>OY728132.1:545545277-555545277 GCA_963277665.1 Viscum album | reverse complement strand
CTTATTCACCCTCAAAATGAAGTCTAAAATTACCTCATCAAATTTCAACATAGGAATAATAATTTTCTATTGTAATCTTCCTAGTCACTGAATCACTACCTTGACACTTCAAAAGGTTATTAAAAAAAGTGAAGAAGACAAGTGATGTATATCATCATTTCAGGTCACTACATGTTTCTGCTGGTATATAGATTTTTTGTAAACAGGTTTGAACTTCCCAATAAGAGGAATGGGAGTCACAAATTAACACTTAATTCATGTAAATAGGAACCACAAATCACCCATGAAAAAATATCACATTCTCACTACCCATCGATCATTCGAGATCTAGGTCACTTTATTCCAACCACTACCACTTCACTAAGAATTCAGGGATACAAATAATGGATTGTATTTAACCATTTCACCAATGTCAAAATGATAACCAAGGGAGAATAATTCACCACCCCTCAGTATTGAGAAGTATTTACTGATCATTCAACCATCATTCTCGTCAATTCCTATCCCCCATGGATGTTCACTCTCTAAGATCAAGTGTTTTCCTACAGAGAACATCTACAACAATAATATATTTTATTATAACATAATCCATCTCAAAACTAGAGTTTGTAAAATACTCCACCCACATCATTTTTTTAGGATTAAAATCCCACTAAGTTAATATGTAATACAAGTTCTTGTGGTCCAAATATACAAAAAATACCTCACCGAGGAGATAATGGTGCCAACACATCATATAATAAGCCATAGTTTCATACTCTATTTCTTGTATAGAATATTTCCTCTCATGAGTTCATAGATATAGGGTCTGATAATCTATAACCTGATACATTTAATTAGTGAAATTCCTAAAATCACACATAATTTGTCATAATAAACTGAATATTAAATCCTATGCTCTAGAAATGTCAAGATCTAAATTTCGAACTCATTCATATGGAATTCTCAAGACATCACAACCTCTACATTCTCTATGTCCAAATGACCTCTGAACTCAGAGATCACATTCCTAATAAATCATTACTCGTTGATCGAGAAGTGAAATATCATGATCATTGTATAGATAAAATGTGATTTATCTATACTCAATACTTTATCTAGGAATCTTGAATAAATCTTTATGGTCCCTGATTATGTTAGGATATCACCAATAAACACCACAATGAAAGAATCATGATATGGATGAGGATCCTATTAATAAGATCTATGAACAATGTTGGTAATCTTTATGGCCTTATGGGAATGAAATGATACATATACATTTTTTATCTACTCCAAAACATTTTCTTTGGATTATCCTCCTCTCTAACCCAATGTTAGTGGTAGAATAATTGTTCTTCGATCTTGGAGATCATCTTGGCACCCCAAAACTGATCAAACAAGTTATCAATCCTTGGAAATGGGTATCTATTCTTAATGGTAAATTATATTAGCTCTTGTAGTCCACACACAATCGATGAATATGTTTTACATTCTTTTGGAATAACATTGGATCACCCATGGGATATGTGCTCTATCTGATAAAAACCATTAACTATAAACCCTCATATTGAAACTTGATTTACATCAAACATTTTAATAGAATACAATAATAAGGAATCAATATAGGCTTTCATACTAGAATTATTTCAGTATCAAGGATAATATTTATATCGAGAAGTTGTACTGAGAATTAATCTTGGAAGAAATCAAGATAATGGTCTACTATATGATATAAAAGGAAGAAACTGCCGGGAATGATGAAAGGACCATGCCATCTACTGGAACTATAATAGCACCAAACTGTCTGTGGTCTAGATCCATTCTACCTAAAACAATATTAAATTCACTAGTAATGAAAAACAACTCCCCATTATATATAGTAAAGGATAATTGTCTCCAGTAATAGTTGATGTGTTCCTAGTAACTAGTCAACCAATCAATACTACTGATAACATTGAATCTAGTCATTTGAGGAATCATGAAATCCTATAGATGTACATAGACAAAAAAATAATATGGATAATCCATTACATTTTGAAGACCATCTACTTTATTCCCCATGGGTGTGTCAAGTGATAACTTCTAAGAAGATAACTTGACTAAAATGTACTGATGAATAACAACTTGATAGGATATAAATTAATTAGAAGATATTGAATAAAATAATGTAGAATAATGTTTATAGGTAATTAAGAACAACCTTAAAGATTCATATTACCTCTCCACCATCAATCCAGACTTGGTTTTCAACATAAACTCTACCTACTTCTCTCAACATGCCTACCTATATGGATCATAAAATTCTTAGGATACCAAAGTCTAATGGGTGTGAATATGCTGATGATGACCCTAACCAAATCTATGAGTCATTTCCCATTACTACCTAAACCCCAATGATAACTTTCCTGCAATTCAATCAAACATAACTACTAAATATTCCCCAGATTTACACTCCAATAACACTTTTTATGATTTACAATGGCATTTGTGCTAATTCCAACCCTTTGCCTAATTAAAATACTATGAAAATCCTCCTCCATATATGGATATGTAGAACCCATTCTCTCCTTCAATTTTCTACCAAATCCATATAAAAACATCTATTTCATCCTCTTTTTTCCATCGTAAGAGTCAACAACATCTACATTGGGAAGTCCATTAGCTATTCCACTAGGGTATGAAAGTAGACATAAAACATTATCTTCATCTATAACATTCATAACCATCATGGTTTTGTGAATAACCTCTGGATAATCCATCGGGTTAAATCTCTAGAACAGCTTCCTCAACTCTAGTCTGTGGCCAATCATAAGTTTTTGTGCCCTATACAGCTTGTTCTCGACCAATAAAAGTGAAAAACGAAGAAAAATAGTTAAAAACTAGAGTATAAGGACAACAACACCAGTCCATAGTTAATCCTCAGAAACATAATTAATTATCCATCTTCAACATAGTGGAGAAGAACTCATTGAAAAAATAATCCTTGAAGGTCGCCTCTACAAGGGCCATATGTATACCTGCCTTGGTTATAACATCCAACCATATCATGTAGGGTCCCTTAAGCATGAAATAAACCATAACTACTCAAACATCTTCATGATTCATTACTATATCAAATTACCTCTCAATGACAGTAATTCATTATACAGTATCCTAAGGGCCTCCAGTTACCTAGACGGTCGGGGGATAATTAAGCTTGAAGTCTCATGTGTAATCAACCATTATCTTAGAAAAAATTCCACCTTACAAAATAATTATATGAAAGTATAGTGGATTTATTGGTTCCATCATATGAACCTATAGAGTAGGTACTAGATAATGATAAACTACATCCTTGAATACATCATGTGGTGGAACAAAGGTATTCTTATTTACGGGAGAATTATTAACTTCTTCCAATAATAGTCACCTTAGTCATATAATATGAATATTTATCTATAATGAAAAATATATTCTTATAACATGAGAGGAATCTCATTTATTAAGACAAACTATGTTGTTCATGTGCATAGAAAATATATTTCTATAAGGGACCAATTAAAGGTGGCTACCAATAATGATAAGGCATAACCCTCCTAGCACTATTGAAGACACATTCATTGTTCTCCATACCTTCATGTTAGTAATAATCACACAGAAATACAGACATAAACACACACACACAGACACACATATATAAAATAGACATTATTAAATTCAAATAATACAAATGAAAACATATTATATCATAAGAGATCATGGAAACAATAATTCATTAAATTAAAAACTAACACAAATATAAAACATATAGATAAGAAATGTGATTTCATATACCTGTCCATGTTTTATGAATGTACCCAAATACCAAAAAACAATAAAAAAATACACTCAAAATCATCAGGAATTATTATGTAAACAATAGTAATAGTAGTCACATCACTATTAACTCAAAGGTTCATCACATAATATATGTCTAAACACTTAGGTGAATCCCCTACTTGGGTTTCAGAAATATTATATTTTTTCTACATTACTCCAAATACAGTTAAGAATAAGTATAATAAATCCTTCATCGATAAATATTTTGAATTCCCTAACTTGAATCACCTGATGATGTCTAATGAGCTAAATGAACTCATTTTTACCTACCCATACACAATAGTTTTCCAACTAGGAGAGAGGGAAAAAATAGTTTAGTGGGGAGACTATAACCATAGAAAAAGGCCATAAATCATAATAATACCAATAAGGGAGTAATAAATCAACAGGTAACATTGTAACTAAAATATCTAAAATGTTATAATATAAGACATGTCATGTAAATTTGATTTATACAATACAACAACCAATTACCCACAATGTGTTAGGTAAAATAAGTGTATAAGAAATAAATGAAATAATAAACAATACACCATGAATCAATTCTATTTCTATCATAAAACCACCTCTAAATAACATAATCCTTCTCCATTACTCTTTATCACTCAGATCATTCTCTTTCTAGGATACTAGATCATGATGTTTTTATGTGAATAAATATTCCCATGAAGGGTTTGATTATAAACCCATTTGGACACCATGAATGTTCCATTAACATAGTTTAACATGCATAATTGGTTTATACCATGATAAAAAATAAATTCATAAAAAATTATCAACCTATCATGTTATGAGAGTTCACGTGCTAATCTAGAAATCACAAAACTTGATCATAAATTATTCAGATCTGTAACAGACACAAGGTCACAATGGAATTTAGGAACACAATCTGACCACATGGAAACCCTAAATATATAAGTATCTATATTTCCAATAATCCTTGGGCCGGGCCACAAGGTCATTAATCATAATCTTTATAATGGGTTATGAATCACTTTTGTCATACCAAACCTCTACCTATGGTCATTCCACAAGGCAATTATATCCATTAGCTACCATGATTTAGTCCTAAAGGATGTATTACCCCTTTTATATGTCATATTACACTATATTTATATTTTCATGTCACACACACACCCCCTATAATTCTAGCCAACCCATGATGGACCACCTAAAACTTCCTACTAGATGTAGAACATCCACATTCCATACATTCAAAAATAGTTGGGAATAAAATATATAGGAACAATATAGAATACCAGGCATGAGTCTTGATAGCCACCCACAGAGTACATGTTACCATAATAAAGCATGATCTCATGCGATGTGCACACACACACACACAAGTGATCAATATCAAACATGGGGCTCATAGGATACACATGCACACACATCTGATCAAAACCCAAGAAAGAACTTTATGAATGTTTTCTATAGAGTAAGGAACTTCCATCCTCAATCATGTTGATTCCAATGGATGATATTTTATAATTGTTTATACCGAAATAGTAAACATTCTACAACCAAATAAAACCCAAATGTGAAGGATTCATAATAACAACCACCAAAAATGATAGATATTGGAATAATATAGTATAAGGTTACCAATCCTAGGGATTATATGTCGATATCATGGAAGCTAATGATTTGATATATATTTGATTCACCAAAGAAAAAAAAGAACATTTAAAGCATCATCCATGTTTCATATGGAAGTTTCATTATTATAGTTACTCGTAAAAAGAGGATGTAGACTATTTCATTAAAAGAAAAAAACAAGTTAAAAACAAATTAAATATACACACATTATGATGAAACTTGTATTCATTAAGATACCTAACCTACCTTGAATGATAAATGTCCTAATCATCCATTTAAAATTCTAAAACATCCATCACCCTGACATGGTGATTCCCACGATAATCAATGTGGCCTTGATCTCACCTTAACCATGAAACGTAAAATGATAACCCTTTATATTGTAGTGAGAAAACCCTATCTATTTGAGACTTTCCATAACATCTTCCATGATAGGGTTATTCCATTTTTTTAATAGATCCTAAGAGAAATTTTATTGTTTCAAAATAGAGGACACGACCCACAATAGGTGATTTATTCCTACCCATTTCACATAGGTGGGTTCCATATATAAAATATCCTACACCATAGAATGTTCCTACCCATAGTAAACTTAAAAACACTAAAAACCTTATTAAGACACCTTGAAACCTACAAAAATTCTTGAACCTTAATTTAACCATCAAAACACCAAAAAAAAGTTCTTTAGAATTTAGGATGCTACACTTTTTGTATCATTTTTCCATCACTATCTTATCATTTCAATGTTAATTTTAGAATAAATAAATAAAAATGTCATATATTTTCCTGAATCGTTTATAATCAATAAAAAGTTTATTTTCATGAATTTATTTTCAAAATTTTATTTATTGTTTCTCTAATAAAATGATCTTTAGAGAATCCTAGGGGTATCCTACTATACATTCACTCACACTCTAAATGAAAACATTGGTGTATATGAAGTCTTGATTATATTTGAGTAGTTTTTGAGCTAGTTATATTTTTTAATGAACAATATTCTATAAAATGATTTATATTCTTAATGTGGGAAATATTTAAGAAGTGGATAAGGTTCACATAAGGATGATATATTTTGTTCATTTTTTTTAGATTTTATTTTGGAATTTATTTTATATGGTCTTTTCTGGATATTCATATATTTTTGTTTACTATTGGATTTTTGTTATATTTATATGTTCTAGTTTTGTTTCTATTAATTATTCAATATTTGGATATTATATAGTATGTGAATTTGTTTAGTTAATGATTGAGTTTTAGTTGTGGAACATTTTACTGAGTATTATCCAAACTTTTTTATTTTTATTTATGAATATCTATGTTATTGAAACGTAATTAAAAAAATTATTATTATTTATGTCATTATTATTGATGTATGTTTTGGAAAATTAATTCCCAGTGTGAAGGGTTGATTTTTCAGAACTTATTTTTAGAATATATAGATAATAAGATTATTAGGACGTTGTATCAAACAAACTTGAGTATTTTGGAATGGTATCCAATGTTAGTTTTTTATAACGATACATTAGAATTATATAATATAATATACCAAACCCATGGTTATTAAATATAATCTTGGCCAGCTTCCACCAAATCTAATGTTAAAATGTTGTTACCATATAGAAAATATTTTCAAGTTAACCAACATTATGAAGTGGTGACCTGTAAATTGATTAACCCCTTAATAATAGTAAATAATTTTTTTGATATGGCCTCAATTATTTCTTTTATATCATTTATGTTATCTAAGAATATTGAATCATCACAAAAAAAAGGAAATTGAGTTATAGATGGAAATAATTTTTTTACAACAATATAATCCCATGTGTGTAATCCTTCTCTAATTAAAATTAATAAGAATATTCTTCCATAATATCCTATAGTAATTTCATTGGTATAATTTGATACTATATCTGGTATTAATGAAATCTTTTCAAATATATCCAATATTAATTATTTTGGATGAAAATATCATTCCACATAAAAAATCATTGATTAAATAAATATATAATTATATTCATTAATAACATTTTTCAATTCCATTAAAAATAGATCTTCTAAGACCAAATGAAGATGAATAGTTAGAAATAATAACCATGACTTTAAGATACTCATTGTAGCACACTAACCAAGATATATAAATCAAAAGACCCCAGATGAGAAGTGTCACATGGACTCAATCATATCTCACAATAACCACTATTTGGAAAATAATACAGATAGATAAATAAAACCATTGGGAAATTATTTTCCCTAAAATCGAAATGAACTCAAACTACCATATAAAAAACCTTTTTAATAATCATATTTTCCAAATATATAAAATATTTAATGTTAAACCAAAATGGAGTAGAAAATGTGGTTTATTAGCATCAAATACCTCTTCCTCATAATCAAATAAGTTATATTACTGAGGAATCATGACGCCTTCCATTTTCTTATATCGCAAAATATAATATAAAAATGTACATTTTGGTATTCATGTGGTGGAGAGTAAAAAATACTTAGTGGGATTCCAAATATTATTTACAAGTATTCTCCTATATTATTAATCCAATATGGGAAAATAAATTCTATTTTAGACAGCAAGATACAATTTAACAATCCAAAATTTTTTATAAGAAATTCATAAGAAGAAAATAATTTTTTTAACTCAAATAATCAAAGAGATTACAAAACATGAGTAACCCAATATAGTTCACCCATAAAACAATAAAAATGAATTTCAATATCATTAAAATAATATAATCATTAAATGTACATAATATTATATTATCATATTATGGGATTAAAAAAAAGTCATTATACACCTATGAAATTATCAAATTCATTAAATACAAATATATCTGGATACTTATATTCATATTTCTTAAAATTTATTCTATTGTATATTCCAATAAAACATTGAAACATGGTCCTATATACCTAGTTTTCATGGTCCTTCTCACCCTTTTAAGCAGTACTTACCAATCGATGCTGGCCTCTTTCTTTTATTCAATAAATTCAAAACCATTTTATTCCTATAATAGTTTAAAAATGAATCCATCAATAAAATCCATAATAAAAAATCATTATTAATAAAATTATGATTTAAAATAAAGAACCATTTTTCCTGAGATTATATTTCCTATAATGTTTTACAAAATAAATATTTAATGTAAATTCCTTATTTTACCAAATCAAATACCCTAATATTAATCAAAATAAAACCAACTATTTAAAAATAGAAATTCCGAGATTTATCAAAAATAATTTCAATCAAAAAATAATTTCTTAAATATAAGTAAATATTATTTAATGGAAAATAATATCACCAGAAATATCAAAGGATTAGAAATAGAATAGAAATGTATAAAATCCACCTACATTTAAAATAAAATCCAATATTTCTCTTATCAATATATAATAGTGTAATTAAAAATCTAATCCATAGAATCTTATCATCATGAATTCCAATCTATGCATCCTTTAATCTATTATCCAATCCAAACATTGTATCACCAATAATAGATATAACGGAGTGAAATATAGTTTAAAATAAAGAAAATAAAAAAGTCCCATGAACTTTTTTCTATGATTTATCTATACAATTAATGAAATAATTTAATTAAAAAAATTTAGTAATTTTAAAAAATCACAAATTATATTCTATAACCTTGTATATGAATTCAAATCTTAAACAGGTTCAATGGATAAATAATTTGGAGGTTTAAAAAAATCATAGAATTTTTTTCACATGATGTTTTAATAGATCATGCACCTATACTTATATTTCTTACCACCTCCGTATTCCAAATATGGTCAATTTAAATACATGGTTAGTTAGATATTACCCAAATCATTCATTTTCCACTGTCTAAAATTTTGAAAAATATATGTTTAGATTTTATATTTTTCTAAGTAAGAACATTATAATGAAATCACAATTTCTTGAATTTTTATAATATTTATTTTTAGCCCTTATAGTTAGTCTATAATCCACAAAAATATATATTTTCAAAATAACTCTCTGAAAATATATTTTCACCCTAAAATTAGTAAGAAAATATATTTTTTATATAATAAATGAATGATATCATTATTTTAATAACCATTATACTTTCATCCCCTAGAATTTTTTTGGGATCCATATTTAAATATAACTTTATCCATTATTATGAAATATGAGCCTCTCCGCCATATCGCTTTTTAAAATTTTCATACAACAAGATAACTCTAAATAATGTGATGATTTTTCACATGAAAATATTATATTACCAATCACTAACTAAATTTGTATTTTAAAAATATGAATATATTATTATTGATTAATTTTATCCCTATTTAGAATATGTGATGAATCCAATTGATACTTACTCACTAGAAAAACATGAAAGACCCCAAGAATAATCAAATTTTTTAAAGTGGAAGAGAAATATATCTCACTTCTCAAATAAATTTTGTAAACTCAAAAGGTCCTGCTTACCAGTGAGAAAATGACCCATTCTTCTCAAGTCATCAATATCCCAAGTGAATATATACCAGGAACAATACTATATTGCCAATGATTAACTCCATATTTAATTCATAATTATTTTAACCATGAGCCTTCAATATCTTTTTTTGGGTTAACTAGATACAATCAGTTCAGTTTAAAATATTAATAGGCTTAAGGAGAGCTATATCTTCTTTATTATCCTAATATATTGATGATTAGTGTAGAAAATCATATTTAAACTATAATTTTACCTTAAATTATCTTAATTAGTTGAAAATCGTTTCCTACAAAAAATATTTATAAAAAATGAACAATACATTATTGATTTAAGGTAAAATATTATTATAAAAAATAAAAAATATTTTAGGAAATCTATTTGTAACACAATTATGAGAAATATAAGTTCAATATGACTAGAATTATATAAAAGACTAAAATAGTGAAGAATTATTTTATATAATCCCATGAATATCATACATATAATTAAAAACTATATAAATAATTAATAACACTATGAATATAAAAAATATCATAATAAATAAATGAAAGAATAAGATGAATTATTTTTAACAAATTTTTTAAGGTTATATATAAAGGGTATATGGTAATGATGTTATATTATGGTTATGGAGAATATATATCTATTAAATATTTAATTTTATGGTATATAAAATGAATTTGTATGTAGATAACCGTTGGTTAAAAGTTAATAAAAGTATTTTTTTATGTGTTGAGTTAAAGTGTAATGGATATATTGATAAATTAATTATTATATATGACTATAATAATATAGTCATATATATGGATAGTAAAAATAGGAATAATTCCATTATGGGTTTTTTTTAGAAAGGGGGATGTCATGACATAAAGTAGTATAAATATTCTATATGAACCTCACTTATTTGAGAATTGGAAGAAATTATCATCACTGGGGTTTTCCCTTCACCAAAATTAATATGAACTTCAATAAGTGTGACTAGAGTTTAATAATTTACATGATATGTTAAATATTATGGAAATAGACATTATTTACATTATATATAAATCATAACTCATGAATACTACTACTCATTATCTCACACATACTGATTATTCAAATGTCTCGAGGGGGTTTTTAAGAAGACATTTTGATGTTATCCATATGTAATTAATAATGTGAGAAATTTTTAAAATTAAATATATTACTATAAATATAATACTAAAGAATGATATTTAAAATAAATTATTTATAAAAATGATTAACTATTAATATGTGTATAAACAATTATTAATATTAATTAATTAATTAAGGAATGATTAAATCATTCATTTTATATGAAATTGTTTTTACTATAAAAAAATATTTTTAAAAATATTTATATATTATTATTAAAAAATTAAAATATTCATTTGTGAATTTTAATTTAATAAAAAAATTCTAAATTTTGAATTGGTATTCCAAATAAGTATAGTGGATTAAGTTTATTATTGTTAAAAGTTATCAATGTAGAAAATTTTAATTATAAAGAAAAATAATGAAATTTAGTAAATTATTAAAAAAAATGAGTAAATAGATAAAATATCTATAAAACCTACCACATAATTTTTTTATATGAGTTAATGTTTGAACTATATTCACTATTCTTGCATTTTGAGTCAGTTTCAATGAAAATTACAATATTTATACATTATAAAATTAGTATTTGTTAAAATTCAACATAAAATATTCTATTAAATAACCCCTTATATACCCATTTAAAACAACACATACTGGTTAGTTTTCTATCTAATATATACTAAAAATTACTCCTTGATATATATAAATTTTTTTAATTTAAATCCCATTATTTTAAAAAAATAAAAAAAGTTCTTTAAAAAAGAAATAGTTTCAAGATGAAAACTCAATTCTTCTTTGAATGTTATAATACATAGATTTTTTATTTATATTATCACCCTCTCCATTCAAGTATTTTAAATTTCACTCTAACAGATTATAAATATTATAATTATATTATGTGTTATTTATATAACAATTCTATTAAATCATACTCATACACTTATTTCAATTATAGTATGTTCATGTTTGGATCAGTTTAAAAACCAACATAAGATATTCTAGGAAATTTTCATCATAGATGATTATGAAAATTAAATACGAATAATATATGGTATTAATGACAAATATAATTCTAATTTTTAAATTCTTAATGGTAATTTACAAAAATTCATGCATTACTAATATAATTGTTTTGTTGATTAGATAATATCAATTGAATAAATTATTGATGTTTAATTAAAAATCGTATAAATAACTATCAAGATGAACTAATGAAACAATTATGTCATCACGATTCTAGTTTTTTGTCAATTTTGGAGATGGAGAACTTAGGAACATGGAATGTTTTCATATATTGTTAAAATGAATCAAGAATGTGATAAATGAAACAATTAACACCCAATGATAAATATATACTAAGACTATTTAATAAATTATTAATAATAAAAATATAATTGTTGTATATTCTGAAACATAAATATAAATAAGGTTATCATATATAATAATAATGATCATAGTTTTATTGTTCATTGATTCAGAGCATTTTCATGTAAATTTGAATCTAATATAAGTGGTTTCTTGACTCAATATACTTTTATTTAATCATAATATTTCTTTATTAAAAATAATCTTATATGATGGTTAAATTTTACCATTTTACTCTATAATATTAAGTTTCTAAATTTTTTATGTGTAATTTAAATTTTATACTGATAATATCACTTGTAATTGATTGTTACCTTATAACATATAATGTTGTAAAACGAAATATTCTATACATTATATTGGGTATTTCTATTTCATATCTATATTAATTCTTATAAATTATATTTATTATTCTAATTTCAAAAGTAAACAATATATTTTTTATTAACATCTCATATTTAAAATTAATTATATCTAATATCCAATTATATATAACTTTTATTCATGTTGGTTACTTGAAACAGTTATAAAATACAAAAGAAATATTTTTTAAAACTTTTGCACTATTTTATATTTTTTGTTCCTAGTTTTTTCTAGATAATATTTATTTTATTTCAATGTTCCATTAATAAGATGTTTTATCATTTATAATATAAACATATACTTTATCCTTAGGAAAATGATATTGATAGTGAAAAATATCATTGTTTTTATGACACATCCCTAAACATTAAGAAAAATCCATTTATGATCACACATCCATTTTAATTTATTTATCTTGAATATCCATTATTTATTAATATTATAATCCATATTATCCATGTATCACCATATAAATTAATTTATACTATATTTTATTTCGTTGATTGAATTTTGGTATCATTTGATCCAATTTATGACTTCTTCTTATTTATTTGGTTCAATCAATATATTATTATAAATATTTTATGGTTTATTACATGTAGAAAACTTGTTTATATATATTTCATTATGTAGTGAGTGATATCCAAATTATATATAAATATAGATGGTTAAGTAATATTTATATCTCGTGAGATGACATGTATTGAACATGGGACATTATTCAAGTTCATAATATTTTAGGACTTGGAGTGTTATCCTATTCCACTATGTTATGTTATGTATTTTTCTATTTTGTTATAATTGTATTAGTATTGATCCTAGAAATATGTTATGATTTATTATTCTAATTCATATGATGCATTTTTATTTTATGTCACTATGTCTTAGTATTATTGATTTATGGTTCAACATTCCTTTTCCATTGTATATGTTTTCTTGAAAATTCATTATTTATAAATATTATCTCCCATATTATTCATGTATCACACTCTAAATTCAAATACAATATGTTTTATTTGGGTGATTTAATTTTTGTACCATTTGAACTTATTTATGTTTTCTTCATATCTCTTTGGTTTAATCAACAATTGTTTAAAAATATTGTATGATTTATTACTTGCGGCACACTTTAGTATTGATATAACATTAAGTGGTGGGTGATATCAAAATTATATAGAAAGACAAATTGTTATATAACATTTATATCTCAGGAGATAACACTTATTAGACATGGGGAATTATTCAAGTCCATTATTTTTTAGGACATTGGATGTCATCCTAAACAACTATATTAGAGTATATGTTTTTATATTATGTTATAATGGTATTGGTAGAGATCCTTGTGTTATGTTTGGACTTTCAGTCTAACTATTGTGATGAATTATTTTTTTATGTCACTTTGGTTAATGAATACTGATTTCTGGTTCAACATTCCTTTTAAATTGTATATGTTATAGTGATCATCACATGTTTATGATCAAATAATAAATCTTCTTTAACTCATTATTATTTAAACCCTTATTAGGTGGTTAACTCACCCGTTACTTTTTATGTGTTTTCCTCAATATTTACTATGTAGTGTTGTGTTTGAATGTTATAATGTATTAACAATTCTATGGAATAAATATAAATTTTAGTATGAAAACTTATAAATTTAAAGCTAATATCTAATGATAATTAGCCATTGGTTTTTGGGAATGTGATATGACCATGATTTATAATGTTTAATCACATAATATTTTATAATATATATATATTTATCTTTGTGTTTTTGTTTTTGTTTTGTTTTTTATAGGTCATCATATGTGGTATTAGAGTGTAATTTATTTAATTTTGGGGGTTTGTTTGAGAATAATAATAGGATAAAACAACATAACATGGGTTTAACTAAAAGTTCCATATGTTGACCCAATGGTGTCACATGATAGGACATTATAGGATTTCTATTTTATATTAATATGAATATTTAAATTAATATAAATAATGATTATTTTTATTTGTTATATTGACAATTTTTATTTTATACAAATGGCCAGAACAAGGAGTAACTGAATAAACAACAAATGTAATGGATAACGTAGTGATTTCTTAGTGAGATAACAAATTAGATTGGAAATTCTAAGTATAATTTCCTAGAAATACTTAAAAATTTATATTAGGTTATGAAAAATATCATTTAAAATATAAAAGACTGAACTTCATGTTATCTAGTCATTTCTGAGATAGTCAACACCATCATTTGTAGATAATCCGATTTAATAATTATTGAGAAATTTATAAACCCAATAAAAAAGATATTTTATGTTAAAAAATGTTTAAATCTATAGAATATGGTTTTTATGTTCATAATTTCAAAGTTGAGGTAAAAAAATGATGAAATCTGTTCAATAATACAAGTTAATAAAATAAATTGACTCAATGTAATTAGAATAATTTGAGATAAACAATTTTCACTAAATATTTTCCATGAAATATTTATATCAAAATGGATAAATAATATCTCTATAATATGTAGAAAGTGTATAGATATATTCTTTATAATGAATTAAATTACGTGAAACTTTCAACTTACAACATTGGGTATATCATTAACCCCAAATAAAAACAACGTATATATTTTTGATGGAATAAAAACAAGTTTCAAAAAATTATTATATATAAGATACATGCGTTTCTATAAATATATTTTTTGATTGGATCTTAAGGTGGAAATGGAAATTGGATATTCTCATTAATCTCTTGTACTTGAGGATAATAATTGGAAAGTATATTTTTATGTATGTTAAAGTGAAAATGATTAGAGAGAAACCATATTAAACCACCTACAATATAAAAATTTTCAAAGAAAAAAAATCCTTAATGGAATTGGGAAATATTTCATGTATAGAAACTAAGTCCATTAAAAGAATTATTTTTAATTTGATATAAATAAGATATTAAATGTATTTGTGGAGAAGAAATTTCCACATAATGAACTACTAAAAATTAAGTGTTTAAAAAATATGAATATTAAAAACTATTCAGACCAATTTAGAAAAACAATTATTAAAAAGAACTATTGATAAAAACAAAAATAAAACAAAGGGATAAATGTGTTGATTCTGTAATCAGAAAATATGAGGTGGAAGATGAAAAAAATTGTGAAAGGTATATATATTATCGACTCAACATGAATTTCTAAAATGAAAATTCAATAGAATATATCATAATTAATTTGGAAACCAAAATAGGGAATAATAAAATTATAATCAACATAGGTGGACTTTAAAATTATAAATTCATCATAATTCACTAAAACCAATATTTGATAAGGAAAATAATTTTAAATCCCCTTCGATGAAGATTATATTTATAAAAATACCCCTATGAAATTAAAGAAGAAAATATTGGATAATTTGGGAAACAAATTATATGAATAAGAACATCACCATGGGGTATACCATTTGTATTTGTTAAGAAAAAATATGGTTTATGTAAATTAACATTGACTATTGTGAGGTTAATATTATTACAATAATGAAAAATTAATTTCTACCCCATATTAAATAAAAGTTTGATAAAAAATACGGTTAATAATACTTATCAAATGCGTATTTTTTATAGAAACCATTACATAATAGTAAAAATTAATAATATATGAAGTTATACTTCTACATAATATATATTTAGTATCAATTTAGAATGATTCATTTTAAACACACATGTTCTCGATTTATCTTCATGGATTTGATGAATTATTACATTAAAGGTAGCCTAGTTAACATTTTTTTCCCATTTATTGATGATATTTTTATACATTCCAGTATTTGGTAAAAATATAGAGTGTATTTAAGTATATTTTTGACGATTTTAATAAATCTTGGTTTTAATGATAATTTAGCATGTGTGGTTTTTTCTGTAAAAAGTATCATTCATGTATAAAGTAAACACAAATGAGGGGTTTCTATACAGATATTTTAATAATTTATGTGATTAATAACTTTTATAAAATAATAAATGTAACATAGAACCATATCATTATGTTGTAATCCCAAAACTATTGATACACCAGGATATGTTAATCACAAATATCCCATTCATTAATCAAGTTAACTCTAAATATAGTAAAATTTCATTATATAGAAGAACCTGAAGACCTCTTTAAGGAGTAAAAGAAAAGGATTTTCATCAAATCTATAAACAAAATACCTTGAGTGGAGAAGGTGTTACGAAAAATTGTGAAACTACAAATAAGAGATTGAGTTGGGTCCTTTTAAAAAATGGCATGGTGATTGTATAATCATCACATCAATTGAAGATGTATGATCAGAATTAAGAAACACCTTATTTGGAATAAAAAATTGTAATATATGTATTAAATATTTTTTGATAATATAAATATAGTGAGATTTATGATATATATATATATATTATGGTTTCTATAGTATATATTTATATATAAATATCATAACATATTAAAAAATAAATTGTTGTAGTTTATCAAATATTATAATTGATTAATATATTACCATCCTAGGTAGGAAAAAATGTGTTTAGTTATCTTAATAGAAATGATAATGATACCTTATCACTAGTGAGTATTGTAAGATACCCAATATTATTTATTATGAAAGGAATGAATGTTGTAATCATAATATAGGGAATAAAATTCAATCTTTCCTAAATAATTAATCATCTGTCAATCTAAATAACAATCAAGGTTGTATAAAAGTTTGATATGGGTCTTGAAAAGAAGGTGTGAAATTTTTTTAAGTTCAATAATGAAAAAGATAGGGTAATAATATTTTTATCATGAATAAGTGTCATGTCCATACAAAAATTAAATAAGGGTACACTGGATGATTCAAATTGATTATTATTCTTGATTCATATAGGAATGGCATAGAAGTATGGAGATCTCAATGAAACATTTTATTTGGATATCATGTAATGTTATATTATAGAGAACACTTTATATTATTCGTTATAATATAATGTTAAGGTGGATCATATGATGTTTATGGGGATAATGAAACTATAAACCATGAAAATATATAAATGAGATAGCATGATAGAAAAATTCATCAGAGGTATTTCCAATACTTATAATGAATATAATTCCATTAGGGTTATGATTAATAAACATTAAATGATGACTTAATTCCTTAGTATTTGGGAAGAATTTTAATTTAATAAAATTTCCAAGATATACAAAAAGGAATTTTCAAGGATATTTGGAGTACTGAATTCAATTGTACTTGATTTAGATCTATGTTTTTCATCAATAATTTATAAAGTCATTAAATATTAATACAACATAAAACTGGAAATTTATAGTGGATATCATCCTCATATTCAGGGTCAGTCTAAAAGGACCCTTTAGACATTAAATGATACATTGAGATCCATCTAAAAATAATTTATTTCAAGATATGATTAACATATTCCTATGGTCATATTATCATTTGAAAACACTTTCCACTAAATTATTCAAATTGAACCATATAAGTATTTGTGTGGGAAGAGATACATATATGTTAAATGATGATATAAATAATGATAATGGAAGTTGGTGAGACTATATCAATACCAAGAAATGATAATGGCTACTAAAAAATTTATAATCATAATATAGTACTATTAATTTGATGGAATATGTAAAGACTCAGAAATTTCATGGAAATTGTTTTCTCAAATTCATTGGGATTTTATGAGTTTTCAGTTTTTGACGGCACTTGATTCTGAGGCCCGGTGTGCCCGAAATAATTTTTTGAAGTTTTTTTCAGGTATGTTCATTGAACGTAAGAGCTGGATTTTATATCATTTGAACCGATGCTTGGAATCAAAATCCGAGGACACCGATAAACTCGCAGTTTCAGTAATCGTTAATGGAGACCTTTACCGCAGTTGCATTTTGTCAAGAGAAGAAGTTAATTTTCTTGGGGATTCTTAATAAATTAAATAAAATTTATTGATTATATAATTTTATTTTAGGTGGTGGTTATTTCCTCCAAAGGGATGTTGCAGGTGGGGCCCACAGTCCACATAACTTCCCATGGAAGGATATTTTGTGGCGGGTCCCACATCAGTTTAAACTCTTCATCTCCCCTTTAAACTCACTAAAACCCCCTTAAACTATTGAAATTATGTGGTTTATTTATCACCAGCACCCCACCATTAATGAGGAAAATTAATTCAATTTTAATTCAAATCTTTTTGAATACATCTCTCCACATTTAATCAAATGTGTTGTCGCATTTAATGAGAGATGACTCTTGAGTTGTTGTGACAAAAAAATAATAGAGAACCATATCTTTTGTTTTGGCTTAACTTTTTGGAGAGCTAAGGAGAAGAGGGAGAGCCTTCTTCCCATGAAAAAATACGAAGAACATCTCCTCCACTTCTTCAACCGGGGCAAGAAAGTGAAGTGATTTCCACGAGGATTGCACGTCTTCATTCCTCTTCCTCCGTATCAAGGGAGAAGACGCTGGCCACAATGAACTCCGCCAACGACAACGGCTTTCCCCCCAACGTTGACATAATGACATCTATCTCCCACGACGTCCGTCTCTTCGAGACTCGACAACTTTCAACGACAAATTACGAGGTAGGGGGATTTTGGATTATTTATTTTTACATAAGAATTATATCCATGAATATCAATGTTTATTTTGGGAATGATGGTGGCCAAAATGTAATCACCTAACGCAGAGGGTGTGGGCCGAATGAACATAGACTGATGACCCTCACTTGATTCTTGTTTGCGTTGAATAATGGAGGTCGAGCTGGTAGGGCACAGTTTCATCGCACCATGCCGGAGGAAGGATGTCGCAGCCATGCTGGCCATGGCGGTCACAAGAAGCGGCGATGACCGGAGTCGACGACGACCGAAGGCGGTGGCCGACCGCTGGTCGTGTGGAGGAAAACCGTGGCCTGAATCCATGGGCTGCTCGGGCTGAAGAACCAGCCGGCTATTACCGGCCTGGCTGGTGGGACACAACACCCGTAGGTGCCGCGTGGACCAACGCAGCCTGCAACTGTGGGCCGCTCGGTCGGTGAACCGTTCGGCTGCCTGTCGGCTAGGATGAAGGACCGCGGTGCCACTTGGTACAGCATGGAAAAGAACTACGACCCTCTATGTGGGCTGCGTGTGTTGGGTAGCACCTCCTGGGTGCGGCCGGTCTGGCAGGAGTGGCGCCACCGGGCGAACCAAACCGGCCCGCAATGCGTGTCGGGTCCGCCGGGGGGTCGTGCACCACATGGTCAGACCCGTCGGGCCAGGTCTGCGGGAGGGCCATGCTCCATCAGTCTAGGCCGACCCCCAGCTAGGTCGGACCCACCGAACTGGGTCGGGCCGACCCGCCATAGCCCCTAGGCTTGACGGCCCAGGCCCGACTTCACTTAAATGCGAATATCTTCAAGACCACGCGTCCGATCGATGTGACGTCTGTGGAACTGGGACCCTCGCGACGAGGCAGTCCTGTTTCAATACTCTAAGTGAGTTTTGGAAAAATTTTAAAACAGATGGGTTTTGAATGAGCGTAAATCCAACTAGGCCCCTAGAATGGAAAAACCAATAACTCTCAGACCGGGCGTCTGATTGACACGCCGTCTCTCACATTGGGTTTCTTTTGATGAGACAGAACATTGGGATACATCAAATAAGGACATCTTGATAGTTGATATATCGAACCCTTTTATCGAGGTGTGGACCCTCCAAGAATCGAGCGTGTTGTGTGCGGGTACCCTAGAGTTGGCTGCGAATGCAATGACTACTGTACTAGAATCCTCCGTGGGTTCGACGATGATGACTAGTTTAAAAGAATCCTGTTTTTGTTCAACAGTTCTGACTTCTGTTGCTATATACTATGTGGGTCCGACATAATAGCTGGTCCTATATCCTGTGTGGGTCCGAAAGCTCAGATGAATTATAGCTGGTCCTATATCCTATGTGGGTCTGACAAATTAGACAAGAAAGCTAGTCATGTATCCTTTTTGGATCCGACAACTTAGCTGGTCCTATATCCGGTGGGGGTTCGACAGTTGAGACGAGATAGCTGGTTATGTATCCTATGTGGGTTCGACAACATAGTTGGGCCTGTATCCTGTGTGGGTCCGACAGCTTAGATGATCCAGCGGCCACATCTAATCATCCTTATCTCGCTACTATTGTGGCATACCTGTGTGAGCTGAGTCATGTATTTCAACCAATATCATCTTGGTGATTGAATTTACATCCATTGTGGATTTGGTTTGTGCTTGGGCTTGAGAGATGGGGCCGGACTGAGATTGGTAACTTCGGTATATGTATGGGCATATACCTAAGTAGGGGTAGTTGATATTCGTGATTGTATTTTTATTAATATTCTTATCCTTAGAGAATATTGTGAGACCTTGCATGTCTCGGGGTCCCTAATGAGTATCATTTTACTCACCAATGCACGAGATATGCTCGCACCTCGTTCTGTTGGATAGAGATGACATACAACAATGATGGAGGCCAAGAGTTCCACGACTGGACAGTACCCAGAGGTGGACCTTGCGACGAGTCGACAGACGAAGGAGTATGACGGACGTGAGTTCTGAGGTGGCCATATGTACCTACCCTTTAGGTAGAAACCCTAGAGGATGATCCATGAGATGCTCTTTGATATCAGTTGTTTGTCCCTTTTTACTTTTACTTGTTCTTCAGTTGGGTTTGTATACTGGCCCATTTACTTTCCAGCACACTCTTCTGTATTCATTTTTACTTAGTGTTTACTTTATACTATGCACTCTGTTGTGTTTGTTTACCTTTATAAAGGAAATTCCTTCTCAGCTTAGTGATTTAAACCTATGGTACTAGTCACCAGCCCTTGGCTTATTGAAGGCGGGCATGGGGTTGTCAAGTAACGAGCCTTGAGGATGGGTCGTGAAAAATTGGTATTAAAGGAGTCGGTTCTACCACAGAACTTGGAAACTGATTCTTTTAACACCAAAAATGATTAGTGTTTTGAGTGTGGCTATCAGTTTAGTGAAACAGGTATTGGTGTGGTGGCCGACATATCCATACACTAGGAATCTGACTTCTGATCTCCAACCCAGTGCACGAAAACACTGATTGCATGTGTGTTTACTTTGAAAAATTTTCTTTGTTATTACATTGTGTCAGCTGACCTGGTATACTATTTTAACCGTGGAACACCTGTTTCTTTTCAGGATGGCCCCACTAAGGCAGCCATCTAGGGTTCCATGTTACATACGATATGGTAGCCCACCGAGCAACAAGGCCTTGGTGCAGGTCCCCATCAAAGCGGAGGCACCACCAGTACCACTCCCCGCTGGGCCAACGATACCACCAGCTCCGGCAGCAGAGAGTGCATACCACCGGAGTGTGTTGCATGAGTTCTAGCTCCAAAGACCGCCTAGGTTCCAGGGAGAGATGGGCCCACAGGCAGTTAAGGATTGGATGGAGGCTGTCATGAGAGTTTTTAGATTTGTAGGGACACCAGCTGACCTCATGGTGATCCTTTCCGCGATTCTCCTACATGCAACAACATATAGATGGTGGAGCCTGATGTTTCAGGTGCATGATGAGGCATCATTACTCTGGACAGACTGTGAGAGTATCCTCTGCTCAGAGTCTGTTCCAGCCACTCTTCGTGTGATGTGGATTCAAGAATTACTTCATCAGCACCAGGGCAACATGACAGTAGCTCAGTACTCAGTGAGGTTCACTGACCCATCACTCTACTCCAGAGATGTGGTATGGGACCCGTTCTTCAGGGACCGAACCATCGATCAGGGACTCATTCATGAGATCTGGGCTTCGACGATTCCCCTCAGCATTCTGACGCATACGGGGGTGCTGGAGCGACCCCTTCTAGTGGAGGGTTTTCTCGCTGAGTAGTCACTAGCGGCGAGACCCACCACATGGTGACATGTAGCGGATTCTTCTGCAGCCAGTAGTAGACAGATGATGCAGAGATACAAGTGGACTAGGCCATCAGTTGTGCGATCCTAGGATACATGTTCGGTTGTGCGGGGCCCACGAGACAGAGTCCGCTATACGAGAAGAAGGCAGTGCTATGCATGTGGTGGGAAAATCCACATGGCTCGTGACTGCCCAACCCGCCATGAAGATGAGAAGCAGATAGTAGAGGGACCACCCAGGTAGAGGTAGAGGTTCGACCATGGTGGTCTGCCGGGAGCAGGCATACGTGGTAGGGAGCTGGCCGAGCAGTGGGTGGTGGAAGACGTTTCAAGGATCTACCATCTCCACCACCACCAGGAGGTCCCCCACGAACACAGGGAGCTGGTCGAGCAGTGGGTGGTGGATGATGTTTCGAGGCTCTACCACCACCACCACCAGAAGGTCAACCCTGACCAAGGGAGCTGGGAGACAGAGGCGGGCTCAGATCCAGGTAGTTGAGGCCTATGACCACATCACACATTATATGATTAATGGTACTATCTATGTCTACTCCACCATTACTGCAATACATATAGACACAGGTGAGAGTCATTATTTTATTGTCGCTGCCATTGTTCGGAGGTCGGAGATTCCGACAGAGCTATTGGCTCGATCCTCACAGCTAGAGAATTCTACGGGAGAAGACTTGATGATTATGAAATGGTTCCAGTAGTGTGAGCTTATTCTAAGAGGCGAGAGCTTCGGTTGAGATCTTCTTGTAGCAGCGTCGAGGCATTACGAAGTTATCTTGGGTATGTACTAGTTATCCATAGTTCATGCTCAAATTGATTATATTAGGTGTAATGGGCGGTGTGCCTGCACAGATGGGACCCAGTTCACCTTCATCGGAGAGAAGGGAGCCTTTGCAGCGTAGGATGGACTTACGAAGAGGAGGGGGAAGCCGATCACACATCAGTTGGCTATTCTCATCCTCAGAGCGGTTGATGTGCAGAGTCTGAGTTTTCTTGTTTTGGTGGATCAGTACGTAGATATTTTCCCTGAAGATGTTCTAGGACTACCTCGTCATGGAGAGGTAGACTTCTACATTTACCTGTACCCAGGGACGACACTGATATCTACTCCAGCATATCAGATGGCTCCCACTGAGTTTCGTGAGCTATGGGTATAATAGGAGGACTTGTCGGGGAATGGATTTATCCAACCCAGTGTTTCACCAAGGGCATCAACCATTTTGTTTACAAAGAAGGTAGATGGGAGCTTGTGACTGTGTTTCAACTATCGTCGCCTGAATCTGGTGACCGTGAAGAACAAGTACCCACTCCCGAGGATTAACGACCTCTTTGATCAGCTCAAGGGAGCACGATGGTTCTCGAAGATAGACCTCAAGTCTGGCTATCACCAGCTCAGAGTTTGAGATGAGGATGTGCAGAAGATGGCCTTCATGTGATGGTATGTACACTATGAGATTTTGGTTATGCCCTTCAGCGTAACCAACACACAATAATTGTTCATGAGTCTCGTGAACAGGATCGTCCAGCCATACCTCGATCGCTTTGTCATAGTCTTCATCGACGACATACTAATTGACTCGACTACTGAGGAGGATAACGCCTACCATTTGCTGGTAGTACTGGATACACACATAGAGCACCAGGTATATTGTAAACTCTCGAAGTGCCCGTTCTGGAGTCGAGAGGTTCACATCTTGGGTCACGTCATCTCGGAGGCTGGAGTTTCAGTTGATCCAGTGAAGATCGAGGCAGTGCTTTCTTGGGAGCCAGCCAGGTGTGTGACAGAGGTGAGGAGTTCCTCGGGTCTTGCTGGGTACTATCAGAGATTTGTTCTAGACTTATATAGTGTATCAGAACCGATTTCATCTTTGACGAAGAAAGGGAAACACTTCATGTGGTCCGAGAGATGCCAGGAGAGCATTCAAGAGCTAAGGTAGAGGTTGACCAGTGTGCCTATCATGACGCTATTGGAGGAGGGCATAGGGAATGTATTTTACTGTGACGCATCAGAGACCAGACTTGATGTGTCTTGATTTAGGATCAGGCAGTGATCGTGTATGGTTCACAGCAGTTGAGACAACATGAGAAGAACTACGCTACCCATGACCTGGAGTTAGTAGGATTTGTATTCTCCTTGAAGATGTGGAGGCTCTATCTGATGGGTGAGCATTTTACAGTCTACTTTTACCACTAGAGTCATAGTTATATCTTCTCGCAGAAGGACCTGAACCTGAGACAAAGACGATGGTTTGAGTTCCTCCAGGACTATGACATCAAGATAGTCTATACTCCTGGGAAGGGGAATGTTGAATTACATTATCTTAGCACGAGATCGGTCATTCATCAGCAAGTATAGGAGACAAAGCAGCTGGCCGCATTGCAGATGTCCTGTTTGGATAGAGAGGGTGCAACATCTCTGCAGTCTCTCATAGTCACTCCTCCACTTCTTCGGCGATTATGAGAGGCGTAACATGTGGACGCTGACTATGAGGCACTACGTGCTCAGATATCCTTAGGGCATGCAATTAATGTATTTTTTGAAGGTTGGGAACATGTCATACTCTTCAGTGGATGAACCATGGTACCCGTTGCACTACAGAAAAAGGTGTTGAGGGAGTTCCACACTTCCTCTCTAGTGGAACATCCTGGAGTGGAGAAGATGTATCAGAACCGTAGACAACATCATTGGTGGACAAGTATGAAGAAAGTAGTAGTATCATTTGTCTCTGAATGCCTCACTTGTCAGTAAGTGAAGGTGGAGCACCAGGTTCCAGCAGGCTTGGTTCAGCCCTTAATGGTTCCAGAGTGTATGTGGGATGGGATATCCATGGATTTCATGAAAGGACTTCCACGTACATCCAGAGGACATGAATATATTTGGGTGATTCTCGAAAAACTCACCAGGTTGGCCCACATCGTACCGATCATAGAGCTAGGCTCAATAGAGAGCATGGGATGCCTCTACGTATAAAAGATTGTATGGTGTCATTCTATGCCATAGACAATAATCTTTGATCGAGATGATCGTTTCACTTCTCAGCTATGGAAGAGGTTGTTGGAGGCTTTTGGGATGCAGCTTCTCTTGAGCACCGCCTTCCATCCTCAAACGGATGGCCTGACGGAGCGGACCATCCAGACACTTGAGGACATGCTCCATGCTTGTGTCCTCGACTTCAGTTGTAGCTGGGAGGACCACTTAACCTTGTTAGAGTTTCCGTATAACAACAACTACCACTCTACCATCAGTATGTCACCTTACGAGGCACTGTATGACCAACCTTACAGATCGCCTTTGTACTAGACTGACCTAGGGGAGTTAGAACTTGTAGGACCATAGATGGTGAAGGCTATGATGGAGAAGGTGCAGATCATCCAGGAGCGGATGAAGACTACATAGAGTAGACATAAGTCCTATGCTGATAGGAGATGTAGACCACTGGAGTTCGAGGATGGCGACCAAGTCTTCTTACGGGTCTCACCTCGACGAGGTCTACGGAGATTTGGCCGAGGTGGCCAGTTATCTCCACGATTCTATGGACCATTCTAGGTCCTCATCAATGTAGGTGAGATATTTTACCGATTTTCTCTTCCACCGCAGTTGCATCGGGTGCATGGCGTCTTCCATGTATCTCAGTTGAGGGGATACGTGAACGACCCGTCCCACATCATCGACCATGGGGAGATGGATATCGATAACGAGGCGACATTCACGGAGGTTCCAGTGGAGATTGAGGATTTATAGGAGTATGTCCTGCATGGACGGTCGATTCCTCTGGTGCACATTTGCAGGAAGCATGGGAACCTCCAGAAGACCACATTGGAGCGGGAGGCTCAGATGCATGCTCAGTGCCCCCATTTGTTTCCTTAGTGTGTGTTGTAGCTTTACGAGTATGTAAAGACCTGATATTGGGGTAATTAAAAGACACGTAAATTTTAGGGAATTTTTTATCTTAAATTCTTGGGAATTTTACGAGTCCGCAGTTTTTGACGGCACCTGATTCTGAGGCCCGGAGTGCCCAGAATCATTTTCTGAAAAAAAAACAATTCGTTTACGTTCAGTGAACGAACAAGCAGGATTTTATATCTTTTTGAACCGATGCTCAGAATCGCAATCTGAGGACACTGATGAACTCGCAGCACTGGTAATCACATAAAGAGACATTTACCGTAGTTGCGTTCGGTCGAGAGTGGAAGTTAATTATTTGGGGATTCTTAATAAATTAAATAAAATTTATGTGTTACATGATTTTATTTTAGGTGGTGGTTTTTTCAACCAAAGGGAAGTTAGAGGTGGGACCCACACCCCACATAACATCCCATCGGTGGATATTTTTTGGTGGAGCCCACATGAGTTGAAACTCTTCACCTCCCCTTTAAACTCCCTTTAACCACCTTAAACTCTTGGAATTCTATGGTTTAATTCTTTCCATCACCCCACCATTAATGAGAGGAATTAATTCATTTTTAATTCAAATATTTTTGAATCCATCTCTCCACTTTTAATCTAATGTGTTGTCACATTTAATGAAGGACAAATCTTGAGTTTTTGTGCCATAAAAATAATAGAGAACAATCTCTACTATTTTGGCTTAACTTTGTGGAGAGCTAAGGAGAAGAGGCAGAGCTTTCTTCTCACAAGGAACACGAAGAACATCACCTCCACTTCTTCAACCGGGGAAAGAAAGTGAAGTGAAGCCCACAAGAAACTCTTGTCTTCCTTCCTCTTCCTCCACATCAAGGGGGTAGATGCCTCCTGCAATGAATGCCTCCAACGACGAATTTCCCCCCGAAATTGACGGAACGACGTCCGTCTCACGCGACACCCATCTTTTCACGACTCAACAACTTTAAATGACAAGTTATGAGGTAGAGGGAATTTGGATTATTTCTTTTTAAGTAAGTATTATATCCACGATCATTGATGTTTATTTTGGGAGTGATGATGTCCAAAATGTTCTCACCTAACGCGGAGGGAAGGCGCCGAACGAACACGGCCCGACGACCCTCTGTTGATTCTTGTTTGCATTGACAATGGAGGCAGAGGCAGTAGGGCGTGGTGCCATTGGACCGCGCTGGAGGAAGAAGGTTGCAGCCATGAAGGTCGTGGCGGTCAGAAGAGGCGGCGGTGAGTAGCGTCGACGGAGACCGGAGGCGGCGACCGCACGTCGGCTGCACGGAGGAAAACCACAGCCCTCATCCCCGGGCCACTGGGGCTGAAGAATTTCCCGTCTACCGATGGCAAGCGTGGTGGTCCGTGGCACCCGCAGGTGCTGTGTGGAGAAGATGTGACCCGCAACCGCGGGCCGCTTGGTGGGAGAACTGGCCGGCCGCCTGCCAGCCGGGCAAAAGGACCGCGACCCACAGTGTGGGCCACGTGCGCCGAGCAGAACCGGCCCGCAACGCCGGCCGGGTCAGTGGGTGGGTCGCGCCCCACCGGGCTGGGCGGACCCCCCTGACCGGGTCGGACATGCTGGGCCGAGTCCGTGGGTGGGCCACGCTCTACCGAGCCGGGCCGACCCCCGGCCGGTTCGGACCTGCCGAAACTGGTCGGGCTGACCCGCGACAGCCCACTGGGATTGACGGGCTAGGCCCGACTTCACTTAAATGTGAATATCTTCAAGACCGCGCATCCGATCGATGCTCCGTCTTCGGAACTGGGACCATCGCGACAAGGCGATCCTTTCGCGATACTCTAAGTGGGTTTTGGATAACTTTAGAAAATGACTGGGTTTGGAATGAGCGTAATTCCAATCGTGCCCTAGAAACGGAAAAGCCAATAACTCTTAGACCAGGCGTCCGATTGACGCGTCGTCTCTCATGTTGGGTTTATTTTGATGAGATGGAACTTTGGGATACATCATCTAAGGACATAGTGATAGTTTATGTATCGTTCCCTTTGCTCGAGGAGCAGACCCTCCCTGAATCGAGTGTGTTGTGTACGAGAACCCTAGAGCTGGCTGTGACTGCGACGACTACTATTCTGGAATCCTTCGTGAGTTCGATGACAACGACTATTGTACTAGAATCTTGTGTCAGTTCGACAGTTCTGAATTCTATTCCTGTATCCTGTGTGGGTCTAACAGAATAGCCAGTCCTGTATCCTATGTGGGTCTAACAGCATAGCTGGTCCTATATCCTGTGTGGGTCCAACAGCTTAGACGAGATAGCTGGTCCTGTATCATGTGTGGGTCTGACAGCTTAGCCGGTCTTGTAGCATGCGTGGGTCCAACAACTTAGATGATCCAGTGGCTACATCTGATCATCCATATCTCACTACTATTGTGCAATACCTGTGTGAGCTAATTCATGTCTTTCAACCAATATCCTCGTGGTGATTTACCTTACTTCCTTTGTGGATTTTGTTTGTGTTTGTTTACTTTTATAATGGAAATCCTTCCCTGCTGTAACAGCCCGAGATTTTATGAAAACTATTCTTTTTATTTTTATTATTGTCTTGTGTTGTACGCTACACCAAAAGGATCTTGCACAACACGCATCCTTGACTTGCCTTTCATTACACGCAATCGCAACCTTCCTCGATAGCGTGTGTAGTACGCAATACTGAGTTTCACGAAACAACGATATGCTATTAAAATATTATTAAAACTAGCCGTTATGAATAGTAATAACCACTTTTTAAAATTTTAGAAATTTTAGCTCTCAAAATGGACTTCAGTTTTGGATTCGGAGTATCGAATTTAGCCTAAGGTGAAATTTTGGTACTTTTCGGATAACTTTCATATTCTGATGAATAGTGAAAATTACTAGATTATAATTAAAAACAACTTTTTTAATCGAAATAATTAATAGTGATAAATCATTAAATTGAGTGGTTTTAAAGTATATTTAGAATATATTTTTACAATTTAATACGATGTTGGTCATTGGATGTAATTTCACATTTAACCCAGACATAATCAAGTGTCAATCTTTTGGTAGATATTGTTTCTTAAAAACACGCTATTTGTTTTAACAGCGGGATTTAATTATAAAATTAATTAATGCAACTTCTATGTTATGAATTTGGTAAAATAGACTTCATTTTTGAATTCGGAATATGAAATATAGCTTAGGATGAAATTTTGGTATTTTTCTGAAAACTTTCCATTTTTGATGAATAGTGAAACCACTAAGTGGTAGGTTAAAAACTGAATTTTGCATAAAACATAATTTTACCGCTTCTGTGAATGTAATTTTGAAAATCCGACAGACACGGTTAATATCAAGGACTAAAATGTGGTTCAATGAGATGAACATAATTTTTGGTGAATAGTAACTTTTTACTTTTTTTTACCACGATTAATAGTAAATAGGGTAACTAAGGGTAAATATGATATTACTATTACCCTAACACATGTCCTAATTCTATTGGATAAGTGTAATTCGACCAAAAACAACCTTATGAATATAATATGACCATTTAGGTCCACTTGGATTAGATTATGACATTTAATATTATTTTATTTAATGAATAGTTAAAATAGTTAAAATCAAAGTTTAATAACTAAAACATTTTTAATATGGGGTTATACATAAGATAAGTTCGACTATAAATATTCATTAGAAAGCTAAAAAGATTTCCTACATAATGATATTTTATTTATAATTTTTATACATTAAATAAATTAATTTATTTATGACACAACGATGATGCAGTAATTTCCCTTTTAAGGAAATATTAACATAATTGATGTTATAAATGCTCAAATGAATGTAATTTGAGACTTTTTATGAATTCCACTAATTTTCTAGGTTACTATGATATATTAGTGTTGATTTAATCAACTTGGTTCGAACATATAATTCTTTTATGACTTTCACAAAAATCATATATCAAATAGTGTCAAAATTGACACAATATAGTTTTTAAATGAAATATTATATTATTAATTGTTATTTTATTCCAAAAAATATACGGTTAGGCCAAATGACTTAGATAAGGATATATGTATTAATAATAAACAATATGGGGTTATTTTGGCATGTTATAGTAAGTGTATTAACCATATAGTGAAAGAAAACAAAAAGTCACGGTAAAAGTTAAATTATTTAACTTAGAGTTAAATCTAATTGATAAGGTTAAAATAATACCCTAAACTTGTATAAATCTTATTGGTTGATAGGATTTCGACCCATCACCACTTTATCTTTGAAATAAGACCATTTGGAACCATTATAAACCGATTTTGACATTAATATAAAATAATATTTTGAGGTATTCCTAAGGTGCCCCTATCCTCCCTTATAAAAGGACACCTCCTCCCCTTCCTCCTCACACCAATTTGAGCACTCAAGCTCGGCCAAACCCTTCCAAAATCTCTCATCCACTTCGCTAGAGACATCCTAGAGGTTCTGGTCTTCCTCAAAGACCAATTTTAGTGCCCTAAGAGGAGATCTCAAAGAGGCGCTTCAAAGAAGAGGTAATTACCGTTACCAATTCATTCATCTTTATTTCTTCTTCCACTTCTTCTTATTAGGTTGTTTCATTATGAATTAATAACATCAGTATCACTCATATACTGATATGTTATTTTAAGTATGAAACAACCCTATTTCACCATCTATCCATCCTACGGAAAAAGAAATCACCGCGCGTGCGTACGTACGGAATACCGTCTCCACGCCGTGGTGTAATCTATTTTCCACCACCACCTTACATGGATGGGTATAATGGTGTAAAGAATAACTATACATAGTTATTACAACATAATATTGATTCTGATATATTGTATAATCCACTCCAATTCAATTCAATAATTATGGAAATGATATCATCGCTCGTGCGTACGTACGGACTACCGTCTCCACGACGCGATGAGATTCATTCTTAATGATTAACCATTCATGAATGATTATAAAGTATATATAATAAGTACTAATGAAATATATGACATAATAATGATACTGGATTTATGTATATATATATATATGTATGTCATCTTCTTACTTCCATTTAAGACAATAAGGAAAGAAAAACAGCGTTCATGCGTACGTACGGACTACCGTCTCCATGAACGGTGTTTTTCATTTCATTTATATATCTATTATATATATATATATACTGAATATATATGATATATAAATCATATTTTATATTCTAGAAGTAAGTAAATCATGATATAAGTAATAATAATGTCAAGAACAACAAGACAAAACACCTACGATAAATGAAACGATTTTTCCCAAAACGCTTCTTTAACATGGAATTTACGAAAGAACGGGTAATATAATGTCATAAGTGAACCATATATGATATCATAACAATGAATATGATTCTGTAATAAGTCAATGACATTATTTAAATCATTATACAGGAGGTTCGGACACATACGAAGCAAATCAGACCTATGGTAAGGGAAATATCACAATCTCATTTTTATCCGAGATTGTTTATACGTTGGTATTTACTGGGGTGTATTTTATCATCCAAATCTATGTTTCCTCAATATGTAATGTTATTTCCATCCATCTAAATTTGTTTAAATCCAATTTTACCCTTTGGTGAATTTTTAGTAAAAGATATGAAAGGAATCTTTTGTGGTTTTTCGTACGAGGTACTTTTTGACTTTTTCGACAAAAGTACGAAAAATGTTTTTTTTAACTTATACGGCATGAATGGATTTCTAAAAAATTATTTCCAAGAAGCTTCCCTTACAAGTATTCAAGTTTATTCTTAATCAACTTCTTTTAGTTTAAAATTGTATGACATGTTAAGAAAGGAAAAGTGTTTTTGAAGTAGAAAGGATATTTTCCTCAAGAATGAAGTTCAAGTATTTTATCAAAATTATTTTCCATCTAAGATAATAAAAGGGTTCTGTTTTTATCCCTATTATTACATGGATTTGATTATGTAGTGATGGAAACATTTTTATGAATTCCTTTATCTTATATGAATTGTTTTATGATGTCATGTTGTTTAAGAATCCCATTTTTATTACATGGGTTATGCGATAATGTATGATTTATGATTATGTGGAACACATAAGAAAGGATTCATTATAAGATGGGTGGGACCTATATCTCCCTCCAATACATTGGGTAAAGATTTTATATCTCATGAGATAGACAGGTCTGGAACGGTAGGTTATACCGGTTCAGTGAAACAGGACTGAAACGAGGGTTACTCGATTCCGAAAGGGACTTTTTCCACTAAGATAGTCTTGGAAATGAGTCTTGAATAACAAGAAATGATTCTCTATGATTATGTGTGAATGCCACAAAGTTTCATGTTTTATGTTATGATTATTGTGATTACATTTCACTGCCATGATTTATCCCATGTTATGAAATTATGCTCTCTTTTGCAGGTTAAGATTTCCAAAATGTTATGTTCTTATGAATACGATGTGATTGATATTTCTTTTGTTTACCCTTACTGAGCATTTGAGCTCACCCTTTTATGTTTTCTTTTCCCCAGGATATAAAGAATGGTTTTAGGTAAAAAAAAGGGAAGATCTTTATAGGAGATGTTGAAGATCTTTCACCACGATTAGAAGATTACGTTCCGAGTTTCCAAAGACACTAAACTATTACGATCCTTGTGTGTATGTACTAAGTATTCCGCAAATGTAATGTAATGTCAATGTACGTCAAGTTTCGGGTCTCTACAGTTGGTATCAGAGGAAAGGTTTAGTCAACCTTTGGAAACTAGGATGCGAAAACGTTAGTGAGATCCCTAGAGATATTTCTAAGGTATGTCTAGGGATGCCCCTAAGGATAAGTATACGTATAGGATATAGTCCTAGAACTATGGTAACGATATTAGATTAAACCAAAGATGTTAGATATTTAAGTTACTCCCCCTTTATTATGATTTTTGCCTCTCACACTATTCTTTTTGGGTTTTAGAAAATGGCTGGAAACAAGGTGATTCACGATAATGGAGGATATGATGGACAATGGAATGATATTCTTCATGAGCAACCAAATGAAATGGGATTTGGAAGTACAAACATCATTATTATGCCGAATCAGCAATCTCATAATATGATCAATAAAGTAAAATTTGGTAAGTTTCCTGACTCGGCTAATAAGAGAAAGATGGAGTTTCATGATGATCATAGAGGAAAGAAAGTTCAATTTCCCCTATGTAAATCATGTGGGAAGAGGCATCAAGGAGAATGTTTCAAAGGAACTGGAAGATGCTTTGGGTGTGGAAAAGAAGGACACAATGCAAGTAAGTGCAAAGGAAAAGGTTCAGTTAACACCATGGATGAGGATAATGGTATTGCTACGACATCAACAATGGTTAAATGCTTTAAATGTGGAATGTACAGGCATTATGCAAACCAATGCCCTAAGGGAAAGTCTCATGAAGAGAATCAGTATGGTCGTATGGGAAGTATTTATGTTTATGATGATGAAGAAACTACAAATGATGAGTGAGATGAAAGAAATGTTGAAGCTCGGTCAATTGTCTAAGAATGTAGTGGAATGATTACATGTTTATCATGTGTAATGTTGTATAAGTAATCTCATGGAATAAGGAGACATATAAGGATTGTTACACTGTTGTCTTTCCTTAAGTTTTGAAAGTGTATGATGAATGGTACCAGTAACCATGAAAGGTTATTCAGATACTTTTGGAAAATAGATGATAAGTGCATAATGAAAGGATAAGAAGATAATGAGATGTTTGATTGTATTCATGAGCTCATGATTGATATAAGGACTAAGTGATATCATGGTTTGAGTATAAATAATTTTGAGGATTTTAGTATGTGTAAAGTGTTAACTTTTAACTGCATTCAAGTTTTCACTATGGTTCAATGGGTATTCAAGAGAATACATGATTAAGGACTTTGAATGTTTGGAATGTGACCAAAAAAAACATATCTTATGATATATGGGGTTCAACGATGGTATTAAATCTCTGGTAATCGTTTTCACTATGTTTTGAGAGTGGACTGCAGTATTATGGATAAGCCTAAAGATTGTAATGGATTATGTTGGACATAAATTAGTATTGTTTAAGGATAGAAGTTTTTTCGATATTATTGATGGGATGTTATTGTAATATAATTTTAGAAAAAGGACAACCTGCAGGACGGGCGACAACCCATCGCGTCGGACAAGGATATGGGAATCGAACCCACAACCGAAGTGTGACTGGCCTTTATCGCCTACCACTGGCCTATAGGAAGTCCCTCTTTAGTAGAAATGAGTTTTATTTTATTAAGCAGTACGATATATGAAGTATAAGTCCATTTTAGGAACCATATGTGATTAATCTCACTATAGATCGACTTATGTATATAATTTTTGCTAACCTTTTGTTTGAGACAGATGGAATGACCCGTCATTCTATCACATGATCTGCTAACACTTCACGAATAACAAATTCAACTTCATTTATTTAAGAGATGAAGTGGAAATTGTTCAAGGCATGAACAACAGTGATATTGTACCAAAATAACGAAAGTATTTATTCTAATTCAAATTTTCAACTTTAGGGAAATCATCTTGAAAACCAAAAATGTTGTCCTAGTGATCTTATACCTGATGAATCAGATGGTACCTTAGATCGTCACAAATTTATGGATTTGTGATTACTGGATTTTCCATAGCCATGTTCTCTACCACTCTCCATCAGAACATGATGGTTAGATTTCTCTTCCATATCCACATTTTCACCTATGTGGAAACCCAGTGATTAGTTTATTTGGGTAATCGTTACATTTCATACTTTAGTTTTTTAAAGCCAAGTTTTGGTATTCCTTTTTACGATGTGGGTTTCTATTAAAGAAACTTTCGAATAATAAACCATTTATAACCCTGACGAATTTCGAGGGCGAAATTCATTTTAAGGGGGGTAGAATGTAACAGCCCGAGACTTTATGAAAACTATTCTTTTTATTTTTATTAATGTCTTGTGTTGTACGCTACACCAAAAGGAGCTTGCACAACACGCATCCTTGACTTGTGTTGCATTACACGCAATCGCAACCTTCCTCGATAGCGTGTGTAGTACGCAATACTGAGTTTCACGAAACAACGATATGCTATTAAAATATTATTAAAACTAGCCGTTATGAATAGTAATAACCACTTTTTAAAATTTTAGAAATTTTAGCTCTCAAAATGGACTTCAGTTTTGGATTCGGAGTATCGAATTTAGCCTAAGGTGAAATTTTGGTACTTTTCGGATAACTTTCATATTCTGATGAATAGTGAAAATTACTGGATTATAATTAAAAACAACTTTTTAAATCAAAATAATTAATAGTGATAAATCATTAAATTGAGTGGTTTTAAAGTATTTTTAAAATATATTTTTACAATTTAATACGATGTTGGTCATTGGATGTAATTTCACATTTAAACCAGACATAATCAAGTGTCAATCTTTTGGTAGATATTGTTTCTTAAAAACACGCTATTTGTTTTAACAGCGGGATTTAATTATAAAATTAATTAATGCAACTTCTATGTTATGGATTTGGTAAAATAGACTTCATTTTTGAATTCGGAATATAAAATATAGCTTAGGATGAAATTTATGTATTTTTCTGAAAACATTCAATTTTTGATGAATAGTGAAACCACTAAGTGGTAGGTTAAAAACTGAATTTTGCATAAAACATAATTTTACCGCTTCTGTGAATTGAATTTTGAAAATCCGACAGACACGGTTAATATCAAGGACTAAAATGTGGTTCAATGAGATGAAAATAATTTTTGGTGAATAGTAACTTTTTACTTTTTTTTACCACGGTTAATTGTAAGTAGGGTAACTAAGGGTAAATATGATATTACTATTACCCTAACACATGTCCTAATTCTATTGGATAAGTGTAAATCGACCAAAAACAACCTTATGAATATAATATGACCATTTAGGTCCACTTGGATTAGATTATGACATTTAATATTATTTTATTTAATGAATAGATAAAATAGTTAAAATCAATGTTTAATAACTAAAACATTTTTAATATGGGGTTATACATAAGATAAATTCTACTATAAATATTCATTAGAAAGATATAACGATTTCCTACATAATGATATTTTATTTATAATTTTTAGACTTTAAATAAATTAATTTATTTATGACACAACGATGATGCAGTAATTACCCTTTTAAGGAAATATTAACATAATTGATGTTATAAATGCTCAAATGAATGTAATTTGAGACTTTTTATGAATTCCACTAATTTTCTAGGTTATTATGATATATTAGTGTTGGTTTAATCAACTTGGTTCGAACATATAATTCTGTTATGACTTTCACAAAAATCATATATCAAATAGTGTCAAAATTGAAAAAAATAGTTTTTAAATCAAATATTATATTATTAATTGTTATTTTATTCCTAAAAATATAAGGTTAGGCCAAATGACATAGATAAGGATATATTTATTAATAATAAACACTATGGGGTTCGTTTGGAATGCTATAGTAAGTGTATTAACCATATAGTGAAAGAAAACAAAAAGACACGGTAAAAGTTAAATTATTTAACTTAGAGTTAAATCGAATTGATAAGGTTAACATAATACCCTAAACTTGTCTAAATCTTATTGGTTGATAGGATTTCGACCCATCCTCACTTTAGCTTCGAAATAAGACCCTTTGGAACCATTATAAACTGATTTTGACATTAATATAAAATAATATTTTGAGGTATTCATAAGGTGCCCCTCTCCTCCCTTATAAAAGGACACCTCCTCCCCCTCCTCCTATCACCAATTTGAGCACTCAAGCTCAGAAAACCCCTGCCAAAATCTCTTCTCCACTTCCCTAACAACATCCTAGAGGTTCTGGTCTTCCTCAAAGACCAATTTTAGTGCCCTTAGAGGAGATCTCAAAGAGGCGCTTCAAAGAAGAGGTAATTACCGTTACCAATTCTTTCATCTTTATTTCTTCTTCCACTTCTTCTTCTTAGGTTGTTTCATTATGAAGTAATAACATCAGTATCACTAATATACTGATATGTTATTTTAAGTATGAAACAACCCTATTTCACCATCTATCCATCCTACGGAAAAAGAAATCACCGCGCGTGCGTACGTACGGAATACCGTCTCCACGCCGTGGTGTAATCTATTTTCCACCACCACCTTACATGGATGGGTATAATGGTGTAAAGAATAACTATACATAGTTATTACAACATAATATTGATTCTGATATATTGTATAATCCACTCCAATTCAATTCAATAATTATGGAAATGATATCATCGCTCGTGCGTACGTACGGACTACCGTCTCCACGACGCGATGAGATTCATTCTTAATGATTAACCATTCATGAATAATTATAAAGTATATATAATAAGTACTAATGAAATATATGACATAATAATGATACTGGATATATATATATATATATATATATGTATGTATGTATGTCATCTACTTACTTCCATTCAAGACAATAAGGAAAGAAAAACAGCGTTCATGGGTACGTACGGACTACCGTCTCCATGAACGGTGTTTTTCATTTCATTTATCTATCTATTATATATATATATATACTGAATATATATGATATATTAATCATATTTTATATTCTGGAAGTAAGTAAATCATGATATAAGTAATAATAATGTCAAGAACAACAAGACAAAACACCTACGATAAATGAAACGATTTTACCCAAAACGCTTCTTTAACATGGAATTTATGAAAGAACTGGTAATATAATGTCATAAGTGAACCATATATGATATCATAACAGTGAATATGATTCTGTAATATTTCAATGACATTATTTAAATCGTTATACAAGAGGTTCAGACACATACGAAGCAAATCAGACCTAAGGTAAGGGAAATATCACAATCTCATTTTTATCCGAGATTGTTTATACGTTGGTATTTACTGGGGTGTATTTTATCATCCAAATCTATGTTTCCTCAATATGTAATGTTATTTCCATCCATCTAAAATTTTTTAAATCCAATTTTACCCTTTGGTGAATTTTTAGTAAAATATATGAAAGGAATCTTTTGTCGTTTTTCGTACGAGGTACTTTTTGACTTTTTCGACAAAAGTACGAAGAATGTTTTTTTAACTTATACGGCATGAATGGATTTCTAAAACATTATTTCCAAGAATCTTCCCTTACAAGTATTCAAGTTTAATTTTAATCAACTTCTTTTAGTTTAAAATTGTATGACATGTTAAGAAAGGAAAAGTGTTTTTGAAGTAGAAAGGATATTTTCCTCAAGAATGAAGTTCAAGTATTTTATCAAAATTATTTTCCATCTAAGATAATAAAGGGGTTCTGTTTTTATCCTTATTATTACATGGATTTGATTATGTAGTGATGGAAACATTTTTATTAATTCCTTTATCTTATATGAATTGTTTTATGATGTCATGTTGTTTAAGAATCCCATTTTTATTACATGGGTTATGTGATAATGTATGATTTATGATTATGTGGCACACATAAGAAAGGATTCATTATAAGATGGGTGGGACCTATATCTCCCTCCAATGCATTGGGTAAAGATTTTATATCTCATGAGATAGACAGGGCTGGAACGGTAGGTTATACCGGTTCAGTGAAACAGGACTGAAACGAGGGTTACTCGATTCAGAAAGGGACTTTGTCCACTAAGATAGTCTTGGAAATGAGTCTTGACTAACAAGAAATGATTCTATATGATTATGTGTGAATGCCACAAAGTTTCATGTTTTAAGTTATGATTATTGTGATTACATTTCACTACCATGATTTATCCCATGTTATGAAATTATGCTCTCTTTTGTAGGATAAGATTTCCAAAATGTTATGTTCTTATGAATACGATGTGATTGATATTTCTTTTGTTTACCCTTACTGAGCATTTGAGCTCACCCTTTTATGTTTTCTTTTCCCCAGGATATAAAGAAAGGTTTTAGGTAAAAAAAGGAAGATCTTTATAGGAGATGTTGATGATCTTTCACCACGATTAGAAGATTACGTTCCGAGTTTCCAAAGACACTAAACTATTACGATCCTTGTGTGTATGTACTAAGTATTCCGCAAATGTAATGTAATGTCAATGTACGTCAAGTTTCGGGTCTCTACACCTGCTTCGGGATTTACGCCTTTCGTGCTAGTCACCATCCTCTGGTCTATGGAAGGCGGGTTTGGGGTAGTCCTGGAATGGGCCCTGAGGATGGGTCCTGACAGTATATTTATGATAATAATTTTCTAAAAGGTTTAAATTTTTTTATTATTGAAAAACCATTCCCTCAAATATAAATAAAGAAGATGGTCATATGATTTAGAAAGAAAGAAAAGTTGATCCATTTTTACATTATGAAATTTGAAATTATAAATCATTTAGGAGATCTAGATTATCAGTTAATTCTTTACCAATCCTCTAAAAATATCATAACTAGTAAAATATATCAATTTTGAAAAAATATACACTAGATCCATCACATGAATAAAACTCATAACTTGTACATGTAGAATATTATATCTATGTTGAAGTGGATCCTAGAAACTATATTTACATCTTATTAATTCAGATACCTTTTTTGTATAACTATAATATTTCATCCTTTATTTATGTCTTATATTACAATCAACATAAGGGATGTAATTTTTTTATTCATTCAATGGTTAAATAAATAAAATTATTATAATATAATATACTAATTGTATTAATTATTATGTACTTTATAAATTTTTTTGGAGAAAATCTCTCATAATATGGCTTGGTATATCATATAATGTTAAGTATACTATTAGTCTATTTTTCAAAAAACAATTAAGTATTGGATTGACTATGGATATCAAGTGACATTGAGGCATGTATATTAGATTACCACATGTATGGTTCATTGACAGAATGGAAAACTATTGAATTTGGATTGATTTTTTCAATATACAAAATTATGATCATGAACAAATGGGTTGACCACAAGCCTTCCATCAATTTCATGAAAAAGGATAAAATATGAGGAGTGGACCATGGGAACCTATTTTATAGAGGATGGATTGAATTTTACGTATACAATAAACCATGGAGCTATACACCACATGAAAAATGATTTGACCACATGTTCTCAAAATATTACACCTAAAATTTCAATTAATTATTTAATGTGCCATATTTTGAAAATCAATTTATAAACAATTGAGTTTTAACTATGTTTATCTATCAATTTAACTTGACTAAAATTTCTACTGAGTATTTTGTTGAGAACACATTTATTCCAATTGATCGCATAACTATTTTGAACTTCTAAAAGTTATGACCTACTGAAATTTAAGACATACCAAATGTTATGTAATATAGGATGTTATGATATACCTCAAGGCTTGACCTAACGCATGTTATGGCCTTCTGTATGTTATGGCCTACTACATGTTCTGACCTATCACAAGATCTTCATCCTATGTAAAACAATGACCATCCAATTTCAATGATGTTATTTTTTTTAATATTCTTATATATTTCAGTTTTTTATAAGTTTATTATATCTAATATTATTGATTTAATCATTGTTTAAATATATATTAATTATTTTTATGTGAATGATCAGTTTTGGAAGTAATTCATATAGTTTTAAATGTTTCTAATGTGGGAAAAATAATCAATGTCTTTATAAATTTAAAATTTTTAATATATGAAAACATTTCCTCATATATATTATGGATTTATTTACAATAACATTAATTTAGTTTATTTGGAATATTTAATATTGTATTAATTATTCTAATGTGATCCACTATACAATGTGTTTTATTTCAAATTCAACTCACATGGGTTTGTTTCTTGTGTTCATTAAATTGAGAAATAACATGTAAATTTTTTTTAAAAGGCCACGTGAAACAACTATAATGTATTTTTTTTGAATTTTGATGCATGTAAAACATTGGAAAATTAGAAGTGAAAAACAATTTAATTGTAGTTTTGTTTTACATTTGGAAACTCAATATATGTACTTAGGTTGATCCAATGTTGCATCAATGGGGAAAAAATATTTTCATGTTTTACTATGTGAGACACATTTTGGTTCATTCACTAGAACTCCATTGATTTTACTATATAACTTTGGTCCATTAATTTTTGGAGAAATGATTACAACCTCGAGACTCCTACTTGAATTTTTCAACCTGTTATGTGGTTCTTAATTCGATCTAACAATTTCTATGTGTGTTATTATTATAGATTATAATACACATATAAGGTAGGTCAACGAGTAATACCTCTAAAAAAAGTTATCTGAGGGTTTTTTCTAACTAGTAAAATGAAGGGGGAATTTGATTATTCCTTGATTAAGATAAAGGCATTTTTTGTTTATACAACCAATTAAAATATATTCCAACTACGTTGTGAATCTTAATGATTAAAATTTAATATTAGGATGTGTATTTAGTGTTTAAAAATAAATTATAAAGGGTTGTGACTGCCCATTAATGTTTTCAGATTGAAAAAGAGTGGGTTTCATTTTACTCGCTATTTGAGAGGAGTGAAGAGTATATATATGTTCATTTAGTTCCAAACTACTTTAAAAATCAACACATTCATCAATTTTATATATATATTGAATATATTATTTTATATTTTATGAACTTCTAAAATAGGTCAATTTTACCCCTCTTGACTATTCTAAAAAACTTATATTGGGTCCCTATAATTGGTATTAGAGTCTGGCCCCTAGAATTGAAATATTTATATTTATTTATTTTAATTTAATATTGACTTATCCGTTAAGGGTAAAATATTTTTTTTATATGGAATGAAAAAGAAAAAATGTTTCCTAGATATCTCAAAGAACTTTTTTCTTTTATGAGACATGTTATTGATATTGGCAGTCACACATGTAAGGATATATTATGAATTTAAGGATTGATAGTTTGACTATAAAAGTAAAATATTACAATGTACCTAAATTTGGTCTTTATTAGTTAAATTGTAATGATTTTTTAGATATGTTTTGGATTAAAATGAAATGAATTTTTTAATCTATGAAATTATTAAAAATTACTTCAAACATCTTTCTTCATAAAAAACATAATTGGAATCTATAAAATTCAACAAGATTAATATCTTGGCATGAAAAATTTGACAAGAACTATGTTAGGAATGTTAATATATGTGTAGCAAGAATTTAAAATTGGATGAGATGAAAAAATTAGTAAATTGTTTATATATTTACCTGTATAATAGATGGTATTAGTGTTTTAATATAAACATTTGATCATTCAAATTTAAATGGAAGATAGTTATGATTTTTAACAAACAAATTCAATTCTATGAAACTATTAATTGATGAATTAAATAATTTCATGGAGTATACATAAGATAATATTATTGGGTCATTATTAAAATATGAGTTATAAATAAAAACATTTATACATTATAAATTTCAAAAAAAATGGAATTTATTTCCAATGAATGTTACTACATATTCTTATTTACATTGTCCTATTACATAGTGAAAGATAAGACTTTTTTCATTTAGAAAAGGGAGTACATTGAAGTAATAAATGATACTCTTGATGATTAAGAAAGGATCATTAAAAAAAAGTTTATAGGGAGAGGATATATGGGGTTGTTAATTTTAATAATTATTTTTCAATTATTTATTATGGTTTAAAAAAAACAGGACACATTAAGAAAAAATTTACTAGTATTAGAATAACATGAGAATGTACTATCAAAATAAAGATAATGAAATAAAAGTTGGTGGGCTTTATACTTCAGAAACACATTATAGTGACAAATTATGTAATGAAAAGTAATTAGAAAACATAAGTTTAATAGAATCCATAAAATAGGTTAGTGATTCATATTATTATTCCTCTTTTAAATTTGATTCTAATACCACTAAAGATGATTTATATGAAAATATAAATACACAAAATCATAAAATTATCAAGATTACATGATAATTCAAAAAATAATAAGGGTAATCCTAATTAATTTTTGTGGCGAAAATTAAATATTGGAATATAATATTTCGAGATCCAAAAAAATTATATACCAATATAGAAGGTAATTGACAGCAAAATCATATACTTAAGTATTATCAATTTAAATGTGATTAATATAAAACAAATTTTCTTGATTATGTTTTGAAAGTATGTGGTATGTTTAGAAATGATATTTAAATACTGATAATAGATTTTTTTAAATTTGTTTAATAGAGTGAAATTTATGATAAAATGAAGAGTTTGAATAAAATAAACCAAAATAAATCTTGTCCATGATATGATAATATTTTATGTTATTGTATAATACCCTCTTTGTCAATGGTTCAAGTAAAAAAATTCAAGTGTTACATGCTTTAAATTCCAAATTCGTGGCCATTATGTAAATGAATAGTTAGTGAGATTTCTATTGTCTATTGGTCACATAAAGGATTTGATGTCTAAATAATTATCTTCTAGAATGTTTTATAATACATGACTATAATGAGTTTGGGTTATGAAGAATTATATTCTAAACCAATTTTTCCCTTGTTTTCATAAATACTAAAATGATAATGAATTTTTTTTATAGAAATCAGGACTTATATATTTCAAAAAGGTATATGGTATATAGATAACGGCTTCCTTAAACTATTTATTGGTGATATAATAAAATTTATATCATTTAACAACTGTGATAGTGGTAGTGTTATGTTTGGTGATAAATTAAATTCAAAAGTAATTTCTTTTTTGGAGAAATGAGAATTTAAAATTTAATTATAATTTCAAAAGGATTATTTATGTAAGGTTTAAAGAAAAAATTCATTAGTATATTATTTCATTGTGATAATAATATAAATAGGGAATTTATAAATGATAAACATATTTTTTTAAATGAATTTTACATATTTTATAGAAATATAAGAGATAATTTTTATACTATAAATTTTATGAATTTAACTAATTAAAATAAAAAGAATTCAAATACTATACAATATAATAATATTTTATGGAAGAGATGATTGGGTCGGGTAAATTTGAGATCTCTAAGAAAGTTATCTAAAAATAAGAAGTTGTTGGATCTTACCATGATAAATTAAGAAAGCACTTATGTATGTGATTCATGCTTAAATTTTAAGAAACACGAGGATTAATTTTTGTTGTTTCATTCAAAATGAAATTATAGTTCTCTCAAAATTTTACATTTAGATATTTTTATGCCCATGAAAAATACATGCCTTGTAGTAAAAATATATGTATTTTTTTATGGAAGACTAAAATATTATATTTACATAGACATAATTTTTTAAACCTAAATATATGACTTTATATATATTTATCATTCATTTTGAATTGTATCAAAATGAGAACAAAAAACTAATATTATCAATTTGATGTGACAGTTGTGGTAATTTTTTATATATGAAATTTAATAACTTATATGAAGATGATGGATATAATCATAATTTTTTATCTCTTAAGACACTATAGAAAAATTATGTGGTAGAAGGGAAAAATAGGTCCTTATTAAAATTTCTTGTATTATGAGAAATGAGTATAATTTTAAAAAATTCATTTCAGTCGATGGTATTAATGAATCATGTCATGTTTCCTGTAAAATGTTTCTTATACCATTGTTAATCAAAAATCCTTATGAAATATAAAATAGAAAGAATCCCAAAATTGGGTGTTTTAGAAAATTTGGTTGTAAAGTCTCCATTCCTTATAAAAAAGAGTCAATGGGAAAATATGATTGAAAATCAAAAGATTTTATCTTTATATAATATTCTAATTATAATAAGTGATATAGAGTTTATAAAAAAATAACATTAGTTTTTGATGAATTTTTCCATGTTGGATTTGAGGAAAATAATTTTAAATAAAGACCATCAAATTTACACATGTTAGGTGGAGAGTTTATGATATTAAATTTGTAAAACCTAAAAAATATTATTTCTATATTTAATGTGAGGGAAGTTTATCTATAATGAAAAAACTATAAACATCCATAAATATTATCTAGTTGGTAATGTAATTTTTTATTCAACTATTAGTGTTAAAAGAAGAAATTCCATACGGAATATTTGTGTTTATCAAGATTTTATTTATGATTTCTTACTAAAAAAATTAAATACATAATTATATAAATTAAATTATAATATTTAAATACAAGAATATTTTATTTATTTTATCAAAATACTATATGGGCCTTAGATGAACCACCAAAGAATCAAAATTTTATTGGAACTAAATGGATATTTATAATTAAGTAAGATAAATCAGGTGAAATAATTAAAAAAGGGGTATATTAGTGGATTAAGGTTGTAATAAATAAAAAGAATTTTGTTTTTAAGAACAGGTTTAAAAATTATCAAAATTAGAATATATAATAATAATTTCTTAATATTAATCACATTTAGGATTAAAACTTTTTCAAATGGATGCCAAAAGTATATTTTTGTATGGGTATGTTTCTGAAAATGATTTTTAAAACACCCACGAAATTTTTGAGAATGAATATAAACTTAATTATGTTATAAATACATATAAATATCATTATGGGTTTAAAAATGATTATCGACATTTTTATAGACCATTATCTAGTTTTAATTTAAAATAATGGGTTTGAAATGATGTTATTTTTCTAATTACATTTATTTGATTACATTTATGGTGGAATTATTTTTATGAATTCTATTTATCTTATTTGGAATATGTTATGATGGAATGATGTTTATGAATCCTATTTTATTACATTTTTTATGCTAAGATGAATGATTTATGTTTTTGTGGAACACATAATAATTGTTTCATTATGAGATTGGTGGGACCTATACCTCCCTCCATTACATTGGGTAATGTTTTATATCTCATGAGATAGACATGGATGTAATGGAATGTAAATCCAGTTCAGTAATACGGGGCTGAAACAAAAAGTAAACACGGTTCAGTAATGGACTTCATCCACTATGATGGTCTTCAAATCAATGCCTTGGATACTATGGAAATAATATTCTGTTCTTAATGGTTTTTCAAAATTCTATGTTTTATTCCCTTGCTATTTTATCATGATTAATGTTCCTTTATGATCCATTCCTTACGTACTTCCATGATTTATTTCAGGACTCACGATTTTTATTGTATAAAATTTATTTTCATTTTATTTGTTCAAATGTTTATGGTTTGTTTTATGATCTCCATGTTTACCCTTATTGAGAATTTGATCTCACCCATTCTATGTTTTCTTTTCCCAAGGATATAAAGAATTTTTTTAGGTAGGAATAAAAAAGGGGAAGATCTTTATGGAAGATGTAGAAGATCTTCCACCATGATTAGAAGATTAGGTCCAGAGGTTCCAAAGACACTAAAATAGTATGACCTTTAGCCATATGTTTGTTTCATGTACTATGTATTCCAAAAAAGAAATTTAACATCCATGTATTTGAATCTTGGGTCTCTAAATATTTGGTACTTTTATAAAATAAGATTTTTTGAAATCTCTCTTTGGGATGGACCCCTTACCTTGTTAGCTTTTGATCTGAATGGGTGGTCCTCATACGGGACTTCTTTCATGCGTTTATGGTTGAAGTAAAGAGGGGAAAATCCATTGGAGTGATTTGGTGGAAATAGTTTCATGTCTTTCTTATGGGTGATGCATGTATATGTGATGGATTTCTTATTGGTCATTGTTGGATCATCCCCATTTTTTAGTCTCAACATGGTAACGTAGCATTGCTAGCAAATTTTTGGTGAACAATTGTTGCAAAAATTAAGATTATGAAATGGATAGTTTCCCATATAAGGGGGATATATTTGTTATTATTTATATGGGATTGGGTACGTCGGTCAGGCCTGGTAATGCAGAAATCAGGTGTTTGGGCATTATAATGTCATTAGGTAGGTCATGCATTCAGGACGAGTCACAATTATAGTATGTTATAGACTATTCACAAGCTCCTAATATCTCCAAAGTTTTCTTATATCTGGATATCTATGGTAGATAATTGAGATTCACATTCTAGTTGGTTACTCTTGTGTGGTGTTTTTTCATTTCCTCTGTTGTATGTTTGTTGATCTTGTTTCATTGTATAGTGTAGCTTATTGTAGAAAGTAAGGAAGTGGTTTCATGTGTTTTTGTAAAATTGTTTTGAAAATATTTTACTATTCTTTCCTCATTTGTTAGTGTAAATATAACCTCCTTTAAAATTATAATGTCTCCTTAAAATGAAAATATGGGTGTTAATTGAAAAATGGAACTGGACTGTGTTTTTTTAGATGAGATTGTGTTAAAACCTAGTGTTAAACATTGTATTTAAAAGATTGAATTTATGGATCTTTTATTTAAAGTAAATTCATATGGGAATAGATTGTTCGGGAATTTCTACTGAGTTTTAATACTCACACCTATTGTTTTATCTTTATTTTTATATTCGGGTGCTGCACCTTTCTTGGATTCATTTTTCGTAGTACGATGTCGGTTTGAGGACAATGGTGTCTCGTATGGTCATATGGTGGTATGAATGGTTTTAAATTTCTCACCACTGCTAGTTTTTGTTCTCATTGATCAGTTTTTATTTATTAACCTGACTACTATATATTGTTCAAATCATTCCCACCTATTTATTTTTTATGCTTGACACTAGTTTCTAGATCACGGGAATTGGGAATTCCCTTCGTTCCATGTCGCGTACCAGATCAGGTGATCGGTTCATTGTCAACCCAGGTTGGTTCGTGGAAAAATGTTATCAGAGCAGTCCATTTTTATTTGGGGTGTTTTTTATGGATATTAGGACTGTCCAGAATCATGAGGCAGGTGAGGGAAAACTGTCACGAATTCTTGGTCACACTAATCCTCATTTTATTAGGTTTTTTCCTAGATTTGAATGTATTATTCATTTTTTTGATTGAGGGATGAAAACAGATTTGAAACAGTGTCATGTTGTGGCATCACTTGGAGTAGTGACCCATGTAGAGTCCATGTTCCCAGTTCAGGGTCCTCTGAGTGTTATGCCTTACATGGGGCATAACCCACTACCATGTTTCCATACTAGGTATAGAAACTAGTTCCTCATCCTGGTAGTTCATTGTTGGTTGTGTTTTTTTTATTTTTGGTTTGTGTGAGTATGGTAAAAATGAAAGTGGATTTTGAAATGGAAAATAGACTTAAAGATGGAGGTGTTTTTCTTCAGATGGTTTTAAATTGGTATAGTGGGAGTTAAATTTCGAAGGGTTTAGTGTTTGATAATGTGGATTATATGAGCCCTTGGTGTCCCTTATGGGTGTTTTCATGTATGTAGGGTGTTTTTGGAATGTGAATGGGGGAAAATGTTCAAGGATTATGTGGATGGAAACTAGGAGGATACACATGTAATAGTTTATTGGATTCCATGGGTGGGGTCTTGGAATTATAGGATTTAGTTAGTTATTTTAAAGTGTATTTGGATGAGAAGATGATTTCAGGAATTGGCCTTGGAAGATGGCATTTTTACAATTATAAAGTGGAATTTTTTAAATGGGAAAAAAATTTGGGAAAAACAATTGGGTTAAAAATAGAGTTTCTGAATTTTGAATGTTAGTTGGAAATGTGGTGATTTTTGAAATTTATAAAAAATGGGAATTTTGAAAGGTTGTTTTTGGTTGTGGTTGTGTTTTTTTGGCTTTTGAGCTCGTTGTTTTGATCTTAGGGTGTCTATTTTGATTGTGTTTTAGATTGATGCTGGTTTCGGTTTATGTTACTCGTGTTGTTCAAGATGTTCATCCCATGAGGTCTCCACATTTTACTAATGAGTTATGCCCAATTCTTTTTCAAATCAAGTGTTTCATGTTCATCCAGGTATTTAAGGTCCGTTAGAGTTAGTGGTGTGGTTTTTGGAAGTAGAACATGTTTTCGGGTTGTCAGGAACTCCCAGGTTTGTTAGAGTTTGTTTTTCCTTAGTTATGTTTGGTGTTCTTGTCGTGGACTAGTGGGGTTCTTCCTCATCCATCAATACAAGTTGGGGTGACATGGGGAAATTTTCAAGACCTACTTCACTCAATGATTCATACCTGAGGTGGTGAAGTTGAGTACAAAGAAGTTAATATAGGGGGATTCAAATATCTGACTATGAGGCAAGAGATGCTTCAACCATCAGAGCCCTATCCACAGGTCATGGGGTGGAGCTCGCATATAGTTAGAAGTTTTCAAGGGTGCATGAAACCCTGTCCTTATTTTTATTTAAATCGATTGGGATGTAAATATACAAAGTTAAATTGTTATTTTATTCTCTTTTTTTTATTTCCATCCTCTTTGTGGTGGTTTTTTAGAGGTTGTTCTACAATAAAACAAGCGGCTTTATCTCCGCTAAATGTAGATTTTAAATCACTCGCATACCTTGAAGGGTGTAGGGATCATGGGTGAATGGACCAATTCAGGTTTTTAGTTTAGCTTCAATAGTTTTTCTTAGGAAGATGTTTTGGGTGTGGAGATGATGGATTGTTCTTCTAGACCCTTCCTTAATTTGGCTGTGTTTTCCATGTGGTTTCCCCTAGGGTTGAGAGGATGAATGGAGTGAATAGTAATAAATTCCAACAGTGCTATTATTCACCCATGTGTAGAGGTTTTAGGTTCTTCTACAAGATTCTTACGTTCTAGTGTCTCGTCATACTAGGTTTACCCATGATAGTTTTAACGCTGGTAGAGGGGTCATTCCGTTAATATTGAGGAAGTGGGTTGAGTTTGGGCTAGGTATTTCTTATTCCCTGATTGTTGAGAGGGTTCTATTTGGTGGTGTGGGATGTGTTGAGCTAATTTATAGCCTTTTTACTGGGTGATTTTGTAGAAATATTAGCATTTATGTCTCTGGGGATTTGTTCGGTCCCTGTGGAGAAATTGAATGAGTTCGGTTTGGGAGTTCCCGTGTTGCCACCCTAGGGTGGTGGGTTTGGGTTTCAGTGTTATTGTGTTAGTGGAATTGTAGTGGTGGGGAGAACCCTCTCATGTTCTTTACTCAATCTCAAGCTTTGGTTAATCTTGAATTGGTTGGGTGGGACTTATGAAGAGTGAGGTCATCCCAGTACCCTCATATTTCTGTGGCTTTTCCTGGGCTTGGACTCGATTTTTCGTTTACATTCATCTTATTAAATTTATGGTGGAAAAAAGTTTTGTGGTGGGGAGAATTGTCACACCCCAACCACATGATTCCATTACATATAAATATCTTTATATATTTAATCCTTGGGTGAAGTTAGGGTTCGGGTATGGGTTTAAATTTTTTGAAGTTTGTTGTCCTTGTTCGGTTTTGGCCTAGTGCATGACACTTCACGGTTAGCAATAAATATGTGATCAGCCCAGGTGACCGTGCGAATAACCAATTCATAAAATGAATAACTTTTATAAACATTTATATGTTAATAATAATTTTATTATTTTGTTTATGATAATAATAATCATATTATTAAATTATTTTAATAATATATTATAAAATTGATAATAATATTATTACATTTTAATTTGTTATTAATGTGATGATGATGATGATGATTTTTATTATAATTATTTTTGTTATTATGATTATTAATATTGGTTTATTTTTTATCATTATTTTTATTTTTTTGTACCCTACGGTTCCCCCTCTTCTCCCATAGCGCAACCGTGCTCCCCCTGTGCTCCCCTTGTGTGCACACGAACCCCCCATCACGGCTTTGACCTCCATCCGACCTACTCAAACGATGGTGGCCTCCATCTGGACCGCTTCCCATACAGCTGCCTAACATCCCCGTTGTTATTCCTTGGTCTTGGAATCCCGAAATCCCAGCTGAGCCACCCTACATCGGCACGTAGACCTCCTGTCTTACAGCCTACATCGGTGCAACCCCCACCACATTTTTTCTGGAACGTGTCTCCCTCACTGGAAGCACAATCTCAATTATTATTTTCATCCATATATGGGTGTTTTTTGTCATTATTGTTGAACCCTAATCATGCAGGTTTTTTGTTCATTTTCTCGTTGTTTAGGGTGTGTGGTTGGTCCATGAAATCTCACCATTCCTTCTGCTAATTTTCTATTCCATTTGTACATTATTTGATGTAGATGTTTCCAGCCATTCCATTCTAGAACACTCCATGAGAATTTTTTTTATATAAATTTTAAATGTTATTATCACCTCCAATATATCTATGGGTTGATGTGAATGGCGGTTTCATATTAATAGAATTGAAAAAAAATTGTTGTTTGCAATTATTTGTAAGAAATGTCTAGGTATAAGGAACATATGAATCTTTTTTGAAATTATTTTGGTCTTTTAAATTGGAATTGGTTATTTTATGAAATTTTAATGCCTTATGATGTTGTGTTATCATTTATTTCCTTGTGATAATGGTGTGGTGTATTTAATTTGGTGATGGTATAGTTTGATATGGGTTTTAAAAATATTTTGAGAAATAGTTTTATGCCTTTAAAGGGATAGATTATGTTAATTTAATACATGAATGGTTTGATATAGTTTTTAAGAAAATGATAGTCTTATGGGAATATTTTTTTTGGTTTACATCATGGAATTTCAGTGTTTCATTGGCTGTTGGTGAAACCATGGGAGAACTAGGTGCAAACATGGATGTGCCCTCAAATGAATATGGTGCTTAAATTTGGTGTTTTAGTGAAACATTTATTTCTAAATGGTATTTGTCTTCAAAATGGTGTTAGGACTTCGGTGTGGTTTTCTAATGAAATGGTTTCTAATGTATTCCCCATGGATTAACCTGTTTGGCCATGGAACACATTTGGAGTCTGTTGTTGAACGTAATGGGTTGTTTAGAATATTTTATAAAAATTGCATGTTTTTACTAAATTTTGGAAATAGTCATTTAGAGGTAAGCATATATACCCATTTTTGGATTTTCACAATATATTATTGGATATTAAGGTGTTTATGAGTCTTAGATATTTATTGGATGGAGTTACGACTATTTTCAAAGGAACACACACATATTTCTATATATGGATATATATATATATACTATGTGTGTATATTCCTACTTAGAATTGGGAACACATGCATCGGTTTATGGATATATATATATATATAAGTACTTTCTAGATAGCGGACTGCTACTTGAGTTAGAAATCATTGCCTTGGCCATTCTCTGAGGTAGGATCTCTATGCATTGGCCTTTAAATCAAAGAATCATTTACTTCTTGCATTTCAAACCTAGTTTTTATATTAATTACGAATATTGAATTGTTAGTAAAATTGACCGTCTCATATTGGAGTGGTTTCTTTCTTGTAATGTATTGCAATAAATGGTTGATTGTGTTTTTCACATCATGTTCCTGATGAAATTCCTTGTTTCCCTTTATAAATGTGTTATAGAATTAAAATGGGGAAATTAGTTTCCCAAATGAGTGTCTAAATGGTATTTTGTTTTTAAAAGTGTGGGGTGTTGGGAATTTGGAAATGATTTAGTGTTAAATGGAATGTTGAGGACCATTTTGTACTTTTATAAAAAATTAATTATTTGAAATCAATCTTTCGGTTACAACCCTTTACTTGTTGGATATTGATGTGAATGGGTGGTCCTCAGATGAGACTTCCTTCATGTGTTGATTATTGATGGAAATAGGGGGAAATTCCCATGGATTAATTAAGGGTTGACTATTGCATGTGTTTCTTATGAGTGATGTAGGTATATTTGATTGATTTCTTCTTGGACATTGTAAGCTCATCCCCCTTTTTTGGTTTGAACATTGAAACCTAGCATTGCGAGTGAATTTTCAGTGAACGATTCTTGCACTAGTTTAGAATAAAAAATGTATTGTGGCATATAGTTGGGGGGTATTTTTGTTATTATTTCTATGGGATTGGGCCCCTCGTTCATGCCAGGTACAACGACCATGGGGCATTTGGGAGTTATGATATCATTAGGTAGGCCATGCCTTCAAGATGAGCCACATGCATAGTACATTCTAGACTATTCACAAGATTCTAGGTTATCCCATGTTGTCTGGTACTAGGATATCTATTGGGGATGATTGCGATGAATGTGCTAGTTGGTTACACTTGTGTGGTGTTTTTCCATTGCCTGTGTTGTATTTTTGTTGGTCTTGTATCCTTGCGTAGTGTAGCTTAAAATTGAAAGTGATAAAATAGTTTCACGTTTTTATGTAAAAAGGTTTTGAAAATATTTTACACTTCCTTCCCCCCTTTTTAGTCTAAACCTCACCTAGATTAAAATAATAAGGTCTACTTCTTGAAAAGGGAATGTGGTTTCAAATTAGAAAAGGGAAATGGAATTTGTTTTTCTTTTAGAAGAAAATGTTTGAAAACCTAGTTTTTTACATTATATTTAAAACATGAAATTGATGAATCTTTTATTTAATGTAAATCCATATGGGAATAGATTATTAGAGATAACGTACTAGGTTTCAATACTCAGGCCTATAGTTAAATCTTTTTTATATAATTGGGGGCTTCACCTTCCATGTATTAGGTCACTGTTGTGCGATTTTGGATTTTGGTCGGTGGTGACCCGTAGGGTCACATGGAGGTATGAAAAATTTTATTTTTCTCAACAATGCTAGTTTTAATTCCCAGTGTTCAAATTTAACATATTTATCTAACTTCTATTTATGGACTGTTCATTCCCACCTATTTATTTTTGATGCCCAACACTAGTCTTTAGATTGTGGGAATCGGGAAAACCCTTCGGGCCATGCCGCAGACCATCTTGGGTAACTGGTTCTTGGTCGACCCGAGTTGGTGCGTGAAAGAGTTTTTTTCAGTAGAGGCGTCTCTCGATTCATCCATGGCCATATTATTAAAGGGTTTCATTGGTTTCTCCTTTCATAATTCTTTGATCGGTTGGTCAATGTGACTCAAGGCATCTTTTTCAATGTCAGTGACTTACATGATCATTCTCGAGTGAACTCATCACATTAAAGAAGTGGCATCGGTGATGTAATTTTCAATAGAGGATTGGAAGTTCAACTATGTATATCATCATATTTAAGCTTAAATGAATTTCATTGTTCATGATCTTATCCTATAGTGTTTTATCTCTGATGTAGGTCTCCAACAAGTTCTATCCTTGGTTTTATCAGTCAGGGAACCATTTTAATTTTCAATGATAATTTTACATCTCGACATTGACATGAAATCATATCGACTTTGATCCATAGAAATAGTCTTGTATAATCTTCAATAATTGATTTAGTTCCAGCCGATGTGTAATGGGATCACATGAGTCTGGGGTATATGGTGATAGCTCCAGGTGTGAGGGTTGAATAGTTTTTAAAAGAAAAAAAGTAATGGTGGTAGTATGAGGAAGCAGTAGTAGAATATGTCTTAGCATAGAATGGAATTTCACAGTTTTCCATTCATAATAAAAAAAGAGATCATAATTAATAAATTTTCCCCTAAACTACTAATATATACATATAAATAATCATTGCAAGGTGGGATATCCCGTTCGAGGGATATGACCGGCCTAGCCATCATGTGTGCGAGGTATGTCTCTATTTGATGTAATTTTACCCCCAAGGACCCAATATATATTTTTAAAAATTAAAATTATTGGAAATATTTAATCATTAAAAACAAAAAATTGAAAATTGAAAATATTTTTAATTAATTAAAAGATACTTAAATTAAAAGTTGAATTTGAAAAATGTTTCTTCTACTAAATAGATAATTAAATAAATTAAAATTACATAAATTACAATTTGAAAACTGATTATTCATTAAAATAAAAAAATGAAAATAAAAATTTATAAAAACAAAAATTAAGTGATTTTAAATTAAATCATGTTATGCTAATTAAAAAAATTAATTATGGAATAATTAATTAAAAAATATCAAGAGTAATAATAAGTACTCTTAAAAATTATGATTCCAAAAGAATATTAGAAATAAGTATATATAAAATAAAAAAATAAATTCATAGTTTAAACGTAATAAAAAAAAAGTAAATAGAAAAATGGCCAATTGACATAGTTATTAATGTATAATTATTTGACATTTAAGGACCATTTAATTAATTAAGAAATTAAAATATTAATGAAATTGAGAAGAAATATGAGTGAAATAAAGGCCACATCAAATACCATCATATTATACAATCATACACAAAAATATGTTTTCATTGGATATTGATCTAGCCCACAATAATTTTTCAATATTAATCAAAACACCAAATTTCAATACAAGGTGCAATTTACATTTCATAATTTTAACATTTAAATATTTCTTATATTTTTCATAGTTTTCTATCAAGACAAATCATACCCATTACCAATCATAATGAAAATTTTTTCTGGAGTTTGGAACTCACCCAACCTAAACACATTGATTGGCTTACCAGGTGGGAAAACACACCAAATATTCCCAACTAATAATCACTTAAGGATACCATCATGATATCTTATATTTACCACACATTTATTCACTTAGGGATCATTTGAGAAAATATATGTAATATTTTTTAATCAATCATTCCTGTAATATCATGGTATTTTAAAATAATGATATTATGCTCGACAATGTGTATTACACACAACACCAACCCAAATGGGGACATGAAATATTATTATTTAACTATGACTGTTATAAAATAGCTGTTAAATTGATTGTTATTGATTGGATTAACTATGTTTTGTAATATATATAAAAAATTATAATCAATAATAAATTATTGATTATTTTTCATGAAATATGATCTCACATTTTAGTATAACCATTTTATTCCTCAATGTTATGTTTTCCTAAATAATGATTTTGATACTTTTTAGTGAAAATATAATAATCAATTTCAAAAAAATAAAAAATTCATTTTATAAAATAATATATTTTTCGAAATCGTAATCTAAAAATTATTCTATACTAAAATTTTGATATTTTTCTAAAATGTTGGATTTTTCAATGACTAGTGAAAAATACATTTTTTTTGAAAAATATTTTTTTAAAGTATTTATTAAATGAAATTAAATTTTGGATTGGTTTTATAATTTTATTACTTATGTCTGATATAAAATAATAAAATTTTTGTTTTGAAATAATATTTATACAAGAATTTAGTATAAAAATAGTTTAAGGGCATTTTTATCATAAATCTTTTTTCATTACATTTTTCCAGTATAATTTTAAATTAAATTCAAAAATATTGTTTTTGAATTAAAAAACAGGTTATATATTTTTAATAAGTGCATACAATTTTGGAAAATACACCTATTTATTTTTGGTCATATGAATAGTAACCATAAATGTTTTTGTTACGATGGTAAAGGATAAATCTGGTTATTAAAGATTAAAATAAAATAACAAAGACTATAAAATGACTATAAAAATTGACTAAATTTTACTCAATGAGTATATTTAGTCCATAATAATCCATGATTCTATTATATGACATTTTATCGTTTTATTGTTATTATATGCTTTATAAATTTTTTATTTAAAGAAAATTAATTATGTGACAATCTTGATATTAATAATTAAAATTTGGTTTCAACTGTATAAATAGAGGATATGTTATGTTATAAAAAGTAATTTGAAATATTTATAATTTATCTTCACCATGGATTTTAATTTTGTTTCTATAGAATAAATAATTACCTTAAATGCTTACACAACGTTGACATAGTAATAACTCAATTAAATCAAATTAAAATAAATGATATTAAAAATATTTAATGTAAAATAATTTTAATTAATTAATGCGATACAAGAATTTATATTCTAAATATATCATCATAGGGATATAATAATTTCATAAAATCTAATTCCTTGGTTTTCATGATGTTATAAAAAATCAATGAAAATGAATAGTTCTAATATAGAAAGTAATGATATTTAATGAAAATAATATATTATTAAATGATATAAAATTCCAAAAAAATTATTATATTTGGAAAAAATAACTAGATATGGTTAGTGGAAATAAAAATTATCCATTTATGGATTATTTTTTATTTTATAGTAACATTATTAAAATTTAAATTGTAGAAAATTATAATATTTTCGTAAATGTCAAAAGGATTAACTGATGGTTAAAACCAAAGGATATGAATAAAAATTTGTAAATAACATTTAAATTTTTTATGAGATAATTTAGATTAATAATTATCTTTTCTTAAAAATATATCATTATGGAGGCATTTGTTATTGAATATTAATTCATATAAATATAATATTTCAAAAAATTACAAGAGTCCATGTTCCTAATCTTTAAAAAATGCACCTTTTATTTCCTTTACAACACATTTAAAAAATCCACCCAAATAACATCCTGAAATCTATCCCCAAATTATTGGGGACTTATTTATGGAATAATATAAACCTCAGCAGTCTTAAGGAGTTGAATAAAGGAGGATGTTCGATGAAGAGACATTATTCCTAACTGATCGTTTATGGTTTATTTCTGCTTTCGCCACTTTTAAAAATTCATTAACCATAATTATATAATTATAATTGTATCATGCATATAATTGGGTTTTTTATGTGAATGTAACAAATTATATCTTTCTTTTCTATCTCCAAACAGCAAAACAAAACCACTATTCATGGGTTTGGTGGACCACCACCTCACGAATCTATATAATTATTCTTAAATGACCATCTATCATTAATGACTATAAGGGAATTAATATATATATATATATATATATATATGGTAGTCAGGTAATATTTAAAATTCATAAAATATAAAATATAATTTAATTTATTACCTTTCCATTCATTGGAAAATGATAATGACATTTATACGTGCCTGCGGATTACCATGTCCATGAAGTGATGTGATTCATTTTTCATCACCACATCACATGAAAGATATATATATAAGAACAATTAATGAAATAATATGAAAGTTATGATATGATTATAATTATTTAAGAATAAAATTATACTCACCTTCATTCCATATTAAGAATTTAAAATGGAAATGTTACTCATTTGTACGTATAACATTTCGTCTACATGATTATAACGTAGTTCATTTTTCATAAACACATTTATTAATTATTTTAATAAGTATAATCGATATATAAAAATGATAATTATTTCATTATTTTTATTAATAAGATGGTTTATTAATGAACTCTTCAATCCATTTTGGACATATAAAACAAATATCATCAAAATACATGATGTGAATTAAGTTATTTAAATAATTAAATATAGCATGGTAAGAGAAAAAATAAAATGAATAATAAACAAGAAACATGTTTTTAATAAAATAAATAATTAATCTATGTTTATAATTCATTATGGTAATTAATTTATGTGATGATGAATACTTAAGGTATGATATTTTTTTTAAAAAAACGTCTTTTATAGTTTCCCATAAAACTCAATTTTTATTCCATATCCATAATTCTAAAATTATAGAAATATTTAAAAAAACATTCATGAATTATAAAAGACTCATTTCATTTATTTTTATGTTATTTATGAGGTTTTCAAATGGAATATCATTATGGGTAGTCGCAATGTTCCTTACAAAAAGATAAAAGATATATTATATTTTAGCGTATATAGTAATAATAACCATTCTCACCGACATAGTCAATGTTTGATTTTTGGCTTCTTTTAAATTTTTTTTGGTTAATTACATGAAATCTTATATTTCCCTTTATTTATAGAATTTTATTTTTGAAAATTGGGTTATAATGGAATGGGATATATGAATATACATATTGTAATCTTATGGGTAAAAAAAATATTTTTGTGATAAAGTATATTAATTATTTTGTTCTGGTCCTTGGGAATTTTATATGATAATGGATAATACCATTATAAAACAACACTGGGTGATCCCATTATAGCTCTCCAAGCCAATGGGAAAAGGTATGGATTTAACTAATTTGGTTTTCCTAAGAGATTAAGGAAATATACTATGATAGTTATTTTATTTGTAAAAAAGATGATTATTGAACGGGTAATGGTTACACCATGTATAACCAATTTAGTTAATCTATGGTATGTCTCAAGTAACCTGTATGATTCATTTATTATTTAATTGGGTTTTTATGGAAATATTATGATTCCAAAATGTAACGGATGGTATATGATACTTTGTATGGTTGAAAATTATATCTTTTTTAACATAAATTTATTATTTATTTTTCATGATTTTAGAGAAACCTTATTAGTTTAATTTCTCCATTAATAATTCTTTGGTAACATTTTATGAAAATATTTTGGTATAAAAGTTGATTTATTCTGTCAGGAAATTTTTATATTAAACTAAAGTAAATTTTTAAAAAGTAATCTTTTTATGTATTCATAGAAATTATGATTTGTTATTTCTTTTTATTTCCCTTACTGAGATGTTTATGATTATCACATGATTTATATTTTATTCATAGGGTATTAGAATAGATAAGACAAAGAAAGAAGTTATGTTGTAATTAATTAATATTTATTATGTAATGATATCATGTTTTACATTTAAAGTTTTGTAATTTGCGAAAAATGGATACTGAATTGATGTTTCTTCAATGTAATATATGGGCATATTATGTAATATTCATAAAATAAATCTCTAAAAATACAAACCTAAATTATATTTGGGAATTATTGAAAATAAAATCATTTCTACAGACAGTAGAATATATAATGTTTATGGTGGGTCCATAATAATTATAATATCGTTCCCCTTGGGTTGCCTTTAATATTTACAATTTCATTATTTTATGGAATGTGTGACTTCGTGGAAAAAATTTATAGTCTATAATTAAATTGAAATCACCTATGATCACAAAAACATGATTTGAACATGAGGGTTAAATCAATTTAATTAAGTTTTAGTCCATGTTCATACTAGGTTGGAATAACTGCACATCATACACATGTAGAAAATGTTTATACCTTAGGGATAACATAAAAACCTCCTACATTATTCTAATAGAAAAAATAATTTCAATATAATTGGTTGATACATTCCAAAATATAAAAAACCGATGAAAACATGTAAAATATATAATTACCCTGACCCCAACAGCCCAATGTTGGTGCCTGATTTATTACATTAGAAAAAGATATAAGGAATCACTTCCCAAAGGGCCAAATAGTTATGTTGTCTTAGTGAAATATATACATACCTTATTCCCATTTTACATTTGAAGACATCGATTATGAAATAAGTTTTTAAACAATATCATTATTCCTTATAGGATATTATTTCATTTCATTCATAGTAAAATTATTTCGATTCATGGTGAATGAAACAAAATAATGGTGATAAAAAAATCTTAGTAAGGGTCATCCACAGTGGAAGATAACATGAAATAATAAGCATAATCAATATTAAATAGTAAATAACTAAACAAAAAATCTATTTAAATAATTATAATATTATTATTATATAAGTAATAATCAATTTATAAAGTTAAATAACTGAAAACACATGACATTTAATCAATAAAATAAGAATGAAATGAAACGTGAGATAATATCATTATGAATATATCATGGAAAATAATAACTAAATTCTTAATGACAGAAATTCATAATTTTAGAATGACATGATCTCAGTCATCATGATACCTATATCATCAATTACTTTTAGAGGATGTTTTAATTATGATGTGTAGGTATAAACCAGAAACACATTAAAATAAGGTCAGCTAACTGATTCATATCATGAGACTATCAATTCATTAAAGGGATATCTAAAACTATGAACCACCCCTAACATCCGGTCCCAAATCTATACTCAAATATTTTATAATAATTTTAATTCATTAATTAGTATTTGTTATCATCAAATTTCAGCATTTTGTAAAGATTACAGAATTATCAATATTTAGACATTTAATCAAATCATCCAAAGTAAACACCATATGTTAAAATGGTATATTGTTTATAAAAATATAATATTAAACAGAATCATGGTTATTTATGGTTAATTTATTCAATAATTAAAAATTATGACATTAAAGTGATTATTTCAATTGAAAGTAAATAATCAAAAAATAAATTGAGATTATAAAAAAAGTTACATATTTGGTAATTTTAAAAAGGTAACCCATTAAAGAATAAAATTGAAATAGAAAATTAATCATAATAAATAAAAAGGTATTCCGTTAAAACAAATAATAGGGGTAGAATATATAGCACATAAAAGTGAATAGGTTCATAACATTAAATATGACTCAATTCAATAGAGATTGAGATGTAATCCATTACTAATTAGTAACAGTCAAGAAAAATTAATTGGATGAAATAATAAAAATATAAACTGAAAATGCCATTAATTATGAAGAATTTATGATATTACATGTTAAATGGGAAATAAAAACACCATAAAAAATGTGTGTATAACATTTCATTATTTATCAATAAAGAGAAAGTTGATATGAATCCCCTTACCATTTATATAATATTTTTAATCGAAATCCCTAATAAAGAATAAAATATAATTAAACATTAATTATGATTAAAATAATTATATTAATTATATAACCAGTCAAATAGTTAGAGCATATACCATGTAATTGAAATAAGTGGTGAATTTGACACAAGTCTCTCAAAAATAAAAGAGATACAAAAAATCCATTACCTCAAACATCTTTTTGGTTGAACACAGTTTATCCCACTATAAAATGTTTTCAAGTAATTTCTTAATTTATAAAAAACCATATACATATTTATATTATCATATAGGAACCTCATGTAAAATTGTTTCTCCTTTTTTTAAATAGTATTTCATTATATTCACTATTTTGGATGATAATTGCCTTATTTTCTCATATGTCTTTTATCATGAATATTCCAGTTATTGTGTCGAGGATATATATCAAAAATATCAATGAAGATAAAATATTTATTAATATCAAATTTAATAATTATAAAATATTTTAGACTCTTTATTGAAGGTTTTACGATGAAAATGAATCGTATCACTTTGTGGAGACGGTTGGTCGTACCTACGCACGAGCGACAATATCATTCCCTTAATGAGTTAACGAGTAAGAAATTGAATGAAATATTAATTTTAAATAATATATATCTTTTCATTTATATATTATATAGTCATTAAATATATTCTTATTGAATTTCATGTAATTCATAAGTGAAAATCGAATCACATCACATCGTAAGGTGCTAGTCCGACATACACAGAAGTGTCGTTATTGTATTTTAAAAGCTTGTAAAGTAAGAAGGTATATGGGATTTGATAATTAAATATGTTTAATAATATCAATTATATTATATATATACCCTAAATCCATAATTATACAAAATCATGAGACATGCTGATGGAATATTAGTTACATCGGTTCGTGATGCAGTTCTCTATCATACACACAATCGATGATTTTGTTTCCCTTTTGATGGGGGGGGAGATGGATAAATATTATATGATAACAATAATAAATAATATTTATATTTAAGGTATTTTTGTTCATATATATTTTTAAGAAATACATTATGGTAGAAAAAAAAAAGAAATAAAATGAAAGAGCTTCGTTAAGACAGTTACATTCTCTTAGAGAAATCGCCTTTGAATCTCCTCTTAAAGACCCTGGGGTCAGTCTTTTAGGAATTATGGAAGCTGTAGAATTTGTATAATTATTTTTTTAGATATATTTTTGTAGGTTTATTTTGATTAAAATGTAATTATATGTGTCAATAAGTGAAGGGAGCAGTGGCCTTTCATAAGTCAGGGAGATGACACACATAGAATTTATGAAAAGAATAAATTGTACCCTCTTTTTTAACATTCCTCGAGAATAAAAAAAGAAAAATTGTCAAAACATATAGTATATAAGGAAAAAATATGAACATAAAATTGATTTAGTAAATTTTTTATTTCATTTAAAACTCATGAATTTTTAGTTTAACCCCATGTACACTCGTTTTGACCTTCACCACGATAATTAATTTATATCGCTTTTACTATTAAAAATGGTCAATAAATATGTTGACCATATTATATAATATAAATTTTATTTATTTAAAATATTTAATCTATTTTTCTAATTTAAATTCAAATAATTCTAAACATTCAATTTAACATTAAACCCATAGACGTGTTAAAAAAAATTGGTTTTCAAAATAAAAACATTCAAATTATTATTAAGTTTTTATATGAGAATTCAATATGAAATTTATTAAAATGACATAAACTAGTTAACATTTATAATAAATGAAACAATATTAATTTAAAACAGATTGGAAATATAATATAACATTGTAAATTCTTTAAATGAAAAATCAATTTTCATTAAAAATGAATATTTGAACTCTGAATCGAAAAATTAATATTTCAATATATTACCAAAAATTCACTCCAAGAAAAAAAAATTCATGTTGATTTAAAAATGAAGTTAATTTTTTCAAATAAATTTCTAAAATTAGTAAAAATTCATTTCAAATTTTGCGTGAAATGTGCATCTAAACAACCTTTTAAAAAATAATGTTTTTTAGTCAAAAAACTTTCATTTAAAATTATTCTTAATTTAAATCTAATCAATGAATAACCATTTTTTTTTATATTTTTGAAAAAATTATAATTTTTAGAATTTATTTATTATTATTCATATATACAAATAGAAATTCTAGGTTATAATAGAATCTTTTTAAATAATATTTCTATAATGGAGTATTATGTTTTTTAGTCCCATTGTTGTATGTATTTAAAGATAACAAAGGGATTATATTTTTTTCTAGAAATTATAGCAAATGTTCTTGAGGTGTTATATTCTCATTTAATCTTTCCCTTGTATTTCATATACAATATCGAACCCAATTATCTTCATTTATAATCTCAACATTTTATATTCTACCCACCTTAAATAAATTTCATGCTTACAATTTAAACATTATCTTGGTAATAAAGGGTTTGACATTTGAAAATATCAATATTGGAATCCTATATCATAAATATTTTTAATAAAACATTATTTTAAAAATAGATAAAGGGATATAAAAAATTTCATCTAGAATATGACATAATTGGTTTCCAAATAAGAGAATACAGGTGAAATTTAAATATATAGACAAGGAATAAAATAATAGTTAATTATAGAGAGTGATAGAGATCATTGATAACAATAACTTCTTTAATCCTTGGAATGTTTAGGACCTCAAAAAAATAAATCTATAATGATTTAAAATAATATTGATTCATTATATGTGAACGTAATAAGATATTAATTTGGTTTCCAGATACATTTTTCTATAGCCGAGGAATTCGTTTTCCATCTTTACTATGAACGAAAGAAAATATACTTACATGATATCTTTCTATTTCATAAGAAAATATTTATCCATTGTTTATTCTTTGATAAATTTCTTCTTCATACCCTAATCCAAAAAATTAATATACAATAAAAAATTATTCCAGAATCACAAAAATTAAATTTTAACAGATCATTAAATCTAGAAAAGATTGAAAATTCCATCCATCTATTTATAAATATTTTACAAAACTGATATGTTTTGAAAAATTTAACCACTATAATATATTAAAATCATAACATCAAAAGTAACAACACTAATTAAACATTATTTTTTTTCAAATCATTTTATTAAAAATAATTAAATATTAACCATAACATAACTTAGGATAGTGGTTGGCGCATCACCATTGTCTTCGTTCGATAACCGGTTCAAGCCTCATAGCACTGCTGATTGCGATAGGTTTTCTCCTATCATGCATGTTATACTTTTTATAAAACTATATTAATATCAATTTTAAAATGTACCAAAGTGTAATAAACAATAATTACTTCAGCATCAAAGATAAAATAAAACCTAATGGTTACAACTACCAATAAATTCGTTACCATAAAATTCGTGTTTACTGTACCTTAAATAGTTTTTTCACTAAAACTTATACGAGTCCAATGGGTGGTATTCCCATAAATATTTTTCAAAAATATATTTAATTGTTTCATATTTTCACCACATAGATTTTAAAAATAGTTGTTTATGACATTGGACCAATGATCAACCTTAAACTCATGACCCATGATGGTATCCATAACTCTAAAGTTAATGAATATATATATACTTCTAAACTTTAAAATCATCGCTAGATGTTTCATATATCAAATACGAAAAATAACATTGGTAAAAATAATTATACAATTTAATTATTAAATCTCGATACATAATCATTTTGACCATTTTATTTCAACGAAGGCCCTTTCATGGTATAAAGGTTTACCTTTAGAATAATCCATTGAATAATATAATGCCATGGTTCCCCACATTTAAGGGAATAAACTATAAATGGAACCCTAGGATGAAATTTATTTATTTCTGTTATCTTTTTCATTTTCCTGTAGGAATTCAATGCATTACGTCCATTATTTCCACTCAAAAAACATTTTCTAATTCTATTTAAATACCTTATTTTGAATCTAAATCACCTTATCTTTTGACTAGTCTATTCATTGTGATTACCTATTCAAATTCATTATAATTGTCTGTAAATAATATGTCAATTATTCAAATAATACCACTTTGTATTGTCAAAACATGTTTGTAAGAAGGCACTTTGTCATATAGCATGTAATGATGGAGTTAATCCTAACATGAATTTATCAGAGTTAGTATCCCAAGGTAGATATGTTCCAAAACAACATCTATTTTTAGTATCTAGTGAAGAATGTTTTTTTGGAAAAAATAAAAAAAAATTACCATAATAAATCTTTAAAAAAAATTATTTGTTTATCCTTAAAATTTAATATAGGGTAATATTCCTTATTATTTTTTTTCAAAATCTATTTACCAATGTTTCTATTAATATTCTTGTGATACAATAAATAATTTTCACTACCCCATTAGCCTATATTTTGTGGTTACTATATTATTTTGGGATAATATATGATGAATTTCATCTCAAAGGACAACATAATTTAGTATCCTTGGTAAACTAAAAATATACAAGATTCACTAATTATCCTTGAATACAATAATTACAACAATTTTTGGTAAGAATGTATTTATTCCTTCTAGAATATTCTTATATAACATTCGTAGTACTCTTCCTAGGATCATTGTAATGGAAACATAATAACAGTGAGATCTAATGCTCAACATTGTTAAGTATAGAGGAAACCATCTTGAAGAAATAAGAATATTTAACATTGAAAGATAAATAAATAAACATATATTCCATTTCAATAATTTTACTATCATTATTAGACAATTAAAAATCATAATGGAATGGTACATAATTAAAAAAACATGTCATTTAATCAATAAACTGATAATGAAATACATCCTGAGATACTATTATTGTAAAAATAACATAGTCAATATCAAATTAATTCTTATGTCATAAAATTATTAATTATTTTATGTCATTATTATAGTAATCATGATACATATACCATCAAGACAATTCTAAATATGGTTTAACTCTAATTTATAGGTATATAACAAAATTTTATTTAACTAAAGAAAGTCAACTGATTTTTCTCGAGAGAATAATGATGCATTGGGGGGATATCTATATATGGGACCCACAAATAACATCATTTATAAAGCATTACAAATATATTGAATAATAAATTTTAAAAATGAATCAATATTATTTATCATCAAATATATATATTGATTGATGGATTATGATCTATCAATATTTCTTTATTTAATCAAATAAATTTCAATGTAAACACCATGTGTAAAAACTGTTTAAGAGGTAGGAAATAATTCTATCATAAAAAATTATGTATATTTAAGGTTAATTTAATTTTCAATGTCAATGATCACAATATAGTGAATGTTTCAAGAGAATGTAAATAATCACAAAAGAAATGGAGATTGTACATTATTTTTTACCTCTTCGGTAAAATTTGAATTGTATCCCCTAAAATAGTAAACCTGAAAAATATTAATCACCATGAATAATATTTATTCTTATTAATAAAATCCATGTTGTTTATATACACCACATAAGATTTAAAAGGTATATATTAACAAATATGTCTCAATGAAATAAATATTGAGATAAAATAACTTACCACATGAAAACGTTCAAGTAAAATCTACATAGTTAAAGTAATTAAAAGTATAACATAAAATATGAATATGTATGGGTAAATAATTATATTACACATAAAAAGTGTATTATATAAATCATGAAAAATAAATTAGGTGTCTAAAATTTCAATACGCCTCAGTCAAGACAACTCAAGACAAAGTTCCTTTCAACTTTTGTAATATTTTGAATCATAATACCCAATAATTATTAACATCAAATAAAACATTATATATTTTGATAATAATTATATTAATTATTTATAATGTAAAATTGGTAGTACACACACCACACATAAGAAAAAATTGGTGAATATGGCATACATATATCCAAAATAAAAGAGACTATAAATCACTTACCCCATTCTCCTATTTGGTTGAAAATGATTTAAGTTAATTAATAATGGTTTTAATAATTTTATTAGTTTCTAAAATAACGATATTTATATTTTTAGTACAATGTATGTTCTTCGTATAACATTTTACATCTGTTTATTAATAATATTTCATTATATTATTTAATTCTGGTGTTAATTTCCTTGTTTTTCATACATTTTTTTCCATTAAGGTTCCATTAATTTTGATAATAATGTTATTAATTGAATATTTAGTCATTATATAAATTTTTAGAATCATTATTGACTTTTGTATATGGAAAATTAATTTCATCGCTTCATGGAGATCGTAGGTCATACGTACACACAATTGGTGATATCATTCCCTTAACGAGTGAAATGGTTAAGAAAAGGACGGTTTATTAATTATATAGAATAAATATATTGATATATATATATAACATATATTCATTAAATTTATCCTTTTTACCTTTAATTTAATACATAAGTGAAAAATGAATCACATCGCTTCATGAGTTGTTAATCCAACGTACACATGATCGACACTATCATATTTTAAATGGAATTGAATATAAGAAGGTATATGTGTTATTAAAGTTAAAAAATATAATAATATCATAAATATTATATATATAAATTAAATCAATAATTATATATAATCATGTTATGTATTGATGGGAAAGAAGCTACATTGGTTTGCATGGCGACTGTCCCCTGTACCCACGACCGATGATTTAATTTCTGAATTGATGGAGGGGGAGATGGATAAATATTATAAAATAAAAATATTGATATATAAGTATATTTTATATACTATTTTAATTGTATTTTATGTTTTAATACATAACTAAATGTTGAAAATGATGAAAGAAAACTCAAGAGCATCATTAAGACAATTACATTCTCTTAAGGATACCTTCATTTGATATCATCTCAAGGACCATAAGGTTAGTCATTTAGGAAGTAAATATTCTATATAATTTGGATATAGAATTTTGGGATAAACTTTGGTTGGGTTTGGTTGACCCAAATTTCTTGAGATGTGTGAATAAATGAATGGAGTTGGTGACCATTTATAAGGTAGGGAGATGACACACATGGAATTTTCGAAATGAATAAATTATCTCCATGTTTTTCACATTCTTCAAGGCTCCAGATTGGCCCACTATCAAAAAAATAGGTTATATGGTCTAAATATGGGCATATAACGAGTTTCTATCTAGTTTTAGGTCCATTACAACCCTTATCTTCTTTCCTTAACTCCAATTTAAACCCTCAACCATAACCATGGTAATTAATATTTACTACATCAACTCTTTATAATAGAAATAAATTATGTTAAACTTATTTTAAATTAAAAAGAACAATAATTATAAATATTTAATCAATTTTTCAAAATTAAATTGAAATAATTTCAAAAATTCAATTTAATATTAGTCCTACAAATGCGTCAAAAAAGCGATTTTACCAAGGAAAAACATTAAAAGGTTCAGAATGTTTTTATATCATAATTCAATATTAAAATTTTAAAATTATCAAAATTATTCAAATTTTAAAATAATTTTACCAAATTTACATTAAAAATAAATTTAAAATAATTTTTTAAATAACTTAAATAAAAATACAATATTCATTTAAAATTAGTGTTTTCACTAGTCATAAAAAAAATTCTTGTCAGAAAATTCTCAAAAAGCCACCCAAAGATAATTTTGAAATATAAATTTTGAAAATGATGTTTTTTTTTTCAAATTTATTTTATAAAATTTTTAATAATTATTTTTAAATTACTTACACAAATCATGAGTAAACCATATTTTAGAAAAATGATGATTTTTAGAAGAAAATAAACATTTTATTTTAATTTATTGTAAATTTATTTTTAGTCAATAAATAACCAAAAAAATTAATAATACATGGGTATACCATATAATTATCAGAATTTATTAATTTAAATTCATCCCTACCAACTTAATGTCTAGATTACCACATTTTAAAAAATAATATTTCAAAAAGTGTAGACTTTTGGTTAAACATTGTGTTGTGTATATTAAAAGCTAAAAATGAGATTGAATTTATTTAAAATAAAATATATTGTAAAGACTTTGGGGTTAAATTCCCATATAATATTTGTGTTTAATATGTTCAATTAAACCCAATTTTCATGGTTTAAAATTATGGGGTGTTACAGAATCCCTAGAAATATGAATAAATAGTCATAATTATTTTAAATCTATTAATGAATTATAGAAATTAAAGAATAATACAAAAGGAGAGGTAAAATCACATGAAAAGATCTAATATAACAAATTAAATTCAAAACCATTATAAAAATAATGTATTACGTGAATAATAATAGATGCTGAAGGGAAAATATATAAACATGTACAACAATAAATGAAGATAGGATTCCCCATTTTAGTTTTTATTAATTATAAAAATATTTTAATTAGGATCTAAAAAAACTACACATTTTTTATATTGAGGGTGTAACTTTGTCACAACATAACACCCCCTTCCTAGGGTCACATTATGGTGTGACCCAGTGCTCACAACACAACACCTCTTTTACAGATGGAACATTGAACCCAATCCTCCAAACCATCATGTAATGGACTCCCCATTCATGTTGAAATTTTTTCCACTAGATTAGAATCATGATGTATCCCTCTAGCTATGTTGTGTTACCTCATCATCCTTCAAATAATTACCCTAACTATCATGTTGTCACCAACCTTCCCTGCAAAATATTTTACAAATGAATACAATTGAGTTTTTAAATGGAACATAAGGGTAAAATACAAAAGGTGTCATATACAATACATACGGGTAAAATATATAAGGGTTCCTAGATGATTCACAAGAGTTACCTAACAATAAAAAATAATACATAAGGTTTATAATGATGATATAAAATGGTTTCTAGATTGTGAAACAAAATACATGAGGGTTGTGCTATTGATATATATGGGCTTCCAAACTATGAAATCCATACATAAGGGGTACAAAAATTCTATGTAAGGGATTATAAACCATGAAACATAATATTTAAGGGTTATACCAATCATATGTAAGGGTTAGTAGATAGAAAAACACAACACTTAAGGGTTAAATCACAAATATAATGGATTCTATACATTGAAATACAATATATAGGGGTCACGCCACTAAATCCCAAGTAATCCCTATAGTAAAAATTCCCTAGATGTGGTGTGCTCCCAGGCCAGCCACAAAAATATTATCACATTTGCGCTACACCAAGGCTCAATTACCTTGGACATGAAGTGAATTATCCTAAAACCCAAATGAAATAATCTCATAAAATCAGCCATCATAGTGAAACCATTACCTTCCATGGTGTGAAGTGGAAACTTTAACAGATTACCAACCCAATCCAAGTAAAACTTTTTAAAATGAATCCTAGGTTCCCACAAACACATTAAATATTAAAAAAATTAAAAATTACTCAAGGTTTGGAAAAAAATATAAAAATTTCCATTCATTGATATTATCCAGGGTGATACGACTAATGGTAATGAGGAAAAATCCAACATCAAAGTAGGATAAAAAACCCCCCATTATAAGGTGGTATGGATACCGCTCCCATCATAAGAAATTTTATGCTAGTGACTTGGAAAAATAATATTGTGGGGGAAAACAAAACCCCTTGTATATAATGTTGTGATCATGGGTCTGAGATATTAAATATGGTGTTAGAGTTAGGTCAAATCCTATGTGAATATAAGGATGTTGTGTTGAATAAGGTAATGGGGATTACTATGAATCCCACTTCAAGTAAGGATGTTAATTTATAACACCTTTATAATGTTGTGGAGATACCTCTCCCATTCTATGGATTTTACAATATTGATAGAGAAAAACAACTGCGATGGTTAGTAGGACACAAAGGGACAAACATTATGATTTTGGGAATATTATATTACAATAATCATGGGGATATATTATTCATATTATTGATAATTAATGGAGAATAATTGATATCAAATTTAAAAAATAATTACAGGGTTTTAAAAATGATTATTTGAAACTCATAAATATTTATAGAAGAGTATATATTTTTAGAATAATATTTTTCTGGTTTAAGTGATAGAATCATGTGATTTAATATCAATTAATTTCCATATTTAAAATATGGAAAAAGTATGCAAAATTTATTATTATGAGTTTATAAGAATAATAAGAATGATGTTTCAATGATAGTTTCATATTAATACTATCATTTAAAATTTTATTGTTAATGAATGAGAAAAAAGATATTAAAAAATGATATGTGAGGTAGCGAAAAATGTTATTTATTTTATAAAAATATCATTAAAATTTATACTCTTTAAGAATGATCATATTATAATTTTTATGATTATTAGATTGATTTATGAAGATCAGAGATGGAAAGTATAATGAGTGTCTACATATTTTCATGCTTGAATAGATCCTTCATAAGATTGGGGTGACTACCTATATTCATGATTTGTTGCTGACAAAACCCATGAGTTAATTTCCTCGTATTGAGGAATATGGTTTATTCTAATGTTGTGTTAAAATATTGATTCAATGAGAAGATTTTGTTCATAAATATTTTTAGGTAAGACCATTTCAAATAGGAGGAAACTAATATAAAAAACATGATGGGAGACTATAGATCTTAAAATAGATACCCTCATAGTTATGAATGATACATTTCTTATGTGTGTTAAATTTATGATACAAGTGAAGTTACTTTTTCTTGTAATAATACAATGAAAAATAAGGATATAGTCATCCACATTTAGGGGAAAAATTATAAAAATTTCATGTTATTCCATATTTTACAATTTTATCTTTCATAAGGTGTGATTGTCTTTAATGATTCATACAAGGTACATTCATCCTTATAGGTGCATAGGATCAAACTTATTAAAGTGAAAATAATTTAGTAAAACATAGATCACACTAATTTACCCCTAATTTAACTACACGATCATATAAAATATGGTATAAAATAAAATATTAATACTCAGCTAGTGATCATGTTCTAATGATGATTAGGCATTCCAATTAATTAGCCAATTTGGGTTTCTATATAGAAATGTATTTACATAAAAACCCCATTAACTCATCTTTAACACCAATATTAATCACATTTGTATATTTTTTTTAAAAAATTACGGGTTTTATATAAGTTACTCAGTAATTAGTAGACTATGTTTCACCAAGTTAATAGGGATGTATAGAAATTTGATTTCCCATTCCATATAGGGAACAATATGAAGGAAAAGGTTGAAAGATAAATGGATATAAAAAATTTAGTGGCTATCTTATAATTTTTATCAATGATGAAAGAATATTTTAAGGGATGGAAATGAACATAATTTTTCTTATTTTTCATGTGTCATAAATGGTCATTAGAAGAAGAAAAACATTATTATGAATATGTAAGGGGAATAATCAGATATATTTTTTTGATAAAGTTAAAATATATTCATCTTTATGTTGTGTATTATAATTCATAGGTTGTATTAAAATTTTAATTAGTATACAGGTATCAAAAAAATTTATTAAAGAATGTAACAAGTGCATTGGATATTCACGTTATTAATGAAAAAATGAAAACATTGATAGTTAGACAAGATTGAAATTTTATATTTCATAATTTTATAATTTCCAATAAAATTTATTCATTATTATGTGTCTTTTAAAAACCATAACAACATTTTTATATATTTTATTCGTAAATGGATTTATTTTAGTATTTAGAAGTAAAATAACACCATATTTTATGATAAAGAACATTAAAATAATGACTTGAATATATATATGAATTAATTATTATGATATTGAAAATAAAAGATAAATTAAATTCAAAAGAATCAAGGGGAAGTATTCTTAGTATTTATTTCATTTACGTATGTCATGATTAGATTTAAATATTTTTGTTTAATGAGGTATATGTTATAGTCCTTTAAATTATTGATTAGTTTACAATTTATGTATACAATCAACATAATAAAAAGATAAAGTAACTATAATTAGAAAAATACCAAGAATTGTTTATCTAAGACATCACTAATCACAAGTCACATAATTATTATAATATTAATTCATAAACAATCATTACATGAAAAACTATTCACTCTAAACTAAGATGCAACTAAAGAGGAAATATAATTATATACATGTTATGATGTGGAAGTAAATATGTGTTGTTACAAATTAATGTACGTGTATATGTTGGGTTTTTTATGTTTATCCAAGCAAAATAATTGAATCATGGAGTATGAAATGCATATTTATATGGTATCATATAGAGATTAAATTATATTATCTATATAATACTCTGAATATTAAATTTATTTTCGAGAAATGTGCCATGTTTCTTAAAAGTGAATAAAAATTTTATATAGATAGTATGAAAAAGGAATACATTAATGAATTTTAAAATCATGATATAAAAGATTTTGTACATAAATGAATTCTAAAAGACACGGTGTAAAGAGTTAGTAAAGAGATACAAGTATTGACTAAGGGTACAAGATAGGTTAAAAAACCAGAGAGATATGTTTTTCTTTTGACCAAGTACGGTTACACATTATCTACTATTAATAATGAACCTATATCCAAAAATGAAAAATAAACCATATTACAATAATGAGAAATTATCCTTTTTCCAAAAAAAGATTATTATGTACCAGAAAAGTTTGTAATATGTTAAAAGACATGAATTTTGAAATTGGATAAATGTACTAAAATCAAGTATGGACTTAGGTAGATCCACCAGTTGGAGTGAATCTCATTGCGTGTAAATGGGTATTCAATAAAACTAGACATGTATGTTAATGTTAATACCTATAAGGAATGATTCTTCAATAAATATTTTAGAAAACATCATGGAAAAAACTATGAAAAACCATTTCTATAATTTCTATTATAAAATCAATTATAGTTTTTATAGTAGCCTTCCTTGAATATGGTCATTGAAAAATAGAGGTCAAGAAAACATTCCATAAATATTATGTTATATAAGTTGTCAATTGGAAGCAAACTGAAGTATTTTTGACCAAAAATTAATTCCAATAAGTTAGGAATGTTTTATAGATTTATTTATTGGTTGAAAAAATAATTAAGATCATGAAATATTCATTTTTTTAAATAGATAAGATATTTTGACTTTATTAATAATAAAAGATAAACATGCATCTATATAAGATTTATTTGGAGTGGTATAATTTTCATTCTGATATATGTTTATGGTGTATTACTAATAGTTAATGTTATATCTATTTTAAATTAAATTTGCGCATTAAGGAATAAAATATTATCTATAAATGGATTATGAGAATTATCATATATTATTGGGATCATGATCTATCAAGATTTATCTAAGAAGGTTATAGTACTAAAGAAATATGTATATATATCTTAAAGTCATTTAGAAGATATAATATGAAATAATCTATATGAGGTTTTCTTCCTATTTCACATGGTATATATATTTCCAATGAAATATTTCCTTAAATTCATGAGGAATGAGTAATAATGATTATAGTCCCTTATGATTCAGTGATTATATCTATCATGTATTATATTTTATGTTCTAGGATTGATGTTACTATAACATTTAATATTTTATAGGGATATCATGCAGATCCAAGAGACCTACATTGGTTAGTTATAAAGAAAATGAAGAATAAATTTTGTTATAGAATAGATATATTTATATTTTATGGATGTGGTAAGGGACTAGTTGTGAGGAGGTATACATATTATAGTTTCTAAATAGATCAAAAGTATATAAAATTAAAATCAAGTTATTTTTCCCTAAATGAAGGAGTTGTGATATAGAGTAGTTTTAAATAGCTTATAGTACCCAATTTTGTAGTAAAATTCGACTATGTTTTAGCTTATGATGTATAAAAAAAATGTATTATGGGTACAAAACTTTTTCCAAGCGCATAGTGCATTACGTAGAAGTATAAATACTACAACATTGTATTGTGATAATACTACAATAGTGGTTTAATATATGGAGTCTAATTAAAATCAACTATTATAGCGTATACTGCAGAAGTATCACCTACTAATATATTTCACACAAAATAATAATGTTTTAGTGAGTAAAGTATGCATAGAGAAAAATTTGGTAGGCCCATTGACTAAAGTTATAATATAGAATAGGAATGACCATCATGTGAGATCTAGTAGGTTAAGAGATTATAACTAGTATCTCTAATAATAGTGGAAGTTTATTAGTGTTGGTTCCCTATATCCAAATGACTATTGTAATTTAAATTAACATATCATTATAATGTTTTAAATATTTATTATTCTTATCTCATATTGAATTTTACATCTACATACCATTATGTGATGATGTTTTTAGAGAACTAATTGAATTAATTGGTCATATCGGTTCTTCACTACAATGATGAACCAATATATGACATGATGATATTATCATTGAATTGTTTTATGGTATAGATACATAATATTTATAATAGAGAGTTTAGTTTTACTATACTTTTTTTGGGAATTCAAGCATTGATACTTATTATCTTGATGCTTTCAGTTTTTGTTCTCGAATAATGGGGTTGTGAGGAATGAACTTACAATAATGAAAAAACATATCACATGTATCATTAGTTATTCTTATTAATGAGTGTGTATATTGGTCCAGGGAATTGAGACCATAATTAATGTTTGTCATGACATGAAAAAAATTGATGCATGATGAAAAAATTAGTATATTTACTCATTGGGAGGTAATTTATGTTTTCTTTTTCATGATTGGTATGATGTTAATTGATTTTTAATGATTGTGTCTTTCAATTATTAAATTACAAATAAAATATATCAGTCCATTTTATTGAAATGGAATTGTATACTATAAATTCATAGCCAGAGTATTATATATAACTGCTTTTTTCAGAGATTCAATGAAATATTTCTCAAAAATAAGGGATTATAAAACTTAATTGTATATTTAAAGATGAGACATAGATTGATAAAGTGTTATATAACAATGTGATAATACATAGATTTATTTTAATTATTTTCTATTTGACTTATTATTTTCTCTATATAGGGATTAATGAGTTCTAGATACCACTTTGAGGCTATGGGTTATACCCACTACATTTTATAAAATATCCTATAGGATCACACACTAAGTGTATCTAGAAGCTCATACATATATATATCAGGATTATAAATATTAGTAATTTATGTTTTATAAAAAATATTAATAAATATATATTAATAAAAATTCATATGTATTTCATATTTATTTCATCTAATGAAAATTTATTATTCATAGTTGAGGTATTATTTATAGGATAAAAAATCGATTGGTTGATGATGTAATTTCATTTAAAAATATTAATTTATTTAATTAATTTTATTAACCCTAACATTTTTCACTTTTAAATAATATTTCTAATTCTTAGTACTTAAAATTTTCGATATTAGGTTTTTTTATGATTAAAAAATGATATTTCTATTATGAATATTATTTCATTTAACCTAATTTTATGCACTTTTTGTATGTTATATCATTGATAGATTGTAATTTGGTTTTTATACACACCATATAGTGATTTTATCATCCCACAATTTATGACAGGGAAATCTCTTTCATATATCCTAGTAACATCTCAAGAAACTCAATTATTTATGTTATAATATGGTGTTTACAGATTGATCTTTTGGGATATTTGCGGGTTATATGTATATTTGTCTAGAATGGAGATCATTTGGATTCTACATAGGTGATACTGACATCTAAGGGTCTAGATCAGATCCACAATGTTGACTTTGAGTAGAACAACTAGTAATTTATTTAATCAAGCAATGTACCATTTGGATTTTATTTTTTTCTACTAGAATTCATATCATGTAATCCATGGAAGAGAAAGCACTATTTAATTTTGTGATGACCCGGACCCTCGCGGTCCATTCCTTTGCCAAATTCCAGATCCTAGGGGTGAAGTCTAGGTGGTAGGATGAAATTTTGGCATGAATGATCGGCGCGACCGATCAGCGCGACCGAACGATGCGAAATATTTGGGAGACTGATTGGCGCGACCGATCAGCACGACCGATCGGTGCGACCGATTAGGGAGACCGATCCGCGTGATCGATCAGTGTCACCCAGCCTTGTCAGGTTTCTCCTCTATAGTTTTTCCCATAATGCCACTTTTGGGATTTTCAATTTTTTCAAGTGGTTCAAAGCCATTTAAAATCCCATAATTAATAAATAATAAATCCTGAGGGACCTCCTCAATTTAGAATTAAATAAAAATTAATTCTGTCGTGTGTAACCAGCCAACTGCGTGGGGAACCACGATCTGAATTTAATGCCGTTGAAATCCACATATCCCATAACGACGGGATATTATCTATATATCACATGGTAATTTATTCTTCTGTCTTCTTCCTATTGGATGGCTTACTTTCTTCTCAATAAGTTTGGAGTTCCCGACATCCCTCCCCTACGAGTCGCGATTTTCTTTGATTCTTGGCACGTGGAGAATAACTTGGATCTTTGATCAATCAAGTAGGGTTTTCCTTCGCCTCTTCATTGTGAGAATCATGTGGGGTGGGTACGCATTTGTCTCTATGGGAATTGATGAAACCAAACGTAATGAAGATAATGAACGGGCTTTTAAATAATGAAGGGGGTGTGATCGATGTTTCTACTGTACTACTTTTATGTTGTTTGTGTTGTGAATTGTGTGGGCCTATGCTCACTGAAAATCATGGCCATTGGTGGTCTTTCCTTACGCACCAATGATCATTTTCCTTCTATGATGATTAAATGACTTAACCTGGAAATTGGTTAATCATGTAATATCAGTTGGTTTAAATGGATGTTCAGTAAAACAAAAATCTCTATGTGACCACCCCTGTTAACAAACAGAAAGAAGAACCTGATGAATGATGTGCTTGAACCTGGAATTTATCCCACTCTGTTTGGTGGTGGGTGTGTTGTTCTATCCTATGCTTATGGGAAGATGTGAATGGGTATGGGATCCCTTGTTGTGGCATGGTTGTTGGTTGTGAATGTGAAGTTGTGTGGTAGCTCTACTGTGACACGAACTCGGGTGGAGTCCTCTACTGTTGAGAAATCGGTGGTTCCTGGTTTTGGGGACATGGGGATGTGTCTCAGGGTTTTCTTTTTCTCCAGTACTTCGAGGGATCTCACTTATCCCTTTTTTTAGGATTTCTTGGGTTCCAGTACTTTGAAGGATCTCACTAATCACTTTTTGTTGATGCAACTCTACAAGAGAACCAGGTATGAATGCTTAAATTGGTGTTTGGTTGTTTCTATTTCCTGGCTTGTATTTATGCCTGTTAGTTTCCCTGTAGTGCAGAATTCACCCTAATGGGATCACTTGAACATGAAAATAAGAATGGTTGAGTGGGGAATTAGATTGGGAATGAGTTTGGACTTGACCGTGAGTGTCGTGTCTTCTTTTGTGAATGAATAGTAACAAGGGTGTTTGTGATTAGGTTTTTTTATCCCCTAGGTTGGGATGATTGTTTTTTACCTATACATATATCTTTAGCTTTTATTTTTCTTATTCGCGCCCCACCCAAGTTGAGCACTTTGTTCCGAACACCTCATTTCATGGGTTGGGTGTTTTTCCCAACACTCCTACGAGTGGCTGGTTATTAGCTCCTTTTCTGCTCCCTTTGCTGAATAGCCCACGACTCTTCGGGCAAGCTGTGATGGCCTGAGGTCCATTATTAGGCCATGAATATTCAGGCATGGTAGTCGTGGTGGTTGGCACAGGTGTCTGGGGGAAGATTGTTTCCCAAGTGTATTCGGGATGAGGCCCAGGTGTCTTTTGGTGTGGCAGTAGTTGTTCTCACCTAGGTATCTTCGGGCGTGGCAGTAGTTGCTCTGGCCTAGGTGTGTGCGGGCGGGGTTTGGCAGTGGGACTGCGGTGAGGTTATGTCCCAGGTGTGTGCGGGTGGGGTTTGGAAGTGGGACTGCATGAGGTTGTGGCCCAGGTGTGTGCGAGCGGGATTTGGCAGTGGGACTACAATGAGAATGGTGGGATTGGTTTGATGCATATGATGTCTTCAATAACCAGGGGGAATGTGGCGCGGGGTACCCAAATATTGATGTGCTATTACTATACATTACTTTCCTTGCATTATTTTGGGAGTGTTCCTTGGTGATACTTGGGTGCATAGTTTTTCCTTCCTAGGTGCTTTGGTTTTTCTTTTCTCACAGGTCATTATAATGCCTCTCCACTTGTGCACGAGAGTCTTTGGTTTTCCCTACTGAGTGTACTTGTATTCTCACCCTACGTACATAAAAAACTGCTTTCAGGGTTCCAGGAGGACTTCAGGGATCGTGCGGGATCGTACTAGCTTGAACCTTGGGGAAGTTTCTATTTTCGTTTCCCTTTTCAGGGTACATTATCATTGGAGTTTTTGTGGCATGTATCGTTTACTTTTGAACATGCATATGGAAATGGTTTTATTTTGGATTTACCTTTACATTCATCTTTGGTATTGTTGGGGTTTCTATCCTATCTCTCAATCGTATAAAAATTAAAAGGTTAATGACTTCCATTTTTTGTGAGATAATATACCCTTAGTGCTGGTCGCCTCTCTAGGACCTATTGAAGGCGGGTTTCGGGGGTCATTATCTCTCTTTCAACATAAAGAAGGAAGGTCCTGGCAATCTGCTGACCCTTCCCTCCTTTTGGTGAAGGTTGGTCGTGATAGAATGGAATCAAAGGAGTGTTAAGAGATAGGATGGAGTCCGGAGTTAGGAAAAGTGAGGATTGCATGGGGTGGTAGGGAAACAGTGCTGGGTGTCCTTGGTGCGTGAATTAGGCCAGGGAAGACTGGCTAGGACACGGGATATTAGGGCCACCCATGATCCGATGAAAGGACTTTGGACCTACCAAGAGACCAAGTGATGCTACACTGATTATAGGGTAGAGACCCTAGGAAATGTAAATGAATCATAATGACTAGTGTTCTTATGTTTCATGGGTGTCTTGGGGATTCAAAATAAATAAAATAGTCTATGAAAATTTAAGAACAATATTAGACACTACTCGGGCTTAGTCATTCCTTGTTTTCCTTGCAGCTATGGAACCTGGGAGGTGACCACGAGTAGCGCGGGCGATCGAGGCCAAGGAGGTTGACTTGCCAGATCGGAAGAGGACCGACCGAGATGAGGAGGATGATCATAGGTATAAGAATCTTTGAGCCTTTCAACGACAGACCCTTGGGAAGTACGAGGGCAGCACCTTGGATATGGAGACAGAGAGGTGGCTTGAGGAACTAGTGATAGATTTCGGCCTGATTCGGTATCCAACAGAGTACTAGGTTCCTCTGGCCATCATCCAGATGCATGGAGCAGCGCGTTAGTGGTGGAAACTTTATATTGGAGAGAAGAGGGAAGCTGAAGTTGCGTGGGCTGACTTCGAGAAGGAGTTCCAGGCAGAATTCCTCTGTTCCATGATGATGGCCAAGAAGAGGCAGGAGCTACACTCCCACCAGTAGGGGAGTATGTCTGTGAGAGAGATAGGGATCAAGTTCAAAGATCTCCTTCTCTTTTCTCCGGACCACTTTCCGGATGAGGAGTCTCAGGTGATATGTTTAGAGGAGACACTCTGACCTTCTCTTCAGTACGCTATTATTCCCTTTATCCTACCGACATACTTGGAGGTGCAGAAGAAGTCTGAAGAGGTGGAGAGGATGAACACGGTGGGAGGTGTTTCATGAGAGGGAATCCAGTTTGGATCGTCACATGGGAAGGTCATCAGCAGTAGGACTCTAGCATCAGGTCCCTCTAGGTTCCGACCCCCAGGTTGCAGGCCACAGTAGTTCCAGTTCCGGTCTCCCGGTTCTCTCCTTTTCCCTTCGGTCCAGGGACCGAGGTCCTTTGCCTATGGAAGCCATTGGCGCCTTCGAATCCAGTGACCAGACAGAGTAAGATACGATGGGGGTGGTCAGGTCCAACACCAACCTCAACACCAGCAGTTCCCGGCTAGGCCATTTCACCTGCAACAGCAGGGGCAGCGGGCTCCTGCTCCGCCGAGGGCTGACATTGCGGGAGGAGTCTGACATCAGGGAACTCCTCAGGGACCTCAACCCGGGCGTGGTCTGGGAGATGGCCGCCAGTAGAGAGGCATAGGAACTCGGCATGGGAAGTTTCACGCTACGGAGGCATCAGTTCCAGCAGGGCCAGATGTAGTTCGAGGTACGATCAGCTTGTTTAGTACACTTTCATAAGCCTTATTCGATAGAAGAGCTTCGTACTCCTTTGTTACAAATAGTCTGGCCCTTGCTCTAGGTTTAGAAGTTGAGAGACTTCCAGTGCCCTTGGTGCATAGCACACCAGTCAGAAGACAGAACAACTTGTTTTATGTTTGTCGAAGATGCAAATTTATGATAGGGACACCTCAGTCAGATAGGGATCTTCTACTGTTGTAGATAAATCCATACGATGTCATCCTAGGCATTGGCTAGATTTTCTCTGTATGTACTGTCATTGACTACTTTTGAGTAAGGGTTTTGTTTTCAGACTTTCTCGGCTGACGGGTGACTTTCATCGGAGAGAAGAGTTTCCAGGGAAGAAACAAACGATGGGAACCCCTCCTCTCCTTGCTGGCTGAGCTATCAGTGGAGTCAATGGATGAAGAAATGGTGGAAGTCCAAGGACTCATCAGTGAATTTATGGACGTCTTCCCTGAAGATGTGGAAACTATTCCCCTCGACATTCTGATGTGTTCGGGATATACTTGCAACCTGGTGCTCATCTGATTTCGATGGCCCAATATCGAATGGCACTTTCGGAGTTGCAGGAGTTGCGGATCCAGATTGACGATCTGATGATGAAGGGTTTTGTTCGATCAAGTGCATCACTGTGGGGTGCTCTTGTTTTGTTTGAGAAGAAGGTGGATGGTGGTCTATGGCTGTGCATAGACTACATAAGGATGAATTAGTTGACCGTAAAGAATCTCTACCCTCTCTTGAGGATAGATGATCTCTTTGACTAGCTATGGAGAGAAGGTTGGTTCTCTAAGATCGATCTGTGTTCTGGATATCACCATGTGAGGGTGACGGTGGGAGACATCTCAAAGACATCCTTCAAGTGCAGATATGGGCACTTTGAGATTGTAGTCATGTCGTTCGGCGTTACGAATGCACCCACTGTGTTCATAGAGCTCATGAACTCTGTATTTTGGGAATACCTGGACCAGTTCGTAGTCGTATTTATTGACGAAATCTTGATATACTCAAGATCAATGGAGGATCACGCGGGGCATCTGAGAATGGTTTTAGAGGTCCTCTGACAACACTAGCTCTATGGGAAGTTGTCCAAGTGAATGTTCTGGATGCGAGAAGTGCATTTACTTGGGCCCATGGTGTCTGAGCAGTGGATATCAGTGGACCCATCTTTGTTCGAGGTGGTTGTTTCTTGGGTAGCACTCAAGAACATGGAAGAGGTTCGTAGTTTCCTCGGGTTGGAAGGTTACTACTGGAGGTTCGTGCCCATCTTCTCTCGATTTGTGGAACCCTTAAAATCCATGACCAAGAAGGAAAAGGCTTTCATATGGGATGGGTAATGTGAGGCGGCCTTCATCCATCTGAAGGAGAAGTTGGTTAGTGCCCCAGTGCTGAGATCTCCAGAAGAAGGGGCAACATATGAGGTGTTATGTGATGCTTTTGGGAAAGGCCTAAGATTTGTGTTGATGCAGCAGCAATGTGTGATCTCCTATGGGTCTAGGAAATTACGTCCCCATTAGCGTAAGTATTCCACCTATGATCCAGAGCTTTTGGCAGTCGTGTTATCACTAAATATGTGGCGACACTACCTCATCAGAGAGCGCTTCATGGTCTTCACTGACCCCAAGATAAAAAATTATGACTTATCCAAGTGGGACATGAACTTGCGGTAGTGAAGGTGGATGGAGTTCCTTCAGGACTACGACTTCGAGATTTCCTGTACCTTGGGAAAGGGGAATGTGGTGGTGGATTATTTGAGTAGAAAGTCACGGAATGATGTAGTCTGTGTTTAGGAAGATACATGGAAGGTGGTGGAGGTTGCATGTATCCGATGACAGTGCAATATTCTCTGGTGTAGCAGGTAGAGGAGTCCCAATGGGAAGACTCAGAAAGCGAAGTGATGCGTGACCAAGTTGACCAGGGCAATGCTCCGGAAGGGTGGACAGAGGATGGTCAGAATCAAATGTTTTTTCAAGGAAATTTTTTTTTCTAGAGGGAATGCACGGAATAGTTCTTAGTGAGTTCCAAAAATCACCCCTAGTGGTGCTCCCGGGTGTTTCTAAGATGTACCAAGGATTGAGGAGATAGTTTTTGTGGCCTGAGGTGAAACAGACAGTGGCAGATTTCGTAGGAAAGTACCTAGTGTGTCAGCAGGTGAAGGCTAAACACCGTGTCCCATGTGGCTTGTTGAAACATTTAGATGTTCCTGAGTGGAAGTGGGATGACTTCTTGATGAATTTCATCATGGGGATACCCAAGGTTCGAGGAGGCTGCGACACTCTCTGGGTAGTGTTGGATCGGTTGACGAAATCGGCCCACTTTCTGGTAATCAAGGATTCGGGTGGAGTGGACGGTTTATCACGAAGGTACGTGGATGAGGTGGTGTGGTTGCATGGAGTCCCGAGATCCATAGTCTCGGATAATAATGTGTGGATTACCGCATGTGTCTGGAGGGGATTGCAACATGATTTTGGCACCCAGCTACGTCTTAGGACTACTTTCTATCCCTAGACAGATGGACAGATAGAGCGCACCATCTAAACATTGGAGGACATACTATGGGAATGTGTCCTGGACTCAGGATGATCGTGGGTGCGACATTTTCCTCTGGTAGAGTTTTCCTACAATAATAGCTATCACTCTACCGTTGGCATGGCTCCGTTCAAAGCCTTGTACGGGAGGCCTTGTCACTCACCCGTGTGATAGACTGAGGTTGGGGAAGCAAGTGTTCTTGGCCCAGAAGAAGTGCAGAGCACGACAGAGAAGGTTCAACTTATACGGGGAATGATAAAGGCAGCATAGGACTAACAGAAGTCATATGATGATAATAGGAGGAGACCCTTCGAGTTTGGGGTCAGGGATCATGTGTTCTTGAAGGTCTCCCCTCGGCATGGACAATGGAGGTTCAGTAGGGGGAGCAAGCTCTCTCCCAGATTCATCAGACCCTTCAAAGTTTTGTGGCAGGTTAGAGAAGTGTCTTATCAGCTAGAGTTACCACCACCGCTACTGAGGATACATGACTTCTTCCATGTGTCCCAGCTTTGTCGGTGTCTACATGATGATTCACACATCCTTGACTTGGGAGAGCTAGATATTGAAGACAATGAAACGTTCATGGAGTGACAAGTGATGATCGAGGATCATGAGGAGAAGGTTTTTTGTGGATGAACCATTACTTTGGTTCCTAGGTTGTGGAGGTATGGTGGGATTGAGGAAGGTACCTGGGAACAGGAAGCACAAATGTATGCCCAGTACCCAGAGTTGTTTTGAGTTTTGTGCAGTTCTATTTTGTACTTGTTGTGATGGAACTCTTTACCTTGTTAACTATGGAATGTGTGGTTTTCCTTTTTCCATGGATGTTTGTGAAGTATCCTGAGATGTGGGGAGGGGAGGACCTAATCCCTAGTTAAGACGCATTGGAGTGGATGTGCCTAAACCCATGAGGGTGAGTCAGAGATACCCAAATTGGATAGTATATTAACATGGATGAAGGGAAACCCCTCAACACATGACAAGATTTGTTTTACGGTGATTGTAATTGTTCGGGTTCGCTCTTGATAGGTATCTTCCGGGGTGGTTGTTTGGACCCCCCCCCCTCCTTTCATCTGGTCTGGTTTTAAATTCTCGAGGGCGACAATGCTTTGAGAGGTATCTGTTGTGATGACCCAGACCCTCGTGGTCCAGCCCTTTTCCAAATTCCGTATCTTAGGGGTGACATCTCAGTGGTAGGTTGAAATTTCGGCACGACTGATCGGCACGCCCAATCGGGGAGACTGATCGGCACGACCGATCGGCGCGACCGATCGGGGAGACTGATCAGTTTCTCCCATCCTTGTCGGGTTTCTCTTCTATAGTTTTTATCGCAATTCCTCTTTTGGGATTTTCAACTTTTTTTTCAAGTGGTTCAAACCCATTTTAAAATCCCATAATTAATACCCAATAAATCCAGAGGGACCTCCACAATGGAGAATTAAATAAAAAATAATTCTGTCATGTGTAACCACCCAACCGCATGGGGAATAAAGATCCAAATTTAAAGCCATCCAAATCCCCATATCCCATAACAACGGGATCTTATCAATACATTGCATGAAAATTTCTTCTTCCATCTTCGTCCTCTTGAATGGATTCTTTTCTTCTTAGTACATTTGGAGTTCTCGATGTTTCTCCCCTGTAAGTCACACTTTTTCCTGATTCATGGCGTGTGGAGAAGAACTTCGATCTTTGATCAATCAAGTATGGTTTTCATTCTCCTATCATTTCTATGTATCATGCGGGGTGGGTACACTTTTGTCTCTATTTGAATTGATGAAACCAAATTAATGAAGATAATGAAAGGAATTTTAAAGAATGAAGGGGGGGTTTTTGATCGATGTTTCTGTTGTACTACTTTTATGTTGTATGTGTTGTGAATTGTGCGGGCCTATGCTCACTGAAAATCATGGTCGTTGGTGGTCTTTCCTTGCACACTAATGAACCTCTGTCTTCTATGATGATTAAATGACATAACCTGGAAATTGGTTAATCATGTAAACTCTGTTGGTTTAAATGGATGTTCAGTAAAATAGGAATATCTGTGTGACCACCCCTGTTAAAAAACAGAAAGCTGAACCTAATGAATGATGTGCTTGAACCTGGATGTTTTCCCACTATGTTTGGTTGTGGTTGTGTTGTTCTTCCTGGTTCTTATGGGAATATGTGAATGAGGATGGGATCCTCTATTGTGGCACGGTTGTTGGTTGTGAATGTGAAGCTGTGTTTTCGCTCTACTGTGACACGAACTCAGGTGGAATCCTCTATTGTTGAGAAATCGTTGGTTCCTAGTTTTGGGGACATGGGGCTCTGTCTCAGGCTTTTCATTGTCTACAGTACTTCGACGTATCTCACTTATTCCTTTTGTGAGGTTTTCTTGGGTTCCAATACTTTGAAAGATCTCACTAATCTATTTTTGTTGATGCAAATCTACAAGAGAACTAGGTGTGAATGCTTAAATTGGTGTTTGGTTGTTTCTATTTTCTGGATTTTGTTTATGCCTATTAGTTGTCCGGTAGTATAGAATTCACCATAATGGGATCACTTAAAAATGAAAACCAGAATGGTTGAGTGGGAAATTAGTTTTGGAATGAGTTGTGACTTGGTCGTGAGTGTCGTGGATTCTTTTTTGAATGTATAGTAACAATGGTGATTGTGCTTAGGTTTTGGTACCCCCTAGGTTGGGATTAGTCTTTTTCACCTATACGTATATCTGTAGCTTTTATGTTTCTTATTATCACCCCACCCAAGTTGAGCACGTAGTGCCGAACACCTCATTTCATGGGGATGGTGTTTTCCCAACACTCATATGAGTGGCTTGTTATTAGATCATTTTCTCCTCCCCTTCCCGAATAGCCCAAGACTCTACGGGCAGGCTGTGATGGCCTGAGGTCCATTATTTTCCAATGAATCTTCGTGCAGGATAGTTGTGGTGGTTGGCCCAGGTGTCTGCGGGCAGGTTGTTTCCCAAGTTTCTTTGGGATGAGGCCCAGGTGTCTTCGAGCATGGAAGTAGTTGTTCTGGACCAGGTGTCTTCAGGCGTGGAAGTATTTTCTCTAGCCCTGGTGTGTGCGGGCGGGGTTTGGTAGTGGGACTATGGTGAGGTTATGACCCAGGTGTGTGCGGGCGGGGTTTGGCAGTGGAACTTCAGTTAGGTTGTGGCCCAGGTGTGTGTGGGTGGGATTTGGCAGTGGGACTACAGTGAGAATTGTGGGATTGGTTCGATGAGTAGGATGTCTTCAATAACCAGTGGGAAAGTGGGGCGGGGTACCCAAATATCGATGTGATATTACTATACTTTACCTTCCATGCTTTATTTGGGTAGTGTGCCTTAGTGACACTTGGGTGGATAGTTTTTCCTTGCTAGGTGCTTTGGTTTTTCTTTTCTCACAGGGCATTAGAATGCTTCTACACTTGGGCACGAGAGTATTTGGTTTTCCATACTGAGTGTACTTGTATTCTCACCCTACGTACATAAAAAACTGCTTTCAGGTTTCTAGGAGGACATCAAGGATCGTGCGGGACTGTACTAGCTCAGACCTTGGGGCAGTTACTGTTGTCGTTTTCCTTTTCCTGGTATAATATATTTGGAGTTTTTGTGGCTTGTATCTTTTACTTTTGAACATGTATATGGGAATGGTTTACTTTTGGATTTACCTTTACTTTCTGCGTCGGTATTGTTGGGGTTGGTAACTTATCTCTCGATCCTATAAAAATGAAAAGGGCAATGCGTTCCATTTTTTGTGAGATTCTATAACCTTGGTGTTGTTCGCCACCCCGGGACCTATTGAAGGCGGGTTTCAGGGGTCATTATCTCTCCTTCAACATAAAGACGGAAGGGCCTAGAAATCTACTGACCCTTCCCTCCTTTTGGTGAAGGCAGGTCGTGACAAATTCCATCTATTTTTTTGTTATATTCAATATAGAATGTTTAGAATTTACTTGTTTTTTAAGGCCCAAAAATATATCAAAAGTGGTGTATAGTGGTGGAAAATAGTAAAAAGATTAGTCCATCAACCTAGTCTTAGATTTGTGTGGTGGTTCAGGGATAAAGATGGAGGTGATTTTTCTTTGGAACTGATCCTCCGTATTGACATTAGAACCCTACGTTGTTTAGAACAGGAAGAGGATGGTCATATGAATTTAAAAATTATTGATAATACAATTATAGTGAATAATTATAAAAATAATAAAATAAATAATATATTTATTCTCAAGGGAGTATCACTATAGGAATAGTGTGAAAGGAGGGAGTTCCAAGCCATGTTTTTAGGTTGGATTCCAGATAAAATAAAATTAATAATTATATATATATATACAATATGTATTTATTTATTTGTTCAAAAATAAAATGATATACATATCTTCATATATGAAAAAATAATTAAAACATGGTAATAATAACAATTATTATTATTCTTATTTTAATTATTTTTTTTGTTTTTGTCATTATTTTTGTAATTGTTCTAATTCTTACTTACACATGTAAAATTATTTATATATTCGTATATTTGTACTATAATAATGAAAAATTATTTTTATTTGTTCAACCATCCATATTTGAAAAACTAAATAATAAATATTATTAATTTTTCACATAGATCATGAGATGATATATTTGAGATGAAGAAATATATTTTACGGGGTGTCTTGGAATTTTAAATTATTTGGCATTGATATTGATAGTGATGTGAATCATTAATTTTTATAAAAAAAATTAATTTATTCATTTTATCATGTAAATCATAATAGTACCATCTATTGATTGATTAAGAGTTCTTAAGACCATAAAATTAATTAAAGAAGATCTGGATATGATTTTAAAATTATGTGAATTGATGATTATATTAGAAATTATGCTATTGAAGGAATTTTTGGTGGAAACTATGACCATGATATTAATTAAAATGGATCGTATAGATCATTTATTTAAAATTATATACGTCTAGGATTGTTTTGTTTGTGATAGTGAGAAATGATTAATAATAATCTTGTATCTTACATTAATAAATTTTTATTTAGAAACTAAGAGAATGTATGTGAATAACTATGGTAATCAAGGAAAATATAGTCTATTCAATTTGTATTAACAATGTGGACATCCCACTGTCATGGATATAAATCATTATAGAAATCAGGTTTACCACAGTATATTGATGATGTGTGATTAATTTTTAATATTTTTTTATGTGAATTTATTTATGAATTATTATGATATAACGTAATAGTAGATATAGAATTATTTATCATTATATGTTACCTATATTTCAAAATGGTGGTATATATATAGTGTGTGGCTCCATGGAATGTGGGGGATACTTAAATAATGTTTTCTATAACAATTATGTAATGAACGAATAAATAATTGAACTATATGGGGATATCATGGGATAAATTGTTTGACCTTTGAGCGTTTTCTCTAGGTGTAATACGCATTGATATGTAAATTATGATGATAATGTGAGATGATATAGATATATATTACCACTATAATTCCATACCTATGTGGATAAAGTATCATAATGGGATATTTGAATTGTAATTTGTACTAGTTGATTTGTGAATTTTTTTACGATCCTATTGGCTTAAGGGCTATGAATTTTTGATAGATGTGATTCGAATTACTATGATCATATATATAGAGTGGTTATGGTGTTAATAAAGTGAATAAATTTTCTTTAATGATATTTGATTAAATGAATGTGTTTTCTCCATGATTATTGGTATTCTATTAGGTGAGCTATCACTATTTATTTTTTTGTTATTACAATGATTTGAGTACTATTCACTATGAAACAATGTCATATGGGTGGTTTAATGAAATTCCACTTAATAATAATTTTTTAGTGGATATACATTATGAATAGAATAATATAACATCTCTTAACCCATTGATCTACTTATAGAATATATCTATTTATTGTTTATTAGTTATATTATGGTTTTAATATCTATATAGATGTGTATGTCTCATGTTTATGATAGTTGTTTGTGAATATACATTTGAAATTAGGAGAATGCATAATAGACAATGGGACTTTAATTATAGTTTGGGGTATTATATTTTATGCATTATTGTTATAATATACATTTATAATTATTCGATGAGTTATTATTGTGGTTACAATGATAAATAAGCAATTTTACTAAATATGATTATAAAAAATAAGGAAGCCACTTGTAGAATAAAATACAGGCATGTGTAGTTTTTTATCAGGGTTTTTGATGAGATATTCCAAAAAAATAATGTTTTACCCTGAATAACCTTGTATGTTATTTTGTGTATAATATGTGACATTATGTTATAATTTAAAAAATAATAATTATTTTATATAAATTATATTAATTAGGTAGTTCTTTGTTAGGGATAATTATAGTAATTATATCAATATAATCAGCCTTACATTTTCATAATGGGTTGTTGGATCTTTTTGGTGGAGTTTATATGTAATTTTTACAAAATGACCAATGAGATATTTGGAGGTTATTTTATGGTGATTGCTTTATGTACCACTAAGGTACATATGTTTTTTGGTTTTCTACATGTCGGTGGTTCATGGTTATTTTACCATATTAATTTTTAATATCATTATTATCTTTTATGTTATTCAACCATTAATTTGTATTATAATATTAGTTGTTCAAGGAATAAATTTTGTTATTTATTTAGTGGTTTATGTTTTCAGTAGTAATGTTAATTTTTGTTTTCTAAAAGAGAATGCATCCCATTTTCATGATTTATACTAATATTGTTTGTCACTAACGTGGGGTCTATTGGTGTCCAGCTTCAAATTTCACACATATCATCTACAATAATTCTTACAGGGGTTATAGTAGATATGGGTTATGAAAATGTGTTATTTGATGATTGTTTCAAGATCTATGTTAGAGTGTAGATTTAGGTATATGGGATGTTTTAGTTTGTTTATAAAAATTAGGGAAATCATGATAATGGTATTATGGTTTATTCTAACAAGCTAAAAAATTCTACATAGGGTGTAGTGGTTGATGCATTATAATACAAAAGATTTTATTATTAGCTAACTGACTCATGTATAAAAAAAATTTATTGACATGTACAACAAGGTTTGTATTTTCATTATATAGTGATTTGTACATGATATGAATTCTTTTTTCCATATAATAGAGGAACTATCTGGCAATGAGTAATTATGAGATTCAATGAACTCATTTATATGTCATTATTTTTTCTATAATTAATTTATTGAACTAAAAAGTCTAATTTTAATTAAGAACCTAACCATGTGAAAAATTATATTTCAATTCATGAGTTTATGATGAATGAGAATGCATTTATCGAAGTATCACCCATGATTGATCATGTGGTAGATGAGAACAATATTTTATTGTACAATTATTAAGACCCTACTGGAATGTGTACCTTAATATTATAATGGTGAAGGAGTAATATATTGTGAAAATATTGATAACATGATGATGATGTATATGGAGTAGAAAATATGATTATTGGTAATGGTTATGTTGATGGATTTGTTATCAGTTCAATTGTAAGTTTTGGATTATTAAAGCTATCATTTTTTTGTATATTAAATCCATACTGAGATGAACATTATTCATTAATCCACCACATAAGTTTGGTTTTATTAGGTTTAACTCAATATTATAGTTGGCGAGTTGAACAACTGAATATCCATTATCGTATTTCCACTCATACCCCCACTGATTAGTATAGATTGGATATGTATTACATATGGAATGATTATGTCCTTATTCAACTCTATACATGTATGTGAACATGGTTTTTTCATGGTATTGGATTGTAACAGAAAATTTAAGGATTCAGATATGTATAAAAAATGGTGTAAATTCATTTGTTAGAGTCCTCTTATATTTGGATAGAATATATTATATTATACATACTTTTTTAATTGGGGAGATATTATTATGGTGAGTTTGGGATGATAGTACTATAATAAATTGAACTAATTAATTATTAAATATGGAATTATGGAATAAAATTGGAAAATGTGTAATATTTTATGAGTCTTTGAGGATGATAGTAGTTAATGTTTTTCCTTGATTAAGCTTTTGTGGGTTCGGTTGTCGAGGATGTGATAATGTGGTATGATTTGATAGAATTGATTATTATCCATGCACAATATCAAATTTTTATGACCTTTGGGGTTGAATCTCATTTTTTTGGATATAATTACTCTTAAGTTTTAAAAACGGTATATAAGATTGTATTAGTGGAGTTTTTTTGGATGTTTTAACTAGAAGACTGAGAATAATAATGAGTTTTTAGTGTTTAAGTACGTTTTTACGTACCATTAAGCTATACATCTTGTTTATTTTTTTTATATTAGAGGTTACTGGTTGTTTTACCAGAGTTATAAATTATTAAATTTTCATGTTATATTACATTAATTCATTATACATTTATATGATTTTAGTTGATAATGCAATCTTATTACTCAATGTTTGGTGGAAGTAATTTTTATTTGCAATCCCCCACCACATTTTATAGATCGTAATGTCTTCCATTTGTGAAATTAATACCCTTATCTCAAGTCACTAACCTATAGCCAATTAATGTTAGGTTATATGGGTCATACACAATCTTTTACCTAATAAAGGTAGGTTTCTCTGTGAGGATTGATAATGAAATGGCAATATATCATATTTTTGTGATGATTAGTTCAAAAAAATGTAATACTTCAATAAATTTAAATCTCAAAGTTTCAAATAATTGAAATTAAAATTATATTTTTATTTGGATATATTTAATTTAATTTTTTCCAATATTCTTATTTTCAAAAGACACATTAAAATAATATCAATGAAATCCTTTGTAAATTATTTTTCAAGGTACCATTCTAAATAAAAAGTGATTAATAACCATTTTAAAACAAATTAAATATATTTAAATAATATTAAAATATACATGCTCATGTAAAAAAATTAATTCAAAAACTTATATGCAAACATAACATATAAATATGAAAATTAAATGATTCATGCATATATTATTAACCCCCCCAACATTGTAGTAGATAACTGTAACACTGTGAAATTTAATGAAATTATTATTTCCTAATATATTTAAAACATTGAATTTTTGTTATTAATTTAAAATTCATTTTTTTTATTCTGTTACACATAACACTGAGTTTATCTTATATTACATACAACACTAAGCTTGTCTTTCTTGATAGAGATAATTGAGTTTAAATGAAACCTTTCATATAATTAAAATTTTATTATTTAATATGATCATTATAAATTAGTCATTGTAATTGAAGGTATGAAAAATATTATGTATATTATGAAAATGTCTGGTTTAATAATTTGTATAATGAATTATTTGGTTAAAATTAATTATAAATGAAAATAAATACCTTTTGAAAATATAGGAAATCATATTCTGAAAAAAAAATTTTATAGCCAAAAACATGTTTTTCCTTAATAAATTAAACGAATAACTTTTGGTGAATTATTTTAATGAAATAAATATATTATTTATTCAAAAACATTAGCATTCATATTATGTTTTTAGGCAATAGATAATAATAAATCCAATTATATACTTAAAACTGTATTTCAAAAAAACTGTTTTGCAGCCTTTGGTGAATTTATGTTAAAACCGGTTTTCAACATTTACAAGATTTAGTTAAAAAATAATAATGTTTCAATCTAGAATATCAATATTATATAAGGGTAAGGTTTTGATACTTTTATAAAAAGCATTGTTTTTTAATTAATAGCGAAAAAATACAAAAATTTAATTACAATCTACATTTTTGTTTAAAATACTTAAAATGATAATTAAAATTTTTAGTTTATTGTATATTTCTTTTAGTTTAAATAAAAATTTATTTATGCAATTTATTTCATTTCAATAATTATTATATTCAATTTTATTATAAAAACATTGTAATGTTTTCAACATTTTCACTTAAAAACCAGTATTCTCATCGCGTCAGTGAAATTAATTTTTGAATTTAAATTTCTTTATTTAATGAATGGAATTTAAAAATAGGTATTAGAAAATTTTAATTTTCATAACATATATTATATAAAAAGTTTAGATTAATTTTTGGCCAAAATGAATATTGAATGTAGTTTAAATTAATTATCGCTATTAATGTAAAAATTGGTTTATCGGGCGTTAAACTAAAGTTATATGGGAGAGAATAACCTATTAAATTTTTTTAAATATATTTTATTTCAATAGTTCGTCACCTCAACCTATAATGTTAAATAATAGTCTATTTTAACCATTTTCAAATATGAAATACGTGAAAGCACTAAATTCTTTTCAAAAATACCATGTGTGTCCTCTCCCCATATTATAAAAGGTAACCACCTATCCCTCATTATTCACAACTTAAAACCCTTTTTATTTGGAAAATCCCTACCCAAAACACTTTCCAAATTCCCCCCCTCATCCTAGAATCATTTTTTAATAAATCTATCCTATAAAGGATTCTAGTGTATACCTAAAGAGGATACCCAAAGAAAAGTAAACATTCATCAATGTGAATTTTTTTCTTTATTCCTCCACCGCCTTTAATTATTATTATTAAATGATGATTTCATAACCTCATTATCTAAAACAGACTGAGATTTTATTTAATTTAAGGTAATCATATACAACCAGATCAACTTCTATCAAATGGGTTACGGAAACATTGTTTTTGTGTACAACAAACTACCGCGTCACGAACTGATGTCATTCGTTTTTCTATTACCACCACTCATAGTCTGAATTATTGATGGATTTTTCATTTATATATGATATATAAGATGTTATTATGAATATAAAATTTTTATGTAGCACAATACTTCATGCTTTCCATTTTTTTGGAACATGACTATGTCGCTTGTGTGAATAGTGGACAACCACCTCACAAAGTGATGTGATTTATTCACGCTTTCCATTGAATGAATTAAGGATGGTTTTATTAAAAAATTATATATATATATATATAATTAAATTAAATTTATAATGATAATATATATCATTTTTATTTATTTATTTTAATTTAATAATAATATAGAAACAACATTTTCGTGTACGTAGAACCAACTATCGGCATGAATGATTTATTTCATTTTATACAAAAAAAAAATTATGTATTAAATTAAATATAAATATATATTAAATATATATTATAGTTATTTAATGGTTATAATCATGGATATTATTTAACCATGGTCATATAAATAAGGAAAAATATAAAAAATCAAAACACATTCTTAAAAAAAATGGTTATAACCCAAATGTAACTTTAACATGGAATTGTTAATAAAAAAGTAATAAATGGTCATAAGAAAATAATTTATGATATGATATATATGAACATAGTTCTTTATTATATGTATAATAAACTTATATTTCTTACACAATAGTTTTTAATGAGTATGACATAACTCAAGACCTATGGTAAGGGATTTCTATCTCACGTTTTACTTATATAAGACAAATTCCATATTCACCAACTATTTAATTTATGTAGTGTTTATACTAACCATAAATATATTTTATGATTATAATAATGATATTTATCATGATTTACATATAAATATGAGGATATAGTTTTCATGTGTTTTATGGTTAAAATGTTACCATACTGGTAAGGGGTTTTTATTTAAATTTTCCTTCTTTGATACGTATGTTTTGTTATGCATCGATATTTTTTAAGAGCTGTATATATAACCCCTTTTATATATTTTACCATTAATTTATTTATCCTAATTATATTTTATGTTTCATTTTTTATTCCTTCTTGGTTCATATTATTCAATATTAAAAAGGATGTAAATATTTTATGTTACAATTTCCCCATTTATCGTAATTATTTATGATTAAGTATCTAATATTGAAATATCATGATATAAATCTCAATAATTAAAATTAATTTTATTAAAATACATTTATTAATGGTATATTTAGGTAATGGTAGAATTTTTCACCTCATTGGTAATTAAAATAATTAAGAAAAAACTTTATGAAAATATTACTTTATTTCTCTCTTCGGTGTGAAATCTATTTTCTTAAGAACACATGTTTTTTAAAAATGTTTTCTAAATTTTTTATTACTATCATGTGATGTTTAAAATTAATTTTTACTCATATTTTAATTTTTAAAAATATTTTTCAAAGGAACCTTGATGTTGTTTTCCAAAAAAATCACAGTTGTCTTTTTCAGAAAATGTGATTAGATCATTTATTTTAATATGTACAGTATGAACATAATTTTACAACATTTTGATAAATAATTTATTCAATGAATAAATTATATTTTTCCCGCTTATTTTCAATGAATTTTTTTTTAAAATGTTTTATGTTTAAAAAAAATCGGATGGGGAATAATATTTTCTTCAATAAATGTTTTTATTAATTTTGTAAATATGCTTATATTACTTTAAGTGGTTATTTTAAAAGAATAAAATTCAAATTTTTTTAAGATTTAGAGATTTGTTTTCATTTCAAAGATATTTTTCTAATTAAACGTACGAAGTAATATTTCAAAATTAGATTCCATTTAATATGAAATCCATTGATATTACCAATGATTTACTAGATAAATGAACCATGAATTATATTATTACGCTTTCCCTGAATGATTTATTATGAATAACGGTTTATGAAACGTGTCCCTCTTCCACCACTTATGCAATAATTGAATTTTTATGAAACAAAATTATTTTTAATGGTCTATGATATTCTGAAATTCTTAAATGATTATGAAACCTGCCTTTTTTCTATTGGATATGATATGATGAATGTTTTTTAAACCAATTTCATTTTATGGGTTATGATATGATGAGAGTTTTATGATCTTATAGAACATATTTGAATTATTTTTATTATGTGATTGGTGATACCTATATCCCCTTCCAATTCATTGGGTAAAGATTTATATCCCATGAGATAAAAATTGGAAAAAATTCAATGATCTTGATCTACTATATGAAATAGGTGTGTCCTAATCCACAGTGGGAAACATGTGAGTCTTGATCAACTATAGTAAACAAGTGTGCCCAGATCCATAATAAGAAATAGGGAATAATTCTTAATCCACTATGCTGACAGTCTTGGAACTAAACCCTGAATTATGAATAAATTTCTACATTTATGATGGTGCAACACTTTTCTGAGGTGAGCTTATAGCTCATGATTGATTTATGATGATTTATTTCCCCTATAGAAATTTTTTTCAAATATGATAACTTTTTATTCAATTAATCATTTTTATGATCTATGAAAGGTTGGTTAGGAACATCAAAATTTATGTTTATGATCAGATATCATTATTATTATATTACTATTTCATATGATCATATATTTATATCACATATGTTTAACCTTATAGAGAATATGATCTCACCCTTTCTCATGTTTCATTAACCAGGTCATGAAGAGAGTTATAGGTATTGTATGAATTAGAGGATTACAATGTGAGAAGATATTTATATATGATATTGAATATCTCTCACCATTTTAGAATATTGTGTCCTATGTTTCCAATGACACAAAATTATTACACCCCTTAGGCATGTGTTTGTGTTATATATTAAACATTAATCTAAAAATATGTAATATCATTGTATGATAAACATGAGTCTCCATTGTTAGTATAAGAGGCTAGGTTTAGTTAACCCATGTAAAATAGGATGAGAAAACCTTAATGTTATCTGTAATTATATGTATAAGTATAAGACTATAGATGATTCAAAGTAAACAAAAATTTTATAGAATTTTGATAAAGGATATAAAAAGTGGTTTCCATGAAATTACATACCTATATAGATACTACCAATGGAAGTGACTTTACAATAGTGGTGATAAGTTTTAATAACCTCAAAAAACATATTTTTCTTTACATTATCGAGAATTGTTTCATGAAAATGGGCCTTGCTTCACACCTAGTTTGACATTCCCAAAGGATATGATTTTTAATTTAATAAATCATTATGAACTATCATGTAGGATTTAAATAGATAATGAGTATGAATGATCTAGGATAAACCTAATGTTTTATGGATTGAAATGGGGGTGTTATGGCCAAGATATCTTGTATGTAATTTTTCATGATTATGTTGTTTTCTAAAATCATAATTATTTTTCAAAATATATATTACAGTTTTAGTCAATGTTTGGAACCCGAAATAACCATTTTAAAGATAAATACAATGGAAAATGAAGTATTGTCATCCTATGAAACCAAATGATATGGAAAATGTAATAAAAAATCATTTAGTTGACCTCAAATAAATTTCTCACAGTATGTGTCATTTTGAGCATCCAAATGGAAAAATTAGATAACAACATTTTGTTGATTCTTTCAAGAATCAACATACATATTATTTTAGTAGTTCCAATGATACAAAAGTTATTAATAAATGGATTAGTACCATTGAAAATATATTTTCCATTTATCTCTGTTTAGATCATGAAAATTTTATTTAGGTTTTTTATCATTTAGACGTAGAATCATACCAATGGGGGAATACTATTAATAATAGGAGGTAAAAATAATAAATTGAATATTTGGAATGGGAAGAGTTAAAGGGGATATTTTTACGTGACTAATTCTATACTATTGTTCAAAAAAATATGGAGAATAAAATTTTTCAACTTAAGAAATAGTATGATGAAACTATTGATACCTATGAAGTTAATTTTATATGAATTGTAAGGTATGATTTTGGTTTATTCTTTTCCCATGAATGATAAAATGAACCATTATTTGGTGGCCTAAAACTAAGTATTAACAAGGCCTTAGATAAAAGATAATTTAGGAGACCCAAATAGGTCATTCGAGACACACTAAAGGTAGAAATTGAAATTGTCTATTCTTACAATTCCAATGAATTGTATAAGGAAAGAAGGATTGAGTATCATGAAAACTCAAATTGTGCAAAGAAATTATAGGAATTTATATTCTGTAAATGTGGGAAGAATCATTGAGGGAATTTAATTAATAGAACTGATTGGTGAATTAAATGTTGAAAGGTAGGTTATAATTTCCATGAATGTCAAAATATGATTAATGGGCCGTTAATACGATGGAGGAGAAGAGGATTCCAACTAATTCACTACCTATACTCCAGCAACTCATGTACATGGGGTTTGGGAATTATTTGAATCAGTTCCCTATTCCAAGGGCTAATGTGGATGATAATCTACAGAAATAACTAAAGATAAATGATAACTAGAAAAATTATACAGTCATAATAGATTAAGATAATCATGATAATTAGGGAACACTTATTGTCTAATCCATGGTTTAGAATTTTAGGATTGGGTTTTTATGAATGAGAAATAATGAATATCTTATTTTTCTTTATTTTTTGGAATTTCATGTTCTTATCATAATCTACATGGATCTTGGAACAATATTTGATATTCTATTAGTAAGAGTAAAACCCAAAGATTCCAATAAAACTGTTTTTATATAAGATTATATATTTTATATGGAATAAATGCTCAATTAACTTTTGGAAGTATGTATGTATTCATGTAATTATAACTTAAAAACTATGGATAGTTTTGTTGGTTTATGTGTATAAGATTTATCATAACATCAAAGTCATTAACACCCCCTTTTTAGGTTGAATGTGATGGGTTTTTTTCATGATTACTAATATTTTAATATACATTTGTTGTAACAAAAAATTTAATGATTTGTTTTTGTTTTACTGCAAATGTTATATATTGAAGAATTCTTATACAATTTGTGGACATATGATTAAAGGTAATGGGAAACATTAGGGTTTAACTTACTATTGATGTTGATGAAATTAGGGTTTGTAGTTGACCACCATAGGAATTCAAAAAACTTTTTTACCATCTTATAAGATTTATATTTGGATCTTAATTCCATAATATACATTAATATATTGACAAGGTTATGTGGAGTACAATATTCCATTATATATGTCTGGGATCTAATGTTTTTCTTAATGTTTTTGGAGAATTACAACAAAATCCCTTGTTATACAATTGTGTTTTAACGCTGATATAACTTTTGAAACCCTAGATGACATGTTAAGAACTTGTTTACTAGATTTTAAATGTGGTTGGGATCACACATTATATTCGTTGAATTTTATCACAAAAATATATTTCACTTGTTCATATAGATGTCTCCTTATGAAGCCCTTTGTATGTACTTGAAGGTTGTTTCAGAATTCAAGATAGTGGGACCTAAAATAGCCGATGAGATGTTAGTGAATGTCTGAAACATTCAAAAAATTGATAGTACTATAGAATGTTGATAGAGATGTTATGATGACAATTTTCATGGTGATATATAATTTAAAGTTAGTTAGAAGGTCATTGTTTGAATTTATCAATAGAAGAATGATGTTAAAACTTATCCCTAGTTATATATGTCCCATTAATTTTTTTGATCATATTGGGATAGTAGATTATTATTTGGAACTCCCACAAAAAATCCCTCAACTTTATGATGTGTTCAATTTATAACACCTAAGGAAGAACATAGAAAATCCATCACATGTATTGAACTCTAAGGTAGTAATACTCGATCATGAAATGTAGAGACCCGAAGCCTGACGTACATGGACATTACATTACTTTTGCGGAATATTTAGTACAGAACAAAAACACGCACACAAGGATCGTAATAGTTTAGTGTCTTTGGAAACTCAGAATATAATCTTCTAATCCTCGTGAAAGATCTTCAACATCTCCTATAAAGATCTTCGTTTTTTTATACCTAAAACCTTTCCTTATATCCTGGGGAAAAGAAAACATGAAAGGGTGAGATCAAATGCTAAGTAAGGGTAAACAAAAGAAATATCAATCACATCATATACATAATAAAATAACTTATGGAAATCTTAACCTGTAAAAGAGATCATAATTTCATAACCTGGAATAACTCATGGCAGTGAAATGTAATCACAATAATCATAACTTAAAACATTAAACTTTGTGGCATACAAACATAATCATAGAGAATCATTTCTTGTTAGTCAAGACTCATTTCCAAGACTATCTTAGTGGACAAAGTCCCTTTCTGAACTGAGTCACCCTCGTTTCAGTCCTGTTTCACTGAACCAGTATAACCTACCATTTCAGCCATGTCTATCTCATGAGATATAAAATCTTTACCCAATGCATTGGAGGGATATATAGGTCCCACCCATCTCATAATGATACCATTCTTATGTGTGCCACAAAATCATAATTCATACATCATTGCATAACCCATGTAATAAAAATGGGATTCATAAACAACATGACATCATAAAACCATTCATATAAGATAAAGGAATTCATAAACATAATTCCATCACAACATAGTCAAATCAATGTAAAAATATGGATAGAAACAGAACCCTTTATTATCTTAGATGGAAAATGATTTTGATAAAACACTTAAAATGAATTCTTGAGGAAAATATCCTTTCTTCTTCAAAATCAATTTCTTTTCACAAAACATCATGCAATTTTAAAAGAAAGATATTTTGTTGAAAATAGTCATGAAATATTTTGGAGGAAGCTTCATGAAAATAAGGCTTTATAAAACCGTAAAAATACATTCGTGCTGTTTAAGTTAAAAAAACATTCTTCTCGCACTTTTGTCGGAAAAGTCCAAAAGTACCTCATACGAAAAACGACAAAAGATTCCTTTCATATCTTTTACTAAAAACACAATTAAGGGTAAAATTGGATATAAACTATTTTATAAGGATATAAATATTACATATTGAGGAACCATGGATTTGGATGATAAAATACACCCTAGTAAATACCAAAGTATAAACAATCTCGGATAAAAATGAGATTGTGATATTTCCCTTACCTTATGTCCGATATGCTTTGTACGTATCCGAACCTCCTGTATAATGATTTAAATAATTTCATTAACTTATTAAAGAATCATATTCATTGTTATTATATCATATATGGTTCACTTATGACTTTATATTACTCGTTCTTTTGTAAATTCCATGTTAAAGAAGCGTTTTGGGTAAAATCGTTTCTTTTATCGTAGGTGTTTGGACTTGTTGTACTTGACATTATTATTACATATATCATGATTTACTTACTTCAAGAATATAAAACATGATTTATATATCATATATATTCAGTATATATATATATATAATAGATAGATAAATGAAATGAAACACACCGTTCATGGAGACGGTAGTCCGTACGTACGCATGAACACTGTTTTCCTTTCCTTATTATCTTGAATGGAAGTAAGTAGATGACATACATATATACATAAATCCCGTAGCTTTATAATGTCATATATTTCATTATTATTTCATATATATAATTTATAATCATTCTTAAATGGTTAACATGGAGAATGAATCTCATCGCGTCGTGGAGACGGTAGTCCGTACGTACGCACGAGCGATGATATCGTTCTCATGTTCGTGAACTTGTGTTGAAGTGTATGTATACTATTTCAGTATCAATATCACTTTATAATAATCATATATAGTTATTATTTACACCATTTTACCCATCCATGTAAGGTGGTGGTGGAAAATAGATTTCACCACGGCATGGAGACGGTATTCCGTACGTACGCACGCGCGGTGATTTCGTTTTCCGTAGGATGGATAGATGGTGAAATAGGATTGTTTAATACTTATAATAAAATATCTGTATATTAGTGATACTGATGTTATTACTTCATAATGAAACAACCTAAGAAGAAGAAGTGGAAGAAGAAATAAAGGTGAAAGAATCGGTAACGGAAATTACCTCTTCTTTGAAGTGCCTCTTTGAGACCTCCTCTTAAGGCACTAAAATTGGTCTTTGAGGAAGACCAGAACCTCTAGGATGTTGCTAGGGAAGTGGAGAGGAGAATTTTTCAGGGATTGTCCGAGCTTGAAGGCTCAAAGTTGTGTGAGGAAGAGAGGGAGGAGGTTCCCTTTTATAAGGGAGTAGAGGGGCACCTTTGGAATTACTAAAAATATTATTTTATTATAAAGTCATGTTCAGTTTTAAATAGATCAAAATTAATTTATTTCGAAGATAAGGTGGGGATGGGTCTAAATACTCTCATCCAATAGTATTTAGACAAGTTTAGGTTGTTATTTTACCCTTATCAATTAGATTTAACTCTAAGTTAAATAATTTAACTTTTACCATGTCATTTTGTTTTCTTACACTATATGATTAATAAACTCACTATATCAAGACAAAAGAACCCCAAGTTGTTTATTATTAATATATATAATCTTATCTAAGTAATTTGGCCGAACCTTAGATTTTTAAGAATAAAATAACAATTAATAATATAATATTTGTTTTAAAAACTATTTTATGTCAATTTTGATACTATTTGGTATATGATTTTTATGAAATTTATAACAGAATGATAAGTTCGAAAAAAAGTTACTTAAATCAACAATAACATGTCATAGTAACCTAGAAAATTAGTTTAAGTCATAAAAAGTCTCAAATTACATTTATTTGGGCATTTCTAACATCAATTAAGTCAATATTTCATTAATAAGACAATTACTGCATCATCTATGTGTCATAATAAATGATAATTATTTAATCCCTAAAAATTCTAAATAAATTCCTATGATGTAGATAATTGTATTAGTTTTCTGGATACTATTCATGTTCGAAGTTTTATGAAGTTTATCACTAGATTAAAATTATTATACTTACAAGATTTAAGAAAGTGACATGTTGTCACATTCTTTGGTTTTAATAATAATTAAATTACTTTCATTGAAAAATTTAATTAAATTAATATAATCCGCCCCTTAGGTGATATGGGCCGACTTTTAGTCATCAAATAGGATTTTTACATTTGTTAGAGTAATTTTAAAATATTATATTTACCCTTAATTACCCGATTTCCCTTTAACTATGGTAAATAAAATTTACCGTAGTTACTATTCATAATTACTAAAAATAAAAAGTAGCCTATTAACATAATATGGACCCACTGATTCCAAATATGGAATCCATTTTTTAAAATTCAATACACAGAAGTTGCAGAAATTAAATTAAAATTAATCACGTTGTCGAATAAAAACGGGTTTTTGTTTAAAACATTGCAAAAGATAGAATTGATTTAACCTATGAATTCAAGGTAAAATCATTTATAATGACATAAATTCTATTAAATGGTAAAAATATATTCTATTTATACTTTAAAACCATTCAATATTATTATTTAACCACATAAGATATTACGATGAAAAAAGTTGTTTTTAATTAAAATATAGCGTGTTTTTTACTATTCATTAAAATGTGAAAGTTACCAGAATAATATGAAAAATTTATCCAAAGTAAATTTTTATTTCGTGATTCCAAAGAAGTATTTTATTTTGTAAAATTGAACTTATAAACATGTCAAAAACTAGATTTAAAGTGGGTGCGCCATCAAAAGGCGACAAAACTGCATTTTTTGAAAAATACTTATTTTACCCGAAAAATTTATTTTGTTCTTATAACATGTTCTAGAAATGTGTAAGATGAATAATAATGTTATAAAATATAATGTTTAGTTAATACTATTCATAACGGCTAGTTCATGACAATATTATAATAATATAACATTGTTTATTAAAACCCGGTATTGCGTACAACACACGCTATCGATGAAGGTCGCGATTGCGTGTAATGGAAGACAAGTAAGGGATGTGTGTTATGAATGATCCTTTTTGTGTAGCGTATAACACAAGACATTAATGAAATTAAAAAGAATATTTTTCATAAAATCTCGGGGTGTTACATTCTACCCCCCTTAAAATGAATTTCTCCCTCGAAATTCGTCGGGGTTATAAATGGTTTACTACTCGAAAGTTTCTTTAATAGAAACCCACATCGTAAAAAGGAATACCAAAATCAATCTTTAAAAACAAAAGTATGAAATGTAACGGTTACCCAAATAAACTAATCACTGGGTTTCCACATAGGTGAAAATATGGATATGGAAGAAAAATCTAACCATCATGTTCTATTGGAGAGTGGTAGAGAATATGGCTATAGAAAAGCTAGCAATCACAAAGCCGTAAATTTATGACGATCTAAGATACCATCTGATTCATTAGATATAAGAGCACTAAGACAACATTTTTGGTTTTCAAGATCATTTCCCTAAAGTTGATGAATTTGAATTTGAATAAATACTTACTTTATTTTGGTAAAATCTCACTGTTGTTTGTGCCTTGAACAATTTCCACTTCATCTCTTAAATAAATGAAGTTGAATTTTTTATTCGTGCAGTGTTAGCAGATCATGTGACAAAATGACGGGTCATTCCATCTGTCTCAAACAAAAGGTTAGCAAAAGTTATTAAATATACATAAGTCATTCTATAGTGAGATTAATTATATATGGTTCCTAAAATGGACTTATACTTCATATATCATACTGCTTAATATAATAAAACTAGTTTCTACTAAACAGGGACTTCCTGTAGGCCAGTGGTAGGTGATAAAGGCCAGTCGCACTTCGGTTGTGGGTTCGATTCCCACAGCCTTGTCCGACGCGATGGGCTGTCGCCCGTCCTGCAGGTCGTCCTTTTTCTAAAACTATATTACTATAATATCCCATCAATAATATCGAAAAAAAAGTTCTATCCTTAAACTAACTTATGTCCAACATAATTCATTCCAATCTTTAGGCTTATCCATAATACTGCAGTCCACTCTCATAATATAGTTAAAATGATTACCAGAGATTTAATACCATCGTTGATCCCCATAGGTCACATTCAAAACATTCAAAGGCCTTAATCATGTATTCTCTTGAATACCCATTGAACCTTAGTGAAAACATGAATGCAGTAAAAAGTTAACACTTTCCATAAACCAAAATCCTCAAAATTATTTATACTCAAACCATTATATCACTTAGTCCTTATATTAATCATGAGCTCATGAATGCTGTTAAACATTTCGTTTTCTCATTTTCCCTTCATTATGCGCATATCATCTAGATTCCAAAAATATCTGAATAACCTTTCATGGATACTGATAACATTAATCATACTCTTTCAAAACTCAATGAAAGACAACATTGTAACAATCCTTAGATGTCTCTTTATTCCATAGTACCATGAGATTACTTATACAACATTACACTTGATAAACATGTAATCATTCCACTACATTCTTAAACCATTGACCGAGCTTTAACAATTCTTTCATCTCAAATATCATTTGTAGTCTCTTCATCATCATCAACATAAATACTACCCTTACGACCATACTGATTCTCTTCATGAGACTTTCCTTTATGGCATTGGTTTGCATAATGCCAGTACATTCCACATTTAAAACATTTAACCATTGTTGATGTCGTAGCAATACCATTATCCTCATCCATAGTGTTAACTGAACCTTTTCCTTTGCACTTACTGGCTTTGTGTCCTTCTCTTCCACACCCAAAGCATCTTCCAGTTCCTTTGAAACATTCTCCTTGATGCCTCTTCCCACATGATTTACATTGGGGAAATTGAACTTTCTTTCCTCTATGATCATCATGAAACTCCATCTTTCTCTTATTAGCCGAGTCAGGAAACTTACCAAATTTTACATTATTGATCATATTATGAGATTGCTGATTCGGCATAATAATGATGTTTGGACCTCAAAATCCCGTTTCATTTGGTTGCTCATTAATAATATCATTCCATTGTCCATCATATCCTCCATTATCGTGAATCATCTTGTTTCCAGCCATTTTCTAAAACCCAAAAAGAATAGTGTGAGAGGAAAAAATCATAATAAAGGGGGAGTAACTTCAATATATAACATCTTTGGTTAAATTATAATATCCTTAGTGCAATTCTAGGACTATAACCTATATGTATACCTATCCTTAGGGACATCCCTAGTCATACCTTAGAAATATCTCTAGGGATCTCACTAACGTTCTCACATACTAGTTTCCAAAGGTTGACTAAACCTTTCCTCTGATACCAACTGTAGAGACCCAAAGCCTGACGTACATGGACATGACATTACTTTTGCAGAATATTTAGTACATAACAAAAACACACACACAAGGATCGTAATAGTTTAGTGTCTTTGGAAACTCGGAATATAATCTTCTAATCCTGGTGAATGATCTTCAACATCTCCCATAAAGATCTTTCTTTTTTTTAATACCTAAAACCTTTCCTTATATCCTGGGGAAAATAAAACATGAAAGGGTGAGATCAAATGCTCAGTAAGGGTAAACAAAAGAAATATCAATCACATCATAAACATAAGCACATAACTTTTGGAAATCTTAACCTGTAAAAGAAATCATAATTTCATAACCTGGAATAACTCATGGAAGTGAAATGTAATCACAATAATCATAACATAAAACATTAAACTTTGTGTCATACACACATAATCATAGAGAATAATTTCTTGTTAGTCAAGACTCATTTCCAAGACTATCTTTGTGGACAAAGTCCCTTTCTGAACTGAGTCACCCTCATTTCAGTCCTGTTTCACTGAACCGGTATAACCTACCATTTCAGCCATTTCTATCTCATGAGATATAAAATCTTTACCCAATGCATTGGAGGGATATATATGTCCCACCCATCTCATAATGATACCATTCTTATGTGTTCCACAAAATCATAAATCATACATCATTGCATAACCCATGTAATAAAAATGGGATTCTTAAACAACATGACATTATAAAACCATTCATATAAGATAAAGGAATTCATAAAAATAATTCCCTCACAACATAGTCAAATAAATGTAAAAATATGGATAGAAACATAACCCTTTATTATCTTAGATGGAAAATAATTTTGATAAAACACTTGAAATGAATTCTTGAGGAAAATATCCTTTCTTCTTCAAAATCAATTTCTTTTCACAAAACATCATGAAATTTTAAAAGAAAGAGATTTTATTGAAAATATTCATGAAATCTTTTGGAGGAATCTTCATGAAAATATGGCTTTACAAAACCATAAAAATCCATTCATGCTGTTTAAGTTAAAAAAACATTCTTCTTGTACTTTTGTCGGAAAAGTCAAAAAGTACCTCGTACAAAAAACGACAAAAGATTCCTTTCAAATCTTTTACTAAAAACACACCAAAGGGTAACATTGGATATAAAATATTGTATAAGGATATAAATATTACATATTGAGGAACCATGGATGTGGATGATAAAATACACCCCAGTAAATACCAAAGTATAAACAATCTCGGATAAAAATGAGATTGTGATATTTCCCTTACCTTATGTCCGATATGCTTTGTACGTATCCAAACCTCCTGTATAATGATTTAAATAATGTCATTAACTTATTTCAGAATCATATTCATTGTTATGATATCATATATGGTTCACTTATGACTTTATATTACCCGTTATTTTGTAAATTCCATGTTAAAGAAGCGTTTTGGGTAATATCGTTTCATTTATCGTAGGTGTTTGGACTTGTTGTTCTTGACATTATTATTAATTATATCATGATTTACTTACTTAAAGAATATAAAACATGATTTATATATCATATATATTCAGTATATATATATATATAATAGATAGATAAATGAAATGAAACACACCGTTCATGGAGACGGTAGTCCGTACGTACGCATGAACGCTGTTTTCCTTTCCTTATTATCTTGAATGGAAGTAAGTAGATGACATACATATATACATAAATAAAGTAGATTTATAATGTCATATATTTCATTATTATTTCTTATATATACTTTATAATCATTCTTAAATTGTTAACATGGAGAATGAATCTCATCGCATCATGGAGACGGTAGTCCGTACGTACGCACGAGCGATGATATTGTTCTCATGTTCGTGAACTTGTGTTGAAGTGTATGTATACTATTTCAGTATCAATATAAAATTATAATAATCATATATAGTTATTATTTACACCATTGTACCCATCCAAGTAAGGTGGTGGTGGAAAATAGATTTCACCACGGCATGGAGACGGTATTCCGTACGTATGCACGCGCGGTGATTTTGTTTTCCGTAGGATGGATAGATGGTGAAATAGGATTGTTTCATAATTATAATAACATATCAGTATATGAGTGATACTGATTTTATTACTTCATAATGAAACAACCTAAGAAGAAGAAGTGGAAGAAGAAATAAAGGTGAAAGAATCGGTAACGGAAATTATCTCTTCTTTGAAACGCCTCTTTGAGACCTCCTCTTAGGGCACTAAAATTGGTCTTTGAGGAAGACCAGAATCTCTAGGGTGTTTCTAGGGAAGTGGATAATAGAATTTGGCAGGGTTTGGCCGAGCTTGAAGGCTCAAAGTTGTGTGAGGAAAAGAGGGGGGAGGTGCCCTTTTATAAGGGAGGAGAGGGGCACCTTTGGAATAACTAAATATATTATTTTATTATAATGTCATGTTCGGTTTTAAATAGATCCAAATTGATTTATTTCGAGGCAAAGGTGGGGATGGGTCGAAATACTCTCATCCAATACGATTTAGACAAGTTTATGTTGTTATTTTACCCTTATCAATTAGATTTAACTCTAAGTTAAATAATTTAACATTTACCGTGTCATTTTGTTTTCTTACACTATATGGTTAATAAATATACTATATCAAGCCAAAAGAACCCCAAGTTGTTTATTATTGATATATATAATCTTATCTAAGTCATTTGGCCGAACCTTATATTTTTAGGAATAAAATAACAATTAATAATATAATATTTGTTTTAAAAACTATTTTATGTCAATTTTGACACTATTTGGTATATGATTTTTATGAAATTCATAACAGAATGAAAATTTCGAACAAAGTTACTTAAATCAACAATAACATGTCATATTAACCTATAAAATTATTTTAAGTCATAAAAAGTCTCAAATTACATTTATTTGGGAATTTATAACATCAATTATGTCAATATTTCATTAATAAGACAATTACTGCATCATCTATGTGTCATAATAAATTATAATTATTTAATCCCTAAAAATTATAAATAAATTCCTATTATGTAGATAATTGAATTAGTTTTCTGGAGACTATTCATTTTAGAAGTTGTATGAATTTTATCACTATATTAAAATTATTATACTTATAAGATTTAAGAAAGTGACATGTTGTCACATTCTTTAGTTTTAATAATAATTAAATTATTTTCATTGAAAAAATTTAATTAAATGAATCTAATACACCCCTTAGGTTATATGGGTCGACGTTTAGTCATCCAATAGTATTTTGACATTTTTTAGGGTAATTTTAAAATATTATATTTACCCTTAATTACCCGATTTACCTTTAACTATGGTAAATAAAATTTACTGTAGTTACTATTCATAATTCCAAAAAATAAAAAGTAGCCTATTAACATAATTTATACCCACTGATTCCAAATATGGAACCCATTTTTTAAAATTAAATACACAGAAGTTGCAGAAATTAAATTAAAATTAATCCCGTTGTCGAATAAAAACGGGTTTTTGTTTAAAACATTGCAAATGATTGAATTGATTTAACCTACGAATTCAAGGTAAAATCAATGCTAATGACATAAATTATATTAAATGGTAAAAATATATTATATTTATACTTTAAAACCATTCAATATTATAATTTAACCACATAAGATATTACGATGAAAAAAGTTGTTTTTAATTAAAATATAGCGTGTTTTTACTATTCATTAAAATGTGAAAGTTACCAGAATAATATGAAAAATTTATCCAAAGTAAATTTTTGTTTCTTTATTCCAAATAAGTATTTTATTTTGTCAAATTGAACTTATAAACATGTCAAAAACTAGATTTAAAGTGGGTGCGCCATCAAAAGGCGACAAAACTGCATTTTTTGAAAAATACTTATTTTACCCAAAAAAATTTATTTTGTTCTTATACCATGTTCTAGAAATGTGTAAGATGAATAATAATGTTATAAAATTCAAAATTTAGTTAATACTATTCATAACGGCTAGTTCATGACAATATTATAATAATATAACATTGTTTATTAAAACCCGGTATTGCGTACAACACACGCTATCGAGGAAGGTCGCGATTGCGTGTAATGCAAGCCAAGTCAGGGATGTGTGTTGTGAAAGCTCCTTTTGGTGTAGCGTATAAAAAAAGACATTAATGAAACTAAAAATAATATTTTTCATAAAATCTCGGGGTGTTACATGAAATTTCTTGTGAGGAATGAATGGTAGAGATTCTAGATTGAATAGGAAAAAATCAACTAAACATGACCACTCACCCAATCAATATTTTTTGTAAAAACCACCATATTAATGAATTTACATGGGAACTTGGGAATGTAATGAGGTATAACTATCCTAATTTATTATTAAAAAAATTATATATTTTGAGAGTGAAATTCAATTTAATAGGGGTAAAATGTGACACCCTATGATTTTGTGAGATTCAATTTTCCCAGGTAAATTTAATTGATTTTATATTTTTGATTACATGAAATATTTATTCCATAATTAATTATATATAACACTTATTTTATCATGTTTTACACGGAATATGAAGCATATATTTCATTACATGAAACACCAAGTTTAAACGAAACGTGTCATACAATTAAAATATTATTAATTAAAAAATTTAAAGAACGTTGTTATTGGTATGGGTGATATGAATAAGATTATCTAAATTATAAAAATATATTTTTTACACATTTAGAAAAATAATTATTTGGTGACCAATTAATTATAAATGAAAATAAAAACCTTTTGAAATTATAGGAAATCATTTTATAAAAACAAATATTTATGCACATAAATGAATTTTACATCAATAAATTAGAAAAATATATTTTTTTAAATTATTTTAAGGAAATCAATATATTTTTTAGAAAAATTAACTGTTTAAAATTCATCTTATGTGTTTTCTATCTAAGAGATGAGAATAAATCCAATTCTAAGCTTGAAACTGTATTTTCTAAAAAGTTATTTTATCGCCTTTAGCACATTGATATTAAAATTACGGTTTAAAAAAACCAAGAAAATATAAATTAAATAATAAAAAAATTAATTTGGAAAATCAAAATTATCATAGTAATTATTTTTGTGTTTTTCTGAAAAGTTCCAATTTTTGATAAATATTGTATTGTACTGAAATTTAATTGAAAATGTCAATTTCATTTAATTTATGTATAATGTTTAATTATATATTTTGTTTATTTTAAAGTTAAATTATTTAATTAATACATAAATTAATACAATTTATTTCATTCTAATCAATTTCATATTAATTTTTTATATAAAAACTTTTTAACTTTTTGAACATTTCCCCTTTAGAAACCTATTTTCTCATTGTGTATGGGGGATTAATTTTAAAATAAAATTTGAAATGAATTTGTATAGAATATAGAAAAAATTATTCATTATTTGGAATAAAAATAATTTGACTTTTCTAATATGGTAAACATAATTTTTGACCAAAAGGAATAGTGAATTCAGAAAATATTGTTTATCACATTTCGGATAAAGATGGGTTTAAAAGGGGTTAAACTAAAAAGATAAGGGTAAAAAAACCTATAAACATGAATGAATATTAATTTATAGAAATATTTAGACCTTCAATCCTCAATGGTTCTGTAATAGTATTTTTTTAACCAATGTGACATATGAAAAACCTAAGAGCACTCTATTATCTTTAAAATTACTTTGTCTGTCCTCTCCCCCACTTATAAAAGGTCACCCTGTAACGACCCAAATTATTTCAATAGAAAATTCCCTTCTTATATCTATGTCATAAAAACACAAAATAATGAACTACTAAGTGATAAGTTACCTTTAAAGATAATTTTGTCACCCCTATGTTTGGAATTTTAAAAATCCAACATTCACGGTTGTGTTCAAGATAGTTTTTGGAGTCCAATGAAACAAAAATAAATTTTATTGAATAGTAACCCACCCTTATGAATAGTAAATTACCCTTATGAATAGTAATATTACCCTTATAAATATTAAATAAGAGTAAAATTACCTATCAATAATAAAATAAAATTTAGACATCATAGAAAGTGATAATTTGACCTTAGTAAACGCTTTTGGTATTTTATAAGTCATAAATAAATAAATAATTAATTAATTTAAAATTATATTTATTTTTCTGAAATATATCCATAAATTATTGAATCAATTTCTAATAGTTTTTAGATAATTTTATAAGACCCTAAGTAATTTTTGAAAGAACTGCAAAATCAGTTTTAATTTTAAAAGCTGTTTTTTTAAGTAAATTATGATTTTTATTAAATATTAAATTAATAATATTTAGAAAATTATTTTTGAAAAATGGACATCATTTTTGGATTCTACACATCGAAAAATGGTTCGGGTAAAATTTTGGGATTTTTCTGAGATACTTGAATTTTTTATGAATAGTAGAATACATTAATTTATCATATAAATACATTTTAATTAAAAACAACCATTCCTGACATCACAAGTGATGTAAGAACCCAAATCCCGAATTCAAAAGTCAAATTTACTATTCATAGTCATCCAAGACTCACTATTCCTTGTCTTAGGTGAAAATCAATAAACTAATCAGTTTTATATTAAGGAAACCCCTCTCCCCTCGACTATAAAAGCCACCCTTCACACCCTCTTTTCCTCACACCTCTCAAGATCAAAGCCTTCACTAAATTCTGCCCAAACACCTTCCCTAGCTCATCCCCCACGTCCAAAATCTTCTGGTATCATCAAAAGACCAAGCCTAGCTTCTTTAAAGAGGATCTCAAGAGGAGGATTCTAAATGTAATTTCTCTCTCTCTTATCCTTTAATTTCCTTTCAAGCTCATGTTCATTTCTTGATCTCTCTCTATCCATCATCATCCAAATTGTTCTGTAAATCCAGTATTTCATATATACTGTAATATTATGATTCTAATGTTATATTATATCACCCCACACTCTTTCCCCCTTCCTTTTATTTTATTAAAGAGAACGTTGTTCATGTGGTGATAATTTATCACCTTCAAAAACAACATGCTATCTTCTTCCATTTCTACCCTCAATCTGGTCATGAAACCATTTTTATGGTTGAACTAGAATATTTTATATTTATTATATTCTATTTTAAGTTCTGTAAATAACCTATGGCCTTATTACTATGTTAAATGTTAAAACGATTTCTTTGTGATCCAAAAACCGCGCAAATTAACCCAAATAATCTTCATTTAATTCTTATCTAATGATTCGTCCACATGGATCTAATATAACTCATTATAAAATCATTCAAGCTTCTGTAATATCATTAATTACATGTAATATCAGTTCTGGATGTTTACCCATGATCTACCCAAACATCAAATTAAGAATACAAGTGGACCGCTCAAGAAAACCATGAAAACGAACATCCCCGATCAATGTTTTTAAACTCTCTAAGTCATCCAAAGGAACATAATATGAAATAATGAAACCATAATGAACCATATTAATGTATAAAATATTCTGGAATTTCTAATTAATGGATATAATGTCATTATACAGGAGATTAAAGAGAAGGAGGCATTCGAGTACAAGGTAAGGGGAAATCTCGAACCCAATTTTCTTCCTTCAGGTTCTCCCTCTTTCACTCCATTTTTGATATGGTTACTCCTCAAAGGTCTATTTTTCAAAGTTTCCAATACTTTTTTGGGATATACATTTTTTTCATTGGTTTTTATGTTCATCAAAATGTTTTCCAAAATAACTCTTCTTTCAAAATCTCACCTTTTACGTCTCATTCAAGGTTGATGGTTATTATATCAAGTATGTTGTTCCCTCTTTCTTTTGGGAACCCAAAGCTTATGAATGTGTTATTATGAGATAAAAACCATTCCTTTACATGGGTTATTTATATACATGTTTGATATGTGTTCTATGTGGCAAGCATGATAATGATAATGTTATGATGTGACGGGTGCACCTGGAATTATATAGCGCAATATGAATGTTTAAATGTGACAGGTGCGCCCGAAATTATATAGCGCTCCATTGCATTGGGTAAAGTGATGAATCTCATGAGTAAATGTGAAATGATGCGTGAACATGATGATAGATTTGTTCACAAGTATATTTGGTATTTAAGCACTAAGACATGATGTTTCATTTTTATACTTTTCCACATTTCAAGTTTATTGTTTATGCTCCTCTCATGTTCAAGATCATCTTCCTATGTCACGATTATGCTCACCCCATGCTATATTGTTCTTATCTATCCTCTTACTGGGCTTTTAGCTCACCCCTTTTGATGTGTATCCTTATGTGGCTACATGTACTAAGGAGAGGACAAGTGCTACTGAGAATCCAAAGAAGAAGAGATTAAATTAATTTTTATGCTTGATGTTGTACTTGTTATGTGTAGTCCTAGTTTTCCCAAGACACTATTCATCTGGATCCTCCATGTGTAATACTATTATGTTGATTATCTTTGAAATGATGTAATAGTAATGTAAGAAAAATTCTGGGTCGCTATAGTTGGTATCAGAGGGAGGTTTAGTTAATTTGGAAATTATGATTACTGAACCCTAAAGAAAACCTCTAGTATGAGACTAAGTACAAATAAGCACCTAGGGATCCCATATGTTATGTTTTTGGTGTAATTGTTTAAATGAATAAGTTATTCATGACATGTTTACTTATGTTTTGTTCTAACCTTTTCTATTTAAGAAAATGGTGGGAACTAGGAGAGGTAATGAAGGAGAAGTACCCTCACCTGTTTGTGTAAAGTTAAATTTCGGGGGCGAAATTTCTTAAGGGGGGAAGAATGTAATGACCCAAAGTATTTCAATAGAAAATCCCCTTCTTATATCTATGTCATAAAAACACAAAATGATGAACTACTAAGTGATAAGTGACCTTTAAACATAATTTTGTCACCCCTATGTTTGGAATTTTAAAAATCCAACATTCACGGTTGTGTTCAAGATATTTTTTGGAGTCCAATGAAACAAAAATAATTTTTGGTGAATAGTAACCCACCCTTATGAATAGTAACCTACCCTTATGAATAGTAATATGACTTTTATAAATATTAAATAAGAGTAAAATTACCTATGAATAATAAAATAAAATATAGACATCATAGAAAGTGATAATTTGACCTTAGTAAACATTTTTGGTATTTTATAAGTTATAATTAATTAATTAATTAATTAATTTAAAAGAATATTTATTTTCCTTAAATATATTCATAAATTATTGAATCAATGTCTAATAGTTTTTAGATAATTTTATAAGACCCTAAGTAGTTTTTGAAAGAACTGCAAAATCAGTTTTAATTTTAAATGCTGTTTTTTAAAGTAAATTATGATTTTTATTAAATATTAAATTAATAATATTTAGAAAATTATTTTTGAAAAATGGACATCATTTTTGGATTCTACACGTCGAAAAATGGTTGGGGTAAAATTTTGGGATTTTTCTGAGATACATGAATTTTTGATGAATAGTAGAATACATTAATTTATCATATAAATACATTTTAATTAAAAACCACTATTCATGACATCACAAGTGATGTAAGAACCCAGATCCCGAATTCACAAGTAAAATTTACTATTCATAGTCATCCAAGACTCACTATTCCTTATCTTAGGTGAAATTAATAAACTAAACAATTTTATATTAAGGAAACCCCTCTCCCCTCCAATATAAAAGCCACCCTTCACCCCCTCTTTTCCTCACACCTCTCAAGCTCCAAGACTTCTCTAAATTCTGCCCAAAAACCTTCCCTAGCTCATCCCCCACGTCCAAAAGCTTCTGGAATCATCAAAAGACCAAGCCTAGCTTCCTTAAAGAGGATCTCAAGAGGAGGATTCTAAAGGTAATTTCTTTCTCTCTTCTCCTTTAATTTCCTTTCAAGCTCAAGTTCCTTTCTTGATCTCTCTCTATCCATCTTCATCCAAATTGTTCTGTAAATCCAGTATTTCATATATACTGTAATATTATGATTCTAATGTTATATTATATCACCCCACACTCTTTCCCGCTTCTTTTTATTTTATTAAAGAGAACGCTGTTCATGTGGTGATAATTTATCACCTTCAAAAACAACATGCTCTCTTCTTCCATTTCTACCCTCAATCTGGTCATGAAACCATTTTTATGGTTGAACCAGAATATTTTATATGTATTATGTTCTATTTTAATTCTGGAAATAACCTATGGCCTTATTACTATGTTAAATGTTAAAACGAGTTCGATGTGATCAAAAAACCGTGCAAATTAACCCAAATAATCTTCATTTAATTCTTATCTAATGATTCGTCCACATGGATCTAATATAACTCGTTATAAAATCATTCAATCTTCTGTAATATCATTAATTACATGTAATATCAGTTCTAGATGTTTACCCATGATCTACCCAAACATCAAATTAAGAATACAAGTGGACCGCTCAAGAAAACCATGAAAACGAACATCCCCGATCAATGTTTTTAAACTCTATAAGTCATCCAAAGGACCATAATATGAAATAATGAAACCAGAATGAACCCTATTAATGTATAAAAGGTTCTGGAATTTCTAATTAATGAATATAATGTCATTATACAGGACATTAAAGAGAAGGAGGCATTCGAGTACAAGGTAAGGGGAAATCTCGAACCCAATTTTCTTCCTTTGGGTTCTCCCTCTTTCACTCCATTTTTGATATGGTTACTCCTCAAAGGTCTTTTGTTCATCATTTTCTTTACTTTTATGGGATATACATGTTTTTCATTGGTTTTTATGTTCATCAAAATGTTTTCCAAAATAACTCTTCTTTCAAAATCTCACCTTTTACGTCTCATTCAAGGTTGATGGTTCTTATATCAAGTATGTTGTTCCCTCTTTCTTTTGGGAACCCAAAGCTTATGAATGTGTTATTATGAGATGAAACCCGTTCCTTTCCATGGGTTATTTATGTAAATGTTTGATATGTGTTCTATGTGGCAAACATGATAATGATAATGTTATGATGTGACGGGTGCGCTCAGAATTATATAGCGCAATATGAATGTTTAAATGTGACGGGTGCGCCCGGAATTATATAGCGCTCCAATTCATTGGGTAAAGTAATGAATCTCCTGAGTAAATGTGAAATGATGCGTGAACATGATGCTAGCTTTGTTCACAAGTATTTCTGGTAGTTAACCACTAAGATATGATGTTTCATTTTTATACTTTTCCACATTTCAAGTTTATTGTTTATGCTCCTCTCATGTTCAAGATCTTCTTCCTATGTCATGATTATGCTCACCCCATGCTATATTGTTCTTATCTATCCTCTTACTGGGCTGTTAGCTCACCCCTTTTGATGTGTATCCTCAGGTGGCTACATGTACTAAGGAGAGGACAAGTGCTACTAAGAATCCATAGAAGAAGATATTAAATGAATTTTTATGCTTGATGTTGTACTTGTTATGTGTAGTCCTAGTTTTCCCAAGACACTAAACCTCTGGATCCTCCATGTGTAATACTATTATGTTGTTTATATTTGAAATGATGTAATAGTAATGTAAGAAAAAGGCAGGGTCGCTATACACCTCCTCTCCAGTCTTCATCACAAAAGAAAAAAAATTGGTTCATCCAATACCTACCCAAATAACATCCCAAAATCCATAAAATCATCCTAGAAGCCTTATTTTTTTTAATAAATCCATCCTAGGAATGATTTTATTGGAAACCGAAGTAGGATACCTAAATAGTGGATGATGTTACTCAATAATAATTTTTTATTTATTTCACCCTTCAATTCATTTAATTCTTATCATTGCATGATGACATAACAATCAATGTAACATTAATATACTAATATGTTTTTTATTTTATGTTAGTGACCTAAAAAATTCTCTTCATCCATTAAATGGGACACAAAATCATTATTCATGTGTATGATAGACTACCACCTTGGGAACTAATATCGTTCATTTTTTCCATTAAAAACTCTAAATGTTGGCCTTAATGATGTATTTTTTATTTATATACTTTATTTCTGATATTATTATGATTCTAGAATTTTTATATCACATTTAACATCATGCTTTCCAATTTTTGGTTATACGATAATGTCTATTATCTGTATGGTGGACTACTGCTTTGCGATGTTATGTGATTCATTCACGCTCTACATAAAATGTATTAACGATGGGTTAATTAAAAAATTATGATATATTTGAAATAAAAATTATTATTTATTGATAATATATATTATATAATATTCATTATTTAAATATAATAAGAAAATAGTAATAGCATTCTTGCATGCGTATAACTTACCCTCTTCATGAATGGTGAATTTTATTTTCTACCACTAAATCTTATGGATTGCATTAAATAAATATAAATTAAATATGTATAATGTTTTTATCTTTTTTATAATTAAATATATTATGGAACCCAAATCAATGTAATAGTAAAATATATATAATAAATAAATAAATATATGAAAAACAAAGAGATTATTACCCAAAACATATCTTTAACATAAAATTACTATTAAACAGATAATAAATGGTCATAGGAAAATATTATATGGTATAATATATATAAATTTCAATTTATAATATATTTATAACAAACATATATTTATTATATAGGAGATTTTAATGAGTATGATTTAATCAATGACATCATATAAGGGATTTGTGCCTCACGTTTTACTTCTATGAGACATATACTATATTCACCACATATTTCATTTATGAGTAGTGTATACTTCCCATGAATGTATTTTATGAGTGTTCTTCTGATTATTTTTGGTATTTAAATATCTATTTGAGTATCTATCTTTCACGGGGTTTACATTTTATATGTTACTAAAACGTATTGGATATTTATCTCAATTTTTCGTCTTTGTGACATACGTTATATTATACACATATATTCATTCACAAGGTGAATATACATCCTATTTCACATGTAATTTCATGAATTTTTTTATCGTAATTATTTTTAAGATTCATTTCATTTTATTCCTTCATGGGGAATATGATTCATTGTTACCGAATTGGTAAATATTTTATGTTAGAATCTCATAATTTATCGATATTGTTTATGATTAAGTATCCTATGTTGAAATATTATTGTCTACCACGCAGTAAATTTCATTAATTTTCTTATCGTCTGGTTATTAATGTTATAATAAATTAATGGAAATTTTTTTCATGCATTGTAACATAAAATAATTAATAATTTTTTTCTTCAAAACCCAACTTTATTTCTCAATTTGGTTCAGAAATATATTTTTATCCAAAACCATGTTTTATAAGTAATGTTTTAAAAAATACTTTAATAAAATCATCTGATTTGTAAAAGAAATTTTACCCATTTTTTAGTATTTTAATTTTTTTGAAGGAACCTTCATGTCAACTTCCAAATAGTTCTTGGTTGTATTTTTTCAAAAATTTAAAGAAAACCATCATTTTTATTTGTACATCATGAAATTAATTTTTTGACTTCATGTCCAATAATTTCATCGAATATTACATTATAGGATTTCATGTTTATTTTCAAGGAAAATTATTTTTAAATTTTTTTATATTATGAATTTTTTTTTCAAATTAGAAATGATATTTTACACACGAAACATTTTATATGATTTCTTAAATATTTATTTAAAAATTTTTCATGATCATTTCAAAAGAAATGGATTTAGAAATTTTTTTTTGCTTTGAAAATAGATTTGCATGGAAAATATGTCTTCCTAATGAAATTTCAAAAGAAATATTTAAACATTAATTTCCATATAAGATGAAATATATTGATGTTACCTATTTTTTACTATGAATATGAAACAAGGATATCATTTTTACTATTTTTTGTGAATGGTTTATTATGATAAAATGTTTATTAAACCCTTCTATCTTCTATGGGTTATAACATGATTTAATTATTATGAAATTGAATTATTTTTTACAAATTATACTATGATGAAATAAGGAAATTATAGAGAAGATAGTCTATTTAATATTCGTTATGATATGTTGAAATGTTTATGAAATCCATTTCGTACTATAGGTTAGGATATGATGAATGTTTTATGATATTGTTGAGCACATGTGTGTGATTTTCATTATGTGCTGGTCAGATATATATCACCCTCTAATGTATTGGGTAATGATTTATATCTCATGTGATAAAAATGGGATGCAGGTCAATGGGATTGATATGCTATAGAAAATAAGTGTGTCCAGATCCATAATGGGAAACAAGTGTGTCCCGGTCTACTAGGGTAAACAAGTGTGTTCTGATCCACTTATAGAAATAGGTGATAATTCATGATGCACTATGCCAATGGTCTTGGTAGTTAACCTTGAATTATGAAATTTATTTCTATATTTATGATGGTGCCACACTTTTATAAGATGATATTAGGGTTCATTACTGATTTATGATTATTTATCACCCTTATGGTCCTTGTTTTCCAAAATTATAAGGTTTTATAAAATAAATCAAGTTTAGGATCTATTATAGGATAATTATGAACTTCGTAAGTTATGTTCCTGGTCGCATACACTTATTTTTATCTTATTCATTCATATGATCATAGATTTTTATCTCTCATGTTTACCCTTACTAAGAATTTCAGCTCACCCTTTCTTATGTTTACTTCCACAATTAATTAATTATGTTTTTGGTTGGGTACTCATAATTAGAGTACAATGTGAGAATATATTTTTGGGGGATATTAAATATCCTTCACTAGATTTTAATGTTATGTTCCCTGTTTCAAAATACACTAATATATTACGGTCTTTAGATGTGTGTTCATGTAATTTAATGAATATTCATAAAAGAGATGTACTATCCATGTATGAGAAGCCTTGGTCATTAAAATATCAATATGGAAGAATTGAAAAGAGTGCCTATAAGAGATTATCTAGTATATTATTATACCTGAATTCCATAAAAACACATTTTTATGTAAATAAATGAGGTATAAAATTTTTTTGGTTTATTTTGAGTCCTAATAATCTTATTTCAATATATAACCAATATTTTAAAGCATTTTATTGTACTCTAATAGAATATCCAAATCATGATACCTATATTGGGGGGGACCACATTTCCTTAATCACATGGACAATCAAAAGTTACTCAAAACTTCCTTCTTTAGACTAAAAAATCATTATGAAATTATTTTTTACCAAGGAAAATATTTTTTTTCGAAAATAAATTAAACTTTAAGAAATATATAATGTCAACTCTAATACAGAAGAATTAAACAAATAATATATATAGAAAAAAATAAATTAAAAATAAAACATATTACCATTTTATATGGACAATCCAAATCCTTGAACAAAAATGTAATTGAATAAAGATACACACCACCTACTTATAATCTTCTATTTTTTTCCACTAAATAAAAATAATGGCTCTTCATATCTATATCATGAAATATAATATATTCATGATCAACAAGGTATCAATATTGGGGTGAATTAAAATTAACATTAATATTCCCAAAACTGTATTCCATCTGTTCCCATAATAGATTAATTAAGAACTTTTAAATGAAATTCATTTATGAAATCATGTGGCAATTTATAAAATAAATATTTTGTAAAACCATTTGATATGAAGAAAAAATCATTTTAAACACAAATAACCCATCAGTTTATTAAACATAGTTAACCTTATAGGATTCACTCAGAGCACAACAAAAATAGTTATGAATGTTAAAAAATTAGTAAAATAATCATATAGATATTAATTTAAAATTTATTATTATTTTTACATAATGAGTAATAAAAAACTGTAAGAATATACCTATAATCATAATCCTACATTCAAAAAACCATATTTCATTATTATATTTACAATAATTGTAATTCTAACCATTTCTATGACAATTTTATACCATGAAACATTAAAATATAACAATTATTTATCAATTTCCAGGGTCAGTCTCACTTGTGTGGATAACGCATATCATCCAATTATTTTATTGTTTTTTAATTATTATTATTTAATTATTGTATTCGTAAAATAATTTCTAAAAGTAATCCATCATCTAAAACCATCTTCAAAAAATAAATCAATTATTTTAAATCAGGCATGATTATGAAAATATATGAAATCAATAACCCGATTTTTTTAAAAAAAATATCATTCAAAATAAAATTGCATTCCATATTGAATAAAATTTCTGAATTTTTGGAAAATAAGAAATTTTTTAAAAAAATAAAAAATTTATAATTTAATAAATCAATTTCAGTACAAATAATATTTGATAAAATCTAATAAATATTTTTTAATTGAACTTCATCTCATGAAACCCATAGAAGGATCATAACCATCATTGGAATGAAAAGAACCAATCAAAATTAGAAAAAAAATCCATGATACTACTAACATAGATCCCGTAATGATTCTCATAATCTAAGTTTCCAATTCTAAATTTTTAGAAATATTATTTCAAGAACCCTTCATCCATGATCTAATCCACACATCATATATCACAAAAATACCCTCATTTAATAATTATTTTATCAAATTATTCATTTCCACTTTCTTCAGGTGTCTTGAGAATTTTATATTTGTATTTTTTTTTGAAATTTCAAGAGAAAAACATTCCCCTCTGGTTAGTAAGAAATTAGTGATAACCATGTAACATCCATGTGACATGGGTCTTCAACATAATGGATATGTTTTACATTATTGGTGTACAATTTTCCTAATTGTGAGAGACAACTGTATGGGTTCCTATTGTGCCTAGTGATGTGTGGATGGTTTTAATATACATTGGGTAAATTATACACAAACCATGTGATAAAGCCTAATTATTAATAATTTAAAAATAATACTAAAATGACCCTCCCACCTATTTACACGAAATTATACTCCCTCTACCTCACCATCCTCTCTTGATATTCATAGCCAAGAGATCCCCCCTTGTGCACTACCCCATATTTATCCCTCGGTTTCTCTGAGATTACACATGTGATTTTAGGAGAATCTTGACTTAGATAAGGTTCATTCCTCTTCACCATCTTCTTCAACTAGTTTTATTATTATTTTTTCTTCCCCTACCAAATTTTGTTTCCATAGGGATCCACAAACGGTTGTTTATTTATAAAATCACGTTCCTCGTGTTCATATAATGTTTGATGAGTTTGTTAAGGCTATATATCTCTATTCATGACTGCTCTAGACTATTTTTCAAGGTTGATGTTGGTTTTCCCCATACATGAATCATTAATTTTAAAACAATCAATTTCATGTCATTTAGATTAGTGTTCATAATACCCAATTATATTATTATGAATATTTTGGGAATTTTTTGGGTAAAATTATATATAAAATTGATTTTCATAAAATAATGTGTCTTTATAACTTAGATACTACCTATTTTTTTTAATAAATTACCATACCATGTGCTTTAAAAATTATTGGAATAAACGTTATGAAGGAATTATGTGAATTTGAATAGTGTTTTGTTTTTTTAAGTGGATCACCAAATTTCACTTGAGTTTAACTTGAAATTACATGAAATAAAGAAATAATATGTTTTGATAATGTTTATAATTTTTTTGAATAGAAATAAATTGTTTTGTAAATGTATTTTTTAATATTTTTTAGTTATACACATATATATGGGTATATATGTCTCTCTCTGTGTGTGTACAAACTCACATGAGAATTTATAATTTTTTAAATGAAAGAAATCTATATATATTTAAATGTATATATGTATAACAAGGTGAAATCATAAGTATGTAGTAGTCAAATTCACATTTAAAATAATCGTATAAATTTATATATAAAGTGCATTATAAAGGATATGTTAACATGATTTATTTTTTCCATCAAGTTTTATAAAGGATGTTCCAATATCATAAAACCATATTGGGACCATTTTTTTTAATTTTTATATATCTCTTGGTTATTTTAAATGGGTTATTCTTGTTTTGAAAAAATAAATTGTTTAAAGTGTATTACGTTCTATTGGATAAATGAAATGGTTTTTATGCGTTAATGAAAGGACAATTTTAATATAAATTTGAAAATTTTGAAATTGAAAAAGAACATTGGAACCCTAGTATCTATGGTGGAATTCTTGAGTTAGGTATATATTTTGGTTTATACTAGTTTTATAAATAATTGAAACATATATAGTGGACATTGAGCCTTTAGATATGTGATGTCACACCACTAGGCCATGGCATGTACACCTTAGTGTCTGATAGGAAATTGTGATGTTGAATAGATGACAACATACAACTATTCCAATTCATTGCCTCCTAATTGTGTTGTGAAAAAATTTAGATTATCTTATATCTCACCTGTTGATATATGGAACTAGGGTCTCCACAAACCATATATGACTTCGAGATCTCCCTTAATAAATTTTTATAGAATATTAACTTTTACATAATTTTTATCTTTCCTCAAACATTGAAACATATTATTTAATTTATAATTCCTAAATATGAAATGATTTACCAAATTTATTTGTAATATCTTTCATTATGTATATTTAATATGTCTTCTAGAATTGGATTTTGAAATGCGCTTATTATATATGTTTTTAAAATGAGTGTTTGAAAAAGAAATATAAGACCCAGTAAATGTTTATAATGTTTTTGATTCAATTTAAAGGTTAATTAAAAGGAAATTTATAAAGGATTATAAGGTGTTCTTGTATTAACATTAAAAATAGAGAGAATTATTTTCTTTCCATATTTTCAATGTAGTAGGAAAATATATATTTAGATAAATAGTAATCATATGGTAAGGCCAATGGGGGAATACATGATTTTTTATCATGCATGTATTTATATTTTACTTCCTTGTTATAACTCAGATATTATCCTCTCTGGACCATTGATTATATCATGTTAGGATATTGACCCATGGAGTCACATGGAGAGTAGTTCCTTGATATTATTAATTATTTAAAATTGTTTCATTAGATAAATTATAATTTCCAAAAGAAATTATATCATTAAATGGCACATATTATATATAGAGACTAGATGAAGGATCCAAAGGAATATTTATATTGTGGGATATGGAGGCGAGGGTGTGTTTTGTTGTTTTTTACTTTGTTTTTTATTCTTCTTCTTTTATTCTTCTTATGTAATTTGTCTTAGAAATTTTAATTACATACAGGTCATGCTGAAATTTTAGTAGAATTATTGTTATTTAATTGATTTAATGGGATATATAATCCCCTATCACTCTGATATGATGCCAGAGGATATTTTCACTAGCTCTTAGAAATTGAGAACACTCTATAGGTATATCATAGTCTAGGTTGGGTATCCAATGGATGGAAAACAGGGTTGCGTCATGAAAAAATGGTATAATATTTTGGAATGTAAGGATCCATTCTTAAACATTTCTAATTCAAATTTTTTAAACTCTAAATCACATTCCTTTATTAAATATATTATAGGTATTTATTTTTTGTGAATCAGGGAGAAAATCATACATATTAAACCCATACATTACAAGTGAACTTGTATACTCAATATCTATTTTCATCAAATGAATATTTAAAATAACACATGATTTATCATTATGAAAAATCATTAAAATTTTTCCTTGATCTAATCATTGTCCCAAATCTTTCATAAACCTTTTGGAAAACATTTTATAACAGTTGATTAGCACAAAAGTTCAGTAATCAATCTAAAAAGAAATGAAATTGTTAGTTCAATAGAAACATGAAAAGTAATATATCATTTAACATTATCTGAAATTTTCTTTCATAATATGAAATAAAACTTATTCTCTTAATAATAACATACATTTTTCTCAAATAAAACCATTAGAACCTATAACAAGAAATTAAAACTCTTTTATGTGACTTAAAGAATCATATTCATATAACCCTTTCAAAACCCATTCAAAATACTTATTATCAAATTCAATTGGAATACCCATATTTCTAACATCCAATTAATCAATTATGGTCTTACCCTAAATTATTTTTGCCACCCCATATTAATCTTTAATGGGATTCCCCGATACTATTTACGCCACCCCAGGTTAAGCTATAATGGGCTTACCCAATGCTATCTGGGACACCCCATGATAAGAAGTAACAAGATTACCTAATGATATAAAAAAACCCCATATATAAGATATACCAATCTCACATGTTTCCTTTAGTGTTCAAGTTCCAAATAAATAATAAAACAGTTTCATCATAAAACCCTTTGAAAAACTCTTTCACTCTCATATGAATAAAATTAAATAAAAAAACCATTTCTATAAAAAAAATCATTACCATAAATAAAAATGGTAAGTAAATAAGTTTTCACATTTTAGAAAATATATATGTTTTCAAAGGAATATATAAGATAAATAATATTCACAGTGGTGGGGATGTTTTTATCTCTGCATACGTTAATAATAGAACATTGTTCTTTTGTTTGAAAAAACATTCCATATAAAACACGTAAAAATATTACTTTTGAAAAACATTGAATGAAATTATAAATAGTCATAAAATTGAATTAAAATACTTATATATTTACATGTAAAATATTATCATGAATATTATAATGGGGAAAAAGATTTGATAATTAAATATTTATACATTTAGAGTGTCCTATATAACATCAGAATTTTAAATAATAAGATCTATGAATGAATAATATAAAAAACATTAAACCAATTAGAGTAAATAAATTTTTAATATGATATCTCAAATTTGTTTTATATACACCTCATAAAACATTGTGATTGTATAAGATCAAAATATGCCTCAATAAATCGATATTGAGATGAAATCCCTAACCATGAGTCTGATTCGTCACGTATGACCATTAACATCCAAAATAATAAACATAGGTAAATTATTTACATGTTTGAGAACCTTCTTCATATTTATTATTCCTTTTATATAACTTATTACAATATAATAACTACTACTTAATTATATAAGGGTGTGTCAGATGTTTTGATGATATTCGGTACATGTGTCCAAAATGACTTTGGTATGATGTCTATAGTCAGGAGTGTTCATTAGACCATCATATACAGAATAAAATTTGTTAAATAATTATCACTTCCATACATTAATTATTCTTTTAAAAACATTCCTTAAATATTTATATGAAAAATTAATTACCTTACAATCATGGAGACGATAAGCAGTTCGTATACATGAGTAACGTTTCCATATTTCAGTGATCATTATGGAAGGAATGTAAATATTATTTTATATATATAGAATAAAAATAATTTATTTAATATCATATTAATCATTTAAAAATACATATATATCATCCATGTGATGTGGTGATGAAAACTGAATCGCATCACTTCGTGGATGTTCTAGTTCACATGTACCCACAAACGACATTATCATTTTTATGTACATGGAAAATTAAGAATTTAAGTAATATATTATATTTTTAAAATGATAAATAATTTATTAATATCATATATAAATAATAATTCAAGAATAATATGTAGTATTGAGATATGGTGGTGGACAATGAATTATATTGGTTCGTGAGGTGGTATTTCACCGTAAACATGAACAACTAATTATTATCTCATCTGAGGGAAGTGAAGATGGATTTAGGTGATTATATTAACATTGTCACGACCCGTCCTTAGGGCCCATGTCGTGACAACCCCAAGCCCGCCTTCCATAGGCTAGGGGATGGAAACTAGCACCAATGGCGTAAATCCCTAAGTTGGGAAGACATTGAAATTATAAATGTAAACAAACAAAACATAGTACACAACAGGAAGTAAACACTAAGTAAAACTCAATAAAAAAGAGTGTGCTGGAAAGTAAATGGGACAATATACAAACCCAACTGAACAAAAAGTACATGTAAAAAGGGACAAACAGCTGAAAGTAATGAGTAGCTCTTGGATCGTCCTCAGGGGATTCCTACCTAAAGGGTATGTACAGATTGCCACCTCAGCACTCACGTCCATCAGTCACCTTCGTGTGATGACTCGTCGCAAGGTCCACCTCCAGGTACCGTCCAGTCGTGGCACTCTCGGCCTCCATCAGCAATGTCTGTTATCTGCATCCAATACAATGAGGTGCGGGCATAGCCTGTATAAAGGTGAGTATAACGATACTCAGTAGGGACCCTGAGACCTGCAGGGTCTCACAATATCCACAAAGGATAAACAAAATAAGAAACATACAAACATGAAGTATCAACCAACCATACTTTGGTATATGCCCATACATATACCTAGGTTATCAATATCAGTCCGACTCTAACTCTCGAGCCCAAGAACAATCTGATTCCACAAATAAAGTAATTTCAATCACCACGATGATAATGGTATAAAGACATGACACAGGTCACACAGGTATGCCACAAATGTAGAGAGATATAGATGAACAGTTGTAGCCCATGGAACATCAATGTTTTCCAAACCACACAGGATACAGTCCAGCTAAGCTATTGGACCCACACAGGATACAGTACAGCTATCTCGTCTAAGCTGTCAGACCTATATAGGATACAGTCCAGCTGTCTCATCTCAGCAATCAGACTCACTCAGGATATAGTCCAGCTATTTTAGAGTAATAGAGATGATCAGATGTAGTTACTAATCTATATAAGCTGTCAAACCCACACAGGATACTGGACCGTCTACAAAACTTAGAACTGTCAAAACCAAATAGGATTCCGGTAGAGTTTTATTCCTCGTCGAACCCACAGAGGATTCCAGTACAGTAGTAATCGTAGTCACAACCAGCTCTCAGGTTCCCGCACACAACACGATCAATTCTGGGAGGGTCTGATCCCCATGAAAAGGGGTAGATACATCAACTATAACGAAGTCCTTAGTTGTGGTATCCCAAAGTTCTGTCTCGTCAAAAGATACCCAATGAGACAGACGACGCGTCAATCGGATGCCCGGTCTAAGTGATATTGGATTTTTCGTTCCAGGGTCCCGATTGGATTTACGCTCGATCCAAACCCTTCTATTTTTCAAAGTCATCCAAAACTCAAATAGAGTAACGCAAAAGGTCCGCCTCATCGGGAGGATCCCAGTTCCGTAGACGGCGCGTCGATTGGATGCGTGGTCTAGTAGATATTCACGTTTAAGCGAAACGGCCCAGCCCGTCAAGCCCAGTGGGCTGGCGGGTCGGCCCGACCCAGTTCGATGGGGCCGACCCGGCTGAAGGTCGGCCTGGACCAGTTTGGTGGGTCTGACCCAGCAAGGGGGTCAGCCCAGCCCGGGTCGTGGGCCGGTTCGGCTATCCCGGCAGCACCGAGCGGCGCCGTTCCTCCTTGCTACCCGGCCGCCCAAAGCCGGCCGGTTTCGTCCAGCACGAGCCACTCGCATTTTTGGGCCACGGTTCTTCAACACACGGCACTAGCAGGTGCCGCGAATTCCTTCATCTCGTCCGGCAGGTGGATGCGCGGTTCGCCGTAGAAGCGGCCCGCCCAGCTCGGGCCACGGTCTTCTCTGCAGTGCGGCACCGCGGTCTTCTGCCCGACCTGCCATAGATGGCTGGTTTGTCCAGCAAGCTGCCTGCGGATGCGGGCCACACCTTCTCTGTGCGGCACCTACGGGTGCCACTATTCACCAACCTGGCCGACAGTAGCTGACCGGTTCTTCAACCCGAGTAGCCTGCAGTTGCGGGCTGCGGTTCTCCTCCACAAGGTCGGTGCGCGACCATAGCTTCCGGTCGCCGCCACATCCGGTCGTCGCCACCTCCAGTCGTCACTGCCTCCAGTCACAATTTCCTAAATAACCATGAACCAATAGAAGGTCTTCGGTCCATGTTCGTTCGGCCCATGCCGTCCACGTTATACGATAACAAAAAGCCGAATACTATCCAAATCATTCAACAAGAATGAGATATAATTTTATTCACTAAAAAAAATACTAGTCCTCCTACATCGATTCAAGGTATGTTTCAGGTTGACGAGCCACAGAAGACAGTGTGACAAAAGTTGGGCATCGTGGAAGATAGACATTCAATTCGTTGAGGTCGGGTGCGTCTGAAGAGGAAGCGTCATTGGAGAAGTTATTCACGTTCTTCGTCGAAGATGTTCTTCATGGAAGAACACTTTCTTTCCAAAGGTTAAATTTCCAACCAAAGTCAAATAAAAATAACACAACTATTAAAAGGATCGCTTAATGAATTAAAATTTATTTGAATTCTTTATGTTACATCCTATTAATTTAATAGATGGGTTGGATCATTAAATAGAAGTGAGGAGATGAAGAGGCTCCAATTTAATTGAAGGGAGAGTTGGCACATCTAGAAGAAATTTCAGAAGTTAAATAAGATTAAGGGGGGTTTTAAGGGGAGTTGTAGAGTCTAAACTCATGTGGTCCCCACCCATTGTTATATCCTCCCAAGGGAGGTTATGTGGGGTGTGGACCCCACCTCCAAGCACCCTTTGGAGGAAATAACCACCACTTAAAAATAAAATTGAGTAACACGACAACTTTATTTAATTTATTAATAATCCCCATAATATAACTTCTACTCTCGACCAACACAGTTGTCGCAAAGGTCTCCTAAAATGAGTATAGACGTTGTGAGTTCATCGGTGTCCTCGTATTTAAATTCAGATCACCGGTTCATAAGATAGATAATCTCAGACGTACGTTTACTGAATGTACCCAAACAAAACATCAGAAATTGATTCTGGGCACACCGGGCCTCGGAATCAGGCACCGTTAGAAACTACGGACTTGTAAAATTTCAAATAAATTAAGAAAAAAAATTCCTTGAAATTTTTGGGTCTTTACATTTCCCCCACCTCAGGGATTTACGTACCTGAATAGCTACAACACACACTAGGGAAACAAATGACAGTACTGAGAACGTATATGAGCATCCCACTCTCATGTTCCCTCCTGGAGGTTCCCGTTCTACCAAAAAAAGCATACAGGAGGAATCGACCATCCATGTAGGAACTTATCCTATCGATCCTCGATCTCCACTGGGACCTCTATGAATGTCACCCCGTCATCGATGTCCAGCTCCCCGTGGTCGATGATGTGGGATGGGTCGTGCACGTATCTCATCACGTGACATACGTGGAAGACGTCGTGCACCCGGTGTAACTGAGGTGGAAGGGCCAGGCGGTAAGCCACCTCGCCTACTCTACTAAATACCTGGAACAGCCTAATAAAACATGGAGATAACCTTCCGCCTCAGCCAAATCTCTGTAGACCTGTCGATTTGTGACCCGTAAGAAGACGTGGTCGCTATCCTCGAACTCCAATGGTCTCCGTCTCCTATCAGCATAGGACTTCTATCTGCTCTATGCAGTTTTCATCCGCTCCTGGATGATCTACACCTTCTCCGTCATATACTAAACCATTTCTGGTCCAACAAGTGCTGACTCTCCTGGGTCAGTCCAACACAGAGAGGATCTGCAAGGTCGGTCATACAATGCCTCATAAGGTTCCATACCAATGGTGGAGTGTTAGATATTGTTGTACGCAAACTCCACCAAGGGTATGTGATCCTCCCAACTATGAAAAAATTCAAGGAAACAAGCACGGAGCATGTCCTCGAGAGTCCGAATGGTCCTCTCAGCCTGACCATCCGTCTGAGGATGGAAGCCGGTGCTCAAGAGAAACTGCGTCCCAAAAGCTTTCAATCGTGCCTTCCATTGTCGGGAAGTGAAACGAGAATTTTGATCAGAGATGATAGTCGATGGTACACCATGAAGTAATACGATCTTTTGAATGTAGAGACGTCCCATGTTGTCTACTGAGCCCGGGTCCCTGATCGGTAGGAAGTGGGCTGAATTGGTGATTCGATATACGATCACCCAGATAGGGTCGTGTACTTTGGATGTACATGTAAGTCCCATCATGAATTACATGGACATCCCATCCCACATCCACTATGATACTTCTAAGGGTTGTACTAAGCCTGCTGGTACCTAGTGCTCTGCCTTCACTTTCTGAAAAGTGAGGCATTGCGAGACAAACTCTACTATTGGTTTCATCAAACCTGGCCACCAGTGCTATCGTCCAAGGTCCAGATACATCTTCGCACCTCCTGGATGTACCACTAGAGGGAAAGTGTGGAACTACCTCAACACCTAATCCTATAGTGAAACTGGTACCATGTAACGTCTTCTGAAGAAGATGATGTGCTACCCACCTTCATAAAAACTGTCAGCTGCCTGCCTTGAGGATATCTGAGCACGTCGCATCTCATAGTCAATGTCCCCACGCTGTGCCTCTTTGACATGCTGAAGAAGTGGAGGAGTCATTGTGAGAGACTGAAGAAAGGCCGCTCCATCGCTATCCACGAAGGATATCTTCAACGCGGCTAGCTCCTCTGTCGCCTCTCTTATAAGCTGAATTCCCGATCTCCTATTGAGAGAAGCTGCTACAATGTCCCCCTTCACAACAGTATAGACTATATCGAAGTCATATACCTAGAGGAACTCGAGCCATCGTCGCTGTCTCAGGTTCAGGTCCTGTAGTGAGAAGATATACCTGAGACTCTTGTGGTCAGAGTAGACTGTAAAACGCTCGACCATCAGATAGTTCCGCCACATTTTCAAGGCAAAAACCACTGTTTCTAACTCCAGGTCATGGGTAGTGTAGTTCTTCTCATGCTCTCTCAAATGCCATGAACCATACGTGATCACTACTTCCTCCTGCATTAGGACATACCTGAGTCCGGTCCCTAATGTGTCGCATTTAACTACGTACACTACACCCTTCTTCGGTATCCTAAAGATGGCCACACTGGTCAACCTCTTCCTCAGTTCTTGAAAGCTCTGCTGGCATCTATTTGACCACATGAAGGGTCACCCCTTCTTTATAAAAGATGAAATAGGTGCTGCAACTCTAAGATGTTTTTCACAAATTTCTAATAGTATTGACCCTGTAACAGCCCAAGATTTTATAAAAAAATATTCTTTTTAATTTTATTAATGTCTTGTGTTGTACGCTACACCAAAAGGAGCTTTCACAACACACATCCTTCACTTGACTTGCATTACACGCAATCGCGACCTTCCTCGATAGCGTGTGTAGTACGCAATACCGAGTTTCACTAAACAACGATATGCTATAAAAATATTATTAAAACTAGCCGTTATGAATAGTAATAACCACTTTTTGAAATCCAGTAAATCTTATTTTTCAAAATGAACTTTATTTTTGGATTCGGAGTATCGAATTTAGCCTAAGGTGAAATTTTGGTACTTTTCGGATAACTTTCATATTCTGATGAATAGTGAAAATTAATAAATTATAATTAAAAACAAATTTTTTAATCGAAATAATTAATAGTGATAAATCATTAATTTGAGTGGTTTTAAAGTATATTTAGAATATATTTTTACAATTTAATACAATGTTGGTCATTGGATGTAGTTTCACTTTTAAACTAGACATAAACAAGTGTCAATCTTTTGATAGATATTGTTTCTTAAAAACACGCTATTTGTTTTAACAGCGGGATTTAATTATAAAATTAATTAATGCAACTTTTATGTTATGAATTTGGTAAAATAGACTTCATTTTTGAATTCGGAATATGAAATATAGCTTGGGATAAAATTTTGGCATTGTTCTGAAAAACATCAATTTTTGATGAATAGTGAAACTACTAAGTGGTAGGTTAAAAACTGAATTTTGCATAAAACTTAATTTTACCGCTTCTGTGAATGGAATTTCGAAAATCCGAGAGACACGGTTAATATCAAGGACTAAAATGTGGTTCAATGAGATGAAAATAATTTTTTGGTGAATAGTAACTTTTTACTTTTTTACCGCGGTTAATAGTAAATAGGGTAACTAAGGGTAAATATGATATTACTATTACCCTAACACATGTCCTAATTCTATTGGACAAGTGTAATTTGACCAAAAACAAACTTAGGAATAAAATATGACCATTTAGGCCCACTTGGATTAGATTAGGACATTTATTATTAATTTATTTAAAGAAAGGTTAAAATAGTTAAAATCAAAGTTTAATAAGTAAGTCATTTTTAATATGGGGTTATACATAAGATAAATTCGATTGTAAATATTAATTAGAAAGCTAAAAAGATTTCCTACATGATGGTATTTTATTTGTAATTTTTAGACATCAAATAATGTAATTTATTTATGACACAACGATGATGCATTAATTATCTTATTAATGAAATATTGACATAATTGATGTTATAAACACCAAAATAAATGTAATTTGAGATTTTTTATGAATTACACTAATTTTATAGGTTACTATGATATATTAATGTTGATTTAATCAACTTGGTTCGAACATTTAATTCTGTTATGACTTTCACAAAAATCATATATCAAATAGTGTCAAAATTGACACAAAATAGTTTTTAAATCAAATATTATATTATTAATTGTTATTGTATTCCTAAAAATCTAAGGTTCGGCCAAATGACTTATATAAGGATATATATATTAATAATAAACAATTTGGGGTTCGTTTGCCATGTTATAGTAAGTGTATTAACCATATAGTGAAAGAAAACAAAAAGACATGGTAAAAGTTAAATTATTTAACTTAGAGTTAAATCTAATTGATAAGGTTAAAATAATATCCTAAACTTGTCTAAATTCAATTGTTTGATAGGATTGCGACCCATCCCCACTTTAGCTTCGAAATAATACCCTTTGGAACCATTATAAACCGATTTTGACTTTAATATAAAATAATATTTTGAGATATTCCTAAGGTGCCCCTCTCCTCCCCTATAAAAGGACACCTCCTCCCCCTCCTCCTCACACCAATTTGAGCACTCAAGCTCGGCCAACCCCTGCCAAGTTATCCTCTCCACTTCCCTAGAAACATCCTAGAGGTTCTGGTCTTCCTCAAAGACCAATTTTAGTGCCCTAAGAGGAGGTCTCAAAGAGGCACTTCAAAGAAGAGGTAATTACCGTTACCAATTCTTTCATCTTTATTTCTTCTTCCACTTCTTCTTCTTAGGTTGTTTCATTATGAAGTAATAACATCAGTATCACTCATATACTGATATGTTATTATAAGTATGAAACAACCCTATTTCACCATCTATCCATCCTACGGAAAAAGAAATCACCGCGCGTGCGTACGTACGGAATACCGTCTCCACGCCGTGGTGTAATCTATTTTCCACCACCACCTTACATGGATGGGTATAATGGTGTAAAGAATAACTATACATAGTTATTAAAACATCATATTGATTCTGATATATTGTATAATCCACTCCAATTCAATTCAATATTTATAGAAATGATATCATCGCTCGTGCGTACGTACGGAATACCGTCTCCACGACGCGATGAGATTCATTCTCCATGTTAACCATTTAAGAATGATTATAATGTATATATAAGAAATAATAATGAAATATATGACATTATAAAGCTACTGGATTTATGTATATATATACATATGTATGTCATCTACTTACTTCCATTTCAAGACAATAAGGAAAGGAAAACAGCGTTCATGCGTACGTACGGACTACCGTCTCCATGAACGGTGTTTTTCATTTTATTTATCTACCTATTATATATATATATATACTGAATATATATGATATATAAATCATATTTTATATTCTGGAAGTAAGTAAATCATGATATAAGTAATAATGATGTCAATAACAACAAGTCAAAACACCTACGATAAATGAAACGATTTTACCCAAAACGCTTCTTTAACATGGAATTTACAAAAGAACGGGTAATATAATGTCATAAGTGAACCATATATGATATCATAACAATGAATATGATTCTGTAATAAGTCAATAACATGATTTAAATCATTATACAGGAGGTTCGGACACTTACAAAGCAAGTCGGACCTAAGGTAAGGGAAATATCACAATCTCATTTTTATCTGAGATTGTTTATTCGTAAGTATTTACTGGGGTGTATTTTATCATCCACATCCATGTTTCATCAATATCTAATATTACTTCCATCCACCTACAATTTTTTAAATCCATTTTTACCCTTCGGCGAGTTTTTAGTAAAAGAAATGAAAGGAATCTTTTGTCGTTTTTCGTACGAGGTACATTTTGACTTTTCCGACAAAAGTACGAAGAATGTTTTTTTAACTTATACGGCACAAACGGATTTATACTGTTTTATAAATCCTTATTTTCATGAAGCTTCCTCTAAAAGATTTCATGACTATTTTCAATAAAATCTCTTTCTTTTAAAATTGCATGACGTTTTGTGAAAAGAAATTGATTTTGAAGAAGAAAGGATATTTTCCTCAAGAATTCAATTCAAGTGTTTTATCAAAATTATTTTCCATATAAGATAATAAAGGGTTCTGTTTCTATCCATATTTTTACATTGATTTGACTATGTTGTGATGAAATTATGTTTATGAATTCCTTTATCTTATATGAATGGTTTTATGATGTCATGTTGTTTAAGAATCCCATTTTTATTACATGGGTTATGCAATGATGTATGATTTATGATTTTGTGGCACACATAAGAAAGGATTCATTAAGAGATGGGTGGGACCTATATCTCCCTCCAATGCATTGGGTAAAGATTTCATATCTCATGAGATAGACATGGCTGGAATGGTAGGTTATACCGGTTCAGTGAAACAGGACTGAAACGAGGATTACTCGATTCAGAAAGGGACTTTGTCCACTAAGATAGTCTTGGCAATGAGTCTTGACTAACAAGAAATGATTCTCTATGATTATGTGTGTATGACACAATGAGTAATGTTTTAAGTTATGATTTCATTTTCACTTCTATGATTTATCCCACGTTATGATATTATGAGCTCTTTTGCAGGTTAAGATTTCCAAAAGCTATGTTCTTATGTATATGATGTGATTGATATTTCTTTTGTTTACCCTTACTGAGCATTTGAGCTCACCCTTTTATGTTTTCTTTTCCCCAGGATATAAAGAAAGGTTTTAGGTAAAAAAAAGATCTTTATGGGAGATGTTGAAGATCTTTCACCACGATTAGAAGATTATAGTCCGAGTTTCCAAAGACACTAAACTATTACGATCCTTTAGTGTGTGTTTTTGTTATGTACTAAGTATTCCGCAAAAGTAATGTAATTTCCATGTACGTCAGGATTCGGGTCTCTACAGTTGGTATCAGAGGAAAGGTTTAGTCAACCTTTGGAAACTAGGACGCGAAAACGTTAGTGAGATCCCTAGAGATATTTCTAAGGTATGTCTAGGGATGTCCCTAAGGATAAGTATACGTATAGGTTATAGTAATAGAATTACGCTAACGATCATAGAATTAAACCTAAGATGTTGGATATTGAGGATACTCCCCCTTTACTATGTTGTTTTCCTTAGCATTATTTTTCCTCTCACACTATTATTTTGGGTTTTAGAAAATGGCTGGAAACAAGATGATTCACGATAATGGAGGATATGATGGACAATGGAATGATATTCTTTATGAGCAACCAAATGAAATGGGATTTGGAAGTCCAAAGATCATTATTATGACGAATCAGCAATCTCATAATATGATCAATAAAGTAAAATTTGGTATGTTTCCTGACTCGACTAATAAGAGAAAGATGGAGTTCCATGATGATCATAGAGGAAAGAAAGTTCAATTTCCCCTATGTAAATCATGTGGGAAGAGGCATCCAGGAGAATGTTTCAAGGGAACTGGAAGATGCTTTGGGTGTGGAAAATAAGGACACAATGCAAGTAAGTGCAAAGGAAAAGGGTCGGTTAACACCAGGGATGAGGATAATGGTATTGCTACAACATCAACAATAGTTAAATGTTTTAAATGTGGAATGTACGGGCATTATGCAAACCAATGCCATAAGGGAAAGTCTCATGAAGAAAATCAGTATGGTCGTATGGGTAGTATTTATGTGGATGATGATGATGAGACTACAAATGATATGTGAGATGAAAGAAATGTTGAAGCTCGGTCAATGGTCTAAGAATGTAGTGGAATGATTACATGTTTATCATGTGTATTGTTGTATAAGTAATCTCATGGAATAAGGAGACATCTAAGGATTGATACACTGTTGTCTTTCCTTAAGTGTATGATGAATGGTACCAGTAACCATGAAAGGTTATTCAGATACTTTTGGAAAGTAGATGATAAGTGCATAATGAAAGGATAAGAAGATAATGAGATGTTTGATTGTATTCATGAGCTCATGATTGATATAAGGACTAAGTGATATCATGGTTTGAGTATATAGAATTTTGAGGATTTTGGTATGTGTAAAGTGTTAACTTTTAACTGCATTCAAGTTTTCACTAAGATTAAGGACTTTGAATGTTTGGAATGTGACCAACAAAACATATCTTATGATATATGGGGATCAACGATGGTATTAAATCTCTGGTAATCGTTTTCACTATGTTATGAGAGTGGACTGCAGTATTATGGATAAGCCTAAAGATTGGAATGGATTATGTTGTACATAAGTTAGTATTGTTTAAGGATAGAAATTTTTCGATATTATTAATGGGATGTTATAGTAATATAGTTTTGGAAAAAGGACAACCTGCAGGACGGGCGACAGCCCATCGCTTCGGACAAGGCTGTAGGAATCGAACCCACAACCGAAGTGCGACTGGCCTTTATCGCCTACCACTGGCCTACAGGAAGTCCCTGTTTAGTAGAAACTAGTTTTATTATATTAAGCAGTATGATATATGAAGTATAAGTCCATTTTAGGAACTATATATGATTAATCTCACTATAGAATGACTTATGTATATTTAATAACTTTTGCTTACCTTTTGTTTGAGACAGATGGAATGACCCGTCATTCTATCACATGATCTGCTAACACTTCACGAATAACAAATTCAACTTCATTTATTTAAGAGATGAAGTGGAAATTGTTCAAGGCACGAACAACAGTGATATTGTATCAAAATAAAGTAAGTATTTATTCTAATTCAAATTTTCAACTTTAGGGAAATGATCTTGAAAACCAAAAATGTTGTCCTAGTGATCTTATACCTGATGAATCAGATGGTACCTTAGATCGTCACAAATTTATGGATTTGTGATTACTGGATTTTCCATAGCCATGTTCTCTACCACTCTCCATCAGAACATGATGGTTAGATTTCTCTTCCATATCCATATTTTCACCTATGTGGAAACCCAATGATTAGTTTATTTGGGTAACCATTACATTTCATACTTTTGTTTTTAAAGATTGGTTTTCATATTCCTTTTTACGATGTGGGTTTCTATTCAAGAAACTTTCGAATAGTAAACCATTTATAACCCCGACGAATTTCGAGGGCGAAATTCATTTTAAGGGGGGTAGAATGTAACAGCCCAAGATTTTATAAAAAAATATTCTTTTTAATTTTATTAATGTCTTGTGTTGTACGCTACACCAAAAGGAGCTTTCACAACACACATCCTTCACTTGACTTGCATTACACGCAATCGCGACCTTCCTCGATAGCGTGTGTAGTACGCAATACCGAGTTTCACTAAACAACGATATACTATAAAAATATTATTAAAACTAGCCGTTATGAATAGTAATAACCACTTTTTGAAATCCAATAAATCTTATTTTTCAAAATGAACTTTATTTTTGGATTCGGAGTATCGAATTTAGCCTAAGGTGAAATTTTGGTACTTTTCGGATAACTTTCATATTCTGATGAATAGTGAAAATTACTAAATTATAATTAAAAACAAATTTTTTAATCGAAATAATTAATAGTGATAAATCATTAATTTGAGTGGTTTTAAAGTATATTTAGAATATATTTTTACAATTTAATACAATGTTTGTCATTGGATGTAGTTTCACTTTTAAACTAGACATAAACAAGTGTCAATCTTTTGATAGATATTGTTTCTTAAAAACACGCTATTTGTTTTAACAGCGGGATTTAATTATAAAATTAATTAATGCAACTTTTATGTTATGAATTTGGTAAAATAGACTTCATTTTTGAATTCGGAATATGAAATATAGCTTGGGATAAAATTTTGGCATTGTTCTGAAAAACATCAATTTTTGATGAATAGTGAAACTACTAAGTGGTAGGTTAAAAACTGAATTTTGCATAAAACTTAATTTTACCGCTTCTGTGAATGGAATTTCGAAAATCCGAGAGACACGGTTAATATCAAGGACTAAAATGTGGTTCAATGAGATGAAAATAATTTTATGGTGAATAGTAACTTTTTACTTTTTTACCGCGGTTAATAGTATATAGGGTAACTAAGGGTAAATATGATATTACTATTACCCTAACACATGTCCTAATTCTATTGGACAAGTGTAATTTGACCAAAAACAAACTTAGGAATAAAATATGACCATTTAGGCCCACTTGGATTAGATTAGGACATTTATTATTAATTTATTTAAAGAAAGGTTAAAATAGTTAAAATCAAAATTTAATAAGTAAGTCATTTTTAATATGGGGTTATACATAAGATAAATTCGATTGTAAATATTAATTAGAAAGCTAAAAAGATTTCCTACATGATGGTATTTTATTTGTAATTTTTAGACATCAAATAATGTAATTTATTTATGACACAACGATGATGCAGTAATTATCTTATTAATGAAATATTGACATAATTGATGTTATAAACACCAAAATAAATGTAATTTGAGATTTTTTATGAATTACACTAATTTAATAGGTTACTATGATATATTAATGTTGATTTAATCAACTTGGTTCGAACATTTAATTCTGTTATGACTTTCAAAAAAATCATATATCAAATAGTGTCAAAATTGACACAAAATAGTTTTTAAATCAAATATTATATTATTAATTGTTATTGTATTCCTAAAAATCTAAGCTTCGCCCAAATGACTTATATAAGGATATATATATTAATAATAAACAATTTGGGGTTCGTTTTCCATGTTATAGTAAGTGTATTAACCATATAGTGAAAGAAAACAAAAAGACATGGTAAAAGTTAAATTATTTAACTTAGAGTTAAATCTAATTGATAAGGTTAAAATAATATCCTAAACTTGTCTAAATTCAATTGTTTGATAGGATTTAGACCCATCCCCACTTTAGCTTCGAAATAATACCCTTTGGAACCATTATAAACCGATTTTGACTTTAATATAAAATAATATTTTGAGATATTCTTAAGGTGCCCCTCTCCTCCCCTATAAAAGGACACCTCCTCCCCCTCCTCCTCACACCAATTTGAGCACTCAAGCTCGGCCAACCCCTGCCAAGTTATCCTCTCCACTTCCCTAGAAACATCCTAGAGGTTCTGGTCTTCCTCAAAGACCAATTTTAGTGCCCTAAGAGGAGGTCTCAAAGAGGCACTTCAAAGAAGAGGTAATTACCGTTACCAATTCTTTCATCTTTATTTCTTCTTCCACTTCTTCTTCTTAGGTTGTTTCATTATGAAGTAATAACATCAGTATCACTCATATACTGATATGTTATTATAAGTATGAAACAACCCTATTTCACCATCTATCCATCCTACGGAAAAAGAAATCATCGCGCGTGCGTACGTACGGAATACCGTCTCCACGCCGTGGTGTAATCTATTTTCCACCACCACCTTACATGGATGGGTATAATGGTGTAAAGAATAACTATACATAGTTATTAAAACATCATATTGATTCTGATATATTGTATAATCCACTCCAATTCAATTCAATATTTATAGAAATGATATCATCGCTCGTGCGTACGTACGGAATACCGTCTCCACGACGCGATGAGATTCATTCTCCATGTTAACCATTTAAGAATGATTATAATGTATATATAAGAAATAATAATGAAATATATGACATTATAAAGCTACTGGATTTATGTATATATATACATATGTATGTCATCTACTTACTTCCATTTCAAGACAATAAGCAAAGGAAAACAGCGTTCATGCGTACGTACGGACTACCGTCTCCATGAACGGTGTTTTTCATTTTATTTATCTACCTATTATATATATATATATACTGAATATATATGATATATAAATCATATTTTATATTCTGGAAGTAAGTAAATCATGATATAAGTAATAATGATGTCAAGAACAACAAGTCAAAACACCTACGATAAATGAAACGATTTTACCCAAAACGCTTCTTTAACATGGAATTTACAAAAGAACGGGTAATATAATGTCATAAGTGAACCATATATGATATCATAACAATGAATATGATTCTTTAATAAGTCAATAACATGATTTAAATCATTATACAGGAGGTTCAGACACTTACAAAGCAAGTCGGACCTAAGGTAAGGGAAATATCACAATCTCATTTTTATCCGAGATTGTTTATTCGTAAGTATTTACTGGGGTGTATTTTATCATCCACATCCATGTTTCATCAATATCTAATATTACTTCCATCCACCTACAATTGTTTAAATCCATTTTTACCCTTCGGCGAGTTTTTAGTAAAAGAAATGAAAGGAATCTTTTGTCGTTTTTCGTACGAGGTACATTTTGACTTTTCCGACAAAAGTACGAAGAATGTTTTTTTTAACTTATACGGCACAAACGGATTTATACTGTTTTATAAATCCTTATTTTCATGAAGCTTCCTCTAAAAGATTTCATGACTATTTTCAATAAAATCTCTTTCTTTTAAAATTGCATGACGTTTTGTGAAAAGAAATTGATTTTGAAGAAGAAAGGATATTTTCCTCAAGAATTCAATTCAAGTGTTTTATCAAAATTATTTTCCATATAAGATAATAAAGGGTTCTGTTTCTATCCATATTTTTACATTGATTTGACTATGTTGTGATGAAATTATGTTTATGAATTCCTTTATCTTATATGAATGGTTTTATGATGTCATGTTGTTTAAGAATCCCATTTTTATTACATGGGTTATGCAATGATGTATGATTTATGATTTTGTGGCACACATAAGAAAGGATTCATTAAGAGATGGGTGGGACCTATATCTCCCTCCAATGCATTGGGTAAAGATTTCATATCTCATGAGATAGACATGGCTGGAATGGTAGGTTATACCGGTTCAGTGAAACAGGACTGAAACGAGGATTACTCGATTCAGAAAGGGACTTTGTCCACTAAGATAGTCTTGGCAATGAGTCTTGACTAACAAGAAATGATTCTCTATGATTATGTGTGTATGCCACAATGAGTAATGTTTTAAGTTATGATTTCATTTTCACTTCTATGATTTATCCCACGTTATGATATTATGAGCTCTTTTGCAGGTTAAGATTTCCAAAAGCTATGTTCTTATGTATATGATGTGATTGATATTTCTTTTGTTTACCCTTACTGAGCATTTGAGCTCACCCTTTTATGTTTTCTTTTCCCCAGGATATAAAGAAAGGTTTTAGGTAAAAAAAAGATCTTTATGGGAGATGTTGAAGATCTTTCACCACGATTAGAAGATTATAGTCCGAGTTTCCAAAGACACTAAACTATTACGATCCTTTAGTGTGTGTTTTTGTTATGTACTAAGTATTCCGCAAAAGTAATGTAATTTCCATGTACGTCAGGATTCGGGTCTCTACAGACCCAGTCCCAGAAAACTCCACACCTCTGTCACACTCCTGGGTGGATCCCTAGCAAGTACCGACTTGATCTTCGTTGGTTCCACTGCAACTCCAGCCTATGAGATGACGTGTCGCAAAGAGTGAACCTCTCGAATCTTGAACTGGAACTTCAAGAGCTTACCATAAAGCTGGTGCTCTCAGAGTCTGTCCCGTACAACCGCAAATTGTAGGCGTGCTCCTATTTAGTAGTTGAGTAAATCAGCATGTCTTCGATGAAGACTATGACAAATCGATCGATGTAAGGCTGGAATATCCGGTTCATGAGACTCATGAACACTACTGGAGCATTGGTTTCGCAGAAGGGAATAACCAAGAACTTGTAGTGGCCATACCGACACCAGAAGGCCGCATTTTGGATATCCTCGTCTTGAACTATAAACTGGTGATATCCTGACCTGAGGTCTATCTTCGAGAACCATCATGCTCTCTTAAGCTAATCAAAGAGGTCATCAATACTCGGAAGTGGGTACTTGTTCATCATGGACACCTGATTCATGTGACGGTAGTCGACACATAGTCTCAAGATCCCATCCACCTTCCTAGTGAACAAAATCATGGATACCTAGGGTGAAACACTGGGTCGGATAAATCCCACCCCCTACAAGTCCTCCAGCTATACCCGCAGCTCACAAAGCTCGGCAGGAGCCATCCGATATGCTCTAGTAGATATCGGTGTTGTACCGGGGTGAAAATCAATACAGAAGTCTAACTATCTATGAGGAGGTAGTCCTGGAACATCGTTAGGGAAAACATCCACGTACTGATCCACCACAATAATAAAAATTGGACTCCGCACATCAACTGCTCCAAGGATGAGAATATCCAACTGATGTGTGATCGGTTTCCCCCTTCTCTGCGTAAGTACATCCTGTGTTTCAAAGGCTCCCTTCTCACCGGTGAAGGTGAACGTGGTCTCATCTATGCAGATACACCACACATGGCACCTAATATAGTCAATATGAGCATGAACTGTGGATAAAAAATCCTTACCCAAGATGACGTCGTAAGGCCTTAACGCCATAATAAAAAGATCCCAGCCGAAGCTCACTCCTCCTAGTGTAAGCTCACACTGTCGGAACTAGTGTGTAATCATCGAGTCTTCTTCTGTAGGAGTCTCTAGTCGTAAGGATCTATCCAAAGGCTCCATCAGAATCTCCCAGCTCTGAACTAGGGTAGCGACAATAAAATAATGACTCACACCTGTTTCTATGAGTACTACAGCAAGGGTGGAGTAGACATAGGTAGTACCTCGAATCTTCTCAGGTGCCCGTGGTCATAGGCCTCAACTTCCTGGAGCTGATCCTGCCTCTGTCTGGCAGCTCCCTATGGTCAGGGGTGGACCTCCTAGTGGTGGTGGTGGTAGAGCCTCGAAACGTCATCCACCACCCGCTATTCGGCCAGCTCCTCTACCACATTCTCCTGCTCCCTATGGACCACCACGGTCGAGCCTCTGCCTCTACCTGGGAGGTCCCTATACTTTCTACTGCTAATCTGCATGGCGGGTCGGGCCATCAGGAGCCATGTGACCCTACCCACCACATGCATATCCCTACCTAATCCTCGTATATCCAACTCTGTATCATGTGCCCTGCACAACCGAACATGTATCCAAGGATCGACCACCTGATGGCATGGCCCTCATGGACCTCTGCGACATCCGTCTACTTCTGGATGCAGAAGACTCCGCTACTCGTCACCCTGTGGTGGGTCTCACTATTGGTGACTGCTCACCGAGAAATCTCTCCACTAGAAGGGCTCACTTCAGCACCCCCGCCTACGTCAGAATTATGAGGGGAATCATCGAAGCCATGATCTCATGCCTGAGTCCCCACTCAAAGGTCCAGGACCAGAAGAATGGGGCCTGAACCATATCCATGGAGTATCATGAGAGGATGGTGAACCTCGCTGAGTACTGAGCTACAGTCATGATGCCCTACGGCAGATGAAGTATCTCCTGAATCCGCACTGCACGAAGGGTGGCTGGATCAAACTCCAAGCATAAGAGACTCTCGAAGTACATCTAGAGAAAAATGCCTCGTCATGAACCTGGAGCATCATGATCCACCAAATACCTACTGTTGCGTGAAGAAGACTCACGACAAGGATCACCATAAGGTCAGATGGTGTCCCTACCAATCTAAAAACTCTGACAATAGCCTCCTTCCAATCCTCAGCTACCTGTGGGTCTATCTCTCCCTGAAACTTGGGCAACCTCTATCACTGGAACTCGTGCAATGCACTCAGGTGGTGTACACTATCTGTTGTTGGGGCTAGTGGTATCAGTATACTAGTGGGTATTGGTACTGCTGGTGCCTCCACAGTGATTGGTCACTGCACAGAGGCCTCATTGCTCAGTGGGCTACCATCTCGTACAAAACTCGAAACCCTAGCTGGATGCCTTCGTGGGGCCATATTGAAAAGAAAAATGTGTTCCATGGTTAAACAGAATACCTGGTGAGCTGAAACAAAGTAATCAAAAATAAATCTTTTCAAAGAAAATACACATGAAATTATTGTTTTGGTGCACTGAGCCAAAAATCATAGGTCAGGGTCTTCGTGTATGGATATGTCGGCCGCCGCACCAACATTGGACACCCTGGACTGAAAACCACACTCAATACCCTTCACACTATTGCTTCACAGAAAAAAAGATCAGAATCTTGAGTTTTGCGGTAGAACCAACTCCTCTGATACCAATTTGTCCCGACTCGTCCTCGGGGCCCATACAGTGACTAACCCAAGACCGCCTTCCATAGGCCAGGGGATGGCGACTGGAACCAAAGGTGTAAATCCCTAAGCTAGGAAGGAATTTTCTTTGTAAAAGTAAACAAATACAATAGGGTATGAAATAGGAAGTAAACACTATGTAAAACTGAATACAAAAGAGTGTTCCAGAAAGTAAATGGGCCATTATACAAACCCAACTGAACAATAAGTACATGTAAAAAGGGACAAACAACTGAAAGTAATGAGCAGCTCCTGGATCATCCTCCGGGGATTCCTAGATGAAGGTTAGGTATAGATTTCCACCTCAGCACTCCAGTCCGTCAGTCACCTCTGTGTGCCGACTCATCGCAAGGTCCACCTTGGGGTACCATCCAGTCGTGGCGCTCCTGTCCTCCGTCAACACTATCCGTCGTCTGCATCCAACACAATGTGGTGCAGGCATAGCCCGTGCAGGGGTGAGTATTACAATACTCAGTAGGGATCCTGAGACCCACAAGGTCTCATAATATACACTAAGGATAAACAAAATAAGAAAGATACAAACATGAAGTATCAACCAACCCTACTTTGGTATATGCCCATACATATACCTAAGTTACCAATCTCAGTCTGGCTCTAACTCTCAAGACCAATCACAATCCAATTCAACAAAGGAAGTAAAGTCAATCACCATGATGATAATGGTTTAATGACATGACTCAACTCACACAGGTATGCCACAAATGTAAAGAGATATAGATGATATGATGTAGCCACTGGATCATCTAAGCTATTGGACCCACACAAGATACAGTCCTGTTAAGCTGTCAGACCCACACCGGATACAGTCCAGCTATCTCGTCTAAGCTGTCAGACCCACATAGGATATAGTCCAGCTATCTCGTTAAAGTTGTCGGACCCACACAAGAAACAATCCATCTATTTTAGAGTAATAGAGATGATCAGATGTAGTTACTGATTCCTCTAAGTTGTCGGACCCACATAAGATACAGGACTAGCTACTCTGTCAGAACTGTCGAAATCACACAGGATTCTGGTACAGTTGTCGTCGTTGTCGAACCCACAGAGGATTCCAGTACGGTAGTCATCACAGTCATAGCCAGCTCTAGGGTTCCCACACACAGAACAATCGATTCTGGGAGGGTCCGCTCCTCGAGCAAAGGGGTCGATACATAAACTATCAAGAATTATTGAGTTTATGAATCTAGAAGTTCTTTATCCTGAAGAGAAACCCAACGTGATAGACGACACGTCAATCAAACGCCCGGTCTGAGAGATATTGGATTTTTTGTTCTAGGGGCCCGGTTAGATTTACGCTCGATCCAAACTAGCCATTTTCCAAAGTCATCCAAAAATTACTTAGAGTAATGAAAAAGGACTACCTCGTCGCGAGGATCTCAGTGCCGTAGATGGCGCGTCGATCGGATGCACAGTCTATACGATATTCGCGTTTAAGAAAAACATGCCCGACCCATCAAGCCTAGTGGGATTCTTGGTCAGCCTGACCCGGTTCGTTGGGTCTGAACCAGATGGGGGTTGGCCCGCACCGGTTTGGCAGGTCCGACCTGGCTGGGGGGGTCCGCCCGGCCCGGTAGGGTGCGGCCCTCCCGCGGACCTGGCCTGGGTCGCGGGCCGGTTCGGCTTGCCCGGCGGCGCCGCTCCTCCTTGCAGCCGGTACGCCAAAGCCGGCCGGTTTCCTCTGATGCGAGCGGCCTGCGGTTGCGGGCCGCGGTCCCGCCACACGCGGCACCAACGGGTACCGTGACTTCCTTTATCCCTACCGGCAGGCGGGCAGGTTTTCCGCCGAAGCAGCCCGCCCAGTGAGGACCGTAGTCTTTTCCACAGCGCGGTGCCAAGCGGTGTTGCGGTCTCCTGCCTGGCCGCCCGTAGCCAGCTGGTTCGTCCAACAAGCGACCCATGGATGCGGGCCACACCTCTTCCGCATGACACCTTTTAGTTCCGCGGTTCACCAAACCGGCTGGCATTAGCCGGCCGGTTCTTCAGGCCGACCGGCCCGTGGTTGCGGGACGCTGTTCTCCTCCAGGCGTCCGGTGTGCGACCGCCGCTTCTAGTCGCCACCGACTCTGGTCGCTGCCGCCTCCAGTCGTCGTTGCCAAAATAAACACAAAGCGACGGAGGGTCGTCGGTCCATGTTCGTTCAGCCCGCACCCTCAGCATTAGGCAATAAAAAAAGGCCGAATACAATCCAAAGCATTCAACTTGTACGAGATATAATTTTATTCACCTAAAGGTATACAAATCCCCTACCTCGATTAAAGGTACGTTGTACGTCGACAAGCCATGGAAGATGGTGTCATGGAATTCGGGCGTCACAGAAGACAAACATCGATTTCGTTGACGTTGGGTGTGTCCGAAGAGGAAGCGTCATTGGAGAAGTTCTTTGCATTCTTCGTCAAAGATGTTCTTCATGGAATAACACATTCTTTCCAAAGGTAAAATGTCCACCCAAACTCAAATAAAAATAACACACCTATTAAAAGGATGACTTAATGAATTCAAAGTGATTTGAATTCATTATGTTACATCCTATTAATTTAATAGATGGGTTGGCTCATTAAATGGAAGAGAGGAGATGAAGAGGCTCCAATTTAATTAAAGGGAGAGTTGGCGAACCAAGAGGGAAGTTCAAAAGTTAAAGAGGATTAGGGGGGTTTAAGGGGAGTTGAAGAGTCTAAACTTGTGTGGGACCCACCCATAGTTATATCCTCCCAAGGGAGGTTATGTGAGGCGTGGGCCCTTCCACAAACCTCCCTTTGGAGGGAATGACCACCACTTAAACATAAAATTCTATAACACAAAATTTTTATTTAATTTATTAAGAATCCTCAAATTAAAACTTCTACTCTCGACCAAACGCAACTGCGGTAAAGGTCTCTTTAAGAAATACCGACACTGTGAGTTCATCGGTGTTATCAGATTTGAATTTTGATCACTGGTTCAAAATATAGAAAAATCCACACGTATGTTTACTGAACGTACCTGAACAAAACATCAGAAATTGATTCCGGGAAAACCATGCCTCAGAATCAGGTGCCTTCAGAAACTGTGGACTCGTAAAATTCCAAGGAAATTAAGAAAAAAATTTCCTTGAAATTTCCAGGTCTTTACGAACATAATAACATATAAGTATATATATTATACTACAGTTATTATTTCATCATGGATAAAGTGTAACACCGCAAAATTTTTATAAGATATTTTTTTTAATTTAGTTGATGCCTTGTGTTATATGCTACACAAAGATTAGCTGTGCTACCTGAAACAACGTCTTAGACTGTGGTACACGCAAAACTATTTTTTGTTTGTTTTACAAAAAAATTAATTTCTTTTGAAAAAATTTATTTCACATAATATCTAGTTTATGTGAACAAATAATTATTTTATGTTTCTTTATAATATAATCATTATAATAGAATGTATGAACAATATTAACTTTCTTATGAAAAACATTATAAATGAAAATAATTGAGTTTATAAAATAATAAATTCAATATTAATGAATTTTATTAATTTAATATATATGTAAAATACTAAATATAATTATTAAAATTCATCTTATATTTTTTCTAAGCATGATATAAGAACAAATTGAATTTTTTGGAAAAACAAATAGTTTTTTTTTTCAAAAAAAATTCAGTTTTGTCGCCTTTTGACGACACACCCATTTTAAATATAGTTTTTGAAAAATTTATATCTTATATATCACAAAATAATCTTCTTATTTGGAATCAGTATATAAAAATCTAGATTGGAAGAATATTTGATATTAATATTATAATATTTATGTTTTGATGAATATAAAAAATATACAAAATTGTAATTGAAAATAACTTTTTTCATAAAAATAATTTAAGTTCATAAATTATATTATTTAATGGTTTTAATTTAAAAATAGAATAATTTTTTATCATATAGTATAATTTTAGTAATTTATGTGAATTTTTCCATGAATTTCAATGTGAAAAAATTTAATTTTTTTGTGATATTTTAACTTTTAGAAAACCATTTTCATTCCGATAAAGGGATTAAATTAAATTAAATTTACAAAAAATATATGTATTGAATTTTTAAAGGATTATTTAAAATTTATAATCATTGGGTCCAAATTATTTTAATATAATTATTTTATTTTTTGGGTATTATAAATAGTAACATCATTAATTTTTATTAATATAGTAAAAAAGGCATGCCAGGTAATTTAGGGTAAAAAATATTTTAAAATTATCTTCACACTTGTACTAATGTTATTGGATGATTTTTTTCATCCCAAACCATCATTGGGGTGAACTTATACTCTTTGGAAGCCACATGGATGAGATTGGGACATTTAATATATATTTTTTTAATGAAATGTTAAATATGTCTTACTCAAATTTTAATAAAAAAATCATTTTTAATATATTATTATACCTATTTTAAATTACACAATAAATACTCATTTTAAAGATAATTTTTTTTTCATTATCATGGTAATTTATTCTTGATTTTTAGGAAATAAATAATTACTTTAAAAGAATATTCATTGACAAGACAAAATTTATTTAATTGATGGAAAGTAAATAAAATAATTTTTACTAAAATAATAATTACTATAAAAAGAGGAAAACAATTGAATAAATGCTATTAGTAGACTATATCTCAACTAGAATCATCCAAGAGGCAATTTATAGACCATTTGGAGGAATATATGAAATATTATGTCCCATATTATATTTTATTTAATGTGATGTTAAAGTTATCACATTCAAGATTAAGTACATATAACATTTTTAATGTAGTATTTTAATGGGGATATATTTAACAATGATTATTATAATTAAATATAGAAGATTACCCTTCATTATTTTATTTTATTTTTAATTTTTTTTCAATAAATAATTTTATTAAATAATTACACAAAACTGGTGTATTAATTATTTTATTAAAAGAATTATCAAAATAATGTGATCAAAAATATTAAAATAAATATAAATTTAGATAATTAATACATAAAAACGATTTTATTGAAGACCTTGACCCTATATAGATATAATAAAGTATTTTTTTCAAGTCTAACATCTTATCCTGATATTTTTAAAAATCCATTAAATGTATAGTGTCAAAATTAACACTATTGATATTTTGAAAAAATAATTTTTTATTATCATAAAATATTTTTAAAAGTATAAAATAATTATTTTATAGTATAAAATTCCTTAAATTGTTCATTTATGTTTTAATTGACATCAAATAATTAGAAATTAATATAATTTAACATTGAATAATTTGTTACCGTAGTTAAAATTAAAATAGAATAATTAAGGGTTAATTTAAATGATAAGGTGTAAATTGACATAAAATATTTCCTAAATATTATTGGTTGATGTTATTTCAACACTATCTCATATCATATTTGAATCTAATTCCTTTTGAAGGTTTTCTATGGGTTTTGAATTTTTTAATATTTTTGGAGATCCCAAAAGTGCCCCACACCTCAATTATAAAGGGCACCTCCTCCCTCATATATTCACTTCACTTTTAGACTACAATCTCTGCCATAACCTATCCATTTCCTTTATCAACAACCATATTTACATTCAATAGGCGATTTTATTCTCAAATGAACAACTCTATTTCCTTTAAGAGAAGATCTAGAGGGATCTCACTGAAGAAGAGATAATCTCCTTCACTAACACTCTCAATATAATTTATTCTTCTACTAAATCATCCATTTTTATTGCATTATAATGTAATAAATTATCTATAAACTATATAATTATATGTTATTATCGTCCCAAAAAACTTTATTCCATGTTTTGTCCATTCTACAGAAAAATAAATTAGTACGCGTGCGTACGTACAACTTACCATCTCTATGTCATTGTGTAATCTATTTTTCACCCTCACTTTACATGGATTTGTATAATGATGCAAATAATAACTATATTTGATTATGATATTGATTATGGAAAAAATATACCATCCACTTCAAGCATTTTACTATTAAGAAAATGATATCGTTGCTCGTGTGTACGTACGGCGTACCGTCTCCACGACACGATGTGATTCATATCCATGTCCGCCATTCATGGATGATTATATGAATGTATATAATTAATAAGTACGATATATATTACATTAATATGTTTATTTAAAAGATGTAAATATATCCTATTTTTAATAATTGGGACTTATATGAAAAAATGAAAAATAAAATAAAGCAGTTAACACCAAAAGAAGACTAATAATGAAATATTTGTAAACAGTTGTTAATATGATCACAAATGATATCATAAATATAAATAAAGTTCTAAAATAAGTTAATGACATTATTAAAACCATTAATCAGTAGTTTTATAGACATACAATGGAAATCATACCTAAGGTAATGGATTATTTTGTCTCACTTTTATTTTTGTGGGACATATGCGTTAAACACCACCTAGTTCTTTTGTAGGGTGTTTATGCTCGAAATGAATATTTTTATGATAATTATTATAAAGGTTATTATAATAACATATGCATATAATATTTTATTATTTTATGAGGCATACTATTTGACTAATTATAAATTGGTAAAGGATAAATTCACAATCCCATTATTATCCGAGGTTTTCTATACATAAGTATTTACTAGGGAATATTTATCATCCACACCCATGTTTTAAAAAATAATTCTTTCGTAAAATATTTTAAAATTCTAATGTGGATTTTTAAAGTCATTTTTAACCATTTTTGGATTTTTTCTACCTAGATTGGCAGAAATATTTCTTTTGTTTTCAAAATGAGGTGCTTTTTGACTTTTCTGGTAAAAGTATGAGAAAAATGTTTTTAACTTATACTGCATGAACGAATTTTTCTTCTTTCTAAACACCTTATTCCAATGAATCATACCATACAATTTTTCATGTTTATTTTTAGAGAAATTATTTACATATAAAATTGATTGGAATTTTATGAAATAATATTTTTGAAAAAGAAAGTATATTTTTTTCAACAATTAATTTCAAGTGTTTAATGAAAATTATTTTCCACCTAATATGATATTATTTAATAAGAAAATTGTTCATGTATACTATCCATATTATTCCAATGGTTTTATTTTGTTAATGATGTAATTATATTTATGAAATTTCTTTATCTCTCATGAATTACATTATGATGGAATGATGTTTAAGAAACCAATTTTATTCCTTGGGATATTCTTTGTATAATGATTTATGTTTTTGTGGCACATGTAATAATGATTTAATTATGGGATGGGTGGGACCTATATTTCCATCCAACACATTGGGTAATGATTGATAACTCATTAGGTATATATGTCATGCATGAACCTAATCTCATGTTCACAATTTTATAGGTGAACCTGATTTTCATGTCCATGTGTTTATACAAGGGCCTGATTTCAGGTCCTTAATTTAATGAGTGAACCTATAACTATAAATACATGTTCACAAAGTTAAAAGTTTATATGTATTCCAAAATTTCATGTAATATTTAAATTTTATGATCTAATGGATTATTTTATTTGATATCTTTATGATTCATGTCTTATGAACATCCAATATTTATACTATGATTTTTTCTATGTATGGTATGCTCTTATATTTTCAAGATCATGTTCTTGTACCCTTACTCTCATGATGTGCCTTCATATTTCCTTTTTGTACCTTTAGTGAGCATCTAATCACACCCCTTATTATTTTTTATTTTCCTTAGGTCATAAAAACAGTTTTTGGAAGGGGTATTAAAGGTGAAGTCCTTTATGGGAGATGTTTCACAATGTTAGAATATTGTATTCCATTTTTCCAAAGCCAATAAACTATTACAGTCCTTAAGTGTGAATTTATAAAATTTAATGAATATTCAAATAGAAGATGTTATATCCATTTATGTCAGTCTTGGGTCATTATATTTGGTATTATAGGGGGGTTTAGTTAACCTTTTGAAACTAGGATTCAATAATAATAGTAGATACATAGAGATATTTCTAAGGAAATGTATAAGGATTTCCAAAAGGATAACTCCAAGTATAGGTCAAAATCCTATAATTTATTATCATGGATTACCTTGAATTAAAAAATATATTTTATTGAGTGAAAGTAATTCCCCTAGATTATGTTGTTCCCCGGTATGATTTGTATTTCTCACAATATTTTTTTAGTTTCAGTCAATGGATAGTAGTTGAAGGAACCATGTTAACGATAAATGAAATAGGTAATGAAATGATTGTCCTTATGAGAAACCAAATTTTTTGTGAGATGGAATGAATAATTTTATCACTATACTCACATAAGCTATAAATCTTGCAGGGCTCCCAAATGAGTAGAAAAAGAAAAATATTTCTATTGAGTCCTTGATGAGGCCATGTGCACCATCATTCAGTGGGTCATCGGATCCACATGTTTCCTAAAATTGGATTAGTACCATAGAAAATATATTTTTCATCTTTCAGTGTTCTAAACATGAAAATTCATGTTGTATGTTTATAATCTGGAATGTGAAGCCCATCGGTGGTGGATTATTATTACAAAATTGAGGGATCTAGATGAAATTGAATCTATCGAATGAGAATTGTTTAAAATGATATTATTTAGTATATAATTCCATATTCTTATATGAATAGTGATGGAGAAGGAATTCCTTTTTCTTATGAAAAATTTCAATGAACCTTTTGGTTCCTATGAATCTAATTTTACCAGATATACAAGGTATTATTTTCAATTAATTGTCAGCCCTGAAAGAAAAATTGAACATTTCTATGGTGGCCTAAAACTAGTCTCTGAAAGGTATTGTCCATAATAGACTTTGGATTCTATGAATAAGTCATTATTTGTACACTAAAATTTTAAATGGGTTATGGTAACTCTCATGTTTTTATAGATAAGGAAAAGGAAGATGGATCGTAATGGAAAATCTAGTGGTTTTCCACAAATAGTGAAGAAAAATTATCAACCTCTTTATTTCCAAAAATGGTGAAAAGAGCGCTCAGGGAAATTTCAGAAAAGAATAAGAAGATTCTTCAAGTGTGAGATGCCTGACCATTTAGAAAAATATTTTCATAGTGATCTAAATAGGCCATTAAATGGAGATAATGTTTATGAAAATGCACCACCCACACATTAATTCTATAATTTAATGGAAATGGAGAAATATTCTAAACAATTCTCTAATCCAAGTGTTATTGATGATGATCAACGTTAAAAACCTCTTAAAGCATAAGACAATGGAAAATCACATGCCATAACTATTGGTGATGTCGAATATGAAATTGATGTTATGGAAAGATTGAGTGATTGTGTATTAGATATCAAGAATAATATTGTGGAAGTATAATTATAGAATTATAGAATAATTAAACATCTATTTATTGGTCTGCTGGAGTTTTTCCATAAGGATTTATGAGCATATATTGAATGGTACTAGTTAACATGAATAGTGATTTAGGTAATAAGTTAATATTTTTGGAAAGGATACGATTTAGGGATGGATGGCCCTTAATATGAGCATGATGATGAGATAATGAAATTTGAATAAAGATGTGTTGGATATGAATAATTTAATTGGACGGTAATTATTTCCTTATAATTTATTAATGATTGTTGAAAAGAGGTTTATGATATCATAAATGAAGTTTACAGCTTTTTGGACTAAAGAATAAGGAAACATGTGTGTTTTGAATAATAATGTATGGTAATGAGTATACATGATTAAAGAATTCATATTTTTGGAATGTTACAACCATGAACTACCTTATGAGATATGAGAGATAAACAATAATCCTATTTAGTTCACATTTTTTATATATTTTTATTTTTACCATTTAAAAGGATTGTAATGTTATCAAATTATGGAAATTTTATGTTAAACATCATATGAATTTTGTTAGAATAAAGTATTATCTCACCGTAGGTGTACTTATTCATATTTGATAATTTTTTCTATCCATTTTTTTGTGATAAAGAAAAATAGAATGACCGATAATTCTATATAGGGATTGAATTATGTACAAAGACTTCATGAAGGAAAAAATTGACAATATTTCATACAATATGAGATGAAGTGTAAATTGGTCAAGGCATGACCAACAATAATATTTTAATGAAATCAGGTAAGTATATCATCTCATGAAAATTATTCAACATAAGTAAAATGGATTGTAAGAACCCAGATCTTCTTTCAGGTATGTTTTTCCTTTTCTAGTTGTTTGTGAGGAAAAGATGAAAATTTGGAAATCTTCAAAGTACACGCCATGTACTTTATAAGTACACGCCGTGTACTTTGATGTTGCGCTAGTCTGTGTGTTGGCTGTGTTTGAGCCACACACACGGTGTGTAGGGGCGATGTAGAGGATGCTTAATGTGGAGTACATAAAAGCTAAGTACATGTCGTGTACCCCAGAAGTACACGTCGTGTACTTCCTATTTTTCATTAAACAGACCGAGGTCACACCTAATCGACAGAAACACCTTCTTCTCCATGTTCTTCGACCGGGATCATCCATACGACTGCGAACATCCTCCAAGCCCCGAGCCTCCGTCTATTTTCCGAATCAACTGTCGTGGATTGCGTTGGAACCGCAGCGGTGATCTCTTCCTTCTTCTTGAGTTTCATTCCATGATTTTCCCTCTATCTCATGATATCGTGAGATGAATGTTTTTTTCATTTTCATAGATCTACAACATTCTAAGGAGAATCAAGAATCGTGGTCAATGTATATTGATCTCCAAGCATCAAGGTAGGTTGTTTGTCCCTTACCTTTTGAAGGCTTTCAGTTTTATGTGCAAATTCCACCAATACCCGTGATCAGGGTATTGCATGTTTACCTTTTTCCACTATTGTTTTCCTGGCTTTCTTGTATGCTTGTGTAGAGGTAATTTGATCTTTTTTTAGGATAATTATTGTGCTTGGATGTTTTTCTCATGCCTTGTTCTTGTTACGACCTTTGGGTATTGTTAGAATTTGGCTATTATACATGTTTTCCATGCCTTGTGACCATAGGATGGAATGATATTCGTGACATGTTTGTTATGTTATGGACTAGTTAGCTAAGTAGCTATATAGTTTTACTTTGGTTATCCAAGTAGCTCTATAGGTGTACTTTTTCCTTATAGAATTATTATGCACTAACTGGCACATGACTATGAGAACCTGATGCTATAGACTATAAGGGATAGACCGGGGGAGCTTCCAAGAGATTTTAAACATTATAGACTACATGGGATAGACCGAGTGAGCTTCCTAGAGAGTATTGGACATTATAGACTACAGGGTATAGACTGAGTGAGCTTCCTAGAGAGTCTTGGATTTTGTAGACTACATGAGGGTTGACCAAGTGAGCTTCCTCAGAGAGTCTTTACTTGTTTAAATTTCTTTAAAACCATTCCAGGATAGAGAAGGAATTGATTGAGTGTGATTCCTTAGAGAGTCTATGATAGACCTGAGACTATAGGAGGAATTGATTGAGTTAGCTTTCTCAGAGGCTTTCTATACTTTGGGGCTATAATAGGGTTAGACCATGTGATCTCCCTTAGAGAGTCCCTAATTACCCTAGACTATAATGGGAATTGACCGAGCAAGCTTCCCCAGAGAGTCTTATAATTTCATATTAAAAAACAAGAGGGGATAGGCTGAGTGCACTTCCCAGGGGGTTGTTGGTACTTCTTGGATAGAACCAGAGGGGTTGGATGTGTGTACTTCCCAGAGGGGTTCTTGTTGTGCTTAGCTATTTGCTTCACTGCTGCTTATTATTCTGTGGACTGACTACTGTTGTATAGCATCCTGTTACTGCTTACTGTTTGTTGCTTACTGTTTACTACCTGCAGTTTACTACTTACTGTACTATTACCTGCCATATGCTCATTGACTATTAGGCAGAGATCTTCGGGTGGTTTCCTACTAGGATTTATTCTCACACCCTATTTGGGTCATGCTTTTGGGCCCAAACATACTATGTTGTTTTAGGTATAGACAAGGGTAGGTGCCCTTCGAATTCTGGTACTTGATTTCGTTGGAGTAGGAGAGCATGAGACCAAGCATAGACTTGTGATGCTAAGGAGCTATTTATCTTTTCTTTTGTACTTGTTTTGGTGCTGTTGTATTCCAGAACTGTGACCTGTTTGGATGTTTTCCAAGATATGTATCATGAAACATTTCATATATACATATGTTCTCCAGTTGTTTATTGTATAGTCTTCCGCTGTTTATTTTTGTTGGATATTTATTTCTTCCTCTATTGCATGTTTTTTTTACTTCTGTTGTGTACTCTGCCAATGAGGGAATAGTTTCCCCATTATCACACCCAAGGCCCTCGCTGCTAGTCGGCAGCCTCTAGTGTTTGGGGAAATGCGCTTGATGCCATGTGACTAACCGGGTACGGGGAACCTCTAGGTGGCTTCCAGAACCGAGATATTACAAAGTTGTATCAGAGGAATTCATTTCTATTGATTTACATTTTGGAGCCTTTAGCCAAGGGTCGGACGGATTCGGTACTTGGTAATAAAGTGTGCTCGGGAGTAGCTAACCCGTGTATAGGGAAAATCCAATCTACCAGATTATTGAAGTTTTCTGGTTTTTGAGATTTTACGGTTGATATGATTTAACCTATAGTGATTGAAATGCCTTGTGTTTTTATTGTGGTGGTATTTTGGTTCTATTTCTGTCGCAACCCAATGAGATGAGGGTATTCCATCTCATGCATCATATAAGTACTTTCTAGAAATCACATGCCATGAATTCTTTCCATGCCATCTAGGGTGCATTAGCGGTTTCATGTTGTGGTGATAGTCATTGTGTATATTAGGCATCTGTTGTGATAGATTCTTTGATAGAATTACTTCTGTTTGATAAAGAATTATTTTTTATTGTACCTTGCTTAAATGAGCACCAAATTTTGGTTCTTGAGGTGTTATGGGACCTCATGAATCAGAACATTGTGGATCATTGACTTTTCCCCCTTTTATATGATATATAATAGATGCCAGGCATTGATTCGCGGGGAGTATGGTCCCTCATGGTTCGGAATTTAGCACCTTCATTCTTGTTTTTCAGTGTTTTCTAGGCTTCAGTGCAGTTTCTGAGCTACTGGCCAGAAAAACCCAGAATATACGACGTGTACATTATGACTAAACACCGTGTAGTTTTAAACCGTGTCATTGACATTGTGAGTAGAAACATGGTGTTGTGAAAAAGTTTTTAGGAACATGTCGTGTACGGTAGGTACACGCCATGTAGCAATGAGCCATGTAACCGGCTGTGTCACTAACAACACGGGTCGGGGAAGCTCGTGTATAACACGTCATGTTTTTTACGAACACGTCGTGTATCCTCATTCTAGTTACCCGACCATGTAACAAACAACACGGGTAGGTGATATCATCTCTTATACACACCGTGTTTTTTTAGAACACGCTGTGTAAGGGTCAACCATGTAGCAGGCCATGAAACTAACAACACAGGTCTCTGATGCCTTGTATAGTACACGCAATGTTCTTTGTAAACATGCTATTTAGTTGAGGGTTAAGAAAACCATGTTGTTTAGTCGTGTAAAGAGACTCGGGAAGGAGACTGGAGTTCAAGTACACACCATGTGTGGGGACAACACGTCGTGTAGTTTGGGGTGTTACACGACCAGCTAAGGATGATGTAAACACCCATGTGTCTGGCTTAAGAGGACATTCCGTGTAGTTTTCTACACACCATGTAGTATTGTTTTGTAGAACTTTTTTGTTCTTCTCTCCTGTTCTCATTTTGTACTCTTGTGTTCCCTGTCCTTGATAATCCTGATCTAAGGTGTGATTTTGTTTTTTCAGAGCTATGCCACCGAGACGTCATCCGGTTATATGTCAACTGCCATACGGTGATCAGACACCAGATATAGCCGATTAGGGACCTCCTGTAGATCCTCATGTTGTGCCAGCCATGGCACCTGCAGCTATAACCGTTGCAGGTGCCGATGCACTGTTCAGGGAGGACTTCATGAGGATGATGTAGAACTTTTATGGACCACCACCTCCTGCCCTGTCGATGGCTGAGATGACATGGGTTTTTCAGCATCAGTATCGTCCTACTTTCTTAGGGGATTGGGGACCCCAGGCTTCAGAGTCGTGGTTAGAGGCCACAAAGACGATCTTCGACCATCTAGAGATAACTCCAGATAAGAGGGTGGAGTTTGCTACTTATATGATCCGAGACACTGCCAAGAGGTGGTGGGAGGTGATCTCACAGTCAGGGCACCATAAGAGTATGACTTGGGATGAATTTTGGTGCGTCTTCAATGATTACTTCTATCCAGAGACTTTGAGGGCTGACCGAGCTCGGGAGTTTATGAGTCTCGAGAATGGTACTCTTTCTGTTATGGAGTACTCGTCTCGTTTTACTGAGTTGTAGCGCTTCACACCAATCCCAGTAGGTGATGAGTTGTTCCTTTCTAAAATTTTTGAGGATGGTCTCAGGCAAGAGATCAGTTCCTAGGTGAATATCTTCATGTTGACTTCGATATCCTCTATTGTCAACCAGGTTCTGATCACTGGGCGCAATCTGAGAGATTCTGGAGCAGTGAGCCAGGGAGGTTCGACATCCAAAGTTAGTGTTCCCCCTACTGATAGCAGTATGCGCTGTAGGGAGTCCGCTCGAGGAGATCAGAGTAGGCGTAATGTATCTTTGGGTTTCCAGGTTGTATGCTACCAGTCTAGTAGGAGTGGGTATACTAGGCCTCAGTGTTAGAGAGACCTGATGGAGTGCCGATCTTGCATCAATATGAGCCATCTTCAGTGTTTTTGTCATATCTTCTTGCCTATAGCTGGTGGTAGGTGTACTTCTATGACCCCGTATACAGAAGATGTATCTCCAGTGTCTCACCAGTCTGGGAACTGGAGTTCATCCAATCATTCTTGCTAAGGTGGAGGTCGTGGTCGTTGTGGTCAGTCACCTGGTTACCAGCGACAGCAGAGTGGATCAGCTCAGAGTGGTCAACCAGGGGCATAGGGCCATGGTACAGGTCATACATTCATTGTGGAGCAGACCTATCAGTATCAGGATCCCGACCCTTCTACAGTTTGAGGTATGATCTTAGTAGCCTCAGTTTTATCTTTATACCTTTTCGATACTGGTGCTTCGCATAATGTTATCTCTGTTGCTGTTGTGGAGAGCCTTGGGCTCTGTATCTTTTCGTCTGCCGACTTGTCGACTCATGATACGCCATTGAGAATGAGGAAATCTAGCATACATTAGTGCAGAGAGTGCCCTCCCGAGGTTGCAGGGTGTCACTTTTTATGGGATCTATATTTCCTAGAGATGACAGGCTATGATTTCATTCTCAGTATGGACTGGTTAGTTCCCTTTCCAGGAAGTCAGTGATTTCTATCGCCGTAGGGTGAATTTTATATCACCAGAGGGTGAATCTTTTCTTCATAGAGGCGAGTGGTATGTCTAGGCGGGTAGAGATGGACCAGAGCATCATGGGCTAGGAGGGGTTACAGCCCAGATTTCCAGTCTCTATCTGGATGACCAGGGGACTTCACAGTTGGACTTTCCTCTAGTTGTGGATAATTTTAGGGATGCCTTTAGAGAGGACTTTTTAGGTTTGCCTCTAGTGTGTGAGGTATACTTTTCTATTGAAATCATGACAGGAGAGGCACCGGTGTCCACTCCTCCTTATTGTATGGATACACATGAGTTTCAAGATCTCAAGAAGCAGTTGTAGGAGTTGCAGGAAAAGGGTTTCATATGACCCAGTACTTCTCCTTGGGGTTCACCTGTCCTATTTGCGAAGAAGGAAGATGACACCCTTAGGCTTTGCATGGATTATTTGAAGCTGAACCAGTTGATGGTCAAGAACCGATATCCCTTGCCGAGGATTGATAACCTCTTTGATCAGCTTTGAGGAGCCTAAGTATTCTCGAAGATTGACATGAGGTACGGTTATCATCAGTTGCACGTCAGACCATCAGATATACCTCTTATAGCCTTCAGGAGAAGGTATGGTTCATACGAGTATACGGTCATTCGGTTCGGTCTCAGGAATGCGCCAACGGTTTTTATGGCACTAATGAACCAAGTGTTCCATCCATACTTGGATTCCTTCATGGTGGCTTTCGTGGAAGGCATCTTTGTGTACTCTCAAACTAGACACGACTATGCTACCCTTCTTGAGATAGTTCTTAGTACACTGAGAGAGCATCAGTTATATGATATGCTCTCGAAATGCCACTTTTGGATGGATCCAATTTTCTTCTTGGGTCACGTTATCTCAGAGATAAAAGTATTAGTAGACCCAGAGGAAGTGAGAGCCGTAGTTTCCTGGGAGAATCCGAAGAATGTCTTTGAGGTGCGGAGTTTCATAGGGCTGGCTGGATACTACAGGAGTTTCTCACGCCTTGCAGCAACACTGACAGGTCTGAAAAAGAAAGGTGTGAACTTCTTATGGTCATATTCTTGTGAGATAACCTTTTAGGAGTTGAGAGGGAGGTTGACTTCAGAACCGATACAAGTCTTGCCAGAGCCGGGAAAGAGCTGTATTGTTTACAGCGATAATTCATGTATCAGGCTGGGAGGTATGTTTATGTAGGGAGATAGAGTCGTCACATATGGGTCTCAGCAGTGGAGGCCACAAGAGAGGAACTACTCGATGCACGATCTGGAGTTGGCAGTTATTGTTCATTCCTTACATTGTTGGAGACATTACCATCTGGGAAATCACTTTGTGTTGTTTACCTACCACAAGAGTCTCAAGTATATATTCACTCAGTGTGATATGAATCTGAGATAGTGTAGGTGGGTCGAGTATCTTCAGTCCTTCGACATTGAGCATGCGTATATGCTGTGAAAGGGAAACGCAGTGGATGATGCATTGAGAAAGAGAACTCAGATTCCGGAAGTTCAGGAGGCCAGCAGTGAGTGGCAGCTTGTGACATTGTTCTCTGAGATGTATTTGGAGGTGTAAGACAGTTAGGGCCAGAAGTTTCTTTATTCTATGGTTGTTACCTCTTCACTTCTCGTTCGGGTACATATGAGGAATCTATCAGACTCAGAAGGCCTAGTTCTATAGGGGTGTGTGTAAAGAGAGGACCCTCTTCCTGGATGGACAGTGGGCGAGGATGAGATCTTGCGTTTCTAGGGATGCGTTTGGGTGCCAGTAGCCATACGCGAGGAGATGATTTGGGATTTTCATTATTCAGTTTGGGCAGTTCATCCTGGAATCACCAAGATGTATCGTGATCTACACAGCCAGTACTGGTGGCCAGGTATAAAGAGAGATGTTGTTGGGTTCATCATGAGATGTTCTACATGTCAGCAGGTGAAAGCGGAGCATCAGAGACCAGCATGGCTTTTGCAGCAGTTACCCATCCCTTAGTGGAAGTGGAACGATGTCACGATGGACTTCGTGACCGGGTTACCGAGGTCACCTTGAGGGAGTGATGTTGTTTCGTTTATCGTCGATAGGCTTACGAAGGTTTCTCACTTCTTGCCGATCAAAGATACCTTCAGCGTGGATGAGCTGGGGTAGTTGTACATCTGAGAGATTTTACGTATGCATGGAGTTCCACACTCCATTGTTTTAGATAGAGATGCACATTTTTCTTCTCAGTTCAAGCAGTGGCTTCAGAAGTCTTTGGGTACACAGTTACTTTTGATTACAACATACCATCCCCAGACTGATGGCCAGTCTGAGCGTACAATCCAGGTTCTTGAGGATATGCTCCGAGCCTTCATTATAGACTACAGAGGTTCTTGGGAGAAGCATATTCCTCTTTTAGAGTTTCCCTATAACAATAGTTTTTAGGTGACTATTCAGATGGAACCTTATGAGGCTTTGTACGGTAGGCCATGCTGATCACCATTGTGCGGGCTGGAGGAAGGAGAGGCAGCTTTACTGGGACCTCATCTTGTTTAGGAGACCTCAAGGTAGATAGAGTTGATTCGGAAGAGGATGGATATAACACAGTCTCAACAGAAGTCTTATGTTGATCAGTGGAGACGACCTCTGGAGTTTGAGTTCAGGGATCAGGTTTTCCTGCGTGTTGCACCGAGGTTGGGACACAAGAGGATTCAGAGACAGGGTGAGCTTTCACCGCAGTACGTCGAGCTGTTTGAGGTGTTGGAGAGAGTTGGGCCGTTTGGCTATCGGTTGCAGTTACCTCAGAGGTAACTAGATATGCACGACATCTTCCACATTTCTCATCTCCGACGTTACTTTCCAGTCCTGTCTCATGTCTTTCAACCCAATGAGGTTGATCTTGAAGAAGATGCATCGTTTGAGGAGCATCTTATCAAGATCATCGATCACAGTAAAAAGGTTCTCCACAGCCGGTCTGTTCCTCTTGAATGGGTGCTATGGCAGCACAGGTGAGTAAAGAACGAGACCTTGGAGAGGGAGGCCGATGTGTGATCGCAATGGCTGAAGATGTTCGGGGTTTCTTCTTCTATGCCTCACTAGGGAAATTCGGGGACAAATTTCATTAAGGGGGAAGTTTTTAAAACCCCGGATCTTCATTTCAGGTATGTTTTTCCTTTTCTGGTCATTTATGAGAAAAAGGAAAAAAATCTCAAAATTTTCAAAGAACCCGCCATGTACTTCATAAGTACACGCTGTGGACTTCGATGTCCTGCTAGGCCGTGTTTTGGCCATGTCTAGGCCACACACACGGTGTGTAGGGGTGATGTTGAGGCCACTTCTAGCAGAGTATGGAAAAGCTAAGTACATTCTGTGCACCCCAGAAGTACACGCAGTGTACTTTATTTTTTTCATTAAATGGACCGGGGTCGTGCCTAATCGATAGGAACACCTTCTTCTCTAGGTTCTTCAACAGGGAGCGTCCGTACAGTCATGAAAATCCTTTGAGACCCGAGCCACTATCTGTTTTCCGAATCGACTGCAATCGATTGCGTTGGAACCGCAACGGTGAGCTATTTCTTCTTCTTTAGTTTCGTTCCATGATTTTCCCTCTTTCTCAAGATATCCTGAGATGAATGTTTTGTGCGTTTTCATAGATCAATGATGATCTAAGGAGAATCATGCCTCTTGGTCAAAGTTTATTGATCTCATAGCATCAAGGATGGTGGTTTGTGCCTTACCGTTCAAAGTCATTGAGTTTTATCTGAAAATTCCACAAATACCCATGAATGGGGTATTCCCTGGTTACCTTTATACCCTGTTCTATTCCTGATTTGCTTGTATTTTTGTGTAGAGGTAATTTGATCTTTTTTAGGATAATTGATTTGATTGGATGTTTTTCCCATTCCTTGTTCTTGTTACGACACTTCGGTCTTGTTAGCCTTTAGTCGTTATACCCGTTTTCCATGCCTTATGACTATATGATGTAATGACATTATTGACATGTTTGTTATGCTGTAAACTGGTTATCCAAGTATCTCTAAAGGTGTACTTTGGTCAGCCATGTAGCTCTATATGTTTACTTTGTCCTTATAGCATTATTCTACACTGACTGGCACGGGACCATGAGAACCTCATGCTATAGACTATAAGGGATAGACCGAGTGAGCTTACCAGAGAGTCTTGGACATTATAGACTACATGGGATAGACATAGTGAGCTTCCTAGAGAGTCATGGACATTATAGTCTATAGAGGATAGACTGAGTGAGCTTCCTAGTGAGTCTTATATTTTATATACTACAAGAGGGTAGATCGAGTGAGCTTCCTCAGAGAGTCATTACTTGTTTGAATTTCATTAAAAACCTTACATGCTACAGAAGGAATTGACTTGGTGTGCTTTCTTAGAGATTTAGTGATAGACCTGGGACTATAAGAGGAATTGACCGAGTGAGCTTCCTCAGGGAGTTTCTAGACCTTGGGGCTATAAGAGGGTTAGACCGCGTGATCTCCCTCAGAGAGTCCCTGAATACACTAGACAATAATGGTAATTGACGGAGCGAGCTTCCCCAGACAGTCTTATAAATTCATATGACCATAATAGATGGGTTAGGATGAGTGCACTGCCCATAGGGTTGTTGGTACATCTTGGATAGGATGAGAGGGGTTGGCTGGGAGTACTTCCCAGAGGGGTTCTTGTTGTGGTTAGCTATTTTCTTCACTGCTGCTTGTTGTTTTGTGGACTGACTACTATTGTATAGAATCATGTTACTGCTTACTGTTTGTTGCTTACTGTTTACTGCCTGCTGTTTACGGCTTACTGTACTATTACCAGCCATGTGCTCACCGAATGTTCGGCACAGATCTTCAGGTGGTTGCCTACTGAGATTTAGTCTCACACCCTGTTTGGGTCATGATTTTGGGCCCAAACAGACTATGTTGTTTTAAGTAGAGACAAGGGCATGCACCCTTCGACTTATGGTACTTGGTTGCTTTGGATCAGGAGAGGATGGGACCAAGCATAGGCTTGTGATACAGAGGAGCTGTTTATATTTTCTTTTATACTTGTTTTGGTACTGTTGTATTCCTGTATTGTGAACTGTTTGTCTGTTTTCCTAGATATGTATCATGCATCATTTCATATATACATATGTTCTCTAGTTGTTTATTATTTTATTCTTCCACTATTAATTGTTTTTGGATATTTACTACTTCCACTATTTCATGTTTTGTTTACTTCTGTTGTGTACTCTTCCAATGAGGACATAGTTTGCCCACTATCACACCCAAGGCCCTCGCTGCTAGTCGGAAACCTATGGTGTTTGGGGAAATGCGCTTGAGGCCATGTTACCAAATGGGTACGGGGTGCCTCTGTGTGGCTTTTGGAACCAGGATATTACAAGGATCGTGTTGTAAAAATTTATCCTATTGTCATCATTTTGATGATATCATTGTCCTTTTTCACTCTTTTTTAGGTTATGGTTTTGTGATTGTTAAATTTATATAGATCACAATATTTATTATGATTAATGATCGTTATCAATCTATATTATTGATTATTCTTTTAATCCATGGTACATCTTCACATATGTTCCCATGTATAGTGAATGAGTAAGATATAATTTAGGAAGCAATTATTATCCAAATATTCCTTTGTAAAATAATGTTTTAGTATTTGTTTTTTTGATTTGAATTTATATATTTTTATAACCGAAAATTTTTTTAGGGATAAATTATATTTAAGGGTGGTATAATGTAACACCCCAAGATTTATATAAAATATATATTTTTAATTTATTTGATCTATTCTATTGTAAGCTACACTAATATTAGCTTGCACAATATGCAGAACCATCTTAGCATGCGGTACATAAAACACTATGATTGGCATGTATTAAACACTATTTCAAGTTCTTTTTGTTGAATTTGTTTCAAGAAATAATGATTTCAAGTGATCAACTAAATATTATTCTGTTACCATATAACATAGTGATTATAATGGGCAGTATGGACAATATTATATTTCCATTGAAAGTTTATTTAAATTTAAATAAGGGTATTTATTAAAAAAATAAAATCCATATTTATGTATTTTATTAATGTAATATATATGTAATATATTCAAAATATTGTTTAAAATCCATCCTATATGTTTTCTAGGCATGATATGAGAACAAAATCATTTTTCGGGTAAAATAAATAGTTTTAAAAAAATGCAGTTTTGTCGCCTGTTGATGGAACACCCATTTGAAATTAAGTTTGTTACACTTTAATGTATTTTATTTAACAAAATAAACTTTTTATTTGGAATTGGTGTATAAAAATTTACTTTGGATGAATTTTTGGATATTTTTGGGAGATGTTTTATGTTTTCATGTATAATAAAAATATTCTACATTTTAATTGAAAACAACATCTTTCATCAAAATAATTTATGTGGATAAATTATATTATCTAATGATTTTTAAGTAAAAATATAATATATATTTTTTATCAATTAATAGAATTTTTTTCATTGGCATTAATTTACAATGAATTTTTATGTAAAATCATTTCAATATTTTATAATGTTTTAACTTCTAAAACATATTTTTTATTCCGAAAATGGGATTAATTTTAATTAAGTGCTGAAACATCGCTGTTTTGAATTTATAAACATTTATTACATATTTTTTATCATTTGGACCAAATTATGTTAATATAATTATTTTTTTGGGAATTATGAATAGCGTATTTAGTAATTTTTATTAATACCCTACTAAGGTAAATCAGGTAATGAAGGGTAAAAATAATATTATTAAATTAACCTAAAACATGTCCTAATATTATTAGTTGAGTTTTTATATATATAAACCATAACAGGTTGGAAATGATACACATTAAAGCTAGTTAGACGAGACGAGGACATTTAATATATTTTATTAATAGAAGTGTTAAATATGTATTACTCAAATTTTAATAACTTAAACATTTTTAAATATTTGTTTACAGATGATAAATTTGAATATAAATAATCATTTGAATTATAATTTTTTTTTTCAGCATGGAAATTTATTTTCAATTATTGGGAAAAAAATAATTACTTTTAAGGATTATACATTGATGATACAATAATAATTCATTTGATGGAAAATCAATAAAAGAATATTTATTAAAATAATAGTAACTGTTAAAAGTCCAAAAAACATGAAAAAATATTTTTGTAAAGTATATATCTTCCACAGTCATCCAAGGACCATGTTATTGACCATTTGGATCCATTTTAAAAATATTATGACACTTATAATATTTTATTTAAAGTGATATTAAAGTTGTCAATTCATGTTTTAATGCATATAACACTTTTAATGAAGGATTTTTTTCTAGATATATTCAACTATAAATAAAATTATAAATTAAATAATATTTATTTTCATTGTAGTATGTTGTTTTTAATTTTTACTCAATAAATAAATATATTAAATAATTACACAAAACCGATGTAGTAGTTATTTTATTAATAAAAATATAAAATTGATGTCATTACCAATATCAATATATATATAATTTTGGATTCATAATATATAAAAATAATTTTATCGATAAACTTGACCCCTTATAGATATAATAAAATATTTGGTTCAAAGTTATGAAATTGTCTTGATATTTTTTAAAATCTATTCAATGAATCATGTGAAAATTGACACTATTGATATTTTGTCAAAATTTTGATATATTATCATAACATATTTTAAAAAATATAAACCTATTTTTATATAGTATAAAATGATCTAAATTGTTTATTTCTTGTTTAATTGACATTAAATAATTATAAATTACAATATTTTAATATTGAACAATTTTTACCTTAGTTAAAATTAAAATTGATTAACTAATGTTAATTAAAATTATAAGGTTTATATTGATGTAAAAACATTACTAAAAATTATTGGTTGATGAAATTACAACCTTATATAATATCATATTCAAAACTAATAAATTTTGGTGGTTTTTGGGTGGGGATTTAATTTATTAATATTGTTGAATATCTAAAAAATTTCCCTCACCTCAATTAGAAAAGGGAATGCCCCCCCTCACATATTCACATAAATTTGAGCCTTCAAGATCATCCATCCCCTATTAATTTACCTTATAATGTTTTGTAGTAACATTTTATAGGATATGGTCTTTTCAAAATACCATCTCCTGTGCCTTAAAGTGGAGATCTAGAAGGAGATCACCAAAGAAGAGGTAATCTCTTTTACCGACTCTATCATGACCAATTATTCTACTTCCTATTATTTATTTGTTTCCTATATAAGATAATATTTTATGTATAAACAATATAATGTGATTCTATTTTGGTTTATTACAACCTTATTCCACCTTCTATCCATCTTACGAAAAAGGAAATCACCACGTGTGTGTATATGAAGATTATTGTCTCCATATCGTCGTGTAATCTATTTTCACCACCACTTAACTTGGATGGGTATAATTATGGAAATAGTTTTTATATATGATTTTTATATTTATTATTTAACAAAAAATATACCATCCAATTCCATAAATTTTATTATTAGGTAATTGATACCATCGCCCGTGCATACGTACAACATACCATGTCCATGATGCTATGTGATTAATATCCATGTCCACCATTCATGATTCATTATATAAATGTATATAATGAATAAATATTATATATATTACCTTAATATGATACTTTAAATTATTTAACTATATTCTATTTATAAAAATTGGGTTTTATATGTCAAAACATTCAAAAGGAAATAAAGCAGCTACCACAAAAAAAGAGTAATAATGAAATATTGTTAAAAAAGTGTTAATATTATCACATATGATATCATAAATGTAAATATTATTCTAGGATAAGTTAATGACATAATTTAATCCCTTAAATGTGAGTTTAGGGTATGTAAAAATGAAATCATACCTAAGATAAGGGATTATTTTTTTCACTTTTATTTCTATAGGACATATGTCTTATACAGAACCTATTACTTTTGTGTGGTGTTTATGCTACACATTAATGTTTTAATGATACTTATATTGAAGGTTATGATATTTACATATTACTATAATTTTATTAATTTTATGAGGCATAAAATTATATTGATAATAAATTTGTTAAAATAATTTCGCAATCTCATTATTATCCGATATTGTTTATACGTAATTATTTACAAGGGTATATTTATCATCAACATCCATGTTTTCTAAAAAAAATTATTTCTTATATTTTTTTTAATATTATTATAATGATTATTAAAGTAATTTTTACCCATTTTTTACTTTATAATACATGGTTTGGAAAGAATCTTTATTTCGTTTTCAAGATGCGGTTCTTTTTGAATTTCCTGAAAGAAGTAGGAGAAGAATGGTTTTTTCAATCAACAAAATAAATGGATTTAAATATTTTCTTAATTAATTATTCCCATGTATCTTGTTTTAAAAATATTAAATTTTATTCTAAAATAAATAATTGGATTTTAAAATTGTATAATATTTTAATAAATGATAATAAAATTTAATAAGAAAAGATATTTTCCTCATGTATTTGTTTCAAGTGTTTTATCAAAATTATTTTACATCTATTTTGACATTAATTAATATGTATATGTTTCAATTGTACTATACCTATTATTATTATAGTATTTTTTTTATTATTATGTAATTATATTTATGAAATACATTTGTTTTTTATGAATTTTGTTAAGAAGGAATGATGTTTAAGAAACCCATTTTGTCCATTGGTATATGATTTGATGGTTGATTTATATTATTATGGAACATGTATGAATGATTTTGTTATGTGATGGGTGGGACACATATATAACTCCAATGCATTTCATAATTATGGATATCTCATGAGTTATACATGTTATGTGTGAACGTTATTTTATTATCACAAATTTATTACTTGACCTGGTTTTCATGTCTATATGTTTATGCAAGGGCCAGATTTCATGCCCTTAATTTAATGACTGAACCTATTACTATTTGTAAATGTTCAAAAAGTTACGAGATTATGTGTATGACCTAATTTCAAGTCTTATGATAATGTTATGATCATGACTATTATGTTCATGTATTTCATTATGATTCATGTCTTATGAACTGTGAATATTTATTCCATGATTTTTTATATGAAAGGTATGATCTTATATTTTCATGATCATGTTCTCATACCCTTATTATCATGATATTTCTACATATTTCCTTCTTATAAACTTACCATGAATCAAAGTTCACCCCTTTTATGGTTTAATTCTCTCATGTTTTGAAGAATGGATTTAGGTAGGGAAATAAAGGGGATGATCATTATTAGAGATGTTTCACCATGTTAGAAGAATGTATTCCTACATTCCAAAGTCCATAAAATATTATGGTCTATATAAATGCTTATGTAAAATTTAATTCATATTCATATACAGTATATAATATCCTTTTAGATCAATCTTAGGTTGTAATAGGAATAATATTTTAATGAGGTAGAAGAAGAAACAAAACAGAAGACTAAATTAAATACTCTACCTTTTATGCGGACAATATCCTTTGATTAACACCTTAACGCCTTTAAGGTGATTTTATGCCTAAACGAAGAGATCTATAATTTGGGTATGGATTCTAGGAATTGATTTGGTTATATATTTTCTAATCCAAATAGTTTTTTTATCTGTGAATAAAAAGATGAGAATGGGTTCCCTTTTATAAGAGATGGGAGGGCTTTAATGGAATTCATCAAAATTTTAAATTAATATAAATTATTTTCATATTACAAATGGATCCAAACATATAAATTTATAATATTGAATGATTTTGGGTCTAAATAACTTCATACAATGAAAATTATTTATGTTTTGTCTATTTATTTATCCTCATTTATAGTTGTAACCCTTATTTATTCTTTTTAATTATTATAATGATATCATTTAATATAGAATTTGTGGGTCAATATTATTACTATCAAATATAAAAAGATAGATAAATGAGTAATTGATGATATTTTGAGACTTATTAAAAATAAGGTAGCCAAATTTTATATTTTTATGAATTTTATATCATTTAATAAAATACTATTTATTTTAAAATATCATTAAGGTCAATTTCAAAACTATTCATTACTAGCCTTATAAAAAATATCATAACAACTTCAAAATATCTATAAAACTATTTTAAATGATATATTACATATCAGTTGAATCTATATATTTTTTATGAAAATAATTATATCTAATTAATCATATTTTAATATGTTTAATATCATTTATTTGATATTTCCATTTTGTAAACAATTATCTCATCATTATGTAACCATTTAATGTAATAATATATTTCTTACAAATTATTAGAAAATTAACATAATTTTTTAAATATTTTATATTTCAAATGAATATTTTTAGTACAACATATCACCAATATAACCCCATAATTGAAATATTAAAATTGTTAAAAACAAAAGTAGGAAAGTTTTTATTTTCTATGAATAAAATATTATAATAATAAAATTTTCATAAAAATGGTCATAGGAATTTTTATAAATGATCCATTAATTTTTATCGATGAAAAATAATCATCATATAAAATTCTTACAAGTGTTTGGGTAATTTCATAACATTTAATGTATTATTTTTACACATAATTACTCGAGTTACCCTTAACGAAGGTAATAAAAAATACTAAAAATACTATTCATATTCCTTCTAAAAATAAAAAGGGACCCATTTACTACATTTTAAACTTATGATACCAAATATGAAATCCATTTGTCAAAATTCAAAACACAAAATTGGATAAAATTAATTTAAAATTTATCAAGTCGTTGGAATGAGAAAACATGTTTTAAAAGTAAAAACGTTCAAAAGATTAAAATGATATTATATTCCATTTAAATGTGGAATTTATTCAAGTGATCTAAATTGGATTAATTGAAATTTATTTTATCTAAGTATAATTTAAATCAAATTAAAAATCTAATTTAACACTATAAATTATTTAGTCTAAAATTTTAATTTATATTAGAATAAAATATTTGTTCACTATTAATGATGAAATGAATCTTATAAGAAAAATACTGAAAATTAATTCAAAGTTAATTTTTATTTTCCAATTTAAAATAAGAAGGTTTTTTCAAATATTATTTATTAATGTGCCAAAAAATTGACTTAAAATATGCATTCCCTCAAAAGGTGGCAAAAATGCCTTAAAACATCTTTTATACGTAAAATTGGATTTGTTCTTATATGATGTCTAGAAAAAACATAATATATTTATCATAAATTAGATTTAATATTATATATATATAATTATTCTAATCCAATAGGAGCGATTTGTTTATTCAACGATATAAAAATAAAGTTGTGCACATTAAAATAGTTTTTTTGGAAAAAAATTCATTTTACATTAATTTTTTTTTACATTTATATATAATTGATTGTTAAATGATTTATATATAAATGTGTAAGTTATATTTTCATAATTCAGTTAACCCTATTCATACCCACCAATCTAACAGTTAGGTTATAATTATAACCTTTGAATATGAATATTTAAATGTTCATTTATGATCAATGTGGTGTATCATGTACTCTATCGAACATGGTATTTCTTTTTTTTTTTCAAAAACCAACGATGTTACATTCTCCCCATTTTGTAAATTATGTCCTCATAATTTTGACCAAATTCTTGGTATCATGGTTTTTAACTTTCAAATTACCTTTATTGAAATCCCACTTCAGAAAAGGGATTAAGATAAAATCCACTTTAAAAGAAATAAAGGGAAGTATGAAGGTTACATGAGATAACATATACTAGGGTTCCATATACAAAATAAAAAATTAATAGAAAACTAACCACCATGTTATGATAAAGGGTGATTGAGAACCTATTCATAATAAAGTCAAAAATCACAAAATCATAAATATGGGAGGGGTTAAAAGGTCAATGATTACATAAAATGAAAAGTAAATGGTTAATGTTTATATTTCAGGATTAATTTTATGTATTTGAGGAATTATTTTACCACCTAGACTGTGAACATAAGGAAATATACATACATGACAGGAATATTTCCATCCATTAATCAATTTCTACCACAAAAACAACTTTTTCCCCAAATGATAAGTATTATAGATGAATTTTTCAACCTTGATGAACTTGTATCAACATTTAGATAATCAAAAAATCAACAAAAGTTAAACTATCTATTTATCTCGTCATGAAATATAAACAAAAAAATTGTCTAGAATAATATATGATAATTACCAAAAAATAATAAACCATTATATGTTGAAACACTAAATTAATCTCCAAAATTAAATAGTAATACCCAATGTTCAATAGATACCATTCAACATATAACTATCCCTAAATGTCCTCAAAATAATTAAAACTAATAATGAAACCCAAAAAAACATAAGGATTTGATAATATAGTCTTCCAAGATAAATCCCAAATTTTATCTCTAAATAAAAACAATAAATATTAATTTATCATAAAAAAATGTAATTTCACAAATCACGTGATGTCCAACATATGCTAATTGTTTTTATAAATATCCGAAATCATAATAACTTCACAATAAAATCACAGATTCTTACAAAATACTTCCATAAGGATCAAGAGATAAGAGATCCTACTCCAAATAAAATTTATTGAAAAATAGAAGTAACATTGAAAATGTTATGAAGGGTTTTATAAAGTTATTTATACACATCTCCACATCCATCCATTTTAACAAAATCATGAGAAAATTATGTACTGTAAATGACCATCAAAACATAGCCTCAATAATGTTCTCTTATAAAGTTAATCAATAACCTAATTTTATTCTCTGTAAAATTATTTAACAACAATACAATTATGAACCAAAAGTTTTAGGAAATCAATCCACGTTGGAAACATCTTCTATGGGACATTTCTATAGTAAATTCTAAGAATTTCAACCGCTACACTAGAATCATATTCAATATATAGAGCCCAAGAACTGTGGTGGATACAATATATAACAACCTTGAACATATCCACAACACAACATCAATCACATTCCCATTCACAATGAATGGATAATAATATTTCTTAATGAGGCCGTAATAGGTGCAAATGATACAACCACAACATGATGGCCCCGGTGCACCTGATTCCACCCCATCAACATTGAATATCATCTATTGAGAAATTTGAGGTATCTATCTAAAAACCATACACATAAGTTCCTTTTTTTGCATTTCATTAACCCCAAGAGATTTCAAAATGAAAGATCATAAAAATCATTACTAATTTATCCTATCTGAATCTTGGATGCAGCCATTACTGCCCTATGGATTTAAAAAATTGATTCATGTAGTGAGATGAAATGAAACTCAAAATCTAGATAATTTATTTCTTTCCATATAAAGTAGACTTTGGTAGCTGGATCATATAATATAATTTCATGTACCTATTCACAAAAACAAGATTTGATGATTGAAATCATAATTTGTTCAAAAATTAAAAAGGAGAAAATGAATCCAAAAATATATTATATATGTCAATAACTTGTATGTGATAGAAAAAAATATAGATATATGGTCATGGGATTCAACTTAATTAAGGAATAGATGACAAGTTAAGGAAAAAATAATCCCTACATGTTGAACCATCAATTAGATGGGTATCCTCTGCCTTCAAATTTTCCAAAGAAACATAAATGTTGTATGTGGAATAAAGAGTGTTCAATAAAACAAGATCCAAGATGGAGTTATGATGGATCCATCATAATTACATCTATTATAGTCCCGGGGTGTGGAAGAGCCTAGTTAATCTAGGTTTCAAGATGATTATGTCCATATTCGTACAATCATAAATATGAGTCTCTATGCGGAAATGAGAAGGTACCAACTCATATGAAATTAAATTTCATTGCATTCCATAAATTTAAAGATATTTCGTAGACTGATGGATGTCCATGTCATCAATAATTTGACTTAAGATCAAATTAGTGCTCCAACAGTTAATATAGAAAGTCTTACAGACCATCCATTTTGAACAGTTCAAAATTACATTATATGAATTCTTGATGGATTTCAAAAAGATGAGGGTATTTACTTATAATAAATATTCTTAAATTTATTAACAAATATATTGGAGAGAAATTCCAATGTGGAATCATTTGATGTATGGAGATCCCAAGTGAGATTTTTGAGTAGTGTATCATTGAAGATCCTGAGATATATTAGTCCATTTACTCCTATATTAAGAGGATTCGTACAGTCCATCCAACCCACCATAATTAGATTACTATAATTAATGGATCTAGTCCAAAAAAAATTGAGTTAAAATCTAGAACTCCTTCTGAAGTGTTTTCCGCCATCTATACAATGAAATGACAAAAAAACAAAGAATTGACCACAAAATTAATGAAACAGACCCTAATTTCCCAAGACATGAATTTACTTTCCATGATTCCATTTGATTAATGAATCCTTACAAAATATTTTTGAACCATTACTTATCAAATAAATCACCATAGTAATTTGTTTACTTTGATAAAATATGATTCCCAAAATATTGAACGTCATCTAAATTAACATTAATCACTAAATCGTCAAATCATTTTCCAATCCCATGTATATCTATTAGATAAAATATTTTTTCCCAAAATAAACTCATAATTAATCGTTAAAATAATTTAACTAAAAAAATTATTACTAATGAGGGAATCATGTAGGAAAGTGCTAGGTGATGCACCCTTACCACCAATCTGTTGTTAGATTGATTCTTGTGGCCATTCCATATGCACTAGGTTGTCACACATCCAGTTGGTTTAAATTTTTCTAAAACTATTTAATTGTAATAAGATTATAATAAATGTGATAAAATTTTGAAAAATAACATCAACATGTTTTAACATCAAATGATAACTCAGACCTATCATTTTTCATCCCAATAAGTAATAAAAAAAATTACATTAAAAATAAATTTCTCAAAATATAATATTATTTTCCATAATATTTCATAACATAAATTTTCAAAGGGGTCTCTAAGACATTAAACATATTATAAAACATAAAATTATAAAACCACGATGATATCCATAAATCTTAAGAAAACATCATAATATAAAAATTTGTATAAACCATGATATTATACCAACTATATGAATCCATTCTTATAATTTGTATATTCCTATTATTTTAAAACTAAAATTTACATTTTTTCACCAAAAAACTGTTAGGTCTATAGTTTTAGAGAATTGGGAAAAACTCTTGCATAGAACCACCATAAATTAAAAGTGGACCCAAATACAAAATATATATCTTTTCATCAAAAGAATATTTAATATAAAACATCATTTCTCTTTATAAAAAATATTCACCATTTTCCATTGATCTCATCCTTGTCCCAATACTTACATAAACACTTTGAAACACATCTTAAAACTTAGGATGAGAAAAAAAAAGTAAGGGATATAAAAATAATTGAAACCATTATTTTAGTTAAAACATGAAAACTCATTTAAAGTTTACCATTAGATTTAGTGTTCATTTTATATAGGAAGTATAAAAATATTCACATAAAAAATCATTTTTTCCAAATAAATTCATTAAAAAATATAAAATGTAATAAACACATCGTTATGTGAAATAGTGCATCATATTAATAAAACTATTTCCCAAAAAAATTCAAAACCCTTTAAAAATCCTTTCAATTAGGAAAAAAATATGGTCAATTTCTAATTAATATATTATGGGGTTACCCAGTGGTATCCAGGTCACCCCATATTATGCTGTAATAGGCTTCCCCCACGCTATCTGGTCCACCCCATGCTAAGAAGCAACAAGCCTACCCAATACAATTTGGGCCACCCCATTATAAACTATATTAGGATTACCTGGTGTTATCTGATCCAACGCATGTATAATCTATATCGATCACACATGTTTCCTATAATGACTAAGTACATTAACAATAATCAAAACACTTTCATCATAAAACCATTTGAAAAAGTAATTTTATCCCATATGAAAAACACTTTCAAATAAAAATTACAATTAAAAAAACATTTTCATTACCAAAAATCACAAAAAAAATTAATAAGGTTTATCATTTAAGAAAATATTTAATATTTCAATGGAATGTATATATTAATTAATAGTAATAGTGGGAAGAAATTCGTTGTTACTGCATACGATATGAATAGAACATTCATTCATACATTTTCAAAACATTGCATATTTATTAAAAAAAGATTCAAATTTAAATTATTTGAATTAAATTAAAAATAGAAATAATATATCCTTTATAATTTTATTATATTATTATAATTTAATATTTAATATGATATCAGGAATATTAACACAGAGAAAAATATTTGATAATTAAATTTTTAAACATCCATAGTGTCTCACACCAGATTGATCATTTAAATCATAAGCTACATTAATGAATAATAAAAAAGTATTAAATAACATGAGAGTAAATAAATTCATGATATGATATTTAAAAGTGGTTGTATATACACCTCATAAAATAACTTTAGTGTATAACATCTAAATATGCCTCAATGAAAAGATATTGAGTCGAAATCCCTTACCGTGGTTCTGATTCATAATGTATATCCATTATCATCCTAAAAAATAAATTTAGGTTAATTATTTATTTTATAGAGCATTTTTCATATTTATTATGCCTTCTATATTAATTTTTATCTTTTCATAAAAATTACCTAATAATATATAGTCACATCAAAATTTTTGATGATATTTGGTACATTATTCTAAAATGAATTCGGTATGATAAATATAGTCAATAGTGGTTATTAGTCCATTACCCCCAGACTAATATTCATCACATAATATTATATTTTATACATTAATTTTTTTAAATATATTCACTTATAATGGATATTAAAAAATGAACTACATTATAATTATAGAGATTGTAAGTCAAATTTATGCATGAGTAACATTTCTATTTATCAATAATCATTACAAAAATAAGGTAAGTATTATTTTATATCTCTACAATGATCATAATATCCATAATGTCTTATTAATAATTTTAATACAATTATATATATCATTCATGTGGTTAGGTGATGAAAACTAAATCAAATCATTTTGTGGAGGGGATAGTTCACATGAACCCACAGACGACGTTTTATTATTTATATGCATGGGAAAGTAAGAACATAAATGATTATTTTCTTCTAAAAAGGATAAATTTTTCATAAATATCACATATATAGTTTAATTTCATCATAATAACCATTATTTTGAGATGATTATGGAGACTGAATTATATTGGATCTCGAGGTGTTACTCTTTCATACACATGAAGGACAACTTGTTTTTTCATTTGATGGAAGTGGAGATGGATTTAGTTGATTATATTAACATAATGACATCTTATTATATTGAATATATTGTAGTTATTATTTAATCATGGTGTAATAATATTTTATGGACAGGGAAGAACATATAAAACAAAACACTAAATTAAAAATGATACATTTTCATCGGACAATATACTTTTATTAACACATTAACACATACAAGGTTTGTAATCTGCATAGAAAAGAGCTATTGAATGTAGGGAGGGATTTTAGGGAGATATTTTTTAAAATCTTGGTAAAAAAAATTACTTTTTCAGTGAAAATAAAATATAAGAATTTTTCCCTTTTATAAGAGAGTGGAACTCTTGAAATTATTCAAAATATTAAATTAATATAAATTATTATTATAATCTAAATCTCTCTAGACATATTAATTTAGAATATATGATGATTTTGGCCTTAAATAAATTCATCAGAATAAAATTAAATATTTTTTGTCTATTTTTAATCCTTATCTATTAACTTTAACATTTATTTAATAGTTTTAATTCTTACCACGATATCATATAATATAGACTTCGAGGGTCAGTATAGTTACATTGATATTTCAAACAACCAATAAATGGGTAATTGATGAAATTTTTAGAAGTATACTACTAATTTATCCCGATTTTATATTCACATGGATTTAATATCATTTAATACAATAATTATTATTTTAAAATATCATTATTGTCAATTTCACACAATTCATTACTTGAAATTTTAAAATAACATAAAATATGATAACATAGAACCAAATCTTTTAAAATATCAACAACATAATAAAGTGAAGTATAAATTTTTTTATGACATTAATTATATCCAATTATATTTATTTTAATATTTTTAATACCATTTATTTGATATTTCCATTAATTAAACAATTACTACATCGTTATTATGTAACTATTTAAATGTTTATTTGTTTCCTAAAAAAATTTAAATAAATATCCACAAGGTATAAAAAAATTGTGTCTTAAAAATTTTTATTTGTAGTTGAATATATCACATATATAACCCCATTTTAAAAATATTTAACTTGTAAAAAAAGTATGATAAGATTCACTATTTTATGAATAAATTATTATAAAGGTGATATTCTCATAGAAATGGCCATAAATGGTCACATAACTGATCCATTAATTTTTAGAGACTAAAAATTATAATCAAATAAAATTACGACAACTTTTAGGAAAACATTATAATATTAAAAATATTATTTTTATACTTGATTACTCGATTTACCTTTAAACATGGTAATAAAAAGTGAACAATATACTCTTCATTTTTTTTGTCAAAAAATTAAAAGGGACATTTTTTCTAAAATATATCATGCTTATTAAAAATATGGAAGATATATTTCAAAATTAAAAACACATAATTTTCTAAAATAAACATAAAATTAATCCTATTAATGGAATAAGAAAATTGGTTTTTAAAGTTAAAATGTTCAAATGATTGAAATGTTTTTTATATTGAAATTTAATTCCCAATTGATTCCAACAACCTAAATTAGAATAAATGATAAAAATATTTATTTATTTATAATTTAAAATTAATTAAAATAAATATTTATACTATAAATTATTTAGAATAAAAATTTTTTCTTTATTAAAATGCAATATTTTTCACTATTCATTGAAACATAAAACTTATCAGAAAAATAAAAAAAATTCAACCCAAGTAAATTGTGATTTTATTATTTAAAATATGAATATTTTTTCAAATAGAATTTATAAAATTTTCAAAAACTATATTTAAAACAAGTGCACCTTTAAATTGTAGCAAAACTATATTTTTTGAATAATACTTCTTTTAAGCGTAAAATTAGATCTTGCCTTTTATCGAATATGAAAAATAAATAAGATTAATTTAAAAATTATATTGAATTATATATATATATATTATTCTAAAATATTATTTATCAAGATTGATTTTTTTATTTATATATACAAAAATCACATATGTGAACATTTATAAACTAATTCGAAAAAACAATTCCCTTTATTTTAAAAAGGGGTTTGAATTAATTTATAATTATTTTTTCAAACAATTATATAAACATGGTAAAAAAAATTTATTAATTATATTATCCCTATTCATACCCTCTATTCAAATGGCTAGGTTAGTTTGATAGCATTAAAATAATAGTAATTAGTTGTTCATTTTTGCTCAAGGTAGAGTATTATGTATGCTATTGAACAATGTATTTAAAAAAAACTAAGGATGCTACATGGATCCTAAGATGACCTCAGTTAGAGAGTCACCCTTGGTTATGTGGTTTTAACTATAATATGGATATTGGACCATCGATTCTCATGAGTTAGGAGCGGGAAGAGTATATTAAGTTGTTACTCCTTCTGAACCATGAGTTTCTAAGGGATGTTGGGTTGAAATTATTGGTTTTGTGGATCTGGTTTGTTTTATTTTATATTAATGTTCTTTGGGATTTATTTCATTCTTTATAAGGAAAATGGAGTATCTTTAGTTGTATATGGTGAGATCATATAGCTTAGATGGCCATGTGGAGCCAGTGTACATGGTCATAGATAACTCTTAGTGATGATTGTATGATTATAAAAAGGACCAATCGATACGACCAATTTTTCATAGAATTATATTGTTTGATATTGATCATTCAAGTCTTGGTTTGTATTTTATAATGATTTTTTAAGAGTTTAAATGTTTTTTAATGGAAACTTCAACATTTTCGAATAGAAATTTTCATTTTGAAAAAATATAGTTTTAAAAAAGAGTTTTGATTTAATATAGTGAAATTCAATATTGAATTCAATAATGGTTGTTTTTGTTTGGGAAATATTTTTTAAATGTTTTTTATTACTCTTCTAAATGTAGAAAATGGGTTTTGAGAAAGGAAAATATGTTTAGAAACTATTTGATGGGTTTTATAAATATGTTAGAAATTATTTTTATGTTTATATATTATTAATGATTTCAATGATAAAATAATGGGATTTAAAATGGGTTTTATATGTATGTTTCAAATTTAAAAATGTTTAAACAATTGATTTAGAAAATTATTAACAAAGAAATTTGTATATTATTGATTATTATATTTTTTCCATTAGAAATGATATTTTAAATTTATGTATGATTATATATGAGGGTGATTTTAGTTTTTGATATTTTATTAGATTGTGTCTTGGGTTTCACCTTTCATTGAAATTCTACAACCCATGATGTTAATGAGTGTTTTAATGTTTGGGTGACCTTATAATTTTGTTTAATAGTCAGTCAATATACATATATAAATATTATTTAGTGTAACTCAGTTTATTTCTTAGTTTTCTAATGTAAAATTTTATTCTTTTGGGTTTTGTATATTATTATTGGATTTTTGAAGTTACATCTAGAGTTCATAGTGTTTTTAATTTTGTCGAGGTTTAAAAAAGGCTCCCTAAACATGGAAGAAAACATAGGATTGTGGTTATGGTAACTAGGGTTGATGTTAACTTGTTGATATTATAAACTAACTGGTATCCATTTAGTTTGATGATAATATCTTGTTTGGTGTTCCATGTGCATTGTCTTATATTACCATTTATTTAATTATTGAAATATTGTATGAATCTATGTTGTTTGAAGATGCATGTTCTTCGATTATGCCCTATTATCTTTGTACCTATTTGTTGGATAATTATGTGGGGTGTTATGGTCCATGTTATGGAATCATTAGAGAGTTATTAACATTGTGGATTCCTTTGGAAATGGTTAGTGGATATTCTAAAGTGTCTCTTCCTCACCTATTCCACATGATGATCAAATACTCATATTTAGGTTGATTATTTTAGGTTGTTCAATTTTGTTCAAGTGGTAGAGTAAATGGTCACTCCCATGATTTTTGGGTGTGTCCACAATGGAGTTTTGGGTTAACCTATTCAGTTGAGGGTTTGGATTTTGGCTTATTGAAATATTTTAGAAATTATTTTCTTCATTTGATCCATTATTCAAGATGAGTTATTAAATGGTGGGGAGACATACTACAGGTCATAGTTTCCTAATTATATTATATGATTGTTGTTTTATAAAAATGATTAGATATTGGTTCATTATTTATGGATTTAGATCATTCTTGTATGACTCAGAGTCTGTTTTTCAAGGGGTTTATTTTCTTACCCACATGAATTTCATTTGATATGTCATTCCATTGGGACATAATGACTCTAGGGGTAAAAATGGTCATTGTGGAGAGTGGTATCACACCCCAAACATTTTTTAATATTTATTTTATCTACTTATTTATTTCTATAATTTTTTCTGGAAGATGATTTCATTCATTTTTGGAATGTTTTTATTAAATTTTGAGAGAATTTTTTTGTCAAACAGTTAGTAAAGTGTTATTTTTAACTATGTGATAGTCTCATGATTGGGGTATAAAACATAAAATAAGTATTTTATATGGCTGCTTCACTATTTACCTATCCTTGTGACCAAATTGTGTGGGTGATCTATGTTCCAGCATAAGGGAGGATGGTTTGGACAATGTTTGGGTAAACCATGTGACACACCTAGGATCTTAAATATTTTCAAATTACTAAAACACCACCACCCCATATTGACCCAAAATCAGGGCCCCCTCTTCTAACCATCCTCTCACATGATTCCTCAGATAGAAGAACATCCTCTAAAAACCATACAACCTTTATCCTTTTATTTCTTCATGGTTACACATTCAATTTCAATTAGATCTAATTGAAGCCATGGTTTATTCTTGCCTTCCCTTTTCTTCCACTCTTTCCAAACTCCTTCTTCACATCCCCCTCCCACTGAATATGCCCTAGCCAAAAACCAAGTGGTTTTATGGATCAAAAATAATTTTTTACTAATTCTTATTATGTATGATGTGGTCTCTGATATTTCCTTTCACCAATTTGGAAGGCATCAAACCATTTTCACATGCCTGAGGTTGGATTTCCGCATGACCGACTCTCTAATTTTAGATTTATAAATTTATTAGATATTAAATTTTGTTTCTTGATACCCCATTATAGTATTATAGAGGTCTATTAGAGTACCCCAAAATTTTAAATTCCTTTAAATTAATAATAAAAATGACAGTGTGCACCACACACAACCCCAAGCTTATATGAACCAACAAATAATATTATTAAAATATGGTTGTGTTAACATATCTGTTTTGTTGGGAGTATTAATATAATTAATTAAATTATGAAATAGTTATATAAATTTAGTATGTTGTAAAAATAAGTATTTCAAGTAATAAAATGATTACATTCCTATAATTGTTTAATCAGAAATTTTCTAAGAACAAAATTATTATATTCCATAGGAATACATTCATCATAAAAATGGGGAGGTCTATAAAGGTGTCCCTTAATGAGGAGCAATATTCTTGGATTGACAAACAAGGCTCAATTTTTATAGGGGGCTTCAATCATGGAAAGATAAGTGTTGAGGAGTAAATTCAGTCATGGGACCAACTATTGACTGCTTTTGAGAAGAGGATATTGGGTGAAGCAGATTTAAAGTCATCATCGTTAACATGGAAACTATTTAGAAAGACACATTCCGGTAATATTAAATTCCTTATTAGTGGCATAACTTAAGATGGCTGGCGGATGTGAGCGAATCGTTTGTGTGAGCGGTGGTTTCTATGGGTCTCCTTTTGTTTTTATTTGTAGTTTTGTTTCCACTTGTCTTCAGCATGCTTCTTGGACCGGCTCCAGAAAGGGATCAGAGCATTAGTCTTTATTGATGCAGGTCTCTCAGAATTGGATGATTGTGAGGGTTTGGCTTCGCCATCGGTTCTGTGCCCATGCTTTTTCACGGGACTGCTTGTCGAGGGATCCTGTGTTGGTGAAGTCTTGTTGTTGGCTCACTTGATGGAATGGGGTGGTCTAATTTTTTTCTTTGGTTTTATGTGGTTTCTCACTTCTTCTTTAAAGTGTTTTATAATAAAAATGTAATTTTCAGTCAGGTGTTTTATTTGTGAATAATTAGAGATAAATTTTCCATTTTTATAATTTTTGTTGTTAAATTAAACAAAATTATTGAAATTATCAAGAAAAAATTATATTACGATGAATTCTATAAATGTTTAAAAAATATTTGTTATTTGGGTGAATATTTAAAAACAATAATTTTACAAATACCATCAATTATATGGAATTATAAAGATATAATAAAAACATGAAAGTTTATTGAACATTATTTACATAAGAAATATGTATTTAATATATAATATAATTCATATTAAAATATAATTTTTATCTTATAATTCTATTCATAACTTTTTGGATGTTTATAAAATGATTTTATTTAATTAAATAATGTTTTTTTCTCCTCTCTTAATAAAGTATTTACAAGGTTCCATTTTTTTTGGGAAAGTTTTACAGTCAAATAAGTATTATTATAAATTAAACAATTCTATTAATTAAATTATAATCATCATTATACTTTATTTTCATGTAAAATCATTTTTTTCTCAAAGAAAACATTTTTTCTTCAAATAACTATTTTGTTACATTTTTAAACTTATATTAAAATCGATTTCCAGCACCTATGTCAATTTAATCTTGTAAAATATATTCCACATATGTAATAATACTTATTAATATTATTTAATAATGTATATTTAATATTTTTCATCATGAATAGTAAAAAATAAATACTTGTAACCATATTTAGGGTAAAATTTTATTTATTGAGGGGAGGGGGTTAAACTAAGAATAAGGGTGAAAATTCCACAAAACATGTATACATTCTATTTTTAACATTTATTTAGAGAATATATTATTTCAAATTTATGTCTTTTCTCTATAGTTCAACATTGATAAGAAAATAACTTTATATTATTAAAAAAATTTATGTAATTCCACGTGTGCCCCTCCCCTCACTCATAAAAGGACACATCTTCTGCTTATTGACAAAAACTAAGCACTATATCACATAAAAAACAAATCAAAAACATTAGTAGATTTCTCCCTTTTTTTAGATTCTTATATTCTATTGATACCATCCAAATAATGACTGTGTTATAAGTTAAATGAGGTATATCAAAGGATATGTAATCATATTTACCGAATTATTCAAATATTATTTATTATTAATAATCCACTAAATATATTGTATAAATTTAAAAATAAATAATATCATCCCATAAATATACTGATATTTTATTATAAACATGGTATACAATGGTTTCACCTCCTCTCATCATATGAGAAATTGGATTGTCGATCGTGCGTATGAGTGTACTACCACCTCCCCATAGTGATATGATTCATTTTCCATCACCATATTTCACTGTTAGTTATTATGATAGCTTTAATGTTTATATATGGTATTTTTTATATATTTATTATTTTTGAATGAAAATATCTTACCCACATTATTACCTTCCCATCCACTAGGAAACAATATTGTCTTACATGAATATGTGTAGACTACCACCTCAATGAAGCGATGTGATTTATTCTTCATTTCATCTTTACAAAATAGGTTATTAAGATTTATTTAATAATTATATATTATATTTATAATATAATAATGATTATTTAAAATTTAATTATTATTTATCTTTCTTTAATTTCATCCATTGAAATTTAGAAACATTAGTCAATCATACAAACAGAGTACTATCTTCATGAAGTGATGTAATTCATTTTGCATCACCTATTTATATGAATGGTTACAAACTTATACATAATTAATAAATATTATACCTTTTTAATAAATATTTTTATTAATATGAAGGAATCATGATTAATTTGTATGGATATAATCCACTGTATCGAAACACACATGAAAAATTAAGAAATTAAGACTCGAAAATGAAGATTTTAAAAAATAATTTTTCATAAACCTATGTTGAAATCATATAAGTGGACAATATATTACATTATAAGTATTATATTTTTTATTTACTAGAAATATATAAATTTAATTTTTTTATACAACTATTTAAAAGAACATAAGAGGAAATCTAATCCTTAGGTAAGGGTTTCTCACCTCACTTTTTTTTCATGAGACAAATTCTATATTTTATGTATGATTCCTTCATGTGGTGTATATATTACCCCCTTATTTTTTATATCATAAATATCTTAATATTCATAGAATTTAATTTTTCATTTGATGTTATTTATTTCTTTATGGGTAGGAATCTAATGTTACCGAATTTGTAAGTGTTTTGTGTTAAAATCTATCTTTTTCCTAAGATTATTTGTGCATAAATTTTTAGGATAAATTTATGTAATCTACCTATGAACAATAAAAACTCTCTTATTCTCTCCTATATCTCTTTAAAATAAAAATTTCTCATGAATTTTCATCTAAATAAGTTCTTAAATGTATGAAAGTATGTTTTTAAGGTAAACCGGATTAGTTTTTCCATATGGTTAAATTTTTTCTTCAATGTCCATATTTTCATTAAAAACATTTCAAGAATTATTTTACTTTTACCCATTTATTGATTAAATCCAATTTCCCACTATTTTAATTTCAATAAAATGGTAAAAAAGGAACTTTCTAGTTGTTTTTTGAATGAGGAAATTTTTACCAAATGTATAAACAAAATAAATGTTTTAACATTAACACACATACATATTTTTCTACCATAATTACTATTATGTCATCTAATGAAATATTTATAAATTTCCCTAGTAATTTTCCAATAATTTTTGTTTAATAATATTTTAGAATTTATTAGATTTAAAATATGTGATTTGAAATTGAAAAGGGTATTTTCCATAAGGAATATTCTAGTGCTATTTTAATATTAATTTCATGTATGTCATTATCCTTAGATAAATGTTATGATTTAATTGGGATATAATATAATTATAGTATTTAACATTAGTATCTAAATGACTTTTGATCATTTTTCCTAATTTCGACATTGGAAAATATTTTTATTTCGTATTTTAGTTTTAGTATTAAATTTTTTTTGTTGATTTTTATTCATTATATATTCATTTATTTTTTAAAATAAATCCATTGAACATAGAATGTGATGGGTAGGGCCAAATATAGTCCCTTTATTTGTCAATAGGTCTCATGAGACAAACCTATTTGGGTATTTAGAATATGAAATACCTATTTGTGTATTATCCAAAACGTCCGAGAGCCAGGCGAAAACTGCTCCCATAAATTAATAAAAAATGTTTAAACAGTACAGACGACTCAGAGAGGGGGACCCTTACATAACCTTGTGTACACAGTGCCAACTCTATCATTATGGACTAAGTCATTGCAAAACTCATGTAGGACAAAGGACCAGCTAGATCTTACCTCCAAGATAGCTCTTTTTGAGAGAGCATCAGCAACTTGGTTTGCTTCTCTATATACATAAGAGACATCCAAGGAGAGAAGTTCAACAAGCTTCAGGGAATCAATCCAAGCTAGGATAATCCTCCACGGTACATTCCTGGATCGTTCTTAAAGAATCTGTACGACAAACAAAGATTCCGATTCGATCCAAATCTTCATCCAACCATATCAAACCGCATACCTTATTTCCTTTATTATTGCCCATAACTCCCCCTCAATTGCTTGACCATTACCAATATAATGGAAGAATCATCCGTTCACGAAGCCTCGGTACGTCCTGAATACACCACGACATCCAGTCGATCGTGGCGCACCTGAAGCTCCCCCATTAACATTGACCTTAAGACAATCAAAGATTGGAGGAATCCACCTAACATGCTTCATCATCCAAGGATTCCTCTCCCTGCCACTTACCCCAAGGGTTTGTAAAATCAAAAAGTCAAAAATATCATTATTCATAGAACCAGATTGCTTCACTGAGGCGATCTTGATGTTTAGGTGGATTATAATCAAACCCTCATTGATAGATGGCATGCCACTATAGAAAGCAACAGTGTTCCGAGCTTTCCAAATATATGCAATCATGGAGACAGCAGCGGCAATGAGCAGTGAATGGACCTGCTCACTGCCTTCAAAATGAATGACAGAAACCAACAACGCACTAACAGAATTGAAATAAAAATAGTAGTGGAAAATCGACTGGAGGTAGCTCCAAAACCGGGAAGGAAAGGAACAATAAATGAAGAGGTGATCAATGGTTTCGTCCACACCCAAACAGAGGAAGTAGACTGGGGAAATGCACATACCAGTTTTCTACAAGGCAGATTGGATGGGCATCATCTGCTTCTAAATTCGCTAGATGAGTAGGGAATCAGATGGGAAAATGAAGTTTCTCCTGACTCCCATCACCCAAGAAGGAGGGCCAGGTTCACTTCCAGACAACATGTTATAAGACAGTCGGCTGGAGAAAGAACCAGTCAATGTCGGCTCCCATATCAGTGTGTCTTGATCTAGAAATTGATATACAACAATCTCATGTTGCAGATTGACAGGAATGATATCATAAGCCTGAGAATTTCTTTGCAGACTGGAGACAATGGTATTCATTATTGGCAGAGGGATGTTGACTTCATGAGATATGGGGCAGGACAACCATTTTTTATGCCAACAGTTCATCTGGGAATTGGTGCTCACCAGCCATTTAGAGTGCCTCATGAGTTGAGAGTAGATGTTCCTAACAGATGTCCAGATTGAAGACTTCAGATATGTGTTATGCCTGTTCAATTGTTTGTTCACAAACCTGTTATATAAAAATTCCAAAGAAAATTCATTCCCAGAGATTAATCTCCAGGTGAATTTTTGGAGCAGAGCATCATTGAAGACCCTATCATCTTTGATTCCCAGCCCTCCCATTAAGATAGTCCTGATGCAGTCCATCCACTTTACAGTGAAAAGTTTCCTCTGATGTACTGAGCCAGTCCAGATGAAGTTCCTGACCATGCTACACAGTTCTTTTAGAAGAGCAATAGGCCACTTGTAAATTGAAAAGAAGTAAACGAACATTGAGGTGATAACAGAATTCACAAGACATATCCTCCCAGCATGGGACATTTTCCTCCCCTTCCAATTGGCCTGATGGTTGATAATTTTAAGAGAAGTACCTTCCAGGTAAGATCTTTTCACTCTTCCCAGAACATAGGTAGCCCAAGATAGTTAAAGGGGAGTGTACCCCTTCTGACACCAAGCTTAGAAGCAACTCTATTTTTCTTGATAGCAGGAATTCCTTCCCCAAAGAAAACAAAGGATTTTCTCCAACGGATTGCTTGCCCCAGAACATCCTCACAATTTCTGAATATAGACTTAATACTGGAAATAGTTTTCCTATCATCATGTGAGAAGAGAAGTATATCATCAGCATAGAAGAGATGGGAAGGAGTGAATATGTTCCTCCCAAATGAGATCCTTTGATAAATCCCAGAATTAACAAGTTCATGGATGCAAATGCTCAAATAATCCTCAGCCAGAGAGAATTGCAATCCAAATAGGGGGTCTCCCTGTCTTACACCACTCGAGCATTGAAAGAAACCACTTGTAGACCCATTTTTCAATATAAACAGTCTAGAACTTACAAGGGCAAATCTTATCATACCAATAAACTTGCCTGAGAAGCCATGCATACTCAAGATCTCAAAGATGAAATCCCATCTAATGGTGTCAAAGGATTTTGAGATATCAACTTTTAGTGCAACATTTCCTTACTTTCCATTATTCCTCCTAATATTGACACATTATGAGGCAGTGGAAAGGCAGTTCTAAATGTTCTTGCCAGGAACGAAACCAAATTGATTAAAGGAAATGAGAGACCTTGTAACCTCACCAAGACGAACAACAAGAAACATGATAATGACTTTGGGGATGGAGTTCCCAATGGCTACAGGTTGAAAGTACTTGATTTCAATTGAATTAATATTCTTGGTAAGCAGGGCAATGAAATTTGAATTCATTCCAAAAGGAATATATGAATGATAAAAGAACTCCATTATAGCTTCAGTCACCTCCTTATGCATTATATCCCAGTAGAACATAAAGAACTTGTCAGAGAAACCATAAGGCCCAGGCGTGCTATCAATATTCAAAGAGAATAGAGCATCGTGTATTTCCTTTGTAGTGGGGATGTCAATGAGTTTATTGTCTTGAACATCATTCAGACTGGGATCAATATAGCTTACAATCCTGTCAGAATTATCCTACCCAGATTCAGAGTAATGGTTTTCAAATTAGAAAGTCACAGATTTAAAAATATCATTTTAAGATGTAAACTTGTCATCATCAATTCTAGGAGCCTTGAGGGGTTTCCTCACTTTTTTCTCTCTATACATGTAGTGGAATAACCATGAGTTCCTATCACCTTCCTTCAACCACCTTACATTGAGATGATTTCGGTCCAGATTCTCCTTGAGAGACAAAACGTTGTTAAGCTTTGATGCGGCCTGTATCTCTTCTTGAGATGGGAGGTCTTATCGCATACTACCTTGTTGGCACTCAGAATTAAAAGATTCAACCTCTTTAATGTCATTATCAAGTCTGTAAAAGGACCTTTTTCTCCATTCCCTTAATTTGGATTTAACAATCTACAGTTTTCTAACAAGAATATAAAGAGAACTGCCATGAATAACCTCATTCCATGCATCCAGAATAGCCTCTCTACACCTTGAAACCATTAGCCAGGCATTAATAAATTTGAGAGGTAACGGGTCTGAACTTATCATATTTATACAAATGTCAATTAGGATTGGATGATGCTCCGAGTTCAATCTGGACAAAGTTATACCAGTCACCTCCTGCTCCTCCCTTTGATCATCAATATGAACCAAGAATCTGCCATGTTTTCTTGCTTTCTTCCCATTATGAGTGTAGCTATTCAAAGTAAAATCAGCCCCTAGAATTGGCACCTCAACCATTCTATATTGATCAATACAGTAGTAGAACTCCCTAGAAAAGGCTCGAAAGAAGTTATTCCCAGTTTTCTCCTCAGGTCTCAAAACAGTATTGAAGTCACCTAGGATGATCCATTTTTTATCCATGCTACCAGCAATGCATCGAAGATTAATCCATAAGGTCCTTCTTCTAATGCATTGATTGAAAGCATAAACAAAGGAAACACAAAATATACTTGACTGAAACAAGTAAGTCAAGGACACAGATTGAAAGTCACTTTGCCTGGTTTCAATTGTCACAGTGCTGTGTATTAAAACCCAAAGATTTTATGTTCCATTATCAGATAGATTTGCTGCAATAAAGGAGTATCCTAGAACAATTCTATGATCGAATGACTACAATGTCTAATAAAATTTGTTTTATCATAATGAAACTACTATCTATTATCAATTATGTTGTGCTGTTATCCATGTATATATTCCCCTTTTATTATATTGGTTATATGGAATGTTTTATTATTTCTTATCTATAACAACCATGAACCTAGTCTCTCAGATCTCATAGTTAAAACATAAAAAATAAATGTTTTGTTTTGATACTAATAAATATGACCCAATTTTTATACTCCAATGATTAAAACATATAATTGAATATTAGATCACAAACATACCCAAGGACCATTTAGGTTTAGTGTTTTATAGAATTAAGACACAATATAAACAACTTGGATTCATAAAAAACTAGTTCATAAAGATCAACATCACGTCATACTATGTTTTTCAAATTTATAAACCTTCTTAGATAGAATATACATAAAATCATTATTCACAACTAAGTGAAAAGGAAATATAAGAATGGTGAGCTCAAATACTCAGAAAGAGTAAATATAAGAATTAAAAATTGAATTTCATTAATTATTATAAGATGAGAATAATAAAAAGGATAAAATAATCAATGTGCATGATCATAATATTAAAAGAACTCATACCCATCAATACATGGATCATAAACCACAGAAATGGCATAAATTTTCACAATAAGAAAAGAGTCCTATAAATCAATAATCACGAGGAAAATATTTTCAACATTGATCAAAGGAAGATTTTACAACTCATAGACTGAATAAATAAAACATATTAGTAATATAGAACATCGTCATCATATAGAACCATTATAGAGCCCTTAAAATTGGTATAACCATACAAATTACTTCTAATATAATTATTGAGAGACCATAATCAATACCCAATACATTGGTGTACTGTATTATCTCACCCATTATATAAGCAATATAAAGTTCACCCCTGAGTTATAATGGGGTTATACCCTTCATATAAGCAACATCAGGCTCACCCATGAGCTATAATGGGGATTAATTATTTTTAAACAATCTTTATGGACTATATCACGAATACAAACTTTGAAAAAACCCGTCATGACAATATTTACTAGTGAAAGATAAATGAGATTCATGACAATATAATTTAAAAAATTGTCATAATACATATAGTGAAAGGATATGGATGGTATAATAAGATCATAATACTAGTGAAATAAAGGAATCATTTGATGATTTTAAAATAGGGTAAAATACCTTTAAATGAATATTGATAGTATTTCATTGAAAACAAGGAAAAATACAATTTTCATTGGGTAATATTTTATATAAAATTTTAAAAAATTTGGAAAAATTATTCTATTTTCAAATAACCATAGAAAATTATAATGGAAGCGTAAAAAATATTACATCAATGATGATGCAAAATGTACTAATGTCGAAGATATTAAAAAATAAATATTCTTTTCCAATATCTTTTAAAAGGGGATCAAAAGTTACCCCATTGGAAGAAATTAATAAATAAAATTTAAAAACCCATTCAAAGAATGTAAAATATCATATAAAATAGATTTAAGAAATAATTTAATTTTATATAAAAAAATTTTATAAAAAAATTTAGAAAACATGGAGATCGAATTGAAATATTCATGATCTAAAAGATGATACTTGATCGGTACAATTTACAAATAAATTTATGATTGTTTCATTATTCATTATATAAAGAAATTTAAAGAAATATATAAAACAAATTTATAACTAGTGTATAATAAATTATATAATATTAATGAATATAAGAGTATATGTATCCCTCTAAAGGAAACTTTAACAAAAACATTCCTGAAAAGAAATGAGATTATAACATAATACCTTTTTCCATTTTGGTAGCTATTCAATCAAAATCCTCATGAGATAATAAAATCAAATGAAAAAATAAATATCATGAATATAAGGGTATTTATGAAATAAAATTTCAATGGTGTAGTATATACAACTCATAAATGAATATTGTTTCCTATCATAAACATATGTTCCAAAAAAAGAGATTTGTGGTGATTTACTAAAACAAAGGTCATATCATTGAATTTTGATCTAACAAAAAAATATGTTTTGGGTAAGAATTATAAATTAAAATTGTTTAAATATAAAATAAAATAATAATTTTTTTTATTCATACATAAGCCTGTCATAATATCTCCAATGAATAAGAGTTATAACGTAATGAAAGAAATTGAGTTAAGAAACCCTTTACCACTTTGTGACTTTCTAGTCAAATCCCATTGGAAATATAATTCAAATTTAGAATTAAAATATCATCAATTATGAATAAATCATTATTTAATATTTAAATGGGTTATTATATGAACCATATAAAATAAATTAGGTCCATAATAATAAAAATAAACCTTGCCGAAACAAAATTGGGAATAAATCCCATACCTCAAGTCCATACATTCACTATTTTTACTTTAACACATGAATAATAAATGTATTTAAATTATATTATTTGTTATGAAAATTATATAGGTTTAATACCTTATCATTATACATTTTATTTCATTTATTTTAATGGATTAGTTAATTACTTAAGTAGTTATGTCCACATCATGTTTTTTGATAATGTTCAGTCCATAAGATCAAAACAACTTTGACATGTTGACCATTGTTAAATGACGTAGTTGATACAAAATCAACATAATAATAAATATAAAATATTTATTATTTTTATATATAATATATACTTTTAAAACCTATCATGATTGGAGGTTGTGAAAGATGAACTTTTCTACAATCATAGAGATGGTAGGGTGTACGTATGTTGGACTAATATTTCAATTTTTCAATGATCATTATGGAAAGAAAGAATGTATTATATTAAACATAAAAAATTATAATAAAATTATAAATAATATATTCTTTCATTAAATATACTTATATTTATAACCTATGAAATGTGGTGATGAAAAATGAATCACGTCACTTCATAGAGGTGGTATTCCACATATATGCATGAATGACATTATAATTTTTCAATGAATAAAATGTATTGAAGTATATGATATATTATAATTTATAAATATAATATTTAATTAATATCCTATATATATATATTCAATCCATCATTATAACCAGTCATTATATATAGTGACAGAAAACAAAATATATCGGTTCGTGAGGCGGTAGTCCACCGTACACTTGAACGATGGATTCCTTTCCCATTTCACAGATATTGGATATGGATATAAGTCAGGAGAAAAATTAATAACATATAATTATATATTATATATTAATTTTATTATCTCATCATGGTTATATAATATTTTATGGTGGTTAAAAAATAAATAAAAAAATATAATCGGTTAAATGCCTACACCTTCTTCAGACAGTCTCCATCTCTTCACACCATAACACTACTAAGTTTTGTATTATGAAGAAAAAAATTCCAATAAACAAAATTTAGGTATTTTATTTATTTATTTTCGTAGATCTTGGATGATTAAAATTTTCTTTGAAGCGTGAAGAAAATAGGAGAAGAGGTGACCATTTATAAAAGATTGGAGGGAACTCTTGGAATTTCATAAAATATTCAGCTAATGTAATTTAATATTGATGTCCAAATGGATCTGAATTGATAAAATAAAATCTAAGATGTTTATTTTTTAAAATAATCTCATTGAATTAAATTTTTAAAAAAATACTATATTTTTACCCATTTTTTTGACCCACATTAACCATTTTATATTTACCTCAATAATAAGAATTTTTAATCTACGAGGGTCATGATAGTTTATATAAATAGAAAAAAGGATCATAAATAGAACATGGATTATATTTTAAACCATATACTAATATTTTTTAATTTTATTGATTTTTCTTTAATTTAATATTGATCAATGAAATTTTATTTTAAAAAATTATCATTAATTACAATTTTAGAACTATTTGTTTAATTTTAATTATATAAAATCAATAAAACAAATTAAATTCAAATGATTTTGTTAATAAATCACTAAAATTATTTTTTAATCTATAAAATTTGAGAACCATATTAATTTTTTGAAATTATACTACTATTTATATTTTTAAATTCATTTAATTAATTTTTTCAATTAGTTAATTAATAAATTCATCAGCATTGCATAATCATTTAAAGTAATTAATTATTCAATAAAAATTAAAAAATTTACCCTGATAAAGATAAGTCCTTTTAATTAAAAATAATATTTATAAATGAACATATTCCTTGGATATCCACATGATTAAAAAATTAATTTTATTAAAACAAGATTATAACCATTTTTACTTTTCATTACATTAAATATTTTATAGTTCATAATATCATAAAAATAGAAAACAAATTCCAGATAACCAAATAACTAATGATAATAGATTAAATTTCACTATCCAATTAAATTATTTCATGTTTTAGTGTCATTTTAATGTCCATATAATATTATTCTTAACAATTTATTATCTGATTTACCCATTGTCATGGTAAAAAATTTAATATGGTTACTACTCATATTGAAATAAATAAATTAGATTTATTTTAAAAAATTGGACCTCCTTATTCTAAATTTGGAATCAAAATTTTAAAATTCAAAGCATATAAATGGAATAATTTTATTTAAAATGAAATTGAAAAACATTTTGAAAATTGGGTTTTAATAAAAATACATGTTTTAAACATAAATTGTTTTTATACTAAACTCAAGTTTAAAATTCATTTAATAAAATCAGAACTGTATAATTTAAATTCAAAAATAACTAATTAAATTTTAAAAGTAACCATAAAAATAATTTTAATTTTTAAATAGTTTAAAATAAAAATCAATTTTCAATAAAAATAAATAATTTTCACTATTAAAAAATCATTGTTTTAAAAATAATATAAAACTACCACTCAAAGATAATTTTTATCTGATTATTTTAAAAATTATATCATCATACAAAATAATATTTTTTATGATTTCACTAAATTAGTTATAATTATTTTATCATAAGAATCAATTAGAACCATTTTTTAAGAAAATATGTTTTTAAAAATGTAAAATAGTTTAACTAAAAATTGATTTCTTATTTCCTCATAATTAATCAATAAATTTTTATTGATAATAAAATTATTATGTATATATTTTAAAATGTTTTTAACCCTTTTCATACCCACTAATTTAATCACTTTGTTATAATGTCGATATTATAATAATAATATTTCACGGTTTTTTTATGCTCGGTTTTATGTATTTTATAAGCTATAAAACATAGTAATTAATTTTAAAATACTCAAATATTACAATATCTCCCATTTTATAAAATTTATTATGCACAATTTTGAACATGATCTCAAAAATCAATCATTTACATTTTAAAATACATTTTTTTGAAATTCCAAATAATAAAAAAGGTTAATAAAACATCTTCTTGATAATAGAGAATGGGAAGTTTGGATTCTATATGGGATTAAACATACTAGGTTTCCAAATATAAAAACATTATTGAGAAGTAAAAACATGGACATGGCTGAAGATGATAATTTAAAAACAATGATGGAGAGTGACATAGATCATTGATTAGAATAAATTTAATAATAAAAAGAAAGTAAATATAACAAAATAATAAACAAAAGTTATAGAAAAGACCATCAATTTTTTGGAAAAAAAGAGGCAGGATAACATTTTTATTTCAAGATCCTTTTACCTAGATTGGAGGAATTATTTTACTATATAGACTAAAAGAATAATAAAATTTATATACATGATAGTTGTAATTTTATCTTCAAATCAATTTCCCCACAATTCTATCTTTTTCCCCAATAAATGAATATTCAAGAAGAATTTTGCATGCCTGAAGAACTAGAATAAACATCAAATGTATAATATAATTCAAAAAAATGACAATAAGTCAGTACTCACATATTTATACATTAACCAAAAGAGAAATGGTTATAATATGGTAAGATAATTTCCAAAATGAATAAAACATTATATGATGAAACAATACATCTATATCAAAACCTCATCATTATTACCCAATGGTTAAACAAAATCATTTCCTAAATAACTAAACATAATTTTTTTAAATATTTATATCCATGAATGAGACCAAAAAAAGTACTTAATCACTTATTATCCAAGGATAAATTATCTCACAATGAATTTAATTACTCCTAATGTCTCATACCTGAAATTTACATGCCTTAATCGTATAACATATAAGACATTATAATAAGTTCTATATGTAACCTTAATCAGCATAATTCCCAATTATGATTATATAGGATGTTAAATGAAAAATATACATTGAATCCTAAAATAAAATCCAATATTATCACATAATGGTCCTCAAAATTTAAGTGATATTAATCCAAAATAACATTAATCATTTAATAACTCATTAATCCATTATTATCTATATGAAAAAACTATATGTTATCCAATTGTAATAACCCATAATTACCCAAAAAACAATGATCATATAAACCCTAAATATAATAAATTACATTAAAATTTATTTCATTAAGATTTAAATGCATACCACCTCAAATAACAATTCTTATTAAATATAACAATTATATATACCCCAAACAAGTAAATGTCCTTTAGAAATATCATTTATCACCTCAAAATTCCATCACTTGAAATCTAAAAATGGGGTTCTAAGACATTGAACTTATGATAAATCTGAAACTTATAAACCCATGATGGTATCCATAACTCTTAAGATAACCTCACTAGAAATCATAATAATTTCCAATGATATTTACACCCTGATCTTATGCCTACTATAAAATCCATGAACTCACACTCATTGATCTAGTTATACATGAATAAAAATTATATTTATTGTTTAGATATTGGTAAATGTGACATAGATTTTTTCATCCAACCATTACAACATAAAAAGTAATATTAAATCTCTTACATTCCAAAATACCTTTTAAGTTAATTATTTTAGATAATTTATACAAACACTAAACAACTGGGATGCCTAAACAACTAGTTCATAAATATCGACATCATCTCCAACTAATTTTTTCACATTTATAATTCTTCTAAAACACAAAATACATAAAACCCTTATTCAAAATTTGGTAAAAGTAATCATAAGAAAGGTGAGATCAAATTTTTAGTAAGGATAAACATATAAATTAAAACATTTATTTCATCAATGAGCATTATATGAGAATAAGGGAAATTATATCATAATAATATTGCATTAGCACAATCATAAGAAAAATCATTCCCATAAATATTTTGATAATCAATCATGAAACATGTAATAAAGCATTACCGTAGTAAAAGAGATATATGAATCAATAATCATGATAATTTTTATGGCAACCAATATCAAAGGAAACATTTATAATATATAAAAATAATAATAAATAAATGATGGTAACTTTGGAGATCATTATCATAAAACCCATAGAAAACACTTACATTTTTAATAACCATTAGGCCAACTTCCAATATAATTTTCCAGAGAACATAATCATTACCTAATGCATTGGATCACTATCTGGGTTCACCCATCATATAATCTATATTAGGGTCAACTATGAGCTATTATGGGCCTCAACCCTTCACATGAGATGTATCAAGCTCATCCATGTGATATTATAGGGATACATCCATCATAAAATGGACAATGACTATATAATGAATTAAATCATCAGAAAAAAATAATATATTTATTAACCATTATAAGGAAATGGATTTAAAGATAATATCTTTAAAATAAGTATCACAATCCATCCAAATAAATAATATTATAGGTATCATAAGATCCAAATACCAGTAAAATAGAGGAATGATTAAAGGATTAATACATAGAAGAAAATTCCTTTAAATCAATATGTAAAACATTTCATTGAAAATATGGGAAAATATCATTTTCTTTGAGTAATATTTTATAAAATTTTAAAAAATATATAGAAAAATAATTTGTCTGAAAATAACCATGGAACCATGTAAAAGATGTTTAAAATAAAATAATGACCATTGTGGTGGGAAAATCTATTCATGTCCTTATCATTAAAAATGAATACCCATTCCAAAAATTCTATAAAATGGAACATGAAGAGACCCATTTAGAAAATATTAAGAAACGTTCTTTTAAAAACATTTAAACGAAGGTAAATGATCATGTATAATAGATTTAGGAAATAATTTATGTTTATAAAAGAACATTTTATAATTTAATTTACAAATACATGGATATTGACTAGAAATATTTCCATTCTAAAAGAATATAAATATATTGGTAGCACTTTAAGCTAAAATTTATGGATGATTATTTGTTTAATAAGGGGGTAATCAAATCAAAACATTTTAAAAAATTTATAAATAAAATACAATAAAAGATATTTTTCACATGGAAATATTATTATATAGTTTCTCCCAAAGGAACCTTGAAAAAAACAATCCAAAAAAGAAATGATATTGTAACAGAATGCATTAGCAAGTTTAGTAACGTTTCCATCATGATACCCATGAATGAATAACATCAAATGAAAATTAAAATTTCCTAAACATCAGGATATTAAGGATATAATATGTCATTGTGTTAGTATATACCCTTCATAAAATAATATAACAGCATATCATAAATTTATCTTCCAATGAAATAGAATGTGAAACAAATTACCTTTAAAAAGATCATATCATTGAATTGAGAATTAATAAATGGATAGATTATGTGATAAAATACATATAAAAACAATTATAATTATTATATAAATACATTTAGATATTTATTTATTGATAATATATGAATATAAATGTTAATTTAGAAGTTTTATAACCGAATTAAAAGAAATTGAGTTATTAAACCCATTACCACTTAGTAACTTTAATGTAAAATACAATTAGAAAATATAATTAAAATTGGAATATAAAATATCATGGATTATCAAGTATTCATGATATAATATGAAAGAATGGTATTATATACACCTTACAAAAAAATTTGGTGTATAAATAATAAAATATGCCTCTAAAAAAGAATTTGAGAAAAAATCTTTTATCTTTAGTGCAGACTGTTCATGAATGTACATTGACTCTTATAAAATAAAATAATACAAATTTTTCTATTTATTTAGAAACTTTTTTAGGTTTTATACATTATATTTAAACTATCTATTCATTTATAGTAATGAAATATTTAATTAAAAGATATGTTAAGTACGCATCTGGTATATTGATAACATTCGGGCCATAACTTGAAACTGCACATACTATGTAGACTATGGTAAAATAGAGTAAATTGTTCTATAAATTACAAAATAATAATAATAAAATAATTTTAATTTTTATAAAAAAATTATACTTTCAAAATTATCATTAAATATGGCTATAAAAAATGAACTCTGCTACAATCATGGATACGATATGCCTTATGTTTGCATGAGTACCATTTTAATTTTTCAATAATCATTAGGGAATGAAGATAAGTATTATTTTATAATTAAAAATGATAATAATATCCTAAATATCATAATTTTCATTAAATATATTATTTATTTCATCCATATGATATGGGGATGAAAAAAAAAATCACGTCCCTCTATAGCGGTGTAGTCCACACATACACATGAATATTGTTATCATTTTTTCTGTGATTGAAAAGGATAGAAATTATATAATAAATTATATTTTTATAATTATAAATATTTCATGAATCTAATATATATACATTATATCCAAGAATATAACTTATTTTGAGGGATGTTGATTTAAAATGAATTATACCGGTTCACAGCCCAGTAGTCCCCCATACTTAAGAACGATGGATTCCACTCCCATTTGATTGATATTTGAGATGAATATAGGTTTTAAAATTAACAGAATAACATATGAATTTAAATAAGATACCTATATTATTATATCAATAGGATTGGTGAAAATTTTCTTGAGGTGGAATAATAAATAAATCAAAAACATTATTTTAGACTCTATACTACGTTTTCCGACAATCTACCTTTATTTAAACCTTACGACCACTAAGGTTGGTATTATATGAAAAATAAAGACAATATACTGTGGGATGGTATGTTATAAATATATTTTGGATGAAATTTTCTAAATTATTTTGAAGTTTAAAGTAATGATGATAAGAAGATCCCTATTTTAAGAGACGGGGGGAGAACTTTGGTAATTTCCTAATATAATTAATTAATATAAATTAATCTTTATGTAAAAATGGAAATAAATTGGTAAAATTAGATGATATGTTTATTATTATTCAAATTCCACTTATATAATAAAATGTTGATATGTTTTACCAAAATTTTTACCGTTAAATTTTCGTTTTAACCCCGCATTAACATTTTTCACACTTAGATCAACAACAAGTGTTTTTACTCTTGACAGTTATGATAGTTAAAATAAATGGAAAAAAATAATATTAATTTAATGTGTGCAATATTTAAAACAAATTTTTAATCAAATATATTAATATATGAGTTTTTTGAATTTTATATAATTTAACAAGATATTATTTCCATAAAAACACAAAAATTTCAATTATAGAACTATATATTTTCTTTGACTTTTATAACATCAAGAAATCAAAAAGAATTTGAATAAAATATTTCAATACATCCATACAATATTATTTTTATAAATAAAATTCATGTCATGAATTAATTATTTCTAATTATACAACTTGTAATATTTTTGTTATCATTTATTTTTTTCCTTCAATTGAATAATTAATCTATCAGCATTGTGTAATAATTTAATGTAAACATTTCTTCACTAAAAATTTAAAACAAATTACCATGATGAATATAAATAATTAAAATAAATAATGAATATTTATAAATGAACATTCCTTCTTGTTATCCATATAAATAAAATTAAAGTTATTTAAAACAAGAGTGTGGCATTTTTTCTTTTCTTTACAAACAATATTATTAAGGTCATAATCACACCTGAATTAAAAAATAGACCATATAACCAAATATAAAATAATTATGGATGAAATGGACCAATACAATTAGGTTAAGGTATTTTTTGGTCATTTTATATTCTATATAATTTTATTTTTAACTCTTAATTACATTATTTACCCCTCACCGTTGTAACAAAATTTTCTATGGTCACTATTCTGAAGTTTGAAAATAAAATTCATATATTTATAAAATGTTAACCTCGAGATTGAAAATATAGAATCCAATTTTCAAAATTCAAAAAAAAAATGCAGTAAACATTTAATTTAAAAAAAATATCAAAAAAACACGAAGAAAAATCAGTTTTCAGGAAAATGAACTTTTTAAATATAAATGTTTTTATACTAAAATGGTGAATAAAATCATTTAAAACCCATAATTAGAATATTTTAAAAGGAAATTTACTTGAAAAATTTAAAAATTAACACAAAATATATTTTTATTTTGTAAATAAATTAAAACCAATTTCAAGAAAAATAATTTTTTTACTATTGAGTGAATAATCCATATTTTCAAAAAAACACCAAAATCCCCCCAATGGTAATTTTGGTATAGTGATATAAAAAAATTAATTATTATAATAATTTCATGTTTCTAAATGATCAATAAATCAATTATAATTACTTTTTAAAAAGGAAATAAAACCATTTTTGAAGAAATTATTTTTTTGAAGAATAAAATGGTTTTACTAAAAAATATATTTCATACTTCCTAAGAATAAATAAGTTAATATTTATTGAACATAACATTAATAAATATTTTAAAAATATTTAATCCCATTTTTAAACATTAATTTAAAATCTAGTCTATAATGGTCATATTTAAATAATAATATTTCAAGGATCATTTACGCTTGATGTTGCATAATTTATATACAATCGAACTTGGTAGTTCTTTTTAAAATCATGTGATATTACATTATTTCTAAATTATTATTTATGATCTATAAATTCTATGATAATTTCTATTTTAGTATTTCCATTACATAGCATACAAGATAACCCTTATTTATGTTTTCTATCCATAATGATTCCATGAAGGGATCTATGAGTGATTCTGGGGATATAATGAATAAATAATAATGATTTCATAATAATTTTAGGTTTTATTTATTGTTTTCAAGTGTAATTTGGGAATAATGCATGTATATTGTTTCCCAAGAATACAAAACTTTTTAATCCTTTTGGATGTGATATATTATATCTTTTTTAAAGATAGTATGATAACCACTAATTTATAAAAACCTGATTATTGATCTTATATTGATTAAATATATGAGGGTGAAATTATTTTTTGATTGGATTTTCATAAAAACTTAGAGTCCATCAATTTTTTATATTATGTAAAAATTTATTTTTCCATATTCAGTCACGCCATGTGTTTGAAATTTACCTAAATTTCTATTTTGAATGAATTAGTTGATTTTGAAATGTGTTTTGGGTTATCAATGTGAATACTAAAATGGATCTTGAGTATTACATGGAATTTCATGAAACACCATGTATTGATAATGTGTTTCAATTTTTTGAATATAAATCCATGGGTTTCAAATGTATATTGGCTTTTTTGGTGGTTATTCACATATATATGGGAATATATTAATTTACAATATCATATGATAATATGAAAATTTATGCAATGAGGGAATACATATATATATTTATGTGTGTGTTAGTTTGTGGGTGTGTAAATTTATATGGGTATAATGAGGGGTGGGGGTAGGTGTCACTCTGTTACAAATAAGGTTATAAATATCATTCTAAAGTAAATTATAGAGGCTCGGTTGACATGATTTAAATTTTTCTACTTGTTTTATCGATTTATTTTTTATTAATTAAACCCATATTATGAATCATGGGATAATTTATTATATGTGAATTGGGAATTTTAAATTATTTTTATATTTTTGGAGAAAATAAATTGTTTAATGTATCTTATTTTTATCTTTTAAATTAAATACCTTTTTATTGGTTTATAAAATTTCCTATTTGAATGAAATGTGAAATGTTTGGAATTGTAAAAGAACATGGTCACCCATGTAACAATTGATTAAGATTAGTGTTAAGTATCTATTTTTTATTTCACTTTACGACCTAAATAAAACTATGAAAAGGGTATGGGGTTGTCGGATGGGTGACACCCCACCACTATGATAATTCATGTACTTCATATAAAGTGATTGGATATGGTTTATTTAGTTGGGACACACCATACCACATGGAAAAGGCAGGACCTCCTTAGTGGTTTTTTTTCAAACACTGATATTAGTCTTTATATCAGTAGTACAAATGAGGATCTAGAGTACCCACTACCTTAAATAAATTTGGGTTCCCCCATGGTGCATGTTTTTTGAAGGGTTTCTTTTATAACATTTTTATTTTTATTAATATTGTAAAACATGGTGTTTAATTTATCATTCTTTCTTGTTACTTGTTTCATTAATAATATTTTTAATAATATTCAAAAGTTATTATTTACAATTTATTATGAATATAATTATTAAATGTAGGTTTTAATTTGTAATTTTAAATTTTTTTTTGATAAAAGTGGGTTAGGAAAAGAATAAATTTCTAATGTGATTGTTTTTAATTAATTTATAAATGAAAAAAATTTATAATGTTGTCTGAATATCTCCTATATTCACCTCTAAAATTGATTTTTTGATTTATTTTTTTGAAATATTTTTAGAATGTATATTTTATTATATAGTAATAACGTGGTGACCTAGAGGGAATTTTTATGGTTACACATATATTTATAATCCATATCCAGGATTCAGATAAGATTATAAACACTCATGGAGCATTCATTATCACAGTTTTGGATGGTGAAAAATAGAGTAACATGGATGCTGATAAATTGTTTTGTTTTGTTTATTTTACCTTATCAAATAATACAATTATTATTTTCCTTGTTTCATAACATTAATTGGAGGCACACTATATATGCGGAGGTATGGTAATAGATCTCAAGGGTTGTTTCTGTTGTGGGAGTTTGATGCGATGTAAATTTATATTGTGTGTTATTATCAAATTGATTATAATTTTTAAATTATACATTTTTTATTTTATATTTATATAAAACTTATGGTTCGGTAATGTTTTAATTTTAGTCAAATTTCAATTACTTTTTAAAATTGTTTTTATGTAAATATCATTCCATCTAACTCTAATAGGATGCCTTTGGGCCTTATCACTATCCCCTGGTGATCACGATCATGCTTTAAGAATGTCTCGGGTATGTAGGGATTCTAATAGCTGGATGAATCAAGTTGGTTAATGACATAATCATTTTAAATATATTGATGAGAGAGATAGAGAGAAAGAGAAGGACTAAAAATTAATAGATCATCTTGGATGGTATATCAAGGACCATATATCTTTGATGCGATATTACTCTATCATATTATTGAACGATATTAATTTTGAAATAGATAAAAACATTATATACTATGGAGGCACAATAATTATTACCAATATTATTAAATGATTCTTAAATAAAATATACATTAATACAAAACATGTATTGTAAAGGCTTAGTTCCTTTGGAAGAATAGCCTCTTAATATATAAAATAACACTAAAAGATGGAATCCTTATTTCATTATATAGAGTGAGATACAAAAATATATTCAATATTTGAAATCTGAATTGGATAACAAAGGGAATAAATAAATAATAGGGTGAGATAAAAATCCTAGTAAGAGAATAATCATGACAAAGAACCATAACATGTGAGTGAAAGGTAAAACATGATTTTATAAAATATAACGAACATGAGTGATTAATTGGAATCATAACCAAATGAGAATTGTGTCATTAGATCATGTTAACATGGAAAATCATAAAAGACATAAAACATGACATAAAAATAAGTCAAGGATGATTGCCAAAAAATCACATTGTGGATAGAGTCCCATAATAGATTTGGGTAACTCCCTAATCCCATACATGAAATCTCATGAGAGTAAAAAATTCCCCAATGTATTGGAGATATATATAATTCTAGGCCCACTATTCTCCTTTATTTCATGTAAATTGATATGAATTCCACCAAAGGAGATTAATCGATGGGAAAAAACATAATAATTGCACGTGGATATAAATTAGTTACAAAATCATGTCTCATAACATAATCAAAAGAGATTCCTTAATAAAATCATTTTAGATATGTTCAAAAGGATTTTAGTACCCCATGGAAGGAATGTATAATTATATAATTATAAATGTGATATATATATATATATATAATTTTTCATTATTCCATAACATTAAAGATAGATAAAATTAGTAAGAGGTAGAATGGTCGTAACATGTTGAAGATAGTGGGTTAGAAAGATCCCTTACCTTGAGCATGTTTTTTCTCATTATATATTTATATTCCTGAATAATAATTTTTTTTACATATTTAATCTCTTAATAACCTTTTTCATGTTTATTATTCCTTATATTTTAATTGTTTCCATATTCAAATACTTATTGAATTATTTTTACATCGGTTGTTTTAATGATAAAGAACCCATATGCCCAAAATCACTTTTTTAATTCAAATAAATCCACATATGGTATTAATTAATAATATTTAGAATTGGATCCATGGAAGAATTTTTATATTTTAACATACATTACACTCTTTTATCCAACCATAAAATATGGTAATGAAAAATTAACTATGTTACAATTATAGAGATGGTAGGCCATATATAAACATGAGTAACACATCCATTTTTTGAAGGTCATGATGGAAAGAAGGTAAGTGTTATTTTATCTTTTTTATATTATTATAATATAAAATAAAAATATTAATTTATTCATTACATATACATATAGCATTCGTCTGATGTGTTAATAAAAAATAATCAAATCGCTTCCTGAGGCAGTAGTCCTCCATAAACATGAATGGCATTATCATTTATTAAATGGATGGTAATGTAACAACATAAACGATATATTTATTTTTCATAATAATTAATATTTAATTAATATCATATATCAAAATAAAATTACTGATTATTTCCTTAAATGTAATGTGTATGTAAAAAATGATTCGCATCACTTCCTGAGGTGGTGTATTCCATTTACAGGAGAGACTATATCATATTCTCTATAGTGTGGAATGTAATGAGGTATATGTGAAACTATAATATATGATATTAATTATATTCTAAATATAATATATATTTAAATTAAATATATAATTATTTTCAGCAAAGATATGTCGTTATGGAAAACAAATTACATTAGTTTGCAAGGTGTTAGTCCACCGTACACACGATCATCATTTTATTTTCGTATTTCATGTAGTTGAATATGGTTGTATATTGTACAGTTTACAAACACACCAATGATTATATGGAATATTATGGTTTTAATACATCATCATTGTTTAATAATATTTTAATAAGGTATAATAAGTAATAAAATAAATTTCTTGGTAAAGTACATTAACTATTATTTCAACAATTTCTTCTGGTTTGCACCGAAAGCATACCTAAAATAGATTTATGAACAAACAATTTATTATAGGTTTATTTTAGGGAATTAAGGATTTAATTTCATAATTTATTTTATAATCCAATGGTTTTTTATGCGGATAAAAGATAAGATAGGTCGTGGACTTTTATATGTTGGATATATGATACACTAGGAATTTCTCAAAAGAACGAATTCCACCCAAAATTTTTCTCATGCCTAAAGGATAAAAAATGGGCCATTATATAATCTCATAATATATATGGTCTAATTTTGATCAGTAAATTTTAATTTTAATAGTTCTGGGCCATTTAAACCCTTATATTTTAAGTTTAACCACTGGTAAACTTGTTCTTACCATAACCGCGGTAAATATTTTTTACTCTTTTCATTATTAGTTATGGTAAAAAAAATTATGTTGACCTTATTTGAAAATAAATTATTATTATTCCAAACATTTAATAATTTTTTTTACAAATTAAACTCACTTATGCGAATTATATTAAAATAAAATTAATCCCATAGAATTATCGAAAAAACATTATTTAAAAAACAAATTAAAATAAAAGATGTTTTTTAAATAAATATTAATTATGAAATTTATTTTAATGGCTTAATTTGATGTAAATAATATAATATTTTACAAATTTTACTTTTAAAACCAAATTTAAAAAATGGAACTTGTAAATTATTTAAACAGAATAATGTTTTTAATAAAAATCAGTATTCATCACTATTCATTGAAGTATAAATCTTTTCAAAAAATATCAAAATAATTTACCCAAAGATAGTTTTCATATATTTATTTAAAAAATTAATTTAATTATATAAAATATAGTTTTTATATGTTTTAAAAAATAATTTCAAATTATGTGTACAAAGCGTGACTGATCCAACTTTTATAAAGAGATATTGTATTCAAAAAATATTTTCCTTATTCAAACTATTATTATTTTATTTATATTCAACTGATAAACATTGTATTTATTTTTAACATTGGTAAAAAATATAAATTTTTAATAATTTAAATACTAATATTCATATCAACCATCTTAACAACAAGTTTATAATGAAATTTTATTAATAATAAAAATTTTATAGAGTATCACATTTTATTTATACTTGGTGATGCGTGCATCAGAATATACTAAAAAGATTGAATTTATTTAAAAATAAATATAACATAAAGATATAGTTTGTTGAATTATTCCCAATTAAATAATTTCATCATTGAAAATTTATATTAAAAACTAATGTGAAAAAATGAGGGTGATTCTACTTCATCACCTCTTCTAATTCCCAAGTTAGTTTCTCAAACTTGTGGTTTCAACACACCACTTTGTCCAGGTGAGTATTAAAATTTAATAGAACATTGTATCTTTGATCCATGTTCTTATTTGTATAATACTCACATAGAATGTATTTATCCAACTTTAACACATATGGTTTTAGAACATTTGAGTTTCTGAAATGTACTTCCTAAGTATGGATACATAAAACACATCATACACTTGATATAGTTTAGGATGGAGTGCCCGTTAGTAGGCGGCTGTAGAAATGTGATTTAGGATCTCAAAGGGGTATATGTATCTTGGACTAAGCATTCCCTTCTTCCCAAACATCATAAATTTCATCCATGGTGAAATACATATAAAAACCTTATAACTAATCTCAAACTCTAGTTCTCATCGTTGGTTGCCCATATAGAATTTTTTTGAAATTTTTCATGGATTTCATGTAATAAAGAATGGTTAGGACCTTCTCTATAATATCACAGGAATGATCATTCCTCATCATCTTCCCCTCTCTAAGAACATCCCAATATTTCAATGTTCAACACTTATTCCCATATATGACTTCATAAAGCGCCATTTGATTGATATACTGAGAACTATTGTTATATGGGAAATCTACAATGGTAAGGTACTCATCCCAACATCCTTTGAATTCCATTAATCATGAAATCATCACATCAAATTGATTTTTATGGTACAATTATACTATAAATTTATTTGAGGGTGATAAGAAGTACTAAAGCTATGTTTTATATCCAATGTCGGTAGAAGGATTCTTAATAACCTTGAGGTAAACCTAGTATCGCAATCAAATAAAACAAATATGGGAGGTCCATGAAGATTTACAACTTATCGTATTAATTTATTATATATTTTTTCAAGAGATAAATCATCATTTATATCAATGAAATGTGTTTAATTCTTAGGATGAAAGACTACCACCCATATGGTGTTATTATCTTTAAGTATCCTTGTCAGTCCTATGATAAATTCAATGTTTATGTTTTCCCATTTTTATACTAGTATCATAAATATTTGCATCATACCATTATAGTTATATCATTCCTCATTGGCATGTTGACATACTATGAATAAAGATAAAAATTCATTAATCTCATTATTCATTTTATCCCTACATAAGTTTTTCTACGTATCCTTATACAAATTAGTTCTTTTGGGATGAATATAGAATTATGAGATATGTGATTCATGAAATAGATCACACTTTATCAATAGTTTTTATGGGACACATATCAAATTTCCATACCTTACAATACCTTTGTTAGTAATGTTGAATTCTGGAATATTCACTAAACCTTTGGAACACCTCATCTTATTTCTGGGCCTCCTTGGGCCTCTTAAGAATGGATGGTTGTGTAGATTTTTGATATAGGTGTGATGATGTTTATTTTAATATTACCATATACATCCTTATAAAATATAATAATATTTGATCATTGTAAATTCTCATGATTGATAAAATCATTGAATAATTTGTACATAGAGAATCATCCACATTGCTTACATTCCCTGGATGGTAATAGATTGAACAGTCGTTGTCCTTGATTATATTTTACTATATTTTTTGGTGCATGTTAAGATCCTTATATGTGAAAAATATATTTTAGGCTCTTTTGATACATATATGTATCAAAATTTCCCCAAAGTGATAATTTCCCAATATTTTTAAGTCAAAGATCACTATAACTAACTCCATATCATGTGTTTTATCGTTCTGCTAATGATTTTCCCCCACCATGTGGTATAGGCTATTAATTTATCATTATGAATTAGTAAGCATCCGAAATACTTATTTGAGCATCAATATATACCATAAAAATTTCCATATTTGAGGTAATAATAAGTACTAGTGCAGTGGTAAGCAACTTTTTCATCTCCTTAAATTACTCTTCACATTCAATGGTCTAGAAAAACATAAATCCCTTATCTGTTATCTTTGTTAGTGTGTTGAAAAAATCATGAAAAGTTTTTTTTACAATTCATTAGTAATACCCATCTACTATAATGAAACTATTGATCTCCATTATAGATTCTCAACTATATTAATCATTTATTTCCTTTTTCTTTAAAATGTCCATATATATCCATTTTCTTGTGATAATATTTCATAATAATGATAATTCTTTTGTCTAGAACTCATATTTATTGTAAATTTGATATAGATTATCCATTCTCAATTACTTTATTATAATATTCAATTTATCCTCATGTTTCTCATGAAACATAGAGAATATAAAAATAACATATATTTAGACTACCAAAAATTTTCTAAGGTAACCATTAAAGACTCAATTCATTAAGTCCATACCGATCGGTAGAGTGTTTTTGAGTCTAAAAGGAAACACTATGAACTAAAAGTGTACCTTATGATTTTGAAAGTCAGTTTTAAGAATATATTCCTTATTCAACTTTAATTGGTGGTATCTAGATGGATGGTCCATATTAGGTAATACTAAGACCATCCTAGTTGATAGAACAATTCACCTATCCATGGTAAGGGATACTTGTTTTTTATATTTATTTTTTGAGTTCCTGATAATCAATGTAAAGGCTAATTGACCAATCCATATTCTTTATGAATAAGATTTGTGCACCCCTTGGTGATGTTCATGGGTATATGAACACTTTAACCATATTTTACTATTGTTTCATCTTTAACTCCTCGTGATCAACAATAGTCATTATATATGGATTCTTAGACGTGTTCTATGTTATAAGAATAATATTGATTAAAATTTCAACCTATAAACTAGTAGAAATACCCATTAACTTATGAAGAAATATATAGATATAACCCCTTACAAGGGTTGAATCTTCAAGCACGATCCTTTAATTAAGATCAATCATATATGAAAGGTATCCTTTCTTTAGAGTAAAAAATATCCATTATTTAAATGATGATACCAATGGAGATTTATCGTCCTCCTTGAATTTTTATAAAATTGGAAGATGATTTTTGATTCAATGGTAGATCTCATTCTCTAATAATTTTATGATTTCTCTATATAATGAAATCTTATTTATTCATAGAATTGAATCGAATACATATAAATAAAGTATCATAAGGTTTTATAAGTTTTTTATCCCACAAATATGGGATGGGGATTAGTTATAATCCTGGGATGAAATAATTTACCCATTCATAAATACTCACTGATAACTCACCTTCCATGTTTTGAGGAGGTTCTTCAATATTTCTAATAAAATTACATGATATGAATGAATGAATAGTACTTGAATAAAAAATTATGTCTACAATTCTTGAATAAATAAATAGTATACCTATATCAATTCATTTTAGAGATCCACCCCCATATTATTGACGGAATTATATCTTTTTTTGCCTAGGGCTTTGATATTTTTATTGTTGTTTGTCATTGAAAACCCTCATATTAGTACATTGGATTACATAATTTTCTAGTTCTTTTCATTTGTAACTCTAGACAATAGGACGAGGGTCTATTGGAGAATTCGTTTCTTCCTTGACATTGGTGGGTTTATCCCTCCAATACTGACTTCCTTGGTTCTCTTGCTTCCCAGAACTAAATCAATTCATAGTCTTCTCCATAAATGTTCTATGATGCTTCTTCACACCGTTCGACAAGTGGGATATCAGACATTCTGGTCACCATTTTATTTATCCATTGCACCATAATATTTAAAATCAATTTCTGCCTTATTATCCCTATGAGAGACTTGAAATTCACTAATCTCCATATCATCTATAGGGAAACATTATGAAATTTAATCACAGCTATTGAAGCTTAAAATTTCAAAGGATTTACACAGATATGGATATTTTCCACTAAATAAGTTATCAAATTAACTTTCATGAAACATGAAAAATCTAAAGAAAAATTCTATATATCTTCTGATGTTTTCTTTTTAAACAAAATTTAATTCATCTTCCTTTTTCTTGAATATAAAGAAATTCAACTCCATTTTATATTGTAGAGTGTGAGTAAAATATTTTCTGAAAAACATTTTCAAGAATTCCTTCCACTCTATCTCTTTTAAATCATACATAGGCTCTGTATTTTTTATCAACATCTACCATTTATTAGTTTCCCCCTCCGTGTGATTAAAATACAACAAAACCATGTATTGATCAGTGTATTAAAGTATAAATAAGATATCCTCAATGGAATTGATTCATTTTGAATGAATTAAAGGATTATTATATCCACAGAATATTGGAAGCATTTGAAACATAAAGGATTCAACAAAAACATTCTCTTTTTAGAGGATTTGCATGTTCTTAATGATTAATTTTTTTGTTCAAAACATGAGTTATCTATTAATTTATGTTCATGATATTCCCAATTATTGATTTTATTTTGTTATAAAACTCATTTGGGTAGTCATTACATTTCCCCTCATAATAACAGTTGACTAGGTATCTCCTATTTCTCTCTATTTTAATGAAATTAAAGGGGAACTTTGGCAGATTATTTTAATAGTATTAAAAAATATATGAAACTATGTACAATATATATTCCTTGACTTGTGAATTTATATCTTTCAACATATGTTTTCTAGGATATATTTCCAATTATAATATCATATGGGCATTTTGTTTAGAGCGACATGACCCCAAAATCCCAGAGTTTGTGTCTACTACCATTACATTGCCTTGATTACAAGGAATCAAATCCATAAGAACCAATGAGTGTAGTATTCTTTATGAACCCGATACATATATGGGGCCTATATTACAAATTAATACAATAATTATAACATTTTCTTTTCTTATGAGGAAAAATGTATTCCATCTATGATACCCTTCAATATCCTTGATAGTGTACTTCTTGGATTCTTAGTGAAAGGGAAAAAAACAAGTGTAATATTAAATGCTCATTAAGGATATGTATAATAGAGAAATAGTGAATCAATAACAATTGTCAATATTGAAATGTAATGCCTAAATACATATGACATATAATAAACAGACTAAGATGGAAGTGTATAAACAATATGGAAAGGTAAATAACTTAAAACAAATTCCAATTTAATTAACTGGATAAGGAATAGTCAATATGGAAAGGTAATAAACTGAAAACACATTCAATTTAATCAATAATCTAGAAATTAAATGCATCATAGTTATGTCGAAGAAACATCTCAAGGATAAAAAGTATCCAAATCTGAAGGAGGGAAATGCTTAATTATTAGACACCATGTTTCCTAGGTACATTGTACCTTAATGACAAAGACCTTTCATAATATGATTTAACATGTGGGATATAAACCATATAAGGATATAAAAATGAATCATCCCTTGAGACTACCGATGCATCGAGGGGATAACTATTACTAGGCCGCACCTATGTCGTACATGTCTAAAGAATTCCTTATATATTGAATAATAGTTTATAAAATACGCCTTATCCACTATCTGTTTGGAGTATAAGACATAGATTTATCAATTTATCCATAGATAATTAAATAACTATCAAGTACACACTCTATGTAAAAAATTTATATGGTTTAGGAAATAATGATATCCATGATAAATGATATATATATTTATGGGGAAATATATTTTCAATGACCACTGGAAATTGAATATTTCCAGGGGACTCACAAATGAATAAAAAAAGTTAATGTAAATAATATATATTTTTCAAATCAATCAAAAACTCCCCAGAGGAATAATAGTGATGGTATCAATATGACATATACTCATTGGATTAAGAATTAAGGGTGTTTTCATTTATAAAATAGAAGAAAATTAAAATATTTCTTGACACACATTACCTTTTGTTTTCAAAAACCTTTTGAAAAAAAATTTCACAGAAAATAATATATTTTAAAAAAATCCTTAAAAAATTATATTTTTACAAATTCTAAGGATGATTTGATGGAATAATGGCAGGTAAATATGTATATACCGTAAAAGGTGAATAAATTCATATTTTATAGTAAAAATTATTTAAAAGTGCAATAATTTAAAGAGAAAATAAGATTCCTTTAAAAAGAATTAAAATAAATAAAGGGTATTTTTTTAAAAAAATCATTTTGGAAAAGAAAAAATGTTTGATTTTTTTTAGAAAACATGATTTATAGAAGAAAATGGGTTCAACAATCAAAGAGAGAAATGATGTCGAGTTATTTTAAGAACATTTTATAAAAAAATTTGAGTACCAAAAATTAGACAATTGGTAATATTAACTGAAAAAGTTCAATAATAACCATAATAGATGAAAATTAAAGAGTTTATTATATAATGATAAAATAATTTCCTTTAATAGAAATTGAACTGTAAATTATCCCAAGAAAAATTAGATTATCATGTAAACCCTAGAAAATACCATAACAATTATTTAAGTATCAATAAATGAAAATATTATTTGTTTAAAATGTAAATACAAATAAAAGAAGTTTATATTGAAAATATATTTTAAAATTTGATTACACATGTAATCTTGTAATATTAATGACAATGAAAATGTAATATAACCCAATGAAAAGGAATCAGGTTATGAAATTGTTTACCCCTTGGTAAGTTTTAACTCAATTCCTTTCAATGAAATAATTCAAATTAAAAATCAAAATACCATGAATATAAAATAATTCATGATATAATATAATAAATGGGCAGTTTATACACCACACAATCGAAAAATGTGGTGATAATGTCTTATGCCACATAAAAAGAAAACTGAGACAAGAATTCATTAACATGCATTTCCTTTTAGGTGACCATCATTTAAATTAATGAATAATGGTTTTAAAAAGATTAATAACTTATTAAATAACAATATTAATATTTATGATATAATATATTATATTCTTATAAATTCTTACTACCATTTTGTTAATAATGTATCATATATTTCACTATTTCAGGTGTCAGTTGCCATGTTTTTCGGTATGTTTTGACACATTACATGTTTTTCATGTTAATTAGATCATGATTTAATTTATAAACAATGTAAAACATGATGTAATTATCATATATATTCAGTATAAATGTATTTATAAAAATACATAATAATTTTTGATAGGAAATGAAATGCACCGTTCATGGATAAGGTAGGTTGTACGTACGCATGAACACTACTTCCTTCATATCTCTTATTTAAAATAATTAAAGTAAATGATATATATGTATAAAAAAATTATTATTAATTTACCATTTTTATTTAAAATATTTCATTTATGTTTATTAAAAACATCTTTAATACATTTTTTGTAATGTGTAAACGTATCCCATCACTTTGATGAGGTGGTAGTCAAAACTTCCCCAAATGATGTAATAATATTTACAAAAAATGAAAATAAATATATTTTTTATATAAAAACTATATAGGAATAAAGATACTATAAGTAGCATATATATATTATATTAACATTGTTTTCATCATAATTACCAACCATGAGAGGTGGTAATGAAACAACGAACAATCATCCTTTTTTCAGGCGGTAGTCAGTCGTACACACGAACGGTAAGTTCGTTAACCATTAGATGGAAGTGAGTGTAAGTGTAGGTAAAAAAATTAGAATAAAAAAATATAAGTATATATAAGATAAATTGGCTATTAGATAATAATTTAATAAGAATATTTTAGTTGGTGTAGATGGAAATAAAATGGAAGTTATCATTAATTAATGTTAAATCGTTTTCGGGTAACTCCATTTTATTTATACCAAAATATTTCCTTGGTTGAATTTAATTCCAAAGGGAGGATTTCAATATTAGGGTATGGATTTTCATGAGATATTTGGTAAAATTTTATATGTTCCAATGTGGATTGAGCGATGTGAAGAAGTGGGACGACTGAGTTCTTTTTTATAGTGGAGGAGGAGTGACATTCTAGTAACTTTTTGAAAAGGGAATTGCACCAACATTTTTACCATTTCATGTGGATACAATAATGACCCAAATTAGTTAAAATGGAATTATAGTTTTTAGATAATATTATAAAATTATTTTTTGAAAATTTTATATGTTATTCTAGCTCTTATGTTTAATGTTTAGTCTATCGTTAGGCTAATTTTCAATTTAAAAACTATAATAAATATTATTACTTTAACTAATTTTGGTCAAAACTAACTAATCCTTATTAGAAATTACAATTTATTCTATTTTTAAATATTGAAACCATTATTATAAATTAAAATGACATAATTAGAAGAAATTTATTTAAATATAACCACGCAAACAGGATAATAAAAAAGGTTTTTAAAAGTAAAAATGTTTAAAATATTGAAGTGTTTTTATATAAAATTTCAATGATAAATTGGTTAAAATGACCTAAATTGTATTGAGTGATATGAAATTGATCAAAATAAACTTTAAATCAAATCAAAAATATAATTTAACCTTATAAATAAAAAATATTAAAAGACAGTTTTGGAATAAAATTCAGTATTTTACACTATTCATCAAAAAATGAAACTTCCAAGAAAAATTCAAAAATTGAACCCTAATATATTTATTATGTTTTTTTAAAAAAAATTAATATTATATTTATATATAATTAAACAAAATTTCCAAAAAATGTGATTTGAAATATGTTCTTGATTAAGAGGTGGTAAAAGTATCTTCAGAAAAATATAGGGTTTTATGCGTAAAGCTGTGTTTGTTCTTATCTTATGCCTATCAAATATACTGGATGAATATAAAAAATAAATTTTTTATTATATAATATATATATTTAACTATTATAATTTAATAATAGTAACTAATTTAATTTATTATGTCAAAATAACTTTGAGAGAACAAAAATAAAAAATATATTCTTTTTATTCAATTGGTTTATATTTTTATTTCAAAATAATTGGTAACAAATTAATTTATATTATTTATTTATAAATAATAGATTTTCATTCATTTGTTAATACTATTCAAATTTACTAATTTAATATATAGGTTATTCATATTATATTAAATAATTTTTTAATAATATATTTTTTTATCTGGTAAAACTTAGTCTTGCGTGCAAGACAAGTCATCGAAAAGAGTCATTGTTGCGTGTGAGGCAAGATAACTTAGTATTGCATGAATTTCAATGTATATCATAGATATATATTATTTAAAATAGTAGTTATATGGTAAATTCATCAGATATTATATTCTCTTACTCGCTTGGTGTTGCATTCCACACACGAAATTGAAAAGAATGTTTTTATTTTAGAATTTTGGGGAGATAAATTGTTCATTTCACAATGGTTAATAAAGAGTTTATGAAATTCCTTATCATATTCTCTTTTATTGTCAATCCCATATTATAGAAATCCCATTATTGGGTAACAAGAGACACTTGACTTAATCCGGACACACATTTTTCACGTTAATACCATTAGATACATCTATTCTAGAACCACGTCCACTTTTAGTATCTAGATAATTAGTTAAATTCATAGATACCCCTCACTCTATACTTCAATAAGATTCTAGTGTATTTTTATATACATAATTTTATCTTTATACTTATCCATATGGTTCCCACAAAAGTTTTTTTATCACAGTCTCTAAAGGTTTAATATATCTTTGCGCTGATGCTATCTATAGTAACCCAATGAATTTTAGACATATTATTACATGATTATGAAAAATAAATATCCATTAATATATAACATGGATCATAACGTACAATTTTCTTCTCAATACTAGTTTTTTAATACATAAATTGAATCTAAAACAATGAAACCTTATTATTTCTCTCTATAGTAAGCTCCTTAAACCATTTTGAGATCTTAAATCTCACCTAGAATAATATGGGGAATACAAAAAGAACGAGGTGAGATAAAAAATGATTATTGGAACAAACATGATTAAGAATAATAACATTCCAGTAAGAATTATAACATAATATCATAAAATGGAAGTTACAAGGGTAATAATGTGGATTAATAATAGGAATAGAATGGTATTATAAGAACATGAAAAAAATTGTAAGGAGGAAATGAAATAAAACATGAAATAAACATACTTTAATGATTACTAACAAAAAATACCAAATGGTTGCAATATTCCTATAATGTATTAGTTTCACTCCCTAATCCCATACAAGATGTCTCAAGAGGCTAAAAAATTTCCAATTATTTGGAGGGCTATATAATTTTAGGCTTACATTTTACCTTAATTTCATGATTATTAATATGTGTTTCATATAAGTATGTCAATTATAAAGTATAATCATAATAATTATGCATATAAAGAATTAGTTTTTATACAATTTTCTTAAAACATAAACAAAATAGATTCCATATAGAAAAAAAATGAGATATATTCATAAGGAATGTATTACCCCATCAACAAAAGGGATAATAAGTTATGTATACTTGTGGATGAAATATTTATAGAATTTATAAGATGTATATAAATTTAAAAAGAACAAATATCTCATTCAAAATAGAGGATAGAAAAAATAAATATTCCATGAACGATGGATTCCCCATCGTTTGTATGCTCTCATGTGAATTGTTATTCCCTATCTGGTGATGTCTTCCCTCCACTAGTCAGCTTGGGACCTCCTCCCAGTATGGGTGGTTCATATACATTTACAATCTAAGGCTGGGTTTGGGCTTGTGTGTCTAAGGGGGTCTCATTTAAGGTGTCTCTGTACGGAGGGTCGACCTCTTTCCCTCCTCTTGGAGGAGGGGCATCTTCTCATGCTCTAGAGTGTTCTTTGCAAATTTCGCTAAATGTGGTGGTGTCCAAGGCTATCAGACTGGTTGATATATTCTTGGTGGTCAGCCTTTTAGTGAAAGAGAATCAAGATGCAACTTCCTTTAATTTATTTTCCTTGGTGGCCTGTTGTGGTCGCAACATGTCATCATTAGGCATCTTCAAGGCATTTGTCAACTCCTGTGGCCTCTGGAACCTCACTGTGGTTTTTGAGATATCCATAGTGAACTTCTTTTTTAAATAATTTCCCAAGGAATAATTTTTTAGATCATGGGTGTATGAAGGTATGAGGAGTGGATCCTAGCAATTTTCTCTATCCTGGTTGTCTTGGGATTACCACTTTGGTAGGCAGTCACCCACAAAGGCGGTCTGGCCTTGCTTACCTAGAATTCCCCCTCCATTCATAAATCTAAGAATATTAAAAGTTGTGGGGAATTTTCTAGTCTTATTACTTTGTGATGATGAATGAAAAAATCATTTTCAAGCTATGAACAACCCCTGCATATCTGTGTAGATGAAGCTCTTTGTGAGCTGGACCACTTGCATTTTGTTGATAGATAGAGATAGTTTTAGGTGGTGGAAAGTGATACTTTATAAATATACCATGAGTTTTGGTTTTTTTGTGAGTTTTATAGGCATTCAGAGGTGGTTTTCAAATGAAAGTGTTCAGGGGCCAGTTCATTGGGTGTTGGTTCTTAAAGTGGCCTGGATAGGGGTCGTCATGCTCGTCGTCGGTGAATATGGAAAATGAATCTATTGGGGATGGGATTTGGAATTCACATTCTTCTGGTGGACAATAAACCTCAAAGGCGGTTTCAGTTATGGTGGGCCCTAATTTTGAAGATGATACCTTTTCAGCCTCATACTCTGAATAAAAAGACATGATTGACTTATCCTCTACTCCATTCATGAATGTTTGTGGCACTAGCAACGTTTTCTCTTCAATAGAATACTATATACTTCCCTGGGATGAATATGGAATACTTGAATGTCTCGTTCCATGGTTTCCCAAATAAGTTTCACCCCCTTATCCAATTATTCGTTTCTCTTACCATCTCTCTCCATATTTCACCCAATTATCATTGGTCAAGGGAATCTCATCTTCCATACATGGTTTACCATGGGTGGAACGATTTTCTAAGGGAGTTGAGAAGGAGATTAAGGTTGTTTGGATCTCTCTACAATGTAATCTACTAGTTTCTTTTCTACAATTTGATTTGGTGGTGAGTCCACCATTCCCTACCTCAACATGAAAGCTATCTCTTTTAGAGGATCCAAAAAGTTCATTCAAGAAGAATATTCTTACCCGGAAGAAGTGTGCTACTCTAGATGGGACATTAAGGCTAGTCACCCACTCAAGGGAGAAGGAGAAAGTTATTTATCCTTTACATCCATTCTCTAATAAATTTGGACAAAGGGCCTAAAATTGTAGGCCTTGATTCTCTCTTTGATGGTTTGTAATGCCCAAGGCTTGGGGGCACAAGAAGAGTGTGCTTATGTATCCTCTAAAGTTAGGAAACATCAGTTTTCTCTCATTTAAATTATCGATCGCAATAAAGATCCTTGCAAGATTCCCTCCTTCCCTTGGAAATAGACTATTTGTTTTCTTTTCATGGGTACCCTATGAACACTCATATTTGGATTTGTTGGAAGAAATGAGTTTTGGTGGACATTGTGAGAATTATTCAATAGTATAATAATACCAATATTTACTAAAATGGGATGGAGGTTTTTATATGCATTGTTTATGGAAGCATGAGTCCGCATGTTTGGGTGGAGTTATCATGTCTACTAGAGTCATTATAGTGCGGCACTATCCTGTTGTTTGTTTTTTGTGACCTTAACTTGAACATGGATATATCATAGAAAAGTGACCGCTCTGCCATTTCTAACAGTAATATATAGTAATTCTGAGGGTTCTTATATATTTTAGGGTTTCTGGAGTTCGGTTTAGTGGATCTAAATACATTTGGTGAAATAATCATTGGGGATATAACTGTATTAGGAGTACTTTGGATAGGTGTTTCTTGAATATTCAGGGCTTGGGTTCCTTTTCATGGACATCGGTTAGTTACATACCTAGATCTTTTTTGGACCATGCACCATTGAGGGTGGAACTCAAACCAGATGTTGCGAGAGTCCGATCCTTTCATTTTTCTAACATCTAGAATTAGGATGGGGACTTCATGTAGATTATTATAGGTTTGTGGAACTGAGGGGTGGAGTAAATGTCCTGGTACAGCTTGTATAATCATCTCAAAAACCTCAAGAGGACATCCAGAAATTGTTGGATAATATGCCTAATGATCCTACTCGGGGTACTATTCATCTTGATATCGATTGACTTCAGGATTTCCTTCATCACACTGTGGACGATAATTCCATTACTATTATTTTTGATATGCAGGTTGTTCTTGCTGAAAAAATTTAGAGACGGTAAGGGTTTATAAACATATATCTCATGTGAGATGGTTGACGGAGGATGACAATAATAGTGAATTATTTCATGACCTTTTTGAAGGAAAATAGGAATATTAAGATCAAAATTATCCTTAGTAATGGAACATTCATGTCAGACATGGAGACAGAGGGTTAGATAAATTTAGATCACTTAAAAGGCTTCATGTCCAGATAGGTACCTTCCAAATTCAAGGAAGATCAAGATTTTGGGGATGATAAAGATTTTTTGGGATGTATACCTCATTTTTGGGGGTTTCAGATAACGATTTTATGATGGATTTACCTAGGGAGGAGGAGGTTAAGGGTACATTTTTTTCTTTGCTGCATGATAGTGCTCCTCGACTAGATGGTTTTCCAGTTTCTTTCTATGTGGATACTTAGAGTATTGTCAGTCCCTAAGTGGTTGAGGTGGTTTGGGACTTCATTTGAGGGGGTTCTCTGAGTATTAGAGTGTGGTCCTCAAGGGTGGTTCTTAATCCAAAGACAATGGATCCCAGTAATCTCAGTCACTACCATCCGATTTTCCATTGTAATGTTTCTTATATGATCTTGGTCACTTTGATTGTGAGAAGGATGAGAGGAGTAATTCCTAGGATTTTCTCAATGGGGAAACATGGGTTTGTAAAATGATGGATCATTCTAGGAGAGTTTGGTAATTTTACTGAACTTGTGGTTGATATAAAAAAAGATCTGTGGGATCAAATGTTATTTTCTGTGTGGATATAGAGAAGGAATGAAACATGATAGAGTGGGGATTCATTATTTGGGTAATGTGGAAACATAGTATTTAGGATTGGTTTTAGGACCAATTATTTAAAATATATTCTTCCTCGTGGCATTTTGTTTCGATAATGGTAGGTTTCTTTAGCTTGTTTAAGTTAGTTCGTTGTGTTCTTCAGGGGGAACAATTATCTCTCAGCATTTTCATCTTGTCTTAGGATTCCTTGTCCTAAAATCTTCATATAGTTTTAGAGGATGGTAGGATGACTATGTATCTGATATGGGATGGATTGGAAGTTAATTAACACTTGATTATTGATTATGATATTTTTATTTTTATGATTAAAAGGCAGAGTTCATTATGAACCCTCATCAAGATCATGTATTCATATGGAAGCTTAAGTGGGATGGGTGTTAGATCAAGGAAGTCAAATGTTTTCATTTCCAGAAAGTGTCTCACAAGGCAGTGTAGTGGTATTTGGGGAATCCTAGGTTTTGATTAGAGATGGTTTCTGATTTTTTTGGTGTTCCAATTTCAGGTGGTCATATGAAGAAGAAATTATTTTGGGATATTATCATCCTCATTCTTGGATGTATTTTCAATCATAAAAGCATGTTCCTATCATTTGGAGGATGGTTTACCTTAATAAACAACATGCTTACATCTATTCTGATGCATGTATCCTCAATAATAATTCCTCTTAATGGTTTTTTCAGAGGATGGAGAATGTTATTACACTATTCTATTAGGATGCCAACCAAGTGGGTTGATTTCACTTGGTATCATGATCTCATAAGGAAAGGAATGTGGAGGAAGGGGGAATGGGGAATTGAAATCTGAATGAGTCTATACAGGGCTTGAAAGGCTGGTTTTATTGGGACAATGTTTTTGGAGAGACTCTATGGGTGTCATTCTTAAAGCGTGGTATGGTGATAATTGAGATTCGACTGGGGGCCATGGAACACAGCCCACGTATCAGGCATAGTGAATTTTCTCACACCTTAAGGTTTTTTTCAGCTCGTCTCGGTGGATTATCATGAAAGGAGAGGTTGGATTCAGGAATGTTAACTAGGTAGGCCAAAAGGCTCTCATTTCCAAGTGGCCCATCTTTAGATATTTCTTTTTTGAGGAAATCAGGTAGCCTGATCTCACTTGGTCAGTCTGTAACCCTAATCAGCTAAAGGTGTTTGATGGGATTATCCTGAGTAGTGACCAAGACTCGTGCTTCTTTATGGGCTCTTGTTCAGGGAGGTTTTCCACTCGGGATTACAAGAGGGTGACTCTTGATGACCATTCTCATGATGAGTGGTCAATGAAGGTGTGGAACAATGAAATTCCTATGAAGATGACGTTTTTTATTTAGAATATTAGAAATAGTGATTCCAATGGATGAGAACATTTAGATGTAGTGTATTACAATGGCTACACTTTTTATCTATTATGACAACCTGATGGTGGAGTTGACACTGTATCTCTTTTTTTCAGAGTAGCTGGGAAGCTTTTCTCTTGTCCTTCTTTTCTCCACACACCAAAATAGTTAGTGAAATGTATGATAAGATTTGTTTCTTGGTTTCTTATTTTCACGGCATGGATAACATGGGTATTGAATAAAAATGTTATCTATTTTTCTCTCATACATCTTTTGTACTATTTGGGAGGCCTTCAATTAGGCTGAAATGGGTTCTCATCGCACTTTTTTTTGTTTCTTAATATTAGGTTAAGGGTGATGATCATTGAGATGGTTTAGCTGTTGAAAGGGGGGGTCTGTTCTCATTTTCTTTTTGTAATCTTCTTAAAAGACCTTGCATGCAGGGTTTGGGAGATTTATGTTGGATCTGGTGGAAACCTTTTCTCAGTGGTTTCAAATAGAAAGTGGATGACTCTTTAATGGAAGGGATTATGAGAGGTATGGGTGTCCTTCAAGATTCATGGGGTTCGGTCCTTATAGGTTTCAGTGATTATTATGGGTCGTGAATTTCCTTAGGGGAAGATATTTGGGACCTTCCCTCCAGGATTCTGGTTTGTAGGAGGTATGATTTTCATGTTATCGAGGTCAAATCAGATTTGGAAATCTTGGTAATGTTGATTCCGAAATAATATGGGGTGTCATGGGAGTTGGTCTACCTGATTTGCAGATGAATTATAGATACAAAACATGTGCCAATCATTCATCATAGATGGTGGGAGGATGATTTCATGGCAGAATCACTTTCTTTCATGGGAATACTAGGAGAGAATCATATTATTTATGATTGTCTGGGTTTCCATCATTTGGAATGTAATGTTTTTATCCAATGGGATTCCCTTGGTTTGCATCATTTTCATCCCCCTTGAGATGAATTCAAGTTCCTATATCTTGTTTCTATAGGGTTATATTTTAATAATAAAAATTTATTTTCATATCTATAAATTTAAATAGCGAGAAAGTGACATAGAGAGGTAATTGTGAAAACATAAAAAAAGGGTTGGCTAGAAAGATCTGTTACCATGAGCCCGATTTGGCTCGTGAGTTATTTAAATTCCAAAATAATATTATTATGTTGATTATGTAGATTCTTAATAAAAAATTTCATGTTTATTATTACTTTCATTTTAATTTTTTCATATTGAGTTATTATAACAATTAATTTTACATCAGGCATTTTAACAAAAAATGAATTATATATCCAACATCTCTATGAACACTAAGTAAGGTAAATGTGGGTATTAATTAAACATATAAATAATGTTAAAAATTACATAATTATCATTTCTATATATAAATTATACATTTTAATCCAACCATGAAATTTGATTATTAAAAATGAGTTATGTTATAATCATGGAGATAACAATCCATACATACGCATTAGTAATGTTTTAATTTTTAGAAGATCATGATGAATATAAGGTATGTGTTTTTTATATTTCAAAGATAATAAATACATTATATATATAATGTTATTTATTTATATAACCTTACACATAATTTCAATGAGATTCATTAATATAAATGAATCACGTCACTTCAAGAGGGGGTAGTCCGCCGTACACACAAACGATGTTATCATATATTTAATGGATAGTAAGGTAATAAAGCATAAGAAATATTTAGCATACAAAATTATTAATATGAAATTAATATAATATATAAACCTAAAATTAATACTTATTACAATCCATTTAATTTATAACAAACAAATGAATCGCATCGCTTCGCTTCGCGAGGCTGTAGTCCTTCGTGCACATGAGTGACATTATCATATTGTTCACATAATGGATTATAAGGACGTATATTTAATATTAAAATTTCATAAGTATTTTTATATTATAAATATCATATGTGGAAATTAAATATATCATTATATACATCGGTGAGACAAGTCATTTTAGAATGAATTACATCGGGTTGGGAGGTGGCAATCCGCCGTACACATTATCAGTGATTTCCCATCCCATTTGAGGGAGGAGAAATAGTTTTAGGTTATGAAATTAACATAAAAAATATAATTATATATAATATGAATAGTATATTAACCCATCATGGTTTAATATTATTTTATTGATATAGAAGAAGTAATAAAATAAAATGATAGTTTATGGATGTTACCCCTTCTTTAGACAACATCTTTTTGTTTGTAGGAAAAGCCTTCCTAGGTAGATTTTATGAACATAAAAATGATTATAAAATGAGTAGAATGAATAATTATAGTTATTGTGGTAGTTATTTGATGAACCAATTTGTTTTTGTAGTGTATTATATAGAGGATAGGTGGTGGTATTTTATATGAAGGGGGAGAAGACATATTTTGAATTTTGGAAAAGAAATAATTCTACTAACGTTTTTCTCAATCCTCATTGAATCAAAATAGATAATTTTCAAACCATATATGATTTATGTTGTAAATATAACCATAAAATCATAATTATACATGTTCTTGGTCATTTTTAACCATTATATTTTTAGGTTAACCCCTAGTAAACCCATTTTTTTACTTTAACTACAATAAATAAATTTTATTGTTTTAATTATTAATTATAGATAAAATATTATGTTCATATTATTTGAAAAAATAAATATATAATTATTAAAAATATAGAATCCATTTTTTCAATATAAAATAAAAAATTTAATAGAATTTTAATTTAATTTTAATCGAGATACGTGTTGCAAAAACGGTTTTCCAAAAGAAAAACATCCAAGAGAGAAAATGTTTTTATATCAAAATTCAATAAGAAAATGAATCAAATGAACTAATTTGGATTAATTAAAATATTATTAAAATAATTTAACTTTTAAAACATCATTAAAAATTGTTCTTTAAATGATTTTTCTTAAAATACAGTTTTTATTAAAATCAACATTTTTTAATATTCAGCAAAAAATTCATAAAAAATTAAAAAAAATAACCCCATGTAATTTTGTTTTTATAATTTCAAAAAATAATTTCATTTTTTAAAATAATTTTTCTAAAATTAGTAAAATATTATTTCCAAATTGTTTTTCAAAGGGGGAATAAACTATGTTTTAGAAAAATTCTATTTTTAAGAAAAATATTCTTTTTTTTAAATAGTTATTTTTATAGAATTAGTATATAAACAATGAATTTATTTTTTACATTTTTTAATCATATAATATTTAATAATTTAGTTATTTCTTTTTATACCCTCCAACCTGACGGGTAGGTTATAATGGCTATGTTTAAATGATACTATTTTATTAAAGGATCACATATTGTATAAACTCAGTGTTATGTGCATCACAAGATATTGAAGCGATTGAATTCATTTGAAAATAAATTTATCATAAAGACTTTAGGTGTAACAGATATACATTTTTCTACATAAAATTGTTATTAAGTTCTTATTTTTTATTGTGGGATGATTAGAGTTTATAGAAAAAATAGAATTTAGTTTACCTTTCAATTCTCAAAATGTTATTTTTAAAACAATGCACAATTAGTCGATTATATAACAAAATATACACAATTTATCTTTTTTTCTAAAATACACAGTTAGTATACATTATTATCTTATAGTGAACAACCTAATTCTTTCCTTACAACATTAATTTTCTAAAAATTAAAAACTTGTTTCAATTATTATTTAATAACTCAGAAAACCTTCCATATATGTAGAATAAAATAATGAATATCGTTTTTTCCATAAAATTTTAAAAAATATAAGATTTATTTCATACTAAATCATTTATTTAACAAGTCTATTATGTAATAAAATTTTGATGCATCCTCAAATATTTTCATGCTCTTCCCTCAAATCAAAAATAATAGTTCTCAATTGATCTTATAAATTGTGTTATTTTAATATCAAAGATCCACTTTATAATAGAATTGATTTAATTATAGGATGTAAATAATAAGTTACAAAGACATCTAGATAGGGATTTCATAACAATAGGGTTTCACTATGGGGTGAATAAGTAAAATATTTGAAAGGTAATTTTAAATCAATGTGTATCCATATTTATTATCATTCTTTTAACAAGTTCATGATGACAAACTAATATATAATATATGAGACTGATGGATTATCCATTCAAATTCATATGGTTAAATACTTCATAAAGGTTTATATTCAATCAACATATCTCTATTTTAATTTATAAAGAGATGATATTCTAAAATCTATATATAGGAACTGTGAGTTCATAATTAAGCAATTTCAACCCAAAAAAACATCAACAATATTATTTTATTTTATAAATATTTTCATCACAGAATAACGTAATATATTTCTAATCCAATTTATAGATGATATTACCAATAAATTTTAATGAAACTTATATGATCGTGAGTATTTTTAGGTTGAGAAAATAAATCTTATAAGGCACTATTTGTATTAAAATTTTAAAAAATGAAATTTTTGGATTTAGTGTGAAACATTCCAGGGGAATTTGATCACACATAAAATTTAAAAAATATATCATTTAAAGAAAAATATTACTAAATAACAAATAAAAATTACAATTTTGATGAACATATAATGGTTTATTGAGAAAACATGAAATTTAAAATGTTTTTTGAGAAACTTTCCATGATTTTATAACGAAAATAAAGGCTCACATGTAATGGACTAAAAAATTATATATATTAATTATGAAGATATATTCATAGATATCAAATAAAGGAAAATACTTGTAATTTTACTCATTATACCATCATTAGGATAAGGTTATATGATATATAATAATTCATCATATACGGGACCATGTTTGGTTTTAATGAAAATATTTATCTGATTTCAGTTTACATATAGAAATTAATGATAAATTACAATAGTTCTCTAACACATGATCTAAATTTATCAGTCATAATATATAGGCTAATAGATTAGAGGTGTTATCTATATGGTTTGAATTATTATATATATATATATATATATCATAAAATATAAATTTATATAGAAATAATCCCATATCAATATGAGACAACATAATCATTAATGATGATAAAGTACTATTATTGATCAATAAATTACAATTGTAATAAAAAAATATTATATAATGATCATATTATATTATCCATGTATTGAGTTTAAGGAGACCATAAATTCATCTATATAGAACGAATAGAGCTTGAAATTATAAAAGAAAATAAATTATTCTCATTAGCCTAAATGATTTCCTAACCATCCATCGTCAAAATGATTAGGGTTTCATAAGAATATTATTCATATAAGTAAAAAAAAGTTGGTAAAATATAATATAATTCAACATCAATATAAATGGATTCATATTCATTGACCTAAATATTTTATTCTACCAATGTTATATGAAAAAAATATTTTTTATAATGCACATAATTCATATTTCTCTATACTTTCAAAAATGACTACAAGGTATAACTATATCTGAAATAAATTCTCATCATGTTATGAAAATATATATTATAGAATATCTATCATGTTTTTTATTCATCCATGAATTAACGATAGGTTGTCATCGGTCCATGGTGATGGTGAAACCATTTCCTATACCAATATGGAAATTTGAAAACAACATAATGTGTTTTTTAATTACTCCAAATATCATTAAAAGAAAAAATACCGTATGAACAATGTGTTATCATAATATAATGTTAGATAACTTAATCTACATTCAATAATATTTTACACATAATCAATTTAAATTTTTTTATAATAAAGTAGTTTTGTTTTAAGGAACAAAAATTTCAATTTTTATCATTAGAAATTAAATATTCATATTAAATCACCATTGGAATCCTTAATGATAATTGAAAATTAGTTTTATCATTAATAAATATTATCACACTCAAATTGTTGAATATTCTAAAATGAATATTCAAACTAATTAATTAATTTTTTATTCTTACTCAATAGATTTTAAATAGTGTTGTGACTAACATTTTCCATTGTCCACATTTTTATATATATATAAAATATTTCATTGAAATATTTAATTTAAACAGCATCTAACTATTTTTGGGAAGTTATGTTGATCTACGATATTCTAATATAATTTTATTGAAAATCATTTGTAGACCCAAAATTCCATAATAAATTATTGTGAAGATCCAAGTCATAAAATATTTCCATAGTGTGGTAAAGAGTAACTATTAAATAAATGATGAAAATATCTAAAATGTCACATGTTCAAAATTCAATAAAATGTATTCCATTAGAAATATCTTTTGAAGAGTGAAATGATTTTGGTGAATAATGAAAATCTAAGATCAAGATATGTAACTAAATTTGATATTATTTATTACATGGTAAGAATATCATGTATAATAGAACTGTGATATCACCTCTATGAAATACTAAATGTGTTCTATTTATTACTTTATATGATATGCATTCTAAATCCCTTACATGTAATGTATCTAGATGTGTTTGAAGTGGAACATCAACTCTTGTATTAGAAGAAATTATAGGAAATATTATATTTTAGAGAGAATGTATGGTGAGAATATAAAACCGCCCTTATAAAATTAAACTATCAAAAATAGTAAGTATGAATTGGTCACAAGGGACCCCAGTGAAGTATTTAAACATATATACCCTCACCTATTTAAAATATGGGTTAATATTAAAATATAAAACATGAAATTTTCAATAGGGATATTACTGTAACAAAATATTGTTCTATAGTGAAATTTAATAATTTTATTCATTATTAAAAGATACAATATATAAAAACATCCACATAAAAATGCTAAAAACAAAATTTAAATTTGGGAATAAAAAAACTGAGAGTGAAATTTGGTGTTGTGGGAATGAATAGGAATATAAACTGGTACACTAATATTGGTTATGAATATTGTATTACAATTATTTAGCATATTAGAGTGACAATTAAAAATTTATATTAATATATATTGATAATTAAAATTTATTTATCTTTTATATATTGATTACAATTTTTATCATGAAAATAATAATAGAATTTTGTTAAATAAGTTTTTTGGTTATATCATTCACCTTGGAAATATGAATTGTCAATAAATACGAGGATTAAAATATAAAATTATATTTAACATGTTTAGTTTTTTATTTCAAAAAAATAAGTTTCATTTAAAAAAAATATGGTCAAAGAATATGTTCTAACAATGAATAGTGAAATGCACAAAAAATCTAAATATTGTTAAAATAAGATATATCAAAATTATGATAAAAATATTTATTAAAAAAATTATACATTATGTATATGTGAGGATGATTCTTAATGCATGATATTTCTTCAAATCTACAGTTACAATTCATTAAAAAATTAATTCATTATCCATTATGTAATTTAAATCTATAAAAAGTTAGTGATCTAAAATAATAAGTAGTTTCTCTCATCATCTATTGTGTAAAACACCAAAAATATTTCATCTTCTGACTTTATTCTCATTTTACACCACCTAAACATATTATATACAATTTATAGGTTTTATCCATAATACATTCCAAGAATATCAACACCTAAAAGGCCATATGTGAAGGATTCATTTTAGCACAATGTGTCAATTACATTCTTTAAACATGTATTTATTTTCAATAAGATTTATATTCTCTATATGACTAATTATTTAGTATAATATATTAATGTTGATATTATGGTACTACCAGTAATATGTATGTAATTTTTTATGGTTAATTTTTATTTTATACTTTTTCATTCTACCACATTAATTATACGACTTGTTTAACTATCACAATGAAAGATTTTTTATCTCTAACCTTTAGACATTTTTGGATAGTAAAGAAAAATAAATAATGTCAAAAAAACACGAAATGTATATTTTTTTCATTTTTAAATAATTACCTTTAACAATACAATTCAAATGCTGAATCATGATTCATTGATTTTTAATTTTAAAACTATAGCTTCAATTGAATTATCTTGATATTTTAGATCTTATGATATATTTGGGAACATGTAACCCTTTAAATTTCATTATTGAATAATTGTTGTAAGTTTTATGAGGAATAATAAAATAATATCAAAGAAACCATTAGACTCTCACTACCCCAAACTAAGCATTCAATGGTGCTTTACTAAACCGCCACTCAATCATAATAATTTCGTTTTGGTTTTTTATAAACCCCATTTAAATAGTTAAATATTTTTACAAGCACGACACTTTTCCGTTCCACAAACACCCTGACCCCCAATCACACCCAATCTTCCCACCCCGCCAAACCCCACACCACCGACCCCCCAAAGCCTGAGCCTCCTCACCACTCTTTGCCACCCATCACTGCCACTCACCGGCCCTCACCACACCTAACCCCACCACACCTCGCATTTTTATATTGTTGTACCTAGACGTGCCTCACCTCGTAATCCTTATTTGGATTTATATATCATGATTCATATAAAGGAAAGGTCCAAATGTTGAATGGTGTATGTCGAAGAATGGTTAGAATAAAAGTGTCAAGAGAACAATCAGAGTAGACACTAAGTATTCTTTTGATGGCTCTGGTATCTGTTTAATTACTATTTTTATAACCTATTTATATATATGATTAAAATGATTTCAGGTATTTAACAATTTATAAATATAAATCTTCTCATATATTACTTATATAGAATTTTGTGATGTTTTTCAATATGATCGTTGTTTTTTTCCATTTATACTATACATGGGGAATGATTTTATTATTTTTTATTTATTCATTTATGATTCCCTAATTCTCTACATCTTAGAAAAATTATGTAATAAAATAGTCAAGATTTTATAGGGGTCCATAGTGGGTCCCAATTGGATTGGTACCTTTTTCTTATATCACATTATTATTTCTTATGTAATGGAGTAAGAAATCTACATTATTTAATTAAAAAAATGATTGTATGTTCAGTTATCCATTCATTTATCTGACACTTATATCATTTTTGAATTCATTCATTATCATCGATGTGTTTGTTTTGATTGTTAGTACTGTGGCTCAATAATCATTTCTAATTCTTTTCTGCATAGGTTTTCTGAAATATATGTTTTGAACATAATTTTATTTGACTAAATGATAGGAATGCCAAGGTGGTCGTTTAATTTTGTTCCATCTACCACACCGACATATGATGATCCATCTATATCCCTCCCTACAGTATCTAAGACACCATCTGCTTTCTCCATGAACCATCTCCAACCCCTTTATGAGCGTCCCATCATTATCATAGTCGACACCTTCCTATTCAGTAGTCTTAATCATAAGGGATAAGGGACCCACACCTAATTCTTCCCGAGGATATTATAGGGTGACTGTTATAGGTACAAATTTTAATATAAATAAATTTATTGAAAATTTTTATAATACATATGTTTTCATAAAATATTGTAACAATTAAAATATGGAGAATAATATGAAATGTTCAGATACAAGGAATATGACTTGACTAAAAACATTTGTATCATTTGATTCCTATGGGGTCCCTACAGATGACGTTAAATGATTACATGGCCAAATTCTAGGCTATTTGGCCATGGAGCTAGTTTCCCTTCTGATTAAATAAGATGATTAGAGGCACATTCCTTAATCATGGAAAAATGAAGTTTTTGATTAACAAATAAATAAATTTTTAATACATTGTGGTTTAATTTATTTTTTTTATGTTATTAAATTCTAATACATCCAAAATGAATTTCTATGTACAGTTTATTTTCACTATACAGTTGTTGATGTGCTATCATGAAAGTGGAAATTGAACAATATAGGAAATAAATAGAATGAATTTAAATGCAGATTGCGCAATGATGTCAACGATACTCTATTGAGTGCCCAATAGATTTATGACTATGTACCCATTGGGGTAACTAGAGAGAAATGGACTATTTTTATTGACAGACATCATGGTGAGAGGAACACAGTATTTATATATATATTAATATATTAATATCATTCTTTATTTATACATGTATATAAAAAGAACATTCCATTTCATACATTACTATTAAAGTAGATTTTATTTATTTTAGGATCTTTCAAGGAAGAATTATTCAAACCGGGATAAGAAAATCATCCCTCACGCTATGGAGTCAAAGTGTTTTCCAAGATGACGATTGACTCTAGTAATATTTCCATTAGTTTAACTATTTATAAGACATTATTATTTGTTTAATATATTAAATTTCTGATTTATCCTTATTTAATATAGTCATAGAGTTTAGGGAACCATGCATCCTGAAAAGAATTGTGGTTGGATATTCATAAAAAATATGATGGTAGTTCTGTTAATGAGCCTTCCAATGAAGTTGGGGTATGAATTCATTTTTAATTATAATAACTTATTATTTGTTGTCACTATGTTAATATATGTTTCTTCTAATACAGATGATATTTGTTTTATAGGTAAAAATTAAATAAATATGGGATACCAATCCCATTTAGTCCTACTCAGCCTCCTAATATTACCCAGTTGGTAAAGTGTTTGGGAAAGAGCATCCTGGTCGAGTGTGTGGGATGGGCTTAGGAACCTTAACATATAAGGCCTTTTGTAGAGAATTAGGGATGGAAGCTTTATCTACTCTTAGTTGTAGTCACCCCCTACCCTGATATGCTAAAATAGATTTTATTTATATGTAAAGCACATTTCAGGAATATAAGGCTCAGATATCCACTTTTTAGAAATCATTGGTTGATTTATATCAAAAAATGGCCGGATCTGTCGCTAGTGATATTGTATCGATGACGGGTTGTGAGCTGGTAAATAAAACAACTTCAAAATAATTTTTTTTGAAATAAATTATTTTTTTATGATTAAATCTAAATATAAAAAATTATTTAATTTTCAATATATTTGTCTTATTGGTGCCTGTAGCAATATGTAGAGATGGACGAGGATACAATGACATGAAGTGATCATCATCAGACAACGATTAGTGGTCTTGTTTATATATTTTACAAATATGGAAATAGAGGGTTTGTTTATCTATCATGTGTGGCACATAGTAGCTACCAAACATTTACATTACCTAACATTTTCATGATTTACCATGTTTGGTAAAGGCATTGGAATTTTATACGGGTTAAAGATTCAGTAAGGTAGTGAGTCTAGAATTGGTGGAGTATGAAGTTGGTGGATAATTAAGTAATCTATGTTCCATATGGGATATGGATATATTTATTATGTTCATATTAGTTATGTTATGACGTTTATATTAGTATTTTGAACTAACTATTATGTTGTTTATTTGATTCATTTTATTCATATTGGAGACCCAAGCCTCACAACCGTGTCATTCAAGGATGGGCCTCACAAATGTTGGGTCAACCATTGAACACATTAAAAACATTGGAATGATCACTTCTAATAAGATATCCATTTAGGTGTGTTCCTTGGATTGTAAGCTAGATTAATTCTTCCATGCACCATCACTCTAGGGTAAAATAATACATGGATAATGATGGGGATTCAAATTATGGGAGACCTAATGTATGGATGTGAATATTAGGTGATTTGTGGGACAATTTCAACACTTTGGGAGCTACGCCACCATGTACATGGGAACATTGAGTGAGCCTATATATAATTGCGATTCAATCCCATTACCAATGGGATTTACCTGAGGTTGTTTATTTTTTGGGATGGGACTATGATATGGGATTTTAGTATCTATTTGTATCCCATGAAACTTAAAATCCATCCATATAGAGTTTTGAAAATTAGTGTGGTAGATAACCATCATTAGAATAGAACATCTTGTCCGAAAAGGGATAGAATATCATGATTGTTACATACTGGTCCAATATGGTCAATGTTAGGATCAGTTGTTTAATGTCTTATAGATAATAGGTTCATACTATGTAGTTTTAAGTCTTACAACTCAGGCATTGCTTCTATACAGTTTGAAGTTTTATATTTAGATCTATGAAACATTGTTAGATGGTTGAGACTCTATAGACTAGATTACGTTATTATGTGTCCTTTGTATATGGTTTCTTATGAGACATCGATATATTTTTGAATATGGAACATTGTTAGGTTGTTTATATTATTCTGTTATATGTTCTCAGAACATGATTTTTTTTTTGCAAGGTACTGGTAGTGGGGCTGCAGAACCTGCATCATTTTTATATTTTTAAATTTTATTTTTCCACCAGTGTAATCCTCCAAAAACAAAATGGAACATATTTAGAGGATGGTTAAACCAATATTATAGGTTGATATTTACTTATTCTCGGCAATTAAAACTAAATCTAAATAAATGCGTGTTATTATTTAGTGGCGGTTTTGGTGGTTTTAGTGGCGGTTTTCATGTAAAAAATGAAATAATTAGTGGTGGTTAAAACTGCCAGTAAATATGTTTACTATGCCACTTTTTAGAAACCACAAATAAATTGAAGAAACTTCCACGTGTTGGATACCAACACAAGATTTAGTGGTGGTTTTATAAAACCATATTAGAAGCATATGGTGGCAGTTTAAAATGATGTTATGCGTTGATTTTCTTATAGTATCTTATGACAAGAAAACTCTATGAATATATATTATGCATGAGTGGTTATAGAGAAATAAAACAACAGAAAAAATTCAAGTGTTTTGTGAGTATAGACTAATCCTACCCCTCATGGATGATCCAAACCAAATATGGAGAAAATATATATTATAATGTACTCAAATTCCCATAAAAGTAGTATATCTTAGTAGACAAAGAAAGATACTATAAGGACACGGCCATAAAACGTTACTTAATATTTTATTTTACACAAGAATATAAACTAATACACGTTGAGAATCAATTTGGGTTTAGAGTTATAAAGAATTTTGATATCTTATATATATGTCATACCACTTTCATTCAAGAGGATACTACTATAACAGTACCCATTTTTTAAAAATATAAAACATTAAATCAAAAAACATGATTTCATTAAGAACACTCCATATCAAACATCCAGGCTCTCGTATTTCTCTTAACCATCCATATATCCTTTTAATTTTTTTAAAAATATGGGATGAGTATAAAACATAATAAGGTATAGAAAGAATGAAATCGTTAGTCAAGTGATAACATAAATACCAATAAAACACATAATCATAAAAACTCGTATGCATAGAAACATCATGTAGTTTCCTTGAGAAATATTTACCATATCACTATTACATTCAACCTTACACATGGAATTACCTGTTGTTAAAATTCCAAGGAACATATCATGGTAATAATGTATCCTGAAAATCAGAAGAAACTAGTCATTAAAAAAAATATAAAACAACAATCAATTTGAAATATATAAAAGAGAGTTTTAAAAGGATTTTAAAAAGAATGTTCCTTAAAAATATAATTTGAGTTTGAATTAATAGAATATATTAGATATGTTTACACACTATAAATACACATAATTAAACATAATATAAACAAAATTCATCACACAAACAATCTTAATAACATATAATCAATATAGAAGAAGGTTAACCCAAAGAATGGAAATTGGGTTAAGAATTCCTTTACCTTGGCTTCTTCATTCAAAAAATGCGATTAAAACTCCAATATAATGGTTAAATAGTGTAATTAATATCTTAATGAACATATTAATATTTATAACACCTTATATTATCATTTTAAAACAACATTCGACACATTTATTAGTAATATTTTTTTATTTACATTGTGTCGGGTGCGTTCTTTACATGGTTTCCATGATTGGTTCATGATGAACTATCTTGTCGATTGGAAGGGAAAATCCATAATTGGAATATAATGGTAGTTACATATTTCAAAAACTATAAATTATACTATTTATCATTTACAATTCTTAAATGAGGATGATTTGTAAGGTAAAACATTAATGATGATCGTTTGATAATTTTAGTGGTTCTTTGATAATAATGACCTTATTTTTTATTATGAATTAAAACCATGTGTAAAAAAGAATTCTAGAACCTTGGATAAGACATAATACATATATAATAACCTTGTTCAACCATAAATATGTTTTCATTACCTGACATTAAATAATAAAAACAAATTAAAATCACATCGTCCACGAGGTTGGTAATTCGACACATCACAAATAATGTTTTTATTCCTTGAATAAGTGGGAGAGGAGAAGAATAATGATGATGATTTTTCCCTGAACATGTGAAAATCCATAATTTAAAATATTTCTAGAGCTTTCATTACTATTTTATAATATGAGGTGAAGAGACTATAAAAGAAAAGAAAAATAAAGGAAAACACATTAAAAGGAAGAGGATTTCTTACCTCTTGATCTCTTCTCCTTGATATCCACCTTAAGAACATTGATTTTAGAATTTTGGAGAGACCAGAAGGTCTTGGACGTGGTGATGGAGATTGGGGATGGAATTAGAAAGAAATTTGACAATTCTCAAGGCTTGAGAGGTGTGGGAGGAAGAGAGTAATGAGGTTGGTATTTATAGTGGAAGAGATGAGGTATTTAACATTATTTTAATGATTATTATAATATTTTTGGTCAAGAATATGAATTATCACAATTTATGGGACCCAAAATATTAATAATGGAATTTCAGTTCGAAACAAGTTGCCTTACATAACTTCAATGTCATAAATAGTTTATTTTACGGATAAATTGAATATATAGTAATTTACCATATTTCACTATTCATCGAAAATTCCATAATTTCATAAAAATCCCCAAAATTCACCAAAATATTTTATCGATGTGTTGAATTAAAAAATAAACACAATTTTTTGAAAATAATTTTCTAAATATTATTAATTTAATTTCTTAAATAAAATCATACGCACATTAAAAATTAACAATTTTAATTATATAGCTGCCTTTATATCACATTGAAAAATTTACCAAGATGTATTTATCTTAAAGACATGTGAGAATAAAATAATAATAAATTTACTATTAGTTAGGGTCATACTACTATTCATATTAATATTCATATGGGTAAGTTAGTATTCAACAAAAAACAAGTCAGTTCTATCAGAATCTAAATAACGTAATGATCACAATTGTAGATGACCATTTTTTGAAATTCAAAATATAGAAGCTGCAAAATTATGTTAAAAGGATAGTTATACATATATAATTAAAACAATATTCATTCATATCATTTATTTCATTAATTTTTTTTAAAACCTTGGGGGGTTACATTATCCCCACCTTCTAGAAATTGTGCCCCCACAATTTTATTTCCTCAATAAACAAGAGTGGGTACCTTTCCCTAATAGATTTTTTAGATTACCATGTAGTTACTTAAACACTATGGTTTCTCCACAAAACCTTTTCCACGTAGATTATCTTATTCCACAATACAGGTTCACTACGATTAATTATATGAACTGGTTTCTCTTCATAAGAATGGTTCTCTTCCGGCTGAACTGCTTCTGGACTCAAGGCATGTGATGCGTCTGGAACATAATTTCTCAACATAGAATCATGAAAAATATTATTTAACTGAGATAAACATGGAGGAAAATCTACTCAGTATACAATTGGTGCAACATTTTCTAGGATTTCAAAAGGACCGATGAATCGCAGTCTTAGTTTTCCTTTCTTATCAAAACGCATCATGCTTTCCGAATGAGAGATATTAAGAAAAACATGTTTACCTACCATGAAAAAGAAGTATTTCCTTCTGTTATATGAATAACTTTTATTCCTTATTAGAGGTTTCCTCATGTTCTGCTAAATCATCTTCACTTTATCATCCATTTACTCTTTTAATTCTGGACCCATCAACTTCCTTTCTCGAACTTCATTACAAAAATATGGAGTTTGACATAGCTTCCGATACAATTCCTCTAAAGTTTCCATCTGTATACTAGAATGAAAACTATTATTAGAAGAAAACTAAACTAAAGAAATATATTGATCCCAACTTCCCTATTAGTTCATTGAAAAAGCTCGAAGCATATCCCCCAAAGTCTGAATCATTATTTCTGACTGCCCATCTGATTGAGGATGAAAAACTATACTGAAATTTAATTCTGTGCCCAAAAACTTCTAAATCCCCTTCAAAAAGTTTTATGTGAACCTAGGATTCTTATCAAATACAATGGTAGGAGGAACTCCATGTAACCTGACTATCTTTTTGTGGTACAGTCGAGAAATATAATCCAATGAAATTGTATCTCGAATAGATAAAAAATGTGCAGATATTTTCAGTCGGTCAACAATTACCAAAATTGCATTGTTACCTGCAGGATAATTTGGTAGTCCAACCACGAATTCCATGGATATATTCTCCCATTACCACTATGGTATGGGGAAATTCTGAATAATCTCGTTCGGTAACTTCCTCTCTACTTTAAACTGTTGAAATTTCAATCATTTCACAGTAAATTCTCGAATATCAGTTTTCATTCCATCCCACCAGTAATACTCTCGAAGGACTCTTTACATCTTAGTACTTCTAGGATGAACTAAAAATGGAGTACTATGAGCTTCACACAACAAATATATCTTTAACTAGGAATCACAAGGAAAACAAAAACTTTTTCCCAATACTAAAAAACTATATTTATCATTGTTTAATTCTGGAAACTTACCTATTTTAACCAATTCAACCTTTTTCTGTAGCTCACAATCTTCCTTCTGCAATTGCTTAATTAAATCTAGTAATGATGACTACACTGAAACCTGAAACAAAATAGATTTATTCCCTACACTAAAAAGTTTTATGCCAAAATTCATCAAATCATTAATCAAGGGATCATTTTTTAAATGTAACATGGTTAATGATGCATGATTTTTCGAAGCAAGGCCTCTACCTCTTTATTTTCTTCTTCCTTTATGGTAATTGGTCATGAAATCATAATCCCTTATCAGTTAAATCCATCTTTTATGCCTCATGTTTAATTCTTTCTAAGTGAATATATATATTTTATAATTTTATGTTCAGTATATATTTTACATTTGGCTCCATATAAATGGTGCCTTCAAATTTTCAAAGTAAAAACCACATCTGCCATTCCAAATCATGTGTTAGATAATTTAACTAATGAGGTTATAGATATCTTGAAGCTTAAACAATTACCTGATCATTCTGTATCATAACACAACCATGTGTCATTAATTAAGTATTACTGTAGATGATAAACTCACCATTTCCAGAAGGAAAGGCCAAAACTGGAGCATTCTCCAATCTCTTCTTCAGTTCTTGAAAACAAAAATCACATTATTCAATCCAATCAAATTTAACCCCTCGTCATGTTAACATATTTATAGGGCTAGATAACTGTGCAATATTTTTAACAAACCTTCACTAATAACACTCTAATCCAAGAAAACTACGAATATATGTAACATTTCTGGGTCTTAGACATTCATCGACCACTTTTTTTGGTATGATCCACTATTATTCCATCCATATTTACAATGTTCCCAAGAAAAATAATCTTTTTCAACAAAAAATCACACTTTCTGAATTTTACTAATTGTTTATTTTCATTTAAGGTTTGTAAAACAACCCTTTGTTTTTAATACTCCAATTTATTTCTAGAATATACATGAATGAAATCAATAAAAACAACCAAAAACATATCCAAGAACTCATCAAATATTTAATTCATAAGATCCTTGAATACAAAATGTTTATTTTTTAACCCAAAAGGCATAACTACAAATTCATAATGACCACATATAGGACATCATGTAGTCATCGGGATGTCTTCATCCTTTACTTTCAACTGATGGTGCCCCGAACTCAGGTGAAACTTCGACAAATACTACACTCCCTAGAGCTAATCAATCAAATCATCAATACGAGGAAAAGGATACTTGATTTTAACATTAATGTTAGTCAAGGCTCTATACTCGATTCAAAGTCTCATTGATCAATCGTTTTTTCTTAATAAACAAGATAGGAGAACCACGTGGTGAAGTGCTAGGTCAGATGAAGAATTTATCAAATAATTCAAAAAATGAATTTTTTATTTATATAATTTCCATTTGGGACCTTCGATAAGGAGGTTTAGTAATTTGATTAGCATCAGGAACTAAGTAAATAGTAATCTTGGTAAAAGTGGATGTCCTAGAACCAACTAGTTTTACTTTTATTACGTGGATATTTAATGTAATATTACATATTGTTCATTGTTCTTCATGACTACAGTGTAATAATGTCATAGAGTATTTGTTTCATTGATGAGGTCATGGTAGTTCCAAACTATGATGAGAACCTTGAAATGATATATTAATATTCTTAAATATAGTTATGTGGTTGGATGACATGATATTATAGGACACATAGCATGAAGACCGTTAGGTACGAGTACTCATAAGCATATGTGACTTCCTCTCATGAATATTGCACTTGGTAATCTCCAAGATATGAGATTATGAGAACAGACCCGCTAGTAGGAATTCCGCTTGTTTTGGTGTCATCAGATATTTCAATGTGCGAGCGTGTGTAATGATCCTTATACTTTAAGATTATCATTAATACATGTCACAACTTACCTACTTTTATTTACTGGGGAAAATCATCATGCAGATAGTTGGAAAGAAGTAGGGTATGTTGGGTGTGTTACGAGTGCATGTTATTAATGGATAAGTTGAGGAAGGATTTGTCCCTTCCATTTATGGAAGTAGATATATCATCCCTTTTATTGAAATAGAACCATCACAAGAAATTCCATGGACATGGTGTAATGAAGATTATATTTCAGGTACTAAAAGAACGACATATCAAGCATAAAAGATGATGACATAATCATGAAACCTTCATGATGAGAATTTGCGACAAATGGATTATATTACACAGTGAGCGTTCGTATGTGGATGTCATTGTTGAAAAATTTTCTTTCTCTTGGGTGCCTTGACCCATTGCTAGACAGTACTCTTGGACATTAGGAAAGCCCGCCTAATGCCAATGAGAAAGAATCCTAGAGGGTCACACACTAAGTGTTTTTGGTGGTCTCGGTTAAATTCTATTATAATTTAATTAATAAAATAAATATTATTCTCAAGACCTTGGAATAGTTTTATTCACGTTACAATGTTCTCATAAATTAAATAAAATATATTTATTTACATTATTGAACCTTTAATAAATATTAATTTTCTAGTTTGTAAATAAAATATTTATTTAAGAGAATTCATTATTTATTTATTTATTCAGGTGTTTAATAAATGAAATTGGAGTTAGAGAGGACCAATGTCAGTCCGGTAGTAAAATAATTATTTCCAAGATGGTAAATAATTATTTACATAGTTTTTACAAATTAAAATAACGTTGATATTATTTTATGACCCATAATTTTATTGTATTATTATTTTTTGTGCAAGTTGGGGCATTATAAATAATTACATGGTATTATTATTAAATGCATGGGTTTTCTCTATGTTCATGAGTGTATTTAATTGTTTCTATGAAATTAAATATTGTAACTGAAATTCAATTTTTATAAATAGGCAAGTACGCCTAGTGTTCCAGACACCATACCACATGCATGGTGAATTGAGAATTATTGGCACAAATTTTTTTTCTCTCGAATCCTCTTCTTTTCCCTCTCAAGAATGAGAGACCTTCATCAAAGACAAAGAACAAGCGATCAAGAACTACTGACACAAGGCACTCAAATCACCATGCTAGCACCCGTATAAGGTGCGGTGTCGATCAGAGTCCATTGGAGCACGTGTGGATCACCGCTAGAGGGATTTGAGTTCAGATCCTTACCAGCGTAACGAGATAATCTGGAATGGGTTATTCCGGATGATCAACATCATCAACGAAGAAAAATACCAAAGACATATGTATTATTTTTCTTTATAAAATTAATTAAATTAATTATAAACATGATGTGAAGGATCCTCTCTAAGGTTTTGGGACTCTTTCATCTTTATCAAAATCTTTGATTATATTCCATGGAGACTAGAGTTCATCATCGTATTGATCCTAGAATAATCATTGATCATGGTAAAAATCAATGTTGGGTCACGTCCCAACCACACTTCCACTGCACTCGGAACCATCAAGTGGTATCAATGGGGTTACATTATAGTTTATAATTATTTAAATATTTTTTTGATGAATTACACATTTAATAATTTAGTTTTTTCAATTCAAGTTAATCATTCTACAAATCTGAATCTCTAGATCTACTCCTCCTCCTTTGTTTCGTGTTCAGATTAATGAAACGATCCTTTCTTTTAAATTTGATTAAAATAAAATTGAGGATCTCATCAGTAGGTGCCAAACCTTCCTGGCCGTACATCACAAGAACACAAGGTGTGTACTCATTAGTATATTCCACGTTGTCAAGATTCAATGCATCGGACGGGTCCGCCAAACCAAGCCGTGTGTTGGAGTCTTTCTAAGTCCTGAATGACTCCATGTGTTGACCAGGAACACATGGCATGCAATTTCTGGATTACACGCAATGTCGCCCAATGGAAACGGTGTGTAGTCCCTTCAGGTTAGGATTAGACCATGTATTCCTTACATGTATTGATCGGTTGTAGAACATGTAATAAGGAACTACACAGCTTGTGGCCCACTGGACACGTTGTGTACTCCGAAGATATCTGAATTATACTCAAATGTAGTTTCCCCAAGCGTGTACTTTAGATAGATAGTGAAAAATAATATGCACCATGTAGTTGGAACTACACCTCTTGTACTCATCTAAATTACACATATTTATTAAAATTTATTATTATATTATACAAACCATTGAGACGTCTACCATCATGCAGGGATAAAGGTGAGGCACAACACATGATAGGTGTTTGATATATATGTGTTTAATTTAACATATATGTAATGTTCATTTATACTCATTGGGTAGTTATGAATAATAATTCACCGGGTTTCCCCCATGGTAAAAGTTACGTACAAAGATAATTTCAACTGAATTTATTTGATTAAAATTATGATGGATGAGAATCTCTAGGAATTTCATAAAAGGGTTTAAGATAAAGGGATTGATTAATTAAAATGATAATTAATTGATTCATGCTTGATTTATCTTAAAAAATGATTAATTAATTGATTTCTAGTTTCATTTATGTGTAAATATCATTGCATGTATAGATGATCATGACCTAGACCACGACCTTTTTATATGGATGGTTTCTTTTAATTTATTTATTTGAATTAATTTTTTTGGCCTTTGAGCCTTCTACTCATTAATATACAGGGCATGCGTGCTCGGGGTTTCTTTTATGTAAAACCCCTTTTTACTACTAACCTACATGTGAGTTAAAAAAAGTCATATGTAATGGATGGGACTCCCAAGATAGTGGAGGTAGTTCAATCTAGATCAGAGACGAAACCAATCTGGGGAGATATAGAGGTGGATAGGTGGAAGCTATAAATACGAAACCAAAATGTTCATGGTTTTTCTCCACTAGGTCAGGGTTAGTTTATCAACCACTAGATAAACTAACCACTATAAAAACTCATTATCATGCAATTTACATTATTTTATTTCTTTCAATTGCATGGTTTATCATTATGGATGTGTTTTCATGACCACATAATTATTGAATTAAACAAGAATGCAATACGGAACTAAAATAAAATCGATATATGTGTAAATATTATCAAGAAATGGTTAATCACATAAGTATGTTCCACATAATATTAACATGTGTGTGATAATGATAATAAGAAATTCATGCATAAGAGATAAAAAATCCCTCAAATAAAATATTAAGTCAGAACAAAACATTTGTTATGTGATTAAGGGAAAAACTCAATTAAACTATGTGTTTGACCAACCATTGTTGGAAGACATACTTTTATAGAGGAATCCATTATGAAAGGTTTCAGGTTTACTTAACCATATTACATCAAGACGATTATCCCTTTCTAGACATGGTGTAATATTTGAGGCAAGAGTTGAGGAAATCCAAAGTCATGATTTCAGGATTGGGGAGTCTACTCAACATATAAAGGAGCTATAATCCTGTAGTTGGGAAAGACCATCCTACCTAAATACCTTCTAATATATTGAACAACCCTTGTTGGGGTTATGATAAGGGGAATATGAATCCTTTCCACTAGAATGTCATGGAAACAGGACATTCCGAGTTTAATAGTGAGGGATATTGGGACATGATAAAAAAGTGAGAGACTGAATAAAATTTATGATTTCTTATAAAATGTAATCAACAAAGTACTAAAGATCTTCTCTTTTAATTGAAGAATAAAAATGACAATCTCATCAACCACACTATCCCTATGATCAATTTTAGATAAAAACAACATCCTCTCCAATATTAACATCCATGAATGGTTTAGATTCCTTCGGGTTATCCTATACCACGAAAGGATGGCTTACATGTTGGAGTTAGAATTACATGATCTAAAAGCCAAATAGAAATGTGAGGAGGATTTCCTAGTCTATGAGAAACATATTAACGAAGCTGTAGACAGTCAATGATTGATTCTATCATCAATGTATAGTGAGCACATGAAGTCTCATGAAAACATGGATTCTTATAGCATGCTTGAGCACCTCTATGGTCTTTACCAGGAGTGATCAAGACAGGAAATCTTTGAGATCTCTAAGGCACTCTTTCAGAGTAAACATGGAGAAGGTTCCCCAGCTAGGCCTGTAACACCCCAAGATTTCATAGTGTGTTAGTTCTTCAAAATAATTCAATAACTTTCACTACATGCAACACAAAGTTCAAGCACACCATGACTTACCAAACAAGCCGTTCAAAAGAGGTTATGAATAGTATTAGATAAATTTTAATGTTTATATAATCCTTATAATTTTAGAATCCATATTATGAGTTTCTTAGATATAATGCAAGAACAAATTCATTTTCAGTATTGCACTTTAATCAACTTTAATAGTGAACCCTTTTTAAATACTATATTTTAAACTTTTTGACTAAATGGGGACATCAAAAATTTAAAATGAAACATCCCAAGCTTCTACGGTACACTTCTCTTTGAATAATGTGATAGCGTGTGTTGTACGCAACACCGAGTTCTAACAACCAATTAAACTAGCCGTTATGAATAGTAATAACTACTTTTTAAAATTATATATATTTTATATTTCAAAATGGACTTCATTTTTGGATTCGGAATATCTAATTTAGCCTAAGGTGAAATTTTGGTACTTTTCGGATAACTTTCATATTTTGATGAATAGTGAAAATTACTAAATTTTAATTAAAAACAACTTTTTTAATCAAAATAATTAATAGTGATAAATTATGAATTTTAGTAGTTTTAAATTATATTTAGAATATATTTTTACCATTTAATATAATTTTGGTCATTGGACATAATTTTACAATTAAACCGAACATAAACAAGTGTCAATCTTTTGATAGTTATTACCTCTTAAAAACACGCTTTTTGTTTTGACAGCGGGAATTAATTTTAAATTAATTTCTGCCACTTCTGTGTTTTGAATTTAGAAAAATGGATTCCATATTTGGAATCAGGATGTCCAAATTGTGTAAATAGGTAACTTTTATTTTTAGACATTTTGAATAATTACTGTGGTAAATATTTTATTTACCATGGTTAAGGGTAAATCCGGTAAATAAGGGTTAAAAAAAATATTATAATAATACAAAATTACCCTAAAACGTGTCCTAACCTTATTGGTGGACACATACCCGACCATGAGCATCCTTGGGTCAATTTGGGGACCCCTTGGAGCCACTTGTATGTGGTAGGGACACTTTATATTAATAAAGTTAAAATAAAAATAAAAATGGCATAAGCTTACATCTTTTAGAAGAACAACTTTTACATAGGGTTATACATCTTGGATTTTCGATTATAAATATTAATTAGAAAGATAAAAAGATTTCCTACATAATGATATTTTATTTATAATTTTAGACATTAAATAAGTTATTTTATTTATGACACAATGATGATGCGGTAATTACTATAATAGTGAAAAATTAAAATAATTGATATTATAAATACCAAAATAAATATAATATGAAACTTTTAATAAATTAAACTAATTTTATAGGATAATATGATATATTAGGATTGATTTAATTGACTTTGTTCGAAGTAATCAATCTGTTATGAGTTTCACAAAAATCAACTATTGAATAGTGTCAAAATTGACATAAAAGAGTTCTTAAAACAAATATTATATTATTAATTGATATTAAATTCCTAAAAATCTAAGGTTCGGCCAAAAGACTTATATCATGATAGTTTCATCATTAATGGACCACTTGGGGGTCTCTTGGATGTATATAGTAAGTTTATTAACCATATTATATAAAAATACAAAGAGACATTGTAAAAGTGAAACTAATTAACTTAGAGTTAATACTTAAAGATAAGGTTAATATAAGTACCCAAACCTGTCTAAATTCTATTGGTTGAGTGGTTTTCGACCTATCCCCACCTTAGACTTTTAATAGTCAACTTTGGAGCCATTAGAAACCGAATATGAATTTAATATAAATTAATATTTCTAGCTTTTCCAAAGGTGCCCCTCACCCCTCTTATAAAAGGGCTCTCCTCCTTCTCATTTCTTCACACCTCTAAAGCCTTTTGGTTCGGCCAAACTCTGCCCCAATACTCTCCCAACATCCCTCACTACAACCTAGAGGCCTTAGTTTGATCAGAAAGCCAACCTAAGGAGCCCTTTTGATCAAATCAAAAGGAAGAACCCGAAGAAGAGGTAATGATTTCACCACCCTTTTCTAAGTTCATTTCTTCTTCCACTTCTTCTTCCTTTGTTCTTACCATTCTAAAATAATAACTCCAGTATCTCACATATACTGTGATGTTATTACAATTATGGTACAACCATATTCAGTATTCTATCCACCCTTTGAATAACATGTCACCATACGTGCGTACGTACGGCTTACCGTCTCCACGTCGTGGTGTAATTGTTATTCAATATAATATTATTTGGATGGGTATAATAATGATGTGTAACTCATGTAAATAATAAATATAACATGTTAATGATTCTGTATATATGATATACCATTCATTTATATATTATTTTAATATCAAAAGAATGATATTGTCGCTCGTGCGTACGTACGGACTACCGTCTCCACGAACGCGATGAGATTCATTCTCCATCGTAACCATTCAAGTATAATTATCATTTGATGATTTAAAAATGATTTTTAAGGACTAGATATCATTCTGGATATGAATAAGATACAACAACTATGGCTTATGTAACAAAACATATAAATAAAATGAGTAAGTTAACACCCGAAACGACGATAATTCTAAGATATTATTAACAAATCAATGTTAAAAGATCATATATGATATCATATTAATATATACGATTCTTGTATAATTTAATAACAATTATTTCACCATTATACAGGAGGTTAACCTACCCCAACAAAGGAAAAGTACAAGGTAAGGGTTATTTCACAATCTCTTCATTATCCGAGGTTGTTTATACGTAATAATCTACTGGGATATCTTTATCATCCACATCCATGTTTCTTAAAAATGTATTTCAAAACATTTTTACTATTTAAAAGAATATGGGTTAAAGTCATTTATACCCTTGTTTGACTTTTTATAAGAGGTTTATAAAGGAATCATTCTGTCGTTTTCAAAACAAGGTCCTTTTTAACCTTTTCGACAGAATTGAGGTAAGAATGTTTTTTTTAACTTATACGGCGGGTGCAGTTATTTTACGCCGTTATAAAATCTTCAGAGCTTTTCTTACAAGCTTATAAGAATATTTTCAAAGAAAATGTTTTATTTTATATGGATCTTAAATGATTTCAAAATAAAAGGAGATATTTCTTTAAAAAGAATTTTGATTTCATCTACGTCAACATCCTTTGATGAATTTTAAGATTATTTGAAGTTGATTTATTATGATACAAAACTTCTATATTGTATTGAAGGTTTTGTGATATGTTTGACTATGGATGTGCTATTTTTATACCATTCATAGTTTATGGTGAAATTATTGACATTTCTTATGCTAGTTTTAATACGAATGTTTATGTTATGTTTAAACCTTTTCATATGGGAATGCATTGGACTTAATAAGTGACGGGTGGAGCCCGCTATAGCTCTTCGATGCATCGGTAGGTCTCATGAGACAAACTAGTGTCTTGGAACAAGGCCTTGAAAAAATCTTATTTGTAGTCTTGGCACGAGGCCTTGGCTATGTGGTTATGATAGTCTGGCATTATGCATTCCAACATTATGAAAGTGGTTATTGATTTTTGCATGTGATTATTCGATTAGTAGAATATCCATGTGAATGAGTAAATGGAATTATTTCATTTTATTTATGTCATACCATGTTGAAAGTTCATGTTTGAAAGGTTTTTGTTTTAGTTATACATTGCCTTAAAAGTTTATTCTTATTTATGAAAGTTTCCGCTATATTGTTATCCTTACTGGGCATTCGAGCTCACCCCTTTTATATGTTTTATTTTTCCCAGGAAGTGAAGAAGTAAATTATGAATGACCTGTAGGGATATTATGTGGGGATATGAGTGTGGATTATGGAGACATTATGTTGTTGTAGTAGTTTTTCATTTTATGATGTAATGTAAAACCTATGAATATATCTAGTGTTTCCAAGGCTACTAAACCAATCGGTCATTCGAGATTTGATCTTTCTTGTGATCATGCCAATGTTATGTAATAATGCACCGACTCTAGGTAGCTGGGGTCGGGGCGTTACAGTTGGTATCAGAGGACGTTTAGTACAAACCTTGGAAGCTAGATTTAGATAAACTCTGATTAGAGCACGTAGACCTAAGATGAACTTTGAGGATTAGTATAGAAGAACATCCTAGAATTTTGGTATTGTAGAGATTTTGTGAGTTTTCCGAGCAATACATCCCTGTCTGGATACGAGCAGGTAGAGGCGGCTCTGGCACAGATGTACCTAGGGGTAAAACCCGAAAACACCGCTTTGAGCTAGACTCGAACGGGAACTGGTGCACGACAACAGGCCTTGCTGCACTCTTGGTTACGACACTCCCGGGGGATATGCTTTGGATAACTCAAATTTTCTTTACAAATCATTTTGAAGGGATTATGAGTATATACTTCCTCAAAGAAAACATTCTTATGATTATGGATTATATCCATAAATAGTTAAATTTATGTTAAGTGTTTTATAAGTATGGGGTTATGTATTTTGATTCATAAACTGATCTAGTTTATGCCATTGTTTAGAAATGGCGCCCAGTAGAAGGAATGAGAACTCCGGAAATGCACATGATCCAAAGAGAAGGAAGGATCATATCTTTCATGGTCTTAATCTAGAATTTATAAGATAAATAGTCTCCCATGTATTATTATCATATGAAGAAATAATATCATGTGTTGATAAGATAAGTAAAGAGTTTACTGAGTCCTATGGCTTTGAAGGGAAGCAAGAGAAGAAAAGGATAGAAGAGAGAAAGATGGATAAAGGGAAGAGGGAAAAGAAGAATTTTCCCATATGTGGTAACTGTGGAAAGAAACACCCCGGAACTTGCCTGAAAGGAATGGGAGTTTGTTATAAGTGTGGAGGAAAAGGGCACAAAGTACATGACTGCAAGGGTAAGAAAATGGTTTCAAATGTACAATGCTTCATTTGCAAGGAGTTTGGACACTACGCGAACCTATGTCCCAGTCATCAGACTATGCCGCAAATGATGCTATTGGATAATAATCATGTTATGATACAACCACAGATTAAGAGGAATGATTAGAGTTATTATGTTGATTATATCAATTGAGTGTTGTATCAACAATGTACTTGTTATAATAATTATGGAGTATATAAGGATTGTACTGCAGTAATATTTCATTAAGGACTTGAGATTGTGTGGAACAAAGAAAAGTGACTCAGTAGCAGGTTAAATGTTTGGAAAATATATGGTTGAGAGAAAGATAAACCATAATATGGTTCAGATACCGAGGTGGTGATTTTAGAATAATACATGATTGATTTCGATAAATTATATTGGATATTATTGACTACATTGAAGCTGATTAATGATTTGTATATTCCATCATTGTTGGGTTTTAAAACATTTTTGGATTAATGAAGTATATCCAGCATTCTATATGGAATAAGGGAACATGAATGTAATCAATAAGGAATATGGTAATACATGATGAAGGTATTCATATGCTATTACGGGGTAAAAAGGATCTATATTATGTTTAACATCCTTATAAATGTTGGACTGTGAGTTTGGATAGAAGTATTTTGGATAGTTCTAGTTTGGATTATTTTGGATTTCCATAAAAGGACAACCCGGAGGTCGGGCGGCAACCCATCGCGTCCGGCAAGGCTGCGAAACTTGAACCCACAACCGAAGGGCGACAAGGGTGTATCACCTACCACTGGCCCACGAGATGTCCTGGATTAAATAATGTAGTTTTTATTAAAATATTTTTTAGATGAATTATAAATTCGTTTATTTTGGAACCCTATACGAATAGTGTAAATAGAATTTTTTTACATTCTATTATCTTTTAGAGTGAAAGATGAGTATGTGGTAGAAATTTATTAATGGATAAAACTCTAATTATAAAGTAAGTATATCTCTATATGATCTTAGCCAATCTCATAAAAAATTCCTCAATATTAAGAAAAGAAAATTAGAACAAAAATGTTTTCCTAGATGGTACCTTAAATCATCACTAATTTATGGCTTTGGGATTGTTGGCCTTTTCATAGCCATGTTCTCTACCACTCTCCATCAGGTAATTGATGGTTAGATTTTTCTTCCATATCCATATTTTACTACATGGAACCCTAGTATGTGTTATTTTCGGTAATCTTCATACTTTCGACTCTTTATTTTAAATAGAGGCCTCATTAATTCATTTTTCGATGTGGGATTTCAACTAAGATATTTTGAAACGTCAAAAATGTGTTATCCTAATACCCTATGTTTTGTTGAACCGATGGTATTTCAAATCATCATAGATTGATGAATTTAAGGACCTCAATTTTATACTTGTTTGTAATTGATGACCTCAATTACTACCTATAAATATTTACGTTTTTCCTCTAATTATATGCCTCAAATTGCCACCAATGTTCTCCTAATCGAGATCATAATTTGGTGGTGACCCTTTAATTTCTCTTTTCCTCATATTAAGACTAAATTTTAGTAACCCAATTTCCGATGTGGGGTTTCCCACAAATATATTATATATTTTCAACCTTTTATTTTCGAAGAACAATTTCAAATTGCGAGGACGCAATTTATTGAAGGAGGGGAGAATGTAACACCCCAAGATTTCATAGTGTGTTAGTTCTTCAAAATAATTCAATAACTTTCACTACATGCAACAAAAAGTTCAAGCACACCATGACTTACCAAACAATCCGTTCAAAAGAGGTTATGAATAGTATTAGATAAATTTTAATGTTTATATAATCCTTATAATTTTAGAATCCATATTATGAGTTTCTTAGATATAATGCAAGAACAAATTCATTTTCAGTATTGCACTTTTATCAACTTTAATAGTGAACCCTTTTTAAATACTATATTTTAAACTTTTTGACTAAATGGGGACATCAAAAATTTAAAATGAAACATCCCAAGCTTCTACGGTACACTTCTCTTTGAATAATGTGATAGCGTGTGTTGTACGCAACACCGAGTTCTAACAACCAATTAAACTAGCCATTATGAATAGTAATAACTACTTTTTAAAATTATATATATTTTATATTTCAAAATGGACTTCATTTTTGGATTCGGAATATCTAATTTAGCCTAAGGTGAAATTTTGGTACTTTTCGGATAACTTTCATATTTTGATGAATAGTGAAAATTACTAAATTTTAATTAAAAACAACTTTTTTAATCAAAATAATTAATAGTGATAAATTATGAATTTTAGTAGTTTTAAAGTATATTTAGAATATATTTTTACCATTTAATATAATGTTGGTCATTGGACATAATTTTACAATTAAACCGAACATAAACAAGTGTCAATCTTCTGATAGTTATTACCTCTTAAAAACACGCTTTTTGTTTTGACAGCGGGAATTAATTTTAAATTAATTTCTGCCACTTCTTTGTTTTGAATTTAGAAAAATGGATTCCATATTTGGAATCAGGATTTCCAAATTGTGTAAATAGGTAACTTTTATTTTTAGACATTTTGAATAATTACTGTGGTAAATATTTTATTTACCATGGTTAAGGGTAAATCCGGTAAATAAGGGTTAAAAAAATAATATTATAATAATACAAAATTACCCTAAAACGTGTCCTAACCTTATTGGTGGACACATACCCGACCATGACCATCCTTGGGTCAATTTGGGGACCCCTTGGAGCCACTTGTATGTGGTAGGGACACTTTATATTAATAAAGTTAAAATAAAAATAAAAATGGCATAAGCTTACATCTTTTAGAAGAACAACTTTTACATAGGGTTATACATGTTGGATTTCCAATTATAAATATTAATTAGAAATATAAAAAGATTTCCTACATAATGATATTTTATTTATAATTTTTAGACATTAAATAAGTTATTTTATTTATGACACAATGATGATGCGGTAATTACTATAATAGTGAAAAATTAAAATAATTGATATTATAAATACCAAAATAAATATAATATGAAACTTTTAATGAATTAAACTAATTTTATAGGATAATATGATATATTAGGATTGATTTAATTGACTTTGTTCGAAGTAATAAATCTGTTATGAGTTTCACAAAAATAAACTATTGAATAGTGTCAAAATTGACATAAAAGAGTTCTTAAAACAAATATTATATTATTAATTGATATTAAATTCCTAAAAATCTAAGGTTCGGCCAAAGGACTTATATCATGATAGTTTCATCATTAATGGACCACTTGGGGGTCTCTTGGATGTATATAGTAAGTTTATTAACCATATTATATAAAAATACAAAGAGACATTGTAAAAGTGAAACTAATTAACTTAGAGTTAATACTTAAAGATAAGGTTAATATAAGTACCCAAACCTATCTAAATTCTATTGGTTGAGTGGTTTTCGACCTATCCCCACCTTAGACTTTGAATAGTCAACTTTGGAGCCATTAGAAACCGAATATGAATTTAATATAAATTAATATTTCTAGCTTTTCCAAAGGTTCCCCTCACCCCTCTTATAAAAGGGCTCTCCTCCTTCTCATTTCTTCACACCTCTAAAGCCTTTTGGTTCGGCCAAACTCTGCCCAAATACTCTCCCAACATCCCTCACTACAACCTAGAGGCCTTAGTTTGATCAGAAAGCCAACCTAAGGAGCCCTTTTGATCAAATCAAAAGGAAGAACCCGAAGAAGAGGTAATGATTTCACCACCCTTTTCTAAGTTCATTTCTTCTTCCACTTCTTCTTCCTTTGTTCTTCTTCCACGTCGTGGTGTAATTGTTATTCAATATAATATTATTTGGATGGGTATAATAATGATGTGTAACTCATGTAAATAATAAATATAACATGTTAATGATTCTGTATATATGATATACCATTCATTTATATATTATTTTAATATCAAAAGAATGATATTGTCGCTCGTGCGTACGTACGGACTACCGTCTCCACGAACGCGATGAGATTCATTCTCCATCGTAACCATTCAAGTATAATTATCATTTGATGATTTAAAAATGATTTTTAAGGACTAGATATCATTCTAGATATGAATAAGATACAACAACTATGGCTTATGTAACAAAACATATAAATAAAATGAGTAAGTTAACACCCGAAACGACGATAATTCTAAGATATTATTAAAAATCAATGTTAAAAGATCATATATGATATCATATTAATATATATTATTCTTGTATAATTTAATAACAATTATTTCACCATTATACAGGAGGTTAACCTACCCCAACAAAGGAAAAGTACAAGGTAAGGGTTATTTCACAATCTCTTCATTATCCGAGGTTGTTTATACGTAATAATCTACTGGGATATCTTTATCATCCACATACATGTTTCTTAAAAATGTATTTCAAAACATTTTTACTATTTACAAGAATATGAGTTAAAGTCATTTATACCCTTGTTTGACTTTTTATAAGAGGTTTATAAAGGAATCTTTCCGTCGTTTTCAAAACAAGGTCCTTTTTAACCTTTTCGACAGAATTGAGGTAAAAATGTTTTTTTTAACTTATACGGCGGGTGAAGTTATTTTACGACATTATAAAATCTTCAGAGCTTTCCTTACAAGATTATAAGAATATTTTCAAAGAAAATGTTTTATTTTATATGGATCTTAAATGATTTCAAAATAAAAGGAGATATTTCTTTAAAATGAATTTTGATTTCATCTACGTCAACATCCTTTGATGAATTTTAAGATTATTTGAAGTTGATTTATTATGATACAAAACTTCTATATTGTATTGAAGGTTTTGTGATATGTTTGACTATGTATGTGCTATTTTTATACCATTCATAGTTTATGGTGAAATTATTGACATTTCTTATGCTTGTTTTAATACGAATGTTTATGTTATGTTTAAACCTTTTCATATGGGAATGCATTGGACTTAATAAGTGACGGGTGGAGCCCGCTATAGCTCTTCGATGCATCGGTAGGTCTCATGAGACAAACTAGTGTCTTAGAACAAGGCCTTGACAAAATCTTATTTGTAGTCTTGGCATGAGGCCTTGGCTATGTGGTTATGATAGTCTGGCATTATGCATTCCAACATTATGAAAGTGGTTATTGATTTTTGCATGTGATTATTCGATTAGTATAATATCCATGTGAATGAGTAAATGACATTATTTCATTTTATTTATGCCATACCATGTTGAAAGTTCATGTTTGAAAGGCTTTTGTTTTAGTTATACATTGCCTTAAAAGTTTATTCTTATTTATGAAAGTTTCCGCTATATTGTTATCCTTACTGGGCATTCGAGCTCACCCCTTTTATATGTTTTATTTTTCCCAGGAAGTGAAGAAGTAAATTACGAATGACCTGCAGGGATATTATGTGGGGATATGAGTGTGGATTATGGAGACATTATGTTGTTGTAGTAGTTTTTCATTTTATGATGTAATGTAAAACCTATGAATATATCTAGTGTTTCCAAGGCTACTAAACCAATCGGTCTTTCGAGATTTGATCTTTCTTGTGATCATGCCAATGTTATGTAATAATGCACCGACTCTGGGTAGCTGGGGTCGGGGCGTTACAAGGCCTCATTTAGTCAAGCTTGTTGGATACTTTGAGCGCCTGGATGTTCTAGGGTCTAAACTCCCTAAAGATATGGGCACTGATCTCATTCTCTCATCACTCTCTCAAGGCTTCTCTAATTTTTTTGTCAATTTGAATATGAAAAACACTGAAAAGTCTCTATCTGATGATCTTATCCTCACTCTCCATGTGGAAAAAGATATGAAGCGTGAAAAGCCTTATGTACTTTTGGGGAATAAGAGGAAAGGTGTGGAGAAGAGATTTAATCCCAATGCTTCTTCACAGCCATCCAAGAAAAGGAAGATAAAAGGGGAGTCAAGGGAACATGAGGATATATGTTTCTCATGTTGCAATATGGGGAACTGGAAAAAGAACTGCACCCAGCCTAATAAGCAAGGGGAAGCATCAGGTGCGTTTGATATCGAATGCAATCTATCTGTTTCTACAAATTGGGAATTAGATACATCTTTTCATACTCACATATCTATCCAAATACGAGAACCATGTATATTTAGGATGATTTTTTTAGGGGAGGTAGAACTACGATCTGCCAAAGGAGCCCGAATTTCTGCTATAGCTGTCGGGGACTACCACCTCACATTACCAACTAGGATGATCTGGGTGTTAAAGGGTTGTTATTATGTTCCTTCTATTACTAAAAATATTATTTTTATATCTATATTAGATACATATGGATTTTTTATCATGTTTGGAAATGAATTTTGCTTCTTTTATAGAGATTTTATTTTTTTCGTTAGGGTATATTTATTCATTGATCTTTATGTGTTGGATTACAAAAACGACGTAATGGAAATCAATAATAAAGATACTTTACATGGCTCATACCACACCCAACTTGGGCATCACCGTCTAGGTCATGTAAACAATAAATTCTTGAAAATGTTACATCAAGATGAATATTTAGATTCTTTCAAACTACAACTACATGGCGTATGTCATGCATGTTTACAAGGAAAAATGACCAAATCCCCATTTATTGGGAAATGTGAAAGGGAGAAAGGACATCTTGAATTGGTTCATACCGATGTGTGTGGACCATTTCCTGTTGAAGCAATTGGAGGGTAATCATACATCATAACTTTTACTAATTATTTTAGTAGATATGGATATGTCTACTAAATGAGGTATAAGTCGGATTCTTTAGATAAGTTCAAAGAATACAATAATGAAGGGGAGAACCAGGTTGGTAAAAAGATTAATAAACTCTACTCAGACCGAGGTGGAGAATATATTAATAAAGACTTCATTGATTACTTACAGAAGTTTGGGATCCTATCAAAACTCACTGCTCCAAATATGCCCTAGTGGAATGGCGTGAGAAAAAGGAGAAAATGCACCCTGTTGGACATGGTGAGATCAATAATGAGTCATGTGAGTCTTCAATTATCTTTTTGGGGATATGCGTTACAAACAGCGGCACACATAATAAACTAAGAACCAACTAAATTGATAGATGGTATTCCATACGAGTTCTGGAGTGAAAGAAAATCCATGTTATCATATTTACATGTGTGGGGTAGTGAAGCATTTGTTAAGGCCTCCTCAGGTATCAAAATCACACCCCGAGGCACAAAGTGTACCTTTATAGGATACCACAAGGAAAGAAGGGGATATTACTTAAACAACCTCTTAGACAAAAAGGTTATAGTGGCAATAAATTCCATATTCCTTGAGTGGGAGAACATCTCCAAAATAGATAGTGGGAGAGAGATAGACTTCGATGAAGTCGAGGCTCAATGTACAAAAGAGTTAGTACAGAAACAGATTCCACAATGCTATGTGGAAGAAGAATCTATTCCAGAGACACAAGTAATGCATAGGAGTATGCGAGTGGTTAGATAACTAGAACGGTTTGTTTTCTAGTTACCAAGGATGGTGAATACTTATTAGTTGATAATAATAGTCCTAAAACCTATAAAGAAGTAGTAAGTGGAAAAAATGTTTCCAAGTGGAAAGCATCCATGAATTCTAAAATGGATTCCTTATACCAAAACCAAGCCTGGATTTTGGTAGATCCTCCAGGTGATATAAATCATGTTGGATGAAAATGGGTATTCAAGAAGTTACTAGACATGGAAGTAAAAATCAATACCTATAAGGCGCGACTGGTTGAAAAGGTTTTAAATAGTGTCAATGAATTGACTACGATGATACATTTGCAGTAGTTGCAATGAAAAAATCCATCAAAATTCTACATTCCACTGCATCTTAACATGACTATGAGATTTAGGAAATGTATGTCAAAATATCATTCTTTAACGAGAACCTTTATGAATATGTCTACATTACACAACCTGAAGGGTTTGTGACTCCAAAGGATGCCAATAAGTTATGCAAGTTGCATAAATCTATTTACCGATTAAAGAAAGCATCAAGGTCATGGAACATTCATTTTGATGAAGCCATAAAATAATATGGTTTTATTGAGAATGAATGTGATACTATTGTCTAAAAATGGTTTAGTGGGAGTAAAATTATTTTCCTAATAGTAAATGTTGATGACATATTACTTATTGGAAACGAGATACCGGTCTTACAGTCTTTTAAGGAATGGTTGAATCAATGCTTCCCCATCAAATACTTGGGTGAGTCAGGGAATATTCTTTGGATCAAGATACATCTTGATAGATCCAATAGATTATTGGGCCTAAGTCCAAGTACATACATTGATAAGATTCTGAAGAGATTCAATTTAGAACAACCCATGAGGGGATTTTTTCCAGCGTCACATGGCATTCATTTTTCAAAGAAAATGTGTTCTCAAACCCATGTAGAAAGAACGATAATGGTAAGGACTCCATACACATCAGCAATTGGGTCAGTCATGTATGCCATGCTACGTACTATGTTGGTTTTCACCTATGCATTGAGTGTAGTAGGTAGATATCAAGATGACCCAGGTGACCTCCATTGGATGGCAGTCAAGACTATCTTAATGTATCTAAGGTGTACTAAGGATATGTTCATGGTTTGTGGAGTAGATGAGGAAATAGTCATCATAGGATATAATAATTCTAGTTTACATATAGATCAAGATGAAAATAATTCACAAACGGGAAACGTATTCACTTGGAATGGTGGTGTAGTGAGTTGGAAGAGATCAAAGAAGAGTGTGGTCACAGATTCTATAGCAGAGTCCGAGTATATTGCAGATTCTGAGGTAGCTAAAGAAGTAGTTTGGATGTGAAGCTTCATCCAAGAGCTAGATGTGATACCTAGCAGTAAAAATCCCATCACACATTGCTATGATAACACAACAGCGGTGGCTCTCGCAAAATAGCCAAGGTCACATCCGCGGATGATGCACATACTTCTGAAGTATCATCTCTTGATGGATTTTTCTCAGAGAGGTGATGTTGCATTAATTAGTATTTCAACAGAAGACAATGTGGAAGACCCCTTGACTAAAGCCTTGAGTTAGCAGAAACATGATCATCATGTGAGGTCTAGCGGACTGAAAGTCGTAGGCAGTTGGATCTAATTTATGTGGGAGTTTGTAAGAGTTGGTGTCCAAGAACCAACTAGTTTTAATTTAATTACATGGATATTTAATGCATTATTACATATATTTAATTGTTCTTCAAGACTGTGATGTAATATTGTCCTAGAGTATTTGTTACATTGATAAGGTCATGGCAGTTCCCCGCTATGATGAGAAACTTGAAATGATATAACAATATTCCTAAATATAGTTCTATGGATGGATGACATGCTATGATGGGACACATAGCATGCATACCGTCATGTGTGAGTACTCATAATTAGATGATACTTCATCTCATAAAGTTCACACTTGGTAATCTCCAAGATAATAGATTATAAGAACATACCTGCTATTAAGATTTCCGCATGTTTTGGTGTCATCAGATATTTCTATCCCTGAGAATGTGCAATAATACTTAGACTTTTGGATTATCATTAATATGTGTCATGACTTACACAATTTATTTAGTGACTAAAACCATCACGCAGATAGTTAGCGGGAAGTAGGGTGTGTTGGGTGCGTCATGAGTGGCATGTTATTAATGGATAATTCGATGAAGGATTTTTCCATTCCATTTATGGAAGTAGATATCTCGGCCCTTTGATTAAAATAGATCTGTTTATCAAAATTCCATGGCCATGGTTTAACAACGGGTTAATTTCAGGTAGTCAAAGAACAATGTATCAAGCATAAAAGTTGATGACACAATCATGAAACCTACTTGATGAGATATTGCGACAAAGAGATTATATTGCAAAGTGAGCATTCGTATGTGGATTTTGTAATTACAAATTTATGTTCTTTCTCTTGGGTTCCTAGACCCGTTGATGGATAGTACTATTGGACATTAGGCTATCCCACCTAATGCCAATGAGAAAGAATCCTAGAGGGTTACCCACTAAGTATTTTTGGTGGTCTCAATTAAATTCTATTTGAATTTAATTAATGAAATAAATATTATTATAAAGACCGTGGAATAGTTTTATTTAAGTTACAATGATCGCATAAGTTAAATAAAATATATTTGTTTATTTTATTTATCATTTAATAAATATATATTTATTATTTTCAAATAAAATATTAATTCAAGAGAATACATTATTTATTTATTTATTAGGGTGTTCAATAAATGGAAGTGGAGTTCAAGAGAGACTGTGGTTGGTCTGGTAGTAAAATTATTATTTGAAAGATGATAAATAATTATTTAACTTGTTAGAAAAAATTAAAATAAGGCTCCTATTATTTTATGACGCCGAATTTTATTTATAATTTTGTTTTGCGCAAGTTGGTGCACCATAAATAATGATGTAGTGTTATTATTAAATTAATGGGTTTTCCCTAAGTTAATGAATGTATATAATTGTTTTTATGCAATTAAATATTGTAATTTAAATTCATGTATATAAATAGGAAAGTACGTATATTGTGCCAGACACCACTCCACATGCCTGGTGAATTGACAATTGATGAGCCAAAAAATTTATCTATTGAATCCTCTTCTCTCCCCTATCATGAATGAGAGATGTTCTTCAAGGCCGAAGAACAAAAGATCCTGAACGACCGACACAAGACACCTGCTTCACCGCGCTAGCACTCGGAGAACGAGCAGGGCCGATCAGAGGCCATTAGAGCACGTGTGGATCACCACAAGAGGGATTCTAGTTTGGATCCTTGCAAGTGCAACGAGATAATCTGGAAGAGTCATTCTGGATGGTCAACATCATCAATGAATAAAAATACCAAAGATGCAGGTATTATTTTTCTTTTTGAAATTAATTTAATTAATTATAAACATGATGTGAAAGATCCTCTCTAAGGTTTCAGGCCTCTTTTTTCATTAACTGAATCATTGATTATATTCCATGGAGACTGGCATTCATCATTGTATTGATCCCGAAATAATCATTGATCAAGTTAAAAATAAATGTTGGGAATTATCCCAATCATGCTTCTACTATTCCCAGAACCTTCAAACTCAACCTATCGATTAAGAATAACACCAGGAAAATCATCAAGAAAAACATCCATATATTCATTTACCACTGGTACATCATTAATATAGATAATTATTTTATCATTACAAATATGAGCAAGATAACATTAATTTCCAACCTTTATCAGTTTCTTATATTCCTGAAATGGTATTAATGGTATGAGTTAATTCATGTCAAAAAACATAAATTCTTTCTAAAAAATAACTTCTTTTTCTCTGCAATAAATCTTAGTATGATAAAAATAAACCAATTACACACCCAGAATAACATCAAACTCTACTAGAGGAAAAAACAAGGTTTTCAGGTAAACACTTTCCACATTTGAGTATAGGAAGATTCATATAATTTATTTTTTCCACAATATTTCCTCAGGTTTTATTTACCTTGAGGACTTGTTTTGTTTCATGAGGTTGATTTCCCAATTTTTATGAAAGTCTCTTAGAAATTAATGAATGTGTATACCATGAATCAAAAAACACATTTGAGAAATTTGTAAAAATAAGATGTGTACCTGATGCCACCACATTTTAAGGCTCAATATATACTTATTTTGTGGAAAATGATATTACCAAACCCTTCTACTTCCAATCCTGATTGATTCCCCTCTTGAGTGACTATTTTCATACAAACAATGAAAAAATGACCCAATTTCTTATAGTTAATGATTCTCACCATCAGATTCTCATTAATTATTTGATCATTTTTTTTCACTCATGAGGCATGTGTCCAAACATTCCACATCGGTATTATTTCCTATAATTTACAAGATATTCACCAGGATGCCTTTTAACACACTTTTCACAAGAATGGAAATTTATTTTATTTCATCCTGACTTCTTTGAAGAGTTCTTCCCAATTTCTTTTCTACTAGGCCGCATCTTATTCTTTTCATCACGAGTCACCAATGTGTCATTAAACACCATCTCAACTTTTTAAGCAAAACAAACAAGCTTCTCATTGATTTTATACTCTCATGAATCCAAAGCTCTTCACAAAAATGGTTCCAAACCAGAGTAAAATCTAATAATTTTACTTTCAAAATCCCATGTAAAATATGGTACATACCTGGACAGTATAGTAAAATTGGCTTCATATGTTGCCACAAGAATTATCATCTTTCTGCTTCAGTTCCAAGAATTATTTCTCCATTCGGATTTGAATTTTTTTAGGAATATATTTTTCTAGAGAAATACCCGTAAAATCATCACATTCCAGACTGTCAAGATTATCTCTTTCTCTCGTATTATTAACCAGATACCACCATTGATTGGATTCAACTTCAAAAAGATAAATGGATAGTATTACCTTTGGACATTCCAAAAATCCCATGACATCAAATATCTTTTCTAGTGCATTGATCCATCCTTTGGCTATCACTGGATCTGCAGTTCCGCTGAATGCTTGAGGATGTTGCCTCATAAAATGCTCCACAAAACGCACATTTTACCAAGGTATGTCATGTTATTTTATAGCATCGAAACTAACACCATTTATTTCTTGAGTAAACTGAGCCATCGATGTCACAAACTGCTCGGTTCTAATTCCCACCATTTCGGGCTGCAGATTCGGACAGACATCAGCCTCATGGTGCCTTCCTACTTCGAGTTCCCAGTTTCTTCTGTGGAAATTTTTTTTACAAACATAACATAGGTGTAGTGATATGGTAATTCTTTGATGATATAAGATTTCAAATTATCATAGAGTATAAATTAGTTATGGTATTCTTTTAATATCATCAAACCCCATAATGTTATCTAAACCATCCTTTGAAATCAACTATAAGATCCTGACCATAAAACGTTACTTAATATTGAATTTTACATAAGGACGTAAATTAATAAACATTGAATAACTTTTTGGGTTTATAGTTTTAATGAATTAGGATATCTTTCTTACATGTCATACCAAATTCATACAAGAGGATACCAAAATAATAGTATCCATTTTTTTCAAGTTATTAAACATTAAAATATAAAATATGATTTCTTTAACAACACCCCATATCAAAAATCACGACTCCATTCTTTCTCGTACCCATATTTAATTCTTGTGATTTTTTTAAAAACATGGGATGAGTATATAACTCAGTATGGTATATAAAGAAAGAATGTGTTGGTCAAGTGATAACATAAAATCAAATAAAACCCATAATCATAAAAACTCGTATGAATATAAACATCATGTAGTATACGTGGGACATATTTACCATATAAATCATACATTAAATCTTACACATGGAATAACTTTTTGTTCAACTTCCATATCTGGAGTACCCAATGCATTAGAGAGCTATAATGGGGCTCACCCATCTTATATTGAGTTATAATGGGCTCAACCCAACATATCTTGAGCTATAATGGGATAAACCCAACATATCATGAGATATAGTGGGCTCAAACCTACCTAAAAAATGTCCAAGTAACATATAATTGGAATAAATTATCTTAAAAACCATAATAAACCACTTCTGCCTTATACATATAAAAAATTAATCAATTTTAAATTTATTAAAGACAATTTTAAAATGAATTTAAAATGAAAGTCCTGTAAAAAATATAATTTTAGTGTGAATTAATATAATGGATTAAATATGTGTACACACTGTGAATACACATAATAATTAATAATACAAACAAAATTAACCACACTAACAATCTTAATACCACATAATCAATAAAGGATAAGGTTAACCCAATGAATTGAAATTGAATTAAGAATTCTCTTACCTTGGGATCTTATTTAATAAAATTTGTTTAACCCTCTAGTATAATGGTTAAAGAGTGTTATTAATATCTTAATGAAACATATTAATTTTTATAACACCTTATATGATCATATTAAAACAACATTCGACACATTTATTTGTAATATTTTTTTATTTACATTATATTGGGTGCATTCTTTACATGGTTTCCATGATTGGTTCATGGTGAATTTTCTTATCGATTGGGAGTGAAACTCCAGAATTGGAATATAATGGTAGTTACATAATTCTAGAAACATAAATTATACCAATTATCATTTATATTTCTAAAATCAGGGTGATTCATAAGTTAAACCATTAATGATGTTCGTTTAGATCATTTTACAGGTTCTTTGATAATAATGACATCATTTTATTTTATAAATTTAATCCATATGTACAAAATAATTCAATAACCATGGATGAGAAATAATACACATATTATAACCTAGTTCAACCATAATAACAGTTTTATGACCTGACTTAAAATATTCAATGAAAATTGAAATCACATCGTCCACATTGTCAGTAATTTGACACATCATTGAATTTTTTTATTACATGAATAAGTTTAGGAGGAGAAGAAGAATGATGATGAATTTTCCATGAAAATTAGAACATATATAATATACAATATTTTTGGATCTTTCATGCATCTTGGATAAGAGGAGGGTAGGAGACTATAAAATAAAAGGAAAGGAAAGGAAAAAGCATGAAAAATAAGAGGATTCCATACCTCTTGATCTCTTTTCATTGAGATCCTTCTTACGTCCTTTGATATTGTCCTTTGGGTGAGACCAGAAGGTATTGGAAGTGGGGAAGGATATTGGGGAGGTAATTGTGCTGAAATTTGACAATTCACAAGGATTGAGAGGTGTGGGAGGAAGAGGGGAATGAGGGTGGTATTTATAGTGGAGGAGAAGAGGTATTTAACATTATTTTAATCATCAGAAAAACCTTTTTGCTCAGGACAATGAATAATCTCAATTAAAGTGACCCAAAATAGTAATAATGGAAAGTGAGTTCGAACCAAGTGTCCTTACATCACATATGATGTCATTAATAGTGTATTTTACTGATAATTTGAATATACAGTATATTGTCGTATTTCACTATTCATTGAAAATTAAAAAATTTCAAAAAAAATCCCAAATATTCACCCTATACATTTTTTGACGTGTAGAATTCAAAAATGAACTAAATTTTTTGAAAATTATTTTCTATATATTATTAATTTAATTTTTAAATAAAATCATACCTAATTAAATAATTCACAATTTTAATTCTGTAACTGCTTTTATATCAAATTGAAAAATTATCCAAGATGTCATTATCATAAATCCTTAATAAAAAAATAATAATAAAATTTACTATTCATTATGGTCATATTAATATTCATATTACATTTCAAAAGGTTATGTTACTATTAATAGAAAATCATGTTGGTTCCATCGGACTCCAAATAACTTACTAAACAAAATTATAAATGGCTGTTTTTTAAAATTCAGAACATAGAAGTAAAAAAATTATGTTTAAAGGATAAATATAAATATCTACATAAAACAATGTTCCATGAATTTAATTTATTTTTTTAAAACGTTTAGTTTTTATATATACTATCTAGTAGGTTCATAAACCATTTGGCCTGATCCACATTTAATTAGATCTTTTATTCAACCCCACACGCTCCATTATTCATACATATTTCCTTCACCTGTTTCACCCCAACTTTAGATTTACCATTTTACTTCAGAATAAAATTTCATTACACCCACATAAATTAGATACATTAGGTTATCTTAATCAAATTTTCCCATCAACAATTAGGGTAACCCCCAAGAAATTTTAAATCGTTCAGGGTAAAACCCAAAATTTAAAGGATATAGGCATGGTATGTCGAACAAAATAGTTATATGAATTCACACCCAGGTGAACTATAAATTATAAATAAAGAAATGATAAATAAAATATATAAATAACAAGTAAAATAAAAACAAATATAGATCTATAATAATTAATTTACATATAAACATTGGTAACATATGATGTTATATTTTCTCTCGGAGAATGAAATGTTTATTTAAGGGGAATTTATATTTATTATATTTAAATTGGAATAAATTTAATCATATGAACTATATTATATATTAATTTATAGATATCATTATATTAAAATATTTTACATAATTATACCTAATTTATTTGTATTTGTATATTTATTTACAATCATTCTTATATTATATTATGATGTGATTCCATTTTTTCGATTTCATTTTCTTTGAAAATGTTTATATATAAAAAAAATTATTAAAAAAGTTTTAGAAAATTAAAAATTAAATAAAAAACATTTTTTAAAAAATAAATCCTAAACAATTAATTATAATGATAATAATAAAATGGAATATCAATAATGGAATATGCATAACCACTGATATCACTATTAATAAATATTGGTTGATAATATACCTGATTACATGGCTCGAATATATGTTTTTACACAATTATGCATCGAAATAGATGAGAAAATCAATATTAAATTTATTCCATGATAATATTACTTTTGGGATTTGATATTTATGGAATTAGTCCAACAATGAAAAAATAAATACGAAATATTATATATAATTATCAATAAATAAAAACATTTATCACATCATATAATGGATGATTTATTTTTTAGTACCCAAAAATAATATAGAGACTGAATCATATAAATAAAATAGAAAATTATTATTAAATATATATAAATGAATAAAAATAACATCACCTACCAAAATATAAATCATCAGGATTTTTTATCACTACTACAAGAAAGAAAATGATCCTCCCAAAAGCCTCTCATGTATTTTATATAAGAATGGAGATAGAATTTAAAAAAATATACCCACTTCACCTTATTAAATAATTTTTTTTCGACATCAATTATAATGGAAAATATCTCAAATGAATGATAATCTTAAAATAACACTTGACTAAAAAATATATAAGTATACACATATAATTTTATTAGTTTTACAATACATGTAAATTTACTTGGTAAAAATGAAAATTTCCCATAATCATATAAAACAAATTCCCCATAAAATGAAAAAACCCACAAAGAAAATCTGGTGTCACCACATGTGAATGCAATAATGTTGATTAGAAAAACTTCTATGGTCAATGAACTAATTATTCAAGATTGATGTCAAATTTTGCATTACTGAAGAGTATAAAATCTCATAACAAATTTCATTACATAGTATAGTTAATAGTATTATAACTCATGGTCAATAAAACATAACTACATTATTGATGTTAGTTATAAAGTATAATAAATATACCAATATTTACAACTAAGTATATATGTTTATAAAAAACAATATAAATAAATATTTATAGAAAATAAATAAAATAAGGCACTACAGGATATCATGTTTTCATTGGAGGAGTTTATGGTGATTTTATGGATAAATTATATATTATTAGTGAGGGGATTACACCTTGAGATTTTATTGAACATGATATATCACACTATTTTTTTACATATTCAATTAATCATTGATGACTTCATACTAATTATTTTTTAGAGATCACTAAATTTTATGTTTTAGATAAGTTGTTTATTTTGTTTTTATCCATGATTTAATTTATTTGTAATTTATATAGTTACAATAAAATGATGATATGAAAAACCTTGTGTCAAATAATTTCAATTAAAAAACATTTTTTTCATAGAACAATGATGTTATTCAACATTATGGGTTAAGGGAATATAGAAAAATAATTCATATTAGTGGGAAATTTATTCCATTATAAGAGTGTATAATTTTGACAACCCATGTACGTATAAAATAATTTTTTTTTCATTCTGGATTTAAATAGTTAACACATTATAAATGTATAATTAAATAAGTGGTATCTAATAAAATTAAGAAATCTATAAAAATAGAATAGTAACCTCACCTATGAATGTTTAAATAAAATTTAGGTATCTTATGAATGAAAATATGATATATTTATATCATGGAATAAGTAAGTAAATTTTTGAAATATGATAAATTAATTGTTGGTATTTTTGTAAAACATATATTATTATTTACATTTTATAATTAATATAACGATTTAATAGAAAACTTATCTTCATGAAATATATTAATATTTTAATATTTTTTTTCCTATGATATTAATATAATTTTATGTGACATTAATTAATTATTCAAAATATCATAAAATGAGTTATAATTTTCAAATCTGTATTTTTTGAATAAATGATGAATTTAAATAAAAATGAAATTTATCATATTAAAATATTATTTTCATAATATTGAGTTCATTTTTTAATTCTAAATACAAATTCATGTATTGGTGGAATTTTTGGGATTTTTCTGAAATAATAGAATTTTTTGTGAATAGTCAAATATAGTAATTTACATTATTTAACAAATTCATAATGTATTGAGTCATAGTCGATGTATGGTTGATGTAAGCCCAAAATATCGAAATATTTTACATTATTTTAATATATTTAGTGATAAAGGTTCAAAATATTCTTCTTCTTGAGCCAAATTAATATAATAATGTATAAAATAATCAGAAAACACCCCTCTTCTCCACTATAAATATCACCATTCACCACTTATTCCCTTCACACATCCAAAGACTTATATCTTATTTAATATTTTTTTCCAATTTCCTTCAAAATCCTCTTAAACATATCCAATATCTGTTGGTCTCACAAAAAGGCCAAATCCAAGTGCCTTAATTTGGTTCTCAGGGAGAATAAGTCTAAGAGGTTAAATCCACTTTTGTTTTCTTTTTAAATTTCATTTCAGTTTATATTATTTTATTATTATCTAATAAAATCCCATCATAAAAGTGAAATATTTTCTCAATAAAATTAAATCTACTATTATTCTATTTTTCTAATGGGATATCAATCATCAAACTTCTCATATTATCCACTTATTCTAAACAGTGAAAACATTGTTCGTGACGTGTCAATTTACCTTCATCATGGACGATGTGTTTTAATTTTATTTTACAACATTCAATGATTGTCATAAAAACATTGTTCTGGTTAAATAATATTTTATTATATGTATTATAATTTATATAATCTTCCAAATCATATTTATAAACTTGATATTAACTAATATGATATATGTTTGATAAGGTCCAAAAACCCTCCAAAAGAAATGAAATCATTTTCATTAATGTTTAATATAATGAATCATAATTTATCAGAAATCATAATGATATATGTAAAATTATAAATTATTTAAACATTTGAATACCATTTATTTCCACTTTTGGATTTTTTTCTTCCATCCAAAAAGTAAACCCATAATGAACCAGCACTGGAAACCATGAAATAAATGCAACTGAAAAAATAAAATAAAAAAAATATTATCAATAAATGGGTTGAAATATGTTTTATAAAGATCATATAATGTATTATAAATATGAATATAGTTCTTTAATAAATTATTAATACTCTTTAAACCATTATAACATAGTTTTTAATATATTTAACGGTATTAAAGACCAAGGCAAGGGACATTCCTTCTAAAAGTTGTCTTTAATGTCTTTTTTAAAAAAAATCAAAAAAGAATGATTCTTCTTAACTTACATGGCATGACTGAATTATCTTGTTTTCATGATTCCTTAATGTTTAAATTTTTTCATTACATGATTACATTTTTATTGCTGGGGAAACGTATTTCCTCCGTAATTTCACGATAATCATTTAAATTAAATGACTTTCATTAAAAAATATTTTTGTGATGCATGTGTTCATGTTTTATGATTATGTTTTCGTTCTTCGAAATTTTTTACAATGAAGCATGGGAACAATATCTCCCTCCAATTCATTTCATATGTTTATGTTTCATGTTGATTGTAATGGTTATTCCAAGTGTAATTGTGATGGTTACACTATAACATAGTTGTGAGGGTTACATCAAAAGGTAGCCACAAGATTTACATTGTAAGGTATACACGAGGGTTAAAAATCATATGGTATCCCCGAGGGGTAAAATCTAATGAATGTAAATCCTAAATATACCATTATATATTTATTAATGTTTTTATATTATATATAAATCTCTTATTTTAATAAAGTAAGCATATGACACTTCATGGGTGAGAAGTATGTCTTTGTGAAAATGATTCCATATGTTTATAAGTATTCAATAACGAACAATTTATTTCTTAATTTTGATATAACTTACTGATATTTTTATTATCAACCAATGTTTTAAAAAATTCACAGGTTTTATGAAATGGGTAAGATAAAATAGGAATCCATTCTAAATGTTGTGAATATTTTTCATGATAACATTTCATGTTTTATTAAAAATATTGTATTATAGAAGAAATGGATACAATTTTAGTTGTACCCAAATTTCATGATTATGGGTTGATATGTATTAATTATGTAAAATTATTTAACACTCTAAACATAAGAGGTATTTCAGAATGTAAGAAATTTAATTATAAAATAATTTACTATATTATTTAATGCTCAAGGTCAATTCCTTATAATTTGTATCATAGAAAGGATTAGATACATTAAGGGGTTAGTATGATATTAATATAATATTGTAAATTAATTTTCACTTATGGTTATGTTGAAATGATATAGAATTTTAATATTTTCATGTTTCTTTTTATAAGATATTTATTTTTACAATGGTTTTCTCAAATGAAATTGGGAATATGATGTCGGAAGGAACCAAGAGGATGATATCTTCCCAAATTCGAAACATGGAATGGTGGGAACCAGAAAAAAGTAGTTTGTGATTATAATGGATCAGTTGATGTAGGATATAAATGGTGATGAAAACCATGAATTAGAACATGTATAACTACCACAATAGAACTTGGTGATAGTATAATATTTTATGTGGGAACACCCTCCTTCTTTCAATGGATCATCTTAACTAGTGGTGGATGAAGGGTGGATTAAATCCCTTGAAATGATATTTTATGTCATTGGGTGATTATATAATCAAAAAACCCGTCTTTATATTTATCATTTTAAAGGTGAAGATGTCCAGTAGTAGTCAATGGTTAGGAATATCATGGATATAGAGGATATTGATGCCATAGAATGGGATGAAATTAAGAATCTATTCCATGAAAAATATTTTTCTAAGGTGATTCTTATAAGGATGAAAAAACAATTACTACATTTGAATAATAATGTGGAAGATTTAGTGGCTGTGTATGAATTAAAATTCACCTAATTGTAAAGGTTTCTACAAATATTATTTGGGATATTGATTGTAAAATCAGTTGTTTTTACTCTGGATTGAACCCCTAATATCGAAGGGCATTGGCCTTCCATGAACTCAAATGTTATGAGAAACTTGTCTGTTGTGTTGGGATGGTTGAAAAATAGTTTTTTACTAATAACATGTACATTACAAATAAAAAATGAAAATGTCCATATGGAAAGAAAGGGGACAGAATGAATCAAAAAATTATGAAGGTAAGAAGGTCCATTATCATAATTTTGGTAATTTTGGTAAAATGTACCATGGGGAAGGACATAAAAAAATTGGAAGTGTTTTTGGTGTTTTCAGATTGGACATATGGCATGAGATTGCAATAAAAATTATCTTATGTTTAATTATGATAAAAAAATTATATAGTGTTTTAAATTTGGTAAGATGGGGAATGATTTAAATACCTTCCCAAATATGGATTTGAATAATGAGAAATAGAAATACTTTAAGAAGAAAGGTGTAGTGAAATCCTTGGATACTCTATCAGTAGATTTTGGGTCATCCAATTAAGTGGTATCAGGTACATTGTTTGTTTACTCAGAGTTTTGTAATGTTTGGTTTGATATCGGGTCTATAAATTCCTTTATTTTTGGAAAATTTTATATTAAAATGAAAATTACACCTCATGAAATTAAATCAGACATATACTTAAGGAGAAACAAGGAAATATTAAATAAAAAAGAAAGTATAAGAATAATTATGATATTTTTTGTGGAAATAAATTACCAAAAAATGTTTTTGTTTTTCCCTTATTAGAGTTTGGTGTTATTATTGGTATGGATTGTGTGTTTATTTATCCTGATAAAAATGATTGTAGACCTACAGATCCTATTTTTATAAAGATTTTCAGTTTTTATACAAGAATGAACAAATTCCATTTATCAAATATTAAGAAGCTGATAAAATGTTAGAAGATTAAAATGGAGGTTATCTTGGACATATTATTAATAAAAGGGAACTATATAAAAAATTATGTGTTGATGGTAAATGAATACCTGAATGTTTTTTCTAATGAGTTATCTATTGTTATACCCAATAAGTAACATCAGTTTACCATTGATATAGTTTAAGATTCAAATAAAATTTTGAAACCCCCTTATCGATTGGCTCAACTGTAACTTCATGAATTGAAATAGATGTTATAAGAGTTTCTTGATAAGGGTTTCATTCATCCTAGAGCTTCACCATAGGGTTATTCTATTTTGTTTGTAAAAAATAAATATTTTTACATGATACATTTCATTTATTATATAGCTCTGAATGAAATTACTATTAAGAATAATTATTAACTGCCTTATATCAATTATTTGTTTGATCAGGTCCAGGGAGAATAGTATTTTTCCAAGATTAACGTGACAATAGGGTAATATAGGTTAATGGTTAAGGATAATGACATTCCGAAAACATATTTTAAAACTATATATCTGGATTATGAGTTTTTTTCCTTTTGGATTGTTAAATTCCACTACTATATTTTTGGATCTTATAAAAAGAATATTCCATGCATATTTGGATACGTTTTATATTATTTTTATTGATGATAGTTAGGTTTATTAAAAAAGTAATAATGATCATGAGAAGTATATAAGTATTTTTTTTGACAACACATATAAAATAAATAAGTTATATTTTAAATTTATCAAATGTTATTTCTGGTTAAAATATATTTCTTTTCTTGGGAACATTGTAAATAAGGATTATATAACAGTTGATCCTATAAAAAAGTGTTTGATGATTCGAAAGCTTCTTTAATTGTTATAAATATCCATAGTTTTCATTGATTAAAATATAATTACCGATGGATTGTTCAAAACCATTCATGGTTATCTTTCCCAGAAACAAATTTAATATGAAATGAGGTTAAATTTATTTGGATAGAAGAATGTGATGTTTGTTTTCAAGAATTGAAAAGAGGATTAGTGGATGATCCAATTTTGGATCTTCATTTTATAAATGGAGAGTTTTTCATCTTCGGTGATGTTTCCTTGAAGGGACATGGTGGTGTTATGTTCCACAATGATCAGGTAATCACTTATTATTTAAGACAATTGAAACCTTATAAGTTAAATTATCCCACATATGATCTGGTATTACCAGTTTTGGTTTTCAATTTAATTTTTTTTAAATAATTTATATGGAGAAAATGGGAAATATATACTGACCATACATGTCTTAAGAAAATTTTACTCAAAAGGAATTGAACATGAGGCAGAGGAAAGTACTGTCGAACTCCATAATTTTGGATAGATTTTTGGGAATGAATGATTATGCGACCATAATTAGAAGAGGAAGTGGCTAAGAAAGTGGAGATGATCTAGCCAAAAATGGGGCATCTTAGTGTAGGAAGAAAATTTATACAAATAATAGGAGGAAAGAATATTCTATCAACGTAGGTGATCATATTTTCCATAAAATCTATCATTGTAAAAGTGTTATTAAATTTTTTAAGTAATAAATTCTAAGCCAACATGTCATTTTGCCTTATTAAATCTTAGAGAAATTTGAAATATTTTCCTACCAAGTATATTTGACTCTGATTTTATCTCAAGTACACAATGTTGTTCATGTTTCTATTTTCAAAAATTATATAACTAATGCATATAATATTTTGAGTCTAGATATAGTTCATTTGGAATATAACATTTCTTATGAGGAAAAGTATATTTTTTTCATGACCATAGAGAGGAAGTTTTTTGGAATATGTTAATTCACCATGTTATGGTTTTATAGAGAAACTTAATGGTTGAAGAATCTTCATGAATATTTGAAAATGCAACAAGGGGTGGGTATTCTCACATGTTTAATAAGTGAATAAAAAATTATAGGGACAGAATTTACAAAAAGTGGATAATGTAACAAGCGAGGGACTTATAAAATAATTAGTTTGCATTCTATAATTAAATATTTAAATTCATTATAAATCTATAATGAAATTTGTGGTATTTACAAAAAAATTAGAAATTTATAAATACTCAATAGTAATAACACCTATAAATGTATAAATAATATTTATTTATATTATGAATGAAAATATGATATATTTATATTATGGAATAACTAAATATTTTTTTAAAAATGATATATTATGTACTGGTATTTTCATGACACAGAAATTTGTATTTACTATTTTAGAATAAATATAAATATTTAAAAGAAAATTTATATTAATAAAATACATTAATATATTAAAATATTGATGTCTTATGATAATAATAAATTTTTATTAGATCTTAAATAATTTTTCAACGTGTCATAAAATCGGTTATAATTTTAAAATAGGTATTTTTAAATTAAATGATGTTTTTGATTAAAAATTATATTTTGAAAAATTTGAAAATTATTTTCATAAAATGATGTTCTTTTTTTAATTCTACATGGTTATAAATGGTTAAGGTGAGTTTTTTGGATTTTTCTAAAATAGTATAATTTTTTGGGAATAGTGCAATACAGTAATTTATAGTGTTCAACAAATTCACGAATTTTTGAGTCATGGATGAGGTATGGATGATTTAAGACCAAAATACCAATAATAATTTTTAATATATTTATTGCTATTATTAAAACTATTCATAATATCTAGGAAAAAAATAACCTAATGAATTAAATAAGAAACAAATACCCCTCTTCTCTATTATAAATACCACCATCATCGCCTCTTCTTATCACACCTCCAAAGCCTTGTATCATGTTTAATTTATACCGAATTACCTTACCAATAATCTACCCTATATCCAGAACCCATTATCCTCATTAAATGTCCACAACCATTTTCATTAAGGATGTCCTTAAGGAGATGACGTTCTAGAGGTGAAATCCTCTAGTTTTATTTTGAATAACTTTTCAATTTCATTTATTTTCTTATTCTCTCCTCACCTCCCTTGATCCAACTGAAATGATAACTAAGGTATCTCATATAAACTATAATATCTTTTTTAATGTAATATCCCTTTTCAAACCTCTCCACTTTTCCACATATTCTGGAAAAAAAATATTGTTCTTAATGTGACGATTTACCATCATCATGGACGATGTGTTTTCATTTTCTTTTACCACCTTTAAGGCTCGTCGTAAAACCATTATTATGGTTAAAATCATATTTTATTATAAATATTATAGGTTATATAATGTTATGGAACAAACATATAAACATGATATTAAATAATATGATATAAGCTTGTGATGGTCCTAAAAACCACAAAATTAAAATAAATCATTTTAATTAACGTTTTATCTAACGAATCATCCTTATATCAGAAAAAATGATATATGGTATCATTTAAAAATATGGAAACATATTAATACCATTTTTCCACTTCGAGATTCTAGATTCCATTTAACAAGAAAACCTAAAATGAACCAACCAAGGAAACCATGAAATAAATGAATCCAAACCAATAAAATAATAAAATTTTATCAATAAATGGGTGTAAAAATATTATAAAAATATCATAAAATAAATTATAAATATGAATATAGTTCATTAAAAAAATTAATAACACTTTTTAAAACATTATGCATTAGGCTTTAACACATTTGAATAATGTCAAACCCGTGGTAAGGGATATTCCTTTTGAAAATCCTCTTTAATGTATCTTTTTAGAAAATTTAAAAAATAAGGATTCTTCATAAATTATATGGAATGAGCAGCTTATCATTTTTTCATGATTCCATAATGTTATTTTTTTATTTATAACATTACTTATATATTTATAAAGAATAGTATTTCCTTTTTATTTGCACAATATTCTTTTAAAATAGTTTATTTTCCTTAAAAAATGTTTTTATGATGAAATAATTCATTTTTTTATTATGTTCTGGTTTTTGTGTATTGTTTATGATAAATGGTGGGACCTATATCTACCTCTCATGCATAGGGTATGTTTATGTTGAATTTCTACCATAATTTTTATTCTAATTATAATTTTGATGGTTAGACTATAAGGTAACCATGAGGGTTACATCATAAAGTAGCAGTGAGGGTTACATTGTAAGGTAACCATGAAGATTACAAATCATATGGTACTCAGGCTGGTTATAATCATAACAATGTAATGACACAGGATTCCTTTATGTTTTTATTTATGTTTTATATGTTTTATAGAAATATTTTTTTTCCCAAAGTAATTATATGATACTTTATGGGTGATAAGTATGTCTTTGTGAAAATGATTTCATATGTTTATAGGTCTTCATGAAATAACCATTTCTTTCCTTATTTTTATGTCCCTTACTGTGATTTTTGTGCTCATAACATTTTTTTAAATGTTTTTTCGCAGGGTGTATGTATGGGTAATAAACCAGAAGAATCCAAGAAAAATGTTATGATGATTTTTTCAGGAAAATATTTTATGTTTTATTAAACACTGTTGTATTATAGAATAAATGTATACTATTTTAGTAATACCCAATTTTTATTCTTATAGAATGATATTTATGAATTATTTCATATTTTTATAAATCACTAAATTAGAGATCTTTTGTGATGTAAGAAAGTGAATTATAAAATTATTTATTATATTATGCAATGATTAAGGTTGGGTCCTTATAGATTACAATGATCCTTAACATTATTTTCAAATAGAGGTTATAGATTTAGATTTTGGTAGTGTTAGATAGTTATTGGTGATGTACAAATCTATACCATTGTGATATGGGATGGGGTTTATAGATTTAATGGGGTCAAAATTTTGGAAATTATGTTTTATTTGATACATGATATAAAGTAGATAGTGTGGAAATTATAAAATAAATATAGGTATGGAGAACCCTAGTTAAATCCTGATGTGTTTATGGGTTTTAATTAGGATTAATGGATAATTTTGAATTTCCATGATATTGTTTTGTGAATATTTTTTTCAAGATATATATCGAATTTAATTTATGTTTACTTATTTTGGGACATAGATTTGGTTCTTTAATATGAGTTTTTATATTTTAAAATTTATCATTTCATTATATTATTTAAATTATTCTTGCTGATTTATGTGAAAGTGAATATTTGTTATGAGTGACAATTCTTAATATTTAAAAACATGAAAAAATATATATATTATTGATGTAATTTCCTTAAGTTTTCTATTTTGAGGAAAAAATTATCAAACTTTAGTAAGAATAATGAACGATTGGATCTATTAAAAATAGATTTTTGAATTTATTTCACTTATAAAAATATATTTTGAATAAATAATTATATGTAGAATACCATACAATTGAAGTGTTTTCAGTGATATATGTGGCATTATAGTTAAACCATATTTTTTATAAGCTTGATACTAGAAATAAATATTATATATATATATAAATTAATGATATTGATGAAAAATATATTCTGACCGAAATACATAATTCATTTTTTTCATGCCATTTTTTATTTTATTTTTTCTGTTTTTATTTTTTTGGTGGAAAGAGATCCTATATAAGTCTTACCATTTAATTAACCTAGATAGTTCCTTTAACTAACCCATAATATATTACCCATAGAAATGGAATTAAAATTTTACCAACGTAATGAATATATATTGGTTTACATTATGAGATATACCCTTCAAAAATTGAAATTTATGATGACATTAAAAAATATTCATTAAGGGATATAGGAAGAAAAATTAGGAAAATATTACTTTTTCATGTAAATATAGGACTTAAATATAAAAGATTTTTTCATTTTTAAAAGATTAATATATTTTCATTCATTATAATTCCTTGACATAATCACATTGATCTATAATAATTGTGTTCGTTTGAATTGAAAATTCATCAAATGGACATCATATAATGTGTTGATATATTTACATAGCTTTAAACTATAAACCTTACATGATATAATTAAACCTTAAAAATACTTATTAAATAATTACTAGAAATATTTCATGGAATGGATTGGAAATTTTTTCTATATGACTAATTAATAACATATGTTTAGGAAATAATAGGTAAATCCCATAAAGTATATTAAAACATAGATCACTATATGTACTATTGTTTTATAATGATTGATTGTAGGTTGTTTTATTAATAAAAATTGTTAAAGTAATTGATATAAATGAATGAAAATGAAAACATTTGATAGATTACTACTATATTTATGTAACATAAATATTCATGATTGATTATCACTTATTATAAAAAATATTTGTTTGTTTTTTTACAAATAAGACTTAATGAGTTCTTATTTTGAAATTAAATTTCCAATTTCGAAACCAATTGATTATTTTTTAGTGTTCTTATAATAATTAAATAACTAGTAAACTTATAATAATACTAATCCTTGGTAATCTGATTAATTAAATTCTAATAAAGAAAGAAAAATCACATAATATCTCCCGTATTAAATTAAAAACAGTTCTAAATGTCACAACATGAGTTTCAAAAAAGGAAGGACATATAACCATCAATCTATTATAATTAGTCAAATAATATACATTATTTATTATTCACCCTTCCTGTAACATACCTAGTATAATATAATTATTAAATAATCATACAATAGTGAATAAATATATGACATGAAAGAATACCACTAATAAAGAATAAAGAATGACATGAATTTATATAACAATATCTTATTGACAAACCATTTTTTTCACTTCAATATTCTTTCAAAACACCATAAATGGACTTGTAATATTTATCAAGTGAAAATATATCTTGAAAACCCATTAAAATTAAAAATAATATTTTCAATTATGGACATCCCAGAAATCAAAATATTTAGAATTATGGCATGCTATTTCTATCTTGAATAGATATAAATAGAAAAAAATGATATAATGTTTCTTTTCTTCCATCACATTAGCATGGTTTGAATACAATGTCAATATTTTTACATCCATCAATGCATATAATTATTGATTTTTCATTATTAAATAAAAAACCATCTTTTCTTTTCAATAAAATATTTCAAGATAATACTTTTATTTCATTTAATTGGAGTTGATTAAATGTGTTAATTATAATAATAATAGAATTAAACTCTAATTCCTGCAATGTTTTGGAATATTCATCCACACTATTAATAAAAAAATAGATGAAAAAATACACCATTATGTTTCTTCAACATAATTAAATTGTGAGTAATCCATGTTGTCAAATGTTATTAGTAATAAAATAAGTAGCCCCATATTCTTTATTGAAAAATAATCAATAAACAATAAAGTGGTATACATATTAATGTCACAATCTTGATAAAACCACACTCATAAGAAAAATATATGGTCAAATTCGTTGATTTTAACCATGAAACATATATTATTAATACTTTTAAGGATTAAAATCATCAGTTTTTATATTTTTTATATCCACTATCATGACTCTTGAGAATACCATGGAAATTGAATCACACTGTGGTGTAATTTTTTCATTATAAGCTTTTACCCACTTATATTACTTCTTATAATGATTAAATAATTATGAATTCTATTAACCATAAAAAATTAGTTCATAAATAAAATTTTAATATCCATGGAACAAGAAAAAACTTATTTAAAATATTTTATATAAACCTGAAATAGATTTATTGTTTCCTTTCCTACAAACCCATTTTCTAAAAGCTCTATGTTTTTCTATTTATCTCTTCCTTTCTATTATTCCTCAACCTAGAAGAATCATATGATTTACAGTAACACACACCTCATTTGTGTCTCCCCATATTCCAGATGATCCAAACTAGTGGAAATATCCTAATCTATATAATAGTGATACTATGACCTCATATAACAGTTTAAAATGATTAATAATAGAAAAAAACATCACATAATTAGATTATAGATAAATAAAAAACAAAAAATCTATAAAATATTCATTGTAAAAGTCATTTAATCATATATAAACTAATCACCCACTAAAAAATCACATATGAAAAATGAACCAAAAATAAATAAAATCATTGGTCATAATTATACCGTAGGCCTCAACAACCTCATCTTCATAGACTTGTTCAGTTACCTCTTCCTGATCAACTACATAACTTGTTTTAAACCATAAATAATCTAATAAGGTCTACACACAAGCAATGTGGTTACCTTGTGGGGTGTGAAAAAACATTTATTTGGGTGTCACAATTTTCCCTCAGTATATGCCATCATATATGTATATTCTTGTGGAATAAAATAAACATGTCACAAAAGTACCATAGATATTGTGTGTATTTAGGCCAAAATAAGTCCATATGAATCGGGTAACTATGTGATAAGTAGGACACTATGACCCCAATCATACAAACATTAGAACATTATAGAATCTCATTATCCTCTGACATTATCCAAGTTACCCAACCGATAACCAAAGACTTTTCATAGGGTGCTATAAAAATTCATGACCATTACATCCTCAGAGTAGGGTGCTACTTCATATCTCCACAAACACCTTCTCATAAAGGTGATCCCACATTCGATACTCAATATCTAACATCTCACCCATATTATGGTTCATTTATCTGATCCTGCATCACTCCTAGAACCCATATCACTCATGGAGGTCCCATTGATGATTATCACACCATTATGTTCATTATAAGTACTTCTTCTCACTAAATGTAGTCCTTCCAATGCTCTCCCACTAATAGTACAACTCGTCTAGTCACAAGTCACACCAACTCACTCATGTTTGGACTAGAATTTTCATACATGTCAAGGAATCCATCTCTCCATGACAGTCCAACCCACACTATATCAATCATTGTAGGGAAAGTCCCCAAGTCCCATTACCCACACGTGATCTCATCTCTGATTATAAAAAATATAACACGTATAAAAGGAAATATCATGTAGTTTCTATATCCTCTAACAAAACATGGTAGATGATACCATGAGACAAGTCACTTGAGAACAAGCTCCTCCACAACTCATACCTCACATCGCCCATCAGATAACCCACTGGGGCCCCCATACCGTCATTGATTCTACTTTTCAGGCCACCCATTCTTATCACCCTATAGTGCATCCCCAACATATCAATTAATCACTACTATATCCTCATGATGTGGGGTATGATCCTCATCTAGGGTATAACATCAACTTATTTTTAATACCTTATTGAAAGTACCATGTTTTCTCATCCCAACCCCATAGAAACCCATGACATATACCAAACTAAAACCCCATATCCACATTAGATCTCATCCCACATCTTCTTGGGGAGAATTTTTCACCCATTTCCTAGAGGAGACACCACTCTACCAAATGAATCTAACCCTAGAGTTAATTTACCACTCAAAAAACTCTTCAACATCAAATCAACCCTCTGGAGGGTACTCACCAACACAAATAAGACATATGACTATTTTTGTTCATTACCATGACTAATCCCCTTATACCAACAAGATTATCCCAAGGAAACGACCTATGCTACTCTTTTAACTCTAATCACATTCCATTACCTCTTAGAGGTCTCTTTTTAACTCAACCAATTCCTTATCCCCATAGCAATGTAATCACTCTGCAATCCCAATTCAAAAATGTTTTTAAGAGTACTTATTCCAAATATAAGATTCCCAACACCATCTGGTCTCATATACCAAGGGAACCATAGATCCCTTTTAATATAGTCAGTCCCATGAAATTAATGTTGGAAAATAAAACTATATATAAGAAATTATATTTATTTATACTAAAGGTACCACATACCTTCAAAACTTATTTACCGTTCAAGAAAATCCCCAAAGAGCCTCATCCATGCCTTACCCAAGAATGCACTTCCACTTGAATTAAGATCTCAAATTATAAAACATAAATAATTAATTTGAAAAATTTATAATTAATTATTAAATTTTATTCAGAAATTCATAACTGATTCAAAAATAAATGATTGTTGTTGTTGAACCAAAATCACACAAGGACTCATTTGTTTATCCTCCCAGGTCTTCTTATATACATTTTTAGAAAATCCCCATAAATTATGGATGATTATTCCCTGATCTAGTTAGATAATAACTGAAACCCAAGCTTGGATCCCCCAAAATTATATTAATTCAAAGAGGAAAAATAATGAAGGAAAAATAGAGTTTGTACCACAAATTTTCCACAAGATCGTACAAAAAAAATCAAACCATGGTATGAGAAATCAAGGGGTAGGTGGAGAAAGAATTAACTAGATGATAGTCCCTCCATAAATCATGCCTTTAATTTAAAATTTAAGGGTTTATGACTATAAAAAATCATCATTCCCTATTTAAAAGAACTCCAAGTAGGCCACTACATCAGGGTCATAGGGACTATACCATAAAAACTCAGTTCTAGGAACCGTTTTCAATGTGGACCTCTTGATTATAGTATATTCATCCAAAAATTTCCCACTATTATGGTGTATCCTTTATGGATACACCATCATACCTTAACATTCCACACTATATCATGTTCTAATATGTTTTTTTCAGAAAAACCCCCAAAAGGCATAGATAACCCCACAAACCCTTATCATTAATTAAAGCATAGTCTTATGGCCAAATAAAAGCCCTACCAGCCTATGTAAGTGTCATACAAATGACCCTTAGGGAGAATGACCATGAAATATCAGTGTTTATATTCCATGGAACTCTTCCATTTGTTGAAAAATAATAAAGGGTCCACAGCCATCACCATGTCACAATGCACAGGTTTCGGGGATGGTTTATATCCTCTAGATGCCTCCTACTCAAAGGTCACCAATACCCTTCTCCAATGCCTTCCACGAGAAACCAATCCACCATAAAATACTTGTTTCATGTTAAGAATCATATAATAAAAATATTAAAATTTCCAAATTTCAAATGTAAATCCTAATTCACAAATAACAACACACTCCCCATATCCAAATTCAAACTTCCTCCAAAATGTAATAATTCAATAATCTTTAGGGTGATAAAAAATCCCCACCATGTCACTTATCAACCTTGAAAAACTATAGTAGTCCTCAAGGAATTTCATCCCAACATCCATAGTAATCATTTCACTGATAAATCACTGTGTTCCACATTATGATATCAAAATAGCTTCTCTTGTGCAACTATAAATGCCAACACACTATTCATCATATGTTGATGAGACCATCTTCATTTAACACCAACATTGATACAATGTTCACCAATCCCATATACCTTCAAAAAATATGATATCCTAAACCATTCTACTTAAATAGTTATAGTTCTTCCCACAATATTTATTTTTTCCAAAATTTTCAAGTACATGACCCCAATGTTATTCCAATACACCAACTATTTTTGGAACAATGGTCATGATACATTTTCCCTCCCACCACTTCCAAAATCTTGATAGAATACCAGTCAAACCACGAATTGTTGGTTTTTCGCAACAAAAAAATTGGTTTTACTAGCCAACGCATCGCCACACAACCACATGAAAATTCCTAAACTATTAAAGGAATCATGAGATCCATCATGATTAGACCCATCAGATCCCTACCTATATAGGAAGTAAGATGAGACTGACTCCTCAATCGCACCATAGTAAATTGGTTGGTGAGTAGTTCTTGGTAGGAATATGAAACTTATGGGATTCCTTAGACAATGGTACATGTATGAAAAAACATAACAAAAAACTCCATGAAAAGAATAATAATAGTAATAAATGAAAGTTAATAATGAATGTAAATACATGGAATAAAATCCAAGATTACATATGAGTAAAATAATTAAGACTAGAAGCACAAAAGGTAAAAATACATGCCAAACCATGGAAATGGTGATGACCTGGTAAATTATTAAATAGGTAAGAGAAATAGATATACCCACATACGATATCCAACAACCATCCACAAAACATGGTCACTACTACTATGTACAGATATGCTCCATCGATAATTTTTACACCAATCCATCATCTATCAACCAATAAGCTACATAAGAAAAAACATGGGAAGGAAAATTCTATGCATGGGTGAGTATATACATACTAAGTGGGAATCATTAGAAAACATATATAATTAATCAAATCAATATTCATCTAAACACACAAATCAATGGGTAGTATATAAATAATTATTTAGATATGCTCCAAGAAACCCAATCGACGAGGGATATGGGATATCATCTTTTATAGCCAATATCAAGACAAACTTTTCCCAAAACTTGATGCATATTTGTTTTCTTACTTCCTTTAGCACATTGTAATCTCCTCTAGATCCATGGGAGAAACACGCCACATCAATGATGCATCACAACATGGTTGTTTTCGCCCCAATAGTTTTTAAGACCCATGTAATGTCTAGTTCTTGATGAAAAGGGGTAGGCAATTCAAAAATAAGAGACCTATGATTTGGGGTGTGTATGGAGGGGTTCTATCATACCTGTTATATGAAATGGGGGACCTACACCCTAATCCTCATATTACATCAAGTGGTTTGACAACCGTGATGTCCCTCAAATGATCGCATTCAAGTCTCAACATTATCTATGTGATTTGGAATGAGTGAAGAAATTTTTTCACCTATTGTTTCATATATGTTGTTGAAAAATATTCCACAATTGTGTTTTACTTTGGATTATACCCATACTAGACTAAATTAAAGTCAAATTATAAATCATGAATAAGGGGCTACGTGAGGTAGAACAACCTTGAAAAATTACACCACATTTCTTAATTAGGTACACGGGGCGTAAAATGATATCTATGTTTGGTAGCCTCACATAGCACGTGAAATAACATGTAAACGACCTATTATTTGATATAAATGGTTTCTAGAACCTCCCAGTGTCCTAGTCATGCACTCCCATTACATTAGATGTATGTTAATGCATGGAAAATGGGGTGCGTCCAATATACATAGTGTGTAGTCCAAATGGATTACCTTGGTGTGTATTCCCTATACATGGAATATATATAGAAACAAAGTCACCAAAAATATTTTTAGTCCTAAAATAATGTGATAATGAAGTTAAAATAAAACCCTATATTCCATGAGATTTAGATATACACATCATCTGTATATCTAAACTACATATATTTTATATTGGTAATTTGGGATAGAACAAATTTCATCATTGTTTCACACTGGGTCCTTCAATTTTTTAACCAATCCCACTATAAACCTCATAAAAACCATTAAAATCCTTGGAAAACTTCTTTGGTCATTGATTCATAGACATTAATGGATAAAAATTTGGATTTATATCACACATAAAAGAGTCATCAAACCTACCATTTTTAAACACAATCCCAAACCTGGAACCATCATATGCAATCTTCCATCATGACTCAATCCATATAATGTTCATTTATAACAATATAATTCTCATAACTATCATCAATTTGGTGATTCAATCATTCTCAAAATGGTCCAGTGATGTCGATTTGTTGAACATGTGGGTCAATAATGAATAATGTGAACATTTGAGGAGGGGTAGGCACAATAAAAATGTCATATTATCATTGGTTATTACAAACCCTACCAATTTTCTTAATCCTTGAACCTAATTGTGGTGAAATAAGAAATTTTAAATAACAAAAATTAGGGAATTATGGTATGAGTATGGAAAACATTAATTTCATAATAGTTAAAATTAATCAATACTAGGAAAAGAATAATATGCAAATAGTCCATAAAATAATTGTCCTTGCCTAGAGAATAGATTAATCATTGGTGAAGAATATATTCTATAATTATGTTATTTATGTTATTTATATATTCATCATTTACATGAAAAATGTCATCAATTTCTTAACATCAATCACTATTCTCAAGCTAGTTCATCAATGTCAATAAAGAATATATCCTTCTTCTATCTAATCACTCAGGGTTATACAACTAGGATTGGGTATTTTTCCAAAAATCATACATAGAGACAAGAGACCAAGAATTAAAAATTTAATAAATTTAATAATTTTTTAATTTATTTATTTAATTCACCCACCAATGAATAAACTAAAATGTAACATTTAATGATGAACAGACTTATTTCATGCCTTGGGTAAACCCTTAATTATGAATTTATTTGTGGTACTATATATTTTATATAAGTTTATGATTAGAGGAAATTCTATTTAATTTTGTCTTTCATGAACAAACATTATTAAATTATTTAATATTTTTATATATTAATATAATAGACCTATAACACCTTCAAGCCCACACCAACTCAAAATTAAATTCCATTATAATTAATACACATTTTTAGGGTTTTATATATGAAAACCAAGTATATTACTCTCTACCCACATTCATGGATTTTCACCCTGAAAAGGAAAATCATACTCAATAAGATGAGGGTACTATTACAACATCTGAATCTCACTCTCACATGAACTATATTGGATATTCCCATTTCGAAAAATAACTCAAAATAGTAGGATGATATGCCCATAAAGGATCTTCCCCCAAAAATTCACAAACATCAATGGGTTCAAAAAAAGGCTACCTTATTCTCTATATCCGTATAATATAAATGGGGATATGGCTAGGTGGTATTTAACCTTACTAACCATACTGAGAATATAGAATGAACAAATGATCGTTAGGAATAACTTACTATCCCAAACAAACCCCCAAAAACATTTTCATGGAGAAATCATTAGGAAAACATAGTCTCCCTTTGTATCTCAAAGGTCCTATCATGTCGAACTATTTATGATTTCAGCTAACTATAAAAGGTATCCATCCACTAATTGATCACCTAAAAATCCCAATCTTTAGCTACATTAACTCTAACCCCATGAGTGATAACCCACCCATCATTTCTCAGTATAGGGGTAACCTATAAGGTTTCTAATTTGTGGGCTTCAATTGGGATATATATTTATTGGAGTGACAACTATTATTATAAGAATAGTCCACCAGGAGAATCAAACCTCTCAAAACCATCCAAATTCCAATGATAGTTTATCCCCAATATATTCTAGGTCGTAGAGAGGATGGATTAAGTATGTTGGAACATGGTCCTCTTCCTTCTACTAATGATAAGTAATTCATCAGGAAACTACCTCAGTGGTATTCTGTTGAATACATAGCCACAGAAACAAACACCTGATTTCTCAATACATATTCTATTTTTTAGAGTGTACTATAAAAATTTATGAATGAAAATACCCCATCAATTATTGATGTTGTGAAATTGGGACAACCATTTACCCTTAGAAAAGGATGACATGATCCCCCAATTAGTTAAATCATGAGGTGTATCTCTTGTGCACTATTAGTCATGAATTAATTAATATTCGGTGTCTGAAAATTGGATTTCTCTCACGTGCTGATGAAATAATGGAGTTAGAACCATAGAATGAAGGTATGTCTATAATCACTCCTCTAGAAAGGTTAACTATACAGAGGATATCTAATCTTCGGCCTCCTACACAAAGTGATAATGTGATTTCCTACTAATAATATCTTCCACCACATATCCCTTTATAAGAGTACGTACTATCTTGAATCCATGATCATATAATAATTATAGCCAATCCATCAAAATCATACACATAAAAACTCTCTAGAACTACTCTGTCTAGATGAAAGGCCATCCCTATGTTAGTCAATGTATCCAAGGGGTGAATATATGATATAACTTATATATAAACTCTAATAGTCCCACATCATGAAAGGAAAACTCTCATACTTAGTCATTCTCTTGGGTATTTACCATGCATGAATTAACATTATCCTAGAGGGTTCCACATCTACTCAAGCCATTGAAATGACTTGCACCCACAATTTTTTCTTATTTAACTAAAAAATTGATTTTCGAGAGCTTATTATTTAATTAGCGCTCCCGAACAAAGTCCCAACAATCGTCATGTGATCTTCATCATCCTATTTAGAAGTAGGATATAAGATAATTTAATTAATAAAGGATAAAATGTAAAAAAAAAGTAGGGCTATTAAATTTGGTTTAGGAGTACCTTTAACATGGAAGGAGTGGTTTTTATGACAAATAGAATCATCTAGAACTCATAATTCTTGCAATGGAATCAAATCGACATCTTTGGAGTATTCTACACATGAACCCACATCTGGTGACATCTAGACCTATTCAAACAATTATAACTATCTTGTAAATTTTATATGGTGGAGGAGATCAACAATTCTTGGCAATAGGTACTTATTCTTGATTGTCACCTTATTCGGGCGACAACAGACAATAAAAATCCTCATGCTCAAGTGCAACTTCTTGTGGAAGAATACTATAGTTGCCTCAATGGATACACTGGGTCTAAAGAAACATATATCCAAAAGGGAATATAAATTAACCCTTAGATCCTAGAACCTTGGATGGGCCTTGAGATATACCATAGAGGATATCAATGTCATACCTATGTACAAGTCGATGAAAAAGTTGATCTCACACTGTAGAGGTAGTCCCAAATCATCTTCAAGATATGCACATACACATTCAAATAATACTATTGGAAACTAGTTTCTTGATGATTATTTCACACCATGGGACATGCTCTCCCATCTTATGAGAGATGGGATATAGTTTGTGACAGAAGGTCCCAATTACTCTACCAAAAACTTCTTCTTACTTGTGAAGTGGAATATCATCCCATTCATATGAAGGAATATCACTACGTCACAATTAAATTATATTTCATAATAGACTATAAATAACTATTACATACCATTTACGTCATTCCAAGGATTAATAATAAACTTTCACATATCCTTAGAAGAAAATTATCCACAAAGCATTAACAGACATTTTCAAAATATGTGTGATATGGTTGGATCTCCATCAATAAGAGCCTCTATCCATAAAGGCCAGTCTAATATCTCTACAGGAATATTAATCCCATAAAACATGTATGAGGAAATGAAGAAATAATTAACACGGGTCTCTAATAGTACTAGAACTAAATTAGAGAAGATATACATCATACCTCATATCATATCTAGCACCACCTGGTGAAATGCCTCCACAACCTGAAGCTGGCCTCACTATAATCTAAAAGCTCTATTTTTCTATAATGATCCTCCTATTTATTGTGGTGGAAGAAACTCATTTCATTTCCATACAGAAAAATATACTTCTATCAAGACCCATATATCCCTATTTGTTACTCTTCCTCCTTGGGCCCCCCCTCACACTCTTAAGAGGTCCCTAATCATGGTGTCGTATATTCCATGTTGTTCCATCTAGTATTTTCCATCCTTAAAAAGTAAATTGTGGTAATAAGTAATATTCTATGTGACCATGACCATAAAAACCATATCATTGATCATCCCTTGGATGACTAGTTCCCCAAAGTTATCCCAACACTACTGATCCTTAAAAGTGAGCTTAGTTCTTCTTAGGAGATCTCCTATTTCAGGTACCCAATCTCTTGCATCTACTAACTACATTTGAATAATAATTTCCATAGTTCCCAATGTCTACACTTGCTACCTAAAATCTCTCTTGCAACAATATCTTTATCATGAATTCCTTCTTTAGCACCCAAACATAAGTGGTAAGGCATAAAGGAGTCACTATTGAATGGATGTCACCAATGAGATGCTGATCAAACTTATGTTCCTAGAAGTATCAGTCCTACACCATATTAGGGTACTATATTGTTCGGCTTGTAATCCTCAAATATTCCTAAATAATATTCATATCACTCTACTATATCTCATAAATCACTTGTATTCACCCAGGATAAATTTCTAAGGGTATTACACATTTTAAAATAAATTCTAAAGATATATCCATGTGATAATCACTTATCATTGGTCTTTATAACTAAATTACATCCACATTTGAATTCCCCATGTAGAAAGCTAGTTTCAAGCACTATTATATGATCAATCAAGGTCCATACTAGTTATCATTTCTGAAAAAACTACTTTATCCATTCCCACGGTTCATAAGGATCTCAACAACTACGAAAATAAAGAAATCTATAATGATGAAACTTTCACCATGCGGCTATCCTATGTGAATAATCATTAGGACCTTTCGAAACCATCAATTAATAAAAACAAAGAGATCCAAAATAAATTGTTACTATATACGGGTACAATTTCTCCTCAAAAAGTGGGTATTCTTCTCCCAACCAGCCTAGAGGGAATGCCTCAAGGATTATCCCCTGGATGAATTCCTCATCGATGATATGGTCATCCTGTCATATTTATCATGGAATTCTTCATGGATATCATAGTGGTGGAATCTTGATTTTTTAGAATATGGTATTGTTCAGTTGAGAATATTTTGATAAATATCACAAGAATTGCAAGGTAGTCAATGAAACATACATATATGATACATTTACTATTGATTCCCTATATAGGTGCCTCATAATAATGATTCAATAATAATGTTTAAAGAGTATGATTATATAAAAATACTGGCCTCTTCACTATCACTAGTTTATCTCGAGAACAATATGAACAGAAGTCAATTTTAAATAATTTCTCTTGGTTCCCAAACCAAACGTTATGAAACATCTAAATCCAAACATCATCTATAGTAAATACATATCATATACCAATCCATTACATCATGACCCCTTGGGACCTTACCATGTCAAAGAATAAGATAATATTGACACACAAATCCCCCCTCTAATGGGCCTAGGGTTGGAGACTAGTGCTTAGTAGGAATATCAAACCAATGGATAGCATTAGAATGTGGTAACCATATATAAACACACACTAAAACACACACACGATGAAAATAAATTCAATGTGGATTATTGTAACACCCCAAGATTTCATTGTATGTTATTTTCTTATAAGTAATTTAATAGATTTTTCTATACACAACACCGAGTTCGAGTGCACCACGACTTACCAATCTAGCCGTTCAAAAGCAGTTATGAATAGTATTAACTGAATTTTGAATTTTATGTACTATGTATAATTTTATAATCCATATTATGTGTTTATTAGACATAATATAATAATAAATTCATTATTTTCAGATTAAAGAAGTATTTTTAAAATAATGCAGTTTTACAACCTTTTAATGGAAAACCCTTTTTAAGACAAATATTGGACTCATTTATATATTCAATTTAATGAAATTAAATTCTTTATTAGAATTAAGACATAAAAATTTATTTTGGATAAATTTTTGGCACTTTTCTGATTACTTTCATATTTTTATGAATACTGAAAATACTTGATTTTAATTGAAAACAACTTTTTAATCAAAATAATTTATAGTGTTAAATTATGTGTCTGAATGGTTTGTAAGTATAATTAAATTATATTTTTATTATTTAATATAATTTAGGTCATTAAAAGAAAGTTCAAATTTAAATTTGACATAAACACATGTCAATCTTTTGATAGTTTTTTCTTTTTAAAAACCCACTTTTCAGTTTTGACAACAGGAATTAATTTGAAATTAATTAATGAAACTTATATGTTTTTAATTTGGTAAAATAGAATTAATTTTTGAATTCATAATATAAAAAAAATTCAGAGTAATTTTTTGGTATTTTTTTGAAAACCATTTAATTTTTGATGAATAGTGAAAACCACTGCATTATAGTTTAAAACTAAAATTTTATTTAAATAATTATTATTTTATTTATATTTATTTATGTCAAAATAAATAAATAATACCTATATAAGCTCAATGTAATTCATTGTAGTCATTTTTTAATAAAATTAGATGTATAAAATTTTAATGAACTTTTTACCGTCTTTTACCCACCTCCTTGGAGCATTTTCAAATTTGCATAAAACAAATTTTTGCCACTTTTGTGAGTTGAATTTAAAAAACCTGATAGACACTGTTAATATCAGTAAGTAAAATGTGGTTCAATAAGATTAAATAATTTTTGGAGAACTGTAACTTTTGACTTTTCTTTACAATAGTTAAAAGTAAATAGGGTAATTAAGGGTAAAAATGATTTCATAATTACCCTAACACATGTCCTAATTCTATTGGATAAGTATAATTCTACAAATAAAAACCTTAGGAATAAAATATGAAATTATTTTTTCCACTTGGATTAGATTAAGACATTTATTATTATTTTGAAAGATGAGTAAAAAGAGTTAAATTAAAAGTTTAATAACTAAAACATTTTTAATATTTGGTTACACACAATATAAATTTGTCTATAAATATTAATTATAAATATAAAAAGATTTCCAATATGTAGTTATTTTATTTATAATTTTTAAATATTAAATAATTTAATTTATTTATGACACAATGATGATTCAATAATTACAATATTACTGAAATATTAAAATAATTGAAATTATAAATATCCAAATAAATGTAAATTGAGACCTCTGAAAAATTACACTACATTTCTACGTTAAAATGATATGTTAATGTTATTTTAATACATTTTATTCGAAGTGATAAAGTATTTATGGATTTCCAAAAAATCAAATACATAATAGTGTCAAAATTGTCATAATTGAGTTTTTAAAACAAATATTATATTATTAATTAATATAATAATCCTAAAAATCTATGGTTCTGCCAAAGGACATAGATAAGATTATATATATTAATAATGAACCACATGGGTGTTTCATGTCTTGTTATAGTATGTTAATAAACCATATAATATAAAAATACAAAGAGACATGGTAAATGTCAAAATAATTTACTAAGAGTGAAATCTAAAAGACAAGGTTAATATGATGACCTAAAACTGTCAAAACCCAATTGGATGAGAGTTTTTCAACCCATACCAACCATATCCTTGAAATAATTCATTTTTGATCCATTAGAAACAGAAAATATTTTATTTAAAATAATATTTCAAGCTTTTCCTAAAGTGACCCTCACCTCTCTTATAAACGGGAATTTTCCCTTCTCCTAATTTGAGAGCTTTGATACCTTTTATCTCGTCCATCCCATGTCCAAATATACTCAAAAAATTACTTAATTCATCTTAGATGCCTTAATTTGGTCAGGAAGCCATCCTATAGAGCCCTTTCGATCAAATCAAAAGGAAGAACCCGAAGAGAGGTAAATATTTCATCACCTCTTTCATGTTCTTTTGTTATTCCAATTCCACTTTCATTGTTATTTCCATTCAAAAAAAATAACTCCAGTATCTTATATATACTTTTATTTTGTTATAAAAATGTTACAACCATATTTATTATTCTATCCATCCTATAAATGGAAAAGTCATCATACCTACGTACATACAGATTACCGTCTCCACATCGTGGTGTAGGTTGTTATTAAAACAATTCATTATTTAGATGGGTATAATAGTGAGTATAACTGATTTAAATAATAAATATAACATGTTAATGATTCTTTATATATTATATACCATCCAATTACATATGATTTCACCATCAATATAGTGATATTGTCGTTCGTGCGCACGTACAAATTATCATGTCCACGAACGCGATGAGATTCATTCCACATAATAATCATTCTATAATAATTTTAATTTTGTTATTAATTATAATTTTTATGAACTTAATATCATTCTGTATATGAATAAAATACATCATATCCATAACATACATTGCTTATGTAATCGTGTATATAAAAGAAAATAAATCAGTTAACAACCGAAATGATGATATAACTAAAATATTATTAACAACACAATATTAATGGATAATATATGATATAATATCTATGTATATAGTTATTCTATAATTTAATAACAATTATGTAACTATTATATAGGAGTTTAATGTACCCTCGTCCAAGAAAAAGTATAAGGAAAGGGGTTTACATCTCACTTCTTATTCTAGGGAGATTCATGTAATATTTACACAATTTCCTTTTGTGTTGTGTATGTACTTCCCATGATTTTATTATTTGTGTAATATAATTTATTTTATTGGTATTTACATCTTCATTTTATTATAATTATTTTATGGGGTGTATGTTTCATAAGTTACCAAATCAGTAAGGGAATTTCAAATTTCAATTTCCACTCATTGGGCTTTACGCATACTTCATTGATTATTTTACTCCAAGACTATGTGTGGAATCACTATTTATTATTTATGTATTAAGTTTCACTCCCAGTTATGTGGATATAAATTTGATACACATAATCACTCCATTGATAAATTCACTTTCCATTAAAATGGTCTTTTTAAGGGAAATTTTAACTCAATTTCCATTCATTGAGTTAAAAATCGAAGTCATTGGTTTTGTTTTTTGCAAGAATATGTGTTAATGTAATATGACTTATTTACACTTAATATCAAATCATATAGAGTTTATATATATTTTTTGCACACAATTATTTCATTGATTTAGCCTTAATCTATGTATATGGTCTTTATAAGGTATTTCGTCACAATTTATATTCCATTGAGTCCTCTTGGTCATTATGCACCAATTCACTTTTATATGGTGTGTATACTATACTTTGACTTATTATATCATAAATATATTTAGGGTCATGATATTATAATGTTTTTATTAATGTTATTCATCAATTACTTATATTAAAGAGTCTCTTATTTGTTGAAGAACACTTTAACTAAAATATTGTTTCAAATATTGTAAATATTTATTCTTCTATATATTTCTCATTAATGTCCATGTTTATGAAATAGTTGTATGTATTTATTTATATGGGAAAAAATGTTTTAAAATTAATATTTTTAATGTTTCAATGTGGTATGTGACACTTTGATTCAAAAATCTCTTTTAAATGACTTCATTGATAAATAGTGTGAAATTTAAATGTTTTCAAGAAAAAGGGTATATTTCTCTCAAAAAGTTTTAATGACTACCTTCATCTATGTCAATAACATTAGATGTATTTTATTCTTGATAGAGGTTGATTTATCATAATACAGTCATTCATATTGTATTGAATGAGTTATTTTTGACTGTGGATGTGTTATTTTTATGCCCTTCATGGTTTGTGGTTAAAGTATTGACATTTTGTATGCTATTTTTAATAAAAATGTTTATGTTATTTTTAAATGTTTTAATATAAGGAATTAATTATAATTATTAAGTGATGGGTGGAGCCCGCTATAGCTCCTTGATGCATCAGTAGGTCCTATTAGACAAACTAGTGTCTTGGCCCAAGGCCTTGACAAAATCTTATTTGTATTCTTGGCACAAGGCCTTGACTATGTGGTTTTGAAGTCTAGAATTATGCATTCCATCATTATGAAAGTATCTACTGATATTGCAAGTGATTATTTGACTAGTAGAATATCCATGTGAATAAGTAAATGGAATTATTTGATTTTATATTTTCTATATTATATTTATGTTTATTTTTAAAATGCTTTTGTTTTAGTCTTATACATTGCCTTAAATGTTTATGATTATTTATGAAGGTTTATTCTATCTTGTTATCCTTACTGAGCATCTGATATCACCAAATTCTATGTTTTATTTTTCCTAGGATGCAATGAAGTACATTACAATTAACTGGCAGGAATGGGCTAAGGGATAAAAGAGTGTTCAAAGGGTGCACAATGTTGTTTTTTATTTCATGATGTAATGTATAACATATGTATGCATCTAGTACATCCATGGATACTAAACTGATCGGTCTTTTGGGACATGATTCCTTGAATCATGCCAATGTTGTGTAATAATTCATCGATTCTAGGTAACTGGGGTCAGGTCATTACAATTGGTATCCAAGGAAGTTTAGTACAAACTTTCGAAGCTAGATTTAGAAATCTCTGATTCGAAAACACTACACTAAGATAGTCATTGAGGAATAGTATAGAATAACATCGAAAATTTTTTGGTAATTTAAATATTATGTGGGTTTTCCAAGCAATACATCCATGTCTGGATATGAGCAGGTAGAGGCAGCTCTGGCACCGATGTACCTAGGAGTGAAAACTCTAACAAGGAGATTTGGGCTTCACCCGGGGTATCTTGGTACATGATAATGGGCCTTGCTGGATTCTTTGTTATGACACTCCCGGGGGATATGCTTAGGATAATTCATATTTTCTTTACAAACTGATTATAATGATTTTAATTTAATATGAGAATAAATAACCTTGGTTAATCCTAAGGTGTTTTATACTGAAAATAAGTTGTTACGATATTCTCTAAATGATTTTATGACTCACACTATGCTCTCTTGTCTTAGTCAATGGCTGGATTCCAAGGAAGTCCTAGTAACATTGAACATTATGTACAAGGTGGGAATATCAGTGGAATCGAGCAACGAAATTTAATATTGATAGGAGTAAAAGATATCATGTTAATTCCGAATCAGTTTTCCAAAAATATGATCAACAACATATATATTAACCAACTCCCAGACTCAACAATGAAGAGAAAGGCAGTGAATGATAAGAGCTCCAGCAGTGGATACCATAGAGACAAAAAAGATGAACTTCCATCACGTAGGAAATGTGGAAGGAGACACCAAGGGAAGTGTCTCAATAGAACAAAGAAATGATTTATGTGTGGGAAAAAAGACATAAATAAAATAATTGCAGAGGAAAAATGAAGAGTACAATGGAAGAAAATAATAATGATCCCAATAATCCATTTACACTCGTTTTCTATAAATGTAGGGGACCTGGCCATTTCCCGATTGAATTCCATATTCTATAGGATAACCTCTTGGTAAAGGAAGAACCTAAGTGGAAATAAATGGATGGTGAAATGTTTAAAAGTATTAGTTCTCAATGTTGATGGGATTAATTTGGAAGATTTTTCTCGTGTATATGTAACACTTCAGTTTGTTATGTGAAAATTATATTTTAGGAATAATTGTATTTTCTATTGTTGGTATAGTTATAAATAACCATTTGGGTTTATATGATCCTTGAATTTGAGGTAATTACATGTTATTAAATTTTCGGATGAAAATGCGAGGTATGAGATAACATTTGTGGTGAAATTATGTTATATTTATTTTAAGGAATTTATCTCATTTTGGGAATTTTATAAAATGTAGTTTTTTGAAAAAAGACAACATGAAGACCATGGGACAGCCCGTCGTGTCAGACAAAGCTGCGGGAATCGAACCCATAACTAGTGTTGGATTTGGATTTATCGCCTACCATTGGAATACATGAAGTCCCTGGTTAGTGTGGCTAATTATTTTTAGTTAAATTATTTGATTGATCAATAATATGTTTATTTTGGATCTTACGTCTTATCAAATAGATATCTTTAGTATATGAAAATGATTTTGTGATTAAGTGACAAATGTTATTTTGGAATATGATCGCTCTGTTGGGAACACTATATGCCTAAGAAAAATATAATACTGTGGGATTTCATTTGAGGAGTAATGGTGGATTCTTATCTATGTTTTTATCGTGTATTTATAGAGATTTGTGTTATTTATGGAAATAATTAACCTATTGTAGAGAATATGTGATTTGGTTAATTACTTTTATGTATGTGACATTAAGAGTAGTCGATGTTATTTGGAGATACAATTTGACGTGGAAGACTGTGTAATCAAATTCTTCTATGTTTTGGGTTTAAAAAATAGTTTGGATTATATTGAATGATTTTAAGGACAATTTCTTATTGAATGGTATTTATTGAACTTTGGATGTTGTTGGTTTAGTTTTAGAAATTAAGATTAGTATTTCTTTATTTATAGGAATTTCTTTTTTGGGGGTCATCTGATCTTATACTAACCATTTTGTATTTTTTTAATCTCTAAAGACATGATAAATATATATAGTTTATCCATTGTGGATTATTTGATTCTATAGATGTTGATTCTAGCTCTTCAGGTGTGACCAAGTCATCTAGAATACTCATCATTTGAAAAAAAAAATATGAGTTAGTTGTAGAAATTTATTAAAGGATGATACTCTACTTAAAAATTAAGTAATCTTTTTATGTTCTTAGTCATTCTAGTAAATAAATTCCTCAACTTTATAAAATGGAACTTAAAATAAAAAAAATTATCTGTTTACTTTTCCTACTAGGAAACTAATGACCGTTTATCCCATCAGAAGTTTGTCATTTTATTGTTGTTAACCTTCTCTTGATCATGTTTTCTATCACTCTCCACCAGAACTTGACACTATGTTTATCTTCCATATCCATTTTCCTTACATGGAATCCTTGTATGTGTTATCTCGGATGACCTTTGTACTTCTCTTTATTTATTTTAAAGAGATAGTTTTATTGGCTCTTTTTCCAATGTGGGACTTTCAATGAAGTTTCCAAGCCCAATTTTAAAATTGCGAGGATCTAATTTCAAATGGGGGGAAGAACGTAACACCCCATGATTTCATAGTATGTTATTTTCTTTAATGTAATTCAATAACTTGCACTACACGCAACACCAAGTTCGAGCACACCACTACATTCCAAAATAGCCATTCAAAAGCGATTATGAATAGTATTAACTGAATATTTCATTTTACTTTCTCAATATAATTTTAGAATCCTTATTATTTGTTTCATAGACATAATATAAAAACAAATTCATTTTTTTCAGATAAAAGAATTATTTTCCAAAAATTGCAATTTTACCACCTTTTAATGGAAAAAACTTTTTAAAACCAATATTTGACATACTTATAAATCCATTTAATGAAATTAAATTCTTCTTTATAATCATGACATAAAAATTTATTTTTTGATAAATTCGTGGTACATTTTTGATAACTTTCATATTTTGATGAATACTGAAAAGCACTAAATTTTAATTGAAAACAACTTTTTAATCGAAATAATTTATAACGTTAAATTATGTATTTTAATGGTTTTGATGTATAATTAGATTATATTTTTATCATTTATTACAATGTAGTTCATTTTAAGTAATTTCAAATTTAAATTTGACGTAAACACATGTCAATCTTTTGACAGTTTTTTCTTTTTTAAAACCCGCTTCCCGGTTTTGACAATGGTAATTAATTTTAAATTAATTAATTAAACATATATGTTTTTAATTTGGTAAAAAAGAATTCATTTTTTAATTCTAAATATCAAAATTTTAGGGAAAATGTTTAGTATTTTTTCTAAAAACATTCAATTTTTGACGAATAGTGAAATACATTGCGTTATATTTTAAAATCGACTTTTTATATAAATAATTATTTATTTAATTTAAATTTATTTTAATTCAAAATAGATACATATTACCTATATAATTTAAATTTATTTAATTGGACTCATTTTATAATAAAATTAGATGTATAAAATTTCATTGAACTTTTTACCGTCTTTTACCCACCTCCTAGGAGCATTTGCAAATTTGCATAAAACATAATTTTACCTCTTCTGTGAGTTGAATTTCAAATATTTGAGAGACACGGTAAATATTTGAAAGTAAATTTTTGTTCAATAAGATGAAAATAATTTTTGAATAATAGTAACTTTTAACTTTTATTTTCCACGGTTACAAGTAAATAAGGTAATTAAGGGTAAAAATGATATCATAATTACCCTAAAACATGTCCTAATTCTATTACAGAATTATAATTAGAAAAAAAACCTTAGGAATAAAATATGAACCTTTTTGGTCCACATTCGTTGTATTAGGACATTTATTATTATTTTATTTGAAGAAGAGGTAAAAGAGTTAAATGCAATGTTTAATAACTAAACCATTTTTAATATAGGGTTAAAAATATAAATTGGACTATAAATATTAATTTTAAATATAAAAATATTTCCCACATAATGGTATTTTATTTATAATTTTTATCCATTAAATAAATTAATTTATTTTTGACAGAATGATGATGCAGTAATTACCTTATTAATGAAACATGAAAATAATTTATATTATAATTATCCCAATAAATTTAAATTGAGACTTATGATGAATTACAATAATTTTAAAGGATAATATGACATGTAAAGGTTAGTTAAATAAATTTTATTCGGAGTGATAATGTTTTTATGGATTTCAAAAAATATATAATACTAAATTGTGTCAAAATTGACATAATTGAGTTTTTAAAACAAATATTATATTATTAATTGATTTAATATTCCTAAAAACTTGAGGATCAGCAAAAGGACTTATATATGGTTATATATATTAATTAGGAACCACATGGGGATCTCTTGTCTTGTTATAGTATGCTAATTACCCTTATAATATAAAAATACAAAGAGACATGGAAAATGTAAAACTATTTATCGAAGAGTCAAATCTAAAAGATAAGGTTAATATGATGATCTAAACCAATCTAAAACCGATTGGTTGATATGTTTTAGACCCATAACAACCTTAGCCTTTAAATAATTCATTTTTTATCCATTAAAACCGAAAATGTTTTTATTATATAATAATATTTCAAGCATTTCCTAAAGTTACCCTCACCTCTCTTATAAAAGGGAACTTACCCTTCTCTTAATTTCACACCTCCAAAGCCTTTTGAATCAGCCAACCCCTACCCAAATTTCCTACCAACTTTCCTCCATTTGTCTAAGTGGCCTTACTTTGGTTATGAATCCAACCTATGGAGCCCTTTTGATAAAAATCAAAAGGAAGAACCCGAATAAGAGGTAAATATTTCAACAACTCTTTCACGTTATTTTCTTCTTCCAAATCCTAATTCGTTGTTGTTTACATTATAAAATAATAAATCCAGTATCTTTTATATAATGTAATGTAATTATAAAAATGTAACAACCATATTCATTATTTTATCCATCCTATAAATTATAGAGTCACCATACGTGTGTACGTACGGATTACCATATCCACGTCGTGGTGTAGTTTGTTATTCAAACAATTAATTATTTGGATGGGTATAATAATTAGTATAACTAATGTAAATAATAAATATAACATGTTAATGATTCTTTATATATGATATACCATCCAATTACATATGATTTCACCATCAATATAATGATATTGTAGTTCGTGCGTACGTACGAATTACCGTCTCCTCGAAGGCGATGATATTCATTCTCCATCGTAATCATTCAAGAATACTTTTCATTTTAGGATTAAAAATAGTGTTTTATGAACTTAATATAAATATTTAAATGAATAAAATACATCCTGTCCATAACAAACATCACTTATGTAACTGAGTATAAAAATTAAAACAGATCAGTTAACTCCTGAAATGATGATACTGCTAAAATATTATTAACAAACAATATTAGAGGATAATATATGATATCATATTTATGTATATAGTTCTTGTATAATTTAATAAAAATGATTTAACTATTATAAAGGAGGTAAATGTACCCTCTACCACAGAAAATTACATGTTAAGTGGTTTTCATCTCACTTCTTATTTCCGTGAGATTCATGCTATATTTCCACTATATCATTTTTTGTGGTGAATGTACTGCCCCTGATTTTATTCTTTGTGTAATATAATTTAATTTATGTGTGTTTAAATATTAATTGTATGATACTTATTTCATGGGGTGGATGTTTCGTAAGTTACCAAATCTGTAAGGGAATTTCAAATTTCAATCTCCACTCATTGGGCTTTACGCATACTTCGTTGATTATATTACTCCAAAATTATGTGTGGATTAAGTATATATTATTTATGTAGTAATTTACTCTCCCCTTTATGTTGATATACCTTTTATACACATAATCACTCCATTTATAAATTCACATTCCATTGATATAAACTTTTTAAGGGAAATCTTAACTCAATTTCCATTTATTGAGTTAAACATCCAAGTCCTTGGTTTTGTTTTTTACAAGAATATGTGTGAATGTAATCTGATTAATTTACACTAAATATCCAATTATATTGACTGTATTTATATTTTTCACACATAATTATTTCATTGATTCATCCTTAATCTATGGATACGGTCTTTATAAGTTATTTCGTCTTAATTTACATTTCTTTGAGACCACTTTTTCATTATGCACCAATTCACTTTTATATAGTGTATATACAGTCCTTTGACATATTATATCATGAATACTTTTAATCTCATGATATTATAAGGTATTGATTAATTTTATTCCTCAATTACTTATATTCAAGAGTCTCTTATCAGGTTAGGAACTCGTTAACAAAAATATTATTTTAAATGTTTTAAATATTTTTTCTTCTAAATATTTCTCATTAATGTCCATGTTTTAAAAATGGTTTTACGTATTTATTTATATGGACATAAATTTTTTGAAATTAAAATTCCTTTTCATCGTTTCAATGTGGTATGGGAAACTTTGATTCAAAAATCTTTTTTAAATGACTTCTTTGATAAATAGTACGACATTTTTATGTTTTCAACAAAAAGGGGATATTTCTATCAAATAGTTTTAATGAATATTTTCATCTATGTCAGTATCATTAATTGTATTTTATTCTTTATTGAGGTTTATTTTTAATTATGAAATCATCCATATTGTGTTGAATGAGGTATGTTTGACTGTGGATATGCTATTTTTAAGCCATTCATGGTTTGTGGTTAAAGTATTGACATTTCATATACTAGTTTTAATATGAATGATTATGTTAGGTTTAAACCTTTTCACATGAGGAATGAATTGGATGAAGTAAGTGACGTGTAGAGCCCACTATAGCACCTCGATGTATCGGTAGGTCTAATGAGACAAACTACTATCTTTGGAACAAGTCCTTGACAAAATCTTATTTGTAGTCTTGGCACAAGGCCTTGACTATGTGGTTATGATGTATGGAATTATATATTCCATCCTTAAAAAAGTAGCTATTGATATTGCATGTGATTATTCTACTATTACAATATCCATCTGAATTAGTAAATGACCTTATTTGATTTTATCTTTTCCATATTATGCTGATGTTTAAGATTAAAAGTTTTTTTTGTCTTATTCAATTTCTTAAATGTTTATGCTTATTTATGAATGTTTTGGCTATATTGTTATCCATACTGAGCATCTTAGTTCACCCCTTTCTATGTTTTATTTTTCATAGGATGAAAAAAGGTATATAACTATTAACCTGAAGGAATAGGCTAAGGGTTATAAGAGTGTTTAATGGGGACACATTGTTGTTTTTTTATTTCCTGATGTAATGTAAAACTTATATATGCATTTAGTACTTCCAAGGATACTAAACTAATCGGTCTTTCGGGACATGATCCCTTATATCATTCCATTGTTATGTAATAATGCACCGATTCTGGGTAACTGGGTTCGGGTCATTACAATGATTAATAATAACTAAAAGTAACTGGTGTAAGTAAATGTATGGAAAACCCTATAACAATACATCAAATTAAAATGATCAAAATTCGTATACCATTAAAGTAAAAATACATTTCCAACCATAGAAGGGGTCCCAACCAATAAACTACTTAAACAGGGGGAATTGAAATAGATACATGCTAATTATATCTCACATCCAGCCACGACATTTGGTGACTACCAATATGTACTATTATTCTACATCAACACCATGTCCAAAAAATCCATCTTCCATCATCCTATAATCTATATAAGACATGAAATTTGTGGGGAAAGACCATAAAGGGGTGATTATATATATTACAAGTATAAAACCCTAAATAACTTAAGGAATAAATAAACCTAATGGTTAGGTCAACCCCTAGAACAAATTGAATAATATAATTCAAGAGGAATATATACTGAAAGAAAAATATTCAAAGAGAGATAAGGTAAATCCATCTTCCTGACCATTTTCAACTCTAATTATTCTCACAACTCCATGAATCTATGTTTTCTTTCTTATAGTAGCGTAAACCAATCATCAATTGGGCCATGGGGGACTGACTCTATGTTGATGGACATCTGGATGTTGGGGAGCTGACCCTAGATGGGTGGATGACTGATGCCTTCTCTAGTACTCAATAAAAATGTTATATCACATCACATATATAATAACCACACTCTCTTTGTTATGGAGGGGTTATATCTTACTTGTACCAAGAACTAAGAAATATGTTCCCCAGCCCATGTGTGTTGTCTTGGGTGTCGAAATCTATGATGTTTCTCAAGAGATCACACATGAGTCTCGATCTAAACTATTTAAAATTAAAGAAAATAACTTTTCATACCATATTTCATCATATCATTGACAAAAAATAAATTAAAACATCATATAATACATGTAAATATTATCATAATGGTCTAATCACATGGACACTTCTAAATCCCAAATAAGGAGATGATGGAGGTAGAATATTGTCGAAGAAGTGCATTGTAGGACCCCAGAACACCCTGATTGGGGAGGGGTGAATAACTATGTAAAATATTTATTTTAATGTGATAAATATTATCCCTTCTTCGGTGTGAACTCATTAAACCTGTATGGTGGATTTGGTCAATAATCAAAAAATCACATGCTGAAAGGAGACACACCAGTTGGACATGGTTCACCACTTAGGGTTAGTCCAAGGATAATAAACCGACAATGTTTTAGTTGTACCAAAATCGAATACTCTTCACTAGTTGCGTGATAGAAGAATTTAGACATGATCACTATGTTCCAAGAAGATTTCCTTTATAATATTTTAGGGAAATCACACTTCATCCCTCAAAACACATCTGTCAACTACCCATAAGTCATTGCCTTGGATGATGTCTTTCTCATTTTATCAACTTGGTGGTCACTTCAGTAGATTTGAAATACATTCGTTATCTTTGTCTAGCATGAGACTCTACATTAATCATATACTAGACTTTATGCACTTTGAAATAAATTTTCACTAACAATCAAATGCACAAAACTGACTTTTTTGAGGCTCCTTCACAAAGATCACTCCTTATAAAATCACGCTACAATCACAGAGATCATTGATTCAATGCAGAATACCTAGTCATAATGAATCACCAATTAATCAGAAGCATTGGCATGAGTAAATACATATGTAGTCATTTTGTGATGCTCAATATTTGTTCAAACCCAAGTTCATAGTTCTCCCCTAGCATCACGAAATCAGATTAATTACAGATTGTCCCTAAATAATTTCATAGAGAATGAAGTGGGGTAGCCTTATATTTATAGGCTTGGTCATTCATGATGCTCCAATTCCCCCAATAATTTTTTTTGGATATTTCAAAAAAATCATCACAACCCGCCTCCATTCATGATTATCTATTGAGATTTGATGTTGTTTTGAATCTTTCTATTAAACAATTGTACACTCACAATGGTCTAATTGTCATAATAATGAAGAACACCAACATCGATCACGATGCTCTATATATTCAGGAAAATCATCACAGACTTCACGAAACTCATGACTTTAGCATATTAATGAAGAATTGATTCCATAAAACAAAAAATCAAAATTCTATCCATTCCTCCATATTTTTTACCCCAAAAATTTTGGAAAACACTTGAAAACGACGTAAAATTCAACATAGTTTGCATATTTTATGATAAGATAACATTCCTTGAAATGTCCATGATCTTACTAGTTGAGGATTGTCAAAAAAACACAAACCAAACTTTATCACCACCAATGATTATCCTTGGTTCTATCAATCTCCCACTTTGGGTTTTTTTTGAAAATATGCAGATAAATTCAATAAAGCACCAACCTCCATCAAAACTTGACATGCAAGAAATAACTCTTCCCACACACTATGTATATGTTTGAAAAGACCAGTTTATAAAATAAGAGGGAAAAGATGAATGTGGGTCTCATGTTATGGAATACTTTAATGTTTCTAATCTATGATCTGATCAGCTGCACTCTTGTGATGCCACTGAATCATTGCATGATTTTTCAAAAAACCGGAAAATCCTTTCTCTATTTTTGTGCAACCATAAAACCATAAAATTTTCATTATCCTCCTTTTTACTATTCATTATCCTTCCTTGTACCAATTAATTTATTCCATTGTACCATTCATTCTCCTCCCTTGTACTTTTGATTTTATTTACCTTTTTTCTCCATTTATCCATTATAAATAAACTGAAAGAACTTATAAGTGTAAGGGTAGAGCTCAATACACACCCCATGGATCATATCTTCCCCATAAAACATCATCATATTCAAAAAAAGAAGAAAACATTTAAAAATACTATGGAAATGGGAACAATCGTAACCTCCTCAAACACTGGTAGGTGGTTGAACATTGAGGTTCAATCAATATTTGTTGAACACATGTGCTCTCAATGGCTTGGTTAGAATGTCAACAAAATTGACTTCAATTCTAACAAGAACTATATTAATCAGTCCTTATTCAAATTTTTCCTTGATGAAGTAATATAATATTTAAATATGTTTCATATGAGGGTGATGAACATGATTATTCATAAGCTCAACTGTACTCTTGTCATCATATTGAATCACCATAAGTTGTTTCACCTCGTCACCAATATGAGTTAGTTATTTCTTAAAATATAATGGATTTCACTCATAAAATTATGATAGTTCATTATCTATTACCAAAGAATATTATAATCCATATTTATGTGTACCTTGAATGTAACTAATTATTGTTTTTATTATCATCAAATGTTCATCTTTCATATTACATTGAATGTGGGTCATTATGAATATTTAAAATCTGATATCCGTATGTGTTGAAATCATGTATAATAATATTTCAATGATTCAATTTTACATTATGGTATCTATAGATATCTCTTTCTCATTCATTCCATGTTTTCCCCCAATCGAAATTGGAGTCGAAATTTTTTAGAGTCTTTCATATTGAATATATTCATGATTTATCTAGAATATGTATTGTGAGAATTGAAAGTTTAATCCTTATTATGAATAACCTTATACCCCTTGAAAGTTTGTCAGTTCATCGATTATATACATTTAAAATTTTGATTTCATGTGATTAAAAAATTCTCCAACTAATTCATTCCCCATGTTACCAAAAATAATATCATCCACATATAGCATCACTATATATTATTCTTCTAGTGTACTTTTGGAATAGAGGTTATGATCCACACCACCTCTTTTGAATTGAATCTTTTTTAGATATGCATACAGTCAAGAGTACAATGCGTGTAGTTACTGTATTATACCATAGAGAGACTTACTTAATCTACATTAATTTTATTCATCATTTCCAATCTGAAATCCAATGGGTTGTTAAATGTAGACGTACTATTCAAGATCTCCATTAAATAAATCTATTTCTAAATACATCTAAAAAACATTGTATCTTCTTTGAATTCCAATAGAAAGGAAAATCTTGGTCAACACCAGTCTTGATATTAGAGTAAACATTTCTTCTTTAGGAACTCATTTGGGATTTTAATATGTTCCATTTCCACTAATCATGATACCTCATGGCATGAGAAATGATATAATTTTATTCAAGTTTCATTCAGTATTATTCTTGGTTGAAGATACTAAATTCGATAATAATATTTTGAGGGCATTCAACCTAAAACTTTTTTGATAATGACATGATCTTCAGGAAATTTCATGAATAATAATGATTGATAAAAATTGAAATAATGATATTGGCAGGTTCTTCATCATTCTTTATTTTTTTCCTCATCATGGAAAATACTTCTGAGTATCAACATAATGGTGGATTTCATCATGAATAAATTTCATGACATTTATGTATGGATCATACATCTGAATTGGTCTTCAACTTCTGACTGTCCACACTGGAAAACATTCACAAAATAATTAATTATAATGTTCTTGAATACATGTCTTATAGGATACCATAAATAAGATATAGCCCTGATGGTACCTTATTTATCATAATTGTCTATAATAGAACATCATTATCTTCACCAAAAAATGATCCTTCATCATATCTATTTTTGAATATCGAATTGAAAAATCATTCAATGATGGTGACTTCTTCAACATGGCTATCAAGTATTGACAACCGCATCTACATATTATGATCTCCTTTTAAGAAATTACTTCACCATCATTTCCATTCATTATAAGCACAAATCACTACTACAAAAATGGGCAAGGGAAACATTACCCTTTTATCATAGCTAACATAATCACTGATAAAGGGGGAATTTATCAGCACTAAAACAAGCGCTGATAAAGGGTCACTTTTAACAACGCTAAAAATGCACTGTTAAAAGTGACCCTTTATCAGTGCTTCTTTTAGTAGTACAGATAAAGGGGAGATTTATCTGCATTTTTTTCTACCGCTGATAAATCTTTTGTTTCAAAAAAAATCATTAAAAATAAAATATTGTTATATAAGAATTTTTATATTGATATAAAAATAAATATAATATCTATTTTTTAAATATGTTTTATATAAGTATAAATAGACAATTATATGTAAAATATAAGAAATTTATTGAATATGGCTTTTAAATATTTTAAAAAATATTATTAATTAATAATTTTCTAATTATTATGGATTATAAATCATTTAATAACAATTTGAAGACACAAAAAATAATAATAAAACATCTATAATTAGAGGAAAATGTAACTCAAACTTCAAACAACCATAACTTTTGATCCGGGTGTCCGTTTGAACTCTTCAATATATCAATTCATTGCCCGAGACGAGCTATGCGCGCTTATGACCCATGTAAATCTTCTGTGACATTTTTCAAGGCCATAAATGTCCCATAAGGCCACTAAAATGGAGTTTTAGACACGATACCCCAATTTGTTAACATTTAAACAAGAATAACATCTAATCCGATCATCCGTTAGGCATGTACCACATATCATATCGAAGATTATTTCATTTTCTTTGATTTGACTAGTTTTGGAGTTGAAATGGGCTTCTCAATTTTATTTTATGATCGTTTTAACATTCCATGGCTTTTTAAATACACATATATATGTATTTATTCGCAAATATATTTGTGTCTGTGTGTGTGTGTGTCTATGTGTGTGTGTGTGTTGTATATATGTATGTATGTATTTTTTTATTTATTTATAGAGACACATAAAAAAATATTTCATAAATGTATTTAAAACTAATCTTATAAATATATATTATTATACAACTAAATATATTGGTAAAAAATTATTACAAAAAATATATTTTTAAATAAATATAAATATATATTAATAAACAGATGAATATATATATACTAATATATGAATAAATATATTTATATTGATATGAATCTATATTAATATAGAAATAAATATAACTATATATATGTATATAAATGAATGGATATATCATTAAATAACGAAAAAAATGGCTTAGTTGTAATGTTGCAGCCGTGAGATGGCGGAGGTCGCGGGTTCGATTTCGGGTGGAAGCAAAGGGGTGCATGCACGGGAGACTGTGAGGGTGGGGGGGGGGGGTATGCCTAGTTCTATTAAAAGGGTGGTCAAGTTCTGTTAAAATATCCCCCACCCCGCATTATATAATTATTTTTTATTTTTTAACTTTTTTTGGATTTTATCAGCACTAAAAAAGTGATGATAAATGGGTCTTTTATTAGCGCTTTTTAACCCTGATGAAAGTGTCCTTTATCAGTGCTTTTTATAGCACTAATAAAAGGGACCCCCCTATATCTTCGCCTCGATTAACATCACTTTTTTTAGCACTATTAATCGACTTTTCTAGCGCTGATAAAGGTCGTTTTGTAGTAGTGAATATAATATGCAAAAGAGTATCGGGAAAAGGTGGATCTTCCAGGAATCATGAATATGAACTGAATGGTTTAGATGATATTCTCAACCATTATAAACCATTTAATCCATAATTAATGTTTGAACATAGGGAAAATATGTTCTCATTTAAGATATCATGGAATAGATCTCTTAACATTGTCGTATTCTATTTGCGGTGAATCATTATTCATTACAACTATCATGGGTGATACATTCTTACTCCTACTAAGGACTACATATTTATTTGGTATTATGTTAAAACATCCTTTTGAAGTACGACTATATTTCATGCATCTCTCACCCAAAACATATTTAACACATGAGTATCATTTTTTTTGCAAACTCTAATGCACTTTTCCTTTATCACATGGAATCATTTCATATCCTTTTCATCCATGATTGGCCAAAAAATCTTCATGATTCGTCATTCATTCCAAATATTCTTTCCAAATAACTAACATTTCATTAGGAACTCTTACATAATGTTTTGATCTTCCACATGGTTATGTCTTAGTTTCATCAAAACTAATAGTCATTTTGGATTCACTACCCTTCAATTTGATGGATTTAGAATCCTCGGTCTTCTCGGCTTCCTTCCATGAGATATTCTTAATAAAATTTCTTTATAGAATCCCTATGATATATTCCTATGGTAGATTAATTATACATAGATATATTTTGTGGTCTTATTTCCTTATTATAAATAATTTCATGATGGGATAAGCATGTACCTACCTTGTTATCACTACCATTTCATACAATACATATTTTTTCAAGATTCCCAAATCTATTAGCAGTATACATATTCTTCTATATCTATTGATGTTTCTTCTTACTCTCTAGATTTAACTCCTTGAAAATAGGCTTCATTTTTAGTTTTTCATTTCTGTACTTTACCAAAAATCTAATGCACAATTCCCAACTCTGTTGCAGCACCAACATTTACCAATAAACCATGGTCTCCTTATATCTTTTTTATATGGTTTTTATATCTTCATAATGACTTTGTTTTCTTCATTGGTAACATGATTCCATACACTTCTCACTATCCATCCTAGTGAAGGTGTTAGGTTTATTATCTACATTATTCACCAATATTTTTCAAGTATTTTTCTTATAACATGCACTCTTCATGATAATAGGGTTAGAAAAATTGAAACAAGATTGTATGGATGGTACCTATTTCAAATCAGTTTCTTGATATAGATCATCAAAAGATGTCATGCTCTTATTTATAATATACTAGTGAATGTTGTGTATCCATAGAATACGTTTCCTTCTTTTTGGATGTATCAATATATGTATTCCCAAGATTGACAAACCAGGCTTCCAAATTTAGATATTTCATATTGAGGATGAATTTTTTATATTCAATAATCATCATATTTTCTTTACAATCCTTCTTTATTGTAACAACTTAATCTTAATGTAGAATCACATTATTATGAATCAATGATTCAAGTTCCTTGATGTTATTGGATATTACATCTAATTTTAGTCCCTTGACATCAATTCTATTTTTAAATTTCTCTTTAAGTGCATGGATTTTTTCTATAAGAGCCTTTTTGACTCCATATTTCTACTAAACACATTTGAGTTATTTCAAAGAACTTATTTCTAGTTCCCTATTTGTTTTCTTCAAAGGATTAAAAATGTCTAGAGAGCATTAAAAATTCATGAAATTTTACTTAAAAGACATTCCCTATAGAATAATCTTCTCCATCAAACTGGGTGATATCTACATGTATACATTGAAAGAATCTATAAAAATGAAGTCCAATTATTTGTTACTATAATGTAGGTAATTTTATAATATATCAATTGAAAATTCATGTGAGTTGGTAGATTGATCAACATCACCACTTGTGCTAGGGTCTTTATTTTGAGGAAAATTTAAAAAAAGATAACAAATACCTCTTGATCACTTAAAAAATTGATTTACATGAGATAGAAGTATTTTCCATTTCTTTGGTGGAAATCTAAGCCATCTTCTCTTTACATTGAAAGCCTATTATATCTTCAATGTTATAAAGTCGTGATAAAGTAGATACTACATCTTATTTTGATAATAGTGTCTTCTCCAACTATTTATTCTAATTATTTCTCCTATTTATTATGGTGTTGGTGAATACAGACTTATGATCAGAGATAACATGATATTTATTGAAACTACAATTCATTGTTGACCCAAGAAAGAAACTAGAATATTTAATAGATAATAGATTTACTATAGAGTATCTAAATTATGTGAAACATTCTCTAATACCACTTGTACAACCCTAAAATACCCAAAGAGGGGAAAGTAGAATCTGGGGGTCAACTTTTTATTTTAATGTGATGGTTCATGTTCCCACAATGGTAGGAACTCGTTAAACCTATATGATGGGTTTGATTAGCAATCAAACATTCACATAAATAAAGGCAACACATCAGTTTTATGTAGTTCACCACTGAAGGATAGTCCAAGTAGTATACACCAACAGTGTTTCCGTCATACAAAAATCCATTAGTCTTAAATATTTATGGAATACAAGAGTTGGGAAACATTCACTTTGTCCCATGATAACTACCTTTACAAAATTTTGGGTAGACTTCATTGTATCCCATGGAACCCTTATGTCGACTCCCCCTAGTTCACTTCCTTGGATGATGTCTTATTCATCTAATCAAATTAAAGAAAGATTCAATAAATTTATATTAATTTATTTATACCTTTCTTGAATTAGATTCTTCTTGTACAATGGACACGAGATGATATACATTGAAATCACTTTTCATATAAAACATAATGTTCAAAACATCCTTTCATGAAACTACTTTGTGATGTTCTATACTTCATAATTCACCTTACCTTAAAAAATCTCATTGATTCAATAAAGCATAATCCTTCATCACAAAGGAACCATTACTAAGAATCATTGGAATCATTCATGAATTATGTAGTATTTTTGTGATGCTGAATCCTTTTTTGAAACCTAGATTCACGAAGGTCCCCTAGCTTCATGAAATCAAAGAAATTATGGATTTTCCATGAAAATATCAGGAAAGATGATGTGGGGTAGCCTTATATTTATAGGCTCGATAGGTCATTATGATCCACTCCCTCTAATGTATTTTTCAAATCTTTCAAAAAAATCACGGCGCTCCTCCATTCATGATGCTCCATTGAAATTTCAGGTTGTTGCAACGAATTACATAAAACCATCATGCAATCACGACGGTCAAATTCACATAATTTCAATGAACACCATCACCAATCAACATGCTCTATATAATTTTGAGAATCATCCCATTCATTTAAAAACTAATGAATTTACTGTATTTATGAAGAGTTGATTATAAAAAACAACCATTTGTGATGCTATCCCTTCCTCCAGAGTTTTGACCCCAATATTTTTAAAAAAACTACAAAATGTTGCCACTTTCAACATTATTTTCATAATGTACTGTAAGATAAAATTCTTTACAAACTCTATGATCTTGCATGTTGAGTATTGACAACAAAAACATGCCAATCTCCACCACCAGTAAAAACATCCTAGGTTCCAACATACATGACATGTCTTAATGAGGTACATGGGGTGTAATATGGAATATAGGACTGGACATGTACTACAGACTAACATGTACTGAGAAAGACCATTTAATTATAATGATATATAATATACATGACATATAAATCAACCCAAGTTACCAGTCATGTACTGCTTATACCGAGGTTTTATATCCTTGTAGGACACATGAGGTGTGGCCATGATACATGGATTGTTGAAAATAATGACTTACTATGTGGACTAATGGTACATGTATTTTCCATATATACAAGGTAATAGGATTATTGGTAAATATACATGGTGTGGGTTATTTAGGTTAAGATGAAACCCTTGAGTGTAGGAGATTCTAATGTATATAGTGTGTGTTCTTTTTAATTACATGATGTGTAGTTAAGTAAATTAGTTGAGACCCAGTTTCTTAGTTATTTTTCACCAGATCCAATGTTTTCACAAACAATTCCATCGTAAGCCTCATACAAAACACTAAAAATGTAGTAAAACATCTTTGTTCATCGATTCTTGACCTCTGGTGCTGGAAATTGGGATTTCCATCACCCGTGAAAGATGAAGTATGACTCCCCCACCAAAAGATTTAATTTTCTTTGGATCCCTCAATCCTGATCCCTTTTTATGCCTTGAACCATATTTAATCCAATTAATCATATCATTTTATTCCTTATCATTGCAATTTTAGTGGATTAATTATGCTTGAGCAGGTCCCGAAAGATCAAATCATTGACTCTGCGGGCCATAGATGATGAATATGATGGATAAAGGAGGGATATGCACAATTAAATGGTTTTATTATCATTATCCATTGAAAACATAGTTAATTATTATAATCAAGAAATCCAAAATTGGTTTATAAAACTCTCACATGGAAGAATATATCAAGGCTTTACCACTTGAGGAATGAAAATAAGAGTTATATAGAAGATTAATTAAATCTAATATATAAATAAAATAACATGGAAATAATCCATAAAATTAGGAGTGATACATCAAGAATATATCAATCATTATTGAAGATAATTTTATCAAGTGATATCATTTATGTTCCCACTACGTATATGGACCTGACATTAAACATTTCATAATCTAGTAAATTCTTTTGGAATTCACATTATTTAATTCACAAATATTCTCTCAATTTATAGTTTTAAAGAATTATGATTCAACCTGCAACCATAAAAAGTTTTTACTACTAAAATATCATTCATTTCTTACAAAATAATTTTTTTAATAAAACATGAAATAATTTAAATAAACATATTCACTAATTTAATCTTGGCTTATTATTTTCTATTACCCATCAATAAACCCTATGAAAAACATTTTAAAACATTTTGTGATAAACATTATATGTGAGGGGCATAAAAAATAAGGAATGAAACCATAGTTCATAAACACATATAAAAAAATGAAATCATCTTCACAATGACATTCTTCAATCCCCTAAAGTAACATATACTTTGTTAAAACAAGATATTTCCATAAAACATAAAAAAATAAATGTAAAAAAATGGTACCTTGGGTAATTCATTACATACTGTTTTATCCCTCACAGCTACCATATTATTTGTAACCCACACGAATACCTTATAACGTAACCCTCATGACTACATTATGATGTAACCCTCACAAATATCTTATGGTGTAACCATCAATGTTATATGTGGAATAAATATTACGATCAAATTAAAACATAAAAACACCTAATGAATTGGAGGGAGGTATAGGTCTCAAATTTAATTATAAATAATTCACATGAACAATAACATAATCATAAATCATGAACAAATCCATCATAAAAACATTTCTCAAATAAAATCACACAATTTAAAAGAATACTGTGAAAGTAAAAAAGGAAATCTTTTTATCTATGAACAGAAATGTAATATTGTCAATAACAAATCAAAACATCAATGATTCATGAAAATTGGATAAACCTCTAATTCCATATATGTTAATAAGATCCATTATTTTTTGAATTTTGTAAAAAGAGATATTAAAGATGATTTTTAAGAGGAATGTCTACTACATTGGGTTTGACTAACATAAAACTTTTTCAAAACTCTTATATAAGGGTTGTTATTATGTTATTAATTTATTATAGAACTAAATTCATATTCATAATACATTATATGATATTTTTATAACATATTTCCACCCATTTATTGATAATATTTTGTTATTTTATTGTTTATGGTGCGTTTATTTCATGGTTTCCATGGTTGGTTCATTATGGGTTCTCTTGTTAAATGGATGAAAAAAAACATAAGTGTAAATAAATAGTATTTTTTTTAGAATTTGAAATGTTATCATATATCATTATTTTTTCTAATATTAGGATGATTTATTAGGTAAACCATTAATAAAAATTATTTAATTTATTTTGGTGGTTTTTTCAACCATCACGAACTTATATAATATTATTTAATATAATGTTTATATTTTGGTTCCAAAATATTATATAACTTTTAACATTAATATAAACCCTTAATTTAAACATAACAATGGTTTTATTCCCATCCTAAAAGGTGGTAAAATAAAATGAAAACACATCTTCGATGATGACTGTTATCGACAGATCACAAACAATGTTTTCATCTATTATAATAATATTTAAAGAGTAGAAGTTTAATGATGGATATTAAATTAAAAAATAACATTAATTTATATTTAATATAGTATAGTTATAATGTCACTTGGATGAGAGGAGGAGAGGATAGAATAATAAAATAAAATAAATTTAAAATAAATTTAATAGAAAACAAAAGAGGATTGTACCCATTGAACATATTCTCCTCGAGAACCTCCTTAAGCTACAAGTTATTGGACTTTTATTGATATCAGTAGGTATTTTATGTGGGGTAGAGGTTTTTTAATGTAATTTGGTGTAAATTAAACAAGATATAAGTCATTGGAGGTGTTAGGAGAAGAGATGGTGAGGGTTGGGTTTTATAGTGGATGAGAGGGGTGCTTTTATTATTTTATTCCTTAGTTTATTATTTAGGATCATGAATATGAATAGTTTGAACCTTTACACTAAATATGATATGATTTTGGAGGAGTGTTTGATATTTTTGGTTTAAATCAGCAATACGTCATTTATGAATTAATAATTCATGAATATGTTAAATACCATAAATTACATTATTTCACTATTCGCCAAAATTTCTACTATTTTAAAAAAAACTAAAATTCACCCTAAAAATATTTCATCATTTATTATTAAAAAATAATCTCAATTTTAGGAAAATAATTTCCTAAACATGAAAAATTAAATTTTAAATTAAAATCGTCACTGATTAACAAAAATATAGATTTTAAAATTATAAATGATATTATGTCACATTAAAAAATTAATTAAGGTCACATAAAATTATCATATAATAATAAGAAAAGAATATAAATTTATGAATCAATATTATGAAGAAATATTTTCATTTTAATCATTATATTAGCTATAAATTTTTAAATAAAAATTTATGTCTCACAAAAATACCAACATTTTTTTTAACATTTTCAAAATTGGAATTTTTGTAATTAATGTCATAAATATATCATATTTTTATTATAATATACCTATATTTTATTTATACTGTCATAGTTAAGGTTACTAATCTTTTTTTATAGATTCCTTAAAATCTAAAAATCCACTTATTTAATTATATATTTATTACGAATTTCTCCATTTAATTGAAGAATGAAGAAAAATTATTTTATTATTACCATGTTTGTTAAACTCTCCCCCCCTATCGGAAAATTTCATCCTCATATTTTTTTATTAAAATATTAATCAAAGAAGGATACCTTTTAATCATAAAATTTTCAAATTCATATATTTCTTATTCAACCATCTGATTTCACCACAAAACCTTGACCGAGTAAATTACCTTATTTCGCAATACTTTCTCTCTATGGTCAAGAATCTGAATACTCAATTACCCATAAGAAATGTTATCTTCTAACTAAAAAATCTTTGGGATTAGAACATGATATGAATCTAGAAAACACATTCTTAAGATCAAAACATGAAAAACATTGTGTACCTAAGATAATCTCAGAGGCAATCTACTTGGTAAGAAAGTGGTATATCATTACCTAGGATTTCATATGGTCCAATGAACAGTGTAATTAGCTTTACATTCTTACCAAAATGAATAAAACTATTCCAATTAGAGATTTTTAGGGAAACATGATCACCTACATTGAAAGAAAAGTATTTTGTCTAGTTATCTGTAAAACGTTTCTACCTACTACGAGTTGTTAACATAGTTTTTCTGTATTATCTTCACTTTCCCAGCCTCTTCCTCTGCTGATTATTTTCCCATAAACGTCCTTTACCAAACATCATCCTAAAATTAAAGAATTTGACACCACATTGCATACAATTTATCAAAAGGTTCCATATATACATTGGTATGAAAACTATTATTATAATAAAAAGAAACTAAAGAAATGTGTTGATCTCAAATTCCCCAGTAATCCATTAAACAAGAACATAGAATATCCTCCATGTTTTAAATTGTTTTCTCAGTCTGTCCATAAGATTGCATATGAAAGGATATTCTGAAATTTTTATTTATTTTCAATGACGTATGGAGGCCTTTCCAAAAGTTATATGTGAACCTAGGATCATGGTTAGACACAATAGTGAAAGGAAATGCATGTAACCTAATAATATCTTTGTGATATAATCAAGAAACCTGATTTATAGAAAGAGTATCTTGAATAGGAAAGAAATGTGATAATTTTTTCATTCGATTATAACCCATGGATATAATTTCCCATTTCCACTCTAGCACTGTAAATGGATTAAGTATCCCCATTTGTTGTTTTCTCTCTTCGATAACCTTTTGACGAGTAAAAATGTCTTCAGTAATCAGAAATAACTCTTTTCACTCCATCTCACCAGTAATACTTATGAAGGTCTCTGTACATCATAGTTCTACCTAGATGAATTGAAAATGGAGAATTATGAGCCACGCAAAAAAATTATTTATTCGGATTAGAATCAAAAGGAACACTTAATTTTTTTAAAAATCTCAATACACAATCTATATCTACATTAAATTTTGAAAAATTATCATTGTTAACCAATTCAACCCTATTACATATCTCACAGCCTTCCTTTGGTGGATTCTTAATTCTTTCTAAGAGAGAAGATTGTACGGACACCAAAAAATAACTAATTAATTTCCTACACCAAAAACTTCCATGCCTAGATTCATCAAATCATAATCCAATGAGTCATGTTCCAAACATATAATTGTTATTGAATACTATTTTTTTAACTCAAGCCATCCACCTTATTGTTTTCTTTTCCAGGACTGCAACTGATCATGAAATCTTAATCTTTTATAAGTTTCTTCCATCTTCTATACCTCATAGTAAATTCCTTGTGCATAATTATACACATCAAAAATTTATGGTTATTATATATTTTACATTTGGCTCTACCTAAATTATTTCTTCAAATTTCTTAATATAAAACCAAAGCTTCTAATTCTGGATCATGTGTGGGATAATTTAGCTCATGTGGTTCCATTTTTCTTGAATCTTAAGTAATTCCCTGATCATTCTGCATCAGAATGAAACCATGTCTCTTCAATAAAGAATCACTTTAGATGAAAAAATATCCATTTTTATACGTCAAATCCAAAACTAGAGAATTCAAAAATCTTCTTTTCAGTTCATAAAAACTAGCATCAAAATCATCATTGCAAATAAATATATCCCCTTTTGTGTAAAATAATTTAGTGGGCTAGATAACCATGAATTTTTTTACAAAACCATCGGTAATAACATAATAATCACTAAAAAATAATTATCTTTTTCTGACATTGGTATATCTATTGGTAAAATTTAATTTTTTCTTGGAAAAAAGTTTTACCAACAAAAATTGTCATGTCACTCAACTATCAGTAAAAACTCTATCGCTAAATGTTATATAACACATAATATAGTTTTATTACTAATATAATAATACCAGTAGATAATATATACATTGTTCAAAGTGTTTATCAATGATTTCATGTGACAAATATATATGCTGGTAATAATATTACCAATATATCTTATCTTTTTATAAATTAATTTTAAATAAAAATTATAAATTTTTATCGCTACAAATATGTCATTTTATATTTATTAATTTATCATATATAATAAACCTATTTTAATTATCAGGTCAAATATTATTTTCACACATGTTAAAACATAGAAAAATGATTAATTATATTAATAATGGAGTTTAATATAAAATGAATCTATAGTTAGTTGAAGTTGATTGATAAGACCATAAAACCACAAAACCCAATATCTAACTATAAACTTGCCTCAGTCTCACCCCCACCACCCATGTTGTCTCTTGACAACTATCCTCCTACACTGTCATCTCATGACTTCAATATTCCACCACACATCATGGTAGAATAATACTTAGTTCTACCAAAGATCTTTCATCACCCCCACATAGGCCACTAGAAGAAACAAACCAAGTCGACTGTAGTGCCATTTAGGAAGCTCAAGTCGTCATTATGTCGTTCCCTTCACTTCCAAGGACAACACCACATCCAATCAGAAATAATACCCAGAAATTAAAGAAAAATATTTTCATGAATTCAAACCAAAAAATACAAATAATTGAAGCCACAAATTTAAGAAATTGAGAAAAAATGGTACATAAAAAATCACCTAAAGAGTGTTGCTTTGTCCTCCTTGTTGAGTCAATAGAAACATCAACCCTTATCATAAAATAAGAAACCAATTTTCTTAATTTAAATCAACTACAAAAAGGATTATTGAAAAAAATTAATTGCCCCTATAGTTTTCTCAAAAAGGAATGAAACCATGTAGGAAATTAAAGGGAAAGATAATAAAAAAAGATTAAAGTAGTAGCCATGAATTGATCGCAGTAGTTGTCCATAAAGAGGAGGTATATTTCTAACAGTAATGGATTTTTTTAATAAGAACTAGAATTATGAAAATAAGAACCTTAAATAATGCATTGCAATCTAATCCATAGAGATCAAAATATTGAAGACACTCACTAAGACAAGTATGATCCATAATTTTCCCATTTGGATGAGGCTCGGCAAGAAGATGAGCTCCAATAGCCAATTCAAGAGGCAAATATGAACCAATAGAATTTATAATTGATTTTGTGATGCTTGGCTCAGCCATAGTGATAAAGGATGAATGTTCAAAAAAGAATTATTTTAATGACAAAGGTTAAACATTGAGCACTAGTAGTGGTATATTCAGAGAGAACTCCAACATGATTCAATTTAATCTGAGAAGAAAAAAAAAATAAAATAAAAAAATGTGATGTAACCCTTAAGACATAACACTATTATAATATCGACATCTTAGATAAATTAGTCAATAATGAGATTTTTTCAAAACCGCCAAAAAAACATGACCAAAAATCAAAACATGCAGACTACTATCTTAGCAACACATAAAGATAAAACCAGCAAGAAAAGCATACAAACAAACCATCATGAAAATCAAGACTTCACTAACTATACCATCTATAAATTTCTAGTATACACATCACTATGTAAACCTGCATGCAAGAAGAGTGATAAACATATAATTTATTTTAACCATATAACCTCTAAAAATAGCTTAAAAATTTAAGAATATGGTAATCTCCTTAAAAGATCAGCGTTCATCAAAGCACTAGGAAGTTTTCCTTATAATGAATTGAAGAAACGAGTATCCCCCCATTTCCATTTCCTAATGTTAAACTATGTTGGCCCATTCAACACCTTCAATTAAAATATGATAAAAGAATTAATTTAATCATCTAGATTACTGAAACCATGAGCATAAAGCTCGAGGATAAGAAAAAATTATCTTTAAAGCTGCCCTGGATTCTCAAAACCATAAGCATCATTCTGGATAAAAATATTAACAACTTTTTCAATCAATTCAGAATCAAATTTACCACAAAATATGTATAAAGTTCAAATCCATCATTAGTTGAGAAAATAATTTAAGGATATTATTTCATGTTATTATTATATCAAAAAATCAGAGATTCATCATGAATGAAATTTTCTTTAACCTAAAAATAAAAATAAATCATCTTGTAATAGTGATATAAAAGTATGTAGGAATGTATTTCAACGTAAATGATTTTAACCCATGAATATTGAATATTATTTTAAAGAAACAACCCACAACAAAATACATGTCATCAAAAACTAGCAAGAATTTGGACTCAACACCCATCATGTTTTACAACCAACCAAGTAGTATTGTAGTAACCTATTTGTACAGACATAGTGCACTGATTATTTGAATAAAAATATTAGGTACTAACTCAAAAACATCATCAAAATGGGATTATAATAGGTTAAAAAATGAATGATAAGTTCGATTCTAATTAATATCAAATGAAGAGACTACTTCCCTATAATGAGAGGGTCGTGTCCTCTAGAAAATTTTGAACCACCCCTCCTACTCTCTTTAAATATCCATAAACCTGATATTTCTCATTGAAGTACCTAAAAAACAATCAAAATTGACCTCATATTCAATTATTTTATTTCAAGAAGGATAAAACCATGTAAAAAATGATAAATTACATTCATCATCCACATTAACATCTTAAAAAATCAAGTCAGCTCCTGTACTAGTGAGAAATATCAAGTCTCCTCTATGTCACACCCTTCATCACCAGGATCTACACAACACAACCAAAGAGAAGACCCACAAATAAATGAATATAAAAATATTAATGGACACAAAAATAGAAATAAATAAATAAAATCTTCATAGAATTTGAATTTTTCATATCTCAAAAAATCATGTTAACTCATGTACCGGAGAGAAACCCTATTAGGCCACACCCTTAGGATGAAAGATTCACACAATACACCACCAAAGATCATAACCAAAAATCCATATTATTTAGGAAGATATATACATCCATGAGGAGACTATTACAAACTTTAGTATCTCCATAAACATTATCCTCATTAGATATTTCTTCCACAATTTGACTCATCCTATCTGAATCTATGTATCTTAACAACAAATAAATTCATGTGGAGTCTTACATGCTAAATTAATGTGCCAGACATTCTAGCGATAAAGAAAAAACATTGTATTTATTAGGAACCATGAGCACATGCATTATTATTGAGAACTAAAAAACAATAAAAAAACATGAAATATGTAGGATTCCAGTTGCACTAGAGGTAGGAGAAAAATAAATATTCAATTAATGATAAGGTTTGAAGTTTTGTTGAGCTAGAAGTCATCATAACTATCAAAATAAAAAGTAAAATACATAAGACCATTATCCTAGAGCATATATTCCAAAAAAATGATAAAGGTTAATTTATATTGTTTGTTTAATAGAAATAATTATTATAATTCTAATATATGTTATCAAATATGTGTTATATCTAAAGAGATAACATAATTATGAATAAATTTGATTGAATATAGTAATAATCAAACATAAAATATTTCAACTTTATAGTGATTTTAATTTTTTCGCATTGCACAAAAAAACTCTAGCCTTTAATTATGCTTCACACAGACTCTCAATGTAGGCATCCTCAACAACCATGTCTGGAATGCAGAATGTAATTTCAATAATCAATAAAAAATCCATACAATATACAATATTAGCACATACTTCAAGACTGATTTCATACTAGAACAATACCATGAATTTAAACAAAAGAACCCTCCCTTAGTGAAGATATCAACTACTACCTCCAATCCAAAAATGAAAAATCCCACCCATAATCACTTCCATCTTCATTTTTTGGTTCATTATTTGATTCAAAAGCTTATGAATCAGATACAGTGAAAGACTGACCAGAGAGTCTCATGCATTCCGACCAAAAGAACAATTGAAATCCTTGAAATTCAACACAGATCAAAACCAAACCAGGAAAATAATCAACAAGTACGCCATTATAAAGTCTATCTAAATCAACTCCTTCAATATAAATGCTTCTATTTCTTGTCAGATCAAGATGGATAGACTAATGATGCACTAGGCTAGGAGGACTACCTTCAATACCTAGTGGGGAGGCCAATGATGAAAATTGAAGTCACCATTAAAGTCAAGTGTCGCTCAGATCATACAGCCAAAACATGTTACAAAACATGGAAGTCAAAAATAGTTGAAGCTTAAATTTACATACCCAAATTTAGAGAAACAGAATATCTAATCCATTCAAGGGTCAACCTGAAATGATGGTGAATAAACCCTAAATACCAAACACCAAATGAAATATAAATATTACAAAAATCACTATATAGAATTGACCATGCACAAAATCATGATTAAGAAGAAGAACATGGGCAATGGGGGAGTAGATGCTGAACATAGATAGGGGCAGTGATGGAGGTGAGGCTGGAGCAAGGCAGGGCACGATGTGAGGCCGAAGTAGGGTGGGATGTGAGGCGGGTGGTGGGAGGCATGGCCGAACATATATAGGGGTCAGTGATTGAGTCAATTCCAAACACAGATAGGGGTTGGGCGGTGATGGAGGTGAGGTCAATCATAGATAGGTGGTGGAGAAGGAGGTGAGGCTGAAAACAGTCAGGGGGAGGTCGACGATGGAGGCGAGGCCGAACAAAGACATGGGTGGTGATAGAGGTGACCAAGAGTCAAATTAGGGTGCTTGGTGTTATTATTGAAATAAAAATTTAAAATATTTATTAATAAAATAATATTGAAAACTATAGAAATAGTTACAATAACCAAAAAAACTTAATAAACAATATTAGAGAAATAAAAACATTTAATATTTGGAGAAAATTGAAAATTAAAATCAATTATATGATGTTTTTAGTAAAAACTGAGAAATAAAAATATACATTGGTCATGATAATAATATATATATATTGTGTTTCATTTAATTTGATATTGATAAAATCTTTTTTTTGATTGAATTGTTTACTATTATATTTTTTAAGACAAAATAATTGTTGGTAATAGATTTATTAATAACATACTCATGTGTTAGTAAAAAAACATGTAGGCAGTAATATGAAAATGAAATAGATTCAAATGCTGGTAAATGATATGTTTTTATTGAATGATCAAAATCAACAAATATATATTTTGGTAAAAAAATTGGTATTAAAAATTAGTACCAATAAAACATAATATCTGTTGAAATTGCTCATTTGTGAGAACATATATATTATCCATTAATAAATTTCTGATGGTAAAAACCTTTTTTTGTAGTGAATCCATGTAAGAAAACGAATCTCCATACCATTTTTAGGTCTTTTCCATTCATCAAGCACTTTAGTTTTGGTAATATCAACTGTTATACCATCGTTATTTAAAATGTGACTGAGAAAAACAATATAATGCCACAAAAAATCACATTTTCTATATTTCCCATATAACTTATTTTTTAAGTGTTTTCAGAAAAATACTTATATGTTTTTCCTTATCCTTCTAAATTTTCAAATAAAAAAATACCATCAATAAAAACAAAAACAAATGTATCCAAATATTCTAAAATATTCTATTCGTCAAATAAATAAATATAACAGGGGAATTTTTCAATATATATGGAATAACAAGAAACCCATAATATAAAAAAATCTAGTCTAAAATTCTATTTTTTGGAATTTCATCCCCCACCTTCAAATGATGGTACCCAAATATCAATTTAATATTGGAAAAATAATGATCTCCATATATCTGATCAGTCAAGTCATTAATATTAGGTAGTGGATACTTATTCTTAAAATTAATGTTATTCAACGCTCTATAATCAAGGTAAATTATCATGGACCCATATTTATTATTAGAAATGAAAAAAATAGAACCTCATGGTGATTTTCTATGATGAATGAAGAATTTATCAATAATCTTCAGCAACTATTTTTTCAATCAATGAATTTCCACTTGAGCCATTTGATAGGTGGTTTGGAAATTGGATTATCATCGAGAACTAATTAAATGGTTAATTAAACTTCCTAATCATGTATAACAATAGACAACTCATCAGATTTAATCATGTATTTATTTACCATGGGAATATCATTAATCTGAACTGTTACCATTTTTTTCTACAATACGTAAACAATATATATCCTTTCAATCTTTTAATATTTTCCCATCTTCCTGTTAAGTTATCAATGGTATTAGATCATTCTTGTACAAAAACTATAACTCTTTCATATAAACAACTTATTTATCCATACAATAAATCATAGCATGATAAATAGAAATCCAATCCAAACCCAGAATAATATTACACTCTAACAGGGGTAAAAAAGGCTTGCAGGTGATTTCTTTCCACATATGATAACATTATGATTCTTATATTTCATTTTTCGTTAATAATTCACATAGTGCTTTAACAATAACTATTTTTTTATTTCTAGAGGTGTAATTTTTAATTTAAAAGAAAAATTATCATAAATTAAAAAATATGCAGTCCCTATATCAAAAAGACAATTGAAAAACATGAATAATTGAAAAATATAACTCACACAACTTCATTGGAAGGGCCAACATTTGATAACATAGTCAAAAATGGTTTAAGTGAAACTTTATACTTATAATACGACCTCCTTCCATCATTTAGATCTTTCTTTGGCCCTGTACATTCATAATTCCCCATCTCACCAAATTTAAGACACAATAAATTTTTATTATCAGAATTAAAGTTATGATCATTTTCATTTCAAGCTCGTTCCATATGACCAAACATATTACCTTGAAAATACTTCTTGGATTTCATAATGCATTCCCCGGGGTGCTTTCTACCACACATGCCATAAAATAGAAACATTATTTTCTTGCCATATAATTTATTGGAATGATTATTACCCATTTCTTTCAGTATAGACCCTTTCATTTACGTGTTATTAAAGTAAACATCATGATCAACAAACTCAATTTCTACCCTCTTAGCATAATGGGATTGTTTTTCATATTATTTAAATTCAAGGGAGACCATTTCCATTCAATATCATGGCATCAATTAGGAGTAAAAATGATTGATTTTATTATCGAAATACCTAACAAGATTTTCAACATACCTTGACAATAAATTGAAGTTTACTTCATACAAAACCACTAAATCTTACTACATTAATTTCAATTACAAGATTTTATTTTAATTCCCATGTAGAGCCAACCTTGAAAAATATTTTTTATGGAATAGATTTATAAATTCATCCAATTCCAAAGAATAAATATATTCTCCATCCATGATATTCTTGACCACTAACCACCACGGTTATGATTCACCTTCAAAATGATAAATAGAAATACTAAACATCTGATTATCTGAACACCCCTGGACGTTGAATATATTTTCAAGGGCTTTAATCCATCCTTTGACCACCACTATGTTAGAAGATCCACTAAAAATAGGAGGGGTATGCCTCATAAATTTTCCACTATCATCATGTTCCTTTTTGGTAGATCTGATTATTATCTTGAATGGTTTTCAATAAATTTATATCATGTTTAAACTGATCTATTACTATAAAAAACTATTCAGTTCCAATTACCCCCATTCCAGGTTGTGGATTCAAAAAGATGTGATCCTCTCGCTGCCTTCCTACTTAAGATTACCATTGTCTCATGTGGAAAACATGTCTGAATAGAAATATCTTAGATGAAGAAACATGGTAATCATTAAATTATATACAATTTAAAAAAAACCACAAAATAAATCTTTTTTATTTTATTCTATAAACAATATCCTAACCCCAACTATTATATAAATAATGCTCTGATACAAACTATAAGGACCCAAACATAAAAATTTCATAATCATATAAATTATTTTCGAACTTACATTCTGACATTCATGAAGATATTTTCAGTTTAGAGTTTTAGACACTCATAACATAATTCATACATATCATCCCATAGGCATAAAATTTGGCTACTACTAAAATAATATTCATTTCTTCCATAATACATATGGTTTTATCAAAATAAGAAATATTTTCCTGAAAAATCATCATAACTTTCATCATGGATTCTTATTTTGTATTAAATATCCATAAACCCTATGAAATTTTTTTAGAAAATGGGATGAGAAAAATAATCTATGTAAGGGAAAAAAAGTAATAATGAAACCATTATATCATGAAAACATATAAACATATGAAATAATTTTCAAAAATACATACTTCTCTCACATAAACTATCATATAATTTTTAAAAACAATATATTTCCATAAAACATAAAAAACATAAATAAAACAATAAAGGTCACTTACAGAATTAATTACATAATATTGTAACACTCATGGTTACCTATGATTTTTTACCATCATGTATACCATAATTATACCCTAGTGACCACCTTATGATGTAACCCTCTTGGATACCTTATGTTATATCAATCATAATTACACTAGGAATAAACATTAAGTTAAATATAAAACATAAAAATTACTAATTGATTAGATGGTGATATAAGTCCCACAATTAATCTTAAGAAATTACCATGAACTAGAACATAATCATAAAGCATGAACAATTAAATCATAAAAAAATTTCTTAAGGAAAATAACTTATTTTAAAAGAATACTACAAAAATAGAAAGGGATTCCTTTTTGTGTAAATAAACCTAGAATATTGTTTATAAACCCTAAAAATTAATTCATAATAAAAATGGGATAAGCCTCTCATGTCGTATAAGTTATGATGAAACATTCTTTTCTGAATTTTTTAAAAAGTGACATGGAAATGGAATTTAAAAAGGAAAGTCCCTTACAATGGGTTTGACTTCCTTAAAATGTGTTAAATGCTCCTATATAATTATTTAAATAGTGTTATTAATTCATTAAAGAACTATGTTAAAATTTATAGTACCTTATATAATCATATTATAAAAAATTTCCATCGATTTGTTGATAATATTTTGTTATTTTATTATTTCAGTTGCGTTTACTTCATGGTTTAAATGGTTGGTTAATTATGGGTTTTCCTATCAAATGGAAGAGAAAACCAGAAGGGAAAATAAATAATATTAATATGTTTATATAATTTTAAATTATACCATATATCATTTTTTCTTATATGAGGATGATTAATTAGATAAAACATTAATGAAAATGATTTAATTTATTTTGGTGGTTTTTAAAACCATCATGAACTTATATGTATTATTTAATATCATTTTTATATATTGGTTCATGAACATTATATAACTAACGATATGAATAATAAAATATTATTTAACCATAATAATGATTTTACGACCTCCCATAAAGGTGCTGGAACAAAATAAAAACACATCATCCATGATGATGGTAAATCAACACATTGCATACAATGTTTTCATTTTAATAATAAGAGGAGAATTAGAGAGTTTTGATGATGGATATTCCATCAGAATATTAAAATTAATGATTATGTATGATAATGGAGTTATCATGTCACTTGGATTAGGGGAGGGAGTAAGGAATAATAAAAGAAAAGAAATTTAAAAGATAACAGAAGACTTTTTAACCTCTTGAACTTATTCTCTTACGAACCTCCTTAAAGAAATTTTTTTTGCATTTTTCTGGGAAAATAAAGTATTGGACATAGATAAGAGGTTTGGGAAGGTAATTGTTTAGAAATTACATAAGCTACAAGCCCTTGGAGGTGTGAAGAAGAGAGGTGGTTAGGGGTGGTATTTATAGTAGAGGATATTGGTGTTTTTTTATTAGTTTATTATTTTTGATTAAGACTTTTAATTGTTTCACCCTTTTCACTAAATATATTAACATATTGAAGGATAATTATTTATTTTTTTCTTACATCCCCCATACACAATCTATGACTCCAGAATTCGTGAATTTATTAAATATCATAAATTAATCTAATTCACTAATCATAAAAAATTGAATTATTTTAGAAAGATGCCAAAAATTCACCCAATCATTTTTTAACTTGTAGAATTAAAAGATGAATTCCTTTTATGAAAATAATTTTTTAAACATGATACATTTTATTTTTAATTAAAATCAACACTTATTCTTAAAAATACCGATTTAAAAATTATAACTAATTTTAGGGCACTTTGAAAAATTAATTATGGTCTCATGAAATTATCTTATAATCAGAATGAAAAAAATAATTTATTAATTTAATTTGTGCAGATAATTTTTTAAATCGTAATATTAATTATAATTTTTTAATAAAAATTTTATTTGCCTAAAAATTACCAACACTTAATTTATCATTTTTGAAACATTTATTTACTTATTAAATGATATAAATATATCATATTTTCATTCAAAATATATCTAAATTTTATTTATAATTTCATAGGTGAGGTTTTTATTCTATTTATATAGATTCATTAATATTATAAAATAAAACTTATTTCATTATACATTTAAAATTTATTCAACTATTTAATTCTAAATTGAAAATTAATTATTTTATAAGTACATGGGTTATTACATGATGTTTTTCACCCATACCATGAATATCCTAGATGATTTTATGTCAATCCATGATCATGACATCATTTATCAGTTTCAATAATGGTTTTCTCCTCCTCCTCAATAATCTCCTTGGGTTAAACAAATAACCCTGTGGATTTTTTAAAAAAACACACTAATAGAGAAGAGGATGGGTATTGGGAATTTAAATATGTAAAGAAACGTGTTATTTTATTTATTTATCATACCTACTAATGAATGTAGTAATATGGGACCTATGATGATGAAAAATATATTTCACACCTAGAGTAAACCATATATTCTGATTTCAATGGGAGACTCATATTTTCTATCACATATTCTGATCAAGGGGAATTCTGTTTATTCTAAAATTTTAGGTATGAAAAATAAAAACATATTTAATATTTCTATCAAATTGATATTGGGGTCCTAAAACAACGTAAACCCCACAGTTACGTCAAAATAAATTCTAACATAATTCAAAAAATTTATCAAAGCTTTTAGATGTGAAAACTAGGGTTTTTACGAGATCTTTCTAAAACTCTCACAGATGATCAATCCTCACACCCTATGTAATTACATAGTTGGTTCACCAATAACTTCGCCTATTTTTATGCTCTCACATTGAGCACTTGAACACCTCAAATCTGTCTCTCTCATGGATCACACAAAAATAATGTAAGACATTAGTCCCATATAGTGATCCTTTCCAACCCTATAGAAGAACTATGAATAAGGTATTTAATGAGGAACCAAATAACATCAGATATTAAGACAAACTGATATCCAAGGGATTCATCAACTATCCAATGAATTATATCATGTCCTCTATGGACATTTTAACATGAAGTTTTCTCACCCATGATAGATATAACACTCTCTTCTATAGATGAATCATTATCATTTCCCACCAAGAAAAACACCTAAATTACACGGCCCGCAATCCATCCATTATATATTGTAATGTATAGATATGATTCTACCACTCATACATGAACACTAGAACGAAACACCAATATTGGGTGTCCAAATACCTATAATAATAATACCCTCATATAACCAATGGTTCCCTTCCAGACCATATAACATTATTTACACCACTCCATGTGAACTAACACAAATGAGTTCCCCTAATACACATCCTTGATAGCACCAATGTCAAGGGAATGAACTCCAGACCATTATGACTACCTGTGTCTCACCACAAAAACTTTATTGAGTTCTCTAAAACCCAAAAAATTCTGAATGGACACACAAACAACCCATTCAAAAAATGTCAACACAAAAAGTAACCACACGTACCTATCACACTCCTACCCTCACACCTTGAGGCTTTCCCTAAAAATAAAAATCAATGCCCACACTCTATATTAAGGTTGATTGATACACAAATAATACGCTATATGGATCTCCCTCATAATGGTACCTAATGTTAATCGAATCTAATGGCTATATTCTTCTACACACCTGATCTCATAAGAAGACTCAAACTCCCATGAGTCATGTCCTATGTAAACATTGATAGTGTACCTAACCTAATGAACATTTTCCACTATATGTTATGCTCATACAATAACCTAATACATTTAACACATTCCAAACAAAACCACTATGTAACCCAATATATGATTTAATTACCAAAACTATGAGTATTTAAATATTCCACTATAACACTACTCAAAAGTATATCCTGAGAAATATAGGGACATGTATACTACTGATTATTCCCCCTAAAACAATCTTTGATCCACAATAACCTCTCATAGTCTACATTAAATCCTAACGAATATCACACATTCCTTTATGCGCAACCATTTATTGTCTTCTCATCTATAAGGAAATTGGTTCCCATCTTCATATCTTACCTCAGACCTCCTGTTCCTAAAACAATATAAAACTTATTCCTTTACCAAGGAATCAAATAAAAACATTACATGTTGAATTGACTACATTTCTATCACCAGATAACCTCCCAGTATAATACAGACAAGACCTTCCATAAAAATAATCCATCCACGACTCAGTTTAGTAGAACTCCCCAACAAGATATATGGAAAAAATAAATATATTTTTTGTTTAAAGTTTAAAAATCTAAACCCGTTTCCAAAATACCATCACACATAAGTAGGAATATGTTTTTTGAATCTTAAATTCTAAATATTAATCATGAACATGGGCCTATTTCTAATATTCTATGAGGAAAACCATAAATAAAAACTTACATTAAATGCATTATATTCAATAAAAATGACTCCTATAATAGAAAAAATCAAAAACACGAATCTAATTTCCCTATAAACTAGAACTTCACATATGAAAATTTTTCATGACATTCAATTCCATTGTCTATAATAATCTCTAACACATTCCTAGACCATAATAATACCATCTCCTCATACCCTAAAACAAAAAAAAAACACTCTAATTCTACACTGTGATACCTAGATGTAGAACAACCATTTGATATAGAGTGCCACAATCCTGATGTTTGCCTCCTCAAACACCAGAGTCTACCAAAAAATGACATGTGTTAATCAATATAGTGGAGAAAATATTCCCTTTAATCAGATTTATATAGATGTAGAATAATATCAATATCATCCATCAAATAATAAATGTATATATAAATAAACAAATTCAATAGAGTAATAAACATCATAATGAAATAATGAATACATATATCAACTGATCACCCACTAAGCTGATCAAATAGACACAATAAATGAAAAAAATCACACTCGACCCACTACTATTGTCGATACTCAACAACCTTATCCAAATATACACCTCGAGTATCCTCATCCAAATCAACTACGTGTCATTTTATGAACCTGGAAACAATTATAAGGTCTAAACACACACACACTAGGGATCTCATGCACCATGTGAAAAATAAATCTCAGTTGGGTCTCAGCATGTTATTTTAGTGTACACCATTATATACATGTGTGAATGGTGAATAAAAAAAATAAACATAACAACCTTGGAATTGATATTCTGACAAGGAAACTGTGACTCCCTATATATTAAGTCATACAATGATGAAATGGACACCATTACACCAAATCCTACCTAATACAGTGCTATATCAAAATATCATCATCTTGTGACATCATTTGTATACCACAACCCAAACCTGAGGAATCATGGTAGGTTTTCCCTAATGTCTTGGACACTACTTTTTTTATTATAGGTTCTTCGATCCAACCCCCATACCCACATTCTCATTACGTTGTTCGCACACCCAATCCTTGACCAATGTCATCACACTCATGTGAGGGTCCATTAATCTTATCCCACATCACATCTAGTCTCTATCCCACTCATGAAAGTCCCTTCATCCAATGTCATGCAAACACCCTCATATAGAAAAATTCATATTACACATGGAAATCCTATCGATACTATCATTCTCATAGCAATGTCCATGTAGTCCCAATAAAAACCATCTCACTTATGGATGGATTATACTTCAAATACATATCAAATAATTCATCCCACCATAGAAGTACCACCAATACAAAATTACTCATAGTGGGGAAAGGCCTCAGGATCCATCACCCAAACCAAAATCTATCCCCAATAATAAGTACAAGAACACACATAGATATATATAAATGCACATCACCCATATCATATCACATATTTCGCCAACTAAAAATCATGTACTAGTCACTCAAGACCTAGGAACTCCCAAATAGATATCCCATCTCACCCATTAGAGTGCTCATTGGGTCCTCCAAATGATCACTATCTCTTCTCATCAGTATAAAACCAAAACTATGAAACCATGGTGACTCTAAAAACCAATAAATAATCACAAAATGTGAATAAGAGGTATATTATAGTGCTCATGATTTATAAAATCCCAACCCAATGATGATACGTTGAAGAAATCCCCAATTTCTCTCATCCTAGTCCCCATAGAAACCCATGGTAAGTTATTTTCCAAAAACCCATAACCCACACTTAGGTCTTATACAATGTCTCCATGGGTGACTTATCACCATTTAACTAGGAGGATACAACTCTCAATTACATATTTCCTACCTCAAAATGATTATCTCTCTCAGAACCTTTTAATAAAATCTCCACCCTATTATCCAAAGGGTACCACAATCTATACTTTTATAACTCATCTTACATCCCTGTACCACTTAGTGGCATCTTTTCAATTGAACTAATTCCCTCTCCCCTTATAAACATTTTCTTCATATGATGCAAATTTTATGAATTGCTAAGGAGAAGTTATTTCAAGTGTAGAAGGCCCAACCCAATCTTATCTCATACACTTAAGGAACACATAGTCGCTATCATCCACCTAGCTACATTTAATTCATGTTGGAAAACATAGAAATGCATAAAAATGATATGAAATAATATTAAATTCACTACATACCTATTAAATAGAGGTAGTATATAATTCAAACTTCATCAATCCTAATCTATGACCACCCATTCCTCGAATAAGATCACACCACCACCAAATGTCATCCCTTACACCGTACAACATAAATAATTAAATAAAAAAATTACATTTAATTATTTAAATTAATCAAAAGTGTAATAACCAATAAAAAACTCACTAAGTATCATTGTTTTATGAAAACAACATGAACCTCATGCATTCGTTATCCTTAGTCTTCCTAAAGGAATGTGATGAAAAAACACCATTAAATATGGTTAACTTCAAAATACTCCAATGAAATCATAAATGAATACCATTCCAAGAAACCCATAAAATTTTTAGGATACAAAAATGAATAAGAACATAGGAGGAAACAAATTCTTTACCACATGTCATCCACAAAATTGTACCAAAATATTAACCCTCCATATTGGGGGATCTTGGGGGAGAAGGAGAGGGGGATGTTCTATTTGAGAGACCCTATTTTCATTTACCCCACCCCTTGAAATCAAAGGGGTAACAACCGAAAAAAGATAGTACTTGCCTTATTTAAATAAATTATAATAGTATGCTTCTAATTAATGGTCAAAATAACCGATATATATTTCCTCAGTGACACTCCCTACATATGGAATGCCCCTCCTAGCTATGTTGTTGCCATAACTAGAAAACCTACCACAGTGGTGTGGATTTTAGAATTATTTTATGGTCCCTAATAATACCATATTGTGAAATGACCATTAAATATGTAGTGCGTCATACCTTGCAGTCCCTTGTCCTATAATACGATATAGCTTTAGGCCTTGTTGTAGTCCACATATCCTATGTAAAGAGAATCCAAGATGACCCTCATGAAACACCACCAAATAATATCTATTAGGTAAGGTTTTAGCCCTATCACATTTTTTTGAAAATAAAAAGGTTCAATAGCCTCTCTATGCCATAGTACATGGGGATATTGTGTGGTTTACAACTTATAGCCAACCCTAGATCCAAGGTCACCCAGACCCTCCTCTGGGCCTCAAACCACTATAAAGGTATTATTCACATTTAAAACATCATATTGTGAAGCTTTTACTCCCAAATTACCAATCTAAACCCCAATTCTAAAAACAACCATCTCACCATATCAAAAATCAAGAATTCACCAAAAGTATAACGTCTGAAATCTACATTGTGTTATACTTTTAAAAATATAATTTTTTTATTAATGTATTTAGAATGTTATAAAATACATTCAATAAGGAACACATGTTACTAGGAATATATTGTGAATCCAATCCTATATTGAAAACCACAGTACCATAACCAAACACCAACTTATTTTATTCATCAATTTTATGACCTAAAATATTAAGTGATTTATCACTCATCCTAACATTCAAATAATAATTTAACTTCATTAATAAACCCCAAAACAATTGAAATGCATTTTTCACTGTGACCCCAATGTGCAGATAACTACACAAGAATTTACAAGATGTTATAGGATCTCAAACAAGAATATCCCACCATAACATAGTTATTAGGGTTTTATAATAATGTTATTATAAATGTTGATATTTAAAAAAATCCATGTAATTCACCAACTGAAAATAATTTCACTAATAAAACATTCTAAATGATAATAATATTTTTTTTCAAAATCCTCCCATTATATTGAAAATAACGATGAAGTAAAAAAACCAATCTAGAAAAACCAATATTTATCAAAAACGTATTCCAATCCACTATTATTTTTTTTCAAAATCATGAAATAAAAATAAAAATGAAAATTAAAATATTAAATTTAAATAAAAAAATCACAAATGTACATTCAATATCATAGAAGATATTGAAGTATATACTTTTATAAAAAAAGTTAAATTTTTAAAAAATCATCATATCAAAATAGGAAAATATTATTTATCAAAAATAAATCACCATATATTAAACAATAATATTAAAATTAATTATTATAAAAATTAATTTTTCACACCCCTATAGAAACAAACTTATGTAATCAACTTAGAAAATTCCACCTCAAATCCATAAGAGTGTCAAGTCAAGATCTAGAAAATAAATTTGATCCTTTGAATTATAAGAAAGATCCACCAATAAACCACTGGATATATTATTTTATTATTGGGTATTATCATATATAGATCCTTTTGGTATATAGGAAAAAAAATATATAGATTTTATATACTAGGGTACCCCCGCCAAAGAATCAGTGCGTAATCTATCTTTTCATCAACAATAATTCAACAAATTGAGGAGAAAAACCTTTATATGTCCCAATATATTCTATACAACATGTAAAATTAAATTTTAGATCCAAATGGGGGTTATAAAAGACATTTATTCTCTTAAAAATTATAAAATAGGGTTTTCCCAATCTCTCATGTTTATCTCACATGTTATGTTAATCGGGAAATAGGTCATAAAATATCTATTATATCAAATAAATAATTTTATTATTAGCTTGGATTGTTTTTTAATGATGTTACTAAATATATAGAAACCAATATCCAAAAATATACTTGGAAATTCATACAACATAGTTATTAAACTACACATTTAATCACATATAAAAAGTCCCTAAATTCTCTATTTTCATTATTACATTAAATATATATCTATCCAACAAATACATACTATATATATTCTATTTAAATTCTCCCCATCATTGAAAATATCAATACACAAATATCTACATGCCCTATAGAAACTAAGAAAAGGATATTCCACTTAAAATGGACCGGATTCCACCCATGGAGTATACATTTCAGTTTCAAATACATATTAAACCCAATTATTATTTTAACTAGAGCATCCCATAATTATTGACATACAACATGAAGATGAACTATAATACACTTATTTTAATTTAAAAAACGACATTTATACATGGAAAGTGAATCATTTTCATGAAAATTAGTTCCATTTTAGAGAAAACATTGGGTAGTTGTTTATTTAAAATTGAACTCACTTCATTTAAAAGATTCACATTAACATGCATTATATATTCCTTTTTAGACTTTATTTGTGACATTTCAAGTCATTAAAATATTTAACTTGTGTGGGATATTTTACCCCAATTTCTTATATAATTTTAATCACCTTTTAAGAAATTTTAATGTGAATTTTTATCCCATATGAATTTTAGATCTTCTTATTGAATATATCTATTGGATTTATATTTTTTTGCAACAGATAATTTGTGGTTTCTCTAACTTGTTAGTGAATTTATCTTTGAGGATGAGTAATCCTTGGTGGTAATAGTTTTGTTTTGTCCTTGGGAATTATCAACCTTATCAGAACACTATTTATATGATCCACTTACTCAATATGTTATTCTATTAATGCATTCATTTTAATTAGAGAATAATTTGTAATTATTAAGTTATAAAACATCCATTTTGAAATTATTCATTAAAAAATAATTCACTTTATGTCTCTATAGAGTGAGTCATCCACTCCATATAAACAAATATTATTATCCTATACACAATTAAAATTGAATATAAATTAAATCACTGGACATCTTAGATAACATTAGAGAGTATAGAATCACGATTCTGCTCTACATTAATGAAAACCTTGGCATACGTCTCTATATAAAATATTAAACCAGAATATTTTTTATAAATGTCATACTAATCTCAGTGATTCTACGAATACATACATGGATATAAAATAAATAATAAATGAATTTGATATTGAAACATTATTGAAGGGTATCATTTCAAATTTTAAACGGAGCATAAATCCAGACCATTATATGGATTGGATATAAGAAATTTAATGATTATTTGAATTTATGATTTTTGACCAGAAGATGTGAAAGGTATCTATTTATAAATTCATATATTAGGATAATAAAATAAATAATTTTAATATTATAATTTAGTGTTTTATTGTTTTTCATGAAAACTTATTCTCTCGAGTATGATAATGAAACACTGTTCTGTTTCCTGGGATGATTAAATGAAAAATAAAAATTAAAAATTCAATTTTATATTAGTTCAAGCTATAAATGAATGTGAATAATCAAAATTTGATAACAAGGGTACCAAAAATAAATAACATTGATAGTATTATTTCATTTTATAATGTTACAAACCCTATTTAAGCTATAATTTGAGAATGAAAATTCAAATGGAACAATAAGATAGAGAAGAGGAAAACACAATGGTCTAGAAACACTAAAATAAAAATCCAATTCCTTATATTATTTGAATCATATGTTCCTTAAATTTAATTAATAGTATAATTTTTAGGTTAAATTACCAAAAAATTGAATTATTACTGTTAAATAGATCAAATAGATTGAAAATGACATTAAAGTGGATGATTATGATGAAAAATAATATAATAATAAATATCATAATACAGATGAATCGAATGTAAGAAATAATTATATATTACAGTGTGTTTTAAAATATAAAATTTACCTAAATAAAGATCAATTGGTAAATTTGGTCAAAATTTATTTTACCATGAATCAGTGAGTATATATGTGGATTATTAATCGTGAGTGGAATAAAAATGTTTTTTAACAATAGATGAAGCTAAGTTGATTCTACACACTAATGATCTGCCATGGTACTACATGGTATAGTGGATAAATAATTGGAGCACACCTTATGTTAGTAAATATGTCTTGGTTTCCGTTTTTATTGTTAGGAAACTTATTTAGGTAGAATTATGTTATGTTATTCATATGGATTCATTCTACTTGCTTTTAGAGACACCTTATTTGTTTGAAATGTAAGTGAAATATAGTGGGACGAAGAATAAAAAACTTTTAGGTCTTGGGAGAATAATGTCACTATTCCTCTCACAAATCCATAAGAAACCATTTATCTATTTCAAAATATCTAAAAGGGATCATATTTAACAAAAAAAAATAAAGTGTAGAATAAATTTCATAAAAAAAATTGTTTTATTAAGGATAAAAATTTCATTCCATGAAGATAAATTTCACCATCATATGCCTAATCAATCTTTGATTGATAGAGATCAGGTGTTTTAATAATGATATTATTCATGGATTATAATAATTTATTAGAATTAAACACTACATTTATTATACATCATATGCATACATTATTAATAAACCAACTTTTTGGTTCAATCAACAGTAATCGAATTAATTACAAAAATGAGTGAATAAATTGATAGACTAAGGATTTATATATAAAATAAGTAGTAAAAATTATATTATAATATTAATATTGAGGAATATGGATAGTATATATCTCATGTGTATTGACACTCCGGTTATCTATAATATATCCATCAAATATTGTGTTCTGACACCATGAAAAGATAATAGTTCATATGAACAACATGGGTAATCAATCTCTTTTAAAGTTTATGTTTTATTTTCATACATAAATATTTTTATAAATTATGGGGATGTGTATAAAAACATTAAAACCCAATAGTGTTTTGTTTGGGAAGATAGTTTTTCCCTTTTACATTTCAAACACTCCGATTATAATCAGAAAAATCATGGATGAAGTGAAAAAACAATTTATAAATAAATTATATTTTTGTTTATTTGGAATCCATTTTGATTCAATGTAATTATATAAAGATCAATGTCGATTATCTTTAATAAATTTTTAACTCTTTATAAGGAAAAATCTATATGTAAATCTAGAAAATGGTGATTTTTTATCCCAATTGTTGTTTCTCAGATATTTTTCATCAAAGGAATCGTTCATGGTGTATTAATCCCAGGTTTAATTAACAAGATATATTAATCCTCTCAAAACTATCACTTATGTTAATATTGATATCTTTTTGACATATTTTTATAACCATTTTATTTATAAATTCATCAATATCATGAAATCCATCACTAAATTTTTTAAAATTAGAAAATTTTAGGCATCTATAGTAGAAAATGAAGAATTTAAAATCAATAAGAGAAACTTATATAAATCATTAATTTTTTCCTTATATGATTTTGATCATATTTCCCTAGTGTAAGGTGATATAAGTGGAGTTAAAATAAAATAAATTCATATCCATAAAAATAGAACTTATTTCAAATTTCAATGATAAAATTAATGATTCCAGAATAAATTACACCACTTATGAGAATAAGTTTTAGATAACCATGTGATATATAGATCTCTAGTCTCATTACTTAAGAGAAATTTTTTTCCCTTAATTCAAAATGTTTATATTTGGGATTTATAAATTGTAAAAAAATGAAATGTTTAATTCATGGAAAATTATTTGAATTCAATAATGCATTTTCATTAGTGTCAAAGTATATTAAGGGTCAAGAAATTACATTGGAAAATACTTTTATCATGAATGTATGAATTACTTACTAATATTGATACTTGAATTATTGTATTTGAGTTAATAAAAAATATTTTCAATATAATAAAGAGAAAAAATTTATTATAATATAATTTCAAAATGATTTTTTTTTTAAATATTATTGTAGGAATTATGGGTTTAAATTTAATAGAAATGTATTGTTTTTTTAATAGGAGTTAAGGAGACTTTCTTGTTTCTGAAACTCAGAAAGATAGAATTTATAGTCACATTGGAATTAATAAAATGTTTTAAATATTTAAATATATTTTATATTTTCCTAAAATATATATGTATGTTTATAAAATTATTTCTATAAGATACATATGTCGATTTGAAAAAATATATTTCTGACCTACTTTATTCACCCCATTACCAATTAAAGAGTATCTATTGGAGTATTTTTTCATGAATTTCATTATTTAATTACTTAAGAAATAATGCGGTAAATATTTAATAATATTTTTTGATTGAATTAAAATTTTGTTTCGTTTTATGCACTATTATAAGAGTAAATATATACTAAGTATTTTCAAAGTATTTTTTAAGAATATTTTTCACCTATGTGGAACACCACAAAAAAATTTACAATTAAAACACAAAATTTCGTTGTCATTAAGATACAACATTATTTGGTAAATTTAGAATAAAACATATTCAAAGTAGTTCACATAAATATAATACATAGAGTTAAACTATTGTCACTAATTAAACATTGGAAACCATCCTATAAACACTGGGGAATAAGAATATGAGTGATATTAATTTTTCTATTTACATAAGATATTTTTTCATAGAATAGATCATTAAGTGAAATAACTCAATATTCCCTGTTTAAAGTAGTTCAAAGATTCAATCCAATGACGACTATAAAATTTATTTCTCTACCTCTTTATTTTTAAGTCAATGTTTTGTGGAAGATAAGGTGATGATATTTATGAATATCCATGAATTCGATTGAATCAAATAATGGAATATAATAAATCATATGAGAGGTAAATAAAAATAATTTAAAACAATACACTTTCCAACCTAGTTTAACAGTCGGGGTTCACCATTGAAAAGATAAATTTCTATTTAGGTGTACTAGAAAGATGGAACTATAAGATAAAGGACTATATAGAGTACTTGACCTGGTGGAAGATAATGCTAAAACAATCAATTGAACTAATTAATTTTGTCGTGTTATAGAAATATCCAACATTTGATACATATATAAACACATTGAAGATGATTATATAGAATCTTGGAGTGAAAATACTCTATACTGAGGAGGGAATGATATGGATGAGAATTAATACCAGGAAAATAAATTCGGACTTGATAGAAATTTTAATCCAAATTTTTATTTGAGTTTTATTAGCCTTTATTTATTGTAGTACATCCCATTGGTTGGATATAATACACATATTTAAACCCTAAAAATATCTATATATGAGTAAATGATGTTTTTTCAATTCAAAACAATTCCTTGTAATGTGGGGTATTCAATGTTAAACATTATACCTAGAAGATGCATCCCACTAACCTCCACATGAAGTTGGGTTATAGTCATTAACTATGACCGTAGAAATATCTCATACCATATAAATTGAATGAATCATTTTCCACCAACTTTTATGCTGTTTAAATACCTATGAAAAAAATATAATTAAAATATTTTAATTATTAAAAAAATCAGAGTTTTATCTTTCATTTATCTTATTATGTTTCCCCTTTACATATATGATAATTAGTGGGGATTATCCTTTATTATTGATTTTTTCATTATTCTTGGATAATATAATGTGGTTTTAATTTTATTTATTCTGGGATTATTTAGATACTCATCTTAAAAATGTGTACATTTCTCTTATTACTTGTTATATGCATCCATTGATGCATCACCATGTAGAATGCCTCCCCCATGTATACAATGTGAACAATTTCTTTATAATGCATCATTATTTCATGGTCAGATCCTATTCATCTAATCCATTTTTATAATACTCTTGAAATATTTTTTTGAATCACTTATATTTGTATCTACATGTTTGGAAATGGGTGTGTATGATATTTTTTTATCAATATAACCATACTGTACCAGTTGGTGTCTTTTTACTCAATGTTAAAATATGGCCATGCAGATCACCATATGATTGAACTAATCAGATAACCCCCTCTAAATTGGAATAGTGGTTTAAATTTTCCTATTCAATTAAAATATAATTTTATGCAACTATATATAATTAATGTGCTTTTTGGGAGATAATATAGGGTGAGGAGATGATAATTTTATTCCTGGATGAAGCCATGCCAATATAGATTCATTACCATATCATGTATTATAGATTCACCATGGTTGATAAACTATACATGGTGGAGTGCTCATGGTTTGGAGATAGTGTATTAGAATTGAGTTTTTTCATTAATATTGTAAATTTAGGTCATAGAAAGTTTGTTGTGAAGTGGTTTACATGAAAGTGGTAATTTTTATATGAAGGTTTAGAGGTTTATGATTGTTGAGTTATTATTTGAAATAAGGAGTAAGACAAACTCATAGTTAAGATCATGTTTTATTAAACAATAATGTTTCATGAACACTCTATCTGGGTTATGTTAGGTTTTCTTGGTTTGTTCTAAGGGGAAATTATACATATTCCTTTTTCATGTCATGGATTCATTAAAAATTTGATTTTATGGAAGACAATGTATTAAAAATTAATGGAGATCAAGGATTAATATATTTTGGTTTTTTATCTTCATCGACATGTTAATCCATCGTGTAGTTTTAGATAATATTTTTTTGGTCCAGTCATCACATGATTTAATTAAATATTAATGTGGCTTATTTATTTTATTCAATAGCTTGACAAAAATTTAATCACTTTGTGAATGTATATCTTTTCCTTTGTAGTTCAAGGTGACCTTGGTGGATCATTCTATCCCTTGATTCACAAGATCAAGTTTACACAATCCATGGTACCATAAATTCTTATTGTTCATATATTCTAATATTTATTTTCTCTTAATTATTTATAATAGTGGTGTATGACTTATTATGATGGTGGAATGATATAGGGAAAATCAATTACTATTTTTATAATTTTGTTTTACAAAAAATAGGGGTTTTTGGATGATTTTTATCTTTTGATAACGAACGAGCTCTTGAGTCATATGTGTTGGGTGATAAAGATTATATATTTATTTTACTATTTTTGGTGTACTATTGTGAATATTTTTTCAACTAATTATGTAAATAGATAATATCTCTATAATGAAATGAATAATATTTGATATTAACTTAAATGAGGTATGTGTTGATAATTTTATAATTATATTATTTCGAGATAGAATTTTCTTTATGATCATTGTGGAATATAAATTATAATGATAAAAATATCATTCATGTGGTGGTAAATAAATTGATAAGTGGTAAAATATAAAAATTGTTTCATTTTTGGTGTGTTAGTGTGGTGAGGTTGAATAGAATAAAATAGTATAAGAGATATTGCTATAAGTTTTTGATTTGTTAGTGAATGTGGTGTTAGTGTGGTTTTTGATGTAATGGTATGACAAGTTTGGTGTGGATAATTTTGTGTATTTTCCAATGGTATTGATGTGGAATTAAACTAATTAAAGAACCTAATATAAGGGATGATGAAGGGGTTATGTTTTTAATTTTATGAATAAATATAGTTCAAAATTATTTTATTAAAATGGTGAATATTATTATTGTTTTGTAACAGAATTTGTAAATATTATTTCATGAAAATGAAGAATTATGTAAAAGTGGTTGGTATATTAAACACATTTGAAAGAAATAAGTTGACTAAAAGTATAAAAATAATGAGTATGTTTTTATTAAATATTAAATAGAGAATTGATGTGGTATGTTGTTTGGTTTTTATAAGTTCATAGTGTTAGTTTGTTGTGTTTCTAGAGGTAGTATTTTTCATAGTGTAGCAATGTTGATGTTGGTGATGAGATGTTTTTTGTGCTGTTTAAAATGTTATTGATCCCAGTTTGGGATTGTGTGATATTATATATAATTTAACATTTTATTATTTCTTTCAAATCACCATGTGGGTATAGTAAATTTCATAAATACTCATACATAGTCTTAATTATTGGGTGAACACCCAAAATCTAGAATGTGGGTGTTTTTGAATGGCTAAATAATCACCCTATATTTCACATCTTTCTATTCATTTTTTAGTTATATGATATTTGTATTGGAAAAAGTTATTTAGTGTATTTTCAAATGGTATGAGGCTTTGTTATATGGGTTCGATTTAAAATAGTAGATTGTATATATGGTATGTTAATATAGGTAGTGGTTGTGGTATATAGGAATATGAATGGATATCCATTCTAGGATATATACCATTTGGAAATTATGGAAATTAGATCCACTGGGAAGTGGGTATGAGGTAACATTTACAATTATACATTTCTGATTTTTATATATTCATTCAGTATATAGATTTGTATAGTGATTTAATGGTGACATTTGTATGATTGATAAACATGCATTGGGATCATGATTTAACTTCACTTGTTTTTACTTGATAATTAGTTTACTTATTATATTTTACGATGATTGATTCTAAGGTGGAACATAATGTGTTTACTTGTACACTCATTCTAACAACGATATATTTTTTTATATATCATTATAATGGAAATAGTGAATGTGATATACTATGATAACTCCTGTGTAGTCATCGATGAGCGTTAGAGGATTTATTTTCTGTTAGAGTTTTCTATTATGATATTTTTGTGGGGATGTTTTACTATTTATAATCAAATTTTATTCATTTTTTTATATTTTGATTGTAATTTGGGTTTTATTTATTTATCTTCATGGAATTGAATAGTATTTTTGTCATCATTCTTGTGATTTAAGGGGGAGTGACTTCTATATTGTACGGTTATGGACTTTGACCCTAGTCATGATCCTATGGCCTGTTGTAGGGGATCATCAATGATCAAACATTTATTTCTTACTAATTTTGGAGTGCCTCTTATAGTGATGCGTTGTGAAATAGTAGTATGAGAGTTAGTTTTTTCTATGAGACAAAGTTTGTAATAGTTAATTTTGCGGGTGTTTTAGTTTGATAGGGATATATTTTCTTATAAATCAATACATATGATTTAGTCCAAGATGACTAGATAAAATTGAAAATAGTACCTATGATTTGATTAATAAAAATTTGAAGTCTATATAACATGATAATGTTAGAATTTACTATTTTCTAAATGGAGACCTAGCTGGGTTATATGTATCATTCTTATTTTCACATTTATTTAAATTAATTGAAATTTCATGGGAATTAAAATTAAATTGAATTAATATATATTAAATAAAATTTAAATATTTGGATTTTAATATTCTTTCATTTATATATATATATATATATATAGTTGATGAAAACCTCATTTGGTTTAGGTTGTTGATTTGGTGAAATATAATATGAAATATTAGAGGGAAGTTGACCATATATATAATGAGTTCTATAGGATGAATTTTCTCATGTTGTGGTGGAAAATTCCATTGATATATAAGGAAAATATCTCATATCAAGAGACATAAATATTGATAAAATATATTTAGATCATACTTGGGATTATTCATGATTAGATGAAAAATTGGATACCTTATGTTTTTATATTATTAATAGTTGAATAATGTCAATGGTGGTCCTATTTTATTGGATTACTTGATGAGATAGATGTGATGTTGGAAAAAATTAATATCTAGTTCTATACCAATTAATTATTGTCAATGTTTAAATAGGTTTGATAGAATTATTTTCTTACCAATTATTTGGTGAGCTTGAGTGTGTGCTAGTTTGGATTATGTTGTATAATAATTCCCTTACAATATATTAATATTTAACTAGATGAAAAAATGAGGGAGTGAAATTTTTATTAGGGTTTATCGAAAGAGATTTGGTCTTAATATATTTCATTCATGAATTAACTGTTCTGATATATTGATAAAGGTTTAAGTGATTATAAAGACCTTATCTTGGATGGATGAACCATTAGATGGAATTTATATTATATTTATAAAGAGGGGGATTATATAATTGTTGTCTCATATTATAGTGTAAATTGAGTTTTTTTCCTATTGATAAGTTCCCCCATCATTCCTCCTCCCAGTTTTATATAGATTTCTATTTTTATTCATCCATATAGAAATATATCATTATTTAATTTATTTTCAATTAGAATTAACATTGATAGTTAACTTTTCAAAACATTCTCAATGAACATTTTAGGATAAATTTAATAGGGTACCATAAACACTATCCATTATGGAAAAAAAGTTCATTAGTATTTTAACCATAGTGTTATGAAAAAATTAGTTACACGAAAGGATTATAATATTGGGACCCAGAGGTTATGATGTGTTTTTATGAGTTTGAAGAGTTCAATACGATGATTTGTTTGGGTAGTTATAAATGAATATAGTTTCCTCAAAAGATTTATATTTTATGTATAATATAAATAAAATCAGTTTGTTAAGTTTTCAAACATAGAAAATAAAATGAAGATGATCATCCAATTTTTTCAAGAAAAAGTTACTCAGATGAATATAACAAGACTTTGGAGAGTTTTCATTGTTTTAGGATGAATTTTCATGTTATCTTGATTACAAGGTTCATCATAAAGAGTTTTAAGATATGTTTTAAATCTATATTTGAATTTATATTATTAATGTTTCTAATATCATTACTAATGAAATAACCCATGATCAGAGTCATTTAGAATGTGAGAGGGATAATTTGTATGTTCATTGTTTATATTACAAAGTTATTTGTAATCTCACCACACTGGAGCTATTAATTAGAGGACTGGGTGAGTATATTTTGAGTTTGATCATTGTTATGTTTTTTATGTTCTGTTAGTAAAAATTCATATCTGAATATTTTATGTGAATAATTCAAAATAAAGGTGTATTGTTAAAGAAAAAATGTATGTTTTTATGGAATATCATTAGATTAATTCCATTATATGATCTTTCACATTGTCATCAGTCAGATTCCATCAGTTTATCTTCATGAATTTTTAATATATGTTTACATATTTACAATTTCTATTAGATGTAATTTCATGATGTTTCAAAGTGGATATGCTATGGGATAATGCTATGGATGTATCTAAGTCTTTAGATGGTATGTTTCAGTTGAATTCATCATATGGATGTTTCTGTATGAAGTTCATCAGTCATAGGACTCTGTGTGATGGAAATGGTTTAAGAGTTTTGATGAAATTCATCTGATGGTGGATGTTACTACAATAATAATATTGAGACGTTCATGTGATGTTTTGTAGGAACATTGAAAAATACTTTTTTTTGGAATAGTTACTATGAAGTTTCAGCAACTGAATGTGGGGTATAAAGTCATATAGGTTTGATCATTGTTATTATGATTTCATAAAAGATGAATCATGATGTTTAAAAGTGGATTGTTTTTTAATGAAGTGCCAATCTATTCAACACAAACTTCTTCATGTTTTCATACAAACATCGTGGGAAAATGAAAACAATTCACAATAAAATTATTCCATTCCAGCCAATCAATAGAACAATCAACACCCGTAATGGGATTCATAAGATCAAAACTCCCCTCGAGAGATGCTATAAATATTAGGTGGGAGTTTGAATTAAGTCCACTTGTTTCCTTAAAATCACATATTAAGCATTCCTATATAAAGTCTGTCATGATATAAGGAAATTTTAGTATTTTTTAATGTGATCCAAATAAATATAGATGTTTCATGATAATCAGATGAATTGATTGAAGAATCATCAGTCAATAGGACAATAGAAAATGTTTCCCCTTATGTTGGTATCAAATATTGAGTTTTAACAAGTGATTAGTCAAATAAGTCTGATAGGTATGATTCAAAAGGTACCAGAAAGATTTTTATACCATGTGATGTCATTTAGATAGTATTCTAATGTTATATTATGAAAAACACATTAGAATAGGTATCATTCATTAGATGTAATTGGATGGATGATTGGATAGGGAAAACTAGAAAAATAGGTGACTTGGAGAATTTTTTTATATATAATCCCTCGGATAATATTATTTCCGACAATTGTGTATGAAATTAAAAAAATAAGATGTATATTTATGAAAAATAAGTGTGTATTTTTTATATAGAATATAGATGACAAACTTGAACCTATTATTGAATGTTTATTATTGTTCTAACGATAACATTGTTACATAATTTACCTATAAAAGGATCACATTGACAATAGTTTTATTCTAGTTTAATGATACTATTATATAACAACCATAAAATATTATTTTCCTGTTGTTTTTGTTTTATTATGTTATTTCCAAACCATAATAAGGATAATCTACTCTTACTGAGTAGTAAACCTTGTAAATACTGATGTAAATTTGGTTATTCCTTTTTGTTTACTTTCTTAAAAAGTCATATCTCATTAACATGACATGAATTTGTTTCTTCGTTAAGAAAATATAAAAAGAAAGATATCAATGATTCACCTGCTCTCCCACTATTTGAATACACATATCCTAATCGGTCTTTTTAAGTGGTATTGAAGCATGGTTCTCTCTTTTGGATCATTGATGATGTTTGAAAGAAAACGAAGCTTTTACAGAGGTTTAGACTCCATGAATTATGGTGATATTCACATTATCAATGTAACAAATTTTCATACCTAGAATTAGATAATTTTCCCTTATCTTATTTCCATTGGTTATGATGTTCTTATGGCTATTACATGTGGTTTTCCTCACAATTTTAAGGATTTCCCCCTAAATACTATAATTATAAGAATTATGGAGAATGATGGGTAAGATAGAAATTATACACTTTCCTCACTCTATGATGGGGAGATTATTTTAGTTAATGTAATTGGAATGGATAATAGAATTTGGGATAAGTTGAAGAACATCTATGAAAAAAAAATGATAGTAATTAAAGTGATTTCGAACATTTGGAGATTGATGTATGAAGATATTAATTTTTTTGATAATAATCCTCATCATGACTTTCTTATAACGAGTGAATGATATTTTAAGGAATATAAGATGTATTGGGGAGAAGATAGATGATTAAACCCTTATTTAAAAGATCAATAAAATTATTTGAAATTCAATTGATTCCAAATTATAATGTTTTGGTGATAGAGATCTAGAAAATAATTCTATTAATGATCTTTCTAGTACTCTTATATCTAATGAAATGATTATAAAAAAGACCATTATAAATTTGTTGAAATATTAACTTGAAATATCATTCAAGGTCATCGAGAATAAAATACTAATACAGTTTTAGTTGAGGAGGAACCCAATGATTTTTGACATAAAATATGAGGTTAGTAAAATAGTTAATTAATTGATGTTTTTATTTTCAAATAAGTGGAAAATAGGAAAAGGAAATTACAATGGAAAGTTACCACTGCTTTTATTTTTTAGCTGAGCTGTTGAATTTTTTTATACAAATTGTGCAATACATTAAGAAGATGTAGTGATGATTAGAAATGAATGTTATGAGAATCCACTCCAAATAAAGTAATCATATAAAATTACTATTCTATGTTATTGAATAGTAAATGATTTTATTACATAAAGAGATAATTTTATTCTGTTTAAGATGAATATGATGGTAGAGAAGAAAAACCAAAACAATACAGTGATTATGCTACAGAAAAATTTCTTATTTCAAGGGTGATTAATTAAAATTTCATCAGAGGTGAAATAAATAGCTCTAAATACGAATAATAAGGGACTTATTTGGAGTTTATCCTAACGACATATTTAAAATAATAACTTCTGATGATTGTAAGACTTGAGAATGGGAAAAAGAAGTTAAATAAAAATATATTTCAAAAAAAATAATGAATATATTCTTGAGGAGAAATATGAGATTCTAAAAGAGATTGATGATCTAAAAATTTTATTGTAGGAAGGAATAATTTCAGTGACAATATTGATTACGAGATGAATTCAAATGGGTATGAATTAGATTTTTCTCATAAAAACATTGTAAAAATAATAATGTAATTAGAAGGTTCCAAAACATAGCTACAGATGTTAGAGAAAGTTCTATAAAGCATAATATTTAAAAGGATAAACAAAAAAAATCCTTAATGTTTGATAAGAAGGATAGAGATATTAAAAAGAAAAATAGGTATGAAGATTGTGTATACTGTCAAAACAAGAAAAGTTGAAAACAATGGTGTTTCAATGAGTTAAAGTTCTTAACCTAAATATCATAGTAATATTAATTTTATTGAGGTTTAGAATAAATCTAAGATGGAGAAGAAAATTTCAAAAGGTACTGAAAATTTTGGAATGCTATAAAGTTACAAAGTATAATATAAAAATATAAATAAAAAAGAGACTCAAAACTCTAGAATTTATACAAATTACAGTAGGAAATTTCATTTATATGGTTATTTATATTATTGAGGATAAATTTGACCTGATATAAATATATTATAGTTTAATTAAAAACACTATAATTAATCTTGGTGTAACTAGAGCATGATTTTAGGGGTGTCAACCCAAAAATTGAAGACAAGTTGAGAAAGTTAGTTCGAATATTGTGAATAGATTCTAACCCATAGAAACAATTTTTGAATTATGTTATCAACCTAACCATATTATAAAATTATTTAATATCATGATACTTTCGTAATTTAATTTATACACCAAATCTCAAAATATTCATGATAATGAAGTAAAAGGTAAGGAAAAAATCATTATTTATTGAATAATCTATTAAAGTTATAAAATATGAACAACCTAGGTTTTCATATTGCCAGTTTTATTCAAATATTGGATGATATTTTATGTTTTTGATGAATTTAAAATATCATAAATAAGGTGAAATGACTTTGGAAAACATTGAGTCATTTAGAGTCAATGTCAATGGATCTATTTTCATTAGGGCAGAAAATTTAAACATCAATGGGGCCTTGTTTGTCGATGGTATTAAGAACAATATTTTTAGTGTTTAACATAATTTTGATAAATATAAAATTTTAATTTTAATAATATATGGTGTAATTATTAAACAAATTGAATTTATTAATGTTTTTAAAATATGGAAATAAACCCCGAGAAACATGTTTCATATTGGTGAAGCACAAAGTTCATGCTTTATGAGCATGATGGAAGTAAATAATATTTTCCATAAATGGTTTAGGAATATGTGTTAGAGGATTCTAAGAATTCTGACAATTAAGTAACGTATTTTTTATATTTTTGACATTATAAGAAGAAAATATTAGTGTTGTTATATATTCAAGAATGGGAATATAAAAAACTCAGTATAGAAGAATGATGACATATATTAAACTCGCATATTAGAGAAACTATATTTTTACATTTTCAAGAAAATGAGAAAGAAATAAACATAAAAAATTCGTAATTAATTTCTTTTATTGATGAGTTTACTCATATTACATGTATTATGTTTTTAAAATATAGTTTATAGGTTGTCAAACAGTTTGTTAATTAAAGTACTAGTGCTAAATATTTATTTGAACATTATTTTGAAAATATTTTATATTATAATTTTAGGGAATATAAAAATGATATTTTTAAAGGTTATCATAAAACTAAAACAATTAATCAATGTTTTAGTGTACTATAGACACCATAATAATAGGGTGTTGCTGATAGAATGAGTAAAATACTGGTTGAGATGGCATGAATAATGTCAATAAAGCATGTTACATATAAATATTTTTTAGTAGATATTTAAAAATAGAAATTAATATATAGAATCCTTGTTTATATACGATTAACTATGATATTAATCCTTATGAGATGTGTTACAAATAAATTTGATACATGAAATAACTTATGGTGTCTGACAGTCCTATCATTTAAAAAATTAAAGGTGAGAATCATGGTAGATTTATTGTAGAGGTGTTACTAGAATATTTCATAGATAAAATTTTACTTTTAGAGGATACATATTATATAATAGAGAAACAATAGTGATTTTTTTTAGATGAAAAATATATTCACTATTCTAATAAGAAAGGTTCATTGTCAGTTGAAAATATGATAGAATGTGAAGATATAGTGATTACATATGAACAAATTAAAAAATTACCAATGATAATAATGTTGAATCTTACCATAATGAATACTCTAAATTTGATATCTTAATTGATGAGTAACAAGTGTGTTTATCTCATCATAGGATGAGGAATCATGTAGAAGTCCAAAACATCATTACATATCAATGACAATATGGTAAAACAAGAAGACCATCCATTTTATTTTCACATACATCAAAAATTTCATAGGATATGAAAAAATATATTAATTATGATTTAGTGAATATAGATTGTATTGATTTTATGAATGAAGATAAGGATCAAATTATGAAAAATCATACTTGGGAAAATTTTCCCAAACTAAATTAAAAAAATGTGAATGGTAGAAAATGGGTGTTTTGATAAAAGTTGAATGGAAAATGAGAAATGATACAAACAAGGAATGACTAGTTTTAAAAGGTTACTCATAAATTTAAGGCATTGACTTTGATGATTTTTCTTCTCTAGTTGTGTGACTATAAACTATCAGAATCATTTTTATATCACTAAAAAATAAGGATATTATATTTTTCATATGGATGTTCAGTCAACTACACATAAATAATTGATATATGATGATGTATAAATAAAAAAATAATATGGATTCTAGCTTGCGAAAAATGAAAGAAAAATTTTCAAGTTATGGAATTTATTTAATGGGATTAAGCATGGTTGTATTACATGGTATTATAAATTTGTTACTTTGTCAAAGATTTTGAACATCAAGTGTGTAAGAGTTTACAATGACCTCTATATAAAAGAAAATTAAAAGGATTCCATTATTATTTTTATTTATGTTAATGACATTATTTTTAAAGGTACTGTTGAGGAAATGTGTGAGATGTTTTCTAGGGACATGGAGAATATTTTGGAGATTTTTAATCTATGAGAAATTAAATAATTTGTTATATTAAAACTATCTCAAAAGAGGTATTATATTTTTCTATCTCCATAGAAATTTCTTGTGGAACATATAAAGAACTTTGGAATGGAAAATTCAAAGCTAGTTCCCACACCTATTTTAGTTAGGGGTTTGATATTTAATAGATTTGGATGTTGGTTGGAATCTTATTGTATATAATTTATTAAAGAATAAATATTTTTTTTAATATTACAATGTGTTATAGGTATCAAGGTGGTACAAAATAATCACCAATTAGGGTGGGAAAATTGATTATTATTTATTAAAAACATCCAAATAATTGTTAAACAAAATATTATAGATTATGATAGATTGATCTATTTGGTTATAATAATACATATTGGTTAGGTTTTGTTGATGATGGAAGATCCATATCTGGTTGAGTTTTACTTTTTAGATAAATATGTGTTATTTGGAATAAAATGAATAAAAACTATGTAACACTCAACACAATAGAATAAGATTATATATATTTCACTCAAACTAAAACACAACTAATGTGGATGAATACATAGTTGGATGATTTTTTTGTTGATGTGAGAATCAAGGTTCTATAATTATTACCTAGAATATTTTAGAACATTCTCAGTCAATGTACATTAAAATAATATTTCACATCACCCAAGTGAATGTGAGAAATAATGAAATAAACCAGGATTTCATTCTTATAATGGTGCAAGTGGATGATACATTCAAAAAACCATAGCTGAAGGAATAATTTCCTAAGTTAGGGTTTATAATCTGTCTACAACCTCACCCACTTCATGTATGAGGTATGTGGTTTCATCCTATCTAAGAAATTTTCATTTAATTTTATTTTAAAAAGGTGAGAAATATTGTAACATAAATATATACATTGGTATGTGCTTAAACTTCCAAAAGAAAATGCATATATTTTGAAGATGTTTTTAAAATGGATAACCTATGATTTTAGCTTGTGTGAATTATTTTGACAGTGTGTTTATGTAGATGTAAGAAAAAAAATTCTTTTAGGATAAATTTAATTTTATTGGTTGTTTCAAGTGGGAAAATATATTTGAGATTTTTTTATGAAATTTTTCTTACGATGTGTATGAAAATGTGTCATATGTCACTTATTATGGAAATAATTGTATTATTACTCAATGATTCATATTTCTTACACCATTTTCACTCATTTAGGATTTTATTTTTTGTATAAATAATCCATTGTATGAGTTATAATGTTTCAGTTATTTGTTTTATTTGGTGGATAAACTAAATTTTATGGGTATATTTTTGGGACAAAGAGGGTTTGATGTGTTTTGTAAAAGATTTAAGATATTAATATGTTAAATGGTTAGCCTTATTATGAATGAAGAAGGTTTTATTGAAAGTGTTTTCTTCTATTTTCTTAAATAAATCACCACACATTTTTATTCTTTCCAACATGGTAAATATGACAATAAAAATCATCATATGTTTAATTGATTGAGTTTTTTAAATTAAGTTTACTGAACTGAGGTGGTCAGGCAGAGTTTTATACTAAATTTTTACCATTTATTTCTTATAAGGTTTATCTAAAAGGGTTTTCAGTAATTTAATAAATTTAGTAATGATTCTATAATATTAATTTTTCTATCATTGAATGTATTGAAATACCACATGATCCAAGCCAAGTCGAAAGGGTGGAAAATTTTGTTTTTATGTAAAATGATCACATTATGATGTTTTTATGAATTTATCCAAAAATAATATATTATTCCATAGTATGGATAATTATATCTTATGTATGAGGTTTATAAATTAATTCATGTTTTATTATTATGGATTATAGTAAGAAAATATGTTTTGATATTTTTTAATCAGAGTAATGTTATTGAAACATAAATTAATGTTTTTGAAAAGTGAAATCAAAAGAATACCATTGGATGGTCATTCCAAATTTCATCATTAAAATTAAATCTGATGAACAACATATACATTTGAAGTAGTTTTATTATTATAAAATATATATTGAATGGGATTAAATGAAATTTAAAATTGAAGATGTTACAATATTAACATATTAAGCCACCAAATTATCAATTAGAAGGTTTAGGTTTAATTCCGTTGAGATATTGTTGTATGAATCTCATCAGAAAGATGTTGGAATTTGATTGGAATGGTTGAAACGTTATAATGAATCTCATATAATGGTGTTAGTTTATGGTTGAATACCTATGATATGTTCTAGAATGTTTTAAAGGAACATCAGATGCAGTATCATCAGTCAAAAGAGTTTTTATGATGTTTTCCCAAAGGAATGAGTGGTATAATGTTATAACGTTCCAAATGTATTTAATAATATTTCATAAATATATAAAATATTTTGATGATAATATGTTCATTTAATGATATAAATATCATGGAATATTTATATGTGATTTATGATGAGTCAGGAGGCATTTTTAAGGAGTTCATTGACACCAGGTCATAATGAATATTCAATGCATTCAACCTAAGGATATTTATAATAGGGATACTGGAATGAATAATCAGTAATTTTGAATCAAGTCCACATATTCCCCTAAAATGTTGATGGAACCCTACCTTTTTTTATGGTGTTGATGAATTGGGGAATTTTTAGTTGTTTTGTGGTGTGAGATAAAGCACTACCAGTGTGTTGAGACAATATAATTAATAGATTATAGATACATCAGTTCGTAGGTTACGCAACAAAATTTTCTCATCAATTTGATATCGAATAGACAATGTGAACGAGTTATCATCTGAATAGGTTAGAGAGGAATATTTTGATAGATACTAAATTTTATTTTACATAATGTGGTATCAAATTTAGAGTTGGCTAAGGTGGTTAGATGAATAGTGTGTTAGAAGTGTTTTTGGTATTCAGAAGGTAGTATATAGAGTTTACTGGATGGATGATAGGACAAAGTATACATGATGAATAGTTGATTTGATGGACCTTTTTTGTTGAAGTCCAATGAGTAAATCCTTTCCTACTATAGTTCATGGATGATAAGAAGAAGAAATACATGTATGGAATGAAATTGTGATGAAAGTTTAAGTAGCACAGGGAAAATATATGAATACCTACTAGTGAATATTTCTATTAGTAATTATAAAAAAATTATATCATTTATATTTTTGAGGATAACATGAATTTTATATTGAATATGGTTCTAGGAATGTGTGAGGATATTTACTACTTGTTGTAACCACATTAAAGGGTTTTTTTCTAGTCATTTGTGAGGTATTGGATTATTTATTAAATGCTTCAAGGAATTGATACTCATATTTTGTAGTAAACCATATATATACTTGTGTTCATGTTATGTTTCTTGTTTTTTAGGTTCTATAAAATTCATATCTTGTTTTATGTAGGGTAATGTTGTATCAAAATGAATAAAAAAATAAAAATAATATATTTTTGACTCACTGACTCCCCCTCTCAATGATGACACAGATCTTGATTGTTCTTTTCAAATGACCTAGGGATGATAATTAATATGGTAGTGTCTATCATTAGGAATGGAAATGAGGTTATAAAGACATTATCATTTACATTTGATGGAGTAACTAATCACAATAACAATTGGGATTGTTTGAGGTCATATTTTTTTAATATACTACAATATTTTATGCATTGATGAAATGTAACGTCATGTAAATTTATTGGAACTTCCTTGATTTTGATCATTTTGACTAAATGTGGATAATATTCATAACCCATCAGTGTAATTCAGTCTCACTAAATTTCAATCTAGTTTAATAGAGGAGTGTACGGGGTTTGAGTTGGAATTGATGTGATATTGGCTGATAGTGAATTACTTGTTATTATAGATGCACCTATATAATGTTATACATATCATTGATTTTTTGTATAGTGTTTTTTTCTTCAATTTTAATCATTGGATAGTAATTTTCTATAATGACGATGGGGAACATGAGATGATTTTTTGTGATCGGGAACATAATTAAATTGAAAACACATTAATCTTATGACATCATGATTGGATGAATTGATGTTTAAATCATAAGATCTACAAGTAAAGGAATTTAATTTATATTTAAAGAAGCTTCTAGATATTTTTCTTAAAGATTATATGAGATTTTTCTTTTAATTTGCATCACGTTTGTGATAGAGTATCATGATTATGTCTCTTTGATTTCAATGGCTCCTATTATTAAAGATCCATCAAATCTAAAATAACTGTGTATTTAGATTAAAGATATATTTTATACTTGAATAATTTATCTTATATTGTATTCTATAGGTTGTAAATTGTTAATTATAATCAGAGTGGATTCTAATTTTTACTTTCACATTGATTATCAAAGGTTTAACTCAGAAACAATAGATAACTATGACCAACGATCATGGATTAATGATTTTTATGATTAGTTTTATAAATATAGTAAGATTTTAAATATTAATCTATTGTTTGGAGAACATTAGATTATTGTGATAGAGTACGATGTTCACAAAGGGAACAATATGTGATGTTATGGAAATTTTTAGTTCATAAGAACACATTCCATGGTTATGAATTCTCCAACAGTATTCATTGGATTGTTGAATTAATTTTCCCGTAAAATCATGGAGAATTTTCTATTCCGTACCAATATCATAATGTATTCGAGGTTGTAGGATACTTTTGAGTATGTTAAGGTTTTTTAGAGATCATTTGGATACATTAGATAAAAAATGTTGTATTAGTGAAAATTTTAGGCCTTGGTGGAGTATTTTCCTAGACATGTCTTTCCTTAATAGGGAGAGATATCAAACCAAAAAATATTGAGGCATATGTTTTGGGTAGGATCCATAAATATAATAAGGGTTTACAATTTACATAATATTATAAGTTATTAAAGGTGTTTCTTAAACGAATTCGGATTTATTTTGTTACCATTAACCTCTTTAACTAGTAATAATTAGGTCTTCGTATACATGGATAAATGTTTGGTAACATTAGAGTATCTAAAAGTGAAAAAATCCATTTCATACAATAATTCACTTTCAAAAGTAATAAGTCATGCTCATGGCTCATTTTGAGGCATCTGCACTTTTTTATGGGTTTTGTGATGATGCTTGAGTGAGTTATATTTCTTTATGTGTGTTAGTTAACAAATCATTATGAGAATAAATATTCCATTCATGACCTTGAGCATATGGTTTTTGTTCTTTCTCAAATTTTATATCATAGTTTTCTTATCAAGGAGTTCATTATGGCTCTCATATATCAAAAAATCCCATTATATATCCTCTTTTAGTGAGATGTAAATTTTTTCAAAAAATAATTATCATGTTATTATATTAATATGATTTTATTATCATTTAAGATATATTTAAATATAAATTGGTAGTTTGTGTGTTCATATGGAAGTATCAAGGTTATATTTCTTATGTGGTTGGGTATGAATAGATGATAATGGAAGAGATTTTGGTTTTGTATTAATATATTAAGGTTGTTGGAAAGGGATTTTTTCTTTATCAAGTTACTCTGCATTCATCTCTATTTTTATAAAGTACGGGAGTCATAGTTGGGTGATTAAATGGTTGATTTGTGAATAAATACTACCATTCTTGGATATTCTCATGAGGGATGAAGAGAGGGTGGATAAATATAGTTTTTTTATGGGATGCTATTCATTCCACTGGTACTGTATGTAAGAGTCTTATGTGAGTTTCATATCTCACCTATCAAATTAAATACAATTAATTTTAAGATATATAGTTAATTTAGTGTTATTATTATTATTGTGTCTAAATAAGTCAATGTAAAATTTAAAATCTCATTATGTTTTTTATTAGTTCTATATGTTTGAGAATTTATTTTCAACTAGCAGGATGTATCCTTTTGATTTTCCTCAGTCAAAATGGGATGATATATTGATGGATTTCATGATATATTATCCCCAATATTTGGGTGGATAAAAATCTATTTGAATTACAATATATCAACTAACATACTTAATCATTTCATAGTGATCAAAGTTTCATGTCTAGTGGATGTGTTAGCTGGATTCTATATAGAGGAGGTAGTGATGCTTCATGATGTTCTAAAGAATATCATCTTGAATAACATTTCTTCTTTTAATTTATGAGTGTAGAAGATATTTATTATGATTTTTATCATAATTATAACCTATCAAATAATTACATAATTAAATGGATATAAAATAAGATTAGGTGGTCCATACTCTAGAGGATATGCGTCATGCATGTATTCTAGATTTTGGTGGTTTTTTTGAAAAATCATTTTACCTTCATCGATTTTTCCTATAATAATTATTTATATACATCCATTGGAATGTGACCATATGATGCATTGTATATGTGACCATATATATCATCATCTTCTTTTAATAATAATGGTGGTTCAATGTTTATTGGACTATGATTTGTTTAAAGTATAACAAATGAAATTTTATGTGATTTAAGATTTGATAATGGTTTTTAGGATTTTTAGAAATCATATACAGATCAATTTAGTACACTTGGAGTTTTATTTCAATGAGATCACGTTTTTGAAGGATTATATTCATTAAGGACTTATAAATTCATTAGAGGTAGTAATATTTATCCTCAATTTCCATTTATTTATAATGTCCAAGAGTGTGTAACTAAAGTGGTTTATTAGTTTGATCTTCTACCTAAAATATATTAGAATCATTATGTATTTTAAATTTCAAATATTATAAAATAGTTTCATGATTTATGACAATTTATTTATTAGGTTGATAAAATATATTGAAGAGGATAAAGTTTCTATGGAGAAGATATTAAATATTTAGGATCATCTATTAAAGGTGGTATGTAAAAAAGTTATTTCATTTATGTGAGTCTTAGAGAGATAAGATGGTTTGGAGTAATAAAATAGATTTTATTAGTAGAATATACAATACCAATACCTAATATTTTTCCAAACCATATTCATATAATTAATTTTAGGTTCCACTATAATATTAGTTGTTTTATGTTGTCTTCTATTTTTTATGTTATATTTCATTGTTCGTGGAATGGATATATTCTTTATGAGAATTAACTAATAAGTTTTTTATTTATTTTTTGAGTTTTTTTCATTCCAAAGTTATTTTTCATTATTTAGAATTTTATTTAGATTTTTCTAATATAGAGACACATATTTTCATGGCCCACAAATTTTTTATTTTTAGGTATTGGATATGGTTGATGGTTTTCATTTTCATTGTGGTGGATGAAGACCTTATGGTTGAGTAGTCATGGAATCTGTGTATAATATTGGAAAAAAGGTTATTTATTTCTACTGATAATTTTACTATATTATTCTTCCATTATTATTTTTTTGAGAAGTTCCCATTTTTTAAATCATGGTTTGGATTTGTATTTTACCGGAGGTCCTGTTCAAAATATGTAGTGGAATATTGTTGTGGTTAAGGTCATGGAAGATAAAATTACATAGTTTAATAAATGATCTATCATTATTTCCTTATGATTTGAAGTATTACCTATATAAATCACATCATGTTATGTTCATCCATGTCAGGATCGTGGTCAGATACATGGTTTATAAATGAAAATGGTGGTAAAAATTTAAGGATATCAAGGATCAAAGAACCATGGGTTTCATATCATCATAGAATAAGCTAAACCACAATACAGTTTTGGGCACCATTATGTGGTTTGGTGCACACATGATTTGATGATAAATTTATGAGATCTCTTTATACAGTACATTTATCTCAAACTTCTTGAAAACCATAGTGTCTATAGAGATTTCCCTTGATTTATTTAAGTTCTCTTAGTTGATATTTCAGTCCCTAGCTTCATGTTATCATGTTTTCGTGATCTAAGGCACTCCAATTTCTTCTTATACTCTATAACTTATACTATATATTCTCTCTAAAATATTTACTGTGTAATTCCATATCCCAGTCTACATGAATGTTTACAGATTTGGCTAACACTATCTAATCAAAGTCATGCCTCCCCACACACCACATAATGTTTACTAAAAGAGTTATACTATTATAAACATTTCTGTGATTATACTGTTGTAATTAAAGAAATATTATAAAATAACTCATAGGTGAAACATTCATACATGAATATTATAATATTTATAACGAATTACTAATATGAACATACCATAATAAAAAATAAACATAACTCATTATATATTAAATCAACCATGTAGTTCATACTTCAAATACAACATAAGATATCCCAAATAGAATTTGTCATATATAAAAGTATAAAAAGTGATAAAAAATATAAAATGAGTGTTCCAATTTAAAAAAGTTATCCTTCCCTATTAATCCATCTATAATCCTTTTTGAGAAATTCCAACTCAGTCCCCTCAATAACATGTTTTCAAAACTCAATTATAGAAATATTGTATTAACATACACCTAGGTGAAATTTAATATGTAAGAATAAATATAAACTATAAAATCAAAAGGACCCTCCTAAAAAAATTAATTAATGTATATGTTTATGCTTGAAACAATAAATACATCTATAATAAAATAAACACAATCAATTTATTCAAGTGCGTTGGTGTTAATGTATCATTTATTTCACCTCAACATACATTTTATCACAATTGTAAATGTGTCAAAATAATACGTAGAAATACCATTGTTCATCATGGTTTCATGGATGATAAATGATCTAACTAAAAGGAATTACCAATTTTACTAACCTATTACAATCCTAGAAAAGATATAATGTGGATATCAGTCTTGGTAATGAAATAATTTAGACTAAGACACAATCTATTAAGGTTCCCAAATTTAAAAATTTTTCTTAAACATCCATGTGTTATCATGGTGTCATAATAAATCAGCATGTTTGACCAATACATATACATGGAAGGCATCCTAATAACACAATTGGTCTGAAAAAAACCATAAACTAGGATGGTATCCAAGAAACATTACATGTATTACAAAATCTCACACTAGAAAATTATATTAGTAGCATAACTACTCTAACTAATCCACAAAAAATTATTGATAAGTACCCACAATATGTTCTTTTGGACCCAAAGACCTGAACCACTATAAAATTATAAATTTTTATTCATTAGGATCCTACGTCGAAAAAAAATTCATGATATGAAGCCATGAACAATATGTTAAACATAAAAAATCTATATTTTCCCACACCTCATAGAGTTTGTCCGTTCAATTATCAAACTCACATCATATGCTCTATAAAATCATAAATTTCACAAAAAAACCCATCATGTAATTCATTTATCACTAATACTCTTTTCATATCCCCCATGTACCACATATAAACTATTTCATCTCACACAAGGTGAATAATATATTTATTTTCCAAGGACCTAACAAAATACATTTCCTTAAAAATAATCCTAAGAACATCACCACACAATGATCACAAAGATAAATATCTATATGAATTCTAGTATCAAGAGATAAATCCAACTAACTTTTTCATTATCAACATTATCAAACCACTTATATAGTTATTAAAATATTCATACCTATAAATAAGGCCAACTCGTACGTAAAAAACCACTGTAAACCCATCATAAAGCCTCCCTATCAACCCACCACTTAGATTAGCACTAATCACACCATATAGATTTATCACATGCTATACTACTACATCCTATCATTAATAAATATGTATCAATTTTTTATGTGTTATTTTATATAAAGAAACAAATTTTATCCCCCACCATAATATAATGGTATCTAACAGGTGGAACCATCTTCAATAAGAAATACATTATTATACTCTAAGGAAACGTAATTAAGTTGATGATGCATGCCTCAATGGGTTTACACAACTTAAAATATTACCCAAAACTCAATTATCCCATTAATGGAATGAAATCAAGCATCTTATGTAATAACTAGTCACCTATCTGGCTAATCATATTGTCTAAAAATTTTAAACCCCCCCTTTTGACCTAATGTAATCCATCATTAGTTTTTCCAAAATTTTACAAATATTAGAGAATTTTTATATAATCACTATATATTACTTATACCTAATCTACAAGGAAATATAATCTATTGTTGTTACTAAAAATATATTACCCAGAGTAAAATTCCCATTCCAATCCTAGGAGGCCTTGAAAAAATTATCTCATAATTATGAATGCTATTGGTCCCTATACAAATTTCATAGACACAAAAACCCATGAATGAACATGGAATCATAAAAAATACAATAAATTTATTAATATTAAAGAGACTGCATACCAAGAATGAATTAGCGTTACCATGTCAATTACCCCCAATCGAATCAACTCCATTTAACTAAAAATGAAAACTCAAACAGAATGGTCATGTTTAGGGGACTCTACTTGAATCCTGTAAAGAATGTGGAATATGGAACAATACATTAGGGATTACATAATCCGTATTACTAGAATATAAGTAAAACAATATCTTCTTAATTTAGTGATAGACATAGATATGGGATCCATAGAAGTAGAAATGGATTTGGGGAAATGTGATAGGGGATGGTAGGGTTTTCCTAAGTCAAATGGATAAAAATGAAGGAAAATTATAAAATATTATTAAAAAATTAATTAAATAAGTATTTTAAAAAAGGGTATGTTACCCAATTTTCTATTGTTGGAGGTCCAATAGCCACCAAATGTAACCCTTTTCCTCAAAATCCTTCACTAACCTCACCAAGTAACCAATGATAACAAAATATAGCATTTTAATACATATTTTCTCTTTCACTTGAGCAATTAAAATGTCCCAAAGTACTCCTAACAATTTTGAAATAATTTTTTGAGGATATATTAGGAATCAATAATGAAATATGAATATCATTTCTTAAATAATACCATGACTCAAATACTTAACAGTTTATAACTATTCAAATTCCTTCTGATAACATCAAATGGGGAATCAAAATTACGTTATTCTAAAGAAATCACTTTCACACTAATATGATAAAGAACGTAATGTTTTCCAAAAAATCCAATGAAAAAAATGTATAGACCAGAAAAAATAATTTAATCCACCAGTAGGAAATACATTATAACAAGATGATGCACAACTAATTCTATAACCACCATGTTTGAGAATTTCCATTTATAAGAACATAAACTACACATATCAATGGGGCTGCCTTAAGTGTATTTGATATAATTAATATTGAGTAAAAACCAAAATGTATTAAAATTATAAATCATTCATTTTGGATGGAAACATCAATGGATGAAGACACCAAGGGACAATACTTTGAAAAAGAAATATGAAATTGATAATATCTTCACATAATAAAAAACACAACTTTAACACCATCACCACCATTTCATCCACCACATCCAATGTAATAGGGTCTCTAATTGATAAATAAGATAGATATATTCCACTTTAGATAATAATCACAATATCATAAGTCCACAAGGATCACCGATGATAGATACTATGTTAAACATAAATGATATACCACTAGGGGGATAGGATATACAGTCAACAAAAATAATAGAATCCAAAAATTCCATGTAGATGGATAAATAACAATAAGACCCAATAAAACATGAAAATAAAAGAAATTGATGCCACACATTACTATGAAAATGGGGGAATAACACTGAGGGTGACGATGATGAAACCACACTAAGAGGAAAAAACGTAATATGAAAGAACAGCAAAAGTTATGGTGTAAGTAGTTTGGTATAAAAAATGAAGTAAATTTACAAATATTATAGGATAATATGTTGATAAGGTATAATATGATGATTAAAAAGGCCAAGCCTTCCCATTGAGAGAATTTAGTTTTTAAAAACTATGGAAACGTATGGAAAGAGAATCAATATTTGGGACCACTTGTCAAGGATGAAATACATGAATCTAGTTTGCAATCATATACATGTAACTTTGGAAACATAAGAATATCCCAAGAAGACATATAAAATTTAAATAAAAAAATTAAATATCTATTAGTGGAGTTTTATAGAGAGATCAATATAATAAAGGAATCATGAAGGAGAATGGGGACACAATTCACTAGTAAGAGAAAACTAGAATAGAGTAAATGAAAAAAATTAAATAATTAGAGACTAAAACCTATATGGTGTATCCTACAATAAATTAAGGAAATAATATAATTTCACCCATGATAAAGAGTTAATTGGGTCTCCTTGAAATCACTAGGGAATTAGACCACAAAAAATTAAAAATTACATAGAGTCACTAATAGTAATGAAACATGTCATTAAAAAATATCCACTATATAACCTCTCTTCCTTGAGATGAATCTGTGAACATTTTATAATTTCCATTATGTATACCAAAATTTTATGTCACTACTGTGATTATTTAAAATTATGTATAATCCCACTACAAATACACCAAATACGGACAATTTTTTAAAGAAAACCCATCCTCTACTAAATGATGCGCACTCAACATCTCTAATTTGTTTTTCCAGATACAAATTCCACTTCAAAATTAAATTTTATATACAAAACTGTTATTTGGTTCCCTGATGCATTTAACTACTATTAAAAGAATCATGCCCCATTCACATGAATACCTAATTCTTCATATCAATAAGGCATTATTGTTCTTATTGACATCACAAAATTATCCAATTACCCACTCATAGTTTTGACCTAATATCATTGTATGATATAATAAAAATTAATTAATTTAGGAAACTTATCAATTCAACCCACATGAGATTACCAAATTTCCTAAATCTAAGTTATAATTAGAGAATGTATCAAATTATATAATGAGATACATACAATAGGTATTGAATCAACCCAAACAACGTAGAGAAAATTTAAATTTTGTATTACCATATAAAATAATACATTATTCAACCTATACAATTTTATATAATGAAATATCACAACCACAAAACTATCAGTATCACTCTATTCGCAACCCTTAAATATCAACAAATATAACTAAAAACTAGAGTTTTATTACAATTAATTTATAAGATATTCCCCACTATAAAAGTATTTATACAACTGATTTGATATAATTAACACACGATATTCAATATCCCATGAATATCGACAGACATTATACTATTATAAGAACCTATTAGACATATTCTATACACCTCATCCTAGTATTTAAGTGACCACTTTAAACTAAAGGTTTTATCCCTCATACCATTTAGATTACAAACCCAATTCCAAAATTCACTATTAAATTAAAAATCCCAAAAAAAAAAAATAATAAACTCACTAACTTTAAAAAACTATATCAATGACACCATATTGATAACATGAAGAATCATACACCTCAAGTTTATTTTTTTATTGACCCATAAAAATACATGTATACTACATCACTTCCAAAATGTGGTTTATTTCCTTAAATAATGAATTATATACTCCCCACCTTATAAATACTCTATCATTCATTATTAATCACTATTTTATCCCAAAACTATCCTATCTTGAGAACTATTTCTAATATACCATTCTCATTCTATTACCATATACCATCTCACCAACTCGACCTTGGGTCCATGAGATCATAGTTCCCCACACTACCATAGTTATCCGTTAATGATATACCATTTCTACAACACAAATTTCATATGAAATATAGATTATACATGAAAATGTAATCATTTCCTTGATTATTCCATGATATTTCCTTCTATAGACTATATAACATGAAAAATTTTCAAATTATTATTATTTTGTCCACATATCACTACACAAAGGTACAAATCAAATTCACCATTAAACACTTTGAGTCACACTGAATATCATTACATCACAATGATTATTGGTCATATCAACCCATTAATGAAAATTTAAATGTTACACCAAATTTTTATGACACCTCAGGTGTGATCCTTCATTAATATACACTCAAATCCCATGGTATACCTATAGGTGTCAATAAAAAAGAACTTTTACTCATATAAAATTCTGATTTTAAATACCACTAATTGGTTTATTGGCTATTGTATCCAAATAAACTCAGGTCCAACTCCACATATGTTAGAGGACACATACTACAAGAATGTGTTTTACATGGTAATATGGGTCATCTATATCCTCTGGCCAGTGTAGCAACAATAATATAAATAATAATAATTCACAAAAACCAATTTATGAGAACATTGTAGAGAAAAAAAATTGTTCCCAAACTAACTATAGTATAAAAATATTATAATAGTGGAGTATTCCATACATCTGATAAAAAATCACTTTACGGAAGATCGTAAACTAAGGATAATAAAAGAATAAAATAAAATTTGATCTATAAAATATCCAAAACATGTCTCGATTCTAGTCGAATACCATCATATAAACTCTATTCTATCATGGAAAACAAAAAATCATGTATCAATACTTTTAACCAAACCTATACCAATATCAAAATAGTGATATCTTTTCAGGAAACCTTCTTTCATGGTATCCTGAGTTGGGTTTTTGTACAACTCAGCAGGACACCTCCAATGACATCCTCAAATATAACCACTCTAAAATAAAATTCCTTAAAAAGGTGTTCTAGTTTCTCTTTAAATAGTTTCATATAAATTTAATAAATATAAGTAAATAACAACTGATGTTTGGCTTCTATGATTTTTTCGATGACCAAAATACACAACCATCTATCCTTAAGTCCATGACCCAAATTCTCCATATCGACTTTGTCTTGTTCTTGGATTCCTATAATCATTTCATGGTGAATGTTGCAAACATAGTACCATAAAAACCTTTATGAGTGTTTTCTATATGACTTTCATTAAACAATGTCTATCTTCTTTGAGTTTCATGATCACCGTAGAGGGTTTATTCTATATGAGTGTCATGATCACCTTGGTGTTTTCTTTAGTATCAAGAGCTCTCTATGGTTATTTTCTAGACCACCCTAAATGGTTTTTTGATTTTAGTGTCATGACCACCCTAAAGGGTATTTTTAAATAACCCAAGAGGTTATTTTTCATATGATTTTATACAAAAGAAATGAAAATCATAGTGGGACCATCAAATTTACCATTTCTTTATTCCATTTCCAATTATTTATCATTAGAAATTTACTACATTTTCCTATTTCACATTTAAAATTTACCAACTCACTTAGAAATTCTATTCAATTCACATGTTATCAATTCATATTATAAAATTCATTTGCAATTTCAGAAACCACAGTTCACCAATTTACAACATCAATTTCATGTCATGATCCCATGCTTCATTTCATGAAAGGTCATTACAATTCACATCAACAATTAGTCATGTAATGTTACTATTTTATACTATATAATCCCATTATAATCAAAATTATTTTCATAAATAATTATTAATATTTCAATTCCATTTAGAACATCAACAATTTTGAAATACTATTAAAAAACATAAATTAGAATCACAATTCAGTTTTTAACCACATCAACATAGTAATTATTTTAATGAAAAAAAATTCTAACTCGTGATTGGATCATTAAATATATTCTTTCCCTGAGGATATTACTCATTCCTATTTATTATCACATTATAATTTTCATTTAGTAATCCTGAAAAAATATGATAAAATATGATCGAGAGTCTCATCGACATCATAGGATAAATATCACCAATGATCAGTAATATTACCCTCACAAACCTTCCATGTGAGGGTTTTTCTCCTTGTTACCAACATGGAAGCACCCATTATATAGGTTTCTTAACCACTGCACCATTGAAACGAAAATCCAGTCTCCATGTATCATTTAACACATATCACCAAATTCATTTATTGGACGTGGACATCCAACTCACATCCATATTCCAAAAGAAACCTCATTTATAAACTATTATTATCTCATAGGGACATCATACTTTTTACATCCCAAAACATCCATTACTGATGAATATGGAACCCCTCATAGAAAATGGTGTGCTCATAACCATAATAATTCACTGAAACTACTCAAAATAAGAAATATGAATAGGTTCCATCTCAAAACACACATGAAACCCCTCCCAAGGCATGCTCATCTTCTATAAAGATGAATCACATAATATGTTAAATATGATTCTACCATGTCATCACACATAGGTCCACCCATAATCATCATCCATTAAAATTGTTACTTTTTGAATTACACCCAAGATCCTTGAGAATCCTATCAATAAGAATTTAACAACTTTTCATGGTAACATTACTCCAAGATGAACCTACCCACAAAAAACAACAATGTAATCATAACTTCCTAATGAGAAATCATTAATATATACTTATTATGGAACCCCTACCACCACATCCCTTGAATGAAACTACATATAAAACAACATACCCCATTTGTATGATTTGTGTATCTCCAAATTATCAATGAAACTCAAGGGTTTCATGCTCCTATAAAATGAAAAACCGTTTCAAAATCACAGTCACATTAGTCATATCTTATTGATATTAGGTTCTTATGACTAAATAACTTAAAATGTTTTTATTCCATGCCAATTTCATCAAGACAAGAGTGACCATGGAACATGTTTTTTGACATTAGGAATCATACAATGATAATTGTTTACCGCAAATTTTCACTATAATTAGAATCATTCCAGAATCAAAATCCCCAATCCACAATCCCACCATGAAATAAAATGAACATGAGATCAACCTAGATAGGAACTTCGATGATGTTTCCCTCCTAATCCTAGTATCAATTACAAAAACATTACAACTAATGGTACATGAAATCACCAATCATTGGGAAACTCAATTTATATTCCATAACCATTTTAAGGATGTATAGTTGTATAAGGATCCTTTTTCCTGATCCGAGCACAACCACCTAGCCTACCTCACCGGTATTATCATCCTCAATAAATACTTCCATCCATAGGCCACAAATGTCAAGAAACATCCCATTATAAATCCTTAAAATCAAACCTTTACACATTCTTTCTATCTCTAATGTGCAAGAATAAATAGTATAATGCCTATCACATGTTACTTGTGTATATTATAAAGAACTAAATCCCTAAAACTAAGTCACATGAAAGGGCCCTTAGTTTTTTCAACTATGAACATACATCCAATATCACATAGGTCACAGCCCATAGGGAACCCTCTGATTCATATTTCTCACTCTCATTGCATCTAAAAATACTACACAATCATTTCTCATCTTCTCAAACACATATATAATTAAATCACCTACCAAAAAATCAACCTACAAGGTCTTATAAAATCACTCTTAACATGCCAATCAGGATTAGAGGTTAACAAGAGGTAATGTAAGACACAACAATCCACTATAAGATACACCCCAAAGCAATTAGTTTTCATAATTTAGACTTCATCTTTATCCCCATCCTCTCTTACGAGGATCTAGTCATATCCATATACGTATGTCCCATATTAAAACACACTTAAATTATAAATTTTTTCAACAAAACATTTTAATGAAGTTATAATAGGCTTATTACCTACTATTCATTCACCTCATGTCACAGGAATTTCATAAATTTGTTTCTCTCAACAACCCCACTACCCATATGCAAGGTAAATCTAAGAACACAAGAGATATATATCATACAATTCATTAATATATATATCATTTATCATTTAATAATAATTAAAATATCCAAAATTTATGTTTAATTAAACTATGAACTCGTCTAAGCCCCATTAACTCTCCCTAGAGACCTATCATCATTCCCAAAGGATGCAATTTTTAATTATTTCCCTTAAATACATTTATTTTCCTCCCATATTAGATTTTCATTTTTATTCATTACTTGACATATTAATATTTCATGTTTCTAGGGCTTGATTAAATAGGGTGGAATTCAGAAGCTATAAAAGGTAAACCATTATAGGTTTCTTACTAACACTCAATTTAACAAATACCAACATTTTAAACGTTAAGTTATATATGTTTACTTATAAAGGTGAATCTAGAAGTGTTGTTTAACTAATGTGAAACCATTAAATTATATTATAAAACAACATATAAATCATTGGAAACACATGAATGGCCAACTCTTCTACCTTATTATTTTTGTTGATAAGAAGTAAAGAAACATATGTCAAATGATGACACAAAGCATCATAATACCTAATCATAGAAAATATTTAGATGAAATATATATCTTATGTTTCTAGAATAATACATGAACACAAAAACACTATTGATATACCATCCAAGAGTAAAAATATCATAAATAATGACACCATAAATCCACTACATCACTTTAGGTGAAATATCATTATTGTAACACGAAAATTACAGGAACATAAAGACCCTCTCTAGAGTCATTGCTTTTTACCAGGAATGTGTTGATCACTTCTAAGAACGAGCACATTACCATGTCCTAACAAATATTATACTCATTTATACTATTTCATAGTACAAATCAAAATGAAAAACACATCTAATATGAATTTTTAATGTCCCATCTAGAGACCACTAATATGTGACCCACCTAGGGTCACCACATCACCTCTGGTATGCCTCCCCATATTATAGAGGCTACCAACTAGTGGGGAGGGTGTAAGCCTATATGGTGGGAAGACTATACACACTAGTTATAGTTGAAACAATATTATAAATAATATAAAATCTGATAAATTAATATAAAATAACATTAGAGCCAATAAAAATTAGTTCATAAGGAAAAATATGACAAAAAAGTCATTAACAATGGATCATTCCATACTTGTGACACTATATCCCCTAACGATGGATGATATTCATATGATAAATATGACAACCCTACTTTTATTACAAACATAAACATGATTTATTACATAAAATATTCACTTGATAGAACATGGAAGATCGAGAGGTCTAGTGTCTTTGGGGATTATGATCATTACATAACAACTTTAAAAATGAAATACAACATCTTTATTGAAAAATTCCTTTACATGACCACTACATTCCCTCGTACCTAGCATTGATTGGGATAACCTGAGGACATGCATAAGAAAAGGGTGAGATATAAAGCCCAGTAAGGGAATAAACATGGAATTCATGAGTAGTACAATACATGTTAGACAATAGGCATATCAATAGAGCACAAGAGAAACATGGACTTAAAGGCATGATAAATCATGGTAATCAAAACATGGAAATGTGGAAACAATACTTAACATGGAATTAGCATTAGCCAAGGCCCATTGCACATGAAGCAAGAGTAAAACCTCATTGCACATGAAGCATGAGTAAAACCTCATTGCACTTGAATGAGCATGAGTGAACACTCATTGCATATGAAGTATCATAATACTATACTTTACCCAATTCATTGGAGAGCTATAAGGGCTCACCTTCCTTAAACATTTCATTTCATGCATAAGTGTGCCACATAGATCATAAAACATAGATTCATTAAACATAATCATTTATTTCATGATAAGGGATTGTGTAATTAATACATGAAACTTCATAATCAATAATTAAATGTGCATAAAGTTGAATACCATTGATGGATAATTGGGCATGGTATTCACTACACAAAGGCATTGGATTAGAAATTCGGTTCAGTTTCGGCAGCGTAACGGCGTGACATAAGAATTCCTAAAAATGGTTGATGAGAGAGAAAGGGGTGTCTCATGATATTTACATGAAATGGAAATTACGGGGGCCATATAGATACATGTCCCAACAATTGTAATGGAATTTAAATTCATGGTACAAATGTATTGCTTGAATGTAAATGAGGAGGGAGATGTTCCTTTCAGAATTTCAACATACTAACGGGAGTACATGGGAGGCATTTAATGAGAGAGAAAGGGGTCTCCGATCATTCAAAGAATAATAGGGCAGTATGGGGGCGGTTCAAAACTATACCCCAACCTTTATAATATAAATTAAAAGGGCATAAAAATATTATGAAAATTAGACAAAAAGGTGAAAGGAAGAAAAACCCTTACTTGGAAGTGTGCTTCCAAAGGTTTGAGAGAGGCTTGAGAGAGGCTTATTGGGAGCTTGGGGCACCTTGGGAGGATTCTAGAGAGAGTAAGGAAGTGGTTGGAGGAACTCCAAATTCTTTGACTGAGGAGGAAATGGGAGCTTGGGTGGGTTTATATAAGAAAGGTGAGTGAATTCTTTATTATTTATGTTTGGGACCCCTTACATCAAACTAATCCAAACCACAAATCAGCTCATGGTTTTTGCCCATTTTTTTTGGAAAAGGGAATAGGAAAACAATATTTTATAATGCCAAAGTCCTAACTTCTTAAAATAATGGGGTTTCATATGTAGAGGTGAGTCACACTCCCATGGAAAATAATTTAAAAAGACAAGATGTTTAATAAGTCTTGAGGGGTCCATTAATGCTTTGTAAAATAATTCAAAAAAACAAAAAATCACATTATTTTAATGTTAAAACATAAATTGGAGGAACATAAATATTATAGTATTTTATTACATCACTATTGGGTCATTATTATCCCATAAAACACATTATATATTTAAATGGTATTTATTTTTTCCCCAAAAATTTGACTATCTCAGAAAATTATGAAAAATTCACCATTGGATAATTTTGACGTCCTGATTCCAGAAATAACATTTATTTTATATAAAAAATTTTACAAATATGTTAATTTTCACTTTTAAAATAAAAACTGACATTTATCAAAAATTCACTGGTTTTGACAAAAAATGGCTTTCAAAGCTTAATAAAAATTAAAATTGCATTCATATAATTATAAGATCATTTATATTTAATAAAAAATAATTTAATAATAATAAAAATAATTTATTAAAATATTATTTAATTCAAAAATCCATTAATTCATCAAAATATATTTCTTAGCTGAATATTAACTAAAAGAAAATTCTATTTGTACTTTAAAAGAAAACAATTTACAAATTGTCAATAATGACAAGAAGTTTTATTCATTATTAAATACAAAAAAAATATTTACAAACATAGTACTAGTTATTTGTTACATAGACCCTTAAAACAGCCGCATAAGACCTAAGGGTAAGGTGTGTGATGGTGATAGAATCTTGGGGTGGCTCGGATAACATCGCTCGAGTGGGAATATCTATCAACATTCACTTTTCCTGTAGACAATCTCATTCGATCATGACATGATGAAGCTAATCATTGGCTTGGTCAAGACTAAAACCCAAGGATTCCACCTCTTTTCCGAGCTCCGACAAATGGGCTTCGTAAGGATCAATTCTACTGGATGAGGTCATCACTTCTTTTGTCTGAGTAAATTGGATTTGTTAAAGCCCTATTTTTATACTAATCATGTGAGCACAGTTCAATGGCTATAATAGGAACAATCAAAATTCTTAATATAAAACCAAAGAATTTGACATTCTATATAAACATTTTACATAAATAGATATTTAATTAGATCAAGTGGGATTTCCATTAATGAAACTTTAGGTCATTACAATATTCGCCCCTTAAGAAATTTCGCCCTTGAAATTTCCTATTCCCACACTAAAATAGATTTGGGTAACTCAGCTTCATAATTTCCTCTTATTCCAAAGTCTCTTCATCAAATATGTGGTTTTTCCACAACACCTTCATGAGGGGAATTATCTTATTTCGTAGAACTTTTTCCTTATGATCTAAAATCTTCACTGGTTTCTCCTCATAAGAAAGATAATCCTCCAACTGTACTACCTAAGAAGAGAGTACATTTCAAGGGTCCAGTGTGTACTTCCTTAATATGGATACATGAAATACATCATGTACTTTTTCCATGGTAGGTTGAAGTTCTAGTCAATAGGCCACAAATTTTACATGATCAGGAATCTCGAAGGGGACGATGTACCTTGGACATTACTTTCCTTTCTTTCGAAACCTCATAACATTATTACATAGATATATGCATAGAAAAACCATGTCTCCCAAGGTCTCGTTGACGTTTATCTGTATAACTCTTCTGTCGACTCTGGGATGCCTTGATATGCTATTGAATGGTTTTCACTTTCTCCACCATTTCTTCTACCATGTCTGGTCCAAGCAGCTTACGTTCACCGACCTTATCCAAACATGTCATTGTTCTGCACCTTTTATCATACAGGGCTTCATAATGTTCCATTTGGATTCTCGAGTGGAAAATATTATTATAAGAGAACACAACCAGAGGAATATGTTAATCCCATCCTCCTATAAATTCCATTGAGAATTCTCTCAACATGTCCTCAAGTGTTTGGATAATTTACTCGGATTTGCCATCAGTTTGAGGATGATAGGCCATACTAAAGTTCAGTTCAGTATCCAGATCATGATTTAGACCCTTCCAAAACATAGAGGTGAATCTTGGATCTCGGTCAGACATAATAGATTGTGGTACTCCATGCAGCCTTACCACATCCCTGATGTTTATCCGTGCCATTTAATCCAATAAAAAATCCTCCCAAATAGTAATGAAGTGTGCAGTCTTTGTAAGACGATCCACCAAAACCCAGATTTCATTGTTGCATTTGGATGTCCTCGGAAGTCCAGTGACAAAGTCCATGGTGATGTTCTCCCATTTCCATTTTGGTATGGGTAATGGTTGCATCATCCCCTTAGACTTCTGCCTCTCTGCCTTCACTTTCTGGAACACTAGGCACTTTGATGTATATTCAACGATCTCCTTCTTCATATTATTCCACCAAAAGTTTTCTCAAATATCTTGATACATATTTGTGCTCCCTGGGTGAATAGAGAAATTTGAACTATGTGCATCATGAAAAAGTTACTTCTTCAGCTCCAGACTTGATGGAACACATAGTCTAATCCCAAATTTCACAATTCCTTCTTCATTAACATAAAATATGAGGATTTCACTTTTTTTATAGCTTCCTCTTTTTCTGGAATTCCCCCATCATCCTTTTGATAATCCTTTAACATTTCCAAAAGAGTCAGTTGAGAAATAATTTGTGAAAGGATTGATGATGTTCCCTTATTTATAATTCCCATTCCATCTTCATCAATTCTAAGAAGATTAGATCCTTCTCAATTTTCATCATTGATAGAATCGTTGGGTCCCTTCTACTTAGAGAATCTTTCACCTTGTTTGATTTCCCAGGGTGATAATGTATTGAATAGTCATAATCATTGATGAGCTCTATCCATCTTCTTCAGCACATATTATTCTCTTTCTATGTGAATATATATTTAATACTCTTATGGTCAGTATATATCTCACATTTCTCCCCATAGAGATAATGCCTCAAAATTTTCAAGGCAAAGATCACCGCCGCCAACTTTAGATCATGCGTTGGATAGTTTTTCTAATGGATTTTCAACTGCCTTGAGGCATAGGATATCACTTTATCATTCAGCATCAGTACACAGCCTAAGAAATTCTTTGAAGCATCACTGAATACCACAAATATTTCCCCACTTGTGGATAATGTGAGCACGGGCATAGTGATAAGCCTCCTTTTCAACTCCTTGAATCTTTCTTCTCATTCATCACTCCAAGAAAACTTTACTCCCTTCCATGTTTCCTTGGTAAAAGGGTTGGACAATCGTGAGAAATTTCTCACAAATCGTCGATAATATTCAGCTAACCCCAAGAAGCTACGGATATCTGTTACCGATGTTGGCCTCAGCCATCCCTCAATTGCATCTGTTTTGGATGGATCCACAGATATCCCATTGCATGTGATGTTAGAGCCCAAGAATGACACCTCCTTCAACCAGAACTCACACTTTCTGTACTTTTCATAGAGCTTCTCCTTGCGCATAGTCTCTAGTACAGTTCTTAAATTCTCCTCATGATCCTCCTTGGTTTTAGGGTATATTAGAATATCATCTATAAAGACTACCGAAAATTTGTCGAGGAAATCTCTAAATACTCTATTCATCAAGTCCATGAAGATTTCTAGAGCATTAGTGAGTCCAAAAGGCATTACTATGAATTCATTGCACCCATATCTTGTGCGAAAAGCAGTTTTGGGGATATCTACCTTCTTCACCCTTACATGATAATATCCCGACCGAAAATCATCCTTGGAGAAGTATTGTGCTCCATGCAGCTGATCAAACAAGTCATCGATCTGTGGCATAGGATACTTTTTCTTTATCGTGATTTTGTTAAGTTCATGATAAGCGATGAAAAGCCGCATTGACCCATCCTTCTTCCTGACGAAGAGGAAAGTTGCACCCCATGTTGAAGCACTTGTGCGTATAAACCCTTTATGCATATTCTCTTGTAGTTGTTTCTTTATCTCTTCTTGCTCCATGAAATCCATTCTATATGGAGTCTTGGATATTGGTAGAGCCCCTGGTATAAGTTCAATTGAGAATTCAAGATCTCTTCTTTGAGGAAGACCAGGCAGTTCCTCAGGAAACACTTCAGCAAATTCTATCTCAATAGGTATTTCTTCAAGGATGGTTTCTTCCCTGGACTCAATCATCTGAGCCAGATACGCATACTAATAGGGTAGTAATATCCATGCTTGAGATGATGGAGCTAAAGGAGATTCATCTTCCTCCTTAAACTTGTAATGAATTGGGGGTCGATTCTCCATATGGAGTGTGATTTCCCATTCCCGACAATTTATATTGGCTCGATATAAGGAAAGGAAATCCATGCCAATATTTACATCAAATTCCCCCAGAGGGAGTATGATGAGGTTCACTGGGAAATTAAATCCACATATTATGACAGGGGAGAAGTTATATACATTTGATGCAATGATTTCCCCATTTTCCGTACTCACCGACAACTTCACTTCCATGATTTGTGGTGGTGCTGGGATTATTCTACTAAACCTTCGAGATATAAAAGAATGCACAGAACCTGAGTCAAAAAATAAGTTTTCTATTCTTGAATGAATAACTAGCGTACTTATCACCACTTCGTTGTCGGGGTCACTTCTGCAGAAGTGATGGAAAAATATCATCCTTGCTGCCTTGGTGGTTTTTGGTTGCCTCTGAAAACACTTGGATTAGGGCACTGATTTGTAAAATTCCCCTGTTCTTTGCAGTTGTAGCAATTAACAACACGTTGAGGTTCGAATGGAGCGTTCCTCTCCTCTTTTGCTGTCGCAGGTCTTTCTTTCTGACAGTTAACAGCTAGGTCCCCTTCTCTTCTACACCTAAAGCATTTCCTCATCCCCTTGAGGCAATTTCCAGGGTGCTTCTTTCCACACTTTTGGCAAGTGGGGTGCTAGTTCTTCTTATCACCGTTGGATTTATCCATCAGACTGCCAGCATTGAAGTCCACCTTATGCTTCATGTACCCATGATACCCCTATGATACCCCAATCTCCATTTCGACCATGATGGAACATCAGAAAATATCCTCATAGTTTTCGAAGTCACGGATCACTAATGCTTTCCGTAGGCTAGGCTTCAACCCACAAAAGAAGTGGTCAACCTTGCATTCAGGGGTAACGACAAAGCCGGAAGCGTATAGTGCAAGCCTTGTGACATTTTCCTTGTACGCTCCAACAGATTCTTCTTCTTTTTGCTTGAGGAAAAGGAAGTCCCTTTCCATCTTAAGCCAGATGGTGCACGGAAAATATTTATAAAAAAACCTCTTCTAGAAATCCTTCCATTCAAATGCCTCGATCTTCTCCTCAGGCTTTGTATTTTTGATCAACGTCCACAGTTGATCATCTTCACCCTGAATAAGATAGGCCACCAGGAGAACCTTCTATTGTTCAAAACATTGAAGGATGGAGAAGATCTTTTCAATGGAGTTGATCCATTGTTCAGCGATCGTGGGATCGGATGATCCACTAAAAGTAAGAGGCCTTTGTCTCATTAATCTCTCGATAGAAAATTGTTCTTTATTAGGGGGGGGGGGGTTGAAAATTCCTCTTGACCTATGATTCTATTCAAATCATGATTTATCTGAGAGGGAAGAGTGAAAAAGTTCACGATTCCCTCTCCCATTGGATTGGGCATCTCATTAGTACAGTCATCACACTGATCTTCACATTGGTTGTTAGCCCGAGTCCTCATATTACCAGCCATTGGCTATAATAAAAGGAAATTTAGGGGGTAACACATAAAGGTTAATCCAAAGACGAAATTTGATGAATTATAAATAAACTTTTATTTCTTTAACTCATGAGTCTATAGGCTTCAATCTAGGCTTTTCATGATCTATTTTCTAACATATATTCTTAGGGGAATTTTTTTAAAAAAAATCCCTTAAAAAGGTTTCATAATAATATTGTGAATTTATCAAGACATATCCCCCTGGAGTGTCATAACCAAGAGTGTAGAAAGGCCCGTTTTCGTGCACCAATTCATGTTCGAGTCTAACTCAAAGCGGTGTTTTTGGGTTTTACCCCTAGGATACGTCTGTGCCAGAGCTGCCTCTACCTTCTCGTATCCAGACAGGGATGTATTTTCTTGATAAACCACACACTCAAAACTTACCAAAACATAGGGATGTTTTTATTATACTTATTCTTGACTCTAAGGCTTTACTGTGGTTTTCTAATCCTATTCCGAAAAATAACTAAACCTATCCTCTAGTACCAACTATGACAACCCTGGTTTTATTACAAACATAAACATGATTTATTACATAAAATATTCACTTGATACGACATGGAATATTGAGAGGTCTAGTGTCTTTGGTTCTTAGGATCATTACATAACAACTTAAAACCTGAAAACTTCCTTTACATGACCACTACATTCCCTCATACTTAGCATTGCATGGGATAACCTGAGGACATGCATAAGAAAAGGGTGATCTATAAAGCCCGGTAAGGGAATAAATATGGAATACATGGGAAGTACAATACATGTTAGACAATAAGAATAACAATAGATCACAACAGAAACATGGACTTAAAGGCATGATAAATCATGATAATCATAACATAGAAATGTGGCAACAACACTTAACATGGAATTAGCATGAGCCAAGGCCCACTGCACATCAAGCATGAGTAAATCCACATCACACATGAAGCACGAGTAAACCCATGTTGCACTTGAATTAGCATGAGTCAACACTCATTACACATGAAGTTTCATGATACTATACTTTACCTAATTCATTGGAGCGCTATAATGGCACACCCTTCTTAAACATTTCATTTCATGCATAAGTGTGCCAAATGGATCATAAAACATGGATTCATTAAACAAAATCATTTATTCCACGATAAAGGAATGTATAATTCATACATAAAACATTATAATCAATATGTAAATGTGCATAAAGCTGAATTCCCTTGATGGAGAAATGGGCATGGTATTCCATACACAAAGGCATTGGCTTAGAAAATCGGTGCAATTTCAGCAGTGTAACGGCGTGACATAAGAATTCATAAAAAAGGTTGATGAGAGAGAAATGGGTTTCTAATAATATTTACATGAAATGGACAGTAAGGGGATCATATAGATACATTTCCCAACAATAGTAATGGAATTTAGATTCCTGATAAAAAAGTATTTCTTGAATGTAAATGAGGAGAGAGAAGATCCTTTCAGAATTTTAGCATAGTAACGGGAGTACATGGGAGGCATTTTATGAGAGAGAAAGGGGTCTACCGTCATTAAAAAAATAAGAGCGCAATATGGGAAGGTTCGAAACCATACCCCAGCATTTATAATTGAAATTAAAATGGCATAACAATATTTGGAAAATTGGACAAAAAGGTGAAAGGAAGAAAAACTATTACATGGAAGTGTGCTTCCAAAGGCATGACAGAGGCTTGAGAGAGGCTTCTTGGGAGCTTGGGGAACCTTGGGAGGATTCTAGAGAGAGTAGGGAAGAGTTTGGACGATCTCAAAATGCTTTGAGTGTGGAGGAAGTGGGATCTTGGGAGGGTTTATATATAAAAGGTTAGTGAATTCTTTATTATTTACGTTTGGGACCCCTTACATTAAACTTATCCAAACCACAAATAAGAATATGGTTTTTGCCCATGGGTTTTCGAAAAGGGAATAGGAAAAAAATATTTTATAAGGCCAAAATCCGAATTTCTTAAAATAACAGGGTTGCTTATGTGGAGGTGAGTCATACTCCCATGGAAAATAATTTAATAAGACAAGATGTTTAATAAGTATTGAGTGGTCCATTAATGCTTTGTTAAATAATTCAAAGAAACCCAAAATCACATTATTTTAATGGTAAAACATATATTTTATGAACATGAAACTTATAGTATTTTATTACATCATTGTTTGGTCATTATGATGTCATAAAACACATTATATATTTAAACGATATTTAATTTTTTCCCAAAAATTTGACGGTCTCAAAAAATTATGAAAAATTCACCGTTGGATAATTTTGACATCCTTATTTAATAAATAACATTTATTTTATCTAAATAATTTATTAAATATGTTAATTTTCATATTTAAAATAAAAACCGATATTTATCGAAAATTCACGGGTTTTTGACAAAAATGGCTTTCAAATATTAATAAAAATTACAATTGCATTAATAAAATTATAAGATCATTTATATTTAATAAAAATTAATTTAATAGTAATAATAATATTTTATTAAAAAATTATTTAATTAAAAAATCCATTAAATCATTAAAATAGATTTCTTAGCTGAATATTAACTAAAAGAAAATACTATTTTTGCATTAAAATAAAACTATTTACAAAGTTTCAATAATGACAAGAAGGTATATTTATTCTTATATACAAAAATTAATATTTATGAACATAGTACTGGCGATTTTTTATATAACCCTTTAAAACAACAGTATAAGACCTAAGGGTAAGGTGTGTGATGGTGACTGACTCTTGGGGTGGCTCGGATAACATCGCTCGAGTGGTAATCTCTATCTACTTCCACTTTTCCCATAGACAGTCCCGTTCGAGCTTGACATGATGAAGCTCAGCGTGGGCTTGGTAAAGAGTGAAACCCATGGATGCCATCTCTTTTCCAAACTCCGATAAATGGGCTTTGTAAGGAGTAATTCTACTAGATGTGGCCATCACTTCTTTTGTCTGAGTAAATTTGATTTGTTAGAGCCCTATATTTATATTAATCATGTGATCAATGTTAAATGTCTATAATAGAAATATTTACAATTTGTAACACAAAACCAAAGAATGTGACATTTTATATAATCATTTTACATAAATAGACATTTAATTAGATCAAGTGAGATTTCCATTAATGAAAAATGTGGGTCGTTACAATAAAAAAAGAAAAAAATAAAACCATATCTATAAATCATACAAAAAATTTCTTTATTTGAACCTAGAACCATCATCTATACTATATAATAGTATTCCAAAGAAAACATCATACAATGGGTCTTCTCTTTTAAAATTTACCTAGGACCAGATTGTGATATCTGGTCAGGTACCTGAGTTCCAAGACGGCCTGAGAAGAGTGTGATAACCACTCCATAGGCCACCACCAATGGTGTCTAGAAATATATCCAGTACTTAATAAAATCTTTTGAGAAATCCTGAAATTATATATTAAATATTTTTAAGATGTTTAAATAAGAATTATTAAGTAACCACCTATTCTCGGGATTTATAGTGAATCTTGAGACCAGAAAATAACAACATTGATCATCAGGCCAATGATCCTGATTGACCAAGCATAATTCGGCAAGTTTTGTAGTTTCTATGAATATGTCACATTAACTCTTTGTCCCATAGTATTCTGACCACCCAAAATGGTGTTTTCTATATGATTTTGATGATCACCCCTCCTTGAGTTTTCTGACCACAGCTAAGGGTGTTTTCTACACAAGTCTAAACGCAATTAAAAACAATCACAGTGGGCACCTCAAATTTACTATTTCGGTTTTTCTTTTAAATTTCAACATATTTTTTCATTTAAAACATTGATCAAGTTTGATATTAAATATTAACAAGTTCAGTAATTAATTCATTTCAATTCATAACTCTTCAATTTTCATTGAAACATTTATTAACCATTTAATAAACTTTGATATTTTAATTTTCCATATCAATGTTATTTTATGATCCTAATATTAATTTATTGAATGGGAATTACCATTCACTATAACATTTTTTCATGAAAAGTTATAATTCTAAACCGTGGAATCACCATTCACATTATATGGTTTTATGAATATTTAATTTCTATTTACAATATCAATGATTATGAAATTTCCTGCAAATTCATTGATTTTAATCCCAATTCCCTTTCAACAACTTATTCATTTAATGATACCAATCCACTTCAATTACAAGGGTCAAAATAGATGTAACCATTTCAAATAAACCATTTACTTTTTTTGAGACATAAAATACCATTTATTCGGCTGATTCCAAGGTCAATTCCATCACCATGGAATCCCATTAAGAATTAACTTTTTCTTAGGTTTAAGGCACATATAAGGGACGTTTAACTATTGTAAAACATTACTTCAAACCATAAAATAAATTATTTCATCATAGGATGATGTTGATATGACCACACAATGAACAAAATGATACAAATATAACTATACTATTGATTAAATATAGGTGCCACCTACCTTTTCCTTAGAGAATTCTACTCCACTAATATAATATTTTGGTTCCACAAAAAATGGTTGATATCAAGAAAACAAAAAAAACACGGTAAATTGATAAACTTAAAATAACATAAAATCGGATCACTAGTTTTTGGAATAAGTGAATAAGGAATAATGGGAACACATAGACTCACTAATACCACTTTATTAAACCTAATAGTTGAAAAAATGGAACAAGGGTTATGATGATCAACCATGAACTCAGATGAAGTAGAGGAGAGTGTTTATGGTTTCTATATAGTGTTTGAGGGGGAGAAACCCTGATTTTGGGGTTAAAGTAATGTCCCTAATGAGATTATGTAGTAAACTCTAGTTTAAAAATATTCCAAGAGGACACTATGATGCCACTGACCTTCATCCTCTTACCCGTGATACAAGTCCCTGTAAAGGGAATATAGATTCCCACCAGTTAGCCACTGGCTCTATACATCCTTTTAAGTGAAACTATAGTAGCATTGTTATATAAATCAACCTCTTATTCCCCCCTAAAACTCATTTGGTGTCATACCAAACCTTTAAAACACAATTATATCTCTAAACAACACATTCCTTTAGAGGCTTCATCAAGGATCACGATATTTTTAAAAAATTATATAAAGAAGAGAGCCATGGGGTCCTATGACTCAATTATAGTAAACCTACATCACATAATATTTTTTGAAACACGTAACTCTCAATAACTAAACTCACCCCATTCCAATATATCCCACACATTTTGGAGGCCTAGTGTATAACCGAAATTAATTACCACTATCCACAAGCCACTTAAACAATCACATCCATACTTCTAATTATAGCGTAAATTTAATGAACCCAATCTTCATTAGTTATCCATTATCTAAATATGTATATTTATAAACATGATTAGGTCTTATTCATCCTAGTATTATGAGAGTTTTTGTTCCCATTTATTTTTATTATAATCCTTGGTTCTTAATGGTGTCATGTACTATTTACACGCAGTGCCTATTTGGGATAGGAATTGGTGGGCAGCCATGTGTGGGTTGAGGACAAACATTTTTATCAGAATAATGTGGTGATGGAGTCTTGGGGTATCATTTATAAAAATTTTTATTAGGGGTGGATAGGATGGATGAGTATGGATCGGCTTGAGTGACACACATCTTGTGATTAAACATATTTAGGATACACTCTATGAGCCTTGTAAGGTAATCCATATGGTGGGTTGTCCACAATTGCATGCTGGAGGGTGTGAACCCAATTATGGGTTAATTTTTAGTGTGCATTGATAGTGAAATTCCATTTGATATGGTAAATAATAATGAACATTATTTCATTTTGAGTTACAGGTATGATAAACACAACCATGTCAGGACCTTATATTCGGTAATGAGTGGATAATGAGATATGATGATCAAATTTTTACATTTATAAGTGATTAGAGGATAATATAACTATTGATAGAATAAAATAAGGCAAATAGGAATAAAAATAATTTTTTAATGGTATTAGTATTGCTTATATTGGTTGGTGGAGGATTAAGATAGTACTAGGATTTTAGTGTGTGGTATGATACATTGATATATGGTTCCTTTGGAAAATATTTGATTAGGGGTCATATATAAAGTTTGATGGATTTCAGGTTTCATCTTCATAAACATGTGATCTGAGGGTGACTGGGATATGCGTTCATCAATGTTCATGGAGAGAACATGGGAACCTATGTGGGTGGATGGTGATTTGACTGTGGAATTACATAGATTTCTATGTTCATAATTTAGTGTGTGTTCTTAAATGGTCTAGTGATTCCTTATGGATTTATGTAATTATTATTAAATGATATGAGATAGAGCATAAGATGGTATTATAGAGCATTTTTCTCTGATGTTGGAAACAATATTCGTCACATTTATACACCATTGAAAGTGCCTTCGTGGTTTGAAATTCCTATAATGTGGAGCCCCATAGTTTGAAATTGAACCTTATCAACATAGTATTATGGTTAAGAGTATCATAATATTGGGGATGAGTTTCTTAAAACCCATAGTGTGTTGTTATTAATGGTTTTTTTTCTGACTTCTATCTCAGTCATGGAGCTGGGGGTATGTAGGTAGCTCATTTTTTGGTGAATATCATTCCTTGATGAATAGAGTTGTGTAGTAAAAGAAAATGTAATGTTCGAAGATAGAATAAAATGATATAGAAGGTGTTAAAAACCATAGTCTATCAGGAATTATGGATACAAAAATAATGTGGACTCTCAAATATCTTATACATTACGTTGGGAATTTTGAATTAACTTGGGGTTTCAAGGTTGTAATATTTTAGAGGGAGTTTTAATTTTGACATGAGAAAATGGGTTTTTATAGAAGTTAGATTTGTATCAATAATATTATCATGGGAAATCATAGGAATAATTTTTTGGAATGAGAATGTGGAAGAATTAGTATTTTGGGTACATAGGTGTGTAACAACACAATATGATAATAGAAGAAAATTATTTATGATGGGGTAGATGACATGAAACACCGATTATAAAAGACGAGTGAAATATGTAACCCTTATCACCTAGAAATTTGAATTGAAGATACCAACATTATTAACTAAAATATAATTTTTTTACACTTTTATATATAATTAATTTTTTGGTGACCAATTATTTATAAATGAAAATATAAAAATACGGAAAATAAATGAAAATATTTTTCAGAAAAACTATTTTTATGTGCACAGCTATGTTTTATACAAATAAATCAAAAATGGCCCTTATTGGATAATATAAATTATATTTATATAATATATATTAAATCTATTAATTAAAATTCATTTTATGTGTTTTAAATACATCAGATAAATATAAATTTTATTTTATGCTTAGAACTGTATTTTTCAAAAAATGAGGTTTGTTGCCTTTTTACGGTGTAGTTATTTTAATAAAAAAGTTTTATTTTTTTATATTTTGATAAAAATATTTAATTTCTTAAATAATATCACCAATATTATTTTATGGTGAAATATTTGGTATTTTTCTGAAAAGATTAAATTTTTGATGAATAGTGAAATATTCTGATTCTTTTAAAATGCCATTTTTTAAAAATAATTAATTATTTTAAAACATTCAACTTGTTTCGAATTTGTTTTAAAGAAAACCAAGTATTATTTATTTATAATTAATACAATTTATTAATTTTTAAAAAACATTATATTGGTTTTTACTATATGTTTATTTTGGTTTAAACAATGGTTTTCCCAAAAAAACTGATCAAAAATTCATAATGTTTCTACATTTTAAATAATTAAAAAAATCCAGCATTTGGAAATTTGTAAATGAAATTAATATACTATATATCACTAAATGTTAATTTATTTTCATAAAATTTTAATTATTTTATAGTGTTAATATTAGATCATCTTTCTCTAATAAAATACTCCTCGTAAAAACTCAATGTCTCATCACATTTGCGGGATTTAATATTAACATAAATTTTAAAAATTATAGGAATTAAATATGTAAAAGTTGATTCCATATTTGGAATAATAATAATTTAAAATTTATAATAAATAAATCTTAATTTTTGTCCATAATTATTAGTGAAAACAATTATAATTAATTACTGTTATTAAGGTAAAAACAAGTTTACTTAGTTGCTAAAATTGGAATATAAGGTATATTGTTTACCAAAAATGTTTAAAAATAGATTTCATATACATATTTCGACATTATATATTCTATTAATAATAATGGAAAATTATTGGTGCTGTTTAAATTAAAACAACATGGGTAGAATTATCTCTTTCAATAAAGTTTCTAGTGTGCCACTTGCCCCACTACAAAAAGGCCACCCCTCTCCTCACTTATTAAAACCATATAAAATATTAGATTTGGAAATTAACCACAAAAATAAATTTTAAAATACAATACATTCATCCTAGATGAATTATTGTTTATTTAAAGGTAACTTTAGAAGGCCTTTGGTGGAAACCTACGGAATATACCTAAAGAAGAGCTATTATTCTTCAACGAGAATTTTTTTTCATTCTCCACCTACTACAATTATCCTTATATGCTAATGATACAATAAAATTAGTATATTACATATAATTATATTTTTTATGTAAATATATGAACCAATAACCAAACACACAACCATAAAATGTTTTATTAAATCATCATTCTGGTGTATAACAAACTACATCCTCACAAGAGGATGTCATTCGTTTCTCCATTACCACATCTCACTTTTGGGTATGAGGATAGGGAATACGGTTTATTTAAGATATTTATAACATAATAATTTTTATAAAGTTTTAAAATAAAATACAACCTTTTTTATATTATAATTATTACGGGATATGATAAAGTCCCTCATGTGTTTGGTGGAGAATTACCTCACAAATCGATAAGACACATTTTTCACTAAACCATTACATTGATGGTAATAAGGGTAAATATAATAAATTTATGTGATATAAATGAAATATTTATGATATTAATTAATTATATATAGTTATATAATTATAATATACCATTTTATTTCTTACCTTTTCACTCACTGAAAAAGTGATAACGTCATTCATGGACATGTGGACAGCTACCTCGTCGAAGTGATACGATTATGTTTCTCACCCAAAAATCACAAGAATGATATATATATATATATTATGGTATTTATAATATAATGAAAAAAATTTAATGATAAAATTTTATTTAAATTATTTATTTAATGGTCATTGAAAAATGGAAATGTAACTCATACGTAAGTATGACCTACTGTTTCCATGTTCGTAACGTCGGTTCATTTTTCATAACAATAATTCATGATTGGTTGTAGAATTATAATTTCTATAAAATATGATAATTACATAATAATATATATTTATAGTATGAAACAATTTAATATTAATAAGAAATGGATCTTTTATGATGAAACATGCATAAAAAACAAGCCACTTGACACCCAAAGCAATGAAAATGATGAATGAATTATAAACAAAATAGTGATAGGATTTTATAAAATGATCATATATAATACTATAAATATTAATATAGTTCTATTATATGTTAATAAAAAGTTTAAAAATATTTTAAATGAGTTTAAATGATGTTCACCAAAAAGGAAGCGAAAGGTAAGTGTTTTCTTGTCACACTTTTATGTCTGTGAGATATATTCAATATTTTCCACATATTTTTGTTGCGTTATATATATAAATCCAATGAATGTATTTTATTATTTTTAAACATAGTCTTATTGGTATTTCCATACCCATTTTAGTATCTCTCTTTCATGGGGTTACTGTTTCAGAGTTACCAAAATGGTAATGGACTTCATCTTAATTTCCTTTCATTGTGGAATTTTTTGATGCAATGCGCCTTAATTATTTTATATTGTGTATATATAGACCCATTGAAATTATATATAATTTATTTATTTATTATATAGTTATTTAATGTTTTTTATTGTTATTTATTAATTATGTTTACAATTCAAGTGTTTCCCAAGTGATACATACCATTTCTTTAAAAAACATTATTTTAATTCTTTCCTTCCAACAATTTATTTTCCATGTCGATATCTTTACCCTGATTTTATGAAAGTTATTATATGAATTTAATGTATTTATAAATTAAATTTTATATTCATATTATTTCAATAGTTTTAAAAAATGAATATTTTAGGTGATTTATATGGAATTTTTTAAAAAATGACAAAAACAATATTCTATTCTTAATAAATATGGAAATAATGTCTTTTCTACCATCGCGACCTCTATTTTATTTTGAGGATACACTGAAATATTTTTTATTTATTAAAAGAAAACCATTTATACCATTTTTTAAATTTTTTTGTTAAAAATGGGTTTTTAAATGGGAAGTATTTTGTGGTACTCAAATTGGATTTTAGAAGAAGTTGGTATTTTGATATCCAAAAGGTATTAGTTTATGAGTTTAAAAGTGATTTTCTGAAGTGAAAGATTAGAAAAATTTATTTATTTAATGTTACTTTAGAATTATTCATGCTAAATGGGTATTCCTCGATACCTCTAGGTGATCCTATTACAGCTTATGTTATGGGGTGACCTATATAACATTGGGTGAGCCCGTTACAGCTTATATGATAGGGTGACCTAGATAGCACCAACTGATCCCATTATTAATTAATTTATGGTTACATACAGACAACACTCCAATTCTTCAGGTAATGGTTATATGGGGAGTAGTAAGTATGGTTATTCCAATTTAATTGGTTTTTAATGGGTTTTATGAATGTGATTCTCCATGTTACTTAAAAGGGGTTTAATTGTTTTTTATGGGACTATAATGTTTTTATCATCAAGATTGATATCACGTGGCTGATTATTATTGATTTTTATGAGTATTTCTATTATCATATTTTAAAATATTATGATCCACATACTGATAGGTATGATTTTTTTTATTATTCACTCATGGGCTTTGAATATGTCGTTATACCCTTATGAAATTCTTATGTTTATTGATGAAATTGAATTGTAATTTCTTATGTTTACTATTATTGACCATATAATATCACCGTTTTTATTATTCATCTTCCATGTGTTATTAAGAAATGAAGTTGAATTAATTATATAGATAAGGGGTTGAATTGTATGATGATGATGACTTAATTTGAAATAAGGAAAATTTGACTAAGTGGGATAAGTGTTCAGTTAACAACATGGATAATATTTATGTACCGGTTTATCATAATTATATAAATTGGAAACCCAAAAATATATTTGATAATGTGAGTGATATAATATTTCCTTTTTATATTTTATATTTTCGATGGAGAAAATTGGGTCACCTCCATAAGTATAAAAGGTAGAAATGTACTATTTATGATTTTAGCACTGAATCAGAGAGTGAGGGTTCTAGTCCATTATAGTCGGTATCAAATAAAAGGGTTTGATAATTTTGGAGATTATGAGGTTTTCATGTGAGTTTATTTTGAGAGTTATGGATACGGTTATAGTTCTATAAGAATAAGGATGATCATATGTTCAAATTCTTTGACACCCATTTTAGGTTTTAAGCGATGAGATATTAATGTGATTAATGATATTTTTTTGACCCGTTTTATTATGTTGAAGTATTGGTAAATTAATGGTTTAACATGAATTATGAATTTATTTTCTTTTTGAAATGAGATTTAAGGTTTTCATATCCTTTATATATTATATGATAATTGATTTTGAGAACTCATGTTTTATCATATAGACTAATAGAGGATTCAAAAGTAATTTGGTGACCAAGTGATTAATATTACTTCAAAATATGATTTCCATTTTTTTTGGTTTCAAATATAAAAGTTATGAGTTACGCTTTTAGGTTAAAAAACATTTAAATTTTATGTTATTCAGGTTATATGAGATATATTAGTATGTAATGATTTAGTATGAATGCTGGGTATTTTTGATGAATTTGGAAGATTATTGTATCATATGAAGGTTTATTCACTTTTCCAATTATATTACCATGTGAAGACCATTTTTGTTTTTTAGTGTTTAAAGATAGGTGTAATATCAATCTTTCCCTTTTATGGTTATTGGTTCTTTGAATTGTTCCTTTAGTTCTCCAGGCATGAATAATCTATCATTAATACAAATAATTTGGATAAAAATATATGGATATGGTGGAAGTTATTTATAATATTAAATTATACTCATAAATTAAATATATTTCCATATTATTTTAGTCTCTATGGTAAGATAATTTCTCAATGATAGTAAAAGTATTTTGAAACAAAATAGTAGTCCCAATACTATTAATTAAAGGGATTTATAGTCATTTTGATAATCATAGAATTATAGTTTTGTGGCCTTTATCTTTTCATTGATCATTAAATATCTTGTGATCAATTACCTCAATCACTCTCAATAATTATTTATGATTTTATTCCTTTACCATATATGTTATCATATTTGTAAATATAGTTATGTGTTATGTCATATGACCTTTTTGATTCCCTTTGTCTCTTATTAAGAGTGTGTTTTATTATCTCTTTTTAGGATGTGGGTTTATATCAAAATAATTTTCAAATAATTATGATTTTATTTATGAGATAAAGTTCAAATTGTGAGGTTGAAATTTATTTAAGGGGTGGAATATGTAACACTTTTAGATTTTAAAAGATGTAAATTATGTTCAATAGCGTAAATATTGTGCATCATTGAGCCGAAACAACATGTAAAAGATGTATCACTTATCACCAATACTTTGTAATGGTGGGTATTAACATGGATAATTTAATAATTAAAATATGTTTTACACATTTATATATATTTATTTTTTTGTGACCAATTTGTTATCACTAAAAATTAAAACCTTTTGAAAATAAAAGGAAATCCTTTTCTGAAGAACTTGTTTTATGTGCAAAAGTGTTTTTTATACCAAAAAATTAAAAAAAACTTCATTATTGGATTATATTAATTATATTCATATACTATATATTTTAACTAATGTTAAAAATTTACCACATGTTTATTTAGACATGAAATAACAATAAAATAATTTTTATGCTAAAACTGTATATTTTAAAAAAGAAGTTTTGTCACCTTTCTATGGTGAACTTATTTTAGAACTGATATTTGAAACATTTTTTAACATTATTTGAAAAAATAAAGTTAATTTTATAATTAAAAATATCAAAAACTATCTTTGGCTGAATTTTTGGTATTTTTACGAAAATATTCAATTTTCGATGAATATGGAAAAATTCTGATTTTTTTTAAAAATCATTTCTTTTTAATAAATAAATATATTTAAAAGTATCAATATGTTTTGAATATTTTTTAATGAAACAGAAGTATTATATATTTTTATTTAAACCACTTAATTTTTTTTAATCAAATTTAATAATCTTTTTAGTATAAGTTTGTTTTTGGGTTTAAAAATGGGTTATTCTAAAATGTGTTTTAAAATGCATAAAGTTTCTCCATTATAAATAATTAAATCAATAATTACTATGGAATTTTATAAATTAAATGAATATAATATATATCACTAATTATTAATTAAGTTTAATACAATTATTATTATTATTCATAGAGTTAATAATGATTTATCTTTGTCAAAAACAGTTCTCTTCTTAAAAACCCAATGTCTCTCTGCATCAACGAGATTAATATTAAATTATTATTTTTTCAAATACTTTAATATAATTTCGATAAATAGATTGTATATTTTGAATAATAGTATTTTCTAATGTATAATAAGTCAAAATTAATTTTTTAAAATAATTATTATTGAAAATAGTTACAATTAATTACAATGATTATGGAAAAACGAATTTACTAAGTGGTTAAACATAGAATATAAGGGGTAGAAATAACCCATTACATGTAAACAAACATTTTATGGAACTATATGTAAATTATACATTATAGTACATATAATAGAACATTATAGGATCCTGATGGAAAAAAACATTGTTGTAGTTCACTCATTCAAAAAAATGATAAGTTTGTTACTCACGCACTTATAAATGACCACCCACTCTCCTCCCATATTCAAAACGTAAAAACTATTGGGTTTTGATAAATATTCTCAAAAATAACTTCACTAATTCCCAAAACTCATTCTATAATCCTTATTTTTTCATTAATCCAACCTAGGATGCCTTTTGTGGAATCCTAAGGAGGATACCTGAGGAGCAGGTAACGTTCTTCAATGAGTATTTTACTCATTCTCCATCTCTTATAATTATTCATATACAATTATAATATAATAAAAATAGTTTCATTAATATAATGATATTTTTTATGTTAAAGGTATGACCTACAACCTCACAATCGTTGATCAAACGGGTTACGAAATCACCATTCATGTGTACGGTGGTCTACTTCCTTGTGAAATGATGTCTTTCATTTCTCCATTACCACCTCTCGCGGTTGGGTATAATGATGGATATAAATTTTATATATAATATTTAAAACATAATTAAAAATATTAAGTAATTATATATTTAATTCCCTTTTTTATTACATTCCTTTAGAGATATAGTAATATTTCTCATGTGTACTTCGGACTACCGCCTTGCGAAGAGATGTGATTAATTTTTTACAAACATATTATAGGGATTATAATAAGGGTAAATATAATAATTATAATTTTTAAAAATGAAAAATCTAGGATATTCATCACATATTTATAATTTTTAAATATAACATTTCTTTTTAATTTCTTAAATTTTCACTTATTGAAAAAGTGCTAACGTCATTCATGGATTTGTGGATTATTCCCTCCTCAAAACAATGTGATTATTTTTTTCATAAAAACATTAAATTAATGATATATGTATATAGGTATGTATAATGGAATTTATTATATATTTATAAATTTTTAATGATAAAATACCACTTACCTTATTTCCATAATGATCATTGAAAAATTGAAACGTTACTCATGTGTACAAATGACCTATCGTCTCTATGATCATAACCCATAAACATAATTCATGATTTTATTTGACATAATTTTTTTTAAAATTAAATTATTATTCTATATATTATGAAACTATATAATGTGAATAATAAATTAATCTTTCTTGATGAAAGATGTATAAGAAAAAAAGCAACTTACAACCGAAACAATGAAAACAATAAATGAATATTAACCATCCAGTGATGAGATATTATAAAATAATTATATGTGATATTATAAATATTAATATGGTTATGTTATAAGTTAAAAACATGATTAAAACCACTATACATTAGTTTAAATATTGTTTACCCAAAGAGAAGCTCAAGTTAATATTTTTCTCATCTCACTTTTATTACAATGAGATATATATCATATTCGCCAATTATTTTTGTTCTGTGGTGTATATAAATCCCACGAATTTATTTTTTGATTATTATTTTTAACATTATTTTTAACACCCCAAGCTTCTACAGTACGCTTCTCTTTTAATAATGCGATAGCGTGTGTTTTACGCAACATCTAGTTCTAACACACCACAACCAATCAAACTAGCCATTATGAATAGTAATACCTACGTTTTGAAATTATATATATATATATATATTATATATTGCAAAATGGACTTCATTTTTGGTTTCGGAATATTGAAATTATCCTAAGATGAATTTTTGGTATTTTTCTGAGAACTTCCAATTTTTATAAATAGTGAAAAATACTTAAAAACAACTTTTTTAATCAAAATAATTTATAATGATAAATTATAATATTGAGTGGTTTTAATGTATAATTAGAATATATTTTTACCATTTTATCCAATGGTGTTCATTAGAATTTATTTCACTTTGAAATTGGACCTAAACAATTGTCAATCTTTTGGTATATATTGTTTCTTAAAAACAAGCTATTTGTTGTGACAACGGGAATTAACTATAAAATTAATTAATAAAACTTATATGTTTGGAATTTTGTAAAATAGAAATAATTTTTGAATTCAGAATAACAATTATATCTTAGGGTGAAATTTTGGCATTGTTCTGAAAAACATCAGTTTTTGATGAATAGTGAAACTACTAAGTGGTAGTTAAAAAACTGAATTATTCATTAAACATAATTTTACCGCTTCTGTGAATGGAATTTCGAAAATCCAAGGGACACAGTTAACATCAATAAGTAAAATGTGGTTTAATGAGATGAAAATAATTTTTGGTGAATAGTAACTTTTTACTTTTATTTACCACGGTTAAAAGTAAATAGGGTAATTAAGGGTAAAATTGATATTAATATTACATTAAAACATGTCGTAATTCTATTAGACAAGTGTATATCGACTAAAAACAACCTTAAGAATAAAATATTATCATTTAGGTCCACTTGGATTAGATTAGGACATTTATTATTATTTAATTCAAAGAAGAGTTAAAAGAGTTAAAATCAAAGATTATTTACTAAAACATTTTTAATATAGGGTTATACATAAGATAAATTCTATTGTAAATATTCATTAGAAATATAATACAATTTCCTACATAATTATATTTTATTTATAATTTTTAGACATTAAATAATTTAATTTATTTGTGACACAATGATGATGCAGTAATTACAATAATAGTGAAAAATTAAAATAATTGATATTATAAATACCCAAATAAATATAATTTGAGACTTTTAATGAATTAAAATAATTTTCTAGGTTAATATGACATATTAGGATTGATTTAATTGACTTTTTTGAAGTAATCATTCTGATATGAGTTTCAAAAAAATCAGTTATTGAATAGTGTCAAAATTGATATAAAAGAGTTTTTAAAACAAATATTATATTATTAATTGATATTAAATTCCTAAAAATATATGGTTTGTCCAAGAGACTTATATCATGATAGGTGTATTATTAATGGACCACTTGGGGGACTCTTGGATGTATATAGTATGTTTATTAACTATATAATATAAAAATACAAAGAGAGATTGTAAAAGTGAAACTAATTAACTAAGAATTAATACTTTAGGTTAATATAATTACCCAAACCTGTCTAAATTATATTGGTTGAGTGGTTTTCGAACTATCCCCACCTTAACCTTTAAATAATTCACTTTGGAGCCATTAGAAACCGAATATGAATTTATTATAAAATAATATTTCTAGCTTTTCCAAAGGTGCCCCTCACCCCTCTTATAAAAGGGCACTCCTCCTTCTCATTAACTCACACCTTCAAAGCCTTTTGGTTCGGCCAAACTCTGCCCAAATACTCTCCAAAATTCCCTCAATACACCCTATAGGCCTTAGTTTGATCAGAAAGCCAACCTAAGGAGCCCTTTTGATCAAATCAAAAGGAAGAACCCGAAGAAGAGGTAATGATTTCACCACCCTTTTTCACGTTCTTTTCTTCTGCCACTTCTTCTTCCTTTGTTGTTTCCATTCTAAAATAATAACTCTCATATAATATATATAGTGTGATGTTATTATAAATATGGTACAACCATATTCACTATTCTATCCATCCTTTGAATAACATGTCACCATAAGTACGTACGTACGGCTTACCGTCTCCACGTCTTGGTGTAATTGTTATTCAATAAATTATTATTTAGATGGGTATAATAATGATGTGTAACTCATGAAAATAATAAATATAACATGATAATGATTCTGTATATATGATATAAAATCCAATTATATATTATTTTAATATTGTAACAGCCCGAGATTTTATGAAAAATAATCTTTTTAATTTTATTAATGTCTTCTGTTATACGCTACACCAAAAGGAGGTTTCACAATACACATCTCTGACCTGGCTTGAATTATACGCAATCGCGACCTTCCACGATAGCGTGTGTTGTACGCAACACCGAGTTTCGCTAAACAATGATATGCTATTAAGATATTATTAAAACTAGCCGTTATGAATAGTAATAACCACTTTTTGAAATTTTTTAAATTTTATTTTTCAAAATGGAATTCATTTTTGGATTCGTAATATCAAAATTATCTTAGGGTGAAATTTTGGTACTTTTCGGATAACTTTCATATTCTGATGAATAGTGAAAATTACTAAATTTTAATTAAAAACAACTTTTTTAATCGAAATAATTAATAGTGATAAATTATTAATTTGAGTGGTTTTAAAGTATATTTAGAATATATTTTTACAATTTAATACAATGTTGGTCATTGGATGTAATTTCACATTTAAACCAGTTATAAACTAGTGTCAATCTTTTGATAGTTATTATCTCTTAAAAACACGCTATTTGTTTTGACGACGAGAATTAATTTTTAAATTAGTTAATGCAACTGATATGTTTTGAATTTGGTAAAATAGACATCATTTTTGAGTTCATAATATCAAATATATCTTAGGCCTAATTTTTGGTATTTTTCTGAAAACTTTCAATTTTCGATGAATAGTGAAACCACTAAGTGGTAGTTAAAAAACTGAATTTTTCAAAAAACATAATTTTACCGCTTCTGTGAATGGAATTTCGAAAATCCGAGACACACGGTTAATATCAAGGACTAAAATGTGGTTCAATGAGATGAAAATAATTTTTGGTGAATAGTAACTTTTTACTTTTTTACCGCGGTTAATAGTAAATAGGGTAACGAAGGGTAAATATGATATAACTATTACCCTAACACATGTCCTAATTCTATTGGATAAGTGTAATTCGATCAAAAACAAACTTAGAAATAAAATATTATCATTTAGGCCCACTTGGATTAGATTAGGGCATTTATTATTATTTAATTCAAAGAAGAGTTAAAAGAGTTAAAATCAAAGTTTATTTACTAAAACATTTTTAATATAGGGTTATAAATAAGATAAATTCGATTGTAAATATTCATTAGAAAGCTAAACATATTTCCGACATGATGGTATTTTATTTGGAATTTATAGACATCAAATAAGTTAATTTATTTATGACACAATGATGATGCAGTAATTATCTTATTAATGAAATATTGACATAATTGATGTTATAAACACCAAACTAAATGTAATTTGAGACTTTTTATGAATTCTACTAATTTTATAGGTTACTATGATATATTTGTATTGATTTAATCAACTTGGTTAGAACAAATAATTCTGTTAGGACTCTCACAAAAATCATATATCAAATAGTTTCAAAATTTACACAAAATAGTTTTTAAATTAAATATTATATTATTAATTGTTATTTTATTCCTAAAAATCTAAGGTTTGGCCAAATCACTTAGATAAGGATATATATATTAATAATAGACAATTTGGGGTTCGTTTGGCATGTTATATTAAATGTATTAACCATATAGTGTAAGAAAACAAAAATACACGGTAAAAATTAAATTATTTAACTTAGAGTTAAATCTAATTGATAAGGTTAAAATAATAACCTAAACTTGTATAAATCCTATTTTTTGATAGGATTTCGACCCATCCCCACTTTAGCTTCGAAATAAGACCCTTTGTAACCATTATAAACCGATTTTGACCTTAATATAAAATAATATTTTGAGATATTCCTAAGGTGCCCCTCTCCTCCCTTATAAAAGGGCACCTCCTCCCTCTCTTCCTCACACAACTTTGAGCCTTTAAGCTCGGCCAACCCCTGCCAAAATTACTTCTCCACTTCCCTAGTATCATCCTAGAGGTCCTGGTCTTCTTAAAAGACCAATTTTAGTGCCCTAAAAGGAGGTCTCAAAGAAGCACTTCAAAGAAGAGGAGGTTCGGACACTTACAAAGCAAGTCGGACCTAAGGTAAGGGGAATATCACAATCTCATTTTTTTTCCGAGATTGTTTATACTTTAGTATTTACTGGGGTGTATTTTATCATCCACATCCATGTTTCCTCAAAATTTAATATTATTTCCATCCACCTAAAATTTTTTAAATCCTATTTTACCCTTCGGTGAGTTTTTAGTAAAAGATATGAAAGGAATCTTTTGTCGTTTTTTTCGTACGAGGTACTTTTTGACTTTTCCGACAAAAGTACGAAGACTGTTTTTTTTAACTTATACGACATGAATGGATTTTTAAAACATTATTTCAAAGAAGATTCCTTTACAAGTTTTCAAGTTTATTTTTAATCAATTTTTTTTAGTTTAAAATTGTATGACATGTTAAGAAAAGAAAAAGTTTTGAAGTTAAAAGGATATTTTCCTCAAGAATGTAGTTCAAGTGTTTTATCAAAATTATTTTCCATCTAAGATAATAAAGGGTTCTGTTTTTATCCCTATTGTTACATTGATTTTATTATGTTTTGATGGAATTATTTTTATTAATTCCTTTATCATATATGAATTGTTTTATGATGTCATGATGTTTAAGATTCCCATTTTTATTACATGGGTTATGCAATGATGTATGATTTATGATTTTGTGGAACACATAAGAATGGTATCATTATGAGATGGGTGGGACCTATATCTCTCTCCAATGCATTGGGTAAAGATTTTATATCTCATGAGATAGACATGGCTGGAATGGTAGGTTATACCGGTTCAGTGAAACAGGACTGAAACGAGGGTTACTCGATTCAGAAAGGGACTTTGTCCACTAAGATAGTCTTGGAAACGAGTCTTGGCTAACAAGAAATGATTCTCTATGATTATGTGTGTATGCCACAAAGTTCCATGTTTTAAGTTATGATTATTGGGATTTCATTTCACTACTATGATTTATCCCATGTTATGAAATTATGCTCTCTTTTTAAGGTTAAGATTTCCAAAATGTTATGTTCTTATGAATATGATGTGATTGATATTTCTTTTGTTTACCCTTACAGAGCATTTGAGCTCACCCTTTTATGTTTACTTTTCCCCAGGATATAAAGAAAGGTTTTAGGTATAAAAAAAAGGGAAGATCTTTATGGGAGATGTTGAAGATCTTTCACCATGATTAGAAGATTATACTCCGAGTTTCCAAAGACACTAAACTATTACGATCCTTGTGTGTGTGTTTTTTATTGTACTAAGTATTCCACAAATGTAATGTAATGTCAATGTACGTCAAGCATCGGGTCTCTACAGTTGGTATCATAGGAAAGGTTTAGTCAACCTTTGGAAACTAGGATGCGAAAACGTTAGTGAGATCCCTATAGATATTTATAAGGTATGTCTAGGGATACCCCTAAGGATAAGTATACGTATAGGATATAGTCCTAGAAATATGGTAACGATATTAGATTAAACCAAAGATGTTAGATATTTAAGTTACTCCCCCTTTATTATGATTTTTGCCTCTCACGCTATTCTTTTTGGGTTTTAGAAAATGGCTGGAAACAAGGTGATTCACGATAATGGAGGATATGATGGACAATGGAATGATATTCTTCATGAGTAACCAAATGAAATGGGATTTGGATGTCCAAACATCATTATTATGCCGAATCAGCAATCTCATAATATGATCAATAAAGTAAAATTTGGTAAGTTTCCTGACTCGGCTAATAAGAGAAAGATGGAGTTTCATGATGATCATAGAGGAAAGAAAGTTCAATTTTCCCTATGTAAATCATGTGGGAAGAGGCATCAAGGATAATGTTTCAAAGGAACTGGAAGATTCTTTGGGTGTGGAAAAGAAGGACACAAAGCCAGTAAGTGAAAAGGAAAAGGTTCAGTTAACCCCAGGGATGAGGATAATGGTATTGCTATGACTTCAACAATGGTTAAATGTTTTAAATGTGGAATGTACGGGCATTATGCAAATCAATGCCCTAAGGGAAAGTCTCATGAAGATAATCAGTATGGTCGTATGGGAAGTATTTATGTGGATGATGATGAAAAGACTAACAATGATATGTGAGATGAAAGAATTGTTGAAGCTCGGTCAATGGTTTAAGAATGTAGTGGAATGATTACATGTTTATCATGTGTAATGTTGTATAAGTAATCTCATGGTACTATGGAATAAAGAGACATGTAAGGATTGTTACATTGTTGTTTGATTAATGTTACCAGTATCCATGAAAGGTTATTCAGATATTTTTGGAATGTAGATGATATGCGCATAATGAAGGGATAAGAAGAAAATTAAAAGTTTAATTGTATTCATGAGCTCATGATTGATATAAGGACTAAGTGATATCATGGTTTGAGTATATAGAATTTTGAGGATTTTGGTATTCATGTTTTCACTAAGGTATTCAATAGAATACACGATTAAGGACTTTGAATGTTTGGAATGTGACCAACAAAACATATCTTATGATATATGGGGATCGACGATGGTGTTAAATCTCTGGTAATCGTTTTCACTATGTTATGAGAGTGGACTGCAGTATTATGGATAAGCCTAAATATTGGAATGGATTATGTTGGACATAAGTTAGTATTATTGATGGGATGTTATAGTAATATAGTTTTAGAAAAAGGACAACCTGCAGGATGGGCGACAGCCCATCGCTTCGAACAAGGCTATGGGAATCGAACCCACAACCGAAGTGCGACTGGCCTTAATCCCCTACCACTAGACTATAGGAAGTCCCTGTTTAGTAGAAACTAGTTTTATTATATTAAGCAGTATGATATATGAAGAATAAGTCTATTTTAGAAACCATATATGATTAATCTCACTATAGATCGACTTATGTATATAATTTTTGCTAACCTTTTGAGACAGATGGAATGACCCGTCATTCTATCACATGATCTGCTAACACTTCACGAATAACAAATTCAACTTCATTTATTTAAGAGATGAAGTGGAAATTGTTCAAGGCACGAACAACAGTGAGATTGTACCAAAATAAAGTAAGTATTTATTCTAAGCAAATTTTCAACTTTAGGGAAATGATCTTGAAAACCAAAAATGTTGTCCTAGTGATCTTATATCTGATTAATCAGATGGTACCTTAGATCATCACAAATTTATGGATTTGTGATTGTTGGCTTTTCCATAGCCATGTTCTCTACCACTCTCCATCAGAACATGATGGTTAGATTTTTCTTCCATATCCATATTTTCACCTATGTGGAAACCCAGTGATTAGTTTATTTGGGTAACCATTACGTTTCATACTTTCATTTTTAAATATTGGTTTTTGTATTCCTTTTTACGATGTGGGTTTCTATTAAAGAAACTTTCGAATAGTAAACCATTTATAACCCCGACGAATTTCGAGGGCGAAATTCATTTTAAGGGGGGTAGAATGTAACAGCCCGAGATTTTATGAAAAATATTCTTTTTAATTTTATTAATGTCTTGTGTTATACGCTACACCAAAAGGAGCTTTCACAACACACATCTCTGACCTGGCTTGAATTATACGCAATCGCGACCTTCCACGATAGCGTGTGTTGTACGCAACACCGAGTTTCGCTAAACAATGATATGCTATTAAGATATTATTAAAACTAGCCGTTATGAATAGTAATAACCACTTTTTGAAATTTTGTAAATTTTATTTTTCAAAATGGAATTAATTTTTGGATTCATAATATCAAAATTAGCTTAGGGTGAAATTTTGGTACTTTTCGGATAACTTTCATATTCTGATGAATAGTGAAAATTATTAAATTTTAATTAAAAACAACTTTTTAATCGAAATAATTAATAGTGATAAATTATTAATTTGAGTGGTTTTAAATTATATTTAGAATATATTTTTACAATTTAATACAATGTTGGTCATTGGATGTAATTTCACATTTAAACCAGTTATAAACTAGTGTCAATCTTTTGATAGTTATTATCTCTTAAAAACACGCTATTTGTTTTGACGACGAGAATTAATTTTTAAATTAGTTAATACAACTGATATGTTTTGAATATGGTAAAATAGACATCATTTTTGAGTTCATAATATCAAATATAGCTTAGGCCTAATTTTTGGTATTTTTCTGAAAACTTTCAATTTTCGATGAATAGTGAAACCACTAAGTGGTAGTTAAAAAACTGAATTTTTCATAAAACTTAATTTTACCGCTTCTGTGAATGGAATTTCGAAAATCCGAGAGACAAGGTTAATATCAAGGACTAAAATGTGGTTCAATGAGATGAAAATAATTTTTGGTGAATAGTAACTTTTTACTTTTTTTTACCGCGGTTAATAGTAAATAGGGTAACTAAGGGTAAATATGATATTACTATTACCCTAACACATGTCCTAATTCTATTGGATAAGTGTAATTCGATCAAAAACAAACTTAGGAATAAAATATTATCATTTAGGCCCACTTGGATTAGATTAGGACATTTATTATTATTTAATACAAAGAAGAGTTAAAAGAGTTAAAATCAACGTTTATTTACTAAAACATTTTTAATATAGGGTTATACATAACATAAATTCTATTGTAAATATTCATTAGAAAGCTAAAAAGATTTTTTACATGATGGTATTTTATTTGGAATTTTTAGACATCAAATAAGTTAATTTATTTATGACACAATGATGATGCAGTAATTATCTTATTAATGAAATATTGACATAATTGATGTTATAAACACCAAACTAAATGTAATTTGAGACTTTTTATGAATTCCACTAATTTTATAGGTTACTATGATATATTAGTATTGATTTAATCAACGTTTTAGAACATATAATTCTGTTAGGACTTTCACAAAAATCATATATCAAATAGTGTCAAAATTGACACAAAATAGTTTTTAAATCAAATATTATATTATTAATTGTTATTTTATTCCTAAAAATCTAAGGTTCGGCCAAATGACTTAGATAAGGATATATATATTAATAATAAACAATTTGGGGTTCGTTTGGCATGTTATAGTATGTGTATTAACCATATATTGTAAGAAAAAAAAGACACGGTAAAAGTTAAATTATTTAACTCAGAGTTAAATCTAATTGATAAGGTTAAAATAATAACCTAAACTTGTATAAATTCTATTGGTTGATAGGATTTCGACCATCCCCACTTTAGCTTTGAAATAAGACTCTTTGGAACCATTATAAACCGATTTTGACCTTAATATAAAATAATATTTTGAGATATTCCTAAGGTGCCCCTCTCCTCCCTTATAAAAGGGCACATCCTCCCTCTCTTCCTCACACAACATTGATCCTTTAAGCTCGAACAACCCCTGCCAAAATCACTTCTCCACTTCACTAGTATCATCCTAGAGGTCCTGGTCTTCTTAAAAGACCAATTTTAGTGCCCTAAAAGGAGGTCTCAAAGAAGCACTTCAAAGAAGAGGAGGTTCGGACACTTACAAAGCAAGTCGGACCTAAGGTAAGGGGAATATCACAATCTCATTTTTTGTCCGAGATTGTTTATACTTTAGTATTTAATGGGGTGTATTTTATCATCCACATCCATGTTTCCTCAAAATGTAATATTATTTCCATCCACCTAAAATTTTTTAAATCCTATTTTACCCTTCGGTGAGTTTTTAGTAAAAGATATGAAAGGAATCTTTTGTCGTTTTTTTCGTACGAGGTACTTTTTGACTTTTCCGACAAAAGTACGAAGAATGTTTTTTTAACTTATACGGCCTGAATGGATTTTTAAAACACTATTTCAAAGAAGCTTCCTTTACATGTTTTCAAGTTTATTTTTAATCAAATTTTTTTTAGTTTAAAATTGTATGACATGTTAAGAAAAGAAAAAGTTTTGAAGTAAAAAGGATATTTTCCTCAAGAATGTAGTTCAAGTGTTTTATCAATATTATTTTCCATCTAAGATAATAAAGGGTTCTGTTTTTATCCCTATTTTTACATTGATTTGATTATGTTTTGATGGAATTATTTTTATGAATTCCTTTATCATATATGAATTGTTTTATGATGTCATGATGTTTAAGATTCCCATTTTTATTACATGGGTTATGCAATGATGTATGATTTATGATTTTGTGGCACACATAAGAATGGTATCATTATGAGATGGGTGGGACCTATATCTCCCTCCAATGCATTGGGTAAAGATTTTATATCTCATGAGATAGACATGGCTGGAATGGTAGGTTATACCAGTTCAGTGAAACAGGACTGAAACGAGGGTTACTTGATTCAGAAAGGGACTTTGTCCACTAAGATAGTCTTGGCAATGAGTCTTGACTAACAAGAAATGATTCTCTATGATTATGTGTGTATGCCACAAAGTTCCATGTTTTAAGTTATGATTATTGGGATTTCATTTCACTACTATGATTTATCCCATGTTATGAAATTATGCTCTCTTTTGCAGGTTAAGATTTCCAAAATGTTATGTTCTTATGAATATGATGTGATTAATATTTCTTTTGTTTACCCTTACTGAGCATTTGAGCTAACCCTTTTATGTTTACTTTTCCCCAGGATATAAAGAAAGGTTTTAGGTATAAAAAAAAGGGAAGATCTTTATGGGAGATGTTGAAGATCTTTCACCAGGATTAGAAGATTATACTCCGAGTTTCCAAAGACACTAAACTATTACGATCCTTGTGTGTGTGTTTTTGTTATGTACTAAGTATTCCACAAATTTAATGTAATGTCAATGTACGTCAAGCATCGGGTCTCTACAAATATCAAAAGAATGATATTGTCGCTCGTGCGTACATACGGACTACCATCTCCACGAACGCGATGAGATTCATTCTCCATCGTATCCATTCAAGTATAATTCACATTTGATAATTAATAATAGTATCTAAGGACTTTATATCATTTTGGATATGATTAAGATACAACCTATCCATTAAAAACATGTCATACGTAACAAAACATATAAAAGAAAACGAGTATGTTAACACCTGAAACGACGATAAATCTATGATATTATTAACAAAGCAATGTTAAAAGATCATATATGATATCATATTAATGAATATGACTATTTAATAATTTAATAAATATTATTTCACGATTATACAGGAGGTTTACCTACCCCAACCAAGGAAAAGTACAAGGTATGGTTTATTTCAAAATCTCTTCATTATCCGAGGTTGTTTATATGTAATAATCTACTGGGATCTCTTTATCATCCACAACCATGTTTATTAAAAATGTACTTCAAAACATTTTTACTATTTACAAGAATATGGGTGAAAGTAATTTATACCCTCGTTTTACTTTTTATAAGTAGTTTATAAATGAATATTTACGTCGTTTCCCAAACAAGGTGCTTTTAACCATTTCGACAGAATTAAGGTAAGAATGTTTTTTTAACTTATACAGCGGGTGCGACTATTTTCCACCCTTATAAAATCATCGAAGCTTACCTTACAAGATTATAAGAATATTTTCAAATAGAATGTTTTATTTTGTAAATATATGACCCTTAATTTATTTCAAAATAGAAAGAGATATTTCTCTAAAAAGAGTTTTGATTTCATCTATGTCAACATCCTTTGATGGATTTTACACTTATTTGAAGTTGATTTATTATGATAAAAAACTTCTATGTTGTATTGAAGGTTTTGTGATATGTTTGACTGTGGATGTGCTATTTTTATACCATTCATGGTTTATGGTGAATGTATTGACATTACATATGCTAGTTTTAATACGAATGTTTATGTTATGTTTAAACCTTTTCATATGGGAATGCATTGGACTTAATATGTGACGGGTGGATCCCGCTATAGCTCCTCGATGCTTCGGTAGGTCTCATGAGACAAACTAGTGTCTTGGAACAAGGCCTTGGAAAAATCTTATTTGTATTCTTGGCACGAGGCCTTGGCTATGTGGTTATGATAGTCTGACATTATGTATTCCATCATTATGAAAGTGGTTATTGATATTTCATGTGATTATTCGATTAGTAGAATATCCATGTGAATAAGTAAATGGAATTATTTCATATTATTTTTTCCATACTATGTTGAAGTTCAATTTGAAAAGCCTTTTTTTTTAGTTATACATTGACTTAAATGTTTATTCTTATTTATGAAAGTTTCCGCTATATTGTTATCCTTACTGGGCATTTGAGCTCACCCATTTTCTATGTTTTATTTTTCCCAGGATGTGAAGAAGTAAATTATGAATAACCTGCAGGGATTTTATGAGGGGATAATAGTGCGGACTATGGAAGACATTATGTTGTTGTAGTAGTTTTTCACTGTATGATGTAATGTAAATCTTTATGAATATATCTAGTGTTTCCATGGATACTAAACCAATCGGTCTTTAGAGATTTGATCTTTCTTGTGATCATGACAATGTTATGTAATAATGCACCGACTATGGGTAACTGGGGTCAGGGCGTTACAGTTGGTATCAGAGGAAGTTTAGTACAAACCTTGGAAGCTAGATTTAGATAAACTCTAATTAGAGCACGTAGACCTAAGATGGACTTTGAGGATTAGTATAGAAGAACTTCCTAGAATTTTGTTATTGTAGAGATTTTGTGAGTTTTCCGAGCAATACATCCCTGTATGGATACGAGCAGCTAGAGGCGGATCTGGAACAGATGTACCTAGGGGTAAAACCCGAAAACACCGTTTTGAGCTAGACTCGAACGGGAACTGGTGCACGACAACGAGCCTTGATGCACTCTTGGTTACGACACACCCGGGGGATATGCTTAGGATAACTCTCATTTTCTTTAAAAATCATTATGAAGGGTTTATGAGTATATAATTCCTCCAAGAAAACATTTTTATGATTATGGATTATATCCATAAATCGTTCAATTTATGTTACGTGTTTTATAAGTATGGAATTATGTATTTTGATTCATAAACAGATCTAGTTTATGCCATTGTTTAGAAATGGCGTCTAGTGGAAGAAAAGGAAACTGTATCAATGCACGCACTCCATGTAGGGATTTCCCTCCTACTCAAGATAATTATAGTGAAGCTGGTGATGCAACTGGTGCCGATCAGCTAATCACCATACTGGTACAACTCACTCAGGTTATGAATAATATCCTTACCCGTATGGAGCACCCTGATCCGCAGCGTGGAGGATCAATGTTAGATAGATTCATGAGGAAACAACCACCAACATTCAATGGGAGTAAAAATCCCTTAGTAGCTGAGCAATTGAAAAATTTCCTAGATAAAATATTTCAGGATTTGGGGACTAGTGAAAGGGAAAAAGTTGTCCTGGCAGTTTACCGCCTCACTATAGATGCTGATCAATGGTGGTCATTGATTCAAAACATGAAAGAAGATGATGAAGTATCAAATATGGAATGGAGGGAGTTCAAAGATCTGTTTTTAGAAAATTACTTTCCTCTTGACCATCGAGCAGATATGGAAAGGAAATTTCTGAGTCTGAGACAAAATGAGGATGAGAATGTCGCAAAGTATTAGTCTAAATTTTCATGGTTAGCAAGTTATGATGGAGATTATATACATAACCCAAGAAGTAAGATTGATCGTTTCTTTTATGGGTTAAAACCATTTCTCCATCGAGCATTAGTCACACAATCCTTCTCGCCGTACGAAGACATTGTCTCATGTGCTATCAAGACTGAAAAGGAATTCTCTAAGTCTTATGACTTTAAAGCAAAGCAAGAGAAGAAGAGATCTGCTGATCAATATGGGAATGGAAATAAGGGGAATAAGGGAAAGGATGAATATCCCTCTTGTGGTAAATGTGGGAAGAAACAACCAAGTACTTGCTTTAAGGGAATGGGTGTCTGTTACAAGTGTGGTGAAAAAGGCCACCAAGCTCATGATTATAAAGGGAAGAAGGAAGCTACCAATGTTCAGTTCTAAAACTGTAGGGATATGGGACATTATGAAAATGAATGTCCTAAGCGTCAGGAGAACTTACCTCGGAAAAGTCCAAGAGAACAAGGCCAAGCTTATGATATCACAACTGCTGAGGTAGAAGCTCCGAAATACGTGGTGGCAGGTAATTTAATGGTTTCCTCAAGTTTAGAAAATGCATTATTTGATTCTGGATCATCACATTGTTTCATATCTTCCCAGTTTGCTAAGAAAATTAGATATTTCCAATTTGATTTAACAAGGGAGTTTTCAGTTAAAAATCCTAAGGGAAGTATCATTGCTACAATGTTTTGTGAATTAGTCCCCATTAGAACAAATAAATATTCGTTATCCGCTGATCTCATCGTCATAACTATTTTGGAGTTTGATATAATCCTCGGTATGGACTGGCTTTCGATATATGATGCGAAGATTTATTTTAAGAAGAAAGAGGTTATGATTCTTGATGATGATGATAAGGACTATCTTATCTTTTGAGCAGAATCATCACCACCTAATTCTTATCTAGATCCACCCCCAGTAGCTCAACTAAATTCAATTATTGGGGTGGAAGAAAATGAAATGACTGTGGGTGAGTAAAGGAATGTTCAAATAGAGGATGTACCTGTTGTGAAAGAATATGTAGATGTGTTTCTGGAAGATTTACTTGGACATCCTCCAGAACAAGAAGTTGAGTTTTCCATTGATTTAATTCCTGGATCAAGGCCTATATCGAAGACCCCTTATAGAATGGCCACTGTATAATTAGTTGAACTAAAGAAACAACTAGAGGAATTAAGTAATAAGAGATTTATTCACCCTAGTGTTTCTTCATGGGGAGCCCCTGTTCTTTTTGTTAAAAAGAAAGATGGATCTATGAGGTTATGTATCGACTATAGAGAGATTAATTCCATAACAATAAAGAACAAGTATCCCCTACCTCGCATTGATGATTTATTTGACCAACTGCATGGAGCTCAATACTTTTCAAATATTGAACTTAGATCTGGATACCATCAGTTGTGTGTGAAGAAGGAAGACATTCCGAAGACAACATTTCGAACATGGTACGTGCATTATGAGTTTACAGTAATTCCTTTTGGATTGTCTAATGCACCCTTTGTATTCATGGATCTGATGAATAGAGTTTTCAAGTAATATCTTGATGAATTTTTGGTGGTATTTATTAATGATATCTTGGTATACTCAAAAAGCTACGATGATCATGAAAATCACTTTCGCATTATCTTGAAGACTCTGAGAAGACATGAATTATATGGGAAGTTTAGCAAGTGTGAATTCTGGCTTCAGGAGATTTCTTTTCTTGGCCATATTGTCTCTAAAGATTGAATCTATGTTGATCCTTCTAAGAGCAAGGTAATCCAAGAATTTCCAGTACCTATGAATATAACTAAGGTACGTAGTTTTATTGGTTTAGCAGGTTATTATCGACGTTTTGTCCAGAATTTTGCCCGATTGGCTAACCCATTAACGAAGCTCACACGTAAAGGGGTTAAATTTGTTTGGACCAAAGAGTGTGAAGAATGTTTTGAAGAACTGAAGGGAAGATTAGTCAACGCTCCTATATTGACTCTACCATTGGGGAATGATGGGTTCGTTATTTATAGTGATTCATCGAAGAAAAGACTTGGTTGTGTCCTTATGCAGAATGACAGGGTTATTGCATATGCATCACGACAGTTGAAAATTCATGAACAAAACTATCCTACTCATGATATCGAGTTAGCAGCTATGATATTTTCTTTGAAGATATGGAGGCACTACCTCTATGGTGAAAATATGAGATTTATACTGATCACAAGAGTTTGAAGTATATTTTCTCACAAAAAGAACTCAGCATGAGGAAAAGGAGATGACTTGAATTACTCAAGGATTATGATTGCACGATACACTACCACCCAGGGAAGGAAAAAAAGGTGGCATATGCTTTGAGCAGAAAAGAACATGGAGTTTTGAACAATATGAGAATTTAAAGGGATCCAATTTTCATGGATCTAGTGAAGATGGACATGGGAATAAACAGGGAAGGTGAAACATCAATTCTTTTTCAAATGGTTCCCAAACCATATTTACTAGAAATGATTAAGCGTTCTTAGACCGATGATGGACAATTTCAAAAGAAGATTAATGCTGTGAATGATGGGAGATTGAGTGACTTTGTGTATGAAGATGGAATTTTGAAATTCGGGAAGAGACATTGTGTTCCCGATATACCTGATCTGAAAAGGGAATTGCTGGATGATGCTCATAGTTCCAATTTCTCTATACACGGAGGAAAAAAATGTATAGAGATTTGAAGGAACATTTTTTGAGGGACAATATGAAGAGGGAGATTGCCAATTTTGTGTCAAGATGTATGGTTTGTCAACAAGTGAAAGCTGGAAGGCAACATCGTGGAGGAGTCATGCAACCTCTTCCCATACCTGAGTGGAAATGGGAAAATATTACGATGGACTTTATCATGGGAATACCAAAGAATCCTAGAAGGAACGATGAAATATGGGTTATTGTTGATTGTCTTACCAAGTCTGCACATTTTCTTGCTATAAGAGAAGATCTACCACTGGAACGTATATCAAGACTACATATTAATAAATTTGTGAGACTTCATGGAGTACCCCTATCGATTGTTTCGGATCGTGATCCCCAATTTACATCAAGATTCTGGAAGAGTCTTCAGAAATCCCTGGATACTGAACTTCATTTGAGCACTACCTACCACCCTCAGACAGACGAACAATTAGAACGGACTATTCAAACCTTAGAAGACATGTTGAGATCTTGTTCATTTGACTTTCAGGGTATATGGGATCAATATTTACCTTTGGTAGAATTTTCCTATAACAATAGCTTCCATTAGAGTATTAAGATGGAACCATATGAAGCGTTATACAGAAAGAGATGACGCACACAGACCTGTTGGGATGACGTTGGTGAAAGAAAACTTATAGGTCTAGAACTGGTGGAGGAAACAATGGAAAAGGTGAAGGTAATCCAAAATCACATCAAAGCATCTCAAAGTAGGAAAAAAATCAATGCCGATAATCGAAGGAAAGATTTGGAATTTCAAGTCGGTGATCATGTTTTCCTGAAGGTATCTCTATGGAAGGGAGTCAAACTTTTTGGTAAGAAAGGTAAATTGAGTCCCAGGTACATCGGACCTTTCGAAATTCTAGAACGAATTGGGGTTGTAGCTTACCGATTGGCAATGCCGCCAAGTCTCTCCAAAGTTCACGATGTGTTCCACGTATCTCTGTTGAGGAAATACATGCCTAACCCAACACATGTACTCACCTATGAAGAATCAGAACTGGAACCTGATATGTCTTATTGTGAAGAGCCCGTAGGGATTCTTGATACAAGAGAACAAGTACTGAGAAACCGGACGATGCGTCTGGTAAAAGTTTTGTGGAGAAACCATAAGATGGAAGAGGTAACGTGGGAACCCGAGGAACTTATGATGAAGAACCACCCAAGTATTTTCATGCGGTAGTATTCTGGAAATTTCGAGGACGAAATTATTTGAAGGAGGGGAGAATGTAACACCCCAAGCTTCTACGGTACGCTTCTCTTTGAATAACGCGATAGCGTGTGTTGTACGCAACATCAAGTTCTAACACACCATAACCAATCAAACTAGCCGTTATGAATAGTAATACCTACTTTTTAAAATTATATACATATTTTATATTTCAAAATGGACTTCAATTTTGGTTTCGGAATATCGAAATTATCCTAAGATGAATTTTTGGTATTTTTCTGAGAACTTCAAATTTTTATGAATAGTGAAAAATATATAAAAACAACTTTTTTAATAAAAATAATTTATAGTGATAAATTATATTATTGAGTGGTTTTAAAGTATAATTAGAATACACTTTTACCATTTTATCCAATTTTGTTCATTAGAATTGATTTCACTATAAAATTGGACCTAAACAATTGTCAATCTTTTGGTATATATTGTTTCTTAAAAACACGCTATTTGTTGTGACAGTGGGAATTAATTATAAAATTAATTAATGAAACATATATGATTGAAATTTTGTAAAATAGACATCATTATTGAATTCGGAATATCAATTATAGCTCAGGGAAAAATTTTGGCATTGTTCTGAAAAACATCAGTTTTTGATGAATAGTGAAACTACTAAGTGGTAGTTAAAAAACTGAATTTTTCATAAAACTTAATTTTACCGCTTCTATGAATGGAATTTAGAAAATTCTAGAGACACGGTTAATATCAAGAAGTAAAATGTGGTTCAATGAGATGAAAATAATTTTTGGTGAATAGTAACTTTTTACTTTTATTTACCACGCTTAAAAGTTAATAGGGTAATTAAGGGTAAAAATGATATTAATATTACCCTAACACATGTCCTAATTCTATTGGACAAGTGTATCTCGACCATAAACAACCTTATGAATAAAACATTATCATTTAGGTCCACTTGGATTAGATTAGAACATTTATTATTATTTAATTCAAAGAAGAGTTAAAAGAGTTAAAATCAAAGTTTATTTACTAAAACATTTTTAATATAGAGTTATACATAAGATAAATTCGATTGTAAATATTAATTAGAAATATAATACAATTTCTGACATAATTATATTTTATTTATAATTTTTAGACATTAAATAAGTTAATTTATTTATGACACAATGATGATGCAGTAATTACGATAATAGTGAAAAATTAAAATAATTGATATTATAAATACACAAATAAATATAATTTGAGACTCTTAATGAATTAAACTAATTATCTAGGTTAATATGACATATTAGGATTGATTTAATTGACTTTTATCTAAGTAATCATTCTGATATGAGTTTCACAAAATTCAATTATTGAATAGTGTAAAAATTGACATAAAAGAGTTTTTAAAAAAAATATTATATTATTAATTGATATTAAATTCCTAAAAATCTATGGTTCGGCCAAGAGACTTATATAATGATAGGTGTATTATTAATGGACCACTTGGGGGTATCTTGGATGTATATAGTATGTTTATTAACTATATAATATAAAAATTCAAAGATAGATTTTAAAAGTGAAACTAATTAACTAAGAATTAATACTTAATGATAAGGTTAATATAATGAACCAAACCTGTCTAAATTCTATTGGTTGAGTGGTTTTCGACCTATCCCCACATTAACCTTTAAATAATATACTTTGGAGCCATTAGAAACTGAATATGAATTTATTATAAAATAATATTTATAGCTTTTCCAAAGGTGCCCCTCACCCCTCTTATAAAAGGGCACCCCTCCTTCTCATTAACTCACACCTTCAAAGCCTTTTGGTTCGGCCAAACTCTGCCCAAATACTCTCCAAACTTCCCTCACTATAACCTAGATTCCTTAGTTTGATCATAAATCCAACCTAAGGAGCACTTTTGATCAAATCAAAAGGAAGAACCCGAAGAAGTGGTAATGATTTCACCAACCTTTTTCACGTTCTTTTCTTCTTCCACTTCATCTTCCTTTGTTGTTACCATTATAAAATAATAAATAAAGTATCATATATATACTGTTATGTTATTATAAATATGGTACAACCATATTCACTATTCTATCCATCTTTTGAATAACATGTCACCATACATGCGTACGTACGGTTTACCGTCTCCACGTCATGGTATACTTGTTATTCAATAAATTATTATTTGGATGGGTATAATAATGATGTGTAACTCATGTAAATAATAAATATAACATGATAATGATTTTTTATATATGATATAACATCCAATTATATATTATTTTAATACCAAAAGAATGATATTGTCGCTCGTGCGTACATACGGACTACCGTCACCACGAACGCGATGAGATTCATTCTCCATCGTATCCATTCAAGTATAATTCACATTTGATGATTAATAAAAGTACCTAAGGACTTGAAATCATTCTGGATATTATTAAGATACAACCTATCCATTACAAACATGTCTTACGTAACAAAACATATAAAAGAAAACGAGTAAGTTAACACCTGAAATGACGATAATTCTAAGATATTATTAAAAAAGCAATGTTAAAAGATCATATATGATATCATATTAATGAATATGATTATTGAATAATTTAATAACAATTATTTCAATAATATACAGGAGGTTAACCTACCCCAACCAAGGAAAAGTACAAGGTAAGGGTTATTTCACAATCTATTCATTATCTGTGGTTGTTTATACGTAATAATATACTGGGATCTCTTTATCATCCACATCCATGTTTCCTAAAAATGCATTTCAAAACATTTTTACTATTTACAAGAATATGGGTGAAAGTAATTTATACCCTATTTGACTTTTTATAAGTAGTTTATAAAGGAATCTTTCCGTCGTTTTCCAAAAAGGTTCTTTTTACCTTTTCGACAAAATTAAGGTAAGAATTTTTTTAACTTATACGGAGGGTGCGGCTATTTTCTGCAATTATAAAATCATCTAAGCTTCCATTACAATATTATAAGAATATTTTCAAAGAAAATGTTTTATTTTATAAATATATGACTCTTAAATTATTTCAAAATAGAAAGAGATATTTCTCTAAAAAGAGTTTTGATTTCATCTATGTTAACATCCTTTGATGGATTTTACGCTTATTTGAAGTTGATTTATTATGATACAAAACTTTTATGTTGTATTGAAGGTTTTATGATATGTTTGACTGTGGATGTGCTATTTTTATACCATTCATGGTTTATGGTGAATGTATTGACATTTCATATGCTAGTTTTAATACGAATGTTTATGTTATGTTTAAACCTTTTCATATGGGAATGCATTGGACTTAATATGTGACGGGTGGAGACCGCTATAGCTCCTCGATTCATCGGTAGGTCTCATGATACAAACTAGTGTCTTGGCACAAGGCCTTGGAAAAATCTTATTTGTAGTCTTGGCATGAGGCCTTGGATATGTGGTTATGATAGTCTGACATTATGCATTCCATCATTATGAAAGTGGTTATTGATATTGCATGTGATTATTCGATTAGTAGAATATCCATGTGAATAAGTAAATGGCATTATTTCATTTAATTTTTTCCATACTATGTTGAAGTTCAAGTTGAAATCCTTTTGTTTTAGTTATAAATTGCCTTAAATGTTTATTCTTATTTATGAAAGTTTCTGCTATATTGTTATCCTTATTGGGCATTTGAGCTCACCCCTTTTCTATGTTTTATTTTTCCCAGGATGTGAAGAAGTAAATTATGAATAACCTGTAGGGATTTTATGAGGGGATAATAGCGTGGACTATGGAAGAAATTATGTTATTGCAGTAGTTTTTCACTTTATGATGTAATGTAAAACTTTATGAATATATCTAGTGTTTCCAAGGATACTAAACCAATCGGTCTTTAGAGATTTGATCTTTCTTGTGATCATGCCAATGTTATTTAATAATGCACCGACTCAGGGTAACTGGGGTCAGGGCGTTGCAGTTAGTATCAGAGGAAGTTTTGTACAAACCTTGGAAGCTAGATTTAGATAAACTCTGATTAGAGCACGTAGACCTAAGATGGACTTTGGGGATTAGTATAGAAGAACTTCCTAAAATTTTGGTATTGTAAAAATTTTGTGAGTTTCCGAGCAATGAATCCCTGTCTGAATACGAGTAGGTAGAGGCGGCTCTGGCACAGATGTACCTAGGGGTAAAACCCAAAAACACCGCTTTGAGCTAGACTCGAACGGGAACTGGTGCACGACAACGGGCCTTGCTGCACTCTTGGTTACAACACTCCTAGGGGATATGCTTAGGATAACTCTAATTTTCTTTAAAAATCATTATGAAAGGTTTATGAGTATATACTTCCTCAAAGAAAACAATTTTATGGTTATGGATTATATCCATAAATAGTTCAATTTATGTTAAGTGTTTTATAAGTATGGATTATGTATTTTGATTCATAAACTGATCTAGTTTATGCCATTGATTAGAAATGGAGCCTAGGGGAAGTAATGGAAACCATATCAATGCATTCACTCCATGTAGGGATTGCCCTCCTGCTCAAGATAATTATAGTGGAGCTGGTGATGCAACTGCTGCCGATCAGCTAATCACCATAATGGGACAACTCGCTCAGGTTATGAATAATAACCTTACCCATATGGAGCACCCTGATCCACAGCATGGATGATCAATGTTAGATCGATTCATGAGGCAACAACCACCAACGTTCAATGGGAGTACAAATCCCTTAGTAGTTGAGCAATGGATAAATTCCCTAGAGAAAATATTTCAGGATTTGGGGAGTAGTGAAAGGGAAAAAGTTATCATGGAAGTTTATCGCCTCACTGGAGATGCTGATCAATTGTGGTCATTGATTCAAAACATGAAGGAAGATGATGAAGTATAAAATATGTAATGGAGGGAGTTTAATGATCTGTTTGTAGAAAAATACTTTCCTTGTGACCATCGATCAGATATGGAAAGGCAATTTCTGAGTCAGAGACAAAAGGAGGATAGGAATGTTGCAAAGTATGAGGCAAACTTTACAAGGGTAGCAAGGTATGTTGGAGATTATATATGTAACCCAAGAAGTAAGATTGATCATTTCTTTTATGGGTTAAAACCATTTCTCCATCGAGCATTAGTCTCACAATCCTTCTCGTCGTACGAAGACATTGTCTCATGTGCTATCAAGACTGAAAAGGAATTATCTAAGTCTTATGACTTTAAAGAAAAGCAAGAGAAGAAGAGATCTGCTTATCAATCTGGTAATGGAAATAAGGGGAAGAAGGGAATGGTTGAATATCCATCCTGTGGTAAATGTGGGAAGAAACACCCTGGTACTTGCTTGAAGGGAATGGACGTCTATTACAAGTGTGGTGAAAAAGGCCACCATGCTCAGGATTGAAAAGGGAAGAAGGAAGCTACCAATGTTCAATGCTATAATTGCAGGGAGATGGTACATTATGAAAATGAATGTCCTAAGAGTCAAGAGAACTTACCTCAGAAAAGACCATGAGATCATGGCCAAGCATATGCTATCACAACTGCTGAGGTAGAAGCTCCGAAAGACGTGGTGGCAGGCAATTTAAAGGTTTCCTCAAGTTTAGAAAATGAATTATTTGATTCTGGATCATCGCATTGTTTCATATCTTCCCAGTTTGCTAAGAAAATTAGATATTTCAAATTTGATTTAACAAGGGAGTTGTTAGTTAAAACTCCTAAGGGAAGTATCATTCCAACAATGTTTTGTGAATAAGTCCCCATTAGAACACATATATGTTCTTTATCCGCTGATCTCATCGTCATACCTATGATTGAGTTTGATATAATCCTCGGTATGGACTGTCTTTCGGACTATTATGCGAATATTTATTGTAAGAAGAAAGAGGTTACGATTATTGATGATGATGATAAGGAACACCTTATCTTTAGAGCAGAATCGTCACCATCTAATTCTTATCTAGATCCACCCCCAGTAGCTCAACTAAATTCAATTAATGGGGAGGAAAAGAATGAAATGACTGTGGGTGAGGAAAGGAATGTTCAAATATAGGATGTACCTGTTTTGAAAGAATATGTAGATGTGTTTCCAGAAGATTTACCTGGACGTCCTCTAGAACGAGAAGTTGAGTTTTCCATTGATTTAATTCCTGGATCAAGGCCTATATCGAAGACCCCTTATAGAATGGCCACTGTAGAATTAGTTGAACTAAATAAACAACTATAGGAATTAGGTAATAAGGTATTTATTTGCCCTAGTGTTTCTCCATGGGGATCCCCTGTTCTTTTTGTTAAAAATAAAGATGGATCTATGAGGTTATGTAGCGACTATAGGGAGATTAATGCCATAACAAAAAAAACAAGTATCCCTTACCTCGCATTGATGATTTATTTGACCAACTGCATGGAGCTCAATACTTTTCAAAGATTGAACTTCGATCTGGATACCATCAGTTGTGTGTGAAGAAGGAAGACATTCCGAATACAGCATTTTGAACCAGGTACGGGCATTATGAGTTTACAGTAATGCCTTTTGGATTGACTAATGCACCCTCTGTATTCATGGATCTGATTAATAGAGTTTTCAAGGAATATCTCGATGAATTTGTGGTGGTATTTATTGATGATATCTTGTTATACTCAAAAATCTACGGAGATCGTGAAAATCACTTGCGCATTATATTGAAGACTCTGAGAAGACATGAATTATATGGGAAGTTTAGCAAGTGTGAATTCTGGCTTAAAGAGATTTTTTTTCTTGGCCATATTTTCTTTAAAGATGGAATCTCTATTGATCCTTCTAAGACCAAGGAAATCCAAGAATGGCCAGCACCTACAAATATAACTGAGGTACGTAGTTTTATTGGTTTAGCAGGTTATTATCGATGTTTTTTCCAGAATTTTTCCCGATTGGCTAACCCATTAACGAAGCTCACAGGTAAAGGGGTTAAATTTGTTTGGAAAAAAGTGTGTGAAGAATGTTTTAAATAACTGAAGATAAGATTATTCAATGCTCCTATATTGACTCTACCATCGGGGAATGATGGGTTCGTTATTTATAGTGATGCATCGAAGAAAGGACTTAGTTTTGTCCTTATGCAGAATGATAGGGTTATTGCCTATGCATCACGAAAGTTGCAAATTCATGAAAAAAACTATCATACTCATGATCTCGAGGTAGCAGCTGTGATATTTTCTTTGAAGATATGGAGGCACTACCTCTATGGTGAAAAATGTGATATTTATAATGATCACAAGAGTTTGAAGTATATTATCTCACAAAAAGAACTCAACATGAGGCAAAGGAGATGGCTTGAATTACTCAAGGATTATGATTGCACGATACACTACCACCTAGGGAAGGAAAACAAGGTGGAAGATGCTTTGAGAAAAAAAGACCATGGAGTTTTGAACAATATGAGTATTGAAAGGGATCTAATTTTCATGGATCTAGTGAAGATGGACATGGGAATAACCAGGGAAGGTGGAACATCAATGCTTTTTAAATGGTTGCCAAACCATCTTTACTAGAAATGATTAAGAGTTCTCAGACCAATGATGGAAAATTTCAAAAGATGATTAAAGCTGTGAATGATGAGAGATTGAGACACTTTGTGTATGAAGATTGAATTTTGAAATTCGGGAAGAGACTTTGTGTTCCCGATATACCTGATCTGAAAAGGGAATTGCTAGATGATGCTCATAGTTCCAATTTCTCTATACACCCTGGGAGCACCAAAATGTATAGAGACTTGAAGGGACATTTTTGGTGGGACAATATGAAGAGGGAGATTTCTGATTTTGTGTCAAGATGTATGGTTTTTCAACAAGTGAAATCTGGAAGGAAACATACTGGAGGAGTCATGCAACCTCTTCCCATAACTGAGTGGAAATGGGACAATATTACGGTGGACTTTGTCATGTGACTACCAAGGACTCCTAGAAGGAAGGATGCAATATGGATTATTGTTGATCATCTTACCAAGTCAACACATTTTCTTACTATAAGAGAAGATCTACCACTGGAACGTCTAGAAAGACTATATATTAATAAAGTTGTGAGACTTCATGGAGTACCCCTATCGGTTTTTTCTGATCTTGATCCCAATTTTACTTCAAGATTCTAGAAGAGTCTTCAGAAATCCCTGGATACTGAACTTCATTTGAGCACTGCCTACCACCCTCAGACAGACGGAAAATCAGAACGGACTATTCAAACCTTAGAAGACATGCTGAGATCTTGTTCATTTGACTTTCAGGGTATGTGGGATCAATATTTACCTTTGATAGAATTTTCCTATAACAATAGATTCCATTCGAGTATTCAAATGGAACCATATGAAGTGTTATATGGAAATAGATGTCGCACACCAACCTGTTGGGATGACGTTGGTGAAAGAAAACTTGTAGGTCCATAACTGGTGGGGGAAACGATGGAAAAGGTGAAGGTAATCCAAAATCACATCAAAGTAGCTCAATGTAGGCAAAAGAGCTATGCCGATAATCGAATGAAGGATTTGGAATTTCAAGTCGGTGATCATATTTTCTTGAAGGTATCTCCATGAAAGGGAGTCATACATTTTGGTAAGAAAGGTAAATTGAGTCCCATGTACATCGGACCTTTAGAAATTCTAGAACGAAATGGGGTTGTAGCTTACTGATTGGAAATTCCGCCAAGTCTCTCCAAAGATCACGATGTGTTCCACGTATCTCTGTTGAGGAAATACATGCCTGACCCAACGCAAGTACTCACCTATGAAGAATTAGAACTGGAACCCGATCTGTCTTATTGTGAAGAGCCCGTCAGGATTCTTGATACAAGAGAACAAGTACTGAGAAACCGGACGACACATCTGGTAAAAGTTTTGTGGAGAAACCATAAGATGGAAGAGGAAACGTGGGAACCCGAGGAACTTATGATGAAGAACCACCCGAGTCTTTTCATGCGGTAGTATTCTGGAAATTTCAAGGAAGAAATTATTTGAAGGAGGGGATAATGTAACACCCCCAAGCTTCTACGGTACGCTTCTCTTTGAATAATGCGATAGCGTGTGTTGTACGCAACACCGAGTTCTAACACACCACAACCAATCAAACTAGCCATTATGAATAGTAATACCTACCTTTTGAAATTATATATATATTTTATATTTCAAAATGGACTTCATTTTTTGTTTCGGAATATCAAAATTATCCTAAGATGAATTTTTGGTATTTTTATGAGAACTTCCAATTTTTATGAATAGTGAAAAACACTTAAAAACAACTTTTTTAATCAAATAATTTATAGTGATAAATTATATTATTGAGTGGTTTTAAAGTATAATTATAATATATATTTACCATTTTATCCAATTCTGTTCATTAGAATTGATCACTTTGAAATTGGACCTAAACAATTTTCAATCTTTTGGTATATATTGTTTCTTAAAAACATGCTATTTGTTGTGACAACGGGAATTAATTATAAAATTAATTAATGCTACTTATATATTTGGAATTTTGTAAAATAGAAATCATTTTTGAATTCGTAATATCAATTATAGTTTAGGGTGAAATTTTGGCATTGTTCTGAAAAATTTCAGTTTTTTATGAATAGTGAAACTACTAAGTGGAAGTTAAAAAACTAAATTTTTCATAAAACTTAATTTTACCGCTTTTGTGAATTGAATTTGTAAAATCTGAGAGACACGGTTAATATCAAGAAATAAAATTTGGTTCAATGAGATGAAAATAATTTTTGGTGAATAGTAACATTTTACTTTTATTTACCACGGTTAAAAGTAAATAGGATAATTAAGGGTAAAAATGATATTAATATTATCATAACACATGTCCTAATTCAATTGGAAAAATGTATCTCGACCAAGAACAACCTTAGGAATAAAATATTATCATTTAGGTCCACTTGGATTAGATTTGGACATTTATTATTATTTAATTCAAAGAAGAGTTAAAATAGGTAAAATAAATGTTTATTTAATAAACGCTTTTTAATATAGGGTAATACATAAGATAAATTAGATTGTAAATATTAATTAGAAAGATAATACAATTTCCTACATAATGAGATTTTATTTATAATTTTTAAATATTAAATAATTTAATTTATTTATGACACAATGATGATGCAATAATTGTGATAATAGTGAAAAATTAAAATAATTGACATTATAAATACCCAAAAAAATATAATTTGAGACTTTTAATAAATTAAAATAATTTTCTATGTTAATATGACATATTAGGAGTGATTTAATTTACTTTTTTCGAAGTAATAATTCTGATATGAGTTTCAAAAAAATCAATTATTGAATAGTGTCAAAATTGACATAAAAGAGTTTTTAAAACAAATATTATATTATTAATTGATATTAAATTCCTAAAAATATAAGGTTCGTCCAAGAGACTTAAATCATGATAGGTGTATCATTAATGGACCACATGGGGGTCTCTTGGATATATATAGTATGTTTATTAACTATATAATATAAAAATACAATGAGAGATTGTAGAAGTGAAACTAATTAACATAGAATTAATACTTAAAGATAAAGTTAATATAATGACCCAAACCTGTATAAATTCTATTTGTTGAGTGGTTTTCGACCTATCCCCACCTTAACCTTTAAATAATCCATTTTGGTGCCATTAGAAACCGAATATGAATTTATTATAAAATAATATTTCAATCTTTTCCAAAGGTGCCCCTCACCCGTCTTATAAAAGAGAACTCCTCCTTCTCATTAACGCACACCTTCAAAGACTTTTGGTTCGGCCAAACTCTGACCAAATACTCTCCCAACTTCCCTCACTACAACCTAAATGCCTTAGTTTGATCAGAAAGCGAACCTATGGAGCCCTTTTGATCAAATCAAAAGGAAGAACCTGAAGAATAGGTAATGATTTCACCACCCTTTTTCAAGTTCTTTTCTTCTTCCACTTCTTCTTCCTTTGTTGTTACCATTATAAAATAATAACTCCAGTATAATATATATACTATGATGTTATTATAAATATGGTACAACCATATTCACTATTCTATCCATCCTTTGAATAACATGTCATCATACGTGCGTACGTACGGCTTACCGTCTCCACGTCCTGGTGTAATTGTTATTCCATAAATTATTATTTGGATGGGTATAATAATGATGTTTAAATCTTGTAAATAATAAATATAACATGATAATGATTCTGTATATATGATATACCATCCAATTATATATTATTTTAATATCAAAAGAATGATATTGTCGCTCGTGCGTACGTACGGACTACCGTCTCCATGAACGCGATGAGATTCATTCTCCATCATATCCATTGAAGTATAATTCTCATTTGATGATTAATAATAGTATCTAATGACTTGATATCATTATTGATATGATTAAGATACAACCTATCCGTTACAAACATGTCTTAAGTAACAAAACATATAAAATAAAATGAGTAAGTTAACACCTGAAACGACGATAATTCTAAGATATTATTAACAAAGAAATGTTAAAAGATCATATATGATATAATATTAATGAATATGATTATTTAATATTTTAATAACAATTATTTCACCATTATACATGAGGTTAACCTACCCCAACCAAGGAAAAGTACATGGTAAGGGTTATTTCACAATCCCTTCATTATCCGAGGTTGTTTATACGTAATAATCTACTGGGATCTCTTTATCATCCACATCCATGTTTCTTAAAAATGTATTTCAAAACATTTTTACTATTTATAAGAATATGGGTGAAAGTCATTTATACCCTCATTTGACTTTTTATAAGTAGTTTATAAAGGAATCTTTCTGTCATTTTCCAAACAAGGTTCTTTTAACCTTTTCGACAGAATTAAGGTAAGAATGTTTTTTTAACTTATACGACGGGTGCAGCTATTTTCCGCCGTTATAAAATCATCGAAGCTTCCCTAACTAGATTATAAGAATATTTTCAAAGAAAATGTTTTATTTTATAAATATATGATTCTTAAATTATTTCAAAATAGAAAGAGATATTTCTCTAAAAAGAGTTTTGATTTCATCTATGTCAACATCCTTTGATGGATTTTACGCTTATTTGAAGTTGATTTATTATGATACAAAACTTCTATGTTGTATTGAAGGTTTTGTGATATGTTTGACTATGGATGTGCTATTTTTATACCATTCATGGTTTATGGTGAAAGTATTGACATTTCGTATGCTAGTTTTAATATGAATGTTTATGTTATGTTTAAACCTTTTCATATGGGAATGCATTGGACTTAATATGTGACGGGTGGATCCCGCTATAGCTCCTCGATGCATCGGTAGGTATCATGAGACAAACTAGTGTCTTTGCACAAGGCCTTGGCAAAATCTTATTTGTAGTCTGGGCACGAGGCCTTGTCTATGTGGTTATGATAGTCTGGAATTATGCATTCCATCATTATGAAAGTGGTTATTGATATTGCATGTGATTATTCGATTACTATAATATCCATGTGAATAAGTAAATGACATTATTTCATTTTATTTTTTCCATAATATGTTGAATTTCAAGTTGAAAAGGCTTTTGTTTTAGTTATACCTTTCCTTAAATGTTTATTCTTATTTATGAAAGCTTCTGCTATATTGTTATCCTTACTAGGCATTTGAGCTCACCCCTTTTCTATGTTTTATTTTTCCCAGGATGTGAAGAAGTAAATTATGAATAACCTACAGGGATTTTATGAGGGGATAATAGTGTGGACTGTGGAAGACATTATGTTGTTGTAGTATTTTTTTCACTTTATGATGTAATGTAAAACTTTGTGAATATATCTAGTGTTTCCAAGGCTACTAAACCAATCGGTCTTTAGAGAATTGATATTTCTTGTGATCATGCCAATGTTATGTAATAATGCACTAACTCTGGGTAACTGGGGTCGGGGCGTTACATTAATTTTATTTAAATATTTATTTTAGGATTTATCTTTCCTGGAGTTACAGTTTCATAGTTACCAGTGAGGTTGTCGACTTCGTCCCAATTTCCATTCATTGAGGCATTTTTGGATGTTATGAACATATATTATTTTATAAGTTGTAAATACAAACCAATTGATATTATATATCATGAATTTATCTATTATCATGTAATTGATTTTTTTAAAGTTATTATTTATTGGGGATTATAATTCAACGGTTTCCCAATTGATAAGGGACTTTTATTTTTTAAAATTTATATCTAATTTTTTCCTTCCATTAAATTTTTTTTCATGTCAATGTCTTTAAAATGATTTTATTAATATTCTAATGTAACATATAATGTTTTTAAATGAAAATACTATGTTCGATAACATACAAGTCACGCAACATCGAGCTTAAACAAAAACTAAATATTAATATTATGTGACTGTTATAACCTATCTATTAAATAGTTGGTAATCAAAATTATTAATTGAAGTATAAAATATAAAATTTTTATAATCATTAATAATTTATTAATTAATTCTTATAATATTAAGAAAATAATTTTAGTAAATTCATTTTATTCATCAAATACACTTTTTCATGAATGATTTTTATTGCTTTTGTGAGCTAATAATAGAAATAATTTCAGAAAATTTTTGAAATTTTATTTTATTAAATAAATATAATTTTTGAAATAATTATATCAGAATTATATTATAGTAAAAAATTTTAAATTTTCTTAAAAATTTTATTTTTCAATAAATTTAGAAAAATACTGATTTTTATTGGTAATTTTATTTTCATTTCAAGTATTTACAAATTCAAATTTCATTTTGTATTATTTTTTTTATTTAATTTGTTCATTTTTAATTTAAATAATCAAATTTTGTTTTTTTAATGAATTATATCCCTTAATTTTTAGAAAAACATTTTATGTTTTACAATAGAATTTTTCTGAAAAACTATTTTTTTTGTTGCATTTTTATGATTTAATATTAAATAAATTGATAAATATTCAATGTAATGAACTGGAAATAATGGATTCCATGATAAGAATTATGTTGTTTAAATTTATTAAATAATTAACTTTTATTTTTGGTCAATATGATTAGTAACATTAGTAATTTTTATTTCCTTGGTAAAGAGTAATTTGGGTAATTATATATAAATATAATATGATACGGACAATTAAATGACCCTAAAACATGAAAAAAAATTATTTTGAGTAATATTCTTTACTGGTCATTCATGTTTCAGTTATAAGATAGTTTATAGTCACTTTGATTAGATTATTATCTTCATAATATTTTATTTAAAGGGAATCTAAACTTGTCACACAATTTTTTTAATTTGTAATGTATTTTCAATATTCTATTATCCAAAAAATATGTTCATCTATAAATAGTATTATGAAATATAATATATTGATATTCAACATGGTAATTTATTTAATGTTTTTTTAATAAATTATTACCTGAAATACCTGCAAAAAAACTGAAGAAAAAATTATATAATTAATGGAAAAAAAAATAGATGATATTAAAAATATTAAAATAAATATAATATGAGATAATTAATGTAATTAAATGATTTTATAGATGTATATAAAATTTTAGAGTTTTATTGAAATATTATTTTCTAATTTATTTTTTTGGAATTATATTTTTATGTGCCTATATAATAAATAATGTTAAAATTTATATTAATGATATTTTCAGTTAAATAATTATTTATTAAATGATAAAAAATTATAAAAATATAAAATTCATCCCAGTTATTATAATAAGGTTTAAAATTTTTTCCATCAGCTATTTATTGGTCATTTTGCATTTTATAGTGTTAATAATAACCCCGAAAGAGTAAAAATCAATATTGTCATGGAAAGAGTTAAAGAGGTTAAATAAGGGATAAAACTAAATAATAAAGATAATAATGTGAACTAAAAATATCCAAATATTATTTTATTATAATATTTAGACACATAAAAATTATATCTTTAAAATAAATCACTTCAAATCCATTTTTTATTTAAAATTCATTTATATTAAATTAATATTTTGAAAATTTTAAAGAGTGTCGATCCCCTCTCCTATAAATGGACACCTCCTCATATCATTTATTCACACTTAATATGAATTTTAGTTTAGACAATCCCTATCTAAATATATTGCTAGTACCCCTAAAATATTCATTGAGGTATTATTTTAGTTATAACACCGACCCTATTGGTCTTAAATTGTTATACAAAAGATGTTGTTCGAAGAAGTGGTATCCTTTTTAATCATGTTTTTCTATTTTATTTATTCTTCCACCCCATTAAAATATTATTAATCTATGATAATATAATAAATCCGATATATTCCATATTCTTAGATCATTTTTTATGACTCATATCCATCTATTCTCCCATCAAATGGGAAATGAATTCATCATTCATGTTTACAGCGGACTACTGACTCATGATAAAATGTAATTTTTTCCCCTCATCATCTCTCTAGATTGGTTATAATGATGGAATTCTTTTTTTATACATGATATTTAGGTAATATTTTTTATTATTAAATTATATTTTATCACTTTAATTCTTATCATTCCATGCAAATAATAATTATAACATCGTTCGTGTATATGTGTTGACTACCACCTCTACGATGTTATGTTATACATTTTTTATCACCACTTAACATGAAATATGTATATGTGTGTATTTTATGAAGTAAAATGATTTGTATGTTATTACTATATTTTTGGAAATATAAAATGACACTCAACTTCTCTCAATAATTATCGATGAAAAATGAAAATATTACTCATGCGTACCTAAGACCTACGGTATCCATGATTGTAACGTATCTGATTTTTCCTAACCATATTTACATGATTGAATTAAAAACATAATTGATGTATTAAGATGATAATTATATCATTAATATTATTATATATATGATATAATGAGAACCTCTTTGACCATATTCAACTTACCGAATTTGTAGCGAACTAACACTAGTAAGGCAGAAGACAATGTCTACTATCATTTCATTAGCATGATTAAAACGAATAAAATCCTAAAGGCCCAATGTTTTTAGTAGTCTTTGTAAAAAATATATATAAATATGTCTTGTATTATAAATTAATATAACAATAATAGTATAATTTTTTTCTTTTGAGGATAAATTTATTCCCACATTGAATATCCTTGCATCTCATTCTTAACACACATAAAAGATTCTTATGGGAAAGACAAAAAATAAGGATGAGCTCAAATTCTCGCTAAAGATAATGTATAGTGGAATAAATATTGAATAAAGGAGAATAATCAATATAGAAATGTAATAACTGAGTGAACATACCATATAATTATTAAAAGGACAGGAAAGTGTATACACAAAATGGAAAAGAAACTAACTCAACACACATGTTATATAATGACAAAATTGAGTGGATAAACAATATAGAAAGGAAATAAATAGAACCAAATTCCATTAAAATAAGTAGACAAGACATAATAAATATGTAATGTAAAATAACTAAAACACATCTCATTTCATCAATGAAATGAGAATGAAATCCATCCATAGATAATATCAAATAAAAATTTCATGGATAATAATAGTTTAATATAAAAGAAGGAAATGATTAATTATTGGAATCCATGTTTCCTATGTACATGGAACCTTTATAATCAATTGCTTTTAAAATAAATTTTAGCATACTAATATTAATAACTTTCACAAGATAGTTTAGAACTTTCTTTGTTACAATCTCTTTGGGTTTGTTCCCAACATATGTTTTCTCATGATAGAGCAGATGCATCAAGGGTATTAGTTTAAATGGTCCCCAACTAGTATTGTACCTATCAAAATCATTCCTCATATATCAAGTAATGGATTTAAATTATGAATAATGTTCCTTATCAGATATTAGTATTGAGTAAAAGATATATATTTTTCAATAATTTATAGATATCAAAAAACATTCAAAGTAAAAAATATATGTAAAAATTGTATACATTTTAATAAGTAATATATGCATGAAAAATGATAAAGATATTTGGTGGAAATTTAGTGTTTAATTATCATTGGAAGTTCAATTTGTAAAGGGGACTACAAAAACGAATCAAGGAAGTGAATTTCAATAATATACCTGAAAAAATAAATCATAAACTATACAATGTAATAATAATAATTATATAAATACAAAATTTTCAATGTTGTGTAAGGATAAGGGGTTTTTGTCTTTAATAAATAAAAATACTATAAAAGATCATCTAAAACCATTATTGAGAAAAATATCATTTTCATTTTGAAAAACATTTTAAAAATTCTTTTCTTGGAAAATCCTTTTAAAAAATATTTTCCTTAAATATTAACCTTCTAAACTGGAAAATGAGGATTCAATAAAACTACGATGGGAAATTATATACATGTAATACAATGTGAAAATAATATTCCTTTTGTATGGTAAAAAGGTTAAAAAAGTACCTTATTTTGAAAGTGATAGGAATATTAATTTAAAAAAATTAAATGAAAAATAAGGGAAAATTTTCATTAATAAATAATTTCAGAAAGGATATTTTTTTAAAAAAGGTATTTAGAAGAAAAAATTTTCTCTGATAAAGAGGAGAAATGAAATCTGGTTTTCTAAATACCATTTTCTAAAACATTTTTAGTACCTAAGAGTGAAAAAATGGTAAAAAAACATAAAACGTTTATGAATATCTAGAGTAGAAGAAAAGTAAATGTTTTATTGGAAAATGATCATATAAATTCTTTTTATAGAATTTCATGAATAGGAAATCTCGATTAGAATGAGGTTATGAAATAAACCCTTAAAATGATCATAATGATAAAGAGAAAATTGATCAACAAATTGATTGTGTGAATAAAAAATAAATACCCATATAATAATTTTAAATAGTAAATATATATCAAATGACATTATACCCATAATCATACAATATTAATAATAATGTGTAAGAAATATAACCCACTTGAGATGGAACTGAGTTATGAAATTTCATTACCACTTAATACTTTATGTTCAAACCCCCTTACATGAAATAATTAATATTTAATATCAAAGTAGCAAGAATAATTTATAATTAGTTGTATTACATTTAAAAGTGGTAGTATCTACACCCTATATAAGAAATTAAGTTCACAATGTTAAATTATACCTCAATGAATGGAAATTGAGATGAAGACCCATACAATGTGTTTTTTTGGGTAGACATCATTTAACCACACGTATAATTGGTTTAAGTATGTTATTAAGATATTAAAGAACCATAATAAAATTTATTATTTCATATATTATATTATTATAATAATTTGTTATCCATTTTTCAAGAACCTTTCATTATATTATATATATCGGGGGTTAATTGCCTTGTTTTTTAGAATGTTTTGACATTTTATTTTTTTATCTTCTTATGTATATCATTCTTTTATCATCTAAAGAATTAAAATAATGATATAATTATCATATATATTCATTATATATGTATTTATAATATTCCATATGATTTGTAAATATGAACTGAAATTAATTTTTTATGGAGACGGTAGGTCGTACGTACGCAAGAATGTTACTTCCATTAATTTTTTGAATTTAAAAAAATGAAAATTAAATGATATATATATATATTATAAATAATTTTTAAATTTTATGTCATATATTTTAAATAATATTATTATAACCATTCTAAATACATTCCACGTTATGTGTGAATGAATTATATAACTTTGAGGGGGCGGTAGTCACATGTCTAGAAACGATGTTATTGTATTCACACAAAATGGAAGGCATGAAGGTATGGTTATATTAAAAGATCCAGAAGCATATATAAATTATAAAAACTATATATATCATATATAAACTATAAATACATCATTATTTATAACCATTAAAGGTGGTAATTGAAAGAATGAATGTCATGAGTTCACGTGGCTGTAGTCCTCCATACACACGAACGATGATTTTATACCCATTTAGATGGATGTGTATGAAAGATTAAGTAAAAAGTTTATCATAAAAAATCAGTATATTTATTATATTTAGTTTATTCTTCAAACATGATATATAAATAACTTTTCTTTTGGATAGGTAAATGAATCAAAAAGTGATCATTGAAGAAGGTTATATCTTATTTGGGTAACTCAATTTGGTTTATACAAAAAGACTTACATGGTTATATTTCTACCCAATATGATGAATTTATGAAAAAGGGAGAGATATTGGGAGATTATTTAGGAATATTTTTTATGATTCAGGTTTTTTGAGTGGTGTGAATAAATGTGAGGGGTATGTTCCTCTTTATAGTGGAGGAGTGTCATTCTTGTAAATTTTTAAAGAGGGAGTTTAACCCACATTTTATCAATTTTAAATAGCTTTAATAATGAAAAAAATTATAAAAAAGGATTATATTATCTAAATATTAACATAAAATTTATTTTTTAATAGTTTATATGTAATTTTGGCCTCTGCGTTCAAGGTTTAGTCCTTGGTAAGCTTAATTTTACATCAATCACTCTATTTAATTTTAACTGCATTCAATAATAATTTTTTCAAAATCTATGTTGGCCATATTATACATTATAAATTATTATGAATAAAAATATGGAATCTACTTTGACAAATCCCAGTCATATAAGTGGAAGGAATTAATTTAAAATTAATCCCATAAAAGGGATGACAAAGCGGGTTTTTAAAGTAAAATGTTCAAATGTTTGAAATGTTTTTATATCCAATATAAATTTTTAATTTAATAAAATTTCCTAATTTGGATTAATTTATATATAATTGAACTAAATATATCAAAAAATTAATTAAAATATAATTTATCTATATGAATAAATTAGAAGAAAAAGTAGTTTTCAATTAAAATTCAGAATTTTTAACTATTCATCAAAAATTAAAACTTCTTCAAACAATACCAATAATTCACCCTAAGAGAATTATTATGTTATAACATAAAAAATGAAAATATTTTTACATATAAAATTTATAAAAATTATAAAAATTGTATTTAAAATAAGTCCTCTATTAGAAGGATGTAAAATTGATTTTTTAGAAAAATGCAATTTTTTAGTGTAAAAATGGATTTAATCTTATCTAATTTTTGTCAAATATATTATATGAATATAAAATATATTTTATTGAATATAAAACATATATATTCAATTAATATAACTAAATAAAAGTTGTATATTTAATTTATTAGGATAAAACAATTTTCTGAACATAAAAACATTTTTCTTAGATTCAATTGGATTTTTATTCATTTATAATTGATTGGTAACATATTAATTAGTTTTATATTTTTCAAAACCATATATTTTAATAATTTAGTTAATATTTTTTATAAACACTAATTTAATTATAGGTTATATAATATTATATTAAAAATCCATAGTATAATTACATATTTTTTCTCGGTAAAACTAGGTATTCACTGTAATGAAAGTTATCAATGAATCTCATTGTTGTGTTTGATACATGCTACCTAGTATTGCATGAATTTAAAGATATGTAATATATTAAATTTATATAAAATATTAAATATTTCATAAATTCATGATAGGTTATATTTTTTCCTACATTTTATGTTTCGTGTCTTGTAGCATATCTACTAAAAAAGTTACCCTTCTTGAATTTATAGGTTGTTACATTCTACCCACATTCAATAAATTTTATCATCATAATTTTAACTTGATCTTAGTAATATAGTGTTTTATATTTGGACAATATTTTTTTGAAAAAAAACACCTATTAAAAGATTTTATAAAAAAACCTTATAATAAGAGAGAATGAGAAGTAAAAAGGTCACATTAAATATCATATAACTATGTTTCTTTGCATGAGAACATTAGTGGAAATGGAAAATATATCATGGGAGGAAAATCATAAATATTTATAGGGATTTATTGAGTTCATCAGTGACAAATAACTTAATGATCAATAGAAATTTTAAGGCCTCAAATCTTTAAATCTATGATGATTTAAAACACCATCTTATCAACAAAAAGGAAGGTATTATGATAAAAATTTGTTTTAATGTCCTTTTCCAAATATTAGGTAATTAGCCAAGAATATGAAGAAATGTTCTTAATTTATACATTTAAATTTTATGTGAACAACTCCATCTTTTGGTTATGATTTCATTAAATTATAATTCATCCCTTACTCTATGAAATGGATATCCAAGAACAAACCCACATTTTAAGCACTAAAATTATCTTTTAATAGATCATAATACCCATAAAACAAGTCATTATATATGTCTATAGCTATTTTAAAAATCCAATATACTTAAGATATTAATCTCTAAATGTGATACCACTAGTTCATCACTAAAATTTATTCATCAAATAGTTTTACTTAAAATAATTACAAAATAACTAGGATATCATTTAGGCCAGAGGTATGCGTGAAATTCTTATCATCCTTCAGTCATGGGTTCAAGCCTGGCCACGTTTCAAGACTTTATTAATTGTCAATCGATATGAAGGTTGTTATTTTTCTAAACTATATTAATATGTTTCCAAAATAAATATGATGGACGTCCTTGAAATTTTACAATTAAATAACTTTCTTATAATTTTTTTAGTACAACTACAATATATAAATAATTCATCCATTTATTTCCACATATCCCCCCTTTATATAGAGGTTTCCTTTCAGAAGAGGGAACTGACTCGAGTAATGCTCAGGTTCCCCACATTTAAGAAAATGAACAATGAATGGATACTTCAGATGATATTTAGTTTCTTATAGATGTACCCATAATTTATCCTCATAAGTTCTTTTTATTTTTTACTTATTTCCTGCATATTAATCATATTCCCCATTCCATTAAGACACTTTCTTGGGTTTCCCCTACCACATTTGTTGCATGATTGAAATCAAGACTTCTTTCTCATTTGTATCCACTACTCACTATCTTATAAAAATATACCCTTCTCTACATTGGTTATTCTGGTAGCTGGTTAAGAAATTTGTCGTTAATATTATTTTAGGAAAATTGATTAATCGTGAACACAAAATATTCCACTCCTATTAACAAACCATTTGTTTTTTAATTTTCACCATAATTTCCATCATGTTCAATGATAACAAAATTCTATCGAGTTCCAACCATTCACTGAAACTGAAAAAGTATAGTGTGAGAAACAAATTATCATGGTGGGAAAACTATGTAATCTTTTTTATGGTTTATAATTATTGACACATATTTTTTCATCAAATAAAACATAGATTTTATAAAGGTAATTTATTTTCATTATCTATTCAAATCCTTTAAAATGGTTTATAATGGATATGTGAATTATCTAAAAATATCCCCCAGGATTGTCAAACCAGGTGTATGGTAAGACTCATTATCATATACCAGGTTACGCTTGCGTCCATCCTGAGGAACATTTTTTATGTTTTTATCCCAAGGTACATATTTTCCAAAATTACATCGAATTTTAGTATCCCAATGAGGATGTTTTACTATAAAAACCACCTAATAAATATCTACGAAGAACTTTATCATGTTCTTATATAATAATACTAAAATTCTACCATATGGTTATATTCTAAAATCAATATTTCCTTAAATCATGTTCCCAATGTTGCTTCTCAAATTCCTTTGATACTGACTATAGTGAACAGAACCTATTAAGACCGAAGTCGGTGAATATTGTAATTATATTTCCAAGATAACAAGGAATAAAATATCAAAGGACAAAATCAAATAGTAGTATTGGTAAACCAGACACATACATGAGTCTCGTATTAAAAATGAATCAACTAATTTCGAAATAATTAACTTTACTTTTATGGATAACTATATTCCAATTTAGAATATCCTTTTATATATTTATTAGTATACTTCTTGGATTCCTGGTGATGGAAGAAAAAATAATTGTTAGCTCAAATATTAATTAAGGGTTTTGTACAATAGAATAAATAGTGAATTAATGTGAATAAATATAATGGAAAAGTAATAATAGAAAAATAATCCATATAATCAATAAACTGAGAAGTACGTTCACAAATAATATATAAAGGTAAATAACTGAACACACATTACATATAATCATCAAACTAAGTGGATAAAAAATACATAATGGTAATAACTAAGAACATATGCCATTAAAAAACGAGATAATAAAAAATCATTATGTCAAGGAAAATTACTGAAACACATTCCATTTAATCAATTAATAAAGAATGAAAGCCATCCATATATAATTTCAAATAAAAAAATTACAAAATAATAATAATTTAATCAAAATGAAGGTAGTTCTTAATTATTAGATTCTATATTTACCAGCTACACTGTGTTTTTCTATCAATACTTTTCATCTGATAGTTTATCATACTACTTTTAAGACTATCCACAAGATAGTTTATAATGTTTTTTGTTTCAAATTTCATGTGTATGTTCCCAACTAATTTCATTTCATGAGAAAAAAAATAAATCGAGGGTCTCTTTTTTAATAGTCCCCAACCTATGTTGTACCTTTCCAAATTATTCCACATATATCGAGTAATCGATTTAATTCATGAACAATGTGCCTTATCAAATATCTGTATTGAATAAACGATATTGATTTTTCAATATTTACCTAGATATCAAATGACATTAACATTTAATGCCATATTTTAAAATTGTATTCAAATTAGGAAATTATCATATCCATGATTAATGATATTTATTTTTTGGGTAAGTTTAATGTTCAATTATCACTAGAAATTAAATATTTCGAGGGGACTAAAAAAATGAATCAAGGAGGTGAATTTCAATAATATCCTTTTAAAAATTAATCATAGACCATCCATAGGAAGAATAAGGATAATATGAATATAAAATATCACAAGTGGAAAAAGGAGAATGGTTTTTCTCACTGATGAATAAAAATACCATAAAATGATCTATTAAAAACAATCCTAAGGAAAATAAACATTTCCTTTTATAAAAATGAATGTAATTTTAATTTAAATAACTTTTAAGAAAAATTCAATAAATATTAAACTTTTAGACTAGTAAATTTGGCTTCAATAAAATGAATCTATGTAATTCATTATATTCCATACAAGGTAAAAATAACATTCATTTTGAATGGTAAAAATGTTTAATAATTTCCTTGTTAGGAAAGTGACAAGAAGATTAAATTGAAAAAAAATAAAATGAAAAAGGGTAAAAATATATTTAATAAATCATTTTTAAAAGTTTAATACATTATTATAAAATAGTGTTTTTAGAAGAAAATAGGTTCTCCGACTAAAGAGGGAAATAAAGTCATGTTTTATTAAACCAAATTCAAAAAAAAAATATTACCAAAGATAAAAAAATGGTATTATTACTTGAAAAAAGGTCTTTAATACCCATAAGAGAATAAAATTTATAGTTTTATTAAATAATGATCATTAAAAGTTTATTAATTATATTTCCAGAATAAAAAATCTTGATTAGAATTAGATTGTGAAATAAACCATTAAATGTTCATAACATTGAAGATATAATGGATCAATGAATTGGTTATCTATATTAGCTATAAATAAATATATAATATGTTTAATAACATAAATATATATTCAATTTAATTATATAGAGATTCATATAATAATAATATATAAATAATATAAACCAAGGTGTGATTATTTCCTAGTTTTCAATTATGTTTTCACTAGTAATTTTTCTTATTCTTACATTGATCATGATTTAATAATATAAAGAATATAAACCAAGATGTGATTATTATATATATTCCACATATATATTTACATCAATTCATAATATTTGGTGATAAGAAATTAAATGTACCATTCATGGGGACGGTAGCATGTATGTTTGCATGTATGATAATTCTATTTCTTTTTTCTACTTAAAAGAATGAAAATTAAATGATATGTCTCTATATAATAATTTAAGTATAATTTTAATTTCATACATGTCACATATCTTTATTAAAATCATTTTCAATACATCCAATGTATTTTTTAATGAGTCAAATTTATTTCATGAGGCGATAGTTCACACGTTCACAAATGATGTTATTATATTCCCACAAAATGGAAGGCATAAAGGAATGATTTATTAAAATTAAATAATAATAAATAAATTATAAATAATATATATATCATATATAAACTATAAATACATCATTAATTCCATCATTTAAATGCGTTAAATGGATGAACGAATGACATCGGTTCGTGAGGTGGTAGTTTGCTGTATACAAAAAGAATGAATGTGTATTGCATTTTGATAGATGTGTGTGAATCTATAGGTCAAAATAATATACTAAAAACATCTCTATATATTTAATATAATTATGTTATTATAAAATCATGATATAAAAATAATTTATGTGGGGGGGATGTAAATGAAACAAAAATTTATTGTTGAACAAAGTTACCTCTTTTTTGGGTAACCCCTTTTTGATTATATGAAAAAGAATATATTGTGTTATTTAAACAAAGATTTATACTTATATGATGTTGTGAGATTTATTTTAAGTGTATTTGGGTAGATTTTGGATGAGAAAAAATGTATTCAGTTGTGTGAATTAATGGTAGGAGTGAGTGCCTTTTTATAGTAAAGGATGAGTGATATTATTGTAAATTTTAGAAAGGGGGAATTAACCAAACATTTTACATTTCATGTGGCTCCAATAATTATCCAAATTATATAAAAGGGAGTATATGGTCAAAATATGTTCATTTATTTCTCATTGGACATTTTTCTAGGTCATTTTGGCTCTTATTTTTATGGTTTAGTCCCTTGTTAATCTTAATTTAACCTTAACCAGTGTAATTAATTTTGATTTCATTCACTAATATTTTTGGTAAAAAAACATAGTTATAAATATTATAAATATGAAATTACTCAGATTCCAAATATGGAATCCATTTTTTTAAATTTTAATAAAATATGTGGCAAAATTAACCCCATAGACCGGACAACAAATTAGGGTTTTAATGTAAAATGATCATGTGTTTGAAATGTTTTTATACGCAATTAAAATTTCAAAATTATTACAATTAATTAATTAAAATTAATTTATTTATAATTGGACTAAATTTACATTAAAACAAAATTATAATTTAATTTAACTATATAAATAAATTAGATGAAAAATCAGATTTCAATTAAAATTTAGTATTTTTCTCTATTCATCAAAAATGAATCCTCTCAAAGAAAAATACCAATTATTTTACATATGATAATTATAATTTTCTTATTTCAAAAAATAATTTTATTTTGCAATAATATTTATATATAATTCTAATAATTGGATTTAAAATAGGTTCCCCATTAAAAGGCATAAAAAATTTCTTTTTAGAAAAATACATGTTTTAAACATAAACCTGGATTTATTCTTGTCTTATGCATATAAAATCTATTTTATGAATATAAAAAATAATTTTATTGAATATATTAAATTTATAATTCATTAATATCCTTCCATAATAGTAATTAATTTAATTTTTTAGGATGAAATAGATTTTTGGGCATTAAAATACTTCGTTAATATTCAATGGGTTTTTATATGCATTTCAAAATAAATATTAACCTATGAAATCGTTTTATATTTTCATAAGTAAAAACGTTCCATAATATATTTAATATTATTCATAAAAAATAATTTAATGACTATGTTATATAAAATTATATTTCATAATAATATTTTAATACTATATTGTTTCTCTATAAAACTCTGCCTTGTGTGTAACGCAAGATATCAAAGAAACTCATTATTACGTGTGATGAAAGTTAACTCAATATTGTGTGAATTGCAAGTTATATAATATATTATATTTATTTAAAATATTAAATACACCATAATTTCTAGATAGGTTATATTTCATTCTATGTATGGTTTTGTGTGTCATACATGCTATCGAATAAAAATTTACTCTTTAATAATGTTTGGGGTGTTACAAAAACCATTTTTTAATTAGGTACCAAATATAATCAAAATGTATTACATGAACATAAATGACTGATTAATTTTATATAACATAGAAATGAAATATATAAGAAGAATAATAATCATGAAATATTTTCTAAATCAAGAATAAATTAGCCAACTTTTATTATTTTGAAAGATAAAGAATGTATGTGATGATTCAAACTCAACGTAAGTGAAAAATTAACTAAATAAACTCAATTTATATGTTTTAAGGTTTTATTTTATAAATAATTATTTTTTATTAATTTTTTTTAAATAGATTTTATGATTTTATTTATAAGGAGTTGAATGGTTTAGAAAGAAAATTTTCTACTTTCTCTGAATTTTTTTCATAAAGGATTGTTTTTAAGGTTTTGTTTAAGAGACTTTTTGTTAAAAATTATCTTTTCAGGACCCTATTTAATATTTTTTATTGTAAAAAAACAATTTTCTAATTAACTTACATTACATTAGTGGATTTTACCTCTTTCATAAATACATAAATATTTGATTCCTCCATTACAGTTTTACATTGTCCTTTAAAAATGTTTTCAATTTTATGGGAATATCATTTCTAAAAAAATATGTTATTTAAAAATGAAATGGTTATATTCCTTATGATTATATTTATGATTCAAGTATTAAATTTCTTTGATTATGATATGGTTCATGGAAAATGTTTTTGATGTCGGGTTTTTCCATTATAAATAAATGATGGGTGTTTCTATGATAAATAAATGATGGGTTGTTATGTTAATATCCAATGATGGGTGGTTCCGTAAAAAAAATGGTGAGGGGTTACATTATAACCTCCAATGAATTAGGAACATCAAATTTAGAGCATGATTATATTTGTTACTATATTTTTATAAGTGATAAGGAAAATAATGTCACATGTTACTTATTTTACATTATGTGATTTTTAGTGATTTCTCATGGAAATAATATAATTTTGAAAAGGTATAATAGTGATATTTTTTTAAAAAAAATATTTCTTTTTGGGGGTAAAAATGATTGTTTTTTAGAATTTTTATGGTTTTTCACAGGAGAAATGGTTTTCATTATTTGTTTCTCCATTATATAGATTTGTGTTCTCATACTAAGTTTTAAAATATTATTCACCAGGTTTAATGGGGAGTAGGTAAACGGATGCGATTAAGAATGTAATTATTAATATTTTTAAAAAAATCTTGTTTAATTTTTTTTTTAAATTTTACATATTTCACTACAAAAAAATACACTTTTAATATCACATGAATTTATCAGCACTAAAAAGGAACTGATAAAAACCATATTTATCACTGATAAAAAAAGCATTCATAAAAGGAAACATTTATCAGTGTCTTATGTTAGTGTTAATAAATTTTAAGCTTTATTAGTGCATTATTTTTAGTGCTGATAAAGGGTACCATTTATCATAGCTTTAATTTTAGCATTGATAAATTTCTAGAATAAATTTAAAATTGAAACAAAAAAAGTTATCACTTTCATTAACTAAATAATTATTGTTAAAAGTGAATAAATTGAATATATGTATAAATAAATTTTAAAAAAAAAATAATAAACGAAATATATTAAATATATATATGTAAAATGAATAAAATGATATAATGAAAAAAATATATTTAAAATGATTAAGTTAATAAAATTATTATACATTTTAGTAATTAAATAATTCTTGATAAAATAAATAAAATGGTAATTAAAATCACCTTAATATATTTTTCATTTTTAAGGTTTTTTGATTTTTCAATTTAATATATATCAAATGTCATGTTATATTTATTTCACATTTATATATATATATATAATCAATGAATTTGTATGTACAAATGAACACACAAATATATTTATTTAGTATATAGAAACACATAGAAATAATACTTATGTAATCGATAAAAATTTTAGTATATTTTTAAATTTCATTATAAAATGATACATTTAATATATTATGTTTTAACTGTTCAATTATAATTTTTTTAATACTATAGTTAGGGTATTCATTTCAATATTTTTTATTTTTTATTTTATTTTTGAATTTTTTATTTTTTTTATTAATTAATTCTATATATTTATTTACTATGTTTTATTGTTTTTAATGTGTATTCATCCAATTAAATATATTTAAATATATTTATATATATATATAACCATACTCGGTTCGCCACATGACCTCGGGCGCATTTCCCCAAATGCTAGAGGATGCCAACTAGCAGTGAGGGCCTTGGTAAGTTATTGGGGAAACTATGCCCTCATTTGGTAAGGTATACAAGGCGAGAAAACAACAGTCAATAGAGGAAGCAGTAAACATCATACAAACATTGAAACTAAATAGCGGAAGCAATGAACATATAATGATAATGATAATGATGCAGTATGTACAAGTATCTAAGGAAAACAGCAACATAACAACATGCTGAAATACAACTGAAAACAAAGTACGAAAGTAAACAGCAACTCCAGTAGCATCGCAAAGCTAAGCTCGGTCCTATGCTCTCCAGCTCCAACCAGCAATCATGTACCCGAAGTAAAAGGGCCACAATCTCTATCCACACCTGCAACCATATAACCTGCATGGGCCGAATAGCAGGACCCAAACAGGGTGTGAGACTAATCCCGGTAGACCATCACCATGAGATCTGTTCCCTACTGTCAGTGAGTAATATAACAAAAGTAAAGGAAATAAATGCAGCAGAGAAGTACAAGAACACTAAAGAAAAAAATCCTACAAATATTCATTCACATTTATATATTAGTTCAGTACAATCATTTAGCTATCAACCAAGGAACCTAGAAACAGCTCTATACTCCCACAGTAAGAAAGTAATCACAACAGGTAACTCAACAGTCTACCTAAACAAAAAGCAGTACAACCCAAGCTTGTTCTTTGGCTTGGTGGACTCTTCACAACCAACCATTAAATAAAGCACTGACTCTCTGGGTGGCTCCTACTAGAAAACCCCTCTAGTCCAGTAAACATACAAAGGCACAAACACTCTGGGAAGCTCTCACCGTCAATTCCCCTGTGGTCTTTCAATAAAAGATATAGACTCTCTGAGAAGGAACTTACGTCTAATTCCCCCTGTAGTCTTGTTACGTATCTAAGGACACTCTGAGGAATCACAAAGTCCCATTCCCATAGGTCCTGCGATCGATATTAATTATAACAGACTCTCTAGGGAATCCCTAATCGTCAATTCCCCCTTTAGTCTACCACACCAGGTTCACTCAACCCTGAGTAGTTTAGTCATGTGTAATCGACTGTTAGAAGCCTAAGTATGTTCAAAAAATACTTGGATAATAGCTACAAATGCATCCACAAGAATATAAACAATATGAAATACATGCAATCAAGTCAACAATAATACTAGAAATTCAATAGGGTTTGCCTTGTCGGCAACTCGTGCCAAATGGAAATAAACAGCCAAACAGGGAAGAACACCCCTGGGTGATCCTCAAACATGCAAACAAGCTCATATTATCATGAATTAACCTCAATATTACAAGAAATCGAAGTCAATTTAACTAAGGGATCAAAAAAACCTAACCTGGGATACCCGATACATGGGTACCCGACACTCTTTTCACAAAAACACAAAGGTATTCAATGTAGGGAAAAAACCACCTACCTCAATCTTTGGTGATCGATATTATTGACCCTCATCTTGTGAATCAGCCTATAACGGAGAAAATCGACAAAACTTCTAAAACATTCAACCTCAGATAACTCTCACAATAGGAGGAATCAGGAAACATGGCCAAAGAAGAACCGAGAACTCACCGCTGCGATCCTATTGCACCCAACGTCATTCGATTCGGACAACCGGTGAAGGATCGGTGGCTCGGAGAAGAATTGGGCATCTAGGTCACTCTGAATGTAATTAGGTGGAGAAGAAGATGAAAACAGGGATTAGGCGTGACCCCGGTCCGATTAATGAAATAAGAAGAAAAGTACATGGTGTGTACTTCTTGAGTACACAACGTGTAATCACCTTTTCTGTATGCCGTATTAATCGGACTCCACCTCATTGCTACACCCCATGTGACTGGACCGGACACGGCCAGCACATGGCCTCGTGTGGAAGAAAAGTAAACGGCATGTACTTGTAACATACACGGCGTGTACATCAAAAATTTCCAGATTCTCCTCTTTTTCTCAAAAACGGCCAGAAAAGTAAAACATACCTGAAAAAGAATTTCCGAGTTCTTACAAACTTCCCTCCATAATGAAATTCGTCCCTGAATTTCCCTAGAAAGGTGGAAAAAAAGAAACCTCGAACAACACTGGCCACTGTGATCACATATCGGCCTCCCTCTCCAATGTCTCGTCCTGCACACGGTCGTGCAGCCATATCACCCGTACTAGAGGAACAAACCGACCATTGAGTACCTTTGCGCTATGATCAAAAATCCTGATAGGATGCTCCTCGAACGATGCATCCTGCTCCAGCTTAAACTCCTCAGGTCAAAAAACATAGGACGTGTCTGAGATATAGCGTCGAAGCTGAGAAACATTGAAGACGTCGTGCATAGCATGATATATCTAAGGTAACTGCAACCTATAAGCAACCAACCCAACTCTTTCCTGAATCTCGAATGGCCTGACGTATCTAGGTGAAATCTTGCCCTGTTTCCTGATCCTCTAGTGTCCCAACCTCGGGGTAACGCGTAGGAAAACCTGGTCTCCGACCCCAAAATGCATAGGTCACCTCCGCTGATCAGCATAAGATTTTTGACGAGACTGTGCAGTGGCCATCCTCTTTCGAATCAACTCTATCTGCTCTGAGGTCTCCTGGACGAGATGAGGTCCCAGCAAAGCTACCTCTCCTGCCTCCATCCAACACAAAGGTGATCGTCATGGCCTACCGTACAAAGCCTCGTAAGGTGCCATATGAATAGTTTCCTAGAAACTGTTGTTATAGGAAAAATCCATGAGAGGTATATGCTTTTCCCAAGAACCACCAAAGTCTAGAATTCAAACTTGGAGCATATCCTCAAGCACCTGGATCATGCGCTCTCACTGACCATCTGCCTAAGGATAATAAGTTGTACTCAAAAGCACCTGTGTACCCAAAGCTTTCTATAGACCCTTCCAGAAATGTGAATTAAAGAGGGCATCCCTATCTGAAATGATAGTACTCAGAACCCCATGCAAGCGCACAATCTCACGGATGTACAACCGTCTAAGCTCATCAACACCGAAGGTCTCCTTTATTGGCAAGAAGTGAGCAACCTTAGTAAGCCTATCAATGACAACCCAAACCGCATCGTTTCCTCTCGATGATCTCGATAACCCTGTCATGAAGTCCATTGCAACATCATTCCACTTCCACTCTGGAATGGGTAGCTGCTCTAAAAGACCAGGTGGCTACTGGTGCTCCGCCTTTACCTGCTGACAGGTGGAACATCTCATGACAAAACCCGCCACATCTCTCTTCATACCTGGCCACCAGTACTGGTGGTGTAAATCACCGTACATCTTGGTGACGCCAGGATAAACTGCCCAAACTGAGGAATGGAAGTCTCGCTTCAGCTCCTCATGTATATCTACTGGCACCCATATGCGACCCTAGAAACGCAAGATCTCATCCTCGCCAATGGTCCACCTGGGAAGATGGTCCTCTCCTTACATGCTTTCCATTAGGACTAGCCCCTCTGAATCTGCCAGCTGCCTCATTCAAATTCAGTCTAGAAGTGCAGAGGTAACATCCATAGAATATAGGAATGTTTGTACCAACCTGTCGTGCACCTCCAAATGAATCTTGGAGAAAATAGCCATCAGTTTCCACTCACTGCTGGCCTCATAAGCTTCCTGTATCTGAGTTCTCATGCTCAGTGCATCAGCCACTGCGTTGCCTTTCCCAGGCATATAGGCAAGCTCGAAATCGAAGGACTGGAGATATTCAACCCACCTCTGATGTATTAGATTCAGGTCACGCTGCATGAATATGTACTTGAGACTCTTGTTGTCATTGTATACCGCAAAATTTTCTCCCATAAGGTAATGTCTCCAACAGGATAAAGCATGAACGACTTCGGCCAACTCCAGGTCGTGCATAGGATAATTCCTTTCATGGGGCCTCAGCTATTGAGATCCATATGCAACCACTCGATCCTCCTACATAAGAACTACTCCAAGCTTGATTCTAGATGCATCACAAAAAACATTATAGCTCTTTCTCGGCTCCGTAAAAACTACGATCGGTGCAGAAGTAAATCTCCCCTTCAGCTCCAGGAAGGCTGAGTCACAGGCTTCTGACCAAACAAACATCACCCCCTTCTTAGTCAAGCCTGTCAGCGGTGCTACTAGGTGTGATAAGTCCTGTATAAACCACCTGTAGTAACCAGCCAACCCTAAGAAGCTCCATACCTGAAATACATTCTTTGGATGCTCCCAAGTAACTACTGCTCTCACCTTCTATGGGTCTACTGATACTCCTGTCTCTAAGATGACATGACCCAGGAAGTGAATCTTGTCCATCCAAAAGCGGAACTTTTAGAGTTTATCATAAACCTGATGCTCCCTCAGTGTACTCAAAATGATCTCAAAATGAGTTTCATGGTCGTGTCGAGTGCATGAGTACACCAAGATATCATCCACGAAGACCGCAATGAAAGAATCCAAGTATGGATGGAACACTCGGTTCATCAGTTCCATGCAAACTACTGGCACTATCGTAATACCGAACGGGATAACCTTATACTCATAGAGGCCATACCTACTCTTGACGGCTGTTATAGGTATATCTAAAGGTCTAACATGCAACTGATGATAATCGGACCACAAATAGATCTTCTATAACACCCGAGATCCTCGAAGTTGATCGAAGAGATCATCAATCCTCGGAAAGGGATATCGGTTCATGGTCGTCAACAGGTTCAACTTCCAATAATCCATGAAAAGCCTAAGGGTACCGCCGACCTTCTTCGCGAACAGGAAATGCGAACCCTAAGGAGAAGTATTGGGTCAGATGAAACCCTTTGCCTGCAACTCCTCCAACTGCTTCTTCATCTCCTGCAACTCAGGTGTAGCCATCCTATAAGGAGGAATGGACACCAGTGTGGCTCCTGGAACGAGCTCAATTGATAAGTATACCTCACACTATGGAGGAAAACCTGAAAATTCTTCTGGAAAGACATCTGTAACGTAATCAACCACTGGAAGAAATTATAACTGAGAAGTCCCATGGTCATCCAGATAAAGACTAGAAATCTGGGTCGTAACTCCTTTTATCCCATGATGCTCGAGTCCGGCTCGACTCTCCTGAACAACCCACTCGCCATTATGAAGGAAAGATTCACCCTCGGGTGATGTGAAACTCACCCTACGGAAATAGCAATCGACGACTGCCTGAAAGGGACCCAACTAGTCCATACTAAGAATGACGTCATATCCCTTCATCTCCAGGACATAGAGGTCCCATAAAAAATGATACCCGACAACCTCGAGAGGGCACCCCTTGCACTGACGTATGCTAGATGTCCTCGTTCTCAGGGCCGGGTCGAGAGTCAACATGTCAGTAGACGAAAGGACAGAGAGCTCAAGGCTTTCCATGAAAGAAACACAGATAAAGCTATGTGAAGCACCAGTATCGAAAATGGATAAAGATAAAACTGAGGCTACTAAGATTTTACCTCGATCTATAGAGGGTCCTAAATCCTTCTCCGGATGAATCTGCTCTATAGAAAAAGTCTGGCCAGTACCGAGGCCCTGTGTAGCAGCCTGAAAACCCTAAGCTGGTCTTCCCTGAGCCTGACCACTGCATCCATGGACTCTACCCTGACCTGAACATCCTACAGAACTCCAGCCCCCAGTCTGCTGTGGAGCTGGTGATCCTGCTCCTGTACGTAGGGTCGAAACTAATCATCCTTTACTAGCTGCGGAAGGGGAACCTTGCAGAAACGCTGCAGGTGACTCATCTTGTCATAGGATCGGCACTCCACTGGGTCCCTCGGGCACTATGGATTCTTATGCCCGCTCCTCCCACATTGATAACACACCACTTGGGTGACAGAAGGGGCATCTCATCTACCAGAAGGAATACCTCGCTTTCTCAGGTCGCCTAGGGTAGACTCTCGGTGGAATTTCCTGCTGTCTGTTTAGAGGGAATCAGCCGTGGATGTTGTACCGCCCTAGTCCATAGCTCCGGTCTCCCTCAGGTTTCTCTCCATGATGAGTGCATGGTTGAATATCAGAGTAATATAAGTCAAGTGAAAGAAATTCACCTGCGATCTGATATCCGGTCTGAGGCCTTCCTCAAACTTCCTCTCTAGAAACAGGTCGTCATTCCCCGGGACGAGAGTGAATTATTATAACTCAATGAAGCAGGAGGAATACTCCATAACTGAGATAGTACACTACTTAAGGCTCATGAACTCGCTGTCTCTATCATCCATCAGCGTCGTTGGGTAAAAGTTATAATAAAAAATACGCTGAAACTCATCCCAAGCCATAGCCTGCTGGTGCCCCGTCTGAGAGACTACGTCCCACCATCACTTGGCGTAATTTCACAGCATATATGTTGCGAGCTTAAACCTCCTCTATGGAGGTGTCTCTAGATGCTCTAATATGGAAAAAGTGTCTTCCATCCAGGACTCTGTAGCCTGAGGTCCTTCATCCCCTGTGAAAGTGGGAAGATGCTGCTGCTAGAAGACCTGCGTCAACTCTTCCATAGTCGGGGCAAGATGTTGAACTCCCTGGAAGGTCTGCATGAATCTCATGAAACCCTATCTGAACTGAGCGTTGACACCAGTGTCTGGAATCACTGTAGGTTCCATGTCTAGAATGACGGGCAGAACTACTGGCAGTCCCTGATCGGTCATATCAGGCATACGAGCGCTGCCTGGTTCCTGGCATGCAACAGGAGGACGTCTCGGTGCCATAGCTCTGAAAGACCAAAACGCACCTTCATTAAATACGAACACAGTTGCAACATATGAGATTAAAATGAAACAGGAGGGAAAATCAAAACCTTTAAATCTGGGAAAAACATGACTACACGGAATGTAATACCACTACACGCCGTGTTTCTTAGAAGTTTACCTAGGGCATGTACATTGTCCATACCTAGCTGTGTAAACTACCCGGCTACATGGAGTGTTCTTAAAGTACACGACGTGTACTAACCCTTTTATCCATGCCCGGTTACTCCTACACGACTAAGTCACACAGACTGTCCCAACCTAAGAATACACGGCGTTTTTGAGGCAGACACAGCATGTGTTGGACATGCCTTACCTGGCACGTATTTTTAGTGATACGGCCTGAAAAACAGTCGACACTACACGGCGTGTTCCTAAGAGACACGACGTGAACTTGAAGGGAAACCTCGGCCCGTGTTGTTCGTGACACGGCTGGGTACTCGGCTGATCCTTACACGGCATGTTCCGAAAAAACACGGCGTGTATAGGAGAAGATAACACCGACCTGTGTTTTTCAAGACACGGTCGGGTACCTGGGAAAAGATACATTGAATGTTCATACTGAACATGGCATGTACTAAACATGCATTAACTGGCCTGTGTTGTTAGTTACACGGTCGGGCTCTTAGTTAACCTCTAAATGGAGTGTACCTACCGTACACATCGTGTTCCTGAAAACCATTTACATCTCTGTGTCCCTATCCACACGGTCAGTGACATGACCAAAAACTACACGGAGTGTATCTATAAAGTACACGGCGTGTATTCTGGGTTTTTCCGGACAGTAGTCTTAGAACTGCACCGGAGCCCAGAAAACACAGAAAAAAAGGGTTAAGGTGCCAAATTCCAATCTGTGGGGGCCCATACTCCCCGAGAAAAAAACATGGCATCGTTACAATGCATAGAACAAACCACAGTATAAGAACTCACGACCCACAAAATTTTGATCCTTGAGGGCCCATAACACCTCTATGATCAAATATTGTCATCCATGATAAGAAAGATCTAAACAACGATACCCTATCAACATAGCAGGTATTCTATCACAGCACCTATCACAAAAGCTTTCATTGTTTATCACAAATCCAATCACAACAGCATGCAATCAATAATGAAACCTAGATGGCATGAGAAATGCATGGAATGTGATCTTCTAACATGTGTCTATATGATGCATGAGATGTAATACCCGCATCTCATCGGGTTGCAACAAAATAAAACCATAATCATATAAACAGTAACATCACAAAACAAGTGCAACACCCAACGGTGAAATCAATTAAACTGTAACATTCGCAAAACTCATAATTTGCAATATTCGAGGTAATCTGGCTTTTTCCCTGTACACGGGTTCTATAATGCCCGGGAACAACTATTTACCATTTACCTATTCCTTCATATCCCTGTCTAATGTCGCTAAATAGTAATTCAATAGAAAAAGGAAAGAACATCCTCAGATACCACTTTGTAATGACCTGAATCTGGAGCCCTTCCACTGGTGCCCCATACCAGGTTTGCCACATGACCTCAGGCGCATTTCCTCAAATGCTAGAGGCTACCGACTAGTAGTGAGAGCCTTGGCAAGGTATTGGGGATACTATTCCCTCATTTGGCAAGGTATACAATGTGAGAAAACAATAGTCAATAGCGGAAGCAGTAAACAGTATACAAACATTGAAACTAATCAGTGGAAGCAATGAACATAAAATGATAATGATAATGATGCAGTAGGTACAAGTATCTAAGGAAAGTAGAAACACAACAACGTGCTAAAATACAACTGAAAACAAAGTACGAAAGTAAATAACAACTCCAGCAGCATCGTAAGACTAAGCTCGATCCTATGCTCTCCAGCTCCAACCAGCAATCATGTACCCGAAGTAGAAGGGCCAAAATACCTATCCACACCTGCAACCATATAACCTGTTTGGGCCGAAAATCAGGACTCAAACAGGGTGTGAGACTAATCCCAGTAGGCAATCACCACGAGATCCATGCCCTACTGTCAGTGAGTAATATAGAAAAAGTAAAGGAAATAAATGAAGTAGAGAAGCAGAAGAACACTAAAGAAAACAATCCTAAAAATCTTCATTCACATTTATTTATTAGTTCAGTACAATCATTTAGTTATCAACCATGGAACCTAGAAACATCTCTATACTCCCAAGGCAAGCAAGTAATCACAACAGGTAACTCAGCAGTCTACCTAAACAACAAGAAATACAACCCAAGCTTGTTCTTTGGCTTGGTGGACTTGTCACAACCAACCAATAAATAAAGCACTGACTCTCTGGGTGGATCTTACTAGCAAACCCCTCTAGTCAAGTAAACATACAAAGGCATAGACACTCTGGGAAGCTCTCATCGTTAATTCCCATGTGGTCTTGCAACGAAATATATAGACTCTCTGAGGAAGCACTTACCTCTAATTCCCCCTCTAGTATTGCTACGTAACTAAGTACACTCTGAGGAAGCACAAAGTCCCATTTCTCATAGGTCCTGCGATCGATACTAATTATAACAGACTCTCTAGGGAAGCCCTAATCGTCAATTCCCCCTTTAGTCTACCACACCAGGTTCACTCAGCCCTGAGTAGTTTAGTCATGCATAATAGACTATTAGCAGCCTATGTATGTTCACCAACTACTTGGATAATAGCTACAAATTCATCCACAAGCATATAAACATCATGAAATACATGCAATCAAGTCAAAAAGCATACTAGCAATTCAATTGGGTTTGCCTGGTAGGCAACCCGTCCCAAACGGCAATAAACATCCAAACAAGGAAGAACACCCTTGGGTGATCCTCAAACATGCAAAAAACAACATATTATCATGAATTAACCTCATGCTAACAAGAAATATAAGGCAATTTAACCAAGGGATCAAAAAAACCTAACCCGGGATACCTGATACATGGGTATCCGGCACTCTTTGCACAAAAACTCAAAGGCATTCAACTTAGGGCAACAAAACACCTACCTCGATCCTTGGTGATCGATATTCTTGAACCTAGGCCTATGAATAGGCCTAAAATGGAGTAAATCTGCAAAAACTTCTAAAACATTCAACCTCATATAACTCTCAGAAGAGGTGGAATCAAGAAACATGGCCAAAGAAGAACTGAGAAATCACCGCTGTGATTCTATTGCACCCGACGACATTCGATTCGGACAACTGGTGAAGGATCAGTGGCTCAGAGAAGAATCAGCCCTCTTGGTCACTCTGGACATAATTAGATGGAGAGGAAGATGAAAACGGGGATTTGGCATGACCCTGGTCCGATTAATGAAATAAAAAAGAAATGTACTTTGTGTGTACTTCTTGAGTACACGGAGTGTACTCACATTTTCTGTACGCCGTATTAATCGAACTACACCTCATCGCTACACCCCATGTCACTGGCCCGGACACAACCAGCACACGACCTCGAGCGGAAGAAAAGTACATGGCGTGTACTTGTAATGTACACGGCGTGAACTTACAAAATTTACAGATTCTCATCTTTTCCCCAAAAACGGCCAGAAAAGGAAAACATACCTGAAAAAGAAGGTCCGGGTTCTTACAATCGGTGCTAAAATTACAGAAATAAAAGAAATATTTTCCAATCTAAAAAGATAGAACTGATAAATTTGTCTTCTATCAGCACTCTTGTAGCGCCCATAAAGCTCAAGAATTATTAGTTTTAAAATAACACTAACAAAGATCACTTGATTAAGTGATTATCAATTTAGTGCTAATAAAATGGATCTTTATTCGCACTTTTCTGAAAGTGTTGTTAAATGTGTCCCAGATCTTTTTTAAAGAACCCTACCTATGACTCATATTGTTAGGATTCTCAAGATCTCACAAAACTCTTTTTTTTCCTGTGTGAATCCTTTATGTTTCCCTCTGATTAATCAATGATAGAATCCAATGTATTTTATTTTCTACTTTTCTCAATCATTATTGATTATTTGGGGTCCACGTTTTGCATTTTTATAATTTTCATACCCATAAAGAACCCTATATATCATCAAATCACATATAAAATTCAATGAGTGGTCCTGTTTCATCTTTTCCTCCATAGAAAATGGTTATAAATAAAGAGAATTATGTTTTCATATGGTAAATTTATCCAAAAAATTTTATGTTCCTGTATGGATAAATAGAACAGATTTTTCACCATACGCTACTACAAATGTAATGATGGATTCATATTATGAAATAATTGAGTTTAGTTATACATTGAAGAGGTTAAACCAGTTCTCAAACATGTTATCTATATCCATTAGCATTGAAAAATTAATTTATAGATTGATAAATTTTTATGCGGTGATGCGCTGACCTAAATTGGAAACTATTTGGGTATACTAGATCAAAAAAGATATAAAATAGAACCCTAAATGAAACTGGGGATATTGGTATATATTATATCCAAAAAATAATAAAAAATACAAACATAATAATAATTCCATAAATACTTCTGGATACCATAAATATGTTGGATAGTTGAATTACCATATAAAGTTTAGGTTGATTTTTTTTATTTCCTTGACCTATCTTTTTTAGTCTCATTCTTCTTATTTAGAAGTTTATGGGTGGGAATCAGTAAGAATATATGAAATTTCATGTTCTTATGTGTCTTTGTTTATTTTTTCCTAGAATCAATTATAAATTTATATTATTATAAACATGTATAATAAAGAAATAGTGCATTCGTGTTAAATTATTAGTGATTATTAGGATTTTATAACTTATTAATAGATTAATTATATTTAGTTACCCCCTTTATTGATACTATTTGTTAGTTGTTTCATACTTATATTTAAATTAATTCTTCTAACGTCTTTTAAATTATATATAAAGTATAAAAATTCTTATTAAAAATGAAATTAATGACAGAGAAGGGAATGAGGTTCACATTTAATTTAGATTGTTTTGTGCATATTTCTGAAAGATTATTATTTTTTGGAAGGGGAATTTTTTTTAAATCACTACGTTAGTATAGAAAATTTCACCACTCTGACCCCTTGAACATCATAGGATGGATCATGTGAGCATCCTCATTATACTATATCTTATATTGATAATCATGTTCTAGAGGTAATTGTAGATATATGTCAAGCTATATGGTATAGTTTTGAATGACGTGATATATATATGGTTCCTCTAAAAATTTATGGTAATATATCATAATAATAAATATATGATCTCATTTAATATATTCAATTGATTTATAAGAGTAAAAAAATCTAGATCTATACTAGTCAATAAATTGAAAAATTAACCCTTTAATGGGATGTATGTAATTGGAGGGATCTTATAGTGGATTAAAAAAATATCCAAAATTTGATGGTGAGGAATCCATTAGTAGATAGATGTGATGTTGAATGTAGGTTGGGTGACATTCATTTCTTCAATACCTTTATAGTATAGGTATTCCAATACCTCTTTAATTGATGATACTTTTTGAGTGAATCCATTATTGTAGATTCATAAAATAATTTAATCATTATTACCTCAGCGATGTGAAACTTTTATATCGATGTGGTCAGTTGTGGAACTTCTAATGGTCCTTTTTCTCTATTCCATCTAGGATGGGTCATCATATATGGCTGGTACATTATTTAGGGTTGATTAGCCTATGGATGATTCTAGACAGGGATCTTCTATATTGATATGTACAATCCTAGTATATTATTTTCTTTTTGATTCTCTCAGGACATAGAATATTCATATTCTTTCTTTATTATTGTCTTGTATTTCATATGGTGTTGGGAATAGAAAATATTTTTAATTTTATTAACATCAATATTCAATATAAGTAAACACATCAAAAAATAGTAATCTATGTCAAATGTATACAATAGTGGTAGGCAGAAGTGGTTATATCTTCCAAAATGGAAAGATAAAGTTTCCTAAAAGTTTATGAGTATTTATACACATAGATAATATAGATATATTATGTGGTATAATTATAAATTTTGATATTATTAATAAGGATTAATTTTGGTATGATTGATATACCATATAATACACTCCATGCATAAAAGTCCACAATTGCATGCATCTTGCATGAAAATTATTACTATCTTGAATAGAGATGTAATACTTCAATACTACAATACAAATAACCATCACTAAACTTATTTAATCCATCATCTGTCACTTTATTACCTTATATCTCTTGATGATGTATTTGAATCCCTCTTTCAAACTATCCTACGTCCCATTATTGTGGTTCCAAAGTTACACGATGAAATACCTCCCTCTCAGATTGTATTCATTAGTATCCTTCAGAGACCCTACCATGGATTTTAATACCGCATCTCCCAACTGATTTATTAATTGTTTCATCCTTTCATCCTCCTAATTTACTACTTCCTTATATAACAAAAAATGACACCAAAAAAATAATCAAAAAAGTGAATGACTTTTTGTTTTCTTGATATAAATTTTCTTATATTACTCGCTCAGTTATGTTTGACAACACACCATCCTCATCATTTTAATAATATGCTAGAAAAAATAATTAAATATTTATTAACTTATTTTTGAACCTTAGTGTAAACTTGAAATTCATCTCTAAAACAATTATTATTTCATTTTGTTTCTTGAGAATCATCCCCCATCTCTTATATGATGTTCGAACTACTCTAAGTAGTAGTAATTCAAAATGATAACCAATACACAGTAAGGGATGAATTTTGGATAGAATGGTTCAAGAAACATTAGTGGATGTCCACATAAGAGTGGTGATAAATATAAAAAAATTACTGTTTGGGATCCATGTCATCAATATAATTTGGAACCAAAATGATTGGAAGAAGGATTTTTTGAAAGAGGGAGTCCAATACATCATCAAGAGATGGAAGGAAATCAAGTGTCTAATGTTCATTTATATAAGGGTATCGAAGGTTATCTTTATAGTAGTATTGATGTATTGTTTCTCTATTCCAGATAGTAACAATTTTCATGCAAGATGCATGAAATTTTGTACTTTTATGCATGAAGTGTTTGTATTGTTGTTATTCAATAAAAAATAAATTTTTGACTACTCATGCAGAAAATGTCTCCTAAACATGATGATGTTACCAATATTAAGGAAGAATGGACTCTTGATGGTGAAGCTTTAGAATTATTAGGGGATCAATAACATGTTGATAAAAAATATCAATGATGTAATGTTACATTTTTGAATAAATTTATCAATGCATGTTGTTAGGGAAAAAATTTGATATTGGATGGAATCAATGTGGTTAACCTATTGAACCCAATAATTCATCATTCATTAGTTATCTTGGCGTAAATATGAATATGAACTTTCCCATTTATATAAATTCATGGAATCACATCCAACTTATAATAAAGGAAATCCTTTTGAAAGATATAATAGTAATGTTATAATATACTTTATCATTATTAATAAAAAATTATATAATGAAAAGTTGATTTAATTTTCATTATTCAATGAAGAATTTGTTTAATTAATAATATATCTTTAAGAAAATTGTATTAGTGGCAATTGGAAAATCCTATAGAGGATTCCAAACTCTTCTGATGAAGTTACATCTTCGGGATGATAAGGGAAATATAAAGCCCCACCCACCACTTAGTTATGCACAAATCATAATGCAGGAAACATGGACTTATTTCATCAATCACCATAACGAGAAATAATTATAGGTGAATTGTAGTCGATAATAAATTATTTAAAATATTTTATTTTATCCAAATTAATTAAAAATTGTTATTATATGAAATATATAAAGTGTTCTGGAAATAAATAACATGCATCAAAACCAACTAACCCCTATCGCAACAGAAGGATGTTGTATAATAAATTAGAGAAGAAATTGGTATGTATTTTAAATAAACAATAAATTTTTAATTATGTGATATTAAAAAATATATGTTCTTTTGTTTAAATGAATACTGGTGAATCAAAATATAAATCCACTTCTATCCCACATCATGTGATATGGAAGGAGTATCATGTACATAAGGATGGAAAATTATTTAATGAAAAGACAAAATTGGTATTGGATGTATGTGTAAGTATTAAATAATTATAATTAATTATGATTTATATCAATATTAAATGAAAATATTTATTTATGATCAAATATTTTTATATGGTTTAGACACAATAATGGAAAATGACCATACTAGAAGAAAATATAATTTTTGTAACTTTGAAGTGGCCTGGACAATATGGTCATGTTAGGGGATTTTGTGGAGTCTCTCCTAGAACATATTTTATGAAGATAAAACCACCATATGATACATATAATATGATTATATGATTATAGACACAAATTGAATCACTGTAAGATATTATTTTTGAGTCTGGTTTGGCAGACAAATGTATACAAAAAGATCACAATAAACCGGTGGTGGAGAAAAAATCCTCACATTAAAAAAATGATCACACTACCTTTGAGGATAGTCATTCCCCCATCCAAATTACATACCTATGGTATTAACTTTTTACCTTAATCTTTCTCCTAAATGGGAATCAATAATCTTCTGATAACATTATATTAGTAATGATATTTTGGGTACAATTGTATGTAATTTTTATCAATAAACACACATGTACCACCGTGTTGTGATGGGTACATGTTATAATATCCTAAGAGAATATTTACAAATCAACACCTCCCAAAAGATCACATGTGAGTATGGATTAAGGTATCTTATGTGTTGACAGCTGAGTTTCCTATTCCACTTGATGGTCTGGATATTAAAACATCATAGCTATTATTAGAGATTTCATAGAGTGTCCATCTAATCATATAAACATACATGAGGTATATCTTTAACAAAAAAATTTATATGAAAATCATGTTTCATTTGATGATAAAAGTTATGAAGTGAGGTTTGATATTAAATATGAATAAATTAGTATGTAAATGGAAGGTTTAATCAAGAAAATCTACTGAATCAATCAAGAAAAAAAATTACAAGAGTACATTCTCCCTACTAGTCCTCTAAAAACATCTTTTATCAATAAAACATATTGTGTAGACCACATTGAAAGATAAACCTATGTATTACATTGAATATGATAAAGAAAAATATGGATTTTCCATTATAGATGTAATTTATCCCAAGAGTCTAAATGAGATTATCAATCATGAATGGATGGGTGTCTCAATTAGGAATACAACATAAGGTACATTTTTATAATACATCTATCCAAATACTAAGATAATATGTTTATTAAAGTTAATAACTATTAATATTATAGTACAGATGTTTATATCAAAACTATATAAAAGGAATATCATGCAAATTATGATTTGGATACATTAATCCATGTATCACTTCCATGCCATAACATACATTAGGGAACAATGAAATTAAAAAGAAAAAAGACCAGTTAGTCATATATTTTAATCAAAAAGTCTCTGATGATATATTCTTTTTTATTCCTATAATTCAAAGGTAAAACTATATAATCTAATAAAAAAAATATTTTTAATTTTTTTATTACTTAGTTGTTTTTTTCCAGGGTGCATTAGATGCTAATAGCAGTCAATCTAGACACACTAAATATTTATTTTTTGGATCCAATTATTGGAATTGAACTATAAAACCACAAATGATTTGTATTGTGGATATGTAACACATTGAAATCAACATTTTATTTCCCAGCATTGAATAATATGTTCATTTTTTTAATAATATTTTTTTGATAGGTCGGAAGCTCAATATAGGCCAGATCATTTCATGAAGTCTAAATCTGAAGGGATAATGAATATAAATTACTACAAATAAAAAAATATTATCATATATATAAACATATTTAACTATTATGTCATTTAAAAACAATTTAATTATTTCGATCAATGTTTCTTCATTTTCCAAAACAAGATAATGACATCGATTTTGAATATTCTGTTTAAGAATGTATGATATAAATCATAAATCATAAAAAGAAAAGCATTTTCCAAAATTTAATTTCTGAAGCTAATTATTATTTCATAAAATATATTTGAATATAATTTTGTGGTTTATATTTTCTTATAACTATCTTGATTTCTGACAAATGAGTTACTCAAAATAAGAAATCAATTTTTTTAGAGATGAGTGGGCAACATACTTTTTGTCTTAATGTGTCACGACAACAAATTTTTATGATTACATGTTTTGTTTCTAATCTAGTAAGAGTTATGACCTTATAATGATATTTTGGTTGCGAATAATTACTTTCAGAATGATTATATTTTATTTTTGACTTATTTATCAAGGATAAGAATAATGGAAGAAATTTATTTAATTAGAAGCGCTGACCTGCAAACAATAAAATTGTTGGAAAATCACGGATGCAGAGGCAGAGATGGAGGAAGAGAAAATGGAAGAGACAAAGGAAAAGGAAGAGGTAGAGTCAGAGTTAGAGTTAGAGTCATATAAAAACATGGAGGATTATGCAGAGGAAAAGGAAGATGATATTAAGAAGAACTGGCTTGCAAACAATATATTTGTTGGGTAATGTAGTAGAATGAAATTCATACCATGATTGTGTTTTAGAATTGTTTTTTAAATTTTCACACAACACTTTTAAGTTATTATAAGATACATTTTTATAGAGTTTCATGTTACTTAGTTAAATAATATATTCACCAATTTTTTAAGTGATTTTATATAGGGTAGTAATCCTCTTGTAAGATCATTCTGTGTTTGGAAACTGATTCATAATTCCTTGTTGTTTTGTTTGAATAAGTTTCATGTTAAACCCACAATGATACATGAGGAATTTGAGATGTTTATCAAAAAGTAACACATCAATATGTTTCACGGTGTGATGGATAAGACTCAAAGTGTCTCTTTTTATTCAAAACTGATAATAAATTTAGTTAAAAAACAATTAACATACTCAAAACTGAGAAAACACATTCGATTTTTTTGGTACACTGGGAAAATTATTTTTATGTCATTTAATATGTGCATCAATCTACCACACCTCAATCTGATGTACAGTGTGATTGGTATGACTCTGATTGAATCTTTTTATTCAAAATTGGCATTAATTTTAATAAAAAATTAACATAATCTAAACCATGAAAACACATTATTGTTGATTTGGTACATTAGGAGAATTATTTATGAGTTATTCGGGACCTTTATCAATAATCAACACCTCAATCCAATGCATGGTGTGACCGATATGGTGTAAAAGTGTCTATTATCAGTTTTAAATTGATATTTTAATACAAAAATCATCACTCATTGAAAATCATGAAAACACTCTTGGATTGTATGGATAATTTAGAACAATGATTTATAATTCAATTATGACATGTATGAATTAGTTTCATGTCAATCCCACAAAAGATTCCACCTATATGGCTCAAAGTGTGTGTTACTATTTTAAAATTACATTTTTTGTAAAAAACACAAGTGGCATACTCAAAAAAATGGAATAAAATTATTATTTTTTTATTCTATATTAAAATTATCTAAGAGTCAATTGATACATTTAGAAATAATCTAAACCTCTATCTGATGCACAATGTGACTAGTATGACTCCATGTGTGTCTTCCTTTTCAAAACTGACATTAATTTTAGTGAAAAAAGACTATTGTCACAATCAAAACCTCGAAAATGAATTCAAATTGTTTTTTATCTTTATGGAAAAAAATAAATATGTCATTTGGGACATGTGTGTAATGCCTCGACCCTAGTTACCCAGAGTCGGTGCATTATTGCGTAACATTGGCATGATCACAACAATCAAGTCTTGAAAGACCGATTAGTTTAGTAGCCTTGGAAACACCAGATACATTCATAAATGTTACATTACATCATAAAGTGAAAAATCACAATAACATATTCTCCATAGTCCACACTTCTATCCCCTTCAGACTATCCCCGTAGATCAGTCATAAAATATTTCTTCACATCCTGGGAAAAATAAAACATTGAAAGGCGTGAGCTCAGATGCTTAGTAAGGATAACAATCTAACAGAAGATTTCATAAATAAAGATAAACATTTAAGGCAATGTATGAATAAAACCAAAAATTCATTTTAAACATGAACTTCAACATAATATGGAAAATGTAAAATGAGATAATGCCATTTACTTATTCACATGGATATTATACTGGTCAAATAATCACATGCAATATCAAAACCCACTTTCAAAATGATGGAATGCATAATGTCAGACTATCATAACCACGTAGCCAATTCCTCGTGCCAAGACCACAAATAAGATTTTATCAAGGCCTCATTCCAAGACACTAGTTTTTCTCATGAGACCTGCCGATGCATTGATAAGATATAGTGGGCTCCACCCATCACTTATTAAGTCCAATGCATTCTTCATATGAACAGGTTTAAACATATCATAAACCAGAAAATAATCGTATCACATAAAACATGCATAAAGGAAACATAAAATTTCCACATTTCAATCACAAGATATTAATACAACACATTGATGTAATAAAAACAATTTCAAAACCATTTTCAATACCAAAATAAAATAAAATTAAAACATTCTAATTATTTTTCATTTAAAAAAAGTAATGGCTTGTAGAGGAAGTTGAAACTCAAATAATGGTCACGTTGGAGGAGAAGTCATTTTCGCCACATACGTATGAAAAAAAACATTCCCTTTTGTCTTTTAGTAAAAGGCTTCATATAAAAAATATTCCTTTTGAGGAAATGTAAAAGTTAAAGGGGTTTATATACCGTATAAAAGAAAGTTGTGTAAAACAAAATATGCCTCAATGAAAGGAGATTGAGACGAAGTCCCTTAAAGATATCCTTTTTTTAAATAAAATAGATCTATTATGTGTATTCACTATAAGTACACATAAAGAGAGTACAAATACAATGTTTTACATAATAATATCATGACATAATTTGAAAGTATGAGATTGACCCACAGAATAGAAATTGGGTTAAGAAGTTCCCTTACCTCGTGTCGGACATCACTCGACCGTTCTTTAATCTCCTGAATAATAAACTAGAGTCAATTTATATTTTCTTAAGAACCTTTTTCATGTTAATTATTCCTTTTATATCACTTATTACCATGTTATGAACATTATGTAATTATTTAAGTTAATAACGGTCATTTTGTCGATCTTTGGTACTTGAGTCAAAAATAAACATCTTATAATTACAAGTTGTTCATGTGGTGAAATATCCATTATATCCAGAATTATATTAATAATTTAGATATCATATATATCATATATATCCATTATATGCATTCATTCATAATATTACGTAACATTTAGAGGTAAGAAATGAAATGCATCATTCAAGGAGACGGAAAGTCGTACGTACGCATGAACGCTACTTTCATCTCTATTTGGTATTTAATGGAATGATATCATAATGATATAAAGGTATATTATAATTACAGTATAATATCATATATAATATCATTTAATCCATTCTTTATACACCCCACATATGGCATTAACGATTCAAATCACTTTGAGGGGGCTGTAGTCCGCACTTCCTAAAATGAAGATATCGCGTTTACCCATAATGGAAACCATAAAGGTATGCAATAATGAATAATAAAGGAGATTAAGTAAAACATAAACATATTATTTATCATATATATAAATATAGTGACATCTTAATGGCCACCTTTGAAGGTATTATATGAGTGTTGAACAATCATCGTTTCGTGAGGCAGAAATTCTCCATCCACAGAAACAGTATGTTCTTTAACCATTAGATGTAGGTGTGTGTAAGTTTATCATTAATACTTATTATAAAAAAATCTTAGTATACTGAAGATACTGGTGTTGTTACAAAATAAAGGGATAAAAAGAGTTTAATGGGTTGTAGAAGCAAAATAAAACAAAATAACATAAGGGAAGACATTACCATAAAATCGGGTGACTCTTTTTTTATTTGAGCCAAAGGCTTCCTTGGAAATAATTATTCCCAAAGAGAGCCTTCTAGGAGTAATATATTGAAGTTGAGAGAGTATTTGGGCAGAGTTTGTCCGAGCCAAATGGATTTGATGGTGTGAGTAAGGTGGTAGTGGTGGGGGCCTTTTATAAGAGGAGAAGAGGGGCACTCTTGGAATGTCATGAAATGTTACTTTATTATATAATGAGTTTCGGATTTTAAAGGTCCCACACTTATATATTTCTAGTATAAGGTGATAAGGGTTCGAAATATGCTCATCCAGTTGGTGTTTGACAAGTGTAAGTCTTAGATTTTACGTTATCTTTTTATTTTATTTAAATCGTTAATTAATGAGGTAATCGCTGCATCATCATGGTATCATAAATAATTTAATTTATTTAATGTAAAAAAATTATTAAAAAATATCATGATGTAGTATATCTTTTTATATTTATAATGAATTTTTATAGTAAAAAATATGACTTGTATATCCCCATTTAAAAATTGTTTTAGTAAACAACTCATGTTTGTGACATTTTTATTTTAACATTAAATAAAAAGTTTTTAATGTCATTTTCCTACCAAAGTAGATCCATGGGGTCCCCAAGTTGACCCATAGATTTTCTTGTTCGGCCATGACACATCCAATAAGATTAGGACAAGTTTAATGGTATTTTCATATTTTTATAATATCATTTTTACCCTAAATTTCACTAATTACCTTTAATCCTGATAAATTAAACATAAAAGTTACTATTCACCAAAAAAATTATTTTAATCCCATTGAACCACATTTTACTTCCTAATGACAAACATGTATGTAGGATTTTTTAAAACCAAATCACAGAAGTGGAAATGTTTCATTTAAACAAAAAATCAGTTTTTTGACTACCACTTAGTGGTTTCACTATGCATCAAAAATTGAAGTTTTTCAGAACAATGCCAAAATTTCACCCTAAGATATAATTGATATTCTAAATTTAAAAATGATGACTATTTTACAAAATTCCAAACATATAAGTTGCATTAATTAATTTTATAACTAATTCCCGTTGTCACAACAAATAGCGTGTTTTTAAGAAACAATATATATCAAAAGATTGACAATTATTTGTGTCCAATTTCAAAGTGAAATTAATTATAATGAACACCATTGGATAAAATGGTAAAACTATATTCTAATTGTACATTAAAACCACTAAATATTATAATTTATCACTATAAATTATTTTGATTAAAAAATTTGTTTTAAGTATTTTTCACTATTCATTAATAAATTGAAAGTTCTCAGAATGTTACAAAAAATTCAACTTAGGATAATTTCGATATTATGAATAAAAAAATGAAGTCCATTTTGAAATATAAAATTTCTATAATTTTAAAAAGTTGGTATTACTATTCATAACTGCTACTTTGATTAGTCACGGTGTGTTAGAACTCGAACTTGCGTACAATGCAAGCTATTGCATTATTGAAAGAGAAGTGTATCGTGGAAGATAGGGGTGTTACATTATCCCCTCCTTCAATAAATTGTGTCCTCGCAATTTGAAAATTTTCATTGAAAATAAATGATTGAAAATAGAAAATACCTTTGTGGAAAACCCACATTGGAAATAGGGTTAATAAAAATATAACATTAAAAGAAATAAAGAGAAGTACTAAGGTCACCCGAGATAGCCCAAACTAGGATTATATGAAAATATGGATATGGTGGAGAAAAAAATCATCAAGGTCTGGTGGAGAGTTGTAGAAAATAGGATTAGGAGAAAGTTAACTACAATAAAATCACAAACTTGTGATTGGTTTAACGGTCATTGATTTCCCAATTGGAAAAGTTAACCGACAACATTTTTGTTTTTAGTTACCCTTAATAAAGTTGAGGAATCTATTTTGGAGATTTACTAAGAACGTAAGGAAATATACTTACTTGTAATAAATTTTACCACAATCCCATTTTTCACTCCAAAAGGTAATAGAACTCAAAAATACTCTATTTATCATAATTGTATAAGGTTCCAAATATTTACACATACCATTTAGATTAGAAAAACTATTTTGTAATAACCAGGGACTTCCTGTAGGATAGTGGTAGGTAATAAAGGCCTGTCACACTATGGTTGTGGGTTCGATTCCTACAGCTTTGTCCGACGTGACGAGTTATCCCCCAACCAGCAGGTTGTCCTTTTCCTAAAACTATGGTATTATAGTATTCCAAAAATAATCTTCATAAATGTTTTAACCTTAAACAATACTATCCAAAGTTCAACTTAATCCATTTCAACCTTTATAGTTATCCAAAATACCTCCGTCCAGACTTTCTCTAAAAGGTCTCTAAATTCCAAAATCAATTGTATCATCAGATTCCTCAAACAAAGTAAAGTTTCTCTTATTGTCACATATAAAAATATGATTACCTTCATCATATTAAAACCATAATGAAAACAACAAGTAATGTAGTAAAATCCTTATATATATCACATTATTCTTATAACCAGAATATAATCCTTGAGTCCAAAGCACCAGTACATTAATTATTATACTTCAACTGTAGTAACAACATAAGATTGTCCTTGATCCCTTGTCCTTTTCTGAGGTATGTTTCCCTGACACTTAGGACATTCATTTTCATAATTCCACATTTCCCTAAAATTGTAGCATTCAACATTGATAGCCTCTTTCTTTCCCTTGCAATCACAATCCTGGTGACCTTTTTCTCCATATTTATAACAAACTCACATTCCTTTCAGGCAAGTACCGGGGTGATTATTCCCACAATTATCGCATAATGGAAAATCCTTCTTTCCCTTTTTCCCTTTATCTGTCTCTTGTTCCACCGTTCTCTTCTTCTCTTGCTTTACTTTGTTGTCTTAAGACATAGAGAATTCACTTTCTGCCTTGATAGAACACAAGACTATATCTTCGTATGACGAGAAGGTTTGTGAGACTAACTCTCGATGGAGAAATGGTTTTAACCCATAAAAGTAATGATCAATCTTACTTCTTGGGTTACGTATATAATCTGCAGCATTCCTCACTAACCTTGTAAAGTTGGCCTCATACTTTGTGACATTCTAATCCTCCTTCAGCCTCAGACTCAGAAATTTCCTTCCCATATCTGCTCGATGGTCATGTGGAAAGTATTTTTCTACGAAAATTTCCTTAAACTACCTCCATTCCATACTTGATACTTCACCTTATTTCATGTTTTGAATCAAATACCACCATTGCTCAGCATCTCCAGTTAGGCGGTAAAATACCATGATAACTTTATCTCTTTCATTACTCCCCAAGGCATGGAATATTTTCTCCAAGGAACTTATCCATTTCTCAACTACTAATGGATTTGTACTCCCATTTAATGTTGGTGGTTGTTGCATCATGAAGCAGTCTAAAATTGATCCCCCATGTTGCGGATCAGGTTGCTCCATACGAGTAAGGTTATAATTCATAACCTGAGTGAGTTTTCCCAATATGGTAATAAGTTGATCAGCACAAGTTGTATCTCCAGCTCCACAATAATTATCTTGAGTTGGATGGAAATCCCTACATGGAGTACGTGCATTGATACAGTTTCCATTCCTCCCACTAGGCTCCATTTCTAAACAATGGCATAAACTAGATTAGTTTATGAAACTTGAAAAACAATTAACATAAATTGAACTATTTTTGGATATAATCCACAATCATAATAAATGTTTTCTTTGTGGATGTATATACCCATAACCCTTCATAGTGGTTTGTAAAGAAAACGAGAATTACCCAAAGCATATCCCCCAGGAGTGTTGTAACCAAGAGTGCAGTAAGGCCCGTTTTCGTGAACCAGTTTCCATTCGAGTCTAGCTTAAAGCGGTGTTTTTGGGTTTTACCCCTAGGTACATCTGCGCCAGAGCCCCCTCTACCTGCCCGTATCCAGACAGGGATGTATTTCTCAGAAAACTCACAAAATCTCTATAATACCAAAATTATAGGAAGTACTTCTATACTAATCCTCAAAGTCTATCTTAGGGATTTATTCTCTAATCAGAGTTTATCTAAATCTAGCTTCCAAGGTTAGTACTAAACTGCATCTAATACCAACTGTAACGCCCCGACCCCAGTTACCCAGAGTCGGTGCATTATTTTGAAACATTGGCATGATCACAAAGAACAAGTTTCGAAAGACCGATTTGTTTAGTAGCCATGGAAACACTAGATACATTCATAAATTTTAATTTACATCATAAAGTGAAAATCAAAATAACATAGTCTCCATAGTCCACACTTCTATCCCCTTCAGAATATCCCGGTAGGTCAGTTATAAAATATTTCTTCACATCCTGGGAAAAATAAAACATTGAAAGAGGTGAGCTCAGATGCTCAGTAAGGATAACAATATAGAGTAACCTTTCATAAATAAACATAATAATTTAAGGCAATGTATGAATAAAACAAACAAAAGACTTTTAAACATGAACTTCAACATAATATGGAAAAAGTAAAATGGGATAATTCCATTTACTTATTCACCTGGATATTCTACTGGTCGAATAATAACATGCAATATCAAAAACCACTTTCATAATGATGGAATGCATAATTCCAGACTATCATAACCACATAGCCAAGGCCTCGTGCCAAGACCACAAATAATATTTTGTCAAGGCCTCGTGCCAAGACACTAGTTTGTCTCATGAGACCTTCCGATACATCGACGAGCTATAGTGGGATGCACCCGTCACTTATTAAGTCCAATTCATTCCTCATATGAACAGGTTTAAACATATCATAAACCAGAACATAATCATATCACATAAAACATGCATAAAGGAAACATAACATTTCCACATTTCAATCACAAGATATCAATACAACACATTGATATAATAAAAACATTTTCAAAAACATTTTCAATACCAAAATAAAAGAAAATTAAAACATTGTAATTATTTTTCATTTAAAAAAAGTTATGGCTTGTAGAAGAAGCTGAAACTCAAATAATGGTCACGGCGGTGGAGAAGTCATTGTCGTCGCATGCGTATGACAAAAAACATTCCCTTTTGTCATTTAGTAAAAGTATTCGTATAAAAAATAATCATTTTGAGTAAACGTAAAGGTCAAAGGGGTTTATACATCGTATAAAAGAAAGTTGTGTATAAAACAAAATATGCCTCAATGAAAGAAGATTGAGACGAAGTCCCTTACAAAGATCATTTTTTTAAATAAAATAGATCTATTATGTGTATTCACTATAAGTACACATAAAGAATGTACAAATACAAGATTTTACATAGTAATATCATGACATAATTTGAAAGTAGGAGATTAACCCAAAGAATAGAAATTGGGTTAAGAAGTTCCCTAACCTCGTATCCGACTTCACTCGACCATTCTTTAATCTCCTGAATAATAAACTAGAGTTAATTTATATTTTCTTAAGAACAATTTTCATGTTCATTATTCCTTTTATATCACTTATTACCATGTTATGAACATTATGTAATTATTTATGTTAATAACGGTCATTTTGTGTATCTTTGGTACTTGAGTCAAAAATAAACATCTTATAATTACAAGTTGTTCTTGTGGTGAAATATCCATTATATATAGCATTATATTCATGATTTAGATATCATATATATCATATATATCCAGTATATACATTCATTAATAATATTATGTAACATTTAGAGGTATGAAATGAAATGCACCGTTCATGGAGACGGTAAGCCGTACGTACGCATGAACACTACTTTCATCTCTATTTCGTATTTAATGGAATGAAATCATAATGAGATAAAGTTATATTTTAATTCCATTATAATATCATATATAATATCATTTAATCCATCCTTTATACATCCCACATATGGCATTAATGATTCAAATCACTTTGAGGGGGTGGTAGTCCGCACTTCCTAAAATGAAGATATCGTGTTTACCCATAATGGAAACCATAAAGGTATTCCATAAATGAAAAATAAAGAAGCTTAAGTAAAACATAAACATATAATATATCATATATAAATATAGTTACATCTTAATGTCCACCTTTGAAGGTGTTATATGAGTGTTGAACAATCATTGTTTCGTGAGGCAGAAATTCGCCATCCACAGAAACAGTATGTTCTTTAACTATTAGATGTGTGTAAGTGTATCTATAATCCTTCTTATAAAAATATCCTATTATATTTAAGATACTGGTGTTGTTACAAAATAAAGGAATTAAAATATTTTAATGGGTTGGATAAGCAAAATAAAACAAAAAAAACATAAGGGAAGACATTACCTTAAAATCGGGTAACTCTTTTTTGATTTGAGCCAAAGGCTTCATTGGGAAGAATTATGCCCAAAGTGATGATTCTAGGAGTAAGAGAGGGAAGTTGAAAGAGTATTTGGGCAGAGGTTGGCCAATCCAAAATTATTTGAAGGTGTGAGTAAGGTGGTAGTGGTGGGGGCCTTTTATAAGAGAAGAGGAGGGGCACTCTTGGAAAGTCATGAAATGTTACATTATTATATAATGAGTTTAGGATTTTAAAAGTCCCACATTTATATATTTCTAGGATAAGGTGATAAGGGTTCGAAATATACTCATCCAATATGTTTTTGACAAGTCTATGTCTTAGATTTTACATTATCTTTTTATTTTATTTATATCGTTAATTAATGAGGTAATCGCTGCATCATCATGGTATCATAAATAATTTAATTTAGTTAATGTCTAAAAATAATAATAAAATATAATGATGTTGGAAATATTTTTATCTTTCTAATGAATATTTATAGTAAAAAATATGACTTTTATATCCCCATTTAAAAATTGTTCTAGTAAAACAACTCATGTTTGTGACATTTTTATTTTAAGATTAAATAAAAAGTTTTTAATGTCATTTTCCTACCAAAGTGGATCCATGGGGTCCCCAAGATTTCCCATGGATTGTCTTGGTCTGCCATGACTCATCAAATAATTTTAGGACAAGTTTAATGGTATTTTCATATTTTTATAATATCAATTTTACCTGAAATTTCACTAATTACCTTTAATCGCGATTAATTAAACTTAAAAGTTACTATTCACCAAGAAAATATTTTAATCCAATTGAACCACATTTTACTTCTTAATGACAACCATGTAAGTCGGATTTTTGAAAATCAAATCACATAAGTGGTAATGTTTCATTTAAATGAAACAATCAGTTCTTTAACTACCACTTAGTGGTTTCACTATTTATCAAAAATTGAAGTTTTCTAGAACAATGTCAAAATTTCACCCTAAGCTATAATTGATATTCCGAATTCAAAAATTATTTCTATTTTATAAAATTCCAAACCAATAAGTTTCATTAATTAATTTTATAACTAATTCCTGATGTCACAACAAATAACATGTTTTTAAGAAACAATATATATCAAAAGATTGACAATTGTTTATGACCAATTTCAAAGTGAAATTAATTCTAATGAACACCATTGGATAAAATGGTAAAAATATATTCTAATAATACTTTAAAACCAATAAATAGTATAATTTATCACTAAAAATTATTTTGATTAAAAAAGTTGTTTTAAGTATTTGTCACTATTCATAAAAAATTGTATGTTCTCAAAAAATTTAAAAAAACTTCAACTTAGGATAATTTCGATATTATGAATTCAAAAAGGAAGTCCATTTTGAAATATAAATGTTCTATAATTTTAAAAAGTGTGTATTACTATTCATAACAGCTACTTTGATTAGTCGCGGTGTGTTAGAACTCGAACTTGCGTATAATGCAAGCTATTGCATTATTGAAAGAGAGGCGTATCGTGGAAGCTCGGGGTGTTACAATATTTCAAACAGTTTCCCCTCAATCTGATGCATGGTGTGACTGGTATTACTCCAAGTGAAAATTTTCAATCAAAACAGACATTAATGTTAATAAAAACATCTGACATTCATAAAAATGAAGAAACACATTTATATTATTTTTGTAGTTTAGTACAATGATCTATGAGTCATTTGGGATGTGTAGATATAATCCACACCTCAATCTGATGCATGGTGTGACCATTATGACCCCATATGTGCCTTTTTTATTCAACATTTACAATAATTTCAGTAAAAAAATAATTAATGTACTCAATAATAGTGTTTACTATTACTTTAATTTGTGATAAAAAAATTAATTCATTTACATTAAGTATTTTTATCTTATTTTTGACATTTATGTTGATATTACTAGTGATACATTGTGTTGTTATAGAACATTGCACCTGTTTCTAGTAATATAGTGTGCTGCTACTTCACACTATAGTTTTCACCTTCACTTATGAAGATTAAATTGATCATCTTTACTAAATTATCTCATAATGATTTCCTTTATCAGGACTATTATATGTGCTGATAAATATATCCTTTATCGGTGCTTTAAGAAATGATGATAAAGGGTATATTTATTTGTGATTGTAAAGGAACTGATAAACCCTATTTTTATCAGTGATAAATAAATGCACTAATAAATGGGTTCATTTATAGACACTATTAAAATAACTAATAAAGATAACTTTTATCAATTCTTTTATTTATGCTATCAAATCTACCCTTTATCAGCACTTCTCTAGGGTAGATAAAATCTTAATCCCTTTAACTGGGTTGAGGTAGTCATCCCATTTCCAGCCCAGATAAAGGCTAATTATAAAATTGTTAATGGTTTTTTTAGTATTGTTGTGAAAAAATATATATTAAGTAAAAGCTGATAAATTTTAATATTTCAGTTTTTATGTATGATTTATGACCTAATTCTATAAAAATTTAAACTATAATGATCTTCAGGATTGTAAAAATGTGATTTTTAGTTCATAGAAACTAGAATATGTTATTTATAAGGTCAAGTCCTTAAAGTGGTATCTGATAAAGTTTTATAAAACATTGGATATTGGGATGTTTTCAGGTGATGTTATCTTATGGGTTTTGGATACCATATTGGATTAATAATTTTAAGGTTGATCGTAAAATCATTGTCTTAAAAATCCATTATGAGGCATTATGTTATGAAAATAAATGAAAAATAATGAAATTTTTTGTGATATTTATTTTTTGAAGTTATTATGAGTTATTATATTTTGGGATAAAAAAATGAAAATTATGTGATAAAATTGGAGGTTCAAAGTTTTCATTCATGTTGACTATGCTAAGGTTTTTTTGATGATTTGATCATATTTTTTGTAATTCTATTAGAATTTTATTAATATGGAAAATAGAAAACCTATAGGATGTTTGATATTATGTCTCATCTGGGAAGGTCATGATGTTTTAACCCACAACTGAAGGAAGAAAAGGGTTCATCACCTACCATTGGCATACATGATGTCCTAAATAGTGTGAAATTTTCTTATTTAAACTATCTGATGAAAAAAAGTTAAATTCATTATAAGAACAATGTTTTATTGTATTGATAACCATGTGATTGAAAATTTATTTGGTGATTAACTGATCAATGTTATTTTAAAAGATGTTCACTATTTTGGTATACAAAATTATCATGGTAAATAAAATACTATGAGATTTTATTTTAGGAATAAATGGTAAATTGTAGTTATGAATAATATATCAAATTATTGTGGATTTATTGTGATTTAGGTTATTTAAATACATGACTATAATATCTTGTAGATTATCTAATTTGTAAAACTATATTTTTGGTACGAGACATTAAGAGTGATTAATTTTATTTTGGATGAAAAATATTGAAATTATCTTGGAAGACTATGTGATAAAATAATTTTTCATTTTTGGTTTAAATCTTAGTTTTGCATATTTGAAGAAATTTTAATGATAGTTATTTATCTAATAACCTTTTTTGAAATTTTGGTATTACTATTTAATATTGGAGGATAAATTAGTTTTTAAGCACATAATGTTTTATTATTTTTGGGTAATTATCATAACTTATCCTAACCTTTTTTTTGATAATTCCTAATGATAAGAGTAATTTATTTTCATTGTTTTATGGACTTAATGATCCATAAAAGTTGATTGTAATTATTCAGGCACGAAAAATTTATCTGAAATACTCATTATTTGGAGAAAAAGAAGATATTATGGTGGAAATTTATTACAGGAAGAAACAATAAAATTCAATTAAGTATATTTTATCATGCAATAAGGTAGGGAATCAATGTAATTTTTCAAATCTATGAAAATTATCTTGAAAAAAATGTATTTTTTAAATTTTCTTATGGGGAAATAAATGACCTTTTAACCCATCACAGATATATGGTTTGGTGAATGTTCACTTTATAATTAAAATTTTCTATACCATTATCTATTAGTGGAATGGTGTTATATTTTCCCTTCCATGTCCATAGTTTCCTATATAGAGACCTAGTTATGTGTTATTCAAGATTCAAGATAACCGTCCTACTTCCCTTTATTTATTTTGAAGTGGATGCTTTGTTAATCCTTTTTTCGATGTTGGATTTCAATAAGGTATTCATAAAATTCAAAACCAAGTTATCAAGGCCGAGTTAAAAATTGTGAGGTTTCAATTTTCAACATAATGGATAATATTACATCCTGGGTGTTTAATAGTAAAGACTATGTAAAATAACATACATGATATGCAACGCCATATATAAATGAAAAACTAAATATTAATATTATTTGATAGTTATATCATAGCTATTAAATAGGTGAGAATGAATAGTATTATCTAAATTATTATATATAAACTGGTCATACTCATTAATAATTTATTAATTAATGATTATAAAACTAATCATATATTTTTTGTAAATTGATTTTATTCATCAAACACACGTTCTTCATTAATTTTTTTAATTTCTATAATGAGGAAAAATATAATTATTTTTTAAAAAAATTATATAATTTTTAATGAAATTAATATAATTTCTCAAATTAGAATATCAAAATTAACTTACGGTGATATTTGACAATTGTCAGAGTTGGTTGACTTATCAATGAATAGTGAAAATGTCGATTTTTATAGAAAATTATATTTTCCTTTCAATTATTTCCAAATTAAATGTATATGTTACAATAGTTTTATTTTTAATTTTTTCATTCTGATGTAAAATAATCCAATTGTGGTTTTTGAAATTGATTTTATATTTAAATTATTTACAAAAATATTTTATTTTTAAAAGGGGAATTCTTTCAAAAAACCAATTTTTCATATCATTTTTCAAATTTAACTTTGTATTCAATGATAAAACTTTTATGTTTTGAATTTTATAAAACTTATTCCTTATTCATAATCAGGATGTCCAAATTTATTAAATATTTCAATTTCATTTTTGAACAATATGAATAGTAACCTTGGTAATTTTTATTACCAATGTTAAGGGTAAATAAGTTAATTAGAGATAAAAATAAAATTATATGGACTTTAAAATGACCCAAATATTTTCCCAAATTTTGATATATGAGTAATATTCATCCATATTCATTAAACGATTGGTTATATGACCATTTATTTTCAATTGAATTAGATTATGACCTTTATAATATTTTATATAAAGAAAAGTCATACATGTCGCAATCTTTTTTAATAAGTAAAACATTATTAGTATGGTGTTATCCAGAAGATATGTTGGACTATAAATATTATTTTAAATATCATAGATTTATATTAAAATTTTAAATTTATTTTTTTCTCTAAAACCAAATAATTACCTTAAATGAATGAAGATAAACTAATGTAGTAATTATTTAGTTAATGGGAAAAAAAAATCAAAAATAGGAAATTAAAAATATTAAAATAAAAATAATATTGGATAATTAATGTAATAAACTAATTTTATAGATTGATTTAACAATTTTTTGATCTATTTAATTTTTTTTCAAATTTATCATTTTTTGTTGATGTTTTCAAAAGGAAAAGTAGTTAATGGTGTCAAAATTGAGATTTATGATATTTTCAAAAAAATGATATTTTATTAAATGATATAAAATTAAGAAAATTATTAAATTAGTAAAATTTATTAAGATAAGTATTAAAATATAAACCATTATCCCTTTATTTTTCTTTTATAATTTTATGGTAACAATATTGACCCTCAAAGTGTAAACATTAAGGTTGTCACAATAAGAGTTAAATGGGTCAAATATGAATGAAAACTAAATTATATGAGTGATAATTTTAACTAAACTATTCCAAAAATTATTTTATGAGATAATTTATACCCATAACCATATTATAATTTAAATAAATCACTTTGGAACTATTTTTTGTTGAAAATTAATTTATATTAGTTTTATTTTTTGAGAAATTTCAAGAGTTCCCCTCCCCTCTCCTATAAAATGACACCTCTTCTTATCATTTCGTATCACTTAAATGTCCTTTTGGTTAATGCATTCCCTAAAAAAATGCATTACTATAATCCTTAATCTTATTTTAAATATCTTATTTTTGGTGTAACATTATCCTTAGTGGTATTAATGTGTTATGAAAAGGAGGCTCTCTCAAGAAGGGGTATCATTTTTAATGAAGTGTTACTATTTTATTTATTCTTCCACCCCATTATAAAATTGATAAACCATGATGAAATAATAATTATAGTATAATTATTATATTTATATATTTCATGTTTGTTTCATGGCCCATGTATGTATCATCTTTTATATAATTGGAAAAGAAATCAACATTCATGTGTATAGTGGACTCCCGCCTCACGAACTGATGTAATTCATTTTCCAGCACCATCTATCAAGACTGGTTATAATTTTGGAATGAATATTTATATTAAATATAAAATGAATGATATTTTTATCATTATTTAAATTTAATATATCATATAGATTATTTCAATTTGATTCACTTAAAAATGATAATGTCGTATGTGTATAAGTGTGGACTACCACCTCCACAAAGCCATGTGATTTTTTTCATCACCACGTAAAATAGAAGATATATATTAGTATATTTATTTAAATAAAATGATATATATATGTATATGATATTATTGTCTTTACTAAAATATAAAATGATACTCACCTTCTATATATATTGATTTTTGAAAAAATGAAAATGTTATTCAAGCATATGTATGACCAACTGTCTCCATGATTGTAACGTAGTTAATTTTTAATAACCATATTTAAGGGATTTATATAAAAGTGTAATTTATATTTAACAATTATAATTTTGAAATGAATATTATTTGAATATGCATTAATGATAACCTATTTGACCATATTTGACTTACTAAATCAATTTTGGGATTATGTTCCTAATATCAATAAAACGTTTGATGCAAACATAAATGATTAAATACTTTTATATTACATAGAAATTAGTGTTATAAAAGGAATTATAAACCATAAAAAGATTATAAATAAATTATAATTTAACCAATGGTTTTTATTCAGGAATTTAAATAATGTACGTGAAGAGATTGACTCAAGGTGAGGGGCGATTTAACAATAAACCACACCTAAAATGTTTTAATTATTTATTTTTTAATTCAATCCCTTTCATGTACTCATTAATAAAAAACATTTGAATGTATTTATAAGGAAATAAATTATTTGGAAAATTTAATTTTCAAATATTTCTCAATTATTTTTGAATGGGAATCTGTTTATTGATTTATATACTTGACTACCATTTTAAAATACTCTATTAAAGTTATTCATTCATTTTTTATAATAATAAATAAATTTCTTTTTAACTTATATGGTATAACTAATTTTATTTCGATCATTACTCCTTAATTATTTTTGGGATTCCATAATAATTTTACATAGTTATTTTCAAATAAATTTTCATCCTTTGTATGCACACACACATTCTAGAAAATCTGTGATTTAGAAATGTAAAGGTTATTATCCTTAAAAATATTTTTATGATGTCAGTATTTATGTTTTATGATTATGATATGGTTCTTGGGAGTTTCTTATGCTATCATGTGGTTCTATTATAAACCAATAATAGGTGTTTATATGATAACCCAAGGCTGGTTGGTAATGATATTTACCATTGACTTGTGGTTCTGTGATAAACCAAGGATGGGTTGTTACATTATAACCTACAATGAATTGGAAACTACGGAGTTAGAAGTTGACCATATTAGTTACTCTATTTTAATGGTATTAAGGAAAATGGGGTACTAAGTAACATATTTAACATTATGATAATTATATTGTGTTATAATGGAAATAGTTTGATTTTCAAAATTTAAGATAATGATCTTTTTGTAAAGATGTTTTTTTTGGGTAAAAATTTATGTTTTTTTAAATGTTTTATGTGTTTTCAGAGGACTAATGGTTATCCTTATTTTATGTACCATAATAAGAATATTTTTTTATCATCCCATGTTTTAAAAAAATTCCTAGGGTTTAACGGACATTATGGAAATGGATGAGGTCAATAATTAAATTATAAATATTTCATCATAAAATAAAATATTGTTTTATTTTTTAAATTTTTTTTACAAATTACGATAAAATGAATATTCTGTAGAATTGTTTACATTTTAATATTTGTGTTTTTATATATTATTTATAACCCTATTTATCTAAAAGTCTAAACTAAAAACATCCTTAGGATTATACGAATTTTATTTATAGTTCAAAGCACCTAGATTGTGTAATGTTTAAGGCTAGGTCCTTGCATTTTATATGGAAGTATAGGATTTATAAAGTACATTTTAGGTTGCTTTTTCCTTATTTAAGTGGTTTTTAAAAAAGGGTATTTTAATGTTTTCTATATATAATTATTTGAAAAATGAAAAAAGGAACGTCTTATTCCTAATATACAATGCGCTAATGAATTTTATTCCACCTTGACCATTATTAGATATCAATCATCCTTTTAAATATTTCGTATTTTATTCAAAGAAAACACTTTCACCTTTTTGGGTATTTTGATTTTGGATATGGTTTTTCAAAATAAAATTGTATTTTAATATGGAAATTGATTTTTTAAAATAAAGGGGTATTTTTTATCCAAAAGTAATTTTTAAGAATTTAAATGTTTTTTTAAATCTAAAGAATAAAAATGTTTTATTCATGTTTTGGTACATGATCGTTATACATAAGAAATGGTTGTGGATAGATAGAATTATATGAGATTGTTACAACTTATATGATAAGGCACCCCATATACCACTGGGCAATCCCACTACATCTTATATGATGGGGCAACCAATATAGTGTTGGGTGAGCCTATTACTGCTTATACGATGGGGAAACCAAGATAGCACTGGGTGAGAACATTATAAAATAAATGATAGATGGGACTAGATTGTGATCTAATGAATTGGGTAATAATTTTTCTGGAAGTCTGATATATGGATTTTCCAATTAATTTTTTTAAATTTTTTTATAAATATGATTCTCTATGTTCTAAAAAATGGGATTATTTACTTGTCATGGTATTATAATTTTTCTTATGACCAAGACTGATATCTCATGGCTCATGATTATTGATTTTATGAATCATTCTTTTTTCATGTTTTCATATTTGATGATCTAGGTATTAGTAGGTATGATTTTTTTATGATCCAATTAGGAACTCTAATTATGTTAGTGTACCCATATAGATTTATTATGAACATTAATAACATTTAATTATTAATGATTTTGTTTACCCTTAATGGTTATTGAAGATCGCACAGATAATATTTCATTTTCAAAAGGATGTAATGAAATGATATCGAATGAATTATGTCTAGTAGGGTTTTATAAGGATAATGATGATGACATAATGTGAAATAAGTAAATATATATTATGTGGGATAAATTTTTAGTTAATGGCATAGGTATTGTTTTTGTAAGATTTTTACCATTTCAATATTAATCTAAACTAAATGGTTTTTGAGAATATAATAATCTGATATATTTTTTATATTTTATGTTTTGGGTTGAAATACATGGGTCAACTCCATCATTATCAAAGATAGAAATGTAAATTTTATGATTTTAGCACCGAATCCGAGATCATGGGTTCTAGGATACTATTAGGTGGGTTTTAGAGTGGGATTGAGGTTCCCTCAATCCTTTAATGTTTATTGATATAGATGAATATCTTGATATAATATCCAATAGCATGTGATTCATTATTGGTGGAGGACAAGGGAACAGATCTGAATGTGTGGGAGGCCACATTAACCTCCATAATAATGAGTTAGTCACACTTGAATGAAAACAAGCTGTGGATATTAATTTTTCGTGGGGTATCTATGTCATGATTAGGGGGTTCATGTCTTTCCCAAGTCAGTGGTGGGAGGTATCAGACCATGTAATCATGGTTACACCTCGACTGAATCCCACAGGTTTTCTTAAACATGGGAACCCTGGTGATTAACAAGTAATCCCCACATATTTTTTTATGATCATTTGAATTGGATGAGGGTAAAAATAGATAAATATCTTCCCCTTTTTACATCCTTCAATCTCCCATAGAGGGAGATGGTTTGAGGAATTTATATGATGAATCTTTATACATTTATCAAATCTTCTTCCATTTATATTTTCCATTGTATCTGTCTAAATTTTTGTGTTTTTGGTTAGGTTTTACTGATGATTTCCAATATATCATGGTTGAAATCACCTAAAATGACCGTTCAATCACGCATATTGGGTATATATTTTCATATACGGTTGATTTCATATATATGGGTGTTTTTTCATTGATAAAAGGATTTTTTGTTTTTATTTCTTTATTTTTGAATTAATTATAAACAATTTTTTATAAATATTTATAATTAATTAATTGTGTCACATGTTTTGAGATAAGTTATAAGGATATAAAATGATATTAGAAGAGACTCAATAGATATTAGTATGGGTAAACTAAGTGTTATAGGATAATGGTACTTTTAATACAAATCATTATTCCAATAATACATGATTTCTTACCTTATTGGAGGTTTCATGAAACTAGTTAGACGGATAGGGTGAAAGACTTCCCTAAACGAAGCGATATGATGGTTTTGGGCCTCTAAGTCCCTCAAAAAGTGGTGTTTATCAATTCGGGTAATTGAGATATGTCACTAACAATTTCACTAAAAGGATGAGGTTAAAATTGAGTTTATCAGAGTCATCCATATATCTCAATGATATAATACCGAATATTAGTATCATTGGATTGTTTCCTAGAGGTAGTATGGTTTATATGGGAATCTAAGACCATAAGGGATGGGTGAGATAGTTATATGTCTCCCCCCTTTTGAGTATAACTGTCTAGAGAGTGAATAGAGAGATAATGAGCATTGTTAGTAAGACAATTTTAGTATTTATGAGGGGGGTGTGATGAAAAAACTTATCCTTTGAGTTATGTGTTGAGATCCCTTTATAAAAATATAGGTGGCATGACCAGAGTGAGGGATGTATAATTGAAATTAGTTGAATATTTGGACTAGTATTTTGAGGTTGGTTGTGGAAGATCCTATGAGATGATGATGCAGTATATGGTATAATATGCATCTTATTATCGATGAGTAGAAACTAGGATGGTTTCAGGATTTAATCCATAATGATAAATGGATGCTAATGTTCATCATGGTGTCAAGATATATATCGAGTAACTTGTACATAGATGTTTCATGGGTGCACTTATAGGATGGTTTTTATGAACTATTTTTTTGTATTCATGTACATGTGGTAGGAAATGGACGTTTTTATGATTGGATAAAAACAAAAGGATTAGAATCCCTTTGAGGGATAAGGTATTTTTTTGACCCCACCATAACTGAGATTATAGTTTTTGTGTAAGAAGTCTTTAACTTCCTAGAGTGAGAAGGTATATATTGATATTTTTTGTGTCCTCTCATTGTGTGAGAAGGAAGTAACATAGTCGGGACCTACCTAATGTTATATGGTCGTAGTTGTACAATGGGAGTTACCTTGAGTGAGAAGGTATGGTCAACCACTTCTTGAGTGAGAGGATGCGGTTTGATAAATGGTTAAACTTACCATGAATGACAAGGTAGTGATCATGATTTGGATGTGAAGTCATTGCATGGGTGATAAAATAGTTTATATAGTTGTCTGGATACCTTTTTGAGTGATATGGGATGGTATAGGACTTTGGCATATGACCAATTTGAGTGTGAAGTAGATTCTTGGTCATGGAAACAAGAACCAAACCTAGAAATCTGGATATTGATCAATCCTTTATAAATCCTACCTTAATTATTATTCTATAGGATGGGTTAGAGGAAGTATGTCGTAAGGTTACTGGATTCTAAGATGTTGATGAAATAGGAATGGTAATGTGTCCTAGAAGCTTAGTTAGAAAACTATGACATGATGTGCTTAAAGCCATGGTATCCTGGTTAGCACATGACATCTGATGCAATTGTGTGACCATTTTTTATTACTTTTCATATAAATACATGTATATTATTAGATATATGAGGATCAGTTTGTGAGATATTACTAATATATATTTTCCACACCCAATTTGGTCACTTGGGTGTATGTGTTGTCCATATGTCTACTTTTTGTGTATCACCAAAGACATAACTATCAATTTTTACATAACTTAATGATATTATAAAATTAAATCTAATCCTATGAAAAATTAGGTAGAGAGATTTATGAAATTTGGATAAATCATAAACTTATAAAACTCATGTCTTTCTCAACTAATGGATTTTTTCCAATTATATAAGAAAATAATTAATTCATAATAAGTCACCATCATATCTCAAAAATTATAATGAAAATAAATCATATCAGATATATGATCTATAATATTTTCATCATAATCTATAGATATGAAAATATAAGAAGTGTTGACCTCTAAAGCTTAATAAGGTAAACTGAGGAAATCATAGGACAAACATTACATAAATATTTTTACATAAGTAAGTAATCATCATAATTCCATAATCAACTCTAATAGAGATCATTCTATATCCCTGTAGATAAATTGAAACATGTATAATGATAGTTACTAATCACATACTGATAGAAATATTAATTACAAACATCAAAAAAAATGTTTTAAATGCTTTGTGCCATGGTATTATAATGATATGAGTAGAGGTATACACCAAAACATAAGATGTTTTGTGCCAACATATATATCAATGCATCGAGGTAATATATAATGTCAGTCCCTGTCTATAAATTTTTTATTTAGAATCAATTATTTAAAATTTTCACTAATAAATCACATAAAATTCACAAATGAAAGTCTAGACGAATAAAGTCATGGTTATATACATGATGAAAATATGGAATTCCATTACATACTCAACCTGTGTTAATAAATAATAATCATCAAGAATCTAAACTCTTCTCTAACAAATAAATAAATACTAAATCTTGGTTAAAATCCTACAATATAAATTTCTTAAAATCAAATGTTCACACCATGTAGGTTAATGTGTAAAAATTTAAGTCTATGATTGAATAAAATGATCAAAATCTATCCTGAGAAAGAAGTGGATGATTAACAAAAAACACATATTCCCAGTGAAACAATAGGAACATATAAGGGTGTATGCATTTATGAAAAACAACATTGAAACAATAAAGATTTGAATGAGATAAAAATAATAATATATCAAGAATTTATTTTTATTCATATCTTGAGTTCAATCCTCCCAATGGAAAATACATGTAAGAGGGTAAATTATGAATCATAAAATTCATTATGGAAAATAATTTTGAAAATGATGTGAGAAATTTTAGGTGAAAACATAAAAGAACATTTAAAAAATATTTTTTACATTGATGTAGAAAATTTACGTAAGTTCCCAAAGTAAATTTTGGAAAGGAGAAGTGAAATATTTTCCAAAAAAATATAAAAAAATCTATAATATTTTATCCTTGAAAATTATATAAATATATTTATAGTAAATGTGAATATAAATATGAATCATTTTATTATTAAAGAAAACTTTTAAATATTTTGAAATGATATTTGTTGAAACCCCACCTTGTATAAAGAGTAATAAGACCATCGTTGTATTAGAACTATATTTTTTCTCAAAGGATATAAAATAAAATATTCTATAATAATAGGGCGGGATAACACAATGATGTAAAAAATAATTTCATGAAGAAACAATATATCTCAAAGAAATAAGGCTTGGGTTATCAGTATCCCTTATCACTAACATACTCCTTGGAGTAAAATAACTTTTTAAAATGTTTATTGTTTGGTAGAAATGAAAATTCATATCAAAAAATATAATAAAACATAGTATAATTATTTGGTGTTATCAAAAAAACTTTTAATTCCAATATGATGATAATAAGTCAATGAATAAAAAATGAGTAACCTAAAATCCTTACAACTGGTGTAATAATTGAGTAAGATGATTTTTATTAAAAGGAACCGATTTGGATTAGTATTTCCAATGAAAAAATATATATATATAATAAATTTATATCCATGGATACTAAATAAACCATTCAATGGGTAACAAGTTTCATACCATAAACATGTGTCAAGGAAATATTGTTAGAGACAAAGAACCATTGTGGGTTGATTAAAATTTTGTTGAAATCCCCATAAAAGAGTGGGAATGTAATTAATCATCAAATACCATAATTAAAATAAAATTAATAATATGATATATGAAATATCATATATATACACACACCAAATTAAATTAGGTTCATAATACTAACATTTCCCAAAGAGAGGAATTTGAGACGAAAACCCTTTCCTTATTCCAAATTCATTCTGCTCATGTACCTAAATTCATTTTCAATAAAATTATTATTATTTGATTCCTTATTAAGAAACATATTCTTTTATATTTTATTTCATATAGACCGTTAATTATCATATGCTATTTATTTTTTATATAGTTATTTCATGGAAATTGATTCAATTTCAGCTAATATTGGTTATTTTAGCGATGAACGCTGATAATTCAATAATAAGTAAAATACTAAATATAAACATTCCAAACCCAAATATATATATATTATTACTTATTAAATTATAATAATATTATTAATTAGTTTCTCATAGTCATCCATGATAGATTTTTATATAATTTTTCAAGTTGGTGGTTAAAAACCCACAAACACGAACATGCTATATATAGATGGGAGAGTATGGTTTAGGATGTTTATAATATAATTATAATATAATAATATTAATATTAATTATATTTTTTTAAGTGTGTGAATCATATTTGATCTGGTTTTTACAGATAAATAAAATCATGTTGAAAAATGAATAATGATACTTCTTGGAGGTGGTAGTCCACACAATGCATGGTTAACATCCTTGTGTTTTCAATGTGGATGGGAAAGAATAAATAAAGGTTGTTAAACTAATATAATAACACTAAAATATAAAAAATATAGAGATGTTATAATATTATTATGTTAAGCATAGTTTTTTTAGAATGATTAAGAATAAAATGATAAGGATTATATAATTCAAACATTTGTATTTTGAACTTTCCTTAGAACGTCTTATTGAAAATGAAGGTATTAAGATATCGGGTTGAGAAAATGGTTTTGTGAAAATGAGATGAGACAACAAAAGGATATAAATTTTTAATTTTAGGAAATCAATTTTATGGAATTGGTGTTGATGAAATGGGAGTAATTGTCTACTTTTATAAGTTAAGAAAAAAAATATTTCAGAAAAATCCTTAATTTTCAATGATATCATTAATCTATTTAATGGTCAAACACATAAAAATATTTAATTAATGGGGTTATATTTTTACATGGGATTATTAAACCTCCACAAATTATTTCCAAACATGTAGGATGTCATTAATTCTTCATTTTTTACTTCTATCCTTTTATATTTTTACTCTAGTAACTAGTTTTTAAAAAATAAACTATGTTTCAATAAAAATATAAAATAAATCAACGTGAAACATATTTTTGTGGTGATCCTAAATTTAATCTTTATTTAATATGTTTCAATTTATAAATATAATAAAGGAAACTATTCAATTAAAACATTTTATATATAGAAAAAAATTATAGAAAAAAAATGTTTAAACCATTATGTGTTCTTAATATTTTTTTATTATTATAAATTAAATTTGTGTTAATATAATTATATATGTTTATAAAAAAAATTATTTTTTTCATTTATAATATTTTAATTTAATTTAGTTGATATAAATTACACAATATTAGTAAAATAATTCTTTGAAAATAACATTTTTACCATTATCAAGGTCAATAACATTAGTTTTTAGTAATCATAATGTTATACCCAAAATAAAAATTTACCTTATTAAATAATATCATCATGTTAATAGGAAATATTGAATCCATTGTCATAGATTTAATTTATACAAGTGATGAAAATTAATTTTTAATATAAGAGAGTTGAAAAAAAATTTACAATAAAATATTACTTATGTTTTGAAAATGATATACATGAATTTTATAAAAACAAAACAGTAATTTTAGATAATATTTTTTAAATATTTTTTTATGGAAAATGGTTTACAAAAATGTTGTCAATCTTTTGTTATGATAATTTCATAAAAGTCAAAGTCTTTTGTAAAATTGTTATTTTTACACTATTCACCTAAAAAGGTATTTATGAGAAAATAAAAAACATTATTCTTAATATAATATTTTTGACAAATACATATATATTTTTTCGTATTATAAAATTAAAATTATAAATTTATAAATTCTATTATTGGATAAAATCATAAAATAAAATAAAAAACCATTTTCATTTGAAAATGGGTGTTTTTAATATTTTCATGAATCATTTTTATTTTATAAAATTTAAACAAAAAATTAGTATTAAATAATAATTATTAAAAAATTATCACTATTAATCATACATTTCTTGTGATAGGAATTTATTGCACATTAAAAGGAAAATTTTAGAAAATTAATTTTCTAAAAAATAAATTATCTTATTAGTCTATTTTGGTAAATTAATTTATTTTGATTTATATTAAAATTAAAAATAATTTTATTTATACATATATTTCACAAATAAATCAATATTATTCTTCATTGATAGTTAAATTTATAGGTTTAAATATCTATACATAAATATTTTATTTTATCCAAATATATCAATGTTTTGTTTGTGTTCGGTGTTGCCTGTGGAGCATGATATCAAACACATTTGGATCATTTTAATGATGAAATGTATTGAAATATTTGGGTTTTAAATTATCCTCCCTTAAATAATTTTTATCCCCTCTATTTTAATCTAAATGTCAAGTTAATTTATATAAAAGACATATAATTAACTATATTCTATTAGATGATCATGGGGTTATTTTAGATGTATAATGAAATTTATCTTCAAGAAAAAATTTATAAGTGAATTATAAATAGAGATAAATAGTAACTAATTTCACATAAAATTCTACTATGGTATGAAAATCTTGATTCATAAATAATAGCATACCATAAATCATGAAAATGATTTACATAATAATCAAGACTATAGGGATTTTTATTTATAACTCAATATCTATTCATTGGTGACAATATAGAATATATAAATAACTATAAAATATTAATTAAAAACATCATATCTACTACATTATTACATTTTCATTGGCTTTTCTGAGTTTTCATGGTATTTAGTGACTATTTCATTCGCTGGCCCTTTTATTGTGACATTGAGTCACATAATTCCCAACTCTCTTAAAATTGAAGTAATATATATTATTATATTATATCATTACCTTAAACTTTTGAATACCATGAACATTATCTATACATTAGTATAATTTACCTATCCCATAAAATATATTTTCCAAATGATTCATTCTAAATTAGTGACCTGAAAACAATTGAATGTTATTTTCTCCATCATTTTGGTCACATGAATTTCTATGAGATTACATCCATCTATTTAAAGGTGTGTTTGGGATTTAATACATGTTCACATTGTTAAATAGATTTATTAATGGATAGTTTTTTATAATTATAGGATTTATCACCCTAAACCTAATCCCATTACATTGTTCATTTGGGTAGTTTTCCTATTGTCCATGGAATCCTTTATTAACATGGTTCCTTCGAGCTTTCTCCATTACTAAAACCAATAGATTTATCATGACTGATTATCATTAAAATATAATTATCATACATAAACATAGTAAAATTTAACATCAACATATCGAACTCTATAAAACTATTATGTTATTATATGGTTATTATATATTACCTTATATCAGACTCGGTTCAACCCATATCACACTCCTCTTAACCCGTATCATTCATTGGTCAAACTAGGTTACATTTGTAACATCTCGGACCCGGGTGCCACGCAATGGGTGCCCCGAACCCGGTTGGCCACGTGACCTCAAACACATTTCCCCAACTCTAGTGGCTGCCGACTAGCAGTGAGGGCCCAAGTCTGATAGTGGGGAAACTATGCCCTCTTTTGTCAATGTGTAGCGCAACAGAATTTAAATAAAAACATAAAATAATCAGTGGAAGAAATGAACCATACAAAATGGAAATAAACAACCGTGGTAGATACAACCAACAGTGTATAAATAATGATGTTACATGTCTCATGTTCTATGAAAATAGCCAGAACATGTTAAACATCAATACAGTACAACAAAATGCAGAGTATAGAAAAACAAAACAAAACAGCTGTCAGCGGCATCACAAGCCTAGGCTCAGTCCCATGCCCTCCTACTCCAAAACAACAGTCAAGCACCTGTGTAAGGGCTATTTCCCTTATCTACACCTGCAGAAACGTAATATGCTTGGTCCGAAAATCATGACCCAAACTAGGTGTGAGAAATATATCTCAGTAGGCACCCACCAAAGGCATGTTCCCTACTGCGTGTAAGCATGCAACAAAAGTGTGTAGTAGTAAAATACAATAAACAAAGAAGTACTAAAAAGTAACTAACTTGCCAGTTATATTTCCATTTAATTATTCATTTAATTCATTTAATATTTAGAAACCACCACGGTGAATTTCTAGATAATCAGTCAGCGTCCTCAGACAAGTAAAATATTACCATAAGGTAATCAGAATCCAACCCGCAGGTATTGACCTCAGGCATAATAGAAATTGCCCTCAGGCGTACGATGTGTCTCCCTCAGGCACAGAAGTCAAGCCCTCAGGCAAAAAAGGTTTCCCTCAGGTGAAATAACTACTGCCCTCAGGCTAAACAGTGGAGTGCCCACATGCGAATCACAACAACGACCTGAGGTGGAACAGGTAACCGGGCCATTCCCAACATGTAAACAAGCAGTAAATAAGACATTCCACTCAAATAAAATCTACAATTACTACCTAAGGGCATAACCTCAGGTATCCTGGCCAAACTGCTAAACAGTGGAACACACCCCCGGGGTGGCTCCAGATCCAAGCAATGATCCCAACCAGCATTTTAATATCACATTTAAATCACCTATTCAAATATAGGTATTTAAAATAACTATGGCCTCAGCCATAAGACACCCCAACGTGGGTTCGTGGCACAAAAACGCACAAAACACACGACAGTTGGAAAAAAAATAACACCAATCCACCTACCTTATACTTCAATGAGCAGTATACATGATCATCGATCCTAGAAATTCCCAAGAACGGCGTAGATCTAAGGTAATAAAATTGTAATTCAACATCAAATAACTCTCGTTAGGGAAAAAATTGGTAAGCAAAATGCTAGGAGAAGATAGGGCTTACCCACGCGGTTCCAACGAGATCATCCAAGGTGGAATTAGATTCCCGGTTTGTGATCGATGGATCTTCAAAGGCTCGGCCGTCCCATTCCGCTCCTCTCGTCTGGTTCTAAGCCTTCCTTGTGAACATGGGAGGCTACAACCCATTTAAGCGAAAAAACAAAGGACACAGAATGTACTTATTTCATTTAATTGTTCATCTGGTGGCACCGCCACACTGTTCATCCGACGACATGAGTACACAGCATGTACTCTCGATTACACGGTGTGTACTGTCACCCAACTGGCGGCTGCTCCACCGCCTTACTATTTTGGCCTGCCGACTGACTACATGATGTGTAAAGGACCACTACACGGCATGTAGTCGGTTCCTACACCGTTCGTCTCTGACATGGCTACATGCCCCATGTACCCATCGCACACGGCCAAAAGTACATGGCGTGTGGAAAATTACACGGCGTGTAGTTCCAAAATTTGGGATTTTTCCTCATTTTCCATATTTTCTAAAAAAACATTTAAATAAAAGGGAAATGAAGAAGCTTGTACCTCAAAACTAAGAACCGGGTTCTTACAAACTTCCCACCTTAAAGAAAATCATCCCCAAATTTCCCTTCCAAGGATGGTGAAGATATAGCTGTGAACAACTCTAGCCACTGAGCACGTACGTCAGTCTCCCGCTCCCAAGTTTCGTCCTGCACTCGGCCATGCTTCCATAGCACCCATATGAGTGGAACTGACCGGACTCAGATAACCTTCGTGCTCCTGTCAACGATATGAATTGGATTCTCGTCAAAGGATGCATTATGATAAAGCTCAACCTCCTCTGGCTAAAATGTGTGAGACGAGTCTGAATGATAGCGACGCAACTAAGACACATAGAAGAATTCCTGCATGGCTCGATACCGCTACGGTAACTACAACCGATAGGCAACTAGCACGACTCTCTCCAGAATCTCAAACGACCCTACATACCTCGGTGAAAGATTACCATGTCTCTTAATCCTTCTGTGTCCCATCCTTGGAAAAACACACAAGAAAACCTGATCCCTGACCACGAACTCCAAAGGTCATCTGCAGCGATCAGCATAAGACTTCTGACGAGATTGTGCGGTAGCCATCTTCTTCTGAATCAACTAGACCTGCTCATAAGTCTTCTGCACAAGATGCAGTCCCAGTAAAGCTGCCTCATCTGCCTCTAACCATCACAATGGTGAACGACATGGCCTACCATATAATTCCTCATATGCTGCCATCTCGATAGTTGCCTGAAAACTATTGTTATAGGCAAAATCGACTAAGGGTATATGCTTCTCCCATGTAGATACCCGAAGCATGACGTACATGGACATTACATTACTTTTGCAGAATACTTAACACATAACAAAAATAGACACACAAGGACCGTAATAGTTTAGTGTCTTTGGAAACTCAGAATAAAATCTTCTAATCGTGGTGAAAGATCTTCAACATCTCCCATAAAGATCTTCCCCTTTTTTTCTTACCTAAAACTTTTCTTTATATCCTGGGGAAAAGAAAACATAAAAAGGGTGATCTCAAATGCTCAATAAGGATAAGCATGTATAAAATAAAACATACCATATACATTTGAACTTAAAAATATGAACATAATGTTTAAACATCAAAATCATGAGAAATGACATAAAACATGGAACTACGTAAGGCATAGATCATAAAGAAACATTAAGAATGATAAAATAGAATGAGAATAAAACATGTAATTGTGGCATCCATTAAGCACATGTAATGATTTCCATAGTAGCCAAGGCATTTCTTCCAAGACCATCTTAGTGGAAAAAGTCCCATTCTGAATCGAGTTCACTCCTCGTTTCAGTCCTGTAACACTGAACATGATAAACATACCATTTCAGCCATGTCTATCTCATGAGATATAAATCTTTACCCAATGCATTGGAGGGATTTATAGGTCCCACCCATCTCATAATGAAATCATTCTTACTTGTGCCACAAAATAAACATACATCATTCATAATAACCAAATAAATAAAATGGGTTTATTAAACATCATCCCATCATTACATAATCCATATAAAAGAAATGGATATCATTTCATAATAAGGAAAGTGAAGCCATGTAAATCATAGAGACATTATACTTGAAACATACACATATGACATAATTTCATCTAAAATGAAAAATGGTTTTGATAAAACACTTGAAATAAATTCTTGAGGAAAATATCCTTTCTTCTTCAAAATCATTTTCTTTTCACAAAATGTCATGAAATTTTAAAAGAAAAGGATTTTATTGAAAACATTCATGAAATATTTTGGAGGAAGCTTCATGAAAATAAGTCTTTATAAAACCGTAATAATCCTTTCATTCCGTATATGTTAAAAAACATTCTTCTCGTACTTTTGTCGGAAAAGTCAAAAAAAAGTACCTTGTAGGGTAAATAAAAGAAGATTCCTTCCATAACAAGGGGTAAAAGTCAAAATGGTTAAAAATGAATTTAAACATACATGAATACATAAAACATGGACATGGATGATAGCAATAACCCCAGTAAATACGTATGAATAAGCAATCTCAGATAAAAATGAGATTTGCAGAATTATCCCTTACCTTAGGTCTGATATGATTCATACGTATCCGAAACTCCTGTATAATGATTTAAATAATGTCATGGACTTATTAAAAAATCTTATTCATTGTTATTATATCATATATGTTTCACTTATGACTTTATATAACCCGTTCTTTTGTAAATTCCATGTTAAAGCAGCGTTTTGGGTAAAATCATTTTATTTATCGTATGTGTTTCGACTTGTAATTCTTGATATTATTACTTATATCCTGATTTACATAATTCCAGAATGTAAAACATGATTTATATATAATATATATTCATCATATACATATATATTATAGATTAATAAAAGAAATGAAATACATCGTTCATGGAGATGGTAGACCATATGTACGCATGAACGCTGTTGTCATTTCCTTATTAAGTTGAATGGAATTAAGTAGATGACATAAATATATATACACATAAATATAGTATCATTATTATGTCATATATTTCATGATTACTTATTATATATACTTTATAATCATTCATGAATGGTTAACATGGAGAATGAATCTCATCGCGTCATGGAGACGGTAGTCCGTACGTACGCATGAGTGATGATATCGTTCTCATGATCGTGGAATTATATTGGAGTTTATGTATACTATTTCAGAATCAATATCACTTTAAAATAATCATATATCGTTATTATTTACACCATTATACCCATCCAAGTAAGGTGGTGGTGGAAAATAGATTACACCACGGCATGGAGACGGTATTCCGTACGTACATACGCGCGGTGATTTCGTTTTCCGTAGGATGGATAGATGGTGAAATAGGGTTGTTTCATACATATAATAACATATAAGTATATTATTGATACTGATGTTATTACTTCATAATGAAACAACCTAAGAAGAATAAGTGGAAGAAGAAATAAAGTTGAAAGAATCGGTAATGGACATTACCTCTTCTTTGAAGCGCCTATTTGAGTCCTCCTCTTAGGGAACTAAAACCGGTCTTTGAATAAGACCAGTACCTATAGGATATTGATAGGAAAGTGGAGAAGAGAATATGGTAGGGTTTGGCTGATCTTTAAGGCTCAAAGTGGTGTGAGTAAGAGAGGGAGGAGGTGCCCTTTTATAAGGGAGGAGAGGGGCACCTTTGGAAAAACTAAAAATATTATTGTATTATAAATCCATATTCGGTTTTAAATAGATCCAAATTGATTTATTTAGAAGATAAGGTGGGTATGGGTCGAAATCCTCTAATAAAATAGAATTTTGACATGTTTATTTTACTATTTTAACCTTATCATTTAGATTTAACTTTAAGTTAGATAATTTTACTTTTACTGTGTCTTTTTGTGTTCTTACACTATAAGGTTAATAAACTTACTATAACAAGCCAAAATAACCCCAAGTTGTTTCTTATTAATATATATAACCTTATCTAAGTAATTTGTCCGAACCTTAGATTTTTAGGAATAAAATAACAATTAATAATATAATATTTGTTTTAAAAACTATTTTATGTCAATTTTGACACTATTTAGTAATTGATTTTTTTTAAACTCATAATAGAATGATTAGTTCGAAAAAAGTTACCTACATCAATACTAACATGTCACATTAACCTATAAAATTATTGTAATTCATAAAAAGTATCAAATTACATTTATTTGGGTATTTATAACATCAATTATGTCAATATTTCATTAATAAGATAATTACTGCATCATCGTTGTGTCATAAATAAATTAAATTATTTAATGTCTAAAAATTACAAATAAAATACCATTATGTAGGAAATCGTTTTATATTTTTAATGAATATTTATAGTAGAATTTATCTTATGTATAAACCTATATTAAAATTTATGTACTTATTAAACTTTGATTTTAACTATTTTAACCCTTCTTTAAATAAATTAATAATAAATGTCCTAATCTAATCCAAGTGGGCCTAAATGGTCATATTTTATTCCTAAGGTTTTTTTTGGTCGAATTACACTTATCCAATAGAATTAGGACATGTGTTAGGGTAATAATAATAACACTTTTACCCTTAATTACCCTATTTACTTTTAACCGTGGTAAAAAAAGTAAAAAGTTACTATTCACCAAAAATTATTTTCATCTCATTGTACCAAATTTTAGTCCTTGATATTAACCGTGCCTCTCGGATTTTCTAAATTCCACTCATAGAAGTGGTAAAATTAAGTTTTATAAAAAATTCAGTTTTTTTAACTACCACTTAGTGGTTTCACTATTTATCAAAAAATGAAAGTTTCCAGAAAAATACCAAAAATTAGGCCTAATCTATATTTGATATTATGAATTCAAAAATTATGTCTTTTTTACCAATTTCAAAAAATATCAGTTACATTAACTAATTTAAAAATTAATTCCCGTCATCAAAATAAATAGGGTGTTTTTAAGAGATAATAACTATCAAAAGATTGACACTTGTTTATGTCTGGTTTAAATGTGAAATTACATCTAATGACCAAAATTGTATTAAATTTTAAAAATATATTCTAAATATACTTTAAAACCACTCAAATTAATAATTTATCACTATTAATTATTTCGATTAAACAAAGTTGTTTTTAATTAAAATTTAGTAATTTTCACTATTCATCAGAATATGAAAGTTATCCGAAAAGTGCCAAAATTTCACCCTAATCTAATTTCGATATTCCGAATCCAAAAAATGAAGTCCATTTTGAAAAATAAAATTTACAAAATTTGAAAAAGTGGTTATTAATATTCATATCGGCTAGTTTTAATAATATTTTAATAGCATATCGTTGTTTTGTGAAACTCGGCATTGCGTACTACACACGCTATCGAGGAAGGTCACGATTGCGTGTAATGCAAGGCAAGTTATGGATGCGTGTTTTGAAAGCACTTTTTGGTGTAGCATACAACATAAGCCATTAATTAAATTAAAAAATATATTTTTCATAAAATCTCAGGGTGTTACATTCTACCCCCCTTAAAATTAATTTCGCCCTCGAAATTCGTCGGGGTTATAAATGGTTTGCTACTCGAAAGGTTATTTAATATAATCCCACATCATAAAAAGGAATACCAAAACCAATCTTTAAAAACAAAAGTATTAAATTTAACGGTTACCCAAATAAACTAATCACTAGGTTTCCACATAGGTGAAAATATGGATATGGAAGAGAAATCTAAACATCATGTTCTGATGGAGAGTGGTAGAGAACATGGCTATGGAAAAGCCAGCAATCACAAAGCCATGAATTTGTGAAGATCTAAGGTACCATCTGATTCATCAGATATAAGAGCACTAGGACTACATTTTTGGTTTTCAATATCATTTCCCTAAAGTTGATGAAATTGGAATTAGAAGAAATACTTTCGTGATTTTGGTATAGTCTCATTGTTGGTCGTTTTTTGGACAATTTCCACTTCATCTCTTAAAGAAATGAAGTTGAATTTGTCATTCGCGATGTGTTAGCAGTTCATGTGATAGAATGACGGGTCATTCCATCTGTTTCAAAAAAAGGTTAGCAAAAGTTATAAGTCCATCTTATGGTTAGATTAATCGTATATGGTTCCAAAAATGAACTTATACTTCATATATCATACCGCTTAATAAAATAAAACTACTTTCTACTAACCAAGGACTTTCTGTAGGCCAGTGGTAGGCGATAAAGGCCAGTCGCACTTCGGTTGTGGGTTCGATTCCCACAGCCATGTCCGACGCGATTGGCTATCGCCCGTCCTGCAGGTTGTCCTTTTTCTAAAACTACATTACTATAACATCCCATAAATAATATCCAAAAACACTTCTATCCTTGAACAATACTAACTTATGTCCAACATAATCCATTCCAATCATTAAGCTTATTCCTAATACTGGAGTCCACTCTCATATTATAGTGAAACGATTACCATAGATTTCATATAACGAGCATGTCAATTCCATCATTGATCCCCATATATCACAAGATATGTCTTGTTGGTCAAATTAAAAACATGTGAATACCTAAATCATGTATTCTCTTGAATAATGAATACCCATTGAACCTTAGTGAAAACATGAATGTAGTTAAAAGATAACACTTTCCACAAACAAAAATCCTCAAAATTCTTTATACTCAAACCATGATATCACTTAGTCCTTATATCAATCATGAGCTCATGAATACAATCAAACATCTCATTATCTTCTTATCCCTTCATTATGAGCATATCATCTACTTACCAAAAATATCTCAATCACTTTCCATGGTTACCGGTACCATAAAATTATTGAAAACCACAATAGACTAATACAAAAATATTATAATAAACCATAAAATTACCTCAACAACATTATTCTTGAATACCAATACATAAACAAATCAATCCATATTCTTCAATGATTGTCCTGGAATAATTACTTCCTTAATTTAGAAGTAATTTTTTAGGTCAGGGCATTGAGTTGGGTAATGCCCATGTTCTCCACAAATAAGACATTGAACTCCATAACAGTCTGTCACTCTATGACCCTTTTCTCCACACAGATAACATTTTTCCTTCTATTTGAGGTATTCATCAAGGTTCTTCTTCCCTTCTTTATAAATATCAATCTTCCTTTCTTTATGCTCCTCAACATGCGGACATTCATAAAATTCTATCTTCCTCTTATTTGATGAATTAGGGATACCACTAAATTTCACCTTGTTAATAATATATCACGAGGACTGATTCGGCATAATCACAATATCTTTCTCTCTAGGCATTACACAATTTTGTTGCTCATAGTAACCAATTTGTCCATTGGATTCAATGTTAACTGAATTCCTTCTGGTTCCTTCCATTGACTAAAACACAAAAAGAATTCTGTGAGAGGCAAAAATCATGCTAGAGAAAACAACATAGTAAAGGGGGAGTACCCTCAATATATAACATCTTAGGTTAAATTATATGATCGTTATCATAGTTTTAGGACTATATCCTATAAGTATACTTTTCCTTAGGTACATCCATAGACATACCTTAGAAATATCTCTACAGATCTCACTAACATTTTCTCATCCTAGTTTCCAAAGGTTGACTAAACCTTTCCTCTGATACCAACTGTAGAGACCTGGAGCTTGACGTACATGGACATTACATTACTTTTTTGGAATACTTAATACATAACAAAAATAGACACACAAGGACCATAATAGTTTAGTGTCTTTGGAAACTGAGAATAAAATCTTATAATCCTGGTGGAAGATCTTCAACATCTCCCATAAAGATCTTCCCCATTTTTTTCTTACCTAAAACCTTTCTTTATATAATAGTGAAAAGAAAACATAAAAAGGGTGAGATCAAATGCTCAATAAGGGTAATCATGGATAAAATAAAACATACCATATACATTTGAACTTAAAAACATGAACATAATGATTAAACATCAAAAGCTTGAGAAATGACATAAAACATGGAAGTACGTAAGGCATGGATCATAAAGAAACATTAATAATGATAAAATAGAATGGGAATAAAACATGTAATTGTGGCATCCATTAAGAACATGTAATGATTTCCATATTAGCCAAGGCATTGCTGCCAAGACCATCTTAGTGGACAAAGTACCATTCTGAATCGAGTTCACTCCTCGTTTCAGTCCTGTAACACTGAACCGGATTAACTTACCGTTCCAGCCATGTTTATATCATGAGATATAAACCTTTACCCAGTGCATTGGAGGGAGGTATAGGTCCCACCCATCTCATAATTAAATCATTCTTAATTGTGCCACAAAATAAACATTCATCATTCATAATATCCCAATAAATAAAATGGGTTTCATTAACATCATCCCATCATTACATAATCCATATAAAAGAAATAGATATCATTTCATAATAAGGAAAGTGAAAACTTGTAAATCATAGAGACATTATACTTGAAACATACACATATGACATAATTTCATCTTAGATGAAAAATGGTTTTGATAAAACACTTGAAATAAATTCTTGAAGAAAATATCCTTTCTTCTTCAAAATGATTTTCTTTTCACAAAATGTCTTGCAATTTTAAAAGAAAATGATTTTTTTGAAAATATTCATGAAATAATTTGGAGGAAGCTTCATGAAAATAAGGATTTATAAAACCGTAAAAATCATTTCATGCCGTATACGTTAAAAAAACATTCTTCTCGTACTTTTGTCAGAAAAGTAAAAAAAAGTACCTTATAGGGTAAATAAAAGAAGAATCCTTCCATACCAAGGGGTAAAAGTCAAAATGGGTAAAAGGACTTTAAAAATACATGAATACATAAAACATGTACATGGATGATAGCAATAACCCCAGAAAATACATACGAATAATCAATCTCGGATAAAAATGAGATTTGTAAAATTATCCCTTACCTTAGGTCCGATATGCTTCGTACGTATCCGAACCTCCTGTATAATGATTTAAATAATTTCATTGACTTATTAAAGAATCATATTCATTGTTATGATGTCATATATGTTTCACTTATGACTTTATATTACCCGTTCTTTTGTAAATTCCATGTTAAAGCAGCGTTTTGGGTAAAATCATTTTATTTATCGTATGTGTTTCGACTTGTCGTTCTTGATATTATTACTTATATCCTGATTTACATAATTCCAGAATGTAAAATATGATTTATATATAATATATATTCATCATATACATATATATTATAGATCGATAAAAGGAATGAAATACACCGTTCATGGAGACGGTGGGCCATATGTACGCATGAACGCTATTTTCATTTCCTTATTAAGTTGAATGGAATTAAGTAGATGGCATACATATATATACACATAAATCTAGTATCATTATTATGTCATATATTTCATGATTACTTATTATAAATTTTATAATCATTCATGAATGTTTAACGTGGATAATGAATCTCATCGCGTCGTGGAGACGATAGTCCGTACGTACGCACGAGAAATGATATCGTGCTAATGATCGTGGAATTGTATTGGAGTTTATGTATACTATTTCAGAATCAATATCACTTTACAATAATCATATATAGTTATTATGTACACCATTATACCCATCCAAGTAAGGTGGTGGTGGAAAATAGATTACACCACGGCGTGGAGACGGTATTCCGTACGTACGCACGCGCGGTGATTTTGTTTTCGGTAGGATGGATAGATGGTGAAATAGGGTTGTTTCATACTTATAATAACATATCATTATATGAGTGATACTGATGTTATTACTTCATAATGAAACAACCTAAGAAGAATAAGTGGAAGAAGAAATAATGTTGAAAGAATCGGTAACGGACATTACCTCTTCTTTGAAGCGCCTATTTTAGTCCTCCTCTTAGGGCACTAAAATTGGGCTTTGAATAAGACCAAGACCTCTAGGATGTTTCGAGGGAAGTGTAGAAGAGAATTTGTCAGGGTTTGGATGATCTTGAAGGCTCAAAGTGGTGTGAGGAAGAGAGGGAGGAGGTTCCCTTTTATAAGGGAGGAGAGGTGCACCATTGGAAAAACAAAAAATATTATTTTATTATAAAGCCATATTCGGTTTTAAAAAGCTCAAAATTGATTTATTTTGAAGATAAGGTGGGGATGGGTCTAAATCCTCTAATCCAATAGAATTGGACAAGTTTAGTTTACTATTTTAACCTTATCATTTATATCTAACTTTAAGTTAGATAATTTTAATTTTACCGTGTCTTTTTGTGTTCTTACACTATAAGGTTAGTAAACTTACTATAACAAGACAAACGAACCCCAAGTTGTTTATTATTAATATATATAACCTTATCTATGGCATGTTTTGGAACATTATATTTTTAAGAATAAAATAAAAATTAATAATATAATATTTGTTTTAAAAACAATTTTATGTCAAATTTGACAGTATTTAGTAATTGATTTTTTTGAAACTCATAATAGAATTATTAGTTCGAAAAAAGTTACTTAAATCAATACTAACATGTCATATTAACAAATAAAAATAGTGGAATTCATAAAAAGTCTCAAATTACATTTATTTGGGTATTTATAACATCAATTATGTCAATATTTCATTAATAAGATAATTATTGCATCAACGTTGTGTCATAAATAAATTAAATTATTTAATCTCTAAAAATTACAAATAAAATACCATTATGTAGGAAATCTTTTTATCTTTATAATGAATATTTATAGTCGAATTTATCTTATGTATAACCCTATATTAAAAATTATCTACTTATTAAACATTGATTTTAACTATTTTAACCCTTCTTTGAATAAATTATTAATAAATGTCTTAATCTAATCCAAGTGGGCCTAAATGGTAATATTTTATTCCTAAGGTTCTTTTAGTTCGAATTACACAAATACAATAGAATTAGGACATGTGTTAGGGTAATAATAATAACACTTTTACCCTTAATTACCCTATTTACTTTTAATCGTGGTAAAAAAATGAAAAATTTACTATTCACCAAAAATTATTTTCATCTCATTGAACCACATATTAGTCCTTGATATTAACCGTGTCTCTCAGATTTTCAAAATTCCACTCACAGAAGCGGTAAAATTATGTTTTATGAAAAATTCAGTTTTTTTAACTACCACTTAGTGGTTTCACTATTCATCAAAAAATGAAAGTTTCCAGAAAAATACCAAAAAATAGGCCTAAGATATATTTGAAATTATGAATTCAAAAATGATGTCTATTTTTTCAAATTAAAAACATATTATTTATATTAACTAATTTAAAAATTAATTCCCATCGTCAAAATAAATAGCGTGTTTTTAAGAGATAATAACTATCAAAAGATTGACACTTGTTTATGTCTGGTTTAAATGTGAAATTACATCTAATGACCAAAATTGTATTAAATTGTAAAAATATATTATTAATATACTTTAAAACCACTCAAATTAATAATTTATCACTATTAATTATTTCGATTAAAAAAAGTTGTTTTTAATTAAAATTTAGTAATTTTCACTATTCATCAGAATATGAAAGTTATCCGAAAAGTACCAAAATTTCACCCTAATCTAATTTAGATATTCCGAATCCAAAAATGAAGTCCATTTTGAAAAATAAAATTTACAAAATTTGAAAAACTAGTTATTACTATTCATATCGGCTAGTTTTAATAATATTTTAATAGCATATCGTTGTTTTGTGAAACACGGCATTGCGTACTACACACGCTATCGAGGAAGGTTGTGATTACGTGTAATGTAAGGCAAGTCAAGGATGAGTGTTGTGAAATCTCCTTTTGGTGTAGCGTACAACACAATACATTAATGAAAAAAAAATATATTTTTCATAAAATCTCGGGGTGTTACATCCCAAGAGCCCCCAAAGTCTAGGATGCATGCATGCAGCATGTCCTCTAGCACCTGAATCGTACGCTCTGACTAGCCATCGGTCTGAGGGTGGTATTATGTGCTCAGAAGAACTTGTGTACCCAGTGCCCTCTGAAAACTCTACCAGAAATGAGACGTAAAGCGGGCATCCCTATCTGAAACGATAGATCGAGGGACTCCATGAAGATAGACGATCTCTCGGATATACAGCCTTTCGAGATCATCAACATTGAAGGACTCCTTAACAGGAAAAAAGTGAGCTACCTTTGTGAGTTTGTCCACAACAACCCACATGACAGTATTTCCTCTATCTGACCTCGGAAACCCTGTCACGAAGTCCATCGCAACATCATCCCATTTCCACTATGGAATGGGTAACTGCTGTAACAGTACAAATGGCCTCTGGTGCTCCGCCTTCACCTGCTGACAGGTGGAACACCTCGTAACAAAACCAGCTACATCTACCTTTATACCCGGCCACCAGTACTGACGTCTCAGGCCTCGGTACATCTTGGTAACCTCGGGATGAACTGCTCGAGCTAAAGCATGAAACTCCTGCATCATCTCCTCGCGTATATCCCCGGGAACCCATACTCGTCCATGGAAACACAGACCCTCATCATCTTCTATCGCCCAACCGGGAGGACGGTCCTCACTCGCCACCGACTCCCATAGAACTATGCCTTCTGAATTAGATATATGTCTCATCCTCACTCTATCCAGGAGGGTAGATGTCACAGCTAATGAGGAAAGATAAATCTTCCCCTGGCTGTCGTGAACCTCCAGATGAATCTCAGAGAACAAGGCCATAAGCTGCCACTCAGCACTGGCCTCCTGCAGAGCCTGTATCTGAGTCTTCTGGCTCAGTGCATCAACTAATGCATTACCTTTAGCAGGTGTATAGGCAAGCTCAAAATCGAAGGACTGTAGGTACTCAACCCACCTCCTATGCCTCTAATTCAGGTCACGCTGAGTAAAGATATACTTGAGGCTTTTGAGGACGGTGAAAACAACAAAATGCTCTCCCAAAAGATAATTCCTCCAACAGCGCAACACATTCACAACTGCAGCCAACTCGAGATCATGTGTCGTGTAATTCTTCTCATGTGACCTCAACTGCCGAGACCCATACACAACAACTCGATCACCTTGCATCAACACTGCTCTCAGCCCAATACCTGATGCGTCATAGTAAACTGTATAGCTCTTCCCCTGCTTTGGGAGTATCAGGATCGGTGCTGATGTCAACCTTCCTTTCCGGTCCTGAAAAGATGCCTCGAAAGCTTCTGACCAAACAAACCTCACACCCTTCTTAGTCAAACCCATCAACGGTGCTTCTATGCCGGATAAGTCCTGTATAAAGTGTCTGTAATAACCAGCCAGCCCCAAGAAACTCTGTATCTCAAACAATTTTTTAGGATGCTCCTAGGAAACTACTGCTCTCACCTTCTCTGGGTCCACTAAAAATCCTGCCTCTGAGATGATATGACCCAGGAAGTGTATATGGTCCATCCAAAAGTGGCACTTTGAGAGCTTATCATATAGCTGATGCTCTATCAGTGTACTCAATATGATCTCAAGATGGGTGGCATGGTCATGTAGAGTGTGAGAGTACACTAAGATGTCGTCCACGAATACTACCACAAAAGAATCAAGATATGGATGGAACACACGATTCATTAGAGCCATGAAAACTGTTGGCACATTCGTGAGTTCGAACGGCATAACCAAGTACTGATATGGATAATATCTTCTCCGAAAAGCTGTAAGCTATATATCCGATGGTCTCACGCGCAGCTGATTATATCCGGATCTCAAGTAAATCTTCGAGAACAGTCATGCTCCACGATGTTCATCAAAAGTATCATCAATTATCGGCAAAGGATATCGGTTCTTGACCGTCAACAAGTTCAGCATCCGATAATCCATGCATTTATGAGGGTACCATCCGCCTTCTTCACAAAAACGACCAGAAAACCCCATGGAGAAGTACTGGGTCAGATAAAACAATTCACCTGTAACTCCTCTAACTGCCACTTGAGGTCTTGCAGCTCAGTTGTAGCCATCCTATAAAGAGGAATGGACACCGGTGCTGCTCTTGGCACAAGCTCAATAGAGAAATCCACCTCTCGCTCCAGAGGTAGAACTGAAAAGTCATCCGGGAAGACATCCCTGAAATGATCAACAACTGGAGAAAAATCCATCTGAAAAATCACCTTATCATCCAGGTACAAACTTGCAATCTGGTCTGTGACTCCACCTCGCCCATGATGCTCTGGTCCAGCTCGAATCTCATGAAAATCCCATTCTCCATTGTATATAAACTCTCTGCCCTTGGTGACATGAAACGCACCCTGCGATGATAGCAGTCTACAAAGGCTTAGAAGGGAACCAACCAGTCCATTCCGAGATTGACATCATAACTCGTCATCTCCAAGACATAGAGGTCCCAAAGAAAGTCACACCCTCCAACCTCAAGGAGAAAATCCTTGCACTGATGCACACCATTCGTTCTAGTCCCCAATAGAGTATCTAGCTTCATGATATAAAAAGAATAAGAAACAAGAGCCCAAGGCTCTCCAAAACTGGTACAGATATGAAACTATGTGTAGCACCCATATCAAAAAGTACTGAAGATAAGACAAAAGGTACTAGAATAGTACCTCTGACTGTAGAAGGTCTGGGATCCTACTCCTGTTGGGTCTATTTCACTGTGTATGCCTGCCCAGTTTCACTGCCTTGCGACACAGCCTGGCTACCCTGATCTGTCCCGCCCTGCTGCCTCGGAGATCCTGGTATCTGGCTACCACGGCCAGGACTTCCATCTTTGGCTGCACACCCTGACGTATTCTAGTTCCCAGACTAGTAAGAAGCCACTGGCCCTGCTCCCCCACGTGGAGTCTGCACAGAACCCCTCTCACTAGCCACTAGTGGAAACGCCCTACAAAAGCGCTGTAGATGACCCATCATGCTGCAAACTCGTCACTCCACTAGATCACATAGACACTGTGGTGTTTTTTCCCCTCTCTTCCAGACTGGTAGCACCTGATCGGGCCACCTGAAGAAAATGCATGGCTGGAACTTCCTCACTGAAAAAAATCCATTTGTCTATTCCTCTTTCTAGTTGAAATAGTACCAATAACTAGTGTTGAACCACCCTGGCCCACACCACCAAATTCCCGAAGGTTCCTCTATGTATTCAGTGCCAGGTTCACAATAACATGTACAGAAGGCAACCTGAAAACATTCACTAGCACTCGGATGTAAAAATGAGGCCCATCCTCAAAACGTCTGGCTCTCAATGTCTAATCACTCACCAGCAAGGGTGTAAGATGCAGAAGCTTAGTGAAACGATTAGAATAGTCCATAACTGACATAGCGCCCTGATACAAATTCATGAACTCTCGAGATCTATCTGCTCTCAACGTCTCTGAGAAAAAATGTCATAGAAGACTGCCTGAAAATCTTCTGACGCCATGTCTCTATGATTCCCTGACTGGGTGGTAACATCCCACCACCTCTTGGTGGAATCACGCAGCATATATGTCACGAGGATGACCCTCCACCCTGGAGGCATCTCAAGATGCTTGAAAATTGTATGCATCAACCCTAACCAAGACACCGTAGCCTGTGGTCCGCCATCCCCTGAAAACGTAGGCGGATGCTACTACTGAAAGATACGATTCAGCTCAGCCATAGATGTGGCAGTCTGCGGTGCTCCCTGAAAGGTCAGCATAAAATGCATAAAGCTTTCACGGAACTGCGCCTCTGTGCTTGTGTCTGGTATAACAGCTGGTGCTGCATCTAACTCTACTGAAGGATCAACTGGTAGCCCATGACCCACCATCTCTGGAGTATAGTCTTCACCGCTCTCCTGGAGAACAATGCGTGGTCGTCTAGGCGGCATGACACTACAAGATCAGACATGCCTTAGATCATGATTTATCAATACTTAAAGCGAAAGAACAACAAATGGAAGAAGAGGGAGAAGGAATTTCATGATTTTCAAAACAAGACTACATGGCCTGTATAATGACTACACGGCGTGTACCTGACTTCTCTTCCCCTGCCCGGGTCCTTCTACATTGCTGAGCCACATGCCTTCCATTGAACAAGACTGCACAGAGTGTATTTAATATGCACGGTGTGTTTGGTGTTATTTTCCAACTACCCATGTCGTTTGTGGCATGGCTGACTTCTCGGATTGACACTACACGGTGTGTTACACCCGCACACGACATGTACATCACCCTGTTTCCCTAGCCACACGGCTAACACCACACGGTCTGCCCTCGGACAAAACTACATGGCATGTCCCACAGGTACACGGCGTGTTCAAGGAGGGGTGACACCGACACGGGTTGCTAGTTACACGGTCGAGTCCCCAGGTCACACTACACGGCGTTATCATCATTGACATGACATTTTTGTAAAGGAGTTCACCGACCCATGTTGTTAGTGACACGGCCGGAATCCGGGTCGACACTACACGGTGTGTACATTCGGCACACGGTGTGTTTTACCAAAGCTTCTCCCTACCCATGTCACCGACCACACGGTTTGTGACACAGAAAGAGACTACATGGCGTGTACTCATGGAACACAGAGTGTACTCAAAAAGTTCATTTTTTTCCCAAACAGAAGGCAATACACAGCGTGTTTAAAGTACTACACGGTGTGTATATTGTGTTTCCTGATAGTATGCCTCAGAAACTTCCCCGGAACCCAGAAAATACAGAAAAACAACACCTATGTGTCAAATTCCGACCTGTGAGGGGCCATACTCCCCACGAATCAAAATTTGACATCTTCTCTATGTTATAACTAAATAAACGGCTAATGATCCCCCAAATTCCGGTCAATGGGGGCCCATACTCCCCAAAGACCAATGTTTGGCATTCATTCTGTAAATAGGCTCAAATAAAAATACCCTATCACATACCAGGTATTTATCAAAGCATCTATCACAACAGCATGATTTTCTAGCACAACAACACGCAATTTCTAAGGCACATACATGGCATTGAAACTATGCATGGCATGTGATATCTATCATGTTCTTATATGATGCATGAGACGACATACCCTCATCTCATCGGGTTGAAACTAAATAGAACCCACATATAAATTATAACAGCACAATCTCAAGTGTGTCACCCAACGGTGAAAACATATCAACTATAAAATTTGAATAATCAAAAGAATTTCACAAATACAAGGTAGACTGGATTTTCCCTATACACGGGTTAGCTATTCCCGGGCACAGTTTATTACCAACTATAGTTCATCATATCCCTGACTACGACTCCAAATAGTAAGTAAAAGAAAAGAAACTCTTTTGATACCACTTTGTAATGTCCCGGACCTGGGTTCCATGCAACGAGTGCCCCGAACCCGGTTCGCCATGTGACTTTAAGTGAATTTCCCCAAATTCCAGAGGCTGCCGACAAGCAGCGAGGGCCCAGTTCTGATAGTGGGGAAACTATGCCCTAATTTGTCAAAGTGTAGTGCACTAGAATTTAAATAAAAATAAACAACAATCAGAAGAAGCAATGAACCATACACAACAGAAATAAACAACTATTGTAGATACAACCAACAGTGTATAAATAATGATGTTACATGTCTCAAGTTCTAAGAAAATATCTAGAACATGTTATACATCAATACAGTACAACAAAATGCAAAGTATAGAAAAACAAAACAAAACAGATGGCAGCGGCATCGCAAGCCTAGGCTCGGTCCCATGCCCTCCTACTCCACATTAACAGTCAAGCACCTGTGTAAGGGCTCTTGCCCTTATCTACACCTACAGAAATGTAATCTGTTTGGGCCGAAAAGCATGACCCAGAAAGGGTGTAAGAAATATGTCTCAGTAGGTACCCACTAAAGGCCCGTGCCCAACTACGTGTAAGCATGAAAAAACAGTGTGCAGTAGTAAAATGCAATAAACTAAGCAGTACAAAAAAGTAACTAACATACTATTTATATTTCCATTTAATTATTCATTTAATCCATTTAATATTTAGAAACCACCACGGTGAATTTCTAGATAATCAATCATTGTCCTCAGGCAAGTAAAACTTTACCCTCAGGTAATCAGAATCCATCCCGCAGGTATTTCCCTCAGGCGTAACAGAAATTTCCATCAGGCGTACGATTTTTGGCCCTCAGGAACAGAAGTAAAGCCCTCAGGCATGAAAGGTTTCTATCATGTGAAATAACTACTGCCCTCAGGCTAAATAGTGCAGTGCCCATATGCGAATCACAACAATGCCCTCAGGCTGAACAGGTAACCGGGCCATGCCGAACATGTAAACAAGAAGTAAATAAGAAATTCATTTCAAGGAAATTCTATAATTACAACTTAATGTCATACCCTCGGGTATCCTGGCCAAATGGCTAAATAGTGGAACACACCCCCAGGTGGCTCCAGATCCAAGAAACGATCCCAACCAGCATTTTAATATCACATTTAAATAACATATTCAAATCTAGGTATTTAAAATAACTATGGCCTCAGCCACACGACACCCCCAACATGGGTTTGTGGCACAAAAAAATTCACAAAACACACGACAGTTGGAAAAAAAATTTAACCCCAAGCAAACTACCTTATATGTCAATGGGCAGTATACACGATCGTCTATCCCAGAAATGCCCAAGAACGGCGTAGATATGAGGTAATAAATCATTCATTAAACCTAAAATAACTCCCATTAGTGAATGAATTGGTAAGCAACGCAATAAGAGAAGAGAGGGCTTACCCGCGCGGTTCCAATGAGATCATCTGGGGTGGAATCAGATTCCCGGTTCGCGATCGACAGATATCCAAAAGCTTGGTCATCCCCTCCTGCTCCTCTCGTCCGGTTCTGAGCATTCCCTGTGAACATGGGAGGATACTACCCATTTAAGCGAAAAAACAAATTACTCGGCGTGTACTTCCTTCATTTAACTATTCCTTTGGAGGCACCGACACACTATTCATCCGACGACATGAGTACATGGCATGTACTCCCGACAACACAGCGTGTACTGTCACCCAGCTGGCAGCTACTCCACCACCTTACTGTTTTGGCCTACCGACTGACTACACGGCGTGTAAAGGACCACTACACGGCATGTTGTCAGTTCCTACACCCTTCATCGCCGACATGGCTACACGCCCCATGTACCCATCCCACACGGCCAAAAGTACACGGCAAGTGGAAAAGTACACGGGCGTGTAGTTCCAAAATTTGGGATTTTTCCCCATTTTCCATATCTTCTCAAAAACACTTAAGGAAAAGGGAAAAGAAGAAGAACATACCTTAAAACTAAGAACCAGGTTCTTATGACATTGAGTGAGTTTCTCTCACAATTTTTAACTTAATCCTAATAATCGGTATCCCAAATTACTTTGAAATTTATAATAATATTATAAAACTTAAAATTCATTGAAATCAATGCTTTCAAAATCCAATATATCCCTTATCTCAAAAAAAATTATCAATTAAAAAGTACCTTAAATTATGAATCCTTATATTTAAATACATCTTATTCATGGTCACATTCTTATTATGTTATATAACTAAAACAAATTTAAATCCCTCATAATGGTTCAAAAAAGATAATTTGAATTAACCAAATTTTATGCCTCAAGAGTGTCACAACAGTTGTGTAGATATGCATCTTTACCACACTCTAAGTTATGATCTAGTTAATACCCAATGCACTCAATTTAGTGTTATTAAACCAAGTTACATCTATTTAATAGCCTAAAACCATTTTCAGTATCCATACAAGGATGTAATTTTTATTTGAACCACATAATCTCTACTTTACCAAAACATCAAGACATTATACTATACATAAATATATCCCAGGTATTTTTGAAAAAGTTATCTTTTCCTTCTACCACAATAAAATGATCATTATTACCTTAAAATTAAGTTATAATATCACAATGTTCTATTTATAACTTGTAAATTGTGAAAATCCCTAACTTATCAACCCTTAAATTATAGTCAACAAATATTTTAATATCTAATTTAATCTAAAACCATATTTGATACCATTTGTGATGGCACAAACATTAAAATCTATATTGAAATGGATTACCAAAAATATTTTACTAGATATATTTATATAACCATTTGGGTTTATAGATTTATATAATTAGGAAAGATCCTCAAATAATAATACCCATGTATTTAGCAATTAATTTAATTTTTTCACATTATTTCTAAAACTACATAATCCATAATAAGTCTTCATCCACTCCCATAATCTCAATAAATTATTTATCATGTTACAAATATTATAAACAATTATTTCCTTCATAACGTTAGGAAATAGAAACATATGAAGGGGTAAGATTAAAATCCTAGTAAGTGAAAGTATATATTTAGAAAATATATGGAATAAACATGGAATAAATAATATAACATGTATAAGTAATCATCATAATTCCATAGCAATATGAAACTGAGAGAATTATATATCTTAAAAAATAAATTCATACATGTATAAAAATAATTAATAATCTCATATTGATGTAATTATTAATTCCATGAATCATAAACATGTTATCAAGGCTCTGTACTTAGAAATTATACTAAAATAACTATGAGAAATGTTGTATATTATGGTGGGTTTTTAGAAATAGTTTTATAACCATTACTAAATTAAAATTCTATATTATGCATCTATTTTTTAGTGACACACTTTTTAATTATAAGTATTTAGAAAACAATTTGTATTAAACACGCTCTAAATAATTTCGAAATGTAATTTGAGGTAGTTTTATTAAAAGGGTTGCTACTTTTAAAAAATAGCACCCCCCCCCCTGACTCAATTCCTTTCATCCTCCCTCACTACTACTCAACCCCGATCTGAGACTCTTGGCCTCAGTCTCCTCTAACCACTATTTGAAACTAGTTTGAGGCTTCCAGACCTCCCTTTGACTCCACCTCACCTATACTCAATGTAAGAAACCTCTCATCCTCTCCCATGGTGCTTCCCAATACTGAACCCCCAATCAACCACCCCCCTGACATTTCTTATTGCAAGATCATCTACCCTCTCAACCATGTTGTTGGCTCTGCCTCTTGGATTCCCTATCCTTCTATACATCATAAAACCGTCATCATGATTTGGTATGAACATTACCAAATATATTTTACCCAATCACATATAGAAGAATTTGTGCTCTATTTAGGGAATAGTTTTACTGTTATATTTAGTAATTTAAATATTCTCACTTTCCTTCAATGCTTTCAATTTACTATATTTATAAATTATTTGTTCATTCGGATTAATTGGGGTTTTATTCTTAGGGTTGACAGTTTGGAAAGTCTGGTATCATTAACCTTTTAGATGCTAAAATATTTATTTCGATGATTTTACTCAAAATGTGAAATTCTCTTCTTTATGAATTTTTAGTGTGAACATAATGAATTTATAATTAGGTTTTGTTGATTCAGAATGATTTTATATAAATTGATTACTAATAAAAATATATATGAAATTTTTTAAGGCATAGAATCTGAAATTAAATTTTTAAAAGAAGTTTAATTGAATAAATGTGGAAATAATTATTACAATTGATAATAATGTTATTAGAAGAGTTAAAAATAAATTTATATGTTACTGAATTTTTTTTTTCTATTTTATATTTTTTTAATTTGGTGTATTCATATAAATGAAAAAATAACATATAAAATTCATGTTTGGGAATAAATTGTGTGTATAGTTTATCAAAATATATTTATTTCATCTTGTATTTGTTATATAGCATTTTAATATTAATATATAACTAAAATTTCCTATGTATGAATATATTATGTCAAATAATATTTCTTTACATGTTAAATAATTAAATTCTAATCCTTTTAGATAGTAAATATATTTTATTTATATATAATAATAATATAATTATATATTAGATCTTACGATGATGGAAGTAAAGTACGTATGGATAAAAGCAATATTACAATACATTAAATCCCATATCAGTATTTACAGGTTTAATATGTTTTTTTATTTTGTATTTGAAAGTAAATAAGTGGAAGGAAGAATCAAATTTCGTTATACTAATTTCAAATTTAGATCGTTACTGATGAGAGATAAATTAAATGATTAATTGATATTAAATCAATTTCAACCTCATTATGTGTGTTGGATATGGCATGTAGAATTGAATTTTGTAAAAAAATTGAGTAGTTATGTATAAAATATAAATGAAAACATGAATGCTCTAATAGTGCATAATGAAATTAGAAACATAATAAATGATTCGTTTGATATAGTCATGAAACAAAAAAAATAATTTAACCCATCTATTAATTTAGTTGTTGACATTATTGATGTTAATGGATCTTTTAAAACCACTGGAAAACCTATTCAAGATGATAATATATTAATAGATGGTGATGCGGAATCTAATACAAGTGAAATCTGAACCAATCAAAAAAAACTATGTTTTCTAAATTAGTTGTCGATGGAAATCATGTATTTTATGAATGATGTACCAAATATTCATTTTTTTCTAAAGTTATATGAACAAAATTGATAATATGGAATTAAAAATAAATATATGTCCATGATATTTTAATCACTGTCTGATGTATTTGATGATGCTGACATCCCTATAACATTTTATTATATGAAGAATATTGTTAGCAACCACGGACTCAATTATATGAAGATATATTCATGTACAAATTATTATATTTTTTTATTAGAATGATTATTAAAGCATGGAAATGTGAAAAAAATTAATTCTAAATGGAAATAAAATTATAATGATGTTTGTTTGATTATGTGTACTACCTAAAATAAATATAAATAAAAAATTATTGTGATGGGATTATAATACATTCCATTAAAACAATTGTTAAGAAGATTTATTATTTAATTAAAACCCACTACGAATATCAAGTTTCATGGTTACCATTATAATATTGATGATTTTATATGATATTCATGAGATAGAAAAGTGTGTACGACCTTAGATTGATTCAATCCTTTAGGGAATTAAAGTAGTAGTAAAAAAATTTGGATAGTTATTTTAATCCCTTATAATATACCTCCCTAGATGTGTATGCAACAAACATAGTTCATCATATCAATGATTCCTCATGGAAATTAATTTCTATTTACAGAAATTTCTTTCTTAATTAATTCTATTGTTAAAAAATTATAGGATTTTTGTAATGATGGCATAGAAACAAATGATGCGTCTACCTCTAAAATGTCTGAAATGCATGGGTCCCTAATATTGACCATTATTGACTTTCGTAGACTAGGAAATTTTTATGGTTATAACATACACACTATTTTTTCTTATCTAGTCTATAACATATATTTTTAATCATGATGGGAACATTATAGTAGTATGAGGGGTTTCATTTTTTATTTTTTATTCCTTGATAAATCTCAAAAATTTCAGTTTAAGAAGACATATTTTAATGAAAAAATGATTTTTTGATTCTACCAAACATATTATTATGATCGTAAATCATGGAAATTTTTTGAATTATTATATATATTTTAGAAAATATTTTAAATTGAATGAATTTGGAAGAGGTGTTAGAACACTATCTCAAATAATTGAATCAAAACAATGAATGAAAATGATAATATTTTTTTAACATTCAAATTGGGGATTTAATTTGTTACATTATAATATTGACATTTTAAATATTGAGAGGAATTTGTGTGATGATGTGTTGTATAAATTTCATAATGAGAGTGGAAAATAAAAGGATCATTTAAATTATATTTATTTATTAGAAGAAATCAATATCAAAATTGATACATGGCCAAATGATAATGGTAAGTATCAAGAATCTATTTTCACCATGGAAAACCATCTGGAATATTTGATCCATTAATGATTAAAAGATTTGAATGTTTATATTGGATAGATTAAAAATATTTTATGATTTTTTTATTTGAATATTCATAAGATACGTGGAATGAAAAGATTAAACTCAAATGTATTGATGAAATAGTTGATAGCTTTGGAAATTCATCATTTTTTAGATGAAAAAATAACCATCATTCAAATCAACTTTTTCACATTATTAAAATTGTTTTGAGAAATATATTAAACCCCAAAAAAATTTGTGCTAATAATGATTCATAGATTTTTCCAACTTTAGGTGGAGAAGTTAGAAAAACTTATTCATTTTCATTGAAAGATTTGTAGTCAATATAGAAACACATATATCTGTTACTCAATATGGATATCATTGATCCCTATTGAAACTAAATAAGGATAGAATATATGTATTCCTCTGGATTCTAACTTTTAATGAGACTGAGATAACAAGAGTTGTTAGAAAAGAAATTTTTTAATGGTTTATATGTCGTGTATGTTCTTAATATAATACATATATTTAATATATTATTCGTTATATAAATTATAATACAATTTTTATATCAAAATTTATAGGTAATTAATAATTATATTTGATCTAAACTATCAAAAAAATTTTATCTTTTCAGCTTGAGGTACTTTGGTTCGAGTTGGTAGATTCAATGCTCAAAATATATGATATTTTATATTCCATACTTTTGATTAAGTGGATGGTTTGAAACACAAAATAGTTTTATATTTATAATTTATGAACTAATTAATTTTGGTTGATTTTATCTAGTTTAATTATCATGGTAAATTTTTTTTTGTGTTCTTTAAATGTAGCTCGGTTAATATTGACAACGGTATATTGAAATATTCATTACTATTTACTCATATCAGTTTGTTTCAATTGATTGATACTGGTGATCTTGAAAAAAATAATCAATATATTATTTTTTCCAAAGATAAAATGTATATGTTTTGATAATATAGTGGATGATGGGTAGAGTATTATTACCCATATAAAAGCGAGAGACTTTTTTGATATGGGTGATAAAGGTGAATTAATTTTCTATTTTGAACCCCATAAAAACAAAAGAAATGAATTGTATAAACCAATATATATTGAAAATTTAAGGTTTGTAAGGGAGAGTGATGAAGAAGAAGAAAAATTAACATAAGAAGATGAAATAATTTTCACAATGGAAACTAATTAAAAATGAATAACTAGGAATATAATTTGTATGTTTTTCATATTTAAAAACGACAATTATTGTTATTTTATGTTATTAAATTCATGTATGGTTTTCTTATATTAATATATGAAAGTAATATTATTTGTAGGTATGTTATTAAAAATGTGGTTTGCTTTCAATACTTGATCAACAAAACAACGTTATAATTCTCCTTCTATGACATAAGTTACATTTCATCACATACCTTACATGCTTTTTGATACTATTTCATATTATCCTTATACTCTTTTATCTATATTTTTGAATTATATTGATTATATCTATGAATTTGATAGGATATAGAATGAGCGTTATATTCCATATATTTAAACATGTATTCTTCAATTTAATAGTTATTTCTTTATTTAAAACAATTTATAGGGAAAATGAATTTTGATATTTCTTTTTTATCTATCATAAAATTTATTCAACATTTTGTATAATCCACATTATAATATCATGATAATACATTAAATTCTATAGTTTAAATCTAGGTTGTGATCGGAACAAGTCGTCCCTGAGATAGTGGTTGCAATGAAAATAATTTATCGAGAGAACCATTTTTTTATTAGATGTGTGGTGAATTTTTATAGAATTTTATTCTTTGTAATGTATATCATAAATAACATTTAGGAATATTTTGTGAATATTTTAAATTGGAATAAATTGAAGAAATGATTTATAGTTTTGAAAAACACTACTAAGTTAATGTTAATACTTTTAAATCATGTGTTAGAAAATGATTGTAATGAATTTAATGTTTTGGACGTTGACTTTTTTTAATCCAGAAATAGATAAAAGTATGGTGTTCATTGAATAATTAAATTAATTTAAAGTAATAAAATTATATTTTGATTATTAAAATTTCATTTTTTTAATAGATTTCTATAATTGAAATAATTATCACCATGGTTGTAATTAAATGTTGATAAAGTTATCATAACATGAAAATGATGTGGAATGATAGAATTAGTGTTTGTGTATATTCGATATCTAATCCTAAATCAAGATATTATAGTAAACGAATTATAGATGTTTATAAGAACAATATATAGTATGAAATGTAGAGGATGTCCAACAAAACTGAAGATATTATATGTTACGATAATACAACAGTGGTTTCCATATGATAGCATGCATTATATCTTCTATCTCAAAAAAAGGATTTCTTATGTTATGATAATTTTTTTAATTTACATGGATACAAATTATTCATTTCATTATTGAATCATAACATAAATAAATATTATTTTAAACCATATATCATTTTAATTGTAATTCATTTATTATTCATCAAATATTATCACCAATTATATGTGGTTATCTATATTAAATGAAGGAAAAAAGAAGAAAGAAGTGGGGAAAGAGTTGATGTGAAGTATCTTGACTGAGTAATGATGCGTGCAAGTCATGTGTCTCAGTAGAATGTCATGGACTCGTGTTATTGTTGACATTTATTTTATCATGAAAATTTATAAACTATTATGTAATTTTATATTATTGTACTGTATATAATGGAATGATTACTAATGTATAAAAGTTTCTATTTTTTTATTCTGTATTATTTCCTTGTGTGTGTGTATATATATTTATTATTTTTTTAGTTGATTAGATGGTAATGTATTTCATGGTTCCTCAAATAGTATAACTCTTGAGGCTTTTAACCACTTATATTTTTATAGAAGTAGTTTTAACCATCATTAATAAACTATTGGTGCTTTTAAAAACTAAAAAATATGCTTAATTACCATATTTATTAGTGGTTTTAACCATCCCTAATATTTGTCTCCTTGGAAAACCGCTTCAAATAAAAAAACTTCAATTAAATATTTTTTATATAAAAAATCCACAAATTAAAATTATCACACCATAAATTATCCATAAAAACATTCCATTAATTAAAAAGGGGAATAAAAAATAATTTTATTAACCAAAAAGGAAACCATTTTGAAAATAATACATCTGAAACTACATAATTAATAACTGACTATTTCATGGATGTTTTAAAAAAACACCATAAAACCAATTAGAGGTGGATAAAAATACCATGAAACCCTAAAAACCACTGTTATATTCTATATTTTATATAGTTTATGGGAAGAGGTATAAACCAAGATCCAAGATATATTTATCATGATACATTTCGATACATTGTAGGGTTATATTATCTTGGTCCCCACCCATCACTTTTTTATGTCCAATGCATTCACCCTAAGAGTCAATAAGTTATTTGATTTAATTCCCCACAAAACCTTTGGATGAATAAAAAATAGATATACACCTGATGAGAAATGTATAATTTCAATACATAATTAAAATATGTTAGAAAAAAATAATCACCACAAATCTCAACACTTTCCCATTCAGTAAATAAACATTCCTTCTTTGAGAACATCCTCTAATAAATTTTTTTTCAAATAGGGTATTCACATCTTATTTAGTAAGGAGTATATGATTATGTAAATTCATGAATAAAACTATCATAATACATCCAAATTAAAATGGTGGATGGTAACAAAAAACTTATCCCTAGTGCAATAATGGAAACAAAAAATTGTGTTGAAAAAAATGAAGAACACCATCACAAAATGAATTCCAGGAATGATATCGCAAATGAAGCTATCAAGAATCAAGTTGTTTTATACAATTAATTCAATACCATAAATGATATACATATATAGGATAATAAATAATTAATTATAAACCCCAATATTTTATATATATTTTAAAATTATAAGGTAAAATTGAGTTGAAAACATAGGAGTGCAATTAGAAAATATTTTTCACATTGAATTAAAATTCAAACAAGCATGTCACTTTTAAAAGTAAATTTTGAAAAGGTGATGATAATGATTTTTAAAAACACATTAATTTTAAAAATAATATCTAATAATTGAGAATTAAAAATCACATAACTATTTCTATAGGAAATTCAGTGACAAATATAAAACATTTTATTATGAAAGGAACCTTTTTAGTGCTTTGAAATTTGATTTCATGAAAAAACACATTGTAACAAGAGTAAGGAAATTTTTTTATTAAAACATTAATTTCCAAATATGATTATAAAAAAAACTTGATTAAATATTAGTTTATTACAATAAATCCATGGAAAAAATAAGTTCATGATGAAACAATATAACATAAGGAAATAAGATTTGAGTTATCAATATCCCTTACGAGAACCATAATGTCTAAAGTAAGAAAATTTTCAAAAGGTTTATTATTTGGTAAAATTTTAAATTAATATGAAAAATATATAATACCATATAATATAATAATTTATTATAATTTAAAAAACTTTTAAACCTAATATAATTGTTTTAAATCAATGAATGAAAACGGAGTTATCAAAAAACATTACAATAATAGTTATAATTGAGTAAAATAAATTTGATGAAGTGGAAATAATTCGGTTCATTATTCCCCAAGAATAAAAATATATCATAAATGTAAATCCAGGGATAGTTAAATCACCATTAAAAGGAGTATATGGTTCATAACATACTCATGTCTCATGGAATTAATGTTTGAGATAAAGAACCATTTCCCCTTGAATAAAATTTTAATCAAAACCTCTTGAATGATTTTAATTATAAAGATATTTATAATAAATTTTATAATATATAATTCATTATATTATATCTCAAATAGGTTGTATATACACAACCGATATGAAAATAGGTGAAAAATATCAACTAATCTCAAGGAGAGGAATTTGAGATGAAAACCCTTACATTGTTCGAGATTAATTCTATGAATGAACAAAACTTTTTAAATAATAAAATTATGTATAGTTTACACCTTCATATAGGCCTTATTAATTTAAATTAGATTTAATATTTACAATCTGTTATAATATTCTTTTTACTTGTATTATAGATTTTACGTGAAAATTGAATTGCGGAGGGATTATATTAGTAATTTTAGCAATGGAATATGATATTTTTAAAATAATTTAAATGATTAATATAACCATTATATAACAATAGTAAAATAAATAATTAATTTTTAACTAAAAATATTATTATTATTTATGTTTCTATTTTCATTCATGATTGGGTTTTTTTGTTTTATTCAAATAGGTTATTAAACTATTGCAAACGTGAACACACTATATCCTAATGGGTGAGTATGGTTATATATGGAAGTGTATAATATCGTTATAGCATAAAAATAATGATATTATATATATTATTTTATGTTTTTAAATAATATATTAAGATGTATTTATAAATAAATAAAATCTTTAGAGAAAATGAATAACGTTACTTCATAGAGGTGGTAGTCTACAAAACGTATCATTAATGTCCTTTAATTTTTGAAAGTGGGTGGAAATGAATAAACATAAGTTGTTATACTGATATAATAAATATTATGTATAACAATTATAATGATTTTTTCCTATTAATATATTAAGTATAGACTTAGAAGAGAAATATTACGAATAAAATTTTGAGGATTATGTAATGATCATTTTGAGATTTTGAATATTCTGTTGAAAAAATACATGGAAATGAAGGTCTTTGGATGAATAATTCTGCCCATGGTCATTATAAATAGAGATGTGATTATTGTAAGGTACCAACTTGGGTAACCATTAAAAATGGCACCTGACCTGATATTCCTCATACTGGAAGGGCGTTTCTGGTCCCCACAAGCTGGTGACAAGCACCTGGGTATCAGACAACAAACGAGAGGAAATGATTTCACCCAAACTATAAAAACTCAGGGAATATATACAGACAGAAAATAGAGAGAAAATTATGTCTAATAAATATATACCATAACCATAACAATAAATATAAAGAATCCAACTTTAAAAGTATCAAAAACTCAAAAATATAGGTCGAACTACAAAGGACCAAAAAAGATACTCCATGTGATGAAGTGGAAAACTCCCACCTCTCACCACCAGATACCCTGCCCAGCTAATAAAAAACCTCACCGCCTCAATTTAACAAGTTTTCTTTCCTTACAATTAAATATGTAAAATGGTCTATGCACTACTGAAGTGGTGCATAAGGTGTGAGTTAATAAGATCAATAGGATCCCACCCAGGTGTTCCATAACAAGTCTCTTTTTAGCCATTCTTATTTTCTAATTTGAATTAAACATGGCATAATAACTAGTAATGAAGTTTTATAGAAAACATGGTAAACATTTCCCTTTTTCACAGTTCAACAACAGATGTAGGTATATCAATTTCAATGCACATTTTCAACATCATTTTTCACAGGGATAAATATATACATCAATTCTAAACAACACGTCCAAGAAAAATAAAACATTAGAACATGTATCATTCCCATGGATCACTATAGGTTAGACTAACAGACTACTCGTACCACAATCAATAATGAATATAATCTAGTTCATAGAACATAGTCCTAGGAAGAAAAAAAATACCCGAGGAGTAACCCTACCCCATAAAGACAATATCAGTCCCCAAGAACAAAGAGAATACGAATAGAGGAAATCCCCATAAGAAAACCTCCTAATAATTACAACGAAATGGATGATGGCCTCAAGATAAACCTTCCACCGAGGTTCCAAAAGAAACCAATGTGCTCATTTTCACAATTCATTCCAATTATTTGAAAACCATTTCATCATGTTTTATAATTCCATTTTAATACTTTGAAAATACCATTTTTCTTTCTATTATTCAAAAACACGGGAAAACATTTTTCTTTTAAACCCATTTTCAATAGACAAAAAACAATCATGCCAATTCCTATTTATCAGTATTTTTATAAAATAAGAAAATTAGGTTCATAAATATATGATATATATGGAACAAACAACCTCAAAACAAGGGTCACAAATTCCCGCAATGGGATCGAACAAATATCAAAAACCCAATAACAACAATGAAGGGCCTAGAATCCAATAAAAATAACACAATTGATCCAATTTAAACATTAAGGGGTCAATTTAGAGGAGAAAACCCATATAACTCATGAACTAACACTCATGGAACCATGAACAAAAAAGGAATGACCTCGAGAATGAGATTGAATCACGAATCATGGAAAAATAGATGACACAAATTTATGTCAAAGGATCTAATAATTCAACCCAAGGGTGCTACCAGGATCATAGGAAATGAAGAAGAAGAAATATCACTCACCCAGAGAGATGCAACATAACCTCAATGAATATCAAACACTAATTAGATCATTTTAGAATGAGTAGAGTCTCCCAAAATAACCTGGGAATTTCTCTAGGTCGACAGTAAGTGAGTCTGGAGAAAGAACAGAAATAAAATAGTCACACTCCTATTTTAAAAATTGTATGTGGGTCGTTACATGATGTGTAACCGTCATGGCCCCACATACAATAAATAATATGTCACCTCATATTAAAATCCAACAATTTTATTAAATCATGATGCGTAAGTATTCTTCACATCATGTAACCTTTCATAGTGTGAAATCATTCTTGAATATAATCCATCATCTCTTGCATGTCGTGTAACCTAGTTACACGACACAAAGTCTTCTTAATGCCTGGAGAAAAATCCAATTAAATATATGAGTCCGTCGTATCTCGTACTTCACCATTATAGGTATCCTTGTAATTTAGTCTCAGTATTATAATGACAATAAAAAATGGAAATCCACAATGTGGTTAAAGACGTACATGAAAATCGGTAATAGGATGTTAGAAACTCTCCACTATAAAGACTTTAAATCCCTAGGAAGTCATGTAGAAGATGTAATCCCGGGAAAAAGATGAGGCTACCACTCAATTATCAATGAATCAAATTTCCATGTTTCATGAGAATCTAAACCATGTTTCTATAGCACTCAGACCAAAATAAGTGACTTCCCACACAAGAATTTCACTTGCGAGTCAATGATCTTTACTGGATTCTCAAAAACATAAACATATATCTCTAACTCAATTTCTTCCTAACTCAGAATTTGAGTGTGATTAGGATGCTACATCTTGAATTGAGATTTTTGGAAATCATCAGGAATACCCATCTACTAAACCAAAAATTATAACCAGTAAGAAACTTATTAGTGAAACTTAGTGACCTCAAACGATAAAACATAGATTAGATTCATCTTTGCTTATTTTTCAAACTGACGATGACCCAATCAAGGAGAAACTTTTAAGAAATCCCAATCACTAAAGGAAAACTCTAGAGGATAACACCACTAATCCATATATGATTTATATTTACTCTATGATATAACCAAACATCGTTTTACATCCTGAATCATTTTTGATGTCTTGTGGACCAAACTTTGTCAACTAAAGATACTTCACCCACCTTCACCGAACAAATAGGTGATCTGCATGGGAGAAAATATAATTCCATGAATTTCACCATTTTCATCAATGAATGATAACTATTTTTGTAAACAAATTCAACTAGTCCAAGATGGATATCCCTTAATCCCCCCAAAATTTGATAAATAGGAACAAATTATATCCTATAGGACATGAATAACATGCTTTATATGACCATCTGTCTATGGATTCTTGGTAATGATCACCTTGAACTATGTTCCCATTTCCTCTTGGAGAATCTTATAGAACCTCAATGTAATCCTAGGATCTCTATCTAAAATTATGGAAGTACTCTCTTATGAACTCACAATATCAAACACAAACAGCCTACCCAGATCTTCAACCATACTAGTTTCCTTGATGAGAATGAAATGATCCATCTTCAACAAACTATCAAAAAATACCCATATATAATTTTTCCCTTGGGGTGTCTATGGTAATCTTATAGAAAAATACATGGATAAATCATCCCATTTCAAGATTGGTACTGGAAGAGGTTGAATATAACCAGAGGTTCTTTAGTGATCTAACTTTATCTGTTGGCATGTGTAAAAGCTGGACACATAATATACAATGTCACTTTTCAAACTCGACCACCATAATTTTCATCTCATGTCATAATACATATTTATAGTTCATAGATGGATGGTCCAATATGATCTATGAAAATTAAAAAAAAATAAACACCTCATTGAGGCTGGGTTGATAACCAACTACCCCAAGTAGAGCCTACACTCTAGAGAGAGAAAAACAAAAAATGGGATCCCCCATAATGTCTTTCATAAATATTTTTAAACTCATCATCCTATTATTTGATTCATAAAACATATTCCAATAGAGATAATGATAATTTAACCCTAGTCAAAACCAAACCTGGAACATCCTCCTTATCATCCAGGTGAAACTGAGTGAAAAGGCTCTGAAGGTTTCACTCATCCTTTGATTCTATAATAGTATGTGATTGTACTTTCATGATAACAATGTTTATAATGACATTACCCTTCTCTGGGGTGTAGATGATATCAAATTCATATATCTAATGGTATTATACCCATCGTCTATTTCTAAGATTCAAGTATTTCTATATAAAATATATATCATTCTCTTATGAATCGAAATGACTGTGAACCTCTCCCCAAAAATATAGTTCCTCCAACATTTGAGCGCATTGATGACTGCTACAAGATCAAATTTTTTTAGTGTGGAAATTCTTCTCATGGGGTCAAAGATGAAAATAGATGTAAGACACTACATGGTCATTCTACATAATCATGCATCCCAACCCATCACCATAAGCATTAAAAAACTCAATGTCTCCCTTACCAGGATCAAGTAAGATCAGCATAGAAGCCACTATCATAAGTCATTTAAATTCATTAAATCAATTATGACACTTCACATCCTAGTTGAATTTCATTACTTTCCAATTAAGATAAGTCAAATGTGATGCTAGTTTTGATAATTCCTTAACATAATGTCAGTAGTATCCAGTAATACTAAGGAAGTACTGAATTTCAAAGACATTCTATGGTTCCATCCATGACACAACTAAATTCACCTTCTCTAGATCAACATATAATACATTTCAAAAAATATTATACCCTAATAACTTCACTTCTTGAATCCAAAAACTACATTTCAAAAGATATCCATTCAAATTGTGGCTTCTCAAAATTTATAGAACCAAAAAATAATGGTGCTCGTGCTCACACGTGGATTTTGAATAGACCATAATATAATCCATGAACACTACAACAAAAACTATAATGATATTGATGGAATATCTAATTCATAAAATACATTAAAACTACATGAGCGTTTTTCAAACCAAATTGATTTACAAGATATTCATACTACCCATACATACTCCTAAAATCAATTTTTGGTATATCATAATCTCTAACCCTAAGCTGATGATAACCCGACTAATGATCATTCTTTAAAACGCACTTTTCCCCCATTAACTGATAAAAAAACTCATTCACATGAGGAAAGGTATATTTATTCTTGAATATTACTTAGATCTACATTCGATAGTATACACAAAACCGAAGTGAACCACATTCCTTCTTTTAAATGTTCACATTGGCTGCCCAAGGAGAAAAAATATGGTGCACAAAAAAAATTCTATTAGGTCATCTAATTAAATCATGATAACTTTTGGATCTTCAAATACAACATATTAAGAGGTAATCAATATCATTTGTGTACCCGAAACCAAGTCAATCGTAAACTATAATTATCTCTCTAGAGGAAGACCATAAAATTCATCTGGTACAATGTTAGAAAAGTCCCAAATAGAAACATGAAGATCAATAATAGAAGAAACGTCATTAGCTACAAATTCAACAATAGAAAAAAAAAACTCTAGAGCTCTGGACAGGAAGTTCCTGAATGACCAGACCTCGATTCCCACTCTCCCAGAAAGACATGAGAGATCCCAATGGATAAAAAAATGGAAAAAACTAATGATAAAAAAAATTAGATCAATGAGAAACAAACCAATCTATATTGATGATGACGTCAAATAGATCCAAATCAAGAATGAAAAAACCCCAGACAAAATTCATGTTGGATATAATTATTTAATAAGAAGGACACCAAAAAACCCTCAACTTTCTTGATACCAAGAGGTTCCTCTAACTGTATTACATAAGTTATTATTTTTGTTTTATGTTTACAAATAACAAAAAAAATGTATATATATATATATAAAACAGTGGGTGGAAATAGATTAAAATAAATAAATTTCTATAAAAGATGCAATAAATGTAGTACCTCTCACTATTGTTTTGCCTACATAAAATTCCTCTAGACACTCATCTATTGCCTGAAGGTTCTTAATTCCTAAGGCATATGGCTGGAGCCCTATGGTCTATGAATCTTCCTACTACACCGTATTATCCTATTGATCCAACGATCCATTACCATAATAAGGACTATTAATGGATTGATATAAGCACTATGAGTGACCAATGCATCCAAAAATATTTCATTTCATCTCCGGGAGTAGGACAAGAACATCTACTATGTCCAACTTTTCCACACTGATAGCAAGACATGGTCACACTACTAGATGTAGTAGACAGTGTGAAGGAGACTCATAGTTGAGACCCACCTCCAACACTCCTATGATGATCCTTTCACATCCTCTTATTCCCATGCGATCTACTAAATCTACCACTGGATAGAAAATAATAGATAGAAAACAAAATAATGCATTCCATATACACCTATTCTCTCATATCTATTTCTACCATCATTGCATAAGTATAAATCTTTATCATAAACACCTACGATCTGATAACTAGTCACAAACCCTGTAGATATTTCTATGCCTTCAACTAGTCATTCTTAACCACATCCATAGAAAAATGGTCAATATTAGAAAAAATTTTGGTGTACTCTAACACAGAACACTCCCCCTACTACAATTACAAGAACTATAGTGATTTTGCCAACATCAGTGACTCTGGAAAAAATTCCAGGAAAATAGAGTTTTGAAACCCTTCCAAATCAAGTCTAATTGTCTCTCTTCATAGACTATATAATCCCACCATTAATTGTCAGAATATGCAGTCCTGAACACTACGCATTTCACAGTGACATTCTCATGTGTCTCTAGGAATTAACATATTATATTGATCCCATCCAGCTAGTCATCTGCCTCTTGAGGATCATTCATTCCTTTAAAGGACGATGAGTTCTTGTGTAATAATTCCCATGATCGATATATCTCTTCTAAAACCCTTAATTATACCTCAACCACTAAGTTCTTTACTCATAGTACATCCTGATAAACTACCCGAACTACATGTATGATAAAATTGTTGTGATTATGATCTATTGTTAGTTTCCCTTGAATAGAATGAACCACACCCTCGTGAGGAACTCATGGAAGCCGTTTTGGAGGGATACCACTGCATAACAAAACATAAGAACGATTAGAAAATAGAAATAATATCATTTTAAACTAGAAAACTATTAATCAGAAATTGAGATTTAAAACAAAACCCAACTATTGAGACAAATATCCCAATATCCAATGGAAACTTGAGTCTTGTGACAAAATGAGCTTTCCGTGAACTTATCCCAATATAAATCTCATTTCATGACAAACCTTTCACTATTCTAACATGAATCCATAAGAAAGAACTATTTAGTATTGAACTTCCCTCTGATACCATTTAGTAATATACCAAATCGGGCTGTCCAAAAAGAAGGAAGCTGACCCAATCCGCCACATACCCAATTAGCGTTCACAACCCCCTTAGGCTTGTGACAAACACCTAAGTATCTAACAGCAATCCAGAGGGAACAATTTATCCAAACCTCTAAAAAACATGACATATATACGTATGGAAAATAAAGTGACATCAGAAGTATAATAAAAATATTCTATAAGTGTAAAAAGATAGTGGAATCAAGATAAAAATAAAAATAACTAATACCCAAAAAATATTTTTAACTACAAAGGACTAAAATAAAACAGCTACTCTATGAGATGGTGCAGATGGACTCCCACCATCTCACCACTAGCTACCCAGCCCTGCTAATTAAAAACTTTAGTGCCTCAAAATGGTTCCTTCCCATTCCCTACAATAGAAGACCTACAATTTTCTATATACCACTTAAGAAGTATGTAGGGTGTTAGCTAAAAATCTAAATTCGATTGCACCCAGGTGGTCAATAATAAGTATCTAATAAATATTATCGTATGCTTATTTTGATTAAAAAATAAAATGATAAGTAGTAAAGAAGTTTTATATAAAACATGGTAAACATTTTCCATTTTCATAGTTCTAAAACAAAAGAAGGTATATCAATTTCAAAGAACATTTTCCATATCATTCTCTCAATAGAAGAAACATGCACATCAAGGATAAACAAAACATCCAATAAAAGAACAGAAGCATGATTATTAGAACCCATGATTACTATAGTTCATACTAAAAGAGAAATCATGTCACAGTCAATCAAGTGCACAATCTAGTCCCAAGAACACTATTCTAGGAAGTATAAGTATACCCCATGAGTAACCCCCACCCCCAACAATGTCACTATCAGTCCCCTAGAAAAACTATCCAAGAAATAGCAGAAATCCCCATGAGAAAACCTCCCGAAAATAAGAAAAGGATGATAACCTCAATCTAAAACATCTACCTAAGTTCCTAGGGGGAAAAATGTTTTTGTTTACACAATTCATTCCAATTAATTGAAATTTAATTCAAAACCATTTCATAAAACTATTTCAATTCTTTGAAAATATATCTTTTCTTTCCATTTATCAATAACTAGGGAAAACCATTTTTCATTCTAATTCCTTTTTAATGCACACAAATCATTCATGAAAATTCCTTTTTATTAATTATATTGTAAAACTAGAATAATAAGGTTCATAAATATAGGCTAGATTTGGAACCACCTACCATAAATCTCAGGTTTCACATGCCTGCAACATGATCACCCAACAATGAAAACCCAACGATGACAAAGAAGGCCGTAGAATTCAATACACATCACAAGATTGATCTAATTTAGAAAAAAAGGGCTTAGTGGAAAGGAGTAAACCCAAATACATAAATAATTAATTCTCATTTCACCATGACCAACAGAGGAATGGCCTCTTTAATAATATTGCCCCACATATCTTGGAAGAAGAAAAGAATAGACTCCAATTTAGATCAACATATCTGGTAACACAACTCAAGGGAGGTACCGTGATCAAAATAAAGGATGAATTGGAAAGATCACTCACATAGAGAGATTCACAACATCTATAATGAAGATAAAACACGGATAATATCATTCTTGAAGGAGTAGAGTATCCCAAAATTGCTTTAGAATTTCTCTAGGTCGAGAGTAATAGATTCTGGAGATAGAACTGAAAAAAAGCAGTTGCAGGTGAATTTTAAAAATTGTACACATTACATTACACGATGTGTAACACGATTATATGACGTGTAACCTTCAATTTCCTATATATTCCAGAACATGTATCACCTTGAATAAAAAAAAATACCTTTTATTAACTCAGGACGTGTAAGGTATCCTCAGGTTGTATAACCTTTCCTAGAGTGCAGTCTTACACAACATGAAACCACAAACTCGTGCACATTAGGTATCCTGCTTACACAGTATTAAATCATCCTACATCTGGTTGATAAATCCAGTTAAATATAAGAATCAAAAAAATCTTTGAATTCACCTTTATATGTATTCTCTCATTTTCATCTCGATCTTATACCAAAAATGAAAAAGGGAAATTCGTGACATGGTTAATGAAATACCTAACAAATCAGCAATGGGATATTACAATTCAACTGGTATACAAATTGATAATTTTGAGAAAGTAATCTGAAGGAATTGGTTTGTCTTGAAGGGGTGGAAGTGTCCCCTTTTATAAGTGAATAAAAAGAACTTCCATAAACAACATTTAATTTTCAAACAAATCATTAAACAATTATAGGGTCAAAGACTCCAAAAGTTAAAAATACTGGATCATCTGGTGAACTTGAGTTAACAAATCCTAAAACAAATACATAATCACATGTTTTAGACATGTTGGAAGTCATTTGTTCATATGTTTTTACTTAATTTTTTTCTGTTTTTATTTTCAACTAGTTTTTAACTACGTAAATTATGTTTTAATATAAATACAATATACCGAGCTTCGCTAAATTTTGGAGTGATGAACCTAACTTTAATATACATTTAATATAATTTAGTTTCTAAATAATATAAATGCATCTTTTATATTAAAATATTATATATATATATATATATGGTTCTATGTAGAAATTTGTTCAGTCATTATGTTTTCTTAATCTCATTTATAATTGGATAAAAAATAAATGTGATAAAATATAATTATATATGTACTTGAAAACATATTATAGATTAGATAAAATTTCCACAATCTTAATATAAAAACCTTGAAAATAATTGTTTACAATTATCAAGGTCATTAAATTTAATCTTTGTAATCATACTTTTGCAAAAAAAATTGAAGTGACATTACTAAATAATATGATCATGTTGATCTAAGATATGTTATAAATTTTCATATAATTTATTTCTATAATTGAAGTAAATAATATTTTAATATAACTAAGGAAAAAAGTTTTCTGAATAAAATATTACATATGTTTCCAAAACAATATACATTTGTTTTATGAAAAAAATGGCAATTATATGTGATTTTTTTGGTAAATAAATATTTTATAAAAAAATATTTCAAAATTATGTGATTCATTTTTCAAATGTGATAATTTTATAAAAGTTAAATTTTTTAGATAAATATGCAATTTTCACTAATCACCAAATAAGCAATTTTTTATGAAAAATTAAAAAATTTCATCTTAAGATAATGTTATTTTTCTAAATCATTTTTTTCATCTTTCCAAATCCAGATTCCAAAATTTATAAATTCAATTGATCATTAAAATCGTAAAATATAAGGAAAAGGTATGTTTTATTAGAAGATGGAATTTTTAAAATATTAAATGTTAATATTCCATGTTGATATTAGTTACCAATTAAATTGGTATTAAAAAAATTATTATTATAGAATATAAATTATCATCATTAATCCTGAATTTATTGAAATAGAAATTCATATTGCATATAAAGGTATTTTTAAGAATTTTTTTCTGAAAAAACAATATTATTAGTCATTTTATGTAAACTAATTAAATTTAATTCACAATAAATGTATACTTTAATATACATAAACATTAATTTAAAAAATAAAATATTCATATTCATTCCGTTTAATTTAATTCCTTGGTTTTAATGGTTGTATATAAATATTTATTTTTTATCTAAATATATCATGGTTTTGATTATGTTCATTTTTAAACATAGAAAAATATATTAAACAAATTTGGATAATTTAATGGAATTTATTTATTAAAATATCATTATGTACATTAATTTTCAAATCATTATATGTCTTGTAGGTTGGGATGAGGTAACTCAATGTGTTTTTGATGTTATGATTAAGGTAAGAATTGAGGATAGTAGTACATCCGCTTTTTTATTTGTTTATTTTATTGGTTATGTATATTTGATCATCCTATTGTATGATCATTTGATGCCAGGTATTATAATTAAATGTGATAAATTTTTTATCGCATTTCATTTATTTGATTATACATACACGAATTTTTTTTGTTTGATGTTGTTTTTTTATTTTTCCATTGTTATTACATTGATATGAGGGTATAGTCTCCCCCATTTTAAATACATAGACCTTCATTAGTTATTGATAACCTCTATCATGTATAGGGTCATAATGGAGTACATATAGTGCACCATGCTACTGAAATATGGAGGGTCCTCTAGAATTGAGTATTACTATCATAGGATTGAGTTTCTTAAAAAATAGAGATATGTAATGTGTATATAATCAAGATAAAATAATTTCTATAAAATTTATAGTATTGAATGTGTATGATATACTACTCATATAAATGATTTATATCAATTTAATTATATAAATTACTAAAAGAGAATATTTTTCTCAATGGAAAACATGGATGAATCAATATATATACTTTGTATAAATATTTATAAATATATATTTAATTGGTTTATAGGTATGATCTAATAAATATACTATGGTAATTCTATAAATAGTCCTAACATAGAAAACATCGACAACTAATTCATTTCATGGTATGATTCTTACAAAGTCTCTTTATCCCACTACTAATATAGAAATTAAATACATGAATTTGATTCCTTATTCTTAGGTGATAGGACAAATAATTTATGTTATGTTATATTCTAAACCAGATTTATCTTGTTATTTATGAATAAATACATTATTGAAATTATATCTTGATAAAATACACTATATCACTAAAAAAATAAAATTACATGATATGTACTACTTATTTATTGTTAGTGTTGTTGGGGATGAAGATCTACAATTATGGGGTTATAATGGGGCTAGTTTCTAATGATAGAAGTATGATTTAAGATCTAAATGAGTATTTTTTATAAAAATATACGATCCATTAGTTAGAAAAATTCCAAAATACCAACGGTGGATTATTGTTTGATGACTGTTATTGTAATGACCCACATTTTAGATTTAATAATTTAAGGTTAAAAGTTAAACATTTAATTAGGGTAGGCATGTGTTCATCAAAAATAATTATTTTGATTAATTGTTTGTTTTTCATTTGGAGATTAAAATATTATTTTGTTTAATTGATGAATGATTTTAGAGGTGTTTTAGGATGGGTTTTAGGTTTTATTTAACATTTATATGATTGTAGTTGGGTTCTATTTTGTTTGGAGAAAAAAAATGGAATGTGTGTTAGTGGTCTAGAAACCAACAGAACTCTAATAATGGTTTAACAGAAGTTTAGTGGTTAACCAGTGGTAATGTAGCCATGATAGTGCTACCAAAACTCATCCAGGGTAACCTTATAACTATTATATCCTATTTATAATCTTTTTAATAAATTTCATTAGTTTCATTGGGTAACTTTTTTCATTTCCCGTAAAATAACTCTCAACCTCTCCTCCACTCATCCTCATTTTCCTTTTCCACATGCCCATCTCTAGGCTCTGTTATCCCTCATCCGATGTAATATTTATCTCTTTAAATATAATGCATGATTTTGTGTGTTTTTCATTAACGATATATCTATGTATAACCTCTATAACTTTCAGTTCCCCTCTCTAAAATACTATTCTCTTCTTTCATGCTGAAATGGGTTCTTCAAATGAGGTTTTTTCCATTGATTTGTCAAATCCATTATAATGAATTAATTACTTATTATATATGTTGAAGGATACTAATAAATTTTCTTTCATTGATAATTTCAATATTTTTGTATCAAACTTTATTTAGTGATCATTATTTGGGTTTTATGATTTCATACCTTGATTTCATTCATCATGGGTCTATATTTATTTTCTATTTTCATAAAATGATTACATAAATAATTACAATGGTATTTTTTCATGGTTTTAACTAGGTTCCTTTCAATTATTTATTATGGTTGATTTTTTCCTTATTGGATATTGAATGATACTATTTATGATATGTTTATTTGTTAGTTCTACCAGATGGTATTGTTATATTGTAGTATAATTAATTATTATTTAATGAAAATTATTTTGTAGGTGGTATCAAATCATTGAGTTATAGTCATATTATTAATGGACATTCTTACCTATAGGTTCTCTAATTTATATATTTATAATAAATATATTTTAAATACATAAATGACCACGTTTAATCCATATTTTCTCCATAATGGGTAATAATTTTTAGTAAGGTTTTGTTGGATATATATATATAATGAGAATCTATACCCTCTTGATTAATTTTACAGACTAATGAGAATTGGTGTTTCCATGTGTTGTGTGTTGGGTTCATTATCAACCCTATAAATATCTACCCTGGTGAGTTGGTGTGTTGGATTCAGTCTTTAAATTGAATATGTGTGGTGAAGAATATTTAATTTTTGACTCACCAAAATACTCACTGCATGAGACTATGATTTTCGAAATAGTGGGAAAGTATACGAGTGAAAGAAATAATATCTTTTCCCAAAATTTAAATAATGATAATACTGAGAGACATGTTGAATACATTGAAGGAAGTGGATCACTTAGATAGGGATGCATCATGAAAATCTCAGTTCTAGAAGTTACAGCATGATTGTTGACCAATAATGTTATCAAATCCTCATGACAAATGTATGGATGCTTTGGAAGTGGTAAAAATATATGGGTGTATATGGTGGAACAATATCCCAGTGATTCCCAAATTTATTCTTTTAAAAACCTAGAGTAAGGGATATTTTTTTGTAAAAGTTTGATTTCCATAGTTCCCTCATAAAAGTATATAAAAGTCATGGAATTTGTGAAAGTATAGTGTTTCATGAAATTGCTTTGTCATAAAAGTCTATATATTTATGAAAGAATATTTCATGAAAGATGGACTAGTCATGAGGAAAAAACGTATGTTACATTATTATGATAAGTTTCACAAATGGAAAATCACTCTAATGTTTTGTAATGATTAGGAGTTTCACGAACAGTTTTTGAAGATATTTTTAAAAATTTGGTGCAAATAAAGAATGTTTTAAAAAGGGATGTTAATATCTATAAATGTGTTTCTACACATATTATTTGAGCTTTCCATACATGTTAAAGATTAAAAGTATGAATTTATGAAATAGTTTAATGATATTTTTTCTTAAATGTTGAATTCATTTAAATATATGACTTTTAACGAATGAATGTTTCTCAATCTGATCATGTGTTTTCACAAAAGATTGGAAATATCTGCAATAGGTTATGAGTTTCACAAAAGGAAATGTGTTTTGAGAATGGATAATGTTCCATGAACAGGAATAATCTTTCATGAATCTAGTGAAAGTGTTTGATAGAAGTGTTATATTTCATAACATGGAAAGTTATTAGAATATATTTAATACTCTTATAAAGGATGTTGGAATTCCTTGAATACTGGTTCAATAGGTAATGTGAAGATATAACAATGCTGATATTCACAATTAGTTTGTGAAATAGAAGTGTGAAGTTCAATGGAAACTAATTAGTGCATAAACTATTAGATAGTAATTACATGTATTGGACTATGGGTAAAAAATCATTCCCTCTCTGATCAGTGAGAAAAGAGATACGACAAAGGGAGTTACCCTTGGGTGGTAGTGATCAATTAAATAAATATTTTAAAGTTAGTGATCCTGGCATGTAGTTACCATATAATAATAATTATAATCACATGACTAGTAAATATTAGTGTATTTTGGAACACCGAAACAATTTCATTGTGTGCTCCTTATATTTTTCCCAGTGTAGATGAAAAAATTATAATTATTATATCTGGTGTTATTTTTATTGGTATTTTTTGTATGATGAAATCTATTGCATGTCGATTGATCAATCATCAATATTATTTAAATATTTCTAAGATAATAACACTGGATAATTATATTATCATGTAGCAGGTGGACACAAGAGTGGCCCTACTAATAAGTGAGGTCAATATTAGTTAGGATAGTGAGATTTTCACATATACATAGGGAAACACGAATGAGTTTCATACCCTAATTGAACCCACTCTCAGGGAAACTCTAATTGTATTCCCATATTGGTCCAACCATTACAATATATATTTCATTTGTATTGACTTTTATTTCTTATGTTATTTTCAAGTACTAAACTTTAATGTTAGACTTATCTTGACTTGTTAGTTTGGTAACACTTTCAAAGTCCTTGCAAAAATATTTCATGGCACATTGTTTTATACTTTTACCTTGAAATTAATCATGGTATAGAATATAATCCCATATTTTGATGTCTAAACTAAACCGAGTAATTTATATATTTAATATTGGTATTCCATCCATACCTAAACCTTCTTGGTAAATTATTTAAAACAAAATTACAGTCCATTTAGTCCAAAACAATTTATAATTGGGTTCATTAATTTGCTATATAACCTGAATGATTTATAATAAAACATAATACGAATAACCTATGTTCAAGAGGTTTTAAAAAGTAGAAAAGATTAATTTAAAGTGAAAAGATAAAGGTATAAAAGCTTACCAAACTTTGTAACTTGATAACAAACGTGGATTTATAATGGTTATCAGATAGAACATTTTCATAAAAAATTTAATATTTTCTGTTGAGAAATGTTTTCCAAATTAGTTTTCTCACTCCACATTTTGATCTTATGGATTTTTTATCCAAATTTATCTTCAATAATATTTTATTTTCCTATTAGATCATTTTTACTTAAGTAAGACATGGTTGTATCATTTTTGGATTCAAATTATGAATTGTCTATTGAGACATGATGTTGATCCTTAAAATTCATTAATTGTAATAGATATCTTTTTGTAGAAATAATATCCAGGTTTGAAGAAATTCTTTTTACTGTTCATTGTGAGAACTACGATGCGTATACCCTATCTTAGTGGCATGTTTGTGTTGTTTTCACCTTATTGGAGAAATTTTAATTATTTATCTATCACATTAGCTAGATTACTCCATATATTTATTTGTACGTGATTTGGTTTTGTATGTGAAATACATATTTTTGGTATTGTATTGGGATATCCACTTCTATAAGGTTCAATATCCTTGTCAAAAATTGTGATCCAAGATGGTTCCCCTAAAATGACTCTAGTATGTTTTGATTGTTCACATATTGTATTATACACTCATTCTTGTAATAATATCAACCCTTATTATAGTCCATGTTAATTTCATTTATGATTTGGTGATAAAATGTTTTGGTATAAATGAGCATGAATATAATTTTTTGGGATTTAGTATATTTCTACATTATTATGTCAAGAATGTTACTATTTGTTTTTATTGATAATGTGGGTTTATATGATGCGTAAAGTTACCTTAACCATGATTTATTGTTATTATTTGGAATTATTTTCAATTTTTTAATGTGTGGGTGCATTATCAAGATATTTTATATTGATACTATAGATTACGTAAACATTTAATAAATATTGGAGGAAATATTAATGTCATGAGAACGTAATGAATCCAAAACTATGTATGTATTTATATTCATTATCATAGGATGGTCTTGCTCCATCATGCCTCATTCCGATGTGGGATTGAAAACATCCCTAAAATTATATACCTATTCTTCCATTCCATTTTGTGGGATACATGATTTCCCGATTGGTATAGGACTCATTTATACACATGGGATGGTTCTCTAGGGCCCTAGCTACCCTACACACATTTAAATGTTTATGTGAGTTTATATGTGTACATCGGTGAGATATCAAATGTATTTATGTTATATATCAAATATGATATCATTGAATTTTCATATCACACATTAATCTGGGTCTCGAACCATATAGTACTTTTATGGACCCTCTCAGAATTTGGAGTTATTTATAATAATTAATATTGATATAATTTCTGGTTATAGTTATACATTTTTTATTAATTTTAAAAATGTGTTTGATATATACATATGTAAATTTGTATACATATACATATATACACTTTTTATATCACTAATGTGTTTGTCACCATTTTTGGTAGCCTAGTAAAAAAAATTTCTCACACTTTCTATCAACACCTCTGTAGACATATAACCTCCATTCAACTATTTTTAATATTCTTATATAAAACCTGCTGGATTTGGGAACATTTTTAACCCGTTTTCATGTTTTCATGGAAGAGGTATTGATTTTAAATTTAATATTCATGCTATTGTATGTATTTGAGGGTCTTGTTTGGAACATCTCCTTATCATGCCTTTTTTCACCACCGTTATACTGAGCATGGCATAGAAATTAACTTGGAGTTAATTTTCACATGATATACTACAAGTTATTTTTAATTAATGTTTTCATATTTTTTGGGTTGAAATTTTTAAACTATTTATTTCCTTTTTTTTGATACAATCATTTTTTTTATTTGGTAATGTTTGACTTACATAGAATTCACACTAAAAATATAATAGAACCATACCATGAATTATATTTTTAACCCTAATGGATAAATTACTCCCTACAATTTTCCTTAGACATTATTTATAGTATCTTACCCATAGGGATCATGGTGCACTACTAGAGTAGAAGAGCACATGACTCATGTTCAATATGGGTACTCTAGAAAAAAAAAATTAAATCTTTCAATCCTAATCTATAAAGAAATATCGGAATATAGATTTTTATTACTGAACAAACAATAATATATTGACTTTTTTGAACATATAAATTGTTATTGGTAAAACAATAGACTTATAATTCTAGATAAAATCCATAATAAAACCAAATGAAGAAAAATTTCTATTAAAAATTACCGTATCATGAAAAAAATAATTTATAGGGGTCATGTTAAAAACAATTAAGTAGATTCATAAAATTATATGGTGGATATATTGGAAAAAATTTTAAAGTAAAGAAATATGGCATGAATGTTTTCTCTTTGGCTATTTCATATAGAATAGACTAGGTCTAATACAGAAAACCCCAATTATTTTAAAATAAGAACACTGGTTTTGATAACATATGCGACATGAAACACAAATCATAAAAAACCCATGAAATATATTTCTTTTAAATTGAATATCTTTGATAGTTTATCGAAACCACAACCCCAAGTCTAAATGATCTGTAATATAGTATACCATTATAACCGAGATATAAAATTGGCATATGTGAATTGTAATACCAATTTATGAAATCAATTTTTTTCCATTTATAATTAATAAAAAAAAGATTAATTTAAAATGGACAATTATTTATTTTTTGAAAATCTGTTTTTTTTTTCACGAGATAGTTTAGTTGTGCCTTTCCCACATAATTTAAAATTAATTTTTAGTCCTTTTTGAATAATTATTTGATAAAATTAGAATAATTTTTTTTAAATATGAACAAAATGAATTATCTTATATTTAATTTTTGTTATTTTTCTGAATTATTATAATTTTTAATGAATAGTGGAATATTTAGATTTTTAATTGAAATTTTTCCTCTTCATGTAAATTATTTGTAAAGTGAAATTATACTGTTAATTAGACTTCATGTAAAATTAGTTCAATTAAATATATAATACTCCAAATTAGGTCATTGTAATCATTTTAAAACTAAATTTTTATATAAAAACATTATAAATTTTTGAACATTTTCTCTTTGAAAACCCTCTTTCTTTCCACATCTGTGTGATTAATAACAAATTAAAATTTTACACTTCTATGAATGGAATTTGTAAAAATGATATCTATATTTACAATAAGAATAATATTTATTTTATAATAAATTAATTATAATTTTTAAAAATTTGAGTAGTGAAAACCATAATAATTAATTACCACCATTAAGGTAAAAATGGATTTACCAGGGGTTAAACTAAAATGATAAGGGTTAAAATGACAATAAAATTACTGAAATATAATTTCATGACATATAATGACCCTATAATGTATAGGGATCTATAAAAATATATTTTTCACCCTTTTTTCATGTTGAAAATGTGGTTAAACATTTTATTTTTAAAAATTACAAATATACCACTCACCTCACATGTAAAAGGATACCACTATCTTCTGTTCTTAACACCTTCAAAAACGTTTATTTTGGCCAATACATGTAAAAATAACTACCCAATATTAATTATCTCATCTTATATTCCATTATTTTATCATAAATCCACCATAGGAAGGATTTTGGTGAAAACCTAAAGAGGATGCCCAAAGAAGAGGTAATGTTATTCAATAAACGTTTTAATTATATTTACTCTTCCAACTTATTAAATTATTATGAAAAAAAGATTATATAATATCCTAAAAAAATTAAATATACATGTATGTTTTTATACTATGTAAATGACCTACAACCATCCCTATTTCTATCACATTCATTATAAAAACATCATTCATGTGTACGGCAGACTACCGTCTCACGAACCGATATCATTATTTTTTTCCATTAACACCTCTCTCATTTGGGAATTCCGATGGATACAAAGTATATATATGAAATATATAACATATTTATACCTCTTTATTCATTATATCGTATATAAATGTTTTATATTCCATTTCATATGGGATATGATAACATCGCCCGTGTGTACGGAAGACTAGTGCCCGACGAAGTAATGTGATTCATTTTTCACTAATAATTTACATGGAATATAATAAAGATAATGTTAATAAATATATTTAATATATATGGCACAATTATTTTTTTAATGAAATATTTATCATTATTAAATAATTATAAATCATTTTCTTTCTTACATTTTCACTCACATTAAGATGATATCATCATTTGTGTATATGCAGACTACCGCCATCATAAAATGATTTGTATCTCTTTTTTACCACCAACCCGTGTAGATAGTATAAATATAATTATATTTAAATAAATTATATTGGAATATTTATATTATTATCACTATGTAGATATAAAAAATTACTTATGAGCATTCCATAATGATCATGGAAAATTGGAAACGTTAGTCATGTGTATTTATGACTTACCGTCTCCATGATTGTAACATACTTCATTTTTCATAAACATCATAAAATATTGCTTATAAAAGTATAAATGATTTATAAATAAAATAATTATTTAATTTTTATTATTGAATAAAATATTGAACTATATAATATGCACGAGAACCAAAAGATTCCTCACAAATAACAAACGAGAAAGAAATGCAATTAACCCCCAAAACAATGAAAATAATAAATTATTATTAATGAAGGGATAATGATATTATATAAAAGGATCATATATGTTATTTTAAATATTAATATTTTTTATTAATATGTTAATAACTTGTTTAAAACCATTAAATATGTGTTTGAATAACGTCCATCCAAATGGAAGCGTGAGGTAAGGGACTTCATCTCAATTTCCCTTAATTGAAGAATATTATAATGATAGGAACACAATTTCTTTTATATGTTGTATATACATCCCATTTTATATAAAATATTTTTATAAATTACTAATTCAATGAATTTTTAGTTTCAAATTTAATTATTTCATGAAAGGGGATTCGACATAAGAGTTACCAAGTGGTAATGAATTTCATAACTTAGTTTGTTTTCATCGGTTTATAATAATTCTTCATCATGTCGGATATTCTAATATTAACTGTGAAAATAATTTTGATTATATTATATTTCATTCAAAATTTTATTATATGGATTTATATTTCATACACATAATCGATTATTTTGTTTAAAATTCACGTTAATGTTTTGCTCATTTTAAGGGTTCATTTCACAATCATTCTAAAAAATGTTGTTTATTCTTGAATTTAAGTTAATGGAAAATAATTGATCATTTAATAATAAACCCATTTAATTTTATTCTTTTATTCTTATTGAGGATATTTTAATATAATAGGAAATTTTTTCACTCTTTTTTACATATAATATTTGAGAAAATTATTTCAATAAAATCATACATCATTTCTCTCTTTGTTTAGAAATCCATTTTCTTCCAAAACCATGTTTTGAAAAAATATTTTCAAAAAATATGACTACAATTTTCCAAATGATTTATTAAATATATTTTTAGAATTTTTTTTATAAATTATTTTAAATAGATTATTCATGTATTTTTTTAAAAACCCCAATATGGATATTATCACAAAAGTGAAAGTAATATTTTTTTAATTAGTAAAACATGAATGGAATTTATAACCACCATGAACAGTAAAATATGATAAATATTACATTATAATTATCAAATAATATTTTAAAATAAATGTGTTTTCAATATTTTTTGTGAACTTTTAGTTTTAATCATTTATTTTCCCTATGAAAATGATTCTTTTTCTTATGAATATTTTTGAATATATTTTTATAGTATTTTTATTCATCAGTGAAACAAATCCTTTATACATAATCAAGTTGGTATATGTTGTATTGATACTATACTTATTCTTACACTATATGGTTTATGATCATTTTGAAAAAAAAATGTATTTAAATTCACTTACATGATTTTTTTATATTCATTAAATTTCCCTTAATTTATTCACATTACCATGGCCATTAAATTTCATCCAAATGTATATATTTTTTATCATGGATATATTTATTTATTGAACTATATATCATTCCTCTATATATAATTATACATTGAAATTTATTTTTTTATCAGGGGAAATATTAATAAATGTATATTCCTTACTCAATACATATATTTCATGATAAGAAATACTGTTATTGAAATAAAAAAATTATTTTATATATGAGGAATGATTTAGACAAGAAGACACTAATGGGACCCCATTGAGGACAATCCTTTGATTCATTAAAAGTCGCCTGAGGTGAATCAGAAAGCTATAATTAAATCTATTTTCCAAGCTAGATAAATTTGTATCTAGTAGTTTGAATATGTCTTCTGAATCGTCTTGAGGGTGGAGGTATAATTATTACTATTTTATAACATCCAATAATTAATTATTTAATTCTCAAAGAATCCAGATATTATTATCCATTACATTTTCGAAATGATATTATCTCTGGATGCATTTTACTCTCAGTTATTGGAATGTGTGTTCAGTTATTTACCTTGCTATATTGATTATGCCTTATCCAGTTCTATTAGTCATGTTAATTATTAAATGAATTCTATTTTTATTTATTTGCCTCACCATAATATTTTTTCATTAATATTATAATTTGATGAACATCCTTCTTAGTTTATGGATTATAATGCATGTTTGTTCAGTTATTTACCTTCCTAGGTTGGTTATGCTTATTGATTCCTCGTAGATTCTATTGAATGTAACCATTATGTGAATTTTATCGCAACTTTTTTTATTCTAACAGTTATCCATGAAGTGTACATTGATTTATAAGAATGGATATTATAGATATAATAATGTTATTCCATAATAACTTTTTTGTAATTTTTGTATAAAAAGGTAATGTAAGACTCATATATGTATCTATTTTAGCAAGACTGCTAAAATAGTAATTATTTGAGGATAAAATTACTTATATCTTATAAAAATGTGTTAAAGTAAGACATCAGCTCTGAATTACTAGTGTCGGGGTGGCTACATTATGTGTCATAAGATGTTGAGTATAAATATTGAAACAATATTTAGGTAATATATTTTAAAGAACATAACCCTCTAATAGGTTTTTTGAATAAGTATTGAAAGAAACCTAATGTTTTGGTAAGGAAGAAATTAAGTGTGATTTCATGGAATTACATACCTACCTGGATACTGTAATTGGGAATTATCCTATAATATATGTTCACAGTGGAAATAAATCAAAAAGGGAACATTAGGGTTGTCATGTTCGTCACCTTGTTTAGAAAAATAGGATTTCTTGTGCTCCTAGTTTGACATTGACAATGTATATTGTTAGGATAATTCACATTTTATTTACAAAATATTATGAAGGATTTGAATAGATGATGAAAATTAATGACATTGGTTAAACCTAAGGTGTATTGTATTGAAAAAAATCCTTCTGAAAGGAATGGTACAATTTTTAATGTCTTAAAAACAAGGGTATAAAGTAATGAATTTACTTATAAAAAATGAAGTGCATGATTGAATGAAATGAATTTCATCATAGGGATACATTTATTTTTTATTTTCTTAAATTTGGGATCATTGGAATTATCGATTCAATTCACTCTTCTACAGGATAAAACACTTTCTATGTAAAGACCTATATGGAAATAAAAACGGTCAAGTATTTATGTATTGGAATTCAATAATGAAATTGTTTAAGAATATTACCAATGGTATTTTGATTATATGAATCTTTTAACATATAATTATTGTGTATAAATTTAGAATCATATTATCATTCAATAAATTAATAGTTATGAATACCATTGTGGGTTTGTGAGTATAATATTTATAATAAGATAAAAGTCTTAAACACCCCTTTTCATGTTTTATATGATGGAAGTCTAGGAAGATTAATGATACATTATGAGAAATTTGAGGAAATAATATTATTAAGTGGAAAATTTATTTTATGAATAATGACTCTAAACTCTAGAGAAATAATTTAAATTGTATTGACAACCTTTTAAGTTGATATGATAATTAATGACATTGTAATAACAGTCAAATATGATTCTTATAATTTTAAAAAAATATTATATTAAAAACCATTGTAAAAAGGTTTTTCAATGATTAATTTTATTTCTATAATTTTCCAAATTCTATTTCGTAATGTTACAGGAACTATATTTATATATTTTTGGAAAAAGTATAACCCACGTGCTGGGTAAAAACCTATCTCATCAAGTAATGTTGTGGGGCTTGAACCCATGAACAAATGATAATTGGGGTTTCACACCTACCACTAGCCTATATGATTACTTTGTTAATATGTAATTATTTTTAGATAAAGGATTTGAAAAATAAATATTGATGATGAACCAGTGGTGTTACTATTTAGGTTTAGAGATTAATTTATTATAATGAAAATGTTGTACTAACTATATTGGTTTTGGAAAATATTTAGTGACAGAAATAAATACTTCTCACTCATTATTATATATTATGATTTTTTAAAAGTGAATTTCAGTTAGAGTCATAATTTTTTTTGGATATTTATCTCTTAGTGTAAGTTACTAATTGGAAATCATTGAAGCATTTCTATTGTATGAAATTGTTCTTATGAAATAGAAATGTAACATGTTTTTATATTTCCTTACATTCTTAAGCAGTAAAATAATTTCTCATCATTAGGAAAATTATCTAAAACAAAAAATGTTACCTTACTACACTCATATAAAATGATTTATATTGTCTTTAAATCAACATAGATTTAGGGTTTTGTGGCCCTAATCTTTCCATTGATCATTCACATTCTTGGGATCAAAGACCACAATCACTCTTGAAAATTATTTACACTTTTTTCTTTGCCCATATCATCACTTTTCACCAATTTCATCACAATTATTAACCTAGTTTTTTGTTGTTCCATTTCATCATTTTATATCACTTTCTCTATTGTTTACAAAATATTTTATTAACCCTCTTCTCAATGTAGTATTTTCAATAATGGTATATCTAGATGTAAAACACTTGATTATAGAGATTAAAGTTATTTTGTGAGGAATCATTTTATTTATGGTGGAGTGAATGTGTCAACCAGATATTTTAAAATAATAAAATTTCCTTTCATATCATATGTGTCTAATAACAAAGATCATAAACATCCCATGAAATATATTTGTTGAAATTGAATCTTTTCCGTAGCTTATTGAATACACAATTACTGTATAAATTAACCCTAATATATTATACCATTTTAAATTAAACATTAAATTATAGGGTATGAATATTACAAGCTGAATTACTAAAATTATGGTAATATATTGATTGGAAATAAAAGCTGAATCATTTTAAACGGAAAATGTATTTTTTCTAAAAGATGCATCTGTCACGTTTTTCCTATATAATTGAAAAATAATTTTTACCAATTTAATATGATTTATTTTATGAAATGAACATAATTTTTTAAATAATAATATCAAAATTAGACCAGGGTGACTTTGGGATTTTTTTAAATATTAATTTTTTCGATTAATATTTTAACATATTGAATTTTAATTGAAAACTACCTTGTTATTAAAATTATTAATACAATTTATTTTTATTGTTTATTTGTTTTAAATTTCAATTATTTCAAATTTATATCTATTAATACAATTTTGGAAAAAAATTTAACTTTCATATTTAATTTTTATATAGAAAAATTGAATCCTTTTGAACATGTTCTCGATAAAAACATGATTTCTCATTGTGTTGGTGGGATTATTTTTAAATTAAAAATTCTCACCTCTATAAATATAATATTAAAAAATAAATTCCAAATTTTTAATCAGAATAATTTATATTTAATAAAAATGAAAACATGTTTTCTTAAAATTATTAATAGTGAAAATTATTAATAATAAATTACTATATTCAATGTAAAAATGGATTTACTAAGCTGTTAAACTACAATAATTGTTAAGTTGACCTAATAAACTGTTTGAAATCAATTTTTTTAAACAATCTAGATCTTATAATGTATGTAGATATATAATACTTCATTTTAGACCCTTTTGACATGTAAAAAACATGATTAAACAATTTTATTTTCAAAAAATAAAAGTGTGGCACTCACCTCAGTTATAAAATGACACCACTATCCTATTTTACTCACACTTTCACACCATTTTAATTCTGCCAAGACTTATTGAAATCAATCCCCATATTCTCTCCACTCATCCACAAATCTGTATTTTTTGAATAAATCTATACTAGGATGGTTTTGGATCACTCCTTATGAGGATATCTAAAGAATTTTCATCGTTCATTAACGAGAATTTTTATTTTATTTCTTCTCTCACCACCTTCAGTTATTATAAAACCATTCTGATAAAATAACCCCAATATATTATATATAGTAAAAAATAATGTTATGTTAATTACCTACGACTATCCCCACTACAATCAAATGTTTTATGAATTCATCATTCATGTGTATCTCAGATTACCACCTCATGAACTATTGACATTTATTTTTCAATTACCAACTCTTATGGTTGGGTATGATGATGGATATAAAGTATATATATGATATCAAAAAAATAATTTTACATATTAATTAATTATTTCATATATATCTTTTATAACTTTTTGTTCCTTATGGGATATGATAAAGTCACTCGTGTGTATGAAGAACTATAGCCTCACTAAGCGATGTGATTCATTTTTCAAAAACGCTTTAAATGAAATGAGATAAGGATAATGATTATAAATATATGTTATAGACATGAAATAATTATGTCATTAATGAGAAATATATTTTCTAAAAATTTAATAAATGTTTTTAATTCCTACCTTTTCACTCACATAAAGATGAAAACATCATTCATGTATATGTGGATGACCACCTGCATGAAGCGGTGTGACTCTCTTTTCATAACCCAACAACATGGATGATATATATAATTATTTTTAAAGAAATCCTCTTTTAATTAGGATATTATAATAATTTTAAAAATAAAAATAATTACTTACCATCTTTCAATAATTATCATTGATAAATGGAAACATTACTCATGTGTATGTACGACCTACCATCTCTATGATCATAATAAACATCATTTTTCATAACCATATTTTATGATTTGTTTTAAAATTATAATTAATTTTTAATTATGATTATTATTTCATTATCGTTATTATTATATATATTATTTAACTAAATCATATTACCAAGAACCAGAACTCTCATAATAGTGAGTAAATGATGAAATATGGAATTTTACACATGAAATAATTAAAATAATGAAATATTATTAATAAATGGGTAATATGATATTATAAAAATGTAATATTTGATATTAATAATATTAATATGGTTATTTAATAATTTAATTACTTGTTGAAAACCAATATACTTTATTTCCAATTATTTTCGTCCCAAAGGAAGCATGAGGTAAGGGGTTGCGTCTCAATTTCCCTTCGATGAGGAATATTGTAATGTTCTATGACTAATTTACTTTATATGTTTTATATACTTCCCATTATAATCTAATATAATGATTCCCTAATAATTCAAGATATTTTGATTTTAATTTTCAATTATAAAATCCAAGGGTAATCAACTTAACATTTACGAAGTGGTAACCAATTTCATAACTCAATTTCTTTTCACTATGTTATAAGACTTATTCACATTTTTAATATTCTAAAATTGTTTAGGAAGTTAATTTTGATTATTTTATTCTTTATTTACACATTATTTTTGTTTAATTACACTTGATACACATAATAGATTCATTTATTAATTATCACTTCAACATTATGATCATTGTGAGTGTTAATTTCACAATCTCATTATAATAGAGATTATTTATTCTTCAATTTTAGTTGAGGGAAATTATTTGAAAATATCCTAATAAAACCATTAAATTTTATTATACTATGGTTATTCATGATATTTTCATGTAATAATACTGTTATCACTCTTTCTAATATAAAATAATTGAGAAAATATTTTTATGAAAATCTGACATCGTTTCTATTTTCAGTTAGAAATATGTTTTCTTCCAAAACAATGATTTCATAAAATGTTTCCAAATGTATTGAAACTTTTATAAATGATTTATTGAAGTCAATTTTACCCATTTTTACTTTTAAGAAAAAAAATTAATGAATCTTCATGTTATTTTCAAAACAATGCCCATATGTATTTTACCGAAAACTTGAATGAAATAATTATATTACTATGTACGACAAAAATGAAATTTTCATCCATCATGACCATTATAATGTTTTAAATAATAATTTATATGTTTAAAATATTATTTTCAAGTAAAATATATTTTCAAAATTATTTCTAACTTCTAATTTTGAAAATGATTTTAAAAATGAAAAGCTTATTTTCCTCAACAATGATTCAATGATCTTGTTATGGTATTTATATTATGAAATGAAATAAACCCTTTATTTTTACTCTAATGGGTTTATGTTGTATTGGTAAATTCTTTATTCTTTCTTTTTATGTTTTATAATCATTTTGAAAAAGGAAGGTACTAATATTAACTTCATTTATTCATTTTTTTAGTCATTAAAAGTCTACTGATTTATTCACTTTCCTATAGACATTAAATTTCACCTAAATATGCATATTATATATCTAGGTTATATTTAGTGGTTACACTATATATTATTTCTACATAAATTGTTCAATAATGACTGTTATTTTTTTGGCGTATGAATTATTTATAAATCTTTATTCCTTACTCTATTTCAATATTTGATTATAATGCACGTTGTATAGGAATTAAATTTATTATTTTATATATCAAGAACTTTATGACCATTTGAACACATGTGGGGACTATTTATAGATTTCCCCTTGATGCACAATCCATATAGTGATATGAATCAGGAAGCTAGCATAAAATAATATGGATAAATAGGATCAGTTTGTACCCAGTAGTTTTAATCCATCATGTGAAAGGTCTTGATGATAGAGGTATCATGATCCTAAGATCACTTCGTTCAATAATTATGTATTTCCCTCATCATGATTTCAGTTATTACTATTGCTGATATTTTTCAATTATATTTTCTTTGGATGCATTTCATTCTCAGTTATTGATTAAATGGAAATTTTTTAGATATCAATATGGAAATATTTATTATGTATTATCTACCTATTATTTTAATGTTATTGATTAAATGGGAAGTGTTTTTACTTAGTTACCTTTCCATGTTAACATGTATCCAAGATATTTTCACATTGATATTATTGTTGGATGCACGTACAACTCAATTTATTGATTACATGGAATGTGTGTTCAGTTATTTAAATTTTTTATGTTGATTATGCTTGTTGATTAAATTTAGCTTCCACTATACATAACCCTTTCTGATAATTTGATCTTACCTTTCTTTTTATTATTTTTTGGGAACCTTTGATGTGTAATATGAATAACATGAACGTATATTTAATATATAATAATATAATTTTTTATAATAAAATATGATGTAATTTTTGTATTCAAATGTAATGTAAGACTTACGTATGTATAATTTTTTTACCAATACTACTAAAATAAATAGTCTTTTAGGACTTTATTCCTTATTTGTTATGCCAACGTAATTATGTACAACACTAGAACCAGGTTACTAGGGTTTAATTCACTTAAAAACTATTGGGTTTTATTAACATCCTAAAACAATTTCTTTTTATGCACATTTTGGTATTGAATAATGTATGATGTTTTTAATATTTAGGGAATGTTTTACATTATCATGCATTCATGTGCATCATAGTCGTACAAGAGATTGTAATTATAATTATACCTTAGCAGAAAATATGATTTGTTTGTTACAGATGTTTCTAAGTAATGATGTGGGTTCCAATATATTTATAAGATTATGATGTGTTAGGTATATTAATAAGATATAGTTTTCACTCATGATTCATAAGTATAAAAAATTATAGATAATGATATGGAATTTTATTAACAAGGATTATATTTTTCATCCATAATGAAATTTGAAATTTGAGCCCTCGATTTAGTTCGATTTGGTAAATTAGTCATCATTTAAAACTATGTTATACATGATTTTATAGTCTACCAGTATAAATGATAAGTAATTTTTCATTTAAATTATTTAATCAAAATTAAATAATTTAGAAAATATATTTTATCCTATATGTTTTCAGAATTCCATTTTTCACTTTATTTATATAATAAATTTAGTATATATATATATATGATATATATATTGACCTTGGAATTTAATACATAAATATTACATTGTATTATATTAATATTCATTGCATAATAATATGATCCATGCTATAACCATTATGGTTTTGTGTCTTAGTAAATTTTGATATATAAATAATGGGTTCATAAATGATATATATCATCTACCAAATAGTTCACCATAACTAGAATTATTCTTAGATACTTCACACTAAAAAAATTTATTTAAATCCTAGTAAAAATAAAATAGAATAAATGGGGAGATCACATATTCAGTAAGGGAAAAAAAGGTAGAAAGAAATGATCATATAAAAATAACACATGCATAAAGGGTATGTGTAAATGATATTAAGATTTGAAAATCATACCAATCAATTCGTAGATAAAAATCATGAGTACTGGAGTGAATATTGAGAGTTTATTAGATGTGAATCATAAAGGGATCAAAGAACCTGAGTCATGAGAATATAAACTTGGTAAAAGATCATGTCTAAATAGAGAGACATAATGTCTCTAATAATCATAATAGTTGAAATATTATATTGTGTATACCATTTAAGTCATTTTTATCATGTTATTTATGAGCTAAATGATATTGTAACTACTTTGGTCTTAGAAAAACCTCCAGTGTACCATCTTCTATACTTCGGATAAACTCTCGTGTACCCTCTTTTAGGATTGGGATAACCTCCTTTGTAAAATTTGAGATGATTATTCATTAATCAATAACAAATTCATTATATGTTTATATAATTGTAATCCCACTTGTCAAATAATCATAAATCTATTCAAATGTATACCACATTATCAAAAAACATTCATCACTACATAACCATTGGAAAAGGAAATTGGTCTCATCAATATTTTATTACCATAACCATAAACCATCTAGAAAGAGAATATAGATGGTATCAGTATATCATATTCATATTAACTAATATTTAATATAAACTGATGTTATTATATTTGAAAATTGGAATTTAAAGATCACACGAATATTTATTCAGGGAAATCCAATTTTTATTTTCAAATCAGATATAAAAAAATTAATATTGGTCAAATATTAAGACATTATTTATTTGAAATAACCTTGGAAAATAATAAAATAATATTTAATGAAATGTATGGAAATTTTTGTGGAAAATTATATTCATGAGATGTAAGTTAAACTAAAGATTCATTTCACATTTTCAATAAACAGTCAAAATTTCCTTGTTTAAAAAATAGAGGAATATTCATTTTAGACCATTTTTAGAAATAAAAATATAGATGAAAATGAAATTTAAAAAATAATTATAGAATATTAAATAAATTCATGAAATCATTTTTCTAAAACCTGGACATTAAAGAAAAAGTATTTGTGACAAAATAGAGAAATAAAGTCGATTTACCTTACAAACATTCTTTCGGTCTTTCAGTAATAATGTGATGAAAATTAAATGAAAAAAATTATTATCATGAAATAACCATATGATTTTAAAATGAAAATTAATTATCAATAAATGATAATATAATTTCCTTCAATGGAAATTCATGCATAAAAAATCCACATTAAAATGAGATTGAAATATAAATCTCTTACCTCTTTTGTACCTTTCAATTATAAGCCCCATTAAATAATAACATAAAATGACACTTTAAATATAATTATTGTAATGATATTCATAACGTAAAATTTTAAAAGTTTTATATATATACCTCATTAATGAAGAGACGTTCATGTCATAACATAGGTCCCAAATAAGAGAATTTGAGATTATTAACCCTTACCTCAAGTTTTACTAACATTAGAAGTGCCCTAAGATCTTGTATAATAAATTTAAATTTTTTATAATTACATAATAAATAATTTAAAAAATTATAATATCATGTATGATTAATATATATAATTTCAAAACATATTTATTAATAATTCCTCATCAAAATAATAGTATTCAGGTGTAAAAAGTATCATTCTTCATGAGAATTTTTTTTCTGTAGTTCTAACCCTTGTACATTGATAATGGTTACATAATAAATAGAATTTAAATCATGATATAAATTTAATATATATTCATTATGTATATTTTTGGATTCATACATAAAATGTATTAATATAAAAATCAATTGCACCATTCATGGAGACCGTAGGTCTTACGCACGGATGAATATTCTGTTCACTTTTTGAACGATCGAACCAAATAAGGGTAAATAATAATTAATCATTTAAAAATAATTATTATATCATATATATATCATATATATTCATTATATATATCCTAATTAACATCCATGTAAATTATAAATAAAAAAATTCTCATCACTTCATGTAGGTGGTTGTCCACACGTACGCAAAACGGACATTATCACCTTCCAAAATATTTGATGGTAAGATGATAAGTATGATAATAAAATTTAGATTGAAAATTTACATTATAAATATCAAAAATATTTATCAGTTATATATTAAAAACCATCCATATTAAATGGTGATGAAAATTGAATTTCACCACTATATAGAGAAGGTATGTTGTATGTATGCACAAACAATGTTTTTTCTTTTTGTAGGATAAAAAAGATATTAAAATTATTACAACTTAATAATAATAAAATATATTTATATTTATAATACATTATATAGTATCTTAGGATGGATACATTTAATTTATAGAAATAAGAATAAGAATTTTTTTTGAAATTGTCGATAAAGATGATTAACTATTCTTCGGTATACATATTTTAAATCCGTTATTAAAGACCCTTAGAGTTGTCATTTATGAAGACTATAAACTATGAAGAAATTAAGAAGAATTATATAAGATAATTAGGTTGGTTTTTATTGTGGAATATTTCTCAAACGGTGTGATTACGGGAGCAGAAGATGCTTCCTTTTATAGGTGAGGAGAGAGGCACACAAGGAATTACTTAGTGTATTAAATAAATATAACATAGATTTATGATTCAGGTTTCTAGAAATTGATATATTTATAAGGTATGGAAATTATGAATATAAATAATATCCTAAAATGAAATATATATAGGTTTAGGTTATTTTCCCACCCTTATCTCTATTTTTCAGGGGCCCGTTACCCATTTTAACCATTACCACAATATGAAACCTTTTTACAAATTTTAGGTTAAGAATATTACCGTAAAAGATAAAATAGGCCCAAAATGGAAGATTCGTGATATTTTAATCCTTAAAAAATTCACTAGGACAAATAGATGATATTTATTAATTTTTTAATCATTTAATAATATAATATTAATTATAAAATGCAATTAATGGAATCTTTTGAAATACATGAAACATTATTCTATAATATGTGTCTAAATCATGTAAAATGGTTAAAAAATGAAATGGTTGGAATATAATGATTATATAGTGTTAATATAAATTCCAAATCAAATTATTTTAGGTTTTAATATCATTTTGGACCTTATATTTTTTTTAACATGCCAGTTAACCAATTTAAACCTTGACTCCAATGATGAATTTTTCATTATTAAAATTTTATTATTTTACATATAACATTAAAATTGGATCATAAATTAAAATGGGGTGATATTTTCTACCATTTATAATCATAATTTTTCTATTTAAAAATTTTTATGACTGTTAAATTATTTAATATTATATACTATTAATTCCATTTTAGGAACTATTTAGGTAAATTGAATTTTAAACAACATTATAGTAATGAAAGTATATTATAAACCATTAAAACAACTTCTATATGTTATATCTATCTTTAAGATTTGTTACAAAACATAAATTACCCATAAAATAACACTTTTTTTTAAATTGTTAACATGATTTTTCTACTGCTTGCACAGGCACTGAGTCGACATTGTGTAATCATTTTATGAAATTATTTCATCACATGAATTTTTTAATGAATTACCAAAATAAATAAATAAATTATATTTAAAACAAACATTTATAATAGAGAATATGTTGTATTAATCCATATCATAAAATTTTATAGACAATAAAAGCAACAGAGTGACATTTATTTCATTTTATTTACGTAAAATAATATATAATTCATTTTTAAGGAAAATAGGACCAAATTTTCATTAATTATAATCATTCATGATTTTGGTATAAACCCATGGATAAAATAATTTAATTTCAATTTTTATGTTTAGTTTTTGTCTTTATCATGTTATTTTTAACCTTAATTACATGATTTTCCCTTATTGTGATGACAATATTTATTAATGTAAATATTCATCCTGACCAAAAATAAAAGGTATATATTTTTAAATAATTATAATCATCATTACAAAAATGAAAGATATTTTTTAATATAAAATTTATAAAAATGGATGAGATGGATTTTAATATAAATGAATAGAATAAAATGAAAAATTGTTTAAATAGGTAATTTTATGAACAAAAAAGAACATATCCCAAAATAAAGTATGATGATGATTCTTACAAAACAAATTAGATTATATCTAATTAAATAAGTGTTTTTAATTTAATAAAATATTCAATTAATTATTATAATTATAAATTTAATGGATAATTTATAAAAAACAGATTTTTCACTATTCATTGAAAAACAATCTTTTTATAAAAGTCCCTAATTTTCCCTAAAATATTTTTGACATTTTGATTTCAAAAATAATGGTAAATATTTAGGATAAAAATTATAAAATTTGTATAATATAATTATGATTTCTACAAAAAAAATATAAGAGAACATATTTTTGAATAAAATACATTTTTGAAGCATAATATGAGATTATAAAAAAATTGACTTCCTTTTTTCAAATAATTATTCAATAAATTTTTATTGAGTGTGACTACTATATATATATTTCATAATTATAATACTAAAATCTATACCCACCAATTAAATGGATAGGTCACATTTTTATAATAATATTTTTATAAGGAATCTCAATTGGTTTAAAGATAAGTATTTCATGTTAAGAACATGATCATGATTTTAATTATTTTACACTAAATTTTTTTAGTGTGGTACTCTCCCCAGTTAAAAATTTTTCTTCCTTGAAACACAGACATAAAATCGATAATCAAGGGTTTACATTTGAAAAAAAATCTTTTTTTGAAAATATTTCTTACAAAATTCAAACCCTATATTATTGATTTGAAGTACAAATTTAAAGGTTGAAATTTATTTAATGTGTCATTGTATAACACCCTTCATTTAATTTTATCCAATATAATTCATTAATATCAAAAACCTTAATATTAAACACTAAACCTCAACTTAATTCATTACATAAATAGTTAACCTTAAGTCTCCTCTAATATATGTTTGTCCAAATTCAAAACTAAAAAATAAAATAGATTTCATCAAACAATTTTTAAGATCAACATTAACATTTATCGCCAAAAAAATAAAGTCACATGTAATGTTGCATACTAGACATGTGAATACCGGGATCATATATTCTATTAAAAAATATTAATTCCCAGAATAACCAAAAATACTCAATAAAAAAATAAATAATTCTAAAAATTAACACGTTCTTTATTTGTCATATAAAATCACAGACTATTGAGTATATTCCCGAAATCCAAAAATTAAAATAATCTTCAAAAAATAACCTAAATAACTTGTTTAGATAGTCACTAATAAAATTCAAGTTCAATATTACTATCCTATTTTCATTATCAATATCCATAACTTATTTATATCAACTAAATATTAATACCTTATCACTAGGAACATTTTTAGGTCTATCATTCCCCTAATAATGGATTTTCAAAAAATTTACCCTGATGAATAAATAAATTTTCTATCCTAGAAATCCAATCAAATTTATTCTTAAAAATACAAAAATTTAAACTGCTATAGAACAATCCATAGATTTTTCATGATTTTTATAACTAAAATAGCATTGAAAATAATTCTTGTAGATAATAATTCTTCAGTACAAATAGATAATAAAAATTTAATCTATTTACATGGAAAAAATGCATAGAATAGGTTCTTACGTTGTCTAAGAGATACCCTTAAGAAGATAGAATTGACTCAAATACTACCTACCTAGCTCACATTTACGACAATGAACTATAAATTCATCCATGTAATGACATTTACTTCCCTCCATCAAAATATTTATTTTTCTATCACAATTAATTTCTATGTGCCCATATTTAAAAAAAATATATTTCATTATTACTTAGACTCATTCTCTTGGGAGTTTATTTTCACATATCTGATAGGAAGTAGATTAATCCATTTTTCCTTTATAGTCTGCACTCTTGAAATATCAGTGAAAAATATTATTCTCCTGTTTAGTGAGCTCAATTGTTGGTTAAGGTACAATTTATTAATCATATATATTGATATATAAATAGGCATAATCAAAATATTTTTCAATTCATTCATCATCCAATTTTATTTCATAGAATCACTAAATTTTCTATCATAGTCAATATTAACAATATTCCTCTTGGTTTATTCCATAGATAAAAACAAAAATAATAGTGTCATCAATAGTAACCATAATAATGAAAAATCCATTATATAATCTCACTACCATGATACCTACTTTTCAATTTGATGTATTATTTTAAAAATATGTCATATATTATCATAATCTATTTAAATCATTCCTAATGGCTGCAAATAAATATTTGAATTAATCCTTGTATATATTTCAGGAGTGTAAAACATGTTGTACAGTACGGTCACACTCACTATCCACAAGAACGACAGTCAAGATATACATGGAATTTTTTTTAAGGTTTTCACCCAAAGATGCATCATTTCCAAAACCAAATACACCTTTAGTATATTTACCAGAATTTATTTCTATGAAAGTCACCCAATCATTCCTTTCAAAACAATTAAAATTTTATCCTATACATAGAATTATCCCAATGGTTTTTTAAGAAGTTAATTAATATCAATGTATAACTAATTACTAAATCATCTTTGTTACCAACTATAATGTACCAATAATTTTATACGTAAATATTAAATCTTATTAAATGAATTTTTATTACATAAAAATATGATCCATGGTAGAATCATAAGGTGTTAGTGTCTTTAAAAACATGGATAAGAAACAAATATCCCATAAATAATTTATTTCATCACCCACTTAGTTCTTTACGACTAAAACATTCTTAGACACATCATAAATAAAAATTTTCTTCAAATCCTTATAAAATAAAACATAAAAAAGTGTTTTCTCATATGTTCAGTAATGGTAAATAAAATAGATATCATTGATTATTTAAAAATAAAATCATTCTAAATGTTTTTGATAACATCATTATAACCTTTGAAAATCATACCATACTATTCTTAGATCATAAAAAGGAATAATTGAATAAATCATGGAACTTTATAAGACATTAATCATAATGGGATCATAGAAGACGAGACATGGAAACAGAAAATTTCAATAAAGTCATGTCATAAAAGAGTGTCATAAAGGGTGGTATAATAATAATCATAGAAATAATATGTCAAGGATACCCAATAAGACATTAATTACATGTTAGGCCTAAAATAACTTCCCATGTACCTGATACTGTTCTGGGATAACCTCCCATGTACCCACTATCAAAATTGTGATAACCTCTCAAGCACCCTCTTCCAGGTTTGGGATTACCTCTTGTGTAACCATTGATCTCATAGAACATTAATCATTACCCATTTCATTAAAAGGATATATAATCCTTGTCCAACCCATAAAAATATAATAAATCAACTATGGATTCTATTTTCAACCAAATCCCATTCTGTTTGATGAAAATAAGATTTTTAATTTTTTTTAAATGTATTATTTATTATGAAATATCATCAATGAATTTTTTTGAAATACATTAAATAATATAGTATAATATTTTTCTAAATCATGTGAAATGGGTCCATAATGACATGGATTCAAATATAAGGGGGTATGGTGTCAATATTATTAAAAAATAAACTTTTTCAGGTTTTCATGCCATTTTGACCCTTCTGTTTTGGATTCACTCATTAGTTAACAAATTGTATCCTTAACGGTGGTAATGACTTTTTCAATATTAAAGTGTTATAAATTTACTCATAAGTTAAAAAATGGCTCATAAATGGAAAATAAATGACATTTTAGACCTTTTATAATCATAGTTGTAATATTTCATGATTTTTATGTTTTTTAATTAATTTAATAAATTTTTATCAATCATAAAATACTATTAATGACATTTTAAGAAGTTTTTAGATATTTTGAATTTTAAAATAATAAAACAACAATATAATTATAATATAAATCTTAAAAACATTTATAACATGTTATATTTATCTTAATAAATTTATACATCACTTTAAATGACCAATAAAATAATAATTTTACAGATTCTAAAATTATTCACTTGATTTGTCTACTGTTTTCACGGGTACTGATTCGGTGTTGTGTAAGAATTTAAGATATTAATTTCATCAATAAAAGCTATAAATAAATTAACAAGATAAAAATAAATCATTTATAGTTCAATTAACCATTTGAAACAAAATATAATTTTTTTATCCTTATCAAAAAGTTATAGATATTTAAAGTAATAAAGTGACATTTTTGACATTATATTTATTTAAATATATATATATATATATAAGACTTTTATAATAAAAATGGAACAAAATTAACATAAATTAAAATATTGTATTTTTGTTGTTGAATCACACACACAAAATATATTAAAGAAAATATTTATGTTTATTTTTAGTCTTTAGCATATTATTTTGAACTATATTTACCTTATTTACCCTTATTGAGGTGGCAATATTTACTAAGGATAATATTCCAAAAAACAAAAAATAAATGATTTTTTAATATATTTGAACCTCCTCATTAAAAATATAGAACTCACTTCTCAAGAATCCACCTCTATAAGTGTATTAAGTAAATGTTTTTAAACATGTAGAACGTAGTGAAAAATATAATTTTGAAAAAATGTGTTTTTTAAAAAATTGAATATATATCAAAAAATTTGTTTAATTATGATTCTTATATAATTAATTATATTTTATAATTATATTATAATTGTTTTAATTTAATGTTAAATTTAATTAATAATGAAACTATTTAATGAAAATATATTGTTAAAAAATATTGAATATCTCACTAATCACGGAAAAATAAATCTTTTCAAAAAAATAAAAAAATTAGACACTAAGAAAATTTTGATATGACGATTTCAAATTTTAATTTATTTTCATTTTTTAAAATTTAAAAATAGTGAAAATTTACTAATAATTTCTATGCATAAAATATTATAAAATTATTTTTTTGAAAAAAATCCATTTATAATGCATAAATTTAATTTACTAAAAATTTAGTGCTTATTTCATAAAGAACCTTTCAATAAATTTACATTGAGTAGGATGAACATAAATATACTTTTACAGAATTTTGTCATATTCATAGCCGCCATTTCAATTGATAGTTCACATTTAAATTAAAATATTTTTATAATACATCTCGAATCTCTTAAAAAGATGAAATTTTATTATTAAGATTGGTATAGATCTTATTATTATAATAAAATAAATATTTTTGGAGTTATAATATATGGATATAAACTGGATAGATATATTCATATGAAGATACATGGGTCTGATAGATATCATTCAAAATCACATTGTATCTTGAGTAGTATTATATATTTACTAGAGGTATCTATTTATGAATTAGTAATTCATAATATTTTTAATGCTTTAAAGGCCCATAAACCCAAATATATGGATTTAGAATATAAATTAATTTTTTAATCAAATTGGAATTCAAAATGAGAGATTTTTTTATTAGTTTCCCCAAAAGTGTTTGGATGACATTTCACAAGGTGTTGTAAGATATTCATAAAGTCTATATGTATTTAGTAAATGTCATAGATTGAATGTAAATATTAACTAAAATCTATATTTATTTCAAAAAAATGGAAAATATAATTATCCATAATATATATCACTTTAAGTGAAATTATTATGATATGAATATATTGTATACATGTTATTTTCATTCATTCCGTATAAATAATCACTTCATGTGGTTTACATGACATTAGATATTGTTTTCAATATTATTTAATAGATATGTCAAATATTTACAGATTTGCTTGTTAGAGTGATTAAAGATAACATCTTATTGTTTTTTTGGATTATAATTTCTGAAACAATATAAATCCATGAGGCTCCTCCTTTAATGAGTAATTTTTATAAAATTGAATTTATGGTATTATTATGATATAAAAGGAGATATAATATATCTTGTTATATTTAATTAAATCCTTCTTCTACCTTTATTTTACCCGTCACCATGAGGAGATACAAAATTATATGGGTATTAAATAAATAATTTTGAGAAGACTTTTGTTGGTTATTATTAAATGATCATCATCAACAACATGGGTTAAAGAACTACAAAATAAGAGGTATGCATATATTTATTTTCATCATGAAATTCTTCATTCCATTTATTACATAGTAGCGGAATGTGTTTTATGATTCCTCTATCATTAGAGATATTTTATTTCATTAAAATCAATCATATACAGCATTTTTTATTAATTAATGTAAACATGAGATAATATACTACAGGTAACTGTTAGGACTATAAAATATTTTAAATTGGCCATAAATTGGGAAAATTGGTCCACATATATTATAATGCCCAAGACTTAAACCTTACTTAATCTTGAGTTATTAAAAGATTACACATTGAGGATCTTTTCAGGTTTATAGTTTTAGAGAATTAGATCATAAAACTTGCGTTACATTCCACATTTAAACAAAGTGGTTACATAAAATATAGTATTCACTTTTTCCCATCAATAGAAACATATTTAAAAATAAAACATGGATTAATTCTTGACACTTCCTTGACACTATCATCATATCATGTACCTTTCCCTTGACATGTGAAAAATATTTCAAAAAAATATGGGATGAGCATAAAAAGCTCAGTAAGGGTTATAAAAATATGGAAAAGAAACATGAGTTCATATATACATAAGAATGAAATCATAATTCACCCATAAAACATAATCACTTTAACATACCTCATAAAATCCGGAATAAATCATAGAAATCATAATACATAAAGGTAACTTGAGGCATTCATAACATTCTTACGTAGGGAGTAACCCTCTTAGTTACGTTTGGAATACCCATCACAGTATATTCCCCAAATCTCTTAAGAGAAACCTTAATGTTTAACCCCTTCACATTACCCAATGCATTGGAGAGCTATATCGGGCTCACCCTTCCTTAGTTTATCAAGGAACCACCCGTCTTCATAACAATTCCCAAGAACCATAACATAATCTTATCAAATAAAACATGCATAAAGGAAACATAACATTTCCACCTTTCAATAACAATATATCAATAAAACACATTGATATAAAAACATTATGAAAACCATTTTCAATACCAAAAGAAAAGAAAAGTAAAACATGGTATTTATTTTTCCTTTTACAAAGAAGGTATGGCTTGTAGAGGAAGCCGAAACTCAAATAATGGTCACGGTGGCGGAGAAGTCGTTGTCGCCGCATACGTATGACAAAAAAATTCTATTTTTTCATTTAGTAAACGTTTCGTAGAAAAAAGATTCCTTTCGAATAAACAAAAAAGTAAAAGGGATTTATACACCGTATAAAAAAGGTTCTGTATAAAACAAAATATGCCTCAATGAATGGAGATTGAGACGAAGTCCCATACAAAGACGGTATCCTTGGATTAAGGATAAATCAATTACATAATTATGTGTGACAAAAGAATACACCAAATATAAGTGGATATTAATTGTAAAAAAATCAGAGGACATTCACAGATATTCATAGTATTACATGTTCAAGGTGTACAAGTTTATCCCAAAGAATCAAAATTGGGTTAAGAAGTTCCCTTGCAAAAATTTGACAGCCTAACTACGTCACTTCAAAATTCAGAAAAAGATTTGATGAGAGATAAAAAGGGAATCTCATCACTTGGACCTTAAATTTACATCAATAAGGATATATAATACCATATCCCAACATAATAGTATGTGAATTAAAATACATAACAAAAGAAGTCTTTTAAAAAGAGGAGGGTGAAAGGTTCCCTTACCGACATGTGTATCTTTCGAAACAAACGCCCCGTGAAAGAAGGACAATACAAAATTGATGTAAATTCTCATAAATGAATGTATATTACACAATTAGTAAAATAATGGGCAGTACATACACTACTCAAAGGAAATTGTGGCAAATATAGCATAAATCTCACAGGAATAAAAGTGAGATGAAAAATCCCTTACGAAAACTCGGCAGCCTAACGGTGCCACTTAAAACTTCCAAAAATGGATTGATGAGATCAAATAGGGTCTCTCTTTACATTACAACAAAATGTACAGAAAGAGTAATATAAAATAACATCCCCCATCATAACAAATAGGAGCTTAAAAGAAGCAACATAATGGAGAGTACTTAAAAAGAAAGAGAGAGGTTGGATCTCTTACGAAAATTCGGCAGCATAACGGCGCCACTCAAAACTTCTAAAATGGATGGATGAGAGAGAATATGGTATCTCGTCATATGAACATAAGAATTACAGTAAGATTAATATATAAGAATATCCTAATAACAAGAAAGATGAGCTTTAAATGGAATGACATAAAGGAGTGTACTTAAAAATAAAGAGAGGAGTAGGATCCCTTACCTCAAGTCCGACTTGTCTTGTTCGTTTCTTTATATTCCTGAATAATAAACTTTGTTCAATTTATAATTTCCTAAGAACCTCCTTTAAATATTATTATTCAGTTCATATCACATATTATAATGTTATAATAATTGTTTAATAATGTTAGTTCATATCAGACGTTTTTGCCGATGTTTGGTACATGAGTCAAAAATGAACTTGTTTGAAAAATGATTTCCCATGTAGTTATAAGTAAATAATTTCCAGAATATTATTAATGACTAAAATATCATATATATCCAGTACATATTCATTTTATACTATTCCATATCATTTGGAGATAAAAAACGAAAAGCACTGTTCATGGAGACAGTAGGTCGTACGTACGCATGAACGCTACTTTCATTTTTTTTGTCATATTAATGGAATTAAAAATAAATGTTATATATATATATATTATAATTAAATTATAATATATATGTTATATAGGTCACATATTTTCATTAATTTCATTCTTCATACATTCCATGTATTGCACGTACGAGTCACATCACTTGAGGGGGCGGTAGTCCGCACTTCCTCATATGAAATTATCGCATTTACACAACACGAAAAGAATAAAGGTATGTTTTAAATATAAAATATAGAAGAATATAGTAAAAATAAATAACATATATATCATATATAAAATACATTGAAATCATAATGGCCACCTTTAAAGGTGTTAAAATAATATTGAACAATCATCGTTTCGTGAGGCAGAAAATCGCCAACCACAGAAACAGTATGTTCTTTAACCATTAGTCGAAAGTGTGTGTAAGTTTATCTCTAATAATTCATATAAAAACATCCTATTATATTTAAGATACTGTATTTCATACAAAATAAATTAATAAAAAGAGTTTAGGGGGTTGGAGAAGCAAAATAAAACAAAAGGACTCAAGTGAAGACATTACCCTAAAATCGGGTAACTCCCTTTGGTTTGAGCTCAAAGGCTTCCTTGGGAAGACTTCTTCCCAATGTGAGGCTTCAAGGAGTTATAGATGGATGTGGAGAGACAAAATGAGCAGGGTTTGGCCGAGCCAAAGGCTTTGGAAGTGTGGGAAAGGAGGTAGAGGTGGGGGCCTTTTATAAGAGGAGAGGAGGGGCACTCTTGGAAAGTAAAGAAATGTTTCTTTATTTTAGAATGAGTTTCAGAATTTAATGGTCCCACATTGATGTGTTTCGAGGATAAGGTGATAAGGGTTTGAAATCCACCCATCCAATAGGTTTTGGACATGTGTAGGTTTTAGATTTTACATTATCATTCCATTTTATTTAAATCGTTAAATAATGAGGTCATCGCTGCATCATCATGATGTCATAAATAATTTAATTTATTTAATGTCTAAATTTTTTAAAAAAAATACTATGATGTAGAAAATCTGTTTATATTTCCAATGAATATTTATAGGCAACAATATGACTTGTATATGTCCATGTAAAAATTATTTTAGTTAAACAACTCATGTTTGTATCATTTTAATTTTAACATTAAATAAAAAGGTATTTATGTCATTTTCCAACCAAAGTGGTTCCATGGGGTTCCCAAGTTGACCCATGGATTGTATTGGTTGTCCATGACTCATTAAATGAGGGTAGGACATGTGTCTAGGTCATTTCAATTTATTAAAACATTATTCTTACCTTAAAGTACACTAATTACCTCTAATCGCGATTAAAAACATAATAAGTTACTATTCACCAAAAAAAAAATTTAATCCCATTTAACCACATTTTACTTCTTAATTACAACCATGTATGTCGGATTTTTGAAATTCAAAATACAAATATGGAAAAATTTCATTTAAACGGAAAATCAGTTTTTATAAGTACCACTTAGTGGTTTCACTATTCATCAAAAATTAAAGTTTTTCAAAAAATTTCCAAAACTTCACCCTAAGCTATATTTTATATTCCAAATTCAAAAATTATGTCTATTTTAAAAAATTCAAAACATATAAGTTTCATTAATTAATTTAATAATTAATTTCCACTGTCAAAACAAATAGCGTGTTTTTATGAAACAAAATGTATCCAAAGATTGACACTAGTTTAAGTCTGATTTCAAAGTGAAATTAATTTCAACGACCACTATTGAATTAAATGGTAAAAATATATTCTAATTTTACTTTAAAACCAATTCAAAATATAATATAATCATAAAATTAAATTAGATTAAAAAGAGGTTTTGAATTAAAATACAACATTTTTCACTATTCATTAAAAATTGAACTTTTTCTGAAAAATACCAAAAATTTACACAATGTAAATTTTGATGTCCCGATTCAAAAGAAGAATTTTATTTAGTCAAATATAACATATAAAATTTTAAAAAATTGGATTTAAAATATGTTCACCATCAAAAGGAGGTTAATCGAACTTTTAAAGAATATTAGAATGTTTACGCTTAAAATTGGATTCATTCACATTTTTAATCCTCTAACATTTATTGTAAAAAGTAAAAATATTTGAAAAACATATATAATCATTTTGTAGTTAGTTCTATTCATTACCGTCATCACAACAACTAGGCATTAACTACCATTTAAAATAATATTATTTTATTATTAGAGTGCAACAAAAGATTCCCAAAAAACTCGTTGTTGCGTATTGGGTACGCCATAGAGCATAACATCCCCTTTAAAGTAATATTAATATTTTATTCACAAATATGGATAAATATAAAAATGTAATATTCTTTATTTACCTGGGGTGTTACATCCTTCCCCACTTTTGGGAATTGCGTCCTCGCAATTTTAAAATTGAGCACGGAAACATCCTTGAAAGTCCCACATCGGAACAAGAGTCGGTAAAACAATCACTTTAAAATAATGAAAGATAATTATAGAGTTCACCCATGTCAACCCATACTAGGATTACATATAGGAAAACATGGACATGGAGGAGAAAACATAGGGTCATGTTCTGATGGAGAGTGATAGAAAACATGTTTAGGAGAAAGTTAACCACAAGAAAATCACAAACTTGTGATGGGTTAAACGGTATTCGATTCCCCAGTTGGAAAAGTTAATAGAAAACATTTTTGTTTTAAGTTACATTTTATTAAGGAATTTATTCATAAGGAAACATAATCACTTATCATATTGACTTTCAACTTTTATTAGATTCCTTACACAAACTCATATTTTCTCCAAAAGACGAGTATTTAGGAAGACTTGCTCACATTAAGAGTACTATAATCAACTTCTAGAGAATCACCTAATCCAAAAAAGAGAACTATATACTTATCATGTCTTTAGAATTTAACCAAAACCAAAACCAAAAAGGTTAGTACAAGATCAGATAATCCAGAAAAGGATAACCCTTTATAAAAAGAAAATATATTCTTAATATCTAAAATTTGTCCAACAAAACCCAAAGTTCAACGAGGACCATTCGTTAAACAATTTTTCCATAAAATTATTCAAAGTAAACCAAACTAGGATTGAAACCCAAATATTTGAAGCATTTAGTCACATAGTCTTCCAAGTTAAATCGTAACATTTATCTCCAGACAACATCAGTTTCTCTTAATGTATCGTATTGAAAAGTAATTAACCTAATCACATATCCTCCGTGATAGGTTAATAAATTTCCATAGATAACCCAAAATCAACTTACTCTTAATTCATAAAATCATCCAACTAAAAATAATCAGTCAAACTAACTAGGGACTTCACGTAGTCCAGTGGTAGGCAATAAATACCAGTCGCACTTTGGTTGTGGGTTTGATTCCCGCAGCTTTGTCCGACCCGACGGGTTGTCACACGATCTGCGTGTTGTCCTCTTTATAAAACTCCAAAAATAACCCTAACATGTTTTAACCTCAATAGTTTCCTTATACCACTCATTTTCATCCAAATTCGTTACGATCTCAACATCTTAATTCTTGAAGTCTTATTTCACCACCATTAGATAAAATAAAACGATTCCCAAAATGAATAACATCATACCTTGATCATGGAGTCCACTCGGTTTCATCATCATCTTGCTCACGTAGGTGGAAGTCCCATGCAATACAACAATGATTTAGAGATATTTCAAAATCAATTACTTCTTCCATCCAAATACACCTTCTACAACATGGGTCATATGGGTGTTCACAGAAAAATAGTTTTCGAAAATAATCATGTATGACATATAATTCCAAAACATCTGATAAAACATGATTTCTATAAAATAGTCGGACAGAAATTGAGTTGAAGCTTTCTATTATTGGTCCTTTTAAAATACCATATGTATGTGCTAAGAGTCTATATTTTAAAAGCAAATATAAATAGGGTGCCCAAGGGTCTCCTTCCTCAGTACCATTTTTTAAATCATTATATGCTTCAAATTCTTGTGATAAGGTAAAATATTTGAAAATACCTTGAAAATATTTACCTTTCATGAAAATATGAGAATATGGTGAAAATAGTGTTTTTCTAAAAACAACCCATGATCCACGATGATTACGAGGTATAGTGGAGGTGTTTGATATCTCAAACAACTGCTTTCAAGTCAGTTGTATTCTAGAAAAAGTTTCACAATCATCCGAACATGACTTCACAATAATTATTGCAAGCATGTCATCAGGAAGATATAGGAATGTCGTTTGAGGTCCTTCACCTTCCATTCATAACAGACTTTACTTGACCTGAAAAAATTTATAAAACAAGGATTTAACTGAAATAATAGATATAGGGACTAATCATGTGTCTAAGAAAAACTCCTAATCCCTAAAGTTGTATAAACCGACCTTTGATACCAACTATAATGCCCCGCCTTAAACCTTACTTAATCTTGAGTTATTACAAGGTTACACATTGAGGATCTTTTCAGGTTTAGAGTTTTAGAGAATTAGATCATAAAACTTGAATTACATTCCACATTTAAACAAAGTGGTTACATAAAAGATAGTATTCATTTTTTCCCAACAACGGAAACATGTTTAAAAATAAAACATGGATTCTTTCTTGACACTTCCTTGACACTATCATCATATCAGGTACCTTTCCCTTGACCTGTGAGAAACATTTCAAAAAAACATGGGATGGTCATAAAAAGTTCAGTAAGGGTTATAAAAATATGGAAAAGAAACATGAGTTCATATATACATAAGAATGAAATCATACTTTACCCATAAAACAAAAGAAATTTAACATACCTCCTAAAATCATGAATAAATCATAGAAATCATAATACATAAAGGTAACTTGAGGCATTCATAACATTCTTACTTAGGGAGTAACCCTCTTGGTTACGTTTGGAATACCCATCACAGTATATTCCCTAAATCTCTTCGTAGAAACCTTAATGTTTAACCCATTTGCATTACCCAATGCATTGGAGAGCTATATCAGGCTCACCCGCCCTTAGTTTATCACGGAACCACCCAACTTCATAACAATTCCCAAGAACCATAACATAATCTTATCACATAAAACATGCATAAAGAAAACATAACATTTCCACCTTTCAATAACAACATATCAGTACAACACATTGATATAAAAACATTATGAAAACCATTTTCAATACCAAAATAAAAGAAAATTAAAACATGGAATTTATTTTTTCTTTTAAAAAGAAGTTATGGCTTGTAGAGGAAGCCGAAACTCAAATAATGGTCACCACGGTGGAGAAGTCATTGTCGCCGCATACGTATGAAAAAAACATTCCCTTTTGTTGTTTATTAAATGCTTCGTAGGAAAAATATTCCTTTTGAATAAACGTAAAAGTCAAAGGGGTTTATACACCATATAAAAGAAGGGTGTGTATAAAACAAAATATGCCTCAATGAATGGAGATTGAGACGAAGTCCCATACAAAGACGATATCCTTGGATTAAGGATAAATAAATTACATAATTATGTGTGAAAAACGAATACACAAAATATAAGTGAATATTATGTGTAAAAAAATCAGATTACATTTACACATATTCATAGTATGACATATTCAAAGAGTACACGTTTATCCCAAAGAATCAAAATTGGGTTAAGAAGTTCCCTTGCAAAAATTCGACAGCCTAACGGCGTCATTTCAAAATTCTGAAAAAGAGTTGATGAGAGATAAAAAGGGTATCTCATCACTTGGAGATAAAATTTAAATCAATAAGGATATAGAAGAACATATCCCAACATAATAGTATGTGAATTAAAAGACATAACAAAATAATCTTTTAAAAAGAGGAGGGTGAATGGTTCCCTTACCGACATGGGTATCTTTTGAAACATACACCCCGTGAAAGAAGGACAATACAACATTGATGTAAATTCTCATAAATGAATGTTTATTATACAATGAGTAAAATAATGGGTAGTACATACACCACTCAAAGGAAATTGTGGAAAATGTAGCATAAATCTCATAGGAATAAAAGTGAGATGAAAAATCCCTTATGAAAACTCGGCAGCCTAACAGTGCCACTTAAAACTTTTAAAAATGGATTGATGAGATCTAATAGGGCCTCTCATCATATTAAAATAAAATTTACAGCAATAGGAATATAAAATAACATCCCTCATCATAACAAAGAGGAACTTAAAATAAGTAACATAAAGGAGAGTAGTTAAAAAGAAAGAGAGAGGTTAGATCTCTTACGAAAATTCGGCTGCCTAACGGCGCCACTCAAAACATCCAAAATGGGTTGATGAGAGAGAATAGGGTCTCTAATAATATGAACATAAAATTTACAGTAAGAGTAATATAAAATAATATCCCAATAACAAGAAAGATTAGCTTTAAAAGGAATGACATAAATGAGTGTACTTAAAAAGAAAGAGAGGAGTATGATCCCTTACCTTAAGTCTGACTTGTCTTGTTCGTTTCTTTATATTCCTGAATAATAAACTTTGTTAAATTTATAATTGCTTAAGGACCTCCTATAAAGATTATTATTAAGTTAATATCACATATTATTATGTTATATTAATTGTTTAATAATGTTAGTTCATATCAGACGTTTTTGCCGATGTTTGGTACATGAGTCAAAAATGAACTTGTTTGAAAAATGATTGCCCATGTAGTTATAAGTAAATAATTTCCAGAATAGTATTAATGATTAAAATATCATATTTATCCAGTACATATTCATTTTATACTATTCCATATCATTTGGAGATAAAAAACGAATAGCACCGTTCATGGAGACGGTAGGCCGTACGTACGCATGAACGCTACTTTCATTTTTTTGTCATATTAATGGAATTAAAAATAAATGATATATATATATTATAATTACAGTATAATATATATGTTATATAGGTCAAATATTTACATTAATTTCATTCTTCATACATTCCATGTATTGCATGTACGAGTCACATCACTTGAGGGGGCGGTAGTCCACACTTCCTCATAAGAAATTATCGCATTTACACAACATGAAAAGAATAAAGGTATGTTTTAAATATAAAATACAGAATAATATAGTAAAAATAAATACCATATATATCATATATAAAATACAGTTACATCATAATTTCCACCTTTAAATATGTTAAAAGAATATCAAACAATCATCATTTTGTGAGACGAAAAATCACCAACCACAGAAACAGTATGTTCTTTAACCATTAGACGAAAGTGTGTTTAAGTGTAGCTCTAATCCTTCGTATAAAAACATCCTAGTATATTGAATATACTGTATTTGTTACAAAATAAATGAATAAAAATATTTTAGGGGGTTGTAGAAACAAAATAAAACAAAAGGACTCAAGTGAAGACATTATCTTAAAATCGGGTAACTCCCTTTGGTTTGAGATCAAAGGCATACTTGGGAAGACTTCTTCCCAAATTGAGGCTTCAACGAGTTAGAGAGGGATGTGGATAGACAAAATGGGTAGGGTTTTGCTGAGCCAAAGGCTTTGGAAGTGTGGGTAAGGAGGTAGAGGTGGGGGTGGTTTATAAGATGTGAGGAGGGGCACTCTAGGAAAGTAAAGAAATGTTACTTTATTTTAGAATGTGTTTCGGATTTTAATGGTCCCAAATTGATGTGTTTCTAGGATAAGGTGATAAGGGTTCTAAATATACCCATACAATAGGTTTTGGACATGTATAGGTCTTATATTTTACATTATCTTTCCATTTTATTTAAATCGTTAAATAATGAGGTCATCGCTACATCATCATGATGTCATAAATAATTTAATTCAATTAATGTCTAAAAATTATAAAAAACTACTATGATGTAGGAAAGCTTTTTTATCTTTAGAATTAATATTTATATTAAAAAATCTGACTTGTATAACTTCATGTAAAAATTGTTTTAGTTAAACAACTCATGTTTGTGTCATTTTAATTTTAACATTAAATAAAAAGGTATTTATGTCATTTTCCAACCAAAGTGGCTCCATGGGGTCCCCAAGTTGACCCATGGATTGTATCGGTAGGCCATGACTCATCCAATGAGGGTAGGACATGTGTATAGGTCAGTTCATTTTATTAAAACATTATTCTTACCTTAAACTACACTAATTACCTCTAATCGCGATTAAAAACTTAATAAGTTACTATTTACCAAAAAAAATTATTTTAATCCCATTGAACCACATTTTACTTATTAATGAAAACCATATATGTCGGATTTTTGAAATTCAAAACATAAAGATGGAAAAATTTCATTTAAACGGAAAATCAGTTTTTATAAGTACCACTTAGTGGTTTCACTATTCATCAAAAATTGAAGTTTTTCAAAACATTACCAAAAATTCACCCTAAGATATATTTGATATTATGAATTCAAAAATGATGTCTATTTTACAAAATTCAAAACATATAAGTTTCATTAATTAATTTAATAATTAATTCCCGCCGTCAGAGCAAATAGCGTGTTTTTATGAAACGAAATGTATCAAAAGATTGACACTAGTTTAAGTCTGATTTCAAAGTGAAATTAATTCCAATGACCACTATTGAATTAAATGGTAAAAAAATATTATAATTTCTCTTTAAAAACAATTCAAAAGATAATCTAATCATATAAATAAATTAGATTAAAAAGAGGTTTTGAATTAAAATACAACATTTTTCACTATTCATTAAAAACTAAACTTTTTCAGAAAAATACCAAAAATTTACACAAAGTAAATTTTGATGTCCCGATTCTAAAGAAGAATTTTATTTAGTCAAATATAACAAATAAAATTGTCAAAAAGTGTATTTAAAAGAGGTTCTCCATCAAAAGGCTGTTAATCGACCTTTTAAAGAATATTAGAATGTTTACGCTTAAAATTGGATTCATTCACATTTTTAATCCTCTAACATTTATTGTAAAAAGTAAAAATATTTGAAAAACATATATAATCATTTTTTAGTTAGTTCTATTCATTCCCGCCATCACAACAACAAGGCATTAACTACCATTTAAAATAATATTATTTTATTATTAGAGTGCAACGTAAGATTCCCAAAAAACTCGTTGTTGCGTATTGGGTACTCCATCGAGCATAACATCCCTTTTAAAGTAATATTAATATTTTATTCAAAAATATTGATAAATATAAACATGTCATATTCTTTATTTACCTGGGGTGTTACATATATCCTCTAAAATTAATTTAATAAAATTAGGTTATTTTAACACCCTATAATGATCAAATGATTCAATACTAACTATTACTATTCATGTCAACAAGGTGAACCTTTCCTTTAAAGAGCCTATCAAGTTAGACTTTCACTGTTAAAGAGGTTTTTCATGGATTATTTATTAGCACATATGACCTCTTTGGGAGTTTCCAAGGGTGTGTGTGCAAGTTGGGAAAATGGTAATGAACATTTTTTGTCCTATGGGAAGAGTCATTAGTTTCATGTCCAATTTGGGCATATGTGTGGGTCCTAAGGAGGGGAAAAAATTTTCTTTGGGGAAACTATGGTTTATGCGAGGTATAGTTAATACATTGGTATCAGAGGAAACAAGAAAGAAATTCGGTGGAATTGAATGGGATGAAATATATGATCTATATTGAGTATACTATTCTTTAATGGAGGGGTAAAAGTAATACCCTATAATGCTAATGGTAAAAAGGCTATATGTTACTACACATGAAAAAAAATTCAAACATTAATTTTTTGGCTCTACCTAATTATAACTCCATAGTTAAAGAGTCTTGGATACGAGTAGTGATCGGGATGGGTGACCTCGTTTTATGTTTCGCACGGTGTGTGCGAGTAGAGAAAAATAAAAATTGAAATAACATGTGTTGGACTGTAGGGACAATATATTATCCGGTGATCCATTCAGGCACATGGGTGTGACTTAGGGTGGGGATAAAAAATGTCTATAGGGTAAATAGGGTTCGTAGAAGGCATAGTTATTACATCATATTCCATAACCCAAACCATCATGTCTGAGAGGAGGGTCACATGATATCATACATGCCTCCTAATAAGAAATTGGATTCCCACTAGCAATGACGGTCTATGTCCATCGTTATAGAGACTATACCCTCATTATAATCCCATAAGACAAAATAAATAAATAAAATATAATCAAATAAAATCAAAAGAAGAGTTACATGAATAACAGAGTGACTAAATAAGAGTCATACATATAAATAAACATGCTCCCAAATTGGAATGCCAAAAAAGAGTATAATGGATGTAGTTATACAAATGAATAAATAATAAAATATGGGGTCTCTATATTCATAATAGATAGGACACTAGATATATTATCATACACTTAGTAACCAGTCATAGGACACATTTTCTTGGTTAAACCCCTTAATATGTAGTCTTCACACAAATCAAAATAAATGTATATAGTGTGGGTAATAAAACACGTAAGACTCGAAAAATGTTTCTTTATGATGTTTTCTCAAGTATAACAGGTGTATTCCATGGTAATAATTAATATATAATAAGAATAACATTCATTCCACTAGTACAAAGTGGTCATGAGCTATGAATTTCACTACAAACCACCAATAATACCTACTTTATCTCCATGCTTATAGAATAACCATAGGATGTCATGAGTTAGAAAGAAAAGGTCACTAGTCTTGTAACATGTATCAAAGTGTTCTTAATGCAGGTTGTTGGATTAGTACCCCATATCATCATATCCTGACTATATCATTGGTAAGGCCTCCAAGCCATCGTACCCTATATATTCCTTGAGTCAGGCTCCTAGGCCATCATTACCCTAACGATCTATCCTGAGTCAGGACCACAGATCATCGTTCCCCTAAAAATATGTCTCTAGTTGGTCCCCCATACTATTATCCCCTTTTCATGCAACCTTATGTTAGGCCTCCAAACCACCATGCCCATATCCTATACTCAGTTCCATCATCATCATCAATGCAATCTGTGTGAACTCCCCTACTAAGGGACAACCATCACATGGAAATACACCATTATCAAGAACCAATAACAACCTCCAAATACTAGTAACACACATAATAGGGTAGATCTTATAATGAATCTATAACAAATCTTCAAGAGAATATAATAGAAACACAAAAAACCATGTGAACATAATCAAACATGGAAACATGCTACACCAGCAATACTCATGGAATCAAATATTATAACAAGTCTCATTGAATACACGCACCCATATATGATAAAAATTATTCTATTAAAATAAGGTATTCTGACAAAAGAATTATACTAATGAAACATATAAAAACAATATATATAAAATGTAATCAACTCCCCAACTAAATAACATTAATGAGGAACATCAAGGCTCATCAGGGAACATCACCCAAGTCACAAACACATATTCATTTGCACAAAACACTCAAAAAGGATTCCTTAAACAAGTTTCATTATTTTATCTCCAACAAAAATAAAAATATCACATGGAAAAACACTTTATCTATCATTTATAATTTCCAAATTATCGATTAAGATATAGCATGTGATTAATAGTTTCTTTCTCATTGAATGATTATAATTTGGGATGTGATAAAATTTTATCTCTCTAGAATAATTTCAGTTAATATTGATATTTTTCTTTTGAATTATATGATGATTCCGAGAAAACCACTAAAAAATAAATTTATCCTTTTTTCTAGAAATCATATAAATGAATATTTTTTCAACTAAAAAATTAATATGATACTTTTATTTAATTACATGAAGAATATTATATTAATAATTTAGGAGAGAGAGACGGGTTTTTTACATGTTATGAATTCAGTAGAACAACCTAGTTTGATCAAGGAGGACATCACAAATCATGGTTTAAGGGTTTTTTATACTGGACAAACGAAATAAGTGATTTAAAAACTACAGAAAAGAAATAATTTGATATTTTATAAGAATTATATCCATGTATGGTTTCACACCATTAATAACTACACATTAAATTCATAATTTAATTTTTATTCTAATTAGATCTTAATTAAAATACTTTAAAATATTTAATAAAGAGACAATAACCTATAGAAAAATCCAAAATAATAAATGAAAATAATTTAAGGAATTTCAAATTTTCAAACACATTTTAAGTTTTTGATGGGAATGAAAAATAATAAAAAGAGGATTAAAAACTCTTTTTTCGAAAACAAAGTATTTTGTAAGCGGAGCTTCATTTTACCGTTACCTAGCTTATAGCTATGTCATGAGGGTAAGTATTTTAGCCTTATATTAGACTCATTACCATACACAACACAAATAAAATATTTATTACCATTACAAAACTCAAAAATATACCCACATAGCCCTTGAAACTAGAGAGATTCCTTTATATGGATCCAAAGTTACCCTTACGTGGATTACATGAATTCCAGCTTACAGTTACATAGATCCTAGATACACTTATGAATACATTGAATATATATTTTTTACTTTATATATCCTATGAAAACACAAACATTCATTTATGTTGGTATAATAAAAGATAAGTTTCCTTTAATTGACCCATCGATAGAATATTTTACCTTAAAATCAACATGAAAATTCCATGTACCTTTTGGTAGCACATTAAAATCAACATGTGTATCGGTAGAATACTTATTTACTTTTACAAAAGAAATATTCCTCATGTAGCAGAAAAAATAAATTTGATAATTATTAATTATTGAAAAAAATTACAAATTATAATTCAAAAAGGTGATTTAAATATCATTAAAAAATGAAGAATGTCAGTCTTATCCCCATGTAATGACATCTCATCCATGAAATGTATCTCTAATGGTATTTCATGAATAAATCAAGACAATGAACTCAAATATGCGACTCCCACTTGAATGTATCCTTTGGGATCCTTCTACGCTTCCATAAAATCTAGAATGGTGGTATGTTAGTACCCCATAGAACCTTCTCACTCCAGTTATCTATCCACATAGTGTACGCCTCATAAGATTCTTCTAGCTCGAACATAACATCGTCACATTATATAATATGCATAAGATTGAGAATGTACCTCCAAATATAATAACTATGTTACACATTATGCATTCCTTGATACTGTGGAGGAAGGTCCAGATGGTATACCATTGTAAAGTTCTATGTTTTTTTAAATAGGTTGAAACATTAAATTTTTTGATCTTTTTCATTATAATGATGAGTGTGTCTTAAAACCAAGCTTCAGAATAATTTTTTGCGAGTTGGGATCTTTTAAAAGAGTTTGTATCAGGATAGGGTAAGGATTGATGAGTTTCCCCGATGGATGGATGGGTTTTTGGAGAACGGGCCCAAACACTGGTGTACGCGTAGGCTGTTCACATTTATTCAAACCATTTGGGTCAGTCATGCGTGTTAAAATTGGTGTCCAGTAGTGAATTCATGGTATATAAGATTGTTTTAGTAAACCCATTTTGCTAACATAGTTTTATGTTTTGGGTCAATTTATTTAACTAAATTTAGGGTTAAAAGGAATTTAATTAAATTATGTAGAATTAGAGAATTTTTTCTATTAAATTACAATGAAAATGATTTCAATAAACAATGTGAAAGGGTTTTTTATTTTATTAAATCAAAGCTGATAGAATTTAATTAAATGATGGTGAATGGAAAATACTCATTTATTATATTAAGTTGAAAATAATTTAATTTAATAATGTGAAATATGGTTTTTGTTTAATTAAATTAAATTAAATTTAATTTAATTAAATTATGTTTATATCGAGAAGTTATTTAATTAATTTGAGATGAAAAGAATTAAATTTATTTTAAATGATGATGAGTTGGAGTCTTTATGTAATTAAATTGATATGAGAAGAATTTAATTAAATGAAATGTAAATGATGATTTGTGGGTTATCAAGGAGGGGTAATATTAAATTGTAATATTACATTATGTGAAAATAAGGATTTGGGGTTTCATTTAATTAAATTAATGCGAAAAAGAATTTAATTAATTAATGTTAAATATAGGTTTCTTAAATTAAATTCATGGTTATGAAGAATTTAAATAGTCATTGTAAAATGTGGGTAATTGTTTAATAAAATTGATGTTGAGAGAATTTAATTAAAAAAATTGATGAGTTTGAGTTTTTAATTTAATTAATTAACATGAATTGGAGAAATTTTTTAATTAAATTTATTTGGAACAAATTTAATTAAATGATGATTAATGAGGTGTGAGGGATTTTTTAATTAAATTGTGTTGAGATAATTTAATTAAATAATAACGAGTTGGTAAATTTATTTAATTAAATTCAGTTGGAAAGGAATTTAATTATATAATGTGTTAAATGTGGATTCGGGGTTTTATTAAATTTAATTAAAGGTTAATATGAATTTTATTTATTGATGAAAAATAGAGGATTTATTAAAAGAAATTTTTTTGAGAGCATTTAATTAAATAATTATGTGTTAGAGAATTAATTTAATAAAATTTATTGGAGACAAATATAATTAAACAATGAGTAATTAGGCAGTTGGGTTTTATCATTGATGTGTGATATTAATGTGTAATAATAATAAGATAATGGTTATTATTATTATTATACTAGTTATGATAATAAAATAAAAAGTTTAATTTATTTGTAGAGAAAACAAGAGGGAGAGGTGCACAACACAGGTGAGGCACAACCCCTCCCACTCTTGGTTCACCCATGGGTTGCGCACCACACATTTCTATGGGCTCCTCTTTTTAAATCTGTTTCTCCTAGTCTCTTCACCGAAGTTCGTATTCTAGTCGAGGTAAGTCCTTCTTTGTATATTTCTATCATTTCATCGGTTGTATCAGCTCTCCTTGACTCGGCCTCTATTAGGCCGAAACATTAAGGTCTGGGATTGATTCAGTTTCTTCATTTCTTCTGATTCTAGGTGGTGCAGATGATGTCTTGAGACCCATTGGTCTATTTTCCATTGACCGTCGCTGAAGGTGAAGTGACCCCTCTTGATTGGTTCACTGTCGTCATACTTGGGTAAGGCTATATACTTGTTAAATTATTTCTCACCCCTTAAATTAGATTTTTATGGTGTAATTGGGTTGTAGTTGATTATTTTGGTGTGTTTTGGTCCCTCCAAACTAATTGTGAGTGATAGTTGTTAATGTTAGGTTTTGTGATAAATTCTAAGTACGCACATACATTAATGCGAGAGTACGTCTACGCTAGCGGGTTATGGTTAGAGTTAGGAAGCCTTGGCTTGACCAAATTCATTGAGATAGGGTTCTAAACATTTCTTAATTAATAAAATTAGGTTTTGTTGATTTATTACCTTTGATAAAGTTCATTATTATGTTGGTTTAAATTATTTATTGGGGGAATGAGATTATTAATTATTAATTAATTATATTCATTGAGATTGTAAAATAGATAATTAATTGGGCGATTAATTATGAGTAATTAATCCAGTTATGTTGAGATAATTAATTAAGAGTTAATTATGTCCTTTGAGATGATAATTAATCTAGGGATTAATTATGAGTAATTAATTCTTCTAAGTTGAGATAATTAATTTTGAATTAATTTTGTGCTTGAGATTTTTAAATTGAGATAATTAATCGATGGATTAATTATGAGATATAAATTTTTTAAAATTGAGAAAATTAATTTTAAATTAATTAAGTGATTTGAGAATTGAAATTGAGGTAATTAATCAGGGGATTAATTATGAGATATTAAATTGGCTAAGTTGAGATAATTATTTTTGGATTAATTGCGTGCTTTGAGATTATGATTAATGGAGGACATAGTTATGAGTAATTAATTTGGTTTAAATGAGATAATTAATTATGAATTAATTTTTTCCTTTGAGATTATAATTAATCAAGAAATTTAATTTTTGGTAATTAATTTGGTTTTGTTGAGATAATTAATTATGAAATAACTATATGCTTTGAGATAATAATTAATTATGTAATTAATTATGAGATATCTAATAGCCTAAGCCGAGATAATTATTTATGAATTAATTATGTTCTTTGAGATGATATTGAATTGAGGGATTAATTGTGAGTAATTAATTTTAATAAGTTGAGATAATTAATTATAAATTAATTATGTGCTTTGAGGTAATAATTAATCAAGGAACTAATTATGAGTAATTAATTTGGTTAAGTTAAGATAATTAATTATGGATTAATTATGTGTTTTGAGATTATAATTAATCAAGGAATTAATTACGAGATATTAAATTGTTTTTTTTTCAATCATTAATTACGAATTAATTATGTGCTTTGAAATGATAATTAATCAGGGGATTAATTATGAGATATTAATTTGGTTAAGTTGATATAATTAATTATGAATTAATTATATTCTTTGAGATGATAATTAATGGAGAAATTAGTTATGAGAAATTAAATTGGTTAAGTTGAAATAAATAATTATGAATAAATTATGTGCTTTGAAATGATAATTAATCAGGGGATTAATTATGAGATGTTAATTTGGTTAAGTTGAGATAATTAATTATTAATTAATAAAGTTCTTTGAGATGATATTTAATCTTGAAATTAGTTATGATATTTTAAACTGGTTAAGTTGAGATAATTAATTGTGAATTAATTATCTATTATGTGATATTAATATAGGTAGTTAATTCGGGGATTGATTATAACATTTTGGTTTGAAAAAAGTAGAGATAATTAATTTATGAATTAATTATGTGGAATTGACATGGTTTCCTTGTGACTAGTTAAATGTTGAATTAACTAGAGTAATTGTTGTGATAAGTTAATAGTTGATTTAACTAAATGACTTGTTTTGTTTAAATAATTATTGAATTATAAATGAGATGGATGATGAGAATTAATTGATGAATTAATTATATCATGAAGCGATGAATGGTTACATGGACATTTGTGGTGCGTGAATATAGAATGGTAACATGGACATTCCTGGGTGTTTGAGTATGGAATCAAAACATGGACATTCATGGGTTTCTGAGTATGGAATGGTAACATGGAAATTCATGGTTGTGTGAGTATTGAATGGTAACATGGATATTCATGGTTGTGTGAGTATGGATTGGTAACATGGGAATTCATGGGTGTGTGAGTATGGAAGTGTAACATGGACATTCTTGTGTGCGTGAGTATGGAATGGTTACATATACATTCATGGGTGCATGAGTATGGAATGGTAACATGGACATTCATGGGTGTGTGAGTATAGAATGGTAACATGGACATTCTTCAGTGCATGATCATGGAATGATTACTTGGACTTTCAAGTGTGTGTGTTTGTGTGTGTTATGAAATGATAACATCATTCAAATGGGTGAAATATATGAATGGTAACATGCTTATTCTATTGTGTGATTAAAAAATCATATTAAATAGTGTGATGAACAGTTCATTATACATTATATATATATATATATTGTTACTATTCTAACTCTTATTTCAGCTATGATCCAAAGCAGGTATTTTCATCAAGTGTCCTTATGGAACTTGTTTGGGTTGTTAGTTATTTATTCAATTTTGTTATTACATTGATATACTTGAATGCTGTATAATTTAATTGAATTGTTTATATTGAGCTAGACACTAGTGTTCCCAACCTACTGATATTCATATCTCACACCATATTTTGTACCCATTGCACTGGGAAACCCGAGTAGACCATCTGGATTGTTAGACTATAGACTAGACTTCGTTGTATTCTTATACATGGGAGTTAAGAGAGAAGTACAAACCAGAAGCTTGGGAATCTTGTAAAGATCACATTTGGGACTTTAAGTATTTTATTTATTTATTTTATGTGATGTATAACATGTTGTTTTTTTACTACTTTCAGATATGTATCACCATGACATCCATGCATTATTTAGATTGGAGTTTTAAATTTCCATTGTTCAGTGGATTATTGCTCATATATATTTCTATTGTTATCAAAATTTACTATTTGTTACTTTTATAAACACTGAATATGATTCTATAGTCTCCCCACTGACTATCCATAGACCCTCCATGCTTTCTGTCAACCTCTGGTGTATGCAGAGATGCGCTTGAGGTCATGTGGTGATCGGTCCGACTACCGTTTTGGGGTTAAGCTACGTCGGGATGTTACTAAATGGTATGTGAGGGTTCAGTTTGATTTCTTTTTCTATTTCATTTCTATTTTGGGTTGGTAGATAGTAAACTATGAAAGTGTCGGTGCTCGGTTAATATTCATGATTGGGACTCATCACCCCATGCATGAGAAATGACCAAGTGGCCACGGATGGGAATTGACGTCTATATTGCTTGAGATTATAGCTGATATGATATCACCATTAATGACTAGTTTACATTCCGCTACTTACTAATTTTGAAATTTTAAAATATTTCCTTGTCCTGATATGGAACGTAAATTTCATTACATGCATCATATTAGGAACTTAAATATTAACATTCCATGCATATCACACGCCATGTATTTAATTAGTATGATACTTGCTAATTTTGATTGTGTGTTGGGGGTGCAATGCCATGTTTTGATCTGCTTTAGAATTCATGTATGAAGAACATGTTCAGATGATTATATACCATGCTTCATCTATTTCAAGCTTGTTTTCTTGTTTTCCCATGTTTCTTTGTTATGGTATGTTGTTTTGTTACTACATATAATAACATTCGATAGATGTTTTGATATGTAAATGGATGCTTGAGTGGGAATTGATGGGTTTATTTTAAGATGGGCATGAGTTTCATGGGAGTTCAATGTCGTTCAAGGAAAGAGTTGTGGCTTGGGGTTCTAAAATATTTAAGGGTGCATTTGGCAATTGGTAACAAAACACAACTATTCAAATGGCACTTCATGACCTTGGTGGGTTGGTTGATGTTGGAGTAGTACGTGATGGATTCTCATGGATGAGAAGTTTTTAAGGTTGGTATATTGTAATGTCCCTAACCAGGTTAAAATATGAATGTTTTTAAACATATATAGTATAACAAAGAGTTATTCTTAAAACCTTGATTTGGAATGATGTTTCTTGATTTGAGATCTTTTAAACTGGTTTATGTTGAACTAAGGTAAAGGATTGAGGAGTTTCTCATATGGATGAATGGTTTTCGGGAGGACCATTCCCGATAGAGGTGTATGCATAGCCTGTTTGCATTTAGTCAAACTGTGCAGGTCATCTGTGGGTGTTAAAATGGGTGTTCAGTAGCAGACACATGGTCTGCACACGGTTTTTCAGACTGTGCGTGTCAAACCGTGCAGCTTACCCAGTTTTATGTTTCAGGTTAATTTATTTAATTAAATTCACGATTAAAATGAATTTAATTAAATGATGATGAACTGTATAATTTATTTAATTATATTTAGTTAAAAACAATTTAAGTAAATAAAGTGAAATGGGGTTTTATTTAATTAAATTAAAGCTGTGAGAATTTAATAAAATAATGGTGAATGGTAAAATGTATTTATTCAAATTCAGTTGATAAGAGTTTAACTAAATGAAGTGAACTGGTTGTTTTATTTAATCATATTAATGTTGGGAGAATTTAATTAAATGATGTTTTGATGGAGAAGTTATTTAATTAAATTGATATAAAAATAATTAAATTTATTTTAAATGAAGATGATTCAAATTATTAGTTTAATTAAATTGAGATGAGATGAATTTAATTAAATGACATGTAAATGAGGAGTTTGGGGTTATCAAAGAATAATAATATTAAATGGTAATATTAAATTATGTGAAAATAATGAGTTTGGGTTTCACTTAATTAAATTCAAACTAAATAGGAATTTAATTAATCAATGTAAAATGGAGGTTTTTAAAACTAAATTCAAGGTTAGGAATAATTTAATTAGTCATTGTGAAATGAAGGGTTATTATTTAAATAAATTGAGTATGAGAGAATTTAATTAAATAATGTGGATGAGTAGGAGTTTTTAAAATGATTAAATTTTGTTTAGAGAATTTTATTAAATAACATGAATTGGAGAAATTATTTATCTAAATTCAGTTAGATCGAATTTAATTTAATGATTATTAATGAAGTGTTAAGGTTTTTTAAATTAAATTATGTTGATATAATTTAATTAACTAATAATTAGTTGGAATATTTATTTCGTTAAATAAATTTGGAAATGAATGTAATTTAATGATGCGTTAAATGTGGAGTTGGGGTTTTATCTAATAAAATTCAATATTATGATGAATTTAATTTTTTTTATGAATAATGTGGGGTTTATTTAATTAAATTATGTTGAGAGAATTAAATTAAATAATTATATGTTTAAAAATTTATTTAATTAAATTCATTGAAGAAGAATTTAATTAAATGATGTGTTATTTTGGAGTTGGGGTTTATCAAATTGGTATTGAATTAATGGGTAATAATAATATGATGATGGTCATTATTATTATTATTAATATTAATTTTATACTAATTATTATAATAAATTAATAAGTTTAATTTTTTTATAGTGAAAATAATTGGGAGAGGTTCACAACACAAGCGAGGCATGACCCCTCCCCCTCTCAGTTCTCCCACAGGTGAAACACCTCCAATTTATCCTAGCTCCCTTTCCACGTGTCGGTTTCTCGTGATCTCTTCATGGAAGATGTTTGTCTTGTCGATATAAGTACTTCTCCACATGTTTCATTCTTCTCATCGGACATCTCTTCTCTCCTTTTCCCAGTCTCTGTTAGGCCTAAACCCTATGGTTCAGGTTTGATTTCATTTATTCATTTCTTCTAATTATATGTGGTGTGGATGATATCTTGGGACCCGTTAGACCATTTTCCAACAATCCCTGGTGAAAGATAAGAGACTCTCCTTGATTGGTTCACTGTCTTCAAATTCATGTAAGGATATATAACCGATAAGTGGGTCTTAACCCATTGAATTAGGTTCTTATAGTGTAATTGGTTTGGGGTTGATTATTTTTGTGTGTGTTGGTCCCCGTCGTACTAATTTTGAGTATGGGTTGTTGTTTTTAGGTGTTGCGACCAATTCCAAGTACACTTACACATTATTGTGGTATTGTGTATGCAAGAAAATGTCGCGGTTTGAGTTAGGAAGCTTTTCCTCAACCAAATTCGTTGTGGAAGGGTTCTAATCATTCTCTAATTCATAAAATGTAGCTTTGTTAATTTATTTACTTTGATAAAGTTGACTGCAATGTTGGATTAAATTGTGTGTTGGGACAATGAGATGAATAATTATGAATTAATTAAATTTTTTAGGTTGTAGAATAGATATTTAATCTATCAATTAATTCTGATTAAATAATTTGGTTAGTTTGAGATAATTAATAAGGATTTAAATATGTTCTTTAAGATGATAATTAATCAATGTATTTATTGTGAGTAAATAATTTTTAAATGTTGAGATAATTATTTGTGAATTAATTTTTTGTTTGAGATTTTTAAATTGAGAAAATTAATCCAGAGAATAATTGTGAGATATAAATTTGGATATTTTGAGATAATTAATTATAAATTAATTTTGCGATTTCATAATTACAATTAAGATAAATAATTACTGTATTAATTATGAGTTATTAAATTCCCTAAGAAGAGATAATTATTTATGAAATAATTAAGTTCTTTGAGATGATAATTAATCTAGGAATAAATTATGAGTAATTAATTAGGTTAATTTAAGATAATTAATTAAGAATTAATCGTGTTCTTCAAGATAATAATTATTCAAGGGATTAATTTTGAGTAATTAATTTTGTTATATTGATTTAATTTCTTGAAATATTTAGGGACCGAGCATGTTCGACCAAAAATATATTAATGAAAATAAATTGTAGAAAGTACCACATACAAGGAAGTGGCATAAATCACCACTAGGTCAAGCAAGTGGAAAAAAATGCCACCCAAAAGAAAAACATAAAAGGGATGAGGACTCACACAAGAAAGCCCAGTGGCATATAACAATTACAACCCAAAAGAGGCCATATGACCCACCATAAAACCTCAATACATGCCTAACAAAAGACCCACCAAAATTGCATCCATCCCACTAGCCTTACAATGAACAACCCACATCCCTATCATAATGCCAAAACCCTACCCAACGTCGACACCCCATGTGAAAACAACCAGCTTTCCGTAGCTCTCACCATCACACATCCCTTAAAATCCCATGTCTCAAGGTCTCTCTCCCATCTTCAGTCATCCACCTATTCATGTATCCCATGATTGAATCCGACCACCATCACTCCATCCCGAGTACCTAGAATATGGTCAAACATTCATGCATCTTCATCCTACACATCGCCTCTCAACAATCATCATAATGCACCAGGAACCCACAATGATGGTAACACAATTGTAATTTCGTCATCATGCTTCATCTACACCAAAAGACTTTGATTCCAATGCCTCCCTTTCAAGGTCATCACCAGCGTCCTCAAATCTGTTTGAAAACTGCCTCACCGAATGATCTCTAACCATCCCACTGTCAGGTCTCCCACACATTAAAAAGGAATAACACCGCCGCCAATGTAACAAATGCTAGTCTGATTTTCGTCGGCTTTCACCAATCTACCTGAGGAACCCAAGATCGCCATCACCAGTCATTACTGAGCTGAATTCACCTGCTACCAATCACGGTTGCCTACTCCCAATCAAAATAATACATGAATATCTACACCACTAGGAAGATAAAGGCTTCTCCACCCTCACTATCCTTTTTCGCCAGTTCAGATCAGGCCTAAAAAAACACTGTCGGAAAAATATTGTATCATCAAAAACATGCTCGATAAACTATCACCTCCAGCCTGTGATAATTATGTTATTTTAAAATCTAAGTAATTGATTAATTAAATATTAGATATTAAATTTGATAAGTTGAGATAATTATTTATGACTTAATTAGTTTCATTGAGATGATAATTAATCTTGGATTTAGTTATGAGTAATTAATTATTAGAAGTTGAGATAATTAATTATGAATTAATTATAATCTTTGAGAAAATAAATTTTTAGGGGATTAATTATGGGTAACTAATTTGGTTAGGTTGAGATAATTAATTATGTATTAATTATGTTCTTTATGATGATAAATAATCAAGGAATTAATTATGAGATGTTAAATTGGTAAAGTTTAAGTAAATAATTATGAATTAATTATGTTCATTGAAATGGTAATTAGTTGGGGGATTAGTTTTTAAATAGTATTTTGGTTATGTTGAGATAATTAATTATTAATTAATTATATGCATTGAGGTGATATTTAATCAAGGAATTAATTATGATATATTAAATTGGTTATGTTGAAATTATTATTTATGAATTAATTATGTTCTTTTAAATGATAATTAATTAGGGGGATTAATTATGAAATGTTATTTTTCATAACTTGAGATAATTAATTATGTGGAATTTACATGTTTTATTTATGACTAGTTAATTTTTGAATAAACTAGAGTAATTTTTTTGATATGTTAATTTTTGAGTTAACTAAATGACTTTTTTTTGTATAAATAGTTGTTGAATTTGTTATGAGATTGACTAGGATAATTAATTGATGAATTGATTATATCATTATGACCTGAATGGTAAGATGGATATTCATGTTTTGTGAGTATGGAATGGTAACATGCATATTAATGGGTGCATGAGTATGGAATTTAAACATAGACATTCATGGGTGCCTGAGTATGGAATGGTAACATGGACATTAATGGGTGTGTGGGTATGGAATGGTAACAAGGACATTCATGGGTGCATGCATATGGAATGGTAACATAGAAATTCATGGGTTCATGGGTATGGAATGGTAACATGGAAATTCAAGGGTTCATGTGTATAGAATGGTAACATGGACATGCATGGGTGCGTGAGCATGTAATGATAACTTGGACCTTAAAGTGCGTGTGAGTTGTGGAATGCTGATGTTATTCAAATGGGTGAAATTTAATAATTGTACCATGATCATTATTTTGTGTTCTTAAACATAAAATATTAAATAATGGGATAAACAGTTCATTTTACATAATTTATATACATATATTTACTATTCAGACTCTTATTTCAGCTATGATCCAAAGCAGGTATTGACGTCAGGTGTCCCATTGGAACCTGGATGGGTTGTTGGTTTTTTATTCAATTCTATTATTGATTCTATATACTAGAACACTATTTAATTTTATTGAATTTTTTAGATTGATCTAGTCACTGTTGGTCTCGGCCTACTGATATTTATATATCACACCCTCTTCAGGTTTCCATTACACAAGGGTACCTGAGTAGACCTTCTTGTTTTTAGGATTGTGGACTATACTTTGTTGTTTTCTTATTCTTTAGAGTTAGGAGTAGAAGACCAAGCTGGAACATGGGATGCTGATGGAGATTTCCCTTGGGGATTTGATACTTCTATTTATTTCTATTTTTAGATGTATAACATGATGTTATGTTTACTTCTTTCAGATATATATAACCATGACACGCATGAATTGTATAAATTGATTTTATCCATTTCCATTTTTCATTTGATTATTGCATACATATTCTTTTGTTTTTATCTTTGTTTACTATTTGTTACCATTGTGCACTCTGAATATGATGGTATGGTCTCCCCAGTAACAATCCTTAGTCCCTTACTTCTTGTCGGCAGCCTCTGGCATATGGGCAGAAGTGCTTTAGGTCATTTGGTGATTGGTCCAACTACTGGTTTGGGGGTAGGCCTAGAAAAGATGTTACAACCACTATCCCAACCAATTTGGTTATCTTAAATGGTCCAAAAACGAAATTTCATGTTTCCCTTGCTTCCACAAACAATGACTCTCCAACTGAGGTGACACGCACAATAAGAAACAACTGATAATAGAAAAATTCAATGGATATCTCCTCCATTCAGCAAATAATCTATTCATATTAAATGTTTTTACCAACTTATTCTAGATCAACAACACCCTTGTTGATGCTTTGTTCTGTCACAGAGTCCAAGGAATAAAAAAGGGGAGTGCCTCAAGAACAGAAAAAAAAGAAGAAGAGAGAGGGAAGAAGCATCAAATGTTGCAAATTCATTAAGGCGTGAAAGTCAATTGGACGCCAGCCTTGGGCGCGCATGTCACTTGCAAGCCATATGTGAGGCCTGCAGGTCACTTGCATTCCCACATTAAAATTTCGCCTTAATCTTAGGAAGCCTATAAATACCCCCTATGGGCCCCCCATTTCAGATAGGAATTTTTCCAAAACTCATATTCAATATCTGGTCGCCCAAGTCATTGTATTCCGTCTTCCGAACACTTCTATGGTAATTCATTACCTATAATGGATGATCTAAAGAATAAAAATAAGGCCTAAGTGTTAGAACTCATCAATATTTTCACGCCAAAGTGTCTATCCCTTAAGGGAAATGAAGACACCTGCACACTGCCTTTCCCTCTCAAGGGAACTTGTGCGCCACCCTTCTGGAAGCCTCTAGGGATGATACTAAGGGATTGAGTTCAAAGTCTCCCAAGTATTACCCTATAGATTCTTCATCACCCAAGGTAACTCATGTCACGCAAGTCTACTTGCGCAACCAGGACTTGTGCTCCAGAACGATACTTGAACACCTCTTTCCTAGTCACCTTCTTTCATAAAATTCACCTCTCCTCTTCAAGACATAGCCTTCAAAACCCTCTTCAAAGCCATTTATGGCATGGTTCTTTTGACGGATTCTTTATCTGGAAGGAATTCTGTGAGAACCTATCCCAAAACATCGTGACCTACAAGCTTTATTTCACTGCAGTTAGGGGTTTCCAATACAACCTCAACCTTTTAGATGAGAAGATATTTTTATTTTGGGCCTCCTTCTCAGGAGTAATCCCCAAGTTACAAGTCCCCTTAACCTGGGCCTCCTTCTCAGAAGTAATACCCAGTCATATTTTCATTAAACATTGGGTGTCCTCCTCAAAAGTAAGCCCTAATCTTAATTTCTTTTGATTTGGGATTCCTTTTCAGGAATACAACCTAATCATATGTCCCTCTTAATTTGGGCGTCCTTTTCAAGAGTATGTCCCGGGTTAATATTACAAATCTCCATAAAGTACAAATACCTTTATGGACCCTACTCTTGGGCTTCTTTCCTAAGTCCTGGTCTTCATTTACTTGGGCCGTCATATATACGTAAGCCCCACATCATTTCTCATGACTACATCTTTCATGGAATCATCGTCATGTTTACTGATACTTCTTGTTTCTCACACCGATCATGACTCACATGAACTTAGAGTGTGAATGTAATCACTACATCTGTTTTTGGGCCATTAAACATACATAAACATCATATTTCTTTACCCAAAATACATGGACTTTGATCTCTACCTTAAAAGTAGAGTACATAGGAAGCCCTTATAAGGTCCAATACCATCATTAATTAATTCTTTTCCATCCCATATGATGTAAAACTATACCCTTCTTATCAAACTACGTGGGTTCTGATTCCTTTTTAATAAGGATACAAAGGTAGCCCATCTGTGGGTACGATCCCTACTCTGAAATAATACCTATATTTTTGAAAGACAATAAACTTCATGTTTCACCCTGAGTGGATTTAAAACCAGTATGGTCATCGTAATGACCAAGAGATTTCTATATAATGTATTGAAGGATACCATCGAGTAAGGATCTCTAATACATATTCATGATTCTCCATCGATGAAGAACCTCAAATACATATACATATCAATCATTGATTGCTAAATCTAATGGAAAAATCCTTTTAATACATGGTGAATTAATAAGTATTCGTGAACATAACTTAAATATATTAGAGAGTCTCAGAGTACGCAATAATTCCCCCCAAAAAGGTGTGATGCGCCTGACCTCCCATCCTCTCGACCAATGAAAATTATTAAGCCTCATTGGTCCACAAATCACGAGCACATACCTTTGGAAAGTAGGTCCAAATGGATATAGAATCATTGGATGTTTCTGGTTCTATGAATAAACCCATTAGAAACCGATTGGAAAGTTTGAACCTTTAACAAACAAGGTCATCCCCATTTCCAGAAGAAATAAAAAATGGTGAACTCGAGGTGAATCCTTAACCATGTTAAATAATGTTTTACTTATTTGTTATGACCCTATTAAAATCAATATGAGGGCCAACAAAGAAGTCAATAACATATGTTCTCATCGAAAATATGTAGTCTTCACAAACCTATCTGGATTATGTCTACTATATTAAACAGACACTCTTTTCCAAGATCTCCCTGCAACACAGAATTGCTTCGTTAAAGATTACACATGTGAATGCCTTGGCCGCTACTCCTGCTGGATCCTCGTCCGCTTTGAGGACGACATCACCTACTCAGAATCTCCAACGCTAGGTCTCAAATACATTGGTGAGGGAAAACTGTCAACATGGTACCATCTCGACTCTAGAGGCTGCTTGACAAGCCCTCCAAATTAAAAACTCATTCTGGTTGTCTGGATAGTGACGACCAGTGGTTAAGAAACAAGTGGTTCCAACCACCGTTTCCAAATGTTTCGGGTCGTTATCCTCGGAACCCATCAACCAATCCCTCTAATATTATAGGGAGGTGAATTAATAGGTAACTCAAGGGCTCAGTTCAAGAAGATAGGAGTCCTTCATGAGGACTCCCACCAACAGTCACCACTAGACTCGAGTGGTATTGCACCCTCAACATGATGAGGGTATAACCTATAGGTGTTCGGATCAGGTTCCTTAGTCTCGAGCACGCAAGACGAGCTCTTAGAGGCGAAATTCAGTCAACAGTGAGAAGGTTCTTACCTTTTCCCCCTCTGGAGAGGTCCATTAATCTAACCTGATGGCGAACAACGAGAGAACATATACACCCATCTGTCCTGATTTCACTGCCCAGCAGACTCATCTTGCAGTAACACATCAATCCTGCCAGGAAATTCCAGCGAAGTACTATATTAAGTCACATACACTAGTTTATAATTAATCATCCATTCAGCAGGCTCATCTGGCTGCATCCAAAGAATCTCTCCAATCAAATATGGCGACCACCTGTAAATAGGAACATACACCTGCATACACTCATCAATTCTCCTAGTTGTATCGTCTTCCAGTATTGAAGAATATTCATTAAACATATTTGGTGGAGAACAATCATCAGACACATACACCTGCAATTCATCATGATAACCAGTACTCTCGTTTGGTTGCACTCAGAGATGTCAATTGGTTGCTCCAATGACAAACAGAAGGCATACACAACATTCTTCCCCCACACATGTGTACTATCAGAATTCACTAATAGGAAAAGAAGGATAGGAGCAGGAACACACTCCTACTCTAAAAATGGAATGGATGTATATTTCCGTTTCGGCAGCTGATGTCACCAAGCACATTCTGACAATGGTGAATGAGTAGAAGAAAATCTCTAACCATATTCAGGATACCTGTCAAAATATTATAACAACTTTAGCAACATCACTGGGAAAGAATCATAAATCTGTCCCTATCAGTAGAGTGACTCACCAACATGTCACTCCGGAGTAGATACACACCTCTATTCTAGTCTAGGAGGGTTGTGGGGCATGCTCCCCCATGTCATATGGACAATCATGTTGGGAACATACACCCGATTTAAATGGAGATAATCAGCCAAACCTGACCATTTCTCATGAGCAGGCACATTCACCTGCCCACAGTAACCACTTCAGTCAACAATCAGTTTCCAATGTGAGTAAGAAGGTGTCTACTAAAAAGACCCATCCAGCATAGTTCAAAAATCAAGATCCAATCTGCAATAAGGCCTTGCTCAACACTGGAGTCCTTGAAGACCTCAAACAATTATCTGTTGAAAATCAAGATTCTACTATCTCATTTCCAAATAGTGGGAACAATAATTATGATGGTATTCATTAGACACTTCCTCATTAAGGGTTACTTCATGACAATTCGTTCGATCTCGAAGATTCATCTTCAGATGAGAGATGCGATAACCCTCTACATAGACATAAGGCCAAGGAGAAAAATGTTTTATCTTTTGTTGTAACCCACCATGGTGGTCCTCCCCATGATGATGAATTTAGCTATGAAAGTCCTCTACAGAGTAGTAATTTGAATTGCCTATAAAATTATTCAATGGACAATGTAGTGACAGAAAATCCCTCTTATCTTGAGGCACTTCCAAATGCGAATCTAATCATATCTGATACTTTATCACAAGCAGGTAAAATACTTTCTGAGCAAGAAGACAGCCCGGGGCATAGGTTATTCTCCGAACTACACCTCGGTCATGCATATTTAAATTTTATAGATGAATCCTCTACCAATCTTGTTGAATATGATGAATCAACAATGAAGAACCAACTTTGGTCCAATCAGGTAGAAGAATCATTATCCAATGACAAAGAGGAAGTGCTGAATATGAGAAAACAACTGGTGAAAGGTGAAATACCAGTCATGTTTTGGCCTTTGGATGACTCTCAGAATGATATTCCAGAAACGTTGATAGAATATTTTATTCATGATATTCTTCTCAACATATGGAAAACTCTTTGTCACATAAAAGATAAAATATTAACTTATGATGAATATAAAAATCATGTCAGGATAATAGAAAGGTGACAACACCAAATTGACATGGCATATCTCTATATTTCCTGGCATCCAAAGGTTTAAAATAAGTAGAGAACCCTTCAGTGTTCATGCCTTGGCGCATTAAAAAGGTTGCGCCAGTTAATTACCAATGCCCCATATGGTATTCATATCAGGAGATGGGGTGTTCATGGATTATTTCATTTCACTATGCTCTCCAGTCAACAAAGCCCGCCAAAAATGGTCTCATGCAACGTTATTGCCCATGGATGGCCACATATAACTAGATTTGTGTGTAATAAAAGTCTTGCTCAAGAACATGCCTCAACTAGTTCTTCCCAAAGTCAGGCATATAAAGAACAAGTTGTCGAATTACTCTTGCATCAAAAAATGATAATATCTAACATGATTCTCATTTAGAGCATGCACATCATCATGTGACTGTGGTGTCAGAAATAATCCAATGGTCTTCTGAGCCAGCTGATTTGAGTGGATGTCGGATAATGCATCCGGCTAATTTCTAGACTAAAGTCCACAAAATAAGTAGGTCTTTTATGAAAGTTTCAGATGTAGCATCTCAAGAGCCACCTCATCTTTCTAGGATTGGGACTCTTTTAATCCAGCCCTCGAGATCAATAGATAGGATTCGGGGAGTTGAGAAGGAAAAACAGGAACAGCCCTAGTCCACCGGACTTTGGACTTTTTCATATTCTCAATATCTTCCTCAGTGAAAGTCAGTCTTCTCTCATTTAGGGAAGAATCGACAAGAGGAACACAGAGCCGAATAATAAAGAGACTCCCTCGAAATTACGGTTCATCAATAAGTTCCTGGGGGATCAACCAAAAAAATTCAATGTCTCATATAGGACATGGAAGAAGACAGTATCGCAGAAGCGCTGACAGAAGGGACACAATGTGTTATGCATCGATAAATGTCATCAATGTCGTTGTCACTAATCCCCCAGAACATGAGGCTCACTCAGGGGAATCAGATGAATATGTTCTTGTTCAATAGGCTATACACACAGAAACGAATGAAGAAGGTGTGCATACCATAAGACAGAGGGTTGCCTAGGGGCAAGACATTCCTTTTGGTAATGCCCTTATATACTCCAGAAAGCCACATGCTAAGGAAAAGGGTAAAAGTCAGGTTACCTTCCACCCTACCTATGGGGAAGGCCAATCACTCTCATTAGAGGAATTGTTTTCACAAAAAGAAGAAGAAATTACGCAATTAGGGAGGTTAAATGCAGAACTAATTCATGGTAGTATTCCTCATAAGAATGATGGAGGTAATAAATCAAAAGAATTTGTTGCATCTGCTTGGATGGATCAAGAATATCTTCATTTACAAGTACACCCTCATAGGTCCAATCCTATGGGTCATATGTGACAGCATCTGATAATACTACCATTAGTGGAAGTACCAGTCACCACACCTGTCCAAACTCCCATTATTGCACCTGCTCAGGTACAAACTCAACAAGATGTTTCTAAAAAATTAATGACTACCCTTGAGTCATCAACAGGTCGGTTGGAAGCTATGGAAGGAAAGCATGCACAAGTTTAACCAGAAAAGAGAGCTTACCATGAATGGGTGGATGAAATCCCTCCCCCATCAAATTTTTCAAATACCACATTCCCAATTTTTAATGGTTCTGGAGATCTAAAACAACACTTAACACATTTTGTTTCTCATTGTGATCTTATGATGGGAACTACTCAGCAATAAGAAGCAGTTAAGTTCAAGGGTTTTTTGTAGTCATTACAAGGACCTGCTTTTTTATGGTATATAAGTTTTCAATCTCGGTCAATTACTGGGTGGGAAGATCTCTGTAAAAGATTTCTTCTTCAATTTAGCTCAACATTTCCAATGACGAAAGTTTTTATCTTAACAATTGTAAGAAATGGGAGAAAGAACTGGTTTTGGATTTCATTGCTCACCAGAAGGGATTAACATATTCCTTAAGTTTAGCACTCCGTCAAGAAGATTACTACCAATATGTGTGTAAAATCTATGTGATGAATTACACACACTATTGATCCATGTGAAATAAGCATAAGGGTTTCGAGACCTTAAATAAATTGCTCACTAGATAGAAGACTCTCTTATTAAGACTACTGCTAAAACTCATGTAATTCCATCAGTTCTAGGAAGGAGAATAGGTATAGTAAAGACTGCTATAGTTACACTTAAATAAGCACCAGTACCTGCTTCAACATCAAAACCATCATCATATAGAAGGGCTCCAACTCATGAGCATCAACAACAATGGCCACCTCATCAAGATGATCAAAGAGATCAAAGGCCAAAATAGTTAGAGAATTTGAAGAACAAAGTTCATTCTTTCTGGAATGAACAATTTCATGGTTACTTCATCTCAGATCTGGAAAACAATTTGTTTCAGTTTCCAAGGCCCAAAAGGCTGAACAAGGAAGGAGATGAAGACCTCCCCAAATATTTCCCATTTCATCTGTTGTTGGGGCATCTCATTCAAGGGTTTTTTGACTTCAAAGACCTCCTACAAAAGATGGTGAACTCTGGACAAGTAAAAATGAAATATTATTCAGCCCAGTTAGCATGTGTTATTCCTATTGATACATATGAAGAAGGAGAATGGCACAAAGTCAAAAGTAAAAATGTGCAGAAATATAATGATTGGATGGCCCGGAAAATGATCAACCAAACTCATGCCATTTTATGAACACAATTGAATCAACCAATTGTTTATTATGCTATTAATTCCACAACAAAACCCCCTTCATCAGAAGGGAAATTCTCAAAGAAGCATCATATTTTGAAGAATGTAGAGAAGTCAGAAGAAGATGATCATGTGTCAAAGCCTGACTTGTCTTTGACTCTGGCAGATTTTATGCCATCTTCTTCAAAAGCACGGGCACCACCCTTCCAAATAGAACATCCTGAATTGGTTCATCAGGTAGAATCTTTGTCAGATGAAGAATTGATCTTTGGTTCTGTTAACATGATTCATTTAACTGATCCTTATGCCAATGATAGTTTTGATTAAGATGAGGCTATGTTCCCTGTATCCAATAGAGTAATTAGAGGATGATACAGAGGTCTAGGATACCAGGGAATATGTGGATATTCTAGAAGCCACTATTTCAATCCTACCCCTGTTAGAACTGTATATGCAACAGAAACTCATGGAAAATCCCTTCAGTGGGCTTAACATGAACAAGAATGTTCTTCCACCCATTATAGATTCAGTCCTGACACAGTTATTTTTTAGGACCAGTTAGAGGTCACACATTTTTCGTCTCAGCAAATAGATAGACTTAGTCTTCCTAATCTATCGAAGCTATGAGTGTTTCCAATTTCTTCCATTTTATAGGATGTATCTCCTACCAAAGCATCAACATCCAAGGAACCTGCAAAACCACATTTTTATGATGGGAAACACAGACCTCTAGACCAAAAGTATATTGTCCTGAAACATTTTTTCCCAAGTACCAGCCAAGCTATCAATTCTGGATGCCTTGAATCTATCAAAAGATCTTCAGGAGGCGCTTATTGAGGCTTTGTCAAGTCCTTAAGAAATCAAAACTAAAATTGTTGCAGGTGAGGTCTACCATATAAAGAATGATTACTCAGAATTTCTTGCAGTGATAACTTTTACAGATGAATATGAAGATGATGTGGTACATGGACATATCAGACCTTTTTATCTATATGGAAAAGTAAATTACATGGAAATCCAAAGAGCTTTCGTTGATAATTTATCAGGAGTAAATCTCATTCCAATTAGTACACTTTGTCGATCAGGCCTCACTGAATATGATTTATCAGCTTAAACTTTGATTTTGAAAGGATATAATAAGAATGAACAAGAAACTGTAGGTTAAATTACACTCAGAATTCAGTTTGGAGACCTTGTGTCTAATTCAGATTTCATGGTTGTTCATCAGGATATTGCCTTCAACATTTTTCTTGGAAGACCTTGGCTACATCAACATACGACCATGCCTTCGTCATACCATCAATGTCTCAAATATTGTTTCAATTGTAAAATTGGTACATTGTATGGTGACATGGACTCATTCAAAACATGGGAATCTCAATGCATTGAGGCGGAATTCTATCACATTGAAGGAAAGGAAAAATCCATGGCAAAGAAGGGCACCGAAATTAATTCTCCCAATGGTTTGGAAACGATTCCAGTAAACCCATTCATACATGTGAGTAAAAATTATCTGTTGTCTATCATTGAAACTGACAGGATAGACCTAAATCCAAAAACTCTTATAAAACTTCTATAATATCAGTTACGACAATCGTGCTAGACATCATGGTAGAAATTGTTGATTCACCAAGAAATGATGAAATCTTAGATAGAAATGTCTTCATTTCATCCACTGAAATCCATAAATTCTATACTTCATCAACCAGATCAGAAGAAGTTATAGAAATACCAAAGGAAAATAGTGATGTCGATTCTCAATCCATCATCCCCTCTTTTCCACCCCAGGAAAACCTTTCATCATCAATAGGGATTGAAATGGAAGCCTCTTCTTCGAGATGTTCAAATTATAACCTCTACCCTATCTCTGAAAGTTCTTATTCATCATCTACTCTACAAGTAGAAATAGAAGAAATAACACATGTTGAAGAAAGTGAGTATGATCTTAGGGATGCTCCTCCAGTATTTGAAGAGGGTATCTCTACCATTGTGGATGAACATAGAGAAATAAATCTGGGTACAAAATAAGATCCACGCCCCACTTTAATTAGTACAACCATGGCTCTTGAAAAACAATAAATGTATACTTCATTTTTAAATAAATTTTGAGATGTATTTTCTTGGAATTATACAAAAATTCCAAGTCATGATCCCAATGTTTCCACTCATCATTTGGGTTTTCCAGAAGAACATCAAGGATTCAAGAATGTAGTGAGAAGAACACACCCAACTTATGCCTCCAAAATTGAATCTAATTTTGATATGCTTATCATGGATAAATTCTTCAGAGAAGTTCAATATCCCAAATGGCCGCCCAATATTGTCCCTATGAAAAATAATAATGGACAAATTAGAGTTTAAATTGACTTTAGTGGTCTTAATCAGCATTGTCCCAAGGATGATGTTGTAATTCCGATCACAGAACTCTTAATAGATGAAACAGCAGGCTATAAAGGTCTTTCCTTCATGGATGGTTATTCTGGGTACAATCAAATACAAATGGCCCCAGAAGTTGAAGAGTCTATAGCCTTCAGAGCTCCTCAAGATGTGTTTTGATAACAGGTAATTCCCTTTGGCCTGAAGAATGCAGGTGCAACGTATCAACGTACCATGCACCATTTCATCAAACCCATTTTAGGGAAATCTGTTAAATGTTACATGGAAGATTTGGTGGTTAAATCCAGAAAACGTTCCAATCACTTGGCTGATCTGGAAATCATATTCAACAAACTTTGAAAACACAATTTGAAGATAAACTCCTTGAAACGTGCCTTCGGGGAAACCATAGGAAAATTTCTTGGCATTGCTGTACACCATCGTGGTATCGAAGTTGATCCTAAGAATAAAAAATCAATCCATGACATGTCACCTCCTAGAAATTTGAAGAAATTAAGAGGACCTCAAGGACACTTGTCCTATATTCGCCATTTCATTTCCAATTTGGCAGGAAAGTGTTTAACCTTCACTAGATTAATGAAGAAGGGAGTCTCTTACCAGTGGACTGAAGAATATCAATAACCAATTGATATTTTCATGAAATGTCTCTTGAGTCCACCGGTATTAATGCCACCTATTGAAGGAAGACAAAATTTTCTCTATGTGACAGAATTAGTGAGATCATTGGGTTCGTTCCTTGCCCAAAATAATGATGCAGGGAATGATAACAGCCTTCACTATCTCAGTCGGACTATGCATGAGGTAGAAACTCGATATTCAAGTATTGAAAAGTGCTTCCTAGTAATAATCATTGTAGTTCAAAAATTAAGACACTACCTGAAACACCATGAGGTCCAATTGGTATCTTGTAATAATCCGCTCAAATTTATCCTTAGTCGTCCAATGCTTACAGGACGTCTGGAAAGGTGGCAGTTATTTTGTCGCAGTTTGATATCCAGTATGTGTCTCACAAGGAAATAACGGGCCAATCTCTGGCCGATTTACATGCTGAACACCCATTTGTAGAAGATACATATTTAAATACTGAACTTCCTGATGAGGAAGTCTTCTATATTCAATATAATCCTCAAACAAGGGAAATGTACTTTGATGGTGCCTCCAGAATTCCAACAGAGAATAAAATGGAAAAACCTAAATTCAAATAAGTTGAATTAGGAATCATGCTTATTTCCACAGAAAAGGCAGTGCTACCATATTCCTTCTTATTTTTGGAAGGAGGCACAAACAATGAAGAAAAATATCATACTCTCATCATAGGCTTGGAATTGGTGCATCAGGCACAAGTGAATCACTTGAAGGTAAAAGGTGATTCAGATTTGGTAATCAAACAAATCAATGAGAATTATGTCATCAGAAAGGAATAGTTAATCACTTTATGTGATTAGGTTGGAGAATTAATGGAGGAATTTTCTTTTGAAATCGACATTTTCTTATGTCCTATGATCACAAAATTCCTAAGCAGATGCACTAGAAAATGTAGCCACAGCCCTTGCAGATCCAAATCAGGATAAAAATATCATCCGTATTGCCCACCATCGTGTATATTCACCTTTTTTTCAAATCATAATAGAGGAAATCAATGAAATCAGTCCCATTTCTGAACCATATGGTCATACTACATGATGGATGACATCTATCAGAAAATACCTTCAAAATAGAACACTCCCACCTGATAAAGCCGGGAAAGAACATGTCCGGTGATGTGTGGTCAATTTTACTCTTTATGATTGACCACATCACCATAATATTCACTACAAGTGAGGTTTTGATGGATTTATTTTTATATGTATTGATGGTGAAGAGACAATGATTGTCATGACTGATGTTCATGCTGGAGTTTGTGGTTCCCACCAATCTAGACATAGAATTTCTGGTCAAATTCGAAGGCTTGGATACTTATGGCCTTCAATGATGCAAGATTGTGTTGATTTCACTAAAAGTGTAACTCTTTCCCAGTATGTGCCAACTTCATTCATCAACCCCCAGAGATGCTTCATATAGCTAAATACTCATGGCCATTTTCCACATGGGGAATTGATGTAGTAGGACCTTATCCACCAGCTACATCCAAGCAGTTTAAGTATATTCCTACTAATACTAACTTCATTTCCAAATGGGCAGAAAAAATACCTCTCAAAGAAGTTTGTTCTAAAGGAATTGTTATCTTCGTCAAGTCTAAAATCATTACTGGATTTGGTGTCCCTCATACCATGTTGACAGAAAATGGAACCTACTTCTATTCATCTGAGGTGAGAAAGTTTTATCAAAGATACAACATAAAATCTAACCATTCATATTGGTATCATGTAACGGCCAATGGTCAGGCAGAGGATTTCAATAAGACTCTTTCAAACATTAATTTTTTTTTTGAAAAGCATATATCATTAATGAAAAAGATCAGCAGAAGTGCATGCATGAAGCCATGAAGGGAAATTGTCCAGCCAGAGCTGGTTAGTGCCGAATGGGCCTGAGGATACTAGCTGATGGGCCGTGTTGTTCCCGTCCTTTTTGGTAAAATAGAAGGTGCACAATGAGAAGCGTTGGCTGAGTGTGAGAATTCTCCTGACAATTGCGCCAAATGACTGGAGTCCGCCGTCGTTGTGAATGATAGCGTCAATAATGGAAAGATAATCAGACATAATGATGATGTCTCCCCATCCACATTCAATCGCGAGCATCATACCAGCAAGGATGGCCATGGCTTCAGTGACCACCGGTTCCCAGAATGTCTGATGTGGTTCATACTTAGCAGCAAGGATTTTCCCCAGATGATTTCACTCAAGGAGGCCGAGGGAAACAAGCCCAGCTTTTGGAAGCGACACGTCCACATTGATCTTGAGATTCCCTTCCATTGGGGGATTACAAGGCACATGGGGATAGGGGGGCACCCGGTAAAGAACATCTGTTGTGTCCTTCCAAACCTTCAATCCAAGAGGTAGCACGATCAATCCAAAATTTGGGGGGTCTGAAGGCATGATGAAAAATTGTGTCGTTGCACCGGACCCAAATAATCCATCCTAGAGTGCAGAGTGAACCAACATCAGCCGGGGAGATAGAGGAGTGCCAACGCGTCAGAAGATCGGGAAGGTCAGAAGCCAATACCAGCGAAGCAGAAGAAGCCGAGCCCCGTAGATTCCAGATTTCCTTATCTCTCGGGCAGAGAATGATAGCGTGCAGAGGGGTTTCAGGCATGTTCAAGTAGAAAGGTCAATAGGTGGTGCTGGCCATATGTCGAAAAACAAGAAGGCTAATTGTTCGGAGAGTACCCGTACAAACCTTCCAACAAAAATGGAGAATTTTTGGGGGGACTTTGAGCGACCAGATCGATTTTCGCTGAACCTCATCCTTGTCAACTGGGTGGGTTCCAAGAGAAAGTCTGTAGTCGGATCTCTCTGTGTAAACGCCCGAGGTGTCATTGATCCAGAAGTGACGGTCAGGGCTAGCGTCAAGTACCCAAGAGATGATGAGTATAATTCTTTGATCTCTTTCGTTGAACCATTCGATGATCTTATCCAAACACCACCCTTGTCCCCAGTTGGAAAGGAGGTAGCTGACAGTGGCATCTTCCAGACCTGGTTGGGCAGGGGATGTAGCCCGTAAACCCTCTTTATCAACAAGCCAGGGGTGAGACCAGGTTTTGACAGATGATCCAGTCCCAATTCTCCAACCCAATCCTTTATCCATGAGATTTTTTCCCCCCAGATGCTTCTCCAGAGGAAGCTGGGGCGAGGACCAAGAGAGGAAGCATGAAAGTCCGTGTCGGGGAAATAATTAGCTTGTAAAACTCACGCACAAAGAGATGAAGGGCGGTCAATAAGGCGCCATCCCTGCTTGGCCAGAAGCGCGTCGTTGAAGAGAGGAAGATTCTAAAACCCCATCTCACCCTCTGGTTTGGGTTTGCATAGTTTTTTCCAGGCCATCCAATGCGTTCGATTACATCCATCATTCATCCCCCACCAAAAATTGGAAATACGTGTGTGGATCTGGTCGGTGATGGACACTGGGATCTTAAAGAGTGGCATAAAGTAGCTGGGAACAGATTGGATTATAGCTTTGATGAGAGTCTCTTTGCCTGCTTTCGAAATTATTTTAGGGGTCCAGCCTTGGATTTTAGCCTCAATCCTGTCCACGATGGATGCGAAGATTTCTTTTTTAGACCGGCCAATCACCATGGGGAGCCCGAGATACTTCTGATGTTTAATAAACATATGGATGCCATCTAAAGCACAATGATCATTCCTCTTAGATAGAGTCACCCCTGCACTGAAGGAAATTTCAGATTTACCATGATTGATTGTTTGGCCAGACGCCCTCTCATACTGGCGGATCGCCTGGCAGATCACTCGGCATTCGTTAATTGTTGCTCTAGAAAAAGGATGCAGTCATCAGCGAAGAGGAGATGCGACACTGGAGGGATAACTCGACAAAATTTATCCCCATGAATAGACTTAGAAGAAGCAGCCCTGCAAATAAGATTAGAAAACACGTCAGCCACCAGGATGAAGAGGAAGGGGGATATAGGGTCACCCTGGCGAAGGCCTCGAGAAGGGGTGAAAACTCTTGTGAGCTCCCCATTGGCCACTATCTTAAACGAGACATTCGAGACGCAGTCCATGACCATGTCTATCCATTTAGCGCAAAAACCCATCTTCAGCATAACGGCTCTAAGGAAGTGCCATTCAACTCGATCGTAGGCCTTTGACATATCCAATTTCTAGGCCATGGTTCCTCTCTTCGCCGTGGAGCGTGATTTCATAGAGTGGAACACTTCAGGGGCCACAATCGCATTATCAGTGATCAGTTTCTCGGCCACGAAAGAGCTCTGATTTTCAGAGATAATTTCTGATAGCCAAGGTCGCAGCCGATTGACAAGGATCTTTGAGAAGATCTTGTAAGTGATATTACATAGGCTGATAGGTTGAAAGTCAGGGATCGCCACAGGTTTATTGATTTTGGGGATTAAGACATTACAATTTCATTGATGGCCGTAATGATGGTGTTTCCAGCCTAGATATTTTTAATCAACTTGCATATGTCAGGACCGATGATGTGCCAGTATTGCTTAAAAAAGAGGGCGTGGAACCCATCGGTTCCTGGAGCCTTGGTGGGATGAAGATTTTTCAAAGCCAGGCGTATCTCATCATCTGTCACCTCTTTGGAGATCTTCCTATTGATATCATCTGTGATTATAGGTTTGATACATTCTTCCACCTCAACAGACATGAAAGGGGTTCCTGTAGAGAAGATGTTCTGGTAGAAGCCAATCAAGGCCTTGTGGATACTGTTGGTGTCAGAAACGTTGCTTCCATCGGGCTGTGATAAGCAGGTAATGCAGTTTTTCTACCGCCTGGCGGAAGCTTTCTGATGAAAATACTGGGTATTAGCGTCCCCTTCTTTGATATGGTTGTCCCGCGCGTGCATAGCCCAGAAGCTTTCCTTGGTACGTAAGTTCGTGTCCAGCTCTCTTTGTTTGGTTCCAATCTTAGAGAGATTGCAATTGTATGGCGCCAATCATACCGGACTACCACCCACAGTACTACATGATCAACTCCATATTCATTGGTATATATGGAACAAAAGCAGTCTTTCGTATTGAAGTCCAATTACCTTCTCTTAGAGTCTCCATTTGTGATCCGTTATCTAGAGATGAAAAATCTCAAAAGAGATTGGATGAATTGGAATGACTAGATGAAAAAATATTGTGCACCTTGCACCACATGGAAGTCTATCAGAATCGAATATCATGGGATTTCAATAAAAATGTTCTTCTTCATTCATTCATTCAAGGAGAATTTTTATTTTTCCTCAGAACCCCAATGATACCAGGAAAAAGCCTCCAAATCTTGAGCCAAAGTGTAAAGGACCTTACTCAATACATAGGGTATACTTCAATGAAGCTTATTCTTTAATCTCAGTGGATGGAGAAATCATTTAAACTCCAAATAATGAATGATTTTTGAAGAATTATTTTTTGTAACACAAATACACTCTTTTATCCTTGTTGCAGGAGATAAAACTGCATAGCCCCTTGTTCATCCAACACGACATTAAACTGTGCCCCCTTTGTCGTCCAACATGATGTTAAACTGTGCATCGTCCTTCATGATGTTAAACTGTAAATAGTCCCTTATATGTCCTACATGACGTTAAAATGTACATGTTCATCCTACATGACATTTAAACTGTGAAAAAGTCCCTTAATATGTCTTACATGACGTTAAACTATGCACATGTCCTGCAGACGTTAAACTGCACAAAAATATTTCCTAGCTACATGATGTTAAACTGTTCCACACCTTTTTTCCCACATGATGTTAAACTATGCATCGTTAGGTTTGTTTCTACATCTTGTTTCACACACTGAGCATGACTCATGTGAGCTTAGAGTAAGCTTCAACCATAACAGCCTCTCTGGGCTGCTAACAATGCGTAAGTCCGAACACCATCTTCGGGTCATTATCCTTAAGTACAACTGAATCACCAATTCATTCTCAATCAAACTACGTGGACATTGATCCTTGACTTCTTGGATGGGTACATATGAAACCTCCCGAGGTTCAATCCCAACACCAATATCTTCACGTCGGTTCACCTCCATCTCATACGATGTTGATCCATGAACCCCCCACCCCCCACCAAAACCAATATGTTCACATTGGTTTACAATCGTCCAACATGACGTTAATCTATGTACTTCCATTTTGTCCCTACCACATGACACTAAACTGTATAGCACCATCATCCTTGCTATATGTTGTCAAACTATATAGTCCCCCATTGTCCTTGCTACAAGACATTAAACTGCATAGTAATACATCCTAGCTACATGATGCTAAACAGTTCAGCATTGGTCCATGCATATGACCTTAAACTATTCGCACTTTTGTCCTGTATGCCAACAAACTAAAAAATCTCTGACACCCTCACCTGAGAGGGAATCATTATTGACATTGATCTCAAAGCATGTCATATTCCATGGACTACGTGCATACATGGAAATGCCCAATCCTTTAATCTTGGGCCCAACAATCATTTCACTAAAGTCCCCTTTCACCCTTCACATGTACGAACCAAATCTGTACAGAGGATATTTCAAGAACGACGTATGGATTGTTTCCCATCCCTATGAGATACGTGGGAATGTTCGAGCATCCCTTGAATGCAGGCCCATGTCTTTGGGTCTAATCCCCAAACTTTTCTTTGAGTCCCTTTGCTAAAAATTCCCCCTGCGAGCACATGAATGTGGTATGAAAACCCTTGTCTTTATTCACATCAGGTTTATAACAAACACACAATATGTCTCCCTCATTACTATCCGAGCTCTATGAACCTAAACTAAGATCACATACACTCTCATCCCACATGACATTAAACTGTATTTCAATAACTATGTATGGCTTGATTATCATCCTAATGAGATATGTAGTGAAGTCCAGCATCTCAATTCAGGACCCAACCACAACACGATTATGGTCATCATTGGTCTATGTATCTCCTTAATGCATTAGAAAATACCCATTTTCATGTGTCATAGTCCTAACCTTAAATACTTCCAGATCTCCATAACCATTTTCTTGACTTTTGGTCACAAAATATCTGATACCCGAGAATTCTTTTGCCTGACCATGCAGCATGTGCCCTTAGGCGGCCTTGCAAAAATAGTCTACATAACGAACCTGTCAGCCAAAAGATGCTATTATTTGACTATGAAACCAATGTCCTTAGGTGACCCTGCATAATTCAACCACCCCAACATGTATTACAAATAGTGGTAACTTCATTCTTGGGGGGAAACCTCTTTTTACCTTATTTGTCCCATGCCCTTTTTCATGATCTGAAAGTATTCATGTCTATGGTTTATATTTCCCTTCCCTACATTTGGTTCAGACCTTTGCAGGAGTGACAATAATCCAATTATTTGAAAATATTGATTGGAATATCCTCTCCATATTCAAGTACCTATCTCCATACAGTAGACTCTATGCATTGGGAAATTTGAATCACCATAAACTTTCACTAGCTTTTAGCAATAGAAATGTAATATTTCTGAAGTTCATTTTCCTAACTATACTGCATGTGCCCTTAGTTTTCCTTGCATAAGTAGTCTACATAACATACCTGACATCCAAAAGATGCTATTATTTGACTATGCAGTCAATTCTTTTATGTGGCCCTACATAATTCAACCCCCTAACGGGTTTTTCAAATAGTGGTAACTTCACTCTTAAGAAATACATCCTCTAATGCCTTTTATCCCTTTTTTCATATCATCCCTCAGATTCAAAATTTCTTAAGTCATATTTTATATGTTTTCCCCCATACTTTAATGTGGAAATATGTTTTCAAACAAATTATCATGGAATTGAGTCAATTTTAATCCATTCGGTCAAAGATATTCAACCTTAAACTTTAAACTTTTTATGTCTAGCATGCATGACATTAAATTTCCAACAAGAGACAGGGTACTCATTAAATTTTTAACCTGTAAAAGGAACTCTGAACAAAAGTTTTAACACCCCAAGATTCCACAGTATTCTTCCCTTTGAATAATACAGTAGCGTGTGTTGTACGCAACTTCGAGTTCTTACACACACCACAACCTATCAAACAAGCGGTTATGAATAGTAATACTCACTTTTTGATATTTTATAAATTTTATGATTCAAAATGGACTTCATATTTGGATTCGGAATATCAAAATTATCCTAGGGTGAATTTTTGGTATTTTTCTGAAAAATTTCAATTTTTGATGAATAGTGAAAAAACACTGAGTAATAGTTTAAAAACGAATTTTTAGTTAAATAATTATGTATTTTATTTAAATAAAAATAAGGTAAAAATAGATACATAATACCTATATATGTGAAATTTAATTCAATGTAGTTATTTTAGAATAATTTTACACACATAAAAAGTTTATTGAACTTTTCACCGTGTTTTACCCATCTCCTAGGAGAATTTGAAAATTCACATAAAACATAATTTTACCGCTTCTGTGAGTGGAATTTCAAAAATACGAGATACATGGTTATTATCAAGGACTAAAATTTGGTTTAATAAGATCAAAATAATGTTTGGTGAATAATAACTTTTTACTTTTATTTGCCACGGTTAAAAGTAAATAGGATAATTAAGGGTAAAAATGATATTAGTATTACCCTAACACATGTCCAAATTCTATTTGACAAGTGTATCTCGACAAAAAACAAACTTTGGAATAAAATATTATCATTTAGGTCCACTTGGATTAGATTAGGACATTTATTTTTATTTAATTCAAAGAAGAGTTAAAAGAGTTAAAATCAAAGTTTAATAACTAAAACATTTTTAATATAGGGTTATACAGAAGATAAATTAGATTATAAATATTAATTATAAATATAAACATATTTCCTACATAATGGTATTTTATTTATAATTTTTAGATATTAAATAATTTAATTAATTTATGACACAATGGTGATGCATTAATTACATAATTAATGAAATATTAAAATAATTTATAATATAACCACCAAAATAAATTTAATTTGATACTTTTTATGAATTCCACTAATTTTATAGGGTAATATGACATTTTATTATTTATTTAATTAAGTTTATTCTAAGTAATCATGCTTTTATGATTTTCACAAGAATCAAATTCCAAATAGTTTCAAAATTGACATAAAAGAGTATTTAAAACAAATATTATATTTTTAATTGATATTAAATTCCTAAAAATATGAGGTTAGGCCAAGAGACTTATATAGTGGTAGTTGTATCATTAATGAACCACTTGGTGATCTCTTGGATTTATATATTATGTTTATTAACTATATAATATAAAAATACAAAGTGACATGGTAAGTGTCAAACTAATTAACTACGAGTTAAAAATAAAAGATAAGGTTAATATAATGATCCAAACCAGTATAAAACCTATTTTTTGAAAGGTAATCGACCCATACCCACCATATAATTTGAATAATACACTTTTTATCCCTTAGAAATCGAATATTAATTTATTATAAAATAATACTTTATGTTTTTCCTAAAGAGCCCCTCCTCCTCCTTATAAAAGTACACCACTTATATCCTATTATTCACACATTCAAAGACTTTTGGTTCGGCCAAAATCTTCCCAAATAACCTCTAAACTATCCTAAATTAATCCTAGAGGCCTTCCTTTAGTCATAAAGCCAACCTATGGATTAATTTTGATCAAATCAAAAGGAATAACCTGATGAAGAGGTAATGTTTTCACTGCCCTCTTTCAAGTTCCTTTCTTCTTCAAATTCTTCTTTCTTTGTTATTCCCATTCTAAAATAATAACTCTAGTATCTTATATATATTTTGGTGTTATTATAAATATGGTACAACCGTATTCAAAATTCTATCCATCCATTGAATGACATGTCACCATACATGCGTACGTACGGCTTACCATCTCCACGTCGTAGTGTAATTATTATTCAATAAATTATTATTTGGATGGGTATAATAGTGATGTGTAATTCATATAAATAATAAATATAACATGATAATGATTCTGTATATATGATATAACTTTAAATTATATATTATTTTAATATCAAAATAATGATATTATTGCATGTGCTTACGTACGGACTACCGTCTCCACGAACGCGATGAGATTCATTACTCATCGCATCCATTCAAGAAATAATTTCATTTGATGATTAAAAATATTTTTCAAAGACTTAATATCAGTCTGGATATGAATAAGATACAACCTATCCATAACAAACATGGCTTATGTAACAAAACATATAAAAGAAAACGAGTAAGTTAACACCCGAAACGACAATAATACTAAGATATTATTAACAAAACAATGTTAAAAGATCATATATGATATCATATTAATTTAAATGATTCTTTTATAATTTAATAACAATTATGTCACCATTATATAAGATGTTAACCTACCCTCGAGTAAGAAAAAGTACAAGGTAAGGGTTTATTTCACAATCTCTTCATTATCCGAGGTTGTTTATACATAATTATCTATTGGGACATCTTTATCATCCACATCCATGTTTCATAAAAATGTATTTCAAAACATTATTAATATTTTATAGAATATGAGTTAAAGTCATTTATACCCTTATTTGACTTTTTATAATATGTTTATAAAGTAATATTTCCGTCATTTTCCAAACAAGGTCATTTTTAACCTTTTCGATAGAATTAAGGTAAGAATGTTTTTGTTAACTTATACGGTGGGTGTGGCTATTTTCCACCGTTATAAAGTCATCGAAGATTCCCTTACAAGATTATAAAGAATATTTTCAAATTAAATGTTTTATTTTATAATTATGTAACTTTTAAATGATTTCAAAAAATATATATATTTCTCTCAAATATTTTTGATTTCATCTATGTCAACATCCTTTAATGGATTTTTAGTTTATTTGAAGTTGATTTATTATGATACAAAACTTCCATATTGTAATGAAAGTTTTGTGATATATTTGACTGTGGATATGTTATTTCTATACCATTCATGTTTTATGGAGAATTTATTGACATTTTATATGGTAGTTTTAATATGATTGATTATGTTATGTTTAAACCTGTTCATATGAGGAATGCATTGGACTTAATAAGTGACGGGTGGAGCCTGCTATATCTACTCAATGCATCGTTAGGTCTCATTAGACAAACTAGTGTCTTGACACAAGGCCTTGACAAAATCTTATTTTTAGTCTTGGCACGAGGCCTTGACTAAGTGGTTATGATAGTCTGTCATTATGCATTCCATCATTATGAAAGTGGTTATTGATATTGCATGTGATTTTTTTACTAGTAGAATATCCATGAGAATAAGTAAATGGGGTTATTTAATTTTATCATTCCCATATTATGCTGAAGTTCATGTTTAAAAGGATTTTCTTTTAGTTAGACATTGCTTTAAATGTTTATGCTTATTTATGAAAGTTCCCGCTATATTGTTATCCTTACTGAGCATCTGAGCTCACCTCTTTCAATGTTTTATTTTTTCCAGGATGTGAAGAAGTAATTTATAAATGAACTGCTGGAATTGTATGAGGGGATATGAAGACAAGATGTTGTTGTAGTAGTTTTTACATTATGATATAATGTAAACAATATGAATGTATCTAGTTATTCCAAGGATACTAAAATAATCGGTTTTTCGAGACTTGATCTTTTGTGATCATGCCAATATTATGTAATAATGCACTGACTCTGGGTAACTAGGGTCGGGACGTTATAGTTGGTATTATAAGAAGTTTATTACAAACCTTGGAAGCTGGATTTAGATAAATTCTGATTAGAACACATAGATCTAAGATGGACTTTGGGGATTAGTATAAAATAACTTCCTAGAATTTTGGTATTGTATATTTTTTTTGAGTTTTCTGAGAAATAAATCTCTGTATGGATACGAGTAGGTAGAGGTGGCTCTGGAACAGATGTACCAAGTGGTAAAACCTGAAAACACTACTTTGATCTATACTCGAACGGGAACTGGTGCACGACAACGGGCCTTGCTGCACTCTTGGTTACGACACTCCCGGGGGATATGCATATGATAATTCTCATTTTCATTACAAACCAATATGAAGGGTTTATGAGTATATACTTCCTCAAAGAAAAAATGATTTTTTATGATTATAGATTATATTCATAAACAGTTCAATTTATGTTAAGTGTTTTACACGTTGGATTTATGTATTTTGATTCATAAACTGATCTAGTTTATGCCATTGTTTAGAAATGGCTCCTAGTGGAAGGAATGGAAACCGTATTAAGGTATGAACTCCATGTAGGGATTTCTCTCGTTATCAAGATAATTATAGTGGAGCTGGTGATGCAGCTGGTGTGGATCAGCTAATCACCATACTGGGACAACTCACTCAGGTTATGAATAATAACCTTACCCATATAGAGTAGCCTGATCTGCAACATGGAGGATAAATGTTATATCGCTTCATGAGAAAAAAACCACCAACATTCAATGGGAGTACAAATCCCTTAGTAGCTGATAAATGGATAAATTCCTTAGTGAAAATATTCCATGCCTTGGGGAGTAGTGAAAGGGAAAAATTTATCATGGAAGTTTACCGCCTCACTGGAGATGCTGATCAATGGTGGTTATTGAATCAAAACACGAAGGAAGATAATGAAGTATCAAATATGGAATTTAGGGAGTTCAAGGAGCTTTTCTTAGAAAAATACTTTCATCGTGACCATAGAGCAAATATGAAAAGGCAATTTCTAAGTCTGAGACAAATGGAGGATGAGAATGTCACAAAGTATGAGGCTAACTTTACAAGGTTAGCAAGGTATACTAGATATTATATACATAATCCAAGAAGTAATATTGATCGTTTATTTGATGGGTTAAAACCATTTCTTCATCGAGAATTGGTCTCACAATCCTTCTCGTCGTACAAAGACATTGTCTCATATGATATCAAGACATAAAATGAATTCTCTAAGTCTTATGACTTTAAAGAAAAGAAAAGGAAGAAGAGATCTACTGATTAATCTGTAAATGGAAATAATGGGAAGAAGGGAAATGTTGAATATCCATCCTGCAGTAAATGTGGGAAGAAACACCCTGGTATATTCTTAAAAGAGATGTGTGTCTTTACAAGTGTGGGGAAAAAGGACACCAAGCTTGTGATTGCAAAGGGAAGAAGGAAGATACTGATGTTAAATGCTACAATTGCAGTGAGATGGGACATTATGAAAATGAATGTCCTAATGGATAGGGAAACATACCTCGAAAAAGGCCAAGGGATCAAGGCTAGGCTTATGCTATCACTACTGCTGAGGTAGAAGCTCCTAAAGACGTGGTGGCAGGTAATTTAATGGTTTCCTCAAGTTTAGAGAATGATTTATTTGATTCGATATCATCACATTGTTTCATATCTTCTTAGTTTTCTAAGAAAATGAGATATTTCCAATTTGATTTAACAAGGGATTTCTCCGTCAAAAATACTAAGGGAAATATCATTGCTACAAAGTTCTATGAATCACTTCCCATTAGAGCACAGAAATGTTCTTTATCTGCTGATCTCATCATCATACCTATGATTGAGTTTGATATAATCTTTGGTATGGATTGGATTTCATACCATGAAGTGAATATTTATTGTAAGAAGAAGGAGGTTACAATTTTTGATGATGATGATAAGGAACACATTATCTTTAGAGCAGAATAGTCACCACCTAATTCTTATCTAGATCCACCCCCAGTAGCACAACTAAATTCAATTATCAGGGAGTAAGATAATGAAATAACTGTGGGTGAGGAAAGGAATATTCAAATAGAGGATGCACCTATTGTGAGAGAATATATTGACGTGTTTCTAGATGATTTACCTGGACATCCTCTAGAATGACAAATTGAGATTTCCATTGATTTAATTCCTGGATCAAGGCTCATATCGGAGACCCCTTATAGAATGGCCAATGTGGAATTTTTGGAACTAAAGAAACAACTAGAGGATTTGAGTAATAAGGTATTTATTCACCCTATTTTTTCTCCATTGGGAGCCCCTGTCCTTTTTGTTAAAAAGAAATATGGCTCCATGAGGTTATGTATCGACTATAGGGAGATCAATGCTATAACAATAATGAACAAGTATCCTCTACCTCAGATTGAGGATTTCATTGACCAAATTCATGGAGCGCAATAATTTTCAATGATTGGCCTTAGATATGGATACCATCAGTTGTGTGTGAAGAAGGAAGACATTCCAAATATAGCATTTCGAACATAGTATGGGCATTACGAATTTACAGTAATGCCTTTTGGGCAGACTAATGCACCCTCTGTATTCATGGATCTAATGAATAGAGTTTTCAAGATATATCTCGATGAATTTGTGGTGGTATTTATTGATGATATCTTGGTATAATCCAAATTCTATGATGATCATGAAAATCACTTGCGAATTATCCTGAAGACTCTTAGAAGACATGAATTATATGGGATGTTTAGAATGTGTGAATTCTGGCTTCAGGAGATCTCTTTTCTTGGCCATATTGTCTCTATGGATGGAATATCTGTTGATCCTTCTACGACCAAGGCCATCCAAGAATGGCCAGCCCTGACGAGTATAACTAAGGTACACAGTTTTATTGGTTTAGTAGGTTATTATCGGTGTTTCGTCCAGAATTTTGCATGATTGGATGACCCATTAACGAAGCTCACACATAAAGGGGTTAAATTTGTTTGGACAAAAGAGTGTAAATGATGTTTTGAATAACTGAAGATAAGATTAGTCAATGATCCCATATTGACTCTACCATTGGGGATTGATGGGTTCGTTATTTATAGTGATGCATCGAAGAAAGGACTTGGTTGTATCCTTATGCAGAATGATAAGGTTATTGACTATGCATCATGACAGCTCAAAATTCATGAGCAAAACTATCCTACTCGTTATCTTGAGTTAGCTACTGTAATATTTTCTTTGAAGATATGGTGGAATTATCTCTATGGTGAAAATGTGAGATATATACCGATCACTAGGGTTTAAAGTACATTTTCTGACAAAAAGAACTCAATATGAGGCATAGGCTATGGCTTTAACTACTCAAGTATTATGATTGCATGATACACTACCACCCATGGAAGGCAAATAATATGGAAGATGTTTTGAGCAGAAAAGATCATGGAGTTTTGAATGTGATGATAATTGAAAGGGATCCTATTTTCATGGATCTAGTGAAAATGGATATGGGAATTACCATTGAAGTCGAAACAACGATACTTTTTCAAATGGTTGCCAAAACATATTTACTAGAAAGGAAAAAGAGTTCTCAGACCGATGATGAAGAATTTCAAAAGAAGATTAATGTTGTGAATGATGGGAGATTGAGTGACTTTGTGTATGAATATGGAATTTTGAAATTTGGGAAGAGAATTTGTGTTCCCAATATACCTGATCTAAAAAGGGAATTGTTGGATGATGCTCATAGTTCCAAATTCTCTATACACCCTGGGAGCACCAAAATTTATAGAGATTTAATGGAACATTTTTGGTGGGACAACATGAAGAGGGAGATTGCTGATTTTTTGTCAAGATGTGTGGTTTTTCAACAAGTGAAAGCTGGAAGGCAACAGCTTGGCAGAGTCATGCAACCTCTTACCATACCTGAGTGGAAATGGGATAATATCGCAATTGACTTTTCCATGGAACCACCAAAGACTCCTAGAAGGAATGATGCAATATGGGTCATTGTTGATCATCTTACCAAATCACCACATTTTTTTGCTATAGGAGAAGATCTACAACTGGAACGTCTAGAAAGACTTTATATTAATGATATTGTGAAACTTCATGAAGTACCAATATCAATTGTTTCTGATCGTAATCCCCATTTTACTTCAAGATTCTGGAAAAGTCTTCAGAAATACCTAGATATTGAACTTCATTTGAGCACTGCCTACCACCCTCAAACAGATGGCCAATCAGAATGGACTATTCAACCTTAGAAGACATGTTGAGACCTTGCTCACTTGACTTTCATGGTATGTGGGATCGATATTTACCTCTGGTGTAATTTTCCTATAACAATAGCTTTCATTCAAGTATTTGGATGGCACCATATGAAGCGTTATATGAAAAGAGATATCGTACACCAACCTGTTGGGATAATGTTGGTGAAAGAAAACTTATAGGCCCAGAACTGGTGGAGGAAATGATGGAAAAGGTAAAGGTAATCCAAAACCACATCCAAGCATCTCAAAGTAGGAAGAAGAGCTATACCGATAACCGAAGGAAGGATTTGGAATTTCAGGTAGGTGATCATGTTTTCTTGAAGGTATCTCCATGTAATGGAGTTATACGTTTCAGTAATAAAGGTAAATTGTGTCCCAGGTACATCCGACCTTTCAAAATTCTAGAACAAATTGGGGCTGTAGCTTACCGGTTGGAAATGTCGCCAAGTCTCTTCAAAATTCATGATGTGTTCCACGTATCATTGTTGAGAAAATACTTTCCTAACCCAAGGAATGTACTCACTTACGAAGAATTAGAACTGGAACATGATATTTGTTATTGTCAAGAGCTCGTCAGGATTCTTGATTCAAGAGAACAAGTGCTGATAAACCGGACGACTCGTTTGGTAAAATATCTATGGAGAAATCATAAGATGGAAGAGGCAACGTGGGAACCTGAGAACCTTATGATGAAAACCACCCAAGCCTTTTTATGAGGTAGTATTAATGAAATTTTGAGGATGAAATTGTTTGAATGAGGGGAGAATTTAACACCCCAAGCTTCCACGGTACGCTTCCCTTTGAATAATACAGTAGAGTGTGTTGTACGAAACATCGAGTTCTAACACACACCACAACCAATCAAACTAGCAATTATAAATAGTAATATCCACATTTTGAAATTTTATAAATTTTATCATTCAAAATGGATTTCATATTTGGATTCAGAATATTGAAATTATCCTAGGGTAAATTTTTGGTATTTTTCTAAAAAATTACAATTTTGATGAATAGTGAAAAAACACTGAGTTATAGTTTAAAATGAATTTTTATTTAAACAATTATTTATTTTATTTAAATATAATTAAGGTCAAAATAGATACATAATACCTATATAAGTTCAATGTAATTAATTTGAGTTAGTTTAGAATAATTTTAGACATATAGAAATTTTATTAAACTTTTCACCGTCTTTTACCCATCTCCTAGGAGAATTTGCAAATTCACATAAAACATAATTTTACCGCTTCTGTGAGTGGAATTTCGAAAATCCGAGAGACACGGTTAATATCAAGGACTAAAATGTGGTTCAATAAGATAAAAATAATTTTGGATAAATAGTAACGTTTTACTTTTATTTACCACGGTAAAAAAATAAATAGGAAATTAAGGGTAAAAATGATATTAATATTATGCTAACACATGTACTAATTCTAGTCGACAAGTGTATCTCGACCAAAACAACCTTAGGAATAAAAAGTTATCATTTAGGTCCACTTGGATTAGATTAGGACATTTATTATTATTTAATTCAAAGAAGAGTTAAAAGAGTTAAAATCAAAGTTCAATAACTAAAACATTTTTAATACATAATTATACAGAATATAAATTCTATTATAAATATTCATTATAAAGATAAAAATATTTCCTACATAATGGTGTTTTATTTATAATTTTTAATCATTAAATAATTTAATTAATTTATGACACAATGGTGATTCAGTAATTACCTAATTAATGAAATATTAAAATAATTGATAATATAAATTCCCAAATAAATGTAATTTGAGAGTTTTTATGAATTAAACTAATTTTATAGGTTATTATGACATGTTATTATTTATTCAATTATGTTTATTTGAAGTAATCATGCTGTTATGATTTTCAAAAAAATCAAATTCCATATAGTGTCAAAATTGACATAAAAGAGTATATAAAAAAAATATTATATTATTAATTGATTTTAAATTTCTAAATATCTAAAGTTCGGCCAATAGACTAATATAATGATAGGTGTATCAGTAATAAACCATTTGGGGTTCTCTTGGATATATATAGTATGTGTATTAACTATATAATATAAAAATACAAAGTGACATGGTAAGTGTTAAACTAATTAACTAAGAGTTAAAACTAAAAGATAAGGTTAATATAATGACACAAACCTATATAAAACCTATTGGTTGATAGGAATTAGACCCATACCCACAATAGACTTTGAATAATCTACTTTGGATCCATTAGAAACCTAATATAAATTTATTATAAAATAATACTTTAATTTTTTCCTAAAGAGCCCCTCCTCCCCTTATAAAAGGACACCACTACTAACCAATTATTGATGCATTAAAAGCCTTTTTGTTCGGCCAAACTATGCCCAAATATTCTTTCAGCTATTCTCCCTTAATCCTAGTGGCATTACTTTAGTCAGAAAGCCAACCTAGGGATACCTTTTGATCAAATCAAAAGGAAAAACCCGAAAAAGAGGTAATGTTTTCACCACCCTCTTTTAAGTTCCTTTCTTCATCAACTTCTTCTATCTTTGTTATTCCCATTATAAAATAAAAACTCATGTATCTTCTATATACTGTGGTGTTATTATAAATATATTAAAACCATATTCATTATTCTATCCATCCTTTGAATGACATGTCACCATACGTGCGTATGTACGGCTTACAGTCTCCACGTCGTGGTGTAATTTTTATTCAATAAATTATTATTTGGATGGGTATAAAAATAATGTTTAATTCATGTAAGTAATAAATATAACATGATAATTATTCTGTATATATGATATACCATCAAATTATATATTATTTTAATATCAAAAGAATGATATTATCGCACGTGCGTACATACGGACTACCGTCTCCACGAAGGCGATGAGATTCATTCCTCATCGTATCCATTCAAGACTAAATTTCATTTGATGATTAAAAATTATTTTTAAAGACTTAATATCATTCTATACATTAATAAGATACAAACTATCCATAACAAACATGGCTTATGTAACAAAACATATAAAATAAAACGAGTAAGTTAACACTCGAAACGACGATAATACTAAGATATTGTTAACAAAGCAATGTTAAAAGATCATATATGATATCATATTAATTTAAATGATTCTTGTATAATTTAATAAATATTATTTCACCATTATACAGGAGGTTAACCTACCCTCGACCAAGGAAAAATATAATGTAAGGGGTTATTTCACAATCTCTTCATTATCTGAGGTTGTTTATACGTAATTATCTATTGGGACCTCTTTATCATCCACATCCATGTTTCTTAAAAATGTATTTCAAAACATTCTTACTATTTTATAAAATATGGGCTAAAGTCATTTATATACATATTTTACTTTTTATAAGAAGTTTATAAAGGAATCTTTCTGTCTTTTTCCAAATAAGTTCCTTTTTAACCATTTTTACAGAATTATGGTAAGAATGTTTTTTTATCTTATACGGCAGGTGCGGCTATTTTCTGCTGTTATAAAGTCGTCTAAGCTTCCATTACAAGCTTATAAAAATATTTTCAAAGTAAATGTTTTATTTTATAATTATGTAACTTTTAAATGATTTCAAAAAAGAGATATTTATCTCAAATAGTTTTGATTTCATATATGTCAACGTCCTTTAATAGATTTTATGTTTATTTAAAGTTCATTTATTATAATACAAAACATACATATTGTATTGATGTTTTTGTGATATGTTTGACTGTGGATGTGTTATTTTTATACCATTCATGGTTTATGGAGATTGTATTGATATTTCGTATGCTAGTTTTAATATGATTGTTTATGTTTTGTATTAACCTGTTCATATGAGGAATGCATTGGACTTAATAAGTGACGGGTGGATCCCGTTGTAGCTCCTCGATGCATTGGTAGGTCTCATGAGACAAACTAGTGTCTTGGCATAAGGCCTTGACAAATCTTATTTGTAGTCTTGGCATGAGGCCTTGACTATGTGGTTATGATAGTCTGGCATTATGCATTCCATCATTATGAAAGTGGTTATTGATATTGCATGTGATTATTTTACTAGTAGAATATCAATTTGAATAAGTAAATTACATTATTTCATTTTATATTTTTCATATTATGCTGATTTTCAAGTTTAAAAGGCATTTGTTTTAGTTATACATTGCCTTAAATTTTTATGGTTATTTATGAAATTCTCTGCTACATTGTTATCCTTACTGAGCATCTGAGCTCACCCCTTTCAATGATTTATTTTTTCCAGGATGCGAAGAAGTAATTTATAAATGACCTACATTGATAGTATGAAGGGATATGAAGAAAAGATGTTGTAGTAGTAGTTTTAACTTTATGATGTAATGTAAACTTTATGAATTTATCTAGTTATTCCAAGAATACTAAAATATCAGTCTTTAGAGACTTGATCTTTTGTGATCATGACAATATTATGTAATAATTCATCGACTCTGGGTAACTGGGGTCGGGGTATTTCAAAATTCGAGCTCCAACTCGCTAAACGTAAATTTTAAATGATTTAGGCAATCTTGAGCAACAAAAAGATTCAATGTTTGTGGGGTTTTTTGTACAATCCTAGAAAAAATCAAACTATGCTTACAAGCCTCATTGGATTTGGTAAAAAAAATTAGTAGTTAGCAAGAGAATTCAAGTTCAAATGATTGAAGATGAATTGTTTTTTTCATTAATGCACAAGATTATAAGAACATCCACATATTGGAGTATCTTCTCTTTTTCAATAATTACAAGAGGACTTTATCATAACTTTTCATTTGATTTATGACATCCTAATCTTCATCATAAGCCACTTGATGTTCATTCACTCAACCAACATCACTCTTTTTATCTTGACAGAGTGCTTTCTTGGAATCTATGATTGCATTCATACCATCTGTTTGGACTCCTTCCAATGAATTGTTAAGCTGGTCAAGTTCCCCAGTAACGACATCTAGCTGTTGCTGAAGGTGAATCTGCTGGACAGCTTTCTCTGTGGTCTTCCTCCTCAACTCCTTCAACTTTATGGCATGATCAACCTCAGCTCGGGACACCGCAACCTTGAATTTTCCAATATTGGTCACCAGCCTTGCACTGGCCAGATCTTGACTACACTTTTCCCCCTACTCCCTCTTTAAGATGACTTGTTTCACCACGGTATGGATCTCTTGATATCCAAAACCAGCAAGTCCCAGTATAAGGAACAAGGATGATATTCACGGGATCTTCAAAGACAACTCTTCAATAGGAACATTAGATATGATCTTCCATATATTCTACCATGCCTTTCAACTTGAGAATTGTAGTGCCTTTTTCACCTCTGGTTCTGATTCAGCATCGCTATCATAAGGGGGAATATAGTATGGGATTAATGCACTTAAAGAAGTTCCATGTTCTGTTCCTTCCCCCCTGATCCTTGGTTCTTCACTTTCTACTCCTGTTGGGGCTGAGGCTGAGGCTTCACCTCTGGATCTAACCAATGAAGTTGACATCCCAGCACAGTTAATTGAAAGCATTGGTTGGTTTCAAATGATATCAAAAGTTGATTAGATATCTTGAAAATTAAGTGCAGCCATAAATATTATCACCTTTTACCCAACGGTAGATCAGCAGCATTAGAAGGCTCCTCCCTATCTTTCCTAGCTTCAACAGGATTTTTAGGATGGGTTTTAGGAAGCTCTTCCAGGTTAAGCTCCACTTGAGCTAGCAACTATACAATGAAAAGGTTGTCTCTACCCCTATAAAGAATTTGAAGATCAGCAGCTTTCTTAAAAGGAATTGAAAATTTCAACCAATCATGGTCAGAGATGTAATAAAAAAATTAATTGGACGAAGGGTAACACTCACATCCAAAATCTTCTAAATCACACCGATATTTAACATGATCTAAAATTTCTTGAAAAGACGCACCAATTTTCATCATTTCATCCAGTGATATCCCAGATTCCTGGTTAGTCGCACCACTGGGAGCATTTGAAATGTCTTATTGGCGACCCTCCTCCTGTGACCTATGACCACAGATAGCATCCTCAGAGAAAATTGCAGAGTCATATACAGTGGTCGCCAAATGTTCTGGTGAAGGTGTTGAACATAATTCATCACAGAATTGAAGTCAGTTGATGTTTCATTCAACGTTCTATGATGTATTGTTAATTTACCATATATAGTCTCTTCTCTCCTTACAGTAGTAATAGGAGCAGTACTGGGAACAGATGATGGCTCTTCTTCTCTCATAGTTTCATTAGAAGTAGCCAGGTCATCATGAATTTGTGACTGTTCACCATCACCCTCCGTCGTCCTTGGAGGAGGGTCAGTCCTCTCCATCAAAGGGGAAATCGAAGAAGCCCCTGCAATCTCAAGACGTTTGAGCAACCTTTTCATGAGGTAGGATTCATGACTATCCTAAAGACTTACAACTACTAATAAATTGTCAAGTTATGGAATTCATCCTTTGATGCCTTTGCTTATTTGACTTTATGGGTGTGTTGACATCGTCACCTCCAAATACAGGTATCAGAGAGTATAATTACCTTTATATCTCCTCTTACAAGGCCTTCTTTCCTGGAGATATCTCACCTAGATCGCGAGAAGATCTAGTGTCTTCAAGAGTAATGCTGCTAGGGATTTACTGCGGCGAAGGTACCTTAGTAGTTCCTTCTTTACCAAGCTGCAGGATGAAGAAAGTAATTTCCTTGAGTAACAAATCTTTGACTAAAATCAAGTTGCAAAGTAAATAAGGAAAGAAAGTAACATATTCAAGAGCAATGTAATTGTGCCACTCCCTGTCTACTGAAGCACCAATCCCATCATTAGTGCCACGATCCATAATTTCCTTCACCCTCTTGGTGATAGGAATGGAATCATCAGTGGCATATATGAGCATTTCCATCTCTCTAATGCAAGCTCACACTTCATTAAGGTTATCCTCGAAGTGGATATCAGCATAATCCTGGAGATCCCCCACTCCAGGGATATGCAGCCCTTCGCATAAGTCCATCTAGGTGGTTTCATCATCATAATATAAACTCTTCCATGTATAGATATCCTTTGTTCGTAAATATTTAGAATGTGCACCAGAAGGCAGCGAGGAGGGTCCTACAATATGGGACTTCAACTTCTTCCCTGCGACAGAAAACACAAATAAAGGATAAGAAAATGAAACTTTTTTCTCTTTAAAATAATGGAGACTAAATTTCTTCAATGATATAACTCACCATGAGTTGATGAAGTAGGTCTATTGACTCTGGTAGGAGGATTATATCTGGAACGAGGCCGTTTGGATGCATGTCGTGCCTCATCATCCCCATCCTGGGAATTCGGTGAATTAGCCACGGGTGAAGAACCCAGTGAATCAACTCTGGGTGAGGAAGATTCACCTTCTAGATGAAATGTTTCTTTCTTGAAACTTCACTTTTTACTCCCCACTCGGGAGATAGAAAGATTAAATACCCCTACCGGGTATAATGATACTCATTTCTCGGTATACCATATAGTCAATTGACTCGCCGCTCCAGCAACTGGTAGATCAAACACTACCCCAGTCTTCTCCATAACTATCAGCAACCAAAGTTTTTGGGAAACCATTGGATGCTGCTCTGACCTGGCGTGCACTTGAGGGGATACAGTAATCTGCTACAGACACTTGAATTGGCATGAAAATCTATATGGAGCATAGGCCTTGCATATAATCTCTCCAACAATTCTGGTGGCCAATACACCGTCTCTACAAGCTGTCTTATATGACCTCAATTGCAGGCTAGTTGTTCCATTATCAACAAACCTTCTGATTGGCATGTTTACATAAGGAAAGAAATTAAATTCATTGAACATGTTCAGCCTCACCTTCAGATCATAGGAATTGAGGGACAATTGAGAAATTCTGGAAAATGCCTACACCGATGGCCTAAAAGAACTTCCAGGAACCTGTGCTCCACTCTGTACAACGTTTGTCAGGATGTGAGTGGTGATCCATCCACACAAAACATGGAATAGTCCCAATATTCTCAAATGAGACTTACCCATATAGACATGGAGTATGCTCCTGTAAATGTTTTCCAAAACTAGGGTGGCCAACCCAACCAATTTTCTCTTAGACAACTTGGCTGCAACAACGAAGTTCCATGGCCTGACGCCTCCCTTCGAATCCTTAAGTGGCAGAAGATAAACGCTGAGCCACAAGGCTAAGAAGCTTGCCAGATGGGTCTTCTCTAGGATTCTTTGATCCACTACAAACCCCCACTTTTCAAACACTCTAGCTTCCAGAGTTGGATTGAATGTGCCAAGAGTACCCCTCTTTTCTACTATAGGGCAGCTGGTAGGACGAGTATAGGTGGGTGCCTTATCCTTCTTCTTAATGAGAAACACATACATCCACTCCTCTAGATGAATATCCATTCGAGAATGAGTTTTGGTGGACTTTGAATTCTTGAGCATCAAAAATGTAGAGACCCGAAGCCTGACGTACATAGACTTTACATTACTTTTGCGGAATACTTAGTACATAACAGAAACACACACACAAGGATCGTAATAGTTTAGTGTCTTTGGAAACTCGGAATAAAATCTTCTAATCGTGGGGAAAGATCTTCAACATCTCCCATAAATATCTTCCCTTTTTTTTACCTAAAAACCTTTCTTTATATCCTGGGGAAAAGAAAACATAAAAGGGTGAGGTCAAATGCTCAGTAAGGGTAAACAAAAGAAATATCAATCACATCATATTCAAAATAACATAACGTTTTGGAAATCATGACCTGCAAAAGAGAGCATAATTTCATAACATGGGATAAATCATGGCAGTGAAATGTAATCACAGTAATCATAACATAAAACATGGAACTTTGTGGCATACACACATAATCATAGAGAATCATTTCTTGTTAGTCAAGACTCATTGCCAAGACTATCTTAGTGGACAAAGTCCCTTTCTGAATCGAGTAATCCTCGTTTCAGTCCTGTTTCACTGAACCGGTATAACATACCATTCCAGCCATATCTATCTCATGAGATACAAAATCTTTACCCAATGCATTGGAGGGAGATATAGGTCCCACCCATCTCTTAATTAATCCTTTCTTATGTGTGCCACAAAATCATAAATCATACATCATTGCATAACCCATGTAATAAAAATGGGATTCTTAAACAACATGACATCATAAAACCATTCATATAAGATAAAGGAATTCATAAACATAATTCCATCACAACATAGTCAAATCAGTGTAAAAATATGGATAGAAACAGAACCCTTTATTATCTTAGATGGAAAATAATTTTGATAAAACACTTGAAATGAATTCTTGAGGAAAATATCCTTTCTTCTTCAAAATCAATTTCTTTTCACAAAACATCATACAATTTTAAAAGAAAGAGATTTTATTGAAAATAGTCATGAAATATTTTGGAGGAAGGTTCATGAAAATAAGGCTTTATAAAACCGTAAAAATCCGTTCGTGCCGTATAAGTTAAAAAAAACATTCTTCATACTTTTGTCGGAAAAGTCAAAAAGTACCTCGTACGGAAAAACGACAAAAGATTCCTTTCATATTCTTTACTAAAAACTCACCTAAGGGTAAAATTGGATTTAAACTATTGCAAGTGGATGGAAACAATATTACATATTGAGGGAACATGGATGTGGATGATAAAATACACCCCAGTAAATACTTACGAATAAACAATCTCGGATAAAAATGAGATTGTGATATTTCCCTTACCTTAGGTCCAATTTGCTTCGTATGTGTCCGAACCTCCTGTATAATGATTTAAATAATGTCATTGACTTATTACAGAATCATATTCATTGTTATGATATCATATATGGTTCACTTATGACATTATATTACCCGTTCTTTTGTAAATTCCATGTTAAAGAAGCGTTTTGGGTAAAATCGTTTCATTTATCGTAGGTGTTTTGAGTTGTTGTTCTTGACATCATTATTACTTATATCATGATTTAATTACTTCCAGAATATAAAATATGATTTATATATCATATATATTCAGTATATATATATATATAATAGATAGATAAATAAAATGAAAAACACCGTTCATGGAGACGGTAGTCCGTACATACGCATGAACGCTGTTTTTCTTTCCTTATTGTCTTGAAATGGAATTAAGTAGATGACATACATATGTATATATATACATAAATCCAGTAGATTTATAATGTCATATATTTCATTATTATTTCTTATATATACATTATAATCATTCTTAAATGGTTAACATGGAGAATGAATCTCATCGCGTCGTGGAGACGGTAGTCCGTACGTACGCACGAGCGATGATATCATTTCTATAAATATTGAATTGAATTGGAGTGGATTATACAATATATCAGAATCAATATGATGTTGTAATAACTATGTATAGTTATTCTTTACACCATTATACCCATCCATGTAAGGTGGTGGTGGAAAATAGATTACACCACGGCGTGGAGACGGTATTCCGTACGTACGCACGCGCGGTGATTTCTTTTTCCGTAGGATGGATAGATGGTGAAATAGGGTTGTTTCATACTTATAATAACATATCAGTATATGAGTGATACTGATGTTATTACTTCATAATGAAACAACCTAAGAAGAAGAAGTGGAAGAAGAAATAAAGGTGAAAGAATTGATAACGGTAATTACCTCTTCTTTGAAGTGCCTCTTTGAGACCTCCTCTTAGGGCACTAAAATTGGTCTTTGAGTAAGACCAGAACCTCTAGGATGTTTCTAGGGATGTGGAGAAGAGATTTAGGCAGGGGTTGGCCGAGCTTGAGTGCTCAAATTGGTGTGAGGAGGAGGGGGAGGAGGTGTCCTTTTATAGGGGAGGAGAGGGGCACCTTAGGAATATCTCAAAATATTATTTTATATTAAAGTCAAAATCGGTTTATAATGGTTCCAAAGGGTATTATTTCGAAGCTAAAGTGGGGATGGGTCGAAATCATATCAACCAATAAGATTTAGACAAGTTTAGGGTATTATTTTAACCTTATCAATTAGATTTAACTCTAAGTTAAATAATTTAACTTTTACCGTGTCTTTTTGTTTTCTTTCACTATATGGTTAATACACTTACTATAACATGCCAAACGAACCCCAAATTGTTTAATATTAATATATATATCCTTATCTAAGTCATTTGGCCGAACCTTAGATATTTAGGAATAAAATAACAATTAATAATATAATATTTGATTTAAAAACTATTTTGTGTCAATTTTGACACTATTTGATATATGATTTTTGTGAAAGTCATAACAGAATTAAATGTTCGAACCAAGTTTATTAAATCAACATTAATATATCATAGTAACCTAGAAAATTAGTTGAATTCATAAAAATTTTCAAATTACATTTATTTTGGTGTTTATAACATCAATTATGTCAATATTTCATTAATAAGATAATTACTGCATCATCGTTGTGTCTTAAATAAATTAAATTATTTGATGTCTACAAATTACAAATAAAATACCATCATGTAGGAAATCTTTTTATCTTTCTAATGAATATTTAAAATCGAATTTATCTTATGTATAACCCCATATTAAAAATGATTTACTTATTAAACTTTGATTTTAGCTATTTTAACCCTTCTTTAAATAAATTAATAATAAATGTCCTAATCTAATCCAAGTGGGCCTAAATGGTCATATTTTATTCCTAAGTTTGTTTTTGGTCGAATTACAGTTGTCCAATAGAATTAGGACATGTGTTAGGGTAATAGTGATATCATATTTACCCTTAGTTACCCTATTTACTATTAACCGCGGTAAAAAAAGTAAAAAGTTACTATTCACCAAAAAATTATTTTCATCTCATTGAACCACATTTTAGTCCTTGATATTAACCGTGTCTCTCGGATTTTCGAAATTCCATTCACAGAAGTGGTAAAATTAAGTTTTATACAAAGTTCAGTTTTTAACCTACCACTTAGTAGTTTCACTATTCATCAAAAATTGATGTTTTTCAGAACAATGCCAAAATTTCATCCTAAGCTATATTTCATATTCCGAATTCAAAAATGAAGTCTATTTTACCAAATTCATAACATAGAAATTGCATTAATTAAATTTATAATTAAATCCCGCTGTTAAAACAAATAGCGTGTTTTTAAGAAACAATATCTATCAAAAGATTGACATTTGATTGCGTCTGGTTTAAATGTGAAATTACATCCAATGACCAACATTGTATTAAATTGTAAAAATATATTATAAATATACTTTAAAACCACTCAAATTAATAATTTATCACTATTAATTATTTCGATTAAAAAAGTTGTTTTTAATTATAAATTAGTAATTTTCACTATTCATCAGAATATGAAAGTTATCCGAAAAGTACCAAAATTTCACCTTAGGCTAAATTCGATACTCCGAATCCAAAAATGAAGTTCATTTTGAAAAATAAGATTTACAGAATTTTAAAAAGTGGTTATTACTATTCATAACGGGTAGTTTTAATAATATTTTAATAGCATATCGTTGTTTAGTGAAACTCGGTATTGCGTATTACACACGCTATCGAGGAAGGTCGCGATTGCGTGTAATGCAAGGCAAGTCAAGGATGCGTGTTGTGCAAGCTCCTTTTGGTGTAGCGTACAACACAAGACATTAATAAAATTAAAAAGAATATTTTTTTATAAAATCTTGGGCTGTTACATTCTACCCCCCTTAAAATGAATTTCGCCCTCGAAATTCGTCGGGGTTATAAATGGTTTACTATTCGAAAGTTTCTTTAATAGAAACCCACATCGTAAAAAGGAATACCAAAACCAATCTTTAAAAAAGAAAGTATGAAACGTAACGGTTACCCAAATAAACTAATCACTGGGTTTCCACATAGGTGAAAATATGGATATGGAAGAGAAATCTAACCATCATGTTCTGATGGAGAGTGGTAGAGAACATGGCTATGGAAAAGCCAGTAATCACAAATCCATAAATTTGTGACGATCTAAGGTACCATCTGATTCATCAGGTATAAGATCACTAGGACAAAATTTTTGGTTTTCAAGATTATTTCCCTAAAGTTGAAAATTTGAATTAGAATAAATACTTACTTTATTTTGATACAATATCATTGTTGTTCGTGCCTTGAAAAATTTCCACTTCATCTCTTAAATAAATGAAGTTGAATTTGTTATTCGTGAAGTGTTAGCAGATCATGTGATAGAATGACGGGTCATTCCATCTGTCTCAAACAAAAGGTTAGAAAAAATTATATACATAAGTCGATCTATAGTGAGATTAATCGTATATGGTTCCTAAAATGGACTTATACTTCATATATCATACTGCTTAATATAATAAAACTAGTTTCTATTAAACAGGGACTTCTTGTAGGTCAGTGGTAGGCGATAAAGGCCAGTCGCACTTCGGTTGTGGGTTCGATTCCCACAGCCTTGTCCGAAGCGATGGGTTGTCGCCCGTCCTGCAGGTTGTCCTTTTTCTAAAACTATATTACTATAACATCCCATCAATAATATCAACATAATCCATTCCAATATTTAGGCTCACCCATATTACTGTAGTCCACTCTCATAACATAGTGAAAACGATTACCAGAGATTTAATACCATCGTTGATCCCCATATATCATAAGATATGTTTTGTTGGTCACATTCCAAACATTCAAAGTCCTTAATCATGTATTCGCTTGAATACCTTAGTGAAAACATGAATGCAGTTAAAAGTTAACACTCTCCACATACCAAAATCCTCAAAATTCTATATACTCAAACCATGATATCACTTAGTCCTTATATCAATCATGAGCTCATGAATACTACCAAACATTTCATTATCTTCTTATCCTTTCATTATGCACTTATCATCTACTTTCCAAAATATTTGAATCACTTTTCATAGTTATTGGTACCTTAAAATTATTGAGAACCACAATAGACCAATACTTAAATATTTCAACACACCATAAAAGTACCTCATCAACATTATTCTTGAATACCAATAAATAAACACTTTAGTCCATCCACATCAATGATTATCCTGGAATAAGTCCTTCCTTGATTTAGAAGTAACTTTTTAGGTCAGGGCATTGAGTTGGGTAATGCCCATGTTCTCCACAAATAAGACATTGAACTCCATAACAGTCTGTCACTCTATGACCCTTTTCTCCACACAGATAACATCGGTCCCTCCATTTGAGGTATTCCTCAAGGTTCTTCTTCCCTTCTTTAGAAATCTCAATCTTCCTTTCTTTATGCTCCTCAACATGCGAACATGCATAATAGTCTATCTTCCTCTTCTTTGAAGAATTAGGCATACCACTAAATTTCACCTTGTTAATCATATATCGCGATGACTGATTCGGCATAATCACAATATCTTTCTCTATAGGCATTACATAATTTTGTTTCTCATAGTCACCAATTTTTCCATTGGATTCAATGTTAACCAAATTCCGTCTGGTTCCCTCCATTAACTAAAACACAAAAAGAATTCTATGAGAGGCAAAAATCATGCTAGAGAAAACACCATAGTAAAGGGGGAGTACCCTCAATATCTAACATATTAGGTTAAATTCTAATATCGTTAGTGCAATTCTAGTACTATAAACTATACGTATACTTAACCTTAGGGACATCCCTAGACATACCTTAGAAATATCTCTAGGGATCTCACTAATGTTCTCGCATCCTAGTTTCCAAAGGTTGACTAATCCTTTCCTCTGATACCAACTGTAGAGACCCGAAGCCTGACGTACATAGACTTTACATTACTTTTGCGGAATACTTAGTACATAACAGAAACACACACACAAGGATCGTAATAGTTTAGTGTCTTTGGAAACTCGAAATAAAATCTTCTAATCGTGGGGAAAGATCTTCAACATCTCCCATAAATATCTTCCCTTTTTTTTACCTAAAAACCTTTCTTTATATCCTGGGGAAAAGAAAACATAAAAGGGTGAGCTCAAATGCTCAGTAAGGGTAAACAAAAGAAATATCAATCACATCATATTCAAAATAACATAACGTTTTGGAAATCATGACCTGCAAAAGAGAGCATAATTTCATAACATGGGATAAATCATGGCAGTGAAATGTAATCACAGTAATCATAACATAAAACATGGAACTTTGTGGCATACACACATAATCATAGAGAATCATTTCTTGTTAGTCAAGACTCATTGCCAAGACTATCTTAGTGGACAAAGTCCCTTTCTGAATCGAGTAATCCTCGTTTCAGTCCTGTTTCACTGAACCGGTATAACCTACCATTCCAGCCATATCTATCTCATGAGATACAAAATCTTTACCCAATGCATTGGAGGGAGATATAGGTCCCACCCATCTCTTAATGAATCCTTTCTTATGTGTGCCACAAAATCATAAATCATACATCATTGCATAACCCATGTAATAAAAATGGGATTCTTAAACAACATGACATCATAAAACCATTCATATAAGATAAAGGAATTCATAAACATAATTCCATCACAACATAGTCAAATCAGTGTAAAAATATGGATAGAAACAGAACCCTTTATTATCTTAGATGGAAAATAATTTTGATAAAACACTTGAAATGAATTCTTGAGGAAAATATCCTTTCTTCTTCAAAATCAATTTCTTTTCACAAAACATCATACAATTTTAAAAGAAAGAGATTTTATTGAAAATAGTCATGAAATATTTTGGAGGAAGGTTCATGAAAATAAGGCTTTATAAAACCGTAAAAATCCGTTCGTGCCGTATAAGTTAAAAAAAACATTCTTCGTACTTTTGTCGGAAAAGTCAAAAAGTACCTCGTACGGAAAAACGACAAAAGATTCCTTTCATATTCTTTACTAAAAACTCACCTAAGGGTAAAATTGGATTTAAACTATTGCAAGTGGATGGAAACAATATTACATATTGAGGGAACATGGATGTGGATGATAAAATACACCCCAGTAAATACTTACGAATAAACAATCTCGGATAAAAATGAGATTGTGATATTTCCCTTACCTTAGGTCCAATTTGCTTCGTATGTGTCCGAACCTCCTGTATAATGATTTAAATAATGTCATTGACTTATTACAGAATCATATTCATTGTTATGATATCATATATGGTTCACTTATGACATTATATTACCCGTTCTTTTGTAAATTCCATGTTAAAGAAGCGTTTTGGGTAAAATCGTTTCATTTATCGTAGGTGTTTTGAGTTGTTGTTCTTGACATCATTATTACTTATATCATGATTTAATTACTTCCAGAATATAAAATATTATTTATATATCATATATATTCAGTATATATATATATAATAGATAGATAAATAAAATGAAAAACACCGTTCATGGAGACGGTAGTCCGTACGTACGCATGAACGCTGTTTTTCTTTCCTTATTGTCTTGAAATGGAATTAAGTAGATGACATACATATGTATATATATACATAAATCCAGTAGATTTATAATGTCATATATTTCATTATTATTTCTTATATATACATTATAATCATTCTTAAATGGTTAACATGGAGAATGAATCTCATCGCGTCGTGGAGACGGTAGTCCGTGCGTACGCACGAGCGATGATATCATTTCTATAAATATTGAATTGAATTGGAGTGGATTATACAATATATCAGAATCAATATGATGTTGTAATAACTATGTATAGTTATTCTTTACACCATTATACCCATCCATGTAAGGTGGTGGTGGAAAATAGATTACACCACGGCGTGGAGACGGTATTCCGTACGTACGCACGCGCGGTGATTTCTTTTTCCGTAGGATGGATAGATGGTGAAATAGGGTTGTTTCATACTTATAATAACATATCAGTATATTAGTGATACTGATGTTATTACTTCATAATGAAACAACCTAAGAAGAAGAAGTGGAAGAAGAAATAAAGATGAAAGAATTGGTAACGGTAATTACCTCTTCTTTGAAGTGCCTCTTTGAGACCTCCTCTTAGGGCACTAAAATTGGTCTTTGAGTAAGACCAGAACCTCTAGGATGTTTCTAGGGATGTGGAGAAGAGATTTAGGCAGGGGTTGGCCGAGCTTGAGTGCTCAAATTGGTGTGAGGAGGAGGGGGAGGAGGTGTCCTTTTATAGGGGAGGAGAGGGGCACCTTAGGAATATCTCAAAATATTATTTTATATTAAAGTCAAAATCGGTTTATAATGGTTCCAAAGGGTATTATTTCGAAGCTAAAGTGGGGATGGGTCGAAATCCTATCAACCAATAAGATTTAGACACGTTTAGGGTATTATTTTAACCTTATCAATTAGATTTAACTCTAAGTTAAATAATTTAACTTTTACCGTGTCTTTTTGTTTTCTTTCACTATATGGTTAATACACTTACTATAACATGCCAAACGAACCCCAAATTGTTTATTATTAATATATATATCCTTATCTAAGTCATTTGGACGAACCTTAGATTTTTAGGAATAAAATAACAATTAATAATATAATATTTGATTTAAAAACTATTTTGTGTCAATTTTGACACTATTTGATATATGATTTTTGTGAAAGTCATAACAGAATTAAATGTTCGAACCAAGTTGATTAAATCAACATTAATATATCATAGTAACCTAGAAAATTAGTTGAATTCATAAAAACTTTCAAATTACATTTATTTTGGTGTTTATAACATCAATTATGTCAATATTTCATTAATAAGATAATTACTGCATCATCGTTGTGTCTTAAATAAATTAAATTATTTGATGTCTACAAATTACAAATAAAATACCATCATGTAGGAAATCTTTTTATCTTTCTAATGAATATTTACAATAGAATTTATCTTATGTATAACCCCATATTAAAAATGATTTACTTATTAAACTTTGATTTTAGCTATTTTAACCCTTCTTTAAATAAATTAATAATAAATGTCCTAATCTAATCCAAGTGGGCCTAAATGGTCATATTTTATTCCTAAGTTTGTTTTTGGTCGAATTACAGTTTTCCAATAGAATTAGGACATGTGTTAGGGTAATAGTGATATCATATTTACCCTTAGTTACCCTATTTACTATTAACCGCGGTAAAAAAAGTAAAAAGTTACTATTCACCAAAAAATTATTTTCATCTCATTGAACCACATTTTAGTCCTTGATATTAACCGTGTCTCTCGGATTTTCGAAATTCCATTCACAGAAGTGGTAAAATTATGTTTTATACAAAGTTCAGTTTTTAACCTACCACTTAGTAGTTTCACTATTCATCAAAAATTGATGTTTTTCAGAACAATGCCAAAATTTCATCCTAAGCTATATTTCATATTCCAAATTCAAAAATGAAGTCTATTTTACCAAATTCATAACATAGAAATTGCATTAATTAAATTTATAATTAAATCCCGCTGTTAAAACAAATAGCGTGTTTTTAGGAAACAATATCTATCAAAAGATTGACATTTGATTGCGTCTGGTTTAAATGTGAAATTACATACAATGACCAACATTGTATTAAATTGTAAAAATATATTCTAAATATACTTTAAAACCACTCAAATTAATAATTTATCACTATTAATTATTTCGATTAAAAAAGTTGTTTTTAATTATAAATTAGTAATTTTCACTATTCATCAGAATATGAAAGTTATCCGAAAAGTACCAAAATTTCACCTTAGGCTAAATTCGATACTCCGAATCCAAAAATGAAGTTCATTTTGAAAAATAAGATTTACAGAATTTTAAAAAGTGGTTATTACTATTCATAACGGGTAGTTTTAATAATATTTTAATAGCATATCGTTGTTTAGTGAAACTCGGTATTGCGTATTACACACGCTATCGAGGAAGGTCGCGATTGCGTGTAATGCAAGGCAAGTCAAGGATGCGTGTTGTGCAAGCTCCTTTTGGTGTAGCGTACAACACAAGACATTAATAAAATTAAAAAGAATATTTTTTTATAAAATCTTGGGCTGTTACAAAAAAGATATTCATCAACTCCCGAGCTAGAGCCAGAGTTTTCTCATAATCATTCCAGGCCACCTTTGGAAGGATAAACACATCATAAATGTCTCCCCTAATTAGATCCCCTGAGATCATGTAGACATCCCACAAGATTATTCCTACTTCTCCATGGGTTAGATGAAATGAATTGGTTTCTGGGCTCCAGCGGCTGATTAGCTCCAGCACAAAATCATCATTCCTGTAGACATATGTCTTCCCAGCCCAGACAGATTCATATATTGTAGCTCCCTTCAGATCCTTGACAAAATCTACACAGGTTTGTCACACCCAATATGCCCACATCCATGTCGGCTACACACCTCCTCCAGGACGGGAATCCAACTCTTTTTCCATCCCTTGGATTGGTCTTTTTGAGAATTTCAAAAAATAGTGGGATAGCAATGCAGCTGCAGCTTAGGATTATGAGGCTTCAAATATGGAGAGCATGGGCTATGATGAATTATTAATTCCTTCTCCACTGTTCCAGCATTAACAAATTATCCTGCAACTGAGACATTTTCTGAAGAGAAATTAGTGTAAGTCTGAAACTAGAAATGAGGAATAAAATTCTTCGCCTCTAGAATGTTGACTCCAAGAAGATGACCATGGTCATATAAAGGCAAGTAAATTATTTGTGGGATATTGGAATGATATTTCTTCAAGTACTTAGCCACATCCGGGAGAGTGTTGTCCAGATAACATAATAATCATGGCCGGAAATGTTCATCATGTCATATATTCTCTTGCTGGCCAGCTCAACAACTGATCCAATATTCCTTGGAGCCATTGAATCTACACAAAGATAAAATAGTTCATTTTTAAGTAAGTCTGTTTTTATGAAATATTTGTGAATAAAATAGAAAAATGAATAAGGAATTGAGGCGCACAAGTTTTTCCACGCAAGTACTGCCGCTCATGTAAAGTTGCCCTAATGATGGCGCGCAAGTCAAAATAATTACTGGAGAAGCACGACACAAAGAAAAGCCATCAACCGAGAAAAGAAACACACTTTTACAACAAGAGATCAAAATATTTAAAGGTAGGATGTTTTTCGTGATGCGATGCCCATATATATAGGTGATCCTGCAACCCTGCACCCTGGAACCCACACGCCGCAAACTGCGCGCCTAAAACCTGCATGCCGCTGAACCCTGGTTTCTCGTTTTCCTCAGAGTCAAATCCTCTTTCCTTTTTCAGATTCAACTCTGAGCGGGGGACTTTTGATGATTCTATGTTCCATCACAGAGTCCACGTAATGAAAAATGGGAGTACATCATGAAAAGAAGAATAAAAAGAAGAAGAGAGAGGGAAGAAGCATCAAATGTTGCAAAGCCATTTAGGTGGGAAATTCACTTTCACGCCAGCCTTGGGTATGCATGTCACTTGCACGACAGATATGAGGTGCGCAGCACACTTTTTTGCCCACATTGAAATCTTGTCCTAATCTAAGGTGGCCTATAAATACCCCCGGTTAGCCCCCCATTTCAGAGAGGAATTTTTCTAAAACTCAGATTCAAGCTCTGGTCACCCAAGTCATTGTTTGACGTCTTCTGAACACTTCTAAGATAATTATTTACCTAGAATAGAATTTTTAAAGAGGAAGAATAAGGCCTATGTGTTAGAACTCATCAATAATTGCGTTCCTAAGTGTCCAGCCCTGAAGGGAAATGAAGATAGTTGTGCGCCAACGTTCCCTCTCAAGGGAACTTGCGCGCCACCCTTCTGGAAGCCTCTAGGGATGATACTAAGAGATTGATTTAAAAATCACCCAAGTATTACCCTATAGATTCTTTGTTACCCAAGGTGACTCATGTCGTGAAAGTCTACTTGCATGACAAGGACTTACACACCAGAATGATACTTTCGGGACTCCCTCATAGTCACCTCCTTTCCTCAAATCTGCCTCCCATCTTCAAGACATAGCCTTCAAAACCCTCTTCAAATCCATTTATGGAATGGTTCCTTTGTTGGCTTCCTTATCTGAAAGGAATTCTGTGAGAACCTCTCCCAAAACCTCATGAAATACAAGGTTTATTTAACCATGGTTAGGGGTTTCCTATAGAACCTCATCCTTTGATATGAGAAGATCTTTTGATTTTGGGCCTCCTTGTCCGGAGTAAACCCCATTTTACAAGTCCCCTTACCCTAGGCCTCCTTATCAAGAGTAATCCCCATCATAGTTTCATTAAACATTGGGAATCCTTCTCAAAATTAATCCCCAATATTAATTTCATTTGATTTGCGATTCCTTCTCAAGAATAAAACTGAATCATAAGTCCCACTTAATTTGGGCATCCTTTTCAGGAGTTAGTCCCAGGTTAAAATTCCAAATCTCTATAATGTACAAATACCTTTATGGACCCTTCTCTTGGGATTCTTTCATAAGTCACGGTCTTCATTTACTTGGGTCTTCATACATACGTAAGACCCACATCATTTCTCATGACTGCATCTTTCATGGCAACATCATCAATTTTACCGATACCTCTGGTTTCTCACACCAAACATGACTTATGTGAGCTTGGAGTGTGAATGTCATCACAGAATCTCTTTTTGGGCCATTAACCATGCATAAACCTCATATTTCATTACCCAAACTACGTGGAATTTTATCTCTTCCATAAAAGTAGAGTGTTTAGGAAGACCTTATAAGGTTCAATCTCATCTTTCATTAATTATTTTCCATCCCATATGACGTTAAATTATATCCTTCGTATCGAACTACATGGGTTCTGATTTCTTTTTAACAAGGATAGATAGGTATCCCATCTACGGGTACAATCCCAACTCTAAAATAAATCCTATATTTCGTAATGCCAATAAACTTCAAGTGCCCCACTGAGTGGCTTTAAAACTAGTATGGTTATCATAATGACCAAGATAATTCTATATAATGTATTGAAGGATACCATTGAATAAGGATCTATAATACATACAGATGATTCTATATGGATGAAGAACCTCAAATACATATAAAATATTCTCCAAATCCCATAAATATCAATCATTGATTACTAAATCTAAAGAAAAACTCTTTTTCATACTTGGGGAATTAATAAGGATTCGTGAGCATAACTTAAATCTATGATAGAGTCTCAGAGTAGGAAATAATTCCCCGCAAAAATATGTGATGATCCTAACCTCCCATCCTCTCAACTAGTGAAATTTTTTAAGCCTCATTAGTCCACAACTCATGAGAACCTACCTTTGGAATGTAGGTCCAAATGGATATAGAATCATTGGATGTTTCCGGTTCTACGAATAAACCCATTAGAAACCGATTGAAATGTTTGAACCTTAAACAAACAAGGTCATCCCCATTTTCAGAAGAAACAACCCTTTATTAGGCCACCTTTACCATACTAAAACCAAGAACTCTTACCTCACCCACAATGTAACAACACAATGATGAGTGTAATAGTCACTCATAGATAGATAAAAACAATGATATCTATATTGAAACCTAAAATATTTTGTTTATGTGGACTAATCCAATGATAAGTGTTTATCCCAAGTTTGACATAAGTATAGAACACTATATCAATTCATATCCTCAAGTATGTCAGTTATTCACACGGATAATTCATCTATCTGAGGATGGTATATTTTGATCAATATCAGCTGTGTCTATAGATATTATTGCAAGACCATCCAAAATCTTCATGGGAAATGTATATTCATGTCATAAAAAATACTGAAGGAAATTATATATTTTCATATTATCTCATGGACATATATCTTTCCAATCACACCAACTAATCACGTCTTTCATATCATTATAAGTGACCAACCTTTATCAGTTGATCAATAGTAACCTAGAAATCATCCTAACTCATCAGGGTCCTCGGTAACCCGAACAAAAATTCCATCATGAAATACTCTAAAATCCACATCAGAAATAAATGTGTCTAGAGAAAACCACTAGGACATGGGTGATTATACATTACCCACGACAAGATAAGGTATCAGAAAACAAAACCAATGATGAGCCTCTTCATTCCAGGCCACCAAAAAAATTAAATTAGGTTTTGATACAACTTTTTAAAACCAGGACATACCGTATAACAAGATTTATGTAATTATCTCATCGTACATTCCATGATAGAAGCATGGACCACAACTCTCTGATGCACATGAATCATATCATCTTCACCTAATACCACCTATGAATCAAGTAACCTCCAGCTGGTTGTTCTTATATCACAACACACTCTGGGATAGTCTCTCATATAGCCTTTACTTGGTCACTAGAAAAAATGTAACCACAAATGGAAGACATTTCAAATATCCTTGATCGTCAAAATAATCAATACTCTAGTTAGCTAACAAACTCATTAGAATCTAATACCTTTTAGAGGTTTAATCACCGATCTCATTCTCCACCTACATATTATGTCTATGTGTATCGATAATGTTGTTACCATTACCTAAGGCGAAGACTACCAAAAAATCAAATGTTTGTAGGTACTAAATGTAACACCTCTTCCTTAGATTCCAGTTTTTCTTTATGAATATGAAATGGAGGCTCTTTTGGTCAGTGTCGATAAAAACTATTCATGGAAGAGATAGTGTCACCAACACTTGAAAGCATGGACCATGACTATTGTATCTATGTCATGAAGATGGTTGTTACATTGATGGGGTCATAACTAATGTAACACATAAGTTATTAACTTCCCCCTAAACATAATTACTATACAAAACCAATTCTATATTCGTCACATTACATGGAATATCTGATCCCGTGCTTGAATAATATTAGAAATGGGGTTTTAGTCAACCGTATACATAGCTCAAGAGACACTTCTTCACAATTTTCTTCCCACAAAACTCTTGTCTATTATTTTTAAGAACATTCATAGGTGTCAATATATGTAAAAGTTCAAGGATAAAATATCTTTTTTTATCTAATAAAACCCAATACTAATCTCAAAACTTTTATAGGGATGGTTCCAAGACATCACAACCACCTATTACACAAAGTCTATAGATACACCTTTTTAATTAACCACATTTCCCAAAAAAAGACACATAATAAATCCAAATGTTACATTTTTATAGTGTTCTGTATAGTTGATGTTCTAAAATAGTACATAGAACTTTCTCAAGATGCCAAGAATTCTACTCTGATGTTAGGGAGTATATGAGGATGCTTTTAACTATTAACATAACGAATGAGTCATGGTATGGGTGGATGTTATTTTTTATGAGATACATGAACACTATAAGAGAATTGGTTGAACCAAATGGAATCACAAGTTACTCATACAAATAATACCTACTCAGAAATGTCAACTTTGGGATGGCCTCTATTCTAACCTAAATAAGGTGTTATCATGATAATGATTCACATAAGAGTTTATCCACAACCCAATATATAGTCCTCCTAGAACTAACCAAGGTCTCCATATCCACACATTGGTTACAATAATCATATATATATATATATATATTAATAATAAAACATCATGTAAAGTTCAACTAATTAATTCCAACTGAGATATATCATAATAGTATTGAGAAACAGATATATCACAAAACATAGAATATATCAAAAATAGAAAGAAAAAAAATAAAGGAATTAAATTATAGAACTAATATGTATCACTAAAACATGTATATATATGGAATGTTATATTACTTGTGTTTTCATGATCCATGAATGCACCTAAATATATCATATAATTATAACAAAAATCAAGACAATGGAAGCTTATAGGTCTTTTACACATGAGATGAACATGAATATGGAACTTACCTACCAAAGTCCCACACAACTATGTTCTTCGTACCAAGTCCAAGGTTCTTCCTAAAAGTAAAGTAGATAAACATTTTATGTTATCATGTTGCACTTCCATTACCTAAAGCATTGGGTTTGAACTAGGGGTTATGTGACCTCAGGTGAAAATATCTACATTCAAGAAGCTATAGAATAGTAGATATGGTATGACTCTATAGATTGAGTGACTATACCCGGAGTATCATTTTATAGCACCAAATAAATAAATCATTATAAAAAACACAAATAGTAATTTAATTAATATTAAAAACTAAAATATGTCATACTAGTCATACAAAAATATAAATGAGCTCCCAAAGAGGAATGACAGACTAATGTGTAATGAAAACATGTATATAAGAAAATAAATAAAGAGAAGTGTGGAGTCCTTTAGAGTCTGGCCTGGTTCTTCACCAACTCCATTATCTTATCCTATACTATAATCTACAAACCCTTTAACCTTACATAGAACCAATGATATTAAGACTTCACACCCATAAAAAATTTCATAGAGGGGGTGTGTAATAAAACCCAGTAGGACATCAAAAATGTGACCTTCAAAATTGTTATCAAGTATAATTGGTGTATTAAATGATAATAAGAAATGTGTAACAAGTATAAAAATCATACCACACAAACCATGTTATAATGTTATAACCAATTCTATACAAACCCCCATTCATACTTGCTTCATCTCCACACTATTGGGTTAATCCTAAGATGTGAAGAGTGAGAAACAACAAGTTTCTTAGCATGTAACACATCTCCCATATATCTCAAGGCCTTGATTCAGATTGAGGACCTGGATCCTTATATCTAAACTCTATCATGGGTTTGGAATGTAAACCATCACACCCAATTTATGCCTCCGGATTCTACCCTATTTTTTCATTCCCCTACCAAACTATCTCAATTTAGGCCCCCAAATTGTCATTCCCCTAACATTCTTTCTCAATGTCAAGCCTCTAGATTCTCATGGCCCTACCCAATAATCATTTATATCTTCTCCATTATCCAAATATATGCAGATTCCCCCCATAATAGATAATCATCACATGAGAGTACACCTATATAAATTACTAATAAAACCCTATAAGGCATGGTAAGAAAAATAATAGGATAGATCATACAAGGTGAACATAACATATCGTCATGATAATATAGTTGCAACACGTAATAACAAGTGATCGTAATCAAACATTGAAACAAGATGATATAGTAATTCGCATGAAAAAAATAGAATAATAGATCTCATGTGATACACACACACCAACATGTGACCACAATCATGCATGGTAAACAATGTAAGCTAAAATAAGAATTATAATAGTGGAACAAGTGTAAATGAGAGCCCCAAAAGGTATGTAAATTACTACTAGAAATTCATCAATGAATAATTTCAAGGTTCATCAAGGAATAATACACAAATCATGTACAAAAATATAGTGTCTCAAACTTCTTTCTAAGGATTATTAGAACCGATTATGTTATTTTATGTAAAAAATTAATAAAAACACCACATGAAATAATCATTTCTCAAGGATAAATTATAAATAACCGACTAAGATATAGATTGTGATTAATTATTTATTTTTTAGAGAATAATTATAGTTTCACATGTGATAATATTATCTCTCTTTATAATAATCAACGTCACGAATGATAATAATATTTTATCATCTTTTGATAATTTCAGGTAAAACATTTAAAAATAAAATTATCATTTATTTAGAAATATTAAAAATGTATTTTTTTCCAATAAACTAGAAATAAAAAATGTGTAATTTATTTCTTGAAGAAAATGTCTCTCATGAATATATGATATTGGTTGGTTTTTTACAATCTTAGAAACTTGTATAAGAACTTTATTCTATATAGGATGAATTCATAGAAACTAGTCTAAGGGTTTCCTATACTTTTGGATCAAAATAATGGATACAAAAAATGAAGATTGTACGTTTTTAAAAAATTAGAAGATTAATAGATGTGAACACATTGAAACCATTAAGAACTACAAAAAAATTATTCATTAAATTTGTATTTAAATTATTTCTTAATTATGAATTGTTTAAAATCAATTATAAATAGATTATAACCATTAAACGAGCCAAAATAATAAGTTCCCATTATTTCATGTAAAAAATTCAAACAAAATTTACCCCTGTGTTGGACAATGAATGTTAGAAAATATATTCTCAAAAACTCTATTTTACCAAAACAAATGGTGCTACATAAGGGTATTATGGTTTTACCCTCACCAAGATTGTATCTATAACTTGAGGGTAATGGTTTTAAATTTACACAAGTCTCATACCCATACACTATGCATCAAAAATCTTGCATCCCCTTATGTAGATCAAACAGAACATTAAATGGCCCTTGAAACATGGAAACCATCATTACATGACTCCGTAGTTACCCAGACACAATGTATTAGAATTATAGATTAACCATACATTGTACCAAGATAAAATTATCTATACTTTAAAAATAAATTGTCACTTTTATATATAATAGATAAACACATGGTTTCCATTATGTAGGAAGAATAAAAGGTAATTTACAATAATTTAACCTTTAAAACTAGTGGTTTCCCTTTTATATGCCTTGATAACTTGATGTTACCTTTATGCATCTCCTAAAAACCCTATTTTGTATTGGTATAATATTCTTAAATTTTACATTATCCATATTCCAAAAATAATGTAAAAAATAAATGTTACAACAATTAAATTTTGATAAAAAGAATTTATAAATTCTAAAAATATGGTGGTTTATCAACCATTTAAAAAATGACTATGTTATATGATTCAACATTAATCCAAGTTGAAAAATTTATAAAGTAAATTTTTCAAATGAAACATATTTATTATGAATTTAATTAAGTATAATATGATTATCCTCATTTATTGAATGGTTATATGAATATTAAATTATTATTCTCATCATTCATGTATCTATATTATCTAATTTGTTATTTCAAAATGATATAAACCCATTTGTGTGTTAAATAGGAATGTTCAATGTAGATTTTGACCTTATAGCGGGTGAATACGGTCTTTTCTCTTTTTAACACCCATTTATATAAAAGTAAATTTCATATTTTGATCTTGTATCTAGGAAAGGAAAGACTAAACTTTACCAAATTAAATAATGTTATATATGGATAAAAAGAAAACATAGATAATATTTTAGTTTTCTTGGATGATCTAATATAGCCTATAAAAAGTTTTAATAAATATGTAACTCATTGTTTAATATATTTATATATATATATATATAACTAAAATATTCAATAATTATATATATGTGAAAATAGAATGAGTTACAATGAATCCAAAAATACTAGGAATATTCACTACCATCACACAATCATAAATGTTAAGTGAGAGAAAATAATGTGAATATGCCTCTATAAAATAGTTTATCAAAACCCTATCTTCATCTATCTTTTAATTCTCCCATGTTTGAATACACTATAAAAAACTCTTTATTATTAGTTTAATGTAAATATATATATCCTATATATATAATCTACATAATATTATCACTAAAATTTTTTAATGGTTCACTCCCTGTGTATGTAGGACATTCTTGAACCTAATTGGAACAATTCACCACTTCCAACATTTAATTCTCTTTAAGGATAACTAATGGAATTCAGTTATCAATATACATTTTTAAAAAAATGATAAACCCATAATCTCTATTATATTCATGTATTTTAATATTCTTATATTATTAAGATTCTATATCAATTGATTTATTGTAATGATATAAATTAAATCGCAACACTAACATACCATTAAATATTTTCTTTCTAAAACTCCCATAAAAATCACTAACATGATATGAAAAAGTAAAAAACCATCAAAAATGAAGGAAAATTTAGATATTTTTTCAGAATATTTTATATAAATATACATAAATTTATTAGTTATAAAAATTAATTACATTATATAATATAACTACTACCTATCATATATACCTTTCATTTTCTATTAAATTGAATTATCATGGCCTATACAAAACCCTGAACTATGTTATCTCTATTTGACCTACTATAAATTACATTTGGCGATTTTCACTATATATAACAACCACTTATCTCTACCATCTTGTTAAACATGGATTGTGATAGGCTTATACTACATAGTGTGGTTGTTTAAAATAAAATCATAAATATTATTATTATTTTTAAAATAATTCATGTCGTTGTTCTGCCCTCTATTTTCATTATGACAAGGTATTTAAATGAATTTTTTTCTTTTATTTATGATGATAACTCTTCATTTGAGTAAAAAATGGTGGAGATAATATTCCTTCCATTAAAACATGGTTAGTATATTTTATATCTATGCATCAAGGGTTGGAATACTCTCATATGAATTAATATATCATGTAATAGTTTTTTTATAAAAATCTCAATAAAAAGAAATTTATAAATAATTTCACGTTAAATTAATTCATAATATATGGTATTTTTTGTTTTATTTATTTTCAACCTACCCCCAGATAAGTTAGAGTTTTGTAATAGACGAGTAAAAGATAATGAAGTGAATATTTATCGATTGTTGGAACCTAATTTAGTTACAGTTTGTTCATCATGATGAAAATTTATTTTACAAGATGGATTTTTTTTATATATTAAAATCCTGAAACAATATATATTTCTTGTCCCATGCATATATTTTAACTACATTGAATAGAATTAGTGTGAATGTTACAGTTTTCAATGCTATATTGGCTTCACACTAAAATTTTATAATTTGAATCATTGTAGGAATTGATAAATCATAATAAATTATTGAGTATGGATGATTTATATACTATTTGTTATAGTAAAAATATTAATTTTATACATAATGGAATGATGAATTATAATATATAACATTCATTTTATTATGATTTAGTTGGAGATTGGAATTGAAGAACATGCACAACTAGGTGCTATCGGGAAGTATGTATATATTAGACTAGATATTTATAAAATAGTATATAAAAATATATAGTTATACATTGGCTATATGAATTTTTATTTGATATTGGAATTGAAGGTCAAAGTGTCATGTATGGTATTTATTTGTCACGTAGTGACCAATTTCTAGGAGTTATATAATATTGAAGTGGTACAATAACATAACCGTGATAAAATTTAGTCAATATATAATTAACTCAATATATATATATATCATAGTGATTGGATTAAGTATTTTAAGGAATTGTTTGACTTGTTGTTTCTATTATTATAATGTCTCGGTTCTACCAAACATTATACAATAATTCATTATATCACACAATAATTTTTTATCATCAATAACTATTTAGTGTCTTTTCTAGAGAATCATGGTGTAATTTAGAGATAGATTCCTATATAATAATTAAGAGTAGTCCTCAGAGCAATATGATGGCTTTGAGGAGAAAATTGGTTTACAAAATTTATCCATAATTTAGAATAATTTTAAGATGATTGAAGAATATCTTTTATTATCATTCATAGTATTGTATGATCTTCCTTCACATAGTCAATAAAAATATTTGGTGAACCTTGTAAAAATCTTTTATGTTATTTCTTGTCCCATATCTCTTTATCTCTCAATATATTTTATTGTCATATTTTTTTAGATCCCATATACTAACCAAAATATTTATATTATTATACTTTATAAAATATATTTTGAATCACTAATTCCACCCCTAGTGCTTCACACATTTAATGTTTAGTCATATTAAGTGGTATCATTGTTACTTCTATCATTGTGAATAATTTATGAAGTGTGTAAAAAATTTATATTTAGTTTTTTTTTTGGAATGTGATTTTATTATTTTTTTCTTATAACATTTAATTAAAAAACTTCGTGGAGATTATGAATTAGATAAAAAACTATGGTGTTATTTAATAATGAAAATGTATTTCGCATCTAAAAATGGTGGATGGTTTCATATATAATACCATTCGGGGTGTAAATTCTAAACATCATATAAATTTGTATTCTTATTACTAAAGGTGAAAAATATTATAATTTTATATCTAGGATGAATATGGAACCTCATGGAATAGTGTGAAATATATTACACCCATTACTATGAGAAGATTTCAAAAAATTAATGGATTCAAAAATATTAAAGACTATCTTGGGGAAACATCATGATATTCATTAAAGTGACAAGATGTTTATGTAATCAAATATTCAAATATGTCATGAAAAATTAAAGAATTTTTAAATATTCAAATATCAGCTTATGGAGGAGTTTCTTAATTATGTGATCAATTTTTTTATTCTAATTTTATGTTATACATAACTTTTTGAAAAATCTAACATGGTGAATTAATTTTTATCAATTCTATAAAATAATTTTCACACTATATTTTTTAACTTTATGGATCAATACATGAATTTGTTTAACATTGGAACACATAATAAGATCATCATAGTACATATTATTAGAATTTGATACTCTTTTAATAATAAAGGGAAACATAGAAATCAAATTCCTTTAAATCATCCAAAAGATTTAAAATAAACAATTCGATGATTTTTAATAAAGAAGAATTAAATTTTGAAGCTCGTAAAAACATCCATCAGTTTATTTCAATGTTCAGAAAAGAATTTCAAAAGGTAAATAGTAAGTATAAATGATTTTTTTCTTAAAATGTTTTAATTTTGGAAAAATCGATCGTTATTCAGGGAGTAATTATGAGGAAAAATAGAATGATGATATGTAAGATCAACCCAATATATAATAAAATATAGTTTAATGTGATTTTAATATAGAAAAATTCATTAAGAACATCGTAATAAATAACTAAATAAAAAAATTAGACTTCTATCATAGTGTGATGTGTTATCAATCGATTAGGATTTCAAAAAATAAATAGAAAGACTCTTATGATGAACGTAATAATGATTTTGTAGTTCAATTAATGAATAGTAATTCTTCCACTACTAAAGTAGGAAGAAGCGAAGAGGATTGTGAAGATAATGAAACTACTAAGGATCTATATTTTTTATGGATCTCTTGATTTTCTTGAAATAAAATATTATACATGGAAGGAATGATTAATCATTGAAGAAAATGACTATAAAATATTTATTCGTATTGAATGCTAAAAAATAAACTATAATTGTTAGAAATAATTGTGATGTAAATGTATTTTTTAATGGATAAGTTATTCGATGTTATAATACGGTGAATTTTTTTAAATATTGGGGAGGTTATATATCTTGATGCAATGATTCTTGAAGAATATTATTATAGGATGAATATTATATTTATGTTTAAAAATTATATTAAAAAATTATGAGAATATATTAAATTTGGTGAGAAAGTTTATAATATATTTAAAGAACATGATTATTGTCTAAATAGGTATCTTACACTTATGTTATAAACTCATGAATATAAATAATTAAATGAACGTGATGATGAAATGGTAATCAATGTCGAAGAATCACCTAATTATGATGTTATACCCACTATTACCTCAAATGATTACACTAAAAATTCAATAAAAATGATGTTTAAAATCAAGAGGTGCATCATGAGACTAAGGTAAATGAAACTATGAAATTATGCTAATAATTTATGAGATTTTTTAAGAAATATAATATATTCCATATTCAAATATAAATCAACATATATATTTTAAATAAAAAATTTATTGATTTATGAGGAGATTTATATTTTAAGAGACATATTGGTGTTGTGGTGTGAATACCCCCTAAAAAATAATTGGTGCAATATTTGTTTCTATCAATATAATAGAATAAATTATTTTATGGGGATATAATTTGATAATATATGAATAAAATAATTGTATTAGTCTAGATAGGATATGGAAACTCAAAACAAAATTTGTGTTTAAATGAAACATATGACTATCATGACCAAAATAGAATGTAATGAGAATGTGACTTACAGTACACAAAGTGTAGTATAATCAAATAATAATGTAAAATATCATAATAATAGTACTGTTTAAGAACATAAAATGGAGATTGAGTTTTTTTATAAAAGCTAAAATTTTTGAAAAATCTTGATCGTAGATAATGATTACTCATAAAAAAATATCAAAAATAAAAAAATTTAATAGAATATTCATAAATATGATATAGGTAAAATTTAAATTGGGAATAATAATTCATTAAATTTTAAAAGAATTATAAGTATACAAATTTTTGATATTGATATTAACTCAAATAATCATCTAGTTATAGGTGGACTAAAATACTATATTTTGAGTGTTATTCATCTATGTGATAACTGAAATTATGTGTTTCTTTAATTTAATACATATATATATCATTATGAATTTTATGGGTTAAATAATAAATATTAAAGAACTATTCCTAGATATCTTATTAGTTATAATGAGTAACATTGGATGTGTTTTTTTTGTTATTTTAATGGAATATAATGAATTATGGCATAGAATATATTTTAATATTAGAAAAAATAACATGATTAGAATTATCAAATAGTAAATTGTATTTAATATAAAAAATATTATGTTTTAAATATGTAACTCTTGTGATGATTCATGAAAATTAAGGATAGCCAAAAATAGTCACAAGAATGTGTAAATAAAAATAGATTGCACTTAAAAGAATTCATATGAACGATTATTACCTTATAAGTCTAAAATAAACCAATAATGATAAGTATTTAATTTTATATTTTATTGATTTTACTTTTTTCATGGAATTTAATTCAATTCATCCTTAAATATTTAATTGGTTAGAGGATTTTTTTTTATATCAAATAGTGTGTTCTATCAATAAGTTTTGATATGATAAGGGGTCTAATATTAAAAATTAAAAAATGAAATCATATATTGAAAAAAAAAATTACTCAAGAATATAGAACTTTTTACTTGATGTAATAAAATATATTATCTATATGGAAGAACCATAGCTTATTTGATATTGGGATAACCATGTTATTTGCTATGGAATGATGGAATACATTTTTAAACTTGATACAATTATTATAATATATATTCTCAATCAGTTCTTTATTTAACCAAATTTGATGAAAATGATTTATGAGACATGTTTGGAAAGAATCCCAATTTTATGTTATTTAAGTACTTTTGATGACTATATTATACTAATATTATAGGCAGAAATTTGATAAAATTTAACAAAAAACGTGAGGGATAAATATTTAATAGTTATACAAAAGTGGATGAATAAATAGTTTTTATAACAATGACATAAATTAAATTTTCAATATTGGACCATGTGACTTCCTGAAGTATACTACTAGATGATAAAAATTTTAATAAATCTATTAGAGAAAATGATGATTAATAGGGTAATCCTCTAATTGAAATAATAAATTATTATATTTCTTAAGAATATTTAGAATAATTAAGAGATTATGAATGTATCGAACAAGGTGGATCTAATTTAAAAATAATTAATAGAGAGTGGATTATAAAAAAGTATTATATATGGTAATAAAGGTGTTTAAATAAATAATGAATTGATGAATTCTAACTAAAAATTCATATATTCATAAGTTTAATTTTAACATGTTGAAAAGGATGTTTAATATAAAAATTATATTGTTACTATAAAATATATATTAAATTTCTTTAAGAATAGTAAAACATAAGAATTACTATCATGTCACAATGAAAATAATGTGATCATAAAAAATAGGTTTTCTAGAATAAGATAAATGAGAAATTAAACTTATAACTAAATAAACCTAACAGTTTCTACAAATGTTAATCTAAATTTGAGGGTATAGAAATTGATGAATCTATTTCCCTAGTCATGAAGCTTGATACTATATGTATTTCTCAGAATATTTATATTTAAATAATCCATGAAGTTTTCAAAACCGATTTCATGTTAAAATTAATGAATGATGATTTTAATAAGGATGTGTACATTGAATAATTGAATAGATTTATTTTTATGGTGAAGTTCCTCATGTGTTAGAGTAAAACAAACATAAAATATTAAAATAGTACCTCTATAATGTTATATAATGTTATTAGAAACATCAATAGCATTTAGTATACAAAAGGCAAGGTGGATTATAATTTTTGTGTTAAATAAAATAACGTTATATAACTCAATATGATATTTTATGATGTCAAAATAATATTCAATAGGAATAATGTTAAAAAATGTGAATACATTACTATGTAAATGAAGAAAACGTTTGAAACTTATAAAACATGAAAAATTAAATTTTATTTCTGTTTTCTAGTTGTGAATCTAATAGATTCCATTCTTCTTTTTATAAATAAATACACTCAAGAGTTACACAAACATTTAATAATATAATAATTAATTCAATTGTTAACAACTATTTCCCTTAGGACTATATTATGAGTATAAAAAGAGAAGATTATTTTGGATCAAAATAAGTTTCAATGGATTATTGTAATGTTTCTCTATTTTATAGCATTAAATCCTATACTTATTTATGCTAATTAACTATGAGATTGATTTTGAAGGAGAAAAACTAGAGTCACATCTTATGAAAAATTAAGAAGTTATAATGTTATATCAAAGTATCTCTTGAATATGGATAAGTTGTAGAAGAGATAAATCATTGAATAATTATTTTTTTATCATGCTGATTAGGAATTTGATTTTGGTGATCAAAATTTATTACTGCTTGCACATCCATTATTAGTGGACGAGGTATTACTTAGAAATATATGAAAAAAATAACTCACTTTAAGAAAAAAGGATGTAGATTATATTAAAGTATCTCCAAAAAAAAAGAAAACATCATTTGGATGAATTCATAGTTTCAATATATGAAAATGAAACTTCTATGATCATTGAAAATTAAGTGTAAAAACTAATGTCTAATCACATTTTCATGTAATCTAGTAAATTTTTATATCAAATCATTTTAATATCAAATTCCACCCGATCACGATGAATGTTATGAGATCAAAATGGAATATTTTATTTAAAATCAAACATGTTATGAATATCATTATAAATCCCAAAATATAGGATATCATTTAACTTATAAGAGTGTTTTTTAGAGTAAATTTTGTCCCAAAATACTTTTATGTTAATTATATTATTTTCAACCTTTCATTACATTGAATAAATTAAAAAAATAGGGATAATACATTATGATATATTCTTGTAAAGGGAGAGAAATACTAATAACATGGACTATTTATGAATGGGAATAGAAGGTTTAGGGGGAGTTTCCATATATGGTGAGACATGATGATTGATTGATATGAGTGTTTTAGGCTAATTAAATGTTTTGTGAGTTTTACAATGTATATTGTTGAAAAATATAGGGAGGGTTTTAATAATCCAACATGGAGTGAGGTGAAAAATAAACACATTATAATCACATAATTGAGTCTTGGTTAATATTATATTGAACTTTTCAACTAGGATTTAAACAATATCACAAACATTAATCAATTAAGTAAAATTATGTTTAGATAAATCTCATATTGTTATAATAAAATTACCAATATCTTAATATAGAATATAATAATCTATAAAGTTTCATTCATATTGTATTGATTTTTATCATTTTTATGAATAATTTATAGTATTTCTGTTACTTTGCATTGGGAATTAGTTTAATGATTTATTAACATTTAATAGATTGTGTTATAATAGTGTATTCATTATATTTTATTGGTATTTTAGGTGGAGATATTCTAATATATGTGATAATAATTACACGATATATATAAATTTATCTTTCCCCATGATTAAATTTTTTAAGCCTTGAAATTTAATAATTATTACGATTATATTTTTTAATTCTTTAAAAGATTCACACTACAATTTAATTCAACATATTATTCTATATTTTGAGAAATTTTTAAGTTTGATGGAGTATTTTTAGATTCTATATATGTTCTTACAGGAAAAATAATAATTCTATAATTTCATAAATTATAACATGGTGCATTATACTATACCATAATATTTGGTTATTCTTTGAGATGGTTAGTTTAGTTGAGATAAGTATATCGATAGGTGTCACTATGAAAAAATAATTTCATGGTCTTTCGAATTATGAAACCATATAAAAGACTCCAACAAAATACAAAGGATCTAAGAGTTATTTTTTTCAAATTTAATTGAATGCTAAATATTTACAAAATTATTATCACTTGTCATATTGTAACTAATTTCATAGATTTATATCAGGATTTGAAGGATGAAATAATTATGTTATGATGAAATTTAATACTATAATAATTCATTTAATATATATGTAGTGTTTAGGATTCGGTAAAGGATTTTAAGTTGTCATTTAAGAAATTAAATCCTTGAATTTCGTAATTTAGTTTTACTAAACATTATACATCAATATATGGTATTATGTCATAATTTTTTATAGATTAATAAGTTTTATACAATATTATTGATGAAGTGGGATAAAACTTTTAGATAGAACTACACACATTCCAATGATATTTCTAGATTGATAAGTGTTTGGTTTAAGGAGAATAACATGGAGAAAAAAATTAAATATCATTTGAATACATCGAAAAAGAATAAAATAATATCATCCACAAGTTTTTATTTTCATATCACATCCTATAATAACACAGATATAAATACATGGGATATAAATTATTTTAATTTATAGGATTTTTAAAAGGTAAATATTAAATCTTATAAAAAATTGTACAATCCAAAGTATGTAATATTTTGTGTCTTTGAGGAATGGATAGATAAGAAACTTCTTTACAGACACTTGAATACATATCTATATAATTATTCCACACATGATTCCCCCATATACGTCTTATATACTATAATCATCTTATAACCTATGGAAATCGAAACATAAGAAAATGGTGAGCTCAGAAGATCATTAACTATAATCATAACTGATAATAATCAAATATCATAAGTGAAGTAATAAGGTAATAATATATGTAATAATCATGACACATAAGAAAATTCCTTACCAAAATACCATATATCATAAATCATGGAATTTGATTTGAAATAATAAAATACATGCTTAAAAAGATAGTAGAATCATGATTCAATAAAAATGGGCCATGAGATCTAAATAATTCATTAGAATAAGCATAAAATTGTGAAATATCTTTCTAAATTAACAAAAACATGATTATAAGTAAAATTACTTTAATGAAAAAAGACCCCCATTGCTGATGATTATGATTAAATTAAATTTACTGATGTTTAATTATCTCATTTCAGACAAACTTTTTACTGATGAATTAGAGAGTGAAATTTGATCCCACCCATTATCATCCATACTTATGATTGAAAATTGGAATCAATCACTTATACATCATAAATAACACATTGAAATAAAATTTTTATCCTAAAACATTACAAATGAAAATCACTCACATTTATACTATAAATAACCCATAGAAATAAAACATGTTTCATTTTACACATATTAATGATCCCATATAAATAAACTGGTTTTCATATGGATTAACATAAAAAAAATTTAATAATTTAGTCAATAATCATAACAAGATAAACTGATAGAAAATAATTAGGAATATGAAGCAATAAATAAGAATTTTAGGTATACACCATTAAATCAATATAATAAAGTACATGGTATATAGGAAATATAGATAATGATTATTCGGTTATGTAAACAACTTCTCTAAATCAATCACTTTAAAAATAATAAACATTGATGTTTTTTTTAAAAAAAATTATAGAAATTTTTTAAAATAAAGAAAAATAAGAATTTGGTTTAAATAAAAATTTAAAATTATAAAGGATGTATTTTATAAATTTAACCTGACATAGGAATGAGGTTTTTAAATTAAAAACAATAAAAAGTGATTCTTTTTATACATTGATGAAAATGACCAATATTGAAAATGCTAAAACTTTCTGTACAACTTTTTGATGGAGATAAAGTTGTAAAAAATGAACTCAATCAATTATTATTTTTATATATAATGAAAATTTCCCAATAAAACAATGATTTAAGAAATTTAAAAAGTGAGTCCCCCTATTTAAAAGAAGATACAGCATCAATTTCCCTTATAAGAAACACTATGAGTAAAATATTATTCATGGGGAAATAAAATATTAAGGAGAAATTTAGAACCCCTTGAATATACATTGAAAACAATAATAAGTTTCATAATGAATAAAAATCAAATGTGGATTATATTTTAAAATTAATCTTGATTTTAACATAATATTAGAAATTAAACCCTTATAGTTTGAGTGATGTTTTGTTTAAAACCACATCCAGGTTCTGTATCATTTGAATCAATCAAGATTTTAAAAAAAGTAAATGATATAAATATCATTAATCTATTAATATGGTAAAATAAATTTATTTGGTATTTATTACACCATATTAAAAGTACTATATTATAAATTAAGAAATAAATCTCAGAAAATTAAATATTAGATAAAGAACCCCTTCTATAATTTCTCTTCTTGGCCGAATACACTTTGAGATCCTATATAGAAATCCTTAATATCTTAATCACAAAAAATATAAAATTTTTAATATACATAGAAATTTATATGATTTATTTATTAATTTTTTATTTATTTATATTATTTAGTTATTACCCATTTTGGATGTCAGGTGTGGGTAATCATTATCGTTTTTAACATGTTTTGTAATAGTAGGGTTGATAATAAATACACACCATAAATTTATAAATCTGTGTTCCTTATATTTTTTTTAATGGATTAATTATAATTATTTATGAATATTAATTATAATTACATGATTGTTATAGTTTTTATCCAAAAAATGATACTGATAATGAATATTTTTTTTGATTATGTTTAACCTATGAAGTGTATTTTCTTAATTAATGAGATAAATATTGATGTATCTTTTTCAGAACCAAAAAAACATATTAATTTTAAAATGTATCTCTTATTATACCCGAAAATATGTTTTAATAAACATACATTATAGAATTTCATTTCATTTTTCAAGTATGTGGTCAAATCAACCCAAACATAAACATACCACGACTATTTTGGATTATGAGGGGATTTTTTTGGAATTTCATTAAAAAGGTGTCATCATGACATAATTTTTTGTTTATTTATTTGATATATCATAATTATTAATGATTTATATGTAGAATTAGTTGATATATAAATATTACATAATTTGAATTAATGTTTTTCCTCCTAGTATGCATGTTTTAAAAAGTCAAATTAAAGATAATTGTTAGTTTATCATATCATTAATAGATTTAGAAATTTTTTATACTAGAAACTTAATTATGTCATAAAAATCATATTTATCAATTAAAAAAAATTTCATGACCAACTATCTAAGGTGCAGATGAAATGAAAAAAAGACAAATTTTCAATCATCCTATGGAGGTAGTTATCAATACGTACCCATGTTTAATGATTTTGTTTTTCGTACAATGAGGGAAATGAATAATATTTTTTCATTTTGGAATATTAAATAATTTATATTTTTCATAATTACTTATTAAGATATATATTCGTGATAAAAATGTAATTTGGTTAATGAAAATGAAACATGATGATTTTTGGAGGTGGTATCCCACACACTAATGTCGTTTTTCTCTTTTCTTAGGGAAAATGATATTGGTGGTTAAATCATTAACCATAAATATAATAATATAAATATATAATAATGATATTTATGTTATAATTTTGATATTTTGAAAATAAAGTTGAGAAATAATAAATTCATATAAAGGAAAAAAGAAAAGGTGAAGAAATATTTAGAAATGTATACCTCGCTACTTAGGTTATCTCCTTTGCAAAATAGGGAATACATTTTAAGGAATAAAGTATGATAAAAATAGAACATAATTAATGTAGATATAATATATAAAGAGATGTTTTTAAATATTTTAGTTGGATATAAGGGTGGTTTTCATGAGTTGGGATGTTAAGAGAGGAAAGACACATCTATAAGTGAAAAAGAGTGGCATTTTTGTAAATACAAAAATCAATTCAACAATGGAAAGTCAATTTCAATGAAAATGGATCCGAAATTACAAAAAAGTATATAAGATAGTATATAAGGCTATGATAAACCACAAAAACTCAATTTAATTTTTTTAAGATGGTTGTTTTGTTGCCTCTTAGTTTAGTTAATTTTTACAATTTTGATTTTCACAACAGCAACTAGTTTTTACAAAGGTAATTTTTCCTTTATGATTAAAAATATAATGAAAATTATTATAGAATTTGGACCTAATGATTTATAATTTAAAATAATTTTTTATTATTTTTTTTAAAATAAATAGAAAATAGAAATAAAATATTAAATGAATAATGTATTAAAATAATTTTTAAACATATTAATTAAATTATAAAATGTAACATATAGGTTTAAAATTTTTTTAAAATAAAATAAAAAATTTATATATCATATACATATTTATTTAAGGAAAAACATTCATTAATTTACAATTAATATTATATAATAATAATTTCATAAAATTAATCTAATTTTTAAAAACGTTATTTCACACTATTCACCTAATTTTTTTATAAACATCTAAAAAAATCATCATAAGAAGATATTGATATTCTAAATTAAAAAATAATTTTATTTTTATCTAATTTAGATTATAATATTTATAAATTTAGCATTTAAATTTAAATGAAAAATATATTGACAAAAAAATATTATGAAATTTTATTTTTAAACAAGTGTTCTTAACACTATTTCTTATTAAAATATAGATTAAAAATACATAAAATATTAATTATTATATTATAATTTTTATAAAATTTTCAATTAAATATAATATGATAAAATATTCAATACTTAACAAAACATTTCTTCAAAATAAATTGAAATATTACTTTTATACTAAATATGCTAAAAAGATACCATTAAATGTAATTATCTATATTATAAAATTGAATTTTACTACAACCTAAATAGTAAATACATTATGTGAATTATGTATATATGTATATATTTATAATATTTTAACATTATATTTTTGTTTTATTTTAGGTTATATTATTTTAAATTTACTACATATCAATACATGAATGCATTATATCTATTCGACATATGAACAACGATTGTATTTGGAAGGAAAATATTTAAAATTTCCATATTTGATATGACCATTTTTCCAATGAACATATTTATATTGGTCATATTTTATCAAATATATACACAAACTAAATCAATATCTCATTCAACTCTCACTTCCAAAAGCACGCTTCATTTTTCATATTGTTGATTTTTCATAAAGATTTCTCCTTTAAAGGCGACATTACTTGTTATATGACTTTTTTGGGAATTACTGATCCTCAAGGTTGAATATGATCTTGGATATTTATAACAAACTAACTCAGAATACCATATGAATTGGCATCTGAATTGATTCTTCATTAATCGAAAGAGTGATATATATCCCCCTAAGAAGGAGAAATGTTCCAAGTAATCTAGAAATATCCCTTGAAAATTATTTCACCCACAAAATAAGAAACTGAGTCAAATAACATTGTGGAAACATAATCATAAATTCAAAACTGTACAATCATATTATGGTATAAAGAAATTATAAAAAACTGAAAGTAGAATGAGACTACCAAATCATTTCTCCTTGTGGTCCATGACAACCCAACATGACTTAAGTCTCCTTCCCCCATTCAACCAATAATAAACCCACAAATGAAGACTATGAGTACACATTCACCTTCTCTGAAACCATAAAAGGATACAATCACTATATAGTAAATGCATGTTGTTATATATAGATCCTAGTTGAATTTCACAAAATCATCTAAGAAGCTACTTCATATCATAATTCGGAAGTGCTAAAATAGATTACAATAAGAGATGATAAGGATTTATAATTTCAAATAGGAAAAAAAATCCACTAAAATAAAATTACAATAGGATTGTTTTTCATATCCAAACCATAATTTTTTCATAATAATTTATGAAAACAAATATAAAAATATTCCATTTAATTATTTAAAACTCAGACATTTTCTATAAAATAATTGAAAAAATGACAATCTTGGATAGATAAGTCAAATGAATATAATAACATTCTCCTAATATGAATAATCTATAAAATAATAATATCAATAAAAAATATTAATCAATCGTGAATGGAAACTCCAGTTCCATGTAGTGATGGTGAACACTATTATGTATCATGTATCTGTATAATGGTTTCACTTGTACAACCTAGATATGATAAGAAGTCCACCCTAGTTAGGATAATCAATTAATCATTATTGATTATTAGGATTATATCATGCCTCGTGGATCTCATGAAAACCATGTCCCATCACACCTTTTTTATTGGCCACACATCTATATCCTGAACATATCATATTCTTTATAGATATACTAGATTGGGTGTGGGTCTACTATAAAAGAATAAATCTATGACATCTCATCCAAATATCTATGTTCTCATGACTAGTAAAAGATTGAAAGTTATATAATCATGTTTTGGGGATCAAAAATAGGATCCAAATTAATATCAACAAGGGCCTAAGCCTTAACGATTCAATCATTATCAGTTCATATCTCTCACTCATCCATGAACTACCTCAAAATTAATAATCCATTTTTTAATCACAACCACTTCCTTTTAGAAGTCATTTCCAGAATTAAAAAAACAGATTTAATCTAAAAAATGCTTTCAAAATATCCATAAGTTATTAAAATAAATGCATAAAACTAAAAAATGGCCGGATTTAATTTTAAATTATTGATTGAAATCATCTACCACATGAACAAATAATTCTTTAAAAATAACAAAGGATGAAACATTTATAATATAGAATAATAATTATATGGTCATCCTCGTCACTTCAAAAATTAAATCATTCAAAATCGTGTGGTTAAAATTTCATTAGTCATCCCTTTCATTTTAATAGTGGAATTTAATTTTGATAATCCAAACCCATGCCGAAGACATACATTTCATCGAGCTTCCCTCATAATATTTTTAAAAATGAATCAAAAAAAATAAGGCATTCATCAATTATAAAAATAGTTGGAGGGATAAAATTTTCTGAAATTAAATCCTTGAAACATTAAATAAATTTTGAGGAAGATAAAATTTTATTTCATTTAATATTTCTTTGTAGGCCTTCATAGATTATTTGGGATAAAATAATGAATATATTTATATTAATTTTCCGTAAAATAAGGAATTAAAAAATGATGGAACTGTATAGAAATACATACATATTTTTTTCTTGAGAAACTAAAAGAACCATAGGAAAAAAATAAAATTAAAAGGATCTTATTCTATGTTTGTAGAATTGCCAAAATCATCTCAATATGTTACCATAAGATCGACGTAGTAATGTTTCAAGCATTTTTTTTAATAAATACACCAGGTTTTTACAATATTAAACCCCTAAAATTAAAAAAATAATTAAATTTTCTATTTTATTCAAATCATGAATGTAGATGGTCTAAAATCATTTAATATTTGAGTTATAACCATTATTTTGCGGTAAAAAGTAATTTTCCACAATTTCTAGAATTTAAAAAGTTTAAAATGGTGTTACAGGTTGAGTTGGGGGATAAGAATGGAAACAATTTCTTATTTTTTTCTCCAAATGATTGATGAATAAAAAAAATATGATTTTACCCTTATTAATATCTTAAGTGTTGTATACGAGTAAACATACCATTACACGTACATTGGAAAATATTGGTTTCTCTTATTTGGATTACCTTAACCATATGTAGCTTATCTTACCCATATAGAGCAGCCAGATTACCCTTGCATAACATCTTGAAAGAATGATGTACCATTACGTTCTAATGATTTTTCCTTGCGCACCTATTAAAAAGGACATGTTACCTTTACAGATCCATGGTGTTACCCTTATGCAATCATTAAAAAATATCGCCTACCATTATATAGTGTTCGCATCACCCTTGTGTATCACATAGAAACCACCCACTACCCTTATAGAGCTCACTAATTACCCTTATGAAAATATAGGTAACTTATGATTAACCTTATATAGGGTAGATACATCCTTATTCACCTCATTTTACCTTTATTTTACGCATCCCTTACCTTTACATATGCCTCGGTACCCTTATGTAGTGCAGGTTACCCTTACACAGCCCATAAAAAAGGGGTTTTACCTTTACACAACCTACGGAAGAAGGATTTCACCCTTATGTATGGTTATTAAAACTAATTCTAATTTAATTAAACCACATAAATAAAAATTAAGAGTATAGTTTTTAAAAAATAAGTTAATTTCACAAAAATAAACTTATGAAATAAAACTAAAAATGATATTTAATTATTATAAAAATAGACTATGGTACAATTCTCCTCACCATAATGATTTTTACCACCATAAATCTTCTAGTACAAAAGATAGAAAAATATAACAAAAAATAACTCTCATACACAACCAATGGGGCATGTTTTCCATGAAATAGAGTAAGAGGTGCCAAAAAATATTTTATCAATCATAACTCTAAGATCAATACATGTCTCTAAACAAAATAATCATGGACACTGATATGAACTTAAAAACAATAATAATGAACCTGAGAGCTAACATAGGTCTCTCTGCTATTTAAAGATACTAAAAAATAGTATAAAATGACTAAAAGATCCACCTAAACACATATCCTCTTATCAAAGAAGAGACATTAGTTACAATCCACAATGAAAAAGCCAAGATATAAAAATTAATCCTTAAGGAATGGAATATAAAAAAAATCTAAATGATTCTTAAAATAGAAAATTGTCTCAAGTTCCACCTATGATCAAACATCCAAAAGAAACGCATAGAAGTGACAAGAATTTCTACCTCAAGAAATTACATGATAGTAACCTAATATTTTCAACATTGAGTCTGACTCCTTGATGGGCTTATCAAATCATCCACAACAAATCTTGGTGCTTTTCCCATCATGATAGTTCTTGTTACGTATGTAAAACCCTATGGATTATCCATATATTGTTGGTAAGATATCTAAATAAAAAGGACAGTGCCAAAATATGTAATCAAACTATCAAAATGGTGATCATCTATTACACAATGATTAAGCTCAACCCATCAAGTATAAAAAATGTTTATACAAAATAATAAAACCAACCGAAAAATTATCTAACAAAAACCATAGGAATACACACATTGGATGAAGGAATTAGAGGGATTTAAAAATAAAAAAACCTATACATCTAGTGATTTTTATCAAATGATTTTACTCAATAAACAAGAGAAAAATAATCCTCAAGGAACTAAAACCATTCTTGATGTCTAATAACAAGTCAAGAATTAACTTACAAAAGGCACAAAAACAGAGATATCATTAAAATGAAACCACGGTCAAAATCAAGATAAATTTCTATTTGAGAACATCCACAAAGAACCAAAATCATTCCAAAATCATTTCATTTAATTAAAGGGTCACTAAAAACCCACAAACTATAATATTAAAAACTCAAATAATTTACTTCAATGTTAGGAACAATATGCTAGATCAATATTAACCACATATAGAAGCTCCTCCACGATGCTAAATGACTCGCTCTAAGTGATATAGTCAAATACCATTTATCTTAGGTCATATAATACTGTGTAGTTAGGATATGATGATATCTGACTATAATATCTATTTCTATTATCCCCACATATAGATCCTATTTTGGTGACCTCAGGGGCCACACCATTTAAAAACTCTCAAAACCCAAAAATATAAATTATTAAAATGAACATGTACTCTACATTAGATGCATAATATATTCCTCTTAATTTACCATGTATACTATACCTACTTCACTAACACCCACATTTAACTATATGAAAAATATTCTCTTACATCAAATATTAAAAATTCATTAATGACGTCCAGTAACTTTGGTATTGTTTCTTCAACTAACAAGGCCCTTTAGAGAAGCAATGAATAAGTGGTCAAAACATCCTTTGAATTGTCAGTTCTAAAGTTCATATTAAACCCATTTTGTGAGTAGTTATATTTAAGGGATTCATCACTAATAATATTGTCTGATAAACATACCATAATTTATATTTTTTTAGCATAATCCGAAACTAATATCTCACCATGATTGAAACTAAATATCTTATAAAATATATTATTCTTAAATTCATCCAGATACATCCTCTAAATGAATAATAAGTTTAGGAATTTCTATACAATAAATCATGTAGATGAGAGGGAATAATAACCTCCAACCACTCTCAAATAGTTCTCTAAAAGAAGGAGTTAATATATGAGACCCTTAGAACATTATGAGTCTTGATAGAGTCAATGATTTCCTAAAATCCATAAGTCTAATTTTATACTTTAGGAGAACCCCAATATTCCCAATAATAAGGTGGTATATGATCCATGAAAAATGGGATGATGTCCAATGTTTGAAAAGGATCCATTTTTTACACTTGACTTAGAGTCTAGATAGATTCATTAACTTGATATTCCACTTCTGAAAAATGTTTAGGATCACTACAAATACCATAACAATGAAAAACGTTTTATCTTGACGAAAGTAATTTTTTGAAGAATTTTTTGGATATCATGAAACAAAATCCTATCAACTTGGGAATATAACATAACTTGGAAAAAAATAAAAACAATATAAATTAATTTAACAAGAAAGAACCAACTTTTATTAAGGAAACATTATTGTAAACTCCCAAAAGGTGTTCTTTATTTTTAAAATGATACAGTTATTTTTAAAATTTTAAATCTTAACATAAATAATTATTGTTTAAAAAAGCCATTACCATTACATGAAAACTTTTCCCTGATTCCAAAATATAAATCCTCTTTTTAAATTAGAAACACATTTCAATTTTAAGTCTATTACAAACCAACTTTCTTCAAAAAACATTTCTTTCTCACATATAGAAATATTTATTTAAAATTAGTGTTCTAAACCTTTTTTTCCATTAAAATTTACCTTCTATTAATTGGAAAAAATTAAATGAAATAAAATGAAAAAAATTATTAATTTCAATTTTGTTTTCATAAAGATTTAAAATCATAACCAAATGGATTAAAGTTGAAACAACAAAACAAGGTCATGAAATAGATAACCCAAAATGTCTTATAAAAATTGAGAACCCTTAAAAACTCTTATAACATGAGTGAAGACCTTTTGTTAAAAAATAGATGGGTCACATAGTATAGGTTGGTGTAGAAATGTGCATTTCATGTCCATATTGATAAGTAAACAACACACCAACCTCACAACATTTCCTAGATTGACTTCTGGACTAGGCGCAATGATTCACCATAGTTTCCCAAAATCATATAGACATAATGTGGCTCTGGTCATCTTTCCATTCGAACCCATAAATCATAAGAGATCACTAAAATCAAATATAGTCTCAGTGAGAATATATATCTCATATATCATCACGAAAATGATAAATCAAAGGAAAAACTCAATTTTCACCATATATAACAACTCAAGTCTTTGCATAAACATATGGTGATAATCCACCCACTCATGAAAAAACTATTTATTCTCAACATGTTCTTAATCTCCTTTATACCATAGAAACCGAAAATAATATTATTTATTAAAAGAAAATGTGCATTATTTAACAAAATGGACTTCTTTTCATTCCATTTGTAAAAAATTGACCAGGAATACCATCCAAACTATCATTTGAACTGATTATCCACTAAGACAAAGAGCGTTTATTATTCTCATGGGATGGAGAAAAGAACATAGTAATATAGAATGAAAATTTGTAAATAATTTATCCCATAATATAATAAACCAATTCAATGTAAAATATAGAAACATGAACAAAAAAATAAATAAATAAAACTAAATTAGGGTACACGTAAATTATAAAAAACTAAAATCAGTACAAGAAAAATAAATCTCATCATCTGGTGGCCCATAACCACCCATCATGCCTCGTGTCACCTTCCCTTGGAAAACTAATAATGAACCCATTGAATAATATAATGAGAACATTCTAACCTAATGTTAGACCATAAAGATATAGAATCACAAAATGGTATAAGCGGGGTGTTATCTATCGAAACTGGTGGGTTTTCCCTAATGATTATAATAAGTTACCTCATAAGATAATTCAGAAGTTCTAAAATAGATTAAAATATTAGAGGGAATGGATTTACATGTCAGAACAAGAAACTAAATCCATTTATATAAAATATCATTCAGATTGGATTTTGTAACAAAACACTAAACATTTCAAAAAAAATTATGAAATAGAAGGTTTAAATTTTCCATTTCATCATATTAAAACTAATACTTTTTAAAAAAAATTAAAAAATATCATAAGATATGTCATATTTTTTAACAAGAGGTGTGAATATGTGAAGCATATCAAAAAGTTGTACAACAGTTACTACAATTGAATCAAGGTGATACATATCAATAAGAAGATCACTGAAGAATAATAATCAATCATGTATGAAAACTCTAGTGCAAAGTAGTGACTACACACATTATCATGTTTCAATTATCTATATATTAGTGTCATGAGTACAAAAAAGATATGATAGTGATTCCACCATAGTTAATATAATAAAAAAATCAGGACTTCTCATAACACTTACATCATATATCATGTGTTTCAAGAAAACCAATACCATACACACATGCATTCATGGTTGCATGTATGTAGCCTAATATTATCTTGCTTTCTACACATCCACTTGACTGCATGTGATTATATAGAAAAATAATAAATCTACATATTTACATCCATCTATAAAGGTTCTGATGACTACTAAAATAATTTTTGTGAGATAAATAATTTACATGGACTTAAAATGGGATCCATAACAAAATCAACATAGGATAATACATTAGCATATCAATCATCATCAATTTATATCTCTCACTCACCCAGAAACAACATTAAACAGAATAAAACCTTTTTAAAGACCCATTAATGGTATGTATAAGAATCAAAATTTCCATATTAAGGGATTATCACAGGAGAAGATAAAGTGCCAATAGGGTTGTCAAACATCATCAATTGCAAATCACACATTTATTTCCAAATCCTCATTCAAAAGGGTAATCATAATTTTTTTATATAAAAATCTTTATCGAAATATTAAAAATGAATTTATGTAAATAATTATTTCAAAATAGTCCTATGTAATTCCAATGAAGTATTATAATTTAAAAAGGGAATGAATATAGTTTAAATCATGGGTAAACACCCTCTTACAGATGAAAAAATTCAAACATTTAAAATCATCCATGGATTCCCCTTTTATAATAAAGGAGATTAATCAAAAAGGGATAACTGCAATTTAAAAAATTACATCATTAAAAACCATGTTGAAATGATTTCAAAAATTAACACATTAATTTAAATCAATGAATTTCATATTTTAAGTCAATACCAAGGCCTAATCACTCATTTTATCAAAATTTATTTAAAATATCTATGAAAAATAATCAAAACAAACATGAAATTACAAAAATATTAAAATAGTGGGAATAATAAAATTTAAAAATATTATACCCTTACCATGTCAAATTCATAGAGAAGAGGATCAAGGATTATTTAATGAGGTATTTCAAGGTCAACCATTATATAACATGTTTTAATAAATTTGAAATAAATTTATATCAATTTTTCTAGCATCAAAGAATTATAAAATGAATAAATGACACAAAAACCCTATTATAGGGTTTCATAGAAAACTCATATCATTGAAAGTAAAAAAAATACAATAAAGTAGATCTTATTTTATGATAGAAGTATTTTCAAACTCACTCATGAGCATACCAAAAAAATTAGAATGGAAGGTTTTTCTATTTTTGTAACATCCCAAACTCTAGTAATGTTTTTTGGTTTCTAAATTAATACATGGTAATAAGTACATGGTTTTAATCTTGAATTACCAATTAGTTAATTAGTCTTGGAAATCCATACACATTCCTGAAACCCATCTTACATTGGGAATAAAATGTAAAACATTATAATGGGAGAAATTCAGAATCCCTATACTCATTCAAATAATTCTTCTACAAATATTGGGAAATTAAAAAATTAATTATGTGCCCAAATTATAATTAATGTATATATTATGATGATTATAACATGCGAAAATAAGTAATAATCAATATGGAAAGGTAAATAACTAAAAAAACATGTCGTTTAATCATTAACTTGATCAGGAAACACATTCATAGATAATATAAATATGTTAATCTCATGGATAATAATAGATATTTTCTCAATGAAGGAAATGATTGATATTGGATTTCAAGATCTCATATATCATGATATTTATACCTTCAATTCCCTGTTCTAAGATATTTTAATATATTGTTAGGTATAAAATAAAAATTCATTAAATTTAGAAAACTGATTTTTCCTGTGATACTGGTCGATTAATTGAGAGGATATATATAACAAGTATCCATATTCCCATGCTTGTCTAATTTAGTCATCATATATTGAATGATAAATTTAATTCAAATTGATATATTCTTTATAAATAAATATCCTTATTTAATAAAGAATAAAGAATATCAATATTTCTATAGTCAATTAACTAAATGTAAAATTAAAAAGAATATATAGAAGTGGTATATTGTTTAAGTAATAATAATATCCATTAAATAAAGAATATGTTTATTTAAGATAATTATAATGTCTAATGATCATAGTAAAGTGAATTTTTTAAGATAATGTTTACAACCACAAAATTAATTCAAGATTATATAGGTTTTGTGAAAATTTCTGTCCATTAAGAGGTTAAAAGAAAATAGGAGTGAAACATGAAATAGTATTTCTTGAAAATATTTTAATTATTAAACCATTGAGTTTTTTTGAAGAATATATTCAAAATAAAATATTTATAGTGTTGGGAGTGTCTATTAACACAATTTAGGTTAATGAAATCCTTCATTTTGAATTTTTTAAATGAATATCAAAATAAACCCTTCCTGAAACAATATAAATATTCCCATAATAAATTTTAAAATTCAATGATAACATAATAATTTCTTAATAAACCATTTTATTGATAAATAGTACCTTTTTAAAATTATATTGAAAATTATGGACATGGAAGAAAAATATACATGATTAAAAGATAAGTAAACTAGGTTTTTTCTTTTAAAAAGTAATTTAATTGATTCAAATCCCAATGAGAGAAACGGTTGTAATAAAATATTGAAACATATAAAATATACATAAGTCGAGAAATATATTGGTTATTATGAAGTAAGAATTATATGATTCCTTTAAAAGAAATATAAGAAATCCCAAAATAAAGATAGAATGTATAATAAATTCTTACATCTTTAGTAAAATTTATATTCCAATCCAATGAATGAATAAAATTTAATTGAAAATTCAGTAATCATTAATAAATAGTTAATTATTTTAAATATATAAAATGGTTATTATATATGTAACAACCTAGATAATCATAAATTAATTCGTTTTCATCTTGAATTAAAGAGTTAAAATCACTATAAATGTTTAATGAAATAAGTTGACTTTATAAAAATCATGTAATATACAAAAATAGACTAGTATCATCTCCTATGAAATTATAAATGAATATTATATTTCTTATTAATTAAAATATGATATACTTATATTATGGAATAATTAAATAAATGTTTTGAAAATGGTAAATAATGTGTTGGTATTTTTGTGAAAAAATACATAATTATTTACAATTTTATAATTAATAAACCAATTTAATTAAAATTTATCATCATGAAATATATTCATAGATTAATATTTTTTTCTTATTATTATAAGATAATTTTATGGGGCCTTATTTAATTTTTCAATGTGTCATAATATTATTTATAATTTTAAAATTGTTATCCTTAAAATAAATGATGATATGAAATAAAAATTAAATTTAACATATTTAGAAAATTAATTTTTATAAAATAGAGTTCATTTTTTAATTCTATAAATCAAAAAATATTTAGGGTGATGTTTTGGTATTTTTCTAAAATAGTTGATTTTTTCGTGAATAGCGAAATATGATAATATACAGTATTTAATAGATTCATAAGTGATTTATGGATGATATAAGCCCAAAATATTAAAATATTCTTAATTATGAAAATATATTTAGTGATAATGTTCAAAATACTCTTAGTCTTGATCAAAAATAATAAAATAATCAAAAAATAATAAAAAACATCCCTCTCCTCCACTATAAATCCCACCCCTCACCACCTATTATCCTCACACCTCTAAAACCTTGTATCTTGTTTAATTTATGCTAACTTTTCTTCCCAAGCCTCTTAACCACTTATGAGACCTTATAGTATCACCAAAAGGCCAAACCAAGTTCTTTGAAGAGGTTCTCTCGGAGAAGACGGTCAAGAGGTAAAATTGTGTTTTCTTTTCTTTTAAACATATATCAATTTTATTCTTATTATATCCACATCTCCACTTATAAAAGTGACATTATAACTATTTTATCTTAAATTAAGTATACTATTACTAGTTTAATGGAATATACAACATAAAACATATCCTATTCTCCCCTTATTCTATGAAATAAAAACATTTTCTATGATCTGTCGATTTACCATCATTATGGATGATGTTTTTCATTTTGTTTAACCACCTCAATCCTAATCATAATACAATTATTATGTTGAATTAATTTTTTATTATAAAAATTATTAGTTATATAATTAATAGAAACCAACATATAAACATGATATTAAATAAGATAATATATGTTCGTAATGGTGTTAAAATATGCCAAAATAAAATAATTCCATTTCATTAATGTTTTTTCTAATGAATCGTCATCATATTAGAAAAAATGATATATGATATAATTTAAAATTATGGAATGATATTAAATTTATTTCATTCTACTTTTGTAGTTTTTATTCCATTCTAAATGAAAATCCATAATGAAGAAACCTTGGAAACCAAGAAATTAAGGCACCTGAAACAATAAAATAAAATAATATTATCAATAAACGGGTGGAAATATATTATAAAAAGATCATATATGGTATTATATATGTGAATATATTTCTATAGTAGAAAAATAACACTCTTTAAACCATTATACTGGAGGTTTTAACATGTTTTAATGAAGCCAAACCCAAGGTAAGGTACTTTCATTTTAAAAAACCTCTTTAAACTCTTTTTTACAAAATAAAAAAATGTATCTTCTTAACTTATATAGAATGATAGACTTATCTAGTTTTCCTGAATCCTTAATGTTCTAATTATTTCATTACAATATTAAATTCTTATTAATATAGAAATGTATTTCCTCTATATTTGTGTGATATTCTTCTAAAATAAGTGATTTTCTTCAAGAAATATATTTATGATGAAATTGTTCATGTTTTATGATTATGTTATGGTTCTTGGGAATTTATTATGATGAATAATGGTGTATAAATATCCCTTTAATTAATTTTTTATGTTTATTTTATACTTTTATCGTAATTTTTATTCCATATATAGCTTTTATGGTAACACCATAAGGTAGATTTGAGGGTTATATAATAAGGTAGTTGTAAGGGTTAAATTATAAGGCAGTTGTGTGGGTTAAAAATAATATGGTAGACGTGAGTGTTAAAATATTACTTATGTAATTATACAAGTTGATTTTATAGTTTTAATTAAACTTTATATGTTTTATGGAATTCTATTGTTGTCACATATTAATTATATGATTATATATGGGTGAGAAGTATATCTTTGTGAAAATGATTTAATATATTTATAACAATTCAATAACTAATGGTTTCTTTCCTAGTTTTTATGTCCCTCACTAAGCTATTTGTTCTCATCCCATGTTTTGAAATGTTTTTCAAAAGTTTTAATGAGGGTTATCAGAAAAGAAGAAGCCATGCTGAATGTTGTGAAGATTATTCAAGAAAATACTTCATGTTTTATTAAAAAAAATATATTATAAAAAATCGAGACTATTTTGATAGTACCCACTTTATATGATTATGGGTTGATATATATTAATTATATCATAATTATCTAAAATTTCAATATGAAAATACCATTGGGATTGTTGGAATTTGAATTCTAAAAGAATTTACATGATTATGTATTGTTTATGTTCGGGTCCTTATAGTTGGTATCATAACACTATTTAGATAACATTATAGGTTAATATGATGTAAATAGAAAAACATAAATAATACATAGTTTAAGTATTGTGTTCAAATGATATATCAATTTAATATTACCATGTTTATTCTTTTAAGATAAGTTCATTTAGAATGTTTTTTGCAGAAGAAACATGAAAGATGAAGTTGGAAGAAAAAAATAGTATGATATATTTCTAAATCCACATCCTTGAATGGTGGGAATTGGAAGAGAGTAGTTTTTTATAGTAATTTATTATTTTTACGAAGATATAAATAGATTTTTAATCCACTAAATAGAATATCTAGAGTTAACACAACAGAACATGATGATATTAGAACATTATATGAGGAAACTACCTCATGATTTCAGTGGATTTTCTGACTAAGTGGTTGCTGAATGGTGGATTAAAGCCTTTTAAAAGTTACTCTATATTTAGGGGTGTTTAGATAATAAAAAGGATAGTCTTTTTATTCATTGTAATGAAGGTGAATCTGACCTTTTGTGGTCAATGGATAATAATATCATGGATAATTAAGAGAACGATGCCTTAAGAAGAAATTAATTTAAGAATCTATTCCTTGAAAAATATTTTCCTAAGGTTGTTTGAATTTAAATGGAAGAAAATACATTAACTAAAATAAAATAATGAATATTCATTGGCTATTTATAAATAAAAATTCACTTTATTGGAAAGGTATACTCCAATTCTTATCCATGATATTGATAGTAAAATCAATCATTTTTACTCAGAAATAAATCCAAGATATCTAAGTGAATTTTCATCCAATGAATTCAAATGTTAAAAAATATATTCCATTATCTTGAGAGTGTATATATTGAGTTTTTTGATGATCATGTGTCCTTTAAAAATAATCAAAAGAAATGGTTACTATGTCATGAAATAGGTAAGAAACAATCATGAAAATCTGATGGTATGAAAATCCAGTTTCTAGGTTGTGGGAAGTGTGGTAAAAATCACCCTATAGATTTCCTAATCAAACCTGGGAATTTTATTCAATGTGGTATGATTGGAAATATGGACTGAGATTGCAAAGAAAATGATTTTAAGTTTAATACTAATAAGAAAACTGTAAATTGTATTAAATTTGGTGCGGTAGGGAATTATAAAAATACCTTCCCAACGAAGGATTTGAATAATGGTAAGCATCAAAAGATTAGGTATAAAAGTGTATTGAAATACTTTTCGACTACTTCAGTACATGTTGGGACATCCAATGAAGTGGTATTAGGTACATTTTTTGATTACTTGAATTTTTCTAATGTATTTTTTGATATGGGCTATACACATTTAGTTATTTTTGAGAAATTTTATGGTAAATTATAAATTTTGCCTCAAAAAAATAAACTATTTATTATGGTTAAAACACAAGGAAAAATATTTAAGTAAAAAAGAATTATAATAATCTTTTTGTTATTGTCTATGGAATTAAATTTGATGTTAACCCTATTATTTTACCTTAGTAGTGATTGATGTTATTCAGAGTATTAATTAGATATATGTTTAGCATGAAAAGATTTATTTAAAGGATATATAAGTAGTTTCTAGAAATATTTTCAATTTGTATTAAATAATGAACCCATACCATTGATAACATACCCAGAATCTGAGAAACTGTTAGAATATGGAATTTAAAGTTATCTTTCACATATTTTTTAAAAAAGGGAACTATTCAGATTAATTATGTTCTCGTGGTAAATAAATACCTGAATTTTTTTATTGATGAGTTTCTTGGTGTTATTATTGATTGAGAAGTTAAATTTACCATTTAATTAGTTCATGTTATGAGGGAATTTTTAAAACCCTTTATATAATTAATCATTTTGAACTTATTGAATTGAAAAAATAGTTGGATGAGTTGATAGATAAATGATTCATTCATATTTTTTCTTCACCATGGGGTTCTCCAGTTTTATTCATTAAAACGAATGATAGTTCCATGATACTATGCATTGATTATAGATATTTTAATAACGTTAATATTATGAATAAGTATGAACTATCTCATTTCGATGACTTGTTTGATCATCTCCATAGAGTTTAGAAACTTTTTCAATATTTACATCAGATCTGGATACAAATAGATAAAAGTGAAATAGGATGAAATTTTGAAAATATAGTTCCAAACTAGATATGGTCATTATGTGTTTTTTGTTATTCCTTTTAGATTGAAACATGCCCCTACTAAATTAATGGATCATATTAATATAATCTTATGTGAATATTCAGATAAGTTTGTGGTAATTTTTATTGATGATATTATTTTTATTCAGCAATTTATTAGGATCATGAAAACCATCTAAGGATTGTTATAAAAACACTTAAATACATCAAGTTATACAGGAAATCTTTAAAATGTGATTTTTTTTCAACCAATTTATTTTCATCGAAACATTGTGAATAAAGATGGAATAAAAGTAGATCCCAAAAAATAGTGGATGATAAATGGAAAACACATAAAAATGTTACATATATTCTTAGTTTTCTTTAATTTCTTAGTCATTACTAATGATTTATTAAAAAAAATTACATGATTATCTAGCCCGCTAAATAAGTTAACCCAAGAGGTGTTAAATTTATTTCGATATAATACTGTGATATTTATTTTCAGTAACTAAAAATAATATTGGTGAACGATACATTTTTGGATCTTCATTATAGAAATTGATATTTTATCATACACGGTGATGCTTTATACAAGGGACTTGGTTGCATTCTGATGCAGAATGGTTAGTTAATTGCTTATGATTCATGACAACTGAAACCTCAAAAGTTAAATTATCCCACAAATTATCTGGATTTAGAAGTTGTGTTTTTCACTTTAAAAAATTTGATATAACATTTATATAGATCCAAATATAAAATATATACTGAAAATAAAAGTATTAAGTATATATCTACTCTAATGTAATTAAACATGAGGAAGAGAATATGGTTGGAACTGATAAAGGATTATGATTTCATGATCAATTACCATCTTGGAGAAGAAAAAAAGTATTAGATGCCTTGATTCGAATACATCATGAAACAATAACCATGTTACATTAAGAACATGAAATGTTGGTTTATGATTTGATGAATTTTGTATTAGAATGTGTTGATTTGGTAAATTCCTCAATTATGTTTCTAGAGTCAGTCATGCCTCTTAGAAAGAACTAAGAAATTGAATAAAGATGGATGTGATTTATAAAGAATGGTAGAATTTCATAATTAATGTAGGTTTTTTAAATATAATGCTGATAGATATTGTGTCTTCGGATTCGGAAAGACATTATGTGTTCCTTCTGATTCCTAGGTAAGGAATTAATTGTTATGTGATTCTCATATTTCTCCTTTTTATGTTAATAATCATAGCAATAATATGTATAGAGACTTTCAGGATAATTACTAATGTGATGTAATGAAAATAGAGACTGTTGATTTAACCATGAAATTTTTTACGTTTCAACAGGTTAATGTAGAGAGAGAACTAACAAAGGTGATGCTTCAGACATTTCCAGTGCCCTATTAAAAATGAGAAAATATATCCAAGGTTTTTTTGTGATACTAACAAGGACTTCCTGAGATAACAATGAGATTTGGGTTATTGTTGAACAGATGGCTAAATCTACACATTTCCATCCTATATGGGACACTATTTCTCTAGATAAAATTTCTCAAATGTTCCTCAATGATATTTTCATGTTACATATAATTCCTCTCTCCATTGTATCTGACTGTGATCCCATTTTCACTTATAACTTTTAGAAATTATTTCAAACATCATTTGTAATTAAATTAAATTTCATCACAACTATTCATCCCCAATCTGATAGATAGACCAAGTGAACAATTCGGACATTAGAAGACATGATTTATACTTTTTCAATGGATTACTAGGAAATTTTAAATCAATATCTACCTTTAGTTGAGTTTTATTATAATAAATGATTCCATTATAGAATACAAGAAAAACCTTTCGGGGAATTATATTGATGTTTTTTTACAAAATCTATAATTTTGGGATGAATCTAGGGAAGGGATGTTGGTGGGACTAGAATTAGTATAGGATGAAGATGAGAAAGTGATGATTCTACAGAAACATAGGTGGAATGCTCCGAGAAGGGAAAATTGTTATCCAGATAACACGAGGGAGGACTATTATTTTATGGTAGTTGGTCATGTTTTCCTTAAAATCTCTCATACTTTTTTTTTCTATTTTAGTTATAAAGGAAATCTAATTCCATGTTTCATTGAACCTTATGAAATCATGTACAATGTTGGGCTATTTTCTTACTGAGTATCTATTCCTTTGATATTATCGTAGGTAAAAAATGGTTTTCATGTTTTGATGTCAAGAATGTATGTTCCAGATTCATCTCATATTCTGAGCATTGAAATTATGCTGTTGGAAGATAAACATTATTATGAGGAAAACCAAGTCGATTATTGTTCGTAGAGAAAATGTATTGCATAATAAGTTAATTCAATAGGTTATAGTTTTGTAGAGAAACCACATGGTTGAATAAGAAACATGGAAATCAAAAAAATTTATGAGGGAAATGTATCGTCACTTGATTAATAAGTGAATAAAACATTGTGAGGACACAAATTCTATCGGGGGGGATGTAACTACCTAGGTATTTATAAAATAATTTTTTTCATTCTGGAATTAAATAGTTAAATTCATTAAAAATTTAGAATAAAATAACTTGTATTTGTAGGAATTTAGGAATCTATAGAAATATAATATTAACATAAAATGTGAAATTATAAATAATATTTTGGTGTTTTATGAATAAAAATATGACATATTTATATACTTGAATAAGTAAATAAATGTTTTGAAAATGATAAATTAAGTGTTTCTATTTTTTTGATGAATAAGTTTTTATTTAAAATTTTATAGTTAATATAATTATTTAAAAGAAACATAAAATACTTAAAATATATTCATAAATTCATATTTTGTTTTTTTATAATTATAATATAGTTTTATGAGACCTTAATTAATTTTTTAAATTTTCATAAAAGAAGATATATTTTAAAATTAAGTATTTTTCCAATAAATGAGGATTTTAAATAAAAATTAATTTTCTCATATTTAGAATTTTTTTCATAAAATGGAGTTTATTTTTTAATTATACACATTTAAAAATGGTTTGGGTTGATTTTTCATATTTTTCAAAAATAGTTTAATTTTTTGTTAATAATAAAATATGGTAATTTACGGTATTTAAAAAATAATTAATTATTCAGTTATAGATTTTCTAAAGATTATTTAAGTTTAAAATATCAAAGAATAATTCATTATTTTAATATATTGACATATATGGTTCAAAATATTCATAGTCTTGAGCCAAAATAATTAACTAAGAAATAATATAATCAAAAAAACACATATCCTTCACTATAAATACCACCGATCACCACCTCTCATCCTGAAACCACCCAATCTTCGTAGTTTATGTAATTTATAACCAATTACATTAACAATCCTTTTTCCCACATCCTAGACTTCATTGTCTCAAAAAAATGGCCAAAACCAAGTTCATAAGGAGGTTCCCAATGAGAAGAAGTTCAAGATGTAAAACTATTATACATAAGGTTTTAACACCTTTTAAGGAATTCAGACTGATAGTATGGGATTTTTAATTTCAAAACCCTATCTAGTGTATCATTTTACAAAATTAAAATAAATAATGTTACTTTTAAACTTATATATCATGAGCTGCTTATACCATTTTCATGATTCCTTAATTTTTTATAGTTTTATTTTCAGGAGTACATTTGTATTCATAAATAAAAGGATTTCCTTTGTATTTTTGTAGTATTCTTTTAAAATTAATTATTTTCATCAAGAAATGTTTTATGATGAATGTGTTAGTCTTTAATTATTATGTTCAGGATCATGGGAATTATTTATGATGAAGCGTGGGATATATATCTCTTATAAATACATTTAGTATTTTAATTTATTTAGTTTTCTATAATGGTTATTCCAGGTGTAATTATTATGGTTACACCAAAATATAGGCATGAGGGTTATATCATCAGGTACCTATGAGTTTTAAATTGTTAGGTAGATGTGAGGGTATCAAATATTTGGTAGCTACTAGGGTTACATTCTTAAGTAAATAATTCCACAAGGAACCTTTATGGTTTTATTTATGTTTTCATTGTTGTGTGAAAATGTCTTATTTTGAAAAATTATGTATATGGTACATTATGGCCAAGAAGTATGTGTTTGTGAAAATGATTTAATATTTTTATAAGTATTCATGAACTAATGGTTTCTTCACTTCTTTTTATGTCACTTATCGAATTTTTTTTCTCATCCTATGTTTTAAAATTATTTTAAAAGGGTATAAGGATGTGAATGAAAAAATTAATAATCCATGATAAATGTTATGAAGCTTTTTTGGGAAATTATTTCATGTTTTATTAAAAAAATTGTATTATTAAAGAAATTTATATTGTTTTAGTAGTTTCCACTTTGTATTCTTGTGGGTTGATGTGTACAATTATTGTCATAATCATATAAAACCATAAATTGGAAATATATTTAGGAATTAAAGAAAGTGATTTATAAAATAATTTACTAGATTATGTAATGTTTAAGGTTTGTTCCTTATAATATACAAAATATAATGTTTAATATGTTCATAATAACAAATATGTCTCAATGGAGTATAAATTGAGATGAAATATCTTACCTCACTCGTCCCTTTAGTTGAAAATTATTTAACCACCTATATAATGGATTCTAACATGTTAATAATTTATAAAAAAACATATTAAAATTTATAATATCATATATAATCCTCTTATAACATCTTATCACATGTTCATTAATAATATCTCATTATTACCTTTTTCAGTTGTAATCTGCTTTATTTTCTCATGCATGTTTCATTATGAATGTTCTAAATATTAAGAATATGAAATAGTTAAATAATATAATAAATTATATTAATTTTATAAATATCATATTTTTTTGTTAGATACTTTTTTATAATCATTCATTAAATTTTGATGTGGTAAATGAATAACATTGCTTCATTGAGATGGCAGGTTATACGCATGCACGAGCGATGTTATCATTTACTTAATAGATTAAGGTTTTTTTGATGTCCATGATATATTAATTTTTATTAATAAATATTAAATCATAATTATCATAGATATTCATTATATCAATCATTATGATTATCCATGTGGGTTGATGATGGAAAACAAATTACAATGGTTCATGAGGCGGTAGTACGTTGTACACTTGAGTGATGGTTTCCTTTATCTTATGATGAAGATTGAGATGGAAAAATATTATTCTATTTGCACAATAAAATCAAATTATATGTTCAATTCTGATTTTATTATATTATAATTATTAATAAAAAATTAAAGGATGTAAAATAAAATTAAAAAATCAAGAGCTTGGTGAAGACAATTATCTTCGATTAGAAAATATCCTTTGGATATCTTTTTAATGACACTGGGGTTAGTATTTTAGGAAGAATATTTTCTCTATAATGTTAATATAGATTTTTGAAAGATATTTATTCATGGTTTTTTCATGATATAAGGCTCTAGTGGTGTGAAGAAGTTAAGAGAAGAGGTTCCTTTTTATAATTGGAGGTGAGGGGAACACTTATAATTATTCAATATTTTTTAGTAAGTTCAAGTAAAATTCTTGGGCTTATGGAATAAAAATCATTCATATTTTAATTGTGAAATTTTATAGATAAAATTTTACCAACCAATGGGGTTTAATATATATTTTTCATCACTTTAACCCATATTTTCCTAGATTTACTATTCAGTAAACTTGTTTTGACCTTAACCATAGTAATTAAGTTTTACTCAGTTTACTATTAATTATGAAACAAAAATTATGTTAAAATTATTAGCTTTAATTAATAATAATTATTATTAATATTTAATATATTTTATTTAATTAAATCCACAAAATTTGAGGGATATATTTTAAAAATAAAGCTACAAATTGTGCCAAAAAACGTTTCTTTCTTGAAATAGGTATTTCATTCATAAGATGATCATTTAGTAACTATATGAATAATAATAATCATTATATAAAGTTGAATATGTTTATATAATATATATATATATATATTTCTTTTAAATAATTTATCATTTAATGTTACTTTAATTACTTTAAAGAGATAGACATTATTCATTAAAATTTTTTTTGAAGAAAACTATTTTCAAAAAAATATCCATTTTACCTATAAATGAAATCATATTTATTTATATAATATTTATATTAAATACATGGTTAATAGTTTATGATATGAAATATTATTATAAATAAATATATTAATAGTAAATTATTACATTTTTAATTAATCATAAAATCTTATTTCTAATAGGAAAATTCAAAAATTAATTCGAGGATTATTTTGACCAAGAATGTTAAAAATAAATATCCATCCTATAAAATGACAATTTGAGTATCGTGAAGTAATAACATTATAATTTTTTTATAGTTTTATTATAATATAATTTTTAATTACTAAAATTAAAGCTCTCGTGTCACATTCTTTCCTCCTATAAAAATTTCCTACTAAAAATCATCATGGATATTACTTAAGAAAATGAAGGTGGTTCATGTTTATGACATCAACTGGTTCCAAAAATTGCATCCTATATTTTACATTTTCAAAAAAGTACATTAACCAATCAATCCATCTAATTATTTAATATATTCCTTATAATGTTAAGAATCTGGATGGAAACTTCACAGTGATGTAAATTAGGTTACAATTCTATTTAATCAGAGGAATGTATATGTGCTAGTTATGGAATGTACATCCTTTAAAATGATATATAGAAACGACCATGTAATTTTGAAATCCTTGGTGTAATTTCAAAGTGGTGAGACATAACTCTACTAATTTATTGAATTTTTAAATATCTGATGAACCTAGGATTCATTTTTTTCCTTCTTATAGAACCATATGACACCCTTCCATGGAGATACATTAAAAAACATGATCTCACAGTTCAAATTTCAAATCCCTTTTTCAGTTATCAACATAACTATTTTCCAACATTTAGATTAATTAAAATTAGTTTTTGTAGTATTTAAATTTTTGTTGTCTCTGGAAAAATGTTTGGGCCTACAAGTTTCCTTTCATCAACTTCATCCCAACATGTTGAAGGATGACATATCTTTCCATATAAATCATCATATAGCGGTATTTAAACACTTTAATGGGAATTATTATTATCTTAAAACAATAAAAAAGATGAATAAAGATCCCAAAAATCATTAAAGTATATTTATAATGATCTAAACATGTTTTATATTGTTTTCAAATTATTTTTACACTATCCATAAGTCTGAGGATTGTAGACGGTGCTCAAATGAAGCTCAGTTTAATGTTTCGTCTGAAGAAATTATAAAATTTTAAATATAAATTGTAGATCATTATCATGACCAAAAAATGTGGAAATATGGGTACCATTAAGTTTTAACACATCGTTAATATACATGTGTACACAGTTCTCAAGAGGTAAATCATCTCTTATATCCAGAAAATGAATATATTTGTTTAGGAAATCAATAATAACTAATATTATATCATTCTTTCTATAGGTATTTGGTAATAAAATTTCAATTTCAATAGTAATTTCATATAATTTCAATATAGGAATTGATATAGGATTCATGAATCCTTAAAAATATTGTCTCTTATCCCTCACTAATTAAAAAACCATGCATCTTGATACATAATTAGCAATTTCATTCTTTATATTATCCAAAAATAATGTTCCCCAAAATCACTATACATATTGGTTTTATCATCATGTATATAGAAATTTGAGTTATCAAAATCATAAAAAAATTCCATTTCTATCTCATGTATATGTGGAACATGTATTCTCTCTCAAAATTTTAGATTTTAATAATTCAAAATTAATTCTTCCAATTTTTCATCATTCCGGAATATAATTCTCTTCTGAAATGTCTCATCATGAGGATGATAAATTTTTATCATTTATAATAAAGATATTTTTTTGATATTATGAAAAAGGTGTGATGTATCCCATTAATTATTAATTTACATATATATATTTACAAAATCAATGAACATAGGATCCCTGTCAATCCTCTATTAGGTTAGAACTCGATGATTTTTCTAGCTCAATTAATCTTCTACCGTATTTTCCTTCCCTTGGTGATAATGTATTAAGAAATTATAATCCTTCTGTAGATCAATCCATATCATATTCCTCATACTAACATCATTATGTGAATATATATATTTTTATCACAAGTTGTATATATATCTCATATCTTTTAGTATGGATATAATATATCCATATTGTCAAAGAAATGATTATAGAATCCAAGTAAACGTAATGGGTTTGATAGTTCTATTCATGAGTCTCTAAATACCATGAGGCATATGTAATGACATTATAATTTGTATAAAGATAAAACATAGTTCTTTCTTCTATATATCACTATATATCATTAATCCATAATTTCTTAATGGTAGATTCAAAATGGAATCACTGAAAAATATCCTCATTAATTCCAAAATATATTCCTCACATTCCTTGTTTCACATGAACATAACCCATTTATATATAAGGTTAGGTAATAGTTTATCCAACTAGGAAGGTTTTGGAAACAAATCACCAATAATAACATACCAACCCAATGAAACTAAGTACCTCATTATGTTCATTTGTATATTTCATTCATTGACTACCATTTTCCCCACATGATCAACAGAGATTCCATCCTAAGGAAAATATAGATAAGAGTAGAAACAATCTAAATTCATAATTCACACTCTATATACTTCCAATAGAACTCTTTTCCTATAAGAGTCTCAATAATAATCCTAAATTTATTCTCATGGTCCTCATAGCATTTAGAATACACCAGGAGATTATGAATGAATACCAAAAAAATGATAATGATAATCTTGAAAAAATATCTTCATTATATCTATAAATACATATATTTAATTACTTAGTCCAAATGTAATTACTTTTAACACGTGATGTTCATACTTTATTCAAAATCCAGGCTTTAGAATATCTTCCTTCTTTACTTGCAATTGATGAAACCCATAGTAAAGGTCAATCATTGAGAAATATTGATCTCTATGAACTTGATTTAATAATTCATCAATTTAAGGCATATGATACTTATTATTTATCAAAATTACATATATTTCCCTATAATCAATTCTTGGACTCATGGGACCATATTTCTTCTTGATAAAAAAACATGGGATACCCGTGTTAAAACACTATTTTCTAAAAAAATGGGTCTGAAGCCTCATTTTATTATTAATTCAAAGCAAAGTCTGCTTTTTACTCTGTATAGGGAGACTCATTACATATCCCAAAGACCTAGTGGGCATGTATCTTATTACATGGCCCATAGGCCTGAATTTTTTTCCCAAGGCCCATTCTGTGAATAGTATTTCTATAGTACCTTCCTGCTACAGTACCCCCCAGTGCTCGCCACTACTATAGTACATATTGCCTCTATAGTGCCCGTTGTTGATATAGTACCTATGTTACCACACTACATCTATAGTACCTATTCTAAATGGGTTTTGAACCATCATTTTTCATGTAGTATTATGGGATGCTTACCAATAATCCAAACCCCGTCGACAATGTTAAAACACAATGGAATTTAAATCACTTATCAAAAAACGCATTTAGTTTTCTCTTAAACACTACTAATTCCTTAGTTTCAATTATATAGGTGTTATTTGATATAGTTATTTTATCATATATTAAATCTATGGAAAAATAAACTTCACACTCTAGGAGAATTACATGTAATTCTTTAGAAAATATATCAATGTATTCATACACAACAGGTACGTCTTCAATTGGTATATTGATGTTTCCATCCATAGATATTGAATTTTCTTATTCCAAAGGAATATCATTCAGAAGATCCATTATGTTTTTATATAGAAAATACATAGATCTCAAGGTTTCCACTCTAAAGATAAAGAATTTCATATCTTAACCATTTATCATAATTTCCCCCCCCCCCCTTACGGAAAATTTTTTGTATCGTATTTTGAAAGCTATTCCAAACTATATATTATGTCAATTTAAACCATAAGTATGATAATAATGTCATAAAATCAATTGTCTCTATATTTTATAATGGTAACACCCTAACACATCCTTTTCATAGTGATATTTCCACTGTGAGTTTTAAAATATAACTCCATTCTTAGGGTGCTCGGGAAAAATAAAATTTTCATAAAAAACATGGGAGATATAAAATAGTGTGAGGGTAAAAATATAAAATTAAGTGATATCTAAATTTAATGATATAATTAATGTTACTGACACTTTGATCTTCAAATTCATATGGAGTGATCGCACAAGCTTAGCCTTCTACCCTTAGCCAATATTGTAGTATGTTTCATTGATTTTATGGACATTAGTTTGAATAATGGCTCATTTAATTATAGTTAAATAATTTGATAGAATTGGTATCCTTAATTATCTTAGATTCATGATCTAGATGAACCTTATCACTACACATGTAACAAACTCACATGCCCTTCAATGATTTTATAGGATGTTTCTATCTGCAATTTTCATACGATAAACATTTATTCATTTTCTTCTTTCTTAAACATGTTCCATTTCTTTAGAGTTTATATGACCTCTTGTTATATTGATTCACCTTGAACATATAGGATATATTAACTTCTTTCACTATTTTTATGCTGCATTAAAATATTTAATTATATAATGAAAATGTTTGAGATACCAGTTCCCTTTAGAGACTTGGCATAAGACCATCAAATAAATAGTTAATCTTGTATTTTGTATATCATTTGTAATTAATAGAACACAAGGATTTTATTTTTAAGGTAGAATCATACTTTTCAACGCTTTATTATTAATTTCCATTTAATATGATGGAATTCACTTCATTTTACTTTGATTCGCCCAAGGGAAATATTTTTTGAATATTGATTCTTTGAAAGATCATCATTTCATTTGTTCCATTTCCTCTTAATACCAAGTATTTAGGAACAATAATCATTATTGAATAGATTTTCCTTTGAATAAATATACTAAAATTATAACCTTTTCCTTTCAATGACATCCCAAATATATGAACTATCTTTTCAAGAGACGTAATCCATTTCTCATCAACCACAAGAATACTAGTTACACTAAAATATGGGGTCTTGTGTAACATGAAATGATCAAATATAAGTGTATCATTATATAGAACATCATGTTACTCTATATTTACAGGTTTATTAGTCATAACATGTGTTATCTACTGAAATATGCCAATGAACTACTCAATCCCCACACCAGTTGTGCAGGCTTGTTCAGCTGGTAAGTTTCTACATTGTCCATGAGTATTGGTACCATTATTTCATCCTCCTACCATTTCTAAACAATTTAAAATACTTTTTTAGATTATGAAATAATTAATTTTAAATTATAATTTAGAATTTCAAATATGATGAAAAAATTAATATAAATTGAAAACCTATCCATTGTTAGCCTCAGAATCATAAACATGGTTCCTTTGGGAATATCTTTAAATCAGAGAAATATTTTCAAATCCTTCATAATAGTTTGTAAATAAAATTTTATTTATCCTAAAAATATCCTATGGAAGTTCCAAACGAGTTTCACAGTAAGGGATCATTCCCCATGCACAAAAATGATTGTCGATATATACTCTACAATCTAATTTTTGGGTTTTTACCCATAGATACATCTGTGACTAAACCACATCCACACAGAGTATCATGATTGAGATTTAATTCTCTAAAACCACATAATCTCTACATTAAAAAAATATTATATTATTCTATATTTATATAAATTCTCAATGTTATTCGTATGGTTATGTTCCATAATCTTTGTTTCCATAAATATTATTCTCATAGTTTCTACTGAAATTCCTCTAATACAAATTATAACAACCTAGACAACACTATCCTTGAGTATGTGTATACTTTAATAAATTGTCCCAGATACAATAGATCTAATAAAAAAGAACCAATATTTTTAGTAGTATTGTAAAAATAGATATATAAATTATAGGTATTTTATATTGGGAATAAAATATAAAACCTAGTAATGGAAGACATTCAACATCCTTGAAATCATTCAAATAATAATTTATCATATCCTAGGGAATGTAATGAAAATAAGTATAATCACAAATTATTAGTAAGGGTTATGTAAAGTGTAATGTATCATGAGAAAATAAGGAATGAAAAATTTATCAATGTAAATGGATAAAAATAAATACCATTTAATCAATAACTTACTAACAAAATGAATCCATGGATAATATCAATAAAATATTATCATGGATAATAATAACAATATTCTCAATGACTGAAATGATTAATATTGGACATCATGATCTCATACATGAGGATATTTATTCCATCAAGGCCATTCACTACGAAAGTTTAATATATAGGTAGGTATACACCAAAAAAATTTAATTTCACAAACAAATTTGTCTCATGAGACCAACTGATGCATCGTGGGGATATATATAATTGGTCCCCACCCATGACTACATTTCTATTGAAATAATCCTATATTGAATGTTAAATTTACAAAAATAGTTCTAATCATGGGTTAAAACCCATAACCCTAGAAATTTTATTTAAAAGGGGGAAAGTACAAATAACACAAGTAGTGAGAGGAAACCAACATAGAGCATGGTAGTACCACCAATGAGAAAATGATCATTCAGTCACCTCCTATTATGTATGCTTCCCCAACCCCATGATCTTCCCTTCCTCAGGATCTACACCTTCCTTTTGTATTTCTACCACACTTACATATGTTGGGGACTTTCTAGTTGATATCTTGGTCATCCACACTCAGCGAGTCGTCATCCTCTAAATGAGACACAGAAGCAACACGGTCTTCTAATGAAGCATTTGGTACTAAAAATCCATGGTCCTTATGCTGATGAGAAGCATCAAATTCCTTACGGGATACATATTTTCTTAGAGATATATTTAAAACATCAATCCAAGTAAACTTACCCAGAGAGAGAGTGTTGCATGTTCCCTTTCCTTTGATCACATCACCAACAGGTGCACTCGCCACCTCTGTTGTACCAGATACTTCTTCATTGTCTGATTACTTACCTAGAGAGGATGGAAATGTACTATATTTTTAATGGGAAACTAGATGATATCCCTTATCATCATCCAAAATGTTGTTTCTTTCAGGTATATCATGATCCTGAGTAGTAATGGAATGATGAACATTGGCAGATGATGTAGTATCACTATCATTCATAGATACCTTCCATTGAATCTCTCTACCTTAAACCTCTATAAGATAACTATTGGAGGTTTGAATTTAGTTCCCATAAAACACTTTATTAATACAATATACCACATCAATAAACGACTAATGATTAGAACCATTTGAATAATGAGGTCTAATTACATTCACAGGCATGTAGGTCTGCACTAGAACTCCATTCAAGCCATCATTCCCTGACTTGCCATTCATATTTATAGATGGCTTACATACATGCAATTTATATTTGATGTTTCAAGCATGATGAAATTATTTTATACAATTAGTGCATCTCAAACATCCATGGAATATTTATTTATTATGTATGATACAGAATCAATTATCACAAAACTCAGTCACATACTCATATTGAATATATAGCTTGAATTTATGTTCTTCAGTGGCTAATTAAATAGTTTCAACTAAAGTCGAATTAAGATCAAAGTCAACCAATATCCTGGTGTAATGACCATACATTTCCTTCCATGTTTCCCAATCAAATTTAATTTTTGTACCAATATCCATAGAAACATCTCAGATAATATTTGGATTCCAAAAAACTAGTTATAGTCCTCTCACATGAATCTAGGATTGAACAAAAGATTTCTTGGCCTGATATGGATCGAACCAAGGGTCCCAAATCTTAAAATCTAAGGATCCCCAGCATCAAATTAATATAAAAATAGCTCCACACCATTATCATTACCTTCTATGAATTGAATATAATGTGGAAATAAACCAAACCTATCAACACAATGTACTAATCAAAAAAACTAAAAATCTTATTTGGGTGATTTTTCATATCCTCCATCTTCCATTGTTTGGTGTTCAACTGTGAAGCGAGGCATGCAATAATAAAATTTTGGAATGACTCCATACTCTCCTCCAAGATTTTTATACTAGGTTCAATAAATTCAATGGAAGCATCATTTGAAATTTGCTTGTGCATTGATGAATCTGGTTAGGAAAGGAAGAACCTGTCTAAGGCTGATGTAGAGAAAGGGGGTCGCAAACCATGATATTCCTAAGACATAGATCCAGCTTTCACATTGATCAAAACATGCACTCCATCATTAGATTCCTCAACATGGGGTGACATTTGCGAACAAATATTAAAAACAATATGCATAAAAAAATATAACCTATTAAAAGATAAGTAAAATAATTTTTTAATTTTAAATGGCTCTTTTATTTTTCATGTTCTAATGAGATAAAAAGTTTAATAAAATATTAATTATTTAAAAATCTGGAGGATGTAAAAATTATTTTATCTTGGGAAGATAAATTATAAAATTCATTCAATGAAAATATAATAAATCCCAAAAGAATGTGAGAGTTTAAAATAAATCCACAACACTCTAGTTAAATTTAAATTCTAACCCCTTGAAAGAATAAAAATGATTTGAAAAAATAATAATCATGAATAAATTTTTATTCATGTTAAATATATCAATGGGTAGTATATTTACCTTCTAAATGTGAATAGGTGCATTATAAAAAATATGTCTCAACGAAAATTAAATTGATATGAAATCTATTACCTAACACTTACCATTACATGAACGTCCTTTAACACCTTGTATAATTGTTTTGAACATTTAAATAATTTAAACCAAAACTATATTCATATTTATTATATCATATATGATCCTATTATAACATCTTATCACCCATTCATTAATAATATTTCATTATTACCATTGTTTTGGGTGTTATCTGCTTTGTTTTCACATGCATGTTTCTTCATAAATGTTTTAGTTATTGAGAGTAGTATATTGTAACATAATATGAATAATTATATTATTTTTTTAAGTATTATAATTATTTATTTGATAACTTTTTTAATCATTATTTAGATTCTGAAATGGAAAATGAATAACATTGCATTGTGGAGAGGGTAGGTTGTATATACGTATGAGCGATGCTATGATTTTTTTGATGGGTGAAATTGTAAGGAAGTGGATGATATATAAATTTAAAATAATTAATATTATGTAATATTTATCATATATATTCATTATTTCCATTGTTATGACAATCCCTGGGATCCAGTGGTAGAAAATTGAAATCATCTCATGATGTGATATTTTACCATTCACAAGAGTGATGGTTTTGTTTCCCATTTCATAAAGAAGGAGATTATTAACTATTATGATATCAATAAGATAATATATTATGATATGGTATATTATAGATTTGTTATATTTTAATTATTAATAAATAATTTTAGGTGATAGATGAATAAGTAAAAAAGAAAGATCCCGGTGAAGAAAATTACTTTCTCATAGAAAAACATCTTTTGGATCACTTATTAAGGACCACAGGGTTGGTCTTATGGGATGTATTATATCTATAGATTATGGATATAAATTTGTTGGAGATATGTTTTAAAATCTTGGTCTTTCTATATGGATTAAGAGGTATTATATAGTGAGTGTAGAAGATTCCCTTTTATAATTGAGGTTAGTGGCACACTATTAATTTTTTCCTCCTAATTCAATAATGCTAAGTGACTTTCTGAAACATATAGCACCAAAATGGGTCATATTATAATATTATAATGGTAAGGATAAACTAAAATAATAAAATTGGGTTTTATAATGTAGTTTGTTCATTTTAACCCAATTTTTTGTAGATTAACCCTCGGTAAACCCATTTTGACCATAACAATATAAATAAATATTTATTTATTTTTATGATTTATTATGAAAAAAAAATATGTTGAAAGTATTATGTACTATAAATTAGTATTATTAAAAATATGGAATCAATTTTATTAAATTCAATTCACAAAACCTTCAGAATTTAGTTTAAAATTAAACCCACAATACATGTCGAAAAAATGGTTTTCAATATATTTGTTTTTCAAGATTATGTTGATCATGAATTAAAAATATGAAATTTAAATATAGTTATATGGAATCAATTAATATAGTTAGATATATATTAAATATATTTCATCTAAATAATTTATCATAAATGTTTTTTTTTAATTCTTTCAAATGGATAAATTTATTCCTCAAAAACATTTATATGGAAACAAAAGTTTTATAAGAAATTTAACTTTTCCTATAAATAAATTTGTCACTATTTTTTTCAAATTGATAATAAATATATGGTTAATTATAAATATTAAAAAATTATTTATAAATCAAATACCTATTACTTAAATACTATTTTCTAAATTATTTATAGAAGTGTATTTTTAATGGAAATTTCAAAAAAGAAAACTATGATTATTTTGACAAATTATGTTTAGAATCAATATTCACCTTATAAAATTAGTATATTTGCATCATGAAATGTTAAAAAATTTATTTTTTATAGTTTCATAAAAATATAATGTCCACTTACTATAATTGATGCTTGTCTGTTATAATATATTAAAATAAAAACACTAGGGATTTACAATAATAAAACCCCAAAATTAAAACCAACCATTAAATTTTAAATTTCAATCAAATTTTGAATGTGAAAGGTTTAAAATAACATTATATAGGATTTAAAACCATTAAATATTGGTAAATAATCATTCACATAATTTTCACCATTTTAAATGGTAAATAAATTTGTAACAAGTTAAGCAAGAGGAAGAAGAACATTAAAAAAAGTTTTTTCTCAAAAGAAATGCTGCATAAGGTTACATTATTTTATACATATGAATATGTTAGGTTTTTCTCAATAGTAAATTTACATTTTCAAAAACTCTGAACAAGATTGGATAGCCTTATATAGCTTACCTTACCCTTATAAATATTACCTTACACATATACAACATCTTATTACACTTACATAACCTTTATAAAGAAGGAAGTAACCTAAAAAAGTGATGTATTTTCCAATATTCCACCCTTAAAAAATAACATGTTACTTTTACACATACTTAGTGATATCCTTACACAAAATTTAGAAGATATATGTGAATTTTACACCATACTCTCATTAACCTTATGCAACACATAAAAATATTGAACTACCCTTATATAGCACTCTGATTACTCATATTAAAATAGAGAGAAATAAATATTCCATTACATATGGGGTATTTACCTTTAAAAAACTCATTTTACCCTTACACAACTCAACCCTTACCATTTTTTAGACCTTTTAACTATTATTCAGAGTAGGTTACCCATACACGACCCATAAGAAAAGGGTGTTACACTTACACAGCCTATGGAAAATTGGTTTTACCATTACATAAGTTTTATAAAACCCCATTATCCATTATGGAATACCAAAATAGGTAACATTTAAAAAAATAATGTATTTCACATAATTAAAATTATAATATAAAAAAATTATTCTTAATTATTAAAAAAAATGTGATTTTACAATAATTACTTATCCTTATGATAAAAAAATCTATCTATTATCAAAAATTAATTTATTTACTTTGAAATGATCATCTTAATAATAGTTTATTACTAGATTTTATTTTATTTTTTTAATTTCCCGCTTATTAATGAATTATATATAATTAGTTCAGTTTATATATTACAGGGAACATTTTCTAATCATGATTAAATCATTTTAAAAGAATAAATAAATGATCTTTAAAATTGATGAAATAAATATTATTATTATTATTATTAATGGCTCTTAAAACCTGGATCATGGCACTCTCTCCCTTAAATAAATTTCATATATGTAATTTTAATTATTTTATATCAATGAAAATAGCTAAGGACATCTAAATTATATAGATGACTAATGATATAATTTAAATAGTGATTCCATCCTTTCTAACATGGAAAAAATATATCTTTACATAGAATAATTGTAAACCAAATATTCGGTTTTTCACTAACTATTTTGTGAATGTGTTTAATATTATTTGGAATCAATACCCACAATATATACTTTTCTCTTAGATGGTTATTATAATTATAATTTCAAGGATTATCATTGGTTAATATTCCTTAATCCAAATAAAATTTTCCTTTAAATAGAGGGAACCAATCCTTTACTAAAACCCAATTAAATTTATATAAACAAAGGAAAATAAGATTCACACAAGGTGAATTCCTATAAGATTCAACTTGGAAAACAATAATTATACATGTAGAATACATCTTCAATGATAAAATCATAAGGATGGTATTTAATGGTCCTATAAAATCTATAATATATACTAAAATTCCTAGAATAAAGTTTCAAAAATACATCTAGAACTACGGATTTGAGCACATGTGTACCTAAAATATTAGGATTCATTTTTGGAGTTGTTCTTTAACATGATTTTCTTTTTCTCTCCTATTATTGGAGGTCGGTGATTCCCATCACCTTGGTTGTTTCTTGGATAAGGGAATTTACATGGATAATACTTATGTTCTACAAACATAGGATATTGAATTATTAATGGTACCTTATAATGAACTCTATTCATTTCAGTAGTTATAATTAGAATCATTATTTTACATTGATGGTTTGATGCTCAATGACACTATCTTACACATATGAAGAATCTTCAAAAACCCCTTTATGTAATTCACATAGTAATTATCTCCACATTTTTTAGATATAGTCAATATAACATTTATTTCCTTCATTATCTTCATCACATGATATTTTATCATACACTATCTTTCTCTTATATAGTTTTATTGGAAGTTCAAACTATGATGAAATGGTTTTTCATATTTCATGAAATATGATTTTTTTGAGTCACGTGGTTTCACATTCTAGGTCATATTCTAATGCGTTTTTAATTGAGGTAATCTTTATGTTATTCTTCACACCCATGGTTCATTCTAGTTCTATCCATTACTAAAAAAACTTGAAATGATTGAAAAAATTAACAGTAAAGATTAATTATTAAAAACATGAATGAATATTAATCCTTAAAATTGAATGTAATTTTATATAACCATGTTGCCTTAAAATACCTTTAGTTAAACATATATAAATCTTACATTAACATGTTTTATATGAAGATGGGTTATGTTAGGCTTCATAACATAATCCTTCAATGAAAATAATGGAAATATATCTATCATAGTGGATTATAAAGACCATGTTATCAACTAAAGAATACCCCATGCGAGTTCCAAGAAGGTTTTGTATGTATGTATCATTGGTATGACCAGGTTATGGATGATTTAATATAAAACATTCCCTATTCAGGGTTATTACCCCTATGAGCAATAATTCTAGAGCCTACATCTACATTCCATTATCTGGACCATTATTGTTCTCTAGAAAACACACCGATTAAAAACCGTAATCATATTTTTTGATAGCATACTTTAATTAGACTCATTTTTAGGTATATCACTACAGTTCTATAACCCTAACACCAAAGGTAACTGAACTAATCTATAAACATTACTAACCACTTCTTTTATAACATCTATAGTGACCTAGTCTTGAATTTCGTTTATATTAGAACATTTCAATAATGTAATCAGTATATCTCACAAATAATAATAAAACCCTAATAATATAAGTTTTAGTGATTTTTAGGACTAGCTACATAAGTATGTTATTTTACAACCCTTTTGAACCTTTCTTTATATTATATCCACACTAGAATCCCTTTTATACTTATTAAACATTATACTCATCTTCATAACATAGGGAAATGAAAAAAAACAATGGGGTGAGATTGAATACCATCTATGGGAAGTCATAGATGATAATAATCAAATATCATAAGTGAATATAAATGAGAATATGTTTATAATCAAGATACATAAGAAATTTCATACCCAAAAAATAATAGATCATTAATCATTTCATATGTCTTGGAATTTCATAAGATAGAAATCAAAAGAGTGTATAAAAATGAGTAAATAAACAGTGTCCATGATTTATTAACATAATCATTATAATAATAATAAAACTATAAAACATCAATAAATTATTGCACAAAAATTAGAATAGGGACCATTACATTCAAGATCTACTTCATTAATTCACATGCATACTAGAAACACAAAAGTACTCATTAATAGATATCTCATGGGATATAAAATTTAAATTAATTCATTTGAGGGTGATAAAGAACCCCTCTAGTGATTATACAAACTTATGAGTACCACACTAAAGAAACAACTATTCATATAATAATGAACCCAAGGAAATAAAATAGGTTTCATAAAACGATCCAAATGAAAATCATTCACCTTTATATCATAAATAACCCATGGAAGGAAAATTTATTTCATTAGGATTCACAAAAGTCATTAATAATTCCATCAACAATCATACAATGATAAATCCATGGAAAATAAATTGGCATCCAATGACATAAGGTAACTTCATAGGTAAATACCATTTAATCAAGATAATAAATCATATGGTATTTACACAATATATGTACTTTCCCAAGAATTTACATGTAATTTTTTTAAATTATATGGAATTATTTTTGAGACTACAAGCTCTAAAGGCATGTGATTCTGATTCCCAATGGGATTGGAACGGAATTTGGACTTTTTTAAGATACCTTCAGTAAACATGTGATCGTATTTTTCTAACTTTTGAAGGAGTGTTTAGATCAAAAATATGAGGACACCATTGAACTCAAAACATTGGGGCCCAACTAGAAAAGACTTAACTTTCTCCGGTAAGGGATGAAAGGAAAAGATAATTTTCGAACTTTTCATGAAAAATAATAAAATTTATTTAAAATTTATTTTATTTTTTTTCCCACTCATGAGCGATGACAGGAAGACGCTACGGTGTAGTGATAAGTCAGTGGAGGGACGCATTAATGGATCTCATTAATGGCTCGTTAACACACAGCGTAACGATGCTTTAATGATGTGTAACAACAATGATGTTTTATAAATGAAACAACGTAACGACGTGAAGTCACGGTATAATAGAAACATTATAGAATGTTTTCCTTTTAATAGCTTGACATATTTGTGGAAGGGGGATTAAAATGTGAGGATTCATTGATGAATATCTTATACATTTCCTCTCCAACGAAGAACGATGAACACTGGCAGACATCATCGGCTTTGACGTATCTTGAAGAATGATGAATTCCATCGACCTCTTGGACCATCGAGGATGAAGCATTGAGGAAAGGAATGTCATTGAGGTAGGGGTTTGATTTTGGAATTATGATTTCTGCATCCTTTTTCTAAATGAAGAATGTAGATTAACCGATGAACAGGTTAATAAAAAGATAATGAATTCCTGTAGGAGGGTTCCATTCTTGGGTTTTATATTCATGATTAATTTTATTGTTGATAGAATTGTAATCCTCAGACCCTAACGTATATTAAACCTCTAACGAGGAGGGTGCAGGCCGACACGAACAAGGTTCGGGTCCCCCCACACATGCGTTATTCATGGCTACATCCTCAAAATAGTGGAAAGAATAATCTGGGGTTACGGAAAGGTTAGAGGAGATCCAAGAGCCCCATAGGCATAGTCAGATCGACAAACGAACCACCAAGGAAACTCTGGTGGCCTGCAGAAGAAACTGCCAGCACGCTGGCGCCAGCGGCTGTAGGAAGAAGGGGGCGACACGCCCATCGACCCTATGCGCCCATCTGGCTGTAACATCGTGGAGGATCGTCGACCCACGTTTGGGATGCCTAGGTGACCTGGCATGCCACGGTCGCTCGACCGAGGTGGAGGTGAGGTCGTGGACCATCAGCTTCAACAGATGCTAGATGTTGTTCCAAGAGAGCGCTGCATGGGAGGAGTGTCGCACCCCTTGCGGGACGCATTTGAACAGGTAAGGGATGTATTGGATGTGGCCACGTCTCTAGCGCATGCCACCGGTCTTCCTCTGGCGGACTGCGCTCATGCTATTGGGTCGCACCCTAGCCAGTGGGCTAGGCCTAACCTGCGCATGGGGGCCCGGCCCCGAGCCTAGCGGGGTGGACCTGTGCTAATGGGTCGTACCCGTGCCCAGTGGGTCGGACGCATGCCGACGGTCTGGACACGTGTGCAGTGGGTCAGACCTAGGTCGACGAGCCAGACTCGCACCGGCAGGCTGAACCTATGCCCAGCGGGATGGAGCTGATCCCTTTACGCTGACTTGGAAGAGACCAGGTCGTTGGAAAACCCAATGGGCTGGACCCCCGACCATACTAGGTTGGGTCCCACAAGGCCCATTTAGACTGGCCCAATAACCAGGACAGACCTGACCGACCCAAACCCAAACCGGGTGAGGTCGAGTAAGTCGAATTCAACTGGGGTAAGTGGGACCTATGGCTGGGATGGCTAGGTCGGTTTGACTGGGTCGGACCGGGCCCAGATGCAACCGAACCCTGTTTACTAAAACATCAATAACTCACAGACCGGGTGTAAGATTAACGCATCGTCTATGGAACAAGGACCCTTGTGATGATGGGGTTCTTAGTAGTCATCTTGTTCAAATATTTCACTAGTACTCTTCAGTTTTCAGCTGTCTTTTGTTGGGTTTGTATTCTAGACCATTTTAACTTCTTATGTACTCATACTAAGTGGTTATTATTTAGTGTCATGCTTTTTCTTCTTATAGTTTTGTGTTGCGGTTGTGTGCGTGTGTGTACAATTAGAGAGGAAAATTCCTCCCACTTGGAGGATGACACCTTTGGTGCTAGTCGCCAACCCCTGGCCTTCGAGATGCTGTCATTTGGGAGTCACAGCACTGTCCCGAGGGACAGGTTGTGAAAAATGGGTATCAAAGGTGGTCAATTCTACCTCAATGACTGGGATTCTGTAGTTTTCTTGGGTAATAGTGTTCAATGTCTTGGTATTGACTTTCAGATCTAGCGATTCCATTGTTGGTGCGACAGCCAACGTATCCATGAACCAGGACCCTGAATTCTGATTTTTGGCTCTATACATAAAAACACTCATTGTATAAGTGTCTCCTTAAGTTCTTTTATATAAATTTCAGATCAGAAGGTGTAATCTATTGACTCTCTTCCATCTTGATCTATTTTAGGATAGCTACACGCAGATAGCCAACTCGATTCTGGATACGTGGTCAGAAAGACATTCTTCCAAGCGATGAGGCATCCGTTCCAAGACTAGATCTAGAGATGGCCCCATATGGTGTTATAATAGTGTTACCACCACCTGTTTATCATCTATCAAGGCCAAATCAAGTGGTTTAGGTGGATATAGCTTTCCAGACTGAGTCATGGATGACTCTTTTGTCCCTTAACAATGAGGAACAGAGTTAGAATGTGTGTTACGGGCATCTGAGGAAACGATCACCTAAGATGCATGGTCATAAGGACCTACGGATTGCAGTAGCACAATATAATCCCTAAAACCAGAGGGTTCATATAAGGGAAAGTTCTATTTTCCAGAATGGTAGGCATTATTATGCTTGTCGTGAAAAGGGACATCTCGTGTGAGATTGTCCTAACATTAATGATGCAGGTTGGGAGAGGAGACATTTGTAGACTATTTAGGATTATGACCCTATGACTCCAGGGATGAATCAAGGTATGATGCGTGTCTTTCAACATTAGGTGCAGTATTGATAGACACTTTTACTACTTATTTCCCTTTCCTGCCACTTCTCTTTGTTTGGTACATAGAGGTTTTGGTTAATACTTTTGAATTGACCATCATGTTTAGAGACTCTTACTGGGGGGTGACCCAATGACCACACACTAGTGCCAATAGTGTGACCTGACTCTTGGAGGGGATAGTATCGGTTGGGAACTCTTAGTAGTAGTTTCGAGGCATTATGACATCATTCCTAGTATGGACTAGTACCGTCCATGCTAGGATTATCTATATTAGGAAAAGGATCTGGTTCATCTACAAATATGGAAACTGATTTCCCTTTAACATTATAGGGGACTCTTTCAAATCATTATGGACTTCAGGAGAGGATGGTGTAGCCAATTCCTATTCAGTTGTCTAGTTCGACCCTCAGTGAAGTGAATGTAATGAGTCCACAAGTTCCTTAGTGACATTGGAGTATATCTACATCTCTATTAATAATGTTATGTGTTTACCTCTCCATTGAGAGTTAATCATATGCTTTTATTCATACCATGGGATAAAACTGATATCCACACTAGCTTATTGGATGGCTCCCGTAGAGCTTCGTGAATTGAGGGTACAACTGGAGGACATGTAAGAGAAGGGCTTCGTGAGGCCCTGCATTTCACCTTGGGTAGCCCTAGTATTGTTTTCAAAGAAGGAAGATGGGAGAATTAGGATATGCATCGATTATCGATGCCTAAACCAGGTGACAGTGAAGATCTTGTATCCACTGTCGATGATTGATTACATTTTGGTGTACTCAGTGTCTCAGGAGGAGAGTGCTACACATCCACAAATAGATCTAGATACACTATAAGAGAACCATATTTATGGTAAAATCTCGTTGTTCCAGTTCTAGATACGGGAGGTCCACCTTCTGGGACATGTCATCTCAGAGGCTATAGTTGCAGTGGACCCATAAAATATAGAGTCATTACTATCTTGGGAGACACCCATGAACGTGACTGATGTGCAGAGTTTCATGGGGTTGGTGGGGTACTAATAGAGGGTCGTTACGAAAATTTCTATAGTAGTAGAACCATTGTACTATTTAATAAGCAAGGTGAAGTACTTCATATGGATAGAGGGATTCCCGCATAGTTTCCAGGAGCTAAGGCAGATACTGATTAGTGCCTCCATCTTGAGACTAGCCTAGGAGGGCGTTGGGTATGTAGTTTTTTCGATGCATCATTGATTGGACTGAGTTGTGTCCTAATAAATAAGAAAGTAGTGTTGACCTATGCCTCACAAAATTTGAGGCAACATTAGTAGAACTACATGTCCCGTGACCTAGAGTTTGTAGCAATGGTCTTTGATTTGAAGATGTGGTAGCACTACTTGATGGGTTAGTGGTTTACAGTCTACTTCTATCATAAGTGTACCAGGTATACCTTCTCCCAGAAGGATCTGAACATGAGACAGTGGTGATGGATGGAGTTCCTCCAGGAGTATAACTTTGAGATATTTTATACTCTTGGGAAGGGGAACATGATAGAAGACGCGCTTAGTAGGAGGATGAGTTTGCAGCTACTGAGTGAGGTGACAAAGCATCTAGTCACGATGTAGATATATTTCTTGGATGATGATGGAGCCTATTACCTTTAGTTGATGATTTTTACTCCCCCAAACATACCATGAGTCATGGAGGCACAACTCGTGAATGTTGACTATGAGGCCCAACATGCAAAGTTATCCTTAGGACATGCTCTTGATGGATCTTCGATAGGTGGGGAGGGTGTCATCCTTTTCAGAGGTTGCAACATAGTTCCAATGGAATTTTGGGAGGAGGTTTTGAGTGAGCTCCATACCAACCCTTTGGTGGTACATCCTGGAGTGGAGAAGATGTTCCAGGTCCTCCGACATTAGTACTAGTGGCCAAGTTCATCTCACAATGCCTCACTTGTTAGCAAAGGAATGTTGGGCATTGGATTCTAGCAGGCTTGGATCATCTACATGTGGTACGAGATTTGAAATGGGATGGTATCTCGATGGAACTCACGACGGGGATACCATGTACAACCATAGGCCATGATACTATCTAGGTGATTGTTGACCGACTCACCATGTTGGATCACTTGATAACCATCCGGGAGTAGAGACCAGTAGAGGGATTGGGATGCCTCTATATCTAAGAGATGGTGCATCTCCAAGGAGTTCCTTCGACGATCGTCTCAGACCGTGATGTGTGATTTACCTCCTGGTTGTGGAAGAGATTATAGGAGGAGTTCGGTACTCATCTATTCATGATAATAGCTTTTCATCCCAAGATGGATGGCCATATAGAGCGGACCATACAGATCTTGGAGAAAATGATTCATTATTAAATCCTTGATTTTGGTTGTAGTTTGGAGGACCACCTACCACTGGTGGAGTTTTCATTAACAACATCTATCAGTCAACCATTTTCGTGGCACCGTTTGAGGCCTTATACAGGTAGCCTTGCAGATCACCCCTATACTGGACATACCTAGGGGAGTCCACACTCATGGGTCCTGAGTTGGTATGAGCTACCACTAAGAAGGTGCATATCATCCAAGAGGAAATGAGGACAGCACAGAGAAGGAAGAAGTCTTATGTCGATAGAAGACAGAGACCCTTGGATTTCAAGGAGGGAGAACATGTTTTCTTTTGGGTCTCACCCCGATGAGGAATGTAGAGATTTTTCCAGGGTGGAAAGTTTTCTCTGAGGTTCATCATAACATTTTATATTCTCAATAGAGTTGGCGATGTGGCGTACCACCTAGCTCTTCCCCCACAGATGCACTGGCTATAATATGTTTTTCACATGTTGCAGCTGAGGAGGTATGTGCATGATCCATCACACATCATCGATTAGGGGTGGGTTGAAAATTAATGATGGGGCTACGTTTGTAGAGATCCCAGTGGAGATAGAGGATTGAAAAGATAGGGTCCTTCACAGATGGTATATTATTTTGGGGCATGTTCAGTGGTTACACGGGAACATCCAAGAGAGCACATTGGGGCGGGAGGCTTAGATTTGTGATCAGTACCCCGATTTTTTTAATTAGCCCTTGTTTTGACATTTGAGGATGTAAATCCTTATGGTGGTGAGAATTTAATGTCTCGTAATTTCAATGTAATTTTTTTCTAAATTATATGGAATTATTTGTGTGACCACATGCTCTGACGACACATGATTTCGAGGTCTGGTGAGCCTAGGATGGAATTTTGAACATTTTTAAGGTACATTCAGTAAACATGAGAGTGGGTTTTTCTAAATAATTCACTGGTGATCAGATAAAAAATCACAGGGCACCATTGAACTCTAAATAATGTAATTTTAAAAGAAAGTACTTAACTTTGGCCGGAATGGGCCGAACATAAAAGTTAGTTTTTGGACTTTTCGAGAAAAAAAACATAAAAGGTTATTTTATTTATTTTCTCACCGTCAAGCAGAGAGACGCATTAATGGAGCTCATTAATGTCTTGTTAACATGCTTCCTAACGATGCATTAATGATGTGTAATAACAACACTGCTTCATAGGTGAAACAGTGTAACAATTTGACATCGTAGCATAATAGAAATGTTGTGATGTATTTTATTTTTAACAGTTTGACGTGTTGGTGGAATGGGGATTAAAATGTGAGTATTATCTAATGAACCTATGATTGATTTCCTCCCCAATGAAGAATGAAAAACACCAACAAAATTCATCTACTTAGAGTTACCTCGAAGAACGATAAAGCCCACTGACCTCTTGGACACTTGAGAATGAAGCACTACTCCAACGAACTTCAATGAGGTAGGGGTTGGATTTTGGTTTTATGATATCACCATCCTTTTTCTAAACATAGAACAAAGATTAACCCATGAACAGGTTAATCTGTGGATCATTCGTACTCCATGGATATATACTCAAATCAGTGTCAAGAAGAATCTGTGGTCAAGTAAGGGATTACAGTGACCTGAGAGCACTGTAGATGCAGGAATATTGAGAAACAGAACACCATAGAAAGTCTAATGACCCATGGAAGGAACCAATGGTGCACCGACCCCGGTGGTTGGGCCCGCGGGCAGATGGGGGTGCATGGTCGTCGGCCCACCATGATGGCACAAAGGAGTAGAGGCTGGCATCTGGGCTGCCCGAGCGACTTGTTGAGCTATGGTCGCTCGACAGCGACGAAGGGGATGTAATGGCGCATTTGTTGCGGAAGATGCAGGATGCGGTGCTAGGAGGTAATCATGAGGGAGGAGCACCCCACCCCTTCCGGGCTGCGTTAGAATAGGGAAGGGTCGCGGGGGTGACTTCTGCATCCCAACTGCATGCCACTAGTCCACCTCTGGTGGATAGGGCTCCTAGAGGCAAGTTGTTCCCTAGATGGAGGAAAGGACCTGCACCCTGTGGTATAGAATCAATCCCAATAAGTTGAAACTCTACTAATAGGCCATATCTGCACCCAGAAGGCCGGACCTGAGCAGACGAGTCGGACCCACGCCGACGGGCCAAACCTCTGCCGGTGGGCCAAACCTGCACCGGTGGGCCAGAACCTTGCCTAGGGGGGTCGGACATGAGATGAAAGGATGGACTCACCCCCTTTGGGTAGATCCGAATAGGACCAAGTCACTGTGAAACCTTGTAGGCTAGACCCCCAGTATAACTTGGTCAGGTCCAGTGAGGGCCATTGGGCCTGGCCCACTGGCCAGCCCGGACCGGACCGACAATGTCCTAAAACAGGTCAGGTCAAGTCATTAGAATTAAACCAGTGTATGTGGGTCCTCGGGATGGGTTGTTCGGTTTGGTACGACTGTGTCTGACCTGGCCCATATGCAACCGGCCCATGTTTACTGAAACATCAATAGCTCGCAGACCGGGTGTCTAGATGACACGTCATCTACGACACGCAGACCCTTACGATGAGGTTTTATTTCTGATATACTCTAAAAGATCTTTGGCAGTGTTTGGAGTACATCTAGGTTCGATCGAACTCGAATCCATCCAGTCCCTTTTTACTAAAAATTCCTTATCTTATCGACCAAGTGCTCGTTTGACACACCGTCTGTTGTGTTAGGACCCTTACGAATAGATGGTCCTTTGGGTTATTCAATTTGGGAATTAGTGGATATTATTGTATGACCAATTCCTCATGAAACAGCTATGTGAATCCTTAGTGGCCAAGCAGACAAGCAACAACCATGAGGATCCATAATGACCTAGCAGAGGATTAGCAGCCGTGTGGATCCTTAGTGTCCTAGAAGATGAGAAGAATCCATGTGGATCCTTAGTGGAACGGAAGATAAGAAGCGAGTCCTCATGAATGAGTCCCTCAACAGTATGGAATGTTTATCCCTATTGTTGATGGACCTCCTTCCTATGCTTTCAAGTACCTACTATGAGTTTTCCATACTTTTTGGTTTTACTTTGTAGCCTTACTTTGTGGCTTTTCTTTGTAGCTTCTTTGTGATATTTCTCCTTAGTGGATGGGGGTCCTTTACTGAGTACTGTGTTACTCATCCCTACATAGGATTCGCCTACACGTTTTGTGTCTTGTGAAGGATGATGGATGTTTCGACAGTGGATTTGGTGGCCTTGGACAAAGCGGGGCTTAGTGAGATCTGGCACAGAGGGTTTATTCCCTCAACTTCCAGTACCAACCCTACTCTTACCATCATGTGGGGTTCTCAACAGCCAGCTTATTCATAATTTTACCTTCCACTCTTCTATTTTATGCTTTCTTTTATTGGGTTTGTATTCTGACCCATTTGACCTTATGATGTACTCATACTTAGGGGTTATTTTTTAGTGTCATGCTTGTGCTTCTTCCAATTTTGGGTTGCAGTTCTGTGAGTGCATCTACAAGTACTCAGGAAAATTCCTCCCACTTTCTAGTTGACGCCTTCAGTGCTAGTCTCCAACCCCTATCCTTCAGGTGGTGGGCTTAGGGGAGTCACGATGTAGGCCTTAGGGGACGTTTCATGACAATATAGATAAATGGTATACATTTAATTCAAAAATATTCCCAAATAAATATCTTGGGAAACAATAAATATTCCTTATATTTAAATAAATATATATATATAGTTTATAAATAATGTACAATGACATTTTATTTTACAAAAAAATATAATTCATAGAACTTATACTCTATAGAAATTGACTTAAATGAAATAATGGGATGCTAATGGTGAAAAAATTACAAAGATATTCTTTTCACACATTAATTAAAATTTATCTTATACAAAATATTAAGAAAATTAATTAATATATACAAGAATACCAATTAGTATAAAATAAAATCATTAAATTAACTATGTATATATATTGTTATTTTAAAAATCATTAATTGAATTTGGACATGGAAAAAGTAGAGGTTCCAGACCAGAAAGATGATATGTGTTCAATTTCACTTACAATGAACACTTTTGGGTAAAATATGTTTCAATAGAAAATTACATATAGAGGGTAAATATAAAATCCCATTAATATATATTGAAATTTATGAGAGTTTTTATACAAAATAAAAATTCAATAGATGTAGAATATTTTAATTAAATGTTTATTTGAAAATAATATTATAAATTAAAACCTTATGGTGTGATGAAAATTTAGTTCAAAACCACATTACCTTTGGAATCTTTTCAAAAAAATGAAAATTAAAAAAAAGTGTGTTATTTTTCTATTAAAACCAAATTAATACATTATTTAAAAATTAATCAACTTATATTTAAATTAATATGTAAAACCTTAATATATATGTCTCATGAAATTAAATTTGAGTAAAAGAATGCTCGATATTGTTTACCCATTCAGTTGAATGCAATGCTATAAGATTCTATATAAAATATATAAATATCTTAATCAATTATTTCATAAATGTTTTCACATATATATACTTTTATATACATTATTCATAATTTTTCTCTACATTAATATTGGTTAGTTATTGCCTATTTTTGATGTCTCGAGTTGGAAATCTTGATCATTTTAGACTAGTTTTGTAATTGTATTGTTGTTATTAATTCTTCCCCAAAATCCCTTTAATAAATGTTAATTAAATTTACTATAACACATATATTTTAACTTTTTATAACTTTTAGGATTTCTTTAATTGGTAGTTTTTCCTTTATACTGTACAATTAAATCGATAATGAACGGTGTTTTGTGATTTTTAGCCTATGACATGTGTTTTCTTAAGTAATGATTTAAATATTGATGTTTATTAGCTGAAAACACAAAAAATTAAATCTTTATTCATATTACCCTGGTAATTTTGTTTCCATAATCATCCATGATATAATTTCATAGCATTGTTGAAGTGGATGGTCAAATCGACCCAATCATGAACATACCATGATTATTGAGGTTTGTGACGTGATTTTGAATCAATATCATTACACCAAAAGAATAATGATATTATTTATTATTTATTATTGTGATATATCATAATTAAAAATTATTTATAAGAATAATTAATGGATATGGAAATATTTTATATTTTGAATTAATTATTTTCTTCTTTGGGTGAGTGTTTTAAATGATTAAATTAATGTATATAATTTTTTGATCATATAATTAATATATTATTCAATATATCATTATATAAACTTAATGAAATCATAAAAATAATATTTATAAATTAAAAAACTATCATTACTATCCATATATGGAAGTTATGAAGATAAAAATTGAAATCAATAGTCCCATGGAGGCGGTATACCACACATACACATGGTTGACGATTACGTTTTCCATCAAACGTGAGAAATGAATAATATGTTTTATCATTTAAAAATATATATTATCTTATAAATAACATAAATATTTTTTAAATTTGATATTCTTATTATCTATGTATGGTGGTAACAGAAAATGAAACATGATATTTTGTGGAGGCGGTAGTCCACACACACATAAATGTCATTTTATCTTTTCATAGTGTAAAATGGAATGGTGGATATATCATGTAAAATAATTATAACAAGATCATAGGTTAATCAGAATACTTATTTTATCATTTTAATATTTTTAAATTAATTTTATTAATTAAGAAAAGGGCATAAGGAAATATGAAGAGGAAGAAATAGTTACAAACTTATACGCCACTACTAGGGTTATTTCCGTTGTAAAGGGGAGTAAACCATTGATGAATGACATTTTGAGAAAAAATGAAGATCCTTAATGAGTATTAGAGATTTTATGAGATACTTTGGTTGATATTGGGATGAACTAATGGTGTTTTTTTCACCGGGGAGGTGAGGAATGGACATCCTATTTTATAAGTGAAAAAGAGTGGCATTTTTGTTAATAGCCAAAACATTTCAAAAACATAAACTCAATCTCAAGGAAAATGTCTCAAAAATTAAGAAATAATAGATATGATAAGATAAAAGGTATATAAAATCCATAAATAATCAATTAAAACATGTTTTTAATATTTTTCCCCTTTACCCCTTAAGTTACTCATTTTTTACCATTTTAGATTTCAACATGATAACTAGTTTTAACGTAGATAATTTATCATTCATAAACAAAAATAAAAAGTACCTTATTATTTAATTTGGACCTAATTATTTCAAATTTTAAATTAGTTTTTTATTATATTTTTATATTTAATAAAAATTAATTCTAAAATAACACATGTATAATATATTAATTTTTTTAAAAAATATAATACAAAATATAAAATTTCAAATATGAGGCAATAAATTAAAATCAATATTTTATAAATTAAAAATTCACTTATAAATACATATTTATTCTTATAAAAATGTTCCATTAACTTCTAAATCAAACATTATAAAAATAATTTCATAAAATTTAAATTATTTATAAAAAAATTTATTTTTATTTATTTACATAAAAATGAATCATTTTGGATAAATATTAAAAATTTCAGAAAATATATTTTTTACATTAAAAATATAAAAATTAACATATTTTATTATAATTTAAGAACTAAATTTCATATTTTTATTAAAAATGTAAATAGATAATTTAATGAAAAACAACTTTTATTAAAAAAAATTTGATGATTTTAAACATTAAAATTTCAAAATAAAATTTAATATCAATTGATAATATAAAATATGTTAATATCTTAGTTTTTATATAATAATAATTTAATTTTTTCATTTAATCTATTAGTATAAAGTATGAAATACATAAAATAATGGTTCTTTAAAAAAATATTACTTTTATTCGAAGTACGCATAAAAAATACTATTAAATTTATTTATTTATAATCTAAAACTTAATTTTGAAACCCTATAGATATTGAAAAAATTATTTGAATTATTATATATATAATATTTTAAGATCATATATGTATTTCAATGTGAGTTATATTATTATAAATTTACTAGTTAACAATACATGTCTTCAGCATACCTATTGGATATATACCCATTTTCCATTTTTATAATGACTATATTTTTAATGACTATATTTACAATGAACATATTTATAACCACTAGATTTATTTCATATATATAAACTTTCTATGTAATTTTTTCCCACTATCATGTCATAGAGGATTAGTTTTTATTTGATATTATATATTTTTATAATTCTTTTTAGTTTCATGGTTTTCATCCTCATTATAGGTCTTGTTTTGTTATTATTGGTCCTCAAAATTGAAGTTGAACCAAGAGAACTGAATGTTGTGAAAATTTTATTATTTTTTATCTATTTTATGTTATTGATTTATTCTATATTAATAAACAAGACTCATAAATTATGATTAGTTAGTTGTATGTGAATTTTTTTCATTATCTTCTTATAAATGAATAAATTGTCTTTAGTTTAGTTCATATATTTTAGGAAATATTTTTTATCATTTTTCAATAATTTTTATAGAATAAATAAATGATCTCTAAAAATATTTAAACAAATAATCATGATTTTATAATAATAATAATAGATCATTAAATATATGGTATTGCACTACATTCATTATTAACCAAGAAATGCATTGTATCATATATTTTGGTATCCAGTATTTTTTTTTGAATTAAAATTTTTATTTATTAAAAATGTAGTGAAATATCCAAATATTTGTCCATAATATTTTTGGTTGGTATGGTTTCCTTTAGAAACTCCTTTTTTATTGGTAAAATATTCCAACTTATCCTCTTATGATAACAATGCGGACAATGATAAACCAAAATTTATTCATATGAAAACAATATGCATAATAAATGGTTTGTATCACATCCTGTGATATAATATAATTTTAATTAATGAAAATATACCAAAAATAGCTCATATATTATCATCTCATGGGATATGACACCCTAAGTTATTTGGGAATTGATTTTTTTTACATTCATAGCGGCGTGTCTTGTCTGGATGATTTGGATCAGGCAGCTTTACAAGTTCTTCTTCTTCAACATCTTCAGTTGTGTTTTGATATTGGTTTCTCTCTTCTCATCTCTTCGTGCTTCTATGGTGTTCTGATTATTTTTTGCTGCTTGTGTTCTTCGGGCGTCGGCATTTCAGATTTCACGGCTATGGCAGATGTGATGATGTTGGTCTTTGTGTTTCCTTCTTCAGTTTGTGTTCTGGTTTTGGTCATAACAAGGTGAATTCTATATTGAGGCAGTTTGTGATCATGATTTTCCCAGATTCTAAACTTTCTATTTGCGTTGCCTTCCAATTTCACATCATTTTTTAATCATCTTGATACCTAATGAATTTTATAGTGACTAGAATGATTGTGTGGTTTGAATTTTTCGTGTTTTGTTGATCGATGTCTTGTGATGTCTGAATGATGTTTTCTCATGTTGGTGATTCTCAAGGTGTGGTTATGTTGGTGAAGGTAATATGTTCGGGAGATCTTCGGTGATTATTAGTTTCATGGCCTTTTGATGACCCATTTTATTTTAAATTCAGTTAACTAGTGTCCATTTTCGAAGTCTTAAATGGGAAGGATTTGAGGTTGTTTTTGGATTTTGGTGTTTTTCTATTGAATTTTGATGGTGTAATCAACCAGCACCTTACTGGGATCATCTCTAAATGAGTATATAGAGTAGAAAACATTCATCTGACATGCCCATTTGGATTTGTATTAATGAGAGGGTATGTTATTTCCATCAGTACTAGGCTTGTGCAATTCCTAGAAAAGCTTGTCGAGCAGCGATATATCGTCGAGGATTGACATAATTATATAGTTGTTGGGGAGATTATATTCCGTGTATTCTTGATCTTTCTTAACATTTGTGTGTTTTTTTCAGGTTTCCCACATTTTCCTCAAAATTTCATTTGATATAAAAAAATTAATTTTCATTCAGCATCCATGTGCATTACATTAGATTCACATTGATACCTTTTAGTAAGTCATGTTTAATAATTAATTTTTATCTATGATAAAATATTGTATAATGAACTTCTAATAACCATTGTCTATTAATCATAATTTACTACCTTTTCATTTTCATAATTTAATAAATTTCCGACATTAGTAGAAAAATTTTGTACTATATTACATTCCTTCATAATAATTTTTTTACGGATATCACTAGAATACATTCTCTAATAAATTAATGTAACTTCATACTTCTACTAAATACCCATTTTCTTGTTCAATTCATATATCCTCTTATTATAATCTAATAATAAATAAATAATTTATATCAATTTGGTACAACTTCAATTTCTATTTTATAAAAATATAAATAATAATTCAGATAAAATTTAATATTTAAATAGTTATAACTATTTCATATATATACACACCATTATATTATTTATATAACTTACAAAAAAAGTCCAGAATTATCTATAATGACTTTCTAATTGCTAATAAGATATTTTTTGATCTCTCGTTTGATGCCTACTAAATTTTCATTTACTAGAATTTCCACCAATCCCAATTTTTTAAATTTTATTTAACTCATCATTTATAAACATTTTCTATATACATAGATTATAAACATAAGATAGAATTATATTAAAATGTTATTATCCTCAGGATTTGTATTGAAGAATTTTTTTATCCAATAACATTTTTTGCATCAACATATTTGAATATAGATAAACATTTTTATGAAAATTGAATTTATATTTCTTTTCCCTTTTCATTGTCATCATCAAAATATATTGTGTTTTATTCTCTTTACCACCTTCATATTTGAACTCTTCTACAGATCTCTTTAAGTTGACTCTGGTGGCTCGGTTTCATCAACAACATCCCTCAGTTGATGCTTTTGATCGTTTTGTCTTTGAAGCATGGAATCTTCAAAATCGGGCGGTGATTGGTCTTATTGATCGAAGGTATATCATGATCTTATTTGGGTCTATGGATGATCTCATCACTGCTTGGTCTAAAGCGCCCCGACGGTGCGGAGGTATGCCTTTCTTTCCTCTTCAGTGGATTTTTTAATTTTATATGTAGTGAGATAATCCGAATACGTCGATTTGGGTACGATTCTCGGGCCTTCCTCTCCCATTCCAGAACCTTTCCATTCTTTCTATTCTTGAGAACATGGTCAGCCATTACCTGTTCTCGGATACCAAAATTGATTATGTGTGTCATCCTATCTTCCCTTGCATATGTGTGGAGATTGATGTCTCCAAGCCTCCGGTTGATTAGGTGTGGATTACTGATGGTCAAGAATTCCAGTGGAAACAGGATGTTAAGATTGAGTCTTGGACTGAATACTGCAGTTCGTGCCATCAGCTGGGTCATGGTGTCTCGGCTTGTAGAAATGGTTCTATGAATAGGAGGGTGTGCTGGTGGGTAAGGGATGTCTTGGTTTCTCATGATGATGCTGTTGTGGGGATTTTGAAGATGTAGGGTAAGGATCAGGTAGATGGTGGGTTGCATGAAGAACAATCCCTGATTCCTCGGCATGAGGTGGTGAATTTAGTGGATAGTGGGGTTATTGGCATTGGGGCTGAGCTGAAGAAAATAGGTGTGGAGTTTCCTGGACCGAAGTTCAGTGATATCTTCATCAGGTTGAAGTGAGACTTGGGGAAGGTTGGCTCGATGAATGTCAGTGGTGAACCTTCTTCTGCTCTTAAGGATGCAGGAGGTATTTGCGAAACTTCAATGAATGAGGTTTCCTCCTTGATGGAATGCCCCCGAAGGGAAGTGGATGACATTGTAGAGAGGGATGCTCCTTTAGAATTAATTTTTGATGTTATGGAGTAGGCTGCAGACCTGGGTGGAAAAACTGGCGGTGCGTCCTCTCTCTTCCTGGACCCTGTGAGTGCATCTGCAGCAATTGATGCAGTCCATGATGAACAAGCCATTGGATAAGGTCCTCTTGCTCCCACTCAAGATGGGATCGACATACATACCCATCACATGGATCATGGGTTTGTGAAGTCGGGTGGGAAACGAATGACCCTTGTGAGGGAACCTGCAGATAATAGTGGTGCTTCGATGAGGAGTCTAGCTAGGATGCAGGCACTTTCTGGGTGGATGGCGGCCAATATTGAGCTCGGTAACCAGTTTGCAGGCCTGTTGACTGCTGACTTGGTTTTGGATCAAGAGCGGGCTACTGAAAAGACTCATGAGGATCAAAATTCTGCATCTTTAGATACTGGTGTTGAGTCAAGGGCAGTTTTTCCTGGCAATTGTGAACAAGAATTGGAGACTGTGAAGCCCTATAATGCTGAGGAGGGCTCTGCAACAAATTTTGATAGTGGTTCACTACTGGATAACATCGTTTGAGATTGTATTATGAAGAAGATCTTTCTTGGTGGCTGTGATTTTCTGGACCATTCCCCCTTCCATGATATGATAGATGTTAATAGTCAATCTCAACAGGATCAGGGTGTGAGGGAAGGGTATTGGGTGGTTCACAATTCTGGTAAATGGGGAATTGTTCTGATAGTGAGAAGGAAAATGATGATGGTATGGTTCAGCCCTCCTATAATGATATGGTTCAGGGTTTCAAAAATAAAGTGTCTGTGGAGGATAAAGTGAAGACTGACCCACCACAAAGAAGGTCGCGGAAAGACTACTCTCACTTACCAATGCCTATAGCTACCATATCTTCTAGCGGGAAGTCTGGATAGATTGCACAATCTTTTAAGGATCTCCTTTATTTGGAGAAGCTCAATCTTAGAAGGAAGTATGACAGATTCTAAAACACTATAAATGTTTGGAGTGGGAATCGGCTACCACGGATGATGTAATATATCAGGGATGTGGCGATGGGACTAATTTTTATGATATGTAACTTTCTTTCTCTTCTTGTTGTGCTTGCTTGATGTAATTTTCATTTCTTTTCAATAAATGATCAGAGGATTTCCTCTGAATGAGCTTTCTGGGTACTATATCAACTAGATTTATAATGTCATGGTTTTCAAAATACCTCTCTATAAATTATTATTGATTTTAGTTCAATTATTCGATGTTCACTCCATGATATTCGTTTCTAATAGATCTCCCACCACACTTCTATACTCATTAACATAAGATTGATCTTTGTTTGTGATGAATTGGCATAAATTTCATTATACTCTAATATTTTAAATAAAAAATACCAATACAAACTAGAAATATTGATCGGGATCACCACATGACTTTAATTATTCTCTTCAATTGTCAAATGTTTCCTACTAGTGTGAAAATAGTTATTTATAACAAGATAAAACATTTATGTTATATTAAAATTAATGGTTAAGAATTTATATATATATATATTATATAAAAATGTATATATGTTTATATCATTCCTCAAAAGATATTATGTTTTTAATTAGATACTCCTTATACATTTAGGATTCCTGTGATTACTTTATCCTAAAAGGGATGATTAATTTAATATATAAGTAAATTTACATAACATATAAAATGAATTATTTAATTATTTTGAATATATAAATAAATATTCAAGTTAATTATATAAAATCATATCAATATTTATTATGATAAATGATTTTATCTTGGAATGAAGAAATTATATGGTTTTCTATTTTTAAACAAATGGTTTTTATTTTAAATAAATTTTTTTCCATGTATTATATAGTTTTATTTTAATATGATATTAATAATGTTTGGTATTTTAATTTTATAAAATAAACTTAGTTTTTGGATATGACAAGACAATATAAGCTTACGGTGAATTTATGAAATTATTCAAAAAATGATGATTTTTTTGGTGAAGAGTGAAAATATAGTTTTAAGAAATATTGTAACATTTTTCACAAAATTATGGTATATGAATGACTAAAAACTTTATGAAAAAATTTTATGGAACAAATAATATTTAATTATTAAAATAAATAATTAAAAATATATAATGATTAATTTAGAAACCTATGTATGATAATTTTCAATGTTTGTGATATTTTATTCTAATAAAAAACTATTTTTGGTCATTTTCTTTTGATTAAGTATTCATATAATTCCATTTGATTTTTTAATTTTTTAAAATTCAACAAATATCATTATTTTTAATTATAAACTAAAAAATTTCATCTGAATTAGTAAAATTCATTAGTTAAGATTTATTTCTTTTTTATGATTAAAATAAATTTCATGGAAACTATTTTTTAGATTTAAAATTAAGAATAATAATTCTCCAATTATTTTATTTTTTTATTTAATTTTGTTCAAAAAAAAATTCCATGCTAAAATTTAGTCACCTCCATAAAGTCTAGCATATTGTAAAAGAGGTAAACAAAGGGATAAAGCCTTACGTATCACATTATATTTTCTAAAAATACCATTGCTAGATAATAGATAAACCATCATATTATCTCTTGTAAATTTTTTTCCATTTTAGTTTCACTTTCTTTGATAATGGAATCCCCCTTTTTATATCATGAATGTAATATTAAAAAAATTTCAATCCCCCACTTCTTATCACACATAAAAACTCAAAATTTGATCAAACGCGATAAACACCAGTCCCAAAACCCTATCTCCCTTGTCCTAGAGGTCCTTGATTCACCAAAATACCAAGATAGGAAGACTTAATGTGTAATCTAAAGAAGGATATCTAAGGAAGAGACAATTTTCTTAACTAAGTTCTTTATTATTCATTATTCTTCCACATCCTCCAAATAATCAATAACAATAATAATATAATGAAAATAAATGAATTAGTGTACTAAAATGTAATTTTTTTGATGGAGACACCATTATAATCCTCCCCCCTATCCATTGAAAAATGAAAACATCACCCATGTTATCTACAAATAACCTCATCCATGAATGATGTATTTTATTTTTCATCACCAAATTACATGTATGAATTTAAAAATAGATTTAATTAATAAATATGATATTTATAAAATTATCAAGGGTTTTAAATATAATTTTTCTATCATACTGATAATATTAATAGTAAATAATAATAATAAAATGTGGCTTTGTAAAACAAGAATAACGAGGCACTTTTTTTAATCTATTTTAAATAGCCTATTTAGCAATGTAAATTTTTTATATTACTTATATTTGATATTAAAATTGAAATTTTTCTTTCTTTTTTCTAGAATGGAACTACAAATTTTTAACTCATTATTAATATAAAAACATCACTTCATTAAAAATTAATAAAAATCATTCGGAGTCTCCTCTATAATAATCATACCTAAAAATATAATTTAATATACCTGGAACATATAAAAACTATTAATATTCCTAAAAATTAATTTTAACATTAATTTGTTAATGAACCAATGAACAAGGCTCAAGGATCGATACCACAAAACTAAAACATGGAAGGGAAATAGAACGGTTGGAACTCTTATATTAATTTTAATAATAAAAAGTTAATACATGAGTACCAAAGAATGATTTGTTGATTTAATTAGGAAAAATAAATATTAATAAGGTTCTTATTATAATTAATCATAATATTAAATTTATTATGCATGGTTTTAGTTGATTGCTAACCAATAATAAGTCAGAGTTAATAGTTCTTGGTCTCAATTTCAATTTCTTGGTACATTTTTTATATAATTAATCATGTATCCATTAATATGGTGTTTCTTTATCAAATAAAAATGAATTTATTATTGTATATATTATATGAATTAAATTGGTTTTAAATGTTTAGATCATTTTCTTTATTTAAATGGATATTAATACAAGTGTTATAAAATTTATAATTGTTTCACATCTCAATATTTTCTTATTTTTGATAGGTCTATCAATATAAATATTTTTTATTTTATATAGTGTATCAACTACCACGTTCTCATTTTATATTATTATTATAATAAATGTTTTAATTTTATTTAATTTTTATCTTATTTTTTGTCCCTTAAATTATTTTGATTCAATGATATGAAAGCTTTTATGGTTTTTCATTTTTATTTTTCATCTTTGAGTCATGTTTGATATTATCTACTTAAATTTATTTATATGATATACATTATTTATAATTGAAAAACTAGATCATGTTTATATTTTATTCAGGTAATTTAATGTTCATTTTCTTCTTCTTTATTTCAATTGTTTTTTTGAAATCCATAATGGGTTTTCTTTAAAAATGACTCTTTAAGGGGTTTGAATTCAATTTCCAAACTATTTCCCCTCAATTTCTATAATATTTATGATTTTCATGAATTTTATTATCAAAATTTATTTATAAATTTATTTTTGGGGAAAAACCCCTCAATTAATCCTCTTGGTGTTTTTGGGTGTGATTGTGTTTGTTGAAAAAATCAGAAGACCGTGAATTAGTATGATTTGTGCATAGAAAATTAGTTGTTTAATTTTGCGTAGTTTCCCAGTGTTTGTCAACTTTTTGGGTATCAAAATCTGAAGTATGTTTTTAGAAGATGAATGATTTTCTCATAAGAGTGAAAATACACAATCCCTAAAATATTTTTTGTGGACAGAAAAAGATGGTATATGAAAGATCTTTGGGAAATCAACAATAGATAATTTCCACATAGCATCGCTATGCGGATTGCAAGGGATGGTATATGGGAAACGAAAAAAATGGTTCGTGGGAGGCATGCAGTTCACGAGAGGCCAACAGTACTTGAAAGGATTGCAGTTCATGGGATGGATCATCATTCGTTGAAAGGTGATGAAGATTTTTTTATCCGCGAAAGGATTCGTTCGTAGATAATATCGGTTTATGTAGAGGATAGAAATGAGTGTTATGTGGACCGCGTAAGGAAGACAATTCATAGAAGGTTTAGTACATGGCGAATCTTGTACCACATCAAATATTTAACTAAAATGGATTAGAAATTTTTTATCTATTTTAATATATAAATAAATCTAATCCTATTATTAATTAGTGTGATTTTCATTGGAAAATAATAATACTCTATAAGAATTCAGAAATATCCAAATGTGGTTCGTAAAGTGATGTGTTTCTTGAGGGAGTATTCTATGAATGGATAAAGAGTACATAAGAATGGCTCAAGAAGGGGTTTGTGGGGTATAGTATCCTCAGAGGAAGAAGGATCCGTGGATGAAGGAATTCCACAAAAGAGGATGTGGTATGAGGAAGTGGTATATAAAGGCGATTCGCTGAAGCAGTACACAGAGGTGGTTCACTGATGTGGTATGCATAAGCAGTACGCAGAGGCAGTTCACATAGGTATTACTGGGTGGTAATATGATAAAGAGGTACATAGAAGAAGAAGTTCATGAATCATAAGAACTATGTAGTGAAAAATAGTTCCCAGGGGAAAGAAGGTAGTTCGTGAAGGGAATTTAACAATTAGTGAATGAAACTTCTGCTAACTCATAGTGTGCAGAAAAGTGAATTTCATATATGGGTGAAAAAGGAAATTCAAAATAGAAGTCATATATAGTTGAATATGAAATTTTCCATTAAAAGTATTGGGAATAAAAGTCCATAAACTTTGAATGGATTCCTTCCAAGAGCGGTGAACAAAGGAAGAGGAAAACGATGATCCATTCCACTAACAATGAGCTAGAGAAAGTGATATAGGTAGTGGACCTTGAGAATTTAGTAATTATACCATAAATCTTGTAAAGGAAGTGATCCTATGCATAAAAGTGATCTATCCCAACCTTTTAATTTTGTTGTGAGCCTTAGTAGATTTTGTACATCATCATATCTCCATTGTATTCTCCTTGGATGAATCTGAGTGAGGGTGAACCAAGTAAAAATCATTGTGTCTCTTGCATGAATTAAATTTAGGTTAATGTATTTATATGGTAAGAAGAGAGAATATTGTTTTTTTAACAAAAAACAAGATATAAAGGGGAAATTGTTTTAATCTGTCATACCTTGATTCACCCCCCCCCCTCAGGGTATTTAACCTAATTGGTATAACATTTAATTTAATAAAATCTTTTAATTTTATTACAATGGTTTAAAAATGATTATTTTAAACATTTTTCATTCAGGTTATTTTCAACTATCTTTATGAATGTGTTAATTTTTTTTATTTTACTTTTAGAACCCTTTTTTCTATAGTCTGGTCCATTATTCACTCTAAATATTCATTATTTTTTTTCTAGGTTTTATAGTTTAAATTAAATTTTCATTGTACTATGGATTTTTAATTTTAAAGAGTTATCAGAGAAAATGAAATTTCCTCTTTTTTTATGATAGAAACAAGTTCTTATTCTTGTGGGTTCAAAAAAATATTCTTATAAGTTTTATGAATAAAGTGTAATCCCTTGTACTTTATATTCACGTTATGGCTATTGAAAAATAAATATTATCATAGGTGGTTTTGATATATCCCACCAATAAACAGGGTAATTATTTATTTTCTAACGAAATTATGTAGGAATTAACAGGTTATGTTATTCTATTATAAGTGTGATTTTAGGATTTGTTTTAAATATAATGTCACAAGAAAACTTCTCAATTGTTATTTTATTTTTATGATTGGTAACAAGGTACTTTTATAAAATACTTCAGATTAATATATATCTTATGTTTTCATGGATCAAGACTATTGACACATGCTTCTACTGCCAATTTACTCAAGTATTATAAAAATATTCTTTGTATGACTTAGGATTTATGATCAATGTTTTATTGGGTATGATTTAATTATTATATATGTATTTTTTTTGATACCCACATGATTATCTTATGCTGACTTATGTTCTTTGATTGTTAACAATTATGTTTACACTTACTAAGTGTTTGATCTCACCCATCCTATCATTCCATTTCCAAAGGTAAGAAGAACAATATTACATATGATATATTTTTAACAGTATCTAATTCCATGAATTTTATGGGATATATTTAATACATTATTTAAACTAATAAACTCTCGGTATAGTGGAATAAAATTCTATTGGGTGATAAATATATGGGTTTTGTTAGTAAAATGTTTTTTCTTAATTATAAAAAACTCTAAACCAAAAAGGTATTGGGTATGTGAGTGGCTAGATATTGATCATTAATATTGTAATTACAGATGTTAAAATTTGGGTGGTTTCTATTTTTACTAATACTAGTACTTAAAGAATATTTTTTTAGCATTGGATTTAGGTTTACTAGCCTTGTGACTCTAAGTTAGTATATGATCCAGGTTTACATATCCTTAAAGTTCACCTTCTTATAATATTTGGATAATTTAATAGTTGTGGTGAAACTATGGGTTGATAAGTTCATGGTTTTTCATATGTTTATAGTTTCATATATCCTTTTTGAGGTATCATGTGATTATATTTTGAGGTTATTGATGATATTTTTTGAGCTTTTTAGGCTATAGGAATGATACAAAATTGATTTTTAGAAAATTATTTTTTATGGGATTTAATATTGAGGTAAATATAGTTAATTTCAAAATTTTAATAATTTTTTTCTATAATATTAATATATTTTTAGATAACATATGAATATGTTATATAAATATTTTTTATGTGACATTATAAGTGACTTTTTGAGGATAAGTGTTATTTGTTTTTGGATGAATATGTGATCTAGTATTTAGGTATCTCATTTTTTCATGCATGAGTCTAAGAGTGAATATTTTAGTTATTTATGTAATTAAATATGTGAAATATGGGTTTTTATTATTATATTGAAATTTTGAACACAGATTTATTACTTTTTCATTTTATGGTTTATTTATATATCAACGAGTATAATCTTTAATCATGCTAAAAATTAATTTATAAACATTTAGATACAGTAGTATAAACTTGTTTTAATAAAATTATTTTTATAACAGGTAACCTTATCTTTTGGTTCATCTCATGATCAATTAAGAGTTTATTTTCATGTTTCAGACATGGAAAATTCATCTTGAATATTCATTTATTGTAATTTTAACTGAAATAGTGTTGGAAAAAGAACAAAACATATAACCTAAGGATGATATTGTACTTATAGAAATGAAATAAAATAAAGTATATTTTACCAAATTATCTATCTTGATGGTAAATAATTATTCAAAATCAAGAAAAGGGGTGATAAAACTATAAATTATTACATAGAAAACATAATCTAATTGTAACAGTATTCCTTATAAATTCATTCAAAATTACACAAATTCTAAAAATAATATCATTATTTTAAAAAAAATACATATGATATGTATCCTAGTATTGAAATTGAAATTAATGTTAATAATATTTAGGATCTATTTTTTATATGTCTATTCATTATGTCAATTAAAATGTCTTAAATAAAAAAATTCCATTAATTGTTTTATCAACTTATGGCCTTTTGGCATATCTTCTCAATTGTTAATTCACATACCACATTGTTTAAATGGGATTTTCATTAATTAATCCTTTTTTCTTAAGTCAAAATGATTCTTCATTAACCATCCTATTCTTTAATTGTTATTGTGTGACATCCTCTTTATAGGATGGAATTTTCTTTTCCACTCTAGGGAAATTAAATTTTCAAATTTTTTTCTTCTTTTTTTATGTTGTTAAGATACTTTTATATCCTTTATGTTTACTAATTTTCTCTTCTAATTAATGTTCGTTCAAAAAAATATATTTTATATTTTTTAATTTAAATATGTATTCTCTTCTGAATAATTCACATTTTACGTCAACTTTGATCATATGTAAGTGAAATAGTTTCATTTTTTGGTGTGTTTCGATAAAAAAATAATTTATAAAAATCTCCAAAGGTATATCTGGACACATTTATATATTTACCTTATCTATCATTACATATTTTTTATCTTTGAATGAATTAAATTTTTAGTTTCCCATAGTGGTTATTGATATGATAATTATTATTTTTATGTCCTCTTTCTCCCTTTTCAATGGATTTCCAAAATATTTTACTTTTTTATAAAACACATCTCTTTGTAATTAGGATAAAATTATAGGGAAGTAATTTCGTTGGGGGGGATTTGAAAACCCACATATTATTAATAAGATATCACCTTAGCGATTTATAATTATTCATGGTTATAAATTTGTATATATTATTTAAACACTTATATATTTTAAAATATTTTTTCATAAAATATTATATCATAAATTAGATACTCATAATATAATTTGTATTATTATGTTTACTTAATGTCATAAGGTATGTTTCAATTAATTAATATATAAATTTCAGTAACATACTTTATAATTTTAATCTAACAATATAATTAATTAATTATTAAATATAGTATAAATAGATATCCATGTTAATTATATAAATTCATATTAATATTTTTTAGGATAAAAATAATTATGAAAATATGAATCATGGACATGATTTTTCAATTGAAAACAATTTTTTTTATTTTAAATAAATTGTTCTCCTTGTATTATAAGGTTTCATTTAAAAAGTAAAATTTAAAAATTTGAAAAATTTAATTTGATAAAATTAACTTCATTTTTTGACATTTTATGAAATAATTATCTTAGGGTGAATCTCATTAATGTTTCAAAAAATGATGACTTTTTTGTGAATATTAAAAATAAATTTCTTAAAAATACAATAACTCTTTTGAAATCATCATGATATATTAATAATTTCAAAATTTGTAAAATAGTTTTTCAAGAGAAATATTTATCTATGATGAAAAATATAATATTTTTAAAATATTATGTTTAATTAGAAACCTATGATTGATATTTGGAACCTATGTTATATTTTATGCTAATAAAAACTATATTTGGTCTTTTCTAAAAGTATTCATATTTTTACATTTGGTTTGGGATATCTTTGAAAGTTAAAAAACACCAATATATTAAGTATAAAACAATAAATTAAATGGTAATTAATCTTATTCATTATTTTGTTATAAATTCATTTTTAGACTAAAAATTTATTTTTATAAAAAAAAAAAATTTGTTATGTTAATTGTAATTTTATTAAAAATAATTTTTACCAACTCTAGAAATTTAGGATTATAAAAAAAATTTGGAATCATCATGTTCAGATTAGGTAACATATTCCATTAAATTTTTGGTCATAAAAATAAGTTAACATGTTTAAATTTAGACACCATTATAAATGGTAATGCATGGTAAATTGTTAAACCGTGTGTTAAAGCCATAAATAACACAAAATATTATCTGAAATTAATTGTACATATTACTGGTAGACCTCTCACTTATTGAGTTTTAATTTTTTTCCATTTTGTATCTATTTTTCTTAAGTATGACACCCCCTTTTATAATAAGAAATAATATTAAAAAAATGGAACTCCTCTCCTCTACAAATGGAGCCGTTCACCACCCCACTAATCCAGAAACCAAATCCAAAATATCTCAAATACTATATAAAAAATCATTTAAATATCTTTAAAAATATTATATGTTCTGGTCTCACTGAAATAATAATCTTATAAGGCCTATATTGTGTTCTAAATGAGGATATCCAAGGAAGTTGTAATTTTCATAACTGGTTTCATCAAGTTTATTTATTCTTACACCTCTTAAAAATATTATATAACCATTATAATACAATGAAATAAATATAATTATTATAAATAATTGTTATTATTTCAAATGAAAAAACCCCTTATCTACTTGTATATCATCTATTGGAAAATGTAAATGTTTTTTGTGCTTCGTGCAGACTACAACCTCAAAAAAATGACGGATTTCATTTTTCACCACCACCATAAATTTATAGTCATAAAAATGAATTCAATGAATATATATTATAATTGTGACATTATTAATTCTATGTAATATTAATTTTTTTCTTATATTAATATTATTAAGAATAAATGGTTATTATAATATTTAACTCCGCAAAGCGATCGTATCAATAGATTTTTCTATTTAAATATATGTTGTACAATCTATTGGACATTATATATTTTATGAAACTATTAATAACTTATTTTAATCTATTAATATTTTTTTCTTTAATGTTAATATTAATCTTTAAATTATTTTTAAGATATCATCATTAACTTGATAAAAATTATAGAAAATAGGCTAATTAAAGGTTTCATAATTAATAATCATACTTAAAAATACAAAGTAATGAACCTATAACATAACTAATAATGGTTGAAATTAACTTTTAATACTTTTAATATTATGTGAGTTATGAACCAATGAAAAATACTCAATATCTAGAAATTCCAAACCAAATTATTTAAAGGATACATAATAGTTTACATATGATTATTAAATTTTATAATAAAAAAATAAAATTTATCTAACAAGGAATGGTAAATAGATGTTATAAATTAAAATAAATACATATAAGTTTTGTATTTATATTAATAATTAACATAAATTTTTTACATAGGGATGTTAGAGTGCCTCCAACCATGCAGTGTTCTGAGGCAAGGGTTCCTAGTCTAAATTTGAATTTTCAAACATGTTCCATATTATGCACCATGTTTCATTTTATATATTGTAATTATATTTTAATGCCCCATTATTGACTTGTACTATTTTTATATGATATAATTGTGATTTAAATAAAATTTTAATATCCATTATTTCAATTGATTTTGATTTCAGTGTCATAAAATTCATAAGGGTTTCTCCTCTAAAAATTTCCTTATTTGAGTCATGTCTTGAAATATGGTCTTATATTATTTTATTTAGTGTATCTACTACCTATTTGAAATTATATATCATTATTATTTATTCATACATTTTATTTAATTTTTTATTTCATATCCTCTCCTTCAATGTGGTTTTCTTCAATGGCTACCAATGTTATATTTGTTTTTTGTTTTAATTTTTTGTCTTTGACATATGATTTATATATTTCACCAATATTAATTTATTTTGTGTATATACATCCTTTTTTACATAATATATCATAATTTTATTTTTTTGAAGGTAATTAATTATTCATTTCTGGTTACTTGTTTTAAATAATTATTATTTAAAATTCTGTAATGGGTTTTCTATAAAAACATTACTTTAATGTTTTTGAAGACGAATACCTAAATATTTCTTCCCCATCTCCATATTATTTATATTCTTTCAATAATATTATTCTATATATTTCAATAATTGATCAATATCATTTTCAATTATCTTTTACATTCTTTATAAATGTTTGAAAATAACTATTTTCAATTTTTCTATATATTTTCTTTTTAGAATTATTTATAAAGGTGTTAAAAGAATGTGTTTTTAAACATTTACCTGTTAATTACTATTTGTTAGTGAATTTTTTATTTTTTATTATAAATATTACTTTTAATGATTTCATGTATTTCCAAATTAAATTATGTTCAAATTTTTTATTGAATTTTTCCTCTTCAAGAGTTAACAATGAAAATGATTTTTCATAATATTTTTATGTAATAAATAGAAGTGATAATTAATATTTGTGTAAATAAATGTTTTTCGAATTTTTATGATAATAATTTAATTTTCATATTTGTTTTATTTAGGTTATGGTAATTTTAAATTATATAACATGATAGGATGGTTTGATATTGGCCTTTAATGCATTGGGTATTGATTTGCTCTCTAGAAAAATTCTATTAGAATTAACTTGTAATGTTTTTCCATTCGATGGGTGACTATATGTGTGATATTAGTATGATATCCCAAGAAACATTCAATATTGTTCTTTTTATTTTATGATTTATTATGAGTTTATTTTATAAAATTTATGAGAAATGAATTTGAAACATATCTATGTTAGTTTTAATGTCTCATGGTTATAAATTCAAGCTTTCATACTCTATTTACCAATGTTTTATTCCCTGATTCATGATAAGCCTAAAGATTTATGATACATGATTTATTGGTTATTATTTACTATTGATAATAAAAAGTAACAATATTTTATATTCATACCCACATGATCATCTTATTTTCACCTTTGATCTTCAATTAGTAATTCAAATGTTAGCCCTTTCTGAATTTTTGAGATCACCCTTATTATACTTCCATTTCTATTGGTTATGAAGAATATAATTTCATGTTTTATGTTTAGAAGATTACATTGTGTGGATAATTTTTTATGAGTTGTTGGAAACTTTATATAAAATAATAAATTATTGGTATAGTGAAAATAATGTCCTTTGGGTAAGAAAGATATTGGTTATATTAGTTAAAAATATTTTCTTACTCATTTAAATATAAAAAACTAAAATATATTTGGTATGTAAGTGAAACAATATTTTTATTGATAATATAATTTCTGATGGTTAAATATTTTTTATTTCTGTAGGTTTCAAGGCTAGATTGTAATAATATTTTTTAGCACCAAATCTGGGTATACTAATATATTGTTTCACAACTAGCGGTTAGGGTATTCAAGTTTATCGTTGATGAATTATTGAAACACAAGTGATACAACAAATTCTAATTAATAACAATATTTTATTAAAATAAATATTAACAAAAAAACATAGTATCTTCTATAAAATCGGAGTGTATAGATGATAATAATAGATAAATAACATACAATAACATTCCATAACCTACCATATAATTATATATCATTCAATCATAAATAAAAATTTTCCCCATTGGGACCAATATATATAGAGTAAAATTAAACAAATGAAACAATATCTTATGGATACATAACATCCAAAATTACTCTAATAATATTTATTAAAAATATCCAAGAACCCTCTTCAATATACCATAAGTTTGATAACTAGTCATCAATCTCTTTCCCTTAACAATATCAGGAAAAAAGAAATTTTTCTTATATACTGAGGTTCTTTTTCTAGGTTTTTATGATACACAGAATCATAACACTATTGGGAAATATTTTTTCAAAATATATATAAGCATGTATATATGATGTTGTTGAATAAAATGACATAACACTCAAACAAACATCATGTCATAAAATCAAATTGGGCTATCACGTGTTTATCAATCTACCATGAGGCCAACCCTATGATATTTTACAATCATCAATATATCGTGTATGTAATAGTTCCATATGGATACAATAATTAACTTCCATATTTGCGTTCAAACATTTTGGGGTTGTGGTATGCCATAAAGATAATCATATTGTCATAAAGTTAACTCTTTTCAAATCATTACAATAATCATGTCACAAAATATATTATCCAGAACAAAAAATATCGTTTCACCTAATCTAAGGACATGAGAAAATACATATCCACTGATATAGTAACATTGGAACTGATATGAAAAAATTATCCCTTAGTAATAATTTTTATTAAATGTTCCTAATAAAAAATTAATAAATACAAAAACTAATATTCATAGAAATATTCCACCCAATTTCATATCATGGACTTATAGCTAGTTCACACATCATATCTCATGGTTAAGTACTATAATATTTTCCTATAGGAGTATATTTCATCCTATAATTTCTCACAATTTACATTTATCAAAAATTTAACTCATGCAACATCTTTATACCATCTATTTTCAATTTAAACCATTATTATCCTTTAAATATCAAATCATCATTGATGTGTAACTCTACCATAGATTATAGGATCATCCATCATAGTTATATGATATCACATGATTCTCTTCATTAATTTTTTTACAAACCATTATACCCATACTATGTTCCCAATCCAATAGTCTTCCATAGAACCATGAGTGACATGGTCACAGAGCGACATAAAAGTAAAAAATTTCATATTGGATCACCTTTAATAGCCTAAATAATCTCTATGAAATTATTATAAAAATTAATAATAATTTAGTTCTTTATTTTCCCCCTCCATGTAGTTACCCATTTTCATATACATCATCACACATAAAACTCCCAAGAACTCAATGAATAAATTAACTAACACATGTCAAGGAATATTATGAATCTTGTTCAGTGGAATGGGTTCCTATAATGGATATATTCAATAAATTCCAATACATCCTAATAAAATATTAAAACATTTATAGGATTCACTATTTTATAATGGTGAAAATAAACAAAAAATGTGTAACAACCAATGATTACGATCAAAATATTTTTTCATTATAGGTCTCACTAGTCCTCATAGTTTTTTCTCAATAATTATTGCAAAATATTGTGAGGGTAGAGGTATCTAAACAAAATTATTATGGTGTGCTTCATTATACTCCTATGATAATGCATTTTTAAAACATCGTCACATCCTACACCCATTTTAGGGGGCCCAATGTCATCAATGACGCATTGAAAAGTACTAGTATCTGATACCATTGGTAATGACCCCAACATACAATAACAATATTGGACTCTTTAGGACTTAGTTTCCATGATATTTTTTCTTACACACTATTGTAAAAGTTCTTGTGATGAGAAATGTATATGCAACATGTATAAAGGAAAATTTGATTCTCCTCCGCTAATGTGTGTTTCTCCTTTAAGTCACTACCGCCACTATTATGATGCCTAGTGTACTCTTAAGAAAACCATCTGGGACCCTAATATGACACCATTTATAACATCCAAATCCCTTGATGATAATACAGTTTTCATTGGGTCCAACTATCCCTCGTGATTTTTTTTCAAGAACACTTTAAAATGGACTTGGGTTGAGAAGGGTATAAACATAAACTTATAAATTGGTTCTTAATTCTACCCCTATTTTGATGTAGGATCCCAATGGTTATATCTCATCCCCATTAGGTTCCCAACATGCTTATGGGTACACCTAATAGAACCTGGCTTGGATACCTTTTGGAGTAATCCACACCCATGATCTAAATATTGTATACTTTGACCCCAACTACCCCTCAAATGTTTCTTATTAAGAACTCTTAGAAATGTTATTATAGTGTAAAGGTTATCCACACCACCATATAAAGGATTTATTCTTTATCCCCCTCATTTAATATGAATTTCTCCCTCAATTTTATCTTGAGGGAAAACCCCACATCAAAGGAGGAGGAAGAGAATAAAGCAACTATAAGAACCCGTGTTTTTTCGGACTGTCGTTTTGAGAAGAAATTTAAATTTTTGCTGTTAGATGCTAATAAGGGGTAAAATGTTCATTTTACCCTACCATATAATCTCAAATAATTTTTTTGACAACTTCGTTGGTCCCGGAATATGGAGTTTACCCTAGGACATGAGTTTGTAGGAAATCTCAGCTGTTCAAATTTTGGCGGAATATTTAATATTTAATATTATTAAATTAAATATTAATTTATTCGTGCAAGTTAGTTTGACAATATCTTATAAATGGAATTTCGGATTGCAATTCTATTTGTGTTGTTGATTCTGGAATGGGGAGTTTCTCCTAGGGGAGACATAAACTCGTGTCGGGCACTCGGGCCGGGTCGGGCCCCTTTTTCTTCTTTTCCATTTCTTTTCTTTTCTTCCTTCTCTTCTTTCCTCCTCCTCCTTGCGTATTCTCCATGTGTGCTCCTCCTTGGTAGTGTCCCATGTGATATTTTGGAGATTGAGAAATTAAGAGAGACATAATACAAGAAGGTTACCGATTCGAAGCCCTCAACGCGCTGAGTTAATGTGCGGCATCCGTGGACCATGAAATCAACCGTGGCCTCGGCGGTTTCCACCCAAAGGTAAGTTCATTTATGTTTTACCCATAGATCCCATTTAAACAAGTTGTTTTATGTTTTTAAAAGCCTTATATTTCTTGATTTTTTCCCATGGGGATCGATATGTTATTTCGGGGGTGAAAACGGGCAAATCGGGCGTTTTAGGGATTTCCCGTCGGAAAACCCAGTATACACGGCGTGTGTTCCAGGGTAACATGATGTGTGTTCTTCTCATTTGGGGAAGATTATGTTTTTAAGTACACGCCGTGTACTTTGAATACACGCCGTGTAGTGGGTGGCGGTGTGGCTGGCCGTGTAGAATAATACACGGAATAGTGGTTTTTTTAGAACATGTCGTGTACAGTAAAGTACACAACGTGTAGTGGTACATGGGCATGTGTTCGGGTGAAAACGAAAAATGATTAAGTTTTTTTTAACATTACATGTTGTGTACAGTAAAGTACATGCTGTGTACTATTACACAGGCAGGCCCAATGTGCTCTGGCCCTATAATCTAGCCATGTACTGCTTCAGTTTGGTAATTTTGGGATATATTATGCCCTAGAAGTCAGAATTGGGAGTGTGAGTAGTCGATTCTGAGCATTTTTTCTCTTAGATCTCAATGGTGAAATCATTTTTGAATTTATAGGCCAGTTTAATGGGGTTTTGGTGGTTTTTATCTAAATTTAGGGGTTCTTCCTCTTGTTATCGAGTTCAGTTGTCACCTAAGAGTTAGACTTGGCGTGTATGATAAGTTGGGTGTTTAGACTGACTTAGTTGAGACCTTTGATAGGAGATGAGCTATGAGCCATCTACCGTAATCTGTTATTTTTAGGTAGTTTCCCTTGTGATACATTCCCTTCTATCCTGTGAGGCTGTGAGACCGGGCACATCCAAGGATCCCCAGAGGGATGCCGTTACTTGTGTACAGACCTAGGGAGTCCCTAGTAGGATCTCTCTCTGGTTCTTCCTTTGGTAGGAATCGTGTTATGAAATACCTATGTTGTCATTCCTTTGAGGATCTCATGTAGTATTCCTCCATTATCCTTTTCTAAGCATCCCTTTTAGGATGCCTTCGCTCGCATTTAACTGGTTGATCTTGAGTATGATGCCTCCTCAGTGTTTGACTTGAGAGACCTAGGGGAAACCCATTTTTTGACTGATCCTGATTTGTTACATCGGGTTTGGGCATAGATGGTGTTCGGGTGTCACCTATAACCTGTTCCAAATAGTAGTTCTTCTGGGCTTTGGATGTATTGTTGGGTTGAGCGTTCGGGCCACCCACACTTGTTTGTTTATATCTGAATTGGGTTGTTGATGATGTAGTGGTTACCAGAGGTGATCCCAGGTTGTTGGATGTTGAGCCGGATGCGTGGCATCTTCTTGTTTGTTGGGATGCCTACTTTGCCTTGTGTGCCTGAGTAGTAGGTGGTCTAGTGTTTATTTTCAACTGCTTTAAATTTACTTGAGAGGAATTGTATATAATTTCTTGCTTATATGTTGGGCTCGACCCAGTTACTTGTGCCTGAGGGCAGTGTTTTTTTAACCTGAGGGGATTTTTGTTTAGCCTGAGGGAAAGATACTGCCTAGCCCGAGGGAAATTTTCTATTTCGCCAGAGGGAAACACTTCTTATGCCTGAGGGTAGTGACTTCTATTCCTGAGGGAAATATCTCGTATGCCTGAGGGCAGGCCTGAGGGCATGGTTTTACTATATTAGCCTGAGGGTGTGGTTATATTTTTCTTGAGGGTGTGGTTATATTAGCCTAAGGGGAAGTGTTCGTTTATCCTGAGGGAAACGTTTCATATTCCTGAGGGAAGTAGCTTTCGTGCTTGAGGGCAAGATTTTTATACGCCTAAGGGCACTATTCATTACGCTTGAGGGTAGTTTTCGTTATGCCTGAGGGCAGTCACCTGAGGGTTTCGTTTCTGTTCACCTAAGGGTGTGGTTTCATATGTCTGAGGACAATGGATACTTTTTTTGGTTAACTTTTTAGAGATATATTTCTGGCATTGGCCGAATCAGGTACATGTCGATGGGATTACAGACCTAGAGATCGACTTAATGATACACGGCTTGAGTGGAACGATGTCTGGCTTAATGCCCTTGCATAGGATGTCCAGGATATCGGGATTATGGTCCCACAGATCGACTGCGGATGTGGTTTCTTGTTATTTGAATCACCTAATCACGAATATTCAAATTTATGTATATGTGTATAGGTATGGGACTATACATGTGTACGTATATAGATATGGACATCAATGGTGGCACTTGCTCAGTTGATAGGGATTACATACCCTGAGTTCAACTGTGGTTTCACATTTGGTTTACTTCTTTTTGTTGTGTTCCAGCTAGGTTGAGCACATTGTTGTTGTATACAATTTTTGCAGAACAGTTTTAGGTTTCCTTTCGGGGTGCCCTGCTGAGATTATTTCTCACCCCTGCACATGCACATTGGTGTACTTGTAGAGTTTATCTTTGATTTTCAGGTTGAGCACGTGTTGCATGGTGGATATGGCTGAGACCGAGTGTTTCATGATCGAGCGGAGTTGCGCGAGTGGTTCTACTGATTGGGCTGCTGCAGTTCGATATTGTCTGAAGATTGGGTATGTGGTTTGGCTCGAACTTAGTAGCAGAGCCCTGTACTTTTACTTTCAGTATCTTATGAACTTGTATCTGTATGGTTGGTCTAGTGGGTGTCCAGTGTTGTATTTTATTGCATAGTTGTTCCGGTTTTTACAACATTTTACTGTTGCAGCTTCTTCGATTTCAGTTGTTTATTGCTTCCGAACTCTGTTTACTTTCCATTGTATATGATACTTAGTTATTTCCCTTTTTTTATTACTCTGGTGTTAGGGTATAGTCTCCCCACTATCACACCCTAGGCCATCGCTGCTAGTTGGAAGCCTCTGGCGTACGGGGAGGCGCGCTTGGGGCCTTGTGGCGAACTCTCTCGGAGCACCATTTTAGTGGCTTCCGGGTCAGGATGTTATAAAGTGGTATCAAAGGAGTATTATTTCATGGTCTTTACTATTATGGATATAGTATTCATGAGTATTAAGAATGTGTCAGTACCTGTGATGGATATCGGGCTGGTGCGTCGAGAACACTTATTCCGGTAAGAAGTCCTGGTTGCTAGGGTTTGGGATTACTATTCTGATTTTGCGATGTTATAGTTGTATATTATTTTCTCCTTGAGATATGCACATGTTGTGTGATGTTTTGATTTAATATAGATCTCTTGCTCTTGGCCATTGGTAAGATTCCAGGGATGGATTTTGATTCTTTGCCGAAAAAGTCAAGAGGTGTCTCATGCACCATACTAGGCATGTATGATTCATATCATAAAGTCCTGCTAGTGGGTGTTTTTACTGATTATTGATACCTTTTGGTATGCTTACACATACTTTTCACTCTGATGGAAGGTTACGTGGAGCTACATCGATTCATTTTTGTTGAGGATGGTGACTCAGTCTTTTTGCACTGGTGGTGCAGTGACCCCAGTTGGTCTAAGTGGCAGGTGATGGATTTCTATTCAACCCTTATTGGGTGTTGTTTCTCAGATCTATGGTTATCTAGCCAGATCGTGGAGAATGATGTTGATAGATACCAAGGATTTTTTTTGTGAACTTAACCTCCTTGTGGTATTGATGTATACAGATACCCGATGAGCGTCAGTTCAGTTTCTCTTATTCTTGGGTTGTGAACTCCAAGGAGTAGTTCCTTCTGAGGATGCTCAGAGAGGATCAGATCCCTTTTAGGTTGTGTTTTGGTTTTAAATCGAATCCTTGTAGGTTGATGTCTATTTTGTTCTAGGAAACCTATGTGAGGATGGTTGACCCGTGTATGAATCCTGGTCAGGTTTTGGCAGGATGCTAGCTTTGCTCATAGGGATATGGACATACCTTCGGTTAAATCATAGTGTACTCCTATTAGAGACGATCATGCGCTATCTTAATTCATCTTGAGTATTCTGAGAGAGCTTCGACCCTACACCGAGATCCTTTTTCTTTCATAATGTCCATCCTTATTGAGGATGGAACCTTTTCGGGTTGTGATCTCGAAGGGATGTCAGGAAATCCATATTATGAGGAGTGAACCATTGGCTATTGGGGGTGGTTTTCCTTGTTTTGGTTAAACTACGGTGTTTTCTAGTGGCCTTTGGGGCTTAGAGTTGCTTTTAAGATGACGATAAGGGTATTCCTATGGTGGGGAGTACCAAATCGGTCATAGTCGACTATCTTCTATGTGGAAGGTGGTGGTTAACACTATAAGGCTAGTCATTGGACAGTCCAGATAGAATGGTTGTGCAGATGCTCAGTTTGGGAGCATGGTTACTGGTCCTTCACTGGGCTTCTCAGGGACAATAAGGTTTATGGTGGGGAGTTTGTAAGAACCCGTGTGTTTCTGGATTGTAGTTTTGAGCAGTAATTTAAATTTTTGTTGTTAGATGCTCGTGCGGGGTAAAATGGTCATTTTATCCCACCTTCTGATCTCAGATAATTTTTCTGACAACTCCATTGGTCCAGGAATAGGTAGTTTACCCTATTACAGGAGTTTGGAGCAAATCTGAGCTGTACAAATTTTGGTGGAATATTTAATATTTAATATTATTAAATTAAATATTAATTTATTCGAGTAAGTTCATTTGAAAATATCTTCTAAAAGTAATGTCGGATTGCGATCTCATCTGTGTTTCTAAGTCAGGAATGGGGAGTTTAGCCTAGGGGAGCCATAAATTCATGTCGGGCACAGGGGTCGGCCCAGGCCCCTTTTTCTTCTTTTCCTTTTCTTTAATTTTCTTCCTTCTCTTCTTTCCTCCTCCTCCTTGTGCACACTCCATGTGTGCTCCTCCTCGGACATGTCCCATGGGATATTATGGAGATCGATAAATAGGGAGAGACAAAAGGCAGGAAGGTTACCTATTTGAAGCCCTTGACGCGTTGAGTCGGCGTGCGGCATTGGTGGACCGTGAAATCAACCGAGCCATTAGCGGTTTCCGCCCAAAGGTATGGTCATTTTTGTTGTCACCATATATCCCCTTTAAAAAAGTTGATTTATGTTTTTAAAGCAATATATTTCTTGCTTTTTTGCCCAAGGGGCTTGATCTGTTGTTTCGGGGGAGAAAACGGGCGAATCGGGCGTTTTCTGGGATTTCCCTTCGGAAAACCCAGTATACATGGCGTTTGTTCTAGGGGAACATGCTGGGTGTTCTTCTCGTTTGTGGAAGGAGAAGTTTTCTTATGTACATTCAGTGTAATTTGAGTACACGCCGTGTAGTGGGTGGTCGTGTGGCTGGCCGTGTGGAATAGAACACAGACTATTGGTTTTTTTAAGTACACGCTTTGTACAGTAAAGTACATGCCTTGTAGTGGTACATGGGCATGTGTTCAGGTGAAAACGGATACGGTGTAACTTTTTTTGAAAAGTAAATTCCATGTATAGTAATGTACAAGCCGTGTACTTGTACACAGGGAGGCCCAATGTGCTCTGGCCATGTACTCTGGCCATGTACTGCTTCAGTTTGGTAATTTTGGGATATCTTATGATTTAGAAGTCAGAATTGGGTGTGTTAGTAGTCGATTCTGAGTGTTTTTTCGCGTAGATCACAATGGTGAAATCAGTTTTTCATTTATAGATCATAAAAATTGTTTTTGGGTGATTCTTATACAAATTTAGGGGTTCTTCCTCCAGTTACTGAGTTCAGTTGTCACCTGAGAGTGAGACTTGGCGCGTATGATAAGTTGGTTGTTCGGACCAACTTAGTTGAGACCGTTGATAAGAGATGAGTTGTGAGACATCTTACGTAATCTGTTATTTAGAGGACATTTCCCTTGTGAGACGTTTCCTTCTAGCCTATGAGGGTGTGAGACCGGGCACTTCCAAGGATTCCCAGAGGGATGCCTTTACTTGTGTACTAAACTAGGGAGTCCCTAGTAGGATCTATCTCTTTTTATACCTTTGGGAAGACTCGTGTTATAAAATACATATGTTGTCATTCCTTTTAGGATCCCATGTAAGATTCCTCACTTATCCTTTACTAAGGATCCCGTGTAGGATGCCTTCGCTCGCGTTTAACTGGAGGATCTTGAGTATGATGCCTCCTCAGTGTTTGACATGAGGGACCCATGGGGTACCCATTATTTGACCATCCCTGATTTGTTACATCGGGCTTGGGAAGAGATGGTGTTTGGGTGTCACCGATAACCCGTGCCAATTTGTATTTCCTTTGGTCTTTGGATGTATTGTTGGGTTGGCAATTTGGGCCACCCTCACTTGTTTGTCTATATCTGACTTGGGTTGTTGATGTCGTAGTGTTTACCAGAGGTGCTTCCTAGTTGGTGGCAGTTGAGCCTGATGCGTGGTGTCTTCTTGTTTGTTGGGATGCCTACTTTGCCTTGTGTTCCTGAGTAGTAGGTTCTCTAGTGTTTATTTCCAACTACGTTAAATTTCCTTGAGAGGAATTGTATATAATTTATTGCTTATATGTTGGGATCAGCCTAGTAACTTGCACCTGAGGGAAGTTTTATTTTTAGTATTAGGGGATTGTTTTTTTAGCCTGAGGGCATGATACTACCTAGCCTCAGGGAAATGTTCTATTTCGCCTGAGGGAAACACCTCTTATGCCTGAGGGCAGTGACTTTTATGCCTGAGGGAAACATCTCGTATGCCTGAGGGAAAGCTTGAGGCCATGGTTTTACTATATTAGCCGGAGGGTGTTGTTATATTTAGCCTAAGGACATGGTTATATTATCCTTTGGGAAAGTGTTCATTTATCCTCAGGGAAATGTTTCATATTCCTGAGGGCAGAAGATTCCATGCCTGAGGGAAATATTCTTATACGCCTGAGGGCACTATTCGTTACGCTTGAGGGAACTTTTCGTTATGCCTGATGGCAGTCACCTGAGGGTTTCATTTCTATTTTCCTGAGGATGAGGTTTCATATGTCTGAGGACAACAATTCCTTGTTTTTGGTTAAATTTTCAGAGATATATTTCCGGAATTGGCCGAAGTAGGTACATGTCGATGAGATTACGGACCCAGAGATAAACTTAATGATACACGGGTTGAGTGGAACGACCTCCAGATCAATGTCCTTGCATAGGATGTCCAAGATATCGGGCTTATGGTCTCAAGTATCGACAGCTGATGTGGTTTCTTGTTATGTGAATCAGCTAATCATGAATATTCATATTTATGTATATGTGTTTAGGTATGAGACTATACATGTGTACGTATATAGATATGGACATCCATAGTGTCACTTTCCCAGTTGACATGGATTAAATACCCTGAGATCAACTGTGGTTGCGCATTTGGTTTACTTCCTTTTGTTGTGTTCAAGATATGCTAAGCGCATTATTGTTGCATACACTTTTAGCAAGACAGTTATAGGTTGATTGTCGGGGTTCCCTGGTGAGATTATTACTCACCCCTGCACGTGCACCTCGGTGTACATGTAGACCTTACGTCTTCTTTTCAGGATTATCACATGTTCCATGTTGGATAGGGCTGAGGCCCAGTGTTGCATTATCGAGCAGAGCTGCTCGAGTGGTTCTACTGATCAGGCTGCTGCAGTTCGATATTGTCTGGAGATCCGGTACGTGGTTTGGCTCAGAGTTAGTAGTAGAGCCATGTACTTTTACATCAGTTTCATTTGCTCTTGTATATGTATGGTCGGCCTAGTGGGTGACCAGTGTGGAATTGTATTTCATAGCTGTTTGGGCTTTTACAGCATTTTACTATTGCAGCTTCTTCTATTTTAGATGTTTATTGCTTCTGAACTCTGTTTACTTTCCGCTATGTATGATACAGAGTTATTTCCGCTGTTTTATTACTATGGTATGAGGGCATAGTCTCCCCACTATCACACCATATGCCCTCACTGCTAGTCTCCAGCTTCTGGCGTACGGGGAGATGCGCTTGAGGCCTTGTGGTGAACCAGCTCGGAGCACTGGTTTAGTATCTTCCGGGTCGGGATGTTACAACACCCCTTTATATTTTTGTGTTGATACCTATCCCATTATATTGAATTCTCAAAAAATTTCTAATAAAATATAAACTCATAAGGTCTAGTGGGGCCCAATGAAAAAATATATTATTATCTTGTGCTTGTTCTATTGAAAAGGTATCATATTTTGGTCATAGCGTGTGTGCTTCTAAGGATGTTGAGCCTTCTAGGCGGTGGGTTGGTCTTAAGGGTAAAATATATATTATAGGAGGAGGTGTATTAATAACCCCTTTATAATGTGGTATAGATATATTTCTCATAATAAGGCCTTTTAAGGAAAAATAATGAAAAAAACTATAAGGGAAAGTGGGATCCAAAGCAGAAAATATTGTCATTTTGAGACTATTATGTTTCAAATGGTATATAATTAATGTCTCGACTAGTGTGATAATGACGATTTTAGGTCCCATAGAGGGTGGGATGGGACTGAGGGTGAATCCCATATCATAGGAGGAGGATAATAATGCATCTATTCATAAGGTGGTTTAGATATATATCCCTTCATAAGGACATTTGTAGGAATACCTATTAAACAAATCCCATGAGGTCTAGTGGGAGAAAAGGCACACAATATTGTGATCATCATATTGGTCTATTATAGAAGAGTTTTATAAACTTTTATTATCACAAGAAAACCCAAAACATAAATAGTTTTTGAAACAACCATCATATGAAATATTAATATTATATGTTATATTAAAAATATAAATTAAGATAAGGGAGATTCTTCCACTGTTTCCATTATCTGAAAAAATATGAACAAGATGAGGGGTCATTATTATAATTTTTTAAGAAAATATAATTTTTTATATTAGGGATTGAAAATCAACCAAAACTCTAGTAATATTTATGAAATATATTATAGACCACTGATTATTAGGTTCCCACTTCCATTACTCTAATAGTGTAAATTTTCAAGGAAGATACTAATATTGACCAACTAAACATGTAGAAGTTTCATAAAAAAAATGGATGGAACTCAACTTGTCCCACTATGTTTGTTGTTCTTTTTTTTCTAAAATTCTTTCTTACCTACCTAAAATTAAAAAATATTAATTTATAAAATACTCATAATTAAATATTAGAATTTAATAAATAATGTAATCTACAGATAAAAAATTGTTTATTTTTACACACTCACCACCGTATGGCTTCCTATCCCAAAAATGTTCATCATTTATCTCCAATGAAAAAATAAAACAATTGATTCCTTAAATTCACTTTCCACTCCCATTTTTTCTCTTACGTCCATATATATTATCATAAAAACATAACTAGAATGATTAATATCCATCATGGGATATTCACACTTTCATTCATGAAACCTACATTTTTCCTCTTATTAGTTATCCACCTTTGATTATAAATCCTCATAATTGATTGTGTGTAATGTTTCTAGGAAACTCATGTTAATATGTGATATGTAAAATATATCATGCACAAAAATATATTATGAAATATTTTCTAACTAATAATACACCATCACAATCTCTCAAAAAATATGTAAATAATATATAAATCTACATTAAAACATCACCTATTTTCTCAAAGGTTTGTGTTCTAATCACGAGAAACCAATAACAACGCATGATACCCAATGTAAAACTATAGTGGTTGAAATATATTGTTTTTATATAATCATTTTCACATAATATTATTAACTATTTTTTATTTTATTTTTAAATATCTATTTACTATTTAATTTTATTATTTATGATAATGTATGTGTTTCCCATATTTATCCAAAAAAAGGAAGAATGTAATGTCATATTATATTGAGTCTTAAATTTTAACATCTATATCGATACATGATAACTATTATTGTATAAAAACATTTCTAACATCAGATGATATTCATATGCACTTTAAAATTTTATAACTTAGGAACAGATCATATACCTCAAAATCCTGAAATTATCATGCGATTTTCAATTAGATTATATATGATATGTCTTACTAAACTTTACATGAAGAATAATAATCGATGAATTAAATAATAAAATATACATTTAATTTAAAAATATCTTGATAATATAATCCTCAAAATTATTCATTGTTTTATCATTAACATATTAATTCATTGTCTATTAGATTAACCATTTATCGGGTCTCCAATATTATAAGGGAGATTGATACATTCATAAATCTAGCCAGAATCACATAGATTGTATTATATTATAGTGAACTTGGATGTGCGGTCACTAAATCCGTAATGAAATAATCTTATATCCATATTGAATAAGATATAGCTATAGAAAAATATATTGTCTTTGATGAATATCCTTTACCTATTGACTAGTGAGGCGTCAAGAAACAAACTTATGATGTCCTTCAAAATTACCGACCATCAATAATATTATTATACATCATTATAAAAACTTTATTACTCTAGGTTAAGAATCTAATATATTGTAATTATAATCCTTCATGGACACCTCTTGAGTTCTTGTCAAAACAATGAGAATTATCGAAAGGTATAGAATTGAATTAGAATAATTAGTCCTTCATATAATGTGATCCAAACGATAAAACCTTTCAAAAATCATATACCAATTACTTTTAGACACCTATTAATACTAAAACATATCTAATAGGGAGGATATAAGACTTAGGGGTGTTAATATCAGCCTACCTTTCTTCTTCATCATATCAGGATGTATCTCATATAAGAGTCACATGAGATATCACTCGTCATTTGACTCACACAATGTTTATGAATGTAACTTCATACAGATCACATTAGAAACTATTATTACATTTATATATTTATAAAAAAATATCAATAAAAAAATATTATACATATTCTACCCATCGCATCTTCTTGAGATTAAGATATTACTGGGAAAATAAGTATTTTGGGCTCTTTTTACCAATTTAAACCATAAATTTTTCATCAAAGATAAAATGGAACCCATATTTCAATGTATGAACTATAAATTATAATATTGTTGGGTTCTTATTTTGTGGCTTATGATACTGAGAACCATACATAACAACTCATTCAAATTGCATCAACACTCCTCTCATGCCAAAAAAAGTTGCATCATAGCATACTACGTAGCTCTTACATAGATTAGGTAATATGAAATTTTTATAGAGGAAATCCTCATATGTAATTACAATAAATTTTACTCACATTGGTAATCCAATTAAAACAACACCACCTTCTTGGTTATAGTCTCCATAATTTCTCCTAATTGTGAGAAATCATTGATAAATAAATGATAATATCCAAAAATCATAACAATACTTATGATCCCAAATATATGCTTCGTTTTCCCCCTATATATCACGGTTTCAACAGTATCAGGGCTTAATAAAATATTAGTGTTATAAAACTTTCTCCCTTGGGATTTAACATTCTTGATCTAGAAATTAATCATTTAAAGATTCTCCAAATGTTAATTCTCTAGTAGTTTTATTAATAAAATAACTACATATTGTTCAGGTTTATATTTTATTTTAAAGACTATAATAATTTCATCAATATAAACCACCAATAATGAGTTATTATATGGATGTTAAATCCTATTTACTAGATCGAAAAAAAATTACGTCATTAATTAACACTAAAAATATGACCAACATATCGTATAATTCATATCAGATCTTGATTTTTTTATATACTATCTACAACTCATACAATGAGATAATCAGTGAAAAATCGTAGATAAGTATATTAGAACTATTGGGATCTCCTCATTTAATCAAATATATTATCCAACTATTTTAGTGATTACCTATTCATGATAATTTATGGATTCAATATCTGACCCTCAGTGTTAGAAATCAGCATATGCTGTTCGAGGAGATTATTCGTGTTTTTATATTACTCAAGAATGAGAATCATAGTTATGCTCTATCCAAGATGTTACGAAATGATATTAGATAATTTTGAAATCCAATATATTAAATTCTAGTGGTATCGATAAAATTATATAATCATGAGTAATGATCTTAAATCATTTGTATAAAGATACAATTATAGTGAAATATCTAATTTTATAATGTTTTTTGGGATGATATTTGTAATTACCCAACCTATATCACTTTATAGTAACTTTATTAGAGAGACACATGAACTCAAGAATGAATCCATATACACCATAGTCTTCTGAATAATAGTGGAGGTTTCTTAACATCATGGGGATATTATACCCTATTAGATTAGATAACCTTATTAAGAGTCAATGGAACAATAACAATAATCTATAAATTAGAAAAAATAACCAACATCCCATCAAAAATTTAATAAACTAAATTTAAAAACATATCCTATAAAGAAATTGTATTTTTAAAAACTATAAAAAGAAAAATTACATGTATAAGATCCCTTGTGGGAGCATAAAATAATTAAAATCCCAAATGACCCATAAATTAAAAAAAAACTAGTTGACTTTGAAAAATTGAACTCTAGTCCAGTATTGGTCCCATCTCTTTACTCTAACTTTTCTACCCCAATCTTTTATCATGTATAGGTCCCCTGCCTTTATCTTGAAATTCATCCATGATGTCTCTTCAGCTTCACATAGTTGCTAGAGAAGTTTGTGAGTAAAATTCATCAAGCCATTACTAATGGAATCCCTAAAAATATCCTTTCTAAATAGGGTTCATGTTTATGTTCTATAATAAAAATTTTAAAGTGGGAAGAAATTATCCATTTTCAATACTCTAGTTCTAATATTGAACTCATGATTGATTATACCCACTTAGACCAATGATAGATGTATTTTAACATTATAAATTACCACACGTGGGGAACCCAATCATACCAATGAAATATTTAAATGATATTACTATTTTGTGTGTAAATTACTCTTAAGAACAATTTTGATTTTATAATTACCTAGGGTGAACACCCACACCAAAACTCTCCTTAATTTATCATTATGTTGATGAAACATCCCACACTGAAACTATTATCAATTTTATCATTACATAGTGGTAAAAATACCCCCTTATACACTTTATAAATTTTTCATTATCCATAGGGTCTCATACCATCTTTGTAATTTTATCAATTTTATCATTTTCAAGGGTGAAGCATCCCATCCTTTAATCTTTTCCAATTTATCATTACCTAGGGGTTGTATCCCACCCCAAAAACATTATCAATTTTTTCATTACTTGTTACAAATATCACACCCTAAAACTTTTATCAATTTTATCATTATTAGAGGGTCTATATCATAGGATAAAACCTTTATCAATTTCATTATAACCCAAGGGGCCAAATCCCACCAAAAAACCATTAACAATTTATCAGTATCCCGGCGACCGTATACCACCTTAGAACCATTATCAATTTCATTATTACATGGGGTCACATCCTAACAAATAAAATTATTTAATTTATCATTACCTAATGATTAATCAATCCTTAAAACCATTAACATTTTCATCATTCAATTTTTAATAAAAAATCAGGTCAAAATTTCATTTATGGTAACCCTCAAGTTTCTTTTTAAAATTTCCATTTTCACTAAAAATATACCCCACCTCACATGGTGAATAAGGGTTTGTCTCCACCTATATTATTTGATAACTCATGGATGGAATAACATGACTTACACATGAAATAGAATCACATGTTATTTAATTATTTCTTTAGTCAATTTTAAATAAGGACTGCATGACTCCACATCACATACACATGAAAATAAGCTCAAAACTTAGTGATAGAATAGATATAAAAAACTATATTATTGAATGAAAAAATATATATATATATATATATATATATATAATAAATAACAAGGAAGAAAGATAATATTTAGAAATAAACAAATTTCGAGGCACAAACAACCACAATTGGCATAAGATAATTCAATAGTGAGAGAATCGAAAAACAAATTTAATTGGAGTGATAAGATTTCATTTATTTGTGGAATAGATCAAACAACACTAAAATCAATAAATGATCATTTTATAACCAAATTTTTAATGATAGGATCTAAAGGTATTGTGAGGAGTGGTATGTGTATCGTTGTAGAAGTGGACTAATTCTGTTAATTTAAATTTCCATAAAAAGTTTCTTAAATAATTTAATTAAAAAAATCACAAGGATTTTCATCTTGTCCTTTCCTCCATGGTCATGATGTGATAGCCCTTCAGTGTCCTCATCATAGCATGGAATTTATTAGCCACAAAATGGAACAAATTTCCATATTAGAATTGTAGAGAACCTATATTGACGTACAATGACATTACATTGATTTTTTGGAATACTTAATACATGACACAAACAGAATCCCAAAGACCGTATTATTTTAATGTCTTTGGAAACTCATAACATAATCCTCTAATAATGGTGAATTATCTTTACCACCTCCCATAATTATCTTCCCCTTTTTTTCCTACCTAAAACCATTCTTTGTCTTCTGGTGAAAAGAAATAAAAAAAAATTTTGAGCACAAATTCTCAGTATGGGTAAACATGGATAACATAAAACAATCCATAATAATTTGAACGTAAAAACATGAATGTAATGTTTAAACATCAAAATCATGATCAATGAAAGAAATCTTGGTATTACGTAAGGCATAGATCATAAACGAACATTAACCATGATAGAACATCATTGTTATAAACCATGTAATTGTGGAACTACAATAAGTACAAAATATGATTTCCATCATAGCCAAGGAATTGATGCCAAGACCATCAAAGTGGACAAAGTCCATTACTGAACTGGGTTTACTTGTCGTTCCAACACTGTATTACTGAAATAGAAATACTTACCGTTCCATCCATGAAACTCTCATGAGATATAAATCTTTACCCAATGAATTTTAGGGAGATATAGGTCCCACCCATCTCATAATAAAACCATTCTTATGTGTGCCAAAAAAACATTAATCTTCCATCATAGCATTACCCATGTAATAAAATGGGATTATTAAACATCATGCCATCATAAAATTATCCATATAAGATAAAGGGACTTCATAAAAATAATTCCATCATAACGTATCAAATCAAAGTAATAATAGGGATATAAACTTAAGCTTATATAATCATAGATGGAAAACAATTTTGACAAAACCCTTGAACTTAGTTCTTAATAAAAATATCCTTTTTTCTTCAAAAACATTTTATTTTCTCAATATGTCGTGCAATTTTTAAAGAAAACAAGTTAATTGAATATAAACTTGAGAACATTTAATAGAAGCTTCTTGGTAATAATGATCTATAAAATCATAAAAATCTTTTCATATCGTATAATTTTAAAAAAACATTATCCTCATATTTTTTCCAGAAAAGTCAAAATATACCTCATATGGTAAACAAAAAATGATTCCTTCTATACTATCCGGTAAAAGTAAAAAAGGGTAAAAATGAATTTAAAAATACATGTGGGAATGTTAATAATTTTATGAAAACACTTTTTGAAAAAATGGACATAGATGGAAAATATAACCCAAATATATACTTAAGAATAAACAATCTCAGATAAAAATGATATTGGAAAAGTTATCTGTTACCTTATGTTCGATTTCTTCTGTATGTGTCCAAAAATACTGTATAGTGGGTTTAAACATATTATTAACATGTATTTTAACCATAATAATATTTATTATATCATATATTATTCACACATGGCTTTATATTACCTGTTTATTTGTCAATTCCATGTTAAAGCAATGTTTTGGTCAGTATTTGTTTCATTTATCATGCGTGTTTGGACATGTTATTATTCATATGATTACACAGATCATGATTTAATTACATCAAAAATTTAAAACATGATTTATATATCATATATGTCCAGTATATAAATAGATATAATATATTGATAAATGGAATTGAATACACCATTATTGGAGACGGTAGGATGTAAGTACACATGAACGTTGTTTTTGTTTCCTTATAAAATTTAATGGAAGTAAGTGAATGACATATATATATATATAAATAAATCAAGTAAAATTACTATGTCATATATTTATTGATTATTTTTTATATATACTTTATAATCATTCTTTAATGGTTGACATGGATAATGAATCTTATCACGTCGTGGAGATGGTATGTCGTGCGTGCCCATGTGTGACGATGTTGTTCCCATAGTTGTTGAAAGGTATTGAAGTTGATGGTGTATAATATCTCAGAATTATTATTCTGTTATAATAATAATATATAGATATTATTTCCACTATTATACCCATCCATGTAAGGTGGTGGTGAAAAACATATTACACCACGGCGTGGAGATGGTAATACGTACGTATTCACGCGCGGTGATTTCTTTTTTCATAGGATTGATAGAAGTTGAAAACAGGTTGATTAATATTTATAATAACATATAATTATATGAGTGATAATGATGTTATTACTTTATAATTGAACCACTAATGAAGATTAAGTATAAGAAAAAATAAATTTGAATGAATCGGTAGAAGAGATTACATCTTCCTCGATGTGCCTGCTTCAAACTTCTTCTTAGGGCACTATAGTGGGTATTTTGAGTATACAAGCACCTCTAGAAATTAATTAGATAAGTTGATAACAGAAATTTTCAAAGTTTTTCTGATCTTGAAGGCTTAAAATGGAGTCAAGAGGAAAGGGAGGAGGTTCCCTTTTATAAGAGAGGAGAGGGGCACTTTATGAACGTTCCAAAATATTAATTTTTTATAAATTTTATTTCCACATAAAATGGTCCAAAACTTATTTAATTATAATATGATATGATTTTTGTTCGCATAACCATCATACAATAATTTTTTTGACAAGTTTTGAATATTTTCTTATCCTTATTTTTTGGGTTTAACCCAAATTTGAGCCTTTTAATCATACCGTGAAAACATGTTATTTACACCTTATGGGTCAGTATAATTACCATATCATGAAAAAAGTCCCAAAAAAGTTATTTAGGACATATTAGGTCCTATATTAACTATTTTTATGAATCTTGTATTTTTAGTAATTTAATATCATTTAATATTCTATTTTTTTAAGTTATGAATTATGTCATTTTTGGACACTATTCATATTTTACTTTTTATAAAATTCATAGAAAACCAATTATTTCAATCCCAATTCTTAAACTCATCCCTAGTATGTAAATTTAATCCATAAAATTCTTGTATGGAATGAAAATAACAAAATAACATTTATTTTAATATTTATAAATTCATTTATTTGAGTCATTTATTATGGAAACAATAACAACATCATCCTTGTGTCACAATTAAATTTATTTATTTAATGTCAAAAAAATACATATAAAATATCATGATGTAGAATTTTTCTTATCTTTATGGTAACTATTTATAGTGGAATATATCACTTATATAACCCCATATAAAAATTGTTTTAGAAAATGATATATGTTTGTGTTATATTTTCCTTAACAATAAATTAAAATTAATTAAATGTTATTTTCACTTATAAGAGGTTCCATGGGGTCCCAAAATCAACATAAGGATGACCATGCTTGTAAATGTGTCATAAAATAGAGTTATTAAATGTTTGAGGGTGATTTAATATTATTATAATATTATTTTTTTACCCTTATTTACCGTTTAACCATGGTAAATAAAATATTTCTTGATGATACTATTCATAATGTCTAAAAATAAAAGTTACCAATTTACACAATTTTTACCTCCTGATTCCAAATATGGAATCCATTTTTCAAAATTCAAAACACATATGTTGCATAAATTAACTTAAAATTAATCATGTTGTTGAGAAAATGAGTTTTAAAAGTTAAAACATTGCAAAAGATTGAAATTGTTTTACCTATGACTTCAATGTAAAATTAATTCTAATGACATGAATTATATTAAATGGTAGAAATATATTCTATTTATAGTTTAAAACCATTCAATATTATAATTTAACCCTATAAATTATCGTGATGAAAATAGTTTTTTTAAGTAAAATTTAGTGTATTTTTACTACTCATCAAAATATGAAAGTTATCAAAAAATTATCAGACATTTATAAAACGTAAATTTTCATATCCTGATTCGAAAGAAGAAATTTATTTTGTCAAATTTAACTTATAAAAGTGTAAAAAATTATAATTAAAATGGGTGCTCCATCAAAAGGCGCTAATACTGCATTTTTTAGAAAATAGTTCTTTTATATGAAAAAATTGATTTTGTACTCATACCATGTTCTAGAAAATGTTTAAGATGAATGATAATGTTATAAAATAAAAAATGTGGTTAATACTATTCATACTGTCTAGTTCATAAAATTATTATAATAATATATTATTGTTTAGTGAAACTCAGTATCATATAAAACACAAGCTATCGAGGAAAACCACTCTTGCGTCTAACGCAAGCGTAGTCAGTGTTGCGTTTAGTGAGAGATTCTTTTGGTGTTGCATATATCATAATCAAAACACAGTTCATTGAACATAATCTATATGTAGTGTTGGTTGAAATAAATTCTATCAAAAGAACATTAAATTGTATTCCACACAAGACAATAATAGTGTTTCGAATACTACAAGTTAATACGATGGTGCGTACAACACAAGCTAATCTTGGTGTGGTGTAAAACACAATACATCCAAGAAATTAAAAAATAATCCATCTCATAAAATCTTGGGGTGTTACATTCTACCCCCCATAAAAATAATTTCACTTTCAAAATTTTTCGGGGTTCTAAATGGTTTTAAAAATTTTATTTTTTTCATAGAAACCCACATCGTAAAAAGGAATACTAAAACTTAATTTAAAAATGTAATGTTAGAAACATAACGGTTACCCAAATTAACTCATCACTGGGTTTCCATATATGAGAACATAGGTGGGAAATGAAAACTTTGATATGGAAGAGAAATATAACTATCAAGTTATGATGGAAAATGATAGAGAATAAGGTTTGGAGAAAGTTAACTACTAGAAATCCATAAATCTACGAAGATTTAAGGGACCATATGATTCATCGGATAAGAATGTACTAGGATAACATTTTTGGTTTCAATATCCTTTCTTATAGTTAATGAATTTTTTCATGAGAATAAATACTTACTTGATTTAAATACAATCTCATCATTGATCACTCTCTAAACAATTATCACTTCATCTCTAATTCAAATAAATGAAGATTAATTTTTCATTAATGAAGTGTTAGCAGATCATGTGATAGCATGATAGGTCATTCCATTTGTCACTATCACAAAAAATATTATTAAAAGTTATCAAATATACATTAGTCCACCTATAGTGAGATAATAACCTTAATCTAACAAAAATCAATTAGAATATAAATTATACTATCCATAAATGGATAACATTATGATACTTCCAAAAACTAAAAATTTAAAACTTTAGAAGTATGTGAACTAAATCAATTAACATTTCTCTCCCATATCTCATTTGGAAGATCTTGGTTGTCACATTGCAAACATCTAAATACCTTAATCATGTATTCTATTGAAATATAATAATATCATAAATTACCATAGAACCTTAGTGAATACAAGAATTCTATAAAAATTAACTCTTTCCACACACCAAATATACCAAAAATTCTATATACTCAAACCATGATATCACTTTTCTCCGTTTATCAGTCATGAGCTCAAAACACTATCAAACATATTAGTTTTTCTTTATTCATTCATTATTCACATATCATCTACTTTCCAAAAATATTTCAATCACATTTCATGGTTACTGATACCATATAATTATGGAAGACTATAACAGACCAATACATAGATATTCCAATATTCCCATAATACTATAAATGATATTCCACAACACTATTTTGAATTCCCATTACATAAACACTTAATCATTCCACTATTTCATTTTCATACTCATAATCGCCAATAGTGATCAGATGTGACATGCCTTTGTCTTTTACCATAAGAGGTTATTGATGTCGATCATCATTAACCCTGAGATTAGGGCATTGATTAGCATAATTCCCCATTTCCTTGCACTTATAGCATTGAAGTGTTGGTGGTGAATTCTTTGTAGTCTTTTCTCCACTCACATCATTAGAAACCTTTTTCCTATTACTTCAGCACTCAACTTCCTGATGACCTTGTTTGCCTCACTTGAAACATTTTCTAGTCCCTTAAATATAATCTCCTCTATGCTTATTTCTACACTTTGATCATATGGAAACATTTATCTTTTTTTCACCATTGTTTCGAGACTTTCCCTTGAACACCATATTTCGTTTCTTAATAAAATATTGATATGGATATGTAACACCAACATCCAGTTCTACCTTGATAGGAAAACAAAAAATCTATTCACAGCTAATAAAGTATCTTATATCTAATTCCCTTCTATTACTTGGTTTTAAGCCACTAAAGAATCGATCAACTTTACTCTCAGGTTGGATGATAAATCGTGAATCATACCTTGAAAGTCTTGTAAAACTCACCTCATATGTACCAAAAGATTCATCATCCTTTTTCATAATCCCAAGGAACTCCGTTTCAATCTTTTTTCAAAGAATATGAGATATATAATTATTGAAAAATAAGTTCTTGAACTTGTCCCATTCCATGGATTCATTTTCATCTTGCGGACTTGAATTATTAATTAGAGTCCACTACTAGTCTGCTTCACCTTCTAAATGATAGATAGCCAAAATGACCTTTTCATGTTCCAAACGGCAAAGGATGGAAAATATCTTTTCAATGGTACTGATCCATTGTTCAATAACAAGTGGATCAGAAGACCCACTGAAAGAAGCTGGGTGTTACCTCATAAATGACTCCATAGAATATTATTCCATTCTCTGCTCATTTGGAAGTCAAGAATGATTCATAGCTTCTATAAGTATAGAAATTTGAATTTTCATTCCATATCAAATAACATTTTCTTGCTCTGGAGGACAATCATTGCATTTCCTAGTGCATTGATGATTAACATGGTTCTTTCAGGTTCTAGCCATTGTCTAAAACTCAAAAAGAATAGTGTGAGAGGAAAAAATCATACTAAGGAAACAACATAATAAAGGGGGGTTAATTTAAATATATAACATATTAGGTTTAATCCTAGGTTATTCATGATCATTATCATAATTCTATGACTATAGCCTATACATATCCTTATCTTTAGGTATAGCCCTAGACATACCTTAGAAATATCTCTAGGGATCTCCCTAAAGTTTTCACATCCTAGTTTCCAAAGGTTGAATAAATCTTCACTCTGATACCAACTGTAGATACCCTAGCTTGACATACAAGGATATTACATTACTTTTGAGGAATACATAATACCCGACACAAACAAAATCCCAAAAAATGTATTAGATTAATGTCTTTGGAAACTCAGAACATAATCTTCTAATATTTGTGAAATATCTTCAACATCTCCCATAAAGATCATCCCCCTTTTGTTTTCCTACCTAAAACCTTTCTTTATTTCATGGGGAAATTAGAACATAAAAAGTGTGAGGTCAAATTCTCAGTAAGGGTAAACATGGAGAACATAAAACAATCCTTAAACGTTTGAACTTAAAAAAATGAACATAATGTTTAAACATCTAAATATTGATAAATGAAATAAATCATGGAAGTATGTAAGGTATAGATCATAAAGGAACATTAACAATTATAGAAAAACATTAACATAAAACATTTAATTGTGGTATAAAATTATGAAAAAAAATTGACTTCCATCTTAGCCAAGGCATTGCTGTCAAGACCATCATAATGGATGAAGTCTATTATTGAATCTGGTTTACTTGTTGTTCATGCCCTGCATTACTAAACCGGATTTACTTTCCATTCCATCCATTTTATCTCATGAGATATAAATCTTTACCCAATGCATTGGATGGAGATATAGTTCCCACCCATCTCACAATGAAACCATTATTATGTGTTCCACAAAAACATTAATCATACATCATAGAATAACCCATGTAATAAAATGAGATTCTTAAATATCATGCCACCATGACATAATCCATATAAGATAAAAGGACTTAATAAAATTAATTACATCATAATGTAAACAAATAAAATTAATAATATGGTTAAAAACATAAGCCTATATCATCTTAGATTTAAATAATTTTGATAAAACACTTGAACTTATTTCTTGAGGAAAATATCCTTTCTTCTTCAAAAAAAAATCTTTTCTCAATAAGTTGCGCATTTTTATAAAAAAATAAGTTAATTGAAAATAGACATGAAAATTTTTAAAGGATGATTCATGGAAATAATTCTCTATGATATCATAAAAATATGTTCATGTCGTATAAGTTAAAAAAATATTCTCCTCATACTTTTGCTAGAAAAGACAAAAAGTACCTTATATGGTAAAAAAAAGAAAGTTTCCTTTCATACCAAGTGGTAAAATTTGAAAAAGGGTAAAAATGAATTTAAACAGATATAGAAGAATAGTGAACATTTTATGAATTTTTTTTAATAAAACATGGACGTGGATGACAAATATAACCCCAATAAATACTTATGAATAAACAATATAAGATAAAAACATGATTGGAAAAGTTATCCCTTACCTTAGGATCGATTTCATTCGTATGTGTATGAAACTCATGTATAGTGGGTTTAAAAATATTATTAACTTATAATAGAACCATAATAATATTTATGATATCATATATGATTCGCTTACGACTTTATATTACCAGTTTATTTGTCAATTCCATGTTAATGCAACATTTTGGGTAGTAATAATTTCATTTACTATATGTGTTTGGGCTTGTTATTCTTCATAAGATTACTCAGATCATGATTTAATTACTTCCAGCATGTAAAACAAAATTTATATATCATATATATCTAGTATATAAATATATATAATAGATTGATAAATGGAATGGAATACATCGTTCATGGAGATGGTAGGCCATACATATGCATCAAAGCTGTTTTCGTGTCATTTTTAATTGAATGGAAGTAAGTAAATGATATATATATATAGATAAATACAGAATTATTATTGTGTAATATATTTCATTATTATTTATTATATATACTTTATAATCAATCTTTAATATTTTACATGGAGAATAAATCTCATCGTGTTGTGGAAACGGTAAGTCGCACGTACGCATGAGCGATGATATCGTTTCCATAGTTGTTGAACGGTATTGAATTAGATAGTGTATAATATCTCAGAATTATTTTCATGTTATAAAAATCATATATAGTTCTTATTTTCACCATTATACCCATCCAAATAAGGTCAGTACCACAAAACTGGGCAAGGCCAGCACCACCCCTTTATCAGTACTAACGAAAAAGTGCTCATAAAGGGGGGGGGGGGTTTATCAGGGCTTTTTTTAAAAGCGCAGATAAATGGTTGAATTCAAAAAAGAAATTTTAAAAAAATTAATATATAAATATAGTTATATAGTTATATTGATATAAATATAATATATAATTTTTAAATATATTTTAGATAAGTATAAATGTACATTTACACTTATTATACTTAATATATAATATATTTAGTGAAAATGGATTATAAAAAAATTTAGAAAATATTTTAAATTATTAATTTGATAATTATTATGGAGTAATAGTCATTTAATAAAAATTTTAAGATTAAAAAACAAAAAAAATTAAAAAAAGATCCAAAATATGTTGAAAATGCAACTCGAGCTTCAAACGGCCATAACTTTTTATCCGGGTGTCCGTTTGAGTTCTACCACATATCAAATCGAAGCCTACGATGAGATCTACATCGTTGTCACTGGGGGGCCTTGAGAAAGCATTCTTTGAGGCCTAAAGTGGCCCAGAAGTCCTCCAAAACTGAGCTTTTAGTCGGGGTACCCAGATTTTTTAACATTTTGTGGATTTTCAGCCTCGTTTAAGGGGGTATTATTGGATTTTTTTGGTGGGGACTGAATTTATTCCAAGGTATTACATTCATATTGATGTTATGTCTTTGAAATTTCATCCTTTATTATAATGCACTGCTATTTATAATCAAATATATTACTATATATACATAATTTTTATATATTCACACCTAAAAATTAAAAATTTTAAATAATTAATTAATCATATTTACATATGAAACATATTAGCTTTATCTAAATAATAAATAATATCCATTTTATTTAAAATACCAATATTTGAATATTTATATAACTACTATATATTAATATTACTATACATATGTTAATATAACTATATATATATATTAATATAACTATATGTATATATTACTATAACTATATATAACTATATATTAATATAACTATATATATATATATTAATATAACTATATATGTTAATATAAATATATCTTACTATACGAATAAATATAACTAAATATATATATATATATAAATAAATAGATATAACATGAATAAGAGAACAAATCAATATAGGGTAGTGCCAAAGGCTTTAGGTGCGCAGGGGGGAGGTCTCGAGATCAAATCTGGGTGGAGGTACGGGTGCGCGCACAAGGTTGACTTAAAGGGATAGTGCTGATAAAGGGTGTATGCGGTGCGGGAGGGCGCTGGAGGTGTGGGAAAGCGCTGATAAAGGGGGGCTCAAGCGTTATAAAAATCCCCCCCTGATATCTTCGACGACATTAATAGCACTTTTTCTAGCGTTGTTAATAGCCATTTTTAGCACTGATAAAAGCCATATTTGTAGTAGTGAATGGTGGTGAAAAACAGATTACACCACTGTGTGGAGACGGTAATCCGTGTGTACGCACGCGCGGGGATTTCATTTTTCGTAGGATGGATAGAAGGTGAAATAGGGTGGTTTCAGATTTATAATAACATATAAGTATATTATTTATTCTAATTTAATTAATCTATAATGGAACAAAAAATCAAGACAAAGTATAAGAAAAAATAAATTTGAATGAATCGGTAGAAGAGATTACCTCTTCTTCAATGTGCCTCCTTTAAACTACCTCTTAAGGCACTAGAGATGGTCTTTTGAGAAGATCAGAACCTCTAAAATTTAATTAGAGAAGTTTATAAGAGAAATTTTCAGAGTTTGGGTAATCACAAAGGTTTAAAATCGAGTGATGAGGAAATGGAGGAGGTTCCATTTTATAAGAGGGGAGAGGGGCAATTTAGGAACGTTCCAAAATATGAATTTATTATAAATTCAATTTCCACATAAAATGGTCAAAAACTTATGTAATTAAAATATAAAAATATTTTTTTCAAATTACCATTATCCAATAACTGTTTTAAAGGTTTGAATATTTTTTTATCATTATCTTTTTGGTTTAACCCTAATTTTACCCTTTTTAATCTTACCGTGATATCATGTCTTTTACACCTTGTGGGTTAGTGTAATTACTATATCATTTCAAACGACCCAAAAAAAGCTCTTTATGATATTTTTGGATCTATATTAACCATTTGGATAAATATTATATTTTTAGGAATGTTATATCATTTAATAAACTATTTTATGTTGTAAGCTATGAATTATTTAAATTTTTTACACTATTCTAATTTGAATTTTTAAAAAATTAACAAGAAACTAATTCATTTAAACCAAAGTCTTAAACTCATCCCTAATATATCAATGTAAGTTATAAAATTATTTTATGGTATAAAAATAACCAAATTACATTTATTTTAACATTTATAAATTTATTTATTTGAATCTTTTATTAATGAACCAATCACTACATCATATTTGTGTCATAATTAAATTTATTTATTTAATGTCAAAAAATTACACATAAAATATCATTATGTAGAAAATATTTTTATCTTTATAATTAATTTTTATAGTTCAAGATATCTCTTATATAACCTCGTATATAAAAAATTTGATAAAAGATATATGTTTAGGTTATATTTTCCTTTACATTAAATTAAAAGTAATTAAATGTCATTTTCACATACAAGTGGCTCATGGGGTCCCAAAATCGACCCAGGGATTCCCATGGTCAGACACCTATCATAAAATAGGGTTAAGACACATGTAAGTGTAATTTAATATTATTATAAAATTATTTTGGTACCCTTATTTACAAGATTTACCCTTGAACCATCGTAAAAAAAAATATATACTAAAGTTACTATTCATAATCTCTAAAAATAAAATTTTCCTATTTAAACATTTTGGACCTCTTGATTCCAAATATGGAATCCATTTTTTCAAATTTAAAACATATACGTTTCAGTAATTAATTAAAAATTAATCCCATTGTTGAGAAAATGGGGTTTAAAAGTTAAAACATTACAAAAGATTGAAATGTTTTTACGTATGACTTCAATGGAAAATTAATGCTAATGAAATACATTATAATAAAGATTAAAAATATATTCTATTTATACATTAAAAATATTCAATATTATAATTTAACTATTTAAAATATATCGATGAAAAAACTGTTTTTTACGTAAAATTTAGCGTATTTTTAATATTCATCAAAATAAGAAAGTTATCAGAAAAATATCAAATATTTATCCAATGTAATGTTTTTTATCATGATTCAAAACAAGAAGTTTATTTTTTTATATTGATCATATAAACAAGTCAAAAATTAGATTTAATATGGGTGTGCCGTCAAAAGGTTGTAAAACTGAATTTTTTGAAAAATAATTCTTTTATCTGAAAAATTGATTTTGTTCTCATACCATGTTTTAGAAAATATGTTAGATGAATTATAATGTTATAAAATTATAAATTTGGTTAATAATATTGATAACAGCTAGTTCATAATAATATTATAATATTATATCGTTGTTTAGTGAAATAAGGTATCGTGTACAATGAAAGCTACCGAGGTAGGACACTCTAGCGTGTAACACATGACAAGTCAGTGTTGCCTATAGTGAAACCTTTCTTTGGTGTTGCATATATCACAATAAAAACATAGTTAATTTAACACAATATATATATATATATATATATATATATTGTGTTGTGTGAAATTAATTCTGTTAAAAAAACATGAAATTGTGTGAAACAAATGACAAGAATAGTATTGTGTATACTGCATGATAATACAATTTTTAATATAGCATAAGATAATCTTGGTTTAGTGTAAAACAAAATAAATCAAAGAAATTAAAAAATAATCCCTCTTGTAAAATCTCAGGGTGTTACAAGAATAACTAAATTCAACTCCACCTATCCTCCATGTAATATTCATCGTCCTTTATGATGTAATATACTTTCTATGCTTGGATCTATGATGTGACATCCCCTCATGCCTTACACCCCCATTAGCTTTCCTAGAGTGAATAATATGTCATTTCATGTGTTTATTTCCATTCAAGACATTTTTACCAGGAAACATATAAGATTCATTATCATCACATGATCCTCTCCACCCTAATATAACTAACCTCTAACTCTATATTTCAAAATTATAATATTAAATATTAAATATATAAGATGTAACCATATGGTGTGGTTCCCTTTATCATTGTATGACTATTATTCCCTATAAAATTTACTATTACATTTCAAGAGTTTAATTTAATGTATAACCCACCATGCCATGAATTTCTAGGCTATAAAATGAAAACTTTGTATATAGTAAAATAATTCACATGGACACATCCTGGTGTGACACCTACCAGTCAGAACATTATGGCTACTCTATAATAAATTCTAGCAACCAATGTAAATCTCTTAGCCACAAATCCTTTGAAAACTATTCAAAAAAATTCAAACTTAGCTAAAAATAATTCAATAACTTAAAAATAATGAATATGTATTATGTTTTGAAAAAACATAAATAGGTTCATAAATTTTAATGATCTAGAGTTTAATAACCACATAACCTAATGTTTCTTATCCCAAGGCAAAATTAACAAACATCATCATCCTTCATCAAGAAATAATTATAGGCATTGGGCCCACATGTTATATTACTTCTCCCACATATCATCCTTGAAAATATTTTTTCCAATACAGCCATATTAAAGGAAAGAACATCCAATGTAGATTCTTCTTACATTGATTCACTATCTGAACTATATACTTCTCAAATTACATGTAAACCTTGAGCTGGAAGTCATGAGTATTGATCACATGGTAATGGTTGGTTTGATATCACTAATTTTATTATACATAGAACACGTTGTCAAATGAACTAAATAATTAGGAAGATCCAATATGTATACCCCCATACCAATCCCTTACACAATCTCAAATGGCCCCATGAACCTAGGGTCCAACCTCCACGAACTCTAAATACATCGATTCCCCAACCTCAGTGGCACCCATAAAAATACCATATCACCCACCTCAAATTCCATATGGTTGTTATATTGGCATTTTTTGAGATCTACCTACTATTAATAGTCTCAAACCTCTTATAGATCAATAAAATATTATATGATGCCTCATTCATGACACATGGCTTGGTTATTTCTAACTCCCTAACATGAACACATAATTGAATCAATCAAAATATCACACTATATAAATTTATAAAATGAACTATCTAAATAGATGAAATTTAACTATTATTATAGGTATAATTTATAATAAGAAAGATTCTACCATGAAAACAGAAATATATAATTCATACTCAAGTCATATCATCTACTATCCATATGGTTTTAATGATTTTTTTCTTTTTTATGATGATAATAATTTCTCAGATTGACCTACTTGTCAAGTTCCTTATATTTCCCTCAACAATAGCATAATGTATCGTAAGAATATTGTTATAAGATGGAACTCTAAGGTACCCCATATATTTTTACTATCTCCCACACATAGATCGTACCCAGCTCATCAATATAGAAAATCTATTGGATCGGTAGGAAATGTACAACCTTAGTCAATCAGACCATAATAACTCAAAATAAATCACTACCTCATGGTGTCCTTGGAAACCCCATTAAAAAATCTATAGAAATATAGACACACTTTCATGTAGGAATGGGTCGTAAATTAATACTAACAATAAGAATCTAATTCTTAGTGTTCACAAACTAACTTGTATTGAACCATGTGAAAAAACCTTTCATATCCCTCTTCATCATAGAACACAAATTCTATCTATGTATATCATGGAATATCTTGGAACAAAATAGGTAGAAATCCCCTATTTAGGAATGATATTACCTTATAAAAACCTCATTAATTCTTATCATGACTATATCATGACATTAGAAAAAAAGGATCTCATATACATCAAGAGACCAATCAAGTGGTGACACCCCGCCATATGTATTTCATCTCATCACTAAAAGGTCTAAATTTGATAGTTGAATGTAATCTACTTTTCTAAGGAGTGAGGTCGTGATATTTATGGATACAACAATCTCATGGACCTAGTACTTCTAAAATTATATATGTAACTCAAAAAATATTACAAACTACCATTCATTATTTGATTTCAATATAACATATAATAGTTTATCCCTACTCAGCATATTAGAAAAAAATTTCCCCTTTCTATGGGTATATGTTAAGTTGAAATTAAAGGATTGTAGGTACTCAAGGGAACTTTATTATTAATGGTTTAAATAAAACATTGATAAAATATACTTGCATATCTTGAGATCAATTTACACCAAAAAAACACTCAACCATAAGATAATCTCCCCAAAACCTTTGGCAATACACCAATTCTCTTAACTCAAGGTCACACATTGAGTATTTCTTATTAGGTGGCCTAAACATCAGAAATAGATAAGAAACTACATAACCATACTACAACATAATCACTAAATGTTTTAAACTTTATGCATTTCAATATGGATTATTCTCTTTAAGCAAATAAGTTAAGATCAATATTAGTTCCATCGTTAATATTCCTTTTATTTCTTGAACGAATCCCTTATAACACACTAACTATTAGAAATTTACATTTTCTTAGTTTAAGACGTCATCATAACTTCTAATTAGGATAATTCATGTTTAAACATCAGGTAATACCCATCAAATCTAGAAGAATTTTTATCTTTATAATTTCTTAGGCAACTCCAAATAAACTATCTCATTAACCTTTTTTAAGTAACAAAATATATTGGCCTATAATATTATATGATCCAAAAAACACACCAAAATAAAACAAAAGTGTTATTTAAATATATTTTCAAAAAAACTCATTATCACTAATTATACTCAAAATTATCTCCAAATCTTGAGGGTTTTATTCAATTTACCATGCACACATGAGGATATCATAAACAAATTCAACAATGAAAGAAAAAAATAACTATGGATTCCCCAATGCCTTAAACATTGGTGGAGAATCCATCAAACCTGGATACATCACTATGTACAAATATACACTATAGTTTACCCTAAATGTAGTGTTATTTATGATATAAGGGATAAACCTTAGTTGATAATTTCTTTCCCTCTAGTCAATTATTTAAAACACTCATTCCCCTCTCAACTTGAGATGGCCCAAAACCATACACCCAGATCCGTTGCTAAAAACAAGTTATTTATTTACTAATATTAATACCAGATAAAGGGAACAGTATTTAAAAATCCATAATTAAAATATTAACAAATAAAATCTACTCACTTAAATAACCAAGACCATTTAGGTTTAAAATTATGAAGAATTAAGAAAAAACATGAACTAATAAAACTATGATATTTATCATCCAGTGGTAATTTTTCATTCTATAACAAAAAATTACTAATAAATAATAATTCTTATATATATATCAAATAATTATCTACGCATAATACCCATCTATACATTTCATACATAATAATCTACTTCGTAACCTTGTAAAATGAAAACATTCAATGGGAGAACATAAATACTTAGTAAGGGTAAACGTAAACAGTATCAATCGAAGATCATAAGTGAAGATAAGATATTCATATGGATGAGAGAAAATTATCAAATTGAACAAGCATAATTGAATATATTCATACCAAAAAATAAATAGATCATATAACAATAATCATTGAATAAATATTTTTTCATAAAAAACCATCCATATTATTATATTCTTAATCCATGGAAAAATAACATATGAATCAGGATAAAACAAAAGAGTTTGGAAAAAATATAATAATAATAGTAATAAAACATACCAAATATAAATACCCAAAAAATCATCATATAATGGTCTAGGACAACCTCTTTCCCAAGGTATAGTAGGCTTGGGTTAACCATCCTTGTAACCTTTGGGTTTGGGCTAACCTCTGATGTAACCATGGACTTAGGCTAACTATCTGGGTTCCTTTCTTTCCTCACGAGAAATAAAACAAAAACTAATGCATTCAAGAGATATAATGGACCCACATATAACATAATGATAATCAATACATATGTATTCTATAAAAATATAAGATCATTATATATTATTCTATTGATTAATTAACCCACAAAAGGGAAACAAGTTTCATGATAATTTCCTCAAAACATCATCAAAATTCTTCCATAGAAATAATTTTGATGCTATTGTTAGTGTATATCCCCAGTGGATCATAATATTTATTAATGGATAATGACATATGATAAAAATACTATTATAAAAATTATTAAACATATTATTTGAAAAATATAATGAAATTTGTTTCTCTAGTGGTAATTATAAAAACAAAAATTCATATAACCAAGGGAATGATATTTCATTTGAAATTCATGGATCATTTTATATTAATATTACTAATAAAAAACAGTAATTATGGAGGGTAAATTAAGTTGAAAGGTAAATATTGAAAACATTATTCTCTCTATTTTTAAATGAAACTTAAATGTAATCAGTATAGAAAACAGTAAGAATGTTATTTTAAAAATTATATGTAAAAATTCAAAGATATTTAAAAATTAAATTGATAAATAATTAAGACATAGGGAAGGTTATTCTTAAAAAAATATAAATAATATGGAAATGGAGGATAAAGAACAATTAAAATAATTTTAAACATTTAAAGTAATTATTTAAAATAAAAACCATAAGGATTTTAATATAAAATCACCCTTGAATGGAATGACATGAAATTTAACATTAAATATAGTGAATATATAGATATTCATGATTTATTATGTCAAATGGGAGGTATATACACCATATAAATGAAATATGGTGTATAATTTGAAATAGTTACCAATAAAGTGAAACTAGGATGAATAACCCTTATAATAGTGTACAAGTGAAGTGATAATGTACCAATGAAGATATTATACTATATAAATGTATATCAACATAAAATAACTATAAGCATAATGTACAAAAATAATTGGTTGTAGTGAAAAAAATCATATAAAAACATAACTAATGAAGAAAATAACTCATTAAACGTAAATTGAGTTAATAATACCCTTGTGGGTTTGATAAGAAATTAAAATAACTTGAAAATAGAAAATTTATTAGATGTTTAAATGACATGAAAAAAAATTATTTATTTTAAAAAAAATAAATTTTCATAAAGTACATCACATCAAAGAATAATAGCTTTATAATTAGGAATATGTCAAATGAAGTGGAATTTTAGAAAAAGAACCATTATATATTTTATAATACTTAAATAAAAAGATATTTAATTAATAAACATTATTTTTAATTTTCAATCAAATTAATTACATAATATAATATTTTGATGGTATATTTAATCAATGTAAAACCATTAAAAATAAAACATAGTTCATAAAATGAAACTTGTCTCAATGAATTTAAATTGAGACCAAGAACCTTTACATCATACTTATTCATAGTCAAATGAAATCTAATGTCTATATTTTATAATTTTAGATTTATTATAAAAATTGGTATGAAAATTTTTCATATTGATTTTGAATTATACAATCTATTTATTGATTTTTATTACACTAAAATAACTTTTTTACTTTTAAAATCATCATTTAGTTGTTAACTAGTTTTGTCTCCATTCCATACTCAGGTTTGGCAGTTCTGATCCATGACCCTTGTTTATAGATTCATCATATCCAAAATGTTAATTACAATTTAATTCATTTATTTGATATCTTTCTAGAGCCACATATTATTTTCATGGAACATACATTGAGATTATTCAATTAATTCTTAAAAAACCCATTTTTGGTGATTGTGGAATTTGCAAAATAATTAAAATTATTAGTAAATATAATTTAACTAATACCACTAAAAAATATGAATTATTATATTTATCATTATTACATATTATTTTATATATTTAGTTTCATTTATTAATTCATGATATCAACATTATAACAATGTTCAAGTTGGTTATAAAACTAATGAAAACAAGAACACAATATAACAGTTAAATGAGTCATGTGATTCTATTAAATAGTGACAATTTTTTTTGAATAATCCTAAATACTTTAAAAACATGTTTTTAATATGATAAATTATAATCAAAAATAGTTAGATGAGTTATATATTGAAGAATTGTCATGAATAATATATAGCATCTGTTGAGATCGTGAACCTCCTCAAGAGGGATCCTCTTGAAATGAGCTGTTTGGGACTTATTTTAGGGACCATAAACTCAACAATGTGGGACATTATTATTAATAAAGTAAATGTTGTACATTATAAGAGTGATTTTTAATTTTTGGGATGGGTCTGAAGGGCTGAAGGAGGTATCCTTCCACACTAGTCAAGAGTGGCATTTTTTATATTAATTTCATAATATAAAATGGAATGTAATTTTCCAATAAAGGCAATCCAAATTTTATAAGAATTAAAAATAAGATAATTATTTTTTATATAAAAACTATATACACTCAATTAATGATAAGGCTTGTGATATACTATTCCATTATCTCTTTATTTAATCCATTTTGACCATTTGAACATTTCCTATGGAGACTATGGTTTTACCTCAGTAACATATTTTTATAAATACAAATAAAAATGAAACAAATTAGATCATTTCAATATGATAAATACAATCATGACATTTTTTTATAGGATTCATATTCAAGAGGTGGTAAATTTTGATTTTAATAAAAGTACACCTAATCCAACAAATACAATTTTTAGAAAAAGTGTATTTTTAATCATAAAAAAATTATTTACATAAAAGTATTGTATAATATTCTTTTATATAATAATTATTAGTTTTAAATTAAGAAAATAATTATTTTTTACAAAAAAAAAAGAAATAAAAAACTAATGGGAACCTTATAAATACTAAATTAAAGGATAAGGGTTAAAAATAGTTTCTAAAAAGATTAAAATATCACTTAGGTTCCAAAATCTCCAAAAATACATTTATAAATTAAAAATAAATGTATAATGGAATTATTTTACTACTTAAATAAATATTTGGACAATGAAATGGTTCCATAAATTTTTAAATAAATTTTATATCATGATTATTTCATAAATGCATGCATATTTCGAAAAATGGTAAATTTAACTATTCACCATAAAATTAATCATTTCACATAAATCCCCAAAAAATTAACACTATGATAACTTTTAAATTACGAATCCAAAAAAGAGTTTAATTTTTTGTCAAAATAAATGTATAAAATTTATTAACATATCTATTGAATAAAATTATGAAATATAAGGAAAATATAATTTTATAATAAATTAATTATTAAACATTAACGGTTATTAATTTTATTTCATATAAATTTATATTTAATTATGTTATAATAAATTAATTTATATATTAAATCATTACATGTTATCAACATCATATTTTGGAATTGATCAATTAAATTTTTTAATATAAAATACACATCACTTTAAAAAATATAGTTCATTGAAAAATATTATTTTCTAATACTGAATGATTTTTTTCATATAACAATAATTATTATTTTTTATTAATTAGATTTGATCAATTCATTGGTATTATAACATATCAAATCAATCTTCAAAAATAATAATAATAATAATATGTACGGATTTATAATAATTGTTTTTATAGTAAACTATTTTAATTATTTATTACCTTTTTATTTACTTGGGAATTTATTCCACATACACATTTCCTAATTATATTTCATATTATATTCTTGTAATAGATAATTATTTTTTTACTATGACCTTATTCAACCCTTAATTTTCAACACACACCATAAAGGAATTGTTTTCCTACTTTTAAAACAAAACTCGAGCAACTCGTGGGGACATACTAGGCTGTATGGACCCATACACCTCTATATCCTCCAACTAAGACTTTAACTCTCAAATCACCCCATGAGCCTTAATATAGGGTGGAATAATCATATCCATTATAAATATAATGAGTAAAATTAGGAAATCGATCACATTATTAGGTGGGAATCCGGAGAAATCAATATGAATGTCATCCTAAAAATGGACAATTATCAGAGGAAATTTTCCATACACAACTCTTAATCATAAAAAATGGGACTTGAAACTAGTGTTTTGATCCTAAACAGCTAATAATAATTACATGAAACATTTACTATGTGAATATTTTTATACCACATGATTTTAAGAGAACAAAATATTCGATAGCATATACAACACGCAATACCAAGCTTAAATAAACAATGAAATATTATTATTTAAATATGAATATTATAATCTAGATATTTAATTAAAGAGTATTAATATTATTATCTAAATTATAATATATATATATTTAATGGAACTAATAAATATAATTTTATTGAATAATTCTTAGAAAATAAGCAATTTATTTTTTGAAGAGACAATTTATTCTTCAAAATACAATTTCTTCAAAATGGGTTCATTTTATTTTTATCTGACACATATTAATTAATTTATTTAAATTAAATAAATTTCATTAGAAAAAAATGATATTATTTTTTAATCATAATTTAAAAATTATCTTTGAGTGAATTTTTAGTAGTTTTTTAAAAATATGGATTTTTTAATGAATATCGAGATTACTATTTTTTATTCTATTTCTGTATTAAGAATTTATAATTTTTCACCTAATTTTAAAATGGTTTTGAAATATTTTTTTATTAAATTATTAATAATCCAATTAAGTTCATTGGAATCTATTTTATGGTCGATTTCGGTATAATTATATTTTTATAATTAACAAAGAATTTCTATGAAAAATATTTTTTTGTATTGTGGTATTATATTTAATAACTTTTTTTCACTTCTAAAAATTGAATATTAAAAAATGGATTCCATATTTTTAATCAGGAGGATCAATTTTTTTAAATATGACTCATTTATTTTTAGACATTATAAATAGTAACTCTTTTAAAATATATGTCATCGATAAAGGGTGAATTAGGTAATTAAGGGTAAAAATAATGTCATTATGAGTTATAAATCAACCAAACATATTACATTGTTTCATTGGATGGATTGAATAAGGTAATGTCCAAAAAAATTATAATTTAAGTAATTTATATTCTATTTGATATTTTTAATGACATTTGTATTATTTTAGGTAAAGAAATTTTCAAAATGTCCCTCTCATGATTTTAATTACTTTTATATGTTCACATAAGCATAAGAATATATTATTAATGAATATAAAATGGTATTTTGAACATAATTATTTTTTTTATTTTTTTTAAAAAAAATAGTGATTGAATATTTATGATAAATTCTTACGAAACATAGACAAAGTAAATATTAAATCAAAATAAATAATCTATTATTAGAATATTACAATTAAAAAAATAAGGTTCAATTATTTTTTCCAATCAATTATATAGATATGTATATTACTTATTTGATATTTTTTTAAATCTATATTAGTAATACATTTTATCCTATTTTTTTTAATTCGAATTAATTGAACAGTGTCAAAAATGACATATTTGATATTATATAATTTTTTTATTAAATTATTTAAAATGATAAAAATAATGAAATAGGGATATTAGAATAAAAATGGGTTAAAATTTCATACATTTTCTATTATGAGAAAACTATTACCATATATGTAAAATTATAAACCTTTAATATTGAAAAATTCATTACTAGGGTTAAGGATATAATTGTTTAACAAAAAGAATACCCTAAATTAAAAGGTTTAAAATACCACCTATACCTATATAAATTTTATTGTATTAAGATATTTTAACCACACAGTATATTATATAATAAATTAGGTCCACAATTTTACACATTCACTTGAAAATGAGTTTATTATATTTGAATATATTTATTAATTACATTTGTGTCGTTTCATTAACTATGAAAAGAAACCCCCACCCTTATCTTCAATACACCACCAAAATCATATTATTTTGACCAAACCCCAATGAAATATTGTCTCTATATCATTAAAGAATTTATCGAGGTTTTTTTCTTTCTAAAAGTCCAACCCTAGGTTTCTTAAGAGAAGATCTAAAGGATCACTTTTGAATAAGCTGTAATTGTCTTTACTGATGCTTTCAAATTTCATTCTTCTTGAAAATATTATTATTATTTTTTAAACAACATAAAATAATAAATCATGTATCATAAATATACTGATTTATATTTTTTATTAATTTATAATCATTTCCCATCTCTTTTTCAGCTATGGAAAAGAGAAAACACCACTCATGCGTACACACGTCTTACCGCCTGCTCGTAATAGTGTAATACATTTTTCATCACCGCTATTCCTGGATGGTTATAAATTTGTAACAAATGAATTTATATGATAACTAATTCATATATAATATTTTTTATTTTTTATACCATATATACCTTTTTATGACTAATCTATTGAAAAATGATAATGTCGTATATGCTTATGTGTGGACTACCACCTCTACGAAGAGATAAGATCCAGTTTTCATTTTATCATTAAATTGAAGGTAATAATAATATATTTAATAGATATATATGATATTTATACCATAATTAACAATATTTATATTATATAACCATTATCAGAGAATGATTTCCAGAACTCCCATAACAAAACAAGCCTAAGAAAATGAAGTATTTAACTCCCAAAACAATGATAATAATTAAATATTATTGATGATCAGGTGATAAAGTGTTTTTAAAGTATCATATATGATATTAAAAATATTAATATAGTTATTTTATTAATAAATATCATGTTTAAAACAATTATACAAGAGTTTAAAGAAAGTTCAACATTAATGAAAAGTTATGTAAAGGGCTTTCATAACTCAATTTTCATTCATTCGGTTATAATTTTACTTTGTTGACTCTGTTATTCATTGATTTTGTGTGGAATTACCATGGATTTTATTATGTTTTATTTCATTAACATTTTTTTTGTTAACATAAATTTTTTATAAATATTCAATTTATTGATTAATCCTAAAAATGATGATATAATCGTTTTATGTGATTTTGTCTCAATTAATAGTCCATTGAGACATATTTAATATTAAGCACTAGTTTAGTTTCATGTTTTGTATATAAATTCACTTTTAGTTTTCTATAATGAATATATATATATATATATGATTATTAATCATTCAATTCAGTTTAATCATTCAAAATGAATGTATAAATTAAATTTCCATCTTATTTCACTTTCAAATCGAGTATATTTTACTTCAAAATTTAAATTTTTTAAAATTATTTTATTTACTCAAATGATTTTTAAGGAAATTTTATGTTTGAAATTAATTTTTAAATTGTTTAAATAAATATTTTTAATTTTTATCAAAACATTCATTTTCTATTTTCATTACAATAAGTCAAAAGGAATGCTTTTTTACGATATACATTATTAACTGATTTTCCTAGTAGCAAAATTTTTTTACTCATATTACATGATCTAAATGTTTTAAAGGGATTCACTATGAAAACACTTAAATAAAATATTATTTCAGTATTCCTCTTTTTTTTATAGAAGGACTTTATTTTATTACAAAACCTTTATTCTTGATAAATCTATGGTAATCTCTTGTCAATTTTGTGTTCATTAAAATTATCTTGAAACACTAACATATTTGTGATCATGGGGTATTATGTTTTTAATATATATATATATATATTATTTATATCATATATATGATTATTCCATAAATTATATACCATTTCTATATATGGTTTTATACATAGAAATTTAGTCGATTGATTGGGAAAGTATTGATATTTCACATTCTAGAATCAATAAAGATATTTATTGATATTTAATATTGTTTTCAATAAATTAAACATATGATGAATTAATTAAACATACAGTGATAGCTGGGGTTGGGAATTATATACCCCCTCGAGGTGTTGACAGGTCTCATGAGCCAAATTATTTTTTCAAATAAAATGGGGTTATATGGTAAGCCTACCAAGAGATTAAATTTTCTTATCACAAGTTTTTGATGGTTGAGAAATTTTAAGATTCCATATTTTTCAAGTATTTACCTCTTTGAGTTTTCTATTGAATCACTTTATTTGGGTTTTCCTTCATCATTGAACCTTGGTGGTTCATTTACTTCTTGGTAATCGATATATTTTAATGGGAGAATGACCTAATGTTTAGTTATGTATGTTATTATGAATTAAAAGAGTTTAGTTATAATCATTTAAAAGGGGATTATGAGGGTGTTATGCTTATTAGAGGAATTTAGTGGTGTTTTAGAATTTTTTTATATACATGGCTAATAATTATCTACTATGTAATTAAGCACTATAAGGCTTTTACACAACGTGTAAATGTTTCAAGGTAGACATAGAGAACTTGTTTAGAACTCCAAATGATTAGACACCATAAAACTGTTTTACGATTTGAAATGGCTGATAATGGTTTTTTTAACCTCAGGTGACACATTTTTCAGTATAACTCATAATTTGGGAAATACACTACATGGAATGATCTCTTGTCATGAATTTTCTGGGCTCAATAGTTTTGAATCCCAACTATTCATTTTATTCAATCTTCATACATGATTAAGACCACTATCTTGAACACTAAATAATCTCCAGATTTTTTTGGATAACTTCCCTACCTTCCAAATAACCTAATCAAATTTTTTAACCGGTTGATTCTTTTTAGATTTTTTTTCTCCTCTTTTCTATTTTATCTTTATTTTAGCGGTGGAATATATTGACCATGGTTGTTTTGGGTATTGATATTGGTGTTGAGTGATCAATGTTTTTACTTGTGATCTTATTCACCAGCATTCATGTTGGAATTACTAGGTGGAAGCATTTTTTTGATATATGGTTAATGTTTTGTGTTCTAGAGACAAACCTTAATGTCTGTTTATAATGGTTTGAGTACATGAAATATTTATTATTTACACCGACATAACATGCATATTGATTAAAAATTGTTAGGTAATGATAAATCAGGGGTTTTATTTATCCTTGGATCTCTTTTTATTCAAGAGACCTGTCTTGAAAATACCCATTTGGTGAGCCTATCCTTAAATGATAAAAAACTGGATAATGGATTGAAGTATTTTTTAGAATGATATGAGGCCTCAAGTGATTTATTATGAGGGATTAACTTTGGATTTTTTAATTGATTATTGAAATGGAGAGTGATGAATTTATATTAATTGGGTGTGAAAAATGGATTTCAAACGAAATAGATATAATTTAATTTATGAATGGGTAGTTGAAATACAAATTTTTATTAGAATAATTGTCCATTATGGCTGACGCTAGATGTTATATGTGTTATTATTGATACAATATCTTGTGATGTGATTCATTCTATAACTCTAATAGGGATTTCCCTTATTATTTAGTAATTATAATAAGGATTTTCTTGATTGTAATGAAATTATAATATGAAGGGCATGGCTCTATTATGTTGTAATGCTTCTAGGGCTTGTTCTAGGTATGATAAAATGATCATATAAAGTTATTGGCCATGTTATTGTATAATTCTTATAGGGATTAACCTAGTTATGATAAAATTCATATATAAAGGGATTTCCCTGGTTTTTGAATATTTCATTTTGACTTGTAATTATAATTAGAATTGTTGTGTGACATGGGCGTAGATATTCAGGATGGTGGAAAAGTTATATTTTGATGTAATGAATTGATTGATTAATCAATACATCTCTTTATTTCATTCTATTATTGTAAAACTATTTTTTATATGGTGGTGTTGACCTACTGAGTTTTAATCATGCCTTATTCAGGTCATTGTTTGGTACCCAAATAGATTCCAAGGATTTAAGCTTGAAAATGGAGAAGGACCATGTTTTTGATTATTTATTTCTGGATGGGTTGGATCTTGGAGAAGGAAATAACCTAGGGTCCATGAATGGGAGATTTTCGGTTTATATTTCACAACATGATCTATTATTTGTATTAATTGTTTTTTGACATTTAGATATATTCCAGCCTCACATTACGTTATTATTATTTGATTGAATGGGTTCATCCTTTATTTTACAGTTTTATGTTATACTTTTTCCATTATTTACATTACTCTAATATTTATTAATATTGTTTACTTCATATCTATTTTAAATATGAACTATGGGGTATATTATCCCCACTATATTATTTGCACCACCATAACTATATGAAAGACTATGAAATACTAGGATGTGTGCCTACATTCGTGTAATAAACCAGATTTGGATATGTGAGAGAGTGCCTATAACGACCCATACTTTACATACATGGTTAATACTTCAAAATTGAAGCATAATTATTACAACATATAACAAAACCAGGAACGGACCGTATAGGTATAGTGTCTTTAGAAACTGGGAAACATAAACAACTGGTTCATAAAGCGTCTACATTGTCTCCCATTTATTTCATCATATCTATAGTCCCTTTTGGAATATCTTACTTAATAACCTTTTTCCAGACCTGGGGAAAGAAAACATATAAATGGGTGAGCTCAAATTCTTAGTAAGGGTAAACAAAAGAAATGTCAATCACATCATATTCATAAGAACATAACATTTTGGGAATCTTAACCTGCAAAAGATATCATAATATCATAACATGGGATAAATCATAGTAGTGAACTTTACTCCCAATCATCATAACTTAAAACATGAAACTTTGTGGAATACACACATAATCATAGATTATAATTTCTTATTAGTCAAGACTCATTGCCAAGACTATCTTAGTGGACAAAGTCCATTTCTGAACCGAGTTCATTTCTTGTTTCATTCTTGTTTCATTGAACCAGTTTAACCTGCCGTTTCATCCATGTCTATCTCATGAGATATAAAATCTTTACCCAATTCATTGTAGGGAGATATAGGTTCAACCCATCTCATAATGATACCATTCTTATGTGTGCCACAAAATCATAAACCATACATCATAGCATAACCCATGTAATAAAAATGGGATTCTTAAACATCATGAAATCATAAAACAATTCATATAAGATAAAAGAATTCATTAAAATAATTCCATCAAAACATAATGAAATCTAATGTAATAATAGGGATAGAAATATAACCCTTTATTATCTTAGATGGAAAATAATTTTGATAAAACACTTGAACTCCATTCTTGAGAAAAATATCCTTTCTACTTCAAAAACATTTTCCTTTCTTAACATGTCATAAACTTTTAAACTAAAAGAAGTTGATTAAAAATAAACTTGAAGACTTGTAAAGGAATCTTCTTGGAAATAATGTTTTAAAAATCCATTCATGCCGTATAAGTTAAAAAACATTCTTCATGTACTTTTGTTGGAAAAGTCAAAAAGTACCTCGTACGAAAATCGACAAAAGATTCCTTTCATATCTATTTCTATAAACTCACCAAAGGGTAAAAATGGATTTAAAAAATTGTAGGTGGATGTAAATAATATTACATATTGAGGAAACATGGATATGGAAGATAAAATACACCCCAGTAAATACCAAAGTATAAACAATCTCGGATAAAAATGAGATTGTGATATTTCCCTTACCTTAGGTCCGATTTTCTTCATATGTGTCTGAACCTCCTGTATAATGATTTAAATAATGTTATTGACTTATTCCAGAATCATACATATTTTTATGATATCATATATTATCATATTATTAGCTTCTTATTAGTAATATTTCATTACTACTTGTTATTCGGGTGTTTATTACATTATGTTCTTATGCGTGTTTTGTCGAATAAATTATTATTCTTCTTTTTAGGTTATAGATACCTAATTTACAGATTGGTATTAGTGTAATATATATCATATTCATTCACTCAATTCATTTATATAATCGTTATGCAATGAAGATCATGTATAACGAGTCACATCACATCATGGAGATGGTATTCCGTACGTACGCACGAGCGATGATATCGTTCCCATGATCGTGGAATTGTATTGGAGTGTATGTATAATATTTCAGAATCAATAACAATTTACAATAATCATATATAGTTATTATGTACACCATTATACCCATCCAAATAATGTGGTGGTGGAAAATAGATTACACCACGGCGTGGAGACGGTATTCCGTACGTACGCACGCGCGGTGATTTCGTTTTCCGTAGCATGGATAGATGGTGAAATAGGGTTGTTTCATACTTATAATAAAATATCAGTATATAAGTGATACTGATTTTATTACTTCATAATGAAACAACCTAAGAAGAAGAAGTGGAAGAATAAATAAAGTTGAAAGAATTGGTAACGGACATTACCTCTTCTTTGAAGCGCCTCTTTGATTCCTCCTCTTAGAGAACTAAAATTGGTCTTTGAAGAAGACCAGGACCTCTAGGATGTTTCTAGGGAAGTGTAGAAGAGAATTTGGAAGGTTTTGGCCGAGATTGAAGGTTCAAAGTGGTGTGAGAAAGAGAGGGAGGAGGTGCCCTTTTATGAGGGAGGAGAGGGGCACCTTTGGAATAACTAAAAATATTATTTTATTATAAAGCCAAATTCGTTTTTAAATAGCTCCAAATTGATTTATTTAGAAGATAATGTTGGGATGGGTAGAAATCCTCTCATCCAATAGAATTTAGACAAGTTTAGGTTCCTATTTTAACCTTATCATTTATATTTAACTTTATGTTAGATAATTTTACTTTTATCGTGTCTTTTTGTGTTCTTACACTATAAGGTTAATAAACATACTATAACAAGACAAAAGAACCCCAAGTTGTTTATTATTAATATATATAACCTTATCTAAGTCATTTGGCCGATCCTTAGATTTTGAGGAATAAAATAACAATTAATAATATAATATTTGTTTTAAAAACTATTTTATGTCGATTTTGACACTTTTTAGTAATTGATTTTTGTGAAAATCATAACAGAATGATTAATTCTAAAAGAGTTAATTAAATCAATACTAACATGTCATATTAACCTAAAAATTATTGGAATTCATAAAAAGTCTGAAATTACATTTATTTGGGTATTTATAACATCAAATATGTCAATATTTCATTAATAAGATAATCACTGCATCATCGTTGTGTCATAAATAAATTAAACTATTTAATGTCTAAAAATTACCAATAAAACACCATTATGTAGGAAATATTTTTATAATTCTAATTAATATTTATAGTCTAATTTATCTTATGTATAACCCCATTTTAGAAATGATTTACCTATTAAACTTTGATTTTAACTATTTTAACCCTTTTTTAAATAAATTAATAATAAATGTCCTAATCTAATCCAAGTGGGCCTAAATGGTCATATTTTATTCCTAAGGTTGTTTTTGGTCGAATTACACTTACCCAATAGAATTAGGACATGTTTTAGGGTAATAATAATATCATTTTTACCCTTAACTACCCTATTTACTTTTAACCGTGGTAAATAAAGTAAAAAGTTACTATTCACCAAAAATTATTTTCATCTCATTGAACCACATTTTAGTCCTTGATATTAATCGTGTCTCTCGAATTTTTGAAATTCTACTCAGAGAAGTGGTAAAATTAAGTTTTATGAAAAATTCAGTTTTTTTAACTACCGCTTAGTGGTTTCACTATTCATCAAAAAAATGAAAGTTTCCAGAAAAATACCAAAAATTAGGCCTAAGCTATATTTGATATTATGAATTCAAAAATTATGTTTATTTTACCAAATTCAAAACATATCAGTTACATTAACTAATTTAAAAATTAATTCCGGTCGTCAAAACAAATAGCGTGTTTTTAAAAGATAATAACTATCAAAAGATTGACACTTGTTTATGTCTGGTTTAAATGTGAAATTACATCCAATGAACAAAATTGTATTAAATTGTAAAAATATATTCTAAATATACTTTAAAACCACTCAAATTAATAATTTATCACTATTAATTATTTCGATTAAAAAAGTTGTTTTTAATTAAAATTTTGTAATTTTCACTATTCATCAAAATATGAAAGTTATCCGAAAAGTACCAAAATTTCACCCTAAGATAATTTCGATATTCCGAATCCAAAAATGAAGTCCATTTTGAATAATAAAATTTACAAAATTTCAAAAATTGGTTATCACTATTCATAACGAATAGTTTTAATAATATTTTAATAGCATATCGTTGTTTAGTGAAACTCAGTATTGCGTACGATGCAAGCTATCGAGGAAGGCCGCAGTTGCGTGTAAAGAAATCCAATCTAGTGTTTTGTGTAGTGAAAGATTCCTTTTATGATTTAAAAACACAATATTTCTCATTAAAGTCTCGGGTGTTACATTCTACCCCCCTTGAAATGAATTTCGCCCTCAATATTCGTCACTTTGTAACAAACAGATGAGGATACCTCTCCCTCATCATATCCTCAAGATCCAATGTAGCTTATTATAATTGGTGGTTCCTCCATAAAACTTTCACCAAGCGAGTGATCTTGTTTCGTAGAAATTTTTCTCTACGATCCAGAATCTCTATCGGTTATTCTTCATAAGAAAGATCTTTCTCCAGCAGTACAACTTCTGAGTTGAGTACATGTGAAGGATCAGGTATGTACTTTAAAAAGAGAGATACATGGAACACATCATGAATTTGAGTGAGATTCGGTGGAAGCGCCAACCGGTAAGCTACCTTTCCAACACAATCCAGTATCTTGAAAGGGCCGATATATCTAGGGCTCAACTTCCCCTTCTTTCCAAATCTCATGACCCTCTTCCAGGGAGATATTCGTAAGAACACTTTATCACCCACTTAAAACTCTAGGTATTTTCTTCGGTTGTCGGAATAACTTTTCTGTCGACTCTGAGCTTCTCTTATGTGTTGTTGAATAGATCGGACATTTTCTGCCATCTCATCGACAAGATCAGGTCCTAATAGCTTTCTTTCCCCAACTTCATCCCAGCAAGTTAGAGTCCTGCATTTCTTTCCATAGAGAGCTTCATAAGGATCCATATGAATACTTGAGTGGAAGCCACTATTATAAGAAACTTCCACCAAAAGTAGGTGTTGATCATAACCACCTTTGAAATCCATAGAGCAAGCTCTCAACATATCTTCTAGAGTTTGAATTGTTTTCTCAGACTGACCGGCTGTCTGAGGATGATAAGCAGTGCTGAAACTCAACTCTGTATCCAGAGTATGCTGAAGACTTCGCCAGAACTTCGAGGTAAATCTCGGATCCCGATCAGATATAATAGAAAGTGGTACTCCATGAAATCTTACCACTTCCTTTACATATATCCTGGCAAGCTGATCCAAAGAGAAATCCTCTCTAATAGCAATGAAGTGTGCAGACTTTGTAAGAAGATCAACTATAAACCAAATAGCATTATTGCCTTTGGATATTTTAGGAAGTCCTGTGACAAAGTCCAGAGTGATTTTTCCCATTTCCATTTAGGTATGGGTAATGGTTGTAACATCCCCTTAGACTTCTGTCTCTCAGTTTTAACTTGCTGACAAACCAAGCATCGAGAGACATATTCAGCAACATCTCTTTTGATGCCATCCCACCAGAAGTACTCTTTCAGGTCCCTATACATCTTCGTGCTTCCAGGATGAATAGAGAATGAAGAACTATGAGCCTCATCCAGTAGCTCCTTCTTTAATTCGAAGATGGGAGGAACACAAACCCTATTCCTGAACATTATTATCCCATCACAATCAAGGTTGAAATCAGGAATATTTCTCACCTTCTTTTGTAACTCTACATCTTCTTTTTGCGCCTCTTTAATATTCACATGTATAGATGGTAGAACATTCATTTGAGAAAGATAAGATTTTTCCCTTTCCATTATACTTCCAAGATCCATCCTTTGTAAATCCATAAATATTGGATCTTTTGTGATCCTCATCATGGATAAACTGGCATGGTCTTGTCGACTTAATGCATCTGCCACCTTTTTTTCTTTCCCAGGGTGGTAATGGATTGAGCAGTCGTAATCCTTAATCAGCTCCAACCATCTTCTTTGGCGCATATTCATCTCCTTTTGTGTGAAAATATACTTTAAACTTTTGTTATCAGTATAAATGTCACACCTTTCTCCATAAAGATAATTCCTCCAAATCTTAAATGCAAAGATTACCGTAGCTAACTCCAAATCATGAGTTGGGTAATTTGCTCATAGATTTCCAACTGTCGTGAGGCATAAGCTATCACCATATCATTTTTCATAAGAACACACCCCAATCCCTTCTTGGATGTATCACTATAGATCACAAACCTTTCTCCACTACAAGGCAGTGTGAGCACAGGTGCACTGGATAACCTTCTTTTCAACTCCTTGAAATTCTCTTCACATTCCTCCATCCAGACAAACTTAACTCCTTTTCGAGTCAACATGGTGAGTGGATTAGATAATCGTGAAAAATCATTCACAATACATCGATAATATCCAGCCAAACTAAGAAAACTTCGGATCTCAGTTACTGTTGTTGGTCTCGATCATCTTTCAATAACCTCTATTTTTGCTGGATCCACAGATATCCCATCTTTTGAGATTATGTGACCAAAAAATGAAACTCTTTTAAGCCAAAATTCACACTTGGTAAATTTGGCATAAAGCTTCTCCTTTATCAGGGTCTTCAATATAATTATCAAGTGATCTTCATGTTCTTCCTTGATCTTTGAATAGACAAGAATATCATCTATAAAGACTACCACAAACTGATCAAGATAGTCTATAAATACTCTATTCATCAGATCCATGAAGATAGCAGGGGCATTAGTAAGACCAAATGGCATCACTATAAATTCATAGTGTCCATACCTTGTATGAAAAGACGTATTTGGTATATCCTCCCTTTGGACCCTTAATTGATGATACCCTGAACGAAGATCAATCTTGGAAAAGTATTGAGCTCCGTGTAGTTGGTCAAATAAGTCATCAATGTGTGGGAGAGGATATTTTTTCATGATAGTGATCTTGTTAAGTTTTCGATAATCAATGCAGAGTTTCATTGATCCATCTTTCTTCTTAACAAATAGAACAGGTGCTCCCCAAGGTGATTCACTAGGGCGTATAAATCCCTTACCAAGATTCTCTTGGAGTTGCTTCTTCAATTCTTGCAACTCAATTGGGGTCATTCTATAAGGTGTATTTGAAATAGGTAAAGCACCTGGTACGAGTTCTATTGAAAACTCAACTTCACGATTTGGTGGAAGACCCGGCAATTCCTCTAGAAAGACATCATCAAACTACCGTACAATGGGCATATTCTTAATTGTGAGTTTCTCGCCAACCATTTGAGATAAATAACCTTCATTTAGTGGAATGAAGACCCATAAGATGGAGGAAATTTCCACTGGAAGGTTATGTTCATCCTTGCATCGATAGATGATCATAGATTGATCTGGAATATTAAATGTGACTTCCCTTCTTTGTCAATTGATATGAGCTCCTTATAAAGAAAGAATATCCATGCCAAGAATCACATCAAATTCCAATATATGAAGGATCACAAGATTTGCTGGAAGCACTTTCCCACAAACTTCAATCGGAGAAGAATTATAATGTTTTGATGCGACTGTTGTTCCATTAGGTGTTGTCACAGCTAACTCAACATCTAATTGTTGAGGTAATATGGTGATACCCTTAGAAAAATCTTCAGAAATAAAAGTGTGGGTGGATCCAGAATCAAATAAAACATTTTCTACTTTAGAGTGGATGGTAAGTGTACCTTTCACCACATCATTATCGTACTCCACATCGCTGATAGAAATTGCATGTGACTTTACTTTGTATTTAGCCTTAAGATTTTATTGATGTCGATCATCATTAACAACCCTTGGATTAGGTCATTTATTGGCATAATTCCCCATCTCCATTCACTTGAAACATTGAAGTGTAGTAGGTTCATTCTGTGTGTCCCTTCCTTTGTTTGCATCCTTAGACATCTTCTTCCCATCATTACGGCATTCAAAATCCCGATGACCTTCATTTCCACTTATGAAACATTTACTTGTCCCTTTAAGACAACTCCCTCCATGTTTCTTTCCACACTTTGAGCATAAGGGAAATCTCATCTTCTTTTCAGTGTGCTCTTTATATTTTCCTTTGAATTCCATTTTCCTCTTCATATCAAACCCATAAGACTGATGGGTTACTCCAATCTCCATCTCAACTTTCAGATCACATCGAACAATTTCCTCATAGCTATTTATGTCCCTTATGTCTAACACCCTTCAAAGACTTGGTTTTAAGCCACTAAAGAATCGATCGATCTTACTCTCAGGTTGGATAATAATACCAGAAGCGTACCTTGCAAGTCTTGTAAAATTTTCTTCATAGGTACCAACAGATTCATCATCCTTTTTCTTCAGTTCTAGAAACTCCTTATCCATCTTTGTTCGAAGAATACGAGGGAAATACTTATTGAAAAATAAGTTCTTGAACTCGACCCATTCCATGGACTCAATTTCATCTCTTTTCCTCGTATTCTTGATAAGATTCCACCATTGATCAGCATCACCTTCCAAATGATACACTGCTAAGATGACTTTATCATGTTCAGAACATTGAAGAACTAAAAATATCTTTTCAGTACTACTAATCTGTTGTTCAGCAATTAATGGATCAGTAGACCCGCTGAATGAAGGTGGAAGATGCCTCATGAAGGATTCAACAGAATGTTGCTCCTTCATTTTCACGTTTGGAAGTCCTATGTGATTCATAGCTTGAGAAACTTGTGTGATCATGGCTATAAGATTTCGAATTCCATCTCCCATAACGTTTGGTTGCTCAGGGGTACAATCATTGCATTGTCTGTCGCATTCCGCATTAACATGGTTCCTTCGGGTTCCAGCCATTGACTAAAACCAAGAATAATAGTGTGAGAAACACTAATTATAATAGGAAAACCACATAATCAAGAATAAAATTTCACAATTAAGGTCTTATCCTAGGTTATTCATGGCCATTTCTAAAACACTAAGATTGTGTTCTATGCTTAGAGTTATCCTTAGGGTTCTTACTAAGGCTTTCACATCCTAGTTTCCAAAGGTTGACTATAACCTCCCTCTGATACCAACTATAATGACCCATACTTTACATACATGGTTAATACTTAAAAATTGAAGCACACTTATTAAAACATATAACAAAACCAGGAAAGGACTGTATAGGTATAGTGTCTTTAGAAACTGGGAATCATAAACAACTGGTTCATAAAGCATCTACACTGTCTCCCATTTATTTCATCATATCTATAGTCCCTTTTGGAATATCATACATAATAAAATTCTTCCTGACCTTTGGAAAGAAAACATATAAAAGGGTGATCTCAAATGCTCAGAAAGGGTAAACAAAAGAAATGTCAATCGCATTATATTCATAACAATATAACATTTTGGAAATCTTAACCTGCAAAAGAGATCATAATATCATAACATGGGATAAATCATAGTAGTGAAATTTACTCCCAATAATCATAACTTAAAACATGAAACTTTGTGGCATACACACATAATCATAGATAATCATTTCTTATTAGTCAAGACTCATTTCCAAGACTATGTTAGTGGACAAAGTCCATTTCTGAACCGAGTTCATTTCTCGTTTCAGTCTTGTTTCACTGAACCAGTTTAACCTGCCGTTCCATCCATGTCTATCTCATGAGATATAAAATCTTTACCCAATGCATTGGAGGGAGATATAGGTCCCACCCATCTCATAATGATACCATTCTTACGTGTGCCACAAAATCATAAACCAAACATCATAGCATAACCCATGTAATAAAAATGGGATTCTTAAACATCATGAAATCATAAAACAATTCATATAAGATAAAAGAATTAATAAAAATAATTCCATCAAAACATAATCAAATCAATGTAATAATAGGGATAGAAACAAAGCCCTTTATTATCTTAGATGGAAAATAATTTTGATAAAACACTTGAACTCCATTTTTGAGGAAAATATCCATTCTACTTCAAAAACATTTTCCTTTCTTAACATGTCATACAATTTTAAACTAAAAGAATTTGATTAAAAATAAACTTGAAAACTTTTAAAGGAATCTTCTTGAAAATAATGTTTCAAAAATCCATTCATGTCGTATAAGTTAAAAAAACATTATTCTCGTACTTTTGTCGAAAAATTCAAAAAGTACCTCGTATGAAAAATGACAAAAGATTCCTTTCATATCATTTACTATAAACTCACCAAAGGGTAAAAATGGATTTAAAAAATTGTATTTGCATGGAAATAATTTTACATATTGAGGAAAAATGGATGTGGATGATAAAATACAATCCAGTAAATACCAAAGTATAAACAATCTCGGATAAAAATGAGATTGTGATATTTCCCTTACCTTAGGTCTGATTTGCTTCGTATGTGTCCGAAACTCCTGTATAATGATTTAAATAATGTTATTGACTTATTACAGAATCATATTTATTTTTATGATATCATATATGGTCATATTCTTAGATTCTTATTAGTAATATTTCATTACTACTTGTTATTCGGGTGTTTATTACTTTTTGTTCTTATGCGTGTTTTGTCGAATAAATTCTTATTCTTCTTTTTAGGTTATAGATACCTCATTTACAGATTGGTATTAGTGTAATATATATCATATTCATTCACTCAATTCATTTATATAATCATTATGCACTGAAGATCATGTATAACGAGTCTCATCATATCGTGGAGACGGTATTCCGTACGTACGCATGAGCGATGATATCGTTCCCATGATCGTGGAATTGTATTGGAGTGTATGTATAATATTTCAGAATCAATAACAATTTACAATAATTATATATAGTTATTATTTATACCATTATACCCTTCCAAGTAATGTGGTGGTGGAAAATAGATTACAACACGGCATGGAGACGGTATTCCGTAAGTACGCACGTGGGGTGATTTCATTTTCCATAGGATGGATAGATGGTAAAATAGGGTTGTTTCATAATTATAATAACATATCATTATATGTGTGATACTTATGTTATTACTTCATAATGAAACAACCTAATAAGAAGAAGTGGAAGAAGAAATAAAGTTGAAAGAATCGGTAACAGACATTACCTCTTCTTTGAAGCGCCTCTTTGAGTCCTCCTCCTAGGGAACTAAAATTGGTCTTTGAAGAATAACAAGACATCTAGGATGTTTCTAGGGAAGTGGAGAAGAGAATTTGTCAGGGTTTGACCGATCTTGAAGGCTCAAATTGGTGTGAGGAAGAGAGAGAGGAGGTGCCCTTTTATAAGGGATGAGAGGGGCTCCTTTGGAATAACAAAAAATATTATTTTATTATAAAGCCAAATTCGGCTTTAAATAGCTCAAAATTGATTTATTTTGAAGATAAGGTGGGGATGGGTCTAAAGCCTCTCATACAATATAATTTAGACAAGTTTAGGTTCCTATTGTAACCTTTTCATTTATATTTAACTTTAAGTTAGATAATTTTACTTTTACCGTGTCTTTTTGTGTTCTTACACTATAAGATTAATAAACTCACTATAACAAGCCAAAATAACCCCAAGTTGTTTATTATTAATATATATAACCTTATCTAAGTAATTTGGCCGAACCTTAGATTTTTAGGAATAAAATAAAAATTAATAATATAATATTTGTTTTAAAAACTATTTTATGTCAATTTTGACCCTATTTAGTAATTGATTTTTGTGAAAATCATAACAGAATGATTAATTCAAAAAAAGTTAATTAAATCAATAATAAAATGTCATATTAACCTATAAAATTAGTGTAATATATAAAAAGTCTCAAATTACATTTATTTGGGTATTTATAACATCAATTATGTCAATATTTCATTAATTAGATAATTATTGCATCCTCGTTGTGTCATAAATAAATTAAATTATTTAATGTCTAAAAATTAAAAATAAAATACCATTATATAGGAAATATTTTTATCTTTATAATTAATATTTATAGTCTAATATATCTTATGTATAACCCCATTTTAGAAATGATTTACTTATTAAACATTGATTTTAACTATTTTAACCCTTCTTTAAATAAATTAATAATAAAAGTCCTAATCTAATAAAAGTGGGCCTAAATGGTCATATATTATTCCTAAGGTTTTTTATGGTCGAATTACACTTATCCAGTAGAATTAGGACATGTGTTTGGGTAATAATAATATCATTTTTATCCTTAACTACCCTATTTACTTTTAGCCGTGGTAAAAAAAAGTAAAAAGTTACTATTCACCAAAAATTATTTTCATCTCATTGAACCATGTTTTAGTCCTTGATATTAACCATGTCTCTCGGATTTTTAAAATTCCCACTCACAGAAGCCGTAAAATTATGTTTTATGAAAAATTCAGTTTTTTTAACTACCACTTCATGGTTTCACTATTCATCAAAAAATGAATGTTTCCAGAAAAATACCAAAAATTATTCCTAAGCTATATTTGGTATTGTGAATTATAAAATGATGTTTATTTTACGAAATTCAAAACATATCAGTTACATTAACTAATTTAAAAATCAATTCCTGTTGTCAAAACAAATAGCGTGTTTTTAAAAGATAATAACTATCAAAACATTGACACTTGTTTATGTCTGGTTTAAATGTGAAATTACATCCAATGAAAAAAATTGTATTAAATTGTAAAAAAATATTCTAAATATACTTTAAAACCACTCAAATTAATAATTTATCACTATTAATTATTTCGATTAAAAAAAATTTTTTTAATTAAAATGTAGTAATTTTCACTATTAATCAGAATATGAAAGTTATCCGAAAAGTACCAAAATTTAACCCTAAGCTAATTTCTATATTCCAAATCCAAAAATGAATCCCATTTTGAAAAATAAAATTTACAAAATTTCAAAAATTGGTTATCACTATTCATAACGGCTAGTTTTAATAATATTTTAATACCATATCATTGTTTAGTGAAACTCAGTATTGCGTACGACGCAAGCTATCGAGGAAGGCCGCGGTTTCGTGTAAAGCAAGCCAATCTAGTATTGTGTGTATTTAAAGATCCCTTTGATGATTTAAAAACAATATATTTCTCATAAAAGTCTCGGGTGTTACTATGCCAGACTAGGGGATGTTAGAAAGTAAAATCATCAGAATTATGTTGTTATTATTTTCCTTTTTTTTGACTATTTTTGAAAGGTATAAGGGATACTAGGATGTTCCATGACGTGGTAATGAAATTTTTCATCAGAGTTTCTAAACCATGTATTGGGGAATATTTGTTTACCTATGGATGAGATGGCTAGTTATGTTGTCCTCCTATTATGGTTGATGTTATTTAACATTGGGTGATTCAAATATTTTTTGATATTATAGTTTCTTTATATTTGTACTTATTGACTAATATGATTCAAGATGAATATGCATGCTTCACATTAAGAATGTAGGGATATATCATGAAATGAATTGTTTGGGATAGGGACATATTTATTGCATGTGATATATTTTCATGTATGAATTGTGAAATGAGATGTCTATTATATATAATAAATGAAAAGAAATAAATATTATGTCATGATAATTACATTTTTATGCCATGTTATAGAGACCATGATTCATTAGTTCTCATTTGATGTCACTTTTTGAGGTTGATCATGTTGTTATCCAGTGCTATGAGTGCATTTTTCATGTTGAGAAAATGCCTCCTCCTCATCTTCAAATTGAGCATTACGGGAGTGGTAATCAGAAAGCACATAATATAGCTTAAAGGGATATTCCTATATCTCAAAAGTATTATATGCATGATCAGCATCATGACACATTCTTAAGGGTCTTATGATCTATAGAAATGGAGACTTTTCACAATGTTCCTTTAATGTATGACCAAAAGAGAGAGTTTGAGATATAGCTTCTGCCTACATTCACTAAGAAAGGAGGCCACCATGGAGTAGAGTTCTAGATTAAGATATTCTAGATGATCTTTAAGCACCTCAATACACCCATAGACAAGAGTATTAATATCTCTACATACATGATTTGTAGGCCTTCTAATCATTAGGGGGACATTCTAGAGAACATTGTGCTATAATATGAGTTATCCTTTGTGGATTTGGAGGAAAATATTCTCATCCACTACAATCCTAAGACATTGAGGGTTGAAGATTATTTTAATTTTTTTCACCTAAAATAGGAGGGGATTTCAATGATGTACTATGATGGATGTTTCACCAAAATTAAATTTTTTGTGCCACATATAGCTGCTGATGAGATCTCTATGGTGAGACTTTTTAGGATTAAATTAACAATGAGATAAGATCACATGTGAGAGTTTTTAACATGAGTATCTTTTCATATGTGATTAATTTGTATGTCATCATGGAAGAGAATCATATATATGGCTTGAGAAGTGGTGAGGATGTTTTGGTAGGGTGGACTGAGAGATATTTTTTTAGGAAAGAAGTGCTACTAAAACGATTATCACCATGGAAATAGTTAGAAGAGAAGCTAGGGAGGTGGGAAGCCATCAGAGGTTCATGTTTTGTTGCAGTTTTATCAGTGTGGAAGGTTTGGATAAAATCAACATTAGTGTTTATACCCTATTTCAAAGTTGCATTCTAGTGGTAGGTTGGTCTACCAATAAAAGTTTCTTAGGGTCGTGTAGTAGTATATTAGTTGTAGGGTATCAAGGAGGGTTCCATAGTTAGAGACTGACACAACTACCCCTTAGCAGACTCGTAGTTGGCATCCCACTATATGTTTAGGTCGAGGTAGGGGACATAGTACCCCAGTTCTATAGTGGAAGTACCAGATAGAGGTAACAATATAGGGGAGTATGAATAGAGCCCACGTTAGAGGGGAAAGTTAACTGCATGATATGAAGCTAACTCCAACTAATGTAGATGAAAGTCCGTCTACCATCATATGTATGATTATTGTCTCATATACCCTCGCTTGCATTTTTTTGATATAAGAGAATAACACTCTTTTTTATATGTTCTTTTTGAAAATGGGTTTTTCTTGATTTTGGAAATCATAAATGGATTCTTGACCATTGACACATTCTTAGGAGTGAGGTCAAAGGATATTAAACATTCCAAGGCAAGTCATCCAGAAATTGGTGGTTATTGTTTATTTTGTTAAATGTTTGTTCTATAAATGAAGGGACTAAATTTTATTCTTTTATAGATCGGATTGTTCTCTATTGGGATCATATCAACTATTAATGAAAGAGATTTACCTTTCTATATCTAGAGGGAGGAATCTATTTTCACCAAGGAAAGTGGGATCTTAATGCAGTTCTTGTATGAAAAATTTAGTGCATATTGAATTGTCTCACCAATAATATAGAATGTCTTACTCTTTTGATAGTGGAATGTAATAGGATACTTTTACAAAAAATTAAGACTATTTTCAGGATGTCTTTCCGGACCCGTTATATGGCTTACCACATGAGCAGAATATCAAATTCACAATCGAGTTGGTGCTGGGAGAAGAGACTGTTTCTACTCTTCCTTATAGGATTTCACCATCCGAGCATTGAGAATTGAAGGTTCGGCTGGATTATCTTGAAGATAATGGTTTTATACATCCTAGTACAAAATCATGGGGGTATCCAGTTCTTTTAACCAATAATTCTGATGGGTATTTGTGCTTTTGTACAAATCATTGGATATTAAAGAAGATGATGATCATGAATCGGTATCCCCTCCCACACATTGAATATATCTTCGATCATTTGAGAGGTTATAAGATATTCTCCATGATTTATTTGATATCAAGATTCCAATATTTAATGGTGAGACCACTGGACATACCTTTGACTTATTTTAGGAGAACCTATGATTTGTATGAGTTTTAAAATATTTGTTTTGGTTTGATGAATTCACATGCAGTATTTATAGACATGATGAAATATATCATTCATCATTTTGCTGATAATTTTGTGGTGGTTTCGTTCTAAAAAAGCTAAGTGTACTCCCAATCATTGGATGTTCAAGGAAAGGACCTTGACATTATCATGACGACATTGAGAGATCATTAGAATTACACCAAGATAAAAAACATTATTCTTCTAGATCAATAAAGTACACTTCATGGGTCATTTCATCCCAGAGGCTGAAGTTTCATTAAATCCAATGAAGGTTGAAGTTGTGGAATCTTCGTAGAAACCCTACAACGCCTTTAGGATTTATATTTTTATAGGTCTATCAAGTTATTATTAACATTTTAACTAGTAATTTTCCTTTCTATCTGCACCAATTTTCAGGGTAAATAAGAAAGGGGTTAAGTTTTTTTTGGTTATATGGTTTTGAGATATATTTGTGGGTGTTTAAGGGTACGATAACATCATATTTGATCCAAAACATTCTAAGGTAGGGTAATTAATATATATTGTATTGTAATGCATATAGAGTTAGACTTAGTTCATTTCTTATGAATGAGGATCAGGTGGTTGGTTATAGCTCCTTTCAGCTAAGAAAACATGATAGGAATTTCCTTACTCATGATCAAGTGTAACCTGGAGTTGTACATTCCATATGATTCTAGAGACAATATAATTTGGGAGAGTGTTGTCTGGTTTACATGGACCACAAGATCCTCTGGTATATCTTTTATCATTGAGGCATAATCCTTTAATATAGGATTTGGGTTGACTATTTACAGTCTTTTGAATTTGACTTATCTTATACCCTAGGTAAGGGAAACATCATTTCCAATAATTGGAGTTGGAAGATACATATAGAGGTAGTGTAGGAGTCTTGCAATCAGTGGAAGATAACGAATCTTTTTGGAGTCAAGCATCCTGATGTCCATGAGTTCCAAAGATAAGTAACCTTAACTTCGACATATGTTATATAATTTCCTCTAGATCATATTAACACTGAGTAGTTATCTAAACTAGAGGACATAATTCTGAGATACAACCTATATGGTGTGGATCCACCGATAGAATGGTCTCTTAGAAATGGTATTTCTCTAATTTTCCATGGTTGATTATGGGTTCCTAATGGATTCTATGAGAAGATAATAAGATATTTACATGCTTATAGATGGTCAGTATAGCTTGGGATGAATAATATGTATCATTATTTTTATAGATAGTATTAGTGTCCAGGAGTGAAAAAATGTAGAGGGATTTGTGGTGATATGTTTCACCTATTTGTAGGTAAAGGCTGAGTATCAAATGTCTACACGGTTGTTATAGCCTCTGTCCATTACTAAATAGAAATGAGATGATGACAATATGGATTTTGTAATAGGATTTCCCAAGATACATAGTAAGAATGATGTTGTATGGGTGATCTCGGTTCGAAAAAAGGTATCCCACTTCTTGCCTATCAGGGAGACATTAACTATTGATGATATGAGTAGTCATTTCATATAGAATAAAGTTCTATTATATAGTGTTCTTAGGAGTATAATTTTTGATAGAGCTACATGTTTCACATATATGTTATGGAAAGGTATTCAAAATTCTCTTGGATCCTAGGTTTTCTAAGTACAAACTACCATTCTAATAATAATGGTCATTTTGAAGAGAATATTAATATTCGAGATGATATGTTATGATCCTATGTTTTAGAATTTTGGCAGTTTTTTGGAGAACCATTTATCAACAGTGGGGTTTTATTATTACAATAGATTATATATATTCATCCAAATGGCACATTTCAAGGATTTTATAGAATTTCATGTCATTTTTCTTTTGTTGGATTTATATAGGTTAGTCAAAACCTGTTGGACCTAGTCACATGAAAGAGATGTCTTATTAGCTTCATCTAATTAAGAGGTTGTTTATGACTACCCAATGCTTGAATGAATCTTATGTGAGCCATTAGAGATGACCTCTATAGTTTTATGTGGGTCATAACATTTCTTTCAGGTTTCACCTACGTTAGGGAAATACAGAACTATGAAACATGGGATGTCAGTACCTAGGTTTGTCAGTTCGTTTGATATAGTGGAAATGATTCATCCAATTACCTAACAATTTTTCCTTAGATGGTGCTACAATGACATGAATGATTTGTTTCACATGTTTTAACTTCATATATATCATTATGATCCTTCTTTTATGGTTGAAATTTATGATGTCAACATATTTCTAGATGCGTCATTTGAGGAGCATATAATATGGATTGTGAACCCCAGTGAAAAGTATCTCTGTGAAAAGATCACACCTCAATTTTTACTATAGTGGAAACAAGTATATTTTCAAGAGGAAACCTGATAGAGGGAGTCTTATATGTTCACACATTGTACAAAATTCTTGCTGAGAGCCCCCAATGATTCTTAGAGCTACTCAGGGATGAGCTTCCATATGTTTGGGAGGTTGTATGATCCCATCCTTTTCCATTTATATCCCTCATTAAACTTTTCATTGAACCTATTTTTTTGGGTTTTCCTTCATCATTTAACTTTGGTAGTCAAGTACCTTTTGGAAATAGAGATCCTTTTCTTATAAAGAAAGAAAAAGTTTGGGGTTTTATTTTTTTGAGTTAAAGAGTCTACGTGTAATTTTTACAAAGGGAATTATGAGGTTTTTCCGTATGTTGAAATTCCATTGAGGTGTTTTAGGATTTTTCAACATAAGTTGGGATGACAACTATCATTTTGAAAATTATACAATGTAGACTAGTTAAAAATGTTTAAATGTTTCTAGATAGGCATCATGAACTAGTTCAAGATGTAAAATTGTTACATGGTTCAGGACATGAAATAGTTGATCATTATTATTTTAAAATAAGGTAATGTATTTTTCAACACAACACATAAATTGGGAAATAAATGACGCAAAATGATTTAATGACATGAATTTTGTGGGATCAATGGTTTTGAAGACACATTGTACGTTCGATTCATTATTCATTCTCCATGAATCTCGCTCTCTTAAAACCTAGAGTAACACCATTTGATTTTTGAGTGATTCCTTACCTTTTGGACACTATAATTGAGAATTTAATCCCTGGTGAGTTTTTTATTTTATTTTCCAATATAATTTATTTTATCTCTATTGTAGTGGTGGAATCTCTTGATAATGATTATTTTGAGTTCTGATCATGATTTTTCTTCATCTATAGTTCTTCTTGTGATCTTTTTCTCAATTTTTTTTATTTGAGTCAACCATTTCAAGTATTGTTTCACTCCTTGGTTAAAGGTGTGTGGTATAGGATCAAACCCTCTAGTCTATTTTTAATTATTTAGGTATGTGAAATATTGCACAACTGCACCAATATAATGTATGGGTTAATTAACAGATTAATAGGTTTTGATAAATCGTGTGTTGTATTACTTCATAGATATATTTTGGTCTAATGGTGTTGAGACCTATCTTACAGCTACCCATTGGGTGTGTATATCCCGGTATAATAATGAATTGGATAATGGATTAAAGTATATTTTTGAATAACATGAGAATTCAGGTGATTTTCTATTAGAGATTCACGTTGGAAAATGTTCTTCTTGATTATTCAAATATATGGTGATGAATTGATAATAATTTGGTGTGCAATATTGAATAGAAATGACATAGGATATAATTTAATGAATGAATGGGTAATTTAAAAGGAAAATTTAATTTGAATAATTATCCATTATGGATTATGATATGATATTATATGTGTTATTATTGAAACTATAACTTATGATGTAGTTCATGAGTTAATGGTAATATGGATTTTTATGGTAATGTTGTAATGCTTATAGGGATTTTCCCAATTATTCATAAATGATTATATAAGGGTCATGGATTGGTTATGTTGTAATTGTTGTATAGATTGGACTAGTTATGCTTAAATCATTATATAAAGGGATTAACCTCATTATACTAAAATCGATATTGTTTTTGGCCTGGTTATTTTGAAATGCTAATATAAATGGATTTCCCTAGTTTTTTTATTATTCCATTTGGACTTGTGGTTATGGTTGGCATGGTTGTGCTATATGTACAATGATTTTTTTAATGGTTCTAAGGTAAGTTGTTATCTTAATTTTATTGATTGGCTAGTTAATACAAATTTTTATAAAATTCTGTCATCCATATATTATCATTCTATTTTTTCTTAGATAATATGGTATCGACCTATCGAGTTTTATTCACACCATACTCGGGTTGTAGTTGTATTCCTAAGAAGATTACATATATGCTAGTTTGGACAAGTGAACATGACCTTATTGTTGATTGTTGATTTCTGGATGGGTTAAAGCTTATAGAAGGAGCCCACAGGGGGTTTGGGGTTGGAGTTATTTAATTTTATTTATTTCATCATGGTATTTTATCTTTATTAATTTTAGTTTGACATTTAGATACATTCCATCATGACATTACATTATTATTATTTGATCTTCTTGGTTCATCTTTTATTTTACAACTATAATTTTTACTATTTCCATTATTTCTATTACTTTTATATTTGTTATTATTATTTAATACTCCTATATTATAACTCTTTACTTGAGGGTATTGTCTCTGAACTATATCCCGTACACACCTACTACTAATGGGAATCCTCTGGAATATAGGGAGACAGGGTTGTGATCCAATAACCAACTAGATTTGTCCATATAAGAGACTTCCAAATTGGGGAACATTATAAATTCCATAATGTCTAAGATAATGACATCCATCATTAATAATTTCTTTTATTGAGAATTCAATTATTGTTATCTCTGAGATTACTACAATAATGTTATCCAAGGATGCATTTTTTTTCTCATTTTATTTATTAAATGGTATATCTATTTAGTTATTTACCTTTCTATATTGATTATTCCTTATTTACTCATGATAGATCCTTCTATACGTATCTCTTAATGAGTATTTGATCTCACCCTTAATTTTATTCCCTTTTCATATAATATGAAGATTGATATTATGAATAATATCAAGGATGTATGAATTTTTTATGTTATGTATTTTATTTTCCAATGTAATCTGAAAATAATGTATGTGTCTAGTTTTTTAAGATTAATAAATTGATATGTCCATCAAGACGGTATCTTTTTAATTTTTCAACAATGTATTAATGTAGGAAATGGCTCTGGGTTACCAGAGTTGTGATGTTATAGTTATTATTAGTGGAACTTTAGTAGAAATCTTAAGAACTAAATTATGGAAAAATAGAATAGGGAACTTACCCTTATGACTGACATTGAAGAGAATTCTATGTATATGATAACATCTTAATTTTTTGTTAAGATATAAATTATGTGGTTTTTCACTTTGATTATTATTGTGTATACAATTATTTTTTGTTTTAGTTAATGGATGGAACAAGGTTGAATAATTTTAATACTAAATGAGATGGAAAATGTGGTTATTTTGAGGAACCCAAAAAGATGATGAAACAATTGATAGATATTTTGATTATGCCTAATTAATTATCATGATATATGATTGAAAAAGTATACCTCAACCATCATATTTACTCAATAAATAAGTTAATAATAGAATTTCCTATGATCTTAGCTATAAATGACCATAGATAATGAAATCTCAATTTTAATCATGTCATAAATATGGAAAGTGTCACCCCATATAATGACTAAAAGGAATGGTAAAATTCATTAAGTGTGTGAAAGGAGAGAATAGATCAATTAATTTTAAATTAAAATAAATATTTCGATAGAGGGATATATTTTATACCAACGTACCATTTATATTATTATGTCATATGTGTAGAGTGTATGGATACCATCCAAGACAATGATAAAACATAAGGGTTAACTTTTATACCAAGGAAGGAATTGTATTACACCAATAATTGAACTGTAAGAATGGAAGTGTTTATGTATTGGCATAAAGTGATGATAGAAATAGATGAATTAAAATGGATAATATTGGTGACCTTGAAATTGTTTATTGATTTGATTATAATGTTATTTAGGGATTCATTGATTATGATTTTTCATTTTTGGATTTATGGAAACAGACTAGGATTTTGTTTGAGGAATAAGTGTTGTGAATATCTTTGGAAGTTTATTTTTTTCATTTGGGGTTAACTTAAGAGTTATTCCTATCATCATGGGTTTATAACATTATGTTTTCCATAACTTAAAAGTCATAGATAACACTTTTAATTCTTTATGTGATGAGATTATGTGGTTATTTTGAATTTTTATTGTGTTATAGGAAGAATACACTATTAATTTTTAAATAACTCTTTGTGCTAGTATATTGTTTATTATGACATATTGGATAATGGGATATAGATAATTTTAATGTTTGAAAAGTGATTCATTGACAAGGTGATATTTTTGGAGATATTTATGGTCATTATATAATATAACTTTCAGGTTATTACCTAAACATGATTCATGATATTCTAGCGAATTTCAATACATTATATGATTTATAGTGATTTATCCTGAAGATTAAGGGTATTTTTGGGATTCTTTATTTGGTTAAATTATATATGACCTTTATGTATAACATGTTCCCTAACATGAAATATTATTTGAAATTAATGAAATTAAAATTTGTGAATTTATGTTAAAAATTATTAAATCATCAATGAGGATAAAACATTATTTAATGTTACGGTTATTCAGGTTAATTGGGATGAAGGGTTATTTTTTCTTTGAATGATCTATGTTTAATATTTGAATTTGTTTTATAAATTTTGAAGTAAAATGTATTATTTGTTTATATAAATATTTTACATTTTGGATATTATCTTACCATATAGAGAATATTTAATTTTTTTTAAAATATAATGATAGGAGGAATATATTTTTATCCTTTTGTGGATTATATGATCTATTTTAAGTTGGTTTTAGTGCTTCATCTCGAAAATATTCATCTTGAGTACTCATCATTTAAATAAAGGATGGTATTTTTGTGTAAATTGATTAAAGGATGAAATTATACATGTAAAATATATATATATATATATATATATTCTTTTTATATATGGTGACATAATTCCCTGAATATAGGACAATGATATTGAAATAGAAATTTTATCCTATTACAATCATTTTTTTATGAATCGATGGTCTTTTTCCCATCACAGATTTATGGTTTTATATTCATTAACTTTATCCTGACCATGTCCACTATAAATTTCTATTGGTATTTCTATTTTTCTATCTTCCATGTCCATATATTCACATCACAGTATTTTAATCCAATTTTTAAACCTAGTTACGTGTAATTCTAGATGAACTTTGTATTCCCATTTTCATCTTTTATGGTGAACTTTTATTAACCCTTATTATGATATGGGATTTCAAAATAAAATTTCAAATGTAAAACCCTTGATTAACAACAAAATATTCAATTTTATAGGTCACAATTAATGAAAGTGGGGGAGAATGTGGCACCCAGATATTTTAAAAGAACATTATATTGGATAGTGTATAAAACATGCAACATCGATCTTAAAAAACCATAAAATATAATTATATGAATATATAATTTATAATATGTTAATTGAATTGGGGGGGTATGAATAGTAGTACTTGAATTATTAAATATATTTACAAAGAAACTATTCAATAAAAATGTTGAGATTAATTATTATAAAATAAGCAATCAATTTTTTGTAAAGGCATTGTATTCAACAATGTATAATTTCTTCAAAAATGGTTTTATAGATTTTTTTTGTTAATATTATAAATAATTTTTGTAAATTTTTAGACTTATATTTTATAAAAATAGTATCATTATTTTAATCATCATGAAAAAATAATCTTAGAGTCGATTTTTTATATTTTTTTGAAAAAGTCAATTTTTATGTGAATAGTGAATAATACTATTTTGTATTGAAACTAGTTTATTTGTTACAAGAATTTGAAAATATCGTTTTTTTAAAATGGTTACAAAGAAAAATTTTTGTTATAATATTATTATTAGTCCAATTATTTTTATTTTTAGTAATTTTATGAATTAATTTTCGATAAAACATATTTTTACTAAATGAGGAATTTTTCAAAAAAATATTTTTGATTTTGTTTTTTTTATCATAAATTAATCTTTTACACCTATAAAAAATGGTTAATTTTATAATAGAAGGATGTTATAATTTTATAAATAGGTCCCTTTTATACATTATGAATCATAACTATGGTATAATTTAGCATGTCAATAAATGGTAAATCGGGTAATTATGGTTATAAATAATGTTATAAGGCCTCAAAAATCAACCAAAAATATTAATTTATTTCATTTTATGAAATTAATTTTTCCATGTCCATACCATATTTTATTATATGTAATTTTGGTTTTATTTGTCTTGGAAATGTCATTAATATTTGTTAAGCAAAGAAAATTCCATAATGTCCCTCTCATGATTTTAATTTTTTTTATATGTTCATATAAGGATAATAATATGTTATATAAAGATATAAAATATCATTTTAAAAATAATTAATTTACGTTAATGATGGTATTTTTTATAATTTTTTTGTAACTTAATACTTAGTTTAAATTCTTACCCAATGCTAATGCAGAAATTATTTAATTAATATAAAAAATTAACGATTTAAAAATAATAATAATAAAATATGGATTAATTATAGTATCTAGAGAATTTTATAGAAATATATTACATATTGGGTTTTTTAAATTCTATATAAGGGAAAAAAATTCGTCATGTCTTTAACGTAGAATCACATGAATAGTGTCAAAATTTAAAATATTTATGTTTTATGAATAATAAATTTTATTAAAAATTATAAATATGATAAAACTATTGTAAGAGAAAATTTAGGATCCTAAAATTTTTTAAAATTACATTTCAATTCCTTTTATGGGAATTTTTTGCCTCATATGTAAAATTAAACCCCATTTAGACTGAAACATATGTTACCGTATTTAAGGATAAATTTTTTTATTGAATTGGTTAGATGAAAATATGATATTTAAAATGATAATTAAACCCTTAAAAATTTTATTAGTTCAATATATTTCAACCATATCCTATATTATCTTCAAAATTATGGCCACATTTTTTCACATTCACTTAAAAAGGGTCTTATTATATTTAAATGTTTTTAATAGTTCCATGTATGTCCTTTCATTCAATATTAAAATGCACCACCTATCCTATTATATATACAACGCCGAGGGCCTATTAGCTTGACCAAAACCTATAAAGAATCATGAAAACATCTTTATTAACATTATTAAGGTTCTTGAATTCCTAAAAGGACAACCCTAGTTCCCTTGAGAGAAGATACAATGGAGTTCTTTCGAAGAAGAGGTAATCATCTTTACTGACTTATTCAAATTTCATTTATCTTCAAAATCATATATATCTGTTTTAAACATTATAAAATAATATTTTAAAAATAATAAATATTTATATGTTTTTTTATAATGGTAAAACTATTTTCCATCTTCTTTCCATCCTAGGGAAAGTGAAAACATCACCAATTCGTACATACAGCTAATCGTCTTCATATAGCGGTGTGATTCATTTTGCATTACCACTATATATGTATGGTTATAAACATGGAAATAATGAATATTTATATTATATTTATGACATAAATGTTGTTTTTAGTTTTAATTACATATATTTCTTCTTACTTTCCAATACATTGGAAAATGATAAAGTTTCTCATGTGTATGTGTAGACTACCGCCTCCACGAAGCGATATGATCTGTTTTTCATTTTCACATAACATGGAATGTAATAAGGATAGATATAATGGATATATATGATATTTATAGGATTAATGTGGATATTATGATCCATAATTAATATATAAGTACTTAAACTCCTATGATAAAACTTGTTGGTGAAAATAATGTAATTAACACCCAAAAATGATTATAAGGAATGATTATTTAAGAAAAGGTGATAATATGTTATAATAAGACCATATATGATATTAAAAATATTGATATTGTTTTTTATATATTAAAAACATGTTTAAAACTACTATATAGAAGGTTAAGTCATGTTCAGCTATGGGGAAACATGAGGTAAAGGGTTTATAAACTAAATTTCCATTCATTTCATTATACTTCAACATCATTTAATATTTTATGCACTAATTTTTTGTGAAATGACAATTATTTTAAATGTCATTTATTTCCACTCATTGTTTGTGCCATAAAATGCTTACACATTATCACATAATTGTTTAATTATCACTTCAATGATATGACCTTTGTAAAGGATTTCATCTCAACTTCTACACCTATAAAAATTATTCATTATTATAAAAATATTTATTTTTCTATGGATTATATACTTTTATATTTAGGTGTTTAAAAATTATATCTATATTTTCATGATTTTTAATTATCCTATTCAAATTACCCTTTAAAATGGAATGATTAAGAGAAAATATGATCATATTTCACTTTTGGTTGGGTATATGTTTCTTCCAAATCATTATTTTTCAAAAAAAAATTAAAATAATATTTATTTAATAAATTGATTTATTGAGGAAATTTTATGTTATCACTAACTTTTTTAATGGTCATAATATAATATTTTAAAAAAATGAGCCGTTCATTTTTTTTCTTTATAAAATGTTAAAAGGAATGTTTTTAATGTATATATCGTTAATAGATTTTCCAAAAAACATAACTATTTATTGACCTTTATCTTATTCAAAAAAATCATTGGTTTTACAAAGAAAAAAATTAATTAATTATTATTTTAATATTTCACATATATTTTCTAATAGAATTGATTTTAATTTAAAACGTATATTTCTGATGATACTGTGGTCATCTCTTTTCAATTTTTTTGTCATTAACTTTCTCTTGAAACATTTAATTTCTTATAATCATTAGAAATTACATTTATCATAAATATATATATTCTTTTTTATTATGTATATTATTATTTCTTATAATATATACCACTTCTATATACATTGTTTCTTATTAAAAGTTATTTAATTGATAGTTGAAGTACTTATATTTTGTATTATTTACTAAACATAGATATTTTCTGATAAGAAATATTGTTATGAATTAAATTCAATATATAAATATTGCATTAGTAATGTAGTGATGGGTGGGGTTTTGGAATATATATCCCATAGATGTATCGAATAATCTTATTAGATAAATTATTTGGATACATTAAACGGGTTTTTGGTGTATTCCTACCCATGGTTTAATTTATCATGACATAAGGACTTGATAGTAGAGATATCATGATCTGTGAGATCAGAACATATAACATATAACATTATAAATTATATTATGGATAATTATATATTTATAATCAATGATATTAATACTTTTATATTATCCATCGATGTGTTTTTTTAGTTATTGATTAAATGGAATATGTTTTCAATTGTTTACCTTCTTATGTTGATAATTTTGTATTTAACCATGATAGATTCTAATGTATGTAACTCTTTTAGAGAATATATTCTCACCCTTAATTTAATTTCCTTTATCATGGATATTGGAAATGGTGTTATAAATAATATCAATGATGAAATAATTTTTTAATTCAATTTATTTATTTTCAAATGTAATATTGGAATCATGTCTGTATCTGGTTCTTCAAGACTACTAAAAACATGGTTGCTTCGCGATGAGATCATTTTAATATTATACCAATGTAATAAAGTAGATAGTCAAAAGAGGTTACTGGAGTTGTAGTGTTACAAATACCCAAGTCCCTAACATAATTATAATCATCACCCTTAGAAGATGTAAATGATACTTGTCACTAATAACAATCAATATGAACCTTGTACAAGGGAAACCATACCATATTGGAATTCATTTCCAGACTACTCATTTCTAGAATAGAAAAATTCCAACATAATTTATAATATCCAATAACTATGACATTCTCATGAAACCTCTATATACCTTCATATTATGCCGCTAAAGATGATTCAAACAGTATCAGGCCATATCGATTCTCTATATATATCCCCATGCCAAAAAAATTACCATGTAGATGTAAAATAATATTAATAATATATATCAAATAAAATAGACTCCAAATTTGGAGATACCAAATCAATACCATTAATAGTAGATGGATCAATATCTCGATTAGTAGGGGAAGGCTCAACCACATGTATCTAGTTGTAACCTCAACCCTCAAACCTTTCCTAACTCCCAAAAAAATCTATTCCACTACTTCCTCTATTTCCCCTATCCCTGAGCACTAGTCCTACACCCTATCCCAAATGAATGGTGGAACTACAACTACTAGTCTATTGAAGTTTACCAAATCTAGTTTCACAACCCTTATCGGGTCCAGGTCCCCCACCATTAGCTTCCTACTAAGGATCCCATAACACCACTATAAGTGACTCATCAACCCATATAAATAACACCCAAATGTTAGTGTAATTCCATCATATAATATCTAACTATTCATACTCCATAGAATCATCACTTGAGGATGAATAGATGATATATCACTCTGGTTACTCAAACCCCACTTATTTTGTGGGAACTATCAAACTGATTCTCTTTACTAATTATATAACTCCTTCCAATTCCCTTAGTCAAACTTATTGGACTAGAACCTCTATCTTCATTAATGTTCCTCTCACTAATGAGGACTTTATTTAACACCTCTAAAAAATAATGAAGTTAAAAAATATCTACTTATAGTAGTATCAAATTTATATGATTGTACTCAATATTTATTAAATTAGATTATTCATTCAAAATATATATTTTTGAAGGAATAAAAAATTTATGAAATGCACATCATAATCCAAAATAGTCATACTTCTTTGAGTGATTTCCATAAAATCTTCAGCCATATCCACCCTCAAATTCTCTAGGATGATGTGATCGAATAAGTATATCTAAAAATACCCTGGGATAACCTAACATACTGATCTAATGTCATATTAATTTTTTAAAAATCCATGGATGGCCCTCATAACATATATACTGAAATCTTATCCTTCTATTAGAGGCTGTCTCTTAGTGGTCCAAAATATCATGCACTGTCTCCCACCCGAGCTTAGCAGCCTAGGATCTTCTCTCACCTTAAATAATGGCGGGTGTTGAATATGGAACTCCCATGTCAGGTTATAAATGTATGTTTATAATAATTAAGTCTCCCTTCATATATATAGAATGTATAGCCCATAAAATGCTCACATAGAGCTAACTATCCATCACCAGTCCTGGCACTATACATGACTCTTGAAAAAATTATAGTGAAGTAAACTTGTTCCCACCCTCATTGCACTCCATTTGTGGTTTTCATGGTGGAATATCTCCATAATGTTAGACTCATGAATAAAAAAACATTTATAACATATTTATTGATATTGAAAGTTAGGTAATGTAGTAACAGAAATAACATATGACAATATTTAATGCATCCAAAACATAAGGGTTTTATACTGAGGAACAATCTCTAGAAACATATACCCAATCATATTATCATCATCTAACATCTATGATTCTATTCATTTAAATCACATTCTCATTGTCTTCATAAAATGGATATCACATATAGGATTTAGTTAAATTAAATTTTATTTAAATTTATATATAAAAAAACATTATATGTTTTAGTATCCCATTAATTTAATTGATACCATATATTCTAATATGATTAATCTCTATGAAAAAAATAAAACCATATAGGAATCAGTTAAATAATATTCCACCTTAGTGTTATCTTGGAAAAAACTCTATATGTTATTTTTGACACATTCATATTCAACCCCTTTATCATACATAAAATAAAAAATCACAAGAAATCAAATATATAACATGTGAATTTAATTTCATGGATTGATAAATGAACACACACACTCTCTCTATACACCTTGTACCAAGAGATAAATCTCATAAATAATATATATATATTTTATTTTATTTCATTATGTGAAGTAACTCGACTAGAAAATTTAGAAACAAGAACAACAACCCCATCCTTTGAAACTTGAACTTCACTAATTTGTGGGTTACCAAATATCCATCATTTGATCCATACGAATATCTAAAAACATATTACCTCCTCTTTACCATATCTATATAATAATTTAATATAAAATAAAAAAATATAAAATACTATATTATAATTACCTATCCTAAATTGGTTTATAGTAATAAGATTATGAAGCCTCGTGACCTCTAGTTAACCCACCTATATGATAGTGGCTACTAACGAGTAGTTGGAGTCTGATAATTTCATGTACACATTATACCTATGGCTCAGATAATCACAAAAACCCAATAAGTAATAATAACAGCAATCATGAAATATGGTAGAATAATAAAATTAAATCGAATAACTGATATAAAAAGTAGAACAAACCATTCTATATTGAATAATTTATGTTCTTCATTTCATTCAAATCATAACAACATATATAATATCCACCAAGGGTGGATTAAATTCATTAAATTCAAAATAAAGGAAAAATAATTATTACTGGTGGAAACTAAAAAATTGTTACCATCTTCGGTCTTGGTCCCATTTCCCAACTCAAATCCACTATTGTGATCATATATCAAGCATAGGTCCTTTTCCCTTCTCCTCACATGTAACTGTGAAATATGATCAGGTATGCATGACAACCCAAGTAGGGTGTGAGTAAAAATCAGTAGTCAACTACTAATGGTTTCCCCAAATATATCTATCCTAAATAAAGAGCATCTCGATCTACCATGACAAGAACTTGAATGTATATATAAATAATCTAATGTTTATTCTATAACTCTATGATAACATGTGTGATTAATCATACTGAATTCTAACAACATGAGATATATTTGACCATGACAGATTACCACATAGGGGAATCCCTTACAACCCTAGAATATTTCAAATGATATGATTACTAGGGGTACATCCCACCCCAAAATTGCTATTATTTTATCAATACCTAGGGGATTCATTCCACCTTAAAACCATTATTAATTTATTATTACCTGATACCACAAAAAGTTTATCCATTTTAACATTAAACTGGGGGTTTTATCCAACACTAAAACCTTCATTAATTTAACACTACCAGGGGGCACATATTTACCCAAGACTATTATCAATTTTACTATTACCTGGGTTCTACATCCTACTCTAGAACATTTGTCAATTTTTTATTACACACAGGGACATATCCCACCTTAGAACCTTTATCAATTTTACCATTACCTAGGGGACCATATAACTAAATAACCTTTATCAATTTATCATTAATTTAGGATCCTCATCCCACACTTGAACCTTTATCAATTTAGTTATTATCTAGGGTAGTTCCTCTAAATCAAAAAAAAATATCAATTTATCATTATCTAGGGAGCCTCATCTATCCCATGAACCATTACCACTTTATCATTCGTATTTAATAAAATTATCAGGTTAAATTTTTATTTAGGGAACCTCTCGTGTTTCCTTCAAAAATTACCATTTTATCCAAAATATAGCTCACCCTTAAAATAATTTTTCGTTTTAGATCAACCCATAATTATATACCAATCATGGCCTGAATAACATTAATTCCATATGAAATTGAAAAACATATTATATAATGAGGTATTATTTTCAAGCATGAATTAGGTCAGCACAAATTTACATCACAATCATATGAAAATAATCCTAGTTAATAAAGATATCTTAGGGTAAACCAAATTTATACTAGAAAGAAGTTACTCGATGAATAACGACCACTAATTTGTACTCACATAGAAAAAATTAATGATTCATAAGGAATCCTTAAATTAGAAATAAATAACCACAACCAATAAAATACCTTTGAAAAGGAGTGAATCTAATAAAAAATTTACTAATACGGATATAGTTAAATCTACCTATCATAAAGTGACCTGGACCAACACTACAATATTTGGTTCTAAAATAAAAAATTTCACAAATTATTTGATACCAAGTGAGACAACCCTAGCGTAATATACATATATTTTATATCATCTAACATTTACTCTCATAAATTCACACACCATCCCAAATCCTAAAGGATTATTGTATTTGGGTATTAGTTACATGATCTTATTATTTATTAATAATTATCCAACATTTTTCCAAAAATTATTCAAACATGATATCCTACTAGATATTTCATTCATAATACACTTTTATTTCATGGGTAATAGAAATACAAGAAATTGATGAGCTTAGTTTCTCAATATGTTTAATCATAATAGTTAACAATCAAGGATCATAAGTGAAGATAAGAAGTACTTTTTGTTATAAAAATATATCTAAGGTACATTGATATACCAAAAGAGAACCATTCCCAATAAAACATATATCATAAATCATAAGTTATCGAATAAATCATGGAAAGAGAGACCCTAATATAGTCATAAATTTCCTTAAATTTCATGAAAATAATGATAAAACACATATATGGTAAGCATATACACCCGAAAAATATTATTTTTTGAGAATATGCAGAATATCTCAATGAAATGAAAATTGTGTTGAGAAAACCCTTACCTTTACTCCAAACATCTATGAAAACACTTTAACCTCTTTGATGAATTCCCTCCTCAAAATGGGTTCCTTCATAATAATGTATTGAGGCTTACTTATTATAACTATAGACTAAAATGAATATATATATTTGGGAGTTTTAGAGGTAAATTGGTTAGATAATGAAGAGATAACTTAATATTTTGAAGGTTTTTAAAGGGGTGGATGATTGGTCCTTTTATAAGTGTGGAGGAGTTAAAATTTATAAATGCTCATTACTTAACATCAAAGGATAGCAATTTTAAAGGAAAGTGGGTCAATATTTCACAAGCTGTGATAATAGGTCTTGAATTATCTTATATATTCAGTTATAGATAATGTTATTGGATATTTTACGTCATTACTACGTAGGTAAACAACATTTACCACATTTTACTGTTACAATGGGTTGTAAATTTTTCAATGAGTAACCCTTTTTTTATTTAAAAAGTTAAAATTTATCCTATTAAAAAAAATTTAAATTCAGAGTATATTTTTTTACTCCATTTAATATGATTCAATTTTTAAATGTGATTAATTTGACTTTTAAATGAAAACATAAAACATGTAAAAAATATATTTTTGTAGAAAATTATAATTGTAAATATTTTGTGTTTTTAATCATATTTCATATCAATTAAAAATTAAATTATTCTTGATTAATATGTATATACATCAAAATATTACATTATGTTCATAATTCCATATTTATTAACTAAATTTATTCGAATAAAAATAAACCACGCTTTAAAGAACAATACATTGATAATTACCTTTATTTAATGTTAAATGTTTTTTATTTTTTATAACCAGTTGTAAATAGTTAATGAGTAATAATTAATTTGTAAACATGTAAAAGAAAGTAATTTATTAAAATTTATTAAAATAAGTGAAATTAAAATATAAATAAAAAATAGTATACATAAAAAAAATTTGTTGTAAATAAATCCCATTTAATTGTCCTTGTAAAATTATCTTAGTATTTATTATAATTTATTAATTATTTAATGTATATAATTTATTTAATTTATAAATAATAATCTTTTTTCAACAACGTTTATTTAAATTATTCTTTAATAATACTTTTTATTATTATATATAACACATTAAAAAATTATAATGAAATATTTTAATTAAATTTTATATTTTTGTTTCATTATTTATTTTTCTTTTGAGTAATATTATATTAAATTTGAAAATAATAATTAAAAACCAATGTCCATAATTTCAATGACTGTATTTAAAATGACCCTATTTGCAATGACTATATATTTAGATTCTATATGTATATTCATCACATTTCATTACCATAAATATACTAGAGAACATAAATTAATTCATTAATCTTATTTAATACTCTCTTGAAATGTCTATTATATTTTTAATTCTTTTCCTTCATTACTTAGTTTTAATCAGGGTTATGATCTTTATTGAAAAATAGTATGATAAATATTACATGTTTGTGGACTTTTAATTTACATGAGGATTTATTCCATGTTTAATATTCTAAATGTTGATTCCTATTATATTATCATAATGTATTAATGATTATATATTATTATAATTTTTTATCTCAATAAAATGTATCATAGTTCATTTTATTTCTTTTCTAGATTTTAAAAATTCTATTCATTATAGTATTTATTTGAAGGTAATTTCCAAAAAAAATTATATGGTGTTACATATCACCCAAATCAAATATTACTGAAATTTGTTGAAGAATGAAGGAGTTATTACTTCATAATAATTGGGATAATAGGGAGTGTTTGGAGAGGTAAGTTCTTTGTTTTTGGAGAGGAGGAACATGATTAAATAATTTTTTGACAACAAACCATTAAATAATTATTTAATTTAAAACTTTTCTGGATGTGTGTCATGGAATGACCATCGTGGTTGAAACATGATACCCATCAGGGCCCTCATCCAATCATGGTCTTCCCCATCCTCAGAATGTCACGCCTCTCCTAAGAAAATACCCTAAACTAGTTTTTGCTCTACCACTACAGAGTGGACCTCCTCTTTCCCTGTATAAACCATCTTCCAAAACTAAATCTATTGAATAACCTCCCCTCGTAGCCTACAACCTATCCAGAATCTATTGTATAACACTCTAATCTTGACTAGACCACATATCCTTGTATGAAATTTCAAAAGGGATATACTTAAGATTATATAATGTTATAAATAAGATTCAATGTCACAGTTGGACACTCTCTATAATGGTGTGACCAACCACCCTGATTAAATTTTTAAAAGGAATTGAAAAGGATTAAATACGTAAGATTCATCCACATTTTGTAGAACACTTATACATTGGGTGACTCATGTGTCTCATAAAATTAAATATTTTGTTTGAGGAGTTTGTTTTTATATTTCACCTTTTATACCGCAAGGACTAGGGAAAAGACACGACCTCCTTTATCTTTGGAAAATAATTAAAACACTCCCATAATGAATTAAAAACTACCATTCATGATTTTAAAACCACTCAACAGTAAATTAAATCCACCAGCTAAAACATATTATGTTCATATATAATGTGAAATTTCATAACAACTCCCGACTTCCCAAAAAACACCTCAAAAATTTATAAATTACGAAAAAACATTGGGTTTGACAAAACATTAAATCAGTTCCTCCACCAAAATGATTTATCGAATTAAAATATCTTACATGGGTTTTAATTTTTTATAAGTTTTTATATTATTCAAACTATTTTTTTTCTAATAAACTATGGTGTGAGAGGGTGTTATGGTTATTATTCATTATCAAGATAAATGTAGGGATTTTGGAAACCAAATGATTATATGTAAATTTTTTTGAAGTATAACATGATTAAATTTAAACAAAAATTACTTAAAAGTGGTAAAATAATGGAATACATCTAAAAATATTTTTAAAATTAAAATTTAATTTCTTTTTTATTATTAAAATGTAAAATATTATTGATAAATTAAAATCAATAATAAATTTTTTTGGAAGTAAATAATTTACTAAAAACATGTAAATTATTTTGTCCCATATATAATACATTTTTCTTGTAATTTTTGATATTACATTGAATAAAATATCACTAGATAATATTTTAGTTATTTGAATGTGTTTACTTGTTTATTGTAGAATTGAATATATTTTATGGTTCATAAAATTATATTAGGAATGAAACGGGAAGAAAATTATTATGAGACATGGTAATCATGTGTCCAAGAGAATATGTTTATTTTATTATCTAAATTATAGTTATAAGTATCATATATAAATAATTTATAATTTCAAGGGTATTGAATTTGTGTAAATCATAGAGTAACAATTATATGAAATTATCTTTTCCCGTAAGGATTATAAAATAATTTATTATAATCTTGTTGGAGTTCATTGTAGACATATGAAAATTTGATGGTCCCTTCTAGTACATCAGGAAGGTTAGAGGGATTGTTAACCACCATTTATATTTCTTTATAACCCTAAAATAAAAGAGGTCTTACTTGGTTGTTTCAGGTTATAGAGTAACGGGTTCAATGTTGAGAGTCAACCATGGTCAATATTAACTAGGAATTTTAATTACAATATCTCTCAACCATTCAAGGTGATGTATGACCACAATCCATAGGGGATAAGATGGATAAGATCCACTATATTTTTTTATTTGAATGGAACAAGATATTATTGATGAGTGTGTTTTTTATGTTTGAGGTGTTTTATCAATATTATTGTGAAATATTGATACAAGAAAACAAATGTGAATTTATTAAATTGTGTGGAATCTAAATCCAATTTCATAGGATGTTTTATCCAGGTTCTTTAATTATTGAAATGGAATGGTAATTTAGGTCATTTTAATATATATATATATATATATATATATATTTGTTATGATGTTTGTTTCATGATTCATTGAATGTCTATATATTATACCAATATTTGGTAAAGTTGAGTCCATTATGTCTCACTATGTCATTATAGGGATTTATAAATAGATTAATTTATCATTAAAATAATTCATCCTTGATATACTTTATAAGGTATTTAATAAATCGATTTTAGTATGGTAAAATATATAAATAAACAAAATTTATTATTTATTTTGAATTTTTTTGGATCTATGAGTGGTGTATTTCCCAGTAGACTAATGTAGGAATGCCTGAGACTGGGTGGTGAATTATGTGTGGTTAAATTATGACCAAATATCAATTTTTTCATTTAACCTCTTAAGCCATTTTGGTTTTGAACATATGTTAATGATTAATAAGGATTGATCATTTCATGTTTAACTTATTATATACCTATATAAAATATATAATAGTGTTAAAGTTTGGTTCATGTATTTTAACAAATATTAACAACATGAGGGAATCCAAATCCTTACTTTTCTCAAGATGTTCAGGTAATAGATCCTTTATATGTAGTTTTACCATAAAATACAAGTGGATTAGCTAGTAAGTATCCTAAAACCCATCAAAAGATATTACCTAGTTGTGTCAGTTATTTATATTACATTAGTAGAAATTTTTTGAAACGAATGGGATTCTTATATAATAATCAAACCAGTTTCATATTCAGTACTTCCAACTTATTGAAGTAGATTGAAGGTATGTTTAAGAAGTCGCTGCATCTACAAAATCAATTCCACTTCCACATTATAGAGAGTCTTCATCATACTGAAGGTATTTAAAACTTAGTATGGAACTCATCCTCGGATAACTCTTCAAAATATCCAAGATATTGTTTAAAATTTTCTTATTAGCTTATCAGAATTTATTTTTCAAGAATACAACTCAAAAAACTCATACCTAGATTTTATTCCCTGAATAAAACACACATATATTTTTCTTCTAACAATTCATTGAAATTATTGGGTATATTCTTACACATTATTAGTAAACTTACACTATATTTCTTGCTTTTAACTTATTTTAAACCAAATATATTCAGTTGGTTCTATATAAAATATTTTTCATCACTTCTTCTTTGATAAATAACTATTATTTCATCATAGTTCAGTATCAAATCCTTCTTCTTATTCTTCTTCAATAGCACTAATTCCCTTAGCACTACTTCACCCACTACTTGGTAGCTCCTCTTATTTTTATCTTATGATCTTAATGAGTTATATCCCACTGTTTGATATAACTATACCTATAGATCCCCTTATTTTATATCAATTTTCATAATTTAAAAAATATAAATATTTCAAAAAATTAAATGAATAAAATTAAATAAAATGCATGATTATCCCACACCCCACAATCACCATATCTCATTTTTAAATGGAAGGATATGGTTTTATCCCTGTGATTACACCAATTTCTTGTATATAATTTTTCTTTCAATAATTACCATTTCTTTTTTTAATTTATAGGATGAATATGTCTTATGAATTTTTTAAATATTGCTCAAGACTCATATTCTTCTCATAAATATATCACTGAAATCATAATAAAAAAATCCTCAAAGGCTGTATGGAACAACAATACTTGTATTATGAATTGTTTCATTACATGATATATTTTATATTATTAGTTTAATCCAAACATACACATAAAAAAGAATTCTGTAATGCTTCATAAAAATACCAATGAAACTCATCTTGTTTTGTGGACTTCTCTTATGACATGAGGCATTCAATTAAATTTTTACAGACCTTAGATTTGGTCTGTAAATTTAGATAAAATTCTTTCTGAACTCTTGTTTTGAATAATAAAAAAACGCAATCATCTTTGTAATATTTTATGAAATAAGTAATAACAAATTAATAATCTTATTTTCCTTTCCATATTTTTAAAATCATAACATTCTTCTTACTAGGATTAATAAACTCTTATACTTTTATCTCAATCAACATTGATATCCATTGAATCATTCATAAATATCAAATTTTAAGTAACACATTCATATTGGATCACAATGGCTTTATAGTGTTTTAAACACTGAGGAATAGTCTAAGAATCACCTCAATATTTTCTGCATTATTCATAAAAACTCGTGAGTTTTATTTTCCTTTATTAAGAACATTACAAATTTTTGAACATTTTATTTTTCTTTTATTTTATCCATATATTGATTATCATTTTTTCAATTATTTGGTATTTTAATTTTAAACCCATTGAGTGTGTTTGATGTTTTTAATAATTAGACAGAACAAAGTTATCATCTAAAATTTTTCAGCATCAACCACCTTATAAATCATTTGTTAGTTTTTTTCAATCTTACACAAACTTGTCTAAACCTTTTTCTTCCCTTGTATCAATATTATGAAGTTATAGGTTAAACCTTAATATGGTAAATATCATACTTATCATCTTTCTGTAATATTTAAAAACAACGTTTACTAACATTATGATGTATGTCTTAACGTTAAGGAGATAGACACGACTATGTGAGGACTTGTTTCAACCATACATGTCTAGTTATCTCAACCTTATAAATACTTTTCTAAACTATCTAACAAATGTTTCTAATCTCTTTGATCATAACCATATATAGTCTATGAAAATATCATTACATATCCAAATTTTATGCTAAGGCTTAGAAATTATAGATTCTTAAAATTTATTTATAATTGCATTAGATCTTCAAATGGACTCTTCAAAACACTAAAAATCATCTTGAAAATACCCAAAACTCTTTTGTAAATGTTTGAAATATCCTTAAACACCATTATAACCATTAAAAATTTATTTAAACATTTAAATACTCAATATCATGAAATTTAGGTTTCTCTCCACCCTTATACTATCAAATTTTAATTCATTCATTCCAGCATTTATCCAAGTACGTTTTCTCACTAATTTTACTAGCCAACATACAAGGTAAACAATTGATTTCTTATTTATAAAACACTAATCTAGTATAAATTCTTTGAACCAATTTTAACCTTATTCCAACATCTTATAAAAGTTATTTAGAATAAAAAAACAAGAAAACTCCCTAAAAACTATTCCACTTCTTGAAACATGTTGTAGATATGTATTTTCACATTTGGTATCATGTTTAATCTCTATTGAGATCATCTTTGCAGTTATATTATGTAATGTGATTATCATTGAATCTATCCATCCATGTTCTTTAGGGAGAAAAATACATTCATCAAGAAGATAACATTTCCCATAATTTGAGTTGATAGAAATTGTTATATGGTATAGTTATTGAAGTACGTGTTTTCTTTAACATCCATTATAAATGAGATTTATTATTAAGTATCATTAATATGGGATACTAAGAGTAAAATATCTATTTATATGGAAAATGTGATGAGAATTTAATTCTAAGGAATGTTCTACAACATTCATTGATACTATTGGACTCCACCTCTAGGCGAAGTGACTGGGGATCTACCTATAGATGGTATTCTTAGCCCCGAACTTGTTTGGAAAGATAAAACTCTTTTAAGACTCCTTGAAGATATACCAAAAGTATAACAATGCCACCGTAGTCCATTCATTAATAGAAAAGGGGTTGGTGACAAGAACCAACACGGAATCCAATAAAAATAGAATACATTATTTAATAAATTCATTATCAAAATAACACTAATAAAGTAATAAAAAATCGAGCACTAGAAATGTTGAAATTAAATAATATTGTGAACAATTAAATCCTTTTATGATTATCTTGTTATATCCTAATTGACAAATATATAAATAAAATCCCATATAAAAACATAAAATATTTTAATATTTCAAGAGAAATATATTTACTTAACCTTAATATTTCAACTAGTTAATAAAATTCATCACTAATGATAACCATCAAATAACACCTACAAACTAACTCAAACTTACTCTATGGTCATTGTGAGCTCAAAGAAAATGATTATTTTATATATATCTTTGAATATGTTAGCACAGAAGATTTTTTTCACAATTGATTGATAAAATAGTTCACATGACATACTAATTATTAAAAAATAACCAAACTCAGTATTGTGTATACATAATAGTAATTAAAATGAATATTAGTAGAAATTATTGTTCTTTCCACTCAACACTATATAAGGGTATTCTCAAGTTCATTATATCTACTAGGAAATTAACTTATCTTAGAATCCCAAATCAGATCTCACCATAAAAAATATATTCTAATATCAATTCTCATGAAAATATGCACACAAATACATATACTTCATGATCACACCCTATCCAATTTATAATATATAAATGATAATATCTGGGATCATACAACACCAAGGATAACTATAAAATGTAGGTATACGAAAACTAAATCATGAGAATCACACATACTCTAGGATAAGTATTCATTATAGGAATACCTAAAATCCATGTATCAGTTAGTGGGGGAGAATGAAAAGTGGTGTATAATTGTTAGATCAATATACATTATAACTCTATATAGGAGTATATATAGGATCTCACATCACTAAGGTCATATTTTACATATATTAATAGGAAAACTCTGTGATAAATAAATCCATGCTCAAGGAAATTGACACCACATTCCTAGTAACATATTCTCTCTATGGGGAAACAAAAACATGTGAATAGTAACAATGTTATCTTTAAAATAATAATAATTGAGTAATGAACCATATATCATCCTTTAATATGAAATATATAACAGAGAAAATAATCAAATATCATCTCTAGAGGATAATAGGAATTTAAATAGAATAATTATCCCCATATGAAACATTTATATCTAAGAATAATTCAATCATATCATAAGATTATAAAAAACATATGAAATAATGTTTCTTATTTTAATGGAATGATTCACTATTTTTCATAATTAATTAGTCAAATAACCCATCATGTTCACAAAGTTGATTCCTAGGAATCAAACTCCAAGAAATCGATGTGCATAATACTCATATTTAACAAATGTCAGGATAATCACATCTTTAATCTACCACATTTTCCAATTTCATGGATTCTAAAATTATTAATAATGTTATTTAACTATAAAAGGGGAATATTTATACATAATTATCATCAATATAACCATTTAAAAAATTATTGACTCTTATATAGAAAATATTATCCCCACCAATATAAGATTTATAAATAACTGATGGGTGGATCTTGTAATGACTTAAAATTTAACTATATAATTCTTCCTTAAAATATTCAATTTATTGATATATTATTCCACACATAACATGAAACTAGATCAATAAAATACATATTAGATAGTAAAATTATAAATATAATAAAACATATTGAATAAAAAAAATATTTTAGTTATTTATGAATGCTTGTAAAATTGGATAAACATACTTAATATTTTAAAATTGTGTTTTCAAAACGAAATAGTTTTTATTTATCTATATTCCATCATATGAAAGACAAATTTATAATTTTATAATTATAATTTAAAAAAATTAAATTTATATTTTATTAATCAATTCAATATTTTCTTAACAGTATTTTCTATAATTTTTTATAATAATTTGGTTTTAGGTGAATATTTAAAATATTGATTTTTCTAAAAACATTCATTTTATTAAAGTATATTTTAAAAATAATTACTTTAAATTTCAAGAAAACATTTTGTTAATATATATTTATATGTGTAATAATTTATTTACAAAATTTAGATACAATATTTTGAATACTTGTCTAACATTTTTTAAATTTGAGTAATATTTTACTATAACAAAATTTTATTCCCTTATATTAAAAATTATTTTTCTTCACATGTAGAAATTAAAAAATAAAATGAATATAATATTTTATATCATGATTATAATACTAATTAGTGATGTAAATATCATTTTATCTTAAAAATTCGGATTAATAAATTAATGTTAATAACCTTGATAATGGAAAGATAATTATTTTTAAAGAATTGTTTTATTAATATTGGGGGATTTTTATCTAATCAAATAATTAAATATATAAAATATGAATTTAATATAATTTTTAAAACTATATATACATATTTATATTTTGAATAATTCAATAGTTTATCAATAATAAATAATATCATGAACACTTAAAGGGAAAAGATCATTTTTCTACAAAACAGTTATTTTTTAGGTTAAATTATTTAATTAAAAAGACAATATTTTCTTATTTATAAATTTAATTAGATTATATGGGTATTAGATTAATTTTAATCACAGACAAATTTTTTAATAGTGGTAACCATATATTTTTAATAAAATATAAACTACTTGGGTAAGAAATAGTTACCAACGAAAAAACAAAAATAGTAAAATGTGAAAATCAAGTGGTAAAAACATGAATTGTATTTAAATAATTTAGTCCAATTGGTGTTTTAGTATTTATAGGCATTATATTGCCAAAATTTCTAATAAAATTTATTTTTGGATCCATTATACATTTAATAGTTTCATTTCATTGTTTAAAAAATTGGTGTTTACCAAATTTTCCTTTTCATTAATTATAAATTGGGATCATTTACACCCTTTAAATGTTACACATCCCATTATAATTTTTATTTAAAACATCACAAATTTTACTCTTCTATAAGTCCCATAAATTTTATAAATCCATTGGTCACCATAATTTTTCATAATATCTTAATTTCCTATGATTATTTCAAATGCAATTTCAAGGTACCAATGTAAATATTACTTAATCATTATCCTTTTATTCTTAATATATAATTTTAGAAATATCCCTATACATTGTAATATGATGACCTTATTATCATTATCATACATAAGTGTTATAATATTAACGTAAAAACACTTATTGTTTCCATCTCGTCCACATAGAAAAACAAAAGAACAATTAACGAGTGTTATTTGAACCATTACCTCCACGAAGAAATGTTTTTATATTTTTAATATTGATTTAATTATAAAAAAACCAAAAATATGATTCAAAAACATAAAAATTTTAATAATATAATTTTTATTCAATTATAATTTAATTATACACACCCTTAACCATAATTATCCATCGAGATATAGTGTGTTCATGATTGGGTTGGTTTAACTACATATAGGCCTGAATGGACCAAAGGCCTTCGTGTTTTATTCATTTTTTGATAATCCCCATTTTAAGTGTTAAAGGGGATCCCGTACAAGGACCGTAGGCTTCATGACATTAAAGGAACCAATGTTATTAAATTAATTAATCCCAGATAATGACTACATGAAACAACCCCTCCACAGCATCTGCATCATGATCATCACTCCACCATTGCATGACTGCTAACTAAATTTTCTCTATAGGGATGCACATACCTAGTACTAGTGGAAATTCAATACCCTCTCATTCTTTTATGTCTGATTATCTATACTATAGTGAATTTTCCTTCTCTAAATCCTCATATGGGGCCTTGTTCTTGTATGTCGGTCTAGTGCATCTGCAATTCATGTGGCTCGAAGCCCTTGAGGTAGACCAAAGGGCTTGAGGTGAACCAAAGGCCTTATATGAATTTGTGTACATGTTGAACCTTTAATAAAAATATTTATTATCTTATTTTTAAATATATTCAATTTCAAATTCCATATTCCTTATATAATTGTTTTTTGCCTCAAAAATTACAAAATCCACAAATCTTTGTTGCCCCAAATTCCTTTATTTGAGAAAAAATTTAATATGCACCTAACATAGTTTATATTGAATATATGATAGTTATTTTACTCCTAAAAACATGAATTATATTTCATTGGTGATTTTATAATATTTATTTCAATCTATCCCTCATCCAAGTGGTTTCAATTTAAATGTTATCTAGGTCAAAACAGTTTTCTAGACTCAGAATCATCTAACTTGATTATTAAATTATCTACCTGATTATGATCATTAAACCCTATTTTTTCCACACAGTTTATTATATCTATGTTATTCTCACGTATACTCAAGGATAGTTACAAATTTTCACCAGTATCCTCTTCCATGACAAAATTACTTCTCAAATAAAATTTTGAGATTCGAAGGAATCCCTCTGATTATTTCCAAAACATTTTTCCTCCATATTTTCCTTCCCCGTAAATATTTCATCTCTTTTTTTGGAACTCAAAAATGGAATATTTTATAATATCCTCGTAATTATATTTACCTATTTTCATAAGTAGAAATATAATACACTTTTTATGATGTGTTATTTCAATAAGAATATCTCAAAATATGTAATATGGTTTTAGATATAATCAAAATCAAATGGTTTATATATCACTCCATGTTTTCCCTATAAAAAAATTATTTATTTTTTAATAGTTAATTTTTTTTTGAATTATTCAAAGTTAATGTTTTATTCAATCAAAATATTTTTTTATAAAACCTTTCGAAATTGATTTTTCAAATTAAATTGGTGACCTCCTAATTATTAATTATATATAAAAATATGAATAGAAGAATATTTTTAAAACATTTTCACAAGATAATATTTCATTTAATTCTGAATATTATTTCACATTATTCCTGGTTTTAAAAATATATATATTTACATTAATTAATTATATATTATTTAAAATAGTTTTCAGGGAAAAAATATCGTTTTCATGGTTATTTTTGAAGTTAAATTTTATGATTCTTATGAAATAATTCTTCATCATAAAATTAAATTTGTACCTGTGTTTCCCTAAATTATAAATGTTAAATATCTATAAAAGAAATGATCAATCACTACTAGTGTGTTATTTAATCATCTTTAATGTATAACCATAATTCCTCTTCCAAAATCATTCCTCTATGAAGGTCTTATTTTTAATTACATTGATTGAAGAGTATTCACCTAGATTCCATATGTCAATTGATTAAAAAAATTATCAACTTATCAGTATAACATTTATCTATATGGTTTAAATACAATATTTACTAATATCACGATTTAATGGAATTCACCTAAAAAATTTCGAATATCATTGGATAACCATTTATTTACCATGGGTATATCACATTATGATTATTGATAGAATTATGGGTGTTTTCTTTATGTAATTTAATTTGAAAAAGAATATGAAACCTATTTTCATTATATGGGTTATTTATGTTTTGAGAAAGATTTCTTTTATCTGGAACACGTATGTATGGATGATGATTTTTGGGGTATTATATAACCATCCAATGTATTGTTTTTGGATTATATTACATGAGATAGTCTGACATGGACATAATGAGTTTATTCACATAGGTGTGGGAATAATGAGTTTTATCACATTAACAGGCTTTGAAATAACATGTTTGTTCTAAAACTAGTGGTAATAATGAGTTTTATGACATGTTTCTCATGTTATTATTGTTTTATATAGTTTTATTTGTATTATTATCATTATGTTTTTCTCTCACTGAAAATATTAATTAAATCATGTTTCCATACCCAATTGATCCATTTCTTATGCTATTATATGTCATGATTCATGTTTTATGATCTATGATTTTTTTAGGATTTTCAAATTTATCTTGATTATTACCATATTATTATATTATACTCACTTAGTATCATTGTTTTAATCACTTATGCTTACCCTTAATAAGAATCAGATCTCACCCATTTCTTATATTTCTTTTTCCCCTGGTTGAAAAGAATATTAAAACATATTATGTGTCAATATGAGTATCTAGATAATTTTTGGGATATGTTTAATAATTTTTATGGGTTAAAACATACTGATATAGTAGAATAAAATGTCTTTCATATTTAAAAGACAAGGTTTTATTGTCTTGTTTTTGTCCTAATTCTCTAAAAATACAAACCTAAATGTTCATGTGAATGTATTTTAATTGGATATTTTCTATTAGGTCACAGAATTGTGACAACCACATCCTGATGGAATAATAGTGAGTATCAAAGTTGGTTTTAGATAAATTTTTAGATTATGATATTATTGGTTGATGATAATTTAAGAGATAAAAAATTCATCAACGGTTTATAAGTTAAGTTGGATCATAATTTAAATTATATAAATAACCATTTAATTTATTTGAGGTAATTGATAATATTTAAGGGATAATGATAAGTAATATTTAGAAAGGATTGGGATAAGTCTATAGGTGGGTTAACATCATAAAATTTTGGTGAATTTTTAGGAATGTCGGTTTCCTAAAAATCACATATTTATCTAGATACTATTATTGGATTCATGCTCTGGCATAGATGCACCTAATGGTAATAAACCTAACAATGTTGTGCTGGGTGTTAACGCAATTATCACTTGGTGAAGGGTAAATATGATAAACTACACACCGATTTTTATTCTCCAATGGCATATGATTTGGTTAATTTATATTTTTTTATAAACCAATATAAATGATTTGACCATCCTTGTATTGGAAAACATATTAGGGAGTGATTATGGATAACTGATATTAAAATGTAGAAATTCATTAGTTAAGGTACATATTAATTGATATGTGATTTTTTAATGGGTATGTTTAACTTGTAGTGCATTGGTTTCATTGATATTTGGGTTTAAAATTTTATAATAAGTTCATGATAATTGTGGATTAATTTTTTTGTATTATGATTATAAGTATAAGAGTACCTAACATAAAGAAAAGTATATTGCAACTAAATTATTAAAGGATGAAATTAAGCTGTCAATTTAGACAAAAATTTAGGATTGATTTTTAAGATAGATAAATTATTTACACTTATTTTATTGATAACTATTTTGGATTTTAGATTTTTTTGAAACATAATCACAAAAAATAATTAGAGTGATGAATGAATCTAGAAATAACTATTTATTTTAACTGAATAAGGTAGAATACTTAAGGAGTTTATAATATCGATATACTCATGTCTTTATAGAAAAGATGAGATTCATAGTATTTCCTAGAATAGTGAGGTTAGTATCTTAATAGAAAATAATCTTGATAATATTTGTTATTTTCATTAGCGATTGATATTTTTTAATGACATTCAGTTATATTTTAAATTTTTATAGTATTATGTGAAACAATTATGGATTATTCTTCTACAATTTTTCTTAAAAATTTTGGAAGAATATATTAAATGGTATCAACATGTTTGAATAGTTATTTTATGATAATGTTATTTTTTGGATAATTATTTGAAAAAAATGATTGAGGTTTAGATAACTCTAATTTTTAATATATTCTGGATGGTGTGGAAATAAATAGTTGATTTATTTTGATAAAAGTCAGTTAGATGGGATTGATATCCTTGAAATTTTTATTGATTGAGTGAAAATGTGATCCATTAAATTTTTGTTAAATTATAACCCATTATCATTGGATTATTATATATATATATTTACTACTATGTGACTTTATAAAGATATATATAATACATTTGAGTACTAAATATAGGGTTAATTTTTTTAGGAATATATGATTTCACTATGGTTTAATGTCTTATAGATTCATTTTGTTTTTTGAATGATATATTTTAGAGAATATCTTATTAGGGTATGTATATACTTGAGGATATGATCGTATGAATGATTAATGATGTTTAAGGAAAGACTTCTAACATAGTATAGCTAGATTGAGTAAGGATGGTATTATATTAGTAGTTATATCTCAAATGATAAATATGTAACGAATACTTTCAGCTACTTTTATTAGTAAGTAACAATTTAAATTTGTGGGATGAAATTTATATCAGGGGTATAATGTAAGAACCTAGGATATTACTATATAATTTTCCCATTAAATTAACACAATGTTGATATATTTTTCAACATAAAACGCTGAATTGAAAAAATGAAAGACATATTAGAAAAGAAAATTAAAACAATAAGTAATCCCTTAGTAAATCATAATATGGTAATCAATTATAAATATATATATATGTATATATAATATAATAAATAATGCATAATGTTCTGAAATGGTGTTTTTTAACAAAATTAATTTTTCAATAAATATTATATTTTTATTTAAAAGAAAAAATTATATATTTTAGAATCTGAATTTAGAAAAATTAACTTCTTTTTTTGATTAATAATATAAATATTAACTTAGGATGGACATTTTATATATTTCTAAAATAGTTTATGTTTAAGAGAATAGTGAAAATACCTATTTTTCTAAAAAAATCACATTTATGACATTATCATCACATTAAATATAAATAAAAAATTAAATTTTTTATATATAAAGATATATATATTTAATTAATAATAATAATTTATAAATACTATATTTAATTCTTGTTTTACTTTTTAGAAACATGAGTAACATTATTCCCTAAAAACTCTTTTTATTTAATTATATTTTAAATTATTTGTCATCACTTTTATAAATTAATTTAATCAAAATGACTATCCTATTTTAGATAAATATTATAATATTATAAAATAAGTCCAAATTCATTTTTCTATATAAAATAATGATTACTAAGACTAATTTTCATGACCATGACGATGGTAAAACTATTATTTTCAAAGAATTGTTTTATTATTAGTTTTTAATTTTTATCTAATCAAAAAAATTAATATCTTTTCATAATAAATTTGTCACGACCCATCCTCGGGGCCCGTGTAGTGACTACCCCAAGCCTGCCTCCCATAGGCCAGGGGCTGGCGACTAGCACCAAAGGCGTAAATCCCGATAACTGGGAAGGCAATACCTTTATAAAAGGTAAACAAAACACCACAGAGTACAAGTGGAAGCAAAACACTAAGTACAAAAGAAAGTGATGAAAATTAAATGGGCCAGAATACAAACCCAAATGAAAGTACAACTGAAAAAGACAACAGCTGGAAGAAAAGAAGCAACTCTTGGGTCGTCCTCATCGGATCCTACCTGAAGGGTAGGTACAGATGGCACAGCTCCTGGTCATCCACCACGGATCCTACCTGAAGGGTAGGTACAGATAGCCTCCTCAATGCTCTCGCCCGTCAACCTCTTCCGTGTGTCGTCTTGTCGTGTAGTCCACCTCCGGGTACTGACTCGTCGTGTAGTCCACCTCCGGGTACTGACTCGTCGTGTAGTCCACCTCCGGGTACCGTCCAGTCCTCAATCACTCGGCCTCCGTCTGCATTGCCCATCGTCTACAACCAACACAACGAGGTGCGGGCATATCCCGTGCATGAGTGAGTATAATGATACTCAGTAGGGACCCCGAGACCCTCAAGGTCTCATTAAAACCAACAAGGATAACCACAAAGAAGATCTCAACAGATAACCTCTACTTGGGTATATTCCCATACATATACCTAAGTTATCAAATAACCCATCTCAATCCTGAGAAAACACAAGGATTGTCAAAACAATGGATAACCACTACCCAGGTATATGCCCATACATATACATAAGTTATCAAGTAACCCATCTCAAACATGAGGTAAACACAAGGTCGGAGACTCAGCTCAAACCAGGATTTTCATTATCAAAAACGTAACTGCCGAAGAACCTCGTCTCTAGAGTGTACAGTGGTCTTGTCATAACTCTGAGGTACTGCTCACTAACCTAAGACTGCTGAGGTACTCCTCCTGTCGAGTACCGCGGGCCTGCCACCCCACACAGTAGTGCTTCCCACCACGGGTCTGCCACCTCACATAGTAGTGCTCCCCCTCATAGCCTATAGAGGTAATCCTCCTGTCGAGTACCGCGGTTCTGCCACCTCACACAGTAGTGATCCTCCGTCGTGGGTCTGCCACCTCACAAAGTAGTGCTCTCCACTGGGCTATTCAAGTCACTCCGAGTCGAATCGGACAAGCAGTCATTAGGTCTCAGCCGGCTACACGGTCTCCATACTCCGCACGCTCGTCTCCGGGAGGGTCCGCTCCATGAGCTACTGGTCGATACTCCAAAACATCACAAGTCCCACGAAGAAGTATCTCAAAGGACCTCCTCATCACAGGGGTCTCAACACAACAGACGACGCGTCAATCGGACGCCCGGTCTGTGAGTTGTTAGCCTTTTTGTCCCAGGGGCTCGGTTGGTTTCGTAAGCGAACCAACCCGGCTGTATCTCAACCGTACCCTGAACTCTCATAGGGTATACTCATAGGGACCGTTTCTCGACGAGATCACCAATGCCTCTGATGGTTCGTCAAACGGACGTCCGGTCTAAAAGATATCATCTTTTTCGGTTCCAGGGGCCCAGTTGGATTTCGGGCACAATCCAACCCGGCTATAACTCAACTGCATCCAAAACTCCGGTGGAGGATGCCAAAAGTTCCGTATCGACAACAGGAACGCAACACAACAGACGGCGCGTCAATCGGACGCCCGGTCTGGAAGTTATTGGTTTTTTCGTCCCGGGGGCCCGGTTGGTTTTTAAGTTAAAACCAACCCGACCGTACTCCAACTGTGTCCAAAGCTCAAGCGGAGTAAGCCAAAATATCCTTCTCCCTTAGAGGAATCCATCAAAGTCGACGGCACGTCAATCGGACGTCTGGAGCTCAAGATATGAGTGTTTCCGCTCCGAGGGCCCAGTTGGTTTCGTGGATGAACCAACCCGGCCGAACCCAAAGTATTTCGAAACCTTGAGTGTGATATACCGAAACGACCATCTCGATCCAAGGATCGCGTTTCCATAGACGGCGCATCGTTGCGAGGCCCGTAGTTCAAGTTATTGGCAAAAGACCGAAAACGGTCCGAAGACGGGGGGTCTGGGCCCGGGCCGACCCGGCCCGACCCCCCCTTGGGTCGGCCGCACCGGGTCGACCCGACCCGGTCTAACCCGGCCGGACCCGGTCCGGCCCGGCCAGGGCGCGGCCCAGCTCGGCCGGCCGGTCCGGCTCGGCTCAGCCGAGCAGCGCGGGGGGCTCGCTGCCCCCGCGTGACAGCACCGCGGCCCCCGCGAGGGGCCGCCCTGGTCAACGGATGCAGCAAAGGCCTCGTCCCGCATGTACGTCGGACCCGCGCGGCTGCCGGTCTGCTGGTGCCGCCGCTGGAGACTTCCGCAGGCCACTGGAGTTGCTCTGGTGGTCCGTTTTCCTTCCCGTCTCCGCCGCTGCTCCTCCTGGGATCCGTTCTTCACTACGGAATCATCAAAATGCCTCTGCGGCACGCTTTGTTGTCTCCCACCAAATCCGCACAATAACGAAGAACTGTGGTGGGTTGTCGGACCATGTTCGTTTGGCCAGCACCCTCCGCGTTAGGCGGTATCAATTGTGAGGATTTATCAACACATAGAAAAACATTACCAAAACAACTTTAATGGATTAAAAATGTTCTTATGAACCGGGTTCTTCATTTTAAAAGAAACGATCACGGGAATATAAATTGTTTCACAACAAACCCCTACCTCGTCAAGTCATCTCACGCGCGTTCTTCGCAGATTTGATCTCCGCGGAAGGAGGTGATCGTCGCATCGCGGAAAGGCGTCGCGTCATCGCGGAAGGGCATCGTGTCGTCACGGAAGGGCGGCGCGTCGTCGTGGAAAGGCGTCGTGTCGTCGCGGAATACGGTGATGCGTTGACAAACTCCGAGGTTCAAGAACATGAACATTTAATTATATCGATAAAATCCATGTGTTGTTATAAACCACAAAGAAGATTTAAAAGAAACTCGAAATCTCCTACCTCAAGCAGTTGGTGATTGGAGATCATTGCGGGGAAGAATGTCTCGGACGAAGCGTCGTCAATCTCCGAGGGTGATGGCGTTCTTCGCGTTCTTCGCGTTCTTCGCGAAGGAGGATGAAGGCACAAAGTTGTCAAAACCTCTCAACGAGCATTTTTTCCAGAATTCGCGCGTTGGACTTATTTTATTATTACGCCAATGGATTGAAAACAGGTTAAGAAATGATTAAATTAATTCATCTAATTAATTCAACGAAATAAACCGCCCAATTAATTCAACGAATAAAACTACCCAATTAATTGGTGCGTTAAGAAATTAAGAAAACACGTCAGTTGACTTTCATAATGACAGGTTTTCATGGGTGCGTTACTTAGCGGAAAGAAACGATGGGGCTCGTGCGGGCCCCACCTCACAAATATCCTACCAAGAGGGTAGGATATTTCTGGATATCACCCTATCCGCATCAAATCAGCTTAAGCTACTTTAAGTGGCTTCAAGTGGCTTCCAAGCGGCTTAAGTGAAATAAAAAAAAGTTTGTCGTACAATTTATTTTATTTCTTAACCTTAAGCCCAAAAATTAAAAACCACACCCGAGCAAACGCAACTACGGAAGAGGCGTTTCTAAGCAATTACCAGCGCTGTGATTCCATCGGTGCCCTCTGAATTCGATTCCGAGTACCGGTTCAAAAGTTAGAAAAACCCGCTCGTCCGTTCACTGAACGTACCCGAGCCAAACTTCGGAAAATGATTCCGGGCACACCAGGCCTTGGAATCAGGTGCCATCAGAAACTGTATTCTTGTAAATTCCAACGAAAATTAAGAAAAAAAAATTCCTTGGAATTTACGGGTCTTTACAAAATTAATATAATTTTATAACACTATATAAATAATTTATCACTCAATTAATGGTTAAAAAACACTAAATAATATTACGAACAGTTAATGGTGAAAAGAACATTATTTTAATGAACAATTTTTCTATATATTAAATGTTTTTATTTAAAATTTAATTTCATATTTTTCATAAACTGATTTAGATTATATTTATTTTGAATTTAGTGTCATACCTCCCAAATTTTTTAATTAGGTTTACTAAATATTTTTAATAAAACATAAACTACAAGAGTAATATATACTTACCATAGTAAAAAATAAAAATTGTAAAATGTAAAAATCAAGTGGTAAAAAGAATTAAAAAAGCATATAACAAGTGTTTAATTGGGTAGTGGAGGGTTCATTTTCCATATCTCACCCCACACTCCATAATTTATTATTTTGTAATGATTTATCCTTGAATAGTGTCATTCCCTTGTTGAAAAATAATTAGAATTTATGAATGTGTCATTTTCATCTCTTATAATAGATGATCAATTACCTTATGATTGATACACATTAATTTCTAAGTATACATGAAACCTACCCAAATATATTATACTATAGGAAAATTTCAAAAACTAAATCCCTAGGTAACTTTATGTTATCCTAATCCCTTCATTTCAATGATGACTTTCAACAAAATTTGCAAGGTTCCAAAGTGAGCATCACTTAATCCTTATCATTTTGTTCTAAATACTTCCATACCAAACGTACCCAGTACATATTAATATAAAAACATAAATTTCAATAATATACTGAATTTTATTTATATTAATGTAAAAAACTATTATTTATTTCATCACATCCACTGAGAAAAAAAAATGAACATCAATCGTGTGTTGTATGGATTACCGCCTCTATAATGTGTCATTTTTTTCATTTTTCATATTTATTATCATTTCAATTGAAAAAATCAATAAAAAATTTGATTCACTAAATTAAAAACATATAATTTATATTATTATTTTTATATTATAATTATATTTTACACTTAATTAATCATACTCACCCAATGAGATATAGAAAGTTCATATTTGTGTTGATTGATTGATCAACTTGATCAATAATATAAAATTTTATCATAAATAAATTGGGGAACAAAAATAAAAATATTACTATAAGTTAATTAGAAAATAATTATATTTTATGTTTCTATAAAATTTTTACTATGAATTTAACAAAATATTAAAATATCATCTTTGATCATTAAATGTTCAAAAATAAGACAACACTGATTCGATTACCACAAAAACATAATAAAAAAGAATATAATAAATAATTATAACATTATAGTAATTGGTATATAATAAATTAAATGTATATGAATAGGTTTCCTAAGAAGGTATCTAATTAAAATAATTTTATTATTCCTAAAGTTAGGCACATTCTCATAATAAATTTGGAACAAGGTAACGGTTTCATGCATCAATTTTCACCCCTTGAGACATATTTCTTATTTTAAACAATATTTTCATTGGAATAGTGTATTTGAAAGATAATTAATAATTTATTATAATGAGTATATAATATTTCATTAAATTAAATTTTTAATTCCATGTTGCTTCTCTCATGGGGTTTTGACTAAATAATTCAAGATATTTAAGTGTTTGTTGTCTCAAATGTCATTATTAGAGATACATTTATATTATCCCACTAATTTAGATTATGTGGTGAATATACTACATATTTTATTTTTTAAGATAATGAATATATTTTTTTAATCATATCATATATTAAATTTCAATAACTTTCTCATTAAATTCTCTTTTATTTAATTATTACTCAATCCATAAGAGTATTCCCAACTCAAATTCTTTCACCTTGAGTAATAAATCCTCCAATTGATTATGATCATTTATGAACCATTAATTCTCAAAATTTCATTTATCTATGTTATTTTATATTATTATATTGGGATGTTACTTATTTTTATCGATATAATACTCTTTAATGAAAGAACTTCTCAAATAATATTTTTATATATGATCGAATTACTCCCATTCTTTCAAACGTATATTTTCCTTCTAATTTTCCTTCTCGCAAAATTCCTCCTCTATTTTTGGGAAGTCAAATATAAATTATTTTCTATAAACCTCATAATTCTATTTACCAATATTCAAAATGAAAGTATAATACACATTTTATGAAGTGGGATTTGAACAACGATATTTCAAAATATTTAAATGGGTTTCCCATCCTTTTAAAATTAAATATTTTATCTTCCATCTCATATTTTTTATATAAAACCATTATTTATTTTTAAAATAATATATTATTTGATATTTCTAAAAAAATAATTTGTTAGTATATCTCAAAAAAATTCAGTCTAAATTTTTTTTAAATTAATTTTCCAAAGAAGTTTGTGACATTATTCTATTTTTATATGATTATATAAATAAGAAAATAAAATCCTTTTTAAAACATTTTCACAAGAACCAATTTACCCTAATTTTGTATCTTCATTCCCCGGATGTTTTGTTTTAAAAAGTAAATTATTTTCCCTTATTTTCATTGTTATTATTTAAACATTTTTTCAAAATAAAATGGTTAGTTTAATCATAATTTCCAATGTGAAACAATACTATTGAACTAAACTTATTCATCATATGCCTATTTATTTGTTGCATGAGTTTTCAATAAAATATGACATTAAATATAAATACAAGAAATGATCCATAACTACCCTATTCTTTCCTAATATTTTCTGACAAATAACCATAATTCTTCTTCTTATTCCCTTCCACATTGAATAACATATTTTTATTCCTTTGATTGAATGGTGTTTACATAGATATCACACATTGATTTATTGTGGTAATTTTTAACTTAACTATATACACATGATCTATATGGTGTAAATATAATATTATTTATTATCTTGATTGAATAGTATTTAAATAGAATATTATTGAATATATTTTTATTATATTTTATTTTCTATAAGTATATAATTTTCCTATTATTGATAAAATTACGTATGATTTCCTTATGTTATTTCAAATAAAATTGATTTGAACCCCATTTTAGTTTCATGGGTTCTTTATGATATGATAATGATTTATTTTATGTGCTACACGTATGTCTGGATAATTATGGTTGGGTTCCTATATCACCTTTCAATATATTGGTTAAAGATTATATCACTTGTGATAGTATTTCATGGACATAATGAGTTTGTTCACAGAGGTGTAGGAATAATGAGTTTTTTCACATTTTCAAGAATTAAATTAATGTTTTTATTTACTTATTCATTCGAATAATTAGTTTTATCACAAGTTTTTCCTATTATTATGTTTCTTCCATATATTTATGGTTATTATTATAAAAAGGTTATACCCTGTTGTCCTTTATTTATTGATTCAAATCACAACACTTTGTTGATTCATTTCTCATGTTATTGCATGTAGTGGAAAATTATTTATGATATAATCTTTTCACAGTATGAGTTTCTTGTGTATATTGATTATAACCTAATTATAATATTATACTCCCATATTATCATTGATTTTTATTACTTATTTTAACCCATACTCAAAATCTAATATCCCCCCTTTTTTTATTTCCATTTCCAAGAGTTTTAAAAAAAATTAAATAATATGATGTGTCTAAAAATTACCTTGTGTTGTGAATTTTTCAGAAAATATGAATAATTTTCCAGGATTAAGAAGTTTCTTATATAATGGAAAAAGTGTATTTTAGTTTTAAAATTCATTGGTTTTATTGGATAATGATTTGTCTCAATTCTCTGAAACTATAAACCTAAAAGATAATGGGAATGTATTATAATTTGATATTTTATTTTAAATCATGTAATTAAATTCTTTATGTATTTGGGGTGTCATGGATTCTATTGGTTTATACTTTATTAAACAATATAAACGAAATTATTATAAATTTTTCAACCCATTTTATTGAAAATATATTTGTTAAGAACATTAAAATGTCTTAATGAATAACTAAACAGTTTTTATTGTCCATAAAACTCATTTCATTTTAGTCTACATGAAAAATTATTGTGAATTTGAAAATTTATGGGTTTTATATGTAATTAATATGACTCTAAAAATATATGAAATTGAAAAAGGGAATAAACATTTAATAATGTTTCTCATTTAGTATATGTTGTGTGAACCCAAGTTGGTTGGCCCCCCAATTTTAATCTATAGTTTTCTTATATATCTCGATATATATTATTTTGAATATTTATGGGGTGGATCTTAAGTGATACTAATTGAATAAACTCATAAGAAATTATTACTGATGGAGAACTAAATTTAACACCACATGTCCTATGGCTACACTTTCATAAATTATATTCATACTAAGAAATACATATATTATATATTATTTTTATAAGAAAACAAAAAATATACATGAATCATACCATATTCTTCAAAAAAATATACATGTGATATTGATATCGGGTCATGTCCATGGTAGAACCCTTTAATCAATTGGTATATTTTTATTCTATTGAAATGTTAATAGGAATCATCTTGATTCATAAACACTAAATCATGATTTTTTTCAAAAAAAATTGAACCATGTAATGAAATCAAGAAGAGGGAGTGATTAAATATTCAAAGATTTCATAATTTATTTTATTATATTTCTCAAACCACCACTCCATATATGTGGTGACTTAATCTCTTTTGCAAATCAATGATCCCTAGGTAACTAGAATAGTAGTGAGTGAGGTTACTCTTACATCACTCTATTGCCTCTTCAGTGGGGAGTAATGTCCATCCAAATAAGAAATTCTTATTCGTTAATATATTTATTTTATTCTATTACTAATAACACAGAGAAACTGATAAACATTAAATTAAAAAAATTTAAAATTATTTCATAATTTAGTTTCACTCTCAAAAAATTATAGAAACATTGTTTGTATAAAAACATTACATTTATAATCTTTTAAAATATAGAAATTTCTTGAAAATGTTTTGTTCCTTATAAAAATTTAAAATATTGTAGATAGCACCTTAATTTATATTTAAAGGAAACAGATTCATCCTTATACCTGAAACTAAAAATTCTAAATTTCAACCAAAAATTAAACACTATGACCCCAAAAAAATTTACATTAATTGGTTTCCAATCCATGTTTTTTATTTTATATTCAAACTATCCATTAAGGTGCCTTGTTTTTGAAAAAAATTAATCTCATAGATTTTTTCATTTCACCTAATTAATTTGATGATATACATTTTAAATTTTCAACTAGACTCCACAAAAATCCACACAATCATGATTTTTTATAAAAATAACTTTATATGAAAAAAATAAATTGAAATCATTATAGAACCCAATTAAATATATATTTATTCAAAAATATATAGAATTTACATTGTATTAGGGAGTTTTTTGTTGTAACATCTCAAATTTTTATAATAATAATATAATTTAATTAAGGATGGTTGGTTGACGGTAATTTTTCTTATTTATAATGAGTGTATATGAACAGTGTTTTCAAGACACATAGAATTAAAACTGATTGAAATAGGGTTTATGTTTAATATAATGTCACATACACTCAAAATTTATCATGTGATGTTTAGAAATAATCATTTTCTTTTTTAAATTAATTTTATTATAATATTATTATTTAATGTTATTTTTGTGAGTTTATCTATTATATTGGTTTACTATATGTGATTAGAAGAATAATGTGTAGGATCGAAATAATGATATAGATGCTCAATATACAAGAGGGGGGGTGAATTGTATACTTTAAAAATTCATTTTGAACCTTTAAAGTTAGATATGAATAACTATGTTTTCCTTAGATAAGGAAAGTTCTAAGTTTAACAAAGTTAAACTAAGAAAATTCACAACACCTCTAACACCAATTAAAAACTTGGAATAAGGAATGAAGTTATAAACTTCATGTTCTATGTACTTTCTTAAAACTGGAAAGAGATTCCGAAAGTAGGTTCCGAAAATATGGATCCGGAAATTGAAACATAACTAAATATTACAATATAAGATTCTACCTTAAATCGTATAGAATCTAAATGGAATAGAGTACAGTTAAGGAAGTATAAGAAAGTTATACATTCCTTACAATACAATATGCAGCGGAAAAAAACATGTAGTATAACTACAAGTAACAAGATATAAGTCTTTTAACCCAAAGAGAAGGGTATCCAACAACCTTGGATAAAGGTCCCTTGATTTATACTTTCAAGCAAGTCTGTCTTACCCACACCAGGGTAAGCGCTCGATACGAAGATCGGAGTCTCTATCTTGCTATCCCCGCAAGCCCTCAACTTCAAGGTAGTTGGAACCTCTGTCTTCCTCTACAAGGATGCCCTCGAACATTAAGTTAGTTGGCACCTCTGTCTTCCTATCCCCGGAAGTCCTCGAATGTAATCACCAACATTAGGAGTCGCACGAAGCTTTGAGAGTTAATAAGAGCCTCTCTCTCTATAAATCACTTCAACAGCATGTGTGAACTATGTCGAAGAAGTTGTGTTGAGCTCTTTCAAACAAGATCCTTTTTATAGGCAAGGTCGACCTCCTTTCCAATGGTCATATCTTCCTTAAAAATAGGAGGGACCTGTACACGTGTCACTTAACCAATGGATAGCTTATAACGGAATAGACGACATCGTTTTGTAACAAAACAAGTGTAACAGAAAGTACGACATCGTTTTAAGTCTAACTCAAAAAGTTTGGAGTGAAGATTCAGAGTGAAGGTTCGGAGTGTAAGAATAATTTCAAAGAGTAGACAAATTATAAAATTAAGCAAAATGAAAGTTCTGAGTCTAAGTAAAAATAATATTCAGAGACTAAATAAATTCAGAGTGTATAAAGCAAAGATGATCAGATTTTGTTTAATAGGTGAATTCGGAATGAGAATTCGGAATGAAAATTCGTCATCAGAATTCGTAATGAGAATTTGTAATCAAAATTCATCATTAGATTTCGCTGTCAAACTTCATGAGAGTTCGTATCCAGAATTCGGAGTAGAACTTCATTAGAGTTTGTATCAAGAATTCGGAGTGGAACTTCATTACAGTTCTCATTCAGAATTCGGAGCCTAAAACATAATGCTTCATATTGAAGTTTTAAACTATTCCAAGAATACAGAAATCAATCTGATTTTTATACTTAAGAAAAATATGGATATAGATAATGAAAATATGATAATAACAATTTTCCTTATAAAGGGATTTTCCTTATAAAAGCGATGTTCCTTAAAGATAAGGTGTTTGTGATTTTCAAAATAAGAAGAAATGGAAAATTCATAAGGAAAACCTTATTGACTCAACAATCTCCCCCTTTTTGGAAAGCACAAACATCCTTACGAAAAAAAAGACTAAGTGAAAAATTAAGGCTTATCTCCCTTTTCTTATGGAAGTTAATGAATACGACTAACTCCCCCTTAGGCTTTGAAACTCTAAAGATCTTATTCTAGATTTCCGGAATGGAATTTCATTAAGAATAAGAATGTCTTCTCTTAATGAAAAACTCCCCCTTAGATAAACTCTATTGGAGTTCTTTTTCTTTCTCCCCCTTTCTTAAGATTCCTTTTCCTTTTCCCCTTTTTGTTAGGGTTTTTTTCCTTCTCCCATTTTTTGATTTTCAAAAAGAATTCGAGGGAATGGAAAATATAACAAAGTACCTGAAAAATTATTAACAACAACAAAAGAAACAATCAAGAAAGATTTTTATTATGTTTGAATGTTCAAAAACAAGAAATCCAAGATTCAACAAAAGATCAGATTTGTCTATTTTGGATCTTCTTCCATCGACATGAGACCCTTAAGAATAGTTTTTATCTTCTTCAGGTCTTTATGGTCTTCTTCGTCTTGCTTCTCTAACACAACTATTCTTGCACTTTTAGCTTCAATCTTTTCTTCATGGGCTACAAGCTTTTATTCCTGAGCCTTCAAGATTTTTTCTTGCTTTAACCACTTTTCTTCAATCTCAATCCGATGATCCCTTTCATTCCTCCAGTTTTGAGCAACAGAATTCAGCTTCCCATTCAGATCTCTGTCTTCTTGAATCCAGGAATTCTTCTCAGCTATCAACTTTTCTTCAAAGGAAGAAGTAAGTTCATTTAGCTTCTTGTCTTCTGTCTCAAAAGCATCCTTAACATCATCTTGGAATTCATCAAATAGCCTCATCTCTTCTACAGTTTTCCTCGAACAACGGGTCATTCTCTTACAAGACCTTTTGTGGGCTTCATAGTCGAAAAAAAAAGTTTTGAACTGAGCCTCCATCTCAACACATGTGTCCATAACCATGGATACAGAGTCTATTTTCTGATTCAAAGTATGTTGGAGCATCTGGCATCTTGAATAAATACTTGAGAAAGTCGGAATAGAACCTACCAACTTCTTTAATGACTGAACAACAAAGTCATGTCCCAATGAAGATGACTCTGAATCCGAGAATTTTCTTGGAGAATTTTTTTCTTCAAAATGGTCATCCTTCTTCTTAGAAGAATCACCAACTTCCTTTCTCTTTACAACCACTGAGATCGGGGTATCCACAAAAAGTTACTTTCCCTTGTCCCTTTTCGGAATAGAGCCTTGTTACGGAGTTTTCTATTCACTATCAGACACTTGAAAAATATTGTCTTCATTATCAGCATCTTTTTGAGCATCGTCCTCTACATTATCCATTTGAGAAATATCATGTAGAATATGTTCTTCCTCTGCATGATAAGCTACTTCTTGTTCTCCTTTCTCCTCTTCCTTCCCTATAGTAACTAACTTAGAAGACTCAGCTTCTGAAGTTCGGAGCGACAGATGTTCCGAAGGTGACCCCATATAATCGTCTAACTGCTTCAAAAGATCTCTGGTCTCACCACTACCTTTAGCAACTGCTTCTTCCTCTTGCACAAACTGCTCAAATTCCTCAACATGCTTAGCTTTTACCTTCTCCAGAGTGACATAGTTTCTTCCTGGAGTCTCAGGTAGAGATTCCAAAGAAAAAGATCTCGGAACTGGAATGTTTCTGGAGGCCATCTCATTAAACTTCAATAAAGTCTGAACTACCTCAGCTTCAGACATCTTCTTCTTAAGCTTCTTTTGTTTCACTTGTTTTTCTAATTCATCCTTTGTCCTTTCCTTCAAGGCCTTAGCCTCCGCAGGATCCAATCCAAACTGAGGCTCCCCTTGCACTCTTTTCTCTTTGATTTCCCTCCACATAGCAACTACCTCATCACGGTAATCTTTCTTCTTCTTCAGTTTTGGAGGTACAGAATGAACTTCCTTATATTTGAGATTCTCTGCTTCAACTTCAACTTCTTTCAACTTTATCTTCTTCACAGGCTTAGAAGATTCAGGTTCAGCAACTTTCAGAAATGCTTCTTTCTTGAACTGGCATATCAAAGAACTCACTAGTCTTCTTGTCGAAAGAATCATTCATCCTTTTGAGTGTACCATCACTCACCAACATAATTTTGCAAACTCTTGTCTTAGACTTGCAAGCCTCCTTGAAAGACTCAAGGAACCGAACTATTAACTTCGAGATTATTTCTGGATACATTATGATCTGAGCTCTCAGATTCCCTTTCTTAACATTCTCAATGGTAATAAGAATGTGTTTCATCAGATTAAACATCCTTAGATTTATCAAAAAATCAACGATAAAAATATCACTCTTCTTCAAATTGTCTTTGTCACCTTTTCTCGGTACGATAAATCCTTGTACCCAAAATTCTAGAATCCAAAAATTCGTAGATAGACTAGCAATCTTCAGAGCCTTGTCATCTGACAGTCTGAGAGTCTCCAAAGCCTTTTCCTTGTTGAAATTTTTTTTTGAATCTGGTAAAACATGAAAGATGAACTCGACTTCACCTTCATTGTTCAGCCCTACCAAGCCATCTGCCTTGGCATAAGAAAGCTTATAAGTCTATCCATAAGACTTAAATGAAAATTTCTCCCTACCATCTTCCTTAAAGAAGGAAACTGTCTCATAGAACTCTAAAAGCAACTCTGAATATACTTCATCTTGATTCCTAGGCATAGACACATCAACATCTTCCCATTGGTTAAGCTTTATGTTCTTGGATATAAGAGAATCATACTTGTTGAAGAAATCGGGATGAACGAACCTTTATATATATACTATCCACTTGGAAATCGGCTTAGAGGAAGACATGTCTTGAGAATCTTCCTCCACAGACATTCGGATCTGAAGACTTCTGAGAAATTCGGAACAGTGATTTCTGAATATCAGAATGGCCTTAAAATGGAGAGGTGGAGCTTCGGGACGCTGGAGCATGAAAAAACCGATGTGGGACGACCATTTGGGGTCCCCTTTAAATAGGAAATAATATGACGGTTCATCTTCCTCGGTTCATCGAACGGTTGTAAAAAAACAGAGATCAAATCTGACGGTTGAAAACCAATTCTCAAGAAAAACTTGAATCTGATCTTTTGAGGTTTTTATTAAAACGAGGATTTAAGAAAAAAACTAAAATTCGAAAACAAAATATAAGAAAACACCAGCAAGTAAAGTATGATTACGAAAACTTGAGTAAGGAAATCATACCTTTCAGATTGGATTAGGAGGATTATTCGTAATGGGTAATATTCTTCTTAAAAAAACTACGGAAAATATTTACTACAAAAAGACATAGTTTGCAAAACTCACTATGAAAAACAAACTCATACTTCATTAGACTTGAAATAAATTCGCTTAAAGATTGCGGAGTTAAACCAAATATGATGTCATCAACATAAATTTGAAAAATAAATACATTTTTATTATCCTTATTTATAAAAAGAGTTGGATATTCATTTCCCTTAACATAGTTATTTTGACGCAAAAATCTTGTGATTCTATCATACCATGCTTTTGGGGCTTGTTTAAGACCATACAGAGCTTTGGTAAGTCTAAAAACATGATCAGGATGTTTTGTATTTTCAAAACCAGGAGGTTGTTCAACAAAAACATCATCTTGAACATAACCGTTAAGAAAAGCACATTTCACATCCACATGAAAAATTTTAAAATTAAAGAATGCTGCAAATCCAAGCATAATAAGGATAGATTCAAGTCTAGATACTGGAGCATAGGTTTCATCATAGTCTATTCCTTCTTGCTGATTATAGCCTTTAGCAACAAGTCTAGCTTTATTTCTTACTATGACTCCATTTTCATCACATTTATTCCTGAAGACCCACTTTACTCCAATAACAGAAGTTTCCTTAGGTCTTTTAACCAAGATCCAGACTTTGTTCCTTTCAAATACATTTAGTTCATCTTGCATAGCTTTGATCCAATCATCATCACCTAAAGCTTCATCAGTGCTTTTTGGTTCTAATCGGGAATGAAATGCTAGATGTTCTACTTCATTTTTTAAGAAAATTTCTAGTCCTTACAGGTTGATTTACATCACCAATGATACTATCACTGGGATGATTCTTAAGAAACACCTGATTTGGGTTTTGTAAAACCTGTTCATCAACATAGGGTAGAAAGTCTTATGGGGTAAATAATTAAGAAGTATCTTCTTGAACATTTTCCTTATTAGAAATATCTTCTATAAAGGGTTGAAAATATGTTTTTGAAAACACATCCGAGGATGTAGGTTGGTATAGTTTAAAAACAAAAGGATCTGACTTATCAAATTTTACATGCACTGTTTCTTCAACAGTACAAGTATTTTTATTAAAAACTCTATATGCCTTAAAAGTTGTAGAGTAACCTAAGAAAATTCCTTCATCAGATTTTGGTGAGAATTTATTTATGTAATATTTAGAATTCATAATGAATACCTTGCAACCAAAATCCTTGAAGTAGGATAGTCTTGGTTTTCTACCATTCTATAAGTCATAAAGAGTTTTATTAAGAAAACGTCTAATCAAAACACGATTTATAGTATAACAAACAGTACTTATAGCTTCAGCCCAGAAATTTCTAGCTATAGAATATTCACTCAACATGGTTCTAGTTATCTCTTGAAGAATTCTATTTCTTCTCTCAACTACATCATTTTGTTGAGGAGTTCTAGGTGCTGAAAAATTGTGAGTAATACCTTTCCTACTACAAAAAGTTTCAAAATCAGAATTTTGAAATTCTCATCCATGATCACTATGAATAGTTTTCAATGGAAGATTTTTCTCATATTTAAATTGAGCTCTAAAACTTTTGAAATAAGAAAAATCTTCAGACTTCTTTGCTAGAAAATAAACCCAAGTAAATCTAGTGTAATCATCAACTAGAACAAACACATTGTATTTGCCTCCAATACTTTCAGTTTGTGTTGGACCAAAAAGATCCATGTGTACTAACTGTAATTCATAAATTGTTGAGACTTCACCAATTAATTTAAAACTAGATTTATGTTGCTTTCCATATTGACAAGGATCACAAACTTTAGAAGAATCGAATCTAAGCTCTGGCAAATCATTAACGAGTTTCTTCTTAGATAGTTTACATAAGTTCCTAAGGTTACAGTGTCCTAGTCTTCTATTCCATAACAAATAATGATCTTCCATTGCACTTAGGAAAGGTAAATCTTGGATCCTGAGGTCTTCTAAATTTAAGGTGTAAACATTCTCTTGCCTATTGGCTGAGAGAATAAATTCTTCCTTGGAATTGTGAACTAAGCACTTATTATTCCTAAAATTCACAAGGTATCCTTCATCACACAACTGACTTATGCTAATGAGGTTGTGCTTAAGACCCTTAACAAATAAAATATTTGAAATCAAAGTTTTACATAGAAGAACAATATTACCAATACCAACAATCTCTCCCTTATCATTTTCTCCGAAAGTTACCTTTCCTCCTTTTGTTTTGATAGTATTTTCAAAATTGATTTTGTTACCAGTCATGTTCCGGGAACATCCACTATCCATGTACCATGTGTTTCTGCTGGTACTCTCTTTATTTTCCTGAAATCAAGAAAAGAATTAGACTTTTGGAATCCAAACTTTTTTGGATCCAAGATTTCCATATAACAAAATTTTAGGTACCCACATTTTCTTAGAGAAATAAGCTTTATGAAATCCTAGAGATTGGGTTTTGTTTAAGGAACAATTCCTTGCCCAGTGACCACCACATTGATACTTGTTACAAAATGGGGCACTTTTAGGAACAAATTAATTGTTACTAAAAGATGGTTTTTCATGGGTATAACCAAATCCAGATTTATTTCGTAAAGATCGTATTTGGGAATACATTTTATCAAAAATTTCCTTTCCATGGGCAATGTTTGATAAACACTTTTTTAAGGATAAAATTTCAGACTTGAGTTTTATAACCAAGTTTTTATCCTCAAAATCATTAGATTTAGAACTAGATCTAGGCTCGAAAACACTTTTCATAGAAATTACTTTTTCTAAATCTTTAGAAAGTTTGTTCTTCTCAGAACTTACTTCCTCAAGATTTTTTGAAATATTTTCAAAATCAGAATTTTTTTTATCAAGATCTTTATAAAGATATGATATCTCTTTTGTAAGAATATTATTCCTAGAGTTTTCCTTAACATGTTTTTTATTGAGTTTAGATTTATCAATCTCTTGAAGTTCAGAAAACCTAGAAACTTCTTCATAAGTAGGTGAAGTATTTTCTTCATCAGAAGAGGATTCTTCATTTGAGGAGTTATAATACTTACTATCATTGTAATTTAAAGATATATCGGTCAATGATTCAGCATTTCGTAGCTTATCCATAAAACAATGATTGTCAATAGGTAGTCTGGCTATAAGAACAATATTCTTCTATCTTGAATATTCATAATCAGAAGATTCATCTAAAGAGTCACCACCACTGGCACTACAGGTGTCATTTAATTTTAGAACTTTTTTAGCTTTGGCTTTATAATACTTCTTTCTATTCCAGTCTGAATTTCTTTCTTTCCTTTCTTTCTTTTTGAGCAAAGGGCAATCTGGTCTAATATGTCCAGCTCTCTTGCATTCATAACACGTGACTTCTCCATCTTTCCTATCCTTCATTTCTTTTTTCTTATACTTGGATTGGAAACATCTTTGGTCGGATATCTTGTTCATCCTTCGATCAATATTTTCTAACAAATTTTTAGAGATTTCACTCTCACTAGATTCGGATAGGAAAATAACTTTCTTAGACTTCGATCTGGTTACTCTCTCAGGAGTCTTAGCTTTTATTTGATTTGATGTTTTTGTAAAAGAAACTGTACCATTTCCATTTTTCTTCTTGATGTTGTCAGCATCTCTCTTCATTCTTGTTTCATATTGGAGAATAGTTCCAAATAGCTCATCAAGAGAAATTTGAGTGACCTTCTTGTTCTCATCTATGGTTGTTCTCTTTGATTCCCACTCATTGGGCATAATATCAACTATCATATCCACAAGTGCTTCATCATATAACCCTTTTTCTCCCATAGACTGTAAACTGTTAACTATAGTCATAAATCTCTGTTGAACTTTACATATTGGTTCACCATAAGGAAAATTGAAGCCATGGTATTCAACTCTAAGCATAGCTCTCCTTGTCTCAATCACTTTAGAAGTTCCAAAGTGTGTAACTTCTAACTTCTTTGAGATACAATTAGTTTCTTCACAAGAAGAAATTTGGCTATATATATTTCTAGTCATTGAACATAGTAAAGTATTTCGAACCTTATCATTGAGTTGATACTCATGATTTTCCTAGTTAGTGAAAGTTCTAACTTCCTTATCATGAATTTTATAATCACCAGTAAGCATAACAAAATTGTCCACTCCATTGTTGATAACAAAAGTCATCATTCGATCTCTCCAGTATTCATAGTAATTACCATCAAAGATCGGTGGTCTTGTAGGATTTAGATTATCAATAGAACCAACATTGACTCCTTCCATACTAAATATAACTTGGGAAATGAAACTAGTTAGTAGAAAAAGTTCATAATCACAAAGTTCGGAATGACAATGTTCGGAATGACAAAGTTCAGAATGATGAAGTGAGCAAGAAAAACTTATACGTGAGTATGAGTATTTCAGAGACCTTGCTCTGATACAAATTATAGGATCGAAATAATGATGTAGATGCTCAATCTACAAGAGGGGGGTGAATTTTATACTTTAAAAATTCCTTTGGAACCTTTAAAGTTAGATACGAATAACTATGTTTTCCTTAGAGAAGGAAAGTTATAAGTTTAACAAAGTTAAACTAAGAAAATTCACAACACCTCTATCACTAGTTAAAAACTTGGAATAAGGAATGAAGTTATAAACTACAAGTTCTATGTACTTTCTTAAAACTGGAAATAGATTCCGAAAGTAGGTTCCAGAAATATGGATCCGAAAATTGAAACTTAACTAAAGATTACAATATGAGATTCTACCTTAAAGCGTATAGAATCTAAATGGAACAGAGTACAATTAAGGAAGTATAATAAAGTTATACTTTCCTTACAATACAATATGCAGTGGAAAAAACAAGTAGTATAACTACAAGTTACAAGATATAAGTCTTTTAACCCAAAGAGAAGGGTATCCAACAACCTTGGATAAAGGTCCATTGATTTATACTTTCAAGAAAGTCTGTCTTACCCACACCAGGGTAATCCCTCGATACAAATATCGGAGTCTCTGTCTTGATATCCCCGCAAGCCCTCAACTTCAAGGTAGTTGGAACCTCTATCTTCCTCAGCAAGGAAGCCCTCGAACTTTAATGTAGTCAGCACCTCTCTCTTCCTATCCCTGAAAGTCCTCGAATGTAATCACCAACATTCAGAGTCGCATGAAGCTTTGAGAGTAAATAAGAGCCTCTCTCTCTCTAGAAATCACTTCAACAACATGTGTGAACAATGTCGAATAAGTTGTGTTGAGCTCTTTCAAACGAGCTCCTATTTATAGGCAAGGTCGACCTCCTTTCCAACGGTCATATATTCCTTAAAAATCGGAGGGACCTATACACGTGTCACTTAACCAATGGTTAGTTTATAACGGAATAGATGACATCGTTTTGTAGCAAAACAAGTGTAACAGAAAGTACGACATCCTTTTAAGTCTAACTCAAAAAGTTCGGTGTGAAGATTCGGAGCGAAGGTTCGGAGTGTAAGCAGAATATCAAAGAGTAGACAAATTATAAAAGTAAGAAAAATGAAATATCGGAGTCTATGTAAAAATAATATTTGGAGTCTATATAAATTCGGAGTGTATAAAGCAAAGATGATCATATTCTGTTTAATAGGTGAATTCGAAATGAGAATTCGGAATGGCAATTCTTCATCAGAATTCGTAATGAGAATTTGTAATCAGAATTCATCATTAGATTTCGGTGTCAAACTTCATGAGAGTTCGTATCCAGAATTCGGAGTGGAACTTCATTACAGTTCTCATCCAGAATTCGGAGCCTAAAACAAAATGCTTCATATCGAAGTTTTAAACGATTCTGAGAATATAGAAATGAATCCGATTTTTATACATAAGAAAAATATGGATATAGATAATGAAAATATGATAAGAACAATTTTCCTTATAAAAGTGATTTTCCTTATAAAAGTGATTTTCTTTAACAATGAGGTGTTTGTGATTTTCAAAACAGGAAGAAATGGAAAAGTCATAAGGAAAACCTTATTGACTCAACATAATGTTTTCTCTAGAGGTTACTATCATAATGTTAAGAAACATATTGATAATAACAAAAAATTTATTAATGATTATATGATATCTATTAAATTGAAATACCTTTACCATCTAAAAATGATCTTATCAATATTTATTTAACTTTGGTTTGGATATATATTGATAATTTTTTCATGGTCTTCAAGGATCATGTGTTATAAAAGAAGAGTGTTCTTGTTAATATTTATATGATATTATTTTTCCCTTATTGGTGTCATGTTCATATTAATCCTAAGACTATTTGAAATATGATTAACTTATTATGTTGGAGATATAAACATTAATAATAGAAACAAAATCTATAAAATATCTTATAAAGTTAAAAAATATGATTTTTTCTATTGAAATATTGTGGTCTCAATTTTAAATATTGTTCCAAAGTTTGTTCGTTCAATTTTTTTCAGTGTGTCGATATTTGATTGTATAGAAAACTACTTAAGAAAACTAGATAAGTTTCAAATAAGATATGTTGCTATGTTTAGAGCTATATTATTAAAGAGAGATGTTGATTTATGGATATTCAAGTTCCTAACATCATGAATAAATTCATGATTCAATATGATTTTATATATGTTTTTATAAAGTGCAGAAGATAGATATTAGCCAAAGTTTTGGGATGTTGAGTGAACCAACTACCATCAAGCTAATGCGTTCATATGGATCTATATTAATTTTTCATTACAATGTTTTAAGATGAAACTATATTAAAATTTATCTATAGTGTTGTAGTTATAAAAAGGATGAGTTACAAAGTATACATGTATCGGACTTTTTTTAGTGAACATGCATTATTTTTACATAGAATACGATTATAAAATTGGGTTGTCGTAAATGTTATGATGTTCTAACTTATAAAGTATATAAAACATTTTATGTAAATATTTGATTAAATTTTTTATGAAGGATTGCTTGTGTATGTAATCAGATGAAGGAAATACATATTGATAATACCATATTTGAGAAATATATGAAGCTATAATAGATGAATTTCAATTGGAAAAGTAGTCGAAATAACTATCAGATAGAGTATTTTGATGTCATCACAAGGATAAATATGAAGTTGTGATAAATTAAAACAATAGAGGGATAATATGTTCTATTGGAATGAAAGACATATGAATTTATACTAGGCAGAGAAGAATAATTTCACCGGATAGATATTTGTGGTGTCATCAAATTGGGATATAGAATGTTTATCCATAAATAGAAAATGGAGTACAAAGATTAAAATAAATTTGAAATGTACTATATAGAGATAATATGAAGTATTTATTGATGGAGATAAGTATGATTTATACCAAATGGTGGAAGGTAATGATTAATGAAGTTCCAATAACATGAAAAGAAATGGATAGAGAAATATGAGGTTGAACCAGACATAGAGGAATGTGAATTTATCAGACTCATAATTCCTAGGTTAATAGATTGAGATATATTGAGACTATCAGGCTTATATTTCCTACTGAATTTGAACAAGAAGAAATGAAATTTTTGAGTTTATTAGAAATAAATAGGTGAAGGTGTAAAAAATAATTTCCATCAAACAATTTAGTTTTTAAAAAGTCACATCGGAGAGAGCATCCATGATGATTTTATATTGGATGTGGAGATTTAAAAGTCATTAAGAAATCATTAAAAAAATCGTGATTCTAATTTTTTATTTCAATATTATTTAATATTAAAAATATTTGAGGATATATGAATAAATTTATTGATGTTGTGTTTTCATAAAACATTAATAATGTTCAAGAATTATTCAAAAGAAAAATAACCATGATAATATGATAAAGAAACCCCCTGTTTTAAATTTTGTGAAATAGAGATTTTTTAAGAATTTTGGAAGAATTATTTCTATATAAATATGTGAAGGAATGATATAAATTATTGTTATTGTTATGAATAGTATAGTGGTAGTGGTGAATTTTTTATGAAGCATGGATTGATGTGATGAAAGAGTTTTTTAAATAAGAGAAAAACAAAAATAATATTTTCTGATATAATTATTGCAGATAGCGGTGTATATTAATGAAAGAGTGTCATATGAATAATAATAATATGGCCAGAATTTTTTAATCGGATAAATGATCATCGATCCTAGGTTCCCATGATAGGTTACATTTGGGAGATTACAACAGATTTAGGAGTACTATATGTTGTGAATTAGATATAGTACATCTAACTGAAGTGTAACTCACAGAGTATACCAGACTAATTTTTACAAGATTAACTTTTTACAAGTAATATTTCTGAAATAATTTCTAGAAAGTTGAGTTTCGGTTTATCTAGGTCTTTATTATATTAGGAAAATATATTAAAAATAAAAACTCATAAGGTAGTAATTGATGATATTGAATAACACTATAAAAGGGTGAATGTGATAAAAATATCATATAAATAGAGAAAATTTTAAAAAGATTCTATTTCCATAGTGGATCAGAAAATCAAAACAATGAGCATATTGTTGGGTTGTAGAACTAGTATCTGAAGATGTTTATGGTTTTAGTGTATAACAATATTAGAAGAAATATGATACAAGAAGGAATGTTTGGGAGTATAACCAATTTTGGTAAAAGCGTTGATTAATATTTTGTATAACTTGGGTTAGCTTGAGGAATAATTACTGGGGTATTAACCAATTTCTTCATATTCCATTGTAATATTGAAAGAAGTTAGTAAATGAATCCATATTTGGGAGGATAATTAACATGTAAAGGAGTAGGTCATTGTACCATACCTTATAAGTATCATGTGTTGATATCTATTTATATTTAGTATATAAGAAGTGAGGTATATATATATATATTTGATTTAATTAGAACTCTAAAAATTTGTATATGTTGAATTCTAGGATAATAAGTCAAAATATAAATCAATCACCAGTTCACCCCTCCCCATCCCAATGATCTCATACTAATATGGGAACATCAATTAGTATCATATTATAGGTTCCCTAGGTCAAAATAAAGATTCAGTGAATAACAAGGTTTTTCTTGTATTTTATTGAAAGAACAATCATAGTTAGAAGAATAATAAGTTATCATATCTTCTATCTCTTGGAATATATTGTATAAACCCTAAAAGAGTTGAATTTCCTCCCATTAATGTGTTCTCTATGCCCATTGATAATAATATTAATTTATAATTTGATGGAAAAATATCAAAATTCCATTTTGATGGCACTCAATGAAAATATTTATACAAAAAATATGGCATTTTAGATTTCCAATGTTATGTGGGATAAGTTGAGGTGGAATGATTACAAATATGGAGGATCATATTTTAATATATTATCATATATGATAAATATTGTACTAATGAATACTTTACGATATTCAAGTAGAGTTTCAAAAATATATGAGGTTTCAAAGAGAATCTGGAAGATTATATTGTTGTTAAGAATGTAGTGTGAATTATTCATTATAGATTTGATGTTACTATGTCACCTCTAGTAGATTGGGAATATTTATATAAGGATTAAATTTAGAATATTATCATAGTATATTAGATTAGAAAAGAAATGGAATTTTAGAATAACTATAATGAAGAAATAACTTTTGAAGATTTGTTAAACTCAACGTTTATAGATAAAAAAGTAGAAGAATAATAAAGTGATTAAAATAATGGGGAAGATAAATTGGACTCAAATACAATAATTTTTATTCATCTAATAGATAAAAAATGAAAAATTGAAATGGAAAATATGTAAAATTTCTCTTAAATATAGTAATTTTGATGAAAATATTAATTTTCCACAGGTTATACTAATAAGAGGATCAATGATTCTATTTTTAAAGAATAATATAATATGTCTAGAAAAATTAAGTGGGAGAAACATATGAAAAAATTTCTCAGTAAAAATGAAAAAAAATTATTATGAAAAAGAGAGTATGATAATTTGACATTAAATAATGATTCTTATTTCCATGTTAACTTCTTATATCATGATAGAAGTGAAAATGATTCATCAGAAAATAATGATCAAGGAAAAAAACGAAATAGATCTTTTATGGACTCTTAATGAAAATTTCAAAGATAATATAGATAAAAATAAGAAACAAAATAAGCGAAGGAAGAATGTGAAGAATGAAATTATGGAGATAAATTATGAGAATTGTGAGTGATTAAAAAGGTGGTAACAATCCTTACTATGATTAAAGATCATAAATTTAAAGTGAATGAGCATGAAAGGAAATTGAAATGATATAATGAAGAATCTACTAGAAAGGAGAATATTAACAAGGCTTAAATAATACTTTTAGGTAATGTAACAATGACATGATAATGTTGGATGAATTTGATAATATAGTCAATGAACTTAATGGAAAATTGGAAGAGAGTGAGGAAGAGTTTCTTAAGATGAAATTAAAAATCCCTACAGCAAAAAGTGAGACAAGGAAGACCATAGAATAATTCACCAAAGTAGATGAGAATAAAGATGAATATTTTCAGACTTCTGGAAATATGGGTCAAAAGAATCATGTTTTTTAAGTATCTAAACAAGCACAAGAAATATCTTATTTTACTAAAAATATAGGTTCAATAGTTAAGATTGAATTATCTAGGATAGAGAATATTTTTGAGAAATATTCTTCCACTAAGAATGAGTGGAATATTTCTAGAAAATTCTACTTCAAAATATATTCTTGTGGTTTATAAAGATATAAAAAAACAAATATAAGATAAGTATTATTATCAATTTTAAAGATCATGATTAATAGTTCACTATTAGTTTTGTGGGTTATTTAGCATAAAGCATACTCATGTTTGTACAATATGTTTCAATTAGTAATGATTCATGATTCAATGGGGACATATGGACGCATATGTGGGAATATTATGAAATTTCAGCAAGAAAAGGAGCTCAAGAAAGTTCAGTAGGTAAATTAAGTTAGTTATAGAAAGAACGAGTATTTAGTTATTTTTCAATAACAAATGGTCAAGGCTCGAAATATATAAGAAGAAAACAATAATACTTAAAATAGTAATGAAATTGGATTAGAAAATGAAAAAGAAATTATAACATGTTTTCAACATTTTTTGGTTTGAAGATTCAGAATATGTGAATTTGGTTTGAGCAATATAGGAATGGTACTACAAACATTACTACTATCTTACAAAACAAATAGAAATGTATAAAAGAGATGTTACAAAATCAAGGGAATAATGATGTTATAACATTTGAAGATAAGATTAATGTAACACCCCAGGTAAATAAAGAGTATTACATTTTCATATTTATCCATATTTGTGAATAAAATATTAATATTACTTTAAAGGGGACGCTATGCACGATGGCATACCCAATACGCAACAATGAGTTTCTTGGGAATCTTGTATTGCACTCTAATAATCAAATAATATTGTTTTAAATGGTAGTTAACGCCTAGCCTTCGTAATGGCGGGAATGAACAGAACTAACTAAAAAATGATTATATATGTTTTTCAAATATTTTTACTCTTTATAATAAATGTTATATGATTAAAAATGCAAATGAATCCAATTTTAAGCATAAACATTCCAATATTCTTTAAAAGGTCGATTAACCGCCTTTTAATGGAGAACCTCTTTTAAATCCACTTTTTGACAATTTTATAATCTCTATTTTTCAAAATAAACATATTATTTATTATTGGGACATTGATATTTACCATGGGTTAATTTTTGGTATTTTTCTGACAATGTTCATTTTTCAATGAATACTGAAAAATAATGCATTTTACATCAAAACTGCTTTGTCATATAATTTGATTATATGGTTATATTATCTTTTTATTTTGTTTTAAAGTGTAATTAGATTATATTTTTACCATTTAATTCAATTATGGTCATTGGGATTAATTTCACTTTGGAATTAGGCATAAACAAGTGCCAAACTTTTCATAAATATTGTTTCTAAAAAACCCGCTATTTGTTTTGACAAAGGGAAGTTTTTTTAAATTAATTATTGCAATTTATGTGTTTTTAATTTGGTAAAATGGATTACATATTTGGAATCAGAAGTTACAAATTATGTAATTAAGAATCTTTTTTTTTTGACATTATGAATAGTAACGACGGTAATTATCTTTAATTATCTTGATTAATGAGTAATCGGGTAGTTAAAGATAATAATATAACATCATAATAATAAAAAATGACCACAAAATGTGTCCTAAGGCTACTGTTTGTATCATGGCCGACCATGGGATGCCTTGTGCCAAACTTGGGGGCCCCATGGAATCACTTTTGTGAGAAAGTGACTTTTTATCTTTTATTTTTAAAGAATGTTAAATGTAACAAAGAATGTATCACCTAAGTAAAATATTTTTAATTTTGTCTACATAAATGATATTTTGGACTATAAATATTCATTTGAAATCTACAAATATTTCCTACATCATAGTGTTTTTTATTATTTTTAGACATTAAATAACTTAAATTATTTATGACATCATGATGATGTAGCGATGACCTGATTATTTAACGATTTAATTAAAATGGAATGATAATGTAAAATCTAAGACCTACACATGTCCAAAAACTATTGGATGGGTGTATTTAGAACCCTTATCACCTTATACTCGAAAAACATCAATTTGGGACCATTAAAATCCGAAACGCATTTGAAAATAAAGTTACATTTTATACCTTTCCAAGAGTGCCCCTCCTCTCCTCTTATAAAAGGCCCCCACCCCTACCTCCTTACCCACACTTCCAAAGCCTTTGGCTCACCCAAACCCTGCCCATTTTGTCTCTCCACATAACTCTCTAACTCCTTGAAGCCTCGCTTTGGTCATAAGCCTTCCCCAGAAAGCCTTTGAGCTCAACCCAATGGGAGTTACCCGATTTTAAGGTAATGTCTTCACTTGAGTCCTTTTGTTTTATTTTGATTCTCCAACCCCCTAAAATCTTTTTATTAATTTATTTTGTAACAACTCAAGTATCTTAAATATAATAGGATGTTTTTATAAGAATTATTCGAGCTACACTTACACACACCTTCGTCTAATGGTTAAATAACATACTGTTTCTATGGTTGGCGATTTTCTGCCTCATGAAACGATGATTGTTCAATATTCTTTTAACACCTTTAAAGGTGGCCATTATGATGTCACTGTATTTTATATATTATATATATGGTATTTATGTTTACTATATTCTTCTTTATTTTATATTTAAACCATACATTTATTCTTTTCATGTTGTGTAAATGCGATAATTTCATATGAGGAAGTGCGGACTACCGCCCCCTCAAGTGATGTGACTCGTACATGCAATACATGGAATGTATAAAGAATGAAATTAATAAACATATGTGACCTATAGAACATATATATTATACTGTAATTATAATATATATATATATATCATTTATTTTTAATTCCATTAATATGAAAAAGAAAAAAATGAAAGTAGCGTTCATGCGTACGTACGGTCTACCGTCTCCATGAATGGTGCTTTTAGTTTTTTATCTCAAAATGATATGGAATAGTATAAGATAAATATTTACTGGATATATGTGATATATATGATATATACATCATGATTATAACTCTGGATATAATGGATACATGAACAACTTGTAATTATAAAGAGCATATTTTGACCCAAGTACCAATGATCGTTTAAACGACCGTTATTAACTAAAATAATTACATAGTGTTCATGACATGGTAATAAGTGATATAAAAGGAATAATGAACTTGGAAAAGGTTCTTAAGGAATTATAAATTAACTCAAGTTTATTATTCAGGAGATTAAAGAACGATCGAGTCAAGTCGGACCCAAGGTAAGGGATCCTACACCTCTCTTTCTTTTCAAGTACACTCTTTTATGTCATTCCTTTTAAAGCTCATATATCTTGTTATTGGGATATTATTTTATATTACTCTTACTTTAATTTTTATTTTAATATGATTATAGGCCTTATTATCTCTCATCAATCCACTTTGGACGTTTTGAGTGGCGCCGTTAGGCTGCCGAATTTTTCGTAAGAGATCCAACCTCTCTCTTTCTTTTTAAGTACTCTCCTTTATGTCACTTCTTTTAAGCTCCTCTTTGTTATGTTGGGGGATGTTCTTTTATATTCCTATTTCTGTAAAAATTATGTTAATATGATGAGAGACCATATTTCCTCTCATCAATCCATTTTGGAAGTCTTAAGTGGCACCGTTAGGCTGCCGAGTTTTCATAAGGGATTTTTCATCTCACTTTTATTCCCGTGAGATTTATGCTACATTTGCCACAATTTCCTTTGAGTGGTGTATGTACTGCCCATTATTATACACTTTGTGTAGTATAATTTTATTTATGGGTATTCACATATTCATTGTCTGACCCTTCTTCGATGGGGTGTGCGTTTCGAAAGTTACCCAACTCGGTAAGGGGACCTTTCACCCTCCTCTTTTTAAAAGACTTATTTTGTTATGTCTTTTAATTCACATACTATTATGTTGGGATATGTTATTTTATCTCCTTATTGATGTAAATTTTATTTCCAAGTGATGATATTCCCTTTTTATCTCTCATAAACTCATTTTCTGAATTTTGAAGTGATGTCGTTAGGCTGTCGAATTTTACCAAGGGAACTTTTTAACCCAATTTCGATTTCTTTGGGTACAACATGTAGTTATTGAATATGTCATCCTTTGAATATGTGATAATGACCTTTTATTGTTTTACACTTAATATCCACATATATTGGGTGTATTTATATTTTTCACACATAATTATGAGATTGATTTATCCTTAATTTAAGGATACCTTCTTTATAAGGGATTTCATCTCATTTTACATTTCTATTGAGACTTCAATATTGTTATACACCAATTCACTCTTATATGGTGTATATACTGTTCTTTGGAATATTATATCATGAATCCTTTTATTCTCATGATATTATAAAGTTATAATTAAATGTTATTCCTCAATTATTGTATTCAAGTGTCTCTCATTTTGTTAAAAACCCTTTAACTAAAATATCATTTTAAATATTTTAATGATTTATACTTATAAATATTTCTCATTAATATCCATGTTTTAAAAATGGATTTAAAGATTTATTTATATGGATATTAATGGTTTAAAATGTTAAAATCTTCAAGGTGGTATGGGATACTTTGATTCAAAAATCTCTTTATTAAATGTTTTAAATGGTTTGGAAAATGTTTTTTTTGAATGGATTCATTATGTCAAAATCCTAAAATGTTATATTGTTTTTGAAATGTGGGAATGTTATCTTTACTTTATTCTTAAGTTATGTGCTATGATTATGTTATGGTTCTTGGGAATTGTTATGAAGACGGGTGGTTTCGTGATAAACTAAGGGCGGGTGAGCCCAATATAGCTCTCCAATGCATTGGGTAACACGAAGGAATGAAACGTTAAGGTTTCTCTGAAGAGATATAGGGAATATACTGTGGTGGGTGTTCCAAATGTAACCAAGAGGGTTACACCCTACATAAGAATGCTATGAATGCCTCAAGTTACCTTTTATGTCTTATGATTTCTATGATTTATTAATGATTTGATGAGGTATGTTAAAGTGCCTATGTTTTATGGGTAAAGTATGATTTCATTCTTATGTATATATGAACTCATGTTTCCATTCCATATTTTTATAACCCTTACTGAGCTTTTTATGCTCATCCAAAGTTTTTGAAATGTTTTTCACAAGTCAATGGAAAGGTACATGATATGATGATTGTTTCAAGGATGTTTCAATAAAGAATCCATGTTTTATTTTAAATATGTTTCCATTGATGGGAAGAATGAATATTGTCTTTTATGTAACCACTTTGTTTAAATGTGGAATGTAATGCAAGTTTCATGATCTATTTCTCTAAAACTCTAAACCTGAAAAGATCCTCAATGTGTAATCTTGTAATAACTCAAGATTAAGAAAGGTTTAAGGCTGGGTCCTTATAGTTGGTATCAGAGGTCGGTTTAGATAACTTTAGAGGTTAGGGTATTCTCTAAGCACAAGTTACATTACCATAATGGTTAGGATTTCAGAAAGAGTCCTAGTTTTAGATAAAGTGAATGATTAAGTATATCTTAGTGTTTAACTTACTCATTAGTACATTATGGTTTTGTTGATATACTCACACTGACATTTCTGTTTTTAGTGAATGGATGGATCTAGAAGGTACCAAAGAGACAACAGGTTTCAAGGAAACTGTGGTGGTTCTCTGATTAAGATACTAGATAAAATGGGGGATTCAATGAGGAAACTCGTGGTTGTTCTAAACCAACTATCAAGGAGTCATGATCAACCACTTTAACCATGGTATGATCTATAATGAATCATGTACGAGATGACCAATCGATGTGGAAGTTCAGGTAATAATTATAAAGGTAACCATTAGAGTTTATATGATCCTTACTTTTGAGGTAATTATGGGTTAGTATATGTTATGATGGAAGTGAAAGGCATGAGATAAAATTGAGGTTAAATTATGTTATGGTTATTTTTGATGATTTTATCTCTTTTTGGGGAATGATTTGAGAATTATATAGTTTTGGAAAAAGGACAACACGCAGACCGTGTGACAACCCGTCATGTCGGACAAAGATGCGGGAATCGAACCCACAACCAAAGTGCGACTGGTATTTATCGCCTACCACTGGACAACGTGAATTCCTTGGTTAGTTTGACTAATTATTTTAAGTTAGATGATTTTAGGAATCAAGAGTAAGTTTATATTGGGTTATCTATGGAAATGATTAACCTATCATCGAGGATATGTGATTAGGTTAATTACTTTTCAATATGAGAATTTAAGAGCAACTGATGTTGTTTGGAGATAAATGTTACAATTTAACTAGGAAGACTATATGACTAAATCCTTCAAATATTTGGGTTTCAATCTTAGATTGGTTTAATTTTAAGAATTTTATGAACAAATTGTTTATCGAATGGTCCTCATTGAACTTTGGGTTTTGTTGGACAAATTTTAGAGATTAAGAATAGATTTTCTTTTTATAAAGGGTTATCCTTTTCTTGATTATATGTTCTTGTACTAACCTTTTTGGTTTTGGTTTTGGTTAAAGTCTAAAGACATGGGAAGTATATAGTTCTCTTTTTTGGATTAGGTGATTCTCTAGAAGTTGATTATAGTGAACAAGTCTTCCTAAATACTCGTCTTTAGGAGAAAATATGAGTTTGTGTAAGGAATCTAATAAAAGTTGAAAGTCAACATGATAAGTGATTATGTTTCCTTATGAATAAATTCTTCAAAAAAACAAAAAAATGATGTCTATTAACTTTTCCTACGGAGGAATCGAATACTGTTTAACCCATCACATGTTTGTGATTTTCTTGTGGTTAACTTTCTCCTAGACATGTTTACTATCACTCTCCATCAGAACATGACCCTTTGTTTTTCCCCCATGTCCATATTTTCATACTTGGAATCCTAGTATGGGTTATCTTGGATGACCTTTGTACTTATCTTTCTTTATTTTAAAGTGATTGTTTTACCGACTCTCGTTCCGATGTGGGACGTTCAAGGATGTTTCCAAGCTCAATTTTAAAATTGCGAGGATGCAATTCCCAAAAGGGGGGAAGGATGTAACACCCCAGGTAAATAATGAATATGACATTTTCATATTTATCCATATTTGTGAATAAAATATTAATATTACTTTAAAGGGGACGCTATGCATGATGGCGTACCCAATACGCAACAATGAGTTTCTTGGAAATCTTGTATTGCACTCTAATAATAAAATAATATTATTTTAAATGGTAGTTAACGCCTAGCCATTGTAATGGCGGGAATGAACAGAACTAACTAAAAAATGATTATATATGTTTGTCAATTATTTTTACTCTTTACAATATGTTTTATAGGATTAAAAATGCGAATGAATCCAATTTTAAGCGTAAACATTCCAATATTCTTTAAAAGGTCGATTAAACGCCTTTTAATGGAGAACCTCTTTTAAATCCACTTTTTGACAATTTTATAAGCTCTATTTTTCAAAATAAACATATTATTTATGATTGGGACATTGATATTTACCTTGGGTTAATTTTTGGTATTTTTCTGACAATGTTCATTTTTCAATGAATAGTGAAAAATACTGCATTTTACATCAAAACTGCTTTTTCATATAATTTAATTATATGGTTATATTATCTTTTTAGTTTTTTTAAAAGTGTAATTATAATATATTTTTACCATGTAATTCAATGATGGTCATTTGGATTAATTTCACTTTGGAATTAGGAATAAACAAGTGCCAAACTTTTCATAAATATTGTTTCTAAAAAACCCACTTTGTTTTCACAACGGGAAGTTTTTTTCAATTAATTATTGCAATTTATGGGTTTGGAATTTGGTAAAATGGATTACATATTTGGAATCAGAAGGTCCAAATTATTTCATTAAGACTCTTTTGTTTTTTGACATTATGAATAGTAACGACCGTAATTATCTTTAATTATCTTGATTAATGAGTAATCGGGTAGTTAAAGATAATAAGATAATATCATAATAATAAAAAATGACCACAAAATGTGTCTTAAGGATACTGGTTGTCTCATGGCCGACCGTGGGATTCCTTGTGCCAAACTTGGGGGGCCCATGAAATCACTTTTGTGAGAAAGTGACTTTTTATCTTTTATTTTTAAAGAATGTTAAATGTAACAAAGAATGTATCACCTAAGTAAAATATTTTTAATTTTGTCTACATAAATTATCTTTTTAACTATAACTATTCATTGGAAATCTAAAAATATTTCCTACATCATAGTATTTTTTTTATAATTTTTAGACATTAAATAAATTAAATTATTTATGACATCATGATGATGCAGCGATGACCTCATTATTTAACGATTTAAATAAAATGGAAAGATAATGTAACATATAATACCTAAACATGTCCAAAACCTATTGGATGGGTGGATTTATAACCCTTATCACCTTATCCTCTAAACACATCAATGTGGGACCATTAAAATCCGAAACACATTTGAAAATAAAGTTACATTTTATACCTTTCCAAGAGTACCCCTCCTCTCCTCTTATAAAAGGCCCCCACCCCTCCCTCCTTACCCACAATTCCAAATCCTTTGGATCAGCCGAAACCTGCCCATTTTGTCTCTAAACATCCCTCTCTAACTCCTTGAAGACTCACTTTGGGCAGAAGCCTTCCCAAGGAATCCTTTGAGCTCAAACCAAAGGGAGTTACCCGATTTTAAGGTAATGTCTTCACTTGAGTCCTTTTGTTTTATTTTGCTTCTCCAACCCCATAAACTCTTTTTATTAATTTATTTTGTAACAAATACAGTATCTTAAATATACTAGGATGTTTTTATAAGAATTATTAGATCTACACTTACACACGCCTTCATCTAATGGTTAAATAACATACTGTTTCTGTGGTTGGCGATTTTCTGCCTCACGAAACGATGATTGTTCAATATTCTTTTAACACCTTTAAAGGTAGCCATTATGATGTCACTTTATTTTATATATTATATATATGGTGTTTATGTTTACTATATTCTTCTGTACTTTATATTTAAACCATACCTTTATTCTTTTCATGTTGTATAAATGCGATAATTTCATATGAGGAGGTGCGGACTACCGCCCCCTCAAGTGATGTGACTCGTACATGCAATACATGGAATGTATAAAGAATGAAATTAATGAACATATGTGACCTATATAACATATATATTATACTGGAATTATAATATATATATATATCATTTATTTTTAATTCCATTAATATGAAAAAGAGAAAAATGAAAGTAGCGTTCACGCGTACATACGGCCTACCGTCTCCATGAACGGTGCTTTTCGTTTTTTATCTCAAAATGATATGGAATAGTATAAGATGAATATGTACTGGATATATGTGATATATATGATATATAAATCATTATTATAACTCTGCATAAAATGGATACATGATCAACTTGTAATTATAAAGAGCATATTTTGACTCAAGTACCAATGATCGTTTAAATGACCGTTATTAACTAAAATAATTACATAGTGTTCATGTCATGGTAATAAGTGATATAAAAGTAATAATGAACTTGAAAAAGGTTCTTAAGGAAGTATAAATTAACTCAAGTTTATTATTCAGAAGATTAAATAACGATCGAGTCAAGTCGGACTCAAGGTAAGGGATCCTACACCTCTCTTCCTTTTTAAGTACACTCTTTTATGTCATTCCTTTTAAAGCTCATATTTCTTGTTATTGGGATATTCCTTTATATTAATTATACTGTAATTTTTATGTTCATATGATGAGAGGCCCTATTCTCTCTCATCAATCCATTTTGGAAGTTTTGAGTGGCGCTGTTAGGCTGCCGAATATTTCGTAAGAGATCCAATCTCTCTCTTTCTTTTTAAGTACTCTCCTTTATGTCACTTCTTTTAAGCTCCTCTTTGTTATGTTGGGGGATGTTATTTTATATTACTCTTTCTGTAAACTTTATGTTAATATTATGAGAGACCTTATTTCCTCTCATCAACCCATTTTGGAAGTCTTAAGTGGCGCTGTTAGGCTGCCGAGTTTTCGTAATGGATTTTTCATCTCACTTTTATTCTCGTGAGATTTATGCTACATTTTCCACAATTTCCTTTGAGTGGTGTATTTACTGCATATTATTATAAACTTTGTGTAGTATAATTTAATTTATGGGTATTCACATCTTCATTTTATGACCCTTCTTCAATGGGGTGTGCGTTTCGAAAGTTACCCAACTCGGTAAGGGGACCTTTCACCCTCCTATTTTTAAAAGACTTCTTTTGTTATGTCTTTTAATTCACATACTATTATGTTGGGATATGTTATTTTATATTCTTATTGATGTAAATTTTATGTCCAAGTGATTAGATGCCCTTTTTATCTCTCATCAACTCATTTTCTGAATTTTGATGTGATGTCGTTAGGCTGTCGAATTTTACCAAGGGAACTTTTTAACCCAATTTCGATTTCTTTGGGTTCAACATGTAGTTATTGAAGATGTCATCCTTTGAATATGTGTGAATGGCCTTTTATTTTTTTACACTTAATATCCACTTATATTGGGTGTATTTATATTTGTCACACATAATTATGAGATTGATTTATAATTAATTTAAGGATACCTTCTTTATAAGGGATTTCATCTCATTTTACATTTCTATTGAGACTTCATTGTTGTTATGCTCCAATTCACTCTTATATGGTGTATATACTGTCCTTTGGAATATTATATCATGAATCCTTTTATTCTCATGATATTATAAAGTTATGATTAAATGTTATTCCTCAATTATTGTATTCAAGTGTCTCTCATTTTGTTAAAAACCCTTTTACTAAAATATCGTTTTAAATGTTTTAATGATTTATACTTATAAATATTTCTCATTAATATCCATGTTTTCAAAATGGTTTTAAGGATTTATTTATATGGATATTAATGGTTTAAAATTTTAAAATCTTCAAGGTGGTATGGGACACTTTGATTCAAAAATCTCTTTATTAAATGTTTTAAATGGTTTTGAAAATGTTTTTTTTAATGGATTCATTATGTCAAAATCCTAAAATGTTATATTGTTTTTGCAATGTGGGAATGTTATCTTTCCTTTATGCTTAAGTTATGTGCTATGATTATGTTATGGTTCCTGGGCATTGTTATGAAGATGAGTGGTTCCGTGATAAACTAAGGGCGGGTGAGCCCGATATAGCTCTCCAATGCATTGGGTAACGCGAAGGAGTGAAACATTAAGGTTTCTCCGAAGAGATTTAGGGAATATATGGTGGTGGGTATTCCAAACGTAACCTAGATGGTTACTCCCTATGTAAGAATTCTATGAATGCCTCAAGTTACCCTTTATGTCTTATGATTTCTATGATTTATTCATGATTTGATGAGGTATGTTAAAGTGCCTATGTTTTATGGGTAAAGTATGATTTCATTCTTATGTATATATGAACTCATGTTTCCTTTCCATATTTTTATAACCCTTACTGAGCTTTTTATGCTCATCCCAAGTTTTTGAAATGTTTTTCACAGGTCAAGGGAAAGGTACATGATATGATGATAGTGTCAAGGATTTTTCAAGAAAGAGTCCATGTTTTATTTTAAATATGTTTCCGTTGATGGGAAGAATGAATATTGTCTTTTATGTAACCACTTTGTTTAAATGTGGAATGTAATGAAAGTTTCATGATATAATTCTCTAAAACTCTAAACCTGAAAAGATCCTCAATATTTAATCTTGTAATAACTCAAGATTAAGAAAGTTTTAAGGTTGGGGCCTTATAATTAATTTATTATATGGAGATTTAAAAAATGATAAAAAATACATTAAAAATCAATGAAGGCTAATTGTAAGGAAAAAAGAGCATACCATTCCAAAACTAAGAAAAATAATAAAAATTTAAGTTTGAGAGAAGACTCTCAGTCAGATTATCACTTCTTAAGAGAATTTATTTTCCTCTTTATTCTCAATGCACTTTTTTATTTAAACTAACTTCTATGGAATTGATTGAGAAGGCGTTGAGATGATGGTTGAGTTTTTTAGTAGGATTATAGTAAAAGGAGACATAAATCATGGAACATAATGATCATATTGCTGAGTATTTTTATGTTACCCTTCTGGGGGAGTAAGGATGAACCTGAAGTATGAGTATCAACATTTTTTAAAAAAATATAGGGAATTGATGATGTTATAAATGCTGATATGTAGGTTTTTTTTCTACACATGAATTTTTTGATGTGTTTGTTGACATGGATTCAGTTTCCATCTCAAAAATATATTTTATATTAACCATGGTATATGAATAATAGAATGATCTTGAAGAAAGTATTACATAGAAGAACTATTATCGATAATAGTGATAACCTTGATTGTACACCATTTTTGTCAACATTATGTTCACCCATGTAGACACAAAGCTTATTAGTAAAATAATATTTGTTAATAAACTTATTTAATATTATTCTCAAATCAAATAAATTTATTAATATTTGGGAGTAACAAAGACATTTTGGGATGATACCAATGTTACCCTTTACATTAATGGGGTGAATATAACTTTAATGGAGAAAAGAAAATTAAAACATCATATTGGGGAGAAATATTTCAGAAAACATATTGTCTTAAAATATTCTTGAAGTTGTATGAGGTTATTGACAACAAACACATATGGAGATATTGTTACTCCAAATTTTTATAGTTCATTTTTTTTCTAAATATGTGTCTATAGATAATATTACATAGGAAACATGGGGAATATTGAAAGAAGTTTTATTGATAAGGTTATAAAAAATTATTAAATTTAGAAGTTTATTTTCAAATTTTCATATTCCGAACATGATTAAGAACTCATGATTTATGATGAGTTTGTATAAATATTGTGTAATAAAATTATGCATCATATTATGTTTACTAGATTGATATTATTTATACAAATTTAAAGATTTTAAAATGATGATGTTGAGAATAATATAAATTTTGATTTTATGATGTCTATAAAAGTTTTTAGATGCAAATTTTAATAATTTCTGGATGAGGAATATCATATATGTCCCATCACATTTAGGAAATCCATTAAGATCATATTGGATGGAGAAATATATGAATCTACAATGGATAAATTTTGGATAGACACTCTAAAGATCCATCAAATGGAGTATTGATATATCATCATATTGTGAAATATAAAGTTTTGAGGATGTCACTAGATAGAGAGCAATGAATTTATATTAGATTAAATTGTGGATAGATCTCTATAAGATAGAGAAACACATTTCATTGGATGAATATTTGTGATGTCATCAGATTGAGAAATACGAATTGTATCTATAAAAATAATGGTTGTACAAATTTCAAGATGGATTTTAGTTATATAATATAGAGATAATGTGATTTGTTACCATATAGAGAGTTTTATTAAGTCTACCATATTCTGAAAGACTATGATCAATAAAGTACAAATGTATAGATAAGAACCAAAAAGAGAAATATATAGTTATACCTGACATGGGGAAATGTTATGTCATCTCACATGGAGTTCTAAAGTCATTAGATAGATTATATTTATCCCATTATAAATAGGTTTCCTGGTGAATTAGAATTAAAAAAAGTAATTTTTTTGATTACATAAGATAAGAAGCATGAAAGTGTACCAGATAGAGTCTATCAAATAGAGCAGATATTGTGAAGAAATATCAGACATAGCTACCTTAATAATGGTACAATGTATAGAGGGTTTAGGATCTCTAAAAATATTTTTCAAGTCTTTAAAAATTTCATGATGTTGAGCTATTCTTTCAACAGTCATAAATCTTTATATGTTTTTTGTAATTATAAAAAAGTAGTTTATGTTGAGTTTTCATGAATCACAAAAAAAATCAAGAAGGTTTGAGAGTAATTCTATTAAAGTTTTATTCCATGGGAAAATATAAGTTTCAAATATTGGGGGCCTATACATTCTTCATGGATTTCAGTGGAATTTTTACTATATAAAGAGGTGTATGAATGGTATGAATATGTGATATTTTTTCATGGAGGATCATAAGTGAGGAGGTTTTTTTGAATTATAGTGTGATATTTTGATTAGCATCTCAACATAATTATAGAAAAAATCATAAAATATAAGACTTTATTATTTAAATATTTTAGATAGAGAAATATCTAATGGAAAAGTACCCAAATAATTAGGAGAATCATACTATGTTGATTCATCAGAAGAAGGGGTATTAGACTAAGGTTCATCGGATAGATTGCATCCTAAAGAACACAGAAGACTGAGAACTAAATGTAGTGAATTCGATATAAAACACCATAATAAATTGAAATAGACTAATAACACAGGATGATGTTACTTTAGATCAAATTTTCCTAACGAATATTTTCATACAATGATCTATAATAGTGAGTTTGAGCTTATCTAGATCATTCAAAGATCAAGAATAAGTTTCAAGACCAAAAAACTCTTATGAGTGTTTTTGCAGATCTTGAGGAACATCATACACAGTATATGGTGATCCAACATTCTTATGGAGAAATAACAAAAGATGAAAAAGATATTGGTAGACCTAATCAGAGAATAAATATAAAGAGCTTATAGCTGGGGTGTTGATGTAGTTACTAAACAATGTTTTATTTTGGGTGTATAGCTAGTTGGAACCAAAGTTGATACAAGAAGAATAGTTGGTGGTTATAACCAACTATATGATATGATTTGATTTATGTGGTCTAGAACCAAGGTTAGCTGGAGGAAATATTACTAGATTGCACTAATAGTTTTTTATATATCTTTTTAATCTGAAAACAATCTAGTAAATGAATCTATGTTGGGGTACATAACTAAAATGGAAAAGAGTGGGTCATTTCACTGAATGTTATAAATGTAATGGTTTGACTTATCTTTATATGTATTGTATATAAATTCAGGTATAGATATAAATTTTAGTTGACTGGAACTCTATAAATATTCAAAGTTTAAATTCTAGGATAATAATTCATAAAGTAAAGTGATCATGGATTCATACGCTTCCCCTCTCAACAGTCTCACAATGATCTGGGAACTTTATGAAATATTCCTTTAAGCTATTGTTCACATTATAGTCAAAGTATTCAAGATACTTTTACTCGTAATGGATATTTTTTGTTTCAAAAGGATTCATCACTAAAAAAATATCATTCTAATTAGATTAAGGGGGTTATTAAATTGAAGGAAAAAGTTCATTATTTTATGGAAGCAAATGGGGATGAAATTAATAGGAAATGGAAAATAAAACCTTTTTAACAAAGTAACCAAAGATATTATGATTACAAATAAAATTCTAAACTAGCCTAAATTGACAAATGTTTTTTGTGGGGATTCATTATTAAAAAGAATGAATTATAGATGTGGATAATTTCTTAATATATAATCCTTAAATGGATTTTATATTCTATATTTTCCCATCATGATTTTATTTTTTGTTATTTATGAATTTAAGATTCCAAAGACAATATTTTTTAAAAAAATTACTATTTATTAATACATATTGAAGCATATAAGATTTCTATTAAACATTTATACTCCTCCACCATATTTGAATATTATAATTGGAAATATTATTAAGTACATTGATTAGTTTTCTATTTTTTTTGAATTTGTAAGAGTTCTTTTTTTGAATTTTTTTATAAAATATATAGAAGTTGATAAATTAAATTTTTTTTATAAAGATGTCTGATATCAAATTAATTTATATCTTTTTAATATTATAATTATCCTAAAAATTATTCTTCCATTATTTTTAAACTCAAATAAAAAAATTATTTATTTATGGGCTAAATATTTAAATTTTCATCTGTAATTTTTGAAATTGGTTATTTTATAAGAGTAAATATGATTTATTAGTATATGAATGTGTTGTTTTGTTTTCAGAGTGGATCTGTAGAATGTGTGGTTTTGTGGTTCCTCATACCAGGGTAAAACTATGTTATTCCACCTATTTTCTCATATGGAATTAAAAGATGCAATTAATTAAAAATGGGAATTTTAATCTACTTCAGGTTGATGGTCTACATTAGAATTTTTTCTCTATATATTTTTTATTAAAAGTTTTAGGAACATTATTTAAAGACTATACTAGATGATGATCTATTATTGTCATGTTATGAGTGTTATATAAGGCCGAACTAGAAATATATTAAAAACATTAATGTGAGTGGTTGTTTTTTTATTATTTTTAGGTGGAGTCCTATGTTCTATATGGGATAAATGGATCATGGTAATATATACACATGAAAATGGAGATATGAGAGAATCAGGAAAGGTTTTTACATATTAAATAATCTAATTCAAGAATTATTGTTATATCTATTTATTATTCTATTGTACCAGTTAATATATTATATATATATATATATATATCAGTGGTGGACTACGTTTATGGGGTCATATATTAGGATTTTAAGATTAGTTATTTTGATTTCAGAGATTAGAAAATATATCCCATGTTTATGATCTTTTTAATGTTTGATCTAGGGTGTCATAATATATTTGTTATAGATAAAAATATTTGTACTTCTTTACTGAAAATATGATTAAAACATCCTACAATATTTATATTTTAGGGGTTATAATGTATTTATTCAATTTTTTAAGTTAAATAAATGAATATAATGGTTTTGGATTTTTCTCATAGTTTGGTGTATAGTTTATACACCATTTATATTGATAATGATTCTCCCAAAAGGAAGTAATATCTTCACACACATAGCTAAATTGTTTTAAAAAAACTATTTCTTAAAATTTAATATTGATCTCCATACTTTTAAAATTACATTTTCATTCGCCTATCCCTCATTTATTCATTCCATTTCTCTAGTTCAATCAATGTGATCCCTATGGGCGATCCTCTCAAATAAATGACCATTTTAGTGAGATCAAGCACCATTCTTTTCATTGGATGGAGTGATTTTCTCAAGGGGGTGAATTGATTATCCAATTAAAATTTCTGTTAAAAATAAGTTTAAATAATATCCACAAGTTAAATAAAAATATCCCAGTTAATCAAAATAGAAGATCTATATAATTTATTTTATTTTAAAATATTTCTCAACGATTGAATAATTCATTGTTAAAATAGTATAGGAATATTAATTTATCTTTTGAAATAAATTTACATAATCAAAACCTTATATAAACACTAATTAAGACTAACTATCAAATTGTTTGTTTTTTAGAGTTTAAAATTGATTTAGTTTCAAATAATATAAATAAAAAAACAAAACACATAGCGGAATAAATACAAGAGTTTTATTCTCAATACAAGACATAATCCTCTTCACTATGAAATCACCTACAATGAATTAAATTATATAAAATAATCTATGGTTCATAACCTAGATAGAGATAATTAAAAAAAGTTTTCTATGATACACAATACCTCTTATAAAATAATAGTGGGAATAAAAAATCACATTCCACACATGGACCTCATCCAAAACATGTGGGTAAATATGTGTAAATGTAATTTGAGAAGATATCAAGTATCTTATAGTTAAAGGTAATGGTATTGTGTGTGTGTGTGTGTTATAAATATATATAGTAAGCACATAATTCTAAAAATGTAAAATTAATCAACAGAGAGAGGTAATAAAGATTTATATATGATATTTTTTCTCATTCCAATGTTATTTTAAGATTGTGACTCCTTGAATGTAGCTTGAACAGAAGCTCGAGTCATGATTCTAAAAATATTAGTAAAACTTAGGGCCATGAAATCTTTTTCTCTAACTATGGGAAGAAAATCAATTTATGAAAAGCTTAAATATTCTATAGCTGGTTGTTGGTAAGGATTATACATGCAAGGCACACTTCACGAAACTCTCTTTTCAGTTCTTGTAATGTTGATTTTTGTCAATTTTCATGTCCATGTAAATATCTCCTTCTATCTATCTCCTGGATATATTGTGCATATGCACGAGGGTACTGATACTTCATTTAATAGTAACATACATAACGAATCATCCAGAACCTATGCTACCCATACCAGATGATAGAAACTGACTTTAATTTATCTATACTGATGTTTTTAGAATAATAATTAGTATAACCAATGACATTAAATTTGATAATATAGATGTTAGCTATTTTTATTTCAAAATAAAAAAAAGGGACGGTGACTCCTTTGAATGGTGAGACAAATCTGGTGGCGAGTTATCCTAACATTTACTTTGGCTACCAACGAGTCATGCTAGAAGTGGGTCATGCCAATGGTGACTCAACTTATTAGTGAGTCTTCTCAAAGGTAGGTAATCTCAACAATTTATCAATTTTTCATTCTTTTTGGAGGTCATTCTCATTGGTGACTCAAGACTGGTGGTATATATTTTTGAAACTTAGTGGAATTCTCATCCTAAAAGTGACTCAATTCTAATGGTATGTGTTTTCCATACATTTTCCAATTTCCATGGTTCATGTTTGACAATAGGTGTTTCAAACACATAGTTCAATTTTCAATCCTCATGTATGAGTTATATTTGAAAATTAGTGTTTCCAACACCTTTTAAAAAATCCATTCTGACAGCGGTTCATTACTGATGGTTTACATTCTCATACTTAGCCAAATTTTCATGTTGATGGTGATTCATCAATACTGATGACGCATCCTCAATGGTGACTTGTTTCTGGTTGTTAGTGTTGTCAATACATATCCAAATTTCTCTTAAAATCAGACTTATATTATAAATTTATTTTTTGACATGTAAATCAAATTAATAGTATAAGAAACAAGATTTGGTGATCATTAGAACAAGTTTTCCAATAATCTCCATATTTTTTATTATCACAAATCATGGAAATTTTTAATAAATAAATAGAAATGACATAGTTGTGAGACTAGGTGCAGCATAAAACATAAATGGAATCATATATAGAAAAGAAGGAAAAAAATAGGGACAGGTAAAATAAAATTCATATGGTATAAAATAAATTAAAAGATAAGTGTATCAAATAAACGTTACTATGAAATGAAATAAAATAAATCCCATATATTCATTCTCTCTCTTTTGGAACTATGAAAAATTGAGAATATAATAGTTAATACATAGAAACAGAATAAGAGTAAAAGATAATTTTCATTGAAAATCAAGTGTAGTACACCAAAAATATGAAAAAAAACTTATTCTAAAAAATAAATCCATTAAATACTAAAATCCTATTGTCAATTCTTTTTTGGATGAGTTGAAAGATCAAGAATAGATTTTCCCTTCACATTTTCCAATGTAAAAGGATCAGCATGTAAGGCTGAAGGAACTAGAGGGTTGGTTATAGGAGCATCAATTAGAGTTGGAGTCTCTCTAATGATAATTAGTATGAGATGTTAAATTGATTCCCTTTGAGTAAAAATAAAAATATGAAAGATATCAGGAAAAGGTACATTAAGATCTTGGGTGACACTAGTCCTAAATAACTCTTGATAAGAAGATGGAGGGGTTAGATGAGCTATAACTGGTATAACATCCTAATACACCACTAGGGTTCTAAATACAAATATAAATAGTTTCATTAAATTTATGAAGTCCAAAATTAGGATTTGAAACCTCTCCATAATACTAATGAAATTCTTTTTTCTACTCCATAAACGACTTTAGCACTGGATTCATCACATTCACCAAATTTACATTCTTTTTAAAATACTAAGATACTGGAGGTATTATTTTATTTCCAATCATGAACATGAAATAATAATTCAACTCATAATTAGAATAAAACTCAGACTGGTAATACTTTCTAGATTTTTTGTTGGTCACTCTATCAGCATTCATATCCTTCATATTCTCCCAAACCATCATATATACATATTCACTATTATGTCTAATTTTTTCTCAAACATTATTGATGTAGGTCAGGTTATCTCTTGAAAGACCATGATTTTATTCTCTTACAACTATCCTAATCGTATCAACATCTAAAGTAGGAGGTGGGTCACTTCAAGAAGAAGCTAAAAAAGTAATATTCTCTAATATCCCTATAAATTATTCCATGAAATCCCTAAATTAAGACCTTATCTCATCAATTTTGGATCTCACTGATTCTAACTCATTTTACAACCTTCTATTCTCTATGTCAACTTCTTAGATATAATGGATCATTTTTAGATAAATTTGATGTATCACTACCTCAAAAAGATACATTGCATATCATTCACTTAACTTAGTTTCCTAAGAGGTTATATTTCATAAAAAAATCTCAAACCAGAAATCATCATTTCTTTTAAGGAGTTCAAGTCACCTCTGGTGATAAAATACACTTATATAGATGCAATGGAAGGTGTAAAAACTCTCTAAATTGTAGTTTCGATCACATTTTATTGAAACCTATGAAATTATATGTAGTATCAATCTAATCTACCTAATATCCATTAGGATCCAAAACTTCTCGACTATTTTGTCTATTATCATCTAAGCCTAAGTATTCTATATAAAGTTTGACATACCATATAAACTTATCCCCTTCCTCAAGAACTAGTTCCATCAATCTAATAGAATACATACCATATGTCATGGAAAATGTAGGCTCTGTAGCTGTAGTGTCAAAAATTGTAGGTAAGTACGCCTCAAATCTCTTCAGAACCACTATTGTTTTAGCAATAGTAAGATTAACCTCAATATATTCATCAAATAAATGTTTAAAAATAGTCTACTCAATAATTATTTTTAAATTTTCTATAGTTACGCTATAAACACCATTAATAGTAGGATCAACATAGTGACTTTCCTAACTTGGGGATCCCAATTCTTTAACTAGTGCTTCATTTTTTTATCTCGATTCCATATAAACATATTTTACAAGGTTGGGTCTCTCTTCAGATCTAGATACAATTGGAGAATACATATGTTCATGAGACATCTTAACATCCTCATCCTTAATTCTTCCACTGTGACCAACATAATCAAAACCAATATCATTTTCATCTTTGTCACCATCTCTATTTCCTTTTCCATTTTACTTATCTTATACTTCTCCCCATTATTCTTCATTTTCATAACCATTGTCATCATTTCCATTTTCTTCTAATTACATAGATGTTATTTTGAAATAGTATTCAACTGAAACTTCTATTTCCTCTTCATCACTACCATAATTCAAGAGATATTCTCTGATATAGAGAGTCTTATTTGGACTAAGAGCACCATAAAAAATAGGTGGGGGCCTTGAGAAATAGCTAGGTCACTTACTCCATCCATTAAATATTCATATTCCACATAACCAGAGTTAGAAACCTCTTCCACCTCATCATAATATTCAACAACTTCATCTGGCTCCATGCTAGGATAAACAAGTTTATTTGGTTTAAAAGTATGATCAACCATATTGAAATCATCACAGAGTCTTTCACTATAATAAAATAATGGTCTCTTCCCACTGTCCCATTTGCAGTAAATTATACCAATGCATCTTCATAAACATATTATTAACTAACATCCATAATAGTTTGTTGGAAGTCATTTAAGAAACCCTCATGATTTACTCTGAAACACCTAGCCCATTTTCTTTAAGAAAAAATGATTTTTTATCCATGTATTATAGTTCATACCTAGTATTCATCTTCTACAAAACTGAACTACAAAACTAGGTAAAAATGGTACACCAAACTATGTTAAATAGGTCTCTCATTAGAAGTAAATCATTACACCCATCATTAGTCTTCCATAACTCTTGTCACTAATGACTTATTTGCGACAACAATTCAACATTAACTTATTTTTTAGGCACCACGAATCTCTTTTCATTATATGGGATCACTGTCTAAATAGAAACTAAACAAATAGATTCCTCTTTTTACTTCCTTGAATGATGTTACTCACCCATAGAAGATTCATAGTCTCTATTTATTCTAACACTGGATATTAGCACCAATTGTTTGGAGAAATGCAAGGGAAGGACAATGGTGGGAGAGAAATGGTGGAGCGGTGAGGTTACAGATCAAATATGAGAGGGAGTGATAGAATTGAAATTAGATTGGTATCTACTTTTATATCACATAGTGATTTAGGAATAAATGAAAAATCAAAAAAAATATTTTAATCGATTTAAAAAATAAATAACTCCTAAAAATAAATTAGAAAAATTTACTTAAAAACTAACAACAAGAAATTAGAAAAGGAAATTTGATTCAGATTGTGGGTAGCTCCAATGGTTGGTAAAACCAACAGGGGGTAAAACAAATAGTGGGTAAAAACAATGGTGGGTAAAACAGTCAGTGGGTTAAACCAACGGTGGTTAAAACAAATGTTGAGTACAAGAAAAATAAATTTAACCAAAATTAATCATACCTAATTCATGATTGATGTGGCTCATTCTCTTATAATTCAAATTCATTGAGAAAATATCATCAAGATTATGGTCTATACCAATGTATTCAAGAGTTTTATCACCATTTCCAATGTGGTATTATAAAAATATATGTCTTACATAAATTGCTTTTTTTAAGAGTGAGATGTAGGGTTCTTAAAAATGTTTATATAACTTGTATTATCACAGTTTATACGTAAATTACTAAATTAGTATCCACAATCTAGTAAAGTGTGTTTTATCAACAAAATTTAATCAAAAAAACTACTTCCCTCTATGCATTCATATTTAGTAGTAGATAGTGAGAAAAAAAATTTAATACACCAAGAAACTAGTGAATTTCCCAAAAGACGACATGTTCTAGAGGATCTTTTTCTATTTAACTTTCTACCACCAAATTCATCATCTAAATAACGAAACAGATCAAATTTTTTTCCTCTTATATATAAAATTTCAAAATTTGAAGTATACATAAGTTATTTGAAAGAAATTTTTACATTGATAAAGTGTAATTATTTTTGGTTTTCTATAAAACAAGCACATATAAACATACTAAACATAATTTTAGGATGGATTTTATTTAAGTAAATCATAATTCTAATCACACATCTATAACTAGTTTGATCCACTAGTTTCCCAACTCCATAAACTTTCAACTTACAGGTGGTACTCATAAGAGTATCACTACTCTTAGTGCTATCAAAAATAAAATATTTTAAATGGTATATATTATGTTTAATTTGATTTAAAATAATTCAATCTTTATTTTGAAAAATACAAAAACAAATAAATAATTTTAGTTCACCTAATTAAATCATTTCAAATTAATTTTTCATTATTTTTGAAAAATTAGTTCAAAAAGGATATTTATATGATCCAAAAATAATTTCATTTACATATATTTTAACAAAAAAACATATTTTAAAATTATTTTTATAAATATGGTAGGATCAAATATACCTTTAAAAAAATACCATTCAAATAAGAAGAGATTTTATCCTATCATACAAACTCTAAGATCATGTTTCAAACCATAAAAATCTTTTTTTAACTTGGAAACAAGATTTGGAAAATGGGGATATTGAAATCCAGAGGTTGTTCAAAAAAACATCCTTAACTATATACCCATTGAAGAATTAAATTTTAACATCTAATTGATATATTTTTAATTCTAGATATGATACATTTCCACGAATTTTTATAATGGCATCAATTCTAGATAAAGTGGAAAAGGTATCTTCATAGTCTATACCCTCTTCCATACTATACCATTGTGTAATTAGTTTAGTCATGTTCCCTACTTTTGTGTCATAATCATCAACCTTGTTTCTAAACACCCATTTAGTACCTATTGACAATTTGTCATTGGGTCTATAAAAAAGGTCCCAAAAATTATTTCTTTAAAATTTATTATGTTCTTCTTATATATCCATTACCCAGATTTAATCATTAATTACACCATTGATGTTCTTAGGTTCTAGTTGTTATAATAATGCTTGATGTTCAACCCAGTTTCAAATTGAATATCTAGTTTGAGTACCTCTAACTAATTATTTAATAAAAAATTATGAATGATGGTATTTAAGAGTCGTAATATATCTAGAAAAATATGGGATAGTAATTTCAGGGTCTTCAATAGGTTCAGGTTCTAGAATATCCTCATAACTAGATGATTTTTCTTCTTGTTTTTTATATGAATTATAATGTTTGTCATTTAAGTTCAAAGTGGATAAATAATCCTCAAGTTTTTCTAATGGGGTAATTCGTTCATGCAGATCTATCTCATCAAACCTTCAATGTATATTCTCTTCCAAATTCTTGGTTCATTTATTAAAAATGATTTAGTATTTACTTGAATTTGACCAACCAAGGAAAATTCATCCATCACATTTGGAGGAAAACAAGTAAAGATTTACCTTATAGTTAATATGAAAAACTTTTCAACCAACAAATCTAAAGTAATTAACCTTAGGCTTCATATTATTCTAAATTTAATAAGTTTTTTTAATTATGATAGGTCTAATTAATACTCTATTGATTATATAGAAGGATTTTTTCATAGCCTCTTCCCAAAAGTAAAAAGGTATGTCGTATTCATTAATCATAGTTTGGGTTATCTCTTAATTTTTTCAATTTATTATTTCTATAATTACAATATTTTAAGGTTTCCTAGGAGAAAAAAATTATTACTATAGCTATTTTTTGAGAAAAATGATTCAAAGTCATGATTTTCAAACACATGACCATGGTCATTCTTATGGTATTAATAATATGTCAACTTTGATTTTCTATATATTTATCATACATGGTAAAATAAGAACAAGATTCACTTTTATGAGCTAAAAATAATACCCAAGTATAACTATAAAATCCATCTATAAGTACATCGTCATATTTCTTTCCATTTAAACTAGAAACTATGGATGGTTCAAAAAATCCCATGTGGACTAACTCAAGAGGTTGAGAAGTTGAAAATTTTTCTTTAATTTATAAGAAATCTCATGTTGTTTCCATTATTGATAAGGGTTATAGAATTTATCATTTATAAAATCAAGTATGGTTTGATCCCTAAGTAACCCTTTTATACTATGTTTTATAAGTGAGGGAATGTTACACTATCCTAGTATCTATTTCCAAATCCAATATTCTCAATTAATGGCACTTAAGAAAGAAACATGTTTTTGAAAACAATGATTCAAGATTAAAAAAATACACATTATCATTCCTCAAAGTAGTAAATAATAAAGAATATTTATAATTAAAACCATTAAAATAATTATTTTCAACCAGTACATGAAAACCATAGTAAAATAATTTTGAGAGGATTTCAGATTATATTTTGAACCATCATCAAAATTTACTTTAAAAATTAAAACTTAATTAGTTATACCAATTTGTCCAAGGACAATGATATTTCCTTTATCATTATCACAAAAGTTTACATGAACACTATTAACCTCTACAATGTTCTTGAAAATTGAGTAATATCCTATTATTTTAATAGAACATCCATTGTCTATGTACCACATATTTCAATAGGATCTCTTCAAGTAGTTTTCCTTAAAAATAAATTTTATACCAAGAATTATTTTGGTACCAAAATTTTCTTAAGTTTCGATATGTTGGTAAATAAGGATTTTGGAACCCATATTTTCATATTAGATTTCTTATTTTAATATTCTAATATTTTTTAAATAAAAAAATTATTAGGACCACATGAATAAAAACTAGTATTGAAATTATAAGAATTTAAATTAGGAATAAAATTTCTCTTAACAACACTTATTTATCCGGGTTGGTAACCCATACCAGTAATGGATTTAGGAGAAATTCATTTTCCGAATATTTGAGTAAGGTTTTCTATTGAATTTGTAAATATCTCCAAGTATTTCTTTAGTCAATCATTTTACAGTTTTAGTTCAGTATTTTCTTTCAACAATTGATCATTCTTCTCTTTTTCAATAGTGAGATCAGTTATAACACTCGAAGATAAAACATGTTATTTATTCATAAGGTTATTTTAATTTTTCATATTATTAAATATATCTTCAAGAATAATTTAATATTAAATAATTACATATTTTGAGATATCATCGTCCATTAGTTCGTTTTTAGATTGATCTTAATTAAGAATTAGAGATATAGTTGGTACCTCAGATATATTTTTCATTAAGAACATATTTTCTATACCATACCTATCTTCGTGAGTTGATTCTGAGTCACTGGAGCTTTCCCTATAGGAACTCCATGTGTATTTCATGGATTTCATATATTTTATATCTTTTTCCTTATACATATTTTTGTTTTTCATCTTAGGACAGTCAACCTTAACATGTCCTTTTTTCTTACAATAATAAAAAGTAATATCATTTTAGTTGTTATCTCTTTTTCAGACATTCTTCTAATTACATCTATTATTATACTTCCCATTCTAAATTAGCTTCATGAATAATTTCTTCTTGTTTTAAAATTTAATAATCCTTCTGGCCAGTTGATCCATTTCTTCGTCACTATTAGTTGGTAATTCATTTTCGTAGGAGCATTCAACTTGTACCTTTTCATTTTAATTCTATTTTGATGCAGTAGAATTAAAGGATACTGAGTTACTCTTTGGTTCATCCCATTCATCATGGTTAACCTTATTTGCTTTCTCATACACCATAAAATTCCCAATAAATTTCTTGAATGGTAGTTTACTGATGTCATAAGATTCCCTTATTGAAATATATTCCCTTCTCTATCACTCTCAAAGACATCTCAGTAGTCTCATAATCTAATCATCGTGATCCACTGGATTTCCCAAAGATCTCATTGTGTTCACTACCTCATTAAACCTGAGATACATATCAGAAATCAACTCATCTGGTTTCATCTAAAATGTATCATATTTAACTTTGTAAGTGTTCAAACAAATTCCTTTCAAATTAGTAGTTCCTTCGTAAGAAATAACTATTGTATCACAAATTACAAAATCATTTTTACTAGAAGATATCCTATTGAATTCATCATCCCAAAAATCAAAATAATGAGAATTTATATATTTTAAATTATTATTTTAAGAATGTTTAGTAGAATCATCCATGGTATTCTTATAATTATTTAGTAACTAGTATTTTACTTCTATAGTATACCGAATTTCAAATCCCATGATTTTAATATGAATTTTCATTTTTATTTTTAATTGAAAAATGTTATTTCCATTAAATTTAGAAGGTCTCTTGGTAGAAGAACCTTCTTGCCTATTTTCCATTTAATGATCTAAATTTATAATTTTTATAAATTTAAGATCTATAAAAAACAAAAATAATAGTTGAATATATTTTGAAAAACCAATAATACCTAATATTGGTTGAATTTATTATCTCAAGAGTTAGTGAATAGAGTACATAATAATAAATTGGGTTAAAATTTTTAAATAAAATATATCAATTGAATTAGAAAATACCAGTTATGAAAAATAACAAATCAATATTAGTTCTGATCTTTTAAAATATTTCTCAATGACTGATTAAGTCTCAATTATAATAATATAAGAATATTAATCTAACATTTAAAATAACTTTACATAATCCAAACCATAAATAATCTCAAATTAAGACTAACTATCAAAGTATTTTTTTTGTTTATATTGTAAAATAGATTCATTTTTAACTCATATAATAAAAAAACCAAATCATAGTGTGGAATAAATACAAGAGGTTAAATCTAAAGTAGATACCTAATACTCTCCACTTAAAAATCACCAAATTTCATGAATATTATATAACGTAATCTATTTTTCACCACCTGGATTGGGTAAACAACAAATATGTTTTCCAGACCACACAAAACCTCTTCCACATAAATTGTGGGAATAAAACAAATCACAATCCACACAAGGACCTCTTCCTCAATATGTGGGTAAACAAGTGTAAAGGGAGTTTGATAATATATGGATTATCTTCCAATTAAAGTGTAGGAGATGATGTGTGTGAAAAATATAAAGAGTAAGTACACACTACTCAAAATTTAAAGATAATCAAATGAGAGTTAAATTAAATATATAGATGTTATATTTTTTCTCGGTATAATGTGATAAAAAGATCGTGAATCATTGATTATAGATTAAAATAAAACTTTTTTTTATTCTTAAAATATCATTAAAATTGAGCATTGTGTACTCTTTTGATCTTATTGTGGGAAGGTAGTAAATGTTAAAAGATCATCAATTTCTATATTTTCTCGGATTTAAGGATACTTCATGCATGATATATTTCACATTACTTTATTTTCGGTTCTTAAAATATATCTTTTTATATAATTTAATTTATGTTTAAATATTACATCATATCTATCACATGGATTCATTGTGCATAAAAAAATAGGGATCCTTCTACTTCATTTAATATTCTCAGGGAAGAATTTAATTACCCAACATTTAGCGAAGGCATAAATTTTTGGTTTTTCATTTTCAATCATTCCTTTAACCATGGTAAAGTTATATTACTGCCTAGGAAAGTTTCATAGAGAATATAAGGTTGGTTTGGAGCCTGGAGTTCCCAAAAAGTGGGTTTTAGGATGGTTGGTACGATTAGTGGAATTAGTGTGACCCAGGTCGCACGTTTTGTCTAAATCGTGCTGTTGTAGATAGGGGTACCAGCATATCTATATTGTTTTTCTGCAACTGTGTGGACCCAAGAACATGGATATGTGTAATGCTGATGTTTTCATATATATATGTTCTATGTAGTTTTCAAATAGTTTGTAAATTGTGCGTATAAATCATGTGATCCCGATTTTTGTGTCAAAATTTATGTTTTCCCCGGTTTCAATTCAAAACCTAATTTCCATTTTCCCCTACCTCCAGCAAATAGAAACTAGGAATTTTATCCTTCCTTGATCTCAACCCTTCTGAATATTGGATCCTTGATCATTCATTTTTCCAGCAACCATTCATAGATCCAATGGAATCATCAGATAACCCAAGGTAAGGATAACATTTTTCACACTTCATATCATGGATAATCTGTGCATTTGGAATGGTATTTAGATTCAGGCTCATTCGGACTATTTTTAGGGTGTTATACTAAAAATCATATCTCTTCCTGCCTTATTTTAATCTTATGTGGATATCAAGAGAGGATTTTTCAACGACCCTAAGGTAGGTGTTCACATAGTTTTCCATTTTTTATTATCCATTTTCTATTTGTATTTTTGTTCCATGAGCCATCCTTTACTGAGATTATATAATGTGTTGGTTTCTTCATGTATCAATGACCTTATTACAATGTTATAGCTGAATTTGTTCTTGGTTAGGTGATTGAGAATCACATGAACACTAGATGGACACCCATAGCTTTTTCACCATGAAAATGGTCATTTTGTCCAAATAGCCCAAAATGCACGGAACCCAATTTAGCTTCAGATTGAATTTTAATTGATAAAGAATTTATCCCATGTGTAATTGATGTGTACCAAGGTTCCTCAATGGTTCTTAGTCCCATTTTAAGTAAAATTTTCCCAAAGGGAATGTGATTATTTGACCTTAATATTTTTCCCTTGACACCATTTCCATGAAATGAATTTTCCATGATAAGAAATTTGGATAGTTTTGATTGTATACAGTGGATAAGAAGAGTTTTCTATGACCCTTAAATGAAATGGTTTTAATGGAATAGTTCAAGGGATGGAATCACTTTTCCCTTTTTCATTTATAATTTAAAAAGGCATCATATGAAATTACTTGTTTGGTTAAATGAATTTGATATATTGATGGTGAACCCAAGACATTGAATATGTCGTGTAAATGTTGTTAAATGGAAGATAAGATTCCTTTAATAGTTTTAGCTTGTTGATATGATGTGGATTATCTATATATACATGTGTCGGTGGGAGAAATTGTAACGTCATTCTATTTATGATATATATATACTTGTATGGAGGTGAGGAATTCTTAACCCACGCCAATTATAATATATATATATACATGTATGGGTGGGAGGAATTCTTACTCCATGAAGTTATTATCTATATATATATGTATATATGTATGGGATGTAGGAATTATTACCCCATTTTAGTTATGATCATTATATATGGTGACTTGATCATAAATAATAGCCTTGGGATGATATAGCTAGACCCTCTATGTATCCTTCAGGAACCTGAGTGAGAGGTTATTTATTGATTCTATAATTTTTACTCACTTGTTTATCATTTCACACTGTTTTCTTATGTGTACCGACTCTAATTACATGAAGACACCATTGGAGGTGGCCTACTGATATTTTATCTCACACCCTACTCGGTTTTCCCATGGCACCTGAGAAGATTATTTTTTTCACATAAAATAAATTTTAAATTCACTTTTATCGGTTGATGAATTGTACTCTTAACTGAAGCTTAGGAGAATAGAATCGGGCTTTGTCTCGAGATGCTCGAGGATCTGTTTTTGTCCTTTTGTTTCCTTTGGGACTATTGTATTTCATGAATGTCTCTATAGGTTTTTTTGATCTATTAGCATGACTTTCATTGATATATGTATTAGAAACTAGCCTATGAGGCTTTTGGTTGTGATAATCAGTTATATTTTCCTTCCGCTACATGGTTATTTAGTTAAATGGCATGCTTTCACTATTTTCTGTATTTGTTTCTTGAATACAATTCCTCCAATATTTAATATTTGTTGCATTTACTGTGTTTCTAAAACATGGGGCATAGTCTCCTCATTGTACTGCCTACACACCCCTACTACTAATCGGAAACCCTTGTCTTATAGGGTGATGCGCCATTGGTCATGTGGACAACCGGGCTCAGGCATGAGTTATGTGGCATATGGGTTTGGGACATCACAAAGTGGTATCACAGGGGGTTCCTTTATTTTTTTTGGAGACAATAGAAAGGAGATGGGGAATCCTTAGGAACTATTTAATCAGTCATGCTTGTGGATCGTGAAACCATGTACAGGGTAAATATCATGTTTCATTATGATTATTATTTCTTTTATTATTTACTATTTATATGGTTTCACCATACGGTGATACACATGACTTTTGATGTTATTGATACTGATGTTACTGGAATTATTATTCCTTCACTATTTCTCGATGGGAGGTGGGCTCTGCATTAGATCATGAATCATGAAAGGAATAGTATGAATAGTACATGAATCCTTTCCATATCACATTTAAATTTCAGTGAGCATTTCCTATTTCATAGTCATTGTTCCTTTTTATATACATACAATTCTTCTTACACTTATTTAAAGATTTGGATGGTACTATTGTATTAGTTTAGTAGGTTTCACTCTTTGATTCATAAGGCGTATGGGATTTATGGATTTTAAAATTGAATTCAATCTAGCTCAACCATTTTTAAGTTTTGTATTTATAGGAATAATAATAGTTTAAATGAGAATGAAATCCATGTGAATTACATTTTTTATTTATAAGGTGTATGGGCCCTTATAGATCAGAAAATGTTATATCATTGGATTGAACTTTTCTAAATTATCTAAATGTTTAAAGATCACACTTTTAAATGTAAAATGACTTATAATTTGTGAAAATCCATCTCAAACAGGAATAAGATAGAAACATGACCCGAACCCTGCCTTAGTTGTGGGTTGTGGGTGCTCCTCCGTTCTTAGTACATGTTGTGGTCTGTTTTTATGTCTAGTACGTGCTTTTGAAATAGGAAAAGGGGAATATCTCTTACTATAGTAAAAAATTAGTACCTATTCTAGTTTCTTGAATGGGACCTTCTAAATTTCTTGAATTTCTTCAGAGATGCTATCTTGGCATTGTAGGGCTATGCCACCATAATTTTCTCATGTTTTGTGCCCTGAAGGAGGTGAAAATCATGTTTTGAGGTGGCAGGCCATGAGCCTCCAGTTCATCCTCCAGTCGATCCACATGTGTCTCCTCTTCTTGTACCTAATACGGGAATTGAAACATAATTTCAATAGGGGTTCTTATATATTTTTCATAACATACAAGGTGAATTGCGACTTGAGCAATGTATGGAAGAGTTGACTCACAAATTTCAGAAACAACATACTCCCACTTCTCTGAGGATAGTGGAACACATTATGTGGAGGATTGGCTAGAAGATATCCTATCTATATTCAAGAGTCTGGAGATTCCTCCACAGAGGAGGGGAATTCTGGTTACATACATGACTTGGGATTCTGCCAAGAGGTGGTGGGATGTCATCACCCAGATAGGCTAGCATAGGGATTTGTTCTAGGCTGACATTCATGCCATCTTCTATGACTACTTCTTTCTACAGACATTGAGGAATGATAGATCTAGAGAGTTCATGAATCTGTAGCAAGGGGGTATGTTAGTTATATAATAATTTTCCCATTTCACTTATTTGGAGTGTTTCACTAATTCTCTAGATGCTGATGATCTGATGATTATTAGGTTATTTGATGATGGGATGGGTCACGGCATTCATTTATAGGTCAATGGCATTTGGTCATAAAACATTACAGAAATCGTTAACCAGCCCCTATTTATATAGATAAAATTAATAGATGCTTACAATGCGAGCTAGTGAGGTTCGACACCTAAGGATTCGAGTGGATCTTTTTCTGGAAAAAAATATCTTTGAATAATCTCATGGGGGTAGCCATGGTAAGGATCCTTTCGTTGGAAGTTCATCTATCATTCACTGGTACGGAGATCCATCGAACATGAAAAGGTAGTTTTCATGGAATTCAGTTGAATTTAGATGTTGTGGAAGGATGAGAGATCTCCACAATTTTAGTAGGACTTTCCCTCCAGTGCCTAGCGAGTAGGGATCTGCACCCACTCCACAGGAAGGATCAGGATTAGTAGGATCGTAGAAATCAGGTAGTTGGAATACTACTGGTCATTCAGGATGAAGTGGTTTTTGAAGAAGAGGATACCGGACATATGATTCTTAGTGTTAGTAGAGCAGTCCGGCTTAGGGTAATCAGGTAGTTAATTAGGGTTATGGTACATGCCAGTACCGTGTATTTCAGCCTACGTCTCTGGAGTAGAGCACCAGACCATCTACTATAAAATGTATAATTCTAGTAGTCTTAACATTAGTGTCTTCTTTGTTTGATATAGTAGAATATCTCTCTTTTATATCTGATATTATTACTAATATTTTGGGCCTCAATATCTAATTTTATCATGGTTTATTGATGCTAGATACACCCTTAGGCATCCATTCATTGGGTGTTCTCTGCTATTAGAATTTTCCCCTTGAGGTGGGCAGTTACCTACTTGTATGGAAACTATATTTTCTCGACATTACATGCATCAATGTAATCATTGGGACGGACTGGATAGTTCCATATAGAGTCCATATTTACAACTATCATTGGAGGGTGACATTAACATAACTAAAGGGTATGATGCATGTGCATAAGGTAGAATGGGATATGCGAGCGATGTGATCAATGCCCGAGCAATAGAGGTAGGGTGGTCTTACAACATAGGTGTGCATTAATTATCATGATGGCCAAGAGTTACAAACCACTTTTTCCCTCCTATAGTGGAGCATTTTAGGGAAAGTCTTATTAATGATTTCTCTAATCTCCCTCTAGAGTGATAGGTAGAGTTCACCATAGAACATGTGCAAGGAGCAGCACTCGTAACCATTCCTCCTTATAGGATGTCACCTAAGGAGATTATGGGACTCAATAATAAGTTGGATTCTCTTGAGGTGAATGTTTTTATATACCCCATTAATTCTCCTTGGGGTTCACTAGTCTTATTTTCCATGAAATTCGATAGTACCCTTATGATTTTTTTGGATTACCATTGATTAAATATGATAACTATCAAGAACTGGTAACCATATACCAGAATATAAAATCTCATTGATCATATATAAGGAGCGAAGGTGTTTTCAAAAATAAATTTGATATCATGCTATAATAAGGTACATTTTAGGACTTCAGATATATATTACACATCTTTCAAGAGAAGGTATGGTCTCTATGAGAAGCTGGTTATGTCATTCGGACACACAAATTCACATATTGTTTTCATGTCCCTTGTGAATTGGGTCTTCCAACAATTTTTTGGATTCATATGTGGTTTTCTTCATTAACGATATCTTGGTGTATTCACACTCCATACAAAACCATGAAAACCATCTTGAGATAATGCTAAATATGATGAGAGAGCATCATCTCTATGATAAACTTGGTAAATGCAACCTCATTATATAAAAATTCCACTTCCTAGGTCATATCTTCTCAAAGATGGGACTTTTAGTTGACCTAGAGAAAGGGAGAGTTGTAGTTTCTTAGGATCATCCCAAAAATGCCTTTGATATTCATAGTTTCTTTGGGCCTCCTAGATACTAAAAACTCTTCAATAAGGATTTCTCACACCTTGAAGTTCCTCTTATTGGATTGAAATGGTCTGAATCATGTGAATCAACATTTCAAGAGTTGAATAGAATACTAACATCAGTGTTCAGAATAATTCTTATGGATCTAGGAAGGCAATATATTGTCTATTAGGAGGCATAAAGTGTTGATCTTGGATTTATTTTGATGCAGGTTGATAGATTCATTGTTTATGGTTCTCCTCATTTGATGCCACATGGGCGAAATTACTCAATGCAGGAGATTGAGCTCACTACAATTGTTCATACCTTACGATGTTGGAGACACTATATTTTGGGACTGTGTTTTTTGTTTTCACATACCAAAGAATCCTCAAATAAATCTTCACTCAATAGTATCTAATCCACAGGCTGTGTATGATGGTTAAGTATCTGGAATCATATAATTTTGATCTTGCATACACCCCAAGGAAATGGAATTCAGTAGCTGATTCTCTGAACCGGAAGACTCAGACACATGTAGTTCATGAATCTAGTGATGAGTGGAAGATTATGGCCTTATTATTAGAGATTCACGTCGAGGTTTAGGAGGACCATGGTAAGACTATTCTACCAACCATATCATGACATATACTCTTCTAGAATGAGTATGCTCTTAAAATTTATCTAATCCTGAAGTCCTTGTCCTATGGGATAGTGTTTCAGATGATTATATATTTTCTGGTTGGATTATCAATGATGATGATACTCTTTTCTTCTGTAGGATTATATGGATCCCATAAAACATTATAGAGGTGTAGATAAGGGATTTATATTCTTTATAAATGGTTTTTCATCCCAGTGTCACAAAAATTTATCAAGATCTACAAAGACAATATTGGTGGCCCATCATGAAATATGATATATCCAATTTTATTACATGATATTTCACTTTTCAGTAGGTAAAGGAGGAACATATCTATTCGGTAGGGCTTCTCCAACCATTGATAATTCCTGAGTGGAAATGGGTTTATGTTTTAATGGACTTCGTAATTGTTCAACCCAGGTCACCTTGGGGGAATGACACTTTGTGGGTATTCATTGACCATATAACGAACGTTCCACACTACATAACTATGTGAGAAACTTTCTTGGAAGAAAATCTGAGAATATTGGACATCAAAGAGGTGGTACATATCCATGGACATCTTCATTCTATAATTTCTGACAGAGACTTTCATTTAACATCACGGTTCTGGAAGTGGTTACAGAAGGCCTTGGGTACATAGGTACTCCTTAGCATGGCCTATCACCCGCAGACAGAAGGATAGATGAAGAATACAATTCAGGTGTTGGTTGATATGCTCAATGTGTGTATTCTCAAATTTGGGGGTTCCTTAGAGAAACACACTCTCATCATCAAGTTTTAATATAACAACATCCTCTAAGATACCATTGATATGGATCCTTATGAATCCTTCTCTGGTAGGTCTTGTCTCTAAGCTTTTTTCTAGCTATAGGTAAGAGAGGTAGCAATTCTTGGATCATGTCTCATCCATGAGACTATAGAGTAGGTTAAGCTAATTAGGAAGCATATGTTCACAGATCATTCTAGATAGTATTTTAAGGCCAACAGACATCGAATACCTCTTAAATCTAAGGTAAGTGATCAGGTTTTATTTAATGTATTTCCTAGGTTGAAGCATGACAAATTCTATTGTAGGGTAACCTATCACCGAGATTCATTGGGGCCTTCAAGGTTGTGATGTGGATCGGACAAGTGGCATACTGAGATTTTATTTCACACCCTACTCAGGACACCCTTGGAACCTGAGAATATTCTGTTTATATAGGTAATGGAATGGGTAAAGGCACTTATATGGTATTTTCACTTCTACTCTTAGCTGTATATTAGGATCATAGGACCATTCTTAGGCTCGAGATGCTCGAGGAGCTGTTTATTTACTTTTAGTTTCTTTTGGGTGATTGTATAGAATTTTTGTTTATACTGGTTCATTATTTACTATCAATATTCCATTCATTCATATATGTATTAGACACTATATTTTATTGAATTTTGTTTTTATATTCAATTATTATTTTCTTATGACACTTGGATATTTAGTTGGTTTTCATGATTCCATTGTTTACTATATTTTCCCATTGTATAAGAATCTTCTACTCTTTACTATTTGTTGCATCCTCTTAATTACTCTGACATGGAGGTATAGTCTCCAAATTTTAATACCTACATAGACCCAATGCTAGTTGGTATCCCCATACTTATGGGGAGATGTGTCAGGGGTCATGTGGCCAACCAGGCATGGGGAACAGTTTAAGTGGCATCCGGTTCTGGGATGTCATGTGTATGAATCATCTATACCCTCTACTCCTCATACTAGATTACTCACATAGACATTAGTAAATATATGAAATTATTTTTAGAAAAATCATTAAAATAACTCTCACCATTAAATTAAATAGTATGGTCATTAAAAATATTTAATTCAAAATAAAAAAATATTAATGGTGACTCCTATGAATGGTGGGAAAAAATAGGAGGTGAGTCATTCTAATTGCGACTTGGTCCGGTAGAGATTATTTTCTACTAGTCATTCATTTGAGCAGTGAGTCATCTAATCTATAGTTCATCTCAAAAATTTGTCAAATTTTCATTCCGACAGTGGGTCATTCTCAATGGTAAATCAGGTTTGGCAGTAGGAAATTTCAACACTTATCCAATTTGTCATCCCAGCATTGAATTGTCTCTAACGGTAGGTGTTTTCCATACATTTTTAAATTTCCATGTGTCATCGTAAATCGTAGGTTTTTTCAAGAGTTTAAAAAAAATTCATCCTCAATAGTGAGTCAAATGTGGCGGTGAGTGTTGTTAACACATTTTCAAAAATCCATTCTTACAGTGACTCATTGTTGACATTAGTTCTTTCCCATACTATAAAAACATTCATCTTGATGGTCAGTCATCCCTAGTGGTGACTCATCTTCAGTAGTGAGTCATGTTTTACAATGAGTGTTTTTAATACTTATCTAAATTTATATTAAATCTTCCTTATATTATAAAATTCTATCAAAACAGATTAAACTCATTAATAGCATAAGAAATATGATTTGGTGGTCATTACAGCTAGGTTTCAAACAAATTATATAGATCATAGAAAATATCTACTCTTCTACCCTTTAACACTAATATTTTACTTTTTATGATTCTATTTTTAAGGATTTATGGATTTGATAAGAAATATTTTTCAAATCCTAGAGATACCCCAAGAGATGAGATGATTTTATGATTGGGATGGAATAAAAATTTCTTAATGGGTAGAATGATTCTAATTATCATCTGATTAAATGATTTTAAAACACGTGGATAATAATTTCCATTTTTAATTTGATTAGAATCATGTAGATCATTATTATTGGAATTATTTGATTTTTTAAGGGAGTATCAAATAATTCTTCTAAGATACATAATGTGAATTAATTGAATTGAGGAATAGAAAATAGGTAGGTATCATTACTCTTTATTATTGTTTTTATAAAAAATTTGGAATGGATGTTTCAAACTAGTAAAAGTATGTCTTCTAATAATAAAAATAATATTTTGTAATTTTCATGATAATTACTCATTTTAATTATCAATAATTTTTATTGAGTGTTTTTTACTTTATAGGATTCTATAAACTTGATCTTACATTGACCCAATTTAGTAGTCTATAATGTGCTACATAATTAATGTTAAAAAACTTATTTGGGAGTTTTCCAAATTATTCAATTATTTTTAAAATAATTTATATGTTAATGTGATGTTATTTAAATACATAGTGTGTTTTTAAACATAAATTTTTTTTACAGGAAAAAAATATGGATTCCTTTTAATGTTCCTTAGAATTTAGATTTAGAACGATTTTAATATTTTTAATTTCCTATTAGTATTTAAAATGAATTTAAGTGGTTTTCAAATGTTTAGTGGGGTTTATATTTTTATAAAATGTAATGGACATGATTATTACAAATAATGGATCATGGTATAGTTAACTATTTTGGTAAAAAGAAAAATTGAAATATTTAATTTTTATTTTGAGTGATCTCTTTTTTTTAGCATCTTGACCCCGGTTCCACACATCAATTCCCCAAGCCGCTATACTATGTGACCACAAGATAACCTTCTCATACACCATATGTTTCCGAATAGTGGTTAGGGTCAATATCGATCATTGGGAGACTATACCCTATTTATAAAAGTAGCACAAAAATGGATATAAATAACAATTACCAAATATATACCCAATAACCAACCAAAAAATAACACAATGACCAAAATAAGAAATATAATATCCACAACTAAATAGTAGATATTCCATGACAATATGTGACAAGTTCTAATATGAAACAACCAAAATAAAAAAAGATATTGATAACTCCCAAGTGGGTCCCGAATCCAAGTTTGGTTCCCTCATCCAATATCTATCCCAACTCATCCATCTAACACATGTCCCTTCCCCTTATCCTTTCCTAAAACCCTGAAATCTATTTGGGTATCGATCACACATCACATGTAGGGTGGGAATATAACTCAGTAGGATTCCAACAATGGTGTCTAAAACATTATCCAATCAAAATAGTGTATGAATTTCTTTAATGAATAAATACTGGTAATAAATTAAATAGTTTTCAATTATTCAATTACTCTTTCTTTAACCACACAAACCCCTTGGGTTCTTGAGGAAACCCAAACTCTCAATACCTTCTTTATCCCATTCTAGAGTCTAAACTTCCACAAGGGATATCATATACGGGAATTTCACTATTACCATTTATCATCTCAATTCACATATGAATATCATTGTTACTATTCATTATCTCTATTAACATCAAAATTCAATTTTTACCGTTCATAGTCTCAATTCACATATTAATATCATTTTTACTAATCATTATCTCAATTCACCTATAAATTCTATTTTCTCTCTTCATCATCTCAATTCACATATGAATTTCATTGTTACTACTCATCATCTCAATTAATATATGAAATCCATTGTTGCAACTTATCATCTCAATTCACAAATTAATTCAAATGTTATCATTCATTATCTCAATTCACAATAGAACTAATTTTTTACCATTATCCTCTCAATTCACACATGATAAGAATATTATAATATCACATATATCACAACGTCACATATTTCAAAATAGATCAATTAATTTATTCACCAATTAACTAATCCAATTCAATAATTTCATATTCATATCATTCCATTAATTAATTCAATAATTAATTATTAACGTCAAATCCATTAATTAATTAAGCATTTAATAAATCAAATAAATCCCACTAATCAATTTATCAATTTATTAATCACATCAATTCCATTTATTAATTCAATAATTATTTAATCAAATTCTATAAGCAAGATATATGCAAAACTAATTCAACAATTAATTATTTCAATTCAATCAATTCAATATCTCCAATTTTATATTCCCTCAATAAATTAATTGTCCAACATAATTAATTCAATTTAAGAAACACAGTTTCTAATCATCCAATAAAAGTTTTATAATTACATAAAAGAATCTGGAATCAGGACTTTGGGATTTAAATTATAGACTACCTACCAAAATTCCATGGAAAACACTCCACAATGGAAATCCCAGATTTGAAACTGTACAAAAGAGAAGAAGGAGATCAACAATGTAGACATAAAATCAAAGTTCAAACAATCAAGATCCAAAAATCCTAGATCTAGATCTAGAAAAATAGAGTTTAAAATACCTATAAAAGATGAGGGTGGGATGATATATAAGAAGTAAACCACATGGGATAAGGTCATCATATCAAGAGGGGTGTATTTCTTTAATACAACTTTTTATTTGGGAAGAACGGAGGTTGGGATCCCTATGAATTCATCTGATAGCACGCAAAAATGATAAGAATAGAGTAGTCCTGAGTTATGGATTATTTTTGTTAAAATGGGTTGTTGATGAATTTTAAATCTAATTTTTTAGTTAACTAAAAATACAAGAATATTTTCTTGGGTAGAGGTGCACAGTTTTCCCAACTGGGAGCCTTAATCATGTGCCTCTTCTAGGGGTTCATGGTTTCTCCTAAAGGGAGCATGGATTGAAAAAAAAATGTACCAGCCATGTGAATCCCCCATGTCTGTGGTTTCATAGATTATTGGGTCAAGGGAACATTGATTGAGAAAACTATGCGCCAAATGTGCACATTCCCTCTTCCTTCAAAATTTCTCAATATTCATCCAAATTCACCCCAATGACTTATCCAAAAAAATTAATCGAATAAGTAAGAAAAGAGTACCTGAAAAAAAAGCATGGGACATATCCAGAAAAGGTGGGGATTTTAAAATCTCTCAACCATATAATAGATCATCCTCGAGTTGCACTCCCTATAATCTCTATGATTTCAAGTCAATAATATATGGCCACTAAACCCACACATGAGATTCTCTTTCCCATATTTTCTCCTTCACAATCTCATGTTACCCCAATATATGAACTAATGGAACAGTATTTCCCTACAACACTTTTTCACTATGATTTGACACACGTATTGGATTCTCCTCAAAGGAGGCATTAGCCTCATGCTCAACATCATTCATATTTATCACATGGTAATGGTCGGGCTGATACCGCCAAATTTGTGACACATGAAAAATATCATGCTTAAAACTATATATCTTTCAAAGATCCAATCAGTATGCCACTAGCCTTCTCCTCTCCATAACCTCAAATAGTCCAATGAACCTAAGCACCAACTTTCCAATTCTCTATATCATACAGTGACCCTATCTTGTTGAAACCTAAAGGAATACATGACCACCCTCTGTAAACTATAATGTTCATGAACATCAATCAGCTTATGAATTCTGTATACTCTGAGTTGTAGCCATATGTTTCTGAATCAACTAAACCTGCTCTGATTTCTCCTACATGAGACTTCGTCCCAACAGTTTTGACTCAACTGCCTCCATCTAGTATAGAGAGGATCTACATGACCTACCATAAAGTAACTCATATGGTGTCATCTATATATTTTAATGATAAATTTTGTTATAGTAAATCCACAAAAACTAGGATAATCTACCAAGACCCACCAAATTCTAGGACACATGCCCAAAGCATATCGTGAAGCACCTGTATCATATGATATGACTGTCAATCTTCCTATGGTGGGGGGGAAGCCGTAATCAATAAAACATACATACCAAGAACGTTATGTAAGCCCTACCAGATGCATAATGTAATGTGTGAGTCACAGTATGAAACTATAGTCTATGGATCCAGTGTATATGAATTATCTGCCAAACATACACATCTCTCTTTTGATCCATTGATAATGTCTCATGTACAAGAAAAAATTTCCTTCATTTCTAAATCAGTCCAAAATCACCCAGATAGAGTCATTATTCTATGTAATCCTCTCGAAACACACCACAAAGTTCTTGGTAGTGTAACACCACTTTTATTCTATAATGGGAAATGAATATAGTAAAACACTAGGTTTTTTTGATTCTCAGACTTCACCTATTAATAGTTGTTGTATCATGGCATGAACCCTGCTATCTTCATTTTCATGCCCGGCCACCAAAAATGATGATGTAGGTCACGGTACATTTTGGCCACACCAAGATGAATTTCCCACTTAGAGGCATGACATTCCCACATCAATTCCTCTTTCATACCCATAGGAACAACATCCCAATTCCTAACATAGATGATCTCATACTCATCTATAGTCTATTAGAAAGGTGACTCCCCACCTTCAAGTCTCTACCAAAATGCCAAAAATTCTAGATCCTCGTAGATTTTATCTCTAATCCAGTTCAAAAGTGAAGCAGCCACAAAAACTGATATGATATTCATCTTCTTCTAGCTCTCCTAAACCAAAACATGCATCTCATCCAGTAAATTCATCATCTTTCACTCAAAACTACACTCCTTAACAATCAGAGTATGAGTTTTTCTTCTTAAAGTGATAGCAACATTTTTACCCATTCGGATCGTATATGCTAACTCAAAATCAAACGACTTCACATACTCAACCCATATTGTTTTCAATAGATTTAAATATCACTATGAAAATATATACTTCAATATATTTTGATCTGTATATATAGTAAATGTTTCTCCCAACAAATAATATTTCTAACACATCAACCCATAAACAAAAACTAATAACTCGGGGTCATGAGTATGGTACCTTTTTCCTCAACCATTGAGACCCATACGCCCCAACTCAATCTCTATGTATCAACACTTCTCTTATTCATACTCTAGAAGAGTCACAATAGACGATAGACTCTTCACCTAGCTTGGGTAGGAACAAGATTGGTGTCGATGCCAAGAGATTTTTCATCTCCTTGAAAGAATTATCACACGCTTCTGACCATTCTAAATTTATCCCCTTCTTTTTAAATCCCAAAAGTGGTTCTTCTTAGTGGTAAATGTTCTAGATGAACCTATTTTAATATCGAACTAACCCCATAAAGCTACAGATATCAAAAATTCTCTTAGGATACTCCATGGATAAACTTTGTTGCACCATTTCTAGGTCCACTAACACAACATCCCCCAAGATGAAGATACCCAAGAAGTGTACCTGGAGAATCCAATAATGACACTTAGATATATTGGTGTATAGATAATTCTCTCCCAGTGTACTCAAAACGATGTCTAAATGTTGGGAATGATCATCAAGAGTCTTGGAGTACACCAATATGTCATACACAAACCCAACAAAAAACTAATCCAAGTATGAATGGATGATTCTGTTCATCAAGGCCATAAACATGAAAGGTTCATTCATTAACCCAAATGAAAATATGAATAACTCATATAGTTCATAAATTATTTTGATTGTAGTTTTAGGTCTATCAAGGGTTCGAACTCTCAGCTGATAATACTCTGATATCATGTTGATCTTGGATAAAACACAAGCTCCTCTCAACTGGTTAAATATATCATCGATATATAGAAGAGGATACCGTTTTATTACAATCATCTAGTTGAACTTCTGGTAATCAAAACACAAGTGTAGAGTCCCATCAACCTTTTGGAACCAGGTTCTTCAAAGCATGATTTGGTGTATGGATTGTGTTTGTTGTCAATCCTCAGTGGAAGTTCAGGGTGTGTACCAACAAAGCGATCATACCGTTCAAGCAGAAAACAGTAGTGAAGGTGGCGTTGTTTCCCAGTGTTTTCCAAATTTTTGGGCCTAAAAATCGGCCAATAAAGTAAAGTGTTTTTGGCAAAGGTACTTGCGCGCCGTGCTCTCAGAGGATAAAAGACTTGCGCGCCATATGTTTTTGAGGATCCGAACATCAAAATTTGGCTAAGTAAAGAAGGTCGCGCAAGTATTGGTTGGGTCGTGCAAGTGAGTTGCACGACAGAGGATCTGGAGAAAAGACTTGCGCGCTGTCAAGGGACTTGCGCGCCACCGCGCAGGGGGTCTAGTTTGCCTATAAATACTGTACCACCCCCTTCTCATTTCTCACGGAGCTCAAGACTTCGAGATTTTTTGAGCTCTCGTCGTGCAGGTGGTCGAGTCGTGCAGGTGGTTGTTTTGTCGCGCAAATAGAGCTTGCGCGCCGGTTGTACTCTCAACGCGGTTTGGAAGAGAAAGGAAGTGGACCGCGCAAGTTTGAAGTCGGGGAAGGAAGCGTCGCGCAGGTGTATTGATGACACTTGCGCGCCAGTTTGGACTTCCGCGCCGTAGTGGGACTTGAGCGACTATCTTGGAGAAGCGCGCCTGGTTTTGCTGAAGCCCACCGGCCTGTTTGGAGCTGCACGAAAGCCGAGAGACTACCCGGTACATTTGAGGAAAAGTGATATTCTTCTTCTGGTGAGAATCGGACTTCAATAGAGCATCTACATACAACAAAGGATGCACTCTTATGCAAATGAAGAAGAGACCTTCACGTCTATAAACTGAGTGGGACTTCACCAATGGTAGTGAGCCTGGGGGAGTCAACGGGAGTGACCCAAGGGAAGCAGTGAGCTATCCCTGAACCATTGTAAAGGCAGTGAGCCTGGGACAGAGCGACTGTACCCGAACTTTTGTAATCTACAGCTAGTGAAGCATAGTGGATTTTGGTAAGACCGACAACATGTCGGCGTATGCTCCTTGGATGTAGCCCTTAATGGTGAACCAAGTAAAAACGGATGTGTCTTCTCTGTGCTTGTGAATGTTTTCTTTCTGATCATAATCATCATACAGGTTCAACAAGTTCCTACCAATGTGGGAACAAGATCCATCACATTAAAAGAAAAAGTGGTCACCCTGATTCACCCCTCCCCTCTCAGGGTGTCCCGAGGTCCTTCAAACCTTCATTACGTAAAAAAATAGAGCACCCCAAGAAAATATACTCTAACGGATAAACCCATTTTCAATCAACTCTTCTAGTTGAGCCTTGAGCTCCTAAAGCTCAATCAATTCCATTCTATATGAAAAAATATAAACTAGATCATCCCCTAACATGAGTTTATTCATAAATTCCACACCTCTCCCAAGTGGAATCCCTGAGAAGTATTCAAGAAAAACTTCTTGGAATCTATCTACTATAGGTGCAAATACATCCTTCTATACATATTATTCTTCCAAAAATAGACGAGAAAACTGGGCAGTGAGCACTCCCTATTCCTGATGTAATAGATCTGCATGGCCCGCCTGGATATCCCACTCTCCTCAGTTAATGTAGTTATCACCTATAAGATATGTAAAGGTTAATATCATGTGGTAATTATCTATTTGGGTTCTTTATTCCACTAACCAATCCATACCAATAATGTGGTCGAAGCTTGAAATGTCAAGGAAATAATGATCCCATAGAAAAAGATACTCTCCAACCTCGAGAAAAATCCCATTTCTCAAACAAATGTATCTCTATCATACCCCTAAAGGTGTATCTATCTTCATCTCCCTTCTAATTAACTCCACCTCCTAGCTTAGACAATTTTCATGTTGTGATTATACAAAATAATTAGATACACTTGCATAAAATAGGCAACCAAATAGTGGTGAAGCTATAAGAATAATACCTCTAACTATTGAAGTTATATCTTCCCTATCCACTAGTGTAAGATAAATGACATGGAACTATTCTGACCCTCTTCCCTTCGATGCAATCTGAGTCCCCTGAACTATACCACTCTACTGATGTTAGCACTCTTTCCCAGAAGCATTGTGTCCACTACCTCTACTAATCATAAAATATAAATTAGATAATTAGATAAATTAAATTTGAATCAAGAATTTTTTATTTTAATTATAGACCACCTACATCAATTTTTTGAAACACACCCACCAAAATAAATCCCCAATTTTAAATGGAACGATAATGAAGAACGAGATCTAGAATGGAACCTAAAAATCCAAGATCAAGAAATAATGATCGAAAAATCATATATCTAGATACAAAAATCCTATATGTATATCCTAAAAAATAAGGATAACATCCCTTTAAAATATGAGCTAGAAATGGGATATAAGAATGAAACCACATGGGATAAGATCCTCTTATCAGGAGGGGTGATGATGGTAAATCCACCTTTTCAATCATGAAGAATAATGGATGGGTGCCAAATTAATTCAAATGGGATCATCCAATAATGAGAGTAATTGAATATTCTCATGTTAGTTTAATTTCTTTCATTAAAATGGGGGAGGGTTCAATAATTTTAAATTTAATTTGTGTGTTAATTAAAAATGCACACATGGTTTTCTATCCAAGGGCGCATCGCTTGCCAAACTGCAAGCCTTAACCATGCGCCTCTTATAGGGGGAGAATGGTTACTCCAAAAAGGGTGAACAGTTTAACAAACCATCCACCATCTATGAAAATACCCTTTGTATGGGGTTTCACAGATTGTTGGGCCACGGTTCACGGTTTTGGAAAACCATGTACAAACCATGCACTTTCCCTCTTCCTTTCAAATTTATCAATTTTCATCGAAATGCAACCCAAGGTTGAATGAAAAAAATCAAACAAGAAAAAATTAGAACCTAAAAACAAGACCTGTTCATATCTAGAAATGGTTGGGATATTATATTATAATAATAAATTATTGTATTTTTGTATTTTCTTTTATTTGGTTGATTGTTTTGGTCTCATTATATTTTTGTTGATAAAACATGTACAAAATAATTGAGGCAAATTAGGTTGGAATATAGGTCATCAGGGTGTTGATATATATTTTTATAAGCATTTAGTTCATTTGCTTTATGAGAAATGCATTGATTTTTTTATAATGTTCAACAATATTAGATGAAATGTTACTGTATAGACTGAAAGAGTGTGATTGTGTTATTTTCATATTGAATTATCATGTATTTTGTATAAATTTAAATTTTGGAAGGTTTCTATGAATTTTTTCATGGTTTGATATTGATATGGTGTGTTTTTATAAGATTTGGAGAAGATTTATAGTTGAAATATATTCAATAAACTATGAATCCATTCATATAGGTTTTAAAAGGGGGGATAAAGACCTCAAATGTTTAGATACATGGTTTTTAATTTTCTCATTGTATCTATACAAGGATTATAATAAAGGACACTAGTTTTTAAAAATTATTAATATAGTATATAATCAATGTTAGGAAACTATAAAACCCTATTTCCATTGTTTCATTTTATTATCCTTCACCTCTTAGATATTATTTTTATATAATTAAGGGGCAAAATTATTTGGTATAATGGAATTTATAAATAATATTCTATCTTGTAATGTTAAGTGGATATTTTTTAGGAATGATAAATGTTGGAGTTGGTGTCCTAGAACCAATAACAGTTGACTTGATATTATATAAATATTTAAAGACGTGAACATTAATAAATGTATTATTAGATTTTGATTATTCTTTTATGTTACCTTAATCAGATAATGTCCTTGAGTATCTATCACATTGAAAAAAAGAAGTTCTCTTATATAATGAGAGCATTGAAATGTTGGGATGATACTCTAAAACATAGTCCTATAGTCATATTAAATCATTTCACGGGACACTGAATGTTTTCTATATAAGGTGTGATTACTTCTTCTTATACAAGACTTCTTCTCATGAAGTTCAGACATGGTGATATCCAATAAGGTAGATTATGATGACATACCCACTAGTATAAATTCCAAATGTTTTCGTGTCCTTGGATATTCATATATGAGATCATGTGTAATGATCTTTGAACTTTAATATTGTTAATAATTTTTACACCAAGTCACATACTTTGATGTATTCTCATAAGCTATGATGACATGTGTTCATGGTGAAGTTGGGTATGTTGGGTTCACATATAAAATATTCCCCACACACACCGTGCACCTCATAAATTTATTCAACTAATATAAACTCTTATTCCTAGATATATTTCACTAAAAAATATTAAAGTGGACTTGAATCTAGGTTGTAAAAGTTGTGTGTCATACCTGATTATATAGAAAAGAAAAGTTAATTCATTAATATAATAAAACTTATCGAAATGTTTATGTATATACTTTATTGACAGTAAAATTCAAGGTATTTATTTTATAAATATTAAATTATTCATTAATTTATTTATAAATTTTAGAACTTCACATTCTGTATGGTCATCACATACCAGGTACTCTGGAGGAAATAAAATATTTACACACTATGTAATTTAAATGTTTGTGTGGTTGTTTTTCATATAATTATAGTATACACCATGTACAAAAAATGTCATTTTTGTTCACATCACGTGAAAAATGCCAAGTTGGATAGTTCAGACAAGTACATTCCAGGTTTCCTCCAAGTACACATCATGAACATAGTTAATTTTAAATAAAATTAATTAATTTAATTTAAAAAAAATAATTAATTGGAACCTAAAGGGCTGATTGGATGGATATTAAGATAAAATAATTAAATAATTAATAATTTTAATTAATTAAATTAACTGTGTTTTATTTTAAATAAGAATTAATGAAATGAATGGTGGTTTATAAAATGTGTATCTGTAGCTTACATGGACAATCATGATTTTCACTAACAAATAAATAATCCAATTTTATTTTAATTTAATTATTGGATGGTTGAATTTAAAATTAATATTATTAAATTAAAATCATAGATTTCATGTCAACCCATTCTCATTTTAAATAAGGACATCTATGTTTTTGATTTTTTATATAAACCCTATAACCATATCATTGCTTCCCCACACTACATGTGAGTAAAGAATATGTTAGGATAGAGCTCCCATGATTTTAAATGTTGTTCAATATAAATCCAAAGTTAAATCTACATTGGTGATACATAGGATAGGGGTGAAATGCTATAACTTAACTAATGAATTACTCATATAATTTTTTCCTCATTTTTAATAGTTTCATTATTTTTAGTCAATAAACATATTGTAGATAAATATCATTATAATTCCCTATATTTTATTCGCTTTTCTGATTGGTTATTTATTTATAGGATTTGTTATTTCTATCACATAAATATTTTAATTAAATAAAAAATGCTAATATTGAATAAAATAAAATAATTATGCCAAAATAATTTATCAACACAAGGTTAATCACATATCTAAAATGCATGTAATATTAACAGGATATTTAAAATGAAAAATAAAAAAAAATGTATGCATAAAAAATAGAATTATTTAATAAAATATAAATTTAGACTAATTATTTCATCACATGTGTTAATATGATTCCACGGTTAAAGTGTATATTAGGATGTAGTCAAGGGAAATTTTAATTATAAAGAAATATTAATAAGGATAATGGGATGAATTAACCAAACTTTTACTTATTGTAATGGTCAAATTCTGTTCAATATAAATTTCAAGGCATATGTTGAGGAAATTTGAGTAAGGATTTATGGATTAGAGAGTCCGATCAATGGATCAAAGATATAAAAGCATTCTTTTTTGAAGACACATTTCCTAAGAACGGTCATATTGTTTTAAGGACTATAGTTTGGGTTATAAGAATAAAAATATGGATCATTTCCACTTGAATTTTCTCACTATAGGGAATTATGAGTCCAATGGTGTGGGATGCTAATACTTGAAAAAATAATAGGAGACTAAAATTAAAATTAACATTATATAGTCTTAATTAATTAAAAATATAGTTATGCACTATTAATCCTCTTTAATATAATTAAAGAAAAATGAAAACATCCACCACTATATTAACTCTGTGATTAATACTATAAAAAGATGAAATATTAACTGGTAGTAACTTCTTTGAATGGTACATGTTCTGGAACATTGTAGTACACCATGAATGAAAGCTTTATGCGCTAGAATCCCCAATCCATAATCTGATTCCTAAGGACGTGTGTAATAAGGAGTTAATTATCTAAATGCACTAGATTATTAGTGATTGATGTGATATTCTATGTCTAATGAACTCATTAAGTCACATGGGAAAATGGGTGCCTATACCATTCCCAATAATCTCTATGAACTTCATCTAGAGAGAGTTATATATGAGTGATTTGAGATCTCCAAGGTTCTCTATAAGAGAAAAAATACAAATTGTGCATCATCAAGACATCATGTAGTCAAACTAATTGGAATCATTGAGCATCTGGATATTCTAGATTTTAATATTCTCAATAATTTCATTCCAACATAATTTTTTACTCACTCTCTAAAATAATGAGTGTATTTTTTTTGAATTATAACATTAACAATTTTTAGAAGTCGATCCCAATTCACCTTACTCTACTACACTAAATTTACATGGATATAAATCACTAAATGCATTTTGTAATAATGGTGAATAAGATAAAAGGACAAATGAAGAGTTACAAGAGCAAATCAATGTCTAAATATTCTAGTCACTTCTATTCCATGAAACGGATTTTCAAAAGGAAAGTAAGAGCGAATGACACCGTATTTTTTTCATATGAAATGAATTTCCACTAGTTGAAAAAAATTAACATCGTGAAGAATAAAGGGGATGTTTTAGTTGTATTCAATATTCATTTCAACCTATTAATTTATAAAAATTAGATATTTGATATAGATTTTGGAGAAAAAATTGGGTCCAATTATAGAAACCATGTCAATTTAGAAGGTATGTATGATATTAGAAGGATCTATGAGTCACTAAGAGATCAAAGGTCTCCATAATAGCTATTTTATTCTAAAAACTCATGTTTCCAACTAGAATAAAATTAGTTTTAATGAATCGTAATTATTTTTTTTAGTTTCTAAAAATAATATTTTTCCAATCATGATTTGGATTTATTTAGTTTGACATTAAGGTATTAATGTGGAAAAATTTAAAATATATAGAATGTGTTATTGTAAGGAATACGTAAGTAATGGTTTTTATTTGTTGGATTACTCAAACCAAGTAAAAACAATCAAAAACAAATCTAGTTCATATGACTCATATCACACCCATCTATGGAATCACTACATTGGTTAAGTAAATGAAGATAAAATTAATAAATTATACCATGATGGATATTTGAATTTTTTGGAAAAAATCCCACTTGGTATATGTAAATATTGTTTTCAAGGTAAATTGACTAATTCCCCATTTATTGGAATAGGTAAAATGGACATAAATCATACTGAGTCAGTTCTTACTTCTAAATGTGTACTATTTCTAGATGAAATAAGGGGTAAATAGTAATAAATCATAAATTTTTTCACAAAAATAGTTGATATGGATATGTCTACATGATGAGTTATAATTCAGATTCCCTTGAGAAATTATAGGACCACAAGTATGATGTTTAGAATAAACATGGTAAGAAAATAATGAAAATCCACTCAGACTCTAGTAAATAATGTCATAACTAAGTGGTCGTTAATTATCTATTGTAGTTTGGGATATTATCACAAATCACATATCCTTACACACAATAATATAATGGTGTAAATAAAAGTAAAATTTTCACCTCTATTGACATGGAAATATCAATAATGAGTGATAATGTTCTTATATTACATATTTTGGGATACACATTATAGGAAGTAAAAGACATACTAAACTTAGTGTCAACTAATGTAGAAAGTGGTATTATATATGAACATTTTTATATAAATAACCTTGTTTGTCACATATACAATTTTATGGTAGTAAATAATTTTTTTAGGTTATCATTACAAACAAATTTTCACCTATAGGTACTAAGTGTATCTTTAACTCATATCCTAAGGAAAAAAGGATATCACCTATGTGACCCATCAAAAAAGAAGGTTATGGATAACATACATCCTATATTTATTGAGTGAGAGTAAATCTATAAAATATATCATGGGATAAATATTGAACATGATAATGTTATGGCACAAGACATGTATGATTTGGAACATTAAAAAATTCCACAAATCCCAATTTAAGTGGAAGTTCTAGAGACCCAAGTACTATATTAGATTATAGGAAAGGTTTGAGAACCTGAATGATATGTATTTGAATTCATTGAATATGGTTACTCATTATTAGTTTACAATAATGATTATGAAACCTAAAAGGATGTAATATGTGGAATCAAAGATACTAAATAGCGTAAAGGGATTAATTATAAAATATATTCCATATACTAACACCTTTTTTATTATATGGTATCCTCCATTTGATTAAAATTATATTAGTTGAAAATGGGTATTCAATAAAAATATAGACATGGATGGAAAATTCAATACCTATAAGTCTTAATATGTTGAAAAATCTTTTTAAAAAGTGTTATGTCCTAGAAAATGATGAAACATTTACACCAATCCCTATGCTTAAATCCATCAGAATTATACATTCCACAATTACTGAAAAAAATTAATAAATTTAGGATATGGATGTAAAAATTTATTTCCTTAATAGTAATATTCAGGAAGATGTATATATGATACCAAAATAATATTTTGTGACTTTGACTAATTCAAATAAGGTATGAAATATGTGAAGATATATTTATGGATTAAATAATGAAAACAAGTCATCAAACATTTTCTTGGATGAATCCCTAATGAAATTTGGTTTTATAAATAATTTATGTGATCCATGTGTCTACAAATGGATTATTGGGACTAAAATCAAATTCCTATTACTTTTTGTTGATGACATATTCATTATTAGATAGTAAATACCCATATTATAGTCCATATTTTTTTTAAACTCATTGGTTTCCATGAAATACGTAGGTGAAGTTACATATATTTTACAGATCAAGAACTATCATGATATATCTAGGAATATTCTTAGATTAAGATGAATAACATATATTGACAATATAATGAAAATATTTTGGTATGGAACTGACCAATAGAGTATTGTTTCGAATGTCTTATAGAAATTATATTTCAAATAAAATGTTTCCATAGACACATGTGGATAGACATAGGATCGTAATGATTCTATAATTTTTTTTGAATTTTTCAGTCATGTATGGCATGCTACGTAGACCAAAAAAAATATCCTACAATTTACGTATGGGGGGAGATATTAAACTAACCTAGGAGACTGCTATTTGATGGTATTCAAAACTACACTTATGTATTCAATGCATCATAAGGATATGTTCCTACTTTATGGATGAGATGATAAATGTATCATTATGGGATATAAATATTCTAGTTTAAAACCTATCAAGGTTTTCTAAAATCAAAATCCGGATCCATATTCACATTAAATTGTGTTTTATTTCCTAAAAATATCAAATAATGATGTGGTTCTCAAATATATAGTCTAGTTATACTGTATTATAGATTTTGATGTAGTTAAATAAATAATTTTGATGCCAAACTTCATCCATTAATTTGATGTTATTTCAATTAGTAAAGACCCTATCACAAAATTTTATGATAATACTATAGTGGTTGCTCTTGAAAAGGATCTAATTTCACATTATAGATTAAAGAACATACTCTTGAAAATCATATCTTGAGGAAATTATCTAAAAGATGTGGCATCATAGTAAGTAGAGTTTTAGAGAAGATAACATATTGGAACCAATGACTAATGTATTATCTTAGTGGAGGAATGAACCTAATTTCAGAGATAGCATATTAAAATCCATTGGTAGCTAGCTCAAGTCCACATGGGATTCTGTTGTATTTAGTGACTGGGAATAACCTAATTTTAACATTATATTGTATATATATTAAAAGAAGTAAATATAAAAAAATTTCTTTCCAAATATTGATTATTCTTTTTTATATCATTAATTTGATAGTTTTCTATAGTATTTTTCACATTAAAAAGGTCATAATCAGTTTTACACAATGATGTAAACACTCAAATTCTATGATGAAACTCTTAAACATTTTTATATAGTCATATTACATCATCTTATGGGACATTGATGATGCAGACTATCAAGTAAGAGTACTTGTAAGGAGATAACATATCATATCATGACTTTTCCACTTAATAATATATTAGATGTGATATTATGAAGACAGAACTATTTGTAGGAATTACATATTTGTACATGTCATTGGATATTCTTGTTTAAGAGTATTCTTAATGATCCATAGACATTAAAACTATTATTAATTTGTATCATGATCTAATAAAGTAATAAATTATTATAAACTATGATGAAATATATTCATGAAAAATTTTGGAATCTTTGGTGAAACACTAGTGATATGTTATTAAGGGATAACTTGAAGAACATATTTACCTTCCATATTTATTGAAATATAAATCCTATTTTATTGAAAGTTAAGGGGAATATATTTTGATTACACGAGTATGATTCCTTTTTGATGAGATATTGAGAGAAATAGATTATATTACACATTATGTTTTCACATGTGCTTATTGATATTGTATAATTAACTTCTTACTCTTGGGTGACTTTATGTATTGCTAGAAATTGATATTGTACTTTATGAAAAACCGCCTAATGCCGCTATAAAATAGTACTAGAGGACCACACATTTAGTGATTCAATTTATATCAATAAAATCAATTTGAATTTAATTATTATAATAAATATTATCCTCAATTATGAGGAATATATTTTTTAAATATTTATTTACCCCACATATTTAGTCATTATTTTATTTTAGTTGAATATTAAATAAAGATTTATTAGTAGTACCATGAATAATATAAATAGTTATGTAATTGTTTTGGTTGAAGAATATTTATTATACAAGGTCATGAATATTTGAATGATGTGTGGACTAATTTATCGAGTCTAGTTAGAATGATATATTAAATTACACATAAATAAATATTAATTTATTTATTTAAAGATATATAATTTATTTTATTCATGAGTTTTGAACATGTCAATAAAATTGCGTTGTTATAATTATTATTTAGACTTGTGTTTTTCTATGGATTTTGAGAGTAATTAACCTTCTATGATAAATTATTTATTATATAAACATGCTCTATAAATACACAATTATATCATTTATCTAGGTTATACATTATTACACACAACACATACACTAAAAATATTCTCTCAACCTTATAGACAAAATACATTAGAAATATCTCAAGAACCAATAGATTATAACTTATTCTTCCTCTCAATAATGAGGGAATAAGAATAAAATATTTAAATGATAGTGTTTTTATTAAGTAATGCAACACAAAGAAATTGGTACCATTGAACTAGAACCCAACGTACCATTAGTGAACTTCAAGATCATAGGAAAACATGTGGATAACTTCTAGTTAGATTCTTATTTATATCCTATCAATGAAATAATGGTCTAACAAAATATATATTGAAAATTTAAAATCATATATGATGAAAAAATATCCAATTATAGAACAATTACATTAATTAAATTAATTATAAATGTAAAGAAAAATACAATCTCTATTGGTTAATGTAACCTTTTTCAAAATTTATTACACTTAATTCATCAGTTGTGATGTGTATATTTATTCACATTTTATAATACTCATTGAACCCTAAAAAAATCATGTTTTTCATGGAACAATAGGAACTTTCTCTATTCACCAAAATTTTATGTAAGTGTCTTGGTATTTAAAAATTCAATAAAATCCTATGATGGGAGTGAATTTTTTTTATTTTACAATAAAAGAGGTTATTATGGATAAATTGTTTTTATATGTTATATAAGTGTGGTATGGTTCCTTTGATGTCATTAGAAGAGGTCATTACACTCTTCATCCTCAAGTAGTAAGGTTTGGGTTGTTTAAATGTTGTTTTATTGGGTTTGTGTGTTCCATAGATATTGGGAAGTAAATACTCAGATAATATTCGATGGCTTATTCTTAATATCTAGGTAGGTATTGGATATTAAGGATTATAATAATTTATGTAGGACTAGGCTCTTGTGTAAAGTTATTTTTCATTCCTCGTTTTAATAATAAATTTTAATTGGTGAGATACAATGATTTCAACATTTTAATACTTATTTTTTTAATTATTCTATTATATTCTTAGTTCGGTTTGGGGTCAGACCATAAGTGTTTAATTTTTCTATTTTGGTTTCTATACCCCATGTTGGTTTGGGTTCTTTCAAAATATGTGTCTGATAGTTTTCTCTATTGTGTCCATAATCCATGTTGTTTTATAAGTGAATTTTACAATGTCTTCTCCTATTTAAGATTTTTATACTCCTAGTTCATTTTTATAGGACACATGATGAGATTTATTGTCGTTTTATGAATTGTATTTTGTACTAATGTTATCCCAATATTGATTTTCTGGTAAATGAAGGATTTTTTTGAGATTGGTTTTTCCCAATATATACAGTATGATGGTGTTGTATTAGATTTTATAAGTGGGTTTTCTCAAGGATTAAGTAGGGGCTATATTATGTTTCATTATTATAAGGATTGAATTATGATTCCTTATTTAGATTTATTATGTTAGAAAGATTCAAATCATTAAAAATCATACTGATCACTACGGATGCATTACTAGACACATAAAGGATCAATATAGTGATTTTTTTCTCATATATCATAGTATTTAAGGGTCTCTATGTTCTATTACATAGAGATCATACATGGGATTTATGAAATTGTTTCCAATTATTTTTTTATCCTCTAGAATAATTACTAGGTGATTATAGGTTGACTTCACTACAGTGACATTACTTGGTAAGATGTTTCTATGGTTATCATATGATTTCATTGACCTAAATGGTTATTATATATGGTAGGATCAATTAATAATTTCTCATGTTATAATATGTTATCATATTGGAGAGAATTATATATGGTTATATAAGTATTTGGATATGAACTAGAGCCCAAGTATTTTGGGAATTTATTAAGTCATAAATATGTACTATGATGCTTGGGCATGAGTTATTTTATGGTATTTTTCATGTTTTTTATTGTGATATTATAATAATAATAATTTTTATTATCTTATATTATTTTGGTTATGTAGTGTGCCACTCCTCATGAGAATTTCACATGTATCAACATTTACTATTTTAACTCTGAGGGTTTAATGTTAATGGGTGGGTAAAACTATATTTATAGAGTCACCCCATACTCATACAGATGGTATGGATTATGGTACACATGGGTATACATTCTTTTTATCCCATGTGTATAGTTATAAGGGTCATATTCTATATGGATTATGAGGTTTTTGGTGACCAATTTCTTGGAGGATGAGGATTCACGAGGTAGAGGTTGTGCTCTTTGGGGTGAGAATTCATTTTGTTACTTCATTATTCATTTATCAAGTATTATGTCCTTTTTATTCATTTTATCCATAATAATGAATAGATATTCTAATTTTTGTATGAATTTTATATAGTTATTTTATTTTTTTATTTTTATTGAATTGGGTAATGCAGTTGTAAAACACCCAAAATAATGGTGATAGGGGTTTTTTAGTAGCCACTAGTGTGAGAGGAGGCATTCTCAAGGCCACCTGTAGTCTTATATTGTTTTTCTAGTATAGTATATAAGTTAGGTAATTAAAAAGGTGTATTATAGTGAGTTTAGTTTTTATACATGACATAATTATGGGTAGAGATAGGGTTTTATAAAATGGATGGTAGGTTTTTTTATTTCTATTAAAAAACATAATTAGGAAACAGTTTATTAGTGGTTTCTTATAAGGGGAATCAACAAACTAGGTTATGTGAGAAAAAGAATAAGAAAATTACTTATTAGGGATTTTCCTATGAGGGGAATAGGAACTGTTTAATGAGTAAGATATTGGACCTAAAATTATATTCATTTGGAATGATAAAGACTAGGTGGTGAGTCATAGGCTTTAGATACAATCAATGTTTCGTTTTTAGTCATGCATCATATTTTTTCCTTGAGTAGGGACATGTTTATTATTCCAGTGACTAACTGGTATAGGGAAAATTATTTGGTGTTTTTCATTAAAACATGTTTCGAGGAATAAATAATTTTAAAAATTGAGATGTGATTATAATAGAATTAAATTCTATTAAAGATTTTGAAATTTCAAAAGGTGATACTTTTTTGATGAATCTTAATGTTTTCAAATATTTAATTTGTTTTATGTCCTTGAAATGGATAATAAGACCTAGAACGTTTTGAATTTAACATGGGATCTTGAAATAGTAGTTTCTTTTAAAAAATATATTTTTAAATAGGTATATTTTTTTAAATGCATATAAATTTTATTTTCATATTTTAAAATATTTAAGATGTTTTTATATATGTGTACTTTGATTATGAAATCTGAAAGGGGTATATTTTTCTCAATACCCTTATCATTTTGTGTTATTTTTTGGAAAAACAAATTTAATTTGGTTTAGGAATGTGTTAAAAGATTTGGAAAATGTTTTTAAATTTTGTGAATGGTTGATGTTAAACTATTATGGCTAGCTTTAAATAAATATTTGGGGATTCTTTTGATATTTTAAATTTAATGTTTTTTATTATTTCTCATTAATAAGTTGATTAAATTTGTTTCATATGTTTATCTGAGATGTGGTATGGGTTGATTTAATTTCAATGATTTTTTTTTTGTTTTTTTACATTTATTCTAGATTTAGTCTTTTGGAGATTTGAAATGGGGTGATTGAGACATATGGTGTGGACAACCATAAGTTAGAATGGATCATAATTTTTAAGGGTGTGGGATTACTTCATATTTGAGTGGTAATTAATGATTAGAGAAAGAAGATTATATTATTTTTATAGTGGGGTTATGTAATTTGATTTATTTTATATATACATTATGAATTATAGTGGATTGGGTGGAGTATATAGTGAAAGATTTAGGTTTTATGAAAGAGAATAAAACTTCAGATGGTGAATATGATCATGTATTTTGTTTTGACATTTCTTTATATGGATGAAATCTATTATGATGGGAAAATTGTAACATCTTGGGTTTTTTTAATAAAAATTCCATCAAATTAAAGATGGTTAATAGGGGTAAAATTTTATCATTTGGTTTTAGAGTAGTTGAAAAATCATTTAAATTAGATTTATAGATTAGAAATGCTTAATATGAAAAATTTTAGTGGCCTTTTGAAAGTCAAGAAGTGTTGGGTAATGTTTGGAGGTGAAATGAGGAAAATATAAGGATTTTTTGTTGTGAATTTCTAGGTACATTGTTTTTAAAATATTTGTATAAATCACGTAGCTAAATAGAGGAGGTATCAATTTTTAACAATTAGACAAAAATGTTAAAATCATGAAACTTAATCAAATGTCTTGGATTTAATTTCTTTAAAAAAATCACAGTCCCCCTGTATCCCTTATTTTATCTTATCTTTTCTCATATTCAAACCATGTGACCGCTAGGTGGTTCCTCATTTAATAACAACTATAGGAGAACATTTCAAGTTTCATTCTTCATCCAAATCATATATAATATCATATCTCTCCACTCTCCCCTATTATTATCACTTATTATCATCAAAGATTAATAGATATAGTGACATGAGAAGTTGGTATTTTAAGAGTAGAGAGAAACCCCCCAAGATGATGGTGATTTTCCATGGTATGGAATATATATTTTGATATTGGAAGGGTAAAAAAATTCTATTTGATATGGAATCATTATTAGACTTTGTTATGGATTGGTTTTTTATAACTAATTTACAAATTTTAATTGGTTTAATATTGTATGGTAATTTGATATATTTGTATAGGTAGTGTTTTATGATAATTTTAATGGTTAGAGTACTAAGAAATTAAATTATACAATTGAATGAATGTAGGTGGTATATATATTCTTGATTTATTTCGATAATTTATTATTAATGCATATTATTTATTTGCAAAATTATTTTTTTAATATTATTGTTATTATTATGAGCACTGATTTTTTAATTATTGATGCCTTACATTAAGTCTTCTTTAATTTAATTAATTTTATCAATTTTTATAAATCTTAATCAATTTATAATAATTGAAGGACCACATAAATAAGTCTAAATGGTTTTTTCAAGTGGTGACATAATTAGATGAGTCTTTGTAGTAACTTTATGGGTCTATGTAACATTTATTTTAAATATATAGTTTCTTATATATAATGGGTTTATCATAAAGGAAAGAGGTTGTTGTTATTTTAATATGTTTTAAAATGGTTTTCTTGAAAGGAATTCAATTATATTAGTAGTGATTTAAGGATTTTATTGCATATTAAAGGGTTTTTCATTTTCTTTTAAATGATAAGGGAAATAGCGTTTTCAAATGAATTATTTTAGTCTATTTATAATTTCAATAAAAGTAATAATTTATGTATTTAATTATTCTTTAAAGTAGTGTATTATTTTTAATAAATGTTTTTATGATTTATTTAGTTTGTTTATGATGTAGATTTTTTTTTATTTGTGAAATTTGGGTATTCAAAATTATATTTGGGCCATGTAAATCCAATTATTCAGGTATATAGGTCCCTATGGTTTATATTTGTATTTATTTAAGTGTAATGTTAGATTGAATTACAATTTTTGAATCTATTTGAGTATTTTTAAACCTTGGGAGATATAATATTTCAGTATATATAGGTATGGTTGTTTTGGATTGCTTTAAGAGTGTATTATCTGGTATTATTTGGAAAATATATGTGTTGGATGGGTTATATATATATATTTTTACATTAATTATATATTCAGGTTTTTATCAAAGGATATTGTTAAGATGAATGGTTAGACACATAGTAAACTATAAATACTAACCACGAACATTTATAAATGGTGGAAATTTGTTTCAAAAGGTTATACATATGGTTATTGAAATTTCAATCATAATTATTCATGGTTAAAAATAATGGAAAAAATATTATCAACGTAAATTAAATAGTGTGTAAATCACATAGGAAAGACATGTATGAAAATATATCCTTGATTTAAATTTTTTAAATACACAGCTTCTTATAATCTATTTATAAACCTTTTATATATTTTTATATATGTTATAGAGTATTTTAAATTAATTATAATTGTGTTATTTATTAGATAGTTTAATGGTTCATGTTTTGGTATCATGTAAGAGTGTTTGTATTTTAGAGAACAAAAATTTATTAGTATCGGAGTGTAAATTTTTAACTTCCAAAAACATTGTTTTGGTTGATGCATTCCTATGTTTGATTTAGAGAATTTTCATATTTTTTTGAATTTATGAGGTTGTATTTCATCTAAAGACTCATATTAAAAGGTATAGGTAGTGTATAATTTTTTATTTGGATTCGGTTTTCTATAGATATTTTTAAATTGATACATAACATCTATTTTATAAGAGTTTCGTGAATTGTGTATTTAGCTGATATTAAGATTGATCATATTTTTGTTATGCCTTATTTCTGAGAAGTAGTATTAGGAATTAAGGTGGTTGTTTCAATAAATATAATGAAAAGAATTTTATGTAAGTAGGATATAAGTCCTAGGGAATTTATATAATAATATTGAGTATTCAAGTTCCTATATTACAGGTTTGGTGATATAGATCACGACATTTGATTTATTAATTTTCCTATTAATATTTTCATATTAATAGTTATGTTTGGGTGTTTACACATATATATACCATATTAAAAATGTAGGTTTTTATAATCCATGTCATGTTGTTGGTTAGGTATACACTAACATTACACGGTCAATTTTTACATGCTCTGGGTTTAGTTTATGGGTCAATGTAAGAGTTTCCAACTGAGTGACTACTCTATTTTTGGTCATTTTTATCCCAATGTGACATTATCATAGATTATTATTGTTTGAATGGTTTGTAAGAATGGTATGAAATGATATTCATTGGAAAAATGTACAGATTGAGGTTTTACCACCAAGTTTTCATGATTATTAATGAGAAAGTAAACTATGGATGGTTGATTAAAAGTATTTTACAATATTTTTATGTTTGGCATGTCATATGGGTGAGAGTCAAGGTGGTGGATATAGTATCAATTTACTGGGTTACATGAGTAAAAAAATTGATATGTCTATATGGTGACTTTGGTATCATTTATCATTACGTTTATCTGTATATGTAAACTATAACATGGTGAGCTAGTAGTGGATTTAAAAAAATTACTGGGTTTTTATTGGCCTTTATAATATTATTGGGGTTTTGGGGATAGACTTAAATTCATCAACATGATCATGTTTTTTGTTTCATTTCATTTTATGTGAGTTCTGTGACTTCAATACTTGTGATATATTGTATATTTAATAAATCATTGGTATGTGTTTATTGAGATAGAATATTTAAGTGATTGTTATATGGTTAGATGACTCCTCAAATAATAATTAAAGAGTGTACAACAGAGGTGTTTATTGAGTCATGTGTGTGTTTATTGTCGGACATGAGTGTGCGTTATTTCAATAAAGACCGGGCATGATTTATTTTGTAATATTATTTATTTTAAGGTTATGTTATTTTGATTGGTTTTGTTTTTTATTATTATTTTTATTATCATGTATCATTTTGGGTTATATTGACTGTCCCTCTCAGTGAATATTCCATGTGCATCCAAATTTATCACTTTTTATAAAGGGATTAGAGGATATTTTATGAATTATATTGGGTCAGTGGACTCACCCATACCTACACACATAATATGTTCTCTAATTCTCATGGGTATAATTTATTTCTTTATGATGAATATTAGTATATGTGATGGATAATAGTTGAACCATCTCCCTCTTAGTGATTAGTGTATTGGAGGTCAACGATTATGCTGATGGAGTTTATGAATATTGGGTTGGATTTATTTATTTATAGGTTTACGTATTAGATTTTACACTATAATTTTTAAATTTTATCAATAAATTATTTTATTTATATTTACTATTAAATATATATTTTATAAATTTATTTTATTTCTTCATTTTTCTCTTTGGAATTAAGGGTATAGTCTCCCAATGTATAGAGTAAAACCCTCAAATGCTATTAGAATCTTATGGCCTGAAGAGAGTCATTCCTATGACCATGTGGAATCCTAAATTAGGTATTATATTTAATATTTTGGTCATTTCATTAAAAAATGAAATGATTGACAATATGGATGGGGTCAACAATAATAAGTGTGTCCCTAGTCTCACTAAGGGTTGTAACAATGGATCCATAGTAGGGTTTAATAAATTTATTTGTAGTAGATCACATGTTAGTCAATTGGAAGGAGGGTCCAATAATAGTGTGTGCTGCTATCTTAGTTCCTTCTAATATCACATGATCATTATTTGGAACCGGTTTTTCACACTCATTTATTTTATACAATCTAATATACATATTTTTTATATATAGATACACATGATTATATACATAGTATTAATAAGCCTATTGGAAATTTAACTATGTTATTCAAGATTATTCAAAACATGTTCCACTATGGTGGTAAGTTATGTCAATCTATAGTACTTCATAATTTTTATATTGATATAATTATTGTACCAATGGAGATAGACTAGTTGATTCCATTTTTTTGAATATATTGATTTTTTATATGAGGTGTTATTATTTTATTCTCTTTAAATTATTTCTTATTACTTTATTAGAGAATGAGATCTATGGTAAGCTTGTTCATGGGACATTTTAGTTAAGTTATAGTATATCACTTTATAATTGGACAAAATGGTTCTTTTAGGAGTTATAGTGATAGTTTAGATTAGTTTTTATATTTTTTTATCTTTTTATAGAAATTTTTTTCTAAGGATTTTTTAAGAGTACTTATCATTAGGGAAACTAGGCTGATAATTAACCTTGTTAATGGGAATGAATTGATTTATATTTTAGCTTCTATAGAACCTATTAAGATGTTATAATTTAAAATTCAACCTTAAAAATCAAGGTTAAGGGGATCCAGTGGACAAGTACCATTCCATAGGGTTCCTCAATATCATTTTTTAAAATATAAATGATATATTGATATTTTTCTTCAATTATTGAATTTTAAATTAGGTGACCATAAATAATTATTACTTCATCACATGTATTGATGAATTTTTCAATTAGTTAAGGATTTTATGACACTTTTGAACCTATATATGCATTTTCTATATCATTAATTTAGAGTCTAGGAAATGGATATTCCTATGATGAGATTTTAGAACTTGTTTCGACACTTTAGGTATTTGAAGATATCATTTGTCCTAATGAAACCCATATATGTTTTCATGTTAATGATGAATCGGATATTCCAATAATATAGAAACTTCTTTATCACGCTAAATTTTATTATATTTTGATATATTCATGATCATTGGAAGAAAATATAAATTATTTATTGATCATGTCAAAGACACTATAATATTACTAGCATTACGAAAATATTTTAATGTGTCACTTTTTAATAGTGGGGTTATTTTTCATGTTCATGTGATTATAAAAGTTTAAAATTTAGGAAATCCCAATAAAGTAAATAAAATTATTAAAGGTTCCCAAAAATATTTTTTAGATTTAGAGTATATTAAATGTAACGCCCCGACCCCAGTTACCTAGAGTCGGTGCATTATTACATAACATTGGAATGATCACAAGAAAGATCAAATCTAGAAATAAAGATTGGTTTAGTAGCCTTGGAAACACTAGATATATTCATAAAGTTTTACATTACATCATAAAGTAAAAAAATACTACAACAACATATTTTCTCTATAGTCCACACTATTATCCCCTGATAATTTCCCTGCAGGTCATTCAAATTTTACTTCTTCACATCCTTGGAAGAATAAAACATAGAAAAGGGGTGAGCTCAAATGCCTAGTAAGGATAACAATATAGTGGAAACTTTCAAAAATAAGCTTAAACATTTAAGGCAATGTATAACTAAAACAAAATCCTTTTAAACTTGAACTTCAACATATTATGGAAAAATAAAATGAAATAATTCCATTTAGTTATTAACATGGATATTTTACTAATCAAATAATCACATGCAATATCAATAACCACATTCATAATGATGGAATGCATAATGCTAGACTATCATAACCACATAGCCAAGGCCTCGTGCCAAGACTACAAATAAGATTTTTCCAAGGCCTTGTGCCAAGACACTAGTTTGTATCATGAGACCTACCGATGCATCGAGGAGCTATAGTGGGCTCCACACGTCACATATTAAGTCCAATGCATTCCCATATTAAAAGGTTTAAACATAACATAAACATTTTTATTAAAACTAGCATACAAAATGTCAATACATTCACCATAAACCATGAATGGTATAAAAATAGCACATCCATAGTCAAACATATCACAAAACCATCAATACAATATAGAAGTTTTCTATCATAATAAATCAACTTCAAATAAGCATAAAATCCATCAAATATGTTGACATAGATGAAATAAAAACTATTTGAGAGAAATATCTCTTTTCTTGAAATCATTGAAAAGTCACACATATATAAAGGAAGTAATTTAAAAGAGATTTTTGAATCAAAGTGTCCCATACCACTTTGAAAATTTTGAAAAAAAATATCATTTCAAAACTTTCATGTCTATATAAATAAGTCCTTAAAATCATTTTGAAAACATGGACATTAATTAAAAATATTTAGAAAGATAAATCTTTAAAACATTTAAAATTATGATCTTGATAAAGAGTACCTTTCAAAAATTCATAAAATATTCATTTTGAAATCATTTAAAAGTAAAATAATTATAAAAGAAAACATTTACTTTCTAAATATTCTTATAAGCTTGTAAGGGAAGATTGGACAATTTTATAACGGTAGTAAATAGCTGCACCCGCCGTATAAGTTAAAAAAACATTCTTACCTTAAATTTGTCGAAAGGTAAAAAAAGTGCCTTGTTTGGAAAATAACGGAAAGATTCCTTTAAAAACACTTAAGGGTATAAATTACTTTAACCCATATTCTTTGTAAATAGTAAAAATGTTTTGAAATACATTTCTAAGAAACATGGATGTGGATGATAAAGAAATCCTAGTAGATTATTACGTATAAACAACCTCGGATAATAAAGAGATTGCGAAATAAACCCTTCCCTTGTACTTTTACTTGGATGAGGGTAGGTTAACCTCCTGAATAATGGTGAAATAATTGTTATTAAATTATACAATAATCATATATATTAATATGATATCATATATGATCTTTTAACATTTGTTTGTTAATAATATCTTAGTATTATCGCCGTTTCGGGTGTTAACTTACTCATTTTCTTTTATATGTTTTGTTACGTAAGCCATGTTTGTAATGGTTAGGTTGTATATTTTTCATATCCAGAATGATATCAAGTCCTTAAACATTATTTTTAAATCATCAAATGATAATTATACTTGAATGGATATGATAGAGAATGAATCTCATCGCGTTTGTGGAGACGGTAGTCCGTATGTACGCACGAGCGAAAATATCATTCTTTTGATATTAAAATAATATATAATAGGATGGTATATCATATATACAGAATAATTATAATGTTATATTTATTATTTACATGAATTACAAATCATTATTATACCCATTCAAATAATAATATATTGAATAACAATTACACCACGCCGTGGAGACGGTAAGCCGTGCGTACGCACGTATGGTGACATGTTATTCAAAGGGTGGATAGAATACTGAATATGGTTGTACAATAAATATAATAACATCACAGTATATATAAGATACTGTAGTTATTATTTTAGAATGGTAACAACAAAGAATGAAGAAGTGGAAGAAGAAAAGAACTTGAAAAAGGGTGGTGAAATCATTACTTCTTCTCCGGGTTCTTCCTTTTGATTTGATCAAAAGGGCTCCTTAGGTTGGCTTTATGATCAAACTAAGACCTATAGGTTGTAGTGAGTGATGTTTGGAGAGTATTTGGGCAGAGTTTGGCCGAACCAAAAGGATATGAAGGTGTGAAGTAATGAGAAATAGGAGTACCCTTTTATAAGAGGGGTGAGGGGCACCTTTGGAAAAGCTAGAAATATTAATTTATAATAAATTCATATTAGGTTTCTAATGGCTCAAAAGTTTATTATTTAAATTTTAAGGTGGGGATAGGTCGAAAAGAATTAAACCAATAGAATTTATACAGGTTTGTGTCACTATATTAACCTTATCTTTTAGTTTTAACTCTTAGTTAATTAGTTTGACATTTACCATGTCACTTTGTATTTTTATATTATATAGTCAATAAACTTACTATATACATCCAACCTACCCCCAAGTGGTCCATTAATGATACACCTATCATGATATAAGTCTCTTGTCCGAACCTTATATTTTTATGAATTTAATATCAATTAATAATATAATGTTTTATTTAAAAACTCTTTTATGTCAATTTTGACACTATTCAATAGTTGATTTTTGTGAAACTCATAACAGAATTATTACTTCGAAAGAATTTAATTAAATCATTTCTAACATTTCATATTAACTTATAAAATTAGTGTAATTAATAAAAAGACTCAAATTATATTTATTTGGGTATTTATAATATCAATTATTTTAATTTGTCACTATTATGGTAATTACTGCATCATCATTGTGTCATAAATAAATAAAATTATTTAAAGTCTAAAAATTATAAATAAAATATAATTATGTAGGAAATCTTATTATCTTTCTAATTAATATTTACAATCTAATTTATCTTATCTATAACCCTATATTAAAAATGATTAAGTAAATAAACTTTGATTTTAACTCTTTTAACTCTTCTTTGAATTAAATAATAATAAATGACCTAATCTAATCCAATTGGACCTAAATGATAATATTTTATTCCTAAGGTTATTTTTGGTCAAGATACACTTTTCCAATAGAATGAGGACATGTGTTAGGGTAATATTAATATCATTTTTACCCTTAATTACCCTATTTACTTTTAATCGTGGTAAATAAAAGTAAAAAGTTACTATTCACCAAAAATTATTTTCATCTCATTGAACCACATTTTACTTCTTGATATTAACCGTGTGTCTCGGATTTTCGAAATTCCATTCACAGAAGCGGTAAAATTATGTTTTATGAAAAATTCAGTTTTTTTAACTACCACTTAGTAGTTTCACTATTCATCAAAAATTGAAGTTTTTCAGAACAATGCCAAAATTTCACCCTAAGCTATAATTGATATTCCAAATTCAAAAATGATGTCTATTTTAAAAAATTACAAAAATATAAGTTGCATTAATTAATTTTATAATTAATTCCCGCTGTCACAACAAATAACGTGTTTTTAAGAAACAATATATATCAAAATATTGACAATTATTTAGGTCCAATTTCAAAGTGAAATTATTTGTAATGAACACCATTGGATAAAATGGTAAAAATATATTCTAATTATACTTTAAAACCACTCAAATTCAAAATTTATCACTATTAATTATTTTGATTAAAAAAGTTGTTTTTAATTAAAATTTAGTAATTTTCATTATTCATCAAAATATTAAAGTTATATGAAAAGTACCAAAATTTCACCCTAGGCTAATTTTGATATTCCGAATCCAAAAATGAAGTCCATTTTGAGATGAGGAATTTATAAAATTTCAAAAAGTAGGTATTACTATTCATAACTGCTAGTTTGGTAAGTCATGGTGCGCTTTAACTCGGTGTTGCGTGTAGTGCAAGTTATTGAATTATTTTGATTAAATAACATACTATGAAATCTCGGGGTGTTGCATTCTCCCCTCCTTCAATAAATTTCGTCTTCGCAATTTGAAATTTTTCTTCGAAAATAAAAGGTGGAATATAAAAAAATATATCTTTGTGGGAAAACCCACATCGGAAATTGGGTTACTAAAATTTTGTCTTAATATGAGGAAAAGAGAAATGAAAGGGTCACCACCAAATTATTATCTCGATTAGGAGAACATTTGTGGAAATTAGAGACATATAATTGGACGAAAAACGTAAATATTCATAGGTAGTGATTGAGGACATCAATCACAAACAAGTTTAAAATTGAGGTCCTTAAATTCATCAATATATGATGATTTGAAATACCATCGGTTCAACAAAACATAGGGTATTAGGATAACACATTTTTGGTTTTAGGATTCCTTAAATAAAGTATAATAATTAATTTCTTCATAGAATAAGAGAAGAAGAGAAATATATTCTTGACAAGTAGAGTTCCATCCTTTAACTAATTTCTACCACAGCCTCATCTTTCACTCTAAAAGATAATAGAACTTAAAAATAATATTCTATTTATCCTATTCGTATAAGGTAAAAAAATGAATTTATAATTCATCTAGAAGAACCATTAAAAAACGACATTATTCAATCTAGGACATCACAAGGGTCAGTGGTAGGTGATACACCCTTGTCGACCTTCGTTTGTGGGTTCAAGTCTCGCGGCCTTGCCGGACGCGATTGGTTGCCACCCGACCTCTGGGTTTTCCTTTTATGGAAATCCAAACTAGAACTATCAAAAATTCTTCAGTCCAAAATTTATAAAGAAGGTAAACACAATAAAGAAACTTTTTTCCGCGTAATAACATGTGAACACCTTCATCATTTATTCTTTTAGAACACTGCAACATCCTAAATTACCATAAAACCTTATTGATTACATTCATGATCCCTTATTCCTTAAAGAATAATAGATATACTCCTTCAATCTAAAAATGTTTTAAACCCCAACAATGATGGAATATACAAATCATTAATCAGTTTCAAGGTAGTCAAGAATATCCAATATATTTTATCCAAATCAATCATGTATTATTCCAAAATCACTACCTCGGTATCAGAACTATTTTATGGTTTATCATTCTCTCAACCATATATTTTCCAAAAATTTATCCTGTTATTGAGTCACTTTTCTTTGTTCCACACAATCTCAAGTCCATAATGAAATAGTACTAAAGTAAAATCCTTATATACTCCATAATTATTATAACAAGTACATTGTTGATACAACACTCAAATTACATAATCAACATAAAAACTCTAATCATTCCTCTTCATCTGTGGTAGTATCATAACTTGATTATTATCCAATAGCATCATTTGCGGCACAGTCTGATGACTGGGACATAGGTTCGTGTAGTGTCCAAACTCCTTGCAAATCAAGCATTGTACATTTGAAACCATTTTCTTACCCTAGCAGTCACGTACTTTGTGCCCTTTTCCTCCACACTTATAACAAACTCCCATTCCTTTCAGGCAAGTTCTGGGGTGTTTCTTCCCACAGTTATCACATATGGGAAAATTCTTCTTTTCCCTCTTCCCTTTATCCATCTTTCTCTCATCCATCCTTTTCTTCTCTTGCTTCCCTTCAAATCCATAGGACTCAGTAAACTCTTTACTTATCTTATCAACACATGATATTATTTCTTCATATGATGATAATACATGGGAGACTATTTGTCTTATAAATTCTGGATTATGAACATGAAAGATATGATCCTTTTTTCTCTTTGGATCATGTGCATTGCTGGGGTTCTCATTCCTTCTACTGGGCACCATTTCTAAACAATGGTATACACTAGATTAGTTTATGAATAAAAATACCTAATCCCAAACTTGTAAAACACATAACATAAATTAAATAGTTTATGTATATAGTCCATAATCATAAAAATGTCTCCTTTGAGGAAGTATATACTCATAAACCCTTCATAATGGTTTGTAAAGAAAATGAGAATCATCCTAAGCATATCCCCTGGTAGTGTCGTAACCAAGAGTACAACAAGGCCTGTTGTCGTGCTCCAGTTCCCGTTCGAGTCAAGCTCAAAGCTATGTTTTCGGGTTTTACTTCTAGGTACATCTGTGCCAAAGCGGCCTCTACCTCCTCGTATCCAAATAGGGATGTATTGCTCCGAAAACTCACAAAATCTCTACAATACCAAAATTCTAGGAAGTTCTTCTATACTAAACCTCAAAGTCCATCATAAATCTATGTGCTCTAATCAGAGTTTATCTAAATCTAGCTTCCAAGGTTTGTACTAAACTTCCTCTGATACCAACTGTAATGCTCTGACCCCAGTTAACCAGAGTCGGTGCATTATTACATAACATTGGCATGATCACAAGAAAGATCAAATCTCGAAAGACCGATTGGTTTAGTAGCCTTGGAAACACTAGATATATTCATAAAGTTTTACATTACATCATAAAGTGAAAAACTACTACAACAACATATTGTCTCCATAGTCCACACTATTATCCCCTAATAATATCCCTGCAGGTCATTCATAATTTACTTCTTCACATCCAGGGAAAAATAAAACATAGAAAAGGGGTGATGTCAAATGCCCAGTAAGGATAACAATATAGCGGAAAATTTCAAAAATAAGCTTAAACATTTAAGGCAATGTATAACTAAAACAAAAGCCTTTTAAACTTGAACTTCAACATAGTATGGCAAAAATAAAATGAAATAATGCCATTTACTTATTCACATGGATATTATACTAATCGAATAATCACATACAATATCAATAACCACTTTCATAATGATGGAATGCATAATGTCAAACTATCATAACCACATAGCCAAGGCCTCGTGCCAAGACTACAAATAAGATTTTTCCAAGGCCTTGTGCCAAGACACTAGTTTGTCTCATTAGACCTACCGATGCATCGAGGAGCTATAGCGGGCTCCACCCGCCACATATTAAATCCAATGCATTCCTATATGAAAAGTTTTAAACATAACATAAACATTCGTATTGAAACTAGCATACGAAATGTCAATACTTTCACCATAAACCATGAATGGTATAAAAATAGCACATCCATAGTCAAACATATCACAAAAACTTCAATATAATATAGAAGTTTTGTATCATAATAAATCAACTTCAAATAAGCTTAAAATCCATCAAAGGATGTTGACATAGATGAAATCAAAACTATTTGAGATAAATATCTCTTTTCTCGAAATCATTGAAAAGTCACACATTTATAAAGGAAGTAATTTAAAAGAGATTTTTGAATCAAAGTGTCCCATACCACTTTGAAACTTTTGAAAATAAATATCATTTCAAAACTTTCATGTCCATATAAATAAGTCCTTAAAATCATTTTTAAAACATGGACATTAATTAAAAATATTTATAAAGATAAATCTTTAAAACATTTAAAATTATGATCTTGATAAAGAGTACCTTTCAAAAATTCTTAAAATATTCATTTTGAAATCATTTAAAAGTCACATAATTATAAAATAAAACATTTACTTTCGAAATATTCTTATAAGCTTGTAAGGGAAGATTTGACTATTTCATAACGGCGGTAAATAGCCGCACCTTCCGTATAAGTTAAAAAACATTCTTACCTTAAATTTGTCAAAAGGTAAAAAAAGTGCCTTGTTTGGAAAACGATGGAAAGATTCCTTTAAAAACACATAAGGGTATAGATGAATTAAACCCATATTCTTTGTAAATACTATAAATGTTTTTAAATACATTTCTAAGAAACATGGATGTGGATGATAAAGAAATATCAGTAGATTATTACGTATAAACAACCTCGGATAATGAAGAGATTGTGAAATCAACCCTTACCTTGTACTTTTCCTTGGATGAGGGTAGTTTAACCTCTTATATAATGGTGAAATAATTGTTATTAAATTATACAAGAATCATATATATTAATATTATATCATATATGATCTTTTAACATTTCCTTGTTAATAATATCTTAGTATTATCATCGTTTCGGGTGTTAACTTACTCATTTTCTTTTATATGGTTTGTTACGTAAGACATGTTTATAATGGTTAGGATTTATCTTTTTCATATCCAGAATTATATCAAGTCCTTAAACATTAGTTTTAAATCATAGAATGATAATTATACTTGAATGGATATGATAGAGAATGAATCTCATCCCGTTCGTGGAGACGGTAGTCCGTACATACGCACGAGCGAAAATATCATTCTTTTGATATTAAAATAAAATATAATTGGATGGTATATCATATATACAAAATCATTATCATGTTATATTTATTATTTAAATGAATTACAAATCATTATTATACCCATTCAAATAATAATATATTGAATAACAATTACACCACGACGTGGAGACGGTAAGCCGTACGTATGCACGTATGGTGACATGTTATTCAAAGGGTGGATAGAATACTGAATATGGTTGTACCATAAATATAATAACATCACAGTATATATAAGATACTGGAGTTATTATTTTATAATGGTAACAACAAATAATGAAAAAGTGGAAGAAGAAAAGAACTTGAAAAAGGGTGGTGAAATCATTACCTCTTCTTCGGGTTCTTCCTTTTGATTTGATCAAAATGGCTCCATAGGTTGGATTTATGATCCAAATAAGACCTATAGGTTGTAGTGAGGGAAGTTGGGAGAGTATTTGAGCAGATTTTTGCCGAACCAAAAGGCTTTGATGGTGTGAAGTAATGAGAAAGAGGGGTTCCCTTTTATAAGGGGGGTGAGGGGCACCTTTGGAAATTCTAGAAATATTAATTTATAATAAATTCATATTCATTTTCTAATGGCTCCAAAGTTTATTATTTAAAGGTTAAGGTGGTTATAGGTCGCCAAAAATTCAACCAATAGAATTTATACAGGTTTGGGTTACTATATTAACCTTATCTTTTAGTTTAAACTCTTAGTTAATTAGTTTGACATTTACCATGTAACTTTGTATTTTTATATTATATAGTCAATAAACATACTATATACATCCAACCAACCCCCAAGAGGTCCATTAATGATACAAATATCATGATATAAGTCTCGTTTCCGAACCTTATATTTTTAGGAATTTAATATCAATTAATAATATAATATTTGTTTTAAAAACTCTTTTATGTCAATTTTGACACTATTCAATAGTTGATTTTTGTGAAAGTCATAACAGAATGATTACTTCGAAAAAATTTAATTAAATAATTTATAACAAGTAATATTAACTTATAAAATTAGTTTATTTCATAAAAAGTCTAAAATTATATTTATTTGGGTATTTATAATATCAATTATTTTAATTTTTCACTATTATTGTAATTATTGCATCATCATTGTGTCATAAATAAATTAAAGTATTTAAAGTCTAAAAATTATAAATAAAATATCATTATGTATAAAATCTTATTATATTTCTAATGAATATTTAAAATCGAATTTATCTTATTTATAACCCTATATTAAAAATGTTTAAGTAAATAAACATTGAATTTAAATCTTTTAACTCTTCTTTGAATTAAACAATAATAAATGTCCTAATCTAATCCAAGTGGACCTAAATTATAATATTTTATTCCTAAGGTTGTTTTTGGTCGATATAAACTTGTCCAATAGAATTTGTATATGTGTTAGGGTAATATTAAAATCATTTTTACCCTTAATTACCCTATTTACTTTTAACCGTGGTAAATAAAAGTAAAAAGTTACTATTCACAAAAAATTATTTTCATCTCATTGAAGCACATTTTACTTCTTGATATTAACCTTGTCTCTCAGATTTTCAAAATTCCATTCACATAAGCGGTAAAATTAAATTTTATGAAAAATTCAGTTTTTTTAACTACCACTTAGTAGTTTCACTATTCATCAAAAATTGAAGTTTTTCAGAACAATGCCAAAATTTCACCCTAAGCTATAATTGATATTCCTAATTAAAAAACAATTTACATTTTACAAAATTCCAAACATATAATTTTCATTAATTAATTTTATAATTAATTCCCCCTGTCACAACAAATAGCGTGTTTTTAAGAAACAATATATATCAAAAGATTGACAATTGTTTAGGTCCAATTTCAAAGTGAAATTAATTGTAATGAACACCATTGGATAAAATGGTAAAAACATATTCAAATTATACTTTAAAACAACTCAAATTCATAATTTATCACTATTAATTATTTTGATTAAAAAAGTTGTTTTTAATTAAAATTCAGTAATTTTCACTATTCATCAAAATATTAAAGTTATCAGAAAAGTACCAAAATTTCACCCTAGGCTAATTTTGATATTCCGAATCAAAAAATGAAGTCCATTTTGAGAGATAGAATTTATAAAATTTCATAAAGTAGGTATTACTATTCATAACGGCTAGTTTGGTAAGTCATGGTGCGCTTTAACTCGGTGTTGCGTGTAGTGCAAGTTATTGAATTATTTTGAAGAAATAACACACTAAGAAATCTTGGGGTGTTGCATTAAATCCCTTATGGTATTATCAATACTATATGTATAACACATATTTCATCTTTAATCCTACGACCAAATTCACTAAAAATGATGTGAAATTATTATTAGTTTACAAGTGATGACAATCATTTTAGGACTTAAATAATATTCTTACCATTACAAAAATCATGGAATTACCTAATTTGGGAAAATTATATATTATTTATTTTGAAGCATCAGGAATAAGATATAGATTTTTAATTATATAAGAGGATTATTGGGTGTCATGTATTTATATAAAGCATTAGTAACATCATAAAAATTATTGAACATTGATCATTACTGGGTAGTGGTTATGTATTTTCTAACTAATTTTCACAATTTTTTATTCTTAGTAAATTTTTTGTTATATACCAAACACAAAATACTTAAATATATGTTTTAAAAGAGTTATTTAAACCTTTGTATGTAGATATTGGTAAATCACCTAAATTATTTTAATTTCTAGTTCGTATATAACACCCAAAAATATAATTAAATTATAAATTAACTAAAAAAGAATCCTAGATCCCGTGGAGTTAAAAAATAAAATTAAAAAATAGTAGATAATATGATTATTTTATAAGATTAAAATTGAAATGACCAATGATTTTTTGGAGATTGTTCTATAACCACTGAGAATTATATCTTCAGTGTGAAAAGGTTTTAAATCATTAGATATATTATCATTATTGTACTACAATTCATGAGATACTTAATGGTGTGTATCTATTGATTTCGTTGTCCCTAAACATTGACACATTCATCTATATTCATGGAAGGTAGGTGGTTCCAACATATTTATGAGGATATATAATGATGTACTTAAAAATCATTAGATGAAGAGTATATACACAAGATTTATTTTTATCACGGTATTATACATGTCAACTGGTAATTAAATAATATCAAAATCTTCTTAGAGAATGATAGGAACTTCCTAATTTATTTTTGAAAATGGATGATATTATTATAGATTTTTTAAATTTTCTACCTACAACCTAACAGGATTAGATATGGAGTATGGGTAATGATGAACATACTTACAAATATGGTTCAATTCATTGAGATATATGTGATAATTCATTTTAATGAATAAAGAAATTTGGATATACGGTAAATAGTGAATTGATTCGATTATTAGTGAGAATTGTTTTATATTTGTATATAATGTTAATGTCTAAACATTGTAAGGTATTAAACTATACACAAGATACAAATATGAAATTGAATGCATCATTACCTAATCTGACTCCTGGGATGTCATAATTTTTACTCTTCATATTTGAGGATATTATTTATATTTTCATTAAATATTTTGATGATACAAAGGATGAACAAATATAATAACTCGAGTCCACTTATAAAAAAATTACAAGGAATGTATATAAATAGAAATAACTGGTTCATTATATTATATATGTCCCTATTTTATATTATATATTATGGATGTTGGTGAGACATCAATAATAAGACGAAACATAATCTAAGATTTTATCAATCAGGTGTTGTTTATATAGAATTGAACAGTGATGGATCAAAATTTCAATAGATCATATATCGGTCATCATAAAAAATTATTATATTTTAGCATTATTAGAATTGCATTTATTTATTTATTTCCTCAATTTGGTAATCGATGATTATGAATGAATGGATAGTCATTGTGATTCTTTATGGTCCCATTTATATTATAGAGATTTTAGGATTTCAAGTATACTATTTTGATTTAACTCCAGGTTTAATTATCATGAAAAGTGTATTTCATGTTTTACAGGTGATTAAATATGAACATTACCCATCACACATGATTCATAATAATGTTACATAATTTTAATATAATGATTACTTAATATATTTTTTAGTGTGTAGAAATTATTATTGAGGGAAATTAATATGGGAAAAATTATTCCTCATGTGAGTATAATGGAAACATTAATTTAATAATGAATAAAAAAGAATGTATGAGCCTAATACAAGGAGGAAATGGGCAAATTTATTCACCAGTAATATTTAAATACTAAAATTAGGGATCACATGTCACCAGGATTAAGTGAAAATTAGAATATTGACCTAACCACATCCTGGAGTGTCACACGTGAATGAAGAAAATTATATGTTAAATTAATTTCATAATGATTTGTATTTGTATATATAGGACCAAAAACCACTGGGAAGAAGTATTTAATAGTGAAATTGCATAACTCTATAATATCCCAATATTTATTCATGGATACTAGGATCTCCATCCAAGTGTTATAGTGTAAGGATCCAACCTAGGAAATATTATCCTTGTACCCGAGTCATCCCACCGTAATAACTAAAGTGAATTCATAATCAGAATGGGATAGAAACAAGTTCCAAATAAATCAATATTACTCATTCGGAATTTTTTCACTTTAAAGAATATATAAAACCATGTAAACAATTCCTAATATGAGTCTAATAGAAACATTCTATAAATTAGATAACCCATCCCTATGAGATAAATAGTTTAAAATTAATGAAAAACCAAAAAATGCATTAAATAGATTATAAAACTCAATAATCCAAATAAAATAAATATTCAACATAAAAAATATATCTTAAATAATAAATAATCATACATTATAAAAACTAAATACAATAGCATGGGATGATAGAAGTGAAAAAAGTATGACAACAGGGATTAAGACAAGAAATACATCCCAACACATAAGTAAATATATACCTCAATCCGAACAGCCAATCTCTTCATGTTCTGCAATCTAACTCCACTTTACACAACCAACATCCCCAATCCAAGGATAACGATCATCATATATAGTAAGTGATACTAATATTCCACCTATATAAGACAAGTGATGACTAAATACACCTTGTTTTCATTTTATAAAAATAAAGATACATTAAGACCATTTATTTTATAAAACTGTCTTTGAATAGAATCTGTTGTTGTAAATTAAGGAAAACATGTTGATCAATTTAAGAATATATATATAGGTATAAAATCACTCTTTAATTGAAGCTAACTTAAAATCAATGGAATTATCCTAGGGAATATATGGGTAAGGAAAAACTTGGATTTGTATACTGGATAACATAATTATCTAAACAAAGTAATATTCTTGATAAAGTCTTATCAATAGCTGGTGTGGTCCAATTATAGTCTAATCAATGTATGTATTCAAATAGATCCAACTCCATCATTCTATTAAATGAGGACTATAAAGGCCATTCAAAATGATGTATAAATGTTTATTTATATTTACATAATTTACAAGTGTAAATCTCATTAATGAATAATAAAATTATATCCATTTTTATGCTGATAAGATGCACTAATATCGATCCATTTTGGGAAGTTCACTGATATCCATTGGCCAAGGTATTTCCATGCACTACAGTGAACCTATGAGGGGTAGTATAATGAAGCATTCACATGGTTGAGTGTCCCAAAATACTGAAAATATAATTGATATATATTCCCACCAAAGTACCCATTGCTTTCCATAAAACCTCAATTTCATAATAAACCGTTATTTTATATCAAAAAATCATATAAATACATGTCCAAATCACATGGGAATTTTTTAACATAAAAAATGTACACATGGAAAAATTACTCTTATTAATCCAAACACCACCTTATACATTGTATATATTCATAACAAAATTTCCATGATTCATTATAATTCATAGTAATCATTACTAATAAATATTTTTAAAAAAATTAATATAATTAATTAGGGGAATTATATAAAATGACTAATGATAAATTTATAATTCAAAACCAAATGAGTCTTTTTAAAAAACACCATTCTTATAAAAAATGAATTTTTATTTTCTTCAAATAAAATTTAATATTGAAACCAAAAATTGGTTCTTTAAATTAAAATGATCATATAGATTTCCCAATAATATATTACTTATCTCATGAAAAATTTAGAAATTAATGTTTTTTAACAAGTCATTAAAATCAGGAAAAATCCATAAAAACATAACACTAAAAAATATTAAATCATAAGAGTTCAACCCATGAAAATATTTTAAATTTATTTTAAAAAATCAAGGTGGAAATTTTTATGAACAACTCGTATGAACAAGTTAAATGGAATGAGATATTAGATAATTATTTTGGTAATCCTAATTGGTGTAAAATTGAATCTTAAGAATAAAAAATTGAATCTATTTAAAACAACATTAATATTTAATAACATATATATTTTATTAAAAAAACATAGTTTAAAAAAGTAATAACATATAGTTCCATAGTCAAAGGTAAATGCATGAAGTCGCCTTACATGAAGGATAAACCAATTGAAAACTATAATGTAGAGACCCGTATCTTATCGTACATGGACATTACATTACTTTTGCGGAATACTTAGTACATAACAAAAACACACACACAAGGATCGTAATAGTTTAGTGTCTTTGGAAACTCGGAACGTAATCTTCTAATCGTGGTGAAAGATCTTCAATATCTCCCATAAAGATCTTCCCTTTTTTTTTACCTATAAACCTTTCTTTATATCCTGGGGAAAAGAAAACATAAAAGGGTGAGATCAAATGCTCAGTAAGGGTAAACAAAAGAAATATCAATCACATCATATACAAAAGAACATAGCTTTTTTGGAAATCTTAACCTGCAAAAGAGCTCATAATATCATAACATGGGATAAATCATAGAAGTGAAAATGAGATCCCCATAATCATAACATAAAACTTGAAACTTTGTTGCATGCACACATAATCATGGAAAATCATTTCTTGTTAGTCATGACTCATTGCCAAGACTATCTTAGTGGACAAAGTCCCTTTCTGAACCGAGTTCACTCCTCGTTTCAGTCCTGTATCACTGAACCGAAATAACCTTCCGTTCCAGCCATGTCTATCTCATGAGATATAAAATCATTACCCAATGCATTGGAGGGAGATATAGGTCCCACCCATCTTATAATGAATCCTTTCTTATGTGTGCCACATAATCATAAAACATGCATCATCGCATAACACATGTAACAAAAATGGGATCCTTGAAACATCATGAAATCATAAATAAATTCATATATGATAAAGGAATTCATAAACATAATTCCATCACAACATAGTCAAACCAATGTAAAAAATATGGATAGAAACAGAACTCTTTATTATCTTAGATGTAAAATAATTTTGATAAAACACTTGAATTGAATTCTTGAGGAGAATATCCTTTCTTCTTCAAAATCAATTTCTTTTCACAAAACATCATGCAATTTTAAAAGAAAGAGATTTTATTGAAAATAGTCATGAAATCTTTTAGAGGAAGCTTCATTAAAATAAGGCTTTATAAAACAGTAGAAATCCGTTCGTGCCGTATAAGTTAAAAAAAACATTCTTCGTACTTTTGTCGGAAAAGTCAAAAAGTACCTCGTACGAAAAAAAACGACAAAAGATTCCTTTAATATTCTTTACTAAAAACTCACCGAAGGGTAAAAATGGATTTAAACAATTTTAGGTGGATGGAAGTAATATTAAATATTGATGAAACATGGATTTGGATGATAAAATACACCCCAGTAAATACTTACGAATAAACAATCTCGGATAAAAATGAGATTGTGATATTTCCCTTACCTTAGGTCCAATTTGCTTCGTATGTGTCTGAACCTCCTGTATAATGATTTTAATAATGTCATTGACTTATTACAGAATCATATTCATTGTTATGATATCATATATGGTTCACTTATGACATTATATTACCCGTTCTTTTGTAAATTCCATGTTAAAGAAGCGTTTTGGGTAAAATCGTTTCATTTATCGTAGGTGTTTTGACTTGTTGTTCTTGACATCATTATTACTTATATCATGATTTACTTACTTCCAGAATATAAAATATGATTTATATATATCATATATATTCAGTATATATATATATATAATAGATAGATAAATAAAATGAAAAACACCGTTCATGGAGACGGTAGTCCGTACGTACGCATGAACGCTGTTTTTCTTTCCTTATTGTCTTGAAATGGAAGTAAGTAGATGACATACATATGTATATATATACATAAATCCAGTAGCTTTATAATTTCATATATTTCATTATTATTTCTTGTATATACATTATAATCATTCTTAAATGGTTAACATGGAGAATGAATCTCATCGCGTCGTGGAGACGGTATTCCGTACGTACGCACGAGCGATGATATCATTTCTATAAATATTGAATTGAATTGGAGTGGATTATACAATATATCAGAATCAATATGATGTTTTAATAACTATGTATAGTTATTCTTTACACCATTATACCCATCCATGTAAGGTGGTGGTGGAAAATAGATTACACCACGGCGTGGAGACGGTATTCCGTACGTACGCACGCGCGGTGATTTCTTTTTCCGTAGGATGGATAGATGGTGAAATAGGGTTGTTTCATACTTATAATAACATATCAGTATATGAGTGATACTGATGTTATTACTTCATAATGAAACAAACTAAGAAGAAGAAGTGGAAGAAGAAATAAAGATGAAAGAATTGGTAACGGTAATTACCTCTTCTTTGAAGTGCCTCTTTGAGACCTCCTCTTAGGGCACTAGAATTGGTCTTTGAGGAAGACCAGAACCTCTAGGATGTTTCTAGGGAAGTGGAGAAGAGATTTTGGCAGGGGTTGGCCGAGCTTGAGTGCTCAAATTGGTGTGAGGAGGAGGGGGAGGAGGTGTCCTTTTATAGGGGAGGAGAGGGGCACCTTAGGAATTCTTAAAAATATTAATTTATAATAAATCTAACCCCACTTAAAAACCTCCAAAAATGACTCATATTCTAAGATTAGATGAGATAGGGTTGTAATCTCATCAACCAATCAAATTTAGACATGTTTGGATATTATTTTAAACCTTATCAATTAGATTTAACTCTAAGTTAAATAATTTAACTTTTACCGTGTCTTTTTGTTTTCTTTCACTATATGGTTAATAAACTTACTATAACATGCCAAACGAACCCCAAATTGTTTATTATTAATACATATATCCTTATCTAAGTCATTTGGCCGAACCTTAGATTTTTAGGAATAAAATAACAATTAATAATATAATATTTGATTTAAAAACTATTTTGTGTCAATTTTGACACTATTTGATACATGATTTTTTTGAAAGTCATAACAGAATTATATGTTCGAACCAAGTTGATTAAATCAACACTAATATATCATAGTAACCTAGAAAATTAGTGGAATTCATAAAAAGTCTCAAATTACATTTATTTTGGTGTTTATAACATCAATTATGTCAATATTTCATTAATAAGATAATTACTGCATCATCGTTGTGTCATAAATAAATTAAATTATTTGATGTCTAAAAATTACAAATAAAATACCATAATGTAGGAACTCTTTTTAGATTTCTAATGAATATTTATAGTCGAATTTATCTTATGTATAACCCCATATTAAAAATTATTTACTTATTAAACTTTGATTTTATCTATTTTAACCCTTCTTTAAATAAATTAATAATAAAAGTCCTAATCTAATCCAAGTGGGCCTAAATGGTCATATTTTATTCCTAAGTTTGTTTTTGTTCTAATTACACTTGTCCAATAGAATTAGGACATGTGTTAGGGTAATATTAATATCATATTTACCCTTAGTTACCTTATTTACTATTAACCGTGGTAACAAAAGTAAAAAGTTACTATTCACCAAAAAATTATTTTCATCTCATTGAACCACATTTTAGTCCTTGATATTAACCGTGTCTCTCGGATTTTCGAAATTCCATTCACAGAAGCGGCAAAATTAAGTTTTATGAAAAATTCAGTTTTTTTAACTACCACTTAGTAGTTTCACTATTCATCAAAAATTGATGTTTTTCAGAACAATGCCAAAATTTCATCCTAAGCTATATTTCATATTCCGAATTCAAAAATGAAGTCTATTTTACCAAATTCATAACATAAAAGTTGAATTAATTAATTTTATAATTAAATCCCGCTGTTAAAACAAATAGCGTGTTTTTAAGAAACAATATCTATCAAAAGATTGACACTTGTTTATGTCTAGTTTAAATGTGAAATTACATCCAATGACCAAAATTGTATTAAATTGTAAAAATATATTCTAAATATACTTTAAAACCACTCAAATTAATGATTTATCACTATTAATTATTTCGATTAAAAAAGTTGTTTTTAATTATAATTTAGTAATTTTCACTATTCATCAGAATATGAAAGTTATCCGAAAAGTACCAAAATTTCACCTTAGGCTAAATTCGATACTCCGAATCCAAAAATAAAGTTCATTTTGAAAAATAAGATTTACTGGATTTCAAAAAGTGGTTATTACTATTCATAACGGCTAGTTTTAATAATATTTTTATAGCATATCGTTGTTTAGTGAAACTCGGTATTGCGTACTACACACGCTATCGAGGAAGGTCACGATTGCGTGTAATGCAAGTCAAGTCAAGGATGTGTGTTGTGCAAGCTCCTTTGGGTGTAGCGTACAACACAAGACATTAATAAAATTAAAAAGAATATTTTTTTATAAAATCTTGGGCTGTTACATTCTACCCCCCTTAAAATGAATTTCGCCCTCGAAATTCGTCGGGGTTATAAATGGTTTACTATTTCAAAGTTCCTTTAATATAAACCCACATCGTAAAAGGGAATACCAAAACTTGGCTTTAAAAACTAAAGTATGAAATGTAACGATTACCCAAATAAACTAATCACTGGGTTTCCACATAGGTGAAAATATGGATATGGAAGAGAAATCTAACCATCATGTTCTGATGGAGAGTGGTAGAGAACATGGCTATGGAAAATCCAGTAATCACAAATCCATAGATTTGTGACGATCTAAGGTACCATCTAATTCATCAGGTATAAGATCACTAGGACAACATTTTTTTGGTTTTCAAGATCATTTCCCTAAAGTTGAAAATTTGCTTAGAATAAATACTTACTTTATTTTGTTACAATATCACTGTTGTTCGTGCCTTGAACAATTTCCACTTCATCTCTTAAATAAATGAAGTTGAATTTGTTATTCGTGAAGTGTTAGCAGATCATGTGATAGAATGACGGGTCATTCCATCTGTCTCAAACAAAAGGTTAGCAAAAATTATATTCATAAATCGATCTATAGTGAGATTAATCATATATGGTTCCTAAAATGGACTTATACTTCATATATCATACTCCTTAATATAATAAAACTAGTTTCTACTAAACAGGGACTTCCTGTAGGTCAGTGGTAGGCGATAAAGGCCAGTCGCACTTCGGTTGTGGGTTCGATTCCCACAGCCTTGTCCGAAGCGATGGGCTGTCGCCCGTCCTGCAGGTTGTCCTTTTTCTAAAACTATATTACTATAACATCTCATAATATCTAAAAAACTTCTATCCTTAAACAATACTAACTTATGTCCAACATAATCCATTCCAATCTTTAGGCTTATCCATAATACTACAGTCCATTCTCATAACATAGTGAAAACGATTACCAGAGATTTAATACCATCGTTGATCCCCATATATCATAAGATATATCTTGTTGGTCACATTCCAAACATTCAAAGGCCTTAATCTTGTACTCTCTTGAATACCCATTGAACCTTAGTGAAAACTTGAATGCAGTTAAAAGTTAACACTTTTCACATACCAAAATCCTCAAAATTCTATATACTCAAACCATGATGAGCTCATGAATACTGTTAAACATTTCATTTTCTCGTTTTCGTTGCATAATATCTCAATCACTTTGAATACCACATTAGACCAATACATAAGTATTCCAATATTCCATGATACAACATTATTTTGGAATCCCATTACATAAAAACTTAATCATTCCACCACATCGTTGTCATATTCAACATTGCCAATAGTGATCGCATGTGACTTCCCTTTGTCCTTTACCTTAAGCGGTTGCTCATGTCGATCATCACTAACCCTTGGATTAGGGCAATTATTAGCATAATGCCCCATTTCCTTGCACTTGAAGCATTGAAGTGTTGGCGGTGCGTTCTCTGCAGTGTTTGCTTTATTCACATCATTAGAAACCCTTTTTCCATTACTTCGACACTCAGCTGCTCGATGACCTTCTTTTCCACACTTAAAACATTTTCTAGTCCCTTTAAGACAATCTCCACCATGCTTCTTTCCACACTTTGTGCATAAGGAAACATTCATCTTCTTTTCACCATTATTCTGAGATCTCTCCTTGAACTCCATCTTTCGTTTCTTGTCAAAACCATGAGATGGATATGTAACACCAACTTCCATTTCTACCTTGATAGCACAACGCACAATTTCTTCATAGCTACTGAAGTCTCTTATAGCTAATGCCCTTCGAAGACTTGGTTTTAAGCCACTGAAAAATCGATCAACTTTACTTTCAGGTTGGATGATAATGCCAGATGCATACCTTGCAAGTCTTGTAAAATTCGCTTCGTATATACCAACAGATTCATCATCCTTCTGTTTCAGCTCAAGAAACTCCTTTTCCATCTTCGTTCGAAGAATACGAGGGAAGTACTTACTGAAAAACAAGTTCTTGAACTCGTCCCATTCCATGGACTCAATTTCATCTCTTGGCCTCGTATTCTTGATAAGATTCCACCATTGATCAGCTTCACCTACCAAACGATACACTGCTAGGATGACTTTATCATGTTCAGAACATTGAAGAACTGAAAATATCTTTTCAGTAGTACTAATCCATTGTTCAGCAACTAATGGATCAGTAGACCCACTGAAAGAAGGTGGACGCTGCCTCATGAAGGATTCAACAGAATGTTGCTCCTTCCTTTGCTCGTTTGGAAGTCCTGCATGATTTATAGCTTGAGAAAGTTGTGTGAGCATGGCTACAAGATTTTGCATTCCGGCTCCTATATCGTTTGGTTGCTCAGGGGGACAATCATTGCATTGCCCATCACATTCTGCATTAACACGGTTCCTTCGGGTTCCAGCCATCGTCTAAAACCCCAAAAGAATAGTGTGAGAGGCAAAAATCATGCTAGGGAAAACAACATAATAAAGGGGGAGTACCTTCAATATCCAACATCTTAGGTTTAATTCTATGATCGTTAGCGTAATTCTATTACTATAACCTATACGTATACTTATCCCTAGGGACATCCCTAGACATACCTTAGAAATATCTCTAGGGATCTCACTAACGTTTTCGCATCCTAGTTTCCAAAGGTTGACTAAACCTTTCCTCTGATACCAACTGTAGAGACCCGTATCTTATCGTACATGGAAATTACATTACTTTTGCGGAATACTTAGTACATAACAAAAACACACACACAAGGATCGTAATAGTTTAGTGTCTTTGGAAACTCGGAACGTAATCTTCTAATCGTGGTGAAAGATCTTCAATATCTCCCATAAAGATCTTCCCTTTTTTTTACCTATAAACCTTTCTTTATATCCTGGGGAAAAGAAAACATAAAAGGGTGAGCTCAAATGCTCAGTAAGGGTAAACAAAAGAAATATCAATCACATCATATACAAAAGAACATAGCTTTTTTGGAAATCTTAACCTGCAAAAGAGCTCATAATATCATAACATGGGATAAATCATAGAAGTGAAAATGAGATCCCCATAATCATAACATAAAACTTGAAACTTTGTGGCATGCACACATAATCATGGAAAATCATTTCTTGTTAGTCATGACTCATTGCCAAGACTATCTTAGTGGACAAAGTCCCTTTCTGAACCGAGTTCACTCCTCGTTTCAGTCCTGTATCACGGAACCGAAATAACCTTCCGTTCCAGCCATGTCTATCTCATGAGATATAAAATCATTACCCAATGCATTGGAGGGAGATATAGGTCCCACCCATCTTATAATGAATCCTTTCTTATGTGTGCCACATAATCATAAAACATGCATCATCGCATAACACATGTAACAAAAATGGGATCCTTGAAACATCATGAAATCATAAATCAATTCATATATGATAAAGGAATTCATAAACATAATTCCATCACAACATAGTCAAACCAATGTAAAAAATATGGATAGAAACAGAACTCTTTTTTATCTTAGATGGAAAATAATTTTGATAAAACACTTGAATTGAATTCTTGAGGAAAATATCCTTTCTTCTTCAAAATCAATTTCTTTTCACAAAACATCATGCAATTTTAAAAGAAAGAGATTTTATTGAAAATAGTCATGAAATCTTTTAGAGGAAGCTTCATTAAAATAAGGCTTTATAAAACAGTAGAAATCCGTTCGTGCCGTATAAGTTAAAAAAAAACATTCTTCGTACTTTTGTCGGAAAAGTCAAAAAGTACCTCGTACGAAAAAAAACGACAAAAGATTCCTTTCATATTCTTTACTAAAAACTCACCGAAGGGTAAAAATGGATTTAAACAATTTTAGGTGGATGGAAGTAATATTAAATATTGATGAAACATGGATTTGGATGATAAAATACACCCCAGTAAATACTTACGAATAAACAATCTCGGATAAAAATGAGATTGTGATATTTCCCTTACCTTAGGTCCAATTTGCTTCGTATGTGTCCGAACCTCCTGTATAATGATTTTAATAATGTCATTGACTTATTACAGAATCATATTCATTGTTATGATATCATATATGGTTCACTTATGACATTATATTACCCGTTCTTTTGTAAATTCCATGTTAAAGAAGCGTTTTGGGTAAAATCGTTTCATTTATCGTAGGTGTTTTGACTTGTTGTTCTTGACATCATTATTACTTATATCATGATTTACTTACTTCCAGAATATAAAATATGATTTATATATATCATATATATTCAGTATATATATATATATATAATAGATAGATAAATAAAATGAAAAACACCGTTCATGGAGACGGTAGTCCGTACGTACGCATGAACGCTGTTTTTCTTTCCTTATTGTCTTGAAATGGAAGTAAGTAGATGACATACATATGTATATATATACATAAATCCAGTAGCTTTATAATGTCATATATTTCATTATTATTTCTTGTATATACATTATAATCATTCTTAAATGGTTAACATGGAGAATGAATCTCATCGCGTCGTGGAGACGGTATTCCGTACGTACGCACGAGCGATGATATCATTTCTATAAATATTGAATTGAATTGGAGTGGATTATACAATATATCAGAATCAATATGATGTTGTAATAACTATGTATAGTTATTCTTTACACCATTATACCCATCCATGTAAGGTGGTGGTGGAAAATAGATTACACCACGGCGTGAAGACGGTATTCCGTACGTACGCACGCGCGGTGATTTCTTTTTCCGTAGGATGGATAGATGGTGAAATAGGGTTGTTTCATACTTATAATAACATATCAGTATATGAGTGATACTGATGTTATTACTTCATAATGAAACAACCTAAGAAGAAGAAGTGGAAGAAGAAATAAAGATGAAAGAATTGGTAACGGTAATTACCTCTTCTTTGAAGTGCCTCTTTGAGACCTCCTCTTAGGGCACTAGAATTGGTCTTTGAGGAAGACCAGAACCTCTAGGATGTTTCTAGGGAAGTGGAGAAGAGATTTTGGCAGGGTTTGGCCGAGCTTGAGTGCTCAAATTGGTGTGAGGAGGAGGGGGAGGAGGTGTCCTTTTATAGGGGAGGAGAGGGGCACCTTAGGAATTCTTAAAAATATTAATTTATAATAAATCTAACCCCACTTAAAAACCTCCAAAAATGACTCATATTCGAAGATTAGATGAGATAGGGTTGTAATCTCATCAACCAATCAAATTTAGACATGTTTGGATATTATTTTAAACCTTATCAATTAGATTTAACTCTAAGTTAAATAATTTAACTTTTACCGTGTCTTTTTGTTTTCTTTCACTATATGGTTAATAAACTTACTATAACATGCCAAACGAACCCCAAATTGTTTATTATTAATACATATATCCTTATCTAAGTCATTTGGCCGAACCTTAGATTTTTAGGAATAAAATAACAATTAATAATATAATATTTGATTTAAAAACTATTTTGTGTCAATTTTGACACTATTTGATACATGATTTTTGTGAAAGTCATAACAGAATTATATGTTCGAACCAAGTTGATTAAATCCACACTAATATGTCATAGTAACCTAGAAAATTAGTGGAATTCATAAAAAGTCTCAAATTATATTTAGTTTGGTGTTTATAACATTAATTATGTCAATATTTCATTAATAAGATAATTACTGCATCATCTTTGTGTCATAAATAAATTAACTTATTTGATGTTTAAAAATTACAAATAAAATACCATTATGTAGGAAATTTTTTTAGCTTTCTAATGAATATTTACAATCGAATTTATCTTATGTATAACCCCATATTAAAAATGATTTACTTATTAAACTTTGATTTTAACTATTTTAACCTTTCTTTAAATAAATTAATAATAAATGTCCTAATCTAATCCAAGTGGGCCTAAATGGTCATATTTTATTCCTAAGTTTGTTTTTGGTCGAGATACACTTGTCCAATAGGATTATGACATGTGTTAGGGTAATATTAATATCATATTTACCCTTAGTTACCCTATTTACTATTAACCGCGGTAAAAAAGTAAAAAGTTACTATTCACCAAAAAATTATTTTCATCTCATTGAACCACATTTTAGTCCTTGATATTAACCGTGTCTCTCGGATTTTTGAAATTCCATTCACAGAAGCGGCAAAATTATGTTTTATGAAAAATTCAGTTTTTTTAACTACCACTTAGTAGTTTCACTATTCATCAAAAATTGATGTTTTTCAGAACAATGCCAAAATTTCATCCTAAGCTATATTTCATATTCCGAATTCAAAAATGAAGTCTATTTTACCAAATTCATAACATAAAAGTTGAATTAATTAATTTTATAATTAAATCCCGCTGTTAAAACAAATAGCGTGTTTTTAAGAAACAATATCTATCAAAAGATTGACACTTGTTTATGTCTAGTTTAAATGTGAAATTACATCCAATGACCAAAATTGTATTAAATTGTAAAAATATATTCTAAATATACTTTAAAACCACTCAAATTAATGATTTATCACTATTAATTATTTCGATTAAAAAAGTTGTTTTTAATTATAATTTAGTAATTTTCACTATTCATCAGAATATGAAAGTTATCCGAAAAGTACCAAAATTTCACCTTAGGCTAAATTCGATACTCCGAATCCAAAAATAAAGTTCATTTTGAAAAATAAGATTTACTGGATTTCAAAAAGTGGTTATTACTATTCATAACGGCTAGTTTTAATAATATTTTTATAGCATATCGTTGTTTAGTGAAACTCGGTATTGTGTACTACACACGCTATCGAGGAAGGTCGCGATTGCGTGTAATGCAAGTCAAGTCAAGGATGTGTGTTGTGCAAGCTCCTTTGGGTGTAGCGTACAACACAAGACATTAATAAAATTAAAAAGAATATTTTTTTATAAAATCTTGGGCTGTTACATATAATCTATAAACCAAAAAATAGGAACAGGGTCATTATTTTTTTATTAACACTAAAAATATGAAACATAAATATAAAAATTAAATCTTGAAGAATCCCAAACTCCATTTTATTGAGGAATCATGAACAATATTAAAGGGGGAAGAATAATATGATACAATGGTAAAAAAATAGACCTTTATGGAATTTCTTGATACATCACATTCATTGATATTGGATATATAGAATATAGGATAAGATGAGTGGTATAGGGACTATATAATTATAGAGATTAGGGAATCTTACTTATGAAACAAGGGAGGAAGAAGAGTCCTTGAAAATTAAATTTATATCCTAAAAATAAAATAAAAATAAGGGTTTAAATTTTTACATAAGAACTATGCAAGGAAAAAAATCCCATGAACCCTACCCATTAAAAGAATTTCCTCAATGTGGGAAATCATATTTTTCATTTTTCACTATGTCGGGACGTACATTGTTCTTCTTCCTACCCAGGAAAGATGGGAAACTCTTAAAAAACATAATTTAAACCAAAAACTCCATAATAAATGGGAATATAAATGAATTGAAAAAATATAAACTAAAAACTAACATTACATATGTCATAATTATCCCCACCATACTACATTTCACCCTAATAAAGCCCTATGTACATCCATTTGAAGGAAATAATCAATTAAATAAAATTTAAAAATAAAAAATATTTAATAAAATATTGTAGAAATATTTATAAAAACCTCATACACAATTTAGATTCTTCACACAATTTAGTTATTTTCTTACTCCAATACAAAAAAACTATTTCAATTATAATGTAAGAAAAAAAATTATCAATATTTTTTTTAAGGAATCAATTCCTTTAAAAATAATGACTCAAAATAATCAACTTCAATTAACCTAGATACACAAGTATAGAATCATAAAAAAATAAATATAAATTAGTTCTATCAAATAAGTCTTTTTAAGTACAATTTAAATTGACCAACCCATAAGTTTTAAAATCATATTCCCTTATGAGACTACAAAATCAATTAGAAAAAAAATATAAATTTCACTGAACACTTTTAAAACGAAAATATACTTGAAAATATCACCCAAAAAAATAAAACTTCTCTAACACTACCAAAATAATGAAAAATATAAAACCATGATTTTTCAATAATATTTCATTATAAAACATAAATTTACTTTTTCAAAAATTATATATTCTATTTTAAACTAAACATGAGGTTGTTTCCAAAAAATATTTTATTCCATTAATTTTTTAATAATTTTCATAAACCATTAAGGTATTTTTTTTCTTATCACATTATGTCAATTATATTAATTTATCAAAAAAAGTAGCATTTTTTATTACCCTAAGACCACTTTGAAATCATCAATCAATCATCATCAACAATTATAATTTAAAATAAAAACAAATCTGCATGTCTAAACCTTAAAACATAAAGACATTTAAAAAAAAATTTAAGACTTATAAACTCAAACCAAAAATAAATTTTTTATCATTATATAAATAATAACTCTAATATAACCTGAGTAAAGAAAATATCTATAAATTATTATTAATTTAATTTAAAAAATAGAAAATGTAACACACCAAAATATAATGTTTAAAAACTTCATTACATTGAGAATACCCAAAATTAAAATAAAATTAAACAAATATATATGTTTTTTAATTTTAAAACAAAATTTTTAAATATTACTTACACAATAAATTATTTGAAATAATCAAAATAAATTAAAACAAGTTCTATACCACGCATGTACTATATACGTAGTAAAAAAACAATTTTTACCCAAAATTATACAATTCTTTTTTAAAATAAAATACCATGGAGGGGTATAATTATTTGAAAGAATTAATTTTTTTTAAATCACATAACTAATTATTATAGTTAAATCCATTTAGATATTATAAGTAAAAATTTTCTTAAAAATGTAAATCAAAATTTAATACCTATCACTTCATAATCATTTATTACTAGTACAAAAAATCCAAATTTATGACAAATAACAATAAAAAAAATTCAAAAATAGAAATCCACATATACATTAATTCAACAAAAGGTAATTGAACAACTAAACAATAATGAACCAACAAAACAAAACAAATTCAACTATATTCATTATATAATATTAATATACGAATAATATTCCATAAAATGAACCATTAACTCTTTGAAATTTTGGTTGGACCAAAAATAAGTAATTTATCCAAAGATGTAAAGCATATTTAGTGAATATTAAATTGACATAAACTCTACTACATTTTATAGTCTCCTATTATATAAAAATTATCTTATTAATATAATCTAAGCACCATATGAATGTATTGTAGGATAGTATTAGTTTTAAATCATTTCAAAGAATCATTGGAGGCTACTGTTATTTTTTTAACTATTGTTTTCTAGATGAGATGAGACTCCTTGAGTTAAAATGAAAATTAACTATGAATATTTGAGTAAAGTTTTTAATTTTTTCTTGATTCTAGAATATATGGCTATGTGTGAGTTTTTACGAATTTCATAAAATTTCATAAGACATTAGTGGTTTTAGATATAAAATGGATAGACTTTGAGTTTTTAATACATTATCTATCTTCCATAAATATTCAACATAATTCCTAAGACCTTATGTTGACTTTTTAAGACTTTGTCTTGAGTTCATAAAAAATTTCAATAAGTTCATAAGACTTATTATATTTTCATATATTCAAAAATTTATAAATTTGAATGAATTTATGAGGAAATTGTATAATTGTTCCCAATGTTTATAAGACATACATAAATTTTGTAAGACATAATGAAGGATTTTTAAGACTTTGAGTAACTTCATTAAATTTTGATCATATCTCATTAGAATTTGAGTTTTTCAAAAATTAAAAAATTCCCACTTTCATAGAAATATCATATAAATTTTAAATCATCCTTAAATATCAGTATTTGTTTGAATATATGGAAATAGAAAACATGGACTCACTAGAAACATGATACTAGTTTTGTAAATTACAAGAGCTCAAAAGATGAAGCAAAATGTGATATCTCCAAATTGAATGATTTTTGATGAAAAATAAAGACAATAATTCTTGATATGATCTTTAGTGTTTAAATAGTTTCGTATAAATTTTGATTCAAGTTACGTGTGATAAACATAAATGGGGATATAACTTCACAAACTGATTTAGTTTTTTATGTATATTTTATTTGAAAATAACCAATATCAATTGAAACTGAATTTGTTAAATAATAATCACTAGATAATAAATCTTGAATGAGAGTGTTTGATTCCATGTTTTTTATTTCATTAAAAATATTAAAAGAAAACTATGATTCAATATGAGATGTAAAGAGTGATAATTTTCAAGAAGATAAGTAATCAAGTGTTTTTGTGTTGTAAAGAGTTTAACTGTGTTCAATCAGGTTGAAAAATATTTGAATTGAACCATGTCTTGTGAAATGAAGAGGATATCACAACTGGGTATATCAATAATTTTCAAATGAATTTACATGTATATTATTTTTTATGGTGATATTTGTTGATGTATTTTCTCAAGTGAATTATATTAGTTAGTTGAAATGAGAATAAATAAGGGGAACTGTATTTCTCAAATTACATTAAACATAATGATTAAATATTGAATAGAATATTCAAGGATCATTGGAATGTGTCCCTATAAGTTGACATTATAAAAACACACTGAAGATATTTTTATACCATTTAGTTATAGTATTTCTCAAAAATATTGGGCTATAAATGATTTCATAAATTAAATTAATTCTATAATATTTTATAATTCCTAGATTAAGGGATAAATATAGGATATATATTGCATCAAGGATAGTATTTTTAATATTGTGAAAATTAATAAAATAAAGGATGATATCATAGTTCAATTTAGAGTAGAAAATCCTGAAAGTTAAAAAGATTTCAGTGAATCTTGTTTGAAGAAGACTAAAAATCTATTTACATTCTTGCTTGGATCACTCTATGAATAGTATATAAACTATTAAGTGACACGGCCTCAATAATGCCACCTTATATGCTAAAGGTTGATGACTAGCAGTGTGGGCCTAGGGTGTTTCCTTGGGGAGACTATTCCCTCATATTAGTGTAATAAATAGTGGAAATAAATAAACATCATTCCTAGAAAAATATAATCTGTGTGTTTGAGAAATATATATAAATAAATTTATAATATTTAAATTCTGTAAAGGCACAAACATCCATATCATACAAAAAAACATTAATATGCCACTGGGTTTATCACATATATAGGAGTAAATAAAAGAAACATGAATATAATTACAATCCTCTACTACTAACTATGAGATGAACCACGTACCCGATCTACAAGAAACTAACATCTTTTTCTACCTAATCATAATAAATCACATGAGTGGCTTCACTCGATCATGAAACCCTAGGCCTTAGCAATTTCCATTATGCATCCATTCTCATCCTGAAAGCATACATATGTTATACATGAACATCAAGGCTCACATACAAAGGGTGAGAAATAAATCTTATTAGTCCACTCCTGACATTGAACCTATAACATGCAATCATAAGTAAATGCACATGAAATATGATCAACCTAGTTAAGTCACAATGAAGTAATAAAGAACAAAAATAAAATAAAACAAATCCAAAGTTGGGCCTTGAATTTGATATCCTGATCGAATTGAAATCATGTGAATAAGACATTATTTAGATTATATACCACTCATGTTGTCTATAATCAAGTCGATCTTTGGGTTTGTAATTATAATTGACAGTAAAAATGTTAGCCACTTTTGAAAATGCCTTTGAGTATTTAATGTCACCATAGGGGGATAAAAGAAAAAACCCTAGGATAATCCATATGCATATCCTTTAACTAATAAAAAGGGTTCCATGTATAAACCGAACAACATAAAAATATTGAATAGATCTAGATATCATACAACTCTATCCATGTGAAATCTAGTTTGATGTTTGAGTCCTAGTTCATAGTCCAAAATAAATCATGATATTGAAACTCGGATGTTCCCTTATAAGGAGGAACCTTATTATATCTGTAAATAATTCTATTTAGATCCAAGATAACACTTGGAATGAATTCAATAAACAATCTACATCTAACTCCTAGAGAATTCTAGGAAGTAAAATAATGGTAAATCCAACTGATCCTAAGGAGAATCCTATGAATTAAATGAGGATATTCTCATCAATCATTGAGGATATGATCACCCCATTATTGGGGGAAATGCACAAAATGTGAAACCTATGACTTCTCTAGGTTCCTATCAAACTATCCATCCTTGGATCAATCTAGTTTGGGATGGGTTCCAAGACACATTCAGCATCCTTCTTTGTGATCCCCATGTCGGTAGGAATCTTTCGGACAATGGTCATTTCAGCAATAGTAACAATATTATTCAATAAATAGGGAGCATAATATGTATACTAGGTATTACCATCGGGAATCACCATTATACATCATATCAGTCTCATAGATCAAGAGCCATGAAGCATATATGGAAATTCATCCAGCATCAAGAGTAACACTGAGAAACATAAATTAAATAGTGATGTCATACGAATTCCTAAAACCATCATTAATTCCACATGCCATTGGGATTATAATTTTGGTATGGGTTCTAAGGTGACACCCACTAACAGCTATACCCAAACCACGTTCACTAGCTCAGGGTCAGCGAAACACCAAGGTACCAACTGGTTCCCATAAAATCAAACACAAGAGAGGCATCCTTTTTAGGATCCTTGAGGTCCACATATAATAAATGGTATCCTTCAAGGGATCCTTGAAAATTAAAGAAATAAGATACATCCCTTAGGGAATCCTCTAAGTCAATTATAAGTAAATGAAACCCAGTCAGGATCCTTATACTGAGTAAATAAGAATAGGAATATAATTTGGGATCATCTAGTTGTAAAACATAGTGGACGATACCGTACAAGATCCTTTTAAGCTTGGAAATAAGTAATGTAATCCCACATGGAATTCTCAGAATGACTAAGAAAGAAGAGGAACACCACATGGGATCCTCTAGGTCAATCCAAATATAGATTCACCCCTCATGGGATCCTAATTCGGAAAATAGGTAGAGGTATCCCTATTGGAAATTTTTTTGAATAAAACTAGACTCCCATTCTAACACCCATCTCTTGGATAAACAAATACCACAACCCTATATCTAACTAATCATGAATTCCAAGTCCAAACAGTACATCTCGCAAGTTATATTTACTCAATGAAATGTTGTGAAAGCATCAGTCTAGGGAGATAGATCATAACCCATATAAGATAATGTTCTCACCCATGGTCTGTCCGAACACCCAACCTCCCATTCCCTCAAGTCACATATAATCCCCTATAAACTATAAAGTTTCCTAAGAAAACATAAAATGAGGAAATTAGTGATTCTAATCCATGCCCATAAATCATTTTTAGGAACCTCGGGTTGGTCTCATCCATAGTCTGACTCACATTTGATAGATGTATTCATTTACTGGAGGAATAACCTCCCCATCACTGCTTTCTCTCCCAAAAACACCTATTCTGAGTCACTAAATAACTAATAGGGACCCACCATTATGATCTACATGGAAATAATACTCAAAATAGACTCCTCTTATGACCACTTGTGACACTAGGCAAAAAATGATAAATTCTCAAACGGGTGGCAAGGGAGAGGTACACAATGTCTATACCCGAGAACATTGAATATACTCTCAATGATCCATATGGGAGTTTACTGTAAGTATAAAAGGCATGTAAAACCCATGTACATTATTTGTATATCATGTACATAGTGTGTACCCTATACGGGATACCTTCTTATGTGCCTCAAATGGCCTAGCCATGTTTCCTTTACTGGTTGTCTACTTCCACACAATGTAAAACCCACATAGGGTCTGGTTGTGTACCATTCATGGCCAAGTGCCCCAATATGGGTGTTCTAGTCATGTACTTGTCTACATTTCTAAGTATAACTACATGATTTCTAACCCTAGTATATGGCGTGTATTTCATAAAACTCCATCTCCTCATGTAATCATCTACATACCCATTTAATGATACACAGTATGTACTTCTAAAAATTAATCTTCCATGAGTAGGAAGATTCCATGGTTTTTGATCATATAACCATATGTATTGTGATTGGGATTTCTTGAATGGAAGCCCTAAAATTGGCCAGAAACACCAGTTTCTGCCTGTTTAAGAATAGATCATTCCCATGGCGGTCATTAACATTCATAATAGGGAATTAAAAATAAATATTGGTAAATACACATGGATTTAAAGAATAATGGAAAAAATATCCTACCATTGGGTAGAATCAGCTCAATATTTTCTCATATCTAGGCACCACAGTTGTCTCATGATGATCCAGGTCCTCCCAAGATCCATGGAAACACCTCTCATATTCCCCCAATATCCCACTCGCCCTCTATTTATATCACTATCCATCTCCAACTTTTATCACATTATAATGGAAAGGGTAATCCTAGAAGAATTTATCAGAGAAGATAGGGGATAATGTGATAAAAGAATACTGAAAAAGAAAAGGAAGAAAAAGAAAATAAAAAAAGGAAATTAAAAGGGGGGGCCATATTAGGCCCTAGCGCCCAACATGAGTATATGTATCACCTTGGAAAATATCACTTCTAGAAATAATTGTAGAGGTGAAATATTAATATGATTCTCCAATAAATGATATCTCCAAGAAAATATGAAAAAAATAATATTTAATTAGTTAAATATTAATTATTCCATGAAAATTTGAACAAAAAAAATCCACCAGACTATTTTACATGGGTAAACTCCCTGTTTGAGGACATAAAAGGTTCATCACCATAAAATGGATGATGGTGAACTCCCCACCATATGGATCACTTTATACCACTCCACAAGAACAACCCTTGAGGGGTCCCTTTTTTTCAAACCACGAAGACATTTAGATAGCTCGGTATATAGTTGATCTTATATTTGTGTACAAAGAACAATTTTTATATATTAATCATGATCATATATATACTAGAACTAAACTAAGATACTATCAATTATTTCCACTTCAAATCCATCTAATTTAATGATGTCTCTCATCCCAATGATCATTCTTTAATTTACCCAATGATTTGGGTCTCCACACCTGCAAGAATCACATTTAAAACCATCAATACTTGGCCCACAACTCACAGCTTGCATAAAAATGATTTAAATGGTACCATATATAATTGATGTGTAACCTAACTATTTCTCACAGAAAATTAGGTCTTTAGTCCCAAACCACCTGATTATCTTCAGACGCATCCTACCATGATCCACATTTCACTAAGGAAATTCCAACCATGCTACATTGAACATCAGTCGTATTATGGTAGAATTTAAATTACAAATCCTCTTCAAGAAAGGTAATCTCACCCATACCATGTTTTATTTCACTACCATCCCTCACACATAGTCATTACATTCATGAGTCTTTACCTGGACTCTGAAAACATTGCTAACTATAATACCACTAGTCAATAGGGCCAGGCACCTGAAGAGTCATTCCCATTGAACTCATTCTTTAAACCTAAACACACTTGGTTCATTCTCAGAATAAAAATTAATAATCATTCCTATACCAAAAAACCCGATCAAATCCTGTGAATCTATATCAATATAAGAATAAAACCAATATCACTACCAAAAAAGATATTTGTAAACCCATTCCAACCCCTTTCATAGGTTTCTATTGATCCAACTTGATACATAATCAAAAGGGAATGATTAATATCTAAGGGTGTATAGGTCTCCCACATCTCCCTACTAATCAATTTTCATAGTAGGGTCACTAGCTCCTTCCACCTTTCCCATACATCTAACCTCTAACCATGGTCACATCTCATGGGGTGTAATCCACACACCAATCTCAATACAAGGAATCTAACATGTCTATTAACTCTCTTTAAGTGAGATAAATATAACATTGACCTAATAAGGTAAAAAAATGACAAAATGGGTCTAATTATACCAGTTTTCAATCCCATGTTATATAGGAAAACACCCTTTATGTTTTAATTACCAACCCATTTTATTGAAACCCATTGGTAAATTATGTGTTTAAGGGAAAGACTCTAAAATAATTACCTAACACACATCATTCTACTAGGACCTCATACTCTTTCATAATCCTCTTAAGTAATTATCCTAAAAGGGCCATGTTAATAATGAAAAAATGTTAAGAACTGGCCCTCATTGACCATCCATATACGCTGATACCACCTTGAGGTTCTATTTTACCATAATTTTTTGGTACCAATTTAAATCAACTAAATGATCTACCAATATAACAATAAAAAAAGTATGGTTATATAAAATATCATAGAAAGATAGATGGAAAAACTATATATAGTTTTTTATTAATATTTAGTTAACTAAACATGAAATGGATACACCCTATAAATGGTCTACTAGAAAGGAATCAACTACCAAATATAACCTATATGTTTTCATAGTACACACACAACATCATCTCAAATGATTTGTTTCATACCATAATTATGTCATTTATTTAAGTTGAATTTCATTCCAATATATGTGGGAAAACAATGTATAGGTTCTTATTGACATATTAAATAACTGAACAAGGGTAACAAAGCCTCCACAAGGGGTCAAACCCATGAGTTTCGTGTTCCCTATCGACCCACTATGGTCACTGCAACTCTTATGTAGGGGGATTTATTCATTATTCTCACTATTGATCCTCTCACCATATTTCCACATAAAGATCTGTCAGAAGAATGTGTGTGTGTGTGTGTGTGTGTGTGTGTATATAATTGGGTAGAATACCACCGAGAAATAGTATGTGAAAACATAATTTATATTTTTTTTCTTACACATTGAAAGGTTAAAATATTTATTACTGGTAACATCGCACAATGGAATTCATTTAATATGTTGATTTTATGTGCCAAATATGATGCATGAGATTCCTCATTCCTTTGCTGACCAAGATTCAAAATTAGTCACAGGCCTCTTTCTAGTGGGATGAGATCTAGAAACCCATAAATAATTATAAAATACACATAAAATGTGCATTAGTAATAGAAAAACCCATACTAAATGGTAGCATCAAAACCCAAGAACTTCAATTCCATACCCCTGGTAACCTAGAATTCTCATTGGAATATGTTTTCTGGACACACTAGTCTAATATAAATCACTTACTTAGACACATTCATAATACTAAAACTACCATTTTCCAAATAATAATACAACTAGAAGTGAAAAAATATGATTCCACTTTTTCACATCCCGACCCAACACTCTCTATGAATATTATCCAATCCTGTTGGTGAAAAGTCCTCGTGTGTCCCTCTATATACACGAGAGGCTTTCAAGTAGAATCAAGGTCATTTTGTGTGTTCATGGAGATATTATTCATTTATATTAGAGTAATTAGTAGTTAAAATAACTATACATAGAATATAATAGAATATAATCATATTGAGGAATAAAAAAATATAAATAATGTTATGATAATGAGATTCATAAAGTACCAAACATTTAGGTCAAGCATACAATACTAATCGACCACTAGGTGAATCACATTTACAAAATAAAATAAATGGAACATAAATAAAATTATGAGGTCCTACTACTTACTTTGAGCTGAAATACATACTGGGAATCCAAGAAACATCCAAGATTATCTTAAAGGATCATAATATTCTGAATGATAATATATCCTAGATCATGTATCCTTTGTCCATATCCTTGTATAATGTATATCTTTGATTAACCTAAATCCAACCAAAAGGATTTCATTCAAATTGAGGGTCTTGTAAAGGGGGTCAGAAATGAATCCTAGTAGGCCACACTAAATTATAAACCTATAAATTGGTTTTTTAGTTGAATACTCATGCAATATGACAAGTTTAGATGAGACAAAAAGAATTAATAATGATAATAATTAAAATAAACAAACTACAACCAATCCAAAATCAATGATTGTATCTAGTATCACAACAGACTAGAAATCCAATGAATAAGGAATTGAGATGGATGTCGTTTCACTCAGGACATGTATATTCAATTTTATCATTGGGTATATAATTTGGATCAATAATATATGCTTCAACAGATATTAGAAATGTCTCTGAGAAATATATTTCATTATAGGGGAACACATGTCCTAAACCTGGGATCACCCATACTTAACTTTGGTAACTAAGATAAAGGGTTCCAGGTATCAACTAGACACACTAAAATTATATAGTATATATGTATGTCATACCACTCAATCTCCATGTGATCTAGTTTGGTGGATGGTCCCAGGACTCATTAAATAGGTAATCAATTCATTGCAACTTGGATAATCCCTAAGGAGGATAACCCTTATGTGATCTATACGGAATTCACTCCAAATCCAAGATAATAATCGAAATCCTTTAAATAAAATGTTAAATAGCCCAATCACATATAAGTACAATTATTACTATGATGGGGTGTTCACCTGATCCTAGAGAGAATCATTAGTATCAAAAATAAGGTCATCATCAACATTCGGGGATATCAAAATCTCATGATCATGGGAAATGAACCCACCCAAAAACCATTGGAATCAAATGGATATTAGTGAACTAGACTTCATCAAGTCAATATTGTATAAAAGTGGTTCTAAGACACTCACATCAACCTCCTCTGTAATCCCCTTATTGGGTGGAATCACACTAATAATGGGAATTCTAGTAACAGTAATTATACCACTCAATAATATGACTCATAAGATCGATCATAGGTAGTACCTCTATTAATATCCATTATACATCACATCAGACTCATAGTTTGAGAACCACGAACGACCTCTAGTAATCATAACAACATCAAGAGTAATCATGTTAATCAAAAATTAAAGAGTGATGTTGGATGAACATCTAAACAAATAATTATTTACACATCCACTTGTCCTCATAAGTTGAGTATGAGTTCTATGGTGAAACCCTCTACAGTCTCTACACAAACCTAATTTCTTAACTCAAGGTTGGTAAAAAACAAAGTCACCCACTAGTTCCCCTAAAATCAAACTCATGTGAGGAAACCTAGTCATGACCCTTGAGGTCTAGAAATAAGAAAAGGATTCTATATTTGGATCCTTAGAAATGAAATAATGTATTGGAATCCCTCAGGGGATCCACTATGTTAATTATAAGTAGAGTCTTCCCACTCAAGATCCTCATATGTAGTAAAAAATAGGAGGCATGTGACATGGGATACATTGGATGGAAAACCTAAAAGAGGAACCCTCCAAGAAAACCTCTAGGTGTGGATTTACGAAAACACATCCCTCTTGGTATCCTCAGAAATAGTATGAAACAATATGAATCCCACATGGGATCCTCTAGTTCATCTTATAAGTGGATTCATCCATCGTGGGAACCTTTAGTTAAGTACATAGGCTTAGGTATCCTCTTGTGATACGTTGACTCAAACTAGGCTCTCGGGACAACACTCATCTCTTAGGTAAATTGTATCCATGACCTTGTCTCTAATAAATCACTTCTTCCTACAAAAAATGGAACATATAACAGATTAGATGTCATCAATAAAAAATTACTTCAAAAATCAATTTAGGGTGATGGATCAAAAACCGTATCAGATCAAGTACTCACCCAAGGCTGGTCTGAATACACATCTTATCATTTCCTCAGGCCACCTCCCAGTATTAAAAAACTAAGAACAATCCCATAAAATATAAAATTTAGAAATAAAATATTTATATCCTTGTCTTATAATAATTCTTACAACACTAGGGTGGTTCTCATCCTAGTTCTCACTAATTGGAGACAACTGCATCCATTTAATAATGGAAGAACAACTCCATCACATCTCTCTCACCCCAGAATGCCTATTATGAGTCTATAAATCACCCCAAGGGTCCACCATTAGGATATATGTGGAAACAAACACTCAATATGGACTAATCCTTTTCCAAATTCTCAATATGGTGAATAAAATCACTAAACCTCCTAAAAATGGTTGCAATTGAGAATTAAAAGAATTGTATTCCTGAGTACATGGCATGTACTCTAAAATATACACCTAGTCGTGTACTGTAGTAATGAATAGTGTTTCAATAATAAGTACATGGTGTGTACCCTACACATTGTACCTACACCTGTACCTCAAATAGCCTAACCATGTGTATTTACATGGTCATGTACTTATATAAGGTGTGAAACACACAATGGTTCTAGTTGTGTACCCTACACAACCAAGTTACACTACACCTTCCAGTTGGCCATGTGCTTTCCTGCATGGCTGAGTATGACTACACAACATGACCCCCTGGTACACGGTGAGTATTTCTGAAAACACTACCTTCCCATGTAATGGAATTCACAGTCAAGTACTAGTATAAGGAATGTAGTCCATGTACAATGTGTGTAATTCTAAAAATTCTTATTTCATGAATAGGAATAATTTAGGGAATGTGTTCATATTACCATATTCCATGTGATCAGGATTTCTAAAACAAAAATCCCTACAATTGACTTGAAACACTTGTTTCTCCAAATTTAGGAACTAATTAGCATCATGGTGTTCTTTTGTAGTCATAATATGAACATAAAAATTTAAAGAATAAAATATATTGGGATTAAAAAAATAAAATTAAAATTTTTCTTCCTTTCGGTGGAATATATAGTTGTCACACAAAAATTTTGATCCCCCTCGAGCTCAGTAACATAACCTCATTACATCCCTCTATCTCTCTAATTACCTCTCTCCCTTATCCCATTTTTCTTTTTTCATTTACAGTTGAATCCATCATGTTTGTATATAATAATTTAGGGGATATGAAAAGGAAAAGGTACAATAAATGGGAAGAAAAGAATAAATAAAAATAAAAATATAAAAGTGAAAGGGGCACATGCCCGACCCTAGTTCATTATAATAACCATGCTCTTTGTTACACACTTAAACATGATTTATTATATAAAATTCACTTGATACAACATAGAAGATCAAAAGGTATAGTGTCTTTGGGGCTTAGGATCATTACATGAAATCTCAAAACATGAAATAAAACATCTTTATTGAAAACTTTATTTACATGACCACTACATTACCTCGTACTTAGCATTGCATGGGATAACCAGAGGACATGCATAAGAAAAGGGGGAGATATAAAGCCCAGTAAGGGAATAAACATTGAATAACATGAGGAATACAATACTTGTTAGACAAAAGGAATATTAATGGAGAATAAGAGAAACATGAACATAAAGGAATGATAAATCATGATAATCATAACATAGAAATGTGGCAACAACACTTAACATGGAATTAGCATGAGCCAAGGCTCATTGCACATGGAGAATGAGTGAACCCACATTGCACCTGAAGCATGAGTAAAACCTCATCACACTTGAATTATCATGATCCAACACCCATTTGACATGACATATCATGATACTATACTTTACCCAATGCATTGGAGTCCTATCAGGGCGCACCCTTATTAAACATTTCTTTTCATGTATAAGTCTTCCACATGGATCATACAACATTGAATCAATCATCGTAATTTATTCCATGATAAAGGTATGTGGAATAAATACATGAATATTTATAATCAATAATTAAATTTTCATAAAGTTTAATACCCTTGATATAGAAATGGGCATGGTATTCACTACACAATGACATTGGCTTGGAAAATCATAGTGATATTTCGGCAGCATAATGGCTTGAAATAAGAACTCATAAAAAAGTATGATGAGAGAGAAAGGGGTGTATAATCATATTTACATCAAATGGAATGTAAGGGGGTCATATAGATACATGTCCAAAAAACGTAATGGAATTTAGATGCATAATACAAGATAATTACTTAGATGTAAAAGAGGAGAGGGAAATCCCTCATGGAATTTCAACATGGTAACGGATGTACATGAGATAAATTAATGAGAGAGAAAGAGTTATACCATCATCAAAACATAAATATGTTATTATGGGGTAGGTGTGAAATTATACCCCAACATTTTTAATTGAAAACATAAGGGAATAACAACTTATAGAAAAATGGACAAAAATGAGAGAAGAAGAAATCCCTTAATTGGAAGTGTGATTCCAAAGGCTTGTTAGAGGATTGAGAGAGGCTTCTTGGGATATTAGGGCACCTTTAGAGGATTATATAGATAGTAGGGAAAATATTTTAAGAACTCCAATGTATTTGAGTGAATAGGATGTGGGAGAATGGGTGGGTTTATATAGGAAAGGAGAGGGAATTCATTATTATTTAGGTATGGGACACCTCACATTAAACTAATCAAAACCACAAACCATCCCATGGTTTTTGCTCATGTTTTTTTCCAAAGGGGTGTGAAAAATAATATTTTATAAGTCCAATGGTCAAACGTATTAAAATAATAGGGTTTCTTATGTGGAGGTGAGTCACACTCTCAAGGAAAACAATTTAAAAAGAAAAAATGTTTTATAATACTTAAAGGGTCCACTAAAGCTTCTTAAAATAAATAAAACAAACCCAAAATCAAATTATTTTATTGGTAAAACATATATTGGCCAAAAAAAATTATATTATTTTATTACATCACTATTGGTTCATTATGATGTAATAATCCACATTATATATTTAAACGGTTTTTAATTTTTACCCAAAAATTTGACTGTCTCATAAAATTATGAAAAAATCACCATTGGATAATTAAAATTACCTGATTCCAAAAATAATATGCATTTTATTTAATCAATTTTCTAAATATGTTAATTTTTAATTTTAAAATAAAAATCGATATTTGTCGGAAATTCATTGGTTTTGAAAAAAAAGCTTTCAAACCTAAATAAAAATTACAATTGCATCCATAAAATTTTATGATAATTTATATTTAATAAAAAGTAATTTAATAATATAAATATTATTATTATTATTTTATTAAAATATTATTTATTTCAAAAATCCATTAATTCATCAAAATAGATTTCTTAGTTGAATATTAACTAAAAACACTATTTGTGCTTTAAAAACTATTTACAAAGTAAAAATAATAAAATGAATGCACATTATTTATAAACAAATAATGTACATAGTAATAATTCTAGGTTCTTGTTACATAACCCCTTATAACACCCGCATAACACCAAAGGGTAAGGTGTGCGATGGTGGTATACTCTTAGGGTGGTTCGGAGATCATTGCTCGTGTGATAATCTCTATCAACTTCCACTTCTCTCGTAGGCAGTTCTAATCGAGCGTAACATGTTCAAGCTAAGCATGGGATTGGTCAAGAGTGAAGACCAATGATTCCACCTCCTTTCTGAGATCTGAAAAATGGGCTTCATACGGGGCAAGTCTACTAGATGATGCTATCTCTTCCTTTGTCTGAGTAAATTGGATTTTTTAAAGCCTTATATTTATACTAATCATGTGATCACTGTTCAACGGCTATATTAGAAACATTAATAATTTATAGCGGTATTTTAAAATCCAGAATGCTAATTCCAATGAAGTTCACATTTTATATAACCATAATAAGAAATTTAATTAGATCAAGAGGAATTTCCATTAATGAAAGTTTGTGTCGTTACATTCTTGATGTTAGTCTATGTCTCATGTAGTAGAAAACTCATATTATAAACTAAATGGATTATATCTAATCTCAAAAAGACACTCCATTAAAAACATATCACTGAATGAATAAATTTGAATAAATTAATATTAAATCAATTATTTTTTATTTTTTAATTATTCTATTAAATACATAATGGCTCTGAATTTATCCAAACATTTGTCTTAGCCTAAACACAATATTTTTGGACCTAAGTTGGGGTCAAAAAATATCCAAGATTTTCTACTAGGGATAAGTACCATTCTACCCTTCATGACTGTCTGGATGCAAAAATTTCAAATTCCTGCTCAATTTCACTATCCAAAAAAAACACAGTTCATTACCAAGAGGGCCAGTAAATGATGCATCATGTTATGATATAGTATTAATAATAAATATGTTTTCAAAAGTTTTATAATATTTTATATAACTTCAAGAGATGATAATGTTATGATTAGCTCATCTAGAAAGCTTAAGTAGAAGATGTTCATTAATTGATAGAGCAACATTAATTCCCAATTGACCTTTCTTGTGAGGGATTGTTCTTATTTTAATTGGTTTGGGAAATTATAAAACTTTATTTAAAGTAATATAGAAAATATAAGGATATTATGATACCTCACTACCATCTTTTGATCAGGGCTTAATTATTTATGGAAAATATAAAGAATATGTTAGAAATTAGACACAGTTAGAAGAAGGTATGAACAATGGGAATACTCATTATAAAATTATTTATGTTCCTTTTTATTATTTTATTATTTGAATATTTAATGTATGGTAGAGATAAAAAAAATTATGAATTTAATCTTAACTGGTTGAAAAGGATAACAAAAAGTTATAGAAATTATAGAAGAAAAACATCATTGTTTGAACCCCCCCCCCCCCCCTCTTTTTGGTGAAACCATTACTAGGGTATCTCAAGTGAAATCAAAATTTTCCTACATATTAGATAATTGAATATAAAATAATGGATACCATTCAATTGGTGAGTTTTAGGTTTGTTCTTAATTTTGATTCTAAGATCTACCAAGGTTTAAAAAATGTTCTCAAAATATCCTTTGTTGAAAATAATAATTTGTAGACTGATGGAAAATCAAAGAATTTAATTATAATGTCCTTATAAAAGGAATTATACCCCTTGGTAATGGTACTATAAACTATAAAATATGTATTTTAATTGAATAAAATGGTTTTTTAATAAAATTAATCAAAATAGTATATAGGTTACAAATATGGAGGAGAAAATTTCAGAATTTCAAAATAGAACAAGATTAAAATATATACGTCTATTTTAAAAAGATTAATTAAAATTATCAAATACATTATACACTATGTGTAAAGGATAAAATACTCTAAAATTATCAAAAATTTAATGATAAATTTCCTTGATAAGTTTTATCCTAAAATTTTATCATTGCGAGATATATGGTATCATACCCTTGATGAACTGTACAGTATTCTAATTTTATATGAAAAAGAATCTCTCTTTTATTTAAAATATAAAATTAAGAGTAAATGGAATTTAAATCCATTAGAAATATCAATATCAAAGAAAAATAAGTGACAATAATGGAGATGGAAATAATTATGTCGATAATAAAATATTCATGTCTCTTATATTCAATAATTTCATAAAAATCTAGAAAAAAAATAAAATTCAAACAACCACTTAATTGTTTAAGATGCGGTTAAATTAGAAAAATTTCCTTAAACTATACAAATATGAATAGTAGAGAGTATGAAGATGATGATCATCTTGAGAATCCTCAAAATAAGAAAAATTAGTAAATTCACCAAAGAGGTTTCTAAATCTGATAGAGGAAAAATAAATTAATAAAAAAAACATATTAATTTTTATTATTAAATAATTAGTGGGTGATATATATTAAATCATAAAATATGATTAATATTTTGTTTAAAAATCATAGATTTTATAGCTTATGTGTAGATCCATGATGAGACCACAAGCAGTGTGGAAGAAAAAGGTTAAATTACTTAAATTGAGCATATACTAAAATCAGAATTGGAAACATTTATTGAGTTTAATTCTGAGCTCAATATAGAAAATGGGCTATTGAATAATGAAAATGTTATTGAAATTAATTATAAAGAGGATTATGTCAAGAAGTAGGCTATGAAGATTGATAAAATAGAAAAACTCAGGTTCAAAAGTGTAGACCAAGGAATTATGTTAAAAGATATTCCTGAGAAACTGCAAATGAAAAAAAAAGATAATAAAGACACAATATAAATTCCATGATGTTGTAAAGGAATAGAAAAATATTATGTATTATTGAAATAGTTTACACTACAAGAAAACCTTCATTTAGCAGCGGTTTTTTCACGGCGGTTTTTAAAACCGCCGCGAAAGGCGTTTCGGGCCGCCATTTCGCGACGGTTTTAAAAACCGCTGCAAAAAAACCGTCGCCAAAGGGCAAAACAAATTTACTTTTTTTAAAAAAAAATTATTTTTTTTTTAATTTTATTCAAGGATTAGCAGTGGTTTTTTAAAAACCCACAGCAAAATAGCGGCGGTTTCGGTAAAACCGCCGTGAAATGAAATGAAAAAAATAAAAAAAACACGACAAACCCCGAAATCACTCAAAAGACCATAACTTTTGATCCGGGTGTCCGTTGAAGCGCCACAACCAGTCAAATCGAAGTTGGTGAAGAAATATAGAGGCACATATAATCGAAACCGTGAGACATTCTAAGGTGGGGATGATATAAGAGTTATAAGAAAGATGAAAAAAGTTCTCCAACTTCAAACGGCCATAACTTTCACTCCGGGTGTCTGTTTGGGGTCTAACACATATCAAATCGAAGCCAGCAAAGAAAGACACGCACCAGTTCGACAAAAGAAAACTTCTATCATGTTTTTTAACCCCAAAAACCCCTCCGAAGGCCTCCAAAACCCGGTTTCCGTCACTGGTGTCCCGTCAAACTTGTCTTCAAACAGACCTAACTTTCGTTCCGCATGTCAGTTCGGCCTCCTCCACCTGCCAGATCATAGCTCGTTCCAGGAGCTTCAGTTTCACTGGTCGCGGCGCCCTCATGCACTCCTAGATCATATGTTATGGCCTTTTTAATGGGTATCGGGTTTGTTATGTTTTTCAATGCCTCATTTCTAGCACTCGTTCCCCGTCAGCTTTTTTTAAATGTTCATAACTTCCGATCCGTCTGTCCATTCAGACTCTATCACCTTTCAGGTCGAAGCTCGTTTCAGGATCTTTGATTTGACAGGTCGCGGATCTAAAATGGACTCTCAGATCATAAGTTATCTCCGTTAATGTGAGTCCAATGTTTTTGTCTCTTTATTATCGTTTTGACGGATTTTAACGGTAGCTCCATTTATTACTGTTTATTTGGGTTTCCATGACTTGTTATCTTTATCAATGGTTTTTTATGGGTTATTATGATGATTATGTTGAATTATTAAGGAGTTTTCCAGAGTTTTCACGAGTTTTCATGCGTTCTCATTCTTTCTAATGCCTCATTCTTCATATGCTTCTCCATCCTTTTTCATGCATTTTCATGATTTTTCATCACATATCACGTCTTTTCATACTTTTTCATGTGTTTCCTTTATTATTTATTATTTAGTATTTATAATATACCATAATTTATTTATTATCTATTATTTGTAACTAGTTATTTATTATTTTTTATTTTTTTATTTATATTTATTAATTATTTATGTTTATTTATTATTTATTATTTATTATTTATTATTTATTTATTAGTTATTATTTATTAGTTATTATTTTTTATTTTTTATTTTTTATTGATATTTATATATTATTTATATTTATTTATTATTTATATTTATTTATTATTTTTATTTATTTATTATTTATATTTATTTATTATTTATATTTATTTATTATTTATATTTATTTATTATTTATATTTATTTATTATTTATATTTATTTATTATTTATAATTTATTATTTATTATTAATTTTTAATTATTTATTATTTATTATTTATATTTATTTATTATTTATTATTTATATTTATTTATTATTTATATTTATTTATTATTTATATTTATTTATTATTTATTATTTATTATTTATTATTTATTATTTATTATTTATTATTTATTATTTATTATTTATTATTTATTATTTATATTTATTTATTAGTTATTATTTATTAGTAATTATTTATTATTTATTATTTATTATTTATTATTTATTATTTACTATTTATTATTTATTATTTATTATTTATTATTTATTATTTATTATTTATTATTTATTATTTATTATTTATTATTTATTATTTATTATTTATTATTTATTATTCATTAATCATTATTTATTATTTATTGATTATTATTGATTATTTATATTAATTTATTATTTATTATTTATATTTATATTTATATTTATTTATTATTTATATTTATTTACTATTTACTATTTATTATTTATTATTTATTATTTATATTTATTTATTATTTATATTTATTTATTATTTTTTATTTTTTATTTGTTATTTAGTATTTATTATTTATATTTATTTATTATTTATTATGTATTTATTATATATTAGTTATTTTTTATTTTTTATTTTTTATTTATTATTTATTATTTATTATTTATTATTTATATCTATTACTTATTATTTATTATTTATTATTTATATGTATTATGTATTCATTATTTATTATTTATTATTTATTATTTATTATTTATTATTTGTTATTTATATCTATTATATATTATTTATTATTTATATTTATTATTTTATTTATTTATTATTTATATTTATTTATTCTTTATTATTTATTATTTATTATTTATTATTTATTTATTATTTATATTTAATTATTATTTGTTATTTATCTTTATTTATTATTTATTATTTATTATTTATTATTCCTTATTCTTTATTTATTTTTTTTTATTTTTTATTACTGAGTTTATATCTATTATTTATGTATTATTTTTTTTTAATTAATATATATAAGTATTTTAAATTCTATTTATTAACCACATGGCGAGCTTGCTGGAGTGGTAAAGTCTTTGAAAAATATGCAAGAGGTTAGGGGTTCAAATCTCACCAAACGCGGAATTTCTTTATATTGCATGGGTATGCATGTGCATGTGCATGTGCATGGGATGTGCATGCATGGATAAATAAAGTAAATAAAATAATACAAAATAAATGAATAAAATAAATAAATTCAAAATAAAATAAATAAATAAAATAAAATAAAATATGAAATAAAATAAATAAAAAATAAATACGAAATAAAAAAATAAATAATAAATACAAAATTAAATAAATAAAATAAATAAATAAAATAAATAAATAATATAAATAAAAAAATAAATAAATAAGAAATAAAATAAATAAATAAATAAATACGAAAAATAAATAAATAAATAAATAAATACGAAAAATAAATAAATAAATAAATACATAAAATAAATAGATAAAATAAATAGATAAAATAAATAGATAAAACAAATAAAATAAATAAATAAATAAATACGAAATAAATATATAAATAAATAATAAAAATAAATATATAAATAAATAAATATATAAATAAATATATAAAATAAAAAATAAAAAAAATAAAAAAAATAAAGAAAATAAATAATAAACCGCCGCTAAAAAACCACCGCGAAACGTTTTGCGGCGGTTTTGAAAACCGCCGCAAAAGAATGTTTTTTCCACAAATAAAAAATCATTTCTTATAAATTGGGTTATTATAAAAGACATTGATTTAGGGGATATTGCTGGTGTTGTGGAATCATTTGGAATAAATCATACTCTTGATGGTATAATATGTCTATACATTTTATAATTCATGAGGAAATGGAGGTAAATTCTAAAAAATATATTCATAAGTATAGAATGTTGTGAGAAGTAATGTATCAAATCTATCCACACAAAACAAATTTGAGTGTTTGGATGAAATATGTTTCATTTTTCACTAATGAGTTCATTATAATTAGGAATACAACAAACATATTCTTAAGAAAACATACTAATATTGAAAATTGGATTAGAGTTCAAAATCCCATTCTGGTATTAAATTTTTCACTATTGTAGTGTCATTAATAGTATACAATAAAGGAAATTCATAGATTCTAAACAGAGGGTGTTCCTCACTATTTCATAGAGGCATATAAAATGTCAAAAACATATAATAACATGATGAAGGTGTAGTTAAATTATGAAATAATCAATATCTAGGAATTAAATATATTCATAATGATGATATTGAATAAAGGAAACTTAAATATTGAAATATTATTTTTATAAAAGAGCTCAAACCCATCCTTCATAATGTAAGATAATTTTTCTAATCATGGTTATCCGTCAAATATTTTTTTCATTGTCAAGAAGTTAAATGATAAAACAATCCTATCTTGATGGGAAATAAAAAGTGGATATCTATCTCAAATTGCTGATCTAAAAAATTCTTTATACTTAAGTGTCGAAGTTGATAAGAAAATATTGAACAGAATACTTGGATTAATTGGGATGAGAAACTTATGAAAACATACAAAGTATGAAGTGGTGAGATACCTTTAAAAATTAAAAGGGAGAGATATTTTGTTTTTGAGACTTTCCAAAAGTGGAAGATCGTCCACAAAACCTATAAGAGAGTGGAGATTTAGTCCATAAGAACAAAAGAATTCATTCCTTAATATTTGTTTGGTTCTCTGAAAAATCAGTCTTCGAGAGTTGATTTGAAATTATTTACATTTATAAATCATTAAAATTAGTTGACTAATGTTATATTCATGAAAAAAGTCTGAAGTAGGTGACATGTTCAAAATCATTAATAGATAATGAGAGAAAGTGTTAGGAGTTTACATTATGAGGATAAGAACATATAATGGTAACGAATGTACATGTATGGATTTTGAAAATTATCTTGAAAAATATAGAATAAAGAATTATTATAGTACATTATACACCCCTCATTGGAATGGTGTGGTAGTAATAATTATTATAACTATTATCGAGATGGGCTAGAGAATACTTTTGATGAATAATCTTTTTAAAAAATTATAGCAAGATGCAATTTGAATAGATTTACATATTAAAAAATAACCTTATTCAAACCTCATAGAAATAAGATATTATTTAAAATATGGTGTGAAATAAAACATCATTGAATTAATTCATTGTCTTCGGAAGACCCTATTACATAAATAATAGAAACTCTAATCTCAAAAAGTGTTAAAAAGGATGTTGGACTTTTTATGGTCTATCTGTCTAATGGAATTGGTTACAAATGATGGAATAAAATGAAACATAAACATATTGATTTATGTGATGTAAAAATAATTTTAAATTAATAATAGAAAAAGGTCATATTGGATGTTTAAAATGAGATTATCTAACCTAAAAACATGATAAATTATGAAAAAAATACATATTTAAGAAAAAGATAGAAAATAGAAGAATATGGTTGATGTTGATGTTAATAAAACTATTATTGAATATGGTATTATTGAAAATTCGATATTGATGCATAATAGGTTGAAGAAACATATTTCTTATGAAAATTTTATTGGTAATCAAAAGTATCCAGTCCAAAATATAAGAATATTGTGAATTGAAAATCAGTCTCATATCAATTCTCTAGTTTAATACAAAACTATTTCATAGGTAGTTATTCATAAGAAATGGATCAATTCTATGAATAATGATAATTATTATATTTTGAAAAACTCCAACTCGGATATTATTACAATTCATGAGTATAAAAATATAATTTTAAATAAGTGGGTGTTTCAAAAAAATTGAATAATAAAAGTGAAGGGTTGAGAAAGAAATATCCGATGGTTTTCAAAGGACATTCGCAAATGAAAGGAATATAATTTAAAGAAAAAAAATCACCATTGTCAAGATTTTAATCAATTTGAATGTTTGATTAGTACCTACACACATACATTCCATGTTATATAACATGGATGCGAAATATTCCTATCTAAATGAATACCTAGAAAATGAAGTATTCATTGATAAAACTAAAGTGTTTATTTATGATAAATATGGTATCTTGGTTTTCATGTTAAATAAAATTATACAAGGCTCAAAACATACCCCTACAGTCTGGTATACAAGGATAGATTATTATTTTAGAAATACTGAAATTTCCAAAGGAATGTTTGATATAAACCTATATATAAAATATTTTTGTACCATGACACTAATTTTCATTTTTTATGAAATATTATTTTATGGTGTCAAAGAATATATCTATGAATAATTTTCAATAAAAATGAAATAAAATTTTGATATATCTATGATTCAATTGGGGGATAACTTTCTTGAATTTCATATTTCACAAATAGATGGTTTTATTTTCCTCTCTTAGATAAATATTCCAAATAATTATTGAGTAAATTTTCGATAGAATATTTTAAATAATTCTCTACACTTTTTTATTTGGGACTAAACTATGGAAACAAAAATTAAGATTCAATTTTAATTATATATATTTCAAAATAAAAACTAGAAGCCTAATATATAAAACTACATCAAGGTTAAATATAATTTAATATATTATATTATATTCAATTTTTTATTGTGACATTATGTATTCGCATATGATGGATATTAATAAAATAACAATGTATATTATGGGAACTATATATTATTTCCTACTATATATCAATAAATCATATTGAAATTTTTAGGGATATAAATATGTTGTTGGGTAGTGTATTTTACTAAGATAATGTCCATATCTAGTAGAGAATTCTCCCTTTGTTAGAGATATGCGAGTCTGAATAGAAAAAATAAGTCCTTAGTTTCATTAAGTAGTGTTGATTCAAAGTATATTTTAGCTACACATCCATGTACACAAAATTTATAGATTAAGTTGCGGTAAGAATATTTTAAGCTTTATACTAATAATCCACTAAAAATAACTTGTGATAAAAAATATTACATTGTACTTTTAAAGATGAAGATAAAAATGCATGATCCAAGAAAATTGAGATAAAATTTAATTTCATTAAAGAAAAAATCCATATATTGTTTATGAAACATGAATACATTTGATTTAAATATCAAATTTTATATATTTTTTAAAAAATAATTCCCATAGAGAGGATTGGGGAATTGAGGCTGAAACATCATGTTCTACCTTCCCCTATTTCTTGAGGATGTCTTGAATATTCCCCTATATTTCATTGGATTATATTCTCAATGATCTAAAAGGATAGATAAACACATTCTCTTAGGGTAAGAGATAATAAGCCATTTTTTAGGATGAAACAACACTTCAGTGTCAAAGGGATTTCACTTTGTCAGTGGGGGAAGCAAACTATTCACATCTTATGAGAAACCATATATTACACATACTTTATTTCATGATTTATTATATAATGGTACAAATAATACAATCCCATAAGAAAATGAGTCCTTGTGTATTTTTGAAATTAAGTGCATAGTATAATAACATTATTATAGATTAAAATACATTATTAAAAACTCCACAACAATCACATAAAATTCATTTTATCTTATAAAATTTCATGGGATAACCCAGGGATATAAATAAGAAACAAGTGAGGTATAAAACCTATTAAGGGAATAAAAAAATAAAAAGATAATATAACATATCTCATGTGATCCAATTGAAATATCAAGGCAACATAAGAGGGGTGGGAATCATAATCATGAACAATGAGTCATGATATAACATGATAGCATGAAGGCAACATGGGAATGTGGTTACAACATATGACATGAAATCATAAACATTGGTTGAGGATAACCACTATGAATTCATAACATATTTTTGTTAGGTTAACCTTCAAAGAACCATTCATGGTGTCTCATGAGATAAAAGCATTACCCAATTCATTGGAGTTCCATATAATTTTAGTCATGCATGTCACATTCATATCATGTACATGCATAAGTTTTCCACATAGATCCTAAAATATAAGGATGTATTTAATTTATTTTGATACCTTTATTAATGAGTCTGGGTTATATGAATATAAATCTACAATAAATTAAGGACATTTATATCGAGGTTAATACATTTGAGTATATATGAGGTTGGGTATTTAATATACTAATTTTTGTCTTAAAAACATATAGAATGATTTCCACACCAAAACGGCGATATATAAATATTCATGGAGGGGTTTAATGAGATTAAAATGGGTCTCCAATCACTTTTATGTCATAAGTAATGTAAGAGGAATATGTAAAATCTTATTCCAAAATGAAAAATTTTGTAATTCAAAAGGCATAATATAGATAAGGTTCTAGAATAAATGGGAGGAGATTATCCCTTACCTTGAGAGTTTTCCTCTAAAATCATAGTAAGATCTTCTAATGATCTTTTGGGAACTTCTTTATGGATCTATATATGAATTTTTAGAATAAATTCGTGTTTTAATAGTCTTTGATAAAGATGAATGGGAGGTTGGATGGGTATTTATAGTAAAAGAGAGGGGATTTATTTAATACGTTCAAAACATATATTTTTAACATTATACAAACACATGGTTTTTTTCCTATGGTTTCTCCTAAAGAGGAGTGGTTTTAAATATTTTTTACATCTATGAACCATTATCATTAATTTAATACCTTTTTTTGATGTGGAATTGATTCATGCTCATTAAGAATTAATTTAAAAACCCTAAAATATATTTTAGGTTTTGAATGATTAAATAAGTGTTTATAAAATTAATAAAATAACGTTAAAAAAATTAAAGGGAAACATACTTTTTCTCATGAATATTTTTATGTTATCAATTACATCTCTTTTGGTCATTAATGATGTCATAATACACACCACGTATTTATTCCATGTTTAATTTTTACCCAAAAAATTGATTGTCTTTGAAAATTATGTAAAAATAATAAATGGACAATTTTAATGTGAAGATTTCAAAAAAAAAATTATTATTTCAAAATAAATATCTATATATGAAAATTTACACTTTTAAATAAAAATTCTCCTTCTATTGAATATTGCGGTTTTTGGGATGATAGTGGTTTCCTAACCCATATAAAAATTAAATTTAACTTCATACTATTAAATTATAATTTATATTTAACTAAAGATTATTTAAAAATAAAATTTTATTAAAATATAAATTATTTAAAAATTGCTCAAATTCATCATGTAAAATAGTTTCCTGAGTTAAACTATATATAATGACCAAAAAATATATAATTCGGGTTTCGTTGTACAAAAATATAATTTTTATAAAACACATTATTTAATCATTTATATAGTAATAATATGAAGGGATAAATATTTTCATTATTTAAAAAGAATAAAACTATAAAAATTTATACTGTTAGGGTCTAGATTCATAACCACTTATTTCGCCAGTATACTCTCTAAAGGTAAGGTGTGTGATGGTGACACTTTCATGGGGTCATTTGGTGAACATTGTCTAATCCATGACCTAGATAATCTTAGATATCTCCCATAAATGGTTTAATTAATTCTTTAGTTGTTGAATCTAATATTGGGATTGGTCAAGTACAAATCCTAGTGATGCCATCTTTTATGAAAGTTTGGATAAATGGGATTCATCGGGTTTAATCCTATAGGTTAAGGCCATCACTTCCATTTCTTGTGTCAGTTAAGTTTATCATAAACCTATATATCCACTAATCATATGATCACTTTACAAAATTTATACAATTAATTATTATAATTATAAATTTTCTATTAAATCAGACATGATATAACTTATAATATTCCAAAATTACCAAATTAGTGCATTTATTTTCTATAATTTATTTTCTTAAAAAAGAATTTACTAATTCAAAAAGATAATTTCATTTATAAAACATTAGTTCATTAAATTCATCCCCTTAATAAAATTTCTCCGTCAAAATTTTCATTTCATACAAAAAAATAGATAAGGTTACCTATGTTTCATCTCCTCTTGTAGTTACTGTGTTTCGTCCTAAAAGTTGTTTCTCCTATATAGCACATTGACCAAGTGATTTTTCTTATTTCATTGAAAATTGTCTCCATGATCTAATATCTGCATCGTCTTATCCTTATATGAAAGGTCATTCTCCAATGGTACCACCTCTAGATTAACTAAATGTGATGGGTCTAGTATATACTTCCTTAATAGGGATTCATGGTATTAATCATGTACTTGAGATAGACTATATGAGAGTTCTATTCGATAGTCCACTACTCTGATACAATCAAGGATCTCAAAGAGGTTGATGAATCTTTGAAGATGATTTCCCTTCTTCCCAAACCTCATGAATTTCTTCAATAATGATATAAAAAGGAACAGTTTATCTTCAACCAAAAACACTAGGTCTCAGTGATGATTGTATAAATAGATTTTTTGTTGATTTTATGTGGATATCATATGAAGTTGAGTGGGTTTAACCTTTTCTCTCATATCATGGTTAAGAACACATCACATCATCTTCAGCTATCCAAATTTAGTTCATTATGTTTTAGTTTGACACCTATTCCCATATAGAAACTCATAATGTAACATTTGAATGCTAGAATGAAAAATATTATTATATAGGAACTCAAATACGATAACATGTTGATCCCATTATCCATGGAATTACAATGATCATTATATCATTATATCTATTAGAGTTTAAATGGTTCTTTGTGACTTACCATGAATTAGAGGGTGATAAGTAGTGATGAATATTTTTTCTATATCCAACACTTACTAAATGATTTTACCAAACATTGAGCTAAACCTTAGATCACTATACAATACAATAGGGAGTGTAACTCTAGTATTTCTTTCCACATCCCATATTTATATCGTAGAAATTTTTTCAATATATAAATATTTCATTATATAATTGATATTATATAAAATGGTAAGGTGTTCAAGTGTTACCAAGATGGTTTTATTGATTTTAGGGGTCCTAGAGAGTCCCATAGTGAAATATGTGGTAATTGTTTCCATTTCTATACAAGTATTGGAAATATTTTCATCATACCATTATGATTATATCGATCAAACTTGACTTATTTTCATACTAAGAATTATCATACAAAATATTCAATATCTCTCTTCATGTTATCCAGCTAGAATTTTTTATCTATATCTCTTCACATCATAATGATTCCTAGAAGAATACATAATTATGATCTCTATACATTATCCATAATTTTCCTCTTTAGTTTTTGATTTTATGTGACAAAAATTCTAGTTCCAAAATATATACCTCCATAATTAGAAAATGTGAACTCTGAAATTGTTTCTACCATTTTCTATAGGATCTCATCATCATTCTAAGACTCATTGATCTTATCATGAATTGATGGTTCAGTAGTTATTTTATCAAGTTTGGATGAAGATCCTATGATTATTCATATATTTATCCTATGTATTTCAGTGAATATTAGATCCCTTGGAACTCTAATTATGGTTAGAGTCGGAGGATCCTTTTTACTGAGAGAATCTGCACCTTTGTTCACCTTTTAATGAAGGTAATGGGTGGAAAAATCATAATCCAAGATCATTTATAACCACCATTTTTAGGGATTATTGAGATAATTTTGTTAGAATATATAAATTAGGATTTTATTATCCATATATATGACATACTTCACCACATAGAGATAATTATTCTGAATCATCAGTGAAAAGATCACTACATCCAGTTTTAGATAATTTTTTGTGATGTTATTCTAACCTATTATTAATTGGATGGGTTCATAAGTCATCAATTTGTCACCATTCATAAGTAAACAATTAAATCCATTTTAGATGAATCATTGATGGTCAACAATACCTCACCACTAGTGGATAATGTGAGAAAAGGTGCAGTGATTAGCCACTTCATATACTCTTTAAATATTTCTTTTCACTCTACATTTTTTGGAAAACGTCACCCATTTTGTGTTATCTTATTAGTGGAACTGAAAATGGTGAGAAGTTTCTCAAAAAATCAATGATGGTACCAATCCAGTTGAATGAAACTACATATTTTTTCATAGAGTATTGTATAGTCCATCCTTTAATTTTCTCAATTTTTGAAGGATCCACAGATGTCCATTTGTTATTGGTGACATGAAACAATAATGTTACTTGTTCTAGGTATATGTTTGATTGAGATATCAAAATATAATTTAATAGAAATACCAATCCATTATTTGAGGAACATTTTCTCCCATAATGGGCATATCATCAAGTATGATCTTTTCATAGTAATAATAATTTTATGTAGACATGACTTCTCACAAAGAAATAATACCCATGATTAATTCCAAAGGAGATCCAACCTCCTTCTTACACCTGTTTAGAATCAGATAGTGATATATGGTATGTGGGTGAACTTATTCTCCCAGCAATTTATGTTATATATATATAAGGAATGTCAATCCATGCTTAGAATAGCAATGAATTATGATAAAGAGACTATCACAAGAGTTTAGGGGTACTTCAGCACACCAATAATGATAGGGGTGAAGTTATATACTTCAGATTCAATAATTTCCCAAATTTCTATTTTCCTTGATAACTCTACTTCCATGTTTTATGGTGTTGTTTGAATAGTTCTACTAAACTTGTGTAATGTGATGGAATGTGTAAAATCATGGATGATAATCCCACCTTTGACTGTATATATTTTCTTCTAATAATTTACTTCATCATAGAGAGGCATAAGGTTGATAATTTTCAAACTATTACACATATAATATAGACACTATGAGAATTGAAGGGATAACTCATGGATGACATACCTTCCATAACCTATAAATTTATAGGTTTCAATATAAGTTATCCATGACCTATTTCCTATCATAAATTCTTATGGTAATTAATTCTCATTAATAATGGTTTGTAATGAGCTAGTGAATTCTCCATAACATATCCCAAGAGAGTGTTAAACTAGGTGTGTAGAAATTCATCATTTTTTTGCACCAGGTGATGATTGAATCCATCACAATGTTCCTTTTTCAGGGTTATTACCCCTGGGTATAACTATCCTACAACCATATAGACTTCAATTATCGAGACAATGATATATTTTTTTAGAAACCACTTAATAAAAAATTTATCAAAATGTATGGATTTTTTTCTGTTTAATCTTATTCGTACAGATTTCACTAGAGTTTTATAATCCTAATCCACAAATAAAAATATAATATTCATTTATACCAACAATGAAAACTCGTATCTTTCATATAGTTTATTTCATGATTTATTAAAAAAAGTTACACATAATGAAATCCTAGAAGATCGTGAATCCTACTATATTTGGGAAATTACATACATAGTATAATTATATAAACTTGGAGGCAACAATATTATTTAAAACTCCACCACTTGCCCTCAAAATTACATTTCTCATCTATAATGACATGGGTTAGGATGGGGATTTTTATAAGAAAGGAATGATCTATATATCCCAGTAAGGGAATAAATAAATCATAGAATAAGTTAAAGAAGTACATGTGAGCTAATAGGCGTCTAAACGTATCATAAGAGGAGTGGTAATCATAATATTTAACAATGAGTTATGATATGACATGATAACATAAAAGAAAAAATATATGACATGACATCCTAAATAGACAATAATGATAAAAACAAATACATCATAACATAGTGTGCATCATATAACCTCCAGTACACCATTTATGTTATCTCGTGAGATAAAAACATTACCCAATGAATTTGAGGGATATATATTTCTAGACCCACTAGTCACATTCATATCATGTAAATGAATAAGTGTTACACATATATTAGACAAAATAAGGATTTATTTCATCAATTTTAGTCTAATTCCACAATATTTTAAAAGATTAACATCATACTTGATATTAATATATGCAACATCGGGGTTTAAAGAAACACAATACTCTATTAAAATGTTATTATTTAAGCAAGATCAGTATAACATAGCCATTAAAATAGAGGATATGATTTATTATAAGATAATTATAAAAAATTTATATTTTACACATGTATAAAATAAATCCGATTTTTATATATTCATTAAAAATAATATAAGAATCATTTTAAATAAAAAGAAATGTTTTTATAAAAACTATATTTTTAAGGCGGTTTAGTCATGATTTACATGCATAATTTATAATCAAATATTATAACTATTAGAAAAATTATTTGAAAATATAAATGTAATTATTTTAATAATAATTTAAAAAATATCTTAGTTTGATTTTTTTGTATATTTTTTAAATGTTTCATTTTTTGATGAATAGTGAAAATGCTTATTTTTTCTAAAAACAGCATTTTTGTTTAAATTATCTACACTGATAAGTTATATATTAAATTGGTTTTAATGTAAAATTAGATTAAAAATATTAAAATTTAACTAATTTAGTTGATTGTAATCAATTTCATATTGAATATTCATATTAATTTTTTTTGTTATTATGAGAATTTTCTCTTTGACAACCCAGTTATTCGTCATGCCTATTGGTTGAATTTTGAATTGAATTCGGTCACTTATATGAATAGGATTTTTTAAAATGGTATTATTATTTTTAATAATAAATATTTATATATCTAACAATTTCAACTTATAATTTTAAAAAAATGAATGGCAGAAATAATAAAAATTAATTATCGCGGTTAAAGTAAAGATGAGTTTACTGTGGGGTTAAACTAAGAAGAAAATGGTTAATATAAACTACCAACTTGTCAAAATATTCTTATACGTACATATTTACACCATATAATATCCCAAATTAAAACTTAATGCTATTTTTAATATTTTTTCACATGAATTAATTTATCATTTTGGATTATTTTTTGAAATTTCCATGAAATTTCCAAGAGGGGTCCCTTTCCACACTTATAAAAAAGAACTCCCTCAACTCACTTATTCACAACCCAAAAGATCCTTGGATTAAAAATACAAGAAAAAAATATCTACCCAACATCCTTATTCTCATTCTAGAGATTTTTTCCTCCCAAATGACCATCCTTAGGGTCCTTAAGAAGAGATCCAAAAGAAGTTTCTCATAGAAAAGTTAATTGTCTTAATAATGCTCTTTCATTTTCTTTATTCTATTTCCGCCTTAAATTATTTCTTAACACTGCCAATATAATAGAACCATTATATATTATATACTTGTATTTTTTTATTTTTATGGGATAATATTAATCCTTCTCTGGTTACATCAAATGGGAAACAAAATCATCTATCTTGTGTGCAGTAGACTACCACCTCACGAACTAATGTGAAACTTTTTCCATAAAAAACCCACACAATTAATTATTATGATGAATATAAATTATATATATAATATTTATAACATAATTATTCATAATTATTCATTATTTATTATATTTAAATTTTTTACTTTCCATTCCATAGGGGGTACATTAATATCGCTCGTGTGTACGGGGGACTACCACCACATGAAGCGATGTGATTTGTTTTTTAGTAACTTTGTACATGGAAGGTAATAAGGATAAATATAATGATATATGAGATATAAATTATTTAATTATTATACTAATGAAATATTTAAAATTCTTAAAGAATTACATATATCATTTTCTTTCTTACACTAAAAAATGATAATGTTATTCATGTACATGCGGACTACCACCTTCACGAAGTGATGTGACATTGTTTTCATCACAAAAACAAATGGATAATATATAAATGTAAATTTATAGAAATAATATTTTGTACATGATATTATTATATTTTTTTAAGATAAAATTTTTCATACCTAATTTCTATAATGATCATTGAAAAATGGAATCATTACCCATGTGTGTGTACAGATTATGATCTGTATAATTATAACATAGTTCCTTTTTCATAACCATATTTCATGATTGGTTTTAAAAAATAATTTATGTACAAATATGATAATTATTTCTTCATTATTATTCTTTATATGTTTAAATAAGGATCTCTTCGACCATATTCAAGCTATTGAAGTCATTTTTGACACATAAGAAAAATGTCATCATAACCTCAAATGTAAACCTAATTGAATAAGTAGTCATATATAACATGGTATTAATAGAAACTGAAGGAATAATAATCTTGAAAAATGTTATTAAGAATTTAAATAACTAACATAATTTTATTATTCATGGAGTTGAAGAATGTACAAGATTATTCAGACTCAAGGTAAGGGTTTCTCATCTCACTTTTACTTCTGTGGGACAAACGCTATATTCACTACTTATTTATTATTTTAGTGTATATATATCCCTTTTATATTTTATATCATTAATTAATTTATCTTCATGGTTTTTAAATTTTTATTTGATGTTATTGATTTCATGGTTTATATGATTCCAATTATACCAAAGTGGTAAGTGTTTATTTAACAATCTCATCAATATTCGAATTGTATATGCTTGAATCTCCCTTGGGGGAATTATTTGATATTTATATATTTAAATAAATATACTTTATTGTTATTTGATTATTCATGAAATTTTTATAAAATATTTCCATTTTCTAATATCTTTACATAAAATGATAGTGATTTATTTTGATAAAACAACAATTAATTTCCCTCTTCTGTAAGAAATCAATTTTCATGAAAATACATGATTTTTAAAAATGTTTTCATAAAATTTTTCTAAATTTTTTTAAATAATTTATTAAATTAATTTTAACCATATTTAAATTTTACAAAAAATAATTTAAGGATATCTTCTTGTGATTTTCAAAACAATGCTAGTTTGGACTTTATCAAAACTGTGAATGGAATTTTTTCTTTATTATGTACAGAATGAATAAAATTTCCACCATCATGAAAACACAAATTTTAAAAATTAATTTAGAATATTTCAATTATTTTTTTAAATAAAACTATTTTCAAAAAATTTTGTAAACTTTTCGTATTGAAATTTTATATTCAAATTGCAGAGTTCGTTTTCCTCAAAAATATTTTTAGAGAACTTTTTTGGTATTATATTCATCAATGACGTCAACCCTTAATTATACTTATTATCCACTAAGTATTTGTTATATTGATAGAATCAGTATTATTTCATTGGATTATTTGTGATTATTTTTATTGAATATGTACTATGTTAATACCATTCATTTTACTTTTGATAATATTTTAATAAGATTATTGATTGGGGAAAATATTTACATTTTTTTTCTAGTTTCAATACCGATGTTTATCTACATTACATTTCACCCCTTTCATATGAGGAATGAATTGGACTTAAATATTGATAGATGGGTCATGTTATATCCCAGAGATGCATTGGTAGGTCCCGGGAGACAAACTGGATGGGGTTTTGGTCGAGGCATTACCCATTTATATTAATGTCTTGAAATAAAGACTCAATGGTATTTAGATGTCTTTAAACAAGGGCTCAATGGTATTTTTAGATTTCAAAAATTATGAATTCCATTATTATGAATGTAAATACCCAGAAATTCTGTAAAAACATTTATTTAAAATATATGGAATTATTATGAGACTGCGAAATTCAAAGGCACGTGATTCTGAAGCCCGGTGAGCCCGAAACAGAGTTTTGAACTTTTGGTGAAGTATGTTTAGTAAAAGTGTGAGCAGGTTTTTATATCTTTTGAACTGGTGCTCGTATTAAACATTTGACGGCGCTGTTGAATTCTCAGCATCATTATTCTCTTGGGTGAAGCTTAACTTCGTCCAGCAAGGGTCAAACAGAAAAGTTAAATTATGGAATTTTCAGAAAAAAATAATAAAATATTTTTTGGAGTTATTTTATTATTTTCTTCAACCGTTGAGAAAAATTTAGAGAAACCGCGGCATAACGATTATCAATAAATGAAGGTCATTTAATGAATTATTTTTTTTGTGAAACTGCAACACTCGTTCAATTGAAGTTTCATCAATTAATATTCATTAATAATCCATATTAATGAACACAATGTCAACATTGATTATTATTATTATTCAACCTATTGGAAATTTAATAAATGACCATGGGAGAAACCTTTGACATAGCGTTGGTGACATTACCCTTTAACGAAGAATGGAGAAAAAACGACATCCTTTCTAGGAACCGATTTGGAGGATGAAGAGCAGCGAAGAACGTTGAACGAAAATAAATATATAATTCCATACTTCATCTACAACAAATTCCCCCAAATACAGGAAGGTGATTTAATTTCCTTATGTGTTTAATGATTCCTCTAATACCGTTCTTGAAAAATACAATGAACGTTGATCAATCGATAAACGGGTTGATCCGAGACTCATTCGTTCTTAATGGTGGTTGTTGTGGGGTCTTGATTTGGAGATTTTTATTATTCTATATGATTAATGTTATCACCCCTTGATAAAATGCTAAGACAGAGGGTGCGGTTCAATCCGATCAAGGCCTGAACCCTTTGTTGCACATGGATATTGTTTGTTCTTCATAGGCAACTGAGAAACGAGGAAGAAAGATGAATCCAAGGGGGTCACAATGAAGACGGTGACATGAGAGTCATGTCGGCGCAGATAGGAAGGAAAAAAACCACTGAAGCATATATGGTGGCCTGTGGAAGGAGTCGTTGGTGCGGCACCAACGGCGCTGCGGCAGTGGTTGGATCATGCCAGCCTTTTCAGGAGATGGGGCGACGCACCACTGGTTCCTCTAGCTATGATTATATGATGCCCCGCGTCTGGTCCAACGTAACTAGCCCACACCGAGTGGCCCATGATCTCCAGGTAGGCTGGACCCCACCAGCCAGGCCAGACCTGCGGCAGCCGGACCGGACCCCTACCAGACCGAGACCCAACTGGTTATGTTTCACTAGAACTAAAGTAAATCATAGACTGAGAGACCGATTCACATGCCGTTTGTGTCATGAGGACCCTTGAAATGATTCGGTCCTTTTCAGATACTACAATTGAGTTTTGGAAGAAGTTGGAGTAAGGTCGGGTTGGATCGGACTCAAATCAAACTCAGCCCTATTTATCTTTTTTCCTATATCTTACAGATCGGGCCTCGGATTGATGCGTCGTCTGTCGTGTTGGAACCCTTATGAAAAGTTAGTTCTTTGGGTTACATCTATGTGGAACTTTGTGGTAGTTGAAACCTGAATGATCGCTTGATTATCAGATCCTAGGGAAATTAAGCATGTTAAGGGAGGGAATCCAGTGGCAAGTTGTGACGTGATAAAGGAATAGAGATCCTTTGTGGTCATCACTTAGCAATCCTCTATGGGTCAACACATAGTGATACTCTATGGGTCAGCACCTAGAGATCCTCTGTTGGTCAGCACGTAGCGATCCTCCGTGGGTCAACACCTAGAGATCCTCTATGGTTCATCATGTAACGATCCCTTGTGGGTCAGCACTTAGAGATCCTCTATGGGTCAGCACTTAGCAATCCTCTAGGGGTAAGAACCTAGTGATCCTCTATGGGTCAACACCTAGTGACCTTGAGTGGTCTAGTAGTAAAATCCTCTTGACAGAATGAGATGATCCAGATTTATGACTAGTTATATTTATTCATGTACTTATGTTTTATACCCTGTGTGATTTTTCTTTTACTTTATGTCTTGTGTTTGAGATCAGGCATTTTGGTTTTTCCTTGTAAATTATGAAAGACTGTCATGGGTCTCAGGGTCCCTACTGAGTATTTTTATTCTCACCTCTGTACAGGCTTCACCTACACCTTGTTGTGTCTTGTGCAGATGACGGTCAGCTTGACTGAGACATTGGAGAGTCAGTGCTAGACGGTACATAGAGGTGACTGATTGACATGGTGAGCCACAGGGAAAATATGAACCTTCCATTTAGGTAGGATCCCTGGAAGATGATCTATGGAGATATTTTTCCTTTTTGATTTACTAATCTTTCAATTGGGATTATATGTTGGCCCCAATACTTTCAGTACTTACTTTTACTATAAGTGGTGCTTTTTAGTAGTGACTATACATTTCCTTTTCCATTGTGTTTTACTTGTGTGCAATGTGACATGTTTGTGTGTGTATAGGTTTAACCGAAATTCCTTCCCATTTTTCTTTCACTTTCCAGTGCTAGTCACTAGCCCCTGGCCTATGGAAAATGGAAGTGGGGTTGTCACAACACATGCCTCAGGGGACGGTATGTGAAAAAGTGTTATCAAAGGGTGTTCGGTTCTACCAGAAGAACTAAGAGCCTGTAATTTTATTTTACCAATAGTGTTATGGGTCTTGAGTTTGAATTCCATTCTAGGGAGTCGAGTGTTGGTGTCACGGCCGATGTATCCATACACTAGGACCTTGAATTCTATTTTCTGATTCAGTGCATGAAAACACTTTTAGAATGTGATTTTGAAAAAAAAACACTTTTTTGAGTCAGATCACTGGGTATAACATATTGATCGTGGTGCATCTGTTTATTTAACAGAAGCCTCTATATAGATAGCTAGCCAGGATTCCAGTGAGATATCATGACGATGGTCCATAGAGCGATGAGGCGTTGGTGCATGGACCACTTACGGTAGTAACACCTCCGGGTGGTATACCATCACCACCACCACCCGGGGAGTTGTAGTTACTACCAGGCCCACTAGTGGATAGTTTATGCCGAATGAGCACATTGCACGAGTTATAGAGACCGAGGATTCGAAGGTTTTGGGGTGAGACAAATCAGCATGCATCTGAGTACTGGCTGGAGGTTGTGGTACAATTTTCCTGCTTAGTTGAGACACTACTAGACCAGATGGTGATCCTAACTGTTAGTCTCTTTCAGGTAACAACAGTTACATGGCGGAGCCTGAAACTCTAGAAACATTAGGAGATGACTCATTCTTGGTTATACATAGAGATACTCTTCATGGAAGATTTTTTACCTATAACATTATGCTCATTGTGTATTCTGGAGCTAATGAAATTAGAGTAGGGAAGCCCGACAGTGGCTCAGTACTCAGAAAGATTCATTGACCTCTCCTGCTACTCTGCTGATATGGTATGTGACCCTTTCTTTAGGCCCTGAACCTTTGAGCAGGGACTCTGATGGGATATCATAGTGTCGATGATATCAGTAATCATACTGACGTAGGAAATTGGTGGAGAACTTTCAAGTTGAGCAGGCACCAATGGTGAGAGCCACCATCGGACGATAGGCACCTGATTAAACTACCATAGGCAGTAGGCAGATGACGTAGAGGCCCAAGAGGGACAGACCTTCCGGAGGACGACCCTAGGACGTAGGGTTGGAGGTTTGTAGCTCACGAGGTAGTGGAGCTCAGCAGAGGATTAGAATGTGATACCCATATGGTAGGCAGCTTCACGTGGCTTGCGACTGCCCGACATACCATACTGATGATCAGCAGACGATCGAGGGGTCGCCGAGAAAGTGATAGAGGTTCGAATGAAGATTTCGCAGAGCAGTGAATGTGTCATAGTAGCAGTCCATGTAGCAGGCGGTGGGCTACGGTTTGAGGTACTACCACCACCACCCCCAGGTGGTCCACCCCAACCTTAGGGAGCAGGTGGACATGGAAGAGCTTAGCTTCAGGTAGTAGAGGAATATGACCACAGTGCTATGGAGATGATTTGAGGTATGATCTATGTCTACTCCACCTAAGATTAAATTTTTATATACATAGGTTCCATTCACTCATTCATTTCCATGGCTCTCGTTCGGAGCTCAAAGATTTCGGTCGAGCTTTTGGCTCGATCCTTATGATTAGAGACTCCAACGAGAGAGTATTGGATGATTACGCACTAGTTATGGTAGTGTGATCTTACTCTATGAGGTGAGATCTTCGGCTGGGATGTCTTAGTAGCAGCATCGAGGCCTTACGGTGTCATATTGGGTATGTACTAGTTATCCACGTTCCATTTTACATCGACTGTTTTAGGTGCAAAGTGTGGTCTGTTCACAAGGATGGGACCAAGTTTTACTTCACCGGTGATAAGGGAACCTTTACATCACATGATGTACTTTCACAGAGGAGGATACATCAGATCATTCATTAATTCGTTAGCCTCATAATCAATGTAGTGGATGAGAGGAGTCCAAGATATCCTGTTGTGGTGGACTAGTATGTGAAAGTATTTCTTCAGGATGTTCTAGGACTACCTCATCGTAGAGAGGTAGAATTCTATAATGACCTTTAAACCGGGATGGCACCAATATATACACTAGAATATCATATGGTTCATGTGGAGATTCATGATTTGAGGGTACAGTTGGAGGACTTATAGAGGAAGGGTTAGTAAGACCCGTTGTCTCTCTATGGAGAGCCCCGATTTTGTTCGTCAAGAAGGAAGATGGGGGTTTAAGGCTTTGGGTGGACTATCAGCACCAGAACCAGGTGACCATGAAGAATAAGTATCCTATATTGAGGATTTATGATCTCTTCGACCAAATGAATGAAGCACAGTGGTTTTCGAATATAGACCTCGGATCAAGATATCATGAGCTCAGAGTACAGGATGAGTATGTACCAAAAACAGACTTCATATGAAAGTATGGACACTATTAGTTCTTGGAGATGGATATAAACATAACCAAAACCCCAGAAGTGCTCATGGGACTCATGAACGGGGTCTTCCATCCTTACCTGGATTAATTTTTGGTGGTCTTTATTGATGATATCTTGGTGTACTCAGCATCAGAGGAGGAGCATGAAACACATGTGAATATAGTTCTTGATACACTCCAAGAACACCATATTTATGTAAAGATCTCAAAGTTCTAGATTAGGATTTGGGGATTCCATTTTCTGGGACATTTTATCTCAAAGGATAGGTTTTTAATAGACCCAGAAAAGATAGAGGCAGTGATTTCATGGGATCCACCCAAGAGTGTGATCATGGTGCAGAGTTTCCTGGGGTTGGTTGGGTACTACCAGAGATTTGTACCCGACTTTTACAAAGTAGAAGAACCATTTTTAGTTTTTAAAAAGAAGGGAAATCCCTTTGTATGGATGGAGATATTCCTGTAATGTTTCTAGGATCTGAGGTAGAGACAAACGAGTGCCCCGATATTGAGGTTACTAGAAGAGGGTGTTGGGTATGTAGTCTATTGTGATGCATTAGGGACTAGACTAGGACGTGTCCCGATGCAAGAGCGAGTGGTGATCTCTTACATCTCACTAAAGATGAGGAAACATTATAAGAACTATGTCACCCATAACCTGGATTTAGCAACAGTGGTCTTTGTGTTGAATATGTGGCATCGTTGCATGATTGGTGAATAGTTTATGATCTACTCTGATCGCAAGAGTCTCATGTATATCTTCTCACAGAAGGACCAGAACCAGAGACAGCGGTGATGGCTAGAGTTCTCTAGGGTGATGACTTTGAGATAGTGTACACTTCTGGTAGGGGAAACATAGTAGCATACACACTTAGCAGAAGGTTGAGTCTACAACTACAAAGTGATGTGATAGAGCAACTAGTCGTGTTGCAGATATTCATCATGGATGGTGATGGAGCAGCTTACCTCCAGTCTATGGTTGTCACTCCCCCTCTCCCTCAGTGAGTTTGGGAGGCACATATTGGGGACATTGACTGAAAGGCCCAACATGATCATATATCCTTATGATAAGATCTTGATATATTTTTGATATATGGGGATCACATCTTCTCTTTTATTGGATGCACCCTGGTACCAGTGATGTTTTGGGAAGAGGTGTTGATGGGGTTTTGTACATCCGGTTTGGCGGTACATCCTTGAGTGGAAAAGATGTACTAGGACCTCCGATGTCAGTACTGGTGGCCAGGGATGAAGAAAGCAGTGGTATAGTTTGGTTCATGATGCCTCAGTTGTCAGCAAGTGAAGGCTATGCATCAGGTTACACCCGGCTTAGCATATCCTCTAGAGGTAACAGAAAGCATGTGGGACGGCATCTCTATGGACTTTGTGACTCGGATACCACACGCATCCAGGGTTCATGACTCTATCTAGGTGATCTTTGACCCACTCACCAAGTCGGCCCATTTTATACCCATATGAGAGCATTCTTCAATTGAGGTCTTGGGATGTCTCTATGTCCAGAAGATAGTACATCTTCACATGATACCATCAACGATCATTTCTGATCATGATGTTCATTTTACATCTTGGTTTTGGAAGCGATTCTAGGAGGCATTCAGGACTCAGTTACACTTGAGCACTGCCTTTTACCCTCAAACATATGGTTAGATGGAGCGGACTATACAGAGACTTGAGGACATGCTTTGTGATTTCATTCATGATTTTGGAAGTAGTTGGGAGAACCAACTGCCACTGGTGGAGTTCTCATACAAAAATAGATATCACTTTACCATCGGCATGGCACTGTACGAGGCCTTGTACAGAAGACCATGCAGATCTCCTATATGGTGGACAGACCCAGGGGAGTCAGTACTTATGGGTCTAGAGTTGGTATGGGATACCGCTGAGATGGTGAAGATAATACAAGAGCAGATGAAGACTACATAGAGTTGGTAGAATTCTTATATTGATATGAGACGGAGACCCATGGAATTCAAAGAGGGATACAATGTCTTCTTACGGGTCTAACCTTGATGAGGATTGTGGAGATTTGGCCAGGGTGGAAAGAAATCTATGAGTTTCATCAGACCTTTCCAGAATCTTAGCAGAGTTGGTGAGGTGGCATTTCTCCTATCTCTTCCCTCACAAATGCACCGAGTTCACAACGTTTTCCACGCGTCACAGCTAAAGAGATACGTGCATAAACCATCGCACATCATAAATTGGGGTGAGCAAGACAATGATGATGAGGAGACTTTTATGGAGTTCCATGTTGAGATAGAGGATCGACAGGATTAGGTCCTTCATGGATGTTCAATCTCTTTGGTGAAAGTTCAGTGGTAGCATGGGAACCACTAGGAGAGGACATGAGAGCGGGAGTCTCAGATTCATGCTCAGTAACCCCACCCCCCATTTTTTTATTAGATTTTATTGTAGATTTTGGGGTTGAAAAGCCCTAAGTTCGGGAGAATGTAAAGGCCAATAAATTTTGTATAATTTTTTTTAAAATTATATGGAATTATTACGAGACTGTTAAATTTGACGGCACATGATTCTGAGGTCTGGAGAGCCCGGAACAGAGTTTTGAACTTTTTTTAAGGTATGTTCAGTAAACATGAAAGCTGGTTTTTCTATCTTTTGAATTGGTTGTCGGATTGAAAATATGTGGTCACCATTAAATTAACAGCTCCATGATTCTGTTAGGAAAATATTATGTTTGGATGGTAAGGGTCGAATGGAAAATTTAAATTTTGTACTTTTTGGAAAAATAATAAAATAACTCATTGAGTTATTCTATTCATTTATTAAACCATTGAGTGCTGGTTGGCAAAGCTACATCATAAAGACAATCATTAAATTAGGTTCATTTAATGACTCATTTCTTTTATTGTGAAACCGAAACACTCCTTCAATTAAAGGATCATTAATTAAGTTTCATTAATAAACCATATTAAAATACACCACATCAACATTGTTTTTTTATTCAACCCTTTGGCAATCATATAAATGAGCATGGAAGAAACCCCTGACGTAACGCCATCGACATCACCCTTCAATGAAGAATAGAGAATGAACGATGACCATTTGAGGAACTAATACGGTGATCAATGAGCGGAAACTAACGTTGAATGAAAATGAATGTGGAATTCCTTCCTTCGTCCGCAACAGATTCAAATGAATATAGGTAGGGGTTTTAATTGCCCTAATTGTTTAATGATTCCTCTTATACCATTCTTGAAAAATACAAAGAACGAAGATCAACTGACAAGTGGGTTGATCCGCGAATCATTTTTTCTTATGGGTGGTTGTTGTGGGGTCTTTATTTGGGGATTTTTATTAATCTATATGATGATTTTTATCACCCCCTTGATAAAACACTATCGCGAAGGGCACAGGCCAATCTGAACAAGGATCGGTCCCTCCACTGCTCTTGGATATTGTTCATTATTCATGGGAGACTGAGTAATGAGGCAGCAAGGAGAATCCAAGGGGCTCGATGTGAAGGAGGTGACTCGAGAGGCCCGTAGGTGCAGACGGGATGGAAAACAGGCCCTAGAAGCATCTCAGGTGGCCTGTGGAAGGATCCGTCGACACAGAACCACTGGAGCAGTGGGGCCGGCAACCGAATGTGTGGATGAGGTAGTTCTTGCATGGTGATGCGGCCCACATCCGCGACAGCTGGAGGATGCAGCGCCGACAGGCCGTGTGGAGAAGAGAGACCCGCTCAGGCCACTCAGCTGGTACACAATGGCCAGCTTGGGCCAGCCGTTTTGGGAGATGGGGTGGCACCCCACGTCCAGTCCAGCATGACCGACCTACACCACACAGTTCGGGTTCTCTAGGTGGGCAGGATACCACCAGCCAGGACGGACCCCTACCGGACCAGGACCCAACCAGCCCCGTCTCACTAAATCTGACATAACTCACAAACAAGGCATTTGATTGATGCATTGTCTATGGTGTGGGGCCCTTGCAATGAGGATGTCCTTGTAAGATACTCCACTTACATTTTCACAGAAGTTAGAGTATGGACTGGTTGGACTAGAATCGAAACCAATCAGACCCTATTTACCTTTTTTTCTTATATCATATAGGCCTGTCTTTTGATTGATGCATTGTCTGTCACATTGGAACCCTTACGAAAAGGATGGAATTTGGGTTACTTATATGTGGGACTTCATGGTGTTTGATATATGGCTGGTGTATTGAGAATAAAATCATCTAGAAATCAAGCGTGCTAAGTGAGGGAATCCAGTGGTTGGTTGTGACATGATTAAGGAATAAAAATCCTTTGTGGGTCATCACATAGCGATCCTTTGTTGGTCGGCATGTAGCGATCCTCTGTGTGTTAGTACATAGGGATCCTCTGTGGGCCAGCATGTAGCAATCCACTGTGGGTTAGGACCTAGCGATCCTCTTTGGGTCACAACAAAGCAGTCCTTTGTGGGTCAACACTTAGCGATCCTCTAGGGGTCAGCACCTAGTGATCCTCTATGGGTTAGAACCTAGTGATACACTATGGGTCAGCATCTAGTGACCCTAATCAGTCTAGCAGCAAAAGCCTCTCGATATAATGAGGTGATCTCTCTTTATGACAAATCATCTTTTATTCATGTTCTCAATTTGTATACCTGGTGTAAGTTGTATTCTACTTTGTGTCGTGTGTTTGAGATCACGCTTTCTGATTTTTCATTGTGGAATCCTGATAGACCTTTGGGGGTCTCAGGGTCCCTATTGTGTATTGTTATATTCACCCATGCACGGGCTTCAGCAACACTTTATTGTGTCTTGTGCAGATGACAGGAATTTTAGACTGAGACTTTGGAGATCCAATGCTAGATGGTACACGGAGGTGAACGATTAACGTGGTGTGCCGTAGTGATGATCTATACGTACCTTTTAGGTAATATCCTTGTTAGATGATCTCTATATCTTATTTTTTTAATTTTTCTTTACTACTCTTTCAATTGGGCTTGTATACTAGACCCTTTACGTTCAATACATAGTTTTATTCTCAGTGGTGGTTTTTAGTAGTGACTATACTTTTCCTTTTACATTGTGTTTTACTTGGGAATAGTGTACCATATCTGTGTATGTATAGGTTTAAAGGCAATGTCTTCCCTTTTTGGGTTTTCATTTTTAGTGCTAGTCACCAACCCTTGGCCTATGGAAGGAAGTCTTGGGGTAGTCACGACACAAGCCCCAGGGTATGGGTTATGAAAATTAATTCATTTATTCATATCAAATGTGAGTATTCTCTTAATTAGAATATCCATTGTTAAGATTCATGCTCATGTGATTATTTATATTGTATTATTTGACCATCATTTATTCCTACTATATTAGGGTCAAGTTTTTGGTTAAATGGAATATATTTTAATTATTTAACTTTCCATATTGATTATTATTTATTTATCCATAGATTCCATTGTATTCTTACCCTTATTGAGAATCTGATATCACCTATTTTATATGATTTATTTTTTCCAATTTTCAAGGAAGTGTTTTGTGATTGATATGTAGGGATATACTGAAGAGAATAATAGTTTACTAAAAGAAAATACTTTTTTGTATTTTTTTTTATTGTAACAATAATTTCAAGTTTGTATCATTTTAACTGAGAATAATAAACTATTGTATTATTTGGGATGTGATTCTTTATATCTTATTCTAATGTAATAAAGTAGAAAATGGCTTCAGACAATTAGGGTCAGCATGCTACAGTTGGTATTAGAGGATGTTTAATAGAAACCTTTGGAACATGATTTAGAAAAACATAGATTGGGGAACATAACCAAATGATATACGTTGAGGATAGATATAGAAGAACATCTTAATGATTCAGTAAATAAGATATTAAGTGTTTTTTTATCGAAGTATATCTCTTTCTGAATACTATATGTTGATGTGGTTCTGGAATAGTCGTACCTAAGAGTAAAAACTTTGAAAAGGGAATATTGGACTTGACTCAATCATCACCTGATGCATAAAAATAGTCCTTACTATGCATTTGGTTTGACAATCGCAGGGTATATTCTATAAATATTTCAAATTTTATTTACAAACCATTATGAAGGATTTGAAAATTGTGATGTCCAAAAGGAAACCATGTTTATGATAATGATATTATCTATGCATAATTTCTTTTAATTTATGTTAAGAATATCCCTAGTTTTAGGATTATACGTTATTTTCCATATGTTATGATCTAATCTAGTGTATTCCATCATTTATAAATGAATCATAAAATAAGGTATGGGAGTCGAACCAAATAACGTGATCTAGAGAGTAAAAATGATCGTTTATTTGATGGGATTAAGAAAATATTTCCAAGGTAACTTTTCTCCCAAACAACATCATAATATGAGGAAATAGTATCATGTGATAAATATTATCGAGAAAAAAAATCTCTAATAATTATAGATATTAAGAGAATAAATAGAATAAGGTGATGAGAGGGAAAAAGATAGATAAAGGGAAGAAGGGAAAGAAGGATTTTCCAACATTTGATACTTGTGGAAAGAAAAAAAATGGTATATGCTTAAATGGAAATGATGTTTTCTATGAGTGTAAAGAGAAAGGCTACCATGCATGTGAATTCAATGAAAAGAGAAAAAAATACAATTTTCAATGATTTAACTATAAGTAGATGGGGAAATACACAAATAAATACCCCAAACATCAAAGAATATACTTCGACAGAAGCTAATGTGTCATGTTCAAGAATATGTTATTACCACAGATGTTGTGTAATAATTACGGTGATTGTGCATGGATTCAATAATTATGTCAATTGAGTATTTTATCAATTCTATATTAGTAATTGTAATTATTAAATTTATAAGGATTGTGTTGTATTACTATTTCTGTAAGGATTTGAATGATTATTTTGAATGGTACTAATTACCATGGAAAATGATTCTGTGGAAAGTTTAACATCTTGGAAAAAACATGATTAATTAAATATAGACCTTTATAAGTTCCTAATGTTGATATATTGATGTTTCGATAAATATATGATCGATATGGATAAATTAAATTGGATATTAGTTACTGTGATTGAACTTATTAATTATTTATAGAAAAAGTGGAATATGCTATTATTGATGGAGTTTATAAAACTTTTTCATTTATGGAATATATCCAATAATTAATGTTTTATTTAGTAATTAAGGAATCATTCTTGTTTGCAAAAATTATTTTTTGTAATTATGTTATTATCATGATTCAAGATAACACATGATGAAGGTGTTCACCTATTTGGTATGTGACAATTAAGAGATACTTCATGTCGTCTGATGGATTAGTGATATGATCATTTTCAAAATTTTGCAAACTTCTTTTTAAAGTTTTATATTTTTATATTTTTTAAGTATCATAAGTTTGAATATTTATGAAATGTTCTAATTTGAACTTTAGATGAGGTCTTAAAGCCTAATGTATTACTTCACCATTTTAATATTTATAAATACTTGATAACCTATACTAACAAATGTGTTATAATATTATATAATGATTGAAAAAATCAATTATCATTTTTATGGGTCTTATGATCTGTTAAAAGTTAATTTTTGTTCTTCAAGAATAAAAATTCATTTTTGGATTTTCATTTCTTGCAGTATGAGATTAAGTGGAAAATGATTGAATCATAACTAAAAGATAAAATTGTGACTATGAAATAGAAAGATATCAAGTAATTATATTTTCAGATATTTTTAGTATATATGGTAACAAAATTATTAACCTCTAGGAAAAGGATATCGAAGAAAACTTTTATCTTAATACCATCATTTATATTGAACTTACGGTCTTTTTAATCATTATAGATTTATGGTTTTTTGGTCTTTAACATTCAACTGATCATTCACTTTTTTATTATCAATGAAGTCTATCACTCTCTATATTTATTTATTCTTTTCCTTTATGTCTATGTTATCAATTTCTCTCAGTTTTCTCAGAATTATAAACAATGTTTTGTGAAGACATTTGTACTTCCCAATATCTCTTATCAAAGGAAGTTATATTAACCCTTCTCACAATACAGGATTTTAAGAACATATGTTTCAAATTTCAAACACCAGATTGCCGATATTAAGATTAAATTTTGAGAAAATAATTTATTTTAGGGTTATAATGTAACACCTAACAATTTTAAAAGGTGACATCATGTTCCATTGAAATTCACACAACACTCGGTTTGAATGAAATGTGATATTGTATTAAAATAAAATTATTTTAACATGACCATTATAACTTACCCATTATGATTGTGGGTATGAATAGTAACAACTATATTATGAAAATTTTATGGATTATAAATTCATAAAATAAATTAATTGTTTATATATTGGTTAGAAATTAAATAATAATCATTTAAAATAAAATGAAATGTTTTTTGAAAAACTGTATTTTTTTAAAAGGATGTTTAGTCACGATTTATAAACATAATTTACTATCAATTTTTACCAATTTTAGAAAATATATTTTAAAAAATAAACTAATTTTAAAAAATAATCATATAAAAATTATCTTACGGTGATTTGTTTTATTTTCTAAAATGATTCATTTTTTTATGAATATTGAAAAATTCTAAATTTAACTAAAAATGCCTTTTCATTTATATTATTTACAAAGTTAGACTATATTTTATTTTTTTTAATGTTACATTAGTTAAATTATATTAAATTTAAATAATTTAGATAATTTTAATCAATATCATATTGAATTTTCATACAAAATACTTACATACTTATAATAGTATTCCCATTGAAAATATTATTTTTAATCATGACTATGGGTATAATTTTAAATTAAATTCATCCACTTATTTGAATTGAATTTGAAAAAAAAGATTGAATATTTGGAATCAGAAAAATTTACATGTTTGAATAAGGTAAATATAATTTTTGATTGAAATAAAGAGTGAAAACAATAAAAATTAATTACAGTGGTAAGGTAAAAATGGGTTTACTGTGGGGTTAAACTAAGAATATAAGAGTTATGTTGTCCTACCAATATGTAAAAATATTATTAGATCTTAATATTTTAACAATATATTATCCTAAATTTAATCTTATGGTTATTTTGAATCTTTTTTCATTTTAATGACTTTATCATTTTGTATTCTATGGAGAATTTCTAAGTAATTTAAAAGAGGGTTCCCTTTCCCCACTTATAAAAGGGAAACTCCCTAACCACTCTTATTCACACCCCTAAAACCCTTTGGCTTGACCAAATACTACCAAAACCTCTCCCATAAATCCTAATACACATTCTAGATCTTCTATCCCTCCCGAAAGACCATACATATAGTCCTTAGAGAAGATTGAGAAGAGTTTTCACTTTGAGTGATAATTATCATAAAAAATCCCTTTCATTTTCATTCTTTTTCCAAAAAAAATATTTATTGGCACATAAAATATAATAAAACTATTATATCCCATATACTGAGATGTAACTGTTTTTATGGAATAATATTTATCCATCACTACTACCATCAAATGTGAAATGCAATTATCGATCATGTGTAAGGAGGACTACCTCCTCACAAACCCATGTGACACATTTTCCATCAACACCACCCACATTTGGCTATAGTGATGGATCTAAAGTATATGTATGATAATTATAACATAATTATATATATTTAGAAATATATCATATATAATGTTTTACTTTACATTCCATAAGAGATACGATAATTTTGGTTTTGTTTACGGCAGACTATCGTCTCGCAAAGCGATGTAATTCGTTTCTCACTAACTCTTTACATTGAAGGTATTAAGGGTAAATTTAGTGAATATACGTGATATAAATGAAATAATTATGATATCCCTGAAATATATATTGTAAAACCATGAGATTTTATGAGAAATACTTTTTTTAATGTGTTATGTTATACGCAACACCAAAGGAATCATTCACTAAACACAACACTGGATTGGCTTGCGTTACACGCAAGAGCAACCCTCCTCGATAGCTTGTGATGTACGCAATATCGAGTTTCACTAAACAAGGATATACTATTATAATATTATGACCTAGAAGTTATGAATAGTATTAACTGAATTTTTAATTTTATAACATTATAATTATTCTTACACATTTTCAAGAATGAGATATGAAAACAAAATCAATTTTTTGGATAAAAGAAGTATTTTTCAATAAAATGTAGTTTTACCACCTTTTGATGGCGTACCAATTTTAAATATAATTTTTGACAAGTTTATAAGATCAATTTTACTAAATAAACTTCTTCTTTTGAATAATGATATAAAAATTTACATTGGATAAATTTTTGATACATTTATGATAACTTTCTTAATTTGATGAATAATAAAAATACGATAAAGTTTTCTTAAAAACAACTTTTTTCATCAAAATTATTTATATGGTTAAGTGATAAAATTTAATGGTTTTAAAGTATAAATAGAATTTAATTTTACCATTTAATATAATGTATGTAATTACCATTAATTTTACATTGAATTCATAGGTAAAAACATTTCAATCTTTGACAATGTTTTATCTTTTAAAACCTATTTTCTTAACAAGATGATTAATTTTAAATTAATTGCTGAAACATCTATGTATTGAATTCTGAAAAATGGATTCCATATTTGGATTAAGTGGGTCCAAATTATTTTAATAGGTTACTTTTATTTTTTTGAAATTATGAATAGTATCTACATTAATTTTTGTTTACTACAGTTAAAGGTCTATCGGGTAATTAAGGGTAAAAATAACATTATAAAATTACCCTACCACCTACCAAAATTCTATTGGATGAGTAAAGGACCACCCATATTACCTAAGGGTCTTAATAGATTCATTTCATGGACTATTGACCATGAAAATGATATAATTATAATTAAAACCAAAGAAAGTGACAACATGTCACTCTCTTATATCTTATAAGTGTAATAATTTTAATTTAGTGGTAAACTTCATAAAAATTAGAACATGAATAGGCTCAAGAAGACTAATAAAACTATATGCATCATGAAAATTTATTTATAATTTTTATGGATTAAATAATTATCATTAAGGATTACACAATAGTGATGTTGAAATTATTTTAATGATTGAAATATCAAATAAATGGTTTTTAAAATATTAAAATAAATATTATATGAACTATTTAATGTGATCCACGAATTTTATAAATTAATATTACATGTTAAAAATCTATTAAATAGTTTTTTCGAATATATCATGTGTGTGATGTTTATTTAAATTCAAATAAATGAATGGTGTCAAAATTGACACTATTGTTATTTTATAAAAATAACATATTATAAAATTTTTTAAAAATCAAAAAAATATTTAAAAATTATAAATTGAAATTTATATGGTCTAAAATTTTATAAATTATCCAATTATGGATAATTCACAACACATAAGTAATTATTTATAACAATTTAAAATTTAGAATTTTATTACCACAAATTAAATTAAATAGATTAAATAAGGATAAAACGATTTGATAAGGTTTAAAATAAATTCAAAACATGTCTAAATTTTATTGTTTGATAATATTACAACCCTATCTCATATCATATTATAATTAAGTCATTTTTGGAGGTTTTTAAGTGGGTTTTGAATTTATTATAAATTAATATTTCTAATGTTTCCAATGGTGCTGCCTCCTCCCTTATAAAAGGGATCCTCCTCCCTCTCCTATTAAAAACATTTTGAGCCTCCAGGATCGGCCAAACCATGTCCAATTATCTTCTCCACTTTCCTATAAACATACTAGAGTTCCTGGTCTTCTTCAAAGACCAACATTAGTGTCCTAAGAGGAGGTTTTGAAGAGGCGTGTCGAAGAAGATGTAATATCCTTTACCGATCATTTCAAATTTATATCTTCTTCTACATCCTATTATTTATTTGTTTCATCATAAATTAATAACATTAGTATCAATAATATTCTGATATTTCATTATAAATATGAAAAAACCCTATTTAGCTTTCTATCCATCCTACGGAAAACGAAATTACCGCGCGTGCGTACGTACGGAATACCGTCTCCACGCCATGGTGTAATCTATTTTCCACCACCACCTTACATGGATGGGTATAATGGTGTAAAGAATAACTATATATTATTAATATAACATGATACTAATTCTGAGATACTATATCATCCTCTCTAATACCATTCAATAATTATGGGAATGATATCATCGCTCGTGCGTACGTACGGCTTACCGTCTCTATGATGCGATGTTATTCTTTCTACATGATCTTCATTAAACCATGATTATATAAATTAATTGAATGAATAAATCTGTTATATATTATACTACTACCATTCTCTAAATTATGTAGCTATAACCTAAAAATAGGAATAAAAAATTATTCGACAAAACACGCATAAGAATATAAAGCGGTGAACACCCGAATAACAAGTAGAAATTAAATATTACTAATAAGTATATAAGAATATGATCATATATGATATCATAACAATTATTATGATTATTTAATAAGTAAATAACATTATTTAAATCATTATACATGAGGTGTTGATAAGTACAAAGCATATCAAACCTAAGGTAAGGGAAAATCTCGCAATCTCATTTTTATCCGAGATTGTTTATACATCAGAATTTACTGGGGAATATTTATCATCCACATCCATGTTTCCTCAATATGTAATATTATTTCTATCCTCATAAAATTGTTTAAATCCAATTTTACCTATTGGTTAAATTTTAGTAAAAGATATGAAAGGAATCTTTTGTCATTTTCAGTGCGAGATACTTTTTGACTTTTCCAGCAAAAGTACGAGAAGAACGTTTTTTAACATATACGGCATGAATGGATTTTTATGATTTCATAGAACATTATTTCCATGAATATTCCTTTGCAAGTATTCAAGTTTATTCTCAATTAACTTCTTTTAGTTTAAAATTGTATGACATGTTGAGAAAGGAAAAAAATTGAAGTAGAAAGGATATTTTCCTCAAGAATGGAGTTCAAGTGTTTTATCAAAATTATTTTCCATCTAAGATAATATAGGGTTCTGTTTATATCCTTATTATTACATTGATTTTGTTACTTTATGATGGAATTATTTATATGGAGTCCTTTTATCTTACATGGATTATGTTATGATGGTATGATGTTTAAGAATCCCATTTTTATTACATGGGTTATGCAATGATGTATGATTTATGATTTTGTGGCGCACATAAGAATGGTTTAATTATGAGATGGGTGGGAACTATATCTCCCTCCAATTCAATGGGTAATGATTTATATCTCATGATATAGACATGGCTGGAATGGAAAGTTAATCTGGTTCAGTGATATAGGACTTGAACAAGTAGTGAACTCGGTTCAGTAATGGACTTTTTCTGCTATGATGGTCTTGGAAATGAGTCGTGACTAATATGAAATGATTTTATGTGATTATGTGTGTATTCTACAAAGTTTAATGTTTTATGTTATTATTATTTGGATTAAATTTCACTACTATGATTTATCCCATGGCATGATATTATGATATCTTTTGCAGGTTATGATTTTCAAAATGTTTTGTTCTTATGAATATTATATGATTGATATTTTCATCATTTACCCTTACTGAGCATTGGAGCTCACCCTTTTATATGTTTTATTTTCCCCATGTTAGGAATAAGGTTATTAATTAGGATATTCTAAAAGGGACTCTAGATATGTTGAAATAAGCACGAGATAATGTAGATGATTTATGAACCAGTTGTTTATGCTTCCCAGTTTCTAAAGGCACTATACCTATACGGTCCTATCATGGTTTTGTTATATATTGTAATAAATATGCTTTATTTCTAAATTAATAAAAGTGTATGTAATGTATGGTTTTTTATATTTATCATTCTTAAAGGAAAATATATATAATTTATTTTATACTTTGAAAAATGATAACATCGTTTGTGTACATGTGGACAACCACGTTCACGAAGTGATGTGATGAGAATTTCAAGACCACACCACATAGATGATATATATAAGTATATTTAAAGTAATAATTTTCCTTACATGATATTATGATAATTATTTAAAGATAAGATAGTAATTTCTTTATTTCCATAATGATCATTGAAAAGTGGAAATGTTACTCATGCATACATACGGCCTATCGCCTCTATGATTGTAATGTAATTAGTTATTCATAACCATAATTTATGATTCATTATAAAGGTATAATTGATGTATAAATATGATAATTATGTCATGATAATTATTTTGAATCTGATTAAGTATTGAACTTTATGACCATAGTCAACCAACCAAAGTCATTTTTGACACATAGGAAAAATATCATCAAAACATTTGATGTAAATCTAATTGATTGAGTAATCATATTTAATATAGTAATAATTAAAATATAAGGAATAAAATTTTGAAAAATATTCCTTTGAAATTAAATAATTAACATATGTTTATTATTATTAATAAAAAGAATTTAAATGACAAGTCAGACTTAATGTAATGGTGTCTCATCTCACTTTTACTTCTGGGATACATACGCCATATAAACAACTTAATTATTTTTTGGGTTTTATATAATCCCATTTTTAATTTAATATCATGAATTAATTTATCCTCATGGTTTTTAAATTTTCTTATTATTTTTTAGGGTGCATGTGATCCACAAGTTACCCAAGTGGTAAGGGTTTAATTCACAATCCCATTATTATTTAAGATTATTTATATTTACATATCCCTTAGGAGAATTATTTAAAATTTATAACTTAAAATATGTCTATTTTACTCTAATATAGTTATTAATGATATTTTTATGAAATATTACAATTTATCCACTCTTTGGTTCTAAAAATTATTGGGAATGTTTTTTAAGAAAATATGACTTTATTTATCTCTTCGACTAGAAATACATTTTTATCAAAACTGATATTTTATAAAAATGTTTATAAAAATGTTTTTAATATTTTCAAACTAATTTATTAATGAAATTTTACCCATTTTATTTAATCTAAGATTTTTTGAAATTAATCTTCATTTAATTTTTAAAATAATTCTCATTTTCCTTTTTACCAAAAATGTGAAAGGAATATTTTCTTTAACTTGTATAGCATGAATGGAAATTTTCAAAATTCTTGACCACTCAATGTTTTAACACTTATTTTACAATATTTTAATGTTATATTCAAATAAATTAATTTTCAAAATGTCTTGTGACCTTTTTTTTGATGTGATTTAAAAAAAAGGTTTTTTTCCCTCAAAACTATTTTGAAGGACATTGTATGGTATTTATTTTTATCAATGACATCAGAATTTACCATAATTATAATCCTATAGGGATATGTTATATTCAAACCATTATTATACTTTATTTTTATGGTTTATGATTAGTTTTATTGGGTATTTGGTAATTTTTTAAATTCATTTCATTCTGGATTGTTTAAGTTTACGTTTATTGATAGGGAAATTATTTATATTTTATATGATATTTCAAATAAGATTTTTAATGTGAATTATGATACACACATTTTATGTGATGAATTAATTGGTATTAGTATGTGATTGGTTGGTCCCTCTATATCCCCTCGAAGAATTGGTATGTCTCATGAGACAAACTAGATTGGTTTTTGACTAAGGACTTACAAATTTATATAGATGGCCTTGCATAATTCATTGATGATGTTTAGATTTCTTGGAACATGGGCTATATGGTGTATTTAGATGAAAATTGTTGTGAATTACTTAATTATGAATTTATTTATTGATACCCATGTGATTATTTGATTAATTATAATATCGATTGTCAACTTTCAAGCTTGTGTGATTATTCATAAGGATTTCGTAGGTCATCACTAATTATTACCATATTATTCTCAATAAATGGAATGTGTTTTGATTATTTTCATTCTCATATTGATTATCAATTATTTATTCATATCTTCCATAATATGCTTACCCTTACTAAGAATCATAACTACCCCCCCTTTATCATGTTTTATTTTCCCCAAGATACCAAGAATTGTTTTTGATTGATGTTTCAGGATATGCTATGAGGAATAATAGTATACTTGAATTAAAAACTATCTTTATTTTCTATTTTCAATTATAATATTAATTTCAATTATATATCTAGTTTAACAAGACTATTAAACAATTATTACCTTCAATATGAGATTCTATGTATCTTATTCTAAGGTGACAAATTAAACACTGGCTCCAGACTACTGGGGTCGGTGCACTACATATAGTGTAACGCTACGAGAAATTTAGGTTAATACTGTGGTTTATATCCATTTAAATACATCATAAAACTGTGGATATAGGTGATAGCCATGGTTTGGGGAACCATGTCTTCTGTTGGTGAGGAAATATGGTCCCATCTATATCCATGGTTACCACCATAGTACTAGACCTATAGCCTTGGTTTTACATCGTGAATATAAGTGATTCCATTGAAAGCTACAACCAAAATTGGAAGTTGTGGCTCTAGGTATGGTTTCATGCTAGAAACCATGGAATTAGACATGTAGCCACAGTTTCCACCCTGACATTAGATCAATAGCCACGGTTTAAAACCATGACTATAGCCTACACATTCTAGAAAAATATTAGGGAATCTTATCAGGAACAAAGCTTGTCATTGTTTCTAGTAAGATCATTTTTAATGAGTAAAAAGAAAATACTAGTATTTTCCACATACAATTACATCATTGTGATTAAATTAAAGATAAAAATAAGCCTCAAACATACATAATTCCACTCTACATGAACCATCCTATATATTTAAATTCCCCCATTGTGGACTCACTTGACTTGTGTCGTGATTTACATCATCCATTCCTTCGTCCCTTAAGGACCCAATGTGGGACTATTCACACCATTCACACTATCCATTCCTTCTGCCCTTATGGACCCAATATTCTACCATTCACACCATTCACACCATCCATTCCTTTTACCCTTCATGGAATCAAATGACTTGTGCCTATATTCACACCATCCATTTAGAAACATTGGTTTTTTAATCCCATCATAATCCTTGGTTTGTTCTTCTATTCACACCATCCATATCAATACTGTGCCTAAATGAAAAATAAAATACCATTTCACTATTTTATATAACCTTTGATTTATACATATATATAAGGTATCTTGTTAGTATTCCAGTCACAGAAAATGATAAAAAAACCTCACCTATAAGGGAATGCTTCCATTTATATAGAGTCATGATTGGATCATAGATATTGGATTTGAAGGAAAGTATCCCGATCGTATATTCCAAAGAAGTTCTTGTTGTAGTTCAAATTAAGGATCATGGGCACCAAAATGTCTTCCTGAAAGATAACACCAAATTATAATAAGCTACATCATCACCCACACATCAGGTGAAATTTATAAGAAGGAATATCCTCCCATATAATCTGACTGAAATAAACCCATTAGAGTCAATGAATCATCCTAATATTATAGAGGAACGTGAAGAATGAAAATATTTTGAATTCTATATTGGTGGATTTTATTATATAGGCCTATAGTTACACCCATGAACAGTTAATCATAAATATTATTTGAAAAAACAACTCATTGAAAAATTAAAAAAATGAACATAAGGAAAAATGACCAGACAGAATCGGATGAAATGTTTCTCTTTGTCTGGGTATTCATCCCCATCTATCAGGACATAGAGTTTGGATCCATTTTTTCCCAAACCTAAAAATTCTTATTTTAATGTATAAGGACAAGAATATAGGCACCCATAAAATCCATCCCAACATACTAACTATTAAGAAAATAAACCCAAAAAAGTGTAGAGTGTGAGTAACAAACCCCCCACCACACACACACACATAAATAAAAAACTATGCATATACCTTCTAAAAAACATTAGGTGATCCATAAAAACATGATCAACTCCTTGCATATAATAGATAATGAACCGAACTATTTCAATTTTACCAGTAACTTTAACCTGCAATAATTAAATACCCAACATTCTAATAAAATATTCTATAATATTATAGAAAAAATCAACATGAACATCACATAAATTAATTTATAAAGTGACTCACATCAACATTTATTCTAGTGTACAACCCATATTTGTATTGGTCGTACTATGGAGAAACATCAATAACTCAATGCCTTAATTCTTGAAAATTTAACATCACAGGTGAAGGTAAATACGATTTATGTATATGCATGGAAATCATATACGTATGAAAACAAAAGGAACCCTAAACCACATATAATTATGATCAAGATGCATAATCATCTTACCACAATTCCTGGTGGCAGACCCCCAAGAACATCACCAAGTCTGCCTGTTTTTCTCCATGGCCCTACCGTATCCCCAACACATATTACATTCATACCCACCCTGCATATAATGATCCTAAAAGGCCTCCTATTTTTAGTTTTTCACCCCCGCTCTTTGGTTTCCCTATAGATTCTTTAGTCGTGGTTTCCTTCTTCAAAAAAAATATCGTTTAATGGATTAAGACCATTGTGAGGTAAGCTTTGGTTTCTCACACAAATGTTTTTCAAGATAGCATTTTCATCTGAACCCCAAGGTCCTTTGTAGTTTACATGTGAAAACATTTAGTAAATATGAAATGTAGTCAGATATTTCATTCCATGGTCAATGAAATTATAGAAGAAATTGACGGGGAGAAAAAAAAAATTCAAGGTGATTTAATAAAAAATAAAATGTGTCTATCATGAATGAAATTATCTCATGTATTCATTATCAAAAATAATATTCAAAATTTGTGTATATGTTTATTTCGATGTTTTTTTACTAAAATTAACATATAAAATATATGGACGTTTTGGGCTTTAATTTTTACAAAATAGTAAAATATAAGATCCAAAAATTCAATAAAATTTAAATATAAACTCATATTTTCCTGAACTAATTTAAAATAGAATAACTAAAACTTCAATAACTAAAAATAAATATAAATTCGAAGGCATCACATTGAATGATTTTTTAATATCAATTTAAATGATATATGAAATAAATTATTACATAAATGTAGTAATAATTTTCACTCATATAAGGAGATCCACATTCTTACACTTATGAATATAAGTGATTCATCCTCAATATAATTGTATTGAAGAATAAGTAGGTGATATATCATATATGAAACATATTTTGATGTCTAAATTACAATAATTTCTTGAGTAAAATATAAAAATCAAGAATTAAATTATCTTGTTTAAATAACATAATAATAAGAGAGATAAATGAAAGGATTTTCTTCACAAAATAAAAACTAAAATCATTAATAAAATCAAAAAAAATGGTGATAAAATTCATTAATCATGAAAAAATCATCTAAATTATTGATGATAAACTAACTTTGTAGAGATAAAAGGTGAGTGAGACTCGATAAAAGTGATTGAAGCTGATAAAGCATTGAAGAAGATGATATAATTCATCAACAAGGATATAATAGTTAATAAAGAGTCATAAAATTCTATCAAACCAATGAGCTCAAAAAAAATGTTAAAACATTTTTAGGTAAATCTTTAAACAAATAATTTGTTTCTAACTATGCAAGTTCAAATTAAAAATCTAGACATGTATGGTCCAAGAGGAGTAACGATAAACCCTCTTTTATATAAAAAAAGTGAATAATTTATCTAGAATGTCACAATCTCAAAGAAAAATAAAGGCTTATAATTTCCAAACTAAAAAAAATATTATAGATAGAACTATTATAAATATGGAAGAAATAAATTCATATTTTAAGGATGATAATATGAGATTTATTATAACAAATATTACTCATGTTTCCTCAACATGTTAATAATAAGGAGAATTCCTATATTGAGGGGGATAAATTATAATAATGATTAAATATATTTTAAATGAAATAACACTATGAATAAATATTCATTAGATCAATCTAAATATAATAATTATGATTTTTTGGATGAATTTCATTTTATGATTGACAAATAGTGTCATCGTATTGAAGAAATCATGACCAATATTCATAAACACATTTTATATAATGAAAAAAGGAATGGGAATTCAGAAGGTGATGAAGGAAGAAAAATCAATCATTATAAAAGTTACATTAAAACCATATAGGAGAGTTACACAATGGATTATATCCATAGGATGTTCCTTACATATGCTTGGTGACACAAATATTTTTGAGAATACTAAAAATCATGATGTAGTGGAAATGGAATTAGAAAATTAAAGATCTCTAAAAATCAAGGGAGTTGGAACTATGGAGATAAAAAATCAATGGAAAAAATTATAATACATACTCAAAGTCTAAGGGATTAAACAAAATGTACTATGTGTGTACCAATTATGTTATTATGAAAATGATTTTTTTAAAGAAAAAATCATGCATCATTATGAATTCAATGAATGGAAGACTCTTCAGCAATGGTGAGTGAACAAGTTTGAACCCCTTCCAAATTGGAGATCTAAAAACTTATTTCTACATGAGTTCCAAATATGAGAGAAATGTATGGAGTAGAAGGATTTTCTATCATTGTTCATGAAATAATAGTAAAATATTAAAGAATGATGTTGTGGTATCAAAAAATTCTAATATTATGATATTTGATATTTTTTACATCCCAAGAATTATAAATATTATAGATGAAAATACTAGAAAATTTGATTAGAATGTTGAGGAGGGTATATTTCTTACGTTTAAATATAATGGAAAAGGTTACTTATAAGAATTTAGAAAATGGTGTATTGTTATATGTAAATTTCATTGAAAACATTCTAAAAATAATATTCTAGATGTAGTAGTTTTCAATAATATAGGAAAATACTCTGTATATAAATCTATTGCAACTAAAAAATAGCTTTGGGATGACCCGAAAGCCATTAATTAGGTTAAATAGTCTTTATTTTTAGTGACTTTTGTATATAAAATTGAAAATTTTGTGACCATGTAACGGTATATTCACATAAGAAGTACTATGTAAATGGATCTTCATAAAAGAAGATCCATGTAAAGAGATTTAAAAGTTTTCAGGTTCACACATAATGGTATCCACATGTAATAATATTCCTCTGGTGGTTGATTATTCTACTCAAAGTGAAAATATAAAATAAATTATGTTTGATTCTTATAAGATAAACTATCATGATGATATGGTCCTTAATTATAATTTTGTTTGGGAGTTAAGGAGGAATAATGATTCATGGTCCTCATGTAGTGAAATATTGGTGGATCCAGTAGATCTATATGAAGCATAATTCATGAATTCTAATGATAATAAAGAAGAAAATAGTATAATATTTGTATTTTTATACTCATATATACAATTAAATATATTTAAATCGAAAAATTATAGTAATTTTAAATCTATTAATGGTGTTCAAATTATGGATATTGATTAATTTACATATTCAATTCTAATCCAAATTGGGACAGTGTATGTTGTGAACCCCTCTGCCTAATTTTTATCTCTAGATAATCCTTAGTTACTTATCACTGCTCTTAAATAGATTAATCATGAAATATGATCTGATTTTACTAATAAAAAGAATATTGAAAAATGGAAAATAATTCCATGGATAGGTTCTCTAGTTAAAACCAGTGGGTGTCATGGGGGTTGGTAAGAAGGTTATTGTTTGAAAATATCCTTCTAATTTTGTTTCCATGCATTAGTCCCTCTATGTATATGAAAAATGTGTAATTTTTTTTGGAAACCAAAGATCATGGTATGGCTAGGGAAAATATATTATTTATTTATAAAGCTATCATTTTTGAATGGGAGGATGTAATGGATTATAAGACAATCACTATATAATTGGTTCTCTACAAAACATGTTTTCATTTACATAATGAGGTTCATTACATGACATTAGCTGGAAATGACAGTAAGATTTGTAATTCTCTTATAATCATGAAAATACATGGAAAATGGTTAAACCCAAGAGGAAATTTAAATATACATAGGGTCTGGGTAGTGGTCATAATATATTTACTAGTTCATATTCTAAGAATGGTAAATGAATATTGAAACCTCTATTGGTGATTTTCACTACAGAATTATGTTTGAGGCCAGATACAGTTGACATGAGAATGTAGGTGTATGGGAAGGATTTATTATGGTATATATAAATTAATTTATTATCTTGGTCATATACTTCATCTTGGGGAGTCAATGTTATGGATGTTCCATTTCTTTTTTGTGCAATAACTTGAGGGGTGATTAGGCTTCTAGAGGCTACAGTTTTTTTGTTGAACTAGATTTTTCATTATTTTATCAGGTTTTTTATTATAATTAGTGGTATAGTGTGTTTTAGTTTATTTCCATATCACATCCCCATATATTGATTTTATATTTTTAATAAAGGTACCATAGGTTTGGTTCATCAAACTCATGGTTAAATTTATACAATAATATAATAATTATTAATTTAAATAAATAATAAATATATTCTACCTATGACCAAAGTCATTGTGGACTATGGTCGTAGGTCTACCTTGTTATATAATTGACTTGTCATATGGACATATGTATACCTATAACCATGATTTACTTTGAAAATGTCTATAGATAACATATATTTTTGGCTATTTGTGTAAATTGAAAAAATAAAGGAAATAAGTCATTTTTTAATTATTATATAACATTTTTAAAAGATTCAATTACATGCATTAAATATTATAATTTGATATTCAACTATTTATATGGGATGTGGAATATTTTTTATCTTAAAGAATGATATGGAATGTGATAATACTAAATATGATATATCTGATTATATGGTCAATATAGATATCAAAATGTTTATTGATGTAGTTTATCTCACATTGAAATAAAATAATCATAATTATAAAAACTATGATTTGGTGCTTAGGAAAACACATTTTGGGATGTGTATACTAGTGAACCCGAAGAAAAAGCCCTTAGAAAATGGTCAGAGTAAATTGGAATGTTGAGTAAACCCTAACTAGTTAAACTATTCGATGGTTGAGATGGTCATGAAATTATTCATATATCATGGTTTGAATAAAGAGGAAGATATATCTAATTTAATATCCCCATTTTTCTCTTCAATAAACATACAGAATTCAAATTAAATAAGAAATTTAGAAGAATCCTTGACATGGAAGGTGCTCATGGTTAGAATATAGAGGATGATATCTCAATGTTTTATCCAATTCATAATGAAAAGTTGATATTTTTTAGTAAGTAGATAGGAAAACCATGTCCTGTTTTATTCTATCATAGTATGGTTGGTCTATATTTTTAAATACACTTTATTGTTATTTTTTACATTGAGATTTAATTATTAGTTCTCTCTCAGACTTTTCTCTTATATAATATTTCTTTGTAATTTCAAATCATTATGATCTATGAGTTTTTGTTAAATTCTTTATTTTAATTTAATTTTATAAATTTTGATTTAATCTTTTATCTTGGATATTGAGATGATTATTAATTAGTGGTTCTATAAATATCAATCAACTTTTAATGTCCCTTTAGAATTAATAATTCAACAGTATATAGATGGGTACCTAACATTTTTTATCAAATTCATTTATACAAAAATATATTTTAATTTTAAATCATCAAGAGTGTTAATTAAACTTTTATTCTTTAATAACTATTAGAAAAATAATGTTCATATGTTATGAAATGTAAGTTTACCAACAAGATTATACTCAAAACATAATATTGAATTCATATTTTTCAAATAGGTTGAACTTTAATTCACATTATTTCATTTAGTTCATTGATCAAAATATTTTTGATTAATTTAAGTATAATTTATGGATAAAATAATAATTAAGTTATGTATAAGTGAATGTTTTGTCAACCTATTAATGAAATTTTATTATAAATTAAGGAGTTATCATATTTTTATGTTAAATACTTATTTGAAATTGATTTCTTATTTCTTGATTTATTTTAATTCTTTCATACAATTTGGGATTCAATTTTAGTGGTTAATTTTTATAAATATTAGGATTTTTATTAAGGGTTGATAATTGATAAGAAACACATATTTATGGATAATCATACTTTTCATCATGGTTTTGACCACATATTTTAATATTAGTATGAAATAATTTTTTTAGTTATGTGTTGAGCATAAAAAATTTTAATCATTGACACCCAATATATGTAATTATACTAGCAGTTGTGCCTTGTTTTTCGAATCATTTCAAGGGAATACATTAGACATATTTTTTTAATTTCTATTTGATTAACCCATGTATTTTATCATATATTTCTCTTTGATTTCATTTTATGTGTGAGTGTGTGATGTTTTTCTGTCTTCATAGTCTCATAGTTACGTGAGAAAGATGTGAATCACTCGATACAGGAGAATTGATATAATAGAGACTTTATATTTTAATCATGTGGTTAATATGTATAATCTCATACACTGATGAACATCTATGATAATGTAGAATAAACCTAGCATAAATAATGATATTCATGGACATTTTACTAAGGACCATAAATAAGGATATCATCAGTTAAAATAGGATAGAACTATTATTAACTTTATTGTACAATCTATAAATGGGGATTCCCAAAGAATTGTTCATCATCCCATTCATAAAAATAACTTTGAAATTCAACCAATAAAACTTTAAATGATTCAAAATATGGGAAGAATTAGAGAATTGATACACGATTATCATCATGTCCAGATATCTAATTTTTTAGAGATATGTGATACATTTAAAATGATTAAAAATATAGGTTATGGGCACAGTAGAAGCATAGCAGGGATGGTGCCCATCTTTTCTTTTTATCGTTATTGATAATCAATCTGAGGACTATTCCGTTGAAGAACATCATGACCAACATAATTGAATAAAAGAATATGTAAGGGATATAAAACCAGGAACCAAGAGAAATTAGATCAAAACATGTTATTTACAATTAATTTAAATAAATAATAATTACCTCCAAAGTTATTCTATCTTCGTTGATGCATCCAACCAGATATCTGCAGTGCGCTATCATTGAATTTTAGAATCCATGTGTAGGACTCCTCTAACGGTGATCCACACATGTGCTTGCATCATCTCTAGACATTGCTGAAGGAGTCTATAGGCGCTATCATGTATTATTCATGTGCTTGCATCATCTTCCATCGATCTCCTTGAAACCCACATCTAAAGCATTCTCCTTGATACAATTGAGGAGGATCGCTCTAGTTCTTGAGATCATTCTTGGAGAAGAAATAAATTTCTAGTCTTTATATATTTTCTCTAATTCGTTGTCTATGACCAAGATCTTTCTTGGCTTTCCTTTGTATAATGAGAGATAAATATAACCGGGAATTTATTTCACTAGGGTAATAATAAAATAATTTTCAGAAGTTCCTTTAATTATTTCATTAATCTTAGTAAAACCCCGATGTCAAATAATAACAACAATATTATTATTTCTTGACATGCACTTAACTTTTGAGTTATAAATAAATATTATTTAATAAAATAATATTTAATGTTATTATTTCTCACTAGACCCTTAAACTTGGCCCACCAATCCTCCCCAATATTTATCACTCCTTGAATAATGACTATTTATTTATTAAATAAATATCACTATATTATTTTCCGATAGATAAATAAATATTATATTCACCAAATGGAAAATAAATATTTATTAATTATTCGTCCCACAGTATATTCTCTTGAATAACTATTAATGTAATAAATGTGATCAGGAATACATGAATAATTATTAAACCCTAATCAGGAATAATCTTTATTCAACTTTCTAAATAATAAATTATTTTACTCAGATTCTGGATAAACTTAGTGGGTGACCCTTTAGGCCTCTTTCTCAGTGGCATTAGGCGAAGCAACCTAGAGTCCAAGGTTAGCATATATAAACATGCCAAGGCACCCATAGACAATGAAGTTAATGTTGTAACAACTTTTCACTTCATATAAATGATTACCATGTAATATAATCCCTCTATCACAATATCTCTAATCGATCTGGTTGCCTTCCAGTTCCATCAACCTATATACTCGATATCTATTTATTTGACTTTTTAGAAATAGAACTTTCCTATTGAACACCATGTCCATGGATTTATTTAGGCTATATCATTTCTATCAATGGTCCTGATATATAGTATTCTGATAAAGAACAAATGGGATAAATCTTTTCTCACATTATTCATTAATGTAATTTTACTCATGACTCACCCAATATATCCTACCTCCCCATGAACATCTGTCATCATTGTTTTTGTCGAAATATCTTAATGCATGACTCATAATACTCATTATTAATAATCTTAATTCGATGGACCAATACACACGTCAGTAGATAGTAATATCTAATGACACATAGAAATTTGGATTTCCTACGGGCGGGTCTTGTTCTCATAATATCCTCCTAGACATTACCAAGGGCGTACACCATGAGAAGGTTCCTCAAAGTCCTATGAGTCTCCACCCCTAATAGAATGTATCATTTGTGTACCCTAAATAATATCATATGGTCATAGAAAATATATTCAAGAATAGCGTCATAGTATTTATAGGTTAAAGAAGGGAACTGCGATGGCCTTTTAGTATGACAGATACTTTTGGGACATTATCACATAAAATGTTATGCAGAAGAACAGTCATGATTTGTTAATAAATTTATTAATATTAAAAACCATGAATATAAGTTATAATAATGTATAAAATAATTTGGTTCTAGGGAACCAACTTCAATAGACTCCCACTTGCACTAGATCCAACTACTAAAAACCATCAGTATGCTAGCTCTCACATGATACTCATGCTTCTATTGAGATAGGCCTTTAGTTAAGGGGTTCCGCAAAATTCTCTTTTGTGGATAATATATTCACTACAACATCACCCCTTTGATAAAAAATATATAAATAAGTGATACTTTTTGAGTATGTGCTTTGTCCGTTTATGTGACCTTGGCTCTTTTTCAAGGGCCACCACTGTATTATTATCACAATAAAATGTGATATGGTATTTGTTTCTATGTATCACATCATGCTCCTGGAAAAAGTTTCAAATCCAAAAATCTTCCCTCTCTACATCATAAGCCTATATATACTCAGAGTACTATTTAAAATCAACTATAATTGGATACTTTGAACTCTTCCAACTCACAGCTCCTCCATTGAGATAGAAAACATATCCTTATTTAAACTTCATAACATTATTATCTGTCTGAAAACCAGCATCAGTATACCCTATGATGAAAATATCCTCATCTCCTCCAAACACCCATAACATATCCATATTTATTCTCAGATACATAAGGATAGTCTTAATAGTAGTACAATTTTGTTCTCTAGGAAATGCTTGACATCTTCCTAGCATGCTCAAAGCATTGGTTACATCTAGTCTAGTATATAACAAGACATACATGATTGTTCCTATCACCAAAGTGTATGTGATTTTACTCATTCTATCAATCTCATATTGTGTCTAGGGACACATTTTCTTAGAAATATGTAAATAATGTGACTCTAGAACCAATCCCCTATTGGATTTTTCCATATTAAATCTCTTTAGTATCTGGTCAAAATATGTACTCTTGCTTAGTCCAAGTAGAATCTTGAATCAGTCATGAATGATCTTGACCCCTAGAATGTAGGCTGCTTCACCTAATTCCTTTAGGGAGAAGCACATGTTCAACAAGTTCTTAATAGATTGTAATACTGGTATGTAATTTACAATAAGTAATATTTCATCATCATATAATACTAGTATAATGAACGCATTCACACTAAACCTTTTATAAACAAGCCTATCATATTCATTTTTTATGAAACCAAAATCTTTTATGGATTCATAAAATAAAATGTTCCATGACCTAGGTACTTTCTTCAATCCATAAATGGATCTCTTTAAATTTTAAATAATTTTGGAATCACCTGGTGTCACAACCCCTTATAGTTTTGTCATAAAGACATCTTCTTCAAGGTTACCATTAAGGAATGCAGTTTTGAAAACGATATTCCAAATCTCATAGTCATGGTAAACTATTAAAGAAAATACCATTCTGATGCATTTAAACATTATAACTAGCAAAAAAATTTCCTTGTAGTCAATTTATTGGTGTTGTTTAAACCCTTTAGCCACTATCCTTGCTTTATAGGTAGTTACTTTACCTTCCTTCTCCATTTTCCACTTGAATACCCATTTACCCCCAACATACTTTACATTAACTAGTGCATTGAAAAAAACCAAAACATGGTTCTAATACATGAAATCCATCTCATAATTCATAGCTTATATCCATCTTCCATCTCTTGATCTCTCTACTGCCTCCTTGTATGAGAGAGGTTCGTTATTGTATAACAATAATGAGTCACCATCCTCGATGACTATAAAACTATATCTCTCTAGTTCTCTTACCTCTCTTACACTAATACATAGTACTTGTGTTTTGGGAATTAATTCTTCCACAGTGACTTGTGGAACTTTTTATTGTACCAACTCATGTGTATCTTGAACATCAACTTCATCAAAGTAAATCATGCTCTCACTTTCCTTTTTCAGGATGTGATCTCTCTAATGAAAGATAGTTTTTCTAGAAAAAGTCACTTTCTTTTCTGATGGGTTTTATAGGTAGTATCCCTTTGTTTCCTTGGGATAGCCTATAAAAATACACTTCATACCAATGGTGATAGTTTTTTTCCAAAGAAATCTTAAACAAACATCTTGCATCCCCATACACATGTATGTGATAAAATGGGTTTCTTTCTACTCTATAGCATGAAGGGAATTACATTTTCATCTTTATTTAGAATTTGGTTTGATATTTATGTCACAGTTTGTAATTAATATCCCCAAAAGGATAATGAAAGATCTAAATTACTTATCATTGACCTTACTATGTACAAAAACGTATGGTTTCTCCTTTCACTAACACCCTTACAGTGTGGTGTATAATGTGGAGTGAGTTGAGATAGGATCCCAAACTCCCATAAAAATTCGATGAACTCTTGGTTAATATATACTCCACCTTGATTTGATAAAAGGTTATTTATCTTATTACCAATATGAGTCTCTACTTAATTTTTTAATTCATTTAGTTTTTCAAAGGGATTGGACTTATACCTCATCAAGTAAATATAGTCATATCTACCCAAGTCATCAGTAAAAGTTATGAATTAAGAATATCCACCTCTAGCCTCTACTATAAATTGTCAAAAAACATCATTGTGTACCAATCATAGAATATTTATGTCCCTTTCACCTTATCCACCAAATGGTGGTCTGGTCATTTTCCCGTGTAAACAAGTGGGACATCAATAAAGTGGTTTTAGCTTAGAAGATTCTAAATATCCATCTTGATAGAGCCTTATCAAATGCTTCTTGAAAAAAATATCCTTTTATCTTTGAAAATTCATTTTTATAACATATAACCTTTTGAAATTTAAACCTTGTGAAAGAAATATCATAAAATGGATATGTAAATATCCATAAATGTATGTATATTAATCATTGGAAACAATTATGTGCAGTAAATACACCATAAAAAATGAAAGAGTGGTGAACATAGCGTGTCTTACACGTAAATTAAAAGTGAGATGAAATCCCCTTACCTTTTGTATTGAATATATTAGTACTTGAACAAGAATCTTGTATATTAAATATAAGTTTATTATAAAATATTTATAGAATAATATTATTTTATCTAATACCACATATTTCTTTATTATGAATTTATATTATCTGTCTATTAATGATCATATGTTAAGGATTCACTTTGTGTAATATTTTATTTGTTCTTCACATGTGTCCTAACTTTTTATATACTTAGTCCTTATACTTATATCATGATTAATAATTTAAATAATGATATAAATATAATTTATATCAAGTATATATATTACAATAATCTCTAGCATAAATAATTACGAAATGTAATACACTGATTAATGAGATGGTAAGTCTTATGTACGCATGAATGTTGTTTCTATTTTTATTGTCATATAGAAAGTAAGTATGTAAATGACATATTTATATATATATATATATATATAATTATTATAGTAGAATTATTATATCATATATATCATATATGTTCACTAAAACTATCCTTAATACAATCCATGGGGATTGTGAACGAATCACATCGCTTTGAGGGGGTTGTAGTCCACACTTCCTCAAATGGGATTATCACATTAACACGAAATAGAAATTAAAATGGTATGTGTTGTAAACATGAATAAAAAATATAAAATTAATAATGAATATTATATATAACATATATAGATATATTTTCCATCATAATGGACACCATGATTGGTGGTAAAGGAAAAAAATTAACAATCATTGTTTTGTAAGGCAGTACTTCACCGTACAAAGAAACAGTATGTTCGATATCCATTAGATGGAGGTTTGTTTAAGTGTAGTTTTAAACCTTACCATAAAAATGACCTACTATGTTGAGTATATTGTTATTTCCATAAAAGAAAAGAATAATGAGAGTGTATGGGGGAGAAGGAAAATAAATAAAGGATCTTGAGAGAAGGTGTTGCCTCTTAATCAGGTAACTCAATTTGGTTTATACCAAAAGGCTCCCTTGGGTTTCCTTCTACACAATTAAAGGATTATAAGAGTAAGGGATGGAAGTTTTGAGGGTAAATGTTTGGGGATTTTCTGATCCAAAGTCTTTAAAAGTATGAATAAAAGGGAAGGAAAGGTTCACTTTTATAAGAGGGAGGAGATGCACTTTTGGAAACTCCAAAAGTATTAATTTATAATAAATTCATCTTCAATTTAAAATAGCTCCAAAGTGAGTTATTTATATGTTTAGATTACTATGGGTATAAATACCCACAAACAATGAATTTTGGACATGTTTACTTCACAAAATTCACCTTATCTTTTGGATTTAACCTTTAGTTAAAAATTTAACACTTACCGTGGCAACTTTTCTTTTTACACTATAGGGTAAATATAGTAAGTATAAAATGTCAAAATGACCCCATTTGGATCATTAATGATGTAGTTAATATTATTATATTTATTTGGACAAATTATAGAATTTTATTTATTTGATAACATTTAATAAAATATTATTTCTTTTAAATTATATTTTTTTCATTATTGATACTATTCCATATTTTCATTTTTAAAAATAACAAACCAAAATTATAACTTAAAAAAATACTTCCAATATGTCAATAAAATTTCTAAGTTGTCTATAAAATTCTTTTATACATTTATTATGTAAAATTATATTTATTTTAATATCTTTAATATCATTTATTTGATATCTCAATTAATTAAACAGTTATTTCATCATAATTATACAAGAAATTAATTAAATTATCTATTCTCTAAAACATAGAAATAAATTATCATGATAAATATATATTTCATATATTTTTAATTAAGATTTTTAGTTGAATTTTTCTTATGTATAACTCTATATTAAAAATTAATTAGTTGTTAAAATTTGAATAAGACATTTTAACTCGTATTTAAAAAAATATAATAAATGTACTAATGTATCACAAGCGGCTTAAAGGGATGGTATTTTCTATATAAGATTTATTTGGGTTGAAAAAATTTATCTAAGGAAATTAAGACAAGTGTTAGTATAATTTTATATTATTTTAATATTATTTTTACCTTTAATTACCCTATTTAACTTTTACCATGGTAAATAAAATTCAAAACATAATATTCACCAAAAAATTTGATCCTATTAGACAAAATTTGTCATAATTATTATAAACATGAATATTCTTTTTACCAAATTCAATTCAAAGAATCAATAAAATGATATTTAATGTCAATCCCATAAATGTGGCTAGAAGGCGGGAAAAAGAGGTGGTCAAAAGTTCAATAATTATTGTATATCTAATTATAAAATAAAATGATTCCAATGACATAAATTTAATATATGTATTATTATATATTGTTATTTTAAAATCAATTTAATTAATTTTTTAAATGAAAAATCATTTTTTTAATGCGGCGTGGTCCTTCTCCCTCCTCCTGATCGGAGGAGGGAGGCTTGGGATTTCATTTGCGTAAAAGAGCGATATTTTCTTGCCATTATCAAATACTGATTCTCTTCCTCCCTTCCCAAAGGTTTTGTTGTCTCTGAAAGTCCCCGATTTATTTCAGAATGCGCCTTATCTCCCTCTTTCCCCGATGGAGCTCACATGTGCCACAGACGTCTGCAAGCTCACCCTAGTTTCTAGGTTCCTCCATCATCGTCCATCGGTAGATGAATTTGATCATTTTATCTCTGGTTCCTGGAAGCTACAGGAGCGCGCGGTGGTCGGGATGCTTGATCGATGCCACTTTAGGATTTGGTTTTTATTGGAGGAAGACCTTGTTTCCACCTGGTCTATGGCACCACGAAGATGCAACGGAGCTTCCTTCCATCTGTTTTACTGGTGGTCTGAGTTTCATATGTAGCGCGATCCATATACTGTCGCAACATGGGTTAGTCTCCCTGGTCCCCCTATTTCCATTCAAAATCCATATATATTATGTGTTATTGGGAATATGATCAAAAGATATCTCTCTTATGATCGGAGAACGGAGGTCCTGTGTCACCCCGTCTGTCCAAGAATTTGTGTTGAAGTCGATGTTGTGAGGCCACCCGTGAATGGGGTTTGGATCACGAATGGGGAAGAATTCCAGTGGAATAAGGAGGTCATCTTTGAGCCCTAGATGAGTTAATGTGTTAATTGCTATTGTTTTGGTCATCTGGCGCATGTCTTTCATGATAGGAATGTGAATGGGATATCACAAGTAGTAGAACTGCGCTCTGGTGGCTCTGGAATCAATGGTATAGATAAATTTCTGGTTAAGGTTCAACCTAGGATTTCCTTGTGCAGTAGAACTTCAAATAGGTTATGTGAGGGGATGGATCTTCAGTTAGAGGTCACGAAGCACGCTGGAAAGGTGGTCTCCTATGAGCTGGGAGTGAGGGTGAATGGGTGGTCTCATCAGGCTGCGGAAGGTGAGGTTGTACATGTTATTGCGGTTGCAGCTGTGGTGAAGACAGTCTAACCTTCATTGAATCCGACTGTGAAGAAAGTTTTTGATAAACTGAAATCAGATCTCAGGGGCAGGAAGTGTCCCTTGCCTGATGTAAATGGAAGTTATAAATTACAGGTGGTTTCTGTTTCAACCCATAATCAGTTTGAGGTTTTGAAGACTGAGAGGACTACTCCTTTTGAGGAAGGATTGCAAGGGGATGAGTCTAGGACGATGCATCTTTTTACCTTTTATCATTCTACTATGAGTGAGGTAACTCTTGGGAAGGATCCCCATGATGATTGTGGAAATGATCTTCCCCTTCAATGCATTAAGCCGAATGATGTGTAATTGCAGTCGGCGGAAGGAGGATGTGTTTCTATTTCAAAGGGTATATTGAGTGGAGGAACTGATAGATGCCAAAGATTGGGTTCTGTGCGCATCACTGGCAAATGTGGAAGTGCCTCTAAGAGTGAAAAGTAGAATGTGAGTGATGTCGCTAGAATATCTTATTGTGATATTGTTCAAAGTGAAAAATTAAATTTCCTGCATGTGAAGGTGGTATGACTGCTCCAGCAAAAAGAAAAACAAGAAATGATTACTCATACCTAACGAACCCAGCTACTACCAGATCATCCTCCAAGAGGGTGAATTTTTCAAGGGATGCCAATGGTTTGAAGAAGGGAATGGAATCTCTTATGGTGTTTCTCTCATTAGAAAATATGAATTTGAGAAGGTAGTATGCTAAGATCCTGAAGCATTATGAAAGCTCGGAGTGGGAATCGGCTACTGCATATGAAAATTTCCATCAGGAATATGGTGATGGGGATGATTTCTATGATTTGTAGTGTCCTTGTTGTGCTTTTCATGTTTTTTGAACTTTTTTTTATTTTAATTAATGGTCCGAGGTCTTCCTTTAGCTAAGCTTTCCTGGTAAAATTCTATGAGTGTATAAAATTAATTTTATTATATTAATAAATTAAATGTGGTTCATTCGAGAAAATGGTAATTCTAAACAAAGAAGGACTTTTCCCAAAATCATATATTTTATTATCAATCATTTTTATTTATATAAAAAAATCATAAAAAATATTTTAAAAGTAGTTATTATTATTCATATAACTATGTTCAATGGCTAGTTTATAATTATCTCATTTAGATAATAAAATAATTTGTTTAGTAGAAACTCAGTGTTGTGTGTTTCGTACGCCAAGTCAGTGTTGCGTGCAACATATTCCAAGTTTGTGTTTCATGAAATGTAGACCACGTTGGTTCCATGTGAAAGGAATATTTAACTTAGTGCATTGCAATACATAAATGAAAATATAATTTATTTGTAAAAAATGGTATATCAAAACTTAGGTTGTTACATTCTAACCCCCGTAAAATTAATTTTTCATTCAAAATCCATCACTCAGGTAAAAAAAATGATGATACTTATGCTTAATCATATCCTCAATTTCCCACATGGCTTCCTCTAACTAGTTATTTATCCACAAAACATTGACAAGGTGAGTGGTCTTATTTCATAGAACTTTATCTAATCAGTCTAAATATTCAAGAGGTTGCTCCTCAAAAGAAATATCCTTCTCCAATGGTATGAACATTGAGATTAGTACATGTAAAGGGTCAGGTATGTACTTCCTCAGGAGAGAAACATGGAACACATCATGGAATTGAGAGAGATTTAGAGAAAGTGTCAGGTGATAGGATATGATACTGATACGATCAATAATATCAAAGGAGATGATATACCTAGGTATTAGGTTCCCTTTCTTCTCGAATCTCATAACATTCTTCCAGGGTTTTATTCGCAAAAACACCTCTTCACCGACATGAATTTCAAGATCACGTCAATGGTTATGAGGATAAATTTTTTTCCAAATTTGTTCTACCCTGATATGTTGCTAAATGGTTCTAACCTTCTTGACAATTTCATCATTGATCTCAGGTCCTAATAGATTTTTTTCTCCAACCTCATCCAAGCATGTTAGATCTCTATATTTCTTCACATAGAGGGCTTCATATGGTGTCATATTAATTCTTGAGTGAAAGATATTATTGTAAGAAAACTCAACTAGAGGAAGGTGTTGATCCCAACAAACTTTGACAACCATATAATAAGATCCCAACATATACTCTAGGATTTTAACTATTCTTTCAGATTGACCATCTGTTGGAGGATGATATGCTTTGATGAAACACAATTATATATGAATTTCTTTCTATAGACTTCACTAGTAAAATGATGTAATCCATAGATTATGATCTGATAGAATAGAATGTGATACACCATGCAACCTTACCACTTCCTTGATGTATATCCTGGAAATCTGATCAAGAAATAAATCTTCTATGATAGAAATGAAGTGAGTTAACATAGTAAGGTGATAAACTAACACCCATATTGCATTAAAACCTTTAGAGGTTTTGGGTAGTCCAAGGACTAAATCCATAGTTATTTTCCCCAATTTCCATTATGGTATAGGTAATGGATACAACATCCCTTTAGACTTATGTTATTCATCCTTAGCTTGATGGAATAAAAAACACTGAGATACGAACTCTGTGATGTCTCTTTTCAGGCCATCCCACCAGAAGTTTTCTTTCAAGTCCCTATACATCTTTGTAGTCCCAGGATGAATAGAGAATGAAGAACTATGAGCTTCCTCTAACATCTCCTTCTTAAAATTTTTTATGGAAGGAACACATACGCGGTTCATGAACCTTATCATTCCATCCTGATCATGGTTAAACTCAAGAATATGTTTGACCTTATTTTGCAGCACTACATATTCTTTTGGTGCCTCCTTAGTCTTCACGTGGATAAAGTGTTGAACATTAATTTGAGAAGGATAACATGTTCCCCTTCCATTAGGATTTCTAGATCCATCCTTTAAAAATCCATAAATATTGGATCTTTTTTTATCCTCGTCATGAATAAGCTAGCATGGTCCTTCTGACTCAATGAATTGGACACCTTATTTTCCTTCCTAGATCAGTAATGTATTGAGTAGTCATAATCCTTTATTAACTCTAACCATATTCTCTGGAAGATGTTCAACTCCTTTTACATGAATATATATTTTAGACTTTTATGATCAGTGTATATATCATAATTTTCTCAATAATGATAATGCATCCATTTCATTAATGCAGACAATATCACTGCTAACTCTAAATCATGAGTTGGGTATTTTTTTCTCATTAGTATTCAATTTTCATGAGGCATACGATATAACGATGTTATTCTAACTAATAACACATCCTGATACCTTCTTGGATGCATAACTATAAATTAAAATCCCTTCTCCAATATTGGGTAATTTTAGAACAGGTGTGCTGACCAACCTTTTCTTTCACTCCTTGAAATTTTCCTCACATTCATCTGTCCAGAATAACTTAACATCCTTTGAATTTAACTTGGTTAGAGTATTAGATATTAGTGAGAAACTATCCACAAAATTTTGATAATAATCATTTTAACCAAGAAAGATATAGATCTTAGTCACCGTGATTAGTGTAGGCCAACTTTTAATAGCCTCTGTTTTATAAAGATCTACTACTATACCATCTCTTGAGATTATGTGACCCAAAAATGAAACCTTTTTTAGCCAAAATTCATACTTTTGAAAAATTTTCATATAGTTTCTCTTTCCATAGGGTCTTTAGTACAATTATCAATTGATTGTTATTATCTTCCTTTCTCTTTGAATTTATAATAATATCATCTATAAATACTAAAAACGTATCAAGGTAATCACTAAATACTCTATTCATTACATCCCTAAAGATAGCTGGGGAATTAGTAAGACCAAAAGGAATCACTATATATTCTTAGTGATTGTACCTTGTACAGAATGTTGTCATGGGTATATCCTTCTTCTTGACCCTTAATTTATGATATCTAGAATGAAGGTCAATCTTGGATAATTATTAATCACCATGGAGTTGATCAAATAAGTCATCAATATAGGGAAGAGGATACTTGTTCTTGATTGTGATCTTGTTCAACTCCAGATAATCAATGAAGAGACACATTGGTCATTCTTTCTTTTTAATAAAAAGAACTAGTTCACCCTAAGGTGACACACATGGCCTAATGAATCCCTTATCAATGTTTTCATTGAGTTTATTCTTCAATTCCGACAACTCAATTGGGGTCATTCTATATAGAGTCTTTGTGGAACCAGGTATAAGTTCTATCAAGAACTCAACTTCACATTTTGGTGGAATTCATGGAAACACTTCCAAAAATACATCCACAAAATCTCTAACAATAGTAATATCATATATGTCGATCTTCTCCCTAACCAATTGAGATAAAAAAACCATTTTTAATGGTAATTATGACCCATAAATTGGATGTAATCTACATAGGAAGTTCATACTTGTCATGACAATGATGGATGATCATAGGAGATTTTGAAATATTGAACGTAACTTTCCTTCCTTGAAAATTGATGTAGGATTTATGTAGAGAAACCCAATACATGCCTAAGATGACATTTAACTCAACCAAAGGAATAATGATAAGATTTTCAAGAAGCACATTCCCACAAACTTCAACAAGAGAGGAATCATATAATCGAGATGAAATCATTACAACATTATGAGACTAGACTACTAATTCTACCTCTAATTGTTTTAGAGAAATATTAACACCCTTATAAAACTCATTAGATATGAAATATTGGGTTGATCCAGAATTAAATATGACATTAGTAGTTCTAGAGTTGATGGTATGTGTACCTTTCATCACATCATTATCACACCCCTCATCATAAATAGTGATTACATGAGATTTTCCATCTTACCTCATATTAAGAGATTGTGGATGCCAATCATCATCATCATCCCTTGAGTTTGGTATATGGTTCTCATAATTCCCATTATCCTTACACTTGTAGCACTGAATTATGGGTGGTTCATTCTTTATAGATCTTTCTCCATTAGTGTTTTGAGTTAACTACTTCCCATCACTTTAGAAATCAATTTCTCGGTGACATTCCTTTCCAAAATTAAAGCATTTATTAGACCTCTTAATGAAATTTCCTCCATGATTCTTACAACACGTAGAACATAAAGGAATGTCCAACTTATTTTCCTCATGGTTTTTAGATTTTCCTTTAAACTCCATCTTCATCTTCTTAACAAAATCTTTAGATTGATAGGTGACACTCACCTCTATTTCAAACTTGATTTCACAACACACAATATATTTGTATCTACTAATGTATCTAATTAACAACACACATATGAGTCTTGGATTTGAGCAACTGAAAAATATGTAAAATTTACTTTTGGGTAGGATGGTAATTCTAGAAGATTACTTCACAAGTCTTGTGAAACTATCCTCGTTGAGACCAACAGATTTGTCATCCCTTTTCTTTAATTCAAGGAACTCTTTCTCCATCTTGGTATGAAGAATTATTAGAATGTACTTATTGAAAAATATGTCCTGAACTCATCCCAATCCATGGATTCAATCTCATATTTCTTCCCTTTATTCTTGATAAGATTCCACCACTGATCTGCTTCACCTTCTAACTGATAAACAGCTAGAATGACTTTTTGATGCTCTGAGCACTGAATAATATAGAATATCTTTTCAGTAGTACTAATCCATTTTTCATAAACAAGTGGATCAGAAGACCCTATGAAAGAAGGTGGATGTTTCCACATGAAATACACAATAATACGTTGTTCCCTCCTTTTCTCATTTTAAATTCCACCATGATTCATATCTTGAGAAATTTGTGTGAGAATATAAATGAGGTTTTTCATTCCAACTCCCATAAAATTTTGTTTCTCAGGAGGAAAATAATTTCATTTTCCATCACAATCACCATTGAATTTGTTCCTTTGGGTTCCAAAAACTGACTAAAACCAAAAGAATATAGTAAGAAATATTTATCTTAATATGGAATCACATAATCATGAAAAAACAAATTATATTATGTCTAAGTTATGACATTATCCTTAATATATAACACCTTAGGATTATCCTAGGTTATTCATAGACAAGTTATACTTAAATACTTCATAATGGTTCATGAATAGTTTGTGAATTCTCAAAGCATATCCCTTAGGATTGTCAAACTAGGTTTGCAACAAGGCCTATTGTCATGTACCAGATTACCCCAATTCAAGACCGGTACATCGTTTTAGAGTTGTTACCCCCATTTAAATCCCATTAAATGATAAATCCACTTGTAGTATATATACATGGATGTATTGATATGAAACCAATCACTCTATCCTTCACCAAAAATTCCAAGATATTTCCCAACAAAATGCTTCATCCTTACACTTATACTAATATATGTCTTTAAGGTTATCACTATGGTTTTCTCATCCTAGATTCCAAAGGTTAAGTATAACATTTCTCTGATACCAAATATAGAGATCTTAACATTTAAAAGCATTAACATTACATAAATTTTTTGTAATACATAAACATTATACAATTAGATGTCCAAAGACCGTAATTGTTCTAGTGACTTTGGAAACATGGAAAAATAAACCCTGGTACATAATTGAGTTACATCGCCCCCTCCCACTAGGTTCTTCATGAATATTACCCTTTTTAGACACATCAAACATAGTACATATCATCATGACCTAGATAAAAGGATACATAAAAAGAATGAGCTCAGATGTTCAGTAAGGGTAAACAAGGGAGACAAGTAAGCATAAACATGAGCATATGGGTATGAGAACCTGGTCATGAAAATAGAAGATCATTCCCTACATATTGAAGATCATAATAGGAATCATATCATAAATATTATCAGTTTATAAGACCTGAATCCTATTAAAATAAAGAACATAAGCCATGATATCATAATATAAGAATAAAATATGGATTTATAGAAGACACATAAGTATATATTGATTTCCATAGTATCCAAGGTATCACTTCTAATACCATCTTAGTATTATAGGTTCGCTCCCCATACCATCCCAGTAGTCATGGTTTACTACCATGGCCATCTTAGTTGCATGATTTCACTCCTCATGCCATATTGGTAGTCATGGTTCACTCTCATGGTCATATTAGTAGTAAGGGTTCACTCCCAATATGATTTTAATCAATCTCATGTGATATAAATCTTCATCCATTTCATTGGAGGGAGATATAGGTCTTACCCGTCTCAAAATGAAATCATGAATACATGTTCCACAAGGTCATTAAAAATTATAACATAACCCATTAAATCAAATGGTTATCATAAAAATGTATACATATCATAACATTTGGAAAGAGACTTGTTTTATAATCATGTCATTATAACCCTTGAATGGAAATGGGTTTCAAAATAATATAACCCGTGAAAGAGAAACGGGCTTCATAAACATCATGTCATCAAAACATAATCCATTCAGAGAAAGAATATGAATGGAAGAATTGAATAATTTCCCCCTAATGGAATGATTAACACTAATGGATGTTTATTATATGGAAAGTAATTTTGAAAGATATTTTAAAAACATTTATTGAGGAAAATGTCATTTCTTCTTTAAAAAATGATTTTATAACATGAATCCTTATGAAACATAAACCCCATTAAATAAATATCATTAAATTGGTATATAAATATCCATAAATTTAAGTATAATAATCATTTGATATAATAATTGGTAGTACATACCCCATAAAAAATAAATAGTGGTGAACATACCTTGTATCTCAAAGAAATTAAAAGTGAGATGAAATCCCCTTACCTAGTGTCTTGATTCTCTTAGTACTCGAACGAGATTCCATTATAATAAAAACAAGTCTATTATAAATCTTTTTCAGAATCATATTATTATATATAATACCATATATGGTTTTATTATGACCTTAAATTACCCTCTTGGTAAGGATCCTATGTTAAGATTTCACTTCGGGTAATATTTTCTTTGTTCTTAACATGTGTCTTAACTTGTTATGTCATTGGTCCTTATACTTATATAATCATTCCATAATGTAAATAATGATATAAATTTATTTTATATCCAGTATATTTATATTACAATAATCTATATCATAAAGAAGTATTAAATGGAATACATAGTTCATAGAGACGGTAAGTCGTACGTACGCATGAATGTTGTTTTTGTTTTAATTTTCATATTGAAAGAAAGTATGTAAATAGAATATGTATATATATGTATGTAGCTATATATATATAATTATTAAATTAGAATTATTATATCATATATATCATATAATTTCCCTAAACCCATCCTTAAAAAATCAATGTGGGGTGTGAACGAATCACATCGCATTGAGGGGGTGGTAGGCCACACTTCCTCAAACGAGATTATCATATTGACACCAAATGTAAAGTAAAGAAGGTATGTTTTGTAAAAACAAATACAAAATATTAAATACATAGTAAATATTATATATAACATATATAGATATATTGTTCATCATAATGGCCACCATGATTGGTGTTGAAGGAAAAAATTAACAATCATCATTTTGTGAGGTAGTAGCTCACCATCCATAGAAACAATACGTTCTATATCCATTATATGGAGGTGTGTATAAGTGTAGTTCAAATCCTTATCATAAAAAATCATAGTTTTCCTAGGAAAATATTTTTTTAATAAAATAATTAATTAAACAGAGTGTAGGGTGTGAAGAATGAAACTAATGGAACAGATCTTGAGGGAATATGTTACCTCTTAATCTGGTAACTCCTTTTGGTTTGTGACAAAAGGATTCCTTGAGTTTACTTATACCCAATTGGAGGATTATAGGAAGAAGGTAGGGAATTTGGGATGAGAAATTGGAAATTTTTTATGATCCAAAAGGCTTTTGATATAGATATACATGCTTGACGTACATGGAATTGCATTTCTATTACGGAATACTAAATACATGAAACAATCAAAATCCAAAAGATTGTTTTAGTTTCGTTTATTTGGAAACTCAAACCATAATCTTCTAATAATGGTGAAAGATATTAAACATCTCCCATAATGATCTTCCCATTTTTTTTCCTAGCTAAAACCAATCTTTATATTTTGGAGAAAAGAAAACATAGAAAGGCTGAGCTCAAATGCTCAGTATGGGTAAACATGGAGAACCTAAAACAAACCATAAACATATGAATGTAAAAACATGAACATAAAGTTTAAAAATCAAAATATTGAGAATTGACATTAATATTGGTAGTACTTAAGGCATAGATAATAAAAGAACATTAATCGCGATAAAATATCATGAGAATAAAACATGGAATTTTGGAAAACCGTTAAGAACATAATATGATTTCCATATTAGCCAAGGCATTCTTTCCAAAACCATCATAGTGGAAAAAGTCCCTTACTGAACTAGGTTTACATGTTGTTCCATCCATTTATTAATGAACTAGATTTACCTTCCATTCCATTCATGTATATCACATGAGATATAAATCATTACCCAATTCATTAGAGGGAGATATAGGTCCCACCCATCTCATAATGAAATCATGTTTACATGATCCACAAAACATAAATCATTCATCATATCATAACCCAAGAAATAAAATGGGTTTTCTTAAACATAATTCCATCATAACATAATATATATAAAATAACATTACTTCATTAACACAATAAATCCATAGTAATAATAGGGGAAAAATAATAGCCCTATTTAAATATTATCATCTTATATGGAAAATAATTTTGAAAAACCACTTAACTTTGTTCTTGAGGAAAATTTCCTTTCATATTCAAAAATATTTTCTTTTCTCAAAATTCCACATAATTTTAAAAGAAAATAATTTAGTTGAAAATAAACTTGAAATAGTATAGAGTATGATTTCTGTAAATAAGGCATCAAGAAACCGTAAAAACCCATTCATACCATATAAATTAAAAAAACATTCTCCTCATACTTTTACCAGAAAATTCAAAAAGTACCTCGTGTGGTAAATAAAAGAAATATTCCTTTCATACCACGCTATAAAAGTAAAAAAGGGTAAAAAAAAGTGACTTTAAAAATACAAGGGAGAATAGAAAAAAAATTATGAATTTTTTTTTAGAAAACATGGACATGGATGATAAATATAACCCTAGTAAATACTTACGAATAAACAATCTCAGATAAAAATGATATTGGAAAAGTTATCCATTACCTTTGGTCCAATTTCTTCCATACGTGTCCAAAACTCATGTATAGTGGGTTTAAACATATTATTAACTTGTAAAATAACCATAATAATATTTATGATATCATATATGATTCACTTACGACTTTATGTTACCCTTTCATTTGTCAATTCCATGTTAAAACAACATTTTGGGTAATAATCGTTTTATTTATCGTATATGTTTGGACTTATTATTCTTGATATTATTACATAGATCATGATTTACTTACTTCAAAAATGTAAAAAATGATTTATATATCATATATATTCAGTATATAAATATATATAGTAGATCTATAAATGGAATGGAATACACCGTTCATGGAGATGGTAGGTCGTACGTACGCATGAACGCTTTTTTAGTTCCACTATTAAATTGAATTGACGTAAGTAAATGAAATATATATATACATAAATAAATTAGACTTATTATTTAACATATTTCATTCTTATTTATTATATATAAATTATATTCATTCTTGAATGGTTAACATGGATAATAAATCTCATCGTGTCGTGGAGACGGTAAGTCGTACGTACGCATGAGCGACGATATCGTTCCTCTAGTTGTTGAACGGTATTGAAGTGGATGTTGTATAACATATCAGAATTATTATTATGTTATAATAATCATATATAGTTTTTATTTCCACCATTATACCCATCAAATTAATGTGGTGGTGAAAAATATATTACACCATGGCATGGAGGTGGTAATCTGTAGGCATGCTTCTGTAGTGATTTCATTTTTGGTAGCATGGATAGAAGGTGAAATTGGGTTGTTATATATTGATAATAAAATATCATTATATTATTGATGCTGATGGTATAAATTTATAATTAAACAACTAAATAAGAGGAAGTAGAAGAAGAAATAAATTTGAAATCATCGGTAGAAGAGTTTACATCTTCCTTGACATGCCGCCTTTAAATTTCCTCATAGGGAACTAGAGTTGGTATTTTTAGAAGACTAGATTCTCTAGAATGTAACCAGAGAAGTTTAGAATATAATTTGTTAGGGTTTAGCTGAGATTTAACGCTTAAAATGGAGTGAAGATGAGAGGGAGGAGATTCCATTTTATAAGAGAGGAAAGGGGAACTTTAGGAAACTATCAAAAACATTAATTTATAATAAAATAAAACCCTTCCCAAAAACCTCCAAAGTGTCCCAAAATTGAATATGAGATGATATCGAGTAGTAATATCATCAACCAATAAATTTTGGACAACTTATAGTCTAAATATAAACCTTATCATTTTAACTAAAACTTAGTTACTCTATTAAATTTTAATTTTGGTAATAACATTGTAAATATTTAATGGTAATGAATATTTACATATGTGATGTTAATTGACCACAAATGGATAATTTTTAAAATCTTAGACCTTATAAATATCACTTTGTAATTTTTAAATATTTTTATGATTTTTAAATAATTTAATAAAATGTTATTTTTAAAAAATATCAATAATGTCAATTTTGAAACTATTCATTTATTTGACTTTAAATAAATTCCCCAAAAAGGTTAAATTCGAAAAAAAATATTTAATACAATTATAACATGTCATTTTCATCTATAAAATTTGTGTATAACTTTAATTAATTGAAATGATATTTATTTTAATATTTTTAAATCCATTTATTTAATATAAAATAATTTTTATATCACTATATTGTCATCATTAATGATAATTAATTAATCATTAAAAATTAAAAATAAATGTACATGATATATAAAATTTAATTACCTTTATATTGATTATTTACTTTTTAAGTTTTATGAAGTTTATACTAAATTAAATTTATTAAACTTATAAGATATAAGAGAGTGACTTGTTGTCACTTTCATTTGTTTTCAAAAAATTACATCATTTTCATGGACAAAAGTTCATGAAATGAATATATTCCGACCCTTAGGTGATATGGGTCGACTTTTATTCATCAAATTGAATTTTGGAAGGTGTTAGGATAATTTTATAATATTATTTTTACCATTTATTACCTGATTTACCATTAACTATGGTAATAAAAATAATTACCAGAGTTAGTATTCATAATGCCAAAAAAATAAAATTAACCCATTAATATAATTTCGACCTACTGATTACAAATATGGAATTCGTTTTTCAAAATTCAAAATATACATGTTGAAGTAATTAATTTAAAATAAATCTTGTTATCGAAAAAAATGGTTTTTTGTTTAAAATATTGCAAAAGAATGAAATGTTTCTACATTTGAATTCAATGTAAAATTAATGAAAATGACATAAATTTTCATAAACTAAAAAAATATATTATATTTATACTTTAAAATCGTTTAATAATATATTTTAACCATATAAATTATTTTGATAAAAAAAATTGTTTTCAATTAAAATTAAGAATATTTTCACTATTTATCAAAATATGAAAGTTATGAGAAAAATATCAAAAAGTTATCCAAAGTAAGTTTTTATGTCCTTCCAAATAAGAAGTTTATATTCTCAAATATAACTTATAAAAGTGTAAAAACTAGATTTAAAATGGGTATGTTATCAAAAGGCAGTAAAACTCCATTTTATTGAAAAATACTTCTATTATCCGAAAAATTGATTTTATTCTCATATCATGTGTATGATGAGTGATAATATTATATAAAATTCAAAATGTGGTTAATAATACTAATAATGGATAGTTTACATTATATTTTTAAAATCTATCGTTTTTTAGTGAAACTCGGCATTGCGTACCACGCAAGCTATGAAGGAAGGTCGCTCTTGCATGTCACGCAAGCCATGTCAGTGTTTCTTGTAGTGAAATCATAATTTGGTGTTCTTTATAACATAAAACAAACATAGATCATTTATATATTGAATAAAATATATACTAAGTGTTTTCTGAAATGAAATCTATCAAAAGAACTTGAAATTCTATGCAACACAAGCCCAAAATAGTTTTGTGTATACAGCAAGCTGATACGATGTTTCATATAGAACTATATAATCATGGTGTAGTGTAAAACACAAGATATCAAAGAATTTTAAAAAATATATCTTATAAAATCTCGGGGTGCTACATTCTACCCCCCTTAAACTGAATTTCTCCCTCAAAATTTGTCAAGGTTATAAATGGTTTACTACTTGAAGGTGTCTTTCATGGAAACCCACATCGTAAAGAGGAATACTAACACATAATATTATAAATAAAGTTAGAAACATAATGTTTAACCAAATTAACTTATCACTGGTTTTATACATAGGATAACAAAGGTGTGAAGTGAAAAAATGGATATGGAGGAGAAATCTAACCATCATGTTCTGATGGATAGTGATATAGAACATGGTTTAGAGAAAGATAACTACCATAAATCCATAAATATTTGATGATTTAAGGGACCATATGATTCATCGGATAATATGTTAATAGGATAACCTTTTTGGTTTTCATGATCCTTTCTCTAAAGTTAAAGAATTTTTCATGAGAATAAATACTTACTTAATTTTGGTACAATCTCACCGATCTTCATGCCTTGAACAATTTTCACTTCATCGCTTATTTAAATAAATGCTGTTGAATTTTTTTATCTTGAAGTGTTAGAAGATCATACGATATAATGATAGATCATTCCATCTATCTATATCAAAAAAAGGTTAGCACAAGTTATTAAATATACATAAGTCCATATATGATGAGATTAATCGTATATAGTTCCAAAAATATACTTATACTTCATCTATAATATTTCTTAACAAAATAAAACTAAATTATACTAACCAGGGACTTCCTGTAGGCTAGTTGTAGGTGATAAAGGCATGTCACACTTTGGTTGTGGGTATGATCCCCGTAGCCTGGTCAGACGTGTTGGTTTGTCGCCCATCCTGTGGTTTTTCCTTTTTCCAAAACTATAATATTATAAAATTCTAGAAATAATATATATATAAGAATTTATACTTAAATAATACTATCTAATGTACAACTTAATACATTCAAACCTTTAGGATTATCCAAAATACTTATGTCCAATGTCACAGTACAAATAAAACAATTACTAGAAATGTCATATAACAAGAATGTGAATACCATCATTGTCCCCCCATATATCATAAGATATATATTGTTGGTCACATTAGAAATATTTTTAATTAATTCATCATTAATTCTCTTAAGTCGTGTTAATAACCTAACTTCCATATATCCTTATTGAAAACATACATGTTTCCTTATTTCAAAACTTATTGGATATATTCCTTAAATCCTACAAAGTTGTATACTTCATTCGTGACAACATAACCCAAATTTCAAAAAAAAACCTTAACTAGTTCCTAGGTAACTAATATCATCCAACATATCTTTATAAAAATATCATTATCTCAACATCATTATCATATTAAGGGTTATCCTTACCTTAATCATGTGTTTCTTAGTAATATCGCCTTTTCATTAAATCACTTTTCTTATCCATTATAATTATTTAACATATTCTATAAAATCCATAGAAAAAAAAATAAACTGATAAATATTATATAATTTGCCATTCATCATTCGTGGATTCAAATAGATAAATAATTCAATCCTTCTACTTTAATGGTAGGCATGGAATAATTCCTTCCTTGTCTTAGAATTATATCGTTATGTGTGGGCATTGAGTTTGTTAATGCTCGTGTTTTCCACAGATGAGACATTGAACTACATAATAATTCGTCAATTTATAACCCTTTTCCCATAGAGATAACATATTCCCATCCATTTGAGGTATTTATCGAGGTTATTCTTCCCTTATTCTTGATATGTAGGAAGCTTAATCTTCTTTGCTCTATGTTCCTCACCATTGGAACATGCATGAAAGTCCATCTTCCTCTAATTCGATGACATAGGGATACCACTAAAGTTCACCTTGTTAATAATATATTGTGATGACTGATTCATCATAATCACAATATCAATCACTCTAGTTATTACATGATTCCATTTCTCATTGTCACCAATTTTTTCATTAGATTCAATGTTTACCTAATACATTCTGTTTCCTGCCATTAACTAAAACAAAAAAAGAATAGTGTTGGAGGAAAAGATCATTCTATGAAAACAACATAATCAAGGGGGGCTACTTTAAATCTCAAATATCATAGGTTTAATCTTAGGTTATTCATGACTGTTATCACAATTCTTAGACTACAACCTATAGTTATACTTAACCATTGTTATATCCCTATACATACCTTAGAAATAACTCTAGGAGTCTCACTAAAGTTTTCACATCTTAGTTTCCAAAGGTTGACTAAACCTTCACCCTAATACCAAATGTAGTGACTGATGTTGGATGTACATGGAATTTACATTTCTTTTACGAAATAATTAATACATGACACACACAAAAATCCCAAATACCATATTAGTTTAGTTTCTCTAGAAACTTAGAACATGATCTTCTAATATTTGTGAAAGATATTCAACATCTCCCATAAAGATATTCCTATTTATTTTCCTACCTAAAACCATTCTGTATATATTTGGGAAAAGAAAACATATAAAGGGTGAGCTCAAATTCTCAGTAAGGTTAAACATGGAGAACATAAAACAAACCATAAACATTTGAATGTAAAAACATGAACATACAATTTAAACAATAAAATCATGAGCAATGAAATAAATCTTGGTAGTACATAAGGCATCAATCATAAAGAAACATTAATCATGATAAAATAGAATGGGGATAAAACCTAGAATTGTGGGAAACCATTAAGAACATAATATGATTTCTATAGTATCCAAGGCATTGTTTCCAAGACCATCATTGTGGACGAAGTCGATTACTGAACCGGGTTATTTGTCTTCCTATCCATGTATTACTGAACCAGATTTACCTGTCATTCCTTTCATGTATATCTCATGAGATATAAAGCTTTACCTAATGCATTGGAGGTAGATATATGTCCCACACATCTCATAATGGAATCATTCTTACATGTTCCACAAAACATAAATCATTCACCATATCATAACCGAAGAAATAAAATGGGTTTTCTTAAACATCATTCCATCATAACATAATCCATATAAAATATAATTCCATCATTAACATAATAAAATCATAGTAATAATAGGGATAAAAACATAACCCTATTTAAATATTATCATCTTATATGGAAAATAATTTTGATTAACCATTAAAACTTATTTCTCGATTAAAATATCATTTCTTATTCAAAAACATTTTTTTTCTCAAAATGCCGCATAATTTCAAAATAAATGAATTTATTTGAAAATAAACTTGAAATAGTGTACTGTAAGATTTTCTAAATTAAGGCTTCATGAAACCATAAAAATCCATTCATTCCATATAAATTAAAAAAACATTATCCTCGTACTTTTACATGAATATTCAAAAAGTACCTCATATGTTAAACAAAAGAAATATTCCTTCCATACCACATAGTAAAAAATAAAAAAGTGGTTAAAATGATTTTAAAAATACATGAAAAAATAGTAAACATTTTATGAAAACATTTTTAGAAAATATGGACGTGTATGATAAATATAACACCTTAAATACTTAAGAATAAACAATTTGGGATAAAAATAAGATTGGAAATGTTTCCCCTTACCTTAGGTCCAATTTCTTCCATATGTGTCTGAAACTCTTGTATAGTGGGTTTAAACATATTATTAACTTGTAAATGAACCATAATAATATTTATGATATCATATATGATTCACTTAATAATTTATATTACCCAATCATTTATCAATTCCATGTTAAAGCAGCGTTTTGGGTAATAATCATTTTATTTATTGTACGTGTTTGGACATGTTATTCTTGATATTATTACATAGATCATGATTTACTTAATTCCATAATGTAAAAAATTATTTATATATCATATTTATTCAGTATATAAATATATATAAAAGATCAATAAATGGAATGGAATACACCATTCATGGAGACGGTAGGTCGTACGTACGCATGGACGTTGTTTTCATTCCCTTATTAAATTTAATGAAAGTAAGTAAATGACATATATATATACATAAATACAGTAGAATTATTATTTCATATATTTAATGATTATTTATTATATATACTTTATAGTAATTCTTGAATGGTTAACATGGAAAATGAATCTCATTGTGTCGTGGAGACGGTAAGCCATACGTACACACGAGCGACGATATCGTTCCCATAGTAGTCGAACGGTATTGAAGTGGATAGTTTAAAATATATCAGAATAAGTATTATGCTATAATAATCATATATAGTTATTATTTGGACAATTATACCCATCAATGAAAGTTGGAGGTGAAAAATAGATTACACCACGACGTGGAGGCGGTAATCCGTACGTACGCACGCGCTGTGATTTCGTTTTTCGTAGGATGGATAGAAGGGGAAATTTAGGTTTTTCCATATTTATTATAACATATCATTATATGTGTGAAAATTATATTATTTTGTTATAATGAAACAACTAAATAAGAGAAAGTATAAGAATAAATAAATTTTAATGAATCGGTAGAAGAGATTACCTCTTACATGGCGTGCCTCCTTTAAATTTTATCTTAGGGCACTAGAGTTGGTATTTTAAGAAGACCAGCAACTCTAAAATTTAACTAGAGAAGTTTAGAAGATAAATTTTAAGGGTTTCTCAGAGCATGAAGAATTAAAATGGTGTAAAGAGGAGAGGGATGAGGTGCCCTTTTATAAGAGATGAGAGGGTCACTTTAGGAAACTCTCAAAAATATTAATTTATAATAAAATAAAACCCTACCTATAAACCACCAAAGTGACCCATATTCAAATATGATATGAGATAGGGTTGTGATATCATCAACCAATAAATTTTGGACAACTATTTTTTTCAATTTAGACCTTATATTTTTAATTGACACTTTTTTATTCTATTAAATTTTAATTTTGGTAAAAACATTCTAAATATTTAATGGTAATGAATATTTACTTATCTAGTGTTAATTGACCTTAAATGGATACTTTATGACATTTTAGCCCTTATAATTATCACTTTTTATTTTTTAAATATTTTTATGGTTTCTAAATAATTCAATAAAATGTCATTTTTATAAAATACCAATAGTGTCCACTTTGACACTATTCATTTATGTGACATTAAATTAAATCCCCACAAAAGACAAATTCTAAAAATAATCTTTAATACACTCCTAACATGTCATAGTAACCAAGAAAATTCACTGATCACTTTAATTAATTCATATGGTATTTATTTTAATATTCTTAAAAGCATTTATTTTATATAAGATAATTTTAACATCACTATTTTGTCATCATTAATGATAATAAATTAATCTGTAAAAATTCTAAATAAATTTACATGATATAAAAAACTTAAATATATTTTTTTTGACTATTTAATTTCAAATTTTATGATTTTTATCACTAAATTAAAATTATTACACTTATAATATATAAGAGAGTGATATTTGTGAATTTCTTTTGTTTTAACAATAATTACATCAATTTCATGGACAAAAGTCCCTGAAATGAATCTATTCTGACCCTTATGTTCCATGGGTAATCTTTTATTCATCCAGTATAATTTTTTCAGGTGTTAGGGTAATTTTATTATATTATTATTACCCGTAATTACCAAATTTACCTTTAACTATGGTAATAAAAATAATTACCAGTTACTATTCATAATGTCCAAAAAATCAAATTATCCCATTAACATAATTTTTACCTATTGATTTAAAATATGGAATCCACTTTTCAAAATTTAAAACATATAAGTTTCAGTAATTAATTTATAATTAATCTCATTGTCGAAAAAATGGGTTTTTGTTTAAAATATTACAAAAGATTGAAATGCTTCCACATATGAATTAAATGTAAAATTAATGACAATGACTTAAATTTTCTTAAAATATGAAAATATATTCTATTTTAACTTTAAAACCGTTCAATAATATATTTTAAATACAAAAAATATTTTGATGAAAAAAGTTGTTTTCGATTAAAATTTAGAGTACTTTTATTATTCATAAAAATATGAAAGTTATAAGAAAAATACCAAAAATTTATCCAAAGTAAGTATTTGTGTCTCTATTCCAAATAAGAAGTTTATATTCTCAAATATAACATATCAAAGTGTCAAAAACTAGATTTGAAATGGGTGTGCCATCAAAAGATAGTAAAACTGTATTTTTTGGAAAATATTTCTTTTATTTGAAAAATTGATTTTGTTCTCATATCATGTGTAAAAGGAATGATAATTTTACATAAAATTAAAAATGTGGTTAATAGTATTCATAATGGATAATTTATATAATAATTTAATAATGTATTGTTGTTTAGTGAAACTCGATATTGCATACCATGCAAGCTATCGAGGAAGGTTGCTCTTGTGTATAACGCAAGCGATGTTAGTGTTGCGTGTAGTGAAAGCTTCCATTGGTGTTTCTTATATCATAATCCAAACATAGTTCATTTATATATTAAACAAAATATATATACAGTGTTGTGTGAAATTAATTCTATCAAAAGAACTTGAAATTGTGCGCAACACAAGCCAAGAATAGTGTTTCGTATACCTCAAGCTAATACGGTGTTGCATATAGTGCAAGATAATATTTGTGTATTGTAAAATACAAGACATCAAAGAATTTAAAAATAATATATCACATAAAACATTGGGATGTTACATAACATGTGTGAATAATGGAGGAGAGGTTACCTTTTATAAGAGGGAGGTGGGTCACTTTAGGAAACTCCAAAACTATTAGTTTATTATAAATTTATTTCTGATTTAAAATATCTTCAAACTAATTTATTTATATTTTTAGATGAGTATGGGCCGAAATCACCTCAAACAATGAATTTGGGACATTTTTAGACCATAAAATGAACTTTATCTTTTGGATTTATCCTTTAGTCAAACAATTTAACTATTACTCTAATAACATGTCTTTTTACACTTTAGGGTAAATATAGTTACTATAAAATGTCAAGAAAAACCTAGTAGAATCATTTATGACATATTTAATATTATCCTAGTAATTTTTCATAATTATATTTTTTTATGAATTTTATAACATTTAATAAAATATTATTTATTTTAAAGTATCATGTATCTAAATTTTGATACTATTTTATATTTTCATTTTTTAAAATATCCAAATAACATGATAAATTATAAAAAATACTTACAATATGTCAATAACATGTCTATGTTTTCTATAAAATTCGTGGATTCATTAATTAAGTCAAATTGTATTTATTTTAATATTTTTAATATCCTTTATTTTATATCTCAATTAATTAAACAATTACTGCATCATTATTATACAATCCTTATATTAAATTATATATTATCTAAAAATTAAAAATAAATTCTAATGATGAATATATATTTCTTAGATTTATAATTAATATTTACAGTCTAATTTTTCTTATGTATAATGCTATATTATAAAAATTATTTATTAAAATTTGAATATGAAATATTTATCTCTTTTTTAAATAAAATATAATAAATGTCCTAATCTAACAAAATTGGCATAAAAAAGATCATATTTTAGATATAAGGTTGATTTGGGTCAAAAAACACTTATCCAATTAAATTAAAAGAGTGTTAGGATAATTTTATATTATTATAATATTATTTTTATCATTAATTACCATATTTATCTTTAACCGTGATAAATAAAATTCAAAACTTACAATTCATCAAAAATTATTTTTATCCTATTAGAAAAAAAAATTAATACTAATTACAACCATGTATATACTTTTTTAAATTGTATTCATAGAAGTGGTAAAATTGTGTTTAATGCTAATCCAACAAATGTGGCTTGAAGGAGGGAAAAATAGGCATTCAAAAGTTCAATAATTTTGTATACCTAATTCTATTATAAAACGATTCCAATTACCTAAATTGGATATATGTATTATTTATCAATTTTTAATTTAAAATTAATTTAAATAATTATTTAAATGGAAATCTAGTATTTATCTATAATGTAATATTTTAACTCTTCATAAAAATATTGAAAATTTTCAAAAAAAATCTAAAAATTATCTCTAAGATAATTTTGATATTCCAAATTAAAATTGATTTTTATTTATTAAAAATAAATTTATATTATTTTCTAAAATTTATGTTATTATAATTACACTAAGAGTGGTTCATTCTAGAAAACTGTAATTTTAAACATAAACGGGATTTACCAAGAATCATATCTTCTTATAATCAATATGTTTTATTTATATAAAGAAATTCTATGAAAAATATATGAAATGTATTTATTACTATTAATATAACTATGTTTAATAGTAAGGATATAATTATCTCATTTATATAACAATAAAAAATATGTTTCGTAGAAAATGAGGGTTTCATGTATCGTACACTAAGCGGGTGTTGTGTGCAACATACACCAAGTCAGTGTTGTGTGGAATATACGCCAAGTCAGTTCCATGTTAAAGGAATGTTTGAATTATATCATTGGAAGACATAAATGAAAATTTAATTTAATTGAAAAAAATGGTTCATAAAAGTCGGGGAGTTACAGTGAGGAATGAACCTTAAACGTTGTTTATTTTCCCTCGATTTATTATAATAGAAGGATAATCGATGAGGGGAAATAAATGAACCAAAATTTAACAATTCTATCAAATTACATATACTGACAATGAATGACTCAATTCTTGTTCATTTAATTTACCCGCGTTCAACCAAGATTATGAAAATAATGAAATTTACAAAACAAAACACACTTCTTTGAGTTTGGATTGATCGTTGATGAAGAATGGTTGTGTTCTCGTCCCTGATGAAATCCCCCAAAACCGCTGGCGTAACGATCCATGATTTTTTGTCTTCCGCCAAGAATTATCTTTTCTAATGTTTCCTAGGTCTCCAAGGTTTAGTGTCCATCCTGGAGAAAAAAATCTATAGTCGTATACTTATAAAGGTGCAATTCGCTGTATTGAATAAAAATAAACTAAATCTTTGAATTATTTTATTTTATTAATTTCAAACCCCCAAAACCTTTTCAAAAAATGAACCACATTGACCAATTTTAGGTAACTCCTTGGGTAAATCCTCCATTCTAAAATCAATGATTCCCTCATATTTCTAATTTGGTCACCCTTTTAGGAGTTATTCCACTTTTTCAAGAAAACCACGTGTGTGTGCTATTTAATATTTTAATATTTTTAAAAAATTTATTTTGGGCATACTAGGCCTTGGAATCACTTATATTCTTAGCTACTGGTCTCAAAAATAATCCATATAATATCTAAAAATAATACATGGAAAATCTGAGATGTTATAAGTGGTGGTTTAAGAAATATTACATCACAAAATGGAGATGGTAGGTCATACGTACACATATGTGGTAACTTCATTTTTCATAAGATGGATAGAAGATGAAATATGTTTGTTCTATAATAATAATAATGTATAGGAATATATTTTTTATTGGAGTTATTAATTTATAATGAAATCAAAATTGGATGAAGAAGTAGAAGAAGAAATGATCTTAAGAGAGTTGGTAAAGTAGATTATGTCTTCTTAAGCGAGCTCCCTCTAGATCTCTACTTAGGTACACTAGAGATTGCCTTTTTAGAGTACCAAAACCTGTAGAATCTGGATATGGATTTTGATACTATAAATGGGAAGGGGATTACTAAGATTTAAGGCTCTAAGAGTTATAAACAAATGAAGGAGTAGACTCCCTTTTATAATTGATGTGGAAGCACCTTTGGAATTTCTAGACATATTAATTTATAATAACTTTAATATCATTCAAAATATCACAAAAATGTCATATATTAAAAAAATAGATGATATAAGGTTGTGATATCATCAAAAATTTGATTTTATACATATTTTGATATTCATTTAAACTTTTTCATTTTAATTAACTCTTAGTTAACTAGTTTTAATTTTAACTAAAGTAACTACTTTTCAATATTAAAATATTGTTAATTTTACATATTTGATTCAAATTAGAACATAAATGAACTATTTATAATATTTTAGATCATATTATAATTATTTGGTATTTTTATAGATGTTTTATTGTTTTTAAATAATTAAATGAAACATTATTTTCATAAAATATCAATAGTTTCAATTTGGACACTATTTTTTTCATGGATTTCTAAAAATATAATGATAATAATTTAACTTCAAACCAAATAAATTATTACATCCCTGATATTTTTAAATAATCTATAAATTTTATTGATCATAATAATTATCTTATATTATATTTATTTTCATATTTTTAATAATATTTATTTGATATTTCCATTAATAAAATAATTACTACACCAGCTTTGTGTAATTATTTAATATACTAATTTATGTACTAAAAATTAAAAAAAATGTTTATGCCGATAAATATTCTATATTTCATAATAATATTTATATTCTAATTTATCTACTGTATAAACATATATTAAAAATGATATATTATTTAAAATATGAATTCGATATTTTTAAATTATTATAAAATAAAATACTATAAATATCATAATGTCATTAAAGTAACCCAAAACATAAAAAATAAATATATATCATGGAAATATATTTTTTAAATTTTAAATTTATTTTAATATTTTTTCATAAAATTCATTTTTCCCATGTGGACACACAAGACATATTAAAGATAAACAAAATAAAATTTTGTGTCATTCTTTGATTTCAATATTATATAAGTCATTTTCCTGGATAAGTGTAGATTAAATGGATTAATTTCGATCCTTTAGTGGTAAGGGTTGAATTTAATTCATCAAATAAAATTTATCAATTGTTAGGGTAATTTTATAGTCTTTATAATATTATTTTTAACTTAAATGTTTTAATTCACCTTCTACTGTGGTAACAAAATTTACCACGGTTACTCTTCATATTGGCCAAAAATAAATGGTACCTATTTACTAAATTTATACCTTCTAAATCAAAGTTTTGAATCTATATTTTAACATTCAAAACAAATAATTTTCATAATTTAGTTTAATACATAACTGGTAAAATTCCATGAAAAAAAAATTTATCTAAAAAATTCCATTTTAAAACATAAAATGTTTTTATGATAAATTTGTGTATAAAATACTTTTAAAAATAAAGGATTATATTATTTTAAATTCAAATTAAATAATTAAAATTGAAAATTAATCCAGAAAAAAAAAATTTGACCTCATAAATATATTAAAATATAATAGAGTTTCTTTAATAAAAATTTGTATTTCACTCTTCATAAAAACATGATACTTACCAGAAAAATATCAAAAATTTAAACAAAGTAATTTTTTATATTCCATTTTAAAATAAGAAGATTATATTGAAAAAAATAATATATACAAGTTTAAAAATTAGATTTAAATTGGGTTCTCCATAAAAATGTGGTAAAATTACCCTTTCTTAAAATATATCTTTTTATTCATAGAAAGAGATTTATTCTTATCTTATGCCTAAAAATATATTTGATGAATAAAAAAATAATTTATTGAGTATATAACATATTTATTTCATTATTATCATTCAATCATTATAATTAATTTAATTTATGAAAACAATATTACTTTTGGAGCATAAAAAAATATTTATATTCAAATGGTATGTATTTTCATTTCAATGTAATTGGTAAATAATAAATCCAACTTATAAACCCTATATTTTCTTAATTTATATAATAATAATAATAATATCTAATTTAGTGGCTAGGTTATAATATTATTTAAATAATAATAAATGATGTTTCGTAGAAACTCAGTGTTGCGTGTAACGCAAGCTAAGTCGGTGTTGAGTGTTACGCAAGACATCAAAGAAATCAAATGATTTTAAATGTAAATATATATATATATATATCATAAAAACTATGGTTATTACAAATAAAAACAAATTAATGTTTGTATACTTTCATTTCATAAAACAAGTGAAGGAAAATAAGAGGAATATGAAATAAAAAACTTATTTTGATTTTATGAAAGAAAACACTTTTGATAGAAAAAACATGGATATAAAAGGAAAATATTCCTTGGTAAGAATGAGAGTTATTTGTAAAAGGGTTATACTTTTATTTCGTATTTTTTTAATTAAGTGGTTATTGATTATGAGAAGTAATTTACTTATAGATAATGATTAAATACCTTGAAAAATAGGGAATTTATGGATTAGATAAATCATACATTGTATATTCAAGAAAGAAAGACTATGACCCAATGAATCAGAAATTAAGTCGATTAAACCCTTACCATGATTATTATCCAAAATGTAATATTTAAAATATCATAAAATTTATTGTAATTGATGTTTTAGGATTACTTGTAAAACTGTAATTTCATTATATAAGTGTTTTATTTATTATTTATTTAGATGGAATGCACCACAAGAAAGTTTCAGTTATTTTTAATGAATGAAAGTATGTATTTTAATTAATGATTTAATATTAATTTTATCATTATAGAACCAAAATAAAAATATTATTTACTTATTATTAATATTTATCATTAGTAATTAAATTCTCATAGCCATCCATGATATTATTTAATTACATTGTTCATATAGGTGGTTAGACCAACCCAAATATGAACATACCACAATTATTGGATGATTATGGTTATAAAAGGGGTTTATCTTAGTATAATTTCATTATTATAAAATAATATTGATTTTGTTTAGTTATTTTAAATTTTTTGAATTATATTTAAATACATATTATTAAATATTAATTAAACTAGATAAAAACTGAGATATATTACTCTCTAGTGTCCATAGTCCACATACGCACAAATGATGTTTTTATTTTTCTTAATTGAAAGGATAAATGTCATTTTTAGTCATTCACTTATAATAATAAAATTTAGTATTTAAAAAATATGGATTTCATTATACAGTAAGGAAAAAATTATATTTGGTATAGTAAGATATAAAAGAAAATAAATTAGGGAAAAATTAGTTCTCACACTGAGGACATAGATTTTACCTTGAAGAACTCCTTAGAAATGGAGGGATTATGATAACATCTTGTAAAAAATATAAATAAATTGAAATTTTTTTATAATTTAATTAGAAAAAGAATATTTCTAATAGGATACATTAATTTAGATGGGTCTTTAATGGGTGGTGAGAGACCTCTTTTATATGTGGTGACAATTACTTTTCTAAAAATATTTCAACTTAATATAAAAAGAGCACATGTTTCACATGTCAATAAGACTCAAAATATGTCAAAATTGTAGTGTAGAAAATTAATTTTCTACCCACCTATAAAATTACAAATTAGAAACATTTTTTATAACATTTCTAGCCATTTTCTCTTTTAATTTACCATTTTTTACCCTTTTGACTTTTACCACCATAACTAGTTTTTTTATAACATAGTTTATTTCACTAAAAATAAAATAGTCATTATTATATAATTTTTAACTATTAATTCTAAATAGAAAACATATTTTATCAAATAAAATTATTATGGTTTAAAAAAATAACAGTATCACATGTATCACATAAAAACACTTTTTAGAAAAATGTCTTTTTCAGCAAATAATTTATGTGAAGGTTAAAAATTATAAATGTTATTAATTTCCATGTAAATAAATCTATTGATTATAAAAAAATTCTTTCAAATCAGTTCGAAACAAAATTTTAACTTAAATTTTTTAATTAATAGAAAATAATAAAAACTTTTATTAATTTAAAACAAAATCTTAACGAAGTTTAAAAAGTTAAATATAGGATCTATATGTTATGAATAATATTTAAAATGAATAATTTTGACACTTATATTAATATATTATTAATTTAATAAATATTTTATATATTTCTATTTCTTTCTTATAAAGTAAAAAAGGTATAGTTTTGATAAAAACATTATTTTTCATCATTCACATAAACATTATTTATTTTAGATAAGTCATAAAAATTCATCCTAAGCTAATTTTAGAACTATAAATTAAAAAATGATGTCAAATTTAAAAAACTCAAATTATATAATTTATAAATTGATTTTTAAAATAAATATATATATATAATGAAAAAAATACTTTATTAAAAAATGTATTATTTATGTTTAAAGTGTCTTCAGTCGAATTTTTTATAAATTTATAATTGATTACTATATTTTTGAATATTATAATTGTTTTATTTTAATATTATGTATACTATGTCATAGATCAATTTCGTTTTTTGTTTCATATTTTATAATCTATTAAACACAGCTTTTATTTGAGTAGGAATATATACTAAAAACCTAGGTCATTAAAATCATCATCAATTGTTGGAGAAACGCATATTTTAACGTGTTATTTCTCATTATAGTTTTTTCTTATAATAACTATTATGATTAAGTATAAAACTATCAGTGGGATGTTGTGGAAACTCTATGTAGAGGATGATACATTCCTTTCAACTTGTAATTGGTGGTTCATTATTTTTTGAAAATCGTTTAGCCAGGATAACAACTGAACATAGTAAAGTGTAGGTTCTCATAGTAGGACCAAACATTGTAAAAAATATTGTGTTCCCTATTACAATTTTATTCTTATATTCCTTCATGTTGTTTTTTTATATAAACTTGAGATGATAAAATCCTAATCAATTGTTGATGCTTATTGTAAGTGAAATAAATTCCAAAAGATGAACACCATCTATTCAACCCCCCAGTGTTGCACCCCGTCATGTGGAATTTAAACAACCATTTATCCAAAATAAATATATTCCTCGACTAATTACATAAGGTAATATCCTTTTAATAATTAATTTTATAATGAAAAACATTTAAAAATTTAATTACATGAACACAATGTCTTTCCAAATTAGAAAAATTATTTGATATTACATTGAAACTCATTTTTCCATAAAAATTATTATTATAATATTTTTACTAATTTTTAGTATATTTAAATCCAAAATTAAAAAAATATTTCATTTAAAATATAATTATAAAACATAATATTTATAAAAAAATAAATAATCTAACTCCTCTTACCATGAATTTTCAAAATTTTATTTAGAAATCTATCACCACACTCTAAATTATAGAAACCCATTTATCTTAATATCCTTTTTTAATGATTATGTGTTAAGAATTCAAGTCACTCATTTAAAAGGTAATTTCATATAAGTATTTATTCAATATAAACAAAATTTATACACCCACTATTTAATAGGACTAATAAATAAACCACCACCCATGTCATAAACAAATTAAAAATCATGTCACAAAAATTAATGATTATTTTAGTCAAAAATTAATGAAATAAAATTAAGTGAAGATATATTAGAAAACAAAAAATCCCAACCAAAATAATATAAACATGATCAATTTTGATAATAAAAATCACATAATAATCATATAATATAGCATAAATTTATTGAAGGAAAAATTCAAACAAAAATACATATTGAACTTAAAATATGGTTCTATAAAATTTTTATACACAGTATATAACTGATACACCCCAATCATTCAATCCTATATAGATTCATAAATAAAATATCAACCCTAAGAAACTCTTTCCAGACATCACAAGGCAACTCAATTATCACAATGAAAATTATTAGACATTCACTTACTCATGACCTACAACTTTAGTTCTAAAGGCCTCATATCTTATCTATTAGTCTTACCTAAAACTCATAGACCAAAACTGAGAATATGATATTGTATATAAAATTCCACCCAAACTATGATATTTTCTACAATGGGATCTCAAAATCACTCAAATATTTTTTTCATAAGTTATAGTCCAAAAATCCCCTTGAAAATTAATTATTATTAGAGTGGTATCCATGCCTTTCTATAAAATAGTCCTTCATTATCCTATTATACTAATTTGGGACAACAATTTCATCCCATTATAAAAGAAACCAATCTCATTGGAGAAACTTACCCACCCTATCATTGAAATGGTTTTTTAACAAACATAATATACCCTATACTGGTACCCAATCCAACCCACCACAAGGCCTGAGATCATTCCTGATCACCACAAGATGGAGACAAGTAGAATGGGAATCAATATAATTTTTGTTCAATTATTTATCTAAATAAAATATCAAACTAAGTAAAATATTACATCTAGAAGTCTAGCATAAATATAATGTGTATTTAACAAACTATATCTCTATGATAAACTATTTTTATTGAATGTAACATGAAACGAGTCATTAGAATACAATATGTATCTCAGTAAGCCACAAAATTTAAATGTTCAAAAAAGAAATGATATCCAAAATCAATAAAAATCATTCTTTATAAAAAAATATAATAAGACCAAAGGATGGTAAAGAATAAAGAAAAAATCATAAAGTGACCCAATATACAAATAACTAAAATAATAAATTAATTTCATAATATATATGATATATCTCACAAGAAGTCACAAAGTGGTGGTCTTAAATTCTTAGTAATGGAAATCCTTATCATAATTAATAAGGCTATAAATATGAATGAAAATATGATGAAGGGATAAATATATTAGTAAAATATCATGAAACCATAAATGATCATCCTAAAACATGATATAGCAACATAAGATCATCAAAAGATCATTAAAAAGTATGAAAGTTATTACATGGCTCAAAATAAATCTCAATATTCAGAAAATAATTTCTCCAAACATAAGAGTGTGGAATACTTTAAAAATATAGTGTAACATGATAGCATGTCATTCCATGAAAATTCATTCAACAATGTAGAATAAATTGAAAAAAAACATTTAAATGTGGTACAACCATAAAAATGGTAAAGCCATTGGGAGTAAACTTTGTATGCCCACTATTATGTAAACCAATCATTATGTCGACACCTAAAAATGTAAGAAAACCCATTATTCCCATGTGTGTGTGAAAAAATAATTCCATCCAATTATGACTATATTATTTGATATAAACTTAAAACAATGAAATTTATGGTGATTTATGACCCCACACATCATCATTCATACAAATGTGTTCCACATAAAATTAATCAGCATCATATCATAAATAATCCTTGGGAAAAATAATTGGTTTGTTAAACATTTCAAAAACATCTTATAACATGAACTTGGGAAATCATAGGACAAAAAACCCTCATTTTTTCAAAGTAAAAATATAATAACAAATTATATAGGTTTATCAATACATCCTTATATTATAAATAATCCTAGGAGGGTGAATAATAGTGAAATTATAAAAAGTTTCATAAATATTTTACACATTATTATAAAAGATGAAGTGTGAATTATTTAAAAAAAATATTTTAAAATTAAAGTGAATTATTTTAAAAACTTAATTATAAATATTTCTAAACAAAATATAATTAAAAATAAATATAAATAAAGATAATAAATTTAGAAAATTATATAAAGAAAACAAAATCCTTTTGTTAATATTTTTAGGTCATTTTTAAAATACCCCAATTTGGAAAAACATTGAAAAAAAATTCATATTATAAATGGTGGAAAGGAAAATATAAATAATATTTAAGAAAAAAACAAACTTGTATTTTTTTTATATAAAATAATTTTAATATGAAAAACATAGACATGTAAGAAAATATTCATGGGTTAGAATAGGAGTAATTCTTACCAATGTAATGATTTTATTTTAGAAAACATTTTATCAAAGAAGTGGTTATTTATATTAAAATTTATTTTTTATATATAAAATTAGTCGATATGTTATTAAATAGTTAAATGGAAGGATTACAAAGATATTTAAATTATATTCAATTATGAAGAACATTGAATTAATGAATCATAAATTTAGTCGATGAAAACTATACCTTGAATTCCCACATAATTGATTGCACTAGTTCCTCTTGAACAACAATAATTACAATATTAATAACCAATTTGAGAACCTAATTCATGTATATATGTTCTTATAAACGTCATTTACAATTATTCTCTATATTTATATTCTTTAATTGTTATTTATTTTCAAAATCATGTGTGAGTAATCTTGATTATTTTAAACTAGTTTCATAAGAGTAGTATTTTTATGCATTCTTATCCAAAATTTTATCATTAAAGGATTATATAAGGCAATGGAATTGATTTATTATGATTGTTTATATATTTATAATTTCATTTTATTAAATTTTCATTTATTTTTATAGTAGACTAAATTAGTGAAAATCATGTTTTGATGATTTTAAAAAAATTATGGTGGAATCATAATTAATGACTCCAATATTAATGTTACATTTACATAAAAAAGGTAAAAATATTATTTACTTATTTATATAATATTTAATCCTTAATTAAGATCTCATATTCATAAATTATATTCTTTAAAATAAATTTCAAGTTTGTGGTTAGACATTCCCAATCATGAACTTACCATAATAAATTGAAGATTATAATTATGGGAGAAGTTTTATTTTGGAAAAATATAATTATTATAGAATAATAATTATATTATTTTGATAATTTAAATATGGTGAATATTATATTAATCGGGTTTAATATGTAATAAAGAAACAATTTGAAAAATGAGATGCACTACATTTTGGAGTTGGTAGCCCACACAATGCATGGTTAACATTTTCATTTCTCATAGAGCGAGTGAGGAAAATGTGGATTATGATTTTTATCTTCATAATCAAGATTATATGATATATTTCATATTTATTCTTCAATTTAAATCTCATAATTATCCAAGAGAGGTGGTGGTGAAAATGGAAATCATCACTTTGTTGATGCGGCAGTCAGCACAATGTATAAGTGACAGTTTCATTTTTCTTAATATAAAGGTGGAATGGTGTTTATTAATCATTCACTTGAAATAATTTAGGTGAACCTCACATAACATACATAAATATTATATCGTTTTATGTGAATATTTAATACATAATACAATTATGAACATCCCAATGCCATAAAGGTTTAGTTTCTTTGGATTCTAGATATATAAACAACATATTTCATAAAAAAATATTCAAAATATCCTAGAAAGTTCTTCTATAATTTTACCCTTATAAGACAAAACTATCTTAACCAATTTCTTTATAACCTATATATAATTTCAATAAATTAAACGGCGATATCAAATGATCACTAAGGGTAAACTTGAAAGATATTAATATATGATCTTATACCATAATATGATAACCATAAGGGTTTGAGATCATGATCATTACTTATAGAGTTCATACCAAATATTTCATATATCATAAATAATGAGTCATTCTACAATGCATTATCATTTCAAATAACTTTATTCATACAAGTGAGGATTCATTATCAATCAATCATTACCTATGTGAGCATATCATAAGAAAACGAATATGTCATATTAATTTTCTAGCATAATTATAAACACATAAAATAATAATAATATCATTGTGGTATTATATATTTATCATGGAATCACCTAAATAGGATAATTATAATATTCTATTATGAGAAAATTATACCTTGTTAACTTCATCATCACTTAGGAGTTTCTTAACTATATCGTCTCTTTGGATATTATTAGCTTCATCATCTCTTAGGATTATCTTGTCTCAATTATCATTACCCAATTCTCCCATCGGTGGTTTATAATATAGCCCTTCATCAAATAATAAAACCCATACATATGTGATCCAAAAGATCATAAAAATTCATCATATCAAAAAAACATAACCCATTGAAAATAAATGGGTTTTATAAACATATAATCATCATAATAAAAAAAATATAACAGCCAATAAAATTTTGATCTGAAACATTTTTATATATTCATTATTTCATTTTAAGATATTAGATAATTTTTCTATGAGAATGAAAAAATATTTATTCTATGCAAATTGGGTTTTATAAAATATATGATTTTATTTAAAATCCTGAATTAATTATAACATAATATGAGTTTGAGATAATTAATTTTTTTATTTAATTCTTCATGAAAAAATTATCTTAAGATAGATTTTTGAGAAATATCTATAAAATATTGTTTTTTCAATGAATAAGGAAAAACTACATTTATTGGAAATTTTATTTTCTTTTTAATTATTCACAAATTAAAATTCAATTTTTTTTTGTTTAAAATTATATTATTTACTTTTTATATAAAATAATACAATTATGTTTTTTTTTTTGAATTAAATTTAAACATTATGTTGGTATAAAAATAGTTTATACTTAAAATAGAAATTTTCTGAAGAAAAAAAATTTATCACGTTTTGATAGTTTAATTTTCAATGAAATTATGAAACTTCTATGTTTTGAATTTTTAAAAATGGGGTCCATATTTTTAATTATTGGATCCACATTTTTTGAATAGGTCTCCTTTATTTTTTGTCAATATAAATAGTAGCCATAGTAATTTTTATTAACACATTAAGGGTAAATTGGAAAATTATAGTTAAAAATAATATAATGACTAGATAATGATCCTAACACTGAAATTAATATTATTGGATGAGTCCATTTTTTTCCCAATCATAAAAATATTTGGTGAGGTGTAATATTTTGTCCATATAAATGTGATTATAACTTTTATAATATTTTATGTAAAGAAACGTAAATAATGTCACATGCTTTTTTTAATAACAATAATATTTTTATCATGGGGATAAATAGGGGATATTTCTGTTGATAAATAATAATTTTAATTATAAATGATTTATATTCATCATGTTAATTTATTTTTAGTTTTTAATTAATAAATAATTACCTTATATTCTTACACAACCATAACGCGGTAATTCTTCAATTAATGGAAAAAATAAAATAAATGATATTTAAAAAATTAATAGTAGTATAATATTATATAATTAATGCTAATAATTAATTTTATAGTTAAAAATGACATATTATATAGTTTTTGAATCATTTTATTCAAATTATTTAATTCTCTTTATTTTATTAATGTCAAAATAAATGAATAGTTATAAAATTGACATTAATGGTATTTTATGTTAAGTAATGATTTATTAAATGATTAAAAATTAATAACACTCATATATTCATAAAATTAATTTTATATGGTTAATTACATCAAAAAATTTCAATTTATTGTTCGTTTGACATTTTATAGTAACATTATTAACCCTTAATGAGTATAAAACTTTAATATTATGGTAATTGTGAAAACGGTTAAGAAAGGGTTAATGGAAAAAAATATGGGTTAAACTGTGATTAAAACATATCAAAATTTTATTTTATGAGATATTTTAACCTCATTCTCATATTTTATTCTAATATTATAAATTTGGATCAATTTGGATACCAAAATAAATTTATATTAATTAAATATTTTAAGATAACACAAGAGTGCCCCTCCCCTCTCTTATAAAAGGGTACCTCATCTTATCATTAAATCACACATAAAAACTCTTTTTATTTATCCAATAGTTTCCCAAATATATTCTTATAATATTGAACCTCATTATATAGGTCTTTTCTAGGAAAAATATCAACCTTAAAGGGCTTAATACATTAAGAAAGTGATACTTTACAAAGAAGATGCATACTTTCTAACTGTATGTTTTAGTTTTATTTCTTATTCAACATCCTTAAAAGACTTCTTAAACATTATTATATAATAAAATTATTATATACCATATAATTATATGCTATTATGTTAATAAAATAAATTATATCCACTTCCAACTTTCATCAAAGGAAATGGAATTCATCATTCATGCGTACGGTGAACTATCGCCTCATGAACTAATTTAATTTGTATTCCATCGCCATCTCACATAGCTGGTTATGGTGATGTAATTAATGTTTATATATTATATTCAAGTCACATATATCATTACTAAAATATAATATATCATTTACTTTCTTATCTTTCCATTCACTGAAAAATGATAATGGCATTCATGTGTAAATGTGTACTACTACCTCCACGAATCGATGAAATTCATTTTTCATAACCACATCAAATGGATGATATATATATATATAAACCTAAATTTATAAAATTAATATTATATTTATGAAATTATTATCATTATTGATATATAAAATAATACTTACCTTCTTTCCATAATGAATGTTGAAAAATAGAAACATTACTAATGCATACATATGGAATACAGTCTCCCTAACCATGACACAGTCCATTTTTAATAATAATATTTCATGAATTATTTAAAAATTATAATTGATGAATAAAAATAATAATTATTTAAATAATAAATAGTGATTCCATACATAATCTTGGAGTAAAATAATCAACAAAGTATGTGTAAATCCCAATGAGTGGAAATTGAAATTTTAAATTCCCTTACCGATTTTGTAACTTACGAAACATACACTCCATAAAATAATTATCATATAATGAAGATGTAAATACCTATAAATTAAATTATATTACATAAAATAATACAATCATAGGCATTACATACACCACACAAAAGGAAATAGTATAAATATAGCATGAATCTCACGAGAATAAGAAATGAGATGAAAACCCCATACCATGCACTTTTCCTTGGTCAAGGGTAGATTAACCTCCTATATAATAGTTAAATAATTTTTATAAAATTATAAAATAACTATATATATAAATATGATATCATATATAATCCTTTAATATTTCTTTCTTAAAAATATTTTAGTAGTATCATCATTTTGGATGTTAACTGGTCTGTTTTCCTTTATTTTCTCAATTAAATAAGCCATGTTTTTTATGGGTAGAATGTATTTTATTAATATCCAAAATGATATTAAGTTCATAAAAATTATTTTTAATCATAAAATGAAAATTATTCTTGAATGATTGCGATGAGGAATGAACTTCATCGCGTTCATGTGGTCGGTAATCCGTCGGTACGCACGAGCGACAATATCATTATATTGGTGGTGAAATAGTATGTAATTTGATGTTATATCATATATAAAGAATAATTAACATGTTATATTTATTATCTAGATTAGTTATACTCATTATAATACCCATCCAAATAATGAAGTGTTTGAATAACAAACTACCCCACGACGTGGAGATGATAATCGGTACGTACGCACATATGGTGACATTGTCATTTATTGGATTGATAGAATAATGAATATGATTTTACCATTTTTATAATAACATCACATTATATATTAGATACTGGTGATATTATTTTAGAATGGAAACAACAAATAAAGAGGAAGTGGAAGAAGAAAAGAACCTGAAAGAGGTGATGAAATATTTACCTCTTCTTCGGGTTCTTCCTTTTGATTTGATCAAAAGGGGTCCTTAGGTTCTCTTCATGTCCAAATGAAGGACTCTAGGATTAATGGATGAAATTTAATAGGGTATTTGGGCAGGTATTGGCTGAGCTAAAAGGTTTTGGAGGTGTGAAATTAAGATAAAGGGCAGTTCCCTTTTATAAGAGAGGTGGGGGTCACTTTAGGAAAAGTTTGAAATATTATTTTATAATACAATAATTGTTGGTTTCTAATGGATCAAAAATTAATTATTTAAAAGATAAGGTGTATTTGGGTCAAAAACATCTCAACCAATAGGTTTTAGACAGGTTTATGTCATCATATTATCCTTATCTTTTAGATTTAACTCTTAGTTAAATAGTTTCACATTTACCATGTCTCATTCTATTTTTATATTATACGGTTAATTAACATACTATAACAAGACAAGAGAACTGCATGTCATTCATTATTAATATAAATAACCTTATCTAAGTCTTTTTTCCAAACCATATATTTTTAGGAAAATTATATCAATTAATAATATAATATTTGTTTTAAAAGCTCAATTATGTCAATTTTGACACAATTTAGTATTTGATTTTTTTGAAAGCCATAAAATACATTATAACTTAGAATATAATTTATTCAACTAACCTTAACATGTCATGTTAACCTATAAAATTAGTGTAATTAATTAAGAGTCTCAATTTACATTAATTAGGATATTTATAATATCAATTATTTTAATATTTAATTAATAATGTAATTACTGCATCATCATTCTGTCATAAATAAATTAATTTATTTAAAGTCTAAAAATTATAAATAAAATACCATTATGTAGGAATTCTTTTTATCTTTCTAATTAATATTTATAGTCTAATTTATATTGAGTTTAACCCTATATGAAAAATGGTTTAGTTATTAAACATTGAATTTAACTCTTTTAACTCATCTTAAAAAAAATAACAAATGTCTTAATCTAATCCAAGAGGACCAAAGAGATTCATGTTTTTTTTCTAAGGTTTCTTTATGTCGAATTATACATATTAAATAGAATTAGGACATGTGTTAAGGTAATTATGATATCATTTTTACCCTTAATTTACCAAATTACTTTTAATCGTGGTAAATAAAAGTCAAAAGTTACTATTCAAAAAAATTATTTTCATCTTATTGAACAACATTTTACTTAATGATATTAACTGTGTCTCTTGGAATTTTGAAATTAAACTCATATAAGCGGTAAAAATACGTTTTATGCAAATTTACAAATGCTCCTAAGAGGTGGGTAAAAGACGGTAAAAAGTTCAATAAAATTTTATACATCTAATTTTATTATAAAATGACTCCAATTAATTACATTGATCTTATATAGGTACTAAATATATATTTTTACTTAAGATAAATTTAAATAAAATAAATAATTATTTAAATAAAAAGTTGGTTTTAAACTATAACGCAGTGTTTTTCACTATTCATCAAAAATTGAATGTTTTCCGAAAAATACCAAAAATTTACCCTAAAAAATTTTTATATTCCAAATTAAAAAATGAATTTTATTTTACCAGATTCAAATCATAAAAGTTTCATTAATTAATTTAAAATATATTCCCATTGTGAAAACTGAAAAGTCGGTTTTTAAAAAGTAAAAACTATCAAAAGATTGACATGTGTTTATGTCAAATTTAATTGTGAAATTCAAATATAATGACCTAAATTGTATTAAAGGATAAAAATATAATCTAATAATACTTCAAAAATATTCAAATAAATAATTTAACATTATATATTATTTGTATTAAAAAGTTGTTTTCAATTAAAATTTAGTATTTTTCAGTATTCATAAAAATATGAAAGTTATCAGAAAAGTACCAAAAATTTATCCAAAAAAAAATTTTATGTCCCGATACTAATGAATAATTTAATTTCATTAAATTGAATATATAAAAGTGTCAAATATTTGTTTTTTAAAGGGTTTTCCATTAAAAGGTGGTAAAATTTAATTTTTTGAAAAATACTTCTTTTATATGAAAAAAAGGAATCTTTTCTTATATTACATGTATGAAATACATAATATGGATTCTAAGATTATATGGAGTATATAAAATTCAAAATTCAGTTAATACTATTCATAACCGCTTTATAACGACTAGTTTGGTAAGTCGTGGTGCGCTCAAACTCGGCGTTGTGTGTAGCGCAAGCTATTGAATTACTTTAAAGAAAATAACTTACTATGAAATATTGGGGTGTTACATTCTTCCCCCCATTTTAGAAATTGCAACCTTTCAATTTTAAAATTGGTCTTGGAAACATCATTGAATGTACCACATCGAAAAAAGAGCCAATAAAACTATCTCTTTAAAAGAAATAAAGTGAAGAACAAAGGTCACCAGAGATAACCCATACTAGGATTCCATATAGGAAAACAATGATATGAAAGATAAACTAAGTGTCAAGTTCTGGTGGAGAGTGATAGAAAATATGATCATGAAAAGGTTAACAACAAGAAAACCATAAACTTGTGATGGGATAAACAGCCATTAGTTTCCTAGTTGGAAAATTAAATGGATTACATTTTCTTAAGTTCCATTTCATAAAGTTGAGGAATTTATTTATGAGATTGACTAAGAAAATAAAGAGATTTACTTACTTTTTAAGTAAAGTTTCATCCTTTAATTAATTTCTACCACTAACTAATCTTTTTTTCAAATTATTAGTATTCAAGATGACTTGGTCACTCCTAAATCACTAGAATCAACTTCTAGAGAATCACATAATCCACAAATGATAGACTCTATATATTTACCTTGTCTTTAGAGATAAACCAAAAATAATGGTTAGTACAATATTAGATGATCCCCAAAAAGGATAATCCTTTAGAGAATGAAATACTAATGTTAATTTCTAAAATTAAATCAACAATACCCAAAGTTCAATAAATACCATTCAATAAACAATTGTCCTTAAAATCCTTCAATATAATCCAAACTTATATTAAAACCCAAAACATAGAATAATTTGATTACGCAGTCTTCCATGTCAAATTGTATCTCCAAATAACATCAAATAATCTTAAAGTCACATACTTAAATGTAATTAACGTAATCACATATTCTCTATGATAGGTTAATAATTTCCATAAATAACCAAAATTTCTATAAATACACGATGAAAACATAAATAAGAATCCATAATTACTCCTCAAATTAAATCCCATAGTATTATATTTTCCTTAGGCATATAGTGTTCCCAAGAGAGTGAACAGATTCCCAAAATAACATTTATCACTTAATCACCAAATCATTTTCTTATACTAAGGATATATATTTGATAAGAAATAAGATCCAAAATCAACTTATTATTGATCAATAAAATCATTTAACTAAAAATAATTAGCCACACTTACCAAGGACTTCATGTATTCCAGTGGTAGGCGATAAATCCCAATCGCACACTAGTTGTGAGTTTGATTCCCGCAGTTTTTTCCAACACGACGGGTTTCCACACAGTCTGCATGCTATCCTTTTTCAAAAACTAAATTTTATTACATTCCCAAAATGAGATAAATTCCTCAAAATAACTGTAACATAATTTCACCACAAATGTTATCTCATTCCTCGCATTTTCATCCCAAAAATTAATAAATTATAATTGCATCAAATTCAAGGATCATATAAACCCAAATGGTTTTTTATAACTATATCAACAATAGAAAAGAAATTTCTTCCTAAAATAGAATTTTTACATAAAAAACACATGGGTACACATACAAGAGAAAATTATTCCAATGTAATCCCATCAATAAATAGAACTAATACTTTTAAACATTTCACAATCCATTTATTTCCACATAGGTTATTCCTTGACCAAGAGGTTATCCTATAGAATAGTTCATTCACTCGAGTAATGCCTAGGTCCCATAAATTTACGGAAAATGACTGTAAATGGATTCTTGTGATCATTTTTATTTTCTTCTATATTACTCCTCATTATTTATGGGAAATTCTTTAATTTATGTCCTTCTTTCCCACACATAAATCATTTCTTTGTCCCATTGAGACACTTCCCTAGGTGTCTCCTTCCACATTTCTTGCATGATTGAAATTGATCTTTCTTTTCTCCATAGTCTCCACTACTGGAGCTCTTATCATTCACTGGATTTCTCTTCTTTGTTGAGTTTGGGAGTTGGTTAATATATATGTTTTCGATCATATTTTTGGAAAACTGATTCGGCATGAACATGATATCTTTTACTCCTATCAGTATTCCATTTCGTTGCTCATTTCCATTATTGTTCCCACCTTATAGATCATGTTCAATGTTACTATGACTTCCATGTAATCTATTCTTTGAATAATATAAGAAATCATAGTGTGAGTCATAAAATCATTTAGATAATATCATAACACCATATTTTTAATCTAAAACACCTTAGGATTAACCAAGGTTATTTATTATAATATTATATTAAAATCCTTCAAATCGGTTTGTAAGGAAAATGTGAATTATCATAAGCATATCCCCAGGAGTGTCATAACCAGGAGTGCAGCAAGGCCTACTGTCATTTACCAAGATACCCTAGGTCAAGTCCGAAACTCTTTATCGGAGTTTTCACTCCAATGTACATTTGTGCCAGAGCCGCCTCTACCTACTCGTATCCAGACATGGATGTATTGCTTGGAAAACCCACATAATATTTACATTACCAAATTTTTTGAATATTCTTCTATACTATTCTTCAATTTCTATCTTAGGGTAGTGTTTTCTAATCAAAGGTTTTCTAAATCTAGCATCCAAGGTTTGTACTAAACTTACTCTAATACCAATTTTAACTCCCCAACCCCAGTTACCCAGAATCAGTGCATTATTACATAACATTGTCATGATATAAGGGATCGTGTCCCGAAAGACCGACCAGTTTAGTATCCTTGGAAGTATTATATGCATACAAATGTTTTAAATTACATCATGAAATAAAAACAACAACATCGCATCCCCTTTGAACACTATTATATCCCTTAGCCTATTCCTGCCGGTTAATCGTAATATACTTCTTTTCATCCTGGGAAAAATAAAACATAGAAAGGGGTGAGCTCAGATGCTCAGTAAGGATAAAAATACAGTGGACACTTTCATAAATATGCATAAACATTTAAGGAAATGTATAATACTGAATCAAAAGCCTTTTAAACTTATACTTTAGTGTAATATGGAAAAGATAAAATCAAATAATTCAATTTTCTTATTCACATGGATATTATACTAGTCAAATAATCACATTCAATATCAATTGCTACTTTCATAATGATGGAATGCATAATTCCAGACTTCATAACCACATAGTCAAGGCCTTATGCCAAGAATACAAATATGGTTTTTTCAGGGCCTTGTGCCAAGACACTAGTTTGTCTCCTGAGACCTACTGATACATCGAGGAGCTATAGTAGGTTCCACCCATCAGTTACTAAGTCCAATGCATTCCTCATATGAAAGGGTTTAAAAATAACAAAAACATTCGTACTAAAACTAACATATGAAATGTCAATATTTTAACCAAAAACCATGAATGGCATAAAAATAGCACATCCACAGTCAAACATAACTCATTAAATACAATATGGATGATTCTATTATGATGAATCAACCTTAATCAAGAATAAAATACACTGAAGGATATTGAAATAGATGAAAATAGTCATTAAAACTATTTGAGATAAATATCCCCTTTTTCTTGAAAACATTTAAATGTCACGCTATTTATCAAAGAAGTCATTTAAAATAGATTTTTGTATCAAAGTGTCCCATACCACTTTGAAACTTTTAAAAGGAATAGTAATTTCAAAATATTTATGTTGGCATAAATAAATACTTAAAAACATTTTTAAAACAAGTACATTAATGAGAATGATTTAGAAGAATAAATATTCAAAACATTTAAAATAATATTTTAGATAAAGTGTTCCTAACCAAATAAGAGACTCTTGAATACAAGTAATTGAGTAATAACATTAATCAAAACATTATAATATCATTATCCTAAAAGGATTCATGATATAATATGTCAAAGGATAGTATATACACCATATAAACGTGAATTGGTGCATAACGACAAAGATCTCTCAAAGGAATGTAAATTAAGACGAAATACCTTTTAAAGACGGTATCCTTAGAATAAGGATGAATCAATGAAATAATTATGTGTGAAAAATATAAATAAAATCAATATAATTGGATATTCAGTTTAAATCAATCAAATTACATTCACACATATTCTTGTAAAAAACGAAACCAATGACTTGGATGTTTAATTCAATGAATGGAAATTGATTTAAGATTTCCCTTGAAAAGTTCATATCAATGATATATAATTTTATCAATGGAGTGATTATGTGTATCAAAGGTATATCCATTGAAACGGGATTTGAAATTACTACATAAATAATAAATAGTTGTTCCACGCATAATCTTGTAGTAAATTAATCAACAAAGTATGTGTATAGCCCAATGAGTGGAAATTGAAATTTGAAATTCCCTTACCGATATGGTGACTTATGAAACATACACCCCATGAAATAAGTATCATAAAATGAAGATGTAAATACCCATAAATTAAATTATAATAAACAATGAATACAATCATGGGAAGTACATACACCACAAAAAAGGAAATAGTGGAAATATAGCATGAATCTCACGAGAATAAGAAGTGAGATGAAAACCTCGTACCTTGTATTTTTCCTTGGACGAGGGTAAGTTAACCTCCGGTATAATAGTTAAATAATTGTTATTAAATTATACAAGAACTATATACATAAATATGATATCATATATGATCCTATACTATTGCTTTGTTAATAATATTTTAGTATTATCATCGTTTCAGGTGTTAACTAGTCTGCTTTCCTTTATATGCTCGGTTACATAAGTTATGTTTGTTATGGAGAGGTTGTATTTTATTCATATCCTGAGTGATATTAAGTTCATAAACATTATTTTTAATCATAAAATGAAAATTATTCTTGAATTATTACGATGGGGAATGAATCTCATCGCGTTTGTGGAGACGGTAATCTGTACGTACGCACGAGCGACAATATCATTATATTGATGGTGAAATAATATGTAATTGGATGGTAAATCATATATACAGAATAATTAACATGTTATATTTATTATTTACATTAGTTATACTCATTATTATACTAATCCAAATAATGAAGTGTTTGAATGACATACTACACCACGACGTGGAGATGGTAATCCGTACGTACTCACGTATGGTGACCTTTTCATTTATAGGATGGATAGAATAATGAATATGGTTGCAACAATTTTATAATAACATCATAGTATATATAAGATACAAGAGTTATTATTTTATAATTTAAACCACAAATAAAGAAGAAGTGGAAGAAGAAAATAATTTGAAAGATGTGATGAAATATTTACCTCTTCGTCGGGTTCTTCCTTTTGATTTGATCAAAAGGGATCTATAGGTTGGATTCCTCACCAAAAAAATGCCTATATAATTAAGGGAGGATATTTTGGAGGATATTTGGGCAGTTTTGGCCAAGCAAAAAGGATTTGGAGGTGTGAAATTAAGAGAAGGGGAAGTGCCCTTTTATAAGAGAGGTGAGGGTGACTTTAGGAAAAGCTTGAAATATTATTTTATAATAAAATAATTTTTGGTTTTTAATGGATCAAAAATGAATTATTTAAATTATAAGGTGGTTATGGGTCTAAAACCTCTCATCCAATAGGTTTTAAATAGGTTTAGTTCATCATATTAACCTTATCTTATAGATTTAACTCTTTGTTAAATAGTTTGAGATTTATCATGTCTCTTTGTATTTTTATATTATATGGTTAATTAACATACTTTAACAAGCCAATAGAACCCCATGTGGTTCAGTGTTAATATATATGACCTTATATATGTCCTTTTGAAAAAACTCATATTTTAAAGAATATAATATCAATTAATAATATAATATTTGTTTTAAAAACTCAATTACATCAGTTTTGAAACTATTTAGTATTTTATTTTTTTGAAATCCATAAAAACTTTATCAACTCGAATAAAATTTATTCAACTAACCTTAAAATTTAATATTAACCTATAAAATTATTATAATTTCTCAGAAGTCTCAATTTACATTTATATGGATTTTATAATATCAATTATTTTAATATTTCATTAATAAGGTAATTACTATATCATCATTGTGTCATAAATAAATTAAATTATTTAATGTCTAAAAATTATTTATAAAATACCATTATGTAGGAAATAATTTTATATTTCTAATGAATATTTATAGTCTAATTTATGTTGTGTGTAACCTTATATTAAAAATGGTTTAGTTATTAAACATTGAATTTAACTCTTTTAACTCTTCTTTAAATAAAATAATAATAAATTTCATAATATAATCCAGGTGAACCAAATAGGTTCATATTTTCTTCCTAAGGTTTTTTTGGGTCTAATTATACATATCAAATATAATTAAGACATGTGGTATGGTATTTATGATATCATTTTTACCCTTAATTACCCTATTTACTTTTAAATGTGGTAAATAAAAGTCAAAAGTTACTATTCAAAAAAAATTATTTTCAACTTATTGAACCACATTTTACTTACTAATATTAATCATGTCTCTCTAATTTTTGAAATTAGACTCCCAGAAGTGGTTAAATTAAATTTTATACAAATTTGCAAATGCTCCTAGGAGGTGGTTAAAATACAGTAAAAAGTTCAATAAAATTTTATACAACTAATTTTATTATAAAATGACTCAAATTAGTTACATTGAACTTATATAGGTATTATATATATATTTTTTACATAAAATAAATTTAAATAAAATAAATAATTATTTAACTCAAAAGTCGGTTTTAAACTATAAAGTAGTGTTTTTCACTATTCATCAAAAATTGAATGTTTTCAGAAAAATACCAAAAATTTACCCTAAGAAAATTTAGATATTAAGAATTCAAAAATGAATTATATTTTAACAAATTCAAAACATAGAAGTTTCATTAATTAATTTAAAATTAATTCCCATTGTCAAAACTGAAAAACTGTAATAGAAAGTTAAAACTATCAAAAGATTGACATGTGTTTATGTCAAATTTAAATGTGAAATTATTTATAATGACCTACATAATATTAAATGATAAAAATAAAATCTAATAATACTTCCAAACCATTTAAATTCATGATTTAATGCTATAAATTATTTTTATTAAAAAGTTGTTTTCAATTAAAATTTAGTATTTTTCAGTATTCATCAAAATATTAAAGTAATCAGAAAAGTACCAAATATTTATCAAAAAATAAATTTTTTATGTCCTGATTATAAAGAAGAATTTAATTTCATTAAATTGAGTATATAAAAGTTTCAAATATTGGTTTTAAAAAGTGTTTTCCATTAATGGTGGTAAAATTTCATTTTTTGAAAAATACTTCTTTTATTTGAAAAAAATGAATTTGTTCTTATATTTTGTCTTAGAAACACATAATATGGAGTATAAAATTATATGGAGTATATAAAATTAAAAATTCAGTTAATACTATTAATAAACGCTTTTGAAGGGCTAGTTTGGCAATTCGTGGTGCGCTCGAACTCGGTGTTGCATGTAGCGCAAACTATTGAATTGCTTTAATGAAAATAACTTACTATGAAATCTTGGGGTGTTACACATGATCTCATGTTCAATTAGAATTTTTTTAATGGTCTTCAAAATTAATTAGGTACTTAATCCAATTTTAGAGCAGCCATGCAACCTCAATCTGATATATTATCTAAATTAATTATTCAAACCTTGGTAGACATGATTCATGAAATCTAAATTTATTACTACGGAATTTGGGATCATAATGTTTATTTATTTGATTTCTATTGTAATAACAATTTTCATTCCATCATACAGATGAAACCTTTTGTGTCGTTATATGGAAAGTGATTTAGGCCTCTAGATTTTTTAGATGAAATACATGAAATGAACTTTATCAGACAAGAATTGGTAGAAGAAAATTTTGAGAAGGTGAAGGTAATTTAGCAACATATGAGGTCATCTGAGATAAGGAAAAAATTTATAAGGATAACTAGAAAAAAGTTCATCCTTTCAAGGTAGGGGATAATTTTTTATTTAAGTATCTTCATAGAAAATTATTATGTGTTTTTTGGAATCAGGGGAAGCTAATTACACATATGTTTTGATAATAATATATCCAAAAAAAATGTTTCAATTTTTACTTAGTATCCTTTCCTCTATGTTTATCCCAAGTACACTATGATTTTCATGTTTTGAGGTTAAGAAAGTATGCGTCATATTTATCTCATGTTTTGAGACCTAAATTTCTATAGTTGGTGGAGAAACATTATTATGAGGAACAAACTATTAATATACTTGACCATAGTGATCAATTATTTCATAACAAGGTAAATCACTTGGTTAAGTTTGTTTGGATAAACTATATAGCTAAAGAGGTAGCATAGGAACTTGAAAATGCTATGAGGGAAATATATCCCCACTTGTTTAATAAGTATATAAAATTGAAACTATGAAATTTAAAAAATGGGGGAAGTATATAAAAACCAAGGTAATATTTATATAACATATTTTCATATATCTTTAGTTATTTATAAAATATTATATAATTTTTCAGTCAAACGTAAAAAGAATTATTATATCAAAATTTGGTTTTAGCCATTATATGGTTTCATATAAAATCTTGATTTTAGAATTATTGAATTTTAATTTGAAAAAATTAATTCATTTTTGAATTCTTAATTTCAAAATTATCTTAGGATTAATTTTCAAAAAATTTCTAAAAAGAATTGATTTGTTATGGGATAGTGAAAAATACTGATTTTATTGAAAATTGAATTTTATTTTCAATAATTTACTAAGTAAAATTATAATTTGGACTATTTTTAAAAGTTAAGTAGTTACCTCTTATCTATAATAATTCAATTATGGATTTTTAAATTTACTTTATACTTAAATTTTTTATAGAAATAGCATATACTTAAAAAAGGAATTTTTATGAAAAAAACTGTTTTTTCGTCACATTTTTCCAGTTTAATTTTAAATTAAATTCTTCAAATTACATATTTATAATTTTGAATAATGCATTACATAATTTCAATCAATGGGTCCAAGTTTTCTAATTTTTTACCTTTTATTTTTTCTCAATATGTATTGTAGCATTAGTAATTTTAGGTACCACGTTAAGGGTAAATTAGTTAATTAAAGTTAAAAATAAAATGATAGAGAATAAAAATTTATTTTAACACCTACATTAATTTTATTTTATGACTATTTTATCCATAAAAATACATTATTTAGTTATATGATTTTTTTCATTTTGATGTGATTATAACCTTTATAATATTTTATGTAAAGAAAACTCAAAAATGTCACACACAAGGTTTTAATAAATTTAATATTTAACATGAGCATAAACATAGTATATGTTTTATTTTAAATAGTAATTATAAATATAAATTATTTATATTTATCATGGTAATATATTTTTAATTTTTAGTATATAAATAATTACCTAAAATGATCATGCAACACTGACATAATAATATTTCAATCAATGGAAAAATAATATAAATGATGTTAAAAATATTAAATTTATTATAATTTTAATTAATTAATGTGAGCCATAGATTTTATAGATAAAAATAAAATATTATAGACTTTTTTTACATTTTATTCTAATTAATTTTCTTTATTAATGTTATTAATTCCAATTTAAATGAATAGTTCAAAATTGATATTATTAATATTTTCTGATAAAAACTAATTTATTAACTAATTTAAAATTCATAAAAATAAAATATTTGACCCAAATAATGGGATATAATTAATAAAATAAACCATGGTCTAGTTTTTGTTTTTTATCATGTCATAGTAACATTATTAACCCTTAAAGGGTAGTAAACTTTTATATTAGAGTAATTATCAAAAGGGTTGATGAAGGGTTAAAATCAAATGATAAGGATAAAAATGTGATGATAGAATTTCCAAATATTATTTTATTATATTATTTCTGATAATACTCATATTATATTAGAATATTATAAATTGTTTATCCATTTTAACATAAAAATTATTTTATATTAATTTATTATTTAAAGAAATCTCAGGAGTGGCCCTCACCTCCCTTATAAAAGGAAACCCTTTATTCCCATTTAATAACACTTAAAAATAATTTTATATTGAAAAATACCTAACCAAATCCATAAATCTAATATCTAACATCAACCTAGGGGTATTTGTTTAGGAATAATACCAACATTAATGTAATTAAGGTATTAAGAAAATGAGTCTTTTGAAAGAAGATATATAGTTTTTAACCACATGTTTTAGTTTTATTTCATTTTCCACCACCTTTAAATCATCCTTAACCGTGAATATATACTAACATAAGTGTTAAGATAAAAATTATATGTTATTATTTTTATTTATTAACTAATATCCATCTCCAACATCCATTAAATGAGAATGGAATACATCGTTCTTCTGTACGAAGAACTGAAACCTCATGAAGTGATGTAATTATTTTTCCATCATAGTATCTCACATCTAGTTATAATTATGGAATTAATGCTTATATATGATATTATTGAAATATTTACTATTGTAATAAGATAATATATCATTAATTTCTTACCATTCCATTCATTGAAAAATGAAAATGTTGTTTATGCATACATGTGGACTACCATCACCCTGAAGCGATGTGATTCTTTTATCATCACCACATCACATGGATGATATAGATAAATATATTCAAATAAGGGATATGATATTTATAATATTATTATTATTATGGTAATATATAATTATACTTACCATCTTTCCATAATGATAGTTGAAAAATTGATTCATTAATCTGGTATACGTATGGTCTACCATCTCCATGATTGCAATGTAGTTCATTTTTCTGAATCATCATTCATTATTGAATTCAAAAGTATAATTGATGTATAAAAATTATAATTATCTCATAATTATTAATTTTTATATGATTTGATAATAACCCCTTTGACCAAATTCAACATAGTAGAGTCATTTTAAACTTATATACCAAATATCAATAAAACGTCCAATGTGAACTTAAATGACTAGTTATTTTTATATAAAATGTTAATATGTGAGATAAAATTATTAATATAATTTAAATATGTTTTTAATAAAGTAAATAATTAAAATAAAATTATTATTCAATAAGATAAAGACTGTACGTGATGATTCTGACACAAGTTAAGGGACTTTATTTTAAAAATTCTCTTTTAATGTTTTCCTTAAAACTATATTTTTCTTCCATATCCATATTTTTTATATTATTTTATGGATGTATTTATTTATATATAATTTAATTATAAAAGTATACATTATATTTATTTTTTTCTTTCCTTCAATTATTTTTCAAAGGAATATTTTTATGAAATGTTTTGACATTATTTACAAAAAGACAAAAGGAATGGTCTATTTTAATCTATACGGTGACAATGAAATTTCCAAATAACATAACCAATATTTGATATTTGACTTCCATTATTAGATTTCATATTTTATTCAAATTAAAATCCAAATTCTATTTTTTCTGGAAATTTTAGTTTTAAAAAATTAGTTTTAAAGGAAAAAAATATATAAATATCTAAAAATGTTTTCTTATGGTTGAAAAGAATTTTTTTATGATTTAAGACTATATAAAATCTATTATGGATAATGGGAATTTTTATGAGTATAGGTGGTTCTATTTTAATTTGAGAATGGGTGATCCTATAATATCTCACCAATTCATTATGTAAATGGTATGTTTTAACTAGATATATTTCTCCCAATATATTTTACGAATATACTATGATGGTTATTCCAAGTATAAATATGAGGGTTATTTCAAGTGTAATTTTGATGGTTATTCCATGTATAACCATAATTTTTATTCCATGTTTGAGTAAGATTCAAAAGAAAATGATGTCCCATGTAACTTACATGTTTTATCTATACTTTCTATGGATTTTTATTGAAATCTTATGATTTCTCCACATAAGATAACTATGTTATGTTTAAACGAAATAATATGATACTTTTTAAGGGTAAAATTTATAAATTCATAAAAATATTACTATAAGTATTTCATGATTTCAAAAAACAAATATGGGTTCTATTTTTCCGTTAATATTTCTTATAAAATAATTTATGAAAAATTTTGGGCAGATAAAGTGATTTCTTAGGTAAGAATTTTTTTATTAGGTGCCCAAATTTTATTTTGAAAAGGAATATTTTTATAACTATTCATGGAATTTTTGTTTCCTTATTTTTTATGTTTCTTATTGATCTTTTTGTGCTCATCCAAAGTTTAAAAAAATCATAGGGTTTATGGATGGGTAATGGAAAATAAGTAGTGAAGTTGAAAGTAATGAATATTTTTCATGAAAAGGAAATGTGTTTCATTTTTAATTTTTTATATTATCATAAAATGGATACTCATTATAAGTTTAAACTTTTTAATATATGGGTTTTTTATATAATAGTTATGTCCTAACTCTAAAAAATGCTAAACTGAAAAGATATTTGGTAATGTAAGATAGTAATTTTAGATTAAAGTCGCTAGAATATGTACTGTCTTAGTTTGGGTCATTACATAAACCATATAGATAAATAATAAGCATAGAACAATTACATCATAACCTTAAACAATCATAAGAGGCATTCAAATATGTTATCAAAAATGAAAAATTTGTTTAGAAGATGACATGAATATTTCTTGTAGAATATACCCATTTCAGTATGAGATAAATTCTTTAATATATAAAAAATTCTGAAATAAAAGGTAATAATTTTTTTTCAAAATAAAAACGGACAATTTTAGAGGACGCTTCAAATAATTTAGTATTATTAATGGTGGAAAATTATATTCTTTTCGTAATTGATAAAATAATGAGTTTGGTCAAACAATTGATAAAAAATACCTCATTAAAAATGACAAGAATATAACTTTTAAAACATTTTAAGGAAATTAAAACATGTATAAAAATAACTTTAAAAATCAATGGAAAATTTAAAAACATTCTAAAAAACAATTTAATGAAAATATAGACATGGAAGAAAAAGATTCTTGATGAAAGAGGAAATCAAGTTGAATTTTCTGAAAATAATTTCTAAACTATTTTGATAATAAAATAGAGTATAATGAAATAAAAATATTTAAACCATAGAAATAAAAAAATTAGAATAAAATATATGTTTTTTACAGGATAAGGATCATATAATATTACTAAATAAAAATTTAAAATAACTAATCCTGGGAAGAAATTAGATTTAATATCAATCTCTTATAGCTTTGGTGACTTTTAAATCATAAACTGAGTGAAATAAATAAATTAAAATAAAACAATAAAATACATGAATGTAAAAATATTCATGATGTAACAGTTCAAATGGGTATAATATACTTCATATTGAAGAAACAAGTGGTGAGTATGGCATATGTCTCACAGAAATAAAAGTGACATGAGAAACCCTTACCTCAAGTTTCAGATTTCTTTTTATAGGTTCAAAAAAATTATATATATTATTTGTCAATTATAGAAGCATATTCATACATAAAATTCATAATAATATTTACTTATTTAATATTATAACCCATTTATTAATTTTTCTTCATTAAAATCATTGTTTTTCGTGATAATTGTTTCCTTTGTCATGCATGTTATGGTTCAATGGTTATAGTACATGTACTTTGATCACAACTAAATCATATCTATAATGTTAATAATGTCATATTTATCACTTTTAATCATTATATACACTTTTATAACTATTCTTGTAACGCATTGATAAAAAATTAATTACATCACTTAGTGGAGGCGATACTCCAAAAGTCTACATCGATGATTTTTTCACTTTTCAATGGATGGAACAAAATAAATTTAAATAAAAATTCACCATTATATAATAATTATTATAACAAAATACCATCCATGTAAAGAGAAAATATGAAAAAAAATCACATCACTTCGTGGATGTGGTAGTTCACACATATACACAAGTGAAATTATGATTTTCCAATGGATGGGAAGGAGGTAGAAAGAGGTTATCCCATTATCATAATAAAATAGAATTATATGAACTATACATGATTCATTATTTTAGTATGGATAAACATATTTATAGGATTTATAAGTATAGATGAACTTCCAGAGAGTCAGTTAAGATGGTTACATATTCTTTGAGATATCTTCTTTTTCTTACACACTAATCCTTATTAGGATGAACTTATGAGAATACCAGAATATCTAAGACATGTGTAAGGAAATTAGAAATGTTTTAATATTAGTATTGTCTAAGATATTGTGATTAATTATTGTGAATAAATAAGGATATGAGGTTTCCTTTAATGATTGAGAAGAAGGGAGCCCTTAGAATTTCGTAAAAGATTAAAATAAAATATATATCACAATCATGTTAAATGGAACCAAGGAACCCCTAAATAATTAGGTAATATTTTATAAGTTCAAAATAAATTCAAATAATCATATTTAGATAATTTTTTTGACATTATAATTCTTATCTCTTAGGTAAACCACTTTAAACCAATTTTAACCTCAACTGTGATAACTTAAATTATTTACCATGATAAATTAATCTTATGAACAAAAATATATGTGGAATTCTAAATAAATTTTTAAATACATATTTGAAAATTTTAATTCAGTTTATTAGATTAAATTGATATTGGTGGCATAATTTTATCATAATAAAAAAAATACGTGCAATACATTTTTTAATAAAATTCCTAATTTAAGCATAAAAAACATTTTTTATTAAAATCTAGTAAAAAAGATGATTTATAAGAATTTTTTTATTTAATAAAAAATTGTGATCTATATACTTTTTTATAAAGTCAAAATATAATGGAACCTTCCAACTATAGCATTAAAAAAAATACCCAAAAATATTTTTTAATTTGAATAAAATAAAAACTTTTATTCACAAAATCCAAACTTGGGTTTCCAAATTTTATATAATGTTTTCAAAATACATTATTTAAATCCATTAATATATACTGGGTCGATAAAAATTTTAAAAAATTATTAATTGATTCTTACATTATAATATTTAATAAAAGTGAAGGTATTTGAAAAATTAATATTTTCACTATTCACCTAAAAATCAACTATTTTAGAAAAACCTCAAAAATTCACCCTAATGAAAATTTGATCAATTGAATGAAAATATTATTTCAATTGTTTCAATTTAAATTTCAATTATTTTCATAAATTAATTCTAACTTCTATACAAAAATGCAACAAAACCCATTTTTTAAAAAAAATTGAAGCATAAAGTAACTTTTCTGAAAAATGAGTGCTTATTTATTATGAATTAATCAATACATTTTTTATCTAAAACGATTATTATTATTTTCAAAAAAATAATCCTATTCATATCATTAATTATAATTTCTATGATATAATGGTCATATTTAAATAATAATTGTTTTATAGTATATCGCAATTCTCATAATGTTTGTTGTTTCATGTTAAGAAATATATTAAAAACATAAAAAAATTAAAGATAAATATATCACAAAATCTAAAGGTGTTGAAATATTAAAATTAACTTTATAAATAATACTAATTTTATTATATAATAACTATAAAATTTTAATTTAAAAGCTAAGATAGATAAGGAATGAAGTTATGAAAAAATGAGTACTCGCATTGAAAACTATAGGTTTTCCATGAAGTATTACCTAAAAATAGAGGAATTAAGAGAATATAATATGACCATAGGATCAATTAAAATGAAAAATCATCCAAATTAGAAAGAAATTTTATAGTTTCAGGTGGAAAATTAATTCTTTGAATGGTATCGTATGAGTGGTGAGAGGCCCCTTTTATAATTAGTGAAAATATAATTGCTACAATTATAACCAATTAATATAGAGTAAGAACATGTTAATCATACCATGTGTCTCTAAAAACTAATAATAATATATTTTGTGATTTTATATGCCTTATTATCCCCCAAAAATAAATTTATACCCATTTTTTAAACATGTTTCAAGTCATTACTGTTATGTTTTTAAATTTTCCCATTTACATTTTTTTACCTTGGAATCTAGTTTTTCACCATGTAATTAATATTTTATTAAAAATATATGAAAACATATCCGGTCAAATTTTGGTGTGATGCAAAAAAAAGATTCTCTATTAATTCTAATTCCATTTATAAATAATTTAAAATTAACTTTTAAATTAAAACATTTTATATATATAAACACTTTTTTATACAAAAAAGTTGTTCCAACCATATTATGTTATTAATATTACATATCATTGGTTTCTAATTAAAATTTTGTTAATAAAATTATATATGTGTTTGAAAATTATAATAGAGTCATTATTTAATATATTTTATATTAATTTTTTAGATAAAAATTGCACAATTTTCATAAAATTAATCTTTGAAAAAAACATTTTCACTATTATCACTGTAATTAATTTTAATTTTAATAATATTATTATTTTATCTAAAAATAAAATGATCTTTTTGGATAATTCAGACCTACTAACTTCAAATATATAACCCATCTTACTAACTAAAATTTCTAATGGTGAGAAAAATATAATTTTCCTATTAATGAACATAATGTATAAAAAGAGTTTTTAGAAAATCCTATCTTCAAGAATATAATTAAATTTATATTATTATAAGTTTTTTTAATTTTTTGAAAAACTAATTAATTCTATATAAACCAACCAAATTATTCATTATAAACTAAAATTAATATTTTATCATTTTGTTAAGGTATCATGGTTTTCATTTTAGTATAGTGGTGTGTGCAAGAAAAGTTACCCACACGGTATTTAATTAATGAAACGTAACTAATAAAATCATAGCCCATAATATTTAACCCCCCACCCCCCAAAAAAAATCAATTTTCTTCCATGAAGTTTTATTATATGAAGGTAAGAAATTTAGGGTCCTTTTCTCTCATCACATCCTCAGGTTCCCATGTAGCCTCATCAAACTTATGATTCTATGATAAAAACTATAACTCGATTAGGTGTCTTATTCCTAAAAAACATATCTATTTGATATTTTATCTCTATAGGTTATTATTCATATGAAATATTTTTTTACAATTGTATAAATTTCAATATTATTATATGTCATGGATATAGTATATACTTTCACAAAATTGATACGTGGGATGCAGCTTAAAGTTGAGAGAGATGTGGAGGGATTCATAAGTGATAGGTCATAATCATGGAATGAAAATGTTTCTAAAATAGACCAATGTATATAGTTATAAAACTCCATTTCATTCCAAATATCATAACCCACTTCTATTTATTTACTTGAAGGTACACATATTCACCAATTTCAAACACTAGATCTCTAGGAAAATTATCTACATAACTCTTATTTTGACTTTGTGTTTAATTAGTAGGATTACAAATAGTTCTAACATTATCTATAATTTCATATACAATGTTATGATGTATTAGTTTCCTCTCTTTAACTTCATCACAACATATTGGAGTCTTGAATCTCTTCGCATTGAGAGCCTCATATCGTTCCATTTGAATGCTAGAATGGAAACTGTTGATATCTGAGAACTCATACAAGGGGGTTTATTAATCCCAATATCCTTTAAAATACATTTAAGAACATGTTAACATAACCTATAGAGTTTTAATGGTTGTCTTAGATTTACCACTTATTTGAGGGTGATAAGAAGTGCCAAAACTCAACTATATCCCCAATTATTTCAGAAACATTTTCTAAAAAAATCAAGGTAAACCTTGGATCCCAATCAGATACAAAGGATATTATTACCCCATGAAGCCTAAACACTTCTCTTATGTATATCTTGGAGATTTTTAAAAGTGATAAATTTTATCTGAGGGTAATAAAATTCAATGACTTTAAAATTCAATTGATAATAACCCAAATAGAATTTAGGCCTTTAGAAATTTTTTAGAGTCCTACGATGAAATCTATTATTAGGATTTCCCATTTAAATACTAGTATCTGTAATGGTTTCAACATACCCTTATACTTTTATTATTTATCCCTAAATTAATAGCATATCAATTACTATGATATGTTTTCTACAGATTCTATATTCATGCTATCCAAACATAATTTTTTAATCTATAGACATATTCTTACATCTTGGATGAATAGAGAATATGATGTATGTGAATCATATAAAAGTTCCTTCATCAATTTTGGTTTTCAAAGAACACATATCCTTGTTCTAAACCATATAAGTCAATATTTATCAAAGTTGTACTTTGGAATATTTTATACCTTTTTATATAGATCTTTATCATCTTTCTAGGATTGTTTGATATTTATGTGTTTGGAAGGTTGAGTAGTCATTTAGGAAAGATGGAATTTCTCACCTTTAATTTTAAATCATGATTTATAATTTAAAAATCCTTCAGTATTGAGTCTTTTCAACCCTTAACATAGATAGAGTAGCATTGCCTTTCCTTATTAGAGAATCATTCAACTTATTTTCCTTCCCCATGTGGAAATTTACTGAGTAGTCATAATCCTTTATCAATTCCAACCATCGCCTTTGGTGAATATTAAACTCATTATATGTAAATATATATTACAATCACTTTTGATCATTATATATATCATTATTTTCTCTATAGATATAATTTTGTCAAATTTTTATTGTAAAGATCACTACAACCAACTCCAAATAATATATTGGGTAATTTTTATAATGATACTGTAATTGGAATAAGGGATAATAAATTACCTTATCATTATATATGAAGACACAACTAAATTTATTTTTAAAGCATTACTATATATTAAAACCCCTTCCCTACTGTAGGTTAATATATGTAAAGGAGTAGTGACCAAGAACATTTTTAATTCCTTAAAACATTATTCACATTCCTCTATCCAAAATAACTTTACTCCCTTCTATGTAAAATTTTTAGTGGATTTTAAATCCATGATAAATTACTGAAAAAAACATATATATTATCTAGATAAACTATAAAAACTACTAATCTCGGTGAATATGGTCAGTCAAATGCATTTATTGATAGCGTACATCTTTTATGGATATACTAATATTCCCTTTATTGTGATTACATGACCCATGAATGATTCCTTTTGCAGTAAGAACTCACAGTTCCAAAATACGGCTTACAGTTTCTTCATTTAATAGTCATTTACATAGTCTATAAATAATCTCTATTTCTTCCTTGATATTTTAATATATTAGAATATTTCCTATAAACAAAACTAATTTTTTATAAAAATAGTATGTAAAAACTATATTAATTAGACACATTAAGATAAAATAAGAGTTCATATAAATAAATTTCATCTCATTAAATTCATAGTGTATATACCTTGTATAGAATGTTTTCTTATAATCAATTAAAAGACACATCAATCCATCCTAATTTTTGAAAAAGAGGCCTTAGTCACCCCAAAGTGAAGTACTAGGGAATGTAAAACATTTATATGGATTATCTTATATTATATTTTTTAATTCAACTAATTTAATTGGATATATTCTATATAGACTCCTTGAGAGGGAAATGGATCCATGTAAGTGTTTGATAAAAAATTAAACCCCATTCCCTCTGGGAAGACCAAGCAGTTTTTCATGAATATATTTTTATACTACAGTATAACAACAATGTAATCAATGTTAACTTATTCCTTAGTCATTTCATTCAATATTCCCTCAATGTTCAATGTTATAACCCATATTATAGAATTTTCTTCATTAATGATTTCATAATAATCCTTGAATTAATACTATATAATATGATTATTTGGGATATAAAATAATACTTCCTTATCTCTACAGTTGATATTTTCTCTGTGAAGAGAGACCCAATACATGCCTAATATTATATATAATTCTTATAAGTACTGTATAACTATATTCATAGGGAGTATCTTCCATGGATTCCACCCATATGTATCACCGAATAATTCTTAACTGTAGAGTTCTAAAGGGATCCAGTGAACTAATACTGGTGTGATCACACCCATTGTTACCTTGATTCTTTATGGTTCTCGCTATTTCCTTGAATAAAGGAAAATTTTTAGTTATTATACTTAAATTAAGGAATGTATATATAAGGAAACTACAAACTTGAAAGGGTGGTTTCATAAATGACATGAATACATCAACCTACGAATCTCTAGGTTTCAATCTAGCTTATTTATGATTATTTTCTAACCAAGATATTTATATATTCAAATTCTTACAATTGGTTAATAAAGATAATGTAAATTAACTAAATTCTATCATCCTTGAGTGTCAAACTAACTGTATGGTTAGACCTGTTTTTCATACACTAAGGCATGATTAAGTTAATTCTTAGTTTTTCCCATTTCAGGGTTACTAATATAATGTACATATATTCCAATCCCTATATCCAATTATTGTATCTATTCGGGGATATTATTGTGGGTAAAACACAAAATCTCTAATTTACCATTATTTTAAAATATTATTCTATACTTAGACTTGTCACTTAGTCTTATACCTAGGCTTTTTACTAAGTTTGCCTAAAATAAATGCTCCAAATAACTAAAATAATCTCCAAAAATAACTATAACTAAATTTAATACCAACTAATGTGTCCTAAGATGAACAAAGAATAAATAATACATCAATTTAATAGTTTAGATAATATATCTCACAGACATTCACATAATTTTAGGACCAAAAGTTTTAGTTTCTTGGATATTCTCTATATAGATATCTTATTTTACAAAACATAAAAATATCACTACATAATCACACTCATATAAAAACTTTTCAAGGAATATCAACTGATAAATTCATCATCATATACTAGGGTATTGAAATATAATAAAGGGGTTATCTTAGACACTCAATAAGTTTAAAAAATATCAAATATATCACATCATAAATATGAAGGTGAACATGAGGAAGGGATAAATATACTGATAAAATATCAAGAGTACATATATAATAATAATAAAATATCATAGAGAAACATAATATCATTAAAATATCATAAAATAAGAATAAAATAATTCACATGGATCAAAATACATCTCATTAATCATAAAACTTATGAACATGAATGAGAGTGAGGAATTCTTTAATAATAATGGGTAACATGGGATATAGCATTTCATGAAAATGAAATGAATCTTGTAAATGTGTAATAACATGGTAAAAAACTTAAATGTGTAAAAACCATAATCATAGGAAAACCATTATGTAAAACACATTATTCCCATTCCTATGTGAACAAACTCTTTTTTCCCACACCTGAAAATGTGAGCAAACTCATTATACCCAAGCCTATGGGAAAAAATCACTATGAACATTCATGACTTTATAACGAGGCATAAATGTTAAAATAAAAATTAGAAGATGATATATGACCCCACCCATCATCATTTATAAATATGTGTGCTACTAAAAATGAATCATCATCACATCTTAAAGAACCCATGGAAAAAATGTATTTCTTAAACTTTTCAGAAACACCTAAAAATGAAATTAAGAAATCATTGGATATAAAAAATATCATTTTTGAAAAGGAATCATATAAAATAAAATAAATATGGCGGTCAAAAAATCACTTCATGAGTGATAAACCATGGAGGAAAAATAGAAGTGAAAATAAAAAAGTTTTCACAATACATACCTTCAAAAACATTTATAAGATGGTAAAGAGAAGAATTTTTTAAAATTTTTAAAATTATTTTGATATAAATTATCATTGAAAAATTAATAATCAATATAATAAATTAATAGTGGTAATGAATTAAAATGTATCCCTTTATTAATATTTTTAGGCTATTTTAATAAGAACCCCATATCTTAGAAGAATTGAAAGAATTATATTTCATAAAAGAGTTAAATAATAGTATGATGAATATAAAATAAAAACTAATTTTTCTTTCTTTAAATAAGATATTTTTAGTTGGAAAAATATACACAAGGAAGAAAATATCCATTTGTAAGAATGGGAGTTATTCTTTCCAATGTTGTAATTTTATTTGAGAATACATTTTATCAAATAATTGGTTATTGATGAAGAAATGTAATTTTAATAGAGAAAAATGGGAAATTCCATGAAAAATTTGTGAATTTTAGGATCAAATAATTTTATAAAATTATTATCTAATAATAAATATTATAACCCAATGAATCGAAAATTTAGTCGATGAAACCCTTACCTTGAATTATTTCATCATTAATTTCACTCTATCCCCATGTATGACAATAATAACCATCATAATGTCCTATTTTATAACCTCACTCATTTATATTAATTATTATGTGCTTTTTTACAATTATTATCTATATGTATATTACTGATTTATTATCTATTTTCAATACCTGTTGTGAGTAATCTGGATTATTTTGAAATAGTTTCAAAAAAGTGGTGTTTTATTAATTAGTATCCCAAATACCATCATTAAAATATCATAAAAGGAACATGAATTTTTTTTTATTATATTTTATAAATTTATTCTATTATATTTTTAGTTATAGTTCTTGTAAATGAAATTGGAAACAAGCATGTTTCGGTGATTTTTAAAAAATGATTCATGGAATCTAAATTAATGATTTTAATATTAATATTACCATTAAGGAAACAAAATATTATAATTATTTACTTATTTATATCATATAAAATCATTTCTAAATTTCACATAATTATCCATGATATTATTTTATAGAATTTTTGAAGTAGGTTGTTAGACCGACCCAACGATGAACATATCATAATTAATGGTTTATTATGATTATGAAAGTAGTTTATTTTGATATGATATCATTATAAAATAATTATAATGATATTATTTAGACAATTCTTTGTTTTTCAATCATATTCTAATAAGTTTAAATTAATAATAATGAAACTAGATTACAAAACAAGATATGTTGCGTTTTGGAGACCGTAGTCCACAAAACGCGTGATTAAAATTATGATTTCTTGATGAATTAGAGGGAAATGTGGTTGATTATAATTTGAATCCTAATAATAAAAATTTGATTACATATTTATTATTTATTCTTCACTTTCACCCTTATAATAAGTTAAGAGTGGTGGTGATGAAAAAATGAAATTCATTGCTCCGTAGAGGCCGTAGTCTGCACACCTCACAAATGATGGTTTCTATTTTCATAATAAATAAGGTTAATGTTGGTCAATTTTTATTACATTAGAATAAAAAATCAGAATAAAAAAATACTATTTAAATTATATAAATATAAATTATTTGAGACATCGAGGTGGGGTGGAGAGAGGCCCCATTTGTAAGTGGTGAGAAAGTCATTTTTATAATTATAACCACTTAATATAAAGGGACCATAGGTAAACATGTAAAATGGATCAAAAAAAGTAATATAATGAAGTGTTGGATTATATTATATTTATCATCCCTTACCCATGGAGTTATATACTTTTTAGGCATGTTTCAATTCATTTATGATTAGGTTTTTATATTTTACCATATTTATGTTTTACCTTGTTAAATAAATTTTAACCAAGTAATGTATATTTTCTTAAACATATAAGGAAACCAATAATAACAAAATTGGGTTCACTAAATCTAAATTTATTCTCAATTTATTGTATTTCAATTTATAAATAATATAAAATTGACCTTTAAATTTTAAAAAATGTATATATTATAGAGAAAATATTTCTCAACCATTTTATGTTTTTAGTCTTATTTAACATTTGTTACCAATTAAATGTGTATTAATATAATTATAAATTTATTTATACATAATATTAGATTATTTATTTAAAATATTTTAGTTTAATTGATTAGATAAAAATTATGCAATATTAAGAAAATAAACCTTTAAAAAATAGTTTCACCATTATCATTGTGATTGGATTTAATATTAGTAATATTATTTTTAATACTCAAAAAAAATGATATTATTTTCATAATTTAGACCTAATGATTCCAAATAACTATTCCATTATACCAAATAATATTTCAAATGGGGGGAAATATTAATTTTCATATTATCCCACATAATGATTACAAATAATTTTCATAAAAAAGTGTATCTCCAGGCCTAAAATTACCATTGTTTTATTATTCCTTATCATATAATTTTTATAATGTTATTTAATTATATTAATAACCTCCAATTTAATAGCTAAAAAATATTAGTTTTATTAAATAATTATATTGAGGTAATTTGGTTTTTTTATTAAGTTTAGTGTTGTGTTAAAGATAAGATACTCACAAGGAATTTAATTATGGATAATTAATTTCTAAAAACATAGTTCATTAAAAAGATAATGGGGATTTATACAGGATATATATCCCAATATATAAACAAAATAATAAACTAAAATATAGATACCCAAATCCTCATTTTAAGTGAGATAAATCCACTTTTAACCCCCAATATTCTAAAACCCATGCTAAGGATCATCTGTTATAATGAGTAGTACCAATATTTAACATGTATCAAAACATTAAGGCTTATGAAGTGCCCAAATCAGTGTGAATCACTAAGAGGGGGAGGGGGTGAATCAGTGATACCTTAAAACTTTTTACTAATTGATTCCTTATCAATTAAACCTCTATGGCTGGTTAAAGCCTCGATCCACTCTTCTTGTATCTCTCACCTTTCCTCGAATGATTCAGTAAATGTAAAGGCACTGGACACAAGGATTTACAAGGTTCGGCACCAAAGGCCTACGTCCTTGCCATGTTGGTTATACGCCCCAACATGGTTTCTCCCATTATAATCTGTTAGTATTACAATGGTCGATATAGAGTCCCATTGTATCTCTCCTGAGTCCCACAGGATGGTATTTATACTGCGTCCCACAGTGTTACCAGAGTCCCACTGGCCTGCTCCAGAATCCCACTGAAGACTTCTTCCACCCTAAGTCTCACAGGGGGCTTCTCCTGGCTTCTCGAGTCACACGAGCAGCACTTCTTCACTTCAAGCTTCTTCAAGTATCTTCAGCAGTATGGGATAAAGACTGCTGGCCTTGCTCTCTACTTCTGATCACATGAGTTGATCAGGTCTTCTCGTCTTGCTCAGGATTTATCTCCTTCTTCTCAGGATGACCTGGCTTCTCTCTTCAAGAATCTTCAACAGCCTCTGAAAAGGTCTTTTGGTCTTGCTCAGCACTTCTGATCACTTCTGTTGATCAGCCTCTTCTCAATTACTGAAAACTCAGACAACTGATATCTCTAACTTCAGTCTGGCTTCAGTGTGACTTCACATCAACTTCATGCACTGAGTTCATGGAAACTCTTCTTCCTCATGCACTGACTGCATGGATTCTCAATAATCTTCATGAACATTCAGTCTTGGACAACTCAAATTCACACCACTGATTTAAGCTTTATTCACGTGTGCACGTTCATGCATTCATGCATGCACTCCCCTTCTTCTACTCTTGGTTCAATAACCCCACAAATGGTGTAAACTGTTTTAGCACACACCTTTCTTCCTCCTTCACACTTTTTGTTCTTTTTGTTTACACACTTTAAAGTGTGTTCTACTTTAGTGTGGGTCTTCTTCTTCTTCTAAGTGTTCACAACCACTTTGCACAAACTTAGGCTTCGGCCTCCTTGTCTCTTAGCACAAACTTCTTTCACTTTATCACACACAACACTTGGCCTACTTCACTTGCACACACTTGGCTTGGCCTACTCCTCCTCTTGCACACACAAATACCCACGGCCTTTTCCTCCTCTTGCTCACAAAACCCGTAGGGCCTTCTTCACCTGTTTTGCACACTCAAAAGGTGTGTTCTTCACTTGGTTCACACACAAGGCACTATGCCTCGGCCTCCTCTTGTTTATTCAAGTATGCACACACACCATAGGGTGTCCTCCTTCAAGCACCACGCAAATGCTTGAGTCACGGGTCGCGCAAGCCACAAGGGTGCACAAGGCAGCGCGCAAGTCCTCGGGTGTGCAAGATGCAATACCACGGGGTTCCTTCCTCCTGCCGCGTAAGTGTGCGGGCATAGAGGGAATCAACCATGGGTGCGCAAGGATGCGGCCTCGGGTTCTTCCTGTCGCTCAAGGGAGGCGTGCAGGGGACTCCTTCGGGACCTCGGGTGGCCCCGAGAACTTCAGCCGCACAAGTCGGTTGCGCGAGGCTTCTTCTTCGCGAGGCACAAGGGTGCTCTCACAGGACTTCGGGTTTTCAACAAAATATTCATCAAGAAAAACCATTTCCTCGGGCTCTCCTTTTATAGGCAGAGGCGGTGCAAAATCTTCCGCGGGATATAAATTCATACTCCCGAAATTTTCGGGTTTTCAAGATTCTTCAAATCTTGATTTGCTCCTCTGTTTCACGCGGGTTCTTTATTTTTCATCCTTCTCTACGTGAATGCGTTTTAGAATGTGTGCATGGCCTATTCTCTTCCAATCCATGCGAAGCATGAATACACCGAAGCCTCGGCAACTTCGTTTTGCCTCGGCCTTGTTCGAAATCTCATCACGTTGCAGGAGTGCATTTTTTTCTTGCATGAATGTGTTCGTTACATCCAGACGAACCCAATGAATGCTTTCGCTTGAACAACGGTGGTCGTATGCTCAAAAACCATCCTTGGAAGGCACCTGGTTCGAAGGAGGAGTCGCGGGTGGCCTCGGGCGAGCTCAAGGTAGAGGACGACTCCTCAACCGTCGGACCCGGAGTTGAGAAGACATCAGACGGCCGCGATCAGTAGATCTCGTGCGGGATCAATCAGGTGGTCGAGATCTAGCGCGCGATCGATCGAGCGGCCAGGATTCGCTCCGCGGAAAAATCCTGCATCCCACATCAAAACAAACCGCGGATTTTCCGTGGTTTATCAACCAGCCGCTCCCAGAGACGGCCAGTTGAAATTCTCCCTCCACGGTGCCGCCCCGCACCGTGGTCTCTCTGCGGGCGCGCTCTTGCGCCCACCCCTGACACTCGGGCGTGCCAATGGCGCCTACCATGCACACACGGGCGCGCTATGCGCTACTCCGGGCGTGCCCCTGGCGCCCACGCTGCGTCCTGCGGGTGTGCGTCCTGCGGGTGCGCCCCTGCCTCAGGGCTGCTACCTTGGCCTTGAGGGTTCCCCATGGGCATGGTGACCGTGAGTCCCACAAGAGACTTGGGTGATGACCCTCGGCTGGCCTCCTTGGTGTCTCTCTTTTTGCTTAATTATTGAACAAACGCTTTGTTTAAAAACAAAGTAACAAGCTCAACATGCCAAATTCCAAATGCCACTTCTTTTCTTCCTATTCTTCTTCAACTCCTTAAGAACTCCTCAATTCCTCTTCTTTTCTTCTCATCTTCTTCTTCATTTGAATTCCTAATTCCTTCTCAACAAATAATCTTCACTTAGGAGGGAAATGTAGAAGTTTCTTCCTTCAACCGAACTCCTTAATCACATAATTTCTTCCATGTGCTTCGTTTATCTAATCAGAGATCAAATTGGTTCTTCTTCTAATTCACATGCACTAAGAAATAGTACATGGACTTCATTCAATCCACATCATTCACTTACAACTTGTAGATGGGTCTTCTTCATCTCCTCATGCATTGTGAAGACAATGCACGGTCTTTTATCATTGTTGTGACATTGTATCTAGTTGATACAAGTTCTTAAAACTTTAAGAACAGCTCATCAATCGTCATATGTACATAGAGAATGTTTCAACCACAACATCCTATGTCACTTAGTGAATCTTCTAAGTGACATGCATCTTAGTACCATGGCCATTATCCTTTCCTCACCAACACCATCACATCCTTTGTCATTCACATCTTGACATTCCTTGACATCCATTCATCTTATGAAAACATCATGCCTTATTGACAACAAATGCAACACAGTGCACTTCAATCTCCCCCTTTGTATTTGTTGTCAATACACTTCTTCAGCACATATGAATGGGTAAATATGTGTGCCAATATTTTCTCCCCCTTATTGGCAATAAAATGCAAAGGTGTGGTGTGGTTCTCTTCAAAAATATCTCTTCCTCCCTTTGAATAGAATTTTCATGAAAATTACTAAGAGAGGGATGATGTCACATGTTCTCTTTAGCAAAGAACCTTTAGTAGATCATATCTAAGTCTACTTGGGCAAACCCGGTGTAGAAAACAAGAGTGATATAACCAAGATTTTCAATGATGTCCATATTTCACTATACATGTGAGATCATGCTTCAAGGGGTTTGAAATTTTTCAGATATATCATTGAATTGCAAAATCCTGCACATACTCCACAAAACTCATTAGAACGTTCAGTGCAAAGATAAAGCTCCCCCTTTCAACCATTTGAATTCAATCAATACTCCCCCTTAATTGTCATGATGAATACAATTAAGAAATAAGGGATGAAAGTATGATTGGAATACCTTCATTCTTCACAAGATGGAATTAAATCTCAAAATCCCATCTTCTTCAGATTGGCTCCCCCTCAAGGGGTGCTCTCCATTCTTTCCAAACCATCCTCCAGTTGAGAATGATCATCATCTTCAATTCCCTACAATGTTAGCACATGTAAATACAAGTGATTAGGGAATAAGATGGAACCTCCTTGGTTCATCAATGTGAACAACAAGGTTGAGAAGATTCTCTCAACCGAGATGTCCTATTTTCACCATTCTTCACACTTGCATATTTGATCTTCAATGATGTTTGTACCGGTGTGGATCTCAACAAATCTTCATGTGAAATATTTTTCTTCCCTTTTTCCTTAGCAATTGCCAGTACTTCATCTTCATCTCTTTGTAGTTCTCTGGCAAGTTGCAACTGATTAGGCCATATGACTAGTAAGTCAGTTGGAAGTGTGGCCTCAGTTCTGGAAGTTTCACATGGTTCCTTTGATGCTGTTAAGATACCTTTCCTAGGAAACTTATTTTCAATCAAGCCTTTCTTCTTATTCTGCATTGATTGTCTTTTTGAGTCCAGTCTGCCTCTATTGAATTTCATGGATTCTTTACAAAGATCCATGATGTGTCCTTTCTTTCCATAGTAGAAGCATGTTTTCTTCTTGGTGGTCCTTCTGGATGCATCACCCTTCTTGGATTTCAAATCCAAGGACATATCTTCCTTTTTCAACATCTTCTTGGGAGCATTTTCTACTTTCATCTTGCTTCCCAAGGATTCTCTCTGAGCCAGGTTATGTGATCTTCTTTTCTTTTGAGCTTTGGATACAGTTGGATATTGACATGTATCAACTTTTTGACCACTTTTGCACACATCCAAGATTTTATCAAGAAATCCAAATCTGTTAGCAGAAAACAGATTTCTCTGGACCTGTGGATGTTGCTTCTTTCCTTCTGGATTGCTTCCCCTTGGCATGGGCTTCCATTGTGCTTTGACATTCAGTGGATTGTACCAACAATCCTTTGCACAGTGCCCATACTTGTTACAACACCAACATTGACCCACAAATCTTGACCTCTTGAGTCCTTCTGATTGTAGGGTACTTTTCTTGACTTGTTGCGCTGTTTCAGGAGAGCTTTCTTTCTTCACCGTCTTCATCCATACTTTTTTGGATTCATTCTTCCATCCTGCACTTTTAGTAGAAACACTTTTAAAAACATGAGTACAGGATGCTATGGATGGTACCTTCTTTTTAGAATATGTTTCCCTTTCATTAGAGGATGTCTTTCTTTTAGAATCATCCTTCTCAAAGCTCACTTGAGTGGAAACATTTCTTCTTTCAGCTGACTGGGAGGTTTTAGCTTTGTGTGATTGTTGATTTTTCAATATCACCTCTAGTTCTAAGCATTTCATGTTAAGGGAGTTATTCTCATCCTCAACAGTTCTTAGCCTTCCTTCCCATTTTTCTTCCAGATGTTTCATCTGTTCTTCGTGCACCTTCTTCATTTCTAGTAATGAATTGTCAAGCTCCTTCACCCTTTTGACTTTGTCTTCGAGTTGAGCATCTCTGACATTCATTGACACTTTGTGCAACTTCTCTAGTGCATGGAAAACTTCTCTGACCATTATGTTAAAGATTTCTTTCTCAGAAAATCTTCTTTGAAATTCTTCAGTAGTATCTTCATATCTTTCATTGCAAAGGAATACTGTTTCATCTTTGTCTTTCACCAGCTTTTTGAGAGTGTTGGTTATGCCAACCCTTTTTGCCAACTGATCTTCCATTGAATTTGATTCTTCTTCTAGCTGTAATTTTTCTTCTTGAAGATCAAGGACGCCTGTAGCTATACACATTGCCACTTCCTTGGGGACTGTCTTCTGAAGATATTTAATTGCATTTAGAAGATCATTGTTTCTTCCATATTCATCACAGCTAAATCAGGATTCATCATAAGAATGATAAAAGGAATTTTCATCTGATGTGACGTTCACATTTCTTTACTTAGAAGGAGTTTCTCTGATTGCAGCAACCTTCTTCTTCATCTTCTTTGCCTATTTCTTCATTCTGTTTTTCAGATTCTTCCCAGATATCTCCATTTGAGGCTGTTCTTTCATTTCCTCAAATCTGCACTCCATATAGACTCTCTTGGATCTTTTAGAGGTAACCTTCCCTCTGATACTAATTGAAGTGCCCAGATCAGTGTGAATCACTAAGAGGGGGAGGGGGTGAATCAGTTATCCCTTAAAACTTTTTACTAATTGATTCCTTATCAATTAAACCCTTATGGATGGTTAAAGCCTCGATCCACTCTTCTTGTATATCTCACCTTTCCTAGAATGATGCAGTAAATGTAAAGGCACTGGACACAAGGATTTACAAGGTTCGGCACCAAAGGCCTACATCCTTGCCATGTTGGTTATATGCCCCAACATGGTTTCTCCCATTATAATCTGTTAGTATTACAATGGTCGATACAGAGTCCCACTGTATCTCTCCTGAGTCCCACAGGAGGGTCTTTATACTGCGTCCCACAGTGTTACAAGAGTCCCACTGGCCTGCTCCAGAATCCCACTGAAGACTTCTTCCACCCTGAGTTTCACAGGGGGCTTCTCCTGGCTTCTCGAGTCACACGAGCAGTACTTCTTCACTTCAAGCTTCTTCAAGTATCTTCAGCAGTCTGGGATAAAGACTGCTGGCCTTGCTCTCTACTTCTGATCACTTGAGTTGATCAGGTCTTCTCGTCTTGCTCAGGATTTATCTCCTTCTTCTTAGGATGACATGGCCTCTCTCTTCAAGAATCTTCAAGAGCCTCTGAAAAGGTCTGTTGGTCTTGCTCAGCACTTCTGATCACTTCTGTTGATCAGGCTCTTCTCAATTACTGAAAACTCAGACAACTGATATCTCTAACTTCAGTCTGGCTTCAGTCTGACTTCACATCAACTTCATGCACTGATTTCATGGCAACTCTTCTTCCTCATGCACTGACTGCATGGATTCTCAATAATCTTCAAGACCTTTCAGTCTTGGACAACTCAAATGCACACCATTGATTTAAGCTTTATTCACGTGTGCACGCCCATGCATTCATGGATGCACTCCCCTTCTTCTACTCTTGGTGCAATAAACCCACAAAGGTTGTAAACTGTTTTAGCACACACCTTTCTTCCTCCTTCACACTTTTTGTTCTTTTTTTTTACACACTTTAAAGTGTGTTCTACTTTAGTGTGGGTCTTCTTCTTCTTCTAAGTGTGCACAACCACTTTGCACAAACTTAGGCTTCGGCCTCCTTGTCTCTTAGCACAAAATTCTTTCACTTTAGCACACACAACACTTGGCCTACTTCACATGCACAAACTTGGCTTGGCCTACTCATCCTTTTGCACACACAAATACCCACAGCCTTTTCCTCCTCTTGCTCACATAACCCGTAGGGCCTTCTTCACCTGTTTTGCACACTCAAAAGGTGTGTTCTTCACTTGGTGCACACACAAGGCACTATTCCTCGACCTCCTCTTGTTTATTCAAGTATGCCCACACACCGTAGGGTTTCCTCCTTCAAGAACCACGCAAATTCTTGAGCCACGGGTCGCGTAAGCCACAAGGGTGCACAACGCAGCGCGCAAGTCCTCGGGTGTGCAAGATGCAACACCGTGGGGCTCTTTCCTCCTATCGCGCAAGTGTGTGGGCAGAGAGGGAATCAACCACGGGCGCGCAAGGATGCAGCCTCGGATTCTTATTGTCGCTCAAGGGAGGCGCGCAGGGGACTCCTTCCGGACCTCGGGTGGCCCTGAGAACTTTAGCCGCACAAGTAGGTTGTGCGGGGATTCTTCTTCGCGAGGCACAAGGGTGCTCTCACGGGACTTCGGGTTTTCAGAAAAATATTCAGCAAGCAAAACCATTGCCTTGGGCTCTCCTTTTATAGGCAGAGGCGGTGCAAAATCTTTTGCGGGATATAAATTCATACTCCCGAAATTTTAGGGTTTTCAAGATTCTTCAAATCTTTATTTTCTCCTCTGTTTCATGCAGGTTCTTTATTTTTCATCCTTCTCCATGTGCATGCATTTTAGAACGTGTGCATGGCCTATTCTCTTCCAATCCATGCAAAGCATGAATACACCGAAGCCTCGGCAACTTCGTTTTGCCTCAACCTTGTTCAAAATCTCATCACGTTGCATGAGTGCATTTTTTTCTTGCATGAATGTGTTCGTTACATCAAGACGAACCCAATGAATGCTTCATCTTGAACAACGGTGGTCGGATGCTCAAAAACCATCCTTGGAAGGTGCCTGGTTCGAAGGAGGAGTCGCGGGTGGCCTCGGGCGAGCTCAAGGTAGAGGACGACTCCTCAACCGTCGGATCCGGAGTTGAGAAGACATCGGACGGCCGCGATCAGAAGATCTTGCGCGGGATCAATCGGGCGGTCAATATCTGGCGCGCGATCGATCGAGCGGCTAGGATTCGCTCTGCGGCAAAATCCCGCGTCCCACATCGAAACGAACCGCGGATTTTCCGTGGTTTATCAACCAGCCGCTCCCAGAGACGGCCAGTTGAACTTCTCCCTCCACGGTGTCGCCCCGCACTGTGTTCTCTCTGTGGGCGCTCTCTTGCGCCCACCCCTGACACTCGGGCGCGCCACTAGCGCCTACCATGCACACACGGGTGCACTATGCGCTCCTCTGGGCGTGCCCCTGGCACCCACGCTGCGTCCTGCGGGTGTGTGTCCTGCGGGTGCACCCCTGCCTCAGGGCTGCTGCCTTGGCCTTGAGGGTTCCCCATGGGCGTGGTGACCGTGAGTCCCACAAGAGCCTTGGGTGATGACCCTCGGCTGGTCTCCTTGTGGCTCTCTTTTTGCTTAATTATTGAACAAACACTTTGTTTAAAAACAAAGTAACAAGCTCAACATGCCAAATGCCAAATGCCACTTCTTCTCTTCCTATTCTTCTTCATCTCCTTAAGAACTCCTCCATTCCTCTTCTTTTCTTCTCATCTTCTCCTTCATTTGAATTCCTCAATCCTTCTCAACAAATAATCTTCACTTAGGAGGGAAATGTAGAAGGTTCTTCCTTCAACCGAACTCCTTAATCACATAATTTCTTCCATGTGCTTCGTTGATCTAATTAGAGATCAAATTGTTTCTTCTTCTAATTCACATGAACTAAGAAAAAGTACATGGACTTCATTCAATCCACATCATCCACTTACAACTTGTAGATGGGTCATCTTCATCTCCTCATGCATTGTGAAGACAATGCACGGTCTTCTATCATTGTTGTGACATTGTATCCAGTTGATACAAGTTCTTAAAACTTTAAGAACAGCTCATCAATCGTCAGATGTACATAGAGAATGTTTCAACCACAACATCCTATGTCACTTAGTGAATCTCCTAAGTGACATGCATCTTAGTACCATGGCCATTGTCCTTTCCTCACCAACACCATCACATCCTTTGTCATTCACATCTTGACATTCCTTGACATCCATTCATCTTATGAAAACATCATGCCTTATTGACAACAAATGCAACACAGTGAACTTCAGCTTATATACACCCAAATGTTTATTATGGGTGTGAGAAAAGTTTTCAAATCTTATTCCATCAAACAATATATGTATTAATTTTAAAACTAAACTACTCTATGCTTATTTGAAGTAGAAATAGAAAAGTACTATTCAAGTTTTATACAAAAAATGTAACATAGGGAAATTTCATTTTAGAATGATACCTTAAAAGATAATAGTAGTAAAAATTTAAATAAAAAATCTGAGAAATGTATGAACACACTCATAAGTGTAAAAACACATTTAATTAGAACAAACTAAGCACCATGAAAATTGTCCAAGGATATCTAAAGTCAAGGACAAGCTATGATCCTCATACTATTTAACATAATTATAAGTGTGCATCAATATTGTTTCTATAGATTCATGATAAACAATAAAGTTTTATAATTATTAAGTTAAATGATATGAGCCATTGGTCGAAACTTTATCAAGATCTATCTTTTGACCCATAAGGGGTAGTAAAAAAGATATAGTCAATTTTCATAATTTAGTCATGTACTGGTGTGAGTCATATAAAGGAGTAATCATATTATATACATCATACAAAGGGATACCATGCACTAATATAGACCCATTATGTTTGTTATTATGATATTAATTTTACATGGTATTACTATTCACTAACAAGGACCCACATTAGGGAAGTATAATATAGCTTCGACTATGTTGAGTGTCCCTAAAATCCGAACATGTTAATTGACCTACATTCCCACATAAGTACCCAAGGATTATCAAGAGCAATATATTAATCCATTAGGGTTTAATAATTTAGAACATAACTCTTGAAACCTCACTTTCACGAGAAACCATTGTGAATTATCAAAACAACAACATATAAGTGAAATTTCAAATCTCAGGTGTATTTTTTATCATAATAATGATTCACATTATAAAATAGTTTTTGATAATCCAAACACCACCTTACCCCACAAATTTTATCATAATAAAATTTCATAATTCATTATAATTCAAGTTTATTAATCCTATAAATAATTCCATACTATTTCATGATTATTAATTATGTAAAAATTAACAAACACAAACTATATACAATCTATAATTCAAAACCAAATGATTTTTTTTGGTAACCATATTTAATATATAAAAAAACCTTTTATTTTTCTCAAAATATATTCAAAATAATGGAAAATTCATGGTTATTTAAATTAACAAAAAACTCATATAGTGTTCCCTATAATTCAACTTCTATTATGAAAAACAGTCCCATCAAAGTGACAAAAAAAGGTCATAACTTTTTAGAACTCCATCAAAAACAAAACAATAAATTATTACAAATACTAAGAGTTCAACCATTGTGACAATATTCAATTAAGTCAAAAAAATTAAAGTTATAACTTCTTATGAACACCATGTGGGAACTAGTTATATGTTCTTAGATATTTAAGTGTAGGATGATCTTTAATTATAATAGAAAGCTAAATAAAAAAATTAGAATCCATTTCAAATCACATAAATAATTAATACCACATATATTACAATTAAAAATATATTTTAGAATATATATCCACTAAAGTTTTGTATATAAAACATGAAATAATTAACTCCCCTACCTATAATGATAAATCCATTGAAAATTGGTGTTTATCCACCATAAAAAATTAGGGTGGCTTATTTTATAACAAATTAACTAATAAATTAAAAATCCCTAAATAAAAAATCAATACAAAATAAAAACTTGTAGGCATGGACCTAAGGAATCCTTAACAAGAATAAATGGGGAATTATAAGATGATATAATATGAAATGAAGATCACCTAGTGGATTTATATAGATAAATATTTTACTTGTAATGATATTTGATGAATAAAATTAAATGATAAAGGGATAAAATGAATTTTATATGGGGAGAGATCATGAAAGATTCCTCAAAAAATTATGATGGAATATATTGTAACACCACAATACATTATGATATATTTACCTTTTAAATGAATTCAATCTCTTTGATATATTTTGATGCTCGCAAAATAAGGTTTAAACAAAACACAATACTCTATTAAAAAGTTATTTTTTAAACATGACCATTATACCCTAGACCGTAAATTTGTGGGTATGAATAATACTAACCAAATTATTAAATTTTATGGTTTATTCATGTATAAAATAAATTAAATGTATATCTATTTTTGTAAATAAAATAATAATAATTTTATAAAAAAGAAATGTTTTCTGAAAAAACTATTTTATAAGAGAAAATAGTTTCACCATTTTATGTGAAATTATGATAAATTTGATTTTTTAAATTAAAAAAATTTATTTTATAAAATTAAATTCATTTTTTAAATAATAATTTAAATTTTATCTTAGGGATAATTTTTTTTATTTTTTCGAAAAAAATCATTTTTTATGAATAGTGAAAATATTGATATTTATTTGAAAACCTTATTTTCATTTAAATTATTTAAAAAGATAAATTATATATTAAAGTTGATTTAATGTAAAAAAAATGTTCAATTTTATTATAATAAATAAAATTTAGTTCATCAGAATAAATTTTATATTAAATTTTGATATTAAAAAGTTCCATACTTTTGAAACTTTCCTTCTTAAAACCCCGATTTTTCATCACATTTGTCAGTTTTTTAAAATAATTTACATTTTCCAATTATGTTAATTGAATTTGGTAAACATATTCCATGATTGGAATCATCATAATTTATATTATCTAATTTTTTCAACTTAATTTTTTACCATAATGAATACTTTTAAAAGTATGAATTAATTACCACGGTTTGGATACAAATGGGTTTACCTAGGGGTTAAGCTAAAAATATAAGGGTTAAAATGACCTAAAATATTTATTTAAATCCCTTTTATGGACACATATCGACATTATCATGTTTAATTATAGATAATAATCCATTTTGACCCTTGTGTCTTGTTAGGAACGTGGGTACACCTTTTTCTTTTCAAAAATTACAAGTGTGCCACTCACCTTATAAAAGGCACCCACCTATCCTCTCTTATTCACACCAACATACCATTTTGTTTCATCCAATTCCTTCACAAATAACATTGAAAAATCTATCTGATAAAACAAGAATATATTATTTCTCATTAATCCATTCTAGAAATGCCTTAGGTACACTCCTAAATATATAGTCTTAGAAGATGTAAAATTCTAAACTGTATGTTTTTGTTTTATTTCTTATTCCACATCATTTAAATATTTTTAATTTATAATACTATAATAAAACTATTATCTCCCATATAATTATATTTTATTATTATAATTTCATGACCTATATCCATCTCTAATTTCCTCAAATGGGAAATTATAACCTCGCTCGTGTGTACGTCGGACAACCGCCTCACAAACTAATGTGACACATTTTCCATCAAAACATATCATGTTTGAGTATGATGATGGATATAAAGTATATATATTATATTTATAACATAATTATATCTTTTTAGACATTAAATAATACATTTCATTTTACTTTCCATTCTGTAGTGGATATGACAAAATCAGTCATGTGTACGGTGGACTACCACCTCGCGAAGTGATGTGATTCATTTTTAAGTAACTGTATACATAGAAAGTAATTAGGATAAATTTAATGAATTTTTTTGATATTAGATACATAATATTATATTAATGATATATATATATCATTATTAAAAGATAATGTATCATTTTCTTACTTCCCTTTTCACTCACAGAATGATGATAATGTCATTCCTATATGTGTGGACTACCACCATCAAAAAGAGATGTGTCTCTCTTTTCATAAATGCACCACATTGATGATATATATAAGTATATTTATGAAATAATAATTTATTTATTATGTTATGATAATTATGAAAAGTTAAAATATTTCTTATCTCTTTTCAATAATGGTCATTGAAAAATGGAAACATTAGTCATATGTATATACAACCTACCATCTCCATGATCGTAATGTAATTTATTTCTCAAAAACATATTTCATTATTGGCATTAAAATTATTATTGATGTATAAATATGTAAATTAATAGATTAATGTTATTTTTTAGTGGTTTAAATAATAACATCTTAGACCATTATTAAATCTACCAAAGTCATTTTTGACACGTAAGTCAAATATTGTCGACACACCCAATATAAAATTAATGCATTAAGTGGTTATATATAACATAGTAATAGGAGAAATAAAATTAATAATAAACTTGAAATTTTTTCTTAGGAAACTAAATAAGTTTCCTAAGTTTATTATCTAGGAAGATGAAGAATGTATGTGATGAGTTAGACTCTATTTAGAGGACTTTGTCTAAATTTCTCTTCATTGAGTCATATTGTAATGTTATGTACCTTATTTATTTTATATACTATGTATAATTTCACTTCAACATGTAATATTATAATTCCTTAATAATTGAGGATATATTTTGTTCTAATTTTAATTATTTCATCTATATTAAGTTGTAAATAACTTTATAACTCAATTTATTTTCATTGGGTTATATTAATTTTTCATTGCCTTTGATATTCTAAGATTATATTTGTCATTATGTGAATTAAAATTTAATACACATATTTAATTAATTGATTAATTCTCACTTCAATGTTTTGGTCATTGTAGGTAATTTCATCTCAATTTCTTTTTCATTGAGACATATTTTTTAATATGCACCTATTAAATTTAATGTGGTGTATATACTTCTCATTTGATAAATTTAACATGAATTTATATTTATTAATTATGGTAAATATTTCGATTTATTTTTATCCATTTTAATTGTATCATGTATATGAATATTTCTTAAATTTTATACCCTTTATAAATATGGTGTTTACTTTGAAAGTTATTTGATTTCTTAGAGAAATATTGATAAATTTGTGTCATTTAATAAATGAGTAGATTTGTTAATAAGGAATATTATTCATGAATTAAATATATTATTTTATATATGAGGAATAATTTATACATATAGTGATGGGTGGGGGAAAAATTATATTCTCTCCTGATGCATCGACATGTCTCATGAGAAAAATTAGTTTGCCAAATTAAATGGGTTTTTACCTATAGTTTTTGACCTTCTTGTGAAAGGTCATGATGATAGAGTTATCATGACCCTAAGAACATAACTTCTAATTATTAATAATTTCCTTTGTTAAGAAATTATTTATTATTATCCATGATATTTTCATAATGATATAATCTTTGGATGCATTTCATTCTCAGTTTATTGATTAAATGGAATGTGTTTTGAGTCATTTACCTTGACATATTGATTATCCCATATCTTATCATGATATTAAAATTATTTAAATGGAATTTTTGTTTAGTTATTTACCTCTAAATATTGAATATTATTATTTATTCATGATATCTTCCACTATACCTAACCCTTACTGATCATTTGAGGTCACCCTTATTTTGTTTTCATTCCTAATGATTTGAAGAAAAAATCTTGGAATGAGTTCAAGGTTGTTAAATGTTTTACATTTCTATTCCTTTTATTCTAAATACCTATGTAAAATGGGTATCAGGTATGTATTTGGTTATTAAAAACTACAAAACTGATCAGTCCTTTGGGATTTGACTTCTTGTATCTATGCCAATGTAATAAAGTTGGCACCGACTCTAGGATACTGGGGTTGAGGTCTCTATACATAGTCCTTAGGAGTTAAATTCATATCCCAAAAAATAAAAATAAAATATATCATTCGAACTATACAGAATCATACTTCACATCCACCCTACTTGTGACACTCTCTACCTCAAAGGGGGAAGAGCCTAGTTTTCACTATTCCCTACATGGGACCCTTGATAAACATTAATCCTACCTGTGAAAGTTGGAAATACTCTTAGAAACCCAAAATTTTGACTCTAAAATCCATTATAAATTGGAAATTTAATGAATATGAAAATATTGAACAAATGGTTACATCATGGGTGTTACAAAGAGTCCTACACTAGGGATAGTTAAGTTTCTAATCAAATATAGTGTAATCATTGAAATAAATAGAGTATACAAAAAATAGAACACACAACACCCTATACATAAGGGAATACCCTATTTTATAATCTTAGCACCTAAATCATGTCATCTATTAGTCAAATCATTTTGATTCATCCACTAGAGTAGAATAAACCTCTCATGTTATCACAACACAATTCTCACATAGTGATGAGCAGAAGTCATTAAATATTAAATAGAATCTCGCAAAAAACAAACCTCAATCCCTTAATCAATAAAAAATAATATAGGAACATTTAAACTCATATCAGATAATGTCTATATCAGTATCCCAATAAATACACATGTCTAACATGAATATCAGGATGTTCCTACCACATAAGACATTAAATTCTACCCTCTTTCTAGGTACTATTTATATATATTAATTCATAATAAAATACCAATGTAACATTATCATCCACATCACATATCATAATAAATATTATAGATATATATATATATAATAATTTAAAAAGTGGTATACTCTCAAATAATAATATATAATGAACTACTTAAAATGTTTGAATCGTGGAAGAAACCTATTACCACATGATCCATCATCATATATATCAAGTTTCACAATGATCCTAACTATAACTATCAAATTATGAGATAGTATTCAAAAACCTCTAATAACATAAGTGAAATCATCCAATCAATCCTTTGTGTAAAGAGAAATTGAGATGTAAATAGAACAACTCAATCATCACCTCTATCAAAATCATACCCATGTCATTATCTTAAGAAATGATTCACATCAAGTCTATAAATAATAATAAATTAAAATAATCCATTTCAAAACTAATTGATGAAAAAACCAAGAAATATAATATATATTTATTTATAATTTGTTTAAGTTGATTGGGTTACTTGAAAAACTACAGGAGAGAATGAGATAAGGAATCATGACCATAAAAGGGAAACCACTACTATATATCATCCCTTAAATAAAAACCACTCAATTACAACAAAAATCAAACCTGATGGCCATAAAAAAAACCTTGATCAAATTTTTATTCTGAAAAAGTTGAAATCATAATTAAACAAAATCCAAACCAATAACAAAAACATTGTCATCTAATCTAGTGAGAGGAATACTAAACCATGGAAAGAAAAAACCATGATAACTCTCCACACCTATGGTCTCATTTGATCAATATTTTACAAGAAATGGATAATTAACTAACTTAAAAAAATATAAAATAGTGAAACATATAATTTATAAAAAAATATCATCACAAAATATAATCAAGAATGATTCATAGAAATAAATATGACTAAAAATAGTTATTTTTTATTAAATTGCGTAATTATGATAACAAATATTATAGATCATAATGATTATAATGTGTATTAATTTATAATTTTTTATATTTATATATCCTAAAAAATAAACCAAATAATAAATCTAATAAAATATTTTTTTTCTCTAAAACATATTTATATCTATAAATAATAATCATACTATAGAAACGTTACATAATAAAATCGAAGGAAGTGAAATAAAATAGAATAAAATAACATATCAAACAAAATTCTACCCACCCAAAAAACATAGAAACCACCTCATAAAAGGTGGTTTAATATTATAGAGTTGGTTCGGGTTGGTTTTTGGGATTAATATTTTTCTACGTCAGTTGACCAAACCAACCCACCCTAATTATAAGAGAATTTATAACCTCAATTTTAACCTCTTTTATAGAATTTAATTTTAGGAAACTATTTTTTTACATGAAATATTTTATTCTATTAAATGTTATGATTTATGAGCTGATTGTTAAAAAGGATTTCATTGAAAATATTATATTTAAATTTATTATTGTAATTTAATAATTTTTTATTTTTTTAATTAATTTGTTATATATTTTTATAAATTATTATAACTTTGTTCCTATCATAATGAAACACACCCTTTATACCACCTAAAACTTCCATGTTGAATATTTCTTAAAAACACCATGTTTAGTTGTTCAAAATGGATTGATATTTTTTCACCCACCTATAATGTGTAAGGTGACATTTATCTTTAAATCAAATAAACCAACCCTTTTTTAAATTCATAATCAATTCCCTTAAAATTTTAATGGATTAGAATAGATATCATATTATTTCAAAATCAAATTCTTTATGAATAATTTATTTTATGGTTTTACTAATACATTAAGAATAATTAGAGGGAAAATTTAAATTTTCAAATTTCAGATATCAAGAAAGATCATATAAAATCAAAATAGTCATATTTTAAATATTTTGAAAATAGTAACCAATATATTCATAATATAATAATAAATATAGATTCAAAAAAAAATATTTTTACAATTTTACTTCATGTAATAAAGGATTTATAGAATTAAATAGTAAATTTTTATAGAAAATTATTGATTTATAGAGTAATATATACGTTTTAAATTTTAAAAAATTAATGTAAAATAACTATTAAAAAATATTATGTAATCATAGTATAGTAATTTTAGAATATACCCTAAAAATATTTTATATAAAATAATTACATTTAAAATTTAATTCACATCAATAGAATCATAAAACATCATAATCAATACAATAAAATTGAAAAAATTTATGGTTACATACCTCAATGTTGTTTCGGTAGCATGATAATTCCCAACAATGCTCTTAGACCTCACCGTAACATTCAAAATAAGATATAACATAAAACATTTTTTATAAAAAAAATTAAACTATAAATTATAAAGAATATGGTGAGAATAATGAATTGTTAACTTTATTAGATGATCAATCCACACCCACAAGTAAGGATATAAAATATGAATCCTGAATGGAAAAAATATATTAGTCCACAAATGAAGGCTTCGAAATGTGTATTATAATTGGATATGTAAAAAAAAATTCTTATTATGTTTTCTTTTTCAATGAGACTCTACAAATTTCATATTCTAAAAACTCTATAATTATTTTTATCTAGAAAAAATAGTTTTTGGGCCATGTGAGGATATGTGGGTTATTATTCCCTCTAAATTCCACCATAAATACATAGTCATCATGTGGATCAACAACATTATACCAACATCTATAGTTTCAATTTTGAACTAACATTGGATATATATAAAGGCAATCAATAATGATTTGACATTGAAAAAATCCATTAATCATATTCATTAAAACAAATAAGACTCTCTAAATAAAGTTATGAATCATAGGAGAAAATATAGGATTTCATGCACACGCTGCTACCACATAAATAATTTAATAGGGTATAAAAAAATTAATCATGTTCATAGAGAAATTATTAAATCCACTAGAAGTGAGAGTACATGGATATTATTGAATAATAACTAATATCACCAATCAAAACTCTTGAGAAATATAATCTTACTTCACTCTTATTATTCTCATAAGGACCATTTATAAATATATAAACCATAAAAACTTTGTCTAATAATCCTTAAAAATATCAACTAAATTTTCCTAAAGTTTTCCTTAATATTTCGTTAATGATTCACCCAGTTATACTAGATTTCTAATTGATACTTTACCACTAGCCAACTAAAAAATGTTTTTGATCATATCTTCTTCAACAGAAAAAAAAATTCTTCATTTACCAAATGATTATAATTTTTCACTATCATGATTACTCAAACAACTCTTTAGCTAATATACTAACTCTTAATTGATAGGCATGTATGAGAGTAGACAGCCACTAAGAGAGGGTTTGAATCAGTGGTCACCAAAATTCTAACTCTCAAACTATTCCCCGCTATATTGGTTATTATAATTAGATCTCAAACAAAGCATCATGATGATGTGAGGTAAATAAATAAGTAACATGCATGAAATAAGGATCATTTCATGGTCTGAACACTCCTATTATCTAGTGGATAATCAATAGTAATCAATGGTTCAATTGATATGAAAGTAATTATCTAATTATCATGAATAATATGTAAGATTTCAAGAAGATGTTCTGAAACTAAAATTAGAAGAAACATTTATATGGGTGTCAATAACTTGAATAATATCACAATTCCCAAATTCTCAAGTTCCTATGAAATTTATATCAAGTTTGAACTCATGTTCTTATCTATAATCCAAGACATAATATCTATAGAATATTCCCTTGAATTTTTACCCAATTATCTCAATGTTTTTTAAAACATGGATGTAAGAAACGCATCATGTATTTATAGATAAAACACCACCACTGCATGGATGTACCCACCATGAAATGTATAATATATTTTCGAAATATCTAAATTATTCAGCATAATATCCACTATTAATATATTTTTTATATATTATTTTATCCATATAGATATATATATTTAATTCACACACCATGGTATCGGTCATATGAACATGAAATAGTCTTTCTCAACACTATCTTGAAATACCCAATTCCAGTGATAGTGTCCCTTAAAATTATAGTGCATAATGATTTTATTTCCCATTATAGGATCTAAAATGATTATTTTAAGTTTTATTCCCTATGGTCACCAATTATATCTTCCCTATATTCTTACAATTAAATATATATCACCATGATATTTATTATTATGGGTGTTTTCACCATTATACATGGTATAAGTGAAAAAAATCTATGCCTCTTTTGGGACTCCTTTGGGTTTACTGCTAAAGATTCAAGCTTCTGTGATCAATATAATTTTCGATTCACTTTTTTTCTTCAAAAACCATTTCAGATTATCAGTTATGTTGTTTTCAGTCATTCACCATGAAATGAAAATATATCCCTTTTAATTTTTTTAGAGACTCAGTTGTTTCCATGTAAGACTTGGAAATATTACAAAATATATCCCTAGACCTATGTGTTGAGATGGAATGTTATTATAAGGACCTATGTGACTAGAATTAATTTTATAACAATTTTGAATGTATTTAATATTGATAATTCATGGAACCTAAAATAAAATAGGATAAATCTTAAATCGTTGTTCGGATTCAAAATCTGAGACAAATATTGAGCCATAACACAATGTTTACCCTTGGTGTGACATAAAATGAATTGATGTGGGACGTTCAGACCCCTCACTTGTTGGCAGTGCGTTTAAGTATATTAATTTATTTATTTAATTAATTTATTAGTTCTGTTGAACTGGAAATATGTCTATAAATATATCAATGAAGGAAATTTTCCAGGATTGGATCAATTTTTCTGGAACACTATAACGAGAGAGCTCCTCCCTCCTCCCTTTAACAAATGACGACAAATCCCCAGATCAAGGAAAACTGAAGCACAAAAAATGCATCAACTTTTTATAATCATTGTGTGAGGGTTTTATTCACCAATGATCAATCCAAAATATATTTGGGTCTTGTCTTTGTGTTTTTTACACCTCTGCATTAAATGGTTGAGTATATTGATAATTGTTCTTCGATATATGCCCCTCCCCGCAACCTTTCCATGTTCCAACATACTAAAATTGATTTATATATTTTGATAATCTAAACCCAGATCATTTTTGTGACTATTTTCCAAGAATATTTGTCCAAAGATCATTTAAAAAATTATTATGGTTTTTTCTTCCCTGATTCTTCACGTTCTTCGTTGGTCAAATCCTCGCAGTCCTGGATCAACTTTTCTAGGAGGTACTGAACCCAATCAGACCACTAGATTTATGAAGAAACCATGAGAGAATAATATATCGATGATATATATCTAGATATGGAATGTTTACAAGTTATTTAAGATCATTTGAAAGAGCGTTTGTATTTTAATCATCTACATAATCATGGAAATGCATAGGTTGAAAGACATACCACCACCGGAGATAATTTCCAGCGAACGGTGGCCAACATCTGTGAGTTACGGCCATATCTGAATTTTTTGGATTAATTCATAGAGGGTTCTAAGGTGGCCAGATCAGATTCATGAATAACATATCATATCTGGGATTCTATTTAAAGCCTAACTACATGACATGTTCAATAAAGAACACACGACATTTTTCTCCTTCCATTGGAGATTCTAGGGTTTTGGAAACCCATAAGTATGGCATGGTGTGTACGTATCGTGACATGATGTGTATCATCTTTCGGTGTGAATGAGCCATGTGATGGATCACGTGACTAGGTACATTCCATGTGACAGGTACACAGACATGTCCAAACCACACGGGTAGCATCCTATGTGTCCATACATGTCGTGTGTTGTAGTACACGGACACGAAATTAGAATAAATGGACATGTTCAATAGTACACCACCCAATCCCCAAATAATTTGGACATGGCGTGTAGTCCACCTACACAGCATGTAACCCTATACAATTGGGATCCTTATTTTGGCTAGAGATATTGCCATGAAGTGGGGTGGGGTCACACATTGTATGGATCCCCTCACACGTCGTCTTCTCATTGATATCTTTTATGAAAATTTTAATGTTCCATATCTTTTTCATTTGATCTGGGATTTTGGCCAATGAGTGGCCTATGCAAAGTGATTTTTTTAACAGAAACTGTTCGTTTTCTCATAAATATATTTCAGGTTACAATGTTAAATGTTCTGGGTTTGGAACACATTGAGGTGACACCCGATGATATTTCTAGGAATAACCCTCGAGGAGGGATGGGAATTGAAGTTCCCAATGGATCCCATTTTTGGGTTTACCCACAAGCTAGTATAGGAAGTAGAGTTCCCTAATGGATTTTTACAGGGATTACCCTCCAGCTGGTCTGGGTAGTGGAGTTCCCCAATGCCTTTTTTTCGGGCTGACCATCCAGCTGATTTGGATGCGGGGTTCCTCAATGGAGTCTTTCTAGGATTACCCTCTTGCAGGTATGGGAAGTGAAGTTCTATAATGACTTTCCAAGGTTTTGCCCTCCAGTAGGGCTGGGAACTGGAGTTCCCTAATGATATTCATAATCATTACCCACCAACAAGGATGGGCAGTGGAGTTCCTCAGTGATTATCAGAGTAGGACCCTCTTGTCATTCCAGGTAAAGGGATACTTACCTAGAATTTATAACCCCTTTATTATGAATAATAGTGACAAGATGTAGTTTGATGTAGATTTGGACTCACAAGGAAGGGGATTCTTTCCCCACCAAGACTCATTTTTGTGACGCGGCCTCAAACTGTGCGAGTGATTCAGTGCTTCCCAAAGTGGATAGTATCAAGGTGTGGTGTTTGAGCCCCATATACTTGTGTGTTCAAGGATAACATGTGAGATGTTGGGAATTGTTGATTGAATTATTTTAGAACTGTTGGAAACTCTTCTTCTTTGGATGAGTTGTCAGATTGAGATCACCTTACTCTCTCATTTGGACTTCTTTGACGAAGCATATATATAAATTATTTCTTTTGGATTCACACCTTTAATTTTTATACTCTCCTTCTATGAGAGAAAAATAGGCATAGGGTATGCCATGTTCTTTCCATATTTATCTTCCCATGGTTGGATGATTCTACTCACCTTCTATAGGTGGTGAAGTCATTAAAGGTAGTTCATCTACTCACCGTGTTTATCCCCTTGTGCTTGGATGAGCATAATTTCACTCTATTGTTAGGTTGAGTACTACTCTTGTCACTGTACCTTGTTCTATATACTGTTTTTCTATTCAGTTGTATCTCCTACTAATCCACCTTCACCCTTTTGGGGCATTCTACTAGGTATGTATATACTCACCCCTATGGGATTTTCCCACACGTATCATGTCTTCTTAAGATGACAGATAGGTTGACCATGAATTCGTAGGATCTTAGGGATACTTGTCGATTAGACTACATACGATGGCCATGGATTGGGATACAAAAGGTTGGCTCTCTTAACTATTTACTCTTTTCTAGTTTTTTCAGGTTGGGACACATTTCTGGTTGGGGATGTATTTTTCCACTTTACTTTCAGTTTACATTACCATACTTTGTATTTTCTAGAGGTTCATTCATGATTGGTTTACTTTATAGTAGCATTTCATTCTTTCTTCTTTCCATTTTCACTTTTTCAATGAGTTAGGTGTGTGTGTGTGTGTGTGTATAGGATCTTTGGAAAATTCCTCCCCAATTTATTTATATCTTTGGTGCATGTCACCACTATTAGCCTATGGAGTAGGGCTTGGGGTATTCATGGATCGAGCCTCAAAATGGGTTGGGTTATGATAGATTGGTATCAAAGAAAGTTAATTCCTTGGGATGTTTCTCAAACGTATCCCATTAAGAGGATTGGTTCGGTTTAGGGAGATACTGGCAAAGTGTCTTGAGTGTGTTTCTTAGGCCAGAGAGTGTAGTGATGGTACGGGTGACTGACATATCCATTCACTTTGACCTTGACTACCTACTTGTCGACTAATCATACCAAGACATTTGTTGCAGGGATAAACAGTACATGAATCGTATAAGATTGAGTCTTTTCCTATCCTTCTTGAGTCAGCTCCCCATTATTTTAGATATATATATATATATATATTATCATCTAACCACGGTACTCCTTGATAACTTTAAGGATGCCTCTGTGGAAATAGCCAGCCAGGATACTAGCTCTGGTTTGTGATGACAACCTGATGAGTGATGAGGCCAAAATTCAGGGTCCATCTCGTGATCCCCTTCCTCCTTGTGGGAAGTTAGAATCACCTACACCTATTGAGTAGCAGATCATCCCAACAGAGCATGGTGATTATGTATGGAGGCTTAGTGTTCTCTGTGAATTCTAGTATTAGATACCATTGGGGTTTTGTGGTGAGCCAAATCCCCCAGCAGCAGAGGATTTTCAAGAGTTGATGGTCAACATCTTCATACCTATCAAGACACTGATAGATTAGATGGTGGAACTGGTAGCCATCCTTTTCCATTAAGTAGTTGGGATTTTGTGGAGCCGTGTTACGTAAATTTATGATGATTCGATACACTCGTGGGACAACTTCCAATATTTTTTTTATGAAGAGTACTACCCCTCCTATTTATGATTAGTCTAGATCCAAGATATTTTGTAGATTCAGAAGAGAGGGATGATGGTGGTTGAGTACATGGAATAGTTCACAGACCTTACATGTTTCTCCCTTGATATGATCTAGAAAGGTTACTTCCTATAATTTATGTTTGAGAAGGTAATTCGTAGAGATATTCGAGCTAGCATTGTGCCCTTGTGCATCCTCACCTATGTCAGGATACAAGAGTGGACACTGAGATAGAGAGATTTATATCAGAGGGACTTCGGGTAGTTGGAGCTGGAAGTGGGAATCCTAGATCTGAGTCATCTCCAGAAACTACTAGGCTCTAAAGATCTCGTAGTAGGAGACCATTTTGCGAGAATGATTAGAAAAATGGTCATATGGGACTGATACACCAAAAATCACTTGAGAATCCCAAAGATGTATTTTTTTACTTGTGACAGTTGAGGTCATATGGCCCAGAACTGCCCGACTAGACATGCAGAGCATCCCAGGAAGATAGTTGTTGGACCGCTACTGTAGAGGGAGCGTCATGATCTGGGATCTCCTCGGCATGGATAGGGTGGTTCCCAGGGATGTAGAGTTATAATATAAGTCATAAGAAGATATGGTTGGTGGACGCCGTTATGATTTCCTTCAACCACCACCACCAGGCGGTCCATGTTAGGCTCTGGGAGCTGGTGGTCCTAGTTTTGGGAAACTTCAGGCTTTGTATTTCTATGATCCCACATCTCATGAGATGATTCGAGGTATGATCTATGCTTATTCTAATTTTCTCTCAATACTAGTAGACACAAGTTCCAGCCATTATTTTATCTTGATACTCATTGTGCATGAGTTGGAGCTCCTATTTGAGAGAGATCTCATGTAAGGGAATGTGGGTGCTGCAAGAAGGATTTTTCATCTCATCACCCATAAGTTAGCAAGTGTATAGCTTGGTGCAGTAAGTTCTTCCGACATCTAGGTTTCTTTAGTTGTGGAGGATTATATAGATTCCTTCCCCAAGTACTTTCTTGGACTACCACAAAGATAGAAGATGGATTTTTCCATATAATTTCATCTAGGTACATCCCTAATATCTTATAAGGAATATCAAATTGAACCTATGTATTTATGGGAGAACTGGTTTCAGATGGAGGACCTTTGAGAGAACGGTTTCATCGGACCCAGTGTGTCCCCCTAGAAATCTCTACTATATTTTGTGAAAAATGTGGATGGGATCTTATGGATTTGTGTGGATTATCATCTTCTAAATTGGGACATGATAAATAAAAAGTACCCCTTATTGAGGATTGACTACCTCTTTGAAAATTTGAGAGGTTCCAGATGGTTCTTAAGATCAATATTTGGTCTAGCTACCACCAGTTGCAGGTTTGTGTGGATGATATTCCAAAGATGGGTATCTGATGTCACAATGGACATTATGAGTTCCTAGTGATTCCCATTGGTTTGAAAATTCCCCCACTATGATTATGAATTTGATGAACTAGGTATTCCATCTGTACTTGTACTAGTTTTGTTGTTTTCTTTATCGAAGAAATACTTGTCTACTCTGTATTAGAGGAAGATCATGCATAAAACCTGTGGATGGTCCAAGATTTTCTTCGAGAGCACTAGTTTTATGAAAAGCTATTGAAGTTCTAGTTATATATATACAAGAGGTTCACTTTTGGGTGAATTTCATTTCTGATCATGTTTTATCCATGGATCTAGCAAACATCGAAGTAGTTATTTCATGGGAACCACCCAAGAACGTGTCAAAGGTACAAGATTTTCTTGTATTGGTAGTGTACTACATGATATTTTTAGTGGATTTCTCTAGAATCACATCCCATTTGACTACCCTAACATGGAAAGGGCATAATTTTACCTAGTCTGATTAGTTCCAGAGGTCCTTTGAGGAATTGTGGTAGAGGATGATGAGTGATCTAGTGTTGAGACTACAAGAGGAAGAAGTGGAGTTCGAAGTATTTTGAGATGCCTCAGGATCTAGGATCAGTTTCATGTTGATGCAACTTTAGGCGATTATCGCATATGGGTCAAGCTAGTTAAGACAACACAAGTAAAACTACACAACTCTTAACATGGAGTTAGAAGGGGTACTCTTTTCCTTGAGGATGTGGATGTACTACCTTCTGGGAGACCACTTTATGGTTTACTCAAACCACCAGAGTCTCAGGTACATCTTCACAAAGAAAGACCAAAACCTGAGGCAGTGAAAATGGATGGAATTTTTATAGGACTATGACTTCAATATAGTCCATTCTCTAGCTAATGGAAATGTTGTAGCAGATTCCCTTATTAGGAAGTCCTAGGCTCTCCTAGTGTGGGAATATTTGGAGTAGTTAGCTTCACTGTAGCTAACCCTGGTGAAGCATGAGGGTGAAACTTTTCATCTGTTAATGGTGTTTCCTCCTTCTCTCCTCATTCATGTGAGAGAGTTCCATCTAGAAGATATCAACTATGAGGTTTTACCTGATTATATATCCATAATAAATGCACCATATGGGTATTCTGGTGGAGGGAATCATGACAACTTTTTTCATGGGAGAACAGTGGTTCCAGTCACGATACGGGAGGTGGTGATGTGGGATTTCCACACTTCTCCTCTAGTTTTACATCCCTCCATGGGAAACATATAAAGATACCTTCAATGAAAATTTTGATGTTCTTGTATGAGATGAAGAAAATATGATTTCATCACTCAATTCCTCACTTGTGATCAGGTGAATGATGAGCACCAAGTTTTGACTGGTTTGTTACAACAACTTGAGATCCCAGAGTGGAAATGGGATGACATATCTTGGGACTTCATCATAGAGCTTATATGCACAACAAAGATCCATGATGCTATCTAGGTGATAGTAGACCGACTCAAAAATTCGGCAGCAGAGTTTGGTGGAGAGTTTAGAGAACTTTAACAAATGAGAGATCATCTTCCTTCATGGGTTCCCCCAATGATTATCTTTGATCATGATGCACAGTTTATGTGATGATTTTGGAGAGGCCTTTATGAGTCATTCGGGACCCAGATGTGGATGATTATATCCTTTCACTCCCATACTGATGGGTATACCAAGAACACTATCTACATACTAGAGGATATGATGAGGGCTTGCATGTTGGACATCGGTTGGAGCTGGGAGGATCACCTTCCCTTTGTATAATTTGTGTACAACAACAACTACCACAGTACCATCGGCATGGAACATTTTCAAGCCCTCCATGGGATACACTGCATTTCACCATTGTGTTGGAAAAATAATGGTGAGGAATCTCTTATGGGGACATATTTGGTGCAGGCAACAACAGATAAATTGCATTTCATACATGAGTGGATGAAGACAACCTAGAGAAGATAGAAATCCTTCACAGATCACCGTCGTAGTCCCTTGAATTTAAAGTAGAGATACCATGTTTTCTTGTGAGTCTCCCCATGATTAATAATTTGGAGGTTTTTCTAGGGATGTAATCTATTATTAAGGTTAATTGGGCCATTCGAGATCATGAAATGTGTGGGCGAGGTTTCTAACCACCTCTCCTTTCCCTCATGGCTGGATCAGGTGTACAACATCTTCCATGTGTCATGGTTGAGGAAATATATGCATGATCATATGCACGTTATTGACTGGGGTGAGATATACATTGATGATTGATCTACCTTTGTGGATCACCTGATAGTGATTAAGGAACGATAAGAGCGGACCATGTGTGGATGGACCATCCCTCTGGTTCATGTTCTGTGGCAGCACGGAAATGTGCAGAAGAGTTCTTAGGAGTGGGAGACCCAAATGTGGGCTCAGAATCCAAAGTTTATTTACTACTTTTGTTTTTCATGGATGAAAATATTTAAATGGGAAATATGTATACACCTAGTTATTTCATTTTAAGACTTTGAAATATTTTTATATATATCTCTATAGCTAGGCACTGAGATGGCATGTGATTCTGAGGTTTGGTGTTCCCGTAATTAGTTTAATAAAAAATTTGAATATATTTTATATTTCACAGGCATGAAACCTAAAATAAATTTGGATAACTCCAAAATTATTTTTTATATTATAAATCTGAGACCGTGATTGAGTCTAGAATGAAGTTTCTACCGTAGGTGTGATATAAAATGAGTCGGTAGAGGATGTTTGGACACCTCGCTCGTTTATGGTGCGTTCAAGTGAATTAATTAATTAATTTCATGGATAGATCAATTATTTTGATCTAAAATAATGTCTATAAATATAATGTTAAAGGAAATTTTCTAGTTTTGGCTCATTTATTTCTGTAATTCACTAGTGAGAGAGCTCCTCCCTCCTCCCTTTGATGAATGATGACAAATATTTGGATCAAGGCGCACCAAAGCATGAAGAATGCATCTGATTATTCCAATCATTGCATGAGAAAATTCTTCACCAATGATAAATCAAAAACAGAGTTGAGGTTCATATTTTTTTGTTTTATGACTCTGTATTAAATGAATGATTATATGGATAATTTTTCTTCAATTTTTTCCCCTCCATGCAACCTTTTCAGGTGCCAATATAATGAAATTGATTAACATTTTGTAATCTAACCCTAGATCATGTTCTTGATTGTTGGCCAAGAACTCTTGGCCAATAATCATTTAAAAAATTTATTTGGTTCTTTTCTCCCCTCATTCTTCACATTCTTCACTAGTCAGATCCCCATATTCCCATATTGACTTTACCGGGAGGTACTAAACCCTATTGAACCCCTGGATTCGTGAAGAAATCGTGATTGAAAAATATATAAATTATTTTTGTCTAAATATGGAAATTTTATAATCGATTGAAGATTTTTTTGAATGATCAGTTGTTGCTGAATTGTCGATGGAAGCATGAAAACGCACAGCTTAAATGACGGACCACCATTGGAGACGATTTCCAGTGAACGACAACCATGATCCATGAGTTGGGGATAAATAAAAAGTTTTTAGATAGATCCATAGTGGGATCTAAGGTGGCTGGATTATATTCATGAAGAATATACCAGATCTAGAATTTTTTCGAAAATCCAATTACACAATGTGTTCAATCAAGAACACACGGCGTATATCCCCTTCCAATAGAGGTGCTAGGGTTTTGGAAACACATAAGGATGGTACAATGTGTACTTACCCTAACACATTGTGTACATACTTTATGTGTGAGTGATCCATTTGATGGATCACATGGTTGGGCACACTCCATGTTCAGAGTACATGGAAACTCCTAGAACACACAGGAGACGTCCCGTGTGTCCCAACACGCAATGTACTATAGTACATAGAAATAGGGTCTGAATACAAGTACACAACCAGAATCACAAAACCCGGTCCTTAGATAGGTTGGACAAGTCATGTAGTTCACCTACCTAGTGTGTACCCCAACATGGATAGGAGCTGTGTGCTAGCCAGAGTCATGGACAAGCTGTGGAGTGGGGCCACACATTTTGTGGGTCCCCTCACACCTAATGTTCTCCTTGAGCTCTTTTGATAATATTTAAAAGTTTTATATCTCTTTCATTTGAACTCAGATTTTGGCCCATGAGTGTCATATCCTCGGTTTTTTCATGTCGAACGCAATTTTTCCATCATACAAATATTTTTAGATACGATGTCAAATGTTCTGGGTTTGGCATGCACTGAGGTGACACCCAATGTCAATTCTAGGGATAACCATCCAGTAAGACTAGGTAGTGGAGTTACTTGGGGATCCCCATTCTAGGCTTACCCTCCAGCTAGGATGGGAACTGTAGTTCCCCGATTTCTTCTTTTTGATCATACCCTCTAGCTAGTATAGGTAGTGGAGTTCCCCGATGGATTGTTTTCTGGCTTACCCTTCTGATAGGATGGGCAGTAGAGTTACCTATTGGATTCTTTCAAGGATTACCTTTTATTTGAGCTATGAAGTGGAGTTCCCCAATGGATTCTTTCCGAGATTACCCTCTAGTAGGGCTGTGAAGTAGAGTTCCCCCAGGAAATTATTGAGAATTACCCTCCAAAAGTGCTGGGTAGTGGAGTTCCCCAATGACATTCTAATGTATTACCCTCCAGCAGGGCTTGGTAGTGGAGTTCCACGGTGACTAGAGGAGTCGAACCTTCCTACTGTACCAGGGCATGGGATCCTTACCTAGAATTTTTTTCCATTGACTATGAGACAAAATGTTAGGATGTTTTTTGACATGGATTTGGACTCATGAGGAATAGAGACTCTTTCCCCCACATAGATGTATCTTTGTGATGTGGCATAAACCATGTGGGTGACTCAGTACATCCTAAAGTAAATTGTATCAAGGTGTGGTGTTTTATTCCCCTAAAATTGTGTGTTCAAGGAACACACAGGAGATTCTAGGCATCGTTGATAGACATATTTTGGAACTATTTTCTAATATTCTTCTTGGGATGGGTTTTGAGATAGATATCCCATTACTCCCTTGTTTAGGATTTTTTAACTGTGTATATATAAAAATATATATATTATTTCTTCTGGATTCACACCTTGGATTTGGATAATCTACTTCTATGAGATGTGATGACATGTGGGGTAGGACACAAGATTTCTGAGTTTAGATTATCATTTTTGGATTAGTATACTCTCCTACTATAGGTGGTGAAGGCTCGATGAGTAGTTCATATAATCTCCATGCTTAGCACCTTATTCTTGGTTGAGCATACTTTCACTCTCATATTGGGTAGATTTTTACTCTTTTCACTATACCATGTTCTATCTACTATTTTCCTATTCAGCTGTATCTCTTTCTACTCCCCCCCCCCTTCTCTCTTTTAGGGCATTCTACTGGGAATTTATATACTAACCCACGCATGGTATTTTCAAAATCATGTCATGTCTTTTACAGATGATGGAAAGGTCGACCATGATTTTAGAGGATCTTGTAGATACTGGGTGATTAGACCGTATACGGTGGTTGTTGCTTGGGATACAAGAGATGGGCTCTAGCGTCTATTTACTTTTTTTCTAGGTTATTCAAGTTGGGAAACATTTCTTGTTGGTCATCTATTTTTCCCCCTAACATTCAATTTACACTATCGTACTTTTGTATTGTCTATAGGTTCATGCATTCTTGGATTACTTTTTAGTAATGTTTCATCCTTTCTCATCTCCCTCTTCCTTTTTGCATTGAGTTTCATGTGTGAATGTGTGAATGTTCTTAAGAAAATGCATCCCAAATTAAGTTGGGCCTTTGGTGCTTGTCACCACCCCTGGCCTATGAAGGTGGGTTTGCGGTAGTTGCGGATCGATCCCCAACATGGGCTGAGTCATGACAATTTTCCATTACTTTTCATTTTCTAAATTATAATTGGATTTCAAATGAGTTATGTTCATTTTTTCAATAAATATAATAGGAAAACACCTTAAAGAATAATGACTTAATTGTATAAAGAAATAGGTTATGGCATGATTCAAAATTACAAGTTATCTAAACATGACAACATTAGAAATAATGGTTCATTTGATAGTTCTTCAACCCTTGGTGTAAATATCAATACTATATTGAGCATTTTTAATTTGATATTACCTAATGGCTCGAAATTATTTTTTAACTTTATAATATATCATTAAAATTAATAAATGTAAAATCCCAAATAATTAAGTGATGTTTATTCTTAGGTTATATCAATGATACCATTTGTATTTGTTGAAAAAATGAAAAATTTCATATGGTCCCTTATCCATACATCATTTTTTAAAACATAATGTCTCCCCATGCAATGAAAAACTCTTTTCTACACCCCAATCATCACCTAAAAATAAATATATTCTCTACCACTTTGAAAGAAAAGATATTTTTTTATTCTCCTTCTTTATCGATAAATTTAAATAAATCATAAATGTAAAATAAATCAGAAAATGTATATGTATTTTAGAATAAACTCTTAATAATTATCTCTTGTGATATATGGTATATTTCATATGTGGATTTGTCAAAATATCCACAAGTTTCTATTTTAGTAATGAAAATTACAATTAAATATCATTATATTCTATATTCTATTTGATTAAGTAGTGTTTTATATTAATATATTTCAACCTTGAATATTGTATTGAATTATTTGAAATATTTTCTTCACTTTTATTATCAAACCTAATTAGCAGTTGGGTTAAAACATTAACCTTATTTTATTTTTATTTTAACTTCATCCAAATTATTTATATTTTATGTTTTGATGCCACAATATTCTTATCTTACATTATACTTATTGTGAAAAAATATTTATTCTTAGAGTGATAAGAAACACTTATTCCCTAAATAAAAAATATACATCTAGAATATGAATTTGAATCATTAACCTATGATACCCAATCCACATTTTAGTATCCATGAAGTTAAGAAAATTTTCGTTTTTCATATGTAAATATATAATCAAAATTCAATTTGGCATAACATAATATTCATTTCATAGCCATAATATGTGAATAATTTGGATATATTTTTAATTGTACATAAATAGTAACCACATGCATAGCGTTAGTCCAGATGTTTTCAATAAGATAAGGCTACAAAAAAATTTCCATAACTATTCCTAGTGAATACTCCTTCCTTTTTATTCTAAGGAAAACTGGGTCTTGAGTTCTATAGAAGTTGATACCTCTCTCTATTATTCTATTATAAACTTCTTTAATAACTCATGAAGATATTTCTATTACAAAATAAAGTTGGAATCTACTATATTCATATCTTAAATGGTTAAAAGTAATTTTAGTTCATTGGTATTTATCATCTCAAAGTGTTCCCTATTTGTGCTATAAATTTCCAAAAAAAAACTCTTTTATTTATTGAAAAAATAATTCCATCAACAAACATAGTCATAGTGAGTGAGTTTGTGTAATCTACCTTAACATAGATAATTATATATACCTAGACTTTTTTTAATTGTATGATCTATAGCATATTGTCTAAAATTTAATACCATACTCAAGGTACTTTTTTCAAACCATAAATTGATTTATTCAAATTTAAAAATAGTTAAACAATATGATTAATTATTAAACCTTTCTAGTTGGTCAATGTAAAAATCTTCCATAAGTTTAACTTTAGAAATTTTAACATCACATCCATTTATAAAACATTGTAATTCATTCTATAAAAAATATCAGGAAATATTAGAATTTTTTAAAGCCTTGAAACTAGAGAAAAAGTATCATAAAAGTGTATATGTCACGACCCGCCCTCGGGGTCCGTGCCGTGACTACCCCAAGCCCGCCTTCCATAGGCCAGGGGCTGGCGACTAGCACCAAGGCGTAAATCCCGGTAAAAAGGGAAGGCATTGCCTTTGAAAAGTAAACAAACACCACAGAGTAAGCAAGCGGAAAGTAAACACTAAACAAAAGCAGAGTACAACTGAAAGTGCGGAAAAGTAAATGGGCCAGAATACAAACCCAAAACTGAAAGTAAAGTACAACTCGAAAGGGAAAACAGCAACTGAAAAGTAAATGCCGCTACACCGAGCTGTCCACTGGAAATCCCACCTGAAGGGTGGGTACAGATAGCTCCTCTGCTCCACAGGTCCCACCGTCTTCTCCGTCCACGTCCCGCCCAGTGGTCCACCTCCGGGTACCGTCCCGCTCTGCAAGCCTCAGCTAAGGTCAACGATGTCCGTCGTCTGCAACCAACACAACGTAGTGCGGGCAAAGCCCGTGCAGGGGTGAGTATAAGCTACTCAGTAGGGACCCCGAGACCCCTGAAGGTCTCTCAAATCCACAAAGGATAAACCACGAAGAAAGGTATAATCACGAAGTAACAACCGACACTGCTTAGGTATATGCCCATACATATACCTAAGTCATCAATTCAAATACGCTCCAACCTCCGAGCCCAAGTACAACTCAGTCCACACAGGAAAGTAAACGTATTCCATACAGGAAAGCAAAACGTAATCCACACAGGATTGCACAACACAATCCACACAGGAAAGCAACAGGATTCAGCTCACACAGGTATACTTCTTCAAAGGACGATAAAGATGATCACTGATCCATCTAAGTCGTCGGACCCACGAAGGATCGATAGGTAACTAACCCCCGCAAAGACCCACACAGGATCGGGCCCACACAGGACCTGTAGGCGCTGGTTCACACAGGACCGCTGAGCGCAAGGACCCACACAGGATCGGACCCACACAGGATCGGGCCCACACAGGACCTGTAGCACTGATCCACGTAGGATCGCTGAGTGCTGTAGTCGTCGTCGTCGAATCCACACAGGATCTCTGTACTGTCGTCGTCGCAGTCACAGTAGCAGTAGTAGCAGTAGCAGTCACAGTAACAGACGCAGCCAGCACTAGGGTTCCTGCACACAGCAAGCTCGTTCGGAGAGTCCGCTCCACGAGCCGAGAGGCTGATACATCAACTGTCACGAAGACCAGAGTTGATGTATCCAAAAGTTATGTATCATCAACAGGAACTCAACGCAACAGACGGTGCGTCGATCGGACACCCGGTCTGAGAGTTATTGGCATTTTCGTCCCCGGGGCCCGGTTGGTTTTTAAGGCAAAACCAACCCGACCGTACTCCACCTGCGTCCAAACCTCGGGCGGAGTATGCCAAAAGATCCGTCTCACTAAGAGGAACACAACCCGGCGGACGACACGTCAATCGGACGTCCGTAGCTCTAGATATGAGCATTTTCGCTCCGAAGGCCCGGTTGGTTTCGTGAACGAACCAACCCGGCCGAACTCAAAGTAATCCGAAACCTTGAGTGCAGTATACCGAAACGACCATCTCGATCCAAGGATCGTGTTGTCGCAGACGGTTCATCAATCGGAGGTCCGAGGCTCAAGTTATGGCAAAAAGACCGAATTTGATCCGAAACGGGGGGTCCGGGTCCGGGTCGACCCGGCCCGACCCCCCCCCCCCCCCCTGGGTCGGCCCGAACCGGGTCGACCCAACCCGGGTCTGACCCAGCCCGGCTGACCGGCCGGCCGGCGGCGCGGCGGCCCGGCGGTAGCGCGGCGGCCCGGTGGTAGCGCGGCGGCCCGGCGGTAGCGCGGCGGCCCGGCGGCCTGGCGGCAGGCAGGGCGGCCCGGCGGCATGTGGGGGGACAAAGCCCCCGCTGATTGAGGGGCGGCGCGGCATATAGTCGCGCACTTTTTGCAAACCGCCCCCCCCCCCCCCCACGTGGGGGGCTTCATTGGTAGGAAACGGGGGGCCTCCTACCCCCCTCAAGGAAACCGCCCCCCTCATTAAGACGGGGGTTTTGATGAGCCGGTCGGGGGATTAATTCCCCCGGTTTACTGCCATCCGGCCGGCCAGCTGGCCGGCCGGTTTTCTCCAACGGGACCGGAAAATCCGGTCCCCTCTTCGGCTTCCGACGCCGGCGGCCCGGCCGCCGGTCTCCTCGTTCCGCCGCGGCCCAGAACCGGCCGCGGTTTTCGTCATCTGGCGCGGTGCGACGGCACCGCACCCCTCCGCCGCACCTTGATTTCTTCAACGCAGCGCGACGGCGTCGCATTCCTGATGTTTCTTCCATGGCGCGGCGCGACGGCGTCGCGCAATAAGGATTGGCGAATATCCGCGTGGTGCGACGGCACCACGCCACCTTGATTCATCCACCCGCAAGCAATTCAACAAGAACGATGGAGGGGGGTTCGGCCGTGTTCGTGCGGTCCGGCCCCCTCACGTTAAAATAATAAGTCAATTTAAAATATTCAAATTCCTCACGTTAGTCATGCGAACCATGAGCAAGAATAGAATAATTAAACAATAAATAACAACCCCTACCTTGGGTATACGTTCGAGGATTTGTCTATGTCCGCGGAAGTCGACGTCGCGGAGATCGGCGTCGCGGTAGTCGTTCGTCAATTCCGTTGACGAAGAGATGCGTCCGATGTGATACGTCGTTGGCGAAACCTCTTATGTCGACGAAGGGAATCCGAGGAGGAAGAGGCGTTCCCTCTTGTTGACACGGAAGACGAAGAAGAGCGGAGCGGCGTTCTTCGTCGGAGCTTGAGCGTTCTTCGTCAAGATGAGCGTTCTTCGTCAAGATGAAGAAGATGGAGGAGGAGCTCTCAAAACAAAATCCACACAGGTTGGCTAACAAAATAAAATAAGGTCCCTCCTTATTTTATTTACCAAGCCTAGGAATTCAAAACATCAAATTCAAAAACATAACACTTAATTAATTAACATGTCATGTGTAATTAATTAGATGTTAAGTTTACAAACATTAAGAGGGAGAGAGGGGAGTTTAAGGGGGAAGTTGAGAGGTTTAGGTTCATGTGGGTCCCACCACACTTAATCCTCTCAAGGGAGGTTAAGTGGGTGTGGGTCCCACCCCTAACTCCTTTTGAGAGGATTTAACCTACAAAAGTGAAATAAAAAGAATCCACATTTTTTTATTCAACTTTTTATAAATCTCCCAAAAACTAACTTTCAACCCGCAACAAACGCAACTTCCGAAAGGGTCTCTTTAAGCGAAAATCGGTGCTGCGAGTTCATCGGTGCCCTCAGATTTCAATTCCGAGCACCGGATCAAAAGTTAGGAAAACCCGCTCGTTCGTTCACTGAACGTACCCGAGCCAAACTTCGGAAATTGATTCCGGGCACTCCGGGCCTCAGAATCAGGTGTCGTCAGAAACCGCGCTCTTGTAAAATTCTAAAGAAAATTAAGAAAAAATTTCCCTTGAATTTTACGGGTCTTTACATTACTCCCACATCAGGGCTTTACGTCCCCGTAAAGATACATCAAAACTAGGGAAACAAATGAGGGTACTGAGCTCACATCTGAGCCTCCTGCTCCCATGTGCTCTCCTAGAGATTCCCGTGCTGCCATCTGATGCGCACAAGAGGAATCGATCGCCCACGCAGGACCCGCTTCTGTCGATCCTCTATCTCTACTGGAACCTCCGTGAAAGTCGCCCCATCGTCAACGTCAAGCTCCCCATGGTCAATGATGTGTGTCGGGTCATGCACGTATCTCCTCAGCTGAGACACGTGGAAAACGTCATGCACCCAGTGCAACTGAGGTGGTAGAGCCAGGCGATAAGCCACCTCACCAATCCTGCTGAGAATCTGGAAGGGTCCGATGAAGCGCGGAGATAACTTTCCGCCTCGTCCAAATCTCCGAATACCACGTCGAGGTGAGACCCGCAAGAAGACGTGGTCGCCATCCTCGAACTCTAGTGGTCACTTCCTCCTGTCAGCATATGACTTCTGCCGGCTCTGAGCTGTCCTCATCCGCTCCTGGATGACCTGGACCTTCTCTGTCGTGGCCTGGACCATCTCCGGTCCCACCAGTGCTGACTCTCCAGGGTCTGTCCAGCACAAAGGAGATCTATAAGGTCGGCCGTACAACGCCTCGTACGGTGCCATCCCGATGGTGGAGTGGTAGCTGTTGTTGTATGCAAACTCCACCAAGGGTAGGTGGTCCTCCCAGATACGACCAAAGTCGAGGACACATGCGCAGAGCATGTCCTCGAGTGTCTGAATGGTCCTCTCCGTCTGACCATCCGTCTGAGGATGAAAGGCTGTGCTCAGATGTATCTGCGTCCCGAACGCCTCCTGTAACCCCTTCCAAAGCCGGGAAGTAAAGCGAGCATCTCGATCAGAGACGATAGATGATGGCACGCCGTGGAGCCGCACAATCTCCTGAACGTAGAGACGTCCCAAGCTCTCCACTGAGCCCTGCTCTCTGATGGGTATGAAGTGTGCCGACTTGGTGAGTCGGTCAATAATCACCCAGATGGATTCGTGACCTCTGGAAGTGCGTGGAAGTCCAGTCAAGAAGTCCATAGATATGTCGTCCCACTTCCACTCCGGAACCTCCAAGGGCTGTACCAAGCCTGCTGGTACCTGATGCTCTGCCTTCACCTGCTGGCAGGTAAGGCATCGAGAAACGAACTCTGCTACAGCCTTCTTCATGCCCGGCCACAAATGCTGTCGTCTGAGGTCCTGGTACATCTTCGCCACCCCAGGATGTACCGCCAAAGGAGAAGTGTGAAATTCTCTCAGCACTTCCTCTCGCAAAGCGACTGGTACCATGGTACGTCCTCTGAAAAGGATGTCGTGCTCTGCTCCAAGGGAGAAACCATCAGGTGCCTGTCCCGAGGATATCTGTGCACGCCATGTCTCACAGTCAGCGTCCTCACGCTGTGCCTCCCTGACCCGCTGCAGTAGTGGAGGAGTGACTGTGAGAGACTGAAGAAAGGTTGCTCCATCTCTATCCACGAAGGATATCTGTAAAGAGGCTAGCTGCTCCGTCGCCTCCTCAAGTAGCTGAATGCCCGTCCTCCTGCTGAGGGCATCGGCTACTACGTTCCCCTTCCCAGGAGTATAGACTATCTCAAAGTCATAGTACTGGAGGAACTCGATCCATCGTCGTTGTCTCAGGTTCAGGTCCTTCTGAGAGAAGATATACCTGAGACTCTGATGATCAGAAAAGACTGTAAAGCGCTCTCCCATCAGATAGTGTCGCCATGTATTCAGAGCGAAGACCACTGCTGCTAGCTCCAGGTCATGGGTAGCGTAGTTCTGCTCATTCGGCCTCAACTGACGTGATCCATAGGCGATCACGACCCGCTCCTACATCAGAACACATCCGAGTCCGGTCCCTGATGCATCGCAGTAGACTACGTACCCTACTCCCTCCTCAGGAAACCTCAAGATAGGTGCGCTAGTCAATCTCTGTCTCAGCTCCTGGAAGCTCTGCTGACATCTGTCAGACCACACGAAGGGTTTCCCCTTCTTCGTCAAAGCTGTGAGTGATGCCTCAACTCTAGAGAAGTCTGGCATGAATCTCCGATAGTATCCAGCTAGTCCCAAGAAACTCCGAACCTCAGTCACGCTCCTGGGTGGCTCCCATGCTAACACAGCCCCAATCTTCGCGGGATCCACTGCAACTCCCGCCTCAGAGATAACGTGTCCCAAGAAGTGGACCTCACGTATCCAGAACTGGCACTTCGAGAGCTTACCATAAAGCCGGTGCTCTCGGAGTGTGTCTAGTACAACTCGCAAGTGATAGGCGTGCTCCTCCTCTGTCGTAGAGTAAATCAGAATGTCGTCGATGAAGACCACGACAAACCGATCGAGGTATGGCTGAAAGATCCTGTTCATGAGAGCCATGAACACTGCTGGAGCATTGGTTACACCGAAAGGCATAACCAAGAACTCATAGTGGCCATACCGACATTTGAAGGCCATCTTCTGCACATCCTCGTCTCTGACTCTGAGCTGATGATAGCCTGACCTGAGGTCTATCTTCGAGAACCACCGTGCTCCCTTGAGCTGATCAAAGAGGTCATCAATCCTCGGTAGCGGATACTTGTTCCTCACTGTCACCTGGTTCAGGCGACGATAGTCAACACAAAGTCTCAAGCTCTTGTCCGCCTTCTTGGCGAATAAAATCGGGGAAGCCCAGGGTGAAACAATGGGTCGGATGAACCCCTTGCCCTGCAAGTCCTCCAACTGTACCCGTAGCTCTTGAATCTCGGCGGGGGCCATCCGATATGCTGGAGTGGATATCGGGGTTGTCCCCGGGTACAAGTCAATATAAAAGTCTACCTCTCTGCGAGGAGGTAGCCCTGGAACGTCGTCGGGAAAAACGTCTGCAAACTGATCCACCACTGCAGGAAAACTAGGACTCCGCATGTCAACTGCTCCAAGGATAAGGCTAGCCAACTGATGAGTAATGGGTTGTCCTCTCCTCCGCGGAAGTCCATCCTATGCTGCTAAGGCTCCCTTCTCGCCGGTGAAGGTGAACCTGCTCCCGTCGGTGCGTACACATCGCACCTTGCGCCTAAAACAGTCAATCTGTGCATGGACCTTTGATAACCAATCCATGCCCAAGATGACGTCGTAAGGCCTCGACGCTGCTACTAAAAGATCCCAGCCGAAGCTCTCGCCTCCTAGAGTAAGCTCACACTGCCGGCACCAGTGCGTAATCGTCGAGTATGCTCCCGTAGGAGTCTCTAGCCGTAAGGATCGAGCCAACGGCTCTGTCGGAATCTCCGAGCTCCGAACAAGGGCAGCGGCTATGAAAGAGTGACTCACTCCTGTGTCTAAAAGAACTGCAGCAAGGGTGGAATAGACACAGATAGTACCTAGAATCATCTCGGGTGCGCCGTGGTCGTAGGCCTCTGCTGCCTGGAGCTGTGTCTGTCGCTGCCCGCCAGCTCCCTGTGGTCGGGGTGGACCTCCTGGTGGTGGTGGTGGTAGAGCCTCAAAGCGTCGGCCACCACCGGTTGCTCGTCCAGCTCCTCTGCCTCGTCCGCCTCCTCCCTGCGGACCGCCACGGTCGACCCTCTGCCTCTGCCTCGGTGGTCCATCAACTGTCTGCTGCTCCTCGGCACGACGGGTCGGGCAGTCACGAGCCATGTGGCCCTGCCCGCCGCACGAGTAGCACTGTCTGCCTCTCGTAAGACTGGCTCCACGCTGTGTGCCCCGTACTGTTGAGCCAGTGCCCTGAGATCGTCTGCCCGAAGGTCTGGTCTGTCTGGACCCCTGAGTCATCCGTCGACTGCCTGCTGCAGATGACTCTGCCACGTGCCGCCCTACGGTGGGTCTCTGTGCTGGTGTAGACTCAGCAAGGAAGCTCTCGATCAGAAGAGCCCGCTCCAGTACTCCTGTCTGAGTCGGTATGCTGAGGGAGATCAGTGATGCCCTGATCTCGTGTCTCAAACCCTGCTCGAAGGTCCGGGCCCGGAAGAATGGGTCTCGTACCATGTCGGTCGAGTAGCGCGAGAGATCGGTAAATCTCGCCGAGTACTGAGTGACCGTCATGCTGCCCTGTCGCAGCTGTAGAAGCTCCTGGATACGCACCGCATGAAGGGTGGCTGGGAAGAATTCCGAGCGGAAGAGGCTCTCAAAGTCCGTCCAAAGTAGAGATGCCTCATCGTGCACCTCGAGCATCAAGCTCCACCATCGTCCTGCTGCTGCGTGTAGTAGGCTCGCAGCGAGGATCACCATGAGGTCTGCTGGTGTCCTCACTAGCCTAAACACTCGTACTACCACCTCCAGCCAGTCCTCTGCTGCCTGGGGATCCGTCTCCCCGCGAAACCTGGGCGGTCGCTGGCACTGAAACTCATGCAGTGCGCTGAGGCGACGTGCATCGTCAGCAGCTGCTGCTGGAAGCATCGGGGGCTCTGCGGGTAGAGCTACCGCCAGTGCCACTGCTGACAAAGGTCCCTGCACTGAGGCCTCGTCGCTCAGTGGGCTGTCGTCACGCTCGTCTCTCGGAACCCTAGCTAGCTGCCGTCGTGGGGCCATCCTGAAAAGGAAACAGGTGCGCCACGGTCAGAACAGTATACCTGGTGAGCTGATATAAGTAATCACAAAGAAAACTTTGAAACACACACGCAATCAATGTTTTCGTGCATTAAGTCGGAAATCAGAAGTCAGGGTCCTGGTGTACGGATACGTCGGCCGCCGCACCAACACTGGACTCCCTGGACTGATAACCACACTCAATACGCTAAACATTATTTCTTCACATAGAAAAGATCAGAGTTTGCGGTAGAACCGAACTCCTTTGATACCAATTTTTCACGACCCGCCCTCGGGGTCCGTGCCGTGACTACCCCAAGCCCGCCTTCCATAGGCCAGGGGCTGGCGACTAGCACCAAGGCGTAAATCTCGGTAAAAAGGGAAGGCATTGCCTTTGAAAAGTAAACAAACACCACAGAGTAAGCAAGCGGAAAGTAAACACTAAACAAAAGCAGATTACAACTGAAAGTGCGGAAAAGTAAATGGGCCAGAATACAAACCCAAAACTGAAAGTAAAGTACAACTCGAAAGGGAAAACAGCAACTGAAAAGTAAATGCCGCTACACCGAGCTGTCCACTGGAAATCCCACCTGAAGGGTGGGTACAGATAGCTCCTCTGCTCCACAGGTCCCACCGTCTGCTCCGTGCACGTCCCGCCCAGTGGTCCACCTCCGGGTACCGTCCCGCTCTGCAAGCCTCAGCTAAGGTCAATGATGTCCGTCGTCTGCAACCAACACAACATAGTACGGGCAAATCCCGTGCAGGGGTGAGTATAAGCTACTCAGTAGGGACCCCGAGACCCCTGAAGGTCTCTCAAATCCACAAAGGATAAACCACGAAGAAAGGTATAATCACGAAGTAACAACCGACACTGCTTAGGTATATGCCCATACATATACCTAAGTCATCAATTCAAATACGCTCCAACCTCCGAGCCCAAGTACAACTCAGTCCACACAGGAAAGTAAACGTATTCCACACAGGAAAGCAAAACGTAATCCACACAGGATTGCACAACACAATCCACACAGGAAAGCAACAGGATTCAGCTCACACAGGTATACTTCTTCAAAGGACGATAAAGATGATCACTGATCCATCTAAGTCGTCGGACCCACGAAGGATCGATAGGTAACTAACCCCCGCAAAGACCCACACAGGATCGGGCCCACACAGGACCTGTAGGCGCTGGTTCACACAGGACCGCTGAGCGCAAGGACCCACACAGGATCGGACCCACACATGATCGGGCCCACACAGGACCTGTAGCACTGATCCACGTAGGATCGCTGAGTGCTGTAGTCGTCGTCGTCGAATCCACACAGGATCTCTGTACTGTCGTCGTCGCAGTCACAGTAGCAGTAGTAGCAGTAGCAGTCACAGTAACAGACGCAGCCAGCACTAGGGTTCCTGCACACAGCAAGCTCGTTCGGAGAGTCCGCTCCACGAGCCGAGAGGCTGATACATCAACTGTCACGAAGACCAGAGTTGATGTATCCAAAAGATCTGTATCGTCAACAGGAACTCAACGCAACAGACGGTGCGTCGATCAGACGCCCGGTCTGAGAGTTATTGGCATTTTCGTCCCCGGGGCCCGGTTGGTTTTTAAGGCAAAACCAACCTGACCGTACTCCACCTGCGTCCAAACCTCGGGCGGAGTATGCCAAAAGATCTGTCTCACTAAGAGGAACACAACACGGCTGACGGCACGTCAATCGGACGTCCGTAGCTCTAGATATGAGCGTTTCCGCTCCGAAGGCCCGGTTGGTTTCGTGAACGAACCAACCCGGCCGAACTCAAAGTAATCCGAAACCTTGAGTGCGATATACCGAAACGACCGTCTCGATCCAAGGATCGCGTTTCCGCAGACGGTTCGTCAATCGGAGGTCCGAGGCTCATGTTATGGCCAAAAGACCGAATCTGATCCGAAACGGGGGGTCCGGGTCCGGGTCGACCCGGCCCGACCCCCCCCCCCCCCCCCTGGGTCGGCCCGAACCGGGTCGACCCGACCCGGGTCTGACCCGGCCCGGCTGACCGGCCGGCCGGCGGCGCGGCGGCGCGAAGGCCCGGAGGTAGCGCGGCGGCCCGGCGGTAGCACGGCGGCCCGGCGGTAGCGCGGCGGCCTGGCGGCAGGCGGGGCGGCCCGGCGGCATGCGGGGGGACAAAGCCCCCGCTGATTGAGGGGCGGCGCGGCATATAGCCGCGCCCTTTTTGCAAACCCCCCCCCCCCCCCACGTGGGGGGCTTGATTGGTAGGAAACTGGGGGCCTCCTGCCCCCCTCAAGGAAACCGCCCCCCTCATTAAGAGGGGGGTTTTGATGAGCCGGCCGAGGGATTAATTCCCCCGGTTTACTGCCATCCGACCGCCCAGCTGGCCGGCCGGTTTTCTCCAACGGGACCGGAAAATCTGGTCCCCTCTTCGGCTTCCGACGCCGGCGGCCCGGCCGCCGGTCTCCTCGTTCCGCCGCGGCCCGGAACCGGCCGCGGTTTTCGTCATCCGGCGCGGTGCGACGGCACCGCGCCCCTCCGCCGCACCTTGATTTCTTCAACGCAGCGCGACGGCGTCGCGTTCCTGATGTTTCTTCCATGGCGCGGCGCAACGGCGTCGCGCAATAAGGATTGGCGAATATCCGCGTGGTGCGACGGCACCACGCCACCTTGATTCATCCACCCGCAAGCAATTCAACAAGAACGATGGAGGGGGGTTCGGCCGTGTTCGTGCGGTCCGGCCCCCTCATGTTAAAATAATAACTCAATTTAAAATATTCAAATTCCTCACGTTAGTCATGCGAACCATGAGCAAGAATAGAATAATTAAACAATAAATAACAACCCCTACCTTGGGTATATGTTCGAGGATTTGTCTATGTCCGCGGAAGTCGACGTCGCGGAGATCGGCGTCGTGGTAGTCGTTCGTCAATTCCGTTGATGAAGAGATGCGTCCGATGTGATACGTCATTGGCGAAACCTCTTATGTCGACGAAGGGAATCCGAGGAGGAAGCGGCGTTCCCTCTCGTTGACACGGAAGACGAAGAAGAGCGGAGCGCCGTTCTTCGTCGGAGCTTGAGCGTTCTTCGTCAAGAGAGCGTTCTTCGTCAAGATGAAGAAGATGGAGGAGGAGCTCTCAAAACGAAATCCACACAAGTTGGCTAACAAAATAAAATAAGGTCCCTCCTTATTTTATTTACCAAGCCTAGGAATTCAAAACATCAAATTCAAAAACATAACACTTAATTAATTAACATGTCATGTGTAATTAATTAGATGTTAAGTTTACAAACATTAAGAGGTAGAGAGGGGAGTTTAAGGGGGAAGTTGAGAGGTTTAGGTTCGTGTGGGTCCCACCACACTTAATCCTCTCAAGGGAGGTTAAGTGGGTGTGGGTCCCACCCCTAACTCCTTTTGAGAGGAGTTAACCTACAAAAGTGAAATAAAAAGAATCCACATTTTTTTATTCAACTTTTTATAAATCTCCCAAAAACTAACTTTCAACCCGCAACAAACGCAACTTCCGAAAGGGTCTCTTTAAGCGAAAATCGGTGCTGCGAGTTCATCGGTGCCCTCAGATTTCAATTCCGAGCACCGGATCAAAAGTTAGGAAAACCCGCTCGTTCGTTCACTGAACATACCCGAGCCAAACTGTTGGGCGGAGAAAGAAGGGAGTGATGGAAAGAGGGGGGGTGAATTGCCTTTTAAAAAAAATGATTAACAATTTAAAATCAAAGTGAAAGTGCAGCGGAAATAAAAGAGGCAAGACACAAAATTGATAACGGAGTTCGGCCAAAAACCCGACCTACGTCTCCGCTCCCAACTCAACCGTTGAGAGATTCTACCGCTTGCTTTTCAATGGTTGTAGCAAGAAACCCACTAGCCTTTTTACAGGTGAAGGCTAGCTCACCTATTACAGCTTGCTTTTAGTGGTTATGCAAGAACCCACTTGCTTTTAATGGTTAAGCAAGAACCCACTAGCCTTCTTACAGGTGAAGGCTAGCTCACCTTTGATTCAAGCCTTTTAAAAGGAAAGGCTTGACTAACCTCTTCACACCTTGAAGGTGGTGTGAGAACCCAAAATAATGGAGGAGAGAAAGAGTTGGGGGTTTGTAGGCACAAACCCAATTTGATGCTCAAAATAAATAAAACAATAAAAACCGTAATGGGAGAAGCCTTGGGCGCCAATGGATTGATGGAGTTGAAGACGTGCACTCCCAAGCTTCTTTGGTGATGCTCCTTGGATGTGGAATTGAGTTGGAGCGATTGGGGTTCCTTGGAAGAATCCGCCGGAGGTTAGCCAAATGATGTAAAATGTGTCCGTTGGCTTCCGTATGGCTTGGTTATGGTTCCTTAGGCTTTCGGGGGATCAAGGTCCTTTATTTATAGAGGGGGAACCTTCATATGGCCTTTGGAGGTCTTCGGAGCCGTTGGAAAGGGCTTCGGAGCCGTTGGGAGGCAAGTGGACCAGCCTGGTCAAAGGCCCAACGGCTAGTTTGACTGGCTCCACCGGCTGACCGGTGCTGAGCCACCGGTTGGCCGGTGTGTGTAAAATGGAGGAGGGCTTCAGTCAAGGCGCCACCGGCTGGCCGGTGCTGAGGCCACCGGTTGGCCGGTGCTAAGACAGTGGCAAACACTGTTTGGGCTGGGTGCCACCGGCTGACCGGTGCTGAGGCCACCGGTTGGCCGGTGAGAAGGCAGTGAGTGTCTCTTCTGCCCAGGGTCCATCGGCTGGCCGGTGGTGAAGCCACCGGTTGGCCGGTGGACTGATTTCAGTCCAGTTTGCCTTCTTTCTTACTTGGCCCAATACCTTGGCCACCTGAAATCATGCCTATCAACCAAAAACACTTAAAACAATATTAGATAAATAATAGAGTGATTGTGATCATGAAAATAAAACCTTGAGGGGTACGAGAGGTACAACAATCTCCCCCTATTTTGATGATCACAATCACCAAAACAAACAATGTAAAAATGAAATGAAAGGCATGATTTAAAATATTTTTCCCCCAATCAATCAAGAATTTTCTCCCCCTTTGTGATTATCAAAATAGCACGGGGCATAAAACTTGATTGAGGGAATAAGTTTGAAAAACAAGATAGAGATTTTAAACCAAATGAAATTTTTGAAATTTGAATTGAATGTTTTGAATCAAGAAATTGAATAACAAATTGAAATTAAAAAATTTGAAACCAAGTGTTGAAATTGAAAGTTTGAATCAAAAAATTTGAATTGAAATCAAAAGGGCTTAAACAATCCTAACTCCCCCTAAATAAAAACAACAAATCACCGGGGAGAGGTTTTTGAAACCGAGACAAATTTTGGCCCGGAGAGACTCGCTAAGAGTGATTTTTCAATCCATACTTGTCTAGTGGCGGGTCTTCTCCTAAAAAATTCATCATTAAGGAAAATGGTTTTGGGCCTACCATACCGGGCATTTTTGCAATTGCACTCATAGATTAAGTGCCCGGGTTTTTTACAATAATTGCAAAATTTAAATTGGGAGCTCCCCCTTACAAAAATAGTTGGAGCATGGGAGGTGGAAGCTTTCTTGGAATAGCCAAGCCCTTGGGTGGTTCTAGATATGCATTGGGAACCTAGGAGTTTGGTCAAATTTTGTTCACCATGGGTGAACTTGGCAAGGGATTCCCTTAAATCTTTGATAGTTGATTCCATGGAATCAATATCGGGAAGGTTTTTGATTTTGAGGGACAACTCCTCCTTTTCTTTGAGAAGTTGTTCCTTTTCGGAAGTAAGTTTTTTGAAATTCTTTTTTAAAGCAACAAATTTGGAAGAAAGTTCGTGAAAACCTTCCTCCAATTGATCTCTTGCATGTTGGAGATCCTCGTATGACAAATGATTTAAAGAATTTGAATTTGAAGAACAAGAGGAAGAGGAGTCGGAAGATGTTACCTCATGAAATGCCATTAGGCATTTTTTACCATTGTCACTTGAGGAGGAGGAGGAAGATGTGGAGCTATCACTCCATGTAGACGCTTTGAAAGCCTTCTTCTTCTCCTTTTGTTTGGCCTTTTTCTTGTTGAGTGGGCAATCGGGCTTACCATCGCCTTTAGTACCTTCATGGGTTACTTCTAAAAGATTCCAGATATCATGAGAAGATGAGCAAGTAGAAATACGATAAAATTCATTACGGTCTAGCCCACAATGAAGAGAATTCATGGCTTTGCCATCAAGCTCAAAATTTGCAATGTCTTCGGGGGTCCATTTTGATTCATCGGAAGAAGAAAGTGAATAACCATGCATGACAATTTTAAAAATAGGATAACCAATGCTTTTAAGAAATGTGGTCATGTGGATTTTCCAAAAAGTGTAGTCGGTTCCATCAAAAAATGGAGCACGACCCAAAGAAAAGCCTTCGGGGGCGAAAGAAGTTGAAGCCATCACAAAAAAAGATCTTAAATTTGAAACCGGTGAAGGTATTACTCAAACTTTGCCTCTGATACCAATTGTTGGGCGGAGAAAGAAGGGAGTGATGGCAAGAGGGGGGGTGAATTGCCTTTTAAAAAAAATGATTAACAATTTAAAATCAAAGTGAAAGTGCAGCGGAAATAAAAGAGGCAAGACACAAAATTGATAACGGAGTTCGGCCAAAAACCCGGCCTACGTCTCCGCTCCCAACTCAACCGTTGGGAGATTCTACCGCTTTCTTTTCAATGGTTGTAGCAAGAAACCCACTAGCCTTTTTACAGGTGAAGGCTAGCTCACCTATTACAGCTTGCTTTTAGTGGTTATGCAAGAACCCACTTGCTTTTAATGGTTAAGAAAGAACCCACTAGCCTTCTTACAGGTGAAGGCTAGCTCACCTTTGATTCAAGCCTTTTAAAAGGAAAGGCTTGACTAACCTCTTCACACCTTGAAGGTGGTGTGAGAACCCAAAATAATGGAGGAGAGAAAGAGTTGGGGGTTTGTAGGCACAAACCCAATTTGATGTTCAAAATAAATAAAACAATAAAAACTGTAATGGGAGAAGCCTTGGGCGCCAATGGATTGATGGAGTTGAAGACGTGCACTCCCAAGCTTCTTTGGTGATGCTCCTTGGATGTGGAATTGAGTTGGAGCGATTGGGGTTCCTTGGAAGAATCCGCCGGAGGTTAGCCAAATGATGTAAAATGTGTCTGTTGGCTTCCGTATGGCTTGGTTATGGTTCCTTAGGCTTCCGGGGGATCAAGGTCCTTTATTTATAGAGGGGGAACCCTCATATGGCCTTTGGAGGTCTTCGGAGCCGTTGGAAAGGGCTTCGGAGCTGTTGGGAGGCAAGTGGACCAGCCTGGTCAAAGGCCCAACGGCTAGTTTGACTGGCTCCACCGGCTGACCGGTGCTGAGCCACCGGTTGGCCAGTGTGTGTAAAATGGAGGAGGGCTTCTGTCAAGGCGCCACCGGCTGGCCGGTGCTGAGGCCACCGGTTGGCCGGTGCTAAGACAGTGGCAAACACTGTTTGGGCTGGGTGCCACCGGCTGACCGGTGCTGAGGCCACCGGTTGGCCGTTGAGAAGGCAGTGAGTGTCTCTTCTGCCCAGGGTCCATCGGCTGGCCGGTGGTGAAGCCACCGGTTGGCCGATGGACTGATTTCAGTCCAGTTTGCCTTCTTTCTTACTTGGCCCAATACCTTGGCCACCTGAAATCATGCCTATCAACCAAAAACACTTAAAACAATATTAGATAAATAATAGAGTGATTGTGATCATGAAAATAAAACCTTGAGGGATACGAGAGGTATAACAATCTCCCCCTATTTTGATGATCACAATCACCAAAACAAACAATGTAAAAATGAAATGAAAGGCATGCTTTAAAATATTTTTCCCCCAATCAATCAAGAATTTTCTCCCCCTTTGTGATTATCAAAATAGCACGGGGCATAAAACTTGATTGAGGGAATAAGTTTGAAAAACAAGATAGAGATTTTAAACCAAATGAAATTTTTGAAATTTGAATTGAAAGTTTTGAATCAAGAAATTGAATAACAAATTGAAATTAAAAAATTTGAAACCAAGTGTTGAAATTGAAAGTTTGAATCGAAAATTTTGAATTGAAATCAAAAGGGCTTAAACGATCCTAACTCCCCCTAAATAAAAACAACAAATCACCGGGGAGAGGTTTTTGAAACCGAGACAAATTTTGGCCCGGAGAGACTCGCTAAGAGGGATTTTTCAATCCATACTTGTCTAGTGGCGGGTCTTCTCCTAAAAAATTCATCATTAAGGAAAATGGTTTTGGGCCTACCATACAGGGCATTTTTGCAATTGCACTCATAGATTAAGTGCCCGGGTTTTTTACAATAATTGCAAAATTTAAATTGGGAGCTCCCCCTTACAAAAATAGTTGGAGCATGGGAGGTGGAAGCTTGCTTGGAATAGCAAAGCCCTTGGGTGGTTCTAGATATGCGTTGGGAACCTAGGAGTTTGGTCAAATTTTGTTCACCTTGGGTGAACTTGGAAAGGGATTCCCTTAAATCTTTGATAGTTGATTCCATGGAATCAATATCGGGAAGGTTTTTGATTTTGAGGGACAACTCCTCCTTTTCTTTGAGAAGTTGTTCCTTTTCGGAAGTAAGTTTTTTGAAATTCTTTTTTAAGGCAACAAATTTGGAAGAAAGTTCGTGAAAACCTTCCTCCAATTGATCTCTTGCATGTTGGAGATCCTCGTATGAAAAATGATTTAAAGAATTTGAATTTGAAGAACAAGAGGAAGAGGAGTCGGAAGATGTTACCTCATGAAATGCCATTAGGCATTTTTTACCATTGTCACTTGAGGAGGAGGAGGGAGATGTGGAGCTATCACTCCATGTAGACGCTTTGAAAGCCTTCTTCTTCTCCTTTTGTTTGGCCTTTTTCTTGTTGAGTGGGCAATCGGTCTTGTCATCGCCTTTAGTACCTTCATGGGTTACTTCTAAAAGATTCCAGATATCATGAGAAGATGAGCAAGTAGAAATACGATAAAATTCATTACGGTCTAGCCCACAATGAAGAGCATTCATGGCTTTGCCATCAAGCTCAAAATTTGCAATGTCTTCGGGGGTCCATTTTGATTCATCGGAAGAAGAAAGTGAATAACCATGCATGACAATTTTAAAAATAGGATAACCAATGCTTTTAAGAAATGTGGTCATGCGGGTTTTCCAAAAAGTGTAGTCGGTTCCATCAAAAAATGGAGCACGACCCAAAGAAAAGCCTTCGGGGGCGAAAGAAGATGAAGCCATCACAAAAAAGATCTTAAATTTGAAACCGGTGAAGGTATTACTCAAACTTTGCCTCTGATACCAATTGTTGGGCGGAGAAAGAAGGGAGTGATGGCAAGAGGGGGGTGAATTGCCTTTTAAAAAAAATGATTAACAATTTAAAATCAAAGTGAAAGTGCAGCGGAAATAAAAGAGGCAAGACACAAAATTGATAACGGAGTTCGGCCAAAAACCCGGCCTACGTCTCCGCTCCCAACTCAACCGTTGAGAGATTCTACCGCTTGCTTTTCAATGGTTGTAGCAAGAAACCCACTAGCCTTTTTACAGGTGAAGGCTAGCTCACCTATTACAGCTTGTTTTTAGTGGTTATGCAAGAACCCACTTGCTTTTAATGGTTAAGAAAGAACCCACTAGCCTTCTTACAGGTGAAGGCTAGCTCACCTTTGATTCAAGCCTTTTAAAAGGAAAGGATTGACTAACCTCTTCACACCTTGAAGGTGGTGTGAGAACCCAAAATAATGGAGGAGAGAAAGAGTTGGGGGTTTGTAGGCACAAACCCAATTTGATGTTCAAAATAAATAAAACAATAAAAACCGTAATGGGAGAAGCCTTGGGCGCCAATGGATTGATGGATTTGAAGATGTGCACTCCCAAGCTTCTTTGGTGATGCTCCTTGGATGTGGAATTGAGTTGGAGCGATTGGGGTTCCTTGGAAGAATCCGCCGGAGGTTAGCCAAATGATGTAAAATGTGTCCGTTGGCTTCCGTATGGCTTGGTTATGGTTCCTTAGGCTTCCGGGGGATCAAGGTCCTTTATTTATAGAGGGGGAACCCTCATATGGCCTTTGGAGGTCTTCAGAGCCGTTGGAAAGGGCTTCGGAGCTGTTGGGAGGCAAGTGGACCAGCCTGGTCAAAGGCCCAACGGCTAGTTTGACTGGCTCCACCGGCTGACCGGTGCTGAGCCACCGGTTGGCCGGTGTGTGTAAAATGGAGGAGGGCTTCTGTCAAGGCGCCACCGGCTGGCCGGTGCTGAGGCCACCGGTTGGCCGGTGCTAAGACAGTGGCAAACACTGTTTGGGCTGGGTGCCACCGGCTGACCGGTGCTGAGGCCACCGGTTGGCCGGTGAGAAGGCAGTGAGTGTCTCTTCTGCCCAGGGTCCATCGGCTGGCTGGTGGTGAAGCCACCGGTTGGCCGGTGGACTGATTTCAGTCCAGTTTGCCTTCTTTCTTACTTGGCCCAATACCTTGGCCACCTGAAATCATCCCTATCAACCAAAAACACTTAAAAACAATATTAGATAAATAATAGAGTGATTGTGATCATGAAAATAAAACCTTGAGGGGTACGAGAGGTACAACAATCTCCCCCTATTTTGATGATCACAATCACCAAAACAAACAATGTAAAAATGAAATGAAAGGCATGCTTTAAAATATTTTTCCCCCAATCAATCAAGAATTTTCTCCCCCTTTGTGATTATCAAAATAGAACGGGGCATAAAACTTGATTGAGGGAATAAGTTTGAAAAACAAGATAGAGATTTTAAACCAAATGAAATTTTTGAAATTTGAATTGAAAGTTTTGAATCAAGAAATTGAATAACAAATTGAAATTAAAAAATTTGAAACCAAGTGTTGAAATTGAAAGTTTGAATCGAAAATTTTGAATTGAAATCAAAAGGGCTTAAACGATCCTAACTCCCCCTAAATAAAAACAACAAATCACCGGGGAGAGGTTTTTGAAACCGAGACAAATTTTGGCCCGGAGAGACTCGCTAAGAGGGATTTTTAAATCCATACTTGTCTAGTGGCGGGTCTTCTCCTAAAAAATTCATCATTAAGGAAAATGGTTTTGGGCCTACCATACAGGGCATTTTTGCAATTGCACTCATAGATTAAGTGCCCGGGTTTTTTACAATAATTGCAAAATTTAAATTGGGAGCTCCCCCTTACAAAAATAGTTGGAGCATGGGAGGTGGAAGCTTGCTTTGAATAGCAAAGCCCTTGGGTGGTTCTAGATATGCGTTGGGAACCTAGGAGTTTGGTCAAATTTTGTTCACCTTGGGTGAACTTGGCAAGGGATTCCCTTAAATCTTTGATAGTTGATTCCATGGAATCAATATCGGGAAGGTTTTTGATTTTGAGGGACAACTCCTCCTTTTCTTTGAGAAGTTGTTCCTTTTCGGAAGTAAGTTTTTTGAAATTCTTTTTTAAGGCAACAAATTTGGAAGAAAGTTCATGAAAACCTTCCTCCAATTGATCTCTTGCATGTTGGAGATCCTCGTATGACAAATGATTTAAAGAATTTGAATTTGAAGAACAAGAGGAAGAGGAGTCGGAAGATGTTACCTCATGAAATGGCATTAGGCATTTTTTACCATTGTCACTTGAGGAGGAGGAGGGAGATGTGGAGCTATCACTTCATGTAGACGCTTTGAAAGCCTTCTTCTTCTCCTTTTGTTTGGCCTTTTTCTTATTGAGTGGGCAATCGGGCTTGTCATCGCCTTTAGTACCTTCATGGGTTACTTCTAAAAGATTCCAGATATCATGAGAAGATGAGCAAGTAGAGATACGATAAAATTCATTACGGTCTAGCCCACAATGAAGAGCATTCATGGCTTTGCCATCAAGCTCAAAATTTGCAATGTCTTCGGGGGTCCATTTTGATTCATCGGAAGAAGAAAGTGAATAACCATGCATGACAATTTTAAAAATAGGATAACCAATGCTTTTAAGAAATGTGGTCATGCGGGTTTTCCAAAAAGTGTAGTCGGTTCCATCAAAAAAATGGAGCACGACCCAAAGAAAAGCCTTCGGGGGCGAAAGAAGTTGAAGCCATCACAAAAAAAGATCTTTAATTTGAAACCAATGAAGGTATTACTCAAACTTTGCCTCTGATACCAATTGTTGGGCGGAGAAAGAAGGGAGTGATGGCAAGAGGGGGGGGGGTGAATTGCCTTTTAAAAAAAATGATTAACAATTTAAAATCAAAGTGAAAGTGCAGCGGAAATAAAAGAGGCAAGACACAAAATTGATAACGGAGTTCGGCCAAAAACCCGGCCTACATCTCCGCTCCCAACTCAACCGTTGAGAGATTCTACCGCTTGCTTTTCAATGGTTGTAGCAAGAAACCCACTAGCCTTTTTACAGGTGAAGGCTAGCTCACCTATTACAGCTTGCTTTTAGTGGTTATGCAAGAACCCACTTGCTTTTAATGGTTAAGCAAGAACCCACTAGCCTTCTTACAGGTAAAGGCTAGCTCACCTTTGATTCAAGCCTTTTAAAAGGAAAGGCTTGACTAACCTCTTCACACCTTGAAGGTGGTGTGAGAACCCAAAATAATGGAGGAGAGAAAGAGTTGGGGGTTTGTAGGCACAAACCCAATTTGATGCTCAAAATAAATAAAACAATAAAAACCCTAATGGGAGAAGCCTTGGGCGCTAATGGATTGATGGAGTTGAAGACGTGCACTCCCAAGCTTCTTTGGTGATGCTCCTTGGATGTGGAATTGAGTTGGAGCGATTGGGGTTCCTTGGAAGAATCCGCCGGAGGTTAGCCAAATGATGTAAAATGTGTCCGTTGGCTTCCGTATGGCTTGGTTATGGTTCCTTAGGCTTCCGGGGGATCAAGGTCCTTTATTTATAGAGGGGGAACCCTCATATGGCCTTTGGAGGTCTTCGGAGCCGTTGGAAAGGGCTTCGGAGCCATTGGGAGGCAAGTGGACCAGCCTGGTCAAAGGCCCAACGGCTAGTTTGACTGGCTCCACCGGCTGACCGGTGCTGAGCCACCGGTTGGCCGGTGTGTGTAAAATGGAGGAGGGCTTCTGTCCAGGCGCCACCGGCTGGCCGGTGCTGAGGCCACCGGTTGGCCGGTGCTAAGACAGTGGAAAACACTGTTTGGGCTGGGTGCCACCGGCTGACCGGTGCTGAGGCCACCGATTGGCCGGTGAGAAGGCAGTGAGTGTCTCTTCTGCCCAGGGTCCATCGGCTGGCCGGTGGTGAAGCCACCGGTTGGCCGGTGGACTGATTTCAGTCCAGTTTGCCTTCTTTCTTACTTGGCCCAATACCTTGACCACCTGAAATCATGCCTATCAACCAAAAACACTTAAAACAATATTAGATAAATAATAGAGTGATTTTGATCATAAAAATAAAACCTTGAGGGGTACGAGAGGTACAACACAAACTTCGGAAATTGATTCCGGGCACTCCGGGCCTCAGAATCAGGTGTCGTCAGAAACCGCGCTCTTGTAAAATTCTAAAGAAAATTAAGAAAAAATTTCCCTTCAATTTTATGGGTCTTTACAGTATACCCTAAATTTTAGTGTATTATTTGAAAACAAGATTAATTTTGTTCCATAATAATTCTTCTTTCTCATTAAATTAGTTTAAAAAATCACTTCATCCATACATTTCACCATTTCCTAGGAGTTTTTTTCTCAATCGAATCCATCTCTTCTTTTATCATTGTTATCCAAACCTTATTTTATAGTTCCTTTTCAACACTCTTTAATTTATCTTTTAAAATAAATCTAATATTATTGGAAATTATTATACTTATATAGGTTTTCACACCATTTATATTATCACTAATCATGTTCTCCAAATCAATATGTTTTTAATGTCTTTTGAACATAGATACTTCTTATTTTGAGTATTCCTTATCACTAGAAAATTTAGAATGAACATGAAAATTTTCAAAAATTAGTAAAACATTTAATAATATCACATGCTATCAAACACTTTACCCTTACGCTTCATTTATCTTATCATTAATCAAAAATAAAATTTGTACAAATTTTTGATTTTATAAAAAAATAATATCATTGTTATTGATGATTTGTTTCCAATTTTTGATATATCACTAATAATTACTTCCACAATGTGGGTATCCAAAGAATATATCATCATCAACCCTTTCATCAAACCTTCCCAAATTATTTCCTTTAATCTTGATATAACATGGGATATTGAATACCAATAATCTTTTTAAAATTGGTTTCCTTCAAAACCATATCTCATACAAAATATTTACTAAATTTGGTTAATGTAAACATAGATTCAAGATTTTGGAAACCATGTTTTTATATTGTCTCCAAAATTAATTTTAGGTTACATACTCCAACAATATTTATCTTATCATATCTTCCAAACTATGGTTCTTCTAATCAGCTACAAACTTTTATTGGGGTGTGTATAGGGAAATATATCCAGGAAATATTTCCTATTTCTTAATATATGCATCAAATTATGAATTATTGTATTTGGATACATTTTTAGATTGAAACCTTTTAATGGGTTTGGAATCCCATATATGTGTTTTTCTAATTACATGAATTAAAGAAAATTTTCCATTGTAATACTTTCCCAACAACTTTTAGGTTTATAGTTTTAGAGAAGTAGTAAAAGACACTGACAAATAAAACTCATGTATTTTTTAAACTAATGTATTTTTATACTATATAACAAACGAATTAATCTATAATATGTCTTCAATATATCCCACAAATTAATAACATAATATACTCTTCTATACATTTCATACCTTTAATATATTTATAATGTGTGTAAATAGAAACATAAGAAGGGGTGTGCTCAGATGATCCATAAGGGTAAACATAAGTGATAGAAATAAAATAGCATAAGTTGACATAAGATGAGAACATAGATATAATAAAGATTCCTAAGAAAATCATAACCAACAAATCATAGGACATAATCACAGAATGAAACATCACAAACAATAATATGTGAATCGAAATAGTGATTCAATAAACATGAACAATGAGAGAATAATATATTCATTAGAATAAGAATAAAACTATGAATCATCATTCAAATATGGAACATACATTAGTATAGGGAACATAACTTTCATGAGACACATAATTACTTCACATTATTTAATAAAACTAAAACATACTCCTGAAAACCTAACTCATGAGATATAAACACATAATCAATGAATTGAAGGGAAATATAGGACCCTACCTATTATCAATCATTAATATTTTCTATATATAAAAATTCATCATATCATAAGGAATGTAAGGAAATAAAATGGGTTTTATATCCTTTTCAAAAGGAATAACATAAGAAAACGATTCACAATTCCATAAATAATCATAACCTGGTAAACCCATGGATAATAATTGGCTATAAAATGACATAAATAAACATTTTAGGTAAATAACACTCAATTAATATAATAAATCATAAGGTATTTACACCATATATATAAAATAATATACTGTTAATATAATAATTTACCCAATAAATCAATATGTGTCATCTAGGTAAACACCCTTAAATAAAAGGAATAAAAAATTATTATATTAATAGAGGGTATTAGAAGAATAAATAGGCTTATAAATATTTAATGACTATGTAAGATAAAGGTAGTGATGGATTATTTCTATTATTAGAAATAACATTCATAAACTATCAAGGGAAATATGGTGGATGGTATCATTTGAAGAATTTCCATGAAAACATATAATATGTGTCATGATAGGAACATTAAGGGTCCGACTTGTGACTACCCCAATCCTGAATCCAATAGGTCAGGTGCTGGCGACTCATGTTGAGTAGTCATATCACACAAATGGGAGCCATTAGCCTAATTTATTTGTATTTATGCACACATCACCAAGATCGTGAAATGTTAAAATGTAAAACAATATAAACCAATTCATGCATACATATTTGATCCCCTAAACAAAGTATGAAAGTAAAGTAATGAAAGTGAAAAAGGGTCCAAATACAATCCTAACTAAAAACTGTAGAGAGTTTAACCTGATCTAAGTGTGAGGAATAGATCAAATGAAAATTATCAGAAAAATTTGTGGTCTTTGAAGATCAACCTATTCGCCAACTACTCTATATCCTCCTAGTTCATCATCAAAAGTATCTTTTCCTACAACATACATGACAGGTGTGGGCAGAGCCCATATAGGGGTGAGTATAACAATACCTAGTAGGACACCCCTAAAACACTCAACACAAAGTATAAAGAATATTAATCTCAGAGAAAGGATATAAAAATCAATGAATAATAAGATAAACACTCAGATATACTTATTAAGGACACCGTGCGACCAATTTGTCACAAAAAAATCTAGACACATGATTTCTCTCGATGTAATGATGATTATGAGAGAATCCACTCCACGATTCATGATATCACTGAAGAAATCATTCAATATGTTAATATTATTAGGTACCTATAATGAAATCTCACTGGTCTTAGAAGACCCTGATACTCAGATATAAGGTTATGCCTAGGACAACTGGGAGACACCACGAACCCAATATATATCAACTTTCTACATAGGGGATCATATTTCAATGATACCATGAACCCTATCGATACATACTTCTATAAAGAGGATCAAATCAGTTCACAATGATTCCACAACCCCTACCTAGGTTATATAAATGATTGAGGATCACACTCTAGTCTCATGGAGGGACACTATAAACTCTATATGAGACTCATCCTCTAGAGGGGCTAATAATCCTGGGATGTTGACATAATACAGCATTGTACACTCGAGGTAATGAACCAAGGGAACACATGCATCCAATATTATTACATTATTAAGAAATAAAGGGCAACAAACACACTCAAAAGGGGTACACGATGTGTATTGGGGGTACACAGTAGGTCCAACCAACCCTGGCATACCTCTGTGGTGATTCCTCACACAAAATGTAAATATCCACATACATGGTATGTAGGAAGAGTGCACAGAGTGTAGAGATCTCCTTGAACATTCCCCATACTACCTTCCCATGTTTGTGTACCACTAGTCATGCCCATGTACCAACCCATGTAAACCTAGGTGTGCCCATGTACACTTGGTCGTTTCTATGTACATGACATTCCTCTATTCGTGTATCCTCCAAGATACACAATTAGCCACCAAAACGTGTCAATGGAATGTTATAGGGTCCCATGGCATGTGATATTGAAGTCACCACAGAATCCCTAACACCAAACAGGGGGTCCAAATGGCGTGTAACATAGGATTATGTGTCATGTAACACGTGATTTTCTAGATCTACTAGTTCATCCTTTGAATCCATCACCATATCAACAAATCGACCCTTCTCACCATAGAATCATAGATCGGGGTTATTTTGGCCCTTTCCTTTATCGATCGTTGCGATATGGGTTTAGATATACCCATAAGACACTATAGTTGATCCATATGTCTTTATCGTACGTCAAAACTAGGAAGAAAGAGAACCGCGAATCCATTCAAACCCGCCTCTAATCATCCTCTTTCATCGTCTTACCTTAATCATTCCCTCAACCATGAACTGCATTAGTGGTATCAATAATTTTTGTAGAATAACATCCATTAAATTATTGAATATTAGGTATTCATTGAACCACTTTCCAAATAAATTTCTCGATATGAATGTGTGAAGAATGGGGGGAGAAATCCATAATCCATCAAAAGTGAGGCCTACAGGAACACAAGGTCTCCCTCTTTGAGCTCCAGAGGTCTTTTTCATTAATCCACATAATACTTCTGATGACTCTATGAAGTCTTCATCCACTCCTAGTTGATCTGCACCTTCTCTGTTGTAGCTCACACCAACTCTAGGCCCATGAGTGCTGACTCACCATGATCATTCCAACAAAGGGTTGTCCTGTAGGTTCACATGTACAAGGCCTAAAATACTTCCATACCAATGGTAGAATGGTAGTTTTATAGTATAAAAACTCCACCATGGGTAGTTGATCCTCCCAACTACATCCAAAATCCAACATGCAAGCCCACAAAAAAACTACCAAGACCTGAATAGTCAACTCAGTCTAGTTGTTAGTCTAGGGGTTAAATATTCTTCTCAAGCACAACTGAATCCCAAAGGCCACCTACAATCCTCTCTATAACCATAATATGAAGTGAGAATCACAGTATGAAATTATAATTGAGGTAACTCCATGCAGTTGAACTATCTTTTATGCATAGTGGCATCCCAATATCTCTAATGAACTCTACTCTCAAATATCCAGGAAGTATGATGAATTATTGAGTTGGCCTATGATCACCCAGATAGAATTATAACCCCTAGATATACATTTTAAAACTTTCATGAAGTCCATAGATATCCCATCCCACTTCCACTATGGAACCTAAAGGGGTTGAGCTAAACTAGCTAGAATATAGTGCACATCCTTTACTTGCTGGCATGTGAGGTATAGAGGGACAAAATATACAACACAACACTTCATCGCTAGCCACCAAAATTGATGTCAAAGGTCTGGTTACATATTTTCCACATCTAGATGTGAAACCAAAGGGGATTTATTAGACTCCTACATCACCTCCATGCACAATATCAATTGTATTTTCACCTCTATTCTAAAAAGGATTCCATGCTCCCCACATTCAAAATATCCATCAGGAGCATGTTTAGTGGATATGTGAGTATGTAAGGTCTAGTCGGTATCCCCATAATGAGCATCCCTAAAAATATGTAAAAGTGGTGGTGTAACAACCAATGATTGAATATTTGAAGCACCATATTTTTTCTTTATGGAAAACTTCAATGAGGATAACTACTTTGATGCCTCATCCAACAAACTAGAACAAGATCTCCTTATGAGAGAATCTACCACTAAATCCCCCTACCCATGAGTATAGACAATATCAAATTCATAGTCCTTTAGGAACTCTAACCTTCACCTCTATCACAATTGAAAATCCTTATGAGAGAATATATACTTGATACTATTGTGGTTAGAGTATATGATAAACCTCACTCCCAATAGGTAGTGTTTCCACATATTCAGTGCGAAGACTACCACTACTAACTCAAGATCTTGGGTCGTGTAGTTCTACTCATATGATATCAACTAAAAATAACCATATAAAATCACCACATCTATCTTCATCAGATCAAAACCAATCCCGGTTCTTTATGAATCATAGAACAATATATACTCAACACCCTCCTATGGAAGTATCAATATGGGAGAAATCATCAACCTCTGCCTCAAATCTTGAAGGCACTACTAAAACCATTAAAATGATACAAAAGGATTCCCATTTTGGGTTAAATCTGTCAATGGTGCTTCTACTTTTTGTAAATTAGGTACAAACCTACAATAAGAACCTTCCAACCCAAGGAAACTCTTTACCTCGATAACACACTTGGGTAGCTCCCTAGTAAGAACTACCTCTACCTTCACTAGGCCCACCACCACTCCTGCCTCTAAGATGATTTCTCCCAAGAATTAGACCTCTTCAAACCAAAACTGACATGTTGAGAGCTTCCCATAAAATTTTTTCTCTCATAGTGTGTCCAAGACCATCCTCAAGTGTCTCTTACGATCCTTCTTAGACACCAAATACACTCAGATAATGATGATTAGGACCACCATAAACCAGTCTATGAAGGGTAAGAAGATATGTTTCAGGATTCCCATGAACACTACTGGGATGTTCATCACACAAAATTAAATCACCAAGTACTCATAGAGGTTGTAGTGACATTTGAATGTAATCTTCTATATTTCCCACCCATTACTCATTGTTTGTCAAAGCCTTATTTGAGGCCAATATTTTGAGAACCATCTCACCCCTCTCAACTGATCAAATATGTCATTAATAATTGGTAGTGGGAACATATTCTTCATGATCACCTTGCTAAAGCATCAGTAATACATAAATAACCCCAAGATTGTTTATAAATTCTTGGTGAATAAGATAGAGACTACCCAAAGGGAAACACCAAGTCTCACAAATCCATTCTCTTAAAAATCCCTCAATTGCACCCTCATCTCATGAAGCTCTGCAGGAGCCATCTTATATGATGGTACAGATATTGAGTTCATCCTAGCATGTAAGTCATTGCAGAAGTCTATCCCATGGTAGGGATGTATTCTTTTCATATACTCATGAAATATGTACTCATAATCCCCTACTATCATAGGTAAATGGTAACCCATATCATCAACTACTTCAAGAGTCATGTTATAAAACCGGTGAGTAATCAAATGAACTCTACTATTCCTGATAACATCCTATTCTATCGAGGTTTCCTTTTCAACCATAAAATAAAACCTCATCCCATGACTATGTACACACTGCTTCCTGCACCTAGAACATTTGATCTGGGCATGGATTGTGGATACAGAGTCCATGCCAAAGATTAAATAATAAGGCTACATCACTTATACAAAGAGATACCATAAAACAAATATCCCCTCCAAGCATCATATCTCACTATCAATATAAGTGTGAAATCACTAAGTCACCACCTATCAAAGTCTCTAATATAAAGGTTCAAGAGAAAGGTTCAACTGTAATCTCTACATCTCAAACCATATAAGTGGAAAGAAATTAATGAATCCTACCTATTTATATCAATACTACAACTAACACAGAAAAACATACATAATACCCCATATCATCTCTGGAGCCTTAGGTTCCAAAGGACTTCATAGCCTTCATCTGGCCTCGTCCCTAACCACTAGCTCTCTGAGCTTGATGTGGACCACCAGGTGGTTTTGGTGGTTATTATTCAAACATACAACCACCTCCTCCTACTCTATTGGTCCCTCTTCCACGTATGACACCTACTATCCCACCATTTTCTTATCTCTATCTCTACCTCAGTGATCTCTTTACCATCTCTTGATCATATGTATGATGGTTCGTAAAATCTCGTGCCTGAATTCCCTGGTCATCGTATGAGAAACACTACCTCTCCCTCAGCTGACTCAAGCCATACTGAGAGCCATGAACCACTAATCCTATTTCCTAGGATTGCCTCCTGAAGTTCTTGACACACTTGGATACCTATAACTATCTAGAGATACCTAATTTTGGGGTCTTAGCTTCTTGGTGACCACTTCCAGCACCCACATTTGGTGTCTTCTCTGTCAAGAATATCTCCACGACTAAGTCTCACTCAGTCACCCTATCATTGTTTGGAATGCAAAGGCATATCACCAAATCCCTAATATCCTATCATAAGGCCTACTAAAATTTATGTTCTCTAAATAAAATATCATGAACCATATCCATAGAGTATAACAAGATATCAAAAAACCTCTCTGAATACTCCACCATGGTGAAACTTCCCTACAATAGATTAAGAATATCATGTATACATAATAATCAAAACATGGACAAATAAAACTCCTCCTTAAAGAGATGTTTTGAAGAATGACCATCAAATAGATTTATCATTGTTTAACAGAGTCTCTAAACTCCACCATCACCCAATAGATCCCTAAATAATACTCTTAGTGAGGACTTCCATCTTTTTTACAAGAGTCGTCACAAGGTGAAAAACTTAATTGACTATCTCTATCCAATCGTCAGCTACTTGGGGGTCTGAATCACCCTATAACATGGGAGTTCACAACCTCTAGAACTCATTTAGTGAACTTTTCATGTGTGTATCCACAACTAGAACTACTAGTTCTAGCCGCTACTAAATGGGTGGGGGTATAGCCCGTAAAACACCTGGAGGTTGTATCTCCCGCACAGGCCCTTGTATTGAAGCCTCTTCAATCGGTGGATAATCTTCATGATCACATCATAGAATCCTAGCTGGCTATCTTTTCTAAGGTATCCTAAAATAAACAAGATATACTACGATCAAAGAGTATATCCTTGGGACCTGACTCAAGCAGTACATGGAATACATAAATGATTCATTTATGATGCATGTAGAAAGTTTTTCCCTACAACCAATGTCTACATGTTCTGAATCAAAAGGTAGGTGATCAGAGTTTCTGTGTATGGATATGTCGGTCACCACACCAACACTTGAGTCCCTAGCCTAAAATCTAGACTAGAAAAATTGCACATGGTTTCCCCAAACCAATACCATAGACACTAGTCCTATGGTAGAATAGATGTCTCTAATACCACTATTTCAAGACTTAACCCATAGGGTTCTAACCCATGACTACCCCAAGCATGCATCCAATAGGCTAGGGGCTAGCGAGTGGTGATGAGAAGGCATATCCAAAAATTAGAGGCATTATCCTGGTGTAATTTTATGCACAAACACATCTCCAAGCCCAAACATTTCAGAAATATAAAAAAAATCAAACCAATTCAAGAATATATCTTTGATCCCCCAAACAGAATATGATAGTAAAGTACTAAAAGATAAAAAGGGTCCAAATACAAGACTAACCAAAAACTATAGAGAGTCCAAACTCCTCCAAGGGAGAGGAATATGATCAAATGAAAACTCTCATAAAACAACTAATTCATTCAAGCTCAATATATAATCAACTTACTCTGAGTCCTCTTAGTACATCGTCAAAAGTGTCATCATCTTCATAAGAAACAACACATGAAGGCATAGCCCATGCAAGGGTGGGTATAAAAATACCCATTGGGACAACTCAAAAACACTAAACATGAATAATTAAGAATATAAATCCCTTATAAAGGATATAATAATCAATCCATAATAAGATAAACACCCAGATATACTCTGTAAGGACACCGCGCCATCAGGAGGTCACAACTGACTACTAGCCATAGGATTCTACTCTATAAAATGCTCATTCCTAATGAATCCACTCCACTGGTGATGTTATCCCCAAGACACTCATTCAAGGGGTCAATATAATTTATCCCTTCCCAATAAATCTCATATGTCTCATAATACCCTGATACTCAGATAGGGGGTCACACCCAGGACCATTGGGGGACACCATGAACCCAATCTAGATTAACCCTCAACATAGGGGAATGTATTCCGACAATAAAATGAACACTACTAATACTTAATTCTAAATGGAGGATAAACATTCTTCTCAAGGATGTCATGCCAATTCCATAAACCCCACCTAGGTTATAAAAATTATATAGGATTACACACTAGTCTCATGGAGGGACACCACAAACATTTTCTAAGACTCATCATTTATAGGGTATACAAATCCTAGGAATTGGATGTAATAACACATTGAACCCTTGAGGAAATGGTCCATGGGAACACACTCAACTAAGACTAGTCTAAAATGAATAAATAAAGGTCTATTAACACCCTCAAAGGGAGAACATATCATGTACTAGGGGTACATGGTGTTTCTATCCTATGCCTGGCTAGCCAATGTGGTGCCTCCTCACATGGCATATAAATATTCACATACATGAAATGTAGGAATATTACATGGTGTATAGATATATCCTATGACATTCCCTATGTTTCCTTCTCGTACTCATGTACTGATGGTCATGCTCGTGCACTCCTAATTGTTCCCATGTACACCTAGTTCTGTGTATGTACATGGACAACATGTGTCTATGTATCCTCCAAGATAAACTCTGATCCCCCAACACATGTCGCATGGCATGTGATAGGGTCATACAGCATGTGATATTTGAGTCAATGTGGAAACTGTAGAACCACATAGGGTTCCCCACACTATGTGTAATTCCATTTTATGTGCTATGTAACTTAGGATTTTCCATATCACTGGAATCACCCTTATTATTGGAAAATCACATATCAGGGGGGTTTTTTACCTTTTACATCATCAATCACCAAGATCCAGGTTCATGTATTCTCGGAAAACACCATCGTTGAGTCATCTATCATTTCATCATTTAAAACCCAGGAGTAATGGGAACTGTAAGTCCATTTCTATCCACCTATGATCACCCTTCATCATTATCATACCTTTATCATACCTTGATCATACCCTAGATCATGAACCACACCCATAATATCAATCTATTGTGCCAAATAATAGTTATGAAATGATTTAATACTGAGTATTCATCAAACAATGGGCCAAATAAATTGTTCATGATGAACATATAATGAACATGGGTGGGAGAAATACATAAGCCATAAAATGTGAGAAACTATCCTTGGCCTTTGTTTTTTTGGATTTGATATGTTGTTATAGAAATAGACATGTGAAGATGAAAATAAACACAATGAAAATTTTAAATCCTTCAATATAATATAACCTCGATGAGTAAATCAATTCTATTCATGGAATTGATCTGTGTTAGATGAGGATAAAAGAAAAGGATGGAAAATATAAAATAAATAATCCTACCTAGAGTGTGTATTGATTTCTTATGTAGAACATTTAGCATTTCTGTTTTTGGTGAGATCCATGAAACCTAGTTCCCAACGATCCTCGATCTGATCTTGATCTCTTATCATTACCCAACATTACCTCCAATGATCTCTCAATGGCTCCTCTATATTTGTAGGGTTATCTGGATAACCCTTTAAATTATCCATAATAGCGTTTAAAGAGATTAAAATCTAGGTCTTAGTATCAGCAAACAAATTAAATTTAATTACTTGTTTATTTTTTTAATTTGTGTCTGTGAAAAATATTTCTAAAACTCCTTGCACGGACAAAGGTTATGTCGCGGCTAGGGTGAAACTCATATTCTGATCACAATAGTGACCTTATATTTATAATCTAGGCCCCCATTAAAGAGTTATAACACATTTATATAAAATTGTGTTTGTGTGATACTAATATATTTAATATATTTAGAACATATATTATGGGCACACTCTGCCTCATAATCACACACTATCTTAGTGTCTGGTCTCAAAAATATTCCAAATAATACCCAAAAATATTACACAGAAAATATGAGGCATTAAAATTGGTATTAATGGACATTTAATTAGATGAAACAAACTAATTTCAAAAAATAAATTTGGAAATAATAAATATCTTTGATATTTTGAAATCATTTTATAATAATTATTTTATAAAACTATGTGAAATATAATTTCATTTAGAAACCATAAATATACATGGAGAAAGATTCATATAAAATGAAAAAGGTGGAAGAAATATATATTCACATAAATAAAATATTGAAATGATATATTTGAAAATATATTTAACATTATAAAAAAACAAAGTTTCAGGTCCTTTCAAAAGAATGATCAGAACTCAATGAATGTAAAATGTGTTACAAAAAAAACTTATGACGGGGGGTAACACTTGAGTCAAATGACATTTAATGAAAATAAATTGATTCAACTTACAATATCTAATGAATTACATGGAAATTAAGTATTTAAAATTAAGGGGATATTAAATCAATAGAACATCATACAAAGGAAACATGGTGCATAACATGTACCATATCTCAGTGAATTAGGATTGAGACAAAGAAACCAATTTCAACATTATAAACTTTCAGATAAAAAATAATCAAAGGATATAATTTAAAACGTAACATTAAATACCATAAATAATTATATAATATTGATATAAAATATTAAATGGGTAATAAGTACACTATATAATAGAAAACATGGTGTATAACATAAACATGCCTCAAGAAATTGAAATTTGAGATAAGGAAACCCTTACATATTATCATGACATCAACAAATATAATTTAACCTCCTATTTCACAAACATATATATTTTATTCAATTAATTAAGAACCTTTATTTTATCTATTTTAATTTATTCTCTATATATATGGTTGTTCTTTATAATAATTCTAGTTCATTTTTTTACTTATTTTTAATATATTGTCTACGTAATCTTAATGGATTTAAAATAGTTGTACAAAAAACATTAATTTTGATTAATGATAAAAATCTAATCATTAGAAGATCATTAAAGTTAAAATATTATATTTTCTATAAAATTTATAAATATATAATTTCATTTCATTGTAGCTTTGGTTATAGTCCGTGAATATGAAATCGATGATGCTCATGTTTTAGTGATTCTAAACAAATAAAATTTGTTGTCTTAATTAATGTATTTAATGATAATGTTACCACTATAGGAACAAAATTATTTGTATTAATAAATATCAGGATGTTATCACTTCTCTTTTACAAAGGGAATTTAATAAAAAAAAACTTCAGATGTTTTTAAATTTTCTTTTATTAAATAAAGGTTGCTTATCCTTTTTGGAAAAGCACTCATTCTTATAAAAACCATTATATCACCAAAAAAATAACGATTTTTCTATTTATATTATATTTTACCAATAATTATGTTCTTATAGTAATTCATGATATGAATTCACGAAATCGTTCAAATATGTGGTTAAATCGACCCACACATGGACGTGTAGTTATTAATGAATGATTATGTGTTGCTTTAGTTATAATATCATAATACCAGAGCCATAAATATCATATTTATTGTTTATTAGTGTGGTACATAATAAATTTATAAAATTTTAAGAATAATATAACTTATACAGTGTTATTTCATAGTATGAAGAGAACATTTTCTTCTCTTAGAATTCTATTTTGGACTGTTGAATTTACCAAGGTTGTTTATTGCGTAAATTTTTCTTAGGTTGTCCAATTTTTCATTAAATAACATGAATAGTTTCATAGAAATCACATTTATCCATTAAAACCATTCTAATGACCATCCATGTAATTTGATGATGAAAATAAAAATGGAAATCAATCATTCCATGGAAGTGGTAGTCCACACATACGCATGGACAATGATTTTTTTCCATAGAATATGGAAAAGAAATAATATAGTTTATCATTTTAGAACCTAAAATAGGTCATAAATATCAAACTTATTTATAAAATTTCCTATTTGGACCATACTTATAAGGCAGTAAAGGTTAAAAAATATGTTATTTCATGGATGTGGTAGCCAACACAACACAAGAATAACAATTTCATTTTTCAAAATAGAAGAGGGAAAGGTGATTATTGCATTTACCATCATTATAATAACATGAATATAGAATAATGACGTTAATTTTTTAATTTTAATATGGTTTAATGTAATTTTAGTAATAATAACTGCACAAAATGAAATTGAAATGATAAATGATAAATTTGAAATTTATAACTCACCTGTTGGATTATTTCATTTGAAAATGTTTTTAAGACATTAAAGTGTGGTATTTTGAGAAGAATAGAACATATTGAATGTTTTGAGAAAATATTAAGAGATTTTTTGGTATATGTTCGTCCAAATTATATTGTTTTTTCTTTAATGGGAAGTGATAATATAAGTTCCCCTTTTATAAGTGAAATGGAATTGCATTTTTTTAAATACCCAAACTTTTAAATAATTGGTAGTAACTATGAATAAAATTGGATATAAAATTAATAAATAATGGATAGGAGAATATTTTTATTCAATAAAGTACTCATACACCCATTCCTAAGAAAAATTAAATTTTTTTTTACTCATTACTATTGGATTTTTCACTTTTACCCTTTTTAGCTTTTAATGTGGTAACTAGTTTTTACTAAATTTAACTTATCCATTATTCAAAAAATAAATAAATTCCATTATTTCATCATTTGGACCTACATATTAAAAACTCTGAATCCATTTTATTTTATTTTATTTCTAAAAGTGATAAAAATTTATCTGGTAATACGAAATGTTTAATTTATTTAAAAAATTGAAAAATATAACTTAAGTTCTAAAATGTAACATATTGGTTGTATATTAAACCCAATAAATATAAAATTATAAATTAAATTTTATAGTACATATCTTTTCTTATAAAAATGTTTCATGAATTTCTAATTCATACTTATAAACTGAAAATTTCATAGAATTCATGTTATTTGTAAAAATGGTATTATTCACTATTCACCTAAAATCAATCTATTTAGAAAAGTCCAAAAAATATATCTCTATGAAATATTACTATGATGAATAAAAAAATAATATTAATTTTTCCATAATTAAATTATGACATTTAGAAATGTAATTTTTAAATTAAAAGATGACATATTATGGAAAAATGTTTTTATCAGAAAATAGTTTTTCTAGAATATTAATGATTATCATTACTATTTTAAATAATTTAATAATTAAACCAATTATTTATATAAAATATTTTTCTAATAATTAATCAAAATTTTTATGAAATATAATTTTTCATCACATAAAAAATATATTTAGAAAATACTTTTAAAAAAAGTTCTTAATAGTCATTTTAGGTAAACTAATTGAATTTATATCATATTAAAAGTATCATTTACATTATTTACATATATATTTCATTAATAAATTAAACTTATTAGGTTTTTACTATCATATATAATATTTGTAATTTTATCTAAATATATCATGGTTTTTTATTTCTGTATTGTGCATGGAGAAAGATATTGAACATTTTTTCCTTATTTTAAAAAAGTTATGTGTTAAAATATCAAGGTAATAAAATTTAATTCACATTATCCTCATTTAAATTAATAATTAGTGACATTAATATGAATTTAAAATAATTATACTATAGTACATAATTAGGATTCCTTTTTCTTTGTGGGATTGAATATATACTTCCACTACAATAAACTTTTATGATTTGTGTCAGTTTTGGGAAGAAAAAAATTAAACATTTTATACCATCAGGAATTAAAATAATCTTAGTATAGTAAAAAAATTGTGGTATTTTTAGGGAACACTATAACCTAAAAATGGTATATGAACTAATTTTTTAGTTCAATAATTTTCTCTCCTCATATATGTTTTTTGAATTTAAATTAGGTTAAGGTTTTTTTTTCATTTACATGCTTGGTTGTTGTTGGTAGTCTATAGGATGGAATAAAAAATTAAATGGTTTGATTCCATCACATAATTTTAATACATTGGGTATTAAGAGGATTTAACCTCCTAGGAATCATTAAACTCAGTTTGGTGATCATTGTAAGGAATGATAGGGAATGATTCCTACTCTTTTAAATATGATTAATTAAAACACCAACAAAAAATTGTCATTGGGTGATACTCCTATAATTAATACTCAATTTATTAGATCAATAAACACAACTATTTTTTTCAGTAACACTCTAAAGTATCCCCTTCATTTCCAATGTCGGAAGAGCTAAATTCATGAGAACAGTTGATGAATGTACTCTTTGATTTCACTACCAACACTAATAGTGAAATCAAAAATCATGAGGAATCGATCTAGAAACATGAGGAGATTATAATGAAAAGGAAGATATATAAAAGTAGTTATAAAATTATTCTAATATTTTAGATTATCTTTCAAGTAACTCTTTTTTACCTATTATTGTAGGGAATCCATAAAAGGAAAAGGGAAACAAGAGGAAGTACAAGTGGTTGGAGTAGATAAAGAGGTGTATAGTGATAAAATATGCATCACACTCACTAAAATTATGGAGGAAGAAAAATGTAACTCCATTATACACTTAAAAGATCAATTTGATAAGGTCGTGATGTAACTCATTGATAAAATGATGAAGGAGAGGAAGAAGCAATCTGGTGTCAAAGGAAAATCCGATTTTAAAGTGGTTCGAGAAGAGTAAGTGTGAGAGGAGATTGACATTAGTGAACTCACTGAATTATTTGAATAGAATGTACCTAAAAAACCTAATATAATAAAAATTATTACTAAAATTCGAGGAACATTCATATAATATGATAAACTGAAAACATAGAAGAAGTGTTGGAGGAAGAGTATGGGGGAGCATGTAAAAATGATCATTGAGTGCCAACCACCAATGCCTAGAATAGTAGTGAGTGTTGCTAAAATTCAACGATTCACCAGGTAAGTTTAGGAGGATATGAATATATAAATTGTGTAAAATAAATGTTTTATTAAACCTTCTATAATTACCAAAATGTGTGACCTCCAACACCTGAAGAGGAGGATCATGTTTCTAAAATTCAAAGATAAATCACAGTATTGAACATAAAAAAGGGATATATAGTGGGGGAAAAGAAAAGAAACAAATATTGAATATATTTTAATTTAATTTTTATCTCTTTGAAGTTTTCTATTGTTTGGATTCAATCATAATATAGTTTTAGTATACTATTTTTTAACATTAGGATGACATTCACACTAGAAGATTAGAGTTCTGAATCATTTTTGCAACTAGATAAAGAAAAAAAATTACACTCCAATAACATGACATTGTGGTTAAGGTCAGTCTTAAAGAACATAAAAAATATATCTTCTAAGATACAAAAAATAATTAATTATTTCTTTTTTCTTAGTTTTAATTTTTATTTGAATTTTAGTTTATAAAAATTCATGGTGGTTTAGTCCAATCTTCTAATTCTTTTTTTATCTTTAAAGAATGAAAACATATACATTACTTGCTTAATATATTTTTTTAAGGTCCATACATGAAGGTTAAATATATTAAAGAAGTAGGATACAATATCATCAAATAATATAAATTTCAATTAACTCATGCCATGTATCAAGCAAAAAAAGCTACTTTAAATAGGGGAGAATTTTTATTTCTTGTATTCTCTTTGAGAATTTCTTTTGATGGTTCTAAATTTAAAATTTCCACGAACTGCACTCATCTTGGTTGAAAATGGGAAAATTATCAGTTTATATAAGGGGGAATCCTTGGAGACTGACATATATAATTTTTTCCCTTATTAGATGACTTTGGAGATATCATTAATTAGGTGATATATTTTATATTGTTTAAAAATTATGGATTTATCATGATTGTTAATGAAGAAATATAAATGTGTATTTCTAAAGATACATTTTTTTTTCTGATTTTTTGTTGTTTATAAAAGACTGACGATAAGATTTCATTTCTTGACTTTGATTCGTTTAATATTTCATTTACAAGACCAATTATTAGTGTCTTATAATAATGAATTTATTTTCCAATATATTTTAATTATCATTTCTAAGAGGGTAATATGACTTTTTTAGATATCATTTTTATACCATATTTAATGAGAGAACTAAGATGTTCACTACTATTATAACATTCTTTTTTCTTATTTATTCATGAATATTTTCAATTGAAATAAAGTCATTTGAGCCACCAATTTATATTTATTTTTGATCATTTAACCCTGATATGTACCCAACATCTGTTCATTTTTTTAAACTCTTCAAAACCAATATAATACTTTGATTGGAAGCCACAATTGTATCATATTTACCCTTCCTACCCTTATTATTGATTCTAATTTCATGTTTTTAATATTTTATCTTTATAGAGAGAGTTTTCTGTTTCAATGTAACATTCAATGAGATTTCCATGAGTCAGGTGTAGGAGAAGGGTCATATGTTTATTTAGGTAATGAAAGGTTCAAAAAATTACATTAATTTTGTATACATGGTGATTCCTCAATTTAAAAAAAATATATAATTAAAAATTTGGAATAAAATAAAAATAAAGAAAAAAATATATTAAATTATTTCAGAAAATATGCCAAAGGGAAACCAAATTATTTTATTATTTTTTAAATTCATTTTATAAACTAACATGAAAAGAAAAATAAAGTGGAAATATCATCATTTAAGATAATTATAATGGAATTTGTTTCACTTATTTATGATTTATTTCAATATCATTCATTATAATCAAATAAATTAACCTTTATTTTCAGCCTTTGATTTCATTTTCATTTCATTAACCACCAATCATGAGCATCATATGCCTTTTAAACTTAATGAAAAGGGATTCCTTATTTTTTTAACTTAAATTATATGTGGGTATTAAGATTACATGTAATCATATAGATAGATTACGCATACAAGGTATTGATCATAAATTCATATCATGTGATCCATAGTGATGAGTTAAAAGAAATATTACTGAGATTAATAATAACTGGCATGGATATTAATGAATGATTGAAAAATGTGAATGGAAAAGATATAATGATTTGAATTTATAATTATAAATTAAACATGCTTTGATACTTATTTTTGTTTATGTCTTATACTTTTAAAATCTTCCACTTTAATTTTATATTTATAAGCATGATAATTTCAAAGTTTCCCTTACTTATGTTTGGATTCAATATGATTAGGTGTTCAGAATTTTATAGGGGGGAATAAAAAGATTTAATTTTGGAGGATATTGATAAATAAAAATTATATATATATATATATCATTTATTTTTAGGGTTTTAAATGTTATTTTTTCATTATATTTTAAAAACAATTGGCATAAAAATAATTTTATTGGAGTTTGTGGTGAATTTATTGTTTTATTGATAGAAATAAGAGGAATATTTAATAAATTATGAAATTATAAATTCAAGAATTTTTATCAATAAAGAGATGTAAAGAAGGGATTATCCTTCAATAAAACATAGGAAAGATATTAGTTCAGCTACATGATCAACTCGAAAACCATTAACCACTAGAACCGATTAGGGTATTGATAGGAGGCATGAAGGCATACCATGGGTTCGTGTTAGGCGGTATGCATGATTAGAGAGGGAGGCATGGTGTGTCTTGGTTCTAGGTAAGTTTACCTACACATGCAGCACCAATGATATTAATTACTTATGGCCTCCCACATCTCAGGTGATAAACGAGACCCTATCCACATATATGTTCGATGTGGGATTAAAACATGTGTAAATTTTTTATCTTATGTGAAAAATTTAACCTATGGATACAACCAATGTTTCTTTCATCCATCTTATTTTTTGATCATATTCTCCTATATGTTTAGGGTTTCTATTTTCATGGTTTTAAATCATAGTTGGAAACCTTGAACTATGAATCTATATAATTGAACTATGGACCTCCATGACATGCTACCTCTATGAGATTGAACACATTGTATCTGAGGGTTTATGTCAAAACCACTTGAAGGGTTTGATGCAAATAATTTAATGAATTATAACCACTATATTTTACTATAGAAGCCACCATTACCAGAGAGATATAGATTTATTTGATCCTCCAATGAAGATTATTTTGTAGTCTTATGTTATACATTGTGGATATATTGAATGAGGGAATGTACAGACTGAGTGCATATAATTTCTAAAATTATGGTTGTTACACCCATAATTGTATCTATAAGATCTCATTAAATCATCCAGTATAATAAAATTATAAATTTATAATGTTCTTGAACCACACTAACTACAAATGCATGGTAAAGGGGAAGTATAGGGTAGATCCCATAGAGAGGGTAACACAGCGATAGATTTTGACCAAATCCTACATTGTCCCTATTTTAGTTTTATTTAAATAAAATAATAACATGAATTAAATAATTAAATTGTAGGAATAATGATAGATAATGTGAAAGAGATAGGGATAAGTGTCAATTTTAGGGTTTACAAAAAAGGGTAATCCTAAATCTAACTTGGGTTCAACCTATGGTGTAGGCTGAAAAGTGGTTCCAAATACACCAATTGATCTTGGTCCAACTAATTTAAATCAACCTATTCTAAAATATACTCCTTGGTCTAAATTAATTGGAAAAAAATCATGTTAATATTAGCTTCTAAGAAGAACAAATTACAAGCTATTGTTCTTAGCCTAATCTTACCCAAATAGGTAATAGTCATTCAATTTTCACATATGATGGTCAAGGATAATGAAAAATAATGAGGTTGAAATTTTTTTGAACCTGGTTACTATTGATGGGTTTACCCAGTTTTGATTTTATATATTCATTACGTTCAAATCCACCCCTACCATCAACCCTTACTGATTTATCCAATCATCATTGGGTGATCTCCAATGATGACTAAACAATAATACATTTCAAAGAGATAAAAATATAAAGAATAAGAAATAATGAAAAGAAAATCAATAGGAATAAAAATGATGAGAAAAAACAACATTACATAAATTATGTAAAATTAAAACAAAAAAATAACATCACCCTATTTTCGACGAACTCTGAGTTGAAACCCTACGACAACGTCTCGGCAGTCGAGCCTCTCCAAACCTGGAATATAATTTTTCACAATAGATAGATCCCATATATATAGGACCATTTATAATTCATTATCTTCCATAGGTCAATGATCTCATTAAATTACATTATGGTCCATAAAAAGGAAATCCATGTTGAAAGGATGCGTCAAAATTAGCATTTTTTGGGCCTACCAAACACATTCACATCATGTAAAATTTACACAATATTTAATGTGTGTGTCATATATCTGAGGATTTTCTATCTTGTATTATCTTCATGAATTTTATATTTTTCACTTCATGTACATAGTAAATGATGTGAAAAATTAATTTTAAGCACTAAAAGCATCAATTCTCTCTGTTTCTTTAGTACCAATCCTCTCGAACATCCTATGATCATAAAACATCATGGGAAAACTTTATTAAAATGATTTAATGGTCTATTTGGATTAATTCCATAGTCCTAGCTTTATCATAATTTTCCATTTTCACACCAATATGGGGTTATGTTACTAAAATTTCTTATTTTCCATCATATTCTCCAAATACCAGTCTTACAAAAGACTATAAAAAACATCAATATAAGTCATGAATCTCATATTAAATCAATTAATATCCAATTAATTTACATATAAATTATATGAAAATAAAGGAAAAAATAAAGATATCACCCCCCCTAGTCTCTAGTATATTTAATTATTGTTTTTGTTTCATTTTTATTAATTTTTAGAGTTTTTGGTAGTAGGGGTTAGGACATTCTAATTTTTGGGAAACAGGAATGGGTGCCTGGGTAGCACATGGTTAGTGCTAACCACAAACCCATCCATGTGAGAAGGGGGTGATGGTTTCTAGTATAATTATTTCACTATTAACACACAATTTGGCTAGTCATATAGAAAACACCAAGTAACCATGCATATACTCTCTGTATGGGGAGATACCTTCATAGTTGGCACACATTTTGTCTAATTATGAATCCAAACTATGTGACCTACTCATAATACTTAAAATTCTAAATTTAAAAAATTTATCTAATCAATATTTTAAAAAAACCATTAAATTTATCTTTCTTGTTTAATCAGATGACACTCCAATCCATAAACTCCCTTAACCCCTTAACTTTGGTGTTCTTCTATGAATATTTTTCAGATTCCATCATGGTTAGTCAGTTTTTATCGTTTATTTCATTATTTTCCTTCCTCTTTTTCCATGATCTACCTGTTTTATTCTATTAAACTAACATTAATGTCCATGTAGGGATAAATATAGGGTTTAAGATGGTGTCTGGATTATATTCCTTATATTTTTGGGTTCACTAGGTTACATTCTATTCATTCCTGGTTTTTTTACAAAGGTGAAAAGTTGACATTGAATCAAATGTAGGTGTCTTAATAAAACATAAATTTTCAATTAGCATATATAGTTTTCTTGAAATTCCATTTTTTTATTAATAAAATTTAATTTGAGATAAATAAATAGGGTAGTTATGTGTGGTTCTTTTTTTATGTTTGGTTTTTGGTGGTATAAATGTTAGTTTATAAAGGTTTTTTTTGAAAAAAACTATTTTATTTTTTGATATACTTTTCATTCATTTTTTATTTCTAATTGACTGTTCAAAGTGTGTAATGAATGAAAATTGGATTTCAATTTATATTCTGAATTTTGGTATATTATTGTTATCTTTGATCTTGATTTGGCATGGGTTTTGATTTAGTTTTCACATGATAGATCTTGGTTTGTTTGATTAATAGATGGGTGTTTACATAGAATTAAGTGTAAACTAGATAGGGGTCATTTTTAGTGAGACCTTAAGAGGACAAAGGATAACGTTCATGTTTAGGATTACTTAGGTTGTCCATTTTTCTATGAGTAAGTCACAGTTACTTTTGGAACCTATAATTCAGTACTCCCCCTCCCCATTTTTCTTATTTAATTCTTGATTTTATGCATTCTCTACCTGCCACTCTAATTATGCTTAAGATGATGTGGTTATGGTTTAAAGGTCCTATTCATTCTATATTATTTATTTACTCTTATAAATACTAAAATTTGTTCCTTCTCAAAAAACAAAAATTGTTGGAAAATTTTTCTTTTTAAAATATAATAAAAATAATTTAAAGGAATGTTTTCTTTTTAAAATAATAACAAAAGGTTTTCATTGTGAAAAGTACTATGTAGACTATTAGTGGTATCCTACTAGGGTTTGCCTCGTAGTCTACATATGAATTTAGGAATATGAAGACTTGATTTTATCTGATAAATGTAATGGTAATTGTGTTGCATCGCATAGTGGTACCCCAGGATGTATTGTCACCAACCATGGTATGAGTTTGGTAGTGTCCAAAGGAACCATATAGATAGATTGATCGGGAAATTTGGGATCCATATCTTTTGGGTTCTCATATTTTGGTTATGTATCATCCTAAATGGAATTGGACATGTTTTCACACTCATGTTTACATATATTCTATGGCTTCTTATTACTTATGATTCGTATTTTTAGGATATATTTGGCTTAATATTTATGTTTTATTCAACATTTACGATATATTTTATATGTTTTTTTTATTATAGGCCTTAACATCTAATATATCATGGTGGATTCCTATGTATTACTCGATTATTTAATTATTCATATTTTATGGTTAAATCATTCCCACTTAGTTTGTTTTAATACCATGGTGCTTATTACCAACCTATGGATATTGGGAACCCTCTTTAGGCCATGTGGTTATCCAGTTTTGGTGATATGGAAAGTTAATCTAGATTGGTTTGTAACAAAATTATATTTGATCCCACTTGTTATTAGTGGATTAAATCTAGTATGGAAATAAGACCATCAGTTATCAAGAGGTTGGTTTAGGGAAGTTCTTAAATAGAACTTATTCATGTCAATCCTCAAGTTACCAAGGGTGTTTATGAGTTGTATCATAAATTTTTTCCTTATTGTGATTTTTATCATATTTGTTGTTTTTTATTATTATTTGTTTATTTTAGGAAGAAACAATGAACTATTTTCAAAAATGTTAATTTCCTAGTTAAACTGTGAAAGAAACTAAAGGTACACAGTTTACCCACACGGTTAGGGGATACCATGTGAAACCCATGAAACCAATACTATAACACCTTTTAGTAGAACATTTAGAGAAGATGTATGGTTTGCCTTATTGTGTGGTAAAACCTAGAACTAGCAGGAAATGTTTGAATTTTTAGTGTTTTCACCCCTTTTGTGTTCTCATCCCTTTTGTGTTTATAATTTTTGAGACTATTAGTATTACTTATTTAAGTGTAATTGGATGGGTTTTTATAATTTAATTTAATTATTTGGAATAAATATTTTCTATTTATTTTTATTTATGACTTATTTTAAATATATTTTGTTACCTTGAACGTATTCTATACATTGGATGGAGGGAAATATATAGTATACTCTATATGAAAATACACCAATTTATCCCTATCATGTTGAATTAGTTGTTAAGAATATTAATTCTCTAGTTTTGGGTAGTGAGGTAAAGAATGATCTGACAATGGACTATGTCCAAGTGTTTAATAAGAAAAATCCACCTTTTTTCTATGGTCACTAAGGATCTCAAGAACCTAAAGCGTACTTAGAGAAGATTATGAAAACAATTTATTTTCTCTAGACCTATAAAACATTTATAGTTTTTTACCTATATGTTAGTGGTTCCTAGCTATAGTGGTGGCACTCAATCATTTTATCTATATTTCAGAAATACAATTCATGAATCAAATTTAATGAAATTTTCAACTAGAAATTTTTTCTGCATACTTTAGGAATAGAGAAAGATATGGATTTTGTGATGCTTGAGAAGAATTATTGTTCTATTTTAGAATATTCCACTTTAATTGCTGAATTTGTTTATATTTAACTTGATATTCTACCAAATGACTATTTTAAGGCCCATCATTTTGAAATGGGTTTAAAGTTAAAGATTGGGTAGAGGGTAATCCTTTGTTTTTTTACCTACACAGAAGTAGTGGATAAGGTAGTGATCATTTGGTTAGATATAGATAGTCTAAATAGTATGATTGGTTCCTCAACTTCATCATGAGGCTGTTGTAATTATTACTTGGTTTATAAGAGGAAATTTGAAGAGAATTGATGGGGGAGAAGCGGTCATCTTAAGCATACAAACCCTTCTTTAAGGTAATATTCAAGATAAAAGTTATTGGTTTTCTATCACTATGGGAATCTAGGATATACCAAGCATTTCTTTTAGGAGGTTTTTAAGGCTTTCCACTAGTGTGTGAAGATAAAACATCTTCAAATTTACCAAATATTCCCTATATAGATAGTTAGGGTGAGAAATTATCATACTAGAGGTTCCCAGGTGTAGTCTGGCGCATCCGATTGTGTGGGGTATCACCCTCAAGTGAATGAAAAAACAAATCCTTCTAAGAATGGTAATAATGGTACTAAATATTTGTTTTTGTATATAATAAATTATATTCTAGTGATTCTGAGGTAGTTCCAAAAAAATTCTTAGGTATGTTGTTTGTTGCTTCATTTATGGCACTAAATTTACTTAACGCAAGTTCCTCTCATTCAATCATTTCATTCAAATAAGTTTAAACCTTGTGAATATGGTCTTAGTTTATGCCTTATATGATAGATCCTTTCAATTATTTGGGAGGAAAAAATATAAAGGAATTAAGTTCTTTAAGTGTCATATTGTTTTCTCATATATAGAGGTCATTTCAGATTTCGTGGGGCTTAAACTATATAACATTGACATGATTTTTATCATGGACTAGTTGGTGAATGTTAGATCTCAAGTGGAATGTTACCATCATAATATATTGTTTCCTACACATAATTGGAACACTCGCAAATGCCTAGGTGACTAGGACCTGAGGTGAGGATGGTTATGTCTTTTCATTCCATTGGACGATACATTATATTATTAGATATCCATAATTCTCCTTGATTCTGTTAAATAGACCTCATATGGTTATCTTAATTGTTTATTTATAGGTATCATGATGTATTCCTTGATGATTTATTTATATTTCCACCCTATAAGTACGTGGATTTTACTATATATCTACTTCCTAGAATGATCCCCATTTATGTAAAATCTTATTTGATGGACCCTACTGAACTAAGGTAATTAAAAATTAAGTTGAAAGATCATGAGGGTAAGGGTTTTACAAGACCAAGAGTATCCCTATGTGAATCACCAATCCTTTTTGGAAAAGAAATTGAATGGAAGACTTCATATTGTAATTGATTATTATAATCATAAAGTTGTGTCTGTTAAGAATAAATACCCTTTGTCCAAGATTGATTGTTTGTTTGGTCAATATAGGTTTGTGAGATGGTTTTCAAATATTGATCTGATATTAGGATACTACTAGTTGCAGATTCAAGAAGTGCATATTCCTCAGAATTCTTTCAAGAGTAGGTATGTCCATTGTAATTATTTTTTGTCACATTTGGATTTACCAAGGATCATGTGGTTTCTATGGACCAAATTAACTAGATCTTCCATTGGTACCTTGATACCTTTCTTATAGTGAAATTTGATGATATCTTGTTTTACTCCTAGAACGATGGAGACCATGAAGACTATTTGAGAATTATTTTGGGATCTTTAAGGGGTAAATTATTATATTTTAAATTTTCTAAAAACCAGTTTTGGACCCATTGAATGAATTTAATAAATTATTTTATTTCTAAAAATGGTGTTATGGTGGACCCACATAATATATTGGTTATAATTTACTATAACTATCCTCATAATGTGTTCAATATCATAATTTTTTGGGGCCTAGAAGGTTATTACATTCACTTTGTAAAGTTATTATACAAGCTATAATCTCCATTTGAAATAACTAACCCATAAAGAAGTAATGTTTGAATTGGATGAGAAGTGTTAGATATAATTAGAGGAGTTAAAGGTGAGGTTAGCCTTAGCTTCTATGTTGGTTCCTCCTAAGAGAGGCATGATATATGTTTTGTTTTTTGATGTATTATGTATAGGGTTTGGGTCTGTGTTAGTGAAGGTAAATTGTAAAGACTAGTAAATTTCAAGTAAATTTATTTCTTAATTTCTTTGGAATTTTACAAGTTCGCAGTTTCTGATGGCGCCTGATTCTGAGGCCCGGTGTGCCCAGAATTAATTTCTGAAGTTTTGTTCAGGTACGTTCATTAAATGTACATGTGGGTTTTTATATCTTTTGAACCGGTGCTCGGAATTGAAATCTGATGACACTGATGAACTCGCAGCATCAGTATTTTCTTAAGGAGACCTTTACTGTAGTTGCGTTTGGTTGACAGTAGAAGTTATAATTTGGGAATTCTAAATAAATTAAATAAAATTGTTGTGTTACACAATTTTGTTTTTTAAGTGGTGGTTATTTCTTCTAAAGGGAGGTTGGAGGTGGGGCGCACACACCACATAACCTCTCTTGGGAGGATATAACTAAGGGTGGGTCCCACACGAGTTTAGACTCTTCAACTACCCTTGAACCCCCCCCCCCTAATCATCTTTAACTTTTGAACTACCCTCTTGATGTGCCAACTCTCACTTTAATTAAATTGGAGCCTCTTCATCTCCTCCCTTCCATTTAATGAGCCAACCCATCTATTAAATCAATAAGATGTAACTTAATGAATTCAAATCACTTTTAATTCATTAATACATCTTTTTAATAAGCGTGTTATTTTTACTTGAGTTTGGTTGGACATTTTACCTTTGGAAAGAAAGTGTTCTTCCATGAAGAATATCTTCGACGAAGAACGTGAAGAGATTCTCTAACGACGCTTCCTCTTCGGACACACCTGACGTCAATGAAATCAACGTCCGTCTTCCGCGACGCCTGACTTCCGTGACACCATCTTTCATGGCTCGTCGACGTGCAACATACCTTCAATCGAGGTAGAAGGATTTGTATAATTTTAAGTGAATAAAAGTATATCTTGTTCTTGTTGAATGCTTTGGTTTGTCATAGACCTTTTGTTATTTCCTAACACAGAGGGCGCGGGCCGAACGAACATGGCTCAACGACCCTCTGTTTATTCGTGGTTATTTTGGCAATAGAGAATAGAGGTGGTGGCGACCGGAGGTGGCGGCGACCAGAAGCGGCGGTCACGCACCGGCCACGTGGATGAGAACCGCGGCCCGCAACCGCGGGCTGCTCGGGCTAAAGAATCGGTCGGCTACTTCTGGCCGAGTTGGTGAACCACGGCACTAGCAGGTGCCACGCAGCAGAGGTGCAGCCCGCATCCGGGGGCCGCTTCCTGGATGAACCGGCCGGCTATGGCCGGCCGAGCAGGAGACTGCGGTGCCGCTTAGCGCAATACTGCGGAGAAGAACACAGCCCGCGCTGGGCAGGTAGCTTCGACGGCGAACCAGCCGGCCACCAGCTGGTCGAGCTGAAGAAAGCCATGACACCCGCTGGTGCCACGTGCAGAGGAACCGCAGGCTACTCACGCAGGATGAAACCAGCCAGCTTCGGCTGGCCGGGCTGCAAAGAGGGGCGGCGCCGCTCGGCACCGCCGGGTGAGCCGAACCGGCCCGCGATTCGGGCCGGGTCCGCGGCTGGACCGTGCCCCACCAAGTCGGGCCGATCCCCCAGCTGGGTCGGAACCGCCAAACTGGGCTGGGCCGACCCCTAGCCGGGTCAGACCTGCCGAACCGAGTCGGGCGGACCCGCCAACCCACTGGGCTTGACGGGTCGGACCCCTTTCGCATAAACGTGAATATCTTCTAGATCGTACGTCTGATCGACGCGCCGACTACATCATTGGGATCCTCATGATGAGTCGGTCCTTTTTCATCACTCTGAGTGAGTTTTGGATGACTTTGGAAAATGGCCGGGTTCGGATCGAGCGTAAATCCAACCGGGCCCCTCGAATAGAAAAGCCAATATCTCTCAGACCGGGCATCTGATTGACGCGTCGTCTGTCGCGTTAGGTTTATTTTGATGATACGGTACTTCAGGATAAATCAACTCAGAACTTCGTGATAGTTGATGTATCGAACCGTTTTCTTAAGGAGAAGACCCTCCTAGAATCGATCGTTCTGTGTGTGGGAACCCTAGAGCTGGCTGGGACTACGATGACTACCATACTGGAATCCTCCGTGGGTTCGACGATGACGACCACTGTGCCAGAATATTGTGTGGGTTCGACCGTTCTGACAGAGTAGTTGGTCTTGTATCATGTGTGGGTCTGACAGCTTAGATGAATCAATAACTACATCTGATCATCTATATTACTCTAAAATAGTTGGACTGTATCCTGTGTGGGTCTGACATCTTAGAAAAGATAGTTGGACTGTATCACGTGTGGGTCTGATAGCTTAGATGAGATAGCTGGATGGTATCTTATGTGGGTTCGATAGCTTAGCTGGACTGTATCCTGTGTGGGTCAGACAACTTAAATGATCCATTGGCTACATATGATCATCTATATCTCTATACATTTGTGGTATACCTGTGTGAGCTGAGTCATGTCTTTAGACCATTATCATCGTGGTGATTGACTTTACTTGCTTTGTGGAATCATATTGTGTTTGGGTTCGAGAGTTGGAGCCAGAATGAGATTGGTAACTTAGGTATATGTATGGGCATATACCTAAGTAGGGTTAGTTGATACTTCGTGTTTGTATCTTTCTTCTTTTGTTTATCCTTAGTGGATATTGTGAGACCATGTGGTTCTCGGGGTCCCTACTGAGTATCATTATACTCACCCATGCATGGCCTATGCCCGCACCTCGTTGTGTTGGATGCAGATGAAAAACAGCACCAACGGAGGCCAAGAGCGCCACGACTGGACAGTACCCGGAGGTGGACCTTGCGACGAGTCGGCACACGGAGGTGACTAACGGACGTGAGTGCTGAGGTGACCATCTGTACCTACCCTTCAGGTAGGAATCCCCGGAGTAGGATCCAGGTGATGCTCTTTACTTTCGGTTGTTTGTCCCTTTTTACTTGTACTTGTTGTTCAGTTGGGTTTGTATACTAGCTCATTTACTTTCCAGGACACTCTTTTGTATTTAGTTTTACTTACTGTTTACTTCCTGTTGCGTACTCTGTTGTGTTTTTTTACTTTTATAAAGGAAATTCCTTCCCAGATTAGAGATATACACTTTTGGTGCTAGTCTCCAGCCCCTGGCCTATGGAAGGTGGGCTTGGGGTAGTCACGACATGGTCCCCGAGGACGGGTCGTGACAAATTGGTATCAGAGGATTTGGTTCTACCGCAAAACTTAGGACTCTGATATTTATTTTTTGTGAAAAAATAGTGTTAAGGGTATTGAGTGTGGTTTTCAGTCTAGGGAGTCCAATGTTGGTGCGGCGACCGACATATCCATACACTAGGACCCTGACCTCTGATTTCCGGCTCAGTGCACGAAAACACTGATTGTGTGTGTGTTTTATTTGAAATGTTTTCTTTGTGATTAATTTGTGTCAGCTCACCAGGTATTTTGTTTAACCATGGTGCACCTATTTATTTTCAGGATGGCCCCATGAAGGAAGCCATCTACGGTTCTATGTTACGTACGAGATGGTATCCCTCCGAGCGACGAGGCCTCGGTGCAGGGACCCATCACAGAGGAGGCACCAGCGGTACCACTACCCACCGGGCTACCGATACCACCAGCCCCAATAGCAGAGAGTGCATGCCACCTGAGTGTGTTGCACGAGTTCCAGAGACAGAGTCCGCCTAGGTTTTGGGGAGAGACGGACCCACAGGCAGCTGAGGATTGGCTGGTGGCTATCTTTAGAGTTTTCAGATTTGTAGGGATACCAGCCGACCTTATGGCGATCCTTATCATGAGTCACCTGCACGCAGCAGCAGGTAGATGGTGGAGCCTGATGCTCCAGGTGCATGATGAATCATCTTTACTCTGGATATACTTTGAGATCCTCTTCTGCTGGGAGTTTGTTCCAGACACCCTTCGTGCGGTGCAGATTTAGGATTTACTTCATCTCAGGGCAGCATGACAGCAGCTTAGTACTTACCGAGGTTCACCGACCTCTCACGCTACTCCATTAATATGGTGTGGGACCCATTCTTCTGGGCCTGGACCTTTGAGCAGGGACTCAGGCATGAGATGATGGCTTCGACAATTCCACTCAGCATTCGGACGTAGGTTGTGGTGTTGTACCGAGCCCTTCTAGTGGAGAGCTTTCTCACTGAGCAGTCACCAGTAGCGAGACCCACCATAGGGCAACATGTCACGGAGACTTCTGAAGCCTGCAGTAGACAGATGTCACAGTGGTCCAAGAAGACCAGGCCATTAGGTGGGCGATCTTAGGATACAGGTTCAGTTGTGCGGGGAACACGAGACAGAGTCAGCTATACGAGGAGAAAGCAGTTCTATGCATGTGTCGGGCAGGGCCACATGGCTCGTGACTGCCCGACCCACCATGCAGATGAGCATCAGAAAGTAGAGGGACCTCCCAGGTAGAGGCATAGGTTCGATCGTGGTGGTCTCTAGGGATCAGGCAGACATGGAAGAGGAGCTAGCCGTGCAGCGGGTGGTGGACGACATTTCGAGGCTCTACCACCACCACCACTTAGAGGTACACCCTGACAACAGGGAGCTGGCAGATAGAGGCGGGCTCAGCTTCAGGCAGTCAAGGCCTACGACCACGGCTCACCTGATATTATTCAAGGTACTATCTCTATCTACTCCACCATTTCTGTAGTACTCATAGACACGTGTGTGAGTCATTATTTTATTGCTGATTCCCTCATTCGGAGCTCAAAGATTCTGACGAAGCTGTTGACTCGATCCTTACTTCTAGAGACTCGTACAATAGCAGACTCGACGATTATGAAGTGGTGTCGGCAGTGTGAGATTACTCTAGGAGGCTAGAGCTTTGGCTGGGATCTTCTTGTAGCGGCGTCGAGGCCTTACGACGTCATCTTGAGTATGGACTGGTTATCCACAGTTCATGCTCAGATTGACTGTATTAGGAGAAAAGTGTGGGGTATTCACATGGATGGGACCAGGTTTACCTTCACTGGCGAGAAGGGAGCCTTTACAGCACAGGATGGACTTACGCAGAGGAGGAGGCAGCTGATCACACATCAGTTGGCTAGTCTCATCCTTGGAGTGGTTAATGTGTGGAGTCTGAGTTTTCCTATTGTGTTGCATTAGTACGTAGATGTTTTCCCTGACGATGTTCTAGGACTACCTCCTCACAGAGAGGAAGACTTCTATATTGCCCAGGACATCACCTATATCTACTCCATCATATCATATGGCTCCCGCCGAGCTTCGTGAGATGCGGGTATAGGTGGAGGACTTGCATGGGAAGGGATTTATCCAACCAAGTGTTTCACCCTGGGCATCCCCAATTTTGTTCGCCAAGAAGGTGAATGGGAGCTTGCGACTGTGTGTCGACTACCGTTGCCTGAATTAGGTGACCGTGAAGAACATGTACCCACTTCTGATGATTGACGACCTCTTTGATCAGCTCAAGGGAGCATGATGGTTCTCGAAGATAGACCTCAGGTCAAGCTATCACCAGCTCAGAGTTCAAGATGAGGATGTGCAGAAGACGTCCTTCAGGTGTCGGTATGGCCACTTCGAGTTCTTGGTTATTCCCTTTAGTGTAACCAATGCTCCAGCAGTGTTCATGAGTCTCATGAACCAGATATTCCAGCCTTACCTCGATCGATTTGTCATAGTCTTGATCGATGACATACTGATTTACTCGACTACTGAGGAGGATCACACCTACCATTTTCAGGTAGTAATGGACACACTTCGAGAGCACCAGCTTTATGGTAAGCTCTCTATGTGCTAGTTCTGGATTCGAGAGGTTCACTTCTTGGGACACGTCATCTTGGAGGCTGGAGTTGCAGTGGACCTAGCGAACATTGAGGCAATACTTGCTTGGGAGCCACCCAGGAGTGTGACGGAGGTGCAGAGTTTTCTGGGACTGGCTGGATACTATCGGAGATTTGTTCCAGACTTCTCTAGAGTTGCGGCACCACTTTCAGTTTTGACGTAGAAGGGGAAACCCTTCATGTGGTCAAATAGGTGCCAGCAGAGCTTTCAGGAGCTGAGGTAGAGGTTGACCAGTGCACCCATCTTGAGGCTACCAGAGGAGGGCGTATGGTACATAGTTTACTGCGATGCATTAGGGACCAGAATCAGGTGTGTCCTAATGCAGGAGCAAACATTGATCGTGTATGGTTCACGGCAGTTGACACAACAGGCGCAGAACTGTGCTACCCATGACCTAGAGTTAGAAGCAGTGGTATTTGCCTAGAAGATGTGGTGGCACTATCTGATGGGCGAGTGTTTTACAGTCTACTCTAACCACCAGAGTCTCAGGTACATCTTCTCACATAATGACCTGAACCTGAGACAGCAACGATGGCTTGAGTTCCTCCAAGACTATGACTTTGAGATAGTCTATACTCTTAGGTAGGGGAACATTATAGCAGATGTTCTCAATAGGATATCAGACATTAATCTTCTAGGAGAGGCGACGGAGCAGCTAGCCGCGTTGCAGATATCCTTTGTGGATAGAGATGGATCAACCTTTCTTCAGTCTCTCACAGTCACTCCTCCACTTCATCAGCGTGTCAGAGAGGCACATCGTGGGTACATTGACTGTGAGATGCTACGTGCTCATATATCCTCAGGGCAGGCACCTGACAGGTTTTCTGAAGGTGGGGAGCACGTCATCCTCTACAGAGGATGTACCATGGTACCAGTTTCACTACAGGAGGAGGTGTTGAGGTAATTCCACACTTCCCCTCTAATGGTATATATAGGAGTTGAAAAGATGTATCAGAAGCTCAGAAGACACCACTAGTGACCAGGTATGAAGAAAGCAGTAGCAGAGATTGTCTCGTGATGCCTCACTTTTCAGTAAGTGAAGGCAGATCATAAGGTACCAGCAGGCTTGGTACAGACCTTAGAGGTCCCAGAGTGGAAGTGGGACAGGATATCCATGGATTTCGTGACGGGACTTCTACGTACATCTAGAGGACATGACTCTATCTGGGTGATCGTAGACCGACTCACCATGTCGGTCTACTTCCTATCGATCAGAGAGCAGGGCTCAGTAGAGAGATTAGGATGCCTCTACATTCAGGAGATCATACGGCTTCATGGTGTACCAACGACTATCATCTCTGATCGAGATTCTCATTTCACTTCCCAGCTATGGAAGGGGTTACATGAAGCTTTTAGGACTCAGCTTCGCTTGAGCACCGCCTTCCATCCTCAGATGGATGGTCAGACTGAGAGGATCATTCAGACTGTCGAGGATATGCTCCATGCATGTGTCCTCGACTTTGGTCGCAGATGGGAGGATCACTTCCCCTTGGTGGATTTTGCGTACAACAATAGATACCACTCCACCGTCGAGATGGCACCTTACGAGGAACTGTATGGTCAACCTTGAAGATCACCTTTGTGCTGGACTAACCCAGGGGAGTCAGCACTTGTTGGACCAGAAACGGTTCAGCCTACAATGGAGAAGGTGCAGATCATCCAGGAGGAAATGAAGAATGCATAGAGCAGACAGAAGTCATATGCTGATAGGAAACAGATACCACTAGAGTTCGAGGATGGAGACCACGTCTTCTTACGGGTCTCACCTCGATGAGGTCTACCGATATTTGTCCGAGGCAGAAATTTATCTCCACGTTTTATCAGGCCGTTCCAGGTCCTCAGAAAAGTAGGTGATATGGCTTACCACCTAGCCCTTCCACCTCAGTTGCACCGGGTGCATGACTTATTCCACGTATCTCAGCTGAAGAGATACGTGCATGACCCATCCCACATCATTGACCATGGGGAGATGAACATCGATGACGGGGTGACATTCTTGGAGGTCCCAGTGGAGATCGAGGATCGACAGGATCAGGTCCTACGTGGACGGTCGATTCCTCTTGTACACATTCGCTGGCAGCACGGGAACCTCTAGGAGAGCACATGGGAGTGGAGGTCTCATATGCGTGCTCAGTACCCTCATTTGTTTCCCTAGTGTGTGTTATAGCTTTATAGGGACGTAAAGCGTAGAGGTGGGGTTAATGTAAAGACACATAAATTTCAAGGAAATTTTTTCTTAATTTCTTTGGAATTTTACGAGTCCGCAGATTCTGACGAGACCTGATTACCAGTCCCAGTGTGCTCGAAATCAATTTCTGAAGTTTTGATCGAGTCCGTTCAGTAAACATACATGCGGGTTTTTCTATCTTTTGAACCGGTGCTCGGAATTGAAATCCGAGGACACCGATGAACTTGCAGTGCCAGTATTCGCTTAAGGAGACCTTTACTGCAGTTGTGTTTGGTCAAGAGTAGAAGTTATAATTTGGGGATTCTTAATAAATAAAATAAAATTGTTGTGTTACACTATTTTATGTTTAAGTGGTGGTTATTTCCTCCAAATGGAGGTTGGAGGTGGGGTACACACCCCACATAACCTCTCTTGGGAGGATATAACTAAGGGTGTATCCCACATGAGTTTAGACTCTTCAACTCCCCTTGAAACCCCCCCTTAATCCTCTTTAACATATGAACTTCCCTCTTGATGTGCAAACTCTCCCTTTAATTAAATTAGAGCCTCTTCATCTCCTAACATCTATTTAATGATCCAACCCATCTATTAAATTAATAGGATGTAACTTAATAAATTAAAATCACTTTGAATTCATTAACCCATCCTTTTAATAGGTGTGTTATTTTTATTTGAGTATGGTTGGACATTTTAACTTTGGAAAGAAAGTGTTCTTCCATGAAGAACATCTCCGACGAAGAACACGAAGAACTTCTCCAATGACGCTTCCTCTTCAGACACACCCGATGTCAATGAAATCAACATCTGTCTTCTGCGACGCCCAACTTCCATGACACTGTCTTCCATGGTTCATCGACGTGCAACGTACCTTGAATCGAGGTAGGGGGATTTGTAGAATTTTAAGTGAATAAAATTATATCTCGTTCTTGTTGAATGATTTGGATTGTCTTTGGCCTTTTTTCATCGCATAACGTGGAGGGAATGGGCCGAACGAACACGGACCAAAGACCCTCCATTGGTTCGTGGTTATTTTGGCAACAGCAACCGGAGTTAGCGGCGATTGGAGGCGGCGAAGACTGCAGGCGGCGGCGACAGGAAGCAGCGGCCACGCACCGGCCACGTGGAGGAGAACCGGGGACCGCAACCACGGGCCGGGTTGGTGAACCGCGGAACCCGCAGGTGCCACGTGGAGGATGTGGGTCCGGCATATGGGTTCCGCTTATTGGACGATCTAGCCAGCTATGACCGACCGACATGAGACCGCAGCGCCTCTTGGTGCCACGCTGCGGAGAGGACTGCGGCCCGTGCTGGGTGGGCCGCTTCGGCGGTGAACCGACCGGCCGCCTGTTGGCCAGGCTGAAAGAAGCCACGACACCCGCTGGTGCCCTGTGCAGAGGAACTGTGGCCTACAACTGCGGGCCGCTCATGCCGGATGAAACTAGCTAGCTTTGTCCGGCTGGGCAGCAAGGAGGTGTGGCGCCGCTCGGCACCGCCAGGCAAGCCGAACCGGCCCATGGCACGGGTCGAGTCCGAGGGTGGCCCACACCCCACCAGGAATGGCCGACCCCCTAGCCGAGTCGACCAACAGCCAGGTCAGACCCACCAAACCAGGTCAGGCTGACCCGCCAGCCCACTGGGCTTGACGGGCCGGGCCCGTTTCACTTAAACGCGAAAATCTTCTAGAATACGTGTCTGATCGACGCACCATCTGTGGCACTGGGAACCTCGCGATGAGGCGGTCCTTATTCATTTCTCTAAGTGATTTTAAGATGACTTTGGAAAACGGCCAGGTCTGGATCGAGCGTAAATCCAATCGGGCCCCTGGAACGGAAAAGCCAATATCTCTCAGACCGGGAATCCAATTGACGCTTTGTCTGTCGCGTTGGGTTTATTTTTACGAGACATAAATTCGGGATACATCAACTCATGACTTCATGATATTTGATGTATTGACCACTTTTCTCGAGGAGCGGACCCTCCCGAAATCGAGTGTGCTTTGTGCGGGAACCCTAGAGCTGACTGTGACTACGATGACTACCGTACTGGAATCCTCTGTGGGTTCGATGATGACGAAAATTGTACCAGAATCCGGTGTGGGTTCGATAGTTCTGACAGAGTAGCAGGCCCTGTATCCTGTGTGGGTTCGAAAGCTTAGATGAATCATTAACTACATCTGATCATCTCTATTACTCTAAAATAGTTGGATTGTATTCTGTGTGGGTCTGATAGCTTAGATGAGATAGCTGGGTTGTATCATGTGTCCGTCCGACAGCTTAGATGAGATAGCTAGACTGTATCCTATGCGGGTCTGAGAGCTTAGCTGGACTATATCCTGTGTGGGTCTGATAGCTTAGATGATCCAGTGGCTACATCTGATCATCTATATCTCACTACATTTGCGGCATACATGTGTGAGCTGAGTCATTTCTTTCAACCATTATCATGGTGGTGATTGAATTTACTTCCTTTTTGGAATCGGATTGTGCATAGTCTCGAGAGTTGGATCCGGACTGAGATTAGTAACTTACGTATATGTATGGGAATATACCTAAGTAGGGTTGGTTGATACTTCCTGTCTGTATCTTCCTTATTTTGTTTATCCTTAGGGGATATTATGAGACCTTGCAGGTCTCGGGGTCCCTACTGCGTATCGTTATACTCACCCCTGCACAGGATATGCCCGCACCTCGTTGTGTTGGATGCAGATGACAGACATCGCTGACGGAGGTCGAGAGCGCCACGACTGGAAAGTACCTGGAGGTGGACCTTACGATGAGTCGGCACACGGAGGTGACTGATGGATGTGAGTGCTAAGGTGGCCATATGTACCTACCCTTCTGGTAGGAATCCTCAGAGGATGATCTAGGAGATTCTATTTACTTTCAGTTGTTTGTCCCTTTTTACTTGTACTTTTTGTTCAGTTGGGTTTGTATACTACCCATTTACTTTCCAGCACACTCTTTTGTATTCAGTTTTACTTAGTCTTTACTTCATGTTGCGTACTCTGTTGTGTTTGTTTACTTTTATAAAGACAATGCCTTCCCTGCTTAGGGATTTACACCTTTGTTGCTAGTCGCCAGCCCCTGGCCTATGGAAGGCGGGCTTCGGGTAGTCACGGCATGATCCCCGAGGACGGGTCGTGACATAAATAATCTCATAGATTATTTCTCTCAATATTTACACCCTAATATAAATAATTACCCCACTCATGACCTAAAATTTATCATTTTGGTCCATTCTATGATTATTTGGTGTAATTTTCTATTTAGGAATAAATTCACAATGTGCTTTGATCAAAACATTACGAGGCGTGTCTTCACTCAGTGGGATCTAAATATTAAATGGATATAAAGGGAGAAGTACCTATAGAATTTTTATTTTAACTTGGTATATACCCCATGTAAAGTAAATTTAGTGGAATATACCTTTAGGTTGATTCTATAAACTTATGAATTGAAAGTGTTAGAAGATCAGTTGAATCTATTAAGCCAATTCATGTAATTATTTGTGGTTGTTTATGAGTAGGATGAGTGTGTGTTATTGAATAGTGTGTATTTCGCATCCATTTTTGATGAATGGATCCACATTGGTCAGGTTAAGGACCATAATTTCTAGTCTATAGGTATAAATTAAAATGGCATGGAAATATATAGTTGTTATTATTAGTGTCTCAGTAATACTCTATATTTTTGGGAAATGGTTAGTGGTTCATCTGGCCCTGAGGAAGGAGGTGATTCTAAATGTACATGGAACCAGTTGGGTTATACATCCAATGGTTACTAAAATTAATCATGATAGGAAGTGGAAATATCAGTTTTATGGGATAAATCAAGACATTTTCAATTTTCTTTATTTGTGACTTTAACATCAAACAAGTATGATAAAGTACTAGAAACCAGGAAGTCATTCGCATCCTCTCCCAAAACTCATGTGGAATTGATATGAGATCTCTATGGATTATTTCCTCATCTTGTGAGAAGGATTATATTGTGATAATTATTGAAATTTTAACAAATTCATCCCATTTTCATCCTATTAGGGAATCTATAAAGGTGGAGGAGATTGAACACTTCTATTTCCAAGATATTTTGAATCCTTTTGGAGTGATCTCATCCGTTATTTCAAATCGAGACCCAAATTTTAATTGTTTTTTAGGTTTATTTTTGAAGGAATGGGTTCTGTTTTGAGTTTGAGAACTACCTATCATATATTGAATAATTCCTAGACAAATTGGTCAATCTAGATTCTTGAGGATACGATTTTAGATTTTATGCTTGATTTTGGAGGATCTTAAGGGTATCATTTTATTACTAGAAGTGTTTTCATATAAATGAAATTATCAAGAATTGGAAAAAATGTATCCCTTATAAAATTTTAATGTTTATATATGTTGGTCCCCTTTGTACTATGTATAATTTGGATAATACTATTTATTGGGATAGGTTATTATTCAAGAGATGATGAGTTTTGTTTATTTGAACAAAAAAAGATTAAAAATGGCCTTGCATCACCAAAAATCATATTTTGATTGTCATTTATACCTATTTAAATTATCTATGGGTGGTTGAGTGATTCTCTAAATCTCTCTTTTACTTGGAAATAGTTTACTGTGTAATAAGTTTACGTTGAAACCTTGGTATGTTAAGTTATTAAAGATAATAGAGAATCTTAAGTAGATATTATATCAACTAAAATTTCTAATTTATATAGAGGTGATTCGTGAATTTTTTTCATATGTCTCGGTTAAATAGGTACCGCCCAGACCAATCCCACATAGTGAACAGTGAATATTTAGAGTTTGAACCCAATTCCTCAATTGTTCAATAGCCATTTCATATCATGGATCACCATGGAAAACTATTACATTGAAAGATTATTCATTTGGTCTATTTTCGATGTATTTTTTCCATGATATCTACTAGATGTGGTATTATGAGGACATAGTGAGAGATTAGTAACCTTTACTCTTTTTTAATATGGAGTCTAGATGTTTTTATAGGGGTATAAAGTGGACTGGTAGAGAGAATTGTGACACCCATTAGGTCACTGGTATGTATTAATATTTGTTTTTTTAATTTATTTTTATATTTTCTAATGTAGTTGGGATAAAACATTCAATTTTTTTTGGAAAAAGGACCAATCACATGGTTAGCACAAGGTTAGTGCTAACCATTTACCTAGTCATACAAATAGGTGTCAGGAATTCCATTGGTATTTTTCATGTTCACCGCAAGGTTTGTCAAACTGTGAGGAACTTTTCAAGTAATTGTGTTTCTAATTTTTATATGAGGGTGACTCATATGATGTTCTAGATCATGTTTCAAAACTGTGTGTCCTACCCAATACCCTCGAAAATGGGAATTTAAAAAAATTACTTTATGGATTTTAAATAAGAAACCTTTTATTTTCTCCCCCTTATTTGACCAGATGCCACTCCTAGTTTTCGCCTTCCTTATCCTATAAAATTTAGTGTTTTTTTATCATTTGGATTATTTATTCAGTGATAATCAAGTTTTCCCTTTGATTTCTTTATTCTTTTTACTCTTTTTCCATGTCCATCCTATTTTATTCCATTATTCTAGTCCTAATGGAATTGGAGGGATAAATATAGTTGTTAGGATGGGGTATTTATGAGATTATATGAATTTTTATGGTGGTGATGGTCCAATCCCATTATCCTTTGTTCTATTTTTCTAAATAAAAACGTTTATAATGTATAAAAGGTAGGATTTTTTACATAACATTAATTTATTATTAGCATAATTAATTTTGATTTTATTTCATTTGGTTTATTAATAAAATTTTAATTTTAAATAATTACTAAGGGAATTTTTGTGTGGTTCTTGTTATGTTTGTATTGTGTTGTAATAAATGCTAATTTCACATGGAATTTCATTGAAAAAAATATTAATGGTTATAAGATGTTTATATAAATTCTTTAAAGGTGTTCCTTATTTATAAATAATTTTTGAAAGAATTTTTTAAAATAAAATGTGGTTTCATATTCAATTATTGATGTTGGGAAATTATTTTTATCCTAGATATTAAATTGGAATGTGTTTTCATTGTGTTGTCACATGGGAGACATTGGGTGGATAGGTGATCAGAAAGGTGATTTCCTAACTTTATGTTTAAACTATATGGGATCATTTTTGTTGTGTCCTTAAGATGCCATAGTGTAACTTACTTGTTTAAGATCACATAGTCTAGCCAGTATTCAGTGACCAAGTACTAGTTACCTTTGGAAACTTTATGTTGAGGATCCCCACATCCCATGTTACTTATTTTATGCTTGAGTTTATATATTCTCTTATTAATTATAGCATTCAAATTATAATGATGTAGTTATGATTTACTATACATGTACATCATAAATATTATCTTTACACTTATAGATAGTGAATTTTTATTTTCAATCATAAAACTAATGGTGTTAAAAAATGTTTCTTTTTAAAATAAACATTTCATTTCATTGAATTATTTCTTTCTAAAACTAGAACCAAAGGATTTCATTGTGTGATGTGATATGTATATTTATGGTGGTATCTTACTAGGAACTACCTAACACTATTAATATACCTTAGGGTTTGAAAAAAAAATTGTTTTATCTAATAAATTTAAAATTAATGGTGTGATATCACATAGTAGAGCCTTGTTATATATTGTCACCAACCATGGTATAGGTTTGGTGGTGATCAAAGGCCATATGGAGACAGATTGATTAGGTATTTTTGGAATAATTGACTTTTTTTCTTATATTTTGGTTATTTATAATTGTAACCAGCCTTATATGTGTTTTTAGAATTATATACTAATATATGTTGATGTTGATTGTTAATTTTTCATTATATTTTGATAATGGTTATGGATTACTATTTATGCTAAATTATACCCTTTTAATTAATGTTTACTTTTGATATATTTTTTATTATTGGCTTAAATAAACATTATATGGATGGGACTTTCTAGATTAATGAGTGTAACTCTTTTATTTTATTATTACTATTTTAAGGTGAAATTATTCACACTTAAATATTTTAGATTCTTTGCTGCTTATTTTCATCTCATAGTTATCTAAAAGGAACAAAGGGAATTATGGTGAGCCAGTTCAGATGAAATGGTAGGTTGATCTAGGTCAGTTTATTATAATTATTTCATCATATTCATGCATGGGGGAGATTAAATATTTCTTTAAAATCCTTTATTATGTGGGATCATAATCAAGATGTAATTGTATTAAATTAGGAAATAATATGAAATTTCATAAAGGGCATAAAACTATGGCATAATGTTTCCTTGAAACATAGAGGTTTGAGAGTTGATAATGGATCTAGATTATAGTATTTGGGTCTTTTCATCGCTATCCATGATTTCTCTACAACTAATTTTTGATGAGTAAAGTAATGAGTTGAGTGATAGATGTATTATATAAGAAGAATGGAAATATTTACATGTGATTTTTAAAGTTTTATAGGAGTTATTTTATCATGGATTTTTAAATTTTTTTAAAGGTTTCACCACAAGAGGTTACCATCAATCATAGGGGTACCCCGGAGATCATATTTAAAGGATCATGAGTTTCTAGTTTAAAGGCGACTATTGTAAAACCCTAATATTTTAATATATGATTACATCTAAATAATTCAATGTGATTAGTATATTTCTCCACATGCAACACCAAACATAAATGAAACTATAATATATTTAGATAAAAATATAAATATAAAGTATATTGATTAAAACATAGTAATTAAATTAGTGGAAATGAAATAGGGTATTTGGTTTATAAAATATTTATATAATAAATATAATGGTTAATTCTAATACCTATAAAATTCAATTGATATGGGTAAAACAACTAATAAAATCATTTTTTGATTATAACTGTATTTTTATAAATATTTTCTTTTTAAGTGATATGTAATTATTTTTCAAGAAATTTGTGTTTAATTATGAGTAAATATATTTTATATGAATAATTGGTTAATATAAATTTAATTACTAAATGATAGAAAATGTTAATGAGAATTGTTAATATTCTGAAAAGTTATTTTCTTATAAAAAAAGTTTTTCATTATATCTCAGTTTTTATTTTAAAGCTAAATTCCTAATTTTAATGGTTTTAAATTATTAAAATTAGGTTAATTTTTATCTTTTTAATTTAAATATTATCTTAAAATGAAATATTTATGTTTTTTCTGAAAATATTTATTTTTAGGTGACTAGTCAAAAAACATTTTTTTTAATCATAACTTTTTTGCATCGCTAGGATGTAAGTATAAAATAAAACCAATATATTTATATTTAAAAATATATATTTCATAATAAAAATTATAAATTTTGAAATATTATTTTTAATTTATAAACCTAATATTTTAGAACTTATGTCACATATTCACTTAAACTATTTTAATTCAGTGTAAATCTACTATTTTAAAATGAACATATATCAATTTCATAAATTTAATATTATTAAATGTATTTCAAATTTGTAATCATTATGTATAAATCATGTAAAAAAGTTCCATTTTTATTTTTTCTCATAATGGATTAATTTATTGGGTAAAAACTAGTTACCGTGGTAAGAGTAATTTTTTGTTGAAAGGGTTTAACCTAGTGAAAATTGCTAAACTATAGAAAGAACGTTTTTTATTATGTGATTTTGAGGTCCATTTCAACATTATAACTTCTCAACTTCATTATTTCACAATTTTTTTTCCATTTTATTTCAATTTAACTTCACATTATTAAGAAAATTGGGTATTTACAAAAAATTCATCTCTTTTTGATTGTAATATGGTCTTCTCACAACCCCTTAAATACCACTCATAAAATTAGGTTTTCTCATTAAACCATTATATTTTTTCATACCATTTAATCCTATAATACTTGAATTATATCCTAGTCAAAAAATTTGATCCTAATCCTTCCATTTATAGGGAATTCAACAGGGAAAACTCACAGTTGTCAAAATGAGTAGTTGTTTATCCTTATCTTCATTCCATTATATCATACATTTTTTCCAATTTAAAAATTCATAATTAATGAAAAAATATTGGTCAAATGATTAATTTTATTATGATAAGTTAACATCCATTAACTAATATTCCCTTTCAACTTAAGGAAAACAAAAAATAACATTTGTGCATGTGTGCAGACTACTGCCTCCATAAAGCATCATGTAATGTTTTTCTTAACCACCTTAAAAATATGGTCCAAATGTTTCATTTAATAAATAATTATGATATTTATAACATATTTTATATTATTAAATTATATAACATGAAATATATTCCCCCTATTCTATGTAAAGGTAAATAATCAGTAATGCGTACATACAGACTACCGCCTCTATGGAACGGTTGATTTTTTTTTCTTTTCATTACCAATTTTCATGGATATCCATGAGAATGGGTTTAATAGATGAATATTATTTTTATAGAATAATTAAGGTTTTTAATATAACATTAGATAACATATTAATGATATTATCAAAAAACAATCATTATTAATTCAATCATTTAAAATAAGTGGTCTAAGAGGAAAATAGTTTTATTCATATTACATAATACTTTCATATCCATTAATTATTATTATACTTACTTAAAATTCAGATATATCACAGAAATAAACACCAAATAAGATCAGTATTCTTCTAGTATAATGGTATTATTAATAATCCATGTCATCATCATCATCAAATGATCATGGTATGTCCATGTCAGGGTTAGTTTAACCACCTAATTGAACAATGATTTGAATTTATATCGTAGATGACTACCAAAACTTAATTACTAGTATAATATGATATAAATATGTAAATAATTATTTTTGTTTGTTTTTTAATTGTAACATTATTATTAAACTCACTAATTAAAGAAGCACATTTCACTCATTAATAATCATTGAAACATCCCTTTTATCGATTTCATCTTCAAGGATAACGAATAAAACACTAACGAAAGATTTTTGAAATAATATAAATTATTATAAATCATCTCTATTTTAGACATCATTATTATGACATATGTACAAACTATCAAATTTAAAAACTCCTAATGTGAAAAAATATTTTAAAAAATTAAAATTAATTAATATAGAGAATGATTATATATTAATATTAAAAATGAAAATGGATATGATTAAGGATATGAATTAAGTTTGTACTATAGCTATGGTTCTGATACAAGAGGTTAAAGTGCATTCATGGAAGTCATAACAATAGGTAAGTTTTTCTTTACTAAATTTTTCACCACTTTATACATATATCTTATTTTATGCCATGTTTTATTTAAAATAGGGTATCCTTAAATATTTTGTATTGTGGTCCTTATATTTTAAATCATATCTGTAAATGGGTTATTATTTGATTGTGTCTAATGTATTAAGGGTTTCTAGGTGTTAATTCTAATTCTTTGAAACATATTAATTTTTACGAATTTTTTTTTCTTTATATGGTGTATATACTTCCCATGGATGTATTTTATCATAATCACTATATTTTATTATATTACTGTTCAAATAATGTTCCCTTATTCAAGTTTCTATTGATTTATTTTTCCCCAGTAATAAAAATTCTTGGAAAATAAATATTTATTCATTGGGTTATAAAAATTCTATTGAACGTATTTCATATATGTTGGGATAATTATACCCTTTATAGTTTTTTTATTATCTCATTATTTTATATTTAGTTCCATACCTACTATATAAATCATTGTTGAATATTTATTAACATATAGATTATGTTTCCCATATGGATCATTGATAACTCAAATATACTTTCTTTGATGATATGGTTTTATCTTGGACATTTTCCTTCCATAATTGGGTTCTCACACACTCCTATTTTAGCATATGATATTTTATAATCTAATTTGTTAAAATGAATTTTTAATACAAATAAATATTTATTAAACATTTTTTATAATGTGTGTTTTCAAAAAAGGCAATTTCAAAGTATTAAAAAAGTTCTCTTCATAATCAAAAGTTTTATCATTGGAACTAAAATTCCTATAAAAAACATTATGTAATTTTCAAGGCCCCATGATTAAATATTCTTTTTAAGTGTTATAATTTTTAAAATATTTCAATTCACATTTTTATAAATTTCTTCTAAATACAATATTTAATTTTTTATTTTACATAAATATCTAAAAAATATCAAATATATAGTCTATGCTTTCACCACCATTTTCCATTTCAAATTAAAAAAATTTCACACTAATGTTATTTAGTTTACATGATTTATCCTACAATAAATATATATATTTATAATTTGGGGGATTTAACTCATCTTATAAAAAATCAATTCTTGATCCCTTCATGTATGATATCATTCAAATAATTATTTTGCAATAAATTTTTTCGTCTATGTAAACATCCATCTGAGTTTTCTTTGTTACACTAGGGATATTTAATTTTGAAACTATTAAACTTATTTCTCAACATAGATTATGAAATGTTACTCTCTATCAAATATATGATTCATCAATGCCTTTTTATTTCATAATCATCCAAAATTAATAGGAATATATTCCCTTCCAATTCCTTTACTTTGTGAATACCCTAGTTTCCGTTTATTTTATCGGATGGTGTTTACACGGATAGCATACATCTATGGATGGGGGAAATTGTTGAGTCAAAAGTTTCTTTTTGAATTTTCCATTACATTTGTTTTATAAATCACAATCTTTCTTAAATACTTAATTACTAACTATTTTATGTCTAAAGTATTTTAAGAATGGTTTTTTAAAAAAAACATATATATTTTACCATACTTATAATTAGTTTTAATGTATTCATGAATATAAACATAATTTATTACAATTATCATGATGGGTATAGATCTGATAATAATTGAATTCATCTTATCAAATCATATTTAAAGACTTTCAATCCTATTTTCATATAGACATATGTTTTAATCGATTTTGAAATCTGAACTGATAACATCAGAATCATACTCATAAAAATAATTATAATGAAATTCTATAAAGAAAAATCCATCGGATTGACTAGGGATAAATTCTGAATACGAAAAACTATATTTTATCATAATGGAATACCTTTTACACAATAAAAATTATAAAACAAAACGATGTCATGCATTCTATTATAATATGTTTAAAATAAAATGATGCCATTCATTTAGTTATAATATGATCATTGATGTTACAGGTTTCTAGGTCCTTTAGAAAATATCATAAAAAATATGATTGTTGGAAGATTATATATAAATACTAGGTCATTTGAAGAGCTCAGTACAGTTGATCATTTTTTCATATATGTGTGCGCTGCTACTATTTTTCTCTTGATTTTTCTGAACTCTAAAAAGTGTAAAGAACTTGTTCTTAGTATTTTGTATTGATTTTGAGAGAGTCTTTTTTAAGGAAACATTGTCAGGTTGTCCCCTTATGAATTTGTTGTATTTTTTTGTGTGAGCCAACTCCAGTGATTATGATCAAGGGATTATGAGGATAGGAAGATAGGGGATCTTATCACCTTATTGATCGAGGGATTTTTTAGATAGAAAGACAGATCCATTCATCCTATCGAGGGCTGAGAGGGATATGTAAGCAATAAAGTTGATTATTGTGTGGAGGGATTTCTCTGGTAATAAAAATATAAAATTTCTTGTATGTATAAAACATGGTACCATTGTCCAAGTTTACTGGATATATTTCTTTTTGGGTTAAAAGAATTCTATTCAATTTTATTACTTGTTTTATTATAATTTTTTCATTTCCACTACATTTAATATAAAGTTATATTTTTATTTAATCTTTTTATTTGTATGTAATTTATTATAATAACTTGATTATGATACAAATTTTTATTCTGAATATGATTCTATACGCTTCAATATATAATCATTATTTTTTTTATATTACACTGATAAATCATCACCATTTTGATAACGATTATCATTTTATATTTTGATTACAATTAAACTATGTTACAATCACTTACTGAATACGATTCTGTATACTATTATGATCGAATCAATTTATCATTATGACTTATAGATAACATATCAGAATTGAATTGATTATGATATTATTTTCATCGAATAAAAGGGAAAAGTGTGATCATTTTTTAAATAGATAATTGGTTTTGTGAATATTATTTTTTTTAATATCGTATAACAAAGTATCGTTTATGGTTAAAAATCAATGTTTTTAAGAATACAATTCACCCCCCCACCTCTTGTATTTATTCATCGATATATAAATTATGATCCTATAATTTGTATCAAATCCAAGTCTCTGTTTTACTGATACATAAATTTGGTATCAGAGGAGGTTTCCACTAATAATATTTTCTACCTTTATCTTCTTTACTTTTTCAAGTTTGTAAAAAAAATTATAAACATTCTATTTATAAATATTTTCTACACTAACGTGTATTTTGGAATAGTTTTTTTTATTTTTTTTAAATGGAATGACTCAATGTTGGTTCAATAGATAACCTCAATCAAAATAGACTACCTATTTTTTTGAGATGATTATTATTATTGGATATATAGAATGAACAAATTCATTATAAATACTGGAGTTGACAACTTTCTCATGTTAACTGTAGACTAAAAGAATCCTGATAAGGAAGTGAATACATTTACAAATCAAGAAAAGTATAGTATTAATTGAATTATTGATTTGAAAACACTTTATTATTTTTTATTACCAGGAAAATTTAATATCATTTTTCTTATTATGGATAAGTTAATAGTATTTAGATGAAGTTAAAGATTACTCATTTTGTAACTTCAAAAGTTGTTGAAAATTGAAGAGAAATTCCTAGAGATAACTATCAATCATTTGAATTTCCTTTTGGTGAACCTATTGAATAGGTAAAAAAATTGTTTATGAAAATAGTCAATAGTTTATAATATATGTGGGAGAAAGTATTTGAAGATTAACTCCTTGGGGAAAAGATAATTGATAGCATTCCCAATGAGTGGGAATATAAGAGAATAGTTGTTGAGGAATCAAGGAAGATAACAAATATTAACATTGATGATTTATTTGGAACACTATTATAGTATGATGGTAGGATAAAAAGATATGTTGATAAAGTAAAGAAAAATAATGGTGGAGTTTCTATTACTACTACTTCAAATATGATAAAATCTCAGAGTCTTGATAAGTTATTTATGTCAACAAAGAAAAAGAAAGTTATTGTGCAATCTGATTCAAGTGACACTGAACATTGTGAGAATGAATTTTAAAATATTTCTCAAAGAATGAAAAATATTTTAAGTAAAAAAATATTTTTAGTATCGTTACATGAAAAGTAAAAAATGAAAGAAATGAAAAGTATGAAGTTACCTATTATTAATGTAAGAAAGATGGACACATAAGACTCGATTTTCCAAAGTATAAAATGAAATATAGAAAGGAAATTCATTTTCATAGAAATCAAAAAGTACTTCAAGTCAAAATTAAAGATAGTTTTTAAAGCTAATGATTCATGGAGTGATAGTGGATGAGACTCTTTAGATGGTTATTTTGATCATAAAAATTCTAGAGAGTAGAATATCAGTCTCTATACCAAAATACTTTTTGAAAATCAATGTTTCGTGGAAAATTTTCACACAGTATATTCCTTAACTAATATGTCATTAAATTCCAATTATCCTGATGATATAGGTTATATAATTTATAATAAAGAATCTTCTTTAGAATATGATAATGATATTATTTTATGTGATGAATTATCTAGATTTTCAAAACTTCTTCAAAACACAAATTCTAAACTTAGTAAAAAAACATGAACAAGAAAATACTATAATAAATTTTTTGACAAAATAATTATTATATCTTTCAAAATATCTTGATGAGAAAACTATTGAAATTTATAATTTTTCTAAAAAAGTTGAAAAATATAATTCTGAAAATAATATTCTTTATAATGATTTTTAAAAATTCATTTTTGAAAAATTCATTTTTGAAAAAAAAATGTTTTAGGAAAAAAATAACTTTTAAAACTAATAATTATTAGGATAAGAATTTAGTTATCAAAATAAAGTCTGAAATTTTTTCTCTAAAGAAACTATTACCAAAGTTTACTTGTCTAAAAGAAAATTTTGATGATATGTATCAACAAATCATTCCTCATGGTACTAGTTGAGGAATGGGTTACTCTCATTCAAACATGATTTTTAATAGCAACTACTTTGTTCCAAAAAAGTGAACCCTTTTTTACTAAATGTGAATGTTGAGGTCATTGAAATAAAAATTGTTCCCTTGATAAATATCAATCCTTAGAATTTCACAAATCCCATTTTTCAACACAAATTTGGATTCCTAAAATCTTGTTTTCTAATATTTTCAGACCAAAAAATGTTTAGGTTCTAAAAATATAATTTTTTTGTTTCTAAGAAAAAAATAAGTACCAACAAAAAGAATACCTATTACATGGATAGTGATTGTTCTAGACATAGGACTGATAAAAAATATTTCTTTGAAAATATTATCAAAATTAAAGGTGGAAGGGTTACCTTCAGAGATAATTCTCAATGATAAATTATCGGTGTGGGTAATATTGTTCTTCTTGGAAAATCTTTAATTTAAAATTTTTTGTTTGTTAAAGGTCTTAATAACAACTTTATAAGAATAATTTAACTATGTGATGCATCCTACCTTGTGAATTTTAGAAATGATAAATTTTTAGTACACAATTCCAAGTATGAATTAATTATTACTGCCTATCGGATTGATAATGTTTAAACTGTTAACATAGAATACCTTGGGAGCTAAGACTTACGTTACCTTAGTGTAATTGAAGATCAATTTTGGTTATGGAATAGAATTATAAGACACTATAACCTTAGAAACTTATGTAAATTGACTAAGAAAAGACTTTTAAAGTATCTACTGAAACATAGATTTGATTCTTCAAATATATGTAACCCTTTCAATATGGTAAGAAAAAAAGTCATTATTTACATATATTAGTGAAGTCTTAACTTCTGATGCATTATAGCTAGTGTACATGGATTTATTTTTTCTTAAAAAACTAGAAGTATTAGAGGCAATTACTATGTGTTTGTTTTAGTAGATGATTGCACTAGATATACATGGGTTTATTTTCTAGAAAATTAATTTCAAGCCTTTTTTATTTTAGAGATTTTGTGGCCAAGGTTATAAATGATAAAAACCTTCCACTAATAAATATATGTAGTGATAATGGTGTACAATTTGTAATTTTTTATTTTGAAACTTTTTTTAGTAAGAAAATAATGACACATAATTTTTTAGCTCCTAGAACTCCTCACCAAAATGGTGTTGTTGAAAGGATAAATTGTATTCTTTAAGAAATACCAAGAACCATGTTGAGTGAATACTCAATTGAAAAACATTTTTGGGCTGAAGTGGATAGTAATTCTTGATATATTATAAATCAATTTTTAGTTCACCCATTCATTAATAAAACTCTTTATGAGGTGTGGATAGGACGAAAACCAAAAGGTTCATACATGAGAGTATTTAGATACAAATTATTCATCCCAAATACGAATTAAAACTTATAAAAATTCACACCCAATATGATGAAGGTATATTCTTAGGTTACTCCACTAATTATAAGTCATAAATAATTTTTAATAAAAATTATTGTACATTTGAGGAAATAGTAAATGTTAAATTTAATGGAATCGATCCTTTTATTTTAAAAAAACCCAACCAACATTCTCATATATGTTTTAAAAAACTGATCCTCAACCTTTGTTAGAATATTCATCTAATAATAAAATTACTCAATAATAGTTTCTACCTTATTTTTATGATCAGACCTTACAAAACCCAAGTTAGTTTTTTATTATTTTCATCCTAGCTATAGTATCATTAGTGATGTTAATCAACCTGTTAGGCAAGAAGTTATTTAAGAAATGAAATAGAATATATCTATTTCATTTACAAATTGGAACCTAAAAAGACTAATGAGGCTTTAGGTTATGAGGATTGGATAAAATCAAGACAAGATGCGTTAAAATATTTTGAAAGGAATAACTTCTGGACCTTGGTTGAAAGACTTAAATAAATTCTATAATTGGAGTAAAATGGGTTTTCTAGAATAACTGAGATGTAAATGGAATTATCATTAGAAATAAAGAAAGAATTATTTATAAAGTTTGTCATCAATAATAAGGGATATAGTATGAAGAAACCTATACATCGGTAGCTATGTCTGAATCTATTCGTATTTTATTGGCCTTTGTTGCATTCTTCTACTTTAAACTTTTTCAATTGGATGTGAAGTGTGATTTCCTTAATGGATATGTATATGATGATGTTAATGATGAATAAACCCCTGGTTTTGAAGATAAAAAACATCCTAAATATTTATATAAACTTACCAAAGATTTATATGAACTTTAATAATCCCCTAGAGCTTGGAAAGATTGATTAATAAGATTTTTGTTACAAAACAATTATGATAAGGGAACTATTGACACAAATCTTTTTATGTATAAAGTTAACATGAAAATCATGATTGTCAAAATTTTTGTTGATGATATTATATTCGGATCAACTCAATAATATTTTATATATTATTTTGTGAATATTATGAAATATGAGTTTCAGATGAGCATGATGAGTGATTTAACATTTTTTCTTAGTTTTCAAAATTCTCAAAAACCAAAAGGTACTCATATATATAAACATTAGTATATCAATGATATTCTTAAAAAGTATGGATAAAAAAATATTAAAAGTATCAGTACTCCAATTAGTACCTCAAATACACTTCATATTGATGAAGCTGGGAAACCAATTGATCAAACAACTTTCATAGGTATGATAGTAAGTTTTCTATTCTTAATATCTAGTTGCCTAAACTTAATGTTTTCTATTTACTTATTTGAATGATATCGATCTAATCCCAAATAATCCCATTTAAAATATGTAAAATGAATTTTTCATTATCTTAAGGGAACTATGGATTTAAGACTTTTCTATTCTTCTAGAAATGATTTTGAATTAAAAATTTATTCAGATGATAACTTTAGTGGTTGTAGAATGGATTGAAAAGGTACATCCAGAAATTATAATTTATTTGGAGATTCATTAGTTTATCAGTATTGTAAGAAAAAAAACTCGGTTGTACTTTACACTACTAAAGCCAAATATGTTGAAGTTTGAAGTTGTGATGCTCAAATGTTATGAATGCCACATACACTTAATAATTATGGCACGTGTTTTACTAAAACTGAAATACCATGTGATAACACTAGGGCCACTTCCTTAAGAAAAAACCCCAAAAATCAATCTCATTCCAAACACATAGATATTAGGCATCACTTTCTTATGGAAAACACACACAAAAAGGCTATATTATTTTAAAATTTATCGGAATACAATAAAAAATTGCTGATATTTTTACAAAAACATTACCCTAAGATTGATATGAATACATTAAACAAAAGCTAGTAATTATCACTACAAAGTAATAATTCATACCTGCTTTTTTTAAAGCATCTCCTTACATTAAGTAACTTATTTTCATATTGGGAGTACATATGATTGTTTTTTACAAAACTTTTAGTTTTTCACAATTTTAGTTTTCACATTTTTTACATAATGATTTTTCTGGACTCATAATCTATTTAAATTTTTTTTTCTTCAAATAAGCTTCATAAAAGTTTTTCTGGATTCATGTTTTACAAACTTAACATTTCAGAATCTATTTTTTTAAAAATTCCCAGACATGAGTCAATTTCAAATAAAATATCAAAATTTTCCACAATTAGATTTCTATTTTTACATTTTTTTCATAATCATATTAAAAAACTATCACATTCAACTACTTTAGTTTATTTTAAAATTTTTGTTTCAACTATAATAATATATTATGATATAAAACAAAGAAGAAAAAATTATAATATCATCATTTCCACTCCTAAAGGTATTATTATTTCTTTTATACTTTAACAATGTTTCATTCCAATTAGTTTTATCCTTATTAGTTATTATTCTTAATATTCTCTTTTCAATTATGTTTTAATTTCTCAATTTTCTTCACCCAATACACCAAAAGTTTTAGAAACCCACAAGAGTTTAAATTATTTTTAAATATTTCTTATGAAAATATCACAACTATTAGATAATATGGATTGAATATCAGCTGTAAGATATGTCTAGAAGATGAAACGTCACCCAAAATCACCAATAAAAGAGGACCCCCCTTGTGTTCCACATTGGATTTCTCAGATTTTAAGCCTTGAAGTACTTCCTCCTTTAAGAATCCCAATCTAATTATTTCTCCATTTATGAATACTCAATTTCTTCTCTAAATATGATGGATCCAAAAAAATATTACAATAAGTGATTTGTATTTTAAAAAAGGTTGGTTTTGATATATTTTTATGAAAAGTTTTTTTTATCTTTGAGAAGGATGATATAGTTTCAAGATTGGGTATATTTATGTTTGGAATAGTCCAATCCAAATTATGATTTGTTTTGCTTACATTTTCTTAGATATTTTTATGATTTTGTAAATTTTTTTCATATAAAATGAAAGACAGATGTTTTATTTTCATATTCATGAGAAGAATTGTAAGATAAAGCACAGGGTCAATGAAATTATTCTTCTATCCAGCTGAATGGTAGTATGAACAGAGGTCAATGGGTTAGATGGAATCCCCCTACCAGTAGTCTGAAACTTAATACCGATGGATCATGCTCCATGGGAGTTCTGCATGGGGGTGGGGTTCTTCGGGACTCAAGAGGATTGGTCCTCCTTTCTTTCTCCTCCCGGCTAGGACATGGATCTTCTCTTCAGGCTGAAGCCAAGTCCATGATCATAGGTATCAATCTCTATCACCATAAGGTATTTCCATTAGCTGAATTTGAAACAGATTCAAACATCTTGCATGATGCTATGAAGGATATTTTCTCCACTCTATGGTCCATTACCTACATTATCAGAAAGTGAAAAGGTATTCTCTCCAAGAGTACCAAAATCAGTCACTCCTGGCATGAGGGAAATCAAATGGCGGATCAACTTTCTTTTATGGAGGTTCTTGGGCATGAGCCGGTCTGTGTGCATGACATTTCTACTTTGCAACCTGAAGGGGTTAATTTGATTAGAGGGGATGCCCTCATATTTCATCATTTTAGACCTCCATAAACATTCTTGTTTCTGCTATTTGGTGTATGGTTATTCCTTCTTAATAAAAAAGTAAATTTGATGATGATGATGATCCAAGGAAAGATACTAATTTAATATTTGATCATATACTTTTAGCGATTTTAATTCAAGGATTTCTCATTCTAGGAAAGGGTGATGGAGATACTCTCAAAGTATCTGATATTTTAATTTTGGATTACCTCCTAAATATAAGAAAAATAAATCTCACTATTTTTATTCTTTTTACTATCAAAAATATCAAGACCAAGTTGATTAATTATCAAATCATAATGTTTCTTGGATTGATTATAAAGATGATTGAATTGATCCGGAGACAATTCAATATTTCAATCAACTTTGAACCAGTCAGGGAAAAGATCATGTTTATAAGTCATGATACAACTAAGAAAATGAAGTCTATTTTTAATTCAGAATAGAAAATGGTTTTCAACAATGATCAAATTTCTGCATTGGAGTTAGAACCTTCTTTGACAAATAAAATTGATAAATTTTTTAAGAAAATAATTTTTGATTCACTTCCCCCAAAAAATAAATAAAATAATAAAAATAATTTTTTTTATGCAGTTTCTCAAGTATGGAAATGAATAAGGTTGAAAGAAAAGAAGGATATCCTCATTTTGGACTTGAACTTTCTAAAGATATAGCCTTAATAATTCATGTCAAAAAATCATTAGAAAATTATAAAAATGAAAATAAGTTGAATAAGAATCATCAAAGTGAATATTTAGTTTATAGAATGATAAAAGGAGTTAATGATGCTTCTGTGAAAGTTTTTTTACCTCTTTGTCTTGATTTGTAATTTAAAGAATTATAAATTGTTAATACCAATGTTCCCACTATTATAGATAAGAGAAATTTAGTTTTTGTTGACAAAGAATCAATTTTTATAAGGAAATATTTTTTAAGATCGAATTCATGCTTTTATAAGTTATTGAAAGAAGGTATTGAAGGAAGTAAATAAGAATATAATGTTTTCAAAAAAATAGAAGAATAAGAAGGAGAAAAAGGTAATTAAGAAGAAGTATAAGAAGTTGATGTATAAGAAAAAGAAGAAAAATATGAAGAAAACAGTGAATAAAAGTAAGAGAAACCATATTCCAAAGAAAAAGAGGATGAGAATAAATTTGATAATCTCTCTATAAGGATGTATCAAGCCTTTTCAAAACAATTTTTCACTTTGAGAAATCGTAAGGATAAGTATGTTATCCAAGAAAAAAAGTCACCATTTTTTAAGAAATTGTATCTTCATCAAAGAGGGATGAAAAAATCAGAACAAAAATTGTGAAGAAACTAAAAAAATTAATTAATGAAAATGAAATTTTCGATAGAAAGGATTGTGTTCAAGGAAAACAGAAATCGGTCTCAAACAAAGGGGAAAAGGAAAATAGTTCAAGAATATATTGGAACCATAAAAATAACCAATCAATTAATATTCGAATCTTTGAATATCATCACTACACAGGGTCTTTATTACATTTATCACACTTTGAATAAATTAGTGAAAATAATTCCTTATTTTACAAGGTTGGGAAAAAGGATGATTTGGTTGTTTAGAATCAATATAATGATTAGGATTCAGTAAAAACTTTGACACATAGGTTGATATGATTAGAGGATGATTTCAAGGTTTTTAAAGAAATTCCAAAATCTCATAGGAAGATTTTTAATAAGGTTTTCATATGGTCTCATGGTATTTATGAAGATATCAATCTTAATGATGGAAATTTTGATAAGTTTAAAAATCCATTGAAAGAAACTGGTGTTTCTTTCAAGGATCTTGAAAAGGATATGGCCATAAGGGTTAAATATCCTGAACAAATTCGGAATCACATTGGAGAAGAAAACTTAATATTTCAATGATTTACAAACAAGATTAATGTTCCTTCTAAAATATATTTCATGATTCAAGAACTATAAATATGATATTATTTATTTTAAGAATTGGAATGTTGTTTTCTCGAAAAGGATCGAAGCCCAGGAAGATCAGAATAAACTTTTGGAAGAGAAATTTCAATATAAAGAAGAATATATGAAGGAACAAGATAAAATAATTTGGATCATGAGGAAAGGATGTAGGATCCTGAAAATGAAAAACATGTATAACGAAGAGTTGATGTAAAAGGTTGAAGAAGAAAGGAAGTATTTTAAGAAGATGAAAACAATTTTTAGGTATTTGCTACTAAAGATAGACTGATTTATTAAATCTCTTATTTTATTTTCATTATTAAAATTATTAATAAAATAATTTTTCACCTACATATAATTTGTTTGAATGTTTTCCAATTATGTTGGTTGAATGTTTTTTATCTATTAGATGATCAAGTAATTAATATATTGTGTTTTTTATAGTCTTTTCTATAACCCTTTTCAGGTATATCAAAACTTTTTCCTCTTCATTTTTGAAAATCACAAAGGGGGATAATTTTATAAAAAGGGAAATATTTCCATATTAAGGGGGATATTATTTAATAAATAGGTAGGAAAACTTATAAAATAAGAGAATATAATCCTTAGGTAAATTCTTCTCATAAGGGGGAGTTAGTCATATTCATCATTGTATTCAGATGAGTGATTAAACTCATGGGGGATAAGTATTATTGTTTCATTATGAATATGGGTGTTCATAAAAATATTAATGGAAATAATTTTTTTAAAATTTATTTTCTATTTAAATATTGTGGTTTGTGCTTTCCAAAAAGGTGGATATTTTTGAGTCAAAAGATTATTTTTTACTTTTCCATTCCTTTTGTTTTTGAAATAAAAGACTCTTAATTAAATACTTTATTAATAAAACTTTTATGTCCAAAGTATTTTAAGAATGTTTTTTATAGAAAACATATATATTTTAACATAATTAGAACAAGTTTTAAAGTATTTTTGAATATAAACTTACTTTATTACAATTATCATAATGGGAATAGATCCAATAATAATCTAATTCACATTATCAAATTTTATCAAAATTCTTTCTGTCCTATTTTCATACAGACAAAATCTTTAGTTTGATTTGACATCTCAACCAATAATATTAGATTCATACTCATAAAAATAATCATAATGACATATTGTAGGTAAATCCATCAGATAGACTAAGGTCAAATTCTAAATATGGAATACTATATTCTATCATAATAGAATACCTTTTACACTAAAAATTTATAAAAAAAACAATGTTTTTAATTTTGTTATAATATTTGGAAAACAAAATCATGTCATGTGTTCAGTTATAATATGACCGTTGAGGTGCCGGATGTCTAGGTCCTTGCAAAAATCTCAAAAAAAATATGACTGTTGGAAGACCAAAATGACCATTGGAAGCTTACCTATAAATACTAAGTCATTTCAAGAGATCAGTACAGTTGATCATTTTTTCATATGTGTGTGCACTTATACTATTTTTCTATAAATTTTTCTAAAGTGTAAAAATAATTAATATCTTGTTCTTAGTCTTTTTTATTGCTTTAGATAGAGTCTTTCCTAAGAAAAACTTAACAGGTTGTCTCTGTAATAATTCTCCTTATTTTCTTTATGAGAGCTAATTTTTCTGATTATAATCGAGGGATTCTAAGTATAAAAACTTATAGGAGTCGATCACCTTATTGATCAAGGGCTTCCAAGTATAGAAAGATAGTAATAATTATCATATCGAGGATTTTCGAGGATACGTAGATAGCAAATTCGATCATCATACTGAGAGACTTATCTGGTAAGATAAAGATATACTTTTTTATAATTATAAAATAAATTTCTTTTATGATACATATTTTTATTCTAGATACAATTATATAAGTTTCAAGATAGAATACTTACATTTTTTATATTTCTCTAATAAATCATAACCATTGTGATTATGATTCCTATTTTAAATTGTTATTATGTCTAAACTACATTAACATCACATACTAGAAATGATTATATAAATCATTAAAATAGAATAAATTTATCATTATATCCTGTAGATTAAAAATTGGTATCGACTTCAATATGATATTCTTTTCGTCATACCTAAGGGCCAAGTCAGATCACTATTTAAATATATAAGATGTTGTGAGAATAAAATTTTTTTAATCTCATTAAACAAAGTTTCTTTTATGATTGAAAACAAAAGTTTTTAAATTTCCAATTCACCCCCCCCCCCCCTTGTATTTAGTCATCTATATATACTTTTTGATCTTACAGAAATTATTGACGTAACTAAATACCATGTACTCTATATAGTGCTAGTTTGGGGGATGATTACATATAAATCTAGTCAACTTATTTATTGGTGAACAATAGATAATATTTACATTTTTTATTTTTATACAGATGTTAATTTATTCCATAAAAAATTATTGTGTATTATTTAACCATGAACCTTATTTTTTTGAATGATTTATGGTCATTTTATCCCATTAATTTACATGGTTATATGTATTATAATCATGTATATTTACTATTATAGTAAAACTCAATATATTTGATGATGTATTGTTTACTTAGTATGTCCTATGATGAATGTATTGCTCTTAATTAAGTTTTGAGTGGGTCTCAACATTATATAACCCATTAATGAATCGGTAAGTATTAGGATAAAAACATATTCGGGTATTTTGTGTATGTCAACCAAATTCAGAAAGACTTCTTAATTATGGTCTTGATGTAAAGAATGATTTATTGGATGATACCTTGATGGTAACATCAAGATATTCAACATTATTCATTCTATCACTAGGAATTTAGTTATTTGTATAAATGTGATCTATTTATTTTCATTGTTATCCATGGATGTATTATGCTCTTAGTTTCAGTTCATTATGGTGTTATAGTGATTAAATATTCCTACCATATAATTTATTCCATTTTTATGCTATGATTTCGTCATTTTTTTGTTTCCCCTTAATAAGCATTTGAACTCACCACTTCTTATGTTTCTGCTTACCTAGGTTATAAATAAAATTATTACACATGACTTGACTAGAAGAATATCATGTGTGGGGGATTTTTTGGAGTTTTTGAACACTTATTATAGATTAATTAGTTTCTTACATAGTGGGAAAATGTTCATCAGTTTAAAAATAAATGGGATTTGTTAGTTAATGATTTTTTCTAATTCTCTAAAGCACTAAACATAAAAAGTCTTGGGAATGTATGTAATGTAATATTTTATTTAACTATTGTAATTATATGATGGTTATGTCTAGGAATCTATATTTGGTATTGAATAAAGTATTTAATGTATGTGTTGATGGCATCAGATATGGAATGTAGGTTTGGGGAATCATAATTGGTATCAAACCAGAGTTTTAAAAAAATTGGATATTAGAATATTATCAGTTAAAGATATAAGTGTAATTAAGGAGTGAAAAGTTAAGGATTATTATAATTTCAATGGTAAAGATAACCCTTAAGGTTTTTTGAAGTAATAATTAATATTTTATATATTCAGATATGATAACATTAGTCAAATCCCTAAGGATAAGTTTATGTGAAAATTTTATGTATAGAATAACTTCTTGATGTTTGTTAAAGTAAATATTGTATGGTTGTACAAGAAATTACAACCTTTTATGGATACTACAAGTTGATACAGGCTCCAGCACTAATGTACCTAGGGCTACCAACCCCAAAAATGGAGTATTGGTTATTAACATGATCATCATGTGGTTAAAAAAAGTGACCTAACTGCAAACATAGTTTAATAGTCATGTGGAATATGATTTAGTTAATAAAATTCACTTTATAAACCATTATAAAGTATTTGAGTTTAATGTTAACTAATTTGGTTAGAGAACCAAAAAGGAAAATGACCACAGATAACTTAGGATTAAACAAAGAGATTCATAGGTTGAACTGAAAGTATCATAAGTTAAAATTAATGTTTCATAGGAGAAAAATCAATATATTGAAGTTTTTATATCAATATTTGGAATTTTATCATAGATTTCTTGGTTTTATTATTTCTTTGAAATGGGATCATCAGAATACATCTTATAAAGGTATGTATCTAGAAACTACCATTTATTAAAACTGAATAAGTGAGCCTACTTAAATTGGTGAAAATTTTTGTATATGTATATTATTATTGTAAATGTGAGTTTCTTGGTCTTATGTATAGTAGAAAGATTGATATTGTAATATAAATTTATTCTTTAATCTCATTGCTATATTTATTAGTGAGTGATATTTATCATTGATATTATGATATATTTTAAATATTTTGAGGATTATGTGAAACATATAAGAAATTTACATTATTATTTCATCTTTGAATTTTTGGAAACATACCATTATTGATGTAAAAAAAATTAAAAAGTTATTTTAAGTAAAGGATATATTTTTAATTATAACTATTGAAGAACATATGATGAAGGTTTGGATAACTCTTAGGTTTAATATACGTTTGATGTTGAGGTAATGTAGGGTTGATTGATTTTGAGAAAAGTGATTTAGAATTTATTGATATACTTCTAAATGATTATTTATTTTAAGAAAATGCGATCCATTATATTTTTTAGCAAAGTTTATCTAATTTTTTGTAATATGATATATATTGACTAGTGTTTGAATTTATAAACTAGTGGAAAATAAATTTTCGGGTTAAAAATATAGTTAATTTTTTGAGGAATATACAATCTCATTTTGGTTTAATGTATTAGATATTCATATGGTTTTGGTAAAGGTATATTATAAAGAATATATGATTAGGGTATATATATATACCTAAGTGTATAATTTTGTGAAATTTTAAAGTATTTTATTAAATATAGGTAACTTAATTTGTTCTAGGAGAGTAAGAAATATGTTATATTAAAATTTATATCCTGAATGATAAATATGTTAATACTGACCTTATCTACTTCCATTAGTAAGTAATAATTAAAATTATGAAGATGTAATTTATTTAAGGGGGGGAGAATATAAAATCCTGATATTTTAATACAAGATTACCTTTAAATAAGGCAATGTGTTCGATAACATTCTCCACACGCATCACTGAACATAAATAAAATCGTAATATACTCCCATGAAAATATAAATATTAATTATAGTTATTAAAACCAAGACACTAAATCAAAAGGAATAAATAGGGGTATCTAATTTATAAAATATTAATAGAAAATAATATAAAGGATACTTTTAATAATAATGAAAATCAACTAATATTGATAAAAAACTAATACAATCTTGTTATTATTAGAAATTTATTTTTATAATTGTTACCTTATTATGTGATATGAATTTATATTCCAATAAAATTATAATTACTTATGACAAAATATTGTTTTTATGAATATTTAGTTAATACTAATTATGTGATTAAATGATAAGAATTTTTAATTATAATGGTTAATATTCTTAAAAATGTTTTTTCTTGTAAAAAGAGTTTTCATTATATATCATTTTTTAACGTTAAATTAATAATTGATAAAATTTTAATTTGATAAAATTATATTATTTTTTGGGATTATCATGTCAACATTATCATATATTGATATTTTTTTATTTTTCCAAAAAAAATTAGGGTAATTGTGTAAATTTCATTTTTCTAAAACCATGAATTTTATACCATTGCTTGGATATAAGTATAAAATCAAAATCAAAAAAACCATTATACTATAAAACAGAGGTTTTATAATTATCATTATAAATTTTATTATATTATGTTTAATTTATAAACTTATATGTGATACTTTATAACTTAAGTCGTATTTTTGACTAAAAAATTTTCCATTAATTATACATTTACAATTTTAAAAGTGACATATATCTATATTAGAAATTTAATATTATTAAATTTATTTAAAAAAATTAATCATTATGTCCAAATTATTTAAAAATGGCCATTTATTATTTATACATAAATTATAAATTATATAGGTAAAAACTAGTTTCCATCATAAGAGAAAAGTTTGTTTAAAAGGGTTTAACTCAGTGGAAAAAGGATAAAACCTGTTAAAAACATGTGTTATAATATATTTTTTAAGGTCTATGTTGAACTTATCTCTTCCCCAATCCATTATTTTTTAATTTTAAATCCAATTTCTTGATATTTATTTCATATTATTAAAAATTTAAAGGTATTTTCAAAAATGACATCCCTTTTCACTTATAAAAGGTGCCTCTCACCATCCCTTAAATATCACTCCTAATTTTAGGTTTCCTCCAAAAAAATATATTTTTCCTTCCAATTTAAAACTTCATTTCATCCATTTTATTTTTTCACATGATTGTATCCTAATCCATCCATTTCCAAGGGATTATCTAAGGAAAACTCAAAGTTCTCAACATGAGTAATCATTTTTTCTTAACATATTTTTATTATATCTTTTCATTAAAATTATAGTTCTAAAATAACCATATAATTAAATCAGTATTGGTTATATAAAAAAATTATTCTAAAGTAATAAAAAACTAACCACCTATTCTATTTTCCTTTAAGGAAAAAAAATTACATTCATACATTTCTGCGGACAACCATCTCCAGGAATGGTAATGTTTCCTTTTCCTTAAACACTATAAATGGATGGTATTAATGTTTAATTTAATAAATAATTATGATAAATATGAAATATAAAATATTCTTAAATGATAAAACTTGTTATAAATTTCCCCCATTTAGTGGAAAAATAATTCTTTAACCATGCATATGTGTGGACTACCTCCTCCATAGAACAACTTCTTTTCATTTTTCTTTTCATCACCCCCATTCATGGGTGGTTATGAGAATTTTTTTAATGGATAAATATGTTGTTTCTAATACAATTAATTGAATGGTATAAATTTTTTTTGAACCTAGTAATGATATTAAAAAAATATTATAGTTTACTCAATCATTTAAAACAAGCATACAAAGAGGAAAATATTTTTATTCATACTATATAATATTTACATATAAATTAATTATTCTTATTATTATTAAAAATTATTATATATCAAAATAATAAAGACTAAATAAGATCATCATACTTCTAATATAATAATATTTCAACTAAACCACTAGATAATCATCCATTAATCATGGTATGTTCATGTTTGGGTTAGTTTAACCACCTACATGAACAATGTTATAAATCTATAACATGGATAATTATGGTAACATAATTACTCGAATGATATGATATAAACATTTTAAAAAATTATTATATAATAGTAAAATTTTTATTAATCAAAAAAATTAATAAAACACCTTTCATTCGTCAAGAATCACTGAAATATACTTGATATAGATTTCATCTTCAATGATATAGACTAAAACACTCATTAAAGGAATTTGAAGCATCATAAATTATTCTAAATATTCCCTAATAGTAAATTTAATTATATAATAGTGATTAATATAGTAATTATAATGAATACAGACACTAATATTACAAATTTAGTATATACAATCAAAACTATAAACACCCAAAGTGGAAAATAGGTAAAAAAAGAAACTCACTAGAATCCATATAGATAATTGCTATATATGAAGTGTATAAACGAAAAAAAAATTGATTAAGGTTATGAATTAAGTTATTTATACTGAAATTTTTTTGATATAAGATTATAAATTACGTTTATGAAAGTAAGTACATAAGGTAAGGGTTTCTTGTCTCATATTTTCAACCCTTGAGACATATATCTTACTTTACACAACGTTTTCTTTTGAATGGTGTATCTAAAACCACTTTAATATTTTCTATCATTATCCTCTCATTATTCATGTTATATTACATATCATGTTATGTTATATCCTTTAATGGGTATTTATTTGAACATTTCTAATGTCGTATGGGTTTTCTTGGTATCAATTTTTATTAATTGGGACATAAAACATTTTGTGCACCATTTTTTATTTGTATAGTATATTTACTCCCTATATATTTTCATATGATAATATTTTTATTTAATGGTATTTACTATCCAAATCATGTTCCCTTATTCAAGTTTCTATATTTCAGTTATTTCCTCAGTATCAAGGATTTTTGGTAGCTCCACTTTCATTCATTATGTTATGTTCATTATCTTGAACAAATTTAATATAATTTGGTTAAATTTTATCCTTGATTTTATTATTTTTTATTCTCATTTTTTTATATAGATTTACATACATACCATATAATTCCTTATAGAATATTTCTTACCATATGGTGTATGTTTCCCTCAAGATATATTGATTACTCAAATAATATTTCTTCATGTTATAAAGTTTTATATTGTACAATGTTGTAAATTATTTGGTTCTCCAACCCTAATTTTTTTATTCAAATGACTTTTATAATACTATTTTGTAAAATTATGTTTTAAAAAATAAGTCTTTATTACTCTTTTTTTACAATGGTTCTTTTCAAAAAATGTAATTTCAAAGTATTAAAAAGTTTCCCTTTATAATAAAATGTTTTATAATTGGTTGTACATTTCCTATAAAAAATATGTCATTTTCAAGTCACCATTATTGAATATTATTTTTAAATTAAAAATTTTCAAAATATTTCACTTCATATTTTCAAATATTTCTTTTAAAAGTTAGATGTAAATTATTATTTGAATTCAATGTTAATTTTTTTAAACACATATCAGTTTTCACCTCCATTTCATTTTCAAATTAAAAAAAATAGCAATAATGGTAGTTATGTTAAATGATTTATCACCTAATAAATATATATATCTATAATTTGGTAGATTGAACTTGTGGCATAAAACAATTTGATTTTTAATCCATCCTTATGGGATACCATTTGAAGCATTTATTCATAAAGTTGTTTTTCACCTATGTATTCATACTTCTAAGCCTCCATTGTTATAATAGGGACATATTCTTATGAAACCATAAAAATTTTCATTGTATTTATTATTTAGCATTCTTCTATATCAACGATATTTTCCATCACTACCTTTGTCTTACCTAACTATCCATAGTGAATAGGTATATCATTTTCTTCCAATTTGTTTACTTTGTGAATACCGTCTTTTCCATTTCTTTTATTAAAGGGTGTTTACCAAGATTCCATACATTGATTGATTGGGGAAATTAGTACCACAAATTTATACTAGTTACTCTATATGGTATATTTTTTATGGATGTTTAAAAAGAAATCTGTTTAATTTATTGATTGCAAAACTATTAAAAATCCATATATTTTTTATTCCAATACAAAATTACATTGATTACTATTTCAAGTTTACTATATATTTTTTAACCATATAACTAATTTTTTAATGAAATATCTCATCTTTCCAAGGTATATCTCTCTATGATTTTTTATTAAACATCTCTCATTTGAGTTTTATATCATCCCTAAACCTTGGTATTTTTGTTTTCATATGGGTTGACTATTTGTTTGAATAAATGCAATCCTAGGTTGTTAGGAAACATGAGAAAATTGGATAGGATCCAATTGAAGAGCATTTTTTGTGGAAGATAATGTAAATTATAGGGATGTATTCTTATTTGAATTAATGGATTTTAGGTAAATAGTTCAAGTGTTAACATGGTTTATTGGTAAGTTAAGAAGATTTAAAGGGAGTTTGGTTTGTTTTATAAGGAAAATGGGATGAAAAACCATATACAGAACATTTACACAATGTGTAGCTATATTACATATCGTGTAATGTTCAGTGTAATTTAATATTCATCTAAGGCAATGTGTTTTTGGTGTATCCAAATAAAAATTACTACATGATGTTTAATTCCAAAACTGGATATTTTAAGGTATGTTGTATAGCTATTTTATCCATTCCCCACATGAATATATTCTCCTCTCGATCTAGAGAAACCATCCATGTGATTTTGGAGTTCCATCCTCCCTTCTAAACATAACAATTGTGCGATCAATCCTTGGTAAATATTTTTGGTTTAATTTTCCTTTCTCTCTTTGTTTCTACAATCGTTACGGTATAATATACTGGATGTGTGGGTTGTTAGTTTTTATATTGATTAGATTTGATCTAGGATCCTTCTTGTAATCATATACACCTTCTTTCTCATAATAATTTTCTATTAGAAGCAATTTTTTATCATCAGTTATAGGTAGGGGGTCTAAACCTTAGCCCTGTGGTTTCATAATTGTCAAGTATGTGAAATATTTCAATTGTTCCAACATATTGTATGCTAAATAAATTTATAGAATCAATTTAATTTCTCCTTGGATAACCTTTAGGTCCAATTAGTTATTGACTGGTCTTATATCTACCGTTTGGGTGAGAAACCCCTTGAAAATAAATCAATTATTTAATGTATTAAATTGTGTTTAGTATAACATGGATTTTGGGTGTTTTCTTGATAAAGTTTCACCCTGGATTGGTTTTTTATGAAGATAACTAGCATCAAATTGGATATAACAAATTGTTATATGAAATTTATAATTTAAAGTTAAATTTTAATGTGAATAATTAACCATTAACCCATATGATTTGATGTTGTGATATCCTTATTGTTATGGCTTGTGTTATGATTAAATTTTGAAATGATTATATAGGACATTGGACTAGTGATAAAGGATAAAATTCTTATATATAGGGCTAGGCCTAATAACATATGTCTAAATTCTAATATAGTGGGATTATCCCAACTAACATGATGAAATTCTTAAATAGAAATCTTGGCCCAATGACACATGCTGAAATTCTTATATAGCAGGCTCGACCTAGATTAAATGCTAAAATTGTTATATAATGGGTTTGACACAAATTGTTATGGTATACCTTTGTTATAAGGTTATGGTTGGCATGGTTATGATATACACCCAGAGGAATTATGGCATGGCGTCAAGGTAGGTTATTTTATTTTGGTTATATGGGTATGGTTGACATGGTTGTGAGATATGCTCAAAGATATTCCAGTATGGATCCAAAGTAGGTTGATATGGTGTTAATTTAATTGCATAATTAATTAATACACATGTTTCTTATATTATTACATACACTTGTTATAAGAATGGATAGTTTATACATGGTTGTTTCAACCTAATAATTTATACTCATGTCAAATTTAGGTCTCTGAATGGTACCCAAGCAGATTATATGGATGCATGTTTGGATAAGGGAAAAGGACCTTGTTGTTGATTATTTTCATGCTGGATTTGTAGGAGTTTGGATATGGGACTGATATGGGGTTTGGGATAGGGGACTGTTGAATCATTATTTGATTCCTCTAGTATTTTTTGTGTCTTATATCTTCTGTGACCTTTAGTTATATTCCAATACGTCATTACATTATTCCTTAATTTTTTATTGGATTATTCAGTTGGATTTTATTGTTTGGTTTTCCACTATATTTTACTATTTCCATTATTCCAAACTCTGATATATAGTTATTTTTATTTTTTCTACTATGTTGTAATATTTAAATCTAGGGAGTATATTCTCTAAAATATACACATCAAACCCCCACTGCTACTCAGCATCCTCTAGCTTATGGGGAGGAACGCTTGAGGTCTCAAAACAAACCCTTTTTGGCCAGGTGTGAGAGTATTGGATCAAGGGATATTACAAAGTGGTATTAGAGAATCATGTTTTATATTTTATTTTTTAATATTTGGGAAAGGTATAAAGAAGGATAGGATATGGTGGGACTTAGTAATGAGCATGTTCATGGGAGTAGCTAACCCATTTTCGGTGGAAAATATAAATTCTCGGGGATGGGATTGTTGTTTATACTATGTGATTGTTACAGTATTAGTTATTTCACCTTGGGTGATTCACATGTGTTGTGAGGTTATTACTCTAGGATTTTATTGATTATTTCGATTTATAGCCATGGCCCAATATGGTGAAAGATGGAAGTAGATTCATCATAATAGGCACATAGGTATATATAGACATGCATTATTTGTGATAGGGAGATGTTTATTTTTCATTCCATATATACATCCCTATTGAACTCTGATATTAGACACTTGATATACATTATAAATCAAATAAATGAAATTTTTTGTCATGATAAAACACATGTAAGGCATGTTTTGAGAAACCAAGAGTTAATGGTTCTTTGTTTTTATCACATGTTGAGGTTGACATTGTAATAAAAAATGTTCTGAGTGTGTTTTTCTTATAGAGAAATTCATCATAATCAACTTCGAGTTGATCATTATGAGAGTAGAAAATAGTAAGCTTCTAATATAGCTAATCCATAACATCATGTATTTCCAAAGGATCGTATGGTTTTTCATCTTTACAATAGATTCATGAGAGTCATGAGATCTATGGAAAGAGAGATGGTTTGCATTGTGCCTTTGATGTCTGAGATGATAGGAGAGTTTCAACTATAGAATATTCTTATGTTTACTAAGGAGGTAGAACCTTAGGATGCTGAGTTCTAGATTCAGTCAGCCCATATAATCTTTAAGCATCCTGAGACACCCATATATTATAGGGTGAATCATGTTGTATATATATTTCATGGACCCGCTAAGTATTGGTGGGGAAATTAGGAGAAGGTAGGGAAGAAGGAAGAGTTATCTAGAAGGACATATAAGAGAAGTTCCTAGGCTATTTATATCCCATCACATTGAGATATGAGAGGGCTCATGATTTTGTACACCAGACATAGGAGGGTAGGTCAGTGCTTGACTACGATGAATATTTCACTGACTTGCAGCACTTTGTGCCATCTTTGTCAGTTGACAAGATCTTCAGGGAAAGATGTTTCTAGGATTGTATTCACTTAAATATTTGTTCAAAAGTGAACATCTTTCATCTAGGAAAATTTTCATACATGATTAATCAATCTCTTATCATGGAATGGAATCTGAGAGAGACCCCAAGAATCGATTAGGTTGTTTTAGCATGATAAATTATGATCTCTTCTTCTAGTTGAAAGAATCATCAATATGACAGTTTTTTTTGGGAAAATAGTTGTCAGAGAAGTCAGGTTAGTGGACGGCTATCTCATAACCATATTCCTTTGTAGTACTATTATTATGGAAATATTGGTCAAAAACATCCTCAGTACCCATACCCTGATTTGTACTATCATTATTTTGTCATATTAGGCCACCTAAAAAAGTTTTTTTTGGGTAATACAGTATCATAATATTGTTAGGGTAACATTATAGGTACCAGAGACTGTGAAATACTTAGCTACACCTCGTAAGATAAGTAGTTGGAGTTCCACAAGACGTTCTGGCCGAGGAAGGGGGTGTGGTACCCATGTGGAGGAAAGAAATTACTAGGAATAGGATATATCTGTGTGGAGTGAGGATAGAGATTAGGTAATAAGGAATGGTCAGTTTCATGTTATGCAGACTACTCTATTTAGTGTGGATATAGGATGGCCTTCAATTAACAGTATGATTTTTATGTCATCTACCTGTGATTTTTTTTTACTTGATATAGGAGCATTAAATTCCTTTTTATCTTATCTTTTTGTAAATGTTTTAGGAATGTATGTAGAAATCATGGATGGAATTATTACCATCAAAAAATCATTATGAGTGAAATCAGAGAATATAAAACATTTCATGTCTTGTTCTCTAGATATTAGTGGGTTTTTTTATTTTGGGGAAAATTCATGCTAGAAATCACAGGCTCCGATTTTATTCTTGTTATGGACTAGCTGGTTCTATACAAGACACATATCAACTATTACTAGAGGGGAGTTGCCTTTATATCTCTAGAAAGATTTATCTATTCATACCAAGGTGAGTGGGATCCTCAGGTTGGATGTGTAGGACCAATTCTATGAATATTGGATTGTCTCATAGGTTAGATAGCCATTATTTCTCTATCTGATGGTAAAATGTAGTAGAATTATTACCCTCCACTTGTAGACCATTTTTAGGATGACTATCTTTATGAGTTCTATGGATTACCACCCAAGTTAGAGAATGACTTTATGATCGATCTGGTGCTAAGAGTAGAACTCATTTCTATCCAGCCTTATAGAATAGCACCAACAGAGATTTGAGAGTTTAAAGTTTAGTTGGAATATCTAGAAACTAAATTTTTCATACTGCCTAGTACATATCCCGGGGTTATCTAGTTCTATTCACCAAGAAGATTGAAGGGTCTTTGCGCTTATGTGTAGACTATATGAGATTAAACCAAATGAAATTCAAGAATCATTATCCTTTTACATGCATTAATGATATCTTATATCATCTCATAGATGCTAAGATATTTTCCAAGATTGATCTGAAATTAGGATACCTTCATTTGAGGGTGAGAAAATCAGACATACATCATAATAATTTTAGGCGCAGGTGTGGGTTTTATGAATTATAGTGATGCCATTTGGTTTTACCAACTCACCAAAGGTATTCATGGACATGAAGAATAATACATTTCATCTTTTTCTAGACCATTTTTGGAGGTTTTTTTCAATGATATCTTATTGTACTTTTAGTCTGCATATGATAATGCTAAACCTTTTTACACCATCCAAATTTCATCGAGAGAGCATACACATTACACCAAGCTAAACAAATGATGTTTTTAGATTAAAAAAGTGGACTTCTTGGCCATGATATATTAGATTTATGAGTTCCAGCAGACCCAGAGAAATTTACAGTAGTGGTATCTTGGGTGTAGACTAATAATTTATGTGATATTCATAAAATTCTAGGTTTATAAATTTATTATCGGTGCTTTATCCTATATTTCACCTGTTTGGAACAACTGATGTTTGGGTTGACCATGAAGGGAGTGATTTTTTTTTGTCAGATATGTGTGAGAGATTTTTTCAATAGATGAAAGGAAGGCTGACCTTAGAACCTATCCTCACATTAATTGTTCCAGGTAAATCATATACAGTGTATTGTGACACATACATAGTTAGACTCAGAGCAGTTTTAATGTAGGATAATCGAGTGTTTTCTTATGTATCTAGACAGTTGAGGCCATATGAGAGGAATTATCCTACTCACAAAATAGAGTTATAAATAGTGGTAAATTCCCTCAGATATTGGAGACATTATCTCATTGGAGAGAAGTTTTTGGTATACACAAACCATAATAGCATTAGGTACATATTTTCTTAGGGGGACTTGATCCTTCAACAAAGGAGGTGGGCTGAGTACCTGAAGTATTTCAACTTCTAGTTATATTATACACTAGGAAAAGGAAACATCATTAATGATTTATTGATCTAGAAGATGAAGGTAGATGCAATACATGAGTCTTGCGATGACAAGAGGGTAATGACCCTCTTTACAGACAAACATCTAGATGTCTAGGAGTCTTATAGATGAGTAGATATGAATTCTACATCTATTATACCAATTCTTCATGATAAAAACAAGACCAAGAATTAATCTAATCTAGAGGGACTAGTTTAAAGAGACATATTATATATTGCGGACACACCATTGGGATCATCTCTTGTTAGTAAAAATTCTATTCTTTTTGTGGTCGAGTATGGGTTCCTATGAGATTTTTTGAGGATATGATGAGGGAGTTTCATACATATCTATGGGAAGTACATCCTAGTTTGAAAAATATGTATTTTTATCTCTATAAACAATACTAGTGGTTAGAAATAAAGAATAAAGTAGCTAGATTTGTAGCAACATGATTCACTTATAAGTAGGTGAAAGTTAAGAATCTGAAGATAGCTGGTATTTTTCATCTTTTTCCCATTCTTGAGTTAAAATTGGATGATGTCACTGTGGAATTTGTGACAGGATTACTCAGGAAACTCTATGAGAGTGATTTAGTATGGGTGATTGTGGATCATCTAACAAAGGTATCCCACATCATTCTTATCATGGAAACTTTCACAGCTTGTGATATCTGATGTCTTTATATGTATGAGGTAGTTTGGATACATGGAATTATAAGGAGTATTGTTTTGGATAGAGATCTTAATTTGACATTACATTTATAGTAGGAAATTCATAAGGCTATGGGGTCAGAGGTTCTTCTGAGTATGGTTTATCATCCTCAGACTGGTGGTCAATCTAAGAGAATTTTTCTGGTTCCTGACGATATTTTGTGAGCCTATGTTTTAGATTTTATTTGTTCTTAGGAGAAATATATGGAACTCATGGAGTTATCGTATAATAAAATCTTCCAAGTATCAATATACATGAATCCTTTTGAGGATTTGTATGGAAGGACATTTCATTCATATTTTTTTTTTGCTCCAGGAAGGTGAGCCAGTGCTTGTTAGACCTAGTCTCATGTAGGATAATTCTGATCAATTTCAATTATCGGAAAGTGGTTGGTGATCATTCAGAGTAGGAAGAAATATTACAGTATCCATTAAAGATGACCTCCTCTTTTTGGGGCTGGTTATATTTTTTCTTTTAAGTGTCTCCTTGGTTGGGGACACTTCATATCAGGAAATAATAAAAGCTATAATCCATTTTTTGGGTCGTTTGAGATAGTGTATAGGGATAGTCCACTGGCATACCATTTAGTCCTTCCATAGATCTATGGTGGCATTCATGATGTGTTCCGTGTTTCGTAGATTCAAATATATTATCTAGTACCTTCTCATATAATAGATATAGCAGACGTTGAGCTTAGTACTAATTTTTCCTTTGAGGACCATCTTATAATAATTATGGACCATAGTGAGAATTACTTATAGGGTAGGACTATACCATTGGCTTGGGTGAAATGGTGGAATGGGTGAGTTCAGGAGGATACTTTGGAGAGGGATTCAAATATGTGAACATAGTGGCCAAACATGTTCACTGAGAACCCATAGTGATACTTGGAGTAGCTCGGGGATGAGCTTTTATATAGTGGGGAGTATATAATATCCCATATTTTTTTATGTACTTATCTATATTATTTTTTCATTAAACTTCTCTTAGTTTAGTTTTTCCTTGTCTCTAAACCTCAGTGTTTTTTTCATGGTTGACTGTTTGTTTGAATAAACAATGTCTTAGGATGTGAGGAAACATGAGAAAACAAGATATGATCCAATTAAAGAGACTTTTTGGGGAAATGGCATAATTTTAAGAGATGTATGCTTGTTTGAATTAATGGATTCCATGTAAATGGGTCAATTATTACTGTAGGTTCTTGGAAAATATAGAATCTTTAAAAGGGGTTTGAGTTGTTTTATAAGGAAAATGGGTTGAAAACCCATCTACATAATATTTACACACTGTGTAACTATATTACACATCATGTAATGTTCAGGATAATTTAACATCTTACTAGGGAAACTATTTTTTCAACATATCTCATTAAAATTAATTAAATTATGTATAACTATAATACATAATGTGTAATTCTATGAAATATTGTTTTAAAGTATGTTGTGTGGATAATTTTTCCATTTATTGCTTGTATCTCTTATCCTTTTGAACTAGGGTATCCATCAAGGTGATGTTGGAGTGCCAAACTCCTTTACAGACATCCCACTTATGTGATCAATCTCTAGTAAGTGGATTTGGTCCAGATTTTATTTATCTCATTGTTTCTATAATTGTTGTGTCGTAATCTATTGACAGTGTGCATTGTTAGTTTTGATCTTGATTAGTTTTGATCCAGGATTATACATGAGATCATCTACACCTTATTCCTCATTGTATTTTTCATTAGAAACATTGTTTGATCATCAATTAAAGCTATGGGGTCTAGAAATTAACCGTGTGGTTTGATACTTATCAAGTATGTGAAATATTGTATTTACACCAACATATCATTTTCCAAATAATTTGAAAGAATGAATTGAATAGTTCTTTAGAGTCCCTTGGGGTCCAATTGGTTATTGATTTGGCTTGTGGATACCATTTAGGTGAGTGAAACCTTGAAAATAAATGAATTTTTTAATTGGTTAAAGTGTGTTTAGCATGACATGGATTATGGTTGTTTACTTGATATAGTTTCACCTTGGCTTGTCTTTTTTATTTTAATAACTAGATTGTTATTGGTTATAACCAATTGATATATGAAATGTGTAAATTAATTTTAAGTGGTATTTTTCAAAATTAATCATTGATCCCTATGATGTGATGTTGTGATATCCTTTTTTCTATGAGTTGGGTTGTGATTAAATTTTGAAATGCCTATATTGGAAATTTTCCTAGTGATACATGCTAAAATTCTTATATGGAGGTTTATTCCTAGTGACACATGTTGAAATGTTAATATTGTAGGCTTATCCTATTTGACATACTGAAATGATTATATAGTGGTCCAGGCCTAGTGACACATGATGGAATTATTATACAGTAGTCTCATCCTAGATTCAATGCTGAAATGCTTATATATTAGGTTTGACCAAGATTGTTATGTTACACCTTGGTTAAAATGATATAGTTTTCATGTTTTTAAGACATGATTAGACATATTTTTTCATGTCACTAAGGTATTTTATGTTTCTAGGGTCATATTGGTGTGGTTGGTAAGGTTTTGAGACATGACCAAAGATATTTTGGAATGGAGCTGAAGCAGGTTGATGTTTTATTAATCTAATTTCTTATTTAATTAATACACATGTTTATTATATTATTACAAACACTTTTTAACAAAGAAGTTTTTTTAGACATGGTGGTATCGACCTACTGAATTTTACTCACACTTAATTTAGGCCACCATATGGTACATGAGTAGATTATATGGATGACGGTTTGGATAAGGCTAAAGAACTTTATTGTTGATTGTTTTATTACTGGATGGGATAGTTTTTAGAGATGGGAAATAAATGGGTTTTGGGATTGGGGACTGTTGATCCTATATTTGAGTCTGTAATTCATTTTCATGTATTACATATAGCATGACATTTAGTTATATTCCAGCATGTCATTAAATTATTTCTTTATTATTTATTAGATTATTCAGTATGATTTTTTTGATTGTTTTTCCATTGTGTTTTATTATTCCCATTATTCCTAACTCTGATATATAGTTATTTGGATATTTTATGATTTTTTATAATCTATGAATCCATGGGGTATAGTCTACCCACTATAAACATCACACCCCACTACAAGTCGGTAGCCTCTATAATACGAGGAGGCATGCTTGAGGTCTCATAACAAACCCTCTCTGTCCATGTGAGAGAGTTCTGGATCATGGGACATTACACTCAAGATGGGTTATGATCATGTTATCCTTTTTATTAATATTTGATAAATTATTGGCATCTAAAATATTTTTAATTCCAATACAGGTGATTAATGGAAATGTTAATTATGTATTTTTACTCATTATCTCATATAATGAAATAATTTCTCCTAAAAATGTGATGGGTGGGGACTAGAATTATATATACCCTTTACATGTCAGCATGTCTCATGAGACAGAAAAATTTGGGTATTTGTTGTATGCCTTCCCAATTAAGAAAAATTTTTGATCTATGGTGTTGGAAGAGATAATTATGACTTGTTTAATGCCTTAATAGTAAGATCAAGATTTCAGAAATTATACATTCCATCACAATGAATTAAGTTATTGTTATCCATATGATCTATTTATTTTCATTGGCTTCCATAGATATATTTTTCTCTTAGTTTTATGTCATTATATAGTTATGATGATTACTTAATTCTACCTTAATTTTTATGCCTTTTTTATGACATGATTGCATCAATTGTATGTTTTCCCAAACATGGTATTTGATCTCACCCATTCGTATGTTTCTATTTCCCCAGGTTATAAAGAAAATTATTACACATGATATGATAAGAAGAATGAAATTTTTGGGGAATTTTGGAGATGTTGATGACTTATTATTGATTAATCAGTTTCATATATAGTTTAAAAAATATCCATTAGTTGAGAAACACATGGGGTATATTAGTTTATCATTTTTACTAACTCTATAAATCTCTAAACCAAAAAGGTCTTTGGAATGTATGAAATAAAATATTCCCTTTAATTTAATTAATTATGGGATGGTTATTTGAAGGAATATGTAGTTGGTATCGAATCCAATATGTAATGTATGTTTTTATGGCATCTGATCTCGAAGTATGGGTTCATGGAATCATAGTTTTGTTTTATGGTATTAACTTTCATTAAAAAATAAGATTGAGACATTTAATATTTTCATTCAATTTCCATTATTTTAGAAATTTCAGGGGATATTGGCTCGTTTTTAAGATGTGTTTCTATGAAAAATTTACCCTTTCGAATAAAAGGAGAATAAATATAAAAAAACATCAAAAATGGGATCGGTTGTTCAAGGTTTCTATAAGAAAGTTGTATTTTGACCATCTAAGTAGCTTCATAAATGGGTTTTCATTTTCTCTTTCATTTTTAATTATATAATTATATAATTTTTTAGTTGGTTTTTCATCTTAATTTAATTAATTTTCTATACTTGTGTGAAACTTTCATTCAAGTTGTAATTATATTCCCTCTTCTATGTTTCTTAGTTCATTCATATCCCATGAATAATAAGTCATGCATATATAAACCCATGGGGGAGGGTGGTTCTGAATGAATGGGATATGTACCATACATTATTTCTATTCTTCTTAACTCCTGAAAGATTCTAATTAATTAGTATCACATTATTCATAAATAAATTCTACATACATTAGTCTCTAAGTGAGAGTGGTGGTTATTAAGGGATGAAAATAGATGTTATAAATGGAATTGGGGAAATATATTTGACTTAAATACACCACTCTATTTTGATATTAAACTTAATGCTCCTGGGAATAGAAAAATTACCATGGCTAATGGGATCAATTTGATTGGCTAGTTTTTGTTTTTGTTGACCAAGTATAACTAAATACCTTGAGAAGTGTCATGGAAGTTGGTTTTACTAAATTCATGATTGGATTTTGGTTGTTTAAAATAATGGAAATTCATCCCAATAAATCAAATCCCCTCTATTTTTATCTCTAAAATTTTGTTTAGTAAACTAATTAATTCATTAAAATAGTTTAATTTTATTTTTCCTATTCTAAATTAATGATTTGTTACAATATTATGAATGTCTGACAAGTATATTGGAGATTTTGATTAGGATTCCTTATTCGTTGTGGGATAGTCCTCATACGTCCAATAGGGTTTTCTTTTAGGGTTAGTCTTTTTTTAATAAAAAAATAGAAAAAAAATATAAACTTTATCATCCTTGGAGAATTAATGATTCCCTAAGGCTGGTTATCCATTCTTATCATACTACCATTACGCAAAACCTATATGTAGATATTTTCTTTAACTATTTTCTATTGATCCACTTCTCACTATCAAAAGTTTTAATGTGTTTTCATCCTTTATCCTTTATATTGTATATTATTCTGATAGACTTCTCATCTTCCTTTTATCCAGTATCTTCACACAGAATCATATCTAAGATACCTAAAACACTAAATTAGTCTTACCACTTGACTTAATCATCGGCAACCATTGTATCCCATGATTTGGGAAATAATTATAACATGATCATTTCCCAAAATCCATCCCTAATATTCATATTTATATAATCAAACTAGATTTTGATAGTTTTTTAGTTTATCTGAATGATCAACCATTGACATTGATTCAATTATATTTTGACTAAAGAGTCACCACATTTGAACCACCTTGTTCATTTTCGTTGGATTTTCATAAATTTTTTGAGTGTAGACATGTGAAAAATAGTGGTCCCAATCTCAAATATATTAAAAGAAACATTCCTTTCTAATATCATATATACTATTCTAAGTGACTTGCAGTAGTGATTCTCCCATTCACTTTTTTCCTTTATATCAATCTTAACATTAGTTAATCGAAGATTCAAATATCTCTAACAAAATAAATATTATATTTTCATCTTCAATAAGACAAAATATTTTTCATTGAACCGATCAGTACTTTATTTTCTTACTTCCAATTCCATTCTGTCCAAATAGTGCACTATAAAAAACCATATATATAAAAGGAAAAAATACAATTTTTAGTAGTATTCAACTAACTACTAGAAAATGGAGTTATAGCCATTGTCCAATACCAATGGTTTATAAAACCATTTTTATACGGTACCTATACGAATGTTGTTTTCAAAACTATCGGATTTTGTTTGATATGGGCATCCTATAAAAATTGTTTTGGAAAAACTGTTGTTATAGGTTCCATATAGATTTCTTATACAAATGGTTTCAAGAAACAATTGGTATAGGTATCAACAATACCAAAAATTATAGAAAAATCATTGGTATAGGTATTATATGAAAAACCTATTGCAACGGTTCAACTGAACCTATGGTATAGATCCTAAAATATTTGGTACATATACTAATAGTTCTACAAAACCATTTGTATAGGTCAATACCAATGGTTTTAGAGAACCATTGGTATAACTTCCAAACTTTTTTAGGAATTTTTTTTAAAAATAAAATTTAATAAATACATATTTTGAATTACTTTTAAATATAATTATACATATTTATTAAATTATATTCCCAAAATTCATTGTTGCTTTGTGTTTACATCATTGAAATATAATTGGGAGGTGATGGGATCAAAACCTACTTATCCTTTTTTTAATTATCCAAACCAAGTGTTTTCAAAACCACTAGTATAGGTATTTCAGATGATATATAAAAATGTTTTCAGAACCATTGGTATAGACCACCTATACCAATGTATAAAGAGCAGACTGTCATCAATACTGTTAATATAGTCTACACCAATGGTTTGGGGACCTATACTGATGATTTCAAACTATTAATATAATATTTTTCTAGTAGTGACTCCACCAAGACTGTGAAAAAAACTTCTATAACTCCTAGCACTAAAATAAATTATTTTTTACTTTCTAGCCAACCATATTTGTAGATTTAACTTTTTCCCTAAAAAAATATTTATGGTTCACACTTCAAATGTGTAACAAGGACTGGATATGAAAAGGTGCCCAAAAATGGTTTATCCAAGAAAGATTAAACAAAAAATATTGATTAAATTAAAAAAATATAAAAATAAAATGATAAAAATTTAGAGAAAAATATAACACAAAACACACACCACTAACACAAAATTAAGTTAACAAGGTTTATGAAAAATACATACATAAATATAAAAGAAACATAATCGTCCATAAGATATAGGAGAGTGAAACACTCAACTTTCAAGTTATCTCAATAATAAGTAATAATAGGAAAGATAATCATATTTCACTATTATTATCATTGTAGTGGACACCTATAAGTATAAAAATATCAAAACCAAAAGAAAATCATAGTTTAAAATAGAGATAGAAAATTAAAAAAAATATTCAATAATCAATGGTTTTTATTTCAATAGGTTAAACTAAATATCTAGATAATATTTTAGAAATAAAAACTCCAATCCTATATTACATCTATATATTTATTGGATCCCCTTATAAAACCCATTATTTATCTATTATTTATCTTCTAGTTATAATAGTTGATAATCCTAATTGTTATACCAACACATTAGATAATTTACCCATACTCTACTAATATATCCCATTGTAAAAAAAATGCTTCACACCGTAATAAAATAAGAGTTTCATCTGATATAAATTTCACCTAAAAATATATATATATATATAATTTAAAATTTTGAACATAAGCACACTTATCATCCCAGAAATTTCTTACTTCTTCCACTGAGTAGTGAATCACCTAACCCCCTCCATCTTTTTTTGAATTGATATTTTAAACCCTAATATTTTGTATTATAATATGTTCAACTAAATAAAAAATTAATATTCTAACTCAAAAACACTTAAAAATTAATTATCTCAAAATGGATCTATACTTTCTACCTAGTGTGAATGTCTCATATTATAACTAATACAAAAATATTTTTCCAATTTCTTCTCATTTTTAGCTCAAAATAATAATTTTAAAATAGAGTGAAAATGAATAAAATTATCTCCTAATAATGTATGTTGTGAATCTTTATTTTCTACACCTATTTAAAAAAATTCATTATCATACAATATAAATTTCATTAATAAAATCATGGAGACAAAAGATCATGAAATGAAATTATTAATGGTTTTAAAAATAAAGATCAAACATTCAAAAATTATATTAACCAAACTCTAGGACTCCATAAGATTGATAACTCTTAAATATAATCCTCAATAAAATAATTCTTATAAGTACCACATGATCAAAATGAAAACCACTATGTAATTATTTTCATTAAAAACCTATCCAAAGCATAATCATCATGGAAAATTTTCCATAGATATCACAACAAACCCATTGTGGCATATTCTTAACCATATAAATCCAAAACATCATATGATTGTTGTCTCAATGTACACTCAAAAGAGAAACCACCATGGTCACTCAACTAAATAAGTTAATTTCCCATATAAAATTCTCTAGGTTTTTTCCTTATCAACTCATGAATGGTGTCCACACATTGCTTAGAACCTTAATAACAAGGAGAAAAAAATCTAAAACTGATAAATAATTAATCTATAATCATTCCAATAACATGTGAAAGTAAAAAAATAGAACATTATAAGGATCCATTAATCCTAAACACATGATTTTTGAGTGTTATAACTCTTAAAATATGGAAAGAAAGTCTATAAAAAGGTATAAATTAAATAAAAACTATATATATAAAACAAAATCCATAATATAAACATGAAAGGGGAGAAATTTAGCCAAAAAAGTAATCCTCATATAGTTTATAATATGGGACATGAAAAATATGGCAATAATAATCCACTCTAGAGCCTTAGAGAATCCCCAAAATCCATTAAAAATCTTATTTAACAACCCTAACTACATTAACTAAAAGCCAGTGTCTACTTTTTAATATTAGTATAAGATATGAATGATGTAATCCCAAAGTACTGATCAGTTTACTACCCTTTAATAAATAGATACATATATGATTCCCATATTAAATTGGAAATATAAAATACATAGAATAAAATCATTCTTTCAACCTTTTTATTATTCAAAATATCCTTCTTCATATCTTAGGGTAATGAAAATAAATAATGGATGATATTTGATGCCCAGTAAGAGTTATGTACGGTAGAATATATCATGAATTAATAAGGTATAATCAATATGGAATGGTAAATAACTGACACACATTCCATTTAATCAATAATATGAGAACGAAATGAATCAATTAATAATATAAAATGAAATCATTACAGGGATAATAATAACATAATTATCAATAAATTAAGTTCTTAATATTGGATTTCATGATCTAAGACATCATGATATATTTACCGTTAAGATGATGTGCTAAGATAGTTTAAATAATAGGTATACATATGACAAAACCCATTCAATAAGCCTAGCCAATTGGTCTGTCTCATGAGAATTTTCAATGCATCGACAAGCTATATAATTTCCATCCCACTCTATCATAGCATGACTAATTAATTTTTATATATTTAATCATTAATTTAATTCATAAAAAATATTCCTTATCAATAAATGTTCGTATTGAATGAATAATAGAGTATATCAATATTTTCCCAATCAATCAAATAACTTTAAAATTTTAAAACCATATATATAAATTATATATGGTTTCAAAAATAATCATATCCATGAGACAATGAGTATGGATATTTTAGAAAAAATTAATTTTCAATGGTCATAATAAAGATAATTATTCTAGAGAAAGTTAATGACCACAAAATTAATAAGATATAAAAGATGACTTTGAATTCATAAGAAATATAGATTTTGTAGAAAAACATGTCCTTTGGAGAAATAAGTAAAATGGAAGAAAAATATTAAAATAATATTTCGTTAAATATTTTTTCTATTAAACCATTTAATTCATGTAGAATAAGTTAAGAGCATAAAATGGTTATAGCGGCAGGAAAATCAGTTAACATCGTATATATTAAAAAATCATTTTGACTTTTTTTAATGAAATTTGAAAACAAACCTCTTAGAAAGAAGTATAAAAATTATTTTAATGCCTTTTAAAAATTCAAGGATAAATTAAAATTTCATTTGAAAAAATAAAAATGGATTTTGAAAAACCACTTTTAAAAATATGCACATCAAATAAAAATGTATCCAATCAAAAGAGAAATATTATCAGCATTCCTTTTAAATATTTATTTTCATGAATCAAGTTAAAAAAAGATTAAAATTTAGAATAAAACATGGAAAATCATTAAATATCCTTAGGATAAGAAAATATATGAAGTTTAATAATGATATATTATAGTATTCCTTCAATAAAAATAAGAAAAATCCCAAAAAAAATGATGTTCTAAAATAAATTCTTACCTCTTTGGTAATTTTAAAATTGTAACCCACCAAAAAATTAAAAATTAAATGAAAAATTAATCATAGTGAAAATTTTTATATTAAGGTTAAATATTTCAAGGTGGTAGTATATACACCACATAAAAATAAATTTTTGTATAATACCAAAAATGTCTCAATATAGTGAAAATTAAGTTGAAGCCTCCTACCTTAGGTCTAAAATCTCATGTATGTTATTTATATTCATAAGTCATTAAATTATTTTCAATAACTAATTAATTAATAACAGATTAAAATTTTATTATTCCTTCTATTTTATTTATTACCATGTTATATTTAATTACTCAATCAGTTAAGTTTGTGTTGGCCATTTTAATGATATTTAGTTCATATTAACTTCATTAGGTTAAATATGGTAAATGAGGTATTTTCCATAATATACATAATAATAATAAAATAATTATCATTTTAACACTTCATTTTTACCTTTAAATCTAATCAATAAATATTTTTATGAAAAATGAACTATGTTATAATCATGGAGATAGTAGGTCGTACGTACGCATGAGTAATGTTTCAATTTTTCAACAATCATGATTGAAATAAGGTAAGTATTATTTTATAATAAAATAATAAGTATAATATCATTAATACAATATCATTTATTTAAATAAACTTACATATACCATCTATGTGATACAGTGTTTAAAAGAGAATCACATAGCTTTGTAGAGGGGGTAGTCCACTCATACGAATGAATGATGTAATTATTTTTCAATGAATGGAATCCTAATAAAATTTTTGATATATTAATTTTAAATAATGATAAATAAATTATTAATAATATATATATATATATATATATATTAAATCCTTCAATATAACCATTAGTGGGAGGAGGTGATGGAAAATGAATTACATCAGTTCGTGAGATGGTAGTCCATCGTACACACGAATGAAGGTTTTGTTTATCATTTGTTGGAAGAGGAGATTGATATAGGTTTCACCATTAATATAATAACATATATTTATATTCAATACACTGGTATTATTACTTTATCATGGTTGGATAATATTTTATGGATGTGGAAGAAGAAATAAAACAAAAACACATGGTTATGAACTATACCTTTTCTTCTGAAAACCTCTTTAGGATTATACTTAAGTCCTTCCTAGATTGGTTTTATGATCAAAATAGAGACTCTAGTTCATGTAGAAGGATGTGAGGAAGGTATTTGAGTATGTATTTTCTAAAGAAAATATGTTAAATAGTGGATAGTATAGGATAGGGGTGTCCTTTTATAAGTGGGAAAGATGGCACACATGAAATTTTTAAAAAGAATAAATTATATTAATGACTTAATCAATCCAAATGGACAAAAAATGGACAATTTTCAAATATTAGATGGTATAGGTTTGAAATATTTCCTTTAAATATATATTATAAAAAAATTAGGTCATTTTAAACCTTATCTCATTAGTTTATCCCCCATTAAACTTATTTAAACATTAACTCTAGTAAGATATTTTTATTATTTTTAATATTCATTATGACTCAAAATTATGATGACCTGCTACCTAATTATAATTATTATGACCAAAAATATTTAATCCTTTTTGTCAAATTCAATCCGCAGAAGTGTAATAATATAATTTAAAATTAAAACTGAAAATATAATGAAAAATGAGTTTTTAGAGAAATGACTTTTTAAGTATAAAAATGTTTTTATACCAAACTAAATTATAAATTTCATAAAAAATACCATAATTATATTATTTATATTTTAATTAAAAAAAATTTCTTTGAAACCTTTTTTTAATGGAACTTATTAATTTCTTGATGGAAAAACACAATTCTTAATAAAAATCAGTATCGTTTACTATTCATTAAAAAATAAAAAATTTCATAAAATTTCCAAAAAAAACATTCTATGATAATTTTGACTTTTTTAAATCAAAAATGGGATTTATTTTTTCAAATTAAAATCCTATAATTTAAAAAAACATTTTATATAAAATCATACAATTTACGAGAATATAGTTTGGTTAAAAAATATAATTAATTAATTTAATAAGACATGGAAATTATTTATTTTTACATTTCATGGGTTGTTACATCCAAAACCAATCACCATTATCACACAAAAATGCTCATGATAAATGCTCATTCCTAACTCCACTTCTTATCAACCATGAAACATTAAATCATGAATTACCATCATCTATTTACCTTTAGAACTTAACTTTAGATATCCCATATTGAATGTCCAAAAAAATTAACTTTATATTTCATTATGGTTCCATAATATTGCATTATAATTATCAAACCACCTAAATTGTCTAATATGAGTTGAATAAAAATCATGAGAATAATTTCCTGTATCATCATAAGGGAAAAAATAAATTCCATAATGTATTCAAAGTTTTTAATCTAGGGTGGTTTTTATGTATTTCACCCCTATAAATATAGAAGTTATTTTTAAGAATGCATAATAAATTAGTGAAACAATTCATCTACAAACTATATTCAGACCTCCTCTAACTACCTTAAAAATAGAAATATACACATCGGGACCCAAACCACCACATAATATATTGAAAATTTCCTTAATAGACTGAAATAGACATGAATTATCTAATTAAAACCTAGAACAACTACATAAACTAATTATGTAAATATATTTTTAAACAGTTTCACTATGAAGCGGGTTCGTTACTAAAACTCCTAAAATTGGTATGGGGATCTCACCATAAATAATTAAAACATAAAATCATCTACTTACTACATAGATAATAAATCTGATACCTTTTCTAAAGATATAGATAAAACTAGTCACTAAAAATATGAAGATAATAATTCAATGAATAATTATCTCATTAAATAAATGAATAGCTTGAATTTATGATTGAATTATAACTACATCCCCATAAAACATTACTCATTAAAAATTAATTGATGATACCCTAAAAAATATAACAATATTACTAAACTCACTCAAGGGTATAGATGAACAAAAACATACTTCCAGTTTTTTCCATACGAGCCAATAACTTACTTTAAACATATATAATCAAATTTACTAACAAATAACTACATTATACACTTTCTCATAACTATAACAGTGCTTAGAAAGAATCACATCCATTCCATATGTATAAGAAATATATAACATGGTTCCTTGTGGAGGATCATGGGGAAACTCTATGTAAATAGTTTTTTTCTACATTATACTTCCTATAAAAAAATCATTTTCATTATCCCACCATCATGAAACAATCCTCAGATGTTAATATTCAAAAAATATCATTAAATTATCACTCTGATACCACTCTAAAATGATCTAACCATATTGGTTCCCTACCTAAGTTAATTAAAGTACTTGTATTTAATCTCTAGACCCACATCCAATGGAATAAATGTTAGGTACTATCATCCAGTGTATAATTGTATTTATGGGAGAGATTACCCTATAATAGGAAACATGTAACATAAAAAAATAACTATATTAAACCCCAACTTTATATATCATTTAAAATAATCCAAAAATATTCAAAATGACATAAATTAATTAGTTAATTAATAACATTAAATTAATATATATATATATATATATAATGAAAATAACTCCAATACAACTTCATGGGCTAGGATAAATATTGAGAACATAAAACTCTAACTATTTATATTTATAACCAACTCTTAAATAAAATCCAATGCCTTATATAAACAACAAAACCCTATTATATTGTAGAATAACATTCAATAAAAATATAATAGTGCAATTTGTTGTATATTTATGAGGGTGAGTACAAAATTTCTCACTAGATTCTTCTTAAATAATGTACCACATCATCTTAACATAATATAACATAAAAAAACTTCTATAATAAATATAAAAAAACTAAGAGTTAAGGCTGATAATTGTAAAGGATAACACATTATATCTAACTCTAGCTACCGACTATGAGGTGAATAAAACCACTCAACATGTTTATCCCAAATGGTATGTCTTACTTGAATAAATATTGTGTATAGTTAAAGAATTATGTGAGTGAATAACATGATCAAATTCATTATTCCATTTCTTATTATAATGGTTTTACTTAATCTATTCTCATATTTCACCATAAATTTTTCACTCTAATTAAAAAATTACATGGGTGTATAATGCCCATGCACTAAAAAATCAGTCCAAATAAACTACACCCTTATCCATGAGAAAACACCCACTCATTATAAAGTAATAATATACGCCTTGTCTAATAGGTGATACATCACCATTAATATGGGTAAAAACACACCACAAAAAAATTATTATAATCTACAGAAATGATATAAACCCATTAAAATATTATCACATATCACCAAGGTAAAATATCAGTCATATAAATATTGTAACTCTATGTATTAATCTATGGAGTATTTCACACAATTTACAAAAAATTCACATGAAAGAATTATATAAATTCATGAAAATATAATAGTTACTCCTAACCAATTATATCACCCTAATTTTGTGAGCATCACGCCAAAAAAAATCAATGTGGTGGCCAACTATAGAAAAATTATTGAATTTGAAAAATGTACTTGTGATATTACTAATAACACCAAATATATATTGGGTTACCTAATTAAAAAAGAGCAATTATCAAATCAATCAGTTTATCTCTAAAATCATATTCATCTATCCATGAATGGAGAAAACCATCACATAATATCTCAACACAATGTATTATTTGTTTGTGAAACACATCATCAAATATCATATGAGATCATTTAGAAAAAAACTCAATCATAATCTCAATTTATAAGATGAGGGGATCATTAACACACATATTGGTTAAGTTATCAATGGTTATCTCAATGTCCCGCAAATTCCAAAATGGTTCTATAAAATTCTATATAAATCAGGACATCCCACACTACCCTATACCAAGATACTACTGTACCAAAATTATTTTGAGGGATGTTTTAGTGAAACCTTTATATCTATTCCATATATCATGGTAATGATTGAATACCTATAACTAAATTCTCATAGGTATGCACTCAACAAACATAGGTATTAAAAAACCATTTGGTGTATATTAATCACTAAAAATATCTTTTCTGTATTATTAAGAATTTTAAGTATCATAATTCATTCATATAAAAATTATATCATCGACCTCTAATGGAAGAATATAAAATACCACATCAATAATATATATATATATATTATTCCAAAGAAATTAAAAAGTAGATAGAACTAAGATGGAAACTTCAAGAGGGGTTGAATTGAAATGACAAGGTAAAACAACTATTTAAATGTAAATTTCATGTTAAATGATAAATTAGAGTAAAAAAATAATGAATACAACAAAAAAGGTGATATCTAAAAAAGAATAGAAAATAATATTATAAATCAACAAACTAATGGTTGTTGGGGAGATAATACTCTAGCTAGTTGAGAACAATCCTCTTGATTTTATTTTTTTCTTAAATTCAATATTTCAAAATTAAGATAAACCAATTTATCTTATAAGTATAAAAATAAATTATGGAGGATAATGTGTGTGATGGTGACATACTATTCTATATATTTAGTCATGATCATAAAGAATATAAATAAAAATACATACAATAGAAAATAAGATGCAAAAATTTATACACATGTTCTAGAAGAAAGAAACATTGGAAATGCTTAATAGGTTCGAGATAACAATTTCAGGTATCTTTTATTTTATTTTGAGTATATGTTCCTTTCTATAAGGATTATTTTATTTCCACCCAATGTGGATGGAGGATATTTTGACAATATATAAATAAAATTGAGTACCAGTAGTTCCCATTTACCATCGATATATAAAATTTTATATCCCTAAAATATATTTGATATAAAATTATTAGTAAAAAACTTCTTATCTGAAAAACATATTTGATTGAATGATCAAGGTAAATGTAGAGTGAATAAATTATATAGGTTTCGTATGACCTTTTATAACATCCTTTGATTAATTTGATGTCTGACATGTAAAGTTTTTAAAATTCCCCATTTCTCTATTGGTTCTTCATTGATATGGGTGTTTAAGAGATTATTTTTTATGAAAAGGGTTCAAGAAAAGAAGGTTGGAAACTTAGTTTGAGTATAGTTTGTGTGGTGGTTATAATGATGCCACTAGCTCCCTTATGGAATCCACTAGCTCTCTAGTGAGGCCATAATAGTTCTACAATTTTATATACATCCCACTAACCCACTCATAAGGTCCCCTAGCTTGCTAGTGAAGCATGCCCAATAGTTCATTAAATGCACCATAAATCATTTAATTCAAATTAGTTTCCCACCATGTTAATCACCCAACTATTACCCAAACACTCTATTTTTAACCAGAGACCTTCCCCCTTGACCATTGGCTTATCCCATACATATCCCCTTGTTTATTAAATGTTTGATCAATCCTAAGATGATATAATAGTTTGTTTCATCTGGTTTACTACTAATTTCCTCTTCTAATTTGATATTTATAGATTGATCTATGATGTATCTATAGTTTCTATGTTGATCAGATGATAAATTCTCCCTTCCTTCATTGATCAGTGGATGATCTAGTATTTTGACAATGTCTCTTCATTAGATCTAGATATTCAATTAACTACAGATGCATTACTGGAATTTTTTTATAAATCATCTTCCTAAACCTTTTATTATTGGTGGAATAATGATATAACTACAAATATTTTACGATCATTTGGTTCATTGGTCATACATTCAACATGCAATGGAAATCCCTATACTAGAGTATGATCCCATGTGAATAGTGGATATTTCCAGCTAGGATTCCATAGATTGATCATCTTGATACTCACTTCTTCTTGAATCTCATCTTGGATCTATTTTTTGATGGTGGATTGATGGTGAATCAATGTTTGTTGACTAAACATGAGGTTCAATTCAAAATACAATGAGGAACTCATGATCCTTTCTTGAATCAAAAAAAGATCCAATGAATTTACATCATATCTCAAAACCATTACCATTGAAATACTTAAATATGTATGTGATTATTGAAAAAATTTCTTGACATAAAATCTAAATAGGTATATTTTATAAATCTATTTCTAAATGAATCAGGACTCAAGATAGGTGTCCTTGACATGTAATATAGTGCTCTGTGGGTGCGTAATGTGATTTATTATTTGAAATTTTGATGAAATTTGGAGTAACCTTTCAACAATATTAAGTTAAGAAGTTCATTACCATTTGAGGCACTTATATACTCTTGTTTCCTTGATTTCATATTTCGATGGAATAAATTGTTGAAAAAATTTGGTAATGATTACATGTGGTTGTGTATATGGTCGTAAAACCCATGTGTGATTCTTGATTCTATTAGTATTAATAGTGAAACTTGTTACCATGTTAGTTATTGATCACATTTTGTTATATGTTACTATTATATACTCATGATAATTTCTAATGATTTGAATCATTATGAACTACCTTTTTGTGTGTTTTTACGATGACTTGGGGGTGTTGTCTTGGTTCTTGTAATAGTTTTACTAACATGGTATGATTACCCCTTGGTGTGGGAGTGAATACGACATGCGGTAATGGAAGAAGTTAAATTGTACATAGGGTAGAAGCATAACATCCTTGTGTCCCAACCTAAAACAAGATGCCTTTTGGATACTGTGTAACTTGTTAAAACTTGATTCATTGAGCATACTGAGTAAATATTCCCCAGTTAGACTTGTGAATCAACTCGAGACTTGAATCCTTGAGGATACCGATAAACAAAATTCTATCCTTCTAGATAGTTCTTGATCACTTCCATTATATTATGATTATTCTAACAATTTGGATACAAATCAAGTACCTTTAGGGATTGTGTGGATTTATTAACACATAGATTCTCATTATATACTTGTTTATGATTTCTTGTGCATTTATTATTATCATAGAATACTATTGTTATAATTTTTACACATGTTAAAGATATATTGGTGTTGTCCTACATGATTTTATTACTCCCACCTTGTATGAGTATCTCAATGCACATAGAAACTTCATGTTTATGGATCTAGGAAAGAGCAAGAAATGTATAATAAATGGTTGAGTTGAGAAGCATGGATCTGTTAGTGGTACAAGGACATACTTTAAAGGATCACACTATGTTTTTTTATTTATCTACTTAAAATTTATACTCTAGTTTGGATTACAACACTAGGATCCTAGTTTATTTATTTATATGAAGTGTGTGACATTCGATATTACATTTTGATGATTTATCTTCTTCCTTGATTAATCTAAGTTATTTTACATTTTATTTATTTTTAGTGTATTGTTTTTATATTGATGGTATAGTCACCCTAATAATGGAATTTGGATCCTCATTTCTAGTCAGCATCCTCTTACATACATGGAGGATCACATTAGGTCTTATGAATCTATATATTGGACTTAGTGGTATAGTTCAATGTTTTACAAAATGGTATCAAAGTATAGTTGTTTTCTTTACTTTTAACTATTCTAGGACATGATAGAAAGAAGATAGGATGTATAGGAATTGTTTTGGTAAGATACCATGTTCCAATCCATCACATGTATAACAGACCTCTGAGTTTCTGTTGATGGGTTTTTTGTTAGATTTTTAGGGGATTTAGGTGCATCAATGCATCATGAGTAGGCATGTAGGATCACATTACAGATATATACTTCTTGTATGCTATATACTAGTTATTTATTTTAATTCCTTGAATTGTGATATTTTTCAAGATAGACATGTATTCTTTGATTGAGTTATATATCTATTTTATGTAATTTTTGTGATATATTTATATATTAATTAGTTAGGTGAACATGATCATGATGTTAGGTTTTGTATATATTTTCCTATGACTACCATGTAGGGATAAAGAACCTAGGTTAGTTCTATGAGGGATATAACTTGGGTTATGGGTAGCCTCCTAGGAAACCATATTTGATCTCATGGTCTAATTATGATTTTTTTAACATATTCATACATTATAATGTTTCCTTCATGTTTCAGAAAGATGTCACCCCAAATAAGATTTATGGGACTACTATATGACACGGGTCAGGTTGATATTTATAGGGAGGATACCCCTATTTAATTTTCTTCTATGTAATAGGGTGTAGTATAGAAATATCATGCACTTACTCTAGTGATGTAGGTAATGGGACAACCTTAGTATGAAGTCCTTCCTCTTGTTCCTTACCATGGTGAAAGTGCACTGAGGCCCATGGTAGACTATGTTAGAGACTTATAGATTTATTATCTACCATCCTTTAATGGAGTTGTAGGATCCTATGATATAGAGGACTATATAGATATAATATATGATGTTTTTACCTCATTGAGACACATGATTATAGGAAGGTGAACATGGAATTGTTCATGATATAGGGACCCTCTAGAAGATGGTGGGTGTGATGGGATAGATGGAAGATGTGAGGTTCACACTAGGGATCCCTTCAAAGACCTATTTTTCAATGAATTATTTCCCAATATTCCAAATATGGATGAATCATAGGAATTAATGTTAATACATCTGGGATCCATTATTATATATTCATAATCTACTCATTTCACCGAACTACTTCTATTTTCTCCTCCCTTATCTAGGAATGAGGCAAAAAAGACTAGTAAGTTTGAGATTTTTATTTAGCCCAATATTATATTATAGATTAGAATTTTTTACCTAGAAAAATACATATAGGTTCTAGAAAAGGCCTTGTATATTGAGTAAGACCTCAAGGAGGATCAAACAATTGGCCTTTTTTCTACAATTCAGTACTTTGGAAAGTGGACCTCCTACAACTGTGATGAGTGTCACTTCTGAAAGTAGTAAGAGAAAATATGATGAAATATTTTAGGGTAGTGGTACACAAGTTGAGAAGATTATGTCTTATTAGTCCCCCTCAGTAATATTTCTACTGTGATTCAACTATATAATAGTTCAATATTCATGAATGTTCTTCATAGAGCCTCAAATAAAGTGTCGGTAGTGTGAAAAGATAGGGAATATCCCACATTTCTACTCCATATATTCAAGGTTAGGTTTTGTGAAATGGTGAAGGATAGGTGTGATCTATGACCCAAGGATCTCATTAGGTTCCTCGATAGTAGGCTCAGATGACAATGACTCAAGTGACTGATGTACCTTAGGGAAAAGGTTACAGAGTTGAGGTAAGATAAGAATACATAGTGTATTAGACTCCAACAGATGGTAGTGAGGGGCCATATACAATTAATTATATGGTCTTGATCACTTCTATTTTTCTAATAATTTATTTGATAGTGTTTTATTCTATTCCTTTATATTTTTCACAATTTATTTATGGACATGACTTATCGATCAAGTTTTCTTTTGAGTTTCTTTCCCTTGATACACTATTTTTTGTGAAAGTAGACCATATTTAGTAATTTCTATATTGAAAGATAGTCATTTCTATTTTTCAGCATATATGGGACATCATGTTTTTTTAGATGAAGAGTTTGATGTGATTTTTAGCATGGTATGACTAAATTTATTTGGATCCCACATTGATTTTTATTAGAGACAAGTATCATTTAAATCACCCAAGGGAGAGAAGTTTATGATGACTGGTAAGTAGAAGTTGGGAGAAGTATAGTGGGTACAGACATGATACATGTTTGGATGATTATGGAGTATATTTTAGGCTTGGATCTTTATCTAAGATTAGTGTTAGTCCCGTGATCTTTTCAGATATTTGGGTATCTCTATCAGGACATCTTTTCAAATGACTTCACAAGACCCCCCCCCCCCCATGATATAGGAGTTGGCATTGAGTAAGAACCCATTCCAGGCGGTCAACTAATTTTGATACCCCATTAATGTATGTATACATATAATTTTAAGGAGTATAATGTAAAACTGAAGAACATGGAGTATAAGGGTCTTATTAGGTCTAGCATATCACCATGTGTTGCAACTATTTTTTTTGATAAGAATGAGGGTGGTAATCCTTGAATATATATATATATATATTAAAAAAATGATTCATGTGATGGTAAATAACATATATCCTATACCTAGTAATGATAATATCTTTGATCTATTATAGGGAGCCCAGTGGTTCTCTAAAATTGATCTCTATTCAGGCTATCACCAGTTTTGGGTTAGAGAGGAGAACATCCCAAAGACAGTGTTTCAGAGAAGTTATGGGTTATACAAGTACTTGGTGATGTTTTTTTGGACTAAAGAGTGTGTTGCTAGTGATCATGGATCTCATTAATAATATCTTCCACCTATTTCTTAACTCATTCGTTGTGGGGTTCGTTGAAGATATCCTTATTTTCTCACCAACCCCAAAGTAGTATGAAATAAATATTGAGATATTTCTGAGTACTCTTTGAGAACATAATAATTATGATAATATATTGAAGTATCCAAATTGGAATCTATATTTGAAATTATTAGGGAATTTGGTTTCTAATATTGGTATATCAGTGGTCTTAGAGAAAGTGGATGCAGTGATGTTATGTGCATGTCCTGAAAATGTGTTTGGGATATGGAGATTTCTGGCTTTAGAAGGATACTAACAGGGTTTCATCCAAAACCACTCTAATTAATTAAAACCCATGGATGTGGTGACAAAGAAATTGGTAAAGGTTAGTGTTCAAACTAGTGTGAGAAGGATTTTCTTGAGCTGAAGAGTAGGTTGAATACAGCTCTAGTTTTGATTCTTCATAATCTTGGGATTGGGTATACGATATTTTGTAATTCATCAAGTGTTAGTTTGGGGAAAATACTCATATAAAGGGAGTAGGTAATCTCTTATGGGTCATGTCAACTGTAACCCCATGATTAGAACTACCCCACCCTTGACTTGGATCTAGGAGAGGTGTCTAGACATTAAATTATTGGTGACATTATATCTTTTATGAGAGGCTTCTTGTCTACACGAACCCCAAAATCCTCTACTATATCTTCTCAAATTAAGACCTCAATTTAAGATAGAGGATCTAGGTAGAGTATCTAAATACATTCAACTTGGAGATGGACTATTCACTGTTTAAAGGTAATTTCATTCCAGATTCTATTAGCCATAAGATGTAGGTAGTTTAGAAGCTTGATGAATGGATTTTGGAATAATAGTAGTGCTTAATAAGTTTTTTGGTCAATTATAGGATGGATTATTGTGAGGACTAGGGATCAGTGACATATTTTCCACCAATGATCACATCTTCTTTACTATAATATGTGAAGTTTGGTTAAAAAAACCAAACCAAAATGTACTGTGATTTGATCACAGCTATAAGGTAGTGACTTGATACCCTAGTTGTCATTAAGGGAAGATTATGTGATCTAGTACCTGGGAGAGTTTTAATCCATGTTTCCATTAGTGAATACATTATTAGAGACAATCATAGCTATAAGTGGGTGGTGCTTCTTAGAGAGAAAAAGATATACCATGACCTTAGGTTGTAGTTTTGGAGGCCAAGGAAGAGAATGGATATTACAGGATTTGCTTCCCAATGCCTTACATGATAAAGTAAAAGGGTTGAGCACCAACATCCTAGTGGTTTATTCCAACCAGTTCATGTGCCCATGTTAAAGTGGGAGGATGTCACAATGGAATTTTATATGGGGTTTCCTAGGAACCTGAGGTTTCATGATTCTTTTCGGTAATTATTGATTGAATAACAAAATATTATCATTTCTTACTAATCTAAGAGACTCACCCAGTTAATGAGCTATAAAGACTATATGTCTGTGAGAAATTATGCTTACATTGAGTTAGCTTGATAATTTTATTAATACGTATGCATGTTTTACATCATGGATTTGGAATAGTATTTAGAAGTTCTTAGTGTCTCAAATAAGATTTAACATAGTGTACCATCCTCATACAGACAAACAGTTAGAGAAGATGATTCGTATATTGGAGGATATTCTACAGGAGTGAGTCATAGACTTTGGTGGAGTGTGGAAGGATCACCTATCCTTAGTTTAGTTGACATACAATAATAGTTTCCATGATTCTATTTAGATGTAACCTTATGAGGATATTTATGGTTTTCCATGTGGTTTACCACTTTATTGGAATAAGGTTGGTGAGATGGTAGTTTTGGGGTCCAATGTAGTAGAGGATATTTCTAAGGATAGTGAAGTTTATTTATAAGAGGGTGACTGGAACTCATAGAAAGAATAATACTTATTCCAAATATAGGAGGATACCTTTGGAGTTTTTTTGGGTGACCAGGTTTTTATGATAGCGGCTCCTTGGTTAGGACATTAATATTTGAGGAAGCAAGGGAATATAGTGTCATGTTATTTTGGAAACTTCAAGATCACTGAGTGGATTGGAATAGTGGAATACCATATGTATCTCCATTCTCACTAGATAGGTATGAATAATGTGTTTCATGTGTCTCATCTCTAGAAGTACATACCTAACCCTATGCAGGTTATTGACTATGACGATGTTGGGATAGAACCTAACACATTATATGTGGAATGCCTAATGTGGATTATATACTGAAATAATAAAGTACATTTATTGAGGATGGTAAAACATTTACATGTTCTATAGAATCATGAAAATATGTAGACTTGGGAGAATGATTCAGATGTTCAGGATCAATGGCCTGAGTTGTTCAAGAAGAACCTTTGAAGGTATTTCTCATGGATGATAAGTTGTTAGAGGGTGGTAATTATAACAACCTTTCTCTAATGTTATGTATGAGATGTTAATTTTATAAAATTCCTCATTCCTATTTTAGTTCTTCACTAATATGGGTGTTTAAGTGTTTTTAATAAAAATATTCCAAGAACTGGTGGTTAGAATGTTTTTTTGAGGAAGGTTTGCGTGCTAGATGGAAAGATTCCATAGGATAATTGGAGGAACCCATGAGACAGTCGGTGAGGGAACAGTAGGTCTATAGTTTTATGAAGATCCCAATAATTGGACGATGGTGTAGGAATAACCAAGGTGGTTCTTCCTAGCACACTGACAATATAGGGTCCAAAAACCAGTAATATGATGGTTCCATTGGCTTTCAGGTACATATTGGTTGAGGGTGTATTAAGTGCACCATGTAGATTTTATTTTCACTCAGTTCACATCCTTATTAATTACACAATTCTATCCCCATATCCCATATTTTAAACTAGATACCTTCCGCATTGACTCATGGATTCCCCCATTCATCTTGTCTTGGTTATTAAACATTAGATCAATATGGAGATGTGAGAATATTGAGTTTCCTCAATATCTACACAAATATCCTCTTACTCATTAATATTTATGCATGGTTCTATGATAGATCTATGGTTTCTATATTGATTCAATGATTAATTATTCCTTCCATCATATATTAGTGAAAAATCTAGTGTTTTATATTGTCTTTGGATCAGTTCAACATCTACCATCTATTATGGATATGTAATGGGTATATATAAATTTGGTTAATATTCTTAATCATATTATTTGTGGTGGATTTATTATATAACTATAAATAGTTAATCATGCTTTAGTATATTGGGGGTTGATTTGACGTGCCAATGATATTCCCTTAAACAAAGTTAGATCCCTTGTGAAGAGAGTAAATTTTCAGGTATGTTTGTATAGATCAGTCATCATCAGAAACTCTTCTTCTTGAATATCATATTGGATATATTTTATTATGAAATTTTGAAGGTGGATCAATGTTCATTGACTAAAACCAAACTTATTTTATATACTTGATGAGTAATTCATGATATACTCAAGGATCCCACGAATTAAAATCATCTTCTTTGACATATCTTATAATTTGTTCCATTTATATTCTATAGGAGGTATATGATTTTAGAACTCCCTTATTTACATGGAATCATCTCAGGTATATTTTTTAAAGCTCCTTATTGATGAACTATAACTTGAGATAGACATCATTAATGTGCTAGCATGTTCTTTTTGGTTCACAATATGATTTTTACTTTGATCCTTTAATGAATATTGTAGTACCTCAATAATGATCTTAAGTTAGTATGTTCCATACCATTTAAGGCCTTTGTATATCCTTTATTCCATGATTTCTAATTGTAATTCATAGCTTGTTGACTATAACAAACAATTATTGCTTATGGGTGTGTGTGAGAGAGAGGGAGAGGGATACATGTGTGTGATGCTTGATTACATGATTATTTCTATTTTATCTTGTTAACATGATTTATATTGATCAAATTTTGTTATATGTTTATACTATATGTTGATGGTGATGGGATCTGGTTTTCCTTATTATTAATTTCCTTATTTTGTGTTTTTACCATGCCTTGGAGATATTGTCTTCGTACTTATTACAAGTGGACCATTGTGGTATGATTACACCTTAGAGAGAGAGAGAGAGAGTACTTATGACATATATTGATGATGATAGTGGAACCAAACATAGGGTAAGTGCATGAAATCCTTTTGTCTTGACCCAAATAATGATTCCTTGTGGATATCAAGTAACGTTTTAGAACTTAATGCTTTGACGATAAAGAGAAAATGTTCACTAGTTGGCCTTGGGAAACAACCTAAGGCTCGATGTCCTTTGGATACTGATTAAAATTTTAACTAGTCTTATGGATAGATCTTGATCACTTCTATCATCCTATGGTTATCCTTCCAGTATGGATAATAAATAGGTAAAACTGAGACTTGTGTTAACTTTTATAGCATATCATCACTCAATATAGGATTTTTTTATGATTTCTTTTACAATTATTGTTATCATAGAAGACACTTGTTACACTTATACGCACATTATAAGGATGAATTGGTGGTTTCCTACTTGGATTTATTACTCACACCCTGTAAAATCATCTCGATGTACACACACAATTCATGTAGAGGGATCAAAGAAATAGAATGGGGCATGTGGGAGATGGTTGAGATAAGGTGATTAGATCTAGTAGTAATACCTGAAAGTACTCTAGAGTATTATGTACTATTGTTTTATTTATATAATTTCACTTTATACTCTGGTTTGGATTACCAAAATCGGAGCCCAGTTTCTTTATTTTTATGGCATGTGTGTTATTTGATATAAAATTATGGTGATTTATATTCTATATTGATCACTCTAATATTTTTTATATTTTTTTAATGCATGTGATATTGGGGTATAGTTTTTCTATTGATTGAGTTTGAACCCTCACTTCTAGTTAGTAGCATCTTATGTATAGGAAGGCATGTATGAGTTCTTGAGGATCTCTATCTTACTCCATGTGGTTTTTGGGTCAGGAAATTACACCTTTTTTTCATATAAGATAAAATGATAATGAATTTTGGAGGTGGGGAGAAAGATAAAAAAAATATAATGTGAAATGATTTCTCTTTAAATGATGGAGAAGAAGATCAAAGGGAGATGTAATAGTGCATTATATTCTCTATGGAATTTCACCTACACTCTATATTAAGTTATTATATAATCTAAATAATTTAATATTTAAATAAATTTATCTTTTAACTTCTTATAGATTTATAATCTGATAGTTGAAAATATTTTTGTGGCATATTTTGATTTGGATACTCATTTATACATCACTTATATGACTGTTGTGGCTATTGTGGCTTCATTTGAGACTTATGATTAATCCAACCATTATATACCTCATGTATTAATATTTATTTATACTAATATGCATTTTTTAGGATGAAATTGAAATCTCTTGTTAACATATCAATGTTTAAAATATAGATATTAAAATGTTGAGTTGAACAAAAATGTAGTTATAATGCTCATCTAAAAAACATATTTCATATTTCTTAATCTTTTAAATATATTCATTGTACTCATAAAATTTTATGATATTAAATTTTATTATCTTGTTCATTATTTTCTTCAAAAAATCATTCTATTTTTAGGGTTTGGTCGGAGTGAGGTGATAGAATAAAGACTCATTTGAATTTATAATTATTTGAAATGCTCTGAAATTGTTCCATTTATCTTTTTACTTGATCTTATATATAGATAAATGAAATAGGATCATAAAGTTGATTCCAGAGTAATTAGAAAACTCTTGGATCATGCGTTTAGTGTGTCATCCAATTATTCTTTTCTCTACTAGTAAATGAGTTTTGTATATTGATGTAAATTCAATGACGAGATATTTTATGCTGATTCTGAAATTTATAAATTTAATTTCCTTCACAACTTATCATCCTATATATGTATTTTTATATCACATATCATTGAGATATCACTTTTACTATATAAATTTTTACACTAGATTATTATCTTCAATTTCATTAATTATATTTGAAGTACCTGCATTTTGTAGGATCATTGGGTGTGGGAGGGGTGTATCATTGAACTCTTTTAATTTTGGGATTATTCTCTCATTTAAGAACTTATTTATTTTTGTATGGTTAAATCCTTTATCCTATCTTCTTTAAAAACTCATCCTCATATTATACATGTGAAAATGATATTACAAAACAAGATCATCATGATTTTTAATTTTTGGAATAAAAGTAAACTACTTTCCATGTTAATTATACACCCCAACGTGATTTATCTACTTAATTAATAGTAACTATTCATACACACAAACTATATTCTACCTTTAAAAAATTATAAAATCCATCCTTTATTAAAAAATTCATTATATTCCCCAATTTGAAACTCCTAGAGTGATTTGTTATACATGCTAACCACAAGCCTCCAATAGCTAGTAATACACCCCAACCAAAACATCCTTTTGAGATTTTATTTAGTATATAAATATATTCTTCTTCATATGGACTTCCCCTGTAATAAAATTGAATCAACTTATCTTATGTATATATTCTTCAAGTTCTTATGATGATTTGTTGAAATATCTATTGGTCTTGAAACTACCATAAGATCATAAATGATCTAGATCTACTTAATACTCTTCTTCAAAATTTCTACTTCTAGGAATTATAATTCCAAAACATTGTACTTATGGTAACATTATATTTGGAACATTATCTTCCCAGTTCTTCTTCTTAAATTTGGTAACTTATTAGAATTTTTTCATTGTCATATCACAACAATTCTCACTCAATTTTACAATCAAAAACCAAATTCTTAATAAGAATTCTTAATTTATATACTCATACCTCCTCCCAAAAAACAAAGAGGAAGTGGGGGATCAAAATTTAAAATTTATTCTTGACTTATTCATCATTTGACTAACATAAATTATTCTAAGTCTATGGATTCACATTCTTCATCATAGCTTCCTAAAATATTTTCATCAATGAAATATTGAAATATTTCTATAATTCTAGCTATATTTATTAATATTGGAAGTGTATCCTATCATTGTTACAATGAGTGACTTTAGAATGTTTTTTTAAAGATCCTCAAGTATCTTTCTAGTAATTTTTTTTTACAATGTATGAATTTGTAAACTTTATGTAAATTTCTTCAAATATCTGTTCAATTATTAATGAATTTTCCATCTATTAATATTCCATTTGGTGGTATTTTATATGATTTATTAGGATTTTCATTATCCAATTCATATTTTTTCTAGATCCACTCTATCCAAAAACCTATATGTGATAATCACAATATTTTACATCTGATAATAATTCGTATTTTATTTATCCTATATATTCAAGAATGTATGTTCAGAAAACTCATAATGTTTAGCCATTTGATTTTCACTATTCTATGGACTCAATAATGATCATCCTATATAATCATATTTCTCTTTGTTTAATACAACTTCATCTGATAAACTTAGTCTCCTAAACTTAGTCTGATGACCTCATCCATTCAATAAACCTTCTTATATTCTTAACTCTATGATTTTATAACTCAAAAATTTTACAAATCATCATTATTACTTTACCATTTTATATAAAAACTTTATAAAGTTTTTATCATTCTATAACTTATTTTTTAAAATATTATTCTAAAATGTTCTTCTAAAATGTTCTTATAATAAACTTAAAAATTTAATTCAAGAATGTTCTTCCAATATACTCACAACATTTCTACAAGAATGTTCTTATTAAATGTTCTTCTAAAAAACTCACAACATTTCTTATGGAATTTTTCTAAAATGTTCTACCAAAGAATTAAGTGATTTCAACTTCATTGATTATAGGATCTCCTTCTCATCCTAAATCACTTTTAGATCTTCCATGAAAGATGTTTTTCTTATTTAAATTATCATAAAAATTATCGAATAAATAAATAATGTTACTTTATTCAAATAAAATTCGTTTTCATCAAATTATCCAAGTAAAATTTCATGAAAACACATATTTAAATATTGATAAAAAATAAAACCAAGATACCATTGGAATAATAATCTACCACTTTGTGTCATTTCTCAATATCCCCACGCATCCTCAAAGTTAATATGTTGGATTATTTCTTTCTCCTCGTTATTAAAAAACAATTGTAATGGGAAACATTGGGGTATTATCAATATAATTTTCTTCTCAAAAACAATTCCTCATTATCTTTCTTCTAAATTTTAAGAGATGGATAATATCACATAGTTTTAAGAAAAGAGCCTTTATTTTATTAGATCTAAGTCTATTTGGGTTAAACCTTTGTAGAAAAAAATATAGATATAAAAAATGTTATATAATATGTCACTAAAAATAATAACATGTGTGCCTTAATCAGAAACTTGTATCTATACTTTTAGGGTTTGAACAAAAATATACTTTTCAAATTTTTGTAAAATCCTAACATAGTTCAATTAACACATTAAACTGATCAGGTGAAAGATCAAAAACTCTCCCTTTATCTCATATTTTCACTAACCAAACACTAATCCTTAATTAATATATACATGAATAATGGATGAGATTGTGAATAACATAAATCATGTTTAAGTGAAGTTTAATATTTTCGTTAGGTATTACCTTATTATTATCCTTTTCTATATAAATGTTTCCCCACAATGGATGCAATAAACATTTCCACTATATAGTAGTTTTAAAAATTCCATGATGTTTCCTTCCACCTACTATCCTACAAATGATATTTGTAATCATCTCCTTAAATTATATGTTTGTTAGATCAAAAAAACATAAAATAACAGGGAATAAGTAGGAACCATTTTGTGTTTTTGAGGAAACATTTTGGTTGAAAATTTATTCTCAAACATGGTTATTATTTTCTTATAATCTCATCATTATTATTTTGGATTTTCAAATCATCACTTATGGATTCTCCAAAAAAAATCTCAATATTATCATTTAACGCAGATTTCTTTCACTGACCATTAGTTTTTATATTATATTATTTTATTTTCATAACCTTTTCCAGCTCTTCTGGATAAATGACCAATAAATCATTATTTAGTTACTCTTCTTCTTCATGATTCTAAAAATTATTCATAAAATAATTTCCATCAAATAAATTTTATTTTATATTCTTTATAATTTTCAACCCCTTTAAACCATTGGGAAACTTACACTGAAAAATATTCAGGAAATCCTTGTCTTTTTTACTTACAAATCCACACCTATCCTAAAATTCGTTTAAAATTTTAAATTTATTTTTCAAGTGGACTAGACATAGATTTATTTACATTTAGTTTCTTCTTGAAATTATTCCTCATTTTCTCACAGAAACTCCCCTTAGTTCTTCCCACTTCTATAGTAAAGACATATTGAACCAATATTTATATGCATTGCCTAAATTTTATATAACAACAAAAAAAACTATTAAAATTTTCTCTCTTATAATAATATTGATTGTGGTACTTTTATTTTGGTTCTTCTAATAGTGTTTTTTCCTTTATCCTTTACTGTGGAATTTGTTTTCAAGAATCTATAATCTTCTAATAATTTATTTTGGGATTTAATAGTACTCCTCCTTTTGTTTCCAACATTTCACCTTATTTTTATAGAAATTGTTCCCTGTCATTCTAAATATTTTATCATGAAATAATATTCTACATAAATTCAATTTTATTCCAAAAAAAACATATTTAATTTTAATAACTTTTTGAATTCCGGTTTCTCTAGAAGTTCATGATGAGTTGATTTTAACTTTCGTTTCTTTGGAAAAATATTCATTCAAATTCTTCAAGGATTTTTCATCTAATAAAACCCTTTATTTAACCTTTCCTAATTAATATTATTTCATATAAAGTTTCTCATTATGTCCCTCTAACATATTTTATTTCTCAATGAAGATAAATTTTAGTAAATTTATTTCATCTAGATATCCTTCTTCTCATCTAAAGAAACATTTATTTCTATTAATATCCTTACGTTTTTCCTTTGATAATTTTTCATTTATTTCTCAAGTTTTGTAGCCTCCTCAATACATGGTTTAAAATCATACTTCATCTTCTATTACTGTTTTTTCTAACTTCTTCAAAACCGCCATTATTGATATATCAAAACCTTTTTCAACATTACCAGGAAAAATCTACTCATTGTCAGAAAATCTAATTGATGATGAATCATAATTGTAATGATTTCTCCTTAAATTCCATTTTTTAATGGGATGTATATAATTCTTCTGATCTATTTTTTTAATATTCTCATCATCCTCATCAGTTTCAAATTCTTCTATTTTCTTCCTTATAAAATTATTGGAAAATTTGCATAGATCATTAAAATTACATCACTTAGATGAATTCTTGTTTTTTCCATCAATTTTTCTTCTCTAGAAATTTTTTAGATAATAGAAATAATTTTATTGAATTTATCTTGATATTACTCGTCTTTTGACTCACTTGACTTGGTAAATTTTACTTATTTAATTTTTTATTTTCATAATTAATCAATGTTCATATCATATTTTTCATTTTTCTTAAAAATATGAGATTTTCTTATATAATAAGTTATGATTAAATTGTGTCACTTATCTAGAGTCAAACCATGTCTTTCCTCTAAGGCTGGTATTTTTTAATCAAATTGATCTGGGATATTTCTCATCATTTTTTTACAGTATTTTAATTTCATAAACTATATATAAATACCTAGTTGTTTCTAACAAAATCATTAAACCTAGTGAAGTAATCATTAGTATTTTTTATTCTACTATTTTTAGATCTTGAAACATGCTTCTCCATATTCGAAACTTTTCTTCCTTTACTTTTACATTTCTTTCAAAAATTATTTCATGTTTATTCCATTTTTTCATGGATATTTAAAAACCCATAAATTTTGTATAAACATTATCTGAAAAAAGATAAAAGAATAATATTGTGAGCCTTACCATCAACCTCTAAATTTCTTTTGTCAGAAAAAATTCATTAATTCATCCTTTCCTTGAGGTGGAAATATAACAGTTTAAGTATCTACAACTTATAGGCCAAGATAAAGTAGATAGGGTATCATTACTATTTTACTTCCATAATAGTTTTTTCCACTTAAGTATGGAATACCTCTGTTATTAACTAAATTTAAATTCTCCATCCTCCATAATAAAATCTATAGTGTAACCCACTCTGATTCCAATTGATGCACCAACATTTTATAATATCGCTAATAGGTATAGGGGATGAATCATTGATCTTTTTTACTTTTAAAAATTTTCTATATTTTAAATACTTAAACCTCTATGGTTGGTTAAATTCTAGATTCTCTCATCTTTAAAAAATCATTCACACCTAATACTTATAAAATTGAAAACACGAACACCATGATTTACAATTTCCAACATAAAATCTAAACCCTTTCCCTATTGGATATACACACCAACATAGTTTATCTACTAACTTCAATGGTAATTGATTATATAACACAATGATAATGTTTATTCTCATGGTTATACACCCTATAATTTCATTAAAATTTTATTATACATGAAAACTGAAAACTTCATTAGTGATTGGTTACACACCCCAACCTCAAGCCTCCAGCAGCCAGTTATTATCCCAACCACAAAATCCTTTTTAGAGTTAATCATGTATTGAAATATATTGATATTCAAATCATCATCCACAGTAATAATGTGGGATCAAATTATATTTTTTACACATTTTTTAAGATCTTTAGTATCTTTAATTAAATATCTACTTGTTTTAAAAATTAATCTATATTTTAGATGATCTGGATATACTCAATACTCTTCTTCTATAGCATATTATTCTAGAGCATCTTCTCTTAGAGCATTTTTCTTCTAGTAATTATTCTTCCATAACTATTCCCTTCAGGTTATTCTTATTAGAATTTTAAATTCTCATAATTCTTCCATTAACCAATTAAAATGGATTCCCACTCAATAGTAACATCAACAACCAACATTTTAAGAAGAATTCTTCTATTTATATACTTATACTTCTGCTGAAAAATAAGGAAGAAGTGTGGGATCCAAATTTGAGCTTCCCACCGGATATATTCTTAATTTATCCACCTTCTATGATTCCAAAACATTAGTGTCTCATTATTTATTAAATGTTCTTCAAATATCAACATTAATAATCTCTTTCAATATTCCTAAAATCTTATCATTATTTACAAAAATTTAAAGTACTACTCAAAATTTTCCAAGTGAATGACTTTATAAATTTTATGTAAAGTTCCTCAAGTCATTTACCAGTTTAGAAAATTTTACAATATGGATTTTAAAATGTTTATGTAAAGTTACTTAAATATTTTTATAGATTTTATTTTTATGAATTTATATATCTATAAAGGCTTCATCTGGTAGTAAATCATAATAAGTACTCCATTATGAGAATATTCTTGGTTCATCTTTTCTTTATACCATTCTTCTTTTTTTATTGTACTCTATCTAGAAGCCTATATCTATTGAATTGAAGATTTTATATCTAGTAATTTTTATAGTTTTTTCTATCTAATGGATTCAATAATTTTTTTCTAATAAACTCATAAGATTCCACTATATCATTTTTACTATCCAATGGTCTTGAGAATGTCCATTTGGTAGACTCGTATTTATATTTATCCAATAAAACTTCATATGATTAAATCATTCCCTAAAATATAGTATAATAACCCCCCCCCATTCAATTAAACTATATATATTTCAAACTCTATGAATCCATAACTTGAACTTTGTAAAAATAATCTTTATAACTCAATCTCGGTAATGATCAATATTATAACTCAAAATTTGTGAAACTAGAATATATAAATTCTACTTTTTATATCTTGATTTTATAAAATTATTATCCTAGTAGAATATATTTATTTAAATATTCTTCTGTAATGATATTATAAAAATTACTTTGATTAGACTCACCAAAATTCTTCTGTAATTTTTCTTTGGATAAACTCATAATTTTTATTTCAGATTTTTTTCGGAATGTTCTTCTGATAAACTCATGACTATTCGTCCAGAATTTTCATCAAGAATGTTTCAAAAATGTTGTTTTGAAATAGATTTGGTGGAATTCAATTTTATATATCATAAAATATTATTCTTAGTTTGAATCACTTTTATATCATTCATTAAATAGATATTTAATCCTTGAATGATCAAAACAAGCATATTCTAACTGGTTTTTTTTTAATTTATTCAGAGCATCAAATTTCCTATCAACTTCTCTAAGAAACATTTATTATAAAAACATATGGACAATTTGACCAAAAATTCAACCAAGATACATTGGGAACATCAATTTTAATATTCATTCCTTGTAATCTTGACTTTTAGATTATTCAATTCTATTATTATATATATAAGATACATCTCCTTTTCTATTAATAATCTATCCTGGACTTCTTTGTTTTTTTATTTGGAATATGATTTTTAATCTTTTTAATTATTTTGAAAATTCTTGGCCATATTTTTTTTATACAAAAAAAAGTTCATTATAATCAATAAAACCAATTAGTCCAAAGGATGAGAAATGTGGCATCTAGAGGATTACCCAACACACACACACACATAAACACTCACATATATAGTGAGGGAGGGGGAGGGGGACAGAATGTGATATAGATAAATAAAGTATCTTAAAGACAACAATACTATTTATTTCCTATTTAAATATAATTTATATCTTAAAATTATTTTTTTCTTATCAGTGAAATATGACTAAAATACCACTAAAATTTTAAAAACTTATAATAATGGATGTTATGCATTTTTACATAACATCTAATTAACTAGTTTCATAATTCTTATAAATCACTAAAAAAGAATTGAGTTTCTTGTATTAATTAAGGTTATTATATATAGAGGTAATTAAACATCATCAAAAAATTCTAATCCCCAAGAATATATTTTCTCAAAGATCTACCACACACACATGAACTCTCTCTTTCTCCCTCTATTTCCATTGATTTAATACAAAATGTGGGGATTGAAATTTTTATTTCATTTTACTAAATATTAAATTAGTCATTTTATTTCATGGTAAGTCATAATTCAATGGGTAGAAGATTTCGATTTATAATATTACACTACAAGAAAATAAGATAAACATATAATCTATAACTAACTATGTTATATTATGTTTAATTCATTGAATTCCTCTCATGGAAATCCTTCATGATTTTTAATATCTAATTCCACTATGTTAAATTCAGATTTTATAACTAATAAACATAAAATCATTCTCATAATGAAAATATTTGGTTACTTATTTATGTATTTTTTATTGTTACTGGAATAAATTATTATCACATCAATAAGTCTAGTATAAAAATATCTATACCATCATATTATTTTCTCATAGATATGTTACACTATATGAAGAAAAATTATGAATTGGTTATAATGATTAAGAATACATATTAACGGTCATATTGAATTCAATTCCCCATCATCTATACTTTCTTAAATAAAAAATAAAAGAAGGATAAAATGAGTAAAAAATAATTTTTATCATGGATAAGACTAACATAGCTATTTAAAAAGTTTCAATAATTTATATATTAATTGGAAATGTTATATATTAATATTAATTTTATATATTTTATTTTATTTTTTATTGGATTCACTTGTGTAATAGATTACTCAAGTTATAATTACAAAAGAGGGGGTGAAATATATATTGGAAACAATATTAAATTAGGTTAAGAATTATCATGTAAGGTGGTTTAAAGAGATAAGAGAATAGGAAAATATTTTGGATATTAATTTTTTATCTTCAAAAAGATAAATATAGTGAAAAAATTAATATCTAATAAAAATGTAGATATGAAACAAAACATATAAAATAGGGTAATAAATATGATAGTGTTGATATCCAGTGACATGGAAATAAAATCTCAAGTATAATTTTTTTGTAAATTTATTTTTCATGACTCTAGGAATAAAATAAAGTCTTATTAAATTATATTATATTTTTTGTGGGTGAAAGATATATTTTTTTAATATTTAAATTTAATTATTTACTATGTAAAATGTTAGTCTATCAAGGATTCATTGTTTCATAAACAAATTGGGATTGTTTCGTTTAGGGTGATAATAGAGTGTATTGTCAATGAAAATTATAAAATGTTATTTCATACTAAGGTGGTTCCTATGGTAGGATAAATTATAAAGAATTTAATTATGTAATAAAGAATTATGAAACAATAAAAAATTATCTCCACATAATGAATCAAATATAATCTAATTATAAAACAATATTATATATTATTTTGACGTAATTATTATTTTAAAAAACTAATTTTAACCCCAATATTCCAATAAATATTTTGGATATACTTAAAAGTATATATTTTTTCCATATCAATGTTATAATATTTCATTAGGTAGGTTACTAATGTTTTTATTGATATCTCAAATTTCCAATGAACTTATTAGGATTTATATTTTTTATTAGAAAAAAATGCATCATACTAGTCTTCAAGAAATACATTATATAGTACATGACATTTGAAATGATAATTATTTTTGGTTTATTTTTCTTTAAATGTGATACTAACATAAGTGTTTTTAATATACATTTCCCTTCCATCTAAAAATTAATTCAAAAATGACATATGGTTATATATTTATAAATCCTAATATTTTTCAAATATTAAGAAAAATACTTTTTTAGAATCTTATATTTAAATTCCTAATCAATATTGGTTGACCTAATGATTTGGGTGAATAAAATTTTATTATAATGCTCTTTATATTTTGGTTATATATTTGAGATACAAGGTATAGAGTTTAGATTATAACAACGGTTTTTTTGTCTTTTAAATGATAAATTTAAATTTTTTTATAACGATATCCATGTATTGGGAATCAGGTTAAAGGACCTTCAAATACTAGGTTTTAATTTGTTCTAAAGGTGGAATCCCTTTTAAATTATATATATTGACATGCCATGAGCCTCTTTGAAGGAGTTTGAAAGGAGACTTATGGAGATTATATGCTAATGGATTCCTTTAAAAAAAATTAATGTTTATATTATATTTTACGCTTAAATGGAATAGTTAATACAAAAATGATTTTATATTTAGTAGTTATATATTCTTTGTTTCATGGATTGGAAAACATGTTGGGTGACCTAATATGTGTGCAGAGTTATCTTCATGGTCATAAAAATATGTAATAAATCAATATACTTATTTATTTAGTTTTTTATGCAATTCATATATCTAGCCTCTTAGTAATGGTATATAGGACCTCATATAAGATGTTTTAAATAATTATTTTACCTTGTAATGGTCGTGTAACTTTGGAAAATTGGATGGATTTTTTGAATTAACATTATTATAATTTATTTTGTTTTATTTAAAGTAATATTTTAGGGATATTAATAAAAATATGGAAACCTTGAGATATGGAATATATCAAATATACCCTAATGGAAATAAAATTGGTGATACAAGATATTAAGGTATTCCCAATGATGAAATTGGGTTACCCCAATCATGTTTAGGCATGACTTAATATTAGTGAAATTTAGATTTGTATTTATTAATTATGTGGTTTATATCATGTTATCTCAGTTATAAAACACTTATTTTAAAAGAAATTTTTCTGAGGAATATAAGAATATTAACTCATGGGTTTGTTATGTTCCTAGGTTAATTACTATATACGGGAGTTATGGAAATAGGTTTAATGTATTTACGACTAATTTTTTTTTTATATTTTTATGATTTTTTATGTATTTGTTTATTTAAATTTTTTATATACTGTATATATGATATTATGGGTCTAAATTTTATTATTATTTTTGGGTGAACAATAAGTGTTGAAGTTTGGCCCTGCAAATTTTGACTTAAAGATCATGACTGAGAAGGTTTCTGTATTTTTACTCTTTATTTCTTATTCTTGTTAGGTTGATCTTGGGATAATCGATCAATGATTATATAGGATATATTAATTAAAAAAATAGTGGTTTTTATAATAAATTCATAGAGTGGTAAAATTATTAACAGTAGATAATATGAGGTAAAATAATTCCAATTTTTATAGTTTGAACATATGGCTGGGTTTAGGTGGGTTTTCCTTAATCAATTTGAGATAGAAATACATTATTTATTTAGTTATTAACTATTAGAATAATTTAAATGTATTTACATTAAAATTATTATATAGAAGGAGTGGTCTTGGACTAGTGTATTTGATGTTATGTGGGATTTACCTATATACATTTTGGTGTGCTTGGTTAATTTCTATTTATATATATTTACACTTTTTTTCTTTTTTTTATGTTATACCGGTGGTTTATTTAATTAATTTTTATATTTATGTTATATATAGCATGATTTTTATGTTTCATACACTTTCACATGAATCTAATTTTATCATACTCACTTTGAAGAAATAATGACATTTAGGAAACCCTATTGAGTTATTTATACTCACCATTACCAATGTAAATTATGTGGTTTGTGTTTTTGCATAGGAATACTATTTTTAGTGTTTGGGTATCTTTATCAACTCTTAGGTGGGTATAATGTATCCTAGAAGGTGGATTCTTTTTTACCAATAATTGGAAAATGATTTTTGAGTTGATTTAGAAGTCGTTTTCTTTAGTTTTTGTAGTTGTGTATTGGTCAAGTGGATTATGTGGGATTATAGTACATATGTGATATATGATTTTATATGTTTCATTTTTATTGTAACCTTCATTTAAATTTATATATTGAGACTATCTATTCCAAATTATGGGTCTTACTGTTTTGTCTATAGGTCATCATTTTCAAAATTCTGATGAGAAAAGTTAGATTCTTTATATAAATTTATCGTGGAATATTTTCTTAGGTTATTTACCGTATATTCTCTAAAAATATTATATAAATCCCCCAATACAAGACACCATCTAACAAAATTTAGGGACATGTGCGTAGTTTCCATGTTGGTTTGGCCTGGGATAGGATTTATCTCAGGCCAGGTCATTAAAAAAATTTACTAGATCTATTTAATCATTCAAAACTAAAGAAATTAAAAGGTGAAGATAGGATTTTCAAAATTGTATATTATATTAAATATAATAATATTTATAAATGGTGTGTTGATAACCCAAGTTACTAGGTAATTAAAATTATTTAGAGTTGTAATTCAATGTGGAGTGAGGGATCAATCTTTAAATTCCATAAATGAGATGGAAATAAAACAACATCATCAAGTCATAGTGCTCTGGGATAATTTAGTTATTTAATTTCCCATTAATTATTTGATTTCATATAAAATATTTTGATTGTTCATGCTGGATTATGATTATTTTTTATGTTTAGGAAAAAAAATTCTACGTGTTTTCATTTTGAAAGTTTTAAAAAAAATTAAAGTTTAAATTATTTTAAAAAATATAGGTTATGACACATGGGATTTATAACTATTATGTGAGTAAAATTTTTGTATTTCTGTTAAAATATAGGTTAAAAATTTTATTTTAATTTTTTTAATAAATTATAGTTTGGAATTTAAAAAAGGGTTTGAAAAAAAATCTAAAATAAGGGAATTTTGAAACTATATTTAAATTATTTTAAATGTGAATAATATATTTTAAAATTGGTTTATCTTAATGTAAAATTAAAATTGAGGGATAATTTTCTCAAAAACCCTTGTGATTCCATTTTCATTTTATGAAACTCCATTGTATTGGTTTCTTGAGATGTTTAAAATACATGGAATAAAATTTTAAAATTCTTTAACAATAGGTTTGAAACAATTGGGTATAACTTTGATGATTAAACATATGGAGTCCCTTTGTTATAGATGTTTTAGTTATTATTATGATTTATTAAATCATTTTAAAAACTAGTTTATCTAGTGGAAATCAAGCTAGTTATATAAAAAAATATCTGGGGTCTGGCAATTAGGATAACTGAGTAATATAAAATGATATAAAAGTATTTCATGGTTGGATTCTCTAAAAAATTAGTAATTTCTTAATAATAGTGATTCTATTTGTTTAGGTTTTTAAAGTACTTATGGTTGGTATCATCATAAGGTGGTTTAATTTAAGAAAAAATGTACCAAATATATTAGGTCAATTTCTATGTTTGGTAATATTATGCTTATGGGAATTAATAAATTTTTAAATTTGAATTTAAAATTCATTTGAAAACATTATATTTTACAAGGGGTATCAACAAAGATAAGTTATTTTGTAGAATAAGGGTGTGATTGGAAATGGTTAGAGTGATTTTATGTTAAAATTTTGGGTTGGTATAGGGTAAATGGTATAATGATGTATTTTTTGTAACAACATATTATTTTAAAATTTATTAAATATGAATTTGTGAGTTTTAATAGGAAATAAATAGGTAATAAATGTGGTTTTGTTAAAAAATATTCAAAATTAAATTATCAATTATTTGGACTGTATGAATTTTAAATGTGCTAATTATCCTTAAGAAAGAATTTTAAGAATACATTTTAGTTTTAGGTGAATTATAAAGGTGAAGATATAAAAAAATTTATGTTTAGTGAAAACATTTATCTGTCATCGTAGCCTAAAACAATTAAAAAAATCATGCACGTCATTCTAAATTTCAAAATAATTAGACTTTATTAGCTACATGATTAGGAAAATAATTAATAGTAATTGTGATATAATTAAATACCCTTTTATTTCATGAATTCATTCCCCCTCACATATTTACTTCCTCTAGTCCGCCTTTATCATCTTTCCTTAATTCAATTACTCTTTTATATTAACGTATGTCCATGGGAGGTAAATTATTTGTAAATTATTTCTTAGATTGAATGTGAGGCTTCGAATCTCTTTTTTTATTTTATATTTGGGTTGAATTTTTATCATTATTTGGGGATTTTGAAATGATGTTTTATTTATAAATAAAAAAATCCCATTTAATGATGAGGGTTTTACTCATGGGACTTTGGGAAGGATGAAGTTATTTGAATGTACAGTGTGGGGATGTTTATCAATTTCAATCCATTGCCCAATGAGTTTTCTTTAATTAGATATAAATTTTATGGTTTTTACCAGAAGTGTAATTTATAATATTTAGGTATTATTTCTTAAAAATATAGTAGGTTGTTGTTTTTTTATATATCATGTTGAAAATATTTTAAAAAATATATTTTATTGTAATTAACCTTGAATTTTCCAAGTAGTTATCATAAATTGTGATGAATATGATCTTCATGCTAGTTTAATTATATTTTTCAATTATAATACTTATATTAGTATGTCATATTAAGGTCATGTAATTTAAATGATAATTAGATCAATTAAAATTCACAAAGTATATATTTAAATAAATTTATGCAGCTAATTGATTAGTGAGCTAGTTGGATAAGACATGATTTGTTAATTTCTCATTATAGTTTGATTGAAATTTTATGAGTGAGGAATAATATATTTTATAAACCATGTTTTAAAACTAAAATTTTGTTAAAATGAATTAAAAAATAAAGATATTTCAAATAATTTTTTTTAAATAATATTTTTAAATGATTTTATTTTTTGAATAATAAAAGTTGGAATTTTTTTCCATGTGATTTGTTCAGGAATTGATGTTTTTAAACAATGGGATATAATTTTTGGTATAGTCCATTAGAGTTTATTTGGATCATGGTTTTGGTTGTAGTTATGGATTAGTTTGGTATGAACTAGATTTGAATAATTTATTTTTCCGGATTTTGGTACTTACCCTTAAATAGGTTCTGGGATATTTTTTTTCTTAAGAATGGGAAAAACATAATGAGATTCTATGTTATTCAAAAATCAAGAAACCTCCTTTTATTATTAGATTCTATATTTTAAATTATTAGGAAAAAATTGTTAACTTGAGAACTTTATGTGTCCAAAATATGATTAGAATGTACATCTTATTTTTTTATGAATTTTAGATGTGAGGTAATGATATTTGGTTTGTGAAGATATTTAGTTTGTCTTTTTGGTGAAAAATAAATTATTTTTAGTACATAGTAGCCTTGGGTGGGAAATGGATTGATGGACCTTATAATTTTGCTTTTTTATTTATTCAAAATGTGTAACCTAATAAAAAAATAATTATATTGAATTGTTATAACATTAAAAAAGTGATACAAAGAATAATTCTAAAAATTGGGTTTTAATGAGGGATTTTAGTAAAAAAAACATTATTAAGATAGACAGGATTTTCCATCAAGTAGATCAATATAATTTAGTGCATTCTTATGTGTCTGAGTTGGAAACTATATTGGGTGATATATTTATTGTGTATGGTTATATGTAGGGTTATAAAACCATGCATTCAAATAGTGTATTTCTCTATTTCTATGTTTTTTAGTACTTATCATGCCTAATATTTTATAAAAGGGTTCTATAAATTCATATAAATAATTTAATGGGATATTTTAATATCCTAGACCATCCTAAATATAAAAATCCGACTCTCAATATGATATGTAATGTCACTTGGACATTCATTATTTCCCATGACTTCCAAATGCTAAAGAATTAAAGAGATAAATAAGATACGTCATGGGGAACAATTTATATAGAAAACTAGCCTAAGCCAACCCAACCCATCTCCTGAGATAGAATTCCATAAGTCCAAAATCTTGTTCTCAATTACCATGTACTGGTGACAGGAAGTACAACATCAAAAATTATTTTTCATGAATGTTTTCACCTTATAAAATCCAATATCACTCATCTATAAATTAGATGGTCACACTAATGAATGGACAACATCAACATATATAAATAATAAATAGAGTAAATTTAGAAATTACTAAAAGTATATATCTTATCATTAACACATCACAAGTCATAAACACTACATATACATATCATATCTATTTCCAAAGCTCAAAAAATGGAATAAGGCCAAAAAAGGAAATTACATAATCTCTTAATGATAAAAAATCCTAAAAAGCACTCTATACGATCTAAACATCATGATAACTTATCTAAATCATCCAAAAATTACCATATATATAAATAATCAATAAAGGTAACTAAACCACAATGTTCTCTTACCTTTACATGTGTTATATAAAACAAGGTTGGCATATTCCCAAAGTAGTATGCAGGGTTTTTGGAACAAATACCAATATGATACCACCATGAATCTATTTAAGGTCTTTAATGATGAAAACCATAATTTATATTTTGAAAACTAATTTTAAAAAACCTAATTTCACTTTTGAAAATCATGTTCACTAAAAAACACGTTATAAATAACCTCATATTTTATCAAAAATGAACTTCTTTTTTAATAATTAGCAAAAAAATGAATAAATAAAAAAACTCAGCTGACTAAAACATTCTCAACACACCCAAACACGACATAAAAATGGGTATAGGAATAACTTCAATATATATATAACCACATAATATAAATTGAATAATAAATTATATCACAACCATGAAAGGAACTAGATTCATATATAAAGCATACAAAACCAGCTAGGAACAACTAGTACAAACCATCGGAACTAAACAATAGTTTCTAGTGTGAATTATTCTAATAAAATTCTTTTAATAGTCATATAATCAAGGTATAGAAAATTCTGAAGCTCTTTGAGCCTTCCCAAGAACCAATCATAATTCCATGGGCACTCTCGGTATATATGGAAGTGTTTTGGAAGATCCATCAATCTTCATTAGAAAGGATCCCTTGATCCCTTAGAAAACAATCCCTAGTTATTATACTACATGGGCTATGTTTTTATATATCTATGTTACAAACACACACACACAAGGTCTCGCATATTTTACTCAACTCCAAATAGTTAATATCAATGTTTGTGAATTTCATAATCCCTTAGAAAGAAAATTTCATAAATCCTTGTTTATCATAAAAATACATGAACCAAAAACCATAAAATACCCTTTAAAACTCATTTAAAATATTAAAAACACTTTGACCCATTTTAAGAAACACGTGTCGTAAATCAAAACCAAATTCATTTGAAATGAAACTTTAACCATTAAATTACCAACCAATTTAAAAAAAACACAACAATAATGGATAAATAATAAATAATAATTAAAATAATAGGAAATTTAATAAATAACAACACAATTAATACTAGAATAAATAAAAATATATAGAAAATCACCCTTAAATAGAGACATTAACCATGATACCAAAACAAATCACTTTACCTTTGATGAAAACCATAATATTTAGGTAATATCATTCCACACACACATAATTTATAGAGAAACAACTCAAAACTCCCATAAAAAATTTTAGGTTTATCCAATTATCAAGAAAGGGTTTTAATAGACTATTAAAATGGATGAATAAGGATGAACAAGAGGAAAGGAAGGAGAAATCGTGAAAAAACCAAGATTAACTTAAATGAAATCACTAAAGGAAGAAAAAAATTCTCCAAAACCCAAGGGAGGAGAGATTTAAGGTGATATGAGAGAGATATGAATATGGAGGGGAATAAATTAGGGAGATTAACTTAAAATTATATAAGGTAAAAATGATAAAAATAAATTTTTTTAATGATGTAGACACACTGCTCAATTTGGTCTCATGGTTAGCAAAACCATACATTAACCATGTAGGGTATCTCATAAAAACATGACATGAATGGTTTATATAGATCCTCACATTTCTAGAAAAACCAGGAATGAGCCATGAAAATCTATATTATCCCCTAAACATCTCTCTCACATATTTAGTGGTGCGGTTTCACTAATTTTTCACCATAAATGTGCGAGGTACTATTTTCCCAAAAAATGAGACTCATGACCTCTAACTCCCCAAAAATCCTATAATAAATAAATAAATAAATAAATACATCAAAATATAAAACATACCACTAAAATGATGGGTGTCATAATTCCCCCCCTCTATTCCACTTTATGCCCCCAAAATTCTATCAAGGTTTTTTAGAGGAAAATAGGATAGGCTAATTCTCCCTCAATAAAACATCCCACTCCCATTTATAATGGATATTGACACCATAATACCAAAGAAAACTAACTAAAGTGATCAATATACCATGGAGTTAGTTTTTTATTCTCCAGGATATAAATAGGTTGCTCCACCATGGTGGTATCAGGCTCTAACTACAAGTCTTCCATCTCTATCACATGAGATGGGTACGGATGGTACTTATTCAACTTGGATACCTAGATAAAAATATTGGATCAAGTTATACCATAGAGTAATATAACACTAATATTTCACCTTCCTATGACACTCCACAACATAAATCAGCCTACCATAAAATGGATCTGACTTCCCCTAATTTTCCAAGCAATAATTTCACAATAGAATAGAAACCTAGAGTAATAAGTTATCACCAAAATAAAACTCGTGTTTTTGAATATGATGATTGGTATATGATTTTTTGGAGACTCTGAGAAGTCTCTAATCACATTCAAATCAACTATAATTCATCCTTCATCTTCTTGATAATACTTGGTCCTAATAAGTAGTGCTCACCCAATTCATCCCAATATTATGGGGACTGAAATATCTATCTATAAAGAAATATAAAAAGGATACATCTTGATCAATTCATAGTAATCATTGTTGTATAAAAAATCAACCAATTAAAAATACCATTACCACAAACCGGAAAAGTCAATCATGCTTTTAAGAACCTAATCCTAAATAATTTGGATGGCCTACTTAGTTTGACCATCCATCTGTGGGTGGTATGTCATGATCAACTTCAATTGGGTTCCCATGGATTCCTAGATACAATAATAAAATTGAAATGTAAAATGAAAATCCCAATATAAAGCTATCATTTAATGCACACCATGAATCCTAATGATCTCTCATAAATAAAGGTTCCTAAGATCTTGTACATTCATTAACTCTCTAATGGGAATAAAGTGGGATGACTTTTTCAACCTATGTATAATCACCCAAAGATAATTTTTTCTACTAGGTGTATGATTTAGAATAATCAAGAAGTATATAGATATATCATCCCTCTTCCACACTAGGATGGGATGAGGATTAAGCAACCATGTTTTCCTCTGATTCTTCCCTTTGATCTGAGTGAAAGTGAAATATCAAGATAAAATATATACAACAAACTGCCTCATTCCAAGACCCCAGTAATAACTTCCCATAGTGTAAAACATATTGGTATCCCTCTAGTTAATAGATTTAATTGAATAATATACCTCATGTATCACCTCCTACCTCAAGTTAAAAAGAATCACAAGAAGATTCAGTAAAAATAGGGTATCATTGGGAGAGTGGGACCAATCACCCAAGGTATCCCCACTATTTAAAACTCTTCTAATCTACTATAATTAAGTGTCATATTCCTACTCAGCCTAAACCTAATCAACAAGAGAGGGAGTAAATTAAAAACATATCAAGGACACCCTCTCTATATAATCCAACATATACAAAATCATAGAGGTAAAAACCCCATAAAACTCTACTCATCTACTGAATCTTTAACTTATTAGATTAGTAAATTTCTTCTCATGGCATTGGTAACCACATTACCCTTCCTGAGGGAATAAGTGATATCAAAATAAAATGACTAAAGTTACTCTACCCAGAAACTCTACATGACAATCATTTCCCTCTGGGATAATATTTACTTCATGATCTTATGATCCAAGTAAAATATAAACCATTGCTTGAAGAGGTAATGGAACCAATTCTTTAATGCATGAATCGTAGCTACCAACTCTGGGTTATGGGTGGGGTAAGTCCTATTATGTTGTAATAGTTGATGAGATCCATCGGCCACTATATGATCATCATGTGACATCACACACTCCAAACCTACACCTGAGGAATCACAGTGCACTATATATCCCTAACTAGGATTATGAATAATCAAAACATGAGCTGATGTCAAAAAACCCCAAAACTCCTCAAAAGAATGCAGGTAATTATCACTCTAGTAAAACATTAACCCTTTCCGTGTCAAATATATCAAGATATAATCTATAATCGATAATTCCCAAACAAATTTGTTGCAATATACAACCAAGCCTAAAATTATTCTAGTCTCAAAGATGTTCTTAGTCTAATACGAAGATATAACCTCATTAATCATACAAGGATTAATAAATCCCCTTTTTAAAAATCACATGGTACAAACACATTACCTTCTATATCAATAACTAGTTTTTGGACAATTTTTCATACATGAAATTATCTTTTAGGATTCCAAAAACAACTCTTAGATGGCCTCCATGGTCCTTCCCCATCATGGGGTACACCAGGATTTCATCAACAAACATGATAACAATGGATTCAAAAAAGTGATGGAAGATGTGATTTATCAATATCATATAGACTATAAGAGTGTTGGTAAGACCATACGTCATAACTAGATACTCAAAATTCCCATACCATCTCATGAATGTGGTTTTAGAAACATCCTCTTCCTAGACCTTCAACTGATGGTACCCTGACCTTAGGTGAATTTTTAAAAAACATTGGGCTCCCCAGAGTTATTAAAAAACATATTTGATATGATGTATGGGGATAATCTTGAGGAGGATATTGATAGTTAACTCAACCTCTCTAAAAGTTTTAAATCCATAAAATCACTAATAAATACCTATGGGGTATAGGTCCACAACCATTAGAAGAAAACCATCTAAACCCATATCCAAAAAATCAAAGAACTACCAAGAAAACTGACATGAAATTGATCCTAGATCCATATAAATGGGTCCTTCCCTCATTGGTCTCAACTCTCACTTTCCCTAGAAGACTTTAGTTCTCCCATCGGGAGATAAAAACTATACCCTTCAATGATAGAAGTAAATTTCAACTTTTAAATTGATCTTCAAATCCATAATTTGATTGCTATCAAAAACTTCTAGGTCCAACATAAGAAATTCACGCAATACCTAAATGTCAGTGAATCAAAACACAACACTCTTGGTACTTATAACCTTTTATTTCTTCATTACTGATGGGGTAATTTGATTCATAAAAAATGGCATCAACTACTCTTTCAAACCAAAAGAATCAAGAAACTTCAATGATATAAATAAATGGGTAGTGCCTATATCAAACAAGGCTTAATCTATAAAATAAGTGATAAAAACCAAACCTTTTATGGGAATCATCCCATATTCGAAGTAAACATGTATCATATCTACTGGATATAGGCTTGTTGAATTAGGGTGACCATGAGACTTCATATATAGATAAGATTCCCCTATATAATATGGGTGAGATTCCATGCCCTTATAAAAATCTGATCACACCTACAAAACCTTAGATAAATAAGAACCAAATAAATTACCCTAAAGGGAATTCTTATATAAAAATTAAGGATAACCCAGACACCCATGATTATGGCATGTAAAAATTTCCTCTATAAAATTAGGTCTAGTTTGGACGAACTTCCAACACTAATAATAAGTCATAGGCTTGAGCCTAGAAGAAACCACCGGTACCAAACCAGATGAGTGTTGGGTAACCTTTCTATTACTTCGATGAGGTTCTTACCTCTCCCTATTCTGGAAAGAAGAAAAACTCTAGAATACTACTACATATTAAGAAACCCCCACTGAGGTTTGTCTTCACTGCTAAGTCTACCTTAGTCGTAACTACTTTATCCACCAACTTGATATAAGTTGGTAGAAAAAGGACAATAATCTTCAATCTTATCTCATCCTTAAACCCCATTTCAAAGTGTCTCACATTGATATATTTATTCAAGAGGATCTCAATGGAAATATGAACTAACTCAACAAAATGAGTTGTATAATTCATTATATAATGGTCTCCTTTCTCTAGGTTCAGGAACTCATGGGCCTTCATCACCTTTAGTGTCTCAGGGTAAAATTACATATTGAAATAAATTTTGAAGGTATCCCAAGTGATATCCTCATGCCTATTTTCTTTCACCACAGATTCCAACCATTTCTTAATCATCCCTTTCAACATGTAAGTAGGTTATCCTAACTTGGTGGTCATAGGAAGCTTTAGAAATTATAATATACACTTGATCATCCTGATCCATTCCTTAGGATCATGGGTTCCTATATCTACATCAAAGATAAATGGATTATGCTTAGTGAACTTTTAAGAATGGTCTTATATCTATTTTTGACCTCTCTTACCTTTCCCTCTTAAGGAATGAATTATACAGATCCCCAATTCAACTAAGATAGGATAAAAAATTGGTCACTTATGGCACATGCTTTGAAGATCCCTATCTATACCTAGAAGAGGTCCCATTGGGAGTCATTAACTTCAAAACACAAGATATAACTTATTTAATAAAAAATTAAATATGAAATAACACCAAATAATAAATAATAAACCCTTATAATAGGTATCAAAAAAATTAACATAAGAAACACATTCAAATGAAGAAGGGTGGAAACATCAAAGACTTAAACATTTTTTATTGTGAATGGTTTAGACCCATGTCTAGACAAACCATTTGTCAAATGTTTGAAATTTCATTAAAAGATAACAGACCTAGTCACACTGTATTTTCATTATTTCCACTAATAATTCACAAAAATTGTTCTTGGTGGTTTTCTTCATCATTCAACCCAAAAATAAAAAATATCTCCATGTCTCACATAGGTTCTACCAAAAACCCATATCCAATAATTAAAAACATAAAATATCAATAAAACAACCCTAAATAGGGTTCAAAACATAAATTTAACTCAGAAACACCCATGGAAACTTGAGGTTTGGCATAAGGCAGAGATTTCCAAGTACTCCTCTACGCCTACCTCTCGTTCATCGATGGTCCTATATCTAATATGACACAACTTCCTAAATAATAAGAGGCCAATGATTCCATTTTGAATAAAACCATCATGGGTAGACCCAACCCTTCACATGATCTACCATACCATGAGGCCAAGAGCATATTCTGAATCACCACATGTTGGAAACAAGCACCAAGGCATTAAAGATAACTATTTGGGAATAGTTTTACTATTAAAAGTATATCTAAACCATCCATGAATTAGAAAGACTTTCCAACCAATAGACAATAAAAAATATATATAAATATACAAAAGATTAAATGTAGTATTGAATAAAATGATATATCCTATAATCAATAAATCAAAAAGTTATAAACAAGTCATAAACATATGATATCCATAGTCAAAATTCAAAATAATGAAGGAGGCCAAAAAATGATAATACATAGTCTCACAGTGATTAAAATTTCTAAAACCACTCTATGAGATCTAAACACCAAGATAACTCATCTTCATTATCGTAAAATGACCTCATATTGTTATAATCAATAAGGTCCCTGGTACTGCAAGGTTCCCTTTCCTTTACTTGTGTCCTAAGAAATAAAATCTATATTTTCTAAAAGTTATCTGTAGGGTGTGAGGAATAATTCTCAGTATGATTCCTCAATGATTCTATATGAGGTATTTACCCATTAAAATTGTTAAGTATATTTTTAAAATTCATTTTCAATACCAATTTCACTTTTTTTAAAAAAAAAATTGAAAACAACACTTAGAATTCCCTTTGTATTTTCTCAAAAATAAACCATCATTTCAAGTCTTAGTGGACAAGGATAAAATAAAGAGACCAATCCACATAGGATAAACATTATCAACACACATAAATATGTAAAAAACATAGGAATAATTATAACATATATATATATAAGGTAAATGATATAAGAAAAATATTTCACACCTAAAAAGGAACTAGCATTACACATAAAGAATAAAAACCCAACAGGGAACAAGTAGTATACACCATGGGATATAACCAATAGGGACTAGTTTGACTTAGTCAAAGATAATGTTTTTTTCAGCTGGATAATATAGGTATGAAAAATTTAGAATCTATCTCAATATTATCGAGGTCCAAACATAATTCCAGGACCACACTCAGTCTGTATAGATATATTTTGGAATATCCCTTAATCTTCCTCTCAAAGTCTCCCTCAATCCCCTAGACGACACTCACAAGAAATTCCAAGACATAGGATAAGGTTTTATTTTTATAATTCACACAGACACATACACACCCAATGTCTCCCATGTGTTACCCAATTCTAAACACCTAACATTAAAGAGTTACAATTGCAAATCCATTTAAAATCCAATTTCATGAACATTTCATTCCCATAAAAATTCACTCATTTAAGAACATGAAATAACTATTAAAAAAGACTTTAAAACGCCCATTTAAAATAATAAAACCACTTTTATTTGTTTTAACAAACACATGGATTACACTAATGACAATTCCCTGTGAAAAGACACTTTAAATCATTAAATCTTGAATCCATTTCAAAAATCACAACAAATATTGATAAACCCCCTTTAATAATTAAAATTATTTTTAATTTAATAAAAAATAATTAATGGAAAACAAAAATCAATATAAAATCATGGAAGAGTTCCCTTAAATAGATCTACCTACCTTTATACTAAAGAACATATTTTCTCCTTTGATGACAACCATAAGATTTGAGTAGGAGAGGTTCTCACACAACTATGTCATAAAGAAACAACAAAAAAACACCCATCAACAACCCTATATTTAGACAAATCACAATCTAGGGTCTATATACTCCATGAAAATGGAAGATAAAGGTTGAAAAAAAGTAAAATAAGGATAAATCATGATGATATCAAAATTACCTTGAAAATTTCACCAAAGGAAGCAAGAAATCCACCAAATCACAAGGGAGGATAACACAAAGGAAAAGGAATTGATCTGCACACATGAGGGGAGGAGTGAGGTAGAATACCTTAAAAATACATTAAGGTAAATGGTAAACATCAATTATTTTAATGACCTATACACACCACATGGTTTAGTCACATGGTCGGGAAAACTATGTGCCAACCATGTGGGAGACATTATTTTCTCAAAACACAACCTGTGTGGTTTTTGGAGATCCTTATTTGGTTCAGCATAATATGGTCAAGCCGTACAAACCCCAATTTTCCCCCAAACATCAATCTCACATTATTAGAAATATAGTTTCACTAACCATGTGTCAACCATGCACTAGGGCCTATTTTCTAAAAAAACTAAGGCTCTTTTTAATGACCTACAATTTCACTATGTATTTTCCTTAAATTGATATTAAGTAAATATCTTGTTCAACACAATGAAAAGAACTAAAATGAGCAGATCCATATTAGATAAAAAGTGTTAAGAAATTTTAAAAATAAAAATACCTATATTTAATAAAGAGATTATAATCAATTAGAAACTCATAAAAATAGGATTAAGAACACCTAAACTTTTAAAAGTTCATTTTTCAATAAAATTAGTTTTTATTTATAGTGTATTTTCAACTAAAATATAAATTTATATGTTTTAGAATTATAAATTTTTTAAAAAAAATTCAATTAAACATATCAATGTTATCCTAATATTATTTTTTGTTCCTTTTCTAAAATAATTGATTTTTAATTGAACAGTGAAAAATATAGTTTTTTCCAAAAATAGTAAAATTTAGGACTTTATCAATATATGACCATGACCTATAACTTCATAAAACACATTAAATTATTCAAAAATTATTTTGGGAGTAAAATAGTGTATTTAAAAATATAAATTTGAACCTATGAAACCTATGTTTGCATTTTATATCATAAATAACATTCAACTATAATTTATAAACTTTTTTAGTATTCTCTTTTAATTAAAAATTTTAATGGTAATATTTATATTTGGCTAGATTTTGATGTTACATAACTCTTATTATTTATATAATAAACTTATTCAAAATATTAAATTAAATTTCATTTACACATTTATACTACACAAAAAATGTATGTTTAAAAACACACTTTTTCTAAAAATGATTTTTATGCATTTATGCACTAATATTAAAATTTAATTTTTTAAAATTTATAGATTTTATTTCATAAAATTAATTAAATATTTTATAATAAAATTTTCATATTATTTAATATGTTCAATATCATTTTTATGAATAAAATTAAGTTATCAAGGAAAGTATTAGTTACCATGGTAAAACGGTTATTCTTAAAAATTTAATACATTTCTAAATATTGTGTATTTTTTAGTAAAATGTGTATATTTTAACTAAAAAATATAATATTAAGTTTAAAAATTTATAATATTTAATTTAAACTCATTTAATTGGTTATAAATGTTAAATTAAATTAATAACACTTAATGATTAAAATTACATTTTTCTATAAAAACATTTTTCAACGTATTATATGTTTTAATTTAAAAGTTAATTTCCACATATTTAAAAATTTAATTAGATTAGATAGATTAAAAATCGAATTAATAACATAAAAGTTTGGTAATAATTGTCATCTTATATTCTTATTTAGAAAATAATAACCATGATTAATAATTAATAAAACTTACTAAGTGTTAAAGTGGGTAATCTAATGTGGCTTAAATTTTAATAAATCAATTTGAGACTTAGACCATATATAATAACTGTGATAGTTTGTCAATAAATATCTACTTTTCTTATAATCATTTTCTCATCTAAATCATCTAACTCTCAGGTAATTTTATTCTTACTTATTAGCTAATATTTTTTTCCAGATATTTGTCCATCATTTTCACCTATAAAATGAGCTCACATTCACCCATTTCATTCCAAACATATAGTTATAAATTCCCACAAAAAACTTCATAAGTTTCTTCTTTTATATTCCCCTAGAGATTTTTTCCCCTCAATCTATAACAAAATTCCCAAAGTCCATCATTTCTAAAGGATACTTCAAGATAATATCGAAATTATCATCGTAAGGATTACTTACCCTTTAACTTCTTTTCATTATCCTTTTCATCTACCCGCTTCCAAACCAATTATAACCATATTTGTTTAATTACATCCTCATAAATAATATATTTCAATTTTATAATATTTATTGTATAACTATTATCGATTCATCTTTCTTTCAATCAAAAAAATGAAAACGATACACTTGTGTGTGTGCGGGATACCACCTCCATGAATGAGACATTTCATTTTTCATCACCACCATTCACATAAGGTTATAAAAATGATATTATTTCATATTTATTTTATTTCATTATGTATATACTATAAATATAAATTAGAAGTTCTATAATTAGTATTGTCAATAATTATCATTGTAAAACTAATCGCTAGTAATAAACATACAAAGAGGAAAAGTGATTTCTTTATAAGTGATAAATTATATTTTAATTAATTATTATTATTACACATACCTATTATTATTCATCCCATTAATAACATCTAAATAATTTCATTATAATTTTTTGATATTTATATTATAATAAAATAACATCTTCGATAACCATTCTCTCACTTGCATTGTAGCATGTCCTGGTTTGGTCTGTTGAACAACCTATTTGAAAAAATCTATAAATTTATATGAAGTATGACGTTAAAAAAATTTATATTTGAAATTAATATTTAAATATATTTTTTAGTGTATTAGTCATTTGACTCATTAATTAATACAACATCGTTCATTTATTATAAATTTCCAAAACAAGCTCACCACTGACTTAATTTTCATGGATAATAAATAAAATACATATGAAATAAAATTATAAATATTTATAATACATTATTATGGGACCTATTATATATTATTAGTGATGAAAGTTTTTATAAAAATTACTAACAACACCACAATTATGAAACTACTTAAAAATAATCAATATTACTGACACTCAATATTGAAAATAGATGATAGCTAAGTAATATAAATATATAGAATAATTATAAATAGTGTTTATAAAAGGTTATATATATGAATAAAGTTATTAAATATAATATTAATATATCCATTTTTATATAGGATCATTAAGTGCATTTTAGTAAGTTAGAAAACAAGGTATGGGATCCTTTACCCTAATTTTATGTTCTTGAGAAATATTTATTATTATTTAGCATGATATTTTTAATATGGAGTTATTTATAAAAAATGAATATATTTTAACATATTAAAATAACACATCGGTTTTTAAGATTTGTATCATGTTTTTTATTCAATTGGATTTCAATTCAAAATTTTCTAATGTTGAAAGTGTTTTTATTAACTCAAATACCTTAGTTGAGTTATAATCCTTCTACATGAACTTATTCTTCCAAGATTGGATTCTTCATCCCTAATATTTTATTTCGTGATAAATTTTCTTAATCTATAGTTAGAATTGATTTTTAATACAATGATTTTACCATGATAAATATTTTCCACAAAAATTATATCATTATTAAGAATAATCCTAATCTTTTTTACCAAATGTTTCCACTCCTTATCCATATTTCCCTTTCCCTATATTATTCTCATTTATATTTTGAAAAATAATTATGATTTCGCTCATGTATAATTTATATTTACCATATCCTCTTTAAAATAGTATGTTTTTACTCTTTTTACAATGTGGGTTTTCAATGATGATATTTTAAAATACTTAAAATGTTTTCCAACCTTTCAAAATCAAATTTTTAATCTTCCACTCAACATATCTATTTTATAACATTTATTTCATTTTCAGAGATCTATTATTGAAGATTATTTTTAAAACTACATTTTTTACAAGGCCTCTACCTTATCTTTTTGAAAAAATCATGACTTTTTCAAGGCTCCATTATTTAATATTCTTTATAAAAGTAACAGTTTTCAAAATGTTTCCACTTATCTATTTTGAAAACATTATGTATCTTTTAAGGATTAAATGTTGAGATTTATTTATAAATAATTATTTTAAAAATTACTACTTTTGAATTTATCAAAAGTGGCCTTTTTGAAAATGAATTTTTTAAATAACCCTTAACTTATCCTTTTATGAAAATGTTAAAAACTTTTTCAAAAGACATTTTCATAGTTTCACTCTTATTTTCCTATTTATATATAATAGAATTATTTCCATGGATGTTATTTTTCAAGGTCCACCATCTATTTTTTCTTATGAAATACTCTTTTTGACTGATTGAATTTTTTTGATATCAACTGTTTTCATTCTTGAGGTCAATTTTGGTGATAGCATCTCGAAATGTTGTGAAACCCATCTTTCATTCCATGGGTTATTTATGATATAATTAATGGTTGAATTCGAGTAGAATACATATTTATGGATGATTTATGGGTTGTATCCTATATCTTCATAAGATTTATTGGTTATGGTTTCATATCTCTTGAGATAATGATTTTGTACATGGGTATAATTTCAATTTAGCAATACTCACAAGCCTGTGTGTGAGTTTAAGTTTGGTTTATCTAATCTTAAATTGTTACACATTGGAAAAATTATGGTCAATACCTTATCATAATTTGGTAAAAATGGTAAAATATTTGTTAATACATACTCAAAAGATTTTATATGGGTATTATTATTGTTAGGTTATGCTCACAAGATTGTTTTCGGAAATAATTTTGGTTAAGATATGTTCACGGAGATATATTTATTTACACCTTTTTTTATGACACAGTCTTAGGAATATTCATATATCTATTTTATGCTCTCAAGGATCATGTTTATTGTATAATGTTTAAATAATATTTTTATTCTTGTCTTATGTTATGCCAAGACATATTCTGTGACTCATAATTTATGATATATGATTTTTTGGTTATGATTTTCTAATATATCTTGATTATACCCACATTCTTAACTTATTCCAACTTATGTTATTTTATTGTTATCTATTATGTTTACCCTTACTGAGCATCTAATTTTACCCCTTTATTATGATTTCATCCCACAGGTTATGAGATGATTGTAACTTATAATAACTCTAGAATGATGTCTGGTATGGTTTGATTGAATAGAAATGTTCACAAGTTGTGTAAAATAAGTTGCCTATGAAACCATCTCTAAAATACACTAAACCTTTCAGTTTTTTGATTGTGTGACTATTTTTTAGATGTAATATTTAGATTATGAAGATGATTTAAAATAAATATATTTTTATCTTAGGTCATTATAGTTAGTATTATAGTAGTTTTTAGTTGTTTTTAGTATTAGTTTGTTTATTTTGGGGGATTAGTATTAGAGAACATTAGTGAAAATCCTAGGGATTGGTATAATAGATAAGTATAATTATAGGATAACATCTTGAAATTTATTTAAAGTATATATTACATTGTTTTCCTAGTAATAAAAACTCAGTTTGTAAACTACAAGTAGATGTAGGCTCAAGCATAAATGAACCTAGGGTTAATAACCCTAAAAAGTCTGTGATGGGTATTAAATCAATTTTCACCTTGTGCATGAAAAAGAGTCCAAACTATACACTAATTTTTATTCACATTAGGGATACTATTTGGTTAATCATGTGATCTTTAAATTACAGTATTAAGGGTTTATTTTATTAAGTAATTAGGTTAATTAATATGAGAAAATCCAACCTAAAAACCTCAATTGAACCAAGACTAATTTAAGTTGAAATAAAATCTAATATTACAGTTCTAAGAGAAACACATTTAGAGGTTTATTTTTTCCTAGATACCTAATGATATAAATATTGATAACTCATGGTTTACTCTTTTGGTTTTATAAATGGATGGAGTAAGGATACCCCAAGTTAATCATGGATGTGATGGGAAACGCAATGAATATCCCAACAATACACTCAATGGGATGTAAAATGGAGTGAAAACCATTCTGAGAATTTTATCCTAATTTATGACTAATAACATAATCTTATTGAGCTCCTGAACACACTAAGAAAGAATAAACTTTTTATCATGTATTTTATGTGAAACATTCTACAATCCTTTATTGGATATTCTAATCAAATTATTTATTATAAATGGAACAATTTTATATAGAATATTTCTCCAATTATGAGAGAAAGTTAAATTCATTTTTTCGATTTATCATCTAGAAGGTGAGGTTAAAAAATGGTATACCCTCATTAAGAATGAAAAAAAAATAAGGAATAAGTTTAATCTATGTAATATAAGGAGGTCAAAAAGGTATTATTGAGTAAATATTTTTCCTAAACTCTTTACATGAAAATGGAGAGAGATTTCATATAGTTGGAATTAAATAAGAATCAATTAATGAGTACCTATTAAGTAGGCTTCATGAGACTATAAAGATATGGATATAGTTTTTTTTATCCTAATTGTAAAATTTAATTGTTATTTTTTCACATAAAACCAAGTCTTCAAAATGAATTATCTATTAGAGACTTTGATAACTATGAAGACTTTTTAAATTTTTACTTAAGATGGAAATAGAATTTTGGTACTCCAAAGGAATGAAAAATATGATAGAGTTTCAATAAATATTATATTCATAAAATCATGGAGAAATCAAATTTTAAATACCTACATGTCAAAAATATGGAAGAAAGTAACAAGTAACTTTCTTAAAAAGAATAAGAGAATTTTTTAAGAGTAGATGGATTGACTATTGAGCTCATGAATGTAAAGGAGATATTAAGAGGATAACCAATGCAATGAAGGATAAAAATATTCATTGCTTGAAATGAAACGAGTTTGGGAATTATATAAATTAGTTCCCCAAATCAAGGATTATCAAGGATAATGAACTTTAGTAGCCTCCTAACCCAATGGGATAAGGGAAATCCAAAGTAATCAGGACTACTAAAGTTAGGAATGAAAATGAAAGATAAAGAATAAACTCATTACCAATTAAAAAAAATGAAAGTGTTCTATTTAGGTCAACTCCTCACTACTTTTTATATCTATAAATTGCTAATGGTGATAAATCCATATATCATTAAAATCCTTAATGGGTATAAAAATTAAATCCCAAGGCTATAACACTTCACGAATGGATGTTTATGGGAATACGCATCCTATAAATCATATATAATTCCTTTAGAGAAATGTGATATAATTTTGAAAATTTATTATAAATACCTACAAAACAATCAATATTAATTACTAAAATAAAGTCATTTAGCTCAAATAATTTGAGAGAAACTCAATACAGGTTTTATGACTACTATGAATAAAAAGTTGTTCTTCTTAGCCTTACCTATGACAGTGAGGTTGATATTATACATTTATTCTTCATTACCATATGAATACCCTTAGAATATTTCAATAGTGGATAATAACTAAGTCTTCAAGGGTGAAATTTATTCAAGGGAGTAAAAAATCAACGACTCAAAATATCACTATGTATTTTCCTTAATTAGATATTATGTCAATAACTTATTCTACCCAAAAAAACAAAAAAGAATGAGTTGTGACATATTAGATAAATATTTTTAAAAATATATGAATAATAAAACCTATAATAAATAAAAATATTATAATTAATTAGAAATTTATAACAAATAACTGTTAGAAAATCTAAAGTTTTGAAAGGACATTTTTCAATTTAAAAAGTTTTTCATTATATATTGTATTTTAATCTAAAAGATAAATTTATGAATTTTATATTTTAAAATTTATAAAATTTATCTCATTTTGTGAATTCATCATATCAATATTATCATAAGATAAATTTTTGGTATTTTTATAAAATAATTTCTTTTTAATTGAATAGTGAAAAATATAGTTTTTATAAAAAAAATTATATTTTATGACATTATTAATATCTGAGTAAGTCCATAAAGTTTATAAAGACCTTTAATTAATTAAAAATTTATTTAAAAAGTAAAAATATGTTTTTTAAAAGATCATTTTGAACTTAGAAAACCTATTATCAATGTTTTAGAACAGAAGTAACATTTGTTTCTAATTTATTTATTTTCCATTGTTTCTTTTAATTAAAAATATTAACGGTAATATTTATTTTTTTATTTCTTTGGAAGACACATAAATCTTATTATTTATAATAACCAATTTATAACATGAAATTCAATGACTTATATAGAAAAGGTTTGATATTAAAAACATACTTTTTCTAAAAATGGTTTTTATGAATTGTGTGCTCTATTAAAAAATTAACTTTCCTAAACATTGGAAATATTATTTTCTAAAATGATTTTTATATTTTATATCATCGTGGTCATATTATTTATTAAGTTTGAGTTTATTTTTAGTAACTAAATTAGGTTACCAATATAAATATTAGTCAACGTGGTAAAGCAGTTATTTTTAAAAGATTGATAATTTTCTAAATACTATTTATTTTTAAATTAAATGGATATCCTTTAAATTAAGAAAATAATATGATGTGTAGACATTTATATAGATGAATTAACAATCATTTATTTGTTATTCAATGTTAAATAATATTAACAACACTTAATGATTAAATCAATATTTTTTTTAAAAAACAATTTATCAATACATTATATGTTTTAATTTAAAAGTTAGTATTCTTATATTTAGAAATTTTATTAGATTAAATGGAGTTTAAATTCAGATTCTTCATGTTAAAATTTGTTAAAAAGGGTCATCTTATAATTTTAGTCATATAATAATAACCATAATTTATATTTAATCAAGATTAATAAGTGTTGAAACAGGTAATCTAATATGCGTCAAATTTTACTAAATCAATTTGATACATAGACCATATATAATACCGTTGTTAGTTTGAAAATTCATACCAACATGTCTCACCAACAATTTCCCACTTAAATCTCATGAAATTTCCTTCTAACCACTTACCTAACAATTTTTTCTAAATATTTGGCCTAATTTTTCACCTATAAAAGGAGCTCACTTTCACCCATTTCAAGCCACACCTCTAGTTTAAAATTCTCATTAAATACTAAATAATTTAATTCTAACATAACCTATAATTCTATGATCCTTTCTATCCTTTCATTTATCTTTTCCCAAGGCTCAATGGTTCCAAGATGGAGTTTTTAGGTGTTATAGAGGATAAGGGATGGGTCTTGGGAATTTTGGGGGTCACCACGCCCTGATGGAGGGAATGATGAAGGTTGTTTTTGAGATTCTGATGTAAACAATCCCTTTTGATCTGTTCATGGGGAAATTAGTGCACCACGGTTAACAAAATGTCTTGTCAATCCATTTTGGTGGCCAATTTGGTAAGGGTGTAATCCTATCTGAAACGTCCAGTGTTAAAATGTCCGTGGTGGTCGAGGAACTGGGTGTGGTGTCTTAGAGTAACTCCTCTAAAAATAGGTACTCAGACCTCATCACACTCATATTGGAGCCTATTGTGAGGGAAAATACTCAAGGGTTTGGCACCATGCCCTAATGGATGTCGTTTCATGCTGGTATACTAAGACACACCATGCCTTGGACCAAGCCATGGTGGTGGTCCTAATGGTAGTTAGACTAGTTTTAAAATAGCCAAAATTATCCCAGTTCTTCGTGGATTTCATCCATTTCAAATTGGAAACACATACATCTTTAATAAAGGGTCTTGAATTTGGTTTTAATTTTATTAATTCCCTTTATTAACTGATTTGAACTACATTTCTTGAATTCCTTCAATTTATAGTCACTTGATATGAATCTTTGGTGTGTTTGGGACTTCTATTAAATTAATTCTCTATTGATAGATATTCATTATTGTTGTTGGTTCTAACTCCCCTTGTAACCCTATGATTGACTCCTTATGGATTCCAACTTGAATAATGGAAAATAACGATCTCTTAATTAAAGTCCCCTTCCCCCATATTTCTCCTTTAATTATTCCATTATCACATGTGATCATTGTGGAAATCCTATCTATTTAGATTTTATTATGAATTGACTTTTTTAGTGGCTTTCCAGTGTTATGTTTTCACTAGCCTTATTCAGATTGGAGGTGTTTCCTTCAATGGTGTCTGATCCTAGATTGTTTGTTCTTACTTAGAAAATGTTAAAATAATAAATTGAGTTAGGGGGTTCATTTATTTTACTATTTTAATATGAATTTGTAAATATATCATTATTTATATCATTGGGTAATGGTGGAATTAACCTTAATAAATATTAAACTAGATTAAAGAATTATTTTTTCATTGTAGTGATAACATGTGTTTACTATATCATAAAATTTTGACTCCTTATTTGATAGATAGTGTGCTAAATTATTTATTCTATCGTTTAACATGTTTTTTGTGCTTGTAAATTGGATAAAAAATGTAAATATAGTAATTATTTTTAGCACAATAAAAAAGAGTCATGTTTAATTGATATTGTTCTTCCTTATAATTTGATGGAAATCAAAGTGATGTTTGATTTATGGTTAATTACTATTTTAATTCCTTATAATTTTATTAAAATATAAGTTATGATTTAAATAATGTTTAATATAATATAATATCCCTTCTAGCTACATATCTCTTTGATTTATTTCATTAAACCTATTTCATTTGGGTTTTCCTTGTCTTTAAACCTTTGTGACTGAGTCTTGTTTAGAGATAGAGAGAATTTTTTGGGAGAAAATAACATAAATTTTAGTGATGTATTTTTATTTGAATTAATGGAGTCCATGTATAAACTTTTCAAGTGGAATTATGAGTTATTTTTTTGAATTTATAAGTCTTCAAAGGTGGTTCGGGTTCTTTTTCAGAATATGGGTTGAAACCTATCTATAAGAAATTTACACACCGTGTAAATGAGTTACATGATTTTGAACTTCCTCTGTGTAGACGCCATGAAATGAGTACTAGTTTTGAACTAGATCATGGAGTGAACAAGTTACAAGATGTGAATCCATATTACATGATATGTAATGTTATATTAGGGTTAAATTAAGTTGGGGCTATGTGTTTTCAGTGTGACTCTTAAATAATAAATGCACAACATGAAAGAGATTTACACACCATGTATTTATTAGCTTCAGTGGTTTTAAAAGTGTAGTGTGTATGATTTTTATTTTAATTCAATTTATCCATATCCTCTCTCAAAACCTAAGGCACTCTAGGTAATTTTATCCCACTTTCCCCTATTTGGAACATCCTGATTATGCATCTGATCCCCATTATATTTTTTTCATTATGTTTTCCTCTCTCTTCAAGTGCTCTCAGTCCTTGTGGTAAAAATATATTAACTACCTTTTTGTTGAGTTTTTATTTTATTTTTTCAATATCTAGGTTACTTCTTATGATCCTCCTCACCTTTATCCATATTTTAAAATCCTTTTAGAACAATTTATTGATCACCATTTAAAGATAGGTGGTATAAATCCTAACCAAATGGTTTGTTTAATTTCTTGAGTATGTGAAATATTGTGTTTATTCTAAAACAACATGTGCATTAATAAATTTAATGATTAATGATGGTTAATAATAGAATTTTATTATTAATTGCATCCATTTGGATTCAAGTGATGTTGTGACCTGGCATGTCGCTACCCATTGGGTGAGTGAACCCTTGAATAATATTGAAATGGTTAACAACTTATAGTGTGTTTGACATAACGTGAATCTTAGGTGATTTCTTGATGTATAATCACATGGGTAACAGCTAATGGGATATTGATGTGACTATTGATAATTTTACATATAAATGAAATGTTTAATTAAAATACAAATGATAATTTTCATAGTTAACCATTGAGAATTATGATGTGATATTTTGATATTCTCATTTTAGTGACATGTGTTTTCATTCATAATGAAATAATTATATATAGGGATTTTTTTAGGGATGTTGTAATGTGTATATAGCAGGATTGGCCTAGTTTGATGTTTTAATGCTTATATAGCTGGTTTGGCCTAGTTTGATTGTGTAATTCTTATATATAGGTCTTCATACAGTTGATGTTGAAATGATTATATATATGGTTATTTCTAGTGATGGTGAAATTCTTATATAGTGGGATTGCACCACTCTATGACAAAATTCAGATATATATATATATATAGGGATTATCAAGGAGGCTGAAATGATTATACAGATATATTTTCCTAGTTATAAGACTCTTTACATGGTTTATGCTTATGGTTGGTATGGTTCTGCTACATAAAAAATGACTCTCTAGTATTGTGCTAAAGTAGTTTGATTTATCTATTATATTAACTGATTAACTAAAACATGTCTTTATCACTTATTTTCATTTACTAATTATCATATTGGTTTTATTTAGACATGGTGGTTTGAACGTACTATGTTTTACTCACACCCTATTTGGACCACCTTTTGGTGATAAAACAATTTTCATGGATTTTGTTTTGGATAAGGGAAAATGACCTTGTTATTGATTATTGATTACTAGATGGGATGGAGTTTAGAGATAGGAATAGCATGGGGTTTAGGACTGGGTTCATTTTGAATTTATTTGTGTCGGTTGGTTATTTTATTTTTATTTATTTAATTTTGAAAATAGATACATTTTATCTTATCATTGCATGATTTTAAATTATTTTATTAGTTGTTTCTTCTTTTTCTAATTTTTTTATATATTGTTTTTTCTATTTTCTATTACTCTAATAATTATGTATTTTTTATTATTCCCCTCTGATGTAACTCTATACCAAGGGGTGTAGTATCCCTACTATATCCATATCACCCATGCTACTAGTCAGAAGCATATGGCATATGGGAGGTGCACTTAAGGTGTTGTAACTAACCCGATTTGGCCACATGGGTGAATATCATATTGGGGGACGTTACAAAGTGGTATCATAGGAGTAGGTTTTTATTTTATGTTTATTTAACTATTTTAGAAATTTATAAAGGATTATAATATGTGTTATCACTTAGTAGTGAGATTGTGCATTGGAATAGCTAACCCATGTATAGGGGATGAATCTGAGTACCCAAGGATGGGATTTCTTTTCATGATTTTCTCTTGTTACGATTGATGTTATTTCACCTAGTATGATTCACATGTTATGTAATGTTTTTTTTCATGATGATATTGTTTCTTGGGATATCTAATCAAGGCCTGGTATGTCATAAGATGAGTATGTATGCATCATGATAAGAACATAGGGATATATCTTTTCATGCATTAGTTAAGATAAGGAAATATTTATTGAATGTGATACACTTTCCTATATGAACAGTAAACTAAGATTCCTAGTATATCTGATAAATGGACATGAAATAAATGTTTTTTCAATCTAAAAAACTTCTAATTAATGTTTATATATACTAAGATAAGTGGTCCTCTATTTTTTTCACTTGTTGAGTTTGACCTTTTTTATTCCTAGTGTTCTAAGGAGTGTGTTTGTATTGTAGAGAAACTGCCTCCTCATAATCTTTGAATTGAGCATCAGGATAGTGGAAATCATAATTCTCCAAACACTGCTGAACTGGAGAATCCTTTAGATCCTCATGATTATATGTATTTTCTACTTTTTGATAGCTTCATTAGGGTCATTTGATCTATGGAAAGGGATATTTTTTGCACCATGCCTTCAATTTCTGAGTTGAAAAGAGATTTTCAATAGTATCTCCCTCCTAAATTTACTAAGTTGGGAGGCATATATGTATCAAAGTTCTAAATTGATTCATTCCAGATGATCTTCAATCACTATCATACACCCATGGATAATAGGATTAATATTTATGTGTATATGCTTCATGGACCTTCTAAGCATTGGCAGGATATTCTGGACCAAGATATGAAGAAATAGGAGTTATCATTAAAGGAATTCAAGTAAAAGTTCCTTATCCACTTTTATCTAGATGCATTGAGGGACAATAAGGCTCTCAAGTTTATGCATTTGAATTTGGAGGGCATGTCAATGATAGACAAGTCTAGAAGTTTAACTAAATTTTAGTGATTTTCTTCCTCATTAGTAACTGATGATATCTCTAGGGAAAGAGATTTTTAGGATGGTATTTACTACTAGATCAGGTTGTAGGAGAATGTATTTCTCTTGAGTAGTTTCTTTGAATGTCATGAATCTGGAACTAATCATGGAAGGAAATATGAGAGAGGCCCAAAGTAGTGTCCATGTTTTTTCAGTTGGGAAAATTGGGTGCTCTTCTTCTAGTGAATGTAGCTCCATTATGATATTTATCACTAAGAAAATAGTGATAAGAGTTGTTAGGGTAGTGGGAATCTATCTCAACATCATTTTATATTATAGTTCTATAAGTGTAGAATGAAAGGCCGCATGCATCCTTAGTGTCTATACCCTACGTTGGTGTGTCATACTTGTGGTTTACTAGGTCATCTTCAAAGATTCGTAGGAACTTATCATGGTAGCAAAGTTGTAGGGGGTCCGGAAAGTTATGGGAGTATTGGAAGGACTTAGCTACTCCTCAACATACATTTATCTGTAGTTCTATAGGATGTTTAGGTCAATGAATGTGATGTGGTACCCAAATGTAAGAACGGTAGTACCAGGAAATGGGTATCGATTTTGGGAGTTAGGTAAGAGCCCAAGGCAGATGGTCTGGTCATCTGTACATTTCATAGACTTCTCTGGAAAGTGTGGATGTATGACCATCTACTCTTAGAGGTATGATTCTTATATCATCTACCATTTATTATGTTTTTTATATAGGATAATCACATTCCTTTTTATCTACTCCTTTTTCAAATAGTTTGGGCTTGGTTTTGGAAAGCATGTATGGTTCTTTGACCATCGATACACTGTTGGGTGTTCGGTCAGAGAATACCAATTATTGCGAAGCAAGTTATCAAAAAATTGGTGATTATTGTTTCTTTTGGGAACCGTTCATGCTGTAAATGATTGGTTTTTAATTGATTCTTGGTATGTATTGTCTAGTTTTATATCAGGCTCATATCAACTATTACCGAAGGAGAGTTACCTTTCTATCTCCAAAATGAAACATCTATTCACACCAAGGTGAGTGGGATCTTCAGGATGGTTATGAACTAAAAATTTAGTAAAGATTAGATTGTCTCACAGCTCAGATAGAAAGTATTTTTTTGGATGATGGTGGAATGAAGTAGTATAATTTTTCTCTAGTGGTAGACCATCAGTATGTCTTTCCTAATTAGTTATATGGTTTACCATCTAAGTAAGATATTGAGTTCATAATCGAGTTGGTGCTGAGAGTATATCCAATTTCTATCCAACCTTATATAATGGCACTGGTAGAACTTCATGACTTTAAAGTTCAGTTGTAATATCTAGAAGATAAAGGTTTCATATATCCTAGTACATATCCATGGGGTTCTCCTGTTATTTTTTCAAAGATTTGGTGGTACCTTATGCTTATGTGTGGATTACCATAGATTGAACCAGATGATGGAAAAGAATCGGTATCCCCTTATGTGTATTGAAAATATCTTCAGTTAGCAGAGTGGTACAATGATCTTATCTGAGATCGATTTGAGATTAGGATGCCACCATTTGAGGGTAACATTATTTAACATACCTCAGACTGCTTTTAGGATCTAGTATGGCTTTTATGAGTTTGTAGTGAGGTTGTTGGTTTTATAAATGTAGTGGTGGTATTCATGGCCTTGATCAGTCGAATCTTTCAACCTTTTTTGGAAAATTTTTTATTGTTTTTTGTGAATAACATATCTATGTATTCCCAATCAGCAGAAGATCATTCCAAACATCATGAAATTTTCCTAAGTATATTTACATAGCATCGAATTTATTTCAATCTAACCAAATGAAGTTTCTATATTGATAAAGTTAAATTCTAAGTCAATGTTATCTTAGTGGATAGAGTCTTAGTGGATCACGAGAAGGTTTTAGTTATGGTATCTTGGGAATGACCCAATAATGTCTTCGAGAATTGTAGCTTTATCGGTTTAGAAAGATATTATTGGAATTTTATCCAAGAATTTTTTCATTTGATGGCACTGATTTCTGGGATGAAAAATAAAGGGGTGATGTTTTTTTGGTCAGATTTTTTAGAGAGAGATTTTTAGGATCTAAATAAGAAGATGACCTCATCATATATCCTCACAGTACCTATTCCAATTAAAGAATATATCATGTATTGTGATGAAATTGGTGTTGGACTTTGATTAGTTATGATGTAGGTGGATCAACTAGTTGCTTATGGATCTAGATAACTAAGACTGCATGAGAGTAATTACCCTACCCACAATCTAGAGTTGGAATCAGTGGTAAATGCCCTGATATACTGGATACATTATCTTATGGGTGAGAGGTTTGTGGTGTATACAAACCACAAGAGACTGAGATGCAACTGTTCTCAATGTGACATAGACCTTCGGTGCATAAGGTGGGTCTAGTATCTGTAGTATTTCAACTTTGAGTTAGCATATACAACAGAAAATGGAAATGTTTTTACTTATTCCTTGATCCTAAAGATGAAAGCATAGGTAGTGCCGGATTCATTAAATGAGTGATAGATTTCACTCTTTTTAGACATGAATTTAGATATTCAGAAGTCCTAGGTAAGAGTATCTCGGACTTCGACATCTATCTTAACTGCATTTTGGACTAGGTCAATATATAATAGTTATCAGATATGAAGGGATTAGTTTTGAGAGATAATTTTTATAGTGGGGAGACACCATTGTGAATTTCTATTGGTAGTAGAAATTCTATTATTTTATATTACTGAGTATGGGTTTCTACATTACACAAAGAGATGGTGAGAGAGTTTCATACTTCTGGATCAGTGGTACATCCTGGTTTTAAAATGATATATCATAATCTCTATAGAAAGTACTAGGGTTTAGGAATGAAGAAGGAGATAGCAGGATTTGTGGAAATATTTTTCACCTATTAATAGGTGAAGGACGAGCATCATAGGCCTATTAGGTAGTCGTAGACTCTAACCATTCTAGAGTGAAAATGGTATGATGTAACAATGGATTTTTTTATAGGATTTACCACGACACCATGTATTAATAATTCAGTATGGGAGATTTTGGATCGACTAATGAAGGTTTCCCACTTATTTTATATTAGTGATACATTCATAGTAGATTATCTGGTTAGTCTCTACATGAATAAGATATTTCAATTTCACAATTTTCTACAGAGTATCATTTCATAAAGAGATTCTCATTTCACATTTGGTTTAAATTTCATCTTCAAAAGGATCTGGGATCATAGGTGCATTTGAAGACGAATGATCATCCTCATACAAACATTCAATATAAGAGGAATATTTAGATTCTAGAGGATATTTTTTGGTCTTTTGTCTTATAATTCAGTGGTTTGTGGGATTATCATATGGTACTCATAGAGTTTTCATATAATAGTAGCTTCCAAGTGTCGATCTAGATGGAACCGCTTTAGGATTTATATATAAGTTCATATTGTTCACCTCTTTATTGGTTCGATGCATGTCGGTTAGCACTAGTTGGAATTAATATCATACAGGATACATATGAGGAGGTTTAATTGATCTAGAGGAATTTTGTGGATACACAATGTAGGAAGAAATCATACACATACCATCAGAGATGACCTATGGAGTTTGGGGTTGGTCATCGTATTTTCCTTCGGGTGCCACCTAGGTTTGGAAAACACCATATCTGGAAATAGGTAATGTTAACACCAATTTTTGTTAGAATGTTTTAGATAGTGGAAATTATTTCTCCAATGGAATACTGATAAACCCTACCACAGTTATATAGTGAAATTCCTGATGCCTTTCACATGTCACAATTATGGATATATTATCCTAAAACTTCTCTTATGGTAGGATTTTATGACATCATTCTATATGTAGATGCATCCTTTAAGGATCATCTAATATGGATTTTGGACCAAAGTGATAATTATATATAGGGTAGGACTATATCTCTAGTTCATGTGAAGTGGAATAATGGGTGCTTTCAAGAGGATAATTGGGATATGGAGTCTGATATGTGATCATAGTGGCTAGACTTGCTCATAGAGATGTCATAGTGATTTTTAGAGAATCTCAGGGTTGAGTTGTTATATGGCGTAGGTTGTATGATATTTTCTTTTCTAGGTATTACCTAATTTTATTTTTTTCATTAAACCTCCTTCATTTGGGTTTTCCTTGTCTTTAAGCCTTGTTGGTTGAGTCTTGTTCAGAGATAAAGTGATTTTGTTGGGGGAAAATGACCGAATGTTCATGTATGTATATTTTTTTGAATTAATGGAGTCTAAGAATAAACTATTTATATTTACTTATAAGGGTTTTTTTGAATTTAGAAGGCTTCATTGGTGGTTCAGTCACTTTTTCATAAGTTGGGATGAAACATGTATATAGGGAATTTACACACCGTGTGAATGAGTTACATGATGTGTAGCTGCTACTTGGGAATTATCTTGAAATGAGTACAGGTCATGAACTGGATCATAATGTGAACTAGTTACGTGTTTTGAATCAATATTTCATGAAATTTAATGTTTTATTAGGGTTAAATTAATATTAGGTAATGTATTTTTCAATTTAATTCTTAAATAAGAAATACACGACATGAAGGAGGGTTACACATCGTGTATTTCTAAACTTCAGTGATTTTAAGAGGGAAGTGTGTATATTTTTTATATTCATTCAATGTAGTCCTCTACATTATCGAAACCTAAGTCACTCTAGGTGATTTTTAATCCCTTCCCTCTAATATTTACATCCTAATTACGCATCTAATCCCTAGTAATTTGTATTTCAAAGTTTTTCCCCTCTCTTATGTTTCTCTCTATTGTTGTGGTGTAAATATTTTGACCATGGTTTTCTCGGTTTTTATCTCATTATTTCATGATATATGTTTCTTATTTTTATTTTTATTTACTTATTAATTATTTAAAGTTCTTTTTTGAACTATTTTTTGATCACTGGTTAAAGGTAGGTGGTCTAAATCCTAACCCTATGGTCTGTTTAATTGTTTGAGTATGTGTAATATTATGATTTCACTACCACAATGTGAGAATTAATTAATTCAATGATGAATGATGGTAAATCATGGAATTTAATTTTTCATTAGATCCCTTTGGATTCAATTGATGATGTCACATATATTGTGGCTACCCATTGGTTGGACGAACCCTTGAACAATATTGAAATGGTTACCGACTTAAAGTGTGTTTGGAATGACACAAAATTTTTTGTGATTTCTTGATATAGAATCATTTGGTTAATATCTTATGGGATGTTTATATGACCATTGATAATTTGATATATAAATGAAATGTGTAATTGAAATAAAAAATGTAATTTTCATAAGTAACCATTGAGTCTAGTGATGTGATATTTTTATATCCTTTTTGTTATGACATGTGTTATGATTCATGCTAAAATGGTTAAATATAGGACTATGTCCGGTGATTCTATAATTATTATATAGTAGGCTTGGCCCAGTTTGATGTTATAATGATTATATATCAGGGTTATCCCAGTTTGATGTTGTAATTATTATATAGTGGTATCGGACCAGTTGTTGTTGAAATACATATATATTGGTCTATGCTCTGTGATTCTGTAATTCATATATATCATTCTTAACCTCGTTGATGCAGAAATTCATATATATATATATAGGGAATTTCTTAGAGGCTAAAATTTTTATAAAGATGTCGTTTCCAAGTTATGTGACTATTTATATGGTTTATTGTTATATTTGGAATGTTTATTCTATATGATATGAGACATTACATTATAGTTCCAAATAATATTGATTTATATATTATATTAATTTATTAATTAATAAACCTATTTATTGCTTATTTAAATCAATTTAATATCAGACTGGTTTTTTTAGACATGGTGTTGTTGACCTACTGGGTTTTAATCACACCCTATTCAGGATACCATTTGGTACCCAAGAATATTAATTGGGTGTAGGTTTGGACAAGTTAAAATGACCTTGTATCTGATTTTTGATTGCTAGATGGGTTGGTGTTTGATGATAGGACCGACATGGGGTTTGGGACCAGGGTCATTTTGAGTTTATTTATGTCATATCTTTCTTTTATTTATATTTCTTTCAGATTAAAAGTATATATACTTTAGCATGTCATTACATGATTCTCCATTATTTGATTTGTTGGTTCTTCCTTTTTTCTTCTAGTTTTATGTTTGTTTTTTTAACTATTTTCCATTACTCTAATATTTAATTATTATTTTTTCATTCCACTATGATATAAATCTATACCAAGGTTTATAGTCTCCCCACTATATTCATCTCACCTTATCTTTTAGTTTTTAGCCTTAGGAAAACTAGGAGGCACTCTTGAGGTCTAACAACTAACCTGATCTAGCCACATGAGAAAGTGTTTGATCAAGATATGTTACATTTATATATATTAAAGTTTTTGATATTTCATTCCATAGGTTTCTTAGTTATATAACATTTGATAAATTACTAGTTAAGTCATGATGGTAAGCAAGTGGTTTCTTAGAAATGATAAATTTTGAGTTCGAACTAGACACTATATTTTTAAAGGTATGATGCCTTGTTTTTTGGTCCTATATGCCATGTTGATTCTTTTTTTTTTACTTTCTACCTTATTTTTTCTATAGATGTGAAATTTTCTATGTGATGTGATGTCAAAAAAGGATGGATGATGTTTTGGAAATATATGGGTGGGGTGTCTAGGTTTTGTGGAAATAGTTGGTGCATGTGATGGTGGAACGATGATGATATGCATAGTGGTGTCAGTGATGGAAACATGATAGATGGAATATGTTGAATTCAATATTTCCCATTTTTTTCTGAATTATGGGATTTTATCTAGGTAATTCATCTTATTTAAATTTTGTGTGGTTGGGTTTCTTGATTCTATATTACTTCCCCCACTTCTTGAAGTAGATAGTTGTTCATGGTTTATGCAACTTTTTTGTATCTTAGGATGAGTCATGTTATACCTAGAATTATGAAATTATAATGAATTAAAAATAATTTAACCTAAGGGTTGGAAGCTTAATGGGATGTTGAATGATGATAAATATTCATGAACCATGTAGGATGTGGATTATTTTTATAGGGAACAAAATATGCTGGAAACTAATTTAAATGTTTAAAAGAAATAATTAATTGAAAGTCTCTTAAAATGTTTTTGTTCTTAAATGATATCTAGTACATGGTAGTGGTGGAGAGGTGTCTGAGTGATGATATTTAAAATTGAGGTTAAAGATAGGTAGTTTCCCATAGTGTGGTTTGTGAGATACATATATATATGCTACCCCACCCTTGTTGGTAGGGAAACTGATACTAGTGGATGTTGGAGGTTGTTTTCCCTAACATCTATGTTGATAAGGAATGGATGGATGATTGCACCCTCTTTCCCCACTAAAATATCCATATAGTATTATGTAATGGTATGTGTATTGTTTATTTTTCCCATATGTATGTTTGTAGAAGGTTTTAATGACTTTTAGTTATTTCACACACATCACTACAAAAAAATGGCTTATACCAACAGAAATTTATTGATATATAATATATCTGTAGGTAAAAATGAGCATTTCCAACAGATATTATGTTTTATTTGTTTTAATTTTTAATACCAACACTTCTTTATACCAACAGATATATCTGTTGGTATTGATCATTCAATACCAACATATCATTTACCAACAGTTGAATCTATTGCTTTATCATAATAATAACAACATTTTTTCTGAAACATGAATCTATTATTAATAACAATTATTACCAACAAATTGTTTACCATTAATAATAATGTTACAATAAACTGTACAATAACAATTTTTTTATCAAAAACTAATTAAGAGAAACATTATATATATATTATTTTTAATATCAAAGTAAATTTTTATTTTCTGGGGTTTTATTAAAAAAATCATAATTGATTTTAATTATCTATTTTCTTGAAATATTATATGTTTTTATATTTTTAAATTTTCTCTAAATATTAATTGTTTTTTATATTTTTCAATATTATTTATTTAATAAATATTTAAAAACTTTTAATAAAAAAAACACTACCCAAATATCATGTGTTCGGAGTCGCGTCCCGCCGCCCCACCTCACATCTCACCACCTCACCTCCCATCGCTGCACCTCGCATCTCATTCCCCTATCTTGCCTTGCATACCACTACATCCTTGGTTATCTCTTCACTCGTGTTTGGTGGGGTTCTTCTTCCTATGATGTTATGCGGTGTCGGCTTCGTATATTGATTTTGGGGTTGTTTAGGTTTCTTTTGGTGTTTTCTCTTTAGGGTTTCTTCCCCATCATTTCAAATCAACCGACTAGATTTTATCTTCCCTTTCTCTATTTGGATTTGGGGTATGTTGATTTATGCTTTAACCGGTGTCGATTTCCATATTTCACACAATGTATTTGGTGGGGGGATGTGATGAAGTCGGTGTTTGTTCAAGGCCTAGTTTTTTATCTCAAAGGGATGTTGAAGGAGCTGACCTGACCAACATTCACTGGTTGCTGGATCATTTGAAATCTTAGCATCACCGAGATATGGTTCTATCATTGTTGAAGGTTTCTCCAGTCGATCAGGCTGTGAATGTGAACCCTTAAAATGTGGTTTCTAGTTTTATGAAGTGGGAATATTGGTTTTTATACTCATAACTTTTGATAAACAATGGTGTTCTATGTAATGAGAAGTGAGCCTGCTCACTGGAACTGGGCACGAGTGATCTGTTACAAGTGGATGAGGTTGTGGTCCAGGGTGACTCTCAAGTGTCACTTGTGAAGTATTCTTTGCATAGAAAGGGTTCATTGTGGTATTTGGTGAAAACAAGAGTGGGTATGCTTTCTCTCTTAATATTTTTGTAGTTTTGGAGGAAGTAGATTTTGTTTTAATAGGAATGTATGTTATATGGATCAAAGAGGCAGAGGTAAGGAAATTGAGTTCATCTCCAATGGGTTGTGGCCCAGTAACTTGTGATAATTCTAAATAATTCATCTCCTCTAGTCTGGGTGTGAAGCAGGGTTCTCCCTCAGGCTACAATGTGTCTAATTATGTTATCAAATGATTTCTGTCATGACCTATAATGTAAGAGGATTGGGTGTAAGTGTCAAAACTATTTACATCTGCAATGAAGTATGTCTTCTTCAGGTAACTATTTTTATCATATTTTAACCTAAAAAATGCTAATAATATACAGTTTTATGCAAGGCACTTGGGTTTTTTATAACTTCATGCATTCTATCCGATACATCTGGTATATTTGGGTGTTCTGGAAACGGTGTGTTAACATTTTCTAAATTTTATCAGATTTCTATGGTCCTGTAGTAATATTTATTCTCTCTCAGTATTTCTATTTCTATGTGTCTGTGTTGTTTCCTTTTCTACCATTGTATTTATAATATACATGATTCATGTATTTTCACTGATGATCCTTCATATAAATTTTTCAATTGTATGATTTCTTTCTTATATTATTTTATTAAACTAAACTCTATTTTAGATTTTTTTTCTCAAAAATGTATACTTTCTATTAAAATTTTATGTGTCCTGAGTATCGATTCAATCCCATATTAAAATCCTAGCCTAGCATGTATAACTGAAGAAAAATGTTAAAGGGAAATGAAATTTATTTTGTTAATGTCCTTCAAAACCTTGATTTTTACTCGATCCACACCCCATTTTTTGTGTTTTATTTTCTAGTGGAATTTTCCCAATTGATTATAAATTAATCCATTATTTTTTTTATTGCTAAATTATTTTTGAGTCTTGCATTTGAGATTTTAAATCATATCAAAGGTGAAGTCCTAGTTTAGATGAGAATTGATATTACTGATAATAATAAACCTGACCGCATTTCATTGAAGGGTGCACTCTTATATTTACCATTTTCCAGATAAATATAGAATTATTTGACCACTTTGATCAGACTTTTCATATACATGTAAATATAGTTTTTCTTCTATGAAACATTATAATGTTTGAAGGTGATTAAACCATATTAATGTGGGTTTTCCATATTTTGTAAAATTAAGACCATTTAAATATTATTTATTTTCATTATGGTTTATAATAAACTATACCTTGGTTACCAATATTTCCAACTTTTAAAAATGGAATTTAGAAAATATTTTTCATTATGGTTTATAATAAACCATACCTTGGCTACATATATTTCTAACTTATAAACATGGAATTTGGAAATTTTATGGAATAATAAATGGTCTCAGTTTATATCATTCTTTTATTTTTTATCTCACAATCAGACTTTTATCAAACTAATTTACCCCCTTAATTTCTTCTCAAATTTTGATATTTCTTATCCAATAATGCAATGTTCTTCTAATAACTTTTTACATGTAAATAATTCAGATTTTGACAGGGTGATTGCAATGTGTAGGGATTGGAAAGTAGCAATTTTGATCAATTTATCCCTTTAGTTGATTACCTAGACTATGCCTTCAAGAAACTTATAGAACAATATCGATGCTTTCAATGGGAAATTTTTAATGTCGTTTGATGTGTTGAACAGGATAAAAAATTTGGATTTTTTATCAGCTAACATGGTCACTGCTATTGTAACACATATATTTGAATCAACCTATAAATCATCTGCAAGTTCTTATATAGTAGAAACTATTATTCGGAAACTCACATAAGTGGTAAGTAATTCAATTATATTTGAAATATCTAACTCCTCGGCTTAGGTATATTTCATTTTCAGGCTTGGGGCATTCTTCGCTATTCTTCAGGGTGAGTATCAAAGTATTTGTGTAAACATTCTGCAATTTACATATATACAGTCTATAATTTATATATATAAATTCTATAATTATATATTTATAATTATATTCCCATATATATAATTATTTTATGTAATTATATATTAATTTTTATATATTCTACATTTATACATACTCACAAACACACACATGTACACTTACACATTTTTATGACACATATGCATTCTGTAGTTTATATATATTTTTATAATACATATATATGGCTTCAATATATATATATACTCACACAAAATACATTCTGTAGTTTATATATATATATATATATATATATATTGACATGTACATATTTCTGATAAATATATAAATCTATAGTTTATATTTACATTTTGGAATATATATATTTTTAAAATATATCTATATTTCATATATATATGTATTTTAAATTTATATATATTTAATCCTTATTCTCACTATTGTAAAAGGTTTATTTAAGATTGATCCATTGAAAAACTATGGATGTCAACATGCATCACTAAGGCTCTGATTGACAACACTAACTAATAACCGCATATAAAACTTGTCATTTGAATTCATATCACTTACCATAAACCCATTTATTATCTTTAATGTATGAGGTTTATTTAATGCTTTCCAAAAAACATGAAAGTTTGGGTGCAAGGATTATTCTTTCTTCACACAATGAAGCTGATTTAAAGTGAGTGAAGATAGAGCTGGTATATGAGACTATTAAGTTTTTATTGCCTAAATTTCATGTGTGTACTGTTTAACTTTTCTGGCTTGATATGCATCTTTCCATAGGTACAGATACACCTCATGGATTGAAAATCTTATCTTTAGATCAGAAATTTGGGGTGCATTCTCCCATACAGTATGTGGAGAATGAAAATCCCTTTTTGTGTTGAATACATGGTTCATGATGCAACAATTGAGCATCTTATAAGTGAGATATCAGTTGTCTCCTCCCCCTACCCAACCGGTTTTTAGTTTCTTTGTCTTTTATGAAAATATTATCTATATTAAAGATATTTAGACCTGCTACAGAATGATTTATTACATTTTTATTTCACTCATCATTGATTTTATACCTATTGTAGATTGAGTTAGTAATTTCTATTTCACTTATTTATGCTTTTGATCAAATGTGAGGGCGAAGAAAATGAGTACATTCTTGAAAAAATAATATGGTGATTTAATTGTTGGCATGTATTCACCGTCTAATTGGTTTTGTGAGTAGCTGGTAAAATATCTATGCCCTTAATACACTGATGGTTTCATGCTCAATTCCACTCTTATTCTATCAAATTTGTAGCTTGTACCAATTCAAGATTTCCATTATACATTTTTTTTATAATTTGTATTCATTTTTCAAATTGAAAGGCTACATATGCACTTAAAAATATCCTCTACTTATCCAATTTCATTTCCTTATGTGTCCAAATATGGTATATCATTCATCCATTAAAACTGACATTACAACTTATTTCCAGGAACCACATCCTCTTTAAAAACCAAGACAAACCAGGCCCACTTCACCATGCTAAATACACCCCAATAACATGCAATTGAAGCCCAGTTAAAGAAGGATCATTCTTTTTCTACCACCTACATAAATGGGTAACAAATTCTCTATCACCCTCTTTAAAACTATTGACATCCCCTCACAAATTCTTCTCCTATTTCTTCTTATTCTGATGAATAAAATCCCTTCTAAGGTACTATTTGTTTCACCAAAAAATAGAATTTATAAGGAATAGAAACTATCATCAACAATAGATGGCATGTTGATTTAATATAATGCCAGAAAGTAGTATTTTATCCAGGATTTAATAGTATAAAAAACCTCACATAGGATCTAGGCATTAAAAATCATTACAAAAAACCTCACTTAGGATCAGCAGGACATTAAAAAGTAGTATAAAATCCCCCTTGTGTGATTTCAAAATTATTTTTTTATACTTTAATTTATTTCTATTTTGGTTTCAATTCATGTAGAAATTTTTCACTGATCATTGGGTATGGTTTTTGGTTGATATTGATGTAGATATTGGAGCTGAAGGGTGTGACATAGATTGGAGAAAGATGTGGCTGGAGCTAGAGTTGGCCCGGATGGGTTGTAGTTGGAGTTGACATAGACTAGAGCTGGAATGGGGGTTAGAACTAGCATGGATGGGATGGAGCTGGAGCTGGCATGGATGGAACAGAGTTGGATTTGGAGCTGACATGGATGGGTGGAACTGTTGGGGCTGGAGCTGGCATAGATGGGCTAGAGTTGCTGGTGTTGGAGTTACTAGAAATGATGGGCTAGGGTTGATGGGTTGGTAGATCTTGTTTGAGGGGATCCAGTGTGGGGGGGGGGGATCTAGCGTGGTGGGGGTGGGGTTGTCTAGCACCTTTGTATGAATTGGTTTTGTAATAAATTTTATTATTAATATAATTAATTCTTTTCCAAGTTTGAACATGTGTTAAAATCATCTTCAATTTAATAATTAAAACATATGAATTATATATGATAAATTAATAAATATAATATGAAATTTTACACAAAAAAAATATATTTTTTATTTAAATGTAATTTATAAAAAAATTATTATATGTTGGTAATATTATTACCAACAGATGAATTTGTCACCAGAACTTGTTGCTAAACACTTTAACCAATATATATATATTATCTGTTGGTATTATTATAATTGCAACCAAACTATTTTATCTATCGCAAGAACATGTGGCAATCGAGTTTTTACAAACTGTTTAGTTACAAAGACATATATGTTCGTAAAACATTTTACCAACAGAAAATTCACTTTTACCAACAGATTTTCCCATGTTGGAAAACGTGAAATATTTTATAGTGAATGTATCCCTAGAATAGTATCTTAAGGATTATTATATGTATGTTGGGTATGGTTTTTGATAACTTGAGGTATAATGCACAACATATAGGATATGGAAGATCTTGTAAAATACTAGGTATCTATTTGGATATGTGGGTGTTGATGATCAGATGATATGATCCATAGAGTTTATGATACATTATAATTTCCAAGATGTCCTTGGGTGGGTATACTTTTTCCGAAGAGATATTTCTCTGAATATACGATGTTGGGGTAGAGTGGAAAAATATTAGAGAAGTGGTAATAGGGTATCTTCATTTTAAATTATGTTGTATATTATATTATTACTTTCATGTGATTCTTGGTGTGAGAAACTTGGTGAGGCTCAGAACTTCTCTTGCCTGATTAGGTGATGATTTAACTTCACTTGTTTATTCACTAGTCTTTATTATGTTTTCTTTATCTTTTACATGAGATGAACTGGGGAGGATCTTACTGAGTATACCTATTATTCTCTCATATGCATATATAAACTAATTTGTAGTACCTCAAGAGATAGATTGGTGATCGGGCAAGACATTTCTAGCTCCTGGATTTTTTAAATAGTAGTTTGGGCTTTGAGGTCACTGTGGAGGATTTGATTTTGGTACATATAGCTTCTTACAATTTTTATGTTATATGAAATTACATTCATTTATTTGAATCACTTTTATTTTTTATGTGAATGATTTTTTTAGTGGTTTTATCTTATCACTTTTTCATCATATTCAAAGAGGCTAATGCCTCCCATTTTTGTACATGATAAATACTAAGTGCTTGTCACCAACCCATAGCATATTGGATGTGGTATTTAGGAATAATTTTCTCCCTTCTCTCATTTTTCTCCTATGAGGGGTGCCTTTGGGATTTTCAGTCATTAAATAGTGGTATAAAAGTTTTAGTTTGAAGTATATGATAGATTTTGGAGGTAGTCACTGGTGAATATTTCATGGGTTTGTTGGAAAATGGTGTCAGTTATAATTAATAAGTAAGGTAAGAAAGGGATATTGGATAAGAAATTGCTATTTAGGGCCCCCTATAATTTGATGTGATAAATTTTATATTTACTAAGGTTACTATGTGAAGTGATACTAGTTATACGGTAAAGACCTAGGAAAGGATCATGAAACATTCTTATTTTCATCAATGTTAGAAGTGGGTAGACCATGGGATTAGGTTAACCATTAATTAAATAATTTATCTTAAATATTCCATATTTTGTGTTTATGAGTCCCTTAATTTTTTCCTTTTTTAGTAATTGATCTATGTCAACATCCTCATCAGGTTTTCACTAAATATTTTTAGAGGAATATTCCAGTGGTTTGTCGCAAAGTTGAGGTCAATGAAAATAACACTTTGAGGATAACACTCTGAAAGTTTTAGTGTACAAGTCTACAAAAGTATGAGATCTTTATTCTAGACTCAATGATAGATTGCTAGATATAGGAGGTGGAGATATAATTCAGTTAAATCTATTCCTAGAATGAGAAAAAGGTTTCATGGGTGGTGATGATACTTCCCTAGGTAGCATGGTAGAGGTGTTTTTTGTTCCTTGAGGACCATGAGGAGTCATATGACTCCTAAGAGAAGTTTTAGGATCATATCCAATATGATTTTCTTTCTTTGTCCATCAAGATGTCAAATATCCAAAAGATTATTACCCTTCGACAGGGGAGTTCTAGTATATAAGAGTTTGAGATATATTTCAGGACCATTCTCTAATATGATTCAGACCTAATACTCAATGAGGAGGCTAGGGATAGGAATTTATAGGAGGATTTACAACCAAAGATTCAGTACCAGGTCACCCAATTTATTATACCAACATATCATGAGATTATGGAAGTAGTAGAATTTGTTGGTAAGATACTATCCTGAGCAAGATCTTCATGATATGAGGGTCTCTAGGATTTTACACATAGTATTGTTTTAGTTCTAGGTTACCAATTTAATAGAAATAATATGTTTTAAAAACAAAAGGGTTGATCTTAGTCCTCTTCATCTCATTTATATGGGATCATGGGATCTAAGACCCCTGCTAAGGGATTTGAAGTTTGTTTTTTATAGAGTTCATGGTCATTAGTGGAGATAGTGCCCAACCTTTCTATGAAAGTATCATGCGGTAGGTGTTCCGCTTCAGTTTTCTCTATTTTAGCAGTTTCAAGAAAGGTAGTAGTAGTTGGGTGTGCCATTATTTGTTCATTAAATGGGTTTAAGGTAGGTATAGGACTTCCGTATGATGTTCCTCATCCTCTGAGAGAAGATAATGGTCATAGAGGAGTTCATCATTAGGGTTATATAGGTTGTTTATCACGATGTGGTCAATTTCATGCTTCGAAGTTTCTATCACTAGGTGAGCCAGATGTTATTTGAGGTACCCTTATCTTGTTTTCTACTTGGTTTCATGGATTTTTTTTATTCTAAATATATTCACTCTTTCATATAACTTTTCATGGTTTGAGCTTTGGGACATGAAGTGGAGAGTCGAATTCCCTTGGCATTGACAACACAAGTTGGAGGTTAATCTTATATGTGTGTAGTATTTAAGGATTATGAGCTCGTGTTTAGGAAAACACTATTTTGGAGGCCTCATATGTTTATATTTAAAATCATATTACATTATATTTTGTATGGAATGGTTTTATCTAGTGTAGGATATCATGAATTTATTTAGGAGGTAGATTGTGTTCTATGATGTTGATAGAGAGCTAGATATGTTTATTATAGATCGAGACACTTAGATGGGTCGAAGACTTGTTATATACTTTTCTTCCTTGAATTTCAAGTTGATGATAATTTTATCAAAGGTTCTTATGATAGTGTTTCCCATGGTTTTTGAAGGGTACCTAAATATATTTACTGAGGAGGTTTTAGCATTACCCCATCAATGTGAGATCATGTTTGGGATAGAGCTATAGCTGGGTATTTTTTTAATATCTAAGTATCCATATAAGATTCTACATTATGAGTTGTATGAGTTTGGGATACATATCAATGATATCTTGTAATTATTTTTTGTTCATCTGAGTGTATCTCCTTGGGGTACCTTGGTTTTGTTAATAGAGAACCCCAATGGAATTTTCATCTATGTATCGATTATCATTACTTGAATCAGGTTACAATGAAGAGTCTATACCCTCTTCTATGAATTGATGATTTATTTAATTATTTGAAAGGGTGTAATTGGTTCATGAATATAGATTTGTGATTAGGTTATCATCAAATTTTAGTAAAGGATAAAAACATACAATATACTCCCTTTTGATGTCATTATAGGAATTATGAGTTCATTTTAATGTTGTTCAGTGTAATGAACACCCTAGAAATATTCATGGGCTTGATGAATGTGGTGTTATGAGAGTTTTTGTATTGGTCAGTGGTGGTATTTATTGATGACATCCTTGTTTACTTTACATAAAAGGAGGAGCATGCAGATCATATGTGGGTAGTCTTGGGAGTTCTTCATCAACATCTTTTGTTTGGGAAGATATCAACATTTAAGTTATGGGATCATGAAGTTTAATTCTTGGGGAATTTCATGTCTCAATGTGTATTGTTTTTGGAAACATTGAATATCGATGAATTGATTACATGGATATACCCTATGAATATTGTAGAGGTATAGTGTTTCTATGGTCCTACAAGCTATTAATAGAGTTTATTGACCAAATTCACTCAAAATTGTGACTCCATTAAAATAATTGAACATAAAGGATCAGGTTATCTTGTAGGATAACTAGCATGAAGAAAAATTCAAGTACCTAATAGAGAATTTTTCCAACACTATGGTATTTAATTTTCCTGAATAAGGAGTTCATTTTGGAGTTTATTTTTACACTAAAAATCTTGGATTGGGTAGTATATTTATAAAATAGAGATAAGTTGTTTCTTATGGTGACATTAACTCATCAGGGAGATTTTTTCAGTTTTCATCAATCATAAGATTATGGGTTATGTTTTCTCCTAGCATGACCAGAACATGTGATAGTGACAGAAGATGGAATTATTATAGGGTTATGAATTATAGATTTATTAAACCCAGGGAAATGGTAATGTTTTGTATGATTATATATGTATCAAGTCATGTAGTAATACTGTATGTCGGTATGGAGATTCTTTGATAGTAATGGAAAAAATTTCCATAATGGAACTTGATATTGGATAGGTTAGAAGAAGAGGATTTATATTTTAGATGATAGTGCAATCGCCTTTAGTGTGTTAGGTAGAGGATACTCAATGGGGGGTTCTCAGTTTTATATTTAGTAGGATTGAGTTATCTATGATGGTGCCCCTAATGGTTGGTCTAATAATGACTAACACTGGGTTTTGTTCCATGGGGGGATTTTAATTCCTTTAGTGATGCGTAAAGTGGTTCTTAATTGATTCCATAGTTCACCCTTAGGGTGAAATCTAGGAATGAAAAAGATGTACCATTATCTAATAGATTATATTTTTATCTATTTTGAAGTGTTCAGTTGAAGAGTTCATGTCTAAATGTTTAGGATACTAGAAATTCAAGGTTGAACACCTTGTTCCTAGTGGTTTGGTACAGTTGTTATATGTTCCTCAGTGGATGTGGGAGGACAATTTGATAGACTTCATTACTAGTTTACCTTGAGCTCATGGAGGCTATGATTTTATGATGGTGATAGTGAACCATTTGATTAAATTAGATGATTATTAGTGATCAAAGAGTTAATATTACTAGAGTTTTTATTAAGGTAGTATCTATAGGAGGTGGTGAGGTTCCACTAAGTATCGAGGATGACAATATTAGATTATGATCCTTATTTTACCTCCAATTTGTGGATAGGTCTTCATCATGTTTTTGGATCTCAGTTGTACAATATCATTTCTTTTCATCCACATATAGATGGTCAGACAAAGTGGGCTATACAAACTCTTAAAGACATGTTGTAAAATTGTGTACTGGATTTTAGATGACTTTGGATGAGTAGCCTACCTTTGGTTTAGTTTTCTTAAAATAATAGTTTTCACACCACCATTGGTATGGAATCATTTGAATATTTTCATAGTCAGCCTTTCCATTCTCCATTGTGCTAGACTATGGTCATATAGTCGAAAATTCTTGAACTAGAACATGTGCAGATAATGGAAAAGATAGTTCAAGTGATTCATGATATGATAAAGGTATAATAGGATTATAAAAAGTCTTATATTGATTATAGGATGAGCCTATTGGAGTTAAAAAATTTAGATCATGTGTTTTTGAAGGTTAGTCTTCATCATGGAAAGTAAAGGTTTAGTCATGGGTCTAGGGTTTGTCCTCAATCTTGTGTGCCTTTTTTGGTGTTGGATCATGTTGGAGTAACTTCATATCAAATAATACATTCTCTAATTATAAAAAAAATATGTGATATTTTTATGTGCCATATATTCTTCACTATCTTCATAATGAATCTCACATCATCGATTGGGGAGATATCGACATTGATGATGGTTCAACCTTTAAGGAGCATCCTATAGAGATCCAAGACTACGAGGATGAGGTGTTTCATAGGAATGATATTACCTTAGTTAATTTATTATATGGATATGGTTGTGAGAAGTAAAGAACCTTGGAATTTGATTCTAAGATACTCATTTAATACTGAATTTTTTTTTGGTTTTTAATCTTTTTTGTACGGTTTTTTAATGATGTTGTTGACTTGTGTTTGGTTTCTAAGATAGTTTTCTATCTTCCTTGAATACTTATTTGTTTACTTTCTCTTATTTGAGAGGTTTCCCCCATGAGAGAGTATTTGGGATCTATTTATTTGTGTTTTATAGTTTTAGGCCTTGTTCCTCTAAGTGAGGTGGTTGTGCTCTAGTGATGGAGAGATTATTGAGAGGTATCTCATAGGGTTCCAGTTCAAATGATCCCTTCTCTTTTATTCTCTAAATGTTTTGTTTTAATTATTAAGGTTGATAATTTTTTTAGAGGTATCTAATTTAATGGTCCGAAACATTATTACCTTTCTTTTTCTCTTACCAATGGCTCAGTAGTACTGAGAGAGAGTTCGAAGGTCTTCTAGAGGATAGGAGACTAGTATTGTCCATTCCAGATGTCACCATGCCCTAGTAGTGGGTGTGGTGAAGGTTATATTGGATCTGAGGTTATGGAAAATCCATTTTGAGATGGTCATATGAAACTCGGTGCCCCATGGAAAGCAATGTGTCTTATCGAGTTGTTTTAAAGATTTTTTTGGTTGGGGTGTCCTCATGTCTGAAACAGCCAGTGGTGAAACACCTTGGGTGGGCGTGGTGATGGGAATATAACATACCCAGGGTAGAGGTCATGGTTAGGGAAATTTACCAATTGTTTTTCACCACACTATAGATGATGTCATCTTAAACTGGTATGCTAAAGAACACTAAAACATGGATTAGGCCATGGTGGAGGTATTTTTAGCGAGAAATAGTATTTTTAAATGGTATATATAATATTTTTCCATTATGTAAATCATTAATTTCTAAAGGGAAACATTTATATCTTTAATAAGGGTTCTTTAATATAGATTTAATTTGATTATTTCCCTCTATTAATAAATTTTCTCTACTCTTCTTAAATTTTGTTAATTTCTAGATGATACAAAAAAACTAGGGAATATTTGGGTCTTCTATCACATTAAATCATTAATTATAGAAATTATTCCATGGTAAGTGTTCTTTCTAGCTCCCCTTGGTTCCATTTGATTGAATCCTTTTGGATTACAACTTAAATATTAGAGAATTTATAACTCTTTATCATGGTACCTTTCCCTCCTCTTTATCATTTAATAATCCTTATAAAAATACACTCTATTTTGGGTTGAGTTCTGACCATCATTTTTTGTTGTCTTTATAGTTTTATGTTCAATGTATTATTCCTTATTTTGGAGGTGTTTCCTTTGGCGGTGGTTGATCCTCTGTTATCTATTCTTGCTCAGAGAACATTGAACTTATAAATCATCATAGTGGATTTTTTTTCTTCCCCAGTTTTTATGGGGAACCATAAATTTATCATCCTTTATCTAATTGAGTATTTTTAGAATTAATCTTAATAAAGGTTAAATATGATTAAATAATAGGTTTTTATTTTGGTTATAATGATTTCATGGGTTCCCATCATGATAACGGTTCACCGCTGGATTTTATAGATAGTGTGTTATATTTACTTATATTACAGTTTAATATATTTTTTGTTCTTTGAAATTGGATAAAGAATGTAAATCTGGAAAATATTAATGGAAAAATTATAAATAGGCATGTTATGTTGAAATTTTTCTTCATTAAAATTTCATGGAAATCAAAGTGATGCTTGAGGCATGTTTAATTTGTATCATACTACCTTATTAGTTGATGAAAGTGGAAGTTATTATCTAAATCATGTAAATACAACATATAGTCATTTATAGATAATGACATAAGTTGCATGTGGATGTAACCTATGATAAATGAATTGGTTAATTAAAGATGTTAAATAATTAGTGGTTTTGAAAAGATATATTTTTGGAGCTGAGAAATCCTATATGATTAGAAAGGGTAGATGCCTTAGTTTTACGTCCTAGATTCTATAGACTCTTTGTTATTGGTTTTTTTCTTGTGTGTTTCCCCTGGATGTGTACCTTTCTATTTTATTTGATTTGATCCTGGTATGGATGATGGTTTAGAAAGATATAGGTGGTGAGTCCCAGTTTGTGGAATCAGTTGGCACCTGTGTTAGCAGGACATTGATGATATGAATCATGAGATTGGGTATGGAATCAAGACAAATATAATGGTTTGAAAATAGGATTTCTCATTCTTTTGAGGAAATATGGTATGTTTTCTTGATAATTAATCTTTCTGAAAGTACATATATTTGAGTTAATTGTTTATGAATTCCTTTATCCACTAATTGAAGCAGTTGGTTGTGAAAGTTTTATGCATCATTTGGGTAGCTAAGGATGAGTCATATAGTACATTGAATTACAGAATTCTAATCAATGATAAATAATTTATCCTAGGGGGTTGGTGGATTAATGGAATATCGAATGATGATAAATCCTTAGGCACCTTGGAAGAGTCTTGATTATTCCCAAAGGGCAACTAATCGACTCATAATTAATGTAATTGTGAAATGTTTAAAATAATGAATTAATTGAAAAACTATTAAAATGTTTGTGTGATTATAGGATATTAAGTCCTTAGAAGAGGAAACTGGGTGTCCATGAAATGATAGATTCAGTTGAGGTTAATTCTAGGTAGTTTCCTATTGTGTGTCTTGTCACATATATATATATATATATATATGTGTGTGTGTGTGTGTGTGTGTTCTATGATTTCATACATTTCCCCACCCATTTCAGTAGGGATACTGACACCAATAGACTTTATAGGGTGTTTCCCAAACATCTAGGTTGGAAATGGATAGATTGTTGACTACCCACACCTTTTCATCTCTATTATCTTAGTATTATTATGTACTAGTATGAACGGTGGTTACATTTATTATGTATGTGTGTGTAGAGAGTTGTAATGGATTCTGGTTGTGTTGGCTTAAGGTATAATAATTGACTTATGAGAAATAGTGGTTCCCAAAAACTAATTTTTGGATATCTAAATATGTTTATGTTAATTATGAGATTATTTAATGCACATGGTTCATAATATATTACAGTTTCCCAAGTGCCTTCAGGTAAAATTAATTTTTTGGGAGAGGTAGCTCAGGACGTGCAGTGTTAGGGAAGAGTGGAAATCCAATGGAGAAGTTGTATCTAGGTAAATTTATTTTATATTATATTAGATACTATATTATTACATGTATGAGATACTTTTTGAGATATCCTTAGTAATGTTGGGAACTTAGCATACCCAATTAGGTAATGAGTTAGCTTCACTAGTCTAATTAATGGGATTTAGTATGCTTTCTTTATCATTTCCACAAGAGGATCCATAGAGTATCCTAATGAGTATTCATTTTATGCTCACAAAATGTATATATAAAATATTTTTCATCACCATAGGAGATTTTTTGGGATCAGGATGGACATTACTATCTCATAGAGTTGTTCAGGATATGTTTAGACTTCGAGGTCACTATTAAGGTTTTATGTTCTGAACTTGTGGCTTCTTGAAATTATTAAATTTTTTGACATTAGATGAATAAATTAGGATGTATTTTATATTGTTATATGAAGTTTTTTTTGGAAGTTTTGTCTTATCTCTCATTCCTTATGTCCTTAATGCATCATATTTTTGTGTATGAAATACCCTTATTGTTGGTATTCAACCTGTGGCCTATTGGAGATGGGATTTGGGAATCATTAACTTCCTTCTATTATTATTATCCTGATAGGGGGTTTCATTGGGGTTGTGGGTCTTAAAGGGTACCTTGTACATTTTTTAGCCTTTATCCACAACAAAATGTCTCAAGTTCTTCATTTACTAAGGATGCTTCAATGGAACATCCAAATCCTCAATGTAAGTATTACTTACCCTTTAACTTTCTTTATATTTCTCATCCATCCTCCACCAAACCCATTATAACCATATGTATATAATGTAATCAGTATAAATAATATAATAAAATTTTGTTATATTTATGGAAAACCATTATCTATTCCCCTCCCATTCAATCAAAAAAATGAAAACATTGGCCATCCGTGTGTGCAGACTACCTCCTCTATGAACAACATATTTTGTTTTCCATCACCAACATTCAAATATAGTTATAGAACTTGGTTTAGAGAATATAAATTTTATTTATTTATTTAATTAAATTATTTAAATATAAATTATGCATTCAATATGTAATATTATCAATATTATGTCATTGTAAAACTAACCACGTAAAATAAAAAAACAAGAGGAAAATCAAATTCTTTATCAGTAAAACTTCTTTTTAAGTTAAATTATTCATATCAATATTATAAATTATTATTAATCACCTCAATAGTATCAAAATAACGTCATTATACTTTTTTTATAGTGAAATTATAATAAAATAATCTCTTCCATAGCTATACTCACACATAGATTGTATCATGTTCTAATTATAATGCTTTGACTACCTACATGAACAATGTCATAAATTTATATAAAGGATGGATTTAAAAACGTATTATTGGATACTCATAAGTGAATAAGTATTTTTTTTAATAAATATTGGTCATTTAAATCATTACATAATACAAAACTATTCACTCTTTATAAATTATCAAAACAAGCTCGTAAGAGACTTCATCATCATAGATAATAACTAAAATAATTTGAAATGAAATAATAAAATTAGAAATAATTATAAAAAATCAATTTTAGTAAATTTTATGATATAAAAGGGATGAAAATTTGGATAAGAGTGGTGAATAATACCTTTATTAAGAAAATAGTTCAATATGATCAAGATTACTCACACCGGACATTGAAAGTAAATAATAACTAACTAGTATAAATATAGATAATAATTATAAATATAGTTTGTAAAAGGTTATTGATGTTAATAGGTTTATTAAATATAATATTGCAATATATATGATTATTATACATGATCTTAAAGTATATTCTACTAATCTGGGAAACAAGGTAAGGGGTTTTTTATCTTAAATTTAAGTTCTTTAGACATATTTCTTATTGCACATCATGATATTCTTAGTATAGTTCCAATTCTACATAATGAATTAATTTTTCCATATTCATTAAATTTATGGGGTTTTAAGAACTATATCAATTTCTATCTCCAAATTTCTTTCAATTCAAATGATAATCAATTTTAAAGTATTTTTGTTAACTCAACTCCCTTTATTGATTTATAATGATTCTTCTTAAACTAATTGTTCCAATATTAGTTTCTTACACCCTATGATTTTATTACATGGTAAATTATCTTCCTTTATATTGATAATTAATTTTTCATGAAATTATTTTACCTAGATGAATATCTTCATGGAAAAGTATATCATTATTAATAATAATCCTCATACTCTTTAACGATGGTTTCCCCACCTTATCCATGTTTCTCTTTCCTTCCAATGTTCTATGATATTTTTGGAAACCTAATTGTCTGTTTTTAAATTTAACCATAATATATCTATTATAATCTTTTGAAAAGTATGTTTTTTAATCTTCTTATAATGTGGATTTTCAACAATGTTATTAGAAAATATTAAAATTGTTTTCGATACTTTCAAAATCAAATGTTTTATCTCCCACTCCAAATTTATATTTAATAAAATTTATTTATTTATAAGGTTTCCATTACTAGATATTATTTTTAAGTTTAAAATCTTTTCACATCGCCTTTTTGAAAACATTATATCTTTTTTAAAGGATCTATTATTGAATATATTTTTAAATTAAAATTTTTGAAAATGTTTTCATTACTCCTTTTTGAAACCTTTATATCTCTTTCAAGGCTTCATTATTGATATTTATTTCCAAATAATGATTTTTAAAATTCATATTTTCAATTTTCTAAAAGTTACCTTTCTAAAAATTAATTTTCAAAATGACCTATTAAATATCATTTTATGACAATGTAAAAATTATTTTATAAAAACTTTTGTATGGTTTCACTTCCTTTTTCCTCTTTATCTCTAATGGCCTTATTTACATAGAAGTTATTTATCATGAAGTTATTATGAAAATACACTTTTAATGTGATTTAATTTTTGGGTATCAATCGTATACATTCATGAGTTTAATTTTTGTAATAGTATATATAAATTTTGTGAAACCCTTTTTTATTTCCCTCGGTTTTTTAGGATATAATGATTGATTGATTTATAGTAGAACATATATATTTTGATTATTGATGGTTGGGGTCCTATATCAACCTCTATTACATTGATTAAGATTTTACATCTCATGAGATATTTATTTTTTGTGTGGGTATAACTGTGGTTTAGCTATTCTCACAAGGTTTTTTGTTGGTATAATTGTGATTTATCTATGCTCACAAGGTTGTGTGTGGTAATAATTGTGTTTAATATATGCTCACATGGTTCTTGGTGTGTGTGTAATTGCAATTAATTTATTCTCACATGGATTTTTATGGAAAACATGTTGGTTAAGATATGTATAAAAATATATATTTTCATATGTCAATGTTTATTCCACACTCTTATTCGCATTTTTATGCATATGTTTTTCTCTCAAGGATCAGGTTTACTAAATAATTATTCCAGAATATTTTGATTCACGTATTATGTTTTTCCAAGAAATATTCCATGACTCATGATTTATGATCTATGATTTGTTGGGTATGATTTTATTATGTTTCATGATTATACCCATACTCTCATATTATACTCACTTTTTATATTTTATTATTAGCTCTTATATTTACACATACTGGTCATCTAAGCTCGCCACTTTCTTATATTTCCATTTTCTATATTATGACGTGTTTGTAACCTCTGATAAGTATAGAGTGGATTTTATCATGGTTATATTATGGAGAAATGATTACATGGTGTGTAAAATATATTTCCTCTGTAAATTCTCCTCAAATAATATAAACCTTTTATTCTAGGTATTTTGTGACTAATTTTGAGGTGTAATGCATATATTATGTAAGTGATTTAAAATAAATATATGTTTATCTTGGGTGGTTATAATTTTAACCTCCAAATCCTAAAAAATCCCATAATAAATACATAAATAAATAAATAATGCTCAAAATAAAACATACTAGTGAACCGACAAGTTCCGTAGTTTATCAAATATACACACACAACACCTTAATGAATTATAATAAAAAAATGGGAAATATTTTAATAATTAAAATCATACAAGTTTAAAAACAACTCATTGAGGTTAATAAAAACACATTAGAATCAAAAAAATTATTAATCGTTACTCCTCAACAAGTCTCTATTAACAAGGTCAGTATCCTTGTCCATGTCGCCATTCCATGGTATTAATTAAATAAAATTTATAACTAAAAATGATACCTTCATGCATTGTGATGTGCACATGTAGGGGTGATCAAAATTCTCAATAAAATTTCTTGAAAGACTTCAATTGGTTTCTATGTACATGTAAGTTGTGAAAGACAATGACTTGATCAAAAAATGAATGAACAAACAGAAATTAATTTATTAAATACCAACAATATTTATCATATAATTTCATTCCCGAACATAAAATTCACACAAATTACTTTCTTAAACAACCCAACCAACACTACAAAAAACGAATCAAATTCACCCATGCTATAATTTTCCTAAAACCACACAATTTACCCATGAAAATAACTTCCAAAATTAAAACAGTACCCAAAAACACTTTGAGGGAATCCATAATCATACTATAAAAAAATTTAAAACCCATCAAGGAACCAAATCATCATCATAACTAACAGGGTCACCTCGGTAACCTTACCCATGAGTGAAATTTAAACCCCCTTGGCATAATTCATCCCTTAGTGGTAAAACTGACAATAACTATCCCTATTTCAATATATGGGGAGCCATAATTAAGGGTCCTTTTTAATACTTATAAACATAATCAAACTCAAAAAAAATTCTCATTTAAAAAATAAATACTTTTTCCTTGAAATACTTGATAATAAAATGATCAGATGACACTAAACTATATTTTTATACAAATAAATAATCACAAAATAAAAATATCCAAATGTATTTAAGTTTTAATTAAAGACACTTTTAAAACTAATCTATATTTCATATCTTTCTCTTAGCTAATAAATTAATCAAACAAATTCTTCAAACCTTAATATTCACTGAACATATTTATTGAAAATCTAACCAAACACCCCAAACATTTTGAACAACAAACATGTTTCAAACTGTCATTTTAAAATTTGAAAAACAAAAAAAAATATTTTCAGAACCATTAAAAATATAAAAAAACCATCTACCTAAAATATTCATCCAGAACAATATTTTTTTCGAATAATGTGGGAACAATGTGTACCCATAAACCATATATGGTACTCCTATTAATTATTTATGCCCATAATAACCATTAAAAATAACATCAAAACTATACTATGTAAAATATCTAAATTTGGTAGTTTAAACCATGATTGTATAATATCTTGATTGATGAATTGTAGGAAAATTCTCTCTCAGTATTCACCTAGAATCAACACCACTTACAATAGCATGAAAACCCCTCATCTAATCCTTCCATCACTATTTATAATTAAATACTAATGATTCGTGATTTTTCACTATTATTTATTGAAACTCATACAAAAACACTATAAATAATTATAGAAAGGAATAAAAATGATAAAAAAGGACTAACCTTTGATCTAATGATGAAATCATCACCAAAGCGTAGTAAATCTAAGATTGGTAAAAGGAAACTACTCCTTGTCCATGTAGATCATAAAAAAATGTGGTAAAATTGAGGATTCACAGGTGAACATTATGTTCTAAAATAAATTATTTAGGGTCACATGATTAGGAAAACCATGTAGCTAATCATTCTTTGCCCCTTTCCTCTAAAATAAACATGTATGATTAGACAACATGATTAGTAAAATAATTTTAATAACCATAAACTAACCAAAAAATCATCCTTTAAACATAAAATATCCTCTATAATTATCCAAACACTCCCATTCTTCTCAAAGTCACATTTTAAGGAAATAAATTTCTTTTATATTCCAAAAACATTCTCAAAAAATGATTGAACCCAGTCTAGACTGAATAATACACATTAAACTAAATCTTAGAAAATATACCATTATTCCCCTTAAATTTTATTTATTATAGAAAAAATATTTTCAAAAAATTCATCCAACCATCAAACATAATGGTGGGTGTTATAATTCTAGAGTATATTTGACCTTGTAATAGTCATAGACCTTTGTAAAAGTAGTTATTTTTTATGAACTTATTTAGGAGTTCTTTTTTTTTTGGTAAATGGAATCATTTTGGGATATTAAAATAAATATGATAACATCTAATAATTAATCTATGGGTTATGACCTATTATAAATATAGCTGGTCTTACAATCTAGTTGGTTGTACCATTTGATAATAGTGGTTTTTATCTAGCAAGTTAAAGTGGGTTATTACATTGTGTTTGAATGGATTATTTATGTTTTATTTATTAGGTGAGTTATTTCATGTAATTTTGAGCTATATATTTCATGTTTTTTATGTGAAATGGATTAGTAATATGATTAGACTATCTTAACAGACTATAGGTGGGTATTTCCTTAAGATATGAGTTGGTTAACACCATGGTATTTGTGATATGCGGGAGTTAAGGCAATGGGTTTCATGTTTTCCCTAATTTTTGTGTTTTTATAACTTTATTTATATTAGAATCCAGATGGAATTGTTAGTCTAAGTGATTATTATACATCAAGTATGGTATTGTGGGGACAAATTATATGGTTACTTTCTAATGATGATGTAAAAAGGTCTATATTTTCCTATATTGTAGTTTATTTAATTACATGGACTTTTTTTATATTCCACATTGGGAGAGGTCATTTTATCCTATAAAAATACCTTTGAGTTAGAAAAAAATCATTCTAATTATCTTAAAATTGAATATATAACCTATAATGAGATTCTCATTCATTTCAAAATAATTTCTTTTTCATATAATTGTATAGTATGGTTAAATTAAATAAAAAAATTAAAATAAAACATTACCATAATTATCTTATTAATCTCCTTAATTTTAGATATCTAACAATATGAGTGGGTTTGGGAGAGTTCCTTAATCTATCTATAATTATAAAAAAAACCTCTTGAAAGTATCATAGTTGGTGGCCATATCAATATATGTTTGTACTTCATTGAATGAGAATTTTATTTCATTGTTAAATTTATATGTATTATATTTTAATGATAATATATTAGTAATTTTTTGATTTTATCTAATATGTTTTACATGTATGATTATTTTTATTTCTAAATAGGGTTGTTCTTGAAAATATTATAAGTGTGGGTAAACCAAAATTCCCAAAATTAATGTCTTTCTATATTAATTAATAAATTTTTATTTATTTCTTAGGTCACCCACCAAGTTTAAAACCTCAAATTGTTTATAGAAACACCTTATAATGTACTCCAATTAGATTGGTGATTCATCATTGAACTGATTCAGAAGATTTCAGGTTGAACCTATTTGTTAAAAATTTTCGAATTAACTATTAGGATTATGAATTGATGGTTTAATTATAAGTTATAAAACAATAATATCATTTAAATATCATAATTATTATTGATATTTGATCTGATGATGATGTTGGTAGTGGTTAGTAGTGGTTGAAAATTCCTACTACAATAGATTGACTTATAACCACTCTTTCACTTCTTTAGGCATGCACAATTTATTTTATATGTATTGATATGAAAATATATTATATAAATGATTGATTAAACAGTGGTATAAAACATTATATATAGATAATGAATGAAGGGGTGGTAGGTACATGGATTAACCTAATAGAATAATGAAATGTTAGCTAGTGTCACCCCACACCTCACCCACCTACCCACCAAGGTAAGGATAATGGGATGTTAAAGTCCATGGTTCATGAGACATTATAGATGTGGCATGCATATTGGTAGGTTACAACATGTAACCCTAATTTTTTACTATGTGTTATATTGGAATTTCAATTTATTTTTATTAATTTAGGATATCTAGGGTATATTTGAGTCCCTATAAAGTGTTGTTTTGGTATTTTTGTTTTATAAAAATGTAAATAAAATAACATTAAAGATAAATTAAAATCCATTAAAAGTTTTTTGGGGAAATTATAATTTCAAACCCCATTTTACCAATAAACCAAAGTAATGGTATTCAAATATATAAAAATTATTCACAGAGATATTGGATTATCATATAAAGTTTACAAAATATATTTTTATCTCTTTTTAGGAGTTATATTCAAATTTTACCCCTTTTAAACATAATATGTATTTCTTGACAAATCATTACTGTGTTTATCCATTTTTTAATATTTTAATATTTATAACCTCATTACCTTGGTATTATTATATGTTTGACTAGGGATGGGTTATCTTCGTAGTGATTTCCCATATTTGACTTGGTATAACTATTATTGGAATTGTTGTCACATGGTTAACTCCTTCTTAGATAATGATTGTCTTTATAGATTGGATTTTATGATATTTAACTAATTTTGATAGGGTTCAATAGGACATAGCCAAATTTGATCATAGTATATAAGATATGGTCAAATTCGAGTTTATTTAATTGATATTTATCAATATTGGATATAGTTTCAATAATTTACATGGATTCCGGTTTTAACAATAATGATCCAGTTTGATTATGTTTGACCTAGTATGACTTGTGTTGAGTAATTTTCACAGTATTGGTTATTAAATCTCCTATTTATCTTAAATAAGAAAATAAAATAAGGATTTGATGTTATATAATAATGATTATTCTAATATATGATTCATGGTAAAAACAATGTACATAAGAAATTTAATAGACCTTGAAAGGTCATTCAAATTTATTTTTAAAGAGTATAAAATGAATCTTACTAAATAGGGTGTGAGAATAAATGATAGGTAATTTTTCATGAGTAGATGTCATATAACCCAGCCTATTCTATTAGGATGTAAATTTTGATGGAGTGTTATCAAATACTGAAGTTGTTGATTTTAATGGAGACCACATACCTTTAATGGTTCTAATTCTTCCAAGGGTTTTATATGGGGTGTGTTTAAAAAGATTATTCCATTATTATTATATTATAATACAATTGTTTTGTAAAATTTGACATTATATGGGGTTTCTATTTGATAATTGAATTATCCCAGGATATGTACAGTTGATTCAACGGTATGTTGTCATCATCTTAACATTACTTTTGGTGGAAATCATGTCTAGGTAGAGGATAGCATGCTTCTCTTGAATATTGAAATATGTTAGGGTCTATTTTTTCACTCAATAAAATGTGGGGGATGTATTGAGACCATATAGAAGGGTGATCTTCTAATTATATATTTTTACATGAGGGTTGAGGATTAATATTTCCTTTCTTTTCTTTGACTTCCCATTTTCCATTTTATATAATGTTTATCTGATAAGGAGTTGATTTCTCAGTCCATAGTGACTCTAGTTATAACTTAAAGACAAATAATATACTACCAATCCACTATAGGGCCTTAATTAATCTTATTTTTATGATTATTTGGTAAGACACCATATTGATCATTATTCAATTTGGTGGGCATCGAGGTTTCTTGGATATATGAAAAAATATTCATTGAGATTAAGGATGGGGAACTATATTAGAGATTTTTTTATTCAATGTTATATGGATATGATCCATCAATAATGAAACAAGTTCTCCTATAACTTTTGACACCCCACCAACAGGAAAGAGATAGCATCAATACAAGGCGTGTTGAAACACCTAGGTTTAAATCACTATAAGTATAGGTTTGAATTTGGGTGACTATATTTTATCACCAAATAGATCATTGTCTTATGTAATTAATAATAATAAATCTATCATAAAAATAAAACCAATTAAAATTTCTAATAAAATAAAATAAACCATGATGATATAAATATTTTATATATTTTACTCAAAGGGGTTATATCTAAGAATAATACAACATAAATTTTCCAATGTACCCAAAATACACTAGCACATTTTTATATGAATATAATTCTAGGATCGCTTCACTTCTGATTCCATGGATCAGCATATTCTCTAGTATCTACACTCATTACTACTATAAACGGTTAAGAAATAATTAGCATGCATCCCATTAAAATGAATAATGAATGTAAATCAATACACTAAGTTGATTTAAGTGTTTCTATTCAACTTAATCTCTATGTATTAGAATGGATATTTAGTTTATCATAATTTATTTTTCATTACCCAAAATTAATCTCAAATATTAAAATACTCAATTGAATAATTTTCATTATTTGAATCATAATATTATTTTATAAATATAAATTCTCCCAAGATATATTCATCATAAACTTTAAAACATATTTCTATATATCCCACAAAAATAGGCCCCAAATTTTATCTATATGGGTTGGTTATAATATTCTATAAAATCTATACAATTTTTAGTTTTTGAAAAATATTCATATCTATAATTTTTTTAGATATTTTTTAAAATAAAAAATAATATACATAAATATGATACTATTTCCTAGTCAAAGTGTTGAATAAAAATTTACAATGTGAAATCGATATTTCATATAAATCTTATCATTTTATTATTTTTAAATTTTATATCCTCCAAAAACCATTACATGGTGTTATGTTTACCATGAAATATTTTTTTAGCATACAATCGACCCTTCAACCTTAAAAACCCACAACACATTAAAGTGACATTGTTTCCTTCTAGTCATCAATTTTTCTTCATCCAAAACAAATTCCTAATAAACCATGACTAGATTGAATCCATACCTTGTTTCAAATAGGGATTATATAAAACACATGTCTCATGAAATTTATAAATACTATAAGGATAATATCTTTATCTTTTTTTTTCAAGAAATTTTTTAAATATCCTCCTTTAATCTCTAATAACCATTATGGTAATTATTCTAACCACAATTTATTTTAGTAAATTATATTGTAGTTTTTCTACTCATGGTAACCAGTAATTTCCCCTATCTTACTTTAAAATTCTATCAAAATATTCATTACCATCACACCAATAAATATGAAATGGTTTTTCTCACTTCAATAAAACTTCATCAACTTATCTCAAAACATATTGCAATACTAAAAACGGTTATATTTCATTATCTAAGAGTAATTGAAATCAAAAACAATATAATTTCAATTCATTCCAAAAATCTCAATTCTTAGCTTAATAAGGGTAGAAACATTCTACCCATATAGATTCTTTATAAATTCCTAAGTATTCATGTAATAAAAAGTGTTACCAAAAATTCTCATAATCCCTATAAACTCTAGGAAATCTAAATAGTAATATAAAACCTCAAATATTATTGTAATTATATGTGAGTCATGTTTTATGTAGAAAAAATGTTTATAAAATGAATTTTAGGATAATATCCTTACACATTTGGTCTTTGTACCACTTTTTGGAATAAATAAAAATTACTCTAAGTATCTTCATTATGATCTTCACCATGTTATTCCATGGGGATTTTATCTCTCATTATATTATAATTATAAGGATACTCCCATTATTGTCAAGAGTATATAAGAGGGGATTATTATCCCCCTGATTTCCATTATTTGATACTCTTATCCCCCCTTTGATAATAAAACCAAAGGGTAAATTATTAATTAAAACCTTTCAAAAATAAATGGATATGTTTATTTATAAATTCACATGGAAAGTGGTGATTTTTTCAAACTACTTAAGAAAAAATAGTGGTTGAACAATAAGATTAAATTGATGTTTCTCAAATACCATTATGGACAACGATATAGTTTAAAATATCCACCACTTGTTCACTTGTTAAAATGTGGTCATCTTTTAAAACATCTTATTCAGCCTTTTATTTGATTAAATAACACTAAATTTAAATGTACTTGGTGTGTGAATGTGATATTCAATTATTTATAAGATAAATCACACTTTTATTTTTCAAAATATCATCATGGTCATATTCACTTCATCACCAAGATCTAAAATTTATTACTTCATCAAAATCATTCGGGTATAGGCCTTTTTCACTGAAATATATTTTTATTTAGCTATGCTATGTAAAGTAATATCTTTATTATTTAAAATCAATAAAATTAATTTTTTATAAAAAATAATATCTTCTAATTGTGTATTTACTTTCCATAATATACCCCTCCTAATCCATATTTTAATATACTACCTAGTATTATTTTTTATTATTTTATATAATATTCCATAATATAGTATACCTTGCACACACCTGATGATTATATTCACTTCCAAAATATTCTCCTACTTAAGATATATTTGAAACATTTTCACTATAAATGTTGTTTAATCAATTTTTTACCTTATATTCATAATTTATTACAAACATACAATAATTCTATAAAATAATTTTAGGTTAAAATATTATTTATCTTTATGATTTAAAAGTATGGTTATAATTATGTTTAGAGTCAAAACTGGTTCTCAATATTTATTTTTAAACCATTAAAATAGTTTTTTATTCTATTTTATATAAGAGAAAAATATTTACTCCCCAATTCTATAACTTTCAACCTAGGATAATAAATGGGATCTCTGATTATATAAATTTCAAAATAATATCTCATGAAGTTAACAAACAACTCAACATAATCATTTATTTTTCTATAAAATATGATATTATCAATCTATATAAGTACCCAGAAATTTTCTTCCATTAATCAAGTTATGTGTAGATTTTGATTATCGCCACTTCAAATGAATTCAATTTTCTTCAAGTATGTATCCAATTAATAATATTAAGATTATGCTTCTTACTTAAAATAATGTATATAATTTTTGAAATAGTATATATTTCTTTCATATTTATTGAGTTTAAACCCCATCCTTTGTTCAATTTAGACTTCCACTTTTGGAAGACTATTCAAAAATGTTTTCCAAATCCATTTGATATATTTTGAATACCCTTTATATTGATACAAAAAAATATAATAAAATTAATCCATGTATTTACACTAATAAAAAATTATCTTCAACATCAATGACCTAATTTTGAGTAGATCTTTTGAAAAATTGTATTTCTATACTCTAAATCAAATTTCCATTTTTTTCATGTTTATTCTTGAATCTCGTTAGTTGAAAATGCATTTTGATAGTTCATTATCATCACAAGAACCCAGCCTTTCTTATATTAAATTTTAGTGCGGTTTTAATTCATATATTTAACCAATAATTTCTTAAATTTCACTTTTTCCAAATATGTAATCTAATTGAGATTAAAAAACTAATTTCGCAATATTCCTCGTACATCAGGTTTGTGATGGTGTTGTTTTGTTACCAATATTGTTAGATTAATCAATTTATTCCCTTAATATTTTCCTTTGATACAATGATTAACTCACAACAACTAAATTTTCCACTTCCATCTCATCCTAAAATTCATACTCATATAATTTATATTGAGTTTCTCTAGAAATTGATTCATGATTATATTCTTCTTCCAGGTTTACCTCCAGATTTATGCTTCTAATTTTATTTCTAGCCCTTCATTCAATAACATTCACATCACCACTCTAAATAATTTTGTTATTTTTTTTAAAATAACATGTAGGATTAAATTTACTTAAATAACCATGGAATATACCCTCATCCACTACATCTATATATTTTCTATGTGTGTATATTTTTTGTTAATGTATCACTTTCTTTTAAATATGGTAAAATTATTTGGAGTTTTTTTCTTCCATTAAAAATATCATAAGTTGTCACTTTCTCTCTAATAATAATTAAATCCCTTTATAAGTATATTAAATAACTTTAATCCCTTCTTTATAGTGGTGAATTGAGATAAAAATCTCAATTTTTAGTCACTTCACCCTATGATTCCTCCTTCAAACAACTATATTTTTCTATTGAGTTCCCACTGATGGAACATTATGATTGATTCTATGTTTTTATAAGTAGTTATTTAATTTAAAAAAAGTGAATTATGTTCCATTTCCATTTTAGATTTTTTATTATCCTTAAAAATTAATTTTAATTTCATCTCATATTACTTTAGAAATAATCCATCACCTCCTTATTTGATTTCTTGAACATATTACAAACTATACTACTATAATCATCAATATATAAGATAAAATATCTTTCTAATTTTGTTCATTTATCTATCATTAGACCACATAAATTTGTTTTAATAAAACCAATAAAGTGTAATTCATTTTTGTTATTAATCTAATAGGTATTTCTCAATATTTATTATCCCATGAATGCATCACAAGTGTTTTCTCTATAATTTTTTATATTAGGAATATCTATAACTATATTTAGATTTATAATTTTTTTATTATTTTTGTACGTGTCTATATAATATATATTTTTTATCCAAATGATAAATATTTACATTAGTCATTTTCCTTTGTATCAAATCATAACTATCATTTCATTTGATCAGGTATCCCTTCTGTTTGAATGTGACTTCAATCCAAAAGTTGAAAAGTTTACTTAAACCCATTATTTTTTTTAAAAATCCATCAACAAAGTGTGTGTATTTATTTTTCTTCTCTTATCTGCTATTAAAAACAATTCCATTGACCTTAAATGATCCATCATTACAAAATTAAACCATCTCATCCACATGATTTATCATGTTCTATAAAAATCTCCCATTATCCATCAAGTGGGATTAACACCAACTATTAAGTATTCAATTTCTAGTTTTTTATGAATTTCATGATATTTTATCTAAGATTTATTTCTTCCATTTATTTTTCCTTTATAAAATATTCATTTTTAGTTTAAATAATTTTGGATCTCTATTTATTACTCACAGACTGAGAAAGGATACAATCTCATTCCAATTTGAGTAAAAAGAATTTATTCTTTGATGGTACAGATATAATGAATTTTCCTTAAAATCTACTTGAGGAATATATTGATTAAAGTTTTTCTCTTCTTTTGATACATTCAAATGATTTATGGAAAATTTATAAATAGAGAAAATAATAATTAAATAAATAATTCTTCCTTTGTTATTTTTGAGATATTCTTTCACCATATTTCTTAATCCTGGAACTTAACCTCAAAAGTAAATTCTTTAATCGTCAAAATAGGTCATGGTATAAACAAATTATCTAAAAAAATTAATTTTATCAATGAGAACGGATTCTAACTTTTCTTTTCCATATAATCTAAATACCTTTTAAATTTTTAGAATTATTTCAATATTTGAGAGTTTATTTTTACCATTTATTCATTTTAATCATTATATTTATTGGTTTATATTTTAGACACATGCATCCATATCCCATTTCAATTTTTCAAATATTATTGGGTCTTTTTGAAATTCATTAATTTCTTTTTTTTCTTATCCCTTTCTTGGGACTTTCTTTGAAAACCTTGTCGGTAATCTTCTAAACTATAGCTTATTCTTGGAATTTATAAATTTAAATATTTTTTAATTTTATTATTTAATGTTGTAAATTATTTTATGATTGATTCATTCATTTTACATTTTCATTCAGTTCAAGTGTTATAGTCATTGATTACCAAAACTATTTTTTTAATTTTCAAAATAAAACATATTATTTATCTAAAATTTTCATGTACACTATTTTTATCTTGTTCTATATCCATTAGTCATGTGATTTAAACTTTAAGTTAATCAACATACATGGATTATTAATTTATAATTACACTAATATTTCTATTCATATTCCTTTGAATATATAACTCTTCAAGTTATCCTTAAATCTATACTTTGAGACCAACTAAACCTCATAGTTTTCTACCACCTATGTTTTTAGTTTGAGAATTATCAATAATTTCCATCATTGTATATTATAAATTATATTTTAATTTAGTTTCACCTTATTCAACATAAAATTCATCATTTTTTTCTTCCTTCCTCAAGTAAATATTACTTTGAAACTTTATTTTATAAAAAAACTTAGAATAGCTTATTTTGTGGATTTTATAAAATATCAATCTTAAATACTTATCCATTTTGTATTTATAGAAATATTGTACTAATATGGTTTAATTTTACACATTTGAGAAACACAAAAAAAATTCCTTCAAATCTACATTTTAAGTTTTTGAATTTTTTGGCTGTAAGTGAGAGATATTCATCACTCACAGCTTTATATCATTCATCTTGACTAAGATTAAGATTATTCATTTCCTTTAAATCCAAATCTTTATAGGAGTGAATTTACCTTCCTTTTATCTTCAACCTCATCTTATGTTCTACAAAAATATTTTGTAAATAATAAAGGGATAAATGAGTAAGATTTCATTCTCTATGAATTGAGACCATTAAATTATACAAAGATGTAAGTCTTTTCATGATAATTATTATGATATACACATCCTTAATTTCCTTTCTAATTCCTTCCATGTATTTTACCACTTAAGAGATTTTATTGAATAAAAAATTGGTGTATTTATATGGATGCATCACCAAGTCATCAAATTGATTACTAAATTCGGGAGCTTTCCATTCATCATCTTATTTTCCCCTTTAAATAATTTTTATATTTTTTATTCTATAGATATGGAGGAAATACATATCATAACCTTCATGTATATTTGATTCTCAAATTATCTATATAAGTAATTATATACCATTTAATCATTTTTTCATAGTTTTTTGACATGTTCATTCAATGATACCTCTATGAGACCACTAATATAAATTATATGAATTTTAGTGTATAAAATATCAAATCCAAGGGATTTTAGGTAAGATATAATTCTATTATTCTAAATTTTATATTTTTCCACATTAAACAAATTAACTCCCTTTAAGTTGAAATTTTTCTCTATTTCATGAATCTATTCATATTTATTTTATAGATAAAATATTTTTTTAATACCTATTTTGATAAACCCTAAGGTCCTAATCACCATAAGAGAGGTTAAATTGGGGTGATCATATTTTCTCACTAAATAGATATCTTAATCATGTCATCATTAATGATAAATATCGAATTCAAATAAAACAAAATATTAAATCTTATTAAACAAAATAATTCATGTTTACATTAAGATTTTACTTGGATTTCTTAAATGGATTGCGTATAAGGAGTATACAATGATGATTTAATAAAGTTCCCAAAATAAACTAATGAACTAGTATGTTAATAAACTTTTTGGTATGGTTTATTAATAAGTCTGAGGACCTCTATCTATTTTTATATAATTAATCAATTCTCAAATATATTATTAAGAAAGAATTGAAATTAATTCCATTATAATGAATAATCAATATAAATTAGCACACCAAACCAATGTATGTGTTTCCCTTAAACTCCATATTCTTGTATCACTCTAAATGTTTAGTTTAGAAAAAGTTTTTTTAGATTTTTTATAACATTCCTCTATAAATCTCATGTATTCAACAAAATATTCTCCTTTTCATGAATACCATGTTCTTCTTTTATAAGCTTTAATACGCATAATATATCTTTTCTATAAACATCTAAATCATATTTCAATTTGTATTCCAGTAATAAGACATCAAAAGAAATACATATGGGTTGAGTAAAAGCATTTATAAATGCACAAAAAAGTTTCTATATTTGAAAATACATTCAAATAAACAAATCATAAAGATCTATGAAAAACCATGTCTAATATCTTGGCCTAGGAAGTTTTTTCTTGGTAAATTTTTTAACTCTAAAAATTAAAGTGTGAAGTATTTTTTCCCTTTAATCTCAGTATTTCCTTATTTTCAAATCTCATATATATCCTATGTGATGATGTGGTGTGATTTTTTACCATAATGTGTTTTTATTTACCATATGATCAACCCTTAAACCATAAAAAATCAAAACACTATAAAATTATGTATATTCCTTCTAGTTATCCCATTTTATTTATCCTATAATAATTATTTAAAAACCATAAAATGATTGACTTAATACCCTTTTTCAAAAAAATATTGTGTAAATAATATCATCTTGTTCATAACCAAAACATGGTAAGTATATTTGTATCCTAGAATCAGATAACATTGTAAAATATCCTCCTTAAAACTCTTAGATTCACTACAAGAATGATTATAATTAATATAAAGTATAGTAAACCATGATATGGATTGTATCCTCATAGTAACCAATAGTATCCACTATCATCCTTCACTATTCAATCAATAACATAACTTCTATATGAAAAAAACATTTTCCATCTTCAACAAATATATATCATAATTAATCAAATCATATCCAAACATATTTTAGCCTCCACCATAATTAGATCTCATCTTGTAAGACCAACTGAAAAAAAAACAATATAGTTTAAATATATTCTAAAGTTATTCATTATTAGATCAAAAAGGGTTTTAGTATTGTGATTAGCCAAATACCTTAAAATTTATTTTATTGGAATTATTGATCAAGGTAACATATGTGAGAGTGACATCAGATTCGTCTAATGGTGGATGATTTGACTTAGATTTGAAAAATATGATGATGAGAAATGTTATAATGTTTGTTTATTTATCTGAAAAGTGTAATCATGTGTGGAACCAATTGTTAAATGGTTTTAACGTGACTCCACCAATAGTATTATCTCGTTTTTTGGTTTCTTATTGTGCACTAGGACTTATTAGTTTTTTATAGTATTTTTTATGGATACATTGGGTAATTTCTATCTAGTATGTCTTATTTGGTCATATGTTTGAATACTGTAATTGGTTAGTTGACACTATCAAGAATGTACTATTTTTTATTAACATTAATATGATGGAGTACATTTCAAATTAATTATCCTAAGAAGTATTTTATACTCAATCTTTTACAAACACAATGATGTTTCATTTTTATATTTTCATAAAATTTATCATTTCCAGTGGTGCAAAGTGTATATGTTTTAGGTAGATTCTATAGTAAATATATATAAGCTACTAATAATTTGAATTTTATAGAGATAATGGGTTTCTCTTTCCACAATTTCTTAGGTTTTTTATTATAATTTTCATTGGGGATTCTATTATCGACATTCATATTGTTCATTTTTTTATTAGATAACATTCATGAATTTTAATTGATATAATTATGATTATTTTTTGTTATATCCATTATCTTGTTAATTGGTAATTTCAAATATTTGTAGTGGGATGTTTTAGGTTCCTTGTTATTGGGAATTTTATTGGATAAGTTAATCCCAATTAATTTTATTGAGTTGGTCTTAGCATTATAACCCTATACTGAACACTGGTTCAACTCCTTTCATGATTCCACCATTTTAGTGAGGTCACTAGGGGTTCCAGGGGTAGGGTCCCATTGGAAGGGGCATTTAAATTTGAAGGCTCCATCTTAAATATTAAAGTATTTTTTTTATATCTAACCAAATATAAAAAATTTGACTGGTAATTCTAACACCAAGTATTTTTGCATCATGGACACAATATGGTCTATATTGTAGCACTGTAGACCAATATATAGATCTAGGCATTATACCAGGAAAGCTCAATCAGAGGAAGACCTATGACCATTTATTAAAATAAAGGAAAAGAGTAGCAAAAGAGTGAAACACACCTGGAAGACAACAATATATCAGAAAATGTCATACACATCACCATATTGATGATAAGCTACTTCATCCGCAGAGTCCGAATCCCACTCTGAGATTTCATAATGATTCAGAATCTTGGAATATTTATTTCTTAAATTCAACTTTTCCAGTGAAATAAACTCCTTAGAGGATAAAATTCCCTTTTTCAAACCAGAGGCAGCCCCGGAATAATTCTCCCTCTTGGAGGATGATCTGGTTGATATCAGCTTTGACAGGTAAGAAAAATCTTTCCTCGGTCTTCTTCGTGGTGGAGCATTCATACCGCCATCACTTATAGACACCTTATTCTCTCCGCCTCTCACAATATCACTGTAGGACTGTTTGGGGACATCATTAATGATTTCTTTGTCACTCTTCTCCCCCCCTAAGGCAATTCCATTGTTTGAGGACTTGATCATGTCACCATTATTTTCCTTACCACTATCAGAAACATCCCCCCATTTTCCAGAAACCTGCATCGCTTGGTACTGCACTAATCGCTCTTGCTGACCAGTTTTGTCAATCAAGGAAAGGCAATATGGGTGCTCTACCATTTCTTGATCTACATATACCCCATATTTTATTATTCTGCCCACTACAACATACTCTGGAGACTTAGCATCCAGTATTGGAGGGGACTCCTCCACATTCGCACGCCCCATCACATGAAACGGATTCCATGTGGGCACTGTGACTACCAGACCACCATCACCAGTGGCCTGCCCACTGTACCGATCAATATCCACCTCTGAAGCACCCACAAACATACTGACATCACATGCAGCAGACTCCAAATCCATCGCCGTAGAAGATCGCCTATTTTCCTCAGAAGCAGCCATAGAAGACCTCAGTCCTCCCTTATTCACATTTCCATTTCTACTCCCCGTCCTTTGCATAGCCACAGCATCATCATCCTCTATGATTCCCACAAGAGTAAGTTCATGTTGAGTAGTGGCCTGAGCAGTGACCTGAGTCTCTTTCTCATTACCCCCTTCAATCACTGAAGGGCATGCCGCACTGCCACAACCAGCACCCATGGAGACCTTTTCCTCTGCACCATTCCCCTGGTTCAAGTCATGTCTCAACCGAGCCAGCACCTCAGACACCAGTGGATTAGAAGAAGTTGTTGCATGTTTTTCCACAGCCATTGCAACCTGAGATCCCTGATCATTTTCCTTGCTATCGATCACAGCAGGCCTCCTATCACTTCCTAGTCGCTTCCCAGGACCTGTTAACCTCGTGCTCATGTTTCCAGAGTTACATTTCAAGCCGATGTTCCCTAATTACTTGAAGATTGAACAATAATTAGTCCAAGATTCATAAACTATAGCCTACCTCCATCTGAATTCTTCACCCGCTGAAATCCAAATCCATTCTACTATGATTATGCCTTATAATTGGACTATTGAAATAGTGATATTGGTCATTCCTCTTTGTGTGCATAGTGATCCATCCTAAACCACATAAATCATTTAGTGTTATTCTTCTTCGTCTTTCTTTTTCTCCTAGTTTCACTAATTCTTAGAATTATATTTAATTTTATATCCCACATTAATAGAAAAAAAATCTTTTATTTGTGTTATTATATCCTTGGAATCAGTCACTGACACATGTCGTATTGGATGAATGATTTTGGAAGTACCTATTATACCTTAGTCATTGACCCAATGTGGGGTTTAAATGGGATAATTTTAGGTTACAATGATATCAGGGGGATATTTTTCAATAATTTTTTAAATGTAGTTAATTGGGAAATAATATTTATATTTTTATCCAAAAAAAACAAGTGAATATCCCCATTATTTCAATATTTTAAAGAAAAATACTATATTTTCATAAAAAATTGTAAATTTATGTAAATAATTTATAAATTAGATTAGATAATATTTTAAAGGTATTATTAGTTATTTATTAATTTAATTTCCATGATGAACTTTGAATATTTCTTTTTGGTGATGAATAGGTGATATAAGTTCAAGAAAATACTAAGAAGATCAACAATTTATTGGTTTATTAAAAGCAGTTATAACTCATAATTAATGACAAAGAGATGTTTAAAGTGGATATGGATTGAGTGAGACTGAAAATTTAACAAAATATGTTAACTATGGATAATATCTGGTGATGGAAGGATTTCATTATTGGAGACACTATAGGTATTTAAATAAAAATGATTTATTGAGAATGAAAATGGAATGTCACTACCCATGTCCCAATTGATCATTAATTTATTAGTCAATCAGTTGCTATGTTTTATACCATACTTTAAAATATAGTAATATTTATAGTTTTGAAAAATATAATCTAATGGGAAATGTCATATATTCATCTATGACATCCACCAGTTAGTACCGAGGAAGAAATCTCCCCTTATGATATTTGGATGTCATAAAAAACACAATGTACTTTTTCATGAGGGACAATCGATAGTTTCCATATAGTGTATCATTTATTATTATGAGGGATTATCAGGATTAGTGACTCAGAGTTGTAGATATATTGTTATCTTCTAAAACTCCCTCAGACGCACACTTTTTGAATCTAGTGCTAAACATATATATTTTTCAAACATAATATGAATTAAAAATAACTTTTAGAATCCATATTTTGGTGTCTTTGAGAACTATGTATATATCTATACTAACTCATGATACAATTCACAATTCATACATAAAACATCTTTACATAAGATACTCCCTAATAAATATTCATTCATAGATATTAGTAGGTAAATGGAGAAACATAAAAAAGGAGTGAGCACAAATACTCAGTAAAGGGTAAGACATTATGAATGAAATCTAATATAGTTATCAAAAAACCATAAAAAATAACAAACATGTTTGTGAGATAAATGGAAAGATTAGATGAATAATGTTGTGAAAATATAAGAAGTAGAATTGAGGCATGATCGCATAATCATATATCCTAACATAAAGTTTATTAAACAATGATCTTAAAAGTATGGTATAAGCCTATCAAATCATTCCATGGGTGACTACACCTCTTAATAAGGACCCTTAATATGATCCCCAGTATAAAACTTTTCCTCCTGAAATATGAATATGTGACATACAGATTCATAGAAAATAATAAGTATATATCAAGTCTTACTATTAATATAATCATAACATTATGGATGAGGATGACCACACCTAGTCCATACATAACATTGTAGTAAATAATAAATATATATATTCAATGCATAAAATTGTGGGAAAGATTGACCATATCTAGACCCCACAATATGATCTCATGAGATATAAAAAAATTTCAAATACATTGGATATATATATAATTCCAGTCCCACACATCTTAAAAATGATATATCCATACATTTTTGTGCCACGTGAATATAAAACAATCATAAATACATAAAAATAATATCATGTTTCACCTCTGGAATTAAATAATTCATCTGATGAAATAAATTTTAAATATAGGTAAATATCTATCAACTAATATAACAAAACATAGGTTATACACACTATATGGAATAGAAGATAAACAATTAAGTCAACAATTTCCCCAATCAATAAAATATATTGGTCTCAAGGTGAAAATCCATCAATTAGAAGAAGTAATTATGGGGTAATAATAAAGAAAACACATTGTAAGAAAGTTTTTCTTTTCTTATAGTTAAACATAAGAAAATAAAAATTTGGTGATGTGCCATTTCTCTCAAAGATATTTTATTTCCACCACACCACTAATAAATAGGAACTTGGATAATAAATAAGAGAATTGTTTTGAAATATGATACAACTGTGAAAGAGATAACATTTGATGAAATACACCATAATAAATTAAAAATGGGTGTAATTTGAAATAGTATTGACATATATTGAAATCACTTCAGAGTATGATAATAAATGGAATTGGTTTTTAGAGAAAAATTTCATAGTTTTTATAGAACTTTGAAATGAAAAAGAAAACATAATTTTCAAATAAGGGTAGGAATATAAGATAGTAATTTTTTTAAAATTAATGATGATTAAAAAAATTAATAAAAATAAAGATGTTAAAAATTAATTTCATAATAATAGAGATAAAAATGGAGGAACAATATTTAAAATAGTTTTCAAATAATTTTTGGACATTTCTTAAAAAATGAGTTACTTTCAATACTATAGAAATGGAAACAAAAAAAAATTATATCCAAAGAAAAATGGAAAAAATTAATTATAGTGGAAATAAATAGAGAATATGATAAAAATATAAATATTAAGAGATAGAGATTTATAGTGTGATAAAAAACATATCATCAAGAGAAATAATAATAAATAACCCTTATAAAAAATATAGTATATAGAAAATAAATCCATAAGGGAGTAAAGAAGACCATAATTTATTTATTAATGAATTTAAAATATACATTTATAAATTTATGGCCTTAGATATGAAACATATAATAGAATATAGAAAATAAATGTAAATTAATTTAAAAATTGGATAGATTGGAAATAATCCCTTCTCTCGAGTCACGTCTCGCATCTTATATCCTCTAACCTCTTGAATTATAAAAATATACTTATTAATTACTTTTTTATAAAATTATTAATGTTTATTTAATAATTATTATTTCTTTTAATTCAATAAATATCATGGATTATTCTTTTATTAGATTTATTTTTCTTTTATCGGTCATTTGATGTAGTTTGGTTCATCATTCCAAAATGTCATTAGTGAATTGGTAATAGTTTATGGTCATTGTTCAATGGTTACATAATATCTAAAAGTGTAAAAGTATATTTTTCATGTCATTCCAAAAGTATAGAAGTTTAATAGTTTAATACATTCAATAAAATAGTTCTAATTGAACAAGTGTTTCTTCGTTTTCTTGTTTTGAAAGGTTAAAATGACTTTGATTCTATGCTTTTAATATCATTATTATCATGACTATATTGTAATTAAATATTAATTAACATGATATTTATTGACAATTTTATTTATATTCAATCATGGATCAATATTTATGAATAGACATAAAATTTATAAATGAAATAAAAATAAAATTTTCACTTAGGTAGTGTAAAGCCACCATGGGTGAGTGATGTTTTTCAATATAGTTTAAGGAGGAAGAAATAAATATTTGAGTTTTTTAAAAATAATATATAAAAATTAAACTGTCATTTTAAGGGTTGATTTCAAATATTTGTTATTTTATTTAAAGGAGTAAAAGGAGAATTGAAATAAAAAGTCAAATATTTTAAAACCCATATTTTGATATAGAAATGAATTATAAAAAGGGTTTATTAAGAGGAAATGTGTAATATATCATAAATAATGGATAAAATGTATGTTAATAATTGGGGAATATAATTATATAAAAAATGAAGAGGAGGTTGTAAATATATTAAAGGTAAATGAATCAAAAATAAGAAAAGAATGAGATATTTGGGAACCATTACTTTAATATTGAAAAAACATATAAAAAAGGGTTTAGTAAGAGATAAAGGGTTATCAAATACTCTTTTTAGTATGAATTCAAAGTCCTATTTTTATCTAGGTAGATGGGGACTCATTGCATAGCTTGTAGGCCCAAGTCCAAGTGGCCTATAAACATGACCTGAAGACCCAATGTAGCATCATGTCTGCATCATCAAACCTTTCTCTTTGAGTTTCCTCCATTATATTGAGTATAAGGCCTTCGTAGGAGATATGTGAGTATAGATAGGGATTTGGGATGAGATTTGGGAAAATAACGAGTTTTGAAACTAAGTAGAAAGGTGTGGGTGGTTATATAGAGAATGGTAGTATTTTAGAATAAAGTATTGATTATTTTATTATTCTATAGAGATACTATGAATTATGATAATTCTTTTTAATTTTTCCCTTAATTAAGAAATATAGGTTTCTTTCAGAAATTTATATCACTAAAACCATAATTCATTATAGAAATATTTTCATCCATTTAAAGGATCAAAAAATGGATTTTATTAAAATGAAATTTATCTTAGGTTTAAAAAAAATATAGGTTTAAAAGTTAACTCTATTATTTTCAAACGAATTATTTTTCTAATTAAATAAATTTTAATCGATGAAATAAATTATAAATTTGTTAAACATATTTATATAACGAGAATCTCTTAAAATTTAATTTTTAAATAAAAATAGTATTTTTACTATTTACTAATAAAATGAATTTTAAGAAGAAAAAAATTAAACATTAAGACAATTTCGATTTCATGATAAAAAAAATCCATTTTATCAAATTAAATTTAAAAATATTAGAAATTTATTTTAAAATAAAATCATAAAATACATGGGAAAATAATTTTTTCTCAAATAAATACTAATTTGCCTTTCATGAATGATTAAATTTATGTTTTCTATCACTCCTTTTAATTATATTATTGATAATTAATTTTTTTACATGTAAAAATATAAATTTTCTAAATTTCATCTTCTAATTAAGAGTACTTTATCTTTTAAAAAAATAATTATGAAAACATTTTTTTTGTGAACATTATAGAATATTGTTACGATGTTATATTAATGACTGTATAAATTTTATATTGATTGTGTTATCCAAATGTAATTTCCATTTTATGATAATAATATAGTATATATATAATAAATTTCATTATCAAATAAAAAGAATAAATTTTTCATATTTTTATTTTAGGAGAAATTATTTTATTTAATGTTTTAAAAAGAAAATTTAGAGTAAAAAAACATGCCCATAGAATATGATAGCATTCATTAAAACATGAAATTTTTAGAAAACTATAAATGAATAATAAATAATATATTTTTTGTAAAAATATAATAAAAAAAATTATTTTATCATATTTTTCACATAAAATTTCATATGACATTATAAATTTTTACATTACTTTCAATAGTTGTATGATAAAAATATATAATTATTTTAACATATTCCATAATAGTTTAGCAATTGGTTTTTAATGAATAAATTAATATTTAAATATAATTATGAAAATAAAACTATGAATAAGAGTAGTGTACTAATCAATAAAACCTATACGTGTAAAAAATAATTAATGTAATAAATGTGATTTTATATAACCTTTTTAATGAATTATATCACATAAAATTTAATTAAGATATATGAACTAATAACCTATTTATTATTATTCAATACAGTATTACAGATTTATATAATATTGATTTCTAGAAAATTGTAAATATGAGAAATAAAAGTTGTATTATCATTATGTAAGGATAATAGATGAATAATTTATTATTATTTTATAAAATTTTAGTATTACTTATTTTTTAAATAATTCCATCATGAAATTATAGGTTCATGTCATTATAATGAAAAGTAAAAAATGAATTTTAATTATATAATCTAAGGGGGTGTTTTCATAAAAATATTCAATAAAAATATAGGATGTTAGATCATACTCCCCTAAAAATGTGTCCTTGCAGATTTTACTTATTGATAATCCATTATTAATGAGGAATCATATTTCTAATAACCAAGTCACTAATATTGAATGTATTTCTAAGAATTAACTATTGTATGATCCTAGTTTTTCATATCAGGTGTGAATCCTTTAAATTTGGGTAAACCCTTGTTATGTTTTTCTTTTTTCCTAGACCTAGAATTCATGCCTTTAGTCTAGATGGTTTTTTTGTGAGAAGAAGATAATAGAGGGATAAAGCCTGGATATAGAACAAATTCATGACGTGAATTGGTCTGGCCAGACCCACTACATAGTGGGAATTAGTTTTTCCCTGGGGAAAACCTGATATTTTCATTACATGAAGAATATTCATGTTGTGAATATATCATGGACTTGTTTTTTTAAGGTTTTAAAACCCTTTATATTACATATATTATTCCTCCTCATAGTATCCATCCTTTTGTCAAAGCTCCTCTCATGCCTAAGTTATTATTTTAAGTTTTTTCTTTATTATTTGTATGTTTCTCTCACTGTTGAACACATTGGATCCTCATCAGTATGATCTTTGATCTACTTCCTTATTTTCCTATTTTATTTCTCCATCTTCTACGTTATTTTGGTGCAAGAAAATTTTCCCTATTTTCAAGGTGTTTGTCTATTTCTCTTTTTCCATTCTTCAAGGCTGAATCAAGGGATAATACTGGATGAGGCATCTACTACATGAATAAGGTAGGTAGTCTAGTGATTATCCCCCGAGTATTGTTGCATTGTATTATGTTATTTTATGTTACACACCTTAAATTCCATGAATTTACATAAAAGTACACTTATATCTTAATTAATTTGTTATTATGGATAGAAATGACATTGTACCTTTTTTCTTGTTGGAATAGGTCCCCATAGACTAATTTCACCCCTTTAGATGAGCCTATAGAGCAAGCCCTTGATATTATAAATGCATATGTGATCACACCAACTTCTATTTGGTTTTGAATTGACTCCTAAATGAAATTACTATTATGAATTAAATTTGAAGTGAGTGGTATGACCAAGTTATGTGATTTTACATAAAAAATTGTTACACCAATGGTTGAGTGGAATGTTAATGAATTATAAACCATTAATTAGATAATACTAAATCCTATTGGGCTTATTATTAAATATAATACTCAGGTATTGTGTCCATAATTAGATGAAATTAGATAATGGAATCCCACATACTTATAATACTCATCCATGGTATCCCTACTCATAATACATTCAGTCATGGAATCCCATGTACTTATGATACTCATGCATAGAATCCCTACTGATATGATACCCAAACATAGCATCCCTACTATAACGAACCAACCTGGGTTACCCTAAAACCCAGAACCTGACCTGATCCATCACATACCTGATGGGTGTTCCCGATCCCCACAGGCTGGTGACAAGCACCCGGGCATCAAACGACAAATCGGAGGGAAAAATTTCTCCCAACCTGAACAACCACATGGAATAGTTATACAAGGAAATAAAGTAAAATTGGAAGACTAAAAAAATATATATTCCATAACTTTAAGAAAAATAGCATAAAAAACAACTATAACAGCATCCAAAAACTCCAAAATACAAGGCTGACTGCAAGGGACTCAAAACCAACAGCTACTCCGATGATGGAATATACGAACTCTAATAATCTCACTATCAGCTACCCATCCCAGTTGACATGAGCCTCACCACCTCACTATGAAACCTTAACTTTTCCTGCATTGGAAGATAATAAAGGTCTACGCACCAACAAAGAAGTGCGTAGGGTGTGAGCTAACAGTCTCAGTAGGATCCCACCCAGGTATTCCATAACAAGTCTATGTATAAAAAATATTGTATGATCTTTTTTAAAATAAAACACGGCATGATAAGTAGTAAGAGGTTTTATAGAAAACATGGTAAAAACTTTCCTTTTCAAAAATTCTAAACAAAAGAAAGTATATCATTTTCCAATGAATATTTCCATATCATTTTTCACATGAATTAACATGCATATCAAGGCTAACACGAAAAGACAAGTAGTATAAACTATAAGAACATGTATCAAAACACCAATGAATATTATAGGTCTAGGTATCAGACTACTAATACCAAAATAATCAAGTACACAAAACTGATCCTTGAACAACCGTCCAAGGAAGCTGAGGAATACCCCATGAGTAAACCTCCCAAAATGACAATATAAGTCCCCTAGAACAATAGACCTAGGAAACATAAGAAATCCCCAAGAAAAACTTCCTTGATAATCACAAATAAATAGATGATGGAATCAAGCTAAACCTTACACCTAAGTACCCAAGGTAACCCATGTTCCCTTTTTCACAAAACTATTTCAATGTCTTAAAAACCATTTAAAACCATTTATAATCCATTTATCAAAATCAAGGGGAAACCATTTTTATTTCAAAACCCTTTTTCAACACACACAAAAATCATGCCAATTTCATAAATCAATTTATAAAGAAATTTTCAAATCAAATCAATCAAGTTCATTATCATAGTCTAGAGACGAAACCACATACCTCAAAGTTTGGGTCGCAGATACCTACAAAAAAAATCCAAAACCAAGAACGAAACCCAACAGAACTAACAGAGACCCTGGGATCCAATCCATGACAATATTGATTCAAAAATAAACACAAAAGGTCAGAGAAAGAGGGGAAAACCACAAAACTCGAAGAAGGACACCCACCGCACCACAACCAATGAAGGAAAAAAAGAACTCTGAAATGAGATCTCACAATGGATCTAGAAGAACATGGAATGAAAAATCCAACTTGGATCGGTGGATCCAATAACGCAAGGCTAGGGTGCTATCGCGATCAATCGCAAGGAAGAATTAAATAGAACACTTACCCTGAGAGACACACTATAGAAACAATGATGAACTGGAGCCCATCAGATCGATCTAGATGGTGAGATGCCTCTGAAAAATGCCTAGGGAGATCTTTAGTTTGAGAGCCAAGATATATGGAAGGAATAAATGAGCAGAACTACTAAATGCATGAATTTAACCTAGGTGAAGGGCGAGTCGTGACGTATACCTCTTGGTCATGATGTGTAGTCCATACTAGATAATTTACACCAAAAAACTCATCACCTCTAATTAAAAACCAAAATTTTTACCCTATAAGAATTTTACCCCTCATTCAGGATGTGTACAAGATCACAATGTGACATCCCCCTTTATGACATAATCTCCCAGGACACAACATGCAACCAGCACTAAGTACACGATGTGTACTTCAAGTACACGGCCTGTACCTATTCAAAAGTCTGTAGTAAACCTAGAAAAATCACATAAAAGGATTTTAAAACCAGAATGAAATTTATAATGGGGGAAAACTAACCCGGTCATGCTAATGGGATGTTACAAACTACCCACCATAAAGGCTTTCTGCCCCCAGGAATTCATGAAGAATATGTATCATCTGGAAAGAGATGAGGCCACTACACCCTCATCAATGACTCACATACCCAAGTCTAATGAGAATTTGATCCTTGTTTCCATAAAACTCTGACAAAAATAATCTAATTCCCATGCAAGACTCTTGTTTGAGAGTCAACGATCTCAAATGGTTTCTCCAAAATAAAATCACCAGGATCTTACTCAATTTTTTCCCAACTTATAACATGAGTGGGGTTAGGGTTATACTTCTTAAGCTGATCTATGTGGAAAACATAATGAATTTTTTTCAGCTAAACTGGAAGTGCTAACTGATAAGAAACTTTCCCAAGTTGTTCAGTGATCTCAAACGTTCCAATATATCTTAGAGCCATCTTTCCCTATTTTCCAAGTCGACGGTGACCCATAAAAGGAGAAACTTCCAATAAAACCCAATCACCAATGGAAAAATACAAAGGACGAAACTACCAATATACATACAATTTCAATCAACTTTGGGCTATAATCAGACATTGTCGTACCTCCATAATCTTTTCTGACATCTCCTAAACCGGACTTGGTCCAACCAAAGATACTTCTCCCACCTCTACCCAAAAAAGAGGTGATATTCCTGGGAGACCATTAAACCCTTCAAAAGGATCCATTCTGATCGACGACTGGTAACTGTTTTTGTAAAAAAACTCAACCAGTCCCAGATCGCTATTCCACAATCCACTAAAATCCAAGACACAGGCACGATGAATATCCTCTAGAATCTAAATTACGCAATCCGTCTGGCCATCTATTTGTGGATGGTAAGATGTGCTCAACTTGACCTGAGTCCCCATTTCCCCTTCAAGTCTCCTTCAAAACCTTGAGGTAAACCTAGTATCTCTATCTGAAACAACGGCATAAGGACTCCCATGTAACCTCATGATCTCCTGCACATACAGCTTACCTATATCTTCAACTTTAGTGGTATCTTTGATCGGAATGAAGTGATAATACTTTTTCAACCAATCAACAACCTACCAGATATCATTTTTCCCTCAGGGTGTCTTTGGAAACCTAAAAAAATCCATGGAAACCTCATCCCACTTCCAAACCAGCACTAGAAGAGGCTGAAGTAAACCAAAGGTCTCCAAGTGCTCTGTTGTTATACATTGGAATGTGTAATAGCGGAATACATAATCTGTGAGGTCATGCTTCATACCCAACCACCAAAACCATCTTCTCATGTCATAATAAATCTTTTTGATGCCTGGATGAATGGACCATGAAGAGATATGAAAATAAAAAAATATTGAACTTCTCACAGATGCTGGGATGACAACTCACTTTCCAAAGATAAGTATTCCATCTGAAGAAATAGACCAACTATGAACTATATCCCCACCATAGAGGATTTCCTAAAACTTATAAAACTCATAATCTTGTTGTTTAATTTGAAAGATAGACTCTAGGAGACATGATAACAAATGAACACTGGTCAAAACCATACCTGAGACATCCTCCTGAGTATCTAAGTGAAACTGAGTTAAAATCCCCATAATATTCCACTCTTCCTTTAATTCTAGAACAACCTGTGATGGTACCTTCCTGCTTAAATCATATGCAGTAACATTCCATTTCCCTAGGGTGTAGGTGATATTGAATTCAAACATCTGAATTTATTCCACCAATCATCTCTATCTGAGATTCAATTCCTTCTGGGAAAAGATATAGCTCAGACTCTTATGATCATAGAAAACCATGAAATTATCCCCAAAGAGATAATTTCACCAACACTTAAGCGTGTGCATCATCATAGCAAGATCTAAATCATGATTTGGGTAGTTATTCTCATGTGGTCAGTGCTAACAAGATCCATAAGCCACCACATGATCATCCTACATAATCAAGAATCCCAAACCAGCACCTGATGCATCAAAGAACACCATGTACCCCTTACTGGGCTCAGGTAAGATCAGAACAGGTGCTAATGTCAGAAGTCGTTTCAGTCCATTAATAGAATACTTAAACATTGTATCCCATGATAATTTCACTGATTTCATGGTAATACTAGTCAAAGTTGATGCTATATCAGATAAATCCTTAATAAACCATCAATAGTATCTAGTAAGACCAAGGAAGCTTCATATCTCAAACACATTTTGTGGTTCATTCCAAGACAAAAAAAACTTTTACCTTATATGGATTAACTAATAATCCATTCTCAAAAATTATGTTCCCCAATAATTTCACTTCTTCAATCCTGTAACTTCATTTTGAAAGTATTTCATACAGATGGTTATTTCTCAGAATCTCCAAAACCAAAATAAAATGGTGCTCGTGCTCATGCTCGAACTATGAATAAACCAAAATATCACCCATAAACACTACCACAAAAGTGTCAAGATATTGGTGGAATATCTGATTCATCAAGGCCATGAAAACTAAAATATCATTAGTCAGACCTAAAAGAATCACAAGATATTCATAATGGACATACCTTCTCCTAAAGGACGTATTTGGTATATTAGACTCCTAGACTCTGAGCTGATGATAACCCGATCGAAGATCGATCTTTGAAAACCACTTTGCTCCCTTCAACTGGTCAAAAAAATCATCCACACGAGGAAAAGGATGTTTTTTCTTTACCATTACTTATTTTAGCTTATAATAGTCTACACATAACCTAAGTGAACCATCCTCTTTCTTGGAAAAGAGCATAGGGGATTCCCAATGTAAAACACTAGGGTGAACAAACCCCTTCCTTAATAGGTCGTCCAATTGAATCTTGATCTCTTTCAACTCTGTTGGTTCCATACGATAAGAAGGCATCGATATCGGATGCGTACCTGGTTCCAATTCAATCCTGAACTATACCTCTCTCTCTATAGAGGGATACCAGAGAATTCATCTAGGAAAACTTCAGGAAATTCTATTACAACAAAAGGAAGATCCACAATATAGAAGAAACGTCATTGGGATCAAATGCAACAGAAATCAAAAAACTCATGATCTCTTGGTGGGACAGTACTGCAGGACCTGATCTCGGGTCCCACTCTCCCTAAAACACATGAGAGATCCCCTCGACAGTCAGAAATGAAACACGTAGATGATTACAATCAACCTCATCTCGATGATCAACAATCCAATCCATACTGATGATGACGTCAAAAAAAATCCAGATCAAGAATGAGAAAATCCCATACCAACTATGTGTCGGTTATTGTGAACGAAAAAGAAGGAAAAATGAACCCCTGATCTTTCCTCTTACCAAGGGGGTCACTAACTCCATTGTAAAGGGGATAAGTTCTGTTGAAATTTTAATCATATAAACAAAATTTGTAGATATAAATGATTAAGAGGAACCAGTATCAAACAATGTAGTAGCTACTGAAGTTGAAATAAGGAATATACCTATCACTGTTGCTAGAACTGCATCAACTTCCATTGGAAACTCATCTACTATGTGTAAATGCTTCACTCTTGAGGCCTTTGGTTGGAGCCTTATAGTCTTTTAAGCTTCTGACTGCACCGCAGTAGCCTTTGGATCTGATGAACCCTGACTATAATGAGGCATATTCATATCCAAATATAAATTCTATAGATGAACAACATATCCACGGTTATTACACGTCTTCACAGGCTTAGGACAAGAATGTCTGGTGTGACCCCCCCCCCCCCCCTTCCTCACAGGTATCAAGTAAGAGGCACAATTCCAGCTGCAACTGATGGTGTGGATGAGGCTCGCTATTGAGACCCACCTCCACCACTTCTGCGATGGTCCTTCCACTTCCTCCTCTTCCCATGCACGCCATTGAATCTCTCACCAGTTGGAAGAGATGAGGCAGTAGCACCGACCTTTCCTATCGTGTCCATATTTTCCATCATTGCTTTGTCCATTGTCATTTAATAGGTAAAAAGATTCAACATGAACACCTACAATTTAAAGTCCGGTCTCAAACCCTATAGGTACTTCTACGCCTTTAGTTGGTCATTCCATACCACGCCCAGAGCAAAACAGACAAGTTCATCAAACCAGTTGGTGTAGACTAACACCAAATTATCTCCCTACTACAATGATAGGAACTCTAGAGATTTTTCCAACAACATAGACTATAAAAAACTACAGAAAGAACATGATTTTGAAACCCTTCCAATCCAAGCCCACATGTCTGTCTGCATGGACCATTGAGTCCCACCAATGCTTGTCTAAACCCTCAAGTCTGAACACTGCACACTTAACCCTGATATTCTCATTTGTCTCTAGGAAGTTAAATATTTGATTGATCATGTCCAACCAATCCTCCTCTTTAGGTTCATTCGTCCCTTCAAAGGATGGTGGCTTCTCACATAAGAACTCCCTCGATCTATCTATTTATCCTCTATCTCTTGGTTGTACTTCAACCACTGTGTTATGAACTCATAGAACATCCTGATTGACAACACTGACTACCTGTATCATAGTATCAATGAGATTCTAATCCATATGTGAATTTCATTGAGGAGCATCAGCTGCACCTTCCTAAGGAACCTGTGGAAGACCTCTCGGGGGTATACTGCTGAATACCAGAACATAAGAACAATCAGACACAGAAAAGATCATAGTTCAAACTATAAAACCAATAAGCATAAATTGATATTTCAAAAGCAAAAAACAACACTAGAGACACATATCCCGACATCCCATGGTAACTTGAGTCTCATTATGATAAGAGCTGTCCAGAAACTCATCGCAACATACCTCTCAAGTTCAAACAATCCTATCTTCAGTCTAACAGACATCCCATGAAAAGTTTCTTGAGTACATACCTCCTCTGATACCAAACTGTAACAAACTGGCCTAGGTTACCCTCAAACTCAGCACCCGACCGGATCCATCATATACCCGAAGGGAATTCCCAATCCCCATGGGATGGTGACAAGTAACCGGGCATCAAACGAAAAAACAAGAGAACAATTTCACCCAACCTGAATAACTACATGGCATACATATACAAGGAAATAAAGGAATAGCAGAAGAATAACAAAATATATATTCCATAACTTTAAGAAAACAGTGGAAACAAAACAACTATAAAAGCAGCCAAAAAATAAAAAAGACAAGTCTGACTATAAGGGACTGAAAATATAAAGATACTCCAATGATGGCATGGACGAACTCCAACCATCTCACCATCAACTACCCATCCCAGCTGACACGAACCTCGTCGCCTCACTGTGTTTCCTTGCCTTTATCTACACTAGAAGAAAAATAAAGGTATATGCACCACCAAAGTAGTACGCAGGGTGTTAGCTAATAGGCTTAGTAGGATCCCACCCAGGTGTTCCATTAAAATTATCTTTATAACAAATCTTGTATGCTCATTTTTAAAATAAAACATTGCATGATAAGCAGTAATAGGTTGTATATAAAACATGGTAAATACTTTCCATTTCCACAATTCTAAACAAAAGTAGGTATATTATTTTCCAAATCATATTTCCATATTATTTTTTACAAGCATTAACAAGAATATCAAGGCTAACCCATAAATCCAAGAAGTATAAACTAAAAGAATAGGTATCACAACACCAAGTAATACTATAGGTTTAGGCATCAAACTACTCGTACCAAAATAATCAATTGAACAAAACTGGTCCTAGAACAATGGGCCTGGGATTTAGATGAATACCCCATGATTAAACCCCCCCAAATGTCAATATTGGTCCCCTAGAACAATAGGCCTATGAAATAGAGGAAATCCACAAGACAAACCTCATTGATAATCAAAAAGAAATAGATGATGGCCTTCCACCAAAGTACCCAAGGTAACCCATGTAATCTTTTTCACAAACCCATTTAAATATCTTGAAAACCATTCAAAACCATTTCTAATCCATTTATCAAAATCTATGGAAAAAAATTCTTTCAAAAGCCTTTTTCAACACACACAACAATACTTCCAATTTTATAAATCAATTTATTAATAACTTATCAAAGAAAAACAAGCATGTTCATTATCATGGGATAGTGATGGAACCACCTACCTCAAAATTCAAGTCGCACATGCATGTAACGCAATCCAAAACCAAAAACGAAATGCAACAACACCAACGGAGACCCTAGGATCCAATCCTTGGCAAGATTTATTCAAAAATAAACACAAAAGGTCGGTGGAAGAGAGGAAAACCACATACCACAAAGAAGGAATCCCACCACACCATAACCAATGAAGGAAAAAAGGCATCTAGAATGAGATCTCCAAATGGATCTAGAATAATATGGAAAGAAACATCCAACTTGGATCATTGGATTTAATAACTAAAGGCTAGGGCGCTATCATAATCAATCGCAAGGAAGAATTAGAGAGAACAATTACCTGGAGAGACACACCACGGAAACAATAATGAACCGGAGCTAATCAGATTAATCTGGAAGGCGAGACGCCTATGAAAAATGCCTTGGGAGAGATTTGGTTTTTAATCCAAGAGATATGGAATGAATAGATGAGCGAAACTGCTAAACGCATGAATTTAAATTAGGCATGGGATGAGTCACGATGTGTTACTCTTTTTCTGGATGTGTAGTCCACGCTAGATAAGTTATTCCAAAAAATCAGTCACCTCAGATTAAAAACCAACATTTTCATCCTACGCGATGTGTACCCATCATTCACGACATGTACAAATCTCACAACGTGACCCCCCTTCATGAAATGGTCTCCTAGAACACAACATGAAACCAGCACCAAGTACACGACGTGTACTTCAGGTACACGGCATGTACATGTTCTAAAGTTTGTAGTAAACCTAGAAAAATTACATAAAAGTATTTTAAAACTATAAAGGAACTTAGAATGAGTGAAAAATAACCCAATCAAGTTAATGGGATGTTACACCTACTAATATAATACTCGGGAATGGAATCCCATACACCAGCGATACATGGGTATAGCATCCCATATACCTATGATGATTGGGAATGGTGACCCTTATGATTTATGATACTCGGGAATGGTGTCCCCTACTACTTTATAAGACACTATTGATTAGACATAGATGCCTGAGTTACACATCAAGTCCTAGATAGCACTATGTATGTATATATATGGATATAAACAACATTATGTATATAGAGAAAATATATAAGTACATTCATATAAAATTATTCATATATTTTTTTTGGTGACATCTATTCAGAGATTTCCCGAGAATGGTCCAAAGTAGCTAGTGTCAGCCTAGTGTCCTTTAGGAACTAGATCCAACCCTTAAAAGTTTACATTACTATTTTACCATTATTATATCTTCACACTACACATAATATATGCACGGTATAGATATTTCTAGACATAGTTGGTGGTGGCCTAATGATTTTATCTCACATTAGGTTTAGTATACCATTTTGTGCCTAGAAAGACTTTATGGATGTAAGTAGGGAAAAGGGAATGCATCCAGTCTTGGATGCTTAATTGATTATAGTATTGGATCTTTGGTGCATAGGATAGAGCCTTAGATCGTGATGATTTTGAATATCTTTTTTTAGTATTTTTTTTATAATTTTATATATGTATGCCTGAATTTTATATAGCTCCATGACATACTCATCATTTTGGTTATGGTTCAACTTTTGTCTTGATGTATTATCTACTTGGATGAATTACTTGTGTTGCTCCTTTTTCTTTTTTATTATTCTACTATTTACTCGTTATCTCACTAATGTGATTCTTTGATTATGAGGTTATAGTCTCTCCATTTTACCACCATGGGCCCTCTCTAGAATTCAGTTGCTTCTAACATATAGGGAGGTACACTTGAGGCCTTTTGGCCACCAGTTCAGCTACTGTTATTAAGCGAATTGGGTTGGTACATCATAAAGTTGTATCAGTTGCTTATTTTATTTTCCTTATTACTTTGAGATGGTATAAAAGACACTAGGATGTAAATAAATTTTTTAATGAGAACATGACGTGGAGTAGCTAACCCATGTATAGAAAAAATCCAAATTATCTGGGATGGGAATTACTATTTTGGATTCTGCTTATTACAGTTATTTTGATTTCACTATTGGGTGATGTGCATGATGTGTGATGTTTAATATTATGATTGCGGATTCTATTTTACCCTTGACCCAGTATGGAAAGAAAGTGTGGGATCATGAATCATCATAGGAATGTAAAGATTCACATTTCATGTATTTTTCCATGTCATGTAGGTGCATCACATTGTTTGTATTTCCAGTGATTTCCAGGAGTTCATTGAATACTATATATATATAATTGTGATAAAATTTATTATAGAGGAATGATAAATATAACTGGTTACTTAAAGTTCTTGAATCAATAAAATAGATTTATCTTTCATTACTTTATTTTGACACCTTATATAATCAATTATGGAATATTGAGTCATGGACCATTGATCCCACGGTCTGGAATATGTTGATGGTTGAAATTTAATAGATTCCATAGTTCAACTTATAAAGTGTATGGACCTTTATAAATTATAATTTTTAATCTATATAATCCCTCCATTAAAAAATATTTATATATAAATAAGTATGAACTTAAATGAGTTTAAATTATGAAATGAAATGGTAACTGTTAATTAGATATTCCAATTAAAATTTAAAGGTCATTTTACTCTGTAATGTTCAATTGAAACTATGTATACCAAGACCCATGACTTATAGTATAGAACTTGATGCTGACATGACCTCAATAGTGGGTAGTTGGCAGTGTCTCTTTCATTTCTTTTGATCTATAAGTCGCACAGTCCTTTCATTAGGAGAAGATAGAGGAGTGTGACTTTTATATTGAAATTCATTGTACCTTTTCTATTCATATAAATATTTATTATGCCCTTATCAGATCCTATATGATTTATGTTATTTTCATTTTTTGAGTTATTCCACTATGATGACCTCATGTCATGCACCAAGAGGGTGATGATGACCATGCTTCAGAGGTGGTGGGCCCTGATCCACCTATGATTCCTCTAGTAGTTCCACCTGCAAAACCTTCTATTATTACAAACATAGGTGATGATTCCCAATTTTGAGAGGGATTATTTTGTCTTAAATAGACCAAGAAGGGAGCCCCATGACCTAAACATACTATGGCATAGTTGACATGATAATTTTAGCAGTAGTATCTTCCCTATGTTTTCAGAGGATAGCAGTCCTCGGGCTATATATTCATGACTAGAGGTCATGCCAATTATCTTAAATAACCTTGGGACACCTCCTGAGAGGATATTAAAGCTATCTATGGATATTCTTCTATATTCTTCCAATAGTAGGGGTGTTATCACATAGTAATATCTTCATCAGGGTATGGTCTGGGCTAGTTTTTATAAATACTTCTATAACTATTTCTTTCCTTAAATGTTGAGAGTGGACTGAGCTAAAGAGTTTATGAATCTATAGCAGGGTATTATATCTGTGATGAACTATTCTTATCAGTTCATGGAGCTTCATTACTTCACACTGACTCTTTCTTGTGACGAGTTGGAAACAGTGAGACTACATGTAGGGGCAGCAGCAGCCACATGACACCCACTGATAGTTTTTTGGTTTTTCACTAGTGTGTAAGTCTATGGAATAAGAATACAAAGTGTCCTAGAGACCCCTTCGAGGGATAAGGTTTCTACAGGTTGGGGAATATTCATCATTTTTTAAGGACCATTCCATCTTTTCCTAGTGGGAGAGGATTCATATCATATTTACCTTGAAGAGAGGGATTAGTAGCACCTCACTAGAAAGTTATCTAGATTAATACAATCTATTAAGTTATAGAAGGTGTTTTTGGTTGAGGTATTAAAGCTTCTGATGTAAAATTCTAGTAGTAAATGGATACTCAGTCCAGTCAGGTTGTATGAAACCTATTCATCCTCAAGATGGATTGTTTTGAAATCATTATCAGGATGGATTTCCTGGTTCCTTACCATGACTATGTGGATTACTGTCACCTAAGGATTTCCTTTAAATCATAAGAGGGTAGTAACTATATACTTAAGGTTGAATGGGATTTCTAGGTGAACTAATCTGGACCAGAGTATTGAGGACTAAGCAGGGTGATGTTCTATATTACTAGCATTTTTTCCAATGATCAGGGAGTACGTCAAGTTGATTTTTCTTTAATAGTTGATCACATAAAATATTCCTTTACTAATGAATTTTTTAAACTACCTCCTAAGATATAGGTATAGTTTGTTATTGTACTAGTTCTAGGATCTACACTGGTATCCATTCCTCCTTATAGTTTGTCTACTACTAAGTTGCAGGAGCTCAAGATACCATTAGAGGATTTAGAGGCTAAGGGTTTTATATGACCCCACAATTCACTATGGGGTTCACTTGTCCTTTTCGCTAAGAAGGTAGATTTTACCCTAAAACGTTTCATGGAATATCATTGGTTTAAGAAGATTACAGTTAAGAACTGGCATCTAGTGCCTCATATCAATGACCTCTTTGACCAGCTTCAAGGAGTGAGGGTTTTATCCAAAATCAATTTGATGTTGGATCCTATTAGGTAAAACTACAATAATCAACTATACTATATACAAATTTCTAAATTCATAATGATTTATATTGTTACCTATTCATGTCGTTCGGTTTGATGAACGTTCCCACCATTTTCATAGACTTGATGAATCGGTTTTTTCGCCCGTATCAGGATTCACTTTTTGGTAGTTTTTATGGATGATATCTTGGTGTATTCACATACTAGACATTACCATGTTAAACATACATATATTTTATTTAATACACTAATATAGAACCATCTATATTTTAAGATAACTAAATTCCACTTCTAGATCAACAAATTTCACTTTTTAGGTCACATTATCTCAGAGACAGGAGTTTCAGTTGACTAAGAGAAGGTGACTATTGTTATTTCTTGGAAGCATCCCAAGAACATATTTGATAAAAAAAGTTTCTTGGGGATATATATATATATATATAATATGTTCTTTATATATGAATTATCACACCTCAAAAAACCTCTCACTCAATTAACTCAAAAGGGTGTGAAATTATTGTGGTTTGAAGTGTGAAAGAAGGCCTTTTAAGAGATAGAAGGGAGATTGAATTTAGTACCATTCCTAATTTTGTTAGATCTAAGCATATGATATACTATGTTTTGTGATGCATTATATATTGGGATATGAAAATTTATGATGTATGGCGATTGATTCATTGTATATGTGTCTTTTTAGTTGAGGCGCCATTAAAGGAATTACTCGATGCATAATCTCAAGCTAGCAGATGTCATTCATGCCTTGCATTGTTGAGGTATTACCTGATGGGATAGTGGTTCTAAGTGTTTATTGAAAAAAAATACTCAAATATATCTTTACATAACCTGACATGAACCTTAGAGAATTTTTTTTCAACACCTTCAGTACTTCAAATTTGATCTTGCCAAACATCCTAGAAAAAGCAACGCAGTTGTTGATGTACAAAGCCAAGAGACTCAGACATAAGTTGTTCAGGAAGATAGTGATGAATGCAGGTTGATGAACCTTCTTTATGAGATGCATCTAGAGGTTTAGGATAATCACGAGTGGCATTTCCTTATGTCCTTGGAAGTAACCTTGTCACTTTTGGATATAGTAAATATGAGGTAGTTCTCTGATCCTGAGGGATTATTCATAAGGAAGAGCATTTTAGGTGGGGATCCACCACTGGGTTGCTATATAAATGGAGATGATATCCTTCTTTTTCATGGGAGTATCTGGGTGCCTAAATAAATTTTAGAGTAATTGATATGAGAATACCATTCTTCATAATGGGTAGTACACTCAGGGATTTCTAAGATGTATTGTGACATGAACTGCAAGTATCTATCTCCTAGAATGAAATGTTAGATCATGGGGTTTATCACTAAGTGTTCCACCTCTACGTAGGTGAAGTTGGAGTTTCATCTCCCTACTATCTTGTTACATCCATTTCCAGTTCTGGAATGGAAATAGGATGATGCCCCAATGTATTTCATGATTAGTTTGTGTAGGTATCCTCAAGGTGGTGGCATGGTTTGGTTAGTCATGGATAGGATGAAGAATGTCACCACCCATTTTCTTCCTATCAGGGATACCTTCTCATTGTATGATCTTGGGATACTATATGTTTGTGAAATTATATGCCTACATGGGGTCCCTTGTACTATCATATCTGATAGAGACACTCATTTTACATCAAGGATCTGACATGGGTTGCAGAAAAAACTGGGTAACAGGTACTTCTAAGTAAATTTTACACCCTCAGACTGATGGTCAATCATATTGGATGATATATATACTAAAGTACATACTTTAGGCATTTTTCCTTTATTTCAGAGGTTCTTGGGAGAAACATATACCTCTTTTCAAGTTCTACTATAATAATATATATCAAGAGACTATACAGATGGGTCCTTATGATGATCTATATGGTAGACCATTCCATTCACCCATGAGCTGGTTATAGATAGAAGAGGTAGAATTATTAGGACCTCGTCTTGTTCAAAAGACTTTAGGGAAGGTACATATTATCAACAAGTGTATGATTACTACTCAGTCTAGGAAAAAATATTATGTTGATCATCATTAACAACCTCTAGAGTTAGAGGTCAGGGATCATGTTTTCTTACATGTTTCACTTAGAATAGGACATAGGTGGATTTAGATATAGGAAAATCAATCACCTAATTATGTCGATTATTTAGAGATATTGAAGTGAGTCAGATTGGTCACCTATAGAAAAGATATTCTACATAAAAACTGATCCATGCCCGACATCTTACATATATCACATCTTTTCCAATATCATGTTTAACCCTCTCATACTTTTGATCCTAAGGATATTGAATTGTAGTTCGATGCTTATTTTGAGGAGTATCATGTTTTTATCATTGATTGGAGAATAAAGACTCTTTGATGAAGGTTTTTCCCTCTAGTATGAGTGTTAGGAAAGCACATACATCTATAGGATGGGACTTGGGAGATATAGGTTGATGCACATGCTCTGTTTCTAGAGTTATTCTCATATGAAGCTTTACCACTCATGGAATAGAAACTCAGGGTAAAGTTTTTTTAAGGGTGGAAGACTTTAAGATTCCATTTTTTGTATTAGGTATGGATACTTTTAATTTTCATAAACCCTCATTAAGTTTTTCTTTTGGGAACTGACCCATAATCTATTACTTTAGGCCGGTTGGTTCATTTGTGGGAAGAAGGTAGCAGAGGGATGGATCCAAGCTAAAAAACCAATTTAGGTCATAAATTAAATCCATCATGTAAATTGGTCTAGCTAGACCCCTTACATAGTGTGAATTGGTTTTTCCAAGGGGAAAAACTGATATTTTTATGGCATGAAGAATAATAATTTCATGAATATATTGTGGCCTTATTTTTTAAAAGAAAGGGGAATAACCAATTTATTTTACACATATTCTTCTTCCTCATAGAAACAAACCTTTTGTTGAAGCTTCTCTCATACCTAAGAGAGTTATTGAAGTTTATTCTCTATCTGGAATCCTTTTTTATCATTGTTAGTCAAGTTTTATCCACATCAGTAAGAGATTTCATCCACTTACATCTTTTCTTGATTTATTTTTTCATCTTTTGCGCTATTTTGGTGCAAGATAATATGCCCTATTTTCACGGAATTTGTCTATTTATCCATTTTATTTCATTATAGTACAAATAAAGGGCTAATACTAGAAGAGGAATATACTCTAGGTATAAGGTTGGTGGTCTAGTGACTATCACTCAAGTCTTGTAGCTTTATATTTTGTGTTGTGATTCTGCATGCTTGATTTTATAAGAATTTCCATAAAAATAAAATTACCCCTTAATAAATTTTTTATCTTAGATAGAAATGACATTGAGAAAATTTATTCTTATTGGAATAGTTCCCTATAGACTAATTCCAACCCTTGAGGTGTGCCTATAGAAATTTACCTTGATATCATAAACTCTTATGTGACCAAACCATCTTCTATGTGGTTTTGGATTAACTCCTAAATAAAATTCTATAATGATTTAAATTTAAAGTGAGTGGTATGACCAAGTCATGTGATTTTACATAAAAAATGGTAACACCCTTGGTAAATTTGAATAATAAGGAATTATAAACCATTAATTGGATAATACTAAAGACTATTGGTCTGCTTATTACTTATGATACTTGGTCAAGGAATCTCTGCTGAGATGAAATTTGGGCATGGAATCTCAGATACCTATAATACTCATGAATGAAATACCTACTAATAAGAAATTATGGCATGGAATCCCAAAAACCAATGATACTTAGGAATGTCATCCCTACAGATATGATACTTGAGTATAACGTCCCTACTGATATAATATTCAGGCATGGAATCCCATATTCTAGTTATACTTGTTTATGGAATCCCATATACCTGTGACGCTTGGTAATTGTGACACTTAATATTTATGATACTTGTTCATCGTGTCCCCTACTACTTTATGAGACTCCAGTGATTATACATGGCTACATGAGTTATGCCTTAGGTCCTTGATAGCACTACATATATACATATATATATGTGGATATAAATGTCATTACATATATAGAGCATATATATGCATAAATTCATATAAACTTATACATTTATTTTTATGGTGAAATCTGCTCGGAGGTTTTTACGACACGGCCTGAAGCAGGTAGTGTCAGCCTAGTGTCCTTCAGGAAGTAGAGTCAACCCTTTAGAATTTAATTTACTATTTCACAATTTTTATATCTATACACTACTCATATTACATATGAATAAGATGGAAATTTCTTAACATTTTTTGTGGTGGCCTAATGAATATATCTCATACCCTATTTTGGATTCCATTTGGTACCAGGACAAACTTTATGCATGCAGGTAGAGATAATAGAAAGTTCCCTGTCTTGGATGCTTGATTGATTATAGCATGGGCGCTTGGGAGCATGGGACTGATCGTTATCTCACGATGTTATTGGATAGCCTTTTTTATTTTTTTCATTTCTTTGTAAATGTATGTATGTATGCCTATATTTTATATAGATCCACTAAATACTCGTCATTTTGGTTACGGTTCCACTTTTGGCTTGATGTATTATTTTCTTGGATGATTTTCTTTTTCTAATCTTTTGTGTTTACTATTATTTCACTATTTATTCTTTATTTCACTAATGTGATACTCTTAATATGAGTTTATAGTTTCCCCAATGTACCACCATAGACCCTCACTTCTAATCAATAGCTTCTAGAATACGGGGAGGAATTCTTGAGGCCATATGGCCACTATTTTAGCTATTTTTATCAAGTGGGTCTGTTCAGGATATCAAAAATATTCTGAGGTTATAATTATGGATCAATACAGATAAATTAGAATGTTAACCCTCTACGATAATACTAGTTAAATTAAACATAATACTCTATATCTAAGGGAAATATATTTAAGGATTTATACCAAAATATCCATAATCTGAGTTCCCAAAAAATATACAAACTCTTCTATGATACCAACTAAAATACCCTCAAACATAGACTTCCAAATCTAGTGATAAATATACATATTTTCTTACACATAATAAGGAATATAACCAACACTCATAATTCAATGTTTAGTGAATTTGGGACCTAGGTACATATCCATATTAACTTATGATACAACACACATTTCTTCTTTAAAATATTTTCACATCCTATACATATTCCTCTATAAAAATTCCTAGGTAAATGGGGAGACACAAGAAAGGTTTGAACATAAACACTCTATAAGGTTTAAAAATTAATCAATGAAAAGACTAAGGTTTGAATCCTAGCAAGACCCTTGGGGATTTATGTCACATGTTATGAAAGAAGCATGAAGCGGGTAGGAGATGATGTAGACATGATGCGTGCATGGTGACGTAGGCATGACACTGCACTGGGCCTTCAGGCCATGTTCATGGGACACTTAGACTTGGGGCTTCTAGCTATATAATGGGCCTTCCTCTACCCATATTGAAAATAGGTCTTTGATTTTATAATAAAAGGAGGCTTCATGACCAAATTTTAAAAAATTAAACATAATATATTTATCAATAGATCATAAACCAATTAGATACTTGGTCTTAAGATAAATGGAAAGATTAAAGGAATTATGTTATGGAATAATAAGAATTGAAAATAAATCATGATATCATAATCATATATCCTGAAATAATTTCTATAAAATAATGATCTTGAAGTCATAACATGTACATATTAGAGCATTACATGGTTAGTTACACCTCCAGGGTGGTACTCTTAGCATCATCCCCACTGGTATCCCTATTCACATAGAATAGGAATATAGAGCATAAATAATCTTAAAAAATCATAATAATGTGTCAATACTCACAATAAAGACCATCAAGATATTTTAAAAATGGATAAATTCACTTGTCCCATGTATAACATTGTAGAAAAGACTAATTGTATCTGATGCACTCATAATGATATATCTATACATATGTGTTCCACATGAATATGAAACAATTAAAAAATAATCAAAAATAAAATTAGAATTAAACCTTGGAAATAAAATGGACATATAAGAAAATAAAATATTTATATAGGTAAATATCCTTTAATCAATATAATGAAGCATGGAGTATTCAAACTATATAGAATAAAATATATTGGGTTAATTCAATAATTTCACCAAAAAATTGAATGTACATGTTTCTAGGTGAACACCCTTCAATCAAAAAAGTAAATTATTAGGTACTTAAAATGTAAAGGCATTAATTTTAAGGTTATCCTTTCATATATTTTAAGATAAGTAAAGAAAAAGGTGGTGATGGATCATTTCTCCCAAATATATTTCATTTCTATCACATCGTCTTATATAGAAACAAAGATAATGATTCAGGAGATTATGTTGACATAAAATCCATTTTTAAAATTGATACCAATTCAGAAAATATAATATAATAAATTGAAAAATAGTGAAATATGATATTTATTGAAATACTTTTATAGAAAGAAAATAAATTTAATATTTTTTCAGGAAAAAAATTCTTAGTTTTTACGCAACTTTAGAATAAAAATTAAAATGAAATTTTTAAGGAAATACATAAATATAAGAAAATAATTTTTTTTTAAATAGTAAGGATTAAAATATATAATATAAATAATTTTTTTGAAAAAAAAATATTAATAAAATTATATATGAAAAAGAATGAAAATTCCAGAAAATAGTTACCTAGAATTTTAAAAAAAATGAAAAAAAAGAGTTATTTTTTAAAATCATTTTCAAAAGGTGGTCAAAAGGATTTTAAAATTTATTTTAAAAAAAATTAATAATGGATATTTTAAAATAAATAAATTGTAAGTTGAATAAACTTGGAGAGAAAGGTAGTAATATGAAAATATTCCCTTATAAACTTCATAGGGTTTAATATAAAGAAATAATATAAATGGAAACATAAAGGAATGTATATTTCTATAAAAAGAAAGTAACATGAATCATATAGGAAATAATGATAGAATTTGAGAAATTTATGAATGGTAATGGAGAGAGTGACAATGAACATACTATAAAGAAGAATAAAGAAAAGGAAAACATCCCCTTAAAAATAATATATGGTATGAACTATAAATCCACAAGAGAGAAATAGAGGCCGTAAATTCCTAAAAAATGAAGCTAAAATATAAATTTATACATAAAAGACCATTAATATGAGACATATAATATAATATAAAAAATATAGAGACAATATTTTAAAATAAGGAATATTTTGAAGGAAGCCCTTACCTAAAATCTCAGCTCACTTTATATGAACTATAGCCTCTATAATATTAAAATTATAATTATTAATTACTTATTTTATAACATTATTAGTATTATTTTCATTAATATTATTTATTTTAAATCATTAAATATCATGTATTATACTTTTATTATATTTAATTTTCTTATATCAATCATTTTATGTTATTTGGTTTTTTGTTCCAAAACGGGTTTGATGCAATAGTAATGATTAATGAACACTATATTATGGCTTCATAAGCTCAAAAATTTTAATGTTATATTTTTTAGGTCATTTTTGAAGTACAAGAGTTTAATTGTTTATTATATACAACAAAAAAGTTCCAAATGAATTATTTTTATTCATAAATTTTTTTAAAATGGTTAAAATAACATTGATTATATAATATTAATTTCATTATTCTCAGGAATATGTTATAACTACATTATAATAAAATTTATATTTCTTGACTATCAATTCTATATTCTATCATGAAAACAATTTTTAGTATTAACAATTAAATTCATAAGTGAAAACAAGGCATCATCGTTCACTTAGGTAAAGTAAAACTACAACAGGGGAGCAATGATTTTCAAATGAGTTAAAAGAAGGGAAAACCCAATAAATATTTTAGTTTTTTAAAAAATATATTATAATTCAAATACTATTTTATAATTACTTCTTATGATACATATGTTATTGAAATGGTTAAGAAGATAATTAAAATGAAAATACATGAATATTGAAACCCCTAATTTGATATGGTAATAACTTATGAAAAGGGGTATTTTAGAAGGAATGGTTAATATATCATCAATAATAGATAAAATTTATGTTAAGAATAGGGTAATAGAATCATTTCACAAAAAAATAGTTTGTTTAAAATATTTTTAAGGTAAGATAATAACAAATAATAAAATATTGAGAGATTAGTGAACCTGTACTTGGACATAGTAATGACTTGTAAAAAGGGATTTGATGAGGGAGAAAGGGTGAACTATTATATAAAATAGTTGAAAAAATTATAATACCAAGGAATAATAATAATTTTTGCATATAAATATGAATTTTAAAAGTTATTTTGAAATAATATTTCTTAAATAAATATGGGGATGAGGAACCCTTACCTTTCTCTTCAAGTTTCCTCCTTTTGAGTGAGTCTTACACCATTAGAGGAGGGACTTTTGGCAATAATATAACCATTAGTACATGTATATTGAAGTTTAGAGAGAGATTTTTGGAAGATATATTTCAAAACATAGTGTTTTGTAGGTGATTTGAAAGGGGTAGAGGAGGGGTGTTTATATAGAGAGGTGGGGTATTTTTTAATAACATATTGATTATTTTATTATTTAGGCCAAAGAATGTGAATAGTGTTGATTAATTTGAATTTTATTAGTAATTTTTTTAAAAAATAGGTTTATTTTACATTTTAACAATCGTAAAACTATAAGGATTCATAAAAATATTTTATTCAAAATAAAGAATCAAAAAGGTTTTTTTATCAAAATAAAATATAATTTTGATTTGAAAATTTATTTAGAGATTATAAAATTAAGTATATTAATTTTAAATGAATTATTTTACTCATTAAAGAAATTTTAAATCTAAAAAATACATTTTATAAAATTTTTAGTCATACTTATATCATGATGATATCAAAAACATACGATATATGTAAAAACTATATGTTTTACTATTCATCATAAAATGAAATTTTTTATAAAGTTACCAAAAAATCACCCTACACTGATTTAAATTTGAAAATTCAAAAAATAATTCCATTTTATTATATTAAATTTGTAAATTTTTGTAAATTTTTTAACAGTTAGGTATTTTATGATATATTTCTTTTTAAATAGATTAAATATTTTCGATAAATTTTAATATATGAAACAATGAGTCTAAAAAAACCATAATATAGTTAATCATTGTAAACTATATATTAAATTAGAATTATGAATAGGAATAATTAAATTTTAAAAAATTATTTTGGTTTTTTTATAAATAAAATATAACTTTTAATAAATTCATTATATGTTTCAAAAAGATTTTTTTCCTTAAAATGGTTTTTATTACTTTTTTGAGGAAATAATATAATTCGTATTTTCTAATTTTAGAAGATTTATTTGAAAAAATAAAATTTATTTTTGAAATCAAAATTTCAAAATTAACATAGAGTGAATTTTAGAAAAAAACTGAAAAGAATATTTTTTTTGATGAATAGTGAAAAATACTGATTTTATTTAAAATTGTATTTACCTTTAAAACATTTAAAAAGTTATATTTAAAAAAAAAGATTATAAATTTAAAATTAGTTCAATAATATTATTATTAATCCAATTTAGTTCATTTGAATCAATTTTATATAGAATCTTGATATAAAACCCTTTTATACTTAAGAAAACTTTTTCTTTGGAAAACTGCTTTTCATCGCATTTTTATTTTAATTTTATATTAAATTATACCACATATATAAATTTAATTTGATAAAATTGATTCCATACTTATAATAATAATAACTAATATCAGATATTAAGGTTAAATAAATATTTTTCATTGTGAATAGCAAAAACAGTAAAAATTTGTTATCTTAGTTATTGTAAAAACTGGTTTACCGGGGTAGTTAATCTATAAATATAAGGGTTTAAATGAACTAAAAACATGATGAAACTGAAATTTATGGTTGTATTTAAACCTTAAGATTTTAATATTATAATATGAGCTATTTTTGATAAATTATTTCAATAAATTGACTTGAAAGTATTTTTAAAACATTAAAAATTACATGTGTTCCACTAACTTCGATTATAAAAGGGAACCTCCTCCTCTGACTTATTCACACCTATTAAGAAATTTATCTTGACCAAACACTAAAAACATATCTCCCTTATATTATTATTCATGTTTTATATGATCTTATATTCCAAAAATACCGACACTAGTGTCATTAATAAGAGATCCAAAGGTGGTTTTTCTAATTGAAGGTAATTATCTTCACAAATCTCTTTCTTTTTAATTCCCCTTTTACCACATTAAATTATGTATTAATAATTGAAATATAATAAAAAAATTATTTGTCATATAATAAAATTTTATTATGTTTACGGAATAACCTATATCCATATCCTCTTTTATCAAATGGGAAAAGAAACTGTCAAACATGTGTTTGACGGCCCGCCACCTCACGAACCGATATAATCTATTTTCCATCATTTCCTCTCACTAATATATATAATGATCTATTAAAGTTATATATATTATATTTATGAAAAATTATACTTCTTTAATTTTAATATCAGATATACCTTCTTACCTTCTAATCTATTGGAAAACAATAATGTCTCTGGTGTGTATGTGTGGACTATCACATCTACGAAGCAACGTGATTCATTTTTCACTTTATTTTTACATGGATGGTAATAAGGATATATTTAAATGAATATATATGATATATATGATAAAATAATAATTTTTTAAATGATAATTACTAATTACCTTTTCTTTTTCATCCTTTTGAAAATGAAAATAGCTTTCATTCATACATACGAACCATCATCTCCATGAATGGTGAAATTAAATTTTCTATGTATAATTTTTATTTTTGACTATAAATATGTATATAATGAATATATAATATATTTATATCATGAATAAAATTATGGAGGTGATGGAACCATGATAAAATTAAAATTACTAAAATAACCACACCAAAACTTACATGAAAAATGAAGCAATTGTCACCAGAAATAGTGATTTCAAGACAGAATTGTTAATAAATAGGTGATAAAAGGTTATAAGTAAATAATATACGGTATGATATATATTATTATGTTTATGGAAAACATTTATAATAATTATATATTTATTACATAGTATTTTTGATTAGGTACAAAGGAGGTCGGACTAAAGATAAGGGCTTGTTGTCTTACTTTTACTTCTGTGAGACACATGTCATAATCACCACTTTTTCTTTTATGTGGTGAAGATAATTCCCATGAATTTATTTTATGGTTATACTCATAAAAATTATTTTTATATATATATTCATATAATTTTTTCTCTTCCATTTGAAATTTATCAAAGTTGTAAGGTTTTTATGTTACAATCTAATTATTTATTATGATTTTTTTATTATTATGTTTTTTATAACGAAATATTATGATCTACCTATCATTAAACTAATTAATTTTATTATAATCTTTTCATATCTGGGGATTACTTTTTTTTCCTTTCATTTTTATCTCTTTAAGTACTGAAGGAACCAAAATAATATTTTCTATGGAAAACCGATTAAGTTTTACTATTCTGTTTCGAATATTTTTTTTCAAGGTATTTGTTTTTTTTTAAGTTTTAAAGAATTTTTTAGTATTTTAATATCAAATTTTAAATTAATGTTGACCCATAATTTATTGTTTATTAAAATATTTCAAATAAATCTTCTTTTTGTTTTCCAAACAATGTACTTTTTACTTTTTACAGAAAATGTAAGAAAATATTTATTTTAATGTTTACAACATAAAATCAATTTCATACTACCATGACCGATAAATTATTTGAACCATACTTAAAAATTTTCCAATTTTATTTTCAAAGAAAATGTTTTCTATAAAGTTTTTTAAATTTTTATATTATAAATAACTGATTTCAATGTGAAAAGTTATTTTACTCCAAAAATACTCCAAGTGAACTTTTAAAGAAACTTTCATCTAAGTTAACATACTTTAATGTTACTTATTATTTATTAGGAATATGATAAAATGATACCATCATTATTCTTTCAATGTATTTTTTATGATTATAATGTTGAAATTTTTATAAAATCCATTTCTCTTACACGGGTTAGGCTATAATGAATTGATGAATTTTTTATAAAACCCATTTATTTTCCATGGGTTATGCCATGATGAAATGTTTATGAAAAAATTTGTTTTTCATGGTTTAGGATATGATGAATGATTTATGGTCTTTTGTAACACATATTTATGATTTTCATTATGTGGATGATGGGATCATAATTATAAAACCCTCCAATGCATTGGGTAAATATGGATATCTCATGAGGTAAACATGACTAGAATGGGGAGTGAACCTAGTTTTGTAAGATAATATGTCTACTATGATATTATTGGTAATGATCCTTGACTAATATAATCGTTTGTGGAGTGAACCTAATATACTATGATGGTATTGGAAGTGATCCTTAACTATGAAGTAAATTATTTTCTATGCTTATTTTTATGCTAGAAATCTATTTCTTATCCCAATATTATGCTCTTATGACCCATTTTCTTTGATAAATTTATGATTCATGTCTTATGATCTTCCATGATTTATGCTATGACTCATGATTATGATTTATGATATATAGGGTATGGTTTCCAATTGTTATTCCCATATTCGAATATACTTATTCTCATTTTATGTTTAAGAGATCATTGATATCTCCATTGTTTTCCCTTACTATGCATAATTTCTGACCCTTTATTATATTTCATTTCCTTGGGTTAAAAATAAAGGTATTATGTACAATATGTCAAAGAGGGTGATATATATGAATAACATAGTGTGATATGATGTAGTTCACTCATGAACTAGATGTTTATAGTTATATTTTTTCAAAAGAACTATACTTATATAATTATTTTATGGATCATTATGTAATGTAATCGATATTTATATATTAAGATGTGATATCTATATTAGAAAAGTATGGTTATTTATAGTTGGTATCATAGTAAGGTTTAGTTAACCTTTTGAAACTAGGATGAGAAAAATTTAGTGAGAACCCTTAGGATATTCCTCATTATAGTAGAACATCTTATCTTATGGTAAAGAAAGAAGTGTGGTTTTCCAATAATAACATCCGTGTATGGATAATACAGGTGGATTTGGTTTTGGAATAGATCCATATAGGGGTAATAACCCTGAAAAGATTTGTTCGATTATATCTTGTCCATCATTCTAGTGCACAATGAGTGTGCACTTACTATGCACTTATTTTGACACTCTTTGAGGGATATAATTGGGTTCATTAAAATTTTATTTATGAACCATTATAATGGATTTCAGTGTATGATGACCATGATTGACCTATGTTAAAGATATTATTTCATTTATTGAAAATAATCAATCATGATTTATAGATATTATAAATTATTTTTCATGATTACATGGTTTCACTCTTTGATTATTGTTTCTCACACTATGATTTTTGGTTTTAGTCAACGAAAAGAACCCAAAGGAACCGTGTTAATGATAAATTTGATAGACAATGCAATTATTTTCCTCCTAAGAAACCAAATTTTATGGGATTTGGAATGAAAAATCTCATTTTTATGCTTATAAAAGTTTCATAAGTTATGAATCTAGATGAGCATCCAAATGATCAAAGGAGGGGAAAATATTTTTTTGAGTCTTTTATGAGGAAATTTCCACCTTATTTTAGTGGTTATATTGATCCCCTAGTCATTGATAAATGAATCAGTACAAATTAAAATATATCTTCCATTATCCAGTGTTCGGAGCATGAAAAAGTTATTTTGGTTTTCAATTATTTGGAAGGTGAATTATATCAATAGTGGAATATTATAAAGAATATGAGGCAACATGAATAAATTTACTCCATGGATTGAGATGAGTTTAAAAATTAATTTTCAATAAATAATTTCCTTGTATTGTTTGTAAAAAAATAAAGAAGTAATTCCTTGACCTAAATAATAAGGAAGATGAATAGGTTGGTACATATGAGGAGCATTTTACAAGACTTGTGGGGTATGAATTATCATCCAACATTAAAGTAATCTTTATCGATTTATCAGTGTTATAAAACCAAGTATTTGAAGGTAATTATCTGTAATGGACTTTAGTAGATATTAATAAATCGTTTGATACGCTATAAAGGTGGAAATAAAGATTTTATTTTCCCATTAATCTTATGGTTTTGATAAGAAAACAAAGGTGGAATTTAAAGTAAACTCAAAAAACATAGAGAGAAGATGATGATTCTTCATTTATACTTGAAGTGTAGAAGAAAACATAGATTAAATTTTCTTAAGGGTACTGGTAAACTTTTTTAAGTGTGTAAAGTAAGTTCATCAGGAAATCGAATGCTGAAGTGATAAGAATAAGCTAGATAATGATTTTAATAAATAGAAAGCTGCATATAATGAACCACTCACACTCCATTGTTTCAATTTCTAGGAGTATGGTAATTATTTGAACTATTGCTCAAATTTGAAGGTTAATGATAATGATAAATTTTATAAACCTCTTAAGCTGAAAGAAAATGAAAAATATAATGTGGTAACAATTTTCTTTGAGGGGTATGATAAAGACGTGGTGAGTGGTCTACTTACCATATAATATAGAACTTCTATTTTATTATTTGACATTATATCTACCCGCACTTTAATATATTAATAATTTTTAATGGTATAAAAATCCCACCCCAATAATTAGATGTCGAATTAAAAATGAAGACCCTTAATGGTACAAATATCACATCTCAAGTCTATGATTAATATCCGGTTGATGTTTTTGGGAATTTTCTTCATGAAAATATTTTTATTCTCTCTTTGGTTGATTTTTATATCATTATATAGATGGATTGGATATCTAAACATAAATACCACATTAATTTTCAAACAATGGAATCTACATTTGATTTTCCAAACCAAACTATGATCATCTATCAATGAAATTATAAATTTGGGATTCAAATGGAAATAACATCTATTATATGGATCATGATTCTTATTCAAAAGGGGTGTTTATCTTATATGGTTAGGTAAAAACTTAACATTGATTATATGAATTTTTTTTAAGAGCTTGTTGATATATTTCTAGAAGAGTTGTATATTATTCCATTGAATCATGAAGTTAAGTTCTCAATAGAACTCATTCCTAGTGTAACACTAATTTTAAATACTACATATAGAATTTACATGATTGAGTTACAAGAATTGAATAATAAAATATTATATAATCTCGAAAATGGGTTTATTTATCCAAGTTCATCACCATGGATTTCACCAATTCTCATTGTTTAGAAGATATATGGATCAATATGTCCCTACATTAATTATCAAGAACTTAACAAGATCACTCTTATGAGAAAGTATCTTATACGCTATATTAAATATTTTTTATCAAATGCATAAAACTCAATACATTTCCAAGATTGATCTTCATTCTAGATATTATCAATTAAGGGTAAATAAGGAGGATATACCCAAGATAGTATTCTATAAAATTTATAAACACTATGAATTTATATTTATTCTATTTGGTCTTACTAATTCCCCTTCTATCTTCATGTATTTAATAAATATAGTCTTTATAGATTACCAAGATTATATTTTGGTAGTATTTATATAAAATATACATATATATTTAAAGAGAAAGGAATAGAATGGACATCACTTAAGAATTATAATGAATACCCTAAGGAAGAATAATCAATATGAAAAATTTACAAATTATGAATTTTGGATATAAAGGGTTTCATTTTGGGTCATATAATCTCAATAAAGGGTATATCAATTGATCTATAAAAGTCATAAGTTATTTAACATTAGACCATACCAATCACTATGATTGAGATTTAATTTTTTCTTGGTTTGGTTTAATATTATCAATATTTTTTTGAGATTTTATCACAATTTTCAATTCCACTAACCATGTTAACTTGAATGGGTGATAAGTTTCTAAATATAGATGAATATGATAAACTTTTCAAGGGATTAAAGAGAATACTTGTTAAATCACATGTAATTATATTACTCTAAAGGTAATAAGGGTTTGTAATCTATAGTGATGAATTAAATAGGGGTCTGGTATGCATTTTCATGGAGAATAATATGGTTATATCTTATTCCTCAGGTCAATTGAAGGTTCGTGATAAAATTTACCAACTCATGATTTGGAGTTGGCTGTGTAATTTTTTACACTATTGAGATGGATGAATTATATTTATGGAGAAATATGTTATATATATTGATACAAAAATTTACAATTATATATTCACTAAAAAATATATGAATATGTCCCTGATAATATGATATGAGCATATTAAAGATTATGACTACTCAATATATTACCACCCTAGGAAAGTGGATAAGGTGGTAAATGCTTTGAGTCAAAAGGATTGTGTAATATTATCTATTATGAGGATCAAAAAAGTTCATATATTTTTGTAATTTCAAACAATGTATTAGGGAATCATAAATTAATTGGTAAAACCTTATATTTATCAAATGAGTTTTCAACTATCTATCCAAGTGAGAATTAAGGAGGTGTAGAAGGAAAATGTGAAACTTTAAAAGAAAGTCAGAAATGTTTCTAAGTTCAACCTTGATTTTTATATGATGATAAAGTTCAAGAACAAAGTATGTATTATTTACATACCATATTTGAAGAGGGATTTGTTTGATGAGGCACATAGTTCATCATTCTCTATTCATCCTAGAAGTAAAAAAGATATATAGAGATCAGAAAGAGTATTTCTAATGGGACAAGATGAAGAGATATATTTCTAAGTATGTATATAATTGATTGGTATGTCAATAAGGTAAGTCTGAGATATATAAGTGTAAGAGGATTTTATAACCATTAGTCATACCATAATAGAAATGGGAAAATTTCACCATGAACTTTCTCATCATACTCCCCAAAACAAATGAATTCCAAACATCTATTTTTGTTTTAGTAGATCACATTAAAAATTCATCACACTTAATTAATATTAGAGAAGATTAATATCTAGATAAGCATTCTAGTATATAAATTAAGGAACTTATAAGGTTTCATATAGTACCACATTTAATTTTATCTGATCAGGATCTAAGAACACTCTCAATGTTTTGGAAAATTCTTCAGCAGGATCAGGATACAAAGTTAAGTTTAACTATTGCTTATCATCTTAAAATTGATAGTATGTCTAAGAGAACCATTTAAAACCTATAGGATATTATAATATCATGTTTTATGTATTTTAAAGTTTTTTTGGATTAACACCTTCCTCAATTAAATTTTTCTTACAAAAATATCTTTCACTCAATCATTCATATGGATCCTTATGAATACCTCTAGAGAAAGAAGTGTAGAACTACATTCTTCTGGGATGAAGTTATAGAAAGAAATCTATTGGTACCTGATCTGACCAAGAAAATGGTAGAGAAATTTAGATCCATTCAGCAGTATATCAAGGCAGCTAAGAGTCGATAAAAATGTTATGCTAAAAAACATCGGTGAAATATAAAATTTAAAGTTGGTGAGAAAAAATTTATATAAATTTATCTATTGAAGAAGTTTATTATATTTTGTAAGAAATGAAATTTGTGACCTAGGTATATTTTCCCCTTTGAGATTCATCATTTAGTAGGGATGGTAACTTATCATTTGGTGCTTCCACCGAACCTCACTCAAGTTCATTATGTGTTCCATGTATCTCTCCTAAATAATTACATACCTAATATATCACATGTTCTAAAAACAAAGGTCATAATTCTGGAGCATGATATTTCTTATGAATAAAAACTAGTAGAAATCTTGGATTATGGAGATAATTTTCTATGGAATAATACTACTCACTATATTAAAGTTCTCTAGAGGAATCATGAATTCTAAGAAGTTATATGGGAACCCAAGGATATGATGAGCCTGAGATATCCTCATATTTTTATATCAGAGTAATAGAATTTTGAGATTGAAATTCATTTTAAGGGTGTATACTGTAACACCCTGATATTTTTTAATATATTCATTTTTAAATAAATTTAATCTTTTAAATTGCTTGTGATACATGAAATCCCAAGTCTAAAGGAACCGTAATATAGTATACATTTATAACCAAGTCATTAAAATAATGGTATGAATAGAAATAACCATATTTTAAAAAAAATTATAAAGTTTTTAGATAAATAAAATATATTTTTAGTAAAGTCATTATATGTTTCAAAAATATATTTTGTCTTTAAATATTTTTTAATTTATTTTTGTGAAAAAAATATATAATTAATTTTTTTAAAATTTTAGATAATTTATTTGAAAAAATGAACTTTATTTTTTAAATAAAAATTTTAAAATTATCCAAGAATGAATTTTTGAGAATTTATTGAAAATATTAATTCTTTGATTAATAGTGAAAACTACTAATTTTTGTTAAAAAATATCTTTTCATTTAAAGAATTTACAAAGTTACCTTTTATTTTTAAATTGTTTTAAAAGTAAAATTAGTTCAATTATATTATAATAAATCCATTTTTTATTATAATAAATTTTATGTTGAATTTTTATATAAAAAACATTTTATTCTTTTGGAAGCCTTTTCTTTGTAAAATTGATTTTCATCGCGTTTTTATATTTAATATTAAAATAAATTTTACCACTTCTATGAATTGAAATTTATAAAATGGATTCAATATTTTGAATTTAAATAACTAAAATTATTTAATAATTCTAACTTAATCTTTGGTCATAGTTATTAGTAAAAACAGTAAAAATCGGTTATCATAGTTAAAGTTAAAAAAGGTTTATTGGGGGTTAATCTATAAATATAAGGCTTAAAATGACCTAAAAATTTTTAAAACACATTTCATGGTTTTATTTATGAATTAAACTTATCATATTATAATATTATCTATTTTTTATCCATTTTCTTAAGAAATAAACTTGAAATTATTTTAAAACCTGAAAAATTACAAGTTTTCCACTCACCTCAACTATATAATGACACCTTCTCTCTTAACATATTCACACCTGTTAATCCATTTATCTTGAACATACCCGGAAAATATATCTTCCAAAAATTATTAACCACATTTTAAATCTTTTTTTTTTCAGAATACCAACCCTAGGGTCCTTAATAAGAGATCTGAGGGATTTTTTTCTAAGAGAAGGCAATTGTCTTCACCAAGCTCTTTATTTTTAATTATTCATCGACCACCTTAAATTCCATATTAATAATTAAAATATAATAAAGATATTATATTACATGTACTATGATTTTATTTTTTTATTTAATAACCTATATTCATCTCCTCTTCCATTAAATGGTAAATGAGACAGTCGAACGTGTGTACGTCGAACAACTTCCTTGTGAACCGATGTAATTTGTTTTAAATCACTGCCTATAATGGATGGATATAATGATATATTTAATGTATATATATGATATTTATAACTTAATTATACTTCCATAATTATAATATCATATATACTTTTTTATCTTCTAATCTATTAGAAAACAATAATCTTGCTCGTGCGTACGTGTGCACTACCACCACCACGAAGTAATGTGATTCATTTTTCTCTTTATTATAAAATGGATAATAATAAATATGTATTCAATAAATATATTATATATATATGATATATTAATGATCATTTAAATTTGAATTAATTTTTACCTTTCTTTTTTCCCATTCGTTGAAAAATGAAAACAATGTTCATTTTTACGCATGGCCTTCCATCTCCATGAATGGTGAAATTCATTTTTTTATCTCTAACTTTTATGGATGATTATAAAAATATATATATATATAATATATGATATTTATATCATTATTAACATTCTTTATGTGATGTATCCATGATCCAAGAATAAGGACTAAGCTATCGAACCAAAACATACATGAAAAATGATGTGGTTATCACCTAGAATAGTGATTTTAATAAAGAATTTTTAATAAATGGATGATAAAAGGATATAATTAAATAATATATTATATAATATATATGATTATGGTAATTTATATATTTATAATAAACCTATATTTATTATACATGATGTTTAAACACATGCGACGGAATTCGGGCATGAGGTAATGGATTTTCATCTCACTTTTACTTCTATGAGACATGTTTCATTCAACACTTGTTTACTTTATGTGGTGTATATAATGATCATGAATTTAATTTATGATGAGACTCAATAAATTTATTGTGATACATATATCCATCTAAGGATCACTATTTCTTGATGTTTTCATTTGAAATTTACTGAAGTGGTAAGGTTTTTATGTTACAATCTCATTGTTTATCGAGATTATTTATGATTAAGTCTCTAATGATGAAGTATTAAGATCTACCTATCATGAAACTCAGGAATTTTGTTATAATATAATAATATCTATATATTACATGTTTTCATTTTATTTTCCACTCTTTAATTACTCAAGGTAATGAAATAATATTTTTTAAGGAAAACTGACTTTGTCTTAATATTTGGTTGAAGATCTTTCTCTTACATGTCCATGTTTAATTTAAAATATCTTCAGGTTTTTTTTCTATTTTAATATGAATTTTTAAATTAATTTTTAACCATGTTTTAATTTTTATAAAAAAAATTAAAAGGAATCTAATTGTAATTTTCTGAACTATAGAATTTTTACCTTTTACCAAAAATGTGAAAGGAAACTGTATTTTAATATATACAGTATGAATATAATTTCCCAACATCATGAATAATCAATGTTATGAAGCTTCATTTAAAATTTTCCAAAATTATTCTCAAAGAAAATTTTATCCATTATATTTTTGAAATTTTTATATTTTAAGGAATATATTTCAAATAGAAACAGGTATTTTTCTCAAGAAATATTTCAACTGGCCTTTTGAATACATTTTCATCTAAAATGAAATCATTTGATTTACTTATTCATTACTAGTAATATGATAAAATGATACCATCCTTATTAATTATTAAAATGGTTTATTATTATGATTATTATATTTTTATGAAACTTGTTTCTTTTCCACAGGTTAGGTTGTGATGATTTGATTATTATTTTTATGAAACCTATTTCATTTCCACTGGTTATTCCATAATGAAATGTTTATTAACCCCGTTTCTTCTTCATGTGATATGATATGATGAATTATTTATAATCTTTGGGAACACATATGTATCATTTTCATTTTGTGATGGGTCTACCTATAATTATATATCCCTTTAATGCATTAGGTAAACATAGATATATAATGAGTTAAATAGGATTGGAATGGGAATTGAACACAGTTTAGTAATGGACTCTATCAACTATGACAGTCTTGGGAGTAAACCTTGAATACTATTATTGTTTGGGGAGTGAACCCAATCCATTATGATAGTCTTTAAAATGTTCTTTTACTACTAAGGAATTATTTTTTATGATTATTTTAATGCTAATAAACTATTTTTTTATAACAATGTTATTCACTTATTGCTCATGGTATTTGATTCATTTATAATTCATGTCTTATGATCTGCCAAGATTTATTCCATGACTCGTTATTATGATCTATGATATATACGGTATGGTTTTCAAATTTCATGTAAATATTCTCATACCTTTTTTTATGTTATGTTTAAGTGATCATTGATATCTCCATTGTTTACCCTTACTGAGAATCCGAGCACACCCTTTATTATGTTTTTTTCCCTAGTTATGAATAAAGGTATTATGTATGATATGTCTAAGAAGGGTACTAGATATGAAGAACTTACTGGGAAATGATGTATTTCACTTATGAACCAATTTTTTTGTATCCATATTTCCAATGGAACTAGACCTATATGATTATAGAGTGGATCATAATATTATGTGATGAATATTTATCTATTAGGATGTGATATCAATGTATAAAAATTAAGGGTCTCTATAAATTCATTTTTAAATAAAATCATATACTAAACAAAAAAATTATCTCAAATAAATAAAAATTCTTTTATCACAAGTGATGAAATTTATTTTTATTATCAATAAAAATTATTATTTGATTAATAATTATTTATATAAACTTTTATAAAATATGCATTTTATAAAATTTATCATTTAATTACGAGGAGTTTATATTTTAAGTAAATACTTATGGAAGTATATTTTTTTAGAGAATATTATAAAATATAGTTACAATGTTATGTCAATAACCATATAACATTTATAATGACTACCATATCCAAATTTAATGTTCATTTTGTGATAATTAGACACTGAACATAAAAAAAATTACATTTTAAAATTAAATTAATTAATACTGTGTATTGTTGTTTTTAGGGTTAAACATGTTATTTAATATTTTAAAATAATATTTTTAGAGTAATAAAATGTGTACATGGAATAATATAATAATAATTTAAACATTAACTTTTTCTAAAATTATAAATGAATAAAAAAATTATTGGAGAGATATAATGTAACCATTTATTTAATCCTATTATAGACATAAAATTTCATATGACATTAAAAATTATCACATTACCTTTAATGGTTATATGTTTCAATTGTATGGCTATTAAAACATGTATAATACTTTTTTAGTAATCAGTTTTCAATTAATAAATTACTATTGAAATATCAATGTGAAAATAAAACTATTAATAAAATTAGTTTTCTTTCAAAATAAAAATATATCTATAAAAAGTATCATGAATACAATATAAGAGATTTGGTAAATCTTTGTTTATGAATTAATACTCATAAAATTTAATTTTGATAGATGAATTAAAAATACTAATTTATTTTTATTAAATAGAGTATTAATAATGGATATAAAATTAATTTTAATAAAAATATAAATATGATAGATAAAATTAATATTATAATTCTTTAAGTATAAAAAAATTAATATTTTATTATTAATTCATAAAATTTAATTACTGTGTCTTTTTATATAATTTTTTAAATAAATTCTAGGTTTATATCATTAAAAAAGAAAAAATTAATTATAATTAAATAATTTAAGGGAACAATTTCATAAAATATTCATTAAAAAATTGGGATTTTATAGCTTTAAAATCCAATTATATACATTAAATAATAGACATATTAGATAGAATTCAATAAGTAAATCTTATCATACCCTATCAAGGATTTATATCATCAAAGGCAGTGTAGAGGAAACAGGTATTGTAGTTTGTGATTGGATGATATCATCAACAACGAAAGGAATTGTGAACTCTATTTTTTGTTTCACCAGTATGATAACCATATATGGTAACTAATAAATTTTCATCACAAAACTCATCATCCTATATTCAATCATAGTAAAAAATATTTTTCTCACCCTAAATGCACTTTAATAATGTATCTAGAAGATAGAAGAATATTATGCCATAGCTATTGATGAAGAGTAGATTTCACATAGATTACATGTAATCCTATGGGGGGAAAGGAAAACCAAATAAGAAATTTTTATCCAATATGGATTATATTCCAATAAACAAAATAGTGGTCCCCTTATGTAGAATATAAGAACAAAGTGAATAGGTTTATGAGAATGGTGTTGTATCCAAAAATATTAAGTGAAAAAATTGTGAGATATTTTATCTAATGGATAATTACTATATGCTTATTATTCTATATCCAGATATTAGTAAAGACTCTCTATAACATGTGGCATAATTTAAAATAAGATATAATATAGAAAATTATATTATAGCCTTTAAATTAGTAATAATATTCCCAATAAAAAATATTCCCTCATGGAGTGATTAGTTTAGATTTATTTTATTTTATTTTATTTTATTTGTATTTCAATTATTTAATTTTTTTTCTACATTTTTCTTACTCAATTACTATTTAGGGATAAAATTATTGGGTTATTTTGAGGGATAAAATCAAGAGAGGTCCTATGTTATTGTTATTTAATAATTAAATTATTTCTAGATTATTTAATTATATTGAGATGCATAGTTGTGTATAATGGTGAGTATGTCATATTCATTCTTTATTACTTATCACTACGTTTATTATTTAAAATATTGGTGTATATAATGATTAATCCACTATTTTTATCTCATATATGATTAGATAATTGGGTAGTTACGGAGGGATTTGTACAATGCAGCGGTTATGTGAGATTGGGTATACTTCTTGGGTCTAGTTTGTTTGAGGAATACATACCTAAATAGAGGATATTTTTAGTGAATAAGACTCATGGGATAGTAAATATAATTTAGTTGTGTAATAAATACTACATTGGATGATAATGTTATCAATGTGCTAATAGTATTAACACACTAATTTTTATAAGAGAAATATGGAGGTGGCCAATTATGATAAGGTATCCAGTAAGGATAAATAGAATTAAAAAACTCTTTATGTAAATAGTGGTGGAATTGAAATTTTTATCAATAAAGGAATAATATATAGTTCATCCAAAAAATAAATTTCATTGAATTTATAACAACCCTGACCCAAGTAGATAAGATATGGTGGTTACTTTATTGCATTGGCATAGATACAAGGGTTCGAATCTGAAAGGACTAATCTAGTTAGATGTTTTTGAGAACCAGCTACATACATGATACCCATTTTACATTTATAAAATAAAATTAAACTTAGTAATGGAAAATATTTGTAATCATTGTACTCATTATAATAATTCTTCTTCATATCTTGTGGAAAGAAAACAAAATAAGGCTGATCTAAAATGCTCAGTAAGGATTATGTACAATGAGAGATATCATGAATCAATAAGACATAATCAATATATAGATGTAAATAAATTAACCCACATTCCATTTAATCAATAACTTTACTATCATATTTAGATAATTCATAATCAATATGACAAGTTAAAAAAGTAAAAATACTTGTTATTTAATCAATAAATCTAGCACAAAATTCATCCGTGGACAATATCACTGAAAAAATATCATGGATAAGAATAACTAAATTCATAATGATGGAAATGATTAATTTTTTACATCATGATCTCATATATAATGATATATATACTTTCAATACATTTCACATTACATTTTTAAATTATGGGTAAAACCCCATTTAATTTTTCAAACGGATTTATCTCATGAGACCTGCCAATGCATTGAGGGGTTATATAATTCTGGGCCCCACCCAACACTTCGTGTCCAAAACATTACCAATGTATTAAATACTCAATTTAATTTATAAATAATATGACTTATAAATAAATATCCTTATTATGTAAATAATATGTATTTTTTAATACTTCCCCAGTTAATCAAATAATATTCAAAGTAAACATCATATGTAAAAAATGGTATACGGCTTTGGAAATAATATTATCCATAATAAAAATAATATGAATATTTAATGGAAATTTAATTTAAAATGAAAATGATCATAAAAAATTTATTATCTCAATATAATGTTTTCAATCATAAAATAAATAAAGAGATAAGAGGTGACCATCAGTTCATTAAAAATATATGTTTTTTTGAAATAAAATAATGTACTTTGGAAGAATGAAGTAATGGAAGTAAACTTTTAAAATAAAATTTCATGAATGATTTTTCTTTTTAAAACCATTGAAAACTAATTAAATAATTTACATTTTATAAAAATGTTACACTGGTGGGGAAGTTTGTTATAGTGGTATATGTTAAAAATAACATTCCTTTTGAATTTTTGTCAAAAATACACCTTTTAAAAAAAGTAAAAATATTACTTTATAAACCTTTTTAAAAGTCAAGTATAACAGAAAATTTCTTTAATATATCATTTTAGTAAATAAATGGACTTTTTAAAAAAAATTGGAAAAAATAGACATGGGAGAAATATATATATGATTTTAAAGAGAAATAAAATTAGTTTTCCTTTAAAACTTTTATTGATTGATTCATTTACCAACAAGTGGAAAAGTTTGAAGAAAATATATAAATTTTATAAATATTCAATGGATAATAAAATTATTTGATATTGTTAAGGATGAATTATAATATTCCTTCAATAAGAATAAAATTAATCTCAAAGAAAGTGATATTGTAAAATTTATTTTTACCTCATTGGTTACTTTCAAATTATAACCCATTGAATTAATAAAATTGAATTGAAACATTAACCATAATAATTTAATAATTATTCATCTTAAATACCTCAAATGGTAATTATATAGACCACATAAAATTTAATAGGTTCATATTAACATATATGTCTTGATGGAAATGAAATTGATATGAAATCAATTACCTCACACTTTCCTTCAGTTGAAAATTATTTACCCTCTAGTATAATGTTTTTAATCATGTTATTAATTTTTACAAGGACAATATTCATATTTATAATATCACATATTATCCTCTTATAACATTTTACCACCCATTTGTAAATAATATTCATTATTTTAATTGTTTCACATGTTAATGACATTGTTTTCTCATGCATGTTTTTTCATGAAAGTTTTAATTATTATTAATTGGATATAAAAAATAATATAAATAATTTCAATAATGTTATAAATATCATATTTACTCATTAGATACATTTTTAGAACCATTCTTTAAAGTTGGAAATTGAAAATAAATCGCATTGTTTCGTGGAGACGGTAGGTCGTATATATGCACGAGCGAATATATCATTCCCATAACAGGTGAAAGGGTAAATAAGTATATGGTATATTAATTTTAAATAATTAATATCATGTTATATATATCATACACATTCATCATTTCTATCATTATGAATATCCATATGATTCGATGATGGAAAACAAATTACATTGGTTTGTGAGGCGGTAGTTTGCTATATTCATGAGTGATGTCTTTGTTTCCCATTTGATACAGAATTAGATGGGAAAATATTATGCCATAAAACTAATAACATCTCATTATTTTTAAGATAATATTGTTATTATATTGTATTTTTTTAATGAAAAATTTAGGGTTGTAAAATAAGAAAGAAAAAATAATGATCTTTGTTAAGAAAATTAACTTCTCTTAGAGAAATCGCATTTGGATCTCTTCTTAAGGACCCTAGAATTGGTATTATGGAAATACCATAACCTCTAAAATGTGTATAAGGTTTTTTAGTAGGTATTTTTTCTATTTTTTATGATCCAAATTTCTTTATATGTGTGAATAATTGAGTGAAGGGAGTTACATTTTATAATTGAGGAGGAGTGGCATTTTGGTAAATACCCAAAACTATTCAAAAATGGGAAGTCATTATCACCCAAAGTGACTCATAAATTGATAAATAATTGATTGGACTTAACATAAGGTATAAAAACACCTATAAAACATAAAAATAAACATTTTTATACATGTTACTCCCTTATCCTCAAATTTTACTTACTTTTACCATTTTATTTATCACCATAGTAAGTAGTTTTTTTAACCTAAGTAATTAATAATCTAAGAATAAAATAAAATAAACCATATTAGGTAATTTTTACCTAATTATTATAAATATTATATTCAATTTATTAAATAAAAAAAATATGTTTTTGTAAAATTAAGTTTAACATAAGCGCATGTAATGCACAAAACCTAGTTTTAACATTGACTTTGTTAATTAATTTTTACTGTTTAAACTTAATATTATGAAAAAAAATTAATTTGAAATTATTAAATAATATTACTTATTATTATTCAAAATATAGAATCCATTTTAATAAATTTAACTTAAATAATTTAAAATTTTCAATTTAAAATAAAACTGCAAAACGTGTCAAAAAACAGTTTTTTCAAAGAATGTATTTTCCATGAATAAGATTATCTAACAATAACTATATGAATAATAATCATAATTATATGAATTAAAATTAATATATTTATATAAATAATCTATAAATTTCATTTAAATAATTCATTATTAAAGTTTATTTTGATTAATTAAAATGTATAGACATTATGCCTTTTTAAACAAAAACAGTTTCTAAAAAAATAAAAAGTTTTCTGAAAAATATATCTTTTTACCTCAAAATGTTAATATCATTATTTATATTAAATTTATACTTAATTAATTATTAATTATATATATTATAAAACATTATTATAGTATAAATAGGTAATTTTTAAATACTATATTTTTTATTATTCCTAAAAGCGTATTTCTAAGGGAAAATTTCAAAAAATCATTCTAGTCTTATTTTGACCAAGTATGTTCTAAATAGATATTTATCCTATAAAATTTTAATTTCTATTCCAGGAAATAATAAAATTTTCATTGTATTATAGTATTATTAAAATTAAATTTTCAGTTACTATAATTGAGGCTTAGGGTTGTGTGTATCGCAAGCTATTGAAGAGATTGAATTTATTTAAAAGTGAATATATCGTAAAGTCTCAAGGTGTTACATTATTACCTCTTATAAAAATTTCATCCTTATAATTTCATGGACATTAACTTCTAAAAAAATAGGATAGTTTTTCTTTATAACATCTTCTGGTCTTCAAGTTACTTTGACCATTTTTTTATTTCTCTAAAGTAATTTTACATGTTGAGTCATATGATTCCTCGGTACTTACTCTCAAGTATCAATAATCTGGATGTTATCTTGATAGTAAGATAGATCAATCTCTAATTATATTTATTTATATGTGATCACATGCAATGTTTATGGCATGTTCTTCCTTAATAATGATACATGGATCACATCACGTACTTTAGAGGGGTTTGGTGGCATTTCCAACTAGTAAGCCATAGATGCAATCCTTTAAAAAATTTCAAAGGGGCCGATATAATTGGGACGCAAATTTCCCTTACTAACAAGACTTTTAACACCATTAAATATATATACTTCCATGAAAATGAGATCTCCCACTTGAAATTCCAAATCCTTCCTCTGATTTCCAACATAACACTTTTTCTTACTTTTAGATAATTTAATATGATCCTGAATAGTCTTTACCTTTATTGTTGCCTCTTGAAAAAGTTTTGGGCCTATAAGTTTCCTTTACCCAACTTCATCCCAAAATTTTAGAGTATGAAATATCTTTCCATATAATGCTTCATACGGTGCTATTTGAATACTTGAATACAAACTATTATTACAAGAAAAATATACCAAAGGTAAATACCGATCCCACAACCCTTGAAAGTCAAATGAACATGAGATCAGCATGTCTTGCATAGTTTGAAAATTACTTTTGGATTGTCCATCAGTTTGGGGGTTGTGTTCGACGCTCATACGAAGCTCATTATCAAGAGCATTTTAAATTATCTTCCATAATTTTATTGTAAATCAGGGATTATGAGGAGATACAATTGAAAGAGGTGGTACATGGAGTCTTAAAAATTCAATAATATAGATCCTTATAAGGATATGAATAGGTAAATATTCTCTTATAAAAAGTAAATGTATATTTTTTGATAATCAATCAACAAAAATCCATATTATATCATTATTTATAGGGGTCATTGGTATTCCTATTACAATGAACATATTAATTTCATCTCATTTATACACAAGAATATGAAGTGGTTTAATGACACCTCTAGGATGTTTTCTATTAGCTTTCACTTGTTAAAAAACCAAACATATAGACACATAATATTCAATTTCCTGCTTTATTTTATCCCGTCAAAAATTTTCCTTCAAATAATTATACATCATTGTGCTACTAGAGTGTATAGAGAAATTAAATCTATGAGAATCATCCAACAATTTTCACTTTATCCCTGGTATATATTGAACACAAAATATCTTTCTAAATTTTAAGATTCCATCATCAAAAATGAATTCTATTAACTTACCATCATTCACATATTTAATATTCTTCTCAAAATTATCATCATATGATTGATAAATTTTTATCTTTTCTAATAAAAATGGTTTCACAATCATTTGAAAAAGGATTGATCTCTCTACTTCCTTAATAATTCCCATATCCATATTTACTAGATAAATGAACATAGGATCCCTATCAATCCTAATTTGGGTTAAAAATCCATGATCATTCCTTCTCAATGAATCTTCTACCTTATTTACCTTCCCTGGGAGGTAATGTATTGATTAATCATTATACTTGAGTAGATCGAGCCGTCATTTTTGTCTCATGTTGAGATAACTTTGTGAAAATATGTATTTTAGGCTCTTATGGTATGTGTATATCTCACATTTTTTACCATATAGATAATGTATTCATATTTTCAAAGAAAATATTACATTTGTCAACTCAAGATAATGGGTTGGATATTTATATTCACGAGTCTTAAAATTCCTTGAATCATATGAAATGAATTTATCTTTTTTCATTAGAAAAAAAAAGTCCCTTCTTCGATGCATCATAATATTTTACAAACCCATTATTTACTGATAGTCAAGTCAAAATCATAGCATTGACCAATATCCTCTTCAATTCTTCAAAAAATTATTCAAATTATTTTTTCTAGAAAAACATAACCCTTTATATGTAATCTTTATTAATTAGTTATCCAATCAGTAAAAAATATAAACGAATCATTGGTAGTAACCTACCAAACCAATGAAACTACATACCTTGGTTATATAAATTTCTGTCAGACATTGTCTATGTAACGCCTCGACCCCAGTTACCCAGAGTCGGTGCATTACTTCGTAACATTGGCATGATCACAAGAAAGATCAAATCTCGAAAGACCGATTGGTTTAGTAGCCTTGGAAACACTAGATATATTCATAAGTTTTACATTACATCATAAAATGAAAAACTACTACAACAACATAATGTTTCCACAATCCACACTATTAACCCCTCATAAAATCCCTGCAGGTCATTCATAACTTACTTCTTCACATCCTGGGAAAAATAAAACATAGAAAAGGGGTGAGCTCAAATGCCCAGTAAGGATAACAATATAGCGGAAACTTTCATAAATAAGAATAAACATTTAAGGCAATGTATAACTAAAACAAAAGCCTTTTAAATATGAACTTTCCACATGGTATGGCATAAATAAAATGAAATAATTCCATTTACTTATTCACATGGATATTCTACTAATCGAATAATCACATGCAAAAAATCAATAACCACTTTCATAATGTTGGAATGCATAATGCCAGACTATCATAACCACATAGCCAAGGCCTCGTGCCAAGACTACAAATAAGATTTTGTCAAGGCCTTGTTCCAAGACACTAGTTTGTCTCATGAGACCTACCGATGCATCGAGGAGCTATAGCGGGCTCCACCCGTCACTTATTAAGTCCAATGCATTCCCATATGAAAAGGTTTAAACATAACATAAACATTCGTATTAAAACTAGCATACGAAATGTCAATAATTTCACCATAAACTATGAATGGTATAAAAATAGCACATCCATAGTCAAACATATCACAAAACCTTCAATACAATATAGAAGTTTTGTATCATAATAAATCAACTTCAAATAATCTTAAAATCCGTCAAAGGATGTTGACATAGATGAAATCAAAATTCTTTTTAAAGAAATATCTCCTTTTATTTTGAAATAATTTAAGATCCATATAAAATAAAACATTTTCTTTGAAAATATTTTTATAAGCTTGTAAGGGAAGCTTTGAAGATTTTATAACCGCGGAAAATAGCCGCACCCGCCGTATAAGTTAAAAAAAACATTCTTACCTTAATTCTATCGAAATGGTTAAAAAGGACCTTGTTTTGAAAACGACCGAAAGATTCATTTATAAACCACTTATAAAAGTCAAAAAGGGTATAAATGACTTTAACTCATATTCGAGTAAATAGTAAAAATGTTTTGAAATGCATTTTTGAGAAACATGGATGTGGATGATAAAGAGATCCCAGTAGATTATTACGTATAAACAACCTTGGATAATGAAGAGGTTGTAAAGTAAACCCTTACCTTGTACTTTTTCTTGGTTGGGGTAGGTTAACCTCCTGTATAATGGTGAAATAGTTGTTATTAAATTATACAAGATTCATATATAATAATATGATATCATATATGATCTTTTAACATTGATTTGTTAATAATATCTTAGAATTATCGTCGTTTTGGGAGTTAACTTACTCATTTTCTTTTATATGTTTTGTTAAATAAGCCATGGTTGTTATATCTTATTCATATACAGAATTATATCTAGTCCTTAAACATCATTTTTAAATCATCAAATGATAATTATACTTGAATGGATACGATGGAGAATGAATCTCATCGCGTTCGTGGAGACGGTAGTCCGTACGTACGCACGAGCGACAATATCATTATTTTGATATTAAAATAATATATAAATGGATGGTATATCATATATACAGAATCATTAACATGTTATATTTATTATTTACCTGAGTTACACATCATTATTATACCCATCAAAATAATATTATATTGAATAACAATTACACCACGACGTGGAGACGGTAAGCCGTACGTACGCACGTATGGTGACATGTTATTCAAAGGGTGGATAGAATACTGAATATGGTTGTACCATATTTATAATAACATCACAGTATATGTGAGATACTGGAGTTATTATTTTAGAATGGTAAGAACAAAGGAAGAAGAAGTGGAAGAAGAAATGAACTTGGAGAAGGGTGGTGAAATCATTACCTCTTCTTCGGGTTCTTCCTTTTGATTTGATCAAAAGGGCTCCTTAGGTTGGCTTTCTGATCAAACTAAGGCCTCTAGGTTGTAGTGAGGGATGTTGGGAGAGTATTTGGGCAGAGTTTGGCCGAACCAAAAGGCTTTTAAGGTGTGAAGAAATGAGAAGGAGGAGTGCCCTTTTATAAGAGGGGTGAGGGGCACCTTTGGAAAAGCTAGAAATATTAATTTATAATAAATTCATATTCAGTTTATAATGGCTCCAAAGCTTATTATTCAAAGTTTAAGGTGGGGATAGGTCGAAAACCACCCAACCAATAGAATTTAGACAGGTTTTGGTACTTATATTAACCTTATCTTTAAGTATTAACTCTAAGTTAATTAGTTTCACTTTTACAATGTCTCTTTGTATTTTTATATAATATGGTTAATAAACTTACTATATACATCCAAGAGACCCCCAAGTGGTAAATTAATGATGAACATATCATGATATAAGTCTCTTGGCCGAACCTTAGATTTTTAGGAATTTAATATCAATTAATAATATAATATTTGTTTTAAGAACTCTTTTATGTCAATTTTGACACTATTCAATAGTTGATTTTTGTGAAACTCATAACAGATTGATTACTTCGAACAAAGTAAATTAAATCAATCCTAATATATCATATTATCCTATAAAATTAGTTTAATTCATTAAAAGTTTCATATTATATTTATTTGGGTATTTATAATATCAATTATTTTAATTTTTCACTATTATAGTAATTACTGCATCATCATTGTGTCATAAATAAAATAAATTATTTAATGTCTAAAAATTATAAATAAAATATCATTATGTAGGAAATTTTATAGATTTCTAATGAATATTTATAATCTAAAATCCAACATATATAACCCTATGTAACAATTGTTTTTCTAAAAGATATATGCTTGTGTCATTTTTGTATTCATTTTAACTTAATTAAAATAAAGTGTCATTATCACTTACAAGTGGATCCATGGGGTCCCAAAATAGACCCAAAGATTCCCATGGTCGACCATGTATCAACCAATAGGGTTAAGACACGTTTTAGGGTAATTTAGTATTATTATAATATTATTTTTTAACCCTTATTTACCGGATTTACCCTTAACCATGGTAAATAAAATATTTACCGCAGTAATTATTCAAAATGTCTAAAAATAAAAGTTACCTATTTACACAATTTGAACATCCTGATTCCAAATATGGAATCCATTTTCCTAAATTCAAAACATAGAAGTGGCAGAAATTAATTTAAAATTAATTCCCGCTGTCAAAACAAAAAGCGTGTTTTTAAGAAATAATAACTATCAAAAGATTGACACTCGTTTATGTTCGGTTTAATTGTAAAATTATGTCCAATGACCAACATTATATTAAATGGTAAAAATATATTCTAAATATACTTTAAAACCACTCAAATTCATAATTTATCACTATTAATTATTTTGATTAAAAAAGTTGTTTTTAATTAAAATTTAGTAATTTTCACTATTCATCAAAATATGAAAGTTATCCGAAATGTACCAAAATTTCACCTTAGGCTAAATTCGATATCCCGAATCCAAAAATGAAGTACATTTTGAAATATAAAATATATATAATTTCAAAAAGTAGGTATTACTATTCATAACGGCTAGTTTGATCGGTTGTGGTGTGTGTTAAAACTCGAAGTTGCGTACAACATACGCTATTGTATTATTCAAAGGAAAGCGTACCGTGGAAGCTTGGGATGTTTCATTTTAAATTTTTTAATGTCCCCATTTAGTCAAAAAGTTTAAAATATTGTATTTAAAAAGGGTTCACTATTAAAAGTTGATAAAAGTGCAATACTGAAAATGAATTTGTTCTTGCATTATTTCTAAGAAACTCATAATATGGATTCTAAAATTATAAAGTTTAAAATTTAGTTAATACTATTCATGACCTCTTTTAATGGCTTTTTTTTTGGTAAGTCATGGTGCAATTGAACTCGGTGTTGCGTGTAGTGCAAGTTATTAAATTATTTTGAAGAAATAACACACTATGAAATCTTGGGGTGTTACATTCTCCCCTCCTTCAATAAATTGCGTCCTCGCAATTTGAAATTGTTCTTCGAAAATAAAAGGTTGAAAGTAGAAAATATATTTGTGGGAAAACCCACATCGGAAATTGGGTTACTAAAATTTAGTCTTAATATGAGGAAAAGAGAAATGAAAGGGTCACCACCAAATTATGATCTCGATTAGGAGAACATTGGTGGCAATTTGAGACATATAATTGGAGGAAAAACGTAAATATTTATAGGTAGTGGTTGAGGTCATCAATCACAAACAAGTATAAAATCGAGGTCCTTAAATTCATCAATCTATGATGATTTGAAATACCATCAGTTCAACAAAACATAGGATATTAGGATAACACATTTTTGACGTTTCAAAATATCTTAGTTGAAATCCCACATCGAAAAATGAATTAATGAGGCCTCTATTTAAAATAAAGAGTCGAAAGTATGAAGATTACCGAAAATAACTCATACTAGGGTTCCATGTAGGAAAATATGGATATGGAAGAAAAATCTAACCATCAATTATCTGATGGAGAGTGGTAGAGAACATGGCTATGAAAAGGCCAACAATCCCAAATCCATAAATTAGTGATGATTTAAGGTACCATCTAGGAAAACATTTTTGTTCTAAGTTTCTTTTCTTAATATTGAGGAATTTATTTATGAGATTGGCTAAGATCATAAGGAGATATACTTACTTTATAATTAGAGTTTTATCCATTAATAAATTTCTACCACAAACTCATCTTTCACTCTAAAAGATAATAGAATGTAAAAAAATTCTATTTACACTATTCGTATAGGGTTTCAAAATAAAGGAATTTATAATTCATCTACAATATCTTTTAATAAAAACTACATTATTTAATCCAGGACATCTCGTGGGCCAGTGGTAGGTGATACACCCTTGTCGCCCTTTGGTTTCGGGTTCAAGTCTCACAGCCTTGCCGGACGCGACGGGTTGCCGCCCGACCTCCGAGTTGTCCTTTTATGGAAATCCAAAATAATCCAAACTAGAACTATCCAAAATACTTCTATCCAAACTCACAGTCCAACATTTATAAGGAAGGTAAACATAATATAGATCCTTTTTACCCCGTAATAGCATATGAATACCTTCATCATGTATTACCATATTCCTTATTGATTACATTCATGTTCCCTTATTCCATATAGAATGCTGGATATACTTCATTAATCCAAAAATGTTTTAAACCCCAACAATGATGGAATATACAAATCATTAATCAGCTTCAAGGTAGTCAATAATATCCAATATAATTTATCCAAATCAATCATGTATTATTCCAAAATCACTACCTCGGTATCAGAACTATATTATGATTTATCATTCTCTCAACCATATATTTTCCAAAAATTTATCTTGCTATTGAGTCACTTTTCTTTGTTCCACACAATCTCAAGTCCTTAATGAAATAGTACTGCAGTACAATCCTTATATACTCCATAATTATTATAACAAGTACATTGTTGATACAACACTAAATTGATATAATCAACATAATAACTCTAATCATTCCTCTTAATCTCTGGTAGTATCATAACTTGATTATTATCCAATAGCATTATTTGCGGCATAGTCTGATGACTGGGACATAGGTTTGCGTAGTGTCCAAACTCCTTGCAAATGAAGCATTGTACATTTGAAACCATTTTCTTACCCTTGCAGTCATGTACTTTGTGCCCTTTTCCTCCACACTTATAACAAACTCCCATTACTTTCAGGCAAGTTCCAGGGTGTTTCTTTCCACAGTTACTACATATGGGAAAATTCTTCTTTTCCCTCTTCCCTTTATCTATCTTTCTCTCTTCTATCATTTTCTTCTCTTGCTTCCCTTCAAAGCCATAGGACTCAGTAAACTCTTTACTTATCTTATCAACACATGATATTATTTCTTCATATGATGATAATACATGGGAGACTATTTCTCTTATAAATTCTAGCTTAAGACCATGAAATATATGATCCTTCCTTCTATTTGGATCATGTGCATTTCTGGAGTTCTCATTCCTTCTACTGGGCGCCATTTCTAAACAATGGAATACACTAGATCAGTTTATGAATCAAAATACATAATCCCATACTTATAAAACACTTAACATAAATTGAACTATTTATGGATATAATCCATAATCATAAAAATGTTTTCTTTGAGGAAGTATATACTCATAAACCCTTCATAATGATTTGTAAAGAAAATGAGAGTTATCCTAAGCATATCCCCCAGGAGTGTCGTAACCAAGAGTGCAGCAAGGCCCGTTGTCGTGCACCAGTTCCCGTTCGAGTCTAGCTCAAATCGGTGTTTTCGGGTTTTACCCCTAGGTGCATCTGTGCCAGAGCCGCCTCTACCTGCTCGTATCCAGACAGGGATGTATTGCTTGGAAAACTCACAAAATCTCTACAATACCAAAATTCTAGGAAGTTCTTCTATACTAATCCTCAAAGTTCATCTTAGGTCTACGTGCTCTAATCAGAGTTTATCTAAATCTAGCTTCCAAGGTTTGTACTAAACTTCCTCTGATACCAACTGTAACGCCCCGACCCCAGTTACCCAGAGTCGGTGCATTACTTCGTAACATTGGCATGATCACAAGAAAGATCAAATCTCGAAAGACCGATTGGTTTAGTAGCCTTGGAAACACTAGATATATTCATAAGTTTTACATTACATCATAAAATGAAAATCTACTAAAACAACATAATGTTTCCACAATCCACACTATTAACCCCTCATAAAATCCCTGCAGGTCATTCATAACTTACTTCTTCACATCCTGGGAAAAATAAAACATAGAAAAGGGGTGAGCTCAAATGCCCAGTAAGGATAACAATATAGCGGAAACTTTCATAAATAAGAATAAACATTTAAGGCAATGTATAACTAAAACAAAAGCCTTTTAAATATGAACTTTCAACATGGTATGGCATAAATAAAATGAAATAATGCCATTTACTTATTCACATGGATATTCTACTAATCGAATAATCACATGCAAAAAATCAATAACCACTTTCATAATGTTGGAATGCATAATGCCAGACTATCATAACCACATAGCTAAGGCCTCGTGCCAAGACTACAAATAAGATTTTGTCAAGGCCTTGTGCCAAGACACTAGTTTGTCTCATGAGACCTACCTATGCATCGAGGAGCTATAGCGGGCTCCACCCGTCACTTATTAAGTCCAATGCATTCCCATATGAAAAGGTTTAAACATAACATAAACATTCGTATTAAAACTAGCATACGAAATGTCAATAATTTCACCATAAACTATGAATGGTATAAAAATAGCACATCCATAGTCAAACATATCACAAAAACTTCAATACAATATAGAAGTTTTGTATCATAATAAATCAACTTCAAATAATCTTAAAATCCGTCAAAGGATGTTGACATAGATGAAATCAAAATTATTTTTAAAGAAATATCTCCTTTTATTTTGAAATAATTTAAGATCCATATAAAATAAAACATTTTCTTTGAAAATATTTTTATAAGCTTGTAAGGGAAGCTTTGAAGATTTTATAACCGCGGAAAATAGCCGCACCCGCCGTATAAGTAAAAAAAACATTCTTACCTTAATTCTGTCGAAATGGTTAAAAAGGACCTTGTTTTGAAAACGACCGAAAGATTCATTTATAAACCACTTATAAAAGTCAAAAAGGGTATAAATGACTTTAACTCATATTCGAGTAAATAGTAAAAATGTTTTGAAATGCATTTTTGAGAAACATGGATGTGGATGATAAAGAGATCCCAGTAGATTATTACGTATAAACAACCTTGGATAATGAAGAGGTTGTAAAGTAAACCCTTACCTTGTACTTTTTCTTGGTTGGGGTAGGTTAACCTCCTGTATAATGGTGAAATAGTTGTTATTAAATTATACAAGATTCATATATAATAATATGATATCATATATGATCTTTTAACATTGATTTGTTAATAATATCTTAGAATTATCGTCGTTTCGGGAGTTAACTTACTCATTTTCTTTTATATTTTTTGTTACATAAGCCATGGTTGTTGTATCTTATTCATATCCAGAATGATATCTAGTCCTTAAACATCATTTTTAAATCATCAAATGATAATTATACTTGAATGGATACGATGGAGAATGAATCTCATCGCGTTCGTGGAGACGGTAGTCCGTACGTACGCACGAGCGACAATATCATTCTTTTGATATTAAAATAATATATAAATGGATGGTATATAATATATACAGAATCATTAACATGTTATATTTATTATTTACCTGAGTTACACATCATTATTATACCCATCAAAATAATATTATATTGAATAACAATTACACCACGACGTGGAGACGGTAAGCCGTACGTACGCACGTATGGTGACATGTTATTCAAAGGGTGGATAGAATACTGAATATGGTTGTACCATATTTATAATAACATCACAGTATATGTGAGATACTGGAGTTATTATTTTAGAATGGTAAGAACAAAGGAAGAAGAAGTGGAAGAAGAAATGAACTTGGAGAAGGGTGGTGAAATCATTACCTCTTCTTCGGGTTCTTCCTTTTGATTTGATCAAAAGGGCTCCTTAGGTTGGCTTTCTGATCAAACTAAGGCCTCTAGGTTTTATTGAGGGATGTTGGGAGAGTATTTGGGCAGAGTTTGGCCGAACCAAAAGGCGTTTAAGGTGTGAAGAAATGAGAAGGAGGAGTGCCCTTTTATAAGAGGGGTGAGGGGCACCTTTGGAAAAGCTAGAAATATTAATTTATAATAAATTCATATTCGGTTTATAATGGCTCCAAAGCTTATTATTCAAATTTTAAGGTGGGGATAGGTCGAAAACCACCCAACCAATAGAATTTAGACAGGTTTTGGTACTTATATTAACCTTATCTTTAAGTATTAACTCTAAGTTAATTAGTTTCACTTTTACAATGTCTCTTTGTATTTTTATATAATATGGTTAATAAACTTACTATATACATCCAAGCGACCCCCAAGTGGTACATTAATGATGAACATATCATGATATAAGTATCTTGGCCGAACCTTAGATTTTTAGGAATTTAATATCAATTAATAATATAATATTTGTTTTAAGAACTCTTTTATGTCAATTTTGACACTATTCAATAGTTGATTTTTTTGAAACTCATAACAGATTGATTACTTCGAAAAAAGTCAATTAAATCAATAATAATATATCATATTATCCTAGAAAATTAGTTTAATTCATTAAAAGTTTCATATTATATTTATTTGGGTATTTATAATATCAATTATTTTAAATTTTCACTATTATAGTAATTACTGCATCATCATTGTGTCATAAATAAAATAAATTATTTAATGTCTAAAAATTATAAATAAAATATCATTATGTAGGAAATTTTTTTAGATTTATAATTAATATTTATAATCAAAAAATCCAACATATATAACCCTATGTAACAATTGTTTTTCTAAAAGATATATGCTTGTGTCATTTTTGTATTCATTTTAACTTAATTAAAATAAAGTGTCATTATCACTTACAAGTGGATCCATGGGGTCCCAAAATAGACCCAAAGATTCCCATGGTCGACCATGTATCAACCAATAGGGTTAAGACACGTTTTAGGGTAATTTAGTATTATTATAATATTTGTAACAGCCCAAGATTTTATAAAAAATATTCTTTTTAATTTTATTAATGTCTTGTGTTGTACGCTACACCAAAAGGAGCTTGCACAACACGCATCCTTGACTTGCCTTGCATTACACGCAATCGCGACCTTCCTCGATAGCGTGTGTAATACGCAATACCGAGTTTCACTAAACAACGATATGCTATTAAAATATTATTAAAACTACCCGTTATGAATAGTAATAACCACTTTTTAAAATTCTGTAAATCTTATTTTTCAAAATGAACTTCATTTTTGGATTCGGAGTATCGAATTTAGCCTAAGGTGAAATTTTGGTACTTTTCGGATAACTTTCATATTCTGATGAATAGTGAAAATTACTAATTTATAATTAAAAACAACTTTTTTAATCGAAATAATTAATAGTGATAAATTATTAATTTGAGTGGTTTTAAAGTATATTTAGAATATATTTTTACAATTTAATACAATGTTGGTCATTGGATGTAATTTCACATTTAAACCAGACGCAATCAAATGTCAATCTTTTGATAGATATTGTTTCTTAAAAACACGCTATTTGTTTTAACAGCGGGATTTAATTATAAATTTAATTAATGCAATTTCTATGTTATGAATTTGGTAAAATAGACTTCATTTTTGAATTCGGAATATGAAATATAGCTTAGGATGAAATTTTGGCATTGTTCTGAAAAACATCAATTTTTGATGAATAGTGAAACTACTAAGTGGTAGGTTAAAAACTGAACTTTGTATAAAACTTAATTTTACCACTTCTGTAAATGGAATTTCGAAAATCCGAGAGACACGGTTAATATCAAGGACTAAAATGTGGTTCAATGAGATGAAAATAATTTTTTGGTGAATAGTAACTTTTTACTTTTTTTACCGCGGTTAATAGTAAATAGGGTAACTAAGGGTAAATATGATATCACTATTACCCTAACACATGTCCTAATTCTATTGGACAACTGTAATTCGACCAAAAACAAACTTAGGAATAAAATATGACCATTTAGGCCCACTTGGATTAGATTAGGACATTTATTATTAATTTATTTAAAGAAGGGTTAAAATAGCTAAAATCAAAGTTTAATAAGTAAATCATTTTTAATATGGGGTTATACATAAGATAAATTCGATTTTAAATATTCATTAGAAAGATAAAAAGATTTCCTACATGATGGTATTTTATTTGTAATTTGTAGACATCAAATAATTTAATTTATTTAAGACACAACGATGATGCAGTAATTATCTTATTAATGAAATATTGACATAATTGATGTTATAAACACCAAAATAAATGTAATTTGAAAATTTTTATGAATTCAACTAATTTTCTAGGTTACTATGATATATTAATGTTGATTTAATCAACTTGGTTCGAACATTTAATTCTGTTATGACTTTCACAAAAATCATATATCAAATAGTGTCAAAATTGACACAAAATAGTTTTTAAATCAAATATTATATTATTAATTGTTATTTTATTCCTAAAAATCTAAGGTTCGGCCAAATGACTTAGATAAGGATATATATATTAATAATAAACAATTTGGGGTTCGTTTGTCATGTTATAGTAAGTTTATTAACCATATAGTGAAAGAAAACAAAAAGACACGGTAAAAGTTAAATTATTTAACTTAGAGTTAAATCTAATTGGTAAGGTTAAAATAATACCCTAAACTTGTCTAAATCTTATTGGTTGATAGGATTTCGACCCATCCCCACTTTAGCTTCGAAATAATACCCTTTGGAACCATTATAAACCGATTTTGACTTTAATATAAAATAATATTTTGAGATATTCCTAAGGTGCCCCTCTCCTCCCCTATAAAAGGACACCTCCTCCCCCTCCTCCTCACACCAATTTGAGCACTCAAGCTCGGCCAACCCCTGCCTAAATCTCTTCTCCACATCCCTAGAAACATCCTAGAGGTTCTGGTCTTACTCAAAGACCAATTTTAGTGCCCTAAGAGGAGGTCTCAAAGAGGCACTTCAACGAAGAGGTAATTACCGTTACCAATTCTTTCATCTTTATTTCTTCTTCCACTTCTTCTTCTTAGGTTGTTTCATTATGAAGTAATAACATCAGTATCACTCATATACTGATATGTTATTATAAGTATGAAACAACCCTATTTCACCATCTATCCATCCTACGGAAAAAGAAATCACCGCGCGTGCGTACGTACGGAATACCGTCTCCACGCCGTGGTGTAATCTATTTTCCACCACCACCTTACATGGATGGGTATAATGGTGTAAAGAATAACTATACATAGTTATTACAACATCATATTGATTCTGATATATTGTATAATCCACTCCAATTCAATTCAATATTTATAGAAATGATATCATCGCTCGTGCGTACGTACGGACTACCGTCTCCACGACGCGATGAGATTCATTCTCCATGTTAACCATTTAAGAATGATTATAATGTATATATAAGAAATAATAATGAAATATATGACATTATAAATCTACTGGATTTATGTATATATATACATATGTATGTCATCTACTTAATTCCATTTCAAGACAATAAGGAAAGAAAAACAGCGTTCATGCGTACGTACGGACTACCGTCTCCATGAACGGTGTTTTTCATTTTATTTATCTATCTATTATATATATATATACTAAATATATATGATATATAAATCATATTTTATATTCTGGAAGTAATTAAATCATGATATAAGTAATAATGATGTCAAGAACAACAACTCAAAACACCTACGATAAATGAAACGATTTTACCCAAAACGCTTCTTTAACATGGAATTTACAAAAGAACGGGTAATATAATGTCATAAGTGAACCATATATGATATCATAACAATGAATATGATTCTTTAATAAGTCAATGACATTATTTAAATCATTATACAGGAGGTTCGGACACATACGAAGCAAATTGGACCTAAGGTAAGGGAAATATCACAATCTCATTTTTATCCGAGATTGTTTATTCGTAAGTATTTACTGGGGTGTATTTTATCATCCACATCCATGTTCCCTCAATATGAAATATTGTTTCCATCCACTTTCAATAGTTTAAATCCAATTTTACCCTTAGGTGAGTTTTTAGTAAAGAATATGAAAGGAATCTTTTGTCGTTTTTCCGTACGAGGTACTTTTTGACTTTTCCGACAAAAGTACGAAGAATGTTTTTTTTAACTTATACGGCACGAACGGATTTTTACGGTTTTATAAAGCCTTATTTTCATGAACCTTCCTCCAAAATATTTCATGACTATTTTCAATAAAATCTCTTTCTTTTAAAATTGTATGATGTTTTGTGAAAAGAAATTGATTTTGAAGAAGAAAGGATATTTTCCTCAAGAATTCATTTCAAGTGTTTTATCAAAATTATTTTCCATCTAAGATAATAAAGGGTTCTGTTTCTATCCATATTTTTACACTGATTTGACTATGTTGTGATGGAATTATGTTTATGAATTCCTTTATCTTATATGAATGGTTTTATGATGTCATGTTGTTTAAGAATCCCATTTTTATTACATGGGTTATGCAATGATGTATGATTTATGATTTTGTGGCACACATAAGAAAGGATTCATTAAGAGATGGGTGGGACCTATATCTCCCTCCAATGCATTGGGTAAAGATTTTGTATCTCATGAGATAGATATGGCTGGAATGGTAGGTTATACCGGTTCAGTGAAACAGGACTGAAACGAGGATTACTCGATTCAGAAAGGGACTTTGTCCACTAAGATAGTCTTGGCAATGAGTCTTGACTAACAAGAAATGATTCTCTATGATTATGTGTGTATGCCACAAAGTTCCATGTTTTATGTTATGATTACTGTGATTACATTTCACTGCCATGATTTATCCCATGTTATGAAATTATGCTCTCTTTTGCAGGTCATGATTTCCAAAATGTTATGTTATTTTGAATATGATGTGATTGATATTTCTTTTGTTTACCCTTACTGAGCATTTGAGCTCACCCTTTTATGTTTTCTTTTCCCCAGGATATAAAGAAAGGTTTTTAGGTAAAAAAAAGGGAAGATATTTATGGGAGATGTTGAAGATCTTTCCCCACGATTAGAAGATTTTATTCCGAGTTTCCAAAGACACTAAACTATTACGATCCTTGTGTGTGTGTTTCTGTTATGTACTAAGTATTCCGCAAAAGTAATGTAAAGTCTATGTACGTCAGGCTTCGGGTCTCTACAGTTGGTATCAGAGGAAAGGTTTAGTCAACCTTTGGAAACTAGGATGCGAGAACATTAGTGAGATCCCTAGAGATATTTCTAAGGTATGTCTAGGGATGTCCCTAAGGTTAAGTATACGTATAGGTTATAGTACTAGAATTGCACTAACGATATTAGAATTTAACCTAATATGTTAGATATTGAGGGTACTCCCCCTTTACTATGGTGTTTTCTCTAGCATGATTTTTGCCTCTCATAGAATTCTTTTTGTGTTTTAGTTAATGGAGGGAACCAGACGGAATTTGGTTAACATTGAATCCAATGGAAAAATTGGTGACTATGAGAAACAAAATTATGTAATGCCTATAGAGAAAGATATTGTGATTATGCCGAATCAGTCATCGCGATATATGATTAACAAGGTGAAATTTAGTGGTATGCCTAATTCTTCAAAGAAGAGGAAGATAGACTATTATGCATGTTCGCTTGTTGAGGAGCATAAAGAAAGGAAGATTGAGATTTCTAAAGAAGGGAAGAAGAACCTTGAGGAATACCTCAAATGGAGGGACCGATGTTATCTGTGTGGAGAAAAGGGTCATAGAGTGACAGACTGTTATGGAGTTCAATGTCTTATTTGTGGAGAACATGGGCATTACCCAACTCAATGCCCTGACCTAAAAAGTTACTTCTAAATCAAGGAAGGACTTATTCCAGGATAATCATTGATGTGGATGGACTAAAGTGTTTATTTATTGGTATTCAAGAATAATGTTGATGAGGTACTTTTATGGTGTGTTGAAATATTTAAGTATTGGTCTATTGTGGTTCTCAATAATTTTAAGGTACCAATAACTATGAAAAGTGATTCAAATATTTTGGAAAGTAGATGATAAGTGCATAATGAAAGGATAAGAAGATAATGAAATGTTTGGTAGTATTCATGAGCTCATGATTGATATAAGGACTAAGTGATATCATGGTTTGAGTATATAGAATTTTGAGGATTTTGGTATGTGGAGAGTGTTAACTTTTAACTGCATTCATGTTTTCACTAAGGTATTCAAGCGAATACATGATTAAGGACTTTGAATGTTTGGAATGTGACCAACAAAACATATCTTATGATATATGGGGATCAACGATGGTATTAAATCTCTGGTAATCGTTTTCACTATGTTATGAGAGTGGACTACAGTAATATGGGTGAGCCTAAATATTGGAATGGATTATGTTGATATTATTGATGGGATGTTATAGTAATATAGTTTTAGAAAAAGGACAACCTGCAGGACGGGCGACAACCCATCGCTTCGGACAAGGCTGTGGGAATCGAACCCACAACCGAAGTGCGACTGGCCTTTATCGCCTACCACTGACCTACAAGAAGTCCTTGTTTAATAGAAACTAGTTTTATTATATTAAGCAGTATGATATATGAAGTATAAGTCCATTTTAGGAACCATATACGATTAATCTCACTATAGATCGACTTATGTATATAATTTTTTCTAACCTTTTGTTTGAGACAGATGGAATGACCCGTCATTCTATCACATGATATGCTAACACTTCACGAATAACAAATTCAACTTCATTTATTTAAGAGATGAAGTGGAAATTTTTCAAGGCACGAACAACAATGATATTGTATCAAAATAAAGTAAGTATTTATTCTAATTCAAATTTTCAACTTTAGGGAAATGATCTTGAAAACCAAAAATGTTGTCCTAGTGATCTTATACCTGATGAATCAGATGGTACCTTAGATCGTCACAAATTTATGGATTTGTGATTACTGGCTTTTCCATAGCCATGTTCTCTACCACTCTCCATCAGAACATGATGGTTAGATTTCTCTTCCATATCCATATTTTCACCTATGTAGAAACCCAGTGATTAGTTTATTTGGGTAACCGTTACGTTTCATACTTTCTTTTTTAAAGATTGGTTTTGGTATTCCTTTTTACTATGTGGGTTTCTATTAAAGAAACTTTCGAATAGTAAACCATTTATAACCCCGACGAATTTCGAGGGCGAAATTCATTTTAAGGGGGGTAGAATGTAACAGCCCAAGATTTTATAAAAAATATTCTTTTTAATTTTATTAATGTCTTGTGTTGTACGCTACACCAAAAGGAGCTTGCACAACACGCATCCTTGACTTGCCTTGCATTACACGCAATCGCGACCTTCCTCGATAGCGTGTGTAATACGCAATACCGAGTTTCACTAAACAACGATATGCTATTAAAATATTATTAAAACTACCCGTTATGAATAGTAATAACCACTTTTTAAAATTCTGTAAATCTTATTTTTCAAAATGAACTTCATTTTTGGATTCGGAGTATCGAATTTAGCCTAAGGTGAAATTTTGGTACTTTTCGGATAACTTTCATATTCTGATGAATAGTGAAAATTACTAATTTATAATTAAAAACAACTTTTTTAATCGAAATAATTAATAGTGATAAATTATTAATTTGAGTGGTTTTAAAGTATATTTAGAATATATTTTTACAATTTAATACAATGTTGGTCATTGGATGTAATTTCACATTTAAACCAGACGCAATCAAATGTCAATCTTTTGATAGATATTGTTTCTTAAAAACACGCTATTTGTTTTAACAGCGGGATTTAATTATAAATTTAATTAATGCAATTTCTATGTTATGAATTTGGTAAAATAGACTTCATTTTTGAATTCGGAATATGAAATATAGCTTAGGATGAAATTTTGGCATTGTTCTGAAAAACATCAATTTTTGATGAATAGTGAAACTACTAAGTGGTAGGTTAAAAACTGAACTTTGTATAAAACTTAATTTTACCACTTCTGTGAATGGAATTTCGAAAATCCGAGAGACACGGTTAATATCAAGGACTAAAATGTGGTTCAATGAGATGAAAATAATTTTTTGGTGAATAGTAACTTTTTACTTTTTTTACCGCGGTTAATAGTAAATAGGGTAACTAAGGGTAAATATGATATCACTATTACCCTAACACATGTCCTAATTCTATTGGACAACTGTAATTCGACCAAAAACAAACTTAGGAATAAAATATGACCATTTAGGCCCACTTGGATTAGATTAGGACATTTATTATTAATTTATTTAAAGAAGGGTTAAAATAGCTAAAATCAAAGTTTAATAAGTAAATCATTTTTAATATGGGGTTATACATAAGATAAATTCGATTGTAAATATTCATTAGAAAGATAAAAAGATTTCCTACATGATGGTATTTTATTTGTAATTTGTAGACATCAAATAATTTAATTTATTTAAGACACAACGATGATGCAGTAATTATCTTATTAATGAAATATTGACATAATTGATGTTATAAACACCAAAATAAATGTAATTTGAAAATTTTTATGAATTCAACTAATTTTCTAGGTTACTATGATATATTAATGTTGATTTAATCAACTTGGTTCGAACATTTAATTCTGTTATGACTTTCACAAAAATCATATATCAAATAGTGTCAAAATTGACACAAAATAGTTTTTAAATCAAATATTATATTATTAATTGTTATTTTATTCCTAAAAATCTAAGGTTCGGCCAAATGACTTAGATAAGGATATATATATTAATAATAAACAATTTGGGGTTCGTTTGGCATGTTATAGTAAGTGTATTAACCATATAGTGAAAGAAAACAAAAAGACACGGTAAAAGTTAAATTATTTAACTTAGAGTTAAATCTAATTGATAAGGTTAAAATAATACCCTAAACTTGTCTAAATCTTATTGGTTGATAGGATTTCGACCCATCCCCACTTTAGCTTCGAAATAATACCCTTTGGAACCATTATAAACCGATTTTGACTTTAATATAAAATAATATTTTGAGATATTCCTAAGGTGCCCCTCTCCTCCCCTATAAAAGGACACCTCCTCCCCCTCCTCCTCACACCAATTTGAGCACTAAAGCTCGGACAACCCCTGCCTAAATCTCTTCTCCACATCCCTAGAAACATCCTAGAGGTTCTGGTCTTACTCAAAGACCAATTTTAGTTCCCTAAGAGGAGGTCTCAAAGAGGCACTTCAACGAAGAGGTAATTACCGTTACCAATTCTTTCATCTTTATTTCTTCTTCCACTTCTTCTTCTTAGGTTGTTTCATTATTAAGTAATAACATCAGTATCACTCATATACTGATATGTTATTATAAGTATGAAACAACCCTATTTCACCATCTATCCATCCTACGGAAAAAGAAATCACCGCGCGTGCGTACGTACGGAATACCGTCTCCACGCCGTGGTGTAATCTATTTTCCACCACCACCTTACATGGATGGGTATAATGGTGTAAAGAATAACTATACATAGTTATTACAACATCATATTGATTCTGATATATTGTATAATCCACTCCAATTCAATTCAATATTTATAGAAATGATATCATCGCTCGTGCGTACGTACGGACTACCGTCTCCACGACGCGATGAGATTCATTCTCCATGTTAACCATTTAAGAATGATTATAATGTATATATAAGAAATAATAATGAAATATATGACATTATAAATCTACTGGATTTATGTATATATATACATATGTATGTCATCTACTTAATTCCATTTCAAGACAATAAGGAAAGAAAAACAGCGTTCATGCGTACGTACGGACTACCGTCTCCATGAACGGTGTTTTTCATTTTATTTATCTATCTATTATATATTTATATATACTGAATATATATGATATATAAATCATATTTTATATTCTGGAAGTAATTAAATCATGATATAAGTAATAATGATGTCAAGAACAACAACTCAAAACACCTACGATAAATGAAACGATTTTACCCAAAACGCTTCTTTAACATGGAATTTACAAAAGAACGGGTAATATAATGTCATAAGTGAACCATATATGATATCATAACAATGAATATGATTCTGTAATAAGTCAATGACATTATTTAAATCATTATACAGGAGGTTCGGACACATACGAAGCAAATTGGACCTAAGGTAAGGGAAATATCACAATCTCATTTTTATCCGAGATTGTTTATTCGTAAGTATTTACTGGGGTGTATTTTATCATCCACATCCATGTTCCCTCAATATGAAATATTGTTTCCATCCACTTTCAATAGTTTAAATCCAATTTTACCCTTAGGTGAGTTTTTAGTAAAGAATATGAAAGGAATCTTTTGTCGTTTTTCCGTACGAGGTACTTTTTGACTTTTCCGACAAAAGTACGAAGAATGTTTTTTTAACTTATACGGCACGAACGGATTTTTACGGTTTTATAAAGCCTTATTTTCATGAACCTTCCTCCAAAATATTTCATGACTATTTTCAATAAAATCTCTTTCTTTTAAAATTGTATGATGTTTTGTGAAAAGAAATTGATTTTGAAGAAGAAAGGATATTTTCCTCAAGAATTCATTTCAAGTGTTTTATCAAAATTATTTTCCATCTAAGATAATAAAGGGTTCTGTTTCTATCCATATTTTTACACTGATTTGACTATGTTGTGATGGAATTATGTTTATGAATTCCTTTATCTTATATGAATGGTTTTATGATGTCATGTTGTTTAAGAATCCCATTTTTATTACATGGGTTATGCAATGATGTATGATTTATGATTTTGTGGCACACATAAGAAAGGATTCATTAAGAGATGGGTGGGACCTATATCTCCCTCCAATGCATTGGGTAAAGATTTTGTATCTCATGAGATAGATATGGCTGGAATGGTAGGTTATACCGGTTCAGTGAAACAGGACTGAAACGAGGATTACTCGATTCAGAAAGGGACTTTGTCCGCTAAGATAATCTTGGCAATGAGTCTTGACTAACAAGAAATGATTCTCTATGATTATGTGTGTATGCCACAAAGTTCCATGTTTTATGTTATGATTACTGTGATTACATTTCACTGCCATGATTTATCCCATGTTATGAAATTATGCTCTCTTTTGCAGGTCATGATTTCCAAAATGTTATGTTATTTTGAATATGATGTGATTGATATTTCTTTTGTTTACCCTTACTGAGCATTTGAGCTCACCCTTTTATGTTTTCTTTTCCCCAGGATATAAAGAAAGGTTTTTAGGTAAAAAAAAAGGGAAGATATTTATGGGAGATGTTGAAGATCTTTCCCCACGATTAGAAGATTTTATTCCGAGTTTCCAAAGACACTAAACTATTACGATCCTTGTGTGTGTGTTTCTGTTATGTACTAAGTATTCCGCAAAAGTAATGTAAAGTCTATGTACGTCAGGCTTCAGGTCTCTACAATATTATTTTTTAACCCTTATTTATCGGATTTACCCTTAACCATGGTAAATAAAATATTTACCGCAGTAATTATTCAAAATGTCTAAAAATAAAAGTTACCTATTTACATAATTTGAACATCCTGATTCCAAATATGGAATCCATTTTCCTAAATTCAAAACACAGAAGTGGCAGAAATTAATTTAAAATTAATTCCCGCTGTCAAAACAAAAAGCATGTTTTTAAGAGATAATAACTATCAAAAGATTGACACTCGTTTATGTTCGGTTTAATTGTAAAATTATGTCCAATGACCAACATTATATTAAATGGTAAAAATATATTTTAAATATACTTTAAAACCACTCAAATTCATAATTTATCACTATTAATTATTTTGATTAAAAAAGTTGTTTTTAATTAAAATTTAGTAATTTTCACTATTCATCAAAATATGAAAGTTATCCGAAATGTACCAAAATTTCACCTTAGGCTAAATTCGATATCCCGAATCCAAAAATGAAGTCCATTTTGAAATATAAAATATATATAATTTCAAAAAGTAGGTATTACTATTCATAACGGCTAGTTTGATCGGTTGTGGTGTGTGTTAAAACTCGAAGTTGCGTACAACATACGCTATTGTATTATTCAAAGGAAAGCGTACCGTGGAAGCTTGGGATGTTTCATTTTAAATTTTTTGATGTCCCCATTTAGTCAAAAAGTTTAAAATATTGTATTTAAAAAGGGTTCACTATTAAAAGTTGATAAAAGTGCAATACTGAAAATGAATTTGTTCTTGCATTATTTCTAAGAAACTCATAATATGGATTCTAAAATTATAAAGTTTAAAATTTAGTTAATACTATTCATGACCTATTTTAATGGATTTTTTTTTGGTAAGTCATGGTGCAATTGAACTCGGTGTTGCGTGTAGTGCAAGTTATTAAATTATTTTGAAGAAATAACACACTATGAAATCTTGGGGTGTTACAGTCTAACTACCTTTTTCATCATAGGAACAACCGATATTCCATCCTTGGAGATAATATATATAAGAAAAGAAATTTCTTTAAGCTATAAGTCACACTTTTAAATTTACCATATAACTATTTTCTTCTAAGTGTCTCAAGATTTATATGCAAGTAATTCTCATGGTACTCATAGCTCTTAGAATACACCAAGATATCGTCAATGAATTCCATAATGAAGTTAGCAAGATGTTCATTTAATACTATTTTCATTAAATCCATAAAAACTAGGGTTACATTATTCAATCCAAATGGAATTATTGTAAGCTCGTAATTTCCATATTTCACTCGAAATTTTATCTTTAGAATTTATTTTTTCTTTACTCATAATTGATATAAGCCATAAAGAATTTAAATATTTGAAAGATATTTTGCTCTATAAAGCTATTCAAATAAGTCTTAAATGTGACTAAGTCGATACTTTTTCTTTGTTGTAAGAGAAATTATTTCTCTTTAATCAATGTAGACTCATTGATCCATCTTTATACATAATGAAGAGAATAGGGGCTCTATGTGATAAAACACTGGGTAGAATAAATCCTTTATTACATAAATCCTCTAGTTGTTTCTTTAACTTTACTAATTCCATAGTGGTAATTCTATAATAATTCATTGATATTGGTCCTACATTAGATATTAAATCAATAGAATACTCGACTCTATATTCTAGCGGATGTCAAGGAAATTCCTGAAGAAATACATCAATTTATTCCTATAAAATAGGTACATACTCAATTTAAATATTACATTTTCCATATTTTTATTTTGTTTTCTCTTATTCCCAAAGAATTTATTTTAGAATAGTTATTGATGGTGGGTCTATACACGACTTAGATGATAAATCATCTAGTATAAAGATAATTAATTCTATATCTTCATCACAAATCATAATTTCCCTCTCCCTACAATAAATTTTTTCATAATATTTTTAAATTAAATCTATATCAAGTATTATATCAAAGTCAACCATTGGGAGATAATAAATTTTAAAAATAATTAATGTTTATGTGTCATAATGAGGATTTTTTGACACATCTGTTTTGTAGTGAAACTTTCACTACGAGTTTTTATTAAAAATTCCCTTTAAAGGTTCTAGGGAAGTATATAATTCTCTAGGAAAATATGGAAGATATAAAAGTGTGCGATGATCCAGATTAAAATATTGAATTGGATAAGTTTTATGTTATAATTAAAGTATCGACCACCAAAACATTGGGTACTTCCACCTCAGCTCTAGTGATTATATAAGCTTCGATTTGTCCCCTTATCTTATTATGTGGTATATTCCCTTGAATCTTGGGGAATTTGTGTGAATAATTTTTCATTTATTTATAGATGAGACATTGTACATAATTTATTTATTTTACCTTTTAATTCATGATCCAAATAACCCCTGTAAATTCACTTGTAACAAACTCTCATTCCCATTAAACATTTTCTAGGATATTTCTTCATGAAATATTAACTTTATAGAAATTGATTCATATTTATATTTTTATTTTATTAATTCCCTTTATATTGGTGTTTAGATGACCTCTTATTATCTTGATTCCCTTTGAATATAAAGGATATAGAAAATAGCTTCTCAATTTCAATGGAGTATAAAACTATTTCATCAAATGATGAAAATTTTTTAAAGACCATCAGTCATTAGAAACTAGGCTTAATACCTTCATTTAAATAGAAAGTATTTTATTCCATATTTTATTTTTAATCCATAGAATAATTTATTATTCTTGTAGAGGTATAATTATACACGGAAACATGTTATTTTTATTTTATTTTATTTTATTTAAGGAAATTTGTCTTTATTTCATCTCATTTCGCATGAAAGAAATATTTTTCAAAAAAAATTTCATTAAAATATTTTTATTTCATGTGGTCTATTTATTCTTCCTCCCTAATATTCTAGATTAATGACCACCATTGTTTATCATCACACTTGATATTTTAAACATCAAATATAAAATTTTCTTATTAATCGCCTTACAAACCCATAAATATATTTTTAAGGGTTTTAATCCATTTCTTTATTTTTTATAATCTGATTAAGTTTTCCTAATATATCCATGATCTTCTTAGTTCCAGTAGAAACTATATTGAATTTCTCAATTAGTAAATCTCTTCATTGGCCATGAGTATTGATACCCTTATTTTTTTAGGTACCATTTAAAAATGATGGAATGTACTGGATTAGCTCATGAAACTATGAAATTTAAATTATAATGTATAATAATAAATATAGTGTAAAATTTAACATAAATTAAAATTTTAGGCATTGTTAATCTCATAATAATAAACATGGTTCCTTTGGGGATATATTTATTTTCAAATACTTCATAATTGTTTGAAAATAAAATGTGAATTACCCTAATCATATCCCCCGATAATATCAAACTAGGTGCGTAGTATGGGCACAATCCTATGCACCAGAATGATGTCCAAGATATACTCAAACAATGCTTTGGGGTTATTAACCCTAGATGCATCTGTGCCAAAACCATGCATGTTTGTATTATCCAAATAGGAATGTATTCTTAGGAAAAAACACATAATTTCTATAATAAAAAACATTAGGATGTTCTTATAATAGGGTTATGTTTCCTAATATATGTTTTCTTTAATATAATTTCCTAGTAATCTAATAAACTTTCATTGATACTAACTATAACAACCCTAACCCCAATATCCTAGAGTTGGTGGTTACTTTATTACATTTTTATAGATATGCGGGGGGAAATCCCATATAACCAAACTATTTAGTACTTTCTTGAGAACCATATACATACATGATACCCATTTTACATTGGAAAAATAAATAAAATCATGGTAAGGGAAAATATTTTTAATCCTTGAAATCATTCCAATAATTATTCTTCATATTCGAGGGAAAGGAAATAAAATAAGGGAGATCTCAAATGCTTAGTAAGGGTTACATATAGTAGAATCTATCAATAATCAATAAGTTATAATCAATATGGAAAGGTAAATAAATGAACACAAATTTCATTTAATCAATAACTTGATTATCATAATTAGATAATTCATAATCAATATTTCATGGAAAATAAATGAAAACACATTCCATTTAATCAAAAACATGAGAAAAAATGCATCCATGGATTATATCAATTAAAAAAACTCATGTATAATAATAACTAAATTATTAAATATGGAAATGTACAATTTTTTTATGTCATGATATCAGAAATCATGATATATAAACTTTTAAGACCTTTCATAAGATTGTTTAAAACTATAGAAACCCCCCCCCCATTTAATTTGGACAATTGATTTGTCACAAGAGACCTATCGATGTATCAAGAGGCTATATAATTCCAGGACCAACCCATCATTGTATTACCAAATCATTAATCATATATCAAATTATTTATTTAATTCATGAATAATATTCCTTATCAACAAATATCTTTATTGAGTAAAGAATACAAATTTATCAATATTTCCCCAGTTAATCAAATAACTTTCAAAGAAAACATGATATTTATAAATGGTATATGGTTTAGGTAATAATTGAATCTATGAAAAAAATAGTATGTTTATTTAAGATAAATTTAATTTCCAATTAAAAATGATCATAAGAAATTTATTGTCTTAATTGAGAGTTAACAATCACAAAATAAATCAAGATATGAGAGGCGACCATTGATTCATTGGGAATAATGGTTTTTTTCAATAAAATCATGTCTTATGAAAGAATAAAGGGAATGAATGTGAAATATTAAAATAATATTTCATTAAATATTTTTAATTTTAAAATAATTGAAAATTAGTTTAATAATCTACATTTCATAAAATCGGTATGGCGGTGGAAAAGTATGTTATCGTCATATACATAAAAAAGAACATTTGTTTTGTCTTTTTATCGAACACGGCCATTTTGAGAAACTATTGAACTGTTCCTATTGATTTTTTAAAAAAATTCGAGGATAAATTAAAATTTATTTAATATATAATTTGATAAAATAAAAGTACCATTGTAAAAAAAATTTGGAAAATATGGACTTGGAAGGAAAATAAATTTGATTTAAAAGAGGAATAAAATTTGTTTTTCTTTTAAACATTTATTTTCTTGATTCAATTACCAAAGAGTGGAATAGTTCGACTAAAATAAAGAAATTTCATAAATATCCAGTGGATAAGAAAATTATTTTATCTTATTAAGAATAAATGATAATATTCCCCCATTTATAATAAAATAAATCATAAAATAATGTGAGATTGTAAAATAGATTCTTACCTATTTGGTAGCTTCAAAATTATAACACCTTGAAAGGATAAACCTGAATTTTAATATAATAAATCATGAATAAATATTTATTCATGTTAAATACATTAAAGTGTAATTATATACATCACATAAAATTTAATACATTCATACTAACATATATGTCTCAATGGAATGGAAATTGAGATAAAATCATTTACCTTACACTTTCCTTATTTGAATGTGCTTTAAAATCCTTTATAATGGTTATAAGTATGTTATTAAGTTATAAAATAAGTATAGTTATATTTAAAATATCATATATTATCCAATTATAACATTTTACCACCTTTTTATTAATAGTATTTCATTATTTTCATTGTTTCGGGAGTTAATTGTCATGTTTTCTAATGCATGTTTTGTCATGAAAGTTGTATTTTTTGTGAATAGGATAAAAATAAATCATATAAAAAATTATAATAATATTAAAAAAATAATATATACTCTTTATAAACATTTTACAACCATCCTTTAATTTTTTACAAGGAAGATGATTCGCATCGCTTCGTGGAGACCGTAGGTCGTATGTACGCACAAACAATGATATCATTCCCTTAACAGGTGAAAGGGTAAGTAATTTGATATAATATTAATTTTAAATAATTAAAATAATGCTAAATTTATGATATAAATTCATTATTTACATCATTATTACTTTCCATGTGAATCGATGATGGAAAACAAATTGCATCGGTTCATGAGTTGGTAGTCTGTTGTACACATGAGCGATGGATTTTTTCCCATTAAATGAAGAAAGATATGGATAAATATTATGAAAAAAAATTAATAACATATTATTAAATTGAATATACTATTTTAATTATATTTAAAGTGTTAATACAAAATTTAAGGTTGTAAAATAGGAAAGAAAAAAGTAAGATCTTCGTTAAAACGATTACTATCTCTTAGAAAAACCTCATATGGGTCTCTTCTTCAGGATAATAGGCTTTGTCTTTTTGGAATGAAAAGAAACTATAAAATGTGGATAATTATGTTTTGGATGGATTTTTTTCAGGGTATTGTTGAGTCAAATGTCTTGAGAGGTGTCAATAAATGAGAGGATGGAGTGCCCTTTTATAATTTAAGAGGAGTGGAATTTTGGTAAGTACCCAAAATTATTCAATAAATGGGAGGTCACTCTCAAACCAAGTGACTCAAAAATTTATAAATAATGTAGTGGGTTTAATTTAAGTTTTATCTACATCTCCAATACATAAAAAGAAACATTTTTTACACATTATACTCCCTTATCCTATAAGTTTACTTATTTTTACCAATTTAGTTTTCACTATGGAAACTATTTTTTTTAACATAGGTAATTAATCATTTAAAACTAAAAAATGATAATTATTAGATAATTTTGATATAATAATTATAAATATGATATATAATTTAACAAATAAAAATTATATGTGTGTGGGAAATTAATTTAGGCGCAATCGCATAAAATGTGAAAAACCTCGTTTTAACCTTAATTGTGTTAAATGATTTTTAATGTTTTTACTAATAATTATGACCAAAAATTAATTTGAACTTATTAAATAATATTAATTATTATTACTAAATACATTTAATCCATTTTATTAAATTCATCTCAATTAATTGTATAATGTTAATTTAAAATATACTTGCAAAATGTGTCGAAAAAATGATTTTTCAAAAAATCCATTTCCCAAGCATAAAATGATATTTTATTAACTTTATGACTTTTAATAATCTTTAGTTGGATTAAAAATCATATAGTTAGATATATAATATATAAATTTAATTTAAATAATTCATAAATAAATATTATTTTAATTTATTAAAATGGATAGACATTATGCCTTTTTAAACAAAAACAGTTTCTTAAAAAATAAAGAGTTTTATGAAAAATATTTATTTTTACCTCAAAATGATCTTATCTTTATTTTATAAAATTTATAGTAAATAAATTATTAGTTATAAATACTTTTAAACTTAATTATAAATAAATATTTAAAGGTTAAATACCATATTTTTTATTATTCATAAAAGTGTATTTCTAAATGAAAATTTCAAAAAAGTCGTTCTATTATTATTTTGACCAAGTATGTTCCAAATAAATATTCATACTATAAAATTGGAATTTTTGTACCATTAAATATTAAAATTTCCATTTTATTATTTTTTTATTAAATATAAAATGTTCAATTAATATAATTGAGGCTCAGGGTTATGTATATCACATAACATCGAAGAGATTGAATTTATTAAGAAGGGAATATATCATAAAGTCTTAGTGTGTTACAAAATTTAATTTAATTTTGTCTTATAAAACTTAATTACACAACCCCAATTCCCTATTTTCAAAATAAATAAAATAATAAAAATATATAACATGCGACATTGAGAAATATTGTGTAATTTTTAATCTTCCATGAGATATGTCCCTTTGATCAATTATTTTTCTATATTATTGGAGTTTTAAAAATATTATTTTATTCAAGGATTATGAAACAAATCTCAACCAAATTTGTCACTATTTTGAGTAATACAATGCATTTCACATGTTTTTTATTTCATTTTATTTTTATTTTTTATTTTTTATTTATTTTCTATTTTTTATTTGGTATAACCCTACCAGTCCAAATAGATGGTTATAAATGTGCAAATAGTAATAAAGTGATGCATATAGTTTTTTGATGATATGGATATTATCCATTAAACTATGAGTACAGTCAATAAGTGAAATTCATATTCCATAAAAAATTTGGAATTCCTTTTTGAACTGATAATGGAAGAAATAAAATTTTAGAATAAAAAAGGGAAATATTGAATAATTATAAGTATTAATGCTAAAATAGATCAATATATTCAATGGATACAACCTAAGGATCCCACTATGCCTAAATTTATAATTAAATAATAATATTTATATATATATTCCTGGAGAAGAAAAGGAGATCAAGAGGGAACATGAGGAAGAATTTACATTTCCTAATCCTCCCACATGTTTTTCCCATTGGTATTGCTTAAGGTGAAGGAATTTCAAGATAAAATAATTAAAGGATATAATTCAACTTTGTAGAATTTTTTATATTAATTCACATTTAATTTTAAAATGATTTACCTTTTTTAAATCTTACATATTAAAAATAATTGATGCTTTCCCTAGATGATGAGAAGGAAGGTAGTGAAGTATATATTGAAAATTATTAATAATGATCCTCGATGGATAATAGGAAGGTTTTACTGAGAGAATGAATAATGAATAACATTATACTCATGAAGAAAAAAAATATTCGACTCAGGAGATTATAAATCAAACCTCAAGGGATTACATATTCACTTAGTTTTAGGTTAAGAAGGTGGGATATATTATCTTTCCACTCCATATAGATCACATGTTCATTATTGTTAAGGGGTGGTGATATAATTCTTTGAACAAGGGTTCCCCCTTGTTTGGTATATTTAGAAGTATGTTGGGGATATAATTATGTGTTGGTTATAATTACATTAACCATGTCCTCTATCAGATTTGGGTTGATCACTTCCACTATATAGATATAAATGGTGAAAATACAGCACTTCATGGGGGTTTATCCCATTTTTTCTTCCCATTTCTTTTTAATTTTCTTAATACTTTAAAAAAATCACTAATAAAGTTTTATTTATTAGTAAAATTAATCTAGGTAGTAATTTTTCTATGATATATAATAAATTATCATCAAGTTATACCTAACCTTTAATTTTTTTTAATTACTACCATAACCTTATTTTATATATAACTAAAATTATTTATGAACTATATGGGGGACTATTAATAGATAAGAGTGGGGGTAGATATAAAATTATTATTAGTTTTTTGTGTGTTTTTATATTTTATTTTTATACATTTTAAAAAAATATAAAATAGATCTTAACATAAAACAACATCACTTCTATATATCAAGTCACTTGTAATGTGATTTTTTTATTTCAAAACTCATTGTTCAATTATTTTTTAAATTATTTCATTATTGGTTTTTTTAAAAATATTTGTTTTGACTTATTATAGAATTACATATTTCTATCTCTATCTAGTTTTTTTATTTTACCAAAATTTTATGTATTATAAACTAATTTGACTTAAATTTCCAATTTCCCTTCTTCATTTAGAGAAATTTTGGATTGTGTGTCTTATTCTATAACTTTTTTAATTATCTCTCAAGGATTTTGGGATTTCATTGGTTATCTAAATAATAATTTGGTGCTATTTTTTAAGAAATATATCCATTTTTTACTAACTTTTTTATTAAACCAATTTTCAATCCCTTGGATAACATGAACTATATCATAGTTGATCCAAAATATAAGCCCATAATTCCTTAATTACCCAAATATTAGGTACTTTTGTAGGAATATAATTTAATATAAGTGTCTATGGTAGGATATTTTATGGTAATTCATACAAGGAAGTTTACTTTTTGAGAAAATGAGAGGGGTATATTCATTTATTATTATTTAAATTTTCATTGTTATAATATTTCTCTCTTATTCTATAAATAAAAAATTCATATAAAAATAAAATATGTGTATAAAATATTTTTAAAATAGGAAAAAAAATATTGGTAATAAATACCAGAAAAGCTCAGTTAGAGGAAAACCTCTAGCTATTTATTAAAATAAAAAAATGTACAGAATGCCCAAAAAGACAACTACAAATCATAAAAATCATACTCATTTTTCATTATATTCTACTATACTAGACTGTGAATCAAAATATAAAATAATAATCAATGTTTGATGGGTGATAACCTTGTAAGTGAAAGAGTGAGTAAATACGTCATAATTCTTAAATAAAATATCATACATTTTACTAAAAGTGTAAACATCTACTTTAGCCTTTTATTTTCAGATAATTACCTATCTTTCCTTATCATCCTAAAAACTCATGTTAATATCCCATGATTGATACAACCTTTAACTATATTTATTAAGAAATTATAATAAAAACTATCATATGGAAACAAGATTAATTTATGATTTAGTATAACTTTTAAAATGATTTACTCTTGAGTAAGATAGATAAAACTCTAGGAGATATGGTTAAAAGGGAATATGGATGGAAATGAGGAGTAAATATAAGTAAATATGGGACAAAAAAGTTTTAGAAAGTGAGATCATAAAAAAATCATTATAATTTTTGAATGGATGTCTATAATGGTTTACTTAACTCTATCTTGGTTATTTGAACTTGGAACTGGATATACACTCTTTATTTAAATTCATTGATAATCTTTACTATTAGTGAATACATAATTATGGGGGTTATAACGCTGTACTTTTTTGTTTTCATATTGAATTTTAGAGAATATATACCCATTATTTTTATAATGTCTCAAGGTGTACATGTTGGTAAAATTGGTATAATATCATTTAACCCATGTGAATTTGGGATGTGGTTTCTTCTCAATAAGAAGAGGAGTGGATTGGTCATATTCACTACATATTTGAGAGTATAATGACTCTAGAGAATCATCAAGTTAATATAGCCACTTTTATGTTGTAAGGTTCTAGACATCGATAGTGTAATTTGATGGTTGAGGTAAGGAAGGATCAAGAACTTAATTAGAAGGGTTCCTAGAATTTATTCTTGGAGTATTTCAATCTAGATACCTATTATCAATTGAAAGATCAATAGTTTAAAGATCTTAAATAGGGGTTGTCGACAGTGATTAAATATGCTACTAAAATCACCAACTTACTTTTCCTCTCTCTATATATGAGTGTGAATGAGGATTTGAAATCTAGGATGTTTGAGATGGGATAGATGGAACCACTACAAATACATGAAGTGATGTTTAACCACTTGGTTGTATTTGAGGTGGTAAAGAAGGAAGTGTCATTTAAGACTTATTCCCATGGGAGTATGGGTTTAGTGGTTTTTCTAGAGGATATATGTGATGAAAGAACAAAGTTGAGGTGGATAAATATAGAGCAATCAAAGTGGTGGTACTTTATACTTAATTTATAGAGTATTGATAAGTTTATTTCATGCATACATTTTTTAATTTTTTATTATAATTATTTTTTCACTTAAAAGAATAATATTTCTAATTTTGGAGTAAATTGACTTGTTTTATGTTTTATGGTAGGGCGCGACAACAGAATTTTGAAGTAGTTGAAGCTAGGAAACTAATAACAGAATTATTGAAAGTCGTGTAATCCCATTACATGTCGTGACTTTATCATAGAGGAAGGACACTTCCAGTACAAGTCATGAATAATATAAATTCTTTTGGAGAATAAATACATTGAGGTTCAAGGGATTTGAAGATTTAAAGGTTACACATCAAGAGTCCCATTGCATGTCGTGAAAGAATTCAATTGTCAAAATCTTCAAATGAGATTCGTAAAGATTCAAAAATCATGGAGGCAATATCATACTGGGATTACACGATGTGTAACATCGTTACACATCATGAATATGGATAGGAAAAAACTATCCAAAGCCTATAAATAGAGGAGCTAGGATGCTTCTTTGGGGAATTCAGATTCAGCTAGAGACAAACACTTAGACAGAAGCTGATGTGCCCAATCCGAGTTCTTTCTCTCTTTCCATATTGTTTTCATTTTATTTTCTCCTTCCCTCTAAACCTATCAACACTATGATTAGGAGGTAATCCCTCCATTTTCTAGGTGATATAACCAAATGGGGAAGTTTCCTTGGATTTAATTCCTCTTATTATTTATTTTTTTGGTTTTTTGTAATTTAATTTCAACTTCCAATCCCTTTCTTATTCTTTTATCATGACCATTGATATTTGGATCAAAAAGGAACAAAAAAAATTTCACAACTGGTAACCCTAAAGAAGGCATGACCACTATCAACTTTAGTGGAAATAATTTCTAAATATGGTATCAATAGAAACTTAATTTGGCGAAAGCCTAAACTAACAGACTAAGGGAAATATGGTATTTCTGTATTAAGGAGGAAGATCCCAGTTTGATATCCTGGAAGGGCGTCATTAATTCCCTATAGTTCTGTGCAAAAACAAATTGATAAAAATTCAAAAATATTATACTCAATTAATTAAAATGTATTATTGGTAATTTCAACATCGAACACACAGAGATGGAGAAATTAGTTTGAATAGGTTTTAAAAATATTTAATTTTATAAAATTGATGAAAGGGGTGAGAATAAACTAATTTTATTGGTTTTCATTGAAGAAAGAAATAAAATCATATTGATTGATTGGGTTGTAAACATATTTTAAAATCATGCTAGGGTAATTTTAATTTCATGGTTTGAGTGTAATTGGATTTTATAGAATAGATTTGTTAATTCATGATTTTGCGTTGGATTCGAGAAGATGAAGATCCAATGGTCATGTTATCTCCTCCATAACATAGTAATACCCTATTTACCTTGGTCTAGTAGTTTAGGATTTCACCAAATTATGTTTCTCCTAATACCATATTGAAACCTAATTTCCCTTAAAGTTTAAAATGTTCAATCCTTATTTAGGGTTATCATTTGTGCAGTTTTTATTTTCCTTTTTTATTTGAATTCAATGTTCATGATAAAAGAAAAATAAAGGTATTGGAAGTTGAAATTAAATTGCAACAAACCAAACACATGAAAAATAAAAGTAATTAAATCCAAAAAACCTTCGCCCTTTGGTTACATCACCCTATAACATGGAGGTATTACCCCCTCATCATAATAATGAGTGTATTAGAGATAAGGAGAAAAGAAAATGAAAACATTATGAAAAAGGATAAAGAACTCAGACAGGGAACAGCAGCTTCGCTCCAAGTGTTTGTCTCTAATCGAATATAAATGCCCCAAAGCAGCTGCCTAGATCCTCTATTTATAAGATTTGGATGGTTTCTTCCTGACCACATTCATGATGTGTAATGATGATACACGTCATGTAATCCCGATATGATGTTGCCTCTGTGATTTTTGAATATGCACGAATCTCGCACGAATCACATTCAAATATTTTGACCATTGACTCCTTTCAAGACGTGTAATGGGGACCCATGACGTATAACCTTTAAATATTCAAATCCTATGAATCTCAGCATATTTATTCTCCAAAAACAAATCTTGAGAAATTTCTTGTCATGTTATGTAGTTACATGACATATAATGGTTTTCACATCATGTATTTGCTTCACGACTTGTCCTGGTAGCGTCCTTCCTCTTTGATGAAGTTGTGACATGTAATAATTTTGCTACTAGTTTTCCAGTTTCAATTCCTTAAAAAATATATCGTTTTGTCGTGACATAAAACATAAAACAAGTTAATTCACTCTAAAATTTGAAGGATTATTCATTTAAGTACAAAAATCATTACAATAAAACATTAAAAATGTATGCATGAAATAAACTTATCAAATACCCCCACACTTGAATTCATACTTATCCTCAAGGAAGGAATATCAATATACTACAATATTCATTCACCTTACCATACTTCAAATTAAATTTCAATAAAAGTAATTTATCAAATGGAAAATTAAATTTTCAAGCATCACATAGGAAAATTCATCAACACCTCACTTTTCAAATAAACAAATCAACCATGTATTTTACTTTTTCTCTTTTCAAATAGCCACACCTATTCAATCATCCATTTTCAATTTTCAACACATTATTAATATGCATTCCATTTTTAATATACACCACATGAATTTTTCTACTTATCATTAGGATAAAAATGTAAATATAGTTTGGAACATATCTGAAGAACATGGAACTTACCCTTGGCTTACAGGGCATCTAATATCTCCACCACATAATGTCAGAAATCACAACTAATCATGAGGGCTTCATCGTTTAGGATCAAATTACTCTAAAGTTTAAGGAAGGTAAAAAATGATTTAAATCAAGTAAGGATGAAAAATGAGCTTCAAATCTAAATTACTTTGCATTATAATCAAAAACAACTCAATAAAAGTCTCTTTTTCCTTAGTATCTCAGATTAGGCTCCTAAGAGATGAAATGAAAAAAATAAAACACCCTCTTTTTATTATTTTTCTTTTATTTTTATAAATTTTTGTTGGGTAAAATTATCACATCCACCAGGAAACCCTTAATGATCTCCTCATGACATTATTTTTTATAGTTATAACAAGATATAAAGTCAAGTAAATGGTGATTTTCGAATTTCCCTAGACCCAACCCATTTTTTTAAGAGGGTTTTCAATAAATACAATGAATGTGCCTTCCCCAAATATCATGAAACGTCCCACACACTTATTCATTAAAAAACATATATCCCTTACACCGATTGCTACTTCCCCCACTCTTATTTTTGAAAATCATGAAAAATATTTAAAGGAAAGTGGTAAAGGATAAAATAGTCTTATAGCATGGATAATTTCCTAAAAAGTAAATTCATGTATTCTATGAGCTTAAAAATGGATTAATGTAAGGTGGGTCCCAAGATAAGGTATAAAAAAAGAATGCCTCAATCATATTAAAAGTAACCTTGTTCGGTCATAGATTTGATAAGATTTCAAGAAAGTTCAAGAAGAAAACATGCCCATGTTTCTCAAGAAATATACTATAAAAAGAATATAAAATATTGTCTCAATGGATGTCTCAGGAATGAGATGAATGGTTGGTAAAATCACTCATGAAAATACATATAAATAACTAAATCAATGAATGCAAACATCATAAATTCAAATCATGACCAGATCTTAGAAAAACTTTATTTACAATGATAAACATTTTCCCCTAATCATTATTTTTTTAATCTTAATCCACGTTATTATCTCTACTAATTCTTTTCCCCATTTTCACATTCAAATTTATTGACAAAGAAATATAAATATATGACATGATAATAGTCCTAGGAAGTTTAATTATCCTAGATCATTTAATTAATGAATGAATCAAGTGTGGACATGCAATTGGAAGTTAGTGCTATAATTAAATATAACGAATGCATTAGAAATTTACAGAATTGAATTGCTTACTCCCCTTTATTTTTTTCAATGTTGGGATGTACAGTTTCTACCATCTATATATTCACAATGTGTAACTGTCCTTCATTCTCTTCTAATAATTCCTACTGCTTGTTGTTATATTGGGCCTTGATGGTCCTAAAAATTAAAAATAACTAAGTGAAATCATAGGTCATTATTAATGAATTTTAAAATATTTGAAATGTGATTATGCACACCTCCAAAAATAGAAAATAAATAAAAACCAAAAATGCAGGTTTCCTCCTGGAAGTGCTTTTGTTTAATTTCATTGTCTCAACTTTACCACCCTCAGATTCATCTCACATGACTCATGATTGAAAATTTCGTACCTCTTCGAGGTCCATAAATGGTCTTAGTTGTGTCATAGCCATGTAGGTGGGCCCCTTTCCTTCTTCGATGAACATATTTATTATCCCAGATGGTAGTATTTTCTTTATCTCCATTATATAGACCCACTATTTCTTCATTAATCTTGATGAACTAAATGGAAGTTCATGTACCATCCATACCTATTGTGCTTTATCAAATGTAGTGGATTCGGTCACTCCTTTGGCGTCAGTGGTCTTATTCTTCATCTTATCTTTCTTTTTCTATTGAGAATCCTCTTGCATAAAATCATTTAACTCATGTACCTCTTTAAATTCATAAAAATCCTCAACTTCAGATATTTCCTTTTCTTAAAACTCATTTTCCTCTTGTATATTGTATTTCTTCATTTCTTGAAGGATTTTGAAACTTACTTGATCACTTGCAACTCTCAGACAGAGTTCTCCATTCTGAACATCAATCAGTTCATGCCATGTGGTTAAAAATGGACCTCACAAAATGAGTGGATTCGTATCCTCTTGGGGATTTCACTGTTGAATCTGTTAATTGAATAAGTACACTTGTTGGCTTCAGTCAATCCAGTCCAAAACACTTGAATGTTGTGTATGACATGACATTGACACTCATACCTAAGTCACACAACGCTTTCCCACATTTGTTGCTCTGATAAATATCGGAATTGAAAATCTACGTAGATCTCTTTTCGTATTAGGTAGGTCATTTTATACCACTACCAAACACTCTCATGTGAGTGGAATTGTTCCAATCTCTTCTATCTTCCTATTGTTGGTTACCAGCTCTATCATGAATTTTTCATATGTCTACATGTTCTCAAGGGCCTCTGAAAAAGGTATATTAATATGAAATTTTTTAAATTTTTCAAGAAACTTACCTCTCTACACATTGTTATTTTTTTCACCATTCAATCTAGAAAATGCATCATAGGCTTGTATTGAGGTAGTTCTTATTTTTCTTCTTTAGTTACCTATTTCTCGTTAGCTTCAGTTTCCTATAGTAGTTGTCCTGAAAATTATATATCACTTTTTTTATTTCCACTTTGGATCTCTATGGATTTCAAATCTTCATGTGGGAATTCATCAATGAATCATGGTAGTGTACCTATAGGTCTCTCTTTATGTTGATCAGTAATTTTCCAACCTGAAGCTCCAGATTATTTCATGTGGATTTTTTGTAGGATACTTATTATTTTATTAATTTAAATGCAACCCCAAAAGCAGTCATGAATGTTTCCAGTGTCTCTTCCAATGAATGGACCTGGCTTATCGGTGAGGGACCTTGAGGTGCCTGTTGTTGAAACCCTTGTGGTCTTTTTTTAAATCATTTCCCTTGTTTTTTTGATTTTCTTTTGGTCTCCAACCCTAAAATTGATTAACCTGATTTTAATCAGTATAGTTGGAATCTTCTATATGTGTACCTTGGGTGTTTTGTTGTAGGCCCATCATGATGTCCATATTCTTGGTTACCAACTCCAATTTTGATTCTATCCAGTAATTGTTTTTGATTTCATGAATTCCTTTCTATTATATCCCTTCTCTTTTCCATTGTAAATTTTTTCTCACCATTTTTTCCAACAGGTTGTAGCTCACTTCAGGAGGCTTCTTCATTAGGGATCCTCCAGTTGCAGCATCAAGAATTGACATGTTTCCTGATGACAAACCCTTATAAAATGTTTGGATTAGTAATCAAATCTCTATACCATTATGAGAGAATTTTTGAGTCATATCCTTATACAGTTCCCATATAGAATAAAATGATTCATCTTCAAATTGACAAAAGCTGATAATATTTACCCCTATATCCATCGATTTAGAAGGTGGAAAGAATTGGGTGAAGAAGTTCCTAGCAATCGCATCCCATGTAGTGATGGAATGTGCTGGAATACTTTGGATCCAGTCTCAAGCTAAATCCCATATGGAAAATCAGAAAAGATGAATTCTTACTACATCTCTTGAAACAATCTGGAATTGAAATGTGTTATAGATTTCAATAAAGTCTCCAATATGCTTGTTCGGATCTTCATGTGGAAGTACGGTGAAGTTAACACTATTTAAAATCATTGAAATGATTTTATGCTTTATCTCATAGTGGTTTCCAGTAATGGGGGGTTCCATGATCCTCAATTACCATCCAATGTTTGACAGGTTCCAGTAGTCAGCGAGCGTCTGCAGCCCTTGATCACTTTATAGAACCCTAGTGGGTTGATTTTTCTCAATGTAGGACATGGTTGTATCTTCCTTGTACTCCAAGCATGGATCAAAAAATGGGTTGACTCAATAATGTTCTCTTTCTTTTATTGAGTATTGTAGTTGTGCATCAAAAATCTAAAATCCACAGTACGAACACGCCCATCATAAAAAGAGAAATTTAAATTAGAAAATAAAAAATTAAAATCCTAAAAAAAACTAAAAGGACACCATCTCAAGAAATGGCACCAGTTTGATATCCTGACAGGGCGTCGTTAATTCCCTATAATTTTGTACAAAAAAATTGATAAAAACTCAAACTATTCAACTAAATTAAATAAAATATCATATTGGAAAATTCAAGGTAAAATCTACTGAGACGGAGAAATTAGTCTGATTGGGTTTTAAACATATTTAATTTTATAAAATTTAGGAAAGGGGTAATAAAGGAGTAATTTGATTGGTTTCAATTGATGAACAAAAGAATATTAGATTGATTGATTGGGTTGTAAATTTATTTGAAAAGCGTTCCAGGGTTATTGTAATTTTAGGGTTCAAGTGAAAATGGATTTTAGAGCATAGATTGGTTAATTCATGATTTGGTGTCAGAGTCGACAAGAGGAAGATCCAATGGTCATGGAATCTACTCCTTAATGTGGTAATACTATATTTCCCTTGGTCTTGTAGTTTAGGATTTCATCAAATTATGTTTGTACTAATACTATATTTGAACCAGATTTCTTTTAAAGTCCATAATGTTCATTCCTTATTTAGGGTTATCAGTTGCAAAAAATTTAAGTTTCTTTTTAATCTGAATATCAATGGTCATGATAAAATAAAAATAAAGGGATTGGAAGTTGAAATTAAATTTCTGAAAACCAAACACATGAATAATAAAAGAAATTAAATCCAACACAACTTATCCCTTTGGATATATCACGCTTTCACATGGAGGCATTACCCCCTCATCCTAGAGATGAGAGGTTTATAGGGAAGGGGAAAAGAAAATGAAAACATTATTAAAAGAGAGAAATAACTAGAATAGGGTGCAGCAGCATCGCTCCAAGTGTTTGTCTCTAGCCGAATCATAATGCACAAAGTAGCAGCCTAGCTCCTCTATTTATAGGCTTTGGATAGTTTTTTCCCAACCACATTCACGACGTGTAATGGGGTAACATTTCGTGTAATCCTAATCCGATTTTTCCTCCATTATTTTTGAATCTGTGTGAATCTCACGTGAATCTCATTCTAAGATTTTGACCATTGAATCATTTCACGATGTGTAATGGGGACTCACGGCGTGTAACCTTTAAATCATAAAATCCCATAAATATTAGCATATTTATTCTCCAAAAACAAATCTCAAAAAATGTCACATCTTGTAATGTAGTTACATGACATGTAATGGTCTTTCACAGCAAGTATATGCTTCACATCTTGTCCTGGAAGTGGCCTTCCTCTTTGATGAAGTCATGACGTATAATGGGATTACAGGATTTGTGATAATTCTGCTACTAGATTTCCAGCTAAAACTCCTTCAAAAATCTGTTGTTGTTGTAACACCCTGAGATTTTATGAGATATATTCTTTTTAATTTCTTTGATATATTTTGTTTTACACTACACCAAGATTATCTTGTGCTATACATAACATCGTATTAGCTTGCAGTATATGCAACACTATTCTTGGCTTGTATTGCACACAATTTCACGTTCTTTTGATAGAACTCAACACTGGGTATAGATTTTGATCAATTTAAAAATGAACTAAGTTTGGATTATGTTATATGAAACACCAAAATAATCTTTCACTACACACAACATTGACTTGACTTTTGTTACATGCAATAGCGACCTTCCTCGATAGCTTGCATTGTACGCGATACCGAGTTTCACTAAAAATGACATATTATTAAAATATTATTATTTAATGGGATATAAACTAGATGTTATGAATATTATTAAGCACATTTTTAATTTTATATAACATTATCATTCATCTTACACATTTTCTAGAACATGATATGAGAACAAAATCATTTTTTTCGGATAAAAGAAGTATTTTTCAAAAAATAAAGTTTTACCGCCTTTTGATAGCACACCCATTTTAAATATATTTTTTGACACTTTTATAAGTTAAATTTAAAAAAATAAACTTCTTATTTGGAATCAGGACATAAAAATTTACTTTTGTTGAATTTTTAATATTTTTAAAATTTTAATGAATAGTGAAAAATACAGTATTTTAATTCAAAACTTCATTTTAATCTAATTTGTTTATATAGTAAGATTGTAATTTTAATTTGTTTTAAAGTATAATTGGATTATATTTTTATCATTTAATCCATTTTTTTCACTGTAAGTAATTTCACTTTAAAATTGGACATAAACAGATGCCAATCTTTTCATAGTTATTACTTCTAAAATCCACTTTTTGGTTTTGACAACGGGAATTAATTTTAAATTAATTACTGAAACTTATGTGTTTTGAATTTGAAAAAAAAGGATTCCATATTTGAAATCAAAAAGTACAAATTGTGTAAATAGTTACTTTTTATATTTAGACATTATGAATAGTAGCTTCAGTAATTATTTTATTTACCACGGTTAAAGGGTAAATCTATTAAATAAGGGTAAAAAATAATATTATAATAATATTAAAATACTCTAACACATGTCCTAATATTACTGTATGAGATATTTCTGACCATGGGAATCCTTGGGTCTATTTTGAGACCCCATGGATTCACTTGGATGTGAAAAAGACATTTTATAAGAATTAATTTAAAGTAAAGATAATTATAACCTAAACATATATCTTTTACTAAATCGATTTGAATATGGGGTTATATAACAGATCTCTATGTCTGTAAATAGTCATTATAAAGCTAGAAATATTTTCTACATCATGGTAGTTTATTTATAATTTTTATACATTAGATAAATATATTTATTTATGACACAATTATGATGTATTGATTACCTCATTAATGAAAGATTCAAATAAATGAATTTATAAACATTAAAATAAATTTAATTTTAACATTTTGATGCCATCCACGAATTTTCTGAATTAAATTGACATATTATTGATAGGTTAATGCCTTTTTTGAATTAATAAGGTTCTTATGAATTTTTAAAAAAAGTCATGTATGAATAGTATCCAAAATTGACATAATTCATAACTTAAAACATAAAATAGTTTATTAAATGATATTAAATTCCTAAAAAACTAATATTTATCAAAATGGTTAATATAAGTCCAAATATGTCATAAATAACTTTTTTTTTGGTCGTTTTAAATTATATGTTAACTAAATTAACCCACAATGTGTAAATAACATGATATCACGGTAAGATTAAAAAGGGTAAAATAACGGTTAAACCAAAAAGATAATGATAAAAAATATTCAAAACTTGTCAAAAAATTATTTTATAATGAGTATTAAATACAAAATAGTCTTATATTATAATTAAATAAGTTTTTTACAATTTTAAATCGAAATTAAATTTATAATAAATTAATATTTTGGTACTTTCCTAAAGTGCCCCTCTCCTCTCTTATAAAATGGATCCTCCTCCCTCTCATATTCACTCCATTTTGAGCCTTCAATATCATCCAACACCTAATAATTTCTCTTCTCAACTTCCCTAGTTAAATTATAGAGGTGCTGGTCTTCTCAAAAGACCAACTCTAGTTCCCTAAGAGGAAATTTAAAGGAGGCACATCGAGGAAGAGGTAATCTCTTCTACTAAGTCTTTAAAAATTATTTCTTATTCTACTTCCTCTTATTTAGTTGTTTCATTATAACGTAATAACATCAGTATAACTCATATACTGATATGTTATTATAACATGAAACAGCCCTATTTCACCTTCTATCCATCCTATAAAAAACTAAATCATCGCATGTACGTATGCACTGATCACCGTCTCCACGTCGTGGTGTAATCTGTTTTTCACCACCACCTTACATGTTTGGTATAATGGTGGAAATACTAACTATATATAATTATAATAACATTATACTAATTCCGAGATAATATAAACCATCCACTTCAATACCTTTTAACAACTATGGGAACGATATTGTCGCTCGTGCATACGTACGGCTTATCGTCTCCACGACGCGATGAGATTCATTCTCCATGTTAACCATTCAAGAATGATTATAAATTATATATAATAAATAGTCACAAAATATATGACATAATTATAATACTATATTTATGTATATATATATTTAATTTACTTTCATTCAATTTAATAAGGAAACGAAAAGAGCGTTCATGTGTACGTACGGCCTACCATCTCCATGAACGGTGTATTCTATTTATTTTATCTATCTATTATATATATAATTATATACTAGATATATATAATATATAAATCATGTTTTACATTCTGGAAGTAAATAAATCATGATATAAGTAATAATATCAAGAATAACAATTCAAAAAAAGTATGATAAATAAAACGATTATTACCCAAAATGTTGATTTAACGTGGAATTGACAAATGAACGGGTGATATAAATTTGTAAGTGAATCATATATGATATCATAAATATTATTATGTTTCTATTACAAATTAATAATATTTTAAAACCCACTATATAGAAGTTTTGGACACATACGGAAGAAATCGGAACTAAGGTAAGGGATAATTTTGCAATCTCATTTTTATCCAATATTGCTTATACGTAAGTATTTATTGGGGTTATATTAATCATCTATGTTTGTGTTTTCTAAAAAAATTAAAACAATGTTTATAATTCTTCCATGTATGTTTAAATTCCTTTTTAACCATTTTTCACTTTTACTACATGGTATGGAAGGAATATTTCTTTTGTTTACCATATGAGGTACTTTTTTTGACTCTTCCGGAAAAAGTATAAGGAGAATGTTTTTACAGCATGAATGGATTTTTACGGTTTCCCAACGCCTTATTTCTACGAAGCTTCCTATACACTATTTAAAGTTTATTTTTAAATAAATTTTTTTCTTTTTAAATTTTTGTGTCATTTTGAAAAAAGAAAATGTTTTTGAAGAAGAAAGGATATTTTCCTAAAGAACTAAGTTCAAGTGTTTTATTAAAATTATTTTACATCTAAGATGAATCTCTTAAATAGGGTTATGTTTCTATCTCTATTATTACTATGATTTTATTTTTCTTAATGATGGAATTATCTTTTATATGGATTATGTTATGATTGAATGATATTTAAAAAAGCAATTTTATTTCTTGGGTAATGATATGATGAATGGTTTATGTTTTGTGGCACATGTAAGAATAAATTTATTATGAGATGGGTGGGACATATATCTCCTTCCAATGCATTTGTTAAATATTTATATCTCATTATATATACATGAATGAAATGGAAGGTAAATCTGGTTCAGTAATACATGGCTGGAACAGCAAGTAAACTCGGTTCAGTAATGGACTTTGTCCACTATGATGGTCTTGGAAGTAATGCCTTGAATACTATGGAAATAATAATATGTACTTATTAGTTTTCCACAATTACATATTTTATACCAATGTTATTCTATCATGTTTAATGCTCCTTTATGATCCATGCCTTACGTACTACTAATATTAATGTCATTACTCGAGATTTTGATGTTTAAACTTTATGTTCATGTTTTTACGTTCAAATGTTTATGGTTTGCTTTATGTTCTCCATGTTTACCCTTATTGAGAATTTGAGATCACCCTTTCTAGGTTTTATTTTCCCCATGATATAAAGAAAATTTTTAGGTTGGAAAAAAATGGGAAGATCTTTATGGGATATGTTGAAGATCTTTTAGCATGATTAGAAGATTTTGTTCTGAGTTTCCAAAGACACTAAACTAATATGATCTTTGGGCGTCTGTTTGTGTCATGTATTAAGTATTCCACAAAAGAAATGTAATGTCCATGTATCTCAAGATTAAGTCTCTATAGTTGGTAGCAGAGTGAAGGTTTATTCAACCTTTAGAAACTAAGATGCGAGCACTTTAGTGAGATCCCTAGATATATTTTTAAGGTATGTCTAGGAATGTCCCTAAGGGTAAGTATAACTATAGGATACAGTCCTAGAATTATGGTAATGATAATGAATAACTTAGGATTAAACCTAAGATGTTAGATATTGAAATTACTCCCCCTTGATTACGTTGTTTTCCTAGTATGATTTTTCCCTCTCACACTATTCTTTTTGGGTTTTAGACAATGGCTGGAACCCAAAGGAACCACATTAATATTGTATGTGATGGGTAATGAAATCAGTGTCCTCCTGAACAACCAAATGTTATGGGATCTCAAATAAAAAATCTTGTTTCTATTACCACAAATCCTTCTAGGATTCCAAATGACCAAAGGTGGGAACAACGTTCTCTTGAATATTTCTTAAGGAAACATCCACCTTATTTTAGTGGAATGACCGATCCACTAGTTAAAAAGAAAAGAATTTGTACTGTTGAAAAGATATTTTTCAATCTTCGTTGTTCAGAATGTTAAATGGTTATGTTTGGCACTTATTTCTTGGAAGGTAAAGTGAATATATAGTGGAACTTTATCAAGAATATAAGGAAACATGATAAAATCGACTCCATGGATTGGTATGAGTTCAAGAAATTATTTTTTAGTATGTACCTTATTCGTATTCTTCTTACAAAAAGGGAGATTTCAGTTTCTCATCTATCTCATGGTTATGATAAGAAAATAAGTATGGAATTCAAAGGAAACTATAAAAATTATAGAGAAAAGAATATTAGATTTTCTTTATTCTTAATGTGTGTAAGGACACAAGGAGGATATTGTCTTAAAGGTACTGATAAATGTTTTAAGTATGGGAAAGAAGGTCATCGAGCATTTTAATGATGAAGTAATAGGAATAAACAGAAATCTCCAAAGAGTGCACCTCCCACAAATGAGGGTTACAAGTGCAATGAAATGAGGCATTATTCTAACCAATGCACAAATACAAGGGTTATGGATTATTATCGATTTCAATAACCTCTTAAGTCTAAAGAAAAAGGCAAATCACATGCGAACACTATTGATGATGTTGAGTATGAAAATGAAGTGGTGGAATGATTAAGTGTTTATGTAATGGGATTCCAAAATAGTGTTTTGTAATGTCATTTATAGTATTATAGAATATTAGAATATTTATGTATTGGCCTGTTGTGGTTTTATATAAGTATATGGTACCGGTAACCATGAAAAGTGATTGAAATATTTTTGGAAAGCACATGATATGTTCATAATGAAGGGATAATGAGATAATGAGATGTTTGATAGTATTAATGATCTCATGACTGATATAAGGACAAAGCAATATCATGGTTTGAGTATATATAATTTTTCAGATTTTGGTTTGTGGAAAGAGTTAGCTTTTGACAGCATTCATGTTTTCACTAAGGTTTTATGGAAATTCATGTTTCAAGAGATTAAATAATTATGGTACTCACATGTTGGGAATTTGATAACCATGAACTGAAAAATGAGATATGTGAGACAAATTTTAAGTTGATGTATTTCACCTCTTTCTAAGTTTTATATTTTTTAATGGATTGTAATTTTTTCCATTTACGGATAGTATAAGTTATTTTCCATTTTAAGTTTCTTAGATTAATGTATTTTCTCACTATAGGTGGACTTTTTTTATTTGATAACATGTTATAACCTTTTTGTTGAGACATATGGAATGACATATCATTCTATCTCATGATCTGCTAACACTTGAAGAATGAAAAATTTGACTTCATTTCTTTAAATAAAAGATGAAGTGGAAATTTTTCAAGGCATGACCAATGATGAGATTGTACTGAAAATCAAGTAAGTATTTCACCTCATGTTCTTCATCTTTAGGAAAATGATCTTGAAAACAAAAAAATTATCCTAGTACTTTCTTATTTTATGAATCAGATGTACCTTAGATCATCACAGATTTATGGATTTCTGGTAGTTAAATTTCTCCAAACCTTGTTCTCTATCACTATCCATCAGAACTTGATGGTTAGATTTCTCTTCTATATCCATGTTTTCACTTCCCAACTATGTTCTCATATGTGGAAACCCAGTGATGAGTTACTTTGGGTAACCATTATCTTTATAACATTCCTTTTTTAAAATTAATTTTTAGTATTCCTTTTTACGATGTGAGTTTCTATGAAAGAAACTTTCAAGTAGTAAAACATTTATAACCCCGAAGAATTTCATGGTAGAAATTCATTTTAAGGGGGTAGAATATAACACCCTGATATTTTATGAGATTGATTATTTTTAATTTATTTGATGTCTTGTATTGTACACTACACCAAGATTAGCATGCACTATACGCAACACCATATTAGCTTGCAGTATACACAACACTATTCTTGGCTTGTGTTGCGCACAATTTCAAGTTCTTATGATATAACTCAAAACTGAGTATAGATTTTGATAAATGTAAAAATGAACTAATTTTGGATTATTTTATACAAAATACTAAATAAACCTTGCACTACACTCAACACTGACTTCGCTTGTGTTACACGCAAGAGCGACCTTCCTCGATTGCTTGTGTTGTACGTGATACCAAGTTTCACTAAACCACGACATATTATTAAAATATTATTATTTAATGAGATATAAACTAGACTTTATGAATAGTATTGACCATATTTTTTATTTTATATAACATTTTCATTCATCTTACACATTTTCTAGAGCATGATATGAGGACAAAATCATTTTTTTCAGATAAAAGAAGTATTTTTCAAAAAATGCAGTTTTATTGCCTTTTGATGGCGCACTCATTTTAAATATAGTTTTTGATACTTTTATAAGTTAAATTTGAAAAAATAAAATTATTATTTGGAAGAGGGACATAAACATTTACTTTTGTTGAATTTTTGATATTTTTGACATTTTAATGGATAGTGAAAAATACTGCATTTTAATTCAAAACTGCTTCTCTATCTAATTTATTTATATAGTTATATTGTACTTTTAATTGGTTTTAAAGTGTCATTATATTATATTTTTATCATCTAATCCATTTTTTGTCATTATAAGTAATTTCACTTTCAAATTGGACATAAACAGATGTCAATCTTTTGATAGTTATTACTTCTAAAAAACCGCTTTTTTGGTTTTGACAACAGGAATTAATTTTAAATTAATTACTACAAATTCCATGTTTTGAATTTGGAAAAATGGATTCCATATTTGGAATCATAAGTTCCAAATTGTGTAAATAGTTACCTTTTATTTTTAGACATTATTAATAGTAACATCAGTAATTATTTTATTAACCATGGTTAAAAGGTAAATCTGTTAAATAAGGGTAATAAAATAATATTATAATAATATTAAACTACCCTAACACATGTCCTAATATTATTGGATGAGATATTTACAACCATTTTAATCCTTGGGTCTATTTTGGGACCCCATGGATTCACTTGGATGTGAAAATGACATTTTATAAGAATTAATTTAAAGTAAAGATAATTATAACCTAAACATATATCTTTTACTAAATCGATTTGAATATGGGGTTATATAAAAGATATATATATCTATAAATAGTCATTATAAATATAGAAAGATTTAATACATCATGGTAGTTTATTTATAATTTTTATACATTAGATAAATATATTTATTTGTGACACAATTATGATGTAGTGATTACCTCATTAATGAAAGATTCAAATAAATGAATTTATAAAAACTAAAATAATTTTAATTTTAAAATTTTGATGTCATCAACGAATTTTATGGATGAAATTGACATATTAGGGATATTTTAATTCATTTTTTTAAGTAATAAGTTTTTTATGAGTTTTTAAAAAAGTCAAGTATGAATAGTATCCAATATTGACATAATTCATAACTTAAAACATAAAATAGTTTGTTAAATGATATTAAATTCCAAAAAAACTAATATTCAGCTAAATGGATAATATAAGTCCAAATATGTCATAAATAACTTTTTTTTGGGTCTTTTTAAATTATATGGTAATTATATTAACCCACAATGTGTAAATAACATGATATCACGGTAAGATTAGAAATGGTAAAATAAGGGTTAAACCAAAAATATAAGGATAAAAAATATTTAAAACTTGTCAAAAAAAATTTGGATGATAGTTATTCAAACCAAAATCATATTATATTATAATTAAATAAGTTTTTTAACATTTTAAATCGAAATTTAATTTATAATAAATTAATATTTTGGAACTTTTTTAAAGTGTCTCTCTCCTCTCTTATAAAAGGGAACCTCCTCCCTCTGATCTTCACTCCATTTTGAGCATTCAAGATCGGAAAAACCTCACCCATTTCTCTTATAAACTTCCCTAGTTACATTATATAGATGTGGGTCTTCTCAAAATACCAACTCTAGTGCCCTAAGAGAAAATTTAAAGGAGGCACATCGAGGAATAAGTAATCTCTTCTACCGAGTCTTTCAAATTTATTTCTTATTCTACTTCCTATTTTTTATTTGTTTAATTATAAATTAATAAAATTAGTATAAATCACATACTGATATGTTATTATAAATATTAAACAACCCTATTTCACCTTCTATCCATTCTAAAAAAACTAAATCACCGCACGTGCGTACGTATGGATTACCATCTCCATGTCGTGGTGTAATCTGTTTTTCAGCACCACCTTACATGGATGGGTATAATGGTGTAAATGATAACTATATATAAGTATTATAACATGATACTAATTATAATATACTATACACCATACACTTCAATATTTTTCAACAACTATGGGAATGATATCATCGCTCGTGCGTACGTACGGCTTACCGTCTCCACGACACGATGAGATTCATTCTCTATGTTAACCATTCAAGAATGATTATAAATTATATATAATAAATAATAATGAAATATATGAAATAATAATTCTACTGGATTTATATATATATATGTGTCATTTACTTACTTCTATTCAATTTAATAAGGAAACGAAAACAACGTTCATTAATACGTACGGCCTACCGTCTCCATGAATGGTGTATTCCATTTCTTTTATATATATAATTATATTATAGATATATATAATATATAAACCATTTTTTACATTATTTAAGTATGTAAATCATGATATAAGTAATATTATCAAGAATAAAAATTCAAAACACGTATGATAAATAAAACGATTATTACCCAAAATATTTCTTTAACATGGAATTGAAAAATCAACGAGTAATATAAAGTTGTAAGTGAATTATATATGATATAATAAACATTATTATGGTTCTGTTACAAGTTAATAATATGTTTAAACTCACAAAATAGGATTTTCTAACACATACGGAAGAAATTGGACCTAAGGTAAGGGATAATTTTTCAATCTCATTTTTATCCAAGATTGCTTATATGTAAGTATTTACTGGGGTTATATTTATCACCCATGTTCATATTTTCTAAAAATGTTTTCATAAAATATTTAAAATTCTTCCATGTATTTTTAAAGTCATTTTTACCCATATTTTACTTTTACTACATGGTATGAAAAGAATCTTTCTTTTGTTTATCGTATGAGGTACTTTTTTTGACATTTCTGACAAAAGTACGAGGAGAATGTTTTTACGGCATGAATGGATTTTTACGGTTTCATGAAGCCTTATTTATATGAAGCTTCCTCTACACTATTTCAATTTTATTTTCAAATAAATTATTTTCTTTTAAAGTTTGTGTGTCATTTTGAGAAAAGAAAACATTTTTGATGAAGAAGGGATATTTTCCTAAAGAACTAAGTTCAAGTGTTTTATCAAAAAAAATACATCTAAGATGAAGCTCTTAAATAGGGTTATGTTTATTCTGATATTATTGCTATGATTTTATTATATTAATTATGTATTTATCTTCTATATGTATTAGGTTATTATTGAATTATATTTAAGAAACCAATTTTATTTCTTGGGTTATGCTATGATGCATGATTTATGTTTTGTGGCACATGTAAGAATGATTTAATTATGAGATGGGTGGGACCTATATCTCCCTCCAATGAATTGGGTAAAGATTTATATCTCATGATATTGACATGACTATAATGGCAAGTAAATCTGATTCAGTAATACAAGGCTGTAACAATAAGTAAACCTGGTTCAGTAATGGACTTTGTCCACAATGATGGTCTTGACAGCAATGCCTTTGCTACTATAGAAATCATAATATGTAATTTTTAGTTTTCCACAATTACATGTTTTATGCCAATGCTATTATATCATGTTTAATGTTCCTTTATGATCCATTCCTTATGTACTTTCAAGAGTTATGTCATTTCTCAATATTTTGATGTTTAATCTTTATGTTCATATTTTTACGTTCAAATGTTTATGGTTTATTTTATGTTCTCCATGTTTACCCTTACTGATAATTTGAGCTCACCCTTTATATGTTTTCTTTTACCCATGATATAAATAAAAAATTTAGGTAGGAAAAAAAAAGTGGAAGATCTTTATGAGAGATTTTGAAGATCTTTCACCATGATTAGAATATTTTAATCTAAGTTTCCAACAACACTAAACTAATACGATCTTTGGGAGTCAGTTTTTGTCATGTATTAAGTATTCCTTAAAATAAATGTAATATCTACATACGTCAATCTTGGGTCTCTACAGTTGTGCCATGCCATAAAACATAAAACAAGTCAATTCACTCCAAAATTGGAAAGATTATTTATTTAAGTACAAAAATAATTATAATAAAATATTCAAAAATGTATTTATGAAATACACTTATCAAATACCCCCATACTTGAATTAATACTTGTCCTCAATGATGTAATCTCAATATACTACAATGTAAATTCACCTTACCATGCTTCAAATTCAATTTAAATAAAAGTAATTTATCATATGTAAAATTTAATGTCCAAGTATCACATAGGAAAATTCAACAATGCCCCACTTTTCAAAGAAACAAATCAACCATGTATTTTACTTTTTATCTTTTGAAATAGTCACACCTATTAAATCATCCATTTTCATTTTTCAAGTCCTTATTAATATGCATTCCATTTTCAATATACCTAACATTAATGTTTCCACTCATCATCAGGGTACAAATGTAAATAGAGTTTAACATGTATCTCAAGAACATGTAACTTACCATACGCTTGCAAGGCATCTAACATCTCCACCACTTAAAGATATAAATCACAATTAATCATGAGGGATTCACTATTTAGAATCAAATGAATTTGAATCTTAAGGTAGGTATGAAAATTATATAAATCAAGTAAGGCCCAAAAAGGAGGTTCAACACTAAATTAATTTTCATGATAATCAAAAAAAGACCAATGAAAGTCTCATTTTCCCCAGTATCTCAAAGTAGAAACATAAGAGATGAAATTCAAAAAATGAAACACCCTTTTTTTATTTTTTTTATTTTCTTTTTCAAAATTTGTGATAGGTACAATTATCACATTCACCACCCAACCCCTAATAAACTCCTCACGACACAATTTCTGATAGTTATAACAAGATCAATTCTCAATTAAATGGTGGTTTTTTAATTTCCCTAGATACAAAAGATTTTTTTAAGAGGGTGTGCAGTAAATACAATGAATGTGCCTTCCCCAAATATCAAGAAAATTCCCTTACACTTATTCATTAAGAAACATATGTCCCTTACACTGATTGCTGCTTCCCCCACTCTTATGTTTGAAAATCATGAAAAATATTTAGAGGAAGTTAGGAAAGGATAAAATAGGATTGTAACATGGTTTATTTCCAAACAAGGATGTTCATGGATTCAATGGGATTAAAAATGGATTAATAAAAGGTGGGTATTATGATAATGGATAAATAAAAATAATGCCTCAATCATATTAAAAGTAACTTTTTTTCTTTATTGATTTGATAAGATGTCAATAAAGTTTTAGAATAAAACATTCCTAAGTTTCCCAGGAAATATTCTATAGAAATAACAGAAAGTATTAGCTCAGTGGATGTCTCGGGAATGAGAATAATGGTTGGAACAATTACTCATGGAAATGTATAATAATAATAAAATCAATGAATGCAAACATAAGAAATTCAAAGCATGGCCAGATCTCAGAAAAATTTTGTTTACAATGATCAACATGTTCCCCTAATAATGATTTTTCAAATATTAATCCACATGCTTATCTATACTGATTATTTTCCCCATTTTTCACATTCAAAATTATTGAAAAATAAATATAAATACATGACATAATAGTAATCCTAGGTATTTTAAGTCTTCTATATCTGTAGATTAATGAATAAATCAAGTGTGGGAATGTAATTGGAAGTTATTGCTCGGATTAAATTTGGGGAATTATGTTGAAAATTGAATAATTGAAATGATTACTCACCTTGATTTTTTTCTTAAATGTTGGGATGTATAGGTTTTGACTACTATAGATTCACGACGTGTAGCTGTCATTCATCCTCTTCTAATGATTCCTGCTTCTTGCTGCTATCTTGGGTCTTGATGCTCCTAAAAATTAAAAATAACCAAGTGAAATCATAGGCCATTATCAATTAATTTTGAAATATTTGGAATGAGCACATGCATAACTCTAAAAATAGAAAATAAATAAAAACAAAAAACTCAGGTTGCCTCCCATAATCACTTTTGTTTAAAGTCATTATCTTGACCTTACCTCCTTTATCTTCCTCTAACATGAATTATGATTCCAAATTTTGTACCTCTTTAGGGTCAATGAATGGTCTCAGTTGTGTCTTATCCACATAGTTCGGCCCCATACCTTTTTCTCTGAACAGATTTATTCTCCCATATGGTAGTACTTGCTTTATCTCCACTGGACCGTCCCACCATTTCTTCCTCAATCCTGATTAACTAAATGGAAGTTCATGTACCATCCATACCTATTGTACTTTCTCAAATATAGTGGATTTGGTCACTCCTTCTGTGTCAACAGTCATATTACTTAGATTTTCATTCTTTTTTTGTTGATCATCCTCTTATATAATAGCATTTAACTCATTTACCTCTTTAATTTCTACAATATCCTTGACTTCAGCAACTTCTCTTTCTCTAAACTCATTTTCCTCTTGCAAATCGTAGTTCTTCACTAATAGATGGATATTGAAACTTATTTGATCACTTATAACTCTCATATGGAGTTCTCTATTCTGAAAATAAATCAACACACTCCCTGTGGATAAAAATGGCCTTCCAAAAATGATTGGATTTCTATCCTATTCCATATCCATTACAAGGAAGTCGACATGGAAGTAGAATATTTTGACTTTGATCAAGATGTCTTTGATGACTCCTCTTGTGGATTTTACTATTGAATCTGATAATTGAATAAGAAATCTTGTTGGATTCATTCTATCTAGTTATAAACTCTTGAATTTTGTTTACAACATGATATTGACACTCGCACCTAAGTAACACAAATATTTCCCACATTTGTTAGCTCCGCTGAAGATGGGAATTTAAAAGCTACATGGATCTCTTTTCTTCTTAGGTAGGTCATTTGATACCAATATAAAACACTCTCATGTGAGTGGAATTATTCCAATCTCTTCCAGCTTACTCTTATTGATTACCATCTATTTTGTGAATTTTTCATATGTTGTCATGTTCTTAAGGTCCTCTATAAAAGGTATATTGATATGAAATTTTTTAAAGTGTTCGAGAAACTTACCTCTCTAAACATTTTTCTTTTTTTCTGCACCATTTGATCTAGAAAAGTCATCCTTGTATTATAATTAGGGGATTATTTTTCTTCTTTAGTTACATGTTCCTTTTTAACTTCACCTTCCTCTGGTGGTTGTCCTGAAATTCTATACCACTTCCTTTTTTTCTTCCTACTTCTGAGCTCTATAGCTTTAAAATCTTGATGTGTGCATTCTTTAGTGAATCCCGGTAGTGTAGCTCTAGGTCTATCTCTAAGATGATTAGAAATTTTTCCTACTTGAAGCTCTAGATTCTTTAATGTGTTTTTTGGTAGGATTATTCTTCTTTTATTTCTTTGAATGAAACCCCAGAAGCAGTCATGAATGTTGGCAATGAATCTTCCAACAAATGGACATGTCTTGTTAGTGAGGGGATTTGAGGTGCATGTTGTTGAAACCCTTATGTTCTTTGTTGAAATCAGTTCCCTTGTTTTTGTTGTTGTTTTGGTCTCCAACCCTAAAATTGATTACCCCAATTGTAATTAGAATAGTTGGAATCTTCTATATGTGTACCTTGGGTGTTTTGGTGTTAGACCATCATGATGTCTATCTTCTTGGTCAATGACTCCAGTTGTGTTGTCATCCAATAATTATTTTTTATTTCATGAATGCCAATATATTGTGTCTCTTCTCCTTTCCATTGGAAACTCTTTCTTTCCATTTTGTCCAATAGGTTTTAGCTTTCTTTAAGAGGATTCTTCATTAGAGATCCTCCCGCTACAGTATCAAAAATTGACATGTTTCCCTATAACAGACCCTTATAAAATTTTTGGATTAGTAACCACATATCTATACCATTATGAGGTAATTTTCAAGTCATATATTTATATCATTTTCATGTAGAATATAATTATTCATCTTCTAATTGAAAAAATTTGATATTATTTACTCGTATATCCTTGGATTTAGAAGGTGTAAAGAATCGAGTGTGGGAGTTCCTAGCCATCTCATCCCATGTAGTGATGGAATGTGCTGGCAGACTTTGTAACTAGTCTCAAAATCGATCCTATAAGGAAAATTAGAAAAATAAAGTCTTACCGCATTGCTTGAAATTTTCTAGAGTTCAAATGTGTCACAGATCTTGAGAAAGTATTCTAGATGCTTGTTTGGATCTTCATGTGGAAGTCTGGTGAATTTAACACTATTAAAAATCATTTAAATGATTGTAGGATTTATCTTGAAGTGGTTTGCATTAATTGGGTTTCTAGGATGCTTTGTTGCAATCCTTTTTTTGATGGGTCCATGTAGTCAGCTAGCGTCAACAACCCTTGATCTCTTTGCGGAACCCCAGTGGGTTGATTTTGCTCAGCGCCTTCCATGGTTGTATCTTCCTTGTACACCAGGCTTGGTTCAATACAATGGGTGGACTCAATGATCTCCTCTTTCTTTGATTGAGTGTTGAAATTGTGCATCAAAAATCTGAAATTCACAGTACGAACACACCCAACATAAAAATAGAAATTTAAATAAGTAAATAAAAAATTGAAATCCTAAAAAAACTAAAAAGCCACTATACTTGGAAATAGTGCCAGTTTGATATCTTGGAAGAGAATCGTTAATTCCCTACAATTCCATACAAAAACAAATTGATAAAACTAAAACTATTCTACTCAATTAATTAAAATTTAGTATTGTTAAGTTAAAGTTTGAACCCACAAAGACAGAAGAATTTGTTTTATTAGGTTTCCAAAATATTTAATTTTATAAAATTGAGAAAAGGGGTGATAAAAGAGTGATTTGATTGGATTTTATTGAAGGAAAAAAGAAAATAAGATTGATTTATTGGGTTGTAAATAGATTTTAAAAGTGTGTCGAGGTTATTGTAATTTCAGTGTTCGGGTGAAATTGGATTTTAGAGCATAGATTGGTTAATTCATGATTTGGTGTCAGGGCCAATAAGAGGAAGATCCAATGGTCATGGTATCTACTCCTTAATGTGGTAATACCCTATTTCCCATGGTGTAGTAGTTTAGGATTTTACTAAATTATGTTTCTCCCATTAACATATTTGAACCTCATTTCCCCAAAATTTAACAATGGTCGTGACTTCTTTAGGGTTATTAGTTGCAAAAATTTGATGTTCCTTTTTTATCTGAATATCAATGGTCATGATAAATGAAAAATAAATGTATTGGAATTTGAAATTAAATTATAGAAAACCAAACACATGAAAAATAAAAGGAATTAAATCCAATGTACCTTCCCCATTCAGTTATGTCACCCTAGAACATGAAGGGATTACCCTCTCATCATAGAGATGAGAGGTTTAGAGGGAAGGAGAAAAAAAATGAATATGTTATGAAAAGATAGAAAGAACTCAAATAGGGCACAATAGCTTCACTCTAAGTGTTTTTCTCCAACCAAATCTGAATGCCCCAAATCAGCAGCCTAGCTTCTCTATTTATAGGCTCTAGATGGTTTCTACCTGACCACATCCATGGAATGTAATGAGGTTAAATTTCATATAACCCTGATCCGATGTTGCCTCTTTGATTTTTTTAATCTGTGTGAATCTCATGCAAATCACATTCTAGTATTTTGACCACTGACTCCTTTTACGACATGTAATGGGGACTCACGGTGTATGACCTTTAAATCTTAAAATCCTGTGAATCCATAGGTATTTATTATCCAAAAACAAATATCTAAAAATTTCATGTTGTGTAATGTAGTTACACAATGTGTAATGGTCTTTCACAGTGTGTATCTAATTCAAAACTTGTCCTAGTAGCTACCTTCCTCTTTGATGAAGTCAAGATGTGTAATGGGATTACACGATGTGTAATAATTATTCTTCTAGTTTTTCAGATTCAACTCCTTCAAAAATTTGTTATAGTGTCATGCCATAAAATATAAAACAAGTTAATTCACTCCAAATTTGGAAATATTGTTAATTTAAGTACAAAAATCATTATAATGAAACGTTCAAAAATGTATGCATGAAATACACTTATCAAATACCCCCCACACTTGAATTCATACTTGTCCTCAAGGATGGAATCTAAACATACTACAATGTAAATTCACCTAACCATGCTTCAAATTCAAATTAAATAAAAGTAATTGATCAAATAGAAAATAAAATTTTCAAGTATCACACAAGAAAATTTATCAACACCTCGCATTTTAAAGAAAAAAATCAACCACATATTTTAATCTTTATCTTTTGAAATAGCCACACATCTTCAATCATTATTTTTCATTTTTCAACTCATTATTAATATAAATTCCATTTTCAATATACCTCACATAAATTTTTCTTCTCATTATTGGGGTACAAATGTAAATAGAGTTCATCACATATCTCAAGAACATGTAACTTACCCTAGGCTTGCAGGGAATCTAGCATCTCCACCACGTAAAGACAGAAATCACAATTAATCATGAGGGATTCACCATTTAGGATCAAATGACACTGAAGTTTAAGTTAGGTAGAGAAATGATATAAATCAATTAAGTCCCAAAAATGAGGTTCAACTCTAAAGTACTTTGCATGATAATCAAAAATAGATCAATGAAAGTCTCATTTTCCCCAGTATCTCAAAGTAGGATCGTAAGAGATGAAATGAAAAAAATGAAACACCCTATTTTTATTATTTTTCTTATCATTTTATAAAGTTTCGTTGGGTGTAATTCTCACATACACCAGCCAACCCCTAATGATCTCCTCATGACACTATTTTTGATAGTTATAACAAGATCACTGGTCAAGTAAATGGGGATTTTTGAATTTCCCTAGAAACAACCCTTTTTTTAAAATGGTATTCAATAAATACAATTAATGTGACTTATCCAAATCACATCAAACTTACCTCACACTTATTCAGTATAAATCATACATCCCTTCCACCAGTTTCCACTTCCCCCACTCTTATGTTTGAAAATCATGCAAAATATTTCTAGGAAGGTAGGAAAGGATAAAATAGGCTTGTAACATAGAGAATTTCCTAACAAGGTTGTTCATGGTTTCTAATGGATTAAAAATGAATTAATTATAGTTAGGTATTAGGATAAGGGATAAACAAAAATAATTCCTCAATCATATTAAAATTAATTCTATTCAGTCATAGTTTCGCTAAGATGTAAAGAAACTTCTAGAAGAAAACATGCTCGAGTTTCTCAAGAAATATAATATAGAAAGAATGTAATATATTGTCTCAATGGATATATAGATAATGAGATGAATGGTTGGGAAAATAACTCATGGAATTTAATATGAATAATTAAATCAATGAATGCAAATTTCAGAAATTCAAATCATGGCCAGATCTTAGAAAAAATTCATTTATAATGATCAACATGTTACCTTAATAATGATTTTTCAAATATTAATCCACAGGCTTATCTCTACTAATTTTTTTATCCATTTTTCACATTAAAATTTATTGACAAATAAATCTAAATACATGACATGATAAAATTCCTTGGCAGTTTAAGTCTCCTAGATCAGCTAATTAATGAATGAATCAAGTGCGGGCATGAAATTGGAAGTTAATTCTATAATTAAATGTGGGGTATGAATTAGAAAATTACATAATTGAAATTCTTACTCCCCTTGAAATTTTTTATTCAATTTTGGGATTTATAGGTTTTTCCTACTATAGATTCATAACCTATAACTATCTGTGAACCTCTTTTAATTATTCATGTTGTTTCCTATTATCTTGGGTCTTGATGGTCCATCAAATTAAAAACAATCAAGTGAAAGCAAAGGCCATTATCGATGAATTTTGAAATATTTGGAATGAGAGCATTCATGCCTCTAAAAAAGAAATAAATAAAAAAACTTGGGTTTCCTCCTAGAAGCGCTTTTGTTTAATGTCATTAGCTCAACCTTACCTCCTTCATATTTATCTCACGTGATGGATGATTGAATATTTTTTACCACTTAGAGGTCCATAAATGGTATCAGATGTTCCCTATCCATGTAGGTTGGACCCTTTCCTTATTCTATGAATATATTTATTCTCCCAGACAGTAGTACAAGCTTTATCTCCATTGGACAGACCCACAATTTCTTCCTCAATCCTGATGAACTAAATGGAAGTTCATGTACCATCCATACCTCTTATCATTTCTCTGATGTAGTGGATTAAATCACTCATTTGGTGTCAGCAGTATTATTCTTCATCTTCTCTTTCTTTTTCTATTGCACATCCTCTTGCATAACAGCATTTAACTCATGTACCTCTTCAATTTCAGAAACATTCTCAACTTTATCTACTTCTCATTCTCCAAACTCATTGTCTCTTGTACATTGTATTTCTTCATTGATCGATGTATGTTGAAACTTAATTGATCACTTAAAACTCTCAGACATAGTTCACCATTATGAATATCAATCAGCACATGCCCTATGGATAAAAATAGCCTTCCCAAAATGAGTGGATTCCTCTCCTCTTCCATATCCAGCATAAGTATTTCCAAAGGGAAGTAGAACTTTTCCACTTCAATCAGTATGTCTTCAATGAATCCTCTTGGGGATTTCACTATTGAATCTTCTAATTGAATAAGTATTCATGTCGGCTTCAGTCCATCCAGTCCCAAACTCTTGAATGTTGTGTACGACGTGATATTGAGACTCTCACCTAAGTCACACAAATCATTCCTACATATGGTAGCTCCGATAAATATGGGAATTAAAAAGATGCATGGATATCTTTGCTTCTTAGATAGGTCATTTGATACCTCTACCGAACACTCTCATGTCAGTGTAATTGTTCCAATCTCTTCCATCTTCCTCTTGTTGGTTATCAACTATTTATTGAATTTTTCATATGTATCCATGTTCCCAAGGGCCTCTAAAAAGGTATATTAATATGTAATTTTTTAAATTGTTCAAGAAACTTACCTCTCTGTACACTATTCTTTGTTTTCACTATTCGATCTGGAAAAGGAATCCTTGGATTGTACTAAGGTGGTTCTTCTTCTTCTTCAGTTACATGTTCCTTGTTAGCTTCAGTTTCCTCTGGTGGTTGTCCTAAAAATTTGATACCACTTCCTTTTTTTTTCTTCCTTCTTCTGAGCTCTAAAGCTTTCAAATATTCATGTGGGAATTATTCAGTGAATCCGGGTAGTGTAGTGCTATCTCTCTCTCTCTAAGATGATCATAAATTTTTCCTACTTGAAGCTCCATATTCCTTGATGTGGCTTATTGGTGGGATGATTATTCTTTTATTTCTTTGAATTTAACCCTAGAAGTAGTCATGAATGTTTCCAGTGTCTCTTACAATGAATGGACATGGCTTATTAGTGAGGGACCTTGAGGTGCATGTTGTTGTAACCCTTATGGTTATTGTTGAAATAGTTTCCCTTGTTGTTGTTGTTATTGTGATCTCCAACCCTGAAATTTATTACCCTGGTTGTAATCAGCATAGTTGGAATTTTCTATATGCATACCTTGGGTGTTTTGTTATTGGCCCATCATGATCTTCATATTCTTGGTTAGAGACTATAGTTGTGCTGACATATAATCATTATTTTTTATTGCATGAACTCCTTTCTATTGTGTCCCTTATCCTTTCCATTAGAAACTCTTTATTTCCATTTTATCTAATAGGTTGTAGCTTTCTTCAGGAGGCTTTTTCATTAGGGATCCACCAGCTGCAGTATCATGAATTGACATGTTTCCCTGTGACAGACCCTTATAAAATTTTTGGATTAGTAACCTCATCTCTATACCATGATGAGGGAATTTTTGAGTGATATCCTTATATCGTTCCCATTAAAAATAAAATGATTCATCTTTGAATTGAAAAAAATTGAGAATATTTACCTGTATATCCATTGATTTAAAAGGTGTAAAGAATCGGGTGTGGAAGTTCCTAGATAGTTTATCCCGTGTAGTGATGGAATATTCTTTAAAGCTTTGGAACCAATCTCAAGCTCAATCCTATAATTAAAATCATAAAAATAAAATCATACTACATTTCATGAAACGTTGTGGAGTTGAAATGTGTCATTGAGCTTGAGAAAGTCTCCTAAATTCTTGTTCGGATATTCATGTGGAATTCCAGTGAATTTAACACTATTCAAAATCATTGAAATGATTGTAGGATTTATCTCAATGTGGTTCATAGTAATGGGGGTTTCTAGGATTCTTGGTTTCAATCCTCTGGTTGATGGGTGCACGTATTTAGGTAGCGTCAACAACCCTTGATCTCTTTGCAGAACCCCAGTGGGTAGATTTTACTCAGCGCTTTCCATGGTTGTATCTTCCTTTTACTCCAGGCTTGGTTTAGAATAGTGGTTGGACTTGATGATCTTCTCTTTCTTTGATTGAGGGTTGTAATTGTGCATCAAAAATCTAAAATTCACAGTATGAACACACCCAATATAAAAAGAAAAATTTAAATAATGATATAAAAGAATGAAATCCTAAAACAACTAAAAGGCCACCATCCTCAGAAACGGTGCTAGTTTGATATCCCGACAAATCATTGTTAATTATCTAAAATTATATGAAGAAAAAAATTGATAAAACTCAAACTATTCTACTCAATTAATTAAAATGTATTATTGGTAAGTTTGAGGTCGAACCCACAGAGATGAATAAATTAGTTTGATTAGGTTTTCAAAATATATAATATTATAAAATTGAGGAAATAGGTGATAAAATAGTGATTTGATTGTTTTTGATTGAAAACAAAAGAAAATCCTATTGATTAATTGGGTTGTAAATAGATTTGAAAAGAGTGCCAGGGTTTTTGTAATTTCCGGGTTTGGGTGAAATTGGATTTTAAAGAATAGATTGTTTAATTCATGATTTGGTTTTGGAGTCATGAAGAGTAAGATCCAATGGTCATGGTATCTCCTCCTTAACGCAGAAATACTCTATTTACCTTGGTCTGGTGGTTTAGGATTTTACTGAATTATGCTTGTCCCATTACCATATTTAAACCTGATTTCCCCTAAAGTTGAAAAGGGTCATGCCTTCTTTAGGTTTATTAGTTGCAAAATTTTTATGTTCCTTTTTGATCTAAATATAAATGGTCGTGATAAATGAAAAATAAAGTTATTGGAAGTTGAAATTAAATTACGGAAAACCAAACACAAGAATAATAAAAGGAATTAAATCTAGCGTACCTTCCCCCTTTAGTTACATCGCCCTAGAACATGAAGGGATTAACCTCCCATAATAGCGATGTGAGTTTTAGAGGGAAGGAAAAAAGAAAATTAAAACATTATGAAAAGAGAGAAAGAAATTGGATAGGGTGCAGTAGCTTCACTCCAGGTGTTTGCCTCTAGCTAAATTTGAATGCCCCAAAGTAGCAGCCTAGCTCCTATATTTATATGCTCTAGATGGTTTCTTCCTAAACAAATTCACGACATGTAATGAGGTTACACATCATCTAATCCCGATTTGATGTTGCCTCTATGATTTTTGAATCTGCATTAATCTCACGTGAATCTCATTTGAAGATTCTAACCATTGACTCCTCTTACGACATGTAATGGGGACTCACGGCATGTAACCACTACTATAAATAAGTCTTTTATCTGTGCTATAAATTTCCTTTAATAGTGCTATAAAAGCGATGTTAATCGCGGATAAGATAAAGGGGTTCCCATTTAATAGCACTAAAAAAGTGCTGATAAAGGTCCCCCCTTTATCAACGCTTTTTTAGAGCTGATAAAGGGCTACATTTATCAGTGGTATTTTGAGCATCGATAAAGGCCCAATTTATCAGTAATTTTTTAGCACTGATAAAGTTCCACCTTTATCAGCACTAAAAATAGAGCTGATAAAGGCCGACTTACCTATGATGTTCTGTTTATTTAACAGTACACCCAACACCTGCAACTGCACACAAACCACACCTGCACCTACACACATACAGCACAAAACAGCTGCAGAAAACAGCAACTACACAAAAATAAAGCACAGAAGAACGAAACAGTACACACAAGAGTTTCTTAAAAAATTCTATATACATTTACTTGAAATCATGAATACAAAAAAACACACTACGATATACATTTCAAAAAAAATTTATATGGTTACAATTACAACTATCCAACACATTGTTAAAAAAATTAATGTTTCATCCTTTTTACACCCAAGATTCATGTACAGGGGACATACTAAGTTTCCAATAATAGTAAATTGATGTTTTACTTTTCTATTTTACTGTTGATTTCATTTCCACCTTAGGTGGCACACTTGGGTGTAATATTTAGCTATTATATAGATATTGAATCTTGACCCAGTATGAAAACGGTGGTTTGATTACGCATCATGATAGACACTTATGCTTATATGATGTATGATTTGTTATGATTTTCATTGGGAACCTAGGTTGATCTAAGATGGGTTGGACAATTTAAGGTTTCAACAAAGAACATAAATAGTGTTTTCTGACTTAGCCTCTTTTGGTGGCATTCTACTCAGCCAACCCAAACATGTGGTTCCAATGAGATCTGTATGTGACTTTATATGCATCTGATATATGGTCCAGACCCTGATAAGGGTATACATGTGTTTCTTAAATATTTTTTTGATGTATAGCCTCTTTAGTGGAATTATACTCAGCTAACCCGAATTGATACATGAGATTTGATGTCTGGCCTTATCATGGGTAGGCAAGGGTCCATGAAGCTGGATTATATGTGATGCCTAACTCTAATGTGGGTAGGTAGGGGTCCATAAGACAATATTATACTTGATACCTAACCTTGATATGGGTAGGTAAGAAGCCTTGAGACCAGATATTGTGTGACATGGTGTGGTAAGGGAGTGTAAGGGTGGTGAGATGTGTTACCTGTTACAACCTTTTCTATTGGTGATATTTGTATATATAAAATGATATGGTTATTTGACCATCATGATTGGTATTCAGTGGGATGCCACCTAGAAGGGATTCGGTGGAGCGTCAGGAGGGTGGTGATATGGTTCTGCTTAAGTGTTCATGAGATGAGGCCCCAAAGGGTTGGGATGATCATGATCTCTAGGTACAGGATTCGATATAGGTGAGAAAGCTACAGATGGAAAACATTGGTCCATGTATTGATAAGCAGCTCAAGGTGAGCGTGGTTCATTTTATATAGGTCATCAATAGGGGATCCCAGGGAGATGATCCATCTATGGCTAGGGGTAATATTGTAACTCTCTTGGAGGGAGGTTTTTTGGGTTGGTTAGAGTTGTTGGGTTGGTGAGTTTGGTTAGCGTGGGGAGAGGGATTTTTAAGATGGGAAGGGACGTGGATAAGAGGAGGGATATTCTATTTTGGTTAGATGGCTTCCAAGCTTGGTTGGGTGAGCCAAGGGGCCTCCCAAGGGTTTCTCAGTATCGTCTTCTACCTTCTTTCCTCTTTCTCAGAAGTTGTAATTCTAGGTACACATTGTTGTTTTTTATTAATAAAAGTCATTTTTCTACTTGATCAGTGTGAGGTATTTATCATTTGGTCTTACCATCCGGAAAATTCTTCTTGGGGGATAAGAGAAGATGACTAGGCTCGACATGGTGGATCAACAACTGAAGGATATAGACGACACGCTCTGACAAAGCTGCATGATTCGACTGCAGTGGGAAGGCAACCTGTATATTCTCACATTACTAGTAGAACTCCTTGAAAGAAAGCACCAGTCAAAGGGGACTAGAATAACAAAGAGATCTGGGTGTGAAGAAGTGAATTAGATCAGTCTGGTGTAGGGGAAGAATGCATACTTAGCGGAAGAAAATTTTGTAAATATGAAAGGTGAACCTTTTACTTTCGACCTTCTACAAAATGGTGATTATATGAGGGAGGAGATCAATATGCGTTGAGATGAAGACGACAACAAGGGGAACAAGAGATGTCAGCAAAATAAGTTCATAGACTCAAAGTTTCATACTGACAAGGAGATATCACAGATGAACACAAACTATGAATGAATTAACAAGGGAGGCATAGGTACAGAAGAGTCAAAGAGTGATTTACGAATTAGTATGAAGAAATTTGCGGACTTGATGTTTGAGGTAAATGAATCTGATCTTGATTTTGGGGATACTGGTATCGAGCCGCATTTCAACAGTTACAGTATTCACAACATGGAGTGAGTTATAAGTTCCCAATTCTATGGGGGAGGGTTGACATGGCAAGGGATGTCATCTCTATTATCGACTCAACCACAATATCCTCGGAATAACCAGTAAAGGAAAATTTTTAGGAAGGCTACAACATTGGAATTAACACAATCGAGCTACTTGGAATGTGTAGACTACCTATGGTATCTGTATTCAATACATGCAATAATTTTGTTTTAAATATCTTTCCTCAAAGCATTACCTCCACCTTGGAGTTTGTTGTTTCTTTGTTGGGACTAACATGGGAATCCATCATTCTGGGGGCATTTAGATGGTTTGATTTACTACTAGATTAGGCCTATGAGGTTGCAAAGGATATCTCTTATTTAGCTGGAAATTTATCATGTATTTGAAAATTGCATGGTGATATTTATCATGTATATTCCAAAAGTTTACCATGGGGGGAAGAAGACATGAGGATCAAAATTGATGAGGATTCTTCAAATAGTTCCATATGTTCATAGAAAGAGACATGTTGTGTAGTTGTGGCTTTACTTATTAGTTCTTACTAGTGGGTTATGCACATGTATTCTGTAAAAACTAGTCTATATGTTGACGTTACAACAGCTTTAGAACTCATTTTCATAGGAAAAATTTGTTACAGTCATGCCCAGGCAGATTAGAAGCTACCCAAGATGATTTCCTTGGGGGTTTCCTGACTGAAGGTGACAACAGTGAGTTATGGGTGGCGAATGGGATTCTATATTATAATTCAACCTTTCCATGACATGATTTTATCAGATCTTGGAAGTTGGATATGTTCTTTGTTGACATTTTTACATTATTTAGGAGGTTTTATAAAAAACAAAGAGAAAAGGTTGGTTGATCAAACTTTTGAGCCAAGGAACCTCAAAATTCCTTTTAAAGAGGTTGGAACAGAGTACACCAGTGATGATACAGGTGGGTTACTTTCTAGTATTATGTCTATCATTCAGCAATGTTGTATCCAACTGAAGGATGAAATAATAAAGAAGTTCCAAGTGTTGTAACATTAGAAGAGAAATAGGGGGTTGAGAAAGAATAGTCGTGATGCCATGAGTGCAGTGACTAATGTGTTGAAAGACTTGGCACACTCACACATGTCTGACAAGATATGCTATAATGGTAAGGAAGTTGAAAACTGACTATGGTGTTGGCTTATTTGATCATGTGGGACATGATTAATGACAATCTCAGCCGACATGGTGTACAGGCATGTTGGGAATATGTTTCCCAAAATGGAGTTCTAGATCACAAATAACTTGTGGAGGGATTGTTTGTTCCACCTAGAGTTCACCCAAAGAGAAAATTGGATGCCACTCTAATGGATTTGTATCCATGTTTGTATGATGCATGTGCCCATCAAATTAGTGGCCCAGCTACTTATATAACAGAATTATTTGAGAGGAAAAATAAAGGTAATCTCATTTCTAATTTTCAAAATGATCTTGTTCTGAAAGGGTGTTGATTCCCTCAATTATAATAGAAAAATACTCAGTACATGAAGAGGGATTTTCTACTTTATGAGGTAGAGCTACTGAAAGAGGGTAGTATAGGGACAATCACACGACAACAAGACAAGGGTTTCATCCACTGATGGGAGGACTGTGACAAGTACTTGGTCGGCTCAAGTAACCTCACTACACAGATGTTGAAGGACAGTATCCACAAAAACAGTGGTGTTTCGATCAGGGTAATGCCTAATTCTAAGAAGTTGATGACCAGGGGGAAGGACTGAGCTATCAAACAAGACCTTTATAGTGAACACAAGTCAAGAAGGAGAGATAAGACGAGCAAACAACATAGTGTATGGACAGATGATCAAGGAATGCAATATGTATCTATGGTGACTCCTCCAGTGATTCATCATGTTTCTCACTTAGAGGACAAGGTGATTTTAAAGATAGCAGTAGTAATATATATTTAGGTGGTGGGGTTGGGTAGTAATTCTGGTAGGGAGAAGTTGTACTCAAGTGGGTATGGGGTATTAATGGCCAGGGGTAATATTGTAACTCTCTTAGAGGGAGGGTTTTTGGGTTGGTTAGAGTTGTTGGGCTGGTGAGAGTGGTTAGCATGGGGAGAGGTCTTTTTTAAGAGGGGAAGGGATGTGGATAGGGGGAATGGATATTTTGTTTTGGTGATACGGCTTCCAAGCTTGGGCGGGTGAGCCAAGGGACCTCCCGAGGGTTTCTCGGTATCATCTTCTACCTTCTTTCCTCTATCTCTCAGAATCTGTAATTCCAGGTACACATAGTTTTCTTTCATTAATACAAGTCATTTTAATTATTGATTAGAATGAGGACTTTATCATAATTCTTGTGGGATTTTTAGGTATAGGTGGTCAGACACAATGTACTATCTCAGAAGTATTTTGAGGCCAGATTCTTCGAGCACTTCGTCTAGAGACACCGATGGTCATAGGGGCATGAGGTGTAGGATGACGTGGATTAGGTTTTTTGGTGATTTCCAATCATCATTTTTTGTTCGATGCACTGTTGGAGATGTGTTCTCATATATAGGACTTTTGGATCATCTCCCTAAAGTATCAAAACAACTGAATGCATTTTCTCGATTTTGAATAGGCCAGTTACTCTGATACCTACTATAATGACCCAAACATTTCATAAATTTATATCACATATGAGTATATTAATATTCCTTAAATAGAGGAAATAAATTAAACATAAATATGAAACAATGTATTAATTCTATGGACAATGCTTTTACTATGAAAACATCAATATTACCTGTGTGATTGAGCAGATACAGCATCGTTGCTCTTCCTACAAAGACATGTCACATGGACAGAAATATTCTAAAATAAACAAAACCTACAAGGAATAATGAAAATCAAATCAATGTTTCATTATATAATTTTTTGTTAAAATAGAGATATTATATCGTAAAATTACCTTTACATATTTCCAGAAGGTTTATTTGGTCCAGATATAATCTAATAAAAAAACTAAGGATTCTTTGTGCACCTTACTATTGTTGGTTAACTACCGCTTATCATAGAATCTAATCTGAACTTCGGATCTGGATTCTCCATGATTCTATCATCTGACACCATCACTATGATGTCATCATTCACCATTAACTTTTCCTTCTCTTTCTGCACCCATTGTAAATGGGTTCAAAAAGAGAAGGAAAAGTGAATGTTGAATGGTGATATCATAGAGATGGTTTCGGATGAGAGAATCATGGGGATGTGGGATCCGAAGTTCAGATAAGATACTATGCTAAGTGGTAGTTAACCAACACTAGTAAAGTGCACAAAGAATCCTTTGTTTTTTATTAAATTTTTGAGTGATGCGCAACCATTTTTCTTCCAACACACTACATCAGTAGAAACAGCAACATAAATGACCAAAATAAAGAATATAAATGATCCATGCCATAATATTTTAGGTTTAGTGCTTTTGGAAACATGGAAACATAAATAACTAGATCATAAGAGTCTCTCATTAAGTTATTCTATACTAGAAAGACAAATCATTTCTAAAACCATTCTTCATAACCTAATAATGTGAAACATAAGAAAGGGTGATCATAGATGCTCAATAAGTGTAAATAAGGAAGATATAAATGATCATATATGGATAATATAAGTAGTATAAATTCACCTTCATCATATTTGTGTATAATATCCCATCATTTATGTTTCCCCTTCATTTCTAAACACATCTATATCATCATGTGAATATGATTTTTTGCGACAGTCATGGTAGTACTAAGAAAATACAAATACCCAAAAGATTAATAAATATTTTAAATGAACAAGTAATTATTTTCAAAAATACCTCTTCAAGGATGCTAGTTTTTTGATGAAATATGATATCTTTCATAAATTTACAAACATAATAACCACAATCCTTTTCATTTTTTTGTTTTGAACACTGCGGAAACATAGACAAAAATAATTAATTTATTTTGATATGTGTTTGGATAGTGAAATCTTATTATATATACCAGGATACTTGTCTAGTTATAGATCTCGTTGGAGTTCTTGTCCTTAGGCCCTGGATTCATTCCCTGAAGTAGACAATATTTATGCATTGCCCTATCATAACATAATCCTCGTTAAAAGATAATATAAATTATACAACTAGATTTTTAATTCTAAGATGTTGGATCTAGTGTATTACAAATTGAAAAATTCCATCATGCATGGTTGGTTTATTGGATATCCATGCATTGAATCCATAAAATAAATATTTTTAGTATCCAAATTGACCGCAATGAGCATCCAATGCTTCCCAAAAACAAAAAAAGGAATAAGTAATGAAATAAATGAAAATATAGTTGATATAATTAAATTGTAGAGTTTTACCCCTGCACCGTTGGTATTAAAAAGTGTTTGTCATCTATAATTTTGTTCTCAAATGATTTGATCATGGATGACATTATTTCACCCTCTTTATCGTCATTTATTTCTTCTTTTGAAGAGGTGATATGAGGACTAACGAGTCCAATTTTTCTTACATGGGGAAATCCCTTCAATTGTTTTTCATATATACACCTGTAAAAAATATGAAATGTATTTAGTCATAATTATCATAGTATATCACCTTTTGTAAAATCAAATCCTGAAAACATACATCATGTATACATTTATAACTAAGTTGTCTAGACATTCATACTTGAGAATTTCATCTACATTATCAGCACTAATGAAATATGATTCCTCCTCTCCATACATATTTTTTTTAAATCAACTATGTGAGTATTTATATCTATCAACTTTGTATCCACATGAGCCTGAAATGATATTAAATGTGGATATATAATGGGCAGGGTGAAGTTGATCTCAGTAGATCGGTTCGATCGGTTGGTTGATCCTTGAGATATTGTTGAGCCGATGTTTCGTTTCACCCCCTTCCCTTTGTCGTTCTATAATAATATTCATCGATTCAGAACTTTTTTCATTAAATCTGAAGGGTTTGTCTTGAAAAATAAATTGTAAATGAATACCTCTATGCCGACATGTTTTTTTACAAGAATTGATGGCCATGCGACGAATGTTCCAACAGCTTGTTCAACTGTATGAATGTCATCATCATCATTTGGAACAAGTATCTCAGTGCTCATCTCATTAGCTATGTTAATCGATACTCTGACATGACCTGTTGAAATTGGTCTATTTTCTAGTATGGAATTCTATATATTGAACACCGTAGCCCTCGCTACAAGGAAATAGGTGGGAGTTGATAAATATAAATAACAGTCATTTTAACCCTATAGAATATTAGTACAGGAAAGGTATTAGTGTCTATGTGATTCATATTTCACAGAAACAATTATTAGAATATTTATTACCTCATCTAAGTCAAGTTTTTGAGGGGAATGGATCGCCTCAAAGCTGGTGGGGGTGGGGTAAGATCTTCACGCATGGGTTTTTGTTGAGTTGTTTCTTATCTTTTCCTCTCCCCCATTAAACATTATATCATATCTCTCTGGTATTTTAATTCTTCTTGAAAAATATTTATTATTTCTCTCATCTTTTTCATTTCCTCAGTTTGATCCTCTGATAGTTTTTTTTTTTGAAAATATGTTTGGGGTGTCACCCCAAAACCTGCACCTCTGACATGGTCATACTGTTCTGGGCGCTTCAAGGCTACTGAAAGTATGTCTGCATATGGTGCGGGTGTTTTTGATTCTTATGACTATGTCAGATAGAAAATATAAGAAAATAAGTACTCATTGTTATATAATAGTAATTTAAAGAAACTCAAATTTATATTATTTCATACTTACACATGTTTCCCACACTTTTTGTATGTTTTCATCTATCAGTGTCCCCTCTTTATTTACATGAGCCTCCTTCCATAGCACATGGTGTGGGAAGGAAGTGGCTTTCAATTTTGATTCATCAATCTGTATATAAACAGAGGAACATGGTTATGGTGTTTTTTTATGTCACATAAAATTATTACGGTGGATTTAAAATACATACCAATTTTTTCTCAAGTGAAGCATACCCCATCCTTGCTTTACCATAGGGGTACACTGGTTTTGTTGCCTGTTCTTTATTTTCACCACTTAGTTGTTGTTTCATAAATAAAAAACTGTCAATCAATGTGATGAATTCAATAAAATTCAAACAACGTATTACCAGACACAATGTAGTCTGCTCCACATGATGGCTTCTAAACGCATCCCACGCTCCTTGGGATATCAAGTGTGCATAAATAGGAGGTGGGTGCAGCTTGATTTTCCCTTCATCATCTTTAAGATTATATTTCGTTAAAATTGTGCAATATCATCTATGAATCCTTCCTAAAACTCTTAATACATATTCCGTGTGTGAGGCATCTACTATAAATACACTCTACAAGGGAAATTGAATAGTAAGTCAATGTTTTAGTATTTTATTTTATTTTAATAAATTAAAGAAATTATATCATAATGTTACCATAATCTCTTCCCACATTAGTGTCTTCATCCCGATGACAACATGGTTCCATGACTGTACATCAATCAGAACATGTTTCCAAGTGACGATTCCAATGTAGCTATTAAACATGGATTTGATTAGGTTAACATGTTGGTCTCGCTTATTCCATCCCACCTAAAATTTTATGCCTTTTTCTTTTGCCTTAAGGATTTTGGCTAACATTTTCAAAATATAGATCTCTTGTTTTTTTTTTGCGTCATCAGGGTTTCATTACCGAAAATTTCCTCAGTTTCATCATCATCATCATGTTTCTCCTTAGTGATAGCATTGACACTGGGACCAACAGAAACAGGTTAAGAAACCTGTTGTACCTTGACACTGGGACCAGTAACAATAGGTTGAGAAACCTGTTGTTGCTCTGCACTGGGACCAGTGGCAGTAGGTTGGGAGACCAGTTGTGCCTCGGGATTGGGTGCATCAGTAGGTGAAGAAGTCATTATCTGTAGAAGTGGGTTACCATTTAATTTAGATTACATAAAAGAAGCAGCGAATAGATAATAACATAATATAACACAATGTATATTATAATAAAAAAATAACATGATTATTGAACTATCTTTTTTTAAGGCTAAAGAGATTTGGACCCTCTATCGACTATGTAAATCCCTTAATTTTTGTCTCCTATGACATATAAAATGTCATCTACATTGGGACCTCTAATAAATGATTATGAAGTCTCAATGAAAGGGTCATACTCTATTAAACCTTCATCTATCCCTTCAGTTGTTTTGGTCGATAATAGAACAGCTGACCAGTTTCGATTTGCGAGATCTAGAACCTAAAATACTTGTACTGCCTGTGATGCCATTATAAATTGTTTGTATTTCTCTCCTTCCTTACTGAAATCAACTTTCAAAAATCCCAATTCATCTATTTTAAGAGAACTCCTATTATCAACCCACTTTCATTGAAAAATCGGCACTTGGAATTTCATATAATCCAACTCCCATATTTGTTTGATGATGCCAAAGTATGACATATTCGCATAAATTGGATTTATATCCTTAGTACTGGAAACATGCATCGCTTTATCCACAAGTGTAACTCCACTATTCTTTATGGTACTATCTTCATAATGTACATTAGTATAAAATGTATAACCATTAACTACATAAGCATTGTAAGATAATATATACACACTTGGTCCTCCGGCTATCCATCGAAGTCGATATGAAATTGAGTCCATATTTTCATCTAACTTCTTAAAAATATGGTCCCGAAACCATCCTATAAACTTTATATTATGTGTATCTGATATCCATTTTTCATCCTTAGATGTATTCAAATGAGTAATAATTTCTTTGTGAGTTTGAACATATGGGTCAACATCAAAATTGTTGTGCAAAATGTAAAGGTGGGCCTACTCAAGATCTGTAATATTTATTGTGAAAATCTCTCTTCCAGAAATTTCTTCACCCTCAAGTTGTCTAGTGTAAAGAGATTTTGGTAGGCCAATTTTTTTACACCAGATAGGTATTTGGTACAGAATTCAATGGCTTCTTCAACAATATATTTCTCTACAATAAAACCCTCTGGCCGACTTTGATTTTTGACATACCCTTTCAAAATATTCATATACCATTCAATGGGGTACATCAATTTATAATATAAAGGACCACATAGTCGAATCTCTCTCACCAAATTAACCATCAAATGAACCATCATATCAAAGAATGTCGGTGGGAAGAACATTTCCAATTCACATAATATGATGGAAATTTCTCTTTCCATAGTTGGAAATTTCACCAGGTTTATAACTTTTCTTCATATAGATTTGAAGAATAAATAGAGCTTCGTTAATGTATGGGGGAAATTATTGGGTAAAATGAAATGTAAAGCTATAGTAATTAGATCTTCCATCAAAACATGGAAGTCATGTGATTTCAGACCCTTTAACTTTAAATCTCTCATTGGCATGATGTTCATGATATTTAATGAATACCCATCTAGAACCTTTACGTCCTTAAATAAGTTGCAAAACTGATATCTCTCCTATCTGGAAAGAGTGTAAACAGCAGGAGGAAGAAATGTTCATTTTTCACCCTTCACTGGTGCAACTCTTCTCGTATTTCCATCTCAACCATGTCCAACCTATCCTTAATTCCATCCTTTTTTTTGGGTGAATTTATCAATGTGTCTATGACACTATCATATACATTTTTTTCAACATTCATAACATCAAGAAAATTTCTCAAATACAGACAATTACAGTATGGTAATTCAAAAAAAACTGATCTCTTTTTCCAACCGGTTTTCGTAAGGTTTTTCAAAAATGGTTTACCAAAAGTAGTGTCCACATATTTTACTTTATCAAAAAATTGATCACCTATTAGTGGAGATGGTGTTTTATGTTATTATGAACTTCTATCGAATGATGTCATCCAAGATCGGTACTTATGTTGTCGGGGTAGAAATCAGTGATGTCCTAGAAACACGGTTTTCGATGAATGTTTCAACCTAATTGACTGTGTACATTATTTGCAAATAGGAAACCCTTGAGTTCCTTTAATACTATATCCTGACAAATTTCTATAAGAAGGAAAGTTATTTATCATCCCATGCAACATGGCTCTCAAAGTGAAATCTTCATTTTTGTAAGCATCATACTACGTAACACCTGAATCCCACAATAATTTCAAATCTTTTATCAGTGGAGACAAATAAATATCCATATCATTACCCAGTTGTTTTGGTCCTGATATAAACATAGATAACATGATGTTTTTTCATTTCATGCATAACAACAGTGGTAATTTATAATTTACCAACATAACTGGCCATGTACTGTGAATGCTTCTTTGAAAACCAAAAGGATTCACTCCATCTGTAGATAATTCAAGACGAAGGTTTCTTGGATCATTTAAAAATTTAGGATACTCATGATCATTTCCCTTCAACTAAGGAGAGTCTGTCAGGTGGCATAGTTTCCCATATTTAATTCTTGTATCTTTATGTCTTGTCAATTGTCTTGCAGTCTCTTCAATTCCATATAGGCCCCTAAACCTTGTAATGATTGGAAATTACCATACAACTTTTGTAGGACTAGATTCATCTTTCGTGTTTCAAGAAGCACCACACTTTGGGCATTCTTTAACTGATTTATTGTTCTTGATAAATAGTATACATTCATTTGGTCAGGCATGTATTCTTTCAGAGATTATACCCATCGATCATAGCATTTATTTGGCATCGTATGTTCGGATTGGGAGCTCGTTATATTCTGGGAGAATTTAATTCAGGAGAGAAAGTAGTTCCATAAAATAAGCATCACTCCACCCATTTCCTGCTTTAAAATTATACAAATTCAGTATGGCTGAAAATGTTGTATATTTAGTGCAACCAGCATACAATGGAGTCTTTTAACAACTCTTTAACTTCTCAAACAATTTTGGTCAATCACAAATTTCATCTTCAATTGTCCTTGTCATTTCCTCAATATGATCTTCATCATCATTTCCATCTATAATCAAATCCTTTATACAATCGTCTTCATTGTTTACACTTATAATCATATCAGATGATCCATAAAACACAGTGTTATCCCAACCACTACCTACATTCATTTTTCCCTATGTTTATTCCAACATGTATAACTTCATTCTATTATGTGATAGATCAGGTGTTCTTCCAACTCCTCTGAACTAATTTGTCTTGAATAATAATAGTTTAAACACGGACAAAGGATTTGAGAAGGTTCATATGCATGCTCTTTTACAAACTTGATAAACTCATCCACTCCATCTTTATACTCTTTTTTCAACTGATTAGAATTCATCCATTCTTTGTTCATATTCATCCTATTTGATTCAGTAATATTATATTTAACAAAATAATTACACAGAAGATGTTCAAATAGGATATCATCCAACTTTAATCAATGGAACTGGCGGTGGTAAACAATACCCTTACCTCTCCATGCATTACTTAGGACCAAATTAGATCACACCCATTTTCCCAACCACCTGATCAATGGAACTATATATGAGAATCCCTTTCACTATAATGTTTTAGTATCCCATATGTGATCTATATAAATTTTTGTAAACCGGTTTTTTAGTGTTTCTATAGAAACATAATGTCTCAAGTCAAGAACTATGGTACTAAACTAATAGATGGTATGATTTTAAAAATATTTCTTACAGGTGGAAGGATTCATTACATGTGTTTTTTTGGTTATTTTCCTAGGGTGTCTATAAAGTGTCCCATAGAGTCCTCTAGTGAATTGGTTTTCTAAGATTCAGTGGAATTGCACTAGTAACAAAGTGGTTGTTCCATTTAAATGGGTAAGGTTTGGATTTATATTCAATGGTCGAGGAACTGAAACATGGAAAACAAATGGCATACCAATCATGAAAACAACCTCAACACCATACAAACACACAATCATGCTCACAATAGCAATATCATACAAACCAAACAAACACAATTTCAGATTTTACAAAAAATCCCTTATTCAATTCCATTTTTTAATTCAGGGGTTATCACAGAAGTTTTATCATTCTGGGGAATTCATTTGTTATCCAAGTATACGTAAATTACCAATTTTTATATTCAGATGTTCAACAGGAACCAACCAACATGAAATTCATTTAGTGCGCAAACAAGGACCACAAACGGCCACAATTTTTAGTGGGGTGTTTAGCACATACATTTCAAAACATAACCATTAATAACAAATATTAATAACATGAAAACAAGAGGAAACCAATGAGTAAGAGTAGAAAACTCACCGCGAAGTTGTCATTCAGCACGTGGAAGAGGAGATTTCCAACTCAAATGAAAACATAAAATGAGAACTCATATGTTATACCTATTCAAAATAGGTCCAATGATATTTAGAAATGGGACATGTCTGGTTAAACAATTTTATTGGTCAATAGTGGGATTTTATTTTCCATCTATGATATCTTCTTCCTGTTCATTTATTTTTTTGGTATCTGTTATTTTCCTAGATGTTCAACTTATGAATGGGACATGTCTGGTTTTCAGGAGAAAGATCATTTTTAATTTACTCCAATTTAGGGGTAAAATATTCCACATTAATTGTATCTTTTTTCTAGGGGGTCATTTATATCCCCTAGGGATCATGAACGCCTCTTAGGTTAGTGGAAAGTCATGTCAGTTATTGGTTATGATACCATCCTGGTCCGTAACATTACATTTCCAATTGTAATTGACCCATGTCCATTTAAATATAGGATTGGGGGGTCAGACACTAATATATTCCCAACTCCACTTGAGTTCCTATGGGGGTGGGTCCTGATAGTATCATATCTGATAAATATTTTATATATTGGACATTAGAGTAGTCACTGCTAAGGATTGCCTCATTTTTATGGTAATAATGTTTGTTGAACCTAGTGTGTGAAGTAGACATCAGAAAATAATAATTGATTAAAACTTATGTGATGAATTCATAACCTATGGAAAAATATATAGGAAATATCTTACAATCCTCATTTAATCTTAATAGGTTTGATTTCATTCATTATATAGTTAAAAGTAAGGTGGAATGTGTAAATGATAAGCTTGGGGGGATGAATGATGTGGAGATGTTGATGGACTTAATAATAAAGGACCTAAATATAAGGGAGAACAAGACATGCATCACAACACAATGCATAGAAAATCTGGGAAAATATGCATCACAACACAACACATAGGATCATGCCACAATGGGTCCCAAATGAGAAAGAACTATGAAACAAAGGAGATAGCCACACCACAATGGTTCCTAGTAAAAACAAATCTAGAATCCATGTGCACAGTCAACAATGAGATCATATAATATAGGCTAAAGGGACTATGATGCATTGGTCATCACTACACCATAACCTCTAATCCCTCACACAGCAAATATCATCCTCTGATTCAGCATAAAATGGGTGAAAATGAGAAACCAGAAAAATGTAAAAAAATCAGGCATATTAGCTTAACCAAGTGGAACACTGTATGAAAATGAAATAAAACTAAAATAGAAAGAATAATAGAGTTAAAATTATCCTAGGCTCTTTAATACAAGTTATGAAAGATGAAACATACATCGGGTGAGGGAGAACCACCCAAGAGGAGAGGAGGGGGAGGGTAGCGTAGTGCAGAGGGGTTCTGGACGAGAAAAGGGGAAAATCCAGTAAAACATAAAAGGTTCATAGGGTAATTTTTGTAAAACTTCACTTTTTAAAGGGGTTAAAGGTTTTTCCAAATCATTTTCAAAACCATGTGCAAACTATATAGTCTTCACTGTCCAGGACACACCATTTCACATGGTTAATGCGTATTGTTTAATAAATAGTGTGAAAACCATGAGAAATGCCTTTGAAGTTTATTAATTAATTTTTTATGGTTTTATAAGGCCCCTCACATGATTTAAACAAACTATGTGCCTATTAAAACCAATATTCACTATTTTGGTGCATGGTTATCACTAATCATGTGCAAACCATGCTCCCTATGCTGCTACCCCCAAAACCAGAATTTCAACACCTAAAGATTCTGTGACTTTTTTAAGAACCTAAGACACATATCGAGCCTCAAAATATATAAAAAACTCCTTTAATGTGTCCCGACTTACAGGTTCTATATCCAACCCTCAATTTTAAAAATGCTTTGTCCACTAATTGAAAAAAATTCCATCTCCTCTTGAAAATTCAAATGCTAATATGGATGAGGCATTAGAAACTCTCCACCATTGTGCTTATCGTACTCAATATGTCCTAGTGGTAATACTATTGAATCATCGATATCAGTTATCTATTTGGAGTCAAACAAATGCATTCTATTCCTGAACTCCCAACATGATTTTAAATCGTAGCACCCAACAGAAGACACAATGCCACCTGATCTTGAGACAAATATCGTAACCATCATTAAAATGATGAGATGGTAATTACTTAATCTTTCACATCTTGATTAATGATCGTGTCAATGTTTAGTCAATCACCTGGTCTAAGAAACTCCCCACCATAATACTTAACTCATGAAAGCCAATTTTGATCCATGGTTCCTCCCACCTACAAAATTTCTTACCAAAATCCATTTTCAAGTTTTTAATGACACACCTAGTGCCAGTTAAAATAAAACTTACCCAACCACACATGAAAATTACAATACAATGTCATTCTTCTCTTTCATTCCCAAATCTCTGAACTCCATAGATACACCTCCACCATCCAAGTACAACATAAACACAAATATTTTCCTTTTAAATACTTATATATCTCTAAAAACTTCCCATCACAAACAATATTAAATAATCAATGCATGTGTAAAATCATTACATATAACATCACATGATAGCATAAGTCGAACATCCTCCACCTGAACTACCTCAAAAGGGTTGGAAGCCACTAACATGTTATCTCACTTTCTAATCTAAATTACTAACTCTGAAGGAATCAAAAAACCTACCAAGAATAGACATCATAGTATGAAACAAAAATATTATGTTATTTTACAATTAAAACCCTATATAACCAAACTAAATAATTCTCAACTTACACCACCAATATTCCATTAATTACTAGATCATGATTCCTTTCTCGTTGGGGGAATCCCATGCTCATATTAATATGTCATGGTCTAATCTGACCCCTAATGTGATTACACAGTCAAACACTAACCTAATTAAACTATCCAGTATGTTATCACCTAAGAATTAGTGTGCAACCAATAGAACCCTTCCTAGACCACGCCATTTATGTCCAGCTCAAAATATCCTCTCAGACTCTAATCATCACCAAACAAAAACAACCTCTTGGATTCCAAAAGGCATCTAGATTTCATAAAAAACACATGTGCACCAGTATCCAGTGCTTTAACGGTGACCCAAATACTAGATCTACACACCAATTTTCTTTCTAATGCAGAAGAGTAAAAATTAATTACATAAGAGACTCACCGGGGGGAATCCGTGCACTGTAGAGAAGGATGTCGGGACGGTCGTCGGATGAGGAGGGCGTACTAGAGTAGGTCGCATGGACAAGGGGACCACACAATGAAGAGGAGGAGAATAAGGTGGTGGAGGAGGAGGAGGAGGAGGAGGATGCAGTAGAGGAGGATGAGTCGGTGGCCGGAGGATGAGGAGGAGGCAGCGGCGGTGGAGGAAGAGGAGGAGAAGGGTCGCGGTGGAGGAGGGGTCGACGGCATAGGGTTTATCTTCCACGAAGGCTTGAAAGGGTGCGAGGGAGGAGGAGCCTATTAGGGTTATTTTATAAAAAACATTGGAACCTTTATCAGCACTAGTTAAAAGTGCCGATAAATGTATGTTTTATCAGTGCTAAAATAAAAAGCGCTGATAAAACAAACCTTTATCAGTTCTTTTTTTGCACTGATAAAACGTACCTTTATCAGCACTAAAAAGTACTGATAAAATACCTATTTATCAGTACTAAAATTATAGTGCTGATAAATAGGTATTTTATTAGTGCATTTTTAACACTGATAAAGGCCTCTATTTATTAGCACTAAAAAAGCGCTGATAAAATACTTATTTATTAGCTCTAAAATTATAGTATTGATAAAGATTTATTTTATCAGTGAGTTTTTAGCCTTGATAAATACAGGCATTTATCAGTGCTAAAAAAGCACTGATAAAAGAATAATTTTAATAATTTATTTATATTCTTATATATTTATTTAAAATGATATATAGGATAAATAAATATTTATTTATTAATAATTATAACTATAAATGGTATATATTTATAAATATTGGTATATAATTGTTAATATATATATTAATAAAATCATAATTACAAATGTATTCTAAAAGTATTAATATGTATCATTAAAAATATAATAAAATATATTTATTATTTAAATATATTTAATGTAATTTTATAAGTTAGAACATATACAGTTCATATGGGTAAAATTATGAATTAATCAACATACCACATCAATGGACAACGAGATGTAATTTATAAATGAATTCATGTTTGATGCATAACATATACACATGATCAATATATTCGTTAACCAAATTAATTGGAAAACACGTATATATTCAATAATTTTAATTGTAAATATATATATTAAATGGTATTGTATACTTATAAATAAAATAAATATATTAAATATAACAAATATAATAAATACAATGAATTAATCTAATAAATATAATAAATCTCTAATAAATATAATAAATCTAATAAATATATTTATTATTTAATGTAATTTATTATATTATTATAATTATTTAATTATATATATATATATATTTAATTATAATCATAGAAATACTTTTTTCAATTAAAACATTATATATTTTTTTTTTGAATTATTAAAATATATATATTAATTATAAACATTTTTTTTATTTAATGTATACAAAAGAACATTATTTTTTAATATAAATATAATAATATTATATAAATTAATAATAAAAACTTTTATCAGTGATTGTTTTAGCACTGATAAAGGGGACATTTATCAATGCTTTTAGCTTGTGATGATAAAGTCCCACCCCTTTATCATCGCTTTCTACTTAGTGATGATAAAATGAAGTGCATCCCTTGCCCTGTTTTGTGGTAGTGAACCTTTAAATATTCAAATCATGTGAATCTATATGTCTTTCTTATCCAAAAAAAAATCTCAAAAAATGTCACGTTAGGTAATCTAATTACACGATGTGTAATGGTCTTTCACCGTGTGTATTTGATTCACGACTTGTCCTAGAAGTCACCTTCCTCTTTGATGAAGTTAAGACGTGTAATAGGATTACACAATGAGTAATAATTATGATTCTAGTTTTTTGGCTTCAACTCCTTCAAAAATTCATTATCGCTTCATGCCATAAAATATAAAACAAGTAAATTCACTCCAAAATTAGCAATATTGTTAATTTAAGTACAAAAATCATTATAATGAAACATTCAAAAATGTATGCATGAAATACACTTATCAAATTCTCCCACACTTGAATTCATACATGTCTTCAAGTATGGAATCTCAACATACTACAATCGAAATTCACCTTAACATGATTAAAATTAAATTCCAATAAAATTAATTGATCAAATAGAAAATTAAATGTTTAATTGTCACACAGGAAAATTAATCAATGCCTCTCTTTTCAAAGAAAAAAATCAACCATGTATTTTACTTTTGAAATATCCACTCCACTTCAATCATCCATTTTCATTTTTCAACTCATTATTAATATGCATTCCATTTTCAATATATATCACAAGAATTTTTCTTCTCGTCATTAGGGTACAAATGTAAATAGAGTTTGGCACATATCTCAAGAACATGTAACTTACCCTAGGCTTATAGGGCATCTAACATCTCCACCGCATAAATACAGAAATCACAATTAATCATGAGGGCTTCATCGTTTAGGATAAAAGGAATCTAAAGTTTAAGGCAGGTAGGGAAATGATATAAATCATGTAAGGCCCAAAAATGAGGTTCAACTCTAAAGTACTTTGCATGATAATCAAAAACAACTCAATGAAAGTCTCATTTTCCTTGGTATCTTAGAGTAGGCTTGTAAGAGATGAAATAAAAAAAATGAAACACCCACTTTTTATTATTTTTCTTTTCTTTTTATAAATTTTTGTTAGGTACAATTATCACATCCACCATCCAACTCCTAATGATCTTCTCATGACACTATTTTTTATAGTTATAATAAGATCACTGGTCATGTAAATGGTGATTTTTGAATTTCCCTAGACACAACCCATTTTTTAAGAGGGTGTGAAATAAACACAATGAATATGACTTCTCCAAATCTCATGAAACTTTCCTCACACTTATTCATTACAAAAAATATATCCCTTCCATCAGTTTTCTCTTCCCCTACTCTTATGTTTGAAAATAATGAAAAATATTTATAGGAAGGTAGGAAAGCATAAAATAGTCTTGTAACCTGGATCATTCCCAAACAAGGTTGTTCATGGATTTTATGGGATTAAAAATGTATTAATGCAAGGTGGGTCTCAAGATATGGGCTAAATAAAAAAATGACTCAATCAAATTAAAAGTAAATTTATTTAGTCATAGTTTTGATAATATGTCAAGAAAATTCTAGAAGAAAACATACATGAGTTTCTCAAGAAATAGACTATAGAAATAATGTAAAATATTGGCTCAATGGATTTATCGAGAATGAGATAATGTTTGGGACAATCACTCATGGAAATGCATAAGAATAATTAAATTGATGAACACAAATATCATAAATTCAAAGCATGTCTAGATCTAAGAAAATTTTCATTTACAATGATCAACATATTCCCATAATCATGATTTTTCAAATCTTAAACCACATGCTTATCTCTACTATTTTTTCCCCATTTTTTACATTCAAATTTATTGACAAAAAAATCTAAATACATGACATGATAAAATACCTAGGCAATTTAAGTCAACTATATTAACTAATTAATTAATTAATCAAGTGAAGGCATGTAATTCATAGTCAATGCTCTAATTAAATATGGAAAATGCGTTATAAAATTACATAATTGAAATGCTTACTCCCCTTGAAATTTTTTCTTCAATGTTGGTATATACAGGTTTTACCTGCTATAGATTCATGACTTGTAACTATCTATTAGCCTCTTCTAATGATTCTTATTGCTTTTTGCTATTTTGTTTCTTGATGGTCCTACAAATTAAAACTAACCAAGTGAAAGAATAGGCCATTATAGATGAATTTTTAAATATTTGGAATGAGAGAAGGCACACCTCCAAAAACAAAACATAAATAAAAACAAAAAACTCAGGTTACCTCCCAGAAGTGCTTTTGTTTAATGTAGTTGGCTCAACTTTACCTCCTTTAGCTTCATCTCACATGACAGATGATTGAAAAAAATTTACCTATTCGAGGTCCACGAATGGTCTCATTTTTTCCCTATCCACATAGGTTGTCCCCTATCCTTCTTTTATGAATATATTTATTCTCCCATATGGTAGTACTTGATTTATCTCTATTGGACCAACCCACCATTTCTTTCTCAATCCTGATGAACTAAATGGAAGTCCATGTACCATCCATACCTATTATCCTTTCTCAAATGTAGTGGATTTGGTCTCTCCTTTGGTGTCAGCGTTCTTATTCTTAAAATTCTCTTTCTTTTTCTATTGAAAATCCTCTTGCATAACAACATTTAACTCATGTACCTCTTCAGTTTCATCAATATCCTAAACTTCAGCAACTTCTCTTTATCCAAACTCATTGTCCTCTTGGACATCATAGTTCATCATTTCTTGATGGATGTTGAAACTTACTTGATCACTTCCATCTCTCAGATAGAGTTCACCATTCTGAAGATCGATCAGCGCACACCCTATGGCTAAAAATAGACTTCCCAAAATGAGGGGATTCATCTCCTATTCCATATCCAGGATGAGTAAGTCCATAGGGAAGTATAACTTTTCCACTTTGATCAGGATGTCTTTGATCACTCCTCTTGGGGATTTCACTGTTGAACCTACTAATTGAAGAAGTACTCATGTCGTCTTTAGTCCATTAATTTTAAAACTCTTGAATGTTGTGTACAATATGATATTAAAACTCTCACCTAAGTCACACAAATCTTTTCCACATTTAGAAGATTCGATAAATATGGTAATTGAAAATATTCTTGGATCTCTTTTCTTCTTAGGTTGGTCATTTTATACCTCTGTCGAACACTCTCATGTTAGTGTAATTTTTCCAATCTCTTCTATCTTCTTCTTGTTTGTTACCAGCTCTTTCATGAATTTTTCATCCGGATTCCTGTTCCCAATGTCCTATATAATAGTTATATTAATTTTTATTTTTTTAAAGTGTTCAAGAAACTTACATCTATGCATGTTGTTCTTTGTTTTCACCATTTGATCTGGAAAAGGAATCATTGTCTTGCACTGAGTTGGTTCTTCTTCTTCTTCTTCGGTTACCTATTCCTTGTTAGCTTCAGCTTCCTCTTGTGGTTGTCTTAAAAATTACATACCACTTCCTTTTGTTTTCTTCCCACTTCTGATCTCTATAGCTTTCAAATATTCATGTGTGCATTATTTAGTGAATCCTAGTAGTGTACATCTAGGTATCTCTTTAACCTGGTCAGCAATTTTTCCAACTTGCATCTCTATATTCTTTAATGTGGGTTTTTGGTAGGATGCTTCTTCTTTTATTTCTTTGAATGAAACACCAAAAGAAATCAGGAATGTTTCTAGTGTCTCTTCTAATGAATGGACCCATATTGTCAGTGAGGGACCTTGAGGTGTCTGTTGTTGAAACCCTTGTAGTATTTTTTGAAATCCTCTCCCTTGATTTTGTTGTTATCGTGGTCTCCAACCATGAAATTGATTACCCTAATTGTAATCAGTATAGTTATCATCTTCTATATGTGTACCTTGGGTGTTTCATTGTTAGCCCATCATGATGTCAATCTTCTTGGTCAGAGAATTCAGTTGTGCTATCATCCAGTTATTGTTGTTGATTACATGAATGACTTTATGTTTTGTCCCTTATCCTTGCCATTGGAAACCATTGCTCTCCATCTCATCCAACAGGTTGTAGCTCACTTTAGGTGGATTCTTATTTAGGTATCCTCCAGCAGTAGCATCAATAATTGACCTATTTCCCTATGACATACCATTATAAAATATTTGGATTAATAACCACAACTCTATACCATGATGAGGTCATTTTCGAGTCATATCCTTATACCCTTACCATGAAGAATACAATGATTCATTTTCTAATTGACAACAGTTGAGAATATTTACCTATATATCCATTGATTTAGAAGATTGAAAGAATCAAGTGAGGAAGTTCCTATCCAGATCATCCCATTTAGTGATGGAATGTGCTGGAAGACTTTGGATATAGTTTCAAGCTCAATATCATAAGGAAAACATGAAAATATGAAGTCTTACCACATTGCTTGAAATGTTATGGAATTGAAATATGTCACAAATCTTGAGAAAGTATCCTAGATGCTTGTTCAGATATTCATGTGGAATTTTGGTGAATTGAACACTATTCAAAATCATTGAAATGATTGCAGGATTTATCTCAAAGTGGTTCGAAACAATAGGGGATGCCATGATGATTTTTTGTAATCCTATGTTTCATGGGTTCCTATTGTAAGTGAGCATCTGCACCCCTTGATCTCTTTGAAAAACCCTAGCAGGTTGATTTTTCATAGCGTATACCATCGTTGTATATTCCTTGTACTCCAGGATTGTTTCAAAACAACGGGTAGACTCGATGATATACTCTTTCTTTGATCGAGTCTTGTAATTGTGCATTAAAATTCTGAAATTCACAGTACAAACACTCCTAGTATAAAAATATAAATTTAAATAAGGAAATAAAAAATTAAAATCCTAAAAAAACTAAAAGTTTGTTGTCCCTGGAAACGGCACTAGTTTGATAGCCCATCAGGGCCTCATTAATTCTCTATAGTTCTATGCAAATACCAATTGATAAAAAACTAAAACTATGCTACTCAATTAATTAAAACGTAGTATTGGTAAGTTGAAGGTCGAACCCACAAAGAAGGATAAATTAGATTGATTAGGTTTCAAAAATATTTAATTTTATAAAATTATGGAAAGGGGTGAGAAAAGAGTGATTTTATTGGTTTTTATTTAAGAAAAAAAGCAAATCAGATTGATTGATTAGTTTCTAAACAGATTTGAAAAGCGTGCCAGGGTTATTGTGATTTTAGGGTTTGGGTGCAATTGAATTTAAGAGCATAGATTGGTTAATTCATTATTTTTTTATTAGATTTTAGAAGAGGAAGATCTAATGGTCATGGTACCTCCTCCTTAATGTGGAAACACCCTATTTCCATTAGTCCAATACTTTTGGGTTTCACCAAATTATGTTTGTCCTGATACCATATTTAAACCTTATTTTCCCAAAAATTGGAAATGGTCATGCCTTCTTTAGGGTTATCAGTTGCACAATTTTTATGTTCATTTTTTATATGAATATCAATGGTCATGATAAAATAAAAATAAAGGGATTTGAAGTTGAAATTAAATTATGGAAAACCAAACACATGAATAATAAAAGGAATTAAATCTAATGCACCTTACCCTATTAGTTACAACACCCTAGAACATGGAGAGATTACCCCCTAATCCTAGAGATGAGAGGTTTAGTGGGAAGGAGAAAATAAAATGAAAATATTTTTAAAATAGAGAAATAAATCTCTTAAAGCACTGTAGATTCGCTCCAATTGTTTGTCTCCAGTGTAATCTAAATGCCCCAAAGTAGCAGCTTAGCTCCTCTATTTATATGCTCCAGATGGTTTCTTCCTGACCACATTCATGATGTGTAATGAGGTTACACATCATGTAATCCTAATCTGATGTTGACTCCATGATTTTTGAATCTTTTCAAATCTCACATGAATGTCGTTCGATGATTTTGACCATTGACTCCTTTCATGGCGTGTAATGGGGACTCACAATGTATAACATTTAAATATTAAAATCCTATGAATCTCAATGTATTTCTTCCCCAAAAAATCTCAAAAATTTTAATGTTGTGTAATGCAGTTACAAGAAGTGTAATGTTCTTTCACATTATGTATCAGCTTCACGACTTTTCCTCGAAGCGGCCTTCCTCTTTGATGAAGTCATGACATGTAATGGGATTACACAATGTCTAATAATTCTTCTACTAATTTTCCAGCTTCAACTCCTTCGAAAATCCATTGTCTCGTTGTGCCATAATACATAAAACAAGTCAATTGGATCCAAAATTGGAAAGATTATTCATTTAAGTACAAAAACCATTATGATAAAACATTCAAAATTGTATGAATGAAATACACTTATCAAATACCCCCACACTTGAATTAATACTTATCCTTAAGGATCTCAACATACAGCAATGAACATTCACCTTACCATGATTCAAATTCAATTTCAATAAAATTAATTGATCAAATGTAAAATTAAATTTTCAAGTATCACTTATGAAAATTCATCAATGCCTCACTTTTCAAAGAAACAAATCAACCATGTATTTTACTTTTTCTCTTTTGAAATAGCCACACCTCTTCAATCATCTATTTTAATTTTTTAACTCATATTAATATGCATTAAATTTTCAATATACCTCACATGAATATTTTCTCTCATCATCAGGGTAAAAATGTTAATATATTTCAACACATATCTCAAGAACATGTAACTTACCATAGGCTTTCAAGGCATCTAACATCTCCACCACGTAAAGACATAAATCAGAATTAATCATGAGGGCTTCACCATTTTGGATCAAATGAATCTGAAACTTAAGGCTAGTAGTTAAATGATGTAAATCATGTAAGGCCCAAAAAGGAGGTTCAACTCTAAATTATTTTTCATGATAATCAAAAACAACTCAATTAAAGTCTCTTTTTCCCCAGTATCTCAGAGTAGGCTCATAAGAGATGAAATGAAAAAAATAAAACACCCTATTTTTATTATTTTTCTTTTCTTTTTCGAATGTTTTTCTGGTTACAATTATCACATCCACCACCCAACCTCTAATGATCTCTTCATGAAACTATTTTTGATTGTTATAACAAGATAAATGGTCAAATAAATGGTGATTTTTTAATTTTCCTAGACACAACTCATTTTCTTAAGATGGTATGTAACAAATACAATTATTTTGCCTTCCCTAAATCTCATGAAACTTCCCTCACACTTATTCATTACAAAGCATCCATCCCTTCCACCAGTCTCTGCTTCCCCCACTCTAATGTTTGAAAATAAGGCAAAATATTTATAGGAAGGTAGCAAAGGATACAATAGACTTGTAACATGGTTATTTCCTAACTAGTATTTTCATGGATTCTATGAGCTTAAAAATTTATTAATGAAAGGTGCATCTTAGGATAAGGTCTAAATAAAAATAATGAATCAATTATATTAAAAGTAACTCCATTCAGTCATAGCTTTGATAAGATTTCAAGAAATTTGTAAAAGAAACAATGACCAAGATTCTCAAGAAATATACTCTAGAAATAATGGAAAATATTGGATAAGTTGATGTCTTGGGAATGAGATGATTGATTGGGACAATCGCTCATGGAAATACATGCGAATAAATAAATCACTGAATGTAAACATTAGAAATTCAAAGAATTGTCGAATCTTAGAAAACATTTCATTTACAATGATCAACATGTCCCCCTAATCATGATTTTTCAAATCTTAATCCACATTCTTATCTCTACTAATTATTTTCCCCATTTCTCACATTCAAATTTATTGATAAATAAATCTAAACACATGACATGATAATAGACCTAGGTAGTTTAAGTCTCTTAGATTAGTTGATTGATGAATAAATCAAGTGCGGGCATGAAATTGGAATTTTATGCTCTAATTAAATGTAGGGAATATAATAAAAAATTATTGAATTGAAACACTTACTCCCTTATAAATTTTTTCTTCAATGTTGGGATATACTGGTGTTGCCTATTATAACATGATGTGTAACTGTCCTTCAGCCTATTATAATGATTCCTACTGCTTATTGTTATCTTGGGACTTGAAGGTCCTATAAATTAAAAATAACCAAGTGAAATCACTGGCCATTATCAATGAATTTTGAAATATTTTGTACGAGATCATGCATGCCTCTAAAAATAAAAAAACAAATAAAAACAAAAAACTCGAGTTTCCTCCCAAAAGAGATTTTGTTTAATGTCGTTGGATCGACCTTAACTCCTTCAACTTTATCTCATATGATGTATGATAGAAAATTTTGTACCACTTTAGGGTCCATGAATGGTGTCAGTTGTATCATATCCATGTAGGTTGGACCCTTTCCTTCTTCTTTGAACAAATTTATTCTCCTATATGGTAGTACTTTCTTTATCTCCATTAGACCGACACACTATTTCTTCATCAATCATGTTGAAGTAAATCGAAATTCATTTACCATCAATACCTATTGTCCTTTATCAAATGTAGTGGATTTTTTCACTATTTTGGTGTCAATGGTATTATTCTTTAGATTCTCTTTATTTTTCTATTGAGAATCCTCCTGTATAACATCATTTCACTCCTATACCTTGTTAATTTTAGCAACATCCTTAACTTCATCTACGTCTCTTTCTCCAAACACGTTATCTTCTTGCACATCATAGTTCTTCATTTCTCGATGGATGTTGAAACTTACTTGATCACATCCAACTCTCAGACAGATTTCTCTATTCTGAACATTAATCAACACATGCCTTATGGCTAAAAATGGCCTTCCCAAAATGAGTGGATTCCCATCCTCTTCCATATCTAGCACATGGAATCTGATGAGGAAGTATAACTTTTCAACTTTTATCAGGATGTCTTTGATGAATCCTCTTGGGTATTTCACTATTGAATCTAAAAATTAAAGAAGTACTATTTTTGGCTTCAGTCTATCGAGTCCCAAACTCTTGAATGTTTTGTATGACATGATATTGACACACACACCTAAGTCACAAAAATATTTCCCATATTTTTTTAGCTTTGATAAATATGGGAATTAAAAATCTACCAAGATCTCTTTTCTTTTTAGGTAGGTCATTTGATACTAATATCAAACACTCTCATGTGAGTAGAATTATTCCAATCTCTTCCAGATTCCTCTTTTTGGTTATCAACTCTTTCCTGAATTTTACATATGTTAGGATGTTAGTAAGGGCCTCTAAAAAGCATATATTAATATGCAATTTTTTAAAGTGTTCATGAAACTTACTTCTATGCACATTGTTTTTTTTTACACCATTAGATCTAGAAAAGTCATACTTGCCTTGTAATGAGGTGATTATTCTTCTTATTCTTCAGTTATTTGTTTCTTGTTAGCTTTATATTCCTCTAGTGGTTGTCCTGAAAATTATATACCACTTCCTTTTGTTTTCTTACCACTTTTGAGCTCTATCAACTTCAAATATTCACGTGGGAATTATTCAGTGAGTCATGGTAGTGTACCTCTAGGTATCTCTCTAAGTTGATCCAAAATTTGTCTAAATTTTAGCTCTATATTTCTTATTGTGGATTTTTGGTAGGATGATTATTCTTTTATTTCTTTGATTTCAACCTTAGAAACAGTCATGAATGTTGCCAGTGTCTCTTCCAATGAATGGACCTGGCTTATTAGTGAGGGACCTTTATGTTTCTATTGTTGAAACCCCTGTGGTATTTATTTAAATACTTTTCCTTTTTGTTGTTTTTGTTATGGTATTCAACACTGAAATTGATTACCCCAAATTTAATCATCATAGTTGGAATCTTCTATATTCATACCTTGGGTGTTTTTCTGTTGGACCATCACGATGTCCATATTCTTTGTTAGTGATTCCATTTGTGCTTCCATAGAGTCATTTTTTTATTTCATGAATGGATTTCTATTGTGTCCCTTATCCTTGACATTGGAAATTGTATCTCTCCATTTCAACCAACGGGTTGTAGCTCACTCCAAGAAGCTAGTTCATTATGGATCCTCTGGCTGCAAATCAATAATTTACCTATTTCCCTATAAGAGACCCTTATAAAATGTTTGGATTAGTAACCACAGCTTTATACTATGATGAGGGAATTTTCAAGTCATATCCTTATACCCTTACCATGCATAATAGAATGATTCCACTTCGAATTGAAAAAATTTGAGTATATTTACCCATATATACATTGATTTATAAGGTGGAAAGAATCGGGTGAGGAATTTTCTAGACATCTCATCCTATGTAGCGATGGAATGTTCTGGAAGACTTTGGATCCAATCTTGAGCTCGATCCCATAATAAAACCATAAATGATGAATTCTTACTGCATTGCTTGAAATGTTCTAGAATTAAAATGTGTCACAGATCTTGAGAAAGTCTTCAAGATTCTTGTTTGAATCTTCATGTGGAAGTCCAGTGAATTGAACACTATTCAAAATAATTGAAATGACTATAGGATTTATCTCAAAGTGTTTCGTAGTAATAGGGGTGCCAAGATGCTTAGTTTCAATCCTGTGTTTGATGATCACCCATATTCAGCAAGAATCTGTAGCCCTTTATCTCTTTACAAAACCACAATGGGTTGATTTTTCCCAGCGCCTTCCATGGTTTTATATTCCTTGTACACCAATCTTGGTTCCGATTAATGGTTAGACTCAATGATTTCCTATTTCTTTGATCGAGTGTTGTAATTGTGCACCAAAAAACTGAAATTCATAGTATGAACACACCCAGCATAAATAGATAAATTTAAATAAGGAAATAGAAAATTGAAATTATAAAAAAAACTAAAAGTCTATTGTCCCCAAAAACGGTGCTAGTTTGATAGCCTAGAAGGGTGTCATTAATTCCCTACAGTTCTATGTAAAAACAAATTGATAAAAACTTTCTACTCAATTAATTAAAATGTAGTATTGGTAAGTTCGAGGTTGAACCCACAAAGACGGAGAAATTAGTTTGATATGGTTTTCAAAATATTTAATTTTATAAAATTGAGGAATGGGGTGAGAAAAGATTGATTTTATTGGTTTTGATTGAAGAACAAAGGAAACCCAGATTGATTGACTGGGTTGTAAATAGATTTGAAAAGTGTGCCAGGGTTATTATAATTTCAGTGTTTGGGTGAAATTGGATTTTAGAGTATAGATTGGTTAATTCATGATTTTGTTTCGGAGTCGATAAGAGGAAGATCCAATGGTTATGGTATCTCCTTCATAATACAGCAATACCCTATTTCCCTTGGTATAGTATTTTAGGATTTCACTGAATTATATTTCTCCCAATACCATATTTAAACCTGATTTCCCCTAAATTTAACAATGTTCATGAATTCTTTAGGTTTATCTATTTCACAATTTTTATGTTCCTTTTTTATTCGAATATCAATTGTCATCATAAAAAAAATAAAGGGATTGGATGTTGAAATTAAATTAAGGAAAACCAAACACATGAATAATAAAAGGAATTAAATCCAATGCACCTTCCCCCTTCCATTACATCATCCTAACACATTAATGGATTACCCCCTCATCCTAGTGATGAGATTTTTAGAGGTAAGGAGAAAATAAAATGAAAACATATGAAAAGAGAGAAATAACTCGGATAGGGCATTGTAGCTTTGCTCCAAGTGATTGTCTCCAGTCGAATCTGAATGCCCCAAAGTAGTAGCCTAGCTCCTTTATTTGTAGGCTCTGGATGGTTTTTGACTGACTACATTCACAAAGTTTAATTAGGTTAAACGTAGTGTAATACTAATTTGATGTTCCCTCTATGGTTTTTGAATCTTCATGAATATCGTTCGAAGATTTTAACCATTGAATCTTTTCATGATGTGTAATGGGTACTCACGATGTGTAACCTTTAAATACTCAAATATCATGAATATCGGTGTATTTATTCTCCAAAAACATCTTGAAAAATGTCACATCATGTAATGTAGTTACACGATGTGTAATGGTATTCCACAGTGTATGTCTGCTTCATGACTTGTCCTGGCAGCGGTTTTCCTCTTTGATGAAGTCATGACATGTAATGGGATTACACGATGTGTAATAATTCTACTACTAGCTTTCCAGCTTAAAGTCCCTCAAAAATCTATTTTCACGTCATTCCATAAAACATAAAACAAGTTAATTCACTCCAAAATTGGAAATATAATTCATTTAAGTATAAAAATTGTTATAATAAAATATTTAAAAATGTATGCATGAAATGCACTTATTAAATACCACCACACTTGAATTATACTTATCCTCAAGGATGCAATCTCAACATATTAAAATGGAAATTAACCTTACCATGCTTCAAATTCAATTTCAATAAAATTAATTGATCAAATAGAAAATTTAAATGTTCAAGTATCACACAGGAAAATTCATCAACACCACACTTTTCAAAGAAAAAATCAACCGTGTATTTTACTTTTTCTCTTTTGAAATAGCCACACCTCTTCAATCATACATTTATATTTTTCAACTCATTAGTAATATGAATTACATTTTCAATATTCCTCACATGAATTTTTCCACTCACCATCAGGGTACACATGTAAATGGAGTTCAGCACATATCTCAAGAACATGTAACTTACCATAGGCTTACAAGGCATCTAACATCTCCACCAAGTAAAGACGGAAATCACAATTAATCTGGAGAGCTTCAACATTGAGGATCAAATGACTCTGAATCTTAAGGCATGTAGAGAAATGATTTAAATCAAGTAAGGCCTAAAAAAGGTTCAACTCTAAATTACATTGCATGATAATCAAAAATAGCTCAATGAAAGTCTCTTTTTCCCCAGTATGTTAGAGTAGGCTCGTAATATATGAAATGAAAAAAATGAAACACCCTATTTTTATTATTTTTCTTTTTAGTTTAGAAATTTGTGCTATGTATAATTATCACATCCACCACCCAACCCCTAATGATCTCCTCACGACACTATTTGTGATCATTATAACAAGATCACTGGCCAAGTAAATGGTGATTTTTGAATTTCCCTATATACAATCCAATTTTTAAGAGGTTTTGAAATAAATACAATGAATTTGAATTCCCCAAATCTCATGAAACTTACCTCACAGTTATTTATTACAAAATATCCATCCCTTACACCAGTTTTCGCTTTCCCCACTCTTATGTTCATAAATCATGAAAAATATTTAGAATATGGTAGGAAAGGATTAAATAGGATTGTAATGTGGATCATTTCCTAACAAGTCTGTTCATGGATTCTAAGGGCTTAAAAATGGATTCATGTAAGGTGGGTCTCATGAGAAGGTATAAATAAAAATAATTCATCAATCATATTAAAAGTAAATTTGTTCAGTCATAGCTTTGATAAGATGTCAAGAAAGTTCTAGAATAAAACATGCCTGAGTTTATACATAAATATACTATAGAGAGAATGAAAAATATTGGCTTGGTGGATATCTCTAGAATGGGATGAATGGTTGGGACAATCACTCATGAAAATTCATAAAAATAATTTAATAAATAAATGAAAACATTAGAAATTTAAATCATGGCTAGATTTTAAGAAAAATCAGTTACAATGATCAACATGTTCCCCTAATCATGATTTTTCAAATATTAATCCACTAGTTTATCTCTACTAATTATTTTCCATGTTTTTAACATAAAAATTTATTGACAAAGAAATCTAAATACATGAAAATATAATAGTTTTAGTGTTTTATTTAGGGAATAATAGACCCAAATATCATTTTGATCTGAATTAGTGCCATCGGTGTGGAAAGTATAGTCATAATTAGATATTTTATATTTACATGACATCAAATAGTTTGATCCATGACCCCATAAGAGTTAGGTCTCACATGTTCAAACTAGTTCATAGGCTTCAATGGAGAATTGACTGCTTATTTGATTATCTAAGTGATCCCGTCAAAGCTAATATTCAATGTCACCTTCATCAAGGTAAATATCACAACCAAAGTATCTTCATGATGGATTCGGTATATTTTTTCAACTTAGATTTTGAAGGCTAATTCTAAAAAAGGTCCTCTAATGTTGATATGTGTTTTTAGTATTTTATACTATCATTTTTTCTATATTTGATATTATAGCTTCTCGTTCCATTATTTTCATTAATCTAGTGACCCTCCTCGGATTGGAAGTGGAATCATCTCATGGTATCATTTGTATCAATACCCCATTGGGAAATTTTTTAAAAAGGAGCAAGAAGTTCCTCTCTTATTCTCTTTTGGTGGGGTAATTTTGATATATATTGGATGCTTATACTTTGTATATGAACATGTTTTGATCCCATATTGGGTATAGACTAGTTGACTTGATTTAAATACCGAATTGATTTTTATTAGATGTGAGTCTATATATTTCATCCTGACATGACTCAGCATATCATTATTGGAGAGTGTGGTTATTATGAGAGTTTACCTAAGTGTTATTAGGAGAAAATAGGGGCGATTGCCACTCATATGTCTTGTTTAGTTATCAAGGTGGTTGGGACCAAGAGGCCTAAATTTTTACTCGATGTGGAATTATTATTTCCATATGTATTTCACATATATTTTTATGGGTAATTCCTTAAATGTGTGGTGGATCTTTTGATTTATATATTTCATGAAATATAGATGATTTTTATTACACGATACTATATATTCTATGAAGATTTTAGATAATTAAAACACATATTAAGGAGATAGAGTTCAATGGTTTCATATGACCTTGTACAACCTCTTTGGGTGCTCTAGTTCTATTTAGAAGAAATATCATTGTTTTCTATATTGCTTCATGGATTATCTAAATCTAAATTAGGTAACTATAAAAAACCTATACTCATTGCCTCAAATCAATGATTTTTTTTCGACCAATTAAAAAGGGTTAAATTATTTTCAAATATTCATTTGACATCGTGGTACCATCAAATCCATTTTAGGTTAGATCGTATTCCAAATATGACATTTTAATGAGATTATTGGAATATCTAGTTAAGACACTTGTCATGATGAATGAACTTGTGGTATTCATGGCTCTCATGAATAGTGTAATACCCTGATATTTAGAATAATTTTACTCTTTAACAAATAAATGTGTTTGATGGATTGTGAAGCACACAACCTAAACTTATGTGAATAATTATTATAAATTATAAAATTCATCACATTATATTTTATTTAAATAAAATTTAATTATAAAAAATAATTTCAAATTAACTTAGGAAATACTATTGATCCTAAAGTACTATTTTGAAATATTTTTTATGGGAATTGTTTTTTTCATATATTATTGATTTAAAAAGTAATTAATAATATTAAAATTATGAAAAAAGTATTTTTTACACGTGTAAAAAATAAAATCATTTTTTATCAATTGGTTATAAATGAAAATAAAGTATTCCATGGTAAAAAGATATTTTTTTCTGAAAAACTGCATTTATGCTCACAATGTGTTTTTATCATAATAAATTAAATTAATAACTATTTATGAATGATGTTAATTAAATTTGTAGTTAATTTATTCAATAAAATATTTTAATATTCATATAATGTATTTTACTAGGACATTAATTGGATTAAACTTAGTTTTATGCTAAAATTGAATTATTCTAAAAATATATTAAATTGTGTTTTGGGTATTTATTTTGAAATGAATTTCTATCACTAATAGAAATTTAATTTGATAAAATTATTTAAATATTTTTAATCATAATTTCTAAATGATTAAATAGTTCAATTTTATTTTTGTTAATTATAAATAGTAACTATGGTAAAACATTGTCACCATGGTAAGGGTTAAAGGGATTAACAGGGGTTAAACATAGAGATAAGGCATAAAATATCTCAAAAAATTGAATAAATGTTATTGATTGAAGATATTTCAAGCCAAAATTATCTTATATTTGAATTTAGTTTTCCTCAATTCCACTTCCACTTGAATATGACTTTATTATATTTTAATGTTTTGAGAATTTACAAGAGTTTCTCCCACCACATGTATAAAAGGGAACCCCCTTACTTCACATTTTTACATAATTTTATCCCTAAATATTATCCAATGCCTTTGAAAATATAATTGTAACTTCCCTAACCATTTCCTAGATATTTTTTTATTCCAAAAATACCAACCTTTTAAGGCTTAAGTTGTAATCCATATGAGGTTTCTAAAAGAAAAAGTAATTATCTTTACTGGTCTATTTTAAGTTAATTTCTTCCTCAAACCACCATTAAATATTCTACAACCATATTAACATGTTGAAATTAGTTTCATTAAAATATTAAAATATTTTTATTTTAATGGTAAAACAATTTTCAACCTCCTTTATTTCCTATGAGAAATGAATATGTCCTCATGTGTACATATAGACTACCACCTCCATAAAGAAATGTGATTAATTTTTCCTATCCTCCATACATGGTTAGTAATATGGATTGATTTAATAAATACAAATTATATTTATGATATTATTATGATTCTTTATTTTCATATTATTATTTTCCTTTCTTTCTTTCCATTTATTAGAAAATGAAAACATTACTCGTGCTTATGTATGGACTACCATCTATAGGAAGTGATGTAATTAATTTTTCATCACCATCGTATATGTATAACTATAAAATTGTTTATAATGAATAAATATTATAATTATAACATTATTAATATTCTGGATATGATGAAACCATGAACAAGTTTAAAGGACTTGAACCATTAGACTAAAATATGCACGGGAAACAGAATAATTAACACCCCTAATGTTGATTTTAATTAAGAATTGTTAATAAATGGGTGATTTAAAATTATAATGGAATGTTATAATGTAATATAAGTATGAATTTTTTTTATTGATGTATAATAAATCTAAATTTATTATACATGATATTAATAATTTTTATGAAGAAAGTCAGTACCAAAGGTAAGGTTTTATGTTTCCATCTCATTTTTAATTGGTATTCTTTATACATTAATATCGATTGAGGGAATTATATGATATTTATATTTTCACCCCATTTATTTTCTTATCCTCTTGTTATTTTTATAGTTTCCATGTTTTCTATTCATTCTCTTCTTTCTATACTTAATACTATTTAGAAAATTTTATTAAGAAATGTCAACCTTATTTATTATTAAGTCTGTGAACTTTTTATTTCGTGTTGATGTTTTAAAATAACCCATGAATTTTATCATATATGGTCCAATTATTATTTAAAGTCATTTTTAATTATATTTTAATTTATTTTAAATGTATTAAAAAATAATTTTTACAATGTTTTTTCGAACATGTTATTTCTGAATTTTTATAAAACATTTGAAAGAAATATTTGTTTTGACTTTTACCCCATGAGTATTTCTTTTCACTGGCTTAACCATTATTTAATTTGAATAATAATTTAAAACTTTCCATTGTTATTTTCAAATAAAATTATTTTCCCAATATTATGTGGTTTTTATTTAAAATGTAATCAAATTAAATGAATATGTTTCTCATGTTTTCAAATTAAGTTTTGGATATTATTTTAAAGGAATTTTTCATCTATGAAAAAATAATTTGATGTTTATTATGCTTCACTGTGGATATGATCAAATGATATGACCCATTTCTTTTATATAGATGGATTATAATTATGTGATGATGAAATGTTTATGAAAATAATTTCTCTTCCATGGGTTATTCTTTAATGAATTGATGAAGGTGTTTATGATCTTATGGTATAAATATATATGTTTTTTATTAAGTGGTATGTGGGTATAGAATTATATAACCATCCAATTCATTAGTTAATGATTGATATATCAATAGATAATACTAAATGGGATGGGGGTGGAACCTATTTGAATAATGAATAGAGGTTGGGGAGTGAACCCAATCCATTATGGGATATTTTTTCACTATGTGATGATGGTCGTGGCAGTGAGCCTTAACTAATGAACATATTGTCTATTCTTACGATTGTTCCACAATTACTATGACACGTTATTATTCTTATGATATAATATTATGACTCAGGATTGATTAATGATGGTTTTTCACTCTTATGACTCATGTATTTTGAAATGCAAAGGATTTATTCCATGACTTATGATTTATGATCTATGATTGATTGTGTATGATATTTTTAAGTTATGATCATGATATCATACCATTGTTATTATATTATGCTTTTATATGATCATAGATTGATATATCCCATGTTTACCCTTACTAAGAATTTTTGCTCACTCTTTTCTTATATTTCTATTTCCCTATGTTATCATTAAAGGTTCTAAGTAGAATGTAATAAATAAGGGAACTTTGATAAAATAAAATTATAAGTGATATTAAATATATTTCTTGAAATAATTTTATTATATATCAAGTATTCAAACACACTAAACTTTTACAGTTCTATAAATGAATTACTATGTAATATATTATATTTTCATCTAAAGTGAGGAAATATAAATGTATATTTTTCTCGATTCACCTCAATTGGTATCATATCAGGGTTTAGTTATTTTTATATATTGGGTAATAAAGAAAATAAGGAAAAAATATAACATAACCAATATTGAAATGAAATCTCTATAGGGTGAACTTAAAAGTTTCATAGGTTGATAAGAAGGTGTCATAGTTTAGGACATTTAAGGAATTATTTTAATGATTATATGATTTCTTACTTTGATTATTGTAGTTTGATGATTATAATATTCTTTTTGGTTTTATTCAATGTATATAACTATGAGGAATCATGTTTATAATGAATTTAGAGGAAAACTCAATGATTTTCCTCTTAAGAAAATGAATGGAATGGTAGCTGTAATGAAAAATATTATTATTATGCCTACGTAAATCTCTTAAGACATAAATCAAGATTAGATTCCAAATGATAAAACAAGGAACCAATTAACCATTAATTCATTCATGAGTAAACATTTTTCATCTTTCAATGGGTGATTTAATCTAATAGTGGTCAACAAATGGATCATTTTCACTAAAAATATATTTTCCCATCTTCAATACTTGAATAATAATAAAAATTGTCAATGTAGGGTATCAAATGGAAGAAAAAATAGACCAATAGTGGAATGTAAATAGGAATTCAAGTCAAGAGGAAGAAATTGACTCCATAGAATGGGATTAGTTTAAAAGGGTATTTTTTTGGTAAGTAATTTCTATGAACTTTTCACATGAAAATAGAAAGGGAATTACTAAAACTTAATTAAAAGGATGATGAATCTATTGGTACATATGAGGAAAAAATTTCATGAATTTTGAGGTATACTTATGGATTTATCGTCTAACATGAAAGAAAAATCAATTGATTCTTCAGTGTCCTAAACCCGAGTCTATAAAATGCATTGTTCATAAGATAATTTAGTATCGATGAAGATATCTATCGATGTGAAATCAAGGTGGAAATGATGAGTGGATATTTTCATCATTCTCATGGTTCTTATAATAATAAGACAATGGATTTTGAAGAAAATTCTAATAATAAATTCAATGGATGAAAGAAAATAAATCTTCTTTTTTTCTATAAGTGGGGAAATAAGAATGTGAGAGATTGTATCCAAGGGATTGGTAAATGTTTTAAGTTCATAAAATAATGCCATTGAGTAAGTTAATAACAAAGATATGTAAAGTGTAAAGACAATGAGAATAATGGTAAGAAAGATCAGCTAAACTCATCACCCACACTTCAATTATAAAACTATAAGTAGAATGGGAAGTGTACCAAGCGGTTCACAAATCTAGGGGTTAATTATAACAATTTTCATCAACAACCACTTAATCTAAGAGTCAAAGAGAAATACCATGCAATCAAAAATATTGAAGTGGGTCACAGGAATAAAGTAGTGAAATATACAATTATCATCCACTCTATAACTAAAAATGTCTTATTTTATTCAGGTTTTACTCACTCTTTTATATCTGAATAATTTTCTAATGGTATCACATCACCACCTCAATGGGTAAATGTTGAATTATCAGTGAAGACTCATAAAGGTAAAATGATCACATCTCAAGTTTATAGATCCTTTATGATTGAATTTTTTTATAATATTCTTCCTATAAATATTTTTATTATTCCTCTAGTTTAATTTGATGTTATTTTGTGAATGGATTGGATTTATTTATATAGATACCATATCAATTCCAAATGAAGGGAAATTACATTTAATATTCTAAATGAACAAATGATTTTCTATCAGTGTGATGATGAATATGAATCTCAAATGGAAATTAATTCCATTTTATGGGTCTTATTATATATTCATGAGGGGTATCTATCACAAATGGGTGGTTAGAAACTCAAGATTGAAGATATTCCTATTTTATAAGAATATTTTGATATATTTCCTGAATATTTGACTAGTTTTCAACCAAATAATGATGTTGAGTTTTCAACAGAACTCATACCTGGTGTTATTCCAATTTCAAATACTTATAATATAATATCCTTGATTGGGTTGTAGGAATTGAAGAAGCAACTCTAGGATAATCTTGATAAGGGATTTATTCGTATAAGGGGATCACCATAGGGTGTACTATTCTTTTTGTTAAGAAGAGATATTAGTCAACTCATCTTTACTTTGATTTTCATAAACATAATAAGATTAATATAAATAACTAGTATCATATACCCCATATTGAGGATTTATTTGATCAACTATGAGGGGCTCGATACTTTTTAAAGGTATACTTCTAGTTTGGATATCATTATTTGAGGGTATAAAAGGAGTTCATATCTAAAACAACCTTCTATATGAGGTATGGGCACTATGAAATTATAGTGATTCCATTTGGACTTACCAATTCCATTGATATCATCAAGGGTCTTATAAATATAATATTTATATATTACCTTGATTTATGTGTGGTAGTCTTTATATATAATATTCTTATATATTCTAATATCAAGTAAAATCATGAAGATCGTTTGAGGATTGTGTTAAATACGTTGAGGATGGAAAAAATTTATGTCATATTTATTAAATTTTAACTCTAGCTATATAAAGTATCATTATTAGATTACATAATTAAAAGTAATGGTGTATCGATAGACCCATAAAAGATATTAGTTATTAAACATTGTACCAAACCAACTATGATGACTAAAATCTATAATTTTCTTGGGATTACTAGATAGCACTGATGCTATAGGAAAAAAATTCTCACCACTATCAAATTCACTAACTAAGTTTACATGGAAGGGATTTAAGTTCCTTTGGACATATGAATATAATGAAAATTATAATTAACTGAAGATATTGTTGGTCAGCACACCTATTATCACACTACCCGGAAATATAGAAGGGTTTGTGATCTATAATTATGAATTAAATAAGGTATTTGGATGTTTTCTCATATATAATGACATGGAGGTAGATTATATCACTTTTCAATTAAAGTTTCATGAGTAAAATTACTAGACTCATGATTTGAAACTAGTGACTTTAATTTTTTATTTGAAATAGAGGAACTATCTTTATGGAAAAAGTTGTCAAAGTATATATATTGATATATTCACACAAAAAAATAATTTAATATATTCCAAATAATATGGTTGTAACTAATTAAATACAATGACTTCTCCATACATTACTACCATGGGAAAAAAAATAAGGTGTTCGATGCTCTGAGTTGGAAGGGCCTTGATAGTGTTTCCATGATGAGTATTAAAATAAATATAATACTTATATATTTCTATATGATGGAATATGAAATCATAAGGAAATTAGGAGGATTAAATCTTTCTCAAATGACTGTTCAGCCATCAATTAATAGAAGGTTAAAGAGGCATAGGAATAGGATCTGTAGTTAAAAAAGAATGTAAGGATTGTTCTAGAGTTTAACAATGTCCATGATGGGATTATCATATTCAAAAACTAGGTATGTGTCCCATCAATACCAAAATTATAGAATGACCAATTGGATGAAGCTCATAGTTAATCATTCTCTATTCATACTAGATGTCCAAATAAGTATAGATACCTTAAAGAGAATTTATTGTGGTAAAACATGAATAGATATATTTCAGATTATGTATCTCGATGCTTAGTATGAGAGAAATTTATGACTGAGAGACAAAATAACAAGAAATGTTACAAAAATTTCTCATACCTGGGTGTAAATGGGAAAAATCACTATGTATTTTATCATGGGACTCCCCAATAAATCTAAATAGAACAATGTTATTTGGGTTGTAGTTTATCACCTTTAAAAATTAGTATATTTCATTGATATCACAAAATATTTCTATCTTGATCATCCCACCAAGATATACATTCAAGAAGTGGTAAGTTTACATGCAGTGCCACTCTCAATTATATCTGATCGAGATTTGAGGTTTACCATAAATTTCTAGAGAAGTATTTAATAATATTTGAATATATATTTGATATTTAACACTATATATCATCCTCATATATATGGTTAATTTTAGAGGACCACTCAAACCCAATAAGATATGTTGAAATATTTCTTTGTGGATTTCAAAGGAGGTTTGGATCAACACCTTCCTCTTATATAATTTTCCTACAATAATAGCTTCCACTCAAGAATTTAGATGGATAATTATGAATCCCTATATATAAATAAGTGAATGACTCCAACATACTGGAATGAAGTTTGGGAATGAAAGCTATTTGGACCTAAGCTAAAAGAGGAAATGGAATAAAATGTTAGGTCTATTTAGTAACACATCAGGGTAGCTTGGAGATGAGAGAAAATTTATTCTAACAATCGTCAGTGAGATCTAGATTTCAAATTTAGTGATAAGTTATTACTTCGAAAATCTCCATAGAATGATGTTATTTGATTTTTAAAGAATTTAAATCTAATCCCTATATATATCACTCTATATAATATTCATGATCGTATGAGGATAATAGATTATCACTTAGTTCTTCCTCTGAACCTCTCCGAATCTCATGATGTGTTCCATGTATCTATTTTTAAAAAATTACATACCAGATCCTTCACATGTATATAACTCAGATTTCATACCATTATAGCATGATCATTCTTATAAAGAGCAACTGGTAGATAAATTAAATCATAGAGATAAAGTTCTACAAAATAAGATTATTCACCTAATTAAGGTTTTCATGATAAATAAGAAATTATATGAAGAAACTTGGGAACTAGGGGTTATGATGAGGTATATATAACCTTAATTTTTTATATTAGAGTAATATAATTTTTTGGGTGAAATTATTATAAGGGAGTAGAATGTAACACAGTGAGATTTTGTAATATTTTTTTCTTTAATAAATAAATATATCTGAAAGATTGTGAATGATAAAACCCAATACTTATGTAAATAATTCTTATAAATTGTAAAATTAATCACATTATATGTTACTTAAATGAAATAAAATTTTTGAAAATATTTTTTAATTCACCTAGAAAATACTATAGAACTTGAAGAACTTTTTTGAAATATTTTTTCATGGGAATTTATTTTATAATATATGTTTTATTTAAAAATTAATTTAAAGGATTAAAATTAAGAAATTTTTTTTTTAAAACATGTATAAAATGGATTAATTGATTACCAATTGATTTTAAATTAAAATAAAATCATTTTAATGTAAAAAGAGATGTTTTTTGAAAAAATGATTTCATGTGTGTAATGTGTTTTTATATTAATAAATTAAATTAATCACTATTGATGAATGATTTTAATGAAACTTTCAGATAATATATTCAATAAAATATTTTAACATTAATTTAATGGTTTTTACTAGGAAAGGACTTGGATTAAATTCAGTTTTAATCTTAAAATTCAATTTTTCAAAAAAAATATTTTCATTACATTTTTCATGCTTATTTTAAAATAAATTTACACCAATTATAGAAATTTAATTTGATAAAATGGTTTCCATATTTGGAATCATAATTTATAACTTTTTTAAATAGTTTAATTTCATTTTTTGTACATTTTGAATAGTAACCATGGTCAACATTGTCACCATGGTAAGGGTGAAAAGGATTAATAGGGGTTAAACATAAATATAAGGCATAAAATTTCTATAAAACATAGATAAATGTGATTTTTTTATGTTATTTAGAACAAAAAATATCTTATATTATCATTTTTGTTTCCTTGGTGCCACATTCACTTAAATATGACATTATTATATATTAATATTTTATAAGAGTGCCACCCACCTCACTTATAAAAAGGTCCCCCCTTATGTCACTTAGTCATGTGATTTAAGACCTCTATTTTGTCCAATAAAATCAATAATATCTTACTAACTTCCCTTCCCATGACCTAGATCTTTTTTTCTTCCCAAAACACTAAGCTTTGAAGGTTTAAGGTGTAAACCAAAGTATGTTTCTCATATAATAGGTAATTGTCCTTACATATCTATTTTGATTTTCTTTCTTACTTAACTTCCTATAAATATTATATAACCATATTTACATGATTTAATTAGTTTAATTACTATAATTAAATTTTTTATTTTCATATTACTACCTTTTTTAGATCCTTTTTATCCTTTGAGAAATGATAATGTCGTACATGTGTATGTGTGGTCTACCACCCCCAGGAGGTGATGTTATTTATTTTTCATGTTTGTCATCATGGATTGTAATATAGAAATATTTTATGAATATATATGATATTTATTATTCTATTATGATTCTATAAAAATATATTATTATTTACCTTTCTTTCTATCCATTCATTGGAAAATGAAAACATTACTCATGTGTACGTACAGACTACCATGTCCATGAAGTGATGTAATTCATTTTTCATCACCACAATATATGAATTTTTATAAAATTGTATATGATGGATAAATATTATTCTTATAACATGATTAATATTTTGTATATGATGAAATTATAAACAAGTTCTAAGGATTAGGATCGTCAAACCTAAACATGCTTGGGAAATAAAACAATTAACACCCTAAATGTTGATTTTAACAAAGAATTGTTAATAAATGGGTTATTATAAATTATAATGGAATGATATATTAGAATATATTTATAAATATATTTATATTATATATGTATAATTAATCTAAATTTATTATATATAATTATAATAATTCATATAAATAAATTCAGGAACTAAGGTAAGAGATTATGTTATAATCTCATTTTTTAGTGGGATTGTCTATGTATTAATATAATTTTGGAAAATTATATATTAACTATATTTTAAACTCCATTTATTTTACTCTCCTATAGTTATTTTCATATTTATCATGTTTTCATTCATTCTCTCCTCTTTGGTACTTAAAACAATCAAGAAAATGTTTTTAATAAAATTCGACTTTATTTCCACTTTAGTCGAAAAACATTTTCTTCCATGTCCATATTCTCTAAAATGTTTTCAAAAATGTTCTTATCTATGATAAAATGATTATTTGAGGCCATTTTCAATCATATTTAAATTTATTTTTTAAGGAATAAAATTATTTTTTACCAATTTTTTCTAAACAAGTTATTTATGACCTTTTATAAAAAGTGTGAAAGGATTCTTTATTATAACATTTACCACACAAAAAGATTTTCCATCCATCATAAAAATTATTTTACTTTAATATTTTTTTATAATATTCCATGTTTATTATCAAAGAAAATAATTTTCTCAATATTTTAGGAATTTTTATTTACAATGTTGTCAAAATAAAATAATTTTTTTCATGTTTTAGAAGAAAGGTTTTAATGCTATTTTCAAGGTATTTTTCATCTATGTCAATATCCTTTGATGTTTCTTATGCTTAACTAGGTTTATAATATAATTATATCGTCCATGTTATTTATTTTTATGCCTTATTATTATGTAATTATGAAATTTTTATGAAACCCATTTCTTTTCTAGGTGTTACAACATTATGAATTGATGAATGTTTTTATGATATTATAGTACACATATGTATGGTTTTTATTATGTGATTGGTGGTCCTAGAATTATATATTCATAAAATTCATTGGTTAATGATTTATATCTCATGATATAATATTAAATATTTTATAGAGTGAACCCATTCCAAGAATGAAAATAGGTTAGGGAGTGAACTTAGTCCACTATGGAATTTTGACCACTATGTGATGATAGTCTTGGAATTAAGCATTGACTAATTAAATATATGATTATTCTATAGTTTCAATTACATGATATTATTATTATGATATCTCGCATGTATCATGATTGATTAATGATTATTCCTCTCTCTTATGACTTATGTCTTTTGAAATGAAAAATCTTTATGTCATACCTCATGATTTATGATGTAATTACTAGTTAGGTATGAATTGTATAATTTATGATCATGATCTCACTCCCTTATTATTATATTATTATTTCATATGATCTTGATTTATATCTAATGGGTTTAAACTTACTATTCATTTGAGATCTCCATTTCTTATATGTCCATTTCCCTAGGTTATCAAGAAATGTTCTATGTAGAATATGTCTCAGAAAGATATTATGAGAGAATAAATTTTTGTTGTACATTGAATATCTTTTGTGAAATAATTTCATCATGTGTCTAGTATTTAAAGACACTATACCTTTATAATTTTTTATTACGAATTATTATGTAATTTATTTTGTTTCCATCTAAAATGAAGAAATATGTATATACATTTTTCTCAAGAAACCTCAAATAGGATCATTAATTTATTCTTAGTGTCCTTTTTAGTAGTCTTCATGGATGGAATCCTTGTGTATTCTCAAAATTAATAATATTATAGAGTACATCTTCATGTGGTTTTATTATCACTTAGTGATAATAATATTTCTTTTAATCTTTCCAAATTCCTATACTAGATTCATGAAGTTTAATTTTTTGGTCATGTTATGTCACAAAAAAATTTGTTATTGATCCAAAAATAGAGGAGGTAGTAATATAATATGAAGTGATAAAATCAATTCTTTTAGTTTTAGAGTTTATTAGGTATTTATAAGTATTATTATCACTTTCTTAATGTATTTTCCCATATACATTCCCCTTTGACTGATTTAACAATGAAAGGGGTGAATTTTTTCTTATCAAAACAATGTAATATGTCATTTCAAGAGATAAATAAGATGATAGAATAACACTGATCCTAATTTTTCCAAATTCAAGTAAAAGTTTTTAGGTTTATTATATTTACTCTTTATTGGTATGGGGTTTTTTCTAATTTTGGACCATTATGTGGTGAACTAGGATTTTTGGAAGTTTTAGGCACATAAAAGGAATTCCTCATCCCATGATTTAGAGTTGTCCATTATGGTGAATACTATAAAATGTTATAGATATTACTAGATCGGTGAGTATTTAAAGGTATATATTTACCATAATAACCTCAATTTTATCTTTTCTTAGAGAAATTTTAATTTTAGGTGGCATTTATGGGTCAAGTATCCATAATTTTTTGATTTCAAGATCCTTTATGCTAAGGGTGAGGGAAATTTTGTAATTGGTGCCCTTATTAGGATATCACAAACTTAGAATGTGCAAGAAGCTCTATATGGGTAAATAATCATGTCTATTATATCTAACCTCAACCTAGATATTTCCACCAATCAAGGTGAGTGAATTTTAACCCAATTTATCTTGAATAATCGTATATGGAATGGGTGATGGATTCTTATATCTCCAACCAGGTTTTTAATGTCATTCAAGAGAGAATCAATGGTGGTGAAATCTTAAAGAGATGGTATCAAGATTCAAGTTATTATATTTAAGTCCATTAAATATTGGTAGTTATTAAATACATTTACAAATAGGTTTAAATGAAATATCATTCCAATCATTGGGTTGTACACTAGGGAATTTTAATTTTGTTCCATAATATATCTAAGAAATTCTGGTGTCCTGGTATGAAATGAGAGATTATGGGAGTTGTGTCTTGATGTATCTCTATTATATATGTTAAGTAAAAACATTAAATTCAAAAAATATAATCACATCCACTTACTATATATAAATGGAAATGGGTTGAAACAACCATATATTTTTTAACAAGTTTTCCTCACTCCCTGAAGGAAAAAATTTTGGTATGGGTAGTTTTGGAATTCCAAACAAAGACTGTTCATTTTATCCTTATACAGAATAAATCCTTCATCGATGACTTGGGAAATATTTATGTTTTAGATATCATAAAACTATATATATTTCCAACTAGTATCATATTAAAATAGGATCCAAGGTTTACATCTCATTTTTTTCTAGGATTAAAAAAACGTCTTGGATTGCATGTGAAGTTGAGTATAGATTATATCTCTTAGATGTGTAATCAATGTAATAAGGCCGTCATTATTATTGAATACATGTTAAAATATTTTATCAATTATTGTTTTGGATATTTAGTGTATCATTTACTGATTATAGAGTTTTTCTATAATAATAATTATAAGGAATTAATCCAAATGGTCTCATTTGAGGTACTTTATAGAAAATCATTCCATTCTAGATTATATTGTAAGTAGATCGAGGAATCGTCATAGATTGTCCTTAGAATAATTAAAGAGACCATTTAATATATAAAATTGATCCAGAAGGTGTTTATCATAATAAGAAATAGCCAAAAATACTACGCTAATCACTGTAAAAACCCTATGAATTCTAGGATGGTTATGATGTATTTTACTCATTCATCCCTTGATTAGGTCATCAATGAATAGTAAGATAAGGGATTCTATCCCCTTGATTCATTAGACCATTTTATATCTTAAATCATAAAATGGAAATGGCTTATTTTATATCCTTTCCTCCTTGGTCTTGTGAAAAGCTTAACATTTTCCACATCTCGCAATTAAGGAATTATTTGTAGTTTGGTATGTTAACTTAAAGTTAGTGTTAGATGGTAACTTTATAAAGAAACCAATTTTTATCATCGAGTGAATAAATAAATTATTTCATGGAATGATAATTCACTTAGTATTGTAATGATGGAAACATGGTTTATATTTTAACAATACATGAGAATGCAAAGAGGATGTTAGAGCTCAATAATCAAACTTATTCCCTCCATAAGATTACAAAATCTTCTTGAGGATAAGAATATTATAGTGTGGAGGTTTTAATGAACCATGTTTTTCTAGATGATTTTTTATCTTTTAATTTTTTAATTAAATTCCTCTTTTTGAGTATATCTTAGAGTTTGGGAGGTATGAAAGAAATTTCAAAAGGCGGTAAGAGGGAAAGAGATAGCCACTAGGGGTTGTATTAGCATCAACTAACTAGTGTACCTAGGTAGGGTATAGGGATTATACTATCCCCACCTAGTCTGATAGGCTGCAGGATGGTTTGTTTAGAATTATGGGAAAAATTTCATTTCACCCCTAAAACATTCCCCCTTACGTAGTAACTTGGGATTTTCCTCACCTTTTAAGTCAAAATATTCACTTGATATATCTTCTATATATTCTATTCATCTCCCTTTAACCTAGACACAAATCTTTAACCAGAATCATCATAAAGTTGTTGTGGGACTCCAAAATTATCTAACATAAGGTAGTATCTCCCACCTCCTCTACTTTTTAGTTAAAATATTAGTGGCCTCAAATGATTCATGATATCTCCTCCTCCTAATATTGAGAATATAGTGATATATTCTAATCAATATTCCACTTTTTGACTGCAAAGAAATTTTAACCAGTGATCATGGGGTAAAGACACACCAATCAATGTTAGATTGGAAATTTTAAGTTAGTGAAGCAACTTAAGCCTCCCTTTAGTTTGATCTAGGTTTTTTAAATTAGTTTAAGGGTGAATATCCAGCTCCTTCAATCTTGGGGATCTACATATACACATTCTTAGGTGGGTGACCTCTTCCCTATCTTTTATACTGTCAGATTGGAGATATTTTTTCTCGTGTTTTAAATTCATTTTAAATAGAAATTAACCCCTAATCTAGATAAAATCATAAAAAATCATTGATTTTTTTACTATGGTGAAATCAATAAATTCATTGATAAATGTATTAAATCTCAATTTTTAATTGTTTTAATTCATTTTTTGGGTTTAATTTGATGTCATGAATCGATCTTGGTTATTTATTTTACTCATTAAAATGCTTTCGATTCTATTATAAAATGTTTTGTATCAAGTTTGAATTGCATGAATAAATACTACATTAATTTCATTTTACTCTATGTGTAGGTGGGGTCAAAATTTGGCAATGTCTTGCTAGTGTAAGCATCAACACAATTGTGTAAGGGTCATGCTTAACCTGTGTAAAAATAATTGGATAAAGAGGTTTATTAGTGTTAAAATGATATAACCCTAGATAAGTATGAAGTAGGCACTACATAATAATTACACATGTTTCGTCAAGATTTGATCTGATCAACCACATTGTGAAGCTACCACACAACTAACCATGCTGAAACTTCTACAAAGGACTCAACTGAGCACGTGTTTATTTCAATTGATTATGGAAAATATAATGGACCACAAGGTTCAATTGACTATATGATTATTATGATTGACCATGCATGGATCGACCATAAGGACCTGATTGATCAAACAAAGATATTTCAATTCAACGCATGATCATTCCATGCTACTATATGAGTTAAATGACCTAAAAGAAAGAGTTAATTGACCATATAAACACAATAGTAAGTAAAGATCAACTGATCATGAAATATGATTAACCAAAAGTTGAATATGATCAATAATGACCTTTATTCATATGATCAATTCAAGACTCATATATATTTCTATCCATGTGGATCAAAATCCAAAATTCCTAAAATGGAAAAAAATCAACCTTCAATCAAATTATATAAAAATTTCCACTTCTTTGAAAATTTGATAGAAGGCCCAAGAAATTATCCTTGTAGAGATAAAAAAATTAATAATAGATAAAGTGATCTTGGGAAGAATGAAGAAGATTAAATAATCGATAATATTACCAACTGAATCCATCAGGACACTTGAGTTATGCACATGGTGGAAATCAAATAATGAGGAGTAAATCACTAAATTTAAGGAATTTTTTAAAGGTTTGAGAATAATTGGAGTATGAATAGGATATTATACTTCTAACATGGGATTGGGAGCTATTTAATCATGTAAGGAAGTCCCAGGAATCTCTATAATAATAGGACTATTCACTGAGAAAGGTGTTGCTTCCATGACTACTGGATTGAGCTGAGCTACTACTGCTCTTATTGTAATTTGCAGTAATATATCCAATGATAGAAACTATTCTAGTAGTAGTAGATCCTAGGATATTCTCCCTATTCTCCATTGATGAATTATATTATTTAATATTAAATAAATCCTGCTCATTTTTCTTTATAAGATTTAGTTTTCTTTTGATAGTGGATGTTTTCATTATTCATTTCATTTAAATTATTCTTATGTAATTATTTTATTTTCACACGCAGGACACATATACTTACTTTATTGAATGTGATGGTGAGTATTGGGTTGATCTAAGATTGTTTTGAGATATCATATCATAATTATATGTAATATTAGAGGAACATGGTGATTATTTTAATCTTTTATTCAAGATAAAACAACCAAGTGTGGGTGATAAATTAGATTTCATAAAATTAGGGTGAGTGACTAGTGGAATTAATATCAATAAATATTAAATAAGATATTGAGGATATTATCAAAGGTTTGGATGCTATTTTTTAGGTATTAAAATCCACCCAATTAAATCATAATTTTCAACCACAATGAACCCTAAACAAGAGAGTAACACTCCCATAACATTGTCCTCTCTAAAGAGATCCCAAGTCACATTATCACTACATTAAATTTGTATTCATAAATATATTTGATGATGGTCCCATGACACACCTATCATCAACATTTTTTTATATTCAGGGAGTCTAGTGTTGTGTTTTTTTAATTCATTGAAAATGATTTGGATATATAACCATGACTAGTTAAAATCACCTCGTTGGTTTTGATATAGAGGTTGAAAGATATGTACTAGAAAGACTCATGAATCTAAAGATAATTGAACAAGAGGAAAGGTATTTTTCTAAAATCCTATTGAAAATTATCTATATTCATATACTTATTTCACTTTAGTTAATTTAGGTAGTGGAAACATGGATAAAAAGCTATATTGACTAAATAGGACTTTAAGAGAGTTATATGCACATAATTTCAATAATAATAATCATAATCAATAACCAAATAATCAATAATATTATGATATTGGAACTATAATTATTGGGTTACTATCTATGTTTCATTTCTTGGTAGTTGAGGATCTTAATTATCACTTGAGAGCATGTGGACAAGTATATAATAGCTTCAGATCTAGAGGAGTCACTAAGGCTCAAATTAGCTGGAAGGACTTTCAATTATCTCATAAATAATTATCCATATAATAGATCTATAACCTACATTCAAAATAATTCACCACATGGGATTAGTTGTATAAGGAATTACTATAGAAATTTCTCCCCGTATCAAGGAGTGTTTGACTGAGGAAGGAGATATATGGAATTGAACAAGAAATCAGAGAAACCCTTTATCATTTTTTAGAGATATTCAAGTGGTCAACAACATCTTTACCACCCCATATATGATATCTCGTACCTTTAATACAATTTATTCCATGGTTTATTACATAAAAACACACTTAGTACAACACAAAAGATCAATAAACCTAGTGTATTTGGGAAATTAGGTAAATAAAACATTAACCTGATACATGGATACAATAAAATTATTGAAAACTTCCATAACATGCTCTAAAATTACATTTATATTTTAAAACTTCAAGGGATAATCTAGGGATATACATAAGAAATGGGTAATCTATAAATCTTATTAAGGTAATAAAAAATCATAGCATAAGAAAGTATTACATGTTAGTAAATTGGAATTTGAATGAGATTTAAAATGGGTGAGAATCATAATCTTGAACAGTGAGGAACTATATAACATAATAACATAAAGGCAACATGATAATGTGGAAACAACATTAAACATGACATCATAAACATAGGTCAAGGATAACCATTAAGACATCATAAAATAGTATAAAAATCTCATAATGGATTAGTTTTATGCTCTAGTCCTATACATGACATCTCATGAGAAAACAATTACCCAATACATTGAAGTGCTATATAATTATGGGCACAACCATCTCTTTCATATCATGTACATGCATGAGTGTTCCAAATAGATCATTCAACATAAGATTAAATTTAATCCCATTTAAACCCATAAATAAGGAGTGTTGAATATATACATGTAATTCCCCAATAAAAAATGGATTGGTAATTCTAGATGAATACCCTTGAGTGGAAATGGTGATGGTATTCACAATATAATGTTTTGTCATAGAAAATAATAATATAATTTTAGAGGCATAACGAGGGTACATAATGAATCATGGGAGGGATTGATAAGAGTGGAATGGTATTTAATCACCTATACCTAACATGGGTATCAATAGAGATATGTGATAGAATAATTAGACATAAAAATTGAGAATTAAAATGCATAAGATGAAAAGGGTGGTTGAATAAAAGTTTGGCATGGAAATATTACAGGACAATTTTAATAGTATAATGAGGGTAAATAATAAATAATGGGAGGTATTAATGAGATTTAAATGGGTATATCATCACTTTAAAATCATAAGGTTGGTAATAGTGATGTGTAAAATCATATCTCATAAATATAAATATTAAAACAAAACGAATTATATAAATAAGGTGCTTGAATAAAGAGGATAAAGAGAGGATCCATTACTTCGACATAGTAACAACTTAAGTAAAGGTTATAATGAGAGGGGATAAATGATATCTCTTTTTAAGAGAACTATTTGGATAGTAAAGGTACCCATAATTGATATTAAAAAGGATAAACATAAATAAGGTTCTTTAATTTAAAGGGAGAGAGGGAAGTCCCTTAGCTTGAGATGGTGTTTTCAAAATATTGGGAGGACCTTCTAGATAGATTGGGGGAACCTTGGGAGGGCTCTCAAGAGGAAATGGAAGGGTATAGTAACACTCCAAAGGTTTTTAGTGAAGAGTAATGGGATCGTGGGTGGGTTTATATAGGAAAATATATAAATTTATTTATTATTGTCCAAATTTAGTTTTTGGACTTTATACAATAAATTAATCAAAACCACATGCCTTTCTATGGATTTCTCCCATGGTTTCTCCAAAAGGCTAATTTTTTCATTATTTTATAAGTCTATGAACTGATCACATTATAATAATAACCTTGGTGTTTTGGAAGTGATTAATTTTTACAAATAATTTATTTTAAAACATTAAAATACCTGAACGGCCTGAAGGCCTTTATTTGTTATTCATTTTGGATAACCCCCTTTTAAAACATTAAAATATAATATAGGTTTTTTAGAATTCATAAGGGGTTTATAAAATTAATAAAATAACACCAAAATTAATTATTTTAAATTATAAATATATATTTGGTTGTGGATAAAGTTTATGTTATATATTACATCACTTTCGGTTCATTATGATATCATAATACATATTGTATATTTATACCATATTTAATTTTTACCTGAAAATTTGACTGTCTCATAAAATTATGAAAAATTCACTATTGGATAATTTTGACATGATGATTCTAAAAATAATATTAATTTTATCAAAATAATTATCTAAATAGAAGAAATAAAACTTTTAAATTAAAAAACCTATTTATTGAAAAAAAATCTATTATTTTATAGTAATATTTTTCTGACCCTTATAAAAATTAAATTTTCACTTCATAAAATTATATTATCATTTATATAATATATATAATATTTAATAATAATAGTTTATTAAAATATAATTTATTTCAAAAATTTATGAATTCATCAAAATGAATGTCTTAATTGAAATTGCATACTACCCAAAAAGACAATTTGAGTTTTGTCATATTAAAATATAATTTTTATCAAAATCATTACTTAATAATTTATAAAGTAGAAAAAATAAGAAATAAATATAATAATTATTTTATTGAAAATAATATATATATATATATATATATATATATTTATTCATACTATTAGGGTTGAGATACATAGACCTTTATTATACCAGTGAACTCCCTAATGGTAAGGTGTGCGATGGTGAGATTATTATATGGTGGTTCAGTGAACATAGTTTGGGTCATGATCTTGATGATCTTGAACTTATCCTATAAACAGTTTCATTTATACTTTAGTTTTTGAATCTCATCTTTTGCTTGATCAATGGAAAATACCATAGATTATATCATCCTCAGAAGCTTTGATAAATGGGATTTATATAGTATGCTACTACTATTCGAGGTCATCTCTTGTTTCATATATGTCAATAGGAATTTATCCTAACCTTTAATATATACTAATAATATGATCATTGTTAAATGGATATATTATCAATGTTTATGATTTTTAATTCTCCTTTAAATTATTTAGGATATAACCAAATAATTTTGTGTGTTTTCTATAACCACATTACATAATTGGAAATTTAATTAAATCACAAAGGGAATTTCATATTTAAATGTTTGGATCATTATTTTATTCCCCATTTAAAAATTCCACACTCAAAATTTTAATTCTATACACTAAAAAAAGTTGGGGTACTTTTTTTACATCTCCTATTTTGGTTCCATTGTATCTTCCTCAAACTTGTAGTTCTTCCATAGCACTTTGACCGAGTGAGTTATCTTGTTTTATAGAACATGGTATCTATGATCTAAGATCTTCATAAGTTTCTCCTCTTATGAAATATCATTCTCCAATGGTACCACCTCTGAATTTAGTGCATGTGAGGGGTCTGGTATGTACATTCTCAAGAGGTATGCATGGAACGTGTTGTGTACTTGAGATAGGTTTGGTGGGATTAATAGTCAATAGGCCACTTCTCTAGTGTGATCAAGGATCTAAAATGAGAAAAATTATCATGTATTATTATTTCCATTCTTCCCAAACCTCATGAATTTCTTCCATGGAGATATACAAACAATTTATCTCTAACCTCAAACTCTTATTATCATCAGTGATTTTCGGCATATCTTTTCTTCCAACTTTGTGTGTATTTAATGTAATGATGAATGGTTAAAACCTTTTTTCATTATTGGATAAGATCAAGTCCTATAAGCTTCCACTCTTCAAATTTATCCCAGCATGTTGGATTCTAACACCTCTTCCCATATATAGCCTCATAATGTACCATTTGAATACTAGAGTGGAAATTATTATTATATGATAACACCACTAAGGGAAGGTGTTGATCCCAAAATCCTTGGAAATACATTGAACATGATCTTAGTATATCATTCGGGGTTTGAATTTCCTTTCAGACTAACCATCCATTTAAGGATGATAAGTAGTGCTAAATATTATTTTTATATTCTATGTTTGTTGAAGGCTTCTTTAAAACCTCAAGGTGAACCTCAGATCTCGATCAAATACAATATAGAGTTGAAATCTATGAAGTATTTCCACTTACATTATGTATATCCTGGTGATTTGGTCAATAAATAAATCTTCCTTGATAGCAATTAAATGTGATGACTTGGTAAGAAGATCGATTAACACCCAATTGGTGTTATTTCTTTTAGGTGTCTTCGGGAGTCCTAAAACAAAATACATGGTTATGTTTTACCATTTCCATATTGGTATGGGAAATTATTTCATAATTACATTAGACTTATTTCATTACACTTTGATTTGATGGAATATCAATAATCGAGATACAAACTTTTCAATCTATCTCTTAATGTTATCCCACCAGAAATTTTACTTCAAATCCCTATACATATTAGTGATTCATGTATTAATAAAGAAGGGTGAGCTATGTGCATTATTCAAAAGTTCCCTCTTCAATTTTAGATTTTATGAGACACATGTCTAGGTTATAAACTTTATTACCTCATATTTATAAAATTTGAACTCTCGAATACTCACTACATTCTTCTATAGCAACTTTTCATCTTTCAGAGCCTACTTGATTCTTTTAAGAATAGATGGTTGAGAAGTAATTTGAGCACAATAGGATGAATATCATTTTATTATTCCCATATCCATCCTTTGTATGTCTAATAATATTTTATACCTTTAAATCCTTATCATGGATAGAGTTTTCAGATCCTTTATCCTCAGGGAATCATTGACTTTGTTCACCTTCCCAATATGGTAATAGATTGAACAATTATAATACATGATTAGCTCTAACCAACTTTTTTGATATATATTAATCTCCTTTTGTGTTAATATATACTTGATTATTTTATGATCCATATATATGTCACAATTATTCCCATATATATAATTTCACCAAATATTCAATGAGAATATCACTACAAGAAATTCTAGGTCATGAGTTGGGTAGTTTTGATCAAGTATGTTTAGTTGGTGGGGGGAATAGGATATCCCTTTTTCATTTTTCAGGAGTAAAAAACCCAAACCATTTTTTGATTCATTACTTTAGATCAAAAATCCTTCCCTACTAGTAGGTAATGTGACTACAGATTCAGTGATTAGCCTCTTCTTAATCTCTTTAAAACTTTCCTCGCGTTATTAATTCTAGACAAACTTGACACCTTTATGAGTTATCTTGGTTATGGGACTTGAAATTCATGATAATTTTCTCAAAAATTGACAATAATACCCATATAATCCAAGGAAATAATGGATTTCAATCATAAATGTTTTATAGGCCACCCTTCAGTTGTCTCCATTTTTTAAGGATCTATATATATATCCCTTTGTTGGTGATGAAATTCCCTAGGAATGTTACTTTATCCAACCAAAACTTGAATTTACTATAATTTTCATAGGTATTTTATTTCCGCAAGATCCTTGGTATAGAATTAAAATTCTCCTCATAGTCCTCCTTGATTTGGGAGTAGATAATAATATCATCAATAAAGGTGGCCATAAATTTTTCAAGGTAATCCCTAAATACTATATTCATCAAACCCATAAATATTGTTGGAGAATTAGTGAGTCCAATTGGAATCACTATGAACTCGTAGTGTTTGTACCTTGTATGTAAATAAGTCTTGTGGATATCCACATTCTTCACCTTTACTTGATAATATATCGACTAAAGATCTATTTTATAGAAATATTGTACCCCAAATATCTGATCGAATAAGTCATCAATCTATGGTAGAGGATACTTATTATTTATCGAGTTATTGTTGATCTCATGATAATCAATGTATAGGTGCGTTGACCTATTCTTATTCTTGATAAAGAGGACTGGTACACCCAAGGTGAATCACTTGTGAATATAAAAACTTTATCCAGATTCTCTTATAGTTTTTTCTTTAGTTCCTCAAGTTCAATAATGGAAAATTTATAAAACGTATTGGATATTGACAAAACCCAAAGTATAATATCCATTTAAAATTCAACCTCTCAGGTAGTAATAACACTGGGAAATTCTTTAGGAAATTCATCATCATATTCCCTCATGATGGGTATACCTTAAAAGATGATCTTTTTCTTATTATCAATCATTTGAGCAAGATACACTTACTCACAAGTTAATAATATCCATTACTAACATTTTGGTACTAAAGAAGATTAATCCTCATAATTTCACTTGTATATAATCATAGGTTGATACATTATAAAAAGTGTGAAATACTTATATAAAAATTTTATATTGAATTTATATAAGTAAATCCAATCCATTCCTAAAAAAGAATTAAATTCTACTAATGGGAGTATCACTAGGTTCACTGGTAAGTTTATCCCACAAAATTAGATGGGTTATGAGTTATATACTTAGGATGTACTAATTTTTACATTTTCTATTTTTACAAATATCTATAGTTCCATTAATTTTTTGTGGTCTTTGAATAATTATATGAAGCTTCCAAGATACAAAAGAATGCATAGAACCACAAGAGATAAGCCTACCTTTCACTATTTGATTTTAGTTATAAACATTTACTTCATCCAAAATAAAATTAGGGATAATAATTTTCAAACTATTAAACACAAAAAAGGTAAAATATGAACATTGAAGGGATAACTCATAAATAACTTATATTCCTTAAACCATGAATTTCTAGGCTTCAATCTAAGTTATCCATGACCTATTTCCTAATATAAAATCTTATTGGAATCTTTTTCCCTTAATAATGGTTCATAATTATCTTGTTAATTTACAAAATCATATCCCTCATGAGTTCCAAACTAGTTGTATAGTAAGTCTCATTATCGTGCACTAGTTTATAGTTGAGTCTAGCACAATATGTTGTTTTTAAGGTTGTTACTCCTAGGTATATTTTTTTGAGATCCACATCCACTTGTAGTATCCAGATAGGGATTTATTTTCTTGTAAATCGCATAATCTATAATTTACCAAAATTTAAGGATGTATTCCTATGTTTATTCTTATCCCTAAGGATTTCACTATAGTTTTCTAATCATAATACCAAAAATAAATATACTTTACTTCGATACAAACTATAAAAACCCATATATTTAAAACACTTTATTCCATGTTTTATTATATAAAAACACAATTAGTATAAATAAGAAGATAAATAATCCTAGTTTCATAGAGAAATTAGGTACATAAAACATTATCTTGATACATGGATACAACAACATTATTGAAAACTTCATTAACATGCTATGAAATTCCATTACTCTTTTAAAACTATATGGGATGACTTGGGGAAATATATAAGAAAAGAGTGAGTTATAAATCCCATTAAGGTAATAAACAAATAATAACATGAAGAAAGTATTAAATTTTAGTAAATAGGAATTTAAATAGTAAATAAAATGTGTGATAATAATAATATTTAACAATGATGTGTGATATAACATAATAACATAAAGGAAACATAAGAATATGGAAACAAAGTTAAACATGAAATCATAAACATAGGTCAAGGATGACCAACAATACATCATAACAAGGTGGAAAAATTACCATAATGGATTATATTTACTATTTAATCTCATAAATTACATCTCATGAGACTAAAACATTACCCAATTCATTAAAGTGATATATAATTCTAGGCGCACTAATCGCTTTCATATCATGTACATTCATAAGTGTGCCACACAGATCATTCAATATATGATCATACTTCATCACATTTAATCCCATGATTAAGGAGTTTCGAATTTATACATGTATGTCCCCAATTAAAATAGTATAGGTATGTCTATGTGAATACCCTTGAGTGGAAATGGTGATGGTGTTCATAATACAAAGGTTTGTTAAAGAAAAATCACTGGATAATTTCAGTGGCATAACGAGGGTACATAATGAATCATGGGAGGGATTAATAAGAGTGTAATGGGTATATAATCACTTGTAAATAATATTGGTAGTAACATATATATCATGAAAAATTGGGAATTAAAAGGTATAATGAATAAAGGGTGCTTGAATAAAATTTTGGCATGGAAAATCACAGGATAATTCTGGTGACATAATGGGGGTACATTATGATTAATGGGAGGGATTAAAGATATTTAAATGTGTCTATAATTAATTTTATATTATAAGTTAAGTAAGAGGTATGTGTAAAAGTATATCCCATATATATGAATTAGAATACAAAAGTCATTATATAAAGAAGTTACTTGAATAAAGAGGAAAAGGAGAGGATATCTTACTTCAACATAGGTAAATGTTATAAATAGAATGAAAAAATTGATATATAATTATAATAACATAAATTGGATAGTAAAGGTACATTTATAAGTTTATTAAATCATAAATAATTGAGATTTAAAAGTCTAAACATAGAGAATTTTCTGGAGTGGAAAAGGAGATAGAGATGTCGTTTACCTTGAAAGGGTGTTTCCAAAAGCTTGGGAGGAGCTTCTTGAGAACTTGGGGTACCTTGGGAGGGATATATAGAGGAAATATAAGAGTTTATACATGATCCAAATGTTTTTATGGAATTATAATGGGATATTGGGTTTGTTTATATAGGAAAATAGAGAGGATTTCTTTATTAATTTCTAAATTTTTGGTTTTGTAATCTATATAATAAATTAATCAGAACCAAAAACATTCCCATGGTTTTTCCTAATGGTTTCTACCAAATGGGGGGTTATTTTAATTTTTTTATAACTTAATGATCATAGAAAATTAAAATAACACCCTTGGTGATGTGGAAGTGATTCATGTTTATAATTAATTGATTTTAAAAACTTAAAATGTATTATTAGTTTTAGAGGATTCATAAAGGGTTTATAAAATTATTAAAATAACCTAAAAAACATTATTTAAAAGTATAAATATATATTTGTTTGTGGATACCATTTATGGAATATATTACATCAATTTTGGTTTATTATGATGTCATAATACATACCGCATATTTATACTGTATTTAATTTTTACCCAAAAATTGATTGTCTCAAAAAATTATGAAAAATTCACCATTAGATAATTTCAACATGATGATTCCAAAAATAATATTTATTTTATAAAAATAATTCTCTAAGTAGGATAAATCACACTTTGAAATTAAAATATTTGTTTATTTAAAAATACTTTTTTTACAATAATAGTTTTCTAACCCTTATAAAAATTACGTTTTCACTTCATAAAATTATATTATAATTTATACCATTTATATACTATTTAATAATAATATTTTATTAAAATATTATTTATTTATAAAATTCATTAATTCATCAAAATAATTTCTTAATTGAAATTTTATATTATCCAAAAATACAATTTGAGTTGTGTCGTTTTAAAATATAATTTTTATCAAACTCATTACTTAATCATTTATAAAGTAGGAACAATATGGAATAAATATAATAATTATTTTATGGAAAATAAAATATAAATATTCATACTATTAAGGTTGAGATACATACCCCTTTATTATATCATGGAACTCCCTAAGGGTATGGTGTGTGGTGGTAATATTCTCATGGGGTAGTTTAGCAAACATGGTTTGGGCCATGATCTCGATGAGATTGAACTTATATAGTAAATAGTTTTTCTTAGGCTTTAGTTTTTAAATAATAACATGGGATTAGTCAAGGGAAAATCAAAAAGATTGTATGTCCTTCATAATCTATGATAAATGGTATTTATAGGTTATGATCTTACCGGTCAAGGTCATCGCTTCTTTCTTCTATCTCAACAGGACTTTATCATAACATTCAAGATATACTAATCAAATGATCGTTATTTAAAGGCTATATTATCGATGGTTATAATGATTAACTGTATTTCAAATCTGATAGGATATAACAAAATAATTTCATGTGTTTTCTATAACCACATTACATAATAGGAAATTTAATTCAAACACAAATGGAATTTCATTTGTAAATGTTTATGTCATTACACTATCCCTATGAAGATCACTATTTTTATGTATTATTTTACCAAGGATTGATGTAAAAATACTATAACCTTTTGGGTTCTTCCTTTAGAGGATCACTGATTTATAATTTCCCTATATAAGTCATAGATCTGATAGATATAATTTTCTAAAACTCTCAACAATTCATCATAAGAACTAAAACAAGGGGGTGCATAACTTTAAGATTTATAACTCACCTTTAATTGAAAATAAAATTAAATAACTGACCTCAATTTTAAGATAGTTATATTTGAAAATTTATAGGAAGTATCATAAACCACACCTCTAATAGTGTTCCAGCTTTTATACTACTTAGATAACTACACTCATGATTATCTATAAGTTCAAGAGAGTTGTGATACCATGTTACAGAGGAAATACTAGTAGAAAACAACCCACAAAAAAGGATTCATAGCATATTTTAATACTCAATTTGAAGCTATAATCCAAAATACTTCAAAAGAAACCTTCCAATTGGGTTTTCAACAAACTTTCCTACCACCACTATTTCATAGAAAGAGTTCTTTACATTTTTCAAGCTAACAATAAATATAGGCTCAAAAACCCTAAATAGTGGACCTTCTAAAAACTCTTATGGATTCTAAAACCACTCAATAATCTACCCTCAAAAATTATGTATCATAAATGAAGGTAATAAAAAGAAAATTCATCCAGATCATGAATACACTCAATAACATATAAAATCATGGTTTATATAAAATTCATACTCAGTCAGTTCCTAACCCCAAGGAAAATTTTAGTTCTAGTTCATTAAAGAGTGGAAATGAGTTGAGAAACAATTAATAATCACCATCTCAAGATGAATTTGGAATTGAAAAACTTAATAAACCTAAATAATTTGTACCTAAAAAAGAATCTATATAGAATATCCCTATATAGACACCCCCATTGAATAAGGATAATAATAAGGCTAAGATGGAATACCTAAATCAGGCCTGACCTCCCTTCCATACAAGGATAAAACCACCCAATAGTAATGAAAAAGAATCATTAAGTTGGAAATATGGAATAAATTAAAAAAATTGGAGATAAATATCCCTTTTTTGGAATCCATCCACCAATTATTATGGTATTCTAGTTTTATCAAGGAAATATAAAATGAGAAGAGTATATTTCATGGGAAAGAAAGTTAAATTTAGGTATAAATTTATATTTCCTTGTTACCCCTATAATTACCTAGTAAATTCCAAGACCTAAATACTTTCACTATCCCTTTAAAAATAATATAAATCACATTTTCAAATACATTTTTTGATTTGGGAGAATTGATTAATGTAACGCCTAACTCAGTTTATTCTTCCCCATAAATAGGAGAACTCAAACCCACTCAAGTGGTTGTACAACTTGTGAACTGAACCACTACCTATACATTTGAATTTATAGAGGGTTTTCTAGTAAGGGTGAAGGAATTTTTGTTCATTGATGAATTATATATACTAAACATGGAATATAGGAGAGGTAAAGATCATTCTCCCCTCATTCTAGGTAGGATATTTCTTAAGACTACCAAAAATAATAAATTTTAATGAAAATATTCCATGGATTTTGGAGAATATATAGTGCACTTTAACATTATAAATTTTATTAAATATCCCTATAATGTTAAATATATTTTTACATCGAACCATTTTTAATTTCCTTATTATTATAAGGAACAAAATTCAAACCTTTGATGAAATAATATGACTATGAGATGACCTAGAAAAACATTATTTTTCTGATGAATATGTTCTTGAAAATTAGTTGAATTTGGAAATATTTATGTATGGTGATGAATGTTATTTTGATGAAATTTATTTTGATGATTTATTCAAAACTATCACTACCACTTATGATTAACATGACTCAACTACATTATTTATAACATTCTGTTGAGAAAATCATTACCCCCCCCCCTAAATGGATATTAAGTTTCATCCATGAAACTAAATTTTTTTTGAGGTAAAATAAAAAATAGCCTATCATAATCTCAAACCAATTGGAATCCAACCAAGAACACCAGTTGTTTAATATCTTGGAGAATAATTCTATATCTATAGGTTGGACCTTAGGGGGAATTCTAGGGATTAGAACCACCACTTTAATATGTATGATTTTGTTATAATCTAAGTCTAAACCTATGATATAGCCCTAAATAATGAAAACCCAACTTTAGTGATAGTTTTTTAAAAAGAATTTGAAATCATTTTGAGAGATGAAATCATTTTCCCCATATCAGACTCTCAATGGATGAACCATATTCAGATTGTCCCAATGAAGAATAGATTCAAAATTTTACAAAATGAGAATAATGAGCTAGTTATCACTATAATTTAGAACAATTATAGGGTCTATATTTATTATATTATATTGAATCACGTGGCCTAAAAGGACTATTTTTTAGGAAGTAATCAACTTATTTAATAAAAGATCTTTAATATCTCCCAAATTTTTTCTCACATAGTATCCTTATTAGACATTTCCTACTTAAAACCTTTTTTCATAACATAGGGAAAATATAAACATAATAAAGGGTTATCTCAGATCCTCAATAAGGGTAAACATGGGAGATATCAATTAATGATCATATGCAGGAATATGATAAGAATAAGAATATGGTATCATGACCATAACATATAATTTTTATACCCAATAATTCATAGATCATAAAACCTGAGTTATAAAATAAATCATTATCATTTCGAAAAACATGATCCATAAAAATTAAGAATCATCATTAATCAATCATAATCCATGAGATTATATCATAAGTATAAGAACATATCATAGGGAATGTGGAACAATCATCATCACATAAAATCATTTAATTAGTCAAGGATTATTGAAAAGACCATCATCACAGAGTGGAAATAGTCCCATAATGGATTGGGTGTACTCTCAAATCTATTTTATTTCTTAGAATGAGCTCACTCCCTATCCTATTTCATATAATCTCATGATATATCATTTGTTACCCAATTCATTAGAGATGGATATAATTTTGGTCCCATTAGTCAGGAAATGAAAACCATACATATAATGACCCGAGATAAACATATCGTTCTTTTACATTATTTTCATAAGATAAATATTACATATCATAAAATATTCTTAGAATCCCAAGAATGAAAGGTTTAGGGTCTTTTATGATCAGATACATAAGAAACTTATTTAATGATACTTGTGAAAATTTATCCACATTAGAACTACAATAGATCCACTTCTAGACATATCCTAGGTTATACTCATATTTATAACTCGAGGAAATAAAATATAATAAATAGATGATCTCAAACTCTTAGTGAAGGAAGAATTATAAACATATTATCAAGGGTTATATCATAAGTATAGTGACCCTACTTTTTCTTACATGACTATTACATTATTTCAATGATAAACAACATAATAATTATTTATTCAAGGGTAAAAAGGTTTGGTATCTTGGGAAAATTAGGATCATACATCACTTATACATAATAAAACATAAAGATTTAATTAAATAATTCTTCTTTATCCTTATAAAATATCACATTCTCTTTAGTACATGTAGTCACCTAAGGATATACATTAAAGAAATGGGTGAGCTAAAATCTTAGTAAGAGGAAGAATAAAGAACATGAATCAATATAACAGGGTTGATCATAATCATCATCATTATATCATAAGTATAAGATCATCATTAGAATAATGAGTGAAAAAAATTATAAATGTGTGGAATTTGGAAATATATAAAAATGAGACATCATGTCGTAGTTGTCAAATACCACACATAGTTGTGAACAAAGCTAGAATCATGTTCACGTATATCATATGTGCATAATCATAAAATCATCATTGTAAAAAAATATAGCATCATGTTCAGGAATAATAGACATTATCTCATGAGATACATCACATTACCAAATGCATTGGAGGGATATATAATTCTGGGCACACCCATCACATCATAATATTTACATAATAATGCATGCCACATAGAATGTATAACAATCATAATCATGAAATAACCGATGGAAATAAATGGGTTTCATAAGGATTTCATAAAGTATGATTTCATAAATAAAATTTGGGTTCCAAAAGGAATAAGGGAAAAAAATTTGGCATAAACATATTTATTCTTGATTGAAGAAGAAATAACTCAAGAGGAGTAAAAGATGCGTTTTGGAAAGAAAATTATTTTTAGAAAATATTTTTATTTGGCTTAAAAATGAAGATGAAAAATTTTATATCCTAGAAAAGAAAATGTGATAATAGTGAAATTATATTTATGTTATATTATAGGAATATACATACTAAACATGTTGTGAAAGAGGGATAACCTAAAGAAAAGGTGTTGGGTCTGAGAATCCTCTTACCTTAAATCCCGCTTTATTTGATCCCTTTTTCACTTCCTAAAAATAAAATTATATTTATTAAAAAATTAATCCAAAATTAAATTATTTTCATTTTTACCACTATTTTTAAATTATAATAATTTTATTATATTTCTTAATTTCCTTGGTTATAGAGAAGTCATTTTGATATCATTTATTACTTAAAAATTTACCGTTTTTCTTTGATTTTTCTATTTTGTTAAATGTCATTTATTCATAAGTATAATTAATTTAATAAGAATAAAATAAAAATATTTATACATTTATATATCATAAATGATTTAATTTAACCAACGATAAGTTTAGTTAAAAGAAATGGATTGGCTATGTCTTCATTGGAGATTAACCAACCATTGACGAAACATTGTTGAAAGAGCGGGAAAGGGAATTATGAAATTTATATGACACAACTATGATAAATAATATTGTTTAAAATCATTAATATAATTTTAACATATTTGGGTAGATGTGTTAGAAGGTGTCACCTTAGAACCCATGTAGAACTTTCAATCCCATGGGGATGTATTAGTAGTGGTGGGTTTAGGTGTTTATCCACCCACATACTTTCAAATGTTTATTATTTATGTGGTGATATTTATCATAGGTGATTCTAGTTTTGTGGTTGTTGAGCCTGATGTGAGACGTCTTTCTTTCTCGTTAGGATTCCTAGATTTTCTTCTTGTTATTAAGCTTCTGAGCCATGTTATTTTATATACTTGTTTCTATACCTAGTGGTTCTACTTGGTATCTAGACATTGAGCCTCTATATTTTACTATTATATTATTGGGATTTCCATAGGTTTTTTATGGGATCTTGTTGTTGAGCCTATGATTATGATAAATGGTTATTAAATCCTTAGTAATGATACTCATGGATGATTACACTCTTCTGAGTGATGAGGATGATTCTGATCTCCTTTTATTAGAATGTGATGAGGATGATTATGCTCTCCTCGATCTGATTAAACTCATGGATGATTATTTTTTCTTGAGTCATAGGGACGATTATGCTCTCCCTCATCGGTTACTTGACCATGGTGTTTGACATGGGATTTCACATCATTAAATATCCATGTATGTTTACGCTCTCCTGGATGATGGGTATGATTCTTCTCTCCCTTAATAGAGACCTCACGGGGTGGGCATGGCATCTCATAGATGAGATATCATTACACATTGCTTTGGATTTAGACCCTTAGGGTTCATCTTAGTTCTAAATGTCATAACCACCTATGAACCGGGACCCAGGGATTAGACATTGGACTATATTTTCATGGCATGAACAGCATGGAATCTATCTCAGTGACCATTTACAGGATGTCTAGACGTACTTCCCTAGAATCCTTCTTTATAGTGATTGGATGAAAGTACAGGTGAACCCAGGGATAGGATGAGTATCCCCATATGGTGGTATAGCTTCCTTAGAGACATTTCAGGTGCTAGCTGAAGAAGGTATATGTCGATTAGGATTATGGACCTAGACATCAACTTAATGATACATGGCTTGAATGTCATGATGTCCAGCTCAATGCCCTTGCACTAGATGTCTAGATAATCATCCCAAGGATCAATTATTGATGGTTTTATGTTATTTCATTCACCTTGCTCATGTATACTCATATTATATATATATATATAGGTATGTGACTATACATATATACACATATAAATTTGGATGTCCATGATATCACTTTCCCATTTGGTTGGGATCATAGACCCAGGGTTCTACTATGGTTTTACATTTATTTGTTTTATTTATCATTTCAGTTGTGTCTCTAATAGGCTAATAATATTTCATGAGCATGCACTTATGGTATAATATTTATAGTTTCATCATTGGGTTGTACTACTGAGAATATTTTTCACCCTTGTACGTGCACCTCGGTGTGTGTACAGACCTTATGTCTACTTTTCAGGTTGAACATGGTTACATGGTAGATTCGTTTGAGGCCTAGTGTTTCATGATTGAGTAGAGCCACTCATGTGGGTTCTTCTGATTGGGATGGTGCAGTTTGAAACTATCAGGTGACTAGGTATGTGGTCTGGCTTAGAGTTAGTTGTATAGTCCAATACTTTTATTTTAGTTTTTTTGTATTCTTGTATCTGTATGATCGGCCTAGTAGGTGACCAGTGTTGTATGTATGACACGACTATTCGATATTTTATATAATTTTCATTTATTATTATCTCATGTTCTATTTTAGTTTATTTATTTCTTCCATACTCTCTTTATTTATAGTTGTGCATGATACTTAGATATTTTCATTGTGTTACTCTAATATGAGGGTATAGTCTTCCCACTGTACTGCCTTTATACCCTCGTTGCTAGTTGTTAGTCTCTGGTGTATGGGGAGGCATGCTTGAGGCCTCGTAACAAACCTTCTTGGAGAACCAGTTTAGTAGAATCCAGGTCAAGAAGTTAAAATATGGATGATGAAGTGTGGGGCCCTATATCACCCTCCAATGCATTGATTTAATATTATATCTCATGATATAGTCATTAATGTACATAATGAGTTTGTTCACATAGGAATGGTAATGATGGGGTTTCTCACATTTTCAGGTGTGGACATAATGAGTTTTTTCACATGTGCATGTGAATAATTGGTTTTCTCAAAATGGTTTTCCAATGATTATGGTTAGACCAAATTTCCCAGATCTTTATCAAGTTATTCTAAATCTTCAAGATGCATTTCATTTCCATGAAATTTCATTTTTTTCATCATTATGCCTTATTTTAAAGTATTCTACACTTTTATGTCTTGCAAACATGATATATGATAATACAAATATATTTTAATCCATTACGTATATTTTATTCTTCCGTAATGATATTTTTATGATATTATGTTTCTATAACATGTTTTATGATTATCTTATATGGAATTTTTATCTTATATTAAGATGTTTATGTCTTCCTCATATTCTCCCTTATATTTATTATTTGATGCATTATGAAATGTTTTTTGTTTACTTGACATTTGATCTCTCCCCTTTCTTATGTTTTCCATCCTCCATGTTATGAAGATGATTATACCATCTAATATGTCTATAAAATTTTCTCCAGGAGCATAATTAATAAGAAATTTTTGTGATTGATGTATAAAAATTTGGTTATGTAGCTAATCTCCAAGACACTAAACCTTTCCTACCTTAGGTTGTTCCATTATTTGTGAGATATATTATTAAAATCATGAGATTAATGTATTATTTATCCAATTTTTATCTTGGGTAACTTTATAAAAACTAAATTTCACCATCAAAACATTTAATAATAATAAAATACAAAAAATAGTTTTTTATTAAAGAAACATTTCAATTTAGTTTTAGAAATGATGCTCATTATAGTGGTCCCAAATCCAGTAACCAATATCGGTACCTTCTTTATTACATATTCATAGATATAAGGGGTCAAATCCTAAATTACCAATTAGTTAAGAAATTTTGGAGAACTGGGTACATACATGATACCCTTTTTACATAGGGAAATAAAATAAAAATCATAATAATGGAAAACATTTTAAATCCTTGAATTCATTCCAATAATTCTTCTTCATATCCTTGAGAATGGAAACAAAATAAGGGTGAGCTCAAATGCTCAGTAAGGGTTATATATAGTGTAAGCTATCATGAATCAACAAAAATAATCAACATGGAAAGGTAAATAACTCAATACACATTCCATTTAAATAAATTTACTATCATGATAAGATAAGTCATAATAATTATGTAAAGGTAAATAACTAAAAATAAATTTCATTAAATCAATAAACTGAAAATAAATTGCATCTAGAGATAATATCATTGTGAAAATATCATAGATAATAATAACTTAATTCTTGATGAAGGAAATTTTTAATCATTGGATTCCATGTTCTCCGAAATATGATAACTCTGCCATCTTGAACTTTCACAATATGGTTTAAAACTATGGGTATAAATCAGTCTAATTTGGACAATTAATTTGTCTCATGAGATTGGTTGATGCAACAAGGGCCTATATAATTCTAAGCTCCACCCATCAATTCATGTCAAAATAATTCCACATATATCAAATAATTTATTTGAATAATGAATAATATTCCTTATCAAAAAAATCTGTATTGAGTAAAGAACATGGATTTACCAATATTTTCCATGTTAATCAAATAACATTCAAATTAAACACATATATAAGAATTGTATACGATTTAGGCAATATTCATATCCATGATATAAATAATATGGATAAAATTGAATTGAAACATTTTCTATCATGAATAAATAGGTATTCATGTTAAATATATCAAAGTGGTGGTATATACAACACATAAATTTGAATAGGTGTATATTAACTAATATGTCTCATTTAAAAGGAAATTTAAATGAAATTTCTTACAAATATAAAAACAATGAAGTGAGAATTAATCAAGGAATTGGATATGTATTTAACATTTAAATACACATAATAAAATTGGAAATGTATAATGAGATATTAAAAATTCATTACAAACATAATATTATAATATAAAAGACAATGAAAAGGTAATATAATCCAATAAAAATAAATTGAGTGTATGAAATTATTTACCACTTGGTGATTTTCAAGTCAAATCCACTTAGATGAAATAATTAAAGTTAAAACTTAATATACCATGAATTATTAAGGAATCTTGATATTAATTTTAAAAGGGTTAATCTATACACCATATAAAATAAGTTATGTTCATAACATTACAATATGCATCAATGAATAAAAAATAAGACAAAATCTCTTACCTTGAGTTTGACTCACCACGTACATTACTTATCCTCCTAAATAATAAAATTATATTAATTGTTTAATTTATTAATAACATTTTTCAATTTTATTATTCATTTTATTTAACTTATTACCATTTTATATACAATTACTTAATCAATTAATTTTATATTGGGTATTTCAATGATATTTGACTTATGTGTCAAAAATGACTTCAATAGGATGACTATTTGTATAAGAGGTCATTATTTCAACATCTCAAGAATAATAATCATGAAGTAATTATAATATTTATACAAAAATTAAACTTTTAATACCAATCCCAAAATATGTTTTTGATAAATGAATTAAGTCGTGATTATGTAAATGGTAGGTCATACGTATGCATGAGTAACATTTCTATTCTTCAAATATCATTATGGAAAGGAGGTGAGTAATATTTTATCTTCAAAAAATAATCACAATATCATAAATAACATATTATTTCTTTAAATATAATTATATATATCATAAATTTGGTGTGGTGATGAAAAGAGAGTCACATCACTTCGTGAATGTAGTAGTCCACACGTACAAGAACGACATTATCTTCTTTCAAGGAGTGAAAATAGAGGAAATAAAATGATATATTATCATTTTAGAATGTTAAATATGTCACTAATATGATAATTATTTCATTAATTTCACATATATTAATTAAATTTACCCTTATTAACTTCCATTTAAGTCATTAGTGAAAGACGAATCACATCACTTCATGTGACGGTAGTCCACTATACACGCGAGCGATGTTATCAAATCCCCAATAGAATGGAAAGTAAAAAAACATATATATGATTAATGAATCTGAATGTATAATTATTTCATGAGTATCATATCTATACTTTATATCCATCATCATTCCCAATAATTATAGGTGTTCATGGAAAACGTGTTGCATCAGTTTGTGAAACGGTAGTCTGCTTACACACTAGCAATGTTATCATTTCTCATTTGAGGGAATAGGATATGGATATATGTCATTACCTAAACAAAATAAAATTTTATAATATTCTAGATAATTTTTTTATTATATAATCATAATTAAAGAAGATTTAAATGTGGTGGAAGAATAAATAAAACAAAAACGCATTGTTGGTAATTTTACCTCTTCTCAGACCACCTCTTTAGAATTATAACTAAAGTATTCCTAGAATGAATTTATGACAAAAAAACTTTTAGTATGAGTTGATTAAATTTTTTAAGTTATTTTTTAAGTTATTTAATGAAAAAAAGGGTCTAAATGTGTGAATAAGAGAGGAGAGATGATGGCCTTTTATAAGTGAGGTGAGTGACACACTAGTAATTTTTTAAAATAAAAAAGTATACCCACATTTTTCACTTTCCAGAATGGTCCAAAATGGATTATTATATATACTTAGAGATTATAAGGTCAAAATATGTATAAAAAATATATTTTATACTAGTTTTTAGTTCATTTTAACCATTATAATTATAGTTTAACCCTCGGTAAACCCATTTTTACCTTAACCGTGGTAATTAATTTTTACTATTTTCTCAATTTATTTTGGTAAAAAATTAAGTTGAAAGTATTAGAAAATATAAATTATTATGATTCTAAATATTTAATAAATTTTAAAATATTATATTCATAAAATTTTCAAAATTATATTTAAAACGAAACCCACAGACGTGACGAAAAAATGAGTTTTCAAGAAGAAAATTACCATAAGTATGGAAGGTTTTAATAGAAAAATTAAATATAAAATTGGTTATGATGGACTAAATTGTATTTATTATAATATAATTTATGTAATTTTACTTTAAATAAATTTAAAATATAATTTAACTTTTTAAATAATTTAAATGAAAACAAAATTTTCAAATAAAAATCAATATTTTCCTATTCATTGAAAAATGAAACATTTTAGAAAAATATCAAATGTTTAACCTAAGATAATTTTGATATTCTGATTTTAAAAATGAGGTTAATTTTATCAAATAAATTTTCTAAAATTATCAGAAATTAATTTTATCATAAGTTTTTAAGAAGAGAAGAACTCGTTTTCTTTAAAAAGAATTGTTTTTCAGAAAACATTTCTTTTTCTATCAAATGATTCTTATTTTAGTTATAATAAATATATATAAATTTATTTTATTTTATACATTTATAAACCATATAATTTCATAATTTAGTCTCTATTATTCATACCCTTTAATTTAATAACTAGGTTATAATGGTCATATTTAAATAATAATATTTTAATAAAGTATCATGTTTTGTTTAGACCTAGTGTTACTTGCATCACAAGCTATTGAAGAGATTGAATTTATTTAAAAATAAATATAGAATAAAGTCATGGGGTATTATATTTTCTTATATTCTTGGTTTTATGTGGAATACACACTATTGAACATGATTATCCTATTTTAAAATCTCAAGGTGTTACATTTTATCCCCTTAAATAAGTTGCATCCTCAAAGTTTAATCTTTTTCTTAGTAATAAATGGTTTAACATTTGAAAATACATTTATTGGGAACCTAAATATTAAAAATGGTTAATAAAACATCATCTTAATATGATATGAAGGGAAGTATAAAGGTCATATAGAATTACAAATTACTAGGTTTCCATATAGGATAACATTTGTGGGAAGTGAAAACATAGACATAGAAGGAAATTATAATTCACAAGGATTAATAAAGAGTGATAAAGATCATTGATCATAAGAAATTGTGTGATCTGGATAAGGTTAACAACCAAAAAATCATAAATCTATGATGAGTTAAGGGGCCATTTGATTCATCATAAATGAAGATACTGGGATACCATTTTTGTTTTAAGACCCCTTCCCTAAAGTTGAGGAATTAATTTTCCATCTAGAATGAGAACAAAAGAAAATATAGTGACTTAAAATATTTCTATAGGAAAAAATTCATCCTTTGGGTGTGGTTCGATCAATTCCCACTTCATCTCTTACTCTAAGAAATTAATATCCAATAGTAATTTTTATGCATAAAACATTAAAATTAATAGTTAACAGATCATTATCTCAATAAAATAATGAAAATACATTCCTCTTATATCCATATATTTTACAAGACTGAAATGGTTATCACAATCTATCCAATAACACCCAAATTTAAACTTAATCCATTCCATAAATAGTTAACCAAAAGACTCATCCAAAATTTGTCTTTCCAAATTCAAAGTCCAAAAAATTTTAAGGAAGGTCACTACATAAACATTATATTATCCATAAAATATAAAGTGGCTCTTAATGTAACATTACAAATATGTGAATACCTTGGCCACTAAAAAAATATAAATTAAAACATTCATGATTCCAAATATAAAATCTCATGTTGTTGAATATATTCCATAAATCAATACTTGCAATAAAGTCTAAAAATATTACATAAACCATAAAACCTCTAACCAATTTCATGTTAACCAATATTATCCCATAAACATATCATTATTATCTCAAAATTATGAAAATAATAGTGGTTACTCTCCCTAAATCATGTGTTTTCCAAGAGGTTCAACTTTTCAATGAATCACTTTTCTTATTCATCAATACCATTCAATATATTCTCTAAAATCCATTCAGAAATAGTATGGCAGTACAATCCTTATACATTTCACGATACTTGTAACCACAATATCATTGATAAAATTTTCTTATAACATAATTATTAAATACAAACATATGAACATTAATCAATCCACTTCATCTGTGGTAATATAATAAGATTTACCATGATCCCTCAGCTTCTTTTGAGGTATGTTCTCTTGATGCTTGGGGAATTCATTTTCATAGTTCCCCATATCCTTATAGTTGAAGCATTCAAAATTTTAAATTTATTTCTTTCCTTTTAAATCACAATCATAGTGTCCTTTATTTCTACACTTTTAGAAAACTCTCATTCCCTTCAAGCAAGTACCAAAGTGTTTCTTTCAAAAATTATCACATGTGGGAAAATCTTTCTTTCCCTTCTTCCCCTTGTCCATTTTTTCTCTGTTGTCCTATTCCTCACTAGATTACCTTCAAATACATAATAATTAGTTAATTATTTCTCTATATTTATATCACTTGATATTATGTACATGTATTATGATAATGTTTGAGAGACTAGTTTCCTTTGATATATTTTCTTAATCTCGTCAAAGAAAATATAATTCTTACTCTTTGGATAACATGCATTGATACGATTCTCATTCCTTCCACTAGGCCCCATTTTTAAATGAAGTAATACACTATATTAGATAACAAAATTATGAAACAAAATTTATAATCCCAAAACTAGATAAACACTAATCATAAATTGAAAATTTTATGGATAGCTAATCTCATAATCATAAACACGGTTTCTTTTGGAATATATTTATTTTTAAATCCTTCAAAATGGGTGGTAAAGAAAATCTAAATTATCCTAATCATATCCCCCAAGAGTTTCAAAAATGGTTCATAGTAAGACATGTCTTTTTGCACCATGTGATGATCGATTCAATCCTAATGCACCCTTTTTAGAGTTATTACCCCTATGTGCCTCTATTCTAGAACCACATCCACTTGTAGTATAAAAACAGGGATGTATTACAAGGAAAGCCCACATAATCTCTTCCTTACCAAAACATTAGAATGTTCCTCTATACTTATACTCAAAGTATATAATAGGTTTATTTTCTCTAATATATGTCTTTATTAATCTAGTTCCCAGTTTTTCTAGTAAAATTCCCCTTATACCAATTGTAGCAACCCTGAATCTCATAAATCGAATTCGGTGCCTTCTTTATTACAATGGAATAGATACAAAGAGCCAAATCCCAAAGGACCAATCAGTTAATCAGTTTTGGAGAGGCATGTATATACATGATACCATTTTATATAAGGAAATAAAATACAAATCATTATGGTGGAAAAAATTTGGAATCATTGAACTCATTCCAAGAATTCTTCTCCATGTCCTGGGGAAATGAAACAAAAATAAGGTTGAGCTCAAATGATAAGTAAGGGTTAAGTACACTGGAAGATATCATGAATCAATAAGAATAATCAACATAAAAAGTTAAATAACTAAAAATTTATTCCATTTAAATAACTTTACTATCATGATAATATAAGGTATAATCAAAATGGCATGGTAAATAACTAAAAACACATTCCATTTAATTAATAATTTGATAATTAAATGCATCTATATATAATATAATTATGAAAATCTCAGGGATAATAATAACTGAATTATTAATTAAGGAAATTATTAATCATTGGATGCCATTTTATCAATCACATGATACCTCTATCATCAAAAAAATTCAAAAGAAGGTTTAAAACTACAGGTAGAATCCTATTTAATTTGGCCAACTAATTTGTATCATGAGACCTGTTGATGCATCGAGGGGATATATAATTCAAGGCCCCACCCATAACTTCATGTCCAAATCATTCCTCATATATTTAATAATAGATGTAATTCATCAATAATATTCCTTAATAAGAAATATTTTTATTAAGTAAAGAACACTAATTTTCCATATTTCCCTTATTAATCAAATAACTTCCAAAGTAAACACCATATGTAAGAATGGTATATAGTTTAGAAAATATTCACATCCATGATAAAAATAATAGGAAAAACTTGAATTGAAACATTAACCATCATGAACTAATGGGTATTCATGTTTAATATATCAAAGGGTAAGTATATAAACCACATAAAATTGAAAATGTTCATATTAACAAATATGTCTCAATGAAAAAGAAATTGAGATGAAATTCCTTATAATGATAAAAATGTTGAAGTGAGAATTAATAAATGAATCCACTATGTGTATCAAATTTAAATACACATAATACAAGTGTAAATACAAAATAATATAGTCTAAATTAATTACACGCATAATCTTAGAATATCAAAGACAATGAAAAATTAATATAACCCAATGCAAATAAGTTGAGTTGTGAAATTATTTACCACTTATTAATTTTCAATTAAAATATCCTTATATAAAATAATTAAAATTAAAACATAATATACCATGAATTATTAAATACAAAGTGCCAGTAATAATTCTATTACAAGACAAAGTGTCAGTATATAATCCATATAAAATAAATTAGGTTCCTAACATTACAATATGTCTTAATGAAGAGAGATTAAGACAAAGTCTCTTACCTTGAGTCGGAATCATCATGTATATTCTTTATTTTCATGAATTATAAACTTATATAAATTATTTAATTTTCTAAGAACATTTTTTAATTTTATTATTTTTTTCACTTATTACAATTTTGTATATAATTACTTAATCAATTAATTTTACATAGGGTGTTTCGACGATATTTGACTTATGTGTCAAAAAAGACTTCAGTGGGTTGACAATTGGTCTAAGAGGTCACTATTTCAACATATATATAATAATAAATATTAAATAATTATCATGTTTTTACATCAATTATACTTTTAAGACCAACCATGAATGGTTTTTTTTGAAATTAAGTATGTTTCAATCATGGAGACGGTGAGTCATACATACGCATGAGTGATGTTTCCATTCTTTAATGATCATTTTTAAAGAGGTAAGTTATATTTTATCTTTCTATAATGATAATAATATATTAAATACTTTATTTTTTCTTTAAATATACTTATATATATCATCCATGTGGTGTGGTGATGAAAATAGGGTCATGTCGCTTTGTGAAGGTGGTAGTCCACACATACATGAACGACGTTATCATATTTTAGTGAGTGGAAAGGGAAGAAATAAAATGATAAAATATCTTTTCATAATGATAAATATGTCATTATTATCATAATTATTTCATTAATATCACATATATTAATTAAATTTATCCTCATTACTTTCCATGTAAATCGTTAGTTAAAAATGAACCAAATCACTTTGTGAGACGATAGTGCATCATACACATGAGTGACATTATCGTATCCACTATTGAATGAAAATTAAAAGAGGTATATATATTATATAATTACTCCATAGGTATAATTATGTCATAAATATCATATATATACTTTATATTCATCATCATACCCAATCTTTAGAGGTGTTGAAGGAAAACATGTTGCATCGGTTTGCGAGGTGGTAGCCCATCGTACACATGAGTGACGTTATCATTTCCCATTTGAGGAAAAGGATATAGATATATGTAATTCCCTTAACATAATAACATCTTAGTTTATTTTATATATTGTTGTTATTATATAATCATAATGTGGCATCCTTTGTTTTTGGACCAGACAAAATTCTAAAGGTTTTTTAATTTTATCATTTGCTAGAAAAAACGTTTTGAAAACCAATATTTAGAGTGAAATTATAAGAGTTGGAAAAATTAAATGTATTTTTTAGACTTTTTTTTATTCATGAGATGTTCCTTGGGTGTTTCATTGAGTTTTGGGAGCACTGGACTCGAAATCTAAAATCTAGAGAAGGCTGACAAGGGCGAACGATTTTTCTGAACCCGTGCAACGCTTCAGTAGAAATCATGCATCATACTCAAATGGGATGGGGGTGTCACACAGTTTGATCTAAATATGTGGACCAGGCTACATGTACATGCACATAAATTTAAAATATTATAAAGTGGTAAATTCATGGTTTGTTCTTAGTTTCCCAAACCATGCACATTAATTGTGCGACCTCCCTCCTTGGGCAGTTACTCCAGCATGGTTGGAACACAGTTTGTCCAAATATGTAGAAAAACTATGAACCTAATTAAAGGGGATGGAAATTTCCATTTTTTCACTACTTACTTATTTCTTTCTTTCACCCTTCTTTCTATTCTCACCCTCATGAAGCACCTCTCCCATGGATTTCCTCCTCTTCTCCTCTAGGTATGGTGGTATCTCCCTCATCCGACCTCCGATTCAAGTATCTTCAAGTGAATTGGATATCACTTGAAGATTATATGACCCATCTTCCTTATTTTATTTTTTTTACCTCACCATTTTAAATTTTATCATGGTGCAAGATAATTCACCCTATTTTTAGGTCGAATGTTCGTTTATTCAATTTCTCTAAAGATAGACCAAATCAAGCCTAAATATTGGATGTGTGGATCATCTTTTATATGTGGTAGGTTATCTATATATTTTCCCTTAAAATATTAGTGTTTTACAACTTTCAGTGTTGTTTCATGTGCCAGTGTATCCGTTTGACAATCTAAAATGATAAACTTAATTTGTAGAAACTAATTCCCTAATCTTTGTATCCCTTATATATCACCTTAGAATCATTTTTTTCCATTAACCTCTAGAATGAACCAACCTTAGGGGTGTTACCTTGAATTCATTAAATTAATTAATGGTTTTATAATAAAACCCCTCATTGTGGTGTGTTTTCTTCAAAAATATAAACATGTTAATTAAATTCAAAATGGGAGGATGTGACACCCTCCCTGTTATCCCTTAGCCACCACACCATATTATAAGTGGTTATTTACCTTGTCTTATGGAGAAATTGTGATGTTTTTGTATGTAATTAATGATAGAATGGCCCTTTTCTATACATTTGTATGTATGGTGTCTCCTTCCATGGGCAGTCCACCTGGCCCAACAAACTTTACCCAATTCTTAATATTCCTTGTCAGTGGGAAGGAATTTATTATGAATTAAATGACATGTTCATGGGAATGGACCTATTTTAGTGTCCTTGTAATGTTTTATGTCATTATTAGTTCATGTCCCTCATTATTGTTAATAATTGTAATGAATGATGGGAAATTCCCTCCTTTTTAATTTGTTCAGTGGTGTGTCATGTTTATGTACATGCAATTATCCCTTATTAACTGAAGTGGTCAAATGTATTGTGAACTTCCTTGAGAAATAATCTGGTTCCTTTCACAGAATGCCTTAGATAGGATCATAGGTTGTTAGTTGTTATAGGTACCTAGGGTGCTACTTGGGTCTCATTTTACGGAATGTTTAGAATGGGATCATATGTTACTTTATGTTTTGATATTATGGGAGTGATACATAATATGCCTTGAAGGGTATCTCAATGTGTTTTCACCTTCTTGAATGATACTGGTTTCATAAGGGAGAACTCATGGATGGGATTGGTGGTGAGACGGTAACACCATTCCACAAGTAATATTATAACCCCTATGTGAGATAAAGGGTATGGACTCATATTTTTATGACTTCACACCTTACCAAGAGTGATACTTTAGATTTCCAATATGGATTACCTTGGATTTATGCTAATGGTGATGGGTATGTATAGTGTCCTAGTAGCGATACTTGGTATTCCATTTATGGATCACCTTGGAGGGTCTCAGGGTGACTCTTATTAAATTATAACGGTGACTTAAATTTTAAAGACTAATATTGCATAGATATTATACAAGGAAACATCCTCTAATGCAAATTTCATGCTTGGGTTTGGTCCATCTTATGACACATGTTTATAATGCCTTATTTTCATATCACCCTTTTTATATATGTATAGTTTTATATTAGTTAGAGACATTTTAGCTTAGGTGGAAGTAGGTATAGTTGGTTAGGTGTCCCGTAGGAACCTATGTCGACATTTTTTTTTATTAACTTGTTTATTCTATACTTGCACATGGTTTTACTTTATATTCACATAGTATATTATACTTTAGGCACCATTGGTGGTATTCAATTGAGTATATCTCACACACTTCTCAAGCCACCATTACACTGGGATACCATAGAAGATCCTCATTTTCACAGGTCCAGGATTATATGATGATGCATGTGATGTTGTGCTAGTACTAGGGAGTTAAGAGAACAAGACTAAGATAGTACTCAAGATGATCATGGAGATCACCCTTATGGATTTTATTTATTTTCTTTATTCATGTATTTCATGTTGTACTTTCCTTCTAATATTATATCTTCATTTGGACATGCATAGATGGTTTTTTTGGCATTGGCCATGTTTATTTCGTTGTTTCATTTATCTTTTATTTCTCTTGTATCTATTTTATATTACTTCTATTGTAGGTTTATTACTTATTATCACTTTTACTATTTTGATACTTTGATCTTGAGGTAATAGTCTCCCCACTATACTATCATTGAACCTTTGCTACTATTCGGCAGTATATGGCATACGGGGAGGCATGCTTGAGGCTATATGGTGATCGGTCCAGCTACTGTTTACATAGTCAATTGGGTAGGGATGTTATAAAGTGGTACCAAATATTTTATTTTCCCTTGTCTTACTAATTTGGGATGGTATATAGGAGACTAGGAATGTGTTGGTTCTTGGTAAATAGTCATGCTTAGAAGTGATCAACCCACATACAGGGAAAAATCCAAGTTGTTAGGGATGGGATTATTGTTCATGTTGTTTGTTATTACAGTTGATTATGATTTCACCTTGAGTGAATGGTGTACTTTCAACTTATTTATGATTTATGATATTTATATCATTTTACCCTAGGCATTTTATGGAAAGTATCATTATAGGCATCATTCTAGTCACATAGATATTCTCATTCCATGAATATTCCATTCCATGTATATTATATTTCTAGGATATTTGATATTTAATGATGTGCCTTGTGTGTTTATTAGAATTAATTTTATATTCTATGTTAAGTATTTTAATAACCTTATTAGTTTTATGCCTTCTTAGGTATTTCACTAGTATGATTGATTGTAAAATATGATGCACAATTTATCTTGTACGCTTACCAGTACAAAATGTTTTTTTAATTTATTTAGAATACTTTTCTTTTATACCATTATTGGGTGTTTTCTCTATTTACATAGTAAATTTCCTTGTTATTTTTTCATTCTTTAGTTCTTATTTAGCATGTTTACTTTTATTCACTACTTTTTATCGCATGGCCTAATATACTTGTTATGTAAATGTGGGACAAATAAAATTCCAGCATCAATCTAAGTGGTGTTTTTCTACATAGATTTTTGGTGAAATTATAATTAAACCCCCTATCATGATTTGTTTCATCCATGAACAATTGGTTACATGTTTTGAAACATATTTTTTGTGATTAAATGGGAGACAATTTTTAATTTATAAGGTGTATGGGCACTTTATAAATTGAGAAATGGCAACCCACATAATTGAACCATTTTTATGTGCTTTATATACCTGTAGATTATTGTATAAATACAATAGATGTTAAATTTTGTTTAAAAATGATATGGTTTCCCTTAAAAAGTCTTTTACCTCTATCACTTGGGCATGATGACCCGTATGAAAAATTTTATAAATGCACAACTGTACCCAAGTAGGTTAGTTAGGGAATATTGTTATAAGATAGATTTGAATTGACCCTAGTAGGTCAGTCATAATGATTTATGATTATGAGATAACCCATTCAGGTTTTTTAAAAAATCTAAGTGTTTAAAATAAATGGGTTTTATATTTATATAAACTCGTAATGGTTTAATAGGACCCTCATAGGTCACCTCATCTTTTTATGACTTAGTATTTAACCCCATGGGGGTATGTTTATACTATATAGGAATAGTTATTAAAAGTTTATGAAATCATTTATATGGTTTTATATATAAGTTCATGGTGGAATATTACTTGGATAGTTCTTATTTTTTTAATTTAAAATAGACTTGTTATCTGATTTGATTTATACTTAGATGAGGCGTTAGTCAATTAAAATGTCAATTACAACCTAAAGGGTGTTTTTATCTTTAGATTGGAATTGACATTTTCTTTAACTAGGAAAATTTTGGAAGCTTATAAATAAATAAATGATGTTTTAAACTGTAATTTATATGATAAATTTCCTAATTATGATAGGGTTTCAATTAAATAAGTAATGTTGAAAAGGGAAGTTCGATAAAACTTGTCATGAGCCGAATAACTTTTTCTAAATAAATTACCTTGTACAAATGTTTTTCCAAACTGGTACTTGGAGATGATTAGAGCCCTTAAAATTATAAAATAATTAAATATTAATTAAGTTAATGAATTAAAATGGAACCTTAATTGGTTTTTTTATCTTCGACCCATGAGTAAGGGTAGTTTAAATCTTTCTTAAATGTTTTATTGAAATGGTAATGTGAGCGTTTTTCATAGCACTCTTCTCCTATAGTTGAATCAAAATGATAGGCCCTTAAGCCTAGTGATTTTTTTATTCATGACCTTGTTTTGGATCAATGATTTAGGATTTGGTAAGGGGATAGTCCGTTGTAGGTAGCAACCTCAGATCTTTAAATCCCTTACTAGTTGCTTGTGATCAATTTTTGTGTGAGGTGTTGTTTGAGTTCTATTTATCCCATGTAGGATTCATAGTTTTAAAAAATTAAAACCTTGTATCTATGGGTGATCATTCAAAAAATTTCTCCTTGTTAAAGGGGAGAGAATCATATAATCCTTAGTTCTATAGGGTTAAACAAGCCTAGTGAATAGTCAGCCACTTAGTGGGTTGCGTGACCCTTGTTCTTATTCTTTTTCATCTTTAGTGTTGGAAGACTCAGTGTGCCGTTATCTAGACTAATAGTCCTATGGGATAATATGATGTTGGGATAATTCATTCTATGGACCTTCAGTTATTGGATTCATAGGTCTGATAAGCCTATGGATGGTATTGATGGTGTATTGTTTTACTTGTGAGATCTCAGGGTAGTAAGAATTAATACCCCTGCTAAAGGCGTGTTGGTTACCTCTATGAACTTTTTTAGTGGTCGATGAGGCATGTTCCATGGGATGAGTTACCTTTTTCATTGAATTATATGGTAAAGATGCTCCTAAGGTGGGGATTGTCGCGTCAATTATGGTTAAATATGTCCTTAAAAGTAGAAGGAACACAACTAATGAGGACCATTTAAAGATTCTCAATGCTACTTTTGATTTCCCATGAGGCTGGTAAGCGTTCAAAAGAGTTGGAGTTTGCGAGATTTCATAACAATGTTATGGTTGGTTGTTTATGAAACCTTTGTGGACATTGTTAATTGAGTATGGACTTAAGTGGATGTGCTCAAGCGATCATAGGATTCCTCAGGTGGTATAGGCATTGTGATTGGTTAATTGAGATATATCGATAGGTGCAGTCGAGCTCTATTAAAAGGGGTCAATCGATATTGGTTCTACTCCTCTTCTTTTTGGTTATGAATGCTTTGGATCTTTACCAAGCACTTAATTTTGATGTAGTGGGAGTGTCTCATATCCTTTTTGGAAATTATCTGAATCCTATTAGTGTAATCTCAGCCTAATGATGATCATATCCACTATCTCGACATTTTCTGGGTACATTGAGAGAGTTTTGGTTCTATACCTCACTAAAATTAAATTTAATTAGGTTCTATAAGTAAACTTATTCAGGGTTTCATGCTAAAAGCATGGTTTTTTTAAGCATGGTTAGTCCTGAGTGATACCCGGGTTCCCAAGTAGGAAATCGTTTGATGGAATCATGGACACCAACTATTTCCTTTCACTTTATCTCCATGTAGATACCACTTTAGCTTAGTCAAATTTCTTGCTACATGGACGTTTTGGCTTGTGTTAATGACACACTTGTAAAGTTTGGGATACAGACTACCTTGGATGAGATCCTTGGTTCCCAATAAATGATTCTGAGGTTGCCCTGAACTTCATTCAGGTTCATATGGGATGTTTTAAGGGTGTTAATGTAAGTATTATAGATCAGGTATACACCCCTGTTCATGCTAAGGCATGACATCTTAAATGGATGTTTGGGATAGAGACATCACTGGAAGATGTTTATAGGATTCGGTGAGCATTATCAGAGAGAATCTAGAGGTTCCTTTATCTAAAGGTACGAGGACTGTATTTTGAAACACACATTCCATATGAGTTGAGTGTTTTTTAGAGTAGTCATTTGGAATTATCTCGACTTACTTCCTCCTCATGGAATAAAATCGGTAAGTGAGAAAAAATTTTGTGAATGTTGTTAGTATTAGGATAGGGGTGATGGAAAGGTCAACTGATGTTATTTAGGAAAATTAGGTTCAGCTAGGATTTTGAGGTAGATTCAAAGTCAACCGATTTCTCAATTTAAGAGTCATGTTGAGAGAATCACTAGAATTATAGAGAAATTCTAAAATAGAAAATTATGTCAGTGTAGATACCACAACTTGTAATTATCCTTTCAAATGCTTGAATTTGTGGTGTTGAAGGTGACTGTGAAGTGATCGTGTCTTGGGTAAGGTGGTCTCAGGTAAGTTTTTTATCGATGGTTCTATTTTAAGTATGGGCATTATCTCGAGTTTCAATGGTTTATATACCATATGTTGGAATCAGTTATTGGAAATGAATTGGGTGTTGGAAATTCAATGTGACCATTTGAACAAGACTAAAGAACCTTAGTGGGTTAGGTGTTATCTTTTAGGTTTCCCAAGGCTTCTCAGGGATGATAAGTTATAAGGTAGGGAGGTTGTATTATCCCATGTTTTTAGACCAGATGAAATTCCAAAGGTTTTTGAATTTTATCTTTTAGTGGATGGTATATTTTCAAACCAAGATTAGGAGTGAAATTACATGAGTTGGAACACTTCAATGTGTTTTTTTTAGAATTTTTTTTGAGGCATGAGACATACCTCAGATGTTCTTTTTTTGAGTTCTGGGAGTGTCAGAACTAAAATCTAAAATCCATAGAAAACTGAAAGGGGCGTACAGTTTTTCTAAAAATGTGAAACCCTTCATCAGAAACCATGTCTCCTACTTAGAGGGTTTGGGGGTGTTGCACAGTTTTATCTAACCATGTGCACCAAGACACATATACGTGCACCTAAATTTAATATCTTCAATAGTGTTAAATTCACACTTTGCGCAAGGTTTCTCAACCCATGTGTATTAATTATACATCCTCCCTCCTCAAGTAGTATCTCCAGCATAGTTGGAACATGGTTTGGAAAACTATGTATCCAAATAATGTTCCTCGTTAAATGGGGTTGAAATTAGAATTTTTCCTTTATTTTCTTATTTATTTCTTCCTTCCTTCTCCTCTCACACACATGTAGAACCTCTCCCATGGATTTCCTCCTATCCTCCTATAGGTATGATGGTATATCCCTCATCCAGAATCTAATTAGAGTGTCTTCAAGTGTTTTTGATAGAACTTAGTGATTCTATGACTCATCTTTCTTATTTTCTTATTTTTCCCTCTCTATCATAAATTCTATCATAGTGTGAGATAATTCACCCTATTTTCAAAGAGAATGTCCTTTTTCTTATATTTATCTCAAACTGATAAAAAAATACTTGATATTAGACATTTGGATAATCCTTGGTATATAGTAGGTGGTCTATATATTCTCCCTTAAAGACTTAGTGTTTTATAAATTATGCCTTTGTGTCACATGCTGGTGTATCTATGTGACACTCTTAAATGTGAAACTTAATTTGTAGAACCTACAACCCTCATCTTGATATCCCTTATATATCACCTTACCATCATTGTTTTCCATTAAACTCTATAATGAACCACCCTTGGGTGTGTTCCCTTGAATTCTGTAAATTGATTAATGGGTGTGTTGTCTTCAAAAATAAAAAAAATATTTAAATGAAAAGTAGGAGGATGTGACACCCTCCATGTTATCCCTTAGCCACCACACCATCTTCTAAGTGGTTATGGACCTTCACTTATGGATCTTTGTTTATGTTTCTGTATGGAATGCATGATATCATAGCCCTTTTTTATACATTTTCATGTATGGTGTCTTTTTCCATGGGAAGTCCGGCTAGCCCTACTACCTTTACCTGATGCTTAATATTCCTCGTTAGTGGAAAGGAACTTCTTATGAATTAAATGACATGTTTATGGTCATGGACATATTTTAGTGTCCTTGTAATGTGTTATGGAATGATTAATGAATGGCCCTCAATATCTTGTAATGTGTTATGTACATGGACTACTCTTTTATTAATTAAAGTGATCAAATGTTTTGTGAAATTCATTAAGCGATACTCAGGTTACTTTTAGAAAATGCCTTGGACAGGCTCATAGGTTGTTAGTGGTTATATTTACCTTGGGAGATACTTGAGTCTCAATTTATAGAATTCCAAGAATGGACTCATGGGTTATTTTATGATGTGATACACTTGGAGAAATACTTGGTATTCCTTGAATGGGATCTTTGTGAATTTTTACCATCTTGAGTGATACTGGTGCCCTAGGGGAGCACCCATGGATGGGATTCATGGTAATATGGTTACACCATTCCATGAGTGATACTTGGACCCCCTGTGTGAGATATCAGGGATGAACTCAGAGGTTGATGACTTCACACCATATCACGAGTGATACATGGGATTTCCAGTATGGATCACCTTGGATGGACTCTGATGGTGATGGGTATTTATAGTGCCCCAGGAGTGATACTTGGGATTCCTTTTATGGATCGTCTTGGACAATATTAGGGTTCCAATTATTAAATTATAATAGTGACTTAAATGTTAGAGACTAATATTTCATAATTGTTATCCAAGTACGTGACATCCAAGACAAATCACAAGCTAGGTTTTGTTCTATATTATGAAAAAAATTTATGAAACCTTATTTCCACAACACCCTTTTTTACATATGTATAGTTTTATCTTAGACATAGACATTTCATCTTAGGATGAAGCAAGTATAGTCAATCAAGTGTCCTTTATAAATCTATACTGACATGTTTATTTATTTATTTATTGACCTGTTTATTCTATGCTTGCATGTGGTTGTACTTCATATTCATATATTGTATTATGTGTTAGACACCATTGGTGGTAGCCTACTTAGTATATATCACACCCTTCTCAGGCCGCCATTGTAATGGGGTACCCGAGCAAATCCTCTTGTTCATAGGTATAGAATTATATGATGATGCTTATGATGTTGTGATAGTAATAGGTAGTTAAGAGTACATTATTGAGATATTACTCAGGATACTCATGGATATCTCCCTCTAGGATTTATTTATTTTCTTTATTTATGTATTGACTTTTGTACTTTCCAATCTATATTTTAGCATCATTTGGCCATGCATAGATGGTTGTATTTGGAATTATCCATGTTTATTCAGTTACTGTATTTATCTTTTGATTATATTATCTATATTTTTATACTAATTTTATTGTTGGTTGATTACTTATTATCTCTTATACTTTTATACTACTCTGATCATGAAGGAATAGTCTCCCCACTATACCATCATTGAACCCTCACTGCTAGTTAGCAGCCTCTGGAGTATAGGGAGGCATGATTGATTTCATGTAAAGACTGGTATGGATAATGTTTATATAGTCATATAGGCTTGTATGTTACACATAAATGAAGAATATTTTAAGGAGGTGGAATAATAAATAAAACAAAAACACATTTTTATGAATTTTACCTCTTCTCGGACCACCTCTTTATTTTATACCTAAAGTAATAATAGAATGTATTTCTTTCAAAAACAAGGATTCTAATATGAGGGCATAGAATGTGGGAAGTTATTTGGGAAATAATTTTTTGAACTAAAAGGTTTGATTGTGTGAATAATAGAGGAGAGGGGGTGCCTATTTATAAGTGAGTTGAGTGGAATACTTGTAAATTTTGAAAAGAAAAAGGTGAACCCTTATTTTTCACATTCCAAAAGGGTCCAAAAAAGATAATTCTAAATAATTATACTTTATAAGGTATAAATATATTCATATAATATATTTTATAAAAAAAATTATGTCACTTTAACCCTTATCATTTTAGTTTAACCCCTGTTAAACTCATTTTTATCGTAACTATGGTAATTAGTTTTTATTATTTTCACTATTCATCATGATAAAAAATTGTGTTGAGATTTTTATAAAATATAAAATATTATGATTAAATGGAGTCTATTTTACAAAATTAAATTCATATAAGTGTCAAAATCAAACTTAAAACAAAACCCACAGATGCAACAAAAAAGAGGGTTTTTAAGAAGAAAATTCTCATAAGTATAGAAGCTTTTAATATCTAAATTCAATATGAAATTGATTTTAATGAACTAAAATATATTTATTATAATATAATATAAGTAATTTTACTTTAAAACCAATTTAAAATATAATTTAACTTTATAAATAATATAAATTAAAAACAAGTTTCCAAATAAAAATCAGTATTTTTCACTATTAATAAAAAAATGAAATTTTTTAAAAACATACCAAAAAATAAACCTAATATAATTTTGATATTATTATTTGAAAAATTAAGTTCATTTTATAAAAAAATCTAAAAGTGAAAAAAATAAATTTTACCATAACTGCGTAAAAAAAGACAAAACTGTTTTCTTTAAAAAAATAGTTTTTCAGAAAAAAAATATTTATTTGTTAAATGATTATTATTTTATTTATAATAAATATATATCCATTTAACTTATTTTATACATTTATAAAAAATATAATTCCATAAATTATATAGTACTATTCAAAACTACCAATTTAATGGCTAGGTTATAATGGTCATTTTTAAATAATAATATTTTAATAGAGTATCGGGTTTTGTTTAAACCCAATGTTCTATGCATCGTAAGCTATTGAAGTGATTGAATTTATTTAAAAATAAATATATCATAAAGTCTCAAAGTTTTATATTTTCTTCCAATCTTGGTGTTTCATTTTATACACTCTATTGAGCATGATGTTCTTATTTTAAAATCTCAGGGTGTTACAGACATAGGATTTATAAGTTCAAAGAATATTTTAAAATACATAATTTTATTCCATAAATAAAAATTTTATTACTTAAATGGTTTTATAATATTCTAGGATATTATTAAAAAATTATAAAATCATAAAAATTATAATTTTTTCAAAGCCATATTTTTCGACTAAAAAACAACCTTTTTCGTAAAAAACCTCAAAATTTAATAAAATTTCAATTTTAATATGAGGAATTAAAAAATGAATTTTATTTTATTAAATTTAAATTATATAATTTTTAAATTTATTTTATAAAAGAAAATAAATAATATAATTAAAACATATTTTATTGAAAATAAACTTTTTCGAGTCATTGAAATACATATGTGTGCCACCATATCATAAAAATGTTTATCATTTAATCATAGCATAATTAGCCAATGGGAAAGAAACAAGTTTTATAGAATCATACTTAAAAATCATAAATATAATCCATCTAGAGAAATAAATTGTATGGTATCATAAAATCATATCCCTATTGAAGAATAAGAAACATCAAAGTATGTTGACCTTGATGAAAAAATCCTTTAAAATAACATTCAAACCATTATTTGAAAACATGAGAAAAATATCCTTTTATTTTTATAAAATTTTATATAAAAATTATTAGAATATTTTGAAAATGATTTTATTTGAAATAATCATTCAAACTTATACAATAATCTTCAAATAAAATAATGGTCATGATGGAGGGAAAATTAATTTGTATGGTAAATGTAAAATAAATATTCCTTTAACACTTTTTATAAAAAATCATAAATAACCTATTCAGAAAACATTGTAAAAAATTAATTTCTAATACTTTTAAAATAAATTCAAATATTGTTGAAAAAGAATTAAAATAATGATAGGATCATATAAAATAATATTATTGAAAACATTTTAAATAAAATGGATGTGGAATAAAATGTTCACTGACCAAAGAGGAAATAAGGCCGGACTTTATGTAGAGACCCGAAGCTTATCGTACATGGACATTACATTACTTTTGCGGAATACTTAGTACATAACAAAAACACACACACAAGGATCGTAATAGTTTAGTGTCTTTGGAAACTCGGAACGGAATCTTCTAATCGTGGTGAAAGATCTTCAATATCTCCCATAAAGATCTTCCCTTTTTTTTTACCTAAAAACCTTTCTTTATATCCTGGGGAAAAGAAAACATAAAAGGGTGAGCTCAAATGCTCAGTAAGGGTAAACAAAAGAAATATCAATCACATAATTTTCATAAGAACATAACATTTTTGGAAATCTTAACCTGCAAAAGAGAGCATAATTTCATAACATGGGATAAATCATAGAAGTGAAAATGAGATCCCCATAATCATAACATAAAACTTGAAACTTTGTGGCATGCACACATAATCATGGAAAATCATTTCTTGTTAGTCATGACTCATTGCCAAGACTATCTTAGTGGACAAAGTCCCTTTCTGAACCGAGTTCACTCCTCGTTTCAGTCCTGTATCACTGAACCGAAATAACCTTCCGTTCCAGCCATGTCTATCTCATGAGATATAAAATCATTACCCAATGCATTGGAGGGAGATATAGGTCCCACCCATCTTATAATGAATCCTTTCTTATGTGTGCCACATAATCATAAAACATGCATCATCGCATAACACATGTAACAAAAATGGGATCCTTGAAACATCATGAAATCATAAATCAATTCATATATGATAAAGGAATTCATAAACATAATTCCATCACAACATAGTCAAACCAATGTAAAAAATATGGATAGAAACAGAACTCTTTATTATCTTAGATGGAAAATAATTTTGATAAAACACTTGAATTGAATTCTTGAGGAAAATATCCTTTCTTCTTCAAAATCAATTTCTTTTCACAAAACATCATGAAATTTTAAAAGAAAGAGATTTTATTGAAAATAGTCATGAAATCTTTTAGAGGAAGCTTCATTAAAATAAGGCTTTATAAAACAGTAGAAATCCGTTCGTGCCGTATAAGTTAAAAAAAACATTCTTCGTACTTTTGTCGGAAAAGTCAAAAAGTACCTCGTACGAAAAAAACGACAAAAGATTCCTTTCATATTCTTTACCAAAAACTCACCGAAGGGTAAAAATGGATTTAAACAATTTTAGGTGGATGGAAGTAATATTAAATATTGATGAAACATGGATTTGGATGATAAAATACACCCCAGTAAATACTTACGAATAAACAATCTCGGATAAAAATGAGATTGTGATATTTCCCTTACCTTAGGTCCAATTTGCTTCGTATGTGTCCGAACCTCCTGTATAATGATTTAAATAATGTCATTGACTTATTACAGAATCATATTCATTGTTATGATATCATATATGGTTCACTTATGACATTATATTACCCGTTCTTTTGTAAATTCCATGTTAAAGAAGCGTTTTGGGTAAAATCGTTTCATTTATCGTAGGTGTTTTGACTTGTTGTTCTTGACATCATTATTACTTATATCATGATTTACTTACTTCCAGAATATAAAATATGATTTATATATCATATATATTCAGTATATATATATATATATAATAGATAGATAAATAAAATGAAAAACACCGTTCATGGAGACGGTAGTCCGTACGTACGCATGAACGCTGTTTTTCTTTCCTTATTGTCTTGAAATGGAAGTAAGTAGATGACATACATATGTATATATATACATAAATCCAGTAGCTTTATAATGTCATATATTTCATTATTATTTCTTGTATATACATTATAATCATTCTTAAATGGTTAACATGGAGAATGAATCTCATCGCGTCGTGGAGACGGTATTCCGTACGTACGCACGAGCGATGATATCATTTCTATAAATATTGAATTGAATTGGAGTGGATTATACAATATATCAGAATCAATATGATGTTGTAATAACTATGTATAGTTATTCTTTACACCATTATACCCATCCATGTAAAGTGGTGGTGGAAAATAGATTACACCACGGCGTGGAGACGGTATTCCGTACGTACGCACGCGCGGTGATTTCTTTTTCCGTAGGATGGATAGATGGTGAAATAGGGTTTTTTCATACTTATAATAACATATCAGTATGTGAGTGATACTGATGTTATTACTTCATAATGAAACAACCTAAGAAGAAGAAGTGGAAGAAGAAATAAAGATGAAAGAATTGGTAACGGTAATTACCTCTTCTTTGAAGTTCCTCTTTGAGACCTCCTCTAAGGGCACTAGAATTGGTCTTTGAGGAAGACCAGCACCTCTAGGATGTTGATAGGGAAGTGGAGAAGAGATTTTGGCAGGGGTTGGCCGAGCTTGAGTGCTCAAATTGGTGTGAGGAGGAGGGGGAGGAGGTGTCCTTTTATAGGGGAGGAGAGGGGCACCTTAGGAATATCTCAAAATATTATTTTATATTAAAGTCAAAATCGGTTTATAATGGTTCCAAAGGGTCTTATTTCGAAGCTAAAGTGGGGATGGGTCGAAATCCTATCAACCAATAGAATTTAGACAAGTTTAGGGTATTATTTTAACCTTATCAATTAGATTTAACTCTAAGTTAAATAATTTAACTTTTACCGTGTCTTTTTGTTTTCTTTCACTATATGGTTAATAAACTTACTATAACATGCCAAACGAACCCCAAATTGTTTATTATTAATATATATATCCTTATCTAAGTCATTTGGCCGAACCTTAGATTTTTAGGAATAAAATAACAATTAATAATATAATATTTGATTTAAAAACTATTTTGTGTCAATTTTGACACTATTTGATATATGATTTTTTTGAAAGTCATAACAGAATTATATGTTCGAACCAAGTTGATTAAATCAACACTAATATATCATAGTAACCTAGAAAATTAGTGGAATTCATAAAAAGTCTCAAATTACATTTATTTTGGTGTTTATAACATCAATTATGTCAATATTTCATTAATAAGATAATTACTGCATCATCGTTGTGTCATAAATAAATTAAATTATTTGATGTCTAAAAATTACAAATAAAATACCATAATGTAGGAACTCTTTTTAGATTTCTAATGAATATTTATAGTCGAATTTATCTTATGTATAACCCCATATTAAAAATGATTTACTTATTAAACTTTGATTTTATCTATTTTAACCCTTCTTTAAATAAATTAATAATAAAAGTCCTAATCTAATCCAAGTGGGCCTAAATGGTCATATTTTATTCCTAAGTTTGTTTTTGTTCTAATTACACTTGTCCAATATAATTAGGACATGTGTTAGGGTAATATTAATATCATATTTACCCTTAGTTACCTTATTTACTATTAACCGTGGTAACAAAAGTAAAAAGTTACTATTCACCAAAAAATTATTTTCATCTCATTGAACCACATTTTAGTCCTTGATATTAACCGTGTCTCTCGGATTTTCAAAATTCCATTCACAGAAGCGGCAAAATTAAGTTTTATGAAAAATTCAGTTTTTTTAACTACCACTTAGTAGTTTCACTATTCATCAAAAATTGATGTTTTTCAGAACAATGCCAAAATTTCATCCTAAGCTATATTTCATATTCCGAATTCAAAAATGAAGTCTATTTTACCAAATTCATAACATAAAAGTTGAATTAATTAATTTTATAATTAAATCCCGCTGTTAAAACAAATAGCGTGTTTTTAAGAAACAATATCTATCAAAAGATTGACACTTGTTTATGTCTAGTTTAAATGTGAAATTACATCCAATGACCAAAATTGTATTAAATTGTAAAAATATATTCTAAATATACTTTAAAACCACTCAAATTAATGATTTATCACTATTAATTATTTCGATTAAAAAAGTTGTTTTTAATTATAATTTAGTAATTTTCACTATTCATCAGAATATGAAAGTTATCCGAAAAGTACCAAAATTTCACCTTAGGCTAAATTCGATACTCCGAATCCAAAAATAAAGTTCATTTTGAAAAATAAGATTTACTGGATTTCAAAAAGTGGTTATTACTATTCATAACGGCTAGTTTTAATAATATTTTTATAGCATATCGTTGTTTAGTGAAACTCGGTATTGCGTACTACACACGCTATCGAGGAAGGTCGCGATTGCGTGTAATGCAAGTCAAGTCAAGGATGTGTGTTGTGCAAGCTCCTTTGGGTGTAGCGTACAACACAAGACATTAATAAAATTAAAAAGAATATTTTTTTTATAAAATCTTGGGCTGTTACATTCTACCCCCCTTAAAATGAATTTCGCCCTCGAAATTCGTCGGGGTTATAAATGGTTTACTATTTCAAAGTTTCTTTAATATAAACCCACATAGTAAAAGGGAATACCAAAACTTGGCTTTAAAAACTAATGTATGAAATGTAACGATTACCCAAATAAACTAATCACTGGGTTTCCACATAGGTGAAAATATGGATATGGAAGAGAAATCTAACCATCATGTTCTGATGGAGAGTGGTAGAGAACATGGATATGGAAAATCCAGTAATCACAAATCCATAGATTTGTGACGATCTAAGGTACCATCTAATTCATCAGGTATAAGATCACTAGGACAACATTTTTTTGGTTTTCAAGATCATTTCCCTAAAGTTGGAAATTTGCATAGAATAAATACTTACTTTATTTTGGTACAATATCACTGTTGTTCGTGCCTTGAACAATTTCCACTTCATCTCTTAAATAAATGAAGTTGAATTTGTTATTCGTGAAGTGTTAGCAGATCATGTGATAGAATGACGGGTCATTCCATCTGTCTCAAACAAAAGGTTAGCAAAAATTATATTCATAAATCGATCTATAGTGAGATTAATCATATATGGTTCCTAAAATGGACTTATACTTCATATATCATACTCCTTAATATAATAAAACTAGTTTCTACTAAACAGGGACTTCCTGTAGGTCAGTGGTAGGCGATAAAGGCCAGTCGCACTTCGGTTGTGGGTTCGATTCCTACAGCCTTGTCCGAAGCGATGGGTTGTCGCCCGTCCTGCAGGTTGTCCCTTTTTCTAAAACTACGTTACTATAACATCCCATCTTTTATCCTTAAACAATACTAACTTATGTCCAACATAATCCAGTCTAATCTTTAGGCTTATACATAATACTGCAGTCCACTCTCATAATATAGTGACATCGATTACCAGAGATTTAATACTGTCGTTGATCCCCACATATCATAAGATATGTCTTGTTGGTCACATTCCAAACATTCAAAGTCCTTAATCGTGTATTCTCTTGAATACCTTAGTGAAAACATGAATGCAGTTAAAAGTTAACACTTTCCACATACCAAAATCCTCAAAATTCTATATACTCAAACCATGATATCACTTAGTCCTTATATCAATCATGAGCTCATGAATACTATCAAACATTTAATTTTCTCCTTATCCCTTCATTATGCGCATATCATCTACATTCCAAAAATATCGGAATAACCTTTTATGGATACTGGTAACATTAATCATACACTTTCAAAACATAAGGAAAGACAACAGTGTAACAATCCATAGATGTCTCTTTATTCCAAAATTACACATGATAAACATGTAATCATTCCACTACATTCTCAAACCATTGACCGAGCATCATAAATTCTTTCATCTCACATATCATTTGTAGTCTCTTCATCATCATCCACATAAATACTACCCATATGACCATACTGATTCTCTTCATGAGTCTTTCCCTTAGGGCATTTGTTTGCATAATGCCCATACATTCCACATTTAAAACACTTAACCATTTTTGATGTCGTAGCAATACCATTATCCTCATCCATGGTGTTAACCGACCCTTTTCTTTTGCACTTACTTGCTTTGTGTCCTTCTTTTCCACACCCAAAGCATCTTCCAGTTCCCTTGAAACATTCTCCTTGATGCCTCTTCCCACACGATTTACAAAGGGGAAATTGAACTTTCTTTCCTCTATGATCATCATGAAACTCCATCTTTCTCTTATTATCCGAGTCAGGAAACTTACCAAATTTTACTTCATTGATCATATTATGAGATTGCTGATTCGGCATAATAATGATCTTTGGACTTCCAAATCCCATTTCATTTGGTTGCTCATGAAGAATATCATTCCATTGTCCATCATATCCTCCATTATCGTGAATCATCTTGTTTCCAGCCATTTTCTAAAACCCAAAAAAAGAATAGTGTGAGAAGCAAAAATCATGCTAGGGAAAACAACATAATAAAGGTGGAGTATCCTCGATATCTAACATCTTAGGTTAAATTCTATGATAGTTACCGTAGTTCTAGGACTGTATCCTATACGTATACTTATCCTTAGGGGCATCCCTAGACATACCTTAGAAATATCTCTAGGGATCTCACTAACGTTTTCGCATCCTAGTTTCCAAAGGTTGACTAAACCTTTCCTCTGATACCAACTGTAGAGACCCGAAGCTTATCGTACATGGACATTACATTACTTTTGCGGAATACTTAGTACATAACAAAAACACACACACAAGGATCGTAATAGTTTAGTGTCTTTGGAAACTCGGAACGGAATCTTCTAATCGTGGTGAAAGATCTTCAATATCTCCCATAAAGATCTTCCCTTTTTTTTTACCTAAAAACCTTTCTTTATATCCTGGGGAAAAGAAAACATAAAAGGGTGAGCTCAAATGCTCAGTAAGGGTAAACAAAAGAAATATCAATCACATAATTTTCATAAGAACATAACATTTTTGGAAATCTTAACCTGCAAAAGAGAGCATAATTTCATAACATGGGATAAATCATAGAAGTGAAAATGAGATCCCCATAATCATAACATAAAACTTGAAACTTTGTGGCATGCACACATAATCATGGAAAATCATTTCTTGTTAGTCATGACTCATTGCCAAGACTATCTTAGTGGACAAAGTCCCTTTCTGAACCGAGTTCACTCCTCGTTTCAGTCCTGTATCACTGAACCGAAATAACCTTCCGTTCCAGCCATGTCTATCTCATGAGATATAAAATCATTACCCAATGCATTGGAGGGAGATATAGGTCCCACCCATCTTATAATGAATCCTTTCTTATGTGTGCCACATAATCATAAAACATGCATCATCGCATAACACATGTAACAAAAATGGGATCCTTGAAACATCATGAAATCATAAATCAATTCATATATGATAAAGGAATTCATAAACATAATTCCATCACAACATAGTCAAACCAATGTAAAAAATATGGATAGAAACAGAACTCTTTATTATCTTAGATGGAAAATAATTTTGATAAAACACTTGAATTGAATTCTTGAGGAAAATATCCTTTCTTCTTCAAAATCAATTTCTTTTCACAAAACATCATGAAATTTTAAAAGAAAGAGATTTTATTGAAAATAGTCATGAAATCTTTTAGAGGAAGCTTCATTAAAATAAGGCTTTATAAAACAGTAGAAATCCGTTCGTGCCGTATAAGTTAAAAAAAAACATTCTTCGTACTTTTGTCGGAAAAGTCAAAAAGTACCTCGTACGAAAAAAACGACAAAAGATTCCTTTCATATTCTTTACCAAAAACTCACCGAAGGGTAAAAATGGATTTAAACAATTTTAGGTGGATGGAAGTAATATTAAATATTGATGAAACATGGATTTGGATGATAAAATACACCCCAGTAAATACTTACGAATAAACAATCTCGGATAAAAATGAGATTGTGATATTTCCCTTACCTTAGGTCCAATTTGCTTCGTATGTGTCGGAACCTCCTGTATAATGATTTAAATAATGTCATTGACTTATTACAGAATCATATTCATTGTTATGATATCATATATGGTTCACTTATGACATTATATTACCCGTTCTTTTGTAAATTCCATGTTAAAGAAGCGTTTTGGGTAAAATCGTTTCATTTATCGTAGGTGTTTTGACTTGTTGTTCTTGACATCATTATTACTTATATCATGATTTACTTACTTCCAGAATATAAAATATGATTTATATATCATATATATTCAGTATATATATATATATAATAGATAGATAAATAAAATGAAAAACACCGTTCATGGAGACGGTAGTCCGTACGTACGCATGAACGCTGTTTTTCTTTCCTTATTGTCTTGAAATGGAAGTAAGTAGATGACATACATATGTATATATATACATAAATCCAGTAGCTTTATAATGTCATATATTTCATTATTATTTCTTGTATATACATTATAATCATTCTTAAATGGTTAACATGGAGAATGAATCTCATCGCGTCGTGGAGACGGTATTCCGTACGTACGCACGAGCGATGATATCATTTCTATAAATATTGAATTGAATTGGAGTGGATTATACAATATATCAGAATCAATATGATGTTGTAATAACTATGTATAGTTATTCTTTACACCATTATACCCATCCATGTAAAGTGGTGGTGGAAAATAGATTACACCACGGCGTGGAGACGGTATTCCGTACGTACGCACGCGCGGTGATTTCTTTTTCCGTAGGATGGATAGATGGTGAAATAGGGTTGTTTCATACTTATAATAACATATCAGTATGTGAGTGATACTGATGTTATTACTTCATAATGAAACAACCTAAGAAGAAGAAGTGGAAGAAGAAATAAAGATGAAAGAATTGGTAACGGTAATTACCTCTTCTTTGAAGTTCCTCTTTGAGACCTCCTCTAAGGGCACTAGAATTGGTCTTTGAGGAAGACCAGCACCTCTAGGATGTTGATAGGGAAGTGGAGAAGAGATTTTGGCAGGGGTTGGCCGAGCTTGAGTGCTCAAATTGGTGTGAGGAGGAGGGGGAGGAGGTGTCCTTTTATAGGGGAGGAGAGGGGCACCTTAGGAATATCTCAAAATATTATTTTATATTAAAGTCAAAATCGGTTTATAATGGTTCCAAAGGGTCTTATTTCGAAGCTAAAGTGGGGATGGGTCGAAATCCTATCAACCAATAGAATTTAGACAAGTTTAGGGTATTATTTTAACCTTATCAATTAGATTTAACTCTAAGTTAAATAATTTAACTTTTACCGTGTCTTTTTGTTTTCTTTCACTATATGGTTAATAAACTTACTATAACATGCCAAACGAACCCCAAATTGGTTATTATTAATATATATATCCTTATCTAAGTCATTTGGCCGAACCTTAGATTTTTAGGAATAAAATAACAATTAATAATATAATATTTGATTTAAAAACTATTTTGTGTCAATTTTGACACTATTTGATATATGATTTTTTTGAAAGTCATAACAGAATTATATGTTCGAACCAAGTTGATTAAATCAACACTAATATATCATAGTAACCTAGAAAATTAGTGGAATTCATAAAAAGTCTCAAATTACATTTATTTTGGTGTTTATAACATCAATTATGTCAATATTTCATTAATAAGATAATTACTGCATCATCGTTGTGTCATAAATAAATTAAATTATTTGATGTCTAAAAATTACAAATAAAATACCATAATGTAGGAACTCTTTTTATATTTCTAATGAATATTTATAGTCGAATTTATCTTATGTATAACCCCATATTAAAAATGATTTACTTATTAAACTTTGATTTTATCTATTTTAACCCTTCTTTAAATAAATTAATAATAAAAGTCCTAATCTAATCCAAGTGGGCCTAAATGGTCATATTTTATTCCTAAGTTTGTTTTTGTTCTAATTACACTTGTCCAATAGAATTAGGACATGTGTTAGGGTAATATTAATATCATATTTACCCTTAGTTACCTTATTTACTATTAACCGTGGTAACAAAAGTAAAAAGTTACTATTCACCAAAAAATTATTTTCATCTCATTGAACCACATTTTAGTCCTTGATATTAATCGTGTCTCTCGGATTTTCGAAATTCCATTCACAGAAGCGGCAAAATTAAGTTTTATGAAAAATTCAGTTTTTTTAACTACCACTTAGTAGTTTCACTATTCATCAAAAATTGATGTTTTTCAGAACAATGCCAAAATTTCATCCTAAGCTATATTTCATATTCCGAATTCAAAAATGAAGTCTATTTTACCAAATTCATAACATAAAAGTTGAATTAATTAATTTTATAATTAAATCCCGCTGTTAAAACAAATAGCGTGTTTTTAAGAAACAATATCTATCAAAAGATTGACACTTGTTTATGTCTAGTTTAAATGTGAAATTACATCCAATGACCAAAATTGTATTAAATTGTAAAAATATATTCTAAATATACTTTAAAACCACTCAAATTAATGATTTATCACTATTAATTATTTCGATTAAAAAAGTTGTTTTTAATTATAATTTAGTAATTTTCACTATTCATCAGAATATGAAAGTTATCCGAAAAGTACCAAAATTTCACCTTAGGCTAAATTCGATACTCCGAATCCAAAAATAAAGTTCATTTTGAAAAATAAGATTTACTGGATTTCAAAAAGTGGTTATTACTATTCATAACGGCTAGTTTTAATAATATTTTTATAGCATATCGTTGTTTAGTGAAACTCGGTATTGCGTACTACACACGCTATCGAGGAAGGTCGCGATTGCGTGTAATGCAAGTCAAGTCAAGGATGTGTGTTGTGCAAGCTCCTTTGGGTGTAGCGTACAACACAAGACATTAATAAAATTAAAAAGAATATTTTTTTTATAAAATCTTGGGCTGTTACATTCTACCCCCCTTAAAATGAATTTCGCCCTCGAAATTCGTCGGGGTTATAAATGGTTTACTATTTCAAAGTTTCTTTAATATAAACCCACATCGTAAAAGGGAATACCAAAACTTGGCTTTAAAAACTAAAGTATGAAATGTAACGATTACCCAAATAAACTAATCACTGGGTTTCCACATAGGTGAAAATATGGATATGGAAGAGAAATCTAACCATCATGTTCTGATGGAGAGTGGTAGAGAACATGGATATGGAAAATCCAGTAATCACAAATCCATAGATTTGTGACGATCTAAGGTACCATCTAATTCATCAGGTATAAGATCACTAGGACAACATTTTTTTGGTTTTCAAGATCATTTCCCTAAAGTTGAAAATTTGCATAGAATAAATACTTACTTTATTTTGGTACAATATCACTGTTGTTCGTGCCTTGAACAATTTCCACTTCATCTCTTAAATAAATGAAGTTGAATTTGTTATTCGTGAAGTGTTAGCAGATCATGTGATAGAATGACGGGTCATTCCATCTGTCTCAAACAAAAGGTTAGCAAAAATTATATTCATAAATCGATCTATAGTGAGATTAATCATATATGGTTCCTAAAATGGACTTATACTTCATATACCATACTCTTTAATATAATAAAACTAGTTTCTACTAAACAGGGACTTCCTGTAGGTCAGTGGTAGGCGATAAAGGCCAGTCGCACTTCGGTTGTGGGTTCGATTCCTACAGCCTTGTCCGAAGCGATGGGTTGTCGCCCGTCCTGCAGGTTGTCCCTTTTTCTAAAACTACGTTACTATAACATCCCATCTTTTATCCTTAAACAATACTAACTTATGTCCAACATAATCCAGTCTAATCTTTAGGCTTATACATAATACTGCAGTCCACTCTCATAATATAGTGACATCGATTACCAGAGATTTAATACTGTCGTTGATCCCCACATATCATAAGATATGTCTTGTTGGTCACATTCCAAACATTCAAAGTCCTTAATCGTGTATTCTCTTGAATACCTTAGTGAAAACATGAATGCAGTTAAAAGTTAACACTTTCCACATACCAAAATCCTCAAAATTCTATATACTCAAACCATGATATCACTTAGTCCTTATATCAATCATGAGCTCATGAATACTATCAAACATTTAATTTTCTCCTTATCCCTTCATTATGCGCATATCATCTACATTCCAAAAATATCGGAATAACCTTTTATGGATACTGGTAACATTAATCATACACTTTCAAAACATAAGGAAAGACAACAGTGTAACAATCCATAGATGTCTCTTTATTCCAAAATTACACATGATAAACATGTAATCATTCCACTACATTCTCAAACCATTGACCGAGCATCATAAATTCTTTCATCTCACATATCATTTGTAGTCTCTTCATCATCATCCACATAAATACTACCCATATGACCATACTGATTCTCTTCATGAGTCTTTCCCTTAGGGCATTTGTTTGCATAATGCCCATACATTCCACATTTAAAACACTTAACCATTTTTGATGTCGTAGCAATACCATTATCCTCATCCATGGTGTTAACCGACCCTTTTCCTTTGCACTTACTTGCTTTGTGTCCTTCTTTTCCACACCCAAAGCATCTTCCAGTTCCCTTGAAACATTCTCCTTGATGCCTCTTCCCACACGATTTACAAAGGGGAAATTGAACTTTCTTTCCTCTATGATCATCATGAAACTCCATCTTTCTCTTATTATCCGAGTCAGGAAACTTACCAAATTTTACTTCATTGATCATATTATGAGATTGCTGATTCGGCATAATAATGATCTTTGGACTTCCAAATCCCATTTCATTTGGTTTCTCATGAAGAATATCATTCCATTGTCCATCATATCCTCCATTATCGTGAATCATCTTGTTTCCAGCCATTTTCTAAAACCCAAAAAAAGAATAGTGTGAGAGGCAAAAATCATGCTAGGGAAAACAACATAATAAAGGTGGAGTATCCTCGATATCTAACATCTTAGGTTAAATTCTATGATAGTTACCGTAGTTCTAGGACTGTATCCTATACGTATACTTATCCTTAGGGGCATCCCTAGACATACCTTAGAAATATCTCTAGGGATCTCACTAACGTTTTTGCATCCTAGTTTCCAAAGGTTGACTAAACCTTTCCTCTGATACCAACTGTAGAGACCCGAAGCTTATCGTACATGGACATTACATTACTTTTGCGGAATACTTAGTACATAACAAAAACACACACACAAGGATCGTAATAGTTTAGTGTCTTTGGAAACTCGGAACGGAATCTTCTAATCGTGGTGAAAGATCTTCAATATCTCCCATAAAGATCTTCCCTTTTTTTTTACCTAAAAACCTTTCTTTATATCCTGGGGAAAAGAAAACATAAAAGGGTGAGCTCAAATGCTCAGTAAGGGTAAACAAAAGAAATATCAATCACATAATTTTCATAAGAACATAACATTTTTGGAAATCTTAACCTGCAAAAGAGAGCATAATTTCATAACATGGGATAAATCATAGAAGTGAAAATGAGATCCCCATAATCATAACATAAAACTTGAAACTTTGTGGCATGCACACATAATCATGGAAAATCATTTCTTGTTAGTCATGACTCATTGCCAAGACTATCTTAGTGGACAAAGTCCCTTTCTGAACCGAGTTCACTCCTCGTTTCAGTCCTGTATCACTGAACCGAAATAACCTTCCGTTCCAGCCATGTCTATCTCATGAGATATAAAATCATTACCCAATGCATTGGAGGGAGATATAGGTCCCACCCATCTTATAATGAATCCTTTCTTATGTGTGCCACATAATCATAAAACATGCATCATCGCATAACACATGTAACAAAAATGGGATCCTTGAAACATCATGAAATCATAAATCAATTCATATATGATAAAGGAATTCATAAACATAATTCCATCACAACATAGTCAAACCAATGTAAAAAATATGGATAGAAACAGAACTCTTTATTATCTTAGATGGAAAATAATTTTGATAAAACACTTGAATTGAATTCTTGAGGAAAATATCCTTTCTTCTTCAAAATCAATTTCTTTTCACAAAACATCATGAAATTTTAAAAGAAAGAGATTTTATTGAAAATAGTCATGAAATCTTTTAGAGGAAGCTTCATTAAAATAAGGCTTTATAAAACAGTAGAAATCCGTTCGTGCCGTATAAGTTAAAAAAAACATTCTTCGTACTTTTGTCGGAAAAGTCAAAAAGTACCTCGTACGAAAAAAACGACAAAAGATTCCTTTCATATTCTTTACCAAAAACTCACCGAAGGGTAAAAATGGATTTAAACAATTTTAGGTGGATGGAAGTAATATTAAATATTGATGAAACATGGATTTGGATGATAAAATACACCCCAGTAAATACTTACGAATAAACAATCTCGGATAAAAATGAGATTGTGATATTTCCCTTACCTTAGGTCCAATTTGCTTCGTATGTGTCCGAACCTCCTGTATAATGATTTAAATAATGTCATTGACTTATTACAGAATCATATTCATTGTTATGATATCATATATGGTTCACTTATGACATTATATTACCCGTTCTTTTGTAAATTCCATGTTAAAGAAGCGTTTTGGGTAAAATCGTTTCATTTATCGTAGGTGTTTTGACTTGTTGTTCTTGACATCATTATTACTTATATCATGATTTACTTACTTCCAGAATATAAAATATGATTTATATATCATATATATTCAGTATATATATATATATAATAGATAGATAAATAAAATGAAAAACACCGTTCATGGAGACGGTAGTCCGTACGTACGCATGAACGCTGTTTTTCTTTCCTTATTGTCTTGAAATGGAAGTAAGTAGATGACATACATATGTATATATATACATAAATCCAGTAGCTTTATAATGTCATATATTTCATTATTATTTCTTGTATATACATTATAATCATTCTTAAATGGTTAACATGGAGAATGAATCTCATCGCGTCGTGGAGACGGTATTCCGTACGTACGCACGAGCGATGATATCATTTCTATAAATATTGAATTGAATTGGAGTGGATTATACAATATATCAGAATCAATATTATGTTGTAATAACTATGTATAGTTATTCTTTACACCATTATACCCATCCATGTAAAGTGGTGGTGGAAAATAGATTACACCACGGCGTGGAGACGGTATTCCGTACGTACGCACGCGCGGTGATTTCTTTTTCCGTAGGATGGATAGATGGTGAAATAGGGTTTTTTCATACTTATAATAACATATCAGTATGTGAGTGATACTGATGTTATTACTTCATAATGAAACAACCTAAGAAGAAGAAGTGGAAGAAGAAATAAAGATGAAAGAATTGGTAATGGTAATTACCTCTTCTTTGAAGTTCCTCTTTGAGACCTCCTCTAAGGGCACTAGAATTGGTCTTTGAGGAAGACCAGCACCTCTAGGATGTTGATAGGGAAGTGGAGAAGAGATTTTGGCAGGGGTTGGCCGAGCTTGAGTGCTCAAATTGGTGTGAGGAGGAGGGGGAGGAGGTGTCCTTTTATAGGGGAGGAGAGGGGCACCTTAGGAATATCTCAAAATATTATTTTATATTAAAGTCAAAATCGGTTTATAATGGTTCCAAAGGGTCTTATTTCGAAGCTAAAGTGGGGATGGGTCGAAATCCTATCAACCAATAGAATTTAGACAAGTTTAGGGTATTATTTTAACCTTATCAATTAGATTTAACTCTAAGTTAAATAATTTAACTTTTACCGTGTCTTTTTGTTTTCTTTCACTATATGGTTAATAAACTTACTATAACATGCCAAACGAACCCCAAATTGTTTATTATTAATATATATATCCTTATCTAAGTCATTTGGACGAACCTTAGATTTTTAGGAATAAAATAACAATTAATAATATAATATTTGATTTAAAAACTATTTTGTGTCAATTTTGACACTATTTGATATATGATTTTTTTGAAAGTCATAACAGAATTATATGTTCGAACCAAGTTGATTAAATCAACACTAATATATCATAGTAACCTAGAAAATTAGTGGAATTCATAAAAAGTCTCAAATTACATTTATTTTGGTGTTTATAACATCAATTATGTCAATATTTCATTAATAAGATAATTACTGCATCATCGTTGTGTCATAAATAAATTAAATTATTTGATGTCTAAAAATTACAAATAAAATACCATAATGTAGGAACTCTTTTTAGATTTCTAATGAATATTTATAGTCGAATTTATCTTATGTATAACCCCATATTAAAAATGATTTACTTATTAAACTTTGATTTTATCTATTTTAACCCTTCTTTAAATAAATTAATAATAAAAGTCCTAATCTAATCCAAGTGGGCCTAAATGGTCATATTTTATTCCTAAGTTTGTTTTTGTTCTAATTACACTTGTCCAATATAATTAGGACATGTGTTAGGGTAATATTAATATCATATTTACCCTTAGTTACCTTATTTACTATTAACCGTGGTAACAAAAGTAAAAAGTTACTATTCACCAAAAAATTATTTTCATCTCATTGAACCACATTTTAGTCCTTGATATTAACCGTGTCTCTCGGATTTTCGAAATTCCATTCACAGAAGCGGCAAAATTAAGTTTTATGAAAAATTCAGTTTTTTTAACTACCACTTAGTAGTTTCACTATTCATCAAAAATTGATGTTTTTCAGAACAATGCCAAAATTTCATCCTAAGCTATATTTCATATTCCGAATTCAAAAATGAAGTCTATTTTACCAAATTCATAACATAAAAGTTGAATTAATTAATTTTATAATTAAATCCCGCTGTTAAAACAAATAGCGTGTTTTTAAGAAACAATATCTATCAAAAGATTGACACTTGTTTATGTCTAGTTTAAATGTGAAATTACATCCAATGACCAAAATTGTATTAAATTGTAAAAATATATTCTAAATATACTTTAAAACCACTCAAATTAATGATTTATCACTATTAATTATTTCGATTAAAAAAGTTGTTTTTAATTATAATTTAGTAATTTTCACTATTCATCAGAATATGAAAGTTATCCGAAAAGTACCAAAATTTCACCTTAGGCTAAATTCGATACTCCGAATCCAAAAATAAAGTTCATTTTGAAAAATAAGATTTACTGGATTTCAAAAAGTGGTTATTACTATTCATAACGGCTAGTTTTAATAATATTTTTATAGCATATCGTTGTTTAGTGAAACTCGGTATTGCGTACTACACACGCTATCGAGGAAGGTCGCGATTGCGTGTAATGCAAGTCAAGTCAAGGATGTGTGTTGTGCAAGCTCCTTTGGGTGTAGCGTACAACACAAGACATTAATAAAATTAAAAAGAATATTTTTTTTATAAAATCTTGGGCTGTTACATTCTACCCCCCTTAAAATGAATTTCGCCCTCGAAATTCGTCGGGGTTATAAATGGTTTACTATTTCAAAGTTTCTTTAATATAAACCCACATCGTAAAAGGGAATACCAAAACTTGGCTTTAAAAACTAAAGTATGAAATGTAACGATTACCCAAATAAACTAATCACTGGGTTTCCACATAGGTGAAAATATGGATATGGAAGAGAAATCTAACCATCATGTTCTGATGGAGAGTGGTAGAGAACATGGATATGGAAAATCCAGTAATCACAAATCCATAGATTTGTGACGATCTAAGGTACCATCTAATTCATCAGGTATAAGATCACTAGGACAACATTTTTTTGGTTTTCAAGATCATTTCCCTAAAGTTGAAAATTTGCATAGAATAAATACTTACTTTATTTTGGTACAATATCACTGTTGTTCGTGCCTTGAACAATTTCCACTTCATCTCTTAAATAAATGAAGTTGAATTTGTTATTTGTGAAGTGTTAGCAGATCATGTGATAGAATGACGGGTCATTCCATCTGTCTCAAACAAAAGGTTAGCAAAAATTATATTCATAAATCGATCTATAGTGAGATTAATCATATATGGTTCCTAAAATGGACTTATACTTCATATATCATACTCCTTAATATAATAAAACTAGTTTCTACTAAACAGGGACTTCCTGTAGGTCAGTGGTAGGCGATAAAGGCCAGTCGCACTTCGGTTGTGGGTTCGATTCCTACAGCCTTGTCCGAAGCGATGGGCTGTCGCCCGTCCTGCAGGTTGTCCCTTTTTCTAAAACTAAGTTACTATAACATCCCATCTTTTATCCTTAAACAATACTAACTTATGTCCAACATAATCCAGTCTAATCTTTAGGCTTATACATAATACTGCAGTCCACTCTCATAATATAGTGACATCGATTACCAGAGATTTAATACTGTCGTTGATCCCCACATATCATAAGATATGTCTTGTTGGTCACATTCCAAACATTCAAAGTCCTTAATCGTGTATTCTCTTGAATACCTTAGTGAAAACATGAATGCAGTTAAAAGTTAACACTTTCCACATACCAAAATCCTCAAAATTCTATATACTCAAACCATGATATCACTTAGTCCTTATATCAATCATGAGCTCATGAATACTATCAAACATTTAATTTTCTCCTTATCCCTTCATTATGCGCATATCATCTACATTCCAAAAATATCGGAATAACCTTTTATGGATACTGGTAACATTAATCATACACTTTCAAAACATAAGGAAAGACAACAGTGTAACAATCCATAGATGTCTCTTTATTCCAAAATTACACATGATAAACATGTAATCATTCCACTACATTCTCAAACCATTGACCGAGCATCATAAATTCTTTCATCTCACATATCATTTGTAGTCTCTTCATCATCATCCACATAAATACTACCCATATGACCATACTGATTCTCTTCATGAGTCTTTCCCTTAGGGCATTTGTTTGCATAATGCCCATACATTCCACATTTAAAACACTTAACCATTTTTGATGTCGTAGCAATACCATTATCCTCATCCATGGTGTTAACCGACCCTTTTCCTTTGCACTTACTTGCTTTGTGTCCTTCTTTTCCACACCCAAAGCATCTTCCAGTTCCCTTGAAACATTCTCCTTGATGCCTCTTCCCACACGATTTACAAAGGGGAAATTGAACTTTCTTTCCTCTATGATCATCATGAAACTCCATCTTTCTCTTATTATCCGAGTCAGGAAACTTACCAAATTTTACTTCATTGATCATATTATGAGATTGCTGATTCGGCATAATAATGATCTTTGGACTTCCAAATCCCATTTCATTTGGTTGCTCATGAAGAATATCATTCCATTGTCCATCATATCCTCCATTATCGTGAATCATCTTGTTTCCAGCCATTTTCTAAAACCCAAAAAAAGAATAGTGTGAGAGGCAAAAATCATGCTAGGGAAAACAACATAATAAAGGTGGAGTATCCTCGATATCTAACATCTTAGGTTAAATTCTATGATAGTTACCGTAGTTCTAGGACTGTATCCTATACGTATACTTATCCTTAGGGGCATCCCTAGACATACCTTAGAAATATCTCTAGGGATCTCACTAACGTTTTCGCATCCTAGTTTCCAAAGGTTGACTAAACCTTTCCTCTGATACCAACTGTAGAGACCCGAAGCTTATCGTACATGGACATTACATTACTTTTGCGGAATACTTAGTACATAACAAAAACACACACACAAGGATCGTAATAGTTTAGTGTCTTTGGAAACTCGGAACGGAATCTTCTAATCGTGGTGAAAGATCTTCAATATCTCCCATAAAGATCTTCCCTTTTTTTTTACCTAAAAACCTTTCTTTATATCCTGGGGAAAAGAAAACATAAAAGGGTGAGCTCAAATGCTCAGTAAGGGTAAACAAAAGAAATATCAATCACATAATTTTCATAAGAACATAACATTTTTGGAAATCTTAACCTGCAAAAGAGAGCATAATTTCATAACATGGGATAAATCATAGAAGTGAAAATGAGATCCCCATAATCATAACATAAAACTTGAAACTTTGTGGCATGCACACATAATCATGGAAAATCATTTCTTGTTAGTCATGACTCATTGCCAAGACTATCTTAGTGGACAAAGTCCCTTTCTGAACCGAGTTCACTCCTCGTTTCAGTCCTGTATCACTGAACCGAAATAACCTTCCGTTCCAGCCATGTCTATCTCATGAGATATAAAATCATTACCCAATGCATTGGAGGGAGATATAGGTCCCACCCATCTTATAATGAATCCTTTCTTATGTGTGCCACATAATCATAAAACATGCATCATCGCATAACACATGTAACAAAAATGGGATCCTTGAAACATCATGAAATCATAAATCAATTCATATATGATAAAGGAATTCATAAACATAATTCCATCACAACATAGTCAAACCAATGTAAAAAATATGGATAGAAACAGAAATCTTTATTATCTTAGATGGAAAATAATTTTGATAAAACACTTGAATTGAATTCTTGAGGAAAATATCCTTTCTTCTTCAAAATCAATTTCTTTTCACAAAACATCATGCAATTTTAAAAGAAAGAGATTTTATTGAAAATAGTCATGAAATCTTTTAGAGGAAGCTTCATTAAAATAAGGCTTTATAAAACAGTAGAAATCCGTTCGTGCCGTATAAGTTAAAAAAAAACATTCTTCGTACTTTTGTCAGAAAAGTCAAAAAGTACCTCGTACGAAAAAAACGACAAAAGATTCCTTTCATATTCTTTACCAAAAACTCACCAAAGGGTAAAAATGGATTTAAACAATTTTAGGTGGATGGAAGTAATATTAAATATTGATGAAACATGGATTTGGATGATAAAATACACCCCAGTAAATACTTACGAATAAACAATCTCGGATAAAAATGAGATTGTGATATTTCCCTTACCTTAGGTCCAATTTGCTTCGTATGTGTCCGAACCTCCTGTATAATGATTTAAATAATGTCATTGACTTATTACAGAATCATATTCATTGTTATGATATCATATATGGTTCACTTATGACATTATATTACCCGTTCTTTTGTAAATTCCATGTTAAAGAAGCGTTTTGGGTAAAATCGTTTCATTTATCGTAGGTGTTTTGACTTGTTGTTCTTGACATCATTATTACTTATATCATGATTTACTTACTTCCAGAATATAAAATATGATTTATATATCATATATATTCAGTATATATATATATATAATAGATAGATAAATAAAATGAAAAACACCGTTCATGGAGACGGTAGTCCGTACGTACGCATGAACGCTGTTTTTCTTTCCTTATTGTCTTGAAATGGAAGTAAGTAGATGACATACATATGTATATATATACATAAATCCAGTAGCTTTATAATGTCATATATTTCATTATTATTTCTTGTATATACATTATAATCATTCTTAAATGGTTAACATGGAGAATGAATCTCATCGCGTCGTGGAGACGGTATTCCGTACGTACGCACGAGCGATGATATCATTTCTATAAATATTGAATTGAATTGGAGTGGATTATACAATATATCAGAATCAATATGATATTTTAATAACTATGTATAGTTATTCTTTACACCATTATACCCATCCATGTAAAGTGGTGGTGGAAAATAGATTACACCACGGCGTGGAGACGGTATTCCGTACGTACTCACGCGCGGTGATTTCTTTTTCCGTAGGATGGATAGATGGTGAAATAGGGTTGTTTCATACTTATAATAACATATCAGTATGTGAGTGATACTGATGTTATTACTTCATAATGAAACAACCTAAGAAGAAGAAGTGGAAGAAGAAATAAAGATGAAAGAATTGGTAACGGTAATTACCTCTTCTTTGAAGTGCCTCTTTGAGACCTCCTCTAAGGGCACTAGAATTGGTCTTTGAGGAAGACCAGCACCTCTAGGATGTTTCTAGGGAAGTGGAGAAGAGATTTTGGCAGGGGTTGGCCGAGCTTGAGTGCTCAAATTGGTGTGAGGAGGAGGGGGAGGAGGTGTCCTTTTATAGGGGAGGAGAGGGGCACCTTAGGAATATCTCAAAATATTATTTTATATTAAAGTCAAAATCGGTTTATAATGGTTCCAAAGGGTCTTATTTAGAAGCTAAAGTGGGGATGGGTCGAAATCCTATCAACCAATAGAATTTAGACAAGTTTAGGGTATTATTTTAACCTTATCAATTAGATTTAACTCTAAGTTAAATAATTTAACTTTTACCGTGTCTTTTTGTTTTCTTTCACTATATGGTTAATAAACTTACTATAACATGCCAAACGAACCCCAAATTGTTTATTATTAATATATATATCCTTATCTAAGTCATTTGGCCGAACCTTAGATTTTTAGGAATAAAATAACAATTAATAATATAATATTTGATTTAAAAACTATTTTGTGTCAATTTTGACACTATTTGATATATGATTTTTTTGAAAGTCATAACAGAATTATATGTTCGAACCAAGTTGATTAAATCAACACTAATATATCATAGTAACCTAGAAAATTAGTGGAATTCATAAAAAGTCTCAAATTACATTTATTTTGGTGTTTATAACATCAATTATGTCAATATTTCATTAATAAGATAATTACTGCATCACCGTTGTGTCATAAATAAATTAAATTATTTGATGTCTAAAAATTACAAATAAAATACCATAATGTAGGAACTCTTTTTAGCTTTCTAATGAATATTTATAGTCGAATTTATCTTATGTATAACCCCATATTAAAAATGATTTACTTATTAAACTTTGATTTTATCTATTTTAACCCTTCTTTAAATAAATTAATAATAAAAGTCCTAATCTAATCCAAGTGGGCCTAAATGGTCATATTTTATTCCTAAGTTTGTTTTTGTTCTAATTACACTTGTCCAATAGAATTAGGACATGTGTTAGGGTAATATTAATATCATATTTACCCTTAGTTACCTTATTTACTATTAACCGTGGTAACAAAAGTAAAAAGTTACTATTCACCAAAAAATTATTTTCATCTCATTGAACCACATTTTAGTCCTTGATATTAACCGTTTCTCTCGGATTTTCGAAATTCCATTCACAGAAGCGGCAAAATTAAGTTTTATGAAAAATTCAGTTTTTTTAACTACCACTTAGTAGTTTCACTATTCATCAAAAATTGATGTTTTTCAGAACAATGCCAAAATTTCATCCTAAGCTATATTTCATATTCCGAATTCAAAAATGAAGTCTATTTTACCAAATTCATAACATAAAAGTTGAATTAATTAATTTTATAATTAAATCCCGCTGTTAAAACAAATAGCGTGTTTTTAAGAAACAATATCTATCAAAAGATTGACACTTGTTTATGTCTAGTTTAAATGTGAAATTACATCCAATGACCAAAATTGTATTAAATTGTAAAAATATATTCTAAATATACTTTAAAACCACTCAAATTAATGATTTATCACTATTAATTATTTCGATTAAAAAAGTTGTTTTTAATTATAATTTAGTAATTTTCACTATTCATCAGAATATGAAAGTTATCCGAAAAGTACCAAAATTTCACCTTAGGCTAAATTCGATACTCCGAATCCAAAAATAAAGTTCATTTTGAAAAATAAGATTTACTGGATTTCAAAAAGTGGTTATTACTATTCATAACGGCTAGTTTTAATAATATTTTTATAGCATATCGTTGTTTAGTGAAACTCGGTATTGCGTACTACACACGCTATCGAGGAAGGTCGCGATTGCGTGTAATGCAAGTCAAGTCAAGGATGTGTGTTGTGCAAGCTCCTTTGGGTGTAGCGTACAACACAAGACATTAATAAAATTAAAAAGAATATTTTTTTATAAAATCTTGGGCTGTTACACTTTATTAAAGAAATTTTTTCATTTGTTTTAAGTAACAAAGTTAGGAGAATAAAATGAAAACATTAAAACCCTAGAAATAAATATAGGGTAATAAAATATATGTGGTTTAATTGATAAATAGAATATAATTCCTCCAAATAAGATTCAATCATAAATAATCCTGATTAAAAATGAGAATGCAACATAAACCATAACCTCGGGTACTGAAATTATTTGTATGCACTCTTAAGTTACAATATATTAAATTTATATTTATTATACATATATACCAAAACCATATTCATACTTATAAAATATAGCATTCACTTATAATTTCTAATTACTCGATTATTAATAATTCTTCATTAAAATCAATATTTGGGTGTTAACTATTATGTTTCCCATTCAAGTTTCGGTTTGACGATTCTAATCCTTACACCATGGTCATGGTTTCATAATATTTATAATCTTAATAAAATTTTAAGTATCTTATTTATTAAATATATACACTTTTATATCCTTTTATATAAGGTGGTGATCAAAATTAAATTACATCACTTTATGGAGATAGTAGTTTGTACGTATGCATGAATAATGTTTTCATTTTCCAATGAATGGAAACAAAGAAAAGTAAATAATAATATAAATTTATATGATAATTTTGACACCATAAATATCCAATAAATTTATTAAATCCATTCATATTACCATCCATGTATAGTGGATATGAAAAATGAATCCACTTGTATTGTAGCGGTGGTAGTCCACATGTATGCATGAACGATGTTATAATTTCTCCTAAGATGGAAAGGAGGTAGAAAATGGTTGTAAAATTAACATAAAAATATTAAATTATAGTAATTATACTTATTTAATCATGTTAATATGGTTATATAATATTTTTAAGAGGTTAAAGAAAAAAGAAACTCAAAATAGATTGGTAATGACAATTACTAATTATTTGGGAAACTCCTTCATCTTATACCTTAAGAGATAAAATGTTGTTATTTTGGAAGAAAATAATATCTATTACATGGGTAGGGAAGTTATGAATATATTTGGGTTGTAAATTTTAAATCTAGAGTAATAAAAGGTTGTGATGAAGTGTAGGTAGTGGTTCTTTTTATAAGTTAGGTAGGTGGAACTCTTGTAAATACTTAAAAAATTAAAATATAATAAAGTAATACTAAATTTAAAGGTTCATCCAAGTTTTATAGATATTTTATGCCTTATCTCTAATTTTACCCCCCCCCCCACCCTCGTTAGTCCTTTTAACCCTTACCATGGTGAAAACACTTTATAATGGTAACTATTCATTATGGAAAAAAATAAAATTTACCTTATTAATAAATTTTAAATATAGAAACCATTTAACCATATTTAACTCCTATAAGTGGTATAAATTAAATTTAAAATAAGTATAAAAATGCTACAAAAAAAATTTATAAAAAATGTATTTTCAAGCCTAAAACTTAACTTATTCCCATTCCTTTCCTAGTAAAACCCATTTAATAAAACTTAAAATATTTTATAAAATATATTATATAAAAATTTCATTAAAATTTTCCATATATAGTGATAAATTTAATTTATTAATATAAAAACACATTGAAAGAATGAAAGTAGTTTTCCAGAAAAAAAAAATATCTTTTTACCTTCAGATGCTTTTATTTTAATTTATAACCACTTTAAAACCAATTAATTATTTATAAACATGTGTACAAAAATTTATAATGTTAATACTCTATTTTAATTTTTAAATAAAAAATATATGATAAAAATAATGCTTATAAATGAAATATTTTAGAATAGTTCTTTAGGATCAATAGTATTTCCTAAATGAATTAGAAATTATTTTTCACAATTATATTTCATTTAAATATCATATAATATGATTCATTTTATAATTTATAAGTATTATTCACATAATGTTAGGGTTACATGCTTCACAAAATATCAAATGCATTTATTTATTAAAGAGAAATATATTCTAAAATCTCAACATGTTATAATTTCTCTATCCCTTTTATAGAACAAATGATACAAAGGCTAGCCATAAATGTTCACTATTACTTACTTGATGGATTTTATAGGTATTTTTGGGTCCCTATAGCTTTGTAATAATAGTAAAAAATAACATTCACATGTAATTTTGGTATATTCACTTACTAAATAATACCCTTTGGATTATTCAATGCCCCAAGTTTTTTTAATAATGCATGCTAAGTATATTTTTAGACCCAATTGAAAGCTTAATGGATGTATTTATAAATTATTTTAATGTTTATGGCATAGGTTTTGAGGATTTTCTAATTATTTTTAAAAAATAATAAGGAATTTTATTGAGAATAAATTGGTTTTAATATTTGAAAAATGTCATTTCATGGTGGAAAAAGGCAATGTTTTGGGCCCCATAATTTCTAAATAATGGATTTAAGTAGATAAAACCAAAGTTGAAATAATTTCTACACTTCCTTACCCCACTATTTTCAGACATATTATATTTTAATCCATGAGGGATTCTAAAGGAGGTTTATTAAATACTTTATCAAAATTACTCTACCATTAACTAATTTTATAGAAAAGGAAACTGAATTTGTATTTAATGATTCATATAGGGAAGATTTTAAAAAACTCAAATATATCTTGACTAAAACCCTTATAATCTATCCAACTGACTAGAACACCCCTTTTGAAGTGTTGTGTGATATCTTAAATAATTTTTTGGGTGTAGTGTTGTCTGAAAAAATTTATAGACACACATAAGTGATATCCTAAACTTAATGAACCCTGGTAATATCCCAAATCAATTACAAAACCAAATAAAAGGATTTTTTATCAAAAAAATCACTTTAGAGAAATTTTGGAATTTTTTAGGAAATACAGTGAATATTTTTTCTGATCATGTTACACTTAGGTTTTTGAACAAGAAAGCTGAGGTTAGTGGTATGGATTTTGTTTTTGTAATAATTTGACTTAGAGATCAAGGAAATGAAAGGATATGAAAATATTTTAGTAGACCACATGGGTAGGTTACCTCACACTAGTGAGGTAAAACTACCAACTAAAATAAACTTTGGTGAATCCTTCCCTAGTGAGTAGTTGTACAGAGTCACCCAAGTTACCTAGTATACTATTTTGGTTAATTATCTATTCACATAAAAGGTATCTCCCTTATTTAATAATAATTAATCACTTAAATTAAAACCTAATTAAAAGTTTTTTATCTTAGAGTATCCCTATCTATAGATAATTTATAGTTATCATATAATTTGGAGATTCATCCCTGAGGAAGAGGTTAATTCCATACTTTAATTTTGACATACACTTGTATATGGAGAAATAAATGATAATAGGGTGTTATATTCTAATTTATTTCAGACATAGATTTTTAACGACTTACATAAATTCAATGAAACATGTCCAAACTATCAACTTATTAGTGAAATTTTTAAAATATGTTAAATGACCCAATAACCTTTAATATTTTGGGAATTATTTTATGTATGGGTATTAGACTACATGGTCCCATTTACTATCATGATTGTATTTTCCTACATTCTATTAGTTTTATATTATGTTTTTAAGTGTATTAAATCAATATAAACCAAAACTAATAATTCCAAATTTGTAATTATGTTTTTAAAATCAAACATTTGTATAGTTTTAGGGTACCTTAATCCATAAGTGACCAAAGAGAACACTTCTACAGCAAGAACACGGAATCCCTTATAAAGAAGTGTGGAGCACACCACAAGACCTCAGATGCCTACCACCCACATAAAAATGGGTATGCGAAGGTAGCCAATAGAGAAATCAATAGCATTATAGAAAAGATAGTATGAACCACTTGGAAGGATTTGAGTAAGAATCTAGAAGATAAATTATGGGTATAAAAGAATTCTTTAAGAACCCCTTTATTTATGTTTCCTTAGATAATTGTTTATAGAAATAATAATCACCCGTTAATTGAGTTTCATCACATAGATTATTGGGATATCAAAATATTTAACCTAGTGTTTAGTAAGGATGTATAGTATAGGAAGTTTTAGATAATTGAACTTGAGGAATTAAAGAGTGAGGGATATGAGAACACCCTATTGTATAATGAGAAGGATAGATTTATCCATGATAGACTCATCCAGAGAAGATACTTTTAAGATGGACATAAAGTGTTTCTATTCTCCCCAAGGATAAATTTTATGCTTGGTAAACTTTATTCCAATAGAATTAGAGTATAAATAGTAACTCATGCTTTTCTATTTAGTGTAGTTGAGATGAAATTAGTTGAATAAAATCAGTTTTTTTATGTGAAATTGATAGAAGATAGTGATATTTCAGGAAATATTTTAGAAATATTCACTATAATATTAAAATCTCCTTCATGCTATTGTTAAGTAAAGAAACCCATGGTTGTCTCTTTTCTTCAAACTAATCTAGATACCTTATTGTTTTAAATATGATTTTCCTAAAAATGAAAGTTTAAATTGAAAGGAGTTTTTTTGAGATAAGTGTGAAGGAGAGGAAAAACTGGATTAGGATGTAAATTCATTTGTCTATTTTCTTTTACCTCTTTTTGATTCTGGATTGAAATAAAATAAACCATTGTGTTCAAAACCTGTTTTCTGATTCTCTACATAATTTATTCATACCTTTTGTATTTAGATTTTTTTGGAGTGTTTTTTAGGAAATCCTGAGATGAAATCTATCTTTCCTAAAATTAATTACCTTGATAGAGTAAAATAATTTCATTATGGTTAGAAATTATTGAGATTAGATGTTTTATAGGTGATTTTGACCAATATTTACATGGATGCTTCTACTCATTTTTTCTTGAAGTTATTAACTAATTTTGGCTATAGATTTTTTAATTGTTTTTTTCATTTCAATTCTTTTTATCTTATTTTTTATTTTCACACAATGTACACTTATATTAACTTCACTATTTGTGATGGTGAGAAGTGGGTTAATCTATGAGTTATTTTAGATATTCGATCATAATTCTAGGAAATATTAGATGAACATTTTGATTATTGTATTCATTTATTCAGTTTTAAATAACCAAGTTAGGGTGATCAAGGAGATTTCATTTTATTAAAGAGAGAGTGGGCAAGGTAATTAATGCAAATAATGATTCAATAAGAGAGTGAGGAGATAATACTAGATTATAACACTTTAAGTATTAAATTCAATTTAATTAAATAACTTCTTTCAAACGTGAAACTCATCAAAAAGATAGGTACACACCCATAACATTCTTCTCTCTAGATACAATGTGAGTCCCATTATCAAAAAATTAAATCCAAGTTCACAAATTTATTTATTGAGCATCCAAAGACATTCCTCCTATCACTATCATAGTGCTATGAATATAGAGACATGGGGTAGAATGATGAATAATCATATAATGGATTTCATTCCAAAAATAATAATAAAATTTTTTCCTCATAAGGTAATGCTTAATTGGTTATCCCTCGTTGATTTTTAAAAGAATAATTTCATTTATGTTCTTTCTTGATTATGTCATTCTATATTTGTGTTTAATAACCCATGGTACTAGTTTCCTTATATGATTTATATAGTTTAATGACATGTTTGAGGACTTCCTTTGTTTGATGTAAATTTTAGTATTTCCTCATGGCACTAGATGTTACATATGACATGTTCATGCTTGGATTGAACAAATTCATACAAGATTGTTAGATTTTAGATATGGTAGTGACATAAATTTTATATCATATTGATATTAACATAATTATGATGTTTAAATGAAGTTATGATGATGTTTCATATATATAAATATATATATATATATATCTTTGTATTATTTTTTTGGACATTTAGGTAATGAGCCTTGTCATATAGGTTTAGGATCAAGACGTGTAATCATTACATGTGGGGACTTCATATATACATATAATAATTTTCTCCCTATGTGGATATGAGTGGCCTCCTAAGTGAGGTGGAAGTTGTACCCACATGCAGTTCCTTCTTATGAGGAGAGAGTGTCCCTCCATAGAAGATGATTATGGATATGCACAGAGATATATATATTTATATTGGTATATATATGTGTGTATACTACCTCCAATAGAGTGTGAGTTCATTTAGGCATCCTTGATTGGAAGATCCCTATTAGTGGATAAGTACCCTACTTTCATTTTGAGTGTGGATCAATTCAATTTTAGATGATGTGGCTAAAATTTATTAATGTTTTATTAGATCATGTTAACTATTTTTTGTATTTAGTGGATAATCATGTTCAGTTTATTTTTTCATTGTGTTTTTTGGTAGACTGTTAATAATTTCCTATTATTTTCCTACCTTGTATCCTTGCTGTGTACACATGGATTTATGAAAAATTGGATAATTTTAGGTAATGAATTATGTGGGGTAAATTTTACTCACACCCTACATTTGTTCTATTTTAATATAAGTAGACCTTATTTTTTGTGACCTAAGTAATTTTATAGCACTTACATACAAAGGCTAAAGGCACTGAAGGAAGGGTAGTTGATTCCTTTGGTACTAAGAGTCGAGATGAGAAATTTTAATTTTTTTATGGATGTGTAGTATGGTTAAAGTGGTTTTGTTCATAGTGTTTCACATTGATGGTCTTCCTCTAAGATTTCCTATTTTCCCCCTTTGGACATGTTTGGTTGTCTAAATTTATATAAAGTTCTTTTTAGTCTATTTACACTCTTTTTATGGATTTTATGGATTCTTAGACAATGGTATGGTGTATATAAATGTTAATATAGTAATATCATCATGTGTTATCCAAACGCTTATCATATTGGTGTTCCACTGGTGGATACTCATGTTTGTGTCTTTTATGTCTGAATTCTACAAGGGTTATACAGAAATTTAGGTTTGACCCTATATTTATTTTTTTCTATTGGTTCATTCTCAAAGAGGTTAAATCATCTTCAATGTGTATTTTATTTATCCATGAGAATATATACCATCCTCTAGTGATTGAGAGGTGTTATCAAGGTCTTTTGTGGTCCATATCAAGTTCTTTTAGAAATTCTAGTTGGCTTGTTACATTATAGGAGGCTATCATTTGGGTTTTATAGTGACGGACCAGGTATGGGGTTTTCCCCATGAGTCCAAACAACATTGGGTACTTGGTGAGTTGTATCGAGTACCCAGTGGAAGCAGGTAGTGAGAAGGTAGCTCTATAGAACAACTAAGTGGTCGATGACCCTAAGGAAAGTACCTTGTGAGTTACCAAGTACCTGGGGGTTGGTGGAGAGGTACCTAATGGGTACCTTCGTAGTTTTTTAAAAAAAAATAATTAAATTATATAATTATAATTTTTAAAAAAAATTGGGTTTCTTTATTATCTCTAGAGGCAACCAATCTTCTTTCTCCTCTCTTGTTATTATTTTATACTCCCTCTATATTGGGAAATCACTTTTTATTTTATAGATATTAATGTTATCATTCCTTAGGTTTCATTGTAGGTTTTGTGGTTCATTATATTTAGATATGCATTTTCTAATTATATTTGATGGATGAGGTCATGTTGAGTCCAGGTAGGTGGTCCTAAAATTTCTTCCATTGTTATATTTGTTTTTATTTGACGTTTTGAAATGAGGTAAGGAAGCTAGGAAGGTTTTATGACCCTTACCAAAGGGTCCTATGCAGTGAATCTCCAATTCTGACTCCAATAGGACAGTGGCTGGAAACTAGCACCAAGTACGTATATCACTAACATGGGAGGTCTTACCCAAAAGTACCTGAACACATGCACTCATCTCCAAGCCCATAAAATGATGAAATATAAAACAACTAAAAGAAACCATGCATGCATGAATCTAATGCCACAACTAGAGTATGATAAAAATTAATGTAAAGTAAACAAGACCAAATAAAAGGCCACAACAAATATTCTAAGAATAAGACTAACATGAAAGTAAATATGGGGACTACTGTCAAGATAACCATTGGAATACACCTTGGTTTTTTTGGTTCACTAAGTGCCACCTGGACCTATTCCCTCTAGGAATTTGTCAAAAGGCCAATCATCTGCACAAGACACATCACATGTGGGAAAAGACTGTGTAGGGTTGAATATAACAATACCCAGTAGGGCACCACAAAACCACAAAGCATATAAAAAATAACATTCAACTCTACACAGGTATATGTCTATAGCACATATAATAATAATATCAATAAATACTCAAGAAATACACACAAACTCAACTTAAAGTCAGAACTATAATGCTGGTCTAGGATTCCTACTCAAAGGTTCCACATAGCACTCATCTGGGATAACACATTCCATGAGTCAAATAAGATTGATGATGTTCTTCTGAGAGGTCTTGATCATCAGGTATCATCATAGAAAGTATATTCTGGAAGTATAAAGAGATATGATACATAGATGAGGATCACACCCAATTCCATAGGGTATACCTACAACTAAATCTAGAATAACCCTATAAGTAGAGGATAAGTGCCCTCATAGTGTTGGTCATGATGATACCAAGAACCCCACCTAGGGAAATAAGTTGATAGAGGATCTCACTTCTGGCCTCATAGAAGGATTATAAAAACTCTATCCAAGAAGTCCTATTGAAGGGATCTCTATCCTATGTGTTGGATGTGATTTCATACTAACCCTTAGGGAAAATATATAGGGAATTCACCTTAATGGAATGTTTCTAATATACGGAGGACAAGGGCTTCAAGATAACTCTAAAGGAGTACATGGAGTGTACTAGTAGTAAACAATGTGCCTGTTTGGAACTGGGTTCTTCCCATGTAAATGAATCGTGCCCATGTCCATGTAAAATTAAACAGCATACCCACTCCCATGTAATTCTTACCATTTCCAAGTACATGACTATACCCATGTACACTTGGCCTAGCCATGTCCATGTAGGAGTACATGGAGTGTCTATGGCCATGTATGTATGGTCGTTTTTGTGTACCCTCTGATGTACACGCTAATCCAACTGGGAAAGGTCACACTCCATGTGAAAATATCACATGTCGTGTGATACTTAACTTCCTCTAGAAACCCAATCCACTAATGTGTGGGTCCTACATGGCATGTAGCTTCATAATGCACACCATTTACTATGTAATTTATCCAGAATTCTATATCTGGATCCTGCATTGTCATCCTCACCTCCAATAATCTATTTGGCCATGCATATCATTGAAAAAACAAGGAATATGACCTAATGATTCATGTCATCATCAATTATCAAGTTCTGACCCTTCGATTCCATTTGAAAAACATATACACACATCGTCTTCCATCACATGCCAAGAACACAAAATTGGGTATCCCAAAACCATATGATCCACTACCTCTTCTATTTTTTAATATTATCCATGCCATGGTGATCCTCGATCTATGATATCAAATTTTTACACCAATAAATGGTTTCACAACATTTGATTTATTGGTGTTGGTCGAACCATAGTCTAAAGGAAATCACTATCGATGAATGAAGAAATAGAGAAGAAAATAAAAATTACAAAAAATAGTAAGGAACCTAGGTGATGGCCCTAATTCATTTCCATTATAATTAAAAACAAAGATATAAATAATTAATCATAAACAATTTCCTCAATTCCTAGATAAATCTATCCTATACGTGAAATACGCATGATCCATGAATCAATTCATTAGTTGATTGATTTTTTTTCTTTATAAGAATCATAAAATGGAAATAAATACAAATAAAAAATTCCTAACTTGATTTACACTGATTGTTGATGAAAAATGAAGTTTTTTCATCATTTTTGGTGAGATCCTTTGATTTTGTTGCACACTGGTCATCGATCTTTGATCTGGTTGATGCTATTCTAAGAGAGATCCTCCAAAACTCTCTCCAATGGTTCTAAAATATCTACAAGGTTATATGGTAACCCTAAGATTTCATCACAACCATATACTTATATACAATGTTTGTCACTACATCAACAAATTAAAATAAAATAATTTATTTAATTATTTTATTCATTTTACGCCCAGGATGACTTTTTCAAAAACTTCATCCACCGAATAAGGTTATGTTGTGCCTAAGGTAAAACCCATGTTTTAAAATCAATGGTTCCCTCATATTTCTAATTTGGGCCTCTATTTATAATTTATTCCATTTTTTAGGAAAACTACACACGCGTACTATTTAATATATTTAATATATTTAAAACATTTATTCTAGACACAGTGGGTCTCAAAATAGCATATCATCTCAGTGCCCAGTATCGAAGAAAATAAATGGAATGTATGAGTCATTTCATTATCCACACATTGGATATTTACATACCAAAAATCCAAAACAAGTGTCTATACAAAAAGATGTGGGTATTGATCACACATCTAGGTCTCCTGCTCCCAAGTTATCTCTTGAAGATTCTCATGCGTCCACCGAACATGTAATAAAAGAATAACTCACCCACAAAGGATCATCTTCTACTGATCCTTGGTCTCTATTGGGTACTCAGAAAAGGTAGCACCATCCTCGATGTCTAGCTCACCCTAGTCGATAACATACGATGGGTCATGCACGTACCTCCTCACCTACGACATGTGAAAGATTTTGTGGACCTGGTTCGTTTGTGGTGGTAGAGATAAGCGATATATCACCTCACCAACTCTACACAGTATCTAAAAAGATCTAATTAATATTGAATATAGCTTGTCGACCTAGCCAAATCTCCATAATCCACATGGATGTGAAACACAAAAGAACACATGGTTTCCCTCATCAAACTTCAAAGGTATCCATAACTAATTAGCATAAGACTTATGATGGATATTTTTAGTCCTCGTCTACTCCTGGATGATCTGCACCTTCTCAGTAGTGGCTCATACCAACTCTGGTCTCATGATCACTAACTCTTCTAGGTCGTTCCAACAAAGTGGTGACCTACAAGATCGCCTATACAAGGTCTAACATTGTGAAATACCTATGGTGAAATGGTAGCTTTTATTGTATGAAAACTACACCAATGGTAGTTTATCCTCTCAAATATATCCAAAGTCTAACATGAAAGTTCATAGCATGTCCTTCAGGATTTGAATTGTCTGCTCAATTTGGCCGTCTATCTGGGGTTGAAAAGTCATTCTCAAACACAGTTGAGTCCCAAAATCCTCTTGAAATCCCTTCCATAACTAATATGTGAATCAAGAATCACATTCAGAAATGGTTGTTAAGGTAAATCAATAGAGTTGGTCTATCTCTTACATGTAGATTCATCCTAAAATATCTACTAAAATATACTCTCGGATATCTAAGAAGTGGTCTAACTTGGTGAGTTAGTCTACGATCACCCAGATAGAATTGTGTCCCCTGAACGTACATGGTAATACCGTCATGAGATTAGTGGATATCTCATCCCACTTCCACTATGGAACCTCGGGGGGTTGATATAAACATGTTGTAACTTAGTGGGCAACATTTAATTGTTGATAAGTAAGGCATCGATAGACAAACTATGTAACTCCCTTCTTCATCCCTAGACACAAAAACTGACATCATAGGTCATGTTATATCATTATCACAACTAGATGTACCTCCAAATGAGATGTATGAAACTCTATCTGAACCTCCTCCTACAACATCACCAGTACCATCGTGCATCCTCTAAAAATAATGACATGCTCCTCACCTTCATAAAATCTATCAGGATCATGTCTAGTGGATATCTAAGTATATAGGGTCTCACATTTGGTATCTCCAATATGTGCCTACCTAGATCACTATAAAAGAGGATGTGTAACAACCATCAACTAGAGGTAATATGCCCCATATCCATTCAAAGAGGATAAATGAAATGAGGTCAACTTCTCTGATGCCTCGATCAGCAACTACAAACAAGATATCCTGCGGAGATACTTTTTTACCATGTTACCCTTCCCATGGATATAGAAAATATTGAATTCATAATCCTATAGGAACTCTAGCAATCTTAGTTGTCTAAAGTTAATATCCTTCTAAGAGAAGATATACTTGATACTCTTGTAGTCAGAATAGATGATAAACCACTTGCCCATCATGTAGTGTCTCCACATCTTTAGTGAAAATACTACGACTTCTAACTCAAGATCATAGGTCACATAGTTCTACTCATGTGGTCTCAACTGAAATTAACTATAGGCAATAACTGACTTCTGCCACATCAGAAAAAAACTGATATGGGTTTCTGATACATCACAGAACAATGCGTACTCAACACCCTCCTCTAGAAATCTCAAGTTATGAGTGTCCAACAATATCTGCCTCAACTCCTAAAAATAATGCTATCACCTATCCATCCACATGAAAGGCTACCCCTTTCAGTTCAAATATATTATGGGAGCTGATATTTGGGAGAAATAAAGAATGAATCTTTGGTAATATCTGACCAACCCAAGGACGCTCCAAACCTCTATCACTCTCTTGGGTGGATCCCAATCCAACACTACCTTGACCTTCACTGGGTCCAATTCCACACCATTTTTTTGATAACATGTCCTAGAAAGTGGACCTCCTAAATCCAGAATTGACACTTTGAGAAATTCCCATAAAGATGGTTCTCTTAAAGTACAACCAAAACAATCCTCAATTATCTTGTGTACTCCTCCTCACACATTGAGTACACTAGGAAATCATCAATTAAGAATACCAAAAACCGTTCTAATAAGGGATGAAGGATCTGGTTCATGAGTCTCTTGAACACTGATAGAAAGTTATTTATACCGAAGGGCGTCACCAAGTACTCATAGTGACCGTAAATACATGAATGTCATCTTCAATATATCCTTGTCTCGTACTCAAAACTGGTGATAGCCTGACTTAAGGTCAAACTTCAAGAACCATCGTTCCTCTCTCAACTGATCAAAGAGGTCATCGATCATTAGTAGTGGATACTTTTTCTTCATGGTCACCTATTTCAAGCATTGATATTTCATAAATAACCTCAATCTCCCATATACCTTTTTGATGAACTAAACTGGGGTTGCCCAGGGTGAATCATTGAATCTAACAAATCCCTTCCTCTAAAATTACTCCAACTACACCCTCAACTTAAAAAGATCTATGATATCCATCTGATATAATGGCATAGATATTGGTGTCATCCAAGGGTGTAGATCAGAGAATAAGTCTATCTCTCGGTAAGGTGGTTAGCCTAGAACATCCTCAATAAATACATCCTCATACACCATCACCACAATAAGGAACTGGAAACTCATAACATCCAGAACACCAAGGTTCATGTTACCTAACTAGTGAGTAATTGGATACACCCTCATATGTATGAGTTTATCCTGTGCTTCTTAGGTTTCATTTTCACCAAAAAAGTAAAAACTAGTCCCATCACTATGGACACACTGCATCCTATGCCTGAAATAATCAATCAGGTCATGAAATATAGATAACCATTACATACCTAAGATGGAATCATAAGTCTTCATCAATTTGATAATGAGATCCCAACAGAAACTCTTTCCTCAAAGAGTTGGGTCACACTGTTGACACAAGTGTGTGATCACTGAGTCATCTCTAGTAGGAGCCTCCAACCACAAGGGTCAAGCCAAGGTATCAATCAATATCTCTAAGTCTGGAACCATATAATTTTAAATAAAGTAATGAATAGAACTTGTGTCTATCAGTGATATAAATAAGGTAGAAAAGACACATATTATACCTCATATCATCCCCAGATCCTCTAGGTTACAAGCCTAGACCACCTAAAATTGAACATGCCCCTATCCTCTGGCTCCATGAGCCTAGTTTGGACCACCTGGGGTGGTTTTAGTAAAACAAATTGAAGAATATACTACCTCTATATACTCTCCTATATCCTCTACCACATTTTCTACCCTACAGACCTACTTTCTCATGTCACTACCTCAGAGGCCCATCCACTATCTCCTTATCGGTCATACGGAAGGTCGAACAATCTCATGAAAGATGTCTCCTACAGTCACAAGACTAGAACTACCTCTCCCTAGGATGAATAGACTCATCCCATGATCCCTGAACCATATACCCTCTACCCTAGTACCTTCTCTTGAAATTCCTCACATGTATGAGTACCTAAGACTGATGTCGGCTCCCTGTTGCTGAAGCATGTGCTTCTGTATGCCCACTACCAGCAACCACTGTCTGTTTCTAATCATCCAAGAAACTCTCAACCACCAAAGATATTTATATAACCCTAGAATAGGTAGGAATTCATAGAGTTATAATGATATCTTGGATGTATTTACACAGTCCTATCTCAAATTTCAGATCCTATAAGAACTGATAAAAAACCATATCCATTGAGTAGCTAGGGTGTTTGTTAAACCTTAATGAATACTCAGTTATTGTCATGATACCCTACTGGAGCTATAGAATATCTTGTTTGTGTATAGCCCTAAACATAGCTATAGATACTCGTCTCTAAAAATTTTATCAGACTCTATCCATGCTAGAGTCATCTTGTCATATGATTGGGTTACTAAGCCCCACCATCGCCCTACAGATCCATAGAGAAGGCTTTCTTACAATACTACCATATGATATTTCGGTGTCCTGGTAAGATATAAAACTCATTTCAACACCTCAAGATATTCCTCAATTTCCTTTGGGTTGGGCTCACCTTGAAACTTGAGGGATCGCTGCTGCTGAAACTCATGAAGTGTGCTCATCCTTTGCATCCCATCTATAAGTACTATGAGTACCATATGTTTCTCAATAGGTGGTGGCATAGCTAGTTCACCACCTGGAGGTAACACCTCTGGAACTAGTCCCTTTATTGATGCCTCGTCACTAAGGGGATCATCCTCATGATCTTGATGTTGAATCCTAGCTGGAATGCATTGTAGAGGAATCCTGAAATAAAAAAGATATACCATGGTCGAAGAGTATATATATAAATATTACTCAATAAGGATATGGAAACCCAACTCATTCCTATATGATGCATGTACCTTTGTTTTTTCCTAAAACCAGTGTCCTCATGTACTGAGTCAAAATTTAGGTGATCAGAGTCATGGTGTATGGATACATTGGCCACCACACCAACACTGGAGTCAATGGCCTAAAAGATAAATTTGAAACACTTAATATTATTTCCCCAAACCAATATCATGGACTACAGTCTTAAGGTAGAACTGAAAGTGTTGATACCACTTTTTCATGACCCATACCAAAGGGGGTGATGCCACGACTCTCCAAGCCCACCTCAAATAGGCCAGGGGATGATGACTAGCTCTGAATAATCATATCACTAACATGGAAGGACTTATCCTAAAGTACATGTACACATTCACACATCTCCAAACCCATACAATGATGAAATATAAAACAACTAAAAGAAACCCTACATGTATACACATAATCCCACAACCAGAGTACGAAAAAAAGTAATGGAAAGTAAATAGGTCCAAATACAATCCCACCACAAAGAGTGTGAGAATAAGTATAACCTGAAAGTAATGATGGGGAATGCTGTCAAGATAACTACAATAATACACCTTGGTATTTCCATCTTACTAATCACCATCAGGACCTAGTCCCTATAGGACTCTATAAAAAGGTCAATCATGTGTAAAATAAATGTCACGTGTAGGAAAATCTCATGAAGGGGTGAGTATAACAATACCAAGTAGGACATCCCAAAACCAAAAAGCATATAACAAAAGAATAATATTCATCTATACACTGGTATATGTCCATAGTACATATAACAAGAATATTTAGATATAGTCAAAAAAATACACATAGTCTTAAGTTAAATTCACAACCATAATTCCATCCTAGGATTCCTGCTCAAAGGTTCCACATAGCACTCATCTGGGAGAACATGCTCCACAAGTTAGATAACACCAATGAAGTCCATATGAGAGGTCATTCTATTCAGGTCTCATCATAGGAATTATATACTAGAATTTGGAAGACATACAATATATAGAAGAGGATCTCACCCAACAGCATGGTGTATACCAAAAACTCAATCTGGAATAACCCGCTAAGTAAATAATCGACGCCCGCATAGTGTTGGTCACAACGATGCCAAGAACTCCACCTAAGGAAAGATAACGATAGATAATCTAACTCCGGCCATCACGGAAGGATTCCAATAACTCCATCCAAGAATTCCTGCTAAAGGGATAGCTATCCTATGTGTAGGATGTGATTCCATACTAACCCTCTAGAAAAGGATATTGGGAATGCACCCTAATGAAACTTTTCCAAGATACCGAGGATAAGGGATCCAATCCAACTCTGAAGGAGTACACGGAGTGTCCCTTAAGAACATGCTTCTGCCCATGTAAATGTCCCAAGCCTGTGTCTGTGTAAAAGTAAATGATATTCCCATTACTGTGTACTTCTGCCCGTTACCAAGTACATTTCTCTTCCCATGTACACCTGGTCTAGCCATATTTGTGTAGGAGTACATGGTGTGTCTATGGCTGTGTACACTTGGTCATCTCTATATACCCTCTGAGTTACATGTCAATCCAATCAAGAAGGTTCAAACACCATGTTAAAAGGTCACACATCGTGTGATACTTAACTTCCTCCAAAAAATCTGACCACCACTGTGAGGATCCCACACAGTGTGTGGCTCTGCAATACACATCGTTTACTACGTAATTTCTACAGAATTCAAGATCTAGATCCCGCATCATCATCCGCACCTTTTTTCATCGATCTAGATACACATCTCTCCTGAAAAATAAGTAACATGATGATTCATTCCATCATCGATCATCAAGTTCTAGCCCTTGAATTAAATTTGGAAAACAAATGTACATGTCATCCACCATCGCATGCCAAGAACACAAAATTTGGTATCCCAAAATTGTATGATCCACTGCCAGTTCTACCTTCACACAATCACCATGTAATGTAAATACTAGATCTATAATATCGAATTGTTGCACCTAGAAATGGGTCTGAATCATTTGATTTCTCAATGTTCTTCAAAATGAAGGCCAAAGTAAATCACCCGCGATTAACAAATAAATGGGAAATAAAAGCACAATAAAAAACATGATGAATGAACCTTCGATAATGTTCATGTTGACCTTGATTCATTTCTATTATAATTATGAATGAAGAGATAAAAATTAATCAAAAAAAATTCCCCAATTCCTAGATAAATTTATCATGTATCCGCAATACGCATGATCTGTGAATTAATTTGTTAGTTTATTGATTCACATTCACCGTAGGAATCATAAAAAGGAAAGAAATCAAAATAAACAAACATCCTACCTAGATTCTGATCGATCTTTGAAGAATAAAGAAACTACATAATCATCATTAGAGAGATCCTCTAATTACGCTACATATTAGATATCGATCTCTAATTTGGTTGATGTTCTTCTGAGATAGATCCTCTAAAGCCCTCTACAATGGTTCCATAATGGGTCGAAGGTTATGTGTATAGCCCTGTAATTTCATCATAACCATATACTTATAGAAAATATCATTCATTATGTCAATGAATTAAAATAAAATAATTTATTTAATTATTTTATTCATTTTATTCATTTTATTCATTTTATTCATTTTATTCCCACAATTACTTTTTCACAATGCCTAGAGAAAACAAAGGTTATTTCAAGCATAAGGTAAAACCTTCTTTTTTAACTCAAAGGTACCCTTAGATTTCTGATACATACCTTTGTTTAGAATTTATTCCATTTTTTTAGTAAAATTGTGTGTGAGATCTATTTAATATATTCAATATATTTCAAACATTTATTCTGGGCACACCATGCCTCAAAATTGCATGTCATCTTAGTGCCTAGTCTCAAAAAAATAAATTGAAAATCCAAGTCATTATAGAATGGTAATTCCAGAATGGAATAGAGGTTATTTTATATACACTTTTAGAGGATCCAAGGTATTAATTAGAATGATGGAGGTTCTAGGGGATTGGTGTGGGGTCTTTGGTGTCACTAATAGTGACAACTGAAATGGAAATTCTATGCATTAGTTAGGAAATTGGGATATGGTGTTACATTATCATGGGATAAATTATTGGAATCCATGTACATATTTCCCTGGGTGTCCTGAGAGTTGATGGAAGCCATTATTTGAATTTTCCAACCATGTAATGTAGGTGAACTTAAATTGTAATTTTTATTGGATGGTATTAAATATGTTTAATATTGGTGGAGTTAGATAAGGATTTTAGTGGGGGTAACCTAGAGAATACCAAGGCTTGAGGGTTGTGATGTCAAGATTATAGAGTGAATCATTCACTAATTTTGTGGAGATTCTAACTCACTGTGGATTCCAAGGATGAAAATATTCACTAGATGTGTTGTGATAATGTTCCACTATATTTTTTGTTGTTGTATGTAGTTATGATGACACATACCATTAGGATTGAGGTCATTGGTTTGTGTTAACATAGGATGATTGGGTGAATTAGCTATCAGGATTGATATTAGGACCCTCTATAGTTGATGTGGTATTAGGGTAATGGTGTTAATAATTGAACTTATAGAGAGACACACCATATATATTGGCCATGGATCATGGTAGTGTTTTGACTTTGGATTACATGGGGATATTGGAATTGTTATATAGAGGGGGGTGATACTGAATTTTTGAAAATATATTAATCAATCGCAAGCATTGGATGTATATGAAAATAGTGATAAGAGTTATTCACTAAAGATAAATGGTGATTAGGATGTCATCTGATTTGGACCTGGACTCTTAGAATATGTAGTGGTGATGTGAGATCACCGAAGATGTAGTGAGGTATGGGGGGGACTGTGTGAGGCTCTAAGTGTATTTAGACTATAGGTACATTGTCCACTCTAAAACTCACTAAATCAGGTGGTTAAATGCATGAGGGTGATGGTATAGCACCACATGTATCAAGGTACTAGTGTGGTTGATTTTTGGTTTACATTTATGGTTATTCATACATAGATGTTTTATTGGATCTATTTTTGTTGGTGGTGGTGGTGTCATACTAAGTTCACACCCACACCCTATATGGGAATCTCAATGCATGTAGAGTTATCATGTTTTATATTTCTTGGTAGGGTATGTCCCTAAGGTGGGAGTTGGAGCAAGTTAGTGATGGTCTATGGTACGAGTTATTTACCTAGAAATTATTGGAAACATAACTGAGAAGATCCTAAGTTTCATGTATTTGTTAAGTATTGTAGCCTAGGAGGGGGTGAATTGGGGTATTATAAAATTTAAAAACTCTTCCTTGAAAATGATCTTATTCTCTCAATAATATGAACACTTATTTCTCTCTCTAGAAATCTCTCTTGAGTGAGAAAAATAGTAAAGAACACAAGTAATTTTTATTTCATTCACCTAAAGTTGGATATTTCAAGGAGCTTATAAACGATGATTTTTTGTGCACCTAAAACACTATAGCACAAAGATTTGATTTTTTTTACAAAATATAACCCTCTCACTAACCCTTTAGGTTCAATGAAAAAAAATAAAGAAAATCTCATTACTCTCCTTCATCAATGAGGAACTCACTGATCCTTCTCATATAATAGTTCTCACTTATTCCCCTATGATATTCATATTCTTTTGAAAATATAGATGTGAAGTACACCTAGAATGATGTGTTACTTATTTCATATATTTTAAAAACTTATAGTAAAGTAAAAATCCTTTAAAAGTGCCCTTTATCATCAATCATTCAGTGCATATGTCAAGAACTAATTTTTATCTTTTTATTAGATTATGATCTATCATATAATTATGTTTTTGGAGTTTTATTCATTCTATTTTTATGGAACACCATATTTTCTACACTTTCCGTTAATTTTTAGAGTCCAATCTTAAATATCAATAGAGGATATATATTTTTAATTTTTAATTTCAAAATTTAAATATGTTATTAACTTTCAATTGATATGGATTTAAATCTAACCCTTTTATTTTCTTCTAATGAATCGACACTATTGGATTTAGATTATATCATTGAATCTTGATCCATTAATTTCAATTGGTTTTTGAAATTCTCAAAACAAAAAATTACTCACAACTTCCAAAACATTGAACACCACACCTAGTGAAATTCACTAAATGTCCACTAAAACACCCTTGGTTGGAATCCTATTTTTCAAAGGTAAATTATGAGGTCAAAATATTGATCTCCATGACATAGAGCACTCCTTCTACCTATTTTTCCTTTCACTTCAAAAAATCCAATGTAGAAAATGCCTAGTAAAATGGTTTGTATCATGAAACTATGTTAATATAGGGTATAGAAGGTTCTCTAATGACTTTACTCATATAATTACACTACAACCATCATTACACATATTTTGGGATCCCTGTTTTGTCACCCTAACATGATTCACCATCTTCCCTGATGTGATCTGATACCTTTATAAAGGTGTGAGATAACCTTTACATGGGTCACTAAATTTTGTATTACCCTTACATAAATCCATTACCTTTGCACATAGGAAAGTATTACCCTTGAATATCTTCAATATATCTTTTTGAGCCTTATTTAGGTAGAGTTAACCTTTATAAAGTTATATTTCACACTTTTATAGACAAAAATACTTAGATGACCTTTACACAATGTTCACTATGTCAATTTTCACATCTGATATGGCTTCACCAAATTCACAATGGCATAGATCAGATCTTGGTGTGGTTTTACTTCACCAAATGACCTGAGATTTATCTAATCAATAAACTTGATATTCTCCATGACTTTAAAGAATATTTTTGGGAAATTTCCCATATCACTCTATTAAAAAACACAACCCAAACACCCCTTAAATAGACTTTTCTATAAATCCCCCTATGGGTTTTTTGATAATTTAAAAAAAATCAATGATGATAAACAACTTGAACCATCAATATTTTTTAGGAAAAAAAAAGATATATCTAAAAATATAAATTTGAATACCCAGCCTTCAGGATGTGTATCAATAAATCACTCATAATTAATTCTATTCCCACATGATTCATACTCAATGTGAGAAAAATGAGTAAAATAAAAATCTCATCATGAACACTTTCCTTGATCTTAAAAAACCATAAAACCAACAACATTTCCCATGAATTAACATTTAATCACTCCCCCTCCCCCTTCCTCCAAGCATGCATATCTTCTCTATATCCAAATACTTATCCCCCTTTATCAACAAACCCAAAGAGAAAATTTTTATAAATTATATCAAAAGAGATTATGAACACCAAAAATTTAATATAAGATAATATCCATACATTATCCACAGAGAAATTTTCCTTAGGAAATTGGGGGATTATATTCAATCCATCAAAGTAGATGGATTCGTTTGGACTCCAAGAGTCAACCAATGTCTTTCAAAATCTACTTTGGGTAGTGCCTTACTCATATTATGAGTAAATTTATTTTGAGTAGACACATAAACCATCCAAAAAAATACCTTTTGACTTTTTCCTTTAAAAATGGATATTTTATTTTAGTGTTCTTGGTCCTTGAATGTTGAATATGATTTTTTTTATAAGACTTATAGAACTCAAGTTTTTTCACCTGATCAGAAGAGGATATTGTGATTTAATTACAATTACCTCAAGTTGGTACTTCATAAATAATAATTTTCTACATGATTTAGTGGATAATATACATTCATTATTAACCATTTGTAAGGAGATATATCCCTTTTTACTTAGCCAAAAAATATAGGAATTACAAAGACAAAAATATATTCCCCAGGTAAATTTTTTTTCATCTACCAAACTTACCCAATTTGAATCAGTGAATCCCAAGAGTTATTGCAACTATTTTCTATAATAATACATCATGTATTTCACTGTTTGAAAGATATGTCAAATAATTACATTAACATAATGCATATTAATTTATTTGGAATAACTTTGATAATGGATAGACTGGTATTTGGAAAATACAATATCCAGTCATGTAGATTACAAGTATAGTATATTGGAAAAGATATATATATGAAGAGTAACATCTACCTCTTTTTCATCTATATCCTAAGAAAATTTCATCTGAGACTCTGGGGGATTTTCCATCATCATATAATCATCCATCCAAAATCTTTTCAGAACCCCCCCCCCCCCCCGTCATATTTAGTTAGGAAAATAAAATTCCCATTTTCTATTTGAATCAATTACAAGCTAAGGAAAAATGAAAATTTTCCAATTAGAGACATCTCGAATTAAATCCTCATAAGTTATAAAAATTTATATAATTGGGTGTCATATAAGCTTATAAAGATGATATCAACATCATATATTAGCACTATTATCCTCTACGCTTTCACCTTCTTGGTGTAGAGTTTGTGATCAATATCTCTTTTATAAAAACCAATCTTTGTTAAATATTGATCAAACTAAGAGTACCAGGACCTTAGGGATTAATTTAGGTGGTATGAATATTTTTTTAAATTTTTTTACCTTGATTTTATCTTTATAGATGATAAATCCATTTGGTTGATCAATATAAACTTCCACTTCAAGAACTTCATTCAAGAATGTTGATTTTATGTCCATTTGATATATTTTTAATCCATTTTTCATATCCATGGACAAAATTGAACTTATAGTTTCAATCCATGAAACTGGTGAAAATGTATCTTCTATATATATACCTTCTATTTTTAAAAACATTTTCATACCAATCATGCATTATTACATGTTAATTTTCCATATTCATTGAGTTTGTTTTGAAAAACCCATTTGGTTTGGGTCAAATTTTTATTCCTCAGCCTGAAAAGTATATCCCAAGTCACATTCTTCTCAATATGGTAAAGTTCATTATGAATATCCATGATTCAACTCTCATATTTAGAAAAGTTTTCAAAATATTTTGGTTCCACCTAATATAATAAGTAAGTGTGCATCTATTCTTTCATTATTCTTATTTAAACCAAGGTTATACAATCACCAATAGTATTAATTTTTATAATTTCAATCCTACTAAATCTTATTTTTATATATAATATATTTAATATATTTCTTATCATTCGATCTATCATCTTAGTTTTATATATTTCTTTAAACTCCCCCTGATTCATACATGTATTCATTACTTTTTCTTTAAAAATTGAACCATTCTCATAAGGAATATCCTTACCGAAATCTATAACCCAGTCATATGAATTAGAAATATACTAATTTTCAACTAATTTAACATCATTACTTTCCAATATCTTTCCAAGACTCTTTATAAATCACTTATAGGTTTTACTCTTGAGTTAATATCATATAAATATACCTTCGTCACTACAAACCTCAAACTTTCTATTCTTTTCTTTGTTAAGAATAAATAACTTACTTCCAAACACTCATAAGTACTTGAGTGTGGTTTTTGTTCTATGAAATATTTCATATAGAGTCTTATATTTATTAAGATATAGTAAATTTCTATTGGAGATATATAATACTTCAAGGAACGCTTCTTTCCAATAACTATTCAATTGGATATTTTCAATTAACATAGTCTGAGCCATGTTATTCACAATCTAGTTCCTCCTCTCAACAACTCTGTTTTTTTGAAGACTCCTTACCATTGATACCTGATGGTTAATTCAATTATTTTTTAAGTATTATTCCTATATTTTTTTTTAACTTTATACCATTATCGATGTAAAGTTTTTTATATTTATACCTATTGTCTCCTCAAATTATATTCTGTATTGAGTGATACACCTGAATACCTCAGTTTTATTAGTAATCACAATTAGCCATGCCATTATTTTAAAATCATCCATAAACAAAACATAAAATCTTTTTCCATTTAGGGCCTTATGTTTCATCATCCCATAAACATTCACATGTATAGTCTTGAGTAATTTTTTTGTTTTTCCTTTCTTAGTCTTGTAGGTCTTTTGAAAGATCCTCCCCATTTTATATGTGTGAAAAATGTGATTGTTATATGTGAACATTGTGATATATCAAGTGGCATAAATATTTAACATGTTTCCAAGGATTTTTTTCCATAATGTACCATAACTATTTTTCATTCTCCTTGTACAGCATGCACACATTTTCTTCACCAATAAGGTAAATATTTTCCATGCTTCATTTTCCTAGTAAAATGATTAAACTATGTCTAGATTTAATGGTACACCCCTTATTGTTGAATTCCACTTCATATCTAGAGTCACACAACTAACTCACACTCAGAATATATTTTTAAGATCATTAATGAAGAGAACATCTACTCTTATAAGACCTTTTCACCAACCTTTTCCATTCCAATGCCAATAATTTTAAGTACCTTATCATTTCCAAATTGAATAACTCTATTGTTATCATATTTCATTCCTATGATTAGGTATTAATACAAAGTACATCCACTATATATAAACTAAAATCTATATTTATTCACTACTTTTAAGGGAATCTTGGTAACATTTTTCATCTTATTTATCCTTTTCTTCACCCATGACCACTAATACACTTTTTTATGCTGGGAAATGATGCTCATTTTCCATTTCCATGGACTCTTCTTCATATTAAAAGACTGATTTTTTTTTATTTTTCATATTGTTTGATAGAGAAACCAACTGTTGTCTTTCACTTTTTTTATTCTCCATTTCATTTTTCATTTCACTGATGATGTACAATAAATAGATTTGTGCTCAAATCATTTACAAAAAAAATAATGGTTGTTAATATCATATGAAAATAGTATAATTATGCTTACCAATTTTTGGTAATATTTCTCTTAGAAATATCTTTATGTAATAGAACACATATATTGAGAATATACAAAATTTCCATAGAAATAACACCTATTTTTTTGTGTCTTAATCTCTACATTTACTATATAAAAAGTGATTTGTTGAGTATTTTTCATATCTACTTTACTTTAAGGTATTGATAATTGAGATTTAGTATCATCCATAACTTATTTTTTCTTATGATCATGCTCCACAATATATTTTCCTCTGTTATTAAACCGTTTTACTTGTGGAATGGCCACAACATATTCAAGAACACCTTCAAGAGATTCCTTTAATAGCTTCTGTATCCTTTTTAGAAGTTGATTCACATATACTTATTGATTTCATCCCCACAGTGAGAATTATATTTTGATCTTCACACTTTCTTTTTCATGACATGACCTATCCTTCAAATTGTTCAATTATCTTAGCTATTTCCTTCATATAATTTTTCAATACCTCAAATATTTTGGCTTTATCCTTAGATTTATCTTCAACTCAACTTCTTTTTATGAATTGATATAGTCTCTAGAATTATGTTTTTCAATTTTTATATTCAGTACTGAATTTTTTTCCTCCAATTATTTCATGTAAAGCTCGAATTCCCATACCAATCCATTTTCATTATCATTATCTTCCCTCCAAACATTGATTTATTCAAGAGTTTACTCGAGTTAAGCTTGGAGATCAACTCTTAATTTGATTCCATCAATATCAGCTTCATTATCATCAGCTTTTGGTTTATTTAAAATATCCACCAAGTCATCTTCACCGAGATCTCAAAAATATTCAACCTCTTTGACTTCACTTTTCTCAAAACATTCATCTTATTATGAGTGTAAATTTTTCCTTTTGAAAAATATTAATTATGATCCTTTATTACCCTCCATTTTCTTTCACAATTTTTATGGAGATACATCATCTTCACTATCCCATTTATGTTTCTTGAAACATTTTTCCATAAGATGTCCCACCTTTCCATATTTGATTCAAGCAAGTGGAATATTTCCATTAAAAAAATTCCTATTTTGAGATTAGAGGATGGAAAGGACACCAACTCATGAACCTATTTATCTTTAGGACCCTCCTTCACCATGTGTTTATTCATAGCTTTAAAAGATACTTCCATAACACTCTCTATTATTTTGGAATCATTATCTTCATTCATAATTTCATATACAATGATGGTACTATGTATGTTTTCCCATGAAATATCTTTTGAATCTTTATCTTCAAGGACCAATACATTTTCATTAATATGTGGATGAATTATTCCCATAATTCTTTTAATAGTCTTAAAAAATTGTGTTTTATCCAAGTTTTTTTATGTATTATACCAATATATTGGGTTGAAAAAATAACATATAAACCATTTTACTTGTACTCATCCTCAAATATTCATAATTACTCCACAAAGCCTAAAGATTTTCTTCTAAAATTTTTTAATATACTTCATAAATATTCAACATATTATCCTATATAACATGATAATCCTCTCACAACATAACCTTCATATAAATAAGGTTTTCTAAGGATCCCCCAAAATCATTGATAGTTTTAGCATAGCATCCAATTTTATAAGGTCTTTCTTATATAAGGATCCACTCTCCATAGTAGTCAAAATACCATACATGGATTTTGAATACACATCTATCCTAAAAGATCTAAAATAATTTTTTATTAACCTATTCCATAGTTGGAAATTTCTACCTTCAAAAATATGTATTCCCTTATAGTTGAAAACAATTTTCATGCTTCTGAGGGTGAAAACATCACCCCAAAACCATAGCTCTGATAAAACTTATAGTTCTCTATCAATAATTTTACCCTAATAATGGGTTAAATAATTGTATTATAAACTTTTAAAACTCTTATTTAATAATTATATTTTTCTTTCAATAAGAGGAACACTTTGTTCACTTCCAAACAATCTCTCTTGAGCAAGAAAAATAGTAAAGAAAACAAGTTATTTTTTACATGATTCACCCAAACCAATATAGTCTATGTAGAATGTAAATATTGGGGTTATAATGCACCTAAAAATTATATAACAATTCTTGGATTGTTTTTACACAATAGAGTGGTATCACTAACCCTCTTTAATCACTGTCCAAAATATAAAAAAAATCACCGATATCCTTATTCAAAGATAAGGAAGTAACTACTTACTCTAAAAAATGTCACTCACAAATCCCTCTATAATAGTGATATTATTATTAAAATATAGATAATAATTAAATCTATAATGTTTTGTCAATTCTTTCAAATATTTTATAAACTTACAGTGAATAAAACTTCTAAAAAACCATTTTTCTTTAATCTTTCGGTTTATATGCCTATAATTCATCTTTATCTTTTTATTTGATTCTGATTTCTAAAAAAGTATGTATTTTTAGATGTATTCCTTATATTTTTCAATAAAAAATTATTTTATACACTTTCCACTGATATTTTTATTTGTGTCTTAAATCTCTGCAAAGGATATGAGTTTTTAATTTTTAATTTCAAAATCTGAATCACTTATTAACTTTAAACTAGTTTGGATTTTAGATCCAACCCTTAGATTTTATTCTAATAAATTGATACCATTTTATTAAGATTAGATCATTTAATCTTAATCCATAACTTCTAATTATTTTTTGTAATTACAAAATCACTAAACATCTCACAACTTATAAAAATTAAAACACCATGCCTAGTGAAACTCTCTGGATATGAGCACCATGACATAGGAAACTTCATGCATCTGACTATAGTTTTATTAAAAAGGATCCACCATGGGCACTAAAATACCATTTTTTGGAATATTTTTTTGAACATATAAATATACAAGATGAGACATCAATTTCCATAGTGTAGAGAACTCCTCATACCCATTTTGGATTTCACTTTAGAAAACCCAATACCCAAGATTCCCTAAAAAATGGTTTGTACCTTAAAACTATGGTATTATAGGGTATATCAGGTCCTCCAATAAATTTCCTCATATAATTCCATCATTTAATTAATTACACCTATTTTAGGATCATCGTTTTGGCACCCTAACGCAATCTGGCATCTACACTAATGCAATACAAGACCTTTATATTGGTCACTAGATTTTGAGTCACCCTAAATAGATCTATTAAATTTTAGAATAGGTAAAACTAACCCTTAAGTATCTTCAATATTTCTCCATTCACCCTTATATTGGTAGGGTTCACCTTTACACAATTAAAACTCACCCTTACATAGAAAAAATACTCAGATGACCTTTATGCATAGTTCACTATTCCCATTTTCACATCTAAAAAAGCTTCACCAGATTCACCAAAACATAGAAAAAGTTGTGGTGATGGTTTCATTCACTAAACTACCTAAGATTTATCCAACCAAGAATCTTAATTTTCTCCATGACTTCAAAGAATTTTTTAGGAAATTTCTCATAACACTTTATTAAGAAACACAACCCAAACACCTATCAAAGGTATTTTTCTAGAATAAGTATAGAGTGATTTTGTATCCAGTTATTTTCTTGATATAATGTATGAGATTGATCCACCTTATTTATTATTTTTTGGGAGTCATACTATATGCTGATACAACATTTCATTTTTTATGGTATGAGTTTTTTGTTATTATTACTTGGTTATGTGTTTGATATTATTTGATTATTTCCATTATTATTATACTACTTTGATAAATGGTATAGTATCACTTTGGTCCTATTATACCCTCACTATAAGTCGAAATCTTATGGAATATGGGGAGGCACACCTGAGTTCATCTGGCACCACCTGGATTATAGTTCTTCAATCCAACTAAGATGGGGATGTTAGAAAGTGGTATCAAAGTGGGTTTGTTTTCTATTAGTTGGGGTGTCATAGATGGATATCTAGGGGTGTGTTGGGACTTATAATAGACTCTATATTATATGTCTAACCATAACAAGTATAGACCAAAGAATAAGTTGTCATGTAATTTAGGAATTTTTTTGTTTTTATGGTTACAAATTAATTATTTAGTAGGGATAAATTTGATGTGTTGATATTATTGATTTATGGTTTTATACTTAGCCTATATAGGTAAGAAGTGTGTGTTAATACATAATGGTATAAACATAGGATTAAAATTACATGAATCTATCTATTTATTATTTATATTTTGGTTCTAGGATGAGGTTTAGTTTTTTAAAGTTTCAACAACCACTTATATAGTGTTTCCCTATAAAATTTTTTGGAGGAATTATACTTATCTAGAAATGAATCTTTCATATGATCAAGTATTTCTTTATAATGGTTATATAGATCTTAAACATGTGTAGATATTGTACCCAAATACTGGATTATATTATATTAAAATTATTGAGGGTTATGGAGCACTAGGGTAGGTGGAAATATTATATGATTTAAGTGTCTTGGGATGTAAAGATTATGACTTTGTATGATACAATTCTAGTGGTGTGGTAGGTTAGATTAAGGGTGTATGCCTGCTTGTATATATGTGATGTAATATAATATCAGTTTTGGGATGAAAATATTTTAGTTTTAGTTAAATATTTCAGTCTGGTAGTCTATAGGTCTCTCAATTATGACAGGTCAGGCACCAGGAGTTGTTGAGTAGTTTTGAGCTGGAGTGAATGATTTGGGATGTGGTGAGAAAGGTTTGTGACTATCAGTGTTTGTTTGATAGTGGTATATGGGTTGTTGGTTTTGTTGGCTAGGTATAAGAGAACACCTATGGTCAGGAGTGTTCTATGGGTGGTTTTTCATGTAATGTGTATTTTTAAGTGGAATTTTACAATCACTGTGGGTAAAAAGTGTAGTAAACCCAACCCAAATAGGGTTGAGGTGTCATGTTGATGATAGGTTGTAAGTTTCCTTTAGGATTCAGTTGAGAATTAAATACTCAAATGAGTGTTTAATAGTGATAATAAGGTTGAGTGTATACATTTATAATCTGGTGACTATAGGTTTTGGAATATGGTTTCATAATAGAATTGGGTAATTGATAGTTTTTAGGGTAGATTTTTTTAAGGTGAGAGTAATATATAATTCTTATAGTGGGTATCACCTGCAATTAGGATTGTCCATTATGAGCTAGTGGGGTATGGTTTTTGATAATCTAATGTTATGTTCAACACAATTCTAGTATTTTTAAATGGGATTCAATAAGTTTCTTAAGGCACGATTGTTATGTCATGGGTGTGTTATCATTTTTTATGTTATCGTTGTGGCTAGAAATATCTTAGGGATGAGATTCATTTATAATGGGGTATTTGTAATGTATTTTAGTTTTTAGGTAAAAATTCGAGTCTAATTTTAGTTAGACCATGTGTATTTGGTCCTATTTTAGGTTTTAGAGGTGCTAAAAAATGTCGGGAGTCAATTTTTGGGGTGATGTATTAGGTGTGGGGTCTTTCTCCTTGAGGAAAAGCACATCTGGGTACCTGAGGAACTATACTAGGTACCTGGTGGAAGAAATCAATGAGCACATAGTATTGGAGGGCCACCAAGTTTTTGGTGAACCTGGGGTGGGTTCCCAGTGGATGGTGACCAGGTACTTAGTGGGTACCTATGTAATTTTTTAAAAAAATTATAATTAATTAAATTAATTTGTTTTAAATTTTGTAAAATAAGGGCCTTCCTCATTTTCTATGAAGGCAGCCTCTCAACCCTCTCCTCTCTCACTCATTTTATTCTCCCTCTATGGTGTGATCTCTCTTATTCTTGGTTATATTTCATGCTTTCATTCAATGAGTATCACTGTGGGTTTTTTTGTTCCTTTTGATTAGAGTTAAATCATATAATAATATTCAATGAGTGGGGTCTTTTTGAGTCTAGGTATGTTTTCGCTAAATATATTATACCATTATCTATTTATTTTTATGACATGTTATGGTGGGGATATATATATAGGTAGTATTACATGGAAATAAAATTATCATTGGTTTTCAAATACTTTGAGGGGCATTAGTTAGCACAATGGATGTTTAAATAGATTTGGAAATTAGGTTTTAGTGTTGTGTGGGTGTGGGATAAATTATAGGAATCCATATACAACTTTATTTGGGTGTATTGAGAGCTATTGGTGGCCATTATTCAAATGTTATAGCCACATTAGATAGGTGATATTAAATGATAATTTGGTTGTGGATGGTATTAGAGATGTTTAATGGTTAGGTGAGCTACATGAGGATACAAGTGGGAGTGTCCTAGAGATCACTGGAGCTTGAGGATTGCGATATCATGATTATGGGGTGACTCATTCACTATTTATAGAAAAATTACAACTCATTTTGGATACTCATAGTGATGATAGTCATTGGATGTGTGGCGATGATGTTCCACCATTGTTGTGGTCATAGGTTTTTAGTGATTACAATCACCATTGGGGATTAGGTTATGTGAACACATACTGATTAAGTGACCTGGTCACCAGGATTAATTGTGGGATCTTTTATATTTGTTGTAAAAAAGGGTGATTACATTGATCATCATACTTCTGGAGGGATACACTATAGATGTTGTCAAAAGATTGTGGTGGTGTTTTGAAACTGGATGACTTGGGGTTGTTGTCATAGTTATGTGGTGGGGTGTGATACCCCATTATTCATGACATGGTCATTGATTATATGAACTATATGTACACTATGATGGTAATAAAATTTATACACCATAGATAGGTAGTGATTGGTATGTCACCAGACTTAGACATAGACTCCTATTTTACATGGTTTTGAGATGAAGTCACCATTGATGTGATAAGGTATAGTGGAGGACTATGTAAGAATCCTAGTGTATTAAAATTATGGGTATATCATCCCACTCTAGAACTGATCGAAGTAAGTAGGTTAGTTCATAATGGTATAGTATAGTACCCCATGTATCGAGGGACTAGTATGGTTTATCATTGGTTGTTAATTAAATTTATGTATTAATAGATATATTTTTGGATATATTTACGGTATTTTTGGAGGTTTCCTACTATGTTCATACTCACACCCTACACATGCATCTTGATACATGTGTAATTATCATGTTTTTTATTTTAGGGTAGCGTACAACCCAAATATAGGAGCTGGAGTATGTTAGTGATGTGTTATAGTATGGGTTAATTACGTGGATAATGTTAGAGATGAAATTGATCAGATACTTAGTGTCCACTGATATGGTCTCCATTGATTTTTTTTATATTTTTATATTTACCAACAAAGGGTAAACTTTTTTGGTATTCATGTTGTATTCTTGTACTACATTTTATTTAGTATTGTATAGACTAATGGTTATTCTTACTCAGTTATGTGTTTGAAGTTAGTTGGTTGTTTTTGTTCTAAATTCACTACTCTAATAAAGTGTATAGTCTCCCTATAGTTCTTATAGAACCTTATTTCTATTTAGAAGACTCTGAGGTATAGAGACGTGTGAATGTGGTCATATAGTTCCACCCAGCTCAGATCTGTTTAGGCTAACTAAAAAAGGGACAAAATAGATTTCATATTATAATGGAAAGTATTGAATTATCATATAAATCCTAAATTATTATAAGTTGGTAATAAATTATCTTAAATGGTATTTTAAAGGGTTAATTAGTTTTTTTATTTAATTACCAATATAAACTATGATTCATTTTGTTTGATGATGAAAATGTGATATAAGTTTGAGAAAACATGATAAGATTGAGAATTCAATGGGATATTTAAAGAAGATATCTATTATAATTAATGATAGAGATGAAGGTAGTATTGATAGATCACTTAATATTGAAAATCAGGATGAGCATATAAACCAGGGATGTCATACTCGATGATGGAAGGAGGTCATGGCTGGATACACTCTATTCACTTCAAGAAACAAGATTTCATAGAAAGTGATAATGGAATAGAATTACCCATGACCCAATAAATTATTATAATATAAATACATTAATTACTATGATGGATATTTAATTTTTCGAAATATTTATATTGCAAGCTATTATAGATGAAAATCAACAAGGAATAGACAAACATCATTTATGTCACCCACCAATCAACTCTTATAAAGTAATCATCCCTTATGATATTATATCATCATCAAATAGACATGCTACTTTATTTAAAGTGGGGTTAATGAACTTTTTCCATGAAGTGTATAATATTTTATGATGAGAGTGTATTGGAATTATTGATTGGGAATTATAGGAATATCATTAGCTATGATATCAAATTAAAAATATTATATGATAATCATGGAAGATAAAATTCAAGGAGAACTGGTTTTCATACTTTATGACATATCGGCATCTTTAGAAATGTCATAGAAAAATTTGATATTATGGAATGTGATTGGGTGATATCATCAAAAAAACAATTTTAGTGAACTCTAACATGACCCGACCCACTAAGAAACTATTTAGAATTCCAATAGGTCAAGTGTGCCACCCCAATCCCATCTTCAATAAGTTTGGGTTTGGTGAATGGTACCAAGAATTCATATCACACACATGAGATTCCTTATCCTGACAAAATTGTACGCATCCATATATCTCTGGAATAATTTATAACAATGGAAGACCAAATATAAAAGACAATTATAATGTAACATGTATGTGACCCATTTTAAAAACCCATAATCGTATAAAAAATACAACATCATAAAGTAAGGTAAAATACAAGGTCACAACATCCCAAAATAAAGACAGGACTCAAACAACTAAAAATATGAAACTTTGTGTTGTACCTACTCTAAAGAAAAAAAATATCGATAATAATCACTATCGATCACCACTAATTTATATCACCAGTAGCTCCACATCCACTAAATTGTGCATCATCTACATAGACACAACACTTGTGGGAATAAGTCTTACAAAGTAATGAGTATAATAATACCATATAGGATGCCCTAAAATTTAATGGTGAAACTTAAAGTATAGTTAAAACCTAAGAAAAAAGGAAAAATAGAATAGCCTAAGATAAACTATAAATTATATATGATTAGGGAAACGTAGAGTGAAGGGAAGTCCTGGTCATTGTGGATCAACTCTACTAAGGTCATGTCTCCGGGGAAATGTAGAAACATAATAATATTTCATACTCAAAACACTTAAACTAATCAGGTCGCATATCTTCCATGTCATATCGTTATAGTCATTCTATGGGACCCACACTTCTCTAAGATGGGTATATTAATCAAGGGGGTACTGACCCCTATAGAGGACTCACACCTCATTGATGGAAGTGTGTATCATTAAATAGGGTTACCTACCCTATAGATGGAGGACCCACACCCCATCACATAGGGGGGTTATGTACTCTATCAGTCTTATGGGTGCCTTCTCCTTGTCATGATCAAGTTGGTACTAACCTCATGCCTAAAATACCTAAAATGGAGGACCTACTACTTGTATTATTTAGAGGGATTCTAAATCCATCAAGTATATAGAGGAAAGGTTCTCTGGTATTAGTAGGTTTACAGGGGTTACCAACATCATTCCAGCTTCAAATGTATCACCCAAACACTATCATTGTCTCTACATAACTAGAATATTCAAATAACCCCTAATACCTCATGAATAGTATTTTATGATAAAGAGGGTCATATTGTTATTCTATATAGAAAAAATTCTTAGAATTAAATTTTTTTTCCATTCTAACACCTGAGATAGAAATAAAGATAAAACCAAAAGTAACATAGTACATATCATTTACTCTGATGGAAACAATATGTGATCCTAAGATTAAAACCAAGCATTTATTGTTATTGTGTGGAGTTAACCTACATAGTATGCCTACTAATCTGACATTGTGTATTGTACTTTTGTTTTAATTAGGAATGAACCCAAAAAACCCAAATTGTTTCATTTACTAATATAATACATTCTATCTTTAGCCTACAAACTGTGTATTGGGTTTTGAGACAACTTTTAGGTTGTGATATAGTCCATGTTAACTCCCAAGATAACATTAAGGTGGGAAAATTTCCCTGATTAGTTGAAAAGGTGTTTATTATCACTGAAAAATAATTAACTTTGATCATGGGTAGTGTTGGTTTGTTAATGTTTTTTCAAGGTTAATGATAGATTACATTGTGTGGTAGGAATAACATTAGGTTGTGACATAACTTTTGATGGTATTTTAACACCTTTTGAGGGAACATTTTGAGGCTACATCATCATGGAAATGCTTCCTCAAGTCCTTCCTCTAGGATAAATCATCACCAATATTCCCTCTTAGGATATAATACAATATCTACTACTAGATTAGTATTTTTTGTGTTGATCATCATTAAATTAAATAGCCCATCGAATTCATCATTACTTATTGGATTAACTTGGCTTCTTCCCCAGTAAGAACATAAAAATACATCATAAAAGGTCTAACCATGGCACTAAAGCTCAAATTATATAATAAATCATAAAAAATATATCTTAGTATTTCTTCAAATTAAAATCCAAAATTTCCTAAACTAATAAAAATTTAGAAAATAAAAATACTTTTTGAATTTAAAACTGATATTAATAGTGAATTATAGTAGAAAAATATGTAAATTTTGGGTTGAATCATTCTATCACACTTATCTATTTTCACTCCTAGGAAAATACTTGTATATAAAACCATCACCACACTAGACTTCAATGAATGTTATAATTCTTATCAAGTTTATATTTGGATAAATGAATGTTAAATAAAAAAATATTAGTTGAATCATGATTCTAAAATGAATCACCTTATTAAATCCCTCTTCTTAGAGTTCCAAATCTATTACTTAGTTTCACACTTCCTTAATACAACTTATGCAAAAATTTGATACATCATCTACCCCTTCTTAATACGAGTTCAGTATTACCCTATTTATTTATCTACTTTGTTAATAATCCACTTATTATGGTTTCTATAATCTATGTATGTTCATAGCACTTATTAAGTGAGTAAGGTTGGTCCATATCTAAATCATCCAAATATCATGCACCCATGATGTTAACTATTATAACTGGGGGAATGGAAGTAAGATTTAGAAAATCGGATCTTAAATTGACATAACTCTTATTAATGGAATTTATTTTTCTCATACACACACCTTATGCCACATTGAATCATAAAATTTTCGATCAAATCCCAATATCTCATTTTATTCTAGTTTATATGAGTTAATAGATTTAGATTTAATTTTTCTTTATGATGTGTTATTTCTTCACAGTAAATGGTTTAACTAATTTGAAGTTCAAAAATTTAGTGAATACTTATCAAAACAAAATCCACCTAAATTTTTTTTGATTAAATTTCATTTGTTCAATTCTTCATAAGTAATTTTAATTTATCAGAGTGTTTTTATCAAGTGTGAAAGATGATTCAAATACCAGTTCATCTCAAATAAAATATAAATAAAAAATCAAAACTAGAAGAAAACACGTAATTCCTATAACATTTTATTTTCATCGCCCTGCAATTAGTTGTTACTATCCTTTTAATTAAATCTTATAGATAGTTTTCATAAAATATTAATTATGAAGAGAACACAAATTATGTGGATAGATACAACCATATGATTATTATCCATGAGAAGTTTAAGTTAATATTCTACTAGATTCCTCCTACAAATATATAATGGATAATAACATAAATTTAGTATTTTATTTAAAATGAGAATATATGGATATTGAATGAAATGAAATCTTGGTTAGAATCCCAAAGAATGTTTTGTGTTTACACTGCCTTCATCCGGGTAGTATGATTCATCACCCAGAATCTAATAGAGGATGTGGTTCATGTGATTTAAACAACCATGTGTGTTTTATCCTAGTTTTGTTTAGGGTATAATAGATATTTTGGATCCCTTATAATATGTTCAGTTTTTTCACCACTTGATAAATGGAATTCATCTTATGTAATGGGGGTGGAATAATTTAAGGGTCCACCTTCTCTTCATATTGAGGAGTTATACTTCCCATCCAAGACTCCTTATCTACCTTAGGAGGTGTCTTTTATTTTGTTTTTGGTTGATTCTATTTTTCTTCATTGTGTTTTATCTATTTACAATCCTCCTTATAAAAACTTATAGAAAATACATAGTTCCCCTCCATTATATCTTTAAAATTACCCACATATTTTTTAGCCTCTTCATCTTCTAACTTGTCCAGGAGCCACAAAATTGAGTCTATATATATATATTCAGCATAAGTGATGTAATTTTTTAACAAAATTTTAATAAATATAAATAAAATGAATGAAAAAAATATATATCTCCCTCATATATTTCATATTTGTGTTCTTTATCCTTATGTATGACCTTTGGGAACTCATCTATAGTAACAGCCAGTGGACATTCCAGCATTTATTCAAATTCAAACACCACCAATGTGATGTTTTTTTCATAAAGTGCATGAAAGATGTGTTCTGGATAATATTTATTTTACTGGTAGGATTTTTTTCTTGGAAAAAATCTGTTAAAAATTTATCTAATGTTGTTGGTCCTCCCTTAAAGGCATAAACTATTGAAATTTTTAATGTCATAATCTCCTTCATAATATCACATATGATGTCTAATGGAGTATTTTCTTATTTTTCTTAAAAATTATTGATATACTCCTCATCAACCAATTTGAATTTTATTTCTTCCTCAATTTCCTCTTTTCTTTGTTTCTCCTACAGGTAACTCTTGGTCTTGGTTATCAACTCATTCATCACTTATATCTCATCCATTATGTGTTTAATATCTTACTCCCTCAATGATGCATCAATGCTGGAAGTTTTTTCTTACTAGCATGGTAGTAATGAGTACTCACACTTGTATCATTGGATTTATTCTCATATAAAATATTACATTGGATATTGTGGGTATTGATTCTACTTTTAGGCTTTAGTTTCACTTTCTCATTCCTACACTTTTAGGAATAAGGATTTATCACAGTAAATTAGTGTTAGATATTTAACCGTTCTTTAAAGGTTTTCCTAAAAAAATAATTTTATAGAGTTATTCATTGGTAATACATTTTTATATTTTTTTATATAAATAAAGAAACATATTTAAAGATTATGAAGAAATAGTGAGTGGATGGATTTTCACCCCAATAATGGAGCCAAATTTATTCAAGTCCTATTATGAACCTCCGATAAATACAACTTTATAATTCCTAGTGAAGCATAGTGTTTGAATAGGGTCATATCCCAAGGAACTTTTGAAAATCACTCACTATTATCTTTACTTGTTTATATTTTAATTGTTTTATGTTTTAAGGAAATCATTAAAGATGAGAGTGGTTTATTGTGGAATGAAAAATAGGAATGTAATAATGTATATGAAAATTCAAATAGAATGAATTAGGTATAAAAGTGATACTCCCATGAGAGGTTTCCTATATGATCCTTTTTTATCTCTTTTATGAATATCTCTTCCATCATATGTGAAATCATATGATCACGCTCCATCATAAGTGAAATCATTCTAGTCTACCTAAATTTTATGAACTTATAATGCACTCAATAATCAACAAGTACATTGCACATCCTCCTTCTTCTTAATTAGTAATCTAAAGAGCTCTTCGATCCAGATCACTCCTAAACTCATCTCCTTGGCATGAAATTACATCCATTCAACCCCCAATCAACATGGATTCATTGTTTTCAATGATAATTGAGTGAAGAGAGTGAAAATAGATGGAAAAAGAAGAATCTATACCTAAGTTAACAATATTGAGGACATGGTCACCAATCCCCATCCCTAATCCTCCTTGGTGGAACATAGAGTAAGGGAGAAGTAGTAAAAATTTAACAGTCAAGGATTCAAGATCATTACTATATCTTCCTCTAAGATTTCCCTTGGGTTAGTTCTCTATCATCATGTATATTGATTATCATAATGAAAAAAGATAAAAGAGGGGCGGGAGAAGATGACTGAACAAATAATATAGACAAACATAATAAAAATATATTTATTATAAAATGAAAAATAAGTATAATGATAGAAAAAAACCTATACAAATCCCTCAATTAGGAAACCTCTTTATAGTGGACTCTCTTGTCTCTTTATACATAGCCCTATTCTCTTTCACTCTTCACTAAGAATCAATAAGTGGGAATCAGTTCACGTGATCTCTATATATTCTAACCCTTGAATCGGGATCTATGTGGATAGTTTGTTACTTGGCTATCTTATTTGGTTAGTAAATATGGGTGAGGAATCATATAAGGTTCCCCTAATTATGTAGGTATGACACGTTGTTTTCTCATTTATTAGCATCCGAGATATCCCACTTCTAAATGAAACTCAGAAGATTTTGGAGGCATGGGTGGATTGATAACATCATCCTTCCAATGTATCATGAATTAGAATACTATATTATGTTTATGATAGAATTTAATCTCAATATTGGTATTGAGACTACATTATTCAGTTGAATAATTATGTGTTGTTATGAAATGTAGTGTTCGAAGTTGAAATCTTGTGTGTTGAAGGATTGAGACTGTATTGATGGATATTGAATGATGTTTTGTGAACATCGGTTCACTTTCCCCATAATAGAGAATTGAAATTTTGGTTATGCTAGGTCAGGTTTGTAACCTGGAATTAGATCTTGAGATTTCATTTTGATGGATACATAATGTGCATTGGGTTTCAATACTACATTGAGGTGGTGAAAGGGTCCACATTATCTTCAAATATTACTATGAGGCTCAAACATTGTCTCCTATAGTTAACATGATATCTGTTGGAACTAAAAAATACTTAATCTTGATTATGGAGAAGTGTAAGCATGATGAAACCTTGTTAAGGGCCACGATGAGGTTACACTGGGTGGTGGACATACCCTCAGGATATTGCATAGATTCTATTGGACTTCTAAGGCCTTATAGTGGAACATTGTGAATCTATGTTGTCATGGTAGATATTCCTTGAGGTATCATGTCTATGAACTTTGGGGTATAGACACATTCTCTGGATCCAACATAGGATCCTTTAGTAGAAAAGTGTATCTTGCATCAATCACCTTTACATTAAATAGTTTATCCAATTCTCAATTACTTCTTGGTTTGACTTGACTTATTCACCTATAGGAATATCAAAATACATCATCAAAGGTATTTCCTTGGTACTAAATATCAAATTATCAATTAAATCATTAAAATCATGATTTTAATTCATTTTCACATTAAAATCCAAAATATTATAAACTAGTTGTAATGTATTTAATTCCCACACTTGATGAATTTATCAGGGATATTAATAATGAACTAAAATAATAAAATATGTAAATTTTAGTTTGAATCATCCCTACTACCTTTTTCTTCACCCTCCATGTATGATTTCATGCTTGTTATTCCCTAATTCCTCTTCCTAGACTATGGAAGCTATCCACGTCACATCTCATTGCTACCATCGCTTTTAGGTTGAGCCACATTCCTAAAACAATAACCCACAAAACCTATGATAAATCCATCACTTGGGGCCTCCATCACACATTTTTCACCCTGAAACCATACCATTAACAACCCTTTGATTCTTCTTTACCTAATTTAGTTATTCTTTCTCCCATAATTGACTAAACCACTTTCCCAAATCTCCATCATTGATTTTTTTCCATTAAAACGGCCAGCGGAGAAGGATAAAGGAGATAGGAAGATGGAAGGAATTGATGGTTTATGAAATTCTAAGCACCCAATATTTCTTTCAAAATACATTCATTAGAAAACACATGAGATAGAGGATTTAAAGGGTAATTAAAATAAACATAAAATATTTTTTATTAAACATAATAAGAATAATTCTGTGATCAATTCACAATTATTGTTCATTGAATAATTCATGATCATAGATATTCAAAAAAATATAAAAATGATAATTTCTATGATTCATCGAATAAATAAATATTGTGAATTGATTATTTATTAAATAAATAATAAGGATAATTCATTGAAAATATCCCAACCTTGATGGAATATCACTGACACTCAAGTCATGGTTGTGAATTTTACCTCACCTCACAAGTGTCGATATCCTCCTCAGAGATCCAAGATCAAAAATTCTACCTAGGGTTTTGGGTTTTTTCAGATAATAAATATCCCATTTAGAGTGTTTACTAAATAATTTATAAAAACTAACTAGGTCAATATGGTGATTAAAAATAAAAAAATGATATGGCTCGGTCCATGGAATGAAACCCAACTAAAAATATTATACCTATCCTAAATAAAATCCCACTTTTAAGACACAGTCATAATATTAAATATTTTATTCACGGGTCCTTTTAAGTGTTATTAATTAATTATTTTGATTATGTTCACATGGGATAAAAATATTATTTATTAAATATTAAACATTCACTAGGGATATCACGATACAAAAATGAATGAACTAGGTATAGGATCGCCTTTGAATATATTATTAAAAATATTCCGAGGGATTAAACAAAAAATTAGGGTTGTTATATCCTCCCCACCTTCAAGGAATTTTATCCTAAAAAACAAAACTCACTCAAAATGGTGAGGGTACTAATATACATCTAATTATCATTATCCCATGATCTCTCCTACAGGATCTCATACTATCACAACATATGCACCAATAGAATCACTCACACATGAAGGTTTCTAACAGTCCTAGATCAACATTTGGTACTCCATAAAGGTAGTGTTTTATATGATTTCTAGATCACCTCAGTTGATAATAATATTCTATAGGTCATACACATGTATCCTCTACTGTGACATGTGAAGAAAATTATACACCTGGTCCAACTACATATCTAAATCCAAGTGGTAAACAACCTCTCCCATCCTGTATAGAATCTAGAATGGCCCAATGAACAACTAGGATAGATTTATATCCCAACCAAACCACCCCAATTATAATCATGGTGAGACCTTTAGGAAAACATAATCTTCCTCCTTAAAATCTAAAGGACTCTATATACAGTTCATGTAGCACTTCTGATGGATATGAGTTTTCCTCATCTACTTGATCACCTTAACTATCTTCATCATTAAATACACCTACTTGATCCCCATAAGAAATGACTCTCCAAACTTTATCCAGTAAAGGGTAACATATAGGGTCTCCCCTACAATATCTCAAAAGATTTCATATTGATAGTATAGTGGTAGCTATTGTTGTATGAAAACTCTTCTAATGGTGGGTTATTAAAATAAATCTTACTGAAATCAATCATGAAATCACAAAAATATATCCTTGAGGATCTGAATGGTCCTCTTTTTTAATCCATCACTCTAGGGATAGAACACTATACCCGACTGCAACTTGATCTTAAAAATAATCTTGTAATCTTCTCAAAAACTGATATGTGAATAGTGAATCATAGTTGAAATCAATAATTTATGGAACACATCACAACCAAATAATTTTATCCCTATAAATTAATTTGAATCTATCCACTAAACTTAGATATAAAATGGAAAAAATGTGACATAAATTGGTCAATTAGTCAATAATAACCTTGATATAATTATACCACTTCTCTAAGCTTGGAATTAAAATCATAAAAAATATTGATATACTATCCAAAAACCACTCTATAATCTCAAGAGGTTGGATAAAATGTGATGGGACATGGTGTTCAATATTCACCCACAGACATGTGAGGCACTATGACACAAACTCTAGGACACTTTTCTTTATTCCGGGAAACTAAAAAAATATTTTGATGTTCTAGTAAATATTCATCATGTTAAGATACAATAACAATGTGGAGGTTTTAAAATTCCTTATCACCTCCTCACACACCCCAAATGGAACCACTATCCACCCCTAAAAAAGATGGATTTATCCCTACCTTTATAGAACCCTGGGGTGCATCTTCTGAGAATATCTAGTTATGAAAAACCTCAAAAAATTATATCCCCAAGTTGGACCTCATTAACTCAATGAAAAATTTGTGGGGGATAACACTTTATATCAATTTCAAGTGACGTATTCCACTTCAACTATGACCGACTGTATCGAGGCTAGCTACTCAGACACCTCTTACACCAACTAAGCAAGGGATTTCTTAATAAGGTGATTAACCACCATATCTCTCTTTCTTGGAGTATAGACTATCTAAAACTCATAGTAATATGGGATATCTATCCATATCCTCTACCTTAGGTTGATATATCACTAGGAGAAAATATTTTTTTTCATGTGAACTATGTAAACCACTAATCACTTAACAAGAAAATAGTGCATCTAAGTTTTTAAAGTGAAAACTATTACTGTAATACTTAAATCATGATTAACATAGTTTAATCATGCGTTCTTATTTTCTTGGACCCATAATAAACTAATACCTACCTCTACATTAGTACATAATAAGACCAATCTCTAAAGGTATCCCATAACACCACATACTTGAATCCATTCTTTAAAAAACATAGAAATGGGGCACTAGTAAACCTATGATTCATCTCCTCAAATGTTATTTGATAACTCTCAAAATAGATTAAAAATTTCTATTTTTATTATGGGTTATCATGGGAGCTACAATCCTTGATAAGTTTATAAAATATCTTTGATAATATCTAACTAACCCAAGGAAACTATAAACATAGTACATAGTATTGGGTGGCAATCAAGCCATCACAGGCTCAATATTCATGGGTTTAAATACTAATCCACCCTCTCAGATGAAATTCCCTTATAAATGCACTTCTAAATACCCAAAATTATACTTTGATATTTATTTAATGATCTTAAAGAAATTCCAAGACAATCCTCAAATGTTCAGCCTTTTGTCCCCTATCTTAGAATAGATGAGGATATCGTCAATAAATACCACCATGAACCAATACATGAATGGTTGAAATATATTATTTATGATTACCATAAAAAATAATAGGTAAATTCATTACATTGAACAGTATCACTAGTAACCCATAATTTCTATAACAACACCTGAACACTATCTTTGATATATCTTATTCTCAAACCCAAAGTTGATGATACTCATACCTAAGGTTGATCTTAAATAACCACTCATATCCCATAATTTGTTAAAATAGGTCATATATCCATAGAATAGGGTATTTATTCTTGAATTCTATATGTTTTAAGTGTAGATATTCAATATAAATCCTTAATCTCTAATCCACCTTCTTGGTGAAAAAAACTAGAGCTTCCTGGGAGATTCATTAGGGCTAATGTAAAATTTATCTATGAGGTCCTCCAATTTCACTATTAACTTCATGATATTAGTATAGAACATACAATAATAAATATAAGATATTTTTATGATCTATAGATGTAAATAGATCATGAAATTAATCTCCTAGTGAGTGGGAAACATTATAAAATTCTATGGGACAAATTTCATATACTCCCACACCAAAGCCTGAAGTTGATCCTCTAAAGTTCCCATAACACACTAGGATAAACACACCAATATATGGGTAATACCGAGCATGAAGATGATCCTCTAAAGCTCCCATAACACACTAGGCTAAACTCACCAATAGATGGGTAATTACTTGAAACTTACTGAGGGTTTTCCCTATTAATTACTCTCGAATGTCCCTCTCACTAGAAAAGGTGAATCAGGACCAATAAGAATGATTACAAATCAAATTGAGTTGTTATAAATCCACCCAAGACTCTACTAAAAATAACCAGTCCAAACTATAGATGATGTCATAGGTTCTTATCACTTTTAATATGATATAAAATAAAAATATATCTCTTCCTAGGGAAAACACACACTTACATAAGAATTATATGATTGGATAATAATATCTTGTAGGATTATCTAGCAAAAGAAGTCGGGATATAGGCTATACAAGTATTCCTAAATCCTAAACTAAAGATAAAATAAGAAAATAATGGATTGCACTAGTATTGATAAGTATGAGTGAAAGAGTATAGAAGACATATATCATACCTCAAACCATGTTTAGAACCTTATGATCACATCCCTCTATCACATGTATCTGCCTATAGCCCTGAATCCCAATTCCTTGTTCCTAAAAAGGACCACCTGGAGGTGTTGGTAAGAGTTGATCAAAGTGTCTCTCACCTACAACTCCTCATATTGTATCACATTATCCTCTTTTAAATCCACCTTTTAGGGTGAAATCTCATCCACCTCAAGGAATCCTTTAATCTTGATGTTAACTCTAACATGAAGGTTCATCTATAGTACTAACCTAGTTATCATTTACTATTTTTATGGTCATAAAAACATGAAATAGATTTCCTATGCATCCACAAGAATATAAATTATTGTATATTTTTTGTTTGGACCCTATATGAATATCCATCCCATCAATACCATGTACCAGGAGTATAAATATGGATTCATCTAATGATAGGATCCCAATAAATATTGTTGGATGGTTTTTGGTGAAGAATATACTATAGAAAAACCCATACCTACTCCAGTATTGGACTGTGACTTCACCAGATAGATCTCAATCACCAATTAACTCTTCATGAATTCATTATAGGTGGGGATATATAAGGGCACAACCATAGATCATATCTTTCTCTAGATTCCCTAATCAAAAATATGATCCTGTAAAAATTCATCATATACCTTGTCTATGTATTTCTTTATGAGATTGGTGAGCATAAATGCACACCTAATGGTTGTAAAACTATCTATTGAAGGTATAATATCTCTTAATCATATCCCATACATAGTGTATTTGGATCGTGAACCTCTATGAACAAGAACTCAATGTATGATAAGAGTAGAGTGGAATTTTCATGGGTCTAAGTAGTCAATGTCCGCTAATAGATAGCTACACACTGAAGAAGGATCAATGTGATAATCACAATCTATTTAGTGTGTTTTTAAACTAGTTGGAATACATGTTTCACTAACTTTATCCAATCCTCTATTGTATGAGGATCAGGATCACCTCAAAACATAGATATGACACTGGAAATCATATAACATGTTCAACTTGGGATTATTATCATCATATATAATGGGGGATTTCATATTCTCTATCAAAGGAAAGTCTACTCTCTACAAAACTAGTATTATATCTTCCCTCTTCTCATGGGATAGAGGTATCTCCCACTCAAATCCATGAATTTATTCTTTTTATCTCATCTAATAAATGATTGGAGGTTGTATCATAGGCACAAACTCATTATAACCCAACCTATAAACCAAATATGGCTATCTATAAGGTGGTATATTATATTAAACAAGATAAACCCATTGTATTTTAAGAATATCTAGTTTCACTAGCCAATGAATGACATTAATAAATCACAACTAACACACTCCATGATATTTCTACCATACTATTTATTCTCTAGAAATTATATATTAGAGTTTTTAGTAAACTAAAAAATTATCAAAGTCCTAGTGAAAGAATGAATTGGTTTCCCACTCAAACGTTGGGTTCCTAGGTCTGTTAACTTAAATCAAAACCCTTGAAACATTTTCCCTAAGTTTTCTAAACCAAACCTTATAAAAACTCTAACTCCCAATTTCTTCCCTATGATAGACCAACTCTAATACCCCTATAAGATGAATTGACCGATCTATACCTCATTTGGTCCAGTAGTAAGATAAGTTTGCAACCCTAAGACCACCTCCAATAGGCCTAGGGATAGTGATTATCACCAAGAAGTAATATCACACACATGGTAGGCCTTATCATAATAAACCTTCACACACAAAATATCTCTAAAATAGTGTATAACAATAAAGAACCAAACACAATATATAACTATAATATTATATGCATGTGACACATGATTAACACCCATAACTATTTGAAAAATTCAACACCAGGAAGTATGAAAAAATAAAAGGGCCCAAATTCCAAAAATAAATAAATAAACATTAAATAACTAAAAATGGGAAACTTTATGATGCACCATCTTGTGATATGAACATTATCAACAGCCGTATCCATTGAAATCCACTATTCTCTGGATTCACCAACTACACATCCACCGAAGTAAACACCAAACTATACATCATCTGTATAAACACAAAACATGTAGGAATAAGTCCTATATAAGGGTATGTATAACAATACCCAATAATATTATTTAATAAATAAAGGGTGAAACTCTATGTGATCATATAATTTAATAATAAAGGAGAAATAAAATAACAAATGGTAAACTATATAAACTTTAAGGTTATAGAACCCAAGAATAAAAGTAAATGTGACACCCATGATTTAAATGTTCATTATTTAATTTCTTATATTTTATGTAATATATTTTTATGATAATTTGGATGGTATTTTTAATTTTTTTGAAGAATCTCTAAGCTTCAAGGTTAGTGTGAACATTTACCCTAATCATGTGTTCCATCCATGAAGTGTAAAATCAAATTTATAATGGTTGACACATAGTTATAAAATGTTTTGAGAAACTATATATCCAAGATTATTATCCCCTTATAGTGGAACATGCAATGGGGGTGCACAATTTGGAAAACCAATCAACCAAAATCATACACTGCTTCAAAATTTTGATTTATTTATTTTTCTTTTAATTCTATTAAGTGAGGATTATAGACCTTGGCCCTAATTTCATTTGATATTCCTAAAGTATCATCCCACTCCATTACTCCATTCCTATTTAATTTTCCATGATTATTCCCTGCCATTTAGAGTCAGATATCCAAGGTAATCCCTACTAAGTCGCATCCTCTCTTTTCTTCTCATCTTCTTCTTTATTATTCTTATTCCCCATGGATATAGAAGCTTAGGTTTTCCTTATTTGATAAAAATTATTTTTATTTTTGCTATTTTAAGGATAAAAATGGGTGTTAAATGTATTAGTATTTCTAATGTGGTAAAATAAAACTTTTTATCAAAGGATTATTCAATTTATGATAAGTGACCTCAATAATTTACCATTAGTTATATAACTATGAGTTATTTTATATTATAAATCATATTTGTTTAAATGAAATATATGTGGTATTAATTTATTTAATATATTTTTAACAGGTTTTAAATTTTTCCTCAATTTAGCCTTGATGCCAAACATATTTACCATACATAATTATTTAAGATTTCATTTCATGGAACTAGTATGCATAAAGTGTTTATAAAAAGGTTGCCCAAGATTTTTCTAGAAATAATTAAAAGGGATTCCATGGATTAAAATTTTATAATTTATAATGAATTAAAATCATGTTTGTTTTATATTTTACAAATAATAATGACTATTTTTATTACTTTGGAGTGGATTTATTCGGTAATAAATATTATTTATAGTTACCTCTTTCTAGGATTTCATAAGGTTTTTATTATGTTATGAAAGGAGGAATTAAATATTTTTTATTATGTTTCCAAGGATTGAGTTTCTTTTAACATGTTATAGGGACTATATTAAAGTGTATTTCTTACACACACTTAAATATATGCACCTTGTGTTGTTTCTTTTTAAGTATACTATATTTTGATATGTGATATTGTAAATGTGTTACATCATAGATAATTGATATTATTATTATTATAGAATTGATATTATTTAAAAGGGTTTGTTCCTTAAAGGATGGTCATATTTGAGTTGTGATTTTATGATTTATATATTTTATTATATTATTATTATATATTTAATTGTGATACCGTCATATATTTTTAAGTCAAGGGAAACCTTGGGTTTCTAAGTTGTAAATCATAGGACAAGTACTATACTAGCCATGATAAGTCTCTAACTAGTATCCCCTAGTTAAGACTATTCTTTATTTAAGAATTTTTTCCTCTCGTTTGGGCTAGGGAGAGTAAAACCCAGTGTTCAATTAGTTGGATTACATTAATCATGCTAATATAGGTGTATTTATCTATTTTTTATCATAGATTGTCACTAGGGAACGTAGATGTTCCCATAGTGGTTATTTATGATTTTTTATTATAGTTATCTTATAGATATTCATTCTCATTGTTTTTTCCTTTATTTTTTAATTTTTTAAAGTATTATATATATAAATAATTGTAAAAATATACCTTCATTTAAAGAAAAATGTTATTATTAAAAATGATGATGGATATGACTACTTCTTTTTTATTGATGAAATTATTGATATTATTTATTATTGAATTCTGTTATTTTTTAACAAAAGGTATGTTTATTTCATTTGATGAAATTATTTCCATGAGAATGATGTTTTATTTTAAATTAAACTATTTCTTTATAAATCATTACCTAAAACCTATTACTACCTATATTTAATAATCTAAATGATTTACTTGTAGTTTTGATATTGGAATTTATTTTTTTCCCTTAAGGAATTAGATTATTATTCCTTTAAATTAGTTTCAAAATGAGTGTTTTTTTCACCCCTTTGTTTCCTTTGATAAATTAAATGTATTTTTGGTTTTAAACATGGATAATTTATTTAATTTTAATAAATAATTTACTTATGAAATCCCCATGATAGTTATCTTTCATTATAAGTCTCTTCCATCAAAGTACTTACTTATTACTACCACTTTATTATATACATATACCATGCCCATTTGAAAAATAGGTGATTCCAACTCAAGTTTTTTTACATAAATGTTAAAAATGGTAATTTATTACTTTTATATCAAATTATAAAATCATATCTTAATTTATAAATGTAATATAATGATGTATTTTCTTGGTGTAATTTTACTTAGAAACTTTCCTCACATCCTATATACTTCTTCAAGGGTATATAGGCCTTGATTTGTTTAATAAAAGTAGAGGCTTGATACCACTTATTGTGTATGGTGATATATATTTATGGTTTGAATATGTTGAGGGTGATAAGTATAGTTCAATTTCTTGTAACATGGAGATGGGTTGTTTTGATTTGGTCTTATAGGTTATGCCTTGGGATGTATCTCAAGTATCATGTCACTTCATCTTTTTTTCTTTTTATCATCTCTGGTACTATTTTTGGATTATATAGAAATCATGGTCATATATGATATTTTATTAATTTGTTTGTTTTTATTTTTTTATGTATCTTGGATTATTGATTATTATAATGCGTTCTTATGCCTTATTTTGGGTGTGAAATAATTTAAAGTGATTATTTCATATGGGTGACTTACCGGACATACTGAAGGGTCATGTAGGATTCCCATTTAGAATCATTCCTTTGGTTTAATATTTTATTAGAATAAATCATTTCCAATTAGTTTTATTTATTCCCTTGGAATTTTTTCTAGCCTATGGAAATTGAGAACGTGATTTACACCTTGTGGTGGATTAGATCATGTACAGAGATAGGGTAGTTCAGGTTGGTTTTTATATGAATTATAAGTCATCATAGACCAAATACATTAAGGTAATACCTCTAGGGAAACACCAAATAATTCAATAGACATAAAACACCCAAGATAACCAAATCTCATAGCTTACACTTCATCTCTATATAGTTGAAGTGGATGAGCCACAGCTCACTGAGATGTGTATGTCATTTGAGGGGTATTGAACCTTATGGAGGCCTCACACCTCATCAATAAAAGTGTGTATAGGTCCAGGGGGTTACCTAATTCATAGATGTAGGACCCAAAACCCTTAACTTAGGGGGGTTACATACTCCATTAGTCTTATGTGGGGTCCATTCCTGGTCAAGATCAAGTGGGTACTAACCCTATGCCTGAAATACATTAAGCTTAGGAATCAGATCTTAGATTATTAACGATGTTTCTAAATCCATCATGTATATAGAGGACCCATACCTTGATATCAATGGGTATCCAGGGGTTACCAACTTCATTCCATCTCTGAATGTCTCACTTAAATACTAACATCACCTCTATGGGGCTACAATTCCCAACATAATAACTCATGAATAGTGTCTGGTAAAAAAAGTAGTGTACCATCATACTCTATACAAAATCATTCATATAATATATTTTTGTTAGTCTAATTATTACAAACAAACAAGAATATATAAAGAACACAATTATTCACAAAGTATACAGCATGTACTCTTTTAGACAAAGCGTATGAGTTGCAGACTGATGTTGGGAATGTAAAATATTTATTCTAGTATGTGTAGTAAACCTATGAAGTAAGACTATTGATGTGACAGAGAATTTGAGACCAATACATGAAGTTCTACCTTTGTAATGCACAGTGTGTGTGGTTAATGGATAGTCGGGATTGTACTCCAGTACACCTCGAGTCATGTAACCTAGCCATATAATTCATGTGCTTTTACACTACACACTATGTGATATTTAAAAATTTAGTGAAACCCTAGCCACCAAATAAATATGGTACATGATATGTGTTATGTAGTCACATATCAAGTGATATTTAACTCCTCCACAAAACCCCTATCCACATGCTGAAACTGAACATAGTGTGTACTTCTGTACTATATATCATGTTTCTATGCCTTCTTTAAAAGATCCAATTTCATCATTGTTTTATCCACTTTCACCACTTTTTTCATCACCATTCACAACCTACGTCACATTTTCCATTATTTAATGTCTCTTACTCACCTTGAATAGCCATTCACAATACTTCCTATCAACCTTTTCTCCTTCAGGTTGAGATAACACATTTGAAACCTTATCTCATTGAACTTATGACAGATCCATCATTCAGGGCCTCTGTCATGCACTATCCACTATCTCACCACATAGACAACATCTCTTACCCACTAATTTTCATGAACCAAAACCACTCTCAAACAATATTGACTGAACTGCAATCCCTAAACTATATCATTGATCCATTGGCCATTACAAAGGTCAAAAGAGAATGTTATCATGAGAAGGATAAAGGAGATAAGTATATAGAAATAATCAATGGATGGTAATATTCCACTAATAATTAATTCATTAACAAATGTGTGATATTAATTATTTTAAAGGTAATCATGATAAAGGTAAATGATTTTCAATTAATCATAACAAGATTAATTTTGTGATAAATTCATAATGAATGTGCATTGAAGATTCCATGAGAATAGATATTCAAAAATAAATATTAACAGGATAATTTCTATGAGGCATCAAATAAATCAAGACTAGAAATTAAAGATTTATTAAATAAATAATGGTGCACATTAATTAAAAAAATATCCTTATACTAATGGAATATTGTCAATAATGGAGACTTTATTAGGAATTCACCATCACCTTATGGGTATTGTTGGATCCTCCTCCAAGATCTGAGATCAAAAATTCTACATAGGGTTTTGGGTTATATCCAATAAACAATAACTCATTTAAATAGTTCAATGATATATTTATAATCTCTTACAAGTTCAAATAGGTTATTAAAATAAAAACCTATCATGGATTGGTTTAGGGCATGAAACGTAGACACAAAAATTATACCTCTCTAAGATAAAACCCTGTATTTTAGACACAATCATAGTGTCAAAATTTTCATTCAAATATCTAATTATAATTTTTGGATTAATTATTTTACTCATTAATGAAGGATGAAAATAATATTTATCAAATATTAAACATCAATTTATACTCTCATGATATAAAAAGGAACAAACTAGCTATGTGACCACTATTAAAAATATCATAAAAATATTTAAAGGGATTAAACAAAAAAACAGGTCATTAAAACTCAATTTAATCAAACATAGAATATGATATATTATTGAGACCAAATTTACATGAAGCACTCAGAGAGGGGGGTGAATCAAGGTGTTTATAGATTAAAACTTTCCTTTTATTTTTCCCCCTTTTCCATGTGAATATTGTTTCCATTATATCAGAAACATGTTCAATCTCTCATTCTTACTCACATTCCACCAATCACGCCAAAAAATAAATAAATATCTAAAAAATAAAGTACATGAGACCTAGTGATTTCACTTAGTTCACCACAAAGGGATAATCCAAGGTGAATACACTGAAAGTATATCGACATACCAAAAGATATAATTACACAATGTATCTGTTATAATTTGTTTTGGAACAATGCACTATTGATCCAATGGTTCTCCTTCATTTATTTTTTCAAAATACTAAAGGAAAAGTCTTGGAAATTTTATATTCTTGTAGGTATTATTTAATAGATTAGGGACATAATGGTCAGTATCTATTTAGTGTGATACTATGATTTCATCATAGCTCCTGATTTGATGCTTTTTTGAACTTTGTATTACTATACTTTACTTTCTCATTTCTAGATATAATTAACATTTTAATATGAAAGGGTTGAGTCTTTATCTTCCTCAATATCTCAATAATATCAACTCCTTATTTGAGATAAGGATAATTATAAATTGGAATTACCTTATTTCCTTTAATCTCTTCTCACTAGATGTATCATTATAGTTCCTTTCTCTTATTCCTCAAGCCTTCACCTTAAAAATATATGAAATATAGAAATGGAATCCTCTATATATCTCTCTTCCTACTTCTCAATAAAACATGTAAATCCTATTTTTCATTACATAGAACTATTATAAATAGTTTTATATGATTCCTGTAACTAACCCTTACTCTGAGTGTTATAATTTATTCTTATTCCTATACTCCACTAAGATCATGTTAGTTGTAAAACATTAATTTGGTGTGTTAAATATTTTCTAATTAAATTTAATTAATCCCTAAATTCCTAATCTATATATCCCACTTTTAAATTTCAATTGTATCTGCCAATTTATTTGGAAACCACCACTTCACATCACAACTTTTTCCCTCATGGTGTGGTCTTCTTGACTCCATCTATTTCACAGAATGTTACCATCCTTCACAATGTGGTTTCTAGTCAATAATAATATCTAAAAAATCCACAAAATATATTCTATTTAAATCTCCAAATATCATATTTTGATATTTCTAATTCTGCTTAATTTATCCAATATGTCACGGTATGGTAGATTACTTCATGATGCATTTTTAAGTTACGCTTAAAACTACCTAAGGAACAAAAATCAGTTACCTGTATCTTTTAAATAGAATATATTCATATTGAAAACCCTTCAATCAAATTTTATGATTGAACCTATCATGGCGAGTCATTTCTTCCATGGTGCAGGCACTAATTTTCTAAAACCTCTGAAATCCATTTTTTCCAACTCTAACTTCAATCGCAGCATGAAAAAAACCCTCACAGTGTGACCTACTCCCTTTATCAAATTTTCAAAAAGGATAAAACCTTAATAACCTGAATAAAATACTTACTAATCTCAAATAAAATACTTAAAAAAATATTTTTCATTTTTTTACTTCTACTTCATTCGCAGTGTGATGCATGAACTCGCGGTGTGAATGACTCTTACAAAAATAGCACCTTTCCACATTTTCAACCTGAACCTACACTTATAGCATGACCCTTATAATTATTGAGTGATGTATTCTTGGTAATTTCAAAAATATAATTATCAACATATATCCTTCCTCTTTTCCAAATTACTTAACCACCTCTTGTGCTTCTACTCCTTATTTCAACCTTACTATAACCAAGATCATGATCTTAATATATAGAGATATTGTAACACTCTAAGATTTAAAAATAAGAACATAATATTTGATAGAATATATGACATGAAACACCAAACTTATAAGAGAATGTAATACCCCAATACTTTACAATATATTTATTTTTAAATAAATTCAATATATTCTATATATTTCAATGCACGTAATGTCGGGTTTAAAAGAAAAATGATACTCGATTAAAATATTATTATTTAAACATGATCATTATAACATAGTCGTTAAGTAGGAAGGTATGAATATTACTAACTAAATTATGAAAATTATAAATTTTTCACATCTATAAAATAAATTCAATAGTTATCTAATGATTAGAAATAAAATAATAACCATTTATATATTTAGTACAACTGGTATACAATGGTTTCTTGAAATAGCTATTTAACTCCTTGAACAACTTTGGACAATCAAGAAGGTCATATTAAATTGTCATTGGTGTTTCTTTAATGTGATATATGTCATCATTTACAAAGGTATTCATATCAAATGATTTATAAATCACAGTATCATCCCAATCGGTGTCCACATTTAGTTTTTTCTCATGTTTAGTCTAACATTTATAGATTTGATCTATTACATGACAAATAAAATGTTCTTAAAACTCTTCTGGACTAATTTTTCTTGAATAAAAACAACGTAAATATGGATAGAGGATTTTATAAGGGTCATCTACATGCTCTCTTACAAACTTTATGAAATCTTTAGTTCCATCTTCATACTCATTTGTCAAATAATTAGTGTGCATCCATTTTTTATTCATATCCATCCTATGGGGTTAATAAAAGATTAATTTTGTAGAATATATAAATGAATACACATAAGATATTCATTATCAAAGGTAAAAGTTATAGACAATTATAATAATGGAAACTCAAAATTTGATTGTTTCAAAGAATTTTTGTATGTTTAAGAAAATGGGTAATTGGATTTAAGAAAATAATTACTCCACTATGGCAGGTGTTATCCTATTAATTCATTCAAAGGTGAAATTTATAGACAACTCATCCTTATTTAATTTTCTATGATGCATACCCACCCTTAATATTTATAGTTAATGCACAAAACATATATATCTATTATTTCTTTACAATGGATCCACATGAGATGTATATTTTTATTTATCACACATTAAGGAATGGGTATTTGAGAAAATGACACTCCTCAATTATATAGGAACCCATCCACTACCCTTTCATAAAAACAACTAAAATTATGATCCCTCAATATAAGATACAAATAATATTTACAATTTTCATCCATTACACTTTTTAGAGGTCCTAGTCTTAATATGATGTTCTAAATTATTCAATATGAAGAAATATTTTAATAGAATATATGATTTCATTTATGTAATTAATAATTTCTTATATTTCTTTTACATTTAACTTCTTTAACTACCTATTTCTAATACTAATTTACCAATTTAATAAAATCAAAATAAAATAATTATACTTCTATAATAAATATATTATAATAAAACAAACTTCATATTAATTCTCATCCATTGATTATTACATGTTATTTTTTTGGGTCAATTTAACCACCAATATGAAGGATGATATAAAATGATATCATGGATTATTATGAAAACATAATTACTTTTTTATTTTATATTTATAATGAAAGTATTTTTTTATGGTTATGTAAAGGTAACATGACAATTTAACCCCTTATTAATAAACCACCTTAAATTTTTCAAAAATTACTAAAACAAGCATGTTATAGATTCCATGTTGGGGAACCATACCTAAAACATCTATGTAATGAACATAGAACATATAAACTCACAATGAAATTGTAATTATAATAACTTTATTATTTAGAAGAAGAAAAAATCTTGAATAAGGATCAATGAACAAGATCGTTATATAGAAATAGATGAGGAATAATTGGAACTATTATCAACCAATGATCAACATAAATTAAAAACTAATATTTAAGCTTGCGGAGTAAGCTAGGTTACATATGCAGACAAAAAAGAAAATTGATTCAAAAAAACAATTTAAAAAGACCAAAACAGGATATCCAAATTGGTAGTCAATCAAACAATGGATTGTAAACAAATCATTTTATTCATAATCTAAAAGAAAAATAGTATACAAGGACCAAACCACAAATAACTCATGACATCATTGAAGAATAAATCAAAAACAAAATGAAAAATACACAAAGAAAATCACAAGGACTACCTCACTAGGTTGAATAAAATCCTCTTCGAAAACCCTAACTAAAATCAAACATCGAATGTCTGAAGATGTTTGAGAAACAGGAGGTAGTCAAGTGGTGTGATTCGAGCTTTGATTAACCGAGGAGTGTCAGAAGTGGGTGGATTCCATGGAAAGCTTTTAATATCACGACAGGTTTGCAAATGGTTAGGTCTTTTTAAATAGATCAGGACACTTTTATCTGCACTAACGAATAAGAACTAATAAAATTCATATTTATCAGTGCTAAAGTTTTAGTGCTAATAAATATTCATTTTATCAGCACTTTTTTTAACACTGATAAAGTCTAATATTTATCAGCGTGAAAAAAGCGTTGATAAAGACCCACCTTTATCAGTGCTTATTACTTAAGCACTGATAAATGATTTATAATTATAATTATAAATAAAAAAATTTAAATATATACACTTAATAAATATATAAAAATATAAATATAGTAAATATATTCCTTTTTAAATATATTTATTATAATTTTATAATTATTTATATATAATTATAGAAATATTTTTTAAAAATAATATTTATATCTAATTTGAAGTGTATACATATGCATATATGTTAAAAATGAGTAAAATTGAATAAATTAAAAATAATTACACTTTAACAATGTTGAAAAAATGGATAATTTTTGTGTGTGTACATTGTATATAAAAATGCATTAATTACGTATATGTGAAATCAATATAACACACATTTGATCTATATTAAATTGAAAAATAAAATGACACATTAAATTATATGTCAATTACAATATGTAATTAGTCAGTATTTTTAATTCATATTATTTTTTAATTATAAACCATTATTTACTAAATATATGATTATTTAATGTAAATTTCATAAATATATTGTAATATATAAATCATATTTATATACATTAATATATATATATATATATATTTAATGCATACAATTTATTAACATTAATTATCATAATTATCTAATTAATAAAATATTTAATATTTAATAATGTATAATCAATTTATTTATTTTTATCAATAATTATTTAATTAATAAAAAAATTAATATTTTTTTAATAAACTCGTTTTTTTATTTTTTATTTATTTTATTATTTAATTTTATTTATTCAGACCTTTATTAGTGCTAAAAAAAATATTGATAAAATATATATTTATCAGTGTTAAAAATAAAGCGCTGATAAAGGTTCGATTTATCAACACTAAAAAACGTTGATAAAAGGTTAAATTTATCATCACTTTATTTAGCACTGATAAAGATTCCATTTATCAATGCTTTTTTGTAGCGCTGATAAATATCAGCACTATTAAATGTCGGTTTTGTAGTAGTGGCTCCTCATACTGGATGATTGACACAAACTTTAATGCATCTCTATAATAGTTTAAGAACAATCATTAAAATAAGTCTCAGCATTAAATTTGAAAATATAGCCATTGAAAATAATTAATTCAAAATAAACACAAAAAATGGCGGTGACTCTTCTGAACGGTGACAACTCTGGTGGTGACTTAGGATGGTGGTGAGTCATGCCAATGGTGACTCGTCTCACTGGTGATTCTTCTCAGTGGTAGGTCATCTCAACACTTTTCCAAATTTGGATATGAAAAATTTATGATGATGATTCATCCTTTGGTGGTGGGTCTTTCACGTACTTAGCCAATTTTTCATCTTGAAGGTGTCTCGTTACTGATGGTAGGTCTTTTCCATACTTAGCTAAAATTTCATACTAGGAGTGACTCATCTCTAATGGTAGGTGTTTCAAAACACTTGGTCAAATTTCTTGGTTCAGCGGCAAGTCATATCTGACGGTAGGTGTTTTTAATACTTTGTCAAATTCTTATCCTTATGGTGAGTTGTGTCTGGTGGTGACTCATCTTCAACGGTGAGTCTTTCCAACACTAAGCCAAATTTTCTCTAATCTATCTTATATTATAAAATGTTACCATAAAACATAAAATGCATTAATATCTTAAGAAACATTATTTTTTATCATTAAAACACGGGTTCCAACAATCTCCCCTTTTTTCATTATCACGTATCATAGAATTTTATAAAACATGAATAGAATAAATTGTGGTGTGAAAATAGATGCATCTTAAAATAGAAATGGTATCAAAGACAGTAAAATAGAATTCTGTCAAAGGATCATTACTATAAAATGAAAGAAAATAAATTCCATAGATTCATTCTACCCCTTTTGGGATTATCAAAAAGTTAGAATAAAATAGGAAATGCATAGAAATAGAATATGAATAATAAGTGAAGTTCCATTGAAAAATTCAATTAAAGTACATCAAAAAAGATACAACAAAAATTTGTACAAAATTTCCCTATAAAATACTAAAATTATAATCTCAATGCTTTTTAGGATGGGTAGAAGAATAAATTAGATCTTTTCCCTTCCCCTTATCAGAACCAAAATATTCAGTATTTGAGGTTAAGTTAACAACAGGGATGGTTATAGGAACAGTAGGTAGATAAAGAGACTCTTGGATGATTATTGGCCTGGGATGTTGGGCCACTTCTCTAGGAGTGATACTAAAGGGCTGTAAACAAGCAGGTAAGGGTGCATTTGGATCTTTGGTTACACTTGGACTAAAGAACTATGGATCAGAAGCTGTAGGGGTGAGATGAGTAGTGACATGAATGACATATTGAGCTACCACTACAGTTCTAGAAACATGGAGAAAATATTTCATCAAATTTATGAAATCCATAATAATGTTTCACCCCTTTCCATAGCACTAAAAAATTACTTTTTTTCTTCTATAGATATCTTGAGCACTGGGGTCATCACCTTTAACTATTTAACTAGTTCTTTAAAGGCTTGAGTGACCAGAGGCATTATGAGGTTTTCAGTAATGAACTTGAAATGATAATTCATCTCATGCTTAGTATAAATATGAGATAGATAATACTTGATATCCATTGTAATTGTCTCTATATCGGCCTTCATATCCTTCATATACTCTCTAACCATCATATGCATATGGTCACTGTTATGTATGATTTTTCTCAAAATTTTCTGAGGAATGTTAGGTATATCACCTGAAGTAGCATGAAGCTATTCTGTAACTACTGACCTGATCAACTCAACATCAAAAGTAGGAGGTTGATCATTTTAAGTAGAACCCATAGAATAAATATTCTCCACCCTCTATATAAAGGTAGCCATATAATCTGTAAAGGAAGATCCCATCTCATCTATTATAGATCTCAAAGTCTCCAACTCATTGGCTAACCTCATTCTCTCTATTTCCACTTCCTGAATGTGATGCATCATCTTAGGTTGTATGTTTTAGATCCCAATATTAGATAGATACCTTGCATATCTCTCACTTATCTTAGTAACTTGAGGTGCCTTAATTCTAAAAATCAAACCAAAATCAGAGATCATACTTTCTCTAAAAGAGTCTAAGCCACCTCTAGTGACAACATCAACTAGAATAGATGCAATATTAGGTGCAATAACTCTCTCAATGGTAGGTGTGGGAATAATAGAATAAAACCTTTGTAACTATCTTATAACATCAATTTGAGAAACTAATTATCCCTTAGGATTCACCTCATCTTGAATAGCAGATCTCACATCATATGAATTTGAGTAGTCTAGGCCATGTCTGACATACCCTGGGTACTTATCTCATTCCTCAAGAACTAGGTCCATCAATATGATATAATACATACTGTAGGTATTAACAACTATAGTTTTAGCAGTTGTAGACTCAATAATGGTAAGTAAAACATCCAACTACTCAACAAATATATGCACATCAGTTATCTTCTAAACAAAAGTAGGATCAACCTCCATCTGCTCATCAACTGACTATTCAACAATAGTCTACTCACCAACCATATGTACATCAGTTGTAGGCTCACTGTGAACACCATATATAGGATAAACAGGATGACTATCTAGACTTGAGGATTCCTCCCCCTCAACTGATGCTTCCTTATCATCTCTAGATGTTCTATCAAAATCTTCAACTAGGAGTGGTCTTTCTTTATATCTTAAGACAACTGATAAACTTGAATAAGATATAATGTATGAGATGTCTTGACATCCTTAGCTCAAATGCAGCTAGCGAGACCATAATGGTCAGAAAAACCATCATTATCATCTTCATATCTATCTCCATTTCCATATTCCTCATCTTATCCTCCTTCTTCTTATTCATCTTCATCATCACCATTCTCACCATTTCTATTTTCTTTAGAGGACTTTTAAGATATCTTGAATTTCACTTCATCAAAAACTTTAGTTTCTTCTTCTTTAATTCCTTATTTTAAGATATTATCTCAGATAGGAAGAGACCTAGGAGGTCTAGGAGCTTTATAAGTAATAGTAGGAGAACTCTAATGCAGATATAGGTCACTACCTTCATCCAATGAAAATACATCATCCTAATATCTTGAGTCAATAGCCTCCTCTACTTCTTCATCTAAATACTCAATCACCTCATCTGGATCTAATATAGGATCCACAAGATTCCTCAATATAGTTGGATGATCAACTGAACTGAATTATTCATAAATCCTTTCATCATCATCAACCCATTTCTTCCTCCATGGATTCCATCTTATTTTCATTCTTTTACAGATGAATTGTGTAATGAAAAATCCTCCACACTTTACTAATCTTTCTTATCCTTCATCAACTAATCATTTGGATTCCAACATGGCTGAAATAAACTTGGGATAAATAAGGGGGTTTGATCTCAAAGATGGATCTCACATCTACATCATATGAGTCATCAAATATCTACATAGATTAATATTTTCTCCTATCTTCATAATACATGAAAAATAAACATCTTGATAGCTTATTTTTGATAAATCACCTTTCCTTGGTCATAAAATATGTTGGATAAACTTGAAAAATCAGGCGACATTATCCATCAAGCTCAGTAACAACTATTTTCTCACTATCTCATCTCCAATAAACTATGTCGAAGCATCCTCATACACAAATTTATCACATTCATCAAGAAAATTTACTTGATATCCATTTGAGACACCTTCATGAGGTACTCTTAAGCATCTATCCCATTGTCTTGAAGAGAAGACAAATTTTTACCATTTATTCTACTTCTTATCCAATCTTCATCTTCCTCAAAATTGAACCTAGTAAATTGATTGAACTAGTAAACTAACCTAGTATATAAGGGTCTCTCGTTAGAATAAAACCATTCCACCCATTCCTGGTCTTGCATAACTCTGGCCACCAAATAATTTCTCGACATTAACCATTCGGCATGATCTAATTTTTTAGGAACCACAACTCTCTTTCCAAGATCTAAATTCACTATCTTAATAGTAGCTAAACGAATAGATTCCCCTTTCTACTTATTTGAAGGACATGATTTGTCCAAAGAATATTCTATATATCTTTTTACTCTAACCATGGTGATGGGATTGAAAAGTTTGGACGAAGGAAAGAGAAGGTCGATTGTCAAGAGTGAAAAGGGTAGCGATGAGATTCAAGAGCAAGGCACGAGGAAGTAAGAGCATTGTAAATTATATGAGTGTGTAACTTATATCATTTAGGTATTTTAGAATTTTTAAATTGAAAATATAAATAACATATGAATCGAATTAAAATTTAAATAAATAAATAAGAAATAAAAATAAATTAGAAATGATGTCTTAAAAACTAATGGCAATAAATTGACAAAGGCAAATTGTTTCCAACGGTGGGTAAAACTCAATGGTGGGTTCCCTAAAATTAAACTTAACCAAAATTAATCATGTCTAATTCATGTTTGATTTAGTTCATTATATAATAATTCAAAGTCTTAGTGAATATATTATTAATATGATGTTTTGTACCAATGTATTCAAGAGTTATATCATCCTTTTGAAAATGATCTCTCAAAAATTGATGTCTTACATCAATGTGTTTTTTTTTCTAGAGTGAGATACAGGGTTCTTAGAAATATGTATAGCATCTTTATTACCATAATTTATAGGTACATGTTGGAATTTATATCCATAGTCTAGAAATGTGTGTTTCATCCACAAAATTTGTGCAGAGCAGCTACCTATAGATATGTATTCAGCTTCAGCAATAGACAGTACAATATAATTTTGTTTCTTACTACACAAAGAAACTAGAGACTTTCCCAAAATATGACAAATTCTAAAGGTAATTTTTATATCAAACTTTCAACCACCAAAATCAGCATCTGAATAACTAACTAGGTTAAATGTTTGTCCCCTAGGGTAAAACAGTTCTAAATTGGTTGTATACTTGAGGTATTTAAAAATCATTTTTATATAAAATAAGTGTGACACTTTTGGGTTTTCTTAAAAATGATCATACATACACACACTAAACATAATCTTAGTTCAGATGTCAGTTAAGTAGAGAAGACTTCTGATCATACCTCTATAACTGGTTTGATCCACTAATTTCTCAACTTCATCAAGATCCAACTTATAAGTGGTACTCATAGGAGTATCATTACTCTTAGTGTTATCCAAACTAAAACATTTTAAAATGTATTTAGTATATTTACTTTTATTTAAAATAATTCCTTATTTATTTTTAAAAATCAAAAAACCAAGAAAGAATCTCAATTCACCCATTAAACTCATTTAAAATTTATTTTTCATCATTTTTTAAAAAAAATTATATAAATAATTTTTAGAAGATCCAAAAATAATATCATCTACATAAATTTGAATAACTAAAACATCTTTTGAAATTTTTTTCATAAATAGGGTAGGATCAACTATACCTTTTGAAAATCCTTTTGATATAAGAAAGGAGTTGAGCCTATCATACCAAGATCTAGGAGCTTGTTTTAAACCATATAAATCTTTTGTTAACTTGAAAACATGATTTGGAAAATGGTGATTTTGAAATCCAGGGGGTTGTTCAACAAAAACATCCTCAACTATATACCCATTCAATAATGAACTTTTTATATCCATTTGATATATTTTGAAATCTATATGTGCTTTATAGGAAATAATTATTTTAATGGATTCAAGTATGGATATAGATGAAAAGGTTTCTTTATAGTTTATACCCTTTTCTTGATTATACCCTAATGCAACTAGTCAAGCCTTATTTCTCACTATTATGCTTAATGCATCAACCTTGTTTCTAAACACCCATTTAGTGCCTATAGTAAAGGTGTCTTTGGGTCTATTAAAAAGTTCCCAAAATTTATTTACTTCAAATTGATTAATTTATTCTTGCATATCCATTACCTAGAATTCATTATTGATTTCATCATTAATGTTATTGGGTTCAATTGTTGACAAGAATATTTGATGTTTAACCTGGCTTCTTGGAGGAGCATTAGTTTGTGTACCTATATCTAAGTTCACAACAATAGCATCTAAAGTGTGGTATTAAAGATTCCTAACATATTTAGAAAAAAATTATATGGTCACCTCAGGGTCTTTTATAGGTTCAGGTTTAGGTTTTGGAAGTTCCTTAGAACTGGATGATTTTTCTGCATGTTTTCTAGAAGAATCAGAAGGTTTTGAATTGATGTTAAAAGTGGATAAATCATCCTAAAGGTATTATAAAGTTGAATTAGGTTCATTTGGATTTGTCTTGTCAAATATGATCTATATAGACTCTTCCACAATCTTGGTTCTTTAGTTAAAAATTATATAGGATTTACTAGAAGTTTAATAACCAAGGAAAATTCCTTCATCACTTTTGGAGGAAAACTTGTCAAGATTATCCTTAGTATTGAGAATAAAGACTTTGTAACCAAAAACTATAAAGTAATTAACCTTATACTTTCTATTATTCCAAATTTTATAAATAGTTTTCTTTAAGATAGGTCTAATTAAAACTCTATTTATTATATAGAAGGTTGTGTCCATGGCCTCTATCCAAAAGTAGACAGATAAGTCATATTCATTTAGAATTTTCTAGGATATTTCTTTAAGTTTTATATTTATTATTTCTACAACTCCATTATATTTAGGGGTCCTATGAGTAGATAAGTTATGACTATAACCATTTTTGAGAAAAATGATTCAAATTTTTGATTTTCAAACTCACATCCATGGTCAATTCTTAAGGTATTAATTCTAAGTTCACTTAGGTTTTCTATAGATTTAGAATACTTTGTAAAATAAGAAAAATCTTCACTCTTATGATATAAAAATATTATCCAAATATACCTAAAAAATCATCTATAATTACATAAACATAGTGTTTCCCATTTAAACTAAAAACATTTGATGGTCCAAACAAGTCCATGTAAACCAACTCAAGAGGTTGAGAAATTGAAACTTCTCTCTTTAACTTAAAATATATCTTGTATTATTTCCCTTTTTGATAATGGTTAAAAACTTTGTCATTTAGGAATTCAAGTTTGTGTAGATTCCTAAATAACCATTTCCTAGTGATATTTCTAATTGAATGAATGTTATAGTGGCCTAGCCTCCTATTCCAAATACAAGATTCTCTATGAAAGTCACTTAAATAAGAAACATTTTGTGAAATTAAATAATCATGATTAACAACATACACATTATAATTTCTAAAAGTAGTAAATAATAAAGAATTTTTATAATTAAAAACATTACAAGCATTTTTTTCAAACTTCACATGAAAACCATCATCACGTAGTTTTGAGATGCTAATCAGATTGTATTTTAAAATATCAATAAAAATTACTTTAGAAATTATAACTAAGTTGGTGTTACCGATTTGTCCAAGGACAATGATATTTCCTTTATAATTTTCACCAAAGGTGACATTATCACCATTAACCTTTATTAGGTTCTTGAACCTTGAGTAATCTCCTATCATATTCCTATAACATATTCTATCCAAGTACTATATATTTCTACGGGGAATCTTTAAGCAGCTTTCCTATAAAATAAATTTTATACCAAGAATGATTTTGGTACTCATATTTTCTTAGGTCTAGATATGTTAGTAATTAGAGCTTTAGGAACCGATATTTTATTGATAGGTTTCCTATAAGAATACTATAAACTTTTTGAAATAAAAACTTTATTAGGTCTATTTAAAAAATAACTAGCATTAAAATTACTAGAATTTGACTTAGGAACAAAAGTGATCTTAACAACTCTTCTCTATATAGGTTGGTAACCTAGACCAGTAATATATTTAAGAAGAAATTTTTCCCTAATATTTGAGTGAGAGTTTATATTCCATTTTTAAATATATCTAAGTCTTTCTTCAGTTTCTCATTTGAAATTTTTAGTTTGGTATTTTCTTTTAATAGTTGATAATTTTTATCTTTCTCTACAGTGATGTCAATTTTAACACTAGAAGATAAAACATGTTATTTTTTCAGAACTTTGTATTTGTATTTGAGTTCATTAAAAGTATCTTCAAGAATATTTCAGTACTCAAACATTTTATCTTTTGACATATCATCATCATTTTCATTTTCAGAATGATCATAATTATGTACAAGAGATACAATAGGTACATTAGATATGTTTTTCATGAAGCACATGTTTTCTATATTAGGCTTCTCTTCATGAGTTTAGTCTGAGTCATTGGAGTTGTCTTTAGAGGCACTCAATTTGGATTTCATGGATTTCTTATACTTTCTATCCTTATCATCATACTTATTTTTGTACTTCAACTTAGGATAGTCATCCTTAACATGTGCTTTTCTCTTACACTCATAACAGGTGAAATCATTTTCATTATTATCTCATTTCTAGTTCTTTTTCCAATTTCGTCTAATATAATACTTTCATTTGTAGCTCAATTTCCTAAAAAAATTCTTCTTATTATAGAACTTCTTAAACCTTTTATCCAAATGGGTCATTTCCTCATCACTACCAGCTAGTGATTCATTGTCACTGGAGATTTCAGCTTGAAATTTTTTCTTTTCTTTCAATTTTGATGCAATATTCTTGAAGGATATATATTTCCTATTCATTTCATAATCTTATTCTCGATTAACCTTAAGATATTCTTCATACATAATTATCTTCCCATTCAATTCCTTGACAGGTATTTTACTAATGTCATAGGATTCCCTTATTAATACAAATGTCCCTCTCCATCTCTCTAGAAGACATCTCCGTAGTCGTATAATTTGATCTTTGTCTGACACTAGATTCCCAAATGAGCTCATTGTATTCACTATCTCATTGAACCTAAGATACATATCAGAAATAAACTCTTCATTTTTCATATTAAATGTATTATATTTAATTTTATAAGTGTTCAATCTCATTTATTTAACATTAGTAGTTCCTTCATGAGAAATAACTAATGTATCCCAAAATTCAAAAGTAGATTTACTTGCAGATATCCTATTAAATTCTTAATATCCTATATCATAGTAAAGAGAATTCATGGTTTTTCAATTTTTATTATAAGAAGTTTTAGTAGAATCATCCCAAGTATTCCTAGTAGTATTAGGTAATTCATATTTATCCTTTATAGCAGATCAAATTTCAAAACATCATTCTTTCAATATGTATTTTCATTTTTATTTTCCATTGAGCATAGATATTTTCATTAAATAAATGAGTTTTTTTGGTAGTAAAAACTTCTTTTCTATTATCCATTTAAATAACTAAATTTATAATTGATAGAAATTTAAATTTTTTAAAACACAGCTAAAATCATAGTTGAAAATATTTAAAAAAAACCTTTGATACTAAATATTGGTTAGAGTGAGTATCTCAAGAGAGGGGTGAATTGAGTACCCAATAAAAATTTCTGCCCAAAATAGGCTTAAATGAAATCCCCCAAATATTAAAACATCCTATATAATCAAAATAATAGATTTATATAAGTTATGATCTTTTAAAATATTTCTCAAAGAGTGATTAAGTCTTAGTTAAAATAATTATAAAAATTACTTTAGCTTTTGAAATAAATTCACTTAACCAAAAACAAATATAAAAACTAATTAAGACTAACTATCAAATTAGTGGTTTTTTTATTGGTTAAAACAAATTCATTTTAAATATTTATAAATAAAACAAAACAAAACACACAACAGAATAAATACAAGAGGTTTAGTCTCAAGCCGAGACCTAATCCTCTCCACTTGGAAATCACCTGATTCCAAGAAGGTTATATAAAATAATATTTAATCCATAACTTGGATCAAGTATATAATAGAAAAATATCTATTCTGGCCATGCAAGGCTTCCTCCAAAAAAACCCATGGGAATAAAACAAATATAGGCCACACAGGGACCTCTTCCACAACACGTGGGTAAACAAGTGTAAAAAGAGAGTAGATAATATATCGGGTATCTTCCAGTTAAATAACAAGAGATAGTGTGTTTGTAATATATAGAGTAAACACACAAGGATCATAATATAAAGATAATAAATAGACAAAGAAATAAAGGATGTAAAGAATAAATTTTTGCTTGATCTGATGTGCTCTGAAGCTTGCGACTCCTTGGATGTAGCTTGAACAAGAGCTCGAGTCATGATTCTGAAAATTTCAATAAAATAGAGTGTCGTGAAATCTTTTGTTCTGACTGTAGGATCTGTATATTTTTTATTCTCCACTTTCTCACAATCGTGTGTAAGTAAGATGCAGCATGTAAGTTCTTAGAGAGTGTAACTCTTCAGGTTCTTGCAATATAGTTTAAGCTCACTTTTTATTTATGTGAATATCTCAATATCTATGTATGTCTATCTCTTGTATATCCATTAGGGATTATGCTACCTCTTTTAATAGCATCATGCAGAAAGAATCATCTGGATCCTCTAGTCCTCATACTGGACGACTGACACAAACTTTAATGAATCTCTACAATAGTTTAAGAACAATCATTAAAATAAGTCTCGACATTAAATTTGATAATATATCTATTAGAAATATTTAATTCAAAATAAATAGAAATAGTATTGGTGACTCTTCTGAATGGTGAAAAACTCAAGTGGTGACTTTGGTTGGTGGGGATTCATACCAATGGTGGCTCATCAGAATGGTGATTCTTCCCAGTGGTAGGTCATATCAACACTTTTCCAAATTTTGGATGAATAAGTTCTAACGGTGAGTCGCCCTCTAGCGGTGGGTCTTTCCCTTAGTTAATTTTCCATCCTGAAGTTGATTCATTGCTGATGGTTGGTCTTTTTCATACTTAGCCAAAATTTCATACTGGCAGTGACTCATATCTGATAGTAGGTGTTTCAAATACTTAGTCAAATTTCTTGGTTCAAGGAAGATTCATATCTAATGGTAGGTGTTTTCAATACTTTTTCAAATTCTCATCCTCATGGTGAGTCGTGTCTGGCAGTGACTCATCTTCAATGGTGAGTCTTTCTAATACTTATCCAAATTTTTTCTAATATTCTTTACATTATAAAATGTTACCATAAAACATAAAACACATTAATATCATAAGAAACATTATTTTTTTATCATTAAAACAAGGGTTATAACAAACTTACATTTCTTCTACTAGTAGAAAAAAGGTCTTTAATATTGATATTTTAACATTATTTCTTTAATAACCAGCATTAAAAGTCATTGAGGTTGACTTTTGACATTGGTTACATAAGAACCAACATTAAAAGTCCACTTTTAACATTTATTTTATTGTACTACTAATGTTGTTCCATCATATCCCATTTACCTTAGGTTTTTATGATCTCAAATACCCTTCATATGTTACTTATGTTTTTATCTTTTAAGTATGTTAATTAGGTTATATTATTATCTAAGTCTTTTAGCTGTTAAATTTTCATTTTCTAGAAGTTTTTTAAAATTTTAATAGGTATAGAAAATTGGTTATGTGAGGATTTTGGCTACATGGAAAAATTGCTACATGAGAAATTGGTTACATAAATCACCTACATGAAGGAAATGCCTATGTGAAATGGCTATGTTACAAAATCGACTATGTGGAAATATCCTACATCGATGAATCTTCTATGTGAGAAATCTGCTATGTAGATCATTAGGTTATATGAATTGGTTATGTGAAGTAATCAACTATGTGATTTGGATACATGGTGAAATCAGATACGTGGTTCTAATTGGCTATATAATTCAATTCAACTACATCATAATTTATCTACGTGAGTAAGAATCCTATGTGAAGTAAATCAGATATATAAATAAGGCCTATGAAAAATCATCTATGTAGATAAATCGGCTATGTAGATAAATCAGTGTGAAGAATAGATACATGAATCAATTTTTCTATGTGAATTCAAATATATAGAATTCATCTATGTGGTGATCTACAATCATCTATGTGGTTTTGCAACCTGATATTTATTACCATTGGTGTAATTTAAGTGAGAATTAATTCTTGTGCATTAATTAAATTTTGTATTACCTATTTATGGTAAAAATGATTATAATAATATGAAAATTCTGAGAAAGTAAATAGGTATAAGGACAATTTAATGGACATTACTATTTCTGAGTTATTTATAAGAAAATGACATGTGGAATTTAAATTCCAATTCTGAATTTTTTAATTATTTGATGTTGTGTTGTTAAAAGAGATGTTTTTTATGAATTTTAATTGTGGTTGGTGTGTATAAGAGAATATATTCAAGTACATATGCACTTAAACTATCATCTAAGAACCCACTCTTAGAGCTCCTTGTGCGTTGATTTTTCTTTTACTTGAAAAGAATAAGCTTAAATATCTACATTTGCACTATATTGATCATATTTTTTTCATTTCAAAAGACTCTATTAAATATTCATTTTATTCTTATCATATCTCCTGGATATTTCTTATCTTCTATCAGTTTTATCTTACAAATATGAGCCTCATATGTAAACACTCTATTTACTTTCTTTCTCACTGTGAAGGTTCCTATTAAAATAACCTTGAAGGATGTTGTTTGTAAAGCCTTGTTGGGTCCTAGTTGAACATTATTTTTATTTTACCAAGTGTTTACTACTTTCTCTTAGTAATTTAGTCCCTATTTAAAGGACTATAAGTCCCTAGTAGAAGGAATGGTCTAGTGAAAATAATGAAGCTCTTAGAGTTGAGCGTTGGTGGAATATATTAAGGGGTTTCTATTCTCTGAACCACTATAAATCTTTATATCTGATGTGTTTTATTTGTGCTATAATTTCTAATGCATGTTTGTGTTAATAAAATATCATAAGTTTAGTTTATCTTTAAATGGGTTTGTTTTATAAGTGAATAAAACTTCAAGAACTCAATTCACCCCCTCTTGAGTCTTAGTGCGGTCAATCTCTGAGTAACAACCGGTATCAAAGGAAGTGACTCTTAAGTTATTATCTTTCAAAGGTTAAAGTCTTAAGACCATATTAATAATGGATTCTATTATTTAAAATAGAGAATTTATATCAATGTTAATATCTCTCTTCTTTAATAGTGAGAATTATGGATGTTGGAAGGCATGAATAATAATATATTTGAATAACCTCGGTCTAAAGTTTTATCTTAAAGTTTTAAAGAATTATAAAATACTAAATACACAACCTAGAACATGGGATGCTAATACAGAATCCATTTATTATATTAACTCTAAATTTATGAATGATATAATATTTGGACTAGTTCCATGTGAGTTCAACCGAGTTTCACAATTTCAAACAACTCATAAAATGTGGACTACTATTTTAGTAGCTTATGAAGGAACATACAATGTGTTATCTCTTGGATATAATACTTCCAATCATAAGTTTTATAATCTCATAATGATATAAGGAGAAAGCATCACCCAACTTAATATAAGACTTACTAATGTTGTAAATAATGTTTTTTCTTTGGGAATGACCATTTTTGAAATAGGTCAAGCTTTGAAAATCCTCATAATTATACCATTAAGATGGAGTATAATCTCAGCTACCGTTAGGAAATCTACAGAGGTAATTAATTTTAAGATAAAAGATCTTATGGTAACTCTTATAATGTATGAGTCTAATATAGAAGCTGAAGATTAAGAGAATATATTGGTTGATAAGGAAAATTCTTCTTTAAAAGTTTCAACTTCAAAATATTTCAATAAAAGAAAATATATACAAATGGCTGAGTTGTTAGATGAAGACACCTCAAATGGTTCTGCTTTAGACAATGAGATTACTCTCTTTTCTAGAAATTTCAAAATTCTCTATAACAAAATAATAGGTATCAAGAAACCCTTCAATAAGTTAAATAATTAAGATAGAAACTCTAAAGATGTGATATTCTATGAATGAAAAAATCTTGGACACATCAAACCAGATTTTCTACAGCTACAAGACAATAAAAAGTTTGGTAAAAATTATTTAAAAGGGGTTGGATGAAAGAATAAATCCAAGAATTCCATGAATTCATTAAGGAGTGCTTATGAATATTCTAGTGATGATATATATTTAAACTCAAAATCTAAAATTTCTAATCAAAATGCCAACATGGGTTTTATGGTACACACAAATGAGGTATATTCTTATAATTATTCTAAGCATGAATTTGAATTTGAAAATGAAAATTGATATTATGAGGAATTAAATGAATATTTTACCATGATGGAAACCAAATATTAATCTTTGAAAAAGAAAAATAAAACCCTTAAAAAGTTATATAATATTTTTTAAAATTAAAATGAGGGCTTAAATACGAAGATTTTAGATTTTAAAATCAAGGTATAAAATTCTGCTACATCTTTTATTGAACATGATGATAAATTTAAAAGATTATAAAAATAAGTTAAAGACTTTAAATATGTTTCAAGTGTTTTCAAAAGATTTTAAAATTAGTTGAATCAAATCCTTAGAAACAATAGAGCTTGCAAAAATAAATTTGGTATAGGTAGTCAATGTGAAAAACCAAATCTTTATAAAAAAATATTTTATTCCTAGTTCAAAGAACAAAAACCTCTCCAAAATTACTTTTTTCACTATAAATAATTAGGTAACTTTGCTAATAATTTTAATTTGATAAATCCTAAATTTTCTGGAGTCAAACATGCTTTTCTTTCAAAAATATTTTCAAAATTTCGTGTTGGATTTTTGGAAAGCACAAAAATATTTGGATTCACAAATCTTTAGTTGGTAATATTTCTAGACCTAAGAGAATATGGGAAACAAAACGGTTTCTTATTTGATTTTCCTTTTTAGGGGAAATTTTTCAATATAGAAAATGATAAATGGCATCTGTATAGTGGATGTTCAAGGAACATGGGTAGAAATTTATCTAATTTTTACTCCTTGTTAAAAATTTATGGAGGCTATGTTACTTTTGGTGACAATTCTAAAGGTAGGATTATGGGAGTTGGATTAGTTTGAAATCAAAACTTAGTTTTATCAATAATTTTCTTTATGTGTAAGGATAAAATCATAATTTGATAAGTATTTCAAAACTTTGTGATTAAGGATATTTTTTTATTTTTCTAATAATTCATGTTCTATTTTTAAAGATAAAAATATTAAATTCAAGGAACCTAGAACGAAGAATGCCTATACTCTAGATTTTAATTCTTTGAGTAGACAAAAAGTGAAATATTTAAATTCTGAAACAAATAAATATTTAATTTCACATAGAATACTAGGACATTGTAATTTCTATTATTTGAGAAAATTATCTAAAGGGAATTTAGTTTCAGACATACCTTAACATAAATTTAATAAAAAGAAACTATGTGATGCATTTCAAATGGGTAAAAAACACAAGTCATATTTTAATCTAATTAATTATTATTCTACTTCTAGAACCCTATAACTAATTCATATGGATTTTTTGGACTATCCAAAACTGAAATACTAAGAGAAAAATATTTTCTTTATGTGCTTGCTGATGATTTTTATAGATTTACATGGGTTTTATTTTTGAGTGTTAAGAGTGAAGTCTGTTTTATTTTTATAAGTTTTTTCAAATTGGCTCAAAAAGAGAAAGATGCAAGAATTATTTCTTTAATAAGTAACCATGGAGGAGAATTTGAAAACCATGAGTTTAATTACTATTTTTCAAAACATGGTTTCAAATATAATTTTTCTTACCCTAGAACACCTCAATATAATGGTGTTGTTGAAAGGAGAAATAGGAATTTACAATAAATTTCAGTAACATTTTTATGTGAATATAACTTGCCTACTCATTTTTGGGTTGAATATGTAAATACATCATGTTATGTCATAAATAGAGTTTAAATTAGTCTTATCTTAAAGAAAATATCCTATGAGATATGGAATAATATAAATAAAAAAGTTTTACACTTTAAAGTATTTGAACAAAAGGTTTATATTCTAAACACCAAGGATGTTATTGGTAAATTTGATTCAAATACTGATGATGGAATCTTCCTTGACTATTATACCACTTCCAAGGCATATAGAGTTTTCCATAAAATTTCAAATACTGTTAAAGAATAAATTCATGTGAAAGTTTATAAAAATGATATTTTTTATCACAAAATGACTCAAGTTGATGAGTTAAGTGATTATTTTGAAGACATGAAACTAGAAAATCTCCTTGAAAATAAAAAAGATGATGATTTGGAACTTGATTTTCCAGAACCAAATATCAAAAGGTTGGATACCAGTGAACCAGAAAATGTGTTTCCTAGACGGCCTAAAAACCTTAAGAACCATCCCTAAGAAATAGTTATAGGAATCTTAAATGAAGGTATTAGACCTATAATGAGTGTAGTAAATCTTGTATAATTTTATGCCTTTTTGTCTCAACTAGAATATATAATAAGTCTTGGTGGATGAGATATGGTTTTTAGAAATAAAAGAAGAATTAAACTAGTTCAAGAGAAACAAGGTATGAGAATTGGTTGATAGACCCTATGACTATCATTTTATAGGAAAAAATGGGCATTTAGGAATAAAAAGGATGATTATGGTGTAATCACTATAAATAATGCTAAACTGGTTGAAAAAAGGTTATAATCAAGAAGATTATATAGATATAAAGATACCATTGTAGTTATAGCTAAATTACAATTCATTAGGATTCACCTAGCCAGTTCATATCATATAAATTTAAAATTATATTTGTTGGATATAAAATATACTTTCTTAAATGGTTTTCTTATGGAGGAAGTTTATGATGAACAACCTCATGGTTTTGAAAATCCTAATTTTCAAAATTTTAGTTTTCAAACTTACCAAATCTCTTTATAGCCTTAAATAAGAACCTAGAGCTTGGTATGAGCATTTAATTTATTTTGTTTTGTCAAATGGATTTTCAGTGGGAGTGGAATTTCCTAAAATCTTTCAGAAAACCTCATCTTTAGATATTTTGTTAGTTCATATATATGTTGATGATGTGATTTTTTTTTCTACAAATAAAAATTATGTAATGGATTTTCAAAACTAATGTAAAATAATTGAAATGGGCATGATAGGTGAGTAAAATTATTTTATAGGTTTTCATATTTATCAAAATGAATTTGGGAATATGCTAAATCAAATAAAATACATACTTTACTTACTTAAAATATTTATACATGAATTTGGAAAAGTACATACAACCCCTATGAGTTCTACTGAAAATATTGACTTGGATGAAGCTAGGAAACTTGTTAACAACAAGATATATAGAGGAATAATTAGGATCCTATTGTATCTTACTACTAGTAGACCAATCATTATGTTTACAGTATTCTTATGTGCTAAATTCTAAGTTAATTCTAAGGAATCTCATTTAAAAGTTTTCAAAAGAATTTTATGATATTTAAAAGGAATAATTTAACTTTACTTACTTTTTCAAAAACTTATTATTTTAATTTTTCTTCATATTTGGATGATAAATTTGGTGTTTGTAAACTAGATATGAATATTACTTCAAGAACCTATCATTTTCTAGGTAAATCCTTAGTATTTTGGTCTAGTAAGAAACAATATTTTGTTACATTTTCTACAATTGAAGCAGATTATAAAATAGTTGGTAGTTTTTTTGAACAACTATTGTGGATAAAACACAGCTTAATGGATTTTAGATTCAATTATAATCAAGTACCAATAAAATTTGATAACACTAGTGATATCAATATTTCAAAGAATCTGATAAACCATTCTAGAATGAATTATATAGATTTAAGACATAATTTCTTGAGAGATCACGCTTAAAAAGATGATATTACTCTATAGTTTATCTCTAATGAGAATTAGTTAGCATATATTTTTAATAATCCCATTTAATATGATCATTTTTATTTTATTAAAATAGAATTGGGATTATTCAAATTTAAGTGAATTCAATTTATCTTATTTATTTAAATTATAATTTCTATAGTATTTTATTGACATTTTATCTTAATAATTTATAGAAATTAAGTTACATTATATTATTTCTAATTATATTTTATTTTATTTATTTTAAGTCATAATTGACCCAAATTCCAAATCAAGTACATAATACTTTTGGGATTCAGGTCCATGGCCTAAATTTCAATTATCTCTTAGACCTTTCTCATTTTTCAGAAATCCTTTATCTTAGAGGAAAAACCATTACTCTTTTCCATCCAAATTATCTAGGTACCCTCTCAACCTTCTATTGAAATTCTACCATGGTAAATTCCAAGTGTGGAGATGATGTAATCTTTGGTTCTTCTAAGAAAGAAAATTTGGACAGTTCACCGTGCATGTTTCTTGCTGGAAAATTCATCGATATGTGTTTGTTGAAGTCAACAAGGATACTGCTAAATAAGGTCCTTCAGTTTTAAGGTTGGTAATTTTTTTTTGATAAAAATAATTCTAGTTTCCTATTTGAGGAATAAGTGAATGAATTTATGAGGAATGATGAGTTCTAGTTTGGTGAAATATAGTATATTATTTCATCAAACATCAATGGAAAGGTTGTGTTTGTTTAGTCATTAGAGTCAGATGATACCTTTCATTATCACCATGAGGGGAGTTTAACTTTAGCCAAAATTTTGTTTCTATGAGATTATTAGGACCAACTGAAGTATTCAAGTTCATGTTCGAAACCTATAATTTTGAAAATAATCATGTTAAGGATTTAGAGCCTGGGTGGAAGGTTCTTTTTAAGTTTATTCAGACTAGGATTACCCGAGGAGCTAGATAGATGGAGAAAGTATTGTTTCAGAATTTTTATACCTTATATATCCTGATTAAAAATATAAATATCAATATTTCAAGGTATATGATGTGGTTTATAAATCACTATTTAAAACTAAAAGGTAATTTGAATTATTAACCCTATGTTAGGCTTATCTCCCTAGTTATAAAGAAAAAATAAGTGGATGTCATTGAGTGTGATGAAATAAAATTCTAAAAGAGTAATACTCTTTCTGATGATCTTTTAAAAACTATTGGATACTACTGTGACACATCTTCAAATTCCTTGAGACCTATTAGTTATAAAATTATGGATTAGGGGGAGTTTTCCCAAACCCCACCACATAGGGATACATCACCTACTAATATAGAATCTTCTAAGGAGGTGTATGAGTCAGTGGTTTCCATAAGAGGGCCTTAGTTTCCAAAAGTTATTCCTATTGTAAAAGAGTTAGTTCAAAGTGTGTAAGATGAAGTTTCTATAGCTTCTTAATTAGTTCATCATATTTAGCCAGAAGTTGGGATATTTTTTGTAGTTCCTGAGGAAATTCAAGTTGAATATGTTCCTAGTGCATCATAATATAAAAGAATACCTAAATATGAAGTTGTTAATTAAAGAGTGGATCCAATTATTCATGGATTGCATATTGGGAGAGGTAGAGCTGGAGATGTGTTTATAGAGATTTCTAATCATTCTCATATATTACCCATGTCATCAACTCATCCTATGCATAAGGATGCACCTTCTATAAGTAAGATATCTGATAGTTCTGAAATAAAAACCTTTGCCTCAACTCTATTGACTGAGTTTGACAATCTCAGAGGAGATTATAATGAGTTGAAGAATGAATTGATATCCTATAAATATGATATCAAAAATATAAAGGAATATTCTATACCAAAATATTATTTTGATAGATTAGTTGGGATATTGGTAACTCAAACAAATCTGATCAAAAATCCTCATTCATCTTCTTTTGTGTAATAGGCTGTTTTTTAGGTAAGTGAAAAATATTTTGAGGAGTTGAAAACTCAAGTGGACTGAAAAAAAAATTGTTCTACAAATTCATAGTTCAATAAACGTGGAGTGTTAGTTTTATATCAAAGATACATGATCCAAAATATTCCTATAGTTAAATATGATTTTTATTAGGATATTCTGAATGAAATTCAAAGTTTTAAGTCAGAGATGAAGGAAATTTTTCATACCCTGGAGAGTGTTGTGGTCATTCAGTTTGAATTCATTAAGAGGTTTCAAACAATTACCACAGACTCTAACTTTGTACCTTCAGTGGTTCCTGATTTTTATAATGGTGTTGATCAAATAATTTCATATTTGGATTTTGTGTCCTCTCAGATTCAATGTCTATAGAGTGATATGTCCACACCTATCTCAATGTAATATTTCAATAAAGACCTTTTGGGTGAGCTCAAAGAGAGAATAGAAGCTGTTAAAAATCTTAGCGTTGGAATAGATGTTTTCTTAAATGACACAATGGAGTATCTCAATCAATCTATTAGTGTAAATCTGAAAGATATCTTAGATTTATATCATAATATTTAGAGGATGATATCTAGTTCAATTGGCCATGTGACTAGAAATCCTCAAAGAATAACATCCTTGCTAGTAAAGATCTATGAAGAAGTTGAAGGGTTGTATTCTGAAGAGGATTCTAGTTCCTCATAATCTGAAGCATCTCAATTAGTTCCAGTTACTGCTATAGAAATGTAACTTTTTATTTATAAACCTCTCAAATATATCCCTTCTTTGCAACCATTTGTTGTACCTACCCTTGCGGTACTTGTTTTAGTTTTACCTGATCCTGTTGTTTCTACTATCGGTGGTCCAGTTCTACATCCTCCATCTAGTGTTGTTCAGGAGGAAGATTAAGTGCTAATAGGTCAAGTATCCAATATGGAAAGAAATATACAATATATAAATAACAAACTAATTAGTGTTCAAGGTTCTGTGGATTGAATTATAAATAATTTACTATTATACCTCCCAACCGCTCTATCCAATTCTCAATTTCTTCCCCTATTTAGTGATCATCAAAGTTTCACCTATATTTAGCTTGATTATTTCAAAGTAATTATAAGAAATTGTCTCTCCTATGTCGTTCAAATGCATAGATAAGAATATTTTATTATCCTTGAGTTATAAAAATCAGATATCACCAAGAGAATATACATGTGTACAGATGTCTTGTTCTCTATATGAGGATGAAAGACTCTAGGCCCATCTCCTCCAAATACCTTTTGAGGTACCAGACAGAGAATTGATACAGTTTATGATCTAGAAAATATCTATAGGAAAGAGCACTCAAAGGTGTATGCAGCCTTAATTGCTGAGAAATCTAGGAAATAGGATTCCCCCTTTGACCCTATGAAGAATTTAGAGTTTATAGCTATAAGATCTTATGATTTTAGTATAATTTAAGGTAATATTGAAAAGATACTTGGCAAGCCTACTTAAGATTCGAGAGATAGATCAGTTGTTGTCTCTACAGACTAGGATATAGTAGAGATTGGTAAATATTTGTTTTCACCAACAATATACCCTCTTACTAACTCTAGGACCTCTCTTAGATTTAAGATACCTCCACTCAAACTACCTTCTCAGTTTTACTCTATTCATAAGATCGGGTCTTCTAACTAGTGTATTTTATATGTATTTTTTTGTGGGTGTTGAGTGCATGTATCTTTGCAAAAATATTGACATTTAATAAAATTATTATTTATCCATTTATTATTCCTTTCATAGTGATTGTTTCCATTTAATTTTTTAATATATTTATTTTGATTATTGAATTTCATTCTTTACATAATTTCAAATTCAGTTTCAACACTATAATTAACTAGTTTATCACTCTAAGTGCTAAATTAAAAAGTGTGTTTACTCTCTATTTCCTTCCTTTATAGTGACACAAAATGGGGTAAAATTCAAAAAGTACTTCAAAGTGGAGAAGTTTCTGATTAATAGGAAGAATAAAAGGATAAATATAACTTTTTAAAAGTACTATATATATTATTTAGTTTTCTACAAAATTATGTAAAAACCTTTGAAAACTTTATGTTTAATAACTTATGGTTTTTTTATCATAAAAAAAGGAGATATTGTTAGAGTAATAATATTACTACAACATATCCCATGTACTTTAGGTTTTTATGACCTCAAATACCCTTTATATGTTACTAATGTTTTTATCTTTTAAGTATGTTCATCAGCTTTTATTATTATCTAAGTCTTTTAGATTTTAAATATACAATTTATAGAATTTTTCTAAAATTTTAATAAATATAGAAAATTGGATATGTGAGGTTTTTGTCTATGTGGATAAATGGATACATGAGAAATCGGCTGTGTAAATCTCCTACATGAAGGAAATGGTTGCATCATGAAATCGACTATGTGAAAATCGCCTACATCGATGAATCACCTACGTGAATAGTCAACTACATAGATCATTCAGCTGCATGAATTGGTTATGTTTAATAATTGAATATGTGATTTGGATATGTGGTGAAATAAGATACATGGTTCTAATTGGATACGTAATTCAATTCGGCTATGTCATAATTTGGTTATGTGAGTAAAAATTCTATGTGAAGTAAATCATCAACATAAAGAATGCCTATGAAAATTCAGCTACATAGATAAATTAGCTATGTAGATAAATTAGCTACATGAAGAATGTATATGTAGATCAATTCAGCTATGTGGATTCAAATTTTTAGAATTTGGCTATGTGGTGATCTGTAATTGACTATGTGGTTTTATAAACTATTATTTATTAACATTTGTATACTGCTAGTGGGAATTAATGATGTTGTGCGTTAATTAAATGTTTTATTAAATATTTATGGTAAAAATGGTTATAATAAGAGGAAATTGCTGATAAATAAAATAATTACAAGCATAATTTAATAGATGGTACTATTTTTCAATTATTTCTAAGAAAAGGACATGTGGAATTTAAATTCAAATCCTTGATTTTAAGGATATATTATTGTGTGATTAAAAGAGATTTTTTTTTCATGAATTTCAATAGTGGTAAGTATGTGTAATAGAATATGGTGAAAAACAGAGGCACTTAAACTATCTTCCAAGATCCCACTTGTATCACCTTATGCACTGCTCTGTTTTATTTAAAAAGAAGAAGAAGCTTAAAAATCTATAGGTGTGCTCTCTCAGTTATCTTTAATTCCATTTTAGAATATTATCTTTAGGATACATTTTATTCTTATCATCTATCCTTGAGATTTATTCTATTCTGTTAGTTTATATTACAAGTATGAGCCTCACTTATAAACACTTTGTTTATTCTCTTTCTCACTATAAAGGTTCCTCATAAAATATCCTTGAAGTATATTGTTTGTCAAGCCTTATTGAAGCCTGGTTGAAAGCTCATACTATTTTACCAAGTGTTGAATACTTGCACCCAATCATGAAATCCCTAATAAAAGGAATGGAAGACCACGATAAAAGGAATGGTCTAGTAAAAATCATCAAGCTCTTAGAGTTCAGCATTGTTGGAGTGGACTATGGTATTTCTATTCCCAAAACCACTATAAATTCATGTGACTGATTTGTTTTATCTATGATTTTATTTTTATCACATGCTTGTGTTAATAAAATATAATAAGATAAGTATATCTTTAAATAGGGTGGTTTTCTATGTGAAGAAAATTTCAATAACTCAATTCACCCCCTGTTGAGTCTTAGTATAGTCAGTCTCTGTCCAATGGGTTTAACATAAATTTTTGAATAACCTATGTTAAAATTCCTCTTTTAACATTAGTTCAAAATCAGATGATGTTAAATCAATATTAAAATTCAATTTTTAAATTGTACTTTTGAAAAAATTATATTAAGAGCCTATTTCTAATATCAGTTTATTAAAAACCGATATTAAAAGTTTGATTTGAAAAAAAATTAACATCAGGTATTTGAAAACCCATTGTTAAATGTCTATTTTTAACATTTATTTTTTTTAAATTCATGTTAAAAGTTTGAGGTGAAATTTTTAAAAATGTGTGTGTTGGTGAATTTCAATTTTTTTACATCACATTATTGTGAATATTTTTTCCCACTTACAAATAAATCATGCGGTTGTGCATTTTTTATTCCCGTTATAAATATATCTAATTAAACATTATTTTTCATTTTGTGGAACGTTTTATTTTTATAGGTTTTTTAGTTTCTCGGTCTACTCTCATTTCAACTTTCTACCAGTTTGAATTGGTAATCTATCTTTATTTTGATTATTTTTTCATATTTTTTTCATCATATACATTTTTTTAATTTTTTTCTCTTATTTTTTATAACGATGATTTTTTTAGAAATGACTAAACTTCCACATTATATATATAATCCAAAGATCAAAATCCCTCATTATTTTTTCATTAGTAATCTAATGGAGTTCAAAATTACTCATGAATTTTTCATCTTGAATAAAATGAATATCATGAAATGGTCTCTATTTTAGGAGGAAACGAGTGTTGCAGTGGAGAATAAGGAGAAACCTTAACTCCTATTTTTTATTTAATTTCTGAAATTTTTTGTTTTTTATCATTTTTTATTGAAGTTATGTTATGTGTATTGACTCATTATTTCTTCATTTATTCTATAAAATAAATGTTTAGGTTTGTGGGTTCTCTCTCAATTTTTTTTAGAAAACACATATTTTTAAGGAATGATATTTGAAAACCCAATGTAAAAAAATGGAATTTCGTGCCATTTATTTTAATAACCAATGTTAAAAGTAATTTTTTTTATAAAATATATATATATATATATATATATATCATTTTACATTGGTTATTTTAATAATTGATGTTAATGGGAACTTTTAACATTGTTTATTCAAATAACCTATGTGAAAAGTTATATAAAATTATATTTTATACTGATTTACCAAAATAATCATTATTGAAAAAAAATGTAGATTATAAAAACTGATGTTAAAAATATATTTACAACATCTCTTATAAAGATGTCACCTCAAAAACTGATGTTAAAAGCCTAAAAAATAGACGTTAAAGGCCTTTTTTATATATGTTCCTAAATATAGTAACATAATTCCATATAGATATTTGAAGGAAAACCAGGTCACTAGCTTCAAACTCTAGTTCTAATTAATGATTATTTTCATAACTCTTCTATCAACTTTTTTGTACATTCATGTATCACTAAATGGTTTGAACCTTCATTGTAATTTCTTGGACAAGGTTGGGACCTATCAGCTTCCTCTCTCCAACTTCATCCCAGTATGTTGGAGTCCTACATCTCCTCCCATATAGAGCCTCATATACTACCATTTTAATGCTCTAATGGAAACTATTGTTATATGAGAACTCTATCGAGGAGAGGTGTTGATCCCAAAATTGTAAATCCATCGAACAAGATCTCATCATATCCTCTAGATTTTTAATAGTCCTCTCAGATAGACCATCTGTCTGAGGATGATAAGTAGTGATGAAACTCAGCTTTGTATCTAAATACTTTTTGAAGACTTCTAGAACCTTAAGGTAAACCTTGGATCCTGATCAGATACAATGAAGATTATTACTCCATGCAGCCTTAACACTTCCCTTATATATATCTTGGTGAGTTAGTCAGGAGATAAATATTATTTAATGGAAATAAAATGCACTGACTTTATAAGACAATATACTACAACCTAAATGGAATTATGTTCTTTAGATGTATTTGGGATTCCTATAATTAAATCCATAGTTATGTTTTCCCATTTCCATACTAGTATGGGTAATGGTCACAACATACCCTTAGACTTTTGTCATTTATATTCAACTTCCTGGCATACCAAGCATCGAGATATGTATTCTTTAATTTCTCTCTTCATGTTATCCCACTAGAAGTTTTGTTTTAGATCCCTATACATCTTTTTACTTCCTAGATAAATAGATAAGGGGGGTTATGTGTATCCTCTAAAAGTTCCCTCTTCAATTCTGGTTTTGATGGGACACATATCTGAGTTCTAAACCTTATAACTTCATCTTTATCAATGTTGAAATCCAAAATATTCAATACCTTTTTCTGTATCTCTACATCATATTTCATGGATTCTTTGATCTTAATGTGGTTGGATGGTTGAGCAACCAATTTGATAATATAGGATTTATCTCCTCCCATTATGAATTTAAGATTTATCCTCTGTAAATCCATGAGTATTGGGTCTTTTTCAATCCTCATCATGGATATAGTAGTATGGTATTTCCTACTCAAAATATCAGCCAATTTATTTGTCTTCCCTGAGTTATAGTATATTAATTAGTCATAATATTTTATCAATTTCAACCATATCCTTTAGTTCATATTCAAATCCTTCTATTTGAATATATATTTCAAACTCTTATGATTAGTAAATGTATCACAATTTTCTCTATTGAGATAATGTTGTTAAATATTTAATGTAAAGATCACTATCACTAGCTCCAAATCATAAATCCAATAATTTTTTTATGAGTATTTAATTAGCACGAGGAATAAGAAATTACCTTATCATTCTATATGAGGATACAACCCAAACCCTTTTTTAAAGCATCGATATATATTACAAACCCTTCCCCATTATATAGTAATATAAATACAGGAGTGGTGAACAACCTCACTTTTAGTTCCTTGAAACTTCCTTCAAATTATTCAATCTAAAGGAACTTCTCTCCATTTTATGTTAACTTTTTTTAGTTTATTTTATATTCATGATAAATTTCTCACAAAGCATTGGTAATATCTTGATAACTCAAGAAAACTATGGATCTCAATTATGGCGGTTGGTTTTTTCCATTATTTATAACTTATATATTTGATGGATCTACTAATATTATCTTTCTTATGATTGCATAAACCAAGAATGATACTTTTTTATCCATAATTCACACTTGTTAAATTTAGCATACAATTTCTCCTTTCTCAAGTTATTTAACACACTCTAAAAATAATCTTCATGATTTTCCTTAATCTTTGAATATATAAGAATATCATTAATAAAGATGATCATAAATTGATCAAGGTGGTCTCTATAGACTCTATTAATTAGATCCATGAAGATAATGAGAGAATTCATAATCCTAAATAGCATCACTGTAAATTCATAGTGTTCATACCTCATATGGAAAGAGGTCTTGGAAATATCCTCCCTTTTAACCATTAACTGATGATATCTAGATTAAAGGTTAATTTTGAATAAGTATTAAGATCCTTTGATTTAATCAAACAAATCATTGATATGGGGTAGAGTATACTTTTTATTGATCGTGATTTTATTAATATCATGATAATCAATGAAAATACACATCGATCCATCCTTCTTTTTGACAAAGAGGATTGGTGAAAACCATGGTGAATCACTAGGGTGTATAAAACCCTTGTCCATATTCTCTTTAAATTCCTTCTTTAATTCCTCCAATTCAATGGGATCCATTCTATATGGACTCTTTGAGATAATAATGGATCTAGGTATGAGTTCTATTTAAAAATGAACCTCATGGTCTAGGGTAATACTATATAGTTCATAGAAAAATAAATCAGTATATTTATATACAATATGCATGCTATTAATGTTGACTTCCTCTCTGATCATTTGATTCAATATTCCCTCATTGTTGGGTATCATAACCCATATTATATAATTTTATTCCACAGGGAGTTCATAATCAGCCTTGTATTGATACTTGATAACAGGATGATTTAGGAAATAAAATGAGATTTTCATATCCTGAAATTTGATATGTTCTCTATACAGAGAGATTAAATCCATGCCTAATATTACATCAAAATCAAACAAGGGAAGTATAACTAGATTTTCATAGAGTTTCTTCCCAAACATCTTGATCAGAAAAGAGTTATATATCTTGTACATAATCATCATGCCACTAAAATTTTTCACATATAGTTCAATATCCAATGTTTGAGGGGGTGAATCAATATTCTTATCATAATTGTATGACATAAAAGAATATTAATAACCATAATCAAATAATTCATTCTTGGTTCTAGAGTGAAGGATATGTGTACCTTTCACTAATTCATTATTGTGATACACCTCAATATTGGTAACTATGTATACTCTCCCATGTTACCTTGGTTTAAGTGGTTGTTGGGGTTTATTCTCTTCATTTTATCTTAGATTAATTCATTGATTCATATAATTCTAAAACTCATTTCATTTTAATCATTGTAGTACGGGTAGTGTATTAATAGGGGTCACCTTCTCCTCTGTTATCTTAATCAACCCCTTATCATCAGAGCTTCCATGATACTCCACTTTCATATTCTTTTCCCTATAATAATAAGAGTTTATATCCTCCATATCTACTTTAAGGTCACATCAAACAATCACTTTATAGCTACCAAATTATATTGTGGATAAATCCATTTGAAAACTAGGATTTGAGCCAGTAAAGAAGTAATCTATTTTTCTTTAGGTGTTAGAGATTAAACTAGAGGCATACCTTATAATTCTTGTGAAATTTACATAGATTCTACTTCATCCTTTTTTTTGGTATTCTTAATGATATTCCACCACTATTCCGCCTTACCTTCTAAATAGTATATGGTCAAAATGACCTTCTCGTGGTCCAAACACTGGAAAAAAGAAAATATATTTTTCAGCACATTGACCCGTTGCTTAGAAACTAGTGGATTAGAAGACCAGCTAAAAGATGTTAGATGTTTATTCATGAATGAATTGATATAGATATGATCCTTCCTTGGTGTTTTTGGGATCTCACCATGATTTTCATTATTACTCAAATCTTGATACAATTGGGTGAGAATTCTCATGTGGTTTTGTATCCCATCCCCAATCTCATTAGGTTGCCTATTGTTACAATATCTACATTGTACATAGAACCCATTGTTTACTCATTTCTTTTAGGTTCCCACAATTAACATGACTAAAGGAAAATTTGGAATGGGTATACTTAAATTAATGAATGCACATATAAGGAAACTGTAAAATTAGAAAGAGTATTTAATAAATGGAATGTATATGTTAACCTTTGAATCTCTAGGTTTCAATATAGGTTATCCATGTTTATTTTGCTAACTAAACTAGTTATATATTTAAATCCTTCATAATGTTTCATGAAGAGAATTTGAATCAACCAAACCATATCTCCCATGATTGTAAAACCAGGTGTGCAGTTAGGCCACTTTTTCATGTACTAGGTAATGATTGAGTTAATACCCAATACACCCCTTTCATGGTTACTACCCCTAGGTAAATTTTATATAAGATATTTAATCCACATATAGTATCTATAGAAGGATTTTATTTCCAATAATACCGCATAATCTATACTTTAACAAAATTTTAGGATCTTATCTTATACTTAGACTTAACTCTTAGACGTATCCCTAGGGTTTTCATTAATGTTCTCTAAAATAATACCAAAAATAATTAAAACCACCTATTATAACAACTAAATCACCCCATTCAGAACATAACATAAATAATGCATTAATTTCATGATTTAAATAATACATCTCACAAATAGTCGCAAAACCCAAGGACTGAAAGGTTTAGTGTCACGGAAATTAGCTATATAAACATCTTATTTTACAATTTTTATGAATATTTTCCAATAATTTCACTCATATAGACCCATTTTATATACATATCACATTATATAATCATATTCATAACCTAAGGAAATTATAAACATAAGAATGTTGTGAGCTCAGATGCTCAGTAAAGAAAAATGTATCATAATGTTGCAGATCATAAAGATGAGGGAGAACATGAGGAAGGGATGAATATATTAATAAAAGATCACGTGACCATAAATTATAATCATAAAACATGATATAGAAACTTAAGATCATAAAAAATAACATTAAAGAAGCATAAAAGTTATGACATGTCTCAAAATACATCTCAATAATCATAAAACATGTGAATGTGACATAAGTGTGTGGAATACTTTAAAAATAAGGTGTAACATGAAAGCATGGAATATTATTAAAATGAAAAGAATATATAAAATTTGGAATAACTTTATAATCAAATTGGAAATATATCACAACAATAAGTATCAAAAATTATTTATGAGCAGACTTATTATGTCTATGCTTATGAGAACAAATTCATTATGTTCATGCCTGAAAATCTGAGAAAAACCATTATGCCCACACATGTGTAAAAAGACTCATTATTTTCATACCTAATTATCCCATGAGATATCAACATAAACCAATGCATTTTAGAGAGTTATAGGACCAACCCATCATCATCCTTACATATGTGTTCCACTTAAAATCAATCATCATAATATCTTAAAGAACCCATAGAAAAAGAATGAGTCTCTTAAAATATTCAAAAACATCACATAAAATGAACTTAAGAAAACATACGATATCAAAAATATAATTTTCCAAAAGGAATAATTTCATAATAAAATATAGTGGGTGATCAAAACATCACTTCATGAGAGACAATCCTTAGAGTAAAAATAGAAGTTAAAATGAAAAAGTTTTTACAAAACATTTTAAAAATTGTTATAAAAGATACAGTTAAAATTAAATTAAAAAAATAATAAGGAAAGAGAATAATTTTGAAAACCTTATTATAAATATTTCTAAATAAAGTATCCTTTAAGAGAACCAAAAATCAAGTTAATAAATCTAGAGTGGTAAATTATGAAAAGAAATGTCGTTATTAATCTTTTTAGGTTATTTTAATAAAAAGACCACATCAAAGAAATTTTGAAAGAAATTAATTTCATAAAAGAGGTAAAGGAAAATATGAGTAATATAAAATAAAAATAATATTTTTATTTCATTAAAGAAAAAAAAATTATTTGAGAAAACATGGACATAGAATAAAAGATTCATCGGTAATAATGATAGTTATTCTTACCAACATTATACTTTCATTTCAGAAAACATTTTATCAAATAAGTGGTTATTGATAATGAGAAATAATTTCACCATAGAATAAGAGAAAATAACATATAAAATAGGGGAATATAAGGATAAAATAAATCTTGGAAATTATATATAAGTAAGAAATACTATGACCCAATGAATCGGAAATTGAGTTGATGAAACCCTTAAGATATTAGTAGTGCAAGAATCAAAGGATATTGAGGGGAAGATCATGAAATGGATATTAAAATATCATAAAATGGAATATATTTTAATATTTGGAATTAATATATTATTCAACACACCATATAAAATAAATTATGGTGCGCAATGCCAAACATGTTCCATAGAGTTGAAAATGAGATAAAGAAACCCTTACCTTGAATGCCTACTAAGTTGATCACACTTAAACCTCATGTATAAAAACCATAACCATATTAATAACCTATTTAATAACCTTATTCATGTATATAACCTTTTATAAACATAATTTATAATTATTATCTACATTTATATTAGTGACTTCTTATCCCTTTTCAATATCGATTGTGAGAAATATTGATCATTTTGAAGTAGTTTTATAATAGCGATGTTGTTCCTCATTCTTATACTAGATTTAATCATTAATATATCATAAAATTTAATATAATTGATTATTTATAATTATTTATAATGTTATAATTTCATTATATAGGGGGTTTGTTTATGATCCTTAAAGATGAAATTGGCTAATAGCATGTTTCGATGATTTTTAATGAACGGATGTTGGTATCTTAATTAATGAGTTTAATATTAACGTTGCCATTATAGAACTAAAATAAAATTTTTATTTACTTATTTATATAATATTTTATCATTAATTAAGTTCTCATAGTCATCCATGATATTATTTTATAGCATTGTTCAATTATGTGATTAGACCGACCTAAACATGAACATGCTATAATTAATGGGTGATTATGATTATGAAAGTGGTTTATTTTGGAATAATATTATTATTAAATAATAATAGTGATATTATTTATATAATTTTAATGTTTTTAATTATATTTTAATATATTTTAATAAATAATATATGAAAAAAAATGTTGCATCACTTCATGGAGGTGGTAGTCCGCACAACCCACAGTTAACATTTTCATTTCTCAAAGAATGAGAGGGAAATAAGGTGTATTATAATTTTTATATTCATAATAATAATAATACATATGAAACATGTATTCTTCAATTTCACCCTTATAATCATAAAATATAGTTAGTGATGAAAAAAATGAAAGTCATCGCTTCTTGGAGGCGGTAGTCCACACAATGCACAAATGACGATTCCATATTTCTTTATAGAAAAGGGAAAGGTGGTTAATAATTATTAAATTAGTATAATACAATTAAGTATAAAAACAATACTAATTTATTTATATATGAACTATAAAATTATATTTGGTAAATTAATAAATAAGAGAAAAGAAGTTAGGGAAAACAATACTCAAATTGAGGACATGTGTTTTCCCTTAGAAGATTACTTGGAAATAGAGTTAGTAAGGCAATATATTGTGATTGGATAATTAATCAAAAGGAATATTATTATAAAGGAATTAAAATGGGTATATTTTGAGTAAGAAAATTAATTCTTTGATTGGTATTTAAGGGGTGGTGAGAGACCCCTTTTATAGGTGGTGAGAATGAAATTTTTATAATTATAACCACTTAATATAAAGGGATCACATGTTAAACATGTCAAGTGGATCCAAAAATGGACAATAATGGATTTAGGTATGAAATAAGGTTGATAATACTTCAACCATTAATTTTAACACATGTTTTATTGGAAACTATTACGTAAGTTCCTAGAATATTAATCACAGGTTTTCTAAATTAAACATAGTATTTTTAAAATTTATAGTTTTTCTTCTTAAAGAAATATTTGAATAATTAAAAGGTTGTATAAACTTTTATTTCTTGCATATAAAGTCATAAAATTTTTAGTTTTGGTGAAAACTATTTTTTTCACTATTCACCTAAAAATTAATTATTTTAGAAAAGTCATAAAAAATAAATCTTAATCTAATGTTGGCATTCTAAATTAAAAAATAAAGTTAATTTTAAAAAAATTCAAATTCTATAATTTATACATTTATATTTTAAATAAAAATAAAATATATAAATAAAAAATTGTTTTATTGAAAATGCACTATTCAAGCTTTAATTGTTCTTAATCCTATTTTGCATGCATTTCCAATTGACTACTATATTTTTATATACTAGAGGTTTTATTATTTTTATAATTTTTATGTCTAATATGTTTCAGATTATTTTAGTTTGGTGTTGGATTTGAAATAATCTTTTAAACACCATATTTATTTTAGGAGAAATATTTACTAAAAACATGGTTCATTATATTCATAGGAGATACATATTGCACTAGAAGAGTTTGCCTATAATAATAATTATCAGGAATCTATTCAGATGGAATGTTTTGAGGCCTTTTATGGAAGTTAATGTCGATCACCTCTATGATGAGTAGAGGTGGGGGAGTTTTATATTGTTGGTTTCAGTCGCGTGAAAATGATTAGGAATTTTTTGGATCATATATATATGATCAAGAAGTTGTTAGGAACCATTCAGAGTTGGTAGTAACCATACATATATTGATGATGTTTTCCTCTAGAGTTTGATATGGGAAATCGTGTGTTCTTGAGAGTGTCGCCTTGATTTAAACATAAGAGAATATGAAGGTAGATAAAGTTTGTGCCTAGGTTTATAAGCACATTTTAGGTAGTTGATATGATCAGTACAATGAAATATCATTCAACTCTTGCTTATAGATACAGTGTAATGCATGACATATTTTGTATACCTTGTCTTTAGATATTTCATCTAAATCCTTTTCATGTGCTCAGTGTCGGTGATATTGAGATAATAATGAATGAATCATTTAAGGAATCATATTTATACATAGTGTACTAGAGTAAGAATATATTTTATGAGAAGAAGGAACCTATGTTATGGGTGTAGTGGCGGAATAGACATATATAGGATGAGTCTTAAGAGTGGAAGCTGATATGAAAGTTCAATGGATGGATTTTTTCACTGGTGAGGCTTGATGATGCGTCTCAAGGATGAGTTAAAATATGGTGTGGAGGTTGTAATAAACTCCACGTAAAGAGCTATGAATTTGATTAAATTTTTATTTATCTATGTGTATATTGGTGGGTTTTGACTGTTGGAGGTGTTGGTAGAGGTCGAGGGTAAATATTTGAGGAAACAGACTCAGTGACGAAAAAACAATTTTTTGATGATAAATAACACTGAGTACCTAGTTGACTAATTTTGTGTACTCGATTTCTTAGGTAGAGTGGAGGTTGGCCCAAGTGGTCTACTAGAAATCCATTGGCCTTTGGGTAGGTATCTAGTGAGGTACCTGGTACCTAGTGGTATAAGACTGATTACCCATTAATTTATTACTATGTTTTTTAATTTAATTTAATTAATGGTATTACAAGATTATAAAAATAGACCCTCACCCATCTATTCATCTATAATGACTATATCCCCTCTCTTCTTGGATTCTTATCCTTCAAATTGGATTCCTCCCTCATTTGAGATTTGTTCCACATGTATTTTATACCGGTTGATCTCTATAGGTGAGTCTAAGGTTCCTCTTCCCTCTATTCTTGGTTTTATTAATACCCTTAACCTAAAATACATGATTTGGAGTGTTTTTCTCTATATTGGGTATTTCATCTAATTGTGGGTGATTCATCTTATAATCTTCGATGAATAGATATGTCTACATATTTGAAGTAAGTAGTCCATATATTCTATGCCATTTTATATGAGTTTTACGTGTCATATGTAATGTACACATAGGTTGGTGGGTGTGAAAAAACTAGGAAAAAACAAAGTTTGGTTTTTGGGGTTCTTGAGGGAAGATATGAACTATATCACTTATGATAACCCCCCTCCCAATCTTTTCTTCATATCCATGGTTGTTGATGGTTATGTTTCCTTGGGAAAGTTATGAGCGACATGGGAATTGGATCCCATGAGTGGTTTCCTTATGTTTGTTTTTATTTAAGGGGGATTGCTATGAATTGACACATGCCCTTAATGGGGCATGGAAAAAAATTACCTAGTATAATATATCAGTTATCCTATGTAGTCTCCCAAATAGAAATGCACACAAAACAGGTTTATCATTTTTAGTTGATTTGAGAAAATTTTGATTTTAATTAACTTTTGAAATTATGAGATTTGAAAAGCGATTTAAATTGATTGATTAAAAAATTGATAAAATATTGTGATCGGAATGGGTTTATATAACCTAGTTCTTTGCTATCATCATTTCCAATTTTTACCAATTCTACTTCCACTGGCTGGTAAGAGAGAGATTCCTCTATTAATTCATCTATCCCCCTTGGCTTGATGGTGATGGTAAGGTAATTCTTAATCAGGTATCAATAGATCTACACTCCTTTCTGTGTGTTTGGCATTGTAATGGGTCCTTTTAATAAATTAAGGCAATTTCTAATTGATAATTATTATTCCTTAATTAACAATAGTCCCTATCACAATTCCTCACATGTTCTGGCAATCGTTGAACACTCACCACCCAACCCTAATATTTTATATAGGAAAAATATAGGATTTGGGTGGATGGAGATATGGATCAATTAAAAATACAATTGAAATAAAAATAATCTATTCCTAGCATAGATTCATTCGAAATTAAAAACTGAATAAACAATTGAAACCAATTGGTAGAAAAAAAAGGTTTAATACAATAAATGTAGAAACACAAACATGGAAGTTGGTAAAGACTTCCCCTTTATTAATCACTCACAGAAACAAAACCTCTATGGATATGGAAGTAGAGTTGATTTGGGAGAGGGAATACATCACAAAATGAAGAAAAGAAAAGAAAAGGAAAATAGGGAAATAAATTTGTAGTTGACTATCGTCCAGAGTTTCTCCTCACTGACTGATCCCTTCTACTCTAGACTAAACCTAGGCCTCTATCCCTACTAGACATCATTAATTATATTAAGAATAAATTATTGTGTGGTCCTAGACCATAAAGGAGTAAAAAGGGGGGGTTTGTCCACTTAAAGCCACTAAACCATCCATTTCTACACTCCGTCTGAGACTTTCACATTGTGTAAATGTTTCATGGCATGTAACATGTGGATTCATGAGTATTTTCACATTGTTTATTCTTTAAGTTTCATGTTCTGAATTAAATTCATGATGTTTAATTTGTGGGGTTATACCTTTAATTTTTGAAAGATTTCATATCGTGAATAGTGGATTCATGATATGTGATGTGTGGAGCTGAACTTTTCATGGCTTCTTTTCACATTTTGTATTTTTTTGAGATTCACATAGTGAATATTATTCATAATTTTGAATTGGGTTTTTCTAGATATTTATTCCTTGTTTTATCTCACTTCTTCATTTTTGAGCTTCGGGGTTGGTATTTGATATGTCCTTGACTTTGTTGCATCCTCAATCTACCTTTAAAAATCTGTTATCACTCTGCACTGTGAAGCAGCTCACTAAATTGTTTTTTTTTACTTCAAAATAATTGTGTTATCCTACCCTGAATCATAAAAACAATTAAATACTATAAAGAATACTAAAATAAATTATAAAAAAACATTGTGTTTTATATACAAAAATATATGCAAAATATGACTCTGTCGGGCATCCTTAAGTATTCTTTGGTAATTGGAAGCATGTGATTGGGTTAGCCTGGCTGTTTTTTAGACATATCGTGGGATTTTGACATAGGTTGTTCCCAATTTAGTATGACCCATGAGAGATGGGTGTTAATATGGGATCTTAATTCATGCTAAGAAGAGGGTGACTTGACTTATAAATCCTAGGTTTAAAATGTTCAGGGTGTGGGTTTCCTAGTGAGAAATTTGGATTAGTGAGACTCGTTCCTACGGTTATAAACCATTCACCATGTTTATAAGATTTCATAGATATTTTAAGGTCTTATGGTGATTATCCATTCACCCTGACTATGTTTATACTTAGGTGATTGTTTATTCACCCTATTTATGTGCATGTTTTTTATGATTATCCATTTATCTATGATTATTATATAGTGACAAACCATTCTCTATATTTATTGTCGATGTGAATAGTGATAACCAACTCACTTTGTTACATGTTTATGTATATAATGATAACTCATTTACTATTTTTATTGATTATGTATGCAGTGATAAATCATTCACTATATTATACCATGGTGAGAGCATGTTCGCCATACTTATGGAATTATGTTATAGCCATAATCTATTCAATGATGGTTATTATTATAGTGGTGATAACCTGTTCATATATACTTCATTGGTTATGGTGATTACTAATTCACTCATGTTGTTTTGTGATATTAGTGATGACTCGTTCACCTCAATAATGGGTATAGTAATAGCTCATTCACCTTATTATTGATTATAGTGATAGCTTATTCACCTTATTGTTGATTATGGTGATATCACATTCACCTAGGTTATATTGAGTGGTGATGACTCATTCACATTATTATTGATTATGGTGATGACATGTTCACCTAGGCTATGTTAAGTGGTGACGAATTATTAACCCATACTCAACGCTGGTGGTGGTATCTCATTCACTTATTATATTGTTTTTAGAGATGATACCCTACTCATTATCTATTTTGATAGTGATGATGGTAATTGTTTATTATCTATAGTGATTTTGATACCTCATTCACCCATTATATTGTTGTTAGAGATGATAACTTGTTCATTCACTAGTTATGTTCATACTATTGGAGCATTATCCCATTTTACACTAGACTAGGAAGGTATGATTTCTCATGAGGGTGGCTAGTTAGTACCCTATGACATGATAGTTGATATGTTCATGATTATTTTATCATATTATATTATGCATGCACCCATATATTGCTATATTTATTTATGTTCATCATTAATGGAGGCCTACTAAGTATATTGATCACACCCTACGCATGAACTTTGGTGGGTGTGTAGAATTATTAATCATGAATACAAGTAATTAAAAGGGTCCTGCATTTGATGGATGAGCTAATATACATGAAATAATTGGGTGATGGGAGTGGGTGGAGCCTCAAACCTAGTTTTTTTAGTTGTCAATATCTTCTGTTCTTTTGGAATATATTATGCATGATTGACTCATAGGGTGATCCAATTTATATATTATATTGGTATGGAATTACAGTTGGCTCATGTTCTATTATAGAATGTGATCTTTTCTATGGTTGGTTTATAGCTATAATTTTTATATTATGAAATTAATTATGATTAGAGGTTTATTGTTACTTATGATTCTATTTTTGGTTATTTGATATAGAAGTTAAAGTCTCCCCACATTACTGGTAGACCCTCACTACTAGTTTTAAACCTCTGGTGTATGGGGAGGCACACTTGAGGTGTTGTGTCTCTTTGGTTCAAAGCTGTCCTGGATAACCTGAGGTGACTTAAGCATTACATACATATATATTACATTGTTTTAGATAAATATTAAATACATCTCATAATAATACATTCCCCATAACCATAAAGGTTTAACGTATTTGAATAATAGATACATAATCAACTTATTTCATGGAATATATTCAATATATACCACAAAGATCTTCTCACATAGAACACTTCTTAGACATACCCTACTTAAAACCTTTCTTCATAACCTGGAGAAAGGAAACATAATAAAGCATGAGCTTAGATACTCAGTAAGGGTCAACTTAAGAGATATCAATCAATGATCATAAATGATCTTAAGATAAAAATAAGGTAATGATAACATTATCATAACTTACAATAATTCATACCCAATCTATCAAAGATCATTAATCATAAATCATGGCATTTGATGTTGTTATAACAAAAGACATGTGTCATAAGTGTGTAGAATCATCAATAATTAATCATGGTCCATGATAACATATAATAATCATAATACATAAGTTTTTGGCATAAACATAAGCATATAAAATCAATTCATTATTCAAGGTTCACTCCTAATACTATCATTGTGGACAAAATCCCATAATGGGGATTCATACCCAGTCATTTCCAACATTCCCTTAGGAGTAACTTCCATCTAGTTCACTCTAAAATCTCTTAGGAGTTTATTAACTCATTAATTTATTAGAAATTTTGAAACTCCGTCATCATTACCCAATACATTGGAGGGATATATAATTTCAATCCCACCCATCACATAATCACAATTCATTTATATGTATGTCACAAAATCATAAATCATTTATCATATCATCATAGCATAACTCAAGGAAATTAAATGGGTTTAGTAAACATCTCATCATCATAATAATAAACCATCCAGAGACAAAATAAATATGGTATCATTTGATCATATCCCCGGTAAAGCATAAGTAACATCAAAGGATGTCATCATAGATGAAAAATGCCTTTAAATATCACTGGAATATTTCTTGATGAAAATACCCTTTTCGTTATAAAATCGCTTATTTAAAATATAAAATTTATAATATATTATGGAAAACATTTTATTTGAAAATAAAAATGGAAAATTATAGATGAATATTCAAATAATTGAGCATTCATGATGGTGGGAAATTGTGTATATATTGTAATCATTAAAAAAAGATTATATTCATACCATTTCTAAAAAGTATCTCATTCAGAATACAAAAAATAATATTCCTTTCAAACCTTTTTATATAATGTTAAACATGGGTAAAAATGAATTTAAAATAATTTAAGTTTAGTAAAAACATTATTAAAAATAGTTTATAGGACATGGATATGGATGAAAAATATTCTCGGCCAAAAGAAAAGAAATAAGGTCAACTTTTCTTAAAAACATTTTTTGAACCATTTTGAGTACCAAAGAGATTTGAATGGTAATAAAACATCAAAATTTAAAAAATAACTTGAGGATAATAAAATTAAATGGCTTTATAAAATAAGTATCATATAACTTCCCTCAATGGAAATTCAAGTATAAACAATCTCGGATAAAATGAGATTGAAACATAAATCTCTTACCTCAAGTCTTATCTTGTTTTGTACACATTAAAACATCATGTATAATAAATATAAATTTATTATAAATATATTCTAAAACCATATTCATCCATAAATTACTATGTATCATTCCATTATAATTTCTAATTATCCTTTTATTAACAATTCTTTCTTAAAATGGGCATTCAGGTGAAAATTGATCCTTTTTCCATACATTTTTGATTTGATGGTCCAGGTCCTTGAACCTTGGTCATGGTTTCATCATATATATAATATTAATCATGAGGTAATTATAATATTTATTTACTATATACACTTTTATATTCATTCATATAAATCCGTGATGAAAATGAATTACGACACTTTGTGGAGATAGTAATATGTACGTATGCATGAGTGATGTTTACACTTTTTGATGTATGAAATGAGAGAAAAATAAATAATAATTCACCTTTAAATAACTATAATAAAATCATAAATATCATATATATTCATTAAATTCACCATTATGACCATCAATGTGAATCAGTGATGAAAATGAAATATATCGATTTGTGGAGGTGGTAGTCAACACGTACACACAAGTAATGTTTTATTTTCTAATAGGATGGAAATGAGGTGGATAATGATTGTTTCATCATCATAATAACAATTAAGTATATTTAATATATATATTTCATTATTTTAAAATGGATATTATAATGACTCTGATTTTTCCATTTATTAATTCAGGATATTATATAGATTATTTTCGAAGTTAGGCACTGAGATGGTGTGAGATTCTGAGGTCCGGTGAGATTGGAATTTATATATTAATATCTTGTACATTTATTTTTCCTGAAAAAGTAGAATAAATCTTTAATTAAGTCTTAGATCAAAAAATATAAGGTTGTAGTTGAGTTCAAAGCATGGGATTTACCCTTGGCATTACATAATCTTTGTCGGCATCAGATGTTTTGGTAAAGTGCTATCACAGGTGCAAATAATAAAATAAATTTATTTAATTTATTCATTTCTTGATTTTGATGCAGTTACCTAGAATCCTATATTTAAATACATCTATGACTAAATCCTTAGGGTTAACCATATAACCTAGGGATTGAGAGGAGTTGTTGGAGAGGATCTGTTGGAGGATCATTGGCAGCCGACATCAGATCAGATTAAGATCAAGGATTTTTATGCCATTGGAGTTCGTGGATCTCATTAATGATAGAAATTCAAGATTATTCTTCATCAACGATCAATAAAAACTCCATGTAGGATGGTTTATTTATGTCATTCCATCCTGTTCTTTTATCTCAATCGAATGAGGATCAATTTCATGAATAATAATTGATTCGTGCATTGATGATTTATTTATTTGTGGTAGATTTATTTGTTAGTTGATCATTCCCTCTTTGTTCATTTAATTATTCGACAACTGATCGAGACCAAAATAAACAAAGGACAAGGTTTGTTCCTTATGTTTTTGGTTTTTGGATTTCTCCCTCATTTCTTCACACATTCATCACGGGAAATTTCTTAGGACCATGGTTCAATAAATACTAGGTATACGATCATTTCACGACTATTATTTAGCATAACAGATCAATACCACGAGTTCAGTTCATGATCAAGGAGTGACGATGATGGAATAAAATCTTAGGTGGATCAGAATGGATCGAAGATTCCTTTTCTTCCTGGTTTGACATGCGGTGGTGATGTCATGGATTGACGGTGGAATTTTCTGAGTAGATTTGAAGACTAGATTTAGATCTCCAGTGATGGGAGGGTTATAACAACCTTAGATCTACAATTCTTAGCTGGAATCACGATAGTAACAACGTGGATGGATGACGCTGAGGAGGACCTGAGGGTTATAGAAATTTTTAGGTTGCACGATGTGTAATCTGGGATCACACACCATGTGGGACCCTAGATGCGGCACTAGGGTTCTGTAGAGAAGAAAAGATCACATGCCATGTGACACCTATCAATGCCATGTGACCCATGCTAGCAGCTCGTTGTAGGTGTACATGAGCATGGTCAAGTGCATATGAATTGGTACACGAGCATAGCCAAAAGTACATGGGCATGGATAAATAGCATGGGAGGGTGTTGGAAGACCTATAAACATCATCTATCCTTACTTACACATCATGTATATAGATATCTACATGTTGTGTGATATGGAAGCACATGGTATATCAGGGGTTGTCTAGACACATCGTGTACCCCCAGTTCATGTAGTGTACCCCCTTTGAGGGTGTTTAGATCCCTTAAATTCATAATTTTGGACCTATATCAATTGAGTGTGTTCCATTGGTCCATCCTCTTGAGCGTATAATGATACATTGCATCCAAATATCTAGATTGTGATCCCCTTCAGAGGATGAGTACCAGATAGAGTTTGTGGTGTCTCTCTATGAGACCAGAGTGTGATCCACTATCATTCCTTCTTATATCCTAGGTGGGGTTCATAGAATCAGTGTGACCTCCTTGTGAAGGCATTGATATACCATCTAACAGACCATTTCAGTAGGGTTTGTGGTATCGTTGGCATATGATCCCATACATAGATGGTTAATCTGGATTTGGTTTATGGTGTCCCTCAGCAGTCCTGAGTGTGATCCTCTATATATGTATCGATATCTTCAGATACCATTGAGTTTTATTGGGTGGGTCCCAATGATCATAACCTCTTATTTTATTGTCATAAATGATAGAATGGATCATGGATTGGGTTCTCCTAGAATGAGAATTTCTTAGAAGCTTCGAGCAGAATATATGGGTTTTTTATTCTACTTTTGTTGATGTATTACTATTATGAGATGACTACTCATAATAATTTATGTTTATTGATTTTGGGTGTCATACTGGGTATTGTTATACTCACCCATGCATGGGCTCTGCCCTCACATGTCATATCTTATACAGATGGCTGAACTTTTGATGGAGTCCTAGAGGGATAAGGACCAGTCGGAGCTTAGTGAGCCGGATAGAATGAGGTGTGTACTGGTGGTTACATTTGATATTAGTCCTATCATACTTTACATATTGGAATTATTTTTAGTTTCTTTTAGTGGGATTATATTTGTTCATTGCTTTCCAGTACCTTGTTTTTATACTCTGATAGTGGGATTATAAATGTATGTGTGCATGGTTGTCACGACCCATCCCAGTGGGGCCCATGTCACGACTCCCCAAGCCCTCCTCCAATGGGCTAGGGGCTGGTGACTAGAACTGAGTAGGCATATCACTAACATGGGATGAATTTCATATATACTTTTACACATGAACACATCTCCAAGCTCACAAAATTCTGAAATGTAAAAGCAACTAAGAAACCAATGCATGCATACAACTATATCCCACAACCAGAGTATGACAGGAAGTAAAGTAAAGTAAACAGGGTCAAATACAATCCCACCACAAAGATTCTGTAACACAAGTCCAACCTGTAAGTAAAGGGTATTAGGACTGTTATCTAAAAGCCATAGGAACACACCTTAGTCTATCCGGGCTCACTAAGCATTTTTTGGTCCTGGTCCACCTAGGACTCCATCAAAATTTTGGTCGTCTGCACAATACATGACACGTTCAGCCAAATCTCATGCAGGGGTGAGTATAAAAATACCCAGTAGGATACCCTGAAACCACAAAAAAATATAACAAATGAAAGTATAATAATTTCTACATAGGTATATATCTATAACAAATATAACATTAATATCAAAATATACTCAAAACAAGACACATAGTCTAGAGGTAAGTCACAACCACTGTATACCATCCCTAGAATTCTAGCTTGAAGATTCCACAAAGCACTCATCTAGGAGAACACACTCTTGGTTCCAATAGGATTGATGGAATTTGTTCGAGATGTACTGCTCATCGGGTACTGTCATGAGAGAGATACGCTGATAGATCTGAATAGAATACGATACATAGATGAGGATCATTTCCAAGGTCATGGGGTGATACCAACAAACTTGATTTGGATTAACCCTACTAAGTAGAGGATTGGCACCCACATATTGTTAGTCATGTTGATACCAAGAACTCTGTCTAGGGTACGAAGATGAATAGAAGATCCCACTCTGGGCCTCTCAGGGGGGATTCCAACAACTATATCCAGGAATTCATGTTGAATGGATCATATTCCTAGGAGTAGGAAATGATTCATACCAACCTTCATGGAAAAAACAAAGGGAACAAACCCTAATGAAACTTGCGTAAGATAGGGTGGACAAGAGATTCAATCCATGTAGAAAGGGGGTACACGGCATGCAGTAGGGGTACACACCATGTCCCTTGACCTCGGGTATTGCCCATGTAGAACATATTGTGTCATGTTAACCTATGTCATGTAGAAGAAGAGTGCATGGCGTGTGAATGGGTTACATGTTGTGTCCCTGTATCTGGGGTCCGCCTGTGTACTTTGGTTGTGTGCCAGTACATGGCGTCATTCCATGTATTTTTGCCCATGTACCAATACACAAGGTAGCCCGTGTGCCTAGTCCAGGCCAAGCCGTGGGGGGAGTACACATCATGTAGGAAACCCATGTACTCCACCCCATGCACGTGTACTCCTTCAGATACACACCGAGTTCATCCAAGGGGGACACATGACATGTAGTCAAGGACTACACACCATGTGTATTGAGTTTTTTCAAAAACCATCTTCTTCCTCCCACTCATGTTGACCAATATTTTGACTTCCATTTTGGTGTTCGGTTCTCCATGAAAGTCCATATATGAGGTCATTTGATCATGACATCATCAAACCGGTAATATTAGGGCCTTTAATCATCTCATAAAATGAAACATCTTTATTCTTCGTTATGCACTGAAGAACATGAAATAAGCACCCACCATCATTTAATCCACTACCACTGCCACCATCACACCTCCATCAAGTCATACTGATGTTGAATCTGTGGTTTCATATTATTGCACCAATAATCGTAGGTGTAATGATCGATTGTTCAAAGGAATTTCAAAGTGTGGGGAAGAACAAATAATGCATGAAGAATGGTGAATTGGGGGAGAAAAGCACAAAAATGAGAGGGATGAACCTCAATTTATGTTCATGTTGATCTCAGTTTTTCACCATTAGAATGATAAAAAAGTCCAAATAATCTTGAGATTAAACTCCTGATAAATCCAGAAAAATAACTCATCCTGCAAATACAATCGAAGCGTAGATCAATTTATTCTTTGATTAGTCTGAATTCATCATGGAATTCAAGAACGGGAAATAAAAAAAATAAATCACATGACCTACTTTGATTCGGATTGGTCACTAATAAAAAATGATTGCCACATCATCTTCGTTGGCAAGGTACTTCAAGATCGGTGTGTGTTGATCATAAATCTGTGATTCCATCATCATCTGATCGAGAGGATTCTCCATATATCTCTTTAATGAATCTCTATATGATTCCAGGGTTATGAATCTAAAATTGTAATTCTAAAAAAATCTATTTAAAGATCCCACTATTTTTGCATCAATGAATTAAAATAAAATAATTTTCTTAAATAATTTTATTTATTTAAGCGTTTGTGATGAATTTTCCAAAGATGACCCATGCCGATCAATATTAGGTCATTCCTAGGGTAAATCCATCATTCTAAACTCAATGGTGCCCTCAAATTTCTAATATAGGCACTTGTTTAGAAGTTATTTTACTTTACCAGTAAAAACGTGCAATGTTTATTTAATATTTTAATATATTTAAAACAATTGTTATGGGAACACCAGGTCTCAGAATCGCATACTGTCTCAGTATCTGGTCTCGAAATTACTCCATATAATATTTAAAAATAATACACAAAAAAATACAAGACATTAGATTCTCCCCACCTTGGGGCTTTATGTCCTTGAAAATTCAAAAAAAGGGCTAATCAAAAAGATGAGGGTGTTGAGAATGAATTTGAGACTCTCACTCCCAAATGCTCTCATGAAGATTCTCGTGATGCCACCAGACATGCACCAAAGGAATCAATCACCCACAAAGGATCTTCTCCATCCGATCCTCAATCTTTATTGGGTACTCATCAAAAGTTACTCCATCCTCGATGTCCAGCTCGCCTGAGTCAATAATGTACAATGGTTCATGCACGTACCTCCTCAACTGCAACACAAGGAAGACATCGTGTACCCAATCTAACTACATAGGTATATCCAAGTGGTATTCCACCTCTCCAACTCTATGCAGAATTTGGAAAGGGCCTATAAACCTCAGAGATAACTTATCACCTCAGCCAAATATTTGTAATCCATGTCAAGGTGAAATCCTTAAGAACACATAGTTTCCCTCCTCAAACTTAAAAAGGCCTTCATCGCCTATCAGCATAAGACTTATGACATCTCTGTGCAGTCTTCATCCACTCCTGGATGATCTGCACCTTCTCTGTAGTAGCTCACACCAACTCCAGGCCCATGAGTGCTGACTCTCCTGGGTCATTCCAGCAAAGTGGTGACATGTAGGGTCACCCATACAAATCCTAGAATGGTGTCATACCAATGGTAGAATGGTAGCTATTATTATATGCAAACTCTACCAATGGTAGATGATCCTTCCAACTATGGATGAAATCTAACATGCAATCTTGCATCATGTCCTCTAGAACCTGAATGGTATGCTCTATCTGGCCGTCAGTTTGTGGGTGAAACATTGTTCTCAAGCATAATTGGGTCCCAAACACCTCCTACGATCCCTTCTACAAATGAGATGTAAATCAAACATCACGATCTGAAATAATCGTCAATGGAACTCCATGGAGTTGAACTATCTCCTGAGCGTAGAGGCATCTCAATATCTCTACTGAACTCTGCTATCGGATAGCTAGGAGTTGGGATGACTTGGTGAGTTGATCAACGATCACCCAGATGGCATCATGTACCCTAGATGTATGTAGTAATCCCATCATGAATTCTATAGATATCTCATCCCACTTACATTCTGGAACCCCAAGGGGTTGAGCTAAACCCACTAGAACCTGGTGCTCGACCTTCACTTGTTGATAAGTAAGGCATCGATAGATAAACTCTACAACTCCCTTCTTCATTCCTGGCCACCAAAACTGGCATCGGAGGTCCTGATACATCTTTTCCACACCTGGATGTACCACCAAAGGGGATGTATGAAACTTCCTCAAAACCTCCTCCCACAACGTCACTGGTACCATCGTGTGTCCTATGAAATGAACGGCTTGCTTCCCACCTTTAGAAAATCCATCAGGAGCATGCCCTATGGATATCTGGTCTTATAGGGTCTAACAGTCGGTATCAAAAAGTTGTGTCTCCCTGACTCATTGTAAAAGTGGAAGGGTGGTAATCATCAACTGGAGGTAAGCTGCTCCATTTCCATCCAAAAAGGATAACTGTAATGATGACAACTTCATTGATACCTCATTAATAAACTGTGAACTAGATCTCCTGCTGAGAACATCTTCTACCACATTCCCCTTCCCGAGAGTATAGACAATCTCAAAGTCATAGTTCTAGAGGAACTCTATCCATCACCTCTGCCTCAAGTTGATATACTTATGAGAGAAGATATACTGCATACTCTTATGATCATAATAAACAATAAAACACTCTCCCATCAGGTAGTGTCACCAAATATTCAATGCAAATACTACCATTGCTAACTCAAGATCATGGGTTAGGTAGTTCTGTTCATGTGGTCTCAACTGGTGTAAACCATAATCAATTATTTCTTGCCTATGCATCAGGACACAACCAAGCCCAATTCATGATGCATCATAGAATAACACATACTCTACACCCTCCTCTGGAAATCTCAATATTGGAGCACTCGTCAAACACTACCTAAACTATTGAAAAGCCTATTGGCACTTCTTTTTCCACATAAAAGGCTACCCCTTTCAAGTTAAATCTATCATAGGTTCTAATATCCTAGAGAAATAAGGTATGAATCTCTGATAATGGCCTGCCAGCCCAAGGAAGCTCTACAACTCTATCACAATCTTAGGTGGCTCTCATGCTAACACTTCCTGGAACTTGGTCGGGTCCACTGCCACTCAATCCGATGAGATAACATGTCCTAGAAAGTGGACCTCCTAAATCCAGAACTGGCCCTTCGAGATCTTTCTCTAAATATGGTGCTCTCAGAGTATATCTATAACTATCCTTAAGTGTCCTGCATGCTCTTCCTCGAATTCCGAGTACATAAGGATACCATCGATGAAGACCACCACAAAATGGCCTAAATAAGGCTGAAATTTTCAGTTCATGAGTCCCATGAACACTGTTAGGCATTCGTCGCACCAAAAATAATCACCAAGTACTCATAATGACCATAATTACTTCTGAATTTCATCTTCGGTATATCTTTGTCCCGTACTCATAGTTGGTCATAGCCTGATCTGAGGTCAACCTTAGAGAACCATCATGACCCTCTAAACTGATCAAAGAGTTCATCGATCCTCAGTAGTGGATACTTGTTCTTCACGGTAACCTAGTTCAAGTACCGGTAGTCCACACAAAACCTAAAACTCCCATTTTACTTTTTGGAAAACAAAATTGAGACTTCCCAAGGTGAAATAATGGGTCTCACAAATTCTTTCCTCTAAAAGTCCTTCAATTATACCCTCAGCTAACAAAGCTCTGCAGGATCCATCTGATATGATGGCATAGATATAGTGTCTTCTCAGGGTGTAAATCATTATAGAAGTCTATCTCTCAGTATAGAGGTAAACCTGGAACATCTTTAGAAAAGATGTCCTCATACTCTGCCACCACTATAGGAAACTGGAAACTCAAAACATTCACTACACTAAGGGTTAGGATATCTAACTGATAAGTAATCGGTTTCACCCTCCTATGCATGAGTTCATCCTATGATGCTTGTATTTCTTTTTCACTGAAAAAGGTAAACCTCATTACATCATTATTAACACACCATACCCTTTACCAAAAATAGTCAAACTAGGAATGGAATGTAGATAACCAATCCATACCAAGAATGATGTCATAAGGCCTCAACACCACTACCAAGAGGTTCCAACAGAAAATCTCACCTCCAAGGATCAGGTCGCACTATCGACATAAGTGTGTGATCATTGAGTCTCCTCTAGTAGGTGTCTCCAAGTGTAATGTTCGAGTCAATGGTTCAAAGAGAATATCTAGGTATCATACAATATATGTGGTGAGAAAGGAATGAATAGAACTTGTGTCTATCAGTACTACAACTAAAGTAAAAAAAGACATAGATTGTACCTCAAATCATTCCGGGAGTCCATGGGTCATATGCCTCGACCACATGCAGCTATCCCCACCCCTATCCTCTAGTCTCCTGAGCCTAGCATGGACCACCTAGGGGTGGTGGTGGTAAAAATTAGAAACTTTGGCCACCTCATGGTGCTACCCCATCTCCTATTCCAAATCCACCACCCTACGGATCTGCCTGCTCTGGTCATTGTCTCTACCTCAGTGATCCATCCATAGTCTCCTTGTCAGCTGCATGGTGGGTCAGACAATCTCAGGTGAGATTTCCTCTACCACAATATGAATAGAATCACCTCTCTCTGGGATGATTAAACTCACCTTGTGAGCCTTTAACTACAGATCCACTATCCTGGGACCTCCTCCTAAAATGTCTCCCATGTCTAGGTCCCTGAGATTGATTTTGGCTCCCTGTTGTCGAGGTCTCTGCTCCTGCTTTCCCACTACTGATAGTCATCGGCTGTATCAACTCAACCAAGAAGCTTTCAACCACCAAAGAACAGTAAATAAACCTTATATAAGTGGGATTGAAAAGAGGGATAACACTGGATCAGATGTCTCTACATAGACCTCGCTCAAAGGTATGATCCCTGAAATACTAATCTTGAACTATATCCATCGAGTACCTGAAAAGGTTGGTAAACCTCGATGAATAATCAGCTAGCGACATGCTACCCTACTAGAGTAGAAGAAGCTCCTGGATATGCACATCCCTCCACGTAACTAGTGAGGAATCCTCCTTGAAGAGGCGCTTGAACTCAGTCTGTGAAAGAGTCTCCTCATCATGAGTCTGGGTAACAAAACTCCACCATCATCTTGTGGAGCCATGGAGAAGGATCACCACCAAGACCACCATCTGATCTATCGGTGTCCTGACTAGATAGAAAACTCATGTCATCGACTCAAGACAGTCCTTTACCGACTATAGGTCGGTCTTGCCTCAGAACCTGAGGGGTCTCTGCCACTGAAACTCATGAAGCACGCTCATCCTACATTCCTCATCCACTGGTACTGCGGGTACCACATGCTACTCTACAGGTGGTGGTATTGCTGCTGCACCACCTGGAGGTAACATCTTAGGAACTAGTCCCTGTATCAAACCCTCATCACTAAGGGAGTCATCCTCATGATCATGCTGCTGGATCCTAACTAGTATATGTCACGGAGGCATCTTGAAAGTAAACAAGATATACCACATTCAATGAGTATATCTAGAGAGCTGACTCAAGAAAGACATAAAAACCACAAATCATTCTTATATGATGCATGTGACATTGTTTTACCTACAACCAATTTTCTCATGTATCAAGTCAAAAAGTAGGTTATCAGAGTCATGGTGTGTGGATATGTTAGTCACCTCACCAACACTGGAGTCCCTGTCCTGAAATTCGAACTCGAAATACTTAACAATGTTGCCTCAAACCAATCTCATAGACTCTCGGTCCTAAATTATATCTGAACACCTCTGATACCACTCTTTCATGAACCATCCCAGTGGGTCCCATGATATGACTCCCCAAGCCTGCCTCCAATAGGCTAGGGTCTGGTGACTAGCATTGAGTAGGCATATCACTAACATGGGAGGCATTGCCTATGTACCTATACACACATGCACATCTTCAATCTCACAAAATGATGAAATTTAAAAGCCACTAAGAAACCAATGCATGCATAAAACTATATCCCACAACTAGAGTGAGATAGGAAGTAAATTGAAGTAAACAGGGCCAAATAAAATCCCACCACAAAGATTTTGTAACACAAGTCTAACCTATAAGTAAATGGTACTAGGACTGCTGTCTGAAAGGTGTAGGAACACACCTCAGTCTATCTGGCCTCACTAAGCACCATATGGTCTTGGTCCACCTAGGAATCCATCAAAAGGTTAATCGTCTGCACAATACACGACATGTGTAGGAAAATATCATGTAGGGGTGAGTATAACAATACTCAGTAGGATACCCCGAAACCACAAAGAAATATAACAAAGTAAAGTACAATCAGCTCTACACAGGTATATGTGTACAACACATATAACATGAATATATAGATATACTCAAACCAAGAAACATAGTCTAGAGGAAAGTCACAACCAATGTATACCAGCCCTAGAATTCCAGCTCGAAGATTCCACAAAGCACTCATCTAGGAGAACACACTCATGAGTCAAAATAGCACTGATAGCGTCCGTCTGAGAGGTACTAATCATAGGGTACTATCATGAGAGATATATACTGATATATATGAAGAGAATATGATACATAGATGAGGATCACTACTAAGTTCATGGAGTGATACCAACAAACTCGATCTAGATTAACCCTACTAAGTAGAGGATTGGTTCCTGCATAGTGTTTGTCACATTGATACCAAGAACTACACCTATGAAATGAATATGAATAGAGGATCCTTCTTTGGGCCTCTCAGGGGGGATTCTAACAACTCTATCTAGGAATTAATACTAAATAGATCATAGTTCTAGGAGCAAGAAATGATTCATACCAACATTTAGGGAAACAATAAAGGGAACTAACCTTAATGAAACTTTTCTAAGATACGGTGGACAAGAGATTCAAGACATGTAGAAATGGGGTACACGGTGTGTAGTAGGAGTACACGGAATGTATTAGGGGTACACGTTGTGTCCCTTAACCCTAGGTACTTCTCATATAGAATGGATCATGTCATGACAACCTGTGTCATGTAGAAGAAGAGTACACTGTGTGTAAATGGGTTACATGTCATGTCCCTGTATCCGGGGTCCGCCCATGTACTCTGGTTATGTGCTAGTACACAGTGTTATCCCATGTATCTGTGCCCGTGTAACAGTACACGGGGTTTCCCATGTACCTGGTCCAGGACAAGCCATGCGAGGGAGTACACGCCATGTAGGCAACCCGTGTACTCCACCTCATTTCAGTGCACTCCTTTAGGTACATTTCGATTTCATCCAAGGGGGACACATGTTGTGTAGTCAAGGACTACACGCTGTGTGTATTGGGTTTTTTTAGAAACCGTATTCTTCCTCTTGATCACATTGGATGATCTTTCAGATTCCATTTCTATGGTTAGTTTTCCATGAAAGTTCATATCTGAGTTCATCCGGTCATTTCATCACTGAATCGGTAAGATTCGGTCCTTTAATCAGCTCGGAAAATGAATCTTCGTTGTTCTTCGTTACACGCTGAAGAATTCAAAATTGGCACCCACCGCCATTTGATCTGCTACCACAACCACCGTCACACCTTCTTCAAGTTGTACTGATGTTAGATATACAATTTTGGATTTTTTGCGCCAAGAATCAAAGGTGAAACTATCGATTGTTCAAAGGAATTTCAAAGTGTAGGGAAGAATGAAGAACGCACAAAGAATGGTGAATTGGGGGAGAAAAGTACAAAACAAAATGAGAGGGATAAAGCTTGATTGATGTTTGTGTTGATCTTGGTTCATAGACATCATAACGATAAATTAATCCAAATAATCTCAAGATCAAACTCCAGATAAATCCCCTAAAATAACCCATCCCGCAAATACAATCAAACTGTGGATCAATCAATTCATTGATTGGTCTGTGTTCATTGTGGAATTCAATAAAGAGAAATAAAAGAATTAAATCACACACCCTAATTTGATTCAGATCGGTCACTAATGAAGAACGATCATCACGTTATCATCATTGGCAAGTTCCTTCAATATTGGTGTGCGCCGATTGTCAATACATGATTCTATCGTCATCTCCTCGAGAGAATTCTCTATATCTCTCTCTAATGAATATCCAAAGGATTCTAGGGTTATGTGGATAACCTTGGAATTATGAAAAAAAATATCTATTTAAATATCCCCCTATTGTTGCATCAACGAATTAAAATAAAATAATTTGTTTAAATTATTTTATTCATTTAAGCGTCTGTGATGACTTTTCCACAAATGATCCATACCGATCAATGTTAGGTCGCACCTAGGGTAAAAACACCATTCTGAACTCAACTATGCCCTCCAATTTTTGATCCTTTCAACCTTTTAGAATTTATTCTAGTTTTTCAGTAAAATTGTGTGCACGTGCTATTTAATATTTTAATATATTTCCAACATTTATTTCGGGCACACTGGGTCACAGAATCACACACCGTCTTAGTACCTGGTCTCAAAATTACTCCATATAATATTTAAAAATAATACATGGAAAAATAAGGGACATTTCAATGGTTATCAGTAGTTTTTAATTTCAGTATTGTATATTCTTGGAGATGTGTTCATGTATACAGGTACATTAGGCTAATTCCTCCTATGGGTGAGATATGCCTACTCAGCGCTAGTTTCTATCCCCTGAACTATTAGGTGTGGGATCAAGGTAGTCTCTTCTCAAGCCATGTCAAGCTGGGTCATGATAGAGTGGTATCTAAGGGATCGATTATACCTTAGGACCAGAGTCTGTGAGATTGGTTTGGGATTTGTTTAAATAGTGTTAAAGTGTTTTGAGTTCAACTTTCAGGATAGGTACCTCGGTGTTGGTATGGTGGTCGGAGTATCCATTCAACAAGACTCTGACAACTTGCTTATCAACATGGTACATATAGACACTAATTTTAGGGGAAAAACATTGCTAAATGCATCATATAGAAATAGAATGTGGTTTTCATGTCCTTCTTAATTCAGAAACTCAGATATAATTTTTTACCATGGTACATCTTATATATTTCAATATGCCTCTGTGAGGACAACCAACCAAGATTACACTGTGTGATCCCAATGATGATCCTTATAATGATGAAGCTTCAGTATAGGGGTATGTATAAGAGATAGTACCTTTGGGTGGTTTACCAGCTATACCACCACCCATTGAGCAGTAGTTAGTGCCAACAATATCGGTTGAGGTGCACACAGGTAGAGTGCATTTCATGAGTTCCATAGGTAGCATCCTCCCTAGTTTTAGGGGTGAGCTAGACCCCTAGGTGGATAAGGATTAGCTATAGGTAGTCTATTGAGTTTTTCGACCTATGAGGAAGCCTAAAGATCATATTGAATTCCTCATGGTGAGTCTTATTTGGGACTTCATTAGGCAATGGTGGAGTCTAGTGACTCAGTCACATAATGAGATAGCTCTCTCCTGGATAGACTTCGAGCATATTTTCAGGGAGGAGTTTTATTCATCTATGTTGTGATCGGTACACATCTAGAAGATTCTGCATCTACATTAAGGCAGTATGACTGTGTCGGAGTATTCAGTGAGGTTTTCTGATCTCTCACTGTACTCCATGGATATGGTGTGAGATCCTTTCTTCAGACCATAGACCTTTGATGAGGGATTATGCTGAGATATCATAGATTCAGTGATATCTCTTTTCATTATCACATATTCTAGAGTGCTTGATCAGGTCTTAGTAGTAGAGAGATTCCTAGAAGAGAAGACGCCGATAGTGGGTGCTGGTAGTGGGAACCTAGGAGCTGAGACCTCAGCAGTAGGTAGCCGATAGAATTCGCAGGGATCTGGGTGTGTCAGATGCTTTAGGATAAAATATTAAGATGGGGGATCAGTAGTGCAAGGCTCTCAGGGTGGCTCAAGTTAGCCGTGGGATGGGCGGTGTTTCTCCTATGAGGATCGGGGGTATCCTGCATGGAATTGTCTGAACCATCGTGAAACTAATCGAGATATGGTCAAGGGACCACCTAAGTAGAGACAAAGGAAGGATCAAGGAGGTCCATAGGGTGGATGATGTAGAAGAGGGACAGGTAGATCATTAGGAGGTGGTCCTAGGTTTGACCTATTACCACCACCACCCCCATCTTGATATTGTTGGAGGAGGGTGTCAAGTATGCAGTGTTATGTGATTACTCAAGGACTGAACTTGGTTGTGTTCTGATGAAGAGGCAAGTATTGATTTCCTATGGGTCCAAATAGTTGATACTACATGAGAAGAACTACATGAACCATGATCTTAAGCTAGAGATGGTAGTCTTCACCCTGAAGATAATGCGACACTACCTTATGGGTGAGAAGTTTATCATCTACTCTAACCACATGATTATAAAGTATATCTTCTCTCATAAGTATCTTAACATGAGATGGAGGTAGTGGCTAGAGTTCCTCTAAGACTATGACTTCGATATAGTCTATACTCTTGAGAAGAGGAATGCGGTGGCAGACGCTCTCAGTAGGAGATCTTGTTCTTAGTTTTTAGTCGAGACGTTAGAGAAATTAGCCTCATTGTATTTTTCCTTAGTTGAAAATGATGGTAATTCATATCTTCAGTCGATGGTTGTTACTCCCACTGATTTTATAGCATGTTAGGTAAGCTCATTATAGAGATACTAACTATGAGACCTTACATACTCAGATATTCACTAGACGTGATCCTAATGGATTTTTTGAAGGTGGAAAGCATGTTATCCTTTTTAGATGATGTATGATGGTACTAGTGATGATGTGGGAGGAGGTGATGAGGGATTTTCATACATCCCCTTTAGAGGTACATCCAGGTGTGGTGAAGATTTACCAAAACCTCCTACATCAATTTTGGTGGCCAAACTTGAAGAGATGTGTTGCTGAGTTTGTCTCTCGATTCCTCACTTTTCAACTGGTGAAGGCTGAACACCAAGTTCCAATGGGTTTAGCTCAACCCCTTGAGGTGCCAGAGTGGAAGTGGTATGGGATATCCATGTACTTTATGATGGGGTTACCATGTATATCCAGAGAACCACTAGTGGAAAAACATAAATTAACATCGGTTTTTTTAATTTTTGATGTCGGTTTTAAACCGACATCTATAAAGGCGACATTAAAAATATGATTTTCGGCGTCGGTTTTTCAAAAACCAACGCCGAAACTAATTTTAGATAGGATTTTTTGTGTCGGTTTTATCTAAAACCGACGCCGAAGTTCGTTTTTTTTTATTTCGGAGTCGGTTATTTAAAGAACCGACACCATAAATAAAAAAATTATAAAATAATTACAATTACACTTCCAAAAAAAATTAAACCCCTGTAAAAATAACACAATATACAAAAAAAATTAAATAATATTTATCATCCAATGCCTTGTATAACTTCAATGCTTATATCTAGTTAATCAAAAAAATTATCTATACATTGTTATTATAAAGTAAAATTAAAATACACGTACCTGCAATCAATGACTTCAAGAAATTTTGTGACATTTGAAAGTCCCACGACTCCAGCATTTACAGCATGCTCATTATTGGTTATTGTTGAAGCATTCATTTGATTATTAGTAGGTTCAAACACCTAATATATCAAAAGAGTTAGGTTTTTGAACCCATATGTATTATTATTTATAAATATTAGAATATACATACCTCAAATATTAATCAGAATTAACAAATAGTTTGCAAAAGTAGATTGAATATGGGTCATATCAGATTGTGAATAAGGCTGTGAATCATTGAATGCCTACAATAATATTGAATGATATTAAATTAAAAAATAAAATAATATGGTAGAAAATATATAAAAAAATTAATACAACTAACCTTATGAAAATCAGTAGTTTCCCCAGTTGTGATTATCTCGTACATGAACCATAGAATATAATAACCACATTCAACATGTCCATTTTGACAATGAAATTGCAGTTATAAAACATTTAACTAAAAAAACAATATATAAAAAAAATATAAAAACTAATTACTTGTACTTCCACATATTTGATTTTCGTTGGTTTCTTTTATGACATGTATCCCTTGTTAAAATGTTTCCATGAACTGCATTTTTTTATATATGAACTAATAATACTTGTCTAAACAATGAAAATTAAAAATAATGAGCTTATAAAAAATAAAAAAAACTTACCTATTTAATAAGGTGAAAAATGGTTTACGCACTCCTCCTAATAAAGAGCAAAACCAATATAAGGTGCATTCACTTGGGCAAAATATGCCTAACATCCAATGACCCCTACAATACAAAAAGTTCACAATTAATGAAATTATAATGATCATTAGTTCATAATTATGTTGATGTTCTTACTTATCAAGAAATGGAAAAAAACCAGCCCTAAATCCCTGTCTGTGTTAATCTCTCAGATATATATTGAACTCTTTCATGATTCTTCACATGTTTGGCTTCCACGGAAATGTACTCTGGATCTATAAAGTTGTAAATGCATGTTGTTTCCTTTTTTAAAAGAATCTTGTGTAGATACCTAATTTAAAAAGAAAATATAGTTATTCAATGACATAACAATCTTTTATTAAAGAAATAGAAATTCAAACATCAATTTACTTATATAGAAAACAACTGCACCACACTCTGCACGATCTCTTCAAAATTAACTAAATTCATGATATCTTCTTTCATTAATTTCAATCCATAATTTCTTCCACATATATCGGGTGTCATCTGAAACTCATAGATAAAATTCAAGGAAGAAGAGGACTCAGATAATATTTTTAACCCATAAGAAATATTAGATGTATCTACAACCAACCATTCCTGAACATTTTGTTGCATTTGTGTAGTTTCTTTTGCTTTCAGATATTCTTATATAAGTTAAGTGTTAGAAAACATTATAAGTAATTTTGAATCATTTGTGATTAATATTTAAAAAAGCGCATACCTCATGTGAAATATAATGAAGAAGGGCAGTTGGCCAAAGTAAAAAATGGCTCATACATTCCCCAACACTGGTGATCTCTATAATAGGAAGTGGTAGTAGAGCAGTAGGATCTATAATAACAAGTACTGATACTCTAACCTGACCCATCTGCATAGGCTGATGATGTACCGAGTCCCACAAAAAATGCACTTGTCCTAACGCAACAATATGTACATGAGGATCTCCCGCAAACAACTCACAATATAAGGCTTGATCTGAGGGAGGAGGTGGAGGCTCAAAGTAAGCAGGTGGGGAAGGGTAGTCTGGGTGAGGAGGCTGAGAATGAAGAAAAATTAAAAAGGTATATTAGTGTTTAAAATTTATAAAATAGAAAAATTGATTAAAATAAAATAATATACCTCGAAAGGTTGCGTAGACGGGGCAGGGTAAGCAGATGAGGCAGGGTAGTCTGGGTGAGTAGGCTGAGAATGCTGAAAAATGAAAAAGTTATATTAGTGTTTATAATTTATAAAATAGAAAAATTGATGAAAAATAAATAATATACCTCGGAAGGCTGCGTAGACAGGGCATGGTAGGCAGATGGGGCAGGGTAGTCCGGGTGAACAGACTGGGAAGGCTGAAAAATGAAAAAATTATATTAGTGATTATAATTTATAAAATAGAAAAATTAATGACAAATAAATAATATACCTGGGAAGGCTGCGCAAACTGTGATTGTCTTGCCAAGTGTTCTAATAAAACCTTCTGCACTGCTGCTTGAATTTGATCACCCATAGACTGTTTCATATCTTTCAGCTCTTCATTTAAGGATTCTATTTCTGGGTCTTTTGATTGCTTACTCTTACCAAAAACCTTCTGAATACTAACACCCGCCTGATATCCTCTAACACAGCCGGGGTGTTCTGCCTTTCCCAAAGAAGTGGCTAGGATGTCCATCCTACCCTTAGGGATAAAAGAGCCATGTGTCTCTTGCTCCTGAAGTTCATCCTGAAATGAAAAATAAAAAAGTTATATTAGTGTTTATAAGTTATAAAATAGAAAAATTGTTAACAAATAAATAATATTTACTTGCAATTCTATCATCCACTTGATGAGATTACTCTGTAAGATATTGTTCTTTTTTTATTCTTCTTGCTCGTTTCCATTTCTCATGGCGAGTGGGAGGAGATGGAGGACCAAACTGGACCTCTTCTGAACCGCTACTTGATCGAGCTCTTAATGATTCAAATTTTTCTTCAATCATTTTTTGCTCCAAATAAGAATACCCTCCACGTGATAAAGTATGAGGGTATAAATTTTTCAACTGGATCTCTTAATGATATCTCCTAGATCCCTGTTATATAAAAATAAACTACTAAGTAATAAGAAAAATATAGCATAAATTTTAAAATATAAAACAATTACCATACCTGAAATTTCTCTTCCTAACGCCTGTCAACAAATCGCTTCCATGTTTCTTCATCTATATACGGATACTTAAGACATGGTCTTTCAAACCTTCTCTTTCCAAAAACATAATTTCTTGTCAATTTGGTTTTAAAATCTCTCCATCGAATCGCCGATAAAGAGTGATGTATTTTCTTAATTTCTTTGGTTTCCTCAAAATTGAATGTCATCTATAATTTAATAAATTAAATATTTCATTTAAAATATATAATATTCAAAAAATGAGATAAAAGAAATAAATTGAGATATTTTACCGTCACGGCCTCCCAAAGTTTTTGCTTCACCGTCCTGTCCACTGACTTCCAATCAGGATATAAAATACTAATCCTACAATGGCTCTGCATCGCTATATAACTGACAAACTGAACTGAATTTGGGCTAACTTCATTATTATTATCATAAAAATGGATGTGTACTTTGTCATCATCACGAGCAAGTGATAGTTTTGGTAAATGTGTAATACCACATTTACCAACTTGAGAACTTGATTTTTGAGTAGTAATAGGAGAAGTCTCCTTCGCCGAGGACGCATCAGTAGTCCTACAAATTTTGTTTTTGTAAATTAATAGTTCTATTTCATTAAATAAGTATATTACTGAATATTTAATAATATGTCAAAATAGATATACCTCGATAACTGCTCCTCTCTATCTGTATCTGACATTGATACTAGAAAGTGTAATGAAATTTTGTGTACCTTCATATCATTAGAAAACTGAATAATTATAAACAAGGAAGACAAAAATAAGTAAGTAAAAATAGAGGCATGCATTTTTAAGTTTCAAAAATGGAAAAAAAATATAAATATTTACCAGAAAAATTAGGAGACTAATTTATTGTTTTCCCACATGCCTTCATCATGATCTGCATGCACTATGTCTGTCTTATACTCATTGTAATTATCTGGAAATTGTGTAATAGATGAATAAGGCTCATGTAAATCACTAACATCGTCATAATCATCCTCATCGCCCAAATGGTATCTTTTTCCTTGCAAAACAACTGACCACTGATCATTCGACGGATCAATGACATAAAATACTTGTTTTTCATGTGTCTCCATGATAAATGGTTCCCCATTGTAATTAAATATTTTTAAATCAACCAGTTTAAACCCATATTCATCATGTTTCATGCCACTATTACTATCAACCCAATTACACTTAAAAATAGTGACTCGAAATTTAATATAATCAATTTACCATATGTCTTCAATAACTTCAAAATATGACGTTGATGCATAAATTGGGTTTTTATCTTTGGCCCTAGAAAAATGCACTGCTTCAGTGAAAACCATCACACCACTATTCTGAACGGTACTCTTGTCATCCAGGTTTTTTGTGTAAAATGTGTAGCCATTGATATCAAAACCAGACCATGTGATCACATTAAGAGATGGTCCCCCTGCTAACTACTTCAATGTTTCTGATACAGATATATCTGGGGTGACTTTCTCTTTAAACCATGAAACAAATGTCTTCTTATGATCAATCATCAACCACTTTTCGTTTCTTTTATGATATCGTAACTTTAATTCAGCAATATGTGAGGATATATATGGTTGAACCTCATATGTGTTGTTCAAAATGTATAAATGTGCATGCATCACTTCATCACGTGGAATGAACTTTACCTTTAAGCCTTGAACCCCTCTACCTTCACTATAAACTGTCATATGTCGAGATAAAGGGAGACCAATATTCTTCACCTCATTCAAATAATTAGTATAGAACTCAATCACCTCTTCTGATACATATTTTTGAACAATAGAGGCCTCTGGTCGATAAGTATTTTTAATATATCCTTTCAAAATTTTCATATATATTTCAAAAGGATACATCCATCTTAAATAAACAGGCCCACATATTCTTATCTCACGCACCAAATGAATCAACAGATGAACCATTATATCAAAAAAATGTGGGTGGGAAATACATTTCTAGTTGACAAAGAATAAGAGTTTCTTCATTCTCTAACACATCTCACAAATTTGGATCAATGAATTTTCTACAAATGGATTTGAAAAAATTACATAACCTGATGATAGTCTTTCTAACAGCTGTTGGTAATATACCATGCACTGCTACTGGTAGAATTTGTTTCATCAACACATGAAAATCATGAGATTTTATACCTATTAATTTACAATCCTTCAATGACACAAAATTATTCACATTTGAGGAAAAATCACTGGGTAATTTAATACCATGAAGACACTAAAAAAAATTCATCTTTTCAATCTTGCTTAATGTGTGACTAGCCGGAGGTAAATATGTTCTGTTTCCTTTCACAGCTGGAGCTAACTCCAAACGTATTCTCATTAATATCAAGTCCAATCTAGCATGTAATCCATCTTTTTTCTTTCCTTTTATTTCTAACAAAGTTCTAATCAAACTGTCACATATGTTTTTCTCAACATGCATAACATTAATGTTATGTCTTATCTCTAAAAATATCCAATAAGGTAGTTCAAAAAAAATAGACTGCTTCTTCCAGATATGTTTTTGAAAACCAGAACTTCTTCTCTTTCTAAATGTCGAATCAATATCTTTCACTATGTCATAATATTCTTCAGCTGACAATGGTTGAGGGGGAAGGTTGTATTCTTGTAAATCGTTAAATTCTTTTTTCAATCTATGATAAGGATGTTCAATTCGAAAAAATATTCGATGTCCTATGTACACTTTCTTTATTCCATTCTGCAATTGATAATATGAAGTTTGTTCTTCACAAATTGGGCATGATTTATGTCCCTTAACACTATGTCTAGATAAGTTTCCATATGCAGGAAAGTCATTTATAGTGAACATTATCATAGCACGCAAAAGAAAATACTCTTTCTTGTATGCATCGAAAACTTTAACACCTTCCTCCCATAGCAGTTTCAAATCATCAATCAAGGGTGTAAGATACACATCAATATCATTTCCCAGTTGTTTTGGTCCAGAAATCGTCAATCTCATCATAATATATTTTTTCTTCATACATAGATGTGGGGACAAGTTGTAAACTACCAGCAAAATAGGTCATGAACTATGTTGGCTACTGAGGCTCCGATATGGATTCATTCCATCAGTACACAATCCCATTCTGAGATTTCTAACTTCACTTGCAAAATCATGAAATTTTTTATCAAAACTCTTCCACTGTGGTGAATCGGCAGGGTGACATAAGTTACCATCAGAGATGTGCTCATCTGAATGTAATCTTAACCTTTTTGCATCAATTGAATTTGTAAATAGACACTTCAAATGAGGAATTATTGGAAGGTACCAAATTGCTTTAGCTGGAGTTTTGATTCTGGTACCTAAAAATAAATCAGAATTGAATTATCAGAATTGTATGCAAAAAATATTGGATGATATCATTGGAAAGTACAAAATTGATTTTTCATTACGTTACATGACATAACCTAAGAATGAATCTGAGTTGACTTTTCCATCTATCTTATTGCGTGATGTCCCACATGTAGGACAACTTGATAAATGTTTATTTTCTTTTCTATACAGTACACAATCATTGGGGCAAGCATGTATCTTTTTATACCCCATTCACATTGGGCGTAATATTTTCTTCACCTCAAATTGGAATTTGGAAGCTCGTTGCCTTCTAGAAGTAGCTCTTTTAAAAGCTCAAGTAAACTGGAGAAACTTTTATCACTCCACCCATTTTTTTCTTTTAAGTTAACTAATCTCAAAACTGCTGATAACACTATATATTTACTACAACCTGGGAATAATGGTTTCTCATAATCTCCATACAATTGTTCAATAGTTGGTGTTTTTTGATGGTTTCAACACCTAAATCATGAATTAAATCTTCAATATGATCCTCTTCCTCATTATGAATATCGTCATCAACATTGGATGTTGAATTTTCAGTTCTTTCACCATGCAAGATCCAACGTGTATAATTAAGGCTAAAACTATAACAAATGAGATGATCCTTGATTTCTCTGGAGTTTAACTTTCTCATATTTACACACTTCACACATGGACAGAAAATCAAATCAATATTTTGAAGATGTCATTTAGCAAATTCCAAAAAATTGTCAACTCCTTTTTCATATTCACTAGTGGTTCTTCGTAAATGAATCCAATTATGATCCATTAATACCTGATATCACAATATAATTGATGAATATATTAAAACATATAAACATTTAAATATCTATCAGATAAATTGTAAACAAAAACATATTTAATAAAAACTATTGATAATCAGATAAAAGACATCAAATATGAAACACTTTTACAAATAGAGTAAACAGTTTATTTTCATATTATATACATGTGTGTTATATTGATATTATAATTTAATTATAATATCATTATTTTAAAATTTATTAGTTCATTTTACATAGTTGTTGCATTATTTCGATGTTTCATGTGTTAAAAATATTGAAGAGTACATTAATTTAAAGGATTCAGTAAGTGTATTGGGTGAAATTTGATTGGAGTCAATGTAAAAAATACAATTTGTTGACATGATATTTAAGAATGTCTGTTGAAAGAATATTTAACCATATCCTAACAAATTTAAAATAAAATATAAACTAATAATTAAAGAAAATCAATAACAAAATTGAATGATAAAAGATTTATCTACAAAATTAAAAAAAAACTTACAAATTTTGAATTTCAACCCGAATGGAGATCTTCAATCCAAACTGTTCTTGGTATAATGACTTCAAAAAACAAACACTACAAAATTTATACCAACAATGATAATACAAACCAAAAATAATGATAAACAACAACTAAAATTGAACCAATATTGAAAATCGCGTAAAATAGGGTTATGAAAGAAGAAATAAACAATAGAAGATGAAACAAGAGATAAAAACGAAGAACACAAACCCGAAATCGTGCAAATGGAACAAAACCTTCAACAATGGCCTTACAAGATCACAAATGAGCTTCGAAGGTCGTCGGGAGTCCAAGGTGCCGTAGTGGGTTTCAATTTCGACAATCCAACAAAATGAGGGTTTCGGACCCCGAGTTATTTTAAAAGAATTTTGGCGTCGGTTTGTTTAAAAACGGATGCCGAAAATTTAAAAAAAAAACATTCGGCATCAGTTATTCTCAAAACCGATGCCGATAATAATTTTTTTTGGAGTTGGTTTTCTCCAAAACCGACACCAAAATTATACCTTATGGCGTCGGTTTTCCTCAAAACCGACGCCAATTTTTTTTATTATTATTATTGGCATCGGTTTTCTTCAAAAACAATGCCAAAACATTTTTTTAAAATTTTCTGCGTCGATTTCTTGAAAACCGACGTGAAATATCATCGAATAATTGTTGTTGGCATCGGTTTTACTAAAAACCGACGCCATAAATTTCCCTCACATACTATTGGCGTCAGTTTTAAAAAAACTGATGTTATTACGTCGACGTTAAATCTCATATTTCCACTAGTGAATATAGTGTCATTTGGGTAATCATAGACTGACTCACCAAGTCGACCTACTTTCTAGCTATTCGAGAGGCAGAGTTCAGTGGAGAGCTTGGGATGCTTGTACATGCAAGAGGTAGTCCAACTCCATGGAGTTCCCTTGATGATCATTTTAGACCATGATGTTCACTTCATGTCGTGATTATAAATAGGATTTCAAGAGGCCTCTGGGACTCGGTTACGTTTGAGCATGATGTTTCACCCTGGATTGATGGCCAGACTAAGCAGACCATTCAGGTCTTAGAGGACATGTTACAGGCTTGCGTGTTAGATTTTGGTCATAGTTGGGAGAATCAACTTTCCTTTGTGGTGTTTATATAAAATAATAGCTACCATTTGACCATTGATATGGCATCATTCAAGGCCATGTATGGGTGACCCTACAGTTCACCATTTTGTTGGAATGGTCTAGGTGAGTCAGCACTCATGGTCCCATAGTTGGTAAAACATACTATAAAGAAGGTGCAGATCATCCAGGAGAAGATGAGAAATACATAGAATTGTTAAAAATCCTATGAGGACTGATGAAGAAGGCCTTTTGAGTTCAAGGAGGGAGACCATGTGTTTTTAAGGGTCTCACCTTGACATGGATTACAAATATTTGGTCGGGGCGGAAAGCATCTCTGAGATTCATTTGCCCTTTACAGATACTACGTAGAGTTGGTAAGGTGGCATACCGCTTAGCTCTACCACCAAAGTTAGACAGGGTACATGACGTCTTGCACGTGTCACGGATGATGAGGTACGTGCATGAACCCTTGCATGTTATCATCTAGGGAGAATTGGACATTGATGATGGTTCTACCTTTGCTGAGTACCCAGTGGAGATCGAGGTTTGGCAAGAGAGGATCCTTCATGGGTGATCAATTCCCCTAGTGTGTGTCCAATGGAAACATGAGAATCTTCAGAAGAGCACCTGGGAGCCGGAGACACAAATTCGAGCTCAGTGCCCTCATTTTTTTAGTAGGTTTTTTGTTTTTAGGTCAAAAAATCCAAAGGTTATGAGAATGTAACGACTCTAATTTTTCCATATACTTCAGAATATTATATGAATTATTTTCAGAGCCAGGCATTGAGATGAAATGAGATTCTAAGTCCCGATGAGCCCAAAATTGATATTTGAAGAATATTAAAAATATTAATATCATTAATGTGTAATTTTCCTAAAAAAATGGAATAACTCCCGAATGGAGGCTCATATTGAAAATCTAAGGCCTCTGTTGAGTTCATAGAGTGGGATTTACCCTATAAATGACACAATCCTTATCGACGTTAGGCGTTTTGGTAAAGTGCTATTGCGGGCACAAATAATAAAATAAATAAATTAAATTTATTTATTTATTTATTTCAACACAGTGAACTAGCATCCTCTATTTAAACATGGTTATGCCTAAATACCTGGTATTAACTGTATAACATAGGGATTGAGAGTATTAATTGGAGAGGAGCCGTTGGAGGATCATTGGCGAACGATATCAGATAAGATCGAGATCGAGGATCATTGCACCATTAGAGTTCATAGATCTCACCAACTATAGCAACGCAAGGTCATTCTTTACCAGAAATCAATCCAAACTATAGGTAGGATGTTTAGTGTATGTGATTTCATCCCGTTCTTTTATCCCGGTTGAAAGAGAATCAATTTCACAAATAAGAATTGATTCGCGCATCGACGATTGATTTATTTGCTCATTGATTATTCCCTCTTCATTTGTCTGATTATTTGAAAATGGATCGTGGCCTAAACAAACAAAGGCTGAGGTTCATTCTTCGTGTTTTTGATTTTTTGATTTCTCTATCGTTTCTTCACACATTCATCATAGGCAATTTATGTGGCCTGTGGTTTGATGAATACCAGGTATATAATCGTTGTGTGACCGCTCTTCGGTGCAAAGGATCAATATCGCAGGTGTAGTTTGCGATCGAGGGTGTGATCGAGGAGATACAATGATGAAGGAAGAGCATATGTAGATCATAACAGACCAACAATTCTCGTTCTTCCCGGTTCGACATGCGACAGTGATGGCATGGATCGACGGTGGCGTTTTCTGACTGGATTCGAAGCCCAAATTCATATCTCCAGTGATAGGAGGGTCGAATGACTTCAGATCTGCAATTCTTGGCTAGAATCATGGAGACAACGGCATGGATGGATGATGTAGAGGAGAACTCGAGGGTTCTAGAAATTTATGGGTTACACGGCGTGTAATCTGGGATCACACATTGTGTGGGGCCCTGGAAGCGGTGTTAGGGTTTCCACAAAGAAGAAAATATCACATGTCGTGTGACCTATACTGGCAGCTCAGCGTATATCTCAGAGGATACATGGGAACAGGTAGGCTATAGTATATAAACATGGTCAGAGTACATGGGCAGAGCTGTGTACTTGAACACGACCAGGTGTACATGGGCACATCCAGGTGTACATGGGTTGGTACACAGGCATGTCCAGAAGTACACGAGCACAGACAAATGGAATGGGTAGGGGTCAGAAAACCTCTACATGTCGTTTATCCTTAATTACACGTCGTTTATATAGAGATCGACATGTCGTGTGAGATGGAAACACACGAGAAGACTGGGGGTTGGCTAGAAACGTTGTGTACCCCTCAGTACACATCATGTACCCCCTTTGAGGGTGTTTGGAGCCCTTTGTTTCTTCAGTTTGGTCCAGTTTCGGTTGAGTGTGTTCCCTTGGTCTATCCCCTCAAGAGTACAATGTGGCATTGCATCCACAACTCTGGATTGTGATCCCCTCTGGAGGATGAGTCGCATATAGAGTTCTTAGTAACCCTTCGTGAGGTCAGAGTATGATCCCATATCATTCCTTCTTATACCCTAGGTGGGGTTTGTGGAATTGGTGTAACCTCCTTGCATAGGGCATTGATCCCCCATATAGCAGTCCATTTTAGTAGGGTTCATAGTATCGTTGGCATATGATCCTCTATATAACGGGTTGATCCATATTGGGTTTGTGGTGTCCCCCAGTGGTCCTGTGTGTGATCACCTATTTGTGTATCAAGATCTTCAGAGACCAATGAGTTTTCTTGGGCAGGTCCCAATGATCATGAATTTTTGGTTGAGTGTCATCGGTGATAGCATGGCTCATAGAGTGGGTTCTCCTGGAATGAGCATTGCCTAAAAGCATCGAGCAGAATCCTATGGCTGGTAGTTTGGTTGAGACTATCTAGAGGCACGATGTTCTTCTTGAGTATATCTGGGTTTTTTTGTTATACTTTCATTATAGTATTACTATTATGAGCTGAATACTACTAATTCTTTATGTTTAGTGATTTTGGGGTGTCCTAATGGGTATTTTTATACTCACTCATGCATGGGCTCTGCCCGCACGTGTTGTGTATTATGCAGACGACCGACCTTTGGATGGAGTCCTAGAGGGACCAGTACCAAGGAAAGCATAGTGATCCAGAAAGACCGAGGTGTGTACTGGTGGTTTCATTTGACAGTATTCCTCTCCTAATTTTTAGGTTGGACTTGTTTTTAGTTTCTTTTAATGGGATTTTATTTGGACCTTACTTTCCAGTACCTTGTCGTCATACTCTGATTGTGGGATTATAGATGCATGCATGCATGGTTATCAGTTGTTTTACATTTCAGTATTGTATGGGCTTAAAGATGTATGTGTGTGTGTAGGTACATTAGGTTAATGCCTTCCATATGTCTGATATGCCTAATCGACACTAGCCGGTAGCCCCTGGCCTATAGGAGGCGGTCTTGGGGTAGCCACTACTCGGGTCTCGTCGGTTTGGGTCGTGACAGATACCATAGATTTTGTGGAGGTGGAAGAAGAAATAAAATTCAAATTACTTGGTTAAGAGTTGTTCTTCTTTATTGAAAAATCTCATTTTTGTTACACTTAAGCCTTTAAAGGATGGTATTTTGGTAAGAACAAAAGCTCTAGGAAATGGGGAAGGAAACTAGGATGGTATTATGGTAGGTCTTGGCCGAGCTAGAAGGCTCAAACTTTATGAATAAGGAATGATAGGAGGTTCCATTTTATGCACTACAGGAGGTGGTCTTGGGGTAGCCACTACTCGGGCCTCGTTGGTTTGGATCGTGACAGATACCTTAGATTTAGTGGAGGTGGAAGAAGAAATAAAATTGAAATTACTTGGTTAAGAGTTATTCTTCTTTATTGAAAAACCTCATTTTTCTTACACTTAAGCCTTTTTGGTAAGAACAAAAGCTCTAGGACATGGGGAAGGAAGCTAGGATGGTATTATGGTAGGTCTTGGCCAAGCTAGAAGGGTCAAACTTTGTGAATAAGGAATGATGAGAGGTTCCATTTTATGCACTATAGGAAAAAGGCTATACCAACGGTTTGAACCATTGGTATAGATCCTCTGTTGGAAAAAAAGCATGCGCTGGGTATTGATCACAACACCTCTTGCTTATATTCTAACAACTTTACCACTATCCTACGACATCTTATATGTCCATATATATAAACAAATATTTATGTGTGTGTGTGATTTTTTTTAAAATGAATTATTATTATTATTTATTATTATTATTATTATTATTATTATTATTATTCATAAATAATGGCACCACCTATACCAATGGTTTGAAAACTGTTGGTATAGGTCCTCTATTGAAAAAAAATCATGCACTAGGTACGGATCCTAGCACCTCCTGTTTATATTCCAACGAATTTACCACTGTCTTACGACATCTTATGTATTCATATATATAAATATAAATATGTATGTATGTATGTATAAAAAAAAATTGTTTATTATTATTATTATTATTATGCATAAATAATGGCACTAACCATTGGTATAGGAGTCCAGAAAAATTACCTAAACCAGCGATTTTGATCAAACTGTTGGTATAAGTCTTTTATTGAAAAAAAAATCCTTCATTGGGTATTGATCCCAACACCTTTTACTTATATTCCAATAACTTTACCATTATCCTATATATATATATGTAAAAAAAATTAAAATGAATTATTTATTATTATAATTATTATTATTATACATAAATAATGGCACCACCTATACCAATAGTTTGACCAAATTGTTGGTATAAGTTTCTTGAAAAATTACCTATACCAACGGTTTGATCAAATCGTTGGTATTGGTGGCCATATACAAACCTATACCAACGGTTCTTCAAACTGTTGGTATAGAATTGCTGGTATAACTCGGATTTTCAGTGGTGATAAGTGAGATAAAGGACACACTTTGAATTACTTAAAAGATTAAATTATATATATATATATATATATATATATATATATCATGATCATGTCGGGTGGAAAGAATGCACCCCAAATTTGAAGATAAGATGTGATAGGGTCTAAATAGACTCAACCAATCACATTTAGAAAAGTTTTGGACATGTTTTGAGTCTTATCTCCCAGTTAGACCACTTTAAACTTATTTTAACTTTAACCGTTATAACTTTACTTTTTTATCATGATAACATAATTATATGACCAAAAATAAAAAAGGTTTTCTAACCAAATATGGACATGTTGATTCCAAATTTGGAATCCATTTTATCGGATTCAATTTCTATAGTTGACATAAATTACTATTTATACAAGAACACGAAGTGCATGAAAAACAATTTTTAGAAAAATACCCGATTTAAGAGTAAAAATCATTTCACCTTGAAATCAAATAGTAAGTTGGTTTCCACGAATTTAGTTGGTTAAATAATAAACTAAGGAAGGTTTTTAGATTTCTCGAGCAAGCCAAAACTGAATGACATCTTCCAATCGTGCCATTAAAAGCAAAGACCCAAAAATAGTTTTTAATTTGAATAAAATACAACTTATCTTCACAAAAGTTAAGTTTGGGTTCCCATATTTAAAATAATGTTTTAAAATACATTATTTAACCCCTTAGACATATCTTTGGTCGAACACCACTCATCCAATAGGATAATGACAAATGTTATAGAGATTTTAAAGTTTTACCACTTAGTTTTAACTCAGTTTTACTTGTTTTATCATGATTATTATTCATAATGACCAAAAACTAAGTTGTCTATGTTACATTATATTAATTATAATGATTACAAATATGAAACTCATTTTACAATATTCAATTCCCATAAGTGTCATAAAATTATTTTAAAATAAGCGTGTAAAACGCAACAAAAGTTGTTTTTAGAAAAATGCATTTTTAAGCATAAAACTAGATTCATTCTTATTTCATGCCTAGTAAAAACGATTAGATGGATATTAAAACATTTGATTGAATATATAATATATATGATTCATTAAAATCATTCATCAATAAAGATTGATTTAATTTATCAAGATAAACACATTACGTGAATAAAAACCGTTTTTCGGAAAAACATCTCTTTTACATTCAAATGTTTTTATTCTTGTTCCCGACCAATTGATAACCAATGAATTCATTATATACATATGTAAACAGTTCCTTTTCATAATTTTATTAATCTTATTCATATATGTTAATCTAACAACTAAACGATAATTGTCACTTTAAATAATAATACTTCAATAGCACAACACAGTTCTTTTAAACTCGATGTTGCGCATAAAACAAATTATCAAAGAAATCATATTTATTTAAATAAAAATATATCATAAAATCTTAGGATGTTACATGATCGGACCATGGATGTTACACCAAAGATTATATAAAGCCTTTGGCATTACTATCCAATCTCATATGTGTGGGGAGACGTTCCTAAAGTCAATAAAGATTCGACTTAAAGGAGGGCATATCTTGAGTCAGATCGTTACATGTTCAATTGAATGTACAAAATCATCAAATATAATTTTTATTAATCATTTGAACATGTCAATAACTCGTATTAAATTAAGTTGGTTTTAAAAATTAAAAATTATTAAATCAATTTGACGTTTTACAACATATTTTCATTTGTAGTTGCTTAATAATGAAAGTTCATATTCAGATTTGGAGGTGATACAAATATTTTGGTAAATTATTTTATTAATGTGATGCGGTTGAGTTAAATTTACTGAACTATTAATTATTAAATGGTTGTTATATTTTATGTAAATGATATTGACCGAGTCCGCAGCCGCTTCCCGGCGACGCAGGGCATCTGTTAAGGATCACGATCTTCTTCTTCCCCCGATCGCTCCGAACTTATCTCAGGCCATTAAACCCTGTTCAATATTTCTTGAATCTCGCGCTTTAACTGCTCTTCCCGAGCTGCTCACGGCCCCGCGAGTCGCACTTTTTAGCCAGTAAAAATGACATTGACGTATTGCAGTTCGATTTCAACTTTTGCTTCGAAGTTTGAGCCATTATCCCCCCAGATGGGTTCGCTTTAAACTCATCGGTTATTGATCTTTTCTTCTGGTAGCGATTATTCCGAACTTTTATCGGGAAAGCTAAGCTGCCGCCGACCACTTCTCGAAGCATCGATTTGCTGCTGTCCCCAAACCGGGTCCTGTGAAATCCCACTTTTCGTAGGGTTGTCTCAGGGTTTTAACTCTGCCTTTCATCGCTAGCAATGCTGAGCACCCATCCCGCCATGGCCGTCCGGATTCCGGGCTTTCGCCTTTCACCTCGGGGTTTCTAATCAACGCAAGCGTTGTTCTGATTCGAACTCCGCCGCCAGTATTTTTTGTTTTTGTTTTTTAAGTTTTTTCTTCCGGCATGGGGTGCGTCCATGGAAAATTTGGCAGCAGAAACCCGCCGCCTCCGGACCCAGAACCCTGTGAGTGCCAAGAAGCCAGCCAGCGCGGAGTCCATGGAAAGCAGTGTTCGTCGGAGTTCGCAATCATTCCTTCCCACGACCTTCGTTTGGAGTACGCCTTCCTCACGCAGTGCGGCTACTACCCTGAATCCCCAGACAAAGAAAACCAAGACAGTTTCTGCATCAGAACACAGATTCAGGGCAACCCAGACCTCCATTTCTTTGGAGTATTCGATGGGCACGGCCCATGCGGTACGCAGTGCTCCACGTTCGTCAGAGATAGGTTAGTGGAAATCCTAGCCAGCGATCCCACGTTGACAGGGGACCCTGTGAAGGCTTTCAATGCCGCATTCTTAGCTGCTAATGAAGAGCTTCGTGACAGTGAAATAGACGATTCAATGAGTGGCACCACTGCCATTACTGTGCTCGTTCTTGGGGATTCCCTCTATGCTGCTAATGTGGGAGACTCGAGGGCCGTCCTTGCAGTGAAGGAGGGGAATTGGATGCTCGCTGAGGACTTGTCATATGATCAAACCCCATTTCGGAGGGATGAGTATGAGCGGGTGAAGCTCTGTGGGGCGAGGGTGTTGAGTGTGGATCAGGTGGAAGGGTTCAAGGATCCCAGCATCCAGAGCTGGGGCGATGAAGAGACTGAAGGGGATGATCCTCCCAGGCTGTGGGTTCAGAATGGGCTGTATCCTGGGACTGCCTTTACAAGGAGTGTCGGGGATAGTACGGCTGAGAAGATTGGTGTGGTTGCTATTCCGGAGGTGTCCATGCTTCAGCTCACTCCCGATAATCCGTTCTTTGTCGTTGCAAGTGATGGGGTTTTTGAGTTTATCTCAAGCCAGGATGTGGTTAACATGGTGAGCTGAATAATGCTCTGAGTTTATTTTCTTCATTTATATGCTGGATTTCATTTGCTTTTGGAAACATTGTTTCTATATGGAATAGGACTGCTCCACGCTGATGATTTTGCAAATGAAAATGTGTTCCATATCATTTCGTACCAACTAGAGTTGGCTGGTCGCATTGCCTGTTTTGTCCCATATGATTCTTGTCCTGATCCCACCGTATGGCATGTGTCAATATATAATTCATTGAGTCTAACCCATTGATCTTTTTGATACATTTTCACACCATTGGATTGGATTAGAGATCCTCCCAACCAAGAAGCAGATATTTTTTATGATTTTATTAAATCATCCAACCCAATTTGAAGTTCGTTTAGGTTGCGTTTGACAGGACTTAAAATAGTGTTTGTTTTGTTTTTGAAAAAGAAACTACTGTTGGCTCATGTTTGACAGCACTTATTTAGAACTGTTTATGGCACTTATCAGTCATAATAAATACTTTGAAGAAATAGTTGGTGGTTGTTCTGTTTCTAAATCACCACCTGCACTGAAATTTCAGAAGCAAACCTCTTAAATTGAGTGGCAGAAAGGCACCTTTTCAATTAGCAATCTGGAAACATTTTCATAGAAGCACATGTCATAAATGAACAACATTATGATATCTCGGCTGACAAATGCTCCTTCCCAACTGGGGCTTTCTCGAGTGATTCCTTCGTGGGAGGAGGGTTCCCTTGTGTGGAGGGTTCGAAAAGAGCACACCTTGGGATTCCCTTTTAAAAGAAAAAAGAAATAAATGAACAACATTATAATTTGTTTTCAACAAATGCTGTCAAACAGAAACTTGGATTACTCTAGAAAATTGCTTCAATAAGTGAAAAATAATAATGTCTTCAATAAGAAATTTGGGAATACTTATACACAAGAACTTTTCGATGAGTGTCGTCAAACGCAACCTTTTTAGGCAGCGCATGCGCAGCTTTCCCATCAAAGACATGGTATTCATTTTTGATGATTTCAGTTTTGACCCGGTTTCCTTATAGCTCCATTGATGATCTTTCTATGGCTTCCTAATGTGTTTCATTTCTGTATGCAGGTGGCAAAGCACGCTGATCCTCAAGATGCATGTGGCATGATTGCTGGAGAATCTTACAACTTATGGTTGGAGCATGAAAATAGAACTGATGATATAACCATTATCATTGTTCACGTTAAACCCCTTGCCTTGATGAAAAACAGATGCATTAAAGGCCTAACTAGTGTGTGATTCATGATTTTGTGGGGGGGGGGGTTCCTTTTTTGAAATTCTTTTTACGTGCTGACTAGGCTGAATATGTTGATATGTTTGCTTTGGCTTGGGAATAAAATACAATCAGAAAGTTCCTTCTCTTTCTTGTGCAGCTGAAAACTTGATTGCTTTGGATTGTTGATATTAGTCACCATTGCTTGGGTGTGATATTTTTATCCCATTCATTGTCTGCTTGACAGTATGAATTGAAAACTGTTACAGCATTCACCACTTATGATGAGTACTTTGAAAAAATAATTGGTGTTTGTTCTGTTTTTGAAAAACACTGATGAAAACCACTTCAACAACTGGCAGAAAAATACTTCTTCAATAATTCTCGAAGCACTTATTATCGATGATAAATACTATGAACACTTTTTATAAATGCTGTCAAACGGAGCCTCATGGAAGGATTGATAGAGAAATCCGGAATAGACTACTTGTATTCCAGAAAATGGTAAACCAGAATTACAGCAAGTAGAGGTAGAAGAAGAAGAAATTGGAGAAGAAGAAGAATGTGAAGGAAGCTCTGATCAAGAGGCACTCAACTTCCTTGCGCAGGCCTCACCGGCCGAACCCAGCTACAAGGTAAATCTCTCTGCCCTCTCTCACCAGCCCGTCCCCTATTTATAACAGCCTTTTCTAACAACCTTTGCCCCCCCCCCCCCCCCCAGCTGTACTGCCCTCACACAACTCCAGCTGCTCTTGGCCCCTACAGATTATTCCCCTAGCTCTTCTCCTCCCCAACAACTCCAGCTGGTCCATCTGATCTCCCCTTGGCAAATTCCCTTCCATAACCAACAGCCCCTCTGCCCAGCAGCACCCGAGCATGACAGCAGCACCCGAGCATGACAGCAACACCTCCCCTCTTTCACAGCCTATGTATTCCTATCAAATGCTGTCAAACGGCGCCTACTCTAAGGATCAAGTGGGGGTTTCTGTACAAAACCTTCCTCGTTCCCTTCCAGCTTATTCAACAATGCCTGGGATGCAATTTTTGCAATGATTGCTGGGGAAGTCGAAACCAACACCTGGTATGTTCCTGACTTGATATTCTTGTTTTTGGGAACCTGTTCTTTTACATGGAGGCTCGAATGTCATGATTTTAACTCATTCAATAACAGTGGTTGAAGCCAGATCTATACCAGGGAGAGAACATTTGTCATTGGGAAAATGACAGTGAGGGACCAAGACACGAAGCTGATACCAATGAATGATCCAGACAATGGTGAACATATTCAGAAAAATAATTGCATGAGTCCTTTTTGATATGAATTTAAAGCTTTGATCATCCGCTGTCATTTTATCTTTGTCATTTGATGAGAGCCGGGTGTTTGGATCTGCGTTCTTTGTCAGCAAACCAGCTTGAAGAATAGAAGCCCCTGACTCCTCTCTGGAGTTTTCCACAGAACGGTTAGTTGCCTCTGATTTTCTGGTTTTTGCTTATGTATTCTACAACCCAAACACTCATGTTTTCTAGCAAATCATTGATGTTTTTGTGCTCTTGCTCTTTCCTTCAAACTTAATATCTGCAATTTAACATAAAAAAAATATAAATCTTTGTTGTGCTCTCCATTTGATGAGTTTTACATTGCCCTATATTAGGCTTTGCCATCAATGCATAACATGATATCAGAGTTCAAGTTATATAAAGTTGAAAGTGATTCATATTATATTTGATATGGATAAAGATTATGATATTTGTTAAATTCTCAATTTGATAAAATGCAACAGCATAAACTTTGAAATATTATGCCGCGATCTGCATTCATATGATTTTGTGATGAACATTGAACATTGTATCATGATTTATTTTAAAGGGAGATTCTTATTATATTTGAAATACCATATTAGCTTACAAAATTATGATGGCTTTATATTTTATATAAAACACGGATGAACAAACTCCTTATATAAAATGTTTAGTGTAAATGGTTAATCTCAAGCGAAAAAAGTTGGTAATTGCCGAACTATTCTATCTTATCTATGATATTGTGCTTGGAAAACGTATGCTTTGAAAATTATATCAAAATTCGTGCTTGAAAAATGTGTGATTTTTATAGTTATTTTAGTATTATAACATGTATTATGGTAGAGGGATTAATAGAATTAATTCTTTGAAGGTTATTCAACAAAGAAGAACCCTCAACAGAATTAGAGAGAAAAAGTGTGGCCTAAAGCAGTGCAATGAGGAAAATACATTGGAGGATTCTCAAAGACAATCGATTGTGCAAACCCCTACAGTTAACATTTAGGGGAGGGGGATCGTGCAAACCCATATTTACCATTAACAATCCAAATGGTTTTAGGAAGAAGCTTGGAGACATCAACCTCGACACAAATTCAAGCAACCAAACGATGAAGAGCTTAGGGGCATCAAAATAAACTCTAATGGGATGACCTAAAGTTTTTCCGATGGCCATAAGAGCATCCGCATCACCTAAATGAATTGGGAGGTGATTTAATGAGACCTGAACCAGGACAATCGATGATTCAATGTATGCTTGAAACTTAGGGGATCTCTATAAAAAAACCTTTAATAGACCAAAGATTGTACGATGTCTTCATCAAAATCTATAGCATTTAAATCTCAGAATATGCAGGTTTCTTTGGTTTTGTATCCAAACCCTTCTAATGTTGAAGGAGGGAAAGATTGAGGTGAAGGGTATAAGGGATGTCTACATCCAAAATGCAGCGGAAGACAACACCAAAACCTAAAATAACTAGGATCTACCTATATATTTGGAATGAATAAAACAAAGAACAATAAGAACGATATACCTTACACCAGTTGATTTGGCTTATCAAAGATTTTCAAAAGCGTTTGATTGAGATCATCGAGAAACAGCAAAAAGACTCATTCCTCCAACAGTGTTCACAAGCTAAACGACTCTCTATACTCTTGGGAAGGATTTTTCTCCTATTCACAGTATGCTAGAACCTTTGGTTAAAGGATAAAGAGAATCGAGAGCTAGAGATGGTTTCTAACTGAGGAGTTTCTTTGATAGAATGACCCACCTGAATCACAAACTAAGAACTTTCTTATATAGGCCATCAAAGGACCGTCTTTGGAAGCCTAATGTAGCCTGAAAAAATGAAACATTTTATAAATTCTTTATAGGTTGCAATTTTTTTAACCTACAACTCTTTAATATTTATCCTTTAAACATTTGTTTGGAATGTTCAATCTCCACCCAATCATCGTCTTATGATGATTTGTTTGGGACTTCAATCTCTCAGAGTTCTTGTAGGCGTAATTTCTTTGTTTCTTTGTATTCCCTCTCCCTGAACTGTTGTAATTAGTATTGGAGATTATAGTCGGACCATGTGTTATTACATAACGTGATAATTTCGACGGACAACACCATGACATGGCGACCCTCATTATGTCATGGATGATAACAACATAGACCACGATGTGGTTTAAACCCCCACGTCATGGTAATGCTTTTAGTGCATAATTCCAACAATCTCCCACTTTCACTAAAAGCCTCATAAACTCATTGCACTTTCACCTTATGTCACATCATATGTAACAACTTGTGAAACCATATCTAATATTTCTTTTAGATATCTTTCAAAACTCATTTTTTTGGAAAATCTATTATACATTTTCACTATATGTTACATCATATGTAACATCTTGTAAAAATTATTTCAGAACTTATTTCAGATATCCTCCAAAACACTTTTAAGGTAGCTCAAAGTTTCAGACTCGATCCTCACAATCACAAAGTGTGACCCCACATACCTTTATAGCATTGATAACATTTATGAATTCCTAAATCCATAAATGTAATAAAAAAACGTTCTCTAGCAAAACATCAATGCTGCTCAAACTATAAAGAGATCTGATGTGATCTCCGTCAAACATATGTATCTCTGTATCCGTGTCCACCAACTACATCATATACAAGTATGCATTTTCATATGACTTCTTTGTCTAAAACATCGAGTAACCATGAGACATGAAGTATGTCAATCCTGTATAGCTATTCATACGTTCTTGATTCTCCGAGTATAGATTAACCAGGTCGATGATTACACCACATGTCATTTATCTTAAGCGGATGAGCACATCACATGTCCTTCACCAGTATATAAGCACATCATATGTACTATCTCAGTAAGACCATATACTTCCCAATCTATCTCAATTGAGGGTCCAGATGCCATACTTGTCACACGAGAGGACGAATCTCATCTTGGTTAAGCTTCAACTGGCGACATGATCAACAACATATCCAACCATCACCTGATTAGCTAAGCCTTAAGACTTTCGTAAGAAAGTGTTGGACACCAATGGGAATTGATGTTTCTATGTGTTGGATTCGTTGCCAACCATGGTGTGTTGGATTTAGTGTTGACAATGACATGATGTGATAACACATGTTAGATTTGATGTTCACCATGTCAACAGGTGCATGTTCAGTGGTGTTCCCAATAAAGGGAAGGTGACAGACAAATTGCATGGAGTTTGCATGAATAGTGCATGAAGACTTGTGCGATCTCAGAATGTTGATCATGATTATACTAAGAGACAAATTGAAGCTATTTAAGAAAGAGGAGCATCATGGTATAAAAAGCTTTGAAATATGAAGTTGTGCGTATGAGGTGACAACGTTTCTCAGTGTTTGTCAAATTCTTGGAGTTCAAAATTTGGAGGAAGGGGAAAGTTATTTTTGAATCAAATGAATGATTTTCGCGCAAGTGCAAAAGTCGTGCGAATATGCGCAAAAGTTTCATGAAGTTTTGTGAAAGTGAAGGTTTGAGGCCTCGTCAAAATACGTCAAAGTGTTTCACGAAAGTTCTGCGGTTTCGCGAAAATCAGAGTTGCGTGAAGAAGATAGTGCGAACCTGGTAAATACAGATGAAGGTTTCATGATGACAAAGAGTTGCATGCTAAAGACAACGTCAAACCATAGAAGTTCAACGAATCATGAAAGTTGCGCACAAGGTCGGTGGTGAATAAGGAAGTTGCGCGAAGGGTCGAACGTCTATAAATAGGTGACTACCTCTCTTATTTGAAGAAGACAGACTCAACAAAGATCAAGAGGCTTTGAATTTGTGAAAGAGTTGTGCGAATGTATTTTTTGTGTAAAGCAGTATTACAAACATAAGTTACGCGAAGAAAGGACTTGTGTCCGTTTGATGAAGCGAGTTTCGCAAAAGCTATGAGTTGTGCGAACACATTCACACGAACATCAGTTGCATGAAGAAAGAACTCGCGTCTATATGACAAAGTGAGTTGTATGAAAAGTGAAGAGCTGTGCGGAAGTGCAAGAGTTGCATGGAAAAATGAAGAGTTGCATGAAAGTGAGTATTGAGCATTCCCATCAAGCAAACATTATTGAAAAGTTATTGACACTTATTGTAGACCTTGCCAAAGGAAGTCACTATTCCTTGAAGACTAGTTCGTCAAGGAAAGTGAAGCTGCTACAATAGTGAAGTTCAAAGTCAATTCATGAAAGTGCAGGTGCAGTGTGGAGATCAATGCACACTTATCAATGCTACAACCAGACAGTGAAGTCGTGCATTGGCCTGTGTGCCAAAGAGCTTTCCCTCCTGAAGTAGTGAACAGAGGGAGAAGACAAAGGGAGTGACCCATGGGTGGTAGTGAGCCGACCCTAAATCTTTTAAGGGGAGTGACCCCACACATAAGAGTGTCCCAACCTAAATCCACCACTGGAAGATTCTTAGTGGATTTTGGTATTTCAACACATTGTCGTTGTATGCTTCTTGGACTAGCCCAATGCAGGTGAATCAAATAAAAAATTTGTGTCTTGTGTGCATGCTTTACTTACATTCTGCAGGACGACAATCAATGTGTGGATCGAGCGATCATTGATCTTATTTGAATAAGACTAAGATAAGCTCACCAATTTATCAGATCATCACTAAATAGGTGAACACAAGAGCGACCCAACTAACAAGTGATGTCAAGATCATTTAGGGTAGTGGGAGTTTCAAGGTTACGTGAGGAAACACGAACGAGTTTCATATCCTGATTCACCTCCCTCTGAAGGTATCTCTCACTAAAGTCCCTTATGAGGTCCACAAAAAGGTATTAAAGTTTGAAGGTTCTCATGGTAGGTATCTCGCCAATCTTAAGTACAAGGATTCAATATGAATCATGCATCCCTAGTATATCAAAGACATAGTGTATGATTTCATAACGAACATCGGTTAGGGATAACTCATTTTTGAGAGGTGAATTACGATTTCACTTCACAAAATATATGCACCCAATGTGAAAGAATGATAACATGGAGTCTGCGTTTTGTATAACATGATACATTTTATATTCTTAAAATCTTTTAAGAATACATTAACAAAACCATACATAAGTGCCTGTCAAATCATATGATTGATTGCCAAATCGGCCTTATGATTGATGTACTTTTAGGGTTTTATTAAATTCATTACATCTCTATGAAACTCCTATCATATCTCTATGTGATCATTTTATAAAACTCTCCCATTAAACTCCTTTAGCTTAGTAACATCTATGAAGAAAGCTAGTTTGAATGATAGTGAGACTTAAGAATCATATTTCTAATGTTCAACTCTTTAAACAAGTATTCAAACATCTTTACTCCACAACATCAAATATTACGATGTTAATTACTTCTGTCGTCTATTTAGAACTATTTCTAAATTCATCATCAACATGTTTCTTGGAACTATCCATCAAACTTTTCCTTTGGGTCATTTTGGTAGCACATGTAACTCTTTACATTATTTCTTTACCAACACATCCTAAGCTCCTTTAGGATATAAAGTGATATTTACCTTGTTACAGTAACTAAACGTAACTCTTTTCATATATCTTTACCGACATACCCTAAACTCTTTTAGGATATTAAATGATACTGTCTTTGAATATTAAATGATATAATCTTTTATTTCTTAACTTCGAACTTCTATATGTCCAAAACATACTCCCACTGGCCTTTTAGAAGCTATATTTTCTTTAGAATATCATGCTCAGATACACAAACTCATTTGTGTTTTGGAAACAACACTTATTTCCTTTAATGGAAATATTTAACAAATAAACTATTGTATCTATATCGTATATGACATTCTATATGTTTAGAACAGTTTTCTAAAAAGAAGACTCTATTCTTTAAAATATGCCATTGATTGGTGGTGAAAACTCTTTCCCTCACATGTTAACAAACATCTTGGATAAACTATTTTATCCTGGTTAAAAATTCTTTTATCATTATCTTCTTTTCAAACATGCTATAGAATTTGATGAATCATAAACCATGTGTATTAAATCAATCATCTCATGTTGTTCATAACAACTCTTTGTTAAAAAACAATTTCTCTTATCATATAAGAGAATCAGATGAAAATACATATCTTTTACTAAGTCTATTCGGGCTTGAATTATTCCTTGGCATTTAAACCACAATTTAGCAACCTTTTGCCTCATCATTTAAATGCAAACTACTAGCTACATTATTTATTTACTTGATTTTGAACTCTTGTATACTTTCAACATTTATAATGTATACATTGGGTATCATATACCTTTCAAAATCAAAGAATTGATTATGTTACACTGATTTCCGATATGAAATTTTCACGAAGTTTCTCAAACTTCTCCTGGTATCTTGGATAATTCCATCATATAGAAACAATGTCCTTTCTTCCCGACACTACCTTCAGGTTTCAACGACCAAGGTTGACCATTGAACAAATCCAATATTCTTCTTCTGGTTTAAACCTTTACCCTTCAGTATGTCTTGCACTAGAACCTGGACATCACATGTCATGCTCATCCATCCTCAACATTTTGGGGAAATAGGGTAAACATTTTTTAAACTCATTCACATTATCAGAATATTTCCAATGATGATTAAAGAATGAGTTCCACATCTAGAACAAGCCTTATAAGATACCTTTTGTCTCACCCATCCATTGATACCCAATCATATTGAGCATATGAGTGAATACTAAAGTGAATTCATCCTATATTGAGTATGTGAGGGAATACTAAAGTTCCTTAGGTTATTTTGTATCTAATACCTTTGGAACCTTAAGTGAATTCATTATATGCTTCATATAAGCATCTGGATTCCCTTATCAAACAACTTTAACAGTATGTTACCTGGAAAGGGTTAGCAACCCAAATTTATCCGGGTTGAGACTTGAGCTTGATTTCAAGCTTAAGAGTCCCAAGACCTCCTTAGGGGCAAGACAATAAATTTACCCAAGCAGACGATTATGGTTTTTTTTATGGTTCCATTGATCTCAGAATGAGGTGTTTACTCTTAGATTGATTTTGGTGAATTTCTGAGCATTTTGAGTTTTATAGGAATTTTGATATTTATTACTTAAATAAATATTACTCTCGGAGCTCGGATGGTGATGTGGAGACCCTCAGTTTTCAGTGTTTGGAGTTTGAAATATTTTTAGGTTGTATTTCGGGTGAAATACCGAGCTGATGCATAATTACGGGTGCAGTGATGCCTCAGAAATGATATTTAGGCTCACAAGATTTTTCTCTCCACAAAACGAGGTATTTGAGAAATCTGACACTATAATTGACTATATAGTAGCGAGTTTACCTTAGGAATGTTGTTTTGTGAGTTCATATTGGGGTTCCCTGAGGGCACGTGTCATAGGTGGAATTTAATTGATTAAATTAAATAATTAATTAACTAATCTACCCTAAAACCCCAATTTCCTTCTTTAAATACATCCTTAATCCCCTCCTGATAGGGTCAGCCACACAAACCATAGCTTGGGGGAGGAAGGAGGAAGAGATTGAGGAACCGGGAGTCGCTCGACGTGTTCTTCACGATGGATTGACGAATGGAACCCTGGCCTCCAAACGAATCGAAGCGACAACGTTTCACCATCGAGGCAGGGCTTATTATTTTTGTTTTTTTGCTTCGTTCTTTGTGATTTATGTTAGTTTTTTTGAAGGTTTATCTCATTTACGATCATTGAACCCTCAATTTTTGGGGATTAAATACCGATTCTTGATGAAGAATTCAAACGAGAATCTGTTTTGTGGTTTACTCCCTCTCCCTTAATCGTCTCCTTCTCATGTTCAAAAGAAGAGGCCTCTAGGATTAACGGTGGCCAACGACGACAAAGGGGTGGTAACATGGGTCATCAGAGGCGCTTGAGGATGGTGGTCGATGCAGAAGACGATTGTGGCTTAAGTTGTGGCTTGAGGCGGCGATGGACGACATTTCATGGCAGCGACACAAGGATTCAAGGACGACAACTCGAGTTCAATGACCCGAGCTTGAGGCGTTCGTCAGCGCGAGTGGAGGTGGCCGGTGCGCAACAATGGTGTGAGCAAAAGTGGTCGGTTGGGCGTAATGCCCAGTCACGATAGCTACCGGGTCGCAAGGGCGGAGGCCCTCACATAGTGAGTTAATGGAAAAAATAGGAAATAAAATAATATTTGATAAAAAATATAAGAACCCACCTGAATGGTTGATTGGAGAGAGGGAGTGGAGGAGGCGCCTTTATTGGAGGGTGTGTGAACTATTACTACAACTTATGTATACAAAATTATATATTTTATATAAATAATATTAATAAGGCCATCATCATCATTAATCCATCATTCAGTTATAACATTTTATCAAGAGATTAGATTGATTATCCATCCGTGACATCGCGAGACACTGAGATAAACGTTTCGATACCAATATTTGGTACTTATTTGACATGTGGTGTGAGCCTCGAGTCCCGTCACTTATCCTCTCTCGTGTTTGATATGATGAAATGCATAATTTTCATATGATGTTCGTTTTCAATAAATGAATAGCCGATCCTGAGTATTTTTTTATGTAGATCGCAATGGTGCAGTTCGTTCGACTATCCAAGGTCATTTGCGAAGTGAGATTGGTAGATTTTGGAATTAGCGTTGTAGGGATGATGTCGGGGATTCATGTGTGACTATCAAAGCATTCTCGGGGCCGATACTCCCATGACAGTGTGCTGTGTCAGGGTGCAGGTCCCTCGCATGAAAGATAGGGTTCAGTACTCCCCCGTATACTTGGGTTATAGGTACTCTTACCTATGGGGTTGACACTCCCCCATTTAAGAGAACACACGAGACACGGTTCCCCCCATTGGGGTTGGTTACTCCCTCGACCGAGGTGTCATCGAACGAGACGCAGGCCCCTTAATACAATTCTTGTGAGGTTACACGAGTTTCTTGGCACTGGTAGTTCAGATACTTGATCGACAACTCGGTGGTGATGGACCATAGGGTGCAATGTTCCCTCGACTGATGCACATGCTTCAGTGAGGAGCGGGTCCTTCATGGTTTCTAGCAGTTGTGTGGAAGAAAGGTGGTGCGCTTCAAATACTTTGAGGCTTGTGATTCCTCCGGCACCCTTGAGTTGCCTTCAAAATGCGACGTACAGCTGGTTATCATTTTCAAACTATGTGTGCTTTCCAATTCTCCAAGCATCTTTAATTTCTCATGAGGCATTAGCCTTCGCGAGTTGGAGTTGTGACGACCGAGACTCCTCTATCTCCCTGAGAATTATAGTAGTAGAGAATATCTGAGTTATTCTTTATTGACTTCCACCTGGTTACTATCTTATATCAGGGGTTTGTATTGATAATTTGCTTGGGTTTTCCCTTTGTGGGTTTAGAGCGTCCTATTGAGTATGCTTATACTCACCCCTTGCATAAGCCTTGGGCCCACACATGTTGTGTTTGTGCAGACGACGCACAAGTTCAGTGATGGTCTTATAGACGTGGAGCTACTGTGGCTCGTTCGGAGTCGACCCCTGGTGGCGACCTAGGTGGATGCGGTGTTGGCAAAGCTTAGTGGCACCAGGAGGTGATGACAATGGGCATCATTCGTGTTAGGTGCCAACTTGCTATGTGGACCTCCTCATCCAAGTTGGTTGCGTTGGTTTCCCTTTTTGGTTGCTGGGTGTATATCTTGCCCCTTTTTCATTTTTTATTATGCGTTGAATATCTATGCAGATCTTAGCAATTGTCTAAGGAATGTGTTTTATACAGTTTAACGTTCACATTTATGCTGCTGGTTATTTTTATGCATTTGAGATATGTATTCGATGTAGGTTGATATAAGCTAAGCTCTCCCATATTATGAGTTATGCCTACTCAGTGCTGGTTACCAACCCCTAACCTATTGGAGACAGGCTTTGAGTGACACACTTGGCTTACTGCTGGTCGAGGTGGGCCCATGGTGGGTTGGGTCGTATCAGAGTGGTTTCTGTAATGATTCAGATTTTTCTCTGAATTATTTTTTTATAAACCAATTGAGAAAAGTTCTGAGACCAGGCGCTGAGACAACACGAGATTCCGAGACCCAGAATAAATCTTTGAATAAAGTTCAGTTGTTAATTTAAAACGCTTGGGTGGTTAACTTTGAACTTTAGTAACTTCTAAACTGGTGCTCAGATCAGAAATCCGAGGGTACCGTTGCGTTTAGAACAATGACTTTACCTTAGCCGGGGTTTAATCTTGACCGGTGCAGGTCGAGGGTGAAAGTTAATTTTTTGGACGTTTAAAAGGAGAATAAAATAAACTTTAAAAGTTTTTTTTATTTCTTTTGACGTTTCGCAGCGACACTGCGGCGCCACGACGAGACAACCCGTTTTTTTTCATAAATGAAACAGCGTGGTGATGCTGCAACACAGCGACATGACAACGTTGCAACACAACGACGCAACAACGTTGAAACATGTTTTCTTCATTTAATAGCTTGGCATAGATAAAAGATTATATTTACAATCCTGGAGAAATTCCCTGGAAACTTTGGAGAAGAAAAACGTTGGCGAAACCTATTGTTGGCGAACGACTAACGACGACGAGACGACGAATCAAGATCATTTGTGGACAGATCCCTGAATGCTCTTCACTGATCGATCCAAATCCCAGGTAGGGTGTGTGTTTGAATTGTTTTCCCTCCCCGTTCTTTATCTTTTTCTATGACGAACGTGAATCAATCGACGAACAGATTGATTCACGGGTCGTGCGTAGTGCGGGTTTGAGATTTATGTTGCAGAGTTGATTCAGGATTTATCCATGTTTAGAATTTATTCATGTATAGAGTTGTTTGATCTTTCCTTCGTCATTCAATTCTAACGTGGAAGGATCGAGGTCGACACGAACAAGCCTAGATCAGTCCCCTTTGGGTGTTCTTGTGCCTCACATCCTTTCCCCAATTTTTTCTTCTTGTTTTTCGTTGGGCGCATCGATCCTGAACGGGATCCGGGACCGCAACAACGCAAGGTGGCGACAACGTGAGGCGATGACTCCGGCTTTTTCAGGCGGAGCACGTCGAGGCAAGGCCGCCGGTAGGGCGGCTGGCGGTGGAGGCGGCACCGGCCCGACGAGGCGGCCGGGCCCGACGGACCTGGCGGAACGACGACTAGCGGTGACCTGCGGTCTAGGCGGGACCGCGATAGCGGGAGCTTGCGGGTGGTGGCGGAAGGCCGCCTCTCGTTGGAGCCGTGTCAGATAGAGAACCTGCGATAGAGCCGCTGGTGTGCGCCGACTAGCACACAGTTTGATGATCGCGTGGGCCAGGGAGGGGCGCGACCCAGCGGGCCACGACCCAACAACCCAACGGGTCATCCCAGACCGATCGGTTTGGGTCGGCCGAACCAAGTCAGGTTGAATCGGCCGGACCGGGTCGGGTCAGACCCAGACCGGGCCAGGCCCATTTTCACTAAAATGAGCATAACTTTCAAATGGAAGGTTCGTTTGACGAGCCGTCTGCGACGTTGAGACCCTTGCGATGATGCGGTCTTTTTGAGATACTCTAAGTGAGTTTTTGTGCAGGTTGACATACGACCTTTGGCTTGAGGAGTAGGTTCTCCCGGAACAAGCGTGCTGCGAACGGAATCCTATGGCTGACAGAGACTTGGTGTCTACACGACTAGGTGGCCTTGTGACTCAGGGGTTGTTTGACCCTTCGACGCTCCGTGTGTCGGCCCAGACGCTCCGTGCGCCATCGCCGCTCCGTGCGCCGCCATCGCCGCTCCGTGCGCCGCCATCGCCGCTCCGTGCGCCGCCATCGCCGCTCCGTGCGCCGCCATCGCCGCTCCGTGCGCCGCCTTCGCCGCTCCGTGCGCCGCCTTCGCCGCTCCGTGCACCACCATCGACGCTCCGTGTGCCGACACTGACGCTCTGTGCGCTATCGACGCTTCATGCGCCACCATCGACGCTCTGTGCGCCGACGTTCCGTGTGCCATCAATGCTCTGTGCGCCGCCATCGACGCTCCGTGCACCGCCATCGACGCTCCGTGCACTGACACCGCCGCTCTGTGCGCTAGTGACGCTCCGTGTGTCATCGACACTCTGTGTGTCATCAAGATGAGAAGTTCTACGAACTACTCTTGTTAATCCCTCTTCACGCTTTAGATTAATACATGTGTGAGCTGACTATACCTCGTGTGCACTTCCCTTAGTGGTGTACTTGATGTACTTTCCTTCGTAGTTTCGAGGTATCATATTGAGTATTGTTTTACTCACCCCTGCACGGGTTTCGTCCGCACGTGTCGTGTCTCGTGAAGACGATCGACGCTTTGACGGAGTCCATGGTGGACCAGAACCAGGTGGTGCCCAGTGAGATCAGATAGATGATGCGTACTCCTACGACTTCAAGCTGCCCTACACCTACCCTTCAGGTAGGGTTTTCCGCGGATGAGTCTTCAGGAACTTATCCTTTCACTTGTGTTCAGTATTTCTTTGGGTGAGCTTGTATATTGGCCCGATTTACCTTCTTGTACTTTACTTTCTTGTTGCACTTTAGTTGTGGTATATGCTTAGTGGTTTGCATGCATGATTTACTTAGTGTTTTTACATTTATGTATTTGTGGGCTTGGGGATGTGTACGTGCGTACAAGTACATAGACAATGCCTCTCATGTTAGTGATATCCCTACTCGGTGCTAGTCACCAGCCTTTGACCTATTGGAGGCGGGCTTGGGGAGTCGCGACACGGGCCCCTCTGGGACGGGTCGCGACAAAGTGGTATCAGAGTAGTTTTGTTTCCACATTGGGATCGAGAGTTTGTGAGATTGGTTTGGGGCAACAGTGTTAAGTGTTTCGAGTTCGACTTTCAGGCCAGAGACTCTAGTGTTGGTGCGGCGACTGACATATTCATACACCAGGACTCCAGACACCCGCTTTCCGACTCGGTATACGAAAACATTGGTTGCAGGGATTAAATAGTACATGCATCATATAGGATTTTTGAGTGCGCCCTCATGTCCTTCTTAAGTCAGCTCACCAGGTATACTCTATTAACCGTGATTCATCTTGATCTGTTTCAGGATGCCTCTACGCTAACAAATAACCAGGATTTCATTGCGTGACCATGAAGATGGTACGCCTAGCTATGAGGCGTCAATACAGGGACCCGTACCTGAGATACTCCCTGCACAGGAGATAACACCTCCAGGTGGTGCACCGGTGATACCACCACCCGTCGAGCAACAGTTACTACCAGCACTACCGGTAGAGGATGCACGCAGGCTCAGTGTGTTGCATGAGTTCCAAAGGTAGCGACCTCTCAGGTTCAGGGGTGAGACAGACCCCCCAGGTAGTTGAGGATTGGATGGATGCCATCACCCGTGTCTTCCACCTAGCGAGGACGCCTGCTGACCAGATGACGATCCTAGCTGTGAGCCTTCTTCAGGGCTCAGTGAGATGATGATGGAGCTTAGTGACCCATACACATGATGAGACGACTCTCTTTTGGTTAGACTTTGAGAGACTCTTCAGGGAGGAGTTATTTCCACAAATATGGTGCGAGACTCGTTCTTTAGGGCTCGGACCTTCGAGCATGAGCTACACTGAGAGATTAGGGCGTCGATGATATCCATTAGCATTCCGACTTATGCTGGGGTACTGGAGCGAGCTCTGCTCATGGAGAGCTTTCTGGCAGAGTAAACGCCAAAAGTGAGAGCTAGCAGCAGGCACCAGGTAGCTGAGTCTTCGGCGGTGGGTAGCCGACAATAGACGCAGGGACCCAAGCAGGTCAAGCACTCCAGGGGACGACTCCAGGACACAAGATCAGTGATACGAGGTTCCCAGGGTAGAGGGAATCAACCGAAGGTCAGACTGTGCTACACGTGCGGTGGTCGGGGATACATGGCTCGTGATTGCCCGACTCGTCGTACGAACGATCAACGGACGGTCGAGGGACTGCCGAGGCAGAGGCAGAGGTTTGAGCAGGGTGGTCCGTAGGGTGGCAGACGTGGCAGAGGTTTGCGCTAAATGGATAAACATTATTTACCGACTTGAAAATAATTAATTTATCAACTGACACGGTCTTGGTCCGTTTGAACTCCTCTTCCATTTATTGAACACCCGAATAAAATATTTTATTCTCTTGAATAAATATTTTTATTTACACACTAGTAAATAAATATTTATTAAATGTTCAATAAAATAAATAAATAAATTTTATTCACAATCCGTTGAATAAATATTTATTTAATTTATGCGATTATTTTAACTTGAATAAAATTATTTCTCGGTCTTGAGAATAATATTTACTGCATCAATTAAATTCAAATAGTATTTAATCGAGACCACCAGAAACACTTAGTGTGTTACCCTTTGGGATTATTTCACGTTGACATTAGCCGAGTTTGTCTAAAGTTCAAGATTACTGTTTAGCAACAGGTCAAGGCACCAAAGGGAAATAACTTAAAGTCACAACAACGACATCCACATATGAACACTCACTGTGTAATATAATTCATTCGTCACAATTTCTCATCAAGCAGGTTTTATGATAGTGTCATCAACCTATATGCTTGATACGTCATTCTTTGACTACCTGAAATAAACTTGTCGTTACACCATGACCATGAAATTTAGGGTGAATGTTATGTTTCAATCAAAGGGTCGAGATATCAATTTCCATAAATGGAAGAAACAAATCCTTCCTCGACTTATCCATTAATAACATGTCATTCGTGACGCACCCAACGCACCCTACTTCCCACCAACATATGACGTGACCGTTTTTGTCAGTAAATCAAAGTGCACGAGTCGTGACATGTATTAATGATAATCTTAAAGTCTAAGGACCATTACACACGCTTGCAGATAGGAATATCTGATGACACCAAAACATGCAGAATTCCTACTGGTGGGTCTGTTATCATAATCTTCCGTCTTGGAGATTACTAGGTGCGAACTTCATGAGAAGAAGTCTCATCCTCTTAGGAGTACTCGCACCTGACGGTCTGTATAATATGTGTCCCATCATAGCATGTCATCCAACCGCATAACTATATTTAAGAATATTGTCATAGCACTTCAATGTTCTCATCACAACGGAGAACTTATATGATCTTATTAATGTGATAAATACTTTAGGACATTATTACATTATAGTCATGCAGAATAATGAACAATATCTAATAAGATGTTTAATATTTAAATACATTAAATATTCATGTAATCAAAGTACAGACAATTGGGTTTAGAACACCAACTCCAACAAACTCCCACTTAGACTAGAGCCAACTACCTACGATTTTCAGTCCACTAGACCTCATATGATGATCATGTTTCTGCTGAGTCAAGACTTTAGTCAAGGGGTCCGCCACGTTGTCTTTCATGGAATTACTGCTTACTGTAACTTCACCTCTCTGAGAAAAATCCCTCAAGAGATGATACTTTCGTAGTATGTGCTTCGTCTGCTGATGCGACCTTGACTTTTTTTGCGAGAGCCACCGTTGTAGTATTATCACAATAGAGTGTAAAGAGATCCTTACTACTAGGAACCACATCCAGCTCTTGGACGAAGCTCCGCATCCAAACTGCTTCTTTAGCCATATCAGAAGTTGCGATATACTCGGACTCTGTTGTAGAATCTGCGACCACACCTTCTATAGCATCCCGTCTTTTTATCACATAAACTTTCATTACATTTTACAAAACCGAGGATCTTTAAGGTTTAGTGTCTTGGAAACCAGGAACATAAAACATGAAAAGAACAAAAACACTCTTCTTAAACACTTGAAAGGCTTCTCCTTAAGTTCATCCTAGGTTCATTACTGCATCTCATAACCTGGGGACATACATCAAAAGAAAGGGTGAGCAGAAAGCCCAGTAAGGGAAACAAGAGAAACATTTTACATGTGAACTTGAGATACTTCAATAAGGACATGAAAAGAAATTTAAGGAATGAGAAAGAAAAAATGAGATACATCTAAAAAAAATAACATTTTTCATAACTTGAAGATGTGGCTGCAACATTTAATATTGACAATCGTTTCGTTTCACCAAGGTCCATCCCCAAGGTGTCGTTAAAAATTACCAAGGTTATTCACCATGGCGTCGTTAAAAATGGTCATCTCTAGAGATTAAGTCTTTACCCAATGCATTGGAGCGCTATCAGGGCGCACCCTTAAATTTGCCTTTATTATCATGTGAGCCACATATATCATCATCAAACATTTCATAAATAACCCATATAACATAAAATAAATGGGTTTCATTTCATAATCATAACATTTTAAAAACTGCTTTAAAGACATGATCTTTACGTCACTTTAAAACCCACAGAAAAGGAAGGTGGGTCTCATGTATGTAAATCCCAAAATTTAAAATAGACATTTTGGAATATATGTGAATACCCCTTTAGAAGAAAGAGCTTTGAGTATTCACTTAATAATATAAAAGAACTTTAGAAAAAGAGAGAGACATTTTGAGACGGAAATTCTGCAGCATAACGGCTATGTTACGAGGTTTTAGAACACATTAAAAAGAGAGGGAAAATGGGTCAAACATTCATAAATGACCCATAAAACAGTAGATGGACAAAATAAGAAGGATACATGATCATGGTAATGAAATTTCAAGGACATACCATTTGAAATGAAAAACATGGAAGGAAGACAAAAATTAGATTTCTCTTATGAAAGTTCGGCAGCCTAACGACGTTACTTAAACTTAAAAATACTGAATTGAAGAGATCAAATGGGGTCTCTCATCATATGAACATAAGAGTCCAGTATGATAGATATAGAGATCATACCTCAACATAACAAAAAGGAACTTGAAAGAATTGACATGAAAGTACAACTTCAAAACGAGAAGGGTGAAGAACCACTTAAAAATTCGGCAGCCTAACGACGCCACTTAAAACTTCAAAATACTGAATTGAAAAGATCAAATGGGGTCTCTCATCATATGATCATAAAAGATCAGTATGACAAATTTAGAGATCATACCCCAACATAATAAAAAGGAACTTGAAATACTTTACATGAAAATAGATCTTGAAAAATGAGAAGGGAGAAAGAATCCGTTACAAAAATTTCGGCAGCCTAACGGCGCCACTTAAAACTTCATAAAACGAAATAATTAGAGTAAGAGGGGATCTCTCATTATATTAACATGAAAAGGGCAGTAAGAGGAGTATAAAAGAACATCCTCCAACATAAGAACATGGAGCATAAAAGGAATGACATAAAAGAGATTACTTGAAATGAAAGAGAGAGGTCGGATCCCTTACCTTAAAATGTAACTCTTAAACCTCAAAGGTTGGGACCTTGAGGGCTTGGGGGCACCTTGGGAGGACTCCTTGGGAGGTAATGAGACCATAAATTCGTTGGGAATGAGTAGGGAGTCGAATGGATGAGAGGAGGGCTTGGTATTTATAGGGAAAATGAGGGGACAAGGCATTAATGGCCAAGGGACACCTCACATGTGCTTTTCTCAAACCCATGTGCTCTCCCTTGGCATTTATCATGGAGTTAGGCCACATGGGGCCCCCAAAATAATAATTCATCACCCTTGGCCGGCCAACCCTTAAAAGATCTCATGACATCATCATGACACAATTATGATGTCATTAAACATACCGAAACCCTAAAACTGCATTTTTACTATTCACTGAAAAAATTCATCTTTCTCAGAAAAATCCCAAACTTTCACCTTAACTAAATATCGATTCCCTAATTACATTTATGAACTCCATTTTATAAAAATAATTTTCTAAATATTTTTAATTCAATTTTTAAATAAATTCACTATTCACTGAAAATTCATTTTTTTTCAGAAAAATCCCCAAAAATTACCTTAACATAATATCGATGCTCTGAGTTCAAAAATGAAATCCATTTTCTAAAAATAATTTTCTAAATATTTTTAATTATTTTTTTAATTAAAAAACACTATTCACCCGAAAAAACTAATACTTGAATAATAATTAATGAAACCGTTATTTAACCATTTTATTGAATCACATTACTTAATCAAGGTGCCTAGATTATTTTAAAACTTTCTTTAAGTGAGATTACTAATCCATTTGGTCACATTACTAATCCTAAGCGTAAAATCACTATTCACAATTTACTATTCATCAAAAATCAAGTTGATCTTATTAGACTCTAAATTTCGTACTGGACATAATTGTAGAAGACCATTTTTTGAAAATCATTACACATTTTTAATTATTTAAGGTTTACACAACCATTTTTAAAATATCCTTTTTCTAAAATTCATCAAAAATATGCATACTATATTTATCCGGTCATTTCAAAATTCATAAACTTCATTATAAGAAGAAATCCCAATTTTTATTTAAAACAAGGATTACACAAGGCAGTTACGGTCTCATTACATAGCCCCTTATAATACCAGCATAGGACCTAAGAGTAAGGTGTGCTAGGGTGATAGAATCTTGGGGCGGCTCAGTCAACATTGCCCGAGTAGTAATTTCTATCAGTTTGAACTTCTCACGAAGGCGATTCCGTTCTAGCTTCACATGATGAAGCTCGGCTTGGATTTGATCCAGAGCAAAGCCCAATGGTGCTACCTCCTTCCCAAGCTCTGTTAGATGAGCTTCGATCGGTCCAAGACTACTAGGTGAGACCATCAAATCTTCTTTCTATAATAATTAACCAAGATTACTTGTATTTAGAGACAATAATCAAAACATTTTGTTCACAGTGGTCATATTGACCGATGGTCATATAACAATCAAAACCCAATGGTCTCATTTGAATTATAATCATGTTTATCAAATAAAACATTTTTGTTGAGTATAAAAATAAAATAAAATAACACATGAAATTAGGAAACAAGATTTATTCAAAATTTCGGGCCGTTACAATCTTCCCCCCTTAAGAAATTGCGTCCTCGCAATTTTTTTTTAAAATTGGGTTTTGAAATTTCATTGAAAGTCCCACATCGGAAAAAGAGTCAGTAACACTATTACTTTAAAAGAAATAAAAGGGAGTACAAAGGCCACCAGAGTTTACTCATACTAGGATTCCATGTAGGAAACATGGACATGGAGGAGAAAACAAAGGGTCACGTTCTGAGGGAGAGTGATAGAGAACATGATTAGGAGAAAGTTAACCATAAGAAAATCCCAAACTTATGATGTGTGTAAGCGGTCTTTGATTAACTAGTAGGAAACGTAAACCAACAACGTTTTTGTTTTACGTTCCTTTTGATAACTTTGAGGAATTCATTTACAACATAGAACAAAAACATAAGGAAATATATCTACCTTCATGTAGAGTTTCATACTTTAATAAGTTTCTACCAAAACTAATCTTTTCTCCAAACGATGAGCATTCAAAACTACTTGGTCTCATCAAAACACAAGAATCATCTTCTAGAGAATCACATAATCCACAAAAGATCAACTATCTATTTCTTCTATCTTTAAACATTATCCCAAAAACAGAAAGAGTAAGGTAAAAAAAAAACTCTTCAAAAAGAAATAATCCCATAGGAATGGAAACTACTTTTAAATCTTCAAGTTCCATGGTACTACCCAAAGTTCATCATAGTCCATTCCGTAAATAATGGTCCTTAAGATTCCTCAAAATAAACCAAACTAAGATTGAAACCCAAATACAAGAAAGATTTGATAACATAGTCTTCCAAAATAAACTTCATTGTTCAACTCCAAACAACATCAACCACTCCTAACATCTTATAACAAAAGTAGCTAACCTAAACATATTTTACCCAAGATAGGTTAATCATTCCCGTAAGTAACCTAAATTACTATAAGGCCACCTTAAATTCATTGATTCTTCAAAAAATAAGTCAACCTTACTCCTCAATGAAAACACCGTAATAATCTATTTACCTTGATCATATATGGTCCTCAAAATAGTGAACGTCTTCCAAAATAATAATCATCTCTTAATCCCCTAATCATCTCTATCGTATTAATACGACAATCGTAGCATTTCCTATCACATTGGTTGTTGGGACATGTTCTTCCATTTCCCGCCATTAACTAAGAAAAGAAGCTATAGTTAGGGGCTTAAATACTTAGCCAATAATCATGAAAAGAAACTTAAAGCATCTAAGGATAACATGTAGAAGTAAAGTATACCCTAACTTGTGATCCCCTAGGTTCCCTTCTAGGTTATCCATGATCATATATTCTTATGTGAATCTTTATTTTATTTTATCTTTGTTCCTTTAACAATAGTTCATACTAAGCTTATGGATTTACCAAAGCATATCCCCCGGGAGTGTCATAACCAAGAGTGCAGCAAGGCCCGTTGTCGTGTACCAGTTCCCGTTCGAGTCTAGCTCAAAGCGGTGTTTTCGGGTTTTACCCCTATGTACATCTGCGCCAGAGCCACCTCTACCTGCTCGTATCCAGACAGAGATGTATTTGCTTGGAAACCCCTTACTCAATACTCACCAAAATACCAGGAATATTTCCTATATTTAAACTTTTCTATAGGGTTCTTCCTAGTGTTTTCATATCCTAATTTCCACAAATAACTAAACTATCCTTTGATACCAACTATAGCATCCCGTCTTTTTATCACATAAACTTTCATTACATTTTACAAAACCGAGGATCTTTAAGGTTTAATGTCTTGGAAACCAGGAACATAAAACATGAAAAGAACAAAAACACTCTTCTTAAACACTTGAAAGGCTTCTCCTTAAGTTCATCCTAGGTTCATTACTGCATCTCATAACCTGGGGACATACATCAAAAGAAAGGGTGAGCAGAAAGCCCAGTAAGGGAAACAAGAGAAACATTTTACATGTGAACTTGAGATACTTCAATAAGGACATGAAAAGAAATTTAAGGAATGAGAAAGAAAAAATGAGATACATCTAAAAAAAAATAACATTTTTCATAACTTGAAGATGTGGCTGCAACATTTAATATTGACAATCGTTTCGTTTCACCAAGGTCCATACCCAAGGTGTCGTTAAAAATTACCAAGGTTATTCACCATGGCGTCGTTAAAAATGGTCATCTCTAGAGATTAAGTCTTTACCCAATGCATTGGAGCGCTATCAGGGCACACCCTTAAATTTGCCTTTATTATCATGTGAGCCACATATATCATCATCAAACATTTCATAAATAACCCATATAGCATAAAATAAATGGGTTTCATTTCATAATCATAACATTTTAAAAACTGCTTTAAAGACATGATCTTTACGTCACTTTAAAACCCACAGAAAAGGAAGGTGGGTCTCGTGTATGTAAATCCCAGAATTTAAAATAGACATTTTGGAATATATGTGAATACCCCTTTAGAAGAAAGAGCTTTGAGTATTCACTTAATAATATAAAAGAACTTTAGAAAAAGAGAGAGACATTTTGAGACGGAAATTCTGCAGCATAACGGCTATGTTACGAGGTTTTAGAACACATTAAAAAGAGAGGGAAAATGGGTCAAACATTCATAAATGACCCATAAAACAGTAGATGGACAGAATAAGAAGGATACATGATCATGGTAATGAAATTTCAAGGACATACCATTTGAAATGAAAAACATGGAAGGAAGACAAAAATTAGATTTCTCTTATGAAAGTTCGGCAGCCTAACGGCGTTACTTAAACTTAAAAATACTGAATTGAAGAGATCAAATGGGGTCTCTCATCATATGAACATAAGAGTCCAGTATGATAGATATAGAGATCATACCCCAACATAACAAAAAGGAACTTGAAAGAATTGACATGAAAGTAGAACTTCAAAACGAGAAGGGTGAAGAACCACTTAAAAATTCGGCAGCCTAACGACGCCACTTAAAACTTCAAAATACTGAATTGAAAAGATCAAATGGGGTCTCTCATCATATGATCATAAAAGATCAGTATGATAAATTTAGAGATCATACCCCAACATAATAAAAAGGAACTTGAAATACTTTACATGAAAATAGATCTTGAAAAATGAGAAGGGAGAAAGAATCCGTTACAAAAATTTCGGCAGCCTAACGACGCCACTTAAAACTTTATAAAACGAAATAATTAGAGTAAGAGGGGATCTCTCATTATATTAACATGAAAAGGGCAGTAAGAGGAGTATAAAAGAACATCCTCCAACATAAGAACATGGAGCATAAAAGGAATGACATAAAAGAAATTACTTGAAATGAAAGAGAGAGGTCGGATCCCTTACCTTAAAATGTAACTCTTAAACCTCAAAGGTTGGGACCTTGAGGGCTTGGGGGCACCTTGGGAGGACTCCTTGGGAGGTAATGAGACCATAAATTCGTTGGGAATGAGTAGGGAGTCGAATGGATGAGAGGAGGGCTTGGTATTTATAGTGAAAATGAGGGGACAAGGCATTAATGGCCAAGGGACACCTCACATGTGCTTTTCTCAAACCCATGTGCTCTCCCTTGGCATTTATCATGGAGTTAGGCCACATGGGGCCCCCAAAACAATAATTCATCACCCTTGGCCGGCCAACCCTTAAAAGATCTCATGACATCATCATGACACAATTATGATGTCATTAAACATACCGAAACCCTAAAACTGCATTTTTACTATTCACTGAAAAAATTTATCTTTCTCAGAAAAATCCCAAACTTTCACCTTAACTAAATATCGATTCCCTAATTACATTTATGAACTCCATTTTATAAAAATAATTTTCTAAATATTTTTAATTCAATTTTTAAATAAATTCACTATTCACCGAAAATTCATTTTTTTCAGAAAAATCCCCAAAAATTACCTTAACATAATATCGATGCTCTGAGTTCAAAAATGAAATCCATTTTCTAAAAATAATTTTCTAAATATTTTTAATTAATTTTTTAATTAAAAAATACTATTCACCCGAAAAAACTAATACTTGAATAATAATTAATGAAACCGTTATTTAACCATTTTATTGAATCACATTACTTAATCAAGGTGCCTAGATTATTTTGAAACTTTCTTTAAGTGAGATTACTAATCCATTTGGTCACATTACTAATCCTAAGCGTAAAATCACTATTCACAATTTACTATTCATCAAAAATCAAGTTGATCTTATTAGACTCTAAATTTCGTACTGGACATAATTGTAGAAGACCATTTTTTGAAAATCATTACACATTTTTAATTATTTAAGGTTTACACAACCATTTTTAAAATATCCTTTTTCTAAAATTCATCAAAAATATGCATACTATATTTATCCGGTCATTTCAAAATTCATAAACTTCATTATAAGAAGAAATCCCAATTTTTATTTAAAACAAGGATTACACAAGGCAGTTACGGTCTCATTACATAGCCCCTTATAATACCAGCATAGGACCTAAGAGTAAGGTGTGCTAGGGTGATAGAATCTTGGGGCGGCTCAGTCAACATTGCCCGAGTAGTAATTTCTATCAGTTTGAACTTCTCACGAAGGCGATTCCGTTCTAGCTTCACATGATGAAGCTCGGCTTGGATTTGATCCAGAGCAAAGCCCAATGGTGCTACCTCCTTCCCAAGCTCTATTAGATGGGCTTCGATCGGTCCAAGATTACTAGGTGAGGCCATCAAATCTTCTTTCTATAATAATTAACTAAGATTACTTGTATTTAGAGACAATAATCAAAACATTTTGTTCACAGTGGTCATATTGACCGATGGTCATATAACAATCAAAACCCAATGATCTCATTTTAATTATAATCATGTTTATCAAATAAAACATTTTTGTTAAGTATAAAAATAAAATAAAATAACATATGAAATTAGGAAACAAGATTTATTCAAAATTTCGAGCCGTTACACCTTCCTTTGAGCTCTTCCAGCTCACAACACCTCCATTCAAAGTGAAGATGTATCCCATTTGCGACTTCATGTCATCTTGATCAGTCTGGAAACTAGCATCTGCATATCCTCTGATGACTAGTTTCTCATCTCCTCCATAAACCAGGAACATATCCTTAGTACGCCTCAGAAGGATAGTCTTGACTGCTATCTAATGATGGTAACCTGGATCAGCTTGATATCTTTCTACCACACTCAACGCGTAGATGAAATCTAGCCTAGTATATAGCATAACATACATGACTGACCCAATCGCTGATGCGTATGGAATCCTTGCCATTCTCTTCCTTTATTCATGCGTTTGAAGACACATTTTCTTGGAAAGATGAATGTCATGTGATGCTGGCAACAATCCCCTTTTGGATTATTCCATACTGAATCTTTTCAGTATCTTATCAATGTATGTACTTTGACTCAGGCCCAACAATCTCTTGGATCTATCACGATGGATCTTGATCCCAAGAATACATGTTGCCTCGCCCAAGTCCTTCATGGAGAAACATTTATTCAACCATGCCTTAACAGACTGTAAGACTGATATTTCGTTTCCAATAAGTAATATGCCATCAACATATACTATCAGGAAAACGACTGCACTCCCACTAAACCATTTGCAGACACAAGGCTCACATTCGTTCTTTATAAAACCAAATTCCGTTATGGCTTCGTCAAAATGAATGTTCCATGACCTGGATGCTTGCTTTAACCCATAAATGATTTTTTTGCAACTTGCATATCTTATTGACATCATTTTGAGTCACAAACCCTTCAGGTTGTGTCATGTAGACATCTGTTTGAATGTTTCTGTTAAGGAAGGCTGTTTTGACATCTATTTTCCAAATCTCATAGTCATGGTAAGTAGTAATGACCAGTAGAATTCTGATGGATTTCAGCATTGCAACTGGTGAAAAGGTTTTGTCGTAGTCAATGCTTTGATGTTGTTTAAACCCTTTTGCAACTAGTCGTGCCTTATAGGTACTGACTTGTCCTTCCATGTCCAATTTTTCTTGAATACCCATTTGCAACCAACATGCTTTACATCTACCGGAGGATCTACCAAAATCCAAATTTGGTTTTGGTACATGAAATCCATTTCAGAATTCATAGCTTCTTGCCACTTGACAACATTTGTGCCACTTACTGATTCCTTGTAGGTTAAAGAATCATTATTATCAACTAATAATGAGTCACCATCCTCGGTAACTAGAAAATCATACCATTCTGGTTCTCTAACCTCTATTGTACTCCTACGCGGTACTTGTGTCTTTGGAACAAATCTTTCTTCCACGGAGCTTTGTGGAATCTGCTCCTATACCAACTCTTGTGTACCTTGAGCCTCGACTTCATCGAAGTTTATCTTATTCTCACGATCTCTTTTGGAGATGTGCTCCCTCTCAAGGAATATGACGTGTCTTGCCACTATAACCTTTTTGTCTAAGAGGTTGTATAAGTAATATCCCCTTGTTTCCTTAGGGTATTCTATAAATGTACACTTTGTGCCTCGAGGTGCGAGTTTGTTACATGAAGATGCCTTAACAAACGCTTTGCTTCCCCACACATATAAATTCAATAACATGACTTTTCTTCCACTCCAAAGCTCGTATGGAATACCATTTATCGATTTAGTTGGTACTTGGTTCAGTGTGTGTGCTGCTGTTTGTAACGCATATTCCCAAAAGGATAATGGAAGACTTACATGAATCATCATTGATCTCACCATATCCAATAAGGTGCGGTTCATCCTTTCGCTTACACCATTCCACTGAGTCGTGTAAGGAGGAGTGAGTTGAGATAGGATCCCAAAACCCTGTAAGTAATCAATGAAGTCTTGATTAAGATATTCTCCACCTCGGCTTGAGTGAAGTTTCTTAATCTTATTACCAAGTTGGTTCTCAACTTCATTTTTGTATTCCTTGAGTTTATTAAAAGAATCTGACTTATACCTCATTAAGTAGATATATTAATATCTACTAAAATCATTAGTAAAAGTTACAATGTATGAGTACCCACCCCTTGCTTTAACTGGAAATGATCCACACACATCGGTATGAACCAATTCAAGAAGCTCTTTGACTATTTCACCTTTCCCACTAAAATGAGGCTTTGGTCATTTTGCCTTGTAAACATACGCGACATACACCAAGTGGTTTTAGTTCGAAAGAATCTAAATATCCATCTTGATGTAATTTTGTCAAGCGTTTCTCATTTACATGACCTAGCCTATGATTCCAAAGTTGGGTGTGATATGAGTCATGTGAAATAATTTTGTTATCGATTGCCGTTACTTGGTTTGTGTAATCCAACACGTAAAGTCCGTTATATAAATGTGCCTCACCAAAACATATGTTATCTTTATAAAAGAAGCAACATTCATTTCTGAACTTGAAAATAAATCCATCTATTTCTATTTGGATACAAAAATAATGTTTTTAGTTAAAGAAGACACATAATAACAACCCTTCAACACCAAGATCATCTCAGTCAGCAGCGTGAGGTGATAGTCCCCAACAGCTACAACAAGTTTAGCTCCGTTGGCTGCTCGTAGATCTACCTCCCCTCAGTCAATTTTCTTTAATATACTTGGTTTTTGTATTTGGATACATATGTGAGCACCACAAGTTGCATCTAATACCCAATTTGTAGAAATATATAAATTGCATTTAATAACAAACGCATCTGAAGCTTCCTTTGCTTCTTTGGATGAGTGCAGTTTTTTTTCCAGTGACCCTTCTTACCACATGTGAAACAAACAACTTCCTATTCCTTTGCCCCCCTTTGATCTTCCTTTTCTTGGAAGAGTGTGAAGAAGCTTTGGGCTTATAATTCTTTGCCTTCCCTTTCCTCTTATTCACCATAAGGTTATAAGGTTTTTCACGCTTCATGTCTTTGTCCACTTGACGAAGGAGGATAAGAAGATCTGGTAGAGATTTCTCAATGTTGTTCATATTAAAATTCACAACAAAACTAGAGAAGCTCTGAGAGAGTGATGCGAGAATGAGATAGATACCCAGTTCTTCAGGGAGTTTAAACCCTAGAACCTCCAGACGCTTAATATAGCCAATGATCTCGACTACGTGATGCCCAACTGGGGCACCCTCTCCAAGCTTACTCTGAAAGATTGCCTTGGAGATCTCAAACAATTCCTGTCTTGCTCTCTCCTGGTAAAGACTATGAAGGTGCTCAAGCATGCTATAGATATCCATGTTTTCGTGAGACTTCATGAGTTCACCAGACATTGATGATAACATCTAACATTGAACGTCAATCGCGTCGTTCATATGTTTCTCGTAGACCAGGAACTCTTCATCACTCGCCTCTTGGACAAACATATTAGGTAATGAGGACTCTAGCACATAAGATTTCCGTTCATGGTGTAAAATGAATCGAAGATGTCTAAACCATTCCTGGAAGTTACTGTCGGTGAGGATGTTGTCTTTATCCAGTATTGATCGTAGGGATAATGTGGTTGACAAGTTTGTCATTTTTATTCTACAATTAAAAGAGCAGATAATTAGTACTTTCTTGATTACATTTTATGAGAAATAATAAATTAATTTTATTAAATCTCCCATTATTTTATCAATTCCCAATGGCCCTTACCCTTGAACTCATAATGTTTAGCTCTTAGGACATTCTAGTAGCAAGGATCCATATTCCCCTTCGCATAACCCCAACAAGGGTTGATCAAGCTATTTGAAGGTATTTAGGTAGGCATGTCTTTGCCAATTGCGGGCTTGCAACTCCTTGATCTGTTGAGTGGACCCCCCAATCCTGAAATCCTGACTTGGATTTCCTCAACATTCGCCTCCAAATTTATACTAAGTATAGCAAGGGCTACTCCTCTTGATGTAAAATGGTTAAGTCAACCCAAAACTTTCATAAGATCTTTCTGTATAAAAGTAAGTGTCCCAACAAGGATTGGTCAAACACTTAGTTTTATTGAGTCTTTCCCTTAATCAAGTAACAGAAGATTTAGTTTGACTTAATATTTTATTGAGAGATTTTTATCTCTTATGCGTAAATTATTTTATTATCTTTATCACATGCTTGTTAATATTAAGTGGAACTTACTTAAGTGATTAACCATGTCTTGATAATATTTACGCATAAGACTAATTTATTTTAGTTCCATCTTGCATGCTTGTTAATTCATTAATTATCTAGTTGTGACAATACATCTATAATAAAAAACCATACAACTGATGTCACGACCCCCTCCCCACAAAGTGTACCCTTCCTGGGTCGGCAATGTGAGAAGGGAGATAATGACCCCTGAGTCCCGCCTCCAGTAGGCCCCGGGTTGGCGACTAGCACTGAGGGTATAACAACACACAAAATGGGAGACATTACCCTCTAAGAGAACACGTGCATAAGAGAGAGATAGGATAGACATCAATCAACTCCAACTCAGACTGCAATATAAACGAAAACCCAAGTACACATATGAAATGTCATGCAGAAGTACTACAACTGAAAGGGGAAAGACTGCAAGTACCCAAAAGAAAGTAAAAACAGCAGCAACCACAAGTCCGAACAGCTCCTGCAACCCCAAGCTAGTAGAAACCAGCTTGATCTCCAACCTGCTCCAAGTGACCTAAAAAACAGTTTATATATACATAGGGTGAGTATAACAGTATACTCAGTAGGATCCTCCCCGAAGCCTCTCGTGCAAAGTAAAGAAAGCATGCTAAAGCACAGTGAACAACAAGTGCAACTAACTCGTCACCTAAACAGGTATACTAAGTTCCCAACCTCACAATGGCTACTCTCACCAAGTAACACATACAAGAATATATCATATAATAAAGAATATCAAGGGTACCCCGCTACTACTTCCCCACTGATTTGCCACTTTGCCCCAACGTCGCACGTCCTGAGCATCTCTCTCAAAAAAGGCTTGCCCGCAGACACCTGGGCGAAACACCACAATATGCACCTCGTGCAACAAAACCACCATGTCCACACACCAAAGTAACCAGGTAGTTTTCGGGAGCCACCACAGCTCGCATGACGGGTATCATACGTCGGGTATTATACCTCAAGCCATCACAACCCATACACCAAGTAAGGATCCTCAAGCCATCACAGCCTATACACATTACACCTATAATAGTCCATAGAAAACTATATCCAGAATATATGTGTGTAAATAACCACAAGTCGTTACAGCCCTGTACACACATATATGAGGAAAACTAACCAATGTGCCTGCCAGCACCAGTAACTACCAAGAGAAGAGAGCGGAGCCAAAGAGGGTAGTCAGCCATCCATCCTCCCATCGGAATGTTGGGAAAAACACCCCCCAGGGCTCAGAATCCCCGGGGTGTCAGTTGCATTTACTGACAGGGTGAAGTAGCGTATAGAAACACAAAAAGTACATGATATATTATATCTCACAACCACACTATGGGTATTACCTAGTCTTAGACCCAACTGCAACTAACATCTCTCAGACTCCGGGCTGCTACTTCTAAGACTAGGTATCCTATAAGCACACAACCATTTAAAGAGCTTTATTAGATTACTTCATTCCTTTTTTATCGGTTCCACTATACGTTAATTAATTCTTTAAACATTAATTAACCATGAACAACCCCACATTAAATTTCATTAGCATCACACCCAAAGTCAACTGTTCCTTCAAAAATTACAACCTCATCATTAGGTTCCAGCATCTCCATCCCCATGGGTTTACACCATTTATTCAATTATTCATTATAGAAATAATTTCCCTCATTCTCAGACATTCTAGAAAAACATTATATGCTACTAAACACAAGGGGGCTCAACACGGTGAGTAGATGTACTACCCGTCGAGTCTTTGCCGCTTATAGCAAGAGCATATACCCATCCTTCCTTGAGAAGCTAAGCACAGAAAGCACGTGGCATACCCCGCGTGTCTTCGCCTCTTTCGGAAGAATGGTAAGTAAGACCAGCTGCCTTGAGCTGTGGGGAAAAGTAAAACAGATAAACAACCAATCAAAATTACCAAGCATCCAACAATCACATCCATCCCATTCCATCATCCCTGATGTCCTCCCCGACACCCACATGCATAAACCGATGCATCTCGTCACTCTAGGCGTCATCTGCTGCCACAACCAAAAGGGCCTCCATGCCTCCACATATTACCACAACCATCCATGCTCACATTAAAACACAAGCAGCAGTATAACAAACATCTTCACAATTGAGCTCTTGGCCCTTAAACAAACAAGAGGGTAACTCAGAACCCTATAAGCAATTATCTTTTAACAACCACCAGTTCTTTAATCCATCTTGGGTTAACCGATTTATTATTCGTTGGTTCCAAATTCGTGAAACCTAATCAGTAAGTTATCACAAATAAATAAACATGCTTACTGCACTAATTTGATTAACATCCAATTACAAGAAGAACCAGATTCGTTTTCATGCCTCTTTATCTTTAGCCAACAATTATCAATTAATCCCAGTTTACGTTCTTTACCGATTTCCATCAAGAACAAACAACTAAACAAAGCAAGCATTGATATCACACTATCTAGCAAAACAAGAGGCAATAACATACGATCGATATCAATTTATTTATCCGATTAAAATGTTTATTATGTCAATTCCATTGTCATCCAGTGGGATTAAACATGCTAACAATACAGTTGCACGTAAAAGAAAGAGAAGCAACGAATCCCCTACCTCAAACAGTTCCTCACGTTCTTTATCCACACAACGGGTCACGATCCTCCTCTCGCGGCAACTGCATCCACCCAAGGATGCCACGGTACGACCGCACCAACCAAACCCCAAGGAAAACCCCATTAGAAGCATGTAGATTACATGCTATAACATGGAAAGGATAGAGGAGGAGATGATCCCCAAAGGAACGACTATAAAACATACCTTATATCGAAGATTGGCCGATATAGCTCAGTTGCATAAAAATAGAGCGGAACCAATCCGAGGAGTAAAGTTTGATTGTGAAACTCCTACGGGAAGGATTGAAAGGTTCTAGCATCTCATAGCCGAGAAAAAAGAGGAAGAACAAGGGAGGATGATATCTTGTCCCTTTTGAAGATTTAATGGGGCGACGGTTTAAGATACGCTTAGTTCCCCATTAAAAGCAGATCGCATTAACCCATGCGGTTTAACCAAGTAAAAACATCTCGAACCATATGAATAATTAATATAGGATTTATGGTCTTTGAATCGGCCTTAAAATAAGGATTTAAATGTATTTTACGTAAAAGGAAACGTCAAAGGGGTGAAACTGTAGGAAGTAGGAAACACTGTTCATGAACCTCACTGGTCTGGAAACACTGTAGACCTACCGTTACTGTACACCTACAGTTACTGTACACCTACCGTTAGAGGTTACCGATAGACCTCAACGTTCTGGAAACACTGTAGACCTACCGTTACTGTAGACCTACCGTTACTGTACACCTACCGTTAGAGGTTACCAATAAAGGTTACTGATAGACCTCACCGTTCTGGAAACACTGTTCATGGAACCTCACTGATAGAACTGTTCACAAAACCTCACTGATAGAACACTGTTCACTGAACTTCGTTGATAGAACACTGTTCACTGAATCTTCACTGATAGAACACTGTTCACCGAATCCTCACTGATAGAACACTGTTCACTGAATCCTCACAGATAGAACACTGTTCACTGAATCCTCACGGATAGAACACTGTTCACTGAATCCTCACTGATAGAACACTGTTCGCTGAATCCTCACCGATAGAACACTGTTCAGTGAATCCTCACTGATAGAACACTGTTCACTGAATCCTCACTGATAGAACACTGTTCACTGAATCCTCACTGATAGAACACTGTTTACTGAACCTCACCGATAGAACACTATTCACTGAAGCCTCACTGATAGAACACTGTCCACTGAATCCTCACTGATAGAACACTGTTCACTGAACCTCACTGATAGAACACTGTTCACTGAACCCTCACTGATAGAACGCTATTTACTGAACCTCACCGATAGAACACTGTTCACTGAATCCTCACTGATAGAACACTGTTCACTGGAAATTTGGAAAAAAATGGGGATAAGTCACCTTGACTTCCCGGAACACCTCAAACACCATATTTTCACAAAGTAATGGACCAGAGAGGTCTGAGTCATTACATCAGATACCTCTCAAAACATTCTCGTCCTCGAGAATTCAAAACCAACCTAAAGAGACAAAAAAAAAAAACGGGGTCCGAACAACCACCCATCGAGATACCTCTCAAAAGAGAGCAAGCCACAAAAGAAACAAAAGAAATTCATAAATAAAACATGAAAGGTCTAACCACAAAGGGAACATTGCTACATGAAAAGAGTTAAACATTGAACAACTCTGGGTACTGAGCACGTATCTGTGACTCACGTTCCCAGGTACTCTCCTCCATTCCACTATGTCGCCACAAGACACGAACTAAGGGGATAGAACGCCCGTGCAACACCATCTCTTTGCGGTCTTGGATCTCCACAGGTCGCTTCTCAAAGGTTGCATCATCATCAACATCGATCTCTCCTCAATCGATGATGTGAGAGTTATCATGAAGATAACGACAGAGCTGTGATACATGAAAAACATCATGTATCCGACTCATCTTTGGGGGAAGTGCTACTCGATACGCCACAGCTCCAACACGAGCTAACACCTCGAAAGGCCCAACAAACCGGGGAGAAAGCTTACTTCCACGACCAAACCTTCGCTGCCCATGATGGGGAGTCACCTTCAGAAACACATGATCCCCAACATTAAACTCTAAGGGCCTCCTTGTTTGATCAACATATGATTTCTGACGATCTTGGGCTGTCTTCATCCTCTCACGAATCACCTGAACCATCTCTGTTGTATTCTGCACTAGTTCCGGTCCGAGAATTGCTAACTCTCCGACCCCAGTCCAGCACAACGGAGAACAGCAAGGCCGGCTATACAAGGCTTCAAACGGCGCCATACCGATGGTGGAGTGAAAACTGTTATTGTAAGCGAACTCCACCAAGGGTAAGTGCCTTATCCATGAGCCTCAAAAATCAAGAACACAAGAGCGTAACATGTCTTCAAGAGTCTGGATGGTTTGATCTGTCTGACCATCCGTTTGAGGATGAAAATCAGTGCTAAGACATAGTTGAGAACTAAAAGCATGTTGGAGACCTCTCCACACCCTGGAGGTAAAACGAGGATCTCGATCAGAAATGATCGTCCTAGGGACTCCATGAAGTCTCACCACCTCCTCTAGACACTGCCTCGACAAAACATTCACTGATCTTGACTCCTTGATCACTATGAAGTGGGCCGATTTTGTTAAACGATCCACTACCACCCAAATAGCATCATGTCCTCCCGGAGCTCGAGGTAAACCAGTAACAAAGTCCATTGAGATGTCCTCCCACTTCCATTGAGGAATCTCTAATGGCTGGAGAAGACCACCTGGAACACGGTGTTCGACCTTCACCTTCTGGCAGACTAAGCATCGAGACACAAACTCTGCAACCACACGCTTCAACCCAGGCCACCAAAACTGACTCCTCAAGGATCGGTACATCTTTTTCACGTCAGGATGTACTGCTAAAGGCAAACTATGGAACTCTCGGAGGACCATCTCTCGCATCGTCAAGGGAACAAAAAGCCTTCCATGATACAACACTCGGTGTTGTTCATCCTCAGTCCAACCATCAGGGGCTTCGCCAAAAACAACTCGGTCTCTCCAAACCTCCACCTCAAGATCCCTCAACTGGGACTCTTCCACCTTCTGCACCAGGGATGACTGTACCGTCATCTAAAAAAGACAACCTCTACCCCCAACTTCTCCCATATCAAGATGTAATGCTGACAGTTCTTTCATTACTCTCCAGGAATCACCGGATTCACGCACAGCATCACTACGTGACTTTCGAATCAGCGCATCAGCTACAACATTCCCCTTTCCATGTGTATACGATATTTCGAAGTCGTATTCCTACAATAACTCCATCCATCGACGCTGTCGTAAGTTCAAGTCACGCTAGGGTTTCCCCTGCCGCCGCCTTCATCCTCCCCGTGGTGGATCTGCTATGAACTCTTCCGGCATTCTCTGAATCGTGTTTGCTTCTCACCTTCCTGCTGTGGTTTCAAGCTCGGACTCTGTGGCGCTTCGGTTCACGATACTCAGGCGTAAGACCGGTTTGCGATGAGGTCGCTTTGTTCGCCGGCTCACTCTTTGGAGCGTTCGTGGGATCGCGGTTTCTGGTGGCGCGACGTCGTCCTGGCTTGTCGAAGCTTGAGGGTTGTGGTCATGATACGAAGGATTGTATGCTTCGAAGGTTCGTGGTGGTCTTCTCCGGCCGGGCTGTTGGCGGCGACGAGATATGATTGGTTGATCTATCGCGTCCAGGCATGGTGATGGGTTCTCTCTCTTGACCTTTTTTCTTCTTTCTCTTTTTTGGATTCGCCTGTTGCTATTGATTCGAGTTCTGCGTTTTTGTGTTGGTTTGCTTTGGATAAATCTCTTTGGGAATTTCTTTGTTTTGTGTTGCGCGACGATTGGCTATGCTCCTCCGGCTTACTAGGATTGGGTCCCACTCGTTCTGAGTCTGTTTTCCTGGGATTTTCTCTTTGGAAGAACTTGTGATGGTTTGCAGTGGGAAGAACTCGTGACGGAAGGGGATTTGTGGTGATTTGTGGTTCTTCGTTTTGGCATGTCGTGTTTACTCGCTGAAATCGACATTTAAGGCAAAAAGTTGTTTTTTCAGTTTTGGCTTTCTCTGAGGTGGATGGATGGAAGAGGCTCCTTTGTTGGAGTTGATTCTGTATTGGCGAATCCGGTGGAATTCTGGGGATGTTGGATTGCAGTTTGTGTGTTTTCTTAAGTGTTTGCTTGGATGGTGGTTGCGGTGACGAGCCACTGCTGCCGACGATGACAGTGATGGTTGAGAAGACGACAATGCTATGTTAATGTGGAAGTGGTAATGGTATCGAAAACTGATGTTGGATGGCGGTTGCTCTGGACGATGACCGGTGCTTTTGGTGTCGATGACGCTTGGAGAGGATAACAGTGATGAGGACGACGGTGATTGAACGATGTAGCTGGTGATGCAATGGTAGCGCCGACGCTTTGGATTACACTATGACCCGACAGCTTGTCTCGCAGCCATCGAGGAGCTGATTTGGTGGGAATCGAGTGCGTTTTCATTTTTTTTGATTTTTTGGATCTTGTTTGGTTTTATGTTTGAAATCGTGAACATGTATCGTTGAAATCGTGAACCTGTAATGTTGAAATCCTGCCATATTTTGGATCTTGTGCGGTTACCACTAATCCAAAAGGTGGCTTTTAGAAAATACAAAAAAGAGATTTGTGGAATCCAGTGAAAACCACAAAGCGCTCACCAATGAGGTAATGTCTCCACAACTTCAGAGCAAACACCACGACTGCCAACTCAAGATCATGGGTGACATAATTGCGTTCATGGGGACGCAACTGCCGAGACCCATAAGAAACAACTGACCTCTGCTGCATGAGAACACAACCTAGCCCCAGATGTGAAGCATCACATAAAACATCAAATTGAACTCCCTCAGCTGGAAGACAAAGGACTGGAGCACTTACTAACTTCTCCTTTAAATACTCGAAAGCTGCCTGACACTGATCAGTCCATATGAATGCCCGATCCTTCCTAGTCAAAGCTGTCAGCGGAGTCACAACTTGTGAGAAATCGGCTATGAACCTCTTGTAGTAGCCTGCGAGACCAAGGAAACTTCGCACCTCTGACACTGTCTTGGGGGCTTCCCAAGACACAACTGCTTCTATCTTTGATGGATCCACAACTACTCCCTGTTGGGACACAACATGCCCCAAGAAACGGACTTCTTGAGCCCAAAACTCACACTTCGATAACTTCCCAAACAGCTGATGTTGACGAAGAACTCTCAAAACGGCTTGTAAATGCTCTGCATACTCCTCTTCAGATGTGGAGTACACAAGGATGTCGTCGATGAAAACTACCACGAACTTGTCCAGGAACTCACGGAACACAACATTCATCAATCCCATGAATACAACTGGAACATTCGTCATGCCAAACGGCATTACAGCGAACTCCTAATGCCCATGACGACAACAGAAAGCAGTCTTCGAGATATCCTCATCATTCACACACATCTGATGATATCCTGACCACAAGTCGATTTTTGAGAACCAACTTGCACCCTTCAGTTGATCGAATAAATCATCAATTCGCAGAAGAGGATATCGATTCTTTATTGTCACTTTGTTTAAGCGACGATAATCGACACACAACCGCAAACTGTCGTCGACATTCTTCACGAACAAAACTAGTGCACCCCATGGTGACACACTTGGCCAAACAAAACCGCACTGTAACAGGCCATGAAGCTGTATACGTAGCTCTCGTAACTCAGAAGGGGCTATCCTATATGGAGACATAGAGATAGGAGACGCTCCTGGCTGTAGCTCGATCCCAAACTCGATCTCTCGTCGAGGAGGTAATGCTACAACCTATTCTGGAAAGACATCATAGTACTCCTCTACGACCCTAGGAAATACCAACTGCTGAACCTCTGAAGAAATCAACATCATCTCAGCCATCATGGATGATAAGGATGGAATGCGCCTATGACCAATCCGAGGATCTCGCTCACCAACAAACACCACTTGCTCTCCATCTGCTCCAATGAAGATGACCTTCTTCCTGAAGCAATCCACGATAGCCTGCACTGAATACAACTAATCCATGCCGAGGATGAAATCATATGGTTGTATTCGTAAACATAGGAAATCTCCCCAAGAGCGGTGTTTCCCCGACACTAGCTCACAGTCTCTACATACTTCAAACAAGTCAGCTCGACCTCCAACTGGCGTAGTCAATACCAAGGGCACTGTAAGCCTCTCTACCTCAAGTCCCAAAGCATGGACAAGGGTAGGTGATATGAAGGAGTGTGTCACTCCTGAATCAAACAAGGCATACACCAAGGTAGAAAACAAGCAAAGGGTACCTCGAACGACGTCTGGCTCGCCTGGAGCTGGAAACGCTAGAGCATGAAGCTGACCACGACCTCCTCCACGGCCTCTGACCCTGATGACGACCACCACGACGACCGCACTCTGCTCTTTGAGGACGAGGAGCGTCATGGGGCTGTCCTCTACCTGCCCCATCTACCCTCTGCTGATCTAAAGCTGGTGCAACTGACTGCTGCTGCCTCGGTTGGAACTGCCTCAACGGAGGAACCTGGAGCGTAGCACCTGATGCACGATGACCACTCTGAAAGGTTGGGCACCCCCGCTGCTGATGACCACGACCACCATAAGAAAAACAAGCGCCTGATCCCTTGGCATAGGCCTGAGAGTTGCTGCCTCTGGGGAAACAAGATGTGAAGGGTTGGGACCTACCCTCGGCTGAACGAAAACTCTTCTGCCCTGAAAACCCGGAACCCCGGACCACAACTCTACTTCATGAGGAATCATGTCGATTCCCCTCTCGTGATGATCCGGTTCTGGCCAAAGTCCTTTCGACAACCTCTGCCCTCGCCAGCACCTCAAGATATGTTTTCAGCATAAATGGGGTGACCTGACACTGGATCTCTGGACGCAAAGCCTCCTCAAAATGCCTCGCCCTAGCCTCCTCATCTGGCAGCAGGTCTGAAGCATATCGTAAAAGGTTCCTGAAACAGATTCCAAACTCTATAACACTAGAGCTCCCCTGTAGAAGGGTAAGAAGCTCCTGGCGACTGGACGCCTTCGCAGTCGAAGAAAGAAAATCGACTCTAAATGTCACGACCCGTCCTCGGGGCCCGTGCCGTGACTACCCCAAGCCCGCCTTCCATAGGCCAGGGGCTGGCGACTAGCACCAAGGCGTAAATCCCAGTAAAAAGGGAAGGCATTGCCTTTGTAAAGTAAACAAGAAACACAGAGTAAGCAAGCGGAAGAGGTAAACACTAAGTAAAAACTGGTACAACAATAAGTGCGGAAAAGTAAGTGGGCCAGTATACAAACCCAAACTTAAAGTAAAGTACAACTGAAAAGGGAAAACATCAACTGAAAAGTAAAGCCGCAACGTCGAGCTGTCCACTGGAAATCCCACCTGAAGGGTGGGTACAGATAGCCTCCACTGCTCCTCGGGTCCAGCCGACCGCTCCGAGTACGTCCCGCCCAGTGGTCCACCTCCAGGTACCGTCCTGCTCCGCAAGCCTCAACCACGATCAGCGCTGTCCGTCGTATGCAACCAACACAACGTAGTGCGGGCATAACCCGTGCAGGGGTGAGTATAAGCTACCCAGTAGGGACCCCGAGACCCCCGAAGGTCTCCCAGAATCCACAAAGGATAATCCATAAAGGAAAGATACAATCACGAAGTAACATTCAGCACTGCTTAGGTATATGCCCATACATATACCTAAGTCATCAATTCTCGTTCGGCTCCAACATCTGAGCCCAAGTACAACCCAGTCCATACAGGAAGACAAAACGTAAATCCACACAGGATAGCACAACACAATCCACAAAGGAAAGCAAAAAAGGATTTCAGCTCACACATGATACTTCTTGAATGATGATAGAGATGATCAAGTATTGCCACTGATTCATCTAAGTCGTCGGACCTACAAAGGATCTGTAGGTACTAACCCCCGCAATGACCCACAAAGGATCTGACCCACACAGGATCGATAGGTAACTAACCCCCGCAATGACCCACAAAGGATCTGACACACACAGGATTGATAGGTAACTAACCCCCGCAAAGACCCACACAGGATCGGACCCACACAGGATCTGTAGGCGCTGGCCCACACAGGACCGCTGAGCGCTGACCCACACAGGATTAGACCCACACAGTATCTGTAGCACTGACCCACGTAGGATCGCTGAGTGCTGTAGTCGTCGCCGTCGAATCCACTGAGGGTCTCTGCACAGTCGTCATCGTCGCAGTCGCAACGCAGCCAGCTCTAGGGTTCCCGCACACAACAAGCTCGTTCGGGAGGGTCCGCTCCACGAGCCGAGAGGCTGATACATCAACCAACACATAGTCCAGAGTTGATGTATCCGAAAGTTCCGTATCGACAACAAGACCTCAACGTCGCAGACGACGCGTTAATCGGACGCCCGGTCTGAGAGTTATTGACTTTTTCGTCCCAGGGGTCCGGTTGGTTTTTAAGGCAAAACCAACCCGACCGTACTCCACCTGCGTCCAAACCTCGGGCGGAGTAAGCCAAAAGATCCGTCTCACTTAGAGGAATCCATCAAAGTCGACGGTACGTCAATCGGACGTCCGGAGCTCAAGATATGAGCGTTCCCGCTTCGAGGGTCCGGTTGGTTTCGTGTACGAACCAACCCGGCCGAACCCAAAGTATTCCGAAACTTTGAGTACGATATACCGAAACGACCGTCTCGATCCAAGGACCGCATCGCCGCTGACGGCGCGTCGTTCGGAGGTCCGTAGCTCAAGTTATGAGCAAAAGACCGAAAAGGGTCCGAAAACGGGGGTATGGGCCCGGACCGACCCGACCCAACCCCCCTGGGTCGGCCCGACCCGGCTTGGGCGCGACCCGGCCCGGCTGGCGCGGGCACGGCCCGGCCGCCGGGGTCGGCTCGGCCAGTTACGGCCGAGCAGCGCGGGGGTGCGCTGCCCCCGCGTGAAGGAGATCCGCGGCTCCGCGTGGGGCCGCTCTGTGTCACCGGACGCGGCACAAGGCCGCGTCTCTTCCTCCGCGGTCCCACGCGGCCGCGGGACCGGCCAGCGCCGCCGCATCCTGGCGGCCGGTCGCCGCCGGCGCCGCCGTGCCGGCGTGGCGCGCCGGCAGGGGGGTTCCGCGGACCACCGGACGCGCTCCAGTGGTCCGATTTGCACGCGGTCTTCGCCAGTGTTCGTCCCGGGACTCGTTCTTCACAGCAAAGCCTTCAAAATTAACTTGCGGCCCCGTTTGTCGTCGCCCGCCAATCCGCGCATCAACGAAAAACTGTGGAGGGTTGTCGGGCCGTGTTTGTTTGGCCCGCACCCTCCGCGTTAGGTGATAACAATTGGGAATAACAATCAACACATGAAAAAAACATAACAAGGGACAATTTTAATAAATTAAAATTGAACTTTGATCCGGGCTCTTTGTTTTGGAAGAAACAACCATGGGAATAAATATTATTCTCAAATAAAACCCCTCCCTCATAGCTGTCGTCGGACGAGAGTTTTTCGCGGAATTGACCGTCGCGGAAGAAGAGGATCGTCGCGTTGCGGAAGAGCGTCACGTCGTCGCGGAAGGGCGTCGCGTTGACGATCTCCGAGGGTTAAAGAAAACACACAGATTTAATTTCACGAATTAAATCCATGTTAAGGATAAAATGCACAAAGGAAATTTAAAAGATCCGTAATCTCCTACCTCAAGCAGTTGATGATCGGAGATTGTTGCGGGGAAGAACGTCGCAGAAGAAGCGTCGTGGAAGGAGAATCGTCGGCGTCGCAGAACACGGCGTCGCGTCATCGATCTCCGAGGGTTCGGCGTTCTTCGCGTTCTTTGCATTTTTCACGAAGGGGAATGAAGGTACAGATTCTCCAAATCCTCTCAACAATCAACCCGTCAACAAAAGAAAAAGGTGTTGGTCTTATTTTATTATTATGCCAACAGTTTGAAAACATGTTAAGAAATGAACCATTAATTCGGTGAATTAATGGTAACAACTTAACTGTCCATTTAATAGGAGCGTTTAAGAGTTTTAGAAAACACCCCAGTTTACTTTCATTAATGAGGAGTTTTCGCGGGTGCGTTACTTAGAGGAAAAGAAACGGTGGGGCTCGTGCGGGCCCCACCTCACAAATATCCTACCAAGAGGGTAGGATATTTTGGATTGAACCCTATCCGCTTCAACTTAGCTCAAGTAGCTTTAAGTGGCTTTTAAGTGGCTTTAAGTGAAATAAAAACAAAGTTGTCGCACCACTTTATTTTATTTCTTAACTTAACCCCAAAAAATTTAAAAAACACACCCGAGAAAACGCAACTTCGGAAGAGGCGTTTCTAAGCAAATATCGGCGTTGCGATTCCATCGGTGCCCTCAGAATTTGATTTCGAGCACCGGTTCAAAAGTTAGAAAAACCCGCTCGTTCGTTCACTGAACGTACCCGAGCCAAACTTCGGAAAATGATTCCGGGCACACCGGGCCTCGGAATCAGGTGCTGTCAGAAACTGCGTTTTGTAAAATTCCAAAGAAAATTAAGAAAAAAATTTTCTTGAAATTTACGGGTCTTTACATCACTCCCACCTCAGGGCTTTACGTCCCCGTAAAGATACATCATAAACTAGGGAAACAAAAGTGGGTACTGAGCACGCATCTGAGCCTCCCGCTCCCAAGTGCTCTCGTGGAGGTTCCCGTGCTGCCATCTGATTAGCACTAGAGGAATCGACCATCCATGTAGGACCCGCTCTTGTCGATCCTCGATCTCTACCGAAACCTCCGCAAAAGTCGCCCCATCATCAACGTCTAGCTCCCCATGGTCAATGATGTGGATCGGGTCGTGCACGTATCTCCTCAGCTGGGATACGTGGAAGACGTCATGCACCCGGTGCAACTGAGGTGGTAGAGCCAGGCGATAAGCCACCTCGCCAATCCTGCTGAGGACCTGGAAAGGTCCGATGAAGCGTGAAGACAACTTGCCGCCTCGGCCAAATCTCCGTAATCCACGTCGAGGTGAGACACGCAAGAAGACGTGGTTGCCATCCTCGAACTCTAGTGGCCTCCACCTCCTGTCAGCATAAGACTTCTGCCGTCTCTGAGCTATCCTCATCCACTCCTGGATGACCTGGACCTTCTCTGTCGTGGCCCGAACCATCTCTGGTCCCACAAGTGCTGACTCCCCAGGGTCTGTCCAGCACAAAGGAGATCTGCAAGGTCGGCCGTACAACGCCTCGTACGGTGCCATCCCGATGGTGGAGTGGTAGCTGTTGTTGTACGCAAACTCCACCAAGGGTAGGTGGTCCTCCTAGCTGCGACCAAAGTCAAGGACACATGCGCGGAGCATGTCCTCGAGAGTCTGAATGGTCCTCTCCGTCTGACCATCCATCTGAGGGTGAAAGGCAGTGCTCAGACGTAGCTGCGTCCCGAACGCCTCCTGCAACCCCTTCCAAAGCCGGGAAGTAAAGTGAGCATCTCAATCGGAGACGATAGATGATGACACACCGTGAAGCCGTACAATCTCCTGAACGTAGAGACGTCCCAAGCTCTCCACTGAGCCCCGCTCTCTGATGGGTAAGAAGTGTGCCGAATTGGTGAGTCGGTCGACAATCACCCAGATGGAGTCGTGACCTCTGGAAGTGCGTGGAAGTTCAGTCACGAAGTCCATAGATATCCCGTCCCACTTCCACTCCGGGACCTCCAAAGGCTGTACCAAGCCTGCTGGTACCTGATGCTCTGCCTTCACCTGCTGGCAGGTGAGGCATCGTGAAACGAACTCTGCCATAGCCTTCTTCATGCCCGACCACCAGTGCTGTCGTCTGAGGTCCTGGTACATCTTTGCCACTCCAGGATGTACCACCAAAGGAGAAGTGTGAAACTCTCTCAGCACCTCCTCCCATAAGGAAACTGGTACCAAGGTACGTCCTCTGAAAAGGATGTCGTGCTCTGCTCCAAAGGAGAAACCATCAGGTGCCTGTCCTGAGGATATCTGTGCACGCCGCGTCTCACAGTCAGCGTCCCCACGCTGTGCCTCTCTGACCCACTGCAGTAGTGGAGGAGTGACTGTGAGTGACTGAAGGAAGGCTGCTCCATCCCTATCCACGAAGGATACCCGCAAAGCGGCTAGCTGCTCTGTCGCCTCCTCGAGTAGCTGAATGCCCGTCCTCCTACTGAGAGCATCGGCTACTACATTCCCCTTCCCAGGAGTATAGACTATCTCAAAGTCATAGTCCTGGAGGAACTCGAGCCATCGCCGCTGTCTCAGGTTCAGATCCTTCTAAGAGAAGATGTACCTGAGACTCTGATGGTCAGAAAAGACTGTAAAGCGCTCGCCCATCAGATAGTGTCGCCATGTCTTCAGAGCGAAGACCACTGCTGCTAACTCCAGGTCATGGGTAGCGTAGTTCTGCTCATGCGGCCTCAACCGACGTGATCCATAGGCGATCACTGCCCGATCCTGCATCAGGATACATCCGAGTCCGGTCCCTGATGCATCACAGTAGACTACGTACCCTACTCCCTCAGGCAACCTCAAGATAGGTGTGCTGGTCAATCTCTGTCTCAGCTCCTGGAAGCTCTGATGACATCTGTCTGACCACACAAAGGGTTTCCCCTTCGTCAAAGCTGAGAGTGGTGCCGCAACTCTGGAGAAGTCTGGCACAAATCTCCGATAGTATCCAGCTAGTCCCAAGAAACTCCGCACCTCCGTCACGCTCCTGGGTGGCTCCCAAGCTAGCATTGCCTCGATCTTCGCAGGATCCACTGTAACTCCCGCCTCAGAGATGACGTGCCCCAAGAAGTGGACCTCACGTATCCAGAACTGACACTTCGAGAGCTTGCCATAAAGCTGGTGCTCTCGGAGTGTGTCCAGTGCAACTTGCAAGTGATAGGCGTGCTCCTCCTCAGTCGTCGAGTATATCAAAATGTCGTCGATGAAGACCACGACAAATCGATCGAGGTATGGATGAAAGATCCTGTTCATGAGGCCCATGAACACTGTTGGATCATTGGTTATGCCGAATGGCATAACCAAGAACTCATAGTGGCCATACTGACATCTGAAGACCGTCTTCTGCACGTCCTCGTCCCGAACTCTGAGCTGATGATAGCCTGACCTGAGGTCTATCTTCGAGAACCACCGTGCTCCCTTGAGCTGATTGAAGAGGTCATAAATTCTCGGTAGCAGATACTTGTTCCTCACCGTCACCTGGTTCAGGCGACGATAGTCGACACAAAGTTTCAAGCTCCCGTCCGCCTTCTTGGCGAACAATATCGGGGAAGCCCAGGGTGAAACACTGGGTCGGATGAATCCCTTGCCCTGCAAGTCCTCCAACTATACTCGTAGCTCTCGAAGCTCAGCGGGGGCCATCCGATACGCTGGAGTCGATATCGGGGCTGTCTCGGGGTACAGGTCAATATAAAAGTCTACCTCTCTGTGAGGAGGTAGTCCTGGAACGTCGTCGGGAAAGACGTCCGCATACTGATCCACCACTGCAGGGAAACTGGGACTCCGCACGTCAATTGCTCCTAGGATGAGGCTAGCCAACTGATGAGTGATGGGCTGTCCTCTCCTCTGCGGAAGTCCATCCTGTGCTGCGAAGGCTCCCTTCTCGCCGGTGAAGGTGAACCTGCTCCCGTCGGTGCGTACACATCGCACCTTGCGCCTAATACATTCAATCTGTGCATGGACTGTAGATAACCAATCCATGCCCAAGATGACGTCGTAAGGCCTCGACGCCGCTACAAGAAGATCCCAGCTGAAGCTCTCGCCTCCTAGAGTAAGCTCACACTGCCGGCACCAGTGCGTAATCGTCGAGTCTGCTCCCGTAGGAGTCTCTAGCCGTAAGGATCGAGCCAACGACTCTATCGGAATCTCCGAGCTCCGAACAAGGGCAGCGGCTATGAAAGAGTGACTCGCTCCTGTATCTATAAGAACTGCAGCAAGGGTGGAATAAACACAGATAGTACCTCGAATCATCTCGGGCGCGCCGTGGTCGTAGGCCTCCGCTGCCTGGAGCTGTGCCTGTCTCTGCCCGCCAGCTCCCTGTGGCCGGGGTGGACCTCCTGGTGGTGGTGGTGGTAGAGCCTCAAAGCGTCGCCCACCACCTGCTGCTCGGCCAGCTCCTCTGCCTCGTCCGCCTCCTCCCTGCGGACCGCCACAGTCGACCCTCTGCCTCTGCTTGGGTGGCCCCTCAACTGTCTGATGCTCGTCGGCACGGTGGGTCGGGCAGTCACGAGCCATGTGGCCCTGCCCGTCGCATGTGTAGCACTGCCTGCCTCTCGAAAGACTGGCTCCACGCTGTGTGCCCCGCATTGCTGAGCCAGTGTCCTGAGGTCGTCTGCGTGAGGGTCTGGTCTGCCTGGACCCCTGAGTCATCCGTCGACTGCCTTCTGCAGAAGACTCTGCTACCTGTCGCCCTGCGGTAGGTCTCACTGCTGAAGAAGACTCAGCAAGAAAGCTCTCGATCAAAAGAGCCCGCTCCAGTACTCCTGCCTGAGTCGGAATGTTGAGGGAGATCAGCGATGCCCTGATCTCATGTCTCAAACCCTGCTCAAAGGTCCGGGCCCAGAAGAATGGGTCCCGTACCATGTCGGTCGAGTAGCGAGAGAGATCGGTAAATCTCGCCGAGTACTGGGCGACCGTCAAGCTGCCCTGCCGCAGCTGAAGAAGCTCCTGGATGCGTACTGCACAGAGGGTGGCCGGGACGAACTCTGAGTGGAAGAGGCCCTCAAAGTCTGTCCAGAGAAGAGATGCCTCATCGTGCACCTGGAGCATCAAGCTCCACCATCGGCCCGCTGCTGCGTGCAGTAGGCTCGCTACGAGGATCACCATGAGGTCTGCTGGTGTCCTCACTAACCGGAAAACTCGCACCACTGCCTCTAGCCAGTCCTCGGCTGCCTGGGGGCCCGTCTCCCCGCGGAACCTGGGCGGTCGCTGGCGCTGAAACTCATGCAGTGCACTAAGGCGACGTGCATCGTCAGCGGTTGGGGCTGGAAGCATCGGTGGCTCGGCGGGTAGAGGTACCGCCGGTGCCTCTGCTGTCAAAGGACCCTGTACCGAGGCCTCGTCGCTCGGCGGGCTGTCGTCACGCTCAACTCTCAGAACCCTAGCTGGCTACTGTCGTGGGGCCATCCTGAAAAGAAACAGGTGCGCCACGGTCAGAACAGTATACCTGGTGAGCTGACATAAAGTAATCACAAAGAAAACTTGTAACACACATGCAATCAATGTTTTCGTGCATTAAGTCAGAAATCAGAAGTCAGGGTCCTGGTGTACGGATACGTCGGCCGCCGCACCAACACTAGGCTCCCTGGACTGATAACCACACTCAATACTCTTAACACTATTGCTTCACATAGAAAAAGATCAGGGTCTACGGTAGAACCGAACTCCTCTGATACCAATTTGTCACGATCCGTCCTCGGGGCCCGTGCCGTGACTACCCCAAGCCCGCCTTCCATAGGCCAGGGGCTGGCGACTAGCACCAAGGCGTAAATCCCAGTAAAAAGGGAAAGAATTTCCTTTGTAAAGTAAACAAGCACCACAGAGTAAGCAAGCGGAAGAAGTAAACACTAAGTAAAAACTGGTACAATAGTAAGTGTGGAAAAGTAAGTGGGCCAGTATACAAACCCAAACTGAAAGTAAAGGCTAACTGGAAAGGGAAAACAGCAACTGAAAAGTAAAGCCGCAACGTCGAGCTGTCCACTGGAAATCCCACCTGAAGGGTGGGTACAGATAGCCTCCACTGCTCCTTGGGTCCAGCCGACCACTCCGAGTACGTCCCGCCCAGTGGTCCACCTCCAGGTACCGTCCTGCTCCGCAAGCCTCAACCACGATCAGCGCTGTCCGTCGTCTGCAACCAACACAACGTAGTGCGGGCATAGCCTGTGTAGGGGTGAGTATAAGCTACTCAGTAGGGACCCCGAGACCCCTGAAGGTCTCCCAGAATCCACAAAGGATAATCCACAAAGGAAAGATACAATCACGAAGTAACATTCGACACTGCTTAGGTATATTCCCATACATATACCTAAGTCATCAATTCTCGTTCGGCTCCAACATCCGAGCCCAAGTACAACCCAGTCCATACAGGAAGGCAAAACATAAATCCACACAGGATAGCACAACACAATCCACAAAGGAAAGAAAAATAGGATTTCAGCTCACACAGGATACTTCTTGAATGACGATAGAGATGATCGAGTATTGCCACTGATTCATCTAAGTCGTCGGACCTACAAAGGATCTGTAGGTACTAACCACCACAATGACCCACAAAGGATCTGACCCACACAGGGTCGATAGGTAAATAACCCCCACAATGACCCACAAAGGATCTGACCCACACAAGATCGATAGGTAACTAACCCCCGCAAAGACCCACACAGGATCAGACCCACACAGGATCTGTAGGCGCTGGCCCACACAGGACCGCTGAGCGCTGACCCACACAGGATCGGACCCACACATGATCTGTAGCATTGACCCACGTAGGATCGCTGAATGCTGTAGTCGTCGCCGTCAAATCCACTGAGGATCTCTGCACAGTCGTCATCGTCGCAGTCGCAACGCAGCCAGCTCTAGGGTTTCCGCACACAGCAAGCTCGTTCGGGAGGGTCCGCTCCACGAGCCGAGAGGCTGATACATCAACCGACACATAGTCCAGAGTTGATGTATCCAAAAGTTCCGTATTGAAAACAGGAACTCAACGTCATAGACGGCGCATCAATCGGACGCCCGATCTGAGAGTTATTGGCTTTTTCGTCCCAGGGGCCCGGTTGGTTTTTAAGGCAAAACCAACCCAACCGTACTCCACCTGCGTCCAAACCTCGGGCGGAGTAAGCCAAAAGATCCGTCTCACTTAGAGGAATCCATCAAAGTCGACGGTACGTCAATCGGACGTCCGAAGATCAAGATATGAGTGTTTCTGCTTCGAGGGCCCGGTTGGTTTCCTGTACGAACCAACCCGGCTGAACCCAAAGTATTCCGAAACCTTGAGTGCGATATACCGAAACGACCGTCTCGATCCAAGGACCGCATCGCCGCTGATGGCGCGTCGTTCAGAGGTCCGTAGCTCAAGTTATGAGCAAAAGACCGAAAGGGTCCGAAAATGGGGGTATGGGCCCGGACCGACCCGGCCCGGCCGGCGCGGGCGCGGCCTGGCCGCCGGGGTCGGCTCGGCCAGTTACGGCCGAGCGGCGCGGGGGTGCGCTGCCCCCGCGTGAAGGAGACCCGCAGCTCCACGTGGGGCCGCTCTGTGTCACCGGACGCGGCGCAAGGCCGCGTCCCTTCCTCCGCGTCCTGCGCGGCCGCGGAACTGGCCAGCGCCACCGCATCCTGGCGGCCGGCCGCTGCCGGCCGCCGCCTCTGGCCGCCGCCTCCGGCCGCCGGCGCCGTGCCGGCGTGGCGCACCGGCAGGGGGGTTCCGCGGACCACCGGACGTGCTCTGGTGGTCCGATTTGCGCGCGGTCTTCGCCAGTGTTCATCCCAGGACTCTTTCTTCACTACAAAGCCTTCAAAATTAACTTGCGGCCCCGTTTGTCGTCTCCCGCCAATCCGCGCATCAACGAAAAACTGCGGAGGGTTGTCGGGCCGTGTTTGTTTGGCCCGCACCCTCCGCGTTAGGTGATAACAATTGGGAATAACAATCAACACATGAAAAAAACATAACAAGGGACAATTTTAATAAATTAAAATTGAACTTTGATCCGGGATCTTTGTTTTGGAAGAAACAACCATGAGAATAAATATTATTCTCAAATAAAACCCCTACCTCGTAGCTGTCGTCGGACGAGAGTTCTTCGCGGAATTGACCATCACGGAAGAAGAGGATCGTTGCGTCGCGGAAGGGCGTCGCGTCGTCGCGGAAGGGCGTCGCGTCGACGATCTCCGAGGGTTAAAGAAAACACACGGATTTAATTTCACGAATTAAATCCATGTTAAGGATAAAATCCACAAAGGAAATTTAAAAGATCCATAATCTCCTACCTCAAGCAGTTGATGATCGGAGATTGTTGCGGGGAAGAACGTCGCGGAAGAAGCGTCGTGGAAGGAGAATCGTCGGCGTCGTGGAACACGGCGTCGCGTTGTTGATCTCCGAGGGTTCGACGTTCTTCGCGTTCTTCGTGAAGGGGAATGAAGGTACAGATTCTCCAAATCCTCTCAACAATCAACCCGTCAACAAAAGAAAAAGGTGTTGGTCTTATTTTATTATTATGCCAACAGTTTGAAAACATGTTAAGAAACGAACCATTAATTCGGTGAATTAATGGTAACGACTTAACTGTCCATTTAATAGGAGCGTTTAAGAGTTTTAGAAAACGCCCCAATTGACTTTCATTAATGAGGAGTTTTCGCGGGTGCGTTACTTAGAGGAAAAGAAACGGTGGGGCTCGTGCGGGCCCCACCTCACAAATATCCTACCAAGAGGGTAGGATATTTTGGATTGCACCCTATCCGCTTCAACTTTGCTCAAGTGGCTTTAAGTGGCTTTTAAGTGGCTTTAAGTGAAATAAAAATAAAGTTGTCGCACCACTTTATTTTATTTCTTAACTTAACCCCAAAAAATTTAAAAAACACACCCGAACAAACGCAACTCCAGAAGAGACGTTTCTAAGAAAATACCGGCGCTGCGATTCCATCGGTGCCCTCGAAATTTGATTCCGAGCACCGGTTCAAAAGTTAGAAAAACCCGCTCGTTCGTTCACTGAACGTACCCGAGCCAAACTTCGGAAAATGATTCTAGGCACACCGGGCCTCGGAATCAGGAGTCGCCAGAAACTGCGTTCTTGTAAAATTCCAAAGAAAATTAAGAAAAAAATTTCCTTGAAATTTACGGGTCTTTACACTAAACCTGTCTCGGAACTCCTCCCATGAGATCGCTGACTCCTCACGATCCCCGAGGAGCAAGAACCACCACTGCCTTGCTGCTCCACGCAGCATCGTCACAACCAAGGACACCCAATGCTCCTTACAAGCACGAATCGAACTGAAACCGATCTCGACCTCCTCTAACCAGTCTTTCGTGACTGCATCTGAAACAGTGACCTCGTACTTCTACAGACTCTGGCACTGAAACTCTCAGAGTGTCTTCTTCCAAGTGTCGTCGTCGTCAACCTCTACCCTGCGATGATCTGCTGGAACAGCCTGCTGGAACAGCCTGCTGGACATTTTCTGCGCAAACCTGACGAGGACGTCGACCTGGAGCCATACCTGTAAAATAACAACCGTTAGAGTTCCTAAACCTGGAATATGGAAGACTCAACATTAATTAATTAATTATTATTTTCATTCATTTTAGGTTAACCTATCCCAAGGTCTACCCATTCAAACAGAGGCACAAAGAAGAATGATGCATGATCCTTTCCTAGGTCTCTACCCTGCAACTAGTATCACCTTGTTTAGTAGCCATTGTAAACTTAAAGCTCCGTACATCATATCATAGGGGCCCCTAAACGCTTATGTCTCAGCCGGTCTTCAGTGTTTACCTCACTTGCTAAACATGAATGACACCGTTGCCCTACCAACCCATGCAACCTCACCTGTGCCTAATTCCAAACTCCATCCTATCCCTCAACCAGACCTCTGATACCACTCTGTTATGACCCCCTCCCCACAAAGTGTACCCCTCCTGGGCTGACAATGTGAGAAGGGAGATAATGACCCCCGAGTCCCACCTCCAGTAGGCCCCGGGTTGGAGACTAGCACCGAGGGTATAACAACACACAAAATGGGAGACATTACCCTCTAAGAGAACACGTGCAGAAGAGAGAGATAGGATAAACAACAATCAACTCCAACTCAGACTGCAATATAAACGAAAACCCAAGTACACATATGAAATGTCATGCAGAAGTACTACAACTGAAAGGGGAAAGACTGCAAGTACCCAAAAGAAAGTAAAAACAGCAGCACCCACAAGTCCGAACAACTCCTGCAACCCCAAGCTAGTAGAAACCAGCTTGATCTCCAACCTGCTCCAAGTGACATGAAAAAAAGTTTATATATACATAGGGTGAGTATAATAGTATACTCAGTAGGATCCTCCCCGAAGCCTCTCGTGCAAAGTAAAGAAAGCATGCTAAAGCACAATGAACAACAAGTGAAACTAACTCATCACCTAAACAGGTATACTAAGTTCCCAACCTCACAATGGCTACTCTCACCAAGTAACGCATACAAGAATATATCATATAATAAAGAATATCAAGGGTACCCCGCTACTACTTCCCCACTGGTTTTCCACTTTTCCCCAACGTCGCACGTCCTGAGCATCTCTCTCCAAAAAGGATTGCCCGCAGACACCTGGGCGAAGCACCACAATATGCACCTCGTGCAACAAAACCACCACGTCCACACACCAAAGTAACCAGGTAGTTTCTGGGAGCCACCGCAGCTCGCATAACGGGTATCATACGTCGGGTATTATACCTCAAGCCATCACAGCCCATACACTGAGTAAGGATCCTCAAGCCATCACAGCCTATACAGGTTACACCTATAATAGTCCATAGAAAACTATATCCAGAATATATGTGTGTGAATAACCACAAGCCGTTATAGCCCTCTACACACATATATGGGGAAAACTAACCAATGTTCCTGCCAGTACCAGTAACTACCAAGAGAAGAGAGCGGGGCCAAAGGGGGACATGCATAAGAAAGGGGTGAGCTATAAAGCCCAGTAAGGGAATAAACATGGAATAAGAGAATAATACATGTTAGATAATAGGAATATAAATGGGGTATAAAAGTAGTAGGAATAAAAAACACAAACAATGATATAACATGATAATCATAAAAGCAACATGGGAAATGTGGAAACAACTTAAAACACTGCATCATAAACATAAGTTAAGACTAATTGCCAATAAATCATGATGGAAAAAGTACCATAAAGGAATCAGGTTCACTTCCTATTCCAACACGACATCTCATGAGACTAAACATTACCCAATTCATTGGATCACTATATAATTTCAAGCGCACCAGTCACTTTCATTTCATTCTCATGCTTAAATGTACCACATAGATCATACAACATGAATTCATTCATCATTATATTTTATTCCATGATCAAGGAGTCTGGAATATATACATGTAATTTAAAATTAAAATAAGTATAAGTGTATAAAGGTGAACACCTTTTATAGGAAATGAGTATGGTATTCACTACATAATTGTTTTGGCATGAAAACCATGGTGAGATTTCAGCAGCATAACAACATCACTTAAAAATTCATAAAATGGGTTGATGAGAGTGAAAATGGTATCTCATCATTTGGAAATCAAATAGGAAGTAATAGGGACATGGAAATACATATCCTAACATTAGGAATTAGAAATAGAAGACACAAGATAATAAAAAAACTTGAATAAAGAAGAGAAAGTGAGGATCCCTTACTTGAGTGTGCGACTCTAAATGATTGGGAGGAGATTGTTAAGTGATTGGGGGCACCTTGGAAAGACTCTAAATATGGTAGGGAAGAGTAAGGACATGCTCCAATGATTTTTAATGAAGATAAATGGGATATTGGTTGAGTTTATATAGGGAATGAGTGGAGATTTCTTTATTATTTCTCAAACTTAGGTTTTGGACTCTATGTAATAAAATAACCAAAACCACAAATATTATCATGATTTTCCCATGGTTTCTACCAAATGGGATTGGTTTCCATTATTTTATAAGCTAAATAGTTGAACTTAATTAAATAATACCCTTGTTTATGTTGAAGTGAGTCATACTCTTAAAGAAATAATTTTAAAACCTTAAAATATATTAATGGTTTTGGAGGATTCACAAAGGCTTTATAAAATTAATCAAATAAACATAAAACCAAATTATTTTAAATTTAAAACATTTATTTGGTCATTGATACCCTTTATAGTATTTATTACATCACTTTTGGGTCATTATGATGTCATAATACACACCGTATATTTATACCATATTTAATTTTTACCCAAAAAATTCAACTCTCAGAAAATTATGAAAAATTCACCATTGGATAATTTCGATATTTTTATTCCAAAAATAATATTCATTTTATCTGAATAATTTTCTAAATATGAGTATTTTCACTTTTAAAATAAGAATCAACATTTATTGAGAAATTCTGAGTTTTTTGATAATAATAGTTTTTAAACCCTTATAAAAATTACATTTGAATTCATAAAAAATGTATGATCATTTATATTTGATAAAAATTATTTAATAATAATATTTTACTAAAATATTATTTATTTCAAAAATCCATTAATTCATCAAATTAAATTCCTTACTTGAATTTGAATATTAACCAAAAATACTATTTGTGTTTTATTGTATCAAAATAAAAATAATTTATAAAGTAACAATAATAGGATGAAAATATATTCATTATTATATACAAAAATAATGTACATACTCATATTCATGGGTATTGATACATATCCCTTTAATACACTAGAAAACTTCCTAAGATCATGGTGCGTGATGACGAGACTTTCATGTGGTGGCTCAGTGTATATGGTTTGGGCCGTGATCTCGATGAGCTTGAACTTCTCTCCTGTAAGTGGTTTAAATCATGCTTAAGTTGTTGGATCTCAGTTTGGGTTTGGTCAAGGTCAATTCCCAAAGATGCTATCTCCTTTGGAAGCTCCGATAAATGGGCTTCATAAGGTACAATCCTACCAGTTGATTCCATCACTTCCTTTGTCTGTGTCAATTGGACTTGTTAAAATCTTATATTTATACTAATCATGTGATCACTATTCAATGACTATATTATCAATAGTAATGATTCTTAATGGTCAATTAATTTGATAGGACATAATAAAATCAAAGAATTGCCTATGTTTTCTATAACTATATTACAGAATAAGAAAATTAATTAAATCACAAGAGGAATTTTATTTATAATAGTTCAGGTCATTACAATATTTCCCCCATAAGAAATTTCACCCTATAAATTTTCATTTCACACACTAAAATAGAAGAGGGTAACTCTATTTCATCACTTCCTTCAGTTCCCACGCCACTTCTTCAAACTTTTGGTTTCTTTACAGCACTTTGACTAGGTGCATTGTATTATTTCGTAAAACTTTGTCTATGTGATCTAAGATCTTTACTGGTTACTCTTTATAGGAAATGTCATTCTCCATTGGTACCACCTATCTATTGAGTACATGTGAGGGGTTTGGTATATACTTCCTTAATAGGGATACATGGAATACATCATGTACTTGAGATAGGTTTGGTGGGAGTGTTAGTCGATAGCCCACCGCTCTGATGCGATCAAGGATCTCAAAGGGGTCAATGTATCTTGGAATAAGTTTTCCCTTCTTTCCAAATATCATGAATTTATTCCATGGAGATATATGGAGGAAAACCATGTCTCCAACATCAAACTCTAGGTCTCATCGATGATTGTCAGTATAGATCTTTTTTTAACTCTGAGTAGCCTTGATGTGCTACTGAATGGTCTTGACCTTTTCCACCATTTCATCGTCCATTTCAAGACCTAACAATTTTCATTCCCCAACTTCATCCCTGTATGCATGTGTTCTGCACCTCTTCCCATAAAGGGTTTTATAGGGATCCATTTGGAAGCTTGAATGGAAACTATTATTATATAAGAACTCGACCATAGGAAGATGTTGATCCCATCTTCCTTTGAAGTCCATAGAACATGATATCAACATTTTTTCCAGTGTTTGAATAGTTCGCTTAGATTGGCCATCAGTTTGAGGATGATAGGATGTACTGAAGTTCAGCTTAGTGTTTAGATCATGTTGGAGACTTTTCCAGAATGTGGAGGTGAATATCAGACATCGATTGGATACAATTGATAGTGGTACTCCATGGAGCCTCAGCACTTCTCTGATGTATATTCATACAAGTTGATCTAGTGGGAAGTTCTCTCAAATCAAAATGAAGTGTGCAGTCTTTGTAAGATGATCCAACACAACCCAAATATCATTGTTTCCTCCAGATGTCTTTAGAATTCTGGTGAAAAAGTCCATAGCGATGTTTTACTATTTCCATGTAGGTATAGGTAATGGTTGCTCATACTCTTAGATTTTTTCCTTTCTGGCTACTGACATACAAGACATCTGGATGTATATTCCATGATATCCTTCTTCATATTTTCCCACTAATAGTGTTCTTAGAGATCTCGATACATCTTTGTGCTTCTTGGATGGATAAAAGGTTGAGATATGTTCATCATCCAACAACTCATTCTTTAACTCAGGATTTGATGGTACACATAATCTTGACCCAAATCTTAGAACACCTTCTTCATTAACATTGAAATCTAAGGATTTCTCTTTTCTTATAGCTTTTACTTTTTTTTCTTCTAAATTCCCACATCGACTCTCTTATCATCCTTTGTCTTTTACAAAAATAGATGGTTGAGAAATCATTTGTGAAAGGATTGATAATGTTTCTTCATTTATAATTCCCATGATCATCCTATTCAATTATAAGGAGACCAGATCCTTCTCAATTCTCATCAATGATAAAAATTCTTGGATCCTTTCTACTTAGAGCATCCGCCACATTATTCACTTTCCCAGAATGGAAGTGAATTGAGTAGTCATAGTCCTTAATCAACTCTAACCATCTTAATTGGTTCATATTCTTCTCTTTCTGTGTGAATATATACTTTAGCTTTTTGTGATCTATATAGATTTCACACTTCTCCCTAAAGAGACAATTCCACCATATTTTCAAAATGAAGATCACTGCAGCCAACTCCAGATTATGTGTTAGGTAGTACTGTTTGTGAACTTTCAACTACCTTGAAGCATAGACTACCACTTTGTCATTCTACATTAACACAACCTAATCCATTATTTGAAGCATTGATGAATACTATGAAAAGTTATCCACTTGTGGGTAGTGTGATCATAGGGGTAGTGATAATCCGCCTTTTCAAATCCTTGAATCTCTCTTCACATTCATCATTCCAAGAAAACTTGACTCCCATTCGAGTTAGCTTGGTTAGATGGTTTGTCAATCGCATGAAATTTCTCACAAATCGATGATAGTACCTATCTAATCCAAAGAAACTTTGGATATCTGTCACAGATGTTAGCCTCAACCATCCTTCAATAGCTTCTATCTTTGAAGGGTCCATATATATATATATATATATATATATATATATCCAATTTCTTATAATTATTCACCCCAAGAATGAGACTTCCTTTAACCATAACTCACATTTGCTATACCTGGCATAAAACTTATCCTTTAGTAAGGTCTTTAGCACAGTACTCAGATGTTCCCTATACTCCTCCTTGGTTTTAGAGAATATTAGAATATCATCTATAAATAATACCACAAATTTTTCAAGGTAATCTCTAAAGACTCTACTCATCAAGTCCATGAATATTTTTAGAGTATTAGTGAGTCCTAATGGCATTAATATGAACTCATAGTTCCTGTACCTTATACGAAAATCAATCTTGGAGATATCCTCATTCTTCACCCTAACTTGGTAATATACTGACCGAATATCCACCTTGGAGAAGTATTGTACTCCACATAGCTGATCAAACAAGTTATCAATCCATGGAAGAGGATATTTTTTCTTTATCATGATCTTGTTGAGCTCATGATAATCAATGAAAATGTGCATTGAACCATCCAACTTCTTGATGAAGAGGACTGATGCACCCCATCGTGAAGCACTTGGGCATATGAACCCTTTATCCAGATTCTTTTGTAGTTGTTTCTTCATCTCCTCAAGTTCCACAATAACCATTCTATATGGAGTCTTGGATAATGGTAATTCCCTAGGTATAATCTCGATTGAAAACTCAACCTCTTGGATAGGAGGAAGACCAAGAAATTCTTTGGGAAACATATCATCATATTCCCTCACAATGAGCTTGTCTTCAAGGATGATTCTTTCCTTAGAATCAGTCATTTGAGCTATATATGATTTCTCATAGGGCAATAATATCCATGCTTGAGATGTTGGTGCTAAAGAAGATTCATCCTTCTCCTTGCACTTGTATAGAATCGGGGGTTGATTCATGATACGAAGAGTGATTTCCTTCTCACAGTAATTTATGTTGGATCTATATAGGGAAATCCAATCCATATCCAAAATTGCATCAAATTCAATCAAAGGGAGTATGACAAGGTTCGATGGGAAGTTCAGCCAATAAATTTTGACATGGAAGGAGTTATATACTTGAGATGAAATAATTTCACCACTTTCCCTTTTCACCGATAACTTTACTTCCATGCTTTGTGGTGGTGTTTGAATAGTTCTACTAAACATACGTGATATGAAGAAATGCATAGAACTAAAATTAAAAAGTACATTCACTATTCTTGAATGAATAATTAGCATACTTGTCACCACTTTATTGTCGGGATCCACCTTAGTGGTTGTGAAGCAAAAGCTCAGCCTTGCTGCCTTGGAGGTTGTTGGTTGTCTCCGAAAATCCTTAACTTAGTGCACTAGTTTTCAAAGTGCCTTAGTTCCTTGCAGTTGAACCAATGAACAATGTGTTGAGGCTTGACCAGGCCATTAATTTCTTCCATCTCATTGGTGTGTTTCTCCTATTATAAATTTTTAGCTAAGTGCCCTTCCCACACCTAAAGCATTTCCTCGCCCCCTTAGGCAATTTTCAGGGTACTTCTTTCTGCACCTTTGACAAGTGGGATGTTGAAATTTCTTAGCACCGTTAGATTTCTCCATCGGACCGCTAGAACTAACATCCAATTTTTTCTTCTTATCCCCATGATACCCTCAAGATTCATCGATCTCCATTTCAAATTTGAGGGCACATCAGGCAATTTCATCATAGTTATCAAAGCCATGGATCACCAAATATTTTTGTAGACTAGGTTTTATCCCACCAAAGAAGTGGTTAACCTTGCATTCAGGGGTAATGAAAAAGACAAAGGAATATTGTGCAAGTCCTGTGAAGTTTACCTCATACACCCTGATATATTTGTCATCTTTCTATTTGAGGGAAAGGAAATCCCTTTACATTTTAATATAGAGTGTGAGAAAAATATTTATCAAAAAATATTTTCTCAAATTATGTCCATCCCATCACTTTGATCTATTCCTCAGGCTTCATTTTCTTGATCAATATCCACCATTGATCATCTTCTCCCTCCATATGATAAAAAACCAGTAGAACTTTCTCTCTCTCAAAACGTTGAAGGATAGAGAAGATCTTCTCAATGGAGTTGATCCATTATTCCACAATTAAGGGATCATATGATGCATTGAAAGTAGGGGGCCATTGTCATATAAAGCTCTCAATTGAAGCTTGTTCTTTCTTAGGGGGATTTGGGCACTCCTCCTGATTCATGTTTCTATTTAGAACCTGATTCAACTGAGAGATTATTGTCACAAAGTTTTCAATTCTCGCTCGCATCGGGTTGGGCATCTCTTTGGGGAAGTCATCACATTGCTCATCGCATTGACTATTTACTTGATTCCTCATATTTTCAGCCATTAGCTGAATAAAGGGAAAATTAGGGATGAGTATTTTTAAACTATTAAACACATAAATAGGAATCCAATGAAATTAAAGATATAACTTATAAATTATATTTATTTCTTAACTTATTAATTTCTAGGATTCAATCTATGTTATCTATGATCTATTTCCTAACATAGACACTTATGAGAATTTTTTATTCCCTTAATAAGGGTTCATCATGAACTTGTGAATTTACTGAATCATATCCCTTAGGAGTGTCAAACTAGGTGTACAACAAGGCCCATTGTCATGCACCTATTCTCGGTCGAGTCTAGCTCAATGCGATGTTTTCAGGTTTTACCCCTATGTAAACCATTTCCAAATCCAAATCTACTTGTAGTATCAAGACAATGATGTATTTTCTTGATAAAAAACTCTCTCAAAACTTAAAAAAAATTAAATATGTTTTCTTATACTTAGTCTTATCCATAAGGCTTTCACTAGAGTTTTCTAATACCAATCAAAAAAATAACAAAACTTTTTCTTTGATATCAACTATAACAACCCTGCTCTTTATTACACATTATTTCATGATTTATTATATAAGTTTACACTTAATACAACCTAGAAGATTGATAATTCTAGTGTCTTTGGGAATCAGGTACATTACATAACAACTTAAAATAGGAAAAACACCATCTTTATTGAAAACTTCCTTAACATGCCTGCACTTAAAACCGTATGGGATAACTTGGGGACATACATAAGAAATATGTGATCTATAAAGCCCATTAAGGGAATAAACATTGAATAAGAGAATAATACATGTTATATAACAGGCATATTAATGGGACATAAAAGGAGTAGGAATCATAAACATGAACAATGATATAACATGATAATCATAAAGAAAACATGGGAAATGTGACAACAACTTAAAACACTACATCATAAAAATAGGTCAAGGATAACTGTTAGACCCTTCATGATAATGTATTTTTCATAATCACAAATAATGTCAATATACAAATTCATATCTTTCATACCAATTTTAATATTTCTATGTGAATCAATTTTGTCATACAACAACATATACTTTAATAAGTCAATTGCTTATAAGTCATGAATCAATATGTTTAAAAGTGTATTTTTACATATACTTTGATTAAAAATTCATCTTGTAATGGTATATGCAAGACAGACTCTTCACAATCTTTCTTGGATTCCCTAAGACCGAATTCGACACACCGAAACTGAAGTACGACAGACCGATGTTATCAGACCGAAGTATGACAAACCGAATAATGACAGACTGAATAATGACAGACCGAAGAATGACAGACCAAATGATGACTCACTGAAGTCGACACACCGAGACCAAAGGATGACTCACCGAAGTCGACACACCGAAACCAAAGGATGACTCACCGAAGTTGACACACTGAAACCGAAGGATGACACACCGAAACCGAAGTACGAAAAACCGAAGAATGACAGACTGAAGTCTGACTCACCGAAGTTTGACAAATCGAAGTACAACAGACCGAAGATGACACACTGAAGGTGACAGATCAATGTTATTAAACCGAAGACAAAAGACCGAAGATTACTCACCGATTGATATAAATAACTGTTTCCATTTTATTAATTCAAATTTATTTCTAATGGTCATATGTAGACAAATTAATGTTTCTGACATTATTTAATGTTGTCTATAGGAAAATCCGTAGACAAGTACGAGGTACATGCACGTCCGAAGATTCTTATGCGTAGAGAATCGTGGAGTATAAAAGGACCTCATCTTTTACAAAAAAGATAAGATGATGATAACAATAGAAAACGCTGATACACAGACTGTGCGAATATGAAAAGAGAAGAACTAAGAACTTGAGATTTCAAGAAGACTGTGACAAACTATCTTCATCACAAAGGCACAATATACATCGAGACATCAACGAGATGAACCTTTTCACTCCCTGAAGCTGGATTATAGAAACTGCGATACTCTGTTCTGAAGAAATCTTCCAGAAGAAGACTCAAATACCAGTTTCTCAACCTTCATTCACTCTAGAGCCTCACTTCACAACACACAAAGAATTCTTAACTCTATTCTCATCCTTAACTCTGTTGTGTTTTATATTTTCTATTTGAGTAGTGTGAATATTTATTTGTATAACACACACTGTCTCCTGAGCATAACTGGAGGATATCAAAATATCCTCATACTCAATCACTTATTACATTTTGTTTCCCATGAATAACTATGGTAGAGGTCAAGTGTGACCGGGACAACTGGGTGTGCTGTTGTAAACCCTGATCCAGGGTGTGGATCAAAATTTTATTTATATAAACAGCTTGGTGGCAGGTGATCACCAAGTGGAGAGGATTAAGTCTCTGCTTGAGACTAAACCCCTTGTTTACATTGTTGTTCTAATCTTCAATTACTATGTTTTGTTTTATCCGTTGCTTATATTTGCTAAAACATAAAACTATTTTTTCTTACACTTTGATAGTTAGTTTTGGTTAGTGTGTGTATTTGTTTAATTCATTAAAATTGTTTCAAAAGTTGAATTAGTGTTCTACACTGATTTATCTGAGGACTAATCACCCTTTGAAAAACCTGTTGACCAATTGAACATTTACATTTCTACTGCCTAAATTAACTGGGCCATTTTTAAAATTGGGTTTTTTTTAACCATAAAGTTTTTAAACAGAAATTTTAATTGGAACTCAATTCACCCCCCTCTTGAGTATCCACTCCGACCAACATTTGGTATTAGAGGATTATTTATTTTCAAGTTTTTTAAATTATTCTCAACTGTGTTTTTAGTTGTATCTTAAATATCTTAAAATTTCTGTCATATCTAAATTTTCAGTTCTTTAAATTCTAAGTAACTATGGAAACTAGAGTTGAGGGTGCTGCTACTAACATGCCACCTTTCTTTAATGCTAATAACTATGCTAAGTGGAAACTAAAAATGAAAATGTATCTAGAGAGTATGAGACCTGAAATCTGGGACACAATTGAAGAACAACATACATTACCTGCTACTGCTAGGGATACATGGTCTCAGTTGACTAAAGCTACATATAATAATAACTGTAAAGAAATGAATGCCTTGTACTGTTCTCTAGGTGATGATGAATTCAATATAATATCTGCTTGTAAAACTGTATATGAAATTTGGGATACTTTAGCTTTTTCTCATGAGGGAACAACTAATGTTAAAGAAATGAGACTAAATACATACACTATTAAATATGATAATTTTAAGATGAAGCCTGATGAACCTATATCTGAAATGTATCTCGGGTTCAATGAAATAGTGAACACTATGAGTTTGCTTGGAAAACCAGTGGACAACAAGGACCAGATTATGAGACTGCTTCGATGCCTACCTGACAGATGGAGGAGAACTTCTGTTTCCATCCAAGAATCTTGTGACATAAGCAAGCTACCAATGAAAGAGCTAATTGAAAAACTTATGATGTATGAGGAAGAACTTAAGGTGAATCAAGAGGTAGATGAGGAACCAAAGAAGAAGTCAGTAGCATTCAAGACTACTACCTCAAAGAGCAAAAACAAAGAAAAAGTTCAAGCTCCTATAGACAGCTCAACTAGTGAAGAGTCAGATTCAGATAGTGATGAGGAGATGGCTCATCTTGCTAGAAGGTTCAAAAAGTTTTACCGAAAAAAGAAATTATTTAAAAATTCAAACTACAAGGGAAAGTATGATAGTAAAGGACAATGGAAGAAAGACAGAAAATAGAGTGACAATTCAAATGAAATAATCTGCTATGAGTGAAAATGAAAAGGTCATGTGAAGGTAGACTGTCCCAAGCTGAAATTCAAGAAGAAATATGAAGACACAGGCAAAGGATATAAAAAGGCTATGAAAGCTACCTGGAGTGCTTGAAAAGATAGCTCTAGTGGATCTGATGCTTCTGATAGTGAACAGAACAATCATGCCAACTTATGTTTCATGACAGAGACATCTGAGGTAAAACTTAACTTTCTTATACATAATGCCTATTATTCTGAGAATAAGAATGAGTTACATAATGATGAAGATATGAATAAGGATGAACTATTTGAATATTGTGAAATGCTTGAGGATACCTTTAATGAGCTGAAGGACAAGTATAAATCATTAAAGAGACAGCGTGCTTTAAATGCAAATTATAAGTCAAGTATGGATATTGAAAAATAAAAACTCTCCCAACTGTTAAAGGAAAACACCAAACTTAAGTTATCCAATGAGAAATTAAGAAGAGACCTTGAGAAGTTTACTGCAGGTAGAGATACCTTGACTCAGTTGCTAGGAAAACAGATTTCCCCAAAATATATAACTGGTCTGAGATATCAGCCTGGACAAAGGATCATTAAAATTAAATTTATTCCAAAATCTGGACAATTCACTACTAGTTCAAGTACTGGACCATTTCTTGAAAAACAATTATCGAAAGGACCAAACAAAGTGTTTATGTCTCAAAATATATTTGCTGATTATAGGAAATCTGTGAGACAAGTATGGATTCCAAAAATGTTACTTGATAACCTCTTAGGACCCAAGAAAATTTGGGTACCAAAGTTGCCCCATGTCTAATCTCTTTTGCAGGGATGTTACCTAAATAGTTTCTGTAAGACTCTTTGGTATTTGGACAGTGGATGTTCAAGACATATGATATGATACTACTCATACTTCAAGATCCTAATCAAGGTTGATGGTGGTCATGTAACTTTTGGTGACAATGCAAAGGGAAATATCGTTGGCTTAAGCCAGATCGGTAACCCTAATACAATATTAATTTCCAAAGTAATTTTTGTTGATTGATTAAAGTAAAATTTACTTAGCATCTCTCAGCTGTGTGATGATGGTTTCAATGTCAAATTTCAAAATGATGCATGCAATTTTTTTAATTCCAAAAATGATTTAATATTTACTGCTCTCAGAAATGAGAATGCGTATGTTGTTGACTTAAATTCTTTAGCTAAGCAAAATGTTTCTTTCTTAAATGCTTTTCATAAGGAATCTTGGATGTGGTACAGAGGATTAGGACAATGCAATGTGCACTCTCTTAGGAAACTGACTAGGAAAGGTGTAGTTAGAGACTTACCTAAACTAGAATTCCCACATAACAAAGTGTGCAATCCTTGTCAAAAGGGAAAAAAACGCAAAGTTTCTTTCAAACCAAAGAAATAAGTTTCCACTTCTCAACTGCTTGAGTTGGTTTACATGGATTTGTTTGGACCATCAAGAGTTTCAAGTTTAAATGGGAAGCACTATGTTTACGTTCTTGTAGACGATTTTTCTAGGTACACTTGGGTATACTTTCTAGCTCAAAAAGTGAAACTTGTTCTTATTTTATCAAATACTCCAAGTCTGTAGAAAATCTTAGTGGACTTAGAATTAATACCTTGAGAAGTGATCATGGCCGTGAGTTTGAAAATCAGAAGTTTGAATCCTATTGCTCACACAATGGCTATAGTCACAATTTCTCTGCTCCTAGAACACCTCAACAAAATAGAATCGTGGAAAGAAGAAATATAACCCTTCAAGAAATAGCTAGGACTATGCTTAGTGAATATAATTTACCTATTTATTTTTGGGTTGAAGCTATAAATACAGCTTGTTATACCATTAATAGAGTCTTGATTAGACCTGTTCTTAAGAAGACCCCTTATGAACTTTGGAACAACAGGAAGCCTAAGGTTCACTACTGTTGGGTCAATAAGGTTTTCCTTATGACTTTTCCATTCCTTCTTGTTTTGAAAATCACAAACACCTTATCTTTAAGGAAAATTGGTTTCTTAAGGAAAATTGCTTTTTTAAGGAAAATTGGTTTCTTAAGGAAAATTGCTTTTATAAGGAAAATTGGTTTCTTAAGGAAAAATTGCTTTTATAAGGAAAATTGGTTTCTTAAGGAAAATTGCTTTTATAAGGAAAATTGCTTTCTTAAGGAAAAACTCTTTTATTAGAAAAATTATCCTTATCATATTTTCATCCATATTTTTCTTAAGTATGAGATTCAGATTCATTTTCTCGGAATTAATAAAACTTTGATAAAAGGTATTCTGTTTTAGGATTCAGATTCTGGATAAGAACTATAAGAAAGTTTCATTCCGAATTCCGGATATGAACTCTGACTAAGTTCTATTCCAGATTCAGGATACGAATTCTGAAGAAGAATTCTCATTATGAATTCCAATGAAGAATTCCCATTACGAAATCTAATGAAGAAATCTCATTATGAATTCTCATTACGAAATCTCATTCCGAATTCCCATTACGAATTCTCATTCCGATTTCTCCTATGTAACAGAATCTGATTATCTTTGTTTTATACAATCTGAATTATTTCAGACTCCGGAACATATCTTTGTTAGACTCCGAACTTTTTATATTACTTACATTCTATTATTTTTTCTACTCTTTACTATTGTTCCTTACACTCCGAACCATCACTCCGAAGTTTTCATTCCGATCTTTTTAGTTAGAATTAAAACGATGTCGTACATTCTGTTACACTTGTTTTGTTATAAAACGATGTCGTCCATTCTATTTCTTATTAACCGTTGTCCGAGTGACACGTGTACAGGTCCCTCCGATCTTTAAGGAAAATATGACCTTTGGAGTAGGAGCCGACCTTACCTATAAATAGGAGCTCATTTGAAAGAGCTCAGAGCTGATGAATACTGATGACAGATGAACAACTTGGTTTTGTGCATACATGCTGTTGAAGTGAATTCTAGAGAGAGAGTCTCTTATTAACTCTCAAAGCTTCGTGCGACTCTGAATGTTGGTGATTACATTCGAGGGCTTCCGGGGATAGGAAGACAGAGGTGCCGACTACCTTAAAGTTTGAGGGCTTTCTTGCTGAGGAAGATAGAGGTCGCCAACTACCTTGAAGTTGAGGGCTTGCGGGGATAGCAAGACAGAGACACCGATCTTCGTATCGAGGGCTTACCCTGGTGTGGGTAAGACAGACTTGCTTGAAAGTATAAATCAAGGGACCTTTATCCAAGGTTGTTGGATACCCTTCTCTTTGGGTTAAAAGACTTATATCTTGTTACTAGTAGTTTTACTACTTGTTTTTATTCCGCTGTATTTTGTAATATAAGGAAAGTATAACTTTCTTATACTTCCTTATTTGTACTCTGATTCATTTAGATTCTATACGCTTTAAGGTAGAATCTCATATTGTAATCTTTTGTTAAGATTCAATTTCCGGAACCATATTTCCGGAACCCTCATTCGGAATCTCTTTCCTAGTTTACATTCGGTGTTAAGAGGTGTTGTGAATATTGCTTAGTTTAACTTTGTTAAATTTAGCTTTTTCCTTTGCTTAAGGAAAACATAGTGATTCTTAACTAACTTTAAAGGTTCCAAAGGAATTTTTAAATTATAAAATTCACCCCCCCTCTTGTATATTGAGCATCTCATACTATATTTCAATCCTACAATTGGTATCAGAGGAGGTATCTGAAATACTTGTACTCACATACAAGTTTTTCTTGCTCACTTTATCCATTCCGAACTTTGTCATTCCGATTTATCCATTCCGAACTTTTCTCATTCCGAACTTTGTTATTACAAATCTTTTGCTACTAACAAGTTTGTGTGCAAAGTTATTTTTAGTATGGCAGGAATTAATGTTGGATCTATTGACAATCTAAATCCTACAAGACCACCTATCTTTGATGGAAATGATTATGAATACTGGAGAGATCGTATGAAGACATTTGTTATCAATACTGGAGTAGACAATTTTTTATGCTTACTGGTGATTATAAAATTCCTGACAAGGAAGTCAGAACCTTTACTAACCAGGAAAAGCAAGAATATCAACTCAACTATAAGGTACGCAACACTTTATTATGTTCAATGACCCGAAATATATATAGCCAAATTTCTTCTTGTGAAGCAGCTAATTGTATATGGAAGAAGTTAGAGGTTACACACTTTGGGACTTCCAAGGTAATCGAGACTAGAAGAGCTATGCTTAGAGCAGAATATCATGGTTTTAATTTTCCTTATGGAGAACCTATATGTAAAGTTCAACAAAGGTTTATGACTATTGTTAACAGTATACAATCTATGGGAGAGAAAGGTTTAGATGATGAAGCTCTTGTGGACAAGATAATTGACATTATGCCCAATGAGTGAGAATCCAAGAGAACAGCAATAGATGAAAACAGGAAGGTCACTCAAATTACTCTTGATGAATTATTTGGAACTCTTCTACAACATGAAACCAGAATGAAGAGAGATGCTGACAATGTCAAGAAGAAGAATGGAAATGGTACTGTTGCTTTTACTACAACTTCAAATCAGATGAAAGCTAAGACTCCTGAGAGAGTAACCAGATCCAAGTCTAAGAAAGTTATTTTTCAATCCGAATCTAGTGAGAGTGAAGTCTCAGAAAATAAATTAGCCAATCTTGCTCGAAGGATGAACAAGATAGCTGGACAGAGAAACTTTCAATCCAAGTATAAGAAAAAGGATAGGAAAGATAATAAAGATGGAGAAGTTACTTGTTATGAATGTAAAAGAGCTGGACATATTAGACCAGATTGCCCTATGCTCAAAAAGAAAGAAAGAAAGGAAAGACATTCAGAAAGGAACAGAAAAAAGTTTTATAAAGCCAAAGCTAAGAAAGTTCTGAAAGCTAATGACACCTGGAGTGCCAGTGGTGGTGACTCTTCAGATGAATCTTCTGATTATGAATCTTCAGGACAGAAGAATCTTGGTCTTATAGCCAGATTACCTATTGATAATCATTGTCTTATGGCTAAGGTACGAAGTGCTGAATCTTTGACCAATGTTTCTTTAAATTATAATGATAGTAAGTATTATAACTCTTCTGATGAGGAAAATACTTTACCTACTTATGAAGAAGTCTCTAGGTTTGCTGAACTTCTTGAGATTGAGAATTCCAAACTCAGTAAGAAACTTGATAAGGCAAACTCTAGGAATTCTATTCTTACTAAAGAAATATCAGATCTTTCTAAATATCTTGATAAGAAAAATGCTGATTTTGAAAGTATTTCAAAAAATCTTGAGGAAGTAAGTTCTGAGAAGAATAAACTTTCTAAAGAATTAGAAAAAGTAATTTCTAAGAAAAATGGTTTTGAGCTTAACTCTAGTTCTAAAACTAATGATTTTGAGGATAAAAACTTGGTTGTAAAACTCAAGTCCGAAATTTTTTCCTTAAAAAAGTGTTTATCAAACTTTACCCATGGTAAGGAAAATTTTGATAAGATGTATTCCCAAATACGACCTTTAAGAAATAAATCCGGATTTGGTTATACCCATGCAAAACCAGTTTTCAGTAACAATTATTTTGTTCCTCAAAGTGCCCCATTTTGTACCAAGTGTCAATGTGGTGGTCACTGGGCAAAGAATTGTTCCTTAAATAAAACCCAATCTCTAGGATTTCACAAAGCTTATTTTTCTAAGAAAATGTGGGTTCCAAAAATTTTATTGTCTGGAAATCTCGGATCCAAACAAGTTTGGATTCTGAAAGTCTAATTTTCTTCTTGATTTCAGGATAATAAAGAAAGTACCAGCAACAATACATGGTACATGGATAGTGGATGTTCCCGGCACATGACTGGTAACAAAAGCTTTTTTGAAAATATTATCAAAACGAAAGGAGGAAAGGTAACTTTCGGAGACAATGCTAAGGGAGAGATTGTTGGTATTGGTAATATTGTTCTTTTAGGTAAAACCTTGATTTCAAATGTTCTTTTTGTTAAAGGTCTTAAGCACAACCTCATTAGCATAAGTCAGTTATGTGATGAAGGTTACCTTGTGAATTTTAGGAATGATAAGTGTTTAGTTCACAATTCCAAGGAAGAATTTATTCTCTCAGCCAATAGGCAAGAGAATGTTTACACTTTGAATCTAGAAGACCTCATGATCCAAGATTTACCTTGCCTAAGTGCAATGGAAGATCATTATTGGTTATGGCATAGAAGACTAGGACACTGTAACCTTAGGAACCTATGTAAACTCTCTAAGAAGAAACTAGTTAAGGATCTACCGGAGCTTAGATTTGATTCTTCTAAAGTTTGTGATCCTTGTCAATATGGAAAGCAACATAAATCTAGTTTTAAGTCAATCGGTGAAGTCTCAACAACCGATGCATTACAGTTAGTGCACATGGATCTTTTTGGTCCAACACAAACTGGAAGCATTGGAGGCAAATATTATGTGTTTTTTCTAGTTGATGATTACACTAGATTTACTTGGGTCTATTTTCTAGCAAAGAAATCTGAAGCTTTTTCTTATTTCAAAAGTTTTAGAGCTCAAGTTAAAAATGAGAAAAACCTTCCATTGAAAACTATTCATAGTGATCATGGAGGAGAATTTCAAAATTCTGATTTTGAAACTTTTTGTAGTAAGAAAGGTATTACTCACAATTTTTCAGCACCTAGAACTCCTCAACAGAATGGTGTTGTTGAAAGAAGAAATAGAATTCTTCAAGAGATAACTAGAACCATGTTGAGTGAATATTCTATTGCTAGACATTTCTGGGATGAAGCTGTAAGTACTGCTTGTTATACTATAAATCGAGTTTTGATTAGACCTTTTCTTAATAAAACTCCTTATGAGTTATGGAATGGTAGAAAACCAAGACTTTCCTACTTCAAGGTTTTTGGTTGCAAAGTATTCATTTTGAATACTAAAGATAACTTACATAAATTTGCACCAAAGTCTGATGAAGGAATTTTCTTAGGATATTCCACAACCTCTAAGGATTATAGAGTTTTTAATAAAAATACTTGTACTGTTGAGGAAACAGTACATGTAAAATTTGATGAGTCAGATCCTTTTGTTTTTAAACCATCTCAACTTACATCTTCGGATGTGTTTTCAAAAACTGATTATCAACCTTTGATAGAAGAACCTTCTGATAAGGAAATTGTTCTAGAAGATACTTCTGAAACATTACTCCAGAAGACTTTCTACCCTATGTTGATGAACAGGTTTTACAAAACCCAAATCAGGTGTTTCTGAAGAATCATCCCAGTGATAGTATCATTGGTGATGTAAATCAACCTGTAAGAACTAGAAGTTCCTTAAGAAATGAAGTAGAACATCTAGCATTTCTTTCCCAATTAGAGCCTAAAAGCACTGATGAAGCTTTAGGTGATGATGATTGGATCAAAGCAATGCAAGATGAACTAAATGAATTCGAAAGGAATAAAGTCTGGACCTTGGTTGAAAGACCTAAGGAAACTTCTGTTATTGGAGTAAAATGGGTTTTCAGAAATAAATGTGATGAAAATGGAGTCATTGTTAGAAATAAAGCTAGACTCGTTGCTAAAGGCTATAATCAGCAAGAAGGAATAGACTATGAAGAAACCTATGCTCCAGTAGCTAGACTTGAATCTATTCGTATTCTACTTGCCTTTGCATCATTATTTAATTTCAAACTTTTCCAAATGGATGTAAAATGTGCTTTTCTTAACGGTTATGTTCAAGAGGAAGTTTTTGTTGAACAACCTCCTGGCTTTAAAGATACAAAACATCCAGATCATGTTTTTAGACTTACCAAAGCTTTGTATGGCCTTAAACAAGCCCCACGAGCATGGTATGATAGACTTACTGGATTTTTGATTCAAAATAACTATGTTAAGGGAAATACAGATCCAACCCTTTTTATAAAGAAAGATAAGAAAAATGTTTTGATTGTTCAAATTTATGTTGATGACATTATATTTGGTTCAACTCAGCAATCTTTGACTGACTCTTTCGCTAGTCTAATGAAATCAGAGTTTGAAATGGGTATGATGGGTGAGTTAACATTTTTCCTTGGTTTTCAAATCTCTCAAAAACCAGAAGGAACCTACATATCTCAACATAAGTATATTAAAGATCTTCTTAAAAAGTATGGTTATGACAACACTAAGAGTATAAGTACTCCCATTAGTACCTCAAACTCTTTATATCTTGATGAAGCTGGGAAACCGGTAGATCAAACATCTTTTAGAGGTATGATAGGAAGTCTACTTTACTTAACAGCTAGTCGACCAGACTTAATGTTTTCAGTATGCTTATGTGCAAGATATCAATCCAATCCTAAGGAATCTCACTTAAAGGCAGTAAAAAGAATTTTTCGCTACCTTAAGGGAACCATGGATCTAGGATTATTTTATACTTCTGGAAATGATTTTGTTCTAAAAAGCTTTTCTGATGCTGACTTTGGTGGATGTAGAATGGATAGAAAAAGTTCATCCGGAACTTGTCATTTCTTAGGAGATTCATTAGTTTCTTGGTCCTGCAAGAAGCAACATTCAGTCGCACTCTCCACTGCTGAAGCTGAATATGTAGCAGCTGGAAGTTGTTGTGCACAAGTGTTGTGGATGCAACACACACTCACAGAATATGGCTTGAGTTTTACCAAAACTCAAATTTTGTGTGATAACACAAGTGCCATTGCCCTCAGTAAGAACCCTGCACATCACTCCCGTGCAAAACACATAGATATTAGGCATCACTTTCTTAGGGATCACACACTAAAAGGAGATATTATTCTTCAGTTTATCAGAACGCAAGATCAACTTGCTGATATATTCACAAAATCTTTGCCTTCTGATAGATTTGAATATACTAAACAGAAGTTAGGAATGATAATCGTAAGGTAATCTTCCTTAATTAACTTTCTGTTGAAAAAATATCCTTATAGTAATGAACTCCTTTTCATAGGGGGAGTACATTTGATTGTTTGGTTAACAAAGATTTTCAAAATTTGTTTTCAAACTTTTCGGAACGAAGATTTCCGGAATGGAACTTCCGGAACTACAATTTTCCAGAATGGATATTTTCGCACAGAATACTTCTGGAATGGAAGTATTCGTATTGAAAATTTCCGGAATGGAAAACTTTCGTACTGGTAGTTTCATAACGGAACTTTCGTACTGAATCTTCCATAATAAGTTTTTCGTTTTCAAATTTTTGTAATGTTTTTTTTTTGTTTTTTTTAAGTTTGTTTTTCATACTGGATTTTCTAAAATTTGTTTTTCGTATTTAGTTTTTCGTATTGAGTTTTTCGTAGTCATCTTTATATTACCCATTACGAATAACTTTCCTAAGATAATCTGAAAGGTATGATTTCCTTACTGAAGTTTTCGTAATCATATTTTACTTGCTAGCAGTTTCTTATATTTTGTTTTCGGATTTTAAATTTCTTAATTCTTTACTTTAATAAAAACCTCAAAAAGATCGGATTCAAGTTTTCAACCGTCAGATCTGATCTCAGCTTATTCCAACCGTTAGATCAACCGTGGAAGTTCAACCATCATCTCGTTGCCTATATAAAGGGAACCCAATTACTCGTCCCACATCGATCTCAAAGCTCTCGCATCCTGAATCTCTATCTCTCTGATTTAAGGCCGTTCCGAACTTCAGTCTTCTCCGTTCCGAACTTCCCAGAGAACTTCTAATCAGAATGTCTGCAGAGTTAGCATCTCAAGAAATGTCTTCAACCAAGCCTATTTCTCAGTGGTTAGTTTACAGAGAAAGGTTAGTTCATCCGGTTTTCTTCAACAACTACGATTCTATCATCTCAAAGAACATTAAGTTGAATGGCTGGGAAGATGTTGCGGTATCAAAAACTGGGAATCAAGATGAAGTATATTCTGATTTACTTGTCGAATTTTATGAATCAGTTTCTTTCTTTAAGGAAGATGACAGAGAAAAGTTTTCTTTCAAATCGTATGGCAAGACATATAAACTTTCTTACACCAAGGCCGCAAGCTTGGTAGGATTATCTTATGAAGGAGAAGCCGAGTTTATTTCGCACGTTTTGCCATACTCTATGGGTAGTTTCAACAAGGAAAAGGCCTTAGAAACTCTCGGATTGGCTGATGACAAGGCTCCGAAGATTGCAACTCTATCTACAAACTTCCGGATTCTGGAGTTATGGGTGCAAGGACTTATCATACCGAGGAAAGGTGATAAAGATAGCTTGAAGAAGAGTGAGATCTATATCTTAGATTTCCTGATAAATCTAAGGAAGTTTAACTTGATGAAGCATATTCTTCTTAATATTGAAAATTTGAAGAAGGGGAATCTGAGAGCTCAGATTATTATGTATCCAGCAATCCTCTCCAAGTTGATTGTTCGGTGCTTTGAGTCTTTCAAGGAGGCTTGCAAATCTAAGCCGAGAGTTTGCAAGATCATGCTGCTCAGTGATGACACTCTTAAAAGAATGAATGTAGCTTTTGACAAGAAGTCTGGAAAGTTTATTGATCTACCTCCTCAAGAAGAAGTGGCTCTGAAAGTTGCTGATCCAGAATCATCTAAGCCAGTAAGGAAGAGAAAGCTGAAAGAAGTAGAAGAACAAGCAGAAAATCCTAAGTCTAAGGAAGTTCACTCCGCACCACCAAAGTCAAAGAAGAAGAAATACTATCCTGACGAGGTTGTTACAAAGTGGAGAGCTGATAAAGAGAAAAGGAAAGAAGGGGATCCGCAGTTCGGATTGGACCCTGCGGAAGCTAAAGCTTTGAAGGAGAAAACTGCTGATGAGCTCGAGAAACAAGATAGGGAAAAGAAGCTTAAGAAGAAGATGTCAGAAGCCGAGGCTGTTCAAGCGTTGTTAAAGTTCAATGAAATGGTTTCAGAAACTATTCCAGTTCCGAGATCTTTCTCCTTGGAATCTCTACCTGAGACTCCAGGAAGAAATCTAGTTGCTCCGGAACAAGCTGTTGCTACTAATACTGAGGAAGTAGAGCAAGTGGAACAAGTTGAAGAGGCTGCTGAAGGAAGTGGTGAGACAGGAGATGTGCTAAAACAAGTAGATGAGTACAAGGGAACTCCTTCGGATCACTTATCACTCCGGACTTCAGAAGCTGAATCTTCGAAGCTAGTTACTCCTGCAATGGAAGAAGAGAAAGGAGAAGAAGAAGTTGCCTATCATGGAGAAGAAGAACAACTTTTACATGATATTTCTCAGATGAAAAACGTAGAGGATGCTATTCAGGAAGTTTCTGATGAGGAAGATTTTATTTTTCAAGTTTCTGATAGCGAGAAGAAAACTCTGGAACAGGTTTCAATTCCGAAACAAGATAAGGGGAAACAAATTCTTGCTAATACTCCGAGTTCAGAAAAGAGGATGAGAAAGGAAGCTGGTAGTTCTTCTAAGAGAAAGTTGGAGCTTATTGAGGAAGAAAACTCTCCGAGCAAGATTTCAGATTCGGAGTCATCTTCGCTGGGGCATGACTTTGTTGTTCAGTATTTGAAGAAGTTGGTGGGAACCATTCCGACCTTCTCAAGTATTGATTCACGATGCCAGATGCTCCAACATGCATTGAATCAGAAAACAGACTCCGTATCCATGGTTATGGATAAGTGTGTTGAGATTGAAGCCCAGTTCAAAAACTTCTTTATTGGTTACGAAGCTCATAAAAGATCTTGCAAGAGGATGACAAGCTGGTCTAAGAAGACTGTGGAAGAGATGAGGCTTTTCGATGAGTTTCAAGATAATGTTAAGGATGCCTTTGAGACCGAGGACAAGAAGATTAATGAGCTGACTGCATCCTTTGAAGAGAAGTTGACAGAGGAAAAGAACTTTCGGATTCAGGAAGTGAGAGATCTGAATGGGAAGCTCAATTCCGTTTCTCAAAATTGGAAATTTGAAAGGGATCATCGGATCGATTTTGAAGAGAGGATGAAGGCTCAGGAAGAGAAAATCAAAGCTCAGGAAGAAAAACTGAAGGCTCAGGAAGAAAAGATTGAAGCTCAATCCGCAAGAATAGTGGTCTTAGAGAAGCAAGCTGAAGAAGATCATAAAGATCTCAAGAAGATCAATACTATTCTAAAGGGCCTCATGTCTAAGGAAAAAGATCCGAAATAACCCAATCCGATCTTTTTGTTGTAATTTTTTGTTGTTGTTGCTGAGATTACAAATTTTAATGAAAATTGTGTCTCTTGTTTCTTTTTGTTGTCATTACTAATATCTCAGGTACTTTGTTAAGTTTTTCCATTCCTTCCAATTCTTTTTGAAAATCACAAAGGGGGAGAAGGAAAAGATCCTTAAGAAAAAGAAGAACTCTAATAAGAGTTTATCAAAGGGGGAGAAAGAAAAAATACCCAAGGAAAAAGAACTCTAATAAGAGTTTGTTAAGGGGGAGCTTTTTCATTAAAGAAGACTTTCTTATCTATCACTCCGGAAATCTGAATACGATCCTTAGAGTTTCAAAGCCTAAGGGGGAGTTAGTCGTATTTGTCAATATCCTTAATGAAAAGGGAGATAAGCCTTAATGTGTTTCTTTCTTCTTAGAATAGCTTTTTCGTAAGGATGTTTGTGCTTTCCAAAAAGGGGGAGATTTTTGGGTCAATAAGGTTTTCCTTATGACTTTTCCATTCCTTCTTGTTTTGAAAATCACAAACACCTTATCTTTAAGGAAAATTGGTTTCTTAAGGAAAATTGCTTTTTTAAGGAAAATTGGTTTCTTAAGGAAAATTGCTTTTATAAGGAAAATTGGTTTCTTAAGGAAAAATTGCTTTTATAAGGAAAATTGGTTTCTTAAGGAAAATTTCTTTTATAAGGAAAATTGCTTTCTTAAGGAAAAACTCTTTTATTAGAAAAATTATCCTTATCATATTTTCATCCATATTTTTCTTAAGTATGAGATTCAGATTCATTTTCTCGGAATTAATAAAACTTTGATAAAAGGTATTCTGTTTTAGGATTCAGATTCTGGATAAGAACTATAAGAAAGTTTCATTCTGAATTCCAGATATGAACTCTGACTAAGTTCTATTCCAGATTCAGGATACGAATTCTGAAGAAGAATTCTCATTATGAATTCCAATGAAGAATTCCCATTACGAAATCTAATGAAGAAATCTCATTACGAAATCTCATTACGAAATCTCATTCCGAATTCCCATTACGAATTCTCATTCCGAATTCTCCTATGTAACAGAATCTGATTATCTTTGTTTTATACAATCTGAATTATTTCAGACTCCGGAACATATCTTTGTTAGACTCCGAACTTTTTATATTACTTACATTCTATTATTTTGTCTACTCTTTACTATTGTTCCTTACACTCCGAACCATCACTCCGAAGTTTTCATTCCGATCTTTTTAGTTAGAATTAAAACGATGTCGTACATTCTGTTACACTTGTTTTGTTATAAAACAATGTCGTCCATTCTGTTTCTTATTAACCGTTGTCCGAGTGACATGTGTACAGGTCCCTCCGATCTTTAAGGAAAATATGAACATTGGAGTAGGAGACGACCTTACCTATAAATAGGAGCTCATTTGAAAGAGCTCAGAGCTGATGAATACTGATGGCAGATGAACAACTTGTTTTTGTGCATACATGCTGTTGAAGTGAATTCTAGAGAGAGAGTCTCTTATTAACTCTCAAAGCTTCGTGCGACTCCTAATGTTGGTGATTACATTCGAGGGCTTCCGGGGATAGGAAGATAGAGGTGCCGACTACCTTAAAGTTCGAGGGCTTTCTTGCTGAGGAAGACAGAGGTCGCCAACTACCTTGAAGTTGAGGGCTTGCGGGGATAGCAAGACAGAGACACCGATCTTCGTATCGAGGGCTTACCCTGGTGTGGGTAAGACAGACTTGCTTGAAAGTATAAATCAAGGGACCTTTATCCAAGGTTGTTGGATACCCTTCTCTTTGGGTTAAAAGACTTATATCTTGTTACTAGTAGTTTTACTACTTGTTTTTATTCAGCTGTATTTTGTAATATAAGGAAAGTATAACTTTCTTATACTTCCTTATTTGTACTCTGATTCATTTAGATTCTATACGCTTTAAGGTAGAATCTCATATTGTAATCTTTTGTTAAGATTCAATTTCCGGAACCATATTTCCGGAACCCTCATTCGGAATCTCTTTCCTAGTTTACATTCGGTGTTAAGAGGTGTTGTGAATATTTCTTAGTTTAACTTTGTTAAATTTAGCTTTTTTCCTTTGCTTAAGGAAAACATAGTGATTCTTAACTAACTTTAAAGGTTCCAAAGGAATTTTTAAAGTATACAATTCACCCCCCCTCTTGTATATTGAGCGTCTCATACTATATTTCGATCCTACAACTACTTCAGAGTTTTTGGTTGCAAAGTCTTTATCCTTAACACTAAAGATAATCTTGACAAATTTGCCTCTAAGAGTGATGAAGGAATTTTCCTAGGTTACTCTACAACCAGTAAAGCCTATAGAGTATTCAATAAGAAGACCAAATGTGTGGAAGAGTCAGTTTATGTCAAATTTGATAAGACTGATCCACATGAACCGAAAACCTCTCTTGAATATCTTGAGGAAGATATGTCAATTCTGAACCTTAATGATAATGGCAGTGAATCCCCTATAAAAGTGACAATTCTGGGAATCTTCCAGAATCTGCACCTGTTGAGTCTGAACAAATAGAAAATCATGAGGATTCTAGTTCAAATCTTTCTAGAGGTATTCGAACTCTCAAGAATCATCCTTTAGATGCTGTAGTAGGTGATTTAAACCGAGGGACAAAAACTAGAGCTTCTCTAAGGAACCAGGTTGAACATCAAGTTTTTCTTTCATAGCTTGAACCCAAAAATATTAATGATGCTATCAATGATGAATTTTGGGTGATGGCCATGCAAGAAGAATTAAATCAATTTGAAAGAAACAAAGTCTGGGAACTAGTTGAAAGACCTAAAGACACCTTGACCATAAACACTAAATGAGTTTTTAGAAAAAAAGTTGATGAGTCTGGAAATATAGTTAGAAACAAAGCTAGGTTAGTTTCACAAGGATATAGTTAAGAGGAATGAATAGACTATGAGGAGACCTTTGCACCTGTAGCTAGGTTAGAGACAATTAGGATACTACTTGCTTATACAGATCATCTGAATTTCAAACTTTATCAAATGGATGTCAAAAGTACTTTTCTAAATGGGTATATAGTTGAGGATGTATTTGTTGAACAACCCCTGGCTTTACAAATCCACACTTTTCAAATCATGTTTTTAAACTTTCTAAAGCTTTATATGGTCTAAATAAATCTCCAAGAGCTTGGTATGATAGACTTAGCTCCTTTTTTATTTCAAAAGGTTTTACTAAAGGAATAACAGATCCTACTTTGTTTATTAGAAGGATTTCCAAAGATGTTTTGATAGTAAAAATTTATGTAGATGATATAATATTTGGATCTTTTAAAAATTCTTTATGTACTGATTTTTCAAAAATAATGAAAAATGAATTTGAAATGAGTTTAATGGGAGAACTTAAATTTTTCCTTGGATTTCAAAATTTTCAAAATAAAGATGGTATTATTTTAAATCAAAGTAAATATACTAAATAACTTTTAAAACGTTTTAGTTTGGATGGTAGTAAAGGTAGTGATACACCTATGAGTACCACTTGTAAGTTGGATGCTGATGAAGCTGGATAATCAGTGGATCAAACTAACTATAGAGGCATGATAGGGAGTCTGCTCTACCTTATTGCTAGCAGACCTGATATTATGTTCAGTGTATGCATGTGTGCTCGCTTTCAAGCTAATCCCAAAGAATCTCATTTAAATGCTATTAAAAGGATTTTCAAATATCTCAAATATACTCCCAACTTAGGACTATTTTATCCAAGAGGACAACCGTTTGATTTTATAAGCTATTCAGATGCTAACTTTGCTGGTTGTAAGCTAGATAGAAAAAGCACATCTGAGACATGTCACATGTTAGGAAAGTCACTAGTATCATGGTGCAGTAAAAAAACAGAATTCTGTTGCATTATCTACTGCCAAGGCAGAATACATTGCTGCTGGTAGTTGTTGTGCACAAATTTTGTGGATGAAACACACTTTACTAGACTATGGATATCAATTAAAACATGTATTTATTAACTGTGACAACACAAGTGCTATTAACATTTCTAAAAATCCAATATCTCATTCTAGAACAAAGCATATTGATGTAAGACATCACTTTTTGAGAGATCATTATCAAAAAGGTGATATAACCCTTGAGTTTATTGGAACTGAACATCAGCTTGCTGATATATTCACTAAACCCTTAAATTCTAAGAGAATGAATTACATCAGACATGAACTAGGAATGATAAATCAGTAAAACCGATCTGTTTGAAACCGATTGTTGTGAAACCGATCTTCTTGGAACTGATTCTGTGACACCGATACATTTAAGGGTTGTTTTGTAAATTCAATATGCTTTAAGTGAATCGACGCTGTTTCATTTCTTTCAAATTACCACGTTTAAATTTTATGTTTTCCGATTTAAAATCCCTAAATGATATATTAAGTCCAATCCATCCTGACCTTTCACCTTCTCCATAGTTGTAAAGCCTCCTACATATAGTCACTCTCTCTCTCGACTCTTGACCTCTCGACACAGTTAGAATCTGAAGCTTCACCATGGAAAGGACTAAGTGCGCAATGGAAGAGCCTCGAAAATCTCCACCTGCTAAGCGTTAGAAGGGTGAAACCAGTGGGACTGGGAAACCAAGCTTAGAAAGTTGGGTTGTTACAGCTGAAAAGGAAGTGTCTGCTGAGTGGCTTCTATCAAGAAAATATTTTTTGCTAAAGGTACTGGAATCTCAAGGATGGATCAGTTGGTTTATCAACAATGAAAGAACCTATTATCCCCAGCTTGTGCACGAATTCTATCAACATTTAAGTATATCACTGAATGAAGCTGAGGTAGCAAAGATGAAATCTATGGTAAAAGGAAAGGAAGTGGTTTTCTCTTCGAAGGAATGGGCTGAATGCCTAGAGGTACCTCATGAAGGTGTCTATGCTTACTATCCTGGTAATATTCCACCTTCATCAAATTTGTTTTCATATGAAGATTATCTGAAGGAGCTTACTTGAAATGAAGAATCCAGGAGAACTGTTGCAAACGAATTTGAAGGAGAAGTGAGATTGATTTTTAAGTTCATTCAACATCAAATCTGCCCTAGGAAGGGAAATTTATCCACGGTGAAATATCAGGATGTGTTCTTGATATTTTTGTTGAAACATGGAATAAAGGTGAATCTGTGCAGATATCTTATGGTACATATTTCTGATTTGATTAAGCCATCTAAGAAGGCAACCAACTTATACTATCCGAGAACGATTTCTGCCATGATAAAGAAATTAGACTGTGTAGAAGATGTAGATGAAATGATAACCGCTTGTAGTGGTTTTTGTCTTCAAAAAGACATTTGTAAAAGGATGAAGATCTTCTAGAACCCATGGAAGAGATGTTGGGTAGGAGATGAAGAAAGGCTGTATGAGGAATTCAATCTGGTTGACCATACTTCTAGACCAAAGGACCAAGTTGATCCTGGTCTCAAACCTAGAGAAGTTCCTGTCTATTATGATGAGGAAGCTGAGGCTGAAGTGTCTAGGGAATAAGGATCTCCTTTTGATTATAGGAGTGATCCTGATATCGCTAAAAGTCCCAAGAATACGACTTATGGACCTGCTAGTCAACCTATGGAACCGCCTTCAAGAGAAACTATTCTAGGTGATGAAGAAGAGGAAGAAATCGAAGTTATTGGAGATGAAGGTTATGTTAGCAAATCAGATGAGATGACGATGATGATGATAATAATGATGATGATGATGATAATGATAATGGTGATGATGGAGGAAGTGTTGAACATGTGAGTGACTCTCTAAAAGTGGGACAACAAGTGGTTGACAGATCCAGTGAGGAATCTGTTCATGGAGCTGGTGATGGAATAGATCCTGCTCATCAATAGGCTGATGATCATAGAGATGCTGGACATGAGGACATACCACTCCAACCCATTGCTGAAAATCAAGAGATCATTTAGGAATTTAATGATATTATGGCTGCTGTCCAGGAAGAAGAAGATGTAGTTCCACTGCCTCAAATTGAGGAAGTACCTGGTGAAGCTGAAGAAGATGGAGCTCAGGAAGAACCTGAAGTTTGGTTGGTTCCTATCCCCAAACAAGGTATTATGGCCAGAGACCAGGATGAAGAAATTGGTGATATTGATGTTAATCCTGAGCCTCAGGTAAGAAGGGTAAGAATTGATACCATTGAGCCAAGAGATTGGACCTGTGCTAGAGAGTGGAATAATGATCCAAGATATATTCTTTTCGGTTTAGAATATGACTCAGATGAGGAAATGGTACCTTCTCCTCCTATTCCTCAAGTCCATGCTGACCTAGAGCCTGCTTCTCCTGTTCCAACAGTTGCATCTCTAATAGTAGACCCAGTTGCTCAGTCAGTGCCTAGTGACTATGTCACTAAGGCTGATTTGGAAAAGTTTAAGAATGAGATATGTGAGTATGTGCTAGATTTAGTGGGATCCAGAAATGAAGCCTCCACCTCAATAAGTATCTCGGATGCTGATGCAGCAAAAATTGCAAGAATTGTGATTTAGGAGATTCAACCGAATCTTATTACTATAACAGAAACTATTATTAGACATAACACTTTGCTGAGAGAAGAAGTAAGAAAGATGAGCAATGAGCTGAACTCCTTAACCTTTGACTTCAATACCTCCTTTAGTGGTGTTCTGGAAGTTATTAGGAACTTGGTAACTCATCTACTTAGTGTTGATTTCAAAAAGTTGAAAGAAGAACTTGGAAAAATGTTGACTGGACCATCTAGTTCCAGGAGTGGAAGAAGTGCTGTTGTTGATTTAGAGTCTCTCAAGACTGTGATGAGAGAGGAGATTCAGAAACTCCAGATTTTTTCAGATAAGGAAACCCTTGAAAAGGTACATCGGAATATAGATCTTGTATACAATATGGTCAGACAATGCACAAATGAATCCTCTACAGCTCAGAAGGAAATTCGGGAAAAAGTGGATAAGTATTTCACTAAGATATATACCAAGCATGACCTCATCAACAGTTTCAAGTTTCTGGCAGAAAATCATCAAATTCCCCCAGTCACAGAAGCTTTCAAAAAGAAAGTCCTCCAGTTTAAAGAGTTTACACCTTTACTAAGTAAGTTTATGGATAATAAGGATGACTTTGAGAAGGCAATGCAATATGGAGGAGAAATCATCAATGAATTCATCAAAATTCTCAAACCTTATCTGCATGTTCAGGCCGAGGCTATTGCGATCCCTCCTGCTGCTTCACTTGGTACTGCCTCTCGGCCTCCTACTCCAATGACTGTCTCTCAAGCTCTTACACTGATTCGACCAATCATTACTGAGCAGTGTCGAAGTCATGTGTTGTCAGAGTAAAGGCCTACTTTTGCAGCTACTGTTCCTACAGGTGTTGCTCTACCTAGTGTTGTATTCCGATCACCTCCATCCTCTGCCACTACCAAACCCTCTCCTTCTCCTTTGGATCCTTCAGACAAAGGAAAAAATCCTCTCATCCAAAACCTTAGTGATGGATTGTTTCTTTTTGATATAGATTTTCCCTTTTTTGTTTGTCTTGTACTCTTATGATTTTAAATAAAAATTCTTGTGGTATCTTTCTTTTATCTTATTTTTCCTTTCTGATTTTCTCTTTTTGTTAATCCCAAAAGGGGGAGAAAGTCAGGATGACATATGAGAAAGGGGGAGAAAATAAGGATGATGAGAAAACAAGGGTGGCATATACTCTCCTTAATCCATCTAGTAAGGGGTAGATTTGTTTTAAATAATTTCTAGCAATGTCAAACTTTAGTTATATTGGACAAGTATATTCAGCCATGTTTATTCTATATGTTTTCATATATGCCATAATTTGTGATTATCAAAAAGGGGGAGATTGTTGGACCCTTCATGATAATGTATTTTTCATAATCACAAATAATGTCAATATATAGATTCATATATTTCATACCAATTTTAATATTTCTATGTGAATCAATTTTTTCATACAACAACATATACTTTACTAAGTCAATTGCTTATAAGTCATGAATCAATATGTTTACAAGTGCATTTTTACATATACTTTGATTAAAAATTCATCTTGTAATGGTATATGAAAGAAATACTCTTCAAAATATTTCTTGGATTCCCTAAGACCGAAGTCGACATACCGAAACCGAAGTACGACAGACAGATGTTATCATACTGAAGTATGACAAACCGAAGAATGACAGACTGAAGAATGACAGACCAAAGAATGACAGACCAAAGGATGACTCACCGAAGTCGACACACCGAGACCAAAGGATGACTCACCGAAGTCGACACACTGAAACCGAAGGATGACTAACCGAAACCGAAACACCGAAACCAAAGGATGACACACCGAAACCGAAGTACGACAAATCGAAGAATGATAGACCGAAGTCTGACTCACCGAAGTTTGACAAACCGAAGTAGGACAGACCGAAGATGACACACCGAAGATTACATACCGATGTTATCAAACCAAAGACAAAAGACCAAAGATTACTCACCGATTGATATAAATAACTGTTTCCATTTTATTAATTCAAATCTATTTCTAATGGTCATATGTATACAAATTAATGTTTCTGACATTATTTAATGTTGTCTGTAGGACAATACATAGACAAGTACGAGGTACATGCACGTGCGAAGATTCTTATGCGTAGAGAATCGTGGAGTATAAAAGGACCTCATCTTTTATGAAAAACAGAAGACGATGATAACAATAGAAAATGATGATACACAGACTGTGCGAATACGAAAAGAGAAGAACTAAGCACTTGAGATTACAAGAAGACCGTGACAAACTATCTTCATCACAAAGGCTCAATATACATCGAGACATCAACGAGCTGAACATTTTCACACCCTGAAGATGGATTATAGAATCTGCGATACTCTATTCTAAAGACATCTTCCAGAAGAAGACTCAAATACCAGTTTCTCAACATTCATTCAGTCTAGAGCCTCACTTCACAACACATAGAGAATTCTTAACCCTATTCTCATCCTTAACTCTGTTGTGTTTTATATTTTCTATTTGAGTAGTGTGAATATTTATTTGTATAACACACACTGTCTCTTGATCATAACTGGAGGATATCAAACTATCCTCACACTCAATCACTTATTACATTTTGCTTCCCATGAATAACTGTGGTAGAGGTCAAGTGTGACCTGGACAGCCGGGTGTTCTGTTGTAAACCATGATCCAGGGTGTGGATCAAAAGTTTATTTATATAAACAACTTGATGGTAGGTGATCACCAGGTAGAGAGGATTAAGTCTCTGCTTGAGACTGAACCTCTTGTTTACATTGTTGTTCTAATCTTCAATTACTCTGTTTTGTTTTTTTTGCTGCTTATATTTGCTAAATCATAAAACTATTTTTGCTTAAACTTTGATAGTTAGTTTTGGTGAGTGTGTGTATTTGTTTAATTCATTAAACTCATTTCAAAAGTTGAATTAGTGTTCTACACTGATTTATCTGAGGACTAATCACCCTTTGATAAACCTATTGACCAATTGAACATTTATATTTCTACTGCCTAAATTAACTGGGCCGTTTTTAAAATTCGGGGTTTTCTTAACCATAAAGTTTTTAAACAGAAATTTTAATTGGAACTCAATTCACCCCCCTCTTGAGTATCCACTCTGACCAACAATAACTACCAAGACATCATGATGGAAAAGGTCCCATAAAGGAATCAGGTTCACTCCCTGTCCCAACATGATGTCTCATGAGACTAAACATTACCCAATGCATTGAAGCACTATATAATTCTAGGAACACCCATTACTTTCATTTCATTATCATGTTTAAGTGTGCCACATAGATCATACAACATGGATTTATTCATCATATTATTTTATTCCAAGATAAAGGAGTGTGTAATACAAATATTTAAGTCATAAGTAAAATAATTATAAGTGTATAAAGGTGAACACACTTGATAAGAAATGAGTATGGTATTCACTACACAATTGTTTTGTCATGGAAAATCGCGAAGAGATTTTAGAATCATAACAACGTCACTTAAAAATTCATAACATGGATTGATAAGAGAGAAAGGGGTAGATCATAATTTGGACATAAAATGGGAATTAATAGGGTCATGGGAAGACATATCCTAACATTAGTAATTATAAGATAATAAAGAAACATGAATAAAGAAGAGAAGATGAGGATCGCTTACTTGAGTGTGTGACTCTAAATGCTTGGGAGGAGATTATTGAGAGCATGAGGGAACCTTAGAAGGACTCTTGAGAGGGGAGAGATGAGTAAAGATGTGTTCCAAGGATTTTTAGTGAAGAGAAATGAGATATTGGGTGGTTTTATATAGTAAATGAGTGGGGATTTTTTTATCATCTCTCAAACTTAGGTTTTGGACTCTATATAATAAAATAACCAAAACCAAAAATCTTACCATAGTTTTTCCCATGGTTTCTTTTAAATGGGAGTGATTTAAATTATTTTATTTGGTAAAGGGCCTAACTTAATTAAATAATACCCTTTCTTATGTGGAAACGAGTCACACTGAAGAACATTTGTGGTGTTTTGTTTAAACAAGGTTTTTTATTTGTTGACAACTGAACTTTTTTTTGAAGAATGTTTTTGATATACAGGAAGATGAGGTTGGTGGTTTCTAAAAGTTTGTCTTTTTTGTTGATAAATAAAGAATTTACTGAGTTTAAGAAAGGTGCTGAGCTTAAAGGAAGTTGTTGAGTTTGAATGAAGTTGCTGAGAAATAAAGAAGTTGCTGAGTTTAAGGAAGTTTCTGATCTTAAAATTCTCACAAATCATGAAAAGTTTCATGATAAAAGCTGTTGAAGAAATGGTAAAAAGGTTTGAATACTTTCAATGAGAAACATTCTGAAAAAATCAGATCCATAATTCATAGCAATATTCTGGGAAAAATCGGATCCAAAATTTTGAGAAACATTATAGGAAAAATTGGATCTAGAATTCTGAGCAACATTTTAGGAAAAATCGGACCTAGAATTCTGAGCAACATTATGAGAAAAGCTAGATCTAGAATTCTAAGCAATATTTTGGAAAAAATTGGAACCTGAATTTTGCACAAATCGAAACCTGATTTCTGAGCAATTCAGAGCCTAATTTCTGAGCAATTTGGAACCGGATTTCGAAAAAATTCAGAACCTAATTTATAAACAATTAAGAAAATAATTTTTGAACAATTTGGAATCTGAATTCTACACAATTTGGAACCTGATTTCTAAGAAATTCAGAACCTGATTTCTGAACAATTCAGAACCATATTTTTGAGAAATTCGAAATCTAATTTCCGAACAATTCATAACCGAATTTCTAAGCAATTCGGAACCTGAATTATCCACAATTTAGAACCTGATTTCTGATCAATCTAGAACCTGATTTATGAACAATTCGAAACCAAATTTCTGAACAATTCATAACTTTAATTTTGCACAATTAGAAACCTGATTTTTAAGCAATTCAGAACCTGATTTTTGAACAATTTAGAACCTGATTTCTGAATAATTCGGAACCTAATTTCTAAGCATGTTTCTGAGAAAAACTGAACACATTTCTAAGCATGTTTCTAAGAAAAACTGAACCACATTTCTGGGCATGTTTCGGATAAAAACTAAACCACATTTCTGAGCATGTTTCTCAGAAAATCTGAACCACAAATCTGAGCTTGCTTCCGGAAAAATCAGAATCAATATTCAGCATTATCAAACCTGAATTTCAACTTTGCATAAATCTTAGAGAACTTAAAGGAGGTTTGAAGAAGTCAAATATTAAAGATTAAATTTGAGAGATTTTCAGAGTTTTTGAGATTTGAGGAAGCGGGAAAGATTTTCAAGTTTCCTACCCTTTTTTTCTGAGTTGCCAATAAATATGTGCTCAGATCATTCATTCATTTATAGTTTTTATAAACATGAAAAAGAAAGAGTGCTAGAGAATTCAAAGTGAAAGGTTCCCACCAGATTGAAGAAGTTTTCTTTGAGTGTTTAAGGAAATGAAAAATTAGAACCATCCTTACCATACTGAGAAGATCAGATTTAGCCAAATCAAACTGAGGATTCGAACTGAGCATTTGTGGAGTAGATTCGACAAAGTTTTTATTCTTGTGTTTGACTCAATTATTCTTTAAGAAACCATTTTAAACTGACGGGAGTCAGTATAATCTTTCCTATCGGGAGGTAGAAGGTGTCTAATAGGAGTTGACATAATTTTTATTCACCTTTTCATTATAGTGGATTTCCATAGACCCATGGGAGTGGCTATGTCAAGGACACAAGTTCTCACATTGAGGAAAAACCTTGTAAATCATGTGCGACTTACTTACATTACTATTCTTGCATGTTTAAGTATTTGTTAAAGGTTGATAAGGAAAGAAATCTTAACAGGTTGTAGGGGTTAATTTTCTTAAAGTTTTGAAACTTATAAAAAGTGAACAACCGATTCAACCCCCCCTTCTTAGTTGTTATTCAATCCTTGGAACTTCAAGTGGTATTAGAGGAAGGTTCACTTGTTTAATACTTATCATGGAGAATAACAATTTTGTCAATAATAGAGGAATTCCTACATTCGATGGAATGAAATATTATGGATGAAAAGATAGGATGATTCCTTATCTCTTATCTCTTCACCTTGAAATTGTTGATGCTGCTACTATCGGTTTTCCATCTATTGAGAAAGATTCTCCTATGACGTTCGCTGGTAAGAGAAATATAGAAGTTGATGGAAAGGCTAGAAATTATATCCTCATGTCTCTATAAAAAAATGTTTATTAGAAGGTGATGGGTCTGAAAACATCAAAAAGCATGTGGGACAAGTTGAAAATTGTTTTCAAAGGAAATACAAAAGTCAAGGCGGACAAGCTACAAATATGGAATAGTAAGTATGAAGACATCAGAATGAGGGATGATGAAAAAATTGTTGAATACTTCACCAGATTTATTGAAATTGTGTGCAACATCATAGGATTCAGAGATGTTTTGGAAGATTCTACAATTGTGAAGAAACTTATGAGAAATTTTCTGTACAGGTTCGATTCTAAAATTTATGCCTTAGAATATAAGGATGATTTAACTCTTGATGAATTGCATAACTTTCTTATTGCTTATGAAATGAGGAAAGATCCAATCTTTAAGAAGAAAATGAAAGATGAAATGGATTTTGAATCCATAAGAAAGATGAAAATACATGAAGTTGATGAAGCCGATCCTTGTGAATCCAATGACAGGGAAGATGACGAGCTAAATGAAAAAATCATGTCTCTTATATATAAGAACTATCGATGTGGAAGAGGAAAGTATGAAGGAAAAATTCCTCTCAAATGTTTCGAGTGTGGCTTAATCAGACACTTTGCTAGGAATTTCCCTAAGAAGAAAGTTGGAGAATATCAAGGTAATTCTGATGAAAAACTGTGATGGAAGAAGTGGAACAAAAATGATAAAGTCTTCCAAAAAATTCAAGAATAAGTCTTTCAAAAAGAAGAGAAGCATGTTGAGAAAGAAGGTTGGATCAGACTCAACTAAAAAAGATTCTTCTGAAGACAAAAGTTCAAAAAAATTTAGAACCTTCATTAAAAAAGTTGAGAAAACAAAGGACTCCTCAAAGAGTGAATAAGGTGGTGAATAATCTTATAGAGAGTATCAGCTAAGAACCAAACTTCTTGCATGTGTTGAGAAAAAAAATCTCTCAAGAAAGAAATTAGAGTAATGAAGAAAGATCATGAAGAGGTTGCTGATGGAAGAAAAGACGTCATCAAGTAATAGGATGAATACATTCAAGAGATTCTAAGCTACAAACTTAGAAATGATGAATATGGAAAGGTGATTGAAGATCTTAGCAAGAAGATGGAATCTAAGGAAGAAGAAGTTAACAGGTTGCAATATAAACTTCTTGATTCTAAAAATACCCCGAGGAAGATGAATGAAAATTTCAACAAAGCTACAGAAGTAAAAGTTGAGACCTCTAAAAGTGTTATGAATGCTCATTATGAGAATCAGGTGAAATATTATCTTACCAAAAATAATGTTTCATCTGATTCTTCTAACATTTCAGGTTCTGGAAGAAGTGTTGGAAAATATTGGGTTAAAAAAGGATGTGATAAACCTATCAAATCTACAAAAGTTGAAACCTCACTTAAAGGAAAAGATGGTCCATATCTTGAGATTGTTAGGGATGAAATAATTTACCAACCTCAAAAAAGTATTTATTGAGAAGGATGATTCTTTAATAGAAAATCAAGATTTGAGGGCTATTGATGGTGCTGCGGAATCTATGAGCATAGAGCTTATAATTGTTGGCACAATTTATCTATACCCAGAAGAAGGTTTGAGCAAAGGGGAAAAAATAGTTAAAGAAGAATGAGAAACTTTCTTCACTCATAGAAATTTTAAAAGGTGAATTCTCAAGATGTCAAAAACATTCCAACAAAGAATAAATTTGAATGTCTAGTATAAGTTTGTAGAAGGTGTGATCAGTCTGGTCATCATGCTGAAAGATGTATGACACTCCTTTCAGAACAAGTTTCTTATGATAAGAAAGAAAATAAAGATGAAAATAAGAAGGTTGATGAGAGATCTTTTGTTATTAAGATAACTTTGAAAGAAAGTAAGAGGAACAAACCATGTATTCTTGATAGTGGTTGTTCTTCACATATGACAGGTGATATAAAAATCTTGGAACATGTTTAAAATCATGATAGAGGTGCGGTTACTTTTAGCAATGATAGTTCCTTAAAAATTAATGGAATCAGAATGACAGAGATTGAATTAGAGAAACTCAAATCTAAGGAAGTTTTCTTGTTGATGGGATAAAACATAACTTACTTAGTGTAAGTCAACTTTGTGATGATGGAAAATAATCAATCTTCATAAATGATTTTTTTATCATCAAAAGTGTGAAAAATAGAAAATTCATTACAAAAAGAGAATGAACTAGTGAGAATCTCTTTCAAATTAGATAATCCAATAACTCTTGTTATTTGAGTGTTGAAGATGAAAATAAGTTGTGGCACTGAAGACTTGGCCAACTTAGGTAAAAGAACATGAACAAGCTTTCTAAAGTCAATGCTGTTCGAAATTTTATAGTAATGAAAAGAAGAGATGAAGATGTTTGTATTACTTTCCAAAAAGGAAAGATGACTAACAAAAGTCATAAAAGAGTTGAGATTTAATCTAGTAATCCACTTGAGCTTATTCATTATGATCTATGTGGGCTGATGATACATCAATCAAAAAAAGGGGATTTATACTTTATCACTTTTATTAATGATTTCACTTGGATGAAAAACATCATGTTCATGAATCACAAGTCAGAGGCTATTGAAATGTTTAAATTCTTCAGAAAATATGCTGAGAAAGAATTGGAGGTTTCCATAAAGAAGATGAGAATAAATAATGGTACTGAATTCACAAATAATGATTTTGAATAATATCTAAGAAATCATGGTATCAAACATCAGTATAGTGCTCCCTATACCCCATAACAAAATGGAGTAGTATAAAGGAAGAATATGAGCTTGGCGGAAATGAGAAGAAGTATGTTAGTAGAATACGAACTTTCAAAATTCTTTTGGAGAGAAGCTATTAGTACCACTGTACATGTTCAAAATAGATGCTTGTTGAGACTGGAAACCAACACTACTCCTTATGAAATGTGGTATAACAAAAAACCCTCATTGAAATACTTCAAAGTCTTTAGAATTCCATGTCTTCTTAAAGTAAAAAATACATATTTGAGAAAGTTTGATGAAAAAGATGAGGAAGGAAATTTCATGGGTTATTAACAAAATGTGAGAAGTTACAAATGTTGGAACAAATGTTTATAAAAGTTGGTGGTCTCATATGATGTGAAGGTAATTGAAAATCAAAGTTCCTTAACAAAATTTGTTGAGAATACTAAGGATAAAACATTGAAGAAATCCAAAAATAGTTAATGTTATCCAAAACATCCTTATCATGATTCATATGAGTCATGTGAAAGTGATTATAGGGAAGAAAACATGAGATTTCCTACCTTACGAAAGCAGGTTGAATCTGGAAACATTATTGGGAATCAGAAGGCTCTAGTTCAGACAAGAAGGAAGTTGAGATTAGAAAATCAGACTTCACTTATTTCAAAAGTTGAACTAGAATCAATTTCAGAGGCTATTCAACATAAAGAATGGGTTTATGCTATGAATGAAGAGTTGAATAAAATTGAGAAGAATGAAAAATGAGAACTTGTTCCAAGGCCAACAAATAGAAATGTTATCTGAACCAAGTGAGTTTGTAGAAATAAATTGAATGATCGTGGAGAAGTTTTAAGAAACAAAGAAAGAATTTTTTGTAAAGGATATTCATAGGTGGAAGGTGTGTATTTTGATGAAACCTTTTCCCCCATTTCAAGGCTAGAAACTATTCGAATGTTTCTTATAGTGGCTACCCATCGAAATTACAAAGTTTATTAGATGGATGTAAAGTCATATTTCTTAAATGGTGAGACTGAGGAAGAAGTTTACATTGAAAAATCTTGTGGGTTTTTACTTAATGAGGATGAAACCAAAGTTTTTAAATTGAAGAAAACTTTGTATGGGTTGAAACAAGATCCACATGATTGGTATTCGAAGCTTGAAAATTGTTTGAGAAAGATGAAATTTTCTAAATGAAAAGTTGATAGAAACTTGTATGTGAAAAATGTTGACTCTGTAACTTTAATTGTAATTATTTATGTGGATGATATAATTTTTGATGGGGATGAAGAAAAGGTATGTGAAGAGTTTTCTAAAGAGATGAAGAATAACTTTGAAATGTCAATGTTGGGAAAATTAAATTTCTTCCTTGGATTACAAATTCAAAAAAAAGAAAGATACATTTTATTATCTCAAGAAAATTATGCCGATATATTTTTAAATAAGTTTGGAATGGAAGAATAAAAAGAAGTTTCAACTCCTATTTCAGTGATCACAAAGTTGAACAAAGATGAATCCGAAATAATTTTGAATCAGAAAGATTTTTAGAAGTTGACAGGAAGTCTTCTTTACCTTACAACTTCACGGCCTAATATTTTTTATACTATGACTTTATGTTCTAGGTATCAAAGTAATCCGAAAGAATCACAAATGTTGGCGTCAAATAGGATTCTAAGACATGTCAAAGGAAAAACTTCATATGGGTTGTTATACAAAAGAAACAACAAGTTAAAGTTTCATGGTTAGACTGATGATGATTGGGATGGTGATTGTAATGATATAAAATCAACTTCTGAAGGAACATTTTTCTTAGGTGAATGTTGTGTGAGTTGGCATAATAAGAAACAAAGTTTGGTAACTTTGAGCATAGACAAATCCGAATATGTTGCAACTACTAAATCTTGTACTCAAATGATGTGGATGAAAGTTCAGCTGGAATATTTGAAAGTAAAAGTTTCCAAACCATTGGAGATACTTTGTGATAATCAGAGTGCAATTGATCTTTCTAATAATCCTTTCCAACACTCAAGATCAAAACACATGGATATAAAATTTCACTTCATAAAAGAGAACGTTGCTGCTGGAGATGTTTTTTCTGGAATACACATCAACAAAGTATCAGATTGCTGATAACTTACAAAAGCAATGTTGAAGAAAAGGTTTGTCGAATTGAGGCTGTAACTCCATGTTCAGCCTCCTCCCATGCTTTCCTAAACCTCATAAGTAAGTACTTCCACTGCACTTTGGATTATGTTGACAAAGGGAGAGAGTAAGAAAAACTTTTTTACTTTGTAAGAAGTTTTTACTTAGCTTTCTTTTATGAATATGAAGTTACGATTATCATATAATGGGGGAGATAAAAAGAAAAATGATAGAGAAAAAGAAAAGTGATAAAGTGAAAGATAAAAGTAAAGGGGGGGGGGGTTATCTTTACATGGACACAAAATTTTCTTGCCACTGAGGGATGGAAATCATTCAAAAAATTACTTTATCTAGTAGTGTGGTGTCAGGAAACTCTCTTTTGAGAAAGTCTATGTTTTGATAAAAGTCAAAAACTGGAATTGTGGAAAAATTATAAGAGTTGGAAAAGTTATTAAAAAAGGTTGTCAACAAATCCAAAGGGGGATATTGAGGAACCTTCGTGGTGTTTTGTTTTAACAAGTTTCTTTTTTAATTTTTTGACAACTAACCTTTTTACTGAAGAATGTTTCTGATATACAGGAAGACGAGGTTAGTGGTTGCTGGAAGTTTGTCTTTGTTGCTGAGAAAGAAATAAGTTATTGAGTTTAAGAAAGTTACTGAGCTTAAAGGAAGTTGCTGAGTTTGAAGGAAGTTGCTGAGAAAGATTGAAGTTTCCAAGTTTAAGTTTCTGATCTTAAATTCTGCACAAATAATGAAAAGTTTCATGATAAAAGCTGTTGAAGAAATGGTGAATAGGTTTGAAGACTTTCAATGAGCAACATTTTGGAAAAATTGGATCCAAAATTCTGAGCAACATTCTAGGAAAAATTGGTTTCAGAATTCTAAGCAACATTTTGGAAAAAATTAGATCTAGAATTCTGAGCATCATTCTGGGAAAAATTAGATCCAGAATTCTGAGCAACATTCTGGGAAAAATCAGATCCAGAATTCTAAGCAACATTCTGAGAAAAACCAGACCCAAAATTCTGAGCAACATTCTAGGAAAAATTGGAACATGAATTCTGCACAAATCGGAACCTGATTTCTGAGAAATTTGGAACATGATTTCTTTATAATTTGGAACATGATTTATGAACAATTCAAAACCTAATTTATGAACAATTCAGAGCCTGATTTATGAACAATTCATAACCTAAATTCTTCATAATTCAGAACCTAATTTTTGAGCAATTCAGAACCTGATTTCTGAACAATTTGGAACTTGATTTCTGAGCAATTAGGAACCTAATTTCTGAACAATTTGGAACCTGAATTCTAAACAATTCGGAACCTGAATTCTTCACAATTAGGAACCCGATTTTTGAGCAATTCGGAACCTGATTTTTGAACAATTCAGAATCTGATTTCTAAACAATTCAGAACCTAAATTCTGCACAATTTGGAACCTGATTTTTGAGCAATTCAGAACCATATTTTTGAACAATTCAGAACCTAATTTATGAACAATTTAGAAACTAATTTCTAAGCATATTTCTAAGAAAAAATGAACCATATTTATGAGAATGTTTCTAAGAAAAACTAAACCACATTTCTAAGAATGTTTCTGATAAAAACTGAACCACATTTCTAATCATGTTTCTTAGAAAATCTGAACCACATTTCTGAGCATACTTTCAGAAAAATCAGAATCAAGATTCAACATTATCAAACCCAAATTTCAACTTTTCATAAATCTAGGATAAATTTAAGGAGGTTTGAATAATTCAAATGTTGAAGATTAAATGCAAGATATTTTCGGAGTTTTTGAGATTTGAGGAAGCGGGAAATATTTTCATGTTTATCGCCCTTGTTTTCCGAGTTTCCTATAAACATGTGCTCAGATCATTTTCTCATTTGTAACTTTTACACATGCAGAAAAAGGCAGAGCACTGAATAATTCAAAGTGAAAGGTTCCCACCAAATTGAAGAAGTTTTCTTTGAGTGTTTAAGGAAAGAAAAAATCAGAACCATTCTTTCTGTATTGAGAAGACCAGACTTATCCAAATTATACTGAGGATTCAGATTGAGCATTTGTGGAGCATATTTAACAAAGTTTTTAATCTTGTGTTTGGCTCAAATGTTCTTTAAGAAAACATTATAAATTTATGGGATTCAGTATAATATTTCCTATCGGGAGATAGAATGTGTCTAAAGGGAGTTGACACAAGTTGTATTCACTTTTTCATTATAGTGGATTTCCATAGACCCACAGGAGTGGCTATGGCAAGGATGCCGGTTCTCACATTGAGGCCGAACCTTGTAAATTGTGTGTTCCTTACTTTCTTTACTATTCTTACATGCTTAAGTATTTGTTAAAGGTTGATAAAGAAAGAAATATTAATAGGTTGTATGGGTTAAGTTTATTAAATTTTTGAAACTTATAAAAAGTAAAAAACTGATTCAACCCCCCTTCTCAGTTGTTATTCAATCCTTGGAACTTCACATACTCTTAAAAAAATATTTTTAAAACCTTAAAATATATTAATGGTTTTGGAGAATTCAAAAAGGCATTATAAAATTAATAAAATGAAAATAAAATCACATTATTTTAAATGGAAACCATATATTTGGTTATGGATAACCTTTATAGTATTTATTACATCAATTTTGGGTCATTATGATGTCATAATACACATCGTATATTTATGCCGTATTTATTTTTTACTCGAAAATTCGACCATCTCAGAAAATTATGAAAAATTTACCATTGGATAATTTCAACATTACGATTCCAAAAAAAATATTCATTTTATCTAAATAATTTTCTAAATATGTGTATTTTCACTTTTAAAATAATAATTGATATTTATTAAGAAATGATGGTTTTTTTAACAATAACAGTTTTTGAACCTTTATAAAAATTATATTTGACTTCATAAAAATTATATGATAATTTATATTTGATAAAAAATTATTTAGTAATTATATTTTATTAAAATATTATTTATTTTAAAAATCTATTAATTCATCAAAATAAACTCCTTAATTGAATTTTAATATTAACCAAAAATATTATTTGTGTTTATTGTATCAAAATAAAAATCATTTATAAAGTAACAACAGAAGGATGAAAATATATTCATTATTATATTAAAAAATAATGTATATAATCATATTTTTAGGGACTTGATACATATCCCTTTAATACACCAACAAACGCCCTAAGAGCAAGGTGCGTGACGATGAGATTTTCATGGGGTGGTTTGACATACATGATTTGGGCTGTGATCTCGATGAGCTTAAACTTCTCCCGTAAACGGTTTCACTCATGCTTAAGTTGTTGGATCTCAGATTGGTCTTGGTCAAGGGAAAAACCTAGAGATTCTATCTCCCTCAGAAGCTTTGATAAACGAGCTTCATAGGGTACGCTTCTACTGGTTGAGGCCATCACTTCCTTTTTTTTTGTGTCAATTGGATTTGTTAAAACCCTCTATTTATACTAATCATGTGATCACTATTCAGTGGCTATATTATAAATGGTGATAGTTCTTAACAGTCAATTAAATCTGATAGGATGTAATAAAACCAAATAAGTGCATGTGTTTTCTATAACCATATTACATAATAATACATTTAATTAAATCCAAAGAGGAATTCTATTTATAATAATTTGGGTTGTTACAAAGATAATCACATTTCAAGTCTATGATTCCTCTCCTATTGACATTGGTGGGAATGTGCTTCTCACAAATCTTGTAATTCTACCTCAGGTTGAATTCTATGCCATCTTTGGCATGGATTAACTTTCTATACATAAATCCCACATCAATTTTCGAGTAAGATAAGTCATGTTTTATATTCCAAACCAACCTATGACTGTCTATAAATGTGATGATAAGTATGAACTTCTGATGGAATTACATCCATTTTATGGGTCTTAATTCCCATTTATAAGGGGAGTTTATCTCAAATGGTTGCAGAGAAACTTGATATCTATGATATTCATATTGTTTGGGAATTTATTGATGAATTTCCAAAAGAGATTAATAGTCTTCCACCTAAATGTGAAGTTGAGTTCACAATAGAAATAATACCCGATGCCACACCAATTTCAAAGACTCCCTATAGAATGGTCCTAATTGAGTTATATAAATTAAAGAAACAGCTCCAAGAAAACCTTGATAATGGATTCATTTATCAAAACGTGTCACCTTGGGGTGCACCTTTTTTTTATTAAAAAAAAGATGGACCAATGCGACTTTGCATTGATTATTGAGAGCTAAAAAAGATCACAATTAAGGACAAGTATCCTATTCTCCATATTGATGACTTGTTTGATCAACTGCACATAGCTCAATAAATTTCCAAGATTGACCTCCATTTTTATATCATCAATTGAGGGTCAAGAAGGAGGATATACCCAAGAAAACATTCCGTAAAAGGCACGAACACTATGAATATATAGTGATTCATTTCAATCTTACTAATTCCCCTACTATATTTATGGATTTAATGAATAGAGTATTTATAGATTAACTTGATCAATTTGTGATAGTTTTTATAGATGATATTATTATATATTCAAAGATAAAGGAGGATCATGAAGACTACTTAATAATTGTGTTAAAGAACCTAAGGAAGGAGAAACTATATAAAAAATTTATAAAGTGTGAATTTTGACTATAAAATGTTTCGTTTTTTTTCATATAATCTCAAGAGAGGGTATATTAGTAGATCCATCAAAGACAAAGGCTATTGAATTTTGTCCCATACCAACCACGATGACTAAGATTCATAGAACTCTTGGTTTAGCTAGATATTATCCACATTTTTTAGAGAATATATCATGACTATCTAATCCTCAGACCAAGTTAACTTGGAAGGGATCTAAGTTCCTCTAGGAAGATGAATGAGAGGAAAATTTCAAGGAACTGCAGATAAAGTTAGTCAGTGCACTTGTTATTACATTATCGTATAATGGAGAAGGGTTTGTAATCTATAGTGATGCATCCAAGATGGGATTGAGATGTTTATTTTTTCAAAATGACATGGTTATATATTATACCTCATGATAATTAAAGATTCAAGAGAAAAATCATCCAAATCATGATTTAGAGTTAACTACAACAATTTTTTCATTAAATATATAGAGGCATTATGTTATTGGATAAAAGTGTGATATATATAAAAATCATAAAATTTTAAAGTATATATTAACATAGAAGGAGTTGAACATATTCCAGAAAATATGGTTAGAGTTGATAAAAGATTATGACTGCACAATACATTACCACCCTAGGAAAGTGAACAAGGTGGCCAATTCTTTGAGTTGAAAGGATCATGCTAGATTATCTATGATGAGGTTGAAAAAAGATCCAATATTTCCAGATTTACAAAGGATTGATTTGTAAATCCATAAGGGAGGGGGAAAATCTTATCTCGCTCAATTTAATTTTCAACCATTTATCCAAGTAAAGATCAAAGAGACACAGAAGGAAGATGTAGAGTTTCAAAAGAAGGTTAGAAATTTTTCTTAGTTTAAACTTGATCATGATGGGATGATAAGGTTTAGGAATCATCTAAGTGTTCCTCCCACACTAGATTTGAAGGATTTATTAGATGAATGTCCTTGTTCTTCATTATTTATTCATCATAGAAGTATGAAGATGTATAGAGATTTGAAAGAATACTTCTGGTGGGATGGTATGAAGAGAGATATCATAGAGTTTGTATCTCGGTGCTTAGTATTCCATAAAGTTAAGGATGAAATAAAAAAGTCTAAAGGGATGTTTCATCCATTACCCACACTAGAATGGAAATGGGATAACATCACCATGTATTCTGTCAATGGACTTCCCAAAACCTTTAAAGGGCATAATGCTATATGGGTGGCAGTCGATCACCTTACTAAGTTAGAACACTTCATCACTATTAGATAAAAATTCCATCAGATCATCTTTCTAGGATATATATGTAATAATTGGTAAGGTTTCCTAGAGTAACAGATTCCATTGTGTCTGATCCGGATCTAAGGTTTACCTAATTTTTTTGGAGAAGTCTTCAGTAAGATCTTGATACATAATTGAGTTTCAACACTATGTATCATCCTCAAATAGATGGCCAGTCTGAAAGAAAAAATTGAACCCTATAGGATATGTTGAGATCTTGTTATTTATATTTCAATGGTGGATGGGGTTGAAACCTCCCTCTAGTTTTATTTTCTTACAAAAATATATTTCAATCAAGCATTCAGATGGCTCCCTATGAATCCCTGTATGGAAACAAATATATAACTCCAATGTGTTGAAATAAAGTTGGGGAAAGAAAGTTATTGGAAAATGAGATAGATGAAAAAATAGTAGAGAAGGTTATATCCATTCAGTACCATATCAAGGTAGCTTGGAGTTAGCAGAAAAGTTATGCTAATAATCTGTGATCTATAATTTGAAGTTGGTGACAAGGTGTTTCTAAGAATTTCTCCATGGAAGAATGTTATGAGATTTGAAAAGAAAGGGAAATTAATCCCTAGGTATATCAATACCTTTGAGATTCTTGATCATAATAGGATAATATCCTATCACTTGGTGCTTCCCCAAAACCTATCTCAAGTCCATGATGTGTTCCATATATCTCTCTTAAGGAAGTACACACCTGATCCTTAACTTGTACTGAACTTAGAGGTCATACCATTGGAGTAGGATCTTTATTATGAGGAAAAACTAGTGGAGATTCTGGATTGTATAGAGAAAATTCTATGAAAAAAGACCACTCACCTAGTCATAGTTTTGTGGTGAAACCACTAGTTTGAGGAAGCTACATGGGAACTAAGGATATGATGAGGCATAAGTATCCTCATTTATTTTTATCAAAATGATAAATTTCGAGGGAAAAAATCATTTTAAGGGGGGTAGAATGTAACACCCTGAGTTTTTATGAATTATTATTTTTGAATAAATTAAATTTATTTGATATATTGTATTATATGAAACACCAAGTTAATCTTTCACTATACGCAACACTGGCTTAGTTTTCATTACATGCAACACTGAGTTTTAACAAAACCATGATATATTATTAATATAATTTTATAATTCGACAATTATAACCTAGCCTTTAAAATTATCAATATGAATAATAATAACAAAATTTAAAATATTATTTATAATATTTTTATATAAATAAAATACATTGATAGAAAAATACTAAAATTTTTCAATAGTTTTTATATGTTTTGAAAAAACTGTTTTCTAAAAAACTATTTTTTATTTATTTTTGTGAAAATTAATAAAATTAATCTTTAAAACTTATAGAAAATGAATTTGATAAAATAAAATTTATTTTTCAAATTTAAAATTTAAAATAAGCCTAGGGTAATTTTTTGGAATTTTTTTGAAATGTTTTGTCTTTTTATGAATAGTTAAAAATACTGAATTTTAATTGAAAAATTCCTTGTAATTTATTTATAAAGTTAAATTTTATTTTAAATAGTTTTTAAAGTATAATTAGTTAAATTACATATCTATTAATCCAATTTATGTCATTGGAATCATTTTATCATTGAAATTGGATATAAAAACTTTGTAAACTTTCGAAGTTTTTTCACTTTAATAACCCACTTTCTCATCACATTTTTGTGATTAATTTTAAATTATTTTTAAAATTATGTGAATAGAATTTGGAAAAATGGATTAAATTTTTTTCATCATCTTAATTTATAATGTCTAATAAGTTCAACATAATTTTTGACCAAAATAAATAGTGAATTCAGTAAAAGTTAATTACCATAGTTAAGGTAAAAATAAGTTTACCAAAGGATTAAGCTAAAAAGCTAAGTGTAAAAATAACATATAAACTTGTCTAAAAAATATTTTATGGCCATATTTATACCATTAAACCTCTAAGGTTTGATAATGGACTAATTTGGACCTTTTTTCATATTAAAAATGTGGTATCACTTATTTATTTTCAAAAATACCAAGTGTATCGTCTCCCTCACTTATACAAGTACACCCCCTCTCATATCTTCTTCACAACTTAAAACCTATTTGGTTTGGTCAATACCTTCCCAAATTAATTCTTAACTTCCCTCCCCTCATCATATAATCATTATTTTTGGCATAAATCTATCCTAGGAAGGATTTTAGTGCAAATCTAAGGAGGATACCCGAATAAGAGGTAACACTCATCAACAATTTTTTTTTGTTTTATTTCTTCCTCAAAACCATTTAATTATTTTTCTATAATTATAATATAATAACCTATATATATTCTATATACTAATATTTTTTTATGATAATGTCATGACCTAAAATAATCTCCACTTCCATTAAATGGGTTATGAAATCATCATTCGTGTGTACGAAAGACTACTGCCTCATAAACCAATGTCATTCATTTTCACATTACCACTTATCAAGGTTGGTAGTAATGATGGATTTATTTTTTATATATTATATATATGATATTTATAATGTTATTATGATTCTATATTTTTTATATCACACATAGCTTCATGCTTTCCATTTTATGGGAATAAGACAACATCATTCATGTGTACGATAGACTACCACCTTGCGAAGTGATGTGATTCGTTTACACTTTACATGGAATGTTTTAGGATGGGTTTAATAAAAATATTTGATATATATGACATAAATATGATTCTATAATGATAATATATCATATAATTTTGTTTCTTTCAATCCGATAAGAAAATGGAAACAACGGTCATGCGTACGTATGACCCACCGTCTCCATGAACGGTGTATTTCATTTCCTATTTCTATATTTTATGGATTATTATAAATAAATATATAATGAATATATATTATATTTATACCATGGTTATCATTCCTTATATTATGAAATCATGATTAAAGTAATAAAAGAAAAAATATAACAAATCAAAACATTTATGAAAAACAAAGTAGTTATTACCCAAAACGTAACTTTAACATGGAATCATTAATAAATGGGTAATAAAATGGAATAATAAAATAATATATGGTACTATATATATGAATATTATTATTTAATATATTTATAATAAACTTATATTTATTATATATGAGTTTTGAATGAGTAGAATAAAAGTCAAGACTTAAGGTAAGAGATTTCCATCTCACCTTTTACTTCTGTGAGACACATGTTATAAGGATCCGACCTTATTTCATACATCATATTGAATTTAGTCAATAAAACACTTAATTTTACATTGAGGATCTTTTCAATTTTAGAACTTTAGATAATTGGTACATAAAACATTCATAACATTACACATTGTTACAGAGTGGATACCATAAAAATAGTTTCCTTTTTTTTTTCAAAATATAAAATATTAAAACTTAAACATGACTCCTTGACAATTCTTAAACATTTAACATGGATTCCTTATTTTTATTACACATAAATTAACCTATGAAAATCATTTAAAAAATTGGGATGAACACAAAATCTTAGTAAGGGATGAAAAAGAAGGAAAGATCACATTAGTCCATCAATACTCGTAACGTATGAAAGCATTTTCAAAAGACATTCTTGTCACCCATATAAACTTACTTTGTGTAACATGAGATTTACACATGATCCAAACAAAACATGAGAATATAAATATATTCATAAAGGTATCCTAGGGCATTAATTACATAATCTTGTAACCCTCTCGGCTACCTTATAATTTGTAACCCTCACGGCTACCTTACTATTTGTGTAACCATCGCAGTTACACTTGGAGTAACCATACGACCGACCGCCAAATTACACATACCCAATACATTGGAGGGAAATATAAGTCCCACCCTTCGTCATAAACAATTCCCAAAATCCAAAAAATAATCATACAACATGAATATTAGCATAAAAACATTTCTTTTGAATTTTGTAAAACAGAATTTTAAAAGAGGATTTTAAAAGAAAAGTTTATTATAAATATCATATAATTGAAGTGAAAATTAATAGAGTGGATGGAATATGTATAAAAACTGTAAATACACATAATTATAACATAATATAAGGAAAACCCATCACACAATAATTTTTTAATACCACATAAATAACGAAGTAGAAGGTTAACCCAAAGAATGAAAATCGAGTTAAGAATTCCCTTACCTTAGGCTTGTATTACTTCAAACTTGTTTAAAATTTCTATATAATGGTTAAAAGAGTGTTATTAGTATTACAAAGAAAAATTTTCATATTTTTAACATCTTATATGATCATTTAATAACCTCATTTCACCCCTTAATTGTTAATATTTTGTTCCTTGCACTGTTTTGAGTGAGTTCCTTACATGATTTTCATGATTGGTTCATGGCTGATGTTCTTGTCAATTGGAAGTGAAACTCTAGAATTGGAATGGAGTATTATTTACATATATCCAGTAACATAAATTATACCATTTATCATTTTGAATTCTTACATGAGGATGATTCATAAGTTAAAACATTAATGGTGTTCGTTTAGATCATTTTAGTGGTTCTTTGATAATAACGACCTCATTTTGTTTTATAAATTAAAACCATGTGTACAAAATAATTCCAGAACCATTGATGAGACATAAAAAATATATTATAAACTGGTTCAACCATAAAAAAGGTTTCATGACCTGAATTGAAGAAATTAAATAAAATTGAAATCACATCATCCACGATGTCGGTAATTCGACGCATCATGGACAATGTTTTTTATTCCTTGAACAAGTGGGGGAAGAGAAGAAGATTGATGATGAATTTTCCATGAAAATGATAAAATCTGAAATATACATGATTCCTGGAGCTTTCATGCCTCTTGGTTAAGAGTAGGTGAGGAAAGAAGAAGAAAAGAAAATAATTTTGAAATAAAAGAAAACCTCAGAAACATCTCACGAAAATTCGGCAGCCTAACGACATCTCTTAAAATTTCATAAAAATAGTTTGATGAGATAAAGGGGATATCTCATCACTCTTACATAAATATCCCAACATAATCCAAAAGGAAAGGAAGATAATAACATAAAATGAAAGAAATAAAGAAAATAAAGGAGGATGTTTACCTCTTGATCTATTCTCTTGAGATCCTTCTCAAGGGCTTTGGTTTTGGTCTTTTGGTGAGACTAGTAGCTCTAGGACGTGGGGAAGAGCCTTGAGAGGAGTATTGGGTAGAAATTAGGCATGGATCAAGGCTTGAGTGGTGTGGGAAGAAAAAGGGAGTGAGGGTGGTATATATAGTGGAGGGGAGGGGGTATTTTTCATTATTTTAATCATTATTATAATATTTTTGCCCAAGATTATGAATAGTATTAGTTCATGTGACCTCAAATAGTAATAATGACATGTGAGTTCGAACCAAGTGGCCTTGCATCACTTATGATGTCATAAATAGTGTATTTTACTGATAATTTGATTATATGGTATTTTATCGTATTTCACTATTCATCGAAAATTCAAGAATTTCAGAAAAATCCCAAAAATTTACCCTAACCATTTTTCGACGTGTCGAATTAAAAAATTAAGTCCATTTTTTGAAAATAATTTTCTAAATACTATTAATTTAATTTTTAAATAAAAGCATACTAAATTCAAAAATTAACAATTCTAATTCTATAACTACTTCTATATCACGATGAAAAATTAACCAAGATGTTATTATCTTAAAGCATTAAGAAAATAAAATAATAATAAAATTTACTATTCATTAGGGTCATATTACTATTCATAAGGGTGTGTTACTATTCACAAAAAAAACAAGTTGGTTTCATCAGACTCCAAATAACTTACTGAACACAATTGTAGATGATAGTTCCTTGAAATTAAAAACATAGAAGTGGAAAAATTATGTTTTAAAGGCCAGTTATAATTATCTACTTAAAACAAAGTTCCATGCATTTCTATTTATTTTTAGAAAAAATTGGGGTGCTACAGATGTTATATTCACCACCTATTTATTCTATGTGGTGTATACACTACCCATGAATGTATTTTATTATGTTTAAACTTAAAATTATTGGTCTCTATATATCCATTTGAGGATCACTCTTTCATAGGGTTTATGGTTTAAAAGTTACCAAAATAGTAAAAAATATTTGTCTCAATTTTCCTTCTTTAATACATACATTATATTATGAACCTATATTCTTTAACAAGGTGTATATAAAACACCTTTTACATGTAATATCACAAATTTATTTATCCTCATGATATTTTATGTTTTATTTCATTTAATTTCCTTCATGGGGCTTATGGTTCAATGTTACCAAAGTGGTAAATATTTTATATTACAATCTCACCAGTCATTGGAATTGTTTATGATTAAGTATATAATGTTGAAATATCATGATACACCTATAAATAATTATCATTAATTTTCTCATCCTCTGATTATCCATGATATTTTCATGTAATATTATCATTTTCCCACTCTTTGTTAAAATTATTAAGAAATTTTTTTTAAGAAAGTTTGACTTATTTATTTCTTCAAGAGAAATCTATTTTCTTCCAAAACCATGTTTTATAAAAATGTTTTATTATTTTTAAAAGAAAATTTTATCTATGTTAGAATTTTTACAATTTTTTTGAAGGAATATTCATGTCATTTTTAAACAATTCGCGTTTGGATTTTACTGAAAATGTGAAAGGAACCTTCATTTTAACATGTACGACATGAATAAGATTTTTCTGACGTCATGAACAATAATTACTTCTAAGCTTACTTTATAAGGCTTCAAGGTTATTTTCAATGTTTAGAGGATATTTTCCTCAATAAATGTTTTAAATGATCTTTCAAAATTATTTTCCATCTAATATGACATCCGTTGGTGTTATCTTTATCTTACTGAGGATATGATCCAAGGATACCATTAATATTATTTCTGTGAATGGTTTATATTTTGATGGAATGGTGATTATGAAACCTATTTTTTTTCCATAGGTTATAACATGATAAAATGATTATGAAACCTACTTATTTTCACAGTTTATGCTATGATGAAATGTGTTGAGTCAATAAGGTTTCCTTATGACTTTTCCATTACTTATTCTTTGGGGATATTGTTGAGTCAATAAGGTTTCCTTATAAATTTACCATTACTTCATGTTTTGAAAATCACAAACACCTTATCTTAAGGTAAATTTCATTTTCCTTATGTTTTGCTTTCATAAGGAAATTTTTCCTTCCCTAAGGAAATTTATTCTTACCATGTTTTCATTGTTCATATTCTAAGTATAAAATTCGGGTTCATATCCAAAACCTCGGAATAATATATATACTTAGATATAAAGCATTATGTTTTCATGATCTGAATTCAGGTTCTAAACTCTCTGAATTCAGACTCCTAACTCTTCTGAGTTATGACTCTGAGTTCTCTGAATTCAGATTCCGAACTCTTCTGAGTTCTAACTTCGAGTTCTCTAAATTTAGACTCTGAACTCTTCTGAGTTCTGACTCCAAGTTATCTGAATTCATACTCCAAACTCTTCTGAGTTCTGACTCCTAGTTCTCTGAATTCAGACTCTAAACTCTTCTAAGTTCTGACTCCGAGTTCTATGAATTTAGACTCCGAACTCTTCTGAGTTCTGACTTCAAGTTCTCTGAATTTAGACTCTGAACTCTTCTAAGTTCTGACTCCGAGTTATTTGAATTCAGACTCCGAACTCTTTTGAGTTTAGATTCCAAGTTCTGTCTCTAAGTTCTCAGAATTCAGACTCCGAACTTTTATGAATTCAGACTTCGAATTCCTATTAACTCAGACTCCAAAGTTCATAGATTTCTAACTCTGAATTTTTCTGATAAACAGAATCCGAATATCCATGTATTATAGACTCTGAACTTTCATTTTTGATTACACTCCAAAAAATGAATTAGTTCAAGCAATCATATTTTTTCTTATCCTTATTATAGTCATGAAACGATGTCGTGATTTCAGTTACTAACTAACCATTGTTTGAGTGACATGTGTACAGGTCCCTCCGAAATTCAAGGAAAAATATGACCGTTGGAGGAGGGAGCCGACCGATGAAGCTATTCCTATAAATAGGAGATCATTTGAAAGATCTCAGAACTTTTGACGAATGATTATATGACTCTAGAGATTACATGTCGTTGAAGTGATTTCTAGAGAGAGACTCTCATGATTAGTGCGTACTGAACACCTTGTTCAGATTTGCTTCGTGCGACTCCGAATGTTGCTGAGTACATTTGAGGGATTCTGGGGATATGAAGAAAGAGGTGTTGACTACCTTAAAGATCGAGGACTTCCTTGTTGAGGAAGACAGAGGTTTCCGACTACCTTGAAGTTGAGGGTTTGCGGGGATAGCAAGATAGACTCCGATCTTCGTATCTAGGGATTACCCTGGTGTGGGTAAGACATACTTTCTTGAAAGTATAAATCAAGGGACCTTTATCCAAGGTTGTTGGATACCCTTTTCCGTAACCACTTTTGCATAATTTCATCTTCGGAATAATATTTTCAAAACCAAGCAAGTGTGTAGAACTAGAGGTTTTGTGAATTAAATTGTTTATCCTTTTTAAACATCTCCATCTTTAAAAGTTCCAAAGAATTTTTAAAGTATACAATTCACCCCCCTCTTGTTATTGAGCATCATTATTATGATACTACACTCAGTATCTCCTATCATATCGATCCAACAATTGGTATCAGAGGAGGTCTCTGAAATACTTATATTCACATATAAGTTTTCTTTCTCAAGTTTTCATTGTTCTATATTTTCCTTGCTTAGGAAATTTTTATCCTTATTTACAAACTTTTATTACTAAAAAATTTGTGTGGAAAGATTTTCTTTAATATGACAGGAATCAATGTTGGTTCCATAGACAACCTAAATACTACTAGACCACCTATTTTTGATGAGAATGATTATGAATATTGGATAGATCACATGAAGACATTCATTATCAATACCGGAGTAGATAATTTTGTTATGCTTACTGGAGGATATAAAATCTATGATAAGGAAGTTAGTACTTTCACAAATCAAGAAAAGCATGAATATCAACTGAATTATATGGTATGCAATACATTGATTTGTTTTATGACTAGAAATATATATAGCCAAATTTCATCTTGTGAAGCAACAAATTGTATTTGGAAAGAGCTTGAAGTAACTCACTTTGGAACTTCCAAAATTATTGAAACTAGAAGAGCCATGCTTAGAGCTGAATATCATGGTTTTTTATTTCCTTATGGAGAACCCATATGTAAGGTGCAACAAATATTTATAAACATCATCAATAATTTACAATCCATGGGTGAGAAAGGATTTGATGATGAAGCTCTTGTGGATAAGATCATAAACATCATGCCCAATGAGTGGGAATTCAAGTGAACTGCTATTGATGAGAATAGAAAGGTTACTCATATTTCTCTTGATGAAATTTTTGGAACTCTTCTTCAACATGAGACTAGAATGAAGAGATATGATGATAATATCAAGAAGAAGAATGTAAATGGCAGTGTTTCTTTTACAATAACTTCAAATCATATGAAAGCCAAGACTCCTGAGAGAGTTACAAGATCTAAATCTAAGAAGGTTGTTATACAATCTGAATCTAGTGGAAGTGAATCTTCAGAAAATGAGTTAGAAAATCTTGCTCGAAGGATGAAGTCACATGTTATGAATGTAAAAGGGATAGAAATATAAGGCCTGATTGTCCTATGCTTAAGAAAAAAGAAAGAAAAGAGAATAATTATGATAAGAATAGAAAGAAGTACTACAAAGCTAAAGCTAAGAAAGTCTTTAAAGCTAATGACACCAGGAGTTCCAGTGGTAAAGAATCTTCAGATAAATCATCAAATTACAAATCTTCTGGATAGAAGAATCTTGGTTTAATATCCATAATACCTATTGAAAATCATTGTCTAATGGATAAGGTACACAATGCTAAATGTATGACCAATGTATCCCTAAATGCTAATTATAGTAATAGTAAATATTATGAATCTTCGGATGAAGAATCTTCTTCTGATGAAGATAATACTTTACTTACCTATGAAGAAGTTTCTAGGTTTTCTAAACTCCTTGAGAATGAGAATTCAAAACTCAAGAAAAAGCTTGATAAAGAAAATTCTAGAAATACTATTCTTACTAAGAAAATATCATATCTTTCTAAAGATCTTGATAAGAAATTTTTTTATTTTGAAAGTATTTTGACAAACCTTAAGGAATTAAATTCTGAGAAGGATAAACTTTCTAAGGATCTAGAAAAAGTAATTTCTAAGAAAAATGTTTTTGAGCTTAACTCTATTTCAAAAAATAAATGTTTTGGAGGAAAAGAACTTAGTTATCAAACTAAAATCTGAAATTTTTTCCTTGAGGAAGTGTTTATCAAACTTTACCTGAGGTAAGGAAAATGTTGATAAGATGTATTCTCAAATTATACCTCTAAGGAATAATTCTGGTTTTGGTTATACTAGTTCAAAACCGATTTTTAGTAACAATTATTTTGTTCCTCAAAGTGTGCCATTATGCACTAAGTGTCAGTACAGTGGGCATTGGGAAATAAACTGTTCCTTAAAAAAACCCAGTCTTTAGGATTTCATAAAGCCTATTTTTCAAAGAAAATGTTGATTCTTAAGATTTTTCTTTCTGAAGTTTCCGGATCAAATAATGTTTAGATTCTGAAAGTCTAACATTCTTATTTTCTGGAAAATAAGGAAATTACCAACAATAATACTTGGTACATGGATAGTGGATGTTCCCAAAATATGACTGGTAACAAAAACTACTTTGAAAAGATTATCAATATGGAAGGAGAAAAAGTAACTTTGAGAGATAATGCTCAGAGAGAAATTATTGGTATAGGTAACATCGTTCTTCTTGAAAAAACTTTTATTTCAAATGTTTTATTTGTAAAGGGTCTTAAGTACAACATAATTAGCATAATCCAACTATGTGATGAAGGTTACCTTGTGAATTTTAGAAATGAAAAGTGATTAGTACACAATTCCAAGTAAGAGTTTATTCTTTCTACCCATAGGTAAGAGAATGTATACACACTAAACTTAGAAGACCTCAAGAGCCAAGACTTACCTTGCCTTAGTGCAATGGAAGATCTTTCTTGGTTGTGGCATAAAAGGTTAGGATACTGTAACCTTAGTAACCTATGAAAAATCTCTAAGAAAAGACTGGTTAAGGATCTACCGGAGCTTAGATTTGATTCTTAAAAAGTTTGTGATCCTTTTCAATATGGAAAGCAACATAAATAAATTTTTAAATTAGTTGGTGAAGTCTCAACCACTAATGCATTATAGTTAGTGCATATGGATCTTTTTGGACCAAAAAAACTGGAAGCATTAGAGGAAAATATTATGTATTTGTCTTAGTTGATGATTACACTATATTTACGTGGGTCTATTTTCTAGCAAAGAAATATGAAGCTTTTTCTTATTTCAAAAGTTTTAGAGCCCAATTTAAAAATGAGAAAAACTTTTATTTGATAACTATTCATATTGATCATGGAATATAATTTCAAAATTCTGATTTTGAAACTTTTTGTAGTAGAAAAGGCATTACTCATAACTTCTCAGCACCTAGAACACCTCAAAGAAATGAAGTTGTTGAAGGAAGAAATAGAATTCTTCAAGAGATAACAAGAACCATGTTGAGTGAGTTTTCAGTAGCTAAACATTTTTGGGTTGAAGCTGTAAGTACTGCTTGTTATACTATAAATTGAGTTTTGATTAGACCTATTCTTAATAAAACACCTTATGAGTTATGGAATGGTAGAAAACATAGACTTTATTACTTTAAGGTTTTTGGTTTCAAGGTGTTCATTCTGAATACTAAAGATAATCTACACAAATTTGCACCAAAATTTGATGAAGGAATTTTCTTAGGCTACTCCCCAACTTCTAAGGCATATAGAGTTTTCAATAGAAATACTTGTACTGTTGAAGAAACAGTACATGTCAAATTTGATGAAACAGATCATTTTGTTTTTAAATAACCCCAAGCTACATCTTCGGATGTGTTTTGAAAAACTGATTATCAACCCTTGATAGAAGATCCTTCTGATAAGGAAAACACCCAAGAAGATATTTTTGAAACATTTACCCCAGAAGACTTCCTACCCTAGGTTGATGAACATGTTTTACAAAACCCAAATCAGTTGTTTCTTAAGAATCATCCTAGTGATAGTATCATTAGTGATGTAAATCAACCTGTAAGGACTAGAAGTTCCTTAAGAAATGAAGTAGAACATCTAGCATTACTTTCCCAATTAGAACCAAAAATCACTGATGAAGCTTCAGGTGACGATGATTGGATAAAATCTATGAAAGATGAACTAAATGAATTCGAAAGGAATAAAGTATAGACCTTAGTTGAAAGACCTAAGGAAACTTATGTTATTGGATTCAAATGGGTCTTCAGAAATAAGTGTGATGAAAATGGAATCATAGTAAGAAATAAAGCTATACTAGTTGCTAAAGGCTATAATCAACAAGAAGGAATAGACTATGAAGAAACCTATGCTTCAGTAGATAGACTTGAATCTATTTGTATTCTACTTGCCTTTGCAACATTCTTCAATTTCAAAATTTTTCAAATGGATGTTAAATGTGATTTCCTTAATGGTTATGTTCGAGAAGAAGTTTTTGTTGAACAACCTCCTGGTTTTGAAGATACAAAACATCATGAACATGTTTTTAAACTTACAAAAGCTTTGTATGGACTTAAAAAATATCCTTGAGCTTGGTATGATGGTCTTACATGATTTTTGCTTCAAAATAATTATGTTAAGGGAAATGCAGATCCAACCCTTTTTATAAATAAAGATAAGATTTTTTTTGATTCTTCAAATTTATGTTGATGAAATTATATTTGGTTCAACTCAGCAATCTTTAACTTATTCCTTTGCGGATCTAATGAAATCTGAGTTTGAAATGAGTATGATGGGTGAGTTAACATTTTTCCTTGGTTTTCAAATTTCTCAAAAACTAGAAGGAATCTATATATCCCAACATAATTATATTAAATATCTTCTTAAAAATCATGGATATGACAACACTAAGAGTATAAGTACTCCCATCGGTACCCTAAATTCAATCGATCTTGATGAAGCTAGGAAACCAGTAGATCAAATATCTTTTAGAGGTATGATAGGAAGTTTACTTTAATTGACAGCTAGTCATCCAGACTTGATGTTTTCAGTATACTTATGTGCAAGATATTAATCTAATCCTAATGAATCTCATTTAAAGGAAGTGAAAAGAATTTTTCGCTACTTAAAGTGAACCATGGATCTAGGACTCTTTTATACTTATGGAAATGATTTTATCTTAAAAAGAGTTTTTCAGATGATGACTTTGGTGGATGTAAAATGGATAGAAAGAGTACATCTGGAACTTTCCATTTCTTAGGAGATTCATTAGTTTCTTGGTCATGCAAAAAGCAACACTCAGAAGCACTTTCCACTGCTGAAGCTGAATATGTTGCAGCTGGAAGTTGTTGTGCTCAAATGTTGTGGATGCAACACACACTCACAGACTATGGTATGAGTTTTATCAAAACACAAATTTTGTGTGATAATACTAGTGCCATTGCCTTAATTAAAAACCCTGCACATCACTCTCATGCAAAGCACATAGATATTAGGCATCACTTTCTTAGAGATTACACACAAAAAGGGGATATCATTCTTCAATTTATCGGAACACAAGATCAACTTGCTGATATTTTCACAAAATCTTTACCCTCCGATAGATTTGAATACATTAAACAAAAGTTAGGAATGATAACAATAAGGTAATATTCCTTGTTAACTTTCTGCTGAAACCAATCTCCTTACAGTAATAAACTCATTTTCATAGGGGGAGTACATTTGCTTGTTAGTTAGATCAAAATTTTTTGTAATGAAAATTTTCGTTGTCAAAATTTTCAAAATATTTCGTAATGGAAATTTTCGTAGTCACATTTTTCATATTTTTCGTAGTGTAATTTTTCGTAGAAAGTTTTTCTGAATTTTTCGTAATGAAGTTTTTATATATATAGTTTTTCTAATAATCTTTTCGTAGTTAGTTTTTATTTTTTCGTAATCAAAAGTTTGTTTCTGGAATCTAAAGTTCTTCAAGAAGAATTTTCCTCACTATGAATAATGTTCCTAGAAATCTGAAAGGTATGTTTCCTTTCTTGAGTTTTCGTAATCATCTTTTACTTACTGGTATTTTCATTTGTTTTTAAAATTTTATTATTCACTTTTTCTTAAATCTGAATGTTTTTATTAAAACCTCAAAAGATCAGATTCTGTCAAAATTTCCTTACGGCTATCATCTCAACCATCAGATTTTATCAAGAGATTTGTCAGCTGTTGGATCAATCAGGGTAGTTGAACCGTCACCCAAACACCCATATAAAGGACCCCTGATGTTTGTCCCACATTGAAACTCAAGACTTCGCATGTTAAAGTTATGCCCTTCTACTTTAAGCCCATTCTGAATGTCTCAAATCTTGCTCAAGTCCGAATTTCTACTGAAGAAACTTCTCAGAAAGACATGTCATCTGTCAAGCCAATCTCAGAGTGGCAGGTTTACAGAGAAAGGTTGGTGCACCCGAACTTCTTCACCAAATATGATTCCATCATCTCAAAGAACATCAAGATAAATGGATGGGAGAGTGTTTTCATATCAAATCCAGGAGCTCAAGATTTAGTATATCTGGATTTTCTAATTGAATTTTATGAATCAGTAAGTTTTTTCAGGGAATAAAGTAGATATAAGTTGTCTTTCAAGATCTATGGGAAGACTTATGCTCTTTCATACACCAAGGCTGCCAGCTTGGTTGGTATTCCGTATGAAGGAGAAGCTGATTTTTTTTCTCATAAATTGTCAGATGTTCAAGGAAGCTTTGTTAAGGTGAAGGCCATGGATTTCCTTGGACTTATAGATGTTAAGACTCTGAAGATTTCTCATTTGTCTACAAATTTATGGATTCTTGAATTATGGGTTCAAGGATTCATTATTTAGAGTAAAGGTGACAAGGACACTCTGAAGAAGAGTGACATGTATATCCTAGATTTCTTGGTAAATCTAAGGAATATCAACTTGGTTAAGCATATTCTGATTACGATCGAGAATATAAATAATGGAAATCTGAAGGCCCAGATCATTATGTATCCATCTATTCTATCTAAGCTGATTGTTAAGTGCTTAGTGTCTTTCAAAATTCCTTGCAGTTCAAAGCCTATGAATTGAAAAGTCATGCTCGTGAGTGATGATACCTTGAAAAGGATGAAAGTTGGTTTTTCTAAGGAATCCAGATAATTCTATGATTTTCCAGAAGAGGAAGTGGAAGCCATATCGGAGAAATAGGAAGTGTTTGAGCCCTCTAAAAGGCTGGAAGGAAGAGGAAGTTGAAAGAAGTTGAAGAGAAGGTAAAATCTCCTATGGACAAGGAAGTTCAGTCAGCACCCCCAAAGCCGAAAAAGAAAAAAGCCTATCTGGATGAGGTTATAGCTAAGTGGATGAAAGACAAGAATAACAGAAAAGAAGGGGAGCCTAGATTTGGTTTGGATCCTGCTAAAGCAAAAGATTTAAAGGATAAGAGTGTTGATGAGCTTGAAAAACAATCAAAAGAAAATAAATAGAAGAAGAATTTATTTGAGGCTGAGATTGTGCAACCCCTACCAAGGGATACTGAGAAAGCATCTGAGAATATCCCGGTACCACAATTTTTTTTGGTAGAAACTTTACCAGAGACCCCTGGGAAGAAATTTGTAACTCCAAAAAAAGTCAAAGAAAAAGAAGTATAAGTAGTAGAAGAAGTTTAAGAAGAATTTGAAAGTAGTGGTGACACTGCAGAGTTGATTAGGCAAGTGGAAGATTTTTATGAGAAGGAATGTCCATCCAAGAAGCTCTCAATCTGAACTTATGAGGAATAATCTTCAAAGCATGCTACCCCTGGGAAAGATGAAAAAGGAGAAAATGAAAAGGTTGAAGAAGAAGTGAATAAGCTGTCTGAAGAAGAAAGCTATAATCATCATTTCATACACCCAGAGGATGCTGAGACAGCAGCTCATAAAGAAGAGATTTATAAAGATAAAATCATTCAGCTGTCTGATAGTGAACATGAATCTCCAGATGAGGAATCCATTCCGAAGGTTGATAAGGGTAAACAAGTGGTTGTTGATACACCTAGTAAAGCTATCATGAAGAAGAAGGAAGTTGGTGCATCATCAAAGAGGAAGCCTGCTGAGTTGGAGAAAGAGCCCTCACCAAACAAAGTTTTAGATTCGGAATCATCATCCCTTGGACATGATTTCATAGTATAGTCTTTGAAAAAACTTTTGGGGACTATTCCTATTTTTCCCAGCATTGATTCAAGATTCTAGATGCTTCAACACACCTTAAACCAAAAATCAGATTCAGTGTCCATGGTGATGGAAAAGTGTGTCAAGCTGGAGGCTGATTTCAAGAATTTTTTCATTAACTACGAAGCCCATAAAAGATCATGCAGGAAGATGACCAGTTGGTCAAGGAAAACCATTGAAGACATGAGAGATATTTATGAGTTCCAAGATAGTGTCAAGGAGGCTTTTGACATCGAAGATGGTAAGATCAAGGATCTCACAACCAGTTTTGAAGAAAAGATGACTCTGGAACAAAATTCTCAGATTCAAGATGTAAAATATCTGAATGAGAAGCTATATTCAGTTGCCCAAAGCTGGAAGAGAGAAAGAGATATCAGTATTGAGATAGAAGAAAAGATTTCCAAGTAGGAAGAAGCCTTGAAGGCTCAAGCTGAAATTCTCAAGGCTCAGGAAGATAAAATCAAAGCCTTAGAGAAGAAAACATAGGATCAGAATCAACTTCTTAAGAGATTAGAGTAAGATCACAAGGAGCTCAAGAAGATGAAGACAATAGTAAAGAAGTTGATGCACAAGTAAAAGGAAGGATGATCTTGTTTAAATCCGATCTTTTGTTGTATTCCTTTCCTTGTACAAATTTTTCCTATCATAATGATTTTTTTTGTTGCTTTTATTTTGGATGTTTTTTACTAATCTCTCATGTACCATAATTTATTTTCCATTCCCTCAAATCCCATTTTGAAAATCAAAAATGGGTATAAAGGAAAAAGAATACTAAATATAGAAGAAATATCCCTAAGTAAGGGGGAGTTTATCTAAGGGGGAGTTTTCATCATGAAGGTTTTCGTATGAAATAAAATGATAAGTCTCATTCCAGAAATCTAGAATATGATCCTTAGTGTTTCCAAAGACTAAGGGGGAGTTATTCGTATTTATCATTTCCCATGTGTTAAGGGAGATAAGTTTTGTATTCAAAGTCTAGGAAAATATTTTATAAGTCCTTATATTATTTTTCGAAATGATGTTTGTGCTTTCCAAAAAGGGGGAGATTATTGAGTCAATAAGGTTTCCTTATGAATTTTACATTCCTTCTTATTTGGGGAGATTGTTGAGTCAATAAGGTTTACTTATGGCTTTACCATTCCTTCATGTTTTTAAAATCACAAACACCTTATCTTAAGGAAAATTTCATTTTCCCTATGTTTTTCTTTCATAAGGGAATTTTTCCTTCCCCAAGGAAATTTATTCTTACCATGTTTTCATTGTTCATATTCTAAGTATAAAATTCGGGTTCGTATACAAAACCTCAGAATCATATATATACTTAGATATAAATCATTCTATTTTCAGGATCCAAATTCAGGTTCCTAACTCTCAGAATTAAAACTCCGAACTCTTCTGAGTTATGACTCCGAGTTCTCTGAATTCAGACTCTGAACTCTTTTGAGCTCTGACTCCAAGTTCTCTGAATTCAGACTCCAAACTATTCTGAGTTCTGACTCCAAGTTCTCTGAATTCAGACTCCGAACACTTTTGAGTTCTGACTCCGAGTTCTCTGAATTCAGACTCCGAACTCTTTTGAGTTATGACTCCGAGTTCTCTGAATTCAGACTTCGAACTCTTCTGAGTTCTGACTCTGAGTTCTTTGAATTCAGACTCTGAACTCTTCTGAGTTCAGATTCATATTCTAGTCTCCAAGTTCTTATAATTCAAACTCTGAACTTTTATGAATTCAAACTCCAAATTCCTATGAACTCAGACTCCAAAGTTCATAGATTTCTAACACCGAATTCTTCTGATAAACAGAATCTGAATATCCATGTATTATAGACTCTGAACTTTCATTTTTTCTTACACTCAAAAAAATGAATTTGTTCAAGAAATCATTTTTTTGATTATCCTTGTTATAGTCATGAAATGATGTCATGGTTTTAGTTACTAACTAACCATTGTTTGAGTGAAATGTGTACAGGTTCCTCTGAAATTCAAATAAAAATATGACCGTTGGAGGAGGGATCCGACCGTTGATGTTGTGCCTATAAATATGAGCTCATTTGAAAGAGCTCTGAACTTTTGATGAACGGTTCTATGACTAGAGATTACATGCTATTGAAGTGATTTCTAGAGAGAGACTCTCATGCTTAGTGTGTACTAAACACCTTGTTCAGATTTGCTTCGTGCGACTCCGAATGTTGCTGAGTACATTTGAGGGATTCTGGGGATTTGAAGAAAGAGGTGTCGACTACCTTAAAGATCAAGGACTTCCTTGCTGAGGAAGACAGTGGTGCCGACTACCTTGAAGTTGAGGGCTTGCGGGGATAGCAAGACAGACTCCGATCTTTGTATCGAGGGATTACCCTAGTGTGGGTAAGATAGACTTTCTTGAAAGTATAAATCAAGGGATCTTTATCCAAGGTTGTTGGATACCCTTCTCTTTGGGTTAAAAGATTTACTACTTTTTACTTGTATTGTTTCAAGTTTTCCGCTGAATTTTGATTGTTGAGGAAAATATAACTATCTTATACTTCCTTATACTTGTACACTCTAATTTAGTAAGATTCTATACACTTTAAAGTAGAATCTTTATCTTTGTAAACTTTTGTTAAGTTTTATTTCCAAAACCACTTTTCCGGAATTGCAACTTCAGAATCATATTTCCGGAATCAAGCAAGTGTGTAGAACTAGAGGTTTTATGAATTACCTTGTTTAACCTTGTTAAACATATTCATCTTTAAAAGTTACAAACAATTTTTAAAGTATACAATTCAACCCCCTCTTGTTATTGAGCATCATTATTATGATAATACAATCAGTATCGTATATCATATCGATCCAACAAAATGATTATAAAACCTATCTCTTTTCCATGTAGGTTATGATATGATGAAATGTTTATGATACCCATTTCATTTCATGGGTTATGATATGATTAATGTTTATGATCTTGTATAACACATATATATTATTTCATTATGTGATGGGTGGTACCTATATAACCCTCCAATGAATTGGTTAAAGATTTATATCTCATGAGATGGACATGAATGGAATAGGAAGTGAATCTGATTTAGTAATATATGGATGGAATGAAAAGTTAACTAGATTTAGTAATACAGGGATGGAATGGGGAGTGAAACCGGTTTAATAATTGACTTTTCCTCTATTATAGTATTGTAAATGATCCTTTACTAATATTAAAATTATTTTCTATTCTTATGACTATGGAAAAAATTTCATATCTTATGCTCTCATGGATCATGTTCTTTGATTCCCTTATGAATCATGTATTATGAACTTCCAATATTTATTCCATGACTCATGATTATGATCTGTTATATGCATAGTATGGTTTTTAAATGTTATGCTCATTTTTTGATACCCTTATGTTCATGTTATGATTACGTATATCCTTAGTTTACCCTCACTAAGCATTTGATCTCACCCTTTATTATGTTTTCTTTCCCTAGTATATAAATATATGTATTATTTATGATATGTATAATAAGGGTTCTAGTTATAAATAACGTATTAGGAGATGATGTTGCTCACTTATGGACCAATTCTTGTGTTTCCATGTTTCCGAAGGCATTAAACTATTACAATTCCCATGTTTTATTTATGTAATGTAATAAATATTCATAAAAAAATGATATAATATCTATTTATAAAAACCCTAGGTTATTATAGTAGTCCTACTCCTTCCACCCCTCATCCATTTATCTCTATCCTCCTTCATCATCACATGGTACTTCTCTACCATTTATGCAACCTGTATACCCATACCCTCCTACCCAACTTCAACATCCATAACTTACTTCACAGGATACCCTTCTAGTTATTATCCCTTAACACAATGTACATGATACAATGAAATCAAATATCATTTCTCATAAATTTTTAAAAAATAAATTAAGTAAATATTTTTTTAGAAATTTTAGTTATATATGTGTACAAAATATTTGTTTATCTCTTCAAAGTTATCTTCTAGTAAAAAAATTATCTGTTCTAAAATGTGTGAAGTGTGGAGTAGGAACATGAAATTCATGGTTGATTATAATGAGGATATGAAAATAATTGGAAAAAATGGTAAAGAATTGTGAAGTTTCACGGGAACCCTCTCCAAACACAGTAGATAATTCCAGTTCAAGAAATCTGTTTGAGAAAAGTTGGAAAACAAATAAAAGATAATGCTTGGGCTGAAATATTAGTAATATATTTTTTGACATTCATTTGAAATTTATTTATAAATTATTATTGAATTTTTTTTTAATATGTAACTCTGATGAAACTTCCTAGATGTCCAGCAAGCAAAGATAGTTAGGTTAATGGAACTTGGAGAAACATGGAAGGCCTATAAGCATGTCTTATTCATCATATAGAAAATCAGAAGAGGTATTGATTTTGAGAATATACCAATACCCAATGAATGTCTAGTTACAAAATACAAAAACCTAACATACTAAAATAATTATACTTTTAAGGTAATTTATCGAATTTTACATTTAATTTAGTGTTTTCAATAAAGATTCATTACTTGTTTATAGAATTTAAGATGTTTTTTATATTTAAAATATAGTTTTTGTTCATCCAATCATTGTAATTTGAATTAATAAATGGTAAATCACGATTATGAATCAATATTAAATCATTATCATTATACACATTTATCATATCTTTGAAATTTTCTTAACCATAATAGATATAAATCAATGAAACATCCTCTTTATCCTTTGAATCATTCCTATAGATTCTCCCCAACATAAAAAACTATTTGTAGGGTTTCACCTTCAACCATCTATTAATGTTCCCATTGATAGAGACTAGATGCAAGTCATGGAGCATAATAAAGATTTTTTGATATCATCAATCCCCATAATTTTTTAGGTGATGGCCTATGGATCTATGAACACTAGGTTCCATTGATCCAAAGGTGATGATTCCTTATATGTTCTATGTTTCTATCTATGTTACTAGTTATATAGGTCAAAGGTTCTTCTATTTCAGGTTTCATCGTCACTTTTTGGGTGCTGTAGTAGTTAGCCTTTACCGGTCATCATTAATCTTGTACACTATATCTTCTCCTAGCATGTTTGGTTATTCTATTTATGTTCATTATTTATTTTTTTCTTCCCGCATTTGGGTTATTTTGTCTTCTCTAGGGATGATTCAGATGGTAGTGGGGTGTGTGTTTAGGATCCTTATAGTGGTGATCTTCACCACTACCACTCATTAGATGTTTTTCTTAATTATTATGTTCAATATTTTTATTTTTTTATCCTTGGTTGTGTATTCATATATCTCTTGGAATTTTGTTCTTTTATGTTGGGTGCCAATATTTGGGAACTATATCCCTAGATTTTATGGACAAATCATGTGTTTTTGGCTTATGGATGAGTTTTTACATTGGCTTACTACACATTTATGGGTGTGGTTGCTAAAGTGTATGCCATCATCTTGTGTTGAGGTCTCCTGAATTGGATCTTAATTAGTATAGTTTTACCTAGAATTCCCATAACCAAAATTATGGATTTTATAAATTTTTTAAAAAGGTTTTATAGAGAGATATTTTTTTGATATCTTAAATCTCAAAATTATATTTAAGTCATTTTAATATTTTATTAAAGATATTTGATCAGAACCATGACATGTTTACTCATTGAACATGATATGACATATCTTATAGAGTTTTAGTAGATGTCTTCAGAACCATATTCACTTGACTATTAGTAAATTCAATTTCAATCACATGATTTCAATGAAAAAATATACTTATTTATGATGGATTTATTAATCCATATATAGTGTAAAATTTATTGGAATTGATACTAAAAGTATTTTCTATATTTTACATTGTCATGTTTTTTGAGGGGAAAAAAGTTCCAAGGTGGGGATAATGAAGTTTTTGGAATTTGAGGATATTCTAAAATCCCAATAACAATGTATACATGATCCAATTTTTTTCTAGGTATAACCATATATATAATAAATGAATAAATATGTAAACTAAATGTTAACATTATAATGATAAGAATTAACTTAAAACTGATTTAGGAAGGGGTATATTTTCTAAGGATCCATGGATCTTAAGGAATTTTTTTCTTCTAAATTTTGTGGTATGTTATTGTAACTGGAGATCCATATATTAGTTTCATGAGTAAGTTTCTTTATTAAAGGGATTAAACTAATTGAATTCTTAAATTATTTCCAACCAATTTGTAATGACATGGGTCACCCTGGACCAACCTAACACATCACCCAATCTGGCTTGCCACAAGGCTTCAAGCATGCCTCTCCATATACTAGAGGCTACTGATTAGAAGTGAGGGTATACAAGATACTATGGGGATAATATGCCCTCTTTTCAAAGTGCAACAAAAGCAAAAATAAACTAAACTCATACATAGCCATTGTGACTGAGTACACATAATAAATAAACTAAAACAACCATATGATATAATAAATGAAATGTGATATATAGTCACATAGACTCAAATCATGCTAAAACAAACAACAATTGGTCGCCTACTGAGCCAACCACATATACAAAATAAACAAAAATTAAAATAAATACACCGATCTCTATTACCAACTTCCAGCCAAATGACATACCTGATCTCCATAATGGATAAACTACCCCAACTCAATCTTGAGACTCCACATGAGTGAATCCTCTTGATCAAGAAACACTGGGCCTATGATTGATCCACTATGCAACATTTTCTCCAACCTAAAAGTAGATATAGACCCTACATGAAAAATAATCTGCATGTATAGGGGTGAGAGATAAATCTCAGTAAACCACTCCCAATAGTGAACCTATAATTTTCCACTGTAAAAAGTGAATACACATGTGATATTCTTATCCTAGATGAAAGATAGAAACTAAACTAAAATAAACAACTACATAAAATAAATGGTGGTACATGGAAAAAAAGAAAAAAAAATCCAACCACAGGTTCTAGCCTAACAACTGAGGTAAATGTACCCCCACTTTGGCCCATGCCAGGGGTCTTATAGCACGTGGATCACCAAGAAAAATGATATAAGGTGTGTCATTCATATCTACACAAGAGATGAAATATGTATAAAATGAAAAAAGAATGAATTCTGAACCCCAGGGCATAAATATAGGTATCCAAGATAACAACACACAACTCTACTAGGCTCTAGGACTCCAATGACATGATCCGAACTGACAATAAGAACTCTATTAACACCAAGATAACTTATCCAGAATGTGATAGTCCTACAGAACTCAAAAAATCCATAAAATACATGGGTAACGTAAAATTCAAAAAACCAAGTCCTCAACATGTCATGGACCAATGAAACCCAACCTCTAATTGGGTTAAAACATCAATTAGCCTAGGGGCGGGTTACAATTCTCTAGATCTTTCATTATATCCCTATACTCATTTAAATATAGCCATCCAATAGTGGAGATGACTAAATAAAACTCAAGGCCAAATCCCTATCCAAAGATATACAAAAAGTATCCTCTTACAATATAATCCTGAGTAATAAATTACTCAAGCATCTCTATCCAAAGTCCAAAAAATAGGACTCGATCAACTCTCAAACCCGTTATCCAAACTGCTGAAGTATCAAAACTAACCATCTCATGATCAATAATGATTGGGGCTCCCATGGCCCCCCTGAAACACCATAACAACCACTATGGGATCTCAACAACTTTCTATGGGTTTTCAATGGACACCTAACATCACTAATGTGGAAAAAGTACATATCCCTCACTAGGTTAACCAAAAAATGGGTCTCCCTCGGTCCCCTGGATCACATCCATATCAAACCATGGGCCATGCCCAATACATGAAATCTCAATAAAGACTCAGTACTTGACCCAAACATGGCCTTTAACTCACCCAAAAGGGTATACATAAAGGTAGAACAAGACACCCTATAAGGGTCTCCTCTATTGTATCCAAAAAATAGAACAATCCTAACATGAGAAACATCTCTAAGTGTCCCTCAACGACCAACCACTAATCCTTAATCAACAACACACCCATAGGGGAATCCAAAAACAACACCATTCTAGTATGGGTAATATCAATAGTCCTCATGACCATAGTAAAAATAGGGAACCCTATAAGGGGCTCCTCCATTACAAGAAAAACCATTGGAAAAGCCTGTTGGAAGAAATCATTAACTGGACTTCCCAGCATACAACCCATCCGCGAGTATTACCTTACCCTAAGGGAATGAAAAATTAGTCCCTTATACCCATATCAATATATCCTTAATAGATCCCATCTATACCTAACTCCCCTCAATGTCAACCCAGCTCAAAGTCTCAAATATAACTGACCCTTAAACAATGGATCTCAAACATTAATCGAGTGTTCTTGAACATCAACCACTCAAACCTCAAGAAATCAGGATAAAAATCATCATCCAATACATAAATGGATCCCATATTTGGGAAAAATCCAAAATAACCTCTAAAAGATCACTATTTCATACTCAATCTAGATCGATCATAAACTCAAAACCCTTACTTGGGCCTCACATCTCACAATCCAACCCGTATGAGGATTTTGAAACTAAACATAAATAAAAACCTCCCTACAAGCCTCACCTAAATCCAAAAAACCATCCATATGACTTTTAAACATTGAAAGGATTCCATTATCTTGATCTACATAGAAAAACTATTATAATGGAATACTCAAGGGTCTAATTCTGATCTTAGGGGGAGAAGATGGAAAAAATTCTGTAAGAACCCAGATCTTCTTTTCATGTATGTTTTCCTTTTTCTGGTGTTTTTGAGGAAAAAGAGGAGTTTTCTGAAAATTTCTTAAGTACACGCCATGTAATTTATAAGTACACACTGTGTACTTTTTAAGTACATACTGTGTACTTAGTTACTGCAGGTTGATGGGTGTTGGCTGTGTCACGACCATGCACATGGCCGTGTGTGGTGACCTGGAGACCACCTAATGCAGGGGCCGATGAAGGAAAGTATACACCGTGTAATTTATTTTTTTATTAAATGTACTGGGGTCACGTCTGACAGACAGAACCATCTTCTTCTCAACCTAGTTCATCCAAGAGCATCTGTACGACACAAATCTTCACCGAGCCCTCAATCAAGCATCCATTCTTTGAATCAGACTCCGTCAGTTACATTGGAATCGCATCAGTGAGTTCTCTCTTCTTCTTGAACACCTTCTTCTGATTCCTTCACTCTCGTGGGATATCATGGGTTGAACTTTTTAGATGTTTTTGTAGATATATGACATTATAAGGTGATTCAAGGCCTGAAACTCAAGTATATTGATCTCCCGATGCCGAGGTAGGTGGTTTGTTCCTTTATGCAGATAGTCTTTGAATTTTATGGGAAAAAGTTCCCAATACCCTTGATCGGGGTATTGTGTGTTTATGGTTTTAGACCTGTTAATTGCCTGATATGATTGTATGCTTTAGTAGAGGTTAATTGAATGTGAATAGGTTTAATTTCTATGATTTGGAAGTGTTTTCCCATGCATGTTTTGTTTATGACTGTTTGGTCTTTCTTAGCCTGTTAGGCTGCCTTGTTTGTTTCCCATGCCTAGTATTGTAGGATGGAGTGATTGTTTATCTGACATAATTTTATGGTGTAGAATGGTTAGCCAAGTATTTCTTGAGGTTTACTTTGGCCGATTTTCATTTCTATGCTTGTTTGACTTACACAGGGTTGTGAGAACCTAGTGTAGTGGACCATAGGGAGAATGGACGTAAGGGATTCTCCAGAGTGTTAGTTATTATTGTTACGATGTGAGACCATAGGAGGAATTGATGTAAGTGATTCCTCAGAGTGTCTATAGTTCTTCAATGCGGGCCACAGGGGGAATGAGACGTAAGTGCTTCCCCAGAGCACCTTTTAGTTACCTATACGATACTATAGGGGGAATTGACGGTGAGTGCTTTCCCAGAGAGTCTATACTAAAGATGAACCAAATGGGTTAGACTATGTGTACTTACTAGAGGGTTTCTTATGTTTTCTAGGTCGGACCAGAGGGGATTAGGCTATGAGTACATCCCAAAGGGTTACCTATTTGTGATTATCTGTTTACTTGCTATGTGGAACTGAATGATTTGAAACTGTGGAATTGTTTACTATTGAGTAATTCCTTATTTACTGCTCTTTGTTTATTGCCTTCCATATGTATTCACTGACTGTTAGGAATAGATATCTTGGTGGTTTCCTACTGGGATTTGGTCTCATACCCTATTTGGGCCATGCATTTTGGCCCAAATAGATTATATTGTTTCAAGTATAGATAAATTCAATCACCCTTCTACTTTCTGTACTTGACTGGTTTAGAGCTGGAGAGCATGGGACCAAACTTAGGCTTGCGATGCGGCAGAGCTGTTTATTACTTTCCTTTGTACTTTGGTTTAGTACTATATTTCAGTATTGTGACTTGTTTGGATGATTTCCTAGACATATGTATCATGAATCATTTATATATATATGTGATCCAATGGTTATTTCTTTAGTATTCTGCTATTTCTTTTTGTATGGTAATATTACTACTTCCGCTATTGTTATCTGTTTATCTTTCGCTGTGTTACTTTACCAATGAGGGAATAGTTTCTCCACTATCACACCCAATGACCTCACTACTAGTTGGCAGCCTCTGGCATTAGGTGAAATGCGCTTGAGGCCATGTGACCAACTGGGTATGGGGCGTCTTTGGGTGGCTTCCGAAACCAGGATGTTATAAAGTGGCATCAGAGGAATTATTTTCTTCTCAACTTACTGTTTGGAGCCTATAGTCAAGGATAAGAAAGAAATATGTACTTGGTAATAAGTTATGCCCGAGAGTATCTAACCCATGTATAGAGAAAATCCAATTTACCTTGTTTATTGCAATTTTATGGTTTTTCAATTTTATGGTTGATTTGATTTCACCGTTGGGTGATTCACATATTTTGTGCTATTATTATTGATGTTATTGAGGTTTTATTTCTGTTGCAACCTAATGAGATGAGGGTATGCCATCTCATGCATCATATGGGAACTTTCTAGGAATCACATGTCATTCATTATTTCCATGCCATTTAGGGTGCTTTAGCGATTGCATGTTATTGTGATATATGTTGTTCTAGATATGCATTCTGTTATGATAGGTGCCTTGATAAAGTACCTACTTTTTGATAGAGTATTGATTTGTGTAAGGTTTTGTTTGAATAAATGCCAAACTTTGGTTCTTGAGGTGTTATGGGCCCTCATGGATCGGAATTTGGTGGATCATTGCCTTGTTTTTATTGTATATGACATGTAAGAGATGCCAAGATTTGATTCACGGGGAGTATAAGCTCTCACGGATCAAAATTTGTCACTTTAATGTTCGTTTCAGTGTTTTTATAGGCTCCAGAGTAGTTTCTGAGGCTTACTGTTCAGAAAAACCCAGAATACACGCCGTGTAGTTTTGAATACACGCTATGTGTTCTTCTGTTCAGGAAGAAACTGTTTTTATTAAGTGCACGCCGTGTACTCTATGTACATGCCATGTAGTCTTTAACCATGTCGCTGGATGTTTGGGCAGAGACACGGGGTTGGGAAAATTTTTGGTGGGACATGCCGTGTGCCAGACGTACACGCCTTGTGTTTAGACCATGTGTCTTTTTGTGTGAATAACGACAAAGATGGATAAAAACTTAAGCAATACACGCCGTGTCAGTCTTGAACACATAGTGTAGTTTAATCCATGGAATCCATCTGTGTAACTAACAACACGAGTCGATGGAAATACTTTAGTGCACGCCATGTCCGTCTGGAACACGCCGTGTAGTGTGAGTTGTGTATATGGTCATGTCACTAACAACACAGGTCAGTGAAGCTTGTCTAGTACACACTATGTCTGGAAAAAACACGCCGTGTAGTTTTGTTCTAGGAGAACCGTGTAGCCTAGTTGTGTAGAGGGACTTAGGCATGGGTGTCACGACCCGCCCCCGGGGCCTGTGCCGTGACTACCCCAAACCCGCCTTCCATAGGCCAGGGGCTGGCGTCTAGCACCAAATGCATAATTCCCTAAAATTGGGAAGGAAATTCCTTTATAACCTATAAACACACACACAAGAAAGCACACAACTGGGAGAAACACCAAGTAAACTATATAAAAAAAGAGTTTTGAAATTAAAAGGGGCCAGAATACAAGCCCAACTGGAAAGTAAAAGTACAACATTGATACAATACAACTGAAAGATAATGGAAAAAAACTACTGGATCATCCTTCGGGGTTCCTACCTAAAGGGTAGGTACAGATCACCTCCTCAACACTCCTCATCTATCCGTCTCCTCCATGTACCGACTCATTGTAAGGTCCAACTCTAGGTACCGTCCAGTCCTGGTACTCTCAACCTCAGTCAGCGCTGTCCGTCGTCTACAACCAACACAACAAGGTGAGAGCATAGCCCGTGTAGGGGTGAGTATAACGATACTCAGTAGGGACCCTGAGACCCTCAAGGTCTCACAAAATCTAACAAGTATAAACCAAAAAGTATGAATCAACAGATAACCTTATTTAGGTATATGCCCATACATATACCTAAGTTATCAAGTGATCCATCTCAATCATGAGGAAAACATAGAAAAATTGACTCATCTCAACTAGGATTTTATTCTAGGGGTAGTATCAAGTGACATCCCCAGTCACATTGTCAAAACCTTGGATGCTGGAGAACTCCTCCTCTATCGAGTATAGTGGGCCTTCCGCGACACTAAGCGTGCTTCCCACTAAACTTGGACTACTGAGGTACTCCTACTATCGAGTACCGTGGATCTACCATGTCACCAAGCGCGCTCCCCACCATGGGTCTGCCGCATCACCAAGCGTGCTCCCCCTCATAGCCTTCTGAGGTACTCCTCCTATTGAGTACCGTGGGTCTGCCACGACACCAAGGTGCTCCCCACTATGGGTCTTCCGCGACACTAAGGCGCTCCCCACTGGGCTAGTAGAGTCACTCCGAGTCAAAACGGTCAGCAATCGTCAGGTCTCAGCCAGCTACTAAGTCTCCGCACAACGATCGCTCATCTCCGGGAGGATCCACTCCATGAGCTAATGGTCGATACTTCAACTATCATGAAGTTTCGCAAATAAGTATCTCAAAGGTCCGCCACATCATAGGGGTCTCAACATAACAGATGGTGCGTCGATCAAACACTCAGTTTGTGAGTTATTAGTCTTTTAGTCCCGGGGGCTCGGTTGGATTTGTGCTCGATCCAACCTGACTGTTTCCCATCTCAAACGAATACTCTAGTAGAGTATACTCAAAGGGACTATCTTGCTCCAAGATTTACAATGCCGCTAACGGTTCATCAAACGGACGTCCAGTGCCAAAGATATGACCAAAAGAAAGAAAAGGGGCATAGTGGTCCCGAGTGCGGTCCAACCCGGTCCGACCGACCAGGCCCGACCTGGCCCGGGCCGGCCTGATTTGGGTCGACTTGGCCTAACCCATTGGGTCCGGCCCGGCCCGTTGGGCGGCCCGGCCCATTGGGTTCTGCCTGGCCCGCTGGGTCCGGCCCTGCAGGCCGTGAGGGGACACGGAGAGCCGCGAGGGCGGCTCAGCCGTGGAGAGTTTCCCGTGGGCACGAGGCCATGGGGTAGCTCGAAGGGCCATGGTTGGTGCGAGTCGTTGCCTTCATCTCCTTCGTCGTCTTCGTCGCCTTCCTTCATTATGAAGAACACCACAGAAAAGAATGGCGGAGGGGTCGAGCCATGTTGGTTTGGCCCGAACCCTCCGCGTTAGGGTGGTGGAATTTGGCTCAATAAGAAAGAAGATCAATGAACTTCAAGATTTACAACCTTCACATTGATTCTTTCCCAAACTGCAAAGAAAAATCAAGGAAAGTATTATCATGCAATAAACCCCATACCTTTGTTCGCTTGATGTTGTTGGCGCAAGAAGGAAGGAGGTAAAGTTGTGGACGTTCGTCTTGTCCGCCATGCACCTCCAATTCTAGGCTCATGCGTTAGTTCTTCGTAGTCGAAGATGTGGACATCCCACATATGAATAAGTCCCTAGGAAGAAGGTCTAAGGAGGTCAGCGTTCTTCATCGGTGGAGCGTTCTTCGTTGGAGATCGCAATCCTCCAAGTGTTGGGCGTCGCGGCACTTTACTAGCGTTTCGTCACTTGGTGAAGCCGTCCCAAATCCTCCTCCCAAGCTCCATATATATTAGAGAGGGGGAGAGGTATGTAATGATCGTGGAATTTATGACGGTTCATTTATTAGGAACCTTCTTAAATTCCAACGATGCTATTACTTAATATTTAAAAAGGGTCAAGCCAATTAATTTACGTTGGCATAATAAAGTGGTTCGTTGGAATAATTTAATGTGGAGGATGTCAAGAGGCTCCTCCACATTAATGAGGGGGAGTTGAGAGTTTCTTAAAATTAAAGTGGGGTTTAATCCTGGGTGGTCCCCACCACCATAACCTCTCATGAGAGGTTAAGGTCTGGTGGTCCCCACACCTCAACTACCACATGGAGGTTTAGTTCTGGTGGAACCCACCTCCCAACACCCACATAGGTGTTGTAAATAAAAATAAAAATGTCTTAAACTTTTATTTTTATTTTATTATTACACAAAAAACCCAAAAACCAACTTTCACCCTCAACCAACTGCCAACGAGGTGAAAGTCTTCTTAAGAAAATACCGGCGCTATGAGTTCAACGATGCCCTCAGATTTCAATTCCGAGCACCAGTTCAAAAAATAGAAAAACCCGCTCAAACATTTACTGAATGTACCCAAACAAAAGTTCATAAATTCATTCTGGGCACTCCAGGCTTCGGAATCATGCGCCGTTAATTTTCACAGACTCGTAATATTCCCATTTATTTAAAAAAAATTACATGGAAATTTCGGGTCTTTACATTCTCCCCACCTCAGGATTTACGTCCCTGTAAGCCACAACTCAAACTAAGGGAACAAGTAAGGGTACTGAGCATGCATATGATCCTCCCAATCCCATGTTATCTCGTAGAGGTTCCCGTGCTTCTAGTGAATGCGCACCAGAGGTATCGACCGTCCATGAAGGACCCGCTCCTTTCGATCCTCAATCTCTACTGGAACCTCCGTAAAAGTCACCCCATCGTCGAGGGTTGTGCACTTATCTCCTCAGCTGGGATACGTGGAAGACGTCGTGCACCCGGTGCAGCTGAGGTGGAAGAGATAAGTGGTATGCCACCTCTCCCACTCTACTGAGGACCTGAAAAGGTCTAATGAATCTCAGAGATAACTTGCTGCCTCGGCCAAAATCTCTGCAGACCTCGTCGGGGTGAGACCCGTAGATAGACGTGGTCGCCATCCTCGAACTCCAGAGGCCTCTGTCTCCTATCAACATAAGACTTATTCCTGCTCTGTGTATTCTTCATCCGCTCCTGGATGATCTGCACCTTCTCTGTGGTAGCTCGAACCATCTCTGGTCCCACGAGTGCTGACTCCCCTGGGTTAGTCCAGCACAAAGGTGATCTGCAAGGTCGCCCGTACAAAGCCTTGAAAGGTTTCATCCCAATGGTGGAGTGATAGTTGTTGTTGTATGAAAACTACACCAGAGGTAAGTGATCCTCCTAGCTGTGACCGAAGTCAAGAACACAAGCACACATCATGTCCTCGAGGGTCTGAATGGTCCACTCAGTCTACCCATCCGTTTGAGAATGAAAGGTTGTGCTCAAAAAAAGTTGTGTCCCGAAAGCCTCCTATAACCCCTTCCATAGCTGGGAAGTAAAACATGCATCATGATCGGAGACAATTGTTGAAGGTACTCCATGTAGCCACACAATCTCCTGCACATAGAGGCGTCCCAAGCTCTCTAATGAACTCTACTCTCTGATCAGTAGGAAGTGGGCCGACTTGGTGAGTCGGTCAATGATCACCCAAATCAAGTCATGACCCCTGGATGTACGTGGAAGTCCTGTCACGAAGTCCATGGATATCCCATCCCACTTCCACTCTGGGACCTCTAAAGGATGAACCAAGCTTGTTGGTACCTGATGCTCCACCTTCACTTGCTGAAAAGTGAGGCACCGAGAGACAAACTCTGCAACTGATTTCTTCATTCCTGGCCACCAGTGCTATCGTCGGAGGTCCTGATACATCTTCACCACTCATGGATGTATCACCATAGGGGATGTGTGGAACTCCCTCAACAATTTCTCATGAAGTGACATTGATACCAAGGTACATCCTCTAAAGAGGATGACGTGCTCCCCACCTTCAGAAAATCCATCAAGTGCCTGCCCTATGGATATCTAAGCACGTCGAACCTTGTAGTCAGTGTCTCTATGCTATGCCTCCCTGACTCCCTGAAGAAGTGTGGGAGTGACTGTAAGAGACTGTAGAAAAGATGATCTGTCTCTATCCACAAAGGATATCTACAAAGCGGCCAGCTGCTCCGTCGCATCACCTAGAAACTGTATACTAGATCTCCTACTGAGTGCATCTACAACAACGTCCCCCTTCCCAGAATTATATACTATCACAAAGTCATAGTCCTAGAGGAACTCAAGCCAACATCATTGTCTCAAGTTCAGGTCCTTCTGAGAGAAGATATACCTGAGACTCTTGTGATCATAGTACATAGTAAAATGTTCTCCCATCAGGTAGTGTCACCACATCTTCAAGGTGAAGACTACTACTAATAACTTCAGGTCATGGGTAGAATAGTTCTACTAATACTTTCTTAGCTGTTGAGAGCCATATTCAATAAATGCTCGCTCCTACATCAGGACACATCTGAGTTCGGTCCCTGATGCATCGCAGTAAACTATGTACCCTACGCCCTCCTCTGGAGCATTGGTTACACCGAATGTCATAAAAAAGAACTCGTAATGGCCATACCGACATCTAAAGGCCATCTTCTGTACATCCTCATCTCGCACTCTGAGCTGGTGACAGCCTGATCTGAGGTTTATCTTTGAGAACCACCGTGCTCCCTTCAGCTGATCAAAGAGGTTGTCAATCCTCAGAAGTGGGTACTTGTTCTTCACTGTCACTTGGTTCAGGAACCGATAGTCAACACAAAGACTCAAGCTCTCATCCATCTTCTTGGAGAATAGAATTGAGGCTGCCCAGGGAGAAACACTAGGCCGGATGAATCCCTTCCCCTTCAAGACCTCCAGTTGTACCCGCATCTCATGAAGCTCAACGGGAGCCATACAACATGCTGGTGTAGATATCGGTTCCATCCTGGGGTACAAATCAATTTAAAATTCCACCTCTCTACGAGGAGGTAGATCTGGGACATCATCAGGGAAAACATCTGTGTACTGGTCCACCACTACAGGATAACTCAGACTCTCCACATCAACACCTCCAAGGGTAAGGCTATCCAACTGATGAGTGATCGGTTGCACTCTCCTCTGAGAAAGTCCATTCTGTTCTGAAAATGCTCCCTTCTCTCCGGTGAAGGTAAAACTGGTCCCATCCATGCGGACACACCACACTTTTCACCTAATACAGTCAACATGATCATGGACTATAGATAAACAATCCATACCCAAGATGACATCGTACGAAATCGACTCCGCTACTAGGAGATCCCAGCTGAGGCTCTTGCCTCCTTAAGTAAGCTCACATTGTCGGCACCAGTGCACAATCATCGAATCTACTCCCGTAGGAATATCTAGCCATAAGGATCAAGCCAATGGCTCCGTCGGAATCTCCAAGCTTTGAATGAGGGTAGTGGCAATAAAAGAATGACTAACACCTGTTTCTATAAGTACTGCAGCTAAGGTGGAGTAGACACAGACCGTACCTCGTATAATCTCCAGAGCGCTGTGGTCATAAGCCTCAGCTGACTGGAGCTGAGATCTCCCCTGTCCACATGCTCCTTGGGTCAGGGTGGAACTCCTGGTGGTGGTGGCAGTAATATCTCAAATCGTCGCCCACCGCTAGCTACACGACCAGCTCTTCTGCCACGTCCACCTGATCCCTGTGGACCACCTCGATCGAATCTCTGTCTTTTCCTGAGCGGTCCTTCGACCATCTGCTGATCATCCGAACGGCGGGTCGGACAGTCACAAGCCATGTGAACCTGCCCGCCACATGTGAAACATTGCCCGCTCCTGGCATGCATATCTCCACTTCGAGTGCCCCTGCAAAACCGATCCCGAGTCATGTGGTCGTCCACCTTTAGGTCTGGTCCTCTTGGACCTCTATGACGTCTGTCTACTACCAGCTATAGAAGACTCTATTACGTGTAGAATGGTTGTGGATCTCGCTGCTGGAGACTACTCAACAAAGAAACTCTCCACTATGAAGTCTCTCTCTAACACCCCCGCCTGCATCAAGATACTAAGTGAGATCACCGAAGCCATGTTCTCCCACCCGAGTCTATGCTCGAAGGTCTGGGCCCTGTAGAATGGGTCCCGCACCATATCGGTGGAGTATAATGAGAGGTCTGTGAACCTCGCTGAGTACTGAGCTACATTCATGCTGCCCTGCTACAGATGAAGTAGCTCCTGAATGCGCACTGGGCGAAGAGTCGCTAGAACAAACTCTGCCCGCAACAGGCTCTAGAAGTCTACCCAGAGAAGTGTCACCTCATCATGGACCTAGAGTATCAAGCTCCACCATCTGCCCACTACTTCCTATAGAAGGCTGACAACAAGAATCACCATGAGGTTTGCTAGTGTCCCTACTTGTCGAAAATATCTCACCACAACCTCCAGCCAATCCTCAGCCACCTGTGGGTCCGTATCTCCCCTAAATCTAGGTGGCCTCTGGCGCTGGAACTTGTGCAATGCGCTCAGGCGGCGTGCACTGTCTGCTGCTAGGGCTGGTGGCATTGGTGGCCCAACGGGGTGTGGTACCACTGGTGCCTCTGCTGGAAAAGGGCCCTGCACCGAGGCCTCATCGCTTGGTGGGATATCTGTTCATAAAAATCTTGGAACTCTAGCTGGATGTTTGCATGGAGGCATCCTTAAAAGAAACAGGTGCACTACGATTAAAAGTTATACCTGGTGAGATGACCTGGTGAGCTTACTTAAAGAAAACTTTTGAAAACACACATGCAATCGGTGTTTTCGTACACTGAGTCAGAAATCAGAAGTCAGAGTCCTGGTGTATGGATACGTCGGCCGCTGCACTAACACTAAATTACCTAAACTGAAAACCACAATGACTACACTTAACACTATTGTTTCATAGAAAAGATCATAATCCTAAGTTCTGTGTTAGAACCGACTCATCTAATACCAATTTGTCACGAACCGTCCCCCGGGGCCCGTGCTGTGACTACCCCAAGCCCGCCTTCCATAGGCCAGGTGCTTGCGATTAGCACCAAAGGTGTAATTCCCTAAAACTGGGAAGGCATTGCCTTTATAACCTATAAACACACACACAAGCAAGCACACAATTGGGTGAAACACCAAGTAAACTGTATAACAAAAGAGTGCTGAAAGTAAAAGGGGCCAGAATACAAGCCCAACTGGAAAGTACAAGTACAACATTGATACAATACAACTGAAATATAAGGGAAAAAGCTACTGGATCATACTCTGGGGTTCCTACATAAAGGGTAGGTACAGATCGCCTCCTTAGCACTCCTCGTTCGCCCGTCTCCTCCATGTACCGACTCGTCATAAGGTCCATCTCCAAGTACCATCCAGTCCTGGCACTCTCAACCTTAGTCAGCACTGTCCGTCATCTGCAACCAACACAACAAGGTGCGGGCATATACCATGCAGTGGTGAGTATAACGATACTCAGTAGGGACCCCAATACCCTCAAGGTCTCACAAAATCCAACAAGTATAAACCAAAAATTATGAAATCAATAGATAACCTTACTTCGGTATATGCCCATACATATACCTAAGTTATCAAGTGATCCATCTCAATCATGAGGAAAACATAGAAAAACTGACTCAACTCAACCAAGATTTTATTCTAGGGGTAGTATCAAGTAATATCCCCAGTCACATTGTCAGAACCTCGGCTGCTGGAGAACTCCTCCTCTATCTAGTACAGTGGGCCTACCGCGACACTAAGCACGCTTCCCACTAACCTTGGGCTGCTGATGTACTCCTCCTATCGAGTACCATGGATCTGCCGTGTCACCAAGTGCTCTCCCTACCATGGGTATGCAGTGTCACCAATTTCTCTCCCCCTCGTAGCCTGCCGAGTTACTCCTTTTATCGAGTACCGTGGGTCTGCCGCAACACCAAGCGCACTCCCCACTGTGGGTGTGCCGCGTCACCAAGCGCACTCCCCCTCATAGCCTGCTGAGGTACTCCTCTTGTAAAGTACCATGGGTCTTCCGCGACACCAAGGTGCTCCCCACTGTGGATCTTCCGCAACACCAAGGTGCTCCCCACTGGGCTAGTAGAGTCACTCTGAGTCAAAACGGCCAGAATTCATTAGGTCTCAGCCAACTACTAGGTCTTAGCACTACGCTCGCTCATCTTCGAGAGGATCCACTCCATGAGCTACTAATTGATACTCCAACTATCACGAAGTATCAATAAGAAATATCTCAAAGGTATGCCACGTCATAGGCATCTCAACGTAATAGACGACACGTCAATTGGATGCTCGGTCTGTGAGTTATTAGCCTTTTAGTCCCGGGGGCCTGGTTGGATTCGTTCTCAATCCAACCTGACTGTTTCCCATCTCAAACCAAAACTCTAGTGGAGTATACTCAAATGGACCGTCTCACTCTAAGATTTCCAGCGCCTCTAATGGTTCGTCAAACGTACGTCCGATGCCAAAGATATGGCCAAAAGAAAGAAAAGGGGCGTAGTGGGCCCGAGTCTGGTCCGACCCGGCCCGACCCAGCCTGGGCCGACCCGGTTTGGGTCTACCTGGCCTAACTCATTGGGTTTGGCCCAGTCTGTTGGGTTCGGCTCGGCCCAATAGGCCGCGAGGGGCCGCGAGGGTAGCTCAGCCGTGGAGGGTGCTACGAGGCACGAGGCCACAGGGCAGCTCGGAGGGTCCCAGGCGGCGTGAGCTGTTGCCTTTGTAACCTTCATTATCTTTGTCGCCTTCCTTCATTCCGAAGAACACCACAAAGAAGAACGATGAGGGGTCAGGCCATGTTGGTTTGGCCCGCACCCTTCGCGTTAGTGTGGTGGCATTTGGATCAACAAGAAAGAAGATCGATGAACTTCAAACTTTACAACCTCCGTAACGATTCTTTCCCAAACCGCAAAAAAAAAATCAAGGAAAGTATTATCACGTAATAAAACCCCTGCCTTTGTTCGCTTGATGTCGTTGGCGCAAGAAGGAAGGAGGTGAAGTTGTCGACGTTCGTCTCTTCCTCCATGCACCTCCAATTCCGGGCTCGTGCATCGGTTATTCATAGTTGAAGATGTGGATTTCCCATGTCGGAAGAAGTCTCGAGGAAGAAGGTCGAAGGAGGTCGGCGTTCTTTGTCATTGGAGCATTCTTTGTTGGAGAGTGTAATCCTCCAAGTGTTGGGCGTCGCAGCACTTTACCAGCGCTTCTTCACTTGGTGAAGTCGTCCCAAATCTTCCTCCCAAGCTCCATATATAAAGGAGAGGGGGAGAGGTATGTAACGATCGTGGAATTTATGATGGTTCATTTATTAGGAACCTTCCTAAATTACAACGACGCTGTTACTTAATATTTAAAATGGGTCAAGCCAATTAATTTATGTTGGCATAATAAAGTGGTGCGTTGGCACAATTTAATGTGGAGGAAGTCAAGAGGCTCCTCCACATTAATGGGGGGGGGGGGGTTGAGAGTTTCTTACAATTAAAGGGGGGTTTAATCCCGGGTGGTCCCCACCACCATAACCTCTAATGAGAGGTTAAGGTCTGGTGGTCCCCACACCTCAACTACCACATTGAGGTTTAGTTCCGGTGGACCCCACATCCCAACACCCACATGGGTGTTGCAAATAAAAATAAAAATGTCATACACTTTTATTTTTATTTTATTCTTACATGAAAAACCCAAAAACTAACTTTCACCCTCGACCAACTACCATCAAGGTGAAAGTCTTCTTAAGCGAATACCGGTGCTGCGAGTTCAACGGTGCCCTCAGATTTCAATTCCGTGCACCAGTTCAAAATTTATAAAAACCCACTTACACATTTACTGAACGTACCTAAAAAAAAGTTTAGAAATTAATTCCAGGCCCTTCGAGCCATGGAATCACATGCCGTAAATATTCGCGGACTCGTAAAATTCCCTTTTATTTAAAAAAAATTTACATGGAAATTCTGAGTCTTTACAAGGGGAAGAGGATTCAAGTAAACACCATGAGTTAGAAAAACACGCCGTGTGTTTAGGGTGTTACACAACCAATTTTGGAAGAAGTACACGCCCATGTGAAAGGCTAAAGAGAACACACCGTGTAGTTAAGTATACACACCGTGTATCCATGTTTTGTAAAACTTGAATGCTTTATTTCTCATGTTCCCTTCTTACCCTTCTAGTTTTCAGTACATGATAATCTTGGTCTAAGGTGTGCACTTGACCTTGTAGAGTCATGGCACCGAGACATCCTCCAGTTGTACGCTAGTTATAGGGAATTGATCAGACACCAGACATAGCTGATCAGGGACTTCCAGTAGATCCCCCAGTTGTGCCAATCTTGGCACCAGCTATCATTCTAGACACAGGTGCTGATGTATAGTTCCAAGAGGGATTTATGAGGTTTATACAGACCTTCCAAAGAGTACTGCATCCTGCCCCATCTATGGTAGAGCTGATGCTGGTCTTTCAGCAGTAACATCCTCCCACTTTCACCGAGGAAGGAGGACCTCAGGCTGCAGAGTCATGGTTAGAAACCATGCTTTCCATCTTCGAGAATCTGGAGACGCCTCCAGATCAGAGGGTCAAGATCTCTACGTACATGCTTCAGGATTCCACCAAGAGATGGTGGGATGTGATCTCACCTGTGGGATGCTAGTAGGTCATGGCCTGCGATGAGTTCCAGCGTGCCTTCTACGATTACTTATATCTAGAGACTTTGAGGGCCGATCGAGCCTGAGAGTTTATGAGTTTGGAGCAGGGTACTCTTTCCATTATGGAGTATTCTTCTATCTTCATTGAGATTTAGTGCTTCAATCCTATTCTAGTAGGTGATGAGTTATTCCTGGCAAGGAAGTTTCAGGATGTTCTAAGGCACGACATCCGATCACAGGTGAATATCTTCAGGTTGACATCTATCACTTCTATCATCAACCCAGTGCTGATCACAGAGCGCAATCTGAGGTATTTTGGAGTTGTGATCCAGGGAGGTTCGACATTCAAAGTTAGTATCCCTCTTAATGACAGTAGGAAGCACCGTAGGGGGTCTTCGCCTGGTGATCCAAGGAGGCGAGACACTTCTTCTGGTAGCCAGGTGGTGTGCTACCAGTGCGGGAAGAGCAGGGATACAAGGCCACATTGCCCGAGAGACCCAGTAGAGTTCCAATATTGTAGTAATATGGGTAATATTCAGTGCTTCTGTCAGTTATTATCACCAAAAACCAATGATAGGGGTTCTTATATGACTCCTCATTCAGGAGAAGCACCACCAGTTTCTCATTAGTCTGGGAATTGGAGTTCTTTTGACCATTCAGGCTGAGGTGGAGGTCTTGGCCGTGGTAGTCAGTCACCAGGCTTTCAGTGGCGATAGGGTGGATCAGCTCAGAGTGGTTAGGCAGGGTCACAGAGGCATGGTGTAGATCAAACTTTTGCAGTGGAGCAGACCTAGTAGGAGCAGGATCCTGGACCCTCTACAGTTTGAGGTACGATTCTAGTTACCTCAGTTTTAGCTTCAAATCTTTTCGATACAGGGGATTCCCATAACTTTATATCTATTTATGTTGTGGAGAGCCTTGGGATCTATGTCTTTTCTTCTACTGATATCTTAACGTTAGACACACCATTGGGGACTAGAACGGCTAGTGTACAACAGTGTAAGGAGTGACCTCTTAAGGTTGCTAGGTGTCACTTATTTTGGGACCTTTATGTCCTAGAGATGAAAGACTATGATTTCATTCTCAGAATGGATTGGTTAGTTCCCTTCTAGGCTATTATCGACTGCTATCACCGTAGGGTGAGTTTCACATCACCAGAAGGTAGATCGTTTCTTTATAAGGGAGAATGAGATGTCCAGGCGAGCAGAGCGGGACCCGAGAATCATGGGTTGGAAGGAGTTACAACCCATATTTCTAGTCTATATCTGGATGACTAGGGGACTTCACAGATGAACTTTCCTCTAGTGGTGGATCATTTTAGGGATGTCTTTCCAGAGGACTTTTCAGGTTTTCCTACAGAGTGAGAGGTGGAATTTTCTATAGATCTTGTGCCAAGAGTGGCACTGGTGTCCATTCATCCTTATAGGATGGGTACGCCAGAGTTACAGGAGCTCAAGAAGTATTTGGAGGAGTTACAAGAAAAGGGTTTCATCTGACCCAATACTTCTCCTTGGGGTTCGCCTGTCCTGTTTGCAAAGAAGGTAAACATTACCCTCAGGCTTTGTGTGGATTATCATAAGCTGAACCAATTGACGATCAAGAACCGATATCCTTTGCCGAGGATTGATGATCTCTTTGATCAGATTTGAGGATCCAGGGTGTTCTAAAAGATTGAATTGAGATCTATTTATCATCAGTTAAGCGTTAGACCATTAAATATACCTCTTATAGCCTTTCAGAGTAGGTATGGTCTATAAGAGTATGTAGTTATGCTGTTCGGTCTCACAAACTCACCTGCTGTTTTCATGGAACTGATGAATTGAGTGTTCCATCTATACTTGGATTCTTTCATGGTGGTTTTCATGGACGATATCTTGGTGTACTCTCACACTCAACATGACCATGCTACCTATCTTGAGATCTTTTTGAGTACAATGAGAGAGAATCAATTATATGCTAAGCTCTCAAAGTGACACTTTTGGATGGACCAAATTCACTTCTTGGGTCATGTTATCTCAGATAAAGGAGTATCAGAGGACACAAAGAAAGTGAGAGTAGTAGTTTCCTGGGAGCAGGCGAAGAACATATTTGAGGTGCGAATTTTTATAGGGATGGATGGATATTACAGGAATTTCATACAGGACTTTTTACGCTTAGTAGTGCCAATGACATGCCTAACTAAGAAAGGTGTAAAGTACCTGTAGACTGATTCTTGTGAGTCATCCTTTCAAGATCTAAAATATAGGTTGACTTTAGCACCGATACTAGTTTTTTCAGAGCTGGGAACAAGATATACTATTTATTGTGATGCTTCAGGTATCATCCTGGGAGCAGTGCTTATGCAGGGAGAAGGAGTCGTTGCGTACGGGTATCGACAGTTGAGGCCACATGAGAGAAATTACCCGACGCATGATCTTGAGTTGGTAGCAGTTTTTCATGCCTTACACTATTAGAGACATTATCTTCTAGGAGAGAATTTTGTGGTTTTCACTGACCACAAAAGTCTCAAGTATATCTTCACTCAGCGTGACCTAAATTTGAGACAATGAAGGTGGGTTGAGTACCTTCAGTCTTTTGAATTCAAGCTTGCCTACACACCTGGGAAAGGAAACGCTGTGGCTGATGCACTAAGTAGGAGGACTTAGATACAGGCAGTTCAGGAGGCCACCAGTGAGTGGCAGCTTATGGCTCTTTTCTCTGAGATGCATTTGGAGGTGCATTACAGACAGGGGAAGACGTTTCTTTCTTCGGATACCTCTACTCTTCTTGATCGAGTGAGAATGAGGAAGCTATCAAATTGAGAAGGCCTAGTCCTATAGGAGAGCATGTTAGGAGGGGACCCTATTCCTGGATGGACTATAGGTGAGGATGAGATCTTGCGTTTCCAGGGGCGTGTATGGGTGTTAGCATACATATGAGAGGATTTGATGTGGGACTTTCATTCCACAGTTTGGGAAGTTCATCCTGGTGTCACCAAGATGTATCGTGATTTATACTGTCAGTATTGGTGGCCAGGTATGAAGAAAGATATTTATGGGTTCGTCATGAGGTGTTCCACCTGTCAGTAGGTAAAGGTGTAACATAAGCGAACAACATGACTTTTGAAAAAGTTACCCATTCCCGAGTGGAAGTGTAATTGTGTCGTGATATATTTTGTGATAGGTTTACCGAGGTCGCCTCGAGGGAATGATGCTATATGGGTTGTCATTGATAGACTCACAAAGGTTTCTCACTTCTTTCCGATCAAGGAGACCTTAAGTGTTGATGAGCTGGGACGGTTGTACATCCATGAGATTGTATGTTTACATGGATTTCCACACTCCATTGTTTTAGATAGGGACACCCATTTTACTTCTCGGGTCTGGCAAGGGCTACAGAAGGATTTGGGTACATAGGTACTTTTGAGTACAGCTTACCACCCTTAGACAGATGGCCAGTACGAGCGTATGATTTAGGTGCTTGAGGACGTTCTTTGAGCATGAATACTTGATTTTGGAGGTTATTAGGGGAAGCACATACCTCTTGTGGAGTTTTCTTACAACAATAATTTTCAAACAACTATTCAGATGACACCTTATGAGGATTCGTATGGTAGTCCATACCGATCACCCTTATGTTGGATGGAGGCAGGAGAGGAAGCTATGTTGAGACCTATTCTTGTCCAGGAGATCACATAGCAGATAGAGTTGATTCAGAAGAGGATGGATACTACACAGTCTCAACAGAAGTCTTATGCTGATCAGCGGAGACGACCTCTAGAGTTAGAGGTCGGGGATCAGGTTTTCCTGCGTGTCACACCGAGGTTGGGGCACAAGAGGATTAAGAGACAGGGTAAGCTTTCACCAAGGTATGTTGGTCCATTTGAGGTTTTGGAGAGGATTGGTCTGATTGCCCATCGGTTGCAGTTACCTCAGAGGTACTGGGATATACATGACATGTTTCATATTTCTCAGCTTCGATGTTACTTCTCAGACCTGTCTCATGTTTTTCAACCTGAGGAGGTTGAGTTAAAGGTGGACACCTTGTTCAAGGAGCATCCTATCTAGATTTTTGATCGAAGTGTGAAGGTTATCTGAGGACAGTCTATTCCTCTGGTATGAGTTCTATGGCATCACATGCGAGTATGGGATGAGACCTGGGAGAGGGATGCCGATGTACGATCATAGTGGCCGTATATTTTCAGGGATTCTTCTTCTACGTCACCTTGCTAGGAAAATTAAGGGAAGAATTTCTTTAAGGGAGGAAGTTTGTAAGAACCCGAATCTTCTTTTCTGGTATGTTTTCCTTTTTATGGTGTTTTTGAGGAAAAAGAAGAGTTTTATAAAAATTTCTTAATTACACGCCGTGTACTTTATAAGTACATGCCATGTCACGGCCCTGCACACAGCCGTGTGTGGTGACCTGAAGACCACCTAATGTGGGGGCCGATGAAGGCAAGTACACGCCGTGTACATCTAAAGTATACACCATGTACTCTTTTTTCATTTAACGTATCGGGGTCACATCTGACGGATAGAACCATCTTTTTCTCGACCTAGTTCGTCCGAGAGCGTCCATACGGCACAGATCTTCACCGAGCCCCCAATCGAGTGTCTGTTCTCTGAATCGGACTCCATCGACTATGTTGGAATCAAATTGGTGAGTTCTATCTTCTTCTTAAACACCTTCTTCTGATTCCTTCTATCTCGTGAGATATCGTGGGTTGAATGTTTTAGACATTTTTGTAGATCTAAAACATTCTAAGGTGATTCAAGACCCGAGACTCAAGTATATTGATCTCCCGACGCCAAGGTAAGTGGTTTGTGCCTTTATGTAGATAGTATTTTAATTTTATACACAAAAGTGCCCAATACCTTTGATCGGGGTATTGCGTGTTTACGGTTTTAGCCCTGTTAATTTCCCACTATGCTTGTATGCTTGGGTAGAGGTTAATTGAACGTGAATAGGGTTAATTGCTATGATTTGGAAGTGTTTTCCCATGCATGTTTTTTATGACCGTTTGGTCTTGCTTAGCATGTTAGGCTACCTTGTTTGTTTCCCATGCCTAGTATTGTAGGATGGAGTGATTGTTTATCTAACATGCTGTTATGCTGTAGACTGGTTAGCCAAGTAGTTCTTGAGGTTTACTTTGGACGCTTTGAATTGCTATGCTTGTTTGACTTACACATGGCCGTGAGAACCTGGTGTAGTGGACCATAGGAATAATGGACATAAGAGATTCTAGAGAGTGTCCGTTATTATTGTTACGATGCGAGACCATAGGAGGAATTGACGTAATGTCTTACTCAGAGTGTCTATAGTTCCTTGACGTGGGACACAAGGGGAATGATATGTAAGTGCTTCCACATAGCACCTTTTAGTTACTGATATAAGACTATAGGGGGAATTGACGGTGAGTGCTTCGCTAGAGAGTATATACTAAAGCTGAACTAGAGGGGTTAGACTGTGTGTACTTCCTAGAAGATTTCTTGTGTTTTATAGGTAGGACCAGAGGGGATTAGTCTGTGAGTACATCCCAGAGGGTTACTTGTTTGTGATTATCTGTTTACTTGCTATGTGGAACTGAATGCTTTGAAACTGTGGAATTATAAACTGTTGATTACTTTCTTATTTACTGCTCTTTGTTTATTGCCTGCCATATATATTCACTAACTATTAGGAATATACCTCTTGGTGGTTTTCTACTGGGATTTAGTCTCACACCCTATTTGGGCCATGATTTTGGGCACAAATAGATTATATTGTTTCAGGTATGGATAAGGGAAAGCGCCCTTCTACTTCAGGTACTTGACTGCTTTGGAGCTGGAGAGCATGAGACCAAGCTTAGGATTGCGATGCTGCATAGTTGTTTATTGCTTTCCTTTGTACTTTGTTTTAGTACTGTATTTCAGCATTTGAATTGTTTGGATGCTTTCCTAGATATATGTATCATGCATCATTTATATATATATATGCGCTCTAGTGGTTATTTCCTTAGTCTTCCACTGTTTCTTTTTGTATGGTAATATTACTGCTTCCGCTATTGTTATATGTTTCTCTTCTGCTGTGTTACTCTACCAATGAGGGCATAGTTTCCCCACTATCATACCCAAGGCCCTCGCTACTAGTCAGTAGCCTCTGGCATTAGGGGATATGCACTTTAGGCCATGTGACCAACTGGGTACGGGGCGTCTCTGGGCAGCTTTCGAAACTGGGACGTTACAAATTCCTTATTACACAATGTGTACCTCATGTACATGGCATGTACCCCCAAATATCAACCCAAGCCACGTACCTTTGTCCAACCTGAAATATAATTCTCAAATTACATGGAATGAACCAACCTACACAACATGTACTTAACATGGGGTTCCTGGCCATGTACCCTTCTCAAGGTTTGGCCAAGTACCCACTTGGCCTCTGGCCATGCACTACACATGAGCACTGGTTGTGTGCCTCACACGACCATGTTCCCCCAACACGGGGTGTTGGGTCATACCCCAAGACACACCCTGAGTCATCCCACATGGAATGTACCAAACACACATGCCATGTAACCCCTTCTTCCCAACATCTCCTGAAAGGAATTACACATGAAATGTGTTCTATGAACTACAAACTGTATAAATGGACCTCCCAAATGAAAATCCCTTGATCTTATCAAAACCCTAAATTTCTCCCAATAACCCACTAATTGATCCTCTAGGGGTCCCCAAAAACAAAAGTAAGGATTAAAAAATTAAAAATAATGAATATATATGTATTATGGGAAAATATTAAAAAACATCCAACCTAGGTGCATAAAACGCTGAAGCTTCGCTCTCATATTGGAACCATACAACCACCAGGCTCTGATTTACCTTCAGATGAGATCCTTGATAGCGCCTATGCCTCCCTATCTATATTATATCCCTATCCCTATCTCTACTACATGACCCACAAAGGGAAATATGTGAACATGAATCCAAGGGGAGTAAATAAAAGTAAAAAGGAAAAAATAGAATAAAAAAAGAAAAAGAAAAAGGGTTCGGGTAGAGCCCCGGTGCCCGCGATGGGATTATGAAATGACCAGAAAAAACACGTCATTCCAAACTCAACCATGAAGTAAATATATAAATCCAATGCACCATTCAAATTATATCACCAAACAAACATGCATGAATAAATTAATATTTATTTAAATAAAAATTAACATTCAATAAAAATTAAAATGGATCAAATTTCTGACAAAATAATGTCCTAGGGTAAACACCCTATTCTAAGACCAATGGAGTTGTTATAAAAATTATTCAAGATCATATCATAGGAGAAATTAACATTACAACCTTAAAATACCTCTGAATAAATGGTTTAAATTCCTCTTGATTTTATCAACTTGTAATGATGTAGGTCTTTACAATCACCCCACCACAATGCTTCTATCCCATGAGAATCCTTAGTAGTCAATTAAACTTAATTATCCCACTATAAGAACTGACATAACCAATTATATATTGACTATCCATTGACCAATATCATATTTTACACAACTCTCCCAATATGAGAGACACTCAACCACAACTGATCTGATGCTCCTCACCACAAGAGTATCCTTATCATCACTCTATAACCAATTATACCCTCTATATCACATGCCATGTCCATCACCATACACAATAAATATATGTGGAAAACTCTATCACACCAGAGTGGCAACACAAAAACCACCACAACCACCCATTCCCAACTAACCAGGTTTGATATTCACTATGATAAAAAAACCACTTAAAATAAGGATTATATCTTCCAACAACCTATGGTGTGCTCCCCACTATAAGGTTTTACTTACATATCTCTTCGAGCACTGACCTTAATGGTTCCACTGCAGATAGACTACTTGGGTTTCCTTAAGGTTCAAATAACTCTCAACATACCCACACATGACCAATTCAACCAAACCATGGATAAACTAGCTTTGTGAATAACCCAAACACAAAAGAATTCAATCAACAAGGGTTTATCCCAAAAGTACATGACAAAAACCCCTCCCCTCCTTAAGGAAAGATGATTCTATAAGAACCTCTCACAGGATCTCACACACCCAAATTCACAATAGGACTCATGATCACATGGGTCAAGTCTTAACAAATCTAGGCTAAAAAACCTAAACCACTAACCATGCTCCTCACTCAAGTTAATTTCAATAAGCTGGAGCACCCTCAACTCTCTTCTTCAAAATCAAGGCATCTCCCTCATGCCAAGATCAACCACATGACCATCCTCCACTTGGACATTGATCCAAATCCATGATAATCCCAAAATTATCTCACCATGCTATCCAAAACACAACCAAAATGAATTGGGTCATGAATCCAACCAAACATACCCTCTCAAGACAACCATGAGATATGAAGCACCCCTAACACTCTACCTATCAAGCACTAGGCATCCTCATACCTAAAAAAGTTCCTAAATGAAACAACCTCCTAGTGCTATTATACCACTATTGGACCCACCAAAAGGATGGAAAACCATGCCCATAGAATCCATTGGTGATAGAAGACACACAAGGCCCCACCACATATCCTAACAGAACACACAATGCAAGTACAAACTCCCTCACCACCACATCGAACTAGGATCTTCAAGGAAACCTCAGACACTAGTAAGCTTGAGCCTGATACAAATCTCTCTTAGGAATCCTTTCCCTCATCAAGACACCAATAGGGAACTCAGATCCCACACTGACCCACAAGGGTCACCTTGCATCCCTTGATGAATGCACTGTATCTCCATCACTGATGAGTAACTCTATATTAGAACCACATGTCCTACCATTATAAAAAATTATATACATGTGGTTCAGTTGATTAAAATTCCACCAAGGAACTATATGTTAGAACACCATATAGGTCATTGTAGACACTTTAAATAAATGAGATTCCATTATTAGGAAAATCACACATAAACATACATATGTCATGTGAATCCTAGATGCATAGAATGATTCATAGAGACTAACTTATTTCCCAAGTGTCGAGTTCAAAAAACCAATAAATCTATAAATCCATAAATGAAAGTGCATCACACTTGGTTAAATCACACAATTGTAAAATCATAAACCAAGAACAACATTAACATGCCATGGAAACTTAGACTTATTATCAACAAAGGTTCCCATGACACAGTCGTTCGATAACCATCACAAGTTCTGACACATTCCTAGACTCTTCGTCTTCCAAACTCCTAAAATCATAAAACTAGACATCTTTGATAATTTTTTTTAACGAATCAGACTAAGTTAACCTAATAGGTCACCCAATATGGCTCACCATAAGGCCTCAAGCGCACCTCCCTATATACTACAGTCTATCGACCAACAATGAGGGTCTAAAATATATTTTGGGGAGACTATTCCCTTTGGTCAGAGTGTAACAAAATAGGAAATAAACCAAAATCAAACACATCCATAACATCAGAGTACACTTAATAAATATTCTAAAACAATAGCGTTCTATAATAAAATAAATATGATATACAATCACATAGACTCAAAAAATGATAAAATAAAGAAAAACCAGTCTCCTACTGAAATTAACACATATAAAAAAATTGAAAATAAATACATTAAGTTTCAATGAAAACTCTAAACTCGACCACATACCCAATATCCACAATAGAAAAATTGTTCTAGCCCAATCCTGAGACTCCACATAAGCAGATCTTTTTGATCAAGAAACACTAGACCTCTACCCGATATACTATGTAACCTATACTCCAAAATGAAAGTAGATATATGGTTTATACACACACCAAGGTGAACGTATAAGGGATTATAAATAAATCTCAATAGGAAACCCCTAACGATGAACCTATAATCAGCTATCATAAAAAGTGTATGCACATGAGATATTCCCAGCTTATCCAAAAACTAATAACAGTTGACATAAAATAAATAACTTCATAAAATAAAGGTAGGTAAATAAAAACAAAGAAAATAGCCAACAGTGGGTTATATCCTAACACCTGATGTAAATATACCCCCTGTTTGGCCTACTCCAGGGGACTTATAACACATGGATCACCCAACCACATGACATTAGAAACATCTACTAGATCTATACAAGATTTATAAGATGTCTAAAATTCATCGAGCATGAATTCTGGACCCCAAATTCATAACCATATATGTCCAAGATAATGAAACATAACATTTATAGGATCTATAACTCCAATGACATGATCTAAACTAGAGATAAGAACTCTACCATCATTGAGAGAACATATCCATGATATGGTAGTCCTATAGAACTCACTAAATCCATAAAATAAACATTGGAGAAGGTCAAAGACTAAAACCTGAGTCCTTAAAGCATCCAAGACCAAGGAAAACCAACCTCTAGCTAGGGTAAAACATTTTCCATCTTAGGGGAGGGCAACACTCCACCAGATCATCCATCACCTCCCTATGATTTTCTAACCACAACCATCCAATAGAGGAGAGGACCAAATAAAATTCAAGGCCAAAACATAATCCAAAGATATCCCCAAATTCTTCTCCTACACCAGAATCCTAAGAAATAACTACCTCCAACATATCAAACTAAAGTTAAAAAGTAATGGGTTGATTAACTCTCAAATGCATTATCCAAACAGCTAAAACATCAGCACTAACAAACTCGTTTTCAATACATATCAGGGCTCCCATGGTCCCATGAAACACCATAACTACCATTATGGTATTTCAACACTAGTATTTGGGTTATAAAGGGACACTTAACATAAAAAATTCTGAAGAAGTATCAACCAATCACTGGTTCAACCAAAACATGGGGCTCCTCAGTCCCCTAAATCATATCCATCTCAAACCACAAGCCACACCTGCTATCTAAAAGATCAATAGATAATCATTACCTGACCCATCCATAAATTTTTTTTCACCCACAAGGGAATCCATAAAGATATAATGAGACACCTTAAAAGGGGATCCTCTATCGTATATGAAGCTTGGGAAAATATTGATGCAATAAAAATCTCCAAGAAACCCTCAAAGACCAACCATTGATCTTCAATCAACAACAAAACATAAGAGTATCTAGGAGCATCACCATGACTGCAATGGATTTATCAATGGTTCTTATGACCTTACCAAAAAAATGACACCCTAAAAAGGTATCCTTTAGCACAAGAAAAACCTTAGGCAAATTCCATCACAAGAAATCCTCAACTAGCCTTCTTAGTATACAATACATCCTCAGGTATTACCTTTCCACAAGGGAATCCAAAATGGCTCCCTTAGACCCATATAAATATCTCTTCAATATCTCCCATACATAACTAACACACCTCAATGTCAACCCATCCTAAAGGAACTAACTGAACCAATCCTCAAATAATGGATCAAAAAATTCAAGCGATCGTTCTAGAACCTCAACCCCTCAAACCTCAAGCAGCTAAGCTAAAAATACTCATCCAAGACATAATTTGATCCCATAATTGGGAAATATCTAAAATAAACTTGAATATATTTCTATAGAATACTCAATTCAGGCTGATAAAAAATTTATGACCCCCACTTGGGCCTCACATCACACAACCCAACCTGTAGGAGGATTCTAAAACCAAACCTCAAGAAAAACCTCTAGCCAAAACTCAACCAGATCTAAAACACCATCCAAATGACTAATAACTACCAAAAGTATTCCATCATCATGGTATATGTAAAAAATTATATGAATGGACTAACCACATGCCTAATTTTAATTCCATTGTGGGAAGATAGACAAAAATCCTTAAAATGGGAAATACATGGTGTACACCTTATGTACACAATATGTACCCCCAACCATCAACCCAGGTCATATTCCTTCGGACAACCTAATGTATACTTCCCAAATTACATGATGTGAATCAAACCAAAATGGTGTGGAATTAACAAGGGGTACTTGGATATATACCTCACTAGGGGTCTGTCATAGTACCCCACACAACCTTTGACCATGTACTGCACATGGGCATTAGTCATATGCCTCACACGACCATTTCCCCCCAACATAGGGTGTCTGACCACACCCTAGAACACACCCTAAGTCATACCACATGGAATTTCCCAAAAAAACATTCCTTGTAACCCCTCCTTCCTCACATTTCCTTAAATTAATATCACATAATGTGTTTTCATTGAACAACATGTCATATAAATGAGTTTCCCGAACTAAAATCTATTGTGATCTTCCTCAAACCTCATATTTATCCTAGAAAAATGTATATTGACTCTTTAAGGTTCCACATAAACACAAATAGGGATTAAAAACTTAAAAACAATGAATCTGTTAGGATTAGAGTTAAAGAATAAAAAAATGACCTACCTCAGGGTGTAAAACACTAAATCTTTGCTCCTGGATCTGCACGACGCAACCCCCAAGCTCTGATTTAACTTTGGAAGAAAATCCCAATTGTGAATCCCCCTTAATTTACTTATTATATTTATCTCCCTCTCTTAGATACACGACCATAGGGAGAATTATGTTTTCATGAATCCAAGTGGAGTAAAAAAGGAAAACTGAAAAAAATAAAAGAAAAGAAAGAAAAAGAAAAGGGGCTCAGGCCTAGCCTCTGTTCCTATTTTGGGATTATGCCTCACCTATAAAAATCACCCCATTTTAAACTAAAATTAAGACTCATAATCATAATCATAATCAAATTATATATTTAAAAGATACCAGCAAAAAAACATGTGTCAATAAATTAATATTTAATTAATTAAATATTAATATTCTGTGAAAATTTGAATTACTCATACTTCCACCAAACTCCTATCCTAGGGAAAACACACTATTTAAAACTAACATAGTGGTCATAAGAATTATCCAAGATCATATCATATGATAAATTGCCATTTCCCCCCTAAAAATATTAATAACAAAAGGTTCAAATTCCTCCATATTTTCTCAACCTGTAACGATGCAGGTCGTTATGAAACCCCCTTATAGAAATTAATTTTTGGGACTATTGAATTAAGATAATAATGGAGTTGAACCCTCATAAATTTTAATTCACACACAAATATTAACATTATAAGTGTCTTTAATTTTGGTAGAGATAATATATATCATCTATATCATTGAACTTGACACACACACAAACAAACATAATAGGTAGAATTTTTACCATAGAGAGCATGAGTATTACTCACAATACAACACCACATGATCATGTCTTTGATGAAATCCCTAATGATTCATATTTTACAATTACCATGATCTCGTAATTGAATTTTTCAATTCCTTTATCCTCACATATAATTTTGAAAATATTTTTATATATGAATTCAATAAAGATACTCAACTTCCTCACATACACTGCATGATGGGAGCCTTATTGGATTTAAAAGAACATTTTCATCATAGAGTTATGAATGAAATGAAATTTTATAAGTAATTTATATAATTAAATTATTATATATACAAATATACCTAATTTTGATTATTTTATATAGATCAATCTAATATCAAAGTAATAAAAAAATGATTTGATTCATGGGTTTTACCATGAGTTTAATTAACTCACAACAAGTGTTATTGAATTTATTTTTCAAATAATTATATTATGATTCCTATATTCAAAACACACATATTTTTAATTAAATTTATATGAAATTTTTAGAGTGTAAAATATTTTTCCATCCCCTTAATGAATCACTGATTGTTCATGTTTGAGTTTCCCTTGAACAACCCTTAATCATCTCATAGATGAGGCAACCTTGATAGAAATTGAAAAAGCTATAAAGTAATCTATCTAAGTAGATCAAACCAATATATTAAGTATTTAAACCTCTATATATTGAATTCATATTAATTTTTATGCCTTTAAACCTTTTCTATCCTCTATTTGTATTGTTAATAGTAAAACGAATTCTCTCAACATATCAATTTCAAAATCTCTCCCCCTTTATGCTCCTATTTTCTTTCTCTTGGTTATCACACAACCAAATTAAATTTCACATAAGAAAAAACTTCTAAAAAACCAAATCCCCCTCAATTATTTGTTCAAATCACTAAAAATCCATAGAAACTAAAAAATTAGACTAAAAAAGTTATAATAAAACTCTACCCCCTAATTAAAACTCCTACCTCTCTTCTAAAATCTATAAAAAATAATTTGAATACTAAAATTGTCATGGATACTAAAGGTAAAACCTTGTGATTTATGGAAATCGAAATTTTATATATAAATAAACTTCCAAAACATAAATCAATGTGTGTAATTAGATATTTTCATCACTATTTTTAATCCTTTTGAGGGGACTGAGAATAAATATCTTCAAGATGAACCCCTTTATACTCATTATGTTTAATAATTTAACCATCATATGGACTATCCTATAAATTTTTAATAAATTTATTCAAAACTACATTCACTAGATCATTAACGTTATATATAATTAAAATCATTTTAAAAAAATACATAAATGTATCTTTCATGGACCAAAATCAAAATTAAAGTATGATATCTTCAACTAGATGTGTTAATGGGTAGTATAAGATAGGTAATTTTTTCACACACCATGATACATGTATGATACTTTCCTAAACTTACCATAGATTTTTTCTAAATCAATAACATCCAAATAAAAATTTTATTCATTCTTTAGAAAAAAAGGCATTTGTTTATAACTATTTAAAACTAGAATATTATTTAGATAATTTGGAGAATAATTATAAACATGTTTATATAAATAATAATATATAAATCTTATATGTTGGATATCCAAAATAAATTATTTTCAAATTTTTTATTAATAATTTTTGAAAATATTTGAAACCATGTTTATTTACTTGGAAAACTAGTGGAAGGAAAATATTGATGAAAATATTAAGAGATGAAAAATAACCTTGTTAAAAAATTAATTGAAACCTAAAACATAGGTATATTACTCCCATAATTACACTAACTACCAATCATAAGAAAAATCCAAATAAAAAAATACCCTAAGATTCCTAAAGCAAGGTTCAAAACTAAGAAAAACCTAATAAATCTAAATCAAATCAAATGAGAACAAACCAAATAGAATAGGAATTGGAAAAAACCAAAAAAATAAAATTTTATTGAATTTCATTGAAATGTATTGAACATACTTAAACAATAATCACTTATTTTATTGTTTTTTTAAATAGATTTTTTCTATTTATTAGAGTAATGTTTAATGATAGTAAAAAATAAAGTTTTCTTGTTCTTTTCTCCATTGGTGGTGGTGATTTTTTCCCAGTTTATTATAATATAATATGGTAACTTCATAGTTTATTATAATTAATTATTTGGTTTGTTAATTGAATTTAAATTTGGTGATAATGAGTGTTTTTGGTTTTTGTAAATTTAATAAACCAAATTATTTGAGTTATGTCACTACCTTTTTGAATTGCTATGTTGGAATAATGATATTTCATCCATTGTGACTTGTTAAAATTCTTATGTATTTTTTACTAGTAGTATTCAGCAAAAAGAAAACAAAAAATAAGAGTACCATGAAAAATATTCATACTTTTGGGAACACTTTGATGGTAGATCATGAACAATCACAAGTAATATATCATTTAAATTTGAATATATATTTATTTTTTCATTGATTTATTCTATCTTTTCATGAATAAAAAATAATTATATATCAAAATATGTGTTACTTGATCAACCTTGTTTTTTACTAATAGAAAAAAAATAAATATGGAAGCGCCATGAATCAAGAAGCACATGAGAAATGTGTAACACTGATTTTAAAATTTTAGTTTTTTTTATATTTTATAAGTTATATTCATGTTTTATATTATTTATATTATTTATCTAATTAAATAGTAAAACCCTCTTCATAATATTCTCTACAATATCTAGGTGAGAAGGAAGCAAACATATTTTTACCAAATTACCATTTACATCAGTTCTTAGGTGATGAAAATCTTAGTAGAGTTTGTTATAAACTTGGAAAGAAAATTATACCTTCTAGATATTTGTATTCAAGTAATAAATATTCTAGAAACACTATAGGTATGGTTATATAGGAATAGTTAAATTCTTCCATCAATAAATAATAAATAAAAAATATTGAAACGAGTCTTGAAATAAGAAAAAGAAGAAAAATAAAAAACTGTTCAAAGTGATATCCACTATATGGTCTTCACTTCCACTGAAGAGTACAATAAGGGTGGATGGTTGTTTATCAACTATGAAATTGATTTTTTAGGATTTCAATAATTCTGCAAATATTATTGATTATTCTAGTGGGTACGATGATGTTGATAGTGAGGATATTGGTGGTGATGATAGTGGAATTGGTGGCATGCATGTTGATGTCGATGGTGATAATGTGAATATTGGAGTTGATAATGATTTTTTTAATGAGGGTTCAGATGAGACGAATGACGAGTGACATTATTTTATAGTATATATATTGACATATTTTTCTCTTTTATTTTCGTTTTTATTTAATATAAAATGATAGTTTTATATGTGTTACGTTGAATTTGTTTTACATTGAATTTTGGTTAAAAAAACCAGTGAATATATAAGCCACGATGAGTGAATTATGAATATACAGTTGGATCCTATAGCCATGATTTAAACTATGTTTATATAATCCTATATGCATGATCAAAACCATGTTTTCATCTCCCAAAATCCATGGTCTTGAACATGGATGCTGGAGTTTTATAGTAATGGTCAAAACTGTGGTTGTATATTAACTATAGCGATGGTCTTAACATACCATGGAAACATCCCTACCACAAAATTAGTAGAGACTATGAACATGAAAACCATTTCCAAAATATATTTCCATGATCTTTAGGCACATTACCATGGGTTTTGACCATGAAAGTAGGCTCTTTCTCTAGTAGTGGAAGATCATACCAAACATTGATAGATCTTCTTTGATACCACTGAAATGTTTTAGAGGGATGTATAACATCAAAAAAATAGCATAAAAAACACCATAAACCAAAATAAATAGAATTTATCTAGTTTTTTGGAATAAATAAAGAGTAGATCAATAATAATGATGCACCATACACCAGTGATTCTGGTTTGTTAATGCTTTTCACAAGCATTTGATCAAGATAATTGAGAAGTAGTTGAAATAATCCTTAATCGAAGGGTTTACGTGGGATAAATGAATATCATCACACTTGAAAGAATAAATCTTCTATTCTTGGTCTTATAGAACCATTGGTTAAAGGATATAGAGAATCAATAGCTAAAGATAGTTTTTGGATCAGGTGTTTCTATGATAGAATCACCCACATGAATCACAAGCTAAAAGTCTTCTTATAGAGTCCATTCATGGACCCTCCTTGGAAGATCAAAATTTTACCTAATAAATGAAACATTTCATAAACACTCAATAGGTTACAACCCCTTGTAACCTATGGATCTTTAATGAGTAACACTTAAATATTTTTTTGTGATATTTAATGTTCTTATAATCATCATCTTATGGTGATTGTAATCGATCATGATAGCTTAGTGTTGGATATTATGGCTAGACCAAGTGTTATCATATAACACAATAATTACCATGAAAAACACCATGACATAGTGGCCATCACTATTCCACAGAAGATACCAATATAAATCATAACATGGTCTAAAATACCATCTTATGGTGATTCATTTAGTATATAATTCCAATATAAGGATCATCTTAGCACAACCCTCCCTTAAGTAGACTAGATAGGATGATAATGTGGAGGGATATAAAAGAAGAATTTAAAATCCCCTATGCAATGGAAAATATATCACATGTTTTTCTCTAAAGGAGATAGGTGTAGTGCCTTGACCCAAGAACCACTTTAAAACCATGCTATGGGCTAGAGTACCATGAGGCCTTAGGTGCTGTAACAACCTGAACTATTATAAATAAAATTCCCCTTTTGATTTAATTAAATGTCTTATTAAGTAATATGGTTATAGAAAGCACATTAACCTTTTTTATATCCAATTGGACTTAAAATACCATCAAGTATCTTTATCATTGATAATATAGCTATTTAACAATGACCACATGGTTAGTATAAATACAGGGTTTTAACAATACAATTGACACAGACCATAGAAGTGATGGAATAAACTAGTAGGATTATACCATATAAATACCATTTATTAGATATTCCAAGGGAGATAGAATATCTAGGATTTTCCCTTGACCAAACCCAAGATTAGATCTAATAACTTAAGCATGAAAGAAATTGTTTACAGGAGAAGTTCAATCTCATCAAGATCACAACCCAAACCATGTTCGCTGAACCACCCCATGAAAGTCCCACCATCATGAATCTTATTCTTAGGGTGTTTGAAGGTGTAATAAAGGGATATGTATCAATAACCTAGAATTATGAGTATGTACATTATTTTATATATAATGATGAATATATTTTCATCCTATTATTGTTACTTCATAAATGAATTTTATACTATAAAACATGAATAATAATTTTGTGTAATATTCAAATTCAATTAAGGAATTTATTTTTATGAATTAATTTATTTTTTAAATAGATAATATTTTAAAAAATAATATTATTAAATAATTTTTATCAAATATAAAGTATCATATAATTGTTATGAAGTCAAATGTAATTTCTGCAAGGGTTCAAAAACTATTATTGTCAAAAAACCATAATTTTCAATAAATGTTACTTATTATTTTAAAAGTAAAAATTCACATATTTAGAAAATTATTTACATAAAATTAATATGTTTTTTCCAATCATAATTTTGAAATTATCCAACGGTGAATTTTTCATAATTTTCTGAGACAGTCGTATTGTTGGGTAAAAATTAAATACCATATAAATATACTTTGCATATTATGACATCATAATGACCCAAAAGTGTTGTAATAATATCTATAAATGGTATTAAAATAAAAATATATATATTCCTATTAAAATAATGTTATTTTAAGTATATTTTAATTATTTTTTAAATATATTATGAATCTTGCAAAATTTATACTATATTTTAAGGTTTTAAAATCCTTCCTTTAAGAGTATGAATCACCTCCACATAGTCAAGGGAATTATTTTATTAAGTTCAGAAACTTAACTCATAAAATAATATATAACAGTCCCATTTGGTATAAACCATGGGATGGTTTGTGCTTTTGGATATTTTATAATGTAGAGTCCAAAACCAAAAAAAAATACTCCTCTTTTCCTATATTAACCCATCCAAGATCCCAATTATCTTCACTCAAACCCATTTTAGCACATCCAAACTCTTCACTATACTACCTAAAGTGCTCCCAAGTCACCCCAACCTCTCAAGAAGCCCCACCCAAACTTTTGAGTCACACACTCAAGTAAGGGATCCTCACCTTCCTCTCTATCTTTCAATTCAAGAACCTTTTTTGAAATTAGTCTATATAATTTCAATTGGTTATATATTAATTAATTTATTATGATTAAATTAATATTAAATTGATATTATTTTAATGATATATCATCTATACTCTCTCATTTAGACCCTTACCTAAGCTGTTACTATGCCAAAATTTTGTAAGGGATGTCTCTATTATTATTTCTATTCAAGCATTTCTTTTATGTATATCTCTTAAATTACATTTTGTTATGTTGTAATTTATTATTACATATTTAAATTAATTTAAATTTAATTTATAAATGATGATATACCCTTTCCCTATCATTAAACCTCCCATGATTCTTTTTTCAAACTCATTACCATGTCGAAAAATTATTAGGATTATTTTCTTTATTCATGTTTCTTTATTACCATATGCCTTATATTTCCAATTTCTAATGATGGGATATGATTTTACATGGACCTATTATTTAAAAATTTGTTTCTATGTGATTATATACCCTCTTATCTCCCATCAACCCATTTTTATGAATCTTAAGTGACGCCGTTATGCTGCAAAAATTTCACCATGATTTTCCATGCCAAAACAATTGTGTAGTGAATACCATACCTATTTCCTATCAAGGGTGTTAACATTTATGAACATATAATTTTTTATTGGGGACATACATGTAATAATTACACACTCATTTAACATGGAATAAATTATTATGATGAATGAATCCATGTTTTATGATCTATGTGGAACACTTAAGCATGAGAATAAAATGATTACGATGGGTGAACCCAAATATCACTTCAATGCATTGGGTAATATTTAGTATCATGATATGTAATGTTGGGGCAAGGAGTGAACCTGGTTTATTTATGGGAATTTTTCCATCATGAGGTATTTTTGGTTTTAACCTTGACCTATGTTTATGATTAAATGTTTTAAATTATTGCCACATTTCCCATGTTATGATTATCATGATATATCATGTCTCATTGTCATGTTTTTGATTACTACTATTTTTATACCCCATTGATATTCTTATTTTATAACATGTATCTTATTATACCATTTTTATTACATTAATTATATTTATATCTCACCCCTTTATTATTTTTGTCTCTAGGTTATCCCATGTAGTTTTAAGTTCGTTGGAATATTATGAGCATGTCAAGGAAGTTTTCAGTAAATTTTTATATCCCATATTATAAGTTGTTATGTAATGTACCTAATTTCCAAATACACTATACTTATTGATCTTTTGGGTTGTATTTATTGTAATATTATGTAATTAATCATGTATTAATGTTAAATAATGAATAAGGTTGTTATAGTTTTTATCAAATAGAAAGTTAAGTTATTTTTGGTATTAGATTTTGAAAACTCTAGAAAAAAAAATTAGGGATAAGACTAAGTACAAGGAAAAAATCCGTAATTTTTTTAAATTATAGAGGAAGTGGTTTATCAAAACAAACACATCTCTATTTTTATACTACAACTAGACATGGTTTTTGCACATATATACCTGGGAGTAACAACTCCAACAAGGTGTTCTAGGACTGACTCGGGGTAATGTGGTACACAACAACGGGCCTTATTACAAACTTGGTTTGACACTCCTGGGAGATATGATTTAATAAATTCATAAGCTCATGATGAACCATCATTAATGGAGAAAAAAAATTTCTATAATAATACATGTTAGGAAATAGATCATGGATAACATAGATTTAAGCCTAGAAGTTCATAAGTTAAATAAATAAATGTAATTTATAAGTTATCCTTTTTTCATTGGATTCCATTTTATGAGTTTAATAGTATAAATATACTCATCCCTAGTTTTCCTTTTATTGTAGATGATGGTTGAAAATAGGATGAATCGAGTAAACAATCAATGCGATAGGGAATGTGATGACTACCCCAACGAGATGCCAAACTTGATCGGAGCAGGAATCACAAACTTCATGAAAATAATTTATCAGCTGACTCAGGTTCTTAATAGAAACTTGGATTAGTAGGAGAATCTAAACCCCCTAAGAGTGAACAAGTCACAATCAATATATTTATGAGACAAAGACCTTCTACTTTCAATGGATCATTTTATACCTTAATTGAAGAAGAACTGATCAACTCCATGAGAAGATCTTCTTTATCCTTCAATGTTCCAAACAAGAGAAGGTTATTTTGGAAATTTATCATATGGAGGGAGAAGTTGATTAGTGGTGGACATTGATCAAGAATATGAAGCCTGAGGAGGATATTGAATAATTATAGTGGAAGGAATTTTGGAAAATGTTTTTTGATAAATATTTTCCTCACACTCTCTATCTTAAAATGGAAAGGGATTTCCTTGACCTCAAGAAAAAAGATGAAAAATCTATTGGGGTGTATGAGGAAAACTTCATAATAATTGCACTATACACCTCCAGTTTTGTTGTTACCCTATAATTTAAGGTTGACTGCTTCTTTGGTGGCCTAAATCCTAGTCGATGAAAAGACTTGGTGATATGTGACTTTCATAGCTATGAGGAAATTTTCCGATGTGACCTTAAAGTCAAGACGAAGATAGAATAATCTCAAGGGAATCATTGGGATAATAAGTGTAAAGTGGAGTATAATTCTGGAAGTCCTATGGATAAATCTAGTGGTGGAATGAAATTATAATATTCCACTTGTCAAAGGTGAGGAAAGAAGAACCCCAAAAATTGCCTAAAGGGAATGAAAAAATTCTTTAGGTGTGGTAAGGAAGGACACCTAGCTAGAATTTTTTGACAATATAAACCCACTAATATAATGGAGGAACGAAATTATCCTATCAAACCTGAATGTGCTGTTCATTGCTACAACTACATGGAACTGTGTAACTTTGAAATTAAATTCCCTAAGACAAGGGTTTTTAGAGATAACCAAAAACCTCCAAGGTAGAAAGGGTGATATTTTACCATCAAAACCACTGAGGTAGATCCCAAAAATGAAGTAGTGATAGAAAATCTAGTTATTCATCCAAGAATTGTGAACATACTTTTTGATTCTGGTTATATGCATTCCTTTATATCATGAAAGTTTAGTATAACTATTCAAACACCACCAAAAATATTGGAAGTGTATTTATCAGTGAAAATGGAAAATGGGGAAATTATTTTATCCCAAGTATATAAATCCTCCTCTACCATAATTCGTGGGATAAAATTCCCAGAGAACCTTTTCATACTATCTTTGGTGTAATTTGATGCAATTTTGGGCATGGATTGACTTTACTTATATAGAGCCAACATAAATTTCCATGAGAAGAAAATCACTCTCTACATGGTGAATCAACCCTCGATTCTGTACAAGTTCAAGGAGGAGGATGAATCTTCTTTAGTACCATCATCTCAAGCATGGATATTATTTACCTATTAGAAATCATATCTAGACAAAATTATTGAGTCTAAGGAAAATATCATCCTAGAATACATGCCTATTGTGAGGGAATACACTGATGTGTTTCTCGAGGAATTGTCTGGTCTTCCTCCTAGTCAAGAGGTTGAATTTTCAATTGAGATTTTACCTAGGGAATTTCTAATATCCAAGACTCTATATATGATGGATATTATGGAACTTGAGGAGTTTAATAAACAGATAATAATCTAGATAAAGGGATCATACACCCAAGTGCTTCACCATGGGATGCACTGATCCTCTTCTTCAAGAATAAGTATGGGTCAATTCACCTTTTCATTGATTATCGTGATCTCAATAAGATCAGAATAAATATTAAGTATCATTTTCCACAGATTAATGACTTGTTTTATCAGCTACATAGAGCACAATACTTCTCTAAGTTGGCTCTATGGTCAGAATATTACTAGGTTAGGGTGAAGAATGGAGAAATCCATAAGACTACTTTTCATTCAAGGTACAAGCACTATGAGTTCAGAGTGATTCCTTTTGGGATCACTAATGATCTATAAATATTCATGGACTTGATGAATAGAGTGTTTAGAGTTTACCTTGACAAATTTTTGGTAGTCTTTATATATGATATTCTAATATAATCCAAATCTAAGGAGGGTCATGAGGAGCATATGAGAACTATGCTAAAGACCTTGTGAAGAGAGAATCTTTAGGAAAAGTATAGCAAGTGTGAGTTATGGTTTAAGGAAGTATCATTGTTAGGGAATATAATCACAATCAATGGGATATCTATGGACCCTTCAAAGAAAAAAGAAATTGAAGTATTTCCAAAGAAAAAATCAGTGACATATATCCATAGTTTCCTTGGGTTAGCTTGGTATTATCATTGATTTATGATAAATTTATCATGATTTTTAAACCCTATTATCAAGATAAATTGAAAGGGAGTCAAGTTTTCTTGGAATGATGAATGTGAAGAGAGCTTCAATGAGTTGAAAAGGTGGCTTATCAGTTCCCCTGTGATCACACTACCCACAAGTGGAGAAATATTTGTATTATTAAGCGATGCTTCAAAGAAGATATTGGGTTGTGTGTTGATGCATAATGAAAAAGTCATAGCCTATGCTTCAAGGTAGTTGAAAGTTCACAAACAAAACTATCAAATGCATGATCTGTAGTTGGCTGTAGTTATATTCACTTTGAAAATATGGTGGCATTATCTCTTTCAGGAGAAGTGAGAAATATATATGGATCCCAAGAGCCTAAAATATATATTCATACAAAATGATCTTAATATGCACTAACAAATATGGTTAGAGATGATCAAGGACTATAACTTCTCATTTCACTACCATCCTAGGAAAGTGAACAAAGTGGAGGGTGATCTAAGTAGAAAGGACCCAACGATTCTATCATCAATGAGAAATGAGAGGGATCCAATCATCTTAGATTTGAAGAGTATGAACATGGGAATCATAAATAAAGGAATATCATCAATCCTTTCATAAATTATTATTCAACCATCTCTTCTAGAAAAGATAAAGGATGTGAAAAGGGATGATGTAGGAATTTAGAAGAAAGTGGAAACTATAAGGAAAGGGAAATCCTCAAAGTTAAATATAAATAAATAAGGAATTGTGATATTTGGGTTAAGATTATGTGCTCCGTAAAGTCCTGAGTTAAATAGGGAACTATTGGATAATGCACATAGTTCAACTTTATCTATTCACCCAAGAAACACAAAGATGTATAAATATCTCAGATAGCACTATTGGTGGGAAAATATGAAGAAGAATTTTAATTAATATACATAAAATTTACCGGTGTGTCAGCAAGTGAAGTCTAAAAGATAGAAGTCTAAGGGGATTATGCAACCATTACCCATACTAACATGGAAATGGGAGAACATAACCATGGAATTTTTCATTAGACTTCAAAATAAATCTAGGGGAAATAATTCTATATGAGTTATTGTGGATCATCTTAGAAAGACAAATCACTTTATCTCAATTCAAAAGGACTTATCCATAGATCAACTTTCACAAATATACATAAAATATGTGATAAGGATGCATGGAGTACCACTATTGATTGTGTCTGTCCGAGATCCAATATTCTCCTCTTTGTTTTGGAAAAGTCTCTAACATGATCTCAACACTAAGATGGAATTTATTAAGTCTTATCATCCTCAAACTAATGGACAATCTAAGCGTACTTTCCAAAAATTGGAAGACATGTTGTGAGAATGTTCTATAGACTTAAAAGGAGGATGAGACCAACATATACCCTTGGTTGAGTTCTCTTAAAACAATAGTTTCCACTCAAGAATTAAAATGTATACCTATGAAGACCTTTATGGGAGGAGGTGCAGAACAAATGCATGTTGGGGTGAATTTGGGGAGAAATTTCTAGGTACTGAAATGGTCAAGGAAATGGTGAAGAAGGTTAATACCATTTAGTAGCAAATCAAGGTATCTCATAGTAGGCATAAGAGATATGCTGAAAATCATCGATGTGACCTAGAGTTTGATGTTGGAGACATGGTATTCCTTTATATATCTATATGGAAGAAAGTGAAAAGATTTTAGAATAAGGGAAAACTTAGTCCAAGAAACATCGGCCCCTTTGAGATCCTTGATTGCATTAGAGAGGTGGAATATTGAATTGCACTCCCACCGAACCTATCTCTAGACATGATGTATTCTATGTATCCCTCTTGAGGAAGTACATACTAGACCCATCACATGTACTCAATCGAGAGGTGGTACCATTTTAGAATGACCATTCCTATAAAGATCAGCCGATGAAGATATTAGATCATAGAGAAAAAGTTTCATGAAATAATATGATTCACCTTGTCAAAGTGTTGTGGAGAAACAAAATTTTTGAATAAGTGATGTGGGAACCATAAGATATGATGAAAAATATTTACCTTAATCTATTTTAGTTCATGAAAATAAAATTTTGAGGGTCCATCACCATCCATGTGGATTTATATGGTGAGAACCTCCAAACATAAATGATGGTCAATACTATCACCTAAGACGCATAGTCCATGGGGGCCTCCACCCATATGAGTGGTCAAAACTACCTTGACAGAAGTCATATATATGTGCACACAACTCCAATGATGTTTCTTCCTACTAATTATGAACGTCAATCACCCAAACATTACCTAAGACACATAGTTTGGCACCTCATGTCCCTCGACTGTGTTGCTAATTCTCAATGTTCATCACCATCTCATATAACAAGGGCCACACCCTCATCATGATGATAACATTTCCTCAATTTGATGACCATGTCACCCTATTCTATGATCAACACGACCCATGTATCCCAATCCTCTCCTAAACTGATGAACTACATCACCTCAATCTAGGTGGTCAATACCACCTCAATCCTCAGTCCATGCCTGTCATATTCCCACAGAACCAATAAATTTAATATAAATAATTTAATTTAATTTAAAACATACACCCAACCTAAAATTCCCAGGTTGGTCCAAGCCCCTCACCCATCTTAACCATTTGTAGTGTAGTAGGAGCATTCCCATGGTCACCTCATATCATGATTAGAAAAATTTAATTAACATGTATTTAATTAGTTGGGTATCACTCAGTAAAATCACATAGAGCATATAGAGAGACCCCCCCAAACCCTAAAACATGGAGAAATATAAGCACCACCTACCACATATACGTATGTGTACTTTCATTTGGTATCATCTTATGACTCAAACTGAGTTGGAAGAAAATGAAATTTTAGACGAAAGCCCTGAAAATAGGGAAACCGATCTCACATGGATTTAGTGCTTCATATGGTGAGATAAAAAATGGAAATAAGGCAGCAGATTAAAGTTCTTATTGATGTGGTTACAATGAGACTGACGATGATCGAATCAGAGTTCCAATGATGAATAACCCTCAAATCTTAAAGGGAGAGGGAAAATGAAATCTCTATTTTCTATGTGTGCAGGTGGAGAAGAAAAGAGGGAGAATAAAGGTAAATAAAATGAGGGGTAGTTTCATAATTTTAGCCTTTTAAGTGATCCTCATGGTTTGTCTATATAGTTTGGATAACCATGTGCCAACCGTGTGGTGCCCTCTATCTAAACACCACATATTCATGGGCTAAGAACACGATTTACCTAACCATGTACAAAAAATAAAAAATACCTCTATTAAAAACTGAATAGGTGCTCACATGGATGTGTTCCCCCTCATGCATGGTTTTCCAAACTGTGTCCAATGACACTATAGGGTCACATAGTTACTCATATTATGCGACACAGTTTGTCCAAACTGTGCGCCTCAGTCATCACTTTCCCAAAATTGGGGTTTTGGGGCCTAACTCTCCCAAAACACATCTGAAACCCTAAGTAACTTTATGATCATTAAAAACCATATAAAAATATGGACTTGGGTCAATAAAACTCCCATAATTAGGTTTTGAAACCCAAAGAGAAAATTGTCATGCTCAAAAAAGTCAAAATTTAAATTTACCTAGAAAAAATCCTGTTCCAAAAACTTTGGTTGTTATAATCTGCCCACCTTAACATAGCTCATATCCAAGCTATAAGGAATTACCTAGAGATGGTACCAAACATACCCACCTCATTTCATCAACCCAGTCTACCCCAGTTATTAAGTCATAGGTCAACTTCCCTCAAGGTAGTCCCCACCTTAAGAGTTTCCAAACCATTCACTTCCCATCCCAAAACAATACCATCTGATGGTCCAATGACCATCACTAGACACAAAATTCATCATGTGAACTAACATCACTCTTAAACCTCATCAGGTGCTCAAACCATACCCATGTCATATCTAACAACCATCAATTCCTGCATCTCATTAGATGCCCATAAGTACCCACATCCCAAAAGATGTCTAAGATCCTGTATCTCAACAGATGCTAAAAATTACCCCACATCATATATACATATACATTCCCATAAAAATACCAATTCCTCGGCACCTCATACACAAACCATATTACATCAATGCCCAGAACAAGTCTGAGTTCCAACACACCTCATATAAAACCTGCATTATATCGATACCCATAATATATCCTGATGCCAATGCACCACACACACACACACACACACACAAATATATATATATATATATATATATATATAGATATATATATATATATATATATATCCTACATCATAATCGATTCCAACCTACTAACTAGGTCTTAGTTAGTATAAAAACAGTACATCCATGAACCTCATTAACCAAAACCAACTAAAGTAAAAACAAAAATATATTTGATCACACCAACGGTGTACCTCTAACTGTTGTTAGCTCCCTGACCTGCTATGAACCTAAATGCTCAACTGCATGCACCTATCCTAAAGCCCGACTACCCAAGGTGTGGACTCCCTATAAATCTGCATCAGAAACAAACCACTGACCCCACTTCTAAGTCTCACTATCTCTTAGACAACCTCCATGGGTATCTACATCCTGACTACCCACTCTTGGCACCACTCTCAATCCTACCTCAAACACCTGAGTCTCAACCAGTCCCTAGATATTCCCTATCTTGTCACATGCCTGACACTCTTTTTTAGGCCACTCGTACTAAGTACATACATTTAATAGCTATAGAAACTATAAGCACATTGATTAAGACCCACTCCAAAATAGTTTGCTCAAATCTCTAGTTTGAATGGCTTGCTGAGATTCCTCACGACCTCACTTATGGTTACCCAAAACATTGCCATTGAAATCACCTGATGCTATCACTCGGATCAAATAAGACCGGTCTATCAGGTTCCCCTTTACTATCATCACCTGATTGACTGCCTTCAGAAATGAGGATAACCTTAAGATGTTTACGAGCATGCTGATTTTGTGTTGTAAACCATCCTTGAAATGGATCACCCTCGTGATATCATCTCCCACCACAGTAGGTTCAAATCATGAAAGGTTTGTGAAAGTAGTTGTGTAGTCCATGACTGAAGTATCCCCATTCTAGTGATTCATGAACTCATAGGCTCTGTCTACCCTAATTGTCTCTAGGAATAAGTTATCGAAGAACCCGACTTCTAAGTCCTTCCAAAATAGTCCCTCGTATCTGCCTACCTATAATTGCATATCCCACCAACATTTGTCCAGTCCTCTAAGCATGTACATTGCTGACTTCACCCTCTGTCCTGAGGGTATCTCAAGATAGTTGAAGATAGTATGAACCACATTGATCTAGTCCTTGGATACTTGTAGTCCACCCTCACCTTGGAATAGTGGTGGGTACTATGACCGAAACTCCCAAGTCAATTATTCCATAGATATCTCATCTCACTAAGCTCCCTAGTCAATACACTATATAACTTGAACCAGGATGGCTTTAAGCTGCTCATCTAGACATGGCCTAAAATATATCATATCATATAGCTATACTTACTATAACAAAGTCTGTAACTATGCCTATAACTATGGATCATGATCAACCTGACCCTCTAGGGACTTATCTCAACCCTTAAGAGCCTCATACTTTACACGCTCTTGTGGAACCATATTACTGCCCTCCTGACACTCCACTAGAATCCATCTAGGTGGAATCCCACTGAATACCAATATAATGGTAAAAAAACCATAACAATATATATATATATATATTACATATAGGGAAATATATAATAAGCGGTGCATCTCACCACCTACACATTCCCCTACCCACCATGTCACATGACATTCAACCTCATGGTCCCTCACCTACCCATATCAGAGTCAGGTTCCTAGTATCATCCAGCCTCATGGACCCTTACCTACCCATATTGTAGTAAGGTTTCAAGTATAATCTGACCTCATGGACCCATAACTACCCTCATCAGAGTCAGAAATTTCATTTAATCCGAGGTAGCTAAATAGAATGCCACTAATGAGGCTATGCAGGAAAGAACTGTTTAACTTCTTTGTAAAAACTTTAAACAATAGGGGGTGAGCCCAATCCCTTACCTGATTGCTGAGATATAAAGTATACATGTGTCCCTAGGGGCCAATGAAAATCACAATAAAATGTACAACATATGGGACTAAGTGTCTATAATGATGCATGCTCAAACCTCCCTTTCCATACCGAGACAAGGGTTAAAATCCATATACTAGATAAATAGCAAACCAAAGTGCACCACTCATGGTATAAATCAAATAAACTATAAAATATCAAAGCATAACATCAATTACCACCCCTAAAAACTTGGTACATCCCCTATGCATGGGGTTTCAGGAACCCAAACACAAGTTCTATACCTAGTTTCGACAACATCCTAGTCTCTAGTCTATCATAACCCAAATAGTAATACCAAATAAGAAAAAGGAAAAAATTTGATACCACTAGTATCCATCTGAACGCTGCTACCCAACCCCAAAGAAAAAAAATGCTTTGATACCATTTTTATCACCCTGACCTAGGAGTCACTTTAAAACTGTACTTCGGTCTAGTGTACCACGAGGCCTTAAGCGCACCACCCCATATACCAAAGGCTATAGAATAGCAGTAAGGGTGTAAAGAGGTGATAGTGGGGATACTATACCCTCAGGTGGTTATAATAATAATGGTATATGTATATAAAATAGTTGAATAAGACCGTGAGACAACATAAGAAATAAAAAGAAATAACAAAAACATAAACAGATAATAGCAGTAATAACCAACATTCCCAAACATACCACATGTAGACACACATGTCAAAATAGGTCATACATATCAATAAATAGAAAGGGTATCCCATGGTTTACCATTGGTATATATTAATATAAAGCATACTGAAACAAAAGTAAACTCCAGCTGATGCTAGAACCTCCAAGGTACCTTTCCATCCATCCCAAGAAAAATGTGCCACTAGATCACTAGGGTACAACTCCTAAGCCTGACCCCTTACCTAATTGTAGATATATAAAGTATACACGTGTCCCTAGGGGCCTATGTAGGGTGTGAGAATAAATCTCAATAGGTCACCATGAACATGTGTCTGTCTTACATCCATGATAATGTAGGTGCACTAAATATAAATAAAAATAGCACATTCATATCATATAAATATCCTGCTTCCTGTGTGCTCAATAGTTAAAAGGAAACAATCACCTGCTTCGGCCATCACCAGTAAGTCTGAATACATTCCCCCAGTTATATATATGGTATATTGCTCATGCCTACCTATATATAATTATAGTGATGAGGATCCATGGCATAAATCCGAAGGAATATCTTGAAGAATATCATACCAAGTGAACCATTGGGATTGACCAATAAAATGCCACCCAGAACCTTGTTCCTTTAATAAGAATACTCTATGTCCAAACGACATTCCCAAATAATAAGTACCTAGTCCCTCAGACCTTCTCTCAAAAGTCCCCATTGTCTCTCAGCCCAACATCCTGAGGCACAATGATATCTTACCTCAAATATATAATCAGCGTTATCTCAAATCCCAAAATCTCTAGGAGCAATGATATTTTTCCTCCCAATATCCTAGCCTAACAACCTCAAGTATCATGGTGAAACTCAACCCCAATCGATGGTCTCATCACCATCAACCAATGGTCCATCACCATCCACATGGATTTCTAGGGTGATCACCCCCAAGCATAACTGATAGTCAACACCATCACCAAATATTCATAGTCTACATGGGCCTCCACCCTCACGAGTGGTTAAAACCACATCAATATGAGTCCTATATGTGTGAAAAAAACTCAAATGGTGCATCTTATAACAAATATTGTGTGATAATCCCCCAAATAGTGCCTAATCCACATCATCCAACACCTCATTCCCCTATTCCCATGTTGCTAATTCTCAATGGTCATCACCATATTATATCACATGGGCCACACCCTCATCTTGACGATCACATATCCTCAATCTTATGACCATGTTTTCCCAACCTATGATCAACATCACCCATGTATCCACCTCACCCAACCTAATGAACTATGTCGCATTAATACAAGTGGTCAATACCACCTCAATCTTTAGGCCATGCCCATCACATTCTAATAGAACCAAACAATTCAATATAAATAGTTTAATTTAATTTAAACCAAATGCCTGACTTAAAATTCATCATTTGGTCCAATCTCCTCACCCTTATTAACCATTCTTAGTGTAGTAGGAGCATGCCCATAGGTATATCATATCACTATTTTAACAATTTCATATCACTATTTTAACAATTTAATTAATAAGCATTTAATTATTTGGGTTTCACTCAGTCGAATCACATGGAATATATAGAGCATACCCCAAAAACAACCATAAAAACATAGAGAAATCTAGGAACCACCTACCTTGTACTAATCCGATATTAGCTTCTAACTCGAGTTGAATCAGAAGAAAACAATGATTTAGAGGAATGCCCTAAAAATATGGAAAAAGAGATCACACAAATTTAGTGTTATGTATGGAAATATAAACAAAGGATAGAAGGTAAATGATTAAATTTTTTACTAATTAAGTTCCAATGAGACTGTTGGTGATCAAATCAGATTTCTGATGACGAATAACCCTCAAAGACTATAGGGAGAGGGAAATTTGAAACTCCCTCTACCGTACATGTAGGTGGAGAATAAAAGAGGAAGAATAAAGGTAAATATTAGTAGGGGTAGTTTCAGCATTTTACCCTTTTAAGTGACCTTCATGGTTTGGACACAAAGTTTGGCTATCCATATGCCAATCGTGTGGAGACCTCTGCTTGAACACCACACACGCATGGGCTAGGTGCATAGTTTACCTAACCATTCCCTGACCATGAAAAATATCTTTATTAAAAAATTTAGAGGTGCTCGTAAGGCTGTGAACCCCATCCTACACGATTTTCCAAATTGTGTCTAGTGACACTGGAGGGCAACATGTTTACTCCCAGGATTCTGCATAGTTTTTACAAGCTGTGCGCTTCAGTCTGTGCTTTCTTAAAACTGTTTTTTTAGGGCCCGATGCTCTTGAAACCCATCCAAAATCCCAAGTCACTTGAAAAGACTTAAAAACTATCTAAAAAAGTCCTTGGGTAAATTAAACTCCTATAAATAGGTTCCAAAACCCAAATATAAAATTGAACCACTCACCAAAGTTAAAATTCAAATTTACCCAAAAAATGGACCTTTACAAAAACATGGGACTTTACACTAGGCTAGTAGATTCACTATTCTTGAAATTATGTTTCTTTTTTTTGTTAAAAATAACTCAAAAATAAAAGGATATGTATGAAAAAAATAAAAGGAATATAAAAATTTAGATAGAATGGATTGGATGAAAGGAGACACCCCTAGATTCAACCTTAGTGATCCTTCATTGTCTCACATATTATATTACATATTCCTACTCTTTGTGTGTTTCCAACCAGCTACAAATATCTTCAATGCATAAATTGTGTGAATGGACATCAAACTCAAGATACCTCCTAAGTGATCAACCTACCACTCTCTCAAATAGATCACAAGAGTGAGTTTGTCCACCACTTAAACTAATAATCCCATCATACAATAGTAATTTGAGTAGTGATAGAGGAATTAAGTTTAGAAACCTGAAAGGAAATGGGGTAAATAGGATATCTAGGTATTATTATAACATATATCACACAATATCCCCATAATAAAACAAAAAATACAAGCTAGGCATGTGAGATCTAGATTTACTAGTTCTCATTCACTGTGTGATCCTCAATTTAACATTTCATCATAGATGATAGATTTATAATCATAGTTACAATAAAATAAAAAATAAATAGAGGGGGAAGAACATAAGAACATAACATAATGAATGAATAAATTAAAATTCTGAAAACACAGTGAACCTAAACCAAATCGATTTAACATTAAATCCCTATTTCAAATCCATTAAAAAATGCGTAGGGGAAATATTAATAAGAATCACCACACCTCTTTCCTCCTCTATCATAGATTTTATTTTCACGAGTAGAGAGTTATTTCCTTGCTAAAATGAATTCCAAGTGTCTTGACCAAGGGTCTAAATTCCACCATCAAGATCCTCTAGAATATTCCAGCTTCATTTCCTTTCAATGATCAATGTATCATTATTAATTTAGATGATTTCTATGTGGATTGATTAAAGAGGCTCTTGTTAAGTCAATAAGGTTTTCCTTATGAATTTTCCATTCCTTCTTGTTTTGAAAATCACAAACACCTTATCTTTAGGAAAATTGCTTTTATAAGGAAAATTGCTTTTATAAGAAAAATTGCTTTTATAAGGAAAATTGCTTTTGTAAGAAAAATTATTCTTATCATATTTTCATCCAGATTTTTCTTAAGTATGAAATTCGGATTCACTTTTATTTTCTCGGAATTACTTGAAACTTTGATATGAAGTATTCTGTTTTATGATCCGAATTCTGGACAAGAACTGTAATAAAGTTTCACTCCGAAATCTAGAATGAGAACTGTGATAAAGTTTCATTCCGAATTACGAATACAGTTTTACTCCAGATTAAGGATACAAATCTTTATGAAATTCGACAACAAATTCTCATTATGAATTCTGATAAGGAATTCTCATTACGAATTCCAATGAAGAAATCTCATTACGAATTCTGATGAAGAAATCTCATTCCGAATTCCCATTACGAATTCTGATGAAGAATTCTCATTACGAATTCTGATGATGAATTCTCATTATGAATTCTGATGATGAATTCTCATTATGAATTCTGATGACGAATTCCCATTTCGAATTCTCATTCCGAATTCACCTATTAAACAGAATCTGATCATCTCTGTTTTATACACTCTAAATTAATTCAGACTCTGAAAAATATTTTTGGTTAGACTCCAAACTTTTATTCTGATTACACTTCTATAATTTGTCTACTCTTTATTATTTTCATTACATTCTGAACCTTCACTCCGAAGCTTTCATTCCGAACTTTTATGTTAGATTTTAAAATGATGTCATACATTCTGTTACACTTGTTTTGTTATAAAACGATGTCGTCTATTTTGTTATAAACTAACCGTTGTCTAAGTGAGACATGTACAGGTCCCTCCGATCTTTAAGGAAAATATGACCGTTGGAGAAGGAGCCGACCTTACCTATAAATAGGAGCTCATTTGAAAGAGCTCGAAAAAAAGGCTGACAGATGTTCGACTCATGTGATTACATGCTTGAAGTGATTTCTAGAGAGAGAGGCTCTTATTAACTCTCAAAGCTTCGTGCGACTCCGAATGTTGGTGATCACATTCGAGGGATTTCGGGGATAGGAAGACAGAGGTGCCGACTACCTTGAAGTTCGAGGGCTTCCTTGCTGAGGAAGACAGAGGTTGCCAACTACCTTGAAGTTGAGGGCTTGCGGGGATAGCAAGACAGAGACTCCGATCTTCATATCGAGGGCTTACCCTGGTGTGGGTAAGACAGACTTGCTTGAAAGTATAAATCAAGGTACCTTTATCCAAGGTTGTTGGATACCCTTCTCTTTGGGTTAAAAGACTTATATCTTGTTACTTGTAGTTTAAATACTTGTTTATATTCCGCTGCTTTTTGTATTATAAGGAAAGTATAACTTTCTTATACTTCCTTATTTGTACTCTGTTTCATTTAGATTCTATACATTTTAAGGTAGAATCTCATATTATAATCTTTTGTTAAGTTTCAATTTCCGGAACCATATTTCCGGAACCTACTTTCGGAATCTCTTTCCAAGTTTGCATTTGGTGTTAGAGGTGTTGTGAATTTTCTTAGTTTAACTCTGTTAAACTTAGCCCTTTCCTTCTCTTAATGAAAACATAGTTATTCATAACTAACTTTAAAAGTTCCAAAGGAATTTTTAAAGTATACAATTCACCCCCCCTCTTGTATATTTGAGCATCTACATCACTATTTCAATCCTACAATTGGTATCAGAGGTTGGAAACCTCATACTCTATACCAATCCTACAATTGGTATCAGAGAAGGTCTCTGAAATACTTGTACTCACATACAAGTTTTTCTTGCTCATTTTCCCATTACGAACTTTCTCATTCCGAACTTTCTCATTCCGAACTTTCTCATTTCGAACTTTGTTATTACGAATCGTTTTCTACTAACAAGTTTGTGTGTACAAGGTTATATTAAGTATGGCAGGGATTAATGTTGGATAAATTGATAATCTAAATCCTACAAGACCACCAATCTTTGATGGTAATGATTATGAATACTGTAGATATCGTATGAAGACTTTTGTTATCAATACTGGAGTGGACAATTTTGTTATGCTTTCTGGAGATTATAAAATTCCTGAAAAGGAAGTCAGAACTTTTACTAATCAAGAAAAGCAAGAATATCAACTCAACTATAAGGTACGCAATACTTTACTATGTTCAATGACCAGAAATATATATAGCCAAATTTCTTCTTGTGAAGCAGATAATTGTATCTGGAAGAAGTTAGAAGTTACACACTTTGGAACTTCTAAGGTAATTGAGACTAGAAGAGCTATGCTTAGAGCTGAATATCATGGCTTCAACTTTCCTTATGGTGAACCAATATGTAAAGTGCAATAGAGATTTATGACTATCGTCAACAGTTTACAGTCTATGGGAGAGAAAGGTTTAGATGATGAAGCTCTTGTGGATAAGATAATTGATATTATGCCCAATGAGTGGGAATCCAAGATAACAACTATAGATGAGAACAGGAAGGTCACTCAAATTACTCTTGATGAGCTTTTTGGAACCCTTCTAAAACATGAAACCAGAATGAAGAGAGATGCTGACAAAATCAAAAAGAAAAATGGAAATGGTACTGTTGCTTTTACAATAACTTCAAATCAGATGAAAGATAAGAATCCTGAGAGAGTAACCATATCCAAGTCTAAGAAAGTTATTTTCCAATCCGAATCTAGTGAGAGTGAAGTCTCTGAAAATGAACTAGAAAATCTTGCTCGAAGGATGAACAAGATAGCTGGACAAAGAAATCTACAATCCAAGTATAAGAAAAAGAAAAGGAAAGATAAGAAAGATGGAGAAGTTACTTGTTATGAATGCAAGAGAGCTGGACATATTAGACCAGATTTCCCTATGCTCAAAAAGAAAGAAAGAAAAGAAAGACATTCAGACAGGAACATGAAGAAGTATTATAAATCAAAAGCTAAGAAAGTTCTGAAAGCAAATGACACCTGGAGTGCCAGTGGTGGTGACTCTTCAGATGAATCTTCTGATTATGAATCTTCAGGACAAAAGAATCTTGGTCTTATAGCCAGATTACCTATTGATGATCATTGTTTTATGGCTAAGGTACGAAATGCTGAATCTTTGACCAATGTTTCTTTAAATTCTAATGATAGTAAGTATTATAACTCTTCTGATGAAGTATCATCTTCTGATGAGGAAAATACTTTACCAACTTATGAAGAAGTCTCTAGGTTTGCTAAACTTCTTGAGATTGAGAATTCCAAACTCAATAAGAAACTTGATAAGGAAACTCTAGAAATTCTATTCTTATGAAAGAGATATCATATCTTTCTAAAGATCTTGATAAGAAAAATGTTTATTTTGAAAATATTTCAAAAAATCTTGAGGAAGTAAGTTCTGAGAAGAATAAACTTTCTAAAGAATTAGAAAAAGTAATTTCTAATAAAAATGTTTTTGATCCTAGCTCTAGTTCTAAAATCAATGATTTTGAGGATAAAAACTTGGTTGTAAAACTCAAGCCCGGAATTTTTTCCTTAAAGAAGTGTTTATCAAACTTTACCCATGGTAAGGAAAATTTTGATAAGATGTATTCCCAAATACGACCGTTAAGAAATAAATCCGGATTTGGTTATACCCATGCAAAACCTATTTTCAGTAACAATTATTTTGTTCCTCAAAGTGCCCCATTTTGTACCAAGTGTCAATGTGGTGGTCACTGGGCAAAGAATTGTTCCTTAAACAAAACCCAATCTCTAGGATTTCACAAAGCTTACTTTTCTAAGAAGATGTGGGTACCTAAAATTTTATTGACTGGAAATCTCGGATCCAAACAAGTTTGGATTCTGAAAGTCTAATTTTCTTCTTGATTTCAGGAAAATAAAGAAATTACCAGCAACAATACATGGTACATGGATAGTGGATGTTCCCGACACATGACCGGTAACAAAAGCTATTTTGAAAAGATTATCAAAACGAAAGGAGGAAAGGTAACTTTCGGAGATAATTCTAAGGGAGATATTGTTGGTATTGGTAATATTGTTCTTCTTGGTAAAACCTTGATTTCAAATGTTCTTTTTGTTAAAGGTCTTAAGAATAACCTCATTAGCATAACTCAGTTATGTGATGAAGGTTACCTTGTGAATTTTAGGAATGATAAGTGTTTAGTTCACAATTCCAAGGAAGAATTTATTCTCTCAGCCAATAGACAAAAGAATGTTTACACTCTGAACTTAGAATACCTCAGAAGCCAAGATTTACCTTGCCTAAGTGCAATGGAAGATCACTCCTGGTTATGGAATAGAAGACTAGGTCACTGTAATCTTAGGAACCTATGTAAACTCTCTAAGAAGAAACTAGTTAAGATCTACCAGAGATTAGATTTGATTCTTCTAAAGTTTGTGATCCTTATCAATATGGAAAGAAACATAAATCTAGTTTTAAATCGATCGGTGAAGTCTCAACAACTGATGCATTACAGTTAGTGCACATGGATCTTTTTGGTCCAACACAAACTGGAAGTATTGGAGGCAAATACTATGTGTTTGTTCTAGTTGATGATTACACTAGATTTACTTGGGTCTATTTTCTAACAAAGAAATCTGAAGCTTTTTCTTATTTCAAAAGTTTTAGAGCTCAAGTTAAAAATGAGAAAAACCTTCCATTGAAAAATATTCATAGTGATCATGGAGGATAATTTCAAAATTCTAATTTTGAAACTTTTTGTAGTAAGAAAGGTATTACTCACAATTTTTCAGCACCTAGAACTCCTCAACAGAATGGTGTAGTTGAAAGAAGAAATATAATTCTTCAAGAGATAACTAGAACCATGTTGAGTGAATATTCTATTGCTAGACATTTCTGGGCTGAAGCTGTAAGTACTGCCTGCTATACTATAAATCAAGTTTTGATTAGACCTTTTCTTAATAAAACTCCTTATGAGTTATGGAATGGTAGAAAACCAAGACTTTCCTACTTCAAAGTTTTTGGTTGCAAAGTATTCATTTTGAATACTAAAGATAAATTACATAAATTCGCACCAAAATCTGATGAAGGAATTTTCTTAGGTTATTCCACAACATCTAAGGATTATAGAGTTTTTAATAAAAATACCTGCACTGTTGAGGAAACAGTACATGTAAAATTTGATGAGTCAGATCCTTTTGTTTTTAAAACATCCCTACCTACATCCTCGGATGTGTTTTCAAAAACTGATTGTCAACCTTTAATAGAAGAACCTTCTGATAAGGAAATTGTTCCAGAAGATACTTCTGAAACATTTACCCCAGAAGAATTTCTACCCTATGTTGATGAACAAGTTTTACAAAACCCAAATCAGGTGTTTCTTAAGAATCATCCCAGTGATAGTATCATTGGTGATGTAAATCAACCTGTAAGGATTAGAAGTTCCTTAAGAAATGAAGTAGAACATCTAGCATTTCTTTCCCAATTAGAACCTAAGATCACTGATGAAGCTTTAGGTGATGATGATTGGATTAAAGCCATACAAGATGAACTAAATGACTTCAAAAGGAATAAAGTCTGGACCTTGGTTGAAAGACCTAAGGAAACTTTTGTTATTGGAGTAAAATGGGTCTTCAGAAATAAATGTGATGAAAATGGAGTCATTGTTAGAAATAAAGCTAGACTTGTTGCTAAAGGCTATAATCAGCAAGAGGGAATAGACTATGAAGAAACCTATGCTCCAGTAGCTAGACTTGAATCTATCCGTATTCTACTTGCTTTTGCAGCATTCTTTAATTTCAAACTTTTTCAAATGGATGTGAAATGTGCTTTTCTTAAAGGTTATGTTCAAGAGGAAGTTTTTGTTGAACAACCTCCTGGCTTTGAAGATACAAAACATCCGGATCATGTTTTTAGAGTTACCAAAGCTCTGTATGGTCTTAAACAAGCCCCACGAGCATGGTATGATAGACTCACTAGTTTTTTGCTTCAAAATAACTATGTTAAGGGAAATGCAGATCCAACCATTTTTATAAAGAAATATAAGAAAAATGTTTTAATTGTTCAAATTTATGTTGATGACATTATATTTGGTTCAACTCAGTAATCTTTGACTGACTCTTTTGCTAGTCTAATGAAATCTAAGTTTGAAATGAGTATGATGGGTGAGTTAACTTTTTTCCTTGGTTTTCAAATTTCTCAAAAACCAGAAGGAATTTACATATCTCAACATAAGTATATTAAAGATCTTCTTAAAAAATATGGTTATGACAACACTAAGAGTATAAGTACTCCCATTGGTACCTCAAACTCTTTAGATCTTGATGAAGCTGGGAAACCAGTAGATCAAACATCTTTTAGAGGTATGATAGGAAGTCTACTATACTTAACAGCTAGTCGACCAAATTTAATGTTTTCAGTATGCTTATGTGCAAGATATCAATCTAATCCTAAGGAATCTCACTTAAAGGCGGTAAAAAGAATTTTTTGCTACCTTAAGGGAACCATGGATCTAGGATTATTTTATACTTCTGGAAATGATTTTGTTCTAAAAAGATTTCCTGATTCTGACTTTGGTTGATGTAGAATGGATAGAAAAAGTACATCCGGAACTTTTCATTTATTAGGAGATTCATTAGTTTCTTGGTCCTGCAAGAAGCAACATTCTGTAACACTTTCCACTACTGAAGCTGAATATGTAGCAGCTGGAAGTTGTTGTGCACAAGTGTTGTGGATGCAACACACACTCACAGACTATGGCTTAAGTTTTACTAAAACTCAAATTTTGTGTAATAACACAAGTTCCATTTCCCTTAGTAAGAACCCTGCACATCACTCCTGTGCAAAACAAATAGATATTAGGCATCACTTTCTTAGGGATCACACACTTAAAGGAGATATTATTCTTCAATTTATCGGAACACAAGATCAACTTGCTGATATTTTCACAAAATCTTTTCCTTCTGATAGATTTGAATATATTAAACAGAAGTTAGGAATGATAACCATAAGGTAATCCTCCTTAATTAACTTTCTATTGAAAAAGTCTCCTTACAGCAATACACTCCTTTTCATAGGGGGAGTACATTTACTTGTTAGTTTAACAAAGTTTTTCAAAAATCTGTTTTCAAACTTTTCGGAACGAAGATATCCGGAATGGAGATTTCTAGAACTACAATTTTTCCAGAATGGACATGTTTGTACAGAATACTTATGGAATGGAAGTGTTCATATTAAAAACATCTGGAATGGAAAATTTCGTACTGGTATTTTCATAATGGGATTTTCGTACCGAATCCTTCATTTTTTAATGAAACTTTCGTACTAAGTTTTTCCTTATTAAGTGTGTTTTTGTACGGAATTTGTTTTTTGTACTGAGATTTCCGTAATGTGTTTTCCGTACTGAGTTTGTTTTCCGTAGTAAAGTTTTTTGCGAATTCTCTCTTTTCATAATAAATATTTCTTTCATAGTCATTATTTTTTTACCCATTACGAATAATCCTCCTAAGACAATCCGAAAGATATGATTTCCTCACTCAAGTTTTCGTAGTCATTTTTTTTCTTGCTGACATTTTCTTGTATTATGTTTTCAGATTATAGTTTTCTTAATTATTTGTTTTAATAAAAACCTCAAAAAGATCGGATTCAAGTTTTCAACCGTTAGATCTAATCTCAGCTCATCCCAACCGTTAGATCAACCAAGGAAGTTGAACCGTCGTTCTTTACCTATATAAAGGGGACCCAAATACTCGTCCCACATCGATTTCAAGCTCTCGCGTCCCGAATATCTGCCTCTCTGTTTTTAAAGCTGTTCCGAACTTCAGTTGTCTCCGTTCCAAACTTCTCAGAGGATTACAGATCCAAATGTTTGCGGAGTTAGCTTCTCAAGATATGTCACCCACTAAGCCAATTTCTCAATGGTTAGTCTACAGAGAAAGGCTAGTCCATCCGGATTTCTTCAATAACTATGATTCTATTATTTCAAAGAACATTAAGTTGAATGGCTGGGAAGATGTTGTTGTATCCAATCCAGGGAATCAAGACGATGTCTTTTCGGAGTTACTTGTTGAGTTCTATGAATCAGTTTCCTTCTTTAAGGAAGATAATAGGGAGAAGTTTTCTTTTAATTCTTATGGAAAGACTTACAAGCTTTCTCACACCAAGGCAGCAAGCTTGGTAGGGCTGACTTATGAAGGAGAAGCCGAATTTATTTCGCATGTATTTCCGGAATCTAAGGGTAGCTTCGACAAGGAAAAAGCCTTAGAAACTCTCGGACTGGCTGATGACAAGGCTCCGAAGATTGCAAGTTTATCCACAAATTTCCGGATTCTAGAGTTGTGGGTGCAAGGGATTATCGTACCGAGGAAAGGTGATAAAGACAGTTTGAAGAAAAGTGAGATCTATATCTTATATTTCCTGATAAATCTAAGGAATTTTAACTTAATGAAGCACATTCTTATCACTCTTGAAAATTTGAAGAAAGGAAATCTGAGAGCTCAGATTATTATGTATCCAGCAATCCTCTCCAAGTTGATAGTTCGGTGCCTTGAGTCTTTCAAGGAGGCTTGCAAATCTAAGATAAGAGTTTGCAAGATTATGCTGGTGAGCGATGGTACTCTTAAGAGGATGGATGTGGCTTTCAACAAGGAAACTGGCGAGTTCTTCGATTTTACTAATCAAGAAGAAGTGGCTCCGAAGGCTGCTGAACCGGAATCCTCTAAGCCAGTAAGGAAGAGAAAGCTAAAAGAAGTGGAAGTAGAAGTAGAGAATCCCAAGTCTAAGGAAGTCCATTCCGCACCTCCAAAACCAAAGAAGAATAAAGCCTATCCTGATGAAGTTGTTGCGAAGTGGAGAGCATATAAAGAGGAAAGGAAAGAAGGGGATCCACAGTTCGGATTGGACCCTGCGGAGGCTAAGGCCTTGAAGGAGAGAACTGCTGATGAGATTGAAAAACAAGTAAAGGAAAAGAAGCTCAAGAAGAAGATGTCTGAGGCTGAGGTAGCTCAGGCTTTGTTGAAATTCAATGAGACGGTTTCAGCAACTATTCCTGTTCCGAGATCTTTCTCCTTGGAATATCTACCTGAGACTCCAGGAAGAAATTTTGTTGCTCTGGAAGAATCTGTTGCTAAAAATACTGAGAAAGTAGAGAAAGTTGATCAAGTGGATCAAGAAGAAGATGTTTTTGAAGGAAGTGGTGAAACCAGAGATGTGTTGAAACAAGTAGATGATTACAAGGGGACACCTTCAGAACACTTATCACTCCGAACTTCAGAAGCTGAATCTTCGAAGCTAGTTACTCCAGCAATGGAAGAAGAGAAAGGAGAAGAAGAAGTTACTTATCATGGAGAAGAAGAAAAAAATTTACATGATGTTTCCCAGAAGGAAAACGTAGGGGTTCTTGTTCAGGAAGTTGCTGTTGAGGAAGATAATGTTGTTCAAGTTTCTGATAGTGAGAAGAGAACTCCGGAATAAGATTCAATTCCAGAAAAAGACAAGGGAAAGAAAATTCTTGCTGATACTCCGAGCTCAGAAGTGAGGAAGAGGAAGGAAGTTGGTAGTTATTCGAAGAGAAAGCTTGACCTTGTTGAAGAAGAAAATTCTCCAAGAAAAGTTTTGGATTCAGAGTCATCTTTGGTGGGGCATGACTTTGTTGTTCAGTCTTTGAAGAAGTTGGTAGGAACCATTCCAACCTTCTCTAGTATTGATTCAAGATTCCAGATGCTCTAACATGCTTTGAATCAAAAAACAGACTCTGTGTCTATGGTTATGGACAAGTGCGTTGAGATTGAGGCTCAATTCAAAACCTTTTTTGTTGGCTACGAAGCTCATAGAAAATCTTGCAATAAGATGACAAACTGGTCGAAGAAGACTGTTGAAGAGATGAAGTTATTTGATGAGTTTCAAGACAATGTTAAAGATGCCTTTGAGACTGAGGAAAGGAAGATAAATGACCTGACTTCATCCTTTGAAGAGAAGCTGACAGATGAAAAGAACTTCTGGATTCAACAAGTCAGAGATCTGAATGGGAAGTTGAATTCTGTTTCTCAGAACTGGAAATTTGAAAGAGATCATCAGATTGAGTTTGAAGAGAAGTTGAAGGCTCAGGAAGAAAAGATCAAAGCTCAGGAAGAAAAGCTTCAAGCCCAGGAAGAAAGAATTGAAGCTCAAAGTGCAAGAATAGTGGTCTTAGAGAAGCAATCTGAAGAATATCATAAAGAACTGAAGAAGATCAAGACTATTCTTAAGGGGCTCATGTCGAAGGAAAAATATCCGAAATAACTAAATCCGATCTTTTTGTTGTATATAATTTTCTTTGTTGCAGAGATTTTAAACCTAATGAAAATTGTGCCTCTCGTTTCTTTTGTTGTTATTACTAATTTTTCAGGTACTTTGTTATTTTTTTCCATTCCCTCAATTTTTTTTGAAAATCACAAAGGGGGAGAAGGAAAGGATCCTTAAGAAAAAGAAGAACTTCAATGAGAGTTTATCTAAAGGGGAGAAGGAAAAGATCCTTAAAGGAAAAAGAACTCTAATAAGAGTCTATCTAAGGGGGAGTTTTTCATTAAATAATACTATCTTTTTCGTAATGAAATGTCACTCCGAAAATCTAGAATACGATCCTTAGAGTTTCAAAGCCTAAGGGGGAGTTAGTCGTATTCATCAATATCCTTAAAGCAAATGGAGATAAGCCTTAATGTTTTTATTTCTTCTTATAATTTCTTTTTCGTAAGGATGTTTGTGCTTTCCAAAAAGGGGGAGATTGTTGAGTCAATAAGGTTTTCCTTATGAATTTTCCATTCCTTCTTATTTTGAAAATCACAAACACCTTATCTTTAGAAAAATTGCTTTTATAAGGAAAATTGCTTTTATAAGAAAAATTGCTTTTATAAGGAAAATCTCTTTTGTAAGAAAAATTATTCTTATCATATTTTCATCCAGATTTTTCTTAAGTATGAAATTCGGATTCACTTTTATTTTCTCGGAATTACTTGAAACTTTGATATAAAGTATTCTGTTTTAGGATCCGAATTCTGGACAAGAACTGTAATAAAGTTTCACTCCGAAATCCAGAATGAGAACTGTGATAAAGTTTCATTCCGAATTCCGAATACAGTTTTACTCCAGATTAAGGATACAAATCTTTATGAAATTCGACAACAAATTATCATTATGAATTCTGATAAGTAATTCTCATTACAAATTCCAATGAAGAAATCTCATTACAAATTCTAATGAAGAAATCTCATTCCGAATTCCCATTACGAATTCTGATGAAGAATTCTCATTACAAATTCTGATGACGAATTATCATTACGAATCCTGATGATGAATTCTCATTACGAATTCTGATGATGAATTCCCATTTCGAATTCTCATTCCGAATTCACTTATTAAACAGAATTTGATCATCTCTGTTTTATACACTCTAAATTAATTCAGACTCCGAAAAATATTTTTGGTTAGACTCCAAACTTTTTTTCTGCTTACACTTCTATAATTTGTCTACTCTTTATTATTTTCATTACATTCCGAACCTTCACTCCAAAGCTTTCATTCTGAACTTTTATGTTATATTTTAAAATGATGTCGTACATTCTGTTACACTTGTTTTGTTATAAAACGATGTCATCTATTTTGTTATAAACTAACCGTTGTCTAAGTGAAACGTGTACAGGTCCCTCCGATCTTTAAGGAAAATATTACCGTTGGAGAAGGAGCCGACCTTACCTATAAATAGAAGCTCATTTGAAAGAGATAAAAAAAAAGGCTGACAGATCTTCGACTCATGTGATTACATGCTTGAAGTGATTTCTAGAGAGAGAGGATCTTATTAACTCTCAAAGATTCGTGCGACTCCGAATGTTGGTGATCACATTCGAGGGCTTTCGGGGATAGGAAGACAGAGGTGCCGACTACCTTGAAGTTCGAGGGCTTCCTTGCTGAGGAAGACAGCGGTTGCCAACTACCTTGAAGTTGAGGGCTTGTGGGGATAACAAGGCAGAGACTCCGATCTTCGTATCGAGGGCTTACCCTGGTGTGGGTAAGACAGACTTGCTTGAAAGTATAAATCAAGGGACCTTTATCCAAGGTTGTTGGATACCCTTCTCTTTGGGTTAAAAGACTTATATCTTGTTACTTGTAGTTTAAGTACTTGTTTATATTCCGCTTCTTTTTGTATTATAATGAAAGTATAACTTTCTTATACTTTTTTATTTGTACTCTGTTTCATTTAGATTCTATACGCTTTAAGGTAGAATCTCATATTATAATCTTTTGTTAAGTTTCAATTTCCGGAACCATATTTCCAGAACCTACTTTCGGAATCTCTTTCCAAGCTTGCATTTGGTGTTAGAGGTGTTGTGAATTTTCTTAGTTTAACTCTGTTAAACTTAGCCCTTTCCTTCTCTTAAGGAAAACATAGTTATTCATAACTAACTTTAAAAGTTCCAAAGGAATTTTTAAAGTATACAATTCACCCCCCCTCTTGTATATTGAGCATCTACATCACTATTTCGATCCTACAGCTCTTCCCAATATGACCAAACTCAATAAAACGAGTTTTAATCACTTTTTTTTTCCATTTCAAGTATATTTCTCACCCATATACCTTCTTCAAAATATCCAAAATGTAAAGGATAGAAAATACACAGATGATTTCCACATAGATGAATCACATGCTAATTGTAGACAACTCATACAAAGATGACTCCCATGTATATAACTTGTATATATATATGGTGACTGATACGTTGTCCTCCATGACTCGCATACTAATGTTGGTGACTTATATGCAGTGTAGTGAATGAATCACATGTTGGCCATGAGTTAGCCAAATTTTAGCCTTAGAATTGAAACTTATTAAAATAAAAACTTAGTGTAGGATTTTCCAGTTCATCTTGAATTGATTTAAAATAATGATAATTAAAAATTAAAATCCTGTTAAGAATCTAACCATAAAATTCATAAATCAATGTTTGAATTTTTAATTAATTACAAATATGAATAGAATAATGAAAAATCATATATTAATACATTTATTTCTTTCATTCTAGATTTATAAAAATATAAAAAATGAGAGGATTTATTTGGTTTCATCTAAATTTTGGGGTTAATTTCTGATGAAAAATAAATCATAATTTTCAAAATTTAGCACTCATCACTCCACCATACTTATACTATTATAGTTTCAAGAAATGAAATGAATTTAAAATTAAAAAAGTATTATCCTACCTAATTTAAATACTCAAACTAGAAAAATAAGAAATAAAGTTTCATTCATTATTGAAAATATCCTGCTTCCTCTATGAGTATAACCCACTACACCACTTCAATTAAATCAAAATTTCTATTTCCAAGAGTGGAAATAAAATAGAATTTTTTAGAATTAATACTTTTACAACTGACACATTTATTTATCCATTTTTCATAAGCTCTTAATACCAAAGATCCATTTTCCACTTTCTTGATACAACTCAAATGAAATTATTACAAGTATATTACCCCTTCTTCATATGGGTTAAATATTTCCTTCACCTAAATCCATTCATTTTTAATAATTAGGCACTTATTTATTTTTTACCAACCATGTTTTTGAAATTTACTTATTTAATATGCAAGTGGATTTTATTACTCACACAACGAGTGCCTAATTTTCACAAAAATTTATATGGAATCCTAATTTCTTATTTTACTCAAGTTTTAAAGGACTTATATGAATTTATTTTGAGTTTTTTCATGATGTGTTATTTTCTAAAAATTCAAAAGTTCGATAAGATAAATTTCAATATTCTATTTTACTCATGTTATAATTTTGATTATAATTAAATATTTTATATTACACTCTTCTTCCCAATTATAAAAAAAATCCATTAAAACAATAGACAATATCACTTAGAAATCCTCTAAATTCAACATCTTCAAAATTCGTGGAATTTATTAGAACTAGAATGATATTTTCCACTATATAGGATAAATTTGAAACTCAATTTACTATCATAAAAACACTCCAAAAATAAAAAATAAAAAATAAAAAAGAATTCAGAATTTATTAATATATTCTAAAAAAATAGATCCTGAAAAGACTCAAATAGGTTTTTAACTAATCTTAAATAGATGGAAAACACCCTCATACTACTCTAACACTTATCATTAATTCTTAACAAAATTAAAATAGTTATAGTGATAAAACAAATCCAAATGGAAGAATACAACCTGACTATTATGCCCAGAAATTTTGAGTTAATCTTTTTCTCTCGGTGCTTTATGGAAAACCTTGAGATAGCCTCTTGAATGTTGTTCACTTAAAAACCTAATGAAAAATAAAATTAAACATGCAAGTATTTTTATTCAAACAAAATGTAAAATGTGAAATAGGGAATGGAAAATAATCTTAGAAAATTCCCTAAGTGGTTATTGTTTTTAAAAATGCCAACAACTAGAAAGTTTTAGTGGTTAAACCTAACTAGAAGGGGGGGGGGGTTATGGTTTCATTGATAGAAACCACCAAAAGTATTTTTTTTCTAATTTCCATGAGTGGTAACTAGTTTTAGAGAACCCTGTGATTATATTAATAAATTCCCATCCCAAGAAATAAATAAGTAAAGAATGAATATAATGGGGGAGGGAAGAGAAAGAAATGGGAATCCCTGTTATTTGATGTATCCACCTCCATCTGTTGTTCAATGTGTTTCTAGGGAGGTACAAGATTCACCATAGGTCCCAAATATTGTTTTTCAAACTCATCCGATATATATTTAAGAATGTTATCAAAAAATATTCATTAATATCCTCTTATACTTATTGTTCAGCCACTTATTCTAGTTCTAGAATATGTTTCTCTTCCATGGTGGCTACCTAAAATTATTTTTCATTATCCAGGGTAGAATTTTATTTTGTCTAACTTGAAAATTTAGTGTATAGGAGTCATCATTCCTCTCAAGTAGTAAATAATAAAAAGAAAATGAATCCAATATAAGTTATACTCACTTTAGTGGCTCAACCATGAGATATTGGTCTTGAATGAACGCCTCTATACTGATTTTTATAGGATAGGATAATGGGTTTATAAAAATTTTCTTCAAATCTTGAAATTTTATTTTCTTCCTCTTCTTTGAGGAAAAAATCCATTAATTCTGAATTTTTATTTTCAAAAAAAGAGGGTTTGTCTTATAATAAATTTATGGAAGGATAAAAATAAGAGAGTCTAAGTTTTATTAATCCCCCTATAATGTTTCATATAGTAACTTGTACTAATAATTGAGTTATATATATTCTCACTTAGAAATGTGTGGGAGAGAAGGTTCATCAGGTGTTGCTTCAACCTCTCAAATGAATTCTTGAGAAAAGGACAAGGAAACTTCTTAAACTTATTATTCTTCATATTGTTGTCCTTTATCCATGAGAACTTAAAGGGTAGTGGACATCCTGACTATAATATTATTTAGTTCTCCTATATAACTTTTTTATTCCTTTATCTATTGATCCAAAGATAAAGAGATATTGATGTATCCTTGAATATCATTCGGTGTGGGTTTTTATTCACTTTGATGGTGTGGGGGTTTATGATTTTATTTTTTAATAACTTTATTGGTGTACTAGGTTTCATCATCCCAACCATTGGAAAGTACAAAAGGTTTCCTAGAATGATACTCTTGAATTTTCTCCTCATCAATCTCCCATGGGAAGAAAATTGACTAAAATTTAAAATTTTGGTTAGGTGTGGTTCCGTCACCTCATATGTGATTTTTTCAATCTCTTGGAACCAGGAATAAATGTGAGGATATATTAAAGAATAGTCCCATTGAGAATCATTTTATATTTTGAAAAAGGAAATAAAGAAATAAATAAATAGAAAAAAAATAAAAACAAAGAAATAAAATATAAAAGAAAGAAAAGAAACTAATTAAAAATGCACTAAAATATGTAAATAATTGGACCATCTCCCTAAAAATAACACCAAGTTTGATAAACCATAATTTTGGAGGGATATTGAAGTAGAATTAAAAATAACCTTTATAATATAAATCTTACCATAAGTTTGTATCTCAAGGAACAAGGCCTAGAGATTCTCTATTCTGGAACTTATGTTTCTTTTTTGATTTTTTTCATTTGTTTAAAATAGAATAAAATGAAATAGAGATAGATACAATCCTAAAATTGAAATGAAAATGAAAATATAATTTAATAAAAGAAATTATACACCCATGTATTCAACCTCAATGATAATTTATTATCTCACAACTTAGATTACCTATTCACACTCTCTATATGTTTCTAATTAGAAACACACACCACCATTGTATAAATTGTATGAATGAAAATCACTCTCAGGAGACCTCCTAAGTGACTAGATTACCAATATCTAAAATTGACCACAACCATGAGTCTATACACCACAAAAACACTGATCTCATCATACAATATGGATTCAGGTAGTGGGAGAGGAATTGAATTTAGAAATGTGAAAAGAAATAGGTGAAATGTGAGCTTGAGGTATTATCATCACCTATAAAACTCAATCACCTAAATCCCTAAAAGAAAATATAAAATATGAGATCAGTTCATAAAATATATATTAAATTGTTTTAATCAAGTGGGTTATTCTTAGGTTAGCCTCTCATCATAGACGAGATCTTGAGTATCACAGTTATCAAAAAATAAAAAAAATAAATAAAAGATGAAGAACACATGAATATAACATAACGAATGAATGAATTATAATATATAAAACACAATGAACCTAAAATAAATCAAGTCAAGGTTAAAGACCATGGTAAAAAAATTTATAAAATGGAGAGGGTAATATATTTATAATAATAGTTTCACCTTATTACTCCTTTCTCTAAGTTTTTAGTGTCGTGAGTAGTGAGTTATTTCCTTCCTTGGATGGATTAAAAGTGTCTTATAAGAGGGTCTATATTCCACTAACAAGATGCTATCAAACATCCCATATCCATTCACTTCCCATCATTAGTGTATACTTCTTAATTTAGATGATTCAAATGTATATCATAGGCTCTTCTCGATGTGTCCAAACTTGAGAAAATGAGTTTTAATCATTTTTTTCATTTTAGGTACTTTTCACATTGGTTAAAATTCATAAAAAAATACATAAAGTGAATAATCACACATACACAGATGAATCCCATGGAGAAAAATTACATAATAGTTGTAGATAACTTGTATATAGATTACTTCCAGGTAGATAACCCATATGTAGTCCTGGTGGCTCATAGGTTGGCCTCCATGATTCATACAGAGATTTTGGTGACCCATACACAACCCAATAAATGACTCGTACATTGGCTAGGACTTAGATAATATTCATCCTTAGACTTTCAACTCATAAAAAGAAAATTAGTGTAGAAAAGTTTATCTAATATCATTAAAAAAACTTAGTGAAGTATTATATAGTTAATCTATAATTAATTCAAAATATTGAAAAATTAGAATAAATATCCTAATAAAAATTTAATCACACAATTGAAAATTTTTTGTATGTATTTTTAATTAATTATAGAGGTGAATTAAAAAGTTAAAAATCATAGATCAAGAAACATTTTTACATTCATTTTATATTTACAAAAGTATAAAAAATGAGATCATTTCCCAGGTTTATTTAAAATTTGGGTTTAATGTGTAATGAAAAAAAATTAAAATTTTGAAAATGTTGTCTCTCATCAAGATCCTCAAAGGTCCTATGATGTTTTTCTAAAAAAACATCTTCACATAGTTAATGAGGATAAATAGGTACTAAATGGTTCTTTGGATCCCCACCAAGGTGATCCTAAGGATCTTTATCAAGAGAATTTATCCTCATTTAGGGTCCAACAATGAAATTTAATGTCTAATAACTTCATCAAACAAACTCGCCATATCAATATTTGAGTTATTCATAATAACACCCCACACCAATCCCCATGTGATCCAAAAACATATATATAGGACATATTAAAGTATACTTTATCTTAAACATATACCATTGGGGGCATCTAGATAATATTTATGCTATATTAAAGATGAATTGATTTTAAGTTTCCATTATTATGATCAGAAGGTTATCATTAAAATGTAATAATTTTATACCATCTCTCAAAATGTAATACTTTCAAACCATATATCAAAATGAAAGATCTTCACACCACTCTGAAATGTAAATGATTTAATTTATTTCCAAATATAATTCTTTTATTATAGTCCTTAATTTTAAAGGATCTCAAGTTTTTTTTTAAAAACATCTTTTTATTTTCAAGATCAGAAGTATATTTCAAAATTAAGATATATTTTCTTCAATGATTATTTTGAAATTAATATGTATTTTTTTGGGAACTTTTTATGGGTTACAAAGGGATTTCTAAAATCTAAACATAGTGGAAGAATACTCTAAAAACCAATTAATACCTTTATATATATATATGTGTGTGTGTGTGTGTTTGTAATGAATAAATAAAATAGAGAAATAAACAATTAACATTTCACCATTTGATCTAGGATATGAAATCTCTTTATAAGTTAAGCGGTTAGAAGATTCTTTCCTCTGGAGGTATGTATGGATTATGGGAATCACCCAGTGTTTGGGTAGGATCTCTCTAATCTCTATGTTTTGTTAGAACCTTGTTCTAAGGTAGGATATAAATTAAAGTATATAATTTAATTGAGAAGTTTTAGTGTAAAATATTGATAAAAATTTCTAATATTGATCTTGTTTATATATCCATCCAAATACCTGACATGGAACTCAAATGTTTGGCTATATTGATGAGATGCTTCAAAAATGATCAAATGTTATAGATTATTGTAATATATAGATCAATTCCCATAATAATCATTTAACTTTTAAAAAATTATTATATAAATTTAAACTCCTTAAATCATCATCTTATGATTATTGAATTTGATATATGATATCTAGTGTAGGAGATCATGGCTAAACCATGAATTATTGAATAACATGATAATTATAATGAAAAACACCATGACACAGTGCCCTTTACTACACCATAGTATATCTCTGTATAGAACATAATATATAATATTTCATGGTGCAATATCAAACAGACTACAACTTCCAATACATCATGGCCTTTTTCGTTTAAGTTTATATATCCATTAATCTCCCACTTTTAATAAAACTTAATAGAAATAGTTCAATTTCAAATTTATGTCAGATCATATAAAAAATCATTAAATCATATCCAAAATTTTTTTTTGACATGTTTAAACCTCTTTTTGAAAAATCTATCACCCATTCACCATGTATCACATCATATGTAATACCTCATGATTATTCATCCAAAAATTCTTCTGGATATCCTTCAAAACACTTTTATAGAAACTCTAAATGTTTCATAAACATGATTCTCATTCAAAAAACCATAAAATGTGACCCCATGGACCTTTTTAGCATTGAAAATAATTATAAATTCCCAAATCTATAATTTTAAGAAAATAATAGACTCTATAAAATAATCAATGATATTCAAACTACAAAGGAATTTGGTGTGATCTCCATTAAATGCATGTATCTCTATACCTATGTACAACAACTTCATCACATGAAAGTATACATACTCATATAATCCATTTTTCTAAGACATAGAGTGATCAGGGGACACAAGGTATTTCAATCCCATATAGCCTCTTTATATGTTCTCAATTCTTTGAGTATATATTTTCTAGGTCGATGAATACATCACATGTCATTTATCTTATTGGATAAGGACGTCACATGTACCTCACCTAAGTAGATAATAAACTAATATTCACTATCTAATTATATCCATACATTTCCCTATTCTATCTCAATAAAGAGCTCACATTTCATACTTATCATATGATAATAAAAATCCTATCTTGGTTAAGCTATAACCGATGACATGATAAAAAACAAACCCAACCAGTACTGATTATCTAATCCACAATGATTGCATAATAAAGGTATCAAATTATGAAGGTTATTATTATAATTATATTTCAAACTTAAGGTATTATGATTCAATATAAAATATACACCCTTAGTATACCAAAGACATAGTTTATGACACTATAAGTGGTATATACTTGACGGTCCATCCTGCACACAAAACCCAATTTGTGGCTGATAAAAATATTTCATATCTTGATAAAAAATATCCTACTCATTCTAACCTTAATATTTCATCATAGACTATAATACTTCATGAAGAATATAAGTTAAGAATAACTCAAATTATTACTTCGAGAGGTCAATTATCATTTCACTTCACTATATATATATATATCCAACATGAAAGAATGATGAAGTGGATATTTCCTTTTATACAACATGATACATATTATATTCTAAAACTCTTTTAAGAATACATTATCAAAACTTTACATAATATCTTTTCTATCACATCACATATGATAGATTTTCATACCATCCTTATATTTTTTACATTTTTTTCTAGTTTTATTAAATTCATTACATGTCTCAATAATTATTACCACAAATCTATGTGCCCATTTGATAAAAACCTATCATAATATCCTTTAGTGAGTAACAACCATTAAGAAATATGGTTTGAATAATGAAAAATATTAGGAATCATATTGCTGATATTAAACTCTTTAGACAAGTATTAAAACTATTTAACATCACAATATCAAATCTTAAAATGTTAATAAATCCTATGTTCTATTTAAACTCTTTTAAAGTTAATTGTCACTATCATTCTTATGAAAATTCCATCATACTTTTCCATGAGATCATTTTGGTAACTAATATAAAACTTTACATTATTTATTTACCAAAATATCCTAAAATTATTTAGGATATCAAGTTTTATTCACTTTGAATATTTACTAGAATATTCTTTGACCTTTTAACTTCTATAAGTTAAGATATACTCCCACTAGCATCTTATAAATTACATTTTTTCTATAATACCATTCTAAGATATACAAACTCCTTTATGTTTAGGAAATAAAACTCATTTCCTTTAGTTGGAATACTTAATAAATAAACTATCACATACATATTTTATATGGTATTATATGTGTTCAAATAATTATTTAAAATAATAATTTATTCTTTATATATACCACTGTTGATAGTGGAATCATATTCCCTCATATTATTTTATAATAATTTTTATATAAATAAAATTTCTTTTATCCTTTTATATTTTTCAAATGTGTTATATAGTCAGATGAATCATAAACTATATGTATAAAAATATTCATCTCATTTATTCAAACAAATATTGTTTACAAACATCTCTTAACATATAAAATTTAATAAATGAGATTAAAAATACACACCCTTAATTTTAAATTTCTCTTATACATGAAGTACTTATCACATCCGAGTTCTTAATTTAAAAACTCATTACTTTATTACTTCAAATCATACTTTTGGATTATTATATCAACTATTTATAAATTTTGAGCTATTACATATTCAAAACACTTGTATAACATATATTTGGTATCATATATCATATAAAAATCTAAAAATGATTATTATAACATCATACCTAGTGTGAATTATCTATAGGATTTCATTCAAACCTTTAGGTATTCAGTTTAGTTCTTTCTCCACTGGCCATGATTTCGATATTGAAAACATTTCCATTCATTTTATATGATTTATATGGTGGTATGGACTCTCCATGACCTATCTTATTTTGTTTCTAGACAATACTTTTAACCTTTTCCTTTTGTACCTTCATTATGTTACTAGATCTTTGACCTCCCTTATCCTGATTAAATACCCACAACATATTAAAAAAATCAGTTATAATTTTATCAAACTCATTCATATTTTAATTAAGAATAAATTGTTATAATTTTTTTAGAATTGACTATAAAATAAAGTATATTTCCAGATCAATCCTATGAGGAGAACCCATTCTCTCTAAGACATTGACATACCAAATATTATTGAGTACATATATGGATACTAATGTTCCTTCTTCTATATTTTAGTGAAATAGAGCATTCTACACCTCATAACTCTAATGCCTAGCTTGTTCCTGATAGATGCTTTTCAAGTTTTCTATCATCTTGTATGAACCATTCCTTCATGTTGATTTTTCAACTTAGGTTCCATGGACACAAGCATGATGGTAGATACTTTTACTGAATCATTAAGATACCTATCATAAGTATATATGTATTTTTATTAAATGACTTCACCACCTGGTTTCTTAGGAAGGTGATTTTCCAACACATAGAATTTCCCTCCTTTCTTAAGAACCATTCCTAATTTTCAATACTAGTTAAATAAATTAATCCCATTAAATTTTTTAATTATACAAGATAGAACTCAAGGTTAAGATCGAATATGATGACGATTCCATTAGATCAATAACAAAATCTTTTATATGATGAGTGTTATGATTTAAATTCATTTAATAAGGAATTTTATTAAATGTTATCCCACTAAAATTATGTCCCCTTTTGAATTTCATCATATCCATTAATATTCCAAGATTCATATTTCACTAAACAGCAAGTCCTCTTTGGTGTTCCTCCAACTGATTATTTATTTATGTAGGCTATTATTCCCATCATATTATATATGTATCTTGGATGGTTGAGTGGAGAACCCCTCATCTAATCCATTATATAGATAAACTCAACACTATTCCTCTAGTATCCTTTTTAAAGGTTTACTAGCTAAGTGTAACCCAAATAAAATGCCAAAAATGGGTGCCAAATCCTATTAGGTTCACCCATTACTTGCTTTACTTATAAAAGATAATATAGAGGCACCATTTTTTTGAAGAAACTACCTTGTTTAATGTCTATGGTCTTGAAAAGTGTTCACTTTTAACGGAATATGACACTTAATATTTTTAAAGGGTATTTAATCTCACCATATTATCTCATATATTCTCTTTTCATGCATTCATTCTTATAATGATTTAGTTTAGAATCATATTACTTCCAACTAACCAATACGTTCCAACCATATTAACGTGTAACTATTTACAAAACTCATAGTTTATGTTACTAACCCAAATTAAAATTAAAATATCTTTATACATATATAAATATATCCTATGCGTAATTTACATGAAAAAATTTAATGTAAAGGTTTTTAATCATATGAAATTAACAACCCATAAAGAGTAAGTCTAAAGTGATAGGTATCCAACTCCCACTTTTCTAGAAAAGTCATAATCCTAAAAACTAGTGAGAAGTCTGACCTAAAGTCCCTCAACCCATGGATATTTTACTTAAGAGATATATCAATTCCATTGGAAATTTAACACCTAATATGTATAAACTATAAGAAACTTATTAATTCAATATCATAACCTAGAACAATCCAAAACTATAGTAGAATAAAACTAAATTCATTATCATACCTTGCATGTAACTCCTTATATGAATCTATGATAGTTTATAGAAGCTGTTTGACACTTTAAACTAAAGAATACATCCATTTATAATATAATAAATTTATATATATGAAAAAATTAGGATATATTTAAACATGAGATAAATTATTTTTGAAACAATCATAACTAAATTATAAATATATTATAATTTAGCACAAATAAATATTCACTTTTATCTAATATGAACATTTCATATTGTCATTTATATGGTTTTAATATGTACTCCTTTATATTTAAAAAAATGTGATAAATTTATTATGCAACATTTTATTATCAAATAATAAATATTTCACTTTTATGAAAAATATTTACATAAATTAAATATATAACATTGGATTTTATTTAAACCATAGATCATGTTAACACCTAAAACTTCTTTTCTAATGGTTCAAATAAATATTCAAAATAAGGACTTAATATAAGCATTTTATATTTTAATTTATGAATGATTTAAAAATTAAAACAAATAATTTTATATTTTACCTTATTTTAATTTATTAACACTTTATAAAATTTTTAACCATATAAACCAACTTTAAACCTAGATCATATCTACTAAAAATTTTTTTGGTATGAAAGGTTTTTGAAAATTTTAGGGAAAATATAATTTTCTTTAAAATTATATCCAAAATGGCTTGCACCACAAGGCTATGCCATAGTACTTAGGAAACCCATTTTTTAGTTCCTTAATTCATTCAAAAATCAAACCATATGTTGACAGATCTTTCTATGATATCACTAATGGGTAACATAGGGATGTCTAGAATCTAAATGTATAAGAAGAATACTCCAAAACCTAATTAATCCAAAAATATATCTATTTTTTTGGAATGAATAATTAATGATGAAATGAAAGACATAACTTTTACTAGTTTATCCAACCTATTTGAATTTTTTCTTAATAATTGGATCAAGATCATTGAGAATCATCTAAAAGACTCTTTCCTCTAAAGGTATCTACATCTCCATGAGATTTTAGTATATATTTTCCTTTAATTAAATATTATAAGCTTTCTCCACATGCAACACAAAACTAAAATGATCCATGACATATTAAAATTAAAATAAGAATAAAAACTCTAGTAAGTAATAATTCTAATCAATTAAAAATTATTACACTTAGACGGTAAATAATTAATAGGATTTAATGTTAAAAATGATTGTTTTTAAATACATTTTTTAAGTGTTGTGTATTTTTTCCTAATAAATTAAATTTATAAATTTTAAATAATGATAATAATAACATGTAATATTTTAATATATTAGATAATATATTAAAATTCATTTAATTAGTAAATTATATGAAATAAGATTATAAACACTCAAATCTTAAAGTTTTTTTTCTATTAAATAATTTTTTATTTATTTTCATTTAAAATAAAAATTAATGTATTTTAGAATTTTAATTTGATGAAATTAAATTAATTATTAAATTTATCATATAAAAATTAGCTTGGGGTTAAGTTTTGGTATTTTTATAAAAAAGTTGATTTTTAAGTGAATAGTGAAAATATCATTTTTACGAATACTATCATTTTTGAAGACATAATCATGATATAATAATGAATTAAATTTTAATTTTTTTTAATTACAAGATATTTATTCAAATGAGTGAGATAAAATATTTAAAATTATTATTTTGTAGTTATAAATCTGTGTTTGATAGTTTGGAAAAAGGTGGTATTTTCTTCTAATAAAAGAACTATTTTTGATCCTTTTATTTAATTAGTTAATTAAATGGTTACATTTAATTGTGATTTTTTTTAAAGTCACATAAAAGCAATTTTTTATTCATAAACCAATAAGTGTCATGATAATCAATTCTATATATGGTTTTGGTGTAAAAACATCCTTATACTTATAAAGGTAATTTAAAAAAAATATTTTTTGTATCGTTTTGTGCACTTATATTAAAATTAATTTTTCAAACCCATAGAAATTGGATATTATAAAATGGGTTAAATATTTTTAATTATCATAATAAACATTAGGTAATAAGGTGAAATTAATTTTTTGACATATAAATAAGTTACCATGGTAAAAATTTATCCCCATGGTAAGGGTTAAAAAGATTAAAAATGAGGGTTAACCTAATAAATAAGGAAAAAATCACTAACACATTCCCCAATTTTATCATTTGAGTTAATTTTAACCCACCATAACCCTAAATTTTAAATTGGAGTTATTTGTTTCCACTTTCCCTTGAAAATGAGTTTATATTATTTTAAAGTTATAAGTAATTACAAGAGTGCTACTCCTCTTAATTATAAAAGGATACTTCCACCACCTCTTCAAGAAACTCTAAAAATTAAAATTATCCCCTATAGTCTATATCCTTCACTTACTAAATAACCATATCCAAAATTTTTGAGCTTCTAGTCCCTAGATTGTTTCCAAATCCTTTTTAAATCAAGAAGGTTTCCAAGAGAAGATTAAAATTTTCTACCTTAGTATTTTCTCATCTCTTATCATTATTTCATTTATTTTAGTTCCACATATTATTAAATATTATTTATAAATATATTATTTTTTTTTTAAAAAATTAATATTCTTTTAAATTAATATTATCATTATTAAATAGATTGATCTTATTCATTTAGTCATTATAACACGATCTTATTTGGGTCGGTTTTACCACCTACGTGAATGATGTTATAATGATTATATAATGAATTATTAAAAAATATTAAATACTTAAAATATTTTATAATAATTAAAAATTCATTATTTTATCATAATTATAAAATAATGATACTATAAAATAACTATAATTATCTAATTAATTATAGAATGTTCTTACTTTGGTCAGTTTAACTGCCAATATGAATGATGTTATGAATTTTTATCATTTATAGTTATTAAAACATAATTTCTAGTAAGAAATGATTTTAATATAACAAAAATAATTATTTTTTGGTTTATATAATGAGAATATTAATATTTGATTCAATATTACTGAACAAACATTTTTTTTTGATAAAAGTTACCGAAATAAACTCTTTTTAAATTTAATCTTCAAGAATCATACCTCAGAGTTCCCTGTAATAAACATGGAACTTCATATATCATTATAGAACTTCTATTATTAATATCTTGACTATTCATGTGATGAGAAACTTATAAACATGGGGTGATAAATGAAACTATTATACCAAAATAAACAAGGAACAATAAAAACCACTAATCACCAATAATTAGTATTAACTAAAAAAGTGAAATTTATGTAATAAATGAACACAAAAGAATATTAAAAAAGGTAATAAATATGAATGAAATTTTATAATATATTGTAAATGATTTTATAGTATTATATAAGAATTTTAAAAGTGTCTTACTGAGCAGGAATCCATGGTAAGAGATTTTCTTGACTAAATATATTTTCTCAAGTCATAATTATTACTCTTTAACTATGGGTTTTCAATATTTTTTTTAATGTATACTAAGATGATTTTATATTTCCCTCACTCATTTTTTCTTATTTAATTAAATTTTAAAAATCAATGACATATTTTTTGATGAATTTCTTTCTTCTTAAAAATTTGGAGATGTTATGAATAATTCAAATCCTCTCCAAATAAGCTATTTTTATTCTGTATCCATATTCACTCTTCCTACCAATATTATACCTTATTATTTTAAAGTCAAAATATCCTTTATTTCTATAGATATTAAAATTTATCATTACCCATTTTCAAAAATATTTATGTTTTGGGTATCAATAAAGGTATTTTTTAATATTGATTTTCTCCTTTCACGATCATATATTTTATCTTCCACTCCACATTTCATTTGAAAAAATTTATGTATTTTTCAAGGCCATATTTTTGGTATTTATTTTAATGTGTAATTTTAAAAAATATTTTATATTAATTTCTTGAAATTTTTTTTAAGGTGACTCATAACTTCACTTTTTTACAAAAAGGATAAAAATGTTTTATGAAATCAATTTTCATGACTTCACTTCAATTTTTATCTTTATCACCAAAATATATAACTCCTGTAGAGTTAAGTTATATAAATCACTCTCTAAATTTCTTTACGAAATAATCCTTTTATGTTATTGAAATTTTATTATCAATCGATTTAATTTTGATATCATGTTATGTGATACCATTTTGAAATGATATGAAACCCATTTTCTTTCCATGGGTTCTTACGGAATGATGGATGATTCATATCTTATGGAAAGAAATATGTATGTTTGTTTATAAGTGGGGAATTATATCACCCTAAAATTTATTATTTATGTTTTATATCTCACAATATAATGATATTTTTCATATATATGATCATGTTTAACTTTATTTACAAGATTATGCACTTGAATTATCACACTTATCTTTGTTTACAAGATTTTATATAGACATGATCATATTTATCTTTGTTTATAAGATTGTGTGTGGAAATGATCATGTTTATCTTTTTTAATAAGATTTTACATGTCTTTGATCATGTTTATCTTTTTTCATATGATTTTTTATAGATATGATCATGTTTTTCTTTGTTCAGAATATTATGATTTTCTATAATTATGTCATATTTACATGTTATGACATATGCCTATGTTATACTTCATGGAACATGTTCATTTTATCATTATTTTTCACTCTTAGGCCATGGAATATGTTTGATCATTTTTGATTACATGTCCTTATATTATGAATTATGGACCACTCTTATTGTTACATATTCTTTTTAATAAGATATTTATCTCATGCTTATATTCTCTCATATTCTTATTATTTAATCCTTGATGACATGTTGATATGTTTCCCATTACTGATCATTTAATATCACCCATTTCTTATATTTCCATTCCCAAGGTTAGGAATATGGGTATATCTTTTGAGAAGTCCAGAAGGGAGTCTAATGTAGTTTAATTATAGAGAAACAATCACTAGAATAGTAAAATAAGCTGTTTATGTATTTGATCCCAAAATATATTAAACCTTTGGTTATTGGGATTATGAGATTATTTTTTAGATGTAATGTTTAACTTATGGAAATTATGTAAAAAAATATATGTTTTTCTTGGGTCATCTTAGTATCAAAACTAGTATGAAAATTATGTGTTTTTAGAATAGAATCCTAGAGTGAGGGTCTAGGGAGCCTCAGTTGGTATTAGATCATGATTTAGTTTTTTAGGGATTAATACTAGATAACATTAGTGAAAACCATAGGTATAAGTCTAATTATAGGATAAGATTCTTATGTTTTGGTAAAGTATATATTTTTTGGTTTCCTAGCTATGGAATACCTATAAAGGTACAAACAAGTAAATGTAGTCTCTAGATCAAATTCACCTAATGTTAATAACCATAATGTGTCTGGTTGGGTAATAACTTAATATTAAATTGGTGGATTAAAATGAATATTATCTATATACATTCTCTAAAACTCTTGTGGGATATTATTCGGTGACTCACATTCTCTTTTTGAACCATAATAATGTATTTGAACACATTTTTATAGTATCATTAGAGAACCTAATAAGAATATGACCATGGATAACCTATATTAAAACCTAGAGACTCATAAGATAGGTTATGCAAGTAATTTATGAGTTAATTTTTTCTAATTTTATAGTTTCCTTTTATAAATTTACTAACTTAAGTATTCTCATACCTCAACTTTCATTTATTTAAGAAATTATTGAAGCCTGGAGAAATTGAGTTAATAATGGTTGTGATAGAAAATGTAGTGATTGTCCCAATGAACAACCTAACAACATAGGTGTTAGAGTACAAAATCTTGTGATAATGATCACATAGATTTGAATAATAATGGGAAACATGTTGAGATTTGAAATGAACCAAGTAAGGAGAAACTTATTATAGAGTTTTTCACCTGGAAACAGCCACGTTCATTTAGTTGGTCTTAAAACCCACTAATTTATGATAAATAGATTAATTTAATAAAGAATATATTTCTCATTCTATAATGCTCATACCATGATAAGGTTTTTCCAACTTCTATCACTTGGAGTGTGAGGTTGACTAATGGTGGACTCTCATTATGAATAAAACACAAAAGTAAAAAAGTTGACTCTATGGAATGGGAGGATTTCAAGAAAATATTATTTATTAAATATTTTCTTCAAACTCTTTACATGAATATAGAGAGAGAATTATTAGAGTTGAAGAAAAAGAAGGATGAATATATAGGTACTTATGATGATAACTTTATGAGACTCATAATGCATGCCTTTATTTTTATTATTATCCTTGAAAGTGAGATCAAATTATTATTTTTTGGCCTAAAACTAAGTATTCAAAATGAATTATATATAAGAGAATTTAGTTTCTATAAATAAATTGTTCAAAGTGAACTTAAATTAGAAATAGAAACATGTGACACTCATTATTTCAGATAAAAGAAATGAAAAATTGAGTTTAATTGAAATTAAAAACGACATTTCACATGAAGGAAAAAAATTTCAATCATGTACAAACCAAAAATGCGGGATGAATCACCCAAGTGATTATTGAAAATGATCAAGAGAATGTTTTAAGTGTGGAAGGATTGACTATTGAGCTCATCATTATCAAAAAGGGATAAAGAGGCCCATAAATACAATATAGGAGGATAAAGTACCAACCAATACACCACCCACAATTCAAAGCTTAAAAGGAAATTGGTTTAGTAATTATGCAAATCAATACTCCAATCCAAGGTCTAACAAGGATATTAGGTTTGAGAAACCTCTAAAACCAAGTTAATAAGGAAGAAATTATACAAACACTAATGTTGAAGTAGGTCATGGAAATAAAGAGTGAAAGGTATAATCATCATCCACTCAATAAATAAAAACATTATACTTGTTTTTTGTTCTAACCAATCCATTATACATAGAATTATTTACATGAACGTCAATGATTAGATATTGGATTATTGAAGAAAACTCATAATAATATGATGGTTGTACCCCAAGTTTATAATTTTCTTTGATAGAAGTTGGTATGTGTGATATAGTCTCATTTTTATATAATTTCCACATAATTTCTATGAGATTTTAATTATCTTGTACTTATAATGTTATTTAAATGACATATTATCAAATCTTGTTTATTTTGTAGTGGATTTATATATTTTTGTAAAAATATGAGATTTTGGAGTTTGAAATAATAATATGTATTTGAGTTAATATTTTAATTTTTTTAAGTACTAATATTTTTTTTCTTTTTTGGATTGTTCATTGGATTATTATTTTTAGTACTTTTGGTTGAGACTGTTGAAATTAGGTTTTCAAGATTAGATGTTTTAAATTTTACTATCAATTGTTGGAATTTTATTTTTAAATCCAAAAATTCATTTTCTTTATCCATTTGAAATAAAATTTTATATTTTGAATACATAATTTTTCACAAGAATTGATTTTATAATGTTTTAAAATCTGTTATAAGAGAAGACTCATGTAAGCAGTTCACTTTTTGTTGGAATTTTCAAGCATCCATGTAAAAGGTTTTATTGCAATATATCTAAATGTGGAGGCTTCAACATGAGAAAATTTTTACATATCCAAATTCCCATATATTCTTTTCACCCAACCTAGATTCACATATGGGTTTCTTGGTTGGGAGTTATGTAGGAAAAAATGGATGGAGGGGTTTTCAATTTCATTTTTTCAGTTGGAAAGTTACTTGAGCCCGACCGATACTTAGATGGGTGTTCAAGGAACTAAATTTTGTGAATTAATATTAAGGGTTATGTGGATGAATGATATCAATATAAGGGCACAAATTCATGATATATGATTCTAAAAATTCATATAAAGAAGAAAAGTTAAGGAAGACCTGAGTAGGTGAGTACCGATGAACCTCATCCCAAGTCGAGTTAAAAGACATCGAGCTTGAATGATGAATATAACTGACCAAGATTTGAGGAAGATGATGATGGTCATTGATGTGTGAATTAAGATTGAATCAATTAATTTCAATATGACTAATATCCAAGATGAGATGGAAGACTCAAAATGATGCTTGACTTTTGAGATCGAGTCTGAAGGATAATGATGGAAACCAACAAAGGCTATAGTTCAACCACATCAAATCTATTTCTTCCTTCTGTTGGGATGATGATGGAGATGTTAGGGCCTCAAATATCTCAATTACTAAAATTTTATTCTTTATTATGTGAGAAAAATAGGTTTTTTAATAAATGCTTCAATGAAGTTTTAACCTTGAACCAAGCCTAATAAGATAACAAACACTGATCCATGCTTGTGAAAATAGAATGTGTTGTGTTTTTCAACGAGGAAGACACAATAATATTATAAGGATATGTAATATCAAAAACATGATTGTGATAACTGAATGATTCTATCAACCTATGATTAAGGCTAGTCATCTCAATAAAGAATGAATGACAATTAAGTATGCAGTTTAGTATTTAATTTTCAGGTTTGAGCATGAGAAAATTAATAAAATAGTTGGTTTAGATTTGATTAATGAATTACATGGATGAGGCTATTCTGAGTTATGGTGTAATTATTTTTCTTAGCTTGGGTAATTTTAGTATTATAAAGGTACAAGATTTTATATTGATTTTGATAATAGATAGATATTATTGAAATAGAATTTGTTGATATATTTAATGGATGCTGGTGAAAAAATTAATTATATGTGTCAAGAAAGTGAAAGTGGTTGTTTAAGGGTTTGAATAAAGTTACAAGGAAATTATAAGAGTCTTGGATAATTGATGATGTATTTTAAACAATTTTATGTCAAAATGGAAATATCTAAGAAGAAAAGTGAGGTAGGGATGAAAAACATGTGGGATTAGTAGATTTAATCCAGTGATAAAATTATTTATAAATAGTGGAACTAATAAATTGTTTGGGGGATTTTTTGGACTAGGAAAAATAATTTTTGGAACGATCCTCTAAAGGTAAGCATGAAATTCTTTTGTAGAGCATGATATGTGACTTCATTAAAGGTAGTTATTTGAAGATGAATTGAGGAGAGAAATATTTATTCTCAAAAGAGAATAATATCAATATATTACTTTTATTTTCTCCTTCTAATCCTTTATTTCATACCAATTGTGCATTTTATCTACAATTTTAAACAATATTTGTACTTGAATTCAAGAGAAGAATAATAATGATTTAGTTTATTGATTATTTTTATGTTCTTGATTCATTACTTCTCAATTTTAATTTATCCTTCTTGGACTTTTTACTTCATTTTAGTCATGTTCTTGGTTGTTGAAAAATTCTTGAACTCTTTATTCAAGATATTTGAAATATCTTTACCGCGAAAACACATTAACAGTTTGAAAAGTAATAATAACAAGGGATGTAAATTTATGGTTTCATAATAGTAGATTCCTTGAATAACCACATGATCATTAATTTCTCATAGCTGTGTGAAATACTGTCTTGAAAGAGACAATGTTATTTAAAGTAGTACCTATTACTATCGATAAGGATAATAGGAGTTTTTCTTAGTGGTCTGGTTTGTTAATTTATTTTAACATATTTTCTCTTAAACACTACATTTTTAATGTGATATTTAATCAGTTTCTCAAATATAATTTTAGGTATATTCCTTATCTTTAACAAAGTTAGTTCAAACAATCTTGAATCTTCATAATTTATTTCCCTATTAATAATTATTTTAGCCATATTCTAGTCTTTTTTAGTATAATTGGATCATAATAAGGCCCTTGGAATAACTCACCATTCCATTGGGTTTGACCCTTCTCACCACTACACTATTGAGAATAGGAAAAATATAAATTAATTTTTTGATAGAGTTAAATGACACTCTTATAAAAATTTTGGTGATATTATTGGGGGTTATTAGAATTGAGTTTCTTTAGGTTAAAAAAACAAATAATAAATAAATAAATAAATAAATCCAATGTTCTTGTTTGTGTGCAAAAATATCATAAGAACTGCTTGCTCGTTTTCTTTTTTAGTGCAGTTTACATTGAAATCTATTTTTTTGTGATGTATTTGAAATATACTATTGTGAAACTTTTTCAATTTAATCAAAAAATTTAAATCTAAATATAACATGCATAAAATAGATGTTCATTGATGTAGAAACTATAATAAATTGATCACAGACTTCATTAAGGCTAGCTATGAGAGGTTCTATGATACATGTGATCAATTTGATGGATTTTTTATTCAATGTATTGATCATGTTTTTTCTTTGAGAGTAATGTTATACTGATTTTATGAAGGGTTAATTGATGAAAAGTTCATATATTTGAACAAAATCATAGGGAGATTTCTTATATACCACAATGATGAAAAATTATGGAAAATTCTTATTAAGTTAGCTAGAGAAGATTAGTTTAAGTACCAACTTTTCAATGATAACTTATCATATTTTGAATCTTTAAATGAGATTCTGTTAGAACTAGTGAGCAATAAATGATTTTTTTTATTTTATCAAAGTTGAAATATTAGGATTTAAGGAGAGAATCTTGAAATTGAAACTGATTTGTGAAAAAAGTGATAAATTGACCAAATCATTTTAGGAATATAATAATAAAATATTTCTATAAAATGAAATTAAAATACAATATTTACAAAATATATAAGGTAAAATTGTTCACAAAATAAAATTAAAAGAGGTTCAGATCAATTATCTTCTTTTGGAAGATAAACCCACACCTCTAAAATCTAAAAATGAAGTGGATCATCAACTGTTTCTAAAGTATGTCTTGATGGAAGTTGAAATGGAACTATTTAATCACCATTAAATAAGAATCATACCATTCACTACTGAATTGGAGACAAATTTGAATAAAATTTATTTTGTGGATGTGAAAAATATAGAAGGTGGATTTGAATTGAATTAAAATGAACTAAAAGATTTTCAAACTAGGATTAAGAAACCTATTATAGAAATTGATTTTCAAAACTCTACAGTTTCAATCCATATTTCCATTTTTAGAGTGTTTTTTGTGAGGAAAATATTTTTATTTTTTTCCATAATCTTATAATAACCTTTTACCATTATTTTTCTTAATTTTTTTCCAAATTGGGTCAAATATATCCTGGAATTTAGATTGTATAGAAATTAGGTTTTTAATCAAAAACTGGATAAACAAATTTTCATTTTCTCTAAAGGGGTCTTCCATGTGTGTGTGATCAATTATAGGGTATTGGGTTATTTTTATATAAGTCTTAAACCTTGTAAAATTTATTTTAAAAAAAATTTAGGCTACACACATGTGGTTCCTAATAAAGAAATCACACCCTCTAGGTGACTGTGGTTAGTTCTCTAGGAAATTACAACATGGGACTTTAAATATATCACTTTATGGGAGATAACCCATGGTTCCATAAATTTATGTTTATATTTTTGAATAAAAATTCATCTCCTTTGACATTCATATGCACATTTTTTCCTCCCTGCTCACTTTCCCCCTAGATCTGAACATAGTAATTCAATTATCTTTATCCCAAATTTCATTTCTATATTCTATCACACTATATTAGTCTCATTGCTTTGATTTTTTTATTGTTTATAATGTTGATATGTTTGTATCACAAGGGTACCTTAATGGAGAGTCTAAGTAGGACTTAAAGTGTGTTTGTGAGAGAATAATTCTTGGTTAAGAAAAATTAAACAACACCACTATGATGGGAGTTTTTTCATTTTGCATTGAAGTTTTAATTTTTGAATATAACTATGTATTTCCTTAAGTAATGGAATTAAGATAAAGTGTGAGTTTAATTATATTTTTTGAAATATTATATTTTTATAAAATTAAGTGTGGGGGGATTACTCCATTGATGTAAATGAATTGAGTGAGCCTATTTTTAATTACCTGGTGTTTATCTTGTTTCTATCTAGATTTTTGGAAATCAGGTTGAAATAGAGTTGAAAAATTTTCTAGCACCCTAAAATACCTTTTAAATCAAAATACCACTAACTGTGGTAATAAATTCTCAACATGCCTGTTTTTTAGTTGAGTTGAAAATTATTAGGTTCTATTTACAGAGAAAAATCATGTAAATTCTTATTATTATTTGAAAAACTACTTTTAAATTGTGGGAACATGATATTTAAACTAAATTAGAACCCTTAAACATACATAAAACTGTTGAATTATAAAATTCATTTGAACTTTATCTTTTAAAATTGTTTCTTCCACCTTGAGATTAAATATTAGGGACAATGTTGGGTTTTATGTATGGGATATGGGTCTTAAATTTATTAAGTTGTACTTCAATGATAAAAAATAAAAAAACCCATATTTGGTTTTCAAAATTGGTTATTTTTCAAACTTCAAATTTCTCATTAAATGGGTTAAAATTTTATGAAGTGTGAAGGATTTTTGGATGTTTGAGGTGGTTAATCTTTATTACCATTTGGATTTAATTGGGAACATCTTTGTTTTCCCTCTTGGAAAATTTTTATTTAGGTATGATTTTGGGAATATATCTTACAATTATCATTAAATTAAATCTTTTTTAATTAAATTAAACTCATAATATATACATTTGAATGGGTTATGAAAAAAAATACTAATCCAGGTTGTACACTTTATTCTTTATTCTTTTATTGTTTAATGTGTTATTTATTATGTGATACTATTTATTCTATATTTCCCATTCAACAGTGTGTATATTTTTTCTAAGATATTAATTATGTGTGTTTTTTCATAGAGAAGAAAATAAAAGTTTGGAAGTTCTAGTTGAATTAAAATTGAAGCATGATAAATTATTTTCAAAATTTTAAATTTTAATTATTTTTATAAAATAGGAAACACACTTTTCATTGAGACCATTTAATTATAATAAGGCATTCAATTTGTGAACTTAAGAGATCCCATGGGGGGAAATATTTTTGAAAATTGATTCTTTGTAGCATTATAAATTTTCAACCTTGTGAATTATTTTCTTCAATTAAAATTTTAAAATTGATTGATTGAGGAAAAAATATCTATAGTGTATAAGAATTTGGTGTGTCCTCATTTCCTAATAATTTTCCACATCATTTATATGAGATTGTGATGATTTTGTACTTATAAATTTTTCAAGTAATAGACAGTTTTTTCTTGTTCATTTGGTTGATGAATTTATATATTTGTGTAAAAATATGATATTTTAGAGCTTAAATTGATAATAGTTGTTTTAGTTAATATTTAAATATTTTAAGAACCTATATTTTGTTTATTTTGTAGTTTTTTTATTAGAATATAATTATTTTTGAGTATTTTTGGTTGAGAATGTTGGAATTAATTTTTCCAGATTCCATGTTTTAAATTTTAATATCAATTTATGAAATATTATTTTTGAATCCAAAAATTCATTTTCTTTATTCATTTAAAATAAAAATTTATAATTTTATTGGATAATTTTTCACAAGAATTGTTTTTACAATGTTTTTAAATATGTTATAGGAGAAGAATCATGTTATAAGTTGACTACATATTTGATTTTCAAGTATACATGTAAAAGATTTTATTTCCACATATCCAAATGTCGAGGCATCCACAGGAGAAAATTTTCATGTATCCAAATGCACACTTATAAAAATTTTCACCCTTATTAGAACCAAATTTGTGAATTTGTGATTTGGAGAAACATAGGAAAAAACTGATGGAGAGGATTTCAATTTCATTTTTGTAAGAGGAAAAGTACCTGAGATCATTTGAGACTAAGAAGGGTGTTCTTGGAGCTGAAGATTGTGAATGAAGATTGAAGTTTCCAAGTCTAAATAAGATAAATCTAATGACACTAATGAATTATATATTATACCAAATTTTCTCATGAAGTAGATGAGTTGAGAACAACCTTAGAAAGTGAGAACCAACAAACCTCTACCCAGGACGAGTCAAAAGACACTGAGATTGAAGGAAAAAATGAACTAATTAAGATAGAAAGAATATGGTGATAACCATTGATGCATGAAGTGATCTTCAATTAATTCTCAATTATATTACTATTGGATAGTATGATCTGTATTACTTCAAATGAAGATGGAATTATGAGATTAGGTTTGAAGGATGATGATGGAAACCAACCAAGGCCATATCTTGACCACATATGATCAGTTTATTCCTTATAAAGGTCTGATTATTAAGATAATAGGACTCAAATATATAAATTAATATGATTTTATTGTTAAAAAAGTGAGAAAACTAGGTAGTGGAAGAAAAAATTCAATGAAGTTCTGACCTTGAATTGTGCCTGGTAAGCCAAAAAACACTGAGCCATGCCTATGCTATTGATTGTATTAGGTACCCAAATGAAGAAGAAACCAAAATTTTATAAGGATATGAGATATTGAAGAAGATTACTATTCCAACTTTGTAGGTCTATCAACCAATGATAAAGACTAACCATATCAATGAAGAATATAGAGAAATTAAGTACACATTTTAGTCTCTTCTTTTTAGGTTTGAGAATGGATGAATAAAGAAATTTTTTGGATTGGATTTGATTAAGGAAATCCACAGATGAGGATATGAAAAGTTGTCAGGGATTATTCTTCTAGATTGGTAAATTACATTATGATAAATGGTTAATATGTCATACTGATATCGATAACATCTAAACAAAATTACAACAGAAGTTGATAAGATATTAAATGAAGACAAGTGAAACAATTAATTGAATGTGTCAAGTAGGTTGTAGTGGTTGTTTAATTGTTTGGAAAAAGATTTAGGGTAGTGAAAATAGTATAAGATAATTGATAATGTATTTTAAATAATTTTAATTCAAAATGTAAATTATTTATATGCAAATAGAGACAGTGATGATAAACATGTAAAATCATTATATTTAAGTTAGTGGATAAATTATTTATAAAAATAGGAACTAATGAACTATTTGGGGGAATTTTTGGACAATCGTAACTAATTTTTGGAATGAACCACTAGAGGGGAACATGATATTACTTTGGCAAGAAATATTTGAGACTTCATTAAAGAGAGAAAGTCAAATATGGAACGTGGAGAGAAATATTTCAACTTGATAGAAAATATTCTAAATCTCTTATTTTTATTTTCTTCTTCTGTACATCTATTTCACATTTCTCATGTTTTTTACTTAAAATTTTAAACATGTGTTGTAATTGAATACAAGATAAGAATATGATTTATTTAGTTTTTTAATTCTTGTAATTTTATTCATTCGTTATTTATCAATTACAATTCATCCTTCCTGAAAATTTTAATTCATTTCAGTTTTGTTATTGGTTATTGAGAAATGGATAAACAACTATTTCAAGAAGTTTGAAACATTTTCACCACTTTAACACACCAACATGTTGATAATTAGGAATAGGAAGGGATGGAAATTTATGATTTCATGATAGTGAATGCTTTGAATAACCACACAAACACTCATTTCTCACTACTGTGTGAAACACTATCTTGATAGTGATGATGTTCTTTATAGTAGCGGTTATTACTCTCAATAGGTATAATAGGAATTTTTCTTAGTGGAATAGTTTTATAATTGAGTTGAACATATTTTATATTAATTATAACTTTTTCAACAAGCAGTTCAGTCAGTTTCTCCAATATACTTTTACACATATTCCTTCTCTTTAACATAGTCAGTTATGGCATTGTTGACTCTTCATCCTTAATTTCACTATTCATACTTATTTTATCCATATTTAAGTCCATGTTTCTGTATTATAGGATTATAATAAGGACCTTAGAACAACTCACCCCCTTCCCTTGGCTTTAAACATTCTCACCACTACTAGTGAGAGTAGGAAAATATAAATTTATATTTTGAGAGAGTTCAATGATACTATCATCAACACACTTATGAAAAATACGATTGTTCTCCATTTATTGGAATTTTATGTGATTTTAGAAATTAATTATCTCCCTCTACATAGATCCTATATTAATTTCCAGAATAAGGAAGCCATAATTTATATCAACCTATGATCATCTATCAGTACAAGAATACTTATGGATCCCTTATTGAGATTACTTCCATTATATGGGTCATAATAATCAATCATGAGATGCGTTTACAAGTCTTATCCAAGTTAGTGAGATTTATATTTTATGATAAATTATATCTCGTGTCATGAATATATTAATAATACCTTCATCAGTGAGAAATTAAAATTGTGAGGAGACAATTTATTTAAGGAGGATAAAATGTAATGCCTCGAGATTTTAGTATATATTTTACTTTAATTAAATACTATAATATTTACACATTTGTAAAAAATGAATTAAATAGTATAAAAATATTAAAATTACAGGAAGAATAAATCCTCTAGAAAATAAAAATATTAATCAATTAAAAATGCTTAAAATTATAGGATAAACAATTAATAGGATTTAATGTTAAAAAGAATCATTTTTTAAGAATTGTTTTTAAGTGTTGTGTGTTTTAAAATAATAAATTAAATTTATCAATTTTAAAATATTATTATGATAATATGTAATATTTAAATATAATAACTAATAAATTTCATCCACTTAATTATTAAATGATATTAAATAAGATTAAGAACACTCAAATCTCAAAGGTTATTTTTCTAAAAAAGAAGTTTTTCTTTATTCTTGTTTAAAATATGAATTGATGAATTGATGAATTTTAATTTTATTAAATAAAATTATTTTTTAATGCATCATATCAAAACTATCTTATGTTGAGTTTTTTTTTTAATTTTCTAAAAATGTTATTTTTTAATTGAATAGTGAATATATCGTTTTTTGAAATATTGCCACTTTTAAAGACATCATCAGATGTAATAATGAATTAAAATTTTATAAAACCTTTCAATTTAAAAATTATATATTCAAATAAGTGAAATAAATTATTTAAAAATATTATTTTTTATTTATAGATCTATTTTTAACATTTTGAAATAAAAGTGGTATTTTATTAAAATAAAAGAACTATTTTTTTATCCTTTGGTCTAATTAAGTAATTATAAGGTTAACATTAGTTTCAAATTGATTAAAAAGGGTCATAACAATATTTTTTATTCATAAACCAATAAGTTTAATGATAATCAATTCTATACATGATTATGGTATAAAATGATTTTTATGCTTAAAAAGACATTTTTCAAAAAGTTATTTTCCGTTGTGTTTTGTGTACTTATATTAGAATTAATTTTACCTTCTCTAGGAATTGAATATTTTGAAATGGTTTTAATATTTTTAATTATAATTTTAAATATTATTTAATAATTTAAACTTAATTTTTTGGTATAGAAATAATTTACCATGGTAAAAAGTTTCAACCATGGAAAGAGTTAAAAGGGTTAAAGTGGTAGGTTAATGTAAGAGATAACATCTTAATTATCACTAAAACATACCCCAATTTGATTGATTGAGTGGATTTATACCCCCCTCACCTTATCTTAGAAATTGGACATTTTTTTGCCACTTTCCCTTGAAAATTAATTTATATTATTTTAAAGTTATATATAATTATAAGAGTATAAATCCCCTCACTTATGAAACGAGACTTCCAACAACCCTTTAAGAGACTCTAAAAATTATAATTATACCATATATTCTACCTAATTTTCTTACAAAACAATCATATCCTAAGTTTTTGAGTTTTTGGTTCCTATAGATTTCCCAAATCCCTTCTAAATCAATAAGGTTCCTGAGATAAGATTAAATTCTTCTATATAAGTATTTTATCATCTCCTATCATTCTTTAATTTATTATTCTTAGGAATATTCTTACATATTATTTATCACTATACTATCATGTTTTTGAAATCATTAATCTTATATAAAATTAACATTACCATTATTAAATTGCTTGATCATATTCGTCCAGTCATTATAACACACTCCCGTTTGGGTCAGTTTTACTACCTACACGAACAATGTTATAAGGATTATATCATAAATGGTTAAAAAATATTAAATAATGGTAATATTTTATAATAATTATTAATTTTTTATGTTCTAATAATTCTTAAATTATGATACCATAATAAAATAATTCCATAATAATAATTATCCAATTAATTATAATATGTTCTTTTTTTGGTCAGTTTAACCACCTATATGAACGATGCTATGAATTTTTATCATGGGTTTTAATTGAAAATTAATTTTTGGTAAGATATTATGTTAATATGCAATTTTTTTAGTTTTTTAATGGTAATATTATGATTTAACTCAATATTACCAAATTACCTTTCGTTCAATAAAAGTTACCAAAACAAACTATTCATTTTTACGAATCATACCTCAAAGTTCTATAGAATGAACATAGAAATTCATAAATCATTTTGGAAATTCTATTTATAGTATTTTTAAAATTATAAATATAATAAAATTATAAACATGGAGTGATAGTCAAGACCATTATACCAAAAAAATAAGGAATGATTTAAACCACCAATTACCAATAATTAATATTAACTAAAAATAAGTGAAATTTATGTAATAAATGAACATAAAGGATTATTAAAAGAATAATAAATTGTAAAAAGTTGTTTAATATATTATTAATGAGTTTATATTATTATACAAGAATTTAGAAGGAGTTTTTATGATCAGGAATCCATGGTAAGGGGTTTTCATAACTTAACTTCTTTTCATAAGTTAAAATTATTCCTATTTGACTATGGTTTTTCAAGATTGTTTTCTTATATCATATAATAATAATATATTTAATTTAATCCTTATTTTATATCTAATTAAATTTTAATAATCAATTACATCTTCTCTGAAGAATTTTTTAATTTATAAAAATTCAGCGATCATAAGAATAATTCCTATCCTCTTGAAATGAGCTTCTTTTCTTTCATATCCATATTCACTCTTCTCACATATATCATATTTTATTATTTTAAAGTCCAATTATGTTTTATTTATATTTATCTTAAAATTTATATTTAACACTTCAAATGGAATATTTATCGTGATTTTTTTACATTATGGTTTTCAATAGAGGTATTTTTTTAAAATTGAAAAGATTTTCCCTTTAATGATCATATATTTTGTCTTCCATTCAACATTTACTTTGGAAAAAATTATGTATTTTTTAGGGATAAATTATTGGTATTTATTTAAAAGTGTTATTTAAAAAAAATCATGTTAATTTATTAATTTTTTGAAGGGTGACTCATAACTCTACCATTTTACAACAAAGTAAAAAATGATTTATGAAATCTCTTTTCATGATTTCAATTCCATTTTAAAATTTATCACCAAAATATATAACTCTTATAGAGTTATGTTCTTTGAATCACCCTCTAAATTACTTTATAAAATAATCCGTTTGGGTGATTGAAATTTTTATATCTACTGATTTATTTTTGATATCACATTATATGATATAACATTTAAATGATATGAAACCCATTTTTTCTTTCCATGGGTTCTCATAGAATAGTGAATTATTGATATATTATGGAACATATATGCATGGATGTTAATAGGTGGGGTCCTATGTCACCATAAAATTAATTTATTATGTTTTATATCACATGGTATAATGATATTGTTCATGGACATGATCGTCTTTAGATTTGTTCACAAAACTATGCAAGGAAATGATCAAATTTAGCTTTATTCACAAGATTGTGTGTGGGCATGATAAAATTTAGCTTTATTCACAAGATTTTTCATTGGAATGATCATATTTATCTTTGTACACAATATTGTGCATCGATATTATCCTGATAAGATTTGTTTACAATATTTTTCTTAGACAAAATCACTTTTTTCTTTGTTCACATTGTTATAGTTTACTATACTTATTCCAAATTTATATGTTATGACATATGACTATGTTATGATCCATGTATCATGTTTATTATATCATTATTTATCACCCTTATTATATGGTATACATTTGATCATTTGATATTATATTCCCTTATATTATGAATTACAGAAAACTCTTATTGTTCCATATTATTTTTAATAATATATTCCTCCCATACTCATGTTTTATCATATTCTTATGATCTAACCCATGATGAAATGTTAATGATTTTTACCATAATGAGAATTTGAGCACACCCATTTAATATGTTTCTATTCCCTAGGTTATGAATATGGGTATAACTTATGAGAAGTCTAAAAGGGAGTTTAGTGCATTTCTATTATGGAGATATAATCATAAGAATTGTAAAACAAGTTTTTTACATAGTAGATTACCACAGAAAATAAACCTTAGGTTCTTGGTATTATGATATTATTTGTGAGATGGTTTGTTTAACTTATAGAAATGATGTAATATAAATATATTTTTAGCTTGGGTTGCCTCACTTCCTATCAAATCTGGCATATAAAGTATGCATTTTTAGCACCAGATTAGAGAGTGTAGGTTTGAGGCACCTCCATATCCTTGAATCATGGGAATAAATTAATTCTTGGTTAGGATCTCTCTCAACACCACAATATGATAGAACCTTTTTTTAATATGGGAGAGAAATAAGAGAAAATTTGGGAATTGACTTGAGGGGTTTCAGTGTAAGAGATCAATACACATGTATGAGGATTGAGCCTATTTATATATCCATACAAAGACCCAGTATGGAACTTAAATAATTATATTTATTAATAATATGTTTCCTAAGTTCTCAAACATTAAAACTCATTGTAAAATCAACTCAATTACCATAATAACCATTTGACATTTAAATTATTATTCTCGATATTCAAACTCTTAAAATTATAATCTTATGATGATTGAAATATATGTATTCTATCTAGTGTATGATATTAGGTTTAAACCATGTGTTATCGAATAATGCAACAATACCCATGTAAAGATCCATAACATAGAGACCTTAAATATGCCATGGTGTATCCTTGTACAAACCACAATATAAACTATACTATGGTTCACTCTCACATAGACCATGACTTCCACTAATCCATGGTATTTTTTTGTTTTGGTGCATATATCCACCAAATTTTTATTATAATGGATATTCTAATTGACTTTATTTTGATAATAAAAAACCATTTTAAAATTATTTTACCATTTTACTCAATATGTAGAAATAAATTTTTAGTGTATGTGTTGAAACATAAATAAAATTTTCTATATACTATATAATACCATTTATATATATAAATTATATTTCATATAATATCAATTATTAAAAGTTCATCTCTTTATAATGGAGTACAATTTATGTAACGTCCCGAGTCCGGAGCCCCTCCACTGGTTCCCCGTACCCGGTTCACCACATGACCTCAAGCGCGTTTCCCCGAACGCCAGAGGCTTCTGACTAGCAGCGAGGGCCTTGGTGAGTCGGTGGGGAAACTATGCCCTCATTCGGTAAGGTATAAAAGGTAAGAAACAACAATAAATAGCAGAAGTAGTAAACAACATGCATAACAACAGAAACCAAGCATCAAAAGCAATGCAGATATATAACAATGATGACAATAATGAAGCAGGTACAAGTATCTATGGAAAACAGCATACACAACAACGTGCTGGAATACAACTGAAACCAAGTGCAAAAGAAAAACAAAGAAATCTCCTCAGAATCGTGAGCCACGGCTTGGTCCCATGCTCCCCAGCTCCTGGTGCAGTCAAGATCCTGAAGTAGAAGGGCGCTTGACCTTGTCTATACCTACAACAACATAGTCTTCTTGGGCCCAAAATCATGGCCCAAAAAGGCTGTGAGATACAATCCCAGTAGGCAATCACCCAAAGATTTGTGCCTAACAGTCAATGAATACATGGCAGTAATAAAACAAGAAGCAGTAAACGGAAAAGCGCAAACAACTACAATCCATAGTTCTAACAAGTATAACAGTCAACAATAAGAAGAAAACAGGTAACCCTCTGGGTAGCTCTCATAGTCTAGCCCCTATGGTTCAACCTCTAAGTACAACCAACCCTCTGGAAGGCACACACAGTCTCACCCCTCTGGTTCAGATATGTAATTAAGCAGACTCTCTGGGGAAGCACTCACCGTCAATTCCCCCTATAGTCTCGTATCGTGATAAAGGATCTCTGGGGAAGCACTCACCGTCAATTCCCCCTATAGCCCGTGTCGTAATTAAAAGAATCTCTAGAGAATACCTTCCATAAATTCTCCACTTGGTCTCACATCATGATTTAAAAGACACTCTGGAGAATCACTTCCTTCAATTCTCCCTTTGGTCTGCTACTCTAGGTTCTCACAGTCCTGAGTAACTAAACATTCTCAGCGCGTGTGTATCGTCTAAGTAAACCTCAAGAACTACTTGTCTATTAACTAAGGCTCAACAGTAAAATAAAACAACAGTTCCACTATCCTATGACTAACCATGGAAACTGGCAAACTCCAAACAGGCAGAACAAGCATGGAAAAGAAATCTGAGCACAAACAAATTACTCTAATCACAAGCAATAACCTCTACTAAAGCAATCAAGCAAAGCAGGCAAGAAACAAGGGGAAAACAGGAAACACGCAATACCCCATTCAAGGGTATTGGTGGAATTTGCACAAAATACTCAAAGACTTTCTACAGAAAGGCACAAACCACCTACCTCGATCCTAGGAGATCGATATACATGAACCTTGATAATAGATTCCCCTTATAACGACGTAGATCTGAGAAAACGCACAAAACGTTCATCCCACGATAACTTGAAAACAAGGAGGAATCAAGAAACAAGGCTCAAGCAGAAGAAAGAACTCACCGCTGCGATTCCAACGCAATCGACCATGCTCGAATCAGAGAATGGACAGTGAGGCAGGACTCCGTCGAAGATCCGGTCGTACGGATGCTCCCGGACGGTCGAAAACTGGAGAAGAAGATGTATTTGGGGGTTAGGCGCGACCCCGGTCCGTTTAATGAAAAAAAATAAAGTACACGGCGTGTACTTTTAGAGTACACGGCGTGTACTTTGAATTTTCCATACTCCGAAATAACCGGCCTCCACCTCAGCCTTACACACTATGTGTGTGGCCTGAACATGGCCAGCACATGGCTTCAAGCTGGAACAGAGTACACGGCGTGTACTCAAAAAGTACACGGTGTGTACTTTGAAAATTTTCAGAAAAACCATTTTTCTTAAAAACTCCAGAAAACAAAAAAACATACCTGAATGAAGGTCTGAGTTCTTACAAACTTCCCCCCCTTAAATAAATTCGTCCCCGAATTTCCCTAACGAGGTGGAGAAGAAGGATCCCCGAATAGCTCCGGCCACTACGATCATACATCGGCCTCCCTCTCCCAGGTCTTGTCATGTACTCGCCCGTGCTGCCATAGCACTCGTACTAGAGGAACAGACCACCCACAAAGAACCTTTGTACTATGATTGACAATCTGGATAGGATGCTCCTCGAACGATGCATCTACTTCAAGCTCGACTTCCTCAGGATGAAAGACATGAGACGGTTCTGAAAAGTAACGTCGGAGCTGAGAGACGTGGAAGACGTCGTGCATGGCCCGATACCTCTGAGGTAGCTGCAACCGATTGGCGACTGGCCCCACTCTCTCCAAAACCTCAAACGGCCCGACGTACCATGGAAAAATCTTACCGTGTCTCCGAATCCTCTTGTGTACCAACCTAGGTGCGACACATTGGAAAAGACGATCACTGACCTTGAACTCCAGAGGTCGTCTCCACTGATCCGTATAAGACTTCTGCCGAGACTGCGCTGTAGCCATCCTCTTCCAAATCAGCTCTATCTGCTCTGAAGTCTCCTGAACAAGACGAGGTCCCAACAAAGCTGCCTCTCCTACCTCTAGCCAGCATAAGGGTGATCGGCATGGCCTACCGTACAAAGCCTCATATGGTGCCATCTAGATGGTTGCCTAGAAACTGTTGTTGTAGGCAAACTCCACCAGAGGAATATGCTTCTCCCAAGAACCGCCAAAGTCAAGGATGCAATCTTGGAGCATATCCTCAAGCACCTGGATTGTGCACTCGAACTGGCCATCAGTCTGGGGATGGTATGCTGTACTCAAAAGTACCTGTGTACCCAAGGCCTTCTGAAGTCCCTACCAGAACCGAGAGGTAAAGCGTGCATCTCTGTCTGAATCAATAGAGCGCGAAACTCCATGCAAACGCACAATCTCCCTTATGTAAAGTCATCCCAGATCATCGACACTAAAGGTCGCCTTGATCTTCAAGAAGTGAGCAACCTTCGTAAGCCTGTCGACGACAACCCAAACAACATCATTCCCTCGAGGTGATCTCGGCAACCCAGTCACGAAGTCCATCGCAACATCGTTCCACTTCAACTCCGGAATGAGTAACTACTGTAAGAGACCTGCTGGTCGCTGATGCTCTGCTTTCACCCGCTGACAAGTAGAACATCTCATGACAAAAACAGCAACATCCTTCTTCATACCTGACCACCAGTACTAGCGATGAAGATCCCGATACATCTTGGTGACGCCAGGATGAACTGCCAAAACTGAGGAATGTAAATCCCACATCAGTTCATCGCGTATGTCTGCTGGCACCCATACGCGTCCTTGGAAATGCAAGATCTCATCCTAGCCCACTGTCTATATAGGAATAGGGTCCTCTCCTGAAACACTCTCTCACAGGAATAATCCTTCTGAGTTTGATAGCTTCCTCATCCGTACCTGATCAAGTAGCGTGGAGGTAACAGCTACAGAAGATAGATAAGTCTATCCCCGTCTGTCATGCACCTCTAGATGCATCTCAGAGAACAGATCCATCAACTGCCACTCACTACTGGCCTATTGAACTTCCTGAATCTGAGTTCTCCATCTCAACGCATCTGCCACGGCATTGCCCTTTCCTGGCGTATAGGAAAGCTCGAAGTCAAAAGACTATAGATACTCAACCCACCTGCGCTGCCTCAGATTCAGATCACACTGAGTGAAGATATACTTGAGACTCTTGTGGTCAGTGAAGACCACAAAGTGATCTCCCAGAAGATAGTGTCTCCAACAACGCAAAGAATGAACAACAGCTTCCAACTCCAGATCGTGCGTAGGGTAGTTCCTCTCATGTGGCCTCAGCTGCCGAGACCCATACGCAACGACTCCATCTTCCTGCATAAGAAAATCTCCCAACCCGATACCTGAAGCATCACAGTAAACAGTGTAGCTATTTCCTGGCTCTTGCAAGACTAGTATCGATGTTGACGTCAACCTCCCTTTCAGCTCTTGAAAGGCTGACTCACAAGAATCTGACAATAAGAACTTCACCCCCTTCTTGGTCAGACCTGTCAAAGGTGCTACTAAACGGGAAAAGTCCCGAATGAAGCGTCTGTAGTATCCAGCCAACCCTAGGAAGCTCCGTACCTCAAAAACATTCTTCAGATGCTCCCAGGAAACTACATATCTCACTTTCTTTGGGTCCATAGATACTCCTATCTCTGAGATGATGTGACCCAAGAAGTGAATCTGATCCATCCAGAAGTGGGACTTCGAGAGTTTAGCATAAAGACGATGCTCTCTCAGTGTACTCAGAACGATCTCAAGATGGGTGGCATGGTCGTGTCGAGTGTGAGAGTACACCAAGATATCATCCACGAAGACCACGACGAAGGATTCCAAGTAAGTATGGAACACTCGGTTCATCAGCGCCATGAAAACTGCAGGTGCGTTCTTGAGACTGAACGACATGACTGTATACTCGTAAAGACCGTACCTACTCCTGAAGGCTGTCAGAGGCATATCTGATGGTCTAACGCGCAACTGATGATAACCGGACCTCAAGTCGATCTTCGAGAACACCCTGGCTCCTCGAAGATGATCGAAAAGGTCATCAATCCGTGACAAAGGATATCAGTTTTTGACCGTCAACTGGTTCACCTTCTGATAATACACACAAAGCCGAAGGGTACCGTCTGCCTTCTTCACAAACAGAATAGGCAAACCCCAAGGAGAAGTACTGGGTCAGATGAACCCCTTAGCCTGTAGCTTCTCCAACTGCTTCTTGAGCTCCTGCAACTTAGGTGTGTCCATCCTATAGGGAGGAATGGGCATCAGTGCCACTCCTGGCATGAGATCAATAGAAAAGTCCACCTCACGATCCGGAGGCAAACCTGAAAAGTCCTCTGGAAGGACATCCCTGAAGTGATCCACCACTAGAGGAAATTCCAACTGTGGAGTCCCCTGGTCATCCAGATAAAGACTAGCAATCTGGGCTGTCACCCCTCCTAGACCATGATGCTCGAGTCCCGCCCGACTCGCCTGAACATCCCATTCGACTCTATGAAGGAAAGATTAACCTTCTGGTGAGATGAAACTGACTCTGTGGCGATAGCAGTCGACGACTGCCCGGAAGGGAATCAACTAGTACATGCAAAGGATGAAATCATATCCTGTCATCTCTAGGACATAGATATCCCATAAGAAGAGACACCCTGTAACCTCGAGAGGGCACTCTCTACACTGACGTACACTAGATGTCCTCATTCCCAAAGGTGTGTCTAGTGTCAACGAGTCGGCAGAAGAAAAGATGCAGAGTCCAAGGCTCTCCACAACGGCAATAGAGATAAAACTATGTGTAGAACTAGTATCGAAAAGGCCTGAAGATAAAACCGAGGCTACTAAAATTGTACCTCAAACAGTAGAAGGTTCGGGATCATGCTCATGATAAGTCTGCTCCACGACGAAAGACTGGCCTGCACCGTGGCCCTGCGCCCCTGACTGACCACTCTGAGTTGAACCTCCCTAATGGTGCTGAGGGACTGGTGGCTGACCACCATGGCCTCAACCTCCACCTCAGCCCGAACGACCGGAAGAACTCCAGTTCCCTGACTTGTGAGAGACTGGTGGTGCTGCTCCTAAACGAGGAGTCATAGAAGAACCCCAGTCACCTGCTGCTTGTGGGAAAACCTGACAGAAATGCTGAAGGTGACCTAACTTGCCGCAAGATCGGCACTCCATGGGGTCTCTCTGGCACTGCGGCCTCATGTGCCCTGTCCGGCCACACTGGGAGCATGTCACCTGGCTGCCTGATGATGCGTCTCGCTTCCTTGAATCACCGCGCATAGGCTCCCTACGGCGCTTCTTGATGTCATCTGAAGGAAATCTAGCTCTGGAAGCAGAACCGCCCTGACTCGCACCTCCAGAGTCTCTCAGATTGCGCTCTGTAATCAGTGCCTGGTTGACGATGGAAGTAATGGAAGTCAGCTAGAAGATGTTCAACTGTGAGAGAATCTCCCTCCTGAGTCCATCCTCAAACTTCCTCTCCAAGAACACCCCACTCCCATCCTGAAGGGGTGTAAAATGCTGCAGGTCAGTGAAACGAGAGGAATACTCCATGATAGATAGAGTACCCTGCTCTAAGCTTATGAACTCTCGGGCTCAATCATCCCTCAAGGTCTCCAGGTAAAAGTAGTCGTAAAACACGCGCTGGAACTCCTCCCAAGTCATAGCCTGCTGCTGACCCGCCTGTGAGATCTCATCCCACCACCGCTTGGCGGAGTCTCGGAGCATGTAGGTGGAGAGCTTCACCTGCCTCTCTAGAGGAATCTCCAGATGCTCAAATATAGTCAGCATGGCTTCCAGCCATGACTCTGCAGCCTGAGGTCCTCCCTCCCACGAGAACGTGGGAGGATGCTGCTGCTGAAAGACCCATGTCAAGTCTGCCGTAGACGAGGCAGGAGGTGGTGCTCCCTGGAAGGCCTACATCATCCTCATGAAACCTTCCCTGAACTGCGCATCAGCGCCTGCGACTGGTACAACAATCGGTACCAAGGCTGGCTCAGCTGGGGGATCGACAGGAAGTCCCTGATCAGCCCTGTCTGGCGTCTAATCACTGCCTGACGATAGACGTACGACCTGAGGACATCTCAGAGGCATAGATTTGAAATATCAAAAGCACACCTTAGATCAGGAAAACAAAGACAGAGAACACAAGAGTAAAAAATGGGAACAGGGGAAAAAACACACAAGATTGCAAAACACAACTACACGACATGTATAAAACTACACGGCGTGTCTACTTAAACCACTGACATGGGCGTGTACTCCTGCCCTACGAGTCGTGTACACTTCAAACTACACGGCGTGTTGACCCCCACACACAGCGTGTACTAGAAACTATTCCCCTGCCCGAGTCTCCTTACATGGCTAACCCACACGGTCCGACTCAACCCGAGACTGCACGACATGTTCAAATAAAACATGGCATGCACTAGAAGAGGCTTCGACGGTCCGTGTTGCTGAATACATGGCCGTCTACATGGATGGAACTTACACGGCGTGCTCCGAACAAGCACGACGTGCATAGGCGAAGGTGACACCGTCCCGTGTTGTTCGTGACACGGCCGGGTACCTAAGCAAGACTACACGACATGTTCCGAACAAACACGGCATGTGGAAAAGAAGTTCACGCCGGATCGTGTTGTTCGTGACACGGCCGGGCACCTGGACAGGACTACACGACATGTTCTACCCGAGCTTCCCCGGCCCGTGTTGTTAGTGACACGGCCGGGTACACGGCTCCGAACTCACATGGTGTGTACCAATGGTACATGGCGTGTTCATGAAGTTACTCCCACGACACCGTGTTCTGCTTACACGGTCAGTGAAACAGCCTGAAAACTACACGGCGTGTATCCAAAAAGTACACGCCGTGTATTCTGGGTTTTTCTGGGTAGTATCTCAGAAACTGCGCAGAATTCCAGAAATACTAAAACAAGGGAAAAGGTGCCAAATTCTGATCCGTGAGGGCCCGTAACAGCTCAAGAACCAAAATTAGGCATTCATTTTAAGCAAAGAACAAATAAACAGTTTTCTAACACAACTGTATAGAATCTATCAAACAACTATCACAACAGCATGCAATCGCTAATGCACCCTAGATGGCATGGTAAGAATGCATGACATGTGATTTCTAAAAGTGCCTATATGATGCATGAGATATCATACCCTCATCTCATCAGGTTGCGACAGAAATAGAACCGAAATATCAAAACAATAACCGCACAAGTCATATGAATCACTCTAGGTGAAAACATACCAACCATAAAATCTCAAAACCAGAAAACTGCAATTAACGAGGTAGTATATATTTTCCATGTACATGGGTTAGCTACTCCCGAGCATAGCTTAATTCCAAGTACCGAATCCGTTCTATCCCTGGATAAGGTCTCCAAACAGTAAATAAAGAGAAAAGAACTCCTCTGATACCACTTTGTAACGTCCCAAGTCCGGAGCCCCTCCACTAGTGCCCCGTACCCGGTTCGCCACATGACCTCAAGTGTGTTTCCCCGAACACCAGAGGCTGCCGACTAGCAGCGAGGGCCTTAGTGAGTCGGTGGGGAAACTATTCCCTCATTCGATAAGTTATAAAAGGTAAGAAACAACAATAAATAGCGGAAGTAGTAAACAACATGCATAACAACATAAACCAAGCAGTAGAAGAAATGCAGATATATAACAATGATGACAATAATGAAGCAGGTACAAGTATCTATGGAAAACAGAAAACACAACAACGTGCTGGAATACAACTGAAACCAAGTGCAAAATAAAAACAAAGAAAGATCCTCAGTATCGCGAGCCATGGCTTGGTCCCATGCTCCCCAGCTCCTGGTGCAGTCAAGATCCCGAAGTAGAAGGGCACTTGACCTTGTCTATACCTACAACAACATAGTCTTCTTGGGCCCAAAAGCATGGCCCAAAAAGGTTGTGAGATACAATCCCAGTAGGCAATCACCCAACGATTTGTGCCTAACAGTCAATGAATACATGAAAGTAATAAAACAAGAAGCAGTAAACAGAAAAGTGAAAACAGCTACAATCCACAGTTCTAAAAAGTATAGCAGTCAACAATAAGAAGAAAATAGGTAACCCTCTGGGTAGCTCTCACAGTCTAGACCCTATGGTTCAACCTCTAAGTACAAGCAACCCTCTGGGAGGCACACACAGTCTCACCCCTCTGGTTCAGCTACGTAATTAAGTAGACTCTCTGGGGAAACACTCACCGTTAATTACCCCTATAGTCTCATATCGTGCTAAAGTCTCTCTGGGGAAGAACTCAACGTAAATTCCCCCTATAGCCCGCGTCGTAATTAAAAGACTCTCTGGAGAAGCCCTTCCGTCAATTCTCCACTTGGTCTCGCATCGTGATTTAAAAGACACTCTGGAGAAGCCATTCTGTCAATTCTCCCTTTGGTCTGATACTCTAGGTTCTCACAGTCCTGAGTAACTAAACATGCTCAGCGCGTGTGTATCATCCAATTAAACCTCAAGAACTACTTGGCTATTAACTAAGGCTCAACAGTAAAATAAAAAAACAGTTCCACTATCCTATGACTAGGCATGGCAACTGGAAAATGCCAAACATGCAGAACAAGCATGGAAAAGCAATATGAGCACAAAAAAATTACTCTAATCACAAGCAATAACCTCTACTAAAGAAATCAAGCAAAGCAGGCAAGAAACAAGGGCAAAACAGGAAACACTCAATACCCCGTTCAAGGGTATTGATGGAATTTGCACAAAATACTCAAAGAATTTCTACAGAAAGGCACAAACCACCTACCTCGATCCTAGGAGATTGATATACGTGAACCTCGATGACAGATTCCCCTTAGAACGACGTAGATCTAAGAAAACGCACAAAACGTTCATCCCACGATAACTTTAAAACAAGGAGGAATCAAGAAACAAGGCTCAAGCAGAAGAAAGAACTCACCGCTGTGATTCCAACGCAATCAACCGTGCTCAAATCAGAGAATGGACGGTGAGGCAGGACTCTGTCAAAGATCCGGCCATACGGACACTCCCGGACGGTCGAAAACTGGAGAAGAAGATGTATTTGGGGGTTAGGCGTGACCCCGGTCCATTTAATGAAAAAAAATAAAGTACACAACGTGTACTTTTAGAGTACACGGCGTGTACTTCGAATTTTCCATACTCCGAAATAACCGGTCTCAACCTCAGCCTTACACACCGTGTGTGTGGCCCGGACATGGCCAACACATGGATTCGAGCCGGAACAGAGTACACGGTGTGTACTCAGAAAGTACACGGCATGTACTTTGAAAATTTCTAGAAAAACCATTTTTCTTAAGAACTCTAGAAAACGGAAAAACATACCTGAACGAAGGTCCGAGTTCTTACAATTTATAGATAATAGTAAAATGAGTTAGAACTAATATTTTATATTATGTAATTATGTTTTTTAAGGTGAATGTTGTTGCAACATTCAACATCACACAAGGAAACTGTGACACCCCAACCCAAATCACACAGTCCGGGCTGAGAGGGCCCCATAGGGGCTCATGTATGCCTCCTTATATACAAGAGGATACCAACTAGTAGTGAGGACATAAACAAAAATACAGGGAGTCTATGCCCTTGGTAACAGAAAACCATCAGAGTACACAATCACAAAATAAATAATTAGAGTAAATAACAAAACTAAAATGTTGAAGCAATAACAATAATAACATATCATGCTATAAAAGTATGGAATAAAATAACTACTATAATAATAAAGAGATCCCCATATGTAGAAGATTTATATATAATAAATAAAAGAAAAAATAAATAATATGCGTATCTACTAGATAAACCTAAAGTATGTACCAATATCACCAAAACCAACCTATTCCTCCTGCAAAACCTCCCTAACCAGGGCCCTTTCTCTCATATATAATTGTTGATCATAAAGAGTCTATATGTGCACTGAGACTCCTATATAGGGTGTGAGTATAAACCCATAATACACCACTGATGTTTCCTTAACATAAATACAGTAGGTTATATAAAAGTGTATATGATGATGAAAAATAAATACACAAATAAACATATAATCTTCTGAGTAATCATGTGCTAACCAGGTAACAAAAAAACCTAACCCTACCTTTTCTTATAAATCATTACCATATGGAATGATCTATTAAAACCCATAAGCATATACATCTATGGACCAAACCTGTCACTCAGGTCACGACCTCATCAAGTACACTGACCCATCCCTATGTACTCAGGGAGGTCTATCAAGCCACCCTCACACACCCCCCAAAACACTAGGGTGGCCAATCAATCACACCAAACCATCCCTACAGACTCTGGGGAGGCCAAAACCACGCACACTAATCCACCCCTACAAAATTTGGAGCGGCTACATAAAAGAACAATGGCCTATCCCCACAAAATCTATGGAGGCCACATATAAGCATATGGCCTATCCCTTTAGAATCTGAGGAGGCCACATACAATCACACTAACCCACCCCCATAGACTCTGGGGAGACCATATAAAATCACAATATCCCATTACCATTTGTAATGTCCTAGACCAGGATCCACTAAAGCATTACCCTGAGCTATTTCGCCACATGAACTCAGGTGCAACTCCCCATATGCTAGAGGATGATAACTAGTAGCAGGGGTCTAGGGTTGTACCATGGAGATACTATACCCCCAGATCAGAGTTCACAATAAAGAATAAAATAACCAAGTATCTCATACCAATGATAATCATCATAGCTCACAATAATAAATAATATCAATATCCTAAATATAATAGAAATATAATTTGATAAGTATAAACATGAATGAATAACAAATTGAATGTAGTAGGTCCTGAACAACCATGTTATACATGAAAGTAACTTCTCTTTAGTCTAGTTACATAACATACCTAAATAAAATAAACCAACAAAAGGGTCCCACAAAATCTCTAATCCAAATCTAATCTAGTATCCCAATACCATCGAGCTATCCTTCCCAATCATGGAAAACTTAAACTAGGCCTCTTCCCAAATCGGTGCCTATAATATACACATGATAGCTTCTCAAGTACTCATGTATAGTGGTGGACCGAGCATAGTGTGAGAAAAACTCAGTAGGACACCAAAAATGGTGTCTAAAAAATACCAGTTAGAACAATAGTGTATGAAGATAAATAGTGGAGTGAATAAACAATGCATGAATAAAGGTACATATCAATATAAATTACTATTTATCTAGTATAACATTAACCATTAGGTTCATAGGTGACACCCTAGGACAACCAAACCTACAATGACCCAAGATAGTCATCTGAGTCATAAAACATAGGGTGAAACATATTGTAAATAAAGTAAGGGACTTTCCATCCATAATCTAATGTATAAAAGCATAAGGCATCAATTCGAATATCTAAACCTTAGATGTGGTGCATCTTGTTAGACATACGAAACCATACCTATGGAAAATCATGTCCAAATCTTTAAACCTTATATGTGTAGAATCATGTTATACATTTTACACAATACATGTGGCGCATCATGCACAACTCTATAAATCTTTTATGTGGAGAACCGTGTCAGAGACATAGAATTTTACTCCTAGAATTCCATGTCTAACCTTATCTCATTAACATGGAATTCCATGTATAACCTTAACCCATTTTATCTTTTACTATAGAAAAAGGTTCAACATCTTGAACATTAAAAATATTCAAAAAGCACACATAAAACCTTGGAATTTCTATAGTCCCAATGGACCTTTAACACCACACATGACTCAAACTGTCAATCCCTTTTAACACATCAAAACATCTTTCAAATATTCTTTATAAAATAATAGGATCTCACCCCTCCATTTAAAACATTTTTAATCCACCCTTGTAAAAAGGGTCATCCTATTTGACATTAAAAACAAGGATAAAGCCTTCCATTCAATCAAAACCTTTTAAAATATCCATCAAGACCTATACAAGAAAGGGGATACCACACACCCATTTCAAATATATATTTCAAATCAATTTATAAAACCCTTTTTAAAATCACTTAGAGTTCAACACTTCACTTTAAAAAAACCACTTCAAAACATAATTTTCAATCATTTAAACCCAAATATTATTCAAATCCCAATGCACATTGTTAATACCATTTTAAGGGAATGATAGGAATTTCACAAAATTCTAGCACATATAAACATTCCAATTCATCCTTCAAAAACAATATAAAACATTTACCACCAAGTCATTCCAAGTATCCCTTAACCATTTAATCAAGTCAACTAATGATCTTAACTGGGTTATGCTCGTACCCCAATCACTCTACTCCTTGCAACCCCAATTTACTATTTCCATGAAATGACACACACCATGGGTAGCTATAGGTTCAATCTTATAAACACAAATGGATCGGATGGAATCCATAAAATGAATAAGGTACCAATTTAAAACCTAAAACCATTTAATCAAACCAATGAGGAAAATGCACTACACATGGACCTTAATTCACATACCACATACACATGAAAATCAATTGTCATGACTATGGGTAAAGCTCTTATACCACCTACCTCATCAATTATGTGTTTCATAACACTTGACAATGTTTGACAGCCTTATCATGGTTCATCCAAGTCACATATATTCTCCTCAATATTCGAACAATCTTGTATCGATCACTCAAGCTACAAACTCATACTGAGAAACAATAACTAGTTAATTATAAAAATTATAATTAGTTAAAAAAATAAAAACTTAACTTAAAACAATGTCGGTAAACTCATCTGGTGTTCACCTCTTATCAAAACTCCACACAACCTCCATGGGTGGTTTAAAATAGACCCCCATCACTATTCATAGAAAAATACCTAATAGGTGATACCATTTAAAAGATTAATAAAAAATTAATCTGATGTACAACATAATAATATTCAATATGAATTAAAACCTTAATTAAATTCCATGCAATGATGTGTGTCAATTGTCTAGGGATATTCTTTACACAATCCAACCAAAATCCCCATCATCCTTGGGGGATTCCACCATGCTCTAGTGGAATCGCCAACAAAACCTAAATTAGAGAACTCAAAAATTTTATAATAGGAGGAATAATAAGAAAGGAAACCACTAGAGGTTGAATATTACCTCACAATTTTGAAGAATCTCCATGAAACCACCCCAAATAATTGGGTTGGATAAGGGGAAAGTGTTTGGAAGCACCCCTAGTATGAACATGCATAATGGGGGAGGAATAGAGGTGAGTGGATAAAAAATAGAGGTGGAATTTTTGTCTTTCCTCCTTTAAATGACATTCTAGGTAGACACATGGTTTGTACGCATGATTAGATAAACTGTGCACTAACCATGAACCCCCTACTATCCAAAACCACACCCCTCACACAGTTTGGATGAATGGTGAGCCAAACTATGAACCAACCATACACCTACCACTTTTTAACACCAAAAAATATTAAATGGTTTGGATGGATAGTTTCCTAACTATGCACCAATCATGCAAGACTACACTGGATCCCTCTATAATAAGGTTCATGGTTTGTTTGAGCCATGTAAAGACTATGCATTGACTGTGTTCCATGTCTTAAGCCCTCCAAAACCTTGCATGGTTTCTACTTTGGATTTCCTAATTTAACCTAAACTATTCTCTAATCATGTAACCTAACCATGCTTAGTTCTAAATGCACTAAAAATACTCTTAGCATCAAGGCATCGTACGGTTTCTCCTAAGCCGCACACACCAAACCGTGCACCATGGATAGATAAATCCAAAACTTCTGAAAATTTAATAAATGCTCCCAAGGATCACCCAAAAACCTAAGATATATTTTGATCCACATTATTTATTTTAAAACATCACTTTAAGGCATTAAAACTATCATAATCCAATTTCGAGTCTTGATTCAATGATTAAATCATCCAGTAGATGAAAACTCAAATTCATTCTGGAATTTACAACTTGTATGGATGAAGGATATTATGACGTCCCTACCATATTACTTATCATCCCTGAGCAGTTTTAGTGGTCATACATCTATACCACCTGACCTACATCGGTCCCCAATTATAACTAATGGCCTCATCTAGTTTCTGAATGTATTTAACTCAACCAAGGAACAACGTCCAACCCAAGGCACTCAGATAGACAAAATCTGAGCCAATATCCATTGTTAAAACAAAAACAAAAAGATGGTGCTTACCTAATCCCATCCAACAAAAACCTTAATCACTCTTCGTATCTATGGTGAAACCCACCATAATATTTATCTTATAACCACTGAATTTCGATGCTTAGCACCCCCACTTCTAAAAAACCCAAAAAAACATGAAATCACACTCCCAAAATTTGTGTGATATAGTTCCCAAATATTATTTCCCAATACCCATGAGAATTCCATATCAACATTGGCCCCCATCCTTATCATAAAAAACCAACTAGAGTGGGAGCATACCTGCCATCCATTCATGAATTAAAAACAAACTATATTTTCCTCAAAAACTGAGTTTACTTTCCAAAATTAATCCTTCATTTAAAATATGACCTCTAGATATGGTTTACAACTTACCACATCTATTCCATATACTAACCCAAGTCGAACTATCCTCAACCGAATCATCTCAAGAATTTCTAGATCCAACTTCCAGCACATTTCCACCTCACCTGATTATGATACCTTTATGCCCATAGGTATCCCAAAACCGACCAAACACACCCACTAGGGTCTATACCTAACTCCTGGTGGGATTCACAATCAGATCCTCAACTGACCCAAAACCATCAATGTGCCCCACTGCACTACCAGCACACCTCTGAAACAAGTACCTAATATTAGTTTTCAAAACCACCTTAAGCCTGAATCCAATGCATGGATAAATCATCCACAAAAAATGATATATTATTATAAATCCATATAGAATTCAAGTACACACATCATCAGTTCCTTAATAGAATCACAATGTTACCATGACTATTTCACTATTAGTTATACACACCTATAACTGTTCTGACACAAGGGTCACACCTTGGAAATTGACACATCACTCCCCACCATAAGAGTATCCTCATCACTATTACACTCAAGAAACTCCAAATGACATAACACATGCCCCAATAACTACTTAAAATAAGAAGTGTATGTGTCCATCTTGCTCTCACCTAAGAAAAAAAATGAAATACCAAGTATCACCCATCCTAAGATTCTGATAATAACACCCAAAATATCTATTAACATCTAATCCATCCCAAGGACCTTACTCACAATTACTGATGGTTCACTTCCCACCATATGAATTCACATACACCACTACAAACATACATCCTCCAAAGATACCCTTCATCAAAACTGAAAAGAAATTTAGATATCTAGAAGTATATTTTATTCTGTCTAAACATACTTAAGATGATATCAATATATTATGCATGATTGTTTCTAAAGTAGTCATACACTAAGATGTTGTCGATGAATACCACCACAAACTCATCCATTTTTTATGTCACCTATAACTATAGGAACATTTCAAACTCATTCTATAAAATCCCAGATAAATAAAGAAATAATACATTTTCATTTTTATTAATATTTGTAAATTAAATATTAATTTCACTTTAAAGAGGTTTCTATGTTCGATGGCGTACCCGATATACAACAACAAGTTTCTTTGAAATCTTACTTTGCAAAATAATAATATAATATTATTATTTTGAATGGTAGTTAACGCCTAGACGTTGTATTGGATGGAATGAAATGAACTAACTACAATATTATTATACGTGTTTGTTAAATGTTTTTACATTTATCCAATAAAATTTAGAGGCTTAAAATGTTAGTGAATCTAATTTTAAGCATAATGTACATTAAAAGGTTGATTTACCGCCTTTTAACGAAGAACCCTATTTAAATCTAGTTTTTGTCACTTTTATATGTTATATTTTACCAAATAAAATTCTTATTTAGAATCGGGACATCAAAATTTACTTTGGGTAAATTTTTAGTATTTTTCTGATAAAATTAAATTTTTAATGAAAAGTGAAAAATGCTGTATTTTAATTCAAAAAAGTCTTTTAATATAATTTATTTATATGGTTATATTATCTTTTTAATTGGTTTTAAAGTTTAATTAGATTATATTTTTACCATTTAATTTAATTTTGGTTATTTAAATTAATTTCACTTTGAAATTGGACATAAACAAGTGTCAATATTTTGATAGTTATTATTTCTTAAAAACATGCCTTTTATTTTGACAATGGGAATTAATTTTAAATTAATTTCTGCCACTTTTGTGATTTTAATTTGAAAAAATGGATTCCATATTTGGAATCAGTAGGTCCAAATTGTGTAAATAGATAACTTTAATTTTTATACATTATGAATATTTACTTCAGTAAATATTTGATTTACAATGGTTAAAGAGTAAATCTGGTAAATAAGGGTAAAAAAATATTACTATAATAATATTAAATTACCCTAACAGGTGTCCTAATCCTATTGGTTGATACACATCCGACCATGAAAATCCTTGGGTTTATTTTGGGACCCCATGGGGCCACTTGTGAGTTATAATGACACTTTATTTTAATTAACTTAAAGTAAAGACAAAAATGACATAAACAAATATCTTTTTATAAATTAATTTCTACATTGGGTTATATAAGTCATATTTTCGACTATAAATATTAATTGGAAAGATAAAAAGATTTAATATATCATGGTATTTTTTTATAATTTTTAGACAACAAATAAATTAAATTACTTATGACACAATAATGATGCAGTATTTACCTCATTAATAAATGATTTAAATAAATAAGATTATAAATATTAAAAAAATATCAGAAACCTGTCCAATTCTTATTGAATGATTTTATTTCTACCATTACTAATCTTATATTCTACTTTAATTAGTTTTGGACCTTTAGAAACCGAATATCATTATATAATAAAATAATATTTTCACATTTTCCTAAAGAGCCCCCCTTATAAAAAGACCTCACTTATAACTAATTCCTCACACCTCTCAAACCCCTTGGATCATCCAAACCCTAAAAAAATAATATCTCAATATCCCTCTCTTCCACATAGAAGCCTTACCTTAGGTATAAGTCACTTCAAGAATTCCTTTTGGTTCAAACCAAAGGGAGTTACCCAAATTAAAGGTAACAATTTCTCTTAACTTATTTTATTTTATTTTACTTCTCCAACCCCTAAACTCTATTTATTAATTTCTTTTATAACAACACCAGTATCCTAAATATACTATTATGTTTTTATGAGAATGATTCTACTATACTTACACACACCTCCATGTAATGGGTGAAGACTATACTGTTTCTGTGGATGGAAAACTAACGCGTCACGAAACGATGATTGTTCAATTATCTCCTACCGAATCTCATGGTGGCCATTAAGATGGAACTATATTTATATATGATATATATTATTTTTATTTTTTTATTTATTCTTCTGTGTTTTACATTTATATCCTACCTTTATGGTTTCCATAATGAGTAAACATGATAATTTCATTTGAGGAAGTACGGACTACCGCCCCCTCAAAGTGATATGACTCGTTAATTCCATATGTGGGATGTATAAAGTATGGAGTTAATGATATTATATATAATATTATATTGTAATTATAATATAATTATTTATAATTATGTTTTCATTCCATTAAAATACGAAATAGAAATGAAAGTAGCATTCATGCGTACATACGACTTACCATCTCCATGAACGGTGCATTTGATTTCTTATCTCAAAATGATATGTATTATTATAAATACATATATATACTATATATATATATATGATATATATGATATCTAAATAATTAATATCATTCTAAAGATAATGGAATATTGACCACATGGAAAACTTGTAAATATAAGGTGTTTATTTTTTTCTCAAGTACCAAATATCGACAAAACAACCGTTATTAACTTAAATGATTGCGTAATGTTTATAACATGGTAATAAGTGATATAAAAGGAATAATAAACTTGATAAAGGTTCTTAAGAAAGTATAAATTAACTTTAGTTTATTATTCAGGATATTAAAGGACAAATGGGTCAAGTCAGACACGAGGTAAGGGTCTCTATTTCAATCTCCTTTCATTGAGGAATATTTTGTTTTATACAGTACTTTATTTTATACGGTGTATAAACACCTTTGAATTTTCATTTAATTCAAATGGAATCTTTTTCTATGAAGAATTTTACTAAATGATAAAAAATAATATTTCTTTTTAACGTAAGCGGTGACAACGACCTTTCTGCCGCCGCGGGTATTATTTGATCTTTGGATTCCTTAACAAGTCATAATATTTTTAAAAGGAAAATAAATACCATATACTATTTTATGTATTTTGGTATTTAAAATGGTTTTGATAATGTATTTGTTATATTAATATATTTAAATGATATATTGTGATTGAAATGTGGAAATGTTATCTTTCCTTTATGTTTGTTTCATATGTTATGAATATGTTATGGTTCTTGGGAATTGTTTACGTATACAGGTGGTTACATGATAAAACTAGGGCGGGTGAGCCCGAGATAGCTCTCTATTGAATTGGGTAATGTGATAGAGGTAAACATTAATGTTTCTACTAAGAGATTTAGGAAATATACTATGATGGGTATTCCAAATGTGACTCCCTACGTAGCTATAAAAGCTACAATGTAAGTATGTTATGGATGACACAAGTTACCTTTATGATTTGTGATTACTATGTATTATTCATAAATCTTATGTTTTCATGAGGTATGTAAAAGAGTTTATGTTTTGTATGTATTGATTGACTAATGATTTCTTTCTTTATTTTATAACCCTTACTGAGCTTTTTATGCTCATCCCAAGTTTTTAAATGTTTTTCACAAGACTTAAAGATGAATAGGGTCAAGGATGTGATTAAGGAAAATTCATGCTGTCTAAAACATGGAAGTAGAAATGACACTTTTTTTTTCAAAGAGTTTTTATTTTGTGAAAAAAATGGAAACTGAGTATAAGTGTCTACTTTGTATTTTTGAGATGTAATGTAATAGTTATGGCCTAATTCTCTAAAACTCTAAACTTGAAAAGATCCTAAATGAGAATTATTAACTTAATTCAAGAATATGTAATGTTTAAGGTCGAGTCCTTATACATTCAAAGGTCCCATGCCACTCTAACCACAATAATATTGTCACACCACTTTGGATCCTACTCAAGACTCCCTTCTTAATTCAAACATCATGCCATATTCTTCTATAGTTATAGAACTACAAACCAGTGACATAATGCATCACCAAACGTTCATACCTCCAAGATCCTATTAACAATTAACTATTACTCACTCTTGTGTAACCCAACTAAATAATCTATATATGAATCTACTGAGTCACATCTCATGAAAACTAAGACCAATCCCTCTTCATTAGCCATGCATACTCTATATTCCCATATCACTAAACAAAGATCACCCTAAGAGATTTCCAAAAACAAAATGAAACTAAACAAGCCAAAATTTCCTACCCAACCACTCAAAACTTGAGTTCCATTTAAAAAATCAACTAAGTTCAATTACAATCTCATAAAATTCATAAAGATACATCCAGATCTAACTGGTTTAAGAACCTAACCAGTCCCACCATCTGAAAATTTCATGTGTTACTGAAGAATCATCACTCAAAGTGTTTTTTATCTTAAGGAAACTAGAAATATTCATGTGCCTCACACTATGAAAATACCAAGTATAACTCAAATTCACAATCACCAACCAAAGTAAACATACTCATAGAAATCCACATACCCTCAAGCACCTCTTGCGCCCCCATTCTAGCTCATAACCACTAGGCATGTCCCGCCCGTATAACTATTACCTGGTCTAGGCACTTGAATGATACTACCCTATAGAAACCAACCACAAGACTAAAACACTAGTACACAATTTCCCTCTCAAATAGAAGAAATCCAATGCGCCTAACCCCATACTAGGCTACAATCTTCATACACTATTTTCAAAAGTACCAAAACATCCAACCATGTATCTCACACTAAAAGAAACATACAAGTCAGCTATATCGTCTCACGAGTTACCATCGAATTTTAAATGACACTAACTGCCTAAAATGGAGTGACATAAAGAAGGTCAATAGGTTCTCCCACCTTTCCCCATAGTCAAGTATCATGAAAAGTCACTAGGTCCAACCACCTAGATCCATGCCAACTCACAAAAGGACAGAAATCATAGGGCATTAAACATTATCCTTTCCCAATTTCACAAAACATTAATAATACAAAACACCAATATCTGGGGTCTCATATATAAAAGATGTCTTATATGAAACTAACCAACCATAACTAGGGAACTCGTCCTGTCTGAGCATCTACACATCAGACCGCTCAATAGAGGACCAGGAAACACAACCAATATCAAACAATAATCACCCATAAGGGTCAAAAGGTCATATAAATATACCTTGATGACCCAATAGGGTCTCTAAACCTACTTTTAACAAGGACCAAATCAATGTCCTCATCGATAATTTCATTGTAGAACCACATAACCTACCATAAAAATTATATCTATATACAAGTGGCCCAACTGAGTAGAATGACACAAAGTAAATATATAGTAAAATTCCATATGAGTAGTTATTGAAACTTTAAAAAACTTTGTCTCTTTCATTAGTAAAATAACACACTATCAGAACTATAACATATGGATCATATGTTCCCACCATGATGCATGAGATGCCTCTTGCCTCTACAGTCCAAGAGTCAAAACCAAATCACTAGCCTCTTACCAATGGGGTAAGAGACATAAATTTATCATAAGTCATCAAATAAAAAAACATGTGCATTAATAAAAGTGAAAATAAAATGTAATCGTAACATCACAAATTATAACAACAATCCATGCCCTGGTAACCTGGACTTCCTACTAGAATAAGTTTACATGACACACTAGTATGATATTGACCATATGATCCAATACATTCATATATATCTTGTCTACCAAATCTAAAATAATAAAATAAAAATTAATGTAACTCCTATGATACCGTTTTGTAATGTCCTAGCCTTGGAGCCACTAAATTTGTGCCCAATCTGATTTTCCACATGACCTCAGGTGTGCCTCCATGTATGCCAGAGGCTATCAACTAGTAGTGAGGGTCTAGGGTAGTACCATGGGAAGACTATACAACCTAATATGAGTGCACAATAATGAATAAAATAACTATTTATCACGTACCAATGATAAGAATCAGAGTCTGTAAGAATAAATAATATCAATATCCCAAATAAAATAGAAATAAAATATGATATGAATAAATATGATTGAATAAAAAACGGAATGAAAGAAGGCCCAGACAACCATGTCATACATATAACTAACTGACTACTGGGCCGATTACATAACACACCCAAATAAAATAAACCAACAAAATTTCTCCACAAAATCTCTAAGAAAAATCACATCTAGTCTTTATATACCATCGAGATATCCTTTCCAATCATGAAAAACTCAACCCAGGACTCAACCCAAATCTGTGTCTGCAATAAATATGTGAGCTTCTTGGGAACCCATGTACAGTGGTAGCCCATGTATGGTGTGAGTACAACTTATTAGTCTACCAATAATGATGTTTATAGAAAATATTAGTTATATCATTAGTGTAGGTAGATAAATAGTGGGGTGAATGAACCATGTAGGAAAGAAGATACATGTTAATAGAAACAACTATTTATCTAGTATCCCATTGGACCTTGGATTATAAGGTGATACCCTAGGCCAACCAAACATGAATTGACCTAATATGTTCATTTGAGTCATAAAACATAGGGTGAAACATACTTTAAATAAAAGAAGGCACTTTCTATCCATAATCTAACTCATGAAACCAAAAGGCATCAATTTAGATCCTTGAACCTCAGATGTGGAGAACCATATCAGACACTAAGAACCATACCTATGGTACAAAAGTTCTAACTCTATAAACCTCAGATATGGATCACCCTATCATAAATTCATAACCATACTTATGCAGTATCGAGTCCAAATCTCTAAACCTGGAATGTGGAGCACCTTGTAAGACATTCAGAACCATACTTAGAGAACACCATATAAAACCATATCTCATTAGTTTGTAATTCCTTGTACAAATGTAACCCATTTCCTCATTTACCAAAAACTAAGACTAAACATATTGATCTTTCAAAATATTCAAAAACAAACAAACACAAACCCTTTTCATTTTCCAAGGTCCTAATAGAAACTTAAAACCATACTTGACTTTGAATGTCGAGCTCTTTTAACACATAAAAATATTTTTCAAATATTCTTTAGAAAATTATACAATCTTACCCATCCATTTAAAACATTTCTAAGTTACCATTTAAACAAGGGAATTCCTCTTAGACATTCAAAAAAAGGACAAAGACTTACCTTCCATAAAAAACTTTTAAAAAAACCAACAAGGAATTTCCAAAAAAGGGGAAACCACACAACCATTTCAAATAAACATTTTAAATCCATTTATAAACACATTTTTAAAATCACATAGAGGCCAACACTTCACTTTTAAAAAATCCACTTCAAAATATATTTTTCACCCATTTAAACCCAAATTTGAGTCAAAACCTAATGAAAATAGTTAAAACCATTTTAAGGGCCTCATAGGCATTTCAAAAAATTATATCACATAAAAAAATTCAAATTAATCATTCTAACACAATATAAAACATTTACACCCAATTCCTACAAAGTACCCCCTAACCATTTAATCAAGTTAACCAATAAGCTTAATCAGGTTTATCTCATACCCTGATCACTCTACTCCTTGCAACCCCACTTTACCATTTCCATGAAATAGTGAACCCCATGGGAAGAAAATAGTTCGGTCTTATAAAAACCAACAGATTATAATTTTTTTGGAAGTCATAAGGTATCAATTTAAATCACAAAACCATTTAATCAAACTATGTAATCAAACACACCACTCATGGGATTTAAGGAACATACCATAGACACTTGTAAATGAATTATCAAGACTATGTGAAAATCTCTTAAACCACCTACCTCATCAAAAAAGATTTCCATAACACTTCCTAATGCACAACATTCTTGTCATGGTTTTTCCAAGTTGCATCAAAACTCCTTGGTTTCAGAATTATCTTGTATCAATCACCCATGTTATAACCTTACACTAAGAAAAAATAACTAATTAATTATAACAATTATAATTAATTAATTAATCAAAACTTTACTTGGAATAATGCAGTTAAACTCACCTGATGCTCACCTATTATAAAAACTTTTCGCAACCACCATGGGTGGTTAATAATAGACTTCCTTTACTATTCTCTAGAAAATCCCTAAAAGGTGATTAAATTTAAAAGGCTAATAAAAAAATTGATAAAAAATATAATAAAATTCACCATGAACTCATATCATAACAAAACTCAATGAAAAGTCATGAATAAGTTGTCATGGGATATCCTCTATGAAAGATAAATAAAAGACCTATCATCCTTGGATGATTCCACCATGATCTGGTGGAATCAAAAAAGAAACCTAAAATAGAGAACCCCAAAATTTGAGAGGTGTAAGAAGAATAAATAAATGCATCCAATGTTTAATCTTACCTCAAAAAATAAAATAATCACCATGAACCCACCCCAAATCAAGGGGTTAGAGAAGGGGAAAGGGGTTGGGAGTACCCTTGGCTCATGTGCACCTAATGGCGGAGGAAGAGGGATGAGTGGATAAAAACACCAATGGTAAGGACTTCCCACATCAAGAATAACAAAGTTTAATCACCAATAATTAACACCAAAATAAATCCCAACACACCAATTCTAATAAATCATCCCTAAAATCATTGCATTAGGGTTATGGAAATAAAAATCGAAGAGAAATATGGATTTGGTTAATGTATGGATTTATACTTACTGATAGGATTCCATCAAAACTAATGATTCTTGAAACTTTAATGAAATGAGGTTGAGGGACCAAAAACCTTTAAAGGGGAGATCCATCAGTGCCTAGTTTGTATAGGGGGTCAAGGGAGATAAGAGGATGGAGATAAGGGGGTTTTAAGGGGGAAACACCATTTACCTTTAAGAAAACCTCATAGAGTAGTTCATAGTGTGAAATATACTTTTATGCCATGAAAGATCAATCCAAAACCCCTAGAAATTCAACCCTAGAATAAAGGATTCCTTTATGCCATGAAACACCACATGCACTTCTTGAATAGATACAGGTCTATCCCAATACTCCTAAACACACTCCCATATTCTCTCGACACCCTGAGAAAAGGAAAATGACCCAGATAATCATTTATTGGACAAAAACTTAAACTAAAACATGCCTTGAAAATTTAAGGGGTGTTATAAAAACACATGTTGTGTCTTCAAAATGAGATGATATGGGAATTACATATAATAAAACAACTATATAAAACAATAAAAAATTGAATAATTTTTTCTATTTCTAAAATTATATTGTTATAAAATCTTAATATATCCAACCCACCCCTATTACCCCTTTGAAATACATATCTTATTCTTTGCTTTCCTTAAACCTTTGTGATCCTCTCTAGAAGGAGATGTCCTTATCTGATGATCCTCTTTTATTGATGAAAAATTAAATTAATTATGGTTAATTTATTCTCCCTTTATACGCCAAGTCTACAAGTAATATTTTAATTATCATTTTCTCTCCTTAAAAGGTTTGATCAAATCAAAGATGATTTTTTGTGTGTTTGCATCCTTCATGATTATTAAGTAAAGGGTTGAGACAATGGTAAGTTTGTTTCTTCTCTTTTTTCTTAAATCCACCACCTCCTATTACTTTATTTTATTTTATTTTTGATTGATTCAATCAATTTTATTTTTCTTCCTCCTTGGTCCAACTAATTTTTTTATTGTGATTTGACATAAAATACCCACTCCAGATTATTTTGAAACCTTATAATTCCTTATAAAAAATATCACAATGCACTCTATAAGTTTAAATATGAATTTTTTATCTCAATAAAATCATAATTTAAGGGTGATAACTATACATAATGAAATATGAAAATGAAAATCCAACTTGAAAATATAGTATTTTATGATTATGGTGAAATAAAACATAAGTACATTAAAATAACTACTACCATAAATTCTTGGGATACTACTTAAATTACTAAATAATAATATAATTTTAAAACCATGAATACATTAATTTATAATATTAATATTGATGAATTTATTAAAATTTATGCATGTAAAACTATTTTATAAATATGGGATACACTCAATGCAACTCAGAAAGGAATAAAACATGTATATAAATTAATATTATATTTGTATACTTTGAAATTTTATTTTTAAAGGTGAAATTTTATGATAATATTTCTCCAATGCATGTCCTGATCAATTAAATTTATAAGAAAATAATCTCACTTGGATATATGATCCCTTAGAATAAGCAAGTCAAAAATAATATAGGATTCTAACATTAAATGGGAAGAGAAATTTATTTTGGGTACAACAATATGAGAGAGACTCTAGTGTTGGTGAATAAAAGTGGAAACAAATCTAAAAAAAACTTATCTTTTATCTCTCATATAATAATCTTGTTCCATTAATATATCAAATATATTCTCCTTAGATCATGTATTATAACTTGTATGAATAAAAATAAAAAAATATAACATAAATTCATTGGTTGGCCTCTAATTTGGAGGATATATCAAGTGTGGTTCACTAATATCACACACCAATCCAATATACTCACTATACATAAAATTAGAAGGTTTAAAGATAGCTCATTATTGATATTAATGCATGCTACAATTCCATGATCATGAATCACTATCTATAAATATTTATATAATGAATATAAAATATCCATTACTTGTTACATAATAATAATGTAGAAACATCCTTAATTCACATATAATAGATAACTATTACTATATATACCATGAGTTTCCTCATTCTTAATCACTTATATGAAAATATTTGGCTTATTTATCTAGGAATTTCAATGTTATTTGTTATTATCCTCTCATATATATAATTCAACTCAAAACTTTACTATATATACTCAATTCAATATATGAATCTATTAATCTTATATTAATTTTATTTATGATATATGAAAAATTAAATCACACTATATTTCTACACACCCTTCATCAAGATCTTAAGGAATTTATATAATCATGGTTCACCATAACATAATCCTTCTTAACTTAAACCTCTATAACATGCGATAAACACACAAAAAACCTCACTTATTTATCTATCTAGGTATGTAAAAAACTCATAATAACACATAAATATATTTTAAATGAATTCTTATTTATATCCACCTAAGAATAGAATCTCCAAAACATTTCAACAATGACAACAAATTAAGTACTTTTAGTTAAAATGCATGAATTCTCTATTTTTTAAACTGATGGAAATTATTAATCTAAATTTAAATATGTACATATGATTTCAATCAAAATGATATGTGTATATAAATTTTATAATAATAAATTACCAATGATTTAACTTGGTGCATATGACTTCATATATACCTATGCATGAGAATATAACTCTAATGGTCACACACATTACACTTGCTTAATTTTTTCCCATACATATATAACATTCATAGTCACATGTGATATATATACATAAATTCTAATTCAACATGATTAGTTCGTATGATCTCTATAGTCTCACATTGATCTCATCTTTACATATTAACTCACTCATCATACACAAAGTCTTTCAAAACCAATAATATTAAAAATATGACCCCATTATTTATATATATAAAAATTTCCTCATTTAAAATACCAATTACTCATAAACATGAATTTTATAGTAATAAACAATATCATTATAATGAACTAATGTAATACATAATAACTATCAATCCTGAGAAGAAGAAATGAGATGAAGTAGGTGGTGGGAGGTCTTTTCATGAGGTTGTTACTAATCCTCAGCTTCCATATTCATTTTATTCAATCTTCCTAATTCAACCTTATTGTTTTAAGGAAAACCCCTTGATAACATTATTTAAATATGACATTTGGGCTCTGATGGAATATTTTAGATTCACCCTCATGGGATTATTTTAATATTATCTAATGAACTTGAATTTAATCAGAAAAACCATGGATTTTATTAGTTTTACCATAGTTCAAATTGGATTGATTGATGATTTTAGGTTTATCGTGATATTCAACAAATCTAAGTAATTTTATAGATATTGATGATGAGAATCATGAAAGATTATGGGTTGTGATATGGAAGGTTTAAAATGGTCATATCATGTTTTTGATAACTTCAAATCACATTTGATGCCCATCTAGATGTGGTCTGTAGGTCTTCCATTTTATATATCTTGATAGGGTTCTCTCATTGAAATCATGAAAAACTTAGATAATCTGATTAATCTCGACTCCTAAATTTCTAATTTATCTACGCCATTTTTTGTTTACTACTACAATGAATTGGATATTTCCATGGATCTACTTAAAACAATTTGGATCAAGAATGGGATGAAATATTTCTTTCAAATGGATTACTAGGATAATGTTCCCTCATTTTTTTAGAATACAGGAAACAATGTAACTAACTGACCTGGGTCGGACCAACCCGTCACCCAAGCCGACCCATCACATGGCCTGAAGTGCATTCTTGATATCCATAGGATAACAAAAAGCACCGAGCATAAAAAATCTATTGGGAATGGTTTAACCCATGTTAAAATAGCATGCCCCATCTATATAATGGGACATACACACTAATAAGATCATAGTAAACAACATGAAATGCAACAAATAGAGTACAAAACAATAATGATTAGGTACCATAAACCACAAGATATTTCATAAAAAAACATTCCATAATAGAACATATATATACATGGTATCTAAAGTCAAAGATCAAAAATAAAAATAAGGGAAGAAAGACCAATAATACCAATACATACATCCCAATGGATACAAAATCCCAAAATGACTCCACATGAGCCAACACCATGAGACCATGTCTCCTCTAAAAAACAATGATAGAATATAATAAATAAGTCCCACCTAGGTATATGGTTCCCTTTCCTTTACCTGTGTCCTGAAAAATAAGATCTATATATTATCAAAGGCATATGTAGGGTGTGAGACGTATTGAACAATAGGATACCACCATGAATCTATATAAGGATTTTACCCATGAAAACCAATAAACTAATTTAAAATAACTATTTAAAACTAAACCATTTTGAAAAAAATTTATTTTCAAAAAATCCATTGAAATTACTTTGGATTTCCATTTCAAATAAAACATGTTTTCCAAAACATTTATCAACATGGATCAAATAAATAGAAAATGCACAACATTCTTAATATACCCAAAATAATAAGTAAAAGCATAACATCATCATCATATAATCAAAAAGTGAAATTGGTAATAAGATATCTCATCACTTCAAATATGAAATTAATAAAATATATAAATGTATAAAAGTAAATATGACATGAGTATGTGTACCTGGGGATCTAACTTTAAGGTCCTAATTTGAATGATTCAAATGTTTGCTAGTTAGATAAATAAGGTGGATGATATCATGATCTTCCTAGGGCCAAATTCTAAGAGTTCTCACAATATCTCGAAAATAAAATAGAATATCTCATGGTCTTCTTACCCAAAGGCTCTCATAGTCCCTTAGAACCAAATGGAGGCTCTCACAGTCCCCTCTCCCCAAAGTCTCTCACATTACCTTGAACAACCCCTTGCTCACACCTTGTTTAACCCATGTGATACTCTATGCCAATACAATCACAATTCAAGTTCCTCACATGAATAACCATTTCAAAATCCATTTTCACTAACAATATGTTCATTTTATAAAAACACATTCAAAAAGTAAAAAACACTTCTAAAACAATTTTATAAATCAATTAAAAACCATAAAAACATTTTTGATCTATTAAATCAAACACTTGGGGAGCACACATGCCACCCCCATTTGGAAAGCCCTATTTAAGCATCCCATTTTTCAAATAAAGCCAGCATAAATCTAAAACATAGTATACAAAACAACCATAAATCATTTATTTGGAAAATGAAAAAACATAAACCAAAGGAGGTTCATATTTTAAGGTAAGCCATGGAAAATGACCTTTAAATAGAGTTACCTACCTAATATTCATTCCTAACCTCATTACCATTGATGATAACCACCCGGAAGAGGTAGAATAAGTACTCACACACCTAATACATAATAAAATAAACCATTTCCCCCCATTACACACCCTAAATTAATCCAACACCCCTCCTAGGGTTACACACTTCCATGAAAATGGTAGAACAAGCATGATGAAGGGTAAAGGAGGAATAAAACTCAATAAATTGAATTAACTCAAGATAAACCACCTTAAATCCAAGGAGAAATCCCCATTTAAGGAAGGGATAAATATCAACAACCAAGGATAAGGGAATTCACACTATAGTGAAGGAAAATGAGGTCCAAAACCTTTAAAAGTCAATAATGGTAAAATGGTAAACAATCATTTTTTAATGAGATGAACATGGTTGTATAGTTTAGCAACATGATTAAGAAAATGTGCACCAATCACATAGAAGCTACTATATACCCAAAAACCAAGACACACAATTACTCCTAAGTGTCACATAATTTGGAAAAGTATGCTCAAATTGTGTAAAGCCCCACTGTCACCAACCACAAAACCATCGTACGGTTAACTGTATGGTTATACAAACTGTGCACTAACCATGAGCCTTGTTATGTCTTTAAAAAATCTCTATTTTTTAACCCCCGATACCTGGTAACTCCATGAATGAACCAAAAGGTAAATATGTATCAAAATTAAACATAATAGTTACCTAATGAGTGTTAATAAATCCCTTCCATGCTACTTTCTTTAAATAGAAATTTCCCAAGAATCCTTGGAAGAAAATAGGTGAGCCCCTACTCCCTCACCAAAGACACTTATTACCATGTATTATGGATACTTCCACTACAATTATAGATAACATGAACCAATTAGATCAACTTTCCATATAACACCTTATTCTAATAATCCAAAAAATGAAAAGTCTACTCCAAAAAGATGGCATTAGGATCAACCTCTAAATCTTTCCACTCCAACACATGATATGGGTATGGATGATATCTATTCCACTAGGATACATGAAATATGCCATGGATAGAGGTTAGTAACAATGGAAACTACAATTTATAGGATACCTTCTCAATATGCTCCACAACATGAAACGACTTGATGTAACATTTAACAATGTTTCCCTACTAACCCAAAAGACGATGTCCCAACCAAATGGATACTTGAAAAACACATGATCATCAACCTAAAACTCCAACAAGTGATGACGATGGTTGAAATATGACTTTAGAAAACTATGAGATACCACCAATCATTTATAAATCATACAAAATATCTCAATCATCTCTTGGATTAGACTTGATCCAACTAAGAAACACTCACCCACCTCATCCTAATACAACGATGATTAGCATGGTCACCCATATAACACCTCAAACGAGGTTATCTCGATTGAGGGTTGATAGCTATTATTATAAGAAAAATTTTCCAATTACTAGTGAATTTCCCAAGATCCTATAAAATAAATTACACATGCTTGTAAAATATCCTCAAGAGTCTAGATGGTTTACACAGACTAACCATCCATCTGTGGGTGATACGTAGTGCTCAAGATCAACTCGTTTCCCAAAGCCTCTTAATATCGCTTCCAGAATCATGAAGTAAAATGAGAATCCCAATCCAAAACTATCGATGAGGGAACTCCATGAAGCTAAACCACCCATAAAACATACAATCTTCTGAGGTAATATACATTTTTTGACTCTCAAATGGGAAGAAAGTGGGATGATTTGGTTAGAAGATCAATAATCACCCATATAGAATCTTTCCCACTTGGAGTAAAAGGTTGTCTAATCATGAAATCCATATAGATCCCATCCAAATTCCACACTGGAATGGGAAGTGGTCACAAATACCCAACTAGTCTTTGATTCTTAGATTTCATCCTCTAAAAGGTAAAGCATTTATAAATGAAATACACCACCACACGTCTCATCCCTTACCACCAATACCAACCTATGAAGGTATAAAAAATCTTGGTTGCCTTAGGGGGAATGATCCAAGTAGAATGAAGTGACCCATGAATCACCTCTTTATTCAATATGAAAGTAACTTCCATCCACCTTTCAAATAAGAGAGATCCATCAGGAGACTAAGAGAAATCACCTGAGGTATCCTAACTATTTAAGGAACTACTAATATGGTGGTACTTGGGGCTGTCACGACCCATCCTTGGGACCCATGACGTGACTACCCCAATCCCGCCTCCCATAGGCCAGGGGATAGAGAATAGCACCAAGGCGTAAATCCCCACAAAAGGGGAAGGAATTTCCTTTATAAAGTAAAAAAACCATAGAGTAAGCAAGAAGAAGTAAACACTAAGTGAATCTAGGTACAAAAGTAGTGCGGAAAAGTAAATGGGCCAAAATACAAACCCAAACTGAAAGTAAAGTACAACTGGAAAGAAAGTACAACAACTGAAAGTAAAGAAGCAACATTGAGTCGTCCACTGGAAGTCCCACCTGAAGGGTGGGTACAGATAGCCTCCACAGCTCCTCGGGTCCATCCGTCTGCTCCAAGTACATCCTGACCAGTGGTCCACCTCCAGGTACTGACTTCATCCACAAGCCTCAACTACGATCAGCGCTGTCCGTCGTCTGCAACCAACAGAACGTAGTGCGGGCATAGCTCGTGCAGGGGTGAGTATACGCTACTCAGTAGGGACCCCGAGACCCCCGAAGGTCTCCCAGAATCCACAAAGGATAATTCCAAAGGAAAGATACAATCATGAAATAACATCCGACACTACTTAGGTATATGCCCATACATATACCTAAGTCATCAATTCCTGCTCGGCTCCAGCATCCATGCCCAAGTTCGATCACGTCCACATAGGAGTACAACCCAATCCACATAGGATAACACAACTCAATCCACATAGGAAAGCAAGTCAATCATATTGAAGATATTGATTGAAGTCAAGACTCAGCTCACACAGGTATACTTCTTCATAAGGTGATAGAGATGATCAGATATATCCACTGATTCATCTATGCTAGGACCCATGTAGGATACTAAACCAGCTAAGCTGTCGGACCCACATAGGATACAGACCAGCTACTCTGCCTGACCCATGTAGGATAGCAAGAAAAGAGTCAAACACTGCCAGACCCACATAGGATACAAAAACAGTAGTCATATCCATCGAACCCACGAAGGATTTCAGTACAGTCTTCATCGCTGCCGAACCCACGTAGTATTTCAGTGAAGTCTTCATCGTCATCGAACCCATAAAGGATTTCAGTATGGTCTTCATCATCGTAGCCAGCTCTAGGGTTCCCGCACACAGCATGCTCGATTCTGGGAGGGTCTGCTCCACGAGCCAAGGGGGTCGATACATCAACTGACACTTAGTCCAGAGTTTATGTATCTCAAAGTTCCGTCTCTACAAGAGGAACTCATCGTGACAGACGACGCATCAATCGGACACCCGGTCTGCGAGTTATTGACTTTTTCGTTCCAGGGGCCCAGTTGATTTTTAAGTCAAACAAACCCGAATTCACTACAACTACATCCAAACCTCGAGTTGAGTAAGCCAAAAGGTCCGTCTCACTAATAAGAAACCAACAAAGTCGATGGCATGTCAATCGGACGTCCAGAGCTCAAGTTATAAGCGTTTCCGCTCCGAGGCCCCGGTTGGTTTCGTGTTCGAACCAACCTGGTTGTACCCAAAGTTCTCCGAAACCTTGAGTGTAATTTACCGAAACTACCGTCTCGATCCAAGGATCACATCTCAGATAACGTTACATCAATCGGAGGTCTGTAGCCCAAGATATGGGCAAAATAAAATCCTTGTCCGTTTTTAGGGGGTTTTGGGCCCGGACCGACCTGGCTCGAGACCCCCCCAGGTCGGCCCGAACCGGGTCAACCCAAACCGGGTCCAGGTCCGGCCCAGCTTGGCGCGCGCTCACGGCCCGCATGGCCATCTCGGCCACACCGAGCTGAGTGGAAGGGGGGGGGGGCTTCCCCCCTCTTTGAGTAACCGCAGCCCCCACGTGTGGGGGGGGGTGGTGGGGGCGCTCCTTTGGCCAGCCGGGGGTTACGACCCCCGGTCTCCCCCTGAAACGGCCGGCCCGGTCCGGCCGGCCGGTGTTGCCACCACGGGACCCGCTGTGGTCCCACCCTCTGAGGTGTTGGAGGCCGGCGGTTCTGGCCGCCCCTCCTTACACCGCCGCGACCTTGAGCCGCGGCCTTGTCCGACCGGCACGGCGTGACGGCGCCGCGCCCCTCCGTCGCAGCCCCACTCCGACCGCTGTGTCTTCATGGTTCTCCGGCACGGCACGACGGCGCCGCGCCTCTTCGTTGCGGCCCGACTCCGGTCGTGGGTTCATTCGGCCTCAATGGCGCAGCGCGACGGCACCACGCATCTTTGCCACATTTCTCCATGATTCCACGTGGTGCCGTTTCACCGCGCCGCCTTCTTTCGAACCGCAACAACACAACAACAAAAGGGGGAGGAGAGTCGGCGTGTTCGTGTGGTCTGACCTCCTCCCGATAAGTTGATATCAAGTGGCCCAAAAATAAAGACGAAGAATGACAAAGGATATTTCATGAACAAAAATTAATTAACCCCTACCTTGATAATGAGTTGATGTTCGAAGAGCATCGTGGAAAGCAGCTTCGCGGGGCGTGGTTCCGTAGACGTCGACGAAGAGCATCTGAGGAGACGTCGTCTTCTATTTATCATGGAGAGAAGATGATGATTACGTGTCATTGGAGAACTCCTTTGTCGGTGTCTCTTCCCTTATCGCGGAGGAGAAAGGGAATGGAGATACCAGAGTCGTTGAGTTGTTCTTCATTGAAGAGATGACATTCTTCACGAAAGGATTGAAGCTCTTCACGGGAGGTTGAAGTTCTTCCCCAGAGAAAAGAGTTCTATCTCCCCAATATCCTCACACAACAACCAACCCTCCCAAATAAAATAAGACTTATCTTATTTTATTACCTCAAGACAAGCATTTCAATTTTTAAAAATCAAGCACATAACTCACTTAATTAATTAACTGAGTTGGCATGATTAAAGAAGAGAGAGGGGGAGTTGAGTGGTCTCACACTAAAGGGGGGTTATGGAGTTAAGGAATATGAGGGGTTGGGCTCGTGTGGGCCCCACCCCACCTTTATCCTCTCATGGTTGGTTAACAACATGTGGGTCCCACCCCCAACTCCCTTACTTAGGTTATAACTACCTAGAGGAAAATAAATAAAATTGTAATATAATTTTATTTATTCCTCACTAAAAACACAAAATTAACAACTCCTCTCGAGCAAATGAACCTTCGAAGGAGGTTCTCCTAAGAAATTACCGATGCTGCGGTTTCAACGGTGCCCTCAGATTTCAATTCCGAGCACCAGTTCAAAAGTTAGGAAAACTCTCTCATTCGTTCACTGAACGTACCTGAGCTAAACTTCAGAAATTGATTCCGGGCACATCGGGCCTTGGAATCAGGTACCGTTAGAAACTGCGTTCTTGTAAAATCCCAAAGAAAATTAAGAAAAAAAAAATTCCTTGAATTTTATGGGTCTTTACATTACTCCTACCTCAGGGATTTACGTCCCCGTAAAGATACATCATAAACTAGGGGAACAAATGTGGGTACTGAGCACACATATGAGCCTCCCTCTCCCAAGTTCTCTCCTGGAGTTTCCCGTGTTACCATATGATGTGCACTAGAGGTATCGACCATCCACGTAGGACTCACTCCTGTCGATCCTCGATCTCCACCGGGACCTCCGTAAAAGTCACCCCATATTCAATGTCCAACTCCCCATGGTCGATGATATGCATCGAGTCATGCAAGTATCTCCTCAGCTGAGATATGCGGAAGACATCGTGCACCCAGTGCAACTGAGGTGGTAGACCCAGGCGATAAGCCACCTCGCCTATCCTGCTGAGGACCTGGAATGGTCCGATGAAGCGTGGAGATAACTTTCCGCCCGGCCAAATCTCCGTAATCCACGTCGAGGCGAGACTCGCAAGAAGACGTGGTCGCCATCCTCGAACTCCAGCGGCCTCTGCCTCCTGTCAGCATAAGACTTCTGCCAGCTCTGAGCTATCCTCATCCGCTCCTGGATGACCTGGACCTTCTCTGTCATGGCCTGGACCATCTCTGGTCCCACAAGTTCTGACTCCCCAGGGTCTTTCTAGTACAGAGGTGATCTGCAAGGTCGGCCATACAATTCCTCGTATGGTTCCATCCCTATGGTCTAGTGGTAGCTGTTGTTGTACGCGAACTACACCAAGGGAAGGTGGTCCTCCCAGCTGCAACCAAAGTCGAGGACACATGCACGGAGCATGTCCTCAAGAGTCTGAATGGTCCTCTTCGTCTGACCATCCGTCTGAGGGTGAAAGGCGGTGCTCAGATGCAACTGTGTCCCGAATGCCTACTGCAACCCCTTCCAAAGCCGGGAAGTAAAGCGGGCATCTTGATCGGAGACGATATATGATGGAACACCATGAAGCCGTACGATCTCCTAAACGTAGAGGCATCCCAAGCTCTCCACTGAGACCTACTCTCTGATGGGTAGGAAGTGAGCCGACTTGGTGAGTCGGTCAACAATCACCCAAATGGAGTCATGACCTCTAGAAGTACGTGGAAGTCCAGTCATGAAGTCCATAGATATCCCGTCCCACTTCCACTCCGAGACCTCTAAGGGCTATACCAAGCCTGCTGGTACCTGGTGCTCTACCTTCACCTGCTGACAGGTGAGGCATCGAGAAATGAACTCAGTTACAACCTTCTTCATACCCGGCCACCAGTGCTGTCATCTGAGATCCTGGTACATCTTCTCCACTCCTAGATGTACCGCTAAAGGGGAAGTGTGAAACACTCTCAACACCTCCTCCTGTAAAGCAACTGGTACCATGGTACGTCCTCTAAAAAGGATGACATGCTCTCCTCCTATAGAAAATCCATCAAGTGCCTATCCTGAGGATATCTGCACATGCCACGTCTCACAGTCAGCGTCCCCACACTGTGCCTCTCTGACCCGCTGTAGTAGTGGAGGTGTGACTGTGAGTGACTGAAGGAAGGATGCTCTATCTCTATCCACGAAGGATATCTTCAAAGCGGATAGCTGCTCCATCACCTCACCGAGTAGCTGAATTCCCATCCTCCTGCTGAGGGCATCAGATACTATGTTCCCCTTTCTAGGAGTATATACTATCTCAGAGTCATAATCCTGGAGGAACTAGAGCCATCACCGCTGTCTCAGATTCAGGTCCTTCTGCGAAAAGATGTACCTAAGACTCTGGTGGTCAGAGTAGACTGTAAAGCGCTCGCCCATTAGGTAGTGTCGCCACATCATCAGAACGAAGACCATTGCTGCTAACTACAGGTCATGGGTAGCGTAGTTCTGCTCATGCTGCCTCAACTGACATGATCCATAGGCGATCACTGCCCGCTCCTGCATCAGGAAAAATCCGATTCTGGTCCCTGATGCATCACAGTAGACTACGTAACCTACTCCCTCCTCCGGTAGCCTCAAGATAGGTGCACTGGTCAATCTCTGTCTCAGCTCCTGGAATCTCTGCTAACATATGTATGACCACATGAAGGTTTTCTCCTTCTTCTTCAAAGCTGAGAGTGGTTCCGCAACTCTGGAGAAGTCTGGCACAAACCTCCAGTAGTACCCAGCTAGCCCCAAGAAACTCCGCACCTCTTTCATGCTCCTGGGTGGCTCCCAAGCTAGCACTGCCTCGATCTTCATAGGATCCATCGAAACTCCCACCTCAGAGATGACGTGTCCCAAGAAGTGGACCTCATGTAACCAGAACTGACACTTAGAGAGCTTACCATAAAGCTGGTGCTCTCGGAGTGTGTCTAGTACAACCCGCAAGTGGTATGCGTGCTCCTCCTCAGTGGTCGAGTATATCAAAATGTCATCGATGAAGACCACAACAAATTGATCGAGGTATGGCTGAAGGATCCTATTAATGAGACCCATAAACACTACTGGAGCGTTGGTTACGCCGAAAGGCATAACCAAGAACTCATAGTGTCCATACCGACATCTGAAGGCCGTCTTCTGTATATCCTCGTCCCTAAATCTGAGATGATGATAGTCTGATCTGAGGTCTATCTTCGAGAACCATCGTGATCCCTTGAGCTGATCGAAGAGGTCGTCAATCCTCGGTAGTGGATACTTGTTCCTCACGGTCACCTGGTTCAGGCGACGATAGTCGACACAAAGTTGCAAGCTTCCGTCCGCCTTCTTGGCGAACAATATCGGGGAAGACCAGGGTGAAACAATGGGTCAGATGAATCCCTTGCCCTGCAAGTCCTCCAACTGTACCCATAGCTCTCGAAGCTCAACGGGGGCCATCTGATATGCTAGAGTGGATATCGGGGCTGTCCCAGGGTACAAGTCAATATAAAAGTCTACCACTCTGTGAGGAGGTAGTCCTGGAATGTCGTTAGGGAAAACATCCGCATACTGATCCACCACTACAGGAAAACTAGGACTCCGCACATCAACTGCTCCTAGGATGAGGCTAGCCAACTGATGAGTGATGATATGTCCTCTCCTATGCGCGAGTCCATCCTGTGCTGCAAAGGCTCCCTTCTTGCCGATGAAGGTGAACCTGATCCCGTCGATGTGTACACACCGCACCTTGCGCCTAATACAGTCGATCTGAGAATGGACTGCAGATAACTAATCCATGCCCACGATGACATCGTAAGGCCTCGACGCCGCTAGCAGAAGATCCCAGTCGAAACTCTTGCCTCCTAGAGTAATCTCACACTGCCGGCACTAGTGCGTAATCGTCGAGTCTTCTTCTGTAAGTGCCTCTAGCCGTAAGGATTGAGACAAAGGATCTATCAGAATCTCCGAGCTCCGAACAAGGGCAGTGGAAATAAAAGAATGACTCACTCCAGTATCTATAAGAACTGCAGCAAGGGTGGAGTAGACACAGATAGTACCTCAAATCATCTCTGGCGTGCCGTGGTCGTAGGCCTCCACTACATGAAGCTAAGCCTGTCTCTACCCGCCAACTCCCTGTGGTCGGGGTGTACCTCCTGGTGGTGGTGGTGGTAAAGACTCAAAGCGTCTCCCACCACCTGCTGCTCGGCAAGCTCCCCTGCCTCGTCCGCCTGCTCTCGGAGGATTGTCACGGTGAACCCTCTGCCTCTGCTTGGGTGGCCCCTTAACCGTCTGCTGCTCCTCTGCACGGCGTGTCGGGAAGTCATGAGCCATATGGCCCTGCCCGCCACATGCATAGCACTGTCTACTCCTCAGAAGGCTGGCTCTGCGCTGTGTGCCCCGCACCTTTAAGATAGTGTCCTGAGGTCGTCTGTTTGATGGTCTAGTCCACCTGGACCCCTGTTTGATCCATCGACTGCCAGCTGCAGACGACTCTACTACGTTCCACCCTGTGGTAGGTCTCGCTGCTGGCGTAGGCTCAGCAAGAAATCTCTCTCTGAGAAGATCTCTCTCTAGTACTCCTGCCTGTGTCAGAATGCTGAGGGAGATCATCAATGCCCTGATCTCATGCCTCAGTCCCTACTCGAAGGTCCGGACCCAGAATAATGGGTCCTGTACCATGTATGTAAAATAGCGTGAGACATCGGTAAATCTCGCTGAGTACTAGGCGACCGTCATGCTGCCCTGCCGCAGCTGTAGAAGCTCCTGGATGCGCACCGCACAGAGGGTGGCTGGGACGAACTCCGAGCGAAAGAGGCTCTCAATGTCCGTCCAAAGGAGTGATGCCTCATCGTGCACCTGGAGCATCAAGCTCCACCATTTGTCTTCTACCGCGTGCAGGAGGCTCGCTGCGAGGATCACCATGAGGTCAGCTGGTGTCCCCACTAACCTGAAAACTTGAACAACCACCTCCAGCCAATCCTCGGCTACCTGAGGGTCCGTCTCCCCGCGGAACCTGGGCAGTCTGTGATTCTAAAACTTGTGCAGTGCACTAAGGCAACGTGCACTCTTAGCGGCTGGGGCTAGTGGAATCGGTGGCATCGGTGGCTCAGCAGGTTGTGGTACCGCCGGTGCCTCCGCTGAAAAAGGGCCCTGCATCGAGGTCTCGTCACTCGACGGGCTGTCGGCTCGCACAAAACTCGGAACCCTAGCTCGCTGCCATCATGGGGCCATCCTAAAAAGAAAAAGGTGCGCCATGGTCAAATAGTATACCTGGTGAGCTGACACAAAGTAATCACAAAGAAAAAATTTGAAACACACATGCAATCAATGTTTTCGCGCATTGAGTCGGAAATCAGAAGTCAGGGTCCTGGTGTACGGATACGTCGACCGCCACAACAACACTGGACTCCCTGGACTGATAACCACACTCAATACCCTTAACATTATTGCTTCACAATGAAGAAATATCAGAGTCCTGAGTTCTGCGGTAGAACCAAACTCCTTTGATACCAATTTTTCACGACCCGTCCTCGGGACCTGTGCCGTGACTACCCCAAGCCCGCCTCCCATAGGCCAGGGGCTGGTGACTAGCACCAAGGCATAAATCCTGACACAAGGGGAAGGCATTACCTTTATAAAGTAAACAAACCACAGAGTAAGAAAGCAGAAGTAAACACTAAGTGAATCTGGGTACAAAAGTAGTGCGGAAAAGTAAATGAGCCAGAATACAAACCCAAACTGAAAGTAAAGTACAACTGGAAAAAAAGTACAACAATTGAAAGTAAAGCAGCAATGTCGAGCCGTCCACTGGAAGTCCCACCTGAAGGGTGGGTACAGATAGCCTCCTCAGCTCCTTGGGTCCAGCCGTCCGCTCCGAGTACGTCCCGCCCAGTGGTCCACCTCCAGGTACCGACTTGCTCCACAAGCCTCAACCATGATCAGAACTGTCTGTTGTCTGCAACCAATACAACGTAGTGCGGGAATAGCCCGTGCAGGGGTGAGTATACGCTACTCAGTAGGGACCCCGAGACCCCCGAAGGTCTCCCAGAATCCACAAAGGATAATTCCAAAGGAAAGATACAATCACGAAGTAACATCCAACACTACTTAGGTATATTCCCATACATATACCTAAGTCATCAATTCCCACTCGGCTCCAACATCCATGCCCAAGTTCGATCACGTCCACATAGAAGTACAACCCAATCCATACAGGATAACACAACTCAATCCACATAGGAAAGCAAGTCAATCATATCGAAGATATTGATTGAAGTCAAGAATCATCTCACATAGGTATACTTATTCGTAAGGTGATAGAGATGATCAGATATAGCCACTAATTCATCTATGTTGGGACCTACGTAGAATACTAAACTAGCTAAGCTGCCGGACCCACATAGGATACAGACTAACTACTCTGCCAGACTCACGTAGGATAGCAAGAACAGAGTCAAACACTGCCAGACCCACGTAGGATACAAAAACAGTAGTCATCGCCGTCGAACCCACGGAGGATTTCAGAACGGTCTTCATCGCTGCCGAACCCACGTAGGATTTCAGTGTAGTCTTCATCGCCGTCGAACCCACAAAAGATTTCAGTACGGTCTTCATCATCGTAGCCAGCTCTAGGGTTCCCGCACACAGCATACTCGATTCCAGGAGGGTCCGCTCCATGAGCCAAGGGGGTCGATACATCAAATGACACGTAGTCCTGAGTTGATGTATCTCAAAGTTCCATCTCGACAAGAGGAACTCATCTTGAAAGACGGCGCGTCAATCGGACGCCCGGTCTGTGAGTTATTGACCTTTTCGTTCCAGGGGCCCGGTTGGTTTTTAAGTAAAACCAACCCGACTGCACTCCAACTACGTCCAAACCTCAAGAGGAGTAAGCCAAAAGTTCCTTCTCACTAAGAGGAAACCAAAAAAGTCGACGGCACACTAATCAGACGTCCGAAGCTCAAGTTATAAGCGTTTCCACTACGAGGGCCCGATTGGTTTCATGTTCAAACCAACCCGGGCATACCCAAAGTTATCCTAAACCTTGAGAATAATATACCTAAACTACCTTCTCGATCCAATAATCGCATCGCAGCTGACGGTGTGTCGATCGGAGGTCCGTAGCCCAAGATATAGGAAAAAGAACGTACCTGTCCATTTTTAGGGGGTTTTGGGCCCGGACCGACCTGGCCTGAGACCCCCCTTGTTCGGCCCGAACCGGGTTGACCCGAACCAGGTCCAGGTCCGGCCCGGGCCGGCCAGGGCACAGCCCAGCCTGGTGCGTGCTCGTGGCCCGCGTGGCCAGCTCGGCCACGCCGAGCTGAGTAGAAGGGGGGGGGGGGGGTGGGGGCGCTCCTTTAGCCAGCCGCGGGTTACGACCCCCGGTCTCCCCCTGAAACGGCCGGCCCGGTCTGGTCGGCCGGTGTTGCCGCCGCGGGACCCGCCGCCGTCCCTCCCTCTAAGGTGCCGACGGCCGGCGGTTCTGGCTGCCCCGCCTTGCACTGCCGCGGCCTTGTCCGACCGGCACGGCGCGACGGCGCCGCGCCCCTCCGCCGCTGCCCCACTTTAGCCGCGGTGTCTTCATGGTTCTCTGGAGCGGTGTGATGGCGCCGCGCATCTTTGCCACATTTCTCCATGATTCCGCGTAGTGCCGTTGCATTGCGCCGCCTTCTTTCGAACCGCAACAACACAACAACAAAAGGGAGAGGAGAGTCGGTCGTGTTCGTGCGGTCCGACCTCCTCCCTATAAGTTGATATCAAGAGGCCCAAAAATAAAGACGAAGAACGGAAAAGGATATTTCACGAACTAAAAGTAATTAACCCCTACCTTGATAACGAGTTGATGTTCGAAGAGCGTAACGGAAAGCGGCGTCGTGGGGCGTGGTTCTGTAGACGTCGACGGAGAGCGTCTGAGGAGACGTTGTCTTCTATTTATCACGGAGATAAGAGGATGATTATGTGTCGTTGGAGAACTCCCATGTCAGTTTCTCTTCCCTTGTCGCAGGGGAGAAAAGGAATGGAGATTCCGGATTCGTTGAGTCATTCTTCATTGAAGAGATGACGTTCTTCGCGGAAGGATTGAAGCTCTTCATGGGATGATGAAGTTCTTCCCCAGAGAAAAGAGTTCTATCTCCCCAATCTCCTCATACAACAAGCAACCCTCCAAAATAAAATAAGACTTATCTTATTTTATTACATCAAGCCAAGCATTTCAATTTTTAAAAATCAAACACATAACTCACTTAATTAATTAAGTGAGTTGGCATGATTAAAGAAGAGAGAGGGGGATGTGAGTGGTCTCACATTAAAGGGGGGTTATGGAGTTAAAGAATATGAGGGGTTGGGATCGTGTGGGCCCCACCCCACCTTTATCCTCTCATGGTTGGTTAACAACATGTGGGTCCCACCCCCAACTCCCTTACTTAGGTTATAACTACCTAGAGGAAAATAAATAAAATTGTAATATAATTTTATTTATTCCTCACTAAAACCACAAAATTAACAACTCCTCACAAGAAAACTCACCTTCGGAAAAGGTTCTCCTAAGCAATTACCGACGCTGTGGTTTCATCAGTGCCCTCAGATTTCAATTCCGAGCACCGTTTCAAAAGTTAGGAAAACCTGCTCATTTGTTCACTGAACGTACCCGAGATAAACTTCGGAAATTGATTCTGGGCACACCGGGACTCGGAATCAGGTGCCGTCAGAAACTTCATTCTTGTAAAATCCCAAAGAAAATTAAGAAAAAAAAAATTCCCTTGAATTTTATGGGTCTTTACAGGGGCCGTATTCCTATTCACTCATAACTCAATCAATGAGATGGGGTTTAACCTACACACTAGCCAATAACACCTTCTATCCATCCTCATATACCTCCATATCTAGATTAGATAGAAAAATAATCAGACCCCACTCATCCACTGATTTTTTCACCACCTATACTAAAAGATTCTTTCCCAGAGCATCGACGACCATATTCCCATTCTTAGGTGTATAAGAAATATCAAAATAAAAAGTCTGAAGGTATTATACCTAGCATCTCTATCTAAGTTTTAGGTCCATATGGGTGAAAATATAATTTAGTCTCTTATGATATGAATACACTATGAAATGATCCCTGATGAGGTAATGTCACCATGTCTTCAATGCATTCATCATAGAAGCTAATTCTAGGTCATTTATGGGATAATTATATTCATGTGGTCATAGATTCCTCAATAAATAGGCCACCACATGTTCATAATTAATAAACACACAAACCAAACCTAGAATCATAAAAATAATAAGCTTTACCAGGCTCAGGAAGAATCAAAACTAGTGTAGATTTTAGACGGTCCTAAAATTGCTAAAAAGCACTCTAGCACTTTTTATCCCACTAAAACTACACCAATTTCCTAGTCAAGGACATCAAGGTAGAATCTATCCTAGAGAAGTTCCATAATAAGAATATATAATACATAGTAAATTATAGAAAACTATGGATCTTGAACATATTCTTGGGATGATCTCAAGAGATGGATGCTCAAAATTTCTCTGGATCCACTGAAACTCATGCCTCATAAATCACAAGGACCAAAAAATTTACGTCTGAAAACAAAAATTGGAAGCTGGAAAACTTTTAATATTAAAAATTCTCCCTAAAAAAACCCAACATAGCTTCTAGATGGTTGGAATGATCCTCCTTCATCTTGGAATACACTAAGATGTTGTCCACATACATGACTTCTAAAGAGTTGGTGGATGATCTATTTCATTAACAAATTGATAACAATAAGAGCATTGGTATGCCTAAATGGTATCAATAAATAATCAAAATGTACATACCATCATTGAAATGAGGTCTTTAGAATATCCTCTTCCTGGACCCTTAACCAGTGGTACCTGAATCTCAAGTTGATCTTAAAAAACCATCAATACCCTCTGAACTGATTAAAGAGATCATCAATTCTAGGAAAGAAGTATCTATTATTCATGATCACCTGATTAATCTTATAGTATTCTATGAAAATTTTGGGTCTTATATCCATATTATTTACAAATAGCATTGGTGAATCCCAAGATAACACACTAGGATATATAAATCTCTTGCCCTCAAGATCCACTTGTTGGACTTTAAACTCTCTCATATTAGTCAGATCCATCCAGTAATATGGTAAAGAGATTAGTATCATTATAGGGAGAATATTGATAGTAAACTCGAGAAATTTTTAGAGAATAAATACCAAAAAATAATTCAGAAAAAAATTTGGGTGTCCATGAACACTATAATTCACCCATTGATCTCTTCTCAACAAAATAAAGAAAGAATATAGAAAACTGGAATGAGATCAACCCCAAACCTGAAGCAACTGGTCTTTTCCTCCTTGATTGCAGATCTCACTCTCCCTAAAATATGTGATATCGCCTATCAGGAGTAAGGAATTGGACCCTGTAGTGATAACATTCGACTATCGCCTTGAAACTGATCAACCAGTCTATGTCGATGATATGGTCGAAAACGTCTAGGTCCAGAATAAGTAAATCACAAATGATTTCCACATTAGAAATGAAGACATTTAAATATAAACACTTGAATCCCTACTTCTTCCTACCCAATAGGGTTAGAAAATACATAACATATGGCATTAACAAAACTCTCATACCCCAATCATAAATCAATTTCAGTGAAATGGAGGAATGAAATGTGCCTGTGTCAAACAAAACCAAATCAATTGAAAAAGAAATAAACACTTTACGCTCATGGTGGATGGACTAGAATCTAAGTCCTTTGGCATAAATTATGCTGTATGGAGATTCCCTAGATCAGGCTTACCCAATATCTTCTTACCCTAGTGAGAATCCTCCATACCATGAGGGTGAGATCCTCCACCCTTGGAAGCCTATAACTTCACCTAATATCCTTTTGAAAAAGTGGTTCTCACACTGATCCCACATAAATCCAACTGAAAATAGCACTAGAGATGAAATAAAATTCCATAATGGTGGCCCACCCTTGGATTTTCTTTTAACGAATCCTGATGTGTCCACCCTTCCAAAACTAAAAATAGATAATAACATTATTCCATAATGAATCCATATGTTCTGAACCTACCAACTTATAAATACTCCTTACAATTACCTAATAAGGCTCATCCCACTTCTTCTTCTATAAAGATGAATAAATTTGGCTTCCACCCACTAAAATAACACCAATTATACCCATATTACTAGTAAAGTCTTACTCTACCATAGTTTCCTTGTCAACCACCTCTAAATAGTTTGGTAGATAGAGAAGAATAAGCATAAACATGATCTTCGACCTCAAAACCATCTAAAAATTCCAATACTTGAGGTAATCATTTGTAAGGAGATTTGGAGAGACATGAAACAAATCAGTAAAATGAGAAGAATACTCTATCACCAAATGAACCCTACTCAAAATTCAAGAACACATGGGCCTTCACCCCCCTCAAGGTCTCTAGATAGAACTTTCGATTGAAATCCACCTTGAAAGTGGTCTATGTGAGATTATAATGCCTCCTCAAGAGCACCATCAACTCCCACCACATCCTACTTGGTCCTTCCAACAAGTACATAGTGAATCTCACTTTATAGGTATCAGGGGTATTTAATAACTCAAATATTCACTTGATACAATCCAACCACTCCTCAAGATCATTGGGTCCTTTTTCACCGTGGAACACTAGTGGATTTCTCTCATAAACTCTTGATAATGCTAAAATATTTATTTCTACTCATGAATACCCACTTGAACTAAGGATTGGATCATATAAATCACCGAATCCACTAAATCCAGGTCAAGATGAGGGTATGTTGTGGGTTGTTCTCTACCACACCCTCTATTTACCTGGATGAGGTTCTTCTCGAAGGAATTATCTATAAGACATAGAAAAAAGCTTAATCCAGCACAATTCAATCTCAAACCACATCAAAAGAACCAAAATAAACCCTCATCATGGGTATCAATAAGAAAAATTAGCATCACAAGAAAATCCAAATGAAAAAAGAGAAAAACATAAAAAATATCAAAAATTTCTCACTATGCATGGTTTGGACACAAAATTTGGAAAACCATGTACTGACCATGTAGGTTTCACTAGATTTGGAAAGAAAGGTCACATGGGTTGTGTATAGTTACTACTAACCATGAACACTAACTATGTACCTCCTATAGACCTCACTGTTTCACCCCAAAACCCAAACAGACCCTCGATATTACCACGATACTCAATAATTACTAGTAAATATTTCAATATCTCATCAAAACAACCCATAATGGGTTCAAAAATTTACCCAAATATCAGACCACCCATGGAGACTTGATATTTGACAAGAAGAAGAGCTGGCCAGACACTCCTTGGTTCCTACCTCCCAAGTCCTGAGGGTCATAGTTCTAGTACACCACTAAATCCCAAATAAAAACCACTCAAATACCATTTTATAATTAAATAACCAAGGTCGAACTGACCTATCACCCGAGCTATCCTATCACATGACCTGAAGAACATTCTCAATCACCACGGGCTAGAGACAAGCACCGGGCATAACCAAAAATATATTAGGAATTGTTTCTCCAATGGTAAACTGGAATATACCATCCATAGAATGGAACAAACACACTAATTATATCAGAGTGAGCAAATATGAAATGTAACAAACCAAAGAATGAAAAAAACTTAGTAGATACCAAAAAACACAATATATGTTATAAACAAACATCCCATAACAGGACATATATATACATGGTATCTCAAGTAAAAGTTACAAACTCAAAAGAAGGAAACAAATCCCAATAATACCAATATATATGTACCAATGGATATAAAATCATAAAAAGACTCCATATGATCCAAATCTATGAGACCATGTCTCCTCCACAAAAAAATGGACAATGGTAATTAATAAGATCCACCAAGGTACGTGGTGCCCTTACATTTACCCGTGTCTTACAAAATAAGATCTAAATATTCCCAAAGTCCTATATAAGGTGTGAGGTATATATCCTAGTAATACACCACCATGAATCTATTTAAATATTTTATCCATGAAAACCAATAATCTTGATTGAAATCAATTTAGAAAACTAAACCAATTTGAAAAAAGTTCATTTTCAAATAAACCATTGAAATCCCTTTGGTTTTCCATTTCGAATAAAACATGTTTTCCAAAACATTTCTCAATGTGGATCAAATAATTAGGCATAGAACAACATGATTAATATACCCAACATAATAAGGAAAATCATAACATCATCATTATATAATCAATTAAAAAAATGGGTGTAACATATATCATCACATAAAACATGGCACTAATAAAATTCATAAAAGCATATAAGTTAATACATTGTGAGTAAGTTATCCTAGGATCTAACATCAAGGGACTAATGTGAGTGATTCAAATAAATTTTTCTAGTTATCTAAACAAGGTGAGAGCTCTCACGGTCTTCCTAGAGCCCAACTCCAAGAGCTATCATGGTCTCTCAGTAACCAAAAAGAATCTCTCATGATCTTCCTACCCAAAGGATCTCATAGTCACTTGTAACCAAATGGAGACTCTCAAGATCCCCCCTCCCCAAAGTCTCTCATGTCCCCTTACACAACCCCACACTCACACCTCGATTAACCCATGTGCTACTTCATTCCAATATATTCACAATTCAAGGTCCACACATGAAAATCCATTTCAACAACCATTTTCAAAACCAACATGCCCATTTTATCAAAAAAACCTTTGAGAATGGAAAATAATTTCTAAAAATATTTTATAAATCCATTTAAAACCATGAAAACATTTTTTATCAATTACATCAAACACTTTAGGTGAACACATTCTACCAACCTCTTTAAACCCCTATTTAAACATCCTATTTTCAAAATCAAGCCATCAAACATCTCAAAAATGGTATACAAAACAACTAAAAATCATTAATTGGAAAATAAACAAACATAAAAAAGGAGTTTCATAATTTAAAGTTAATTCATGGAAACATCCCTTAAATATAGACACATACCTTGAATTTAGTCCCAACCTCATCGCCTTCGACAATAACCAACTGGAAGAGGTGGAAGAATTCATCACACACCTATGAGATAAGAAAACAAACAATTTCACCGATTATAAAGACTAAATTTTACTAAAATACCTCCTATGGTTACACAATTCCATAGAAATTTTATTATAAGCATGGATACAGGGAAAGGAGGAAGAAAACTAAATAAATTAACTTACCTCAATACAAATCACCTTGAATCCAAGTATAAATCCTCCACTAAGGAAGTGGGGAAGCTCCACCACCAACTAAAAGAGGCTTCATACAATAGGGAAGGAAAATGAGAGACAAATACCTTAAAATTAAATATGGGTAAAATGATACAAATAAAATTTTTAATGAGCTGGATAGGGCCGCATGGTTTGGACACACACTAGGAAAACCATACACCAATCGTGCAGAAGCCATGGTCTCCAAAAAACATAAGTGACATGGTTATTACTAGATGTATCATGGTTTCTAAAGATATGATCAAACCATGAAAAACCCCACAATCACCAACTACAACACCCTTTCACGCTTAACTGTATGGTTAGACAAACTGTGCGCTAACCACATGCCTTGGTATGTCTTCCCAAATACTAATTTCTTCAACCCCTGACACCCAAGAACTCCAAGAACAAACCAAAATGTAATTAAAAATAAAAATTAAAAATACCAGTGACCCAATGGGTGTTAGAAATATGGTCAAATTTCTAAGAATTTTGGTTAATAAAACATCATTTGAGTTATTAAAGATCAATTGGGTGATCTTACAGATATGTTCTATCTCTTAGTTCTAGTTCCTAGGAGATTATTTTCATGTAACCAAGTTATAAGCTTGCTTTGTTCTAGTAAAGGAACCTAATTTGGATTTTTTAGCCACTAATTATAGGAAGTAAGACACTTCCCTTGTAAATGCGTCGACTATATATATGGGAACTATTTATGTGGGTTCTTCAAATGGAGTAGAAATACAGTTTGAGGTCCAAGTTTTAGTAGTGAATACTGAAGTGAATTTGGTTGAACCAGCTACTTATATTATGTTTGGTGGTTTGGATGTTTTTTCAGGCATGGATGAAAGGGACCCTATGGATACTCAATTGATTGGATAACATGATACTGTAGATAAAGAAATGAGTGGTGTTATTTGGTAGGAAAATCTTAGTCCTCTCATATAGAAGAAACCAAATATGGGAAGGCAGGGTTAGATGATAGACATGTTACCCATTCCCTGTTGTAGACTCAAGTAACCAATATTGATAAGAAGGTAAAAAGCCATAAATCTATGTGAAATTTTTCACTCTTACACCATATAAAAAAGTCCCCAACATAAAGAGTATTCAAATATAAAATGAATTGTAAACAAAAGGTCTATAGGAAAACAATAATTAATTGTTATGTTTAATGATAATCAATAAAAATAATTGATTATAGAAAGGAAGGTAAGAGATAACACTGAACAAAAATCTTAAATGGAACTTTTTTTTCACTCTAAAGAGATGGAAGATATATAATTTACCATCCGAGCATCTTTGGATGACATTTATATAATGTAAAAATTGGAAATTCAAGTTAATCTAATTTATGAGTAGTTAGAGTGGAATAAGTATCAAGTACATATTTCTATTCAAGAATTTAATTATCGAAATATTAATATGGAGAAATATATTATGATTTAGGATAGAATGAATTTTATTTTTTAAGATTTATTAAAGAATATCCAAAATTTTCTATTTTTTAGAATTTTTTGTGTGTTAAATGAGACATGATGACCAATAAATTTTTTATTTTTTATAATGGTTCAATGATTAAGATTGAACGATAGGTTTTTCTGTTCCTTATCATGGTACTCTAATGTACTAAGGTTTCCCCAACTAAATGTGGTAAATTTGAATAAAAATTTTCATTTTCAGTAAAAAAACACAATATCACTCTAACATAATAATGATATATAAAAGATACATTTAACCCCACTAATTGTGAAAATAATGTAGATACCCTTAAATTAATAAAACATCCGTTTGTTTAATTTGGGAACTTTTTAAATATATATTATTCTATTTCTTGATATAGATAAAATTGATTGTATTTTTATTGATATTTAATATATAAATTAAATTTATGTCAAGATATTTATTGATTAAAAATAAATTATTTTAATTTTTCATGAAATAGCCTACACCTTATTTTTTGGAGGCCCAATAAATCTAATAATATGTTTAGAGGATCTTGTGGTGGATTAAATGGGTGAAATTAATTATTTTTTAAAAATTAATATATTTATGAATAAAGAATCCTAAATGAAAAATAAATATAAATAAAAAATTATATTTTAGATTAGAATTCTATCAATGTAGTATTTCTTATGGAACAATGTTTTATTTATTTATTTTTTTAGATTTTTGAGTTGTGAATTTTTAGAAAATATTCTCTTCATCTATAAATAGGCACTTAGTGATTTAATTACACTAATTAGTGTATTTATTGAGGTGGAATTATTTCTCAAGGAATAGAGAAATTAAAAGTGACCCTTGAGGTAAGATTATTGAACTCCATCATCTATTTTTTTGTTTTTCACATTAATTTACTTTTGAATTAATGTAATATAAATTTATTTTTTAATTTACTAGATCTATATTTAAATTAATTCAAATTAATTAGATTAAATAAAAGTAATAATTTAGAGGTCAAAAGTGGCCTCTCTTTCCTTTATCACGGTTTCTTAACTCTTTTATGGCCATTTCAGCAACAACATTGACTATCAAAGCTTCAGCAGGTAACTATGAATCCTTTTCCACTAGTAGTGTGGGTGGTCACTAATTAGTGAAGAATAAAACAGGATACTATTAAATTATTTAACATTATATTTTTCATATAAAAATGAGGACCATCAATCTTATTTAGTAAAAAAGGCCTCGTATCTAAGATTATGGTATTTTCACACCCAAAATTTCATTTTCTATATCCTAAAATAAAACCAATGAAGAAAAAGGTTCCATTAGGGGAGGTGAAAGAGGATGATTATAGGTGGAGAAGTGATTGATAGAGTTAATGATCGATGAAATTCAAATTTACCCATTACAAATCAAGATTTTTTGTTTAAAGGGAGAAATTTAAGATGTAAAAAAGAGAAAAAATAGAAGGGATGAAATATTAGTGGGAAAAGTTACCACTTTGAAACTAACCCCACTTAATATCCTCTATAATTACATGAGGTTACAATATATATATAAAAAGTTCCACCTCTTAAGGTTATTCAATTCCCCCACCCCATTTTCCCACAATAGGGGTTCCTATCACACATGCACAAAAATGTGTATATGAAGAGAGAAAAAACACCCCTTATCATTATTTATAGAACATTATAGATATTCAATGTGGTAGATTAATGTTTCACCATACGGTGTGGTATGTCACCACTTTGTGGAACTAATATCCTGATATGTTTTTTTCCATCAATCATTGTATTGATTCTATTTAAAGCCAATGAATATACAATTTGAATTGATTTTTTCCTAGATCACCGTGGAATGAGTTTTAAATAAAATTAATACCATTTAATAGTTTTTTTGGATGTTTTAAAATTTCAAACTTTTACTTTGATGATGGCCCAAGCTACGTGATATGTGAAATTATCATCATGCTTGTTTTCATGAGTAAAACATAACACAAACTTTCTATGGATCATTTAAAGAGGACAATACCATTAAATTTTAAAAGTATATTCTAGAAACGAGAATTAAAATGATTAATATTCAACTAATTATATGGTTATAGTTGATTGAGTTGAGCTTATTATGTTTCACATAAGATAAGAAACATTAAATGATATCTTTTATTATTGATGAGGACTATCAATTAGATCATGTAACATTATGATTATATTTATATTTGATTTAGGCGGGTAGTCTCTATAGATTGTGGGATTTATTTAAGGGTGTTTTCCCTAGGTCAACTTTGTAACTATGATGGGTTCTCTACCTATGGAAAATGTCAATTATAGAGACATTTTGATCTCATGATCTGTGATATTATAGTGGATGTGGGTTATTATTGTTAATGGGGATATTAAAGAGGCACCTTTAGATTGGGTGGGTGAGATGAACCAATGTGTAAAAATATATTTTCAATTTTAACAACTTGTTAATACTTATACCTATATTCCTATTTTGATCTTAACCTCTTAATGTTAATAGGCACTTTAAATATATATTACTAATTTATTATACTTATTAAAACCAAATATATTCAGAACTCACCCACATAAAAATATTTACAAATGGAATACAAGGTATTTAATTGGTCCACCTAATGTTGGATATATCCAAGGTACGAGTGGGATTTTACTAGTCCTCTCATAGATCTCTATCACTTGAAATCGATCACAATGATTAGGGATACCTCCCAAGGACCACTTCCTTGTCCATATGTGGATCAATTCTACTTATAAGAAGAACTCACTGTCTTTTTATTAAAACAAAACTGTGGAAATAAGTATATAATGAATGTCACCATTAAAATAGTGATCCATTATTTCTCAACACATTGTCTCATCTTTGCCCAACCTTCACTTGTATCTCCTATAATGTATAGTACTCCACCTCTTCTTATTAACCTACTCACAAAGAGCTTTACATAGATATAAAATGTATCTTATCTCTCTCTCCCCCTTCTACACTCTTGGTGGGTGCCTCTTGGATAAAATTTTGAATTACTCATCTTATCTCTATTTCCACATAATTTTTTCTCATACATTATCTTAGTATAATTATCACCCTCCTTAATTATATTGATAAAAACTTAATGTGATAAGATAATTAAATGTAATATTTATCTTTCACATATTAATCCACCTCTTATCTTTTCCAGTACATGCAAGGATCCCCCCAACTTCTCCTTCGGACAATACATCTTCATCATTATCAAGTATTATGATTTTTATAATATCTTGGATATTTATATCATCTTATAAATTCTTCACCAATATTGACCATTATGTATCCACACCAATCTTATACATCTTACAATACATGCACAATGGGTTATACCTCAATCAAAAAAATTTCTCCATGATTATACCATGATCTCCCTATATCTTGTATGTGTTCAATTTATTCATCAAGAAAAACTATATAATTTTTACAGAAAACCTAATCAATTAACTTACATTCTCTATTTGCATCATTAAATGATGCTTAACTACCATGCCCCCATAATCTAGATATTCGCATACTCTATGATCTTCTCACAACATCTATCATGAATTATCAAAATTTTATAAATAAGCACCACTATCTACATTAATTATATGAAATTCAAACCATGATCCTTCCATGAAAATCATATTGATCATGTAATTATAACATCCAATTTACTTTAAAAATTTCCACATGATCTTATTTTTACACATTCACCATTCATGCATAACTCACCTTTCCTCTCTATCAAACCATGATCTCAATGATACTTTAAAATATTATATATGATGCTTTATCATTCATATTATGTTATTGATCTCTTCCAATGATTTTTACATATCACCAATTCTGATATATAAATATTCAATATAAATCAACTTCCCTCTCTATCAATAAAAAAATATTTTCATATCATTATCTATGATTCCAAGTATGAAATTAAATGCCTTTATTATTATATATGTTCCTTTTTTACCTTATAAGACTCTTCTTTTCACTGTATATGATATAAAATTACCATTATCATAACTTGAATTTCCTCTATATCATTTTTTTGGAACACCCTATCACCACCCACAGTATCCCTCAGTGTACTATTTACATGTAACATAACATTTTAACATGTACCATTATATAACCACATTTATAGTTTTTGATATTTCCTCTAGTAGAACAAATTCTCACACTTTCCTCTATCATAACTTATGATAGAACCTTTCTCAAACCATGATATAGACCATGCTACTTTTCAAAACCTAAAATATATCCTTCTCATTGAAGTCACAACCTATAATTATTACACCTTATAATAAAATTAATCTCATATTTTATTATTTTCTCCATTATCCATCATCCCATGCCGCAATCTTTAATTCATCCCTTCTATCATCAAGAACCATGAACCGATTACTCCAACAGTTATTACCATTTATGAGCACTCTATATCAGTTCATGGAATTCTTTGAATAAGTCTCATAAACCTCAAAATATCTTCAATAATGAACTATCCTCAATTATCTTAGAACCTAGTGTGATTTAAGAATAGAGCCTCAAATATTTATAGTTACTATCAATCACTAACTATAATAATCCCTTTTTAAAGTATATCTTATTCACTATGTTAAAAAGTGATATCTCCCCATAATTGTTTGTGATTCATTTCATAACTTGTGTTTTTCATTTTCACCACTTGAAATACACAATTCTTCTTTATAATCCTCTCACATGTTTTAAATTATACCCAGTTGCCTCATTTGATAAACATTGTGAACTATAATTTCCTTTATATGTGGCTTTTGATAGTTGTGACTCCTTTATAATTTCTATATCATAAGATCTGACATCACCTTATCTCCAGTTATGATATGCAGTCCCTTCTCACGGAATATGATATATTCACATCATATATTATAATATGCAGCACATTTTCAATTTCATTTTTATACTACCTTATCTACACTTTTTATAAAATAATAAAGTCTCATTTGATATAGCATGGGTTTACTTTTTTCTCTTTATTTAACACTATGGCCTTCATCAAATCTCTTTCATCCTTCAACAAGATTCCAATGGTTGACCACCATTATAGTTAAGTCTTTAATATCATCCAATCCAACTAAATAAACCTCATCTCTCCATATATTAACTCTACCATTTATCTCATGCATTATACTCTTATAAATTTATTTTATATCAAGTCTACTAAACTCACTTATTACTAACTTTAAAATACTTATAACTAATGCTTTAACATTATATTTTTTTAATGTAATTTAAAAAAAATCATAGTTTATCAACCAAACTATATGAACACGAGACACTGATATTCTAATATTTTATTTATCCAAAGATTAAACCCCCAATGAGAAATTCCATAAGAAATTGGTTTATTATCCCCAAGGATAAATCACCAAGACTTCATCACTTATACCCCTCTAACAAATGAACACTTCTGATGGAATGATCATCATCATATGTGTATCACCGGTTCTCCATGGTATGGTCATTTTCAGTACATGGAAACCACCCCACCACCTGGACACCCCCAGACCCCCCTGGACACCCCAACCCCCTAGAAAACCCCCACCCCCTGAACCCCACCCCACCCCCTAGACACCCCTACCCCTGGACAACCCCCATCCCCTGGACAACCCCCCCAGACATCCCAAAAGGAGAGCCCCCCCGGATAGCCCACACCCCCTCCCTAACAGAATATTACTATCATCTAAACCAAATATTTTTCAGTGTTGTTCTTTTTTTGCTTTTATATCATGCATTATTTCATTTATGTTCATTTTCATCAAATGGAAGTTCTTTTGGAAGAAAAATGAGGTGACCAAACTCGAAGCATGGGTGGATTAGAGTGATGGATGTAGTGCCTCAACTACCCAATCTCAAATGTTTAATCTTGATATTTTTATCAATTTTAATATATAACTTCCATAAATTGATATTCTCCACCTGGTCCTAAAAAGTGGTATCAATTCTTAGTTATAATTTATTGGATTACCAAATTACCAAGACTCAGAATTTGAGATTGGTTGGAAGACTAATGGGTTCCCCAGGTTAGGATGTTTTTTATGTTTATGAAAGGATGTTAACCAAAAAATAATAGTGTTATTAAGGAGTTTGGGTTTTGAAAATTTATTTTTAATGATTTTTTTTCAAGAGTAATGTTCCATTAATCATTGTGTGACTTGGATATTAGTTGATAAATACTAATGAATTCATGGAAGATGGTTCTAATCACTTACCTTTTTCATATTCAGTAGAATATGAATGTTTATTGATGATAATGTTACAACACATAGGTTTAAACTTGATTTTTTATAGTATAATTTGTAGAAATTAGAGGACGTTGGTTCTATTATGATAGAGAGTTAGTATTTTCTGTAGAAAGATTATTCATCTTAAAGTGATGTTGTTAATATAATGGAAAACTATGACAATAAAGGACTACCAAGTATCCTGAAAGATCTGTCTAGAATCAGCGGTGCATTATCCCAAAGGAATAGGATTTTGGAGATAAAATTTAGGGAAACACTATAGTCAAATTAAGGGGAATAATTAATGAGAAAACATTAAGCTATTACCCAATTTCAGTATTTAGTAATGTGGAAGGCGAGGGTTTGGAAAGTAACTACTAGGAATAGGAGGACTATTATAAAAGGTTTATCTTCTAGTGAATATGGAATATAGTTTGCAAAATGTATGCAATGTTGGAGTTTAGTGCATGCAATATTGGATTCTGTGTGCAAGTGTATTGTCTTGTGTCTATAGGTTTATTGGCTTGTGTCTGCAGGTGTATTTGATTTTCTGCAGGTGTATTGGAGTCTGGTGTATGCAATATTAGAGGCTTATGCATATTGGATTCTATGTGAAGGTGATATTGGATTCTGTGTGGTGTATTGGCTTAGGTGCATTGGCTTCCCTACAGGTGTATTGGGTTCTGTATACTATCTAGGAACCGGGTTATGAAAAATTTGGGTGAAGGATATACCAATGGTTTATAACCGTTGGTATACTGCTGAAAGAAATTTTAATGTTATACCAATGGTTATAAACCCTTGGTATAGGGGTGAAAGAAATGTGAAAGGTATACCAACAGTTATATAACCATTGGTGTATCAACGGACTTCTGAATTTTAACCACGATTTCTTGAAACTGTTGAAAAAAAACTATTCCAACAGTTTTTGAACCATTGGTAAAACACTAAATGCTTTGTAAACCAATGGTTTAAAACTGTTGGTATAGATTTTTTCCAACGGTTCTAGGTAACTGTTGGGAAGATGTAATTTTGTGCATCATATACCAATGATTATTTAGAAACCGTTGGTATATATCTATCCCTATGCCAGATTAAATAACAGTTTTACAAACCATTGGTATATTGTATACCAATTATTTTCCCTTTTATACCAACAATTTTCAACCGTTGGTATAGTTTAACTTTCCAGTAGTGGTTTGAGTTAGTCGAGTAGACATCTAGAGAAATTTCTGAAGGATAGGAAGTCATTAGAGGGGGATATTTGTGACACTTCTATTTTATCTACATCTCTTTTTAACTTTTATATATCTTTTGAGAATGTTTTAAATTAGTTAGAGGCATTTGATATGTTATAAACAGTCTGAGAAAGGTTTGGGAAACTTTCTATACCATTTTGAGATATAAAGTCCCATCGACTTGCCAGTGTAGTTCATGGGAAGTGAAACTATCCTATTTGTTGAGACCAACAGGCCCATCGAGGGTGCTCCTAGGTAGAACCAAACCTATCCAACAACCACCAAGTATCCAATGGAGTTATTTGGTACCCCATAGGGACACCAAGTTTATAGTATTTTTTTTTAAAAAATAAAACCTTTCTACCCTTTCCATACTTCTATCAATCCTTCTTTCCCTCCAACACCATATAAAACCTCTTTGATGATTTTGGGTTCTCTCATTACCTTTTTTCTTTTTTGTTCGATGATTGGAAAATAGTTTAATCCTCTATTCTTGATCCAGTGAGTTATAATTCATTATAGAACAATCTCCTTATCTTCTCCTTGATCAAAACCTAGTATATATTTGATTTCTTGATCACATATATGGATTTCATGTTGATCTAAAAAGGTATTGTTGATCATTGATAGAATCAAAATCCAAATTCAAGGATTTGACATCTCTAAATCCATCAGACCAAGATCATCAGAAATAGTTGATATTCCTAGGTATGTTTGACATTGACCTACCTTTAGGGTGGGGTTTCTTCTCAAACCCAATCCTATGATTCTAAATTGTATCAATTTGGGGATGGTTTTAGGATTTAGTAGTGCTTTTGGATTCAGATGGTGACCCTTTACTTCCATCATCATTTCACTTAAGGTAGGAAGCCATTGATTTTAGCGCATGTTTTATATAGGTTTTTGGATTGATTTTTGGCATGTTCATGTATCCCCATAAGACCCATGTTTGATTATTGATCACATGAGGTGTGTGTGTTTATCTATGAGACCTTTTCTTATGTTTCTTTCATGTGGATTGTGATGATTAAGATACTTATTTGATTTGATGTGATTCTTGATCTTCTATTTGCATCATGTATCATATTTAATTTTCTTCTATCATTTGTAGTTGAGTGAATAGGTTGATCCTATTGGACTATCCCTTGACAAGGACATGTTAGATATTGGTCACTATGTACATGGGATATCTTAATTGGTGCGATGCACCACACATTTTTTTGGGCTATCCCATCAAGGGGGATGCGTGAGGCCATTGATAGATGTTCCTTCTGACATGGAGCCAAAGTAGGTAGAGCAAGTCTCTGAGGACCCAAATTACATGTTGTGTTTGTGTGATATACTTGCTAATATATTCACTCTATTTAATTTTATGGAATGCACCATTATGTATTATTCACTTTTGTTAAGGACTGTTGGTGGAATCCTACTAAGTCTTGTACTCAAACCATACTCAGTAATTTAGGTGCACTTATAGATTTCATGGTCAGAGATCCGATGAAGGGAAAGGGTCATTTGGTGGTGTGATAGACTACATCTTATCACCAGTGATCATTTCTCAAAGTATCTAAAGCTGAACCCCTCTATATCATCCACACACACTTCAAGAATCTACATGAATACCAATCATCGAATTCTGAGCGCTAGCATGGAGATCCGAAGATTTCTTCAATGTCACAACTATCACCTCGACTCTGTTCCTATGATACATGAAGATGTACTTGGATTGATTGTTTGAATGGAATATTTCTCACTTAAGGACCCATGAGGAGGATAGAGGATCTATTAATCTATTTAGAAATTAATTCTCTTACACAAAGGAAATGAGCTCCTCATATAGTTTTATAATGGATGTGAAAAATACCCAATTAGGGTTCTCGACCCCAGTATATCTAACATCCACTAGATAAGTAATATATAATCATGATGAACTAACTACATCATAAATATTATTTATATTTTGTCACATAATTTTAATATATATAAAATATATTACATGATAAACCCGAGTCATTAACTCGACTCGTAATTCCCGAAAATATTAAATGAACCTTGAATATTAAATATAATATTCATTCATATAATATTATTCCATGTATTTACTTAAACACTCATAAATAATTTTAATAAATAAAATAAATTTAATTATTATATAGCTGATAAATAATGAATTTATTTATTTATCAGTGATCAATAAATCTTGGACAACTCTCAGACCTCGTGGTGGGTCCCATAATGTCCTATATACCTATTCACCAGAATAGGGAAGAATATTGAATGTGATATTGCATGTGACCCTCTAGGACCTTATCTCAATATTAGTGAATAATATTCACAGACTAAGATAAGATTTTAGCAACCCATCTTGTACCCTAAATTGATAAGGAGTAGTCATAACAATGACAACCAACCTACGTACACACACTATGTAATATAATCTCTTTATCATATTATATCTCATAAGGAAGGACACACACTTGTGTCATCATCCTTTCCTTTATTATTTTATGATCTAACTGGATGGAATAATCTTCAAATACCATATCCATAGATTTAATGAAGGTACTACCATCATGATCAACAAACCAGAGATATAACTTCCTTAACTCGCAAGCGATAAATCCTATCTTGATCATTCAAACAATGCCATACCACCAATGATGCATCCAACACAAACCACCTCACCATGAATTCATTGTCATTATTTTTACCTTACATTAAATTACATGATCAAATGGAACACATTGATAATGATATCATTTCAGGAGACCAATACACATGTTCGTACATAAGAACAACCAATGTCACCCAAAAACATGTGCTGTTCCTATTGGTGGTTCTGTCCTCATGATCTTAGTTACCAGAGATCACCAAGTGAGAACTTAATGAGAATAAGTCTCAATGATTATGTTCCACCAACACCTAATTGTCTAACATCAACTATTTCTAGTCAATATGATGTATCTAGACCATATGAAATATAATTTAAGATTGATTTCATAGTATCTCGAGGTTCTCATTATAGTCTGGGATTTGTTATAGACTTTTTATATGATAGTTAATCTATGGACATTACTATTTAAATAGTGGATATATAAATATCTACACTATAATATTAAGTGTACGTCATGCATAACTCACTGTATAAATGGTATGGTAATCTAAAGTATTGATAAAGTTGGATCTAGGGAACCCACTTTCAGAATACTTCTACTTGAACTAGATCCAAATTGTTAACCAACCTTATTAGATCTCACATGATCAGATCATGTTTCTATGGAGTTACAACTTTATTCATGGGATACCTTTTTTTGTGGTGAGGTAATTATATTATCTGCGACTTTACCTCCTTGAGTAATACTTCTCATGAGATGATATCCCTGAGTATTTTTCCTTTTTTCCACTGTCAAAACATGACATCTTTTCAAGTACCAGTATTATAATTATCATAATTTATATTATGATAAAACTTTGGTCACTAGGTAAAATTATAATAATTGTAATGAATCATTGTGTATTATATATTTCTTCTTTAGCTGCCACTAAAGCTGAAACATAATTGGTATTTATAGATATGGCTATCACTAGATTTTATGAGCTTGTCTCACTCATCACCTTAGCTTAACTATAATATTAGATCATGTTGATCTAAGGAATACTATTTTTGTCCCCTTAAAACTTGTATTCATCCCTCTCCACATACCATATATATATCATTTTTACTTTTTCTTGTACAATTATATAGTTCTAGTTTCATCCCATGTAGTTCTCTTGGATATAACTGCTATTTTTCTACCATAAAGTATAGGTTAGAAATATCATTTCTTGTACATAGAATGACATATGTGATTTATCCATCGTATAAGTGTATGAAATTAAAATTATCACATAAATATATTCCTACGTTCCACACATGTCTTCTTGAAGAGTTTTATTCCATGTTATTTTGTTAATAATTCTTTCTTGAAATTTTTCAACTTTTTTTCAATACCTTGTCACTATATGTACAATTGACTGGGTATATGAAATCGTTAGATATACCACATTAGGTCTTGCTCCTTAGAACTTAACTATATACTTTAATAAAATATCTATATTATTTATTTTATTATTATCTTAACTAAATTTAAGAGAAATAGTTGTTTTCCATATGTTATCAAACATATTTTACTTGAAAATAATGACACTCCCACTAACCTCCCATAGTGAAATTTCAAAGATTTATTCGAAATGAATATTATAAATTCTAGTTTCTTACTTAAATCCTAAACAAGATTTCAGTAACTTTCACTCATTATTGACATTATATTATGTCACCACCTCTTTCTGGTTGTATCATATCGACACCTTCCATGATCAATGGTCTTGATATCTAATTCTCAATAAAATGATCATAGAGACTAGTTATGAAAATTAAAATTAAAATTTATTTAAGAATAATGAATTATTATAGCCAGTAGATCCTTATTGGTACCACACTTTCACCATCCTTGTATTATATCACTTGAATACACATTTCAATATTCAATATAATAAGCCACTTATACTTTGATACATGGAATCAATTATTGAATTTTAATTGATATTTTCAATTTTATATGATTTATATATACCATTTACCTGTAGGAATTATTATTCATAATGAATAATGGATCACAAAACATGGTGAGTATAAAACCATCACTATGGTTTTAACCTTCCTACATAATATGTGTCTCTAGAACATTCCTCTTCCACACCTCTTGTGGAACTTGTTCCTATACCAACCATTTGTCCATCTATAACATTGACTCAACCCAAGTAAATATTGATCCCATTATCTCAAGTATATATGTGAACCCTTATATATAACATTACTATATCTTTCTATCATAGTTATTTCTTTAATGTCATAAGAAAATTTTAGGATAATTACTTTAGATACATGTTGTGTTTTCCTTGATGCAAATTTGTTTATATCCTCAAAAAAATATTTACATCTAAACAATTTTTTTTATAGAAATGGATTTCTATCATACTATAAATCATTTGATATCAATTTTTCATGATAGTTGGTATATGGTAATGGGATAACACCGCTATTTGTGAAGCATGTCATAAAAAAGGAAATATCTATAATGCATAAGTTTTAACATTGATACTCATTTTAGTTATATCTTGACTCTAATGTGTATAAGGAAACATGAGTTTGTGAATTACTCCACGCTACATTTTTTTGATCAATGTTAATAAGTAAGACTCATCATCGATCCTCCTTATCGGCATCATATAATTGAAGTGAATAAGGTCATGCATGTTTTAGAATTACTCCATGCTACATTTTTTGATCGATGAATGCTTGGTCAAGATATTTTTTGGCATGTCAGCCTCAAGCATCTCATGTCTACTGACCAAAAACATACCATATTGCACTTTCAAATTCCTTAAACACTTAAATGAATCATATTAAGTATATTTACCACTAGCTTAACATTTGGAATAGTTCACACACTCTAACTAAGATAATTTCAAAATATTTGTTGATTACCTTTATTTTTAAAGGTTTTTTGTCCAAAACTAAATATGTATATAATAAATAAGGTATTTAACTCCGAAGAGTCTAAAACCATACAATGTATATACTTGAAAACTAATTAGATTTTCTTGAAAAATTATTATCTTTCCACAACTGGGTATGTAAGTCTTACATTTTATATTCATCACTTATTTCTAATGATTCAAGTATTACTAAACTATTGGTTGAGTATTAACCTCTAGAAACAATATTCATTCCTGAACTAGAATAATGTATCATTGTGTCTAAGGAAATGTGAGATAATTTTTTTGGTAATTATTAATAATTTTTTTACTAGAATCATTAAACATGAAAATATAGAAGTAGTGTACTTCTCACTAATGACTTAGGAACAACCCTTTTCAGCCTCTTGGAGAACACATCTTACTTCTTTTAATATTTATATTACTTACTTGGTTATTGTAGTATCAAAAACTCACATAAAGTTTTGATGATAAAATTATTAAATAACCATCATATGAGTCATACATGAGTCTCTTGTAAGAATGTTTCTCACCCTTTCTTCCTAAGGTAGTTTAACAAGTATTGGGGACACTAGCACTTTGAATTTCCTATACCCAAGTGTTGTACGGAAGAACCTGTACTAATATTTTGAAATTAATATCGGATAGAACACTAACTTTGTTCAATAAATATCATAGTATGTCTTGTGGTATTACTTCCCATTTTCTAAAAAAATAAAACTAGATGATTATTACTTTTATCTTGATTACTGATTACACATTACCAATTATTTATATAATTAAATGCCTTCCACTATTTTATAAAACTCTAGAAAATATCTGTACTATAATATATATACTTTTACACTTTATTATTCTAGTGGAAAGGATACTTAAGCCTCCCCTCATAGTCTACATTCTTTGGCTATGCCACTACTTGGAGATTTCAAGGTTGAATGTTGATTTGAAAAAAACATTAACTCGCATCTCCTTGATCTTTTGAGTGAAGTCCCAATTTCTAAAATCATAAATTTGATTTTCTCAATGTTTTCCTCTAAATTTGAAAGAATATTTCTTTGGAAACTTATTTTTTTTTTCAAATTTCAATTAATTCGACCCATCATTCTCATAATAACTCCCTGATAAGAGAAGGAACCCTCAAATTTGGATGATAGAGCAGCCCGTACACCTAATTTTGTTCATATTGAAATGATAGAAGGTATTTGAGAGTTAATACTTCTTTGAGGGTTTTATATTTTTTGACAAATGTAATCCATTTATTTTAATCTATTTATACTATTTTTTAATGCTCACAACTGAACATTAATAGAAAAACATTCATCACATCTTTATACGTTTTATCTATTTATTATTTTATGTATTCTTACAATAAAAATGAACACGAATAAAATAATAAACAAAGAATAAAGGAAATAAAATACTTGACTGGTATTGAGAATAAAATAATGGTTGATCCATTTGAACTTAATAGATCAACCATGACCTATACCTGAGTCGAAAATTAACTCGTGATACAGCTCTCCCCATCAAGTGTGTCCAATTCTCATTTGAAGGTAGATCATCATCTTGGCGTGGTCCATGTCTCTTCAGGATATTGCCTCAACTTAGTTTTTTCTGCATCTTACACCATCATCTTCATAGTAAAAAAAAACCACCCATAGGCGAGGGGGTCTTAGGAGAACAAAATAAAACTGATAAATTAGATACAAAACCACTTATACATATTTAATTAAAAAAATATGATGCACATACCATCTTAAATTAATTACTTATTACAAATATCACATTCAACAATAAACAATTAAACGAAAATAACTTGATGGGAATGAGTTTGGTCAATTGCTCAAGACCAGTTGGTATGAAAAATAAGTGGGAGAGAAAACTAAATTTTAACAAATTTAAGGTTGAAAGCTATTAAAAATAAATTATGTTAACTATACAATTCAAATAATTTATTTTCTTTGGTACTTAAATTAATTTTAATTTTACACTCAAGAATTAAATTAATTGATTAATTTAATTTGATACCAAAATTAAGTTAATTATTTTAAATAATAAAATGATTATTATTTTAAACCAATAAATTAATATTTAATTAATTTAATTTAATACCAAAATTAACTTAATTATCTAAATTAATTTATTGTTCAATTTAAAATTACTATAACATGGAATTCCCACTCAAACTCATTGTGGGTAAGACTGAACCTAGGTAGGCCCATTTCAGGAAAGGAAGATCCTGCTCAGTGGCTTCGTGGGTTGGGAAGACCCTATGAATGGAAGTTCTAGACCAGGAAGCCCTATCCAAACCTATTTCGGGTTGGAAAGATCCACCATGACCCAATGTAGGGGTAGATCAGGTCAAACATGAGCCTATCTGGGTGGAATGGAGGTTAGGTAGTGGGTTTAATGGGGTTATCAGGTTAAGTAAGAGTAGTGTTATCCAAGATATATGGGGCCAAGCAGTTGGTTCCCCCTCGAGAGTGAAACTTGGAGGCATCTTAGCATGGTGGTCCCAAGTGGTGTGGAAGCCATATATAGTGGGAGACCACCGAGGTAGGGAGGCAATGAAAGTCGACTCTGGTAAGAGGGGTGACACTGCAGGTCGTCGATATGAATAAGGCAAGGTCGGGGTAGAACCATTAATGGTCTAGTGAGATATGGGAGCACCGATAGCGAGTGGGCTAGTGCATAGTGGATCCGACAAGGAGCGGCTCGATGACAGTGTTGTGTGACTAGCTGTTCGTTCGTGAGGTCTGACTATCTGGTGGCGGTCTAGCCAGATTCAGGTGGTGGAAACCTCATAACATGGCTCATGGCTCGATGGTGTAGTGGATTGTGCATGAAATCAATCAAAGGGTAGTGTCCAATGTGAGGACTTGGATATAGGGGTGAATGACCTGAGCGGAACGACCAGACCAATGCGGAGGGACAATCACCGGGCCGTGCTGGTGAAGCCAAGGGAGGTCCACAGGGAGGGGGTTAGTCTTGGATGGAGGAGGAGGATCCTATGGATTGGGAGACCTTAGGCATATGGAAAGACGGTGGATGTGGTAGGAGAAGCTCAGTCCTACCAAAACTGAAGGAGATTTGGTTTCACTCGGTGGGCAATGGGGGGCCTTCTCACAAAATCCATGTGTTTTTTTTAAATTTAAAACAAAAATGCATTCTTTCATATAAAGCATCCAAATGGATTTTTTTTGATTGATTGAAAAACAGGTCAGCTAAACCCTCCCCACCTATATCCGAAATGTTGAAAGTCTATGGGTTTATCCTTTTTATTTTTTTTATTTTTTTTTTCAATATTACACTGTAAGATTTTCAAATTGTTCGTACCCCTTTTGTCTTCCACTGATAGATACCCACCCTTTAAAATTTGTCAAATGGATACTAAATAGAATTTTAAATATATATATATATATATAATTTATTATTATTTCTTTCTTCAATTAGAAGAAAATAAAATAAATGTGATGTTTTTTCCAAAGCTTCCATGGGAGGAAAAACCTCATCAGGAAAAAATATTTTGATCATCGGAAAAATTGTTCCGACTGAAACCTGATCGGAACTGGTTCACACCAAAATTAAAACTCGAATATATATTAATTTACAGTATTCTTCTATTTTTAACTGTAAACAACCATGTTTTCGATCCATACCAAAAATTTAGAATGACCATAACTTGGTCATTTGGAATCGAATTGACACGCGATCTGTTCCATTAGGGTTGACTTAGTTATCTCTAATTAATTTACTAAAAACTAATTTTTTGTTGGATATGAAAATTAATACGATCTCTCTGATACCAATTGAAGATACTAGGGAATGAAATAGAATATGGTGGTTTAGGAATTTTAAAAATTTCATCATCAGAGTGATGTAACTTCACAGTCTCTGGAAATCCGAGCCTCATTAGAGGTATGAAGATATCATGTGAATTTAATAGGCACAAAATAAATAAATAAACTTGTACCTTGTTTGATTCAGAAAAGAGATCAACTATATCTTTTCTTCGGTGATCGTTTCTTATAGAATTTGAATCAAAACCCTCTAGATCTTCTACACATGCTTCAAGAATATGCATGAACATCGATCTTTGAATTCTGGGTTTTAGAACAGAGTTCTGATGATTCCTTCAATGTCACGATGATCACCTCGATTCTGTTCCTAAAATCCATGAAGTCATCCTTATATTGAGTGATTGAATGACATATTTCTCTCTCGAAGATACGGGAGGAGGAGAGATGAGCTCTCAATCCATTGGAAAATGAATTCCCTTGCACATAGGAAATGAGATCCTCATCTAATTATATAGTGGATGTACAAAATACCCTATTAGGGTTCCCATCCCCCGTATATCTAAAATCCACCAGATAAGTAATAAATAATCATGATAAAATATCTAGATAATAAATATTATTTATATTTTATCACATACTTTTAATATATATTAAATATATTACGCGATAAACCCAAGTCATTAATTCGACTCGTAATTCTTGAAAATATTAAATAAACCTTGAATATTAAATATAATATTTGTTCATATAATTTTATTCCATGTATTTACTTAGGCACTCATAAAAAAATTTAATAAATAAATTCAACTCAATTATTATATACCCCTAATACTAATGAATTTATTTATTTATCATTGATCGATAAATCTTGGAAAAATCTCAGACCCTATTATGGGGCCTACCATGTCCTATATACCTATTCACCAGAATATGGTAGAATATTTAATGCGGTATTATGTGTGACCCTCTAGGCCCTTATCTCAATAGTAGTGAATAATATTCACATACAAAGATCTGAATCTAGCAACCCATCATAGGACCTAAAGATACAAGGAGTAGTCATAACAATGTCAACCAACATACATACACGAATTGTATAATATAATCTCTTTGTCATATGATTTCTCATAAAGAAGTATGCACACCTATGTTATCATAATTTACTTGCTTTATTATTTTTTGATCTAACTAGATGGACTTAACTTTAAATACCATGGCTATGGATTTAATGAAAGTACTACCATCCTCATCAACCAAGCCAGATATATCACTACCTCAACTCAAAAGCAAAAAATCTCATCTTAATAATTCAACCAATGTCAAAACACCAATGTCGCACATAACACAAACTACCTCACCAGAACTTAATTGTCATGGTTTTTTCCTTGCATAAAAGTGCGTGATCAAATGGAACACATTGATAATGATCTCATGTCAGGAGTCTAATAAATATGTCCATAGATAGGAACAACCAATGACACCCAAAACATGTATGTAAGTGCCTACATATATACACACATCCATCCATACATACCTACATACGTACATACATACCTACCTATCTACGTACATACATACTTACATACATACATGCATACATCCATCCATCCATCCATCCATCCATTAAACCATCCATCCATATAAGCATACATACATACGTACATACATACATACATGCATGCATGATGTTGATGATAGAAATAATGAAGATCCACCCAAGTATATGGTGCCCTCGCCCTTACCTATGTACTAGAAAATAAAATCTACACACGCTTGAAAGCCCATGTAGGGTGTAAGAAACATAGACCAGTAGGATACCACCATGAATCTATTTAAGTATTTTACCCATGAAAAACCAATAAACTAGTTTGAAAACACTTTTCAAAACTAAACCACATTTAAAGTATTTTACTTTAAAGCACCCTTTAGAAATCCCTTTGGTTTTTTCCTTTAAAAAAATTATGGTTTTACAAAAAAAATTATCAACATGGATCAACTAAATAAACAAGGCCACATGGAACAACATTCTGAACCCACCCCAAATAAGGAATAATAATGTATACACATAAACATCATCATCACGTAATCAATAAATGAAAATGGGCAAAACATCAATAATCAAATCAATCATGGCACTATCAAAATGAATAAAATCATACAAACCAAATCAACATGAGTAATTGAACATAGGGATATAACCTTATAGGAATAATAAAAGTGATTCTAAGAAATATTTCTATCCAACTAAGGTGGAAGATCTCACGGTCTTCCTCAGGACCAACTCCAAGAGCTCTCATGGTCTCTTGGTAACCAAAACAGATGATCTCTTGTTCTTACTACTAAAAGGCTCTGATGTTCCATAGGAAACCAAAAAAAATTCTCTCACAACATTCCTCCCTGAAGGATCTCATGGTCCCTTAGACAACCCCTCACTCACACCTCAGTTAACCCATGTGACAATCCATGCCACATAATCACAATAAATGTGCCAAATATATATCAAGCTATTTAACATGCCAATTATAGAAAAAAACTTTACCATTTTATCAAACACCTCCAAAAAGTTAAAAACCTTTCTAAAAACAATTTTATAATTCCATTTAAAACTAGAAAATCAATTTTATCAATTTTATCCATTTTATCAAACATATAGGCTATGCACATGCCACCCCATTTCTAAAACCCATCTCAAACACAAAAATTTCCAATTCACAACATTATGAATATCAAGCACGGGATAAACATCAACAAAAAATCATTTATTTTGAAATTAAACAAACAAAAACCAAAGGTGATTCACAATTTAAAGGTAATCCTAGAGAAACACCCTTAAATAGATACACCTACCTAATATTTTCTCTAAAGATCATCACATCCGATGATAATCACCGAAAGAGGTAGATCAAGGCCTTACACACCTAAGAATAAGAATAAAAAAAATACTTCATCACACACCTTATATTTATCCAACACCACATCAAGGTTTTCACACTCCAAAAAAAATGGGAGAAAAAAATGAATAATGGGGAAAGAAGAAGAAACTAAGAATATTTAGACGTACCTAAAAAAAATCACTAAGAACTCAAGAGAAATCCAACACCAAAGGATAGGGGAAGCTCCACCACCAAGGAAGAGGGGTTGAAAATGATGGGAGGAAGAAATTAGGTCTAAAGAAGGTATAAAATCGATAGGGGAAAATGGTAAATTACTAATTTTTAAGTGACATAAAAATTCACACAATTTGGCCACACGGTTTGGAAAACCATTCCCTAACCATACAATGATACTATATCAAAAAAATTCAAGCCAAAAAATTACTTCTGGGTATCACATGGTTTGGAAAACCATTCCAAACTGAACTATCACCACTATTATATCTCTCACATGGTTAGCTACATAGATAAAATAACCGTGTTCTTAACATGAACCTTGGTATGTCTTCCCAAAAATTCCCTGTTTTAACATATGGCACCCAGAAACTCCAAGAATGAAAAAAAAATGTAAATAAAACTCAAAATTATTTGTTCTAGTGATGTGAATGGTGTATAATGATACCACCATGGAAATTTATATCCCTAAAAATCCATCAAGTGTTTGAAGAATAAAATAGGTGAGGTCACTACTCCCTCACCTCATCTTGCTGCTCCCATGTCTCATGGATATCACCACCACACTACCAGAGAACACTAAAAAATGAGATCAAATTCCCATAGAGCACCTTATTATGAAAATCCATTTTAAGAATAGGCTACTCCATAATGGTAGAATTAGGTTCAATCTCAACATATGCCTACTCCAATACATGATATGGGTCTAGATGGTATCTCTTTAACTAGGAAACATGAAAGGAATCATGGATCGAGGTTAGATATGGTGGTAACTCCAACCAATAGAATAACTTTCATAGATTATCAAAAACATTAAACAGACTAATATAACATGGTGCCAGCTTCCCCTGATTTCCCAAGAAATGATGTCCCAACCAAACTGATACCCATAGAAACGCCTGATCACCAACATGAATCTCGAAAAAAATACATTTGTTAACATAAAACTTTTGTAAACTTTGAGTTGTCTATAATCATTTATGAATTAGCCGAATGATCTCAGTCATCTCCTGGATGAGGCTTGGTCCAACCAAGGAATGATTCCCCACCTCATCCTAGCACAGTGAGGATTGACATGGATGATCGTACAATGACTGAAACAATTCCATATTGATCATGGATTTATAGCTGTTATTATAATAAAACATTTCCAACAATAATTTCCTTTCCCACGAACCACTGAAATTAATCACACATGCTCACATAATATCTATGAGGGACTGGATGGTCCACTTAGATTAGCCATCAATTTGTGGGTGATACATGGTGCTTAATTTCAATTGGGTTCCTAAGGACTCCTAGAGACCCTTCTAGAAATGAGAAATAAAATGACCATCCTGGTCTAAAAATATTTTCGAGGGAACTCTTTAAAGCTTAAAAACATATCAAACACACATGTGTTCAAGGTCATCTAACTTCATTAACTCCCTTATGGGAATAAAGTGGGATGATTTCATCAGATGGTTGAAAATCACCTATATGGAATCTATTCCACTCATAGTATATGGAAACTTGGTAAAAAAATCCATAAATTTAACTTCCCACTTTCACATGAGAATAGAAAGTGGATAAAATAACCCAAAAAGTCTCAGATGTTTTTATTTGATCCTCTAGCAGGTCAAACAAATAAAAAAAGTTCACCACTACACATCTCATATGATGCCACCAATACCAGTCTCTCAAGGTTCAAAACATCTTGGTTTACCTAGGGTAATCAAACAAAGTAGAATGGTGTTCCTAATGCATCACCTTTTGACTCAAGATAAAAGGAACTACCAACTACTTCTTTAAGAGAAGATAACCATTGGAATACAAAGAAAAATTACCTAAGGTATCCCCACTATTTAAGTAATTTAATATCTAATGAAACTCAGGGTCATACACCTTATCACTTTATGCCCGATCGATAAGAGAGGGTGTGACCTGCACACTAGACAAGAAAACCCACTATCCATCCTCTTGAAAATACATATTCAGGTTAGTAAATAAACTTTTCATACCCCACTCATCCATTGAATTTTAAACAACATATACTAGAATATTTATCCTCAAATCATTAGTGACTACATTCCCCTTTCTAGGCATATAATCAATATAGAAATAAAACATTGGAAGGTATTCCACCCAATATCCTTTTTTGAGGTTTAGGTACCTCTAGGTAAAAATTTAATTCAGGATCTTATGATCTAAATATATTATGTAATGTTCACTAAAGAGGTATTTTCTCCACATATTTAACACATGAATTACAGTAGCCAATTCAAGGTTGTGGGTGAGGTAATTACACTCATGTGGGTACAGTTACCGTGAGCCATATGACACCACATGGTCATCCTGCATCATCACACATCCGAACCCCACATAAGAAGCATCAAAATACACAACGTAAGATATTATAGGCTTAGGAAGAATAAAAATTGTAATAGATGTCAAATGGGTCTATAACTGCTCAAATGAACTCTATCACTTCTCATCCCACTCAAAGGTAATCCCTTTACTGGTCAAATACATTAAGGGAGAAGATATACTGGAGAATTACTAAATGAAAAATATATATTACCCAACCAATACAAGAAAAATATGGATATTGAAAAAATTCTTGGGCTGATCCCAAGGCATGACTACTTGAACTTTATCTAGGTCCACTAAAAATACTACCATGAAAATTACATGGCCCAAAAAATTTACCTCTTGGATCCAAAATAGGCACTTAGAAAACTTGGAATATAGTTGGTTATCTCTCAGAACACCCAATAAAACCTCCAAATAGATAACATGAATCTCATTTATCTTAGAATACACCATGATTCCATCCTAAAACATGACCATGAAGGAGTCAAAAAAGAGATGGAATATCCGATTCATTAACACCATAAAGATTGCTGGAGCATTGGTAATCCCAAGTGGCATAAAAAAATACTCAAAATGTCCACACTAGATTCTAAAGGAGGAATTTTAAACACCCAATTAATTGACCCTCAATTGGTGGTACTTGTATCTTAGTTAGATCTTTGGAAATCAATAGGCCCCTCTGAGATGATAAAAAAAGATCACTGATTATGGATAATTAGTATTTATTCTTCAAATTCACTTGGTTAATATCATTATAGTCTATTTTTTGGGAGGATTACTTCCACTTTCTTTGTAAATAGCATTGGAAAATCCCATGGTGACACATTGGGATAGATAAACCCCTTACCCTCAAGATCCTCTAGATGGAATTTAAACTCTTTCATCTCAATGAGAGCCATCCTGTAGGATGTAATGAAAACAAGGATCACCCCTAGAAGCATATCGATATTGAAATAAACCTCTCAATAGGGTGGAAATATTAAAAAATCTTTTGGAAATAGATCTAGGTACCTATCCATGACCACTATAAGATCACTTACCACACTGCTCAATGAAATTGAGAAACAACCTAGAAAACTGGCATGGCACCATCCCCAACTCTAAAGAAAATGGTCACACTCTCCTTGATTATGAGTCCCACTCACCCTGAAAGATGTGTGTTCTCCCATAATAAGTATAGAACCGTAACCTATGGTGATAACAATCAATCATCACAATGAAGTTGAACATTTAGTCCTTGATGATAATATGGTAAAAAACATCCAGGTACAAAATAAGGAAGTCCCAGATGACTTCCTCATCAGTTAAGAAAACAAAAGACTCAGGGAACCTGAGTCCTTGCTACCTCTTCATCCCTAATGGGGTTAGAAAATCTATAAAATATGGAATTAACTCTAATGACATACCCAAATCCTCTATAAAATTAAGTTAAATAAAGAAATGAGATTCAATAGTGTCAAATAAAACTAATTCCATGGAAGATGCAATAAACAATATACCTCTCATGGTGTCTGACCTTGAATATGAGTCTTCTGGAATAACCTATAATACATGGATATTCTCTATCTTAGACCCACCCCATGCCTTCTTCCTTTGGTGAGAATATAACATTCCATGAAGATGAGACCCTATACCCTTGGAATCCTCTAACAACACCTAATATCCTTTTAAAAAAGTGGACCCCACATCGCTCCCTCATGAATCTAACAAAACAAAGTGTTGAGGAAGATCTAGAAGTCCACATTGGTGGAACACCCTTAGAGTTTATAATAAATAATGCCTAATGTGTAAAAACTTCAATAAATGATAACAAAAAACTAATCTTATTACCTAAAGAAGACACATGATATGAACTTGATGACTGCTGAACACTCTTTCCACTTCCCCACTAAGACTCATCTCACTTCTGCTTCTGCCTTGAAGAAGAAATTTGGCTTACACTCACTAAAAAAGAACAGCTGAGACCTATCTTACCTATCAAATCAGCCTATTTTATAGATATATTATCAACCACCTATAAATAAGTTAGTAGACAGAGAATAATAAGAAAATATTTGATTTATATCTTCAATTCCATCCTAAAACTTTTATCCTTATCGTATTCTTTCATGAGGAGATTAGATGAAACATGCACTAAATCAATAAGATATGAGGAATAATCCATCACCAAATGATACCCATACTCCAAACTCAAGAACTCATGGGCCTTCACCACCCTCAAGGTCTTTGGATAGAGATTCTAGTTTAAATCCACATTGAAAGTGGTCTATGTGAGATCCTCATGCCTCCTTGAGAGCACCATCGATTCACATCACTTCCTACCCAGTCCTTCTAGTACATATATGGATAATCCCACCTTTGAGGTCTTAGGGGTCTTCAAGAACTCGAATATCCACTCAATACAATCCAAACACTCCTTGAGACCATTGGGTTCATTATCAACATTGATTATTGGTGGATTTTGCCTCAAAAACTTTTGATCATGGTCCACATTTCAGGGCTTCTCTCAAACACCCATTTAACCCAAGGACCGGATCGTATGAATCACCGACACCACTAAATCTAGATTAATAGGAAGGTTCAACTGTGAGGTATAGTCTAAAATACCCTATCTATGTCTAGATGAGGTTATTCCACGAGGAATAGTCTACAATATATAAAATGAAAGATTGATAAAGTAACTCCAAACAAAAAAGGATCCAAAACATAAAAAATATAAGGTATTTCCAACTACACATGGTTTGGATGCACGGTTTGGAAAACTGTGTGCCAATCATGTGGGAGTCACTAGAGCCATTAGGTAAGGTTGCATGAGCTGCACATGGTTACTACTAACCATGAACTCAAACCATGAACCTCCTCTACACCTCCATGTTTCACCAAAAAAGTCTAAATGACTCTTATAATTAGCCTGAGTCTCAACATCAATAGGAAAATATCTTGAGATATGATCAAAAAAATCTATAATCATACACAAAACGAACCACCCATGGAAACTCAAGGTTTAACATTAATAAGAGATGACCAAGCACTCCCCCATTCCTACCTCTCAAGTCTCAACAGTTTAATCTCTAGTATACCACTGACCACCAAATAAAAAACTCCACTGATACCATTTTTATGAAGAACCCCAAGTCAACCCAAACCACCACTCAAGCTAGCCCACCACATTTCTTGAATTGCATTCTTGTTTCCCACAGGCTGGTGAAAAACACTGGGTATAACAAATCATCTCATTGGAATAATTTCACCACTGGTAAAATGAAATTTCATATCCATAAAATGGTATGGAAACACCAATATAACCAGATTCAATCCTGAGGAACAAATAAACATCTAGAGAACACAATAATGACAAAACAGATAACATAAAAACAACAACATCATATACAAAACATGCCAAAAAATTTCCATATATATGGTACCTCAAGTCAGGATCAAAACATAAACAAAAAGGTAAAAAAGCCCACAATACCAATATACACATCCCAATGGATACAAACACTACTGGAAAAATACCCTATACCAACGATTTGGAACCGTTGGTAAAGGTCCCCAAACCATTGGTATATGCTATACCAACGGTTTGGAGGACTGTTGCAAGTAAGCCATGACAATAGGTCTATACCAACAGTTTGGGGAAAACCGTTGGTATAGGGTCTATACCAACGGTTTTGAAAACCATTGGTATAAGTAATTAGAAAATCTATACCAACGATTCTCAAAACCGTTGGTATATGTACTTCAAAAAAGAAACATCCGGTGGGATTTTATCCCAGGACCTATAGTTTATAACTGAATGACTTAACCACTTAGCTAACATGACTTTTGTTAAAATAATTTCATAAATATATATATGTATTGTTCTAATTATTTTAAATTTTGATTTATATAATGTTCTCCGTAGGTAGATTCCAAAAAAAATCAAAGGACCTTTCCCAACGGTTTTCAAAACCATTGGGAAAGGTCTTGCTTTTTTTTGAAATTTTGGTTAGAGTTTGAATTCTGGACCCCCTTTCCCAATGGTTTGGGCAAACAGTTGGGAAAGGCTAACATTTCCCAAAGGTTTTCCCAAACTGTTGGGAAAGGGGGTCTAGAATTCAACCTTTCCCAATGGTTTGGGCAAACTGTTGGGATAGGATAACCTTTCCCAATGGTTTTCCCAAACCGTTGGGAAAGGGGGTCCAGAATTCAACCTTCCCCAACAGTTTGGGAAAACCGTTGGGAAAGGTGGCCAAAAAATGGGATTTCCCAACGGTTTGGCCAAACCGTTGGGAAAGGGTACCTATACCAACGGTTTTTACAAACCGTTGGTATAAAAGCGTTGGGAAAAATCATTTTTCCAGTAGTGAAAACAGAAAAAATAGCTCCTCTTCAAAAAAACCCAGTGTGACCATATCTCCTCTAAAAAAACCTAGATGGCAGTAATCACGATGATCCACCTAGGTACATGGTTCCCTTGACCTTACTCGTGTCCAGAAAAAAAATCTAAACATGCTCGAAGGCCCATGCAGGGTGTGAGACACATAGAATAGTAGGATACCTCCATGAATCTATTTAAGGATTTTACCCTTGAAAAACCATTAAATTAGTTTGAAAAAACGTTTCAAAACTAAACCACATTTAAAGTCTTTAACTTTAAAACACCATTTAGAAATCCCTTTTCTTTTTTTTAAACAAAACATGGGTTTTCAAAATAAACTTCTCATCATGGATTAAATAAATAAACAAGGCCACAAGGCACAACATGGTCAATCCCCCACCAACAAGGCATAACAAGGTATAAGCGTAAACATCATCATTATCACATAATCAATAAATGAAAATGGGAATAAAATCAATAATTACATCAAGAATGGAACTATCAAAATTTATAAAATCATACTAACCAAACAAGCATGAGTAAGTGAACCTATGGATCTAACATCAAGGGTTTAATATGAGTGAGTCTAAGAAAGTATGATAGACAAACAAGTAAGGTGTAATCTCTCAAGGTCTTCCTTAGGCTGAAATCCAAATTCTCTCATAGTCCGTCAACAACCAAAATGTAATCTCTCACAGTATTCCTACAAAAAAGGATCTCATAGTCCCTTGGAAATCAAAATGGAATCTCTCATAGTCTTCCTCCTTAAAGGCTCTTATGGTCCCTTAGAAAACCCCTCATTCACACCCCGGTTAACCCATGTGCTACTCCATTCCACACAATCATAAATCTTGTTCCATATATATATATATATATCAATCCATTTCACAAGAAAATTGTACAATTTTTTCCCATTTTATAAAACACCATTTAAAAGGTAAAACCCTTTCTAAAACCATTTTTAGAAATCCATTTAAAACCATAAAATCCCTTTGAAAAATTTTATCAAACACATGGGGTGCACAAATTCCACCCTAATTTGGAAAATCCATCTCAAGCACAAAAACTTCAAAACTACAACATTAAACATATCAAGAATAGAATAAGCATCTACCAAAAATCATTTATTTTGGAAATTAAACAAAAAAACCAAAGGTGATTCATAATTTAAAGGTAAGCCATGGAAAATGACCAAAAATACATCACCTTCAACGAAAACCACCCGAAAGAGGTATATCAAGGACTCACACACCTAAGTCCCAAGAAAAAGACCAAAACCCCTATCACACACCCTAAATTCATCCAAAACCATGCCTAATGTTCCATACATCCATAAAAATGAATGAAAATGCATGAAGAAGGGGGAAATAAGAAGAAACTAAGAAGATTTGGAATTACCTCAATCCAAATAACAAATAAATCAAGAGAAATCTACCACTAAAGGAGAGGGGAAGATCCACCACAAAGGGATAGGGGATGAACATGAGGGGAAGAAGAAATGAGGGCCAAAGGAGATATAAAATTGATATGGGAAATGGTAAATTACTAATTTTTAAGTGTCCTAAAAAGGTCTCCCAATTTTTCCGCACGATTAAGAAAATCGTGCACCAACCGTTCATGGCTATTGTCTCACCAAAATTCATGCTACAAGGTTACTTGAGGGTGCCAAAAAGTTTGGGAAACCATTCCCAAATCATGTAAAACCACAATGTCACCACCTGAAACCCTCTCACATGGTTATCTTCATGGTTATACAAACCGTACGGTAATCATGTTCCTTGGTATGTATTCCCAAAATTTTTCCTTTTCGACTAGTGACACTTGAGAACTCTAATAATAAACCCAGAGGGTAAATAAAACTCAAAATTTGATGTACCAGTGACCCGATGGTTGTCACATGTATGTGCATATGTACAAACATACCTACGTACACACACAAATGAACGTAAATAAATAAATAACTAAATACACACACACACACACACACACACTTACCTACCTAGGTACAAACATGCACACATACATATATCCACACACACACACACACACACACATACATACATGCATACATCCATGCATGCATGCCTACATACATACATACAAGCATAGATACATACATACATACATACATACATACATACATACATACATACATACATACATACATACATACATACAAGCATAGATACATACATACATACATACATACATACATACATACATACATACATACATACATACATACATACATACATACATACATACATACATACATACATACATACATACATACATACATACATACATACATACATACATACATACATACATACATACATACATACATACATACATACATACATACATACATACATACATACATACATACATACATACATACATACATACATACATACATACATACATACATACATACATACATACATACATACATACATACATACATACATACATACATACATACATACATACATACATACATACATACATACATACATACATACATACATACATACATACATACATACATACATACATACATACATACATACATACATACATACATACATACATACATACATACATACATACATACATACATACATACATACATACATACATACATACATACATACATACATACATACATACATACATACATACATACATACATACATACATACATACATACATACATACATACATACATACATACATACATACATACATACATGGATTCATACATGCATACAAACATATACATACATACATACATATACATACATACATACATACATACATACATACATACATACATACATACATACATGGATTCATACATGCATACAAACATATACATACATACATACATACATACATACATACATACATACATACATACATACATACATACATACATACATACATACATACATACATACATACATACATACATACATACATACATACATACATACATACATACATACATACATACATACATACATACATACATACATACATACATACATACATACATACATACATACATACATACATACATACATACATGGATTCATACATGCATACAAACATATATACCTACTTAAATACACAGACACACACACATGCGTTCATTCATGCATACATATATACATACTTATGTACATATGTACGTACCCCCCCAAACCTACCTACCCCCCACCCACATATGTATATGTGTATATGCATACATGCATACAAACATACATATAAACACACATAAAAACATACATGAATACATACATATATAAGTATGTATGTACATTTGTACCTACCTACCTACATACAAATACATACATACATACATACATACATACGTACGTAGATACATACATACATACATACATACATACATACATACATACATACATACATACATACATACATACATACATACATACATACATACATACATACATACATACATACATACATACACACACACACACACACACACACACACACACACACACACACACACACACATACATACATACATACATACATACATAAATACATATATACATACATACATACATATGTATGTACGTATGTATGTAGATACATATATACATATGTACATGTATCCATCCATCCATCCATCCATATATGCACACACACACACACACCTACGTATGTACGTACATATGTACCTATATACATAAATAAATAAATACATACATACATACATACATATATATAGACATATATAAACACAAAAATCCATCCATCCATACATACATCTATCCATGCATCCATTAATGAATGCATACATACATGCATCCATCCGTCCATTCATCCATATATACACACATATATACATAAATACATCCATCCATCCATACATCAATCCATCCATCCATCCATCCATACATCCATCCATACATACAGACATATAAAGGGGAGAATACCCTTATTATATATATATATATATATATATATATACATTTGGAAAGTACATGATAGTGGCTTTTAGACAATCACATTCAATAGAATAAACATATTTTAAGGGAGGCTGAAAGGTGGAAAATATATTCTGGGATGTGGGAACTAAATAAGAAGTATGCATCAATGGGTGAGCTCTAGTGGATGGGATTGAGTAACGATGAGGGAGAACTAATTAAAGTAGTGAATTATCAGGGTGAACATTAGTGAGCAGTTGGGGACAAGTATCAGTAAATGAGGCATGATTCATTGGGGATTCACCAATGAAGGATCAATTGATGCTACAAAAGAACTAGTGTATAGAAGAGAACATTAGTGGGATATCATGATGGAATATTTTTGTGATATCTTCCATGTCATAGTGGTTTTAATTAATTAATTAAATTAATATTAAGGTGTGGTGGTATCCCAAATTCTTTAGGATTATTTTTAATTTCATTATGGGAGTAGGTGCTGCGCACTGTTAGGAGTTACTATGAACTGACCATGTGTGAGAGTCCTATCCTTGAAAGAGTTGATTCCAAGAGTTTGATCATGGTTAGCTCAACCGTGTTACTTTCCTAGGCATAACTGTTTGGGTTCCTAACACTTTTCATGTAGGGATAGTATGGTTGGCGTAAGGTTTGGAAAACCATGTGCCTTTTATAGCTTTTAAATTTTTTATTTTCTGTTCCAAAAATACCCTCATGTGGGTTAAGGGTTTTTATCCCTTTCCACCCCTCTCCCTTGTTTTTCATGATGCCCCAACCCCCTATCCTCCTTGGTCGAAACTATTGCATGACCTTCTATTACGAGGACTCTCTCTACCGAGGAAATATCCCTACACGATCACCCCCATTGCCAGTGGCCCTACTCCCTCATAACCTTCCCTTTTTCTTGTACACAACACCCCCAGGCGGAGACCCCATTGGTCGTGTGCCTCCTTACTTTTAGCCTATTTATGTAATGGAGATTTCATTAATATTTATTGGTAAAATCATTTAGGTAAGATGTCCTCTCCTCTCATCCTTATATTTCATAGCTATTTCCCCTCTCCTCGTCGCCCCTTTTATTCGAAAAAACCCCAGTTCAAAGGGTTGACCTAATTTTTGGGATTTCTTTCACTATTAGGGTGTGGAATGGGTCTATCAAGTTTTATTATTATGTAACAACTTGAGTTTTTATGAATTATTATTATTTGAATAAACTAAAATTCTTTGATGGCTTGAATTGCATGCTATACAAAGTTAATATTTCTTTATACACAACACCACATGAAGCTTGTGCTAAAAACAACATTAATTTTAGATTGAGGTACACAAAACACTAAGTTTGGACTGTGTTACATGCAATACCAAGTTTATATTTTATTACATGCAACAACGAGCTTATCTTGCATTATACGCAAGACTGAGTTTAAATGAAACATGACATATTATTAAAATATCATCATAGTTAACACATAGACATTGAAATGGTGGGTATGAAAGAGATTAAATAAATTATTAAAATATGTTTTATGCATGTTTATAGAATGAATTCTTTGGTTACCAATTAGTTATAATTGAAAGTAAAACTTTTTGAAGCTAAAGAAATTCTTTTTATGAAAAACTATTTTTCTATGCACAAACACATTTTATCTCAATAAATTAAAAAAAATAATTTTATAAATAATTTTAATTAAATTTATATATTATATATTCAATAAACTATTTAACATTCATCTTTTGTGTTTTCTAGAAAATAGATAAGAATAAATCTAATTTTAAACATAAAAAGATATATTTTTTCTAAAAGGAAAATTTACTACCTTTTAATAGAGAACTTATTTTAAAACTAAATTTTGATACTATTATAAATTCTAATTGAAAAAATAAACTTCATTTTTGAAATAGGAACATAAAAATTAGCTTAGGGTGATTTTTTGGTTTTTTTGAGAAGGTTTGTTTATTAATATACAATGAATAATACTGAATTTTAGTTGACATTTTCATTTTTTTAAATTAATTATATAGTTAAATAATATTTTTTTAAAGTATAATTATATCTATTATAAATCTAATAATCAACTTCAAAAGTTTAAACATTTTCACTTTAAAAAAGTGTTGTTTCGTCCCGTATGCGGGATTAATTTTAAATTAAAATTTCCACTTACGTGATTAGAATTTGGAAAAATTTATTCCCTTTATTTAATTAGTGTAATTTATAATTTATAATATGTTAAAATTATATTTTTACCAAAATTATTAGTGATAATAGTTAAAATTAATTACAACAATTAAGAGAAAAACGAGCTTACTAAGGAACTAAACTTCAAACTTAAGGGGCCAAATGACCTTGACACATGTCCAAAACCCATTTTATGGACATATTTAGAACATATATCCTATTTTATATAAAGTTTTTCATTATTTTAGGCACATTAGGTAAGAGAGATCTCCCAATAGTGTTTACCTTTTTAGTATTTACAAGAATGTCACTCCTCATCCATTGTAAAAGGGAACCCACTATACCCACTTATTCACACCTCAAAATCCATTTGTATTGACCAAATCATACCAAGATAACTTCACAAATTCCCTAATATCATAATAGAATCCTTAATTTGGGAATGAATACAAACAATTAAGTCCTTTGGTACAAACCAAAAGGAGATACCTGAAGATGATGTAACGTTCATCAACAAATGTTTTTGTATTATTTACTCCTAAAACCCCTTAAATTTATTTTTATATCATTATTATATAATAAAATAAGTATATTAAATATAAATATATGTTTTTATGTTAAGGGTAATACCTAAAAATTGACACAGTTCCATCAAATGAGATACATAATCATTATTCCTATATACAACAGACTACCGCCTCACGAACCAATGTCGTTCATTCTTACATTACTTTCTTTAAAGGTTGGGAATAATGATGGATCTATAGTTTTTGTATGAGATAAATGATATTTATAATGTTATTAATCATTTTTAATTGTTATATAACACATAATTTTATGATTTTAATTTTATGGGAATATTATAACATCGTTCCTGTGTACGATGAACTATAACATAACGAAGTGGTGTAATTGATTCATGCTTTAAATGGAATGAATTAAGGATGAGTTTAATATAAATATGTGATATTTATGAAATAATAATTCTAATTTAATTATTATATATATATATATATATCATTTACTTTTTTTTCTTTTGATATGACAAGAAAATTGAAACAACATTCATTCATACATACTTCCTACCATCTCCAAGAACGGTGTATTTCAATCCCTATTTCTATATTTTATAGATTATTATAAATAAATATATAATGAATATATATGATATTTATATTATGTTTAAAATTATATATTATCAAATTAAAAGGACAAAAAATAATAAGTCATAACATATATGAAAAACAAAGTGGTTATTACCCGAAATATAACTTTAACGTGGAATTGTTAATAAAAATGTAATATAAATTCATAATAAAACATAAATATGGTATTATATATATCTGAATATGGTTATATGGTAGTTTTATAATAAACTTATATTTATTATACATGAGTTTTTAATGTGTACAAAGGAAGTCAAGACTTAACGTAAGTGAATTTCTAGTCTCACTTTTATTTCTGCGAGACTTATTCCTTATTCACCTATTGTTTCTTTTTTTTTTGTGGTTCATATACTATCATATGAAATGATATATAATTAATTTTATTTATTTACTTATATTATAATATTTAATTTATTTTATTATCTCATGGGGATCACGATTCAAAAGTTACTCAATTAGTAAGGGATTTTCATCTCACTTTTTTACTTTTGTGAGACACATTCTATATTCACCAACTCTTTATTATATGTGGTTTATATAAACCCCATGAATATATTTTATGATTATTATACTAAATTTTATTATTATTTACATATCCATTTTAATCTCTCTTTCATGTTGTTTATGGTTCAAAAGTTACCAAATCAGTAAGTGAATAATGTCTCAATTTTGATTCTTTGAGACAAATGTTATGTTATGCACATATATTCTTTTAAAAGGTTTGTATATTTCCCCATTGTAATGTTATATTATAAATATACTAATTTTCATTATATTTTTTTTCTTCATTTAATTTTATTATTTCATGGTTATTAGGATTCAAAGTTACCAAAGTGGTAAGATTTTATTGCTACAATCTCATCATTTATCAGTATTATTTATGATTATGTTTCCATTAACAAAATATTACGATCCATATATCTAGAATACTCATAAATTTTATTATCCTATATTTATTCATGATATAGTAAACTAATGGAACCATTTTTACACTCTTTGGTGCTTAATATAATTAATAAACTGTTTTTAAGGGAATCCGAATTTATCTCTCTCTTAGGTCGAAATTTGAGTTCTTTAAAAAAATGACTTATAAAAATGTTTTTAAAATGTTTTTAAATTATATTTTATGCTCATTTTCAAGGAAAATGATTTGAAAATGTTTTATGTTTTAAAAAGTGTTTAAAATTATTTTCAAAGAATCGTTTATAAGTTTTCAAGGTTATTTTTAAAGAAAAAGGTTTTCAAAATGTTTTATGTTTTAAAAATAAATTTTCAATGAGGAAAGGATATTTTAATCAAGAAAATTTTTATATAATATTTAAATATTATTTTACATCTAAGATAAAATCATTTTATATAATTTATGTTTTATTGTGGATATGATCCAAGGATACTATTCATATTCTTCCTCTTAATGGTCTATGTTTTGATGGCATGATATTTATGAAACCCATTTATTTTACATGGGTCAATCATGTTCCAAATATATTGAAATGAAATGAATTTAGTTTTCATGGGTTAATAAGGTAATGAAAAAATAATTGTTTTTATGTGTTCTTATGATGATACGAAATCTTTTTATACTTTATTCATGTTGTTGTTCATAGAAATTGATTATATGATGGGCTGGCCCAGATAGCATCGGGTAATCTCGTTATAGATTATATGATGGAGTGGACTAGATAGTACTAGGTAATACTATTATAACTTATAGAATGGGGTGGATCAGATCATACCAGGTAAGGCTGTTATAGATTATATGATGGGGTGGCCCATATAGTACTGAGTGATCCTGTTATAGCTTACATGATGTGTGCTGTAAAGACCCAGATTTTTTGATGTAATTTTTCTTCTTCTTCATAATTATATGGATTTATTACGAGACTGAGAAAATTGAGGGCGCATGATTCTGAGGCCCAGTGTGCCCGAAATGAATTTCTGAAATTTTTTCAAGTACGTTTCGTAAACGCATGAGTGACATTTTCTAACTTTTGGACCATTACTTGGATTAAAAATCCAAGGGCACCATTGAATCTGCAACATTAGGATTCTCTTAAGAGAGGTATTACTTTGACCGAAGTAGGTCTGGAGAAAAATTTATGTTTTGTGACTTTTTTTACATGAAATGAAATAAAATAATTTTTCGTTATTTTATTTCATAAACCTCCAATGGACCAATTAATGGGTAGAACCGGTGGTATGTCAAGCCATTAAATGGCTTGACCTTCCATCCTTGAGTAATGAAAACATTGGGGAAATTAGGAAGCATCTTAATTTATAAGCCCCATTAACTCCCCGCGTCGTTACTTACTCTCCCCCTATCCTATAAATATAGATCTTGGGTGATGGGTAACGGAAAAGCTTCGCCAAGTAACAAAGTTCTGTTGGAGTGCCATAACACCGAGCCCTTAGAGGACAGAGCATACCCCAGCAGGAGGTGATGTGCGACACTGAAACCCCGAACCGGAGTTTGACGTTCAAGCGGCGGTGATGACAGCTTTTTGTGGGGATGGAAAACAACGAGACTCCCTCAACCGTGAGCTCTCTCTAACATTTTAAGGTAGGGGTTATTTTTGTTTGAGAGTTTTTTATTCCCTCTTCCCTATTATTGAAATTATATAGAGAACAAGGGTCAACCAACTAACAGGTTGACCCACGATTCATTTGTATTTGCAAGAGGATTGTTGCGAGGAATATTTATGGGGTTTATCTTGTAGTTTATCTCAATTGATTATTCAACCCCTTAATATCCTCTATAATATGAACTAACGTGGAGGGCGCGAGCCTTAAAAACTCGGCCCAAACCCTCTGCTATCTTTCTATCCTTGCACCGCCTTGGAAGACCGCGGGCACGTTGACGCACGCGGCAAGAGGAAGGTCTCAGATCATCATCCACGACGAACGGAGGAGGAAATATGCATGACGTATAAGGACCCTACCTTAAAACATTACATAATCTTGAATTAAATGAATAATTCACATTGAGTATCTTTTCAGGTTTAGAGTTTTAGAGAGTTAGACGATAACTATTACATTACATTTCAAAAATTACAAAGTAGACACTTCTACTCAGTTTTCATTTAAAAAAATAAAAAATCTTGAAAAAAAGAGCCATGTCCAGTTCCGTGTTTTAGATAGCATGACTTTACCTTCATCCCATCCTTGAAACTATTCATATTTAAGTCCCGTGAAAAAATTTCAAAACTTGGGATGAGCATAAAAATCTCAATAAGTGTTATTAAACAAAGAAAGAAAACATTAGTTCATCAATACATACATAACATAATATCTTTAACATAAATCATGAAATCATAAGATTTAAGAATAACACATTGAAATCAGAAATTAGAAATGTAACTTGTGGAATCCATATCATATTTACATTGTAGCTATCACAGCTACGTAGGGAGTTACATTTGGAATACCCATCACAGTATATTCCATAAATCTCTTAGGAGAAACATTCACATTTACCTCTATCACGTTACCCAATGCATTGGAGATCTATCTCAGGCTCACCCGCCCTAGGTTTATCACGAAACCACCCGTATATGTAAACAATGCCCAAGAACTATAACATATTCAGAACACATAAAACAAACTTAAAGGAAATATAACATTTACAAATTTCAATCAAAATATATCATTTAAATATATTGACATAAAAAATCCATTATCAAAACCATTTTCAATAAAAAAATATGTAAAAGAGTATATGTTATTTATTTTCCTTTTAAAAACATTATGACATGTTAAGGAAGCCAAAAGATCAAATAATACTCGTGGCGTCAGAAAGGTCGTTTTCACCGCTTATGTTAAAAGAAACATTTTTTTGTCATTTAGTAAAATGATTTGTAGAAAAAATTCCCTTTGAATGAAATTAAAAGTCAAAGGTGTTTATAAAATGTATAAAATAAAGTCTTGTATTAAAACAAAATATGTCTCAATGAAAGGAGATTGAGACGAAGTCCCTTACCTCATATCCGACTTGACCCGTTCGTTCTTAAATCTCCTGAATAATAAACTAAAGTTAATTTATACTTGCTTAAGAACATTTTTCAAGTTTATTATTCCTTTTATATGACTTATTACCATGTTATAAACATTATATAATCATTTAAGTTAATAATTGTTATTTTGTCGATATTTGGTACTTGAGTAAAAAATGAACTTCTTATAATTACAAGTTGTTCATGTAGTCAAAATTTCAACATATCCAGAATGATATTAATGATTTAGATATCATATATATCTTATATATCCAGTATATACATGTATTTATAATAGTACATAACATTTTGAGGTAAGAAAAGAAATGCACCATTCATGGAGACAGTAATCCATAAGTACGCATAAACGATACTTTAAATTTTATTTCATATTTTATGGAATGAAAACATAATGATACATAAGTATATTTTAATTACAATATAATATCATATATAATATCATTAACTCCATCCTTTATATGTCCCATATATGGCATTAACGAGTCATATCACTTTCAGGGGGCAGTTGTCTGCACTTCCTAAAATGAAATTATCGCGTTTACCCATAATGGAAACCATAAAGGTATGATATAAATGAAAAATACAGAAGAATAAAGAAAAAATAAACATAATATGTATCATATATAAATATAGTTCCATCTTAATGGTCACCATAAGAAGTGGTAGGAGATAATTGAACAATCATCGTTTCGTGAGGCGTTAGTTCGCCGTCCACAGAAACGATATGTTCTTTACCCATTAGATGGAGGTGTGTGTAACTGTCGTTAGAATCCTTATTATAACAACAACCTAGTATATTGAGGATACTGGTGTTGTTATAAAAGAAAGTAATAAAAAGAGTTTAGGGGTTGGAGAAGTAAAATAAAAGAAAATAATTTAAGAGAAACTGTTACCTTTAATTCAGGTAACTCCCTTTAGTTTGAACCAAAAGGACTTCTTGAAGTGCCTTCTGCCTAAGTTAAGGCTTCTAGGTGGAAGAGAGGGATCTTGAGAGATTATTTGAGCAAGGTTTGGATGAGCCAAGGGGCTTGAGTGGTGTGAGTAATGGGTTAGAGATGAGGGCTTTTTATAAGGGGAGGAGGGGCTCTTTAGGAAAGTGTGAAAATATTGTTTTATTATATAATGATTTTTGGTTTCTAAATGTCCAAAACTTATTAAAGTAGAATATAAGATGAATCATGGTCGAAATAAAAACATAAAATAATAATTTAATAGGATTTGGATATTATTTTAATCTTTATAATCTTATTTATTTAAAGAATTCATTAATGAGGTAAACAGTGCATTATTATTGTGTCATAAATAATTTTATTTATTTGATGTCTAAAAATTATAAATAAAATACCATGATATAGGAAATATTTTTAGATTTAAAAATAATATTTATAGCAAAAAATATAATTTAAATAACCGTATGTAAAAATTGATTTACTAAAAGATATTTTTTATGTCATTTTTGCCTTTACTTTAAGTTAATTAAATTAAAGTGTCATTATCACTCCCAAGTGGATCCATGGGGTCCCAAAATAGACCCAAGGATTCCCATGGTCCGATATGTATCAAAAAATAGTATTATGACACATTTTAGGGTAATTTAATATTATTATAATATTATTTTGTTACCCTCAATTACTAGATTTACCTTTTAACCATGGTAAATAAAATATTTATTGAAGTTAATATTCATAATGTCTAAAAATAAAAGTTACCTATTTACACAATTTTGACCTCCTAATTCAAAATATTAAATCCATTTTCCAATTTCAAAACACAGAAGTGGCAGAAATTAATTTAAAATTAATTCCCGTTGTCAAAACAAAAATCATGTTTTTTAGGAAATAATAACTATCAAAAGATTGACACTTCTTTATGCCCAATTTCAAAGTGAAATTACTTACAATGACCAAAATTGGATTAAATGGTAAAAAAATAATATAATTACACTTTAAAAACAATTAGAAAGATAATATAACCATATAAATAAATTAGATTAAAAGGCATTTTTGAATTAAAATACAATATTTTCACTATTCATTTAAAAATGTACTTTATCATACAAATAAAAAAATTTCATCCAAAGTATATTTGGATGTCTATATTATAAATAAGAATATTATTTTGTAAAATAGAATATATAAAAGTGAAAAAACTAGATTTAAAGAGGGTTTTCCATTAAAAGGCGGTAAATCGACCTTTTAAAGAATATTAGAGTATTTATGCTTAAAATTAGATTAATTCACATTTTAAGCCTCTAACTTTTATTGGATAAATGTAAAAACATTTAACAAACATGTATAATCATATTGTAGTTAGTTCTATTCATTCCTGCTAATACGATGGCTAGGAATTAACTACCATTTAAAATAATAATATTATATTATTATTATGCAACCTAAGATTTCAAAGAAATTCATTGTTGGGTATTGGGTAAGCCATAAAAATTAATATACCCTTTAAAGTAAAATTAATATTTAATTCACAAATATTAATAAATATGAAAATTTCATATTTCTTTATTTACCTGAGATGTTACATCCTTCCCCCCTTTTGGAAATTGTGTCCTCGCAATTTTATTCACTTATCAGATAAATGGGGGTATTTATCCCTCATAGAATTTTAAGATTCCCACATTGCTTCTTCAACCATATGGGTTTTCCACAAAACCTTTACCTGATAAATTACCTTATTCCGTAACACTTGCTCTCTTCAGTCAAGAATCTGGACTGTTTGTTCCTCATAAGAGAGATTCTCTTTCAACCGAACCACCTATGGACTTAAAACATGAGATGGATCCGGAATATACTTTATCAATATTGAAACATGAAAAACATGGTGTACCTGGGATAAACCTGGAGGTAAATCCACTATGTACGCAACTGATCCAAATTTCTTTAGGATTTCATAAGGTCCAATGAACCTTGGACTCAACTTTCCCTTATTAACAAAACACATCACACTTTTCCATGGAGAAACTTTGAGAAAGACATGATAAACTAACTCAAAAGAAAGATCCTTCATCTGATTATCCACATAACTTTTTTTCCTGCACTAAGCTGTTCTCATGTGCTTCTGAATCAACTGAAACTTTTTTTTTATCTCTTCTACCAATTCTGGGCCCATTAGCTTCCTTTCACCTAATTCATCCCAAAAAGCTAGAGTTTGACAACGCTTTCCATATAATTCCTCAAATGGAGCCATTTGTATACTGGAATGAAAACTGTTATTATATGAAAATTCAACCAAAGAAATATGTTGGTCCAAACTTCCCTGGTAATCTAGTGAACAAGCACGTAACATATCCTCAAAGGTCTGAATTTTTCGTTCTAACTACCCAACTGATTGAGGATGAAAAGCTATACTAAAATTTAATTCAGTACCCAATGACTTCTGAAGGCCTTTCCAAAAGTTGGAAGTAAACCTGGGATCATGATCAGATACAATGGAGAGGGGAACACCATGCAACCTGACTATCTCTTTAACATACAACCGGGAAAGTTGATCTAGAGACAAAGTATCTCTAATAGGAAGGAAATGAGAAGATTTAGTCAATCAATCAACAATACCCCAGATTTCATTATTACCTCGAGATGTATTCAATAATCCCATAATGAAGTCCATGGATATATTTTCCCATTTCCACTCTGGTACCGATAAAGACTGAAGCATCCCTTTTGGTAACTACCGCACTTTAACTTGCTGACAAGTCAAACACCTCACAGTAAAGTCAACAATATCTCTTATCACTCAATCCCACCATTAATACTCTTTAAGATCTCTATACATCTTAGTACTACTAGGATGAATAGAAAACTAAGAACTATGAGCTTCACATAACAACTCATTCTTCAACTGTGAATCACAAGGCACACATAATCTCTTTTCAAATATCAAAATACAATCATTATCAATGTTAAAATCAGGAAACTTACCCTTTTGTACCAACTCTACCTTTTTCTACAACTCACTATCTTCCTTCTGCGCTTGATTAATTCTATCAGATAGAGATGATTTCACTCACACCTGAAACAAAAAAGAAGAATTTTCTGCACCAAAAACTTCTATGCCAAAGTTCATCAAATCAAAAACCAAAGGATCTCATTCCAAACGTATCATGGTTAATGAAGAATTACTTTTTCGACTCAAAGCATCAGCTACTTAATTTGTTTTTCCCGGATGGTAAAGGATCGTGAAATCATAATCATTGATTAATTCCATTTATCTCCTCTATCTCTTGTTCAATTCTTTCTGAGTGAATATATACTTTAAACTCTTTTTGTTCTGTATATATTTCACATTTTACTCCATACAGATGATGCCTCTAAAATTTTAAAGAAAAAACAACTACGGATAATTCAAAATCATGTGTAGGGTAATTTAACTCATGAGGTTTCAACTGATGTGAAGCATAAGCAATTACCTGATCATTATGCATAAGGACACAACCAAGTACTTTCAACTAAGCATCATTGTAAATAAAAAACTCTCCATTTCTGTAAGGTAGTTCCAAAACTGGAGAATTTTCTAATCTTCTTTTCAATTCCTAAAAACAATCATTACATTCTTTTGTCGAGATGAACTTAATACCTTTTTGAGTTAACATAGTCAATGGACTAGATAACCGTGAAAAATTTTCAACAAACCTCCGGTAATAACATGCCAAACCAAGAAAACTACAAAATTTGGTTATATTTGTGGGTCTTGGGTATTCTTCAACAAATTTTGTTTTAGAAGGATCAACAATTATGCCATTTTTTGAAAAAATGTGACCAATGAAAGAATTTTTTTATAATCAAAACTCAAACTTGATGAATTTCCCAAACTATTTATTTTCTTTTAAGGTTTTCAAGCCAAACCTTAAATAAATTTCATGCTCCTATTTACTTTTTAGAATAAACCAAAATATCATCAATGAACACAACCACAAACTTATCCAAAAGCTCAAAGAAAATTATATTTATAAGATCCATGAATACAGTAGGTGCATTGGTTAACCCAAAACTCATAACTACAAATTCATAATGGCCATATCTAGTATGAAACATAGTCTTTGGAGTTTCTTCTTCCTTTAATTTCAACTGATGGTACCCCGACCTCAAGTCAATCTTCACAAAATACTAAGCTCCATGGAGCTGATCAAACAAATCATCAATATGAGGAAAAGGATACTGGTTATTAATAGTTATGTTATTAAATGCTCTATAATCAATGCAAAGTCTCATTGAATCATCTTTCTTTTTAACAAACAAGGCAGGAGAACCCCATGGTGATGTGCTAGGTCAAATGAAACCTTTATCTAATAACTCATGCAATTTCTTCTTTAACTCTAAAAGTTCAATTTGAGCCATTCGATAAGGGGGTTTTGAATTTGGCTTAGCATTAGAAACTAAGTCAATAGTAAATTCAACTTCCTGATCAGGTATAATACCAAGAAACTCATCAGGAAAAACATCAAGGTACTCATTTACCACTGGAACATCATTAATCTGAATAGTTCCATCGTTTTCAACAATATGTGCAAGGTAACATTCATTTCCATCTTTGACTAATTTCTCAGCTTCCTGATATGTTATCAAAAGTAAGGGTTCATTCTTGTACACAAACTGAAAATATTTATGAAAAGAAACCTCTTTTGCTCTACAGTAAATCTTAGAATGATAAAAAGAAATCCAATCCATACCCAAAATAACATCAAACTCTACTAGAGGCAAAATGATAAGGTTTGCAGGTAGATTATTTCAACACACAAGGACAAGAAGGTTATTATAATTTCTTTTTGTTTCAACATCCCCCTAGTGTTTTTACCATAAGTTTAGGATTCATATCTTGATATGGAATTCCCAATTTACTAGAAAACTTCTCAGAAATGAACGAATGTATAGACCCTGAATCAAACAACACATTGACATAATCTGAACAAACAAACAGTGTACCTGATACTACTTCATTTGATGGACCAACATCTTCTGAAGTAGTTTCAAAGGATTTCACCACCCCTTTCTGCTTGTAGTCTGGCTGCTTTCCCTTAGTTGAGTTCTTCATTGGACACTCATTGACATAATGACCCATTTCATTGCACTTAAAACATTTTACTGATTGTAAATCCAATTTTTTCTTACCATTACCTTGATCTTTTTTAGTGAAATTATGTGATTTATGTCCCATTTTACCACATCTATAACACTTACCAGAATTAAAAAGAAATTCACCAACATCCTTTTTACCACAATTTTCACAAACTATAAACTTAAGATTCTTACCATCAGACTTTTTTGACGAGTTCTTACCTTTCTTCTAACACCTTGACCTCTTATTCTGTTGTTTGTCAAAGAAAACCTGATCATCAACAAACTCCATTTCCACCTTCTCCGCAAATCAAACAATTTTTACATAACTTTTTAACTCACGAGAAACTAAATATCTTCGATACTTTGGATTTAATCCTGAGTAAAAAAATTGATTTTACTATCAAGATCTTGTATGAAATTTGGAGCATACCTCACTAGTCGAGTGAATTTTGCTTCATATACAGCCACTGAGTCATCCTCCTTCCTTAATTCCAAGAATTGTTTTTCCATCCTAAGACGAACCACCTTAGGAAAATATTTTTTAAATAAACATACCATTGAATTCATCCCAATCAAGAGCATCAATCTCCTCACTATCCCTGATATTTTTCACCATTGACCACCATTGACCAATTTCACCTTAAAAACGGTAAACAACAAGACTAACCTTTTGATGTTATGAACACCCCATGTCATCAAAAATCTTCTCCAGTGCTTTAATCCACCCTTCTGCTAGTAATGGGTCAGATGATCCTCTGAAAGATGGGGGATGTTGCCTCATGAAATGCTCCACTACTGACATGTTCCTCTATGGTTGATCTGGATGATCTCGTACATGGATAACACCACTATTTATAGCCTGAATCAACTATGCCATCACAACAACAAACTATTCAATCCTGATTCCGACTATCTAAGGTCGATGATTTGGAAGGTTGTCTTCCTCCTGATGTCATCCCATCACAGCTGCCCTATTTCCTCTGTGGAAAACCATTCTAAACATAGAAATATCTTAGGCGAAGCAACATGGTAAGTTATAAATGCTATATCATTTCAATATTACCATAAATTAATTTATGGACATTAATTTAACAATATCCTAACTTATAAAGTTATCTAAACCTTCCTCTGATACCAACTATAAGGACTCTTCCTTAAAAAATTACATAATCTTGAATTAAATGAATAATTCACATTGATGATCTTTTCAGGTTTAGAGTTTTGGAGAGTTAGTCCATAACTATTACATACATTTCCAAAATTACAAAGTAGACACTTCCACTCAGTTTCCATTTTTTTATAAAATAAAAACTCTTGAGAAAAAGTGTCATGTACAGTTCCATGTTTTAGATAGCATGACTTTACCTTCATCCCATCCTTGACCCTATTCATCTTTAAGTCTCGTGAAAAACATTTTGAAACATGGGATGAGCATAAAAAGATCAGTAAGGGTTATTAAACAAAGAAAAAAAACATTAGTTCATCAATACATACATAAAATAAGCCTTTTAACATACCTCAGAAATCATAAGATTTATGAATAACACATTGAAATCATAAATCATAAAGGTAACTTGTGGCATCCATATCATACTTACATTGTAACTACCACATCTACGTAGGGAGTTACATTTGGAATACCCATCACAGTATATTCCCTAAATCTATTAGGATAAACATTCATGTTTACCTCTTTAATGTTACCCAATGCATTGGATAGATATATCGGGCTCAACTTCCCTAGGTTTATCACGGAACCACCCGTATACGTAAACAATTACCAGGAACCATAAAATATTCATAACACATAAAACAAGCATAAAGGAAAGATAAAATTTCCACATTTCAATTACAATATATCATTTAAATATATTGACATAAAAAATCCATTATCAAAACTATTTTCAATGCCAAAATACGTAATAGAGTATATTGTATTTATTTTCTTTTTTAAAACATTATGGCTTGTTAAGGAATCCAAAAGATCAAATAATACTCATGACGGCGGAAAGGTCGTTGTCACTGCTTACGTTTAAAGAAACATTTTTTTCATTTAAAAAAACAATTCATAGAAAAATATTCCTTCTGAATGAAATTAAAATTCAAAGGTGTTTATACAGCGTATAAAATAAAGTCATGAATTAAAACAAAATACGCCTCAATGAAAGGAGATTGAGACTAAGTCCCTTACCTCGTATCCAACTTGACCCGTTCGTTCTTTAATCTCCTGAATAATAAACTAAAGTTAATTTATACTTTCTTAAGAACCTTTTTCAAGTTTATTATTCCTTTTATATTACTTATTACCATGTTATAAACATTATGCAATCATTTTAGTTAATAACGGTCATTTTGTCGATATTTGGTACTTGAGTCAAAAATGAACTTCTTATAATTAAAAGTTGTTCATGTGGAAAAAATTTCATTATATCCAGAATGATATTAATGATTTAGATATCATATATATCTTATATATATAGTATATACATTTATTTATAATATTACATAACTTTTTGAGGTAAGAAATGAAATGCACTATTCATGGAGATAGTAAGCCGTACGTACGCATGAACGCTACTTTCATTTATATTTCATATTTAATGGAATGAAAACATAATGATACATAGGTATATTATAATTAAAGTATAATATCATATATAATATCATTAACTCCATCCTTTATATGTCCCACATATGGCATTAATGAGTCATATCACTTTGAGGGGGTGGTAGTCCGCACTTCCTAAAATGAAATTACCGCATTTACCCATAATGGAAACCATAAAGGTATGATATAAATGAAAAATACATAAGAATAAATAAAACATAAACATAATATGTATCATATATAAATACAGTTCTATCTGAATGGACACCATAAGATGTGGTAGGAGATAATTGAACAATAATCGTTTCGTGAGGCGTTAGTTCACCGTCCTCAGAAACAATATGTTATTTACCCATTAGATAGAGGTGTGTGTAAGTGTAGTAATAGTACTTATCATAAAAACAACATAGTATATTTATGAAACTGGTTTTGTTATAAAATAAATTAATAAAAATAGTTTAGGGGTTAGAGAAGTAAAATAAAAGAAAAGAATTTAAGAGAAACTATTACCTTTAATTCGGGTAACTCCCTTTGGTTTGAACCAAAAGGACTTATTAAAGTGCATTCTTCCTAAGTTAAGTCTTCTAGGTGGGAGATAGGGATATTGAGAGATTATTTTGGTAGGGTTTGGATGATACAAAGGGTTTAAGAGGTGTGAGTAATGGGTTATAGGTGAGGGATTTTTATAAGGGGGAGGAGGGGCTCTTTAGGAAAGTGTGAAGATATTATATTATTATATAATGATTTTAAGTTTCTAAATGTCCAAAACTTATTAAAGTCGAAGATAAGATGACTCAAGGTTGAAATTAAATCATACAATAAGAATTGGACAGGTTTTGTATATTATTTTAATCTTTATAATCTTATTTATTTAAATCATTCATTAACGAGGTAAACAACACATCATTATTGTGTCATAAATAAATTAATTTATTTGATGTCTAAAAATTATAAAAAAATACTATGATATAGGAAATCATTTTATATTTCCAAATAATATTTATAGTAAAAAATGTAACTTATATAACCATATGTAAAAATTTATTTACTAAATGATATTTGTTTATGTCATTTTTGACTTTACTTTAAGTTAATTAAAATAAAGTGTCATTATCACTCCCAAGTGGCTCCATGGGGTCCCAAAATTTACCCATGGATACCCATGGCCAGATATGTATCAAATAATAGGATTAGGAAACATGTTAGGGTAATTTAATATTATTATAATATGATTTGTTTACCCTTAATTACCAAATTTACCTTTTAACCATGGTAAATAAAATATTTACTGAAGTAGATATTCATAATGTATAAAAATAAAAGTTACATATTTAAACAATTTTGGCCTTCTGATTCCAAATATGAAATCCATTTTTCCAATTTCAAAACATAGAAGTGGCATAAATTAACTTAAAATTAAAATCCTCTGTCAAAACAAGAAGTGTGTTTTTTTAGAAATAATAACTATCAAAAGATTGACACTTGTTTATGTCCAATTTCAAAGTGAAATTACATACAATGACCAAAATTGGATTAAATGGTAAAAACATAATATAATTACACTTTAAAACCAATTTAAAAGATAATATAACCATATAAATAAATTAGATTAAAAGGCAGTTTTGAATTAAAATACAGTATTTTTCACTATTCATTAAAAAATGAACTTTATCAAAAAAATACCAAAATTTCATCCAAAGTAAATTTGGATGTCCCGATTATAAATAATAATATTATATTGCCTAATAGAATATATAAAAGTGAAAAAAACTAGATTTAAAGAGAGTTAGCCATTAAAAGGCAGTAAATCGATCTTTTAAAGAATATTAGAGTATTTATGCTTAAAATTAGATTAATTCACATTTTAAGCCTCTAAATTTTATTGGATAATTTTGAAAACATTTAACAAAAATGTATAATAATATTTTAGTTATTTATGTTTATTCCTACTAATACAACGGCTAGCTGTTAACTACCATTTAAAATAATAATATTATATTATTATTGTGCAATGTAAGATTTCAAAGAAACCCGTTGTTGCGTATTGGGTAAGCCACAAAAAATAGCATCACCTTTAAAGTAAAATTAATATTTAATTCATAAATATTAATATATATGAAAATTTCATATTTCTTTATTTACTTAGGATGTTACATGATGGCCTGCCGCAGGAAGGAAGGCGGCGCGACCGCTACGCCGCCGGCGAACGAAAGCCGCGACGGAGGCCGAACCCGCCTCCAGTGGGTTCTACGATGACCGGGCGACGACCAAACGATGCCGCCGCCTCGCCAATTGGATGGCCTTTGGGCCGTTCGTGAATCCGGTATACTGGGGGGTTACACCCCCCGCGTCGGACCAAATCGGGCCACCGCCCTCGGAGCTAGGCTGCCGTCCTCAGAGCGGGCCACCACCCTCACACCACACATCCACCCTCGGAGCCGGGCCTCCTCCCTTGGTGAGGGGGGCCACCCTCGTGACGGGCCCCTACCCTCAGACCGGGCCGCTACCCTCAGACCGGGCCGCTGCCCTTCGAACGAGCTGCTGCCCTCCGACCGAGCCGCCGCCCTCAGAGCTGGGCCGCCAACCTCAGAGCTGGGCCACCGCCCTTTGACCAGAACGCTGCCCTCACACCGGGCCGCCTCCCTCGGAGTCAGGCCACTGCCCTCGGAGCGGGCCACCGCCCTCGGAGTAGGTCCCCGCCTTCGGAGCCAGGCCGCCGCCCTCGAAGCGGGCCACCGCTCTCGGAGTGGGCCTCCGCCCTCAGATAGGGCCGCCACCCTCAGATCGGGCTGCTGCCCTCGAAGTTGGGCCAACGCACTTGGACCTGGCCGCCGCCCTCGGACCAGGCCGCCGCCCCAGCGTGCCGCTGCCCTCGGACCGAGCCGCTTCCCTAGCAGACATCCACCCCCAGACCGGGCCACCACCCTATTAGGCCGTTGCCCCACGTGGGATGGGCCGCCCCTTTGCAGGCCGCCCTATACAGGTCTGGCCAAGTCGGTCCGACCGGGTCGAACTGGACCCGCGCCCAGAAACACTTGAAGGGCCTTATCTTGAGAACCAGACGTCTGTTTGATGAACTTTATGTGGCATTGGGATATTTGGAGTGAGACAATCCTTTTGAATTACTCCATGATAGTTTTGGAGAAACTTGGAGTACAGCCAGGTTGGATCATACCCGAATCCAACCGAGCCCTCGGCACTGAAATGCCAATAATGTACAAACCGAGCATCCGACTGACACACCATCTATTGCGTTGTAACCCTTATGACATGTCGGATCATCTGGTTACTTCTTTGTGTGACTTAGTGATGGTTGATATTCGATTGATGTCTTGGGTATTGGTTCTCTAAAGTGCACTACATACGTAACCCTTCGACTGGATGAGACATGAAGACTGCTAACTTTTCGACTCGGAGTGACTCAACGACTTCGGTACGTGATGGGGAGGAGTTCCTTAGTAGACCACGATAGGGGTGGGTGGTTCTATGTGACCTGGTGGGCCACGGTGGCGAGCAGCCACAGTACACGATGGGGAGGAGTACCTTAGCAGACCACATTGGGGGGGGGGATGACACTGTGTGACCTAACAAATCCACAGTACGCGATGGGGATCAGTACTTCAGCAGTTCAAGGTTAGTGGGAAGCATCTCTATGTGACGCGGCAGACCCACTATACTTGATAGATGAGGAGTTCTTCGGCAGCTGAGGCATTAGACATTGTGACTGGGGATGTTACTTGTTACTACCCCTAGATTAAATCTTGGTGTGAGCTATCTTTACTTAGTGCTTGTGATTGAGGTTATGCTATGTGGTACTTTACCATTGTGGTACTTTACCATCGTGGTGTTACCCTGTGGTTTTTCTTTGTGGAATTCTAGGAGACCTTTGGGGTCTCGAGGTCCCTACTAAGTATCATTACACTCACCCCTGCACAGGCTTCGCCCACACCTTATTGTGTTTTGTGTAGATGACATACAACATTGATCTAGGATGAGGGAGCTAGGACTAGATGGTTCTCAGAGGTGGACATTTGCCATGACGTGATGTAGAGGAGATGGGAAGATGTGGAGTACTATAGAGGCGAGCTATACCTATCCTTCATGTAGGATTTTTAGTAGAAAATCCAAAAGCTTATTTTCAACTTTCAGCTATTTTTTAATTTTCAGTTGTACTTGTACTTTTCCAGTTGGGATTGTATTCCAGCCCCTTTACTTTTAGTACAATTTTATTACATCAGTTTACTTCATAGTTTCTTCTTGTTGTGTTCTCGGACCATGTGTTTATACAAGTTTAAAGGCGATGCCTTCCCGTTTTAGGGAATATGCCTTTTGGTGCTAGTCGACAGCCCCTGGCCTATGGAAGGCAGGCTTGGGGTAGTCACGACACAGGCCCTGGGGGACGAGTCATGACAAAGTTGTATCAAAGGAGTCTGTTCTACTGAAGAACTAGGAATCTGATCTTTTATATCTTTCAATAGTGTTTAGTTTTTTGAGTGTGGTTTTCAGTTCGAGGAGTCCAGTGTTGGTGTGGAGGCCAACGTATCCATACAAAAGGACCCTGAATTCTAATTTCCGACTTAGCGCATGAAAAAACTGATTGCGTGTGTCTTGAAAAGTCTTCCTTGTATTTTTTGGGGTCATCCCACCAGGTATAACTTTTAACCATGGAACACCTATTTCCTTTCAGGATTCCTCCATGAAGACAACAACCTAGGTTCCCTTAGAGAGTTTGTGATGACATCCCACCGAGCGATGAGGCCTCGGTTCATGGCCCCCTTATGGATTTGGCACCTTCAGGTGGTGTAACAGCAGCACCACTACCCATTGGATAACCATTGCCACCAACCCCACCAGTAGAGGATGCGCGCCGACTGAGCGCATTGCACGAGTTCCAGCAGCAAAGGACTCCTTGGTTCCAAGGAAAGATGGACCCGCTGGCGGTTAAGGACTGGCTGGAGGCTGTGGCCAGAGTTTTTCGCTTAGTTGGGACACCAGCTGATTTTATGGTGATACTGGTAGCCAGCCTTTTTCAGGCAGCAACATGGAGATGGTGGAGCCTGATGCTTCAGATGCACGATGATGTGACCCTCATCTAGGAAGACTTCAAGGGACTTTTTAGGGCAGATTTCATCCCATAGACCTTACGCTCTGTGCGTATACAGGAGCTACTGCACTTATAGCAAGGCAGCATGACAGCGGACCAGTACTCGGTGAGGTTCACTGATCTCTCCCGCTACTCCACCGACATGGTACGAGACCCTTTCTTCAGGGCCCAAACCTTTTAGCAGTGTCTCTGATGGGAGATCTGAGCATCGATGGTATCCATCAGCATTCCGACGTAGGCCGGGGTTCTTGAGACAACACTTTTGGTGGAGAGATCCCTAGCTGAACATGTACCGATAGCTAGAGATACCACCAGAAGATAGGTAGCCGAGTCATCTGTAGGGCGTAGTAGGCAGATGACACAAAGGTCCAAGTAGACTAAACCTTCTGGTGGATGACCCCGGGACACAGGGTTAGAGGTTCAAGGCTCACAATTCATAGGGAGACAGGTGAGGGGCACGTAGTGTTACATGTGTGGCGAGCAGGGTCATATGGCTCGCAACTTCCCAACCCGCTATACTGACGAGCAGTAGGCGGTCGAGGGACCACCGAGGTAGAGATAGAGGTTCGATCGAGGAGGTCCGAAGGGTGGAAGACATGGTAGAGGATCTAGACGTGCAACATGCGATGGACGACATTTCAAGATTCTACCGCCACCACTGCCTAGTGGTCCACCCCGACCACAGGGAGCAGGAGGACACAGACGAGATCAGCTCCAGGCAGCTGAGGCCTATAACCATGATGCTCCAGAGATGATAAGAGATACGATATGTGTCTACTCCACCTTAGCTGTATTACTTATAGACACAGGTTCCTGTCACTCTTTTATTTCCATGATCCTCGTTTGGATCTCGGAGATTCTAGTGGAGCCGTTTGCTCGATCCTTACAGCTAGAGACACCTACGGGAGTAGATTTGATGATTACACATTGGTTTCAGTAGTGTAAGATTACTCTAGGAGGTGAGAGCTTTGGATGGGATCTCCTAGTAGCGGCATCGAGGCCTTATGACATAATCTTGAGTATGGACTGGATATCCACAGTCCATACTCATATTCACTGTATTAGGTGCAAAGTGCGGTGTGTACACACGGACAGGACCAGGTTTTCCTTCACTGACAAGTAGGGAACCTTTTTATCATAGGATGGACTTACCCAAAGGAGGGTGTAGCCGATTACTCATTATTTTTCTATCCTTACCCTCAGAGTAGTTGATGTTGAGAGTCTGAGCTATCCTATAGTGGTGGACTAGTATGACGATGTCTTTCTTGGTGATGTTCCAAGACTACCACCATGCAGAGAGGTAAAATTTTACATCGACCTATATAGTAGGATGACACTGATATCTACACCATCATATCAGATGGATCCCGCAGAGCTTCATGAGTTACGTGTATAGTTGGAGGACTTGCAGGGAAAGGGGTTCATAAGACCCAGTGTTTCTCCATGGGAAGCCCTGATTTTTTTTCGCCAAGAAGGCAGATGGGAGTTTGAGACGCTGTGTGGACTATCAGTTCCTGAACCGAGTGACTGTTAAGAACAAGTATCCACTCCCGAGGATTGATGATCTTTTCAATCAGCTAAAGGGGGATCACTGGTTTTCAAATATAGACCTCCGATCAGGCTATCATCATCTTAGGATACGAGATGAGGATGTGAAGAATATGACCTTTAGATGTTAGTATGGCCATTATGAGTTCTTAATTATGCCTTTAAGCATGACCAACACACTAATAGTGTTCATAGGACTCATGAACAAGATCTTTCAGCCATACCTCGATCGCTTCATGGTGGTGTTCATTGATGAAATCTTGATTTACTTGGTGTTGGAGGAGGAGCATGCCTATCATCAACAGATAGTTATAGATACACTCCAAGAGCACCAAATTTATGATAATCTCTCGAAGTTCTAGTTCTAGATACATGAGTTCCACTTTTTAGGACATGTTATCTCAGAGGCTGGAGTTTCAGTGGATCCGGCAATGATAGAGGTTGTGCTAGCTTGGGATCCACCCAGGAGCGTGATGGAGGTGTGAAGTTTCCTAGGGTTGGCCAGATATTAGCGAAGATTCATGCCTGAAATTTTTTGCACCCTTGTCATCTTTGACAAAGAAGGGTAAACCTTTACTATAGATGGATAGATTCCAAATAAGTTTCCAAGATTTGAGGCAGAGACTGGAAAATGACTCCATCATGAGGCTTCTAGGAGAGGGTGTTGGGTATGTAGTCTACTGCGACACATTAGGGACCAGGCTTGGATGTGTCCTGATTCAAGAGTGAGTAGTGATAACTTATGGTTCATGAAAGCTGAGAAAACATGAGAAAAACTACACTACCCATGACCTGTATTTAGTAGCGGTGGTCTTTTCCTTGAAGATGTGGCGACATTACTTGATGGGCGAACATTTTACAGTCTACTCTAATCACTAGAGTCTTAGGTATATCTTCTATTAGAATGAATTGAACCTAAGACAGCGGCGGTGGCTAGAGTTCCTCCAGAACTATGACTTTGAGATAGTCTGTACTCCTAGGAAGGGGAACGTGGTAGCAGATTCACTCAGTAAGAGATATGGTCTGCAATTGCTGAGTGAGGTGACAAAGCAGCTAGTTGCATTGCAGATATCTTTCGCAGATAAAGATGGAGCATCGTACCTCCAATCTATGATAGTCACACCCCCACTCCTTCAGCGAGTCAGGGAGGCACAACTTGGGGACACTGACTGCGAGGCTCAACGTGCTCAGATATCCTCAGGGCAGGCACCTGATGGATTTTCTGAAGGTGGGGAGCACGTCATCCTATTCAAATGACGTACCATGGTACCAATGGTGCTACGGGAGGAGTTGTTGAGGGAGTTACATATGTCCCCTCTGGTAGTACATCTTAGTGTGGTGAGGATGTACCAGGACCTCCGACATTAGCACTGGTGGCCAGGGATGAAGAAGGCAGTGGTAGAGTTTGTTTCACAATGCCTCACTTGTTAGCAAGTGAAGGCCGAGAATCAGGTTCTAGTAGGATTAACTCATCCACTATAGGTTCCAGAGTGGAGGTGGGATGAGATCTCCATGGAATTTATGATAGGTATTCCACGTATGTCCAGGGGACATGATTCCATATGGGTGATCATTGACCGACTCACCAGGTCATCCCACTTCCTACCTATCTGAGAGTAGGGAGTAGTAAACGGCTTGGGATGCCTCTATGTACAGAAGATCGTGCGACTTCATGGGGTTCCATAAATGATCTTCTCTGACCGTGACACATGTTTTACATCCTAGTTGTGGAAGGGATTACATGAGGTGTTCGGGACTCAGCCACATTTGAGCACCACCTTTCATCCTCAGATGGATGGTCAGACGGAGCAGACCATTTAGACGTTATAGGACATGCTTCTTGCATGCGTCCTAGACTTTGGCTGTAGTTGGGAGGATCACTTTCCCTTGGTGGAGTTATCTTACAATAATAGTTATCACTCCACCATCAATATGACACCATTTGAGACCCTTTACGGCCGACCCTACAGATCACATCTATGCTGGACAGACCCAAGGGAGTCAGCACTTATGGGTCCAGAGTTGATATGAGCTACCACTGAGAAGGTGCAAATCATCCAGGAGCAGATGAAGACTGCACAGAGAAGACAAAAGTCATATGCTGATAGAATATGGAGGCCTTTGGAGTTCCAGGAGGGGGACCATGTTTTCTTGTGAGTCTCTCCTTGATGGGGGATATAGAGATTTGGCCAAGGCGGAAAGTTATCACCGAGGTTTATCGGGCCATTTTCTAATACTTCGGAGTATAGGCGAGGTGGAATAACACTTGGAACTTCCACCACATTTTGAGAAGGTGCATGGCATCTTCCATGTATCCTAGCCTAGGGGATACGTTCATGACCCATCTCACGTCATCGACCACAGTGAGCTAGACTTAGACGATGGGGTGACATTTATGAAGGTTCCAATAGGGATTGAGGATCGACAAGAGCGGGTCCTTCGTGGGTGGTCAATTACTTTGGTGTGCATTCCCTGGTAGCACAAGAACCTCCAAGAGAGCACATGGGAGTAGGAGGATCAGATTCGTGCTCAGTACCCCAATTTGTTTCCTTAGTCAATGTTGTGGCTTTAGGAGACGTAAAGCCCTAAGGTGGGGAGAATGTAAAGCCCCAGATTTTTCCATATAATTTTTTATTCTTCTTAATTATATGGAATTATTATGAGTCTATGAAAATTGAAGGTGCATGATTCCAAGTCTCGGTGTGCCCGGAATGAATTTCTGAACTTTTTTTTCAGGTACATTCAGTAAACGCTAAATTAGAATTTTCAAACTTTTGAACCGTTTCTCAGATTAAAAATCCGATGGCACCATTGAATCCGCAACACTGAGATTTTCTTAAGGTAGAATTACTTTGACCACATTAGGTCCAAATAAAAAGTTATGTTTTGCGACTTTTTTTAAATGAAATGAAATGAAATAATTTTTTTGTTATTTTATTTCATAGAACTCTAACAAACCAATTAAAGGGTGGGGTTAGAGGTGTGTCAAGCCATTAAATGGATTGACCAGCCAACCTTAAGTAATGACAACATTAGGGAAATTAGGAAGCTTCCAAATTTAGGATCCCCATTAACTCCCCGCGTCGTTACTTACTATCCCCCTATTTATAAATATAGAGCTTGGGGAAGTGGTATCGGACAAGATTTGCTAAGAAACAATGTTTTTTTGGAGTTCAATAATGCCGAGCCCTTAGAGGATAGAACTGAGCCCAACAGGAGGTGATGTGCGGCACAGAAACCCCGAACCAGAGTTTGACATTTGAGTGGCGCTGAGGACAACTTATTGTCGGGATGGAGAGCAATGAGACTCCCTCAACTGCGAGCGCTCTACAATGTTTTAAGGTAAGGGGGTTATTTTTTTTGGGAATTTTTGATTCCCTCTTCCCCATTCTTGAAATTATATGAAGAACACAGGTCAACTGACTAACGGGTTGAACCGTGATTCATTCATCGTTGCGGGAGGATTGTTGCAGGAAATATTTGTGGGGTTTATCTTGTTGTTTAACTCAATTGATTATCAAACCCCTTAATATCCTCCATAATATGAGATAACATGGAGGGAATGGGCCTAACAGACCTGGACCGAACCCTTTGATATCTTTATATCCCTGCGCCACCTAGGAAGACCGTGAGCACGTCGACACAAGCCACAAGAGGAAGGCCTTAGCTCGTCAGTCACAATGAAAGGATGAGGTGGCCGACATGACGACCAGCTTTAGGAAGGAAGGTGGCGCAACTGCCATGCCGCCGATGAATGAAAGTTGTGACCGAAGCCGCGACAGAGGCCAAACCCGCCTCCGGTGGGTTCCACTATGACTGGGCAGCGCCCACGTAGTGTCGTCGCCTCGCCAACCAAATGGCCTTCAAGTCATTCAGGAATCCGAGAGACTGGGGGGTTATACCCCCTACATCCGACCAAATCGGGCCATCTCCCTCGAGCCGGGTCCCCACCCTCAGAGTCGGGCCGCCGCCCTTGGAGTGGGAATCCTCCCTTTGATCAGACCACCTTCCTCGCACCGGGCTGCCGCCCTCAGAGCTGGACCGGGCCTCCACCCTTGAAGCCAGGCCGCCGCCCTCGGAGCGGGTCACCGCCCTCAGACCGGGTCCTCGCCCTCGGAGTCGGGTCACCACCCTCGGAGCCGTGCTGAAGCCCACAGCCTGGGCCACCACCCTCGGATCAGGCCATCGCCCTCGGACCGGGCCGCCGTCCCAGTGGGACACCACCCTAGTGGGCCACTGCCCTAGTGGTCCACCGCCCCTGGACCGGGCCGCCGCCCTAGCAGGACACCACCCCACACAGTCCAAGTGGCACCTTTGTAGGCCACCCTATACGGGTCTGGCCACCCTTGAGGGCCGGGTTAGTCCGACCAGGTTGGGCCAGACTCAGGCACACTTGAAGAGACTTATCTTGAGAACCGTACCTCTATTTTACAAACTGTCTGTGGTGTTGGGATATTTAGAGTGAGATGGTCCTTTTGACTTACTCCATGATAGTTTTGGAGGAACTTGGAGTATGACATGGTTGGATCGCACCCGAATCCAACCGGGCCCTCGGTACTGAAATGCCAATAACATACAGACCGGGCATCCGACTGATGCACCGTCTATTGAGTTAGAACCCTTATGACATGGAAAATCACTGGGTTACTTCTTTAGGAGACTTAATACTGGTTGAGATATGACTGATGGCTTGGGGAGCAGTTCTCCCAAGCGTGCTACGTACGGAACCCTCCGACCGGCTGAGACCTGAAGACTGCTGACTTTTTGACTTGGAGTGACTCAACGACCACAGTACGTGATGGGGAGGAGTACCTTAGTAGACCATGATGGGGGTGGGTGGTTTTGTGTGACCTTGAGGGCCATAGTGGGGAGCAACCACAGTACGCGATGGGGAGGAGTACCTTAGTAGACTACATTGGGGGGGGGGTCTGTGTGACCCGGTAGACCCACAATACACGATGGGAAGCAATACTTCAGTAGTTCAATGCTCGTGGGAAGCACCTCTATGTGACGTGGTAGTCCCCCTATACTCGATAAAGGATGAGTTCTCTAGCAGCTGAGGGATTTGATGTTGTGACTGGTGATGTTAGTTGTTACTACCCCTAGAATAAATCTTGGTGTGATTTGTCTTTAATTTGTGCTTGTGATTAAGGTTATGCTATGTGGTACATTACCTGTATGGTAATTTACCTTCGCGGTGTTACCCTGTGGGTTTTCTTTGTAAAATTCTAGGAGACCTTCGGGGTCTCGGGGTCCATACGGAGTATTGTTATACTCACCCCTACACTGGCTTTTCCCACACCTTTTTGTGTCTTGTGCAAATGACGTACAACATTGATTGAGGATGAGGGAGCCAGGACTGGATGGTACTCAGAGGTGGACATTCAGTGTGATGTGACGCGAAGGAGGCGGGCGGGCATAGAGTACTCTGGAGGTGAGTTTTACCTACCCTTATGGTAGGATCTACAGTGGATGATCTAAGAGCTACTTTTCACCTTTAATCTGTTTTTTACTTTTCAGCTGTACTTGTACTTTTCTAGTTGGGCTTGTATTCTGGCCCCTTTACTTTTATTACACTTTTACTACAACAATTTACTTCACATTTTCTTCTTGTTTTTTTCTTGGACCATTTGTTTATACAGGTTTAAAGGAAATGCCTTCCTATTTTAGGGAATATGCCTTTCGGTGCTAGTCGCCATCCCCTAGCCTATGGAAGGTGGGATTGGGGTTGTCACGACACAAGGCCCAGGGGACGAGTCATGACAGGTTCACCAAAATAACACTCTAATTCATTGGATAAAGATTTATATCTAATGTGATAGATATGACTAGAATGGGGAGTGAACTTACTTCAGTAATATCGGGATGGAATGAGAAGTGAACTCAGTTTAGTAATACAGGGCTGGAATGGGATGTGAACCCAGTTCAATAAATGAATTTTCCACCATGATGGCCTTGAAAGAGAGACTTGATTAATATGGAAATTATTTTATATGATTATATGTTAGCCTAAAATTATATGTCTTATTACTATTTTATTCTCTGATGAATTATTCTCTTGATTCCCTTATGATTTATTTCTTACTATTTGAAAATATTTATGCCAAGACTCATGTGTATGATCTTTGATATGAAGGGTATGATCTTCAAATTTTATGCTCAAGTCCTCAAACCCTTATGTTCATGTTATGCTTAAATATCTCCTTTATTTACCATTACTGAGTATTTTAGATCACCCTTTCTTAAATTTCCTTTCCCTAGGTTATGAAGAAAGGTTTTAAGTAAGAGTAATAAATGGGATGATATTTTTTTGAAAATTTGAAGATATTTCACCATGTTAGAATATTGTGTTCCATGTTTAAAAATACACTAAACTATTATATTCCTTAGGAATTTACTTTTGTTATGTGCTAAATATTCATCTAAAATGATTAAATATCCATGTATGATAATCCTAAGTCGCTATAGTTGGTATCAAAGGAAATGTTTAGTCTACCGTTATAAACTAGGATGTGAAGACATTAGTGAAATACTTTTGGATATTTATAAGGATTATTCTAGGGATGTCTCTAATGATAATTCTAAGGATGAGTTAAAGTGTAAGAAAATGTATTGGAATTTTGGTAAAGGATAAAGCAAGTGGTTTTTGAGAAATACATCCCTGTATGATTACTACAAGTGGATGTGGATCTGGAAAAGATGTACCCAGGTGTAACAACCCTGAAAAATTGTATTGATCCAAAATTGATCGGGAAATGGTGTATGACAACATGCCTTACTATACACTTTTTTTGACACTCTCGGGGGACATTCTTTGTAAATTCACAAACTCTTTACAAACCATCACGAATGATTTAAATATACATGACTATAAATAAACTAGGATAAAACTAAGGTGTAATATATTAAATAATAATGTTTCATGATTTAGATATCATATATGTAACTTTTCATGATTTTATGGGTTTCCACTATGATTATTGTTTCTAACATTGCACTTTTTGGTTTTAGTCAATGGATTAAACCTGAAGGATCTATATTAAAATTGAATACAATAGATGATGTGATGGTTTTCCTCCTGAGAAACCAAACTAAATGGGAACTAGAATTCAAATTCTTGTTGATATTCTCACAAAAATTTCTCAAGCTATTAATCATGATGAACATAAAAAGGAGAAAAGGAGGAAAAATGTTCTGTTGAGTTTTTCATGAGGCAATGTCTACATTCTTTTAGTGGTTCCATTTATCCACTAGTTGTTGAGTAATATATCATCACCACTGAAAATATATTTTCCATTCTTCTGTATTCAAATCATGGAAAATTCATTTTTACTACTTATAGTTTGGAAGGTGAATTAAATCAGTTGTGGAATCTTGTTAAGTATTTAAGGGAATAAGAAGAAATTGAATCTATGGAATGAGAAGAGATAAAGGGGATATTTTTCAATAAGTACTTCCCTTATGTTCTATGAAACAATATGGAGAAGGAATTATTTGATCATAAGAAAAATGATGATTAATCTATTTGTACCTATGAAGCTAATTTTGCAAGACTTTCAAGGTATAATTCTGGTTTTATCGTTATCCCTGAAAGTAAAATCAATTGATTCTTTAGTGGCATGAAACCAAGTCTTTGAAAGGTGTTGGATATAAGAGACTTTAGTATCTATGAATAAGTTGTTCAATTTTCAAAAAATATAGAAATTTAAATTGGATATTCCCACTATTCCTCTAGTTTTGATAAGAAAAGTAAGATCACCTATCATGAAAACTCAAATGGTGGAAGGAAATTTCAGGCATCTGTTTGCTAGAAATGTGAGAAGAAGCATCAATGAAATTACGTGAATAGATTTTAGAGGTTCTTTAAATGTGTAAAGGTAGGTCACAAACCCTTTTAATTTTAAAATATTATTAATGAGATGGTTAATTAAATGTAGGAGAATATAACAACAACAAATACACCACCCAAATATTTCATTTCAAGTGAAAGGAGTTTGGGAATTATGAAAATCAATGCTCCAATACAAAGGATAATATCAATTATAAGAAAAAAACCACTAAGGAAAAATAAAAAAGGAAAAGCTTATGAAATCACAATGGATTAAGTAGATCATGATAATTAGGGAAAACTTATCCTCCCTTCCTTAGTTGGGAAATTTCATGTTTTATTTTGTATGAATAAGCCTTATCAAAATATTATTGTTCATTATTTAGTTAAATTTCACGTGATTATCTCCCTCTATATGGATTTTAGAATAATAAAATCAGTTATGATATTCTATCCATACAAGGATGAACCCAAGTTTCCAATGAAAATGTTTTTGGTATAAGATAAGAGATTATTTAAAGAATAATGGGTGAATTATATTTTGGATGGGTTATAAGGTTAACATTTTATGGAATGGTTTGAGTTTAACTTTGGATGAGGTTTTAGAGATTAACATATTACTTCACCATATGGAGATTTATGAATATTGGATAACCTATGATAACCATTTTTATTTTATAAAGAGAATGAATTATCATTATATTTATGTATCTTATGATCCATTAGTTCTTTAGTCATAATAAGTTCACCGTTATTTTTAGAGTAAGTGATGAAGTGGAAATTGGTCAAGGAATAACCAAAGGGTGAGATTGTTCATTTGAAATAGAACAAAATCAATTAAGTTTTTCTCATTTTGAAAATTCTTCAACTTCAGGAAAATGATTTTGAAATAAAAAGTCATCCTATTATCATCATTTTTGATGATATCAATAGAGTCTTGACTCCTAATTGATTTATGGTTTTATAGACACTAGAATTCTCTGGATCACCCAATTTATTATGATAATTGATCTCTATAACTCTCTATAATTATTTAAATTTTTATTCCATGTCTAAATATTCACTTCCCACCTATGTTCTCATATTTTGAAACCACATTATGAGTTATTTTGGGTAACCATTATGTTTCAAACTTTACCCATTTAAATGAAGTTTTAGTATTTTTTTATGATGTGGGTTTCTATAATGAAATTTTTAAATGTTAAACCATTGATGGCCCAAAAGAATTTTGAGGGTGAAATTAATTTTAAGGGAGGTAGAATGTAACACCCCGAGTGTTTATGATTCTTTTCCAAATAAATTAGATTTATTTGATGTCTTGCATTGTAGGGTACACCATGTTAAACTTGATTTACATGAAACACCAAGTTAATATAGTTCTATACGAAATACTGGGTTTAGATTGAGGTACAAAAAACACTAAGTTTGTCTTTTGTTTTACACAATACTAGGTTTATATTGTGTTACATGCAACACTGATCTTACCTTTCATTACACGCAACACAAAGTTTAAATGAAACATGACATATTATTAAAATAATATTATAGTTATCACCTTGACATTAGAATGGATGGTATGAAAGAGATTAGATAAATTATGAAAATATCTTTTATTATTTTTTATAAAATTAATTCTTTGGTAACCAGTTAGTTATAAATAAAAGTAATAACTATTTGGAAATAAAGAAATTCCTTTTCTAAAAACTATTTTTCTATGCACAAACTTCTTTTATCTCAATAAGTTAAATAATTTTTTTTGATGAATGATTTTAATGAAATGTATATAATATATATTCAATAAACTGTTTAACATTCATCTTATTTTTTTACACAAGATATAAGAATAAATACAATTTTATGTATAAAAAGATGCATTTTTTTTTCTAAAAGGTATTTTTACCGCCTTTTAACGACAAAATTATTTTAAAAATAAATTTTTAAAGTTTTATAAATTAAATTTTTAAAAATAAAATTTATTTTTGAAAGTTTTACATCAAAATTAACTTAGAGTGAATTTTTGGGTTTTTATGAGAAGTTTCATTTTTTGATGAATAGTGAAAAATACTGAATTTTAATTAAAATCTTCCATTTTGTTTGAATTATTTATATAGTAAAATTATAATTTAAATTGGTTTTAAAGTATAATTAGATAAATTATATATATGTTAACCCAATTTAGGTCATTTTAATTAGTTTTACAATAAAATTGGATATAAAACCATTTCAAACTTTTCTACATTTTCACTTTAGAAACTCGTTGTTTCGTCTCATCTGTAGTATTAATTTAAAATTAAAATTTTCTAGTTATTTGATTAAAATTTGGAAAAATTGATTCCATATTTTGAATCACCATAATTTATAATTTCTAATAATTTAAAATTAATTTTTTACAAATTCATTTTGTGAAAATAGTTAAAATTAATTACATACGATGAAGAGAAAAACAACCTTACCATGTAACTAAACATTAAACTTAAGGGTCAAAATGACATAAAAACATGTCAAAAACCCATTTAATGGACATATTTAAACTATATAACATCTTTTATAATAAATGGTTCATTACTGGAGGCACATAGGGTAAAAGAGACCCCCCAATAATGCTTACCATTTTGGTATTTACAATAATTCCACTCCTCTTAAACTATAAAAGGCACTAACTCTCCCCATTTATTCATAACTCTCAAGACATTTAGATTGACAAAACCTTGAAAAAATCAATTCCAAAATTCTCTCCTCTCATCCTAGAAGCCTTAATTTGGTAATACATGTAACATCTCAGGTAATTATAGAATAATAATTTTTCATATTTATTAATATTTATAAATTAGAGCATAATTTTAATTTAAAAGGGTTTCTATGTCTGATAGAATACCCAACACACAACAATGGGTTTCTCTAAAATCTTACGCAACACATAAGATTAAGTTATACAAAAGAATAATATATTATTAATATTATTATTCTAAGTTACAGTTATCATATAGCCGTTAGAATGGAGATAATTAAAAATATTAACTAAATTATGAAAATAAGTATTAAACATGTTTATATAATGATTCACTAGTTAGAAAATTAATTAGAAATGTAAATAAAAACCAATTGAATATAAAAGATGCATTTTTATAAAAAAACTATTTAAGTGTGAATAATTGTGTTTATAAAATAATCAAATAAATATTGTTAGATTATATTAATGAAATATTATTTCAATATTATATTTAAAATTCATCTTTTGAATTTTCTAGACATTATATAAGAACAAATACAATTTTATTATAAAATGAGTGTTTTTCTAAAAATAAAATTTTACCGCCTTTTGAGAGTGAATCAATTTTAAATATGTTATTTGAAAATTTTATAGGTTCTATTTGAAAAAATAAATTTATTCTTTGGAATCTAGACATAAAAATTTTCTTTGGTTTAATTTTGTAATTTTTCAAATAAAATTCATTTTTAAATGAATATTGAAAAACACTGCATTTTAATTCGAAAGTGATTTTTCATCAAATTTATTTATATAGTTAGATTTTACTTTTAATTGGTTTTAAATTTTAATTAGATTATTTTTTATCATTTAATCTATCTTATTTCATTGGAAGAAATTTCATATTGAAATTGAATAGAAAAACTATGTGAACTTTTGAACGTTTTACTTAAAAAACTCATTTTCTCATTCCACCGATAGGATTAATTTTAAATTTATTTTTTCCAATTCCGTGAATTGAATTTTCAAAAACTAATATACATGGTTTTAATAAGTATGAAAAATGGGGTCCAATGGGATCAAAATAATTTTTAGCAAATAGTAACTTTAGTATTTTATTTACCACGGTTAAAGGGTAAATCAGGTAAATAAGTGTAAAAATAATATTATAATAATATAAAACTACCCTAAAACATGTATTAATCTTATTTGATGGGTTATGACTGACCAATAAAATACTTGGGCCAAAATTTTGGCCTTTTAAAGACACTTGGGTGTGATTATGACATTAATAACAGTTTATTTAAAGTAAAAATAAAAATATCATAAACATGTCTATTATTACTAAAATAATTTTAATGTGGTGATATATAAGTGATATATTCAACTATAAAAAGTAATTATAAATATAAAAATATTACCTATATCATGTTAATTTATTTATATTTTTGAGTAAATAAATAATTAAATTTAATTATGACGCAATGATTATGCAATAAAAGATTTATCTAAGGAACAATCAAATAAATGATAATAATAATATTAAAATAAATATAATTTGAACTATTTTATGCCATAAATAAATTTTATAGGTTACTAAGGCATATGATAATCCCATTAAATGAATTTTTTAAAATTTATCTCTCTATTTGGATTTCATTTAAATCCAATGAAATGAATAGTGTAAAAATTGACACTGTTGATATTTTATAAAAATACTATTTTATTAAATTATTTAAAAATCATAAAAATATTTAAAAATTAAAAAGTGAAAATGATAAGGTTAAAAATTTTATAAATTATACATGTATGGGAAATTTATTACATATAAGTATAATTTATATCCTCTTAATAATTAAAATGTTATTACTACAATTAATATTAAAAGAGAATAATTAAGAGTAAACCGAAAAGATAAGGTTTAGAATAAAATAAATACATGTATAAAATTATTTTATGAGATAAGTTCGAACTATAATCATATTATATTTGAAATAAATTTGTTTTGAGACTATTTGGAATCGAAATTAAATTTATATTATTTTAATACATTTAATAATTCCAAGGGTGCCCCTCCCCTCTCCTATAAAAGACACCCATTTATCTCTATTTATCACGCTTAAAAAGCCTTTTGGTTCAGAAAATATTTTCCCAAAAACCTTCCTATAATCCCTCCCCACATTCTTGAGGCCTTATTTTAGGCATAACGTCCTCGTTAGAGGTGTTAAGATGTACTTTAAAGGTGATCAGCCAAAGAAGAAGTATCATTTTCTTTAAGTATTTCTATTTTATTTCTTCTTTCACTTCCTTAAAATAATACTCTTCCTAGATGAAATAATAACTCAAGTATACTAAATAAACTGAAATTTTATTGTGATAATATTATCACCTAAATCCATCTCGACTTCTATTAAATGGGAAAATAATTAATCGTTCATTCATACTTGTGAACTATCACCTCCACGAACCTATATAATTCGTTTTCCATAACCGTCTCTCAAGACTAGTTATAATGATGAAATAAAATTTTATATAATATATTCATAAAATATTTATCATTTTAAAAGAATAACATTTCAATTATTTTCTTACTTTCCATACACATAAAAATGAAAACGTCGTTTGTGCATATGTGAGAACTATCACCTTCATGAAGCGATGAAAATCATTTTTATTCACCACATATCTTGTATGATATATATATATGTATATTTAAATTATTATTATGATTTTAATAATATTATTATCAAACTATAAATATAAAATAATAAATACCTTATTTCCATAATAATCAATGAAAAATGGAAAATGTTACTCATGCTTACGTACGTCCTACAGTCTCTATGAATATAACGTTGTTATTTTTTCATATCATAAATAAATGGTTTGATTTAATAGTATAATATATGTATAAAATTGATTATTATTTCATGAATAGTTTTTTTTTGGGGATGATGGACTTATGATCACATGGAAAATTAACATCATAACAAGTTCATTTTTGACTCAAGTACCGAATATCGACAAAACATCTGATTTGAACCTAAATAATTATGTAATTTTTATAACATAGTAATAAGTGATATAAAAAGAATAATAAACTTGAAAAAGGTTCTCAAGAAAGTAAAACTTACCCTAAGTTTATTATTAAGGAATATAAGGATTGTACGTGACGAGTCAGACTCACGGTATGAGGCTTCGTCTCAATATCCTTCTATTAAGGTATATTTTGATATTATACACCACCTTCTTTTATAAGGCGTATACTCAACCCCATGAATTTTAATTCATTAATTTTTTTTCAAAAGGAATATTTTTATACAAAGAATTTTAATTTATTTACAAGACAATAAGGGGAATGTTTTTTATTGTATGCGGTGACAATGAATTTTTCACCGCCATGACCATTATTTGATATTTGGATTCCTATACAAAACAAAATGTTTTTAAAAGAAAAATAAATACCATATTCCCTTTTAAGGTATTTTTTTATTGAAAATGTTTTTAATAATGGTTTGATTATATCAATATATTAAAATGATTCCTTGTGATTGAAAATGAAATTTTATGAGTGAAATGTTGATAATTGAAATCTTTTATGTGTTATAATTATATAATGGTACTTGGACATTTGAAGGGTGGTTACGTGATAAACCAAAGATGAGTGGTTATGTGATAAACCAAATATGGGTGGTTTTGTGATAAAACATGGATAGGTTGTTATGTTATAACCTCCAATGCATTGGGTATGGAAGTTGGCCGTATAACTATTCCATTTATAAGAGTGATATGTGTGGAAGTTGAACGTATGGTTATTCCATTTAAGTCTGATTATGTACCATGTTAACTTTATATATATTTCTTTCTATGTGTCTTATGGTAATATTTGGGTTAAATAATGGTTAAGCAATGAGCTTATATTCATTGAAGAGTATTTAATACTTCATAAAGGTTAAAGATATTACATTATGATAAATCATTCATGGTTTACATGTTTTCACAATGATAACAATTTTTTTCTTTGTGCATCCCTTACTGATCCTTTTATGATCATTCTATGTTTGAAATGTTTTTCACAGGATTTAAAGGTGAATAAAGTCAAAGATGGTATCGAGGAAAAGTTATGATGTTTAAACATGAAACGAAACCATGTTTCTTTTTAAATGTTTTTGTTTTATGAAAAAATGGATAGTGAGTAGAAGTGTCTAGTTTTTAATATTTAGGTTTTTATGTATGAGTTATAGCCTAATTCTATAAATCTATAAACCTAAAATGATCCTTGATGTGAATGAAAGTTAAATTATGGATTTAACTCAAGATTAAGTAATGTTTAAGGATGAGTCCTTATAGTTGATATCAGAGGTATGTTTAGACAAGTTTAAGGGTTAGGGTGATATTTAAGAATAAGTTAAAGTTTATATATAACCACAATAGAAAGAGTCATAGTTATTTTAGATAAATTTAATTAGTTTGAGATAACATGAAGAATTATATCTTAGTGTTTATCTTCCTCATAAGATAATATATGATGATTTTATTGATATACTCACACTAACTTTTTAGGTTCTAGTAAATGGCTGGATCTAGCAGGCACAAAAGTAACAATGGATGTGAAGGAAAATGTTATGGTTCTCTAATTAAGTAACTGAATGAAATAAGATCTATAATAATGACTCTCATATTTATTCTAAACCAACTATCAGGAGTCATGATTATCCACTGAAACCTTGGAAAATTTTCTAATTCATAATATATGAGAGAAATGAATCCCTATAGAAGTTCTGGTAATAATCATAAAGGTGAGTATATTAAATGACATATGTGTCAAGGATTTAGGAAGAAACACCTAGTAAAATGTTTTAAAGGGATGGGAAGATGTTATAGATGTAGTAATGAAGGTCATAAATTGATAAACTACCTGGAAAAAATGAAGTGTTCAGTTGACTCTAGAGAAGGGAAAGAAGTTATTTCTAAGTTATCAATTGAATATTTTAAATATGGGGAGTATGGTCATTATGAAAATCAATGTCCTATGAATAAGGTTCATGAATTTTATTTGGAGGACCATAAAAATATATTTTTAGTAATACCTAATCCCATTCCAATTGAAGATGAGGAAACTGAAAGGTCCTATGAAATGTATGGATTATTTATTGTTTTTGTTTTGACTTTATTGAATCATATGACATTATTAATTTTTTTATTTGTAGGAAATAATTATTAAGGAATAATATATAAAATCATGGTTGAAGGATCATGAAGAACGCTGAATGATTAAAAATTCTACATATAATGGATTCAACAGTTACATTAGACTGTAGGATGATGGATTGTTTAAAAGTATTAATGATCTTTTGATGATGAGATTACTTTGGAAGACTTTTTCTAGTATGTGAAATATTTAAGTTTTTTATATGAAAATTTTATTTTAATAAGAATTATCTTTTCTTATGTGTACTTAATTACAAAGGTATGAATAACCACTAGGGTTTATATGATCTTTGATTTTGGGCTAATTATGGGTTATTAAATTTTGGGTTTCAAAATGAATTATATGAGATAAAATTTGAGGATAACACATGTTATGGTTATTTTTTAGGATTTTATCTCATTTTGGGAATGTTATAAAATTATATTTTTAGGAAAAGGACAACCTGTAGGAAGGGTAAAAACCCATCGTGTCAGACAAGGATGTAAAAATCAAACCCACAACTGAAGTGCGACAAGGCTTTATTGCCTACCACTGGCCTACACGAAGTACGTGGTTAGTATGTCATTTTAGTTTTAGTTAAAAAGTCGATGGAATAAGAATAAGTTGATTTTGGGAACTTATGTTTTATCAAATGAATATCCTTGTCTTAGGAAAATGATTTTTGGATTAAGTGATAAATGTTATTTTTGGAATACATTCATTATATTGGGAACCCTATATGCCTAAGGAAAATAGAATACAATGGAGTTCTATTTTAAGAGTAATGGTTGATTTTTCTTTTTTAAGAATCTATATTTTTATTGTGGGATTAGGGAGATTCAGGTTATTTATGGAAATTATTAACCTATATTATAGAATATTTGTGTTTTGAAATTACATTTTTGGTATTATATATTAAGAGTGGTTGATGTTATTTTGAGTTAAATGTTAGAAATTATCTTGGAATATTATTTGATTAAATACTTCTAATTTTTTGGATTTAACCATAATTACAATATTTTTGTGTAATATTAAGGATAATTATTTTTTGAATGGTCTATGTTTAACTTAGGGTATTACTTTTAAAATTTGGAGACTAAAAGTAATCATTATTCTTTTAAAGTTTAATATATTTGGAGAATTATATTATTTTAATCATAAATTTTTAGTTTTGGTTAATGTTTTAAGACATGATGAAGAGATAGTTAATATTTTTTGGATTATGTGATTCTCTAAAGGTTCATCCTATTGTTACAGGCATGAAAAAAATCCTCTTAAATACTCATCATTTGGGAAAAAGGATGAGTTTGTGGTGGAATTTGATCAAAGGATGAAACTCTACTTTTCATGTAAGTGTATTTTCTTATGATCTTAGTCTAGGTAGTAAATGAATTAAAAAATTTATGAAAAGGATCTTAAAACAAAAAAAATCTACTTACTTTTCCTAATATGAAATCAAAGATCATTTAACCCATTAGAAGTTTGTGGTTTTTTTGAATTTTTTATTTTCTTCTAATCATGTTATCTATCACTCTCCATCAGAACATAATGGTTAGATTTTCTTCCATATCAATGTTTTCCTATATGGAATCTGAGTAGGTGTTATCTTGGATGACCTTTTTTACTTCAATTTTTTTTCTTTAAAATTAAAAATTTTATTGCCTCTTTTTCCGATGTGGTATTTCAATGAAGTAATTTTGAAAAGTGAATCCTTAGTTACTGAGCCAAAATTTAAAATTGTGAGGGTGAAATTTCAAAAAGTGGGGAATGATGTAACATCACAAGTAATTATAGAACAATAATTGTTCATATTTAATAATATTTATGAATTAGATCATAATTTTACTTTAAAAGGGTTCCTATGACTAATAGCATACCAGAAACGCAACAATGGGGTTCTATGAAATCTTACACTGCGCACAAGACTGAGTTATATCAAAAAATAATATATTATTAATATTATTATTCTAATTTTTAGTTATCGTATAGCTGTTAGAATGGAAATAATTAATTATATTCACTAAATTATGAAAATAGTGTTTACACATGTCTATATAATGATTCATTGATTATTAAATTAATTATAAATGTAAATAAAAACAAATTGAATATAAAAGATGTGTTTTTATGAAAAAATATTTAAGTGTGATTAATTTTGTTTATAAAATAATAAAATCACTCTTTTTGGATTATATTAATGAAATATTATATCAATAAAATATTTAAAATTCATCTTCTGTGTTTCTACACATTATATAAGAACAAATACAATTTTACAGATAAAATGATTATTTTTCTAAAAATATAGTTTTACCACCTTTTAATGGAGAAACCATTTAAAATATAGTTTTTGACACTTTAATAGGTTATATTTGGCAAAAAAACTTTTTATTTGGAATCAGGACATCAAAATTTACTTTTTTTTGAATTCTGGTATTTTTTTGATAAAATTCATTTTTAATGAATAGTGAAAAAACACTGCATTTTAATTCAAAAGTGGTTTTTAATATAATTTATTTATTTATTTAGAATTTAATTTTAATTGGTTTTAAGGTTTAATTATATTATGTTTTTATAGTTTAGTCTAATTTAGGTCATTGGAAGCAATTTCATATTGAAATTGAAAAGAAAAACTATGTGAACTTTTGAACGTTTTACTTAAAAAACATGTTTTCTCTTTCCAACAAAGGGATTAATTTTAAATCTAATTTTTCCACTTTTGTGAATTACATTTTCAAAAAATAACATACATTATTGTAATAAGTATGAAAAATTTGTTGCAATGGGATCAAAATAAATTGTGGAGAATAGTAACTTTAGTATTTTATTTACAATGATTAAAGGGTAAATTAGATAAATAAGGGTAAAAATAATGTTATAATAATATAGAACTACCCTAAAAATTATCATAATATTATTTTATGAGTTATGGAAAACCAATAAAATAATTAGGCCAAAATTTTACCCTTTGGAAGCCACTTGGGTATGATTATGACATTAATAACATTTTATTTAACGTAAAAATAAAAATATCCTAAACATATCTCTTATTACTAAAAAAATTGAATGCGGGGTTATATAAGTTATCTATTAGATTATAAATATTAATTATAAATATAAAAATATTACATACATAATGGTAATTTATTTATAATTTTTAGGAAATAAATAGTTAAATTTAATTATGACATAATGATGATGCCATAATAGATTTATTTAAGGAAGAATCAAATAAATGATAATAATAATATTAAAATAAATATAATTTGAAATATTTGATGCAATACACAATTTTTTAGAGTGAATAATACATATTATAAGTCCATTTAATGGATTTTGTCAAATTTATATCTCTATTTGTATTTCATTTAAATTCAATGAAATGAATAGTGTCAAAATTGATACTATTGATATTTTATAAAAATAATATTTTATTAAATTAGTTAAAAACCCTAAAAATATTAAAAAATTAATAAATTACTATGATAAGTTCTTATTTGTTATAAAATATACATTTATGGGTAGTTTACCCCATATAAGTAAAATTTATAGCCTCTTAATATTTAAAATTTTGTCACCACAATTAAAATTAAAAGAGAATAATTAAGGGTAAACCGAAAAGATAAGGCTTAAAATAAAATCAATGAATTTATAAAAATTATTGGATGATATTATTTAGAACTATAATCATTTATCTTATAAATATATGAGTTTGGGGCCATTTGGAATGTAAATTTAATTTATATGAATGTAATACTTTTAATAATTCCAAGGGTTCACCTCCCATATCTTATAACAAGACACCCATTAATCTCTATTACTCACTCTTAAAAAGAATTTTGGATCAGCGAATATCTACACAAACCTAGTCCTAGAATCTCTCCCCACATTAATGAGGCCTTATTTTGGGAAGAACACCCTCTTTAGAGGTGTTAAGGTGTTCTTCAAACGCGATCAACCGACGAAGAGGTATCGTTTTATTTACGTGTTTCTATTTTATTTATTATTCCACTTCCTTCAAATCATATTATTCCTAGATGAAATAAAAAATCAAGTATCCTCAATATAATTAATTTTATTATGATAATATCATCACCTAAATCCATCTCCACATATATTAAGTGGGAAAGGAATTAATCATTTGTGTGTAAGTGTGAACTATCACATCCACAAACCGATCTAATTAGTTTTCCATAATAATCTCTCAAGAATGGTTATAATGATGTAACCAATGTTTATATAATATATTAATGACATATTTATCATTTTAAAATAATAATATTTCAATTAAGTTATTAATTTTCATACACATAAAAATGATAACGTTGTTCGTACGTATGTGTGAACTGTCACCTCCATGAAGTGATGAAAATAATTTTTATTCACCACATAACTTGTATAATATATATAAGTATTTTTAATTATTATTATGATTTTAATAATATTATGATAATTAATTAAATATAAAATAATAAATATCTTATTTCGATAATGATCAATGAAAAATGGAAAACATTATTCACGCCTACGTACGACCTACCATCTCCATGAATATTACATTGTCCATTTTTCATAAAATAAATAAATGGTTTGATTTAACAATATAATTGATGCATAAAAGTTATTATTATGTCATGAATATTATTCTGGAGATGATATACTTATGACCACATGGACAATTTACATCATAACAAGTTCATTTAATCTCAAGTACCAAATGTTGAAAAAACATATCATATGAACTTAAATAATTATGTAATTACTATAACATGGTAATAATTGATATAAAAGGAATAATAAAATTGAAAAAGGTTCTCAAGAAATTAGAAATTAACATAATTTATTATTTAGGAATATAACGATTGTACTTGACGAGTCGGACTCAAGGTAAGGGACTTCATCTCAATCTCATTTCATTGAGATATATTTTGATGTTATACACCACATTATTTTATAAGGTGTATAATAAAAACCATTAAATTTTTGTAAATTAAATTTTTTTAAAAAAGAATTCTTTTTATATGAATAATTTTTTACTTTCTTTACAAAATGACAAAATGAATGTTTTTAACGTATGCAACGTCAATGTATTTTCCACCATTATGACCATTATTTGATATTTGGCTTCTTCTACATTACAAAATGTTTTTAAAAGAAAAATAAATATCATATTTCCATTTAGGTATTTTGTTATTGAAAATGGTTTTAATAATGGTTTTATTATATCAATATCTTTAAATGATTCCTTATGATTTCAAATAAAATTTTATGAGTGAAATATTGATAATTTCATTATCTTATGTGTTATGATTATATAATGGTACATGAATATTTGATGGGTGGTTACATGATAGATAAAGGATGCGTGGTTATGTGAAAAACCAAAAAGGGGTGGTTTTTTCATAAACCACATATGAGTGGTTACATTATAAGCTCTAATGCATTGGGTATGGAAGTCGTCCATATGACTATTCCATTTTTAAGAGTGATTTGTGTGGAATTCGACCATATGGTTATTACATTTAAGTATAATTATGTCCCAAGTTACCTTTATATGTTATATATTTATTTCTATGAGTTTTATGATAATATTTTAGTTAAAAATGGTAAACATTGAGATTTTATTTCGTGATTAGTATTTACTAATTCATAAAGGTGAAAAGTATTACTTTATGATAAAGTATTCATGGTTTACTTTTTTTAAAAGGTATGGGGAAATACCCAATTTATTGAATAAGAAAGAAACTTCTTTTTAAGGGAAAAAGGAGGAACCCTAAACAGAGACAAATGCCGAACATCTTGAAAAACAAGGCACTCAGCCATACAGGAGTCCAAATGTAAAAAAGAAGCAAAAATCAAAATAAGAATAAGGACGGGACCAAGTTTGAAATAATTTTCATAGGATTTAAATGTGAATAGAGTCAAGGATGGGTTCAAGGAAAATTTATGATGTTTAAACATGAAATGATCCCCTGTTTCTTTTTAAAAGTTTTTATTTTATGAAAAAAATGGATAGTGAGTAGAAGTGTCTAGTTTGTAATATTTATGTTTCTATGTATGATTTATAGCTTAATTCACTAAATATATAAAATTGAAAAGAACCTAAATGTAAATAAAAGTAAAATTATTGAATTAACTAAAGATTAAGTAATTTTTTAGGCTGGGGCCTTATAATAAATCCAACCAAGGAAGTCCTTTGGTGAAAACGAAAAGGAGATACCCAAAGAAGAGGTAATGTTCATCAACAAACATTTTTGTTTTATTTATTCCTAAGGCACCTAAAATTATTATTATATCATGACTATAATAATAACATAATTATCTTAAATATAATGATATTTTTTATGTTAAGGGTACAACCTATAAATTTACACACTTCCATCATATGGGATAGACAATCCTCATTCGTGTGTACTACAGACTACCGCCTCGCGAATCGATGTCATTTGTTCTTCCATTAACACCTTTCAATATTGGGAATAATGATGGATTTATAGTTTATATATGATATATATTATATTTATAATGTTATTAATCTTATGTAATATTTATATAACAAATACTTTCATGCTTTCTATTTTATTAGAATACAATAACGTCGTTCATGTGTACGACAAACTACCACCTCGTGAAGCGGTGTGATTCATTCAAGATTTACATGGAATGAATTAATGTTGAATTTAATATAAAAATTTGATATATATGAAATAATAATGATAATGGAATTATAATATTTATATTTATCATTTACTTTTCATTCATTAGATATGATAAGAAAATGGGAACAACGTTTATGCGTACATAGGCCCTACCATCTCCATGAATAGTGTATTTCATTTCCTATTTGAATTTTTTTTCAGATTATTATAAATACATAAATAAAGAATATATATGATATTTATATAATTTTTTAAATTATTTAAATTATTAAATCATTATCAATGTAAAAGGATAAAAAATAACAAGTCAGAACATATACGAAAAACAAAGCGATTATTACCCAAAATGTAATTTTAACATGGAATTATTAATTAATGGGTAATATAAAGTCATAATAAAATCACATATGGTATTATATATGTGAATATGGTTATGTTTTATATATATAATAAACTTATATTTTTTTTATACACGAGGTTTGAACATGTACAAAGGAAGTTAATACTTAAGGTAAGGGGATTTCTAGTCTCCCTTTTATTTCTGTGTGACTTATTCCATATTCACTAATTGTTTCTTTTTTGTGGTGTATATAATACCATATGAAATGTCATATAATGAATTTTATTTATTAAATTATATTAACATTTTCAATTTATGTTATTATTTAATGTGGCTCGTGATTCAAAATTTAATCAAATTATAAGTGACTTCCGTAACACTTTTGACTTTTGTGAGACACATGCTATATTAACCAAATCTTTCTTATACATGGTGTATATAATTACCATGAATGTATTTTATGATTATTATACTAAAATTTATTAGTATTCACATATCCATTTTAGGATCTTTATTTCATGAGGTTTAAAGTAAAAAAGTTACCATATTAGTAAGGTAATTTTGTTTCAATTTGAATTCTTTGAGACACATGTTATGTTATTCACCTATATTATTTTACAAGGTTTATATATTTCCAATTTTAAATGTTATATCATGAATATAATTATTTTTATAATATTTTAAGCTTCATATAATTTTATTATTTCATGGTTATTAGGATTTAATGTTTCCAATGTGGTAATAGTTTATTGCTACAATCTCATCATTTATCAGAAGTTTTAATGATTTTGCTTCCATTGATGAAATAATATGATCCATCTATCAATAATAATCATGAATTTTAGTCTCCTACGATTATTCATGATATATTAAAGTAATTGTACCATTTTTTAACTCTTTGATACTTAATATACTTATGAAATTTTTTTAAGGGAATCTGACTTTATGTCTCTCTTCGATCAGAAATCTGTGTTTTTTCTAAACAATGATTTAGAAAAATGTTTTCAAAATGTTTTAAATTATATTTTAAGATAAGTTTTAAGTAAAATGATTTTAAAACTTTTTTATGTTTTAAAAATTGTTTAAAATAGTTATCAAAGATTTCTTTATAAGTTTTCAAGGTTATTTTAAAAAAAGGTTTTCAAAATATTTTATGTTTAAAAAAAACATTTCAAAATGGAAAAGATATTTTACTCAAGAAATATTTTAAATGATCCTTAAAAATTAATTTTACATCTAAGATGAAACCCATGGATATAATTTATGTTTTACTAGGTATATGATCCAAGGATACCATTCATATTCTTCCTCTGAATGGTCTATGTTTTTATGGAATGATGTTTATGGAACCCATTTGTTCTTCACAGGTCAATCATGCTCCAATTAGACTGTCAAGAAACCCATTTATTTTACATGGGTTAATCATGTTATAAAATAATAATTGTTTTATGAGTTTTAATGATGATTTGAAAGTTCTTTGTACTTTATTCATATTGTGGTTCATGGAAATTATTTATACGATGTGGTGGAACAAATAGTGTTAGGTAAGACCATTATAGCCTATATGATGGAGTGGATGAGATAGAAATGGGTAAGCCTATTATAGCTTATATGATGTGGTGGCCCATATAATTCAGGGTAATTTCATTACAGATTATACGATCTGGTGGCTTATATTGAGCTGAGTAAGCCCATTATAGCTTATATGATGGGGTGGCCCAGATAACATCGGTTGATCCCATTATAGATTACATGATGGGTGCACCCAAATAGTGCTCCAATGCATTAGGTAAAGATTTATATCTCATGAAATATACATGACTAAAATAAAGAGTGAAATTGGTTCAGTAATATAGGTCTAGAATGAGAAGTGAACTTAGTTCAGTAATATAGGGCTGGAATGGGATATGAACTCGGTTTAGTAAAGTACATTTTTTACTATAATTACCTTGTATGTGAGGGTTGACTAATATGAAATTTATTTTATATGTGTATGTTTATACCAAAAATTCAATTTCTTATTCCTATGTTATTCTCTCATGAAATATTATCTTGATTACCTAATGATTCATGCCTTATGATCAGCTAGTGTTTATGCCATGACTCATGATTATTATATTTGATATGAATAGTATGATCTTAAAATGTTATAATCATGTTATCATACCCATATGTTCATGTTATTCTTACTTATCTCCTTTATTTACTCTTTTCGAGTATCTGAGCTCACCAATTCTTATGTTTCCTTTCTACAAGTCATGAATAAAGGTTTTAAGTAGTAGTACTAAATGGGAAGATCATTGTGGTAAAATTTTAAAATATTTCACAATGTTAGAAGATTTTGTTTCAAGTTTCCAAATACACTACACTATAATAGTCTTCAAGTATGTACTTTTATAACATGATGAATATTCATCTAAAATGATTTAATATCAATGTATGAGAAGCCTTGGTCACTATTTCTTGTATGTTTCAAAATCCACCACTGAAGATGATTCATTTTAGACCATTTTAGTTCACCCACCACCATTTTATGGTAGGTGTCTCTATATAACCCCCTAAATCATAGTTTTATAAATTTCCTTATTTGTTTTAATGCATTTTTTGAAATTTTAATTATTTTTGAATTTTGTAGTTAGATTAAGCGATGTTAAAAGCTTGGCATGGGCATAAGCCACATGCCAAGAGCTTGTAAAAATACCTGTGTGGACTGTAAAAATTATTTAATGTAGTTTTTAATGTTTTAATTGGGTTTTTAATTCTCCATAATAGTTTTTTTTATATTTATAATGGATTTTAACTATTTAAAAAACTTAGAATGGACATAGGTCACATTCCTAGGGGTTATTAGTGCTCATTTGTCTATTCAAAAAAGAATTTAAATATTTTGAAAGTGAACTTGATGATGGTTTATTTTCCTAAAATGGGTGTATATGTTCTTAAAAGCCTATTTTATAATAAGTGGAGGGTTTGACACTTTTTAAAATAAAATGGGGATTTGTTCAGTTTGGTTTTTTTGGGGGTTGATTTTTATTTCATTTATAGTTATATTTAGTTTCAAAATAGTTTTGAAATAGGATTTTAAAATGTATATACTCTATGTAATAAGAGAAAGTCATAGTTGAAACTTAGTAGAGTGATATTTTGTTATGATCTTGTTGATCCCTTTTGTGTTGTTGATGATGTTATATGTATCCATGTGATGTATGTTCATGATGTGATTCCTGACGTTCTTATCGATTTGGGATCTTTATTTGAGAAGTTAGGTTGGAAGGATCTGATTCTGGTGTTAGCCTGTGGTCTTTGTTACTATTATGGGATGACATTTTATTTGAATGTGTCCCACCTCCTTTAGTTATTCCATGATGAAAACTAAGACACTAAGTGGGAAGTCATTGGGTGTTTCTATGATATTTGATATTATGCACATGTTTGTCACCCTTATTTGTATTTTATACCAATCTTGTGGGAGGGTCACCAATTAAATTGGGTTTATAGTGATTCATTTGATGGATGTGTGATCATTAACCTACCAATAGTTAGTCCATCTTTCATGTATTATACTTTTCCTTTAGTCCCTATGTTGTTTCCTCATTATATGTAGGGTATGTTATGCTTTATTTATTATATTTTGAGTATGTGAGTTTCTTACTTTTTATGTTGTTCATGTGTTGACATGTTGGTTCTTTTATGATTAAGCTTTAACATTATATGTTTTTCCTTGTGATGGTATTGTTACTCCTTATGTCTTGAAAAAATCCTCTTGTGTGTGTTTTGGATTACTTTCAAATGTATTTTTTTATAAATAGTTTTAAAGTGTTATTTGAATAGTGTAAATGGTTTGGGTGTTTCTTTAAAAGTTTTAAAGAAATGATTTTTACTTAAAATTTCTTATTAAAATGGGTTTTTCATGAGATATTGGGAAAATGAGAAAAGTGTTTTGTCTTCTTTTTTCTCAGTTTGAAAGTTTAATTTAAAATGTATAACTATATTAGTTATTTATTTTATAATAAGGTAAGTGGTATGAAAATGTTATTTTGATTTGGGTTTATAAAGAAATTGAAGACCTACTTTATACTTTATGGTCAATCTAGAATTTTATAAATGGGTTCGCTAAGGTATTTATATAGTTTCAGTGGGTAGTGGTCCCCTATTGAGTACTTATGTGATCATGCCTATATATCATTTCAGTTTCAGGTCCCAGGTTTAGTTTCCAATCCACTCTTGGGAGTGTTAATCCTTCATAGGTTAGTTTTATTTTTCTTCATTGTTCCAATATACATATTATTTTATTTTGGTAGGACCTACCTAATTTTTCATAGAATGTCTGAAATGTTTCCATTTAAATTATTTATCTTATTCAATTAGCCTTTTATTACTTTATTTAGATTAAGGGTAACTATAGGTACTAGTGGGTGAATAAAATACATAATAGGGGAATATTTTCCTTGAATGAGAGGGAGATCAGAGGCTGAGGAATGTTTTTTGTGCTCTCTATTGTTTATTACCTTCAAAGTTTTAATATTAGGTTGTTTTCTTGTTTATTTTTCTCTAGAATGGATGTACAATGTATGGATGAGTCATTCTATATTTTTATTATATTCCTTCTAACTTATTTTACTTTGATTATTGGGAGAAACCATTCCTAAGTATGTTCCTGTGGTGTTTGGTCAATAGTTTACAGCCTATGGGGGTCGAGAACGATATTCGGGCTAGTGGAGGGCCAGGTTGGGCATCCGTGAGAGAGACAAACCATACCAGTTTGTTATAAATGGTATCAAATATTTGGGTTATTCTTTTCCATAGGAATATAATCCTTTTGAGTGCCCTTTTTTTATTTTTAGTTTCATAGTAAAATTGAGTTAGAATTGGTTATTGGAACTCGAGAGGTAGGTGCAGGGAGATTCTAGCTAGCTATTACCTGCCCTGAGCCTCATGTTTCCATGGGAAGTGGGATTTGAATCATGAGTTCAAAATTTTATTGGATTACCATTGATGTTGTGTTGATCCTCATTTGGAACAGTTGAGTTTTCTAGGGGATCATAGGTGGTGTTTTGGGTTGGTGATGAAGATGGAATTCAAGATGTGAGGTTGGTTTGTAAGGAATAGAAACCATGTGACAACTAAATGCTTGATTCTGGACACATATTAAGAACTAATTCATGATTTTCATGTGGTCATCAACCATATAAATAAGTTAGCCACAATTGTTCATCCTATATAATGTTTTTTATTTATACCTCTTGATCCTTGGATTTCATAGTGTGTGTACAATAAATGAGATAGTGGTCATGGTTGATCTGGTGATATGTTAAAATATATTTTTTTAAGGCTCATGTTATGACTTGTTTATTTAGGTTGTTCATGTGATGTGAAATTAATTTATATGTGTGAAAAATGGATTTCACTATAATTTTCTTCCTATTTTCAAAAAAGGTCTTAGGGATTGTTTATATAATGAGGTTGGTTTCATAATTATTTAAAAGAGATGATTTTATTTTTTACATGTGATTGATACTTTTAAATTAAGTGCACATGGTTTAAAAAAATGGGTTTTTTATTTTAATAAAAACCAATGTTTTAAAAATTGTTTTTTTACACATGGTTCATGTGTTTTAAAAATTGTAAGTGATTTGAAGACTATTTTGAAAAGGAAATTATTTGATAAATTTTGAACCTCAAAATGGTGTTTTGGTTTTAAAAAAACTGGTTTTTTGAGATATGTTTTAGAAATATTTTAAAATTTATCAAGTCACATAATGGATTAAGAGTTTTTAGTGTAAAATGTTTTCTATTTGGTTTTGAATGAAATAAGGACCAATTTTAATGGTGACCTAGTTTTCAAATTGGGACATTTGAAAATCCTACTTTTTTATCAAATATTGTGTTTTATTTTTCCCATGTGTGCTTTAGGAAAATTTTATGAATTTTTAGGGACATTATTTCCTGATGTTCTATGTCAAATAATGTTTGATATGGACCCCTCAACCTATCAATTTCTAATGTAAATGTTTAGTGTTTTCTTTAGGGCTATTTACTCCTCTATTTAACACTTCCTAGGACCCAAATGGTGTAGTATGTATCACATCATTCTTTGATTGAGGTGCCTTATATTTTTAAATGCATTTTTTATTTAGTGGTTCTTTTGGAGATTGTTGATTACAAATTTTTTTACCTGTGAGACTTTTATTGATAGTTGGATTAGTGAGGATCAGTTTTTATTAAATCATCTCTTGTGATATTTGGTTTAGTATGTTACTTTGGTGCATCTGGGGATCGTTTGAGGTTTAATGGGTGTGTGTACATCATTCAATGTTCTTTTTTGGAATCATTCAAGACTCTTTGGTTGATGTTTTTTGGATGCCCTTGTGTGGTTGACCTTTGTGGGAGATGTTTGTTTCCTTGAATAGGGAAAGAAACTAGGGTCTATGTATGGATACTTGGGATTTAGTTTTATTTCTAATTGGGATATAGATTCCATCGGGTTGTGTTTTCCATCAAAAGTGTCATGGGATAGTATTATGAGGAGTTGGATCTAAACATCCTCATAGTCTAATTATTACCCTTAAGTTAGAGCCATGTTGTTTTTCTTTTAATGAGGCATGTCTCCTATTCTGAATCTCAGTATTTCGACACCTTGAGTTTTAGTGATCCAATTTGTTTTTCCATTGGGATGTTTCTTCAGCAGTGCTCTATATGTGGTTTAAATTGATTTTTTGGGGGATCTTCATAAGTTCCCTTTGGATATTTCGAGATCACGACTGCTCAATATTATCTTCGTGTTTCATGGAAAAAGGTGTTTGAGTATTCCCCTATTTTAGTTCATTCCTAAATAGAGGGGATAATGATTTTTAGTCCCCATTTCCATAGAGGAATTTCTTATTCGGTTGATGATCACTTTTTTAGGATCCCTTATTCTTTTATAGTGTTTTCATATAATTAACTCCATTTTTTTCCTCTAATTTAACTTGATATATTATAGACATAAAATATAATGTTCTGTATTTTGAACTGGGAAAAAAAGTGATGGAATTTATAATTTTTCATTAGGCAGTCGGGCTGTCTTAAAACTAAGCATTGGAACCTTTTTATCTCCAAGATATGATGATGTGATATATGTTTTTTCTAAAGGAATTAAATTAATTAAATTAAATTTGGAAGGGAAAAATAAATTTAATAGAAATTAAATGAGAAAAATGTAAAATAATATATAATAAAATAAACTAATGTTTTAATGAAAATAATAAGAATATTAATTATTATTATTAATCATTATTATCATTATTATGGTTTACTGCTATTATTAATTTTTATAATTATAATAATTATTATCATTATGTTTTTTTTTGTTTTTTTAGGTTTAGTAAAACCATAAGGAAAGATTTCCTTCTCCCCCTTGAAGACCCATGCGGCACACCCCCTCCCCCTTACTAGCACGCTCCCCTCCTCCTAGCCGTGACCTCCCCAGGCACGAGCTCTAATCCATGAAATACCCACTATGGCCGGAACTCCCTCTGTGTGACCTCACTCTAGGAGACCCCCTCTATAGCGCAACACAAACCCTTGGTCGGACCCCTATAGCATGCACGACCCCCAATCATGGTCCCTCAATCTCTGTTGATTTTCCTCCCAAATCTTTCATGATTTATATTCAAATCGACAAGATGAGGTCTTTCCATACATTCTCCTTCATTGCTTTGATAATTTTAATCTCTTTCGGCACCCGGTTGGAATTTGGAAGAACCCTAGGTTTTGGGGTTAATGATTTTTCTATTTTTCTTTGGTTCTTATGTTATGTGGTAGGTCTCTCAGAATGTGTTGGTGCGTGTTCCGGAAACCACCACTGAAGGCGAGGCGGTTCGGGTGGTTTTGGTCTGCCATCTTGGTTTCGGGGTAAGTTTTTCACCTCTTATTTTTTTTTTCTCACTTGTTAAATTTGAGGATTTTTGGTTTTTTTCACTCCCTAGTATTTAATAAATAGGGTGTTGAGCTGTTTCGGGTGGTTTTGCTTCGATTTGGTTTGTCTCGACACCCGTGGTGAGGGTTTACCTTTTTTTCTATGTCACTCACATTTTAAATTGTGTTCATTCATTATTTTAAGTTTCATAGTGTTAAATGTGTAGCATGTTGGCCCCTTCTTGTTGGTTTCGAGTTTCCAAGTTAAGGGCAGCTCACCTATGTGTGCATAGATAAGTAAATATACATATGTGTGTTCCCCTGTTACATGTGTAGTCATCCATGGTAGTGATTATGCACATATGGTGTTAGGTGTGCCCATATATATATAAATGCATGTGTAGGTTAGTAGAGATGGGAATATTCATATAAGCACATGTGTTAGGATCCCCTTGCACAAGCCCATGGCCTTGCATGTTTGTGCGTAGGGGATATGTATCCTTGCATATATGTGAAGTTACATATGCCTAGTGTGGGATCATTGACTTTTAGTTAGAAAGCTTGAAGGGCCGAAGTGGAAGACTTAGTTCTACTTGAAGTAGGATACCATTCTTTTTCCTTTTAATTTGAAGAATTCATCAATTTATATCTTTAATTATTTTCTTACTACACTTTTATTAGTTTTTACATAATGATGTAAAGTATAGATTAAATTCCATTTTTAATGTGAATTGAGTGTGATTTTTTATAGAATTTTTAAATGTGATAAATGATTTCTTGATAAGAAATTCATGGAATTATAATAAAACCTCTCCAATAGATGTGCGTTGTCTGTGAAAACTCACAGTGATGATTTATGATTCTTTTTAGTAGCTTGGATTATTAATTTTGTTTAGTGCTGAACGGTTTTTAAAATAAATGTTAAATATCACTAAATTAATTGTTTGATAAATTAATGACATATTTTCTAATAGAACTCCTCCAATATAGGTGAACTGTCTTCAAGATAAAAATGTAGTGATAGATTTTATGAATGCATTCCTTAATGTGTTATGTTTGTTTTTTCTTGACATTATAACTATTAAATGTCATGCTTGTACATGACGCTTCTTGGATATTTCTAAATGTTGTGGATTCTTTTAAAAATTATATAAGACCCAAGACACCTCCTAAGTGTGTGAGTTAACTTTTAATTAGGATGACCAGTATAGGGTATCTACCCTCTCATCTTTACTTCGTTGCTTATGTCATGTCGCATCTTTGTGAAGCTCGCTACAACCTTCTAGAGATTCCTTGTTATTGCATATTAAATTTTCTGGTTTATTCAATAGAGCCTTTGTGGCCTTTTCTTTTGGAGAAACTAATTCCGGGTGTTCTCCTTGCCTCTTGGCCACCCCTTTTGGGTGTGCCCCGCTTAAATTCCCTCTTGCCTTGTTCTTTATGTTATAAATGTAATGAGATAGTTTGAGTTGAATACCCTACTTGAACAAGTTGGTTAGTTTTTACTATGTAATTTAATTAATAACCTATCATTGAGGCATGTTTATTCCATATGCTTTTGTTTACATTCTATTTTACATGAAAGTTCCAAATTGTGAGGCCTTGTTTTAGTGGTTTGACCAACATTCTAAACTTATTCTCCTGAGACAATGAATATTATGTTTGGTTTCCTTAGGATATCCAAATAACTATGATTGATACCAGTTCCCAGAGGGATTATCAAGGATGAAATCATTGGAAAAGTGGCTACACAAAGCCTCAGGTGATACTCGACCCGTTCTATGTGATACTAGGATGAGCTCATTGTAAATCCATGCCCTGAACAATACTTGGTCTTTCAAAATATTTCCTTGGAAAACCTCCGTGGTATTCAGTAATTTCAAGGATTTACAGAAGCGATACCTTTTGGGATGAGCTCAGACTCGAGCTCTACAACTTGAACATAATAATAATAATAAAGATATTGTTTGGTTTCCATGGGCTTTATAAATACCTATGAATGATACCAGTTCCCAAATGAATTATCGAAGATAAAAATCGTTGGAAAAGTGGCTACCCCAAGCCTCAGGTGATACTCGACCCCTTCTATGTGATACCAGGATGAGATCATAGTAAAGTCACACCCCAAGCGATACTTGGTCTTTCGAAAGATTTCCTTGGATAAGCTCAGTGGTATTAGGTAATTTGTAGGATGTATTAAAGAGATAGCTTTTGGGAAGGGCTCAGAATTTGACTCTAAAACTTGAACATAATGATAATTAAGATTATGTTTAGTTTACCTTGTGGATTGTGACTCCTTTATAATGTTATATGATACTCTTTGTTGATACATATATTATACCCAAAGTTAAAATCAGTGGCTTTGGGGGTATGTTTCCTTTTTGTTTGCCTTCAATTTTCTAGACTTTTTATATATAAATATACATCCTTATTCATATAGGTATTCATTTCAGATTTCCATATTAGGAAGAAGTAGGTGGAATGGGAAGGGTGTTTTTTTAGGAACCCAGACCAAGTTTATATTTTTAATTTATATCACACACCATTATTTTATATGGAACACATTTTAATTTTCAATTCATTGTCTGGATTGGGTTAGACACCAGTGGTGTCGACCTACTAAGATTTAAATATCACACCGTACTTGGGCTACCTTTGTACTGGGGTACCCAAGAAGACTTTTCTTGTTCCCATGATGAAATACGATGATTTAATACTTATACTGTGTAATTTGTGTTCATGCTTTGGGATAAAAGGACCAAGATAGAGCTTGAGATTCTCAAGGAGATCGATCATGGGGATTTGCTGTCTTTTCTTTATTATTGTATTAGGTTGTCAAGATTGTTGTATTATTTACTAATTTTGGTATGTATCATCATCATGATATGAATTAATATGTTGTATAATTTGGCATTAGAAACTTTTAATAAATTGTTAAAAATTGTCTTTCACTACTTGTCAATTATTTATATTGTTTTTTGATGTTATCAAATATTTATTTGCTGCTTCTACTGTTTTCTTTTACATATACTCTGTTATACCTATTTGAAACTTTGATAAGAGGGTATAATATCCCCACTATAACCTCATAAGACCCTCTCTTCTAGTCAGAAGCCTCTGGCTTATGGGGATACACGCTTGAGGTCATGTGACCCACCGGTCCGGCCACAGTCTTAGAGGTTAACCGATTTGGTATGTGAAAAAGTGGTATTAGAGCAAGTTTCTTTTATTTTTATTACTATTTTAGGTTGGTAGAGAGGATAATAGAAATGTGTTGGCACTTGGTTAATATCCGTACTTGGTACTGATCACCCCACATATGAAAAATGACAAAGTGACTAGGTATGGTAATTGATTTTCATGATTTTCGATGTTACAGTTGATATGATTTCACCTTAAGTGATTGGTGTAATTTCTGCTGCTTATGGATTTATGAAGTTTATGGTATTTTAACCCCGTCCTGTTAAGGAAAGGATGAAACATAACATGAATAATATTAGGCACATATAAATTCACATGACATTCATAGTTACATGCCATATAGTTTCATTTTAGTTTTCTTGATGATATGATTGAGTTCCTTAATTATATTCCATGTTTGGTATTTATTTATCATGTTATCCTATTTTCATGCTGCCTGTATACTAGCATATTTGTCTTGTATCATGATTTTAGGATTATTAGCATATCTCTGTGATTAAAATTCCATGATTCTGTGTTATTGTTTGCTGCCTAGTGTTAGTTTATTATAGTTACATGCTTTTCCCTCATGTACATTAGTTAAATCAATTACCTAGTGTTTGTTTTAAAATGGATACTTGATGTTTATTTTAAACCTTATAAATGTTTAAAAAAAATATAAATGTGAATAAATATAAATGTATTGGGAATGTTACCTATAGTGGTGTCCTTATTTAAACCCTCGTGCAAGGATCGTTTAAGATTCTCCTTAAGTTTCCTTGGGATAGAAGTTCGGTTTGTGTCGACCAAGGATTTTTATAAAAAGTTGGCTCAACATGGGATTTGTGGTCAATGAGGAATTTTCCTCTTTCTAACATTAAATCCTCAGATGGGAAGTAAATTTTTCAAAAATTTTAATGAGATGACAACATGGTTGTGTCTCTAGAAAAAAGGGCTTGGATAACCACCGTCCCAGTGTTTTATTTGGATAATGAGTGATGGCTTAGATCTTAATGGATTATGTACCGCTTATCTAGAAAATTCTTGAATGCGCATTGGGAGTTTAGAGATGCAACACAACCTTTTGTATGCGACTTAACGACCCTTGTGGATCAGATGATGGTTATTTTGTTCCTAAAGTCTTCTCAGGGATGTGAAGTTCTATGGTGTGATGGTTGTAATGTTCTGCATTTTGAACTAGAAAAAAAAGAAATAGAATTTAAAATTTTCCATTAGTCTGGCAGGCTATCTTAAAACCAAGTGTCAGAGCCTTTTTCTATCCGAGATATGACGCTGCAATGTGTGTTTATTTATAAAGTAATTAAATTAATTAAAATAAATTTGGAATGGAAAAATAAATTTAATGGAAATTAAATGAGAAAAATGGAAAATAAAATAAAATAAAATAAATTATTTTTTTAATGATAATGATAACTATATTAATTATTATTATCAGTAGTTATTATCATTATTTTGGTTTACTACTATTTTTAATTTTTATAATTTTAATAATAATTATTAAGTTATTTTTTTGTTTTGTTTTGGTTTAGTAAAACCATGAGGAGGGATTTACTCCTCCCCCTTAGAGACCTGTGCGGTGCACCCCCCTCCCCCTTACCAGCGCACTCCCCTCCTCCAAGACGCAACCTACCCAGGATTGAGCTCCCCTCCTTATTCACCCTCCAGAGCTGGACCTCCCTCCGGGCGACCCCTTATACAGTACAACGCAACCCCCTGGCCGTACCTCTATAGTGCACATGACCCCATCTCGCAGTCCATCCTTCATTCATGATTCCTGTTCTAATTAACATGGTGAGGCCTTCCCATACATTCTCCTTCATCGCTTTGATGATTTTAATCTCTTTTGGAACCCAGTTGGAATTTGGCTGAACCCAAGGTTTTGGGGATAATGATTTTTCTAGTTTTCTTCGGTTTTTAGGACATGTACAAGGTCTATTAGGATGTATTGGTGCATGTTACAACAACTTCCACTGAAGGCGAGGTGGTTTGGGTGGTTTCAGTCCATTGGCTTGGTTTCGGGGTAAGGTTTTCACCTTCTGTTTTGTTTCTCACTTGTTAAATTTGGGGATTTTGGTGTTTTTGAATCTTTGGTATTTAATCGATAGGAATTTGAGCTATTTTGAGTGGTTTCACTTTTATTTGGTTCATCATCAACACCCTAGCTGAAGGTTTTCCTTTTTTTCTTGGCCTCACACATTTTAAATTACTTTGTTCAATTATTTTAGGGTTCGTAGTGTTAAATGTGTAGTGTGTTGGCCCCTACTTGTTGGTTTCGAGTTTCCAAGTCAATGGAGACTCGCCTACCTGTGCATAGGTAAGTAAATATATGTATATGGGTTCCCCCATTATGTGTGTAGTCACCCATGGCAGTGATTATGCATGTGTGTGGCTAGGTGTTCCCATGTGTGTGTGTGTATAAAAATATAAATGCATGTGAAAGTGAGTGGAGACGGGCATATGCATATAATCACATGTGTAAGGATCCCCATGCATAGGACCATGGCCATACATGTGTGTGCATAAGGGCTAGGTGTCCTTGTATATATGTGAAGTTTCATATTACCAGTGGGGGAGCATCAACTTTTAGTTAGAAAGCGTGAAGGGCTGGAGTGGATGACTTATTTCCACTTTAGGTTGGATCCCATTCCTTTTCCTTTTAATTTAAATAATACATCAATTTATATCTTTAATTATTTTCTTACATAAATTTTATTATTTTTTACTTAATGAAGTAAAGTATAGATTAAATGCATTTTTAATGCGAATTGAGTGTGATTTATGATACAAGTTTTAAATGTGATAAATGATTTCTTGATAAGAAATTCATGGTTTTATAATAAAATCCCTCCAAAAAAGGTGCACTACCTGTGAAAACTCACAGTGATGATTTATGATCCTATTTAGTTTCTTGGCTTATTTATTTTTTTAGTGATGAACGGGTATTAAAATAAATGTTAAATATCACTAAATAAATTGTTTGATAAAGTAAAGATATATTTTCTAATAAAACTCCTCCAATGTAGGTGATCTATCTTCAAGATAAAAATGTAGTGGTATAATTTTATGCTTGGATGCCTTAATGTCTTATTTCTCTTTATGATTGACATTATAATTGTTAAATTACATGATTATTATTTCTCTTTATTATTGACATTATAATTGTTAAATGAAATGCTTATACATGACTCTTCTTAGCTATTTCTAAAATAAGTTTCTTTTTTGAAAAATTATAGAAGACCCAAGACACCGCCTAAGTGTGTCACTCAACTTTTAATTAGGATGACCAGTATAGGGTGTCTACTCTCTCATCTTTTCTTCATTGCTTATGTCATGTCTCATCTTTGTGTAGCTTACTGCAACCTTCTAGTGATTCCTTCTTATCGCTTATTAAATTTTTTTGTTCAATAGAGCTATTGTGGCCTTCACTTATGGAGAAACCCATTTGGGGCGTTCACCTTGCCTCTTGTCTACCCCTTTTGGGTGTGACCTGCCTAAATTTTCTATTGCCTTATTCTTTAATTTATAAATTTAATGGGATAGTTTGAGTTGAATGTCATTCTTAAACAAGTTGATTTTCTTGTACTATTTAATTTCATTAATAACCTATCATTGATTCATGTTTAGGCCATATGATTTTGTTTAAATTTTATTGTACATGTAAGTGCCAAATTGTGATGTCCTGTTCTAGTGGTTTGACCTGCATTCTAAACATATTTTCTTGAGACAATGAAGATGCTATTTGGTTTCCCTGGGATTTCTAAATAAATATGGGTGATAATTATTACCAAAGTGATTTTCGTGGATGGAATCATTGGAAAAGTGGCTACGCCAAGCCTCAGGTGATACTCGAACCTTTCTGTGTGATACTGAGATAGGTTCATGGTAAATCCATGCTATGAGTGATACTTGGTCTTTAAAAAGATTTCCTTGGATGAGTTTGGTGGTATTGGGTAATTTGAAGGATGTACCGAAGAGATACCTTTTGGGATGAGCTCAGACTCCGACTCTACAACATGTACATAATAATAATAAATATGCTATTTGGTTTCCCTGGGCTTTCTAAATACCTATGAGTAATACCGGTTCCCAAAGTGATTATTGAGGATTGACTCTTTTGTGAAGTGGCTATGCTAAGACTTTGGTGATACTTGACCCCTTTTGTGTGATTCCAGGACGAGCTCATGGTAAATCCATGATCGGAGAAATACTTGGTCTTTCAAAATATTTCCTTGGATGGTCTCGGTGGTATTGGTTAATTTGAAGGATGTACCGAAGCAGTACCTTTTGGTATAGGCCCGGACTCTAAAACTTGAACATAATGATAATTAAAATGATTTTTGGTTTCCCTTGTGGTTTGTGACACCTTTCTGATGTCCTATGACACTCTTTGTTGATACATATATTAGACCAAATGTTAAAGCACTGGCTTTGGGGGTATGTTTCCTTTTTTTTGCCTTCGATTTTCTAGACTTATATATATAAATAGACATCCTTCTTATTACAGGTAATCATTTCAGATTTTTGTCTTAGGCTGAAGTAGGTGGTATGGGAAGGTGTCCGTTTAAGAACCCAAACCAATTTTCTAGTTTTAATTGCTACCACACACCAATATTTTATATGGAACACTTTTTAATTGGAAATATATTATCTAGACTGGGTTAGACACCAATGGTGCCGACCTACTGAGATTTACATCTCACACCCTACTCGGGTCACCTTTGCACTGGGGTACCCGAGCAGAATTTTCTTGTTCAAAAGACTATTGATGATGATTGATTGCTTATTCTTTGCTGTTTGTGTCTGAGAGTTAGGAGCAAAGGACCGAGATGGAGCTCATGATTATCCAGAAGGTCGATCGTAGGGCATTGCTGTCTTTTCCTTATTATTGTATTGGGTTGTTAAGAATACTGTATTGTTTACTGCTTTAGGTATGTATCATCACAATGAAATTCATTCATTTGTTGTATAATTTTTCATTTCCTCTTTTATTGAATTGTTAAATATTTTCTTTCAGTACTTGTCAATTATTTATATTGTTTTCTGCTGCTATCAAATATTTATTTGTTGCTTATACTATTGTCTTTTACCTATACTCTATTATAACACTATGAAACTCTGATAAGAGGGTGTAGTCTCTCCATTATCACCTCCCAAGGCCCTCACTTATAGTCAGAAGCCTTTGGCATACGGGGAGACACACATAAGGTCATGTGGACCACCGGTCCAGCCACTGTTATAGAGGTGATCCGGGTTGGTATGTGTCATTGAAAGTGGTATGGTGGTGAGTTTTTGACACTTTTCGTGTCATGATGGTGTTAATTAATTAATTAAATTAATTTTTTAAGCCATGGTGGGTTATCAAATGTTTCAGAATTTCTTTTAAAATTCGAATAGGGTAGGATTTTTGCATGTTTTGAACACAATTAGGAGTAACCATGTCTTGATCATGCATGAGGGGTATATCCTTGACAGAGATAATTTTAATGATTTGAGCATGGTTAGATCAACTGTGTGACTTGAATAGGGGTAACTGTATGGGTACCTATTTCTTTTTTAGAAGGAATAACATAGTTGAAACATGGTTTCGAAAACTGTGCATCTAAATCATGCGACTTTCTCATTTTTTTTTATTTTTTCTTTCAAAAATATCGTCAAGTAGGTAAATGGGTTTTATCCCTTACCCCCTCTCTCTTGTGTTTGTGATGCCCCATACCCCTATCCTCCTAGGATGAAACACTTGAACAACGCTCGATTGTATGACCTCCCTCTACTAAATACCCCCTTCGTAAGAAGCCCCTTGCCTATTCCCTCTTTCCTCACATCCCCCTCTCACTTATACACAACACCCCCTAGACAAGACTCCCTTGGCCGCATGGATACCTCCTATCAGCATCCTCCATGATGGGTTTTTCAACATGATTTCTTGGTAAAATCATCGAGGTAAGATCTCCTTGCCCCTCCAATGTCTATTTTTCCGCGATTTTCCTTCCCCCATCACCCTTCCATTAAACATAACCCTAGGTAAATGGGTTGAACTGATTTTTGGGATTTATGTCACTTTTAGGGCATGTGATGGGTCTATCAAGTTGGGTTATTGTATGTTTCGGTATCCACCACTAAAGGCGATGCATTTTAGACTATTTTAGCTCACCCATTCTATTTTGAGGTAGGTGTCTCTATGGAACCCCATTAAATTACAATTTTATAAATCAATTGGTTTGTATTAAATGTTTTTTTGTAAAATTATATTTATTGTTTTATGTTTTAGTAGGATTAAGATATTTTTAAATATTGGAATGGGCTTAGGCTTCATTCCAAGATCTTATGAAAATTCATGAATAACACTTAAAAATTATTTAAAGTGGTTTGTAATATTTTTATTGGGTTTTTAATTCTACAACATGGATTTTTTTGGTTTTATAATATATTTAAGCTATTTAAAATTACTTTTCATGGAATTAAGTTGCATTCCAAGTGGGTTTTAGTGCTTGTTTAGATTCGGAAAAATGAATTTAAATATTTTAGAATCATAATTGATGCCAGTTCCATATTTTATAATTGCTGTATGATGTTATTAAAATATAGTTTTAAAAAAAGTGGAGATTTTACCCCTTCTTTAAATAAAATGGGGATTTATTTGGGTTAATTGTTTGTTTCTGGGGTTGATTGTTATTTCCCTTGGATTTATATATTTTTCCAAAATATTTTGAAAAGTAATTTCAAAATTTATATACTCTATGTAATAAGTGAATGTTCTAGTTGTAACTTTTCGAAGTGATGTTCGATTGATTATTGATTATTCCCTTTTTGATACCATTTTTTTTATTTACAATGTTATGTAAATCTATGTGATGGATATTCATGATATGATTCAATATGTTCTTATGGGTTTGGGATCTTTCTAAGGGAAGTGAGGTGGAAAATATGTGATTGTGGTGTTAGCCTTTGTGCTTTGATATTCTCACGAGATTATTATTTTTGAATATAGAACAAATCCTTTAGTTATTATATGAGGAACCCTAGGCTACTAAGTGGGATGTGTAATCGTTAACCTACCAATAGTTATTCCACCTTTCATGTATTATACTTTTCCATTAGTTCCATAATTTTTTCTTCATGATATGTATGGATTTCTATGTATTCTTTATTGTATATTGAGTATGTCAGTTTCTGACTTATTATGTTGTGAATATGTTGACATGTTGGTTATTTTATGATTGAGATTTGAAATTATATGTTTTTACTTATGTGATGGTATTTTTTAGCCTTATGACTTCATGAAATCCCCTTGAGTGTGTTTTGGCATACATTCAAATGTGTTGTTTTATAAATGGATTGAAAGTGTGATTTAGAAATGGGAAATGGTTTGGGTGGTTTAATAAGAGTTTTAAATAAATGTGTTTTCCTTAATATTGTTTATGAAAATTATATTTTCATGAGATATTTGAAAAAGGGGAAAAGTGTTTTGGATTATTTTGATTGTTTTAAAAGTTTAATTTAAAATGTATTACTAACCTGGTTTTTATTTCATAAAGAGGATAGTTTTTTGAAAATATTCATTCAATTTAGTTTTATAAAGAAAACGAATACCAAATATTTTTTTTTCAAACTAGAATTTTATAAACTATTTTTCTAAGGGATTACCATAGTTTTAGAGGGTTGTAGTGGACTAATTAGTGCTTATATGCTCACACTAATATATCATTTGAGTTATAGGTCCCTTGTTTGGTTTCCTAGACATTCTTGCGAGCATTGATCTTTTTAGGTTATTTTTTATTTTTCCATATTTTCCTAGTTTTACAATTATTTGATTTTGGTAGGTCCTCAATTTACTTTTCATATAATGTCAAACAAGTTGACCTTTAAATGATTTATCTAGGAAAATTAACGTTTTATTAAATTGTGCAGATGGATGGTAATTATAGTTGCTGGTGGGTGAAGAAAATACATTAGAGGGATATATTTACCTTTATAGAGAGGGTTATCAGAGGGTGAGGGTTATTTTTGGTGTTTATTACTATTTAATGCTTTCCTAGTTTTGATATTTGTTGTCTTGTTTAATTTTCTCTAGAATAGACACCTGATGTATGGAAAGTTCATGATTTATTTTTATTATATTTATTTTAGCATTTTTATTATAATTATTGTGTGAAATCATCCCAATGTGTGTTCATATAATTCCAAAACACTAGTTTCTAGCTCTCAGGGATCAAAAACACCCTTCAGGTTAATGGAGGTATGGTTTGGGTATCTGTCGTAGGGACAACCCAGACTAGTTCATTGCAATTTCAAAGTGTGAATATCAAAAAAGTTAGTTCATTAGAAAAGATACATACACCAATTGGTTACACACCCCTCCAAAACGTGAAATCTAAAATGTATAGTCGAATACCTAGGTTTAACTAGAGGTATTCCTTTCCCATGATGAAATATATTTTTGTAATACCTCTACTCTTCCTTTTAACATCAATAGAAGAATATCTTTAAAAAAAATATGTAAATGTTTATTAATTATTAGGAAAATATACATAGGTATATTTTAATTCCTTATATATATTTTTCTTTTAGTGTCTCCTTTATTAATTATCTCCATTTTTTTTAAAAATACATTGGTAGATGGGGTTCATATTTTATATATCCTTTTCAATCACTTGATATTTACTCTAGTTTTATTATCCACCTTTATGTGAATATTATTGGTTTCATGCTATAAGATTCTTATCCTATCTATTCATACCCTTGATATCTCCTATTTTAAATCCATGTATCTTATTTAGAGTTATATAAAATTACTTATAAGTGGCATTTCTTCTAGTCAAACCATCACTACATTTATTCATTAGTGGAGGAGTCTGATTTTTTAAATGAAAATATCTCATATATTCTTACTTTAAATATTCATCCACTTCTTATAATGCTATGGAAACATATTCTACGATGGGTTGGATAGTTTCATTACTATCACATTAACATAAAATAAACTTTCCTATATGTACATTATACTCACCTTCGACGGATCTCGTACATTTCCTCTTTTCACTAAAATCCATTTCTTGTACTACTTCAGGATTCTTCAAGAGTGTGGTTTATTCTTCCTATATTGACTTTACATCCTTTGAATACAAATCCTTCACATCTTTTATAAATTATTGAAATTCACTCAACTCTACTGCTTTAACATTTTAGTTATCAAAAAATCATTCCTTTTTATGAATAAATTTTTTTATTTATATCTTAGAGCTTATTCCACATTAATTTTTTGTACAATAAATGAATTTTCTTATATACCTTATGTATCAGTGTATAATATGTTACCTTCTATGATTCACTATAAAAAATCCTTTTATTTTCAAAAAAATAATAATCATACAATATGTATGTCAACATAATATCATTAAAAATATATTTCTAGTCTTTTTGTTTTTATTTTAACAAGAGAAATTCAAGGCACTTATGAGATTAGAATTACATGGTTATTGTAACACATTAACAATCAATTATCTCCCTACCCATTGAAATGATCTTTCTTGGGTAACTTTACTCCAGAATGACCTAGGTGCATAACATAACCTATGGAATGCCTCCCCATACACTTGAGGCTACCGACTAGTAGCCATTGTCTATATCAAACAAGGATATTCTATACTCTCGGTATAATCACATATAATATCATATAAAAACTGAATTTATGTGAAAAATTGCAGTAAAAAATGGGATTATAGTTATGATCTATCGATAATATATATATATATATATCAACATTATATATCAAAATTTAACCCATTCTCAATATACATACATACAAGGAAAGGACCACTCATTAGGATAGGGAAGTATAAAAGAAAAAAGGGGAAAAAAGAACTAATGGAGACATAACCATGAAACCTAAGTCCCTTCTTGGTTTAGTATCCAAACAACCATCCAACTACTCCAGCTAGAAAAATTATACAACATTTTACATATAATAAAAATGTGAAGGTTTTCACGTACACTAAGGTTCCCAATCATGGTTTGAACATATAACATAGTATGGTACCACCAATTTATCCCTTATATACACCACTATAAACAATCCTTTTATTTAAAAAAAATAACAATCATGAAATATATATTTCAACATAATATCATCAAAAATAAATTTCTAGTCTTGGTGTTTTTATTTTTACAATAAAAATTCAAGGCACTTACGATATTATAATGATTGGTTATTATAAAACATTTACAATCAATTATATCCCTACCCATTGCAATGAACTTTCTTGGGTAACTTCACTCCGGAATGACCTAGGTGCATATAATAACCTATGGCATGCCTCCCCATACACTTGAGGCTGCTGAATAGTATCCATAGTCTATATCAAACAAGGATATTCTATACTCTTAGTATCATCACATATAATATCATACAAAAAACTGAATTTATGTAAAAAATTGTAGTAAAAAAATGGTATTATTTCTATGATTTATCCATAATATATATATATATATATATATTGACATGCAATATCAAGATGTAACCCATTCTAAATATACATACATACAAGTAAAGGAACACTCATTAGGATAGTGACGTATAAAATAAAAAAATAGAAAAAGAACCAGCAGAGACATAGCCACGAAACCTAATTCCCTTCTTGGTTTAGTATCCTAACAACCATCCAACTACCCTAGCTAGAAAAATTCTACAACATGTTACATATAATGAAAACATGAAGGTTTTCATGTACACTAAGGTTCCCGATCATGGTTTGAATATATAACATAATATGGTGCCACTAATTTATCCCTTATATACACCATTACAACACATACACTGTTTATTCAATCACACATATGTTAAAATCGATCAATGATACACACACAAACATATAAAAAATATTCCTTTGATGCACACCATTAGATCCTCTAAGGTTAGTACCCAAAATATGATTTCTCTATATTCACCATAACTTCGACCATGGTGTGGTTTCCTTTAACTCACCATTTTCACTTATTCATATCTTCTTATTTACAGAGTGTGCACTTTAATTATTATTACCCACTTCAACTTCAGACTTTATTTATCTATTGTCTATTAATTGGATCATGATTATCCCATTCAAATCATGATATTTAATCATCGAGGAACACATTTTTTTTTCATGATTATTTCTCATTTCTTTAGAATATATGGATTCTAGAAACTCAAAATCACTATGACATCGACTATGATGTGGTTTTATCTCTCCATTTCTCACAAGAGGTCTGTTAACATACCACAATCACCAATTTGACATTTTCTCCTATATATAACTTTCTTTCTACATTAGACTATGGTGTGTAGTTCCTTCTTGCAGTATGGTTTTATATAAAATAAAAAAATTTCCCTCACAAAGTTAATTTGTGACCTTGATATAGTTTCTGTATAACCTTTCCACAAGATATTAGAATTTAGAGTTACCTAGACATATGAGTGAAACTTCCCAACTACCTTGAAATCTGTATCAACACAACTTTACATAGTTAGAACAACATGTAGATCACTTTTACATAGGTCCAATATCTTACTATTTCCTAGACACAAGTATCACCATACCTTTATGTCGGTATGAATAATAGGGTTACCTTTATATATCTAACTAAATTCTTTGATTACCTTTATAAAACCTTTATAATTATTGGATTACCTTTAAAAGACTTTTCAAATTATCTAAATTAAATCTGAAACTCTTCCAATCAACTCAAGGTCTTACTTAATGTAATATTCAAACATAATCCTTATATAATTTCATATAATATCATAATTCACTAGGATAAAACTCTCTTCACATTCACTAAAGATACTTGAACTAAATATGCATATGAAATACCATCCAAAAACATCTTCTCTATTTTCTATAAAAACACTGATGGTATCAACTTAATTTAATCACTTCCAAGCTTCAAGGCAGTGCTATAATTTTCAAAAAAATAAAAAAATAAAACATAATAATACATTTCTAGGTCACTTCAAATTATTTCTCAAAAAACTTGGGAATTCTAATCAATCTTCCAATACTTTCTTCTTCCAAGATATTTTCTTCCATCACATATTCACATCATGAAATCTACTTATTCCATGACACATATTGAAAACAAGTAAAACACCAACAAAAAGTGGGTTAAAAAATCTCACCCTTTGTATTTGTTGTCAATATAACTTGTAGAAATTGGTATGTTAATATTTCATTTCATTCTCTTCTCTCTTATGAGTCTCTCTTCAATCTTCCATTTTTTCATTAAACTTGTTATTTTATTATCTCCCCCATAATGATAAAAAATAAAAGAATATAGAGAGGATGAAATCAATTCACTCTTAATAAATATGACATCAATCATCCCACTCTAAGATAACTTGATCTATGATTAGTATAGAAAATAAGAGGGTTAAATTTTGAAAACAAGGTTTTCCATTGATCTATAGATTATTATACCAATTTATAAATTATTCATAAAATCAATTCATGGTATGTTTAATAATTTTCATGATGGAACAAATTGATATAATTTTTTAACATTAATTTCCATGGAATAACAACAGAAGTCACTACACTCATCATAACACATAGATTAAAAGTATTTAAGTACATGTAGTAAGTTTTATAAATCATCACTGTGACCTATTAAAATTTCTTTATTTTACACTCATTGAAATGAAATTATTTACCCTATTTATATTAGGATAAATTCTTGTTGACCAAGGATGAGAAAATGAATGTTCATACCTTTTCCAATGAGAAAAATTAAGCACCTTCCAAAAATTTAAGATTTATATGAATTGAAATTTTATGGTAGCTGCTCAATATCAAATCACCCTTAAGTTATGATATTCATATCTGCTTTATTAAGATATAATTTTTATTTATATGCTATTTATAGAATCAAATGAAAAATCAAATGAAGATGGTGACTTATTTGTTTTAGAAAATTTATTCCATCTTGCTATTTATTATTTATTCTCCATTTGAGAAAAGGCATCACTTTCAATTACCTACATGGTTAGTTTAAAAATACAACACAAATGATTAAATATAATAAGGTGGAACCTATTTTTATACTCATTAAGAGAAATAATATTGATAATTTCTTCTCAACCATGAAATTCATCCCTTTTCATCTCTATCCTAAGATGAAATATTCATGGTTGTATTTCTGGATCTCTTGGAAGACTTTGGAAGAAGGAATAGTTTTGTTCTATCCTTATCCATGATCTCCTTTTTAATATAAGAAATCAAATAAAATTCCTCATTTAATGATGTTTTAATATTTTGGAAGATTTATTTTTGGGCTAGTATGATGGTGATACATTTATTTAAATTGGGTTTAGCATTCATGAAACTCCCACATATCTTTTCATGATATCTTAGATTATCCCATTTAAAAAAATTCTCATGATATGAAATTTATTATTCAAGTGAAGCTTTTATTTCCCTTTGTCACTTTATATCCATTGGGCTTCCATTTCTCTTGCTTTATTCATAACAGATATCCATATTTCCAAACACACATTACAAATGCGATCAGTTTTTTAGTTATTTCAAATGGTTTCTTAGGAGTTTTGTTCCCAACTGCATTCCCTATATTTTTATTTTGGAATGATCTTCCATTATACATTTATTACTCCTATTAACATTTACACTCATGGATTTGTTTTTCAAAAATCCATGGTGCTTACTATTTTTTATAAAGAGAAATAGTTTCTTCTTGTTATTGGTGGAATATTTTTCATGGTCTTCTAGAGTTTTTATAAACCAAATTCTTCTTCCAATTATCATGTAAAGTAAAGTAACCTACCTTCTTTATAAACTTCTTAGAAATTTTATCTTCAAAATTTTCCTTATGATTCTTTCCCAATGATGGTTCATATCGATTATTTATATATTTTTTCCTATGTTTTAATTAGTTTTAGTTTCATGCTTAAGGATTTATTCTTTCATTCCTCTTCACTATGACCACTTCAATTGTAAATTTCACTAATATTTTTAATAATTTCAAATAATTTTAAAGTATATAGATCTTTTTACTTCCTCACAGAGTTTTCCCATAGCTTATCCTTACTCCTCCTTGATCTAGGATCATAATTTCCCCCAAAGGTTGAAACATTGTCCCAATAATACAATGAATCATGTAAAATCCTGGTGAAACACCAATAATGACTTACATTTGTTTAATTTTATAAACTTCAATATTTTTAAAATTTTAAGATTTAAATTCATGTTGTTTTTATGTTATATTAATATTTATATAGGATTAAATTGGGGAATATATACTTATATTAATTTCTTCCAACCACCTTGTATGTAATATCGGCTTCATCAACAATTTTCCTCATCCATATTTTTATAGATTTTGAGTTTTGGCCTATATTATAAAAAGAAATAGATTTATAACCAATAATATTCTCATAGGTGAATGGTACCTTCATCTTTATTGATACTATATATTGATCAATAGTTGATCTCAAAATTTTTATCCCATTAGCTAACAATATTTAAGAATAATAGTCCTCCTTAGTAGTTTCTATGTAAGTGACTTTCATTTCTACTTGTTGTAAAGGCATACCTTGAGTTATTTTTAGATATTTAAATTTTAATTCAAGGTCCAAGAATCTCATATTGAGAATATATTTCTCATGAATCACTATTTTTATTTTTTCTTCCCTTATAATTCTCATATCTTTATCTTAATCTTGATGCATTTTTCTCTTTTCTTCTGGTAGATGATCAAGCACTTTAATCCTCTTTGACTTGAAATATAAATAATAGTTCATGATAGAAGTTATTACTTAAAAATAATAATTATTTTATTAAAGACCTTTATTAGATTATTCTATCACATGAACCATAATGAACCTTTAATTTTCATAATTGGATCACCTTTTTTCAAGATCCTCATTCATGGAATTTAAGGCCCCTACTTGTTTGGAGATATTTATAAGAATATGTACTATTTTTTCTAAATCTTTCTTTAAGATTTTTTTTATCATCTTCAAGTTGGGTGATCTCTTCCTAATTTTTTTATATAAAAAAATAAAGGTGACTATATATATAGGAAAATTCTTAAAATAATTCCTCAAGTACAAACATGAAATAATAATATTGATCACATGATTTTATAAAGATACAATATTCGCAACTCATACTCTATTCATTTAGAATAAAGTCTTGATAGTTATTTTTTACCCTTTCTTATTATGAACATGATGAATTACATGGGTTATAAAAACTCTATATCTCTTTGGTAATTTATTCAACCACCACATCTTCTTCTTAATCAATGAACTATTTATCTTTTTCAATATTTATGCATGGGGAAATTTATTTTTCTTCCTCTTTAATTAAAGAGGTATGGATTATATTAATAAGTTTATTTAAGAGATAGACCATAAATATAAATATTTGGATGACCTATACTTTGAATGCGTTATATTATTTGATAGTAATTGTTCTATTATTTATTTTACCAGGCATTTATTAACATATTTCCATATCTTTTATTCCGATTATCCATTGTTTTGGTAAACAGATCCTATAAATTTTCTTTGATAGGAACATTAATGGTTTCTTCAAACACTCACATAATACTACCTATGAAAAGATAAATTAGGTTATTTTTTTTAAACATGAGGGTTTAATATAGGTGTGAACTACTTTGATACCAATTGTTAGGATCATATCAGGATGTATCGAACACTGGGGGGGGGGGGGGTGAATTAGTGTTGATATAATTTCACTCGAATTTTAATTTTCCCTTTGAACCTATTAACTTATTTATTTAGTGGATCTATCTCCTTTATCTCTCCATTGATAGGTAAGCAGATATTGACAAAGAAAGAAAATAAGATAACACTAGGGTTTGTTAATGAGATTTTCCTTCTAAAATATAACTATATCCCCAATACATTGTGGTTATTATCCCATATGAAATGATTTATTCTTATTATCAAAATAATCCTATGAAGATGTTTGACCTTGAACCTATTATCCTAGAATTGACCAGATACAATGAAAGAAAAATCTATCTATTCAAACACTAGTATCAACCAGTCCATACTCTCATAGATTATTAGATTCCATCCTAATCCGTAAGAGGTAGATAAATAATGAAAATAATTTCCCCTCTATGAAATTATAGGAGATATCTTTCATCAACTATATAAATCTAGTGGGTTGGATCAAGAATTTTAGACTTCTATATTATAATGTAGTATGAATATTCCTCACCTTCTCAACATGGGTGTAGTATAATGAAGCACAAAAAAAATCACTTCCTTGTTTAATTATTATTTAGTGTACAAGAAGTATCTTCTATATAAAATTTAAGACCCCTTAATCTTATTTAGTTCATATAGAATCTTCTCTTCATACAACACTGGTTCTCTCTCTCTCTCTCCCCTTGATACCTCAAGTCTTTAACAGGTGTAGTATTAGTTCTCCCATACTTTTTTTGGCATACTGAATATTTTTAATACACAGAAATTTGATAAATAACACATTTTATTTCTTATAATTAGAGTATATATTCATTATATTTCATGAATATCTTCATCAAAATTCTCACACTTTGAATCTCCCTAAATATTGAACATCAAGTATCTTTATTCTTTGGTATTCTTGAAGACTCAAACTCCCTTAATTATTCCTTTTTATTTGTTTTAAGACTCATCTATTTACTTCCTCATGATATTTAAAGATATCATGGTTTTATTATTAATTAAAAATCCACTTTAAAATCTATAACTTTTAATTATTTTGATATTTCTACATGTGCATGACTTCATGCGATTGTGTGGTGGAAGTGCATCTTATGGTGTGGAACTTGACTCAATGTCCAACATCTTCCAATGATTGTATTTCCTGAAATATTATCTTGGATTATGATAATTTTTTAGATCGTAATATTTAAATTATTTAAATCTTGGTTCAATCAACATCATATAATTTTAATTCATTTATTCAAAAAATTTATTCTAAATCTTGCTAATATTTTTCACTAAAATATGAAGCATTATTCAGTATGCATATTACTCAAAATTTTTATAAGTTCTGAATCATACACATATTGAGAGTAGTGTAAACATACTTTAAATCAATCATACGTACACTGGTAGCTCAGATTGAACATACTATAAACTAGATAACAAAAACACTAGTTATTTAGTCACACATACCCTAAACTTGAATAAGGACATATACACACAAAAATATAGAGTATATTACTTATCCATACACTATGGGATCCTCTACGGTGTAATCTAAAGTGATAAACTATTTCAAATAAACCATTACTTACACTATGACCTGGTCTCCTCTAACTTATTGTTTTTCAGATACTCCCATATTCTTCTCTATAGTGTAATATATTCAAATCTCAATATCAACTTAAACTACAAAATTCACTTATCTCAGTTACTTTTTTTAATCATGATTATCCCATTCAATTATTGATATTTAATCTTTAAGTAACACCAAATAATTGATATGATTATTTATAATTTATTTATAGCGTATATATTTTGGAAACTCACAATCATCATGGAATTTAATATGACATGGTTTTGTCTTCTCATTTATCATATGTGTTTTTTTAACTCACCACATTTATCACTATGGAATTGTATCCTCTATATCCCTTTTCTACAACTTTATAATATGGTGTGTAAATCCTTTCAAGATGGATTCATATCCAAACACCAATATTAACTTTTCATAGGTTACTGGTGACCTTAACGTATCTCTATTATGACCTTTACATAGGATGTTAGTTTTTAAAAGTGTCCTTGATTGATGAGTACAACACCCAGACTAACTTGATGAAAGTATAGAAATAACTTTATACAACATGAAAAACTTTCATAACACCTTTTCAAAGGTCCTATATTTCATCATTACCTTGACACAGATATCACCATACATTTATGCAATTCCAGAAAATAGTGTTACCTTTACCTAATACACTAAATTATTGGATTACCTTTACATAGCCTTTATAATTATTAATGTATATTTTTAATATATTCTCAATATCTATAAATTAAATTAGAACCCCTTTCACACAACCTAAGGATATACTTTAAATAATAGTAAAAAATTATCCATGTATAATTACATATAATCTTGTACTTGACTAGGATGAAACTCTCTTTATATTAACCAAGGATACTTGAAACATATATACATATGAAATTCCAAGAATAAATATCCTCAATATTTTATATATAAAAAATGATGGAAGAAACTCCATTTACTTCCAATATTTAAGGAAACAATATAATCTTTACAACACATGCAACATAAAAATACATTTCTTTGGAACTTTAGTTTATTTCTCAATATGTTTAGAAACACCAATAAATCATCCTAGACATCATTATTTCAATATTTTTCTCCAATATTGTAAGGACATGACCCCCCAAGCCCAAAGACTGTGCCTTATTTGATTACATTGGTATGATTATAAGAAACTTGTATCTCAAAGGAATGAATAGTTTAATAGTTTTGAAAAATAATATACAAACATAAATTCAACATAACAACTTTAAATGAAATACATAATAAAAAATCCAAATGACTCTTAGAATGTCCCTAAAATTCATTTATAAAATTAATCTTCACAACCTAAGGAAAAGAAAAAAAAGGGGTGAGATCAGATGCTCAGTAAGGGAAAGTAATAAAGAGTAATTTAACATAAAAATAAACACAATGCATGGTTAACAACTAGAATCACATGCCTTTAAAAATATACTTAAGCATAATATGGAAGGAATGAAATATGATTAAATATAGACATATAAATGATCATAATGGAATGAAACATAACCATTTATAATATAATAGTAGAATGATCACATGGTTTATCAATTAGTAATACCATAATGGGGGAATGCCTAATTCCGGACATTTGAAACATGTTGTCAAGGCCTCAACCAAGACGTCTGAAACTACTTGGGTAAGGCCTTAGCCAAAACCTAATTCTGTTTTGTCCCATGAGACCTACTACTGCATCGAGGGGCTATATAGGTCCCCACATTTCACTTTCTAAGTCTAATTCATTATTCATATGAAATGGTCTAAACATAAACAACCTGAAGATATGAAATAACTTTCCCCAACCTGTATATACAAACACTAACCATTATTTGTAGTATGGTGAATGGTATCAAGATATCACATCCATAGTCAAAATGATCATAAACTATTTAATAAAATATGGTAGATTATAAAAATATTATATTAACCTCAATAATACATAAAATTCAATAGAGGGTTTGAAGTAGAAAAAGAATACTCTAGTAAAATCCTTGTGGAATTTTTGAGATAAATACACTTTTACTTTGAAATGAAGATTTATTTTGAAAAACATATTTACATAAAAACATAAATGAACTAATTTAGTTCTTACATGATTAAATTATTGGGTTAATAAAAATAATTTTGGCTTAAAAAAGATTACATAGTGCACTTGAAAATAAGTAAGAATTTGAGAATTTCCCTTGAATCAGGATTGTTTATCAGGAAGAATTAAGAAAGATCTTTATAAAAAATTTAACTCCCCATAAAATAAAGATAGATTATGATTGGTAAACATATATATAAAATTCACACATAAGTTTTGATGATTTAATTATAATAATTAATAATTTATTTGGGATTAAGTGAGTCAAAGAGTAACCCAAATGAAAATGGAGGTTCGGGTAGAAAACCCTTACATTGTGTCTGAAAGTGTTATGCACTTGAGCTTAATGTCCTGGATAATCAAATTAAATCCATTAATTATTTAATTAAGAATATTATTTAATTTTTTTATTCTTAATTTTTTTATTAAATTCATTTATGGCCTTCATATGAGTTATAAGATACAAATTTATCACTTAGGAGCATTCGTTTCCTTGGTTTTTAGGATCAGTATAATTGTATATGATAATGGAAGTTCATGTGGAATATGTATAATTATATAGAATGGAATTTATATGATCTTGATGAAAATACATCAGTGTAAATTTTTATACATATCATTTGGTTATATTGTATGAGTATGAATCATTAGATAAAACATTTAGTGACAATCATTTAGATTTTTATGTCAATTTGTCGATGACAATTGACTTGTTTTGTTCTATTATTTAATATTATGTATAAATGATGGATCCATAATCATTAAAAAAGATATAATACATATTTTATAATCTTTTCTAACCATAAAAATGGTTTCATGACCAGACATGAAGAATAAATTGAAGAATGAAACTTCATCATCCATGAAGATTGTAAACCGACACCTCCCCAATGATGATTTTATTTTTAAAATAAGAGAGAGAGAAAGGATATTGATGATGGATATTTAATTAACATGATATAATTCTATTATATATATGAAAATTTAATAACCAAGATCATTTGGACAAATTAGGTGAGGATATAATAATTAAATAAGAACTTAAAAGAAATTAAAAGGAAACGAAATATGATTTTACCTCTTGAGTACTCCTCCTTGAGAACCTTCTTAAGGGAAGGTGTTTTGGTCTTTTGGAAAGACCAATAACTACTAGAATTGGGTAGAGACTAAGGAATTTTATTTTGGAATAACATTGAGAATATTCAAGGCATAGAGGAGTGAAGTGAAGATGGAGTGAAGGGTGGTTTTATTGTGGGAGAGAGGAGTTATTTTTGAATATCTTATTCATTATTTTATTGTTTTTCTCAAGACAAGAAATAATGTTCGATTATTGTGACCAAAAATAGTAATAGGTTCATCTTAGTTATAAAAAATTTCCATTTACATCATTCACTACTAAATTATTATGCCAAAATTCATTTATTAATCATATTTCATAAATTATCAAATTTCACTATTTACAAAAAATTCAGGTTTTTCAGAAAAATCCAAAAAATTCACCCTAACCATTTTCTGGCATGTAGAATTACTCCATTTTATCAAAATAATTTTCTAAATAAGATAAATTTAATTTTTAAATAAAATCATTATTTACCTTAGAAATATATATTCTAAATTTAAAACTGATTTTATAATATTTTAAAAAATTAATTGAGGTCTCATAAAATTCTCCTAAAGTCACTGGAATGAAAAATATTTTTTTGGGAATACATTTTATAAAAATTAATTTTATTTTATTAATTTGAAATTGTACTTAAATATTTATTACTCATTAAAATATCAACACTTAGTTATTAATTTATATAATATTCACTCTCATATATATAGTGCCTAAATTTTATTTATACATACATGGGTGAGGTTTATATTCATAAGGGTACATTAATATTCAAAAGGTTAAGATGATATTTATAAGGATATGTTAATATTTTCCAAAAATTTAAGTTGATCCTATTAAACTTTACATATTTTACTGATCACAACTGGGTATGTCATTTTTCAAAATTTAAATAATAGAAGAGGAAAAATTATGTTTAGTGTCTAGGTTATATCTAGCTTTTATAACAAAGTGATTTTTTATTAGGGGCTCAGTGTTTTATGAATTCTATATTAAATTTATTTTTAAAACATTGGGGTGTTACATTCTTTCCCCGTACAAAAATTCCTTCCTCGAATTTACCAGAATGTTACCTCATAAAAATATTTTGGTAGGTCTTCATCATAAGTTCATTAGGCTCCCACTTTTCCTCTTCAATTTTATGATTTTTCCAAAAGTACCTTTATTAGCTGAGTCATCTGATTCTTCAAGACTAATTCTTTAGTGTCTAGAATCTATATAGGATCTTCACAGTAAGATAAGCCATGTTCCAATTATATACCTTTATAAGTGAGTACATGTATTGGGTTTGGCATGTACTTTCTCAACAGTGAGATGTGGAACACATTTCACACCTTAGAAAAACTAGGTTTCATTTCCAAACAATAATACACATATCCAATTCTCTCCACAATTTCAAAAGTAACAATTTACCTGGGGCTTAGTTTACATGTCTTCCCAAATCTTATAACACACTTCCATGGAGATACTTTTAAGAAAACACGATCTCCTAATTGAAATTCCAAATACTTACATTGATTATAAGACTAACTCTTTTTCTTTCTTCGAGATACTTTGATATGGGTTGGAATAGTCTTTACCTTCACTGTTGTTTCCTTCACAAGCTCTGGGCCCACAAGATTCCTTTCACCAACTTCATCCCAACACAAGAGTGTATGGCAACTCTTTCTATACAATGCTTTATATGGATCCATTTGAAAACATGAATGGAAACTATTATTGTTGAAAAAATACAATAAATATAAATACAAATCCAATATACCTTGAGAATCAAGTGAGAATAATCAAAACATGTCTTCTAAAGTTTGGATCGTTCTTTCTGATTGCCTGTTAGTTTTAGGGTAATAAGAATTACTCAATCGAAGCTCAGTATCGAAAGATTTTTTTAATAATTTTCCATAATTTCGATGTGAATCATGTATCATGATTAGAAAAAATTTAGAGAGGTGGTCCATAAAGTCCCACAACTTTGTTGATATAGAGTCATGAAAGGCCCTCCAGTGGAAAATCCTCCCTTATAGGGAGGAAATGTGTAGATTTAATAAGTTGATCCACAATTACCCATATTACATCATTCTTTCTTGGAGTTTTGAGTAATCCAGTGAAAAAATCCATAGTGATGTCATCCCAATTCCATGTAGGAATAGTAAGAGGTTTCTTGACTCCTGTAGGATGTTTTCATTCAGCCTACACTTTTTGACATACTAAAAATCATGATACATAATAAAAAATTTCCCTCTTTATGTTGTCCCACCAGAAATGTAATAAGGCCCCGACCTTAAACATTAATTATTATTGAATTAAATGAATAATTCACATTGAGGATCTTTTCAGGTTTAGAGTTTTAGAGAATTAGGACATAACTATTACATCTCAAAGATTACAAAGTATACACTTCTACTAATTTTCCATAAAATAAAAACTCTTAAAAAGAAACATGTCTAGTTCCATGTTTTAGATAGCATGTCTTTCCTTGATCCCATCCTTGACCCTATTAATCTTTAATTCCTATGGAAAACATTTCAAAAACTTGGGATGAGCATAAAAATCCCAGTAAAGGATACACAAAGAAGGAAAACTGTTATTTTTTCAAAACAACAAGTAAACCAAGAATACTTTATCAAAGTAATACTTTTCACCTTTATGAAGTAGTAAAAACTCTTCACTGAATAAAATATCATTACTTACCCTTTTGTAACCAAATTATTACCATAAAACCCATATAAAGATCACATAACATATAAAGGTAACTTGGGACATAAACATACTTAAATGGAATAACCATATGGTTGAATTCCACACATACTTAATGGAATATCCATACGGGCGACTTCCATACCCAATGAATTGGAGGTTATAACGTAAACACCCGTCCTGGTATTCCCGGCACCACCCGTTATATGGTTTATCACGTAACCACCTGAAAAATTTCCAAGTACCATTAAAAAATCATAATACATAAAACAATTATAAAGAAAATATATCAATTAAACATATTGACTTAACAAATCCATTATCAAAACCATTTTCAATAACAAAATACATAAAAGAGTATATGGTATTTATTTACTTTTAAAAAATATTACGGCTTGTTGAGGAAGCCAAAGATCAAATAATACTCGCGGCGGCGGAAAGGTTGTTGTCACCGCGTATGTTAAAAGAAACATACTTTTTGTCATTTAGTAAAATGATTCGTATAAAAAAGATTCCTTCTGAATAAAAGTAAAAGTCAAAGGGGTTTATAAACTGTATAAAGAAATTTTTTTATAAACAAAATATGCCTCAATGAAAAGAGATTGATATGAAGTCCCTTACAAAGACGATATCCTTAGATTAAGGATAAATCAATTACATAATTATGTGTGACAAATGAATACACAAAATATAAGTGGATATTAAGTGTAAAACAATCATAGTTCATTCACATATATTCATAGAACAACATATTCAAGGAGTACAAGTTTACCCCAAAGAATCAAAATTGGGTTAAGAAGTTCCCTTGCAAAAATTCGACAGCCTAACGACGTCACTTCAAAATTCAGAAAATGAGTTCATGAGAGATAAAAATGGTATCTCATCACTTGTACATAAAATTTACATAAATAATGATATAGAAGAATATATCCCAACATAATTTTATGTGAATTAAAAGACATAACAAAATAAGTCTTTTAGAAAGAGGAGGGTGAAAGGTTCCCTTACCGACTTGGGTAACTTTTGAAACGTACACCCCATGGAAGAAGGGTCATAAAATGAAGATGTAAATACACATAAAGGAAATTATATTACACAAAGAGTAGAATAATGGGAATTACATATAACACTCAAAGTAAATGGTGGAAAATGTAGCATAAATGTCACGGTAATAAAAGTGAGATGAAAAATCCCTGAGGAAACTCGGCAGCCTAACAACGCCACTTAAAACATCCAAAAATGGTTTGATGAGATCAAATAGGGTCTCTTATCATATGAACATAAAAATTAAAGTAAAAGGAATATAAAATAACATCCCCAAACATAAGAAAGAGGATCTTAAAGGAAATGACATAAAAGAGAGTTCTTAAAAAGAAAGAGAGAGGTAGGATCCCTTACGAAAATTCAGCAGCCTAACGGCGCCACTCAAAACATCCAAAATGGATTGATGAGAGAAAATAGGGTCTATCATCATTTAAACATAAAAAGTACAGTAGTATTAATATAAAATAACATCCCAATCATAAGAAAGATGAGCTTAAAAAGAATGACATAAAAGAGTGTACTTAAAAAGAAAGAGAGGAGTAGGATCCCTTACCTCAAGTCTGACTTATCTTGTTCGTTTCATTATATTCCTGAATAATAAACTTTGGTAAATTTATAATTTCTTAAGGAAATATTTTAAAGATTATTATTCAGTTTATATCACATATTATAATGTTATAATAATTGGTTAATAATGTGAGTTCATATCAGACGTTTTTGTCGATGTTTGGTACATGAGTCAAAAATGAACTTGTTTGAAAATGATTGTCCATGTAGTTATAGGTACATCATATCCAGAATAGTATTGATGTTTTAAATATCATATATATCCATTATATATTCATTTTATACTACTCCATAACATTTTGAGATAAAAAGAAATGAAATGCATCGTTCATGGAGACGGTAGGCCGTACGTACGCATGAACGCTACTTTCATTTCTTTTTCATATTAATTGAATTAAAAATAATTGAGATATATATATATATATATATTATAATTCCAGTATAATATATATTTTATATAGTTCACAAATGTTCATTAATTTCATTCTTTATACATTCCATGTATTGCATGAAGGAGTCACATCAATTGAGGGGGCGGTAGTCCACACTTCCTCGTATGAAATTATCGCATTTGCACAACATGAAAAGCATAAAGGCATGTTTTAAATATAAAATTCAGAAGATTATAGAAAACATAAATACCATATATATAATATATAAAGTATAGTGACATCATAAGGGCCACCATTAAAGGTGTTAAAAGAAGATTGAACAATCATCATTTCGTGAGGCAGAAATTCACAAACAACAGAAACAATATGTTCTTTAACCATTAGACGAAGGTGTGTGTAAGTGTAGCTCAAATACTTCTTATAAAAACATACTAGTATATTAAAGATACTGGTTTTGTTATAAAAAAAGGTAATAAAAATAGTTTAGGGGTTTGAAGAAGAAAAATAAAACAAAAGAACACAAGGGAAGACATTACCTTTAAATCGGGTGACTCTCTTTGATTTGAGATTAAAGGCTTCCTTGGAAAGGATTATTCCCAAAGTGAGGCTTCAATGATGAAGATAGGGATGTGGAGAGATGAAATGGGCAGGGGTTGGCTGAGCCAAAGTCTTGAGAGGTGTGTGTAATGTGGTTTAGGTGGGGGCCTTTTATAAGAGGAGAGGAGGGGCACTCTTGGAAAGTTATAAAATATTACTTTATTATAAAATGATTTTCGGATTTAAAAGGTCCAAAAAAGAAATATTTAGAGGATAAGGTGATAAGGTTTCTAAATCCACCCATAAAATAGGTTTGTGATAAGTGTAAGACTTATATTTCACCCAATATTCTAATTTTATCTAAATCGTTCATTTATGAGGTAATCACTGCATCATCACGGTGTAATAAATTAATTAATTTATTTAATATCTAAAAATTATAAAAAAATATCATGAAGTAGGAAATATTTTTATATTTTAATTAATATTTATAGTAAAAAATATGACTTGTATAACCCCATCTAAATATTGTTTTAGTAAAACAACACATATTTGTGATATTTTAATTTTAACTTTAAATAAAAAGGTATTAATGTCATTTTCCAAGAAAAGTGGCTCCATGGGGTCCCCAAGTTGAGCCATGGATTTTCTTGGTTGGCCATGACACATAAAATGAGGGTATGACATGCGTCTAGCTCATTTCATATTAATAAAACATTATTTTTACCTTAAATTACACTAATTACCTCTAATCGCGATTAAAACTTAAAAGTTACTATTCACCAAAAAATTATTTTAATCACATTGAACCACATTTTACTTCTTAATGACAACCATGTATGTTGGATTTTTGAAATTCAAAACATAGAGGTGATAAAATTTCATTTAAACGAAAAATCAGTTTTTTAAGTACCACTTAGTGGTATCACTATTCATCAAAAATTGAAGTTTTCCAGAAAAATACCAAAAATTCACCCTAAGCTATATTTGATATTCCAAATTCAAAAATGATGTATATTTTAAAAAATTAAAAAAATATAAGTTATGCTAATTAATTTTATAATTAAATCCCGCTGTCAGAGAAAAGAGCATGTTTTTATGAAACAATAAGTATCAAAAGATTGACATTAGTTTAAGTCCAATTTCAAGATGAAATTAATTCCAATGACCACTATTGGATTAAATGGTAAAAATATATTCTAATTTCACTTTAAAACCAATTAAAAATAAAATATAATCATACAAATAAATTAGATTAAAAATAGGTTTTGAATTAAAATACAACATTTTTCACTATTCATTAAAAAATGAACTTTATCGGAAAAATACCAAAAATTTACACAAAGTAAATTTTGATGTCCCGATTCTAGAGAAGAATTTTATTTTGTCAAATATAAAACATAAAATTTTCAAAAAGTGGATTTAAAAGAGGTTCGTCATCAAAAGGCGGTTAATCGACCTTTTAAAGAATATTAGAATGTTTACGCTTAAAATTGGATTCATTCACATTTTTAATCCTCTAACATTTATTGTAAAAAGTAAGAATATTTGACAAACATATATAATCATTTTGTAGTTAGTTCTGTTCATTCCCGCCATTACAATGGCTAGGCGTTAACTACAATTTAAATTAATATTAACATTTTATTCACAAATAGGGATAAATATAAAAATGTCATATTTTTTTTTACTTGGGGTGTTACATCCTTCCCCCCTTTTGGGAATTGTTTCCTAGAAATTTTAAAATTGGGCTCGGAAACATCATTGAAATCCCCACATCGGAAAAGGAGTAAATTAAAATATCACTTTAAAAGAAAGAAAGGGAAATACAAAGGTCACCCAAGTTAACCCATACTAGGATTCCATTTATGAAAACATGGATATGGAAGAAAAAAAAGGGTCATGTTCTGAGGGAGTGTGATAGAAAACATGTCTAGGATAAAGTTAACCATAAGAAAATCACAAACTTATGATGGGTTAAATGGTATTCGATTACCCAGTAGGAAAAGTTAACAGACAACATTTTTGTTTTAAGTTACTCTTCATTGAGGAATTTCTTTTTGATCTTAAGGAAACATACTTACTTGTCATGTTGACTTTAAAATTTTACTAGATTTCTTACACAAACTCATGCTTTCCCCAAATGATGAGTATTTCAGAAGACTTGTTCACATTAAGAGTACTATAATCAACTTATAGAGAATCACCTAATCCAAAAAAGAGAACTATATACTTCCCATGTCTTTAGACCTTAACCAAAACTAAAACAAAAAAGGTTAGTATGAGATCAGATAATACCCAAAAAGGACAATCCTTTATAAAAAAAATCTCTTCTTAATCTCCAAAATTTGTCAAACAATACCCAAAGTTCAACAAAGACCATTCAATAAACATCTATCCATAAAATTATTCAAAGTAATCAAAACTAAGACTGAAACCCAAATATCTAAAGGATTTAATCACAAAGTCTTCCAAGATAGACCTTAACATTTATCTCCAAATAACATCAGTTACTCTTAAAGTCTCATATTGAAAAGTAGTTAACCTAATCACATATCCTCCATGATAGGTTAATAATTTCCAATGATAACCCAAAATAAACTTACTCTTGATTCCTAAAATCATCTAACTAAAAATAATTAGTCAAACTAACCAGGGACTTCACATAGTCCGGTGGTAGGCAATAAATACCAGTCACACTTTGGTTGTGGGTTTTATTCCCACAACTTTGTCCGATGCGACGGGTTGTCACACGGTCTGCGTGTTGTCCTTTTTCCAAAACTAAATAATTCTTAAAACATTCCCCAAAACGAGATAAAATCTTCAAAAATGATCATAACATATTTTAACCTCAATTTTATCTCATGCCTTTAATTTTCCATTATAATATATAGTAACCCATAATTACCTCAAAAGTAAGGATCATATAAACTATAATGGTTACCTTTATAATTATTACATGAACTTCCACGTTGAGTTGTTCATCTCGTACATGATGCATTAGAGAACATACCATGGTTCAAGTGGTTGATCATGACTCCTTGATAGTTGGTTTATAACAACCACGAGTTTCCTCATTGAATCCCACATTTCATCCAGTCTCTTAATCAGAGAACCAACACAGTTTCCTTCAAACCCATTGTCACTTTGGTTCCTGTTAGATCTATCCATTTACTAAAACCAAAAATGTCAGTGTGAGTATATCAACAAAATTATCATGTACTAATGAGGAAGATAAACACCAAGGTATACCTACTCATTCACTTTATCTAAAAACTATGACTCTTTCTGAAATCCTAGCCATTATGGTAATTTCACTTATGCTTAGAGAATACCCTAACCTCTAAAGTTATCTAAACTGACCTCTAATACCAACTATAAGTTCCTGACCTTAAACATTAATTATTATTGAATTAAATGAATAATTAACATTGAGGATCTTTTCAGGTTTATAGTTTTAGAGAATTAGGACATAACTATTACATCTCAAAGATTACAAAGTATACACTTCTACTAAGTTTCCATAAAATAAAAACTCTTAGAAAGAAACATGTCTAGTTCCATGTTTTAGATATCATGTCTTTCCTTGATCCCATCCTTGACCCTATTCATCTTTAATTCCTGTGGAAAACATTTCAAAAACTTGGTATGAGCATAAAAAGCCCAGTAAAGGATACACAAAGAAGGAAAACTGTTAGTTTTTAAAAACAACAAGTAAACCAAGAATACTTTATCAAAGTAATAATTTTCACCTTTATGAAGTAGTAAAAAGTCTTCACTGAATAAAAGATCATTACTTACCCTTTTGTAACCAAAATATTACCATAAAACCCATATAAAGATCACATAACTTATAAAGGTAACTTGGGACATAAACATACATAAATGGTATAACCATGCAGTCGACTTCCACACATACTTAATGGAATAGCCATACGACCGACTTCCATACCCAATGCATTGAAGGTTATAACGCAACCACCCGTCCTGGTATTCACGACACCACCCGTCATATGGTTTATCACGTAACCACCTGAAAAATGTCCAAGTACCATTACAAAATCATAATACATAAAACAATTATAAAGAAAATATATCACTTAAATATATTGACTTAACAAATCCATTATCAAAACCATTTTCAATACCAAAATACATAAAAGAGTATATGGTATTTAATTACTTTTAAAAAATATTACGACTTGTTGAGGAAGCCAAAGATCAAATAATACTCGCGACGGCGGAAAGGTCGTTGTCACCGTGAACGTTAAAAGAAACATACTTTTGGTCATTTAGTAAAATGATTCGTATAAAAAATATTCCTTTTGAATAAAAGTAAAAGTAAAAGGGTTTTATACACTATATAAAGAAAGTTGTGTATAAACAAAATATGCCTTAATGAAAAGAGATTGAGATGAAGTCCCTTACAAAGACGGTATCCTTAGATTAAGGATAAATCAATTACATAATTATGTGTGACAAATGAATAAAAAAAATATAAGTGGATATTAAGTGTAAAAAAATCAGAGTTCATTCACACATATTCATAGAATGAAATATTCAAGGAGTAAAAGTTTACCCCAAAGAATCAAAATTTGGTTAAGAAGTTCCCTTGCAAAAATTCGACAGCCTAATGGCGTCACTTCAAAATTCAAAAAATGAGTTGATGAGAGATAAAAATGGTATCTCATCACTTGGAAATAAAATTTACATCAATATGTATATATAAGAACATATCCAAACATAATAGTATGTGAATTAAAAGACATAACAAAAGAAGTATTTTAGAAAGAGGAGGGTGAAAGGTTCCCTTACCGACTTGGGTAACTTTCGAAACGTATACCCCACAGAAGAAGGGTCATACAATGAAGATGTAAATACCCATAAAAGAAAGTATATTACACAAAGAGTAGAATAATTGTAATTACATACACCACTCAAAGTAAATGGTTGCAAATTTATCATAAATGTCACGGGAATAAAAGTGAGATGAAAAATCCCTTAGGAAACTCGGCAGCCTAACAGCGCCACTTAAAACTTCCAAAAATGGTTTGATGAGATCAAATAGGGTCTATTATCATATGAACATAAAAATTAAAGTAAGAGGAATATAAAATAACATCCCCAAACATAATAAGGAGGAGATTAAAGGAAATTACATAAAAGAGAGTGCTTAAAAAGAAAGAGAGAGGTAGGATCCCTTATGAAAATTCGGCAGCCTAACGGCGCCACTCAAAACATCCAAAATGGATTAATGAGAGAAAATAGGGTCTCTCATAATATAAACATAAAAAGTAAAGTATTATTAATATAAAATAACATCCCAATCATAAGAAAGATGAGATTAAAAAGAATGACATAAAAGAGTGTACTTAAAAAGAAAGAGAGGAGTAGGATCCCTTACCTCAAGTCTGACTTGTCTTGTTCGTTTCATTATATTCCTGAATAATAAACTTTGGTCAATTTATAATTGCTTAAGGAAATATTTTAAAGATTATTATTCAGTTTATATCACATATTATAATGTTCTAATAATTGGTTAATAATGTGAGTTCATATCAGACGTTTTTGTCGATGTTTGGTACATGAGTCAAAAATGAACTTGTTTGAAAATGATTGTCCATGTAGTTATAGGTACATCATATCCAGAATAGTATTGATGTTTTAAATATCATATATATCCAGTATATATTCATTTTATACTACTCCATAACATTTGGAGATAAAAAGAAATGAAATGCACCGTTCATGGAGACGGTAGGCCGTACGTACGCATGAATGCTACTTTCATTTCTTTTTCATATTAATTGAATTAAAAATAATTGAGATATATATATATATATATATTATAATTACTGTATAATATATATGTTATATAGTTCACAAATTTTCATTAATTTAATTCTTTATACATTCCATGTATTGCATGAACGAGTCACATCACTTGAGGGGGCGGTAGTCCACACTTCCTCGTATGAAATTATCGCATTTACACAACATGAAAAGCATAAAGGAATGTTTTAAATATAAAATTCAGAAGCATATAGAAAACATAAATACCATATATATCATATATAAAGTATAGTGACATCATCATGGCCTCCATTAAAGGTGTTAAAAGAAGATTGAACAATCATCGTTTCGTGAGGCAGAAATTCGCCAACCACAGAAACAATATGTTATTTAACCATTAGACGAAGGTGTGTATAAGTGTAGCTCAAATAATTCTTATAAAAACATCCTAGTATATTAAATATACTGGTTTTGTTACAAAAAAAGGTAATAAAAAGAGTTTATGGGTTTGGAGAAGAAAAATAAAATAAAAGAACCCAAGGGAAGACATTACATTTAAATCGGGTAACTCTCTTTGATTTGAGATCAAAGGATTCCTTGGAAAGGATTATTCCCAAAGTGAGGATTCAATGATGAATATAGGTATGTGGAGAGATGAAATTGGCAGGTTTTGGCCGAGCCAAAGGCTTGAGAGGTGTGTGTAAGGTGGTAGAGGTGGGGGCCTTTTATAAGAGGAGAGGAGGGGCACTCTTGGAAAGTTATAAAATATTACTTTATTATAAAATGATTTTCGGATTTAAAATGTCCCAAAAGGATATATTTAGAGGATAAGGTGATAAGGTTTCTAAATCCACCCATACAATATATTTTTGACAAGTGTAAGACTTATATTTCACCCAATATTCTCATTTTATCTAAATCGTTCATTTATGATGTAATCACTACATCATCACAATGTCATAAATAAATTAATTTATTTAATATCTAAAAATTAAAAAAAAATATCATGATGTAGGAAATATTTTTATCTTTCTAATTAATATTTATAGTAAAAAATATTACTTGTATAACCCCATATAAAAATTGGTTTAGTAAAACAACACATGTTTGTGATATTTTAATTTTAACTTTAAATGAAAAGGTATTAATGTCATTTTCCAAGAAAAGTGGCTCCATGGGGTCCCCAAGTTGACCCATGGATTGTCTTGGTCGGCCATGACACATCCAATGAGGGTAGGACATGTGTCTAGGTCATTTCATGTTAATAAAACAGTATTTTTACCTTAAATTACACTAATTACCTCTAATCGCGATTAAAACTTAAAAGTTACTATTCACCAAAAAATTATTTTAATCCTATTGAACAAAATTTTACTTCTTAATGAAAACCATGTATGTCAGATTTTTGAAATTCAAAACACAGAGGTGGTAAAATTTCATTTAAACGAAAAATCAGTTTTTTAAGTACCACTTAGTAGTTTCACTATTCATCAAAAATTGAAGTTTTCCAGAAAAATACCAAAATTTCACCCTAAGAAATATTTGATATTCCAAATTAAAAAATGATGTCTATTTTAAAAAATTCAAAAAATATAAGTTAAATTAATTAATTTAATATTTAATTCCCACTGTCAGAGAAAATAGCGTATTATTATTAAACAATAAGTATCAAAAGATTAACACTAGTTTAAGTCCAATTTCAAGATGAAATTAATTACAATGACCACTATTGGATTAAATGGTAATAATATATTTTAATTTCACTTTAAAAACAATTCAAAGGATAATATAATCATATAAATAAATTAGATTAAAAAGAGGTTTTGAATTAAAATACAACATTTTTCACTATTCATTAAAAAATGAACTTTATCGTAAAAATAACAAAAATTTAAACAAAGTAAATTTTGATGTCCTTATTCTAAAGAAGAATTTTATTTTGTCAAATATAACACATAAAATTTTCAAAAAGTGGATTTAAATGAGGTTCGTCATCAAAAGGCGGTTAATCGACCTTTTAAAGAATATTAGAATGTTTACGCTTAAAATTGGATTCATTCACATTTTTAATCCTATAAAATTTATTGTAAAAAGTAAAAATATTTGACAAACATATATAATCATTTTTTAGTTAGTTATGTTCATTCCCTCCATTACAATGGCTAGGCGTTAACTACAATTTAAAATAATATTATTTTATTATTAGAGTGCAATGTAAGATTTCAAGGGAACTCGTTGTTGCGTATTGGGTAAGCCATTGAGAATAGTGTTACCTTTAAATTAATATTAAAATTTTATTCACAAATAGGGATAAATATAAAAATGTCATATTTTTTATTTACCTGGGGTGTTACAAATGTTCCTTCAAATATCTATACATTTTAGTGCTACCAGGGTGTACAGAGAAATTTGAGCTATGGGCATCATATAATAACTCCCTTTCAGGTTGAGTATAGAGGTAACACATAGCCTCTTCCCAAATTTCAAAATTCCTCCTTCACACATGAAGTTAGGAAACTTCCCATCATTCACACCTTTAATTTTCCTTTAAGGATTCTCATCATCAGACTGAGAATTTTTAAATACTTCCAACAAAGATAGTTGGGAAGCCAATTGAAAAAGTATTGATGTTTCAACATCTTTGATAATTCCCATATCCATATTTACTAGATCAAGGACTACAGAATCCCTTACAATCCTCTTTTTTAAAAACCTTATGATCCTTCCTACTCAATGCATCGACTAACTTATTTTTCATACTTGGGTGGTAGTGTATGTAACAATCATAATCCATGAGTAGCTCAAGACATCACCTTTGCCTTATATTTTAGTCTTTCTATGTGAAGATATATTTTAAAATATTATTATCCGTATATATCTCAAACATTTTTCCATATAGATAGTGTCCCTATATCCTTAAAACCAAGATTACATCTGCTAACTCACGATCATGAGTTGGATAGTTATATTCAGAAATTTGTAATTTTTTTGATGCATAGGCAATAAATCTATCATTCTTCATAAGTACACAACCAAGTCATGTCTTTGATGCATCATTGTAGATCATAAATCCACCATTTTTTGATGGTAGATTCAGGATCAAAGCATTCATTAATATCCACTACAATTCTTCAAAACATTCTTCAAATTATTTTATCTATACAAAGTTAACCCCTTTATGAGTAATCTTGGTGAATGGGTTGGCTAAACTGGAAATGTTTTGAATAAAATGCCAATAATAACATACTAAACAGATAAAACTACATGCCTTAGTTGTGTTCATTAGAGTAGGTCATTTTTGGACAGCCTTTTTCTTTGCATGATCAACTAAGATTCCATCCTTAGAGACAATATGGCCTAGAAAAGAAATTGACTAAAGGAAAAATTCACACTTGATAAACTTCCCATATAACTCATTTCTTATAAGAGTCTTCAGAATAATGTGCAAGTGATTATCACGATCTTCATATATTTTAGAGTATTCTAGGATATCATCAATAAATACCACAACAAATTCATCAAGATATTCCTTGAGAACTATATTCCTTTGATCCATGAAAATAGCAGGTGCATTAGTCAGTCTAAAAGGAATTACTATAAACTCGTAATGCCCATACCTGTTTCAAAACTGTGTCTTTGAAATATCTTCCTTCCTCAAACGCAACTGATGATATCCAAATCAAAATTGAATCTTAGAAAAATATCTGTATCAATGAATTTGATCAAATAAATCATCAATCAAAGGTAGGGGATAATTTTTCTTTATTATAATAGTATTGATTTCTCTATAATTAATGCACAACTTCACTGATACATATTTATTCTTGACAAAGAGAATACTGACTCCCTATAGAGAAACACTAGGGAGGATAAATCATTTATCACTCAATTTCTATAGTTTTTTATTTAGTTATACTAATTCCAATATGACCATTCTATAAGGAGTTTTTGATATAGGCCTTGCACTAGGAATTAAATCAATAGAAAAATCAATTTCCCACTCTAGAGGATGTCCATGTAAATATTCTGGAAATAAATCAATGTCTTCTTTCACAATAGGTACATCATCAATTTGAATATTTATTTCCACACTCATAGATATTGAGTTTTCATCCTCCCTAATAATTTCATTCAGTAGAGCTACTAGGGGTGGATCTAGATAAGAATCAGATGGTGATGTTTCTTATCTAATGATAATTGATTCTACACCTTCCTCACAAATCATAATTTTATTCTTCTTGCAATATATTTTCACATAATATTTTTAAATCCAATCAATGCCATGGATTATGTCAAAGTTTACTATATTTATGATGATAAAATCAGTAGATAAAGAATATTTATATTCAATAATGGTGATTTCCTAAAATATCTTTGTTGCAATGAAACTTACCTTATGGGTTTTGACTGACAACTATTTTTTTAAGGATAATTGAAAATATCTAATTTTTAAAGAAAAATGGGAAGATATAAAGAAATGTGATGATTCAGAATCAAATAAAGCATTGAAAAAGTTTGAGTAAATGATTATAGTACCTACCACAACATCATTAGGAACTTCAACTTCAACAGTTGTGATCGCATAAGCTTGGACTTTCTCTCTTGGCCTTCCATGGGGAATGTTTAATTGATGCTTAGGAAAACCATTGTAATATTGTACCATATATTTACAATTATAGCATTGAAAATTGGAATCTTCTTTCTTTCACTTTCAATATTGAGATTGGTGGCCTCTTTCTCCACATTTGTAATAGTATCCTTTTCCTTTTGAGTAGGCTACGAGGTGTTTCTTTCCACAAGTATAACATGTTAGAAAACTTCACTTTTTATTGTTCCCTTTATCCATTCTTTCCTCTACCACCCTATTATTCACTTTTTTTCCTTTAAATTCACAAGACATAGATAATTCTTTCTATGTATGGATTTAACATGTGACTATATCTTTGTATAATGAGAATGTTTGTGAAACCAGTGCACCTCATTTGAATGGTTTTAAACTATCAAAGAATCGATCAATATTTCTCCTTGGATTACGTATATAGTCTACATAATACCTTGATAGACTTGTAAAGTTATATTCATACATTGCAACATTATTATCCTTGTTTTTCCTCAGATTCATAAACTACCTTTCCATATCCTCTCACTGTTCACAAGAAAAGTATTATTCTATGAATATTTCCTTAAAATACATTAATTCCATATTTTCAATCTTTTTATCCTCCTTTGGGTTTTAAATTAGTGACCACCATTGATCAGAATCTCCCAATAAACGATAAATTACCAGGACAACCTTCTCCCTTTCATTACTTTCCAAAGTGATAAATATCTTCTCTAAGGAACTTATCCAATACTCTACTATGAATGGGTTTTTATTCCCATTAAATGTTGGAGGCTGCTATCACATAAATTTGTCTAAAATTTCTCTTCCATGGTGTGGTTTAGAGTTCTCTATACGGGTAAGGTTATTATTTATAACCTGAGTCAGCTACCCTAGTATAGTTATAAGTTTCTCAGCACCAGTCACATTTCCAGAACCAACATCATTATTTTTCATAGGGAGAAATAACTACATGGGATACACAAATTCACTCGATTTCCATTCCATCCACTAGGTTACATTTCTAAATGATGGCATACACTAAATTAGATTATGAATCATATTGCATAATCTCAACTAGTAGAATAATTAACATAAATTGAAATCCTATGAATAACTAATCCTATAATCATAAACATGGTTTATTTGAGGAAAAAATTATGGTTAAATACTTCAGAATGGATTGTAAATGAGATGTGAATTATACTAAGCATATCCCCTAAGAGTGTCAAACCAGGTGTGTAGTACGTCCCGTTGTCATGTACTAGGTTACCATGGGTCAAGCCCAAAACACCTTGTTAGAGTTCTTACTCCTAGGTACATGCATTCTAGACCATGTACCCTTGTAGTATCTAGAAATTGAATTATTTTCTATGAATATTCGCATAATCTCTTAATTACTAAAATTATAGGATGTTATTTTATCTTTATCCTCAATGTTTATCTTAGTGTTTTGTTCCCTAATCTACATTTCCTAAATCTAATTTCCATGTTTTCTACTAAACTTCCTCTGATACAAATTGTAATGACCTGAAACGAGTACCCTAAAGATGATTCCTTATTTTATTACATTTTCATGATTAAAAAAAATCATATCTTGAAGGAATGAATAGTATATTAGTTTTCAAAAACAATATATAAACATAAGCTCAAAATTACAACTTGAAATGAAATACAAAATAGAAAATTCATATGAATCCTAGTTTATCCCTACAAGTCATTCATAATATTCATCTTTACAAAATTGGGAAAATAAAACATACGAAAGGGTTGATCTCCGATTTTAAGTAATGGAAAGTAATACATCATAAGTTATCATAAAAATAAACACTAGGCAGGGTGAAAAACTAAAAACACATACCTTTAAAAATATACTTGAGCATAACATGGAAGGAATGAAAGATGATCAAATTTGGCCATATAAATGATCATAAGTGAATGAAAAATAACCATTAATATTATAATATTCAAATGATCACATAGTTTATCAATTACTAATACCATAATGAGGTAATGAATAATGACATACATCTAAAACATACTGTTAAGGCCTCGGCCAAGTCATCCGAAAATACTAGGGAAAGGCCTCGACTGAAACCCAATTTTGTTTTGTATCATGAGACCAACCAATGCATGGAGGGGATACATAATTCCCCACACATCAATTTATAAGTCTGATTAATTACTCATATTAAAGGGGATAAACATAAACAACATTAACATATGAAATAACTTCCCCCAATCTGCACACATAAACACTAACCATTATAAGTAGTATGGTGAATGATATCAAGATAGAACATACACAATAAAACCAATAAAAAACCATTTAATGAAATAAGTTAGATGATAAAAATAAGATATTTACCTCAATAAGACATAAAATTCAGTATAGGTTTGGAAATAGAGAAAAATAATCTAATAAAATCATCGAGGATTGTTTGAGAGAAATACACTTTTACTTTGAAAAGAAGAGTTCTATTGGATTTTTTTTAATAAAACTAGGAATGAACTAATTCATTTTTTCACAGATGATAAGAGTGGTTTAATAAAAATAATTTTGTTTTAATACATATTATGTAGTGTACTTAAAAATAGGTAAGAATTTGAGAAGTTCCCTTGAATCAGGCTTGTTTATCTGGAAGAATTGAGAAAGATATTTATAAAATATTTAACTCCCCATAAAATAAAGATGGATTCTGATATATAGATAATTAAAACAGAATTTATGTGGTGTAGATAAGAATAATTAATAATTTAATTTGGATTAAGTGAGATAAAGAGTAACCCGAAAGAAAATGGAGGTTTGGGTAGAAAACCCTTACCTTATGTCTGAATGTGTTCTGAACTTGAGATTAACGTCCTTGATAAGGAAATTAAATACATTAATTATTTAATTAAGAACCTTATTTAATTTTTTTTATTATATATAATTTTTTAAGTTCATTTATGTCATTTTTATGAGTTATAAGATAAAAATTTATCGCTCAGGAGTGTTCGTTTCCTTGGTTTTCATGATCGATATAATTGTATATGATCATGGAAGTTCATGTGGAAGGGGTATAATTCACCCAAATTGAATTTATATGATATTTATGAACATATAGTAGTTTAGATGGTTCTACACATCATTTATTTACATAGTATGAGTATGAATCATTAGATAAAAAATTTAGTGATAATCATTTAGATTTTTATGGTGGTTTTTTGATCACAACACACTTGTTTTGTTATATTTTTTAATATTATGTATAAATTATGGTTAAAAAATCATTACATAATATATAATAAATATTAAAAAAAATAAACCATAAAAATGGTTTCATGAACATAATTGTAGAAGAAATTAAAGAACAAAACTTCGTCATCCAAGAAGGTTGTAAATTGGCACCACTCGAATGATGATTTTGTTTCTAAAATAAAAAAGAGAGAGTAAGGATATTGATGATGGATATTTCATTAAAATGATATAATTATAGTATATAGATGATACTAGAGTAAACATGATCATTTTTATAGAGGATGTTAGGAGATAATAATAATATAAGGAACTTAAAAGAAATTAAAAGGTAAAAGGAAGAGAAGTTTACCTCTTGGGTACTCCTCCTTGTGAACCTTATTAAAGGAAGGGGTTTTGGTATTTTGGAAAGAAAAAGAGCTCCTATAAATGGGATGATATTAGGGAATAGTATTTGGGAAAAACATTGAGAAGATTAAAGGATTGGTGGAGTGAATAGAAGAGGGAGTGAATGGTGGTTTCTATAGAGGAGGAGGAGAGTGATTTTTGAATATCTTATTCATTATTTTATTATTTTTCTCAAGAAAAGCAATAATGTTTAATTATTGTTAAAAAAAATAGTAATAGGTTCATATGAGTTCAAAACAATGGCTATTTACATCATACATTACTCAATCATGATGTAGGAATTCATTTATTTAGCATGTTTCTTAAATTATCAAATCTCACTATTCACAAGAAATCACATTTTTTCGAAAAATCCCAAAAAATTTAAACTAACTATATTTTGACATGTAGAATTAAAAAATGGACTATATTTTATAAAAATAAGTTTCTAAAGAAGAGAAATTTAATATTTAAATAAAATCATTATTTACTTAAAAAAATACATTTTTTAAATTTAAACTGATTTTATTATATTTTCAAAAATTAACTGAGGTATCATAAAATTATCCAAAAATAATAGGATAAAAAAATACTAATTACAGAAATTTTTTTATGAAAATTAATTTTATTTTATTAATTTAGAATTGTAATTAAATATTTATTTCTTATGAAAATATCAACACTTAATTATTATTTTTTAAAATATTCACTCTCAATTATATGGTGCCAAAATTTTATTTATACATACATGAGTGAGGTTTATTTTCATAAGGGTACATTAATATTCATAAGGGTAAGTTTCTATTCATAAGGATAAGTTACTATTCACCAAAAATTTAAGTTGATCCTATCAGACTCTAAATATCTTGTTGATCACAACCGTGTATGTTAGTTTTTCAAAATTCAAATCAGACAGGTGGTAAAATTATGTTTAGTGGATAGGTTATAACTATATTCTATAACAAAGTGTTTTTTTCTCAGGGTCTTAGTGTTACATGCATTCTATATTAAATTTATTTGTAAAACCTTAGGGTTTTACGACTATCACATATTAATATCATATAATACAATTCTTCATTGATACACAATTATAGAAAATACCACTCCAAAAAGGCGGGTTTATTTTTTTTACACAATATGAATCTTGACTCAAAATGTTTTTATAATTAAAGTGAAAGTTAATATGAGTTTTATGATCACATAGTTTAAGATATGGAATTGTATGCGATTAGTCTCAAAAATGGGGAAATGAGAGTAATGTATGAATTTGAGAAAATTAATGATTAATTTTCTAAACTTACAAAAAATTAAAGAGAACTTAAGACTGAGTCAGTTAAATGGAAGGAGGATTTTTTTAGTCTATAGATGAACTTTCTAAAGTGAAGAGTAAGAATGAAAATCTAAATTCTACATTGTATGATTTGAAAAGAAAATTATTTAATCTACTCCATACTAATTCCCGATGACACCAATTACATATTACTAAAACATGTACATCATATCTTGGAAGAAAACCATTAGTGGGTCAATGTATAAAGAAAATTATTTCATTCACAATTGAGCACCATTCTTTACAATGTTCCATAGAGGGGTAAATTAAAGAAATAACTATTCTATTAACATAACTCAATATTTTATGAGATATTAAGTATTTATATTAATGAAAATTTTTATGAGCATCAATGACTTAAAAAATCAGGGTTCCAAAAGTTCTCTAAAAAAATTCAATCATATCCAAACATGTCAGGTTTCCTTGGATGCAAATTTCTAATACTTGAAGTCTCTACATACAAAAAATGGAATAATTATCACAAGTACTTGGTAACTGTCTTTAATATTACTGGAACTTATTTATTATATTACTTAATATATTTTTTAGTTTCAAAGGTTTTAATATTTTCTTAATATATTTATTGAATTAATTTTCTTCAGGGGAGTTATAGTTTCTTGTTTGCGGCCAAATTTTTAAGTATTGAAATTTAAATTTTTGACGAGTAATTATTTTTGATATTTTTTGGAACCATCTTTTAAAGAGCTTGATCAACTTATATAACAAGAAGATAAATTTTAGAGAAATTTATCTTTTTTTCCATATCTATGGATTTATGGAAGATCTATTTTTGTTTTTCATTTAGATTTAATTTCATTGAATGGAATTTAGTGTTATGATTTATTGATTTATTATACTAATATATGTAATCAGATATGAAAAAAATGATAATTTAAGAATTTAAAATTTTAATTCTTTTAAACAATTTATTTAATCATATGCTTTAACGGGAAATTATCTAGCCCATCTGGTCTTGAATGATCATTAGTTGTTACGATCTGACTTTTGATGCCTATATAAGGGCATAGACTAGAGATGGCTGGAAATATTCAATACGTATAAATTTTTAGGGTCATTTATCAATTTTTGAAGTATTTTTCATTTTTTAATTGTTAAATGGAATCATCCAGAGAAATATTAGGAAGATAGATCATTCATGAAAGGTTATTAGATCATGATTTTTTTATAAAGCATGAATTTTTACTAAAACATTTTATTAAATTTCAAGGTTGGGAAGATATTTCATTTTATAAATAAGATATTGATATGAGATATCCTTCAATTATTCACGAATTATATGAAACTATTTGGTTTATATAATTAGGAGATATGAAAAGGGTATCATTTAGTCTCTTTGAAAAACCATTGCTTTTAATGATGGTAAGTTTTGATAAGCTATTGAAATTACCACTATAAGGGGATTAATTTTTTAATTCACACAAAATTTCATAGGTTTTTAAGTATTTCGTAACATGTATATATAATGAAAGTTTGTTTTTAGTTAAAGATAATGTTTATAAAATTAACCATAAGTAACAATAAGTTTGTATTGTGTTTTAGTTTGTAAAGAACCATTTATTATAGAGGAAGGGTGATAAAGACATGGTGAAAATTCAAGATGTCAATATTCTATATTTTCATATCAATAAATGGAATTTTATTCTTAAAAATTTTATTTTTAATTATATTAAATCTATCCACATGGAAATGGTGAATATAAATATATATATTTTGTTTGTTTGGATGTTGAACCGAGTTTTAGTAAAGCTTTTAAGAGATAATGGATTTAAGAATGAAGATCCTACTAAAAGGGTGAAGGATAATCTGATCAATAATGATACTATTTATTTAATGGAGTTAATATATGAATTCAATGGAATGAAATATTTTATGAATTCATCAGATGTTACAAAATTAGATGTTTTAAAATCCCTCATGGAGAAAGATGGAATAAAGGACATGAAGAAATAAATGGAGAAAAGAAAAACCCCTAAGGGATCATTTTAAAAATATATAACTCTAGAGAAGAATTAAATAATATAATATAGAGATCAAAATAAAAATACTATTAAATAAAGTGTTATTACAAATTTTTATGAATTAAATAAATTAGTAAAAACTAATATTGAGGAATGAAAGTAAGGGATGCATAAATTATAAAAGAGAAATGTGAAAGATCTATAATAAATATGTTCTTTTGTTCATATAAGTTAGAATATATTACTTTGAGTGATGTGACTCATTATTCGTTATCTGAGGAGAAGGATAAAAATAGATACTCATAAAATATAGGATCTTCTAAAGTAGAAAGGAATATTTTACCCTCATTTTCTATTTGTGGGAATATTTTTTAAGAGACACCTATTTAATGGAAGTTTGACTATGAAGAAAAATGGAAGGATATAATGATGGAAGTTCAAGAAAAATCTTCATCACTCTCCTCTCCTCTGAGATATTGGAGAGAATAATGATAAGGTGAAGGAAATAATTTTACCAAAAGTCATTCCAAGAGATGTTAATCGCTTAGAAGTTTCATGAATGGAAATTCCTTTAGTTGATGTTCCCTTAGTCTGAGAAGATGTTTAAGTAGAGAAATAAGTTGAATAAAATTAATAAATTAAGGAAGTTATCAATGGAACATTTATGAAAGAACATTTAGTTCATAATTTCTTGATGATTACTACACATTGTTATATTGAGATCAATTTATTGAAATAACAAAAGATCTCATGTTCTAACTCATCATATTCTAGCTTAATTGAATGTGAAAATAAATAAAGATCATTAATAGTAAATAGTCAAAGTGAAATTGATGTAGAAAATTTTTACGAGGATATCAAAATTGTAGATGTTTCTCTTAGTGTAAATAATTCACTAAAATTTCGATCTATTGATGTTGGAGAGAAAGAGATGTATGATAGTTCAATGGAATATTCTTCTAGTTCAAGATCTCAAAGAATGGAATAGAAGACAGATTATTCATATAATTTTTTAAATAAGTTAGATAGTGATAATTTTTTATTGGATCTTAATACTAGAGTAAATAAGATTTAGTATTAGGTGATCGACACTCAGATGATAAAGTGGCAATAGAAAGTGGTTGATACTGTTGATATAGTATATGAGGAATTTAGAAGCATTAAAGATGAATGAAAATTTCATTCCTGTAAGATGAAAAGTTTATTTAACTATATTAAAATTGAAGATAAAGTTAAAACTTTATATATTAGAAGAGTTCTTGTTTTATGTAAAATTTTTATGCTCTATGAAAAATATATAAAGGTAATAAAGATTTTGTAATAAATATTGGTGAGAAAGTTAAAGAGAATTCTAAATTAGTTGATGAGATGAAACTGTTCTTAATTTCTCAGAATACATGATTACAATAATAGAGTTATAAGTTTGTGTATAAGGAAGAAAAAAAACATGTACAAGACAAAAAATTTAATTTTTAAAGAAGAAGCATGTATAGTAGGATCATAAATTAACTACTTAGGAGGATAAATTAGCTGCCCAATTGGAGAATTCAATTGGAAAACTAAATCAGATAAATAATATTAAATGAATGATTGATAAAATTTTTAAGAAATAATAAATTTCATTTTCTGATGTTTTTCAAATAGTTGATAATTTCTAAAAACTTAATTTATTTTCTTTCAAAAATGTGATGAAATCTATTGAATGGTTAAATATATATTATATATATTATTTTCAAATTTCATTGTAATCATATCTTCTAATTATTTTTATTTGGATTTTTTTAGATCCATTTCTATCATCTTTAAAATTATTTTACTTGAATATCTTCTTATTTTTGATGGATGGATAGAATTAGTTTTACACTATAAATAACCGAAAAAGAAGGAATTATGTTTATTTTCATTTAGGGTATAATTTTAAAACATTAAGGGGGGGGGGGGGTTATTAAATTATAATTTTTAGAAAATGGAGTTTTCATTTTAAGTGAAACAAAATTTACTACTCATTTTCATTTAATCACCTTTTGTGTTTATATTTAAAAATCAGAAAGGGGGAGGGTTTTTTTAATATTTATATAATTGTATTATTTAAGGGGATTTTTTTAAAAGGGAATCCTATGTTTAAGAAACTTGAAATTATTATATTTTTTTATATTTTTTATTTCATAAAGGGGGAAGGATATATTTGTTTTATAGAGGGGTAATTTGTTTAATTTTTTCATTCATGTTTGTTTTTTTCAAAAATAGGGAGATGGTTGAGTCATAGTATCACTTTATATTTTTTTTAGAATTACATTATAGTCATGATATAAATATTTTTAAATTAAAGTTTTGGTTTTAATGTTTTTGGTTTTCAGAAATTAATTTATGGTAAACTTATTTATGAAGTATTTTAGTGTGAAAATTCATATAATCATGTTTACATTCTAGAATACATTCATCAAATTTAATATAATTGTAGTGGTATAGGTTTTACTTGATTGGAATATGTGTAACTACACTAATTTATTTAGAATACGATAAAACTACTTCTAATTCTATTAAAACTGATCCCATGAATTCAAAATATATCCATTGAATGTTTTCATATAAATTAAGTCATATATTTGAGTCTAGAAGTAATTTTTCACTAATAATTTTAAAAGTATCTTATCAATTAAAGTCTTAAAACTAATTGTGTTGTGATAGATTTCGATTAGTGTTTTCTTTATTTATATGTATTATTCTTAGTGTTTTATAAATAGGTATTCATTGTAGCACTCTTAGATTTATTTTTCAATCACTAAGTTTCCAATACTTTGAGATCAAGGGATTACAAGGTGGAAGATATTGATGAATCTAATCATTATGATCCTGATTATCTGAGTTTTGGAAGTTGATATGATACTGGTTGGGTTAATTGAAGTATTTTGAGGAGGAAGACATAATATCTGGGTTTTTACATTAGTTCTTTATGATAGGTTCAGTTTATGGATTCTGTGCTATTGGAATTTAGAACTTTATTATAGTTAAAGTTAAGGATATAATTAATCATTTCTAAAATTTATCCTTATAATTTGGATAAAATCACTATTTATAATATTATTGAACTGTTACTTTATTTGTGAATAAGTACAACATGTTTTTTTTAAATTTCAAATGTGCTTATAAGTTAATTTATTTTTTTTATTTCTTCCATGTATTTTATTTTATCATAAGTTTATAAAATTATAACAAGTATGATTTATTATATGAACAAACATTTACTTTGATATATTGTGGGTTGAATATAAGTTCACATATTTTATTAGTTTTAATACTAGAGGTGGTGAAAATTTTTAATTTATGTTTTGACTAAAATTCACCCCTCTTATAGTTTACAAGTTATAGAAATCTGGGACAATAATAACCATTCCTAGGAATCTCTAAATCCCATATATATAAAGGTGTAATAAATCTAATTCTGGGTGTATCAAAAAAAAAATATGGTTAAAGGATTAATTTATCCAATCCGGACATATAAAAAACCAATCATAGCTAGTCCCAAGAATATTACAAACCAATCTTGGTAATCATGTAACATATACTGTGCTGAGAATATTATAAACTCAATTAGGTAGACATAAAATATATAATATTGGGAATATAAAAAAACATGAGAACCTAGGTGGTGTACATTTATAATTTGATCCCTAATTCTCCAAACCATAACCTTATCATTTTTATTAGCACAAAAAGGTTATGTATAACAAGAAAACAAAACATGTTAGACAATCTAACAACCTAGCTCTTAGCAAGCCTTAATATACACTTAGACTTCAGCAATAAAACATAAAATGAATCTAACCATATCCCACCCTAACTAGATTTACATAGATAACCATAAAATAATCTATTAATATGAAATTAACATGATAATTTTTATACCTTTATCCATTTTAAAATCATAATCCACCCCTAAGGCCACACCATTTCTTAAAAATTAAATAAAATTCTCTATTTAAATATTTTGAGGATGGTGTTGTATTTTTTTCAATACATATTAATTTTATTATTTATTTGATGATATTAATGAAGATATAAAAATTACTATAGTAGATGAAGCATTGTCTATATCAATTTGGAAACAGCCTGATCTACAGCTACTGTGTAAAACTTCACGGTCTTTTGGTTATATTGATTAAAGATAGATCGAATATAATTTAGGTGAGTTAAAGTTATGAAGATTCCATTAATGGAGTATTTAGTTTAAATAACCTTTTAAAGACTCATTGGATGATGTATTGAAGTTATTAAGAAGGACTAGAGTTTCTTTGAAAAATCCTAGAAGCCATTCAGAGGAAGTTTACAACTTGGAGTTGAAACTGAAAAAATTGAAAAGTCCTTGATCATAGGAAATTTATTCATAACATAAAGTGTCATAATAAATAATTGAGTGAGCATAAGGATTTAGTCTTAGGTAGTAAGAACATAAAAGTCATTAACATAATTCTTTACCCACAAAACATAAAGATTCATCATAAACCTTTGATCTAATCATAAGTATTTGAATGTAAAGATTGTAAGTCTTTAAGTTCCATCATAGAAATTTGAGCTGATTGTATTAATTTTAAAGTGTGATAAAATTTATAAAGGCATGATAATAATTCTTTGACTCTAATTGTAAGGATTTGTAATATAATACTTTACAATAAACATGAGACTTTGGGTTAAATTTTAGGCTTCAACACTTAGTGGATTTTTTAGGATCATTTTGAGTGAAAAGTCGAGATTATAGAAATTATATTATTAAGAAATAAAAGAATACAAAACTCATAGTATGAAAGTGATATTTTATTCATGGATCAAACATCATGATGAAATAGATGGATATGATTCTTTCTGAAATCCAAAATAGTAATAGTAAGAGGGGAGAGTTGGGGTGTCAATTTTTGTTCCACATTATAGAATGTGTCTCCAAATAACTATAAATATGTGGAAATACCAAGTGAACTAAAATACAGAGATTTTAAAGAAAATTTTAATTTAGATAAAGACAATGAAAATTTGAATATCACACTTAGTAAATAATTAATCCTTTAAGAAATTATTTTGGAATAATTTGAATGATTCTTTGATTCAAGGAGTATGATATTTTAATGAGCCTTTCCATTCCACTGAGATTCAAGGATATTTCCATAGTAATTTTGGAAAATATATTCAAGAAATATTCATTGAATATAAATAAAAAGTTATAGAGAAGTATTTTATAATTCTAAGAAGAATAACAAATATGCTACTATATTGAAGTATAGGATCTAATAATAGCCATAGGTGATTACTATGTAAGGAATAAGAAGGACATCATTATATAGATTCCATTTGTAGGATCATATACATATATGGAGATCATTATACAAGGAGTTTCATTATTCTAATGTGATATTCTAACTATTTGTTTCAAGTAATTATACAAGTTAAAGGTTTTACCCTTTCTCAAATTCTTTTTGATTATAAAAAGAGAACATTATATGTGGAATAATTACCATAAAACACCAAGTATGTAGTCATCCTCAAGGAGGTAATCCTCATTAACAAATCATATGTGTCTTTCTTTACTACATTAGTGATAATTTTTCGAGAGATAATATAAAGAACCTTGAGAGTTTAAGGGATTTGAATTTGGTATAAACATTGATTCACCCTCTTAATATTCGTAGACATTCCTATGATCAAATAATTTGTATCAGAGGGAGGTTAAATCTCTTTCTCTAAACTGAGTTATATATATCAATAATTTTTTAATATTCGAAGTATCCCATTATGTGATTGTGAATGGTTTAACTCATAGAAATAAATGATAATTAGTTATATTCTTTCACCCATGTTTTATGTTCTTAATTCCATTAAATATGGATTAAATATTCGAGATTAAAACTAAATGTGATATTTGATAGATAAAAGAAACATTTAAAATGATTGGAAATGAATGAATTCCATTTTTTCATATTACTCGTAAAATGAGATGACATGTTTCATGGGATATAGAAATACTAGTTCTATTTTGAATAAGCTTCATGGAACCTATGAATGAAATAAAATGGTGAATGAAGAAAAGATAAATAACATCAAAAAATAGTTCGAAGTTATAATATTGCATGAGGATGAAAGTATATATAAAACTTTTACTATGGTAAATTTGATTGTGAGCACTATAATAGGTTTTGGATAAACTCTTGATGATTCTAATTTTGTATAAAAATTGGTGAGGATGCTTCTAGATAAATTTTATGCTATGTTCTCAGCACTTGAATATTGGGAAATTGATGAATTTACCATTTATTAACTTCACTACACTCTTATTAATTATTAAATGATAAGGGGACCCACTTTTAAGATCATAGGTAAGAAAAAAAAGAAATTTCCTTTAAATCATTCAAAGGTGTGAAGATAGAAGAGAATTAAAACTACTGAAAATAAGAAGAATACATGGAAGATTATAATAAAACTCTTTTTATCACATCTTAAGAAATATACTCATCTAAGGGTTGATAATAAAGTACGACAACAACCAAATAAATTATAGTATTTTTATCAAATCATAATATATCAGGGGTACTATTTGTGTTGTGGAATATTTAGACATAAGGATATAACTACTAGTATAATATATCTCTTCCTGTATTGATAAGAGAGTAGGAATCTGAGTGGATACAATAATCATATTTGAGAATTCAACTGAGACAAAAATAGCTTTAAAAGAAATTTTAAGTGAAAAATATATTCAAATACTTTCAAGAGATGTGTGGAATATGTTATTAAGAAGGCAATAATTTAGATATGTGTTTATTATTGATACCTACTTAGTTGAGCATTTTTAATATTTTTAGGAATGACTGGAATCAAATCTAGATCAGAGAACATCAAAATATTGTAAAAGTTTCATTTAAATCTTGATAATATAAAAAGACTTGGATTATGGATACTGAGTGTTCATCTCACATGAAATGTGATCTAAAACACTTAAAAAATATTGATAAATAAGAAGGAGGATATTTGAAATTTGGTAATGATAGTTCTATTAAGATTGAAGATACTATGATGAAAAATATTGGTAAAAGTCAAATCAGTATATATAATTTATTATTTGAGGATAGAATAAAGCATATTTTTTTAAGAGTATAACAATTATGTGACTCTATAAATGAGATTGTATTTTAAAAAATATATGAAAAGTCAAAATAATAAAATATGAGGCTATGGTTATAAGGGGTTTTGGAACCTGAATTTTTTTCCTCAAATTGGGGAAGAAAAATTAGGCTGTTACTTGAGAAAAAAAGATGAAAATGATTTGTGTAATAGAGTTATGGGTCACCATGACCATAATAATATGAGGATATTGATTCAAGAAGAAGATAAGAAAAATATACCCATGATAAAATAAGACACTACTACTATTTTTAAAACATTAAAAAAGTAAAAGGGTGAATAAAATTATCAAGGGAATCAAAAATCAAACCTAAAATCCTTTTGAATTAATTCATTTTGGTTTTTTAGAGCCATGACTATGATTTAAAAATATAGAAAAATTATTTTATCATATTCATAGATGAATTAACAAGGTTGACTTTCATTATGTCCATTTCTCATAAATTATTGTCCTTAGATAGATTCCAGATATTTAGAAGACCTACCAAAAAGAAAATAGGATTATACATAAAGAAATTATGGTTAGATAATTGAACTTAATATAACAAAAAATAGTTCACTAAATAACTTAAAAAATATTTACGTTAGATATGAATTCGGTGATCCATATACTCCTCAAAAAAATGGAGTGTTTGAAAGTAATAATAATATCCTAGTTGACATGACTAGGAAAGAACTAGAAGTACATGACATGTTTAGGAACTACTGGCTTTAGGACATCAAAATAGTTAGATCAATTAAGAATATGTATCTTATCAGGAAAAACCAGTACATGATTCTTTATGAGATACAATTTAAAAGGAATAAAAATGTTAAACATTTTAGGTGTTTGGATGTCCATGTTTTATCAAGATAAAGGAAAAAATTATAAGAAATTTTGATAATATGGTTGAAGATTAGATTTGTTATGGCTATACATAAAATGTAAATCTTATTAATTTTATAATAATAAATTTGAAAGGATCATTGAATAAAATGATGTCACATTCTTTGAAAGTGAGGAAGGGACAAGACATGCCATCTTTATAGATGAAGAGGATGATGTTTTCATTTCAAAACCTATTAAATAAATTAAAAAAAAATATTATCAATCCAAAGATACATTTATTTTAATTTTCAGGTGATTAAGATGGAAAAGAGAATCCAAAAGATAAAAATTAAATGGTAAGGAATCATGTTGAAGATGAGAACATTATTGGTGGTTGAAATAAAGGTATGCAAACAAGAAGTAAGATCATGGAAATTGGCTATAATGATCTTTTATCAAAGGATGATCCTCATAAAACTAAGTAATCCATTAAACATGAGGAGTGGGTTAATCCATGAATGAATAATTAGACCAGATTGAAAAAAATGAAACTTGGTAAATTGTTCCTAGACCCATAGAAAATAAGGTGATTAGACCTAAATGGTGTTTTATAAATAGTCTTATTGAGAATAGTGAAGTTACATGTAACAAAGGTAGGATGGTATGAAAAAGATACTCAGAAATTGAGGGGTTTATCTTTGATGAAACATTTTATGCATTGGCCATATTTGAATCCATCAGAATATTCCATTCCATAACAGCTCATAGAAGCTTTAGGATATTCTAGATATAAGTTAAATCTAGTGTTCTTCATAGTGATCATGATGAAGAAGTTCACATGGAACAAGCTAAATGCTTTATTCTATATTTAGATGAAAAAAATATATGTAAGATGAATAAATACCTCTTTGTTTTGAATCATGCTACAAGAGTTGTGTATTTAAAGATTTATGTATATCTAAAGGATAAAGATTTTCAGAAAGGATGGGTGGACAACAATATTTATATAAGAAATACGAATACCACTTAACTATTTGTGATTATATATGTAGATGATATAATATTCTATATTAATGAAGAAAGATTATTTAAGAAAATCTCAAGGAACATAAAAGTAAGGTTTTTAATTTCAATGATAGTAGAGATGAGATTATTCTTGAGGATAAACATTATGAAAAAAGAGGTTATATTTTTAACACACAGGAAAAATATACAATTTTCTATTGAATTTTTTTACATACAGTAGGATAGAGGTTGTACACACTAATTTAAGTGGTTATAAAGTTGATCAAGGATGATGAATGTAATGATGTTAATGAGAAATAGTTTAGAAGTTTGATTGTGAGAATTAAGTACTTTATAGTTTCTAGATCTGTAATTGTTTATGATGGAACCCTTTATTCCCGATATCAATCCAATACAAAAGAAACATATCATTTGGAAGTAATAAGGATATTGTGATATATCTCAAAATCTCATGGTTATGTTCTGATTTATAAGATGAAAAGTCAAATAAAATTAAAGGGTTTTACTGATGCATAATGGGTAGGAGAATTTGATGAATAGAAATCCATATCTGGTTGAGTATTTTTCATTGGAAGGATTTTTGTTTCTTGAAATTCAAAGAAGAAACATTGGTGGAACAAAGATCTATTGATACTGATTATGTATCCATATCATAGGTATCTACACAGATGATATGGATGAAGAAATAGTTGAAAAAATGATTCATGAAACAAATTATCTTATGATAATGGGATATGACAATCAAAGTGTTATAAACCTATATAAAAAATATATTTATACTCTTTAAGTCAAAAATCATCAAGATAAAGTGAAATTTTATGAAAGATAAGGATGAAGAGGGAATTCTAACAAAATAATTTTTACCCTAGAAAGAATATATTATTGATATCATAATGAAACCTTTTTCAAAAAATAAAATAAATTGAGAAGCTAAGGGAACAAATGATATTCTAACCCATCCCCTCTCACATAGGTAGGTTATATATTTTTAGTTTCCTCCTATATAATTTCTTATTAAAAATTATTGATGATATATTATTTAACGGGGATAAAATCCTTTTTCCTTGACTATAAATAGTTTAGATATGTGTGGAAAGTGTTATAGAGAATACTCTACAAAATGTGTTAGTACTAGTTGTTTTTGAGTTTTCTTGAAGATCTCACAAGGTTGAGATGATTTTTATTTTGGAAAACATTAATGTTTGATTCAATTACTCGTGTATTATTCAAAGAGATCTCTCACTTAGATTTAGATATAATTTATTTATGATTATTTTTCTTTTAAGTGCATGCATGAATCTATTAATCAATACAGTATTTGGTTTTATTATCTATATGGGGGAAAAGTATTAAGGTATTGAAAACAAATCCAAATGGGGATACTATTGAAACCACTTGAGTATAGTGTTTTATTTGATGTAAATAAATGTTATGTACGGAAATTTATCTAATTATCTTTATAAATATTTGAAAAGTGATGTTTATGGGTAAGAATTGTCTATATTAGTTTAGAAATAGCTTGATGTATAGTTGTTATGTACAACTTCAAGAGTAGTTGGTTATATATTTTAAATATATAATAAATGAAATATGGATTAAATGAAGAACTGAAGAATCCATCCAAGTAGTGTTATGATTAAAGGAATTTTTGAAGATTTATTGGATGATGTTTTTGAAGTGATTAAAAAGGAATAGATTTTCTTTGTTGAATCCTAAAAGTCAATTGAAAATTTCTGAACTTGGAGATGAAATTGATAAAATTAATAAGTAGATGATCATAATACTTTGAGCCTCAATGTAATGATTCAATGTAAATATTTAAATGATATTAAGTATTTGGATTAATGTTGAAAAAACATCAAAGTAATGATCATAATTCTTTACCCACATATCATAAATGTTCACCATAAACCTTTAACTGAATCATAAGTCTTAGATTATAAAGATTTTAAGAATTTAAGTTTCATTTTAAGACTTTGAGATAATTTTATGAAATTGAAAGTATTTTATAAAATTGACAAATTTGTGATCATAAGTCTAACTTTGAGCATAAGACTTTGGATCATAATCATTTACAATAAACTTAATCTTTTGTGTTTATTTTATGGCTTCAACACTTGGTGAATTTTTTAGGATCTTGCTAAGTGAAAATTCAAGATTACAAAATATATATTTATAAGAAATAAAAGAAGAAATAACTCAAATTATTCAAGTGAGATTTTCATCTGGGATAAGACATCATGATCAAACAAATGATCATAATTCTTGCTGAAATCAAAGGAGTTACTGTAGAAAGAGGGAGTTGGGGTAATAAACTGAGTTCCATAACACAAAATGAGATTCCATGTCACCATGAATCAATAGAAATATAAATAGAACTAAAAGTATTAGTTTTTATCAATAATATTTCTAATTTATATAAATACCCTGAAAATTATAATATCATTCCCTAGAAATAACCAAGTCTGGATCCAAGCATTTATGAAGAATTTGAATTATGATTTTACTTATTATTTATGATTTTTGAATGAGTCTTTCCATGCCACCAAGATTCAGAAAGATTTCCAAAATAAATTAGAAATGATATTTAGGTAATATTCAATGAATATAAGTAAAAAGTTATATGATGGAGATAAGTAGGTTAAAGTTATTATAAAAGTAATCGATATGTTGTTATATTGAAATATAAGACCTGAGAACAGTCAGAGGTGATTGTTGTGTAAGGAAGAATAAGGAGATCATCATCTAGAGTTTATATAGTGGCTCATATACTTATTAGATGATCATTATTCAAGGATCTTCAATCTTATAATGTGATATTATAACTTTTCTATGATAACACTTCTAAGAGTTCAAGGTTATACCCTTTCTCAAGTTCCAATTAATAATAAGAAGGGGGATGTGTATGTGGGATAATAACCACTGAACACCAGAGACATAGTCATCAACAAGAAGGAAAACCTCGATAAAAAAAATCTATTGAGTCATTGTTCTCTAAATTTGTGATAATTTTGAGAGAGTGGTTCTGAAAATGAATGGGAATTGAAGGGATTTGAATTTGTTAGAAACAATGAATCCCCCATTACTATGTGTGTCACCCTTCATGTGATCCAACACCTTATTAGGCTATGAACTACCCAAAATTGTTTAATGGAAACAGAAATCATCCTCTATTAAAATTACAATCATGCCAATACTCACCGAAAATACCTTGATGTTCCTTAGAGATGATCAACCTCCCTAAAAAATCCTCAACCACCTTCCAAATACTTTATAAACACTAACCACAAGGGATAAAAATGTAAAATCCACATGATGTACTATCTGAAAACAAACTCTGAAATCTAGATAATCTAGGATAAGAATTCACTATACGCAATACATGAAGATGGAACTAAACATAACTCTTTTCCATTCTATATATGGGATTGTTGTTTCGTACACTATAAATCCTCTCAGGGCTCTCCACCAGAAGTCTATACTCATATCATGCTTTAACATTTCTACCTCAGGAGCCCCATACTCAAGGAAGCCAATTCCAACACTTTACCATCAAAAAGTTCCACTAACCAATCAATAATCGAGTGATTTATGAAATTGAACAACCAGGATGACTGTATCCCTAAGAGAGGGAGGGGGTGAATCAGTTGCACATTTTTCTTTTTTTTTGTTTTATTGAAACAACCTTCCCCTCATGTTAAAGATTCAAATGCCTGATAAAAAAAATTCAACCACACATCCAAAGGAAAAAAATTATTTACATGGTTCACTATTAAATAAGAATAGCTATATCCTTTGTATGGTTTGGAAGTAATCCAATACTATACAATCCACTAGAAAATAATCCCTGGATTACAATGAGTAAGGTACACCCTTTCACTCATGTAGAACTATGTAATCAATTCCAGTAGTGGATGTGTACCCTCTTAGTAGAAATAAGGTAATACAATGATTTTGTAACAATTAATGTTACGTATGAGTATTTTTCAATTAAAAAAATGTATTCAATTGAAAACACTTCTTCAATTTATTACCCAGAATATTGTAAGAACTTATTTGACATTTTTATGAAAAATCAAGTCTGATTTTCCCAGTCCATTTTCCCAGTCAAATTCCTCTGAGTATAATTATCCCTAATATGATTCTCCTTGGTATAATACTTCCTATAATGATTTTCCCCAGTAAAAAATATAACTTTAATAGAATACAACAGATATGTATTAGCACCACTTCAATTATGAGTATGGAATACTCAGTATGATTCTCCCAGTAAGATGCTTTCTCATCCAAAAACACTTAGTATTAAAATCCCAAAACTGATTAATCTAGCCTGATATGATAATCAGCTAAATATGATTGAAAAGTTGAATACAATAATTAGAAATGTATGATAATCAATGAGTATGATGGTTAGATAAATAAAAAATTTCAATCTTGTCTCCTCTCTTTCACTTGTCCATCAAAACTTCTTCAACACAAGTGAATACATAAACTTCTTCTCCCTAAAACTTAGAGATTCTCTCTCATGAGCAGTACACTGGTCATCGAAAAAGTACAATGTACTTTTTTACATTTACAGGTTACCCGTAAATGGATTTGGAGGGAATCCCAAAAAATTTCCCACTTAATCACATTAACCATAATCTAAATTTCCTCTAAAATATTGGGCGATGTTTGACTTAATCAACTCTTCTTAGAGCTTCTTGATTATTCTAAAATCTTCATATCTTGTTCATACTTTCATTTCAATTTCCAATCCGATTTCAATTCATGATTATGATATTCTGAATCTAATTTCATCAATAAAAATCTCTATATAAATTTAATGTAAATGTATGGAGAAATGTATATCACTTCTGAATGCTGAATATGATTATTAATTTGAATTCCAAGATCCCTCTTGACAAATCATTCCAAAATAACCTCATTAAAAATACTTTTACTTATTCACTTATACTCTTTACCCTATTGAAAAATATAAAACAATTCAACTCTGATACAAATGATTTTAACCAAATTTAAACCTACAAATTTATTCAACCCTTTTTGAATGGTTGACTACCCTGTAGATCTTATTATTTTCAGTTCATTTCATTCAATGGTCTCAAGTAATTCCTTATTTCCCAATCCTGTTCATGTATAGTGATTTTTCAAAACATTAAATTCATTTGAGAATAAATTCAGAATGTTTAGAGTTCAATTGGAATGTATAATAACTTTCCATTCATCCCAAATTATTTCTTTTCTTCTCAGCCTAAGTACAATCTTTTTCTGATTATGATTGGCTTGGATATGATCATTTCTATGTAAAATCATTCTGGATATGATCATTCTGGGTATGAACTTTTTCATCCTGAGACTGATTATGATTTTCCTAAGTATAATCTTTTGACTATTATTCCCAACAACATTTTCTCCCCCTCCACCAAAATCCAATAATTCTAAATACAATAAAAAACATCTCTTTATTCTCTTCCACCCAGATAAGATAAATTTGGGTGTGATTTGAAATATATATTTTTCCTTTATTTCCATAAATCATGCATCATAAGTTATCCAGTCAACTTATGATTTATGTGAAATATGAATCATCAAAGTATCATCATATTTACTTTATCATATTCATAGAGACTCCAATTTTCAATCAAAACAACCTCTTGTTTCACGTCGAATTTAGAGTGAATCTGATAACCATTTAATTCCTACAATAAAATTTCTCTCTCATTTGACCAATTATCTCATTCCAGATAATGATCAATTATTAATTGAAATATTTTCAAATACCGGACCCGAAGTGAGTCTGATCAGAACCATAACTTTTTCCCATAATAATGGAAAAAGTGAGTCCGATTATTCTGAAAACATGAGTCCATTTCTTTTGAAAACATGGATCAATACTGTAATGTCCCAAAATTTTATTAATGAAATTTATAACTTCTTGTATTAATGTTACAATCAATCACATTAGGAAACACAATTCCACATCATGATTAAATGAAATACTATGTGACCTTCAAACATAAATTTGTGATTTTTGTGTTTTGAATTTAAAAAATCTGACATACTTAGTTGCGATTTGTAAGATGTTTGGAGTCTGATAGGATAAATATAAATTTTGGTGAATAGTAACCTACCCTTATGAATAGTAACCTACCCTTATGAATGGTAATATGACTCTTATGAATAGTAAATCATCCAAAAGAATAGTAACCTCACCCATGAATGTATAATTAGAATTTATGCATCCTATAAGTGACAATTTGATGATAGTAAAAGTATTGGTGTTTTTATAAGTCATAAATAAATAATTATAATTAATTAATTAATTTAAAAGAAAATTTATTTTCATAAATTGTGTTCATAAATTTACAATTTTATGTCTTCTGGTTTTAAGATAATTTTATATGACCTTAAGTAATTTATAATTGGATTATTAATCAATTTTAATTTTAAAATTTTTATTTTTAAAGTAAATTAGGATTTTAATTAAAAATTAAATTAATAATAATAAGAAAATTATTTTTAAAAAAAGGATTTCATTTTTTTATTCTACACATCAAAAAATCGTTAGGGTGCATTTTTGGGATTTTTCTGAAATACTTGAATTTTTGATGAATAGTGAAATACTATAATTTACAAAATAAGCTAAATACATTAATTATAGAGTCATGGATGATGTTATACTAATGTAATCCCAATTAGTTCAAACTCACATGCAATTATTACTATTAGTTTTCATGGAATCATGACAATTTCTTATCTTATGGAGAAATAATAAATTAATGAATATAATATTGAGAAAACCCCTCTCCCCTCCACTCTAAATACCACACCTCATACCATCATTACTTCACACCTCTCATGCTTCAAGCCTAGTTTAAATTCTGCCCAAATATCTTCTCTATCCCTCCCCCACATCCTGGAGATATTGGTCTCATCAAAAGACTAAGCCTAGGTTACTTAAAAAAGATCTCAAGAGGAGGATTCAAGAGGCCATAAAGTGAAGAAAGCATTTGAATATAAGGTAAGGGGAAATTCTCGAACCCAACTTACTTTCTTTGGTTTATCCCACTTTCAATCCATTTTTGGTATGGTTACTCCTAAAAAATAATTTTTTTCATCATTATCTTACCTGTTCTGGGATATACATGTTTTCCACTAGAGTTTAATTTTTTCCAAAAAAGAACGCTTCTTTCAAAAACACACCTTTTACATCTCACTCCAGGTTGATGGTTCTTGTATAAAGTATGTTATTAACTATTTATTTTGGGAACCCAATGTTTATTAATGAGTTATTATGAGTTGAACATCATTCCTTTCCATGGGTTTTTATGTTCATGATTAATATATGTTCTATGTGGCATGCATTATAATGAAAATGTTATGATGTGATGGGTGCGCCCAGAATTATATAGCACAATATGGATGTTTGAATGTGATGAGTAAACCCAGAATTATATAGCACTCTAATGCATTGGGTAAAGTTATTAATCTCAAGAGTTAATGTGAAATTATGTGTGAACATGATTCTATATTTGTTCACAACTATGTGTGGTATTTAACCATTAAGACATGATGTTTCATTTTTTATGCATTACCACATTCCAAATATTTTATTAATGTTTCATCTCATAATAATGATCCTATTACTATGTTATTATGATAATTATTATACCCATCTCATGTTATGTTGTTTCATGTTCTTATCTATCCTCTTACTAGGCTTTTAGCTCACCCATTTTTGATGTATATCCTTCAGGTGACTACTTATACTAAGGAAAATTCAAGATCCAATAAGAAGCTAGAGAAGATGGAATTAAATAAATGTTTATGTATTGTGTTGATAAAGTTATGAATGGTCATAGTTTTCCTAAGACACTAAACCTTTAAATCCTATTGGTGTAACATTTTATTTCATTTGTCATTAAAATGATGTAAAAGTAATGTAAGAAATTTAGTTTCACATTAAATAAAATTATCACCAAATATGAAATGAGGTGATTTACCTTTCATCTTAAAATTTTATGAAAAAAAAATCCTTCTTAAAAAATAAAACACAATATTTGAAAACAACAAACTTTATCTTTATATTGGTCTTAAAAATATTACCCTTTAGATTTTGTTCTTAACCAAGTTTCATAAATCACTGAATTTTTTATCCTCAAGAAATGGATTAATTATCAATAATTCTAATCCTATGTGAGATAACTCATTGTTAGAAACCAAGAATCATTGACAGAAAGACCATACTGTCCAAAAATAGTGATCATGAAAGCCCTTATATTTTTCCTTCCTAAGCTCTTATTCATCATCCTTATAATAAAAAACAATTTTTCTTCCTACAACCACTCCAAAAAATAGTTATAATAGTTCACTCACAAAATAATTATCAATCACAGCTTACCTACAACTCCCCCTTTTTTACATGCATCAAATAGATACTTTTATAAAACTATTCATTCTCCCACTTCACAACACTATCTAATGGTAATATAAAAGAGGGGAAAAACACATACCTCATCCTTAGGGAGAGATATGTTGGAAACCCATGTTCAACTTCAATTTTGAGAAATATTCCTTCAGTAAAGGTTTTGTGAATATGTCAGCACGTTGTTATGATGTTGGAACATATTCCAAATTCAATTCATTATTCTTGACATGCTCTTTGATGAAATCATATTTGACATCAATATGATTTTAATGAGAATATTGAACTAGATTCCTGGTGAGATTGATTTTTATTTTATTATCACAACCCAAGATCAAGGGTAACCTCACTTCCTCAAGTAAATATTCTAATTGAGTTTTCATACTCAAAAGTTGAGTAGTATCTTGAGTGGTAGAAACATATCAAAATAAGTTATAATGATAGTTACTTAATTCTATTTATTTGAATGAAATCCAACATAATTATTTTCTATAAAGAATACTCCACTAGATGTGGATCTCATATCATCAACATTTCTTGTCCAATAAGCATCTGAATACCAAAACAAGTCAATACTATCTGAAATTCCATACCTGATTCTAAATTCTATTGTACCTTTGATGTATCTGAGATTTTTTTTCTAGAAAGTAAATATGATTCGTTTGGAGCACTCTAAAATATTTCACACAAGGTAAAAACATAAAAAATTTCAGGTCTTGAGGCATTCAAATACAAAAAACATCCAATAAACTTTTGGAACTCTTTCTGATCAACTTCTTTTTTTTTCTATATATTTTTCAAATTTGTTACCACTGAAATTAGTGTGGAAAAAGGTTTTTAGTTTTCTATGAAAAACCTCTAAATATGTTCCTTATCATACTTTTTTTGAGAAAGAAAAATTTGTCCCCAGCTTTGATTTATTTGTAAATTAGGAATGTATTTCATTCCCCCTAGCATGGAAATTTCAAATACCTTTTTCATTTCTTCAGAATACCTTTAACAACTTATATTATCATTCCCAGTAAAGATAATTTCATCAATATAAACAATCAAAATGAGGGAATACTCTTGACTTTCTCTGATGTAGATATTGTGATCCACTCTTCCTTTATTGAAATCCATCTTCCTTAATCACTTATCCAATTTGAAATACCATGCCTTGAGTGATTTTTAGGCCATAAAATCCTTTTTTAAACCTTCACACATAACTGTCATCTTTCCAAAAAAATCCACAAGGTTGTTCAATATAAACTTCCTCTTCAAGATATTCATTTAGTAATTCTGAGTTAACATCAATTTGAATGATATTTTATCGTCATTCTAAAACAATAGAAATAAATATTATAATTTTTTCCATTCGTTCCACCAAAGAAAAGGTTTAATCAATGTTAATAACATCAATTTGTAAGTACCTTTTTCACACCAAGCCTGCTTTGTTTCTTATCACATCACCTTCTTCATTCAGATTGTTTTGGCAAAATCACATTGTACCAATGATGTTTTTGTTTTCTAACTTGGGTAAGAGCTCCCATGTGTCATTCTTTCAATTTTATCCCACTCTTTATTCATGGAATGAACCCATTTTGGATGCTCAAAAGCTTCTTTCACATCATTCAGCTCCACTTTTGAATATAAAGAAGTATGTATAAAAATATTTTCCATTTTTCTTAATTGATCCTTCCGATATTGATCTCAAATTATATTTTAAGATTCCACTTGATTCATTATCCTAGGATGAGATTTTTGAATATCTTCCTCATCACTTAAAATAGCTAAGTTTGATTCTTCTTCTTGATTAGGAATACAATTGTTTGTATCCTTATCATAATTTTATTCTACAAACTGCTCAACTTTTTTTCTACCTAAATATATTTTTTATCACCTCTTTCTATTACTTTCACATCAATATAATCAAAAATTATTTTTGGAACTTTGTTTAAGAATATATATCCTCTTCCGTTCAGATCATAGCTAAGGAAGATTCCATCTTCACCTTTCTGATGAAACTCTCTATAGTATCCACCTTTATCCTTTATAATACATGGACTCCCGAAAAGTTTAATGTGATTTAAACATGGTGTTTTTCAATAAAACATTTCATATGGAGTTATATCTGATTTAGTCCTATAATAACAATGGTTCTATATATAAATAGTAGTACTCATGGCTTGCCTCCAAAATTTTGGAGAAATACCAAGTTCATGTAAAAAAGTTCTTCCCATTTCCACCAAAATTCTATTATTTCTTTCTTTCAGAAACCCCATTTTTTTAGGACTGTATGGGGAACTATACTAATCCACAATTCCATGTTTCTTGGGATAAATTTCAAATTATTCACTTTTTTATTCACCACCATTTTCGGTTCTCAACTTCTTCACTGAATACTCACATTCTTTCTTAGCCTTCCTTCTAAAACTTTTAATCATTTTCAAATAATTTGATTTATTTTTCATATAAATAACACAAGTAATGTGAGTTAAATCATCAATGAAAGTGATGAAGTAATTATCTACATTTTTTGACTATTTTCTCATTTGACCATATATATCAGAATGAATCAGCTCCAGGGGTTGTTTTTAACAAATCTAAACTTTCTTATGCACAACATTTGTAATCTTTCCTTTCTGATAAATAGTACAACACAAATATATTATTTTTTGGAAAATCAAGAATGTATCAGACACTATATATTTTGTATATCTTTATCATATTTCTTTAACACATGTTTCCCATCCTTTTAGGCCACAATTGATTCTCTTCCACCATACTCATGTAACAAGAGTTTTGTATTTCACCAACTTGAAATAAGTTTCCTTTTGTATATTGGACTCTTGTAATTTTTTTTCTATATTCCTAACTTTAAAAAAAACCATATTTCATGAAGATGACTTTGTTACCCTCATTACACAACTATGATACACTTAGCAAATTGTGTTTCAGCCCATAAACTTACAAACCTTTCTTAGATTTCATCTTTTCTTTCCCAATGATGGATGATCCAACACCTTGAATTTTCAAGGATTCATCTTTCCAAATGTCACTGTACCTTCTTTAAAATCTTTCTCATTATTCAAAAACATTAAATATTCTGTCATATGAGAAGAACACCCACTATGAAGAATCCATGGTTGTTCTCCTTTTGTATCTTTCAATGTGGTTTCAACAACAAGAGATTTTACTTCTTCCTTTTCTTTATACATATTAGAATTCATACGATTGTTATGAATCTTTGGTTATGCCAGTAACAAAATAAGAAATAAATTTTCAAGGCGTCCAAGTTGATCACATCTTTCAAAAAAAAAATTATCGGGGTTGGAACCTATCTTCAATATTTACTCTAACTTTTTTAGGTTTCTTCAAAAAAATCCTCTCAAACTTCTTCTTTTGAAGGAATTGTCTCCCCCTAAAATCATTCCTTTCATAAACTATAGAGTAATAGTAATTATGTTGGTTAAACCAACATATATTTTCCATATGTTCGAATCCCCAAAAATAATAGAAATAGCCATATAATGATTATTTGCCTATGAAACTTATGTATTGGTTTAAATTTTGAATACATTTCTCAACCACTCTTCTATCTTTCCTTTCTAACCCATCAACCTTTCCATTATCAATTAGATTCTTTTTATTATTTTCAGCCTTAATAGAATCAGAAGTGTTTGAAACTTTTCCTGATCTAGATAAATCATTTTTAGAGTCTGGATGTTTTGTAACTTCTAAATTCTATACTTTTTTAATCTTGTACAATACATAACTTTACCATATTTCTTATTTTTAGATACTATTATATTTGTTTCTCACAAATTGAAGATAAATTTTATTTTTCATTCTCAGGTTTCTCATTTAAAGAGCTTTCACCAACTTCATTGATAGAGTTTTGGATTTTTTTTTCTTAATTCATCTTTAGGGAGTATTTGTTGGAAAAGTTATAACTCTTCTTGTATTTCATTTAAATTCACCTCCAGATGCCAATTATGATTATTTTCTTCTTCAAGAGATTTATTCAAGTCATTAATCTATTTTATCAGCATTAATTTTTCATTAGAAATATATTCTATATTTATTATTGATGAACATTAATCTTCCAAATTTTTGTTTTGATTTTAAAGACTTATGACATTTCTTAGATGTCCTTTCAATTATTCTTTCAAATGCATTTCAAGTTGAGTTTCTTCTTCTTCAGAATTACTGCTTCAAAATTCTTCATCATTCACTATTATGATAAAAGTATTTTTAATACCATATTCAATTGATTTTTTCGAATTCAACATAATTATATTATTTTTTCCATATATAGATAAGAATATTCTTCTTTTGGAATTGAATAATTTCCTATTATTCCCTAGGGAATAAATTTTTTCTTTTTCACCCTATTTCTTCCATGATCTTATTGGATTTATTCCTTATTCTTCACTAGCCTCTTCTTTATTTCTTCGAGGAAAATTGTAAGCAAAGTTCCCAACATCTCCACATTATAAAAATTTTATAGAAAGTTTCCATTTATATTTTCATATACCCATTTTCACACTTTTATAAAACAAGGATAAAATATTATCAAGATCTTTACATATCTCATAATTTTAATTATATTCACCCACTTCATATTTAATATGGATCTTCTTTGAATTTTCTTTCATTATTTCCTTGAAAGACATTTCTCTTTCAATGTTTTTTTTTATTTTCACCTCATTATCTCTTCTCATTTCATAAGTGATGAGAGTGCTATGGAAATCATCAAGAGATAATGTTACAAGATATTTGTATTCTTTTGAAGAAACTTTCACATCAAACTTACCAGGAAGGATTCTTAAGATCTTTTCAACAACATTAGAGTCATCTAATTTTTCCCCATGACATATGATAATACTCACAATAGAATTTACCATAGTAAAGAAGCCCACCATAGATTCATTCTCACCCATATTAAAATATTTATATTTCAATCTCTAGATTTGAATGTTTTCCTTCTTCACTTTTTTATTTCCTTCATATATATTTTTCAGTTTATCCCATATAACTTTGGCTATGGATACACCTTTTACACTTAAGAATTAAATTTTAAAAAGTGATGATAATATATCATTATTGGACCTTCTATAATTCTCTCGATTCTTCTTATCAACATTTGTAATAGGAGTTTTAAAATCAATAGGAGTAGACCCATATGTTGCAGCTTCAAGAACATCATATACAATAGGCATTAGATAAAGAAACATTCTATATTTCTAGATATAAAAATTTTCTCCATTGAAGACCAGAATACCTTTACTATTCACACAATTAATATTCTCCATCATCAAAGAATAATAGAAGGGAACCTAACCTGTGATACCAATTAAAAGGACATAGTCAGGATGATTATATCATTGAGAAGGGGAGGTGGTGAAACAATGATACTTATTTTCTTTTTATCTTTTCTTGAAATAACCTTCACCTCCTATCTAAGATTTAATTCCCTACTAAAAAAAATTCAACTACACATCCAAAGGAACACAAGTATTTACAAGGTTCATTATACAATAAGAATATCTATATCCTCAGTATGGTTTAGAAGTAATCCAATACCAAAAAATCCACTAGAAATTAATCCTTTTATTATAATGAGTTGGATATAACCTTTCACTAATGTAGGACTATGTAAAACATTCCAATAGTGTGTGTGCACCTTCTTAGAAAAAACTTGGGTAATACAATGATTGTGTAATAACTCATGTTACTTGTGATTATTTTTCATTTAAAAAAATGTATTCAATTGAAAAAAATTCTTCAATTGCTTACCCAGAAGATGGTAAGGGCTTATTGGACATTGTTATGAAAAACCAAGTCTGATTTTCCCAGTCCATTTTTCCCAGTCCAATTCCTTTGAGTATGATTCTCCCTAATACGATTCTTCTCAGTATGATAATTACTATTACGATTTTCCCCAGTATAAAAAAATATAACTTTGATATAATATGATTGATATGAATTGACAACAATTCAATTCTGAGTATGGAAAACTCAGTACAATTCTCCCTGTACAATTCTTCATCTGTTAGGAAATCTCAATGAAAAAATCTAGAAACTCATTAATCCAGCCCGATATGATAATCAACTAAATATGATTGACAAGATGAATATAGTAATCAACTATGTATGATAATCATTGAGTACAATGGTTAGTTAAATTCAACATTGTGAGCTTGTCTCTTCTCTTTCATTTCTCTGTAAAAATTTCTTCAATTCAAGTGAATATAGAAACTTGTTCTTATATCTAAAACTCAGAGCTTCTCTCTCTGGAATAGTACATTGTTCATAAAAAAAGTAAAATGAACCTTTTTCCTTTTATAGGTGACCCTCAAGTAGATTTTTTAGTAATCCCCAAAAGTTTACCGCTTAATCTAATTCACCCTAATCTCAATTTCCCCTAAAATCTCAGGTGAATTTTGAATTCATCAAGTCTTCTTAAAGATTCTAAATTATTCTAAAATATTCATATCTTCCTAATACTTTCATTTTAATTGCTAATCTAATTTCAATTCAAAATTCTGGTTTTTCTAAATCTAATTTCTTTAATACAAATATCTGTATCAATTGAATTTAAATGTATAAAGAAATGGATATCACTTCCAAAGGATGAATACGATTATTCATTTGAATGTTAGGCTCCCTCTTGATAACTCATTCAATAATTGTCACTTTCAAACCACTTTTACTCCATAAATTATTCTCTTTAACCAATTAAAAAATATAAAACAATTCAACTATGATACAAAGGATCTTGACCAAATTGAAACCTACAATGTAATTCAACACTTTTTAAATGGTTGACTACATTGTTGATCTCATTATTTTCTTTTCATTTCATTCATCGGTCTCAAGAAATTACTTCTTTCCCAATCCTATTAATGTATCATTAATTTTTCATGAATTTAAATTTATTTGCGAAAAAAATCATCATCATCATAATTAAATTGGAAAATATCATATCTTTCCATTCATACCAACTTCTTTCTTTTCTTCTCAGCGTAAGTACAATCTTTTTCTGAGTATGATTGGTCTGGATATGATCGTTTCTAAGTATGATCATTCTGGATATGATCATTCTGGGTACAATATTTTTATTCTTGATCCTAAGTATGAACTTACCTGGTACAATCTTTTGAGTTTTATTCTCATAAAACTTTTCTTCCTCTCCACCCTGATCTGATTATTTTGAATACAATTAGAAACATCTCATTCTTATCTTCCACCTTGATACGATAAATCTAGGTGATATTTTCAATACCTATTATTCCTTTTCTTCCATCAATATTGAATCATATGTTCTCCAATAAACTTATCATTTATGTGAAATATGAATCATCAAATAATCATCAAATTTATTTTATCATAGTCATAGAGACTCTTATTTTCTATCAAAATAACCACTTCTTTCACATTAAATTCAGAGTGAATCTGATGAACATTTACTTCCATAAAGATTCTTTCAATTTCATTTGAATTATTCTATCATTATAGGTAATGATCAATTACTCATTAAAATCTTTTCACATACCGGACCCAAAGGGAGTTTGATCAGAACCACATATTTTTCCCATAACGATGGATGAAGTGAGTCGGATTATTCAGAAAACATGAGTTTTATTCTTTTGAAAACATGGATCAATATTATTCTCACCAAATAATGAGTGAGGTGATCTCCATTTCATCTTAAACTATCTTTAAAAAACAAATACTGATTTGAAAACCAAATAAAATATTAAAAACAACCACCTTCATCTTTATCTAGGTCCAAAATATTTGTCTCTATCACAACCCAATAATAGTGGTGACTAAATCCAAATGACTCACTACAATTTATTAATCATAATCCCAATATCCCACTCCTCTCAGTAAATCTATATCAGGGTCTCAAGGATATTTTTATTGTATTTACGTTATAATTACTTTTCCTTTACCTAATTTTCTCAATTACTCAAGGGCTAAATACTTGAAATTATTTCACTCACTCACTAAGGCCCATCCTATGAGAAATTTTTCTTACCTAATAAGAAAAGACCACATAGGTTCCTATTAAGTGATAAAAGACTCCACATACCATGGAAATGTATCCATCAATCATTTCAAAAATATCCATACCAAGTGATGCACACCCAACTCAATCCTATAAGGCATTACCTAAGCTTTCTACAAAGTTAAAAACTCTCCAAGCCCCTCTATAGGATCTGTGAATCTGAACCCTAGGGGTACATGCATGAAATTCACATACATAAAAATTAATATGATTATGTATGAAATAAATATCCTCCTAAAATATTTTCAAATTTAACTCATCCAATATCATGTCTTGATCTACCCCTATTCACCTAAAATTGAAAAATTATAAAAGGGGATAAAATTGGGTTTACATTGAAAAAATGAAGAAACACATATAATAACAAGAAAATTCCTAGGTATTAACCTATCAATGAAAAAAAACAACCTCATACTTTATAAAACACATAGATCATCCAAAATACATTGACCATATAGAGATAATAAAGAGGAAGATTGGAAAATTATAAAGGATTGGGGATTGGTTCTATGGTTGAGAATATCAAAGGAATAAGGGGAGGTATCTTATAAAATATAAATAAAAAAATCCAATTTAACATGAAGTTGTATATTTCAGCATAAAATAGGGGGCCATGATGCAACACCCCCTGTGGGGAGCCATCACGATATGACCATAAGGTTCACATTAAAACTATCCTCTTTAAAGAAGTATAAATAAACCACAACCATACATTGTGGCATGAGTGGATACTTCATGTTGAAATAATCACCTATAAGAAATATTTATGATGAAACTATACATAATTATGGAATGAAGTTCCACATATAGTTAAATTCATACCCATATTCTACTGTATGAATCATTAATTTTCACTACCCATGGTTTCCTTAGGTAATATATTTATTGTGATGATTATCATTAAAATAAAATTTATGATCCATGGTCGATTGCATTATAAAAATTTGATAATAGTTCATTCCTTACAAGTTATTACTATGAATGTTAATATATATCTAAAATCGATGAACTTAATGGTTCATGTACACTATATAGGTTATAATAAATTTTGGATAATTTTTAAAAATTAATTTAAATATCTAAAAATAAATTGAATATGAACCACATTCTAGTACACAAGAGGATGATACAAAATTTGATTCACCACTTTGTGAAACCAAAATTTCAAACATGGAGAAAATGATGTTTACAATGATAAACAAGATAAATAATATTTTTGAACTCCATGAAGGAAATAACATGATTGTTTATTTATTAATGAAAAATATTGAAACTCAAATGATTAAACTAGTAAAATTAGCATCCTCACTACCACTTGACATCCCTTTTCTAAACCATTATTTGGTTACAAGTGTGGTAGTGGATTTACATGAAAAATACTCTTTTTCCTAGTATAGTGATGAGTCCTATTTGATTATTCATTCTTATTACACCAGTGATAGATATTCCCCACCACAACATGATTCTACTATTCCAATTACATTTGAAGAATGTGAGTTTCATATCCTTTATTTTTTAGATATAATGGTCAAATAGATAATTTGATTTCATGTCCCACACTTATGATTCCACAAAAATTATCCCAAAACTGAAAATTAATTCCTTCTATTCATATAATATTATAAATGCTGAGGATGATAATACATTTTGGTTTTGGAAGGACATTGAAGTAAGATAAAATTTTATTACATTAGAGTTAGATTAACCCAACAAACCATGAATTTCCATATGTTAGTGGAAAATAATGTAAATTAACTTGGATAATCTCTTGAAAATGATCATTATGAGTTAGTAACATTTTCCAAAATTATATCATTTAAAATAGGATAGGGTTAGAAAATATAACAATAATGGTGGTTGGATATACACTAAACATTTTAGAAACACTTGAAGAATATTATTACATGGAAGACTTTGTGATTATGGTGATACATGTGCTAATGGTGAAACATGATGATTGACATATGAAAGAAACTATAGGTAAAGATATCATTATTAATATAATTGATCCACTTAATCAACTAGAGTATGTCCCATTTTCTCCATGCATAAAGGAACTAATCACTCCACTTGAAAACCCATAGAGTCTAATAATAGTCATAAACTAGGAGAATTTAATGAAGTTATAGAGTATGAATGGTAACATCCATAACTAAATATATCCAAAAAGCAATAAAATGAGGTCACTATTTAACCTCTGGTGTGCCTCTTCGTATTATAGAGGTTGTAAACTATAGGAGAGGTCCTGAAATAGTCATGGGAATATTATTACATAAAATATAAATCCTAAGGGTCATGGATGAATATAATAATTTTTTTCATAGTATGTCCCTTTAAAAGGCATATCTAAAACTCGTTGACACAAAATAGAGAGCCAAGAGGGTGTTATGTAGTTAAAAATATAAAAGTAAAACAATATATTATATGTGTATAAAATATAATAGAATTGTAATAGAAAAATATATATAACATTAATCATCATAAAAAAATAAAAATAATACCCCCTTGGTTGATACATATGTTGCACAAAATAAGAAATAAAATATAATTGACTCTATCCCAATTTAAACAGCAAGATATATCCAAAACAAATATCCACTATAACATCACACATCATAATATATGAATATAAATCTAATTATATACATATACTATAAAAAACCTTCCCAGTTCAACCTGACACATCACCCAATATGGCTTACCACAAGGCCTTAAGAGTGACTCCTCAAATTATAGAGTATTATGACCAGTTAAGAGGGTCCAAAATGGGAAGTGGGGATACTATTACTTATGTTCAGTTTGGAATAACATTGGAAATAACAAAATCATCAACAAGAATAAAAAAGAGAGTATGAAAAATAAATAACAAAAATAAATGCCTACTATAATAAATGAAACGAGGCATGCTATCATATGAACTCAAAGAATGAAAAAAATAACAACTAGACTCCCAATAGTTTTACCACATATAAAAAATAAAAAAACTAAAAATAAATTCAAAAGGATCTTCTACCAACACTTATCCAAATCACATACCTGGTCTCCATGATGCCTCAGCTGCACTAGCTCGATCCTAAGACTCCCCATGAGCGACTCTTCTCAATCAAGAAGCACTGGGCCACAAACCTATCCATCGTGAAAGATTTTAGACAACCTAAAAGTAGACATCCGGTATACAAATATAGAAGAGTGAACATACATGGGGTAAAAAATAAATCTCAATAGCCCCCCAATAGTAGTCCTATTATTTATTTTCATAACAAGTGCATGCAGATGTGATATGCCCAGCCTATCCAAAACTAAGAGAAACTAGTATAAAATAAATAACATCAAGAAATGAGGTAAAAACAAGGAAGATATCCAAACACATGATCTATAAGAATCCAAGTTAAATCTTCTCCCACTCTTAGACCTACCTATATGAATTTAAAAATGTGGCTCACATGGCCACCACATCAAGTGCCACTGCTTAATCAAAGCGGAGTTTCAAAGTTTTCCATAAAAAAAATTCATGAATTTTAGACCCTAGAATCTCATCATATGTGTCTAAAAATTAAAGATAATATACCAAGATTTATGAATCCAATGGTATGATGGAATTGGTGATATAACCCCACTCTACACATCTAAGAAACTATCATGTCCTAAAGGTCATGCAGAACAAATTTGGATATAAATGATAGACCAAAAGTATATACCAATAGATGAGAACACCTAACTGTGGGTCCAACACATGCATTGTACCAAGGGATTCCATACAACTAATGGGAATGAAAGACACACTATCCCAATGAACCACTCAATTAATCAAGATCCCACCACATCCATGACATATAATATAACAACCCTGCACTTTATTATATATTGATTCTTGATTTATTTCATAATATTACAGTTAAAACAACCTGTAAGATCAATAATTCTTGTTTATTTGGGAATTAGGTACATTAAATTAATTTTTAAACAAGAAAACATCATCTTTTTTGAAAACTTATTTAACATTCTCCCACTTAAAACTTCACGGGACAACTTAGGGATAAACATAAGAAAGTGGTGATCTATAAAGCCTAGTAAGGAAATAAACATGGAATAAAAAGAAGAGAATAATACATGTTTTAAAATAGGAATATCAATAGGGAATAAATGTGGTCATAATCATAAACATTAACAATATGACATGATATAACATTATAACATAAAGGCAACATTGGAAATATGGAAACAACTTAAAACACTAAATCATAAAAATAGGTCATGGATAAACGAAAATACATAATGATTAAAAAAGTCTCATAAAACAGTTAGGTTCACTCTATGTACCAACATGAAATGTCATGAGACTAAACAATACCCAATTCATTGGAGTTATATGTAATTTTGGGTTCTCTTGTCACTTTCATTTCATTATCATTCTTAATTATGCCATATAGATCATACAACATGGATTCATTCATCATCATATTTTATTCCATGATAAAAATGTACAGAATATATATATAAGTACCAAGTCAAATAAGTATAAGTGTATAATGTTTAACGCCCTTGATTAGAAATGGGTATGGTATTCAGTACACAATTGATTTGGCATGGAAAATTGCAGTGAAAATTCAGCTGCATAACAATGTCACTTAAAAAATCATAAAATTGGTTGATGAGAGAGAAAGGGGTCTCGAATAATTTGGAAATAAAATAAGAAGTAATAGTAATATATAAATACATATCCCATAATTAATAATTCTAAATATAAGGCATAAGATAATAAAGAAACTTGAATAAAGAAGATAAGGTGATAATCCCTTATTAAATTTCGGCATGGTAACATGTGTACATAAAGTCTCATGGGAGGGATTAATGAGAGTGAAAGATATCTATCATTATATAGAAATAAAATGGAAATTAAGGGGATATGGAAGAACATATCTCAACATGAGAAAATTGAAATTGAGAGACATAACCTAAAAGTAGTTCTTGAATTTAAATGATAAGAGATGAATATCTTACTTGAGTGTGTAACTCCAAATTTTTGGGAGGATATTATTGACAGATTGAGGAAACCTTAAGAGGAATCTAGAGAGGGTAGGAAAGACTAAGAATGTGCTAAAATAATTTTGGGTGAATAGAATCGGGATCTTGGGTGGGTTTATATAGGAAATGAGTGTGGATTTCATTATTATTTTTCAAACATAGGTTTTGGATTCTATATAATAAAATAACCAAAACCGTAATCCTTTCTATGGTTTATATTGAATAAGATTTATTTTCATTATTTTTATAATTCTAATATCAAAACTTATTAAAATAATACCCCTGATGATGTGTAAGTGAGTCATACACTTAAAGAAATGATTTTAAAGCATTTAAACATATTAATGGTTTTGGAGGATTCATAAAGGATTTATGAAATTAATGAAGTAAAAACAAAATCAAATTATTTTAAAGGGAACACATATATTTGGTATTTTATACACTTTATAGTATTTACTATATGACTTTTGGGTCATTATGAGGTTATAATACACACTTTATATTTATATAGTATTTAATTTTTACCTGAAAATTTGACCATCTCAAAAATTTATGAAAAATTCACCATTGGATAATTTAAAAGTTTTGAATCAAAAAATAAAAATAATTTGAAAAAAATAAATTTTTTAATATTTTTATTTTCACTTTTAAAATATTAATGGACATTTATTAATAAATGTTTGGTTGTTGACATTAACAGTTTTCAAACCCTTATACAATTTGTGTTTTATCCTATAGAAATATAATTTTTATCAAACTGATTATTTATTAATTTAAAAAGTTAAAATAATAAGGAATAAATATAATCATAATTTTAATTAAAATGAAATATAAATATTCATAATATTTGTTATACTTTGTTTCTATTCTTTGTAAAATTATTTTTACCCTTAATTAACCTATTTTCCTTTCACCTTGGTTATTAATATTTAATAGAGTTACTATTCCTATTGTCTAAAAGTTAATTTCACCTTATTACCTAATATTAATTATGATGGTTAAAAATTTGGAATCAATTTTATCAAAATAAATTAACACAGGTGGAATGAATTTATTTAATATAAAACCGTAAGCATGATGGAAAGTGGTTTTATGAAAAATACATTTTTTAAGGAAAAGATAATTTTACATTAACTCTATGACGAGTTATCTTTATCATATAAATTTAAATTAATAAGGATATATATATATATATTATAAATATTTTATTTAGATAATTTATCACTATGGTTTATTTTAATTAATTAAATTGGATTAAAATCACATTTTTAAAATAGTTTTCATAAAATTGCGTTTTAATCCTAAAAATGAACTTGTATTAAAATATGGTATAAAGATGATTTAAATAAAATATATTAAATTTAACTAAATAATACTTATGTTACCTTGAAATAAAATTAAAACAATAATTTTACATTTTAATTAATTTATTTTTCAAAAGAAATAACAATTTTACATGAAGATGGTATTTTTTACTATTTATAAAAAATATATATTTTATGAAAATCCCAAATTTTAACACTAAGTTAATTTGCATATGATTATATAAAAAATGGAGTTTTTTAATAAAATAAATGTTTTAAGGTTCTAGAAAATAATTATAATATTTTTTATAAAAATAATTTTTGAAAAAAACATACTTTGAAGAATGAAAAGAGATTACCAAAAATTGATTGACTATTTACTAAGAATTTTTTAATATATATAATATATATATAATTCATAAATTAGTTAATTATTATCATTCTATCCAATTTAACGGAATAATGTAAATGATAATATTTATATAATCATTGTTTGTTTGGGTTCGGTGTCATGTATCTAATACGATATCGAATATAGTTTGTCTTTAAAAAACTCGGGCGTTACATTATTCCCTATTTAATAAATTTCATCCTCACAATTTAAACAGGAAATCCATTATTACTATTTTTATTCATTGAATAGAATAAACGGAAAATTAGGGATGATTAATTTTAAACTATTAAACACATAAATGAGAATCCAATGACATTAAAGGGATAAATTATAAATTACATCTATTTCCTTAACTTATGAATTTCTAGGATTTAATCTTTGTTATCCATGATATATTTCCTAATATATATTATTATTTGAATTTTTTTGTTCCCTTAATAATGGTTTGTAATGAGATTATGAATTTACAATAGCATATCCCCCTGGAGTGTCAAAAAAGGTGTGCATCAAGGCCAATTGTCTTTCACCATTTCCCGGTCCAGTTTAGCTCAATGTGGTGTTTTTGGGTTTTATCTCTAGGTATATCTATTCCAAATCCACATAGACTTGTTGTATCCAAACATGGATATATTTTCATGATTAACCAACTACTCAATACTTTCAAAAATTTATGGATGTTTTCTAATACTTAGTCTTATCCCTAAGGCTTTATCTAGAGTTTTATAATCCTAATCACAAAAATAAATAAACCTCCCTTTGATAGAAAATATAAAAATCATACTTTTTATTACACATTAATTCATTATTTTTTATATAATATTACACTAATTACAAACCAAAATATCGATAAGTCTAGTATATTTTATAATTAGGTACATTAGATAACAATTTAAAAGAGGAAAACATCATCTTTATTGAAAGCTTCTTTAACAACCTCACATATAAAAGTACATGGGATAGCCTAAGGACATACATAAAAAAGGGGTGAGATATAAATACCTGTAAGGAACCAACATGGAATAACATAATGATAATAATACATGTTATACAATATGTATATCAATGGGGCATAAAAGTAGTTATAATCATAAATATGAACAACAAGACATGGAATATCATGATAACATAAAGACAATGTGTAAAATTTGGAACATCATAAAACACTACATCATAAACATAGGTAAAGGATAAATGACAATAAATCATGATAGGAAAATTACCATAAAGTAATTAGGTGCACATCCTGTCTCAAAATTAATTATAATGAGATAAAACATTACCCAATTCATTGAAGCACTATGTAATTTCGGACACACATGTTGCTTTCATTTCATTCTCCTGCTTATGTGTGCCACATAGATCATACAACATGGATTCATTCATAATCATATTTTATTAAATGATCATATAGTGTAGAATACATACATGTAACTCCAAATTCAAATATGTATATTTGTATAAAGGTGGACACCCTTGAAAAGAAATGGTTATGTAATTCACTATACAGTTTTTTTGGCCTGAAAAATCATGATGAAATTTCGGCAGCATAACTACATCACTTAAAAATTCATAAAATGGGTTTATGAATGAGAAATGGTTATTTAATAATTTGGACATTAACTGGGAAATAATAGATATCTATAAATACATATCCCAACATTAGTAATTGTAAATAGAATGCATAAGATAATTAATAAACATGAATAAAGAAGAGAATGTGTAGACCCCTTACTAAATTTTAGTATGATAACAACTTTAAATAAAGCTTCATGGGAGGTATTAATGATATTTAAAAGGATATAACATCATATATAGATACAATTTATAGTAATTTTGATATTAGAGAACATTTATCATCATGAACAAATTTAAATTGAGAGACATACCATAAAAGAGGTGCTTGAATTGAATTAAGAAGAGAGGAATCCCATAGTTGAGTGTGTGGCTCCAAAAGCTTGGGAGGACCTTCTTGAGAGATTTGGGGGTGGATTGGGAGGAATATAGAGATGGGAAGATAAATTAAGTAATTTATCCAAGTTTTTTTAGTGTTGAGAAATGAGATCTTGGGTGGTTTTAAATAGGAAATGTATGAGGATTTTGTTTTTTTATTTCTCAAACATAGGTTTTAGACTCTATATAATAAAATAACCAAAACCACAAGAAATACCATGGGTTTTCCCATGTTTTCTTCCAAATAGGAGTGTTTTTTGTTATTTTATATTTCAAATATCCAAAATTATTTAAATAATACCCTTGGTGATGTTTAAGTGAGTCATACTCTTAAATAAATGATTTTAAAACCTTAAAATATATTAATGTTTTTGGAGGATTCATAAAGGCATTAAAAAATTAATAAATAAAAAATAAAATCACATTATTTTAAATGTAAAACGTAGATTTTGTTTTTTGACACCCTTTATAGTATTTATTACATCACTTTTGGGTCATTATGATGTCATAATACATACTGCATATTTATAGTCTTTAATTTTTACCTGAAAATTTGACAGTCTTAGAAAATTATGAAAAATTAACCATAAGATAATTTAGAATTTATAATTCTAAAAATAAAATTCACACTATCAAAATATTTTTATGAATATTTTTATTTTCACTTTTAAAATAATAATCGACATTTATTGAGAAATGCTCTATTTTTGACAAAAACAGTTTTTGTACCCTTATAAAAATTACATTTGAATTCATAAAAATTCAATGATCATTTATATTTAGTAAAAATTATTTAATAAAAATATTTCATTTAAATTTAATTTATTTTAGAAATCCATTAATTCTTAAAAAGTAATTTCTTAATTGAAATTGCATATTACTTAAAAGTAAATATTTTTTTACAGTATACAAATATATTTTTTATCAAAATAATTGCTTAATCATTCATAAACTTAAAATAAAGAATAAATATAATAATAATTTTTATTAAAATGAAATATAAATATTCATACTATTAGGGTTACTTTGTTTCTATTATTTGTGGAATTACTTTTAACCTTAACTAACCAATTTTCCTTTGAATATTGTAATTAATTTTTACTATAGTTACTATTAATATTGTGTAAAAATTATTTTTAAATTATTACATAATATTAAATATGATGATTCAAAATTTGGATTTAATTTTCTCAAAATCAGTTTATAGAGGTGGGAGGATCCTAAGGACATAAGAGTGTTTCAGAAGTGTCGGGCATGATGAAACCCTAGGCGGTGATGGCCACTCTGGGCCCTCCACACCCGAAGGGGGAGGATCCTAAGCTACCACACACTAGAACTCACCCAATGCCCTTCATCCCCTTATCAAATCCCAAATTATTTCTTTATTTCCACCTGATTTTTCTAATCCCCAAAGTCATTAAAGGCTTCAACAGTTTCCCACAAGTGTCGATCTCAAATTTAGAATTCACTAAGGTGTCCTCTCTTCTCCATTTAACCTTGATCGTGAACTTTAAGCATCTCTGGCCATCTATTAATCTCTTAGAATGCCAAATTTTTGAAACACTGGGTCAGTAAGAATGAGCGATGGTTGGGTTGCTGGACTCCAAACATATCATTATCTAATTTTCTTCTTAAGATGACATGATTATCACCTGGTTAAGTACTGCTCAGACCTGTGATGGATCATGATTTTTTCTCATTAAATTGTTGTATGATTTTAATTTTCAATGGGATTCATCAACAATGGAAGTTTGGGTATGTTTTCTGGAGCTTCCTATACCATTTCAAAATCCTTCGATTATTCATATGATAGGGAATATGGTAGGGAGATAGCTCTGTTCGGACAGTAGGACTAGGGTAGTGTGTCATCCAATCTTACCGAGGGTGTGTGTCAAAGTTGATGTATCTAAAGTGAATGTTGAATTATTCTATATTTTCATGGGTGAGGAGTTCCATTATAAGTAGCGCATGTTGTTTGAGTATTGATATGAGTTCTGTTCCTCATGTAAGAAACTGGAGCACAACTTGGAAGTCTACATGAGCAGGGGGTTGAGACATGGAGATGTTCATGAGACTCGGGCCATAGTTGGTCCTACTGGTGGGAGTAGCAAGATACGAGAGGTAAATTGCATGGATGGAATTAGGGGAGGTTTAAGTGCTACGAATAATGGTTCTATTGTAGTAGTTATGTAGAAGTAGGCAAGGGTGTTGAATTCTGAAATGAGTGTCACCGAAATCTTCAATAGGTTGAGACATGATTTGGCAGGCCCACCATGATCTATTGAGGTTGCACAAGTTACAAAGAATGATGGTTCTCTTAAATTTTAGGAGAATGATGGATTGGAAAGATGAAATGCAGTGGCAGTGAGTGCTGGGGATAATGCTGGTCTGGTACAGGTTATTGCTGCTAATCATCAAGTGGCAGAGGCCTAGTGAATCCGAGTAGTGAAGTGGTGGATAAGCAAGTTGAAAGTAATGACTGCACTATTGGGGAGGATCCTCCATGATTGGTCTTGGAGGATACCAATATTCACCAACAGTTCATGGACCAAGGTTTAGTGAAATTATGAAGTGTTGATACACCTGCACAAGAATCCATGAATGAGGAGCTCATTATTGAAAAAGTGAATGATAAAAGTTCTCCTGTTTCCCTAGTTCGTGCAGGCCATCATTAAGGGAAGGAGGTCATCCTAACCTGTAATCATCTTGCAGGTCTGGAGGGCTTGTCTCATGATTAAGAGAACACCATTAATGAACATGTAAAAAGCAGGATAGAGACAGACGTGGATCTCCATGGTGACACCTTGGTCACGGGGAAGAAAAACAAAGGGTGAAGGGATTACTTGTATCTTCTAAAGCCAATGAAGACCAAATTTAATAAAATGTTTAAAGCAAAAAAGTTAGAATACTTGCGTGCTTTTAGTGCTAATATGTAGGGGACTTCTGAATGTGTTATGGCCGATTCGGGTGAGGATGGTGAAGAAGACAATTTTGTAGAAAATGGTCCTAAAGAGAAATCCCTAGGAATTATTGTTCATTCAGAAGAAGAAACAGCGGAGGAGTTTTTTTTTCAATGTTACTCAGGAAGAGGCAGACAAGATGATGGGTAGGCCACCTCACATGTCTTTCAATAGTGAGCAGGCTGCTTAAATTGACAAACAAGACCTTATACTGACTAGCGGTTTTAATGAATGGAAGATAAGTAAAGAGGATTACTCTAAAACATGGGAAAAGATGGATAATTTCTTTGAAGAAATAATTTGTAACAATCTAGATACACATGTTCACTCTATCTTGTGGACACTCTTTAGGGAGAAATCATCTAATTGGATTAAGTTATGTTTCAATAATTTTGAGATCTCTTTTGTGGTCTGTACTCCTGGTTTAATTGTGTGGTTTATCACTTTTTTTAAAAGTTCTTTATAATAAAAAATTTAATTTTCAGTCAGTTTATAGTGGTGGAATTAATTTATTTAATATAAAACTATCAAGCATGATGGAAAGTGGTTTTTAAAAAAATATATTATTAAGGAAAAAATGATATTAATTTAACTGTATAACTAGAAATATTCATTATATGGATTTTAATTAAAAAATATAGATATATATTAATTTTTTTTATTTATATAATTTGTAATTACGGTTCATTTTAATTAATTAAAATTGAAAAAATTTAAGCATTTTCAAATAGTTTCTAAAAAAATGTGTTTTTAATCATAAAAAAGATTGTTTTAAAATATATTATAAAGATGATTTAAAATTAATTTATTAAATATAACCAAATAATACTTATTTTACCTTGAAAAAAAATTAACAAATTAAATTTACTTTTTAATTATTTAATTTATCAAAATAAATGTCTATTTTACATAAAAAATATATTTTACACAATTAATTGAAAAATCTATATTCTTTGAAAAAATAAAAAATTTAACCCCAAGTTAATTTTGATATGATGATATAAAAAAGGGCGTTTGTTTTATCAAATATTTTTTCAATGTTCTGTAATATAATTATAATATTTTTTATAAAAATAACTTCTAAAGAAAATATATTTTGAAGAATGAAAAGACATTTCCAAAAAATGATTGATTATTTACTAAGAATTTATTAATATATATATGAAACACACACACACATGAAGACACACAAAAACACACACACACAAATATATATATATATATAATAAAGTATTTAATACTTTTCATTCTCTCAAATTTAATGGAAGGGTTAAAATGATAATATTTATATAATCATTGTTTGTTTGGGTTTGGTGTTGTGCATCTCATAAGCTATCGAACATAGTTTCTCTCTTAAAAACTCGAGGTGTTTCATATAACCTCTATCCAGGGCATAACAATCAACTAGTATGTTTATCTTGTCCAGATAATCCGTTACATCTATAGTCACATCTTATAATAGCTAGCTAATGGAGGAGAGAACCAAATCAAAACATATGGCCAAAAAAAATCCAAGATCACCAAAGATTACCCTCCTTAAAAAACATTCCTGAAAAAACACTACCTCAAAACTTATGGATAGAGGCTAAATAAACATGTGAAGATCCATCCTTCACCCCATTGTCCAATAGATGAACTAGCAACATATATCAACTCTTGGTCAACAATGCACAAGGCTTATTTCAACACCCTGGATCTTAGCTTCTGATAAACTGCCACCACAAGCTCTCAAAAACCCACCATAAGGAAAAAACCAAATTCAGGGATCCCATGAACCCTGGGGCCACAACAAAAAATTTACGTACAACTGAGAACTCCCCTACCACACCCAATATCTTGGTCCACACCCATAGAAACATCTTGAAATGGATAAAAGGCCATAAAAAGCAGAACACCATATGAGGGTTCCTCTAACACATCCAAAAGCATGGGACACACCCATTATAGAATCATCCCAAATAGACTTTAGTGACCTCTAAATGATCCTTGATCAATAAAATTCCCAATGTTCAACCAAAATAAAATCATTCTAACCATGGAATTTACAACAGTACTTGTGACCACCTCAAAAGAAGGACTCTCCATAAGGGATCCTCATTATAGAAAAAACCTCTATAAAATCCAATGAAAAAACACATCATCTTTAATTCTTGGATAAAACCCATAATTAGGTACCAAATCACCCATTTGGGAATCTAACCAATACCTTTCCACACATGCATTCTCAACAGCTAACTAATACATCAACTAATCACTTGATCATAAAAAACCCTACAAGGGAATACTCAAGAGTACCTCATACTCATATTAGCAACTCAAAAAAATCCATCCATAATTTCTATCCCACAATGTTATCATATCCCCAAGGCTCCAACATCCTTGGTCCTTAAACATATAAGATGAACCTAAACTGCTTTAACCTTGAGCAATTGGTCCTAAAACATAGGAAAAAACCAAGATCTCCTTAGAGATACCACATGATCATGTATTCTATAATCCATCCAAATTACCTCAAATAGATCACCATGGGACACTAAATTGAGGCTGATCATCGATATCACAACCCTCACCCGAACCTCGATGCTTATAACCTAACCCCTATGGGGTTTGAGAAACCCAACCTTGATGGAATCCTTCTATAAACACTCTCCCATTCTAAAAAACTATCCAAGCTACCTCAACATGCTGAAAGGATTCAAAAAACATGATCTACATGAAAATATTCTTATAATGTAATAATAATAAGTCCAATTATGACTTTAGGGAATAAAAACACCTAAAACACCCTTGATGAAAAAATTACACGGTGCGTACTTATGGGTATATAGTTTCTACTTATGAGTACACAATGTGTAATTATGAGTACATGGTGTGTACTTCTGAGTACACACTATGTAATTTAGAGTATATAGTATGTACTTACAAGTACATGGTATATAATTTCGATTACATGGTTTTTACTTTCGAGTACATGGTGTTTAATCTCAAAGATGCACATAGACAAAAAATACTATATTTCAAAAAATAGACAAGGGTTTTGGTCATGAAATACTACATGGCTAGGGAATACATGGGATTTTCATAGGTACTTATAAATGCCTATGTATTCCTCACATGGGGTGTCCGACCTAGTGCATGACCACATGGCCCTGTGACACTACACAACGTGTACCCAGAGTACGTGGCATGTACTTCCCAAAACTCTGTCTTCCCATGCACTTGACCACATAGTCAGGTACATGGACAAGTGATACTACATTATTTTTTCTTCTAAAATGTCATTTTCCTCGAATAGAATGAATATACGACATGTGTTTTATGGACCACATGCTGTGTACGTGGGTTCTTATGAAGAAAAAACTCCAAATCTTCCTGACACCCCAAATTTATCCTTAAAAACCATATATTAGCCCCCATGATTTCCCCAAAAACCCAAAAAAGGATTTAAAAATTAAAAACAAATATTCTACAAGGATTTGTGGAGTAAAATTTAAATCAATTTTACCTCTAAGCAAAAAATTCCAATGTTTTATGTTGAATCCACCACCCATAGCCACCATTCTCCTTTTCGACCCTCAAATTAACCCATGGAAGTGAATCCTCCCTCTCCATATCCCTCTTATATCCCACTCCCTCTCTTAGACATGTGATGGTAATCCCATAGGGGAATTCATGAGAAGCCAAAGGTAGAAAGGGGAAAAGAAAAAGGAAATAAAAGAACAAGGAGAAAACAGAAAAAGTAAATAAAAGGGGTCTAGGCCTGGTTCCTAATGTAATGTTCTTACTTTCCTAGGAAACCCCCTATTCTGAACTCAACCTAGGATACAAAAATATCAATTTAATAGTCCATTTAAAATATATCAATGAATGAACATGCATGAATAAATAAATATTTAATTAATTAAATACTAAATATTACATGAAAATCCAAATGTCTAGGATTTCCACCAAAATCCTATCATCGGATAAACAACTTATTTCAGGAGAAATGGAGTTGTCATAAAAATTATCCAAGATCATCTTATATGAGATTTTACCATTTTTCTCTAAAATATCATGGTAACAAAAGGTTCAAATTGACCACAATTTTCACTACCCATGATGATGTGGTTCATCACAAACTCCCCACCACAAATGATTCTCACCCCTAAGAAGCCTTGGTGGATAACATGTAGCCATGATCTACCCCAATCATTGGTAGAACTAATGTTATCTCAATCATCCTCTGACCAATCTTACAACATCCATAACTCTCTCTCAATATGAGAGACATTCAACAACAACTGATCTGGTAATCCCCATGACAAGAGTATCCTTTTCATCACCTCTCTTCCCAATTGGAAAACTACACAATCAACAATATGTCCATCACCAAATTCAGTTGATAGATGTGTCCCAACTGATCACACCTAAGTTCTAAAATGAAAACAAAACTGCTCATTCCCAACCCACCAAGAAAAAAAACTACTACACACAACAAAACTATTAAAACATGGTTCATGAACTCCAAAATCCTATTGTAAACTCCCCAATATAAAACAATTTCTTAATAAAGTATGAAAAGCATAAAATAACCCACGATCACATGGTCTAAGTCCTAAAAAAACTTAGAGAACTCACTCTAAACCCTGACCATGCTCCTCACATGGGTCAGTTACAACAAACCAAAACACCCTTCACACTCCTCTTTAAAAATGATACATCTGACTCATTCCATAATCAATAAAATCAATACCCTATAGTCAGGCTTCAAACTAAAACTAGATGTATCTAACCACAACTACACTACATTAACGAAAGAAAAACCAATGATCAGGGCCAGGAAACCAACCAAACCTTCCCTCTCAATCCCAACATGACACATGAAGCACTTCTAACAATACACTTCTCAAACACCATGAAACCTCCTGCCTAACCAATTATTGGTTATGGAATACCTCAATGACGACACAAAGGAAGAACCACACCACCCTCCCAAGACATTAGTGATAGAAAGTACATGGTCCCCATAACATGACCTGAAAAACAATACATGGCATGAAAAACTCCTTCCCAAGGAACATAGACCTAGGAATTTAGGGTACCAATAGCATAGGGGAACTTGATCCCAATCCAATGACCCCTTAGGCATCCTTTCCCTCATCAAGAAACCAATAGGGTACTCATATACCACTACCAACCCTCTTGGGTTTCCATGTGTCCCTTGATAAAGGTGTTTCATCTATAACTCTAGAGAACCTCTTGCAACAAGATCTATATGACCTTTCATGAGAGGAAAAAAATATACATGTGGTTTAATTGAGTATAATGACACCAAGTACTTATACAAGAAAAAACTGTATATGTAGTGGATGGCACTTTAAACAATTGAACCTCTATCAATAACCACACACAAATATGCATATGTAATGTGAGTCCTATCTTCCAAGATCGATGCTTGGAAAGTGGACTCTTTCCCACAATCTATGATTCAAAAAACAAAATAATTCATAAATCCACAAACCCATGTGCATCACACTTGGTGAAATCACAAAACCCTGAAACCAAAATCTAAGAAAAAAAATTCCATGCAATATAAACTTGGGCTTCTAATTGGAAAAGGTGTTCTAACAAACCAGTCTGATATCCATCACAAGTTTGGAAACATTCTTCAACCAACTCCCCAAATCAAAAGACCAAAAAATTTCCCCTGATACTATTTTGTAATGAACTAGACCAGATTGACCTGACACGTCACCCAATATGGCTTGGCATAAGGCCACATGCATGGATCATTGAATTCCTATGGCTTATGAACTACGATAAGGGTATCAAAGGTTCATTATTGAGACTATAACCTTAGATAGAGTGATATAAAAAAAATAAATAACCAAAAAAATCCACAACCATAAAAATATGAGTTTGAAAAATAAATAAATAAAACATATATAGGCTATAAAAAATGAAATATGTCATAAAATCATAGAGACTCAAAGAATTCAAAATGAATTACATTCGGTCACCCACTGGGAATATCACATATAAAAAATATACCAACTAAAAGTAAATACAATAGGCTTTACAACCAATATTGATCCAAACCACATACCCAATTTACAAGACACTCGAGCTACACCATCTTGATCTTGGGACTTCATATGACTAACTACACTTGATGAAATAACACTGGTCCTTGATCCCATCCATCACATGAATTATGATCTAACCTAAAAGAAAAAATTAGGTCTACACACATGCCATGTTGAATGTACAAGGGGTGATAAATAAATCTCAGTAGGCCGGAATGAATGGTGGACCTATAATTTACTATCATAATAAGTGGATGTATACATGATACGACAAAACAATTCAATAAAAAAATCAACTATAATAAAATAAACAACTGCATAAAATATAAAAAAAGAACAATTAACTATGGGGTCTAGTCTTACACTTGAACTAAATCTACTATCACTATAACGCCATCCAAAGGAATTATGAAACATGTCTCACACAATAACAACATCAAGTGAATCCACCCAATCAAATAGGTTCTTCAAAGTCCACCACAAGGAGAATCATGAATGTTTGATCCTAGGTTCTCATCATAGATATCTAAACACATAAGAACATCTATTGATATATAAGATTATGATGACATGATCAAACTTGCGAAAGATATCCACTCCACTCTTTTGAGAAACCATTAATTACCGAGATTCATGGAGAACAAATTTGGATCTAAATGAGGTCCTAGAAGTACAAATCATAACAGGGGAACACCTCACTATGGTACTAACACATGAACTATCTTAGAGGATCCAGTCCACCCTATGTGCCAGATAGATACACTATTCTAGTGAATCACCTAAGAAATTGAGAGCACACAAAATCCATGGAATATAACCTCCAGACAGGGTAAAACACTCAACTAGAAGGGAAGAATCATCCAAATTTTCCATTAGATCCATAATCCCATCTAATAATATCCATCCAACAGAGGAGATAACTAAATAAAAAATAATGGAAAATGCCCAATCCAAGATATTCCAAGGGTCTCCTCCTCAAACCATAGTCTGGAGTCAAAACTTCATCAAAACTCCCACACCAATGGAAACCAAATTTAGGATGATCTAACCTCAACCCACCACCCAATAAATTACTATAATTGATGATCAATTCTTGACCACAAAAACATAGGGCCTCTTTTAGTACCATGGATCTAAACATCCAACAAATATCCACTAAAGGCTCCCAATAACCGAGCTCATCACTAAACCCAAACTCGAGGTTCCCACAAACCCCAGGGTTACAACACAAAGGTGATGAATTACTAGGAACTCCCTTTAAAAACCCAATCCCTCAGGACATTCGCACAAAAACATCCTCAATTGGATAAAAGACCATAATTAAAGTAGGAAACCCAATAAAGGTTCCTCTGGACATAAAAAATCACAGGATACACCTAGTGAAATAACATCACAAATGGACCTTAGTGGACTCAAATTAATCCTCAACTAACAATGATACCAATTATCATAAAAAAGAGAAGCATGCAAACCAGGGAATTCACAATAGTCCTCATAACCACCTCAAAAAAGGACCCTCTCAAAGGGATCCTTAGTATAGGGAAAAAAATGGGGAAAAAACCATGATAAAAAAAATCATTCATCCTTACTAGATAAAAAATCATCCATGGTAACCAAATTTCCCATGAGGGAATCTAAAAAACTCCATTCCACACAGGAATTCTTAACAACTGACCATGGAACCCACAAATAAGTTGATTAGAAACCATCCCATAGGGTAACTCTAAAGAGTCCCTCAGAATTATCTCAAAAAATCAATGACACCCAGTCATAAAATCTATCCTATGGAATCAACCCAACCCAAAGACTCCAATATATCTTGTCCTAAAACTTAAGAGATAAATCTCAATAGCTTTAACCTTGAGGAATTAGTCTTGACATGCTTGGACAAACCAATATCTCATCAGAGATACCAGATGACTCCATATTTCAAGATTCATCCAAATAACCTCAAATATACCCTCATGTAATAATTAACATAGTCTAATCACTAGGATAATAACCCTCACATGGGACTTATAGCTTATAACATAATCCCCAGGAGGATTCAGAAATCCAAAATCTCAGGAATCCTTATGAAAATTGTTTACTAGTCTAAAACAAATTCAGAAAGCCTCTACATTCTTAAAGGATTCCACCATCATTATATATATATATATAAACACTCAAAATGGATTACTCACAAGTCCATTTAGGACTCTTGGTCAAAATAACAACCTAAACCCCTTATCTAAAAAATTACATGGTGTGTACTTCTAAGTACATGGTTTTTTACTCTCAAAGATACACTTGGCTATATACTTCAAAATGGTTAGAGCAAATATGGTGTATTTCCTTGTACTACTACATGATTAGGGCACACTTGGGGTATAATCCTGTACTACTACACATCTATGTACCCCTCACATGGGTTTTCTACACAAGTACATGGCCACATGACCATGTCCAACTATAAAATATATACTCATAGTACATGACATGTACTTCACAAAATAATATTTTTACAAGTACTTGGAGACATGTCCAGGTGAATGGAAAAGTAATACTAGATGATGTATACTTAAATTAAACATTGTGTAGTTATAAAAGGTCATATTCCCTCAATAAGAAGAACACAATACATGTTTTACCTAAACCACATGCTATTTACACTAGTTTTCTTGAGCAGAAACCCCTAAATCACCCCTAAATCACCCATAAACCCCCATATTTGTCCACAAAAACCATAGATCAACCCCTAAAGGTCCTCAAAAACTAAAATAAGTATTTAAAAACACAAAACTAATATATAGGGACTTGTCGAATAAAATAAAAAATTATCCTACCTTAGAGTAGAAACTAATGATGCTTCACACCAAATATGCCACCCGCACTGCCAAACTCTGTTCCCAGACTCATACAAACACCTGATGGTGGCTCCTCCCTAACCCTTTCTATCTTATCTCCCTCTACCTCTATCATCCACATGAAGTGAATCCCATAAGGTAATTAATGAGAATCCAATGTGAAAATGGGATAATAAAAAGGAATAAAAAGAAAAGGAAAAAAGAAAAGGAAAATAAAATGGAACATGTACGACCTCGATTCACTTCACACGGTTATGCCTCACATATAGACCCCCCATTCTGAACACAACCACATAGATATAATCTCAATTCCATTATCCTTCTAAAATCTACCACCAAAAAAATATGTGAATTAATTAATATCTAATTAATTAAATATTAAATATTTTCTGAAAATTTGAACATCTCATATTTCCACAAAACATCTTTCCTAGGGTAAAAAACTTATTTTAGGACAAATAAAGTGGTCAAAACAATTATCCCAAATCATCTTACTAGATAATTTACCATTTCTCTTAAACAATCCCAAGAACCAAAGGTTCAAATTTCCCTTGATTTTCACATACCATGATGACGTAGGTCATCACATGTACCATCCATAAAACACTAGTCTTACATATGTATATTGAAACTCATGATGTTTACATTGGTAAGGGTGAGTGAAATTACCAAATAGGATTCCATAAATTACCTCAACACATTGAGTGCTATTTTGTAATTGGATATATGTAAAAATATATGGAGAGTAAAAATCCACCTAGAAACATAACCCATGATTGCTCAAAAAAATCCTATCTCCTTACCATCCTAACTAGAAGAGACATGCACATTGAAGACTCATATTATTACTTCCTAACTAATGCCAAGTTTGATGTGCTTATAATCAATGACTCATATACCCTTATGTTATAATGAAGTAAAAAAAAAATCACTCATATTTTTATAAAAACAATATCTAAGAGGAAACATATACATCAATAAATATTCACACATCAAAGTCCTAACTATCCTATAAATTCTCTCACTATATTTTAATTGAAAAAACCAAAAAAAAGGGAAATAATGATCATATCAAGAAATATAATAATGGAAAATAAAATAGGATCTGACCATCAAAAAAATATTTCAAACAATAATGGAAACCAAAATGGAATTCAAAGAGGAACCAAAGCCTCAAATACAAATACAATAATAATCCCTTATTAAAAATGGATAAACCAAATATGGGGAAAAAAATAAAAAATTCATCTCTTGCACCCTAACCCATCTCATATTATCTTATATCAAAAAATCTATCCCTAAGAGTACCCATAGATAATATTTGGATATATTTCATATATTATAACTCATCGTAGGATACGAATCCCACATAATGGTATTATAATACTACTGCAACATATTAGTATATTGGATAATATGTCAATGTCATCATCATAAAACATATCCCATGTACATGAAATTATTTATCTGGGTCTTCTCATCACATATAGTTGATACTTCCTTCCAATCACTATTCAACATACCTCTCTTAGAGCCTCATTAGCTATTATGACCTATTCATCATTTTAAAGGGGAGATCATTGTTTGAGTGAGTCAAAATATAAATTATAAAAATAATTAGGGTATGCGATTTTGAATGTAAAATAAACCAAACCCCTCAAGATAAATCTTGAACATTGAGATCATTTTAGATGTTATATTTCCTAGGGATTTTTTATCCTAATCAAGAGGTATATCTTACAGTTATGAAATCCTTATAAGCTATGTGACTAATAAATCTGTCTCATGTTAGAAGAATCCAATGTAACTATAAAGGAATCCATACTTCCTGCCCATCATAACACTAAAGAGGTAACCCACTCACCTCCTAATCCCATATACGAATATGTATTAAGGATCTCTAAAATGAAAGGTTTACATCCCATGATTCAAACATTATCCATCAACAATAAAATTCAAGGTACTAACCTCAACATCAACCACTGAGTTTAATAAACTGTCACTCATACAAGAAACTAAGGAGGTTAATCAATCCTCCATAATTTCAAGCACTACCTGAAGGATGATAGAAAATGGTCTCACCCTTCATTTAATCAATAAAATGTCTCACACCCAACCCAAGAGTTTATCCATACCATGATCAATACCAATGAATGATTACTCCATCAAAGTCTCACTAAACCACATGAATCACTCTAATAAGGATAACTAAAGATTCCTAGACATGATCTCATATCAAAGGTTATTACAAGGATCCCATGAACATATATCAAAAGGAAACATGCTCATCATCTCAAGTAAATTTAACTAACCTATCACCCAAGAGAAGGTTTCACCCATGATTCACATAATATCATGCACAATAATGAATAAAGAGATAAAATATAAGGAAACCATAATTCAATTGGATCACACAAGCATACAAGATTTAAAAAATAGTGGTACTTCCCCCACATGGTTAACTAGACCAAATATCTTATAAAAACCCAGATTTACTTTCATTTAAAGTGTGATTCAATAGTCTCTTTATGAAAAATTTGAAAAGGGATTAAATTTGTCAATTTAATAAAATAAGGCCCTTTTATTAAACTGTATAAAAAATATATTTATAATACAAAAATTCGTTCAGTTGAAGTCATAATTAAAAATCAAAGAGTTAAATTAAATCATTAGTTAAAATTTAAATTTAAGTCTAAATTTCCCTTTTAACTTTTATTTAAAGGGATATACCATTTCCCTAAGAAAATTACCTTTATAATTTCATTATTTTCAATCCATATTAAATAATATGAACTCATTTGTTTTGAAAAACCAAATCACACCACCATACAAGACATAATATAGGACTCCAACACCAGTTTGACCAAGGAACTACCAAATGAACCATTTTACAACCTATATGATATTTTTTTGATTATTAAGACAATGTTATACAATCCCATTTATGGGGGGATCATATACCATTCCATAAAATCATGATCATTAGAATTAATATAACACATGGGTATAAAATAACCCATGTTATCAAAATAATCAATGCATAAAGCCCGCATACCTTGTATCACAATATATATAATTATCCCAAGATAATACAAGACTCTAACAAGTAAAAAAGAACCTATATTATTAATAAACAATGAATAATAAAACATAAAAACATTGAAATGAATTTCCACGGTCAACCTAAATGGAACAAAACTCATTGAGTGGTGCTACAATGAAAAAACCACATGAAAAGAGGTGTGTTCCAATTTTGACACAACCCTAAGCCTATGATACACAAATGATGCTGTTTATAGAACCAAATTAATAATAAATTAAATCTAATTATTTTAAATTCCCTAATTAAAATTATATGGTATTATACCTTAACAAAATAATCATGATGTAAAATTAATGTTTCCTTATGGATCCACATCTATACACCTCACCAAAAAGCCCCATAATATTGATGTGATTCTAATTTTATTTAGAAGAAAAACCCTTTAACCACTATACCTTTTATCAAAAATCATAATAAATAGAGGAATAAAAATAAGGGAGGTTGAATGAGGATTATTTTCACTAAATAAACAAATAAATGACCCCCGTATCACTTAGATCAAAGGTAAAAAAGGAATAGAAAGAAGATATAAGAGGAAAAACTTCCTCCTCTTATGGTTAGCTTAAAAAAGAAAACCATGGGGGGGGGATGTTAAAATAATCCTTTATAAAATGACCAACCAAAACCTCTATAAAATAGTTATGGATCCTATTATGTACTTGGTGGGATCCATTGAATATATAGTTCTTAACATAAAGTCCAATGTAATTCTAATAGGCTTATAGTGGCCAAAATAGTGTGCCAACCCCACTAGTTTCACAATTGAGTATCTATTGTTATTATATTGCATACTCTATGGATACCATTAGCCACATTTAACTTATTTTAATATAATAAATACATGAAAACTCATTCTGAATATTTTCCACCAGCATTTACACCATTAAAATACCCATTCTTACACTTAAAATATGTTCAAAATTTAATCCCATTGAACTATTCTCAAAATTTCAAATTCACCTATCCAAAAAATCATCCTAGAGTATGGAAATAATTCCAATACATTGAAAAATATAGTTTAAGGCCATTGAAAACTCCCCACTATAACACTTAACATCATGAATAATCAGTAACAATCAATTTTTTATAAATTTCAACCTATTATGGTTTTTAATTCATCATCAACTCATAGTGTTCAATCCCTAAATTCATATCATACTTATGTTACATGTATCCAAAATAAAATACCATTTACCAAAATCTACACCATCATCTCACTAAGTCTCCCGATGATTTCACCATAATCACCATCTCATCATTGAATATTTTTCCCACTAGATCATCCATATATTCTATCAAAAAGAAATTATAATCACCTAATAACCCCAATAACATTGATTATCCTTATGAAAATATATACCATTAGTGAACATGTTAATCCAAAAACAATAATAGTCCTTATATATCTATACTTATGGTGCCCTCCACTATAAATACTGACTACTAAAAACCAATTTAGTCTAATAATTATCCACACTATATAAATTTCTTATTGAAAATTCATCTAAAGAAGTGTTAACATGAAAACCATAAATAATATTATCTAGATACCCAATACTAACTCTAAAAACCCATAAATTAATCATAAACCACATGTTTCTATTTAATTTACTACTTAGTATATCTTAAAACACAAAATTCAAAATACATGTTAAACTCTTGACCAATCACAAAAAACAAGATATATTGGTTATGCATACTCTATATATTATTTTTTAAATCATAGTAAACACATTTTACACACATTAAACTCACTTTAGTTTTCTAAAAACCCATTGGAATCCAATGATTTTGATCAAAATATAAAGTGAAAAAATTATTAGTGTTTCTAGTACTTTCCCTAAAAACTATTTCTATTTTTAAAATCTATTTTGAAATCAAAATTTTGAAAAAAGTTTCCTTGATTTCCCAAATATGAAATAATACCAAATCCCTTGGATGCACTAATCCTTTCCTAAAAGTCACCCAAAAAAATATTTTATATATACTACTTAATTGAAAAAAATATTATTTCAAAAATGGGGTTTCCTTAAAATACCTATTCATTTCAAAATAATTTGTTTTATGAGACATTTTTAATTTAACAAACATGTAAAAAATATTTACGCACACCTTGTTCCATTTATCAAGTTTTATATTAAAAAATTAGGTTTTCTTCATGATCACAAACATCTAGGAACCATTTAACTATGATAGTAATAAAATTTAAATAAATAGATCAACTAAATTAAGAGACCCCTATAGTACAAATAAATTTATTCACCTCTTATAATATATTTTAAGAAAATATTAAATAGAATATATTTTTTATTTTCAATTAATAATAGACTCTATTGATATAGTAATCAAACATTACCACACATATGCATGTGTATTATGACTTAGGAAATCTTTTATCATGATAAATTAATAAGGTTTATACCTCCTTATTGATATCTCTAACACATCCCCATTACTTCCCATATTAAAATCCCCAAACCATAGTCTAACTTGACCTAAAGTGATTATTCCTAATACTAGACATCCCTTAGAGACATGTGTCTCAACCATATCTATTTCGTTCATTCTTGTTCATGATCTACCTCCCAAGTAATAATATTATATCTCTATACAAAACAAAATCCATCCCAACCAAACACATGATATGATAACACTTTGTAAAGTCCCCAACCAAATTCACCTAAAAAGTAACCCAAACAAGTATTTATATAACCTCTAGAGTTCATACCCATATGAAAAATTAAATAAGTTAGTAGTAAGGGATTAAAATAGTTATGATTAGAATTTTCCCTCAAATATTAGGAATAAGTGGTATACCAAAATCTCTCAAAATTTTAGCCAGACACATCTATATAATAGACATACCGAAAACCGATAGTCGTAAAATAAAGAATGAATAAGGTGTCCCATAGTCCATAATATAGTAGTAAAATAGTATATATGATGTTAATAAAAAATATATAACAATAATAGATAAACATACATAAAAAAATACATCATCATCAAATAAATAAAAGGTCCCTTTACCTGATATATATGAAATACTAAATAATAAATAAAGAACAATAGAATCTAAAATAACTCATGCAATAAGATCCTATCAAAAACTCACCCTATATATATGTATTTTATTACATTGAACTATAACTTAAGACCATATACTCTACCTATACATAAGGTTTACTTCTTTTTTTGAAATTGTGTAGTTGTAGCTACACAAGATCTCTACAATTCCTCAGAGAAGTGTAACATGTTAACTGAGAAGTTACCCAAGTAGTTTCCATAGGGATAAAAAAATATAATTCACAGATTGAGTCAACCTATGGAAGAATCTGTATGCAGTATGGTGTGTGTTTATATCAGGGGATCACATGAAAAACAGAATAGAGTATAGCTATGACAGTTGTACTGGAGACAAGCATAAGAGTAATGATGCTTTTTTTGATTAATATATAATTAATTATTGGGGTGCTGGGATAAATTCATTGTTTCATCATCCATTCTTTAGAACACTCACTCAGTTATTCCAATAAATCTCTCAAAATATTCTTCAGCTTCTTAGTATAATCATATGTCCCAATAAGGTCGTCTATGATTACTATAATGGTAGTAGAAAGTTTTAATGGCACATGATTAGCATGTAACTTAGTCTCTTAGGTAAATATATTCATTTCAAGACAATTCCCATAATTCAAGTGCATATATTGATTCCAAATCTTTTTACTTCACCCAATTCCATATGTTCAATTACTAAGTGATAAATGTATTAAAAAATTAAAAATATAAGAATAAGATAGAAAAATATAATTTATTAAATAAATTAAAATAATCTATAACTAAACCTATACTTAACCTAAATGGGTAACAAGAAAAACACATTCATTATATAAAATCAACTAAGAATGTGTAAGAAAACACTTATATAACGGTTATCATGATTCATCTTTCTACAATGGATAGATCTCCCCATTCTTCCTTCTCCAGTAGAGTGAACTCTGAACCTCCCTCCATATACATGGTATCAATTCTATATAATTATCTTATATTTATATGTTCATTCCATGTGAATTAGAAAGTAATGAGATCACTAAACATGGCTAAAAACTTTTAGTTCAATCGATTAGGGTATTTTAACATTCCCATGTAGATTTTATTTTTAATCCCTTGGATTTATTTTGACCTATTAATATTGTTATTACATTCCCTAATTTTGTTAGATAGTTTTTCACATGGTTTACTTTTCTTACCATAAGCTATTAATGTGATATATATGGATATATCATTGATCAAAGACCCCCCAATGCTGCATATCTTTCCCTTCACTTATATTTAATAATTTAAAGTTTTTTATAGTGATTTAGGGATCCATGAGTTCTTCTGAAACTATTATGTTACTTTATAGGTTAAACTATAACATTTTATGATATTTTATCTCTAAGGATATGTTTGATTAAATGAATATTACGTTAAATCCTCACATTACAATGTCTCAACATCATAGACTTGATTTTTTGGAATATATATAGATTTAGAGGGTTATAGAAATATTAATGTTCTATTGAAGAAAGAGAACATCCTTGGGAAATGACATAGGTTGTGTTTGTGTGATTATAGACTTGGGATGTGATGTGGGTTGCGTTGGAATGGAAACATAGACTCAACCACCCAACTATTAGAATTACTATAAGCATATTATTGTAACATAGATGAAATTTCCTTGTTTTTGTAGGATTCACTATCCAACTCATACAATGTTGAGTTAATACCATATATTTCATTACAATGTTTAAGGTAGAATTGGTAGTAATGGAACCTTGAGTGTTTCCCCCACAACATGTTATAACTGGAATACTCTCATTAATTTGATGTAGTATCTGCTGATGAGTAGATATAGCTTCATAGTGATGGAGGACGGTTGTTGTTAGGGTACTAGTTGTAACACCCCAAGATTCTATGGTACTCTTCTTTTAAATAATTCAATAACTTGCACTTAATGAAACATCACATTCAAGCAAACCACGACCAATCAAACTAGCCATTTGAAAAAATGGTTATGAAAAGTATTAACCACATTTTTTCATTTTTTTTTCAAAATAGACTTCATTTTTGAATTCATAATATCAAAATTTTCTTAGGGTAAAATTTTGGTAATTTTTTGGAAAGTTACAATTTTTGATGAATAGTGAAAAATACTGCATTGTAGATAAAAAACGACTTTTTAATTTAAATAAGTAATTTAATTTTATTTTATTTTAAAGTCAAAATAGATACATAATACATATATTAGTTCAATTAAATTCATTCGAATCATTTTTATAATAGAAATATATATATATATATTTAATTTTATTAAAATTTTAAACATATCTTTTACCCACCTTCTAGAAACATTTGTAGATTATCATTAAATGTAATTTTACCACTTCTGTGAATTGAATTTCAAAAAGTACAAACATGGTTGTAATCAATGTAACACCCCAAGATTTTTCAAATAATTATTGGATGCATAAAACACTGAGTGTCTATAAAACAACACTTTGTTATAATCTAGCCAATAAACATAATTTTATAACTTCTGTGATTTTAATTTCAGAAAACTAGCATACACGATTGCATTTAGTAAGATATTTAGTGTCTGATAGGATCAACTTTCATTTTTTATTGAACAATAACTTGAACCATATGAACAGTAACATACCCTCATGAATAATAATGAATAGTAAATCGACCAAAAAAATAAAACTTCACCCATGAATGTATAAATAAAATTTAGAAAATAACTGAAAGGTTAGGGCATAGCCCTTATTATTAATAGAAGGAAAAGAAAAGACAACAAGAGGGATGACGGGGTCATACAAGAATAAATTCCCTCGTACCTAAGGAGAACAAAAAAGAACTCAAAAGTCATAGTCACATTTATAGGAAGGGTCATAGTCTTTATCCCATTCAGACTCATAATCCAGAGGGTCATGAGACCTCTTAACCATGGTTGGATTCAAATATGAGTAATCCTTTCTCAGTCTCTCTTTCCTAGAAGGAACAGGCTGAAGTCTTTCACCATCGACAACCACATTTTTTCCCTTTGGACAATACTTGACTATAAGTTGATATTTTAGTAAATCATAAATATTTTAATTACAATTTTATGATTAATTTAATAATTTAAAATGGAATTATATTTTAATAAAATGTAATCATAAACTATTATTTTATTGTCTTATGGTTATAAGATAATTTTATGAGACCTTGATTAACTTTTCAAAGTGTTATAAAACAAGTTATAATTTTAATGTTTCTTTTTTGAATAAATTATGATTTTATTTAAAAATTAAATTAAAAATATTTAGAAACCTATTTTCAAAAAATGGACTTCATTTTTGAATTCTACATGTCAAAAAATGGTAGGGGTGAATTTTGGGTATCTTTCTAAAATACTTGAATTTTTATAAATGATGAAATACAAAAATTTATCATATATAAACATTATGAGTTAAATACACTATTTATAGAATAATATCTGATGTAAGAACCATTTTTTCGAAATCATATGAAATTATTACTATTTTTGGATATATAATCATCACTATTTCTTGTCTTATTGAAAAATAATAAACTAATGATTAAAATATTAAGAAACCCTCCTCTCATACACTATAAAAACTACCCACACTCCCCTCTTCTCTTCACTATTATCAAGCCTTATGCCTTGTATAAATTTAACACAAATCTCCTCCCAAGATCCTCATTCACTTATATCATCCCTTGGTATCATATAAAGTCCAAATATTTTCCCATAAAGAGGTTCTCAAGGTAGATTATATCAAGTGGTAAATTCCTCTTTTCAATTCTTTTACTCTCTTTTCAAGTTCCTTTATTTTATTTTCTATACTCACCTATAATTGTGAAAATGTTTTGAAAAATCTAGTAAATTACATTTAATATAATTTTTTATGATTATTTAATAATTTATTATCTTCTATCTTTTACCCTTTTTATTCTAGTAGTAAAAAACACCACCCGATATGTGATAATTTACCACATTCAAGGACGTTGGGTTTTCAATTTATATTACTATCTTCAATTCTAGTCATGGAACCATTATTATGGTTAAACCAGACTATAATATATGTGTTATTTCTCATATATGATTTTGTGATATTTTTTTAAACATTTTTTTGATTTATGATGCAAAATGAGTTCGGTGTGTTAAAAAAATGCCAATTAACCCAAACAATTTTAATTAAATAAATTATATAATGATTCATCTTAAATATAAGTAAAAAAATGAAATTTATAACCATTATACCTTCTAAATGTTCACTAATAGCATATAACTTAAATTCTAGACAACCATCATCATTCTACATGATTCTCCGTTCATTTATATAAGTTTACTGACCATGAAACAAACAGACCCGAACAAAGAAATTGAACCTCCTAACCCATCAAAAAGGCCATGAATGAACTTAATAAGGTTATAATAAATCAATTACATGTAAATTAGGTTCTATAATTATTAATTAATGAACTTAAATTTGATTATACAGGTAATTAATTTCAAGTTAAGAACACCATCAGACTTAAGTTATGGGGTTTCCTCATCTCACTTCCATTTTTGTGAGATATTACTTATTCACTACTATTACTTATGTATGGTGTATGTATAATCCTAATTGATGTATCATATCATGAATATATTTATTTTCATGATATTCAATGCATCATTTTAAGATTATTAATTTTTGGGCATACAAACCGATTGATTACAAAGTTGTAAGGGATTTCTACCCGAACCTAAAATTTCATTTGAGTTACACTTATTCTCTACTTACCTTAATGAAATTATTATTTATTATTATTTAATACACATAAATTATTTTTTAATGTTATATATATGTTTACCAAACATAATAATTCTTTTTATGGACATTTACATGTTTCTTAATGGATCATTCAAAATTTTATCCTGATAAACAAACCCAATTCAAGGGAACTTCTCGAATTCTTACCTATTTTCAAGGGCACACCAGAATCTATTTTAATACACTATTATTTGTATATAACTACTAATTTTATCACGAAAAATTATCTTGTATAATTTCTGGATTTAATTGAACAATCATTCCTTTCTTCTTTTAAATTATCCTTAATAATTTTCTTAAAATGCTCTAAAATGTTTTATATATAAAGAGTCTTAAGAACTCTTTTTTATATGATTTTACTTAAGTGGGACATCACTTATGACTAAAATATAATTTCAATATCTTGGAATTTTATTTTACGGGAAATACATATTTAAAATCCGAATTCGTGGAAAATACAAATGATTTTCTAAAAGAATCATTCTTTGAAAAGTAAAAACGATTTTTTATCATCTCACATTAAATTTTATGAAACATATGCCATTTTCAACAATAATTCCATGAATGTGGTGTATGTACTACCCTTTGGTATGTCATATAAAAATTATCCATATTTTTAGGATATTATACGGTATTGTTATTTGAATGTTCCAAGATGGAATGAGACACTTTGTAATGTTGAAGGATTATTTCTTCAAGAATTTTTATGTGGTATAATTTAAAATTATCTTCATATATGTCAACATCCCTTGTTTAATCTTGTAATTCATTGTGATATTTATCTTATGATATCATATAAAATATGTTGTTGAATGGTTTTTGATTATTTTTACTATGGAAGTTTTATCTTTATACCATTCACCATTTTACTTTGAATGGATAGTATTTATGTTAAATGATTTGGGAAAGTTATATACATTTCAATTATTATTTTCAATATGAATTTATATGTTGATTATGTCCAAACAATTCTTATGAGGGATTAATTGGACTTATTATGTGATCGGTGTGGCCCTCTATAGCCTCTCGATATATATAGGTCTCATGAGACAAATAGATATGGACTTGGTAGAGGCCTTGCCAATTTTTAGATATGGTTTTGTCCGAGGAATTAATCATTTTTAGATGTCTTTGTCGAGGCCTTAATGGTATATTTCAAAATTTCTAACAAATGAGTTTCTCTCATTATAAAAAAATTAATTGATAGTTTATGCGGTTATTTGACTAGTAGAATACCTATAATTATAATTTATTATGTCATTGTTTATTAAGATCTTATTCATACCATAATGTGTTCACATTTTTTTTAAAGGCATGTGTTTTAGTTATTCACCATGCATAATGTTTATGTTTGTGATATGTTATCTTGTATTGCTTACCCTTACTAAGCATCTATTCTCACCCATTTCTTAGGATTCATTCTCTCAGGACAAGGAGAATTTTTTCTGAATGAATTTCCGGGATAAACATAGAGTTGTGAATATTCCCAATAAAACTTACATGTTGTATTTCATTTAAATTTTTAATTTTGAACCTATTTATATATTCTTTTTTCCAAAAATACAAAACCCCTTAGTCCTTCAGGATATAAATTTCTTGTAAGCATGACAATGTAATGAAATAATGCACCAACTCTAGGTTACTGGGGTTGGGTAATTACACTTGGTTTCAAAGGATGTATAGTAGGAAACATGGAAACTATATTTAGAGAATGTATATTAGAGAACAAAACCCTAATATAGTATTTGAGGATACATATACAAGAACATCATTGAACTTTGTTAAGAAAGAGATTATGTGTATATTTATTGAAAATAAATACCTGTCAGGAAACTATAAGTGGATGTGGTTCTAGCACAAATGTACCTAGAAGTAATAACTCCGAAAATGAGTTTAAGCCTTGACCTGGTGTATCCTGGTACATGGCAATGGGACTTACTGCGCACCTAGTTTGACACTCCTGGGGGACATTCTTTGGATAATTGACATTTTCTTTAACCACCATTATGAAATATTTATTCCCCCAAAGTAACCAGAGTATATAGTTCTAGGATTTACGATGCATTAATTTATTCCATGTTTAGAGTTATAGAGGGTTCATTATTTTATGAGTAATATATTATATGTAATTGATTAGAAATATTGCATAGAAGAAGGAATGAGAACTTAACCAATGCACATGGTGAAAAGATTAAGAAGGATCACATCTCTTATGGTCTTAAGCCATATTTTCAATGGAAGATAGTCTCACAAGTATCCTCATCATATTAGGAAATAGTATCATGTGTTGACAAGATATGCAAAGAAATCTCTGAGTCTTCTGGATTTCAAGGGAAGAAAAAAAAGAAAAGGATGGACAAGAAAATGATAGATAACGAGAAGAAGGGAAAGAAGGGTTTTCCCACATGTGATAACTATAGAAAGAATCACCCTGGTAAATTCTTGAAAGGAATGTGAGTTTGTTATAAGTGTGGAGAAAAATAACACCAATTTCATAATTTCAAGAGCATTAAAAAAGTTTCCAATGTACAATTATTTAAATTCATGTAGATGGGACACTATGAAATTCAATGTCCCAAGTGTCAAAGGAATATTACCTATATAATGTTAATAGATACTGATCAAGTAATGATACTTACGCTTATGAAGTGGAATGATTAATATTCCTCATCAAGAATCATGTATTTTGAATATTTTATCATCAATTCATTGGTTATGATAATTATATAATATATGTCGATTGTACTGCAGTACTATTTCATTATGTATTTGAGGTTTTATGATGATTTGTACCACGGATAAGTAACTCAGTAGAAAGTTAATATCTTGGGAAAGAATACGGTTGAGGGAAATAAAACCCTAAATATATTCCTGATGATAAAGATAATGATGAAAAAAATGATTTATTGGATAAGTAGTGAATAGCGCATAAATTATTATTGACTTGTTGAAAAGTCATCTATTCTATCATTGAAAGAGCTTAAAACATTTTTGGATATAAGGAATATATCCAAAAGAATGTGTAAGGATGAATGCATGTTTCCGATAAGATTTTATGATAATTTTAGTCATTACCATATTTTAATAGGACACATGATAAAGATATTCACATGTTTGGAATGTGAAAATTTACGGTTTCTTCATGTTGATTAAAGAAAAATAAGGCAGTAGAAGCATTGATTAAAATAGATCATGGAGTTCTAAACAAAATGATGATTTACAAGGACCATGTGTACATGGATCTAGCAAGGATGGATATGTGAATGGTTCTAAAGTTTTGGGTCATGATAATTCAAAATTTAAACCATTTAAGATATGGTTTAAGTTTATCATTTTATGTTGTTTTTGAGATTAATTTCACCACATGATGAAACCTGTGGTAAGAGATGAACTACAGATAGTTTAAGTTACAAACAAAAACTAAGATTGTGATTATGAAATATAAACAAATATTTATTCTCTTATATAGAGTAACAATTACTCAACTCTAGTAAAATAGTCTTAAATAAAAAAATTACCTTATTATCATATTTTTTTTCCTGATATCAATTTATTTTTTCATAACTGTAGTTTATGGTTTTTTGGTAATGATATTTCATATGAGCATGTTCTCTATCAGTTTCAATCTGAACATGATGGTTGGATTATTCTTACATAAACTTGTTTTTCAATTAGAATTCGTAGTTTTTTAGTAACTGAGCCATCTCCCTTTCCCTCTTATTAAGAGGATATTTTAACCATATTCCTGATTTGGGATTCACATAAGGGAATTTTCAAGTATGAACCACTAACTTTCGAAGTTCAATTTCAAATTTCAAGGGAGAAATTTTTGTTAGGTGGGGAGAATGTAACACCCAAAGATTTTGCAGATAAATATTCAATGCATAAAACACTGAGTCCCTACAAAACAAAAAAAATTTATAGCCTATCCAATAAACATAATTTTGTATCTTTTGTGATTTGAATTTAAAAAAAATGGCATACACGGTTACATTTAATAAGATATTTAGAGTTTGATAGGATCAACTTATATTTTTGGTGAATAGTAACTTGACCATTATTAATAGTAATATACCATTATGAATATTAATGAATATTAAATCAACCAAAAAATAGAAACTTCACTAATGAATTTATAAATAAAATTTATACATCTTATAAGTGACAACATGATCATTGCATAAGAATTGGTATTTTTGTAAGTGAAAATTATTTTAATAATACTTTTATGACTAATTAAATGTTTTAAAATGGAAATTTATTTTCAATTTTATTTTATTTTATTGTCTTATGTTTATAAGATAATTTTATGAGACCTTGATTATCTTTTCAAAGTGTTATAAAACAATTTATAGTTTTAAAGTTGTTTTTTTGAATAAATTTTGATTTTATTTAAAAATTAAATTAAAATTATTTAGAAAATTATTTTGAAAAAATGTATTTCATTTTTGAATTCTACACATTGAAAAATTGTTGGGGTGAATTTTTGAGATTTTTAAAAAATACTTGATTTTTTTATGAATAGTGAAATACGGTAATTTACTGTATATATACATTATGAGTTAAATACAAAATTACTAGCATCATTGCTGATGTAAGAACACTTTGAGAGAACTCACATGAACATATTACTATTTTGGGTCACATAATCATCACTATTTATTGTCTTATGGAAAAATAATAAAATAATGATTAAAATATTAAGAAACCCTCTTCTCCTCCACTATAAAACCAAACCATACTCCCCTCTTCTCTTCACTTTTATCAACCCATGTGCCTTTTCTAAATTCTGATCAAATATCCTCCCAAGATCATCCCCCATTTTTAAAATCCCTTGGTCTCATTAAAAGACCAAATCTTCTCACCTAAAGAGGCTCTCAAGGAAGATTATATCAAGAGGTAAATTCCTCTTTTCTATTCTTTTACTTTATTTTCATGTTCCTTTATTTTATTTTCTATACTCAACTATCCTCATCCAAATGTTATTACAAATATATTAAATTAAATTAAATTTAATTTTGTTATGATTATGGAAAAATTTATCATCATCTCTCTTTTACCTTTTTTATGATAGTAGTAAAAAACACCACCTAAGATGTGCTAATTTATCCCATTCATGGAAGATGGGTTTTCAATTTATATTATTGTCTTCAATTGTGGTTATGAAACCATTATTATGGTTTAACAATACTATAATATATTTATTATGTCTCATATATGGTTTTTGAATCTTTTTTTACACATGGTTTTGATTTATGAAGAAAAATGAGTTCATTGTGTTCAAAAACCACTAATTAACCCAAACAATTGTCAATAAATAAATTATATAATGATTAATATTAACTCCAAGTAACCAAATGAAGTTTAAAAACATGTATCCTTATATATGTTCACTAATAAAATATAACTTCAATTCCAGTCAATAATCCTCATTTTACATGATTCTCCATTCATGTATATAAGTATACCGATCATGAAACAAACAGACCTGAACAAAGAAATTGAACCTCTTAACCCATCAAAAAGGACCTGAATGAAATTAATAAGCTTTAAATAAATCAATTAACTATGTAATTGGTTCTAGAATTATTAGTTAATGAACCTAAATTTGGATTATTATCTTCATTAAGATCAAGTGAAGAACACCATCAGACTTACGGTAAGGGTTTTCCTCATCTCACTTCCATTTTTGTGAGATATTCCTTATTCACTATTATTACTTATGTATGGTGTGTGTATACTTACCATCGATATATCATATCAGTAATATATTTATTTTCATGATATTCAATGTATCATTTGAATATTATCAATTTTTGTGCATACACACCGATTGATTACAAAGTTGTAAGGGATTTCTACCCGAACCTCCATTTTCATTCAGTGTACTCTTATTCTCTACATACCTCAATGAAATTATTATTTATTCTTATGTACTCCACATAATTTTTTTTTCAATGTTCTATATATTTTACCAACCATAATCCTTATTTTTTATGGATATCTACATATTTTAAAAGGATCAGTCAAAATTTTAACCAGATAAACAAACCCAATTCAAGAGAACTTCTCGAATTCTTACATGTTTTCAAGTGCACACCAGAATATATTTTAATCCACCAATATTTTTATAAAACCACTATTTTTATCATGAAAAATTATTTTATAGATTTTCAGGATTTAAGATAACAAACGTGCCTTTCCACTTTAAAATCCTCATTAATACGTTCCTTATAATGCTCTAAAATGTTTTATTTAAAAATATTCTTAAGAGCTAATTTTTTACATGATTTTTATGTCTAAAATTTAATTTCAATGTCCTAGAATTTTATTTTTTGGTACATACATGTTTACAATATGAAATCATGGAAAATACAAATGATTTTCTAAAAGAACTTTTCATTCAAAAGTAAAAAGGGTTTTTCTCATCTCACCTTAACTTTTAGGAAATATATGCCTTATTGACCACTCATTCCATGAATGTGGTGTATGTAATAAACTTTGGTATATCTTATCAAAAGTCTCTTTATTATCATGATATTCTAATGGATTAATATTTGAATCCACCATGGTGGAATGGGACACTTTGGAATGTTTAAGGATTATTTTCACAAGAATTTTTCAATGGACCAATTTTAAAGTACCTTCATCTATTTAAACATAACCTGTTTAATATTGTACATAATTTAGGTATTTTTCGTATGATATCATCTGAAATATTTTTTTGAAGGGTTTATTATTAGTTTGACAATGGATGTACTATCTTGATACCATTCACCATTTTAATTTGAATGGTTAGTGTTTATGTTAAATGATTGGGGAAAGTTATTAAAATTTCAATTAATAGTTTAAATATGAATTTATATATTGATTATGTTAACCCCTTTCATATGATGAATTCAATAGACTTAGTAAGTGATGGGTGGGTCCCTCTATAGCATCTTGATGCATCAGTAGGTGTCAACTCAAACATGGTTGGATGAATTTAGAGAGTGTAATCTTATGTAACATGATCTTATACAAGAGTTGATATATAAGGTTAAAACAATTAAATACCATCCAAAAAACATGATAAGTTTGAATAAAAATATATTTTCATAATAAATGATGTGACCAAGATTTTTAGGTTAGAGATAATGTGTCCCTTCATATACCACAGTGTAAGAAAGTCACAATGTTTGGGAAGAAGGGAAATATTAGACCAAGATATGTTATCCCCTTTGAGATCCTTCATCACATCAGAGTTCTAGTCCATCGATTAACATTACCACCTAACTTATCTCGAGTACATGATGTGTTCCATGTATCCCTCCTAAGTAAGTACATAACAAACCCCTCACATGTACTGAATCCAAAGGCAGAACCCTAGGAAAATGAAATTTTATAAAATGATCATATGGGGCCAATATTATATCATAGAGATAATGTTATATGAAATAGGAAAACTCCCATGGTCAATGTGTTACAACAGAAATACATGTTTGAGGAAGTAACATGGGAACTAGAAGAGAAGATTAAACACAAGTACTATATTCTATTTTAGTGTATGAAATGAAATTTCTAGTGTGAAAATTCTAAAGTGGGGAAGTATTTAATGACCCAAACATTTATTAATTAATCTCTTATTTTGAATGAATAAATTACTTATTAAGAAATATTTTTATAGAAAACACATTCACTACTTTGGTTACTTTAGATATTTAAAATTTATGTCCTACCATATTTAAAAGCCTATTATGCATCATAACAATTGATAATATAGATTTTGTATAGTTATGGATAAGATTATTATATATAAAGGGATATGATAAAATCTAATTGATATAGATGGAAGGATTTATGGACTGGAATAGTATGATCATTCCATTTGAAGCCCATTTATATGTTCTTCTATGGGATTTGGAATCGCTGGGATTTGTCCTCGACCATACCTAAGATGATATTAAAAAACTAAAGAACCCAAAAACCATTTATGGGAGAATTTCAATCTTATCAAGATCATGGACCAAACCATATTTTTCGAACCACCCCATGAAAGTATCACCATCACAAACCTCACCCTTTGAGAATATGCATGGGCAATAAGGGATTATGTTTCTAGTCCCTAGTAGTATGAACTTTTTATTTTCTTTTTACTTAAATAATTATTATATTAATACCCATTCATTATTAAATTATATATAAAATTATATTTGATTGGATTAATATTATTTTTTGATATGAATAAACAAAAATTTTATTTTTTAAAAATATATAGATTGAATCAAAGAATTGTTTCTAATATATTAATGAATTTGGAAATAAATTTTATCTCTATATAAAAATATTATTAAATAATATTTATCTATATTAAAATGACAATATAATTTAATTAATCCCAATTTAATATTTATAAGGGTCGAAAAACTATTATTGATGTACAAACCCATATATTTCAATAAATGTGGAAATTGATTTAAAATTTAAAATTATCATATTTACAGATTTTTTTTTGAAAAAACATATATTTGTTTTGAAATTGTTGGATTGAAATTTTCCAATAGTTAATTTTTTATAATTTTTCAAGATAAACTATTTTTTTGGGTAAAAATTAAATATGGTATAAACATACATTTTGTACTATGACATCATAAAAGTCCAAAAGTGATGTAATAAATACCATATAATGAATCCACAACTAAATAAATATTTACCATTTTAAGTAATGTTTTTTTAAGTTATTTAATTGATTTTATAAACCTTTTAAAAATCCTAAAAAACCTCTATTATAATTTAATGTTTTAAAATCAATTATTTATGAAAATTACTCACTTCCACATCAAAAATGATATTATTTTGTTGATTTCGGTTATTATCCTTATAGAATTTTGAAAAACAATCCTCTTTGAAAAAAAACCACCGGCCAAAACCATGGAAAATAACCATGATATGATATGTGATTTTTGATTAATTTATCATATATATTACAAAACATATGTTTTGAAATTAATAAATAATTACCCTATATTTTTCTATAAATACCCAACAAAACTAGCCATCATATTTAATAAAAACCCATTGATCATGAGGAAATGAATCTAAATAATGGTGTGGAATCTAGAAAATAAATAAATAAATAAGTTTTTACAGTTTGAGGAGCATGCATCATATTAAGTAGTTAGCTAGAAAATAGAGGGCCAAGCCATTGATACATTATTTGTCTTTTCAGATGATAATCCACAATGGTAATGAGAAGGATGAACTCCGATTTAGGGAGGAAGAAGTGGGTAATCTTGGATAATGGTTCGATGACTGATCTAGGAATATAGTATGAGTGGAACGATGAGAGAGATATACTTGTAAAGATTGTTCAATAAACTTGGGAGATAAAGATAATGAAAAAACCGGGTTTGAAGCCCAAAAAAATCCATGTCAATAGCTGCGATACTGTGGTATTATATCCATTGATTTCCCTTTCCAAAATAGAATCATATATATTTCTTTGGGCGAGGATGTAAATCGATATAATATAGGTAGTATATTATCTTAGTATAATAGATGTACTAAACTATAATACAATTTCTTGGAAAATATCACTGGGAACTCTATAGACTAGAATCCTATCTGGTATATGATCTTATCCCCTATGGAAGGTCTGTACTGGGTCTCATTTTTGTGGAACTACTCACATCTATTCCCCATTTTCAGGCCCCTTCCATTCCCATGCTCAGTATTGTTTCGGAGGCGATACTAGTGGATATTCCAATCATCTATTAGCAAAAAACGTACATGAGATATTTACATGAGTTGTGGAAGAGGATAAATGAAAAATAACTAACATAGTCGATTCATATGAATGAGAAGTGACACCCCAATTCAAAAGGGGTGCCAGTGGAACATGTACCATAGTATTTACCACATCAAAGATTAATGATATTAGTTGGTATTCAGATCAACTATAAGTTTTTGTACTAATAATGAAAATAAAAGATTATTTATCACGGTATTGGTGGTGATGCACCTAATGGATTCCAAGGGTACATGTTGGGATGCTGTTTGCATCTCAAGGAAAGAATTGAGTATTAGTAACACCAGACATAATGAGTACCCACTTCCGAAGTGAGCAAGTTGTTCAAGTAGCAACACCGACCATGACGATTGATACTATGGAAGAATTTTGGAAATTAGTATTTTAAATGTAATAACATATTTATATTTGGAATGGGGGGGGGGGTATATAAGTTTTTATATTATAGAGGGAAATTTTATTCCTATTTTATTTTAAACAAATTTCCTAAAAAATATATCATTAGAACAATCATCATTTTAAGATTGAATGATTATTTGAAAGGACAGTCACAAAAATCATGAATATAAATAAATAAACCACTTTGGGTTCCATTAGCACATTTTTTATTTCAATGATGTATCTATTAATTTTTGAAATTCCAAATCAAAAAATAGAAACTATTTGAGGAAAAATTATCATAAAATATTTGAAAATTAATCTATAAGGTATGATGGAAGTGGGAGTTCATTTTTTGTCTCCATATATACATCCATCCAAGATTTACCCAATATCATAAGAATCTTCCCATGATTTATAATCACCCTCTCAATGTAAGGGATCCTATCCCCTTATTTATTCAAGAACTTTCTTTGTATTATGACTTTTGATTTCTAATTTTTCATATTGTAATATGTTTTTACACATCCATTTTAATGTCCTTATTATTTAAATGTAATTATAGACCCCAATTAACTCTTATTAAACCGTTATTTTAATCTTTTTGTGCACCCATTATACTGCTGAAATTATCATGTGATTTTCTATGCCAAACATTTGTGTAGTGAATACCCATCCCAATTTCCACTCCAGAATATTTTGTAAGATGTACCAATACTTTATTTAATGGGGATTTCCATTTATGCAACCCACACTCTTTAATCTTGGGGTTAAACATGATAAAATACATTATTATAATACATGATCTATGTGGTACACAAATGCATGTACATGATATGAATATGATGGGTGGGCCTAGAATTATATAGCTCTTTAATGAATTATGTAATGTTCATATGAAATAAAATGTACCGTGAACACGAGGTTATCCTAATAAAACTATATTGTTTATCTCTTAGTGGCTAGAATTAACTTATATCTATGATTTCTTCTTTTATGTGGATAGCACAATACTTATTTAAAATAGATTTTATCATATTATATCTTGATTTTATGTTAATGTTTATAATTATCACTCCTTTTATGTCGCCTTGATATTCCTCTTACCAAAATGTATTAATTTCATCATGTTATGATTTTATTTTTCCCTTGATAAGCATTATATCTCACCCCATTTTTATATACATCCCTAGGTTATTTTGTTTGGTTTGAAAAGGTCAATGTATAATACATGAATGTTTTGGAGTTTTTATATAATTTCACAATATCAATTATTCCATTTATTGTCTTATGTATCTAATTTTTGGAAGACACTTGGCATATTGATCTTCTTATATTGTATTAAGTGTTTCTTTATATAATAATTCATGTGATAAAGTGTGTGAAATATATGGCATTTCAAAGAGGATGGAAGAGAAATAATCATCAGAAATTTTAATTTTGAATAACACATAGATAAACTAGATTAGAGAAATTAAAATGTAGATAAGCTATATCTAAGAGGGTCGGGTTCCCCTTATTTTGGTTATCCATCACAAGTAAAACCCAAATGGGGATTTAAATGACCCCCATAGAAAAAAAAATATTTCAACTTAAAAATAGTAATGGAGCCTACAAAAGTACCTGATGGGACTCCACTAAAAATATTATAACCTATTAAAAGGATGATGTAATGATACCAGGATTCTGATGACCTAACTAGTGGTACATTCTCATTGTTTTCGCCATAGGGTACCTGATGGAAGACTACCTATTTCTCGATGGGTACTATTAGACACTTTTCACTTTTTTTAACTTACCAAATACCTATGAAATCATTTGAGATATCTTTCACTGGTCACCCCAATATAAAAAATTTACTATTTCTATTGAGACATGTCCACAACTTCTTCATTTAAATCAATTCTCAAAATTTCAAATTTACCTAGCCACTCAATCTAATGGATTCTGACATTCCTTCCATTCCAGAAAATATAAGAAGGTGGAGGTAATTACATAAATAGAGATAAAAATGGTATATTTTATTATAATAGTGATCATTGATTATATTTAATTAGGTTAATTTATTAAACTAGACACTATATTCATAGATGTGATGGATATTTGATAATTGTTAAGGGAGTTCGGTAAGAGTATTTTTTCCCTGACACACATTAAAAGTTGAAATCATCTTTATTTTCAAACTAATTTTCTATGAAAAAATTTAAATTATTTAATAATTTTTTTCTTTTCATGATTTTTAATTAGTCCTTTTAAGTTGAATCATTTTTTCATTTCATTCTACATAACCAATTTTCTAACAAGTTTCCACCAAGATTTCTTGTTAACTGTCAGTTAATTACCTCCTTGAAATATTTGTGCAACACACCTAATGAAAATTTAAAATATTTATTTGATATGTTTCCATTTGATATTTGGATAGTTTCATCAATATTTGTTTAATGAAAAATTAAAATTATTGATTAATGGAACATGACCCATCATTAGTTATTTATTTAATTTTATTTTAATGAATTTTCTTGTAATAAAATGGAATTTAGTCACATTAAAAAGTTTCTCCTAAAATTAACATGAACTTTAATTCATCATTTATTTTTTTTATCATACACTTGATTACATTCTTCTGCTGTTATATTAATGATATTATGTAGGAATTTTCAACCTATATTATGATTTTACAAGTTATATTATTTTTTGAGGTCCACATAGCAAGTAAACAATCTCCATGTCTATCAGAAATTTATTAGGGAAGTGTTACATTTATTGTTATATTTTATTTATAGTTCTTAAATGTATTTAATTAAAATAATAAAATAATACAATAAAATGAAAACATGATGTCCAATTTTAACTTGTATGCGAACTAATTATTATTTTTTGGTAACCCAATCCAAGACATGCCATTATTATCCTTGGTCATTGTTTGAGAACATTATATTTTTTTGAATTGATTTGATCTTTTATACCCAAGAAGTAGATGATTGATAATATTATTCCATCACACTTAAAATATTTTTTTGAGGATTTTTATTTCCAAAAATTATTTTTACATCGACCCTCTTCTATTTTTTATAACACCAAAATGTTTTACCTGGGAGGACTATGGGCCATTTTTATTCACTTGTATATTATTTTATCATGAGAGAATCCAAATCTTGGATACTACTTCTAGATAATTATATAAATTTCCATCAAGGATATTAGATATTTTAAATTTTCAAGAAATTACCGAGGAATTTGTTTGTTATATTTACCCCCTTTGACTAACTGACAGAGATTCATGTTTTTACCATCACTTTTTCCTTATAATATATAAATAATACAATTTATAATGATTGAATATACACATCCATTCCTAACCATATCATGTATATTTTCATGATAAATTTTTAATTTAAGTGTAGGGGAGAGAGTCTTTCATATAAAGGATTGTTTGAGAGTCATTGAGTTATTATATACACATGGATAAACATTCTATTATCATTTTACACATGTTCTATTCCACAATATCTTTATTCATATCAATTACATGCCTTATTATAGGAAATATAATTTTTTTTAATAAATGAGTATAATTATGCTTATAAGGTGATAATCCTCACTTCAAGGAATGAAAAAAGTGATACCCTGTTACTTTAGATCCTAATAATTTTATATAACCTTTCACTGAGATTTTATAGATTATAATTTTATTATTTTTACATTATGAAATATGTATAATATTTGTTTATTAGTTTTCTAGAGTATCTCCTCATATAATTTTATTCTAATTCAATTTACATTGAGTTTTCATCCCATTGAACATCTCATGAGTATTAATTTCATCATTTTATTGGGGAAAATAAAAAAAATTAAGAGTGGGGGAGTGAGTATATTATAGAGAACTCATATTGATATATAATGATCATATTTAAAGAATTTACAATTAATTTACCCTTAAATTGTCCTAAAATATTCAAAAATATGATTATTAACGATCATCATATAACCTCAGAGATCATTTTAACCTAGCATGTAATGACCCAAATTAGATACCCAAACAATACATGAACAATAATTCCACTAGACCTAGAGTGTTCCTGGATCTCTGAAGGATGGAGACTAGTGTCATGGGTCTTGATTTATCATTGGGAAAGAATTTACCCACTTACAGTATTAAAAGTAGTTAATGACGGATTCTTTCAAAAATATATCATGACCCATCCACATTAAAGACATACCAAAAAACTATGTAAACAAAACAAGGATCCAATAAGGTTCCCCACAATAATGAATATAAAAGTAAACAACCTCTATGATGAATAAAATATGAGTATAATTACAATAAATATATGGTAATTTTTTCACTAGACTGAAAACATATCCATAAAATCCTAATTTAATAAAGTAAATAAATAAGGAAATGTTATAAACTATGTGTATTTCCATCAATAACCACCCATTATTTAACACATCATAGAGTTAAAAAACACTTAAGTAACACACACATCCATACAAAATAGAAAAATTCAATAGTTATTAATCATTCAACATGTACCTTAAATACAACAAGTAAAGTTCCATGTCAATTAAAGTTTTTATGGAGGGTGTGAGTATATAGACTTATTAGGGAACCTCAAATGGTGTCTCAAATTACACATGTAATAATTAGTTGAATTTCACTATATATAAATATATAATAAATATATATTACACATATAGTAGACAAAAACCAAAACATTCAAGAAACTAGAAATAAAAAAGATATTAGAGTAAAAAAATCTATATGATTAACTCCCTATAATGAGAGGTTATAATGATATATATACCATCTTTAATACAATTTCAAAATCAATGTTGATGTGACAACTATGTTTGGGAACTACCAAACCATCCCATGGGAAAGAGGTATACCAAGTTAGGAAAATCTTGTAGCCAATCCCTTTGAGAAAGGGGAATGTGTATGACATGTTTAGGCAATCTTGCATCCCATTATGTTTCTAATATTATTTCCATCAATAAATTTTAATCCTTCTTATTGTCTCTTGGTATGATGAAAATTAAAATACAATAGGGGTAGAATTATAGCTCAAAAAAAACTTAAAATTTTTATCCTCTATAAGTATTAAGTTGTTCAAGTGTTTTATATTACTAAATAAATAAAATATCAGAGTAAAATAATTATAATTTTTTTGAAATAAATATAATATAGTAGAAATAAAATGATTAGTATTTTAATTATAACTAATGAAATAGTTAACATAGAAGAAATTTAAAAAAACAAGACAAAGTATTGGTTAATAAAAAAAATACTCTTTTAAAATAATATTAGTAAACCCACAATTTTAAACCAATGTTTTGGGTGGATAAATAAACTAGATCCAAGATATCTATGAAATTGAAATTATCATATTATATCTCTAATTTAATACCCATCATAAGGCCTCTATTCTTATCCCTATAATCCCTCAACTAAACCTATCATTTCAAGATCACATCCACACTCCATAAGTACTTGAGATCTGTCTTCCTAGCCACAATATCCCTTGATTAGATTACCTAAAATTTCTATATTTTAAAATACCTATAATCCCTCAATTATTCAGTATTAGGAGAAGAAAAAATAAATAAATTTTTTTGAAGAGTTTTACAATGAAAACCTTACAATGTGTGCTCTTAATAAAAACACTCATAAAGAAAAATATTATAGAGATAAAAAGTGATCTGAGTAAAAATAAATTAAAATCCTTCAAAACAAACAATAAATTTCAAAATGATTGATCTAAATCTTCATTCATTATCTCTGTGTACTTATGATGGTTGAGATGAAAATTTATTGATAGGAATCATTGTAACAAACTATAATGATATAACTCTATGAAATATAGATTTATTTATAACTATATCAACATAAACTTCATCATCCACTAAAGAGATAAATAATTTCTTTATTTTTTGAAGTTTTAAATCAGAACCACTGTAATGATTCTAAATCTGATGAAAGTAATATAGCATGAAATATCAAATCACCAGATTTTTATGAAATAGTTTTAGTTCTCCATTATATTAGTTATTGAATGTTTATTATGAATAATCATAAAGACTTAAACAAATAATTCAAATTCTATTATTTTTCTATAGTGTATTGTGATTAATGAAATAAATAAAAGAAGTTTTTTATGGAATAAAAAGCATCAACTTTTGGGAAAACACAAGACTCATAAGAAAATTTGAATAGAGGAGATAAAATTAAAACAAATATCCCTAATATTTTCATGATATATAATTTATCACCCTTTTTTGAAAGCAAATTTAAACAAACATTAACAGAAGAAAAAATTTTACCCATTAGAAAATGATATATCATAAAAAATTGGTTAATAGAGAAGATAAAAAAGATAAATAATTGAAATACTTTTTATTAAATTTTTCCCACATTGTAATTATTAAAACTACATAGAAGATAAATAAGAATACAATCAAAAATTATAAATATAATTCTATTTTAGAATAATACAATCATATGTTTTATTTTCATTCAGAACTTATATAGCCCTATAAGTCTTTAATAAAAGTATTTTTATCATGGTTTATGTAATGTAATGTTCCTATACCAATTCCATTTCGACCAAGATTTCCTCTTCAATATGATATTATTATAAAAATATTATAAGTTTAACTTTGCTTTCTCCACCCGTTTTAAGGATTGAAATATAGATCTCCATATAATAAAAAAATGATTTTTAATTATTAGACTTTGAACTTCACCTTCTTCAATAATAATTTGAGAGAGTTATTTGGATACATCTGATGATTTTTATACTTTAAGATTCATGAATGGTATTTTTAACTTGTTTATATAAACTCCTACAAAGATACTTTTGATAAGAAAAATTTCAGTATAGAAAATTTAAGATAGAAAAATTTTATGCGAAAAATACTTGAGAATTCAGTCCTTATATTGGAATTTAAAAAAATCTTAAAACCAAAGAAAAATTTGATTTCTCCCATCATTATCATTTAAAACACATTTTTTATAAGTTAAAAACCTACCAGAAATTGATTTTTTAGGTGAACAAAAAATAATTTTATCATTATAAATTTGTATAATGATTGTATTTTTGAAAATATTTATTATGAAAATGGTAGAATAAACACTTCTTTTTAAAAAATTATTTTGAATAATATATCCATTATATCTATAATACATATTTTTTAGGTATTTGTTATGTAAATAGTGTGATTTGTTAGGTTTGAATATATTTTTTAAAAATTTAATAGAACAAAAATATGAGCTTTATCATTATAAACATCCTATTAAACATAACCATTGAGTTTCACATCCATTTGAAATGAAGTAAAATTCAGATGAGCTATAAAGGCTAATATGATACTGATAGATTTTAAACTAGATACCAGTGAAAAATTTTCACCATAGTCTATGGATTATTCCTAAAAATATCCTTTATCATAAATCCTTTCTTTATTTCTAATAATGATTACATTTTCATCACATTTGTTTCTAAAATCTATTTTACAATAATTACCTGTAGATCAGTAGGACATTCAACTAGGTTCTAAACTTGGTTCTGTTCAAATTAATTGAGATATTCTTGAATGTACCTTATCCAAATATCATCACCTAAAAAAATTTTCTATTGTTTTAGGTTCAAATTGTGATAATAAGACATTATGGTCACATTGATTTTTTAGGGGCCTCTGGTTTTAACCTATAAGAACCCATGATTTTTATATATATATATTACATCTTTTTAAATGAATTTTTAATAAATTTCATAAACACATGCCTAAGGACAGTAATAGTTTAGTTTTTTGGATAATAGAAACATAATATTCTTATTTCAAGAAATATATTCAATAACTCCCATAAATTTATTCTTACATAATACTCTTCTTAGGCATACCCTACCTAAATATTTCTTCATAATTTTGGGAGGTAAACATAATAAAGGATGAGATCAGATGAACAGTAAGGGTAAACATAGGATATATCAATATATGATTATATGAATGAAAAATATAAGTATTATGGTATGTGATCATGAACATAACTTATGAAGTTCATACCTAACCTGTCATAGATCACATGAGCCATGGTATAAAAAATTATTATTTCAAAAAAAGAACCATAAGTGTGATAATTAATCATAAATAAATCATGAAACATAAGATCATGTAATAAAAGTGAGGTACCATCATAAATATAGAAAACCACTTCATATGTCAAGCTTAAATACCAAGGACATCAAGATAGTGAATCAGGACTTATCATCTGTTTCCAATTCTGGATTTGGACACACATCCTTCCCATAGTGGATCAATCCCATCAACTTGTTTCTCATTTCTAGGTCAAGAGACAAAAAATTAACTAATTAATTTAAGGTAGGTATAGGTCCCCTTGGTATCACAATGAAATACATACTTATGTGTTCAAAAATATCATAAAACATTCATCATATCATCACATCATAATTTGTGTAAATAAAATAGGTTTCATAACTATTTTTTCAATTCACCATAGCATAACCCATGAAAAATAAATGGGTTTGATGAACATTCCATAAACCTAAACATTAACCATATAGAGAAAAATAATGATGGTATCACTCAATATTATCCCAAGTGAAGCACATGTAACATAAAAGGATGTTATCTTAGATGAAACATGATTTTGGAAGATATCTCAGAACATTTCTTGTGAAAATTTCATTTCCACTTTAAAAATAACCTTTTAAAGAATAAAAATTCATAAAAATTTTGTGAAATCATTTTTCTTTGAAAATAAAATTTGAAACTTATAAAGGATTCTTTACAACATTTTTTGGTTATGACAGTGGGACATTTCGTACACATTAAAACAAAGATTACTTTCACATTCTTGGTACAATGAAAAATAGACTTATTGTAAAAATAGAAAGATGATTCCTTTTAATTTTTCTTAAAGTACCAAATTGGTAATAATTTCATTAATAAATCCTTTGGATAATGTTAATAAATTTTAAATCATTTTTAGAAATCAGGTTTTTGGATGAAAAAAAGTGTTTTCGACTAAAGGGAGAAATAATGGTTATTTTTATTAAAATATTCTTTTAAAATATTCAGTAAATTAAAAGAGTAAAATGAAGATAAAACATTTTTTCACATAAAATAACCATATGATAATAAAATTCATGAGTTTATTGGGAGATGGATTATAATATTTCTTTATTGGAAGTATAAACACAAACAATCCCGATAAGGATGAGATTATATCATAAAACCCTTAACACTTTGGTAATAATGAATCACAATAACCATAAAATAATAAAAATAAATTAAACTTTAAATATCACGATAATGAATTAATTCATGATATTACATGTCAAATGGGTTGTAAATACACCTCATAAAAGAATATAGGTGAATAACACAACATATACCTTAAGTATCGACATCCTCCATACAAGTTTGAAACTCCTATATAATAAATTTAATTTCATTATACATATATTAAAAAAACATAATGATATATACCATCCAATATATGATTTAATTACGGCCTTTTATTATCTATTTATTAACAATTCCATGTTAAAGTCATGTTTTGGGTAATAATTGATTTGTTTGTTGTGTATGTTTTGATTTAGTATTATTATTCCTCTTAATTTTATCATGGTTACATCATATCCAAAATTTTAACAATGATTTAAATACCATATATATTAATTATAAATGAATTATTAGTAATCCATATAAATTTACAGATAGAAAATGAAATATACCGTTCATGGAGACGGTAGGATGCATGTGTGCTTGAACGTTGCTTCCATTTTATCGATAGATGAAATGAAATAAAGGTAAATAATATATTACCATTATAGAATAATTTTTATTCCATATATATCACATATATTTATTAATTTTATTCTTATTAAATTTTATGAAAATCATTAGTTAAAAATGAATCAAATCGCTTCATGAGGTGGTAGTCCACCGCAAACACGAACAATGTCATTGTATTCTCTATAGAATGAAAAGTAATAAGGTATATATGATTTTATAAATATATAAGTATTATTATATCATAAATATAATATATAAACATTAGATACATTATTATATCCCTCCATTAGAATCGGTAATGGAAAAAAATCCATCGGTTCATGAGGCGGTAGTCTGCCATACACATGATAAACAGTTTCATTTCCAATTTGATATAGGAGGATATGGTTGTAGGTAATTAACTTAAATATATATATGAATATACAATATAATTATTATATTATATCATCATGTTTTAATAATATTTTAATTATATTGGTAGAGAAATAAAAAAAATGCTCGGTTAAGGACGTTACCTCTTCTTCAAACAACTTCTTTTGGTTTTCACCAAATTATTTCCTTGGATGGATTTATGAAAAAAAGAATGCCTATATGATGTGTTAAGGGAATTATGGAAGTGATTTTTACTTGTATTATCTGAAGAAAATGGTTTTGGAAGTGTGGATACAAGAGGAGAGAGGTGACCATTTATAAGTTGTGGAGATGACACACTTTGGTTTTTTGAAAAGAATAATTTGTACCCATGTTTTTATAATGAGAAAAGGCTCCAAAAAATACCATTATATATAAAATATGATTTATGTTTAAAATATTTCAACTAAATTGGTTTTTTGAAATTTTATAGGTAATTTATCCCTTATTTTTTAGTTTACCCCCAGTAAACCTATTTTCAATCTAACCACAGTACTTTATTTTTACTACTTTTAATATTAATAATACTCAAAAAGGAATTTGAAATTATTATAAAATATAAATTATGATGATTATAAATTTGGGATCAATTTTTCAAAGTTCATTTCAAATTTATGATAGAATTTAATTTAATATTTAACCTGTAAAAGTTATAAGAAAGCAACTGTACAAAGAAACAATTCTCATAAGTATATAATGTTGTAATATCTCAATTCTATATGGAATTTATTATAATGACATAATTTGTTTTTATAAATATATAATTTAACTAATTTTACTTTTAAAACCATATTAAAACAATTTTAAAGTTTTTAAAAGTTGTAAATGAAAAGCAATTCTTAATAAAAACTAGTATTTTCACTATTCACTAAAAAAATTATATTTCCTAAAATTTATAAAAAAAACTAACTATAAGATAATTTTTATATGTAGATTTCAAAAATGAATTTTATTTTTTCAAATAATTTTTTTATAATTTTTAAAAACTAATTTTATTATTTTTCCACAAAATGAAATCTTTATTTTTTGAGAAAATAGTATTTTCGAAACATATAAATTCATTTATATAAAATTATGTACTTTTTATCAAAATATTTTATTTATTTAGAAATATTGTAGAGAATATTTAAAAAATTAGATTTTACTATTCCTAATTCTATGTTTACTGAATATGTTATAATGATCGTGTTTAAATAATAATATTAATAATTTATCGTGGTTTGTTAACATTTGGTGTCACGTGTAACATAAACTAAACTCAGTGTTATGTTTAATTAAAAATATCAAAGAAATTTAAATTATTCAAAAAATTAATAATTAATAAAAAATCATGGGTTTACATAACTGGTTTAATTACATATCCAATAATATAATTAAAAGAACGATTCTTTAAGATTGATTGTTTTTTAGGAAAACATCTAAGATGATCTTCAACTAACGAATGTATATATTCTACTGATGTTTCTTAAAGATATTTAAAACATGATAGTCTTACATATGGATGATTTAAATATTTTATTTTTAAATTATCTTTTTGTAAATTACCATAATTATTTTTTAAAACATCAATGATATTATAAATTTCTATAGGGTTTATAAAAACAAAATTACCAGATTTATCAATATTTCCATAAACCATTACCTTAAAAATAATGTTTCATCTATTAAAATCTATATAAGACTTATTATTTATAAAATAACCCATTAAAATCCATTAATTTGTTTTTAGAAGAAATGTATGTAACTATTTTTTTGTATAGAAGATGAATATTTTACACCCAAAAACACTAAATTAAGAAAATTTTGGCTTTCTTCTTGTCTAAAACTTATAAAGAGTTTTATTAAGAAAATATATGAGTACAACATTAATTATAATATTGAAATTAGTACTCATATACCCATCCCAAAAATTTATAGCAAACAAAATTCTCATATATAAATGTTTAATAAATTTATTAAAGAATTCTATTTTTTGTTCAAATACACCATTTTACAGTGATGTTCTTAGAGTATAAATTTTTTGAGTAATAAATTTTCACTGCATAAAGTTTAAAAATTATAGTTGGAAAACTAACCACTATTTTCACTATAGTATGAACCAAAGGTTGGTTTTCTCATTTTTAATAGAATCATGAAATAACATAAAAATAACAAAGGGATTCCAATTTTTGAGTGAGAAAATAAACCCATTTAAATATAGTTTAATCATTAACCCAGACTTATTTATAGTATTTTACTTTAATAAATCCAATTGTTATAGAACCAAATTAATCCATGTGCACAAAATATCATGATTTGGTAATTGAGACTTTCCTTTTAGATTTAAAATTTGACTTCTATTACTTACAAAACTGACAAGGATCACTGAATCTGGTTAAATTAAACCTCAGTTATGATATATCTTTAATATGTCATTTCATAGAAAGTTTAGTTAAATTTTAAAAGTTACACTACCCATATAGTCTATACCAAAACATGATAAGTATGTGGTTACACTTAAACTAGTGGAATTCCAATGACTTAACTCTTATAATTTACTGTGTAAACATTTATATTCCAATCAGTAGATAAAGTAAAATTAACTTCTGAAACCTGAATCATACATTTATCAGTTATTATATTGACAAGGTATTGATCATCACAAAAGTAGATTATAAATATTAATTTTTCCATAAGTCCAAAAAAATATAAACCAATAAAAATTAATTTTTATAATTAAAAAATAACAACGATTATGGTGATTTTACATTGTGCATTATCTCTGAAAGCGACTTTCCCTACATTATTTTTTTTTTGTGATTTTATAAGTTATACTTCCCTATTCATATGTCAAGAAAAATCATTGTCCATGTACTATTTGTTTCTACTACTGGTACTCATATTATTTTCTTGAAAAAGTAGAAATTAAATTCTTGGAACCCACACATGTTTTGGTCCAGTTACATTAGAAAATAAAATTTTTGGATCACACATCTCCATAAATACTTTATATTGTACAAATACAAGTTCTTATAAAATAAAATCTATATGAAATAAAAAATAATGATTTTTTATGGAATAATACAAAATCTAGTGAGCTCTTATTTGAAATTTAGTATAAAGATTTTCACCTTTAGGTATAAATTAGTTTGATTTAAAAAATGTTTTTATGAATATTAATTTTTTTTTAATTTATATAGGGTATTATTTATTTATACATTTTTTTCAAAATTATATTTATTAGAACTAAAGTTAGATAACAATTTCATTAAACAAGAAACATCAGATTTAAGTTAAATAATCAAATTCTGAAGCTCTAAATTTTGATTAAAAAATTTCTGATCAACTAAAGTTCAATTATTATAATTCGCACCATAATTAGTTTTTTAATATAATTAATTTTAAAATATTTAAATTCTTGAAGATAATTTCAAATTTAATTCATTAAATTTAATAATTTTCTCTTCCTGAAATTCATAAGTACTTTGAAATTTATGATTTTCTTTATTTATAAGAGTTTTATATCAAGAAATTTATATATAATAGATAAAAAAATTTCATCTTCCAATGAATTTAATTTTTTAATATTTGATACAATATATTTTTCATCCTCCTAATATGTAAAATAATCATCTCTAGGATTATAAGTGAATTTATAATCTAGGCTTAATTTCATACTTGATTCTATCATTTCATTTTCTATATGGAATTATTCATTCCTTGTATTTTTAAATAGAAACCATTATTTTATATCTTATTTTGTTCCCCTATTTTATTTTGAACTATATGAACATGTTTCACTTTCACTAGTGCTTCAGGTATCTTGATCTTTCAAACTATTCTCTCCTTCACTTTTAGAATAACTTCTGATCTTTTTATTTTTTCTTCAGGTATGAACAATCATGTTTGATAAGACCTTCCTTCTTATATTCATATCATATAACTTATAAATATTCATAAATTTATTTCTATATTTATAATCTTTTCAATGAAAATTCAATAAAATTTAATTACCAAAAATATTATTCATTCATCTTATAATTTGAGAAAGTTCATTTTTACTATCTTTTATACCACATTGATCTGAATACCTATATTTCATCTATGAGATAAGAGGTTAAGAATTATTAGAAAAAGACGTAAATGTAATTGAATTGGAGTTATCTATTGTATTAGTAAATTATACAATATTCTTTGTTTTCTCTTTTTCAATGATCTCATCTAAGTCGTCTCTCAAACTACATTAGTGTTCCAATTAAATCATCCAGACATAATTTTATTAAATTTTCAGTATATTCGATAGATTTACTCTTGGACTCCCATTATTTATACATAATGTTAATAATATTTTAATTTATTTGATATAACAATAACTTTTTTCCCCAAAATATTGTTAACTATTTACTATATTGATAAAACTTTGATATATTTGTTTTACAATTTCTATAGATAGAAAGTCAATGTCTTGATTGTCATCTCTTAGCATAACTCTGTGAGTTTCTAAAACTTTAAAAGTTTTAAAGGTGTAATCTCTAAATTATTCCATATTGCATTTTTTTCAGAATAATTTATCTGGATATATATTCTCTCAGTCATAGAATACAATAAAGTGTCACAATATTTATGATTTTCCTGATATTAATGTTTTTCTTAATGAGAGAATTGAAAAATATCCTTTTCCTAAACCTTATAGATTCCTATCATCATGATTAAATTTTAGACTCTAGTAATAATGATTTAGGATTTCATATAATCTCATATATACTCATAATTAACTCCATCAAAATTAGGTACTTTGGTTAGATTTAGGTTTTCAAGTGTTACAATTGGAACTCCTTCCATTAGAAAATATATTTACTCTACCAAAATGGCCAGTGTAAAGAAACTAAGTTAAAATTGGTACAAAATAATATAAATATGAGATAAATTGAAACTTGATAGTTAATCTCATAATTAAGGTAATGGCCTACTACAATTCCAACTATTTTCAATGGTATGCTGGAAATTAAAATACAAGGGGGGAGGTGAATTTTAGTTTGAAAATAAAACTTAAAATTTACATCCACATTGAGTATTAAGTTTAGTAGGATTTCATATTATCAATCAAATCAAATAACAGAGTAATATAATTATCAAATATATGAGACACAACTTGTACAACATAAATAAAGTGTTTAGTAATTTAACTACTATTGATGAAATAATTAATATAATAATGATTTAGAAACAAAACATTGACTATTGGTTAGAAAATAAAATACTCCTTTAAAATGATAGTATTAAAACCATACCTTTAAACCAGAGTGAAAGGTGGATTAGTAGTCTAGATAAATGATATCCATGAATTTAAACCTATCACAAGGTACCATTGATTTTTTACCCATTAGAAGTTATATCTTCATATCTGTGAAATTCTTCAATGAAACCTTTTAGTAGAAGCTAACTTCCACAATCTTGAAGTACTTGAGCTTTATCTTACTAGCCATAGAATCCCTCAATCAGATGATTGGAAATTCCTCTATCATTCTATTCTTAGAATCCCTTAATCAGACAAGACCATAAGAAGAAAAATTATAATAAAAATCAGTAAGATAAATACAATAGAGACCTAAAAATGGTATCCATTAAAATAAACAATCAGAAAGGATAACAATAAACTGACCAAAGGTTCAGTCAATAATAAAACATTTCAAAGCATTAATTTGAATGACTTTCAAAATGCTTGATCTAGATGTCCATTCTTCATATTTGTGTAATTATAATTCTCAAGGTGTGACTTTATTTATAGGAAACATTGTAACAAACTCTAGTGGAAAAATTATATAAAACGTAGAATCAGTTGTAACTACATCAGAAACAACTTCATCATCCACTAATGAACTTAGTAGTTTCTTCATTTATGGATGAGTTAAATCATCCCCACTATAGTGATTAGAAATATGACAGAATTAATCTAGCATGAAACTTTAGATCACTATATTTTCATAATTTTTTTATTCGCATTTTAGTTACCATAAGTTAATTCCGCCTACAAAAATTACTTAAATAAAATCATAATGTAAGATTATTTGTACATAAAGTGAATTGTGATTTTTGAAATTAATAAATAATTGATTCTTTGACTCAACAAAGACAACATGTATGTACATTAATATAATAATAACTATAATTCCAACATGTAATATTTCAATATATAATATATATGAAATTAATCCCATAAGAAATCCATAAATATATCATGACATAATAAATATTAAAGAACTTTAATAATAATTATCTGAAATGTAAACATAAAATATTTTGATTATAATAAGATAAAAATTCAAAATCTTAGAAATAATAATTAACCGTGGAATTATTTATTTAGAAATACTAATAATATGAAATAAATAAATCATAACATGAAAAAAATAAGTAATCCTGGTAAAATGAAACATTTCATAATCAATTTAGATTTTATATTTAATAAACAATTTACTGAAAATATTTATTAAAGGAAAATATTTTCTTTTCTATTATAAAATTATACTACCAAACCACTATGAGAATATGGGATTTGAAAAGATTCACTCACCATAACTAAATTCAGACACACACACCCCAATATACCTTGGTAGTAACTATGAAAATACATGCTCTCAATCTTAACTAGACCAATTTATCAATTTATAACCTATTAAGACACTCATACTATAACATCTCAATGATGATTTATAGTACTTACATCATTTTTTTGAAAATATATTTTTTAAGTTTTATGGATCATTTTGAGTGAATTTTATATTTTTTATAGTTTTTTTGGGCCTATATATGATTGGATCATAGTTATAGAAAACCATATGGGTTATCCCTAGAAGCCGTGTAACATATTTGGGAGTTCAAAAGGAGGGAGCATAGTTAGTCCAAACCATGAGACCTTCTCATCAAAATCATGAAACATGTTACATAGGCATTTTTCATAATTGGAACATGTTTTTTCAAACAATTAGACCAAATAATGAGACTTCACCAACAACCCAGAAGGGGAGCACAATGAGCACACGATTTTCCAAACCGTGCGACCAAACCATGTGACATGGATTAATTAATCTAAATTTTTATTTTAAGACATAAAAAACGTTATATTAGACTCATTTTTATTTTGGTGGAATATTATCTTTACCTAGGAGAGTCCTATTGATATTTTGGAGATTCATTTCATTCAAAATATTGATTTCATCATATCATTCGGTGTTGGATATATTTTTTCAAAGGTATGTTCCCATTATTTTTCATTATTTAATTATCTTCTAGATCCACTATTCTGTTCTTTAATGCAACCTTAGAGTAAGGTTGTTGATGTTGGATCTAATGTTTGTTCCATGCTCTAATTGGGTTTAATATAATTATGTAATGGAATATAGAGATATTTACTAGTTCTTCAATTATCCTTGTGTATTCTTTGAGAATCATTGAGGTTAGAGTTTTTACACTTTTCCTTTATTTTAGAAATTAGTAATTTGAAGATTCTTAATTTGGAATTCATGGTTTAGAATCCTTACTCAATCCTTAGAGTAATTGCTTCTTCTAGGCTTATGATTGCCTTGAGTTTTGATATCCCATTCATTTCAAGGTAGGTGGTTTCATGATTTTTATTTGTTTTATAAAGTTTGTTTTCTTACTCATTGAATTTGGACTCTAAAATACTTGGAAAACAATTTGTGGTTTTATCTTAAAAATTAATTTTGAAATGAATTTAAAGGCATGAATTTTGAAATAAGTTTATTTTGATTACATTTTATGAAAATAGTTTTATCCCTCAATGCTGTTAATAGAAATTATTTTAAAGATTGTTTTGTATGGATTCTATAATAAAATGATTTTTAAATGATTTTGATATGGTAAAACCAACTGTGAGTGATGATAAGGTAGGTATATATCACCAAGTATGATCCCTTAGGTAATGTGTTCACCAAGTGGCCTAATTCGAGAGATGGTGTCACTCTTGGGATTGAAATCTTACTCCCTAGACCTATTCTACTATGTTAATTTGCACACAAGGTGTCTACTGATCACATATACTATTTGAGGACAATCATTAACATGGAACTAATGTAACTCATGGAATAATTTTTAATGTTAGTTATCTTTGATTTTTTTGGATTATTTTTGGAAATTATTTGAAAACCAGGTAATTGGTATGTTTTATAAAATATAGAAATGAGGAATTTCCTTGTTTTTTATATTTTTTTACTGAAAAACAATTTTTTATTATCAAACACTTTTGAGGGAAAGCAAGAAACCACAAATTCCAACATAACAACCCTAAAACAACCATAACAGAGAAAACCTGAAAACCAGAACTGCCCCTCCACAAAAATTTCACCTTGATGATAAGACTTCACCAAATCATGTCAATTGGAAAGATGTACCGTGCATAAGCGTGGGATCGGAACCAATAGAATAGCCATACCCACTCAATCGTCCCAATCCAAATGACATGCACTGAGGAAGCCTTCATGTTTTGATCCCCATTTGAAGCAGCTCCAAACTCCATTACAAAACCAAATAGAGGAATGGTCCAAGAGAAGACATCACTAATAAGAAAACCCCTCAAAATAACCCACGAAACTTCAACTTAGACAAAGACATTAAAAATTAACTTGAGATTACTAGGATCTTATTCCCTAAAAAATTTCCAGGATAAAGAATAAATCATGGTTCCTGGACCTCCATCATTTTCTTTTCAAATTCTGAAGCCAACTGATCCCATACTTGAATGTAATCCTAAATGAAAATCATCCCTTTACTTGATAATAATTCATTAATTTTATAAATTCTTATTTTGAAATACTTCGTGGGATCCTATTGGTATGGTTTTTCTCATAACCTGTATACAACATTAGGTGTGTGTAGATATTATTTTTTCTAATGATGGCAAGGTCAAAGTACTACATGGTGGTGGATGGTTTGTTAATTAGTTGTGTTTGAAGGTCTAATGGTGAATATACATCACATCGATATGGGTTTTTTACTATACCTTCACTATGGTTTTGTTTGGTGGATTTGGAACCCTTTTTACCTCAATTTTATTTACCCTTTTTATTGACTTGTTTTTGGAATATCAACACTCTATCTATTTTAGTTATCTTGTTTTTTTTATTATTTTATGGAGAAATTATTCCCAAAGGTAGTTCTTGGATGACCAGGTGCTTGTTGATAGCCTATAAGGATTTGAAACTCTTTTTGGTCCATGTTAGGACTGAATTGGGTTCTAGATAGATGGGTAATCTTGGTTGGTTCCTGAAAAATTGGTATCAATGGAATGTTTCTTTATTTCCATTTTTAGTATGAATTTTTTTAATGTCTTGATAGAAAATGAGATATGAATATAGGGACATAAGGGGTTGGTTATGAGTGATTTCATGACAATATATCATCTTGAAGAACCTTAAGTTACTATAGGTGGTTGGGAAATGTATCTCTTTATATTTAGACTCTTTCATTCCTAGTCTTTCTTTTTTCGACAACTCTTTATAATTATAATTAGCTTTTTTTATTTTCATTAATAAATAATTATTGGATACCATGTTCTAGTGTCTTATTATCTATTTATGTGTAGTAACATTCCTCCAAAAATACTTGGAATGATTCGTTAGGATGGTTCTACCAATGGACCTCAATAGAGAATCCCTATAGTTGATCAGAACCTCATCGAAGCTATTGTGTGCATAGTTTGAGCTATGAAAAAGGTGTGGAATCTTTCCATATTCATGATAGAGAAGTGAAAGTCAAAGAGAATAGGTTATAAATCGAGCATAATCATTTCTTCTCTAGAAACTAATATCATTACAATGGAGGAATGATCCTTAGGATGTGGAGGAATGGTTGTGTAATATCGAAAGACATTTTGGACTCATAATTTTATAAATGTAAGGTGTGTAATTTTTAAGCCATAGTTCCCAAGTTTATGATGGTGGGATTTTCTTATTTTGAAATATAATAATGAGGCATTTAAGTGTAAGGAAGTCAAGTCCATATTCACTAAGAAATTATGACTAGAGTCTATGACCATGGAGAAATATATGTAATTACTAAACCGTTGGAAATGGAATCAGACAATGATGGAATTTACCAAATGATTCAATGATATCTCTCCATTTAACTAGAGGTTGTTTATAATTTGAGGATAAAGGATTGGGGGTTTCATATGGATATTAAACATGATGTCTTGTCATAGGTTTTCTTGCTTAATATTTCTACCTATGCAGAGGTGGTGGATAGAGAATTGGTGGAAGATATTTATTAGGAGGGTAAGTTAGGGATGAATAGAGTTCCTCATTTCTCCTGAGCTAGCTCCAGTTTCTCTTTTAAAGGGAAAAAATATGGGTGAGTTTCATAGAGTAAACAGTAGTGGCCCTTCTTAGAATAATTTTATTCCACCATTATTAGAAGTTAGTGGCTTAAATTGTTACAAATGTGGCTAGATGGGACATATAAATTGATTCTATTAAGGCCTCCAAAAGTCTGTTACTCATGTGAATGTTATGATCACTTACAGATGTTTTGTTATGCTTTTTATTCTCTATGATCTAGTACAAGATTTTCATAACCTAGATGATATGTTGTGTAATCATATGCTTCATGAAATATATTGTTCTATCCAAAAGCCTCTAGAATGAATCTGTTACACGTAGTGAAAAAGTCTCTAATGGAGGTTCAAATGAGTCCTATGACTATGAGATATACCATTTATGTTTCTTATAATTTTGTGATTTCTATATTTGATATTGGTTCCTCTTACTCATTCATATTGATACGTATGTTGGATCTTTTAAATATTCCAAAAAAACTCATTCCATTCATTATGGAATTGGTGATGCATCTAGGAAAGAAGGATCATGTTTTCTTATGTCCATCATTCTATTTAATTATGTGCGATGTTAAGATTCTATGACATTTTCTAGTTCTTTATTTGGACCTATTCAATGTTATTTTTAGGATGGATTGCTTAATTTCTCATATGGATCATATCGATTGTTATCCTTGGTGTGTTTTTTTATTTCCCCAATGGGAAATCTTGTATGATTCAAGGTGAGTGGGACCCAAGGTCTAGTTATATAGGACATCGTCTTATAGGTATGGGAATATTGATGTATCTATATTCAGCTAAATGAGGATACAAATCATTCAGTGTTGAAATTACTCTGGTATTCAATGATTTTCATGAAGTGTTTTTAGATGATTTTATAGACTTTCCTTTAGATAGATAAGTAGAGTTATTGAATAACATAGTACTGATAACTCAACTAATATTAATTCCATCTTAAAACATGGATCTAGATAAGATGAAATAGATTAAAATTAAATTGGATTATTTGTGAACTAATGGATTTATATTCCAGAATGTGTCATCTTGGGATTCCCCTTTTCTCTTCACCAAGAAGGCTAACAGAACACTATGCTTATACATTAATTATCACAAGCTCAATTGAGTAACAGTCAAAAATAAATATCCATTTACTTGTATTGAAGATTTATTTGATATGATGGAAGGGGAAATGCGGTTCTCAAAGATTGATATTTGTTCTTGTTATCACCAAATCAAAATCAAGGATTCATATATTTCAAAGGCCACTTTAAGGATATTTTATGGTAAATTTGAGTACCTTGTGATATCTTTTGGCCTATTTAAAACTCCAATAGTTTTAATAGAATTGGTGAATCATATTTTCCACTTGTATGTTTATAATATTTTCATGGTGTTCATAGATGATATTTTGGTGTACTCAATGATAAAGGATGGCCATGTGCTTCACTTGATATATATTTTGGGGATCTTAAGGGATCACTAACTATATGAATTTTTTTATAAATTCCTATTCTATATATGAGAAGTTGCATTATATAGACACACGATCTTAGAACATGGTATCTCAATTGATCCTAAAATAGTGACAAATTACATGTTAAGGAGAGAACCACATAATATCTATGAGATTTAAATATTCCTGGGTTTGATGGGATATTATCATCAATTCATAAAAGGATTTCATGAGACTATCATCACCTATGACAGATTTCACTAGGAAGGGGTGATGTTATTGTGGGATCTAAAGTGTCTGTAACCCATTGAGGAATTGAAGAAGTGTTTGACTACAACAATGATGCTTGCACTACCAATGGATGGAATGGGATATGTGGTTTATTTTAATTCTTTGGGTGTGGGATTAGGCTATTTAATTATTTAAGGATATCAATGGTGGTTTATGGACCATGTTTACTTTGAAATCAAGATAGGAACTATCAGACTCATGATTTAGAAATAATAGTTGTTGTGAATTCCCTTAAAAGTTGGTGACACTATCTAATCAAGGATAATTTTATCATTTACACTAATCAAAATAGTTTTGTGTACATATTTTCTCAAAAATATTTGAACCATTGGTAGAGTTGGTGGGCGTAATTCCTATAGTCATCCGACTTAGACATTTCCTATACTTTGGAAAAGGTTAATGTTGTTGTTGTTTCTCTTATCTAGAACTTTACTTCTCAAGCAGTGAAGGAAGAAAATGATGAATGGAAGTTAATGGAAATCTATTCTCAGTTTTACATAGGATTAAGGGAGGAAGTATATGGTAATGTTATGGATAGTGTTTGTTTCATATCCTCCCTCATTGGGATGATTATTTAGGAGTATCAATAAGATATCAAGTTTTAGAAAATTAAATGGTCTTTATATGGTGGGGAGACCATCAACGAGTGGTATCTCTCTATGGAGGGTATTTTTTATTTAGATACTGGTAGGTTTTTTCATTGAAAATAAGGAAGTCCATGTTGGGAAATTATCATAATTATTTTTGGGCCCTCCATAATGTCACTAAAAATATGTTTAATGAAATGATGCATCAGTTTTGGTGTATTGGTACGAGTGAAGACACAATAAAATTTTTATCATGACGCTACACATGCCAATATATTAAGGATGATAATCAAAACTCTTCGAGTATGCTTCAACCTCTATCCATACCAAGCTAGAAATTGAATGTGATATAAATGGATTTTCTTATTGGTTTATCTATAACTCATTGATGAAAGAACGACATTTGGGTGGTGATCGATCACTTGACCAAGTAAACACATTTCTTACTAATTCATGATACCACTAATGTAGAAGTATTGGGCAAATTTTATATTAAAGAGATCATAATATTACATGGTACTAAAAAAACCATTGTATAAAAAAGAGACCCATGTTTTAACATTTATTCTGAGGAGGACCTCTGAGAGGAAATGGGAACTCTGGTTAAGTTGAGTCTGATATATCTTCCACATATAGATGAGAAAACAGAAAGGGATAACCAAATTATGTATGATATGATTTGTGACTATTTCTTGGACTTTATAGGTTCTTGGGATTGCAAATTGGGGATGATTTAATTTTATTATAATAATAGTTTCCAATCATCAATAAAGAAGACACATTCTAAAGTTATATATGGATGACCTTGAAACACACCTCTAAGTTGGTCATAGATTAGTGAGGATTTCGTGATAGAACTGAGATTGTGTTATGAAATAATGGAAAATATTTAGTTAATTCATCAGTATTTTATGAAAGATCAAGGATGGTAAAAAATTATACATATTTTCATCATCTTCTTTTGGAGTTTTTGGTTGGTGACCAAGTGTTCATAAAAGTGTCACCCTGGTTGGGTCACTAATGAATAATCAAACAAGGGAAGATAACCCATAGATATATGGGGCCATTTCAGATCATCAAATGACTTAGTAAGTTCGAATATAACTTGTATTTACCACCTTAGTCATATTAGATCCATAAATCTTCGATGCCTCCTGACTCAAAAAGTATCGGCCTATAACATCACTTGTTTTGAATTGGTGAGACCCCAATATAGAACCTGATATGTCTAGTAATGATCAAAATCTATAAGTTTTTGATTCTAAAGTAATGGTTCTATGTGAAAATTATATACTGTTGTTTCTAGTTTTGAGAAAGTACGGGTTAGACTCACATGAGACAAGGGAACGAGAGTTTATGATGAGGGGGTAATGGAATCATCTCATTATGGACCTTCCCTCTTCAACATAGATATTTTGTATTAGAAACAAACATGGTAGGGATATTTGTAACATATCATTGTTACATTTAGGTACTTTCATCATTTTTAGACCATCTCTTATTTCTAGCTTGTATTGGGTTGTTTTGGATGAATTTTAGAGTCCCAAAAGTTTTTTGGGCTTATTCAAGTTTAGTTCACAATTCGGGAAAATTGTGTGGGTCATTCTAGAAAACCATATAACTTTATTTTGAGTTCTAGAGGAGGGTGTTGAGTTAGTCTAAACCATGTGTCCTTATCCTTAAATCTATACAACAAGGGGAAGAGGTATTTCACTTATTGGTGAATGATTTGTCAAAATATGTGACCTAATTAGATGAATTATTTATTATCCTAGAAATGGGATCATAGTTAGTGAAAATATTTCCAAACCATGCTGCCAAACCATATGATGTGAATTATTTAATATGAATTTTTATTATAAGAAACAAAACACCTATGATTTCCCTCATTTTTATTCTAGTGGTATAGGATCTTGAACTATGAGACACCTATAGGATATTTTTAAGATTACTTGCATCTTAGTTATGAATTTTGATAGATCCTTGGGTGTTGGATATATTTTTTCAAAGGTTTGTTCACTTTCTTTGTCATATTTCTTTAATATTTTAGGCCATCTATTATATCCTTGATTAGAACCTTAGATATATGTTTTCTTTAATGGATATAAGGTTTTTTCTTTAATATAATTGGGTTTATTATATATCCATCCTGGAATTGGGAGTTATTTCACAGATATTCAACTATCATTGTTTTTTATTCCAGAATTATTGAGGAAATGGTTTTCTCCTACTTACTGGGTTTAAGAAATTGGTAATTTAGGAATTATTTATTGGGAATTCGTGGTTTAATGTCTTTCCTAGATCCTTAGTGTCCTAGGTTTTTATTCCCTTGTGGATTCTATTTGAGTGTTTATATCCCTAACATTTTAATGTAGGTGGTATCATGATTTGGAATTGTTCTATAATCTTTATTTACTTACATTTTGAATTTGGTTTCTAAAATGATTAGAAAACATAGTTTATGTTTTTATCTTGAAAATGGATTTTGAAATGAATTTAAATGCATGACTTGTGAAATGATGTGATTTTGATAATGCTTTATTAATATATATTTCTCTCTTAGTGTGCTAACAAAAATGATTTTAAAGAATGTTTTATAATTTCTCTAAGATGAAATTATATTTAAATGATTTTTATATGTTAAAACAATTTTAGTCAATGATGAGGTATGGAGCCATCATTTTTTATTAACTCTTACCCCATAAACTTTTTATTCTAGGGTAATGTGTGCAATAGGTGGCCAAATATATGGCAGGAAGCCAATCTTGAGAGCTAACTCTTACCCCTTTGACCTATTTTCTTGGATAATATGCTCACCAAGTTGCATAATGATCACATAGACTGTAAAAGAATACTCATTGACCGAGAAGTAATGAAACTTAAGGGATATTTTCCTAATATATTTACATTGGAAATGCGTGTTTGGATTATTATACTATTTGAAAGCTAGGTTACTTTTTATGTTTTATAGACTGTGAAAAATGTAATTTTCAATATTTTAAATAACTGTGTAAATTGAATCTCATGATTTATATTATTTTACTTGTGAATAATTAGTTTATTTTGTAAATTTTTCTTATGAAACACTTTTTAGGATCTCACATGGATTATTTTTTTCACACTCTACATACAAATTTCGGTGTTTTAGATATTTTTTTGTCAAATGATTGTAAGGGAAAGAGATCAGAGGGTGGTGGTGGGTTTGTTCGTTAGTGGGGTGTGAGAATTTGGTGGTGAAAGTATGTAACATAGAGATGAGTTTTTTATACTTTAACATTGGTTGGGTTTTGGGGATTTGATACCTTTGTTTCCTTACTTTTATATCTCTTATATTGTTGACTTGTTTTTGGAATTCCAATATTCTCTCTATTCTAGTTATCCTATTTTGTGTTCTTTTTTGGAAAAATCATTCCCAATGGTAGTTATTAGATCCCCATACACTATTCACCACCCCGTAGCGATTGAAAATGCCCTTAATGCCTTGTAAAGACCAAATTTGGTTCAAGATATATGGGTAATTCATGCTGTTTCATGACATATACTTAATAGTGTAATATAAATAAAAGGATATACCATATCGAGATTACCATGCAGAAGTAGGTCCCAAAGAATAGAACATTTATTAGAAACCACATGTAAAGACGATAAAGGATGACTCAATATCAATGTAAATTACGCCAAAGAGTATGTTTTTCTTTCAATTAAATTTTTAAATATAATGAAACTAATGAATTGGAAAAGTTAAGGATGAAAATTAACACCGGTAAGACCACAATAAACTCGTAATCAACTCATTACTTAATTCCACCTCGTATAATAACATTTAACCATAATAAACTACCTAATCAAACCATGATAAATTATTAATAATTCTTAAAGTATTAATGCCACCTATTAAATTAATTAAAATTATAGAGAAAGTGGAACAAAGGAAAACTCAATTAATATGAAATGGAAAAATACTTAAAAGGTATCAATAAGGACATTAATAGATACTATCAAGACATGATCAATCAAAGATTCTCTAAAAAGAGAAAGGGTGTAACATTACATATCAAATACACATCCAAAATCGATAATACTAATATCCCTTATCATAAATTAGAGAATTGGATTTAAAACCTTTTCTTTATCAACCTTAAATATATTTAAGTCCCATAACCATAAAGGAAATAAATCACCCCTTTTATTTTTTTAAACTAATCATAACTTTACCCCTGATGTAGTTACTTAACCAATATTTAAGCACTATTAATATATGTATGAATAATTTAGGTTTATTATAAAAAGTATTGAATTAAATTATAATAAAAAATGTCATAATGAAAATTTATTCTATATTAAACACTATTCATTGTCATTAAAAAGACATGTTTCAATCCTAATATTAATTTATATGAGAAGTTACATAATAGAGACCATACTCTGTCATATTAACATTCATTATCCATTAAAAAGTAACAAAAGTATTCAAAATTTTAAATTTAATCATAACTATGGCATGGTATCAAGGTATAAACTGTTTCCAAAACAATGTTACTACATTAAAGAAAACATCACTTTCAACCAAAAATCTATTACAAGATTTGTACAGTATTTATACAATAAACCAAAATTTTCATTTTTATTATATGAAATTTTATAATAAAAAGGGTAACATGGGTTTACTGATAACCAAGGGTTTATAAGACTATTTAATAATGGATAGGCAAGAAAACTGATTAAATATCAAACATTTTAAAATTAAACATACCTTACCACAAAAACCATTTTATTTGATATATGAAAATATATTGGAAAAATACCCATGAATAATTTTAAAAATAGTTATTTAAGTATTTATTATAAGCGGGAAAACAAGTGCAGTATAATTAGAAACAAAACCTAAAGAAGAACATAGATGGTTGAGACGACCTACCATAACCATTCCTTGATGGGATCAATATAATTTAATGATCACCAAACCTCACCTAATATTTTTAAAACATAATTCTATAACAAAATAATCCGAAACAATCAATCCCTATAATTAATGGACAACTAACCTTGAGAAAACCCATGAACAAGTTTCTTAGAATACACTTAAATATAATAACCAAAATTATTAATCAATTCTAACTTAAAATACTACAATTTAATCCAAAAAATAAATAAATACCTCATTTAAATAACACTTTATCAGCCATATATCTTAACAACCATCATAAAAAAAAGAAAACAACCCATTCATGCTTCCTTTAATAAAAAAAGGAATACCTATGATATTGGATGGTTTCACTATGCCTTGATGAAATCATAGACAAAATCCCAAACATCCTAGTAATAAAAGTAAAGAAAATAATTTAGGAGGGAAGAAAAATAGATATTCGGGGGGGGGGGGGTTATGCATTGAATTTTTAAGATATCACTTCTTGTGAAATCCATGAATTATGTGGAAAAAGTAGGAGAATAATAAATCCAAGAGGATCTCTCTACTGGGTTATTGAATATAACATAGAATAAAAAATGATCCCCTTTTAGGGGTTAAAAAATGTATGAAAACGAATGGATTTCTATATTTATAAAAAAATAAAATGGAACTACTGGGTACTTGATACAAAAACACTGGGTACCTGATATAACCATTTGGGCTACCACCCTTTTCCCTACCACATCGGGTACCTGATACCCATCCACCAACTACCTTATGCAATCGGCAGTAAAGTATTATATATAACACCCTCTATTGAAAAAAAATCTGATAAAACTTTGATCCTTATATTAAAAATCTAAAATTTAATCCAACAAACTTTCAAATTAATTATTAAATTCAGAAACAAACAACAACCCCTACTTCAATATAAAATTCAAAACATACCCATCTATTTACTATTTAAATCTCCAATTTATATCTTAATAATACCTTAATAAATATAATTAGAACTTCAGTCTCTCAATAATAATAATTATAATTTATTAAAGTAATATTTTAATATATAAATCGTAGAGATATAAAATTCATGGAAATCACATTGTAAGCATTCACATGTATGTGAATTGAGAATAACTTTGATAAATTTTGTTAGAGTGATGATAATGATGGTAAGGTGTGATACAATGAATTATAAGAATATATACTTATTTTGAAATGAATAAGAGAAATGTGAAATCATTTATAAAAATCTTAATTTTAAATAAATAATGATATTTTTGTGGGTAGAAGGATTAAATGAACTATGAACTTATAATTGGGTTGTTTTTATTTAACTGAGGTTTCATATATATTTTATTATTGATTCTTTCCCAGGGGAGAAAAAAATTAATTAGGGGATTCTATGAACTTAGATTTTCTTAATATTTTTGTATATTTAATGTTAGTTCTAATTAGTTTAATTTAATAAATTTATTTTTATAATTCATTTTTACTATTATGTAGTATTTTAGGAATTTTTATAATTCTTATTTACTTTTATATAAGTATTAGTTTTTATTATTAAAATTAAGTATCGCTATTACTACTATTATATCAAAATGCTATGTAAGTTGATATTTTAAAATCAAAAGTGGTTTTAGACAAGTTTCCCCCTATTTTTCTTAGTCTTTGGTATTATCAAAGACTATATTTGAATATGAATTATGAAAGATGTGGATAATTGGAGAATATATATAGTCATGGAACCCCAGAATATTTTTTCTATAAATAATATCTTATGTGTTGATTACATACTTCTATTTTGTGAGACATATTATAAATTACTCACTACTAGAAATAATATCATTGTGCGCTATAAAATTATGGTTGTAAATGTTTTCAATTTTCATAAATACCACTTTAACTTTAGTAGAGGATTCAATCCTACTAGAAAAATTAATATCCCTTACTTATTCAATGCAAAGAAATGGAACCATTCCTTAAATTACATCAATGTTCCCCTATTTATGGATTGAATCAAAATATATTATCTTGAAAAATTATCTCTCATGTTACTAACCAAATTTTAAATAAGTAAATATCATTTTAAAAAGAAAAATGATTTTGGATGATGAAATCAGTGATTTCCTCTATGTTTTTGCAGACTCTCCCCATTTAAAAATGGACACGATATCTCTAAAATAAATTGTATACTAATACTATAAATTTTACTAAGATGGGTTGTATACATGATAGAAATATTATAATCAAAGCTTGGAACCACTACATTAATCCTATTAGGAATGGGTATTCAAAATCTCTAAATGTTTAACAATATACTTATTTATAACTATTTTTGGAACCTCATGTGAAATATGGAATAATATTCTAACATCCATAGTAAATGGTTGAATAAATTATTATTAAAGCTAATAAATTCTATATTAAATCATAGGTATATTCTACTGTTAGAGAATCCTTTTTTACTAGATATTAAACACATATGAGTATAATTCCAAATTCTAAGATCTTAATTTATGACAAACTCACTGGATTGATAGAAAAATACCTAAAACAAGTAATATTACGAATGATATATTAGAAATTTTATTTACTCATGTTATGGATAATTTGGAAACCATTAGATCTCTCTTTCCAGATAAAATTTATAATGAAATGAGAACTCTTTTTTTCAAAGGTTGACACACCTTGGACTATCAAGTGCATGGGGAAATTGAATTTTAAAATCTATTATACTTACTCCTATAAAGTTATTGAAGGAACTATAGACTTGTTAAATATTCTAGGAAGATCCTGCATCCCACTAACCATATAATATATGATTTGGAAAATAATGAGAAATAGGCTCTCCACTGATAATCTCTTGAAATCTACGTGTATTTCTATTATCCCCAAGTAAAAATTATTTCAGTTAAATTTCAAAATAATAAATAATCTATTCCTTGACATAAAATTTTACTTGTTTATTTGAAATTTTATTTGAGATATTCTTCAGTTTATTTTATGAAATGATAAGCTTTTAATGTTATTTATTTAATTTTACAATGGAATTATTAGTATGGAATAAATATTAAATTGTTTTCTCATTTCCTTAGTCGTTTGTTTTTTTATATATGGTTTAATTGAAATAAACTTTATTTTTATAACAACTTAATTAAAAAATGAATTATATATTTTTTTCAATTGAAAATGGTATCCAAATTTCATTAAATATTCAATTGGTTTATATGAATAATTTTTGGGTGGATCACTAGATTATCTAGAAATTTTTTATTTCTAGTAATCTAGGAAAACTAGTCTATTAGAAATATATCTGATGGATTCCACCTATAGACTCTTGAATCAAAGGGAATAATAAAGGAGATACTACTAGTTATATAGGATTACCCAGATATGGTGTAGTTTTTAGAACCTATAAGGGAATTATTAACGGCTCATTCACTTAGTTCTTAGGTAACTCCTTTACTTAAGAATATTAATTTTGAGAATTTATTTTTCCAATAGATATATTGGGAGGTCTGATTGGAGATTCCTTTAGATTGAAAGTTATATGGATTATTATTAATTCAATTCATGAAAAAAATAAAGAATTCCCCATTAGAGGTTCTTTATGGAATGGAATAAACGTGTTACTTTTTAAGAAGGAATACAGGAGTGGTATTTTCACATCATCATAGAGGATAATAAAATATTACATTCCCTACATAATAGGGTGATCCTAAAAAGGATATCAAGTTGTAAATATAATCTAGATTATAATTTTTTCCCCTTTCATATGTCAAATGTAGGGGGTGTTCTTATACCAATATTTGTTACTCCAACTTCTAAGTCCCAAAATAATTTTTAATTTTAATAAAATAGGGTTCATGGTCCCCCACATGTTCTAATTAGTATTATAATCATTATTTTTTTATATATAATTATATGTAATAAAAATATTTATAATTATATATAAATTTAATATTATTACATCAAATTATATGTATTATTATTATTGTATCATTTTATATGTGTTATAATAATAATGATTAATTTTACCATTATTATTTTTAATTATATCTTGTTATATTTATATCCAATTATATATATATATATATAATTATATTAATTTTTTATGGGATGAGATACATGAGACAAGGTATGAAAAATAATTTAAATGGAATAAAATCTAGATTGTACATAGTGATTAATCTATTGAAACATTATTATCATAATGTCACCTAAATACTATATCTTGAATAGAGATATTTATTGAAACAACATAGATAAATGAAGGTCATGTCTCACGTATCTAAAAATATGGAAATATGGTAGAAAATGTACTATCATGGTCTGATATGGAGAACCATGATTCACACTAGTCTTGTTACATTTATAATGATATCATATATTTTAATTCTTCAAAATTTTATTGGTGATGTTTATACATGTCTCTTCTAAATTTAATTATATAAATATACATTTTTTTATTTAATTTGGAAAATATAGTTCTTTATGGATCATCACTCAGAATGTTTGATATTATTATTATTATTATTATTATTATTATTCTTATTCTTATCTTTATATATACTTAGTATAATTATATCTAATAACTATTGTTATTTATGAATAATTTTTGGGTTAGGATGAATTATACCTGCGTTGTTCAAGATATCAAGTAGAGAAGTTATATATTATTGGGATTGAAACTATAATGGATAGAATTCATACAATATTATTAATATATTTAATTTCTTGTATCTTATGTGTATAGAGAGGCCAATGTTTTAGAGGATTTAATTTTCTATATGGTAATTAATGCACTTTTCTTTACCCTATTTTTTATTTACCACCAAATTTCCATATAATGGAAAAGTGGGAATGATATAATACTTATATCCTCAAATTGTATTTATTTATATATATTTTTTAATAGGTTATTTTCAAGTTAATAGGCCTCACTACAATAAAACTGGGTTTATCCAGTTCTAGAGTTTTAATAGCGCTAGCTAAAAACACTATGAAAGACCCCCTTTATCATTTCTAAAGAATCAATGTTGAAGGGTGACTTTGACAATACTTTTTTTAGCGCTGTTAAAGAGGGAACTTTATAAGTGATTTTTATAAGCAATGATATAGGCCCACCCTTTATGAATGAATTTAAAAAAGTGTCGATAAATAGAGTCTTTTAACATTTCTTATAAAAGAATTATTGGGGGGGGTCTTTATCAGTGCTTTTTTAAAAGCGCTGATAAAGACCCCCTTTATCACCACTTTTTAGTAACTCTGATAACGGTATACATATAAAATAGATTTAATTAAGAATAATATATTTATATATTTATATATTTATATTGATATAAATATAATATATATATTTTTAAATATGTATTTGATAAGGTAAATAGGCATTTACACTTAATATATAAGATATTTTGAGAAAATGGCTTATATAATAATTAAAAATATAATTTTAATTAATCATTTGATAATTATTATGTATTAATAGTCATTTAAAATCAATTTGATGTTAAAAAATCATAAAATTAATAAAATATGTAAAATAAGTTGAAAAAAAGAACTCAAACTTCAAACAACCACAAAATTTGATCTGGGAGTCCGTTTGAGCTCTACCATATATTAAATCGAATCCCGTGATAAGATCTATTCCCTTGGTGACATAGGTAATTTTTTTTATCATTTTTCAAGGCCAAAAAATGCCCATAAGGCCTCCAATAATGAGTTTTTAGTAGGGGTACCCTGATTTTTTTAACATTCAGTGGATTTTAAACCTCATTTATGGACTTTTTATTGCGTTTTTTTGATGGAGAATGAATTTATTAAAAGGTTTTACATTCATATTGATATTATGGTTTTTAAATTTCATTATTTTTTGCAATTTAATTTTATTTATAATTAAATATGTACATGTTTTATTATATTTACTTATAATAAATAACTCATATAAATACATAGATCAAAATATTTATGTAAAAATGTATATTATACTATATGTAAATAATTACATATTCTAAAAACGTATTTTAAAAAATATCTAACCATTTTGTACATTTTATATACATATATATATATATATATGTGTGTGTGTGTATTAATAAAGATATATATATATATATATATATATATATATATTATATTCTAGTATATATAAATGTATATATTATGTACTATTGTTATATGAATATAAGTATATATATCACATACAAAAATACTATATAAATTTATTTTAAAATAATTATATAAATATATATAAATATATATATATAAATAAATAGAAATATCATTAATCAGACAATAAAACAACATGGTGTAGTGGTAATGGAGTTCCATCTTTGAAGGAAATGTGCAATGTTAGAATCAAGATAGGCACACATAAGGTTGGAAATTTGAAAAGTGTGGATAAAATGTGGTGGGGGTGAAAAGAGATGATGGGGGGTGGAGCATTGCTAAAGGGGTTAATGAAAGTGCTGATAAAGGGTGTTGGGATCTAGGTGTTTGAAAAAAATATAATTTTATCCCTTTAACAGTGCTACCTTTATTAGCACTAAAAAAGTACTATTAAAGAACCCCTTTAATATTGCTAAAAAAGAATTGTTAAAAGGTCCCTTTAACAACACAAAAAATGTACAGTTAAAGTACCTTTTTAATGATGCTTTCTTAGAACTGTTAAAGGGGGCCTTTAATAGTGATTTTTAGCGCTGATAAAAGTTTCAGGCTTTTAAATATTCTCTAATTGTCATCGCTTTTTTAGTGTTGATAACATCCTATTCTAGCACTGTTAAATTCATATTATTTAGTAGTTCTTTCCACTTTATGATTAATAATGTTAACATTTTTATTGTTTAATTTATTTATATTGGTTTTATTTTTTAGGTTATCAATAAGGCCTACATCTTCCTTGGATAAAATAAATAAGAAAGAATAATTCATCTAAAACTCTTCTCCACCACTCATCATCTCCATTACCTTACCTAATATTGTCCTTCCCTCAATCTTACCATCACATTCCAAATCCATCCACTAAATATCCCCTCTCTATAATCAGCCCTCTCACTCCACTCATTACAACCACTTATCAGTCCCTCTATCCAATCATATTTTTACCCTCTCTATCTTATCTCCAAAATTATATTTATATCCTATATTAATAAAATTCTATCCATGTATCTTACTATATTTCCACAACCTGAATAACCTGGTCCAGGCTGGAGTGCTACATGACCTCATGCATTCCCCCCCATATACAAGAGGTTGATGACTAACACTGGGGGTCTAAATAGTAGAATGGGGAGACTGTACTCATAAAATCAATGGGCATGGACTATAATAATAACAAGAAAGAATAATAACCCAAAAAAAGATACAAATAGAACTAATTAATAATAAATAGATAACAGATGACATGCTAGGTATCTTAGAGTCGTACAATATAAAAAACCATGGACCCCCAATGTGGTTGTCCAAAAAATAATATAAAAAATAAATTGGAAAAATAAATTAAACACCATGAAGTCACTCAATATTCCTTCTTAGCACCAATTTTGAAGACATAGATTCATCTCCCCTACATCATATTGTTGTTAACTTTCTTATTCCCATATCCCTGATCATAAACTCTACACCTGAATTTAGATTCCCATGTAGGGTGTGAGTATAATCCTAGTAGGAAACCACAAATTCATATTTTAAATAAGTGAACATGCGAGTCACATGCCATGAGAATATGTAAATTAAAAATTAAATAATAATCAATCATATGCTGAGAGGTTGTGTGTTAACCAAGCCACCATGAACCCAATCCATACCCACTTGAACTCCATTCTGGAAGGAAAGTCACAATGGAAGTTGTGATCATTGGTTAGGCACTCAGAAACAACATATATCCCTGAGAATCCATTTCGAAAATAAGTTATAGGTCAAGCCATAAGGTCCTTGAGTCTTGTCTCTATCATAGGTCATGCTTTAGGGACATCATATCCAATCTCTGCCACAAGTTAGGCTACAAGGCCATGTTATCCCTCCATTTCCATGGATTATAACTTAAGGCCATCACACCCCTACCTTGGGTCACATTCCAATGCTTTCATCATTTCATATTGCATATGATCCCCCTTAAAGGCTAGCCAAGAAAAAATGGTCTACCGATCCCTTTTTATTAGAAAAAACCTCAGGGAGTCCTAAATTCGCAAACAAAAAGGCATAAAATATATAGAAAAAACATAGAATATCAAGAATGAGTCTAATAATCCACACACACACATGATACCATTATCAAGAATGGCCATCACAAACTACACATGCCCACACTTGTGGCCCATATCAAACATGGGTCTTCTGAGATACACATTCACACACATTTGATCAATACCAAGAGAAAAACATTATATAAGTTCTCTATATGATTCCTAAATTACCACCTTAAGAGTGATGAATCCAAAATGCCTAGTATAACCACTAGGAAGGGGCCTTAGATTCTAATTCCTCAACTAAAATCCTTGGAATGAATGGTTATTGAGTTGGAGAAGAATCTGGAAGAAATTTGTTTGGTGGGTCAAAATTTCACCAAGGAGATTTCCTCAATCTAGAAGAAATATATCTTCCTTATTTACTCTCCATATACTGCACATTTCAACCATATTGAATGACAAAAACCCCTTCATTGGTAAAGGATAGAGGGAAAATCCAATAATAAGGGTAGGAAAACCAAATATAATGGGAGAGGAACTGACCTAGAATTACAAAGATTAGATAATCCAATGTTGGGGATCAATCTAGGAGTTTGGTTTCAAGATTTTCTCTTGAATATTATCTAGAGTCACCCATGATTCAATAATAAAGGCTAATAAATTAAAGGGTTTGAGGGAACTCAGTAATTTATAGGAAACTTGGGAAAATAGGCATCACAACACAGTATATAGGGCCAAACTGCAATGGGTCCTGAATCAGAAAAAAACATGATGCTAAAGAGATAGACATATCACAATTGTTCCTAGTCAAGAATGTTTCTATAATCTATGTTGTGGTATGGGATGAGAACACATAAAATAGGTTACAGGACCATTATGCAATGGTCATCACCATATTTCAACCTCCAATCCCACACAAGAACACCATGATGCAACCTCCATTCATAGTACAACAATACAAAATTATATATAACTACTATTACCCCACCTTCCAAGCCGGCATGTCACAACAGAAATTATACTCTGTAGCTATTCCAAAAATAATAATCCTCAAAACTGCCCATGATGATACTGTGCCTCAACCATGCCATAACCAAACCCTCCATGTAAAAAAAAATATGCAGCATACTATGTTTTCTAGTTCCATCTGAAAATCACATCAAATTCCCCCTTACACCACTAAAACCAACAACGGGATATTAATTTGAACAAAAACAACTCAAAATAAACATGATATAAAAACTAAGACCATAATTAAACAAAAATGAACCTTAACATCTAAGAGGCATCACAACCTCCATCTCTCAAAGACTTCTTATCCATGAGAATCATCTCTATGAGTCTTTCATGAATAACATCTTCCACTAAACTCAAAAATTAGACTCCCAATCACAAGTATTCACTTGGAATCATCCATGATATTACAAAGCTAGAACAAGTGGAACATTCATTCCCCTAAGTACTTTCGTACTTTGATCTATAATTTGTATCAGTCACTCTACAAACAATGCATCTAGTTCTAGATCAACATCCTCACTATCAATCACATGCATAGGGTCAACCTTGTTCCTCTGATGTTGAGACACATAGAACATGTTCTGTATTCCTCAATATCATGGAGGAAGGTCCAATTAGTATGCCACTATTCTTACTTTTTCTATGATCTTAAAAGGTCCTCTAAACCTATATGTTGGATTTCCTTTTTTCAACAAATAAAAATGCCCCAACCGCGGTGACAGCCACTATAAAACCACATAAAAAAATGAACTCCAAAGGTCATATAATCTTTTGGGATATGATTAGTTTCTACTATGAGTATTAAAAAACAAATTCCTGATCTAGTTCACTCTCTAATATGTCTCTCACACCATAATAGTTTCAATAATAGCTGCCTCACCTTCCCCATTCCAACACATTTATGACTAACCCGACTGACCAAAAAGTTCCTCCAAATGATCCATGTGATTCAAAACATGAGAAATTTGAATGTATGTGAACTAATTCAAGTATATATGATCATAAAATTATCCACTTATGTCTAGGATGCATTACTAAATCATATCCTCTAAGATCTAGATCCTCTTATCTAACTATCTATTTTTCTATGGATGGTACACTATACTAAGTTTTAACTGAGTCTAAAAAATCGTTTTCAAGCCTTACAAAAAATACAGTGTAAGACACATTTCCCTATCTCAAATGATACTATAAGGAACTCCATGAATTCATACAATATAATATAAATAAATAATTTTTAACTCATATACTAAGTGAGTTTCTTAGATTGGTAAGAAATGTTCCTCTTTCATTAGATGGTCAAATATAACCCAAAAAACCTATCAAATTAACAAGGTATTTGAAAAAAAATCATGTAATCTATTATCATCTCATCCCAATTTTACATATGGAAATAATTTTTCTGATGTAACCCTATTGGGGATTGATTCTTTGGCTTTATCCAATGACAGATCAAACAATGAGAGACAAAGCCCACAATATCTCTCTTCATTCCTGGCAACCAAAACCATTTCTTGATATCCTGATATATCTTTTTCAACCCTAGGTGAACATCACACTAAGATAAATGGGTATCTCTCATCATCTATTACCATATTTAATCTTGGACTACAAGTCTCCATTGAACAAATATCACATCATTACTATCCAATGACTATCCTAGAACTCGGTCACTTTCCATTGACCATTCCCATATCACTAAGAATTTGGGGTCTAACTCCTAGATGATCTTTACCTAGTCTACCAAAAATGAAGTGATAACTAATGGAGAACATGTCATCACCCATTCATCCTTAGATTCATCCACCAACCATTCATCCAACAAGCTCATGAACCGTTATTCCTCCTATGAAGTTCTGTATCCAAGATCCTTATTTTTCCCACTAAGATAACCTATAAAAACATTTACTTTTTATAGAGTATAATACATATTAAAATCAATTTTATACAGATACTATACCCAAATCCTCTATTTAATATTCATTTCCCATTAATAAAATATGTAAAAATAGATATCATTGTCTATATATATAGAAAAAAATATATCATTGAAGAGATAATGGTGCCAACACTTTAGGTGATGGACGACAACTTCAAGCAATAAGTCATGTGTATACTAGTTTCACTAATGGGGTCATAGATAGAAAGACTTATAATCTACTTCTTGTGTAGTGCCCTGACCCCAGAATCTCAGAGCTGGTGAATTATTTTAATACATTGTCATGACTACAAGGAATTAAGTCCTAAAGGACCAATCAGTTTAGCATTCTTAGAAAATAGATTACATACATGAAATTTACATTACAATTTCAAACATAAAATATAATATAGATAATAATTTGATAATTCCATTATTCTTCTAGCTTAAATATGAATATAAATCATAGCACACTTCTTGTCATCCTAGGAAAATAAAACAGAAGAAACGGGTGATCTCATATGCTCACTAAGGGTAAATAATTTAGAGGAAGCTATAAACTTTTAAGGAACGATGTGTAATAAAGACAGAAGACTTTTTAAACATAATATTGAACATAATATGAAAAAAATAAAACAAAATTAACATATAAACATGCACATGGATATTTTACTAGTTGAATAATCACATTTAGTAACTAATTTCATAATGAGGGAATGCCTAATGCTAGACATCATTACCGCATAGTCAATGCCTCATGCCAAGAATACAAATAAGATTTTGTCAAGGTCTTGTGCCAAGACACTAGTTTGTCTCATGAGACCTACCGATTCATCAAGGGGATATGTCGGGCCCCACCCATCACTTACTAAGTCCATTGAATTCCTCATATGAAAATGTTGAAACATAACATAAACATTCGTATTAAAACTAGCATACGAAATGTCAATACTTTAGCCATAAACCATGAATGGTATAAAAATATCACATCCACAATAAAACATATCAAAACTAATTCTATATAATATGAAGGATTTTATTATAATAAATCAACCTCAATCAGGAATAATATCCAGTAAAGGACGTTGATATAGTTGAAAATGGTCAGTAAAAACCTTTGAGCGAAATACCCCTTTTTCATGAAATCATTTAAAAGTCACACAATTTATAAATGAATACATTTAAAATATATTTTTGAATCAAATTTTCCCATATAAATTTGAAACTATTTAAAGTAATTAACATTTTTAAACATTAATGTCCATATAAATAAATCATCAAAACCATTTTAAAAACATGGACATTAATGAGAAATGATTTAGAAGAATAAATATTTAAAACATTTAAAATGATGTATTAGTTCAAGAGTACCTTAAAAATAATACTTTTGATAACTATTTTATGAAAAATGGACATGGATAATAAATATTTTCTAGTAAAAACATACACATAAACAATCTCAGATAATAATGAGATTGAGAAATTAACCCTCACCTTTTACTTTGCTTTAGTCGAGGGTACATTTAACCTCTTGTATAATGAAAATAGTATGTTATTAAATTATTCCTGAACCATATTTATATTTATGATATCATACATGATTCATTTAGTAATTTATACTACCCATTAAATAATAATTTCCATGTTAAATTAACATTTCGGGTAATAATCGCTTTCTTTATTATACATGTTTTAACTTGTTATTCCTGATCGTATCACTTAGATCAGGATTTATATACATCCAGAATATAAAAAATGATTTATATATCATATATATTTAGAATATAAATATTTATAATAGATATATATATGAAATGTAAACCACCATTTATGGAGACGGTAGGTCTTACATACGCATAAACACTGTTTCCGTTTTCATATCGCATTGAAGGGAAGTAAGTGAATGAGATATATGTAAACACACACACACACACACACCCATATATTTTGAGTAGAATTATTATGACATATATTACATAATTATTAATAATATACATTTTTTTATTCATCGTTGAATGGTGAACGTGGAAATGAATCCCATCACGTCGTGGAGACTGTAAGCCGTACATACGCATGAGCAGAAATATTATTCCATTCATGGTGAAATAGTATATAATTGGATGGAATATTATATATACATAATCATTAACATGTTATATTTATTATTTACATAAATTATACTCATTATTATACTCATCCAAATAAAGAAGTGTTGAATGACAAACTACACCAAAATGTGAAGACAGTAAGCCGTACGTATGCACGTATGGGGAATTTGTTATTAATAAGATGGATAAAATAATAAATATGGTTGTACAATATTTATAATAACATTACATTATATAGAATATACTGGAGTTATTATTTTGGTAAGGAAACAACAACGAAAGAGGAAGTGGAAAAAGAAAAGAACATTGAAAGAGGTGACGAAATTATTACCTCTTCTTCGGGTGCTGCCTTTTGATTTGATAAAAAGGGAGACTTAGGTTGGATTATGATAAAATTAAGGCCTCTAGGTTGACATGAGGGTATTTTTGAGGACATTGTAGTAGGTTTTGGCTGATAAAAGGGATTTGGAGGTGTGATTTTGAGAGAAGGGGAATTACCGTTTTATAAGAGAGGTGAGGATCACTTTAGGAAAAGCTTAAAATATTAATTTATTATACAATGATATTCGGTATCTAATGGCTCAAAAATGATTTAATTCCAGGATAAGGCGGGGATAGGTCTAAAAAATCTCAACCAATAGGTTATAGACTGGTTTAGGTCACCATATTAATCATATATTTTAGATTTAACTCTTAGTTAAATAGTTTATCTTTTACCATGTATTCATGTATTAATATAATAAATGGTTAATAAACTTACTATAAAAATTCAAGAGAACCACAATTGGTTCATTAATGACATATATATCATTATATATGTTCTTTTGGAATAAAATTATATTTTTATTATTATTATATAATTAAATAATATTGTATTTTTTTAAAACTCATTTTTGTCAATTTTGACACTATTTGGTTTTTGGTTTTTGTGAATGTCATAAAAAGTTGATTACTTCTAAAAAAATACATTAAATCAACCCTAACATGTCATATTCAACTATAATTTTTTTTATGTCATCAAAAGTCTTAATTTACATATATTTCGATATTTATAATATCAATTATTTTAAAATTTTCATTAATAAGGTAATTACAACATCATCATTGTGTCATAAATAAATTTAATTATTTAATTTATAAAAATAATAAATAAAATACCATGATTTAGGAAATCATTTTATATTTATAATGAATATTCATAGTTTAATTTATCTAATGTATAACACTAAATTAAAAATGGTTTAGTTATTAAATATTGAATTTAACACTTTTAGCTCTTTTTGAAATAAAATAATAAAAAATGTCCTAATCTAATACAAATGGACCAAAAGGATCATATTTTATTCTTAAGGATTATCTGGGTTGAAATAAAATTATCCAATAGAATTAAGAAATGTGTTAGGGTAATTTTAATATCATTTTTACCTTTAATTACCCTATTTACTTTTAACCATTATAAATAAAATCCAAAAGTTACTATTCATAAAAAATTATTTTCATCCTATTGAACCAAATTTTACATACTGATTTCAACCTTCCCTCTAGTATTTTTGAAATTAAATCCTCAAAAGCTGTAAAATTATGTTTTATGCAAATTTGAAAATGTGCCTAGAAGGTGCGTAAAAGACGTTAAAAAATTAAATAAAATTTTATGCATCTATTCTTATTATAAAATGACACCAATGAATTAAATTGAACTAATATAATTATTAGGCATTTAATTGGACTTTAAAATAAATTTAAATAAAAATTATAATTATTTAAATAAAATTCGGTTTTAAACAATAACGCATTGTTTTTCACTATTCATCAAAAATTGAATGTTTTCAGAAAAATATCAAAAATTTACCCTAATATAATTTTGATATTCTGAATCCAAAAATGATGTCTATTTTAACAAATTAAAAACATACTAGTTTCATTAATTAATTTAAAATTATTTCCCGTTGTCAAAACCCAAAAAGTGGGTTTTTAAGAATTAAAAACTATCAAAAGATTGACAGGTGTTTATGTAAAATTTAAATGTGAAATGAAATCAAATGACCTATATTATATAAAATTATAAAAATATAACATAATAATAATTTAAAACAACTCAAATTCATAATTTAACACCATAAATTATTTCGATTTAAAATGTTGTTTTTAATTAAAATTTATTATTTTTCACTATTCTTCAAAATATAAAAGTTTTCAAAAAATTACCAAAGAATTATCCAAACTAAATTTTTATGTCCCTATTCTAAATAAGAATTTTATTTTGTCAAATTGAATATATAAAAGTGTCAAATATTGGATTTAAAAAAGGTCCTCTATTAAAAGTTGTTAAGATTTCATTTTCTGAAAAATACTTCCTTTATCTGAAAAATTGAATTTGTTCTTATATTATGTCTAATAAAAAAATAATATGGATGTTAAAATTATATGAAATATATAAAATTAAAAATTCAATTAATACTTTTCATAACCTCTTTTGAACGACTAGTTTGGTAAGTCGTGGTTAGCTCAAACTTGGTGTTGTGTGTAGTGAAAACTATTGAATTGCTCTAAAGAGATAACGTACTATGAAATCCTGGAGTGTTACATTCTACCCTCCTTCAATAAATTTCATCCTCTGAATTTGGAATTGTTCTTCAAAAATAAGAGGTTAAAAATAGATAATAACTTTGTGGAAAACCCACATCAAAAATAGGGTTAATAAAATTTAGTATCAATAAGAGGGAAATGGAAATAAAAAAGTCACCCCCAAATTATGATCTCGATTAAGAGAATATTAGTGGAAATTAGATACATATAATTATAATAAAAAACCTAAATATTTATAGGGAGTGATTGAGGTCATTAATCACAAACCAGTGTTAAATTGAGGGCCTCAAAAACATTAATCTACGATGATTTAAAATATCATTGGTTCAACAAAACATAAGGTATTAGGATAACACATTTTTGGTTTTAAGATCCCTTCCCTATAGTTTAAGAATTAATTTTTCATGGAATAAAAGAGAAAAAAATATACTTGACAAGTAGAGTTTCATCCTTCACCTAATTTCTACCACAAACTCATCTTTCACTCAAAAAAAAAATAGAATTACAAATACACTATTTATCATAATCGTATAGGGTTCCAAAAATAATGAATTTACAATTCATCTATTAGAATATTTAAAAAAACTACATTATTAAAACTAGGACATTATGTAGGAAAATGATAGGTGATGTATCCTTGTCTTCCTTTAGTTGCAGGTTCATGTCTCATGACCTTGCTGGACGCGATGGATTGTCGCCCAACCTTTGGTTTGTCCTTTTTATAACAATCCAAAAATAATCATAAGAAATTATTTAAACTTAACAATAGTATCCAATGTCAAACTAAATTCATTCCAACCTTTAGACTTATCCAAAATACTTCTGTCCAAACCCACAGTACAAAATTTATAAGAAAGGAAAACATAATGAAGATATTTTTGGCCACATAATAACATGTGAATACCTTAATCATGTCTTCTTTTAAAACATTGTAACACCCTGAATTACCATAAAACCTTATTGATTACATTCATTCTCCCCTATTCCTTATAAAATACTAGATATACTCCTTATATCCAAAAAATGTTGTAAACTCCAACAATTATGGAATTCAAAAACAATTAATTAGGTTCAATGTTGTCAAGAATATCGAATATAATTTATCCAAATCAATCATATATCATTCCAAAATCACTACCTCAGAACCTGATTAAGGTTTATCTTACCTTCAACCATGTATTTTTCAAAAAGTTTAACTTTCTGTTGATTCACTTTTCTTAGAACCATATAATCTCAAATCGTCAATGAAATAGTACTACAATTCAATCCTTATATACTCCATAATTCTTATAACTAGTACATCATTGATACAACTCTCAAATGAAATAATTAATTAATATCAACATAAGAACACCAGCAATTCCTCTTCATGTGTGGTAGTATCATAACTTGATTATTATCCAACAACATCATTTGTGGTATACTCTGATGATTGGGACATTGATTCACATAGTGTCCCAACTCCTTGCAGATGAAGAATTGTACATTTGAAATCTTTTTCATACCCTTGAAATCACGTACTTGGTGTTTTCTCCACACTTATAATAAACTCCCATTACCTTCAATCATTTACCAAGGTTATTCTTTTCATAGTTATCACATATGGGAAAATCCTTCATTCCCTTATTCCCTTTATCCATATTTCTCTCTACCATCCTTTTTTTCTCTGGATTCCCTTCAAATCCATAAGACTCAAGAAATTATTTACTTATTTTATTAACACATGATATTATTTCTTCATATGATGAGAATACATGGGAGACTATTTCCCTTATAAATGATGGCTTAAGAACATAAAATATATGATCCTTGTTACTCTATGGATCATGCGTATTGCTGGAGTTCTCATTCCTTCTACTCGGCACCATTTCTAAATGGCGACATACATTAGGTTAGATCACATCATAATTTATAATCCAAAAACTAGAAAAATTATCAAGATTGATTTAATATTTTTACACATCTAGTATCATAATCATAAAAATTGTTTCTTTGCTGAAATATATACTCAAAAATATTTCCTAATGGTTTGTAAAGAAAATGTGAATTATCCTAAGCATATCCCCCAGGAGTATCGTAACCAAGAGTGAAACAAGGCCTGTTATCGTGCACCTGTTCCCGTTCGAGTCTAGCTCAAAGTGGGTTTTTCGGGTTTTACCCCTAGATATATCTATTCTAGAGTTTCCTCTACCTACTCGTATCTAGACATGGATGTATTGCTTGGAAAATTCATAGAATATCTATATTATGAAAATTCTGAGAAGTTCTTTTATACTAATCCTCAATGTCTATATTAGGGTAATGTTTCAAAATAAGAGTTTATCCAAGTCTATTTATAAGGTTATTGATAAAATTCCTCTGATACCAACTGTAATTCCCTGACCATAGAAGCCTAGAGACGATTCATTATTTTAATACATTGGCATGATTACAAGGAATAAAGTCTTGAAGGACATATTAGTTTATCAGTCTTAGAAAATAGATTACATACATGAACTTTACATTACAATTTCTGACATAAAATACAACATAGATAATCCTTTGAGAATTCCATTATTCTTCTAGCTTAAACCTGCATATAAATTATAGTACACTTCTTGTCATCCTGGGAAAATAAAACATAAGAAAGGGGTGAGATCAGATGCTCAGTAAGGGTAAATAATTTAGTAGAAGCTATAAACTTTTAAGGAAAGATGTGTAATAAAAAAAAAGCCTTTATAAACATAATCTTGAACATAATATGGAAAAAATAAATAAAAAATTACCATATAAACATTTACATCGATATTATACTAGTCAAATAATCACATGTAGTAACTAATTTCCTAATTAGGGAATTCCTAATGCCGGACAACATTACCATATAGTCAAGGCCTCATCTAACAATATAAATAATATTTTTTCAAATCCTTATTCCAAGACACTAGTTTGTCTCATGAGACCCACTGATACATCAAGGGGCTAAAGAGGGCCCCACCTGTCACTTACTAAGTCTATTGCAATCCTCATATGAAAATGTTGCGACATAACATAAACATTCGAATAAAAACTAGCATACGAGATGTCAATACTTTATCCATAAACCATTAATGACATAAAAATATCACATCCATAGTAAAACATATCATGACTCATTTAATACAATATGAAAGATTTTATTATAATAAATCGACCTCAATCAAGAATAATATCTAGTAAAGGATGTTGATATAGTTGAAAATGATCAGTAAAACTCTTTGATCAAAATACCAATTTTTCATGAAATAAATTAAAAGTAACACAATATATAAATGAAGAAATTTAAAATATATTTTTGAATCAAAGTGTCACATACAAATTTGATATTTTTTTAAGGAATTAACATTTTAAAGCATTCATGTTCATATAAATAAATCCTTAAAACCATTTTTAAAACACGGACATTAGTGAGAAAGATTTAGAAGAATAAATATTTAAAACATTTAAAATAAAGTTTTAGTTAAACAGTACCTTAAAGATAATAATTTTGAAAACTCTTTTATGAAACATGGAAATGGATAATAAATATTTCCCAATAAAAACATACACATAAACAATCTCAGATAATAATGAGATTGAGTAATTTACCCTTACCTAGTACTTTCCTTTAGTCGAGGGTATGTTTAACCTCCTGTATAATGACCATAATATGTTATTAAATTATAACAGAACCATATTAATATTTATGATATCATACATGATATCATACATGATTCATTTATGAATTTATACTACCCATTTAATAATAATTTCTATGTTAAATTAATATTTCGGGTAATAACCACTTTCATTATCATACGTGTTTTAACTTGATATTCTAGATCATATCACTTAGTTCAAGATTTAAATATTTCTTGAATATAGAACATGATTTATATATCATATATATTTAGAATATAACTATTTATAATATATCGATATATGAAATGGAAAACACCATTTATGGAGATGGTGGGCCATACATACGCATAAACATTGTTTTCATTTTCATATCGTATTGAAGGGAAGTAAGTGAATGACATATATGTAAATATATATATATATATATATATTAGCATTATTATGTCATATATTACATACTTATTAATAATATACATTTTTTTAAATATCGTTGAATGATGAATGTGGAAATGAATCTCATCACGTCATGGAGACGGTAAGCCCCACATACACACGAGCGACAATATCATTCTATTGATGGTGAAATCGTATATAATTGGATGATATATTATATATAAATAATAATTACCATGTTATATTTATTATTTACATCAATTATACTCATTATTTTACTCATCCAAATAATGAAGTGTTGAATAACAAACTACACCACAATGTGGATACGGTAAGCCGTACGTACGCATTATGGTGACTGTTATTCATAGGATGGATATAATAATGAATATGGTTGTACCATGTTTATAATAAAATCATAGTATTTATAAGATAATAGAGTTATTATTTTGTTATGGAAACAAAAAATAAAGAGGAAGTGGAAGAAGAAAAGAACTTTGAAAGAGGTGATGAAATTATTACATCTTCTTCAGGTTCTTCCTTTTGATTTGATCAAAAGGGATCCATAGGTTGGATTATGATCAACATAAGGACTCTAGGGTGATTTAAGGGTAGTTGGGAGGACCTTTGAATAGGGGTTGGACGAGAAAAATGGCTTTGGAGGTGTGATTTTGAGAGAAGGGGAAGTTCCCTTTTATAAGAGAGGTGAGGGTCACTTTAGGAAATGCTTAAAATATTAATTGTTTATACAATCATATTCGGTTTCTAATGGCTAAAAAATAACTTAATTCGAGGTTAAGGTGGGGATAGGTCTAAAAACTCTCAAAAAATAGGTTATAGAAAAGTTTAGATCACCACATTGATCTTATCATTTAGATTTAACTCTTAGTTAAATAGTTTAACTTTTACCATATATTATTGTATTATTATAATAAATGGTTAATAAACATACTATAAAAAGCCAAGAAAACCTAAAGTGGTTAATTAATGACATATATATCATTATATATGTCCTTTTTCCAAACCTTATATATTTCTGATTATTATATCAGTAAATAATATAGTATTTGTTTTAAAAACTCATTTTTGTCAATTTTGACACTATTTGGTATTTGATTTTTGTGAAAGTCATCAAAAGTTTATTACTTCAAAAACAATTCATTAAATAAACTCTAACATGGAATATTAACTTATAAAATTCCTGAATTTCATAAAAAGTCTCAATTTACATTTATTTTTATATTTATAATATCAATTATTTTAATATTCCATTAATTAGGTAATTACTACATCATCATTGTGTCACAAATAAATTTAATTATTTAATGTCTAAAAATTATAAATAAAATACCATGATGTAATATATTTTTTTATTTTTCTAATTAGTATTTATAGTGGAATTTATCTTATGTATAACCCTATATTAAAAATGGTTTAGTTATTAAACATCGAATTTAACACTTTTAACTCTTCTTTAAATAAAATAATAATAAATGTCCTAATCTAATCCAAGTGAAAAAAAGGATAATTTTTTTTATTAAGGTTGATTTTGGTCGAAATAAACTTATCCAAAAGAATTAGGACATTTGTTTGAGTAATTATAATATCACTTCTACTTTTAATTACCCTATTTACTTTTAAAAGTGGTAAATAAAATTCAAAAGGTACTATTTACCGAAAATTATTTCCATCCTATTGAACCAAATTTTACTTACTGATGTCAACCATGTCTCTTAAAGTTTTTAAATTCAATTAACATAAGTGGTAAAATTACGTTTATTCAAATTTGCAAATGTTTCTAGAAGGTGGGTGAAAGACGTTAACAAATTAAATAAAATTTTATACATCTATTCTTATTATAAAATGAATCAAATGAATTAAATTGAACTAATATAGGTATTATGTATCTATTTTTACGTTAAAAAAATTTTAATAAAAATAATAATTATTTAAATAAAATTCACTTTTAAACAATAACGCAGTGTTTTTCACTATTCATCAAAAATTGAAAGTTTTTAGAAAAATACCAAAAATTAACCCTAAGATGATTTTAATATTAAAAATAAAAAAATTATGTCTATTTTACCAAATTAAAAACATATGAGTTGAATTAATTAATTTAAAATTAATTCCCATTGTCAAAACTCGAAAGCGGGTTTATAAGAATTAAAAACTATCAAAAGAGTAACATGTGTTTATGTACAATTTAAATGTGAAAATACATCGAATAATCTAAATTATATTAAATGATAAAAATATAATCTAATTATACTTTAAAACCACTCAAATTCACAATTTAACACTATAAATTACTTCGATTAAAAAATTTGTTTTCAATTAAAATTTAGTATTTTTCACTATTCATCAAAATATGAAAGTTATCAGAAAAGTACCAAAAATTTTTCCAAACTAAATTTTTAGGACCTAATTCTAAAGAATAATTTTATTTTTTCAAATAAAATATATAAAAGTGTAAAATATAGGATTTAAAAGGGTTTGTCATTAAAAGGTGGCAAAATTTTATTTTTTGAAAAATACTTCCTTTTCTAAAAAATAGAATTTGTTCTTATATTATGTCTATGAAACACATAATATGGATATTAAAATTATATGGAATATATAAAATTAAAAATTCAGTTAATACCATTCATAACCGCTTTTGAACGACCAGTTTTGTAAGTCGTGGTGCACTCGAACTTAGTGTTTCATGTAGCGCAAACTATTGAATTACTTTAAAAAAAAACGTACTATGAAATCCTGAGGTGTTACATCCTGATCCCTATTTATTAGTACATATCAAAAAACAAAACCTATGTCATCTCATTAAACCATATTCCAAAACCCAGGATTTGGCCATATTAGGATCGAAGATATCCTCAATATACTCTTCAGCTCCAAAAAGACCTCTTCGTACTGATCTATCCACTGAAACTTCTCCCCCTCTTGGTAAGTACCATAATTATAACTACCAAATGGTATATGTATAGAATTAACCATAGTTAGAATCATTCTAACAAAAAGAAACTCCTAATCTCAAACACATTTATTGGATGTTCCCAAAACACCACAACATCTATCTTCTACGGGTCTATAAAAACTACCACCTCAAAGATAAAATGCCTATAAAAAATTACCCATAGATTTGGAAGTTACAATTCAATATATTTTCATAGTGGTTATGTTCTCGAAGTGTACTCAACACATTATCAAGGTGTCTAGTGTGTATCTTTGTGGTCTATGAGTATGTGATGGTATCATAAAAAATACCAAAATTAATATGTCATGATATGGACAGAATATCATATTGATGAGATCTATTAACAGTATTGGTGAATTTATCAACCTAAAAGGAATGAAATGATACTCATATAGTCGATATCTACTCCTGAATACCATAACAACCCTAATCTTTATGACACATTAACACTTGATTTATTTCATGAAATTAATATTAATACATACCCAATGATCGATAAGTATAGTGTGATTATAAATTAGGTACATAGAGCCACATCTTGAACATTGGATACAACAACATTAATGAAAACTTCATTGACATGCTTCTAAAATTCTGTGTCTTTTTAAAACTACACAGGATAACTCGGGGAAAAACATAAGAAAGGGGAGAGATATAAATCCTAGTAAGGTAATAAAAATGGAATAACATAAATAAGATAATACATGTTAGAAAATAGATATATCAATGGGGCATAAAAAGAGTAGGAATCATAAACCTGAAAAATAAGGCAAGAGATATAATGATAATCATAAAAGCAGTATGGGGAATGTAGAAACAACTTAAAACAACAAAATTTAAAACATAGTTCAACGATAAACCCACTAAGACATCATGGTGGACAAAGTACCATAAAGTAATCAGGTTCACTCCCTATCCCAACATTATGAATCATGATACTAAACATTACCCAATACATTGTAGTGATATCTGGGTGCACCCATCATGTACATTTCATTCTCATTATTTAGTGGGAAACATAGATCATAAAACATGGATTATTTCATCATAATAATTTATTACATGATTAAAGAGTTTGGGATATATATAAGTCCTAAATCAAAAGTGTATGTGCATAAATGTTAACATCCATGATAGTAAATGTGTATGGTATTCACTACACAATTGTTTTTCCATGGAATATAGTGGGTAAATTTTTGCATCATAACAACATCACTTAAATATTATTAAAAATGGGTTAACTAGAGATAAATGGATCTTTAATAAGATAGAAATCAATTAGGAAGTAATAGGGACCTGGAAAAGAAGATCCCAACATTAGAAATTTTGAAATAGAAGGAATAAGGAAATGAAGAAACTTGAATAAGAAATGAATCCTAATTTTATTTTGGCATGGTAACAGGTGTGGATAAATGATCATGGGAGGATTAATGAGAGTTAAAGGGTCTCTCATAATTTATATATTAAATTTATAGTAAGGGTAATATAGAATAATATATTCTTACAAAAGAAAGTGGAATTTAATAGACATAACATAAAAGAAGTGATTGGATTGAAATGAGAAGAGAAAAGTCCCTTATGAAATTTTAGCATAGTAAAAACTTATTCAACGGTCAAAATGGGATAGAATAAATGACCTATATAACACTACAAGTTTTTGTGAATTATTATTTTTCAAATTAAATTATTTTTTTTGAAATTTTACATTTCATGCCATGCTAAAAATATTTCATTTTATATGATTACCTTACATTATATGCAACACCATATTAGTAGTGCACTACACGAAACATAAATTTTATCTTTCTCTATATTTAACACCTAGGTTATCATTCATTACAAGTAATAATGACTTTCCCTGATGGCTTTCATAACACACAAGACAGATTTTTTCCGAACAATAGTGTATCATTAAAACATTATTATTTATTATAATAAGATACAACAATGCAATTAAATTAGAATCTATGAATATTATTATGTAATTTAAGAAAATATATGGCTTAAAAAAATATAATATGAATTTATATGTTACCAATTTATTAGAAGTGAATACGAAAACCGATTAAATGTAAAGGGAAATATAATTTTTTTAAGGTTACAAAGCACTTTTACCCTAATAAATTAAATTAATTATAATTAGTGAGTGATATTAATGTAATATATATTGTATATATTCTATCAAATATTTTTTATATTCATCCAATATATTTTATAGACATAAGATATGAACAAACAAAATTTTATTCTCAAAAACCTATATTTTTGTAAAGGTATTTTCACCGCCTTTTAATGGAGAACCCATTTTAAATACAATTTTAGGAAATCTTATAGATTTAATATGTAAAATTAAAATTCATCTTTTTAAGAGAATCATAGACAATAGTTTAGAATAAATTTTTGGTATTTTTTTTGTAAGGTTTTATTTTTTAATGAATAGTTAAAAATATTGGATTTTAGTTCAAAAGTGTTTTTTGAACTAATTTATTTATAAGGATAAATTATATTTAAAATTTGTTTGAAAGTTTAATTAGATATTATTTTTACCAATTAATAAAATTTTGGTTATTTTAATCAATTTCACAATGAAATTGGATATAAAAACATTGCAATCTTTTGATCATTGTTTTACCTTAAAAACTCGTAGTGTCGTCCCATCAGTGGGATTAATTAGAAATTAATTTCTGACACATATATATTTATAATTTATAAAAATATAATTCAGATTTGTAATTATAATAATTTACAATGTATAATAAGGTTAATTTTTTTTGACCAAAAATATTAGTGGAAATGAGTAAAATTAATTACAATGATTAAGAGAAAAATTAGGTTAATAGAGTAATAAACCTTAAATTTAAGACCCAAAACGACCTAGAAAATTTATTAAAAAAATAGTATTTACATTATTCTTACATTAAACATTCATTATTTTTTTATTTTTCATGACTGTTTTATGAACAAATGTGGGTACACTGAGCTTGTTTTCAAAAATGCCACGCATGTCCTTTCCCTTCCCTATAAAAGGCCACCACCTATCCCTCTTTTTAACACCTCTAAAAATACTTTGGTTCAGCCAATATATACCAAATAAACTTTCCAAATGCCCCAAATTCCTCTAATATTCTTTCAATTGGGATGAAATAAATCCATGTAATCCTTTTTTCACAAACCAAATGGAGTAACTCGAATAAGAGGTAACATCTTCTCTCAAGAACATTTATTTTATTTTATTTCTCCACTACTCTACTCATTTTATTACATTATTTTATAAAATAACAATACGTTAATTATAATATAATTTTTTTGGGCTATGTTTTCAGCCTACACATACACACTCCTCAATCTAATGGCTAACAAACATACATTTTACGTGTACAACGAATTACTGCGTTACTAAATGACGATGATTGTTTTTTTCCTTTACCACCTCTAAAGGTGGATTTTATGATGGAAAATCTATTTTTATATGTAATATATTATATTTATTATGTCTTCAAGACTTTTTATTCCTTTTATAGAACATTTCTTTTTTTACTTTCCATTTGGGGTAAATAAGATAATTTCATTTTAGGAAGTGTGGACTACCACCCCCTTAAAGCGATGTGATTCGTTCACACACTACATGAAATGTATTAAGGATGGTTTTAGTGAACATAATTGATATATATATATATATATAGTTATAATACTAAAATAATGATATAATATAAATATATACATATATTTTATTTTATCCCTTTCTTTCAATACGATAATAAAAACAGAAACAATGTCGATGCATACGTACAACTTGTCGTCTCAATGAATGGTGTATTAAATTTCATACTTATATATTATATAGATAATTATAATAAAAATATACTGAATATAAATTATATTTATATCATGGATTAAATTATATAATCAATATATAATTATAAGCACGGAAGATAAAACAAATTAAGACACTTGTGGAGAACAAAGAGGATATTACTCGAAGTGAAACCTCAACATAGGATTATTAAAAAGAGGTTAATATAAGGTAATAACTAAAATATTGAATTAGATATAGTAATATGTTTCTTTAAAATATTTATTTTTATTATATACATGGTTTTAATGAGTATGGTGAGAGTCAAGACACAAGGTAAAGTGATTTCATCTCACTTTTTTATTTCCATGAGATACATGATTTATTCCCCACACATTCCTTTTTTGTGGTGTGTATACTAAACAAGGATGTATTATATGATTATTATAATTAAATTTATTTAAATTTACATATCCATTTGATTATATTTCTTTCTTGGGGACTATTATTTAAAGGGTTCACAATAGGTAAAATGATTTTTTTCTAAATTTGACTTCTTTGAGACACATTCCACGTTATGAATATATTTTTTTTATGAGGTGTATATACTAAATATAAAATGTTATATCAAGAATAAATTTGTATTTATGATATTTTAAGTTTCATGTAATTTAATTTTATTAAATACAGAGTATGGTTTAGGTTTACCAAGTGGAAAAAGATTACTGATACGATCTCATCACTTTTTGAGGTTATTTATGATTATATTTACTTTGATAAAATATTATGATCTATCTCTCAAGAACACTCATAAAATTTCTTATCCTCTATTTACTCATGATATATTTATGTATTGGTACCATTTTTACACTCTTTGGTATATAAGATAGTTAAGAAAGTGTTTTTAAGAAAGTCTGAATTTACCTGTCTCATCGATCAGAAATCAGTGTTCCTTCAAAATCATGTTTTCTAAAATTTGTTTCCTTGAATATTATAATATTATCCTATAATATTTATAAGAAAATTGTAATTTCCTAGAAATTCCATGTATTTTTTTTAAATTATATGGGATTATTTTGAGGCCAGATGTTTCGACATCACTAGCTTCCGAGGCCCGGTGAGGCCGAAATAGAATTTTGAACTTTATTTATTTCATTTAAATAAAAATGTGAGTGGATTTTTCATACTTTTAGACCTGTGATCGGATAAAAAATATGAGGAAAATTTTGAACTTAGAATGTCGGGATTCACCTTGAAAAGGACCTAACTTTGACCGGTGAGGGTCGACCAAAAAAGATATTTTTTGGACTTTTTGGAAGATAAATAAATTAAATTAAAAAGTTATTTTATTTTTCCTCACCATTGAGTGGTGAAATTCCAACACTATGGTGTAGTGATGAGGCAATGGAGAAACTCATTAAATGAATCCCATTAATGAGGCTCTTCAACTAAAGCGTAATAGGGACGTTGTTTCATAAATGAAATAGCATAATGACATGATGATGCTGTGTAATAGAAACGTTGCAACACTTTTCTCTTTTAATGATATAAAATGTTGGAGAATCAGAGTTAAAATTCCTCTGATGAATAGTGATGGATTTCCTTTCCAAAAGACACTGACAAATCACTAGCAATGTCGATGTACCTCAAATAATGGGACAGGTGAGCGACGAATGCCAACGACTTAGAACTCTTGAAACTCTATGGACAGATCGTCACCAACAATAAGCTTTCCTCCAACGTGAATATATCCTAGCTATGGGGTTATTTTTGTTTTGATTTTCTATGTTATTTATTCTAAAACAGTGAACACATATCAACCCACAAACATTTTGATATGGGGATCACTTGTTCTAACAAGTGGGTGCTTATACACAAGGATTGCATCGGGGTTACCGTGTTGTTATAATTTTAACCCCCTTGTTATAATCTCTAACATGGAGGGTGTGGGCTAACACGAATGAGGACCGAGCCCCTACACATTTGGGGGTTCTTGTGAATTCATCGTAGCTGAAACTCCAAGTTGACGACAAGGTGTTTTCGAGGCCATAGAAGGGAAGATAAAAACCCAAGATGGTCGGAGGCGCAGATGACTCGAAGAATGGTCTAGTGGAGCAGACCCAATGTTCTGTGAAAGGAACCATCGACCGCTGGTGGTGGCCTGCATTGGTGGAAATGTTTGGGTGGAGGCATGTTGAGGGAGGTTCCATGGCTAGGTCGGGCCGCGACGTTGTGGCAAGAGCCTCCAGCAGTGGGCCGATGACTGGCGGACAAGGACGCGACCAGCCGACCGCATCGGTGGGGGCGACCCATGAATTGAGGGCTGCATAAACTCATTGGTATATAGTGCAACGATAGAATTCAATTACACATGCACAAATAGCTTAGCCGGCCACAACGCGCAAGAACAGAAAGTCGCATCGCGTCCTGGCGGGAGATGGTCAGCCTGTCGGTTGCGGGTCAGACGAGGGGGGGGGGGGACCGGGCCGCGGGGTGACCCAAGATGGAGTAAATCCATCCCAATTCAATACTCTAGGCCGGAACAATAAATCCAAGCTGTTGGGCGGGCTGGGATGGTAACAAAATAGCCTTCCTTGTGCAGGCCGGGCTGGATGGAACCGAATCGCTAGATGACCCAGCGGGTTGGAACCCCAGCCGAACCGGGCTAGGTCTAGTAAGCCCCAATGTGTCTGGCCGAAGGGCCAGGCTGGCATAGACCTAAAATGGGTCTGGGAAAATTCATGGAACTGGACCAGGGCATGTGGGACCCATGGTCCAGGTTGGTCGGGTTGGTCCGATCGGGTCAGACCAGGCCCAGACACGACCGACCCCCGATTACTAAAATGCCAATATCTTTTAGACCCTGTGTCATATTGATGAGCCGTTTGCAGTGTTGGAACCCTTGAAATGAGGTCTTTCTTTTAGAATAATCTAAGGAGGATTTAATCCAATATTAAATGTGTCTAATGGATTTAAGAGTGGTTTCTATTAGAATCAAGAGCACTATGTGCAGGAATCCTACGGCAGACTCAGACCCGAAGACTTCTTACAAGAGACCCTGTGTGGATCAGCTACAAGAGACCCTATGTGTATCAGCTATGATGGATCAGTTGGAAAAAGATCTATGGGACTCATTATGCCCATAGTGGGGAGAGACTCTGTGTGACAAGATAGACCCAGAATACTCATTAGGGATGAGTACCTCAATTTGGTGGATAAGGTGGGAAGAAGCTTTATGTGACCTGCTAGGCCCATAGTAGAGAGGGGCTATATGTGACCCAAAATACCCAAAATACTAATCTGGTACGAGTACCTCAATATTCCAAGGTGTTCAGTGTTTCATCTGATGGTATTTCTTTATATACTCTAGATTACATCTAAGTGAGATGGTAGTACCATGTGCATTCCTTTTTTTTTTGGTTCTGTATACAAGCGTACCTTAGTGGTTCTACACATGAGCGTACCTTAGTAGTTAAACAAATGAGTGGACCTCAGAAGTATAGAATATTAGTAGACCTCAGTGGCTCATTTGGGATGAGTTCCTCATTAGTACAAGATGATTCAACTCTACGACTGATAAATCTTACTTTCAATATTTTGAGTTATACTTGGTGTGGGTTGTCTTGGTAGTGTGATTTTGCTGTCTGATATTACTCTGTGGTCTTTCTTTGTGGTATTTAATTTTTGGTTTTGGGTCCCTGCTAAGTATTGGGTTAATCACCCCTACATGGGCTTCGCCCACACATGTTTTGTCCTGTGCAGGTGATCGACGCTTCGATGGAGACCATGGTGGTCTGAGACCAGGTGGTGCCTAGTGAGACGAGACAGACATGACATACTTCTACAGATTCGGGAAACCACTCTATGCCTAACCTATAGGTGGGGTTCTTTTATGGATGTCTTAAAAATATCTTTTGAACTTCCTTATTTTTAGTTTGTATTTTGTTGTTTTATATTCAGGCCCATTTGACTTACAGCTTGCACCTTTACTCAGTGGTTGTTTAGTGGCATGCATGTTTACCTTTACAATTTTTGGGATGTGGTTTTGTGTGCATGTGTATAGGTACATAGGAAAATTTCTCCCACTTTCAGGTTGACGGCTTCAGTGCTAGTCACCAACCCATGGACTTTGGGAGGCAGGCTTGGGGAAGTCAGGACTTGGGCCTTGGGGGACGGGTCAAGACAAAGTGGTATCGAAGGAGGGAGGTTCTACCAGAAGAACTAAGAGTCTATAAATTTTGAAGGGGAAATAGTGTTATGTGTTTCGAGTTTAGATTTTAGGTCAGGGAGTCCAGTGTTGGTGCAGTGGCCGATGTATCCATACACTAGGAACCTAAATTCTATTTTCCAACCTGGTACATAAAAACATTGGATACATGCATATTGGAATGTTTTTTTTGTGATCTTTTTTAGTTAGATTCATCTCAATAGGTATAATCTATTAATCGTGATTCATCTTGATCTCTTTCAAGATTACTCAACGCAGACAACCACCCATGATTTTAGTGAATGACCACAAGGATGGTCCATAGAGTTATGAGGCTTCGGTATAAGGACCGTTTCCCGAGAAGGAACCTTCGGGCGGTGTCCCAGCTTTACCACCACACCTTGGTTAGTATTTACTATTTTCCTAATGGTAGAGGACGCATGTAGGCTTAGTACCTTACACAAGTTTCAATGAAAGAGATGCCTTAGGTTCTAAGGTGAGTCTCACTCACAAGAGGCTAAGGACTGGCTTTGAGGTGGTGACCAAGTCTTCCATCTAGCCAGGGAACCATTAGATCAGATGGTAGTATTTGAAGTGAGCCTTCTATGTAGCTAAGAAGAGTGGTGACGAGGTTTAGATTACCCGATCTTATGATTAGGTGACTTTTCAGTAGACAGAGCTTGAGAACCTCTCTCCGATAATGGGATATTTCCATAAGCTAAAGGCAATCCATGCCCAAGAGCTTTGGTAGCTTCTGCAAGATAACATGACGATAGCCAATTATTTATCAGAGGCATACCAACCCCTCCTGGTACTCATTGAATACGATGCGACTGGTGCTTCAAGGCTCATACCACCGAGCAAGATGTGTTTAGGGATATCCAAACTAGAAATATTCCTCGATACATTCCTACTTATGATAGGATGTTAGAGAGAAAATTTTTAATTGAATGTTCTTTGGATTAGAAGATAAAGCTAGTGGATATTAGTAGGTGGAAAGAAGGAAACTAATGTCGGTCTCTAAGACTTGGAAGAGTACAAGGACATTCTTCTATATAATGTTCCAAGACTTCCTCCTCCTAGAGAGGTATATTTATGCTTTGATCTATACCCTGAGATATAACTGATATATACACCTGAATATTTGATGAATTTTATAGAGGTCTGGGAGATGAGGGTACGTTTGTAGGACTTGTAGAGGAAGGGGTTCGTAAGGCCCAGCGTTTCACCATGGGCATACCCAGTGTTGTTTTCGAAGAAGGCATATGGAAGATTTAGCTTATGAATGGATTTACAACACCTAAACTAGGTGACAGTGAAGAACAAACATCCTCTTTCAAGGATTGATGACATCTTAACGTATTTAGAATCCGAGGAGGAGCACGTGATACACTTGAGGATGGTCCTAGAAACACTCCATGGGAACCAGCTTTACAGAAATCTCTCAAAGTGGGATTTCTGGATACAAAAGGTCTATTTACAAGGACATGTCATCTCAATGGATGGAGTTGTGGTGGATCTAGTGAAGATCAATGTGGTTCTTGCTTGGTAACCACCCAAGAGAATTACCAAGGTGCGTAGTTTCATTGGGTTGTATGGGTAATATTAGAGGTCTGTACCTGACTTCTCCAGAGTGGAAGCACCCGTGACGAAATTAAAAAAGAAGGGAAAACCATTCATGTGGGAAGAAGGATGCCATCAGTGCTTTCAGAAACTGAGGCAGATCTTGAAAAGTGTTCATATCTTGAGGTTTCTAGAGGAGGGTGCCAACTACATGGTGTACTATGACGCATCAAGAACCATGCTTGGTTGTGTCCTGATACATGGGAAAGAAATGATTTATTATGGATCAATATATTCGAGACCACATGGGCATATCTATGTGACTAATGACCATGAGTTGGCAATGGTAGTCTTCACACTGAATATGTGGTGACACTACCCTACGGAGAATGATTGATCGTCTAAACTGACCACAAGAGTCTCAAGTTCATATTTTTTCAAAATGATCTGAATATGAGACAATGAAACTGGATAGAGTTTATCTAGGACTATGACTTCGATATAGTCTATACTTTGAGGAAGGGGAACATGGTGGCGGATGCTCTCAGTATGATATCGAGTTTACAACTATTGAACGAGGCCTCATAGAAGTTGGGATCACTTCAGGTATTCTTTGTGGATATAGGTGAGGTAAAATTTAATCAATCGAGGGTAGTTTCCCCTCTACTATTACCACAATTCAGGGATGTGCAACTCAGTGATTCCATCTATGAGACTACACGATCCAAGTTGTCTATAGGCCATGCCCTAGATGGATATTTAAAAAGGTGGGGATCACATCGTCCATTTCAGGGGATGCATCGTAGTACCAGTGGCATTGCAGAAGGAGGTGTTGGGGGATTTCCATACATCCCCTTTTTCAGTACATCCTGGTGTGGTGATGATGTACCAAGATCTCCGACATCAGTACTAGTGTCACGAGATTAAGAAAGTGGTGGTCGAGTTCATTTCGCAGTGCCTCACTTGTCCGCAAGTGAAGGATTAGCATCAGGTTCCAATAGGCTTAGCCCAACCACTTGATGTACCGAAGTGGAAGTGGGATGGTATCTCGATGTTCTTTGTGATGGTATTACCATACACATACAAGGTCCACAATTCTATCTGGGTGATAATTGACTGACTTACCATGTTGGCTCACTTCTTACCCATATGGGAGCAGGGATCGATAGAGAGATTGAGATGCCTCAATATCTAAGAGATAGTGTGGCTTCATGGGGTGCCTTTGACCATCGTCTCAGACTATGGTTCTTGCTTCACATTCTAGTTTTGGAAGGGATTACAAGAGGAGTTTAGGACTTAGCTACTCTTGAGCACTACTTTTCACCTCGAGACTGATGGTCAAACAGAGCGAACCATACAAGCCTTGAAGGACATGCTTCTTGCTTGAGTCCCTGCTTTAGGTAAAAGTAGTGAGGACCCCTACCACTGGTGGTGTTTTCATAAAAACATAGCTATCACTCCAGCATTGGAATGACACTATTCGATGAATTGTATGGGTGACCTTGTATATCACCTCTATGCTAGAAATACCCAAGGGAGTCAGCAATCATGGGTCTAGTGTTCATACCGGCTACCACTGAGAAGGTGAAGATCATCCAGGAGCAGATGCGGACTGCAAAAAGAAGGAAAAAAATCTTATACTGACAGGAGATGGATTCCCTTGGAGTTTAAGGAGGGAGATCATGTGTTCTTTCAGGTCTCACCCCGAAGGGGATTAAAGATATTTGGGCGGGGCAACAAGTTATCTTTGAGGTTCATTGGACCTTTCAAGATTCTATATAGAGTTGGAAACATGGTGTACCACTAAGCACTCCCCCATAGATGCACTATGTGATTGATGTTTTCCGCATGTTTTAGTAGAGGAGGTATGGGCATAATGCATCACATGTCATCAACTAGGGAGAGATGGACCTTGATGATGGGGCGATGTTTTTGGATTTCCCAATGGAGATAGAGGATCGAATGGAGCATGTCTTTCGTGGATGGTCAATTCCTCTAGTGTGAATTCGGTGGCAACATTGGAATCTCCTTGAGAGAACATGGGAGTGGGAGGCTCTGATTCATGATCAGTACACCTATTTGGTTGTTTAGCCTTGTTTTGGATTATGGGGACGTGAAGCTGTAAAGGTGGGGGTAATGTAATGTCCCAGAAATTCCATGCATTTTTTTAAATTATATGGGATTATTTTGAGGCTAGAAGCTCAGAAAAAACTTTCTTATGAGGTCCGATGAGCCCAGAATAGAACATTTTACTTTTTTTAGTTCATTTAAAGAAATGTGTGAGTGGGTTTTCTAATAGTTAAACCAGAGCATGAATAATAAATATGAGGACACCATTGAACTCAGAACGTAGGGATTCACCTTGAAAGGACCTAACTTCGGCCAGCAAGGGTTGATCGGAAAAGATAATTTTTGGACTTTTCGGAAGAGAATTAAAATAAATTAAAAAGTTATTTTATTTTTTTCTCACCATTGACTAGTGGAACGCCAGCACTACAGTGCGGTGATTAGGTGACAAAGAAACTCATTAAATTAATCCTATCAATGAGGCTCTTTAAATAAAGTGTAACAAAGATATAGTTTCATAAATAAAACAGCGTAACAATGTGACGACGCAACATTACATAAACACTACGACACGTTTCTATTTTAATGTTGAAACCGGTTAGAGAATTAGAGTTAGAATTTATCTGATGAATGAAGAAGGATTTCCTCTCCAATGAATGTCGGCGAATCGCTAGTGACGTTAGTGCAGCTCGAAGTATGGGACCAGTTAGGGAAAAATGAAAATGGCTTCAAACTCTTGAAACTCCACAAATGGATCACCACCAACAATGAGCTTCCCTTTGACATGAGTCAATCCTAGTTAGGGGTTATTTTTGTATTGAGTTTTCCTATTCTTCATTCTAAAACAACATGCACGGATCAACCCATGAATAGGTGGATCCAAGAATCACTGCTTCTTGCTGGAGGGTTCTTATACATGGGTTTTTCATCAAGGTTACCTCATTGTTATAATCATGAACCTCCCCTTGTTTTAACCTCTAATACAGAGGGTGCGGGCCGACACGAACAAGGCCCGATCCCCTCTGTCATTGTGCATTATTATACGTTCTTCATTGTCAAACCTCTATGTTGATGGCAATGAGTTTTCTAGACCATAGATGGGAAGATAGACCCCCATGGAGGTTGGAGGCATAGACGACTCAAATAACGAACCACCGGAGCAGACTCGGTGGTCCGCGTAAGGCTCTGTTAGAGCACCAGCACCGGCGACCACTGAGTGTGGCTTGTGATAGTGGCTATAAGTGGGTGATGGCATGCTGAAGGATGTTCAATGGTCGTATCGGGCCACAACATTGTAGAAAGAGCCACCGACAGTGGGCCGAAAACTAGCGGACAGGGACGCGACCACCCGACAACTTCGACGGGGACGTACTACACCACACAGGCTGTTGTGACTCGCTAGCATGTGGTACCGCAACCACATGTTTTCTTACAAGGTAATTCCACATAGTTGGATACAACTTGAAATAACTGGATGCCAAATGGCATCTGAGATAGAGATGGCCAGACCATCAGTTGCAGGCCGGACCAAGGAGGCGAACCGGGCCGCGGGGGTGGCCTGGGCTAGAGTAAAGCATCCCACTTTTGCAGGTTGAGCTGATGGAATAAATTCTAGATGTTGGGTGGCTCAAGATGGGAATGAACCAACCCTTTTGGTGCAGGTTTGGCCAAATAGAACCGGGTCGCTAGGCGACCTGGCGAGCTTGACCCCCTGCCGAACCGGGATGGGTATAGCAAGGCCCAATGGGTCTGGCCTAGTTTCCAGGCAAGCATATACTCAAAATGGTTTGGGTCGGATCAGTTGAACCGGTCCGGAGCATGCGGGGCTCCCGGGTCGGGTCAGCTGAGTCGGTCCGACCAGGTCGGATCGGGCCCAGACAAGACTGTCCCCTGATTACTAAAACCCCAATTTCATTCAAACTGAGAATCCAATTAATGATCTGTTTATGGTGTTGGAACCCCTACGACAAGGTGGTTCTTTTGGAATACTATAAGAATGTTTTAATGTAATTTGAAACTCAACGAATGGATTAAGTAACAGTTTTTCCCAGAATCAGCAAACTACATGTGAGAATCCTATGGCTAACTGAAACCTGAAGACTGCTGAAAAACAACCCTGTGTGGATCATATACAAGTGACCCTATGTGGATAAGTTATGATGGAACAGTGGGAAGCAACTATGTGTGATTCGTTAGGCTGACAGTGGGGAGAGACTCTGTGTGACCTGTAGAACAATAGTAGTCATTAGGGATGGGTACCTCAGTATGATGACCAAGGATGGAAGAAACTTTGTGTTACCTGACATGCATAAGGTGGGGAGAAACTCTGTGTGACCCATTATACCCACATTAATCATCTGGGATGATTAATCCATCAGTACAAGGTGTTTAGTGTTGCGTCTTATGGTCTTTCTTTCTATACTCTAGATTATATACGCGTGAGATGATAGTACCATGTGCATAACTTTTTTTTGGTTATGTATACGAGCATACCTTAGTGTTTCTGCATACGAGTGTACCACAGTGGTTCAACAAACAAGTGGACCTCAGTGGTCCAACAGACAAGTTGACGTTAGTGGCTTATCAGAGATGAGTCCCTCAGTAGTATAATATGATTCAACACTACAACTGATAAATCATTCTTTCTATATTTTGAGTGATACCTAGTATGAGATGTCTTGGTGGTGTAATTTTTTATGTGATCTTAGTGTGTGTTCTTGATTTTTGGTATTTCTTTGTGGTTTGGGGTCTCTACTGATTATTGTGTTACTCAACCCTACATGGTCTTCACCTACATCTGTCGTGCCCCATACAGGTGATCGATGCTTCGGCAGAGACCTTGGTTGTCTGGGACCAGGTGGTTCCCAATGATACAGGATGGATGAGTAGTACTTCAACAGCTTCGGACAACCACTCCTTACCTACCCTATAGGTGGGGTTCTTTTGCGTACGTCTTACAGAGATCTTTTATACTTTCATGTTTTAGTTTGTCTTTTGTTGGGGTTATATTTTGGACCTTTTGAAATATAGCTTGTACCTTTACTCAGTGGTTGTTTAGTGGCATGCATTTTTACCTTTCTAGTTTTTGGGACATGGTTGTGTGTGCATGTATACAGGTACTTAGTAAAATTCCTCCCACTTGTAGGTTGACTCCTTCAACGCTAGTAACCAACCCATGTACTTTGGAAGGTGGGCTTGGGGATGTCATAGCATGGGCCCTAAGGAATGGGTCATGAATTTTATTAAACATTCCATATTTTACCAATGTTTTAAAAGGAATATTCTTACCACTTTCCAAACAATGAATTTGTATACCCTTTTTACTGTCCAAAAGGAATGTTCTTTTTACGTCGTATTACATGTACAAATTTACCCACCATCATTTATGTGAAGCTTTATTTTCATGTTTAAGAGGTTAATTATTAAGAAAGTGTTTTTAAAATTATTTTCAAATAAATGGTTTTCAAAAAAATTTCCATCTACTTTTATAGGTTTTCTAGGGAAATGGGTTTTGAAAAAAAATTAGGCCTTATTTATATGTTTTCAAATTAGTTAAAGAAATTTATTTCAAAACATTTTTCTGATTCATTCACGAGTTTTAATGTAAAAATGTTTTCAAAAATTTTTCAGGGTTTCTTTATAAATTTTCATAGTGTTTTCAATGGAAAATGTTTTTAAAATGTTTTCAACTTATTTTTTAAGTTTTCATGGAAAATGTTTTCAAAAGGGTTTAAACATTCCCTTACAAGTATTTAAGGAAAAATTGTTTCAAAATGATTTCAATACTTTTTTATATGTTTTCAAAGTATTTTTAATGAAAACCGATTTAAAAAATGTTTTATTCATTAAAAATAATTTTTGCATGAAGAAAATATATTTTCCTCAAGAAATGTTTTCATAATATCTTTCCATGTTATTTTATATCTATGATTACATCTGTTTATATTAATAAATACCTTCAAGAAAATGATCTAAAGGTTCTATTAATAATCTTTCTTGAATGGTTTATGTTTTAATGGAGTAATTCTTTCGACAATTGTTTCACTTCCACATGTTACAAGTATTTGAAACCCACTTCTCTTCATGAGTTATGCTTTGATGAAATTATTATGAGACATATTTATTTTACATAGGTTATGATGTGATTAAATGTTAATGATACCCATTTCATTTCATAGGTTATGATTTGATGTTTATAAAACCAATATATTTTCATGATTCAGGACATGATTATTGTTTTTTCTGAACAATCATGCATTATTTCATTATATGATGGGTGGGACCTATATATCCATCCAAAGAATTGGGTAATGATAAATGTTTTATGAGATCAATGGGTATATAGGAGGGAATATCAAGCCTGAAGAAAGAGGGTATATGAGAGGTCATCCCAAGACTGAAACAATAGGGTTTACATGAGGACATCCCAATCTTGAAACAAGAGGGTAAATGGGAGGACATATCTTTCCCGAATCAAGAGGGTATATGGGATGGAAACCCAAGCCTAAAACAATGGGTTATACGGGAGGTCATACTATTACCTAAATAAGAGGGTAAATGGGGGGAAATACCATGCCTGAAATAAGAGGGTAAATTGGAGGATGTCCCAATCCTGAAACAAGTGGTTAAATGGAAGGAAATCCCATGCCTAAAACAAGAGGGTACACATGAGGGATTCTCAAGCCCGAAGTTGGTACACAGGTTATTAATCTGTGACTAACATATTATAAAGGATTTGGTATGTTTCCTAGACATAGGGTTATTACATTCTTGTGTATTTTCAAACATTCCATGTTTATTCCTATGTTTTTATTTTATGGATTATGTTTTATTTCTCTTTATGATTCATATCTTATGAACATTAAATATTTATTATGATCACTAATATATAGGGTATGATATTCAAATGTTGTGATTATGTTCCATACCCTTTTGTTCATTTTATTATTATGCATTTTTTATATTTAACCTTACTGATAATTTGAGCTCCCCCATTTCTTATGTTTCCTTTCCCTAGGTAATGATGAAAGGATTCAGCTAGAAGTTCTAAAGGTGGATATCTTTATGGGATATGTTTAAGATATTTAACTAGGATAGAGGAATTTGTTTCTATGTTTCCAAATAAACTAAACTATTATGGACCCCGAGCATGTATTTTTGTAATGTACATTATATTCATAAAAAATGATGTTATATCCTTGTGTGTTAATCATGGTTCGTTATTGTTGTTATTAGAGGAAATTTTTAGTCGACGTATGGAAACTTGGTTGAGAAAAAATTATTGAGATAACTAGGTATATTTATAAGGATTTGTCTAGGTATGTCTCTAAGGATAAGTATAAGGATGAGTTAATGTTTAGGAAAATGTCCTGGAATTTTAGTAAAGGATAAAGTGAGTGGTTTCCTAAAAATACATCACTTTCTAGATACTACAAGTGGATTTGGATTTGGAACAAATGTACCTAGGGGTAACAACTCTAAAAATATGTTTGGGGCCTATCTCAGGGTAATATGGTACATGACAACAGGCCTTTCTGCACACCTGTTCTGACACTCCAATGGAATATGCTTTAGAAATTCAAAAACACTTCATGAATCATCATGAAGGATTTAAATAGAGGATGAATATTAATAAACTAGGATAAATGTATGGTTTCATATAAAAAGGATGTAGGAACCATGATTTAGGCACCCTATAAGTAATTATTCAAGATTATACAGTATCCCAATATGATAAATGTTTCTCACACTATGCCTTTTCGTTTTACTCAATGGATAGAAATTGAAGGAACATGGTTCCCAAATAAATTATCCAGCTATGGAAATTATGGGCATTATGTGAATAAAATTCGCAAGTATAAATCTCATAAAGTGAATTAGGAAGGTGGTACGAGTATAGTTTATACTTTTTATGATAAAGAGACATGAAATGACATGTGAAATGTATGTGATGCTCTTCCAGTACTCTTTAAATTAGTCATAAGAATCATAATTAGATTAAGGTTGAGGAATGTTAATACATGATTCATATTTCATATTATATTTAAGTGGTATTAAAGAATAAGTATATTAGGCATAAGTAATGGTTTAATAATAAATTGGGAGGAATTAATTATTTATGTTTCATAATTAAAAGATTATGTTATATGAATCATGATATATATGACTATCTTTAGTATATGTTTTCATTAATTATTTAAATGGACATGTTGAATGGTGATGAAGACATAGAAAAATGATTTCATAGAATCATGATATTTTGATTAAGGGAAGATAACCCTAAAATAATTCCTGGCATTGAGATAATGATGTTTGGATAAAGAAATACTAGATATGAATAAGTACATTGAATTATATAGATTACCCTATAATTGATTATTGTAAAAGTGTTCTATGTCATCAATGGTGAAGTTTATATCTTCTTTGATTTTAATAATATATCTTTTTTTCATTGGAGTAAGGAACCATGCATGTTTTATAAAAGGATTTATGATATTTAAGGTCATTACCATGTTTCAAGAGAATATATGATACGAGTATTCACATGTTTGGAATGTGACAAAAGTGGTACTTTGTGATATATGGGGGATCAATGTTAATCCACATTGATTAATTTGTTTCTAAATCTTTGAATTTTAATCTTTCATAAGGGTTAGAAGGTTAAATATTTATGGGATGTTTAAGTTAAACTTTGGATGAGGTTTTTGAGAATAAATAATTATCTTACCATATAGGATTTAATCCTATTGGATAAGCTGTTATAAAAAAATGGTGTTGATGATAACTTAATACATATATGATGGAATATCATGGATCTCAAGATATGTCAGTGCTTTGAGAATGAAAAAATTCATCTTTATTTTTAGATACATAGGTGAAGTGGATCACGAAAAAAATGGTGAGGTTGTCTTGAAATCATCCAAGTATATCTTTTTATGAATGTTTTTTAACTTTAGGAAAAACTATCTGGAAACCCCAAAAGTTACCTAGTACCTATATTTCCAATGAATCATAAGGTTCCTTAGTTCATCATAGATTTATAGCCTTTTGATTGTTAACATTCTCCTTACCTTGTTCTCTATAACCCTCAATCAGAACATGATGGTTAGATTTCTGTTCCATGTACATGTTTTCACTTACCACCTATGTTCTCCCATGTGGAAACCCAATTATATGTTACATTGGGTAACCAAAATGTTTCCAACATTTATTTTTTATAAGGATGTTTTAGTATTCATTTTTATGATATAGATTTATAAGAAAGGAACACTCAAGTATTAAACAATTAACAATCAAGATGATTTTCAATGGAAAAAATCATTTTAATGGGGGTATAATGTAACACTCTGATATTTTTTGAATTATTTCTTTTCAAATTAATTTAATCTTTTTGATATTTAACATTTCACAAAACAATGAAAATAGTTTATTTTATATGATTGTCTTATATTATACATAACACAAAGTTAATCATTCACTACAAATAGGATCAATTTTAGTTTCCTCTATACAGAACACTGGGGTTAGCTTGCATTACATGCAATAATAACTTTCCTCAATGGCCTGCATTACATGTAAGGCGGGTTTTACCAAACAATAGTATATTATTAAAATGTTATTATTTAATATAATAAAATATAACCTAGACATTAAATTATTGTTAATGAATATTATTGACTAATTTATGAAAATATATGTTTTATACAAATATAATAAGAATTTATAGGTTACCAATTAATTATAAATGAATATGAAAACCGATTGAATGTAAATGAGAATATTATTATTTTTAAGGTCACAATGTTGTTTTACCCTAATAAATTAAATTAATTATAATTAGTGAGTGATATTAATTCATATATATGTTATATATTCAATCAAATATTTTTTAGATTCATCTAATAGATTTTATAGACATAAGATAAGAACAAACCCAATTTTCGTCTTAATAACCTATAATTTTTATAAAGGTATTTTACAACCTTTTAATGGAGAGCCCATTTGAAATACAATTTTTTCAATTTTATAGATCTAAAATGTCAAAATAAAATAAATTTTTGAAAATGAACAGAAAAATTAGGTTAGTATAAATTTTTTGTATTTTTCTGTAAGGTTTTATTTCATAATGAATTGTTAAAAATACTATATTTTAACTCAAAACTACTTTTTCATATAATTTATGTATAAGGATAAACTATATTATAAATTGGTTTCAATGTTTAATTAGATACTTTAGTTTATAAATTAGTCCAATTTAGGTCATTTTAACTAATTTTACATTGAAATTGGATATAAAAACATTGCAAACTTTTGATCAATTTTATTTTAAAAACTCGTAATGTCGTCCAGTCAGCAAGATTAATTTGAAATTAATATCTTCCACATATAAGATTATAATTTAGAAAAATGGATTCCATATTTGGAATTGTAGTATTTTATAATGTCTAATAAGTTTAACTTTATTTTTTACCACAAATATTAGTTAAAGTGAATAAAATTAAGTACAACTATTAAGTGAAAAATTTGGTTAACTAAGTAATAAACCATAAATGTAAGATCCAAAATAACATAGACACTTTTAAAACACCAATTATCTAAACATTATTCAGTGAATAGCCTTAAATTATTGAGTTTTTTCGGTTTGGTAAGACTTTTTGTAGGTAAAAACGTGGGTAGACCTAACTTGTTTTCAAAAATGCCTAGTGTGTCCTTTCCCTTCCCTATAAAGGCCCCCACCTCTCCCACTTCTTCAGACCTCCCAAACCACAAAGGTTCATCCAATATCATCCCAATACACTTTACAACATCTATCAATTACTTAGATAATCATTAACTTGGGCAAAATCAATCCAATGAATCCTTTTGGCACAAACTAAAAGGAGTTACCTAATCAAGAGGTAACGTCTTCTCTCAAGCACATTTATTTTATTTTATTTTTCCCCCTAAAATATATTTATTACATTATTGTATAAAAACAAAAATATATGAAATATTCTAGGATTATTTTATGATATTATATCGACCTACACTTATACAAACCTCAATCTAATGGGTAACGAACATACTTTTTACGTGTATGGCGAACTACCACCTCATTAAATGATGATTGTTCATTTTTCCATTACCGCATATAATAATGGAAATTATGATGGAAAATATGTTTATATATGTCATATATTATATTTATATTGTCTTTAATATTATTTTTTCTTTTTAAAAGTCATATCTTTTTTACTTTCCATTTAGTGTAAAAATGATAATTTCGTTTGAGGAAGTGTGGACTACCGCCCCCTCAAAGTGATGTAATTCATTCACACACTACATGGAATGTATTAGGTTTGGTTTAGTGAACTTATATGATATAAATAACCTTATAATGCTAATTTAATAATATTATATACATATATACATATATTTATTTTTATTTCTTTCTTTCAATACAATAATAAGAATAGAAACAATGTTCATGAGTACAAACGGCTTACCGTCTCTACGAATAGTGTATTCCATTTTGTAATTATATATTATATGGATTATTATAATAAAAATATACTGAATATAAATTATATTTATATCCTGTTTTACATTATGTAATCATGATATATGTAAAGTATTAAAGATATAACAAATTAAGATACATACGAAGAACACAGCGGGTATTACCCGAAGTGAAACATTAACATAGGCATATAAACAAGAGGGTAATATAAGGTAATAATAAAAATATATATGGAATTATATATTATAATATGGTTCTGTAAAATATTTATAATTAATTTATATTTATTATATAGGTTGTTTGAACGAGTATGACGAGTTTCAAGACACAAGGTAAGGGGGTTTCATATCATTTTTATTTCCATGAGATACATGATTTATTCACGGAACATTCCTTTTCGGTGGTGTGTATATGACCATGGATGTATTATATTATTCTTATCACTAAATTTATGGGTAATTACATATCAAATTCATTATATTTATTTTATGGGGACTATGTTTCAAAATTTACCAAATTGGTAAAATGATTTTGTCTAAATTTTCATTCTTTGAGACAATGTAATGTTATACACCAATATTTTTCCATGAGGTGTATATAATGACTTTGAAATGTTATATAATGAATCTATTTATATGAATTATATTCTAATCTTCATGTAATTTCATTTTCTAAAATGGGGATTATGGTTCAAGGTTACAAAGTGTTAAAAGTTTATTGAAACAATCTCATCACTTTTTTAGATTGTTTATGATTATGTTTCCTTTGATGAATTATTATTATCCATCTACAAATAACACTAATAAAATTTCTTCTCCCCTAGTTCTTCATGATATATTCGTGTATTGGTACCATTTTCCACTCTTCGGTACATAAGATAGTTAAGAAAGTTTTTTTTAATAAAGTTGGAATTTGCCACACTCATTAGATGGAAATATGTGTTCCTTCAAAACCACATTTTATAAAAATGGTTTACAAGAATATTGTAAGATTATCCTATAATATTTAAATTAAAATTTCACCATTTTTTATTTTACCAATTATTTCAAATAAATATTCTTATTACTTTTGGAACAATGTATTTTTATACCCTTTTTAACATGCAAAAGTAATGTTCTTTTTAACATGTACGACATGTACATATTTACCTACAGTCATTTCAGTGAAGTATCCTTTTCATGTTTAAAAGGATAATTTTTAAGAAAGTATTTTTAAACTATTTTCAAAGAAATAGTTTTCAAAATGTTTTCATGTTTCTTCTATATGTTCTCATGGAAAATGGTTTTGAAAATGTTTTGAAGCCTTATTTATAACTTTTCAATGAATTTTCAAATAAATAGATTTCAAAACATTTTCAGGATTATTTCAGGAGTATCCATGTAAAAAGGTTTTTGAAATCATTTTCATTCTTTATTTATATGTTTTCAATGTGTTATAAATGGAAAAGGTTTTCAAAATGTTTTAAAGATTAGTTTATATGTTTTCAAGGAAAAGGGTTTCAAAATTTTTTCAAGCCTCTTTTACAAGTTTTCAAGAAAAAAGGTTTTCAAATTGATTTCAATCATTATTTATATGTTTTAGAATTATTCTAAATGAAAAATTAATTTCAAAACATTTTTATTCCTTAAATATACTTTTTCAAGTAATAAAAGATGTTTTACTCATGAAATGTTTTCAGAATATCATTCTATGTTATTTTCCATATAAGATGACATATGTTATTGTTAATAGATACCTTATTTGGAAATTATCCAAAGGTTCCATTAATATTCTTTCATAAATAGTTTATATTTTAAAATAATACTTCTTACGACACCCATTTCACTGCCATGAGTTATATGCTTTTAAAACTCACTTATATTTACGGGTTATGCATTGATGAAATGATTAGGAAACCTTTTTCATTTACATAGGTTATGATGTGATAAAATGTTAATGATACCGATTCCTTTTCATGGGTTATGATTTTAGGTTTATAAAACCTGTATATTTTCATGGGTCATGAAATGATGATTGTTTTTCTCACATGCATGTATTAATTCATTATGTGATGAGTGAGACCTATATCTCCCTCCAATGAATTAGGTAATGCTAAATGTCTTATATGATCAGAGGGTAAATGGGAGGGAATCCCAATCCCAAAAAAAGAGGGTATATGGGAGGACATACCATGCCCGAAACAAGAAGGTATACGATAGGAAATCCGAAGACTGAAACAAGAGTTTAAACAGGATGAAATTCCAAGAAAAAAAGGTTATATGGGAGGAAATCCCAAGTCTGAAATAAGAGGGTATATAGGAGTAAATCCCAAGCCTCAGACAAGAGGGTAAATGGGTGGACATCCCAAGCCCAAAACAAGAGGGTAAATAGGAGGAAATCCCAAGCCTAAAATAAGAGGGTACATGGGAATACATAAAATCACCAAAACAAGAGGGTACACAGGTGGGAATCCTGAAACAGAAGTAGGTACATGGGTGATTAACCCAAGACTAACATTTTACAAAGGCCTTGGTGGGCTTCCTTGACACAGGGTTATTAGATTCTTATGTGTTTTCAATAATTACATATATTATTCCTATGATTTTCATTCGTGGATTATGATCTCTATTTACTTACAATTCATTTCTTATAAACTTCCAATATTTACTTTGATCTATAATATACATGGTGTGATCTTAAAATGACATGATCAAGTTCCATACCATCTTTTCATGTTAAGATTATGCATTTGTTTTATTTGACATTACTGAGCATCTAAGATCTCCCCTTTCTTATATTTCCTTTCCCCAAGAAATTAAAAATGGCTATAGGTTGATGTAATTAAGGTGGATATATTTATGTGATATTTTAAAGATATTTCACAAGGATTGAATATTTTGTTTCTATGTTTCCAAAGACATGAATCTATTACGGTCCTAAGGCATGTATTTTTGTAATGTAAGAAATATTCATCTAAAATGATGTAATATCCAGGTATGATAAACCCAGTTTTATACAATATCTCATTCATATAACACCAATTTAATATTAATGTAATGGTTATAAATTAACTAAAACAGAAAAAATATAAATTAAAAAGACTAATTTCAAAGATGTTGCTTGAATTTGAAAGGAGAGGAAGGTGAGGATCCCTTACAGAATTTCAACAAAGTAATGGATTATGTAAGGGTCTAAATGGTGGAAAATAAGTTATAATTCAATAAAATAACATCAAATGGAAATTAAGTGAATTATTATAAATTAATGAAAATATAACCATATAAAATTACAATAACTAACTTCAAATAAGTTCCTTGAATTTGAAGAAGGATAGGAAGGTCCCTTACTTGAGTGTGTGACTCTAAAGTCTTGGGATCAGCTTATTTAAAGATTTGGGAACCTATGGAGGACTCTATAGAGTAGATGAAATATTTTCTACATGATACAAGAAGTTTTAGTGAAGAGAAAGTGGATCTTGGGTGGGTTTATATAGGAAATGAGGGGTATTTCTTAATTATTTTGGTTTTGGACTCTACATAATAAAATATAAAAATCCACAAACCATATCTGAGGGTTTTACCATGATTTCAAACAAAGTGGAGTGTTTTTTTATTTTATAATTTTAATGGCCTAACTTATTAATATATTTCCCCTGGTGATGGGGAGGTGTGTCACAATCTTCATGAAACGATTTTAAAAACATAAAAATATTGTATATGGTTTAGAGGATTCACAATGGCTTAACAAAATAATTAAAATAAACTTAAAGTCGCATTATTTTAATTGGAAAATGTATATTTGGTCAGGATACCATTTATATTACTTATTAAATAAATCTTGGGTCATTGTGATTTCATAAAACACAATAAAAAATTCAAATGTCTCAGAAACTTTTTGGTCTATGGTATTTAATTTTTTACGTGGAAATTCAAATGTCTCAGAAAATTTTAAAAATTACCCATTTGATAATTTGGACTTCCTGATTAAAAAAATAATATTCATTTTATTTAAATAATTATCTAAATATGTGAATTTTAATATTTAAATAAAAAATGTTGCATATTCAAAATTACAGGTTTTTTAAAATAACATTTTTTTTGAACCCTTATAAAAATTACATTTGAATTCATAAAAATTAGATGATCATTTATATTAAATAATAATTATTTAATAATTATATTTTATAAAAATATTATTTTTCCAAAAAATCCATTAATTCAGAAAAATATATTTCTTAATTGAATTTGAATATTAACCAAAAATACTATTTTTGTTTTATTGAATCAAAGTAAAAAACATTTATAAAGTAACAATAATTGGATGGAAATATATTCATTATTCTATTAAAAAATAATATATATACTCATATTTATAATACCTTGTTATGTATCCCTTTAATATACCAAAAGACACCATAATAGTAAGGTTTTCAATGCTGGGACTTTCATGGGGCAGTTCCACGAACATGGTTTGTGCCGTATAACGACCCAAAATTTTTATTTATATTTTTTCCTAATTTAGTGTGTTATTTTATTTTATACACAAGAAAACTATATCCTTTAATTAGTGAAGTGGGTATAATTAAAATTAGACCATTGGGTTTTAACTGTTATATGACCATTGGTCAATATGACCATTAGAAACTATAATCTTAATGTTGTGTTTTTATAAATACAATTATATTGGTCAATTAATATAGAAATAAGATTGAATAGCCTCAACCAGTAGACTCGATCCATATGAAGCCCATCTGTCGGGGCTTGGGAAGGAGGTATCATCACTGGGCTTTGCTCTAGACCAAGCCCAAGCCGAACTTCAATGTATGATGCTTGAATGGAATCGCCTAAGGGAGAATTTCAAGCTGATAGAAATCACCACTCGGGAAATGTTGTCTGAGACACCCCAAGATTTTATCACCATAGCACACCTAACACTTAGGTCCTATGATGGTGTAATAAGGGGAAATGTAACGAGACCTTAACTATTTTGTGTAATATATTTATATAAATAAAATTTTTATTTATTCTTATGGAAAAGTTTGTGAATTTAAAATATCTTGATAAATATAGGTTGTGTATTATTGATGAATTTAGGAAAAAGGGGTATTTTAAAATGTTTTTGTATTCATTAAATTATTAATAATGTGAAATGATTTTCAAAAAATGGTCTTCTATAGTTGTGATCAGTGGAAAATTTAGAGTCTAATAACATCAACTTGGTTTTTAGTGAATAGTAAAGTAGGAATAGTAACATAACCATATTAATATTAATGAATGGTAATGAATAGTAATTTGACCAAAAAATATAAACTTCACCCATGAATGTATAAATACATTTTAGACATCTTAAAAGTGAAAAATCGATTATAGTTTTAGTTTTGGTATTTTTGTATGCCATAAATATTTTATTTACAATTTTAAAATTAATTTAATAATTTAAAATGGAAATTTATTTTCAAAAAATTTAATCCTAAATTTTTACTTTATTGTATTATGGGTATATGATAGTTTTATGGGACCTTAATTAATTTTTTATGGTGTTACAAAATGAGTTATAGTTTTAAAGTTGTATTTTTTGGAATAAATAATTTATTTACTTAAAAATTAAATTAAAATTATTTAGAAAATTATTCTCATAAAATGGAATTCATTTTTGAATTCAGAGCATCGATATTATGTTAGGGTGAATTTTTGAGTTTTTTCTGAAACATTTGAATTTTCGGTGAATAGAAAAAATGTAGTTTTGAGTTTCAGGTGTTTAATGAAATCATTAATGATGTAATAATGATGTAAGATTTCTGGTCTACTTAAGAATAGTGAGATATGCTATTAGGTGTCCCAAGTGGCCAATACCATGGTAAAATACCTTGTTAAAGCCCATGATTTTTCAAATACCACCGATGGGGTGTCCCTTGGAAATTAATAATTTATTCACTCACTTTTCCTATAAATACCAAGCCATTTTACTCATTAATTTCATTCCAAAATCATCCTAAATGATGATCTGGTCTCCTTAACTCTCAATAAGTCCTCCCAAGGTTCCCTCAAGGCTCCCAAGGTCCAAACCTTCAAGCTTTCGAAGTAACTCTTCAAGGTAAGGGATCCTTTCACCCTCCTCTTTTAAGTCATGAATTCCTTTATGTTGTGTCTTCTAGTTTCCAACTCTTTATGTTGAGGGTATGTTATTATATGTTCTAATTACTTTCTATTTCATGTCTAATTTTTTATATACCCTTTCCTCTCTCATCAATTTGTTTTCTGAGTTTTTATGTGACGTCGTTAGGCTGCCAAATTTGTCTTAAAAGAAATTGCATCTTCTCTTTCCTTTCATGTTTCCTTTTCTTGTGGTATGTCATTAAAATATCCATACCATGTTCTTATCTTCATGTTATTAGATATTTAAATTTTAGTATGAGTTATTTATGAGTGGGTTACCCTTGTACCCTCTCTTTTCATTATTTTCTAAAACCATTTTATATTGCCATTATGCTGTAGAAATTTCATCTCAAAATTTCCATCTCTTTCTCTCAAGAAATTATCTTGTTTATTTATGTGAATACCCAGACCTATTTAATTTCTCTAGGTGTTCATAAATATATAAAAATGATATATTTTATTATGGAATGGATATACATATAACCCTCACTCTATTTCCATGGGTTATAAATGATATAATGATCTTATTTTTAAGAACTTTTAAAACGTCGCGATTTTGAAATGAAACCCATTTATTTTACTCTCTATGGGTTATTTATGAAATGTTTGATTATGATCTATGTGGCTCACATGAAATTAAATACATATTAAGGGTGCACCCTGATATTTCTCCAATGCATTGGGTAAAGAATTAATCTCTATATATGACATGTTTCACCATACCTTGGTGAATAACCTTGGTAATTTTTGTGAAACCTCGGGGATAAACCTTGGTGATATGTTCATGAATGTCTAAATGAAATTTTGTGGCCACATATTCAAGTTATTATTCATGTTATTTTCATTATGATTTTCCTATACTTCCATTGATCATGTCCTTATGTTTTTATTCAAGTTCTTATTGATGTTACAAGTAAACTGATTCCGTTGTTTACCCTTACTGAGCCTTCTTCTCACCCTTTCATTTGAATGTATGTATCCAGGTTATGAGATGCAGTAATTGTACATAGAATGAACATATGAAGCCTTACAAGTGTATTAGAATAATTTTTATGTTTTTTTTCATGTATTATGTTCCTGATTTCCAAGACACTAGACTTTAAAGATCCTCTGTTTGTAAAATGTAATGAAAAGTTATGTAATAAAAAGGTGCAATGTCATAGTTTATATCAAAGGATAGATTAGTTATTTATGGAAATTAGGATATGAAAAAATTACAAATAACCCTATAAAAAAGTTTAAATATAACAACACTTCCTGGTATTTTGGGGAAATTTGAGTAAGTGGTTTATCGAACAAATACATCCATGTCTGGATACAAGCAGGTTGAGGCGGCTCTCGTACAGATGTACATAGGGGTAAAACCCAAACACACCGCTTTGATCTAGACTTGAACAGGAACTGGTGCATGAAAATGGGCTTTGCTGCACTCTTGGTTACGACACTCCCAGGGGATATGTTTGGTTAATTATAATATTTTTAAGAATCATTATGAAGGATTTATAGAGAAATGTAATTTTTTAAAAAAGTTTTAAGACATAAATCCCTTATAGTTAAAAGATTCTCAAATGAAATAAGTTTCTCATTAAGGTTTTACTCTTTTATAAAATGGTGTGAAATAATAGTAACCATGCAAATGGTGACCACAATGGACCATGCGCTAACGACCCTCTGATGGAAGCCAGAATGGAATCATTCATGCGAATGATGAACCAAATGACTCAAGTTATGGGAAATAACTTGAATCAAGCTGAGAGACCAATCTCACCACGAAGGGAACAAAATTCTATTGAGTCCTTTATGCTTCAACGACCACCAACCTTCAGTGGATCGACTGAACCATTGATTACTGAGTAGTGGATCAGCTCTATCGATAAGATATTTCCTATGCTCTGTTGTTCAGAGCAAGAGAAGGTCACCCTGGTTATCTATCGCTTATAAGGAGATGCTGATAAGTGGGGGGAGATGATTAAAAACATGAGGCAAAGAGTGGAGGTTGAAGCTATGGAGTGGGAAGATTTTAGAGGGATTTTTTCAGTAAGTATTTCCCTCAATCCATGAGAAAAATAATGGAGAATGAGTTTCTCGAGCTGAAGCAGAAGGAGAACGAATCTGTCGGAAGCTATGAAATGAACTTCACCCGACATTCACGATATGCCTATATCTTTGTCATGGATCCAAATGGTAAGGTTGATAGATTATTCGGTGGACTGAGACCTCATATGTGGAAGAATCTAGACAATCGAGATATGATAGCTACAAGGAGATCGTGCGGAGTGCGATGAAAGTCGAACTGAAGTTTGGTGAGACGCAATGGTCTGATAAATCAAATGAAAAAACATATCAATGGAGCCAAGCATGGGTAGGAGCTTTGATCAAGGAAGAGGAGGCAAGAAAGTTCAACATCCCACGTGTAATAAATGTGGGAAGAAGCATTCGGGGAACTGCCTGCTCAGGAGTGGGGAATTCTACAAGTGTGGAAGAGATGCCCATATTTTGGGGAATTGTCGTAGTGAGGTGAAACTTCAACTTCCAAACACTAACAGAAGGGGAATATGGTGCAGGATCTACCTGATGTCTAGTTCTTTATGTGTGGACAACTTGGGCACTTTGCCAATCTCTGTCTAAATCCAAGGGCAGTGGAGGGAAACCACCATCAGCCTCAGCAAAGGCCAAGGGAGCAAGGTCGTGCATTTTCTATCACGACAGCTGAAGTTGAAGCTCTAAATGATGTATTAGTAGGTACTCTTGTTGTTCTCTCTAAGATAGCAAGTACTTTGTTTGATTCTGGTTCTACGAATTCCTTTATTTCCTCCAAGTTTTCAAAGAATTTAAAATCAACCCCCGACTTGCTAAAAGTAGAGTTATCAGTCAAGACTCCTGGTGGGATTATCCAAGTATCATTAGTGTTTATAAAATCTAGTATCTACTTTAGTGAGCACAATATTATCACAAATCTAGTAGTCATTCCCATTCTAGAATTCGACATTATACTAGGGATGGACTGGCTCTCAAAGTATAATTCTAATATCAAATGCAGAAGTAAGGAAATCTCAGTAGTCTTGAATGGAAAACCTACAATTATCTTCCATGGAGAGATATCTCAACCTGATATTTTTCTAAAAGAACCTATAATATCATTATTTATGGAATTTATCATTGATGAAGAAGAAGGAAATGAGAATTTGAGGATATAAAATGTACCGATCGTCTGGGAATACATTGACATATTTCTGGAGGAGTGCCTGTACCTCCCCTAGAAAGAGAGGTAGAGTTCTCCATTAAACTCGTACCTAGATCTCATCCAATATCAAAGACCCTGTATAGGATGGAAAATGTGGAGCTAGAGGAATTAAAGAAACATTTCCAAGATCTTTTGGAGAAGGGGTTTATCCAACCGAGTGTCTCTCCTTGGGGAGAACCTCTTATCTTTGTGAAGAAGAATGATGGATCGATGCAGCTATGCATTGATTATAGTGAACTGAATGGAATCACAGTAAAGAACAAATACCCTATCGCAAGAATTGATGAATTATTTGACCAACTTAGTGGGTCACAATTCTTCTCTAAGATTGATCTTATATCTGGTTATCATCAATTGAGGGTGAAGAAAGAAGATATTCTAAAAACTGACTTCCGATCAAGATAAGAGCATTATGAGTTTGTTGTTATGCCTTTTGGACTGAATAATGCACCTGGTATTTTTATGGATTTGATTAATGGAGTCTTTAAATACTACTTTGATAACTTTGTGGTAGTTTTTATTGATGATATTCTGATATATTACAAAAGTCATGGGGAGCATGAGGATCATCTAAGTGTTATTTTGCAAATTTTTTAGAAGGAGAGGCTTTTTGGAAAGTTAAGTAAATGTGAATTCTGGTTACAATAAGTTGCTTTCTTGGGGCACATTGTTACCAATGAAGTAATCACAATTGACCCTGCAAAGACAAAAGTTGTAGAGGAGTGGCCTCAACCTACAAAAATAAATGAGATTTGTAGTTTCTTTGAATTATTGGGATATTATAGGAGGTTTGTGAAAAACTTTTCATGACTTTCTAATCCATTAACCAAGTTAACTTGAAAAGGGGTAAATTTCATCTAGACAAAGGAGTGTGAGGAAGGTTTCCAAGAGTTTAATAAGAGACTGGTTACTATACCTGTGTTAACTCTACCCTCAAGTGGAGAAGGATTCGTTATTTTTAGCAATGCATCTCTGAAAGGGCTTGGGTGCGTTCTCATGCAAAATGACAAGGTCATTGCTTATGCATCTAAACAGTTGAAGAATCATGATCAGAACTATCCTATGCATTATTTGGAGCTGGCGGTGGTCATTTTTTCTCTGAAGATATAGAGGCATTATATTTATGGGGAGAAATGTGATATATACACATACCATCAAAGTTTGAAGTATATTTTCACACAAAAGGAATTGAACATGAGAAAAAGGAGATGGTTGGAACTCCTTAAAGACTATGATTGTTCAATTCATTATCATCCCAAAATAGCAAACAAATTCATTGATGCATTAACCAGGAAAGACCCAGTTGTTCTATCCATTATGAGGATTCAAAGAGATCCTTTGATCAATGAACTAGTAAAACTGAACATGGGAATTATAAAGGTAGGGACATCATCAACCCTAACCCAAACAATTTCTCAACCGTCACTACTAGAGAAGATCAAGAAAGCTCAGAAATAAGATCCTTTGTTACAGAAGAAGATTGAGGCTATAAAGGATGGGAAGTTTTCTGAGTTCAATTTTGATTAAGAAGGTGTACTGAAATTTTGTACAAGACTATGTGTTCCATCTATTCCAGAAATAATGAAGGAGCTGATGGATGAAGCTCATAGCTCTACTTTTGTCTATAAATCCTAGAAGCACAAAAATGTATAGGGACCTTCGTGATCATTATTGGCGGGATAATATGAAATGGGAGATTGCTGACTACACTTTAAGGTGCCTGGTATGTCAACGAGTGAAAGAAGAGTGACAACTTCCTAAAGGGGTATTGCAACCACTACCCATACCAGCATGGAAGTGGGATAATATCACTATGGAATTTGTCACTGGTCTCCTGAGAACTTCCAAAGGAAATAATTCAATATGGGTTATTGTGGACCATCTCACCAAGACTACCCATTTTATCTCCATTCGAGAAGATTTCTCTCTTGATAAACTTGCCAAGATTTACGTGAAGGAAGTGGTAAGGCTACATGGAGTTACACTTTCTATCGTATCTGATCATGATCCAAGGTTCACATAAAAAATTTGGAGATGTCTTCAACAAGCTCTGAGCACTGAATTGAATTTTAGTACGACCTATCACCCCAAACTGATGGCCAATCTGAAAGGACTATTCAATCACTCTAGGACATGCTGAGAACATGATCAATGGATTTTAAAGGTGGATGGGATCAACATATCTCTTTAGTTGAGTTATATTACAACAACAGTTTACACACGAGCATTCAAATGGAACCCTATGAAGCTCTATATGGGAAGTGATGTAGAACTCATACTTGTTGGGATGAAGCAGGTGAGAGAAAGCTTCTTCGGCTTGATCTTGTGAAAGAGATGACAGAAAAGGTCCATGCCATCCAACAACACATTAAGGCTTCTCAGATTCAGAAAAATAGCTATGCCGACAACCATTGAAGGAACATGGATTTTGATGTTAGTGACAAAGTCTTTCTTCAGATTTTACCTTGGAAGAGAGTCATGAGGTTTGGGAAGAATGGGAAGCTTAGCCCTAGGTACATTGTCCCCTATGAAATCCTTGATCACGTGGGAGAAATGGCCTATCAGATTTCACTTCCTCCAAATCAAGCTCATGTTCATGATGTCTTCCATGTATCCCTCTTGGGGAAGTACATACCTAACCCTTAAAATGTACTAAATCCAGAGGTGGTACAACTGGAACATGACCTCTCTTATGAGGAGCAGCCAGTGGAGATCTTGGATCATAGAGACAAGGTTCTACGCAACAAAGCTACCCACCTTGTTAAGGTGTTGTGGAGGAACCAAAAATGTGAAGAAGCAACATGGGAACTAGAGGAGTCTATGAGAGATAAGTACCAACACCTTTTTCCATCAGAGGGTATGAGAAAAAATTTCGGGGAAAAAATTTCTTAAGGGGGGAAGAATGTAACAACCCAAACTTTTTAATTATATTTTTTTTCCAAATTTAGTGTGTTATTTTATTTTACACTCAACAAAACTGTATCCTTTAATTAATGAAGTGGGTATAATTAAAATGAGACCGTTGGGTTTCAACTGTTATATGACCATTGGAAACTATAATATTAACATTGTTTTTTTATAAATACGGTTATCTTGGTCAATTAATACAAAATTTTTTTTGAATGGCCTCATCCAGTAGACTTGAGCCATATTAAGCCCATCTATCGGAGCTTGGGAACAAGGTAGCGTCACTGGGCTTTTCTCTAAACCAATCCTAATCTGAACTTCAAAGTATGAAGCTTGAACGGAATCACTTAATGAAGAAGTTCAAGATGATAGAAATCACCACTCAGGAAATGTTTTTTGAGCCACCCCAAGATTCTATCACCATAGCACACCTAACACTTAGTCATATGCTGGTGTAATAAGGGGATATGTAACGAGACCTTAACTGCTTTCTGTAATCTTTTTATATAAATAAAATTGTTATTTCTTCTTATGGAAATGTTTGTGAATTTCAAATATCCGGATAAATATAGGATGTGTATTATTGATGAATTTAGGAAAAAAGGGGTATTTTAAAATGTTTTTGTATTCATTAAATAATTAATAAAATGAAATGATTTTCAAAAAATGTTCTTCTACAGTTGTGATCAGTGAGAAATTTAGAGTCTAATAAGATCAAGTTGGTTTTTAGTGAATAGTAAAGTAGGAATAGTAACATACCCATATGAATAGTAATGAATAGAAATGAATAGTAATTTGACCAAAAAAATAGAAACTTCACCCATGAATGTATAAATGCATTTTGGACATCTTAAAAGTGAAACAACGATCATAGTTTAAGTCTTCGTATTTTTGTACACCATAAAAATTTTATTTACAATTTTATAATCAATTTAATAATTTAAAATGGAAATTTATTTTCATAAAATTTAATCACAAATTTTTACTTTATTGTATTATGGGTATACGATATTTTATGGGACCTTGAATACTTTTTAAGGTGTTCCTAAATGAGTTATAGTTTTAAAGTTGTATATTTTAAAATAAATAATGATTTAATATAAAAATTAAATTAAAAGTAATTAAAAATTATTTTCATAAAATTAACTTCATTTTTGAATTCAGAGCATCGAAATTAGGTTAGGGTGCATTTTTGATATTTTTCTGAAACAGTTGAATTTTTGGTGAATAGTAAAAATGCAGTTTTGAGTTTCGGGTGTTTAATGATAAAATTAATGATGTAATAATGATGTAAGCTTTCTGGTCGACTTATTAATAGTGAGATATTCTATTAGGTGTCCCAAGTGGCCAAAACGATGTGAAAATACCAATGGAAATCCCATGGTTTTGCAAATACCACTGATGAGGTGTCCCTTGGAAATTAATAATTTATTCACTCACTTTTCCTATAAATACCAAGACATTTCCCTCATTAATTTCATTCCAAAATAGTCCTAAATGGATTTATGGTATAATTAACTCTCAAGGAGTCCTCCCAAGGTGCCCTCAAGCCTCCCAAGGTCCCGACCTTCAAGCTTTTGAAGTCACTCTTCAATGTAAGGGATCCTTTCACCCTCCCCTTTTAAGTCATGAATTCCTTTATGTTGTGTCTTCTATTTTCCATATATATATGTTTAGGGAATGTTATTATATTTTCTCATTAATTTCCATTTCATGTCTAATTTTTGATGGACCCTTTCCGCTCTCATCAATTTGTTTTCTGAATTTTTAAGTGACGCCGTTAGGCTGCCGAATTTATCCTAAAAGAAATTGCATCTTCTCTTTCCTTTCAAGTTTCTTTTCTTATGGTATGTCATTAAAATATCCATACCATGTTCTTATCTTCATGTTATTATGTATTTATATTTTAGTATGATTTATTTATGAGTGGGTTACCCCTTTACCCAATCTTTTTATTATTTTCTAAAACCATGTTATATAGTCGTTATGATGTATAAATTTCGTCTCAAAATTTCTATCTCTTTCTCTCAAGAAATTATCTTGTTTATTTATGTGAATAACCATACCTATTTAGTTTCTATGGGTGTTCATAAATATAGAAAAATGATATATTTTATTCGAGAATGGACATACATATAACCATCACTCCCTTTCCATGGGTTATAAATGATATAATGATCTTATTTTTAAGAACTATTAAAACGTCACGATTTTGAAATGAAACCCATTTCTTTTATTATCTATGGGTTATTTATGAAATTTTTAATTATGATATATATGTCTCACATGAAAGTAAATAAATATTAAGGTTGTTCTTTGACAGTCCTAAAATGCATTGGGTAAAGAATTAATCTCTAGAGATGACAAGTTTCACGATACCTTAGCGGATATCCTTGGTAATTTTTATGACATCTCGTGGATAAACCTTGGTGATATGTTCATGAATGTCTAAATGAAATGTTTTTGCCCTGTATTAAAGTTATTATTCAAGTTATTTTCATTATGATATTCCTATAGTTCTATTTCTGATGTCCTTATGTTTTTATTCATGTTCTTATGGATGTCACAAGTAAACTGATTCCCTTGTTTAGCCCTACTGGGCCTTCTGCTTACCCTTTCCTTTGAATGTATATCTCCAGGTTATGAGATACAGTAATTGTACTTAGGATGATATTATTAATCCTTACAAGTGGATTAGAATAATGTTTTATGTTTTTTTTCAAGTATTATGTTCCTAATTTCAAAGACACTAGACTTTAAAGATCCTTTGTTTGTAAAATGTAATGAAAAGTTATGTAATAAAAAGGCGGGATGCCATATATGTTGTTGAATCTAATCTTGGTATTGGATAAGGTAAAATCCCATAAATTATATCTCCTTCATAATCTCTAATAAATGTGATTCATAGGGTATGATCCTACTGGTTGAATCAATCACTTTGTTTTTCTATTTCAATTGGATTTGTTAAAACCCTATATTTATAATAATCACGTGATCATAGTTCAATTGATATATTATCAATGCTAATTATTATTAATAGTGAATTAAGTACAATGGGAATAATAATAAAAAATGAGTGCATGATTTTTCTATAACCAGATTACATAATAATACTTTTAATTTAAAAAGAAGGGGGTTTATTTATAAGAGTTTGGGTAATTACAAAACTGTATTAGGAATATCCTTCTCTCTTCCCTGAAGATGGTCATATCTAAATCATATATCAATCTTGTAGAACAACTAGGATCCCCACAACTAATTAAAAAATTCATTAATCCTGAAAAAGGGGAATAAATTCTTTATATCCCTTAGTTAAACTTCCTTTAATATACACATAACCAGAGTTTACCAACTTTATTATTTTTAAACAACACCAAGTCACCTTAGTGAGATGTTCTTGTATAACAAAACTCATCACCTTTGAATCCTTTAGATTCACCTTATTTTCCTTCAACTTGAATGATGCTATATGAAATGGAGAAATCAATATAATTTACACCCCTTATATGATCTCAATCATAATATATACTCCCTAATCAGGATGAATCCAAGAGAAGTATTTAGGGAATAAATCCTGATATAGGTCTAATATTGGAGTAAAATATGAGAAAGTTACTACATGATCCAAAATAAGAACCATGCTCATTACTAATTCTGTAATAGTTCCAAACTAAAGAAAGTCCAGACCCAGTATACCAACTCCAATATCTCATTCACTAGTAAAAAAACTCATAACCCTTAGGTTTTGGCAAAGATAACCATAACTTATAGTAGTTTATATGCACTCAATAATTGGCCAACTAGTCCATGTGAAGATCACATAAAAACTAGTCATATCTTAGATCTTTAAATCCCAATAATTTATATGATTAGAAAATACCATAGAACATTATGGACATATCTGGCGATAATCCACTTTTTTCTCATGGGTGTGTCAAGTGATAACATTTTAGAGGACAACTTAATTGTCAAGTCAACCCTAATAAAAAATATTTCATTTATAAATGAATGGGATGCTACTATATCAAACAAGACTGAAGATATCATAGATATGATCAATACCATATCTTGAAAATTTTAGGGTCCCTCTCTATCATCATTTGGGACCTAGATCATTATATAAACACTACCTTCTTCATCTATACGAGCCTGCCCATGAGGCACATAACTCAGTATGGTTTCCAAAGTTTGTGGGGTTAGAGTCTACTATTGAGGACCCCATCTAGATACCTAAGAAATAGTATTCATCCACCCAACACCCCTATATGAAAACTTTTACAACAACATCAAATATAACTACTAAATATTCCTCTTGTTTCCACACCAAGGAAATTTCTTTCAGGTTTTGTGAGAAATTTGTGATAGTGCCCACTCTGCCCACATTTGAAACACTAGAGACCTCACCTCAAATAGAGGGGATTATGAAACCCTTTTATATTTTGATTTCCATATATTTCCCAAATGAAACTCTACCACCTTCTTATTATTATTACCAAAAGTGGAACCCACTCTAACACTAGAAGGTATTCTAGAATACCCATTAAGATCTTAAAGAAGTCCTATAATTATATACCCCTATAGTCCTTTCTAGATCATCAAGGCTTTGTGAAACAAATTTGGATACATCATCTTGTCAAAGATCCTAACTTCTCACCTTAGTTTTGGGTGAAGTCCAATCTCAATATTTCTGTATTTCTAAGAATAATTCCTAGCCATGATTGGAGAAAAGTGAAGTAACTCCTTAAAATGAGTATATAACATATATAGAAACATAATCCCTTATCAGATCTCTATAAAATATGACACATGATCCAAAATCATCATATCTAGGAAGAACTCCCCATAGAAGGGATTATTGAAGGTAGCCCAAGTAATATCTTCTTGAATTCCTTCATGGTTCCTAACAACCAAACATATCCTAGTTTTTCCTTTAATCATGAAAGAAACCAATTTTATTTGTCAATTATATTAAGTCTCTACTAGATTTATGATCCACTCAATGAAATTAATCCGTTCCTATTTTCATGAGGGTCTATAGTTCCCTTGAATGATGGAGGATGCTTGATTTGGAAGTCTTGAGAATCATTAACCATTTTCCTATGTAATTACACCTTGAACATGTACTATGTAGAAAAATAATTTCTACAGTTGTTTCAATAATTGAACCACTAAAGCATACATGGTAGTATGCTCAGTTTCATCCCCCTATACATCTGGTGGAGGAATAAGTGTATTCTACATAGTGAGACCATTCTGACCAACTTCCACAAATTGTCTCCATGTACATCTTGAAGTATTAAAGATCTTTTAATACCAAATATAAATTAATAATGCATATAGTAGATTAAATAATATATAAACTCAAGAAATTTGTAGGCACACACAATGGATTTCTATAGGAATACCTATATTAGGAGGCTACTCATAATGATAAGGCCTAAACCTCTAAGTACTATCTATGATAATTTTCATATTCTCTATTAATACATGTCAATCATAGGCGTATATATATATAGACACAAAAACACACACAAACAACAAAATCAATCTGAAATTCAATAAATATAAAATTTATCATAGATATATCATAGAAGCATAGATCAATACATTTAACTAAATGAACTACCATTTATAGAAATATGTATATATAAAATCTTATCCTTTATTTCAAAATATGATGCATGAATGAATCCAAATCACATAAAATATAAAAAAAATAATACTTATGGCCAATATAATACTACAAATCCACAACTATAAGAATAGTTCCATCACCGGTAACTCATAGGTCCATTACATCAGTGATGGGTTGAAACTAAGGAAAATATCATATGTGAGTTCCATATAGCCTAAATCTTTTATACCTTTCTCCAAATATATTAAAGAATAAAATAAAAGAAAAACCATATTTTATACCACTTAGTAAATCCTAGACCTGAATCATTCAGTCTGAGCTAGAGTTCCACAAGAACTCATGTGAACCTCCTCATACACAATAGGATTCCATTTAGGAGGTAAGGCCCAAATGGTACAATGAGGAGACTATACCCACAATATCAATGTACAAGATCTAAAATAATAGTAATAATTGATAATAAAAAACACAAAAGATAAAAATTGAAATAATTAAAATAAAGTGATAATAGATTATATGTTAGGCATCACAGAGTCGTACAAAATTAGAAAACGAAGGACCCTTGATGTGGTAGGTCAAACCATAGTATGAGAAAGAAATATGAAAATAAATATGACAGCATGAAATCTATGCAAAGTCCATCCCAATACCACCTATGAATACTATGATCCATCTCTTCATCTCCCATTAATTAAGTTCTTTCCCTTTCTGATATCCTTTATTATCAAGTTTATATGCGCATCGAGATACCTATATAGAGTGTGAGTATAAACCTAGTATGGCCCCACCAATGCATCCTTAAATTATGTAAACATAAATAAGAGGTGTATAATAGGAAAATAAGTAAATTCATAAGAAAAAATAAATAAATAATTTTTCAAGTGATCATTCAATAACCAAGGTTATACAAACCCCACCAATACCTACTTCTGATCTATAATGGAAGAAAAATCATTACATATGTCGTGATCATGGGTCAGAAAAAAGGATACCATATATATACTTTAATATACACATATAAAATAACTCTTGGGGTAGGTAAAATGTATATTGATCCTTGTCTTTATAAAAATTCAAGTCTCAGGGCCATTATACCCCCTATTTTTATTAGTTCAGATCACAAGGCCTTCATATCCCACCACTATTACTAGTTAGGACTCAAGTCCATCACATCCCTTCCATAAGTCTCAAAAAATCATCTTCATCATTGAATGTCACACATAATTCCCATATAAGGGTTAACCAATCCATGATGGTTCACCAATCACTTGCTACGATAATAAAAACCACCATAGAAAATACTTTTACACACAATAGGGGATAATACATATAGGTATAGACGTTTCATATCAATCATGAGTCTTAGAAGCCACACTCACTCACATGTGATTATTATAAAGAATTTATCTCATGGGATATACATGTATAAAAATTTGATCAATATAACACATGGGTATCATGGTCTAAACATGAAAAAGGTGACCAATATTAAGGGAAAAACATTATAAAAGGGCTCTATTTGGTAAGGAACTTATAACCTTAAGAGTGAAGAAACCAAAATGATCGGAATAATGAACTAATAAAACTAAAAATATAATTTCCCAATGAGAATCATATGAATTAATAGTGCTTGATTTTGAGAGGAATATAGAATCAAATGATTTTGGTAGGTTAAGATTACACCAAGAGATATCATCAACCTCGAACACATTTCTCTTTATTAGTCGCTCACCATATACTGTATGATTAATTCATGATCCATGACCATAACATCTTACTAATTATGGGATGGAGAGAAAACCCATGAATAAGGGGAGGAAAACCAAATTTAATGGGAGAAGAACTCATAAAGAATGGATAAGTGTTAATCCTCCAATATTGGGGATGAATCCAAGAGTTTAGGGGATAAACGTTATCTTGAAGATGACCTAAGAGTTCCCATGGTTTGATAGAAAAGGTTGGGAAATGGAAGGGTTTTAGGGGAATTAATAATTTATATTAAATATTGGAAAACATGAATGATGAAATAATATATAGGACCCCGCCACAATGGGTACCAAATTAGAAAACCCCATAGTGAAAAGTAGATGGTTATGTCACAATGGTTCAGGTAAAAATCATGTCTAGAATATACAATATGGTTAATAAAAAGATCCTATAAACCCAAGAAACAAAACATAACACAATGGCAGCACCACCCCATAACCTTTAAGCCTTTATAAGAACACTAAACCATAACCACCCTCTATGGTGCAATGATACCAAATTTGGAAGCACTTCCCAAAATCCACATTCTAAACCATTACACCGTAACCAACAATCCACTCCAAAACAATGATAAAATAGAAAGAACCATCCAAACTGACTACCATGCCATAGTTCCCCAACCAAACTACTTCCAAACCCTCCATGACATAAAATATACACTATTCTAGGAAATATAGTTCCATAAAAAAGTAGATCAATGTCCCTCTTTCTCCTATGACAATAACTATATTATATTCCTTAAAATATAAAAAACTCAAACTCATCATGGTAGACAATATAATCCAATAATTAAATCATAATTTACCTAAAAATACAAGGGGTATTATACTTTACATATGAGACAATTGACCAGATCCATTGCTAATATTCTAGAAAAAACAATTTTCCATCCACTTTTTGGTAAGAGGCCAGCTTCCTCACCCACTTGGATTTAGTAGTGACCAATCCATGATTGAAAATCATTTTTTATCATGAAATATAATTTTATTTTTCAAAGAAATTTGGATTCTCTGTAATGATTTTTTGTTTCTATTTAATTCTGAATAATTTATTTTCTCTAGTAAAAAACATCTATAATGCATCTACAGATAATATATCGATTGTGAAAACCTCACTTTTATATCAATAATAATGACAGGGAATGTTTTTTTATCCATAAACTTATATGTGACCATAATAAAAAAGAACCAATGTAGATTCACTTCATGTACATGATGTATCATTGGAAACAACATAGAGATTAAAACAATGAATTTTGGAGGCTTAATTTTCTTATTTTTTCTATATTGTGATTATTTCAAAATAATTGAGTTGTTTTAAAGTTGTAATAACATTAACTGTGTATACATGTTTGATTATTTATAATCCTTGTTTGTCTTCCAATTCATTTGTATTAATCACATTTTTATTCATATGATTATATTATCCTTTTCCATATTTTAAAATGAGATTTTTTACAAATGATCTAATTCCTATCTGTGTGATACTTAAGAAGTAATCATGGGTGGGTTAATATCAATGTATTTTTTTTTAAATTTTCAAACACATGATGAAATCATAATTCACACAATATATAATTAAAAATAAGTAAATATATTAATTATAAAAATAATATTTTGGGTTTTTTATCTATACACTTAGATAGTTAAGACCTAATAAGTAATTTTATATGAAGGATTTATACATATATAAATACAATGCATTTATAAGAAACATGTCTTACTATTTGACAAATAGATTCAGTTTTTAAATGCTTTATAATTTATTTATAATACATAAGAATATAACACTGGATAATTTATGAGACACATTATGTTTCTAAATAAGAACATAACATTTTTAATTGGTGATAACTTAGTGAATAAAATTTCAAATCTATAATGTATTTATGTTGTCATGTATAAAAATAATCTATAATCACAACTTTATAATATCCTATCTACTTGTTTCATTTAGATTACTTTAGTTATTTTTTATTTATTTAAATTTTATCTTTTTATTTTAATCACGTCGAAACTTCCTCTACGTAAACATTGTTAGAAGAGGATATTACTAGTGACACTAAATTTTTTTTAGTTATTTTTAAAAAATGAAATCTTAAAGATCATTGTTTAATTAAACCACATTACCATTTGTATTTTAATTATGTTTACCTGAAGTTTGTATAAGTTTTCTAGAATATTTCCTTCTCATTTATAGTTCATTTGAATTATTTCATTCAAAATTCATTATTTCATTCCTTTATTCTGAATCACTTGAATCTTGTAAAAATTTAAGATTATTTTAAGGAGTTTTGTAAATGATTTAAAGTGACAACTATATTTTGGAAGATCTCAAAAATATTTTAACTTGTTTTTTAACAAACACATATAAATAGAGTATTGAGACTTGAGGATAAGGGAATGATGTACATTAATTCAAGAGGTGATCACAACCTCTTTGACTCGGAGAAATTTCATTTCTTTTTATTTTAAATATACTATAATTTCTTCCATTAATGAGTTTTCTGATTGTAAAATTACTATTAATTTGTTGTATAATTTTTTTATCTTGTGATCAAATAATTCTTGGGGTAAATACATAGTTCGTATGGTCTTCTGATAAAAGAAGCTACGTGTAATGATCTTTGGGGTCTGATATTTTGATATATTAGGTTCCATTTAATAACATGATGCTTCCTAAACTAGGATTATTTCTCCTAAAAAAATTGGTAAAAGTTAAGAGGATCTAATGATAAAAACCTATATATGATTTCTTTAATTTAATTTGTTAAGAATTTTATTAATTATCAACTAGAACTCTATAAAATTATTAAAAATTATTTATTTTTTACATTTATATTATTCTTTTTCTTATTTAGTTAAATTAATTTATGAATTATAAATCATCTAAATTTATTTAATTCCATAATAATATTTATTTCAATTTAAATTTAATTTGTTATAATTGGATACTTCTACTTTTAGGAACTTTCAAAAAAAATTCCCCAAAAAGGGAGGAATTTATAAGTTTTCTAAATGTTTTAATTAACCACCTCTTAAGGAAACCATACCATGAAAATATTTTCAATTATATATTGTCTCTATATTGTTTCCCTATATGAATTTATATTTATTGGAAATGTTTTCTATGGTAGGAAATATACCATTAATAATAATTGAGATTAAAAATTTAAGTCGACCACCAATCATTGATGGTACTGACTGAAAATTATTTTTTATTAATAAATAAACTTTTGAGGAAAAAGTGACAAACCAAAAGTGAATATCAGTCAACATAAAAGGTACTTGAAAATATTATATATATTCAATTACATGTAACATTTCAGTTAGATTTCATATTTTTAAATTTATAATGGAATTTGGATAAAATTAAAAGTTACACATTTTATAACATCAATGATTTTAAAATTATAAGGGATCTTCTATGAGTCAACTATCTAGAATTTGATTTTATTATGGTGAGTAAAGTATATATTAGTTGAAATGGAGACTAATAACCATTTTTTATAGTTTTATGTCACAAGGAAAAAATAAAATACTGATAATATTTTAGTGGAGATTACTATTTACATTCTAAAAATGGAATGGGAGTTCAAGAGAACTATTATTGGTGATACTAACTATATTAATATATTTTTTCTTTATGGTATTATTAAAAACTTGATATAGTTAAAGTATATAATAAAGTAAAACATAAAGAATGAAAAATAGATTAATAAATTTTCTTTTTCTATTACTTACTTTTTTGGGATACTACATCAAAACTTCATAGTACTAACAATACATATAAGACGAATTTAAATATTAGTGATGTGTAGATTAACAATGGATAATTTTCACAATGAAGAAAACACATGGTAGGATGTCTAAAAATATGTATTTATAGAATAATAATTACAATGATAAAAAAAATAAGTATGAATATTCTATAAAAAATGACAATAAGGATTCTGATAATATTATTTGTAACATGTGTAAAAATTCAAGACATATTAAACTATATTTTAAATTATTTATAAATAAATAAAATGAATCCCAAAGATCATATAATTATAAATGGATCAAATTTATTAAGGCTACAGATAGATGGAGTAAAAGTGAGTACTCAAATTTCTTAATTTATTCAGAAAGTGATGCTAATAGAAAGATATCAAGAATTATTACTACAATACCTTATATTGAAACATTATCCATAACTATGGTTAGTGAATATATTTCCTAGGAGTGTTCATATTTACCTTATATTACAAATGAAAAAGATGGCGCATCTACATTATTTGAGGAAATGGAAGAAAATGTGACTAAATTAGAAAAAATAATAAGTTACTAAAAAATATGTCCAAGATAATGTTTCAATTATCAAGGTTAATGAGATTATTTCAAAACTTTCTTTTTAGTTGAACTATGAAATGGTTTCCATTTAATTAACTACTAAATATAGGGATTACGTTTTAATTTTAAAATTTTATATTGAATGTATGAATAAGTTACATTCTAATTTTAATTCTAAAAGTGAGAAATTTGATATACTTATAGACTTAATGAAACCACCTAAGTATACATCCATTATTCGTTATTCATCTTCCAGAAATTCAAATTCTCCATCCAACTATTTCTTCCCAATGTTTTCCCATCCTGTACTAAATGTTAGATGGTTGTTCACTAGAAGAATATATACTCTACGGAAGAATTAATTTTTCAAAACTACTAAAACTTATATTTATAAGGAATTCACTGTTATTTTACGTGGAATAATTTTATATATGTGAGTACGTAAAGTTTTATTTTCTATTTTTTCTATAACCAAATCAGATTAGGTACCAAAATTTTAGTTTAATTTATTTTTGGAGAAAGTTTTATGTATGAGTGTCTAAAACATTTGGTATGTTGATAACTATTTTTCTTAGCACATGTCCAATAACAAGTCAAAATTTAATAACTTATTCAAGGTCAATGGTGTAAATGTTATTTTTTAGTCAATTTATGAGTTCAGATCATATGAATAGGTGTTTTATTCATTCATTAAGAGACATTAATTACAAATGTTCCATATGTTTTATGTCTTAAGAACAACATAATTAATATAATTGAATTATGTGATAATGGTTACTCAGTGAAATTTAGGAAAAATAAATGTATCATCATATTTTTGGAAGGAGTTCATATATTATTAGATAATAAATATATTAACATTTATACTATTGACCAAGAGGATATAAAATTTTAAAATCTTTGCTTATATTATTACAATTCACGATAAATCATTGATTTAATATAAAATATTATGACACACTTTTTTTTGGACATTAACTAAACCTTCCATGAGGTAAGTTATAAAGTACATTATAAAACATAAGATTAATTATTCTAATGTTTGTGACCCCTACCAATAGTATAGTTTGCATAAGTTTATTTTTATACTCATTATTGAACTCTCAACATTAAAACTACTATTGTTAGTGTACATGGATCTTTTTAGACCCAAAAAAATTACTAGTATTAGAGGAAAGTGTTTTATATTTGTATTAGTTAATTGATTCGTTGAATTTACTTAGGTTTTCATTATTAAAAATAAACTATCGGTACTCAAGTAATTTAATATTTTTCCTTTTGTTCAAAATTAGAAAGTTAATCCAATTATAACTATTTAGAATGATCATGGTTATGATTTTAAGAATACTGACTTAGAAAATTTTTTTAGTAAGAAATGAATTAAATATTAATTCTAAACACAAAAAATTAAACAAAAAATGGATAATTTGAATAGATAAATTGAACACCATAAAATTTTCCCACTTAACGTTGTGTGAACAAGAGGTCACTAATTATTTTTAGGAAGAATCCATATATACTTCCTATTACACTATAAATCATCTTTTTCTTTACTCCACTTTATAAAAAAACCCTTGACTAATTATAATATAGAAGGAAACCAAAATTTGGTAACTTTATAGTTTTTATATATAATGTATTGAAATTGAATAGTAAATAAAATATTAATAAATTTGACATGAAATTTGATGATAGATTGTTTCTTGGATTCTCCACCATGAGTAAGTCCTATCGAGTTTTTAATGAGAAAACAGTTCACGTGAAGTTTAATGAAACTAATCCTTATTTGAAGTAAAAATTTATATATTTTGAAAATAGTGTAGATTTTTATTTCATAATCCTCTTAGATTTAGATCTATTATTTGAATCACACACACTATTTACTATTGTTCCTGAAGGTTTTTTTAGAATATTATAATCTAGTAATTGTATAACAACATAACTTTTTCCCTACTAATAAAATATTAATAAATAACCATCCCATTTATAATTTCATTAGTGATAGTGATCAACTAGTTAAGTCTCAAGGTTTTTATGGAATTAAAAGGAAAATATTAAATTTTCATCCAAATTTGAACCTAATTAGATTTCTGATACATTAGGTAATAAAATTTGGATAATAATTATGAAATATGAACTCAATTAATTTGAATAAAACATGGTTTGTACCCTATTTTAATGTATTAGAAATAATCTATTATAGAATTTAACTGGATCTTCTAAAATAAGTGTGATGAAAATGAAACCATATTTTTTAATAAAGCTAGTCTTGTTTCTAAATGTTATTTTAAAAAAGAGGGCATAAACTATGAGAAAAATTTTATATGGTTGAAAGACTAAAATCCATGTAGATTATATTATTCTTCACTAATAATTTGAATTTTACATTAGTCTAAATTAATATAAAGGGTTCCTTACTTAATAGTTTTGTTTAATAGAAATTATATATTGAAAAATCTCTAGGTTTTAAAGATATAAATTTTCTAGATAATATTTAAAATATTACTAAGGAATTTTATGAACTTAAAAAAGCTCTGAATTTTTATAATGAAATATTGATATATATTCTTCATTGAAATACATTTTTTTAAATGAATAGGGGATCCTACTATTTTTTAGGAAATACTTTAGGTAATACATAATCATACAAATCAATATTAATTATATAAATTTAAAATCCACATAAAAATAACCTATAGAAAATTTTTAATGACTAATGAAAAGTTAATTTGAGATAAATGTAATGATGGAACCTGATTTCCTTCATGGATTCCAAATATATCCTATACAAGAAGAAGTAATCTTATCTGAACATAAACACAATAAAGATTCACTTAAATTATTTGGATTTGAAAAATCTTTAAGTATTAGTACTCTTGTTTGAACCTCATGAAAAAATGATGATGATTAATTTTAAAGCTTGTAAATAAAAAACATTATAGAATTATGATTATAATTTAACTTTAACTGATTATAAATAGAATAAATATTATATTTTTTTACTTGTTTGTTAGATTTCAATCCAATCCAGAATAATTCCATCTTAAGGTAGTAAAACATGTCTTCTATTATCTTAAGGGAACTTCAAAACAAGAAATATTATGTATTTCCATATTCAAGATTTTTCTTAATGGTTATTTGGATATATATTTTTGAGGTTATAGTATAGATTATAAAATAACTTATACAACTTGTTACTTATTAGGTGATGTTTTAGTTTATTGGTCCAATAAGAAGAAACATTCAATAACACTCTCCACTACTGAAGCTGAATATGTTATATCTTGAAGTTACTATGAAAATTTTCAATAGATAACCCACACAATCACTTATGTCGTAATTTGTTTACTCAAAATTTGATTATTCTTTATAATACTGATTCCATTTATTTTTATAATAATTATATACATCACTCACATAAATAACACAAAGATATATAACATCACTTCCTTTAGGATTATTAATAAAAGGAAGATGTTATTCTTTAATTTATTGGAACTAATAATAAGCTTGCAGATATACTTACCAAAATCTTAAATTTATAAATATTTTAATTCATAAAACATAAGTTCATTATGAAAAATATTAAGTGATCATATTTTATTTTAAAAAGTTATTCTCCTTATATTAAATAACTCATCAAGAAATGGGTAGAATATTTTTTCTATTGAACAATAATAAATTTTCAAGCGGCCATTTTATTTTTTTATAATAATGTAAATTAGATAAAAAGAAGGTATCTAACACATATTTAAAAATAAATCCTTTTATAGGAAAGTTACTATGCATGTATATCGAGTGATATTTTTTATAATTATCTTTATCTTATAAATGCATATATTTTAGAATGATAAAAATCAATAACATCTTTATTAAATTCTGTTTTTATTTAGAATTACAAAATTTTATGGTACATAGCATATTTTGAATGTTAGTATTTATATTTTCAATGAGTTTCTTAAATATTTATTATTGGGTGAGAGAAATATCTGACCAACCATGTGTTTTGAGATCAATTACTCAGAGTCATCCAGGTTTCCATTTAAGGACTATTAGATCCTCATATTTTCCTCTAATATTTTTTCAATGAATACCTATAAAAATTAATTTGTTCATTAAAGACATCATTATGTTCTTACACTATGATAAATATATAGATGGATAGTTTTAGAGATATTTCATCACAAGAGATAGTGTGTGGAGGGATCATTTATTTGAACTGGTACAATCAATTTTACACCTTAACATAGAGATTCATTCAGTTTTAGAAGTTGGAATGTTAGTACTACCAAGTAATACATTCTTTCTAGTCTCTGAATCTATTATTCCATAATTTTACTCTAATATATCATATGAAAATATAAAAGGATACAATAGGTCTAGATTCACTATTCATATCCATGAGTTTTCCATGAAATTAGAAAAAATTGAAAATGTTGTAGGAGTACCATTAGAGGGAGAGTCTTCCCTAGTTTCTCAAAATTTTCCAAAATATCTAAAACTTTTAAAAACAAAAGAATATATTAATATAATTTTACAATAAATATAAAGCCTTCAAAAGATGATCAACTTAACATTAGAAAAATGAATCACATTTCAAAGGATTCCAATTTTTTATCCTAATGATAAAAATAGATAAGGATACCATTAAAGTTTGAGATATATATTTTATTGAATTACTTTATAAATATTTAATTTTAATATAATTATATTTATATGGGATTATTTTTAATTAATTTATAATAGATTTATTAATTCTAAAATTCTTCCATATTAATAGATTGTGAATAGAATTTTGATAATGATCTTGATGAATGTTTGAGTTAATTATTTTTAAAGTCCTTACAGTATAAAGAAAACCCGATCAATGAGGAAACTATATCAATGATAAAGTAGGTATACAACTCCACAACGAATGAATTTATTGGTATGGAAATAGAGGTAACTTTTTTAATTAAAAAAGTAACATAAAGATAAATGGATTGGCCATAAATAGATGTAAAATAATAGTGAGAAAATTCTAGCTAGGTCTACTAAATAGAATAAATCCTCATATCAAATATGTATGATGAAAATTTTCAAAGTTAAAAAACCATTCATCAAGAAATTTTTTGAAATCAAAATTGGGAGATGTATAAAAAGAAATTATAACTTTAAATGAGAAATTATTACTTCATTTTTGCAAGGTATAAGTTAAGAATATGAGAGTTTAAGTATAAAAATGGTAGAATTTTGAAAAAAAACCAATTTACAAATTATAAGAATACATGGATGATATAACCAAAAATATATAGAAGATAAGCTGGAGAATAGAATCATCATTATCCTTATAAGAAACATTATTTTTCATCAACCTAAATTGGAACGAAAAAGTGTAATGTTATAGAAGTTGATATATGATATTATTCTAATTACCTCTCACATAAACATATTAAATGGTGATAAATATAATTTATCTAATCAATCATAAGATATATCAAATCATGAAGGACATTAATAGGTTGCACCCTATACATTTTATTCTTATACTTCATTAATACCATCAACTTATGATAGTACAATATCTAAAGGATTAGTAGAATTATGAAAATAAAGTTCAATGGAATAAAAAAAGTATCATAAGTCTCAATATTCTAAAGAACTCACAAAGATATAATGTCTTGAAGAAAAATAAAAATTCATCCAAGAAAATTAAATTGAATTAACTAAAAACATATTAGTGATAAAATGAAGAGGAAATTAAGGTTGAATATAGTGAAGTGGAAGTAAAAAAAATTAATGAGGAATTTTAAGCCCCAAATTATTTTTTTGAAATTAAAAAAGATCTTTTAATAAAGAATTATTTGGAACATCTAAAATATAATTTAAGTTATATAGATTTTGAGTCTTTTGAATCATCTAAATGTGTGTATACAAGTATTGATCTGTATCAAAGAAAATACCACATACAAATGGATTCTTTTATCTAAAAAAATATTGATCGATTATTTTATAAAAAATTTAAATTGAAATAAAGAATAAATTGATAGAAAACGTTATATTAAAATAGAACAATCACTTGATAATGATTTATAAGATAGTTTTGGTGGCGTTTTAAATATTTTTCTTGTTGTTATATAGTGCTTTGAACACTGTCTTTGCTACTCTTATCGCCTAACCTATTGTTTTGAAATCCCATGTTAGTTTTCCACGATGGTGCTTCAGCGGTTTGGGTTTGTATCAGAGATTGTGTTTTGCGGTGACTTCTACATCATCATGCTCTCCTTTTCCTATGTTATTTTTGTGGGTTCTGCTTTCTGAGTCCTTGTTCTTGCACCGGGTTTGTGTGTCCTTGATGAAGGCTTTGGAGTTCGGTTTGATTTTAAGGTGATATGGATATGGCAATGTTAATTGTGTATTTGGTGATGTGGTTTAAATCTAAATGGGATGATTGATGGTGGGTTCTCGCTGGAAAGTGGAGATGACGAAGGTGAGATGGTCAAGGGAATGGCTTGAGGCGGGCCATCCCTCAACTTTCATGAATCGAGGTGGCTCAGTGGTGATTGATTCATGGCGTGGGTGATGGTTTGTTGTTGAGGTCTCGGCTGCTTCCTATCTGCCCTGGCTTCAGAATTCCATATCTCCTCTCCCAGTCGGTCTAGAGTTGTGGTTTGGAGGAATTTCTAGGAGGTGATCTTTGAGTGGTTAATGAGGTTCTCGGCGGTTCATCTTCATTGGTTATGTCCTTTTGGTATGTTCAGGATCTATTTTGATGGATGTTCATTCTGTGCTTTTCATCATTACAATGGTGCTTCTTGGAACACATTGCTCGCTTGAGATGCCCATGGTGGCGGTTCAAGGATTGCAAGGCGATGTGATTTTATTTCCAGCGGCGGTTCTAGTTGCGGCCGTTTGTTGATGTTGGTATGTGATGTTGAAGATGGCGATCACTTTTTGAAATTTGATTCTTGAAAATAGATTTGTGGAAAGCAGTTGTATTGATGTTTTGCGGTGGGATTGAGGCGACTGTAAGGTTTCATATGCCCACGTGACATTTTCTCCCGAGGTGGTGTGCCAATGATTGGATTGAAATTTGAATTTTGAATCTTTTTTGGTGTTTTGTGGTGAAGTCATTTGGTCATCTAGTTTCATTGGGATGGATTTTTTCTTTTGAAAGAATTGTGGTTGTGAGGTTCCCACTAATCGAAAAAGTGGTTTGTTTAGAAAATGAAAAAAGGATTTGAAAGTAGAAAAGGTTATGTATCATAGGTTTTTTGTAATTGGATATTTATTACTAGAATTCATGCACTCTCTAAAGAGATTTTCTTTCACAATTACAGGGGATTTTTATTTTGTTACTTATTTTAAACTTACCTTTATTAACATTTGTTTGATTATCAAAAAGGGGGATATTTTTGAGTCCTTTTTCTAAAATTAAATCTTTAGGATCCTTGATTTTATAATTTATAATATATTTTAAATTTTACTTTATATTATTTAATCTTCTCTTTGTTTATAAAACATTTTATTTTTAATTATGTAAAATTTTAATTATCTCATTCCAACCTCATTATTTCATTCATTCTTTCTAAATCACATGATACATATATGAATAGAATATGATATTGATGCATTTTGGAAATAGTTAGGTATTATAAATATCAACATTAAGATCATATAAATTTTAGAATGATATTGTTACAATAAACACACACACACACACAAATATATATATAGCATTGATATATGAAGAAAATGGGATAATGTTCATTTTTCCAAGAGTTGGTCATGAGATTTTTTATTGAGAGAGCTACAATTTTTTTATTTTTAGAGTGATATTAAAAATTTAGTTTTTGTGGATTTCAAAATAAAATAACTAATAAATTCTTTTATATATTTTTTTATTTCCAATACTATGGGAGAAAAATTCCTAGTGTAAGGATATAGTTATTAAAATCTTCTAATTAAAGAGGATTGAGGTTAAGATCTTGGTAGTTCTAATAATTTGATCAAGGTGATTTCATTTTGTACTTCAGTGCGTATGGATATAAGGATCCTCCTCCTACCACTTTGGGTAAAACGTGAAGTGGTTTTAGGGATATAAACTTGAATATTCTTTCAATAATAGATTTTTTTATAAGATTTTATGGATTTCCATCTAAAAATATATTACATTGATATTTATTTTTGTTTTCAATTTTATATTCACCATTTTATAATTTAGTTACATTAATTCAGAAAATAAGAGTTCATATAACTATTTAATTTCTAGTGTAGTGTTTGTTTCAGTTTATCATTATTAGTTTGGATTGGTATATTACTCATTTAATTCATTACAAACTATTATTTCTTAAAGAGGAAGAATTTTATAATTTTTTAAAATCCTCAATTCACCCCAATTGAAAGATAATATACCAGGACTAAACATTATCCATATTATATTAAACCTACAAGTACCATTATATTAGTAAATAAGTCAATAAATTTTTAAATTTTTCATATCCTGAAAATGATTACTAGAAATACATGTAGGTATTTCTAACCTCTCATAAATGAAAAATATTACAGTTTCATACTTAAGGGTTTGATGATGAGTTATAGATCATAGGTAATCGTAGTGATTATGGTGGTTATAGAGTTGGTGTAATTGGACCATATGTACTCCTTAGTAATAAATAGTTGATCGTTTATGGAGGTATAAATTTTTTCATATGCCTATGAATTGTTTTATTCATTTTTTTGAGTTTTTCATCCACTAAATTGGTTTTATTTAAGATTACTACATGATTTTTATCCTAAAATTACATGCATCTATAAAAGTTGGATGAATTTCATTTTTATAGTTTATATAAATTATATATTTTTATAATGTTGGATGTATAATGGTTATTGATGGTTTAAATCTAGAAAAATACCACCCATGTATTTTGGATACCCTTGTAACATGCGTCTAGGTCTTAGGGTAGTGAACTTAAAATATTTTATAACATTAAATGGGTCATGGAGATGTTTGTTTATTTAACATAGTCATATATTTTAAATAAAATCATTTAAATTTCAATAAAAATATATTTGACTTCTCATACAACTCATAATATTAATATAATCAATTATTATCCCACTTCATTGATCTTAACTAATCCAGTTCAATAAATGTTAATTATATATTCCAATGAACATAATAATATCTCAAAATTCATGAAACTATAATCAATATAAAAAAACACATTACACATGATAGACAGTTTTGTCAACAAATATAATATAAATATCTAATTAGGATCAATTTTCACTATATAATTGAAAACTGTTATTTTGTAATTATTGTCCACTACTACACTATCAATTCCACCTTTCTAATTCATAAATAAATATATTTCAAGAATAATATAATAATACTAGAATATTTAAATATCCCAATTTAATTATAAATAAAATACAACTATATTTTCCAAAACAATCTATTAGACTATTGACATGTCCATACACTATACATATACAACAACTAATTTATCCTTCAAAACATTAAATAAAGTATCCATTTATATATTAGATATTATATATACCACACATATATTTAATGGAATCATTATTTAATTCCTTTACTAACTTTAAGATCTTCATCAACCATGTCCTCATAACCGATCCTCTTACCCATCTATTAATAAATAAAAAAGATATTTTATATAAATATTCATTTACCATCCTTTCAAATATGTTGCTGAAAATAATAGAACTATTCCAATTCTATGAGTCAAACATTCTTTCTTTTATAATTTATGTAACACTTATCATAAATACATATTTAATATTAAATATTGAACATCAATATTGTTTTCATTGATAATCCTCCCCTTTATCAAATGTGAGTCTATTTCTCTGAGTAAGATACCAATTTCAATGATTGATGTTCAATCCCCCTTTGTTGAAAATTATAAATGGAGTTGCATTAAATTTGAATATAACCATTAACTTAAACCAATAAGGATTTAAAAAATTTATAGAGGGCAGTTGATCATTGTAATATCCTATGATTTCATATAAACATTCCATCCATAGACTAATATGTTTCTTAAATTTTTTCATAAAATATTAGATTGTATTATTATATGTACCATGTAACAAAATGAATACCATTTTATTCTATAAAATAACATAAAAAATGTATAGATATATTCCCTATTATCAATAAAATTATAATTGGACAAAAAAGACAAAAAACCATAACTAGAAGATTAAAATCAGATGGATCATGCTCCCTTAGACATACCACAACTCTGATCAAAACTACAATGATATAAAAAATAATTTTAAATAAAATTAGAATGTTATATATTGAACATATACAAATTTGAGAGAATATTTATCAAATTAATAATGAATGTAATAATATGTATTTACAGGAAGTATAATTATTATATGACTCTTGAAAATATCACCATTAGAGTTGCAACCTAAACATTAAAATAGTAACCAAACCTATATAACTTTTAAAAAAACTACTAGGGAAACTAATGAAGTAATAATATATGCAATGTTAATCATGAATGAAAAATTTAATTTTAATCATTTTAAAACATTAAAATTTATCTTCAAATCATGTAATAAAAAACATGTATTTTTGCATATTTTTCAGAAAGTAGGTTTTAAATTTATTATTGAAAACATTAAATTCAAGTTAAAAATTTAAATGGTGTAATTAAATAACTTAGAAATATATTTTTATAATATTGAATAAATATTTATAATCAATAATTAAAATTATCAATGTTTATTTTTTTTTCTATTTTTCTACAAAAGATGAATTTTTTGAAGAATAGTTAAAATAAAGTTCTACATATACAATTATTTTACTTCATTATGGTATAAATATGAATCAATAATTTATAAAATATATTTTATTATGAAAATGCATTTAATAAAAAAAATAAAGTATTTAAAAATAATAAATTTTATTTTCAAACATTTAAAAAATCAATGATGAAAATATATTTTTTCTAATATATAATTTCTTTATTATTTGTTTGAGTATGTTATTTCAATGATAAAATTTTATTTTTTTAGTTTAATGATTCAACTAAAGTATACATAAATTTAATTAAATATTTTTTTAGTGATAATAAACAATACAATTTATATTTTTGAGAAAACACAATAATTTATTCAATTTTTCTTCCAAAAATACCCTTCCCCTCCAATGTTATTTTTTACTTGAGAATAGTGCTTGATATTATTTTTATCCCTTATTTAAGGTTAAATATAAGTAAACATGGTTATATTTATGGATAAAATTAAATGGAGAAACTATTGGTAGTTCTTCCTTTAACAGAGAGGAAAAAAAGATTCCATGAAAAGTACATCGAAAACAATGTAAAACAAGTAGAAGGGTATATGAAAAGAGACAATACAAGTATAAATAACTATAAAAAAAAATAAAAAACCCTAAATATGAATACATATGAACTATCTATATTTAATAATTCATAGAATCGATAGCCAACCACATACTATTTTGAGTATCATTCCATGAAATTAGGAAAATACCACCACTGAACTCACAAATCACTACCGTATCACAAAAGGAAATAACCAAAGATAATAGATTGGTTTCACAAGATTACTTATTTAAATTATGATCTAGGATAGTAATCTAGATGAATCACTTTGAAAAAAAGCCACATTAAAGAGACATAAAATAAGGAAATTCTAGGAGCCAAAATCTTATAGCCTTCCACTGAAGTTTGAGATCAGTAATATTTAATTTGGTACCCTTGAAAAATATATATGTAATTTATTATTACTAGTATTCATGTATTTTAATATTACTAAAATTTCACATCACATCATGATTGTTCTTATGCATGACATAATATGAGATAATTCCTTAAGTGTACTTATTGCATAGAAAGGTCATAACAGTTCCCCACTGTGATGAGAACCTAGAAGTGTCATGATAACATTATTAAATTTAATTTTTATATCCACATTTTATTATTTTATTTGAAAAATGATACAATCTATCATGGGTGGAGACTAATTGAACTTTGAGACACTTTCTCATGGTGTACCTCATTGGAAATCTTCAGTACATGAGATTATGAGATCATGAACCACCAATAGGAAATAATAATTTATATGTGTCATTAGATATTTATATATCAATATGTGTGTAATTATTCTTATACTTTATTATTATTATTAATTCATTTCTTGAGTTACATACTTTTTATTTTTTTGATGAAAATCGTGATGAGATATGTTCATAAAGAAGTAGGATATACTGGGTGCATCACGAGTGATGTTGTATTAATGAATAATTAAAAAAAGTATTTATCTGATTTATTATTTAGTTAAAGTTGATATATTATTATCATTTATGATAATTGGGATTCCTCATTAAGTCTATATCCTGGAGGTGTTATTGGAAAGTTCATTTTTCAAAACAAAAAGAAAGGGCATCATGTATATAGCCTCATTACACTACCTTGAAACCTTCTTGACAAGAGATATCAAGATAAAGGGATTATATTATATAGTGTAAATTCATTTGAGGTTACATGTCATTGTAATATTAACTTATTTATCTATGGGATCTTTAGCATGTTGTTGGACACTAACTTTGGACTTTAGGAAGTGTAACAAAACATCGTTGAGAATGGTGCCTAGAGAGTCACACACTAAGTGTATTATAAACCACAGTTAAATAAAATAAAAAATTTACATGTTGGATAAATATTATTCATGTATAAATATTAATATTGGTTGGATCAAAAAAATTTAATCATTAGTTATTTGAGATAATATATAAACGATTTGAATATTTAGTAAATATTTATTCATGAGTAAATTTTTTATTTAATTACATAAATAAAGCATATTTATTTATTTTAGTTTATTCACAAGGAAAAAAATATTTATTTATTTAGTTATGTAAATAAAAAAAATATTCTTTCACTAGTTTTAGTGAATATAATATTTTTATATTTATTATAAAATAATGACGTGGTATTTAATTAATTGAATAAATAGTCATTATTCACAGACCAATAAATATCAAGGATTATTAACAGAACAATTTTAATTTTCTAGATATAAATTTCATATGAAATATTATTTCAATAAGTTTAAATATATTTATTCAAGGAAAATTATATTTATTTAATGTGAAATTTTAATTACTTTTAAGTAAATAATTTGAATATTATTATTATTTAGACATGGGATTCACTTAGAATTAATAAAATATTAAGGTCCCTTTACAAATTATTTATTTTCTAAACATAGAACTATATAAACTCAACTATGACATTCTGGGTAAGCCCTAACTTCATTCCATCATTGTGAACAACAAAATATAGGGAGAATCCCCTCAAGTCCTATAGATATATCCTCTATAATTCTATGTAGAATGTAAAGAAATTATCCTCCTTCACCATAATGAATATTTATCCTTTTAATGATTATATTGTGATGAAAAAAAATCATCACAATTATTAGATTAATCCACTCCTACACCTGTAGAATTATAAAATGACAATCTCGTGTTTGTGAAGGAAGTTTGGATAACCACTGGAGGAAATCTACCCATTTATTTTTATGATTCTATGATGATATGAAAATATTGTTTTATTGATTCATTAATAAAGAAAAAATTCAATGAATGTTAATTTTTTAATTAAATAAATTAATTATAAATTATATGTGATAAAATCACATCTTTGTGTATTATGGTAACACATTTCTATTTAGTTATGAGGATAAATTTGAAAATTTGATGGAAACATTTTGATGGGGACCACCCAACCTACGTCCATTATACACCAGAAACTTTAAGTGGTGTTAGATGAGTCACATAATAATTTATAATAAATTCCTATTTTTTGATCAATATAGGCAATCGTTGTTAGTTTTTCGATTCCGGTTTATTTTTTATTTAATTAACATATTTTTAAAATATCAATTAACTTTTTTTAAAAAAAATATCATATTAGAAAGAAAAATAATAGATAAATAATAGTCAGAGATTCTATCAGAAGGTGCTAATGATTCTATCTAATAGACACAAAAATGTGGTGTGTGGTAGAAAGTAATCACCATGTAACTATGTTCTCCATAATTGGACATGTCAAGGGTTACATGACACACTATGTAGTAATGACATGTGGAGAATTTTATACACATAGTGTGTTGATCTGGAATGTTTGCAACATGGTCTATTAGACCACATAGAATGTAGTTAACAAACACATCATGTAGTCTTCATGGTTTAGTGGTAAAATTAATGCTAACCCTACTGTAAAATACATGGTATAACACTTCATGATAATGATATCTCACATCATTAATGAGATACATAGTATATATATGGAGCACATTTTGTGTGACTCATTAATCCACATGTCTAAAAAATATTGAGTCAACTGGTGGGTAATGATTACACATAATAAATGAAACACACATCCTGTATCTCATTAGTAAATTTCATGTAGTCCAGTTTAGATACACGTCATGTCCCTTGGAATTTATCGCTGATACATAAAATGGAAAAATACTGCATTTATCTCATTAATACACATCATGTTGTCTCCTAGTAAAAAAAGAATTAAATTAAATAATGAATAATTAATTACAATAATTAAAACCTAATTACATTTTTTACGTTTTATGTGCTAGATACATAATAAAGTTTATAGAATAAAAAAATTCTCTATTAACTCCATGTAATTATTTGTAATTACTATTCAATCCATTTATTTTCTATATTGAATTTATGATGGGTATATCTAAGAGACTTCGTATGGACATTAAGATAAATGGAATTAATTAATTAATTAACAGAATTAATTCATGTATGTTTATCTTAATAATAATTAAAAAATTGAAGTGAATATAAGATATTGTATTTTTGTGTAGTCATTGCATGTACATTGATGACCATGATCTTAGATAATCTTGTGTATGTGTTTGGTTTATTTAATTCATTGTTCCATTGTTTTTATATCAATTTAACAAATTAAATAATGGCATATGATTCATTCCTCTCATCTCATTATGTGAGAGACTAAGTACCCATGTATTCTTTTATGAAAACTGCCATTAACCAATCATTTGGTTCTCTATCACATGTGTGTGGGTAAAATCATGTAATTTATAAAGCTCCAAGATGAGTAGTGGTGGTTCACCATCGAAGTCGAGGTAAAACCAATCCTGGAGGTATATAAGAGCATATGTGGAATGTTTCCATTCAAATATTACTTGGTTATAAGAGATTATTCCCTAGGGTTAAGGGTTAGCTTATCATCCACTAGATAAACCAACCATTAGAGAATCTCATGTTCATATTACTCTATTAATTTTATTTTTGTAAATTGCATGGTTATTTATTTATGGATGATTAAATAATTAAATTAATAAATTATCACACTTACACGATGGGAATAAAATAAATATCATAATATTCAAAACATTTATCAAGACATGGTTAATCACTTAAGAAAAATCCACGTAATATTAATAAACAAGTATAAATATAAAAGGGTTAGTTTACAAATAAAGATAAAAAATCCCAATAATTAATTATTTTGTCAGTATAGTCTTCCACTAACTGAGATAAATTTTAATCTGATTTAAATGTTCTTGACTGACCCATAACGGGGTGCTTTCAATTTTTAGAGAATATCAAATTTAGTAAATAGGTTGAATTAACTAGGTTCACATCAAGGGATGACTTCCAAAGTAAGACATGGCGTAAATAAGTGGAAATTCTTTTAGAAAATTTTTATCAGGGATTTTAGGATTGGGGAGCCCACTTAACAGATCTGGGAGTTGAATTTTAATTAATATGGAAATTTACATCTACCTAAAACCCATGAAATAAGTTTTTAGGCCCATTTATCAGTTATGAGAAGGGAAATATGGATCCTTTCTACTAGAATATTCATGTGAGGGGATATTCAAAAACACATGGTAGAAGATATTATGATTCGATAAAGTTATAGTAGATGAATAAATTAAATTAAACTTATTATTTAATCTATAATCCAAATAAAACTAAAAAATTTTTATTACATACTATAAAAATGGAAAATGAAATGAATTCAATCATATCACTGTGATTCATTCTAGATAAGGATAACCTTCTCACTGGCATGAATTTCTAGGAATGTTAGTGGAATTTACATGTTATACCATCTAATTAATATAAATTATATATATTAGAAAAAATATCTCTAAGGAATTTTATGAAGAGGAAAGTGAGGAATAATTGTTTCTATATATGATGAATTTTTATGATGATATAGATATCCAATGTTTTATACAATCATCAATTTACAGTGATATTTTAAAGTAACATGAGGATATAGATGTGTATAATATCATGTCTCACCTATAATATCTTTATCAAGGGAGTGTCATAAAATAGAGACATGATATCTCTAATGTACTATTCACATGTAATATTGGAGAGTGGTCACCAGTTGAGTATCACTTTGTAAATATGATTGACTACATGGAGAAATTAACTATCATTGGGTTTATGATCCTTGATGAGATACACACAGATCTTATTTTTTTTCAACTAATAAGAGTTTATCCAATTATATTGTTAATTATAATATGATTACTAATGGGAATACTCTTTTGGGACACTGTACTCATATTAAAAATGTTAATAAATACATGGGGATGGAAAATTATATGGTCCTTAGGTAAATAAGAATAATAAGGATAATGAAAAGGGGACTAATAATCATTCTAATAATATGGATCTTGAGAACCATCCTTCTAAGAAAAGTAAGCTTTAAGGATTGTCAAAATAAAAGGATTAATTTTTATTTTTATATACAATGTGGGCCACCATAAGAAGAAATGCACCCAATTAAAGAATCGAGGGGAAGCTTCATGTGAATTTATTATCTAGTGAAATATTTCTATATATACACATTGCATATTTAATAGATACTTTGGTCCTAAAATATATATTAAAATATAGGAAACAAGTATATTTTAAAATATTTCTAGAGGAGATGCGGATTTATAGGCTGCTAGTGCAGTAAGGCTGACTTCTCAAGCCGTTGGAGACTAACACCTTTTTCCAATGAGGATGGTCTTCATTTTGATAAATTTCTATTAGAAAACATGTATTACAAAAAATATAATTTATATATCCTTTATAGAGAAATATGATTCTATTTTATTGTATAAAAATAAAATATGATCATTTTATAAAGACATAATATTGTATGGTGTGCCACATTAAAATAATGGTCATTATGTATTAAATTTAGAAAACCAAGTATTTTCAATTGTTAACGAATAATGATTTATAGAATCATTTCACAATCACTAGTGGAATCACCATTAAAATCATGTAAATGAGAATAATTTTAAAAAGATCTATCAATATGTTTATATATAAATTTTAGATCTAAAAACACTTTACAAATATCAAACATGTTTACAAGGAAAAATAACCAAGCCATCTTTTAGTAGATAAGACGAATGAGCTACAAAATTATACAACTGGTATACACTAATTCATGTAGACTATTTCTATTAGAAACTATATTTGGGTATTCTTAAATCATCACTTTTATTAAATATTTAAGTAGACATGGATATGTTTACTTAATGAGGAATAAATTTCAATATTTTGAGAAATTCAATGAATTCAAGAATGAAGAAGAAAATCATCATAGTAAGAAGAAAAAGAGGATTCATTATGATCGAGTTGGTGAGTATATTAACCAAGATTTCATTAAATTGATATTGTAATGTGAGATTATTTCCCAACATAGTACTCCTTGTACACCACAATGAAATAGTGTTAGTGAAATGAAGAACCATATATTTCTTGACATGGTAAGGTTGATGATGACCGATGCAAGTATTGTTTTTTTACTTTTAGGGATATAAATTACACACTATAACATACACAAAGAAATATGTACCAACTAAAGTAGAAAACAATATTTATTTCATGTTAAGGAGTGGAAAGAGACCAATTTTTTCACATATTCAAGCTAGGAGTTGTGAGGTGTTTGTTAAATTCACCTATAGAAATAGACTATCACCCTTAGTAACGAAGTTTATCTTTATAGGGTTTAATAAAAAACAATAGGATACTATTTATACATACCATTAGAAAATAAACTATCTACCACAAGACAAGAAAATATTCTTTATAGGGAGTATAAAATCAAGGTGGATAGTGGGAGAAAGACTGATTCGATAAAGGTGATGCTCATGATATAAAAGAGTCAGTATGGGAACAAATTCCACTATTCCCAACTGAAGTTATTTTTTTACTGATACACAAGTACTAAATAAGAGCTCCAAGTAGGTTAGAGAACTAGAAAGATATGGTTTTCTTGTAACTAAATATGTTGACTCATTATTGGTTGGAAATAATGATCCCATTTCCTATCGGGATATAGTAGAGAGATTGGAAGATATAAGGTAAAAAGAATCCATGAATGTTGAGATGGATTCCATTTAATAAAACTAAGTTTTGATTATTAATGATTAATACATAAGAGTATTTAGTTTCATAATGATTTAATGTGATCCATGTGTTTATAAGAATTTTAGTGGGGGGGTTTTTGTCTCATTCCTAGTAATATATATTAATAAAATATTACTTATTATAGATAACATACCAATATTACAATCACTTAAGCATTGATTAAAAAATAGATTCTCTATAAAGTACTTAGGTGAAGTAATATATATCATTGGAATAAATATATTTTTTGTAGATAAAAAGAGCTGTTTAGAATAAGTCAAAGTATATACATTGACTAGATACTAAATAGATTTAGTATGGAAAAATATAAGAGGCGATTTGTTTTAATGTCACATGATATAAATCTCTCTATGAAAATGTATCCTTTGACACAATATGATAGAGGGAATGTGTATGAACCATACACATCTATGATTGGATCTATCATGTATGAAATGTTATATTATAAGCTAGACATTTCCTAAATCTTAATCATGGAAAGAATATATAAGGATTATGTGGGATAACCACATTGGTATGTTATTAAGGATATACTTAAGTATCTAAGGCATTCCAAAGTTATGTTTTAGGAATATATTAGAAATGAGGAAAAAATCATCAGAGGATGGACTGATTCATTTTTCCAAATAGATAAAAATGATATGAATTCATAATCAGGATATGTATCTCGTATAAATAGAGTATTTCTGAGATGGATGAGTTTAAATAGTTAGTTTCCACTGATTTTATTATGGAACTGAGTTTATTGATGCTTATGATGGTACCAAATAAGCTGTTTGAACTCATAAATTTATCCCAGATCATGATATGCTGCTGAACAATATTGATCAGATCCCTTTTTAGTGTGATAATATTGTAATTGTGGATCGCTTAAAGGGGTTAGAGACACATTGATAGACAAAGAACATACTCCAAAAATATCACCACTTGAGATATTCTTATCAAAGGGGTGAAGTCCCTATGATAAGTGTTTCAATGGTAGAAAATATGATTGACTCATTGACTAAATCCTTATCTTAGACAAAGAATGAACATCATGTGAGAGCTATCATATTAAAGTTTATTAGTAGTTAGATTTATTTCAAGAGTAATATTATTAGAGTTTCATCCCAGGAACCCAATTCTATGTACATTAAGATTACAAGTATTCATGTATTTAAAAATTAATAAAATTTCTTACCAAATCATGATTTTTCTTCTATAGTATATAGTATGTGATAATTTCCTAAATGTACCTTTCTCACTAAATATTCATAATTGTTCCCCAATATAATGAGAGCCTTGCAGTTCCATTAAATTATTCTTAAATATATTTTACATCGTCATATGTTATAATTTTCCTGGTCAAAAATGATACATGATATCAATGGGGGAGACTAATGGGAGCTGATACACATTTCCATGTTGCGCACCCTTGGTAATGTTCACTTTAAAAGATTATTAAAACATGTTTGCAAATAAGAAATCTAAATTTATAAGTTTTTTTAGATATTACTATATATGTACGTCTATAATGATCCTTAGACATTAATATAATTATTAATTCATTTCATGAGTCATGTACATTGATGCATTGAAAAAAAATTATGATGATATATTCTCAAATCATTGTAGGATATATTGTGTGCTTAATAAGTGATATTGTATTTATGAGAACTGTTAGAATGGATTTATCTCTTATATTCATTGACAGAAGTTTATTCTAAAGAGTATTAATGGATATTTAATTTCATTATTAAGTCCATGTTCGTGGATGTATTTTCAGAAAGTTAATTTCTGGAAATTCGATGAAAGAGACATCGAGAATATAGGTTGATGAAACTAGAATGCAGCCTTATCGATTAGATATATCAATAAAAAGGGATTATATTACACATTTTATGGACATATTAGGTTACATATCATTTCAACATTAACTTATTTCTCTATGGGAGCCCTGGAATGTGTCTAGATGTTAGCCTTGAAATTTAGGAAGGTAACCTGATTCTATTTAGAAATGGTCCTAAAGGGTCACACAATAAGTGTATTGAAAACCCCAATTAAATTCTATAAGAATTTCACATGTTGGATAAATATTATTTCCATACATGGTTTAATAATTATTCATGATGATTTGTTTGTAAATATTCAATTACCAGTTATTTGAGAGAATATATATAGTAGTTGAATATTTAGCAAATATTTATTCACCAGGTACATATTTTTTTAATTACTTGAATATAACATATATACTTATTCAGATTTATTCATAATATAACAAAATATTTATTTATTTAGTTATGTAAATATTTAACAAATGATTATTCACTAGTTTAAGTGAACATAATATTTATATATTTGTTGGAAAATAATTTTTTGGTATTTATTTAATTAAATATATAGTCATTATTTAGAGGTTAATAAATATCAAGGATGATTTGAAGACCGAGTTTAATGGTTTGGTAAGAAATTCAATATTAAATATTATTTGAATACATTTTAATATATTTATTCAAGAAAAATATTTTTTTTATATTCCATTTTACCACATGTCATGTAAATAATAATAAAAATATTATTATTTATACATGGGTTATGATGTGAATTAATAAAATATTAAGGTAACTTGCGTTATTATTTATTTTATGAACTTATAATTATATAAAATTGATTATGATTTTTTACAATACCTAGATTCGTTACATTTTAATTTACAAAAAAATATGGAGAGATTCATCTCAATCCATAAAGTGTGCTCATCTAGAATTATCTGAAGGATGTAGTGAAATTTTCCTCCTCCACCAGAACAAACCATTCTTTTTTAAAGGAATCAATTTTGATCAATAAACATCATAAAAAGTTTATGATTCATATATTCTAACACCTAAAGAATTATATGGATATGATAAGAGGTTTGTGAAGCATGCATGGAACACCACAAGAGGAAATATACCATTGATTCCTATAACATAATAAAGGTATGGAAAGATTGTTCTACCGATTCATTAATGAACAATGAATTGAAAAAAGGTAATTATTTAATTAAATAAGTTACTTAGTAATTATAAGTGAAAATTTACAATAATTTTGGATTATAGGGAAACATTTCCATCTAGTTATGAGGATAAATCCAAAGAAGTTTATGGAAAAGTTTTATAGGTCACTTATAGAAACACTTATTTTTCTCCCAGATTCCTTCAAGGACAAACTAAAATATAAAAAACCTAAGGAAAATATTGAATGAAAGCTAAAAACCTATCAAGTTCCAACACTTTATTGAAGATTCATAAAATCCAATATAAAAAACTAAGTTATAATATTAAAAATCTTAAAAAATAGTTTCCCATATGAAGGATTATAGATAACCATAAGAAACTCATGATTTAAAATTGGAAAACCTAGAAAAGTTATAGCTTTTAATCCTGAGTAGTGCATAATAATAATAAGTGAATTTTTTTCTATGAGAAACAACACCAAATTATTTTTGGTTTATCAATCCACTAGTTATTATACATGTAAATGTTACGTATTATTTAATAATTACTTTATAATGTAAATAATATTATTAACTTTTATAATAGTGTCACCCCCTGATTCAAAGACAATAACTCATCGATTCGCTGATAAATAACTCATACATTAATGTTTAATCACTTCCAAAACATATTTCATTTCCAAGTATCTAATAAAGTTTCATATTAAAGCCTCATATTCATATTGGGAATGATTCTATATCAGTAAAATGATATTAGAAAACTAGGATCAAAGTATCACTGGGAGGGGGAGGGGGTGAATCATTGATATAATTTTATTTTTATTTTCATTTCTTTTGAAACAAAATTTTCCTTGTATTAAATACTTAACACTTTTCTGAAAACAAAACAATCACACGTCCACTTGACTAAAAGAATATACATGGTTCAATACTCAACAAGAGGAGCTATATACTCAGTATGGTATGAAAATAGTCAAATACCACACAATCCACTAGAAAAAAAAATCCTTTTGTGGGATACCAAAAAGTAGGATATACCCTTACACATGTGTAGAAATATAATCAATATAATAGTGAATTTTCTTCAAGTATCACTAAATGAAGAGAAACATGTTTTTGTAACATGTTAAGAAACTTTAACCAGTTGATTCTAAACATGATACTAGGATTCCTTGTCTACATTCACTTATATAACCTTCAAAACAATTATTCACTGCACTATCCAGTTGTAGGTAAGATCTTATTTGGGCTTTGTAATGATACCTAGTCTGATAAACTAGTATGATTCTTCAATTTGATTTCTCATTCAGAAAATATAAGTCTTCTAGAATACCACTGAAACAATTCTAAAATGCTTCTGACTTAGTCTGGAAACCTCAATCAAATTTCATGGTTTAATCGAGAAATTCTAAATATGATATTTCTTCTTCCTCTTCTATCCATAAAACATTATCCAAAAAGTTAAATCTGTAGACCTCTTCAAACTAATTTTTTTTCACTCCATCTTCTCTCTTCACCCTTGAATAGTAGAGTTTCAAAAAGTACAATGTACTTTCCACTTTTTATGGGTATGCCAAAAGTGATTTAGGTTGGAATTTGAAAAGTTTTTCTACATTATTAAGTTTCTTGAAACATCAATTTCATGTTCATATTGAATACATATTTGTATTCTTTTGTGTTTCCAAAATATTTTTGATTACTTTAAAAACCTCTAGAATCCTCCAACAACTTTAGCTGCATTCAAACTTTCTAACCATTCTTCAGTCTGATAATGATTTTCAATCTAATTTACTTCTTATTATGAAGAACTATGTATAGTATTATATTCTTAATTATGTTTCTTTGTACCAATTTAATGTCAAGAAACTTATTCAAATGTTTTGATCCAACTATTAGACATATTATTTGAAACCACTCTTCTAGAAACATTGTTGCTACTTCATTAGATTTTGATTGCATTTATTTTTCTTTAAACATTGTCCCAATATCTAAAGATTCATGAAATTACATGGAAACACTTTATAACATGCTTAATACTCCCTTTAAATCACTTTAAAAAAAACTAATTCAAATCATTTCTACTTTTATTATTTTACTCAGACTGATGATACAACATATGATGAATTCTAGAATTTGATGAATCTTATTGGTGTTAGTATGAACCTCATGGATTGTTCTCTATTTCATTATGATAGATCTGTGTCACCTATAATAAGATGAGTTAGTATCACATATAACCTAATGAATCTTGAACCATTTTAAGAAAACAAACAATAGTACTTCTTTCTATTTTGACCCAATTGAAAACATTTCCATCTTTTTTCTTTCATTATTGACCCAATAAACAAACAATTCAAACCTATAATTTTTTTACTACGTGATTGATCTTCATATAATTTATTGTACTCTGAAATTTTTACATGCATCAATCACACCAAAATAAACATTCTTTTATTTTTCATTAATCCTGAAAACTTCGAATAAAAAAATTATACCTTTGATTGATCAATGGAATACTACATCTGATGGGCTAGTATTTACAACAACCTATTTTATTTTCAAATTACATTACACAAAAACTTCCATCATTCAAAAACTTCTTTATCTAATTTTTTTATCTTGTATATTATTAATTTTACTAAAAACTAGAATATTAATCATCTCACATTTTAAACAAAAATTCATGCCCTTTAATCAATTCTGCATCTTGTAATCTCACACCAATGAAATCAGACAAGAAAAATTGGACTTAAAAAACATTATTATTTCATAATATCCAAATTTTTATCATTAATTCCTCATGAATTTGAGAACATTTAAGATCAATATAGAATCATATAACATTTATTTGAAAGTATTATAACTTTATTGTCTTCTACAAACATTATTCATTGCAAACAATCCTCAAACCGATTGGTAGTAGTTTTTCTCCCCCTTTCATTAAAAAGGATAGCGTCACAAGTTTCTAAATCAAATTTGGATTTATTACAACTCTAAGATCAGAAAATAATTTTCATATTTCCATCCGATCCATTCAGAATCCCATACACTTCCTTATTATGATTGAAACATTCATTCTGGAACCAAGGTGAGTCCAATGATATTTTTCTACTAGAAAAAATCCCATCAATTTGATGGAATTTATTAAGCATTTATTTTGTGATATTAAGAATAAAATTTTTATTTTGATCATAAAGTCTTTACAAAGTTAGTTGATTTCTTTCTCTTTGACCAAAAAAGACATTACTTTCAACAAAAAATTATTTCAGCTTCCAAAAACAACTCCCATCCAACTTATTCCCAAAATTATATCCCTTTGGATTTTGTTTTCAACCAATGTTCATAAATCACTAAACTTTGTGGCCACAAAAAATTGATTACTTACAAAAATTTTTAAGCCTATGTGACCAAAATCATTGTAAAAAACAATAATCATTAGCATTAAAACCATACTATTATAAAATAGTGAATTATGAAACTCCTTCCATCATTCCAACTTTCCTTCACTTCTTTCATTATTCCAACTTTCCTTCACTTCTTTATTCATGTCTTTCTTATCATATAACACTTTATTGTCAACACATGTTTGATAAAACCACTCCAAAAAACTATTAGAATAGTTCACACACATACATGCTGAATTCACATCTTAACCACAACTCCCCTATATTCAATGGATAGATTTATAAAACAAATCTACTCCTTTAAACACTATAATAATATTTGATGATAGAGGGTACAAAAAAACCCTTAACCTTGATGCGAAAGTGTTCAGAAACACATTTTCAAGCACAGTTTGATAAATACTTCCTTTGGTAATGGTTTCATGAATATTTCAAAACAAATTTCAAATGTAGGAACATAATCCAACTCAATCCGTTATTATTAACATCTCTATGATGAATTGGCATTTAAAATCAATATGTTTTGAATGATAATGTTGTCCTTGATTTCTTATACCGTAGATGAAAATTTGATTATCACATCCTAGGAAGAAGGGAAAACTTTACTTCAACAAGTAAGTCCTCCAAATAATTTTTCATCTAAATAAGATGGGTAATATCTTTAGTGGTAACAACATACTCAACTTTATCCATATTAAGAGTCACTAAATTTTTTTCTTAGTACACCAACTAAAAAAACTTTTTACGAGAAATAAAACTCCACTATATGTGGATGCTCTATCAGCAACATTTACTTTATAATTAATATGTTAATACCTAAACAAGTCCATAATTTCTGAGCGGTAATGACTAATTTCTAAATTTATGTGCCTTTGATATATTTGAGAACTATTTTTCCATCCAATAGATGTGAATATTTTTGTACAACTCTGAAATAATTGACATATGGTAAAAACATAAAAAATTACTTTTTTTGAGGTACTCTAATAAAAAACATCTAATCATCTTCCAAAACTCATTAGAGTCAACTTCCTTACCTTATCTATATTTACTCAACTTAGTTCCCATTAAAATCGGTGTGGAAACTTGTTTTAAATTTTCCATGCCATACTTCATAAGAAGTTACTTAGTATACTTTTCTTGAAAAAATATATTTCTTTTTTATTTTTTTGAGATTTTTAACCCATGAATGTATTTCATTTATCCAACCATAGATATGTCAAACAACCTTTCCATGTATTTATAAAATCATTCACAAGTTATTTCATAATTCCTATAAATGATAATATCATTTACAAAAAAATTACAATAAGGGAAAATTCCTAACTTTCCTTGATGTATATATCACTACCAACCCTTAATTTCTTAAAACTCTTATTTCTTAATCTGGTATCCAATTTTGAGTCCCATACTCTCAGATCTTATTTCATAATATACAAGGATTTATTAAATTTAGAAACAAAACATTCATCCTTCCCAATAATAAATTTGCATTAGTGTTTAATTTAAACATCTTCATCATGTTCACTATTCAAAAAATATTATTTTACAACCATTTGGAAAAAAATTAACTTCATTGTGTAGTAATAGAAAGAAAGATTCTAATTTTTTCTAACTTTAACATTGAAGCAACAATCTCATCTAAATCAATACCTTTAAAGGCATCTATATATTACCTTTTATTTTTTCCTTTCATAAAAGTTTCCCTTATAATTTTATAAGTAATGAGAGTGGTATGAAAATAATCAAGAGATAATGGTTCTGTATCTCTATCTTGCAATAAAGAAACTATAAAGACCTAACCCTTATCATTACATAATCTAGTTAATTAGAATAGAAAAAAACATATTACATTCCCAAAGAAAAATTTTAGTTTAGAGTTTTATAGAATTATTTCCTAAAACATACTTGAAAATCCCACATGAAAAAAGTCGATACTAAACAAACACTATCCATTTATCCCATAATACAAATCTTTTTCAATAAAACATGACTTCTTTACAATGTTCGGCATAGATTCTTTATTTATCATACCAATCCTAAAACCCTATAATTTTTCTAAACATGTGATGAGAAAAAAAACCTCAGTAAGGGATATAAAAATTGGGAAGAAAACATTAGTCCATGAATACTTATACACATATAAAATCATTTTCATAATATATACTTATCACCCATAAAGTATCATAAACTTTGTGAAAACATGAGATTACATAAAATATAAAAAACCTAAATAAAACTATATAGGTAACTTGAGGAATTAATAAATTAATATTTTATCCCTAAAGTCTACCATATGATTTGTAACCCTCATGACTACCTTATGATGTAATCATCACAGTTTCACTTAAAGTAACCATACAGTCGACCGAAAACATAGACATATCCAATGAATTGATGGGAGATATAATTACCATCCGTTATAATAAAAAATTCCTAATAAATATAAAATAATCATAAAAAAATAATACTTGAATCATAAAAACATTCCTTTTTAATTTTGTAAAAATAGAAATTTAAAAGAGGATTTTTAAAGACAAGTCCCTTACATAGGGATTGTTATACTTAAAACATGTTCAAACCTACAATATAATGGTTTAAAGAGTATTATTTACATAATAATGAAATATATTCATAAATATAATACCTCATATGATCTTTTTATAATAGTTTTCCAGCCATTTATTAATAATATTTTGTTATTTCCATTATTTCACGTGCATTCTTTTCTTTGTTTCCATTGTCGATTTGTTATAGATTTTATTTTTGAATGGAAGAAAAAATCTTAAATTGAACAAATGTAGTTTTTTAAGACCAAATTAGTTATTTTATAAAAATAATGGTTTTTTAAAACATATTATGGAGGGCTCTTGAAAATGGTTAAAAAATCCAAAAGTTCCATTGAATCGGGCGTTCATATTGGGAATAATTCATAAGGGAACCATCTTGAAGAATGTATTTATACATAAAATAATGATATAATGATTTGGATAAATTTTTTGTGAACAAATAAACAAAATTATTAATAATTATATGAAAAGAAATATGATTTAAATTTGGTTAATGGGATAGAAAGCCTAACCCGAAGTGAAAATTGATGTTAAGGTAAAATCCGTTAACTTATGTCAGAATGTATTCAACACATGAACTTAATATACTAGATAATCAAGTTAAATCCATTAATTAATTAATTAATAACGTTTTAATTTTTTTATTTATTTATTATAATTTTATTAAGTTGATTTGTGTCCTTTAGATGAGTTATAGTATAAAATTTTATCGTTCGGGAGTGTTCGTCTCCTTGGTTTCCATGATCGGTTTACTTGTATACATGTATGAAAAAACATATATAATTTGAAAAATTGTCCATAATTTAAATTATATTTTATTAATGAACTTATATAATATTAAATGGTCTTATATATAATTAGGTATATATGGTGTAATGATAAATCATTAGATAAAATGTTAGTGATGAACATAAGTTTATTTCGGTGAATTTTCATCATTACAAACCACTTTGGCATCATTAATTAATATAATGTATCATAACATGTTATAGATAATTATAAAACATATAATTTGTATAATAAAATATTATTTAACCATAATAATGGTTTATGACCATCCATGAAGGTGTTAATGGAAAATGAAAACACATAAACCACGATGTCAGTAAATCAACAAATCACAATGAAGTTTTTATTTTTAGAATAAAATAAATAGTAAAAGGAGTTTGATGATGAATTTTTCCATTAAAAGATAAAATTATAGTATATATAAGATACTAGAGTTTTTATGAAACTTGTATAAGGGGATTTGAGTATAGAATAATAAAATAAAATAAATAGAAATGAAAATAAAAGAAAATGAAAGAGGATTTTACTTCTTGAATTCTCCTCCTTGAGACATCCTTAAGGCACTTGGTTCTGGACCTTTAGTGATTCCAATAGGTCTTTGATGTAAGGAAGTTGATTAGGAAGTTAATTGTGATGAAATTTACCAACCTAAAAGGATTTTATGTGTGAGGATAAGAGGCCGTGAAGGGTGGTATTTATAGTGAGGTCAGTTGTGTTTTCTCATTATTATATCCATTAGTTTATTATTTTGGATTAAGTATATAAATATTTAATTAATTATCACTAAATATAATAAAATAATGTATACTATTTCGATATTTTTGGCTTAAATCTTCCTTACATCATCTATGACTCAATAATTCAAGAATTTGTCAAATACCATAAATTACAGTATTTCACTATTCACAAAAATTCAAGTATTTTAGAAAAATCCAAAAAAATAACCCCATACATTATTTGATATTTATAATTAAAAAATGGAATAAATTTTAAGAAAATAATTTCCTAAATAAGATAAATCTAATTTATAATTAATAGTATCATTTATTCAAAAAATATCAATTTTTAAATTATATCTGATTTTACAACACTCTGATAATTTAATAAAGGTATCATTAAATTACCCTATTATCATAAGAAAAAAAATATTAATTTATTAATTTATTTTATGATGATATATTTTACTTTAAATCAATATATTAATTATAAAATTGTAATTACATATTTATGACTCACAAAAATACTAACACTTAATTTATAATTTTAAAAAAATTATTTACTTATTCATGATGTAAATATATCATATTTTCACTTATAAGATACATAAATTTTAATTATAATATCATAAAAGAGGTTACTATTCTATTAGTATGGATTCTTTAATTTATATAAATACCACTTATTTCATTATATATTTATTACAAATTAAATTGTTTAATTATAGAAGGAAAAAAAATTATTTTATAAGTACCTGGGTTTTTACATTTTCCCCACATTATGGAAATTATATCCTCACAATTTGTATTTACTTATTAAACAGGCTAGGATAACTTTCCCTCATATCATTTTTATATTCCCATGTTTCTTCTTCAATAATATGGTTTCTCCACAAAACCTTAACCTAGTGAATTAACTTATTCCTCAATAAATTCATTCTTTGATCAAGAATATGAAAAAGGTTTTCCTTATAACAAATTTTGTCTTCCAACTAAAATAATTATGGTATCAAAACATGAGATAAATCTAGAACATAATTTCTTAACTTCAAAACATTAAAAACTTTATGTACCTGAGATAAACTCAAAGGAACTGCTACTTGGTATGCAACTGGACCAAATTTCTATAAGATTTCATTTGGTCTAATGAACTGTGAACCTAGATTTTCTTTCTTACTAAAATTCGTAACACTTTTACATGGTTATATTTTAAAGAAAACAAGATCACCTACATAAAAAGTAAATTATTTCCTGTTGTTATCCGCCTAACTTTTCTACATGTTCCGAGTTGTCCTCTTGTGTTGCTTGATCATCTTCTCTTTTTTGGCCACTTCATCTACTAATTCTATTCCCATCAACTTCATTTACCCGAATTTATCCAGAAATGATGGAGACCAACATCGCTTCCCATATAATTCCTCAAAAGGATAATATTTATATTGTGATGAGAACATTTATTATAAAAAAACTCAACTAATGAAAGATTTTGATCCAAAATTCCCTAGTAATCAATTGTAAAATCTCGAATCATATCCTCCAATGTCTAAATTGTCTGTTCTGAAAATCAATATGATTGAGAATGAAAGGATATTCTAAAATTTAATTTAGTTCCAAATGACTTCGTAAGGCCTTTACAAATGTCAGATGTGAACCTAGGATCATGTCCAGAGAAAATGGAGAGGGGAAATCCATGTAACTAGAAAATATTATTGAGGTGCAGTCGAGAAAGCTAATATAGGGAATGAGGATCTCGAATAGGAATGAAATGTAAAGATTTAGTGAGCCGATCAACAATAACCAAATCACATTGTTACATTGAGAAGTCTTTGGTAGTCCCACTATGAAGTCTATTGATATATTTTCCCATTTCCACTTTGGCATTGGAAAAGGATGAAGGATCCCATTTGGTAGTTGTCTCTTTAATATAACCTATTGACAAGTCAAAAATTTCTTTATAAAATAAAAATTTTACATTTTCATTCCCTACCACTTGTAATACTTTTGAATGTCTCTATACATCTTAGTACTTCTAGGATGAACTAAAAAAAGAGAACTATAAGCTTCACTTAACAATTATTTCTTCACCTTGGGATCACCAGACACACATAATCTCTTTCCAAATCTCAAAACAAAATCTCTATCAAAGATAAATTTTAGAAACATACCCTTTTTAACCAAATCTACCTTTTTTGAAAATCACATTCTTCATTATGTGATTTATTAATTCTGTTAGATAAAGATGACTACACTAGCACATGAAAATAAAACAGAGGAATTTCCTACACCAATAACTTCAAAGAAAAAATTTATCAAATAATTTATCAAAGGTCCAAGTTTAAAACAGTATGGGGTTAATGATTAATGATGTTTTCAACTCAAGGAATCCTCCACTTTTTTCACATTTATATGATAATAATTGATTATGAAATCATAATCTTTTATCAGTTCTAGCCATCTTGTTTTCCTCATTTTCAATTACTACTGAGTAAACATATACTTCAAACTTTTATGGCTAGTATATATTTTCCATTTGAATTCATATAAATGATTTCTATTTTTTTAAAATAGAAAACCACATATACTAATTATAAATCATGCATGGAATAATTTAACTCATGTTGTTTCTGTTGTATTGAAGATTAATCAATTACCTAATCATTTTTCATCAGAACAAAACCAAGTCCCTTTAAATAAGAATCAATTTAGATGAAATAATCAGAAATTTTGGAAGGTAGGGACAAAACTAGATCTTTCACCAATATTCTATTCACTTTATGAAAACAAACATCATAATATTTTGTCCAAATAAATTAAAACTTTTTTAATGTTATCTTAGTTCTCAGGCTAGAAAACTATGATTTTTTTAGCAAAACATCGGTAATGTCCTGCTAATACAAGAAAAATACGTATCTCTATAACATTTTATGGTCATAGACATTCATCAACCACTTTTGTTTCGGTGGGATCAACTATTATTCCATCCATATTTACAATGTTCTAAAGAAAAGTAAAATTTTGCAACCAAAAACCACATTTTCTGAATTTCCTTTATAACTTATTTTCTTTGAGATTTTGTAGGACAATTCGTAGATGTTTTTCATAATCCTAATAAAATTTTAAAAATACAAAAATATCATCAATAAAAGCAACAAAAAACATATCAAAATATTCTGGGAAGATTCTATTCCTAAGATCGATAAATAAAATAGGGTCCTTTTTAAAACCAAAGGGTATAACAAAAAACTCATAATGACCATATATAGTACAAACATATTTTTTTGGAATGTCATACTCATCTAACTTCATCTTATGGTTATTAGATCTCAAGTCAATTTAAGAAAAATATTGATCTCTCTAGAGCTGATCAAATAAGTAATTAATATGAGGAAATGGGTACTTATTCATAACAGTAATGTTATTAAAATCTCTATAATTAAAGAAAATTCTCATGGAACCAAATTTATTTTTAACAAGAAAACCTTAGTACACCATGGTGATATTCTAGGATGAATGAAACCTTTATCATGAAACTTCTGTAGCTACTTTTTCAATTCTAAATGTTTCACTTGAGTCATTCGATAAGGGGGTTTTTAAATTGGATTATAATTAGAAGCTAAGTCAATAGTAGGTTCTACTTCTCAATTAGGTACAACACTGGGAAACTCATCCCAAAAAAATATGGGCATTAATTTACCACTAGAATATCATTAATATAAATAGTTCCATTGTTTTCAACAATATGTGGAAGATAACATTCATTTACTTAATTTACTAGTTTCTCAGCTTCCTGATATGTTATCATTGTAATGGGTTCATTCTTGTATAAAAACTGAAACTATTTATAAAAAAAACTTCATTAACTCTAAAATCAATCTAAGAAGGATAAAAAAATATCCATTTCATACCAATAATAATATCAAACTTTACTAAGGGAAAAATAATAAGGTTTTATGTTAATGTCTTTCCATAGATAACAACAAATAGATTCTTAAAATTCTATTTTGAATTAATATTTCTCCTAGTGTTTTTACCATAAGTTATGAGTTCAATTATTGAGGTGAATATAACGGCCCATAAATTACATATAAGTTTTACTTAAACATTAAATAATATTTATTATATAATATATCAAAAACCCCACTAAGACCGTATAGGTTTAGTGTCTTTAGAAACTAGGAAACATAAACAACTTGTTCATAAAACATATATATTGTCTCCCGCTTATTTCTTTATAAATAGACTCCATTTTGACATATCTTACTTAATAACCTTATTCATGACCTAGGTAAAATACACATAAGAAAGGGTGATCTCAAATGAAAGTAAATTTAATCAATGTAAATATCAATCATATGGTAATCATAAGAATATAACATTTCAAAATATTATCCTGGATATGAAAGATCAAAATATCATGTCATGGGATAAATCATAAATGTAAAATGTAATCCCAATAGTCATAACATAATTCATGAAATTTAATGGGATACAAAAAAATAAAAAAAATCATTTCATATTAGGCAAGCTTCATTTCCAAGACCATCATAGCAGATGAAGTCCATTAATGAACCAAGTTCACTCCTTATTCCAACCCTATATTACTGAACCAGATTTACTTGATGATATAGTGATGTCTTTCTCATGAGATAAAATGTTTACCCAATTAAATTGAGGGAGATATAGGTCCACACATCTCATAATGAAACCATTCTTACATGTGCCACAAAAACATAAAAATATTCACCATAACATAACAATAAAATAAAATGTGTCTGTTAAAAATCATTCTATCATAATTGATATAAAAAATGGATTTACTAAATAATATTAAATCATAAACACAATAGAATCAAAGTAATAGTAGGGATAAAAATATAACCCTATTTAAATAGTGTCATCTTATATGGAAAATAATTTTGAAAAAACACTTGAAATTAATTCTTAATGAAATAATCCTTTCTTCTTCAAAAATGGTTTCCTTCCTCAAAATGCCACACAATTTTATAAGAAATAATTTTACATGAAAATAAACTTATAATATTTTAGTGGAATATTCAAGTTAATAAGGAATTACGAAGCCATAAAAATCTATTCATTTCGTACAAGTTAAAAAAATATTCTTCTTTGTACTTTTGCTGGAAAAGACAAAAAGTACCTTGTACCATAAAATACAAAAGATTCCATTCATGACACCTAGTAAAAATTTTCCGAAGGGTAAAATTTAATTTAAAAATTTACAGAAGGATTTAATGAATATTTTTAAATATATTTTTTGGAAACATGTACGTGGATAATGAATGTACCCTAGTAAATACTTACGTATAAAAAATCTCAGATAAAAATGAGAATGCGAAATTATCCTTTACCTTAGTTTTGATATGATTTGTATGTATCATAACCTAATATACCCTAGAGTAAATTATGTTAATTATTTATTCCATAATAATAATATTTTTTATGATAAAATTTATGATCATATTTTCATATGTTTGTTAGTAACATTTAATTGTTACTTGTTATTCGGGTATTATCTTCTTTAATTTATTATGCATGTTTTTTCAGATAAGTTCTTAATCCTAATTTAAGATTATAGTTATATCATTTAAATAATGGTATTTGTATAATATATATCATATTTATTCATTAAATTCATTTATATAATCATGCTTTAATGAATATTATGTAGAACAAATCACATCGCACTGTGGAGATGGTAAGCCGTAAAAATGCATGAGCGACGATATCGTTCCCATAATTATTGAATGGTATTGAAGTGTATGGTGTATATAATATTATAATAAATATAATTATATACTAATAAAAAATATATTTATTAATTCTATCATTATACCCATCCATGTAAGGTGGTGGTGAAAGACAGATTACACCAGGGTGTGGAGACGATAAGCCATACGTACGCATGTGTGGTGATTTAACTTTTCATAGGATGGGTAGAAGGTAGAATATGGTTCTTTTAGAATCATAATAACCTATCATTATATAATTAATATAGGAGTTATTAATTTATAATTAAATAACTCATGAGTTGGAAGAATAAGAAATAAGTTTGAAACAATTGGTAAATGATATTTCCTCTTCTTCAACGTGCCTCCACTGGATGTCCTCTTAGAACAATAGAGATGGTCTTTGAAGAAGACCAGAACCTCTATAAATATTATGGGGAATTTTATAATTGAAATGGGTATGGTATGGTCAATCTTTACGGATAAAATTAAGTTAATAGTTGATGAAGGAAATTCCCTTTTATACTTGAGGCGAGGGGCACTTTTGGAAACCTCAAAAATATTAACTTATAATAAAATAAATCCCCAACTAAAAAAAATCGTAAATGTTCCTATTTTAAAGATGAAATGAGATAGGGTATTAATATCATCAACTAATAAATTTTAGACATGTCTTTATGTCAATTTATGCATTATCACTTAATTAACACTTTGTTATTCTATTTAATTTTTGAAATAATGTAAACAAATTCAATATTAAAGGGGTGAAATATTAACCTATTTGAAGTAAATTAGACCATAAATGAATAATTTAGAACATTTAGGACCTTATTATAATTATTATATATTTTAAAATATGTTTTATCATTTTTAAATAATTTATGAAAAACTTATTTTGACAAAATATCAAGTGTCATTTTTGAAACTATTTATTTCATAGATTTTTAAAAATATTAAAATAAGAAGTAAACCACAATAAAAATATTTAATTATATCCCTAATGTGTCAATGTAATATATAAAATTAGGTTTACATTATAATTATCCCAAATTATGTTTATTAAATTTTTTTTAATAACATTTATTTGATCTCTTTATTAATAAACTAATTACAACCTCAATTTTGTGTAATTATTTAATATAAATATTTGTTAAAAAAATTCAAAATTAAAACATATGATGAATATAAATCCATTATATTTCATAATAATACTTTTAGTTTAATTTATCTTCTAAAAAACCCAACATTAAAAATTATATATTGTTTTAAAACATAAAAGTGACAAATTTATCATCACTTTAAATAAAGTAATATAAGTTTCATAATCTCTTCTATAAGCCTCCTAATGGAAAATAAGTTAACCCATGGATTCTTATGATCTAGATATACTCAAGAAATGATTTTTTTCAAGTTTTTGTTCCTTTTCATGGTTATTAATATTTTAATAAAAACTATTTTATTCATTTCTCATTAATTAATTAATTTTTTCATCAACCAAGTATAAGTCTGTAAGGTAATTATTTATTTCCTAAAAATTAAAAATAAATATTCATGATAAATAAAAACATTTTACCTTCAAAATAATTATTTTTAATAAAAAATTTCTTCTTTATAACCATATATTAAAAATAATTTAATTATTACGGTTTGAGTGAGACATATTTTACTTTTCTTTAAATGAAATAAATTAAATGTCACAATCTCATCCAAGTGGGTTCAAATGGATACCATTTCGACCAAAGTATGTTTTAGGAAAAATTATAATCATCCAATTATTGTAATACAAGTGGTAGGATAATTTTGGTATATTATTTTTACCCTTAATTACCAAATTTACCGTTTTACCATGTTTATAAAATTTACCGATGTTACTATTTAGTTTGACCACAGAAAAATAAATATATTTACATAATTTGGACCTACTGATTCCAAATATAGAATCTATTTTTAAAAATTCAAAACACAAAAGTTTGAGTAATTAATTTAAAATTATTCCTGTTGTTGAAATAAGAAAACATGTTTTAAAAGATAAAATATTACAAAAGATTGAAATTTTTTTACATCTGAATTTAATGTAATATTAATTCCATTGATCAAGATTATATTAAATGGTAATAATATATTCTATTTATAATTTTGAACCATTCAATAATATAATTTATCCATATAAATTATTTCAATGAAAAAAAGTTATTTTCAATTAAAATTTAGCTTATTTTTATTATTCATCAAAACAAGAAAGTTATTAGAAAAATGTCATAAATTCATCAAAATTATATTTTTATACCCCTGATTCATAATAAAATGTTTATGTTGTCATATAATAATTATGAATATGTCTAAATCTTAATTTAAAAGGTGTTCATCATTCAAAGGTGTAAAATTACCCTTAAAATAGGTTTTTATACATAAATTAGGGTTTAATTCACACCCTATGACTAAAATATCCATTGGATGAATATAAATAATATTTAATTTTGTTTATAATACATATATATATCATTAATTTCATTACCAAAAGTAGTTCACCAAAAATTACAAATATCTAATTGATTTATATTTTTCATAAATAATTGATAGCCGATGAATTCACAATGAATTCTAATAAGTTAGTTATAATTATTCCCACTATCCTAACTACTAGGATATAATGGTAATTTTATAATAAGGGTGTCTCTCTGTTTTTTTAACTCATAATTACGTTTAAATAAATCCTCTGAAGAATAAAAATTATTTAGTGAAAATATTTTATAAAAACATCGGAGTGTTATATTTTGACCCCCCCCCAAATGAATTTCACCCTCAAAATTGGTCACTTGGAAAAAAATAGATGATGATACCTCTCCATCATAATATCCCCAAGTTACCATTTAGGTTCTTCAAATCGGTGATTCCTCCCTAAAATTTTAACCCAGCGAGTGGTCTTGTTTGGTAAAAAGTTTTAACTACAGTCCAGAATCTCTATCAGTTGTTCTCCATAATAAATATCTTGTTCCAGTAGTATGACTTCTGAGCTTAGTACATGAGAATGATAAGGTATTTAATTTCTCAAGAGAGATACATGGAACACATCATGAGCTTGAGAGAGATTCTGTGGAAGTTTCAATTGGTAAGCTATCTTCCCAAAACAATCCACAATTTTAAAAGGACATATATACATAGGGTTAAACTTTACCTTCTTTCAAAATATAATTAATCTCTTCCAAAGAGATATTCATAAAAACACCTTATCAACAACTTAAAACTCTAGGTATTTTCTTCGGTAGTCATCATAACTTTTTTTTCGACTCTGAGCAGCACTTATGTGTGGTTGAATAGATCTGATTTTTTTCCATTTAATCAACAAGATCAGGCCCTAATAGCTTTATTTCTCCAACTTCATTCCTACAAGTTGGAGTTCTGCACTTCCTTCCATAGAAGGATTCATAAGTAGCAATTTGAATACTATAGTTAAAGATAATGTTATAAGGGAATTACACCAATGGTAGGTGTTGATCGTAACGACCTTTGTAATCCAAAGAGAAATCTCTCAACATGCCTTCTACAGTTTGAATTGTCCTCTTAGACTGACTGTATTTTTGAGGATGATAAGTAGTTCCAAAACCTAATTCTATATCCATAGAATACTGAAAAATTCACCCGAACTTCAAGGTAACCCTAAGATCCTGATCGAATATAATGGAAAGTGGTACTCCATGAAATCTTTACACTTCCTTTACATATATTCAGGCAAGCTGAACAAGATATAAGTCCACTTTAATACTAATTAAGTGTGCCGGCATCGTAAGGTGACAATACAAAACCCATATAGAATTATGTCCTTTAGATGTTTTGGGAAGTCTAAAAATAAAGTCCATAGTGATGTTTTCTCATTTCCATTATGGTATGGATAATGGTTGTAACATCCCCTTAGAATTATGTCTCCTAGCCTTAACTTTATGAATAACCAAGGATTGAGATACATATTCGGCAACATCTCTCTTCATGTTATCCTACTAGAAATACTCTTTTAGGTCCTTGTACATCATTGTGCTTCTAGGTTGAATATAGAATTAAGAACTATGAGCCTCATCCAATACCTCCTTCTTTAATTCCGGTATGGGAAGAATACAAACCCTATTCCTGAACCTTATTATTTCATCACAATTAAGGTTGAATCTAGGAACATTTATCACCTTCTTTTGTAGCTCTATATCTTTCTTTTGTGCCTCTTAATCTTCACTTGTATAGATGGTTGTGCATTCATTTGAGAAAGATTATATTTATCCCCTTTATTTAAAATTTCAAGATCCATCATTTGGAAATCCATAAATATTAGATCTTTTTTTATCCTCATCATAGATAGGTTAGTATGGTCTTGCCCACTCAAAGCATCTTCCACCTTGTTCACTTTCCCAGCAGAGTAATGTATTGAGTAGTAGTAATATTTAATCAACTCCAACAATATTCTTTGGCACATATTCAGCTCATTTTCTATGTGAATATACTTTAACCTTTTACGATAAGTATAAATATCACACATTTCATCAAACAAATAATGCCTCCATATCTTTAATGAAACAATCACCGAAGCTAACTCCAAATCATGAGTAGGGTAATGTTTCTCATGGATTTTCAACTATCGTGAAGAATACGATATCACAACATCATTTTTCATAAGAACACATCTGATCCCCTTCATGGATGTATCACCTTAGATAAAAACCATTTCTCCACTACAAGGCAGTGTGACCATAGGTGCACTGGACAACCTTATTTTTAGCTCTTTGAAATTGTATTCAAATTTCCCCCATCAAAATGAACTTAACTCCTTTCTGAGTCTACCTGGCGAGTGGATTAGATAATCGTAAAATATATTTCAAAAAATGTCGATAATATTCAGCCATAACAAAAAAATAGGATCGCAGTTACTGTTTTTGGTCTCAGCCAACTTTCAACAACTTTTGTTTTTGATGGATCCACAAATATTCCTTCTCTTGAGATTATGTGACCAGAAAAAGAAACTTTCTGTAGATAAAATTCACACTTGCTAAATTTAGCATAAATCTTTCTCTTTCTCAGGGTCTTCAATACAATTATCAAGTGGTCTTCATGTTCTTCCTTTATCATAAAATAGACAAGAATATCATCTATTAATACTACCACAAATTGATCAGGATAGTCTCTAAAGACTCTATTCATTAGATCCATGAATATAGAAGGGGAATTGGTAAGACCAAAAGGCATCACTGCAAATTTATAGTGCCCATACCTGATATGGAATGAATTATTTGGTTTATCCTTATATTAAAACCTTAATTGATGATATCCTGAATAAAGATAAATCTTGGAAAATTATTGTGCTCTGCATTGTTGGTCAAATAAGTCATCAAGTCAGAGAAGAGGGTATTTGTTCTTGATAGTGATCTTGTTATGTTTTTGATAATTAATGAAGAGTCTCATTGATCCATATTTATTCTTAACAAATATAATAGGTGATCCTCAAGGGGACACACTAGGGTGTCTGATTCCCTTATCAAGATTCTCTTGGATTTGCTTCTTCAATTCCTACAACTCAATTGGGGCCATTCTATAAGGTGTCTTTGAAATAGGCATATCACCCAATATAAGTTATATTAAAAACCCAACTTCACAACTTAGTAGAAGACCTGTAAATTCCTCTGGGAAGACATTATAAAACATTTAAACAATGGGTTTATTCTTAATAGTGAGTTTCTCCCCAACCATTTTAGATAAATAACCTTCATTTATAGTAATCAAGACCCATAAGATGGAAGGAATTTATACTAGATAGTTATATTCAACCGTGCATCGATAAATGATCATAGATTGATTTGGAATATGAAATGTGACTTATATTACATGGAAATTGATGTGAGATACATATAGAAGAAGCGAATCCATGCCAATAATCATATAAAATTCAAGTATATAATGGATAATATTATTTCTAGGAAGCACTTTCCCACAGATGTCAATTGGAGAAGAATTATAAACTTTTGATGCAACCATTGTACCATTAGAAGTTATCACAAATAACTTAAAGTATAATTGTTGATGTAATATGATTATATCCTTAGAAGAATCTTCATAAATAAAAGAGTGGGTGGATATAAAATCAAATAAATCATTTTCTACTTTAGAGTGGATGGTAAGTGTACCTTTCACCACTTCACTATCATACTCTGCATCATCGATAGTGATTGCATATGAAATTCCATTTTCTTTGTGTTTAAGAGTTTTTTTGAAGTCGATCGTCATCAATAAACCTTGGATTAGGGAATTGATTGGCATAATGCCCCATTCCCATTCACTTGTATCATTGAAGTGTTTGAGGTTCATTCTATGTATCATTTTCTTTGTTCAAATCATTAGGCATATTTTTTCCATCACTTTGGAATTCAACTTCCCGATGCCCTTCTTTTCCACACATAAAAAATTTATAAGTCCCTTTAAGACAATTCACTTCTTTTTTTTCTTTCCACACATTGAGAATAAGGGAAAACTCATCTTGTTTTCAATGTGGTCTTTACATTTCTATTTGAATTCCATTATTGTCTTCTTATAAAATCCATATGACTAATGGGTTACTACAATCTCCATCTCAACCTTGAGCACACCAAACAATTTCTTCATAGATATTGAAATCCCTTATTGACTATTCCCTTTAGAGACATGGATTTAAGACACTAATGAATCAATCAATTTTACTCACTGGGTGGATAATAATTCTAGAAGTGTACCTTGAAAGTCTAGTAGAATTTTTTTTAGGTATCAATAGTTTCATCATCATTTTACTTAATTTCAAGGAACTCATTCTCCATATTTGTTCAAATAATACATGGAAAGTACTTATTGAAAAATAATTTCTTGAAATCATCCCACTATACGGAATGAATTTCATCTCTTTACCTCATATTGTTGATAAGATTCCACCATTGATCAGCTTTACCTTCCAAATGATATATTGCTAAGATGACATTATCATGTTCAGAAGATTGTATAACTAAAAATATCTTTACAGTGGTACTGATCCATTGTTCAGCCACAAATGGATTAGAAGACCTACCGAATGAAGGTGGAAGCTTCCTCATGAAGGATTAAATAGAATGTTACTCCACCCTTTTCTCATTTGGAAGTCTAACATGATTCATAGCCTGAGAAATTTGTGTGATCATGGCTACAAGATTTTTCATTCCAGCTCCCATAACATTTCGTTGCTCTGGGAGAAAATCATTTCATTTCCTATCACATTCAGCATTAATGTTGTTCCTTCATGTTCCATACATTTACTAAAACCAATAAGCATAGTGTGAGAGACACTAATAAAAATGTGAAAACCACATAACTAAAGAACAAAATTTCAATTTAGGGGACTTTAGGTTTTATCCTTGGTTATTCATGAACATCTCTATAACACTAGGATGTGATTGTAACCTATACTTAGACATAACCTTAGGGTTCTTACTAGGGTCCTCTCATCTTAGTTTTCAAAGGATAACTATTCCTTTTCTATGATACCAACTATAATGGGACATACATTACATATATATTTTACATCAACATTGAAGAATATTTCTTACATAAAACAACAAAAACCACACCATTACTATATAGGTTCACTATCCATAGAAAATGGGAAACATAAACAACTGATTTATAAAACATATACATTGTCTCCTACTTATTTCTTCATAACTAGACTCCTCTTTCACATATTTTACTTAATACACTTCTTCATGACATGGGAAAAAACATATAAAAGGGTGATCTCAAATGATCAGTAAGGGTAAAATAAGTAAATATTAATCATATCAAAATCATAAGAACATAACATTTGAAAATATTATCTAGTATATAAATGATCATAATATCATGTCATGTGATAATCATAAAACTACAATGTAATCCCAATAGTCATAATATAGGATATTAAATTTCGTGGAGTACACACATAATCATAAAAAATCATTTCATATTAGTCAAGGCTCATTTCCAAGACCATCAAAGAGTAAAAAGTCCAATAATGAACCGAGTTCACTCTTCATTCCATCCCTATATTACTGAATCTGATTTACTTATTGTTCCAGTCATGTCTATCTCATGAGATATAAATCTTTACCAAATACATTGGAGGGATATATAGGTCCCACACATCTTATAAAGAAACCATTCTTATGTGTTCCACTAAAACATAAAAATAGTCACCATATCATAACCCATGAAGTAAAATGGGTTTTTTAAACATCATTCTATCACAATTGATATAAAACAAAAGAATTTCCCAAATTAAATTCCATCATAAACACAATAAAATCATAGTAAAAATATGTATAGAAATATAAACCTATTTAAAGAGTGTCATCTTTTATGGAAAATATTTTTTATAAAACACATGAAATTAATTCCTAAGGAAAATACCATTTCTTCTTCAAAAATATTTTCCTTCTTCAAAATGCCACACAACTTTAGAAGAAATAATTTTTTGTAAAAATAAACTTGTAATATTTTAGGGTAAGATTCAAGGTAATAATTCATTATTAATTCATAAAAATTCATTCATTTTATGAAAGATAAAAAAACATTCTTCTAATACTTTTGCTGGAAAAGACATGAAGTACCTCATACCGAAAACAAAAAATATTCCATACATATCGTTTAGTTAAAATTTACCAATGGGTAAAAATTACATTAAAAAATTATATAAGTATATAAAGAAGATTTAGAAATACATATTTATGAATCCTGTACATGGATGATAAATAAAACCCAGAAAATACAGACTTATAAACAATGTTGGATAAATATGATATTGCAAAATTATCACTTACCTTAGGTTTGATATTCTTTTTATGTATCCAAACTTCCTATATCATGATTTAAATAATGTTATCGATTTATTCTAGAAACATAATCATTTTTATGATAACATTTATGATTAAATTTTCATCCATTTTTAGTAACATTTCATTGTTACTTGTTATTCAGGTATTAACTGCTTTATGTTCTTATGTATGTTTTGTCAGAAAAGTTCTTATTAGTAATTTTATGTTATAGTTATATAAATTAAATAATTTATTAGTATAATATATATCATTTTTATTCATTAAATTCATTTATATAATCATTCTTTAATAATGATTATGTATAATGAATAACATCGCACTATGGAGACGGTAAGCCGTACGTACGCACAAGTGACGATATCGTTCCCAGAATTGTTGAATGGTATTGAAGTGGATAGTGTATAGAATATAAAAATAAATATAATTTTATATTAATCATATAAATATTTTTTAATTCCATAATTATACCCATTCATGTAAGGTGGTGGTGAAATAAGGATTACACCACGACGTGGAGACGGTAAGTCTTACATTCGCACGAGTGGTGATTTCATTTTTCATTAGATGGGTAGACAGTGGAATATGGTTGTTTAATAATCATAATAACATCTCATTATTTAAGTACTTATAGTTTTATAACATCACAATGAACAAATCAGTAGGTGTAAGAACAAGAAACAAGTTTAAAAGAATCGGTAAATGATATTACCTCTTCTTCAATGTGCCTCCTCAAAATCTCCTCTTAGAGGACTAGATTTGGTCTTCAAAGAAGACCATGACCTATAAGATGTTTCAAGGGAAGTTTATAAGGTAAATATGTATGGTATGGTCGATATTTAAGGATTAAAATAAAGTGTATAGTTGAGGTAGGAAGTTCCCATTTATAATTAAGGTGAGGGAAACTTTTAGAAAACTCAAAAATCATAATATATAATAAAATAAATCCCCATATAAAAACATACATATTGTACAAATTGTGAATCTGAGATGATATAGGGTTCTAATATCATCAAAAAATAAGTTTTATAAAAGTTTTTATGTCAATTTAATCATTATCATTTTAATTAACACTTCGTTATTCTATTTAATTTTTAACTGGGGTAACAAACATTTCAATATTAAAAGGGTAAAATATTTACTTATTTGAAGTGAAATAGACTATAAAAGAATAATTTATAACCTTTTAGATCATATTATTATTATTATTATTATTTAAAAAGTTTATGGATTTTTATATAATTTAAGAAAACCTGATTGTGACAAAATATCAATAGTGTCAATTTTAACACTCTTTACTTCATAGATTTTTACAAATATAAAAATAAGAAGAGAACCTCAATGAAAATATTTTATTATATCTATAAGGGGTCAAGGTAATCTATAAAATTCAATTTAAAAAATAATTATCCCAAATTATATTTATTAAAATATTTTTAATACCATTTATTTGATCTCTTCATTAATAAAATAATTACTACATCAATTTTGTGTAATTATTTAATATAATTATTTTGTTGAATAAAAATTAAAAATAAAATATTATTATGAAGATAAATCCATTATATTTGAGAATATTAAATGTATTCTAATTTATCTTCTGAAAAACCAAACATTAAAAATTATATACTCTTTTCAAACACGAATGTGAAAAATTTATATTCACATTAAATAAAATAATATAAGTGTCATAATCTCTTATATTAGCCAGAAAATGGTCAATAAGTAGATAATTGGATGATTATGGTCAATATAAACTAGACCAATTTGGTTTGGTCAAATTTTTGGTCCTTTTTATGGTTATTAATATTTTAATAAAAATTGTGTTATTTATTTCTCATCAATTAATTAGTTTTTTCAGCATCTAAGTATAGGTCTTTAAGGTAATTATTTATTTCTTAAAAATTACAAATAAATTTTTATGATAAATAAAAACAATTTATCTTTCAAATGAGAATTTATAATAGAATTCATCTTCTCTAAAACCTTATATTAAAAATAATTTATTTATTAAAGTTTGAGTGGAACATACTTCCTTTTTCTTTAAATAAATTAAATTAAATGTCCTTATCTCATCCAAGTGGGTTCAAATAGATACCATTTAGACCCAATTATGTTTTAGGGTAAATTTTAATAATTTAATTATATTAATACAAGTGTTAGTGTAATTTGATTATATTATTATTACCCTTAATTACCTGATTTACCCATTTACGGTGTTAATAAAATTTACCGAAGTTACTATTCATATTACCCAAAAATAAAATAATGCTATTTACATAATTTTTAACTAATTTTTACAAATATTTAATCCATTTTTAATAATTAAAAACACTTAATTTGTATTATATAATTTAAAATTAACCCTATTATTGAAATGAGAAAACTGGTTTTAAACGTAAAAATATTGCAAAAGATTAAAAAAATTTTACATCTGAATTTAATGTAAAATTAATTACAATGACCTGATTTATTTTAAATGGTAAAAATATATTATATTTATACATTGAAACCATTAAATAATATAATTTCACTATATAAATTATTTCAATGAAAAAAATTTATTTTTAGTTAAAATTTGGCGCACTTTTACTATTCATCAAAACGTGAAAGTTATCATAAATTCATCTAAAGTAAATTTTTATATCATTATTTAAAATTAAATATTTATTTTGTCATATAATAATTATTAATGTGTGAAAATATAAATTTAAAAGGGGTTCTCCATTTAAAGGTTTAAAATTAACCTTTAAAAAATAGGTTTTTAAACATCAAATAGGGTTTTATTCATACCCTATGACTAAAATATCCATTAGATAAATATAAATAATATGTTATTATGTAAATAACACATATATATCTCATTAATTTCATTAAAAAAAGTAATTCACCAAAAAATAAAAATATATAATTGATTTATACTTTTCATAAATAATTGATAGCTAATAAATTCACAATTCATTTTCATTGGTAAGATAAAATTATTCATGCTAACATAACTGCCAGTCTATAATGGAAATTTTATAATAAGAGAGTCTCACTTTTTGTTTAAATTTAAAATTTTGTGCAAATCATGATACTAAAGAATAATATTTTTTAATGAAAATATTTTATAAAAACATCTGGGTGTTATAAGGAATTCCCAATTTACCTGGATATTTCTCAAAAATAAAGGAATATGTAGACCCTATATAAAAAACATTAGAAAACATTGATTAAATAAAAAAATTACCCAATACCACTTAATTGGATAGACAAATATCTACTGAGGTAGTCATAAAGGATTTCATTAGACCTTTCTTCTTATAATATGACTGCTTCCCATCATTGAGATCTTTCTTTAGGAAAGTATTCACATAATTGCCCATCTCACCACATTTAAAACACTTTATAATTTTTTAATCAAAAATAATCTTAAGAAAATTATAATTCTAATCTCATTCCATATTTCCAATCTTAACTCATAAAAAAACTTCACATTTTTATTAAGGAATTCTCTAGGGTTCTTTTAAACACACTTTTCAAAAACAGGAAACTGGACTTCCTTACCTTTAGATTTCTTTGATTTATTCTTATCCATTTCCTGCCATCTGGAACATTTCTTATGATTATTTTGAAAGGTCATGTTATCATCATAAAACACCATTTTTACCCTCTCATTACATCATATATGTTTCTCCTAACTTTTGAATTCACAAGATGTCAATTCCCTTCGTAATCTTGGCTTTAATCTTGCATAAAAATAATTGATTTTACTATTAAGATCCTGAATAAGATTTGGTGTGTACATTTCCAATTGAGTGAAGGTTTTTTTATACATTACCAATGAATATTCCTTCTTTTTTCACAATTATAGGAAATTGTTTTCTATCCTAAGTCGAACCACCTTAGGAAAATATTTTTCAAGGAAAAGATTCATAAATCCATCTAATTCCATGGAATGTATCTCCTCCATATCCTTGATATTCTTGACCATTAAACACTACTATTCAAGTTCACCTTATAAATTATAAATATGAATAATAATATTTTGATTATATGAACAAACTATTAAATCAAATATCTTTTCAAGGGCTCTAATCTACCCTTCAGATGCAACTAGGTCAGAAGATACACTGAAAGCAAGAAGATATTGCCTTATAAAATGTCTCAATATCATCATATTTCTTTATGGTATATTTGATTAGTCTATTTCATGTATTATAAATCCATTTATTTTATATTTAAACCGAGACATTTCTATCATAACTTCTTTTTTCCATTCCCAATGATTCTAGGTTTCGGATTTAGAAATATATCAATCTCTCGGTTCCTTCCAACATCAGCTTACCTGTTTCTTCCATAGAAAACCATTCTGAACAAAAATATCTTAGTTAAAGTAATATTATAATCATAAAATTATATATCATTTCAATATAAGGTAAAAATAATTAATTGTATTCTTTTTACATAATCCTATCCCCTAAAGTTATCTAAACTGTGCTCTGATTCTAGCTATAAGGAAACAACCTTTAACATTACACAATATAGTTTATTCAACTAGAAAACACTTATTACATTACTAAACAATCATTTCAGTTTATAGTTTTATATAATTATGGAATAAAATATACATTACAGTCTTATAAGAAAAAAAGTGGATATTACTTAAATAGTGTCCATTTCATTCATAATAAATTTTTTTTAATAAAACATGAATTCTTCACAGTGTTCATCTTGGATTATTTTTTTATCTTACCAATACTTAAAACATGTGAGAAACATTTTTAAAATTTCACATGATAAAAAAAATCATAGTAAGGTATATAAAAATAATTAAATAAAACTTTATTCCATGAATACATATACACATTTAAAATCATTTTCATAAGATATACATCTCACCCGTAAAGTAGCATATACTTACTTTTTGAAAACATGGGATTATATAAAACATGAAAGACATAAATAAAACCAGATAAGTAACTTAGGGAATTACTTAATTAATATTTTAACCCTCATGGATACCATGTTATTTGTAACCCTCATGGATACCTTACTATTTAACCCTCACAGACACCTTATGTTGTAACCATTGCTATTACACATTGAGTAACCATGTGGATGACCTGAAACATAAGCACACCTGATTTATTATAAGGAGATATATATCCCACCATTCATTATATAAAATTTACAATAACTATAAAATAATCATAAAACATGAATACTTTCATCATAAATACATTCCATTAAAATTTTGTAAAAATATAAATTTAAAAGATTATTTTTAATGAAAAGTCACTTGCCTTAGGTTTGACTTAATTAAACCATGTTCAACCCTCATGTATGATGTTTTAAAGATTTTTATTAAAATATAATGAACTATATTTATCTATACAATACCTTATATGATATTTTTAAAACAACTTTACACCCATTTAATAAAGATATTTTGTTATTTTCATTTTTCGGTTGTGTTTTTGTCTTTGTTTCCCGGGTCAGTTCGTTATAGATTTTCATATTGAATGGTAAAAAAAGTACATAATTTAACCATGTTATATTTAAATGATACAATTATTTCTTTTCAAAAAATAATGGTTTCTTGAAACATATTATGAAGCTCATATTAAAATAGGTAAGAAATTAAGAATTTCCCTTGAATTTTCCTTGTTTATCGAGAGCAATTGGGAAAGTAACCTTCATAAAGAATGTATTTCCATATAAAAAAATGTTTTAATGATTTGGATACATGAGTTTAAAAAATATATAATTTAGAAGAATTATATAAAAATAATTATGAGTTTCATTTGTGTAAAGAGAGAGAATGCATAAGCCGAAGGAAAAAAATAGAGGCCCAGGCAGAATCTCTTAACTTATACTCGACAGTGTTCTATACTTGAAGTTAATATCCTATATAGTAATGAAAAATCCATTAATTAATTAATTAAAAAACTTTTAAACATTTATTTTATTTATTATAATTTTATTAAGTTAATTTATGGCCTTTTGATGTGTTATAAGAAAAAACTTTATCATTTGGGAGTGTTTGTTTCCTTCGTTTTCACGATCAGTTTACTTGTATACATGCATGGTAAATCATGTAAATTGAGAATAATTGTCCAAAATTGAAATTATATGTTATTACTTAACATCCATAATATTAAATGTTATTATATATCATTATTTTTATATTTTATGATATTGAGTCATTAGATAAAATGTTAGTGATGAACGCTAGATTATTTTTGGTTAATTTTGATCATTACGAACCACATTGGAATTATTAGTCAATATCAGGTATAAAACTGGTTAAAGAACATTATATAACATATAATGAGCATAATAAAATATTATTTAACCATAATAATGGTTTTATTACCAGCCATGAAGGCGGTAAAAGATAATTAAAACAAATAATCCACGATGTCGGTGAATCAATACATCACAGACAATGATTATATTTTTTGAATTAATTGAAGAGGAGAATGAGTTTGATGATATATTTTTCCATAAAAAATATAAAATTCCATTATATATAATATAAATGAGTTTTAATTCCACTTGGAAAAGGGTAGGTGATGAGATAATAATAAAAGAAAATAAATTTAAAAGAAAATAAAACCTAAAGAAAGAGGTTTTTTACCTCTTGAATTCCCCTCTTTGAGAAACTCTTTAAGGCACTTGGTTTTTGCCTTTTAGTGATTCCAATAGGTCTTGGAAATGGGCAAGAGTCTTGTTAAATTAATTGGGTATATATTTAAAAATATAAAAGTCTTTGAGGTGTGGGGAGAAGAGGTGGTGAGGGGTGGTATTTATAGAGGAGGAGAGAGGTGTTATTCCATTATTATATTCATTAGTTTATTATTTTGGCTCAAGACTATAAATATTTTAAGAAGTATCACTAAATAAATTAAAATAATTAAGTATAGTTCAATATTTTGGTCTTAAATCATTCTTATATAATCTATGACACAATAATTCATGAATTTTATAAATACTGTAAATTACTCTATTTCACTATTCACAAAAAATTCACGTATTTTAGAAAAATACCAAAAATTCACCCCAACCATTTTTGGATATGTAGAAATAAAAAATGGGATCAATTTTTTGAAATTATTTTGTTAAATATAAGAAAATTAATTTCTAATTAAAATAATCATTTATTCAAAAATACCAATTAGTAAATTATAACTTATTTTATAACACTAGGAAAAAGTAATTAAGTTCTCATAAAATTATACTACAATCATAAGTCAAAACAATATTAATTTATAAATATATTTTATAAAGATATATTTTTTTAAAATCATAATATTAATTATAAAATTATAATTAAATATATATTAGTAAAAAAATACCAACAAATAATTTTTAAGTTTCAAAAAAATATTTACTTATTAAATAATCTAAATATATCATATTTTTACTTATAAGATACATAAAGTTTATTTATACTCTCTTAGTTGAGGTTACTATTATATTAGTATAGTTTCCTTAATTTCTATAAATACTGCTTATTTCATTATACATTTATTAAAAATTTAAATATTTAATTCCAAAATAAAAAATAATTATTTTAAAAGTACCTGGTTTGTTACAGAAATATTGGCATAAAACATGTCAGGAAGAATTCTCAAGATCTTTTAAATAATATTAGAATCTTCCAACTTTTCACAAAGTCATTTAAAATTACTAAAAATATCATTCACCCTGGTAAGGAAGAAACAAACTGACTCATACTCACCCATCTTGAGTTATTCAAACTTCAATATCTATATTTGTAAATTTTCCTTCGTCACTTTTGTATTGCCTTCATAAATTTTCTTCATCTTATCCAAGATTTATTTGATAGTAGAAACACCCTTCACTCTTAGAAACTCACTTTAGTAATGTGATGAGAGTAAATCATTATTAACTCTTCCTTAATTATCAATATTTTTCTTATCAAAAAATTTAAGATACAATTTTTTATTAATAAGATGAAAACTATATATTGTAGATTCAAGAACATCATATCAAAGAGAAGAAAGATAACAAAACATTATATCTTTCCAAATATGATAGTTCTTACCATAAAATACAATAATCTTCTTAATATACTCAAAATTCATATTCTCTATCACAACATCTATTTCAAAAGCTTCTGTAAAGAGTAAGTGAAGGGAACATTAACTTTGATACCAATTGATATTACCGAACTAGGATCAATGTAAAACTAAGAGGGGGGGGGGGGGGGTGAATTAGTGATGTATTTTTCTTTTAAGTTTACATTATTTTGAAACAAAATTCACCCACTTTAAAACATTTAACACATTTCTGAAAACATAAAAATCACACATCAATAGGAAGACAAGAATTTACAAGGTTCACTACTCAAAAATAGTATTTGTGTTTTTGGTTTGTATGGAAACAATCTAATACCACAAATTCCACTAGAAAGAAATCATTTTGTGTGGATATAGACAAGTAGGATATACCCTTACACTTTTTTAGTAATAAATTAAATACCAATGTACATGTGCTTCATGCTACAAGAAATGATGTAATACTAATTTGTACAACAAGTTAAGAAACTTTCACCAGTTTCTTCTAAACATGTTACTATGTTTCCTTTTCAACTTAAACTTATATAACCTTAAAAAGATTCTTCACTTTCCTATTTATATGTAGGTAAAAACATATCAACACTACTTAATGATACACTATCTGACACCCAGATCTGATTCCTTAGTCTGATTTCCCGATTTAGACATATAATTCTAATAGAATACCATTGAAACAATTCTGAACAGCTTCTAACTTATTCTAAAAAGATCAGTCTAATTTCTTGATCTGATATGAAAACTCTGAATACAGACTTCCTTCTTCTTCTTCTATCAGGAAAACATCTTCAGAAAATTTCAATCAGGAGACCAATTTTATCTAAATAAAATTTCAATTCTTCACCTTCTCACTTCACCCATGGAGAGTACAAGTGTCAGGAAGTATAATTTACTTCCCACTATTAATAGGTGCGCCAAAAACGATTTAGGTGGGAATCTAAAATCTTTTCCTGCGTAACCAAATTTCCCAAAACATCAATTTCTTCTTTATTACAAATAAATATTTTACTTATTCAGTTATCCTCAACTCTTCATGATTCTTCTCGAAACATATTAAATTTTCTCAAAAATTCAGATGGCTTAAAATTTTAAAATTGATCTTCAGTCCAATTCTCATTTTCAATCTGATTTCTTCATTACAATGACCATATATGTACAAAAATAGATTATTTATTATGTTTCTTCATACCAATTTAAAAAATAACAACTTATTTCAATCCTCCAAATTAACTATTAGACATAAAATTTGAAATCATTATTCCAAAAACATTACTTCTACTTCATTATAATTTTATTTCCATTATTTTTCCATAAACATAGTCACAACTTCTAAATATTCCAACAATTCCTTGGAATACTTCAACTCTAGATTCAAACTCCCTTGAGAACTCATTTTCAATATTTTTTAAACTAATTCAAATAATTTCTCCTTTTCTTATTTTCCTTATATCGATGATCTTGTGCTCGATGAATTTTAGAATATGATGAATTTTATCGTTGTCATCCTACTCCCCATAGATCAGTCTCTATTTCAATCTGATGAAGAAGTGTCTCCTATAGTCTAATGAGTCAACACCACATATTTTTAGATGAATCTTGAAAAATTTGATGAAAATAAACTATATTTTTTTATTCTATCTAGACCTAATTGAATACATATCATAGTTTTTCTTTATTTCTTGACCAAATAAACAAAGAATTAAACCATATAAAAAAGCATGATGACATTTTTGATCATCATCTATTTGATCAATATGTAACTATATTTCATTCATTGTTCCCACCACACAATACTTTCATTTATTTTTCATTGATCCCAATAACTCCAAATAAAAACAATTCTACCTCTGATTGATCGATGGAACACTACGTCTGATGGATTGGTATCATCCACAACCTCTTTTCTTTTTTTAGTACATTACACATGAATTTATAGAATTCAACAACTTCTTTATCCAAATATTTTTTTGATGTGGATTACTGGTCTGACTGAAAACCAATATCTTCATCTTCTTGCATTTCAAACAAAAAATAAAATCCTTCTATCAATTCTACGCTCGGTGATCTCACACCGATGAAATGAGACCAAAAACTTTGACTTAAAAACATTCTTATTACACTAACTCTTTCTTGTTATCATGACTTTAAAATGTCTTTGAGAAAATTTAAGATCAGAATAGAATCATATGACATATATTAGAAAGTATTATAACTTCCCATTCTTCAAGATAATTCTTTCTTTCCAACCAAACATCAATCTGATTGGCAAAAATGTTTTCTACCTTTTATTTATAAGGACTTAATCACAAGTTTATCATACAAATTATGAGTTATAGGTTCTAAAAAATCAACAAATAATCATTATATTTTCATTGGATCCATTAAGAATCTGATATACTTCCTTATTATGATCAGAACCATCATTTTGGACCCAATGTGAGTCTGATGACCCTTTTCTCTTAGAAACTTTTTTCCCAATCCAATGGACTTTCTAATGAATTTTATGTATGATCATATGATTACAACTATCATTATAATCACTAACACTTTACAAAGTTAGGTGATTTAATTTTCATTGATAGTAAAAGATAATACCTTCAACACAAACTTCTTTCATCTTCTAGAAACAACTTCCAGCTAACTTGGTCCAAATATAAACATACATCTTTCAATTCCATATGGTATACTCTGAAGGATTCATCTCAATGATTAAGGTAATTTTTAATCTAAAATTATTTCAATTCCTCTATTATTATTCATTATACTTTCTATTTATAAATTTTATAAAAAATAATTTCATTATAAAATAAAATATATATTTTCTACTTTAATAGGAGTTTGAACATCATATAATGAATTAATTATTACAGAAAATTTAAAAAAATATTTACCTAGTTAACTTAATTAATTAAATGATACCAATATATTAACATTTATGTTTATTATAGAATCATTTTACAAATATATTTTATCATTACCATTATTCCAAAGCGTCTTTCAAATTGTGGACTGAATAATAGAAAACGATCAATATGAACAAAATGAATCCAAAAATGGAAAATAAATGATAATAAATGGATGATAATAAATTAAAATAATTATAAAATTTTATATAATATGAAATTAATGTATTTAATTTGGTTATTTATGATGTTATAAGATCATATAAAACAAATTGTGATTCAAGGTAAGAGGTATCTTTTGTTATTTATTTTTAGATTATTATCTCTCTACCATATTTTTATTATTTTTACATAAAATTAATTTTTATTCTATATAAACCATTAACTAATTCACTATATGTCACTTTAAAATTATTTCAATAGAGATATTAATTTATTTATAATTCCCTTTCGAATATTTCTTTGAAGTCAAAATTTTAATTTATATAAGGATAATCTTGCCATCTATTCTTCCATTTTTATATTTCACTCATCAAATAACTATATTATTATATTATTTATGAAAATTAATTTATTAATATTAAAAAAGTATTGGTTCTATTATATATTTGGTAAAACTATTTTCTTTCATTTCTGTTGTAACCTGTTTTATAAATCTCATAAATTTTTGGAAATGGAGTTCATTTTTAATATTCTGCTTATCAATTTCTTAATTTTTTTCTTTTTATTTAAACCAACTGTTCATGATATATACCTATTTATTAACTTATAATTTTTTTAATCCTTTTTTTAGATGGTAACATACATTATACCTTGATGGTATATGATTTATAGTATTATTATGTAACCTATTTCATTTTATTCCTTTTTTATGTTTATGGTTTATATAAAATATATTTTCTACATCAATATATATAAAGACATATTATGATGTGATGGGTGGGGACATAATAATAAGATAATCTAAATCAATTAGTGTATTCTTATATATTATGATATATTATGCAAGATGCATGAATAGTTATCACATTACATCATGTTATAACGTCATGGTAATGAGCCTTTAATTATATTTAGTATAATATTATTTATATTTATGCCAAATTATTATTGAGGCCTTTGATTAACATATTCTTAGAATATAATTTATCTTATTACATGTTTCTACATTTTGATTTATGACCATCCCCTTTCAAGATTCCATGTTATGTCTTTTGATTCATATGAAATAACTCATCATCATGTTTATTATGATTATCATCTTTTTGGGGTTATTATCTCACCTTATATTTTTTTGTATGTCCCTATTGAATACCATTAAATTATATGAGTAGGATTTGGTCAAATAAGTAATTATAAATATATAAATAAATAGTTATGTAGTTTCAATTTTAAAATTTTTGTTGTGTACCTAATTTTCCAAAAATCAATAAAACTTTTTATCCTAGGTGTTCTTATTATATTGATTTAATATAAGTTTTTTAATAAGATGTTTATGATTTTTAGGTTGTTATATTTGAAAATAGAGAAATTCAAAGATATTTTTTTATTATATTGGTGAAAATAGTATGAAATTCACCATAAAAATAGAGGTTGATAAAATAGGTATTAGTAAGTTTGGGTATGTTAGTGATTCAAAAATTATTCATTATAAGTGAATAATTTCCATTTATATTCTTATTAATTAGACAAATATCATTGTTGAATGTTATATATATTATTAAATAGATTGAAAATAGGATTCATGCCAAGAACCAATGTGATGGGCTATGTAACAATTTCTTGAATGAGATGCATAAGATGATGAGAATGAGAGTGAAAACCCTTAGGGTACTAATAGGACAATTGAATCATGTTATGAATAATAACATCAAAATTGTGGATCATCCAAATTCTACAATGAAAATACTTAACTAGATTCATTTTATTAATAATGGATATCCCTTTTATTGGATATTATAATCCATTTGGCACAAATAAATGGCTAAATTACATTGAAAATATATTTTCCATACTTCAATGCTCAAATCAAAGGAAAATAGTCTTGAACATTTGTCTCTTAGATTCAGAAGATGATTAGTTGTAGACATTGATCAATAATATTAGACCCCAAGGATAACATCGACTCAATGGAATAGAATGAATTCAGTAAAATATATTTTAGTAAATATTTTAATCATAGTCTCTATATTAAAATAAATAGGAATTTCATTAGACTTAAGAAAAAGGAAAATGAATAAATTAGGTCTTATAAATAAAAATAGAAAAATAATATAAGTCAAAACTTTGTCTTTTTTACTATAAAGACCTAAACATCCCATATAAAAATATTACATCACAATATAAGAATATCCATTTCATTATAAAAACATTCCTAAGGATAGTAAAGTTTTAGTGCCTTTTGAAACATGGAAACCCAAAAAAATGGTTCATAAGTGAACTAAATCATCTATCACTATGTTCTTCATAAATAGAATTTTTATTAGACATAACATATGTAAAAAAACTCTTCATAACCTGGGGAAAGTAAACATAAGAAAGGGTGATATCATATTCCCAATAATGGTAAACAATATATATATCAATGATCACATGAGCATAACATTATCATTAGGGTTAAAGAACATGAGCTTCATATTTGAAAACCATAGAATAAATATAAAAGATAGTAAACTTGAATCATGGTGTAAATCATGGTAGTTCAGAAGACATGAATCATGAATGAATCAAACAAAATAGGCCATGTTATCATGATATTAGAATAAGATAAGGATTTTTGGCATATAAATAAGCATAGAAAATCATTTCTTTAGTAGTAAATGAAAATTTTCATGGTTATTATAGTGGAATGTGTTCACTAATTAAACCATCATAGTAGCCATGATTTACTCCCAAGGATATCATAGTGGAAAAAGTCGCATATTGAACTAGGTTAACTTCTGATTATAGTTCTATTTATCTCATGATATGTCAATATTTAACTAGTGCATTAGAGGGAGATATTGGTCACACCTATCACTTAATTAAAATCTTGCATATGTGGGCCATAAAATTATAAAACCTTCATCATATCAAAACCCAAGAAAAGAAATAGGTTTCATAAACATTTCATCATAGAATACCCTATGGAAAATAAATAGGTTTCCAAAATATTTCATCTTTTCATCATATCATAATATATGGAAAAAAAACTGGATTAATAAACATTACATCTTTTCATCATATTATATCCCATGGAAAAGAACTGAGTTTCATAAAAATCATGTCTTATTAAAAGTAAAAAATTCAAGAGAAAGAATTAGGATGGTATCACTAGGTCATATCCCAGGAAAATCTAATTAACATCAAAGGATGTCATCATAGATAGAAAATGATTTTTCAAGATCACTGGAACAATTCTTGATGAAAATATCCTTTGAAATTTGAAATCACTTATTTAAAATCTAATAATATACAAAATGTTAAAGAATGATTTTTATTTTAAAATTTATTTGGAAACTTTAATAATATGTTTTAAATCATTCGGTGTTCATGATGGTGGAAAATACCATTCATGTTCTCAATGTTAAAGCAAGCAATAATTTCACATTTTAGAAAACAAATAATAAGTTTCTCATTTGGAAAATGAACATAATATTCTTCATAAATAATTTTCTTAAAATTTCAAACATGTTTTAATATTTTTTTTACCAATCACATGATTATAGTAAAAATTTTCTTCATTATTTTAGAAAACATGGATATGGAAGAAATATGTTTTTTGTCAAAAGATAGAAATAAGTTCATTTTCCTTAAACAACATATTTTTACTATATTGTGTACTTAAAGAGAGAAAAGTGAAATGAAAACATTAATTATATTGAAATAACCATAGGATTAGAAAATTCATGATGTTATTGAGATATGGATCATAATATTTCAACATCGGAAGCATAATCACAAAAAATCTTAATAAACATTCAGATGATATCATAAAACCTATAACACTTTGGACACATTTGAATCATAATAACCCTGAAAGAAATAACCTTATATAGATGTGTATATCCCATAATATTTGTGATAATATTTATAAAATATATTCATAGGAAATATATACACCACACAAAATAATCATTTTGTGAATATGACATTTGTCTTAAAGAAATAAAAGTGAGATGAAAATATATTACATGATTTGGTATCGTTTGAATAAAAATCTCCATGAAAGAATAACGTAATATAAAAATTTAAATATTATGGGAATAAAAAATTATATGTTATAAAATTTCAATGGTTCCTTATATACACCCAATAAAAAAAATATATGTTCATAATATAACATAATCCCCAAAGAAGACAATTTGGGATAAAAATATCATACCTCAAGTCTATAATTTCTCTATACACATTAAATAATCCTATATAATTAATATAGGATTATTATACATATATTAAAAACAGAATTCATATATATCATACCAAATTTGATTTACTTATGACCTGTTTTATCCATTTATAAACAATTCTATGTTATTATCACGTTTCGGGTAATAATTGCTTCATTCATCATGTATGTTTTGGTTTGGCATTTTAAGTGAATTTAATTTGATAAATCTTCTATAATATTTATAATATTGACCATGATATCCAAATCATATATTTTCACTACATATTAATAAATTAATCTATAAATTTTTGAGATATAAAAATAATTACACTGTTCATGGAGATAGTTGGTTACACGTATGCATGAATGTTGTTTCCATTTTCTCAGTGGATGGAATAAAATGAAGGTGAATATTAATTTAAATTCATATGTTTATTTATATATCAAATATATTAATTAAATATATCCATATTACCATCCATGTAAAAATAAAATGTAAAATACATCACATCGCTTCATGCAGATAGTAGTCCACACGTACACACGAGCGATGTTATCATTTTCCAATTGAGTGAATGGTAATAAAGAAGATATGAAAATATAATTAAAGAATAATAATAATTTCATAAATATCATGTATATATATATATATATATACTTCAGACTAATAATTATATCTATCAATGAGTGGTGGATATGGAAAATGAATTACATTAGTTTGTGTGGTGGTAGTCTGACGCACACACGATCAACGATTTCATTCCCCATTTGATGGAAGAGGAGATAAGTATAGGTTATGAAATTGACATGAAAAAAAATAATTATATTTGAGATAATATTTTTATTCTATTTTAATTATTAAAACAATAATAAATTTGGTAAGGGAAGAAGTAAGAAAATAAACATCTTAGTGTCAAAATTACCTTCGCATAGAAAATCCCCCTTTTGATCTCTTATTAAAGACCATATGGTAGGAATTTAGGGAAGAAAAGTATCTCTATAAAGTGGATAATGGTTTTTGGTAAATATTTTGGTTGATATAAATGGTATAAGAGGTGTGAATAAGTGAGGGGAGGAGGGACCCTTTTATAATTGAGGAGTTACATTTTCATAAATAACCAAAACTATTCAATAATGGGTAGTCATTCCCAAGACACACACCAGAAAAATTGATAAATAATGGAGTGGGGGTGACATGGTTGATCAAAACCTCAACCATAAAAAATACATATGTTTTGAACATGTTATTCCCTTTGCCTATAAGAATACCCAGTTTTACCATTTTATTTTTCTCCACATCAACTTTTTTTATTTATATAGGCAATTTATCATTTAAAATTAAAAATAAAATGATCCTTATTAGATTATTTGCAACCAATAATTATAAATATTAGATAATATTTATTAAATAATGATCATTTGGGTATGTAAAATTAAATTTTACCCATTCATATGTAACACACAAAACCTCATTTTTACCTTAACTCCAATAATTAATATTTTTATAAGTTTTAATAATATTTATTAAAAAATTTTAATTTAAATTATTATAAAATAAAATAATTATGAATATAATTATTTAATCTATTTTTATGACATTTTAGGCATTTAATTGTTAGAATTTAATTTAAAATGAAGCCCACTGACACGATAAAAAATGGTAATCCAAAGGGAATATTTTCATAATTATAAAATGTTTTAAAATAAAAATTAGATATTAAAATGATTTTAATGACCTAAATAAAATTATTTATGACAAAATTGAACTAATTTAAATTTTAAAAAATTTAAAAAAATTATAACTTTGTAAATTATTTGAATGAAAAGGTAGTTTTCAATAAAAACATTCTTTTTCAATATTCATTGAAAAAATAATTCTTTACAAAAATCCCAAAAAGTAACCGTAAGATAATTTTGATAGGTTAATTCCAAGATATATTTCTATTTTTTCAAATAAATTTTCTTAAAGTGAAAAGAAATAATTTCAATATTTTCTCCCAAAAATAAATAAAAGGCAATTTTGAGAAAAATGTACCTTTAAAGCTTATAAAGACATTACAATAATTATGTACTTATTTATAAATATATTTTATTTTTGTGAAAAAATCATACTTAATTTTAAAAATTTGTTTATTCTTATTCATACCACTATGTTTTATAGCTACAATATAATGATCATGTTTAAATAATAATATTAATAGTATATTGCAGTTCCCTAAAAGCCAGTGTTGCGTGTCATGAAAGCTGTCAAAGAAATTAACTTTTTTTCAAGATAATATTTTATAAATTTTCATGTTATTACATTCAAACCCCATAAAATTTATTTTTCCCCTTGAATTGTTTTTACTTAGATATATATAGCTAAGGATGCTTCTACCACATCATATCCTTAGGTTTCTACGTAGCTTCCTCATGTTGGTGGTTTGGATAATTATTTTTGACTAGGTTAGTAGTCTTATTTCGTAGTAATTTCTCTCTATAATCTATAATATCTATAGTTTTTCCTTCATATTTTTGACCTTGATCTAGTGGTATAACTTTTTATTACATTATATGTAAAGGATTAGGTTTGTTCCTCTTCAAGAGAGATGAATGGAAATCATAGTGGACTTGATAGAGTTTCAGTGGAAGTGCCAAGAAATAATCAACCATCGCAACTAAATCAAAAATATTAAAATGGAAAATATAAAAAGGTCACAAATTCTCCTTATTTTTAAATATCATAAAATTATTCTCCAGCTAAATCTATCAAAACACATTCTCACTAACTCTAAACTAAAAATAGAATTGATGATTATTAGTATAATTTTTTGATGAATATTTTTCTACCCTTATAGTTACTAAATGGATACACTCTTCTCTTCCATTTCAATATCCATCTCAGGTCCCAATAAATTTATTTCCACAACTTTATCCCAACATGATGTATTTATACACTTTTATCCATATAGGGATTCATAAAGAGACATTTTAATGTTCTAGTGAAGGATATTGTTATAATAAGACTCAACTAGAGGATGGTGTTGATACCAAACACCTTTGAAATATATAGAAAAATATATATACAAATCCTAAATGGATTTAATTATTCTCTCAAACTAAACATATATCTAAGGATTATATGTTATATTGAAATGTAACTTTATATCCAATGCCTATCGAAGATATCACTAGAACTTGGAGATAAACCTAGAATCCTGATCAGATGTAACAGAATGTGACACTTCATGAAAAAAATACAACGCACATAATGTATATCCTAGAAATATGATCATGATATAAATACTCACTACTAGAAATTAATTTTTAAGACTTCGTAAGGAAATTTTCTAAAACTCATAAAGCATTGTTTCTTTTATACATTTTTTAAAGTCCAGTGACATAATCCATAGTGATGTTTTACCATTTCCATTCTAGTATAGTTAATGGATTTAAAATCCCCTTAGAAATTTTTCTCATATATTTAAATTACTAAAATATTAAGCATTGAGATATAAATTCTACAATATATCTCTTTATGTTATCCCACCAAAAATACTCTTTCAAATATCTATACATATGCGTACTGATAGCATAAATAGGGAATGAAGTACTATGAGATTTTTCTGCCATATTATTATTCAAATCTGGTATGCATTGAATACATACATGGTTATTGAACCTTATCATTCCATCACAATCAAGGTTAAACTTAGGAAATTTTTTTACTTTCTTCAATATCTTCACATCTTCCATTTGTTATACTTTAACCATCACTTTCAAAGATGGATGAACACTCATTTGAGGAAGATAATATTTCTCCCCTTCCTTTGATATTTCTAGACCCATCCTTTATAAATCCACAAATTTTAGATCTTTTTCAATCTCCATCATGCCTAGGCTAGCATGATCCTTTCAACTCAAAGAATGATACACCATGTTTACTTTCAAAGGGTGGTAATATATTGAGAAGTAATAATATGTAATCAGATCTAAATAAATTCTTTGGATCATATTAAAATATTTCTATTTAAATATATAAATTAAACTTTTATGATAATTATATATTTCACTCATTTCTCCATAAATATAATACCTCAATATCTTTACTGAAAAATTTTATAGAGATAACTACAAATGATTATTTGAATAATTTTTCTCATAAACATTCCATTGTCTTAAGACATGAGCTATCACCATATAGTTATGAATGAGGACTCTTACCAACCCCTTATTTTATTCATATATATATATATTAAAACCCTTATCCAATATACGGTAATGTAAGTATAGGTGTACTTAATTTTTCTCTATTTCATTAAAATTTTCATCACATTAGTCTATCCAAAGGAACTTGGCTCTCTTTCGAGTTAATATGGTGAGTCGATTGGATATCCATGAGAAATTTACCACAAAGTGTTGATAATATATATCCAAAATAAGAAAACTATGGATCTAAATAACCTTGGTTGGTCTGGGAAAAGTATTAATAGCCTCAACATTTGATGGATTCACCGATATACCCTCTGTCGGGATTATATAACCCATAAATGAATCTTTTTTATCCACAAATCAAAATTTATAAATTTTTCATACATTTTCACCTTTCTTATGGTATTCATAAAAATTATCAAGTGATATTGATGCACTTATTTTCTAATTAAATGTAGATTATTATGATATTGTATGTAACTACAACAAAATGATCGAGGTAATCTCTAAAGACTATTTTCATTAAATCCATGAATATAGTAATGGAATTTGTAATACCAAATAAAATGAATATATATATATATATATATATATATTCATAGTTCTCATACCTTATATAGAATGTATTCTTGGGTATATCCTCTTTATTAACCCTCAATTTATGACACCAATAATGAAGGTAAATCTAATAAAAGTATTGACCTCCACACAACTGATCAAAAAATTAATAAATATGTGGTAGATGATACTTTTTCTTGATTATGATCATGTATAGTTCTTAATAATCAATAAATAGTCACATCGATCAATATTTATTCTTAAAAAAAGATAGTTCCACCTCAAGGTGACATACGTTTCCAAATGAATCCCTTCTCAAGATTATCCTAGAGTTGGTTCTTCAATTATTTCAACTCATTTTGGGACATTATATTTTGTGTCTTTCAAATAGGAAATGTTCCAAGTATGAGTAATATTGAGAACTCAACTTCATAATTTGATTTAAGTCTCGGTAACCCTTTTTTAAAGACATCAAAGAAATCCAACATAACAGGCATTCCATCAATGTTGAGTTTCTCCCCAACCATATGAGACGAACACCCCTTTTTAATAGGAATCAAGTGGGTATATTGGATGTGATATACATTGGATGTTAATATTTATTTTCACACAGATAGATGATCATAGGTTGGTTTGGAATAATAATCATGACTTACATTCCCTGAAAATTGATGTGGGATTTCTATATAGAATGTCAATCCATATATAATATGACATAAAATTCTACCAAAGAGAGAGTAAAATTATATTTAGGAAGCATATTATTAAAAAAATCAACCATATGGGAATCATAAACATAGCATTCGATTGTCCTTCAATTTGTGGGTTTTACTTGTAATTCATCATTTAATAATTTGGGATAGGAAATAACATTCCTATATAATTTTCATGATATAAAAGAATTTATAAAACAATTCTTAAATAAGATATTTAAAAAAATTTATACCTATCACCACCCCAAATTCATTGTTCCATCTTGAATCCCTTTCTAAAAGGAATATGTTTAGGATAAACATAAAGTATTATTAATTAGTGTGATTAACCATAAAAAGACATCAAAGGACACCATATTTTTAATATATGACACCTTAGGTTTAACTTATGCCATTCTTGATCCTTTTATATTCAAATACATCATGATGGTTCATAAAGGATTTGTGAATTTCTAAAACATATCACCTAGGAGTGTCTAATTAGGTGTGTGGAAAGGTTTATAGTTGTATAAAAGGTAAATATTGAGTCAATACCCAATGCACCCTTTTCAAAGTTATTACCCTAGTTAAAACTATTCTAGAGCCACGTTTAATTACAGTATCTAGATAGGGATTAAATTTTTCAGAAACTATTAATTCAATCCTTCACTAAAATTATAAGATACTTTCTTATTCTTATACTTATCCTTATAGTTCTCAGTAAAGTTTTATCATCCTAATTCCAAAAGGTTAACTAAACCCATCGTCTAATAACAACTATAAAGACCAAAACTTATCATATATATATGTTACATATTAAAAGTTGAATATTCATTTAATCTTACTAAAACAATATTGATGACCATAAGGGTTTAGTGGCTTTGGAAATTTAGATACATAATAAAATGTTTCATAAGTTACGTACATATTCTTTTTCCATGTTCTTCATAATTAGAATTCTTTTCAGTTATTTCATACATATAACATTTCTTCATAACATATGGAATGGAAAAATATGAAAGGGAGAGCACAGATTCTTAGTAAGGGTAAAAAAGGGAGATATCAATGATCACATAAGAATATCTTGAGAATAAGGTCATGATAACATGATATTAGTATTTTAAAACCATATCCTATATATAAAGCATTATATTCTTGATTGATGGAATAAATATTGTAAGTTCATGAGACATGAATCATATAAGAATCAAATAACATGAGCCATGAGAGTATAACATAAGCATAATACATATATTTTTGGTATGCCTATAAGTATATTGAACAATTTCTTTATAATTCAAAGTTCATTTCCAAGGATATCATAATAGAATGGGTTCACTCCCAAACCATCATAGTAGTCAAGGTTCACTACCAAAACTATCATAGTGGAAAGACTTCATTACTAAACAAGGCTCACTACCCATTCTAGTCCTATTTATTCCGTGAGATATTAATATTTACCCAATTCAATTTATGGATATACTAGACCCACCCTTCACATAATGAAAATCATACATATGTGTGACACAAGATCATAAAAAATTTATCATATCATAACTCATTAAAAGAAGAATATTTCAAAAACATTTTGTCATGGAATAAACCATGTAAAAGAAATATTTTTCATAAAAATTTCATCATTTCATTATATCACAATTCATGTAAATGTAATGGGTTTCATAAATATTTCATCTTTGCATTATATCATATCCCATTGAAAGAAAATAGGCTTTATAAAAATATTTTCATCAAAAACATAAACCATCCAGATAAAAAATAAGGATGTTATAATTATATCATATCCCCATTAATGCTTATGTAATATAAAAGGAAGTAATCTTAAATGTAAAATTATTTTGAAGATCAAATAGAACATTTCTTGAGAAAAATATCATTTCCAATAGAAAATCTATTAATTAAAATCAATCAAATTCCTAAATATCGAATAATTTTTCCAAAAATAACAGTGGGAACATGTATATAAAGTTTCAAATCATCTAGTGGAAATGATGGAGGAAAATACTTCTCATGTCGTACATTTTAATATAATGATTCGTTTCACATTTTTTGTAAAAAGTCAAAATCACCTCATCTAGAAAATGAAAAAAGATTAATTTTCCAAAAAATTATAAAAATTAAAACACAGTTTAAGATTTATTTTAACAACAATAATAGAATAGTACAAATATTATTGACAACATTTTAATAAAACATGGATATGGGAGAAAAGTATTTTTGACCGAAGAGATAAATAAAGTCGATTTTTGATAAATGAATAATTTTAAGTCTCTTGAAAACATAAAGAGATAACAATCGAAGGAAAATATATAGTATCAAAAAATAACTATAGGATAATAAAATTCATTAATTTATGGAGATATATATACTATCATTCCATCATAGAAATCATAATTCCAAATGATCTCGATTAATAAAGAGTTTGTAACATAAAACCTTTACAACTTTTGTAACATTGGAATCATAAGTCCCATGAAATAAATAAACTTATATAGATGCATTTATCACATAATATTCATGAGAATAATCAGAAAATTAATTCATGGGTAGTATATACACCACATTAAAGAAACAACTAGGGAATATGGAATGTGTCTCACAAAAATAAAAGTGAGATGAAAATCACTTACATGCTTTGCTAACTTTTGAATCATAAGATATATAAAAGAATAATTTAATATGAAACCTTAAATATAATGAGAATAAATAACTACATGATATAACATGTCAAATGTTTGTATATATACCTCATACAATAATATAGGTGAATAACATAACTTACATTCCAAAGAAGACAATTTGAGACCAAAATCCTTTACCTCAGGTCATGAATTGATTCATACACATAGAAACCCACTATATAGAATATATAGGTATAATATAAATATAATAAAGAACCATAGTAAAATATATCAAACAACTTATTATTTACTTATGAAATTTTATCACCCATTTATTAACAATTCCATGTTAAAATCACGTTTATGGTAATAACTGCTCCATTATTCATGTATGTTTTAGTTTTATATTTTCATTCTTTTTAATTTAATTATGATTCCATAATATCCATAATTTAATCCATGATATAAATATCATATATAGTCATTATATATTTATTGATATTAATATATAAAATTTAGAGATAGAAAATGAGTTACATTGTTCATGGAGATGGTAGGGAAACGTACGCTTGAACATTGCTTCCATTTTCTCAATAGATGAAAAAATAGACAGGTAAATATTAGTTCACATTTTTTGGATTATTTTTAAATCATATTTATCATATATATTCATCAAACCTATCCTTTTTACCTTTCATGTAAAAATTAATTAAAAATTGTGACACATTGCTTCATGGAGGCGGTTGTCCAAACGTATGCACGAGCAATGTTATCGTTTTTCAATGGATTAGAAGGTAAAAAATTAAATATGATTTTAAAATTAAGTAATTATTTTTTTAATAATTATCATATATATTCTTTAAATAAATAATTATATCCATCCAAGAGAAGTGGTGATGGAAAATGATTTACATCGTTTCGTGAGGCGGTAATCTGCCATAGAGACAATTGATAGTTTAATTTCAAATTTGATAATGAAGATTGGGATATTAGTTATTAAAGTAACAAAAAAACATCCTATTATATGGTATATAATAGTTTTATTATACTATAATTATTAAAACATGAATTAATTCAGTATTTGATGAAGTAAAAAAAAGATCTTAGAGAAGAAAATTACATTCGCTTAGAAAATTGTCCTCTAGATCTCTAATTAAGGATCTTAGGGTTGGTATTTTTAGAAGAAAAGTTTATCTAAAAAATGGATACTAATTTTGGGGGAGATATTTTGAGGGTTTGGTTGAGAAAATTTTCTTAATAGGTGTGAATAAGTGTTGGGAGGAGGTCCCCTTTTAAAATTTAGGAGGAGTGGAATTTTTGTTAACACCCAAATATATTTAATAATGGGAAGTCACTCTTAAGAAATTTGTCTAAAAAAGTGATAAATAATATATTTTAAGGATGATATGGCTGATCGTCACATCCATAAAAATAAAATACACATTTTTAAACATGGCATGCCATTACCCTAAAATTTTACTCATTTTTATGTTTTAGTTTTCACCATGGTAACTTATCACTATTTATCTACATAGTTAATTTAACCATTAATCATAAAAATAAATTATAATTATTATATAATTTGGACCCATTTATTATAAATTTTAAATACTATTTATCAAGTAAATATCTTATGTGTGTTGAAAATTCATTTTATCATATAAGTATGTAACACACAAAATATTATCTTAACCTTAATAGTGGTAATCAATTTTTACTATTTTACTATTATTTATTACCAAAAATAAATTTGGACATATTATATAATAAAATTTAGTATGATTAAAAATATTTAGTCCATTTTATAAAATTCAATTCCCATAAGTGGTAAAATTTAATTTAAAATGAAACCCTCAGATGCGACGAAAATGGGTTTTTCCAAAGTGAAACTTATCATAAGTATAAAATGTTTTAATATAAATATTCAATATTAAATTGATTATAATGATAAGAATTGGATTAATTATAAAATATTTGAAGCAATTATATAATTAAACTATTTTAATATAAAATATTAATTTGAAAATTATTTAAACGAAAAGGCAGTTTTCAATAGAAATCAGTATTTTTCAGTATTTGTTAAAAAATTAATCTTTTCCAATACAATTTCAAAAAATAAACCTAATATAATTTTTAAATATTGATTCTAAAAGTGATTTTATTTTTATTAAAATTCATTTTATAAAATTATAAAAATTAATTTTATAAGTTGTTCACAAAAATAAATGAAAATCATTTTTTGAGAAAAAATATATTTTTGTAGCATATAAAACATTAACAAAAAGTAAGTAAATATTTATAAACATATTTAATTTATATAAAACTTTTATACTTAATTTAAATTTTTTTTACTCTATTCCATATCGCCCAGTTTAATGTCTAGGTTAAAACCCTCATGTTTAAATAATAATATTAATTTTATAATGTAGTTATCTAAAACCCAGTGTTTCATTTAATGCAAGCTAGTGAATAAATTAAATTTATTAAAAAAGATTTAATAAAATAATAGTGTGTTACAGTGATCAACCATGAAAAGAAGTTTAACTATTTCATTAGTGTATCAAAATTAATTATTTTAAAATAATTAACAATTCTAGATTTTAATATATATAAATAAATAGTTTAATATGAAATTAAAGTAGAGATATAGATTATTGAGACCTAATGATCTCATGGGACTAGATACAAGAAGGGAATAATATATTTTCATAGACGTTAAATTGATAAGCCTTATAGATGAAGGAAGAATCAATTTAATGCATTCCAAACATATGGGAAAAATTATCCAGAGAGTTTCATCATAGAAATACAGAAATGTTTCATGTTTAGAAAAATATTGAATAAATATCAACATTACCAAACAGATGTAAATACTATAATCAATATGATGGAAAAAGGAAATATCCAGACAATTATCTTACTATAATCTAAAGTTTTAAATGTATGGATCATGGAAACTATAAAAGTAAATGCACTAAGACGAGGTTCATCAAGTATAATTGACCTCAAAACCCTATAAATCCAAGGGAAGACGGAAGATTATTTGCGATCACTACCATTGAGGTGGACCATGAAAATGAATTGGTGATAAGTTTACTTTTTATTTATTAAATAATTGTGAATTTAATATTTTATTCAAGCTATATAAATTATTTTATATCATTTATGTTATCTAAAAATATTCAAACACCACCTCTAAACTTGAAGACTGAGTTAACAGTGATAACACCAAGTGGTGAAATAATTAATTACCAAGTATATAACTCTTCATTAATGAAAATTAATTACAAAAATCTTATAAAAAATATATTTATTGTCTCTTTAGTCAAATTAAATTCTATACTGAGTATAAAATATCTATTATATATATGTACATATAGAGTCCTGTGTTTTTGGACTGGATGGATTTTTTAGAGGGAACATGAATTTTTAGTTTTGTGAGAAGGCCAAATTTTGAATCAAAGTTAAAAAAATAAATATGATTCATTAAAGTTTTAAAATTTTGGTCTTTATTATTGGTTTAATGATCGAGTGGTGTCTCAAGAGTTCAAACAGTTTTTTGGAAAACGGGCTCTAAAAACTCAAACCTGGAGAAGTTGGAAATGATGCACAGTTTGTATTAAACTGTGCATCCCACTAGAAGAAATTTTGAAACTGGTCTAGTAGTCTTGGTTGCCCTATATGTTTTAGTATAAACATTCTAGATGAGGCACATAGTTGTGTGACTCTTTTAGGTTTCTTAATTGAATAGAAATACATGATCTACACATCATTTCTCAAAATGCGCACATGAATCATGCAAGCCTAATTATTTGGCCACAACCCATGAATTTTTGGGACACAGTTTGTCTAACCATGTGGAAAAACTGATAAATACATTTATAGGGGTGAAATCCTCAGTTTCCCCTTTAGAATTTGAATTGTTTTCTCCCCCCTTCTTTTCATCATACAAACATGGAGCAACCTCTGATAGAGCTCCTCCTCCTATCCTCCAGGTATGATGAGAGATCCTCCATCCAACCATTTTTTGAGTGTATTTCACTATATTGGAATCATATTTATGATTCTAAGACTCATCTCCCTCATTTCTCAGTTTCTATCACTGTATTTAAATATATTTTTATGCGGGCTAATTCACCTTATTTTCACTAATTTTTATTTTCCATTTTTTCAATTTTTCTAAAACTAAATTGATTCAATCCTATATACTGGATGAGTATAGAACCCTAGGTATAAGGTAGATGGTCTATAGATTTTACCTCAAATTTATATCATTTTATAATTTAAGTCATTGTGTCATGAACTGGTATGTCCATGCGATGCCTCTAAAAATGTGAAATTCATGGTGTAAACCCTAAAGACTGGAACTAAATAATTACTTCCACTAAAATTCATCATTAAAGGGTTATCTCCAAAATGTATAAAACCAACTTATTACATGTTATTAAAATTTATTATTAATTAAAATATATATTTCTAAGAAAACCAACTATTAAGGTGTGTTGTATTCTAAAATGAGAATGGATTAATTAAATGGATTTATTCATAATATTGGGCAAATGGATATTCCACCCTCTTTTTTCCTAGTGAAAAAACCAAATCCTAAGTGGTTTGTCTTAGATCATTTTAAATAGAAAATACTTATTAAAATGTAATGTGAATGGTAATACCATGTTATGTGACTTTTTTTATTTGTGAATTAATATTTTGGATAGTAGTTGAATTTGAATAGTTATGATATAGATTACTTAGAACATGAAAATTATTATTTTATAACTATCATGATTAGTGGGTATGAACCTATTTTGTATAAAATAATTATGATATGTAATTCTTAGTCTATGGAATTTATTATTTTATAATTGAAATGGTAAGTTGGAATGTCCCAATTTTTGTATATATCAATTATGATACAGAATGATTAGTACAAGGACTTTTTTATTTTATAATTGAAATGATAATTGGGAATTTCTCTATTTTTGTATACTTGAATTATTATATGGAATTATTAGTGCATGGAATTTATTATTTGATAATTGAAATGATAAGTGGGAATGACCAAATTTTTGTCTACTTGAATTTTAATATGGAATTATTATAAACATGGAATCTTCTAAATTTGAAAATAAATGATTAAATGAATTTTGTATGCCTTGAGAGATACTTGGGTTCTATTTAAATGAACACAAAGTATGAGATAATAGGTTATAAGACTTATATTATTCCATGAGTCATACTTGGATTCCAAAGTAATAATTCCTTAGATGAACTCTTTGGGTGATTTTTTGGTACTTTCCTAGAGCGATACTCAGATTCCAAAGTAAGAAATACTTGTATGGGCTTATATACTGGTTGAGATTGTTATCCCCATAATCGATATTGGTACCCTAGGGTAGATAACTTGGACAAGATTGTTGGAAAGGTAGTTAAAACATGTCACTAGTGATAATAAGTCTCCATTGTGAGATACCTGAGATAGACTTAGTGTGATATGCCTTTGTTCCATATATAGAAATTTACTTGAGATTCCTTTTTATAGATCACTATGGATAGAATCTTATAGTGATTTGTAATTTAACGTGCTCCTGTATTGATACTTGGGATTCCTCTTTAAAGATCTCCTTTGATGGGCCCAAGATGAATTTTTATAACGAAGCTTAATTCAACTTGCCTAAAGATCTCTAGAATTCTAGTTTATTATTTTTAAGGATGTGTCCTTTAAAGAAAAGAACAAGACGGGGTTTAGTACATGTTTTTGTTTATCCCTTATGATGGGACCTCTATGTCCCCATGTTCAAACACCTATAGAACCATATGTATATATGTGTGTGTGTGAGTGTGAGTGTCTATTCAGAAACCTGATATCTATACTAGTTGACTGTGGTTCGAGATATTATTGTCTTAGGCCAAAGCATGTGTGGTTGTCCATATGTCTCTCAGTAACCAATGTCGAATTGTTTAATTTTATTTATTTATTGTTTAACTTTTATACTTGAACACAACTATATTTTATATTCATATGTTATATTATGATTTAGACACCATTGCGGGGTCTTATTTAGTAGATTACACACCCAGATTATGCCTCCATTGCACTGGGGTACCTTATCAGACATCATGTTTTCACATCTATGGATTATTTATTTGCTATCAAGATTGTACCTAGGAGTTAGAAGTACATTACTGGGTCTGGGATCATGATTTTCATAGATATGTACCTTAGGGGAATTTGTTCTTTTCTAATTTCATGTCCTGTATAGTATTTTCTACTTAATGTTTTCTAGATTGTGTATCCCCATATGAAAATACATGCATGATGATATATTTGGAATTGGCCACTTGATTAGTTTAATGTAATTTTATTCCATTTCTCTATCTTTTATTATTACTACTTCTAATGATTCTTGGTTTATTATTTATTTCATAAATTTATATTATACTCTGATCATTTGGGTACAATCCCCCCACTATACCATCATTTGAACCTTGTTTCTCGACAACAACCTCTGACATACAGGGGGGAATTCTTGAGGCCATATAACCTTCCATCTCGGGGCACCATTTCAGTGGCTCCTGGGTCGAGACATTATAAAGTAGTATTAGAGGGTTTTCTTTCCCTTTTTCTTGTTATTTTTGTATGGTAGACTAGAGACTAAAAATGTATCAGTAGTTAGTAATTAATCATGTGTCTAAGTGATCAAACCATGCATGGGGAATAGTCTAAGTGGTCAGGGATGGGATGATTGTTCATGTTGTTCATTATTATAGTATATTATGATTTCACCTTGAGTGATTTATGCAATTTTGGTTCACATTAATTTATGAGATTATAGTATTTATCCTTGGCCTGATATGGCTATGAAGTAGCATTACATGCATCATTCGAGGCACATATAGATTCTCATGACTTTCACATTCCATGCCACAAAGGATGCATTGTTATGATATTTGAGTTTTTTTAATGTGCCTTGTGTGTTTATTTTCATTCATGTTATATACCATGTTAGGTATTTCAGTAACATGTTTATTTTTATACCTTCTTAGGTATTTCATTATCATTCTTGTTACTGTAACATGATATGTGATTTATCTAGTATGTTTCATGTACAACACTCTTCTATTATTTTAGTGTTACGATTAGGATGTTTATCTATATAACATGATTGGGTGTTTACATGCTCACATAGTATATTTCCATGTTTATTTTTAATGATTTGTGCTAATTTAGCATATATATATTCTTACCATGATTTCAAAATCTATTTATGTGTTTTCCAATATTCATTGTTATGTGATAGCATTCATAGTTGTAATTATAAATATACAGTTGGTTAATAAATTTAAAGAATTAACCTAAATGGTGTATTTCTAATTATATTGATAGAGACACAATAAATAAAAAATTATAACGTGTTCATCCTTGAACCATCAAGTAGGTGGGTGTTGACTTTTTATAATTATGATATGGGCCTAACTCAACCCATGTTGGTTGATTATAGTGCTAAAATCCGGTTAAATTAAAAAACTAAGTGTGTTTTAAAGATTAATTTTTAATTTGTTTCAGGTTTCATTTTAATGAACCTGTAATGACTTGATGGGGCCTTGTAGGTTGCCCTTGTACCTACATTATTGATACCCTTATAAGTTTCATTTCATTTAATATACATTAGTACTTGACTCTATGGGAATATGTTAGGTTATATTGGTGTGATTATTTAAATTTTCCACATTTTCATATATGGGATCACATATATATGTATGGTGAAAGTTTACCTGGTGAGTCCACTCATTGATTAATAAGAGAACTATTATCTATTTTGTAGATGTATTTATATGAGGTGTTCGTTAATTAAAATTCCAATTTCAAGTTAAAGCATGCATTCCTCTAAAGATTGGAATTGAAATTTTATTTAACAAAGCCCAATTATGATAACCTTATGGTTAAAAAAGGATAAAAGTAATTTTTTGTGATAAAATTACATATTACGATAGGAAGTAAATTAAATAATAAACATTTAAAAGGATTATTCCTAAAACTTTCTTGTGTGACTTGTGGCATTAACTAAATAAATTTTATAAGTACATATTTATTTGTAACTTGTACTTTATGTTTTAAAGTGATCATTTAAAATGTTAAAGGATCAAATATAAATAAAATAATCAGCATAAATAAAACCTCAAAGTGGTGTTTTAGTTAAAACCCTCTTGTAAGTTAGATAAAATGTTTCTCTGATATTTATTTAGAATAGGAATATTATTAGTTCTCATAGTCTTCTATAACTATTATTAGGCTATAATGAACCTAAATAATAGGCAGTAGAGCCTAGGGACCTCTTCAACATGACCCAGTTAAAGGGTCGACATTTTTTCTTTTTATGTGGTGAGCATGAGGTAGGAAACACCCTCATAACTTTTGAGAAATTTAATATTATTTTGAATCATTTAATATGTGTGGTGCTATATTTCCCATGTGTTCCTATTAGTTTATAATATGTAACCTAGGACGATGGATGGTTATATGGTGTTTTACCCCTTCTTATGGGATTGATTATTAGGAAAAGTTCCAGTTTTATAGGTTAGATGTTCCTAGGGCATGGTCGACCACTTAGCAGGTCATGTGACCTTTATTCTTCTTTAGTTATAGATGAATTGGTAGGTTTTTAGTGTGTTTTATAGACATATGGGATAATACAACTCTACACTAGTTCTTCTTATGGGCTATCAGATACTAGGATGTATATGGATAGAAAGCCTATGGATAGTATCAAGGATGTACCATTTTTCTTGTGAAATTTCAAGGTAGTTTGGGTTGATACCCATGGTACCATCGAGTTATTAAATGGTGCAGCAATCCATATGAGTTCAATGGAAATTGTTAAGGCCTTGATCTATTATGTTATCTTCTTGGATCATTTCTAGAGTAGAGTGACGTGGGTGTTAATATAAATTAGACTCTCCCCAATTCTTGGGATGATTTAATAAATGGATCATGTGTTCTGACATGCTAGCCAGTTTGTTTTAGATTTTATGCCGAATGTAATGAATCATATTGATGTAGGTTCAGAGAAGTGGCACACATACATATAGAATAAATATCATCTAGTGTGAAAATAAGTTGTGTGTATATCTCTCCTTTCAATGATTATTACACTCCAAAGGTGGGGTGTGTCTCTTCATCTCTGGTAAAAAATGACCTACCAAGTAGAAGGAACACGATTGGGTAGTACCATTTGGAAATGGTCATATTTTCCTTTTAACACCCATGAGGATTATAAGATTTCAAATGTGTCGGTGCTTGTAAGGCATCATGATGATATAATGGTTGGATATATATGTTACCCCTGGAAAACACTATTGACCCTCGATAGATTTTTGTGGGCACGCATGAGTAATCACGAGATGACTCAACGGTAAAGTTATCATGGTTAGTTTATGATAATGTTTCAGCATCTACGACCGATCCATTCAATGAAATTTGGATACTGGTGGTTAAACTGTTATTCTCTATAATAGTTGGTTAGGGTTTAATCATAACCTTACTGAGCACATTTTAATGCATATGGTGGGAGTGTCGTGGATTTTACTTATAATTATTGATATCCTCTTGGTGTACTTTTTTCATAGTTATGATCACATCCCCTATCTTGATATCATCTAGGATACACTGAGAGAGCGTTAGTTATATTCCAATATAAGCTAGTATTCCTATGTTTTTTATAAAATAGACTATGTGGGAGTTGATATCTGGAAGTGTTTTTGGTTATAAGTGTATGGTAAGTCTCAAGTGATACCTAGGTTCTTGAGTAAGAACATCATGGATGGACTCATGGGAACCATCCAACTATTTTACTTGACTATCATTGGTCTTAGTTAGTGTTCCTGATATGTGGAAATTCAGCTATGTATTGATGTCTCACATGTAAATTATGAAGTATAAACTACCATAGATAATCTTCTTGGACTCTTATAGGTGATTTTGAGATTATCCCAGGCATCATTCGGGCTCATATGATAGGTTTTCAAGGTTGATGATCATAATGTGTTGGATAAGGTATACACCTATGTTCATACTACGACACAACAACATAAATGAGTGTTTCGACTACAATATGTCATAAAATGTAAATTATAGACTTTATTGTATGTTATTGAGGTAAATTTGAGGTTCTTTAGGTGAAGGCATAATGTTTTGGGTTGTTCTACATTGGAATCCTAATCCAATCGGTTTGAAGATAGTTGGACGAAAGTGGATTGACGCGTTTTCTTTTTTGTATGGATACAGTTAGTGATTAACCATTTCAGGCATGTTTTCATGTTGATAGAGGTGTAATGTGAATGTCGGTATAAGTTTTTAATGGAAAAGATAGTGTGACTAGGATAATTATGGTCGATTTAGAGATGAACATTTTATCATGTTTAGAATCATGTAGGGATCATCATTTGAGAGCTAATAGTATGTTTAGATGGGCTATTTCGATAGCAGGGGTACCGTGACTCAAAATTGGATATTCAAAGTTAAAACCTATGGTGGGGAGTTCCATATGAAGGTTAATGGAAGATATGATAATGATATTTTGTATCATGTTATGTGTAATTGAGTAAGCTCTGTATCGATGTTTTAATTCATCAAATGAGTATTGGATTAGGTTTTAATGGCTTATGTACGTATTATTAAAGGGATTTTTGGTAGTGTGTTGGGAATCTAAAAATTAAACATGCCAATTTAAGTGAATATTTACAACACAAGTAGTTTGGATGATGTTTCTATAATTCACCAAGGATTATCAAGGATGATTATTTTTATGATATAGAGATTATAAAGTCCTATTTTTTGGAACAGATGAAATTTTCCAAAAGAACATGAATTTTCAGTTTGGTGGGAAGACTAAATTTTGAACTGAGATTGAAAATTTAAATTCATTATTTTGAATGCATAAATGTTCTATTTTTAGTATTTGTATAATTCTTGAGTGTTTTTTGGGAGTTTATATGAGTTTAAGAGATTCAAAATTCAAAATCTCAAAATTGGGAGAAGCTGGAAAGGGCGCACAGTTTGTTGGAAACCTTGTATCCCACCATGATCAACCATATGGATGATCCAGTGGAGATGCGGGTCCCACAAAATTTGGTTTAACCATGTGGGAGGATTCATAAGGTCGTGTGGCTATTTTAGGTTTATTAACATAGTAGAAACACACAATCTGTACACAATTTACCAAACCACGAATATGAATCATGTGAGCCCCATTCATAAGAAACCGACCATTCATGGTTGGCACAAGATTTGGACAACCATGAAGACAAATAATGTTCCTCATTTAAAGTGAAAAATATCCATTTTTCATTAATCATTTTAATTATTTTCTCCCACTTCTTCTTCTCTTACCCATGCACAACAACCACCCGTGGAGATCATCATCTCCTCCTATAGGTATGGAGAGATATCCTCTATATAACCAACATTTTTAGCATTGTCTATCATGTTGGAGGAATATATGTGAGTCTGTAACTCATCATCTATCCTTTCTCAGTTTATTTCACGATCTTTAAGTTTATCTTTATATGAGAAAATTCATCCCATTTTTAGGGTTCTTGTACCTTTATTAAATTTATCTCATACAGTATTGATTCATGCATCGATATTGGACAAGTAGAGTTTCTGAAGTATGTGGTAGGAGGACTATAACTTTTCTCTCAATGTTCCATTATTTAATAATTTTGGTCATTTTTATGAGAATACGTATATCCTGGTGAGGCCTCGAAAAATTTGAAATTTTTGGTATATAACCTAATGAATTCAAAAAAATAATTTTTTCCACTAAAATGAATCATTCGTGGTTGCTCTCCCCAATGTGGACCACCCCCTTAGGGCGTGTTCTTAGAATTATTTGTTAATTAATAAACATATTTCTAATAAAACCTCCTAGTGTGGTACCCTTTCTTCTAAAATGATAATGGATTAATTAAATGGATTTAATCATAATGTGGAGTAGATAGATATTCCACCATCTTGTTCCCTAGTGACCAAACCTCCTCTTACGTGGTTTAGCCTGGCTCTATTTAAATGGATAACCCGAATAAAATATAAATTGAATGGTAAGACCATGTCACATGACTTTTTGTTGGTGTGAAATAAGACTTAGGCTAGTAATTTAATTTTTATAGGTATGATACGGAATGATTAGTACATGGACATTAATATTTTATAATTGAAAATATATATGGGAATGGAAATCTTTTTGTATACTTGAATTATGATATGGCATGCTTTGTACATGGTCTTTATTATTTTATAATTGAAATAATAATTGAGATGAACCTATTTTTGTGTACTTTAATTATGATATGGCATACTAAATAGATGCAATTTATTATTTTACAATTGAAATGATAAGTGGGAATGACCCAATTTTTGATTTTTGAATTATGATATGGAAGGACTATTAACATAGCCTCTTATGTATTTGAACTTAAATAATTAAATTAATTATGTATTCCATGAGAGATACATGGGTTAATTTTTATAGAACTCCAATTATGGGATCATAGTTTACTTTATTTATATTCTTCTTGGAGATATACATGGACTCATAAGTTGGAATTCCATGGATGGAATTTTAGGGGAACATTTTTTTATTTTCTGTGATTCATACTCAGATTCCAAAGTAGGGATTTCTTGGATGCGCTCATAGGATGGTTGAGATTATTATCCTTATGAGTGATTCTGATACCCCACGGGAGATAGCTTGGATGGGCTTGGTGGAAATATGGCTACACCATTCTATGAGCAATACGTAGTCTTATATGTAACATCCCAAGTAAAATAATAATAATACATTTTCATATTTATTAATATTTGAGAATTAAATAGTAATTTTACATTAAAGGGCATGCTACGTTTGATGGAATACCTGATACGCAAGAATGGGTTTCTTTGAAATCTTACGTTGCACACAATGTTGGGTCATACTAAAAAATAATAATATAATGTTATTTTATATGGTAGTTATCACCTAGCTGTTGAATAGGTGGGAATGAATAGAACTAACTAAAATATTATTATATGTGTTTGTTAAATTTTTTTACATTTATCAAATAAAATTTGGAGGCTTAAAATGAGAATTAATCCAATTTTAATCATAAATACTCAAATATTATTTAAAAAGACGATTTGCTGCCTTTTGATGGATAACCAATTTAAATATAGTTTTTTTTTCACTTTTATATGTTCTATTTAACAAAATAATATTCTTCTTTAGAATTGGGATGTCAAAATTTACTTTGGGTAATTTTTTTGTATTTTTTTGATAAAATTCATTTTTTAATGAATAGATAAAAATACTTTATTTTAATTAAAAATTTAATTTTAATATAATTTATTTATATCATTAAATTATTTTTTAATTAGTTTTAAAGTTTAATTATATTATAATTTTACTATTTAATCCAATGTTGGTCATTGGAAGTAATTCCACTTTGAAATTTGACACAAACAAGTGTCAATCTTTTGATAATTATTATTTCTTAAAAACCTATTTTTTATTTTGATAACGAGTATTAATTTTAAATAAATTAATGAAAATTCTATATTTTTAATTTGGTAAAATAGATATCATTTTTAAATTTGGAATATCAAATATATCTTAGGCTGAATATTTTGGTATTTTTCTGAAAACCTTCAATTTATGATGAATAGTGAAAACACTTAGTAGTTGTTAAAAAAATGACTTCTTCATATAAATGAAATTTTACCACTTCTATAAATTGAATTTAAAAAATCTGACATACATGGTTGTAATAAGTAAGTAAAATTTGGTTCAATAATATGAAAATAAGTTTTGGGTAAAAGTAACTTTTGACTTTTATTTAACGTGGTTAAAGGAAAATATGGTAATTCAAGGTAAAAATAAAATTATAATAATCTAAATTTATCCTAACACTTTTCCTAACCTTATTGTATGAGTCTTGCCTGACCAATAAAATTGTTGGGTAAGACTTTTTTCCTTTCAAATCCATTTGGGTAAGATAATGACATAAATAACTTTTTATTTAAAGTAAAAATAAAAACATCATAAACATTTATTATTTTGATAAAAAATTAATGTGGGGTTATATAATTTATATGTTTGAATATAAAAATTCATTATAAAGATACAAATATTTTCTATATCATGGTATTTTATTTAAAAATTTTAGATGTCAAATAAATAAAATTATTTATGACACAATAATGATGCAGTGTTTACCTCATTAATGAATGATTTAAATAAATAAGATTTTAAAGATTAAAACAGTATCCAATACCTACCCAATTCTTATTGGATTATTTTATTTCAAACAAGAGTCATCTAATATTTTACTTTAATAATTATTGGACCTTTAAAAACCGAAAATTGCTATATAATAATATAATATTTAAAACATTACTAAAGAGCCCCTCCTCCCCCTTATAAAAATCCCTCAATTGTAACCCATTACTCACACCTATCAAGCCCCTTGAATTTTCCAAACTTTTCCCAAATAAGATATCAATATCTATCTCTTCCACCTAGAATCCTTTCCTTAGGCAGAAATCAATTCAAGAAATCCTTTTGGTTCAAACCAAAGGGAGTTACCCGGTATAAAGTTAATTTCTTCTCTTAAGTTCTTTTCTTTTATTTTACTTCACCAACCCCCTAAAATCTTTTTATTACATTATTTAATAAAAACACAAGTATCCTCAATATACTAGGTTTTTATATGAGAATTATTTGAACTACACTTACACACACCTTCGTCTAATGGGTAAAGAACATATTGTTTTCGTGGACGACGAACTGCTGCCTCACAAAACGATGATTGTTCAATCTTCTCCTACCACATCTTATGGTGGCCATTAATATGGAACTATATTTACCTGTGATATATATTATATTTATATTATCTCTATAATTCTGTATTTTTCATTTTTTATCATACCTTTATGGTTTCCATAATGGGTAAATACGATAATTTCATTTGAGGAAGTGCGGACTACCGCCCCTTCAAAGGGATATGACTCATTCTTGACATACGTGGAACATATAAGTAATGGAGTTAATTAAATTAAATAACATATGTATTATAATGGAATTATAATATACCTTTTTATTATTAAGTTTTCATTCCTTTAAATATAAAATATAAATGAAAGTAGCGTTCATGCATACGTATAGATTACCGTCTCCATGAACGGTGCATTTCATTTCATAACTCCAAATGACATGGAGTATTATAAATACATATACACTAGATATATATGATATTTATTATATCTAAATAATTAATATCATTCTGGAGATAATGGAATTTTGACCACATGGACAATTTGTTATTATAACAAGTTCATTTTTTGACTAATGTTCAGAACATCAACAAAATGTCTGATATGAACTCAATTAATATAATTGTTATTATAAAAGGTAATAAGTGATATAAATAGAATTATAAACATGAAAATGGTTCTTAAGTAAGTATAAATTAACTTAAGTTTATTATTCAGGATTAACAAGGAACAAATGAGTCCTGTCGGACACGAGGTAACATGTTTCTTATATCACTTTTAATTCCGTGAGATTTCCATTTTTCACCACTTATTTATTGCATGTGGTCTATTGTGAACATACACTTGACATATATTATAGTTATTCTATTTATATTCATGGTATTCTATGATTAATTTTTGGGTTATTATCTTTTGTTCATACGACTCGATTAATTACAATGTGGTAAGGGGTTTTCATCTCACTTTTTATTCCTGTGAGATTCATGCTATATTTGCCAGTATTTCCTTTTGTGTGGTGTATTTACTGACCATGATTGTATTTATTGTGAAATATAATTTAACTTATCAGCATTTACATCTTCATTGTATGATTCTTCTTTAATGGGTAGTATGTTTTGTAAGTTACCAAATCACTGAGGAAATCTTTCACCCTCCTCTTTTTAAAAGACTTAATTTATGTTCTGTCTTTCAATTTCCACTTTCTTATATCAGGATATGTTATTATATATCCTTATTTTTGTAAATTATATGTCCAAGTGATTATATAACATTTTCCCTCTCATAAAATCATTTTCTTATTTTTAAAGTGACGTCATTAGGATGCCGAATTTCGGTAAGAAAACTTCTTAACCCAATTTCAATTATTTGGGTTAAACTTTAGCATCTTGATTGTGTCATTCTATGAATATGTGTTAATGAAATATGATTGTTTTATAAAAAATATCCACTTATATTTAGAGTATTCTAATGTTTCACACATAATTATGTCATGGATTTATCCTTAATCTAAGGATACGATCGTTGTATGAGACTTTATCTCAATTTACATTCCAATGAGACTTATTTGTTGTTATACACCAAGTAACTTTTATATGGTGTATATAATTCCCTTTGACTTATTATATCATAAAAATCTTTATTCTCATGATATTATAAGCTTTGATTAATTTTATTCTTCAATTATTTGTATTCAAGCATCTCTCATTTGGTTAGGAACTCTTTAACTAAAATATTGTTTTAATTGTTTTAAAGATTTATAATTCTAAATATTTCTCTTTAATATCCATGTTTTTTAAAATATTTTAAGGATTTATTTTTATGGATATGAATGTTTGAAATTAAAATTAATTTTAAAATATTCAAAGTTCTGTGGGACATTTTGATTCAAAAATATCATTATTAAATGTTATAAATGGTTTTGAAAATGGTTTGATAAAGCATTGATTATGTCAACATGTTAAAATGATATATTGTGATTGTAATGTGGAAATGTTATATTTACTTTATTCTTGTTTTATGTGTTATTAATATGTTACTATTATTTGGAATTTTTTACATATATGGGTGGTTCTGTGATAAACCAAGGGCGGGTGAGCCCGAGACAGCTCTCCAATGCATTGGGTAATGTGACTGAGGTAAACGATAATGTTTAACATAAGAGATTTAGGGAATATACTGTGATGGTTATTCCAAGTGTAACTCTCAATGTAGAAATGAAATATGCAATGTAAGTATGATATGGATGCCATAATTTACCTTTAGTATTTATGATTTCTAAGTGTTATTCATAAATCTTATCATTTCATGAGGTATGTTACAGAGCTTATGTTTTGTATGTATTGATGAACTAATGTTTTATTTATTTATTATATAACCCTTACTGAGTTTTTTATGATCATCCCAATTTTTTTAAATGTTTTTCACAGGGTATACGATAGGGTAAGAGAAAGGAAGAACTCTAGAAGATTTATATTAGGAAACAAATTATTGATTTCACTTAAGAATTTTTATTTTATGAAAAAATAAGTACTGAGTAAAGGTGTCTACATTGTAATTTTTGAGATTTAATGTAATATATATGGCTTAATTCTATAAAAATATAAACCTAAAAAGATCTTCAATGTGAATTATTAAATTAATTCAAGATTATGTAATATTTACGGTTGGGGCCATATATTTGGTATCAAAGGTCGGTTTAGATAACATTAGGGATTATGAGTTTTGGTTAGACACATGGTTAGTATTTATGTCTACTCTTTAAGTTAAATCCTTATATTGTGACTTTTTTATATCAAGGAATGTCTATTACAAATAGAAGGAGGAGGATCTCAAATGAAATTCCTATCTCTTCTTTATGACTTTCTTGAAATAATTATTACAAAGTCATGCCCGGACGATTCTGTAACATTTTATAACATAAAACTCACTTACAAGAAATTGTTTAAAATATCAAACACCTCCACTATACCTCGATATCATCATGGATCATGGTATGTATTTAATCAAATCCTATTTTCAAAATATTCTCATATTTTCAAGAAAGTTAAATATTATCAAGGAATTTTCAAATATTTTACCTTATTAAAATATTTTGAAGAATCTTATTATTTTTAAAAAGGTGATGAAGAAGGAGACCCTTGAGAAATATATTTATATTTTATTTTAAATTAAATTATTTCAGTACATAATTAAGGTATTTTAAAAGGAATTTTAATTTTATGTTTCAATCATACTCAGTCTGACTATTTTATAAAAAGAATGTTTTATCAGATGTTTTGAAACTATATGTTATACATGATTATTTTCCAAAACTATTTTTGTGTGAACACCCATATAACCCATGTTGTAAAAGGTGTATTTAGATGAAGGAAGAAAATTATTTTAAAGGATATCTAAATCATTGTTTCAATGCATGGACCTTCTACCTATGTGAACAAGATGACAATGAAACCATGTGGAAGCCATGATCAAAGAATAAAGTTCTTTCTTTAGGAAATAGTTTTATTTTATCATATGTAGGTGAAAAAAATGACAATATATATAATTATTTATTAATATGTTGATGTCTTAATGAGTTGGGATGAAAATTATAGGTATAATACAACCTTTGAGGTTAAAATATGTTAGGTTTATTTTTGAGTTTTATAAAAATTAAAACCCGTAAAATGGGTGACTACCCATCGCGTCCAGCAAGGCCATGGGAATCGAACCCACAACTGAAGGGAGACCAGGGTGCATCACCTACCACTGAACTTTGTGATTTCCCAAGTTAGTATAAGTTATTCCTTTAGTTAAATGATTCTATGGATCAAGAATAAGTTGATATTAGGAACTTATGTTTTATCAAATTGATATCCTTAGTATAAGAAAATGATTTGGTGATTAAGTGATAAAGGTTATTTTGGAAGGCGTTTTCTCTTTTGGGGAATAACTATATGCATATGGAAAATAGAATACAATGGGATTTCATTTTTGGAATAATGGTTGAAATTTTATTTTGGAAGAATCTATGTTATATGTATATTTGTTTTATTTATGGAAATGATTAAACTATCATAGATAATTTTTGATTAGGTTAATTAAACTTAAGTATGAGACATTAAGAGCAATCATTTTTATTTAGAGATAAATGTTAAGATTTACTGTAGAAGACTATGTTATTAAATCCTTTTGAGTTTTGGGTTTCAATCTTAGTTTGTTTTACTTTGAAGAATTTTTTGGACAATTTTTTATTGAATGGTCTTTTTTGAACTTTGGGTATTGTTTGTCGAATTTTGGGGATTATGAGTAATATTTCTTTTTTTAAAGGATTATCTTTTTTTGGGATTATTTGATCTTGTACTAACCATTTTGGTTTTAGTTAATTTATAAGGATAGGAAAAATATATAGTTCATCTTTTGTGGATTATGTGATTCTCTAGAAGGTGATTACAGAACTTTAGATGAAAACAAGTCATCTTGTATACTCATCATTTTGAGAAAAGATGAGTTTTTGGCAGAAACTTATTAAAGGATGAACTCTACTTGAAAATTAAGTATATTTCCTTATGTCCTTAATCAATATCATAAATAAATTCTCTAAATTTATGAAATGTAACTTAAAATAAAAAAAATTTTCTCTTTACTTTTCCTTCTAGGAAACCAAAGACCATTTAACTTATCATACGTTTGTGATTTTCTGGTGGTTAACTTTCCCCTAATCATGTTTTCTATCACTCTCCCTTAGAACTTGACACTTAGTTTATTATCTATATCCATGTTTTCTTACATGGAATCTTAGTATGGGTTATCTTAGGTGACCTTTGTACTTCACTTACTTTATTTTAAAGTGATAGTTTAATTGACTTTTTTTTCTGATGTGGGAATTTTAATGATGTTTCCAAGCCCAATTTTAAAATTGTGAGGACACAATTTCTAAAAGGGGGGAAGGGTGTAATATCCTAAGTAAAGAAAGAATAATACATGTTCATGTTTATTAATATATTGAATAAAATATTAATTTTACTCTAAAGGAGATGATATGTTCAATGACGTACCCAATATGCAACAACGAGTTTCTTTGAAATCTTACGCTGCACACAATTTTAGGTCATTCTGAATAATAATAACATAATATTATTTTAAATGGTAGTTAATACCTAGTTGTTTTATTGGTGGGAATGAATAGAACTTAATAAAATATGATTATACATGTTTGTTAAATGTTTTTACATTTATCCGATAAATGTTAGAGGCTTAAAATGTGAATTAATCCAAATTTAATCATAAATCCTCTAATATTCTTTAAAAGGTTGATTTACTGCCTTTTAATGGATACCCCTCATTAAATATAGTTTTTGTAACTTTTATATGTTCTATTTGAAAAATAAAATTCTTCATTAGAATTGGGATATCAAAATTTACTTCGGGTAATTTTTTGGTATTTTTCTGCTAAAATTCATTTTTAATGAATAGTTAATAATACTGTATTTTAATTCAAAACTACCTTTTAATATAATTTTTTAAATGGTTATATTATATTTAAAATTGGGTTTAATGTATAATTATATTATATTTTAACCATTTAATCCAATGTTAGTAATTTTAAGTAACTTCAATTTTAAATTTGACATAAACAAGTGTCAATCTTTTAAGAAATATTATTTCTTAAAAACACGCTTTTTATTTTGACAACAGGAATTAATTTTAACTTAATTAATGAAACCTATATGTTTTGAATTTGGTAAAATAGATATGATTTTGGTAATTAGAATATCAAATATAGATTAGGCTGAATTTTTGGTATTTTTATAAAAACCATCAATTTTTTATGAATAGTGAAAACATTGTATAGTAGTTCAAAAACCGATTTCTTCATTTAAATGAGATTTTATCGCTTCTATGAATTGAATTTCAAAAATATGACAAACATGGTTGTTATCAGTAAGTAAAATTTGGTTCAATAAGACGAAAATAATTTTTGGTGAATAGTAACTTTTGACTTTTATTTACTACTGTTAAAGGTAAATAGGGAAATTCAAGGTAAAAATAATATTATAGTAATATAAAATTATCTTAACACTTGTCCTAAACTTATTGGATGAGTCAATGATGACCAATAAAATACTTGGGTTAGATTTCAGGCCTTTGAAAGCCATTTGGGTAAGATAATGGCATTAATAACTTTTTATTTAAAGTAAAAATAAAAACATCATAAACATGTATGGTTTTTCTATTAGAATTTTAATGGCAGGTTACAATATTTATATATTTGACTATAAATATTCATCATAAAGATAAAAGTATTTCATACATCATGGTATTTTATTTATAATTTTTAGATGTCAAATAAATAATTTTATTTATGACACAATAATGATGCAATGTTTACCTCATTAATGAATGATTTAAATAAATAAAATTATAAAGATTAAAAAAATATCCAAAACCTGTTAAATTCGTATTGAATGATTTTATTTCGATCAAGAGTCATCTTATCTTCAAATTTAATAATTTTTGGACCTTTAGAAACCGAAAATCATTAGATAATAAAATAATATTTTCAAACATTATTAAAGATCACCTCCTGCCCCTTATAAAAAGTTGTCACCTCTAACTCATTACTCACACCTCCAAAGCCCCATGGATCATCCAACATCTTATCAAATAATCTTTCAATATCTCTCTCTTCTACCTAGAAGCCTTACATTAGGCAGAAAGAACTTCAAGAAATCATTTTGGTTCAAACCAAAGAGAGTTACCCGATTTAAATGTAATGCCTTCTCTTAAATTCTTTTCTGTTATTTTACTTATCCAACCCCATAAACTCTTTTTATTCCATTATTCTATAACAAAGAAATTATAATAAATATAAAATTTTGTATTTATGATAGTTTTTTGAACTAAAATTACACACACCTCCGTCTAATCGGTAAAAAACATATTGTTTCTGTGGACGGCGAACTACTGCCTCAAGAAACAATGACTGTTCAATATTCTCATACCACCTTTTATGGTGGCCATTAAGATGGAAATTCATTTACATGTGATATGTATTATATTTATATTATCTATATACTTTTTTATTTTTCATTTATTTCATACCTTTATGGTTTCCTTAATGGGTTAATATGATAATTTCATTTGTGGAAGTGCGGACTACCACCCCCACAAAGTTATATGAGTCGTTTATGCCATACATGGAACATATAAAGGATGGAGTTAATTAAATTACATAACATAGATATTATACTGGAATTATAATATACCTATTTATTATTATGTTTTCATTCATTTAAATATAAAATAGATATCAAAGTAGCATTCATGTGTACGTACGGTTTACCATCTCCATGAATGGTGCATTACATTTCATAACTCCAAATGATATGGAATATTATAAATACATATAAACTAGATATATATGATTTATATGATATCTAAATCATGAATATAATTCTATATATAATTTAATTTTTACCACATGGACAATTAGTAATTATAAAAAGATCATTTTTTACTAAAGTTCCGAACATCAACAAAATGTCTGATATAAACTCAAATAATTAACTAATATTTATAGAAAGTTAATAGGTGATATAAAAGGAATAGTAAACATGAAAAAGTTTCTTAAATAAGTATAAATTAACTTTATTTTACTATTTAGGATGAACAAGGGACAAACATGTCAAGTCGGACATGAGGTAAGGGGTTTCATATCTCACTTTTAATTTCGTGAGATTTCCATTGTTCACCACCTATTTATTGCATGTGGTATATTGTGTACTGAAATTTGATATATATTATCATAATTCTATTTATATTCATAGTATTCTATGATTAATTTTTTGGTTATTAACTTTTGTTCATACGAGTCGATTGATTACAATGTGGTAAGGGGTTTTCATAACACTTTTTATTCCAGTGAGATTCATGCTATATTTTCCTCTATTTATTTTTGTGTGGGGTATTCAGTACCCAAGATTGTATTAATTGTGTAATATAATTTAATTTATTAGTATTTACATCTTCATTATATTATCCTTATTTCATGGGATGTATGTTTTGTAAGTTACCAAATTAGTGAGGGAATCTTTCACCCTCTCCTTTTTAAAAGACTTCATTTTTGTTATATATTTTAATTTCAACTTTCTATGTAAGGATATGTTATTCAATATCCTTATTTCAATACAATTTGGGTCCAAGTGATGATAGAACATTTTTTATCTCATAAATGAATTTTCTTAATTTTTAATGACGTCGTTAGGCTGTCAAATTTTGGTAGGAAAGCTTCTTAACCCAATTTCAATTATTTGGGTTAAACTTCTACTTCTTGATTATGACGTGCTATAAACATGTGTCAATAAACTCTGATTGTTTTACACTTAATATCCAATTATATTTGGTTTATTATTATTTTTAATACATAATTGTGTAATTGATTTATTCTTAGTTGAAGGATACAATCTTTGTAAGGGAATTTGTCTCAATTTAAATTCCATTGAGACTTATTTGTTGTTATACACCAATTCACTTTTATATTTTGTATATACTTCCCTAGGACATATTATATCATGAATCTCTTTATTATCATGAAATTATAATATTTGATTAATTTTATTCCTAAATTATTTTTATTCAATGGTCTCTCATTTTGTTAAGAACTCTTTTACTAAAATATCATTTTAATTATTTTAAAGATTTATTTTTCTAAATCTTTATCATTAATATCAAGGTTTTAAAAAAAATATGGATTTATTTATATGTATAAAATTGATTGAAATTAAAATTACTTTTAAAAGTTTCAAATTAATATGGGACACTTTGATTAAAAAATCTCTTTATTAAATATTTTAAATGGTTTTGAAAATGGTTTGATAAAGCATGGATTATTTCAATATCTTGAAATGATATATTTTGATTTCAATGTGGAAATTTTATCTTTCCTTTATTATTGTTTTATGTGTTATGAATATGTTATGGTTATTGTGAATTGTTTATGTATATAGGTGGTTTCACGATAAACCTAGGGTGGGTGATCCCGAGATAGCCCTCCAATGCATTGGGTAACGTGAAATAGGTAAACGTTATTATTTCTCCTAAGATATTGAAGGAATATAATATGATGGTTATTCCAAGTGTCACTCCCTATGTAGCTGTGAAAGATAAAATATAAATATGATATAGATTCCATAATTTACCTTTATGATTTATGATTTCTATGTGTTATTCATAAATATTATGATTTCAGGAGGTATGTTAAAGATATTTTGTTTTATATGATTTGATGAACTAATGTATTCATTATTTATTTCATAAATATTATTTAGATTTTTATTATCATACCATGTTTTTGAAATGTTTTTCATAGGGTATAAGGTAGGTTAAGATAAAGGAAGAACTCAATAAGATTTATACCAAGAAAAGAATTATTGGTTTCTTTTAAGAATTTTGATTTTATGAAAAATTTATATTGAGTAGAAGTGTCTACTTTGTAATTTTAGAGATATAATGTAATAGTTATGGAAATATTCTCTAAAAATCTAAACATAAAAAGATCTTCAATGTGAATTATTAACTTAATTCAATATTATGTCATGTTTAAGGATGAAGCCTTATATTATATGTGAGATCGATGGGACATGATTAGTGGGTTATTCATTTATACCATTGAATAGTTATTAATTCCTATTATATTAACCATATTTCTCATAAAGTCATTTCTAATATTAGTGATGAGAAATGTTTTCTAATAAATAAAAATATGTTAGTGGAAATTGATGATTTCCAAGGCTATTTGAAATCAGAACCTTCTGGTTGCACTTGAAAACTTTAGATCCTTGTGTTAAGTGAGTGTGGGAAATTTTGGTTCGAATAATGTTTAGGAATATTTATATTAATTTATATGAAAAATACATAATTACCTAGATATATATGAACAAACCCCACATAAGATATATAATAATTTTAATAGTTAGTATAATATTCTACTGATTGTGGAAAACATTGTTGTCTATATTAAAAACTCTTATTTTCTACACTGATTATAGATCACATAGACTTGAAGTGGGATGATTTATGGAAAATTAATTAATCATGATGTGATACCATTATCTTCCATGATTTTTATATTTGTTATCAATAATTAGGAAAAGATAAAATGAAATTATTATGAATGATCAATGAGGAGAAAAGAAAAATTATATTTGAAAACTTTATGAACATATAGAAATAAAATTTTCTAGTTAATATTGATAAAAAATAAAAAGTGTTATATTGTTGATATCACTTTGTGTTGTGTTGTATTTAATATAAATTTTTGGAAATATGTAAAGTTTAAAAGATCTTAAAATTAAGTTTAATACCCCAAGATCTATAGTGATATGATTGGAATTCCAAAGTGTTGATGCTCCTATGATTTAAACCATAAAAAATTTATGGGGATCAATGATACCCAATTTAGAGTAATTGTGAGTTGCTATAATATATATATTAAAATAGATATACTAATATAAAAGTTTCATAGAGATCCATTCATGGATGAAAATTATGTTTTGAGTAATGTAGTTCATGTCATTATATTATTAAATAATAATTCACTTGATGGAAAAGATGGTATGAATATTTTGCTTAGTATTTCACAAGAATATCATGTTTATGTAGATTTAGTGATAATATGAGTTTCATCATTGCGGAAATATAATTTGTTAAATTTTAAATAATGTGTGATGATTGTGTATACTATGCATCATGTTTAATGACTTGTGAAACTTTGGATATACTATCTACATCATACAGTGTATGTTCGAACAAAATATATGGTATGTAATGGTCTAATTTGATTTAGAAGAACATTGATGTTATTTCAATGAAATTTGGAAAAATGGATAAGACCCTATGCTTCATAAACAACATCCCATTGGTATATTTATTTATAAATGCATCCTATGTAACCATAATACATGTATCATATTAACATTAGATAAGTGACTGTAAGAATGTTTATTATTTTAAATAACCATCAAACCTCAGTTTTATCATGCTGTCAATATGTTATGGTAACTTATCATCTTCAATATCGATTGTGTTTTTACATGAAATAGTTCCATATTGTGTGGGTGATTTGATGGTTTTCCATGTATTTTATTTGATAGTTGTTTATGTGTTCGATCATAGGGTTACATGTGGGATTGATATTGTTTCTCCATGTGGTCAATCTAAAAGTTTTTCATGTGGTTTATCTGACAAGTTTTTATAAAATTGATGTAATGGTCATACATATAGTTAATTTAAACTAATAATTTTGATTGATATAGATTTAAATATAGGGTTTATCCTCATCTTCAATTATAAATAATCGCATGGTTGTTAAAAAGGGATGGTTGATCCTAAATAGAAAAATTCAAGAAATATTTTGGGTAAAAATATGAGTTTTTAGAAGTAATAATTCTGAAGATATTTTAACAAGATGATGATTTATCATGTATTTACGTTAATATATCATTAACCCATAATCTATTCCATGATTCTTGATACTGAAGAAGTAAATAATATCTTTTAGGAATCTATTTACCGTGAACAATGTGTTTCTAAATATTATAAGGGTTTCCATGATGCATGCACGTGATGAATGAAGGTGAGCACATGAACATGTGAAATGGGAATATATAAGATAAAAATAAGTAAATAAGATAATTATACTTTTCTATTTAAAATAAAACTTTCCTTAGTATTAAGGATGTAATTTTATGTGATTTTAGTGCTCATAGTTTTGGAAATTAAGTTTTAATTTTTTAAGGAAGAAAAAAAGAAACAAATGTTAGATTTTGGGGAGTTTGATGATGAGGAATATCTAGCACTATAGAGACTATTATCTATATATAAATATATTTTCAGTTAAAGTAAAAAAATTGGCATGGAATTCTGTATTCATAAAATATATTATGAAATTTGAAATAAATAGAAGAATCATGAGACCTTATACATGATGTGTTGCATACCTTGAATTATCCAAGAAACAGAAAGAGGTAATCGGTGTTGCATGCCAAATATTCGTCTACAATTCATAAGAATATAACAAGAAATTATTCCAGTGTTAGTCATATGAATTGGAGAAAAATAATTGAGAAAAATATATTGGGGGTTATATAAATCAATTTTTCATACACATGATGGAGTTCTAAGGGTTCCAATCTACAACCACCATTCTATAAAAGACCATGTAAGTTTCAGTTTCATTATTCTTAATTATTCTATACTCTATCCAATATGGTGAGAATTCCAACCTACCCCATATTGTTTTATATGTTTGAATAATATTGATGCTTATATATGAATATTGTGAGTGAGGGGAGAAGATCAATACATATAATATAGGAGGGACTCCATCCCCCATAGGTGATCTTTTATAATATAAGTACAAGATAATTATCTTGTACAAAGGGATATAAATCCCTAAATTATTTTATAACCTTTTGGTTCTCGGATAAAAGGTTCAAAGTCATACTTCTTTTTGGGGTTTATTTAATAATAATAATGAACCTTTGTACATGGGATATCAACCATGTTACATTGGGGATGTATTCATCATTACGATGGGGAACATGATTATAAAAATATGGTTTTATATTTTTTTAATTAATATCACATATCTACATATGCACCAAAGGATAGATAATGAGATAGAAAGATATCTGAAAATTGAATAAGTTAAAGAGGTAATAGGGATTAAGGTTAAAATTGGATAAAATAATACCAATGTTGATTCACCCCCTTTTAGTGTTGGGCACATCCCAATGTGATTCTAATAAAAAGAATATAATTGATCAATTAATTAAAATCTTAGAATGGAAAGCAATGTGGAAGATCCTATAAGTAAAAAATATCACCAACCTTATCCATTATAAGGATTGAAAGGGGTATATTCTCCTTGAATTTTCTAAGGGTATGTAAGGCAATCATAAAGGAATAGGGGATATCATGCCTTGCTAAAATTATTTCTCAACCACATATTTTGGAGATGATTAAAGTGATATAGAGGGTTGATTTAGAGATACAAAATATAGTGGAAGTAGTAATAAAGAAGAGAACCATAGAATTAAAAATCGAAAAAAATCGATTTTTAAGATTTGGGATAAGATTAAGTGCACCATCATTTATATAGATAAAGAATGATAAATTAGAAAATTCATATATCATATCATTATTAATCCACCATAGAAGTAAAAATATGAATAGATATCTATAAGAACACTTTCTATAGATAATATGTATATGAGTAATGTTGAATTTATATCAATGTTCTTCGTATGCCAATAAGTTAAGGAAGAATAATAAAAGAAAAAAGAGATGATGTAACCATTACCAATACCAACATAGAAATGGAACATTATCATTATATATTTCTTTTATGTTTCTTCCAAATATATATAAAGGAATAAATGGAATATCTATTATAGTGGATTATCTAACAAAGATTGATCACTTTATTTCTGTTCAAAAAAACTTTTACTTGATCTAATTTCCTAATATATATCAGAGAAATTATGAGGTCACTTGCATACCACTATTGACTATATTTGATTGATATCATAAGATAAAGTAAATTTTCTAGATGACTCAAAAAAAATTAAATATATATGGGGACTTCTATTTAACATATCACTCTCAAAAAATGGTCAATATAAAAGGACTTTTAAATCTCTAGTAGTTGTAATCAAATCCGACTACATGGACTTTAAAAGTGGATGGGATCAGTGTATTTAATTGATTATGTTGTCATACAATAATAAATTTCATTCAGTATTTCATATATGACCACATAAATATATCTAAGTGTAGGAATATTTAACTCCATAATGATGGGATAAATTTTAAGAATGTATGATATTGGGAATAAAATTGGTGAAATAATTGATAGTTAAATTCCAATCCACTAATAACTATATCTGATAAGTATAGAGTAAGTTAAAGAGATATTATAATAATTATCTATAAGACCCGGGGTTTTATTTTGTGGAAAAATTATAACATTTAATATATCCATGTAATGGAGCCATGATGCTTGTGAATATAGGAAGCTAGCTCCTAGGTACGTAGGTCCCTTTTAGATTATTAACATCATTAGATCTATGGTATATCATCCAAAACATCCAAAAAAACACATATTAAGTACATAATATGATCAGTGTTTCCCTAGTGAAGAATTAAATTCTTGATCTCTCGCATTTACTAAACATGGAGGTGGTACAGTTGGACAGTGATATCTCTTATGAATATCATAGGGATAAATTTCTACAAAATAAGAAAACTCACCTTGTCAATGTACGATGCCAAATTTTATGTATAAAGAGGAAATATTGGAACCTGAGGATGTAGAAAAAAATTACCCTTATCTATTTTCATATGATTGTTTGACTTAAAATTTTTAGGGAAAAATTTATGTAGGGGATAAGAAGGTAACACCCCATGTTTCTATATAAAAATTAAATTATAGATCTAATATATTTGTTGAATTATTTTCATAAAAACTCGAGTATATTATATTTTTCACCATGTTATAAAGAAATGATTTGATTTTATAATATATCATTAAAATTATGGATTTGGATATATTCCATAAGATCAATACAAGAATAATGGTATAATAAATACACAAAAACATAAGTAAAATATTAAAATATGATGGATCATTGTCTCTATGAAAAGCCACAATTGTGAATAACAATATAATAAGAAATGAAAATATTTGAAATAAAATTAATATATTGTATAGAAAGGTAGGTAACCTTGAGTAAATTTAATTTAAATAAAAATGAAGTAAATATTATGTATTTATAGTAAGTAAATGGATTGAAATTCCACAACCCAAACCACTAGGTCCAAGTTGGAGAGCCACAAGACCTGAGGCATGTCTCCCCTTATGGAAGAGGCTACCGACTAGCATCGAGGGTTTGAATATTTTCAGTGGAGAGAATATACCCTTAGTATCATGTATTTTCAAAAATAATATATATATATATATAGAATATAAATAGTACAGATAAATATCAAATATCATAATAGATGGCACACGTTTCTCACCAATAGGTAAACGAGCTCCCAAAGCGGTAATCCAAACTAGAGCATAAGTGAAACTAGATAAATAAATAAAGTAACATAGTGTAAAATCATCCAATCTCAATCTCAATCCTAATACTAGCTCCATACTCCTAGGCTCGACTATATTTCATGGGCCACTTTCCCTTTCTTGTCTACCTATACAAGAATTCTATCTGTTCATTGAGAATCACATATATGGTGTGAGTAATAAAACCCATCAGGATACCACCAATGCTCAATAAATGTTTTTTAAAATGTATAATAGGTGTATTCCATGATAACATAAAAAGTTAAAGAAAGCTTAAATAGTGTTATTTCAAGCATATGTGTTCTAAAAAATCCACCATAATCCCCATTAATACCTGATTTTACTCCATGCTATAAGGATGATCCAGTATGTCAGAAGTTATCAAGAAATACCCACTAGGTTAGAGACATGTTACATGGTATCCTCAAGTAGTTGAGTCTCAGGTTATGCCTCAATGATGAATAGGGAACATGTACATGGAATCCTAAAGAAATTGAGTTCTGATATGCCAACTTCATTACCACAATGCATCGAGTTTTGGCATTTGTAATTGGTTTCTGCATGGAATAGCTTTCTAGGCCAACATCAATGAAATAATTATCTTACCCTATATTTGGATCCACTATCTTCATCACCAGACTTCATGCACAATTCTCATGTAAGGGGTAACCATACAATGATGGTCGACCTATTATGAATACCAAGAACAAAACATACAATGAAATTGTAAAACCAATAACAAGGAATAGAAAAATAAGACAAGTATACCATGTCATCATGAATATGTAGTAGCAATATATAAGAACATGTGATCATTATCAATCGTGGTAACAAGATACTATATAAATAGTCATGGAGATAAGAATCATATACAACTATCATAATGTACACATACACCCACAACATAACACCATCAATCATGGACAATAAGATAATAAAACAAATCATGAATTAAAAAAAAGACTATAAAATATAATCAAAAGGAAAGGATCTTCCAACCATAAGGTTGATGATGGATAACTCTAATTTTTGTCAAAGGATCAATGTTTAACCATGTCACACACCCAAAAATAATTTCTCACACATCAAGAATGTTGATTCTGTTTCTGTTTCATCGAAAAATATATTTAAAAAAAGACAATTGAGAGGATTCCATGTAAATAAGTTCATTCTAGAATTAAATACCTCATGGATTCGACTAATGGAAATAGTTCTGAGATATGTGGAAGGGTCGGTCATCAATTCATCAGATCTGTTTCCAATTCAAGAACAGATCATGAATTCCACATCAATTATAGAAGATAACATGGATTTTACCTAATGAACATAGATCCAACAACATTTATTCAATGGAAAAGAGATCCAAGATGATATTATAGAATAATAGGATCTCTTAATGATTGAACAAAAGAAACTTACCTATAAGCATCCACTATTTATGAGGGAACAATCTTTGGTCAAAGGGATGTCATTGGGACATAAAATCCACCAATGATTAAATAAAATAAACATTAATATATTATAGGTCTATCATCAATCCACTATCAAGAAGAGTTATATGAAGAAAATTCATAAACAAATTCCCATAGAACTTATGTATTTAGTGGTAGATCTTAATCCGATCATGTGATGTCCTCAAAATAATAGATCTTCTATCAATCTATGAAGAATGAGAGAATTCATCATCAAATAATTATAAAAACCAAATATTCATCATATATCTATGCTCATCTCACAATAATGAATATGTATTCAGATTATATCTATGGATAAATCACTATTCTAGTAGTATAAAATCATCCAACGATTGAATATCCAAGGGGATATATATGTTATAAATATAGATTTAATAGGGAATATCTATTATTTTTAAAAGAGGGGGTTTGGTCCAAAATGGGAGGAACATAAGGAATCAAAACATGTGAAATTAAAACACCCAAGGTTCATTTAATACACCCTTTGACTAAGTACTTCATATAGCCGTTAGAATATGAATTTTTTTATACCCACGTTTTGAATAACCATATGGCTAGTGGATCCCCACCAGCTGGCTTGTTGCCTTCAATTTTCCACTATGAAGACCTCTATCTCAATTACATAATATATCATCATGATAACCCCTATAACATAAATTTCAACCTCCGAAATAGATATTAAAGATAGAAAATAGTATAGTAATAAATAATTCATTAATTTAAACATCCTAAATATTAGAAACAAGATAGAATATTACAATTCCCCCTATAACAACCTCTTTTTCTTGAGAAGTACCATTAAAGTTTGTGCAGAAACAAATCAGGACATTGAGATCAAACATCATCCTATCAATTCCATGTCTCATCATTAATACATCCATGATTCCATTAAATCAAGACTAGTGGAACTGTCTTCCCTCAAAGGACTTTCTCACTCTGGTCTACAATCCACCTCTGGTGTTCTGCATGTGATGCATCAATATATAACTTAACATCCTCATAATCATGGACATGCATAGGATCAATCATATAACATTATAGATGAGACACATGAAACACATCATTAATACCTTGGTATTGAGAAGGATGATCCAGATGGTACACCGTTATCCCAATCCACTTGGTGACTTCAAATTATCCAACATAGAATGACACTTGTTTCTCTTGCATCCTCTAATGTTGTTGGCCTAACCAAGGATCCACTCTTAGAAAAAACCCAGTCTTCTACAGAACACAGCAAAGAAATCATCCTTTGGTTTTTATGATAATTTATCTTACTTTAAGCTATGAAAAAACATTTTGGAATCAGATGAACACTCTCGAAGGTATCTTGTACCATACCGGCCTCCACAACTACTGCCTTATCATCCTTGTGACAAAAAACGTGTTATTGCAATGGTCTACCATAAATAACATGATAAGATTCCATCTAAATCATATCCTAGTAATTATTTTTATATGGTTAATCAAATAAGGATATGTGATCATCTAAAGATCCACCAATGTCTAGAACACATTCTTGAAGCATGTATTTAAATATTTGGATTGTCTGCTCCTACTGTCCAATTTTTTTAGGATTATATTTTGTAATAAATCTCAATTGAGACCCTAAAACTTTATATAAACCCTGATAGAATCACGACCAAAAACATTTATCTCTATCATATAAAATTTTCAAGGGAACTCTATACAATCATATTATCTCATAAAAATATGGATTTCCTAGTTTATCCACTATGTGTATCTCATAGATCTGTAAAAAATAATAAACATTCATTAGATGGTCATAAATCACCCAAATAGAGTCATAGATCCACATAGTCCTTGGTTACCCAATGATAAATTCTTTTACACTATCCTCCCACCTCCACATGTGCATGATAAGTGGATGGAGAAAACCACTAGGATACTAGTTCTTAGCCTCTATCATCTAATGTGTTAGACATTGGAGAAAAAACCTATTAATATTCCACTTTATCCATGGACACAAAAAAATTCAATTGAATTCATGGTACATATTTTTTGGTGTATAATGTACCTCTCATGTAGAGTTATAGACGTACCTCATCAACTATTCCCTGATAGAAGAGGGGACTAAAACTCTGCCATAAACTAGGATCACATTGTCTCCATCCAATGACCACCTGGGCATTAGGTCACCACCTACTAGATATTCCTACATCAAAAAACACTCCAAGTCAGTCACCTACTTATATTTTACACTATATACTAAGGAATATGTGGCCACCAATGGGGAATATTTCAGTGATCCCTAATCCTTAGAAGCATCCATCCTCCAATCATCCAACATGCTCATTGGGCACCATTGTTCCTCCAAAATCTATTCACCAAGATCTTAAGAAACACGTTTCTTAAAGTTAAGTGCATCTTGAATGATGTTTCCTTTACATGGTGCGTAATCCACCTCAAATTAATTTTGTTTAGGTATTCTAACTATCTCATCTACTTTAAATTGATCTCCCAATGTGTAAAGATATAACGAAGGATAGTATAGGCCATTTAAAAAACAAACTTCTCACCAAAGAGATAATTTCAATAACACTTAAAATAATAAACCATAGAATCCATATACATGTCATGGGTAGGATAGTTTCACTCATGGAGTAATATTAGACATGATCTATGAGCTAATAACAACTCTCTATGCACCAGTACTGCTCCTAAACCAATGCCTGATGCATCACAGAATACAACATAACAAATTACACGATTGAAAAGTGTCAATATTGGAGTTGTATTTAACCTTTTATTCATATAAAAAACCTCTTAATTCTTGTATTACCACAAAAACTTCACTCAGTTATTCATAAACATAGTCCCGGGCGTTGATAAATTGGAGAAGTCCAAGATAAAACGCTGATATTATCCAGATAAACCAAGAAAGATCCTAATTATGAATTCTTTATAGGGATGTCTCTAGGACATCATTTCCTTCAATTTATATGGTTCCATAGATATAATTGTCTTATATTGGAAATTCCTAATGAAATTTACCTCATGAATCCAATAGTTACCCTTTGATAGCTTGGTATAAAACCATTGTGGATGAAGTTTACATAAGACTATATTGAGATGTCTTACATGCTGCCCTTGGGTTGATGAGAAGATAAGGATTTAATAAATTAAAATCATGTTCAATGAGTCAATATATGGGTGGAATAACTTATTCATGAGTTTCATACACACTTCAGGGGAATTATTTAGTCTAAAAAACACCACGAAGTACACATATATCCCATACCTTCTCTAAAACCACATCTTTAGGATGTTTTATTCTCAAACCCAAAACTAGTGATAACCCAATCAAATATCAATCATGGAGAACCACTATGTTCCCCATTACTAATCAAAGAGATCATTTATCTTAGGAAATGGATACCTTCTCTTCATTATCACCTGATTCATCTTTTTATAATCTATGAATAGTTGAATAACACCATCCATATTCATGGAGAACAAGAAAGGTGAACCTCAAAGTGATGTATCTTCCCAATAAATCCCTTTTTCCAAGTCCCCAAGCTATACCTTGGTCTCCTTCAAATAATATAGTTTTATATGATAAGGGTATATCAAAATGGGATTTACACCTAAAATGTGTTCAATCTATAATTTAATTCCTCTACCTAGGTAAGTCCTATAATGTCATTTGGAAAGTCATCCTAATATATATACATAATTAGAGGGAAAATGAGAGAGTTTCAAATAATACTACTAAATGATCGAAGCATGAAATTTGTTCCATGATCATCCCAGGTTGTCTCATGTATAGACCAACTCTACCTACTCCCAACTATCATTCATTAGTCATCAAAAACTTATCTCTCTTTGGTGATGTAAATGAAAATCGTATCCAATATAAATCAATGTGAACTCAGAAACAATTCAGCAAGTCCATGCCCAAAATCACATCTGAGATCACCATCTCCAGAACCATAAAGTACTGCAATTATCCATAACTAAAAATGACTATAGGAAACTCTATAAACAACTGACTATAGTTCACATTCATGCCCAATGGTGTATTAAGTGAAATAAAATTAGAAGGTAACATTACTAGTATGTCAAGTCTAGAAATAACTTGTGTATTTATAATGGAATGGGAAACACCATTATTAAAATGTGTGGTTGAAAAAAAGTGATCAAGATCGTACCTAGAATAGAATAAGGACCCTTTAAACCATCTATTGGAGTCTTATTTACTACATAAACTCATCATATATCAGTTATGTGACCCAATCCTTATGATGCATGGACCACTTAAGTCATAATCTTTATAGGAGTCTTTTTTTGTGGACCCTAGATAGATCCCTAGGCTATAGATCATATCTTCCATATATCCCTTTGAAACCTAATCCTTGAAATAATGGATTAGAATTGCTGAAGAGTCCCCATATTTATTCACTACTAACACATTCTCTGAGGTACTGTAAAGAAGTTGTTGCAATGTTTGACCCTATCACAGTTAAAGAATTATGAAAATGCTTCCGAGGGGGGGGGGAGAAGCCATACTCTTATCCATATATGTTCAACTAAATATTTCACATAAATAGACATAATATTCCTTATACCCTAATAGGCACTCATCGTAGTAGTAATATGTTCACATGCTTGAGCACTGAAGGGTTAAAGAGGAAAAATGGCTTGATCCACCTCTAGGCCTTTTTCAATAGTTAAATCCTTGCATAGAACCTCTGGTTATTTCACAAGGTCTAACATCCTAATATATTTTCTACTATTATAATGAATTCTAATCTTGATATTAACATCCTTATATTCCTTATTTCCATAAAATAGATGGGAAAAGTTAAGTATCTTAGTGAAATGAGTGAAGTATGTGAATATCATCATGGAAACCAACAATAGTTCCATGAATGTTTATTCTTATTATTAATTAAGAATATCGAGAAATAATTCCCTTCGGAAAAATACCTTGAAATCCTCACATGTTATACCCTCATGTATTTCAGACTCTCCCTTCATTCCCATATCTTGGAGTGTCCCTATATAATGAATAATACTAGTGTCTCCTTTCTTTCCTCAGGTGTATCAATAAGGTTAAATACACCCTCAATGATATCTATCCAATCATCAACATAATGATTACCTATAGTTCCTTGAAATCCCATTTGATGTTATAGTTGTAAGTCTCTTTCCAGTAAACCATAGACCTTGGTTCCCCTCTTCCCTAGGTAAGAACAAGTAGAAGGACTCCTGAATGTGGTGGTCCCATAGCCAGCACCACTATAGATGGTGCAGGATCATTATCTACTATGACCTCCTACCCAAACTATTGTGGAACAAGGGAATCCTCCCAAGAGAGATAATATTGATAACTGTTAGCTCACGGTACCATTAGTCTTCTTCATGGAGGAATCTTCTAAAAGGAAAAGGAAACACTTAAAAAATACAATACCTTACAACAAGTCCTAATCATTTTATGGGATCATACAAATTTTATCATAAGATTATAACCATAACCCAACGAATATATTTCTTACTAAAAAAAATTTCTCCATCCTTGTAGACTAGTCATAGTGATATATATATATATATAACATAATAGTATGCTCAAGTTTAACTAATTAATACCAATAGATATATCCCAACAACATGGAAAATTGATATATCATTCAATCATAGAATAAAATCCTATCCCAAACAGATATAAAAAATCAAGTAATTAAATTAATAAACAACTATGTAGCACATAATAGGTATATGTATGGAATTTTATCCTACATGCCAGATCATGATGCATGAAAAGACCAAAATCCCATTAAATAGTAACAAAAATCTCATTAACTATAAATCAATGGTCAATTACAAAATAGAAAGATAGATACATGGAAAATTCCCAACCTATGTCCCATAAAACCTCCCTCTTTTATACTATGGTCGAAGATGTTCTGAAAGAAAAGAAGAAAATTATTCTCTTATACCATTTTGTAATGCCTCAAAACAAACTATCGGGTCAGATCTAGAGAGTCAAAGGTCTTTACGTACACCTACCCAGACCCATGTCACTACAAACTATCAAGGGTCTGAATGATGTCATTGGGGAGACAATACACTTAGTATCATGTCCTTGATAAAATAATATAAATATAAATATAAATATATCCAAATAATATCAAGAAGATGATTAAATGTAAATATAGCAACGAATTACACACATGTCCTAAAAATAAATAAATAGGATCCTAAAGTGGACATCCAAACAAGAGTATAAGTGCAGGTAGATAAATTAATAAACTAATACATTAAAAAATCCCCTCAAGTTATTCTCGGTCCCACTAATATCTCCATTCTCTTCATTCCATATATCATCCAGGGTCCCTTTACTTTGATTGGATACATATATATGATGTATTCACATGCGTCAGGAATCCCTTGATGTGTGTGAAAAATAAAAACTGGCTGGATACCACAAATGCATCCTTAAAAATTTTTAGAATATATAACAAAATTATTCTAGGATAATATAAAAGTTTGATAAAGATTAAAACATAATATGTTGATCACCTTTATACTAACCAAGCCACCATGAGATCCAGTCATACTTACTCCAGCTCTATGTCATAAGGATGATCAAGGATACAAGAAGTGTTCAAGAAAAATCCATCGACATTGTGACATATTACTTGGTATACTAAAGGAATCAAATCATAAGTCGATTCTCAATTATGAATTGTGATAATGTACCTGATATTATTAAGTAATTGAGTTCCATCATGTCTACTTGGTATCTACAAGGCATCGAGTTATATCATGTCTACATGGTATATATAGGGAATTGAGTTTAAGGATGGATAAAAGGATATCATACTCCTACCTTGTATATGGTTCAACTATCATCATCGTCACATTTTGGGAACACTCCCCCTCTGAGTGATAACAACACCACAATGTTCCACTTATTATGAATACTAAGAAACAAACCTCTAACAACATAGTAAAAAATATAATAAGGTAGTTCATAATAATACAAGCATATAACAACGTCATAATTATACAGTATCAATATATAACAACATTTTATCTTCATAAATAATTATCGAAGGTTACTCTAGAAATACTCATAGAAATAGTGATCATATATGTGTATCAAGGTCCACACACACACCCACAAAAAAACACCATCAATCCTGAAAAACTATCTATGAAAACTCATCATGATTCAAGGAAAAAATAGTGTAGAAAGGCCTTAGAATGTAAGTAACATCTTAACTCATGTTTATTATGGATAAATCCAAGGTTCATCAGAGGATCGAAGCCAAACCACATCTCACAAATGTAGAGAACTTTCCTGCATGTCAGGGATATCTAGTTTAATTCTAGTTCATCCAAGAAAGAGATTTAGATGAAGATTCCCTAGATGATTCCATGTCAAGATTTAATTTCTATAATTACATACTTCATGGATTCAATCAATGTAACTAGTTCCAAGATACTTCAAAGGAGAGGTCTTAAATTCCCCAGATCCATTAATGTTTAAGAACCAATCATGAATTCCAAATCAATTCTAGAAGAGAAACTTGGTCGTAACCAATGAAAATTGATGCACAAAATACATATAAATATAGAATAAATCCAAAAATATATTCAAGAAGAAGAAGATTTCATGATGATCGATCTAAATAAACATATCCAAAAACGTCCATTGTTCATCCAAAAACAAGATCAATTCAATGCGATGTTATTAAAACATTGAATCCACCAACAATTCAATCAAATAATTTTCAACATATTAAAGTTGTATCGTTGATCCACCCCCCCCCCATAGAAAATAGTTATAAGAAGATAATTTTTAAACATATATCCATAAGATGTTTGTAATTGGTGGTATATCTCAATAATGTCAAGAGACTTCTTCAAAATGATAGATCTACTACCTGTATACAAATGAAAGGGGGATTTTTTTATCAAATCAACATTGAAACCACATATCTATCATAGATTCATACTCATTTCAATAGAAGGAATAAGTTTTTGAAGTAGATCTAAGGATGCCTTTCCATTCAAGCATCTTCAGATAGGTCATATCCTGAAGAACTAAAATGAAATTTATAGAAGATATCTAGATTAGAAAAGTAATGTCTCTAGTTAATAATTGAGGGTTTGGTTCAGATATGGGTATTACAAAATGCGTCAAACCACTTGAAATTAAAACCCGCACGGTTTATTTAATGCACCCTCGAACTCGGCACACCAGTGTGTTAGTGGGATTCACCAACAAGCCAATGTGCCTGCCCGAATTCTAAGTATTATGCCTCATCCAAAGGTTTGTCAGTGGGTTATTATTTTTTATAGACCAAATTCCATCATAACCATATATCTTTTGGATCCCTTGTGGTTATCCAGTGGCTTTTTTTGCCACTATACTTCCCTAAATCTCCATTCCTGAAACTCTCATTCCGTGACACCATATAACTTAACTTACAACTTATAAAATATCCATAAAAGAAATGAAAAATCATATTAATGGAGAGTTTATTAACCCTAAAAATCTCATACATTCAAAACAAGTGATAATGTTAAATGGATTATATGATAGTTTGAAATATGAATGTTAGAGTAGTAACTTGATCATTAGAATGACAACTCTCCCATTATAATAGTAAAATTTATGTTAGGGTAACTAATGAAGTATCCATATAAGTAATATTTATCATTAATAAAATATATAGAAACAAGTATTATACTACAATAAAATAAATGTTAAAATCACATATCTGAAGTATCTGTGTGATTTTCAGAAAAGTATGTTTTAACATCTTTGTAGAAAATGATAAAATTTATATCAAAATTAATATATTATAATTAAATAATATAGATATTTATTTTGATAAAATAGATTTTATATTTCAAACAATTTTGAAGAATATAACCAAGAATATTTTTTTGGTAATTTTTTTAAAAAATTGATTTTTTTGAATAGTAAAATTATATATTTACAATTATGATAACTTAAATAACCTTATTATTATGTAAATATGAATAAATAATTTATAAAATAATTTTCATTAAATAAAATTTATTGAATATGTAGAATAATTTATTTAAAAATAATAAATTTAATTTCTAGACCAATAAATTTCGAGAGCCTAAATTATATTTTATACTGATAAATAACTATTTTGATTCTTTACTTTAAATAATTTATGACAATGTCACTTTTAGATTTTCCAGGGTATTTATTTTTATAAAATAATATATATTTTTAATAAAATACTATTATTACAACATTTAATTCTATTAATAGTCTTGAGAAGAAAACTTTTATTTATTCAATATTTTATTCAAAACACCCTTTTTCTTTACCTATAAATAGCACAGTCCACAATCCACCATCCATTTATCCTCACATATAAAACAAATTACATTAAAAAAGATCTATAAAATTATATGTTTAAATCCTTATATAAACCTTGGTGAAGGTCTGGCCTAATCAAAATACCATCCCTCGAAGCCTTAAGGTGCATTCCAAAAGTGTCGTCTCAGAGGTGAATGTAAAATTTTAATTCAAAACTCATTCAATTACTTTTTTCTTATTTATTACATTTCATATTTATAAATTTCACAAAATAATATTTCATTATAAATTAATTTATTTAATTCTACTATAATAATATTTTTAACCTCATATAATTAATTAAATAAAATATATAGTTTTTTATAATAGTTATTCGACCATTGTTAGTTTAAACTGCCATTGTAGACAATGTAATAAATTGAATAATACCAACTTTCATGAATAGTTTTAAAAAATTTCATGGAAAATTATAATATTGAATCAATTTTTATGATTATATAATGATAAAATATCATAATATTAATGATATTAAAAATAAATCATTATGGGCAGTTTAACCACCTAAACAAACTTACCAAGAAACACTCTAGGATTTGAAACTATTTAAAAGTATATATTAAACAATTAAATTATTATATTTAAAAATATATATAAAACAATTACCTTTATATTTCTATATGTTATGGAACCATATTACAAATACCATCAACCATTATCGTTATACTGAAGAAACTTTCAAACCATAGACCAAACAACAACAAACCATCAACATGAACAAAAGTTAATCAAAAAAGGGATGATAGATCATAAAAAACAGATAATAATGAATAAAATAAAAAATAATAATAATATTTTATATATAATTAATATTTTTTATTTTTTTATGAAAGAGGTTATAAGAGCATCCGAATTAAATCGGAGGTCATGGTAAAGGAATTGTTTCCTTCTTTCATTTTTGATTATTCCCCTATCTTCATATTTAACCCATTCTCATATAATTTGTTTATATTTTATATATAACCTATATAAATTAATTATATTTCAATGTAATTTTATTTCACTAGGGATATATAGTACTTTCTAGTTCCCTTTTGATCATTTCATAAAATTTAAAACTTACAATGTATATATGAAATGATATTACATATATTATTTTCTTTTCCTGTATCACTCCTATAATTACTATTTTATTATATGATTGATAAAAAATCCTTATTTACACACTAAAAATACTGGTTATTTATATTTTTGGTGAATTTATACACTATTATTTAATTATAACATTTCCTTACAAATCTTCTAAAATTTTGGTTAGGTTTTTTTTCAAACATTTTATTGTCCATATATTATGTTTTTTCTTCCACTTTGATCCAAAGATTATTTTAATTTGTTTGTTTATTCACTTATGAAAATATAATATGGCTTAATCCCTTTTATTCTATATAATATACATGATACCTTGATGGTTTATGGTTTTTAATTTTATTATATAACACATATCCTTTTCGTAGTTTTTTTTCGTGATTATGATTTATGTATTACTTATACTCTATGTGGCACATATATGCAGGTGATATTATTACGTGGTCGGTTATATTGTAATTATACAAAAATTTAATAAATTTATTAATCTTATATCTCAAGGGATACTTTTAATGGTTTAGGTATAGTTATTCGATCACATTATGTTATGATGATATCGCAACAAGAATTGAATTTTGTTTACGATGACATGTTTTTTACCACATATTATGACTCCCATGATTACTATGTTTTTATGATAAAATTTATCTTATTAAATGTCAAATTTTATTATTTATGATATTTATCTTTCATGATTCCATTTTATGTTTTATAACTCATATGATATTTCTCATCATCATTTTTTTTCAATTATCACCTTACAAGGATTTTTGGATCACACAGTCTTTTATGTATGTCTAAATGTCATCCACCATAGTTATATGATTATGAAGAGTTCTAATAGGTTTTTATAAAAATGAAAATAAATTATTATGTATTTTCTTTTAAAAATGATTTATTTTATAATTACTCTACTAAATAAATGTGACTGTTAGTTTACGATTTCATTTTATTATACGGATTTTATGTGAAAATTTCTGTAACAAGATGATTATATTATTGGTGTTGTTATAATTATACTTGAATGCAACTTTATTACCTTCTCTATAACTATATTTTCCAATTTTCTATAGTTTTATTTTCATCTTGATGAATTAGAGCTAAAATCCATCTAATTTTTTTTCATTCCTTGAGTACATTACATCCTAAAACATTATCAATGATAACACATTTTCGAATAATTAATCCATGATATAACACTATATATCTATCTTCTATTTTTTTTAAAAAATATAGTTGAACTAAACTGTTTATCTATAATAATTCTTTATTTCAAAAAGATAACTCATTCAAAGATTAACTATCATGTCTTCTACCAAACTATAGTTTAAACATGTATCCTACTTTAATAAAAATATTTTATTTATATCAATCATCTTAAAAATATTCTATCTCCCCTCACTTAAATATCTTTAAATTACCCTTTTATTCATTTCTAAAGTAAAATCTCCCTATAACACCCCTATATTTTGTGAAATATATTTTTCTGAATAAATTTAATTTTTTTGATATTTTTCATTACACACAAAACTAAGTTTGTCTTTCATTACATTCAATTCCAAGTTTTTCTTTCGCATGAATGAGATTTAATGAAACATGACATACTATTAAAATATTGTTATTTAATATGATAGTTATCACATAGCCATTAGAATGGTGGATATGAATAGGATTAAATAAATTATGAAAATATATGATTTAAAAATTTATATATAATTAATTCTTTAGTGACCAATAAATTGTTAATGAAAGTTAAAAACATTTGAAAATTTAGGGAATCTTTTTTAAGAAATTTTTTTAATTCCCACAAATAGGTTTTATATAAAAAAATTATTTAATCCCTTTTGAGGAATGGTTTAAAAATATTATATATTATATATTAAATTAATTTTTTTAACATTTATCCTATGTTTTTATAGAAAATATATATTAATAAATAAAGTTTTAGGCTAAAAACTTCATTTTTTCTAAAAATTTGTTTTGTCGTCATTTGAAAGATTATTTTAAAAATAATTTTTTTAAGATTTTATAATATTTATTTTAAAAAATAATCTTTATTTTTTTATATAATCATGTAATAAATTATCTTTGGTTTAATTTATTTGAGTTTTTTATGAAGATAAATTTGTTGATGAATAGTGAAAATACTTATTTTTATTAGGAATTTTCATTTCTTTTAATGCTTTTAAAAAATTCCTAAAAATATTATAATGGTTTTAAAAGAAATATTAGTAAAATTATATGTCTATTATTATTATTTCGGTTATTGTGTCATTTTAATACATAATTATGATATAAAATTATTTAAATCTTTTTATCATTTTCTCTTTGTAAACTCGCTTTCTCATCTTGTCCCTAAGATTAATTTCAAATTAAAATTTTACATTTATGTGAATGGAATTTATAAAAATAGATTCCATGTTTGGAATAATAATAATTTTTATTATATAATAAATTTAACTTAATTTATCACTATAATAACTAGTAAAACTAGTAAACATTATTTACTATGGTTATGATAAAAATGGGTTTACTGTGAGGTTAAACTATGAATATAATGGTCAAAAAATGACCCAAAAATTATCCAACACCCATTTTATGTTCATATATAGATTTTAATTCCTATATTTTATAAAATATACAATTTTTATCCTTTTTTCATGTTAAAAACATGGGTATACCATTTTATTTTTAAAAAGTTTAAGTGTGTCACTCACCCGACTTAAGAAAATGCCACCCATGATCCTCCCCTATTCATACTTTTAAAAAAATGGTTCAGCTAATAAATTACCAAATAAATAAATTAGCTTTCTTATATTATCTTAAAATACATAGTTTTTTTCTAAATCCAATATTTCATTCCTTTTAGTGAAAACTAAAAGAAGTTTTCCGAAGAAGTTGTAATGTCCTTAACTGAGGAATTTATTATATTTCTTAATAAACCTCCATAAATTATTATTAAATCATGATTATATAAAAAACTAAGTCTATTAAATATAATTCATTTTTATTATTTTAATTTTATATCTTAAATCCTTCTCCTCATCCATCAAATGGACTATAAAATCATTATTCAGGTGTATGGCAGACTACCACCTTGCAAACTGAGGTTATTGGTTTTACATCACCACCACTCATTTCTAGATATAATGGTGTATTTATTATTTATATATGATATTTTTATATTATTATTCTTACAAAATTATTATATCACATGTCACTTATTAATTTCTATTCTTTGGGAATACAATAATATCGTTCATGTGTACGGAATACTACTGCATTTGAAGCAATGTGATTCATTAATGATTTACCTAGAAGGTAATAAGGACAGGTTTAATTAAAATATGTGATATATATATAAAAAAATATTATATAATCTTAATATATTATTTACCATTATTTTTTTATTTCTATTGGGAATATGGAAACAATTTTCATGCATACATACCACCTACCATCTCTATGAACATTGTATTTCATTTTATGTCTCTATATTTTTAGTTAGCAATAAATATATAATATATCTATAACATTTTTAACATTACTAAAATTATTTGACCATGATCAAATTAAGAGGACCAAAATTAAAAAAAACATTCATGAAAAATGAAGTAGTTATTGCCTGAAATGTGACTATAACATGGAATTGTTAATAAATGGGTAATAAAAGTTTATATGTAAATAATATATGGTACTATATATAGAAGTATTGTTTTTTGATATTTTTATAATAAAATTATATTTAATTTATCAGATGATAAAATGTGTATGTAGGAAGTCAAGACTTATGAAAATGGATTTTTGTATAACTTATTACTTTAGTGAGACACATGCCACATGCATCACCTATTTATTTTAAATATGTGTATACTACCTATAAATTTATTTTATGTTTATTATCCAGAAAATTATGGGGATTCACATATCCATTTTAGGATCTATCTTTCATGTGGTTTGAGGTTAAAATTTACCAAATCGATAAGAGATTGTTGTCATAATTTACCTTCTTTGAGACATATGTTAGGTTATGCACCAATATTATTTTATGAGGTGTATATAATTTACTTTTGAGATGTTATATCATGGATATCCTTATTTTAATGATATTATATGTTTCATTTAAGGTTATTATTTCATGGGGATTATAATTAAATTTTTCCAAAGTGGTAAGATTTTTATGTTACAATCTCCTCGTTTATCAAGATTATTTTCAATTACTATTCCAATTATAATACCTTAAGATATATCTCTCAAGAAATTAATTATTTTTATTCTTCTATTTTATTTGATGAGAATAAATTTTCCCTTTTATTTTTATCTCTTTATATACTTATTAATTCAAAATAATGTTTTTAATAAAAATAACCTTAATTTCTATCTTTGGTTGAAACCCCATTTTCTTCTAAAATAATGTTTTTTTTAAAATAATTTTTTTAGAAATATTAAAATTATTTATTAAATAAATTTTAACCTATTTTTTTAGAAAAAAATTGAATGGAATTTTCATGTCATTTTCTAAATAAATCATGTTTTTATTTTATTGGAAATGTTAATGGAATATTTGTTTTTAAGTATGCAACATGAACGATATTTTCCACCATCATGACTACAGAATATTTTAAATAATACATTATAAGTATCATTAATAAGGACTTTGAAAATGTTTCATTTTTTTAAAAACATTTTTTCAATGTGAAAAAAAATATTTTCCTCAAGAAATGATCCTCGTGATCTTTGAAAATAATTTTCCATCTAAAAAACTAAATTGATTTTAATTATGATTTAATATGGATAAGATCGAATGATACCATCATAATTATTTTTCTCGATTTTTAATGTTTATGTGGATAATATTTTTATGAAGCCCATTTTTTTACATGGGTTATGATGCGATGATATAATGAATGATTGATGATATTGTGGAAAACATAAATATGGTTATCAGTATAAGATAGGAGATACATATTTCTATCTATACTGTATTAAGTAAACCATTATAACTATTGAGATAATAATGGGAAATAAGTTCACGAGATCGATCTACAATGTGAAAAAGAGGAGTCTTAGTCCACTATTGGAAACACGTGCGTCTTAATCCACAATGGGAAATAGTTGTATCATGATCCAAAATTGGAAACATGAGATAATTCTTGATCTAATATGACGTTTTTATTAGTATTCAACATTGAAATATTAATTAGTTTTTCTATATTTATGATGGTTCCATAAATTTGTGTCAAGAGAAATGGTTCATGATTAATTTATGATGATTTATCGCTCGTATGGCCCATGTTTTCTAAAAATATAATGCTCTATGACATGAATGATGTTTATGATCTATGATAGATTGGGTATGAACATAGTAATTTATGATAATTCTCACATACCATTATGATTATCTTATTCTTTCATTTGATCAATATTGATATCTCCTATGTTTATCTTTATTTGGGAATATGAACTCATCTTTCCTATGTTTTCATCACTAGGTTATTAAGAAAGGGTTAAGTAGGGTTTTTCTAAGAGGAGTAATATTTGATAATATATTTGTGGGTTATCTTGATGATATTTTATGAACTAAGATGATTTTTTTTCTTGATTGCAAAGACACAAATCCATTACAGTCCATTGGTGTGTGTTTATGAAATGTATTGTATATTCATCTAAAAAGATGTCATATTTATATATCAAAATTCTAGCTCTCTATTGTTGGTATCAAAGGGTGGTTTAATAAATATTTATAAATTAGGGTTAAAAAACATTTTTGAGATTTCTAGGGATATTCCTAAGTATATGTATAGGAATATATCTAGGGATATCTCTAAGGAAGATTCCAAGTATAATTTTCAATAATGGAAAATATCTTCAAATTTGGAGAAGGAAAGAGAAAAGGATTTAGATGAAATTAAATCCATGTATAGATACTATTCATGGATGTGGATTTAGAATATAGGTACATAGTGGTAATAAATCTTAAAAGGGTTCATTGAGCTGGACTCAATCATCACCTGGTGCATGATATTGGGCCTTTCTTCACACCTGTTTTGACACTCCTAAGTGATATTCTTTGATGATTTGAAGAATCATTAAAAACCCTCATTAAATATTTAAATAATGAACATTAATAACATTAGATAAGAATAATGTGTCATAGATTTAAATGAAGGTCTCATGATTTTGACATAATATAAATAAATTTTCATTAATATGTGTCTTTTTACACTATGATTAATGTTTCTCACACTATACTTTCTGGTTTTGGTCAACAGATGGAACCCAAAGGAACATTCTTATTGTGGATTTTAAAGGAAAATGTAGTGATTACCCTTATGAGAAAATAAACATTATGGGAGCTAGAGTGAAAATTCTTTTTTATATGATCACACAACATTCTCAAGATATGAATCATGATGAACTTCAAAATGAGAAATAGAGGGAACAACATTCTGTTGAATCCATCAAGAGGAAATACCCACCATCTTCTAGTGGTTTCATTGATACACTATTTGATGAGTAATGGATTAATACCACTGAAAATATATTTTTAGTTATTCAGTGTTCAGACAATGAAAAATTCATTTTGGATATTTTTTTTTGGAAGGAGAAACAGATTAGCGGTGGACTCTTATTAAGAACATGTGGGGAAAATAAGAAATCGATTCTATGAAGTGGGAATATTTTAAGTGGATATTTCTTAGTAATTACTTCCCACATATTATATTAAAAAAATATGGATTTGGAATTACATGTGAATAAATAATCAGATGATGAATCTATAGCTAATTATGAAGATAATGTTATAATAATTTTATGGTACTCTTTTGGTTTAATCACTAACCCTGCAAATAAATATTAATTATTTTCTTTTATAAAACTAATTCTTTAAAATCACTTGGATATAAAAGACTTTAGTAGATATGAATAAGTTTCTTTATTTGAGTTTATGGAATAAATTAAAATTGGATATTCATAGCATTCATATGGTTTTGATAAGAAAAAAATATTGAATCTCATGAAAACTCAAATAGTGAAATGAAATCCAACCATATACATGCCACAAATATAGAAATAAGCATAAATGGAATTGTTTGTAAAAAAACGAGGAGTTTATTTAAATATAGATCAGTAGGTTATAAATCCTGTGAATATCAAAATTTTATTCACAGTCAGGTTCATTCTGTAGAATAGAAATGGACTCCAACTAATGTATCAACCACACTCTAGTGATTTATGTGCAAGGGGATTTGGTATTATGTGAATAAATTCTCCAATCCAAGGCATAACTTTGATGAAAATCCAAAAATAACATTGAAAATAATATAAAAAGGGAAATATTATTAATTCAAAATGGATAAAGTGAGTCATGATACTTTGGTCACACATATCCAACCCTTCTTATATGGAAATTTCATGTTTGAAATTTTATAAATGAGCCAAATAAAAATATTATTGTCTATCCTTTAGTAAAATTTCGTGTGATTATATCCCTCTACAAGTATTTTGGAATAATGATATCCCATTTAATATTATATCGGTACAAGGATGAACTCATGCATCCAATGAAAATGTTTTCAAATAAGATAAGTTATTATATAAGGCATAAAGGGCGTAATAACTTTTGTAAGTGTATATGTCTCTATGAAGGATTAAATTAAGAGTTATGGATTCCATAATGGGATTATTATTTTAAGGTGGATAATAAGTTCAAATTCATTAACACCACTTTTTTAGGTTTCACATGATGAGAGTATATCATGATTAAAGATATTTTAAGAGACATTTATAGAAATAAAACCCATTGTTTTTGTATATGGTTTAGTGAAAAATTTATTTAAAGAGGAATTCCATTACACATTTTGGAAATATGATTTCTGGTAATGGTAACCCATAGGGTTTATATTATCATTGATATCGAGGTAATTATTGGTTATAGTAAACCACCTTATGAATTCAACACACTTCGTTTCTATCAAAGAAGATTTGTCTCTAGATCTATATGTCGTAATATTCATTATGTAAGTGATAATATTTCATGGTGTAACACATAAAATTGTATCTAATCTGGATCTGATGTTTACCATGACATTTTGGAGAAGTCTACAGCAAGATCATGATATAGAGTTGGGTTTCATAATTGTGTATCATCCTTAGATAGATTGTTAGTCTGAGAGATAGTTTTAAATGATAAAGGATACACTAAAATCTTATTCTATGGATTTCAAAGGTTATTGGGATAAAAAACATTAACTAGTTTATTTTTCTTACAACCATGGATTTAACTCAATCATTCATATGGTTATTTATGAATCCATCTATGGAAACATTTTTATAACTCCAATAACTATAATAAAACTAAATAAAGAAAGATATTGGAACCTGATAAGGTTGATGTGATAGAAGAAAATGATAGATCCATTCAACAACATGTAAGGAAAACACAATGTTGATAGAAATTTTATGATGATAATCATGGATGCGATCTAGAATTTGATGTTAGTGAGAAGGTGTTTCTATGAAGGTATCCATGGAAAAAATAAGGGAATGTTAATCCCTAGTTATATCATTCCCTTTTAAAAACTTGATCATATAAGGATAGTAGAATATTGTTTGGTGCTTCCACCGAACCTCTCTCAGGTTTATGATGTGCTCTATGTACCTCTCCTAAGGAAGTAGATACTTGATTCTTAACATGTACTGAACTGAGAGGTCATATGATGGAGAATAATCTTTCTTATAAAGAACAATCTATTTAGATTTGGGATCATATGGAGAAAGTGATATTAAATAAGACCACTCTCCTTGTGAATGTTTTATGATAAAACCACCATCTTGGTAAAGCTACATAGGAATATGAGGATGTAACAAGGTAGAATTATCCTAAATTTTTGGTAATAGAGTAATAAATTTATAAGGTGATATTAAATATAAAGGGTTTTAGAATGTAACACCCTGAGATTTTGAGAAATATATTTTCTCCAAAAAAATAATATTTTTTTATATTTTTTGGTACACACAAACTGAGTTTAGCTTTCATTAGACATGACTTCGAGTCTATCTTGCGCAACATTGACTTTAAAAGAAACATAATAAACTCTTAAAATATTACTATTTAACATGATAGGTATCACCTAGACGTTGGAATATTGGGTATGAATAGGATCAACTAAATTATAAAAATATATGGGTTACACATGTATATATATTATAAATTCCTTGGTAAATATTTAATAAGAAATGATAATAAAAACAATTTGAAAATAAATGGAATATTTTTCTGGAAAATTATTTTTAAGCACACAAACATGTTTTATCTCAAAAAATTAAATAAACCAATTTTTTCTAATTATTTTAAAAAAATTAATATATTACACAATCAATAAAATTTTTAACATTTATCTTGTTTTTTTTGGATAAAAGATAAGAATAAATCTTATTTTACACTTAAAATTTATATTTTTCTAAAAAACATATTTTTTTCCTTTTTCACACTTATTTTAAAATTATTTTTTAAAAATTATTATAAAAAATAATATTAATTTTTTAAATCATCATGTAAAAATTATTTTAGAGTGATTTTTTTTTAAAATTTTCTAAAAAGATAAATATTTCAATAAATTGGGAAAAATACTTGTTGCTATTAAGAATTTTTATTTTTTAAAATATTTTAAAAACATAAAAATAATTTTTAGATAATTCTAAAATTATATTTTGTTAAATTATATATATTTTAATGAAATATAAATCATTTTCATCGTTTTAATATTTATTTTTGATATAAAAACTTTTTAAACTTTTGAACATTTCTCTTTGAAAACATGCTTTCTTTTAGTAGCTTCCAGAATAATTTTAAATTATATTCTTCCACTAATATGAAATAAATTTGTAAAAATCGACAAAAATTTTATAATAAGAATAATTTATAGTATCTAATTAGGTAAAATCTATTTTTTACCATAATGAAAATTAAAACAGAAAAATTATTTAACATGGTTATGGTAAAAACGGTTTATCAAAGGTTAAAACCAAAAAATATCGATTAAAATGGATTAAAACATGTGTAAAACATGTTTTATATACATTTTTAGACCTTATCTCTTAGAGGTTATATATTTTCACATTTTTTCCTTTTCTCATTTGAAAACTTTTGGTACACCTTTTTCTTTTCAAAAAATACACGTTTTCCAATCACCTCACATATAAATGGTCATACCCTATCCTACCCTATTCACAAATTAAATCCCTATTTTTTCATCCAATACCTTGTAAAATCACATCTCTAATTACCTAAAATCATCATACAATATTTATTTTTATTAGAAACCCAACATAGAATCCTTTTGGTGAAAACCAAAAGAAGTTGTCTGAATAATAAGTAACATCCCAAACCGAGTGTTTTATTTTATTTATTTATAATCCACCTTAAATTATTATTAATATATTATGATATAATAACATAACTATATTCCATGTACTTTGATTTTATAATTTAAATTTCGTAAAATAAAATATTTTCCTCTTCTATCAAATGGGTTGAGAAATCTTCATTCTAGTGTATGACAAATTACCGCCTCACAAACCGATGTTATTCATTCTCCTCACCACCTATCACATATGGATATAAATGTAAATTTATTTTATATATATTATAATTATGGTTTTTTATGATTTTTTAATCATGATATCACATGTTATGACTTAATTTTCATTCTCTGCAAATACGATAACGTCATTCGTGTGTACCAAAGACTACAACCTTGCAAAGAGATGTGATTCCTTCACACTTTACATGGATGGTAATAAGGATTAATTTAATAAAAATATATATAATATATATGAAATATAAATTATTATATTATGTTAATATATTATTTAACTTTATTTCTTACTTTATTTTAGGAAAATGGAAATAATGTCCATGCGTACGTACGACCTATCATCTCCATGAACAGTGTATTTTATTTTGTATTTATATCTTTTATAGATAAATTTAAATAAAAGTATAATAAATATGAATGATATTTATATCATGTTTAAATATTTATATATGATGGAACCATTATCAATGTAATTGGACCAAAAATAATAAATCAGATCAAATACAAAAAAAGTATTTATTGCCTGAAAGGTGACTTTAACATGGAATTGTGAATAAAAATATAATAAAAATCATAAGTAAATAATATATGGTTTCATACATATATAAGTATGTATATTTAATATATTTTTTATAAAATGATATTTATTATACATTAGTTTCAAACATTTATCAAGGAGTTTGAGATTTATGGTAATGGATTTGTGTCTCACTTTTTACTTTTATGAGGTACATTCCATATTCAACACCAATTTCTTATATATGGTTTATATCGTATCCATAAATGTAATTTTGGATTATTATACCAAAAATTATGGTGATTTACATATCCATTTTAGGATCTCTCTTTCACATGGTTTTCTATTCAAAAGTTACCAAATTGATAATGGTTTTTTGTCTCAATTTTCCATCTTTGAGAAATTTGTTATATTATGTATCTATATTCTTTTATGAGGTATGTATACTAACCCTTTTAAATGTTATATAATTACTATACTTTTTTTACTGGTATTATAAGTTTCATTAAATTTCATTATTTCATGGGGATAATGATTCAATGTTATCGATGTGGTGAGATTTTTATGTTACAATATAATTGTTTAGAGGATTGTTTTTTAATATGCTTCCAATAATGAAATTTTATGATATATATCGCAAGAAAATAATTAATTTTATTCCACTCTAATTATTTCATTTGAAAACATGTTTTTATTTCATTTTCCTCTCTTCATGTACTAAAGAGTTAAAAATAATGTTTTTAAGAATAAATCTTCATTATTTATCTCTTCAGTCAAAAAATATTTTTCTTCTAAAACCATGTTTTCTAAAAATATTTTTGAAAATTTTATTAAATAAATTTTTAACCATGTTTTAATTTTTTATAGAAATTATTTTGAAAGGAATCTTCATGTTGTTTTCCAAACAATGCCCGTTTGGATTTTACAGAAAACGTGGAAGGAATATTTTTTTAGAGTAAAATGAAACTTTTTTACACCATAATTACCAATAAATGTTTTAAATATTCCTCTATTAGTTTCAAAAATTATTTTCAAATAAATTTATTTTGGAAATGTTTTATGTTTTTAAAAATCTTTTCAAAGTGGAATGTCTATTTTCCTCAAGAAATGTTCCAAGTGATCACTCAAAATCACTTTCAATATAAGATAAAATCCTTTTATGATAATTATTATTTAATTGAGATAATATTTAATGATACCTATAAAAACCTTGGTTCTGGTAAAATAATATATTTTCATTCTAGAATTAAATAGTCAAATTCATTGTAAATGTGTAATAAAATAAGTTGTATTTATAGAAAGTAAGGACTTTATAGTGAGGGAATAGTTACTTGACCATTAGAAATAGTAATATAGAGAATATAATTTTAAAACAACCTAATAAAGTTTAAATAAAATTTATCCATCCTATAAGTGTTAGTATAGTAAGTTTTATCATTAAACAAATATATAATTTTTTAAATTTTATAAATTTTCTGTTGGAATTTTTAAAAGTAATAAATATTTAATTACACATTTATTATTTATTTAATGATTTAAAATAAAATATATTTTCATAATATAGATTAATTAATTAATATTTTATTGTATTATTATAATAATATAATTTTATGAGACCTTAATTAATGTTTCAAACTGTTATAAAATCAGTTATAGTTTTAAAACTGGTATTTTTTTATAAATTATGATTTTTAATAAAAAAATAAATTTCTAAGATTTAGAAAATTATTTTTATAAAGTGGAGTTCATTTTTGAATCTACACATAAAAAATGGTTAGTTTAGTTTATTATATTTTTCTAAAATACTTGAATTTTCAGGGAATTGTGAAATACAATAATTTACGAAATAAGCTAAATACGTGAATTATTGAGTCATGGATGATGTTCTTCTGAGTTAATAAATATTGGTTAAAAATAACATTAAATAATTTATTTATTTATCCACAATAACCATCAATAATTCTTGTCGTGATCAAAATAATTAAATAATGTTTAAAATAAAGGAAAAAACCCGCATCTCCTTCACTATAATGACCATCCCTTACACCCTATTCTCCTCACACCTTTCAAGCTTGATACTTCTGAAAATTATATTCAATACTCTACCCAAGTCTATTTCCAACTTTCATGACCTTCTGGTCTCACCAAAAGATAAATAATAAATTCTTTAAGGAGTTTCTCAAGGAGGATAATTCAATAGGTAAAAATCCACTTTGATTGTCTTTGATTTTCTTTTCATTTTTTTTATTCTTATAATCTCTTAACATCACCTTATCCAAGAGGCATGACAACTATATTATCTTATATATAATGGAATGGTATCATGTTTATGGAAAAATTTCATCATCATACTTCTTATCCTCTACCACTTATTCTAAAAATAATAACATCATTCGTGATGTGTTGATTTACCGACAACGTAGACAATGTGTTTTCCAATTCGATTACTTACTTCATGGATTGTCATAAAAAAATTGAATGTTTTAAACTGGATATAAATTGTATTATATAACCTCTTTTTATGTTCTTGAATTAAAATATATGCATAATGTTTAATTATATATGGAAACTAGTTCGTGATGATTAAGGAACACCCAAAACTATCTAAACGAATACCATTAATGTTTTATAAAATTAATCATCATAATATCTATAAAAAATTTATATATGGTATAATTTATAGTTATAGAGACATTTAAATACCATTTCATTCCACTTCTGGAGTTTCTATTCCACTTTATAAGAAAATTCATAACAAACCAACCATGGAAAACGTGTGAACAACACATGTGGAACAATATAAATAACAAAATATCATTAATAAATTGATGAAAAGATATTATAAAAGATCATATAATTTATTATAAATATTAATATAGTTATTTAATATATTAATAATTCTCTTTAAACCATTATACATTAGTTTTTAACACATTTAAATTAAGACAAACACGAGGTAAGAGAATTCCTAACCCAATTTCCATTCTTTTGGTTAACCATTTACATCATTGATTTTGTCATGATATGATTATTTTTAAAAGGAATTTTTATAATATTATGTTTTATAATGTGTATTTATATTTAATATACATATTAAATTCAATTAATTAATTCTTCAATCAATGATATGGCATTTATAAGGGAATTTCCTCTTGAGATCCTTTTAAATGTTTATTTAATGAAATTTAAAAAGATTGTTATTTGTAATGTCATGATAATTTTCTTCCGATTTCAATGTTTTTTAGTACTATAATGGTTCCTTTATATGTTTTTATAGTTATTTTACAACAATATGGTTTCATTATTATGTGCATGGTTTTTATATTTTAAAAGTAATTTTTTACGAAATGAGGTTATTTTGAAATATGAATGTGTTTTTCTCAAAGATTTAAATGAGTGATAAAGTTTTTTATTTCATGATATGATCCATAGAAAAATTTTATGTTGGGTTTATCCAATTATATCTCAAGATATTTTTGGTTTATTCCCATTATATCTCAAGATATGTTTGGTTGATCCCATTATAGCACAAGATATAACGGGTGAGCCCCATTAAAATTCTCTAATGAATTGGGTACTCTAGAGATTGAAGTTGATAGAAAGGTTATTCCATTTATAAGTGTTAATGTAAAAATTACATAGTTAATATTTCCCAATGAAACTTCATGATTTATCTATTCATTTTAATAGGTTTGTATGAAATGGGTTTAAACTGTTTTTATGTTATCACTTGATTAACAATTTCCTTCTTTATATCCCTTACTGAGCTTTTTGTGCTCATCAAAATGATTAAATAAATTTCATTGGTTATAAGTATGGGTAAGAGAGATATGGATTTCATGATGAATGCTATGAATATTTTTCAAAGAAATCATATTTTATTTTTATTGTTTTATATTTTGTAAAAAAAATGGATATTGTTTTTGTAGTATCAAATTTGTATGAATGTGCTATGTTATGTTTGTATTATTTCCTGATATTCTAAAACACGAAACCTGAAATGTCCTCAACATGAAATAAAGTAATCTCTTGACTATAATTAATGATTATGTAATATTTTAAAGATGGCCCCTTATAATACCATATTTATTCTTTTTCTAAATTTTTAATGTTTATGTTTATAAAAGTTTTATGAAACCCATTCATTTTATACAGGTTATGATGTGATGATATGATGAATGTTTTTTGATCCTCTAGAACACATAAATATGGTTTTCATTTTGAGATAGGTGGGACCAATATCACCCAATAATGCATTGGTTGAATCTTTTTTAACTCTTGAGAAAAAAATAAGAAAAAAATTATTTGATTTATCCACTATGGGAAACCGAGGAGTCTTGATCCACCATGTGTAATAGGCGTTTCCTAATCCATAATAGGAAATAGGTGCATCCGGATCCACAAAAATGTGGTAATTATTAATCCACTATATTGATGACCCAGGTATTTAACATTTACATATAATATTTTTTCTATATTTATGATTACACTACACTTTTATAACATGGTTTTATAATTCATCATTGAATTATGATGATTTCACACTTTTATGGCCCATGTTTTATGAAAAGATAATGCTTTATGCCATGAATCATGGTTATGATCTATGAAAGGATAGGTAATAACTTCATAAGTTATGTTCATGATCATATACATGTATTCATATCTTATGATTTCATATGATCAATATTGATATCTTTTTTTTACCCTTACTAAGCATATGATCTCACAATTTATTATGTTTCTTTCCCCAAGTTATGAATGATGTTTTAGGTTGGGTATTATTAAGAGGAGTAATATGTGACAATATGTTTTTGGGAGATATTTAATATATTTCATGAAATAATAATATTGTGTTTCTAGTCTCTAAATACACTAAACCATTATGGTCATTGGTCACGTGTTTATGAAATATATAGAATATTCATCTAAAAAGATGTGATGTTTTTTACAAAAAATACAGGGTCACTATACTCCCTATATATTAAACCCATAACTAATTTTTAATGGAATCTATGAGGAGTGAGGGACCTCACACAAACCTAATCTTATATATTGGGTATTTGAACACAACTCTTTAGAATATTTCTCAAATTTACTTTTTTTTCTCTTATAATCTTGGATACCTTTTCTTTTAAACATCCTCTATGAGAATCTATAATCATTTATGTGTCTATTCACCTTATTAATGAATACATATGAGTATATTTACTCCAAAAATGTTTAATTACCCTTCAATTCTATGATGTACTTATTCTTTTCTAATAATATATTTCTATATTTCATGGCCATGATATATACAATATCATATAATTTTCTATTATTGAAATTACTAGCCTATATTCATTTAAAATAACATTTTCATTATGAAACAGAGTATTAAAACCACTTTTTATTTTGTAATATTATTTTTCAATAAGTATCAATAAGAATGAAAATAATGTAAATGATGTCAATATACGAATAAATATAACTTCTTGGATATATATTAGAGTGTCCAAGAATTTTTATGAGAATATGAGTTCCCAAGTCCAACTGATGATATATATTGAGTTATGAACAATAAATGATTATTGAAGGTGTATCCTGAATCATGGAAGTAGGTTTTCACCATTGCTCATATGGAAAAGAAAATATAGTTAGTTTTTGTTATATTCCCATGATAAAGAAATTGAGAAACTCCTATTGGATATTATTGGAGAACCATTAATAGGGATAAGGTTAACTAAGTGTTCGACTTGCTGCTGACATTTATATTGATTATAAAATAGTTGTTTGGTAAATTTGGTTGAAGATTAAGAATGTTACTTCTTGATATTTAATATGAATAATTGGTATAACCTATTGTGAATAAGTTGAATAGGAGTTAGTTCCATGAATTGAGTGGACTAATAAACATATTAAATCTCTATAAATAATTTAATGATAACAATTATTAATAATTAATCAATGGATTTATTAAAAAGGATGGTTATTGTGTTCGGTGTTTAATATCTCTTAAATGAATGTTTAAAGAAGCTAAAGTGAAGTTGTAAGTGAGAAGGTAGTACATATTTATTGAAATTCTCTAAATTTAGTATTTATGTACACTAAAAGACTTAGGAAATAAAGTAGAAGGGTTTTAAATAGATTGATGTTTTCCAAAAATAGTTAATGTATTTTTATAGTGATTAAATGTTGTCCGAGATGGTTGGAAGAGGGTTTGATCCAATTCATAGAAGTTATAGAATTCAGTGATTAATCATGGAAATTATTTAAGGCATTAAAATATAATATAATCTTATTGTAGAAGTAGAATGAATTAGATAATATTTGGATGAATATTTTTGACTAAGGTACAACAAATCTGATATCGTATAAAATATTTGTTCAGAGTTGTATGTAGAAAATGAAAAAATCATTAAATGTGTTACATTTTATTCTGATACATATAATATTTATCATATGTAAGGAAAAAATAAATAAAGAAAACTAAATGTAACATATTGTAGTGATACATAATATATTCTATAGGGATGTATTCATAATTTAGAAAAAGTATTTATACATAAAATAAATTACAATAATGCATAACATTATATCTAATATATAAATTTTTTTATGGAATTCATAATATATTCTACAAATCCTGAAGAAAAATTTAAAAGGATTGGATATATAATATTTTTTATATGTTATGTGAAATATTTTATATAAGAAAAATATTGTAAATAATTATGGTGAGAGTAATTTGTAATATATTTATTATATTACGTATAATATATTTTTTAGCTAAAATTCTTGAGAACAATGTTTTTTCTGATTTAATGAATGAATGTCATTAGTAAATGTTTCATTCATGATTCAAAAAAAATAATAGTGATGAGGTTTAAGGGAAATGAATAAGTTATGTAAAGAGTTACTTTAAATGTAGAAAAATACCATGGAATGAAGTAGTCAATAGAGAAGATCTAACCAATGTATGTTCTTTTATTTTTTTCATGTAATTATGAGTTTTCTACACCATTGTGTAGGATGAATGAAAAGGAGAGTGAGTGAGTTTTATGTCACGTTAGAAGGAAACATGACCTATGATGATGCAAGAATCTCATTCAGACTTGGAATAATTAGTATATGAGTTTTTTAGTGGTTTGATCTAGAAAGAGAATAAGATTATATTTTCTATATGCGATGTGGATGTTTTATATCGAGACTGTTAGATATTTTATATCAGGATAAATAAAATATTTTTCCTAGATTGAATGTGAATTGAGTAAAATATAACACTCCCATAAATCAAGGATATATCCAAATTTGAATATGAAAATATTCTTGTGTGGCTCTAAATATATCATATATAGATTAATAAAAGAAATTTGGAGCTCTATATGGATATCAAGAGAGAAAATATTGGTTTTGAAAGATAATAGAAGAACTACCACTAATTCTATTGTATCAAAGAGAGAAGATGATCTATTGTTTGTATTAACTTTAATATTTTGAGTGTTTAATAAAGACTAGAAGAGAGATGACCATATAAAAAAAATTCTAATAGCCTCTGTGTTGAAATAGTTTTAAAAAATCAATGATTCTTTGATGGATTAATCCTTGTGTGTTGAATAAGAAGAAGAATAGAAAGTAATATATTGACTATTAGGAAAAAACATGGGCACCCATGATCTAGAAAATTGAGGTAGAACACGACATACCCAAACACATCCCAAATCACCCTAGGCTAGAAACTAGTGATAGGGCATCGAATATAAGCACATGGAAATTATTATTCATGATAGAAATAAATAAACATGTGAAAAAATGATACCAAAAGTTTTAAATTACTCGTTCATAAGTTGAATTCCTATAAATAATAAACAAATTTTCTCAAAATAAAAAAAATGGTACAAACAAGCATAAACAACTAATTAAAGTCAAAATCATACAATGGGAAAACAAATCTATAAGATCTCAAGATAAAATAGGCTAAAAAGTATAATATATCCAATACAGAAATAAAAAAAATAAATAATAACATGTATAATAGGAAACCTTCATGTGATCGATAGTCACCATTCAACCTCAAATCCAAATATATTATAGAAACATCTAGCGGGAAGAAATATACAGAGCAAAACTCCCATAAAATGTGACTAGAACCTTAAAAAATATGAAAAAATTTCCATTTTAGTATTTGATTAAACCAAGTCTTATGAGTGACTTCTATGTTAATATTTTCATTTCTTAATATAGATAAAAAAAAATTTATAATATAAATGTTTAAGGAAAACACAAATAAAAATTTATAAAAACCAATGAATATAATCAAATTTATTTAAAAACATTTTTTACAAATTAATTTTCAAAACAATCGCAACTCAACTCTAAAAAATTATCAGTTTACTGAAATAGTAAATATGAAATTGAAGTGACTAGAAATAAAATAAATGATAAATAAATAAAAAATAATTAATGTAAAAGAATAGAACTTTATAAAGAATGATTCATAATGCACATAATAATAAGACCATTGAAAAAACCAATAATAGTAACACATAAAGTATGTGAAAGTTACAAAAGTAAATTATGTAATATGGGAATACCTAGGTAAACCAAATATAATATTACCAAGTGATTATATGTCATTAATTAGGGAAATTCTCTCAATTTGTGGAATGGATGTGTAACTACATCACTAGTAATTGGATAAATCACATAAACTACTCCACTAGACTAGCTAGTAGTGGGGGGACTCATCCTATCTAGGTTATCCTACCCAAGTTCCCTAGTTCCTATGACAACCCTGCTTTTTTATTACAACTTAAGCATACTTTATTACATAAAACTTCACTTGATACAACAAATAAGATCGAGAGGTTTAGTGTCTTTGGGGCTTAGGATCATTACATAAAAACTTTAAACTTGAAATACAACATCTTTATTGAAAACTTCCTTTACATGACCACTACATTCCTTCGTACTTAGCATTGCATGGGATAACCTGAGGACATGCATAAGAAAAGGGTGAGCTATAAAGCCCAGTAAGGGAGTACACAATGAATAACATGAGGAGTACAATACATGTTAGGAAATAGGAACATCAATAGAGCATTAGAGTAACATGAACATAAAGGCATGATAAAGCATCATAACCATAACATGGAAATGTGGCAACAACACTTAACATTGAATTAGCATGAGCCAAGGCTCATTGCACATGGAGCATGAGTAAACCCTCATTGCACTTGAAGCATGAGTAAACCCTCGTTGCACTTGAATTATCATGATTTAACACTCATTTCACATGATGTATCATGATACTATACTTTACCCAATGCATTGGAGCACTATAAAGGGCGCACCCTTCTTAAACATTTCATTTCATGCATAAGTGTGCCACATGGATCATAAAACATGGATTCATAAAACATAATCATTTATTCCACGATAAAGGAATGTGGAATTCATACATGAAACTTTATAATCAATAAGTAAATGTGAATAAAGGTGAATACCCTTGATGGAGAAATGGGCATGGTATTCACTACACAATGACATTGGCTTAGAAAATCGGGGCGATTTCGGCAGCGTAACGGCGTGACATAACAATTCATAAAAAAGTTTGATGAGAGAGAAAGGGGTTCCTCATCATATTTACATGTAATGGAAAGTAAGGAGGTCATATATATACATGTCCCAACAATTGAAATGGAATTTAAATTCATGATACAAATGTATTGCTTGAATGTAAAAGAAGAGAGAGAAGTTCCTTTCGGAATTCCGGCATAGTAACGGGTGTACATGGGAGGCATTTAATGAGAGAGAAAGGGTTCTCCCATCATTCAAAAAATAATAGGGAAGTATGCATGAGGTGCGAAACCATACCCCAACATTCATAATTGAAATTAAAAGGGCAATAAAACTTAAAGAAAAATTGACAAAAATGAGAAAGGAAGAAAACCCCTTACTTGGAAGTGTGCTTCCAAAGGCTAGAGAGAGGCTTGTGAGAGGCTTCTTTGGAGCTTGGGGCACCTTGGGAGGATTCTAGAGAGAGTAGGGAAGAGGTTGGACGAACTACAAGGGATTTTAGTGAGGAGGAAGTGGGAGCTTGGGTGGGTTTATATAGGAAAGGTGAGAGAATTCTTTATTATTTAGGTTTGGGACCCCTTATATTAAAATAATCCAAACCACAAACCATCCCATGGTATTTTCCCATGGTTTCTGGAAAATAAAAGAGTAAAACAATATTTTACAAGTACAAGGTCCGAACTTATTAAAAAAGTAGGGTTGCTTATGTGGAGGTGAGTTACACTCCCATGAAAATTAATTTAAAAAGGCAAAGTGTTAAATAAGTCTTGAGGGCTCCATTAATGCTTTGAAAAGTAAGTCAAACAAACCCAAAACCTCATTATTTTAATGATCAAACACATATTGGCCGAACATAAGGATTATGTTATTTTATTACATCACCATTTGGTCATTATGATGTCATAAAACACATTATATATTTAAATGGTATTTAATTTTTACCCAAAAATTTGACTGTCTCAGAAAATTATGAAAAATTCACCATTGGATAATTTAGACGTCCTGATTCCATAAATAATATTTATTTTATCTAAATAATTTTCTAAATATTTAAATTTTCACTTTTAAAATAAAAACCGACATTTATAAAAAAAATCACGGGTTTTGACAGAAATGGCTTTCAAACCTTAATAAAAATTTTAATTGCATTCATAAAATTATAAGATCATTTATACTTAATAAAAAATTAAGTTAATATTAATAATAATATTTTATTAAAATATTATTTAATTCAAAAATCCTTTAATTTAATAAAATATAATTCTTAATTAAATAATAACTAAAAACTCCATTTGTACTTTAAAAACTAATTACAATGTATCAAAAATGACTAGAAATTATATTCATTATTATATACAAAAATAATGTACATGAATATGGTGCTACTTATTTGTTACATAACCCCTTAAAATAGCCGCATAAGACCTAAGGGTAAGGTGTGCGATGGTGACAGACTCTTGGGGTGGCTCGGATAACATCGCTCGAGTGGTAATTTCAATCAACTTCCACTTTTCCCCTAGACAATCACGTTCGAGCTTGACTTGATGAAGCTCAGATTGGGCTTGGTCAAGGGAAAAGCCCAAATATGCCACCTCTTTTCCGAGCTCTGACAAATGGGCTTCGTAAGGGGCAATTCTACTAGATGAGGCCATCGCTTCCTTTGTCTGAGTAGAAATGGGTTCGTTAAAGCCTTATATTTATACTACTCAGATGATCACTGTTCAACGGCTATAAAAGTAACGGTCACAAATCTTAATGTAAAACTAAAGAATTTGACATATTATAAACACATTTTTCATAAAGAAACATTTAACTGGATCAAGAGGGATTTTCTATTAATGAAACTTTGGGTCGTTACAATATTCCCCCCTTAAGAAATTCCGACCTTGAAATTTTCCTTTTCCCACACTAAAACAAATGTGGGTAACTTAGCTTCATCATATCCTCCGACTCCCAAGTTGCTTCTTCAAACTTGTGGTTTCTCCACAACACCTTGACGAGGGGCATTGTCTTATTTCATAGAACTTTTTCTCTACGATCTAAGATCTTCACTGGTTGCTCCTCATAAGAAAGATCGTCTTCTAATTGTACCACCTCGGAAGAGAGTACATGTGAAGGGTCTGGTATGTACTTCCTTAAGAGGGATACATGGAAGACATCATGCACCTTGGCCATAGTAGGTGGAAGTGCTAGTCAATAGGCCACAACCCCAACACGATCAAGAATCTTGAAGGGGCCGATGTACGTTGGACTTAACTTCCCTTTCTTTCCAAACCTCATGACCTTCTTCCACAGAGATATGCGTAAAAACACCATGTCTCCGATTTTAAACTCAAGGTCTCGTCGATGATTATCTTCATAACTCTTCTGTCGACTTTGGGCTGCCTTGATATGCTGCTGAATGGTTTTCACCTTCTCCACCATTTCTTCGACCATTTCTGGTCCAAGCAGCTTACGTTCACCGACCTCATCCCAACATGCTGGTGTTCTACACCTTTTCCCATACAGGGCTTCATATGGTGCCATTTGGATGCTCAAGTGGAAACTATTATTATAAGATAACTCAACTAGAGGAAGATGTTGATCCCATCCTCCTTTAAATTCCATTGAGCACGCTCTCAACATATCCTCAAGTGTTTGGATAATCCGCTCGGATTGGCCATCAGTTTGAGGATGATAGGTCGTACTGAAGTTCAGTTCAGTATTCAGATCTTGTTGAAGACTCTTCCAAAACTTAGAGGTGAATCTTGGATCTCGGTCAGAAACAATAGATAGTGGTACTCCATGCAACCGTACCACATCCCTGATATATATCCGTGCCAGTTGATCCAAAGAGAAATCCTCTCGATTAGAAATAAAGTGTGCAGTCTTTGTAAGACGATCCACAATAACCCAGATTGCATTGTTGCCTTTGGATGTCCTTGGAAGTCTGGTGACAAAGTCCATGGTGATGTTCTCCCATTTCCATTTTGGTATGGGCAATGGTTGCATCATCCCCTTAGACTTCTTCCTCTCTGCCTTCACTTGCTGACACACCAGGCACTTTGATGTATATTCAGCGATCTCCTTCTTCATATTATCCCACCAAAAGTTTTCTCGGAGATCTCGATACATCTTTGTGCTCCCTGGGTGAATAGAGAAATTTGAACTATGTGCATCATCCAAAAGTTCCTTCTTCAGCTCCGAACATGATGGAACACATAGTCTTTTCCCAAACCGCACAATTCCTTCTTCATTAACATTAAACTCTGAGGATTTTCCCTTTTTGATAGCTTCCACTTTTTCTTGGATTCTCGCATCATCCTTTTGAGCATCCTTTAACCTTTCCAAAAGAGATGGTTGAGCAATCATTTTTTAAAGGATTGATGATGTTCCCTTCTTTATGATTCCCACGTCCATCTTCATTAAGTCTAAGAAGATTGGATCCTTTTCAATTCTCATCATTGATAGAATCGCTAGATCCTTTCTACTTATGGCATCCGCCACCTTGTTCTCTTTCCCAAGGTGGTAATGTATTGAACAATCATAATCCTTGATGAGATCTATCCATCTTTTCTGGCGCATATTAAGCTCTTTCTGTGTGAATATATATTTAAGACTCTTGTGGTCAGTATATATCTCACATTTCTCTCCATAGAGATAATGCCGCCAGATTTTCAAGGCAAAGATCACTGCCGAAAACTCCAGATCATGCGTTGGATAGTTTCGCTCATGGATTTTCAACTGCCTTGAGGCATAGGATATCACTTTATCATTCTGCATCAGCACACATCCTAATCCCTTTTTCGAAGCATCACTGAATACAACAAAAATCTCCCCACTTGGGGGTAAAGTGAGCACGGGTGCAGTGATAAGCCTCCTTTTCAACTCCTTGAAGCTTTCTTCGCATTCATCACTCCAAGCAAACTTTACTCCCTTTCGAGTTAGATTGGCAAGAGGGTTGGACAATCATGAGAAATTTCTCACAAATCGTCGATAATATCCAGCTAACACCAAGAAGCTACGTATATCAGTTACCGATGTTAGCCTCGGCCATCCCTCAATTGCATATGTTTTGGAGGGGTCCACAGATATCCCATTGCTTGTGATGATATGGCCCAAGAATGAGACATCCTTCAACCAAAACTCACACTTTTTGTACTTGGCAAAGAGCTTCTCCTTGCGCAAAGTCTCCAGTACAGTTCATAAATGCTCCTCATGGTCCTCCTTGGTTTTGGAGTATATTAGAATATCATCTATAAAGACTACCACAAATTTGTCTAGGTAATCTCTAAAGACTCTATTCATCAAGTCCATGAATATTTCTGGAGCATTGGTGAGTCCGAAAGGCATTACTATGAATTCATAGTGCTCGTACCTTGTACGAAAAGCAGTCTTGGGGATATCTTCCTTCTTCACCCTTACTTGATAATATCCCGACCGCAAGTCTACCTTGGAGAAGTATTGTGCTCCACGCAGCTGATCAAACAAGTCATCGATTCTTGGGAGAGGATACTTGTTCTTTATCATGATTTTGTTAAGTTCACGATAATCGATGCAAAGCCGCATTGACCCATCCTTCTTCTTGACGAAGAGGACTGGTGCACCCCATGGTGATGCACTTGGGCATATACGCCCTTTATCCAGATTCTCCTGTAGTTGTTTCTTCAGCTCTTCAAGCTAAACAACAGCCATTCTATATGGAGTCTTGGATATTGGTAGCACCCCAGGTATAAGTTCAATTGAGAACTCAACATCTCTTGGAGGAAGACCACGAAGTTCCTTGGGAAACACTTCAGCGAATTCCCTCACAATAGGAATTTCTTCAAGGGTGGTTTCTTCCTTGGACTCAATCATCTGAGCCAGATATGCGTGCTCATAAGGCAGTAATATCCATGCTTGAGATGATGGAGCTAATGGAGATTCATCTTCCTCCTGACACTTGTAAAGAATCGGGGGTCGATTCTCCATATGGAGTGTGATTTCCCTCTCCCAACAATTTATGTTGGCTCTATATAAGGAAAGCCAATCCATGCCAAGAATTGCATCAAATTACACCAAAGGGAGTATGACGAGGTTCGCCGGGAAATTCAATCCACAGATTATAACAGGGGAGGACTTATATTCATGGGATGCAATGATTGCCCCATTTTCCGTACTCATCGACATCTTTACTTCCATGATTTGTGGTGGTGCAGGGATTGTTCTACTAAACTTTTGAGATATAAAAGAATGCGTAGAACCTGAATCAAAAAGTATGTTTTCTATTCTTGAATGAATAACTAGCGTACCTATCACCACTTCATTGTCGGGTTTCACTTCGGCATAATTGATGGCAAAAGCTCTTCCTTGCTGTCTTGGAGGTTGCTGGTTGCCTCCGATAACCCTTGGATTAGGGCACTGATTTGAAAAATGACCTGGTTCTTTGTATTTTTAGCATTGAACAACGTGTTGAGGTTCGAACGAAGCGTTCCTCTCCTCTGTTGTAGCTGCGGGTCCTTCTTGCTGACAGTTAACAGCTAGGTGCCCTTCTCTTCCACACTTGAAGCATTTTATTGTCCCCCTAAGGCAATTTCCATGGTGCCTCTTTCCACACTTTTGGCAAGTGGGGTGTTGGAACTTCTTAGCGCCGTTGGATTTATCCATCGGACCACCAGCATTGAAGTCCACCTTACGTTTCTTGTCCCCATGATACCCCTGTGATTCTACGATCTCCATTTCAACCTTGAGGGCACATCGGACAATTTCCTCATAGCTGTCGAAGTCACGGATCGCTAATGCTTTCCGCAAGCTAGGCTTCAGCCCACCAAAGAAGCGGTCAACCTTGTATTCGGGGGTAACAACAAAGCCGGAAGCGTATCGTGCAAGCCTTGTGAAGTTTGCCTCGTACGCTCCCACAGATTCTTCATCTTTCTGTTTGAGGGAAAGGAAGTCCCTTTCCATCTTAAGATAGAGGGTGCGTGGAAAATATTTATCAAAAAACATCTTCCGAAATTCCTTCCATTCCAAAGCCTCGATCTCCTCCTCAGACTTCGTATTTTTGATCAACGTCCACAATTGATCAGATTCACCCTCCATATGATAAGCCTCCAAGAGAACCTTCTCTTTTTAGAGCATTGGAGGATAGAGAAGATCTTTTCAATGGAGTTGATCCATTGCTCAGCGATCGTGGGATCAGATGATCCACTAAAAGTAGGAGGCCTTTGTCTCATGAAGCTCTCGATAGCGACTTGTTCTTTCTTAGGGGGGGTTGAACGTTCCTCTTGACCCGTGTTTCTATTGAAAACATGAGTTAGCTGAGAGAGAAGTGTGACAAAGTTCACGATTCCCGCTCCCATTGGATTGGGCATCTCATTAGTACAATCATCACACTGATCTTCACAACGGTTGTTAGCCGGAGTTCTCCTATTACCGGCCATTGGCAAAAATAAAAGGAAAGTTAGGGGTAACACATAAAGGTTAATCCAAAGACAAAAGTTGATGACTTATAAATAAACTTTAATCTCTTTAACTCATGAGTCTATAGGATTCAATCCAGGCTTTTCATGATCTTCCTTCTAACATATATTCTTAGGGGCATTTTTTCGCTTAATAAGGGTTCATACTAAGATTTTGAATTTATCAAAACATATCCCCCGGGAGTGTCGTAACCAAGAGTGCAGCAAGGCCCGTTGTCATGCACCAGTTCCCGTTTAAGTCTATCTCAAAGCGTTGTTTTCGGGTTTTACCCCTAGGATACATCTGTGCCAGAGCCGCCTCTACCTGCTCGTATCCAGACAGGGATGTATTTGTTTGATAAACCACTTACATAGTATTTACCAAAACTTAGGGATGTTTTTATTATGCTTAGTCTTGTATCTAAGGCTTTACAAGGGTTTCCTAATCCCAAAAATAACTAAACCTCCCCTATGATACCAACTATGACAACCCTTCTTTTTATTACAACTTAAGCATGCTTTATTACATAAAACTTCACTTGATACAACAAAGAAGATCGAGAGGTTTCGTGTCTTTGGGGCTTAGGATCATTACATAAAAACTTTAAACATGAAATACAACATATTTATTGAAAACTTCCTTTACATGACCACTACATTCCTTTGTACGTAGCATTGCATGGGATAACCTGAGGACATGCATAAGAAAAGGGTGTGCTATAAAGCCCAGTAAGGGAGTACACACTGAATAACATGAGGAGTACAATACATGTTAGGAAATAGGAACATCAATAGAGCATTATAGTAACATGAACATAAAGGCATGATAAATCATGATAACCATAACAAGGAAATGTGGCAACAACACTTAACATTGAATTAGCATGAGCCAAGGCTCATTGCACATGGAGCATGAGTAAACCCTCATTGAAATTGAAGCACGAGTAAACCCTCGTTTCACTTGAATTATCATGATTCAACACTCATTGCACCTGACGTATCATGATACTATACTTTACCCAATGCATTGGAGCGCTATAAAGGGCACACCCTTCTTATACATTTCATTTCATGCATAAGTGTGCCACATGGATCATAAAACATGGATTCATAAAACATAATCATTTATTCCACGATAAAGGAATGTGGAATTCATACATGAAACTTTATAATCAATAAGTAAATGTGAATAAAGGTGAATACCCTTGATGGAGAAATGGGCAGGGTATTCACTACACAATGACATTGGCTTAGAAAATCGGTGCGATTTCGGCAGCGTAACAGCGTGGCATAAGAATTCATAAAAAAGTTTGATGAGAGAGAAAGGGGTTCCTCATAATATTTACATGTAATGGACAGTAAGGAGGTCATATATATACATATCCCAACAATTTAAATGGAGTTTAAATTCATGATACAAAATTATTGCTTGAATGTAAAAGAAGAAAGAGAAGTTCCTTTCGGAATTTCGGCAAAGTAACGGGTGTACATGGGAGGCATTTAATGAGAGAGAAAGGGTTCTCCCATCATTCAAAAAATAAGAGGGCAGTATGGGGGAGGTGAGAAACCATACCCCAACATTCATAATTGAAATTAAAAGGGCAATAAAACTTAAAGAAAAATTGACAAAAATGAGAAAGGAAGAAAACCCCTTACTTGGAAGTGTGCTTCCAAAGGCTAGAGAGAGGCTTGTGAGAGGCTTCTTGGGAGCTTGGGGCACCTTGGGAGGATTCTAGAGAGAGTAGGGCAGAGGTTGGAAGAACTCCAAGGGATTTTAGTGAGGAGGAAGTGGGATCTTGGGTGGGTTTATATAGGAAAGGTAAGAGAATTCTTTATTATTTAGGTTTGGGACCCCTTATATTAAAATAATCCAAACCACAAACCATCCCATGGTATTTTCCCATGGTTTCTGGAAAAGGAAAGAGGAAAACAATATTTTACAAGGCCAAGGTCCGAACTTATTAAAAAATTAGGGTTGCTTATGTGGAGGTGAGTCACACTCCCATGGAAATTAATTTAAAAAGGCAAAGTGTTGAATAAGTCTTGAGGGCTCCATTAATGCTTTGAAAAGTAAGTCAAACAAACCCAAAACCTCATTATTTTAATGGTAAAACACATATTGGCCGAACATAAGGATTATGTTATTTTATTACATCACCATTGGGTTATTATGATGTCATAAAACACATTATATATTTAAATGATATTTAATTTTTTCCCAAAAATTTGACTATCTCAGAAAATTATGAAAAATTCACCGTTGGATAATTTCGACGTCCTGATTCCAAAAATAATAATTATTTTATCTAAATAATTTTCTAAATATGTGAATTATCACTTTTAAAATAAAAACCGACATTTATAAAAAAAATTCACGGGTTTTGACAGAAATGGCTTTCAAACCTTAATAAAAATTTTAATTGCATTCATAAAATTATAAGATCATTTATACTTAATAAAAAAATAATTTAATATTAATAATAATATTTTATTAAAATAATATTTAATTCAAAAATCCTTTAATTTAATAAAATATAATTCTTAATTAAATAATAACTAAAAACACCATTTGTACTTTAAAAACTAATTACAATGTATCAAAAATGACTAGAAATTATATTCATTATTATATACAAAAATAATGTACATGAATATGGTGCTACTTATTTGTTACATAACCCCTTAAAATAGTAGCATAATACCTAAGGGTAAGGTGTGTGATGGTTATAGACTCTTGGGGCGGCTCGGATAACATCGCTCGAGTGGTAATTTCAACCGTAGACGATCACGTTCGAGCTTGACATGATGAAGCTCAGCTTGGGCTTGGTCAAGGGCAAAGCCCAAAGACGCCACCTCTTTTCCGAGCTCTGAAAAATGGGATTCGTAAGGGGAAATTCTACTGGATGAGGCCATCGCTTCCTTTGTCTGAGTAGAAATGGGTTCGTTAAAGCCTTATATTTATACTACTCAGATGATCACTGTTCAACGACTATAAAAGTAACAGTCACAAATCTTAACATAAAACTAAAGAAGTTGACATCTTATAAAAACATTTTTCATAAAGAAACATTTAACTGGATCAAGAGGGATTTTCTATTAATGAAACTTTGGGTCGTTACAGTTCCCATGACCAACCAAGTATAGGTGAGTAAAAAAAATATGAAAAATCAAATGAAATTCGAAACATATAAACATATAATTCACCACCTTTTCAAGAAACCGTTTTTGTGAAGTTTCACCGAGCCTTAAAACAATGTTTAAATATTAAAAAAAGAAATATACACTCTTAAAAATAAATAAAAATCATATCTTTAGAAAAAATACCTTAAAACCGAACTGAAATTTAATTTCCTTCACGAACACATTTTATACTAAAATGACCACCATTTTTAGACACATGAAATAAGTACTCCTTATAATACTATGTCACATAAAAACCAAATAGTATATCATGTAAATAAAAATTATAAAAAAACCTTAATTTATTCTAAAAACTCTTGTTGTTCTAAATTAGGGACTTTAATACTAGTTTAGAATCCAAAAAATCGATATGGGCTAGAATATAAATTAAAAAAAATCTAATTTGAAATCTCATCAAATATACAAAATGCGTGAGCTTTGAAAAATAGATGTGAACCTCAAATAAAAAGGGAGAACATTTTTTCCATAAAATAAATTTCTAATCGTCATATTTTATTAAAAACAATTAAACATATATACTAAAGGTAATAAAATAATAAATATATATGTTAAAAAACTCCTAGAAATCAAGGATCTAAATGTAAAGTGTGATGTATGGAGAAAGCGTATCTCAAACCAAAAGTAGATGATGTGAAACCTTATAATATGAGAGGATTAAAAACCTATAGCCATAATATATTTATAAAACCACCCACCTAGGGTTTAGTCATCATGGAAGCAAAGGTAGAGAAAGAGTTAAGAGAGGGAGAGGAAGAGGAGGAGGGAATAAATGATCCTATAACCTTTAAGAATCATCTTCAAAACAAGAATAGGATAAACAGGGATCCATTATTTAAAGATGGAGAGGAACTTAGGGATCTCCTTTGACTACCTCAAGTGAGTGGGAGTGGATAGGGGATCAATTGGGTTTAATATGAATAGGGTAAAATAATGATTTCAAAAAAATTAAAACGTGAGAAAGTTGCATGGTTTTCTCACACGGTTTACCAAACCATGTGAAAAACATTTTCTTAACACAAGAAGCAACCAAGAGTCCTATATGGTTTGAATTATTTTTTTGGTAAACCACATTACAATCATGTAAATTTATATTATTAAAAATAGAATACCTTTTCACACTCATCACACACTTTCTACTAATCATGCACAAGCTATTTTCGTGTACCCTTAAACACCACAAGATCATATAGTTTTCATTGGGTTTTTATTATTTGGACTTAATAATGTCATATCCATATTGAAAATACATACATTAAGAAAAATAAACTTGAAAGAACCTTACGTTATGGTCATCATATGGTTTCCCCTACACCAAGCACACTAAATGTGCGACATAAGGAAAAAATATCCAAAACTAAAAATTTAAACATGAAACTCTCAAAAATAAAATTCAATGTAAAAAATAAATGAATAAATAAATTAATAAGGAAAATAAATATCATGGTGTGATAATTATCTCCACCATAACACTTTATTTCCCCATAAATTTACCAATTTAGAGTAGAAAAACATGAAACCAATATTAAATTAAAGAAGTGAGAAGATAAAAATCAGGGTTAGAAGAAAACCCTTCCTAAATTTGACACATCTTCTAAAACCATAAACATCCAAAAATCTCATATTAAAATCTAAAACCATAACACAAAAAATATATTCAAGGTAAAAATAAAAGTATATTTAAGATCGATACCTTGGCACCCAACCATGGGGATTCTACTAACATGGAGGGTTAATGAAACTATAGAATACTCCATGGTAAATAACAAAACCAAAAATGATATCTAAACCAAATAGTACCAACGAAAATATTTAATCTATGACACATCCCTAATCTCTTTGAATCAGTCAACGAGGTCTCTAAATAATCTCATATAAAATATAATTTGAAATTATAAACCATATGTCGAGAAAGAAAAAAAGGGAATAGAATGGGAAACATGTGAGGGAGATAAAGAAGATGAATTCCTAAAATAGGGTCCCTTATACTAATTCACAACCTAGATTATGACACTAAAAATCACAAAGAATTTAAACCAATAAACTATCCTTCATAATAATTAGTTTTCTAAATATATATATATATATATAAGAAGTAAACTTTATATTACTCGAGGTAATCAAACTGGAGTACATAAAGGAATTGATACCAATATAATAGAGTACCTTCACCATGCTTGAAAAAAGTATGATAACCAATAATACTAGGATATCCCATATATATACACTCTCATTCATTGTCCAAATGATCACATATTGAAATTGAGCTAGTTCAGATGTGAATTCTCCCAAAATGGGTTCAGGTGAATTCCTTCACCAAATATCTAACAGTTGTTGTGTCCTTAACCACCAAATCTAGAATAATGAAAATATTTAATAAAAAAAGAAACCAATGAAAAATGTTTTGGTAATGCTCCACTTAAAGGATCGTATTTCCCAAAATTGTAGGAAATACCAATTTGAGAGACACCTCAATACAAGAATGTCTATAACCCACTAGGATTTTGCTTTGGGACAAACCAGATAATAAAGTAACATTAAACATAGATCAAGAACAAAATTGAATTTTACTCATCTCATATAGAGACCCTAAATTTTCTTACATCGCTATTACATCATATTAAAGATAAAAATATAATAGTGGTACAAATCCTGTATAAAATGTTTTAGTGTCTTGGTAAAATTTGGACCATATTAATGTTTAACGTAATAAAACATGAACATTTATTTAATTCCTTCTTCCCTAGCTTTGTATTGGCCCTCATGTTATCTCTTGCATTGGTATTCATGTGAGGGTATAAATTAAAATAAATGTTTATATAAAAGAATAGTTTGAGGATGAATAAGATAAATGAAACATGTGTGATCATAATCATCATAATATAAGAAAAGTATATTAATTATGAAAGGAATCATGATATAAAGGCATGGAGTGTGGGAATTCATAAAAATGAAATAACAATTCTTGGTGGTCAAATACCAAACATACTTGTGAACAAAGATAGAATCATGCTCATGAATATTTCACTTTATCTCATGAGATTCATCACATTACCGAATATATTGAGGAACTATATAATTCTAGGTAAACCTATCACATCATAACATTTACGTTATCATTAATTCCATACAGAGGGTATCATAAAATTTCCCATTGAAAGGAATGGTTTTAATTTAAAAATTGTACATTCATAAACTTTGGGGTTACCAAATATAATAGGTAATAACATACGTGGCATAAGTTTCATCGATCTTGAGTGAAGAATAAATAATCTCATGAGAAGTAAAAGATGAATTTTTAGAAAGAAGATTTATTTTGAAAAAATATTTGACTTTTTCATAAAATAAGATTATAAACATGTATATCCAGAAAATAAAATTTAAGGATAATGAAATGATATTTACGGTACATTAAGGGAACATTATTACTGAATATGGAGTGAAAGAGGGAAACCCAGAGGAAGGGAGTTGGGTTTGAGAATCCCCTTACATCATTTCTGATTTCTTTATTCACTTTAATTTCCTATATAAGAAAATTAAATTAATTAATTAACAAATATATAAATTTTTATACATGAATTTTATTTATTATAGTTTTATTAATCTCATTTATGGATTTTTTTTTGATGAGTTATTGAGTTTAATTTCATCATTCAGGAGTGTTTGTTTCCTTTGTTTTCAAGATTAATTTTCTTGTATATGAGTATAGAAGTTCACGTGTAAAGAGAATGATTCTCCAGAATTAAAATTATATGTTATTAATGAACATGAAAAATTATAATTTGTCTTATATATCATCTAGTTATATATTATAAGGATAAATCATTTGATAAAAGTAAATGATGATGGTTTTTGGTTAATTTTTCCAGTTTTCGGGCACAATGAGCCCATTTTGTTTTATCATTTAGTATTATGTATATATGTTAGTTTCCGAACATAAAATGGGTTATAAAATAAATTTTAAAATATGTTTCAACTGTTATAATGGTTTTATTACCATATTTGAATGAGGTGAATGAAAATGAAAATGCATCGTTCACGGTGGGGATAAATCAACACACCACTAAAAATATTTTCATTTTCAAGAAAAAAGAAAATATAAGATACTTGAAGATAAATTATTCGTTTTACATTTTAAAATTAATGTATATAAAATATACTAGGGTTATCATTCCTGTTGAATTAGTGTAGGTTATTAGAGGATAACAAGAGTAAAATAACTTGAAAGATAAATTAAAAGAAACAAAAACGTATTTTACATCTTGAATTTCTCCTCATTGAGAATATAAGGCCCCAGCCTTAAACCTTACTTAATCTTGAGTTATTACAAGATTACACATTGAGGATCTTTTCAGGTTTAGAGTTTTAGAGAATTAGATCATGAAACTTGCATTACATTCAACATTTAAACAAAGTGGTTACATAAAAGACAGTATTCATTCTTCCCATCAACGGAAACATATTTAAAATATAACACGGATTCTTTCTTGAAACATCATTGACACTATCATCACATCATGTACCTTTCCCTTGACCTATGAAAAACATTTCAAAAACTTGGGATGAGCATAAAAAGCTCAGTAAGGTTTATAAAAATATGGAAAGGAAACATGAGTTCATATATACATAAGAATGAAATCATACTTTACCCATAAAACATAGGCACTTTAACATACCTCATCAAACCATGAATAAATCATAGAAAACATAAGACATAAAGGTAAATTGAGGCATTCATAACATTCTTATGTAGGGAGTAACCCTCTTGGTTACGTTTGGAATACCCATCACAGTATATTCCCTAAATCTCTTCGGAGAAACCTTAACGTTTCACTCCTTCGCGTTACCCAATGCATTGGAGAGCTATATCGGGCTCACCCGCCCTTAGTTTATCACGGAACCACCCGTTCTTCATAACAATTCCCAAGAACCATAACATAATCGTATCACATAAACATGAATAAAGGAAACATAACATTTCCACATTTCAATCACAATATAACATTTTAGGATATTGAAATAATGAATCCATTCAAAAAGAAACCATTTCCAAAACCATTTAAAACATTTAATAAAGAGATTTTTGAATCAAAGATTCCCATACCACCTTGAAGATTTTAACATTTTAAACCATTAATATCCATATAAATAAATCCTTAAAACCATTTTGAAAACATGGATATTAATAAGAACAAATAATTAAAACATTTAAAACGATATTTTGGTTAAAGGGGTTTTTCCAAAATTAGAGACACTTGAATACAATAATCGAGGAATAACATTTAGTCAGAACATTATAATATCATGAGAATAAAAGTATTCATGATATAATACTCCAAAGGATAGTATATACACCATATAAGAGTGAATTGGTGAATAACAACAATGAACCCTCAATAGAAATGTCAAATGTGATGAAATCCTTTATAAAGAAGGTATCCTTAAATTAAGGACAAATAAATCTCAAAAATATGTGTGACAAATATATATACACCCAATATAAGTGGATATTAAGTGTAAAACAATATAAGGTCATTCACACATATTCAATGGATGACATATTCAATGACTACAAGTTGAACCCAAAGAAATCGAAATTGGGTTAAAAAGTTCCCTTGACAGCCTAACGACATCACATCAAAATGAGTTGATGAGAGATAAAAAGTGTATCTCATCACTTGGACATAAAATTTACATCAATAAGGATGTATGAGAACATATCCCAACATAAAAATATGTAAATTAAAATACCCAATAAAAGAAGTCTTTTAAAAAAGAGGAGGGTGAAAGGTTCCCTTACCGACTTGGGTATCTTTCAAAACATACATCCCATGAAAGAAAGACAATAGGTCATTGATGTAAATACTCATAAAAGAAAGTATATTACACAAAGAGTAGAATAATGGGCAGTACATACACCACTCAATGCAATTTTTGGCAAATGTAGCATAAATCTCACGGGAATAAATGTGAGATGAAAAATCCCTTACGAAAACTCAGCAGCCTAACGGCGCCACATAAAACTTCCGAATATGGATTGATGAGATCAAATAGGGTATCTCATAACATTAAAATATAATGTACAGAAAGAGGAATATAAAAGAACATCCCCCAACATTACAAAGAGGAGCTTAAAAGAAGTGACATAAAGGAGAGTACTTAAAAAAAAGAGAGAGGTTAGATCTCTTACGAAAGTTCGACAGACTAACGGCGCCACTCAAAACTTCCAAAATGGATTGATGAGAGAGAATAGGGTCTCTCATCACATGAACAGAAAAATTACAGTAAGTTTAATATAAAATAACATCCCAATCATAAGAAATATGAGCTTAAAAGGAATGACATAAAAGAGTGTACTTACAAAGAAAGAGAGAATAAGTTCCCTTACCTCAGGTCCGACTTGACTCGATCGTTCTTTAATCTCCTGAATAATAAACTTGAGTTAATTTCTAATTCCTTAAGAACCTTTTTCAAGTTCATCATTACTTTTATACCACTTATTACCATGTCATAAACATTATGTAATCATTTAAGTTAATAATATTTGTTTTGCCGATATTTGGTTCTTAAGTCGAAAGTGGACTTCTTACAATTACATGTTGTTCATGTGGCCAAATTTTTATTATATCAAGAATTGTATTCATTATGTAGATATCATATATGTCATATATATCCAGTACATTCATGCTTTTATAACATTACATAATCATTTAGAGGTAAGAAATGAAATGCACCGTTCATGGAGACGGTAAGCCGTACGTACGCATGAACGCTACTTTCATTTCTATTTCGTATTTTATAGAATGTAATAATAATGATATAAAGGTATATTATAATTCCAGTAAAATATCATATATAATATCATATTTCCATCCTTTATACATCCCACATATGGTATTTAACGAATCAAATCACTTTGAGGGGGCGGTAGTCCACACTTCCTTAAATGAAGATATCGCGTATACCCATAATGGAAGCCATAAAGGTAAGACAAAAATGAAAAATACAGAAGCAAAAATAAAACATAAACATATTATATATCATATATAAAAATAGTGACATCATAATGGCCACCTTTGAAGGTGTTAAATGAGTATTGAACAATCATTGTTTCGGGAGGTAGAATTTCACCATCCACGGAAACCGTATGTTCTTTAACCATTTGATGTAGTTTTGTGAGAGTGTAGCTCGAATAAATCTTATAAAAACATCCTAGTATATTTAAGATACTGGTTTTGTTACAAAATAAGTAAATAAAAAGAGTTTAGGGGGTTGGAGAAGCAAAATAAAACAAATGAACATGAGAGAATGAATTACCTTTAAAAGTGTAACTCCTTTTGATTTGAGCCTAAAGGCTTCCTTTGAAAGGATTCTTCCCAAAGGGAATCCTCTAGGATGAGGATAGGGATGTGGAGAGAGTAAATGGGCAGGGTTTGGCCGATCCAAAGGCTTGAGGAGTGTGTCAAATGAGGTAGAGGTGGGGGCCTTTTATAAGAGGAGAGGAGGGGCACTTTTAGAAAGTAAAGAAATATTACTTTATTTGAAAATGTGTTTCGGTTTCAAAAGGTCCCACATTGATATAATTTGTGGATAAGGTGATAAGGCTTCTAAATAAACTCATCCAATAAGTTTTTGACATGTTTAGTTCATAGATTTTACATTATCTTTCCATTTTATTTAAATCGTCAAATAATGATGTCATCGCTGCATCATTATTATGTCATAAATAATTTAATTTATTTAATGTCTAAAATTTATAAAAAAAATACTATGATGTAGGAAATCTTTTTAGCTTTCCAATTAATATTTAAAATTAAAAATATTACTTGTATAACCCCACTTAAAAATTGTTTTAGTAAAACATATCATGTTTGTGTCAATTTTACTTTTACATTACATAAAAAGTTATTTATGTCATTTCCCAACCAAAATGTCTCCATGGGGTCCCCAAGTTGACCCATGGCTTGTCTTGGTCGGCCATGACACAACCAATAAGGTTGGGACATGTGTCTAGGTCATTTCATATTATTAAAGCATTATTTATACCTTAAACTACACTAATTACCACTAATCGCGATTAAAAACTTAATAAGTTACTATTCACCAAAAAATTATTTTTATCCCATTGAACCACATTTTACTTCTTAATGACAACCATGTATGTCGGATTTTCAAAATTCAATACACATTAGTGGTAAACTTTCATTTAACTGAAAAATCAGTTTGCTTGATTACCACTTAGTGGTTTCACTATTCATCAAAAATTGAAGTTTTTCAGAAAATTACCAAAAATTCACCCTAAGCTATATTTGATATTCCAAATTAAAAAATGAAGTCCGTTTTACAAAATTCAAAACATATTAGTCACATTCATTAATTTAATAATTAATTCCCGCTGTCAGAGCAATTAGCATGTTTTTATAAAACAATAAGTATCAAAAGATTGACACTAGTTTAAGTCTGATTTCAAAGTGAAATTAATTCCAACGACCAGTATTGGATTTAATGGTAAAAATATTTTCTAATTGAACTTTAAAACCATTTCAAAATATTATCTAATTGTATAAATAAATTCGATTAAAAAGAGGTTTTGAATTAAAACACAACATTCTACACTATTCAAAAAAATGAACTTTATCGGAAAAATACCAAAAAATTACACAAAGTAAAATTTGATGTCCCGATTCTTAATAATAGTTTTATTTGGTCAAAAAGAATGTATAAGAGTGATCAAAACTATATTTAATGACATTTCTCCATTAAAAGGTGATAAGTGAACCTTTAGTGAAAACTAGGGCATATACGCCTAAAATTGAATTCTTTCCGTATTTTACGCCTTTATCTTTTATTGTATAAAAGTAAAAACATTTAAAAACATATATAATCATATTTTAGTTATTTATATCCATTCCCGCCAATACAACGGCTACATGTTAACTACCATTTAAAATAATATTATTTTATTATTAGAGTGCAACGTAAGATTCCCAAGAAACTCGTTGTTGCGTATTGGGTACGCCATAGAGCATAGCGTCCCCTTTAAAGTCATATTAATACTTTATTCACAAATATGGATAAATATGAAATGTCATATTCTTTATTTACCTGGGGTGTTACAGAGAACCTCCATATAGAAAAGGGTTTGGTATTTTGATGAGACCATGAGATATTAGAAATGGGGGAGCGGTTGTTAAGATTAATGGGAAGATATTGTAAAAGTATCAAAGCTTAAAACATGTGAGGAGAAGAGGTGGTGAGGGGTGGAACTTATAGTGGAGGAGATGGGTGTTTTCTCATTATTGTATTCATTATTTTATTTTTTTGGCTCAAAACTATGAATAGTTTGAGAATTATCCATAAATATATTAAAATAATTAAGGATTGTATGATATTATGGTCTTACATCAGCCATACGCCATCTATGACTCAATAATTCATATATTTAGCTTAAATTGTATATTATCGTATTTTATTATTCCCCAAAAAAATCAAGTATTTTAGAGAAATACAAAAAATTAACCCTGGCCATTTTTAGACATGTAGAATTTTAAAATGAAAATAATTTTAAAAAAATAATTTTCTAGATAAGAAAAAAATTAATTTTTAATTAAAATCCTCATTTATCTGAAGAAATATAGATTTTAAAATTATAACTATTTTTATAACACTTTCAAAAATTAATTAGTGTCTCATTAAATTATGGTAAAATCATATTACAAAAAAATATTAATTTATGAATACATTTTATGAAAATAAATTCTCATTTAAATTATTAAATTTATCATGAGATAGTTATTAAATATTTATAACTTATAAAAATACCAACACTTAATAATTTTTAAAAAATTTATTTACATATACTGTTATATAATTTTATAATATTGTCATTTATAAAAGGACTAAATTTTATTTATACATTCCTAGATGATGTTACTATTCTATTAACCAGATTACTATTCATAATGGTCATGTTACCATTCCAAGGGTCAAGTTACCTTTTTATCAGTATTGGTTCCCTATCATCTATAAATACCTCTTATTTCATTAATTCATAATTTATAATGTTGTTTTGTGTTCTCTAGGTAATTTTATGTGATTAATAATTTATGGAATAATTATATGATGGTTGTTTCCATTGACAAAGAGTTTGGTCATTACATTCTTTCCCTATTATGAAATTTCTCCCTCAAAATTTCATTTTTCATAAACAATTTAGGGTATTTATCCTTCATTAATTCCTCTAGTTCTCATGATTCCTATTAATACATATAGTTTCACTATAGTAATTTTAAAAGGTGGGTAGTATTGTTGTGTATAAATTTATCTCTATGGGCCATGAAAATTATTGGATACTCCTCATAAGAGAGATCATTTCCTAATTATGCCACCTCTTGATTCAGTACATGCGATGTATCTAGAATTTAATCATCCAGATTGATACATGGAATATATAATGTAGTGGATACATGGTAGGTATATGTTTCAGTCGATAATCCACAACTCTCACTCGATCAAGAATCTTGAAGGGGGCGATGTACCTAGGACTCAGCTTTGCCTTCACCACAAATTTCATGATTCTCTTCCACGGAGAATTACAAAGGAAAAATGTGTCTCTAACCTTAAACTCAAGGTCTCGTCAAAAACTATATGCATTTCAATTATTTCAAATTTGGGCTGCCTTGATGTGTTACTAAATGTTTTTCACATTTTCCACTATTTTTCAACTATTTTAGGTCATATTACCTTATGTTCACTAACTTCATCCTGGAATTTCGGTGTTCTATATAATTTCACATAAGGTCATTCCTATAGATACATTTGGATGCTCGAGTGGAAACTATTATTGTAAGAGAAAAAAATATAGAGGAATATATTGGTCCCATCCTACTTTAAATTCAATATAACATACTCTCAACATGCATTCAGGTGTATAAATAGTTCTCTCAGATTGGACATCAGTTTGATAATGATAGTTCATACTAAATTTCAACCCAGTGTTTAGATAATGTTAGATACTTTTCCCAAACTTTGAGGTGAATCTCGGATATCAATTGGAAACAATAGATAATAGTACTCTATCTAGCCTTACCATTTTCTAATGGATATCCGTGCATGTTAATCTAGTGATATATCCTCCCAAATTTTTAGAAAGTGAAATATCTTTATAAGATGATCCATAAAACCCTATAAATCATTGTTTCATTTGTATGTCTTCGGAAGTCTAGTGATAAATTCCATTATGATGTTTTCTGATTTTTATGTCGGTATGGGTAATGGATGTTTCATCCCATTAGTATTTCTTTACTTCATACTTCACTATCTTAAATACCTAGTACATTTATATATATTCAAAGATATCCTTTTTTATATTGTCTCTACAATAGTTCTCCTGGAGATCTCGATACATCTTTGTTCTCACTTGGTGAATAGATAAGGTTGAGCTATGTGTGTCATACAGAAGCACTGTCATTATCTGTGGATTGGAAGGCACACATAGCCATGAACAAAATCTTACAACACCTTCCTTATCAATTTTAAACTCAGAGGATTTTCCCTTTCTCATAGCTTCCATTGTCTTCTAAATTTCCAAATCATTTCTTTAAGAATACATTGTTTTCTCCATAATGGATGGTTGAGTAATAATTTCAAAAAATATTTTTGATGTTCCTTCCTTAATGATTCCCATGTCAATCCTTTGAAAATTTATGAATATTGTATCTTTCTCAATTCTCATCATTGTTAATGATGCATGATCCTTTCAACATAGAGCATCCACCACTTTATTTTCTTTTCTTGGATATTAGTGGATTGAGTAGTATTAATACTCAATGAGATTTAACCATAGTTTCTAGAATATATTAATACCCTTCTATGTGAATATATATTTTAGTATCTTATGAATAATATATATCCCACACTTCTTCCCTTAGAGATATTCTTGTAATTTTTTCAATGAAAATATCATAACTTCCATCTCTAGATCATGTGTGGGATATTTTTCTCATGTATTTTCAATTGCCTTGAGGTGTAGGATATCACTTTATAATTATTCATAAATAGATAACCTAATACCTTCATTGAAGAATCATTGTATACTAAAAATAGTTCCCAACTTTTTATAAGTGTCAGTATGGGAACTATGTTGAGCCTCCTTTTCAACTCTTTGTAACAGTATTCACATTCACCGGTCCCGAAAAACATTTCTCCCTTCTGAGTCAGCATGGTTAGTGGGTTTGAAAATCATGATAATTTCTTCAAAAATAGTTTTTAATACCCCTCTAGACCATGGAAACAATAGATCTTCGTTACAAATGTTGTTCTAGGCTACTCTTCGATTGACTTTGTCTTGGAAGGGTCCACATATATCACTTTTCTAGTGATGAAATACCCCAAGAATGATAATTCCTCCATCCAAAAATCAGATTTACTATAATTTACAAAAAAAAATTATCCTCTTTCAAAGTATTTAGCGTTGTATTCAATTACTCATCATGTTCCTCCTTTCTCTTGGATTATATCATAATATCTTTAATAAAGACTACCACAAAATTTTGAGGTAATCTCTAAATAATATATTCATTAAATTCAAGAACATTTATAGATAATTAGTGATTCTAAAGGGAATAACTATGAACTCATAGTTTTTATACATCATTCAAAAGTTAGTCTTGGGAATATCTTCCATCCTCACCTTTAATTGGTGATATCCTGGCCGAAGATCTACCTTAGAGAAATAATTGGCCCCACATAGTTGATCGAACAAGTCATTTATCCATGGAAGGGGATATGTGTTCTTTATCACGATTTTGTTGATATAATGATAATCAATATAGATTCACATCAATCTATCCTTCTTCATGATGAAGAGGACTGACATACCCCATGGTGAAGTACTCGGGCATATAAAATCCCTGACAAGATTCTCCAGCAACTGCTTGTTCAGTTCTTCTAGCACAATGATGTCCATTCTATAAGGTGTATTTGATATAGGAAGATATCTATGAATAAGTTCCATTGATAAATCAACCTATCTATTAAAAAAATACCAAAAAACTCTTTATGGGACACATTAATGTAGTTCATCACAATGGGTATGTCTTTGATCATGATTCTCACATTTTTCTCAACCATTTGAGCGAGATATGCTTGCTCATAAATAAATGATATCCAAACTTGAGATAATGGATCCAAGGAATATTCATCCACATTATTACAGTAGTATAGAATTTGAGGATGCTTCAGGATGTGAAGAGTGATCTCTCTTTCCCAATAATGATTTTGGATTTGTATAAAGATAGCAAATTCATGACTAATATAGCATCAAAGCTTACCAAAGGAATTATGACAAGATTTTATTGGGAGGTTCAGTACACAAAAAATTAACCATGGAGGAGTTATAAACTCTTGATGAAATAATTTTCCCATTTTTATTTTTACAAATAACTCATCCTCCAATCATTGAGGTAGTGATTGAATTTTTATACTAAATTTGAAAGATATGAAAGAATACATAGAACCAGAATCAAATAATACATTATTTATTCTTGGTTGAATAACTCACATACCTATCACCACATCATTTTCATGATCTACATCAGTAGTAGTGATTACATAATATTTCCCAAGATCTTTTGGATTTAGTGGATAATGGTGTTGATGTCCCTCATGGAGTCGAGGTTTAGTGAACTAACTTGAATAGTTCCCTTGCTCCCTATAATTGAACCATTGAACTATATGTGGTTTTATCTTTTCCTCTACTAAATTATCTTACATTATTTTGTAATTTTTACATGATTTGATTTTAGTGGACTTCTCTCCCACACTTATAGAATTTCCTCATCCCTTTGTGGCAGTTCCCATGATGAATCTTCTGATGATTTTTACATGGGGGTGGTTGAGATTTCTTTCCACATTTATCATTAGGTCCTCCATCTTAAAACAACTTCTTTTATTTATTATCACCAGAGCCATGAGATCATTCTACAAACACCATATCCACTTTGAGAGCACCTTTATCATCTTCTTCGTAACTCCCAAAGTCTCAAATTTCTAGAGCCTTTTGAAGGTGTGGTTTTAAACCACTAATGAAACTATCTATTTTTCTATCATTGATGATAACATAATCTTAATCATACCTTTCAAGCCTTGTGAAATTTTATTTTATACAACATGAAAAATTAACCTTATTTTTTTAGCTCTATTAATTCTCCCTCTATATTTATACAACGAGTCCAAGGGAAATACTTGTTATGAAAAATTATCTTAAAGTATTCCCAATCCATCTATTCAATTTATTCCTTAATCTTGGTGTTCATAATTAATAACCACAATTGATCGACCTCTCCATCTAGATGATAAATGACCAGAGTCACCTTCTCCATCTTAGAATACTGAAGAATAGTAAATCTCTTCTCTATCTAGTTGACTCACTATTCTATGACTAGTGTATTGAAAGATCCACTAAATTTTGGTAGTTTTTTCCACATAAAATGCTCTAAGGTTAGTTTACCCTCATAGGTAAAGGAAGAAATTCCGCATTATTCAGGTTATTATTCACAGACTAAGATAGATGGGTAAGAATTCCCATGAAATTGTGCACTCCAACTCCTATGTAATTGGGGATGTCCTTCAAGAAATTACTGCATTTCCCCTTGTATGGGTTGTATTCTTGGTTTACCTAGGTTCTCACCATTTTATAAAATAGAAAAGGTTAGAAGAAAATATAAGTCAACAAGTCATGAATAAATAATTTATTTTATTTGTGAAATTAACTCTAAATCTGTATCTTATGGGATCCATATGTTTTTCATTGTTCTAAAAAAATATTCTCGGGTGACTACTTATAATTGGTCTCATACTAAGGGTTTTTAGTAAGGTTATCTATTCCTAATTACCAAATTAACTAAATCATGTTCTGATAGAAACTATAGAGAACCTAATTTTTCTTATATTACAATTAAATCATTTTAAAAATAAAAAACATTATAGTGCTACAAATCTAGGATAAAAAGGTTTAGTGTATTGGGAAAATGAGGGACATGCATAAGTTTTACCTAATAAAACATAAACTTTTATTCAATCCATTCTTCTATAGGTTCTTATTTAACCAAATGTTCTCCTTAGAACAAGTATTCACCTAAGGATATACATAAAAAGAAGTGGCGACCTAAAATACCATTAATATGATGAATAAAAGACATGAAACATGGGTGATAATAATCATTATAACATCTTAATAATAAAATAAAAGGATCATAGTTATGAAATGAAGTATTAGATAAGGGAATAAAATGTGTCCATGCATAAAACTAAAACATTATGACTTAGTGTTTAAATACCACACATAGTTGTGAACACATATAGCATCATGATCATGTATATTTCACTTTATCATGTGATATTCATCACATTACCTAGTTAATTAGAGTGTTATATAATTTTTTATGCACCCATCACATCATAACATTTACATGAACTATATAATTTTGGGTGCACCCGTCACATTAGAAAATTTACATTATCACACATGTCACATAGAATGTGTCATAAAATAACTAATAGAAAGGAATGGGTTTAATTTAGAAAATCATACATTCATAAAATTTGGGGTTCCTAAATGAAATAGGGAACAAAATAGTTGGTAAATAATCATCAATATTTAGTGAATAAGAAAAAATATCTTGAGAAGTAAAAGATTTATTTTTATAAAGAATATTTCTTTCAGAAAATCATTGTATTTTTTATAATAGAATATTTGAAACATGAATATCCAAAAATAAAAGGGAATTATAAAGAAATGATATTTATGGAATGTTAATGGAACATCCATACTAAAAATGGAGTGAAATAGGGAAAACCTAAAGGAATAGTGTTGGGTTCGAGAATCCCCTTACCTTATGTCTAAATAATTTCTTCACTTTAATATCATAGATAATAAAATTAAATTCATTAATTAACAAATATAAAACCTTTTTTACATTAATTTGATTCATTATAGTTTTATTAAGTTCATTTATGATATTTTTGATGAGTTATAGAGTTTGATTTCATCGTTTGAGAGTGTTCATTTTCTTGGTTTTCATGATTGGTTTACCTGTATATCAGTATGAAAGTTCATGCACATATGCCTCAGCCCAGTTGATGGGGACTCGGTATGTGCATCCAAGAGACCTGAGATCAAATCCAAGTAGAGGCGTATATTCTATGGTTAATGTAGTAGTATTTTAGCAGCTACTGTTGCATGTACTCTTCAGTACTGTAGCAGCCTAAACTATTCATCCATCTGGGAATTTGGGCCACCGATTTGGTCCTCAGGTCTTGCAAAGATTTTGGGCCACCCAAGGCCTTCAAACCAGTTGATTCTCAAGACCTTTGGGCCACTTTAAGGCATTTTGGCCAGCCCAAGGTCTTCGTGCCACATGAAATGAAAATGTTCTAGTCAGACTACAAGGGACAAGGCTTCAGAGGATGATTCAGGGTAGAAACATTCACTGGAGTAGAGAAAACCAGAATTGCAAGAATGAGAGGGTATGGATTTTCCATCGGTACCAGGCCTATGAGTCTTTGTATAAGACAGCTAGCCGAATAGCCCTGCGAAGGTGGAGTGAAGATATCATGACATATGTTGGCGAGGAGCAGTTCCAAGTTGTCTTGTCTAGGTGATTCCCTATAAGACCTATGATTCTTGTAATTTTCTATAAATCCATCCATCCTTGTAAGGGTTCCACCTCACCAATTAAAAGGTGGATTATCAAAATAATAAAAAATGAAGGCCTTCGGGCCATTCCGACCGAGTATGTAAGCTCATGTAAAATGAGAATGATTCCCCAAAATTGAAATTATACGTTTTTAATGAAAAAAATTAATTTTAATTGGTTTTATATATAATTTGGTTATATAGTATGAGGATGAATCATTAGATTAATGTTAATGATAATCATTTTAGGTCTATTTTGGTGTTTTTTATCACAACACACTCATATTGTTTTATCCTTTAATATTATGTATATATATTAGTTTGATAACATAAAAAATGTTATAAAATAAATTTAAAAAATATTTCAAACATTAAAATGGATTTTTTACCATATATGGAGGCGGTTAATGAAAATTTAAATGCATCATCCATGGTGGTGATAAATCGACACACCATGGACAATATTTTCATTTTTAGAAAAAAAAGGAAAAGGGAAGATATTTGAAGATGAATTATTCCATTAACATAATAAAAGAAAATTATATAAAAGAGAATGGAGTTATCATGACTCTTGGATAGGTGGAGATGATTCGAGGATAAGAAAATTAAAATAAGTTGAAAAATAAATTAAAATTAAAGAAAGAGGCTTTTACCACTTGAATTTATCCTCCTTGAGAACCTCCTTAAGGAAAAGGGTTTGGTTTTTTGATGAGGACAAGAGATCATGGGTGTAGGGTGATTGTGAAGAGTATTGGGAAAAATTTGGACAAGTCTCAAATCTTTGAATCATTGAAGGGAAGAGGTGGTGAGCGGTGGTATTTATAGTGGAGTATAGAGGTGTTTTCTCATTATTTTATTCATTGGTTTATTATTTTGGCTCAAGACAATGAATAGTTAAAGAATTATCACAAAATATATTAAATTAATGAATTATTGTTCAATATTATGGGCTTACATCAGCCATATATCATCTATTACTCAATAGTCCACGTATTTAGCTTATATTGTAAATTCATCGAAAATTCAAGTATTTCAGAAAAATCCCAAATATTCCACCTAACTATTTTTCAATGTATAGAATTAAATAATTAACTCCATTTTATGAAAATAATTTTATAAATATGATAACATTAATTTTTAATTAAAATTATCATTTTCGTGAAAAATACAGATTTTAAAATTATAAATTATTTTATAACATTTTGAAAAATAAATTATGGTCTCATAAAATTATCTTAAAATAATAATACAAAAATTATTAATTTATGAACACATTTTATCAAAATAAAATTTCTTTTAAATTTTTAAATTAATCATAAAATTTTAATTAAATATTTATGACTTACAAAAATACCAACACTTAAATAATAATTTTTTAAACATTTATTTACTTATACTATGATATAACTATATCATATTATAATTTATATGGTTCCTAAATTTTATTTATACTCTCATAGATGAGGTTACAATTCAATTTACTGTATTATTATTCTTAATTTTCCTCTTATAATTCCAAGGTTCAAGTTACCATTTCATAGTTATTGGTCCATTAACATCTAGAAATTCAACTTATTTCATTCATTAATCATTTATAAAGTTTTATTTTTTTATCTTTGTGATTTTATGTTATTTATACTATATTTCATAATTATAACAAGGAAGCATCCATTGAAAAAATTTAGATCGTTACATTCCAAACTAGGTAAACCATAGGTAAAAAAGAAAAAAACAAAGAAACAAACAATATCTATTACTCGAAAGATCTAAAAACTAATAAAAATAATGTATCATTTTAAAATTATTCTTAAACCTTGATATTTAACAAAAAAATAAAATTATTTAATTTCACCCTTAAAATCATTAACACATCCAACCAAAAATAAATACATTTCATTTAATTTTAAAATATTACATTAAAATTTCAAACATAATCTTTTACTATTTAAACGATGTATCTTTTCAAAAAACCAAAAATAAACATACTTTTTATTTGAAACTATTTTATAAATTAAAGATCAAGATAACCCATAATAGTTTCATAAGTGTTAATTTTTTCTGAAAAATCAACATATAATTTCACAATTTTATCATTAAAATCATGTTTTAAATCCCAACATCCCGTTCATTTCAAAATGTCCTAGAAATATTCTTAACTAATTTCTAACTCCACCTAAAATCACTTTAAATTTTTATAAATTCACTATTTTAACCATTTTTAAATGAAAAACATGTGAATCAATTAGAATTAATTTGGAAAAACCCAACTACCATATTGAAATATTATCCTATTCCTCTAAACCATGTTTTTCAATATATTTTATAATTAATATTAGATCAAATATTATAAAAACTATAACAATTATAGTAAATTTTTGTGTTTTTTTAGTTTATAGGTGGGTCTATCAACCTCTAAATGGTTTCGTACGTGTTTTGACAGACCTCCCCTAAATGGCCTGAAGGCCTCCTTTTTTATTGATTTATGATAACTCCCCTTTCAAGGGATGATGGGGAACCCTTAAAATTCCCATAGGCTTATAGATTGCATAACCCATAAGTATTAAGAATTATTCAGACTATAACTACATGGAATTTCTCCTTTCTAGATTATTCATCATGATGTTATCTCTCCACCTTTACATTGATATTTTGGATTGGCTTCATGTGCATGCACAGACTAGTCTCAATGAAAATTTCATACCCTCTATTTCTTAAAAATCCTCTTAGTTTTTTCTCTTTTAAAGGCGCCTACTTTGAATCCTCATCTATATTCTGCACTTTGTAGAGTCTATCTTGTCATTAAGCACAATTTTCGGTTCCCTAAAGGCCTTGAGGTGGCTCAAAGGCCATGAGTTGGACCGAAGGCCTTAAGGTGACTCGAAATCTTTACAGGCCTGAAGGCTTAGGGTGGCCTTGGGTGTCGTTGAATATTTAACAACAATGTTTCTCATGTTGCATTCATTTTTAATGGAAATAATTCATATTTAGTGGCATTTTTTTATGAGTGGCCTTTTTTAATGATTCAAAATATAGTGGTAGTTTTTAAATTTGTATCAGTTTTTCTTGAAAATATGTTTATTAGTTGTTTTAAACATACCTATTTTATTAATGATATTTAAACCCACTACAAGATAACTGGTAGCAATTAAAATTTCTACCAAACATTAATGTCCAGAAAAAACATTCAATTTTTATTCAAAACATCCAAAAAATACACAAAAAATATATTAAAAATATCATCAAACATATAAAATTATAAAATAATAAAAAATTATATACACAAAAATTAAAATTTTTATTTTCTACAACATAAAATTATATACAATGTATAAAATATCATTTTTTACATAATATCAACACGTGAATTAGTCTTGGATTATAAAATCTATAGAGATCCATGTCCCTAACTCTCCTTTTCTTATTTATGCTACTATATATCATCTTCATCCCACATGTTACATCATTTGAATACATTTACGGTAGTTAATCATACATCTATGATGAGAATATCCAATGTATAATAAATATAGTATAAATAAAATGATATATAATTTTATCAAAAATAAATTTCACTTTTTGTATAAAAATGAATCATAAGTAGCCATGAGAAAGAATAAAACAATTATGAGCCACTATATGATGCATTTAACACACTAGTTAATACAACCCATCACAAGGATTTAATAATTGGTTCCTGAATTATTTTATCCCACGCTCATGATTTCAAAACTAAAAACTAACCCATCCATAAATAGGCCAATTCTAATAGTGAACCAAGATAAACATGAGTTAAATAAAATATTAATCTCATGATTTTAATAATAAATATCACAAACAGTCCCACACCCCAAGGGTAGAAAGGGTTAGTATCTTGGATATTATCTATATATGAATCTTAATCTACAATCATTTATCCATAATAGAACTACTTTAAATTCCGTTCTAGCCATTCCAAAATTTCTACCTATATTTATATCTTAGAGATTGGATAGAATAAAAAAGAAGTGAGCTCAAATAATTAGTATGGGAAAATGTATCAACATGTCATCAAGGGTTATATCATAAGAATATGAGAAAACATTGTAAATGGATAAATTTATTATAAAATGAACATTTCAAGATATGAGTTTTCTATAAACAAAGATGTATATGTAATCTCAAATAAACCTATACAGTGGATAAAGTGTGTGAAATAAATAGACATTAAACCTAAGTAAATGAGTATAATTATAGGAATATATAAATATGGCATGTAATTGAATCATAGTTTAATAAGGAATTATGGCATAAACATTATCATATAAAATATTGTGAACAAATCTTTATGAATCATGTTCAATGAACAACTTGTGATCAAATATTCATACATCTCATTCACATAATAATATTGACAAAAAATCATCCTATATATCATTATGAAAACAAACTTATGAACAATGCTTCTAACATCTCATTCATACAACAAAATTATGAATAAAGATTCTTGTATCTCATTGATGAAACATTTCATCACCTCTTATGATATAAAACCTTACCCAATGCATTAGATGGAGATATAGGACCCCACCCTTCATTATTCATATGTATTATTTCCACACATAATCAAATAATTCATCTAATCATAAATAACCCACGGTAAAATATATTTCATATCTCTTCAAAATGGTATAAAAAATCTTGATATTTGATACCGAAAAATGATAACACAAATGGAGTATTTAAAATATGGATTATATATGGTGATTTTTAAACCTCTAATTTATTTGAGAAAAATTTATTGAAAATTTAAAATAAATAACAAAAAAAAATTCTCTAAATTTTGTCTTAATATTATCTTAAAAAGACTTGATTTTCTAGCCACATTCTGATTTTTTTTTGTAAATGAAGAAAAAAAATAAAAAAATTCATAAAAAAATTCCAATAAAGAGAACATGAAATTAAATAAATCATATTTAAAAGTATGATGTAAAAGGGGAGAATATCATTAAAAACAAAATCCATTTAATTATTTAAGACACCTTTATTAAAAACCCACATCATTAAAAGGGTGACAAAAACATTAATTCAAAATTAAATAAGGGGATAAAATAGATCATTAGAGATAAAAAAATGATTTTAATTTAATGAAAGAATAACATTAGTGGGAAGTAAAAATATGGATATGGAATAAAATTAAATTAAATTAATGGGAATTATTCTTATAAAAAATTAATTTTTAGATACAGTAGAATCATTAATGATGAAGAATTTGGTGTGAAAAAATATTTCCCAAAAAAAATAGGTGGAAATACAGAATAACAACATAATAGGTTATAATATATCAATATTGAAAGATAATAGTAAAAGATAAGTTATTATGATGCATATAATAGATTTGATTCATGAAAACCCCTTACATATTGAGTAACATTTTAATAAAAACCCATTGAAGGAGAGGTGGATTGAATTTACAGTTCAAATACCATGAATAAAGATAACTCATGATATTATATATCTAATATAATGTCTAAAAACAATTTAAATGTAATTCAGTTCATAAAATAATATGTGTCTCATAGAAGGAAATTTTGAGATAAAACCCATACATTGTTACATATTCATTTTGTGAACACACTTAACATAATAAATAATAAAATTATTTTAATTATATACCTTATTAATGACCTTATTATTATTTAATTAAATTCATATGGACTATTTATTATCATGTTTTACTTAATCATTATATAGTTTTCTTTCCTCTGTCAGTAACTTGAAGTTATTCAGTCAATTTTTCTGTAACTCCTTATATTTGTTGAACATGGTAAAAATTACCATAAAATATTTCCATAGTATAAAAAAATATTAATTTTTAATGGAAATAATTTATATTTACTAGATAAATTTTTAAATACATACATGTTTGGCGGTGGTGATAAATAAAACTTATTGTCTAAATAGGTGTTAATCCACGCGTACACATGATTAATGTTTAAATTTCTTAGTGACTGAGAGGGAAATAAAATATATTAAATATTAAATTTTATAATTATAATTATATTTTATATATTATAATTTTTCATCAATTTTATCTTTAAAACTAACAATGAATGGAAGTTATAAAAAAAGGAAGACATCACTTCATGGAGGAAGTAGTCTTTAATCATGCACTAACAACGATTTTGTTTTACTTATTGGATGGAGAGGAATAAATAATGTTTTTAAAGTTAATATAATAAAATATTAGTATAGTAATGATACTTATGTAATTATATTTTTATATATATAATATATTTATAAGAGTAATATTTCTTAAAAATGATTACAAAGAATGTAATACTCACATTGTAGACTTGATCTTCTTTTAGTGATCTCTAATACAATGAAGGCCATATGCATACTTATAAAGGCCATGGTATTATGGACGGAAAAAATAAATATATTATATTTATTTTAGGTAAATATTAAAAGATAAATATAATGGGAAATTTAACCATGTAGGGGTGGAAGTGATCCCCTTTTATAAGTGAAGAAAAGGAAACTTTTGTGATTACCCATTACACTTCTATGATATCAGTACAATATTCCTTGGTTACTGGATCAAAAATTGAATTATAATAGATTATGGGGTGGTATCGGGTCTATAAATACTAAACCAGTAATTTCAAAAATGTTTTAAACATTTTCCAAGACTTTTACCATAGGTTTTTACATTTTTACATCTTGGTTATAACCTTGGTAACTAGTTTTAAACTAAATAATTTATATTTTATTTAAAAGTATAAGGATAAACCTATTAAAATATTTTTAATATTTAAACCAAAATTTAATCCCCGTTTATTCTTATTAAATTTATAACTATTACAGAATCAACTTTTAAAATAATATAAATAAGATATAAAAAATATTTTTCGTAGAAAAATGACTTTTAACCAGCATGTGTTCTTAATCTTATTTAATATTTAATACCAATTGAATGAGTTTTAATATAAAAATATGTTGGTTTAATCATTATATTTGATTCGTCATTTATATAATATCAATTTAATTTATTATATAATGTTACAAGACATTAATAAAACAATTTATCTAAACAAATTGTTTCACTATTATCATGGTAATTAAATTGAGTCATAACAATATAATATTTTTGCCTAAATATAAAATTAAATTTTTTAACTAATATTGAAATTTTTAAGTAATGTAGGAAATAATTTTTTTAAATTTTTAATTTCTTAAATTTATAGAGTAATTTTTTTAAAAAGTGCATACAAATTGTTTTTAGTATAAAATATTACATGAGTTTCAAAAATATTAACCATGTTTTTCTAAATTCAACATAGGATTTTTAAATGATTAAAATTAATTAATAACTATAAATTATTATTTAAAATGTATTTATTTATAATTTAATTCATACTTTTAATTGAAAAGTATTAGTTTTTAGCAAAATTTGTTTTTACTATTTTCCTAAAAATTAATTATTTTTAAAAAATAATGAAAATTTATCTTAATATAATATTGACATAATAAATAAAAAGTGAAGTTTATTTGGTAAAACTAAATTTATTATATTTATCAATTATTTTTTTATTAAAATTAAAAAAATATAATGAAAACCCATTTTTGATTAGAAAATGATGATTTTAAATATTAACTATTATTATTCATATTTCATCCATTTACTAAATAAATTATTTTTAACAAATTATTGACAAAATGTATCTTAATTATTAATAATATTCTTGGACTAAAAATGCATACCACATAAAATTAATTTTTTTGAAAAATACACTTCTAAATAATTAATTATATTATAATTTATTTTAGGTAAACTAACAGAGTTTCATTCATATTAAAAGTAGAATTTATTTTATTTATAAATATATTTCATTAAGGGGTTACTCCTATTAATTCTTCTAATTCATTGACTATCTTTTATTGGTCACACTTAATATTTATTTTTTAATCTAAATATACCTTGTTTTTGTTTTAGTTCAACATTGAATATAGATCATAACATCAAATGCATTTGGATCATTTAATTGAAGTAATATATCAAAATATCAAGTCATTAAATTCTCCATCTAAAATAAATTATGTGTAACTACCCTCAACCCACATAACCTAGAGTCAATGTCTTACTTTAATATAGTGACTGAGATACAAGGAATAAAATCCTAAAGGACCGATCAGTTTAGCAGTTTTGGAGAAAGAGATAAATACATGATACCCTTTTTAAATTGGGAATATAAAATAAAACCCAATACATAACAAATGAAAATGAACTACATCCTTTAAAACTCAGTCAAATATTTCTTCATCGTATCCAGTGAATTGGAAAAAAATAAGGGTGAGATCAAATGCTCAATAAGGGTTAAGTGTAGAAAAATATATCCCTAATCAATAAGAATAATAAATATATAAATGTAAATTGCATAAAACATATACCATCTAAATAAAATGACTATCATGGTAGGATGTGGAATAATCAATATAGTAAGGTAAATAACCAAAAACACTTTCTATTTAATAATTTAATCAAGAATAAAATGCATTCATACAAAATAGTTTAGGAAAAATTTTATGGATAATAATAACAAATGAATTCTGAATTAACTAAATGAATAATTATTGGACTACATGTTTCCTAGGTACATGATACCATTACCATAAAGATCTGTCCACAAGAAATTTTTAAACTACTAGGTAAAAACTCATCTGATTTGGCCAACTTATTCAACTTATAAGACTACCAATGCATAGAGGGGATATCTATAACCAAGCCCCATCCATTTATTTTATTTCCCAAGAATTCCTCAAATATTTAATAATCAATTTAACTTATAAATAGTGTTCCTTATCTTTGAGTATCTGTATTCAATAAGGGGTGCATATCTATCATTTTTTCCCCAATTAATCAAATAACTATCAAATTAAACACTGTATGTAAAAATGGTATATGGTTTAGAAAATAATCATATCCATTATTCAAGAATATGGATATTTAATATAAATTTAATTACTAATAAAAAAAATCACAAGAAAATTTATGTTCCAGGAGAAAGGTAACATTCACAAAATAAAATGAGATTGGACAATAACTTTTACCACTTGGTAATTTTCAATCCATATCCCCTATAATGAAAAAATTAAAATAGAAATATAAAATAAAATAAATTATAAATGAATCACGATATTATATGTGAAAGGTAAGTATATACACCATATAAAATAAATAACGTGCATAACATTACAATATGCCTTAATGAAGGTAAATTAAGATGAATCCCTTCTAAAAGATCATATCATAGAAATGGGGATTAATCAATTCATTGATTAAGTGTGTCAAGTTTAAATGTACCTAACAAATTGGGAATAAAAAATAAAATAATCAAAGGTTCTTACACAAATAATAATATAATGAAATATTCAATTAAGTATAAGTTTTTTCTAATAGATGTAAATTGAGTTAAGAAATCCATTACCTCAAACATAATTTTTGTTGAACATGATTTAACCTCATGTATAGTGGTTCTCAAACATGTTACTAACTTATAAAAAACAATATTAATATTAATAATAACATTTATGATACTTTTATAATATCATACCACATATTATTTAATAATATTTCATTATTTACATTATTGTGGGTGTTAATTTCCTTATTTTCTCATGCATGTTTTGTTATTAAAGATCTGTCTCTTGAACATAATACATAGTTCCATTGTAACACACCAAAATTATAAAGTACACATTTGTATTTGATAGTGCGTATGATATTCATCACCCAGTATGTAATAGAATACAATATCTAAAGACTCTACTATATATTTACTATTTTAAATAATCTCAACACATGATATAGCTTATAACGAAAACAAAAAAAAGTTAGCTTGTGTTACAAATAAGAGTGACCTTTCTCAATAGATTATGTTACACGCAATAATGAGTTATACCAAATAACAATATATTATTAAAATATTATTATTTACCATAATATGATATAACCATATAGTTATGTTAGTGTTTATGAATATTATTAAATAAATTATGAAAATTTATAGATTATATAAATATAAAATGAATTCATGGGTTACCAATTAATGAGAAACGAAAATAACAACCAAATGGATATAAAAAGAAACGCAATTGTTTTTATGATTGCAAAGGAGTTTTGTCATAATAATCATAATTAATTACAATTATTTAATTATTTTAATGAAATATAAATTTTTTATATTCAATAAAATATTTTTGCTATTTATTTATTAGGTTTTATATAAATAATATAAGAAAAATAAATCTTATTTCACACATAAAAACCTACAATTTTATAATATCAATTTACCACCTTATAATGGAGAACCCATTTTAAATTTGAATATTGACACTTAAATTGATTTAATATGTCAAAATAAAATTATAATTTTATATCTAAATATAATAATTATTTTAGGGTGAATTTTGTCAGTTTTTCTAAAATATAATATTTTTAAATGAGTTGTTAAAAATACTGATTTTTATCTCAAAACTGCCTTTTTAACTAATTTAGTTATAAAGTTGAATTATAATTTTAATTAGTTTTAAAGTTTAATTATATAATATTTTTTTCTATTAAAAAAATTTAATTTATTGGAATCAATTTCACTTTGAAATTGATTATAAAAACATTGAAAACATTCAAATGTTTTTACTTTAAAAACTCGCAATGTCGTCCTGCCAGCGGGATGAGGTTTAAATTAATTTCTGCCACTTATGTTATTTGAATTTGGAAAATTAAATTACATATTTTAGAATAATAATAATTTATAATTTCTAATAACAACAAATTATTTTACCAAAAATATTAGATAAAGTAATTAAAATTAATTAAAATTATTAAGAAAGAAATAAGGTTAATAAAGGGCTAAACCTTTAACTTATGGGACCAAATGACCTATCCACCTATAAATCACCAATTTTCTATCCATAATTCATATATTGAACTTCCATTATTTATTTTTTTCTTTTGTTATGACTTATGTTAGGTAATAACATGTGTACACCAAACTTGTTGCCAAAAATTCCAAGTGAGTCCTTTTTCTTCCCTATAAAAGGACACCACCTCTCCCTATTCCTCACACCTATAAAAACACTTATGTTCTTCCATGATCTACCCATATAGATTATGATCATCCCTAAACTCTATATTGAATCCTCTATTTGGGAAAAAATCATTCCAATGAATCATTTTGTTTTAAACTAAAACTAGTTACCCGATTAAGAGGTAACATCTTCTCTAATGTTTTTTAATTTTATATCAATTACCCACCCAATGATACTTTTATTAAATTATTATGCATAAAAGGTATCAAAAATATAATATTATGTTTTTATGTAAATAGTTATACCTATACATACATGTAATTCCATATAATGTGTAATGAACATGTTGTTTATGTGTACGGTGAACTATTACGTCACAAAACAATAATTGTACATTTTTTCCTTACCACCTATCATGGTGGAAATTATGATGGAAAATATGTTTATATATTATATATATATATGATATTTATTATGTATTTATACTTATTTAATCCTTTTATTATATATACCTTTAATAATTTCCATTTTATGTTAATACGATAACATCGTTTGAGGAAGTGTGGACTACCGCCCCACTCGAAGTGATGTGATTCGTTCACATGATACATGGAACATATAAATTATGGTTTAAATTAAACATATGGGAAATAAAAAACCTTTATATTATATTCATTTTAAAATTACCTTTCTATAAATATATATATATCCTTATATTTATTAACATTTCACACACTTAAAAAGTGATAATGTTATTTGTGGACCGGTGGACTACTGCCTCCTCGACATGATGTGATTCCTTTTTCATAAAGAAATTATATATTTAAGTATATATTACTAACTAATATCGTATTTATAATATTATTATAATTATGTAAATATATCTTGTTACTTACCCTCTTTCCATAACGATCATTGAAAAATAAGAACGTTACTCATGTGTACGTATGACATACCCTCTCCATGATTGTAAGGATGGTTCATTTTTCATAAAAATATTAAATGACTAATATTAAATGTAAAATTATGTATAAATATGATAATTATTTCATTATTATTATTATTCAGTTTTTATTTAATGTACCCTTTTACCATAGTGGACCTACCAAAGTTATTTTTGACACATAAACCGAATTTGGTCAAACCACCCGATGTAAACTTAATTGTTTAATTAGTTGTATACAACACCGTAATAAGTGAAAATAAGTAATTATAAACATGAAAAGGGTTAAAAAGAAAGTATAAAATTAATATAAGTTTATTATATATGAAGTTAAAGGTTATTCACCATAATTGAAACTTGAGTTCATGGATTTAGTAATAATTTACATTTTCTTGAGGCTTTCTTGTTGATATACACCTACTTTATTTTATATGGTGTATATACATCCCTTTTACATTATCTATCATGAATTTAAATAAACTAATGATATTATTACCTTATTTTAATTTTATTTCTTTATGAGTGTTATGATTTAAAATGATTAAAATTGGTATGATACACTTTGAAATGTTTAAAGATTATTTCCCTCAACAATAACTTTAATGGTCTTTCAATAGTATTTTCATTCAAGGAACTTATATTAATATTTTTTAATAAAACCATTAATTTTATATCCAATGGTAATTCATGACCATTTACAAGCATTAGTACCATTTTCCCACTCTTTGGTACCCAAAATGTTTTAGAAAATATTTTCCAGAAAACCTGACATTGTATCTCACTTTTGTTAGAAAACCTGTTTTCTTCTAAAACCCATGTTTTATGAAAATGATTTCAAAAATGTTTTTAAAATTAATTGGTAAATAAACTTTTACCCTTTTTTCTTTTATCTAATTTTTCAATAGAATCTTCTTGTCTCTTTCAAAAAAAGGAATCTTTCTATCCTTTTTAAAAGTATAAGTGGAATATTATTTTTACCTTGTACAACCTATATGGATTTACCCACATCATTCCTTCGAAGCTTCCTTTACATGTTAAAATCGTTAATTTTTAAATAAAATATATATAAAGTTTAATTTCAGATAATTTTTTTTTCAAAAAAAAGTTAATTTCCTCAAGAATGATTCTAAAAGATTTTTATATTTTTTCAACTAATAAATGACAACAACCCATTATTTTACTTCACTCGGGGTATGTTGTATTGATACCATATTTAATCTTCCCATTGATTGTTTTTGATTGTTTTGGATAAGGATATTATTAAAATTTACTTCATTTATCCCTTTTAGTCCCCTTGAAATAATCAATTTCAAGTGATCATTTGACATTAAATTTATTTTAAGTATCCATACCAATTTTTGTATGTGATAATTTTTAAAACCATATACCATTTTTATATGGTGTTTAATTTGAATGCTATTTATTTATTTAGGGAGATATTTATAAATATATATCTTCTATTTAATATAGATATTTTATAAAGAACATTTTTATATTTATTATTCAAGATATGAAGATTTTTTTGGACCGAAAAGACACCGATATTTCCAGGTTATAGGTATCCCGTCGATGCATCAGTAGTATCATGGGACAAATCATTTGGCTAGCCACCTTATATGGGGTTTTACCTAATATTTTTAAAACTGCCTTTTGAAAGGACTTAATGGTAAAGGTACCATGTACCTAGGAAATATGGTGTCCAATAATCAAGAATTAACATCATATTAGTTTTAGTCATTATTCATCCATGATATTTTTCATCCATATATCTATGGATACATTTCATTTCAGTTTATTGATAAATTGGAATTTTTTTAGTTTCTTATGTTTCCAAATTGATTTTTCTTTATCTCTTTATTTTAATGGAATGTGTTTCTAGTTATTACACTTCCATATAGTTTATGTAGTTCCTTCTCAACATATTGATTATATGGAATGAGTTTTTAGTTATTTACTATTTCATAACTATTATTTTCATTTATTCATTATTTATTCCTCTATAATTTACCCTTAATAAGAATTTGAGATCACCCTTTTTATTTTTCCTTCCCTATGAATCTATGAAGCTCGCTATGAAAGATGTGTAGGGATTTACTAGTTGGAATAAAGTAATAAATGATGTTTTTTATTTCTAAATAATAAAAAAATTATAATGAAAATAATATATTGAATTGATATAAAAGAATAATATATGTATCTGGTTTACCAATACTATTATACTCTCGTTCCTTCAATATTTGATTCCTTATAATTATGAAAATGTTATTAGAAGTAGACATTGGCTCCAGACTATTTGGGTTTGGGTATCTACATATATTATTAAAATAAGTTTAGTAGTAACCTTGGAAACTAGATTTAGGAAAACATAGGATAAATAAAATAACCCCAATGTAGAATTTGGGGATATTTATATAAGAACATCATAGAATATTGGTAAAGTAGGTATTATGTGTGTCATCCTATAAAAACATCCCCATATTGATCTTATAAGTTGATGTTATTCTATCACATATGTAACTAGGAGTAATAAATCCTAAAAGGTGTTTTCATCCAAACTCGAGGTAACCAGGTACATGATAATGGGGCGTTATGTGCACTTAGTCTAACACTCCTGTGGTATTTTCTTATGATAATCCACGTTTTTATTACAAAGCATTTTAAATAATTTGAATGGATAATGAAAATGAATATCCTAGTTTAAACCTAAGTTATTTTTTATTGAATATAAGGTGTAATGATTTTGAAATTTTACAAATGATATTATGGATAAACTCTAGACTGGGGAAGTATCCATGGGGAAATATGTGGATGAATTATTTATGTGTTTGGGTGGTATTTAAAACCTTTGTTAAAGTTTTACTTAGTGATTAATCTTATTTGAAAAATTTCCATCTTATTTATTTTTTGAATTATATTAATTTGGTTTTAGAAAAGGAAAAAATGTAAACCAGGTGATAACCAATCAAATCTGACAAGGTCGTGGTTCTTGAACCCATGACCGAAGGATGATGAGGGTTTCACGCCAACCACTGAATGACGTAATGTCTTTGTTAATTTTTCATTATTTTTAGTTAAACAATTTGAAATGTAAATAATGATGAACTAGTAGTATTCATTTTAAGGATTAGATATTAATATATTAACCATATTTGTTTTGGAGGACAGTAAAAGACAAATATTTATACTGGTTTCTATTTTATAGGCCTTAAGATCCATTAAAAGTATATTCTAGTGATTCAGGCATAAAATTTTTTTATTGTTAATTAATTTTGGGGAGTAAAGATATGAATTATAAGTTGATCGAAGACACCCAAAAGTCAATGTTTCTTATATAAAATTGAAACTTATCAAGATTGAATATTTCCTTATATTATTATACTGTAAAATAATTACTAAAAATTATGATAATGTATTTGAAATAAAATCTTGTCCTAATACCTTAATTGTATGGAACTGATGGTCTTCTAAATCATCATAGATGTGTGGCTTTGAGGCCCTCAACTTTCTATTTATCATTCAATTGTTTTTAATTGATGACCTCATTTAATCACTAAAAATATTTACCCTTTTCCACCAAGTACATATTTTCACATTCCACTAATGTTCTTCTACTTAGAAACCTTGTTACATGGTAGTCCAAGTGACCATTGTACTTCACATTCTCTCTTTTCTATAAGATGTTTTATGAACCCTTCTCATGATATATCATTTAAACCTAGGAAATATATAACAATATATTACAAAGATCAAGTTTAAACTATGAGGATTTAATTTAATTAAGGTGGGAAAATTTAACACCCTAAAATTATGATGTCTAAATTTTTATTTGATATCATGTATAACACACATCAATAATTGCATAAGAGAATATAATATTCCAACACTGTGCTATAAATTTACTATTTTAAAAAAATTCCAAACATGATATATCTTGTAATGAACACAACACTGAGTTAGATTTAGTTACAAGAAAGAGTGACATTCCTCGATATCTTGTGTTACACAGAAGATAAACATTCCTTGATATATTGTGTTACATTCAAGAATGAGTTTCATCTTCTAAAAATGCATTGTTAAAAATATTATTATTTAATATAATATGATATTAACTAATCATTATGTTAGAGGTTATGAATATTATAAACTAAATTTTGAAAATTTATGGTTTTAATAAATATAAAATGAATTATTGGGTTACCAATTAATGATAAATGAAAATAAGAACCAATTGGATATAAAAAAAGAAAATTATTATTTTTATGCTTTTAAAGGAGTTTTGTCTTAATAAACATAATAAATCACAATTAGTTAATGATTTTAATGAAATATTTATGTTATATATTAAATAAAATATTTTATTATTTATCCATTAGGTTTTATATGCATAAGATAAGAACAAACCCTATTTCGCACATAAAAACCTATATTTGTATAGAGATAATTTTACCACCTTTTAATAGAGAAACCAATTTAAATCAGGACTTTGAAACTTTAAGTGATTTATGTTGGTCGGAGTGGACACTCAAGAGGGGGGTGAATTGAGTTCCAATTAAAAATTTCTGTTGAAAACTTTAAGATTAAATCACCCAAATTGAAAAACAGCCCAGTCAATTAAGGCAGTAGAGATATAGGTGACTTATTGTTCAACAAGTTCTCTAAGGTTGATTAATCCTCAGTAAGGTTAGTTTGATGACTAACTTTACTTTTGAAACAAGTTTACTAAACAAATCTCTTATACACACTAACCAAAATTGACTATCAGAGTAAATGCAAAAACAGATTTCTTGTTTTAAAAACAAAGAGCACAGTGGAAAAAAAACAAAGTAATGAAAATAATAACAAGCTATTTCAAACAAGAGGTTCAGTCTTAAGCTAAGACTTAGTCCTCTTCCACTTGGTGATTACCTGCCACCAAGCAAATTTATAAAAAGGATTGATACACAGCCTGTATCGGGCTTTACAACAGTTTTCACAAACTGTCCAGGTTTGACAACCTCTGCCACAGTTATACGTGGGAAAACAAATGACCAAGCCACACCAGGCTTCTTCCACAGTTATACATGGGTAACAAATGTAAAAAGGTTTGGGATAGGGATTTTCAGTATCCCTCAGTTTAAGCACAGGAGACAGTGTGTGTAATACTAACACACTGCTCACAAATGTAAAACACTTAAACACAGTAGAGCAAGAGATAGAAAGAAGAAGGTTTAGAGTGCTCTATAGTGTTGGCAGATCAGTTCTGGACTCGTAGGAATGAGTGACTTGAAGCTTTGGTCCTTTTTCTGTAAGTTGACACTAAAACGGAGTGTCGTGATTTCCAGACTTCCAGATGTTCAAGTGATCAGCTTCTTTGAGTTTGAGTGCTTCACAGCATGGCTTTTAGGAGACGGTTCTTTCAGTCAGTTCACTTGAGACTCTTTTGTTCTTAAGAATGAATGCTCGAGAGTTCTTCTTTTTGTGTATATGCGTATCTCCTTCCCAGTTGTAGATGTTAGACTCTGTGTGTCCTTCCTCTATTCTTGTTCGTGTATGTCACTGTTCTTTTCGTTCCATTCATTTCTTTTTCTTGAATGCTTCTCTCTTCTTTTTATACTCCTCCATATATATCCTTTTTGTTCACCCGAGGCCGACAAGATAAAAAGTCTTGAGTTACACGTGCAATCTTCCTCGTAAATTGTATTATTTCTTGATATGTCTGCAAATATCAATAAATAATGTTAGGTGTATTAATTTGTCTAGACATGACCGTTAGATTAGTATTAATCAAATTGGTAAAGAAAAAAGTAGAAATATAATAATAATAGACTGGTCGAGAATGTATGTCACTGTGGACTTCAACTGTGGTCTTCCAACTGTGGACTTCCTTCTGACTGCTCACTTCAACAAAAGGCTTGCTGTCTGTAGGCTTGCAATGGTAGCTTTTACTCCATGTAACTGTAGCCTCTCTAACTGTAGACTTGTAATATCAAATTTGTAGAACTGTAACCTTTGTCAACTGTAGACCTTGATCATCAGTAGACTTAGTCGACAGAAGCTGTCTAACTGTAACCTTGACTGTAGACTTATGACTGTAGGCTTGTTCGACTGCGAACTTGTTCCAACTGTAGACTTGTTCGACTGTGAACTTGAGCAGAGAAGACTTTGAACAGAAGTCTTGTAACTGTGACCTTCGTCTGTGAGCTTTGACAATAGATAGTGGTAGACTCGTGACTGTAAGCTTGTATTAGTCTTCGACTGTAACCTTGTAACTGTGAACTTATTGCAACAGTAACTTAAGGTGACAGTTAGCTGTAACTGTGACTTTGAAAAGAAAACTCTGACTGTTAGCTGACAATACTAAACTTATGTAAATACTACTGTAAGCTGTTACAGTAAAGTTATGAGAGTAAGAATATGAACTGTTTAGAATAAAATACGTTTAATCATAGAATAATAAGATTAATGCAAGGTTTTAATACATCATAATCAATGTTTAAGCATGATTTGGGATTATCAAAACAGGTGATTCCAACAATCTCCCCCTTTTTGATAATCACAAATTATGTCAGTATGGAATGAAATGTAGATGTATCAGAGAGAAGTGTGCAAAACACAGTATTAGCAATATGAGCACAAAAAATTAGGTATAATCCTCAAGGATTTCTCCCTCTTTGTATAGGTTCATTTCTCCCCAGAGTTTTCCCTATTTCTCCCTATTTCTCCCTATTTCTCCCCCTTTGTGATTAACAAAAAAGAAAGAGAGAGAGAGAGAAAATAAACATTGTATTAATAATGAGTACATCACATGACCCAAAACGTGAATACATGATCCCTATCAAAAAAAACATAAACAGACTCAATCCTCTTCATCTGCAGGTAAAGGATCTTTTCCTTTGGAGGAAGAAGATGGAGCAGTAGGTGAAAGATCAACAGGCTTAGGAATTGTAGTAGGAATGTCTGGAGGGGCAGCAACAGATGCTCCTGAAGGCCTGTAGTGAGTAGCTTGCCGAGGTATCAGTGGTCTAAGGCTTCTGAGGGCATCAGCAGGAGACATAACTGAAGAACCACTGGGGTTGGAGACAGGTAGTGCAGGAGGAACTATAACAGGTGTGCAGTCCACATGAAGAAAATGTAGGAGCAGATTCCTGAAATCCATGATGATGTTTCCTCCTCTGTCCATGGCAGATAAGAAGTCATTTTTGTTTTCCAAGAATTTATCCAAAGCCGGGGTCAACTCTCGTAGCTTGCTAACTTGTTCTTTGAAAGCTTGAGTTACAGGAGGCAGCTTCATAGTTTCTAGCATGAGCTTGAAGTGATGGTTCAACTGATGCTTGGTGAAAATCCGATCAAAGTAATGATCCATTTTACTTTTGATGGCCTCCTGAGAAGCAGTAGCAGCCTGCAAGTGCTCACGAACAAAGCCACTGACTTCTCTTGTAGTAGCAAGGATCTGTAGGTCCGATGTGTCTTTTGCACGGGCCTGAGTAAGCTCTTCTCTGAGCAGGCTTCTAAACTGCTCAAGGTCTACAGGAGAGCTAGATGAAGGAAGGGACTTGACTGAGAATTCCACTGTCTCCTTGAAAGACTGAGTCAGATTTCCAATCACTTTCTGAATGACAGCATCCTGATTGCTAAAGTGTTCTTTTACTGATTTCTTGAAAGCCTAAAATACTTCCACAAACTGCTTGACCACTTCTTTGATGTATCGAATCTCACTGGCCACTTGTGTCTGAGAACTGCTCAGGGCAGTTAAAGAAGCAACTGATTGTCTGAGGGCCACTACTGCTCCAGTCCAGCTTTCAATTTGAGTGTGGCACACTTTCATTTCATCCATCACTTCTTTGATTGGACTTCCCACAACACATCCTAGAGATAATTCTAAGGATTGTTCTACATTTTTCAGCTCATCAAAAAGACTGGTTTTCAATTCAGCAACAGACTGTCTGATGGCCTCCTTCATTTCATTCTTTAAGGATTCAAGGTCTTCCTTGGTGGCCAATCTTTCAGTTTCTAACACTGGAGAGCTGTTAGTTAGGATAACTGGATTTCTTGGTGGTTGGTTTTCCTCATCTGAATCCTCATAATTGAGTCCTATCACCATGTATCCTGGATCTGAGGTCCATCCTTCTATATCATACAGTACAGAGACTGAACCAAAACGCTCCCCCTCACTTGGAGCTCCTTCCTGAACATTTTCTACTATCTTCTCGACTCTGGGTAACTCTAAGTTCTCTTCTGTAGCTCTAGCAGGTTCCATACTTGCTTCCTCTGTAGGTTCAGCAGTGAGGTTAGCCTCCCTCTATGTTGAGTCATCAACCACTTCCATGACAATAGTAGTAGAGACCACTCCTGCTTCCTGGTCAGACACTGACTTGTCTGTATACCTTATCAGAGGGCTCATACTAAGTTCTTCTGTTTCTTCACCACTGATCTCCTCTTCATCTTCTGCAACAGTTTCTTGATTTTCATTTGAAGCTCCAGCCTCTTCTGCTTCGACTGTATCATCCTCGTCAGAGGTGTCCTTGACAAAATATTGAGATTCTTCTTCTTCTTCTTTTGTAGACTCAGTCTCACTGTCTCTTAGAACAGGTTCTCTACTAGGTAGTTCTTTTGGAGGGCTTGCTGCTCCAAACATCACTGTCCTGACAGGACTGTGAGTAGTCTCAGGATCACTCCCTTCATCAATTGGGGTGTTCTCTCTTGCAGAGTCACCAACTACTGCAGTCTGTTCATCATCTGAGTATACAGGTTCAGGCTCATTAGGCTTTAAGCCTGGATCTCTCCTATCTCTCGGTCTAGAGGGATGAGTAGAAGGGCTAAATTTCTCATAGATTCTCTCCTCATCATTCACCCATGATTTTTTCCAAAGATTCCAACTGATCCTCATGAATTTGCAGATTACTTTCGAGATACATACACTGTTCTTTGCCACTATCAACTCTTCCTGACTTCCAGCTGCACCTTTCACTTTCAACATTACCGAAATGAGTTTAGCATGAAACAAGGCACTTGATTTTGAGCTTGCCTTTATCATGTCCTCCATCTGATCCATCAGCAACCTACAAAGGTTGACCTTCCTTCCATGTTTTAATAAGTACATCAAGTAAATATCCTGGTGCTTCAGAGTTGCAAAATCTCCTCTTCTAGGACTCAGTACATGCTGAATAAACTTAAACAGGAGCCTGTCCTCTCCACTCATTTCAGCAGCAATAATCTTTCTTACTGTGCCATTGCCTGTCAGTTCTTCCCGAGCCGTCTCATGATCAAAGATTCCACTATTTGGAGGAGCCGCTCCAGAATAGTAGTTGTAAATACCCTCATGAGGAACTCTTAAACATGCAGCCCATTCAACGGATGAAAAACTGACTTCATTGCCGTTTACTCTGGATACCAGTCTATGCAGATCATCCTCTTCCTCGAACTGTAGATATTCATAGAATTCCTTCACCAGCTTCGGGTAGTACGGTCCATTATTGTTTGCGAAGCATTCGGTCCATCCTTGCTCATTAAGCACTGCCAGTACTAATGATCTGCTCGATAAAATCCCCTCTTCACTTAGCTCCTTCTCAGCAACTATTTCTCTCTTAGTCAGATGTGGATTAACAGGTCTTATCGAGGCGTTCCCGGTGCCACTGGATTCGACTCGAGTCCTCTTTGGCATTGGTGCATCTTCATTGAAAGTTGGGGGTCGCTTTGTTCTGGCCATTGGAACTGAATGAGGTTTCGAGGTTCAGTTGAAGGTTTAGGGTTTAGGACTTGAGAGAGCAAGGGTTGAGATGAGTGGATTGAGATATGTTCGATGTTCTAAATTTTATCATTTAGGGATTTAGAAATAAAAGTTATAAAGAAAAGAAACGGTTCAAATTCCCGCAAAAATAAAATAAGGTTAATCAGCGAAACAGCCTACAGAGAGATGTAACAGTGAGGTACACCGGTGAGGTCTAACTGTGAGGTTTCAACTGTGAGGTTTCAACTATGAGGTTTCAACTATGAGGTTTCAACTGTGAGATAATTAATCATACCTAACTCATGTTTGATGTAACTTAATCTCTCAGAATTCAAAGGATTTGTAAAAATATCAGCTAACTGATGTTCAGTGCCAATGAACTCAAGAGTGATATCACCTTTTTGATAATGATCCCTCAGAAAGTGATGTCTCACATCAATATGTTTTGTCCTAGCATGAGATACTGGATTTTTAGAAATGTTAATAGCACTTGTATTGTCACACCTTATAGAGACATGATTGAATTGATATCCATATTCTAGTAAAGTGTGTTTCATCCACAAGATTTGTGCACAACAGCTACCAGCAGCTATATACTCAGCTTCGGCAGTAGACAATGCAACAGAATTCTGCTTCTTACTACACCAAGATACTAGTGACTTGCCTAAAATGTGACATGTTCCAGAGGTGCTCTTTCTATCTAACTTGCAGCCAGCAAAATCAGCATCAGAATAACTTAATAAATCAAATGATTGTCCTTTTGGATAAAATAATCCCAAATTGGGAGTATGTTTTAGATATTTGAAAATCCTTTTAATAGCAGTCAAATGAGACTCTTTTGGATTGGCTTGAAACCGGGCACACATGCATACACTGAACATGATGTCAGGTCTACTGGCAGTAAGGTACAGTAGACTACCTATCACTAGTGGAAATACGGGCTTTAACGTCGTCGTAATAACGTCGGTTTTTTAAAAACCGACGCGAATAGTATATGCGGGGAATTTTTGGCGTCGGTTTTACACAAAACCGACGCCAAAAATAATTATGTGTTTATTTTCCGCGTCGGTTTTTAAGAAAACCGACGCGGAAAATATTAGTATACATATTTTCCGCGTCGGTTTTCCTGAGAACTGACGCGGAAAATCCTGTTATAATCGGTTTTCCGCGTCGGTTTTTAGAAAAACCGACGCGGAAAATAAATTTTTAAAATGTTTCGGCGTCGGTTTTCATGAAAACCGACGCCGAAACTCATAAAAAAAATATATTTCGCGTCGGTTTTAATGAAAACCGACGCGAAAAGTCTTTTAAAATTATTCACGGTCAGAAACCCTCATTTTGTTCGTCCGTCGAAATCGAGTTCCGCTGTGGCGCTTCGGACTCCCGACGACCTTCGAACTTGATTTGCGATCTTGAACGGCCATTGTTGAAGGTTTTTTGTCGTCTGCACGATTTTGGGTATGTGTTCTTCCTATTTATCTCTTGTTTCATATCCCATTGTTTATTTCTTTATCAATAACCCTATTTTGCGTGATTTTGATTATTGGTTAGATTTTAGTTGTAATTTATCATTATTTTTTGTTTGTATTATCATTGTTGGTGTAGATTTGATATTGTTTGTTTTTCGAAGTAATTATATCGGTCGCAGTTTGGATTTAACATCTCAATTCGGGTTGAACTTCAAATTTTTTGTTTATATTATCGTTATTCCTATTTAAAATGATCTTTCATTACATTATGAAGTACTATATTTTTAATTCCATTTCCATTTTAATAAATTATTCTTCAAAAAAATAATTTTATTGTGTTAAATGAATTCACTCACATTTTTGCATGTAGTTTGTTGTTATTTCATTACTTCTTGAGATTTACCATGCCAAATTCCTCAATTCTTTTTGGTTCTCATCATTTAACTAAGACATGAATAATTACCACTATCTATTATGTTAAAAAAATTTGAATAATTATTTTCATGCCATTATATAATAAATAATTTTTCTTGCAATGTCCATAATACGACTAGAATCATAATGTATTGTAATCTTCGTAGATAATAATATAATCAGTATCCCTCTATTAATGTTCAAAAATACCTTTCCACTTTCATATGTGGGGTTAGATTCATGCATTTTTAATAAATGTCCTCTTAAACTAATCTCATTCCATTGATTATATTTATTCATCTTTCTCTCCCTCTAAATAATAGTCATGAAATGATTTACTTCTCCCTCTAAGTCATAGGCTGCAAATAAAACATTCTCATGATCTAATCTTTCATGGATGGATAATATATTTCTCTTCATGTTGATCCATTCCTTGACATGTTTTGCTGCAATAGACCCATGGATGGGGGTGTAAGTTGTCACCTACAATATGCAATGGAATTTTTATCCCTCCATAATGAATTTATATGTTCATAGTTCCCTATTATAAAACTCATGGATTGAGGGAGTTGAGTTATCATAGTCACCAAAAATTGTATCATGTCTCTTAATACACATTGTTTTAAATAAGGATAGTTATTGCACTATTTTTCACATTAATTTTTCCATGATTCATTCATGTTACATCAAATGAGTAAAAAAATAAATATAGTGTGATCAATAGTAGTCATAGTGAGAAATCATATTATCTTGTATGTCATTCATATAATATTTATATCATGAAACTTTATTTTCAAAAAATGAAACCTTTGATTTAACCATTTTGTCCTTGTATTTCAATATAACACACATGTATATAATATTAAAATTAACTGTTTACTATATTTGTAAACGTGTTTCATATTTGATGTCTTTTATCTGATTATCAATAGTTTTTATGGAATATGTTTTTGTTTACAATTTATCTGATAGATATTTAAATGTTTTTATGTTTTAATATATTCATCAATTATATTGTGATATCAGGTATTAATGGATCATAATTGGATTTATCTACGAAGAACTACTAGTGAATATGAAAGAGGAGTTGACAATTTTTTGGAATTTGCTAAACGGCATAATCAAAATATTGATTTGATTTTCTGTCCATGTGTGAAGTGTGTAAATATGAGAAAGTTAACCTTCAGAGAAATCAAAGATCATCTCATTTGTTATGGTTTTAGCCTTAATTATACACGTTGGATCTTGCATGGTGAAAGAACTGAAAATTCAACATCCAATGTTGATGACGATATTCATAATGAGGCAGAGGATCGTATTGAAGAATTAATTCATGATTTAGGTGTTGAAACCATCGAAAAAACACCAACTGTTGAACGATTGTATGGAGATTCTGAGAAACCATTATTCCCAGGTTGCAGTAAATATACAGTGTTATCAGCAGTTTTGAGATTAGTTAACTTAAAAGCAAAAAATGGGTGGAGTGATAAAAGTTTCTCCAGTTTACTTGAGCTTTTAAAAGAGCTTCTTCCAGAAGGCAATGGGCTTCCAGATTCCAATTATGAGGCGAAGAAAATATTATGCCCAATGGGATTGGGGTATAAAAAGATACATGCTTGCCCCAATGATTGTGTACTATATAGGAAAGAAAATGAACATTTATCAAGTTGTCCTACATGTGGAACATCGCGCTATAAGATGGATGAGAAAGTCAACTCAGATTCATTTTCAGGTGATGTCATGTAACGTTATGAAAAATCAATTTTTTTACTTTCCAATGATATCATCCAATATTTTTTTCAAACAATTCTGATAATTCAATTCTGGTTTATTTTTAGGTACCAAAATCAAAACTCCATCTAAAGAATTTTGGTACCTTCCAATTATTCCTCGTTTGAAGCGTCTATTTGAAAATTCAAATGATGCAAAAAGGTTAAGATGGCATTCAGATGAGCGCATTTCTGATGGTAACTTACGTCACCCTGCCGATTCACCACAGTGGAAGAGTTTTGATAAAAAATTTCATGATTTTGGAAGTGAAGTTAGAAATCTCAGAATGGGATTGTGTACTGATGGAATGAATCCATATCGGAGCCTCAGTAGCCAACATAGTTCATGGCCTGTTTTGCTGGTACTTTACAACTTGTCCCCACATCTATGTATGAAGAAAAAATATGTTATGATGAGCTTGATGATTTCTAGACCAAAACAACCAGGAAATGATATTGATGTGTATCTTACACCATTGATTGAGGATTTAAAACTGCTATGGGAGAAAGGTGTTATAGTTTTCGATGCATACAAGAAAGAGTATTTTCTTTTGCGTGCTATGATAATGTTCACTATAAACGACTTTCCTGCGTATGGAAACTTATCTGGATATAGTGTTAAGGGACATAAAGCATGTCCAATTTGTGAAGAACAAACTTCATATTATCAATTGCAGAATGGAAGAAAGACAGTGTACATGGGACATCGAAGATTTTTGCGAATTGATCATCCTTATCGTAGATTGAGAAAATCATTTAACGGTTTACAAGAATACAACCTCCCCCCGCAACCATTGTCAGCTGAAGAATATTATGACAGAGTGAAAGATATTGATTCAACATTTGGAAAGAGAAAAAGTTCTTGTTTACAAAAACATATCTGGAAGAAGCAGTCTATTTTTTTCAAACTACCTTATTGTAGATTTTTAGTGATAAACATAACATTGATGTTATGCATGTTGAGAAAAACATATGAGATAGTTTGATTGGAACTTTGTTAGACATAAAAGGAAAGACAAAAGATGGATTAAATGCTAGATTGGACTTGATATTAATGCGAATACGTTTGGAGTTAGCTCCCGCTGTGAAAGGAAAAAGAACATATTTACCTCCAGCTTGTCACACATTAAGCAAGATTGAAAAGATAAATTTTTGTCAGTGTCTTCATGGTATTAAAGTACCCAGCGGTTTTTCTTCAAATGTGAATAATTTTGTGTCATTGAAGGATTGTAAATTAATAGGTATGAAATCACATGATTGTCATGTGTTAATGCAACAAATTCTACCAGTAGCAGTGCGTGGTATATTACCGAAAGCTGTCAGGAAGACAATCATCAGGTTATGTAATTTCTTTAAATCCATTTGTAGCAAAGTCGTTGATCCAAATTTGTTAGATTTGTTGGAGAATGAAGCAACTCTTATTCTTTGTCAACTAGAAATGTATTTCCCACCCACATTTTTTGATATAATGGTTCATCTATTGGTTCATTTGGTGCGTGAGATAAGAATGTGTGGGCCTGTTTATTTAAGATGGATGTATCCTTTTGAAAGATATATGAAAATTTTGAAAGGATATGTTAAAAATCCTTATCGACCAGAGGCCTCTATTGTTCAAAAATATGTATCAGAAGAGGTGATTGAGTTCTGTACTGATTATTTGAATGAAGTGGAGCATATTGGTCTCCCTCTATCTCGACATATTACAGTTGACAGAGAAGGTAGAGGGGTTCGAGGCTTAAAGGTAAAGTTCATTCCACGTGATGAAGTGATGCAAGCACATTTATACATTTTGAACAACACAGATGAGGTTCAACCATATATATCCTCACATATTGCTGAATTAAAGTTACGATATCAGAAAAGAAATGAAAAGTGGTTGATGATTGAGCATAAGAAGACATTTGTTTCATGGTTTAAAGAGAAAGTCACCTCAGATATATCTGTATCAGAAACATTGAAGTGGTTATCTGGGGGACCATCTTTTAATGTGATCACTTGGTCTGGTTTTGATATCAATGGCTACACATTTTACACAAAAAACCTGGATGACAAGAGTACCGTTCAAAATAGTGGTGTGATGGTATTCGCTGAAGCAGCGCATTTTTCGAGTGCCAAAGATAAAAACCCAATTTCTGCATCAACATCATATTTTGGAGTTATTGAAGACATATGGGAAATTGATTATATTAAATTTCGAGTCACTATTTTTAAGTGCAATTGGGTTGATAGTAATAGTGGCGTGAAACATGATGAATATGGGTTTAAACTAGTTGATTTGAAAAGATTTAATCACAATGAGGAACCATTTATCTTGGCGACACATGCAAAACAAGTATTTTATGTCATTGATCCGTCGAATGATCAGTGGTCAGTTGTTTTGCAAGGGAAAAGATATCATTTGGGTGATGATGATGATTCTGATGATGCTAGTGATTTACATGAGCATTATTCATCTATTATGAAATTTTCAGAGGATTACAATGAATATAAGACAGACAAAGTGCATGCAGTACGTACCGATCATGATGAAGGGACGTGGGAAAACACTAAATTAGTCTCCTAATTTTTCTGGTAAATATTTATATTTTGTGTCTATTTTTAAAACTTACAAATGCATGCCTCTATTTTTACATATTTATTTTTCATTTCCTTGTTTCTAATTATTCAGTTTTCTAATGATATGCAGGTACCCAAAATTTCATTACACTTTCTAGTAGCAATGTCAAATACAGATAGAGATGAGCAGTTACCGAGGTATATCTATTTTGACATATTATTAAATATTCAGTAATATACATATTTAATGAAATAAAACTGTTAATTTATTAAAAAAAATTGCAGGACTACTGATGCGTCCTCGGCGGAGGAGACTTCTCCAGTTACTACTGAAAAATCAAGTTCTCTAGTTGGTAAACGTGGTATTACACGTTTACCAAAACTATCACTCGCTCATGATGATAACAAATTACACATCTGTTTTGATGATAATAATAATGCAGTTGGCCCAAATGCAGTTCAGTTTGTTAGTTATATAGCGATGCAGAGCCGTTGCAGGATTAGTATTTTATATCCTGATTGGAAGTCAGTGGACAGGACGGCGAAGCAACAGCTTTGGGAGGCCGTGACGGTAAAATATCTTTATTTATTTATTTTATCTCATTTTTTTAATATTATATAGTTTAAATGACATATTTTATTTTTTCAATTACAGATGACATTCAATTTTGAGGAAACCAAAGAAATTAGGAAAAGACATCTCTCTTTAGCGGCGGTTCGATGGAGAGATTTTAAAAACAAACTGACGAAAGATTATGTTTTTGGAAAGAGAAGGTTTGAAAGCCCATGTCTTAAGTATCCATATATAGATGAAGAAACATGGAAGCGATTTGTTGACAGTCTTCAGGAAGAGAAATTTCAGGTATTGTAATTGTTTTATATTTTAAAATTTATGCTATATTTTCCTTATTACTTATGTGTTTATTTTTATGTAACAGGCCTCCAGAAGATCTCATCAGGAGATCCAGTTGAAAAACGTATACCCTCATACTTTATCACGTGGAGGATACTCGTATTTGGAGCAGAAAATTATTGAAGAAAAATTTGAAGCATTAAGAGCTCGATCAAGTAGTGGTTCAGAAGAGGTCCAATATGGTCCTCCATCTCCTCCCACTCGCCATGAGAAATGGAAACGAGCAAGAAGAAGAAAAAATGAACAATATCTTACAGACGAAGCTCATCAAGTGGCTGATAGAATTGTAAGTAAATACTAATTCTTTGTTAACAATTTTCCTTTTTTATAATTTATAAACACTAATATAAATTTTTTATTTTTCATTTCAGGATGAACTTCAGGAGAAAGAGACACAGGGCTCTTTTATCCCTGAGGGTAGGATGGATATCCTAGCCACTGCTTTGGGAAAGACTGAACACCCCGGCCGTGTTAGAGGATATCAGGCGGGTGTTAGTATTCGGAAGGTTTTTGGTAAGAGTAAGCAACCAAGAGACCCGGAAATTGAATCCTTAAAAGAAGAGCTGTAGGATATGAAACGGTCTATGGGTGATCAAATTCAAGCAGCAGTACAAAAGGCTTTATTAGAACACTTGGCAAGACAGTCACAGTCTGCTCATCCTTCCGAGGTATATTATTTACTGTTAACAATTTTTCTTTTCTATAAATTATAAACACTGATATAACTTTTTCATTTTTCAACATTCTCAGCCTACTCACTCAGACTATCATGCCTCATATGCTTACCCAACACCGTCTGGGCAGCCTTCTGAGGTATATTATTTAATGTCATCAATTTGTCTATTTTATAAATTATAAACACTGATATAACTTTTTCATTTTTCAACATTCTCAGCCAACTCACCCGGACTACCCTGCCTCATCTGCTTACCCTGCCCCGTCTGCGCAACCATTTGAGGTATATTATTTTATTTAATTTTTAATCAATTTTTATATGTTATAAATTTTAAACACTAATATACCCTTTTCATTTTTCTGACTTCTCAGCCTGCTCACCCTGACTACCCTGCCCCACCTGCTAACTTTGAGCCTCCACCTCCTCCATCGGATCAAACCTTATATTGTGAGTTGTTTGCGGGAGATCCTCATGTACATATTGTTGCGTTAGGACAAGTGTATTTTTTGGGGGACTCGGTACATCATCAGCCTATGCAGATGGGTCAGGTTAGAGTATCAGTACTTGTTATTATAGATCCTACTGCTCTACTACCATTTCCTACTGCGGAGATCACCAGTGTTGGGGAATGCATGGGCCAATTTTTACTTTGGCCAACTGCACTTCTTCGTTATATTTCACATGAGGTATGAGTTTTTTTAACTAGTAATTAGAAATGATTCCAAATTACTTATAATGTTTTCTGACATTTAACTTATATAGGAATATCTGAAAGCAAAAGAAACTGTACAAATGCAGCAAAATGTTCAGAAACAGTCGGCTGTAGATACTTCTGATATTTCTTCTGGGTTGAAAAGATTATCTCAGTGCTCTTCTTCCTTGAATTTTATCTATGAGTTTCGGATGACGTTCGATATATGTGGAAGAAATTATAAATTGAGAATATTGAAAGAAGATATCATGAATTTAGTTAATTTTGAAGAGATCGGGCTGAATGTGGTGCAGTTGTTTTCCATGTAAGTAAATTGACGTCTGAATTGCTATTTCTTTACTAAAATATTATTATGTCATTGACTAACTATGTTTTCTTTTTAAATTAGGTATCTATACAGGATTCTTTTACAAAATGAAACTACAAGCATTTATAGCTTTATAGATCCAGAGTACATTTCCTTGGAAGTCAAACATGTCAAAAATGATGAAAGAGTTCAATATATATCCGAGAGATTATCACAAACAGAGATTCAGTGCTGGTTTTTTCCATTTGTTGATATGTAAGAATATCAACATAATTTTGAACTCATGATCATTATAATGTCATTAATTATGAACTTTTTGTATTATAGGGGGCATTGGATGTTAGGTGTATTTTTCCCAAATGAATGCACCTTATATTGGTTTTGCTCTTTATTAGGAAAAGTGCGTAAACCGTTTTCCAACTTATTAAACAGGTAAGTTGTTTTTTTATTTTTAGAAGTTTGTTATGTTTAATTTTAATTGTTTACACAAGTTTTATTAGTTCTTATATAAAAAAATGCAGTTCATGGAAACATTTTACAAATGAAAAGAAACCAACGAAAATCAAATATGTGGAAGTACAGGTAATTAGTTTTTATATTTTTGTAATATATTGGGTTTCATTATTAGTTAAATGTTTTATAACTGCAGTGTCATCGTCAAAATGGAAGCGTTGAATGTGGTTATTATATTCTACGATTTATGTACGAGATAATCACAACTGGGGAAACTACTGATTTTCATAAGGTTAGTTGTATTAACTTTTTTATATATTTTCATCCACTTTCTTCTATTTATTAATTTCATATCATTCAATATTATTGTAGGTATTCAATGATTCACAGTCATATTCTCAATCTGATATGATTCATATTCAATCTACTTTTGCGGACTATTTGTTAAGTCTGATTAAGATTTGAGGTATGTATACTAATATTTATAAATAATATTATATATGGGTTTAAAAAACTAACTCTTATGATATATTAGGTGTTTGAACCTACTAATAATCAAATGAATGCTTCAACAATAACAAACAATGAGCATGTCATATATTTCAGGTACGTGTATTTTAATTCTGCTTTACTGAGTTTTCTCAAGTGCCTCTGCAAAAACTGTTTTATTGAATCTACTAATAATCAAATGAATCCTTCAACAATAACCAACAATAAGCATGTCGTATATTTCAGGTACGTGTATTTTAATTCAGAATTAGTTATTATATTTCTTTTCATTGTTATTTCTTAAAATCATTTGTCTGTACAGTGACAAATCTGTAGGGTGGTACTTGGATCATGAACATAGAGATTCGTGTAGCGAAATAACATTCACAAACACTAAAAATTGTCTCCCTTGAATGCACAGCAATATCTTCTAGGCCTTTTTATTTTTTATGCAAATAAATATCGAAAAATGATTGCCGAGAAGCATATCACATAATACCTGAAACAGCGCTTAGTGGGTTTGCACAAAGATAAAATAGAAGGCGTCAATTTTTAAGGTATGTTTCTTTATGTCTCTTCAATCTGCATTTGATTTCAATTTTCTAACCTATTTTTTGCACTAAAACTTATTTCTCTATTATTCCATAACTTAAACAAATAACAATAGTGAATGGGTAATGCACGTCTATACAGAGCAAATATAAAAACCTGAGGTTGGGGGTGGTGGGGATCCTATGGTGAAAAGACACCCCCAACATCTTCAGTGGGGGAGGTGAGGAAGAGGTTGCATCGGCTGAGTGTTCATGGAATTTTGATCAGGAGTCGTAACATTTCATTTTGGTAATTTACTTTGTGAAAAAATGAATGATTCAAATAAATTACACATTTTCATTTAATGTTTATTCATTTCACTAATAACTTGGATTGATTTTTTCACTCACATCTCCTTAGTTTCATTACTGTTTTGACAGGATTGGTGCTATCTATGGGAGGAAACTTACAATGATTGATACTGAGTATGGTTAGATTAAGAAAATGCACCATGTAGGTACGTGTATTTTAATTCTGCTTTACTTTGAGTTTTCTGAAGTACTTCTGTTAAAGCTGTTTAATTGTTTTTGTATACTTCGTTATTTTTTTTCAGGGTTCCGATTTGTTTGGAGGAGAAAATATATGTATTTTAATTAAAAAAAAAAATTACGGCGTCGGTTATTTTAAAAACCGACGCCGAATATTTTTTAAAAAAAATTATTTACGGCGTCGGTTTTTTTAAAAACCGACGCGGAAAATCCGGTTGAAAGCGGTTTTCCGCGTCGGTTTTTCTAAAAACCGACGCGGAAAACCTATTCGACTATATTTTCCGCGTCGGTTTTTTAATGAACCGACGCGGAAAATAATGTCTAAATGTAGCTTCGGCGTCGGTTTTATAAAAAACTGACGCCGAAGCTCATAAGTGAATTATTTTTCGCGTCGGTTTCTATGAACCGACGCGAAAACTCTATTTTTAACGTCGCCTATAAAGACGTCGGTTTATAACCGACGTTAAAAATTAAAAAAACCGACGCGAAAAAGTGTTTTTGCACTAGTGTATCATACCTCTGTAATTGGTTTGATCCACTGGTTCACCAGTTTCATCACTGTCCAACTTGCAAGTGGTGCTCATAGGTGTGTCACTGCCTTTGGTGCCATCCAAAGAAAAACGTTTTAGAAGATCTTTAATATATTTACTTTGGTTCAAAATAATACCATTTTTATTTTGAAAGATCTGAAATCCAAGGAAAAATTTGAGTTCTCCCATTAAACTCATTTCAAACTCATTTTGCATTATTTTTGAAAAATCAACACATAAAGAATTTTTAGAAGATCCAAAAATAATATCATCCACATAAATTTGTACTATTAAGACATCTTTAGAAATCCATTTAATAAAAAGAGTAGGATCAGCTATCCCTTTAGTAAATCCTTTCGAAATAAGAAAAGAGCTGAGCCTATCATACCAAGCTCTTGGAGCTTGCTTTAAACCATATAAAGCTTTAGATAGTTTAAAAACATGATTAGAAAAATGGGGATTTGTAAAACCAGGAGGTTGTTCCACAAATACATCCTCAATTATATATCCATTTAGAAAAGCACTTTTAACATCCATTTGATATAGTTTGAAATTCAGATGAGCAGCATAAGCAAGTAATATCCTAATGGCCTCTAGTCTAGCCACGGGTGCAAAGGTTTCCTCATAGTCTATTCCTTCTTCCTGACTATACCCTTGTGCAACTAGCCTAGCTTTGTTTCTGATTATATTACCAAACTCATCAACTTTGTTTCTAAACACCCATTTAGTGCCTATGGTAAGAGTGTCTTTAGGTCTTTCCACTAATTCCCAAACTTTGTTTCTTTCAAACTGATTTAGTTCTTCTTGCATAGCCATTACCCAGAATTCATCACTGATAGCATCATTGAAATTTTTGGGTTCAAGCTGTGAAAGAAAAGCTTGATGTTCAACCTGATTTCTTAGAGAAGCTCTAGTTTGTGTTCCTCTATCAAGATTACCAACAACAGCATCTAAAGGATGATTCTTTAGAATCCTAGTTGATTTGGTAAAGGTTGAACTAGAGATTTCAGGTTCATATATAGGTTCGGGTTCCACAGAGGAAGATTCTGGAAAAAGTCCAGAACTGGATGTTTTTATTACAGGTTCTTTAGATTTGTCATTTAGGTCCAGAACAGATAAGTCTTCTTCAACATCTTCAAGAGAAGTTTTAGACTCATGTGGATCAGTCTCATCAAACTTGATGTGAACAGATTCTTCCACACATTTGGTTTTCTTATTGAACACTCTATAGGCTTTACTAGACATAGAGTAACCCAGGAAAATTCCTTCATCACTTTTTGGAGCAAATTTATCAAGATTATCTTTAGTATTCAGAATAAAGACTTTGCAACCAAAAACTCTAAAGTAATTAACCTTATGTTTCCTATTATTCCACAACTCATAAGGGGTTTTCTTATGAACCGGTCTAATCAAGACTCTATTAATAACATAGCAGGCTGTATTTACAGCTTCAGCCCAAAAGTAAACAGGCAGGTCATATTCATTAAGCATAGTCCTTGCAATTTCTTGCAGGGTTCGGTTTCTTCTTTCCACTACACCATTCTGTTGAGGTGTCCTAGGAGCAGAAAAATTGTGAGCATAGCCATTGTGTGAGCAGTAAGATTCAAATTCTTGATTCTCAAACTCACGGCCATGATCACTCCTCAAGGTCTTAATCTTAAGTCCACTAAGATTTTCTACAGACTTAGAGTATTTAACAGAGGAAGAGCAGGCTTCACTTTTGTGAGCTAGAAAGTATACCCAAGTATATCTAGAAAAGTCATCTACAAGAACATAAACATAGTGCTTCCCATTTAGACTTGAAATTCTTGATGGTCCAAACAAATCCATGTGAACCAGTTCAAGTGGTTGAGAAGTTGAAACTTCTTTCTTTGGTTTAAAAGAAACTTTGTGTTGTTTTCCCTTTTGACAGGGATTACACACTTTGTCATTTGGGAATTCAAGCTTAGGTAGGTCTCTAACTAGGTGTTTCTTAGAGAGTTTTCTAAGTGAGTGAATGTTGCAGTTTCCTAATCTCCTATGCCACAGCCAAGACTCTTTATGAAAAGCATTTAAGCAAGTAACATTATGTTTAGCTAAAGTGTTTAAGTCAACAGCATAAACATTTTCATTTCTGCATGGCAGAAAATATTAAAGCATTTTTGGAATTATAAACATCACAAGAATTGTTTTCAAACTTGACATTAAAACCATCATCACACAATTGAGAAATGCTAAGTAGGTTGTACTTAATTCCATCAACAAATAAAACTTTGGAAATTAATACTGAGTCAGTGTTACCAATCTGGCCTAAGCCGATGATTTTTCCTTTTGAGTTATCACCAAAAGTGACATATCCTCCATCAACCTTTATTAAGCTTTTGAAGCACGAATAGTCCCCAGACATGTGTCTTGAACATCCACTGTCTAAGTACCATAACTTCTTGTAATTTCTTTTCAAACAGATTTCCTACAAAACAGATTAGACAGGAAATGACTTTGGTACCCAGATTTTCTTGGGTCCATATATGTTAGCAATCAAGGATTTAGGTACCCAGATTTGTTTTATGGGTCCCATAAAATTAATAGATGCAACAGATTTAGAGAGATATACTTTATTTTATCTACAACTATTTAAATAACCAGTTGAGGCATACGAATTTCCAAAACTGGAACTAGCAGAATTTTTTCCAGACTTGGGAATAAATCGGGTTTTAGTAAACTGTCTTTGTCCAGGTTGGTATCCCAAGCCAGTAGCATACTTAGGTGCAACTTGCTTTCCTAGCAGTTGGGTTAGAGTATCTTTTCCATTTGTGAATGTTTCTATGTCCTTTTTAAGTTGTTCATTAGATAGTTTCAGTTCTGTATTCTCCTTTAATAATTGAACATTTTTCTCTTTTTCTACATCAAGTGCAGACTTGACACTTGCAGTAAGAGCATGCTGTTTCTTTAAAGACTTATATTTATCCTTTAGTTCATTACACGTTTCTTCCAGCATATTACAGTATTCAATCAATTCATCTTTAGACATATTTTCAGAATCAGAACCAGATTCTGTTTCACCTTCAGAATAATAAGAGTTTAAAGTGGGAGTGTCTAAGGTTACCTCAGATGTGTTTGTCATGAAACATATATTAGCACGATTTCTTTCAGAATCACTGGATTCTGATTCACTTGTGCTGTCTTCTGAAGCACTCCAGGTGGCCTTCATAGCTTTCTTATAATTCTTGTCCTTGTACTCATATTTCTTATTGAATTTTAACTTAGGACAGTCAACTTTGATGTGTCCTTTCCTTTTACATTCATAGCAAACTATGTCTTCTTCTTTATCAGTTTTCTTCCAATATTTCTTCCACTTACCTTGTCTATCATACTTACCCTTGTAGTTTGGTTTTCTGAAGAACTTATTCTTCCTATAGAACTTCTTGAATCTCCTTGATATTTGTGCCATCTCGGCATCACTGTCAAAATCTAAGTCTTCACTAGATGAGCTTTCAGTTGGTATATGCACTTTCTCCTTGTCTGTGCTCTTTGATGCAGTGGACTTAAAAGCTACAGATTTTCATTTTGGTTCCTCATCTTCCTCTTTATTTACCTTGAGCTCTTCTTCGTACATCATCAGCTTACCAATTAACTCCTTCACAGGCAAAGTTCCAATATCACAAGATTCTCTAATTGAAACGGATGTGCCTCTCCATCTGTCAGGCAGACATCTCAATAATCTCATGATTTGCTCCTTTGCTGGAACAATCTTTCTGAGTGAGCTCATTGTGTTGACTATCTCATTAAACCTGAGATACATATCAGAAATACGTTCATCAGCTTTCATCTTAAAGTTATCATATTTGATAGTATAAGTATTTAACCGCATTTCCTTGACATTAGTTGTTCCTTCATGAGAAACAGCTAAGGTGTCCCAGATTTCAAAAGCAGTTTTACATGCAGAAATTCTATTGAATTCCTCATCTCCTAGAGCACAGTAGAGAGCATTCACAGCCTTACAATTATTATTGTAAGCTACCTTAGTAGGTTCATCCCAAGTTATTCTTTCAGTTTCTGGAATCTTGTATTGAGACTCTATAGCAGTCCAAATATCAAAACCCATACTTTCCAAATGAATTTTCATTTTGAGCTTCCATTGGGCATAATTCACACCATTAAAGAAGGGTGGCATGTTATTAGCAGCACCTTCTAGTCTATTATCCATAAGGAAATTTTAGAAAATGTTTTAAAGAGATAAAATTTAGAACTAATAGAAATTTAAGATCTTTTAGACAAAACTACAATCACAGTTTAAAAACAGAGAGTTAAAATAAAACTTTGAGCAAGTAAAACAGAGATAAACACACCCTCTGATACCAAATGTTGGTCGGAGTGGACACTCAAGAGGGGGGTGAATTGAGTTCCAATTAAAAATTTCTGTTGAAAACTTTAAGATTAAATCCCCCAAATTGAAAAACAGCCCAGTCAATTAAGGCAGTAGAGATATAGGTGACTTATTGTTCAACAGGTTCCCTAAGGTTGATTAATCCTCAGTAAGGTTAGTTTGATGACTAACTTTACTTTTGAAACAAGTTTACTAAACAAATCTCTTATACACACTAACCAAAATTGACTATCAGAGTAAATGCAAAAACAGATTTCTTGTTTTAAAAACAAAGAGCACAGCGAAAAAAAAAACAAAGTAAAGAAAAGAATAACAAGCTATTTCAAACAAGAGGTTCAGTCTTAAGCTAAGACATTGTCCTCTTCCACTTGGTGATCACCTGCCACCAAGCAATTTTATAAAAAGGATTGATACACAGCCTGTATCGGGCTTTACAACAGTTTTCAAAAACTGTCCAGGTTTGACAACCTCTGCCACAGTTATACGTGGGAAAACAAATGACCAAGCCACACCAGGCTTCTTCCACAGTTATACGTGGGAAAACAAATGACCAAGCCACACCAGGCTTCTTCCACAGTTATACGTGGGTAACAAATGTAAAAAGGTTTGGGATAGGGATTTTCAGTATCCTTCAGTTTAAGCATAGGAGACAGTGTGTGTAATACTAACACACTGCTCACAAATGTAAAACACTTAAACACAGTAGAGCAAGAGATAGAAAGAAGAAGGTTTAGAGTGCTCTATAGTGTTGGCAGATCAGTTCTGGACTCGTAGGAATGAGTGACTTGAAGCTTTGGTCCTTTTTCTGTAAGTTGACACTAAAACGGAGTGTCGTGATTTCCAGACTTCCAGATGTTCAAGTGATCAACTTCTTTGAGTTTGAGTGCTTCACAGCATGGATTTTAGGATATGGTTCTTTCAGTCAGTTCACTTTAGACTCTTTTGTTCTTCAGAATGAATGCTCGAGAGTTCTTCTTTTTGTGTATATGCGTATCTCCTTCTCAGTTGTAGATGGTAGACTCTGTGTGTCCTTCCTCTATTCTTGTTCGTGTATGTCACTGTTCTTTTCGTTCCATTCATTTCTTTTTCTTGAATGCTTCTCTCTTCTTTTTATACTCCTCCATATATGTCCTTTTTGTTCACCCGAGGCCGACAAGATAAAAAGTCTTGAGTTACACGTGCAATCTTCCTCGTACATTGTATTATTTCTTGATATGTCTGCAAATATCAATAAATAATGTTAGGTGTATTAATTTGTCTAGACATGACCGTTAGATTAGTATTAATCAAATTGGTAAAGAAAAAAGTAGAAATATAATAATAATAGACTGGTCGAGAATGTATGTCACTGTGGACTTCAACTGTGGTCTTCCAACTGTGGACTTCCTTCTGACTGTTGACTTCAACAAAAGGCTTGCTGTCTGTAGGCTTGCAATGATAGCTTTTACTCCATGTAACTGTAGCCTCTCTAACTGTAGACTTGTAATATCAAATTTGTAGAACTGTAACCTTTGTCAACTGTAGACCTCGATCATCAGTAGACTTAGTCGACAGAAGCTGTCTAACTGTAACCTTGACTGTAGACTTATGACTGTAGGCTTGTTCGACTGCGAACTTGTTCCAACTGTAGACTTGTTCGACTGTGAACTTGAGCAGAGAAGACTTTGAACAGAAGTCTTGTAACTGTGACCTTCGTCTGTGAGCTTTGACAATAGATAGCGGTAGACTCGTGACTGTAAGCTTGTATTAGTCTTCGACTGTAACCTTGTAACTGTGAACTTATTGCAACAGTAACTTAAGGTGACAGTTAGCTGTAACTGTGACTTTGAAAAGAAAACTCTGACTGTTAGCTAACAATACTAAACTTATGTAAATACTACTGTAAGCTGTTACAGTAAAGTTATGAGAGTAAGAATATGAACTGTTTAGAATAAAATATGTTTAAGCATAGAATAATAAGATTAATGCAAGGTTTTAATACATCATAATCAATGTTTAAGCATGATTTGGGATTATCAAAACAGGTGATTCCAACAATTTAATATGTAAAAATAAACATCATATTTTAAATAATAACATAATTATTAGTTTAGGGTAAATTTTTTATATTTTTATAAAACATTTCTATTTTTAATGAATAGTTAAAAATACTAAATTTGAGTTTAGAAATGTTTTTTCATCTAATTAATTCATAAGGTTTAATTTTAATTTAAGTTAGTTTTAAAGATTAATTTAGTAATATATTTTCCAACTAATACAATTTATGTAATTGGAATCAATTTAACATTGAAATCAATTATAAAATCAAAGAAAATAATCAAATGTTTTAGTGAAAGTAATTAAAATTAATTACAATTATTAAGGCCAAATTAAGTTTAATAAAGGAATAATTCTTATAACTTAGGGGCCCAAATGATATATACACTTTTCCAACAACCATTTTATGTACATACATATTCCATTAACCTTCTGTTATTGGGTTTTTATTTTGTTTGGAATGACATGTTTTAGGTAAGAACATTTTTACACCTTACTTGATTCCAAAAATTCCAAGTGAGTCCTTTTCCTTTCCAATAAAATGCAACCACCTCTCCCCATATCTCACACCTCTCAAACCACTTATGTTTGGAAAATATCTACTCATAAAACTTCCCTAAAATCCCTCACTTATAATTTTAAACCTCCCTTTTCTCTAATATCATTCCAAGGAAGCCTTTTAATTTCATCCATATGTAGTTACCTAATTAAGAGTTAACATCTTCTCTCAAGTTTTTAAATTTTATTTCCATTATCCACCCCCTCAAATATTTTTATTAAATTACTATGTAACAAAAAAATTATAATATATATAATAGGATTTTGTTATGTAAATGGGTCTACATACACTTACACACACTTCCATCTAATGGGTAACGAACATACAATTTCTATGTACGATGAACTACTACCTCACGAAATGATGATTTCTTATTTTTCCCTTAAAACCTATCTTGGTGGCCATTATGAAAGACAATATATTTATATAGTATATATATTATATTTATTATTTATTTATAATTTTTAATACATTTATTGAAAATAACTTCAAAACATTCCATTTTACATTAATAAGATAGAATCGTTTTAGGAAGTCTGGAGTACCGCCCCCTCAAAGCGATGTGATTCGTTCACACGATACATCGAATATATAAAGGATGATTTCAATTAAAAATATATGGAATAAAAAACCTCAGTATTATAATAATGAAATAATTAACTTTCTAGATATATATATATATATATATATATCATTTTCTTTATTAACCTTTCAACCACTTAAAAAGAGATAACATTATTCATGGATGCGTGGACTACCGCCTCATCGACATGGCGTAATTCCTTTTTCATAAAAACAAATTATATATTTAAGTATATATTATTATATAATATGTAATTTATTATATAATTATAATTCTATAAATATATAGTGTTACTTACCCTCTTTCTAAAACAATCATTGAAAACTAAGAACGTTACTCAAGCATATGTACTGCCTATTTTCTCCATGATTGTAATGTTGGTTCATTTTTTATAAAAATATTTAAATAATGATCTTAAAATTATAATTTAAGTATAAATATTATAATTATGTAATGATTATTATTCTATATTTGTTATTTAATGAACCATTTTACCATCGTTTTCATACAAAAGTTATTTTTTACATATAACCAAAATTTTGTTAAAACACACAATGTAAACTTAATTGATTAATTATCTATATAAAACAAAGTAATGAGTGAAATAAAAGTAATAAAAAACATGAAAGAAGGTTATAAATAAAGTATAAAATTAACACAAGTTTATTATAAACTAAGTTAAGGGATTTTCTCCTAAAATGATACTCAAGGTAAGTGATTTCATCAAAATTTACATTCTATTGAGACATGTTGGTTGCTATGAACCTAGTTTCTTTTTATATGGTGTATATACTGACATTTTACATGATATATCATGAATCTTAATACTCTCATGATGTTATAAATTTCATTTAATTTTATTCCTTTATGAGGATTATGATTTAAAATGTTTAATAGTTTTACGGGACACTTTGGAATATTAAAATATTATTTTCCTCAACAATAACATTAATGATCTTTAAATTGTATTTACATTCGAGGAAATTATATAACCATTGTTCAATGAATTGTTTTTCTCAAACTCTAATTATTCATGACCATTTTCAGGTATTATTACCATTTTACACACTTTTTACCTAAAATGTTTTTGAATTTGTTTTCAAAAAACCCGACATTTTATCTCTCTTTAGTCAGAGAACTTGTTTTATTCTAAAAAAATGTTATATTAAAATGTTTTTAAAATTATTTTAGAAAGAAATTTTTTTATTTTTTTATTTTACCAATGTTTTATATGGAATATCCTAGTTGATTTCTAAACAAGGCATCTTTATAATGTTTTAAAGTGAAAAAGGAACGTTCTTCTTACCCTGTACAGCATGTATAAATTTACCCACTATTATTCTTTTGATGCTTTCTATGCATCATTAGAAGGTTAATTTTTAAAGAAAATGTTATCAAAATTTATTTTCAATGAATAGTTTTTTTAAAATAGAAATATATTTTCCTCAAAAATGATTTCAAATTTTCTTTTTATATTATTTCTATTCATCAAAAACAACAATATTTTATTTTACTCTACATAGGGTATGTTGTATTGATAAAATACTCAATTTTCCAATGGATGGTTTTTGATTTATTTTAAAATGGATAATATTAATACTAACTTCCTTGATCTATTTTATTCCACTTGAAATATTCAATTTTCTATGATCATTTGACATTGAATTTCCACTAAGTATCCATATAATTTTTCATAGATATAAGAATTGCCTAAACTGTATACCATTTTTCATATGGTGTTTACTTTGAACGTTATTTAATTATTTGGGGAAATATTTATAAATATATATCTTCTATTTCATATGGATATTTGATAAGGCACATTTTTAAATTGAATATTTGATATATTAGGAATGTTTTGGGCTGGTACGACACGGTTGGGGCTTGGATATAGATATATTTGTTATGCATCAATAGTCTCATGGGATGATTCATTTGGATATAAAAATTGGATGGGTTTTTACATGAAATTTTTCAAACCTTCTTGTGAATGGTCTTGATGGAAAAGGTACCATGTACCAAAGAAACATGGCATCCAAAAATCAATCACTAACCTTATATTTGTTTAGTTATTATTTATCCATTATATTTTGAATCGATATATCTATGGATACATTTAATTTTAGTTCATTGATTAATTGTAATGTGTTTTAGTTGTTTACTTTTCCATATTTATTTTTCCTTATCTAGTTATTTGAATGGAATGTGTTTCTAGTTATTACCTTTCTATATTGTTTATGTAGTTCCTTCTCAATATATTGATTGTATGGAATGTGTTTTCTGTTATTTACTATCTCATAACTATTATTCTTATTGAATCATTATAGGTTATTCTATAATTTATCTTTACTTAGCATTTGAGCTCCCCGTTATAGTGTTTCTTTCCTCAGGAATCAAAGAAGTGTACAATGAAAGATATAAAGAGATTTACTACTTGGAATAAAGTTGTCCTTGAAGTTTTTTATTCAGAAAAAAGAAGAAAAATATGTTGAAATTAGTGTCTTACTTTTTAATTCAATACTCATTTATATATCTAGTTTAGAAATACTACTAAACTCTCACTCCTTCATGATTTGATTCCTTCTAACCATGCCAATGTAATTAGTATCAGACACCGGATACGGGAATTCCGGGGTTGGGTTTCTACATCCATAATCTCTCAAATAATAATAATGAAACAATTATCAAATTTTTTCATCAATTATACTTAAATAACCAATCATGAAATATGTTTTTGATAAATTAAGTATGTTATGACCAGCGAGACGGTAGGTTATACGTACACATGAGTAACATTTCCATTTCTAGCCAATCATTATGGAAAAGTGGTAAGTAATATTTTATCTTAAAAAATTTATAATTATATTATAAATACCATATTATTTATTTAAATATACTTATTTATATTTCATCCTTGTGGTTTGGTGATGAAAATGGAGTTAGATCAATTTTTGAAGGTGGTAGTCCACACGTACACGAACGATGTTATTATCTTTCAGTGAGTGAAAAGGTAAAAAATGATGTATTATATTTCAAGAATGATATATATTTAATTAATATAATATTTATTTCATTTATAACACATATAAATATTAAAATTATCCTTATAAACTTCTATGTTAAATGTTAGTAAAAGACCTATCACATCACTTCGTGAGAATGTAGTCCTCCATTCACACGAGCGACGTTATCGTAACCGCTACAGAATGGAAATTAAAAAGGTATATATGATATAATGAATAAAATTTTATATTTAAATTATAAATATCATATATAAACTTTATATTCATCATCATACCCAACTCTGATATGTGGTAATGAAAAATGTAATGACATTAGTTTGTGAGGGGAAAGTCTGTCGTATAATCAAATGATGATTTCGTAACCCATTTAAATGAAGCCGGGGATTTTTTTGGTCATTAAATGAACATAAAAAATCGAATTAAATTTTAGATACTTAGGTTATTATTTTATCATTTTTTAACAATAATTTAAATATGTGGAGGATGAAATAAAATAAAAACTCTCATTGAAGAATGTTACCACTTCTTCAGGTGTCCAATTTAGTTTTGCACCAAACCCTTCTTAGGTCTTCCAAATGACCAAATTAATGATTTTAGGATTAGAGGTGTTAATTTTATAAGTTATTTGGTTTAGTATTTTCCGAATGAAAAGGGTTTGAAGGTGTGAAGAAGAGTGGAGAGATGGTGGGATTTTATAAGTGAAGAGAGTGGCACAATTGTAACTTTTTAAAAGAATAAGGTGAAACCATTTTTCCCATGAAAAAACGGTCTAAAATAGAGTAATATATATATTAATACATGATAATATCTAAATATATACATAATATATATTATAGAAAACATTTCAGGTCAATTTAGACCTCATATTTTAAGTTTAACCCCTGGTATATCCGTTTTTCTCTTAACCACAGTAATTAATTTCTACTCTATTCAGTATTAATTTTGGACATAATTTATGTTTAAATTATTACATGATATAAAATATTATTATAAATAATATTTAATCTACTTTTTTCAAATTCAATTTTCAAAATTCAAATATTTAAATTGCAAATTAATCTTGCAGACGTGATGAGAAAGTGAGGTTTTAAAGAGAAAATATTCGAAAGTTTACAATGTTTTTATATCAAAGTTCAATATGAAAATAATTACATTGAAAAAAAATTGTAATTATAGATATATTATTGAACTAATATTATAATAATTTATTTTCAAAATATAATTTAATATCATAAAAATTTTAAATGAAAAATCATTATTCAATTAAAATTCAGTATGTTTCACTATTCATCAAAAAATGAAACTTTTTAGAAAAATACAAAAAATTTAACCTATGATAATTTTTATATTATGATTTCAAAAATAAATTTTATTTTAAAAAAAAATATAAAATCTTCAAAAATTAATTTTAGATTATGTGTGCATGGCGTAACTAAACCGTCTCTTAGAAAAAAAAAATTTCAGAAAAAATTTATAATTCTTTTAAGTGATTCTTATTTTATTTATTATAAATACATATTTATAATTATAGAAATTGTATTATTAATATTAATACCATTCAACATAAATTATAAGTTATATTTTATACTATATTATTTCTAATTCCAACTCATATTTGCGTGTTTTGTAAGCTATTAAAGAGATTAAATTCATTTAAAATGAAATATTTCATAAATTCTGAGGTGTTATAATTTATTATAATATTGGTATTTCATGTCATAAATTTTATAGAAATAAATTTTGTAGTTTTTTAATTTTGGGGTGTTACATTCTTCACATATTAATTAAATCACGCCTACACAATTTAAACATGATCTTATTAATCAAGGGTTTGGAATTTGAAAATTATTTTGTAGAAAGGCCCACATCATAAAAGTGTTAATAAAACATCCTCTTAATAAGAGAGAACATGAAGTAAAAAGGTTATATAGAATAAAAAATTATTGGTTTTTTAATTTGAAAATTGGTGGAATGTAAAGATAAAGACATGTAATAAATCCATGAATAATTATAGAGAGTGATTGAGGTCATTGATCATAAGAAGGTGAATAGTGAATAGAAATTAAATGGTCTCAAACCCATTTATCAAATCGGTGTGAAAATTTTCATTTATATCATTATAAATGATGTTAATATGATAAAATTTTATTTAAATATCATGATTTTGGATATTTATAAATTCATTTTCTATCTAATGATATTTAGAAATATACTAACTTGATATGTTTATATTTTATAAGTATAATTTAATCATTTGGTTGTGCATTAATCAATTTTAAAATCATTTCTTACTCCAAGAAATAAATATCCAAAATAATTTTTTTTATCCCAGAAGCACTAGAATTCACTTTTAATAGATTATAAGATCCATAAAACAGATATTGGTCTTTCCATCCATCTCTAAAAAATTTCAAAAACCAATATGGTTAGAATAATTTATTCAATATAATATATAAATATATAAAACTCAATAGTAACACCATTATTTCATCATTAATATTTCTTTTTTGAGTTATTTATCCAAATACACATTAACGAGGATATCACGTAGGCCAATGGTAGGTGGAAACCCCTAATTGTCATTTATTTATGGGTTCATGCCCTATAGCCTTTTCGTAAATGATGGGTTTTCACCTGACATGTGAGTTTTCATTTTTCTAAACTATAATAATAAATTTCATTTTATTTTCCCAATAAAATATGAAGGAAATCCATGTAATAAAATTAATTATTAAATAACATTTTTTATTTACGTTTTCAATACAACTTAATTTTTTCAAAAAGACTAATATTCATATATGGATATTATTACAATGTCATTAATGATTATATTTACCCTACATTTTATCATTACTTTTAAATGTATTCCTCCAAAAAGTAAGGTAATTATTTCCTAAATATATTTTTTACTAAAATGTATTCTAATCTTATAGGTTGTAATTCTATAAATTTCTATGATAATATCCTTAATCATGATAGAATCCCATAACATAAAACCTAAATATGGGTGTTTAAGACATTTAACACAAGGTAAATCATAAACTCATAAAACCATTATGGTCTCCATAACACTTAAGTTAATGATGAAATATTTGATTATTAAATTTTACACAATCCATAGATGTTTTATCACTATTATAATAAAAATACCATTGGTAAAATATTTCATTAATTTAATTATTAAATTATAATACATAAATATATCCTCAATTTTATTTCAATAGTTTCTACCTTGGTCTATGATTTATTCTTTAAAATAAAGTATTGATTCAGATAATTTCTAATTTCTCCACATTTAAGACAATGAACTATAAATGTATTCCTATGATGAGATTTATTTTCTTCCATAAAAATATTAATTTTTTCATAAATATTATATTTATTCATCCATTACTTATTACAAATAAATCATTTTTCCATTCCATTAAGACACTTTCCTAGGTGTCTCCTTCCACATTTCAAACATGATTTAAATTGAGCCTTATTTACTCCATTGTCTCTATCACTCATACTCTTAGAAAACATCATCCTTTTCTTCTTGGGTTAGTATCAGAGTTGGGTAAGGTATATTTTATTACTCATATATCATGTAAAATGATTAGTAATAATAATTATATATGTCACTAATGTCATCATCCTATTTGGTTACTCATAGTCAACACATTTTCTTTCATGTCCAATGTTATCTAGATTACTTCGGGTTCCTTCCATGAATAAAACCAAAAACAATAATGTGATAAACACTAATCATAGTTGTAAAACCATATAATCATTTATAGTATCTATGAATCATGGAAAATTATTTTCAATATAAGAAACCTTAGGTTTAAACTAGTTCATTCAATGTTAATAACTATTCAAATACTTCATAATGGTTTGTAAAGAAAATTTAAATTATCAAGAGAATATCACCTAGGAGTGTAATACAAGATGCATAGTAAGGTTTTTTATTATACACTAGGTGATGATCGATTCAAGACCAATTATAACATTTCTGAGTTATTTCCCCTAAGAGAACATGTTATAGTTACATGTCCACTTATAGTATCCAAACATGGATGTACTCCTAGGAAAAACCATATAATCTCCATTTTAGCAAAATGTAATTATTTTCTTATATACATATCCTCAAAGTCTATCATATGTTTACGATCCATAATATATGTTTTCCTAAATATAGGTCTCATGGTTTCTATTAAACTTCCTCTTATACCAACAATAAAAACCTTGACTCTATAATCTCAGAGACGGTGTCTTACTTTATTAAATTAGTATATATACAACGAATCAAATCTAAAAGGACCAATTAGTTTAGTAGTTTTAAAGAACCAAATACATACATTATACACACATTATATTGTGAATAAAAAATAAAACATAATAGATAATAAAATAAAATGCATTGAATCCTTGAAATATCATTAAAATATTACTTCTTCTTATCACGAGGAAAGGATACTAAATATGGTTTAGCTCAAATGATGAGTAAGGGTAAAGTATAGAAGAATATATCATGAATCCAAAAGAATAAAAAAATAGAAAGAAAAATAATTGGTCACACATTCTATTTAAATAACTTGACTATCATTGTAAGATAGGGAAGAATCAATATGACAAGGGAAATAATTTAAAACACATGACATTTAATAAATAAACTGAGTGTGAAAGTCATTCATAGATTTTATAATAGTGAAAATAACATGGAAACCAATAATAACAAAATTCTTAATTATTGGACGTCATATTTAAAAAGAACATGATACCTCTACTATCAAGATATATCATCATGAGAGTTAAAAACTACTAGGTAAAAACCAATTTTATTTGGTAAAATGATTCATCTCATGAGACAACCAATTCATCATAGGGAAACATCTAACCCTGACTCACCCGTGTATTTTATTTTCAAATCATTCCTCACATATCGAATAATTGATTTATTTCATTAACAACATGTCTCATCATCATGTATAAGTATTGACTATAGTTTAAATATTTATCAAATATTTACCTAGTCAATAAAACAACATTTAAAGTAAACACCATATGTAAAAATGGTATAAGGATTAAGAAATAATCATATCCATCATACATGAATATTTAAATTTAATATAAATTTATTTTTCAATGAATAATTATCAAAATAAAGTTATTTTTTGATAAAAAATTTAACAATAACAAAAGAAACTAAGATTACACAATAAATTTTACCACTTGTAAATATTCATGTCATATATCCTTTGATGAAATAATTCAAACTGAAACATAAAATACCATTAAATATTAATAAATCATGATATTTTATTTCAAATGTTATTATATATACCATATAAAAGAAATTATGCATAACATTATAATATTCCTCGATGTGTGTAAATTTAGATAAAGTCCCTTGTAAAGATCATATCATTGAAGTGGATATTAATCAATGGATTGGTTATATGTATCAAATTTAAATCCACAGAAAACAAGTGGAATAAAAAAATAAAAAAATAATATTTCATTAAAAACATAATCTTAGAATGACATAATCAATGAAGTAGAAGTCTAACAAAATGAATGGAAATTGAGTTAATAAATCCATTACCTCGTGCTTCCTTATTTATTGAACATGTTTTAAAATATTATATAGTGGTTTCTAAAAATATTAATAACATATGATATAACCATATTAATATATAAAATATCATATATTATCCTTTTATAACATATTATCCTCTGATCCTTAATAATATTTCATTATTTTCGTTGTTTTGGGTGTTAATTGTCCTGTTTTCTCATGTGTGTTTTTTCATTAAATATCTATTTATTAAACATATTATAGAGTTACATAAGCTCTGTAATAATAATCATGTAATATTTATAATGTGTATAAATTTATTATATTTTTAAAATTTATCATGAAATATGGTTTTGATAAATTAATTACATTACAATCATAGAGATAATAGGATGTGTGTACACATGAGTAACTTTTCCTTCTTTTCAACGATTATTATGGAAAGGTGGTAAGTAATATTTTATATTTACATAAGGATAATAATATTATAATTACCATTATTTTTATTTAAATATACATATATATATCATTCATGTGGTGTGGTGATCAAAATAGATTCACATCACTCTGTGAAGGTAGTAGTCCACAAGTACTCGAATGATGTAGTCTTTTTATAGTGAGTGAATTGGTAAAAAAATAAAATTATGTATAAAATTTTTAGAATGATAAATATTTAATGAATATCATAATTATTTCATTTTTATAAAAAATAATTATTAAATTTATCCTTATCATATTACATGAGCATTATTGAAATATGAATCACATTGCTTCGTGAGGCGGTAGTCCGTCGTACACATGGGAGATGTTACAGTATTCCTTAAAAATTGGAAAGAATATATATATATATATATTATATACTTAGTAAAAAGTTATAATTATGTCATAAATTTAATATATATACCTTATATCCATCATAAAACCCAAATTTGGCAAGTAGTAATGGAAAAATGAATGATATTGGTTCGTGAGGTGGTAGTCCGCTATACACACGAACCATGATTTCTTAACCTATTTGGTGGATGTGGAGGTGATTTTAGGTAAATAATGTAACATAAAAATATATTTATATGGGAGATAATTATGTTATTAAATCATAATTTTTTAATAATAATTTAAGGAGGTGGATGAAGAAATAAAAAAATGCTCATTGAAGAACATTACCTATTTTTTAGGTATCGTACTTTGGTCTGCACCAAAGCCTTCCAATGATGGATTTATTCCCAAAAAGTATTATATTATTGGATGATAAAATTAGGGAAGTTATTTAAGTATTTATTGGTATAAAATGGTGTGAAGGTGTGAAAAAGATTATAGAGGGGTGACCTTTTATAAGTGAGGTGAGTGGCACACTTGTAATTTTTTAAAAGAAAAAGGTGTACCCATGTTTTTCAGATGTAAAAAGGGTCCAAAATTGAGTAATCTCAATACATAGAGAAGATAAGGTCTAAATATTTGTATAAAATAATTTTTAGATATGATTTTATTACATTCAACCCCTTATATTTTTAATTTAACCCCCTCATAAATCCACTTATACCTTAATCATGGTAATTAATTTTTAACAATCTCACTACTCATTTTGGTAAGAAATTATGTTGAAATTATTATATAATATAAATTATAATGATTAAAAATATGGAACTAATTTTTATAAATTTCAATAAAATAAATGGAAAATTTTAATTTAAAATTAATCTTGTTGAGCCGACAACAAAATGAGTTTTTAAAAAAAATGTTCAAATGTTTTTAATATTTTTTTATTAAAGTTCAATATGAAAATTATTCTAATGAAATAAATTGGATTAATAGATATATGAATTTAAAAAAATTTAATTTAACTAAATTAAAATATAATTTATAATTTTAAATTTTTCAAACAAAATGGTAGTTTTCAATTAAAATTCATTGTTTTTCATTATTCATCAATAAATGAAACTTTTCCAAAAAATCCCTAAAATTATCCCTAATGTAATTTTAATAATGTATTTTAAAAAATAAATTTTATTACTAAAATAAATATTCTATAAGTTTTAAAAATTATTTTTAAATTATGTGCTCCAAACGTGACTAAATCATCTTTTAGAAAAAATACAGTTTTTCAGAAAACATTTTTTTTTCTTTTAAATAATTCTTATTTAATTTCTCATCAATATATGACTATAATTTTCATAATTTACTTATTGTTATTCATACCCACTAAATTTATTTCTATTTTATATTAGTATATTATATTATAGTTCATTTTGACTCAGGGGGGGTGTTCTACAAGCTATCAAAGAGATTAGATTTATTTAAAAATAAATATTTCTTAATGTACATGGTTCTATATTTTCTTATAAGTTTAGTATTTTATCTCATATATTATATCAATGTAAATTTTATTATTTTAGATTTTTGGAGTGTTACATTCACCCCACTATATATAAATTTCATATTCGCAATTTAATCTTGATATTAGTAATCAAGGGTTTGACATTTGAAATTTTTTTATTGAAAAACATACATCATAAAAGTGTTAACAAAATATACCCATTATAATAGAGAAAGGGGTGTAAAAAATGTCATATGGAATACCACATAACTATGTTTTTAAGTAGAAGAACATTAGTTTAAAGTGAATATATGGACATATAAGAAAATTGTAAATAATTATAGATATTGATTGAGGTCATTGATCAAAAGAAAGTGAATGATCAATGGAAAGTTAAGGGAATAAAAACCAAATATCAAATATGTTTGAAAATAGTCATTGATATCATCATAAAAGATGGAAATTTGATAAAATTTTATTTCAAGATCCTTTTAACAATACTTGAAGAATTATTTTTTGTCTAATAAAATATGGAAATATACATACTTGATACATTTAAATTTCATAAGTATAATTTCTTCATTTTTGTTTCTTCAATAAATCATCAATTAATGACTTACTCGAGGAATTAATATCCAAAAGAAATAATATTTTATTCATGGAAATTGAGAATTTAATTTTAACAGATCGTAAGATCCATAAAATGGAAACAAGTATTTCCATATACTCGTAGATATTTTCTAAAAAAAATATGGTTACCATATGATATTCAATATAATACATAAATATCTTTTCCTATACTGTAACACCACCAGTTTATCGTTAATATTTATATATAAATTCATTTAACTAATGACATATTAACCATGATATCACATAGGCTAGTGGTAGGCGTTGAACCCATATCATCCTTTGGTCATAAGTTCATACCCCACAGCCTCTCCGAGTGCGTCAGGTTGTCACCCAATAGACAGATTTTCCTTTTTATAAAATATGTTAATATAATTCCTATAACAATCCCAAAAAAATGATATATATCATTGAAATAAAATAAATCATTATATAATCTTTTTACTATGGTTTCCAATACAACATAATTTTTTACACATAGTTTAATATCCATATTTGACTTTTATTACAATTTCATTAATGATCATATTAACCCAAAATATTATCAATACCATTAAACTTATACATAAAAACATAAGGGAATTTTTTCTTAAATATAATTTTTACTAAAATATATATTAAACAATGGGTTGTATTGCCAAAAATTTATCCCATAATAACATTAATCTTTGGAGACTCCCATCTCATAAAATATAAAAATAGGTTATTAAGACTTTGAACTTATGGTCAATCTTAAACTAATAAACTTATGATGGTATCCATAATATTTAATTTAATGAATAAATATATGATTCTAAAATTTAAAACATTCTATATATGTTTAATGACTCTTATAACAAAAATACCATTGCTAAAACACTTTAACAATTTAGTTCTTGAATCACAAAACCTAAATAAATCATCCATTTTATATTAACATAGTTACTTCCATGGTATATAGGTTAAACTTTAGAATATAACATTTAATCAAATAATTCCTAGGTTCTACAAATTTAGGAAAACAATCTATAAATGGATCCCATGGATGATATTTATTTCCTTCCATCATAATCTTCATTTTTCATGGAAATTATTTGCCTTATGCCCTTCTTTTCAGAACATAAATCATTTTCTTATTCCATTAAGAAAAATTAAGGGTTTTATCCTTACACATCTCTTATATGATGGAAATCAATACTTTTTTAATCATTGGTCTTCATCACTCGGGATCTTAGGGAACTACATCCTTCACATATTTGGTGAGTCTCGGAGTTAGTTAAGATTTATGTTGTTAATAATATTTTGGAAATAATTGATAGGCGGAATCATTATATCTTTCACTCCTATAATCATCCCACATGGTTTCTCATAGTAACCAAATTTTACATCATAGTCCATGTTTACCTGATTACTTTGGGTTTCGGCTATTGACTAAAACAAAAAATTATACTTTAAGGAATAATAATTGTTGTGGGAAACCCATTTAATCATCTATAGGCTATATAAATCATGACACATTATTTTCAATATAAGACACATTAGTTTTAAACTAGGTTTTTCTTATCTATTATCAATTCAAGTCCTTTATAATGGTTTTTAAAGAAATTATGAATTATCAAAATAATATCCCCCAGGAGTGTCGAACCAAGTTCATAGTAAGGACCATTATCATTTATCTATTAAAAATCAGTTCATGCCCAATGCACGCTTTTTGGGGTTATTACCGCAAGTTATATTTTTACTAGAACTACATCCACTTTAAGTATCTATACAGTTATGTATTTCTAGGAAAAACCACATAATCTCTATCTTACCAGATCATTATAATGTTCTTCCATACTTATCTTAAAATTATATCATAGGGTTATGATCCCTAATACATGATTTCTAAATTCTTTTTCCCAAGATTTTTACTAAAATTCCAATAATACCAACTGTAACAACCCTGAATCTAGTAGCTGGAGCTGGTGTCATACTTTTTTACATTTCTATAGATACGAGGAATAAAATCCCAAAGGACCAATATGTTTATATGTTTTAGAGAATTAAATACATACATAATACACATTTTACATTTTGAATATAAAATAAAACAAAATCCATAATGAAATCAAATGAAATGTATCCTTGAAAAATAATTATAATATTTCTTCTTTATATCTAGGGGAAAGGAAACAAAATAATGTTGCACTCAAATGCTTAGTAAGGGTTATGTACATTGTAAGATATGAGGAATAAAGAAGCATAATCAATATATAAACGTAAATAAAGAACACACATGGTATTTAATTAACTCGAATATGATGTTAAAATAATTAAGAATCAATATGGTAGGGTAAATAACTGAAAACACATGCCATTTAATTAATAAACTGATAATTAAATACTTCCATATAAAATATAATAGAAAAAATATTATTTATAATAATTATAAATAAATTATTAATGAATTAAATTCTAAATTATTGGATTTTATATTTCCTAGAAACATGATACCATTACAATCCAGATAAATTTTCAAGACATTTTAAAACTACTGGGTTAAAACCCATTCGATTGGGCAAACAAATTCATCTTATAAGACTACCGATGCATTGAGGGATATATATAATGAGGTCCCACCCATTTATTACAAGTAAAAATCATTCCTAATATATAAAATAACTGATTTAGTTCAAAAACAATGTTTTATATCATCAAGTATCATTATTTAGTAAAGAATATAGAATTTTAAATATTTCCATAGTTAATCAAAAAACATTCAATGTAAACACCTAATGGAAAAATGGTATAAAGTTTGTGAATTAATAATATAATTCATAAAATAATATTTATATTTAAGATAAATTTAATTTCATAGTAAAAATTATCTCTAGAAAGTGATTGTTTCAAGAGAATGTTAAAAATCACTAAAGAAAGTTTGATTGCATAATAACTTTTACCACTAGGTGATTTTCATGTCAAATCCCTTTAGATGGAATGAATCAATGTGAATCTTAAAATTCCATTAATTATGAAATAATCATGATAATAAATTTCATAGGTTAGTATATAAACCATATAAATGAAATTAGGTGCATAACATTACAATATGCCTCAATGATGTGAAATTGAGATGAAGTTCCTTACAAAGATCATATATTTTAAATAGGGATTAATAAATGGCTGGATTGTATGTTTTGAATATAAATACACAAAAAATGGAAGTAAAAATAAAATAATAAAAGTTCATTACACACAAAATCATTGATTGACATAATCAATGAAGAAGACGTTCAACCCAGTGAATAGTAATTGGTGAAGAAGTCTCTTACCTCACACTTACATTTGGTTGAACATGATTTAACCACCTGTATAGTGTATTTAAAACATTTAATTAACCAATACCATAAATATATTAATATTTATAATATCATATATTATCCTTTTATAACATATTATAACTCATTCACCAATAATATTTAATTATTTTCAATGTTTCAGGTGTTAATTTCCTTGTTTTCTCATTCATGTCTTTTCATTAAAGATATCCATCATATAGATATTTCATAGTTACATAATATTTAGAATAATAATTATATAATTATCATATTTTTACATTTATTATTTTTTTTAAACGAATCATTAATGATGGTTTTGATAAATATAGTATGTTATGATCATGGAGACGGTATGTTGTACGTAGGCTTATGTAATGTTTATATTTTTTAAAGATCATTATATAATTGTGGTAAGTAATATTTTATCTTTACCAAACGGTTATAATATCATAAATAAAATATTATTTATTTAAATATACTTATATATATCATCTATGTGGTGTTATGATGAAATGATAGTCACCTCGCTTCGTGAATTCGGTAATCTGCACATACATGAATAATGTTATCATCTTTCAATTATTTAAATGGTAAAAAAAGAAAATGGTGTATTTTATTTTTATAATCTTAAATATTTCATGAAAATAAAATTTATTTCATGTATATAAAAAATAATTATTAACTTTATCTTTATCACCCTCAATGTAAATAATTAGTGAAAGATGAATTACATTGCTTTGTGAGGAGGTATTCATCTATAGACATCAACGATGTTATCATATCCCCTAAAAATGAAAATTAAAAATATATATATGATATAATTATTCAAGAGGTATGATTATTTAATCAAAATAATATAAATAATTTATATCCATCTTCATACCAAAACATGAAAGGTGGTAATGGTAAAACGAATGACATTGGATCACAAGGGGGTAGTCCATCATACTCATGAATGGTGATTTCATAACCCATTTAATGGAAGTAGAGGTGGTTTTAGAAAATTTTCTTAATATAACAATGTCTTAGTATATGTGATTTTTTTAGGTTATTATATCATCAGGGTTAAATAATAATTTATGGAGGTGAAGAATAAATAAAATAAAAATGCTCGTTGAAGAATGTTTCCTATTTTTCAGGTATCCTCTATAGATTTGCACCAAATAGTTCATAGGTTGAATTTATGCCCAAATAAATCTTATAGGAAATGATTAGGGAATTGGGTATGTGACTAAGATAGTTATTTTAAGAAAAAAATGGTTTTAAGTGGTGAAGAAGAGTGAATAGGGGGTTTCCTTTTATAAGTGATGTGAGTGGCACACATGTAATTTTTTGAAATAAAAAGATGTACCCATGTTATTCACTTTACACATGGGTAAAAAATGTTTTATTATAGATCCTTATACATTATAAGTTCTAAAATTTTTCATAAATTATATTTTAGAAGTTTTTTAGATCAATTTAACCCTTATGTTTTTAGTTTATCTCCATTGTAAATTTATTTTTACCATGACTCTGTAAATTAATTTTTACAATTTTCACTATTAAATTTTTAAAAAAAATAGTTTAACTTATTATATAATATAAATTATTATTATTATTAAAAATTTGGATTATATTTTTCAAAATTTCATTAACAGAAGTGGAAAAATAAAATATAAAATTAATAAGACAAATGGGATGAAAAGTTGGGTTTTAACAAGAAAATGTTCAAAAGTTTTAAAATATTTCATATTGATGTTCAATATGAAAAATAATACAGTGAACTAAATTTTATTAAATGATATATAATTTAACTGGTTTTATGTTAAAAAAATTGAAAATATAATTTATCATTATATATAATTTAAATGAAAAGATGGTTTTCAAAAAAAATTTAGTATTTTTTACTATTCATTAAAAAACATTTCAAAAAATCCTAAAAATTCAGTCTATGATAATATTGATATTATTATTTTAAAAATTAATTTTCTTTTTCAATAATTTTTTAGATCATGTAAAAAAATTAAATTTTGTTTAAAATGCTTGACTAGACCATTTTTAGAATAAAAGATAGTTCTTTCAGAAAACATTTATTTTGATTTTAAATGGTTTTTATTTTATTTCTAATCAATAAATAACTATAATTTTCATAATTTATTTATTTATATTCATGAAAACCCACTTGATACCTAGTTTATGATGATATAATATATTATGGTTTTTTTATCTCAAGGTTACATGTTCAACAAGCCATCGAAGAGATTAAATTTATTTAAAAATAATTCTTTTGTCAAGTCTTGGGTGTTAGAGGTTTTTCAAATCCTTGTATTTCATTTCAAACATGATATCGAAATATATGTTATTATATTATAATCATGGGGTGTTACATTGTTTCCTATAAACTTGAATTATTACCTAAAAATAAATTTATCTAGGGGTATCTTGTAGATATATGTGCCTTGATGTATAATTTCTAGAGTAATGTCAACCCTAAAAATTTGGAAACATATCTTTTTTGCATGGAATAGTATTGTCCCTAATATTGAGATTTTCTCCAACTATTTTGTCTAAGAGTATTCCATTATTCATTATTGATACCCACAGTATATATTTTTTTAAAGAGTTCTTGTCATAATTCTTTTTTAATAAAAAATCATAGGTTAATATGAAAATGTGTTTTCCTTGCTCTATAAAATTTTTAATCTCGGTGGAGAGATCTAGTCCATCACTAAAATCATTTTAAGTTTTTCTATAGAAAAATAATAATAATAATTCCACAAGGCACAATCCTATAAATTTCAATTCAAAATATAATAATTATATAACTATAATATTTCTTTAATAGTAGAATCATTAGGGTAGTGATTTAATTATATTAAATGAGTTATTAGATATACCATATTTCTAACAATAAAATTCCAATAAGACATATACAACTCAGTATTGTAGGGTATGTGAACCTTAATTATCACGATCCACTATAGGATTAGTGATTTTTGGACTTGGTTGCTGCTGGTGATCATCAACTTAGTTTTTTACTAAACTCTTCATTTTTTCTAGATAGTTTGATGTTTGATGCCCCCTGTTCCTCAAGTAAACATCTTATAGTACTCTATAGATAATTCCCTTGCTGCTTGTTTCCACATTTTTTTATATATAATAAATTATACATTTTTCCATTATCATATTCATCACTTTATCTTTCATAAGACTCCATATTCTTGTCTTTTTTTGTTTGGGACTTAGATTGTGTTAACATTTTTAATCATATTTCATGATGGATGGTTTGGTATAATCACAATGTTTCTCACTCTATATCTAATTCTGATGTGTTATTTGTTTATGTGATGTTCAATTTTTCCCTCTCACCCATGGTTCCTTTGTATTCTATCCATTACTAAAACCAAAAGAGTTGAAATTATTATAAAAACATTAACAATATAGAGGAATTATCAAAATAATAAAATGAATTCAACCTGTAAATTTATTTTTCTTTTACATTATCTTATTTTTCTATAGTTCTTTTAGTTAAAACTATATAAATCATATTTTGACATAAGTTAATTTAATTTGGTTTATCTTAAACGTCCCAACCTAATCCCTAAATGTAACTAGGAAATTAATCATTCATTGTGGTCCATAAAGTGCATGTGATCAACAAAATAATATCCCCTAGGAGTGTTAAATTGGGTGTATAGTTAGGCATTTTTTCATGCATAATGCGACAATTGAGTTAACATACAACACATCCATTTTAGGGTTATTACCCCTTTGTACCTATATGATAGATCCTACATTCACTTTTAGTATTCATATAGGGATGTATTTATATTATAACCACATAATATCCATTTTAACGAAACCTCGGGATGTTATAATATACATAGGATTATCCATAGGGTTTTTTCTAATGTTCTCTAAAATAATACCCAAAATGACTAAACCCCACTCTGATACCAACTAATGAGACCCAATCTATACAAGATATAAATAATACACAAATATCATGAATTAAATAATACATCTCACAAACATTGACACAAACCAAAGACTGAAATGTTTAGCATATTATACATTAGCTATAAAAGAATCTTAAACTACAATCATTTCTCCATATTTAAACTCCTCCACACTCCCTTCGAGAATTTACACATTTTATACCTATCATTATAACATTTTTAATAGAAACATATGAAATGGATGATCTCAAATTCTCATTAATTGAAAACATATAAATATTTCATCATGGGTTAGATCATACGCTTATAAGAAAAAATCAATGGGATATAAATTTATATTATAAGAATAATGAAAAATACGGATTTTTTATAAGTCATTATAGAATTAAATGTCATCTCAAATGAAAAAACATATAACATGGAAAATTTATATGGAATCATGAAACATTAAATATGATCCCATGAGCATTATATTAGGAATATAAAAATATTACATGTTATTAAATCTTAGTATAACAATGAGATATAACATAAACATAAGAATATAAATTAATCTGTACAAATACTTACCTAATAAATTAAATTATAAACTTGTGTAAAAATATTCATGCATCTTACTCACACCAAATTTCATCACCTCATGTGATATGAAACCATAAAAAATTCATTTTAGAGAGATATAGGAATCCACCATCATAATTCATACATATGAGTGAAACATATAATAAAATCATTCATCTTATCATAAATAACTCATGGAATAGAAATGGGTTTCCTTACAATACCAAATACTATGAAAAATCATGAACATTTGCTAAGAAAATATGACCACTCAAATAGATTATTTAAAAAAGAGATCTTATTAGGTGATTTATGAACCATTACCCTATTAATGAAAAATCCTTTAAAATACTAGATAAATCACAAAAAATCTTAATATCATCTTAAAAATATGTATTTTTCTTGTAACATTATATTTTTTAATAAAAAATGAATAGGAAATTCTTTAAACATTTATTCAAAACAAATTACAATAAATATAACATGAAAAATAAATAAATCATATGTCAAAATGTGATGTAAAAAAGAATAATGTTATTGAAAATAAAATCCTTTGATGTATTTAAAACCCATTATTGAAAATAGACATTGTTATAAAGAATATGAATTAATTGTTTTAAAATGACTAAAGGGGAGGAAAGGGATCATTGGAATTAAAAAAAAATTAGTTTCCACTAGGGAATGGAAGGAATTGGCAGGATGTAAACATGCGGATATGGAAGAAAAGAAAATTGAAAGAATAAGAATTATTATTAAAATAATTCATTTTCATGAAACAATATAATCATAAAGAAAGAATAAATTTGTATGAACAGTATTTAACTATAAAATAATGTTTAAAAACATAATATTATCATAAGTTATAATTTATAAATATTTAAAGATAATGTAAAATATATGTGATTATGACACTATGAAAATAATTGAGTTGTGAAAAACCCTTGCAGGTTGAGTAACATTTTAATAAAAACCCCATAAAAGTGAGAGGGAATGAATTTAGAGTTAATATAATATAAATAAATATAACTTAGGATACTTTATATCCAATAGGCGTTGTACACACTTTTTAAATAAAACTAAGTGAATTAAATAATATGTGCATAAAAAAGGAAATTTTGAGATAAAACCCTTACCTTGTTCCAAAATAATTCTATACACATGTATAACATCCTGAATAATAGAAATAAATTTATTATATAACTTCTTAGAAACATTATTATTCTCTATTTAATTTAATATGGACCATTTATTATCATATTATATTTATTTTTTATATAATTTTCTTACCTATGTTAGTTACTTGAGGTTATTTGTTCAATAATTCCGTAACTCCTTATATATTTTGACCATGGTAGAAAGAATCATAAAATAGTATCATGAAATTTAGAATATTAATATTCTTATGAAAATAATTTATATATATTAAACATATTTATGATTTCATCCATGATGTGTGGTGATGAAAAATGAAACACATTGCACATAGAGGTGGTAGCCCACACACACACATGATTAATGTTTCCCTTTCTCAACAAAAGACAGGGAAATAAATTATATGATAATTTTTCAATTAATAATAATATTTACATTTTATATATCATATTTATTTATCAATACCATCATTAAACCCAACCATGAGAGGCTATTATGAAAACGGAAATACTTCTATTCATTGGAGTGGTTGTAATGACCTGATATTTCAGTATATATTACTCTTTAATAAATAATATATTAAATATAATGTTTCCCAAACTTTAAAAAACTAATATGAGAAAATGTTTACATATTTTAAATATTAAATATGACTATTAATACCTATACATTAAATTAGATGTTATAAATTAAAGTAAAAAATAGCAATAAATCAATTAAGAAAGTAAGAAGAAAAATAATTCAAAATTGGATGTTTTCCTTACAAATCCAATTTTTTTTGAGATTGGGAGGGAGGTAGACTCAGTAGGGTTTACCATGGACCATTCCCAATTTGAAATTGAGTAATTTCAGTTTGAGTGAAATAATTTATGGGAAAATATTAAGCTTGTATACCTCACTATGAAATCCATGCAAACTAAATCACCCCCCAAGACTGTGACTACCAGTGATATTACCCTTAAATCTTATAAATAGGTTATAAGGTATTTTTAGGCATAAATTATTATGATATTAGTATGTAATTATTATCTATAAAATCAAATTTGAATATCAATATAATATACATTTTAAGATCAATAATTTTTTTTTGATATATGTGTCCCTATTTTAAAATGAAAGTATATAAATTTCAGATAATAACTTAAATAAAAATAATGTATCTTCAATATAATATATGTTTATTAACATAGAATATGAACACATTCACATTATACATAAAAATAAATTTTTATGATAATATATGTTTTGTGCCTTGCACCATTATATTGTAAATTTTTTTATAAAATTTAAAATTTCATATTAATAAAATGAACTTAATTTTAGAATTAATTATATCAAAAATTTATTAGTATTAAATTAGCAGTTTTATTGGGAAAATATTTATTTTTATTCACAAAATACAGTTTTTATAAAAATTAAAATATTTATGGTTTTATCATCTTGTAAGGGTATCATAGATGTTTTCAAAACCATTAAAGTAATAAAAAAACGTATTTAATTTATAATAGTATGCATTTTAAAATATTCTTATGAGCATAAAAATCATATTTATATAATTTATAGAACTAAATTAAAATAGTATCTTAACTAAATATATTTTTTCTTTTAATCGAGTATTATCAAGGTGATTTTTTGTTCAAGCTTTCGATAAAAGCTTCATTAATTTTATTGGGTTTAAAATCAAAAAATTCATAGAATTGGATTTGAAAATTTTAATAACTATTTATTACAAATAAATTTTAATCTTAAAACAATATTTTTCTAAAAAAAATTGTTTTTATTCATTTTGTGCACTAATCATAAAATTATGTTTTGAAAAACATAGATATTTTATTTGGTATAATGATTTAAAAATATAAAATCATAGGATTAAAATTAGGTAAATGTGTCATTATTAATTTTTTCCATTAAAATTACTTTCAATGGTTAAAAATTAATAATTTTGGTAAAACTAAATTAATGTAAAAATTAAACATTTAAAATAAATATACCTAAAATACTAAATTTAAAAAAAATTATTTTTTAGGTGAATTTTTAATTTCAATCAAATTCCCACAATATATTTTCAATTTTTTTCTATTAAACCATCAATAGTAACTCTAAAATATTTAGAATGTAAGGGTTACTCCAAAAAACTACCCTTCTCTTCACTTATAAAAGAGTAACATCCCCACCACATCAATACTCACATTAAATTTGAATTTTTCCCATCAAAATATGCTACTATTATCATTCAATAATCCTTTCCCACTTTTATAAGCTTCTTTTCTCACTTGGTTTTCTTAAGTCCTTCATCTCCAAGGAGTTTTCTAAGAAAAAATCCAAGATTTGAAATTAGTATTACTTTCTCTTAGTCTTTTATTTTATTATAAGCCACCCTAAATCAAAAACAATATTATTAATATATTTAAATAAATATAAATAGTATATATATATATATATATTTAATTATATTAATTTTACAACACTTATTAACTTGTCTCTACCAATTTTTAAAAACAAAAAAACATTAACCATGTGTTGTGTGGACTATCGCCTCCATGAAGTGACATGCTCCATTTTTCATATTGAATGTATTTATTTATAGAATTCAACTAAAATATGATCCAATAAATTCTTAAAATCTAATTAATATCATTATTATTCTATTATAATGATATTATTAACTTATTTTACCATACTCCCCCATCAATATATAGCGTGTTCATGTCTGGGTTGGTTTAACCACCTACTTGAATAAATTCTATAAAAATCATTCATGGATAAATTTGAGAACTTAAATTATAATAGTATAATAATTAAATAATAAATTAAAAATCAATTTTTCTTATTAAATGATTATTTTATTTATTTAAATTATCATTAAGATACAATTATTAATCACTAAAATTACAAAAAATAAGTACAAAATGATTCAATTTTTAATGAAACCTAAGAATAAACAAAAATAGTAAATAGAATATGATAAAAAAATTTACATATTAAATTTAATATTTAATAATAATTCTTTTTATAATTATATAATAAAATTATTTTGATTATTCATGAAGTTAAGTGTGTACATAGAACAAATCTGGAACTGGGTAAGGGTTTTGTCACAAATGTTCATTATTTGAGAGACATTTTATTTTATTCACCTAATTTCATTTAAATGAAGTATACTACTCATATTGGATATATAATATCATGAATTACCTTTAACCATGGTATTTTAAACAATAACTTCATTTTATCTCTCGTTTAGTGGGTTTTTTAGAATGTTTCTTAAGATGTAAGGGTTTTGATAACTAAATGAACTTTCATTGAGTTATACTCCTATTTATTAAACCTTATTGTTATTTTTTTTCTAATAATACCTATGATTATATCCTAATATAAAACCTTTTTATTTTCATGGGAATTATGTTTTATGACCACGTATTCTTCAATGATAATTTCATTTATAAATTGGGAGATTATAAAGAGAAATTACCATATTTTCTAATGAACCTATCTTTTCTATGTCTATATTTTACCTTCCCTAAAAAAATTTATTAATTATTTTGTAATTATATTTTGTGTTATCTATTTTTACCATTATATTTATTTTTACCACTTTTAAATTAATGTTTTATTAACTATTTAAACAATGTGGGTTTCAAAAAAAGTATATATTTTCCCTATAAAAATGCTTTTAATTTCAAACTCTTATGGTTTATATTATAAATCATATTTTCATATATAGGAAAATTATTATATCCATATTAATTATTTTCACCAATAATCTATTAAAATTATCTTCTAAAAATTATGAAAAATATTTTACATGTTTTTTAAACACCGTTTTATAATAAAAAAAAGTGTTTTAAAAAAATACTTAATAAATAAAGTTTTGCATCCAATTTCTTCACTATCTCTAAAATATTTAAATATAATGTTTAAGTGTTTCATTATTATCCTTATATTTTGTCTTATAATGTAATTAATTTGGGTTAAATGTTTTTGTATAATTTTTTTATTTTTGAATCCACTTTATGGGAGATCATTTGATAATGTTACAAAACCAATTTTCTTTCCAGGAGTACTTAAGATGTGACGAATATTTCATTTTATGTGGGAATCATATGTATGGATGATGATGTGTGGGGTCCCAAATATCAAATGGGTACACAGGTTGCTTCCCAAGCCTAAATAGATACATGTGTTCTATCCCAATACCATTAATATATGGGAATCATGATGTGATTTCAACTCTACTATGTGATTTTATTTTCATATATGCTTATATTTGTGTCATTTTTTAGGATATTTCAAATAGCTATCATGTTTCCATGATTTAATATTTTTGTTATATGATTAAAATATATGATATTATTTTTATGACTCTTCAATAACCTTATTTTGGTCTAATGCTCCTATGAACTTTTTAGCAGGTATTCCTCTCTTTATCTATGTAGTCTTACATGTTATTGATCTAACTCCTACGCTTCTTGAAATGTTTCTCTTACTATAAATTTGAGCCTACCCATTTATTATGTTTCCATTTCCCATGTGATAAGAATTATAATATCTAATGATACATTTATATGAATGTTTAGTATGGTGTGATTGTGAAGAAGTGTTTCCAAGTATTGTTGACTAATATGTTTATGTAGTAGATCTACAAAATAAATAGAACTATCTTTTTTTTAATTTTAGGACTATTTTTAGATATATAATTTAAATTTTTTAAATTTTATATAAGTTTATATTGGTTTATCTCACTTAGTATCAATATGAATATGAAAATAATGTGTTCTTAGCTCTATGCTTGGGAGTGCAAGTCTGGGGTTCCATAGCATTAGTCTGCACACACGTACTAATGATGCTTTTGTCTTCCTTGGTGAATGAAGAAGAATAAATAATGGGTGTTACATTCATATAATAAAATTTTGGTATATTAATGATATTTATTTCATTATATTTTTAAGGATATATGATATTTTTAAGAGGAATACTAAGAAGAAATGATTGCAAATAATGTAACAATTATGTTGTAAAATTGATCTTCTCTTAGTGATCTCTATAGAAGTAATGGAATTAAGATAGATTATAGAGACTTTTGGATTGTTTATTAATAAATTAATTATATTATAGGTTGTTTGGTAACATTTTCAAGCATAAATAATATAGGAATCGTGACCATGAAGGGGTGGAAGTAACTCCCATTCTAGGAGAAGAAAAGGACACTTTTTGGAATACCCTTTACAATTCCATGACATAATTACTCTATTCCTTGGCCAATAACTCTAAATTTTCATAAAAATAGACCATGGGATGATATTGAGTTGATAAATAATAAAACAAGACTTCCCAAAAAAATATAAATACATTTGAAGTCATTTACCATTGGTTTTTACATTTACACATTTTGATTTTTACCTTGTTGACTAGTTTTTAACTAAGTAATTTTTATTTTATTATAAAATATAAGTTAACCCCCATTAAATTTTTTTATTTTTTTGAAACAAAATTTAATATGAATTTAATCTAATATAATTTACAATATTATAAAATCCAATTTTGAATTAAAATATATAATATAAATAAAAAATTGGTTTTTATTAAAAAGTGACTTTTAACAATTATATGTTCTTAACTATATTTATTATTGATTAAAAATTTAATGAGTGATAATATAATTATATATAGGTTTTATAATAATATTTCAGGCATCTTTTAAATTGTATAAATTTAATTGGTTAGGGATAAATTATATGATATTAATAAATCAATTCATTTTAAAAAATAGTTTCATTATTATCTTGGTAATTAACTTTAATATTTCTAATGTTATCTTTATTTATAAAAATTAATTTATAATTATTAAATAATAATTAAATTTTTAACTCAAATAATAAATAAAATTTTCTACATTTAATTTCTAAAATTTATAAACTCTAATTTTCAATATAAGGACGTAAAAATAGTTTTTAGTGCAAAATATTACTTGAGTTTCAAACATGAAAAACATGTATTTTATAAATTCAAAGTATGAATTTTAAATTATTTATATTTATTATTAAAAATTATATATTCTTCCAAAAGGTTTCTTAAATTTTTATGTCATTCTTTCATAAAAAAAGTTATAGTTTTTAGAAAAATAAATATTTCCACTCTTCACCTAAAATATAATTATTTTTGAATAATCAAAAAATAATAATATTAAGATAAAATTAATATAATAAATCCATAAATGAATTTAATTTAAAAAATTAAAATTCGTAAATTTATAAATTTAATTTTTGAATAAAATCATAAAATATAATGAAAAACTGTTTTTTATTATACATTGAAACTTTTAGGTATTAAATATTCTTATTATTATTTCATGCCATTTACCAACTTAATTTCTATTGAAAAGTTTTAAATCTCATTTCTCATCATTAATCATATTTTTCATAGAATATTAAATTATCTCACACAAAATGGATATTTTTATAAAAATACTTTTCTAAATAATAAATGATATTACTTGTTATTTTAGAAAAACAAAATGAGTGCATTAATATTAAAAGTAAAATTTATTTTCATTATACATATATTTCATAAATGAATTACTCTTATGAATTATTTATTAGTCAATGTCTATGTTTTGATATTCATACTTAATATTTATATTTTTATATAAATATATCACAATTTCGTTTTAGTTTAGTGTTGCGTGTGAAAAAAGATATCAAACACATTTGGATCATTTGAAGGATGTTATATTTCAAAACACCAAGTAGTATCCATTCAAAATATTAGATCATCTCAAGGAGATAAACAATGAAATTAAATTACCTCATTTTGAAATCTCAACTTCCTCCCCAAATGGGTGAAGTTCATTATCCCGTGGTGAACATCCATCATATTAAGAAAGAAAAAAATGATCTATATTTAAATACATGAATATATTTAAAGAAATTAAATTTTTATATTAGTATTTTAATCCCATAAATAAATATATAATGGTAAAAAATTAAGGAATTAAGAATCCCTTTTAAATAATTACATATCAAAAAGTAACTACTAAAATAATGAATAAAAGTGTAAATTTATGAAATTTACCGATGTTGAACCCCCTATGAGTGTTGTTATTTCATAAAGGATTCAATTGGTCACCCACTTAAACATAATATACATTTCACTCCCCAATTCTAAAAATAAATAATTATTTGTTTTAATAAGTTATTCTTGTTCAGTAATAATAATTTTTAGTCCATCAATATCCTTTTACGCACTAGGACATCAAAACCTATAACCCCCTACCACATACATCAACGATGAAGATGCGTGTTAAATAATGAATAACCTCAATATAGATGGCCTATAACTCATCACCCTCACATGATTAGAATGATCTTTTATAATAAATTGATTCATAAAATCCTCCAAGCATACTCAAGCTGATAATGGAAGGTTGAATCCCATGCTTCTTTGAGTTTAAATGGTAAATTGAATAGTATTAAAATATAAATTAATTTATTAAATAAAACTAATAACTAATTTTTTTTTCCATAATTGTTTCTCTAGTAATTTTGATATAACTGCATATTTTTTGGGGACATCAAACAACAACTACGTTCTTCCAATAGAATAACCAACCTCCTTCTCCTATTTCAAAAAAAGTACTTAAATAACATTTTTAAAATCTAAATTAAATGAATTGATAAGAATATATATTTTAATAAATTAAATTTAACCTTTACATGCCATTTCCTTGTGAAACTCATCAACCTATAAGTGTAGGGAATCGATCGCTTCTCTTGATTTCCAAAATTTCATGTAAAAATCACTTGAAAAAATTATATCTCAATAAAAGGTAACATGTTATTAAAAAAATTTAATTAATTAAAATAAATTTACTAAAACACCTTATGTAATTAAGTGTGATGTTGATAAATGAATTATTTTATTTGGTCTCCAGTCACATCGATATAGATGTTTCATTAAATTCATGCCATAATATCCTCTTGAAATATTTCCATTTTTGACTAATTTTTTAATTACAATGTATTTAAAATTGCATCGGGAACTTAAAAATGGAACATAATTTGTAAATAAAAAATCATTATTTTAATACCATATTAATGAAAAATGTTTATGTTAATTATATAGGATAATGAAATTATGATAGTACCATTATCTGAGATTGAAATAACTCATTTTTACAAGATAGTGGAGGAATTAAACTTCATGAAAAATAAAAATATATATTTTTACAAGATAATGGTATATGCCTACAATATAAATAATGAATATGTGGGGATGCTTCCTCACATTCCAAATGACCTAGTATTCTGAAAATTCTAAATCAATCCTGAGTGGGTACCCTATATTCACCAAAAGGGACAACTAAATTTATCTTAGTGAAATTCCAAACATCTTGACTATTAATGTTTGTCTCCCTTATATTATTATTTTCATTTGATTAAAATATAAATTAAGAAATAATTATCAGTATTTAAGAACGTAATTTTGTCACATTGAATTACATAACTATGATTGTGGCCCTCCAATAATCTCATGATATTAACTAACAGTCGGTCAGATTGCTAGATAGATCCACTATAATTTTTTTGATTGATCACTTAATATCATCAGTACAAGTCATGCATGTGGATGAAAGTGTATTATGATAAGATGAAATTATATCAATAAAACTTTTCAAGTTATGTGATGAAGTGTACCTTGTGATTCAAAGGGAGAATGATATTTGAGTGACGTAGAGTGGATGTTATCACTAATCCTCTCTTTATCTAGTATAGCTAAATAAATAACAAAAAAACAACTACTAAAGTTAATATAAACCATATTATGTTGTAAATAAAAAACATTCATCTCATTTATTAATATAAATAACATACATATTCTACTCCTAGATGGAAATATTATTTTTAGGTCCCATTTCCAAAAAAAATACTTTATTCTTTTTATGGGTTTCACTGATGCAAATTAATTCACCTCCATCACCCATATCGTACATTTATCTCATTTTCACATGGAAAAAAACACTCCACCCATAATCCAATATATTATTGACATAATATACCATTTTTTATTGAGAATCCAAAATATATGGATCATCTTCTTCTAGTTCACCAGTGTTGATCGTTTGATAAAAATTAAAATAGGTGAAATGTAATGAATATTTCTTTATAATCATATTAATATTAACCCAATTATATAAAAAACACAAAAATAAATTTCACATGTTAATTTATCTTGATAATACCATCCTAATTTTCATATTAACCTTAATATGAAGCTATGAATATACCACAGTTTTATTTTTTGAAACCTTCCTTATGATTAATAGTATGAAACTTGAAACCACCAATTTTGTTAGAATTAAATATCCTAGCATGATTCAAAGTAACTCAATCTAAATACTTAAAATATTTAGATATTTCAGCTTTATTATAATTGTTCACTACTATAATATCCTAAAGTTATATAAATGAAGTTCTTCATTTTAATGGACAAATTCCTTATTAGGTGATTTAGTTATAGAAAACACATGCACTATATTTCATTTTTTATTTTGGAACATCATAAAATATAATTATAATTTTTCTATTAGATTAAAATGACATTAATCATGATAATAATTGATAATATATCCACTCTACCATGACCATTAATATTATCGTATATTAAGGTATATTATAAGATCTAATTGAAACTGAAGGAAGAAGTGATGGCCTTAAACGATAGGATCACACCCCTTGAATCCCATTTATTGGATCTTTAGTGGGAGATAAGATAACTAGGAATTTACCTTAACCAAGACCAAGATAGGATTCAACAATTGAAACTTGAGTGGAACCATTTATTTTATTAGTTTATTTTTATCTACATCACCACCCAAACCATGTTTGTCGAACCACCCCAAGAAAGTACCAAAATTACACACCCTACCCTTAGGGTGTCCATTGGTGAAACAACGGGTTATATATATGGACCCCGGTAGTATGAGTTTATAAATTTTATTTTTAATAAAATAATGATAATATTTATCCCTTTTAATTATAAATTTATATATATACATGATTATATAATTATTTTCCTAAAATTAGATTTTGATATGAAGAAACCAAAATTTTATTTTTAGGAAATATATTGTTTTATTATAGCACTTTTTTTAATAAATTAATTAATTTTGAAATAAATTTTATATTTTGTAAATAATATTATTAAAATAGTATTTATATTAATATAAATGATAATATAATTTAATTATGTCCAATGTAATTTTTTTAAGGGTTACGAAGATGTTAGTGCCATAAAAACTATTATTTTCCATTAAATAAGGCTAGTTATTTTAAAGTGTAAATTCTCATATTTATAATATTATTATATTAATATAAAAATTATTTTTTAAATCAGTACATAAAAATTATCCAATATGGTATTTTTCAAAATTTTATGATAAAATATAATGTTTGTGTAAAATTAAATACGGTATAAATAGATGGTTTGTATTATGACATCATAATAGATGGAAAGTTATGTAATAAATACAATAAAATTCATCAATGAAAAAATAAATATTTTACCTTTAATTTTCTTCAAATTTATTTTATTAATTTTAAAAACCTGTAATGAATCCTCTAGAACCTATATTATATTTTATAGTTTTAAATACAATTCTTTATAAAAATGACTCACTTCAACATATTTAATGGTATTATTTTAATAATTTTGGTTCATGTATTAATAAAATACTTAAAACAGCTCCTATTTGGAAGAAGTAATGGGAAAAACTATGGTAAGGTTTCTCATTTATATTATTTTATCAGTTATAGTCCAAAACCTAGGTTTATAAATTAATAAATAATTCCCCTCTATTTTGCTATAAATACCCACCCATCCACTAATTACACTTCACTAAAACCCCATTATGTTTTAATTTTATCTTCCTCAACCTCTATAAATCTATCCCATAGTGTTCATATTCTCTTAAAAATCAATTTATAATCTTTTATAAGAAACCCCTCAAGATAAGGTATTCTCATCATCCTCATTTTTATTCAAGTACTTTATTTGTATGAATCCTTTTTATTTATAATTATTCATGTTATAAGGTGTTTCAAAACATAAATTTACTATTCTTATGATAACCAAGTAATTAAAGACCACCTTTTACTCTCATTAGAACCTTCAATGAACCTTTATATACACCATTAATACTGCTTAAATTACTATGTGATTTTCCAAGACATACTGTTTTATTGTGAATAACCATCCCCATTTTTACTCAAGGGTATTAAACTAGTTATACTTATCCATTATTTATTTGGTAATTATATCTATATGGCCCGTAATCCAAAATTTTTGAATTAAATATAATTAAATATGTCCATATGTTGTAGGATCTATGTGGGAAACAAATATAGGTACATAATATGAATAAAACCGATGGGAACAAAATTATATAACCCTATAATGAAATAGATAATGTTTTTATCTCAGGAGATACCATGTATGGTTCACAAATGGTATGCCTAATCACATTATGTTATGATGTCTTAATGGTTAGACATGACTTATGCTAATGATCTAACATTCCATGTTAATGTCACATTCCTAGGATTCCATGATGTTATCAACTTATATTATTATTTAATGTTCATGATTATTATTATTACATTTTTATGTCATCATTTTATGGCTATTAAATCACATGTATTACTTTTCATTTTCCTCCTCTTTTGATTATTCTATTATTTGTATTTATGTCTCACCCATTTCTTATATACATCCCAAGGTTATCATACAAATTTTTAAAAATAAATGAAATTTCAGGGGCATGTTATGGTGTTTTAAAATAATGTCATTATATCCTTATTTTAAGTTACTATGATATGTTTCTAATTTTCTAAATACATTAGGTCTCTCTATACATATGAATTTTTTATGTATCTTAATGTAGTGAATAAAGAAATTATGTGAATAAAAAAATAGGTTGTCATATTTGGTATTACAATAGGGTCTGGTTATTTTTGGGTATTACAATTAGAAACCTTAGTGAAAACCATAAGGGTAAGGATAAACAAAATAAAACATACCAGAATTTTGGTTAATTATAAATCAAGTGGTTTCCATGAAATGAATTTTCTACTTGGATACTATAGGTGGATGTGGATCAAGATACATTTTACCTATGAGTAATATCCTTGAAAAGGTGGTATTAGGTATCAACTCAATTCCCACTTGGTGCATGAATAAACAGAATTATTTCGCACCTCGTTTGATATTTTCAGGATAAATTTTTTGTTTCATTAACAAGAACTTTATAAATCATTTCAAAGCTATAAAATGAATATAAAAGTTAATGTTAGGAAATAAAACATGGATAAATTATATTGAAACCTATAGATTCATATGTTAAGGAATATATTTCTTTTATGAAATATCGCTTTAATTTTTATAGTTTCCATTTTATCTATTTAATAATTTGAAAATTTCCATCCTCAATACTATTTTGGATAATATAAATGATTAAAACTGGAATAAAATATTGAATGCTAGAACTATCAACCATTCATTAACTTCAAATTTCCTATGTGAATAAGATTCCATGAATTCTATCATGTCACGTAAGTTTAGTATAACTATTCAAACATTACTTCAAACATGGAAGTCGAGCTATCATTGAAAATGAAAAATAGAGAAATTATTACATACCAAGTATATAAATTCCCCCTATTAATATTTCTAGAGTAAATTTTCTAGAGACCCTTATGATGATATCTCCAGTTTAATTTGATATTATTCTGAGTACAGATTGGATTTCCTTGTATATAGAAAACAAGAATTATTGGGAGAATGAAATCAACCTACCTATCATGAATTATCCTTGTATTCTATACAATAGTAAAGAAGAATATAGATATCCTTTGGAATAATCATCTCAAGAATAGATATTATTTCCTTATGAAAAAGTGTATATTTCTCAAATGATTGAGACTAAGTAAAATATCATCCTTGATGACATTCCCAATGTAAGGTAATATGCTAAGGAGTTCCTTGAATAATTTCTTTGTATTCCTCCTAAATGAGTGGTTTAGTTCTCAATAGAACCTCTAAATAATGTAAGTAATATTCCTAGGGAATTTTTTTAACAATAAAGGGGTATCTATAGATCCTTTGAACATAGAGAAAATTAATGGATGGTCAAGCCCAATATCTATGACAATGACTTTTAGTTTCCATGGATTAACTGGGTAATATCATCAATTTTTTAGAAACATAACATGATTTTAAAGACCACTAACCATGCTAACTCAGAAGGGAGTAATTTTTTTAGACTGATGAATGTAAGGATATATTAAAGAGTTAATGAAGAGGATAATAATTTAACCTATTCTCACATTTCCTACTATTGGGGAAGGATTTTGATCTATAATGATGCTTCCAAAAAAAATATTGAGTTGTGTACTCATGAAAAATTACAATGTGATGGCATATTCCCCAATAATTAAAGATCTATGAGAATAACTATATTCCATAAGATTTATAATTGGTAGGAGTGATCTTTTATTCATTGATTTTGTGACATGATTTCTATGGGGAAAGTGTGACCTATATACAGATCATAAAATCCTCAAGTATATATTCAAAAATAGTAGATCAACTTACACCAATGAAGGTGGTTAGAGATAATCAAGAATTATGATAGTTAAATATATTAACATCTTTAATGGGAGTTTAAATTGGTAGGTTCTCTAAGTAGAAATCACCACGCAACCCTATCCATGATAAGGATTGAATGTGATCCAATCTTCTTAGACATTAAATGGATGGAAATAGGAATCATAAAAGGAAATTTATCATACCTTTCTCTAATATCTTCTCATCTGTTTACTCCTAAGAGGATTAGGGATTCCCAAATTGATAATAAGGAACTACAGAAATTGGAAATGGATATTTTGGAGTTATACTTAGATAAAGATAAATTTATAAGGTTTGGGACATGGATATGTGTCTCATAAAACCCAAAAATTATGTGGTAACTTTTTTATTATGTTTATAGATCATTTTTAACCATTCATATTGGAATAAATATGATGCATATAGAAATAAAGAAAAAAATTCTAGTTGGGTAACATGTAGAGTGAGATTGTAGAATTTGTATCTCAATGCTTGGTATTAGAATTATTCAAGGATAAATAACAGTATTATAAGGGTATTCTAGAACCATTTCCCATACTTATTCGGAAATAGGAAATACTAACAATTTATTTCATTGCATGACTCTACAAAACCTATAAAGTAAAGAATTCAATTTGGGTGGTAATCGAACATTATACAATGTCAGTGCATTTCATTTCTATCATGGAATATTTTTCTCTTAACAAACTCACAAGATATACATAAGAGAACTTGAAATACTTAATTTATTACCACCCCCTGTTGTATCTAATCGAGCTCCAAGGTTTACATCAATTTTTTAAATAATCCTTTAAAATGTGTTAGATACAGAGCCGAGTTTCAATAATTTTTATCCCCCTCAGATGGATGGTTAGTTTGTGATAATGATTAAAACACTATAGGATGTACTAATATCATTTTCAATGTATTTATATGGCAATAGGGATTACCACCTTCCCCTATTAGAGTTCTCATATAACAATCGTTTCCATTATAGCATTAAAATGGAACCTTATGAAGCTCTGTATCGGAATAGGTATCATACTCCAACATGATGGGATGATGTTGGGGAGGCAAATATTATGGTAACTGATCTTTTCCAAGAGATTATATATAGGATTCAAACAATTCTATGTCATATGAAATCCATGAAAAGTTGTTGTAAATTATAAGATGATAATATTTGATGAGACCTAGATTTTATGGGCATATATAAGGTGTTCGTAATTATATCACCATTGAATAAAATCTTGATGTTGGGGAAGAAGGAAAATATTAGACTAATATACATTGACCCCTTTGAGATCCTTAATCACATCAGAGTTGTCGTCAATCAACTACCACTCACACCAAACCTATCTTAGGTACATGATGTGATCCATGTATCCCACTTATGAAATTACCTACATGACACATTACATGTACTAAATCTATATGGGGTACCATTGTAGAACTATTTTTCATACAAGGATAAATTGATGAAGATCTTAGATCATAAAGTCAAGGTTTTATGAAATATAAAAAATCACCATGTCAAAGTACTTTAGAAAAACCAAAAGTTTTAAAAGGAAATATGAAAACTTGAATAAGTGATGAAACAGAAGTAACCTCATCTATTTTAGTCTAACACATAAAATTTTGGGGTGAAATTTTTTAAGGTGGTAAAATATGATCAACCAAAAATTTATTAACGAAATTACCATTTGAATGAATAAATACCTTATGAAGTAATATAGTTACAGAAAACACATGCACTATATTTAATTTTTTATTTTGGACCATTATAAAATATATCCATAATTTTTATTTTATGCTTGAAATAAAATTTATCATATTAATTATAACACCTCAAGAATTTATCATTTATTTCCTTTTAAATAAATTTATTCACTTTAATAGCTTGTGATTCACGTAACATTGAGTTTAAATGAAATGTGATACTCTATTAAAATATAATTTAAACATGACCATTATAACCAAACCATTAAATTAGTGCATATTAATAGTAACAAATAAATTAAAAATATATATTTTGACACACATTCATTTGTTATCTATTTATTATGAATAACAATAAGAATCATTTGAATGAAAAACAAATGTTTTCAAAAAAAACTATATTTTTTCCAAGAAAATAGTTCCATCGATTCTTATGAAATTATGATAGAATTATCTTTTTAATATTTAAAAAAAATATTTGGTAAAATTAAATTCATTATTTAAATCATCATATCTAAGTTATATAATGGTTATTTTTTGGGATTTGTTTTTGAAATGTTTTATTTTTTTATTAAAAGTGAAAAATGATTTTTTAAATGACTTTTTGTGTTAATTATTTACAAAGTTAAATTAAAATTTAAATTGGTTTAAATGTAAAATTTCACCGTCTATATTTAAATTTAACAAATCTAGGAAATTTGGATCAATTTTTTTCAATTTAAATAAAAAACTTTCAATACTTATGAGAATTTTCTTTTTGGAAACCAACCTTTTCATTGCGTCTGTGGGTATAATTTAACATTTTATTCATAAAAAAATGTGAATTGAATTTGGATAAAAATATTCCATATTTTTAATGATCATGATTTATATTAACTAACAATTTCATCTTAATGTTTTAACTTTATGAATAGTAAAATCAGTAAAATTTAATTACTGTGAGTAGGGGAAAATTGTTTTAGTGGGGGTTAAACTATGAATATAAAGGTTAAAATTACCTACCAACTTATAAAAAACCAATTGTATGGACATATTTAGGTGTAATCAACTCTAAGGGTTGATGAATTTCTATTTTGGGGGATTTGTTTATGATATAAATGTGTTTATAACTATTTCTCTTCAAAATTTTCATTTATGTCCGCTCCCCCAATTATAAAAGGCCACCCACTACCCCCCACTCATAAAACTTCTAAAGCCATTTGATTCCAAAAATATTGTACCAAATCACTTACCTACTTCCCTCCACTCATATTATAAGTCTTTTTTATCATAAATCCATCGTATGAAGTATTTGGGTGTAAACATAAGGAGTCATGTGAAAAAGAGGAATGGTTCTTAAATGGGTGTTTTAATTTTATTTATTATTCCAACTCCTTAAAATATTTTTAAATAATTATATTAAAATAACACTAGTATATAAAATTTAAATAAATTTTATTATGATAATTTCATGACCTATATCCATCTCCTTTTTTAATAAATGGGGTACAAAACTATGGTTCGTGTGTAGAGGAGACTCTCATCTCACAAACTGATTTAATTTGTTTTCCATCACCACCATTCAAGTATGGATAGAGTGATGTATTTAACACATGTATATTATATTTATAATATTATTATACTTAATTAATATTATTATCAAATATAGCTTTATATATTCCATTCAATTTAAAATACGATAACATTGCACATGTGTACGGTGGACTACAGCCTCATGAAGTAATGAGATTCATTTTTTACTAATGCGTTAATAGACTTTTATAAGGATAAAATTAATGAATATATATAATATATATGATAAGATTTTGATCTTCAAAAATTAATATATCACCCACTTCCTTATCCTTTCACTCATGAAGGGAATGATGTTATCAATCGTGTGTACATACAGACTATCGTCTCTATGAAGCGATGTGATTCATTTTACATGTAAAAGATTGAAAAATGGATATTAAAATTTATATACTGAATAAATATTATATTTATAACATTGATATAATTATTATGAACATGGATATATATCCTATACACCAGAACTAGAACATTCAAAACATAACTTGTAATATAAATCATGGAAATTGAACCCTAAAATAATAATAATAAAGAAATATTGAAAACAAACGGATGTAAATTGTAATAAGATTATCATATATGATAGTATTAGCAAGAATATGGTTTTGGTTTAAATCAATAACATTATCGAAACAATTATTCAATAGTTTAAATTATTTTCAAATAAAGGAAAGTGTGAGGTAAGGGACTTCAACAAAATTTCCCTTCATTTAGGCATATTATATTGTTGTGAACATAACTTATTTTATATGGTGTAAATATTTTTCATTTTAAATGTAATATCATGAATACTTCATGATTCATAATATTTTATGTTTTAATTTTAATTATTTTATCCAATGGAATTTGATATGAATGTTACAAAGTGGTAAATAATTTCATAAATCAATTTCTTTTTATTGGGTTATATTACTTCTTCATTTGAATTTTATATTCTAATATTATACATATAATAAATTTGATTACATTATATTGTATTTAAACTTCTTATATTTGGATTTAAATTTGATAAACATTATCTATTTTTTATTAATTCTCACTATAATGTTGTGGTCATTGTAAGGGATTTTTCTCAATTTCCAATTAGATGAGACAAATTTGTTAATATGCACATATTCACTTTAATGTGATATATATACTAATTTGTTGATGTATTTAATGTGAAAAAAATTTTACTCGTGATATTTAATGTTTCAATTCTAGTTTATCAATATTATTTGTCCAATGGATATGAATATTTCATAAACTATATACCTTTATTATATATGTTGTTTACTTTGAACTTTATTTGATTAAATGGGGAAATATTGATAAACCTGTGTTATTTAATCCAAGCGGATATTTATTGATAAGCAATATAGTTCACGAATTAAATTCATTATTCAATATATTATGAATATATTAGACATGAAAATTTAATTGGGGCTTGAAATTATATATCCCCTTGACACATCAACAGGTCTCATGAGACAAATAAGTAGGCCAAAATAAACTTTTTTTTACTAGAAGTTTTAAATTGCCTGTTAAAGGTCTTTTGGGTAGAGGTATAAAGATGCATGAGATCATGAAATCAAATAATTAATCATTTCTTTCATTTATTACTCAGTTATTATTATTATCCATGAGATTTAAACAAATATTTTATCTTTGGATGCATTTCATTATTAGTTTGTTGATTAAATGGAATATGTGTTAATCTATTTACCTTACCATATTTATTATTCCATATTTAATTATGGTATATGTTATTAATTAAATAGAATCTGTGTTCAATTATTTACCTTTTCTATATTGACAATTCTTTATTGATGCATAATAGCTTCCATTGTATGTAACCCCTACTGAGAATTTAATATCACCTTTATTTTGTTTTCTTTTCCAAGGATATGAAGAAGAAATAATTGAATGAGTTTTCAAGGATGAATGTAATTTGTTTTTGTAATTTTTTATTTTTTATTTTCAATTCCAAATGTAAAATGGGTATCAGATTTGTATCTAGTTCTCTAAAACTTCTTAACTGATTAGTCCTTTGGGATTTGACACTCTTTGTATTTATGCCAATGTAATAAAATTTACATCGACTCTAGGTTACTATATTCAGGTTTTTTACAGTTGGTATTAGATAAATTTTAGTATAATACATAGGAACTATATTATGGAAAATATGCATTAGGGAACATAACCCTATGATATACTTTTAGGATATGTATATAAAAACATCCTAAATTTTTTTCTAAGGAATAGATTATGTGGTTTTTCCTAAAAATACAACTCGGTCTAGATACAACAAGTGGATGTGGTTCTGGAACTGATGTACCTAGGGGTAACAACTTTGAAAAAGGTGTATTGGGATTAACCTTCTCATCACTTGGTGCACAAAAACCATCCTTATTGTTCACCTATTTTTACACACCTAGAGGATATACATATGATCATTCACATTAAATTTACAAACCATTATGAAGGATTTTAAAATAAAGATATCCCCGATGAACCAAGTTTTTGATTCTCAGATTTAAAAATTATAAATTTTTAATATATTCTAAGTGTCACACCATATTTAGAATTATTCGTTATGATTTAAAATTCATAATTTTATGTTCTAATCCCATATATTCAATTTTTTAGAAATGGATCCTAGAATGAAAATGGTGTCAATACTCATTAGCGATGTAGAGATTTCTTAGCTAAGAAATCCAATATAGCAGGTATTGGAATTAAGAAAATTATGGATATATTAGGGAAGCTTAATTAGGATTTGAAAAATAATCTTTCATGAATGGAGAAACCAATTCCATAGTATGATTCGTATATGTTGGATACCTTCATGAAACATAAGTCCCCATTACTTGGTGGTACTACTAATCTGATCATAGTGGAGTAATTTATTATGTATTTGAAGAATATATTTATGGATTTATGATCTGATGAAAAATAAAATGTTACACTTTTATTTTATTATCATAATAGTGATGTAGATAAAGGGTGGTCAATAATCCTAAATAATATGGAGGAAGATAAAATTGAACACATGGAATGGAAATATTTTATGAAGAAATTCATTGAGAAATATTTCCCTTGTGAGCAAAAAACTAGAATTAATAGAAAGGTACTCATCTTAAAGAAAAAGGTAAAATAGTGTGTTATAGATTATGATGATACCTTTATAAGGATATCTAGGTATTCTAAGGATTACATACACAACCCAGAGTACAAGATTGTCCATTTATTTGTAGGGATTAAGTTATGTCTCTAAACAGTGTTGGTCTCTCAAAATGATTCCTCATATGATGAAATATTTTAATGTGCTATCAGAAAAGAGAATAAATTATATAGCTCTTACATATTTTAGATAAATCAAGAGCTAAATATTTTATACAAACACCAGGAGAAATGGAATGTGTCATAGAAGAATAATAGAACAATGCAACTTATAGATTTTAAGAACTCTAGAAAGAATCACCTTGATAAATAAGTGAAGGGATTGTGGGGTTTTTATAAGTGTAGAGATAAGGGTCACCGGACTAAGGAATGTAATGGGATTAAATGAAACACTTATATTTAGAGTTTAAACTATAATGAAATGGGTAACTTTGTAAATGAATTCCCTGAGTGTCAATGGAATCCACCAAAGAAGATGAAAAGGGAAGAAGTCCAACCTTATTTGAACACTAAAACTATAGTGGATGTTTCCAAGGATGTGGTGGTATGTATATTAATTCTATATTCAAATTTATTTAATGATTTATTTGATTCTTGATCCTCCAACTCTCTTATATCTACCCAAATTTCCCAAAAAATTAGACATTCTTCTTTTACATTAATAAGGGAGTTATCTTTCAAAACTCATAGTGGAAGTATCAATACAACAAGGATCTGTTAGGTAGTCCCCATTATAACACATAAACAATATTTATTTGATGACCTTATTATTGTACCAATAGTTTCCTTTTATATAGTCCTTGGTATGGACTGGAATTCAGAATATGATGAAACAATTTATTTTAAGGAGAACAGAATCACAATTCAAGATGATGATCTGGAATTCCATATCTTTTGAGAAGATACTTCATCATCAACATCATGTTCAGATCCACCCCAAGTAACTCTTTTGAATAATATTCTTATGGAAAAATAGAAAACACAATTCTTGGATAGATGAGGTAATATTTAAATTGATAATGTAACTATTATACAAGAATACATTGATATATTTCCCAATAAATTTCATGGGCATACACTAGAACATGAAGTCTTGTTTTCTATTGATTTAATCCTTGATCTAATACCATTATCAAAGATCACCTATATAATGTCCATTGTAAAGTCTGTGGAGTTAATTAAACAAATATGTATTTATTGATAAGGGATATATATGATATAGTGTTTCACCTTGGGGAACCCATGTTCTCTTCGTTATGAAGAAAGGTGTGTCCATGAGGGTATTCCTTGATTATAGGGAAATCAATGCGATTATGATAAAGAAAAAGTATCCACAATATCACATTGATGAGTTATTCTATTGAATTCATAGGGATCAATATTTTTCATAGATTAGGCTATGATCTGGGTATCATCAATTGTGAGTAATAAACGAATACATTCTAAAGATAGCTTTTCAAATGAGGAATAAACATTTTGAGTTTATTGTAATTCCATTTGGTTTGACTAATCACCCATAGTTTTTATAGATCTAATGAACAAATTATTTATGAACTATCTTGATGATTTTTTTCATGTTTATTAATGATATATTGTTGTATTATATAATCTATTAGGACAATGAGAATCACTCATGGATCTTTCTTGATTCTCTTAGAGGAAAATATTTATATAGTAAATTTATTAAGTGTGATTTTTTGGATTGAATAAACTTATTTTATTTTCCATATTGTCTCCAATTATGGAATATCAGTTGATCACGTGAAGAAAAAGGTATCCAAATAATGGCCTACACTAATGAAAATGACTGAGGTATATAGTTTCATTGGTTTGGATGGTTACTATCGATGATTCGTTCAGAGTTTTTTCATGATTGGATAACCTATTAAACAAGTTTACACATAAAGGTGTTAGGTTCATTTAGATAAAGAAATACGAATAATGTTTTTATAAATTGAATAAGATGTTGTTCAATGCTATGATTTTTAATTTATCCTCAAGAAATTATGCTTTTTTATATATAGTGATATATTGAAGAATGTATTGATTTGCATTCTTGTGAAAAATGATAAAGATATTGCATATGCATCCAGGTAGTTGAAGACTTCAGAACAAAAATATCCAACCCATGATCTTGAGTTGGGGAAGATAATATTTTCTTTGAATATATGGTTACATTATCTCTATAGTGAGTGGTGTTATATATACACAGGCCATTGAATCCTACAATATATATTTTCATAGAAAGAGATAAATATGACGTAAAGGAAATGGATTGAGCTACTAAGGGATTATGATTTACCAATACACTACCACCTAGAATAACTTATTCCACACACCTGGTCACACATGGGTCACCACTTCTTATAAGGCCACCACACCACACTGATTCACTTTCATCATCTTTCCATATCCATGCAACCCAAAACAAAAACAAAGGTTAAAACCTCCAACTACCCCTAACAACTCAAGGATTAGAATAAGAAAGGGTTCATGATTTTCTTCCTATATATACCACTTGAGTTAAAAAATTCATAGTCTCCAAATAACTACCATACCAAATAAAAACTCCCTGGATCTGGTACCATTTTTTCATGAACTATGCCAAGCTTCTATCTGATTTGACAACCGAACCTGTTTGAGACAAGGATCGAGAAGGATCCTTGATCCTCTAGGTTTGGTGAATAGCGTTGAGCATCAAAGATAACACAGTGGGAAATATTAATCCTAATAAAAAAAGGTTCAAATAAATAAAATAGAGCATGTAACATATAAAAAAACTACTTAATCTCACTAAATACATTGATGAAATCCAAATACAACTACAGGTGAACACAACAGAAACAACAAGAGAAACATAAACCAACCTGGGATGATGTGATCTTCCCTGAACTCTTGGTCACTTCCAACCACAATACCATCCTACTCTAAAGGAATAACCGAACAAGAAACCTAAACCAATAAAATGGCTTGGGTCTACTGACACAAGGTTTCACAAGTAGTGTGGGATCTTACAACAACTCAATAGGTAATCACCACAGATTCCATACATTTCTTTTCCTAAGACAATTCACAATATCTTGTTTGAAATAAATATAGAAAATATGTTTTTATCATTTTAGATAACCAAACATGTTTTTACTCTTTTAAAAAAACACATTCCACATTCCCTATTTTTAAAACAGATTTCTATTTTAAAACATGTCAGTTTCACAACCATAACCCAAAGAAAAATACAAAAAAAAAATTAAAAGGGATACATTAAAAATTAATGGAAATAGAAAAAGTAGGTGAAATACTAGAAATATAGTAAAAATAAAAATAGGCATACCCTAGTAAAACAAGTAACCAAGCATAATAGAAATAAATAGAAATATACAAATAGATATTCATGGGAATTTCCTATACATCTATAGTTAAAATACTTGTATGTAATCAGTTCATAATCACCTACTAGAATATGGGGAATCTGTATAGTCAATAACTAGTTGGCCAATATTAACTAGACAATACAATATAATGTATCACTCGGGATCTTAGTAAATGTAGGGGTACCGGCCCATCTAATTGATGTTGATAATAAACTTCCACTCAGCCCTCTAGATGTCACTCAGAAATCCCATGAAAATAATACATGGTGAATGGATATTTACTCACACTTTTTGGATCAATTAAAAACCCACAACCATCATTCTTTCCTAACCCAAACACTGACACCATAGATTTGATGAACCTCTCCTTGGATAGTCCACAATTGAGGTGCTAATCTCACATAGAACTTTAACTGAGTTGTCACATCACATGAGTTCTAAAAAACTTTTCCAAAACACCAAAAAGGTACCCTAAAGAACTTTACTATTTCCAATCAAATCCATCTCCAAATAATTATATGAAATCTATGTGAAAACATACAAAGTTCCCAAATATTCCAAATGGTCCTTCTTCCCATTTGGTTACCAATTCATAACCCATGATTCCTAATGAGACATGATTTTAAAAAGGAATTTAAAACCCCCTTTTAGAAAATCTTAAACCATGGAAACTCCTCGTAATTAACTAGGTATTTTAATGATACCATTTGAAAATGAGTAGAAAAAGTATAATAAGAAGATTAGGGGGGTGTGTTTTGAAATCTGGGTCTATAGTGAAAATAATTTTATAATGATATTATCATTTGTGTTCTTCTCCATAGGTGCACCCCGAGCACCTATTTCTATTCACACATAAAATGGATTATTCATAAAAAACCATAAATTAACCAAGGGTTCTAATTAATGACACACATGGAACCTCAAAAATCATTTGCATGGTTTACATGAAAACATCAATCCATAAAAAGGCACCCAGATTACACATATCAAGAAATATTCTCCAATACAACATTTATAAAAAAACCCCCCAAGGATAAATACCACCTAAAAACACCCAATATAATATTTAATGGCCAAGTGGCATTTTATCAAACATGTTACAAGCATATCGATAGAGGCATACTTAATAAAAAAAATTTGAAAACCCATTTCCATCCAATTTTGAACATTGAAATCCCAAAAAAAATTACAAAAACACATCATAAGAAAGATCATAGAATTTTAAAATCATTTATGGAAAATATAATCATCAATGAAATTTTCCAAATGGAAATGGAAAAAAACACCTGCCTCCATGATGTGCATATATGATGAAAATCCAGGGGTAGGAAGAGTGATATTTGAGTGAAAATATGAACATCATAGAAGCAAAGAAACAAGACCCACATATCCACCATTTCTTCTAGGTTTCATACAAGAGGCAACTCACCTAATAAAAATCAATAAATAAGAGGAAGAAGGATAGATAAGAAGAAGAATGGAGAAAACACAAGAAACTTGCCTTAAATCTTAAGGAGAAGAACCAAAAGAGGGAGAAGAACCAAGATATTCGAGATTGGGAACCCCTTAGTGAACCAAAAACGAGCCAAGGGGAGGAAATTATGAAATGGTGTTAAAAATTAGTGTCAAAATAAGATTTTAAAGTATTAATAAATTAGTGAAAATTGAACGGTTTAGCCGCACTGTTTTCCAAACTATGTGTTATCCGTACGCACCATATTAGGGAAGAGTGTAACCCCACACGGTTTTTCCACATAGTTTCAAAAACCATGTTCCAACCATTATCCATGACACAATAAAAATTTGTAGAACCCATCCCACACTTGTCACAAGACTTCCTTTAACCATGAAGAAGTCATGTGCCATACCCTTAACACCAAAAACAAGTTGTACAGTTTCTCCAAAGAATCACATGGTTTGGACCAAACCATGCTCATTACATGAAAGTCAACCCATGAAATAAGAAAAAGATCTAAAAACATACCAAGCCTTAACAGGATACATGGTTTACCCTTAAACCACACAAACAATGAACATGCCAAAAAATAACCTTAAGACTCCAAAACTCAAAAAATCATACCAAGATCATGACCTAGACCTCAACCTAATTAACTAAATCTATGAAAAGAATAAAAAAAATAAAAAAAATGTTAGGGTGTGATAGTTACTAAATAATTAATTTTATAAACATTTATAAACCATATTTTTATTATTTAGTTAATCCTTATCATACATGCCATTCTAATAGATAGGTGATAACTACAAAAATATTTTAATAACATGTCACATTTTTTTGAACTCAGTCTTGCATGTAATGTAATATATGTTTGGTGTTGAATGTAACACAATCTTAAATTGGTATTCTGTGTAACAAAATCCAAACTCCGTGCTCTATTTACCTCCAAATAAACTCATCATTTCATATAGTACAAGATTAACTTAGTGTTGCATATATATAAATATTATTTTGTTTTATAATATAAATCAATATAAAATTGGTATATCATATAATGAAATATTAACTTTTTTAAGCATTTAATGCAATCCAGCAAAGAATTTTAATTTATTAGAAAAATAATAATTTATAAAAACTCAGGTGTAATAATGTACCCCCTAAAAATTAATTTCTCCCACAAAATTCATCTGGGTTGTCAATGTTTTAATACTTGAAATTTATATTAATAGAAACCCTCATAATAAAAATGAATACTACAATTTCCTTTAAAAATGGAAAGTTAGAAACATAATGGTTACCCAAAGTAACTCATATCTAGGTTTCCACAAAGGACAACATTGGTGGGAACTGAAAAAATGGTCATGGAAGAGAAAACTAACATCTAAATATAGATGGAGGGTAATAGAAAATATTGTTAAGATAAAGTTAATGATATAAAATCCATAAACCTATGAGATGAAAAATGTCATTGACATCATCAAAATGATGATAACATGAAAAAATTATAATACAAGATCCTTTTCATAAAGATAGATAACTTTTATGAGAAAATATGCTTACCTGATTTCATTAAATTATATAATCACAATCTCACCCTGGGGTTGTTGAATGATCAAATTTCACTTCATCTCTACTCTAAGAAATGTAGGTGGATTGTTTATTCTTAAAGCACTAATAAGTTATAAAATCCATTAAAATAATAATAAGTAATTCTATATATCATCCCAAAAAAATGGTTTTTTTAGGTTATCTAATAAAAATAAATATTATTATCTTGTAGTAATATGTTAATCTATAAATCCATATTTAAAGTTCAATATAAACCATTTAATTAAAGATTAGCCTTTTGAACCTTCTAAAAGATGACAATCCAAAACATTAGATAGAAGGTTACTAAATTTCTAAAAATCATCTTAACATCGATCCTCCATATATCATAAAGTAGATATTATTTGACACATACCAAACAATTGAATAACTTCATCATGTATTCTCTTGAAACATGGTAATAACCCAATTTACCATAAATCCATATTGAAAACATGCATGCTTCCTTATTCCAAATATTATTGGATATATTCCATAAAAAAATATCATAACCTCCATCTATGATAGAATAAAGAACTATTTTAGTAAATCATTAAGCTATTTCCAAGGTATTCAGTACTATCCAGTTTACTTTACTCTTATCCAAAATATCTTTATCAAAACTAAGCACTATTTGTTCAACAACATGAACATATAAAGGGATAATTTCTCTTAATATAACCTTTCCATTAAATCACTTTTATAGGTCATTAGTACCATTCAACATACTCTTTCATATCCTTAAGAATGAGATATATACTGAAAAATCCTTGTATATTTAAAAATTCTTGAATTCTGATACATAAACTCTTCAATTCTGCCACCTCATCCTTAATCCATTCACTAGGATTTATCATATTATTCCTTAATAAATATTTCCTATAGTGTGAAATATTAATCATATATTAACCTTCATAAACCACAATTTCATCATGCTTCTCACATTTAACATAAAAAATACTATTATAATAGCCCATGCCTTTCATATGCCATTTTTAGTCTCCTCACAGTTAATAGAAATCCTATTACGCATACAACCTTACTGATTCTCTTCATGATCATTCCCCTTAGGACATCAATTTGAATAATTACCAAATATTTCACATTTATAACTTTCATTTGTTGATAATACATTTGGGAGACAAAAATTATCATTCATTTCATAAACTAAACTCTTCATTTTTCCTCAGTAATTACTTACTTTGTGTCCTTCTACACCATACATAAGAGATATTTTCATTCTTATAAGACATTTCCTTGAATTATTCTTCCCATATTCATGATATATAAGAAGATGAATCTTTATTTTTTTATGGTCTCCGCCATATGATCTATCAGCAAGATCTACCCTTCTCTACTTTGGTGATCTGGATAGTTGGATAAGTTATAAGTTTTTAATCATGTTCAATGAAAACTGATTTGGAATAATCACAAAATACTTCACTCTAGTCATCATCTCATATAAAATCCTATCAAAAAAACTTCCATAACATTCAATGTTAACCTAATTCTTTATACTTTCTACCATTGACTAAATCCAGAATGTTTAATGTGAGAAACAATTATCATAGCAAAAATCCACATAATAGTGAGAAATCACTTATAGTATATCTAAATTATGAAACCTTATTTTAAATATTTTACATATTTGGATTCAACTAGGTCTTCCATGATCATCATTTATTTAAATCCTTCATGATGGTTCGAAAAGGCTTTGTGAATTTCTAAATCATATCCCCCATGAGTGTCAAACTATGTGAGTAGCATGGATAGTTGTTATTCATGAGTTGTTGATAGAGTATTTCTCAATATAGTGTTTTCAGAGTTTTCATCCCTATGTAAATTTATACCATATCAAAATCCACTTATATTATCTAGACAGGGATGTAATTTCTAGGAAACCAAAACTCTATCCATTACCAGAATTTGAGGACATTTTCATATACCTTGTCTCATCCTTATACTTATCCTTACACATGTCTTTAGGGATACCACTAAGGTTATCCAATCCTAGTTTCTAAATTTTAACTAAACGTTTTCTCTAATATATACTATAGTGACATAGGATTTTAGTACATTGAAATTACATCATTTTTTTGGAATTTTCATTAAATTACATAAACTCGTGTATGCGAATCATAATAGTTTAGTGACTTTGGAAATATAGAAACAAAAATATTGGACCATAAGTGAGATACATCATATCCCCTATGTTCTTCATAACTATCACCCTTCCTATACATATCATACATAATAAATATCTTCATAACCTAGGGAAAGGAAACATGAGAAAGGATGAGCTGAGATGCTCAGTAAGTATTAACAAGAGAGATACATAAGCATATATAAACATAAGGGTACTAGAACAAGAGTGTAGTATTTGAAAACCATACCTTTAATATCAAAAATAATATTAATGAATCATGTGACAAATATTTTTAGACCATAATACTTGATTCATAAGTGAATAAAATAATATTATCTATGAGAGCACATGATATGGAATTTTTGGCATACACATAATCATATAATATTATTTCCATATTTGTCAAGAATAAATTCCAATACAATCATAGAGAACAAAGTCCTTTACTGAAATGGGTTGAATCCTCATTATAGCCCTTTATTACAAAACCAAGTTCACTTCCTATTCTAAACATGTAATAATAAACCAAGTTCACTCCCCATTCTAGGCATATCTATATAATGAAATATAAATCTTTTCCCAATGCATTAGAGAGAGATATATGACCCACTCATCACATAATTAAATCATGAATATGTGTGACATAATATCATAACCTATTAAATGTAACGGGTATAATAAAAATTTCATCATAACATAACCTATGGAAAATAAATAGGATTTATAAAAATTTTACCATTTCATTAAAGAATAACTTGCAGAAAAAGAAAAAGGTTTTATATGGATCATATCATGGTATAACCCATGGAAAAATAATCGAGTATCATAAACATAATTCTATAAAAAAACAAACCATTTAGAGAAGGAATATAAATCATATCCTTGGATAATATCCGCAAAAAAACTATATCAAAAGATGTCATCTTAGATGGATAAAGATTTGGAAATATCACATATAACATTTCGTAAGGAGAATAAACTTTTATTGAAAATCACCTTCATAAAACTTTTTAAAAATAATTTTATTTGAAAATAAAAATGTTAAACTTTTAAATTAATCCTTGAAAATTTTTTCAAAACATTTCTTGAAGAAAATATACTTTCCTCTTTGAAAAACACTTTTCAAAATGTAAAACTATTTGAAAACCATTTTCTTTGAAAATTGCCTTAAAACATATAAAATAATATTTGAAAATAATTTAAAACACTTTTTAAAACATAAAAAAATTTCAAATTCAATTTCCTTGAAAATTATATTAAAATATCTTTTAGAAAGATTTTTTTGAAATCATTTTCATAAAACATGGTTTTGGAGGAAAATATATTTCTGACCGAAGAGAGAAATAATGTTGGATTTTACAAACATTTTATTAGTTATCTTAAGTTTCAAATACTGTAAAAATGGTACCATTACTTGAATTTATCATCAATAACTATAGGATAATAAAATTCATTCTAATTATTGAGATATTTATCATAATATTTCATCAATGAAATCATAATCATAAACAATCCTGATAGATTACGGCATTGTAACAATAAAATCTTACAACTTTGGTAACATTGAATCATAATCCACATGAAATAATAACATTAAATGAATATTATAATATCATTAAAATAAAGATATTCAAGATATAACATTTAAAAGGTTAATTATATACACCTCATAAAATAATATAGATTCATAACGTAACATGTGTCTCAAATAAGGAAAATTGAGACAAATTTTCTTTATCAATTTGGATACTTTTTAAACTATGACCCCAAGAAAGAGAGATCCTAAAAGGTATGTTTATATAAAAGAAATATTAATTAGAATAAAAATAAATTGTATTCAAGGTCATTATATACACCGCATATAAGAAATAGTTGGTGAATATAGCATGTGTCTAACAAAAGTAAAAAAGAAAAATAGAAATCCCTAACTTTAAGTCTTGAATTCCTTCGTACATGTTCAAACCCACTATATAATAAATATAATTTTATTATAAATATACCAAAAACCATATTTATATATATAATATCACATATTATTTTTTATGACTTTATATTACCCATTTATTAACAACTTAATGTTAATGTTATGATTCGAGTAATAACCACGTTGTTTTTCATAAATGTTTTAACGTGTTATTATTGGTCCTATTAAATAGAAATTTATTTCATTTAATAAATAATTATAACCATGATAAAAATATCATATATACTAATTATATATTTATTTAAATTAATTAATAAAATTTAGTGATAGGAAAAGCAATACGCCATTCTCGGAGATGGTAGGTTGTACGTATACATGAACAATGATTCCATTATCTTTTCATAAAGAAAGAATTAAAAGTAAATGATATATATATATATATATATATATTATCATTATATAAGATATTTTTTAAAATATATATCTCATATTTATATTAAACACATTCTCAATGCATTCCATATTAAGCATGAATTAATTACATCACTTCACGAGGCGGTAGTCCTCCGTACAAACAGACGACGTTATCGTATTCCCCCAAAATGGAAATCATGATGTTATGTGTTATATTATAACTTTTTAATCATAAATACATCATGAATTTAATATATAACATTTATAAACTATATTTCTATCATTATTCCCAAACATGAAAGGTGGTAATGGAAAAAAATGAACAACATTAGTTCGCAAGGCTGTAGTCTGTCGTACACACAAATAAGGATTCTCCAACTCATTTGATGGAATTATATGTGGTTTTAGATCATAAAATTAACATAAAAACATCCTATTATATTTAATATACTTATCAGACTATATAATCATGACGCAAATATAACTGGATGGGTTTGATGAATAAATAAAATAAAAAATTTCATTGATGAATGTAATCCCTTCTTCAGGTATATCCTTTGGGTTTTCCCCAAAGGTATTATTTAGATGTATTTATACTCAAAATAAGGATTATAGATTTATATGATTAAATTAGAGAATTTATTTTGGTATTTCTTGTTTGAACCAATTGGTTTTTAATATTTTAAGAGGGCAGAGGGATGGCCTTTTATAAGTGGGAGGGGGGAGGACACACTTGGAATATGAGAAAAGGAGTTAAGTAAACCCACATTTTAACCTATAAAAAGGACTCAATGATTCTCCAAATTAGAGAAATTAAGGGTTAATATTGAAATATCTTCATATAATGTGTGTTTTAAACGTGTTGAGAACATATTTCTCCTTAAGCTTAATGTTTAGTCCCATTGGTAAACTCGTTCTTCATTTAACAACCACGATTAATTTTACCTATTTTCACTAAATATTTTTTTCAAAAATAGTGATTTCATGATTTAAAATTATAAATTATACTAATTAAAAATATGGAATCAATTTTTAAAAATATAATTAACAGATGTAGAAGAATTTAATTTAAAATTTATCTCGCGGATGTGATGAGAGAGGAGATTTTTAAAATGAATAAGATCAAAAGTTTAAAATGTTTTTTATTACATTTAAATATTAAATTGATAAAAAACACTTAAATTAGATTAATATCTGTATAATTTAACTTATTATACATTAATAGTAATTTAAAATAAAATTTTACTATCTAAATAAATTATAAGAAAAGATAGTTTTCAATTGGAATTCATTATTTTTCTCTATTATTCAAAAAATGAATCTTTTCTAAAAAAATATCCAACATTAACACTAAGCTATTTTGATATTCTAATTTAAAAAATGAATTTTATTATTTCAAATATAATTACTAAAAGTCTCAAAAATTATTTTTAAAATAATCATGCTAATAAAAGGCGGTAAAACTACATTTTAGAAAAAATACTTCTTTTTTACATAAAATTGGATTTGTTCTTATCTATTGTCCAAAAAACACATAAGATGAATGTAAAATAATTTAATAAATATAATATATATATATATATATTTCATTAAAATATTTACTGAAAAGTTATTTTTTTAATTTATTAATATATAAAATGTTTATGAAAATAAAATAGATTTTCAAAAAATGACTTTCTTTATTTTCAAATAGTTCTGACCTTCACTTAAAATTAATTTATTACCAAAGAATTAATTTTATAAACATGACTAAACTATATTTTCTAACCTTTTTTAATCCTTTTCATACCCTCCATTCCAACAGCAGGGTGATAACTATAATAATATTTTAATAACATGCTATGTTTTGTTTAAACTCGGTGTTGCATGTAACACAAGCTAAGATTGGTGTTTAATGTAATGAAATATAAATTTAGTATTGTGTTTAACATAAGAAAAATTAATTACTTTATGTAAGAGAAGATAAACTTATTGTTGTATATATCGCAAGATTAACATGGTGTTTCATATTAAGCTAACTTAACTTGGTGCAGTATATAAAGCAAGTTTAACTTGGTGTATGATACAAATTAATATTAACTTGGTGAATAATGAAATGAATTTCATCAAAGAAATTTAATTTATTAAAAAAATAACAACTCATTAAAAATTAAACTTTAATGAAAATTTCTAGAAGAGTCTTTACAAGAATCTGGATACTGAGCTTGTTTTGAGCACTGCCTATCATCCTCAAAATGATGAATAATATGAAATGATTATTCAAACAAAGGAAGACTTGCTAAGTTAGTTTTCAGCTGATTTTCTAGGTATGTGGGATCCCTCCAATGGCCTGAAGGCCTTCATTTTTTTATTGATTTTTGATAATCCACCTTTCAAGGGGTGAGGTGGAACCCTTACAAGGCCCGTAGGCGTAATTATTACATGGCCAGTAGGCCTTAGAAGAATTCAAATCCCATAGGCTTCAAACATTACATACAACCCAGACTAACTAGTTGGATCTACTCCTCCCCAGCATCATCATCGTGAAATAATCTCTCCACCTTCGCTTGGCTGTTCGTCTAGGCTTTCCCATGCATGCATAGGCTTGTCCCGGTGGAAAGTTCCATACCCTCTCATTTTTGCAATCTGTTTAGATTCTACTATGGTGAAATCTCCTTGATCATCCTCTTTATGGAGCTTTTTCTTTATAGGTTGTCTGGTTTGTATATGCACTTAATGTGTCCCGAAGGCCTTGAGGTGGCCTGAAGGCCTTACTGACCTGAAGGCTTGGGTGTCCCGAAGGCCTTAAAAGACTCAGGGACCAAATCGATGGTCTGAAAGCCCAAACGGGGGAATATTCCCAGCTACTATAGAGCCAAACAGTACCTACTATAGTTCCCGCTACAGCACTACTACATTACTTCTATAGTACCTCATAAATTATCCTCCACCTATATTTACCATTAGTAGAATTTTTCGATAATAATAGTTTCCATTCATGTATTCTAATGGGGCCATGTGAAACATTATATGGTAAGAGATATCGTACTCCAATTTTTTGGGATGAAGAAGGTCAATGAAATCTTGTAACACCAGAACATTTTGAAGAGGAAACAATAATGGAAAATAATATTTAGGATCACATTCAATTGGCTTAAATTGGGAAAAATGGTTATACCAAAAATTAGAGGAGGGATTTTTAATTTTATGTGAGAGATCATGTTTTATTAAATGTTTCCCTATGGAAGGGTTTCATAAGGTTTTCAAGTAAGGGAATGTTGATCCTCAGGTACATTGGACACTTTGAAATTATTGAAGAAATCGGAACTGTGGATTATCATTTGGAAATGCCACAAAGCCTCTCAAAAGTATATGATGTGTTTCATATATTAGTGTTAAGGATTAAATGTTAGACCCAATGCATGTGATCACCTATGATGAAATAGAATTTGAACCTAGTCTATATTACTATTAAGAATCTACCCATATTCTTTGGCGGCTCGGTGCTGGATCCTACTGGATCCGCGGCGTGCGAGGTGGCCATCGGGATCTCGTCTTGGACTCGCGGTGCATGGCAATGGCTTCAGTGTGTCCTGGTGTGGCTCGGGCTGTCTCCGGCCATCCGGCTTGGTGATGGAGCGTTTCATTGACGACCACCTCTGACGCTGCTCTGGGAATGTTCTCTGTCCCGGCGTCATCATCGATACGGTGTTGGCTATCCAGTCCTCAGTTTCTTTAGATCTGAGGATTTTTAGGTTTGGTGATGGTCTGGCGTGTTTCTTGGCATCTGTGTCATCCGGCTTGGATCGAATCTGGTGTGTTTCTAAGTTCAGGCGTCGGCACCAGTAAGAGGTTTGGTATTTGTATGGTCTGTGGCGGATCTAATCTAGTGTGTCTCAGTTCTTCTCGGTTTCGGATGGATGGTTTGGATTTGCCTTCATCATGGCTCGGGGGGTGGGAGTTTTTTAGTCCTTGATCGGCTATGGGATTTTTCAGTTTGAGGTCGTGGTTTTTATTTTATAGGTTTTGAATGTTAACTATGTGGATGGTGTTCTTGTAGTGTTTCCATTTCAGGAGCAGCCATCCTTGTTGGTGATTTCATTTCTCGTGGTTTGACCAGTTTGGAATCTGATGAGGGTTCTTCTAAAGTTTGAGATTACCGGATTCATGATCAGAGAGGCATTTCTGGCTATGATTGGCTCAGACCCCCTCAACGGAGACATCTCATTAATGTGGTGTTGGGACTTCCAGTCCTAGGTGACGAAGACTCAGATTCATGTTCTTGGTTTTTCTTCCTCTCCGGGTTGTTGTGTGTGGTGCCAGAGGTGCACATGGATCGGTGAGCTTCTGTGGCATTGATTCCAGCATTGTGTTTCTAATTTCTCTTTTGAAGATGTTTTATCTGCAATGGTTCTTTAAGTGGTCTGTTGTATTGGAGATGTACTCGACCCTGATCTCATGTAGCAAGTCCCATAGGAGGTTTCAGAGCTATCCTTTCATCTTTACAGTGCTTTACATCATTGGAAGTTGAGAGGGTATGGCGTCAGACATCGGATCTGGCCTATTCTTTGACATTGGACATTTACTTGTTGTACAGCCATGAAACGGTTGAGGGCTTTTCACAGTCAAATTCTCGAGAGGGATAACTCCATGTTTTCAGGTTGGGTTGTATATCTAGACCTTCGGGTCATGTTTTTCCTATGTCCTTGAAGTCTGTTCAGGTTCCCCCTTCATCCTTTAAAAGTGGTTTTTTGATTAAAATAAAATAAAAAAATTTAATTCCTTTGGTCCGTTGGATGGAGAATCAACATGGGAACCAGATGATGATATAAATAAGAACTACCCCCATATATTTAGAAATTAATATCCTTGAAATATCAAGGATGGATTTTTTTAGGGAATAATGTGACACCTTGAGACTTTATGATTCATTTCCTTTAAAATAAATTCAATCTCTTTGATAGCTTTCAATGCACGCAACACAATGTTTAAAAGAAGCATGATACTTTATTAAAATATTATTTAAACAAAACCATTATAAGCTGGATAAGAAATTAGAGGGTATGAATTGGACTGAATTAATTAAAAAAATATATATCTATTTTACAAACATTCATTGGTTATCTATTTATTATAAAAAAAATAGAATAATTTGAAAGTTAAACAAACATTTTCTAAATAACAATTTTTCTCTAAATAAAATCGTATATCGCTTCTCGTATACTTATGATAGAATTTTTTTTTAAAATTTTAAGAAAATTTGTTTGATAAAATTAAAATACTTTTTTAAAACATCATATCAAAATTAGCTTAGGGTGAATTTTTTGGAGTTTTCTTAAAATTTTCATTTTTTGATAAATAGTGAAATAATGATTTTTGTTAAAAACACAATTTTACATAAATTATTTACAAAATTAAATTAAATTTAAATTTTTTTAAAGTAAAATTATACCATTTATATTATATTTTAACTAATTTAGATTATTAGGGTCAATTTTGTGTTTATTTTAATATAAAAACATTCTATACTTATGAAAATTTTATCTTTGGAAACCCACATTGGCATCACAACTATATATATAATTTTAAATTGGAATCTATCACTTATATGAAGGGAATATAGAAAAATACATTCCCTAATTGGAATCAAAATAATTTATATTATATAATAATATCAACTTAATTTTTGACCATTATTAATATGAAAAATGATAAAATTTAATTACCGTGGTTCGGGAAAAAATTGATTTACCAGGGGTTAAACTATGTTAAGGGTTAAAATGGCCTAAAAATTATCCAAAACCCATTTTAAAAAAATATTGAAACTATATAACCTATTATTGTTTCTAATTAATTATTATAAGGATTTTTTAATGATAAAAATGACATTGAAATTGTTTTTTAATTCATTTATGTTCTCTCCCCCACTAATAGAAGGTTACCCATCTCCTCCCCTCTTCACAATTATAAAGCCATTTGGATTGGAGGACACATGAAGAAATAACTTCCCTAATTTTATCGAATAATTCTATAATACTTCTTTAATAATAAATTCATCTTAGGAATTCTTTTGTTTTAAACCTAAGGAAGTTATCTGAATGAGAGTTAACATTCCTAAACAAGTGTTTTTATTTTATTTCTTCTTAAACCTCCTTAAAATATTATTAAATTTTGATATTATAATACTAATAGTTTATAACATATAATATTCTGTTATTATTTTAATTTTATTACCTATATACATCTCGTCTTCCATCATATGTGAAATGAAATTGTCAATCGTGTGTATGGTGGATTACCACCTCACGAACCGATTTAATTCATTTCTCATTACCACCTTTAAAGGTTGAATATAATAATTTACTTAAAAAATTTATTTTATATTTATTATATTATCATAATTATTTAATTTTAATATCATATTTAAATTTTTTACATTACATTCTATTTAAAATATTATAATGACACTCGTTTGTATGGCATACTACCACCTCAAGAAGCGATGTGATTCATTTTTAACTTATGATTTACATGGAATGTAATAGGGATACAAATAATGAATATATTTGATATATATTATATTATATTTATTATTTAAAATTAATATATCACATAATTACTTACCCTTTCACTCATTAAGGGAATGATATTGTTGCTCATGTGTACAAACGACCTTTCATCTCCACGAAGCAATGTAATTCATTTTCGATGTATCACATTAAAAAATGGTATAAAATGTATCTGATGAGTAAATTTGATATTTATTACATTTATAAAATTATTTATAACACATATATATATATATCTTATTTATAATATGTAGATCCTTCATGACAAAACACACATGAGAAAACAAGGTAATTGGACCCAAAATAATGAAAATAATGAAATATAATTAACAAATAAGTGGTAAAATGTAATAAGTGGATAATATATGATATTATATGTGTTAATATGGTTCTATTTTAAATTAATAACATGATTAAAACCATAAAATATTAATTTATATAATATTAAAAAATTGGTAAGTGTGGGGTAAGGGACTTCATCTCAATTTCCCTTTATTGAGGTATATTCTACTATTGTGAGCCTAATTTCTTTTTTTTATGTACATACTACCCATTTTACATGTAACCCCATGAATTCCTCACAATTCAAGGTATTTTATATTTTAATTTTAATTATTTCTTCCAATGTAATTTGAAAAGAAAGTTACCAAGTTGTAAAGAATTTCATAACTGAATTTCTTTTCATAAGGTTATATTAATTCTTCATTTTCCATTGGTATTCTAAGATTATGTGTATAATGACTTGATTATATTGTGTTTAATTTACACTTTCTCAATGTGGATTTACATTTTATACACATAATCTATTCATTTATTAATTCTCACTTCAATGTTATTATCATTTTAATGGATTTTTTTTCTCATTTTCCATTTCATTGAGACATTTTCGTTAATATGAACCTAGTCACTTTCATGTGGTGTATATACTACCCTGTTGATTAATTTGACATGAATAACTATTTATTCATGATTATTAATTTTCCAATTCTAGTCTATCCATATTTTTTGTATCAAGGATATGAATATTTCCTAAAACGTATACCATTATTACAAATAGTGTTTACTTTGAAAGTTATTTGATTAACTAAGGAAATATTGATAAATCCATGTTATTTACTCAATGGGGATATTTTTTTGATATAGAAAATTATTCATTAATTAAATTTATTATTTCATATATGAGTAATGTTTTGGACATGCAGTGATGTGTGGGTTCTGGAATTATATAACCCTACATGCGTCAATAGGTCTCATGGGACAAATCAGTTAGCTAAATTAAACAAGTTTCTGTCTAAAATTTTAAACATTCCTATGAAATGTATTTATGGTAGCTGTATCATTATTATTGAGATCATTATGTCCAATAATTATTCATTTTCTTCATTGATAAATAAATTATTATTAGTATTATCCTTGATATTTTACCAATGATATTATCTTTTGATGCATTTCATTCTTAGTTTATTGCTTTAATGAAATGTTTTTTTATCTATTTACCTTATAATATTTATTATGAATTATTTTTCTTTTATAGTGATGTTATTTATTAAATGTTATGGTTGTTCAATTATTTACCTTTCCATATTTATTATTCTTTATTGACTCATGATAGCTTTTGTTGTACGTTACCCTTACTGAGAATTTTGTTTAACAATTATTTTTGATTAATTTATCTAGGATATGAAGAATAAATATTTGAATGAGTATTCAAGGATAAATTTCATTTTCTTTTTTTATGGATTGAAATTTATTTTCAATTCCTAATGTAAACCGGGCATCATATATGTATCTGGTTCATTAAACATTATAAACTGATTGGTTCTTTAGGACTTTTCACCCTTTATCTATAATAATGTAATCAAATAGACATAGAATTAGGGTTACAATAATTGGGGTTATTACAATAACTATTTATAATATAGTTAGTCTATAATTACCATTATGATTAGTATATATTAAGGGTTATGATAAGCTCAAACTGAAATATAAGGAAGGGGAAATAACCTAAACCAGTAGGATTGTACGCTATGAAGCCCATTTATTTGAGCTTATAAAAAATATGGTATCACTGGGATATTCCTTTAACCAAGCCCAATTTTAGATTCAAAAACTAAAACTTGAGAAAAACTATTTAAGGGAGAAGTTTGAGCTTATTGAGATCACTTCCATGACCATGTTCACCGAACAACCCTTAGAAAGTACCATGATCACATACCCTATCCTTTAGGTATATGCTGGTGAAATAAAAGGTTGTGTATCTATAACCTATTAGTATGAATATTTACATTTTATTTTAAAAAAAAAATAATTATTATATTTATACTTTTTCATTATCACTTTATATATATACATGATTATATAATGAGTTTGAAAAATATAATTTTGATATGAAGAAAACAAAATTGTATTTATGGGAATTATATTCCAAATTAAAACAAAAATTTTCGGTAAATTCAATAATTTTTAAATAAATTTTATTTTTTAAAATATTATTTTTAAATAAATATTTACTTAAATATAAATTATAATATAATTTAATGTGCCCAACATAATTTCTCAAGAGTTTCAAAAAGTTATTAGTGTCGTAAAAACCAATATTTTACTATAAATAAATTTTTATTATAAATATTTATATTATCATATTTAGAAATTTATTTTATTAAAATAAATATTATTTTTAAAATTAGTACATAAAAATTATCCCATGGTGAATTTTTCAAAATTTTCTAAGAAAGCCAAATTTCTGGGTAAAAATTTAGTACATTATAAATATACTGTATATATTAGTATATCATAGTAGAAAAAAAATTGATGTAATAAATAATATAAAAGGATTACATGATAAAAAATTCCCATTAAAATAATATGTTTTTTAAGTAAAGCCTACAATGAATCCTCCAAAATCTATAATATATTTTAGGGTTTAAAAATAATTCTTTTTAATGTGACTCACATCCACATCACAAATGATATTAATTTAATAAATTTAGTTATTAGCCTAATAAAATATTTTAAAAAACTACAATTTTTAATAAACCATGTGAAAAACTAAGGTAATTTTTCTAATTTCAATTATTTTATCACTTATATTAAAAAATATATATGTTTAGAAATTGAGAAATAATCCCCCTCTCTTTTTCTATAGATACCCAATTATCCTCTCATTCATCTTAATAAAAAATCTATTAATAATGAAGTTAATATCCATATCACCCTCTAAAAATCTCACATGGTGTTCCTATGATATTAATAATCACCTTCCAAACTTTTATAATCAACTGCTAAAGGTAAGTGATTCTCTTCCACTTTTTTTATTCAAGTACTTTCTATATAGTAGGCCTTTTTAATTTTAGTTATTCATATTGTAATTTTTTTACCCATCACTCTACCATCCTTATGATTCCCAAATATTGAGATACCACATATCACTCTCATTAAAACCTTCCCTGAGCCATTATGTACAGTTTTTATACTATTAATATTATTATATGATTTTCCATAAAAAAAACTTTTCTTCTCAGAATACCCCTCCCCATTTCATCTCAAGGTTTTTTAGCATGTTTTATATATATTTCATTTATTAGATAATTACATGTATGTATAACACACTCCTTAATCATGGGATTAAATATGATTAAATAAATTCTTATGTTGAATGATCTTTGTCGAACACAAATTCATGTATATAATATGAATGTTATGGGCGAGACCATAATTATATAGCCCTTAAATGAATTGGGTAACGTTTTTAACTAATAAAATTCAATTTATAGTACATCAATGGCTAAACTAAGAACACTATGTTAGGTTTTCTAAGTTATTGGACTTCACTTATGATTATTATGTCATTTTTTATGTTGTTGTCACATCCTTATGATGCCTTAGTGTTACAACAATATATTGTGATTATCACCGTTTTATGTCATGAAATTATACCTCTTGACTCACATGTACTACTTTAATTTATGATATAATTTTGACTATTATTTTACTAGGCTTTATATCTCACCCCTTTATTATGTACTTCCCTAGGTTATCTCGTGTAGTTTTAGAAGATCAGTAAAATTTTAAAGTTATTTTATGATGTTTTTATCCAAGTTTTATGTTATTGAGATATGTATCTAATTACCAAAAGAAACAAGAACTCTTAATCTTTTGGGATAGTGTTAATGTATTTTAATGAAATAAATAATGAAATAAAGTGTATCAAAATATTTGTGTTTTCATTATTACATAAGAATGTTGATAGAAAAATCTTTACACAATTCTGATAATAGTCAACATATTCAAACTATATACTAGATTATAAACATGAATTACCTATAAACCATTCAAAAATTTCTTTAGTAACAACTATTATTATACCAACCTCATTCCAAGTTCATATCTTAAGGTGTATTTTTGTTATTTTCCTTAATTATTCAATATACAAACTAACAATATCAGTATTGAGTAGCACATACCATTGTTCTTGCTTTAACTGCATATCTATCAATGAAAATTAAAATATTATTTTAACTTCTCAAAATAAACCTAGAAAAATTAATGAAACAATATTAGATTGAAATTTACATGGGTTATCATCAAAATTTACCTATTTATTGAAACTTATCTCTATAAAATTTAAATGTCTTGAATTAATGGTTATACACTCTTCAGAAAAAGGTCACCTTCTATAATAAAACCTTCTGGATGAACAATATTTATCATATAATACTTTAAATTATCAACATACCTAATGATAAAAGTCAACAAATTAATAAATAATGTTTCTAAAAATTAATAAGGAATATTATAATTCTTTAATGAAAACAATAATAAAATAATGTACCTCTTTAAGGGGTATATCCATCGATAATGTATGGGTTCCCCAGTTTTGATGTCTTATAAATAATGAAATGTTAGATGAATCATCATAATGAAAATGATGTGTAAAATATCATCTCAAAATAACATAAAATCCATATTTTAATTTACCATTTTTTTCATGTAATATTTTTGAATATTTCTAGGAATATTTCAAGACCGAGGTGTTGAGACAACGCATGATTTTAATGCCCGATGAGCCCAAAAATATGTTCTGAAATATATTAAATATATTAAATATCACATCTGTTTTTTTATTGGAATGTAGAATAAATCCCAAATGGATTCTGAAATTAGAAATCTAGACCATTATTGGGTTTAAAACATGGGTTTTACCCTAGGCACGACATAACCTTTGTCAGTGTCATAAATTTCAGTAAAACATATCCGTGGGAAAATTAAATAATATAAATTATTTATTTTATTATGTTAACATATAAAACTATTTTTACTCTATAAATACATAGTTATGAAGATATATCATGGTTTACTACTAAATCATGGAAACCTAGAGGACTGTTTTCTTGGTGGAAAACATTGGATCAGATCAGATCGAGGATCGTGCATTAACAAAGCTCGGGGATCTCACCAATGATAATGATATGGATTTTTTCTTCATTAGTGATCAATCTATATTTCATTCTTCTATTTTCTTTGTGTATTTATCCTTTTTTTGTTATCCCATGATTAATGTGAACTAATCAACTAATGGGGTGATTCACAGTCATTTTGAATTTTATTTTGGCACAACAGATCTCTAACATAGGTCAAGGATTGATATTTCATAACATGATTGTGGTATACAACTATGTTAGTAGATACATTGATAGATCAATCGTTTTTCTTCGTGGTTTTGTCAAGAGACATGGATGAGGCCCAATGGAAGTGGTTCATGAGCATCGGATTCGGGAAGAATGTTGCCAATAGTGGAAAGGAGGTTTGGTCAACCTCAAATATGCATCTTATGAAATGATTCAGGGAATAATTAGTGGCTTTGTAATTCATGGGTGAAGAAATATGAATGATCTAAAATTTTTGTGAAACAATATACATCACAAGATAAAATCCTTTAAATAGATGTCTTGTATCCCTTCTCTATAGCACTATAGTTTTAATATAGAGAAAATTATCACGCATCATGTTACATGTATCACACACCATGTGGCCCTCATCCAACTAGCATGGTGTTTACAGTGGGTACACACCAAAGAGTCCATGTAGTGTTTCACATCATGTGTTTGAGGTCACATATCATGTAACAAATGGAGGATGGATCATCATATATAGGTGGTACACGACCAGGTGTCCCTGTGGTCTGACACGCTGTGTACTTGGAAAGTACATGAGAATTCTAGAGTGCATGGGTAGATCTATGTACTTAGACAAGACCAAGTACACAGACACAACCCGATGTACATGGGCATGGGTAAAAAAGAATTATGTGTTCTAGGGCGACTTCGACACATCATGTACTCTTGGGACACACTGTGTAATGTGGAAAATTTCATGTCATGTGTGTGAGAGGCACATGCAAAACCATCCTTTTTTAGAACACATAATGTACCCCTAGGGAACATCATGTACTCATTTAAGGATGGGTTATATTTCACTTTCTTCTCATATCATCTTCATAGTAATCTTGGGTGAGCTTCCTTGGACCATTATCAGTTGAGTGCATTCCCTTGGTCCATTCATATGGGGGTTTGGTGTAGTATTCCATTATCATCATTGAGGTTTATCCCTCTATATGTTCCTAGTTATTTGTTCAGTAAGGGTGAGTTCCTTTATTCTGGAGTGATTTTTCTCAGAACTCTTTGACTATAGACCCATTAACATGGGAAATGACTTTTTTCAAGGGGCCAAAGTGATCCTCGTTTCCCTTATTATTTCTTTGATGGAGTTTGTGGAATTGGCATGAGTAAAACTTATATGGGATCTAGTACCCTGTCTAACAGAATGTTTCTAATAATGTTTTGTGTCCCTTCAGTGATCCCTAGGAGTTGACCCCTATATTTATATAGAGATACAATCTTTTCGATGTGATATTAGTCTTATATAGTGTGTATCTCTAATAAATATCCTTAGCATCGAGTGTGACCTCTGGGATGGAAGGGATGTGCCATTATCTATTTGATACCTGATGACTGATATCTCTCACTTTAGTTCTATTTGGGACGATAGGTCTTATGGAGTCAGATCTCTTAAACAATTGTTACCTTGAAACCTCACTGTGAAACTTTGGCTAGAAGTGAATGAGACATATGAGACTTGGAGTATTTTATGAGTATTTCTTGATGTTTTAGTGTATATATCACATTATTATTGACATTTAATATGATCATTTGAATACTATTGATGTGTTTTTTGGTTATTTCACGATGTCTTATTGGGTATTATTATACTCATCCTTGTATGGGATCTGCCCACACATGTTGTGTCTTATGAAGAAGACGAATCTTATTACGGAGTCCTTAGAGTGTGGGGAGCATGTGAAGATTAGTTGGGATAGATAGAATTGGGTTTCTAATATTATTTCATTTTATTTAATTCCACTCCTTTTGATATGGTCGAACATTATTCATAATTTTGGGTGGGCTTATATTTGGACCCTTTTTATTCTTTTTAGTACTTTTCTATGTATTCTGACTATGAGATTATATATATATGCATATTTTGTTAGAATTTTTTTTCTTTTCAATATTAAATGAGCTAGTATATGTGTAGGTATGTGTTTAGGTACTTTAGGATAATACCTCCCATGTGTTTCATATGCCTTCTTGGAACTAGTCATCAGCCCCTGGCCTGTTAGAGGTGAGTTTGGGGTAGTTGGGACTCGGGCCCTATCGGGTCAGGTCATGATAGAATGGTATCTGATTGGGTAACCAGCACGAAGGGTTAAGAAACTTATTGAGTTAAGGACCAAATTTTTTAGTTTCTTTTTCCTTGCTATAAGGTTTGTTTGGGAACTATTGAAATAATTTTAAAGTGTTCTGAGTATGGATCTCAAGATAGGGTGTGTAGTTTTAGTGTGGAAGTGGAAGTATCTAGTCACCAGGACCATGATAACCTTTCTTTTGACTTGTTATATTTAGACATTGGTTATAGGGAAAACATGCTGGCATGAATTATATAATAATGGGTTTTCTTTTCCATGCCATTCTTGATTCATCTCTCCAAATACACACATTTACTATGATATGTATTGTTTTCTTATTGGATGAATTCACAGGGAAAACCGTCGATATTTCTATAGAATATTCAATATTTATCCTGGATGAGTGATGTGGTCTCCACGAGGGAACTTATATGACTTTTTTACACTAGTAGGAAATAGTGGGTTACAATGGTAGGGTCTTAGTTTAGGTTATAATGATGGTTCTAAGGGTGAAGTTTGTCTCAGGGAGGATGAGGATATCACAAAAAATGTCTGGAGTCCTTTGTGGACTAATGATAGAGGCCTTGGTGTTGGTGATTTTTGGAGTCTTACCCAAAGGGGTAGGCTATCTCTAGGGTTCTTAGGCCCTTTTTTTAATTATGTGTTAGGTTATCAAGGTGGTGTACCACTTAACCCCATGGCTATAGTATTTTTTATTTTCTTGGTGTTCTCCTCATTTCACAATTGAGGAGGTATGTACACAACTCATTGCACAATATCAACTAGGGTAAGCTAGGATGTGATAACATAGTTTCATTTTCCAAGGATCCGGTTACATTAAGTACAAGTATGAGAAATACCATTTGTGGTCAATTTTTTTCCTTGGGTGTATGTTTGTTAGAATCACATGGAACCATTGGGGTAGCATGATGGAGTGGGAGACCCAATTGAGAGCTTATTATCCCCATCATTTCATTAGTTTGTTCTTTTCAAGGATGAAAATATTCGATGGAGGTAATAATGTAATGTCTCATTTTTTTCCATTTAATACATTGGAATATTTCTAGGAATATTCAGAAACCAAGGTTCTGAGATGATGCATGATTCTGAGGTCCAATGAGCCTATAATTAATATTTAAAATATATTTAATATATTAAATATCATGCAAGAAAAGTTTTCCTAAAATTGTTGAATAAATCTCAAAAGGAGTCTAAAATCTGAAATTCGATACTGATTTTGGGTTCATAATGTCGGTTTACCCCAAGCACAACATAACCTTTGTCGATGTTGAGATTTTTAGTAAAATACAATCATAGGTGAATAAAATAAAATAAATATATTTAATTATTTATTTTGTTTCATTGATGTAGGGACCATTTTTACCTCTATAAATGCATAGTAATGATGAGATATCAGGGTTAGCTGCTAAACCCTAGAGACCTGTAGGACTATTGGAGGATATCCTTATTGGTAGATGAGATCGGATAAAATATGATCGAGGATCATGAGCCAACGCAGCTCGAGGACCTTGCTAATGATAATGATATAGATTTTTTCTTCATCAATGATTAATCAATATTGAGGTAGGATTTTTACTTTGTATTTTATCACTATTTGTTTCATCCCAAGATGAATGAGAATTAATCAACTAACATATTTATTCATGGATTGGTCATTTTATAAGTATGGGTTATATTCATGATTTGGGGATAATAATTTATTTGTTTGTTCATTGACATCTATTCATATTTATAAATCTTCCCTATGAAAAAGGATCAAGCTAAAATGAAAAAATGATGAGGGTCATTCCTTACTTTAACAGTTTATGTTTTTATCTCCCTCTTCAATGTGCATTCATCGATATCAATTTATTTTAACCTGATATTTAATGAATATTTGGTGAACTATCATTTAACAATTGATCTTTATCATAACATATCACTACCACCGGTTTGTGAGGGAGATTCATTGACACTATTGTAGTGTATGGACATTATAGTAGATCCAAAAATGGATTGAGAGATATTATTCATGGTTTCATCATGCAACATATACGAGGCATGGAAGCAATAGTTTCTAAGCACCATATTTTAACAGAATCCATCCAATGATAACAAAGAGGTCCAATCAACCACAAAGCCATATCTTATTGTGTGATTTAGGGTGGAATTGGTGGTTGGGGACTTCTTGTGTAAAGAAGTGTAAATGTTATGGAATTTATATGAAAAAATAGACTACAATACATGTAGTCTTATGAACACATGTAGTATAGTACCTTCTCTTTGGCACTAGGTTTTCTATATGGAGAAAAGTATCACACGATGTGTGACACATGTAGTATTTAATGTGAACCTCATCCTCCCAACTTGACGTGTACAAGGGGTACATTCCCAAGAGTCCATGTAGTGTTAAATTTTGTGTAACACATGGTATATGGCTCGGTGTGTATAGGGGGTACATGCCTAGGTGGCCATTTGGTCCCATATCCCATGTACTTGGGAAGAACATGAGTAGATTAGAGTACACAAGAATATATGATTACTAAATCATGTCCAAGTATAGTGACAGATACTGGTGTACACGGGTATGAAGAGAATGGAATGTTGAGTGACAAGGTGTCTTATACATGTCGTGTAATCTTTCTACATTCCATTAAATTTGGAAAAGTGCATGTCCTATGATCACGAAACACGTGCAGTACCAACCATTGTTATGACACACTGTGTACCCCTGGGGTCACACCATGTACTCCTTTGAGAATAGGTTTGATTATTATTTCTTCTCAGATCATATTCATAGTAAGCTTGTGTGAGATTCCTTAGACCAGTATTTATAAACTGTGTTACTTTGGTCCATTCCTTGGGGAGGTTTGGTGTAGTATTGCATTCTCATCATAGAGGGTGAGCCCTCTATAGCTTTCTGATGATATGTGTAGTGAGGGAGAGTTCCTTTATTATGTAGTGAGTTATCTCATACCACTTAGACTACTAACTCAGTATCTTGGAGCATGCATTCCTCTAAGATGCCTAGAGTGATCTTCATTTCTTTTGTGTCTCCTTAGATGGGGTTTGTTTAATTAGTGTAACTAACACTTATATGAGCATTGATACCCTATATTGGAATATTTTTACTTTAAGATATGATGTTCCCCATGGATCCTTGGGTGTTATACCCTATCTATGTATCAAGATCTAATTTTTTAGATGGGTTATTAGTCCGATGGAGTGTGTATTTTACACAAATCCCCTAATTATTGAGTGTGAACTCTGGGATAGTAGGTATGTGTCATCGGCTTAGCGAAACCCAATGAGTGATATCTCTTAATTGAGTGCCATCAGGGGTGGAAGGGCTCATGGAGTAATATCTCATGGAAAAGTGTTACCTTGAAACCTCAAAGTGGAACTCTAATGATCTAAACTTTTATAAATGAAATTTTCCTTACGATTTAATTAAATGTTTTATTATGTAATATTTTTATAGAAAACACATTATATTATTTCGTCCTATCGGATTTAAATGACTGTTAAGCATCATTACCATTGATAATATAGTCATTGAACAATGATCACATGATTAGTGTAAATATATGGTTTTAAAAAATCTAAATGGTGTGGAAAAAAGAAGTTATAAACTCAACTAGTATGATCATACCCAATGGTCCATATGTCCTCAAGCATATCTCCCTGAATTTCAGAGGCTGCCGACTAGTAGTGAGGGCCTTGGGTGTGTCCTTGGGGAGACTATCCCCTCATTACCAAAGTGTATCATAGTGGATGAGTGTAAAAATAGGTAAATAGTGGAATAAATAAAAGTAAACAAAAGGAATCATAGAAAATAGATACCACAATAAAAATAACCAAAACAAGTGGAATAGCCTTCAATAACTAATGACATGTCATGTCACTAGAAAACTATAAAAAATGGATACAAGACAGTAGGAATAACATGTTCTACAAAGTATAAAAGAATTGAAAGTCTATCACAAGCATCCTGAGCTCCGGCTCTATCATCTTCTAAATAGCTCAATACTAAATAGAAAGCAATCAAGTGTTTCAATTTGTATGCTTCCCTTTGTCAACACCTGCAACCATGTAATCTACCCTGGGTACCAAACAAAATATGGATAAGGTGTTCAATAAATCTCATAGGGCCACCACTAATAGTGTATTTAACATCAATCTAATGTAATGGAAATGTAATAGTGTACAAGCATGCATATATAACGTAAATAAGTACAATGTATCTAAATTACCAAGTAATTGCTTCTTCCCTCAGCTGGTGTCTGAACATAACTAGTCGATAAATTTATTATTACCAGTTTATAGATAAGTCACATGTTAACAATTTCAAATGTTCCATTTTTAAACAAGGAAACATGTAATGATATTTAATAGTGAAGTCCCAAGGTAATAACCAAGGTGATGTAGACCTCAAGGGTTTCCAAATTTGTAATAACTATATCCAGGAAAGGGTAAGAGTGTAGTCCAAGGAGAATATTCCAATGCATTCCATAATAAGGTTCCTACTGAATCTGTGGTGATCATCCAAGGTAAAATGGGGTTAAGTAGATACAGGTCCCAAAGGGCTATAACCATGGCACCAACATGCCAATGATGGATCTAGGGAGTTTATCCAAGGAATCCTATGATGGTATGTAAGGTATTCTACGGTGTCATATCAGGCATTAAAATAATAGACAAGGATCTGAATCTATGTGGGGGTCAACCTATGAAAGTCGTATCTTTAATGGAATAGAGTTCCTGAGTTCTCATCGCATTCTATAATGAGAATCCAAGGAGAGATCAAGTAAAGTAATTTTTGTTTAATTATGACTGAAAATCCATTTTTTGGTATTTTCAAATGAGACTTTTAAGGGGTAAGTGTGAACCAGAACAACTTCATCCAATTAAAACATAAAAGAAAAAACATCCCAGACAGAAACTATTAGAACAACCCCTCTCTAGTGGTAACAACATTATAATAATCCATCATCTTCATAATACCACACGGCTAGTTGTACCATGTAGGATTTCACGGTCCTGGTATCGATGGAAAAAGTCATACCCTCTTAAACATCCAAATCCGAATGGCCAAACATGGTGACGCTTACTGCTCTAGCTCCTCATCTGGAGCTGTTCCATGTAGAATGTCTAGATTTTCCACAAACCATAATCAAAATCAATCACCCCATACAAAACTTTCCAAATTCAAACATTATAGCAGCACAGTCTAATAAAAAGACAACTTCCTCTTGTTCATTTTCCTCTTATAGCAATTCACCCTCATCTGTCACAAAATCCTAAACATTGGCCCTCTCTGCTCTTTCAATATTTCAACTGAAGAAAGCAGTGATCGCCTATTTGACTCAACCACAATACTTCGCATCAGAATTGATCCAAAAGAAGTCCAAAAATCAGCGCTTGAACAAAACCTTGCTGCTGCCATGAAACACCCTCCGACCAGCTGTAGCATTTCAAAGAGGAAGACGAACCGAGGATTGTGAAGCTGAATCGTCGTCACCGAGGACTAGAATATAGGAAATCGCATCAAGGGAGCATTGTCGTTGAAGGGGTCTGAGCATATCGAAGCCAGCAACACCACTCTGGGCTTGGAGCCGACCAGATTGAAGCTGCAGAAGAACCCTCAACTGATTCCAAATCGATCGAACCACGACAAGTGGAAGGAACTGGCGAGAACGGACATGGGTTATCTGGAGACATCGACTCCACAAAACACCAAACAAGATTCCAAAAGAAAATCCTTTAAAAAGATCCTGGAACCTATGAAATATTCATAAAAACAGGAATGAGGAACACGATGTATGGGTAGGAAATGTCGAAGATCCTCCAACTCGACATTGAAGGCTGCATGGCCTCCCCCCTCCAGGTCACCGTCAAAGAAACACTAGCATCACACGAAGGAAGTGATCCGCTGCACAGAGGCCCCCGATGATGTATCCAATCAATATTCTATTTAATTATGAATTCATGTAATATTTCATTTGGTTCATGCCTTTCTTTTCATTAGTGTGACAAGTTCAAGTAGCATGCAACCATTTTACCAAGTCATTTGGTTCATGACTTGACTTTAATTAGTGTGACAAGGTCAAGTAGCATGAAACCATTCATTTAATATATTTAAATTATATTATATTTTCAAGGTTCATTAAACTACCTTCCAGTAATGTGGTAAGGGGTGTTGCAGATATGCAACCAACCATTCATTTACATTATAGTCCAAGTCATATACTTAGTATAATTTCAAATTCACATTTCACATTTTATTATAAAATTGATGTACTTACCTTAAATGGGTCAATTTGTGAGCATACATGGTACTTTCGATTTTGCAATTCAAAATATAAACCATGTTAATTAATGTAGAAAATATTTCCTTTGGAATGGTGAAGACAAGGCACCCACGAATGGTGGAAAAAATGTGTCAAAACACTAAACAACAATTGTGGAATAACCTTCAACATGGAAAAGATTGGGTTGTGGGTGTAACCACTAATAACTAGACACATATTTGAAAATATAACAACCATACAATTCTAATTATTATAAAACTGGAATCTAAATTCTATAAACGACACCATATGAAATCAATGGGCTCCACATGAAAATTCCAAAATCAATGAATTTTATGGATGAGTTATAGACCACCCACCTTAGGCTTGTATGACTCCCCTCCTTTGGTATTGGCCCTTGATTTAGCTCATATTGGAGTAGATATATGAAAAGGAGAAAAACACTCAAACCCTGATAACTTGGTCGAGATAAATAGACAAGGAGAACGCCTCAAGCGAACCTGTGTACTTACTGTTTCTTATTTAATGTGTTGAATAGAAGCTCTATCAGATTATGGATGAAGTAGATCACCAGATCCCTAGATTTTTCTTTCATAGGGATCCAAAATGAGAGCTATGAAGGTAAATCCCGCATAATCTTGGATTGGGGAAGAAGATTGGTTAATTATATCATTAAGGGAAAAAGAACAATTTACAATTAAAATAGACTATGCACGGTTTTTCCACACTTTTTGAAAAAAAATGCACAAACAATGCATAGGTACCTTGGTAAAAGGGGAACTCACATGCTTAGGCCACATAGCCATGCAAGGTGCATCTGTTTAGAAAAACACCATCCACAGAGTTAGGCAAATTGTGCACCGACTGTGTGACTTGGCCAGTTTCCCAATAAAAATGGGTTATAGGATTCAAAAATTCCGTAGAAACCCATACGACCATTACTAACCCACTAGGGATCCATATTAGGTCCAAATTATATATTTAGACCAAAATTTAAGGAATCCATACCTCAGTGAAAAAACTGGGTTCTTATAGTCTTTCCCCTTTAAAAGAACTCTTCCCAAAGTTCACCTTCCAAGGGTGGAGAAACACTATATGAGAAAAACGCTTTCCACTGAGCATGTACGTTAGCTTCCCCCTCTGAAGTCCCATCTAGTACATAGCCATGCTACCATAGCACAAGTACTAGAGTGATAGACTGGCCTTGGAGAGCCTTCGTTCCCTGGTCAATGATGTATACTGGATACTCCAAAAAGGTTACATCAATATCTAACTCAACATCCTCTGGATCAAAGGTATGAGAAAGTTCGGCATGATATTCGCAAAGATTTGAAACATCGAAGAAATCATGCATGGAATAATACTTCTAAGGTAGTATCAACCGATAAGCTACCTCTCCGAATCTCTATAGAATCTCCAACGGACATATATAATGAGGTGACATATTTCCCTACTTTCGTAACCGTCTATGCCCTAGCATGGGTGATACCAAAAGAAACACATGATCCCCAAACATAAACTCAATAGGTTATCAATGACAATCGACCTAAGATTTCATTCTATATTTTATAGTAGTCATATGATTTCTAATCAACTAAACCTACTCTGAAGTCTCTTGAATGAGATGAGGACCTTGTAGGGCTACCTCACCAACCTCTGGCCAGCACAAGAGTGAACAGTATGGACTGCCATATAAGTCCTCAAAAGGAGCCATCTGAATTGTTTCATTAAAGCTTTTATTATATGAGAACTCTAAGAGAGGGATATGTTTCTCCCATAAACCACTAAAATCAATGACTCATGCTCGAATCATATCCTCTAGAACCTATATTGTCTGTTCTGATTGTACATCATTCTGAGGGTGAAAATATATGCATAGAATCATTTTTGTCCCCATAGCCTTGTGTAATCCCTTTTAGAACCTTGATGTGAAATGATAATCCCTATCCGAAATGATAGTACGTGGGATCCTATGGGGTCATATGATCTCATGGATATATGGTCTTCCCAGTTCATCAACTGTGAAAGTTTCACAAATATGTATGAAGTGGTCTGGTTTCATTTTTTGGTCAATCACTACCCATATAGTGTTGCTGACCCTTGGTAAACTAGGTAAGATGACTATGAGATCCATAGAAACATCTTCTCATTTCCATTCCAGGATTGGAAGCGGTTCTAACATTATTGAAGCCCTCTAGTGCTATGCCTTCTCCTACTGGAAGGTGGTACACCTAGTGATAAATCTATCTATCTAATGAATTATCCCAGTCCACCAATACTGGCATCGTATTTCTTGATACATATTCAATATTCCTAGATGAAATGCCCACTGTGAGGCGTGGGACTCTTTAATAAACTCTTGTATCATATCTGTAGGAACCCAAATACGTCCACATAGATACAGGATGTCGTCTCTATCCACAAACCAATCGAGAGGTAGTTTATCTCTTGATATACTCTCATAGAGAACCAAGCCACCATGATTTGAAAACTATTCAATCTTTATCTTCTCAATGAGGGAAGAGTTAATTGACAAGGATGATAGGTAAGACTACTCATGATTATCATGATACACTAGATGCAGCTCAAAAAAGAGGGCCATTAACTTCCATTCACCATTGGATTCTCATATGGAATGAGTTTAAGTTTTACAACTTAGTTCATCTACAACCACATTGCCCTTATTAGGTATATAAAAAAGATAAAAATAAAAGTATTGTAGATACTCGACCCATATTCGCTGTCTGAGGTTCATGTCACATTGTTAAAAGATATATTTTAGGCTCATGTGGTCCATGCGCACCACAAAGAGCCCACCCAATAGATAATATCTCCAGCATTGTTAGGCATAGAAAAATGCTACTAGAACACAATCTTGTGTTGGGTAATTTCTCTCATGAGGCCTCAACTGATGAGATCCATACCCAATGACTTTTTACTCATACATCTGCACTACTCCTAGGTCGATTCCTAATGAATCACAGAAGATGGTATAACCTATACTTAGCTCCGAAAGAGTCAGAATAGGTGTCGATACAATCCTCCCATTCAACTGTTGAAAGGATTTATCACATGATTATGGACATATAAATGGGACACCATATTTTTTCAGAGGATTAAGAGGTTAAGAAAGATGTAATAATTCTTGTATAAAATGTATGTAATATCCATACATCCCCAATAAACTCTATATATCAAACACATTCTTGGGATGCTCCTAGGAAATAAAACACTATCCTTTTCCTGGTCAACAAATAAACCTAATTCTGAGATAATATGACCCCTGAAGTGAATTATGTCAATCTAGAAGTGTAACTTAGAAATCTTGGCATAGTGCTGATGATCTATCAGTGTACTCAGAATAATCTCAAGATGTTTAGCATGGTCGATACAATTGTGATAATACACCAAGATTTCATCCAAAAATTCCATGACAAAAGTGTCCAAATATGGGTGGAACCCCTATTCATCAAATCCATGAAAATGGAGTGCATGTTCATAATACCAAACTATCTAACAAGGTACACATAGAGACTATACCTGTTATGGAAAGTTGTACAAGGTATGTATGATGGTCTTCCTTACACCTGATGACAACCCGATCTCAATTTGATCTTAGAAAAGACCTTTACTCCTTAGAGTTGGTCAAAGAAATCATTTTTTTGAGAAAATGGATATCATTTCTTGACCATAATATGGTTCAACCTTCTGTAATCCATGCATAGAAGTAATCTTTCATCTGCCTTCTTAGTTAAAATCATGGGCACCCAAGAGGATGTATTGTGCTATATAAAACCTTTGGACTCTAAATCCTATAACTATTGCTTGATATCTTAAAGCATTGTTGGTTTCATCATGTATGGAGGAATGGAAACTAGAGCTACCCCAGGTACAAGCTCAATTGTAAACTCTACCCCTCTCTCTGGAGGTAAGTGAAAACAACTGTTAGGAAAGACATCCCTAAAATGATAAACTACTAGAGGGAAATAAACATGGAATAAACCCTGATCCTCTATTAAGAGAGTTTCAATATAAATGGTCACTCCACCTAGAAAATGATGCTATGGTCCACCTCCACCAGTATATACATCACACACAACCTTATGTAGATAACTTCTTCCATTTGATGTTGTAAAATATACTTTGTGGAGATTACAGTCTACAAAATCATGATAATGAACCATCAAATACAATCCGAGTATGACATCGAAGCCCATCATCTTGAGAAAAAATAGGTTCCATAAGAAAGGGTAACTACCTACATTAAGGGGAAATCCCTAAATTGGCATATACACTCTGTTTGTAACCCTAACAATGTATCTAGAGTTTTTACACCATTGTAATATTGTATCTCCAATCTGAGACATTCTATGATGGATACAAAGATAAATGAGTTTGAAGCACCTGTATCCAATAAAGAAGATACTATATTAGTGGATACTAGAATAGTACATCATACTACAAATAGTCCCATAGGTTGATCCTTGGGTATCGGATGTAGTTCATAGACTAACATGATCCTTAGCATGGGCAACAGATTGACTACCATGATCATAACTGCTCTTATGGAACTAATGGTGATCAGGGGTCTGGCTACCATGACCACAAACTCCTCCTCATCCAAACCTATCGGTTCTATTCCAACTCCCCGCCTAATCTGGCACAAAAGAATCTACTCCTGAAGGTGGATCTTGTGTGGATACTTTTCCACTCGAAGCTGGTGGAAAGGTCCTACAGAAACATTAAAGATGACCCATACGATTTCAATCCTAACACTCTAGTGGGTATCTATCACATAGAGGCTTATAATCCTCCCATAATATACACCAATGAAACACATTATAGCTATCTAAATGGGAATTTAGGTTGTTACTTCACTGATGAGTAACCTAGAGGGAACATTCACTACAACCGAAAGAACTATTGGCTTGATGCTACACTAATCTTCTATACCTAGTACTATTGTTGTACCCCAAGTTATGATAAGTGAAAAAATCCTAGTTGGCTATTTAAAAGAATTTAGGTAGGTGAAATACATTCAACAACATTTGGACGGCATACTGCATCCCATACTCAAAGCATCTAGCATGAAAAATCTCATCACCGTCTAGAAGTGGAGAAAAGCGATGTAACTCTGTGAAACGTGATGATTATTCCATAACTGAAATTGAACCATTCTTGTGATGTATGAACTCTTTGGATCTATCAGCTCTTAGCATCTGAGTAAAGAAATGATCATAGAAGGCACTCTAGAAATCAACCCATAACATTCCCTGATGACGATAGACCTGAGTAATCATGTCCCGCCAATGCTTGGACGAATCTCGAAGCATGTATGTAGTAAGCTTAACCATTTTCTCCAAAGGAATTTCTAGATGCTCAAATGTAGATAGGGTGCCTTCTAGCCAAGACTCAACTACCTTTAGACCACCATCCCCTGAGAAAGTTGGAGGATGCTACTACTAGAACTCACGAATCTGATTAGCCATCGTAGGTGCAAGCCATGGAGCACCATGCATAGACTGTATTAGATGTAGGAAACTATCACAAAATTTGGAATCATTGACCATATTAGGTATAGTAGGTGGTGCTTCAAGATGTACTCCTAGAGGTATGACTGGCAGCTAAGGGCCCACAAAATCTTGAGCATGGTCATCACCATCTTCCCAGCATATGACAAGAGGACGTCATGGCAACATAGGTCTACAAATTATAATCACATGTCTCAGAACAAGCTTATGAAGAAAGATAGAATCACTAGCGGAAGTTGAATGTAGGAAAATAACTACCGAGGGAATACTACCTGAACTAACTTCTTAGATGGACAGGTATTAGTAAGTGATCAATTTTAATTTTCATTTTGTATTATATTTAATTACCAGATTCACTCCTTTACATTTAATAAACATGGAAAGGTGAGATATAGATATGAAAACAATTCATTTTATATGTCATGATTTATTTTATAATGGATAGCCATTTCCAGTGAATCAGTTCCCAAACACCTTTCACTAGAAATGAATCCCATTTATTTATATATTAATGGCTTGACTCATTAAATTAATCATCTCAACCCATAAGGGCCCATACACCTCAAGAATTGAGACATGAAATCACTCAATCGAAACCAAGATAAATACAATCATACGCTAACTATCATAGCATCACTCAACAATCATAGTCATATCAAGCAACAAAAATCTATGAAATTCATCAATATGGAATGAGAATATGCTTGCCATGTGAATTCTAGGTGCCTATAAAGATGCATGTAATAATGATACTTTCCATCATATCATCGAGCCAAGGATTAAATGAATCCTCATGTAGTGTAATAATCAATAACACCACACAACATGTGAGTCACCCAAGAGTGGAATAATGTCATCTATAATAGGAAAAATAAATACAAAAGATATAATTTTGGGTCACATGTATTTTACCCCAAACATGGGTTTGTGATGCCCAAGAATGGATTATGAACATGTCCCAATAATTATTAATCTCCAATCTATTGTCTCCAAATAGAAAGGCAAGGAAAGAGCACTTCTAATACCACATTGTGACATCCTGGACCCGGATGCCACTAATCAAGTGCCCGGATCCTGGTGGGCCACATGGCCTCAAGATCCTCTCCCTAAACTCCAGAGGATTCAAACTAGAAGAAAGGGCCTAGGGTGTGTTTGTGGGGAGACTATTCCCTCATTACCAAATTGTAGCACATTGGATAAGAGTAAACATAGGTAAATAGAAGAATCAATATAATAAAACATAAGGCACACCAGAAAATAGAGACAATAGTAAAAATAACTAAAACACTTAGAATATCATTCAATAACTGGTGATATGTCATATAACTAGAAAACTACAAAACATGGATACAAGACAGCAGACATAACGTGTTCCACAATTTATAAATGAAATGAATGACTATCCCAAGAATCCTGAACTTCGACTCAGTCATTTGTTATCAAGCAACACACTAAATTGCAAGTAATCAAGTGTTTGAAGTTTTATTCTTCTTATTTTCAACAACTGCAACCATGTAATCTGCCCCAGGTACCAAAGGGTTCCTAGGGAGAGTAGGAGATAAATCTCTGTGGGCCACCACCAACAATGTCTATAACATCCATCCCATGTAATGGAAATGTAATAGTGTGTATGCTTGCTTATATAAAGAAAATAAGTACAATGTAACTAAATACCTAAGTTATTGATTCAAACCTTGACTGGAATCTAAAAATAACCAGTCCATTAACTGATTATTACCAGTTTATAGATAATTCGCATCTTATTAATTGAAAAGGTTCACGGTTTTAATAAAGAAATTTGTAGTGATATTTAATAGTGAATTCCCAACATAATAACCAAGGAGACGTAAACATATAGGGTCCCAACTCAATAATAATTGTATCTTGGAGAGGGTAAGAGTGTAATCCAAGGATCATATTCCATGTAATTCCACAATAAGGTGCCTACAAAATACAAGGTGATCATCCAAGCTAAAATTGGGCTAAGAAGAGACAAGGTCCAATGGGTGGTAGCCATGGCACCTGTCAATGATGGATCCAAGGAGTGTATCTAAGTAATATTATGATGATATGTAAGGGATCCTATGTTGTATTAGAAGATATCCAAATAATATACAAGGATCAGGATCTATGTAGGCATCAACATTTACAATTTGTATCCTTGGATCCGAATGGGGTTCCCAATTGCTCATGGAATTCTCTAATAAAAATCCATGGAAAGCTCGAGTCAGACCATTTCTATTATATTATGAAGTCATTTAATATTTCATTTAGTTCAAGCCTTTCCTTTTATTAGTGCGATAAGTTAAAGTAGTGTTCAACATTTTAATCGTGTCATTTGGTTCCTTTAATTAGTTTTACATGACCAAGTAGAATGTAACCATTCATTTAATCCATTTAAAGCTTATTCCATATTCAAGGTTCATTCTGATTCCTTCTAGTAATTTGGTAAGGGATGCTATGGATATACAACCAACCATTCTTTTAAATTTATGTCCAAGTCATAAACTTAGTTTACTTTCCAATTCACACTTCACATTTTATTATCAAATTGATGCACTTACCTTAGATGGGTCAAGTGTGGAGCATACATGGTACTTTCCATTATGCAATTCAAAATATAAACCAAGAAATTTAATATAGAAAATATTACCCTTAGAATGTTCAATCCAAGTCACACCTGAACAGTAGAATAAATGTGTTAAAACACTAAACAACAATTATTTAATAACCTTCAACATGGGAAGTATTGAGTTGTGCGTATAACCAATAGAAAATAATCACATATTTGGAAAGATCATAAATATATGGTTCTAGATATTATAAACATGGAATTTAAATTATATAAACGACACCCAATGGAATCAATGGGCCCCATATGACAATTCTAATATCAATAAACATTAGGGATGAGTTATAGACCCCCACTTTATGCTGGTACGACTCTCCTCCTCAAATATTGGCCCTTGATTTGGCTCATATCAGATTAGATCTATGAAAAATTGAAAAAATGATCATACACCAATAACTAAGTTGATAAAAATAGAGAAGGAGAACAGCTCAAGAGGACTCAAGTACATACCATTTCACATCCAATGTGACAAATGTAAGCACAATCAGATCCTGGATGAAAGATATCTCTAGATCCCTATATTTGGCCTTCAAAGGCATCCAAAATGAGATCCATGGTGGTAAATCCCACATAATATCATATTAGGGAAAGAGGGAGGTTAATTACATCATTAAGGAAAAAAGGACAATTTAACCTTAAAATAGCATGTGCATGGTTTTTCTGCATAGTTTTATAAATCTTGCGCAAACCATGCACGAGTACCTAGGAAGAAGGGGTTATCACATAGTTAGGTCACACGACCATGCACCAACTGCACAAGGTGTCTCTGTCCAAAAAACTCCATCCGTAGGGTTAGGAAAACTATGTGCCAATTGTGCACCAACTATGAAACTTGGCCAGTTTCCCCAAAAATATGTGTTATGGGATTCTAACTTGCCTCGTACACCCTAACACCACTACTAACCCATTATGAACCCATATTAAGTCCAAATTAATGATTTAGACTGAAATTTAAATGATCCATACCTGAGTGAAAAACTGGGTTCTTACATTCTGAGGGAGATAGAATCACTGGTCTTTTCCCTTGACCAATCCAAAGTTGAGATCCAAAAACTTAAGAATGATCAAAACCATTTATATTATAAGTTCAAACCCATTTAGATTATGGCCCAAACCATGTTCATCGAACCACCCCATGAAAATATCATAGTCGCACACCTCACCATTAATGAATTTTTTGGTGTATTAAAGGGATATGTATCAAAACCCAAGAAATATGATTATGTACATTATTTTTTATTTAATAATAAATATATTTTCATTCTATTATTGTTAAATTATGAATTATTTTTATTTTGATACAATAAAACATGAATAATATTTTTTGTGTAATATTAAAACTCCATTAAGGAATTTATTTTGATGAATTAATGGATATTTGAAGTAAATAATATTTTTATAAAATATGATTATTAAATAATTTTTATTAAATATAAATGATAATATAATTTTTATGGAGTCAAATTTAATTTTTATAAGGGTTTAAAAATTGTTATTGTCAATAAAACCAGCATTTCATAATAATTGTCGATTTTATTTCAAAAGTTAAAATTTACATATTTAGAAAAAAAATAGATAAAATGGATATTTTTTGGATTCATAATGTTGAAATTATCCAATAGTGAATTTTTCATAATTTTCTAAGAAAGTCGAATTTTCTAGTAAAAAATAAGTACCGTTTAAATATAATTTATGTATTATGACATCATAATGACCCAAAAGTGATGTAATAAATACTATAATTGGTTTCCATGGCCAAATATGTGTTTTAATTTTATAATATGTGATTTTAAGTTTATTTCATTAGTTATATAAATCCTTTATGAATCCTTCAAACCCATTAATATATTTTAATGTTTTAAAATCATTTATATAAGAGTATGACTCACCTCCACATAATCAAGGGGATTATTTTTTTAATTTCTTCCCTTGAAATATAAATTAATTAAATAAACTCCCATTTGGTGGAAACCATGGTCAGAAACCAATGGAATGTTTATGGTTTTAGTTATTTTATTATGTATAGTACAAAACTTATGTTTAAAAAATATTAAAGAAATCCATACTCTTTTCCTATATAAACACGCCAAATATACCATTATATTCAAAAAAAATTACATTTCCCTACTCTTACATCCTTTCTATATATCCCTAAAAAGGTTCTCATAAGCTCTCAAAAGTCACCTTGAAAGCATTTGGTGACACATGCTTAAATAAGGGATCATCACCTTCTCTTCATTATTCAAGTTTCCTTATTATCTTATACCTTATATTTACAATTAATTTTATTTGGATATTTATTTACTTTTCACTATTTCTGAATATTTTATTTCCAAATTATTATAGACACCTTTTTCTATAATTCAACCAATTTTCTGAATTTTTAAGTGACGTCGTTATGCTGTCAAAATTTCAGTATGATTTCCTATGAAAAAACAGTTGTTTAGTGAATACCAAACTCATTTCCTATCAAGGTTGTTCAATTTTATACACTTATACTTCATTGAATATTTATATTCATGTTTTTATTACACAATCCTTTATCAAGTAATAATATATGATGATGAATGAATCCATATAGTATGATCTATGTTTCATAATTAACCATGATAATGGAATGAATGTGATGGATGCACCCAGAATTATATAGTGCTATAATGAATTGGGTGATGTTTAGTCTCATGAGACATCATGTTGGGATAAAGAGTAAACCTAATTCCTTTACCATAATTTTTCCATCATGATGTCTGGGTAGTTATCTTTGACCTGTGTTTATCAAGTTGTCTTTTTAGTTGTTTCCACATTACCCATGTTATAATTATTATGCTATATTATGCCTTATTATTCATGTTGCATTTATTCACCATTGATATGACAATTTTAAAAAAAATTATTAACTTATTCCATGATTATTTTATTTCTAATATTTATAGATCACCCATTTCTTATGTATGTCTTCCGGTTATCTCATACAGTTTTATGTGTGAGGATGTTAAAGAAGTTTTCAATAAATATGATGTTTTTTTCTATTTTAAATTGCTATCTAATGTACCTAATTTCCAAAGACACTATAATTATCCATAATTCAGGTTTTTAAGTGTAATCTTATGTAATAAATTATGAATTGATGTGTAATAAAGAGTATGGTTGTTGTAGTTGGAATGAAAGGAAAAGTTTAGTTATTTTTGGGATTATGATTAGAAAACTCTAGAGAAATCCTTGAGGAAAATACTAAGTATAAGAAAAAATTCCTAAATTTTTCTAATTATAGATTAATTATTTTATCAATAAAATACATTCATGTCTTATACTAAAAGTGGATATGGTTCTGGAATAAATGTGCCTAGGGGTAACAACTCTAACATGGTGTGTCGAGCCTAACTCGGTGTAACCTGGTACACAAAAATGGGCCTTAATGTGCACCTGTTTTGACACTCCTAGGGAATATTCTTTATAAATTTCATAATATCATTACAAAAAATAGTAATGGAAAAAAATCCCATAAGAGTATATGTTAGGAAATATATCATGGATAACTTATATTGAATCTTGGAAATTCATAAGTTATGAAATAAATGTAATTTATAAGTTATCCCTTTAATTTCATTCAATTATACCTTTATTTGTTTTATATTTTAAAAAAAAGCATCCCTAAATTCATATTTATTCTAGAAAATTACTAGAAATAGTTGGAATTGGGTAAACAACCAATGTGACGGGAAATGTAATGAATTCCCCCAATGAGATGTTTAAAACAATGGGAGAATGAATCACAAAATTTATAATATTACTCTCTTAGATAAATAAGGTCAGGAATAAAAACATTGATCATGAGGAGCTTCCAAATCCCCTTAATAGAGAACAAGCTATGATTGAGTCCTTTTAGTGACAAAGGCCTCTGACTTTCAAGGGATCATCTAATACCTTAATCACGAAACAATGGATCACCACCAATGAGACGATATTCTCCATACATAAATGTTATAAATAAGAGAAGGTTCTACTGGCTATTTATCATATGGAGGGAGAAGCTAATGATTGGTGGAAAATAATCAAAAAATTTAAGCCTGATGAGGATATCGAAGAGATGGGCTTAAAGAAATTCTAGAAAATTCTTTTCGGTAAATATTTTCCTTGAATTATTTGTCTTAAAATGGAAAGGTATTTCCTATCCCTCAAGAAAAATAATGATGAATCTATCGATGAATCTGAGGAAAACATTAAAATATTTTTTTGATACACCTTTGGTGTAGTCGCTACCCCCCCCCCCCCCCCGAATGAAAGGTTGGCCACTTCTTTGGTGGGCTAAAACCTAATCTATGAAAATCCCTAGTGTTCTAAGACTTTGATAGCTATAAAGAAACTGTTTAATGTGACCTCAATGGTGAAAATGGATATCTGTGAATCTGAAGGGTATCACATGGATAAAAAATAGAAAGTGTAGTTTAATTCTTGATAATCAATAAAGAAATATAAAGGTTCCATGAAATTTTAGCACCCCCTTGTCAAAGGTGTAGAAAGAAGCACCTCAGAAATTGCCTAAGGAAAACGAGGGATTGATTTAGGTGCAAGAAGGAAGGACACCAAATTGATGATTACTGATAGTATAAACCCTATAATGTGATGGGGGGAAATTATCTTGTCAAACCTTAGTGTAGTGTTCATTTCCTCAACTTCATGAAACTAGGGAACTTTTCCAACCAATGCATTAACCCAAAGGTGTTCGAAGACAACCAACAACCTGCTGGGTAGTAAGGGATAACTTTTTCCATCATAATGGCTGAGGTGGATCCCAAAAATAATGTTGTGATAGGTATTCTAGTTATCCATTAAAAAATAGTTAACTTACTTTTAGATCATGGTTCTATGAATTCCTTCAAATCATGAATTTTTAGTATAACAATTCAATCACCACCACAAATCATGAAATTAGAGCAATTAGTGAAATCATAAAATGGTGAAATTATTACATCCCAAGTATAAAACTCATCCCCTATAAAATTTGTGTGTTGAACATCCTATTGAACATTTTTATTCTTCCTTTAGTTGAATTTTATTCAATTTTGGGTATGGAATGGATTTCCCAATATATAGCCTAAATAAATTTCTATGATAATAAAATCACTCTCCCTATTGTTAATTGACTCCAAATACTATACAAGTGCAAGGAAGAGGATGAATCTTATTTAGGACCAACATCTCAAGAATAGATACTATTACCCTATGGGCAAGAATATTTAGCTCAGATTATTGATTTTAATGAAAGAACCATCATCTAAGACATTCTTATTGTGAGGGAATACACTAATGTATTTTATGAGGAATTGTCTGGTCTTCCTCCAAAATGATAGGTTAAATTTTCAATCAATTATATACATGGGGTGTTACCATTATCCAAGACTCTGTATAGAATGGTTGTTGTGTAACGTGTGGAGTTGAAGAAACAAATATAGTTTAATCTTGATAAAGGGTTCATATTCCCAAGTTCTTCACTATGGGGTGTACTAGTCCTCTTTGTCAATAATAATGATGGTCCAATACTACTTTGAATTTATTATCATGAGACCAATAAGATCATGATAAAGAACAATTATTGTTTTCCATGGATTTATGACTTGTTTGATCAGCTACATGGATCACAATTCTTATCCAAGGTGGATCTTCAGTCAGGATAATACCAATCTTGGGTGAAGATGGAGGATATCCCCAATAATGTGTTTTGTATATGGTACAGACACTATGAGTTTATAGTAATTCCATTCAGAATCACTAATAGTCCAAAAATATTCATGGAATCGATGAATAAATTTTTTAAAGATTACCTAGAATTTTTTTATGGTAGTATTTAAAGATGATATTATAATATTTTCCAAATACAAGGAGGATAATAAAGAGTATTTGAGAACAATGGAAAAGACCTTGGGAAAGGAGAAGCTTTACACTATGTACAACAAATATTAATCTTGGGTGAAAAAAGTATCATTATTGGGGAATATCATCATAAGTAATGGGATATTTGTGGATCATTCAAAGATAAAAGAAATTGAAGGATGTATGAGGCCAACATATGGGACAAATAACTATATTTTTCTTGGTTTATCTGGGTATTATCATCAATTTTTGAGAAATTTCTCATGATTTTCAAACCCTGTAACCAAGATAACGCGTAAGGGAGTCAGGGTTTATTGGAATTATGAATGTGAAGAGAGCATTAAGGAGATAAAAATAAGTCTCATCACTACAATTTTGTTCACACAACTCATACGAGGATAACTTTTTTGGTGTTCGGAAATGAATAAAAGAATGGTTTAGGATGTGTGTTAATTGATAATGAAAAGGTCATAGACTATGATTCCTAGAAGTTGAATGTTCATGAATAGAACTACCTAATACATGATCGGAATTTGGTTGTGCTAATATTCACTTTGAAAATAAGGCAGGATTATCTCTATGGGGAGAAGTGTGAAATATATACATAAAAAAGACTCAAGTATATATTCACATAGAAAAATGATGAATATTCACCAATAAAGATGGTTAGATATTATCAATGACTATGACTACTCAATCCACTACCATTATAGTAATACAAATATAGTGGTATATTCTCTATTTAGATAGGATCCATCAATTTGATCATTGATGATTATTAAGAGGGATCCGATCTTCTTAGATTTAAAAAGGATGTACATGGGAATCATAAAGGAAAGAAAATCAATAATCCTTTCAAAAATATTTCACATCCATCCCTTATATAGAGGTTAATAGATTCTTAATGAGATGGAGTTTTAATTTAGAAGAATGTGGAAACTATAAGAAAATGGAAATCCTCAAAGTTCAATGTTAAAGATGAATGAGTTGTGAGATTTAGGTCATAACTATGTGTACCCAAAAATCACGAGTTAAAGAAGGAACTATTGGATGATGCACATAGTTGACATTATCCATTCACCTAGGAAGCAGAAAGATATATTGAGATATCTAGGAGCACTATAAGTGGGACAATATGAAGAAGAATATTTCTGAACATACAATAAATTTCATGTCCTAACAGAAAGTGAAGGTTAAATGGTAGGAGTCTAAGGGAATGATACAACCATTACACATACCAACATGGAAATTGGAAAACCTCACCATTGAATTTTTCACTAAAATTCTGAAGAAATCTAAAGGATACAATTCTATCTCGATTTTTTTGTATCATCTTACAAATAATACACACTTCATTGAGATTTGAGAGAATTTCTCAGTAGAGAAAATTTTATGGATATACATCAGAGAAATGGTAAGTTTGCATGGAGTACCACTCTCGATTATATCTGATTGAGATCCAAGATTCACCTTTGTGTTTTTGAAGATTCTCTAACATGCTATGAATACTGATTTGAAATTTAGTACAGATTATCACCCCAATACCAATGGAAAATCTGAGCAGACAATCTATAAACTTGAAGAACTTTTGAGTGCTTTCTCAATTGAATTCAAAGTAGGATAAGATCAAAATATTCCTCTATTTTATTTCTCTTACAAAAACAGTTTCCAATCAATCATCCAAATGGCTCCCTAAAAATCCCTTTATGAGAAGATGTGCATAACACCTTCATGTTGGGATGGATTTGGGGAATGAAAAATACAAGCTCTTAAAATGGTCGAGGAAATGGTCAAAAATATTAAGACAATTCAACAACAAATCAAGACTTCGTAGAGTCAAAAAAAAGAGTTATGCTGATAATCATTGATGAGACCTAGAGTTTTATATTGTAGAAATGCTATTCTTCTATATATCTCCATGGAATAAATTCATGTGATTTGGGAAGAAGGGAAATCTTAGTCCAAGGTTCATAAGTCCCTTTGAGATCCTTGGTCACATCAGAGTGGTAGCATACCAGCTTGTACTCCCAACTAACATATCTCAAGTAAAAGTTATTTTCAATGTATCCCTCTGGAGAAAGTACAAAATAGACCCCTCTCATGTACTCAATACATAGGTAGTACCATTGGAGAATTACCTTTCCTATGAGGAGCATCCAGTGAATATCTTAGATCATTGAGACAATGTTCTGTGAAATACTACAATTCACCTAGTCAAAGCGATGTGGAGAAACAAAAAGTTTTATTAAGTGATGTGGGAATTGGATGAAGTTATGAAAAAAAGTTACCCTCATTTTTTTAGTGTGGGAAATAAAAATTTCGAGGGTGAAATTTCTTAAGGGTGAAAGATTGTAATGACCTCAACTATTATAAATGAATTTTTCCTTATGATTTAATTAAATGTCTTATTATGTAACATGGTTTTAGAAAACACATCAACTTATTTAGTTATATTGGATTTAAATTGATGTTAATAATCACTATCTTTGATAATATATCAATTTAACAATGATCGCATTGTTAGTATAAATATTGGGCTTTAATATATCCAATTGACACATAGCAATAAGTGATAGCCTCAACCCTTTAGATTGTACCCTATAAAGCCCATTTATTAGAGCTTATGAGGGAAATAATATCACCTGTATTTGACCTTGACTAATATAAATATGAGATCCAACAACTTAAGCATGTGTGAAACCATTTATGGTAAAATTTTAAGCTCATCGAGATCACGACATAATCCATGTATGTCGAACCACCCAATGAAAACCTAAACACCACACACCTTACTCTTCGGGGGTTTTCTGGTGTATTAAAGGAATATGTATCAAGGCCCTATAGATATGATTTTGTACATTATTTGTTATATAATAATGAATATATTTTCATCATATTATTCTTACATTATAAATGATTTTTATTTTGATATAATAAAAAACAAATTTTGTTGTAATGTTTAAATTCAATTAAGGAATTTATATTTAATGAATTAATGAATGTTCGAAAAATAATATTTTAATAAATAATATTATTAAATAATTTTTATTAAATATAAATTATCATATAATTTTAATGATGTCAAATTTAATTTCTATAAGGGTTGGAAAACTGTTATTATCAAAAAACCAAACATTTCATAATAAAATTTGATTTTATTTTAAAAATTAAAATTTACATATTTAGAAAAATATTTATATAAAATTAATATTATTTTTGGAATAATTTTTTCACAGTTATGAAACAGTGAAATTTTCATAACTTTATGAGGCAACTGATTTTTTGGGAAAAAATTAAGTACCATATAAATATAATTTATGTATTATTAGATCATTATAACCCACAAGAGATGTAATGACTACTATAAATAGTATGCAATAACAAATATATGTTTTAACATTAAAATAAGTTGCTTTTATTTTTATTTGATTAATTTTATAAATACTTTATGAATCCTCCAAAACCATTAATATATTTTAAGGTTTTAAAACCATTTCTTTAAGAGTATGACTCACCTCCATAGAAGCAGGGGTACTATTTAGTTATGTTTGAACCTTGACCTTATATATTAAGTATAACTAGTACCATTTGAATTAATCCATGGGAAAACCATGTTAATGTTTTTGGTTTTGGTTATTTTATTATATAGAGTCAAAAACCTATGTTTTAGAAATATTAAACAAATCCCCGCTATTTTCCTATATAAACTCACTGATTCTCCCATTTATCTTCCATAAAAATCCGTATAGAAACTCCTTACTCTTCCCTCCCCTCTATATAGTCCTATGAAGGTGACCCCAATCACTCAAGAACCTCCTCCCAAGCATTTGGATTCACATACTCAGGTAAGGGATCCTCGCCTTATCTTGTTTATTTATGTTTCCTAATTATATTATGCCTATTATTTCCAATTTATTATTTTGAGATATGTATTTAAAAGTATATATTAATTTTTATTTTATTTTAAAATTATTAGATACCTCTTTCCCTCTCATAAACCAAATTTATTAATTTTTAAGTGACACCGTTATGTTGTTGAAATTTCTCGATGATTTTCCATGCTAAAACAATTGTATAGTGAATAAAATACCCATTTACTATAAAGGGTGTTCACCTTTATACACCTATACTTATATAACATGGTACTTACATGTAATTATTCGAAATTACTTAATCATGTAATCAAGTATTATGATGAATGGATCCATGTTGTATGATCTATGAGGCACACTTAATCATGAGAATGAAATGAATTTGATAGGTAATCCTGTAATTATATTGCGCTCTAATGCATTGGGTAATATTTAGTCTAATGAGGCATCATGTTTGGATAGAGGATGAACCTTATTTCATTATGGGGATTTTCCCATCATGATGTATTGACATTTATCCTTGACATGTTTTTATGATGTAGTTTTTTAAGTTGTTTCCACATTTCCCATGTTATGATTATCATTCTACATCATGTCTTATTATTAATGTCCCTTTTATTCATCATTGATATTATTATTTTCTAAAGATTTTTACCTTATTCTATTCTTATTCCCTTACTGGTATTTATAGCTCACCCATTTCTTATGTATTTCCCCAAGTTATCCCATGCAGTTTTAAGTCTGATCATGTTAAGGAAGTTTTCATTAATGATTATTTTTTCATATTTTAAATTGTTATGTAATGTACCTAATTCCAAAAGAAACTAGACTTATTGAACTTATAGTTTATATTAAGTGTAATATTATGAAATAAATCATGAATTTATTTATAATAATGATTAGTTTTTTTATAGGAACATTGGTTAGTAGTGGTTGAGAAATTTGTGACTTGGATTCAGTTATGAGTATATCTATATATTTTATTGTAGGTCTCATATTATGATTTAAATATCTTATGATGAGATTAATAATATTGATGCTTTGTGTTTGGTTATCTTGGGGTGTCCCACTAGTTATTATAATCTTTACCCCTGCATAGGTACTTCCCGCACATGTCATGTATTATGAAGACAACGAATCTTGTTACAGAGCCTTTTGAGGAAGAGGATTAAGTAGAGTTTAGTTGTTCTAAATAGACTGAGGTGTATACCTATATTGCATGTCACAGCATTACCCTCATTTTGAGTAGGTCATACTTTATTCCCATTTTTGGGTGGGTATGTATTCAGCCCCTTTAAATGTTTTCCAGTAATATTTTTACTCTAATTATGGGATTATTAGTGTATTCTTTCATTGTTACCATTGTTTTAAATGTTATAATTCCATGGTCTTGGACATGTGTGTGTGTAGGTACCTTAGGTTAATGCCTCCCATGTGGGTGATATTCATTCTTGGTTCTCGTAACCATCCATTTTTCATATTGGAGGTGGGCTTTGGGGTAGGAGTATCTCAGGCCCCATTGAGTTGGGTCGTGACACATATAATTATTTCTTGAAGTTTATCCAATTAATTAGGGATTAATTCATTTTAGAAAAATTTTATGAGGAATATTTACAAGTTAATTAAAAATATAGTTATTTTATAAAATAAAAATTATATACTAGAAAAGGGAGTGACTAATCCATTAATAAACATGAGTCATAAATTTTCAATTCACGTATCATATAGTGATTTAAATCAATTAATATTTAAATATTACTATAATATCTATCAGTAACTTTCTTATTTTTTAATCATCAATGGAAAAAATATTTTTGATGATTTTTCATTGAAAAAAAAGATACTTGATATACCATTCTCATTTATTCATAAGATCATGTCCAATAATGATTTCTTATAAGTCCTTATGAGTATTTAAATGATCCATTTATTTTATTTACTTAATAATATATGTAAAAAGTATATTGCCAATCACATTCTTCTCCATGTTCATGACTTGGAACCCTCAAATAATATCTTTGATACTTATAATAATTTTTTTGGAACCCTCAAATAATTTTGTTTATTTGATACGTGACTTGTTGAACTACAATCAATGAGATGTATCAAGAAAGAGATGACAAAACATGAAACAACACTTTCTATAATAAGTTATTCATTGAGGCTCAAAATCAAAGTTACAAACTAGACATTCCAAACTAGTGTGTGTATTCCAATTAGAAAAATTTCCTCATCTATTAAAGTCACAAATGGTCCACAAAATTCAACACATATTTTGAACATTTTAACAATAGATGTATCAAATTTTTCTACATCATAATTCCTTAACTCGTGTAACTCTTGAATAAGAGTATAAAGGTAGAAATCAACTTCATTTCTAGGAATTTTATGTCATGTAATAATCAACAATATTATGATTGAAGTATGTTTCATACACATATAAGGATATATATTATAAGGGATCAAAAACTAGCTGTATGCTATAATTTATATTTATAGTCCTAAAAGGATTGTATCCATTAAATTCCAATCCCAATCACACATTTCTAGGATTAAATGATAAATATGGATGTAATGAATTCAAAGTCCTTCCATGCTTTTGAAGCACTTAGATATTGTATGAAGTCATCATTATTATTATACAAAGAATGAAACTTCATATGTTCAATGGTTTTAAATGACATAAAAATATTGTAATCCTTGGTTTTAATGGGATGTAATAAAAAATCATAGTAATTATATTTTCAGCTCTCATTATGGAAGTACACAGATTCAGACTAATATCATCATTTCTTGATTTTCATAAAAAATTACAATATCTTTTTTCATTTTCAATATTTGAATATCCTTTCCAATAATGCATGAAATCGCTGGGAAATTCATGCATCTTCATATAATTAAGTCCAATATTAATAATAACCTAAAATATCTCATAAAATGATTTATTGATCTTGTCTTCAACAAATACATCACACCAAAATTCCAGTATCATGGAAATTTCCTTATTTTTAATTCCACATAAACACATTATGTGGTTCAAATCCAATAAAAGAGAAATTTTTTAATATTTTTCACATCCTTCGTAAAATTATAGATTTTTTTAGAAATAGATTTTGAAAAAAAAATATTAGTTATGATTTCCCTTGTATTAGTCTTCTCAACATCATCCATTAATATGTTATAATATACAGTAGGTTATCCTACTGTTCTAAAAGAATCATTGATATATGAAAAATCAATAAGAGGATAAACTATTGTGTTAAATTGTTGAATTTGTTTTCTTGTTATCATAAAATAATCATTTATCATGTTTTTAATTTCATTATATATTATCATGGAATTAACTTATTCATTATGATTAGTGACATAACATCTTAAATGCATCTTAATTTTCATATCAGCGAGGGAGAGAGGGTATCAGTGAATGAGAGAGTGTATCGGGCAGGGGGGTCTACTTTTAGGAAACATCAAGGGGAAGAAGGTATCAGTGTCAAGGTGTTATAACATCATGAAATAGAGGGATTTTAGGATAGGAGAGGTTGATGTTTATTTGTTTTTTTAAAACATTTTGTGGTAGTTTAATAAAAACTACACCAAATATGCATTTAGAGGTGGGTTTTTTTAAACCATTCTAAATATCACAGTTCGTTATGCCCTTTAGAAGATTCAATGGAAAATTAATTAGAAATATTATTTAAATATTTTTCCGTAGTTTTGAAAATTGCTATTAAAAACTCATAGTGATTTACTATAATTATTGTTGTGAAAATGCCTTAAAAATTTTCTTTGAATCATCACAAATACTAAAAAACATTACCAGAATAAATAAGAAATAATAAGGGACCCCAAAAAATGATAAAATAAGTGTTAATGAATTTTTATTGTTTGATCACACAGTTTTTCAGACCGTACACCAACCATGAAACAACTACTTAGATCCAACAAAACAATGTGAATGGGAAACATATTTTGTTAGACCATGCATGCCAATCAAACACCTTTAAATATACTTCCATTTTCACTCAAAAACATGAAAATACTAAAAAAGTATTTTGTAATCTCAATATTATCAAAAATATATCTTAAAGAATAAAAAATATCAAAATTATTGACTATATCCCAAACACCTATTGTAACATGATGTTGTGTGCGAGTAAAATCTAGCAAGAATATTGTCACACAAACCTCTTGAGTTTTGACAGTAATAAATTCAATCTACTAGAATCACCAAAGTGATAAAGGGTGGATTATAAACCTAGGTCCCTTTAGGAATATAGTCATTGATACCATATTATCATGAACCAAACCAGGACACCTCTGATCTAGGACCTGAGATGACCTGAGACATACCCAACGGATGTATATGATTTCATGAAGTAGAAAACTAGTTCATAAAAATATATTATATGACTTTGGGAACAATTTTTACCAGTATAAATTAATAAACATGTGGAATCATTTGATCTAAATTCTATAATGACATGACCATAAGTAAAATTTCCATGCATAATAAATAAACAGATTCAAAATTAGAAATAAAAAAATAGGTACAACCCTAAATAAACATATAATTAAATTCCAAAGCATACAAGAAGAAATTAAAGACATAATATCTCAATATTCAAGATACGAAAATGCCAAAACATTTGAGAAAAAAATAAAAAAAATAAAAAATAAAACTCAAAATATCACTATGACCCATTGTCACCATCCAATCAATACAATGAATCAGGTATAGAAACATCCAAATGGAAATCATATTTAGAGAATAACTCCCCTCAATCCTAAGTATAACATGAAATATTCTTATAGTAATTATTCTCAGTAGGAATCCAATTCACGCAATGTGTATGCTCTTTATTGTTTCAAGTGTTGTATTTGTAGTCAATGAAATGTTAATATGTGTTTGGTGAGTTGGAGATGAAGTGGTTATGCTTAGAGAACTACTATGGATTCATAGAATAGTATTGGATTTCAGGCATGATTAATTATACTTATCAAATGTGATGATTGATTTAACTAATCTTAAATTTTAAAAACATGTTCTAAGGAGGACACATGGTTTTCAATAATAAAAAATTTAAGACCATGGAAATATTTTTGCAAAAATTGTTTTTTTATTGTGATTTGTGTTTCAATATTAAATTAATTTCTTCCACATATAGGAATTGAATCTTGAAAAATATATCCATTATTTATAATCAGTAGGTTCTAATTTTTTAAATAGTTCACTTTAATTTTTGGTAATTATGAATATTAACCATAGTAAATATATGTCCCCTCAATAAGGTTAAATCAGGTAATAAAGGTTAAAAATAATATTATACTGAATAAAAATGACCACAATACTTTCTTTATCCTATTAGATGAGTGAATTTATCTTTTTTTCATACAAGTCTCAATATATATCCACTTGGTGTCATTTTTCTTGGAATAAGACCATTATATTAATTTTAAAAAGGAATAAATACAAAATATCACCCTCTTGACTTTATTATCTACAAAAATTTTACATAAGGATAAAACGAGTATATGTTCAGTTATAAATTCTTATTTGAAATATAAAATAACTTAATTATCATATTAATTTATTTATAATTTTTAGTGGTATAATAATTACCTTAAATGCATACACAACACTAACACTTTATTTATTAAATTTATAGAAAAATTAAAATAGTGGTTTTAAAAATATTAATGTAGCAAACTCTGGGTGAATAATTATGTTACTTTAATTTTTTAGATTAAAATAAAATATTATAGATATGTGAAATGTTAATATTTTAATTTCATTGTTATAATGTTATCTTTAAATTCAAATTAAATGACCACTTTCAAATATGACATTAATAATATTTTATGATAAATAATATTTTATTAAATTATTTAAAAATATTATAAATATTTGAATAGGATAGGTAGGATTATAAATGGTCAAAAAATTTATACCTTTACCATATATGAGTTATTTTTTACCTTGAAATTAAAATTATAACCCATTTAAATTGAAATATTTGTTATCATGGTTAAGGTTAAAATGGTTAACAAAGAAATTATTAAAAAATATAAGATTAAAAATGACAAAAAATGATATAAATTACATTCTAAGATGATATTTCGACACTATCCTATTTTTATTTTAATATCTATCCATATAGAAGAATTTTTATTCAGAATTACTTAATTTTATTTTAATATTTTTAATGATTTCAAGTGTGTCCTTTACCTCCCTTATAAAAGGAAACCACTTCTCTCTTTTCTTTATACCACTTTGATCTATCTCGATCAACCAAACACTACTCATTTCTATTATAAAATTTTTTATCCAATTTATAGAGGTTATTTTCTCCCCAAAATACCAAAACTATTCCCCATGAGAGGATATTTAAAGGAATCCAGTGGAAGAAGATGTAATTATACTTACCAAATAATTCAAACATATTTATTATTCTACATACTCTATATATTTTATACCCATCCTATAATAATAAATCTAGTATCATCAATATAATAATATATTATTTTGATTAAGGTATATCCATTTTATACCACTTTTCTAACCAACACAAAACAAAAACATCACTCATGTGTACGTAAACTTATCATCTATGTATAGTGGTTTATGTGATTTTCCATCAACATCATTCATGGATGGTTATTACGATGGATTTAATATATATATATGATGTTTATGATATAATTTTGATTCTATAATTATAATTACATATATATCTTCTTACTTTATATCCCATTGGAAAATGGTAATGTCACTTGTGCTTATGTGTGGACTAACACCTCTATAAAGAGATGTGATTTGTTTTCATTTACATTTTATTTGGAAGGTAATAATTATTGTTTCAAATGACCAGTTAGGTTCCACTAAGAGGGAAGGGATAAATCAGATGTATATTTGTTTTTTTAATTTTAACTACTTTTAAATCCAACCTCATGACCTATTTATTGTTCTCAATAATCTCAATAGAATATTTCATTATCATTTTTTGTGTAGTATTCAAATAATAGAGGGTATCATGAAGTATCTATAGGGTTTGACATAGTGAAAAAATCATTTCCATGTTTCTTAGACACCCAAACATGGATCATATTCACTATATCAACAAGTGAACAAAACTGGTTAGACACCCAAGTAATAATATCTCCATAATTGGTTATAAATCCCACTTTCTCTCCTTCTCTAGTTGGCAAGACACCACAAAAAAATATTCCAACATCTATTTACATACCCTAGCTACAATATTCTACTTCAATTTTTATATATAGCTAGAAATAACTTCTTCATAGAGAGTATTCCTCTATAAGAAAAATGGATGCATCTACCTTGTATCCTTAAGAACTTTAGTAAAGTTGGTGTCAAGACACATACAAGATCTTTAGCAGAATCCAATCATGATTAGCTCCACTTTTCATGAAAATAAACTACTCTCTTGATATAAGGATATGTCGGGATGTCAAAATACTTCTTACAAAATGGATGCAAGGATAATAAATGTTATTTTCCACAATAATTATTCTTCGCCTACATGAATAATTTATCGACAAAAATCAATAATTATGCATGTGATAATAACTCATTATTACATGATTTAAAATACCTCATTTAAATACTCATTCAAATATGTTTAAAAATAAACACATTTATTCCTCATTAAAATATAAATTTCTATTGGTAGTGGTGTTATATTTTATCATTAAAATTTAATACCTGAAGATAGTGTGGGTATTATTCTATCTTAATGAAATTCCTCTAAAATACATGAGAGGTTTAGGTATATAATTCTTCTTCATGTGACATTAGACTTCATGAATCACCCTATATGCATATAATGACAAAGTGTCATATAAATTCACCCCAGCAACTTAGGTTCTCTTTTTACTCACATAGTGTATGTCTTCTTAGATATTCTTCTATAAATGTTGTGTCAACCAATTACATTTAAATACTCATTAATTCCCAAATGATTTTAAATTCACCATTATAATTCTTCATGTGCATGAATCCAATAGATTACCATTTTATCATGTGATATCTCAAATTCTCAAAGACTTGGGTATCAATTACATTTAATCACATTGTATCAAAAAGTCACAAATTATCTTTTCTCACATCGATTACACACTTCAATTTGAAAAATGCTAAATGATCACCATATCAGCATTCATCTACATGACACCTTCTCAAAACTCATAAATAAAAATTTCCTATTTAAAGTCCCTAAGAATCCTAGATGTTAATGTGAACTCATTCGGTTATATATAAAAACAACTACATGGATCTCTCTTCCAAATATCTATGCCATTGAATCTTATCTACAAACATAATTTTATCTACATGAATCCAAAATGTAACCACATGAATGTCCATTATTCTTAGATGAAACTCATGTATTTATCACTAATTTACTTCATTTTGGAGCCTCTTTCTTATTAGGAGACTAAATGACTCACAATCCTTTTATTCATGCATGAAACATGCATTGTTATCTTGTGTAATGACTATCTATGACTCGTCTTGATATCAAGAGTTCAATGAATCCAAATTTAATGTGTACACATATTTGATTTTATCTTGGTGTTCATGGGAATTATTTCAAATACACATCAATGGAATATAACATGCATACAAAAAATCCCTCAATTAAGGGATGAAGATGACACACACTGCATTATAAAATTTCATAGAAAAAATAGATCATATGTTCTATTAAATATATATATATATATATATATATATATTAAGTAGAGGAACGGTATTCCACTACTCTATATCCCACACCATCCAAGAGGTTATTTTAACTATTTCATTTTATAAAAGTTGTTCCAACATCACTATGATCTGGAAGTAGGTGATCAGCTCCCACAACATCTTCACTCACTCCTCAAATAACGTGTTGTGCCTATTCTATCACTTATGCACCATGGATATTAGGCCTTACAATACCCACATATACCTTTATTTATATCTAGGAATACGAGATAACTCCCCTAAATGGTTGAGGTCCTCCTCCCATAGTGTGGGGTTAAGCTGGCTCCTTGCTTATTTGGTTGGAAAGATTTTTGGGTCGAGGCCAATTCATAAACTAAGAAGTATTCTATGTATTCTATGAAATTCTCATCAAATTAAAAAACACCAATCTCATCATCACCTTCAAATAATCCTCATGAAAATGAATATTTCCATGGCCTTTATTTTAAAATATAATCATAAAAACAAATAATATTTTTCATGGCCTTCATTAACTTCTCTTCTTAATTATGGTGTAAAAAATGTTTCATCATTGAAAAAAGTCCTGGAACATAAGATCAGTCCATCAATCATCACATTCAACCTGGAAAATTTCTCAATCATGAAATCCAATTCCATCTAGTGAATCCATAACAATTTTCCAAGAACCACCACTTCATAAAAAACACACCTAACACATATTAATATATTATTGACAACAAATGTAAAACTAGGCCCAATAATATCCATCTCTTTTTCAATATCTCTTAACATATTTAAATTTTAATATCCATACTCAAAAAATTATCCCCTATTTTAAATCAAATGAAAATGGTTTGTGGGGGTATTTTCATCGCACATTTCCTCAATAACACATTTTCTCTAATTCTTTTAAAATAATTAATGATATCACATTATTATTAAAAAATAGACTTTTATAAATCAACTCTAAGTCTATATAAGATAACTTAAATTAAAAAACAAGATAGTTATAATCAAGGTTGTTTATTTTTTCTGTAAAAAGCTCATAAGTGACACCAATCATAGAGATTATCAAATCACAAGATAATGATTTGAAAGTAATCTGATTTGTCAATGAAATGGAAAATCCTGCATAGACATTAACAAACATATTATAATGGTTAGGTGTACAAGAATAACTCCCCCTTTGTCTCATACTATTATCACACAACAATAGCCAAAAAAATAATAATGATATAATTAAAGTATGGGTCTAATGTTTTATTGGTATATCTCAATTTTCATAGAAGCTCCCCCTCAAGGGATGCACTCATCCATCATCATAAAGATTAATGAATTTCATGATTAACAATACTTCTCCTTAAATTCTATACATGTTATCTCATAACACATAAAATAATATATAATAATAAAGAAACTCTTGTTTCTTTAGAAGAAACATTCAATGTGATATTTTTCTCTCATAATTGATTTATTCTTCTTTACAAGATCATTATGGGATGTGATTTCCTTTTTATTAACATGATTCTTGGATTGTGCACATCCTTGGACTATGTTTTCTTATTTCATTAATTATATTATTCCATTATCCTAACCTAGAGGCTCTTCCTAAGTGATTTTGGGTGATTCTTTACCATCCGTATCATTTCATTCAGTGATTGGTCGCCTTTGTTGTTAGATTACTTATCTCCAGATATGAAATCATTTTGGGTTTTCTTTTTCTTTTCATGTGGAAGTATTTTTGGATATTAATGTCATTAAATAGTGTTTTATATTTAACCTTTTCATTTTCTTGGTTTTCCACATCATTCGAAGGTCGTTCTCTTTGTTTTCGGTAATCCTTGTTAAATGAAGCTAGGTTTCTACCATTATGTGGTAGGTGTTTATAAAAATCGGTTAATTTGATTAATTTAATTTAATTATTGATAAATTAATTTGTTTTGTTCATTAAATATAATTTATATTTGGTTTAAATGGATTTCAAGGAAAGGATAATGTTTTCAAAAAAAGTTTTTTCTTTGAAAATTAATATTCTTGATTTGGAAATAGATTTTCAAGCTCTGAAGAGGATTATCATTTCATTGAATATTTTTAATGAAATTTTGAGCATGTATTTAAAATTAATCTATAAAATTTCACATTGGAAACCTTGGGTGCATTAGGAAATAGACACGGGTAGCTTTACTATGTGTTGCACCACTAAGAGGTAACCTTTTTTATATCGACCAGCCAGATTCGATATTTGTTGGATCCAACGTATGCTTGTTTGAGATTTTGAGTGTTTAGTACAAATTTTCCTATAGTATATATCCATATAAGTTATTATTTATCATTTTTCATGTTTCATTTTTCAATTTTTATTTTTATTTCATGGTTATTTATCGCATGATTGTTTTTATTTTTGATTGTTTCTTAAAAAAATTTATATGAGCTTATATCACATTACTTCGTATGATTGGTTATTTCATACATATGTGTACCTCTTGATGTATGGATATTATTTCCTATTTTATCACTTATACTTTTCATTTTTTTTATAATATAAAAGGATTTTATGAGAACTAAAGGAGAAAAAGGGGAAATGATTTGAAATTAGATTTAGTTTATGAAAATTCATTGTAAAACTATTTTGTTTTAAAATATATTTTTATTGAATTATTGATATTATACCATGTATTTAAACTATGGTGGTATTGTAATAGGATATGGATCACTCTCTACTTATACATTTGGGTGTTTTTAGAAGTTTTATTTTACGATTCAGGTAAAGGGATGGCCATCTTGAAGCATATTGGCTTCTTTATTGTTTTTGTCTTTGGTTTGGGTTGGTTTGGAGATAAATTTTGGTCATGTGGGGATTTTATATACTTTTTAATTTAGCATATTTTAGGTTGGATTTTTATTTCTTTGTGTAAACTCATGTTTTTTACTTTTTCCTTCAGTTTTATGTCTTGTTTTTATTATATTCAAGATCGGTCTCTATTATATTGTTTTACCTAATTTATATGATGGGATGATTTGGGTGGCTTGTCTATTTGACTAGGGTTTGTTCTTTAAAATTTTGTTATAAAGAAGAAAAAACCAATTACATATGGATGAAATACAATAAAAATTATTTAACAGGTATAATAAACCAAAATTAGAATAATAAATCTCAATAATAAATTTTTTAAATCAATGAAAGATAATTGAGTTTGCGGAAAGCCTTGTAATATTATAAACTTTAGAATTAAAAACACTTTAAGGATGTGATTTCAAATAAAACATTAAATATAATGAATAATTATAGGATCATGATATAAAATAATAAATGGGTATTAGATATAAAAATTCATATAAAACATGATGTTTAATAAGAATTACGTCTCATTGGATTGATAATTGAGACAAGAAACCCTTACACTATTCCTGACTCTTTCTACACATGCACCTAACATTCTTAATAATAAAATTAAGTTCGATAGATCCCTTATTATGAAACTTTTTCATATATATTTATTTTAATAAGTATTATTTGTTATGATATTCAATTTATTTATTATATAGTTTTTTCTTATGTTTGTGTAAAGATGAAAGAGTTTAAGATTATTTTGGAAATGTTAGTGATCAAAAATGATATTTTAATAACAAGTTAAATACTTAATATTTTATTTAACAAAGCATAATATAATAATTATTTACTTATAAACTTATAAAAATGTTTATATTTAAGTTCTTATAGTCATCCATGATAAAGTTTTATAGCATGGTTCAAGAAGGAGGTTAGGGTGACCTGAATATGAACATTCCATAATTCGATGATTGGTCATGGTTAAAAAATTGTTTAATTTGACATAATATCATTATAAAAAAATCATAATTATATTTTTTTTATTTTTTTTTATTTTTTCAATTATATTTTATGTTTTTTGTATAATTATTAAAAATCAATAAGAAAAATGGAAAATGTTACTTTGTGAGGAGGTATTCTACACAACACAGAGTTATCATTTTCATTTTCTAATGAATGGGAGGAAATGAAGGTGAATTTAAATTTGTTTCTTTAAATTTATAATTATATTATATTTTTCACATTTATTCTTAAATTAAATCCTTATAAACATTTAGGTTAGGAAATGGAGAAAATTAGAAGATATTGCTTTATCGAGGTGGTAGTCCGAACAACATAAGATAAATGTTCTTTTTTCTATATTGATGGGAATGAATAAATTCCAAAAGTTAAATTAATATAACATAATTTAATTATAGTAATTATATTTATGTAATTATATTTCTATTGTTATGTTAGGTTAAGAAAAAAAGGTAAGGAGTACATAATACCTACATTGAGACCTTAAACTTTCTCTTGATAAACTTTTAAGAATTCAAGGACATTGTGATAAATTATAGTTATTAGGGGATTTTAGGAATTCAATGGAATTATAGTATAGTAATATTGGGTATGGTTTGAAATATATTTATAAGGGAAATTTTATCATTGAAATGGTGGAAGTGAGACCCTTTTATAAGTGAGGAGAAGGGGATTTTTGTGATTACCCATTACCTTTCAATGATATCATTACATTATTCAAGGATCAATGAATCTAAAAGATAGAGATAATGGATTATGGGTAAATAATAGGTTTATAAATCCTCCAAAAATATTACCCAAATGTTTTAATCATGTTTGAATTAATTTAATATTATTATTTTTACTTTTTCTATTTTTTATTTTAATCAAGGAAACTAGTTCTTAGCCAAGTAAATTATGTTTTAACAAATATATAAAATAACCCATATTTATAAATTTGGGTGTTATGCACCAAAATTTAATCTCAAATTAATATAATTATATATCTAAATATTATAAAATTAAATTTTAAAATAAAACATTTTATATATAAGAAAAAAATAGAAAAAAAATCATTTCTCCATTTAGTTTTCTTAAAATTTTTTACTATTAATTAATAGTTGAATGATTAATATTATATTTATACATTGGTTTAAAATTTATATTAAATTATTTTTTGAGAATATATTAGTTTTTTTATTAGATAAAAATTACACGATATTAATAAAACTATTCTTTGAAAATAATAGTTTTACCATTATCGAGGACATTAACATTAATCACGATTATCAAAATTTTATACCTAATAATGTGTTTAAATTAATAAATTATATGAAAATTTTGATATAAGATATGAAATTGATTTTTATAGTTTTAATTTCTATAAGTGATGAAAACAAATTTCTTATATAAGTGAATAAAAATAGTTTATAGAGTATAATATTCTTTATGTTTTCAAAATTATAAAAATGTGTTTTAAAAAATGAGCATGGTATTTCTAAATGATATATTTTACTTTATAAATATAAACTTTTAAATAAAAAGGTTTTTAAATAATTTTAAGATATAAAAGTAATGGAATTAGAAGAATCGACATTTTTTCACAATTCACATAAAATAAATTATTTTTGAAAAAATATCAAGAATTTATCCTAAGATAATATTAAATGTATTGATCCAAAAATTAAGTAAATTTATCCAAATTAAAATTATAAATTATATAAATGTATCTTTTAATTAAAAATAAAGTATATAAAGGAAATCTACTTTTGTTGAAAACACCCGTTTAAAATATTAAGTTTTCTTAATCATATTTTGTATGAATTTATATGTGATTACAATATTTTTATTCAGAAAATTTTTCATTATTATTATTATTTTATTATATAATATTTCCTAGATCATTTTAGTTCGGTGATGGCTGTGAAAAAATCTATCAATGTTATGTTTATTTGAAGGAAAACATATATAGTAAAATCTTGGGTCGTTACATTACCACCCTTAAATAAATTACATCCTTTCAATATTAATTTTTAATCACTAATTAATGTGGGAAAGAGTATTATTAACATATTTATCATTTACCATATAACTCCTCATATGAAATTTTCTTTACTCTCTTAGGTTATAATAAGTTAATTATCATTACTCAAACAAAATTAAGTGTTTATACAATCATTAACTCAAGTATATATATACTATAATCATAAATTCTCCAAAATACAGCTTTTCTAAAAAACAATATGCCTGTCCATGATGTTAAACCAAAGTTAAATCAAATATTCATCTAAAATTTAACTTTACCTTTAAACCTATAATGAGTTATCCACTACTCCTTAAAGTCAAATTATAGTCAATATATATCATAATTCCTAAAAAGAAATCAAAACATAAAAAATATCATGAACCAATTTTGAATTAAATGAATAATCAATTTCAAGGATATAAATACTGTCCAACTCTATTTTCTAAAAATCAATCTACACTTTATTACCTCAACATCAAGAATCTATTAAACCTAAGAGTTTTCCATACCTCAATCATGTGTTCCCCAATTATTATCCACAGAAATATAACCTTTTTATAAATTCATATATCAAGGTTATTTATACCATTTAAGATTTGTTCTAATCCCATTAAAGTATAATTACTGTAGAATAATACTTATATGTTTCACATAATCCTTAAAACTTTTATAATATTCTAGAATATCATCGATAAATATATGTCATTAATGAGAACATATAAGTATATGAATATTTAATTTATATTAAGATATCAACCTCATTACCCTCTGTAAGACTATAAAACTCGCCATTTTAAGCATAACATTCATATACTAAGACTCTCAACCACCTAAGTATGCTCCCTTATTCATTTATAAAACATCTTGGTTTTTAAATACATACATTACTTAGATTAAATTTTCTAATCATGTTTAACTAAATACTAAAAATAAAATGGATATGTTAATATCTAAAATATTAATATAAAAACATCAATCTAAATTTGTGATCCCCTATGACTCCTTGTTATATAACATATGATACATTGGGTTCAACCCTTGACTCTATTTTATTAGTCCTTATATATCCATGTCCATTTTTCTATTCAGTTATCTAACCTAATTAGTTAACATAAAACTAAAATCATTTATAATTGTTCTCTTTAGATAATTTGAATCATCATCAGGTAAATTTTTATTGAAAGAATAAGAAGGTACAATAAAACACAGAACAACACCCACCAACCCTACCACCAAGCCATATAGCTAAGGAGGCATGAAATAATAAAAACTGAGGGAATCCCTGCTAATAAAATTAACCCCAGTAGGTTTCAAGTTTTAAATAAGAAGAAATAAAACATTCTATAAACCATAGATATTCAGAGAGGCCAAGTGGTCAGAAACTTTGTTACCCTCCTGCCATGTGTGAATCACTTTAGTGCAGGTGCTAAGGATGACATGACACTTCCTAGTGACATAGCTAATCGAACATGGAGGAGCTCTGATACCCTGTAGGGATTTATGAAGCAACAAAGAATCTATTTCATCTTCTATGATATCTAATCCCCTTTGACCACTTAAATTAAGACATGTGATCATCACAAAGGCCTCTTCATGGAGATAAGTACCCTAACCTATCCTGACCAAAAACTCTATGAAGAATGATCCATTAGCATCCCTCACAACACCCCCACCCCCCTCTATGTATAACTCCCATGGTAAAGGAACTATCCATATTATGCTTCGACCCTCTAAAAGGAGGGTTCCAAAAAAACCCAGTTACTCCCTATGCTGCTATTGGAGGGAAGGGAATCGAGGGTCCTTGCTTTAAACTAGTGAAGAGAATGTGAATTAACCATAATATATCCCCATGATTTTTAAATCCAGGGGTGTAATATCAGGCCCACTCATCATGAATGATATTGAATATTGAGTTGATACATAACATACTTTTTTCTAGGCGGTTACCTATAGGTGCACCTATGCCACAAATGCATCCACTTTCATGTATCCAAACAAGGATGTAATTGATAGGAGAACCATATATTCTATACTTTATCAAAACATCATGATCCTATACTATGCTGAAAATTATCCCTTATACTTATCCCTTGGGGTTTCACTAAATATATCCTCTTCTAATACCAAATGTATTTAATATTTCTTTAACTAACCTAAAGGGTTATCTATACCTCTGAAATTATGATCAGACATAACTTATCAACTATTAAATTATCCTCAACTAATATCTTAATCTCCAAATTTATCTAAACTCTACTCTGATACCAAAAATTATTGACCAAAGAAAATATGTGATCATCTAATGAGGATATTGGTATAATCAATATATATAAGAAAATCACACCCAACAATTATTATATCATAAAACATGTGGCATGGTATAAAACAAGGAATAACATAAGATAAAAATAAATAGAGTGTGGAAGAATGATTCATTATACAAGATCCATGAGTATATAACATACTCATAAGGATAAGTATAAAACTATAGAACAACATAATCATAGGAACACATTATGCTAAATACAGGTATTTCCACACTTTATGTTGTGAAGCTATGTTCTCCCTTTATATTGTGCAAAAAATACAATTATATACACCCATTTAGTAGTGAAAAATCCCATGTGTGTCCACATATCAATACCTATTGAGAAATAAATCCTTAACCAATTCATTGGAGGGAGATATAGGACACCAACTATAATTATCCTTACATATAAGTTCCAACTCGATGGTTAAAATCATAATGTACCCATGGGAAAAAGTTGGGTTTCATTCATCACATCATATAGAACCCATGAAAACAAAACCAATTTCACGTCATTTTCAAATGGATTCACATAAGGAAATCATTTATAAATATATCCATAATGTTAACATGGTATACCCATGAAAAAAAAATTAATATCGAATGATATTAAGTAACATTCTAGGTAAATACCTTAAAATAAATATAATAAATCATATGGTATTTACACCATATAGATGACGTGATTACAATTAAGTCAATAATTTCCCAAAAAAGTAAATGTATAGAATTATGGATAATACCCTTCAATTAAAGGAATAAAAAAATATGGTATTTATTAAGGAAATGGGTTGAAATAAAAATTATGGTTATGCACCAAAAATGAATATGAAAGACAAAGTTAGTGATGGGTTGTTTCTTTAATATAAAAGACATTATATAATTCATTCATAGAATAAAGGTGGATGGTATCATTTGATGAATATTCTCAATCGATTATAATATATTTCAAATGAAAATTTCATCCATTTAAAATAGTTTTTATGAGTTTTATAAAAACCACTTTGGAAATAAGAAATTTAGTTGATATTTTTTCAACATTGTAAGAGAAAAAAACATAAAACTAGGAGAACAATTTTTTGTTTTAAAATAATTTAAAAATTATTGATATAGTTTCATATAAAATTACAAAGGTGGATAAAAGATATTTATACATCGAAATTCCAAAATAACTTCTTTTATCGAAAATGACCCATATAAAAAATGATAAAATAATTTTTTTAAATGAAAAGAAAATAAATGTAGTTGAAAATTAAATTATTAAATTTTAAAACAAGTATAATGATATCGATAAAATTTGTAGATAAAGATAAAATATTAGTGAAAAACGATTTCATTTTTATTGTATTAAAAAAACATTTGTTGAAAACCGCATCACATAAAATGATTATAAACATAATTTTTTTTAAAAAAGTGAAAAGAGGGAAAAATCTCACCATTAATAACCAGAGGGGAATAAAATTATTTTTAATTTATAAATAAATAAAATAAAAATTTCACAAACATTCTACCACATTTAAGAGATCTCAATTTTAAAACGAGTTTGGAAAAAGAAAATATATGGCTTGAGTGAGCTTCAAATGATAATACTTAAAGGAGAAAGAGAATGAAATTGAACATTAAATACCCTGAAAAGAATATAATTCATGGTATAATAAAACATGTATGAATTATATATAACATATAAAATTATATTGGAACATAATAAGAAGTATTTATAGAGAAATATGAATTGTGACCAAGAAATGTTTTCAAGTAACATAATCATTGGTTTAAGTTATAACGAAAAATTTTAAAGCCCTAAAAATAAGGATGAAATATAATAAAAATTATTCATTAGGTAGAATAAATTAAACTTGAGTTCAATAAGAATGTTTTTAATACAATGGATGAAAATTAGGCTAGCACAATCCCTTGCGATATCAGATACATTATAATCAAAACACCATAGAGAATATGATTTAATATGAAACATTAAATTCCTTGAATAATGATAGTATAATCATAATAAATATTTAAGGTTATTAGATACACCATTATAAGGAAAACATGGTTTATAATAATAATTTTTTCTCAAGGGATTTAAATTGAGACAAGAAACCCTTACCTGGTTGTTGATTCATTCTACACATGTACCTAACATCATGAATAAGAAAATTAATATTATTAGATACCATATTAATAACCTTATTCATCTATATTTCATTTATTTAGGTTAATTTATTTGTCATATTTTATTTGTTAATTATATTTTTTTTCTTACATTGGTGTAAAAATGGAATTGGTGTTAGCTTGTTTTGGTAATTTTAGCGATCGAATATGATATTTTATTACTATGTTAAATACTTAATATAAAATTTCATTGAAAATAAAAATCATTTTTTACTTTTTAAATTATAATTATCATATTAATGTTTCCAAATTCATCCAAGATAGTTTTTTATCATTGTTTAAGTAAGTGGTTAGACCAACCTAAACACGAACATACCATAATTTAATATGTGAGTATGGTTATAAAATTGTTTATTTAGACATAATATCATTATAAAAGAATCTTAGTGATATTATTTATATGTTTTTATGTTTTTTAATTATTTATTATTTGTTTTGAATATATATATATTGAAAATCAAGAAGAAAAATGAAAAATGTAACTTCATGGAGGTGGTAGTCTGCCCAATGTTTGATTAATGTTTTCATTTATCAAATAATAGGATGAAATTGAGGAATATTAAAATATGTATCTTCATATTAATAATTATATTATATATTTAAAATCTATTTTTCAATTCTTTCTTTATAAAAAGTGTATATATGCAGTGGTAAAAAAACAAAGATGTTATTTTGTGGAAGCGATAGTCTATACAACGCATGATCAACATTATTCTATTCTTATAAGTGCATGAAAAGGAATAAATAATATTTTTTTCATTAATATAATAGTAATTTATTATAATATTGATACTTAGGTCATTATAATAGTATGTTTAGGATATTTTTAGAAGATAAAGATTAATAAGAAATATTAAGGAGTAAGTAATACTTAGATTAAAACCATGAACTTCCTCATAATGAACTCATTTGAAAATGGATAAGGAAAACTTTTATTTACCTGGGTATTTAAGAAATGCAATTTAACTATAGGAGATGAAGATATTTTAGGGTTTAAATATTATTTTTTAAGTAAAATTGGATCATTGAAAAGGTAGAAGTACCCCCTTTTATAAGTGAAGAAAATGGTAATTTTATCAATTCCCTTTACTTTTTAATTATATCATTAAATTATTCAAGGGTTAACGAATCAAAATTTTTATATAATATATTATGGGTTTATATTTGGTCAATTAGGATTTAAAAATGTATCTCCACACATTTTTTAAATATGTTTGATGTTATTTACTCTTATATTTTTACTTTTACCATTTGTGTTTTTACTGAGGTAACTAGTTTTTACCCAAGTAAATGTTTTATTATAAACATTTAAAAAAAATCATACAAAATTTGCATGTGATGAAAAAAAATTAATCTCCATTAAATATAATTAATTTTATATATAATATTAAATTAACTTTCAATTTAAATAATTTTATATTTCAAAGAAAATTAGTATAAAAATTCATCTTTCACCACTAAGTGTTATTAATTTTATTTAGAATTGAATAATAATTTAATTACTACAAATATATTTATATATATGATTAAAATATCTATTAAATTTAATATTTTATAATATATTAATATTTTTTATTAGAAAAACATTACATAATATTAATAAAACAATTCTTTAAAAATATTAGTTTAACCATTATCATAGTCTTTAACTTCAATCTTTGTTATCATACTTTAATGTGAAAAAATATATTGACCTCATCAAAAAAAGAATATTTTGATCTAAAATATGAAATAATTTTTATTTTATTTTATTTCTAGATGTGATGAAAACTAACGTTTGATATAAGCGAATAAAAATAGTTTTTTAGAGAAAAATATTAATTTCATTTACAAAAAATTAGCCATGGGTTTCATAAATTGAACATAGTATTTTTTTAAATTATTTATTTAACTTTAAATATATATATTTTTATAAAAAATGGATTCCAAATAATTTTAAGTCATAAAAGTTATGGTATTAGTAGAATCGATAGTTTTTCACTATTTAACTTAAAAATCAATTAATTTACAAAAAATCTCAAATATCTATCTGAAGATAATATTTAAATGATTAATTAAAAAATGATGTTATTTATTTAAAATCCATGTTCTAAAATTTATGAATTTATATTTTAAATAAGAATAGAATATTTAATGCAAACCCTATTTTGTTTAAAAACACCCTTATAAAACATTAAGTATTCTTAATTATATTTTCATATTCAATTATAATTGATTAAAATATAGTTATTTTCCATTGGTTTTATTCTTGTTATAACTTTTTATATATTATTTCTTGTATTTATTTAGTTTTGTGTTACATGTGGAATAATATTTTAACACAATTTTTATTTAAATGAAAAATTATATGGTAAAATCTTGGTTCGTTACATTCTCTCCCCCCCCCACCCCAAAAAAAAATTGAATCCTCACAACTTAAACTATTACTAATTAATTAAAACAGGCATGTGTATTATTAATATATATATTATTCTGGAAATAACTCGGAATATGATATCTAAAATACTCTATTCATCTATATTAAGTTGTTTTTATTTCCTCAAACAAAATTAACCATTTATATAACCATAAAATCATGTATATATATACTATAATCACACATTATCCAAAATCTAATGTTCATAAAACTATAGGAATCTATAAGATATTAAACTAAAGAGAAATCGTATGTACCTCCTAAAACTAACTCTATTTTTACCCTCACATGTGTTAATGACTGACTCCTAAATTCATACATTAGTAAATATATATATCATAATCTCAAAAATTGGATAAAAATCACAAAAAACGTGAGGTATCATATTTTCATTAATTCAATAATTAATTTCTAGTCTACAAATACTATCTAAATATCATTTCTCAAAATTAATAAACATTGTATTACTTCAACATCAAAAATATATTAAACCTAATAGTTTTCCATACATGAATCATGTGTTCTCAATAGATATCAAAAAAATATATAACAGTGGAAAAAATGACTTTTCAAGGTTATTAATACCCTTTAATATATTTTTTCAAACCTTTAAAGATAAACTACTAAATAAAATCCTCATAAGTTTCACATAATTCTCATTATTTTAGAATATTCTAGATTATTGTCGATAAATATCAATCACTAATGAGAATACCTAAGAGCTTCAAGATTTAATTTCAATTCATATATCAATCTAAATACCTTGGGTAATAATAGAAAATACACCATTTAAATCATAACATTAATATACTAATATTCTAAACCATTTAAGTATTCTCCCATATTCAGTTATAAGATGGTTATTTTTAGATACATACCTTCCCCATATTCATTTTCTTTCTCCTGTTTCAACCAAATACTATAACCAAAAAGGTTATTATAATATTAAAAATATAAATATAGAACCACCAATCGAAAGTTTTCTTCCTCTATAAATCATTTATATTTGACATTTGATCCATTTTGGATAACCTATGACTCTATTAGTTCAATAATTTTTTATCCATGGTCATATTTATAGTAGTTTCTATAACCTAATTAGTTAACCTCATACTTAAATAATTTATAATGGTTTATTAGAGAGAATTTCAATTAAACATAGAATATCCCATGGGATTATCTAGACAGGTGTATAATATTAGGCCCACTCATGAATAACTAGAGGGAAGATAGATTTGATACTCAACTAAAAAAATTCTGCATGGTTACCCCTAGATTAATATATGCCACAACTTCCAATAAAATGATGAAATTACAAGGATAACCACAAAATATATACATTACCAAAAAATTAGTATGTCATCCTAAGATTACACATATCCCTTAGACTTATCCCTTGGGTTATAACTAAATATCCCTTATCCCAATCCCTAAAATTTTCAATATTAAATTAAATAAAAAAATGGTTATCTATTCCATTGAAATTACTGTAAACCTTTACTTATAAACCCTTAAATTATACTCAATTAGCATCCTAATATCCAAAGTGGTATAAACCCTTCTCTGATACTGACTGTGATGCCCAAAAAACGTGGTTGAATCAACTATATGACATAAAGAAAATATTTCATTACATATTTTCCCATGAACTTTTAGATTTATAGTTTTATAGAAGTCATAAATATCATTAAATAATTAATCTCATTCCTTTTTCATCTAATGGAACTTTTTTCCACTCTATAAGATAGAACTTAAAACATGAAAATTATTAAATGTATCTCATGAATTCTCCACAAAAGATACACTTCTAGACATATCTTTTGTATTGATATTCTTCATAACCTAGTGAAATGGATAAATAATAAAGGGTTGAGATTAGATGCATAGTAAGGGTAAACATAAGTAATATAAATCAAATATAGCAAGTGATCATAAGATGAGAATATTGGTATAATCAAGATAAATAAGAAAATCATACCCAACAAAGCATATATAATACAACATGAGATATATAATACAACATTTCATAGAATAAAAAATTAAACAATAGTGTAGAAACACGAGCCATTAAATATGATCCATCTGAGTATAACATAGATAAAAGGACAAACATAAAATATGAAACAAACATAAGTATAGGAACACATTGTAGAAAAATAAAATTATTTACACCCTTTATGTTATGAACAAAAAATCATGTATATACACCCTTTGTGTTGTGAACATATTCAAATATGACCCCCATTGTAGATGTGGAAATATCCAAGTATGTCTAGGCATCATTGTCTCTAGAGATAGAAATCCTTAACCAATGATTTAGAGGAATAAATAGGACCCCCACCCATCATCTTCCATATATATGATTTCCACTTGAAATATTTTGATGATAAAAATCATAAATAACACATGGAAATAAAATTAATGCTTAAATTAAAACATTATATTTATAGAAAAAAAATTAGAAAAATATTTTTTTTTCACTATTAATTATTTTTAACATTATATAGTATTTATTTCTTATTTAATGAGTTATAATATATTTAAATATAGGTTAAAACATTATATTATGTTCATTTTTTAAAATATGTTATTTTTTTTATTAGATAAAAATTACAATATAAAAATAAAACCATTTTTTGACAGTAATAGTTTTACCATTATCATGGTAATTAACTTTAATCTTGGTAATCCTAATTTTATACCTAAAACTAATATTGAACATATTAAATAATCTGAAAACTTTTATCTAAAACTTGAGATCCATCCTTTATATATAATTTTTATAAGTGATGAAATATAAATTTTGATATAAGAGGATGAAAATAGTTGTCAGAGTAAAATTTTATATAATTTCCCAAAATATTAAACATGGGTTTTATAAATTTAACAAGGAATTTTTAAATGATTTATTTTAATAGAAATATATATATATACATATATAATGGGTTTAAAATACTTAAGTCACAAAAGTTAGGATATTAGAAAAATATATATATATATATATATACACTATTCGGTAATAAATTATTTACTTTAAAAAAAATAATTTTTACGAAGAAATTATTGGAATTATTAATCTAAAAAATTATGTTAACATTTTTAAAATAAAATTTATAAATTTATAAATTTATATTTTAGATATAAATAAAATTCGGGAAGAAAAAACTGATTTTGTTTAAAAATACCCTTTTAAAACATTAAGTATTCTTTATCTAATTTTGTACGCATTTAAAATTTATTACAATATTTTTATTTATTATAGTTTTTATTATTTCTATAATTATATTTTCTAATATTTCATGGATTATTTTAGTTTAGAGTGGCATGTGGAACAATCTAAGAACATGATTTCTATTTAAAGGAAAAAGTATATAGTAAAATCTTGGCTCGCTACATGGCATATGTGGTGTAAATATTATGGACTCTTGGGTTAGTCTATCTATTTAATTTTGGGCTAGTTAATTGTATATTATTATTATTTTGGTATAAGATTATTTGTTGAATATTGGAGGAGATTGGTGGAATGAGTTACGAGGAAAGTGGATGGTAACCTGGTAAAGACATAATATGATACATGGTGAGATAGTACTAGGTACTCGGTGGCACCCCTGGTGCTGTAGGTATTATGTTAGCATGACTAGGTACCTGGAATCTTAGTATTTAATACCATGTGTCACTGTAAATTTTTTTTAATTATGGGGTTATTTTTGTTAGTTCACCATAAAATATAACCATTAAAACTAAGATATCTTGGTATTTCACTCATATTGAACCACTCATGTGTCTCCATGGGGCTCTAATCACCCTCTCTTTTTTCCTAAGCACACACCCTTATTTTTTTCCTCAAGTCTCTCCTATTCAATCACAATACCTCATACTAATAAAGGTAAGGTCTCATCTCCCTATAATCTCCCTTTTACTTTTCTTATATCCATGGTACTGTATATAATCCAACTTCTAAAAATCATGGGACTTCTGTAATAAAAAAAACTTCATTTTTATTCCATTCTAGCTACTACAGGTTCTTATCGAATGTGAGTTAAACTTAATTACATGATTTTGAATCCTAATTATAATCTTCCAAAATTGTAGTTCCCTAAATCCTTTTCGTACTCATAAATTATATTGGCCTTATGGTTTTTGGGGGAATACTTCTTTTTTCATAGACCACAAGTGTGTTGCTATATTTATTTTCATTTTGTGTACCCATATTCTCTCTCACAATCCTTAATTTATAGACTGAAATCTATATATTTTTTAGTGGATTAAAATAAAATGAATTATTTTTTATAGTGAAATAATTCATAACTTATCATTCCAAAAGTTTATAGACCGTTGAGTTTTCTTTGAATTTATACCTACCTAAAATCTATCCTTGAGTAATTTTTGTGTATCCTTTTCTATGGTAGTACTATTTTATTTATTTAAAAATTATAATGTTTAATTATTTTTCTTAGTTATTAAAAATATAATTTCCAACATGTTTTCCACATTTTCCAAAAATTATTTTAAAGTATGATTATATACATTGCTTGAGATGTTAATTTTTTTAACATAATCCTTTTATTTGGTATGTAAAATAGAGTGTGTATGTAGATAACAAAAAATTGGTATGTATGAATTTATTTTTTCAAATTATAGAGATCATATTGGATTTCAACACCCAGACTTTGTATACCACTTCCTTGTAACACCCAATGATTTTATTATACATTACCCTTGTGAATAAATTAAACAAGTTTGATATCTTGTGATGCAAAAGACACAAAAATAAAGTTAATAATGCATTATTATAATAGATAATTAAATATATTACAATATAATTAAATTAAATACAATTAATAAAATCAATTAAGTACAATAATTATTCATGGGTAAAAATTTGTTTTTTTAAAATTTATATTTTTATAGTATTTTATTCAATTATTATTTAAAATGTGAATTTATAAAAAAATTTAACATTAATTTTAAATAATGAACATCATTTTTCAATTCATCATATTAAAATTAACCTGGGGTGAATTTTTTGGATTTTTTAAAAATTATTGATTTTTAAATGAACAGTGAAGGATTTTGTTTTTACAAATACTATCACTTTTATGAAATAGATTTTATATAAGAATTAATGAAAAATATATAAAACCTTTGGAATGAAAAAATATGTATTTAAGGACTAAAATAATAAATTTAAAAAAATTATGTTGAATTTGGAAACACATGCTTTACTTTTTGGACCATAAGTTATATTTAATTTAAATAAAAACTATTTTGGTCTTTTCCTTTAATTAAGTATTCACAATTATCCAATTCTCTATTTATTACATTTAATTTCATAAAAATATTCAATTTCAAATAATAAATCGTTAAATTAAATGGTAAAAAATACTATAATGTGTTTTTATGTAAATCCATTTTTATGTTTAGAAATGAATTTTTATGAAAATAGATCTTGTTGCATTATTTGTACTTATAATAAAATAAATTTAATAAAATGTATAAATTTTAATTAATAAAATGGATTTAATATTTTTAATCTTCGTATTCATATTCTTTTACATGGTTCATTTTTTCAATTATAAAAAAATAGTTCTCATGGTAAAAGTTAAGTCATCATTGTAAAATTTAAAATGGGTTAATGGGATTAAAACGAAGGGATATGGATTAAAATATCAAAAAAAACCTTAAATTTATTTCATATATTTAGTTAATTTCAGTCAAAATTGTATTATATTCTAATTTGGAATAAATTGGATCTAATTTACATGATAATTAATTTTACTATATTTAAAAAGATATAAATTTTTACAATGGTGTCACCCCTCTCACTTATAAAATGAGTACTTCAACAATCACTTCTCAACACACAATGAGCACATTATCTCAACCAATATCAAAAAAGTAACTTACTAAAACCCTCATACATATCCTTTTTTTTGGAAACCCCTAAAGACCAACATAATAAGGTTTATGGCGAGGTTTAAAACAGGATATAGAAGAGGTAATCATCTTAACCGGGTTCATTCAATTTTATTTATTCTTTCACCTCATAAAAATAAATTATAACAATGATAATATAATTTCTAAAATATCATTATTATACTAAAAATTTATTATTTTTATGGAAAAAACATTATCTACCTTCTTTTCATCTATTGGAAAATGACCACTTCACCCGTGTGTACTTGTAAACTACCACCTCCATGAATGAAACATTAAATTTTTCATCGCTACCTTACAAGAACAGTTATAAAAAAGATATAATTAATATCAATGGTATTTATCTAATGATTAATCCTTGATAAAATTTATATTATCTTTATACAATATCATGTTATTTCTCATTCAATCATTAAACCACAGACTTTTTGCATTATGTCACCACCTACATGAATGATATTATAATATTTATGTCCTGAATGACTTTGGGATGTTATATTCTAGAAATAATAAGTAATAATTATGTATTTAAGTTATTTTTTTAATTCTTTTATTGTTATATTGTTATTTTTGTTCACTAATTAAATCAATTCCTTTTATGTAATTAAATTTTTTTTAAAATGATATTTTTATGTTTTCTATGAATATTGTCTCCAAAAGTTCCAAGAAATTACAATGGGACTCGATAAATATATCAAAAAAAATTAATATACACATTCATTAATATTCTGTATATGATGAATCTTTGACCAATTTGAAAGGACGGGTATCACCGACTTGGAACACGCATGGAAAACTAAATACTTAACATAAAAATGTTGATTTTAACCTAGAATTGTTACTAAATAGGTAAAAATAAATTGTATGTGAATGGAATATAGTATGATAAATATTAATATAGTTATGAAATATTTATATAATAAATCTAAATTTATTATAAAAGAGGTTAGAGTGTGTCTAACCAAGTGGAAGTCTGAGGTTAGGGTTTTCTTCATCTCAATTTTCTTTCATATATATATGTTCTATATTCATATCCTTATTTGTTTTGAGTGATTTATATACTAAATAAGAATGAATTATATGAAAACTTTCAAAAAAAATAAAGGTGATTTGAAAATCCATCAAAGTTTATATCTTTTACGATATTTATGTTCAAATGTTACCAAAGCTATAAGAGGTTTTATTTAAAAACATTGTTGTTAAAGTTTTGAAGTCTTTTACCTAAATATTTACCTAAAATAGTCATATTCTTTATATTTTTTCATAAATTTCAACAATAAATTTAAATTGTTGTATAAAGTAATTTTCAACTATCTTTGTATTTAAATAAAAATATTTTAAAATAAATATTTTCAAAATTTTCTGTATGGGTATCCTTTGAATTTATTCTAAAAAGTATAAAACAAATATTCTTTAACATTTTTCAATTATCCTATTTTTTCCACATTTAGGAAAATTATTCTTTATTAAGATTACATTCTATGTTATTATGATTTTTTCAATGAAAATCATATTCCCATTTTCTATGAATTTATATTTTTTAAAAGGTTACCAAATGGAAAGGATATTTGTTCTTATTTTTGAACGAATATTTATAATTATTTTTTAAAATTATTTTTTTCATATATGAACACATAATTTAAAGATTTTTTTCATCACTATTTATATTCCCTAATGATTCCAACCATCTTCTTTTTCTAAATGGATTATGATGATGTTTTAATGAAATATTCTTAGAACATATTTCTTTCCTATAGGATAATTAATCTATACATGATTAATGAATTCTATTATGTTAATTTAGTATATATATGTATGGTTTATTAGTATGTCATTAATGGTTTTGTTATTTCATTCCAATGTATTGTGAAAATATTTATATCTCATGAGATAATATGTAAGTGATTGGGTATTTAACCCAATCCACTAATGGATTTTTTCCACTATAGTTTAAAAGTAATGGGGAGTGAACCCAATACACTATGGGAATCTATCCATTATGTGATGATGGTCTTGGTAGTGATCCTTAATAAATGAAATTATTTTATATGGTCATGTATATTCCACACTTTTATTCCATATTCTTATACATAAGTTTTGCAATCATGGATCGTGATTGAGCGGTGTTTAAACACTCTTATCACTCATGTATTATGTTATGCCAAAAAATTATTCCAAGACTAATGATTTATGATATATGAATTTTTTGGTATGAATTTTTATATTATAATCATATACCTTGATTGTGTTCATATAACTCTATGCTGATATTTTTTACAGTTAAGATCTTAAATTGTCGAATCCTATGTTTTCCCTTAATGAGCATCTGAGATTTCCACATATTATTTTTCCATTTACCCATGTTATTAAGAAAGGTCTTAGGTTTAATATTTCTGTAATGGTTTCATGTTCGAATAGTAATTGTGAGAAATGTTTAAGATTCATTTTTAATAAGTTTAGGTTGTATAAAATCTTCAACCAAACTAATTTGTTAGATTATGGTGTGTGAATAATTTTGATAATAATTGAGTATTTATCTAAAAAAAATTAATATGAATGTATGTTATGATTTGGTCTCCTTGGTATCATATAAGAGTTTACTTATTTTTTTGATATTATGTTATAAATAATTAGTGAATAAAATCTAACCCAGCCTATGATAAACTAAAAGTTATATAGGATGAACCTATAATTTAATGGGTTGAAATAAGGTTTCATAATTTTGGACTATTTAGGAATGATTTTCCTTATTATATGATTGCATGTTATAATTATTAATTTATTATACACAAATTAACCATTTTTTGTTTAGTAACTGTAGAGAACTAGGAGGAATCATGTCAGTAGTGAATGTGAGTGTTTATGAAATGATTTTCTACATGAGAATCCAAATGCATGGGGTATGGAATAAAAAATATTAAGGCTATCCCCATCCAAATCTCTCAATAATAAAACATAACGAGAATCGTGTTGAATTACAAATCAGAAAAAAAAAACAAAAACATAACCATTGAGCCTTTTATATTGAAATTCCATCCATTTTTTAGTGGGTATTTTGATCCATTGATTAATGATTAGTTGATTAAAATAGTGAAAATGAAATTTTATATTCTCTAACCTTTAATCATTAAGAGTTTGTTTTAGTGATGTATATTTTAGAAGGTGATGAAGATGAATAGCGGGCTATTATCAAGAATAAAAGGAAAGAGAATGAAATTAGATCCAGGAAATAGTAATTACTTAAGAAGTTATTTATTAACTAGTATTTTTGTTAAAATATTCACACAATAATTGGGAAATAATTCATAGAGATAAAATATGAGAATGATGAATATATTTGTACCTATAAAAAAAAATTAGATGACTTTTATGGTATGATTTTGGTTTTACTGTTAAATATAAAATAAAAAATTATTATTAATTTATAGGTGTAAAACCAAGACACCAAAATGAATTGGATATAAGGTAATTTGGTTTCTATGAATAATTTATTTGATGTTCTATCGGGGTAGAAATTGAGATTGTGAACTCCCATTATTCGTGTTGTTTTTGTATTGTCCATATTTTCATAGAGGTATGGATTCTTTAAATTTATTTAAACCATTGATAAGTTTGTATTTTTTCATAGACCTTGGTAACTTTACCTTTAGGCCAGTTAGTTTTTTTTAGAAAGGAAGGTAGCAGTGGGTTGGAGCCAAGATGCTGAACCAATTCATGACATGAATTAAATTCATAATGTGAAATCAATTCATGATATGAATTAAATTCATGATGTGAATTGATCTAGAAAGACCCCATGAATTTATTATAGTACATGAATTCAATACACGTCTTGAATCCTATTCACGATGTGAAATGGTTTTCCTGGAAGGAAAAGAAAACTTGAGTAATTCACGATGTCAATTATATTCACGTCATGAATATATTGCAACATTTTAAAAAAATGGGATAACCCCACATTTAATCATAAAAACTCCTTCTTCCATTTAGGAGCTCTGCACAAAGACCTCATCTCATCCTTTCTAGTATTTTCTGTATATTCTTCATATGGACTCTGATTGAGTAACTATTTGTATTTTTTGATTCCTCTCTATAATAGATCCATTCCTCTTCCTTCTATACTCTGTTTATCCCACCATATTTTTTCCTATTTTCATGAGATATGATGTTCTCTATTTTTAGTTAATTTCTCTATTTTTATGATATCTTCTATTATAATTCAAATATGAAGCCAAAAATGGATGAGGGTCTTCAACCAACCAAATGTATGTGGTCTAGTTCTTTGTCGCTAAACTTTTAATGCTTTGTATGTTGTTTTCTTGTGCCACATGATGGACCCTATTAGTGACACCTCTAAAAAAATAAAAAAATAAAATAAATTGATGTTTTTAATCTTATTATAGTCCTTTAAACCCATGAAACAATGTTAGTGGTTAACTACCTCAATGTGATCTGCATTTAAGGGAATTAATTCTTTAAATTACTAAGAGCTTCATGCTTTATAATTATTTAAGACACCCTTTAAGATGTATTTAATTACCCCTTATGATAATAGAGTATTTTTAATTCACCAAATAAAAATGGTGGGAATATTTATATAGATTACACCCCTTATTGAAGTTAAATTAGCCATATTAAAATACTTGGACAATATTATTAAAAAAAAATTAATAGTATGAGTTTTATGCTTTTTAGGAATTTTTCTTTATTCAGTGATGAGGGAGATACAAGGATCTTGATTGAGGATTCCTTTTATAATATCATCAAATATAATAACTATAAGTTTCAATTGATTATAATATGGTAGGATTGATACATTGGTTCTTTATAGAACACCATGGATGGGCTCTCTATATGAATGTCATATTACTTCCCAGGAGTGATACCTGGTTCCCTAGTGGATTACCTTGGATGGGCTTGGTAGTCATTGTTACCATAGTATACCATGAGTGATACCTAGTTCCCATTTTTGGTACACCATGGACGGACTCAGAGGTATATTCTTTATACCATGTAGTGAGTGATAAATTTGTCATTATAAGGATTCCTTGGACATAATCCTATGGTGATGGATTTATTAGTGTACCTGGATCGATAACTAAGTTCCTTATGTGGAAATCCCTGGATGGAATCAAGATACCAATTCTATAAACTAAGGATTCATTCTACAAGGTAAAGAACATGCTTTGTTTTGGTCCATTATTTATAGTGGTATTTTATGAGGACTCAATTATATCTGCATGCTAATATTAGAAGATAGTTGTGAAACCCAACCTAAGTAATGATAGATGACTCCAGCTTACACATTATGCCCTTACTATTGTAGTGTATCTATTTATATACACATATATTTCTATATGAATATAAGGAATATAAGGAATATAAATAAATACCTTTATATATATATGATTGTACTTGTAGGGAGACTTATTTTTGGAGACATCCGTCTTAGGAAAAATCATGTAGTGTCATTAGAGTGTCCCATGAGAACCTGGTCTAATATGGTTTGTTTATTTCTATACTATCTTACATTTTTATTTACCTACACACTACACATCTTATATTCACATACTGGATAGTTGTTGATGACATTGTTGCATTCCTACTGAGTAAATATCACACATTTTTTGGGCCTTCATTTGGTACCTGAAGAGACATTATGGTTGTTTGGTTAGGATAAAGGGAAGCATACGAATTTGGATGTTTTAATTAATATCCAAATATTAGAAGAAGTTTATTGGGCCTATTCTCATGATTATAGTGGATGTAGTTTTGGTAATTTTTTTATTTTTTATACTATGTTTTATATTTATATACCATTTCATCCCTTATGTATTTAAATTTTCACAAGTCCAATGACATGATTGTCATTTTTCTATATGAAATTGATTCTACTTCCTCTTTTTAGTTTCATTTGGATGATTTATTATTATTATACTACAATTTTTTTATTACTGCTTCCATTGATTACTATTAGTACTCACTATTGTGAAACACTCTGATCATAGCAGTACAGTCCCCCACCATACCTATAAGGCCCCGGCCTTAAACCGTACTTAATATTCAATTAAATGAATAATTCACATTGATGATCTTTTCAGGTTTAGAGTTTTAGAGAATTAGATCTTAACTATTACATCTCCAAAGATTATAAAGTAGACACTTCTACTAAGTTTCCATCAAATAAAAACTCTTAAAAAGAAACATGTCTAGTCCCATGTTTTAGACATCATGACATTTCCTTGATCCCATCCTTGGCCCTATTCAACTTTATGTCCTGTGAAAAACATTTCAAAAAAACTTGGGATGAGCATAAAAAGCTCAGCAAGGGATACACAAAGAATGAAAACTGTTAGTTTTTCAATGAAACATGTAAACCATGTATACTTTATCAAAGTAATACCTTTCACCTTTAGGAAGTAGTAAAAACTCTTCACTAAAAAAATATCATTACTTACCCTTTTGTAACCAAAATATTACGATAAAACCCATATAAAGAACACATAACATATAAAGGTAACTTGGGACATAAACGTACTTAAATAGAATAATCATACGGTCAACTTCCACACATACTTAATGGAATAGCCATACGGCTGACTTCCATACATACTTAATGGAATAGCCATACGGACGACTTCCATACCCAATGCATTGGAGGTTATAACGTAACCACCCATCCTGGTATTCACGGCACAACCCGTCATATGGTTTATCACGTAACCACCCGTCAAATGTCCAAGTACCATTATAAAAAATCATAAGACATAAAACAAATATAATGGAAAGAAAAAATTTCCACACTTTGATCAAAATATATCACTTAAATATATTGACATAACAAATCCATTATAAAAACCATTTTCAATACCAAAATACATAAAATAGTATATGGTATTTATTTCATTATAAAAACATCACGGCTTGTTGAGGAAGCCAAAGACCAAATAATACTCGCAGCGGCGGAAAAGGTTGTTGTCACCGCGTATGTTAAAAGAAACATTCCTTTTTGTTGTTTAGTAAAACGCTTCGTATAAAAAGATTACTTTTGTATAAAAGTAAAAGTCAAAGGGGTTTATACACCATATAAAGGAAATTTGTGTATAAAACAAAATATGCCTCAATGAAAGGAGATTGAGACGAAGTCCCTTACCTCGGGTCCGACTTGAATCGATCATTCTTTAATGTCCTGAATAATAAACTTGAGTTAATTTCTAATTTCTTAAGAACCTTATTCAAGTTCATTATTACTTTTATATCACTTATTATCATGTTATAAACATTATGTAATCATTTAAGATAATAATGTTTGTTTTGTCGATATTTGGTTCTTAAGTCGAAAGTGGACTTCTTACAATTACATGTTGTTCGTGTGGTCAAAGGTTCTTTATATCCAGAATGGTATTCATGATGTATATATCATATATATCATATATATCCAGTACATGCATGCATTTATAATATTACATAACATTTAGAGGTAAGAAATGAAATGCACTGTTCATGGAGACGGTAAGCCATACGTACGCATGAACGCTGCTTCCATTTATATTTCGTATTTTATGAAATGGAATCATAATGATATAAAGGTATATTATAATTCCAGATTAATATCATATATAATATCATAACTCCATCATTTATACGTCCCACATATGGTATTAACGAATCAAATCACTTTGAGGGGGCGGTAGTCCGCACTTCCTTAAATGAAGATATCGCGTTTACCCATAATGGAAACCATAAAGGTATTCCCAAAATGAAAAATACATAAGCTTAAAGAAAACATAAACATATTATATATCATATATAAATATAGTGTCATCTTAATGGCCACCTTTGAAGGTGTTAAAAGAATGTTGAACAATCATCATTTCGGGAAAGAGAAATTCTCCATCCACGGAAACAGTATGTTCTTTAACCATTAGATTTAGGTGTGTGTAAGTGTAGCTCTAATCCTTCTTATAAAAACATACTAGTATATGTAATATACTGGTGTTGTTACAAAAGAAATGAATAAAAAGAGTTTAGGGGGTTGGAGAAGCAAAATAAAACAAAAGAACACAAGTGAAGACATTACCTTAAAATCGGGTAACTCCCTTTGGTTTGAGCTCAAAGGCTTACTTGGAAAGACTTCTGCCCAAAGTGAGGCTTCAAGGAGTAATATAGGGAAGTGGAGAGACAAAATGGGTAGGTGTTGGCCGAGCCAAAGGCCTTGTAAGTATGGGTAAGTAGGTAGAGGTGGGGGCCTTTTATAAGAGGAGAGGAGGGGAACTCTTGGAAAGTAAAGAAATGTTACTTTATTTTAAAATGAGTTTCGGATTCAAAATGTCCCACATTGATATAATTCTAGGGTAAGATGATAAGGTTTCGAAATCCACCCATCCAATAGGGTTTGGACATGTTTAGAGCATATATTTTACATTATCTTTTCATTTTATTTAAATCCTTTATTAATGAGGTAATCGGTGCATCATCATGATGTCAAAAATAATTTAATTTATTTAATGTATAAAAATTATAAAAAAATATCATGATGTAGGAAATATTTTTAGCTTTATAATTAATATTTATAGTCAAAAATCGGACTTGTATTACCCCATTTAAAAATTGTTTTAGTAAAACGACTCATGTTTGTGTCATTTTAATTTTAACATTAAATAAAAAGATATTAATGTCATTTTCCTACCAAAGTGGCTCCATGGGGTCCCCAAGTTGACTCATGTCTTGTCTTGGTCGTCCATGACACATCTAATAAGGGTAGGACATGTTTCTAGGTATTTTCATTTTATTATAACATTATTTTTACCTTAAATTACACTAATTACCTCTAATCGCGATTAAAAACTTAAAAGTTACTATTCATCAAAAAAATTATTTTAATCTCATTGAACCAAATTTTACTTCTTAATGAAAACCATGTATGTCGGATTTTTGAAAATAAAATCACAGAAGTGGCAAAGTTTCATTTAAACGAAAAATCAGTTTCTTTAACTACCACTTAGTGGTTTCACTATTCATCAAAAATTGAAATTTTTCAGAAAAATACCAAAACATCACCCTAAGATATATTTGATATTATGAATTCAAAAATGATGTATATTTTACAAAATTCAAATCATATAAGTTACATTAATTAATTTAATAATTAATTCCCGTTGTCATGACAAATAGCGTGTTTTTATGAAACAATAAGTATCAAAAGATTGACACTAGTTTAAGTCCAATTTCAAAGTGAAATTGATTCCAATGACCAACGTTGGATTAAATGGTAATAATATATTCTAATTTCACTTCAAAACCAATTAAAAATATAATATAATCATATAAATAAATTATATTAAAAAGAGGTTATGAATTAAAATACAACTTTTTTCACTATTCATTAAAAAATGAACTTTATCGGAAAAATACCAAAAATTCACAAAAAGTAAATTTTGATGTCCCAATAATAAAGAATAAGTTTATTTTGACAAAAATATCTTATAAAATTTTCAAAATATAGATTTAAAAATGGTTTGCCATCAAAAGGCAGTAAAACAATCTTTTAAAAATATTAGTGTATTCCATACTTTAGATTGGATTTATTCTCATTTTAAGCCTCTAAAACACTATCTAATTCACTAATAGACATAGATAAAAATATATATTATTCATTACTTACTTGGGATTTACATCCTTCCCCCCTTCAGAAAATTGCTTCCCCGCAATTGATTTACTTATCGAATAAATGGTGGTACTTATCCCTCATTGCATTTTCAGATTCCCATGTTGCCTCTTCCATCATGTGGTTTTTCCACAAAACCTTTACCTGATTAACCACCTTATTTCGTAACACTTTCTCCCTGTGGTCAAGAATCTGGACCGGTTGTTCCTCATAAGATAGGTTCTCTTCCAGTTGAACTACATCTGGACTCAAAACATCAGATGGATCTGCCATGTACTTTCTCAGTATCGAAACATGAAAAAGATTGTGTACCTGAGATAAACTCGGAGGTAAAGCCACCCGGTATGCAACTGATCCAACTTTCTCCAGAATTTTATATGGTCCAATGAACCTTGGACTCAGATTTCCTTTCTTACCAAATCGCATCACACTTCTCCATGGTGAGACTTTGAGAAAAACATGATCACCTACCTCAAAAGATAGATCATTCCTCCTGTTGTCTTCATAACTCTTCTGCCTGCTCTGAGATGTTCTCATGTGTTTCTGTATCAGTTGAACTTTTTCTGCCAACTCTTCTACCAATTCTGGTCCCATCATCTTTCTTTCACCCACTTCATCCCAAAAAGCTGGAGTTCGACACCGCTTCCCATATAACGCCTCAAATGGTGCCATCTGTATACTGGAATGAAAACTGTTATTATATGAAAATTCAAAAAAAGAAAGATGTTGGTCCCAACTTCCTTGATAATCCATAGAGCAAGAACATAGAATATCCTCCAATGTCTGGATTGTTCATTCTGACTACCCATCTGATTGCGAATGAAATGTTGTACTAAAATTTAATTCAGTACCCAATGACTTCTGAAGGCCTTTCCAAAAGTTAGAAGTAAACCTGGGATCATGATCAGATACAATGGAGAGGGGAAATTCATGTAACCTCACTATCTATTTAAGATACAATCGAGAAAGTTGATCTAGAGAGAAAGTATCTCGAATACGAAATAAATGAGCAGATTTAGTCAAGCGATCAACAATAACCTAGATTTCATTATTACCTCGAGATTTCTTCGGTAATCCCACAACAAAGTCCATGGATATGTTTTCCCATTTCCACTCTGGCACTGGTAAAGGATGAAGCATCCCTTTTGGTAACTACCACTCTTCTTTAACCTGCTGACAAGTCAGACAATTTATAGTAAAATCAACAATATCTCTTTTCATTCCATCCCACCAGTAATACTCCCGCAAATCTCTGTACGTCTTAGTACTGCCAGGATGAACTGAAAATGGATAACTATGAGCTTCACATAACAACTCTCTCTTCAACTGTGAATCACAGGGCACAAATAATCTCTTCCCAAATCTCAAAACACAATCATTATCAATGTTGAATTCGGGCAACTTACCCTTCTGAACCAGCTCTACCTTTTTCTGCAACTCACTGTCTTGCTTCTGTGCTTGCTTGATTCTATCTGATAGAGATGATCTCACTGATACCTGAAACAAAACAGAAGAACTTCCTGCACCAACAACTTCTATGCCAAAGTTCATCAAATCAAAAACCAAAGTATCTCGTTCCAAACGTAGCATGGTTAATGAAGCATTACTTTTTAGACTCAAAGCATCAGCCACTTTATTTGCTTTTCCCAGATGGTAATGAATTGTACAATCATAATCCTTGATTAATTCCAGCCATCTCCTCTGTCTCATGTTCAATTATTTTTGAGTGAATATATACTTTAAACTTTTGTGATCAGTATATATTTCACACTTTACTCCATACAAATGATGCCTCCAAATTTTTAAAGCAAAAAACAACATCAGCTAATTCCAAGTCATGTGTAGGGTAATTTACCTCATGAGTTTTCAACTGACGTGAAGCATATGCAATTACCTAATCATTCTGCATAAGGACACAACCAAGTCCCTTCAACCAAGCATCACTGTATATAACAAACTCACCATCCCTAGAAGGAAGTGCCAAAACTGGCGCATTCACCAATCTTTTTTTCAACTCCTGAAAACAATCATCACATTCTTTTGTCCACATAAACTTAACACCCTTCCGAGTTAGCTTAGTCATTGGACTAGATAACTGTGAAGATTTTTCACTAAACCTTCGGTAGTAACTTGAGTCAACTGAGCCATCACTGCAACAAACGGTTTAGTTCTTATTCTGACCATCTGAGGATACTGATTTGAAAGGTCATTTCCCTCTATATGCCTTCCCAGAAAATCTGTTCTATTTCCTCTATGAAAAACCATTATTTACATAGAAATATCTTAGGCGAAGCAACATGGTAATCTTTAAATACTATATCATTTCAATCATACCATAAATTAACTTATAATTTAACACTTTTCTAACTCCTAAAGTTGTTTAAATCGACCTCTGATACCAACTATAAGGCCCTGACCTTAAACATTACTTAATCTTGAGTTATTACAAGATTACACCTTGAGTATCTTTTTAGGTTTATAGTTTTATAGAATTAGATTATAAAACATGCATTACATTACACATTTAAACAAAGTGGTTACATAAAAGATAGTATTCATTTTTTCCATTAATGGAAACATATTTAAAATAAAACATGGATTCTTTCTTGACACTTCCTTGGCACTATCATCATATCATGTACCTTTCCCTTGACCTGTGAAAAACATTTCAAAAACATGGGATGAGCATAAAAATCTCATCAAGGGATACACAAAGAATGAAAACTGTTAGTTTTCTAATGCAACAAGTAAACCATGTATACTCTATCAAATTAATACCTTTCACCTTTAGGAAGTTGTAAAAACTCTTCACTGAATAAAATATCATTACTTACCCTTTTGTAACCAAAATATTACCATAAACCCATATAAAGAACACATAACATATAAAGGTAACTTGGGATATAAACATACTTAAATGGAATAACCATACGGTCGACTTCCACACATACTTAATGGAATAGCCATACGGCCAACTTCCATACATACTTAATGGAATAGACATACGGCCGACTTCCATACCCAATGTATTGGAGGTTATAATGTAACCACTCGTCCTGGTATTCATGGAACCACCCGTCATATGGTTTATCACATAACCACCCATCAAATGTCCAAGTACCATTATAAAAAATCATAAGACATAAAACAAATATAATGGAAAGAAAACATTTCCACAATTTGATCACAATATATCACTTAAATGTATTGACATAACAAATCCATTATAAAAAACATTTTCAATACCAAAATACATAAAAGAGTATATGGTATTTATTTCATTTTAAAAACATCACGGCTTGTTGAGGAAGCCAAAGACCAAATAATACTCGCGGCAGTGGAAAAGGTCGTTGTCACCGCATACGTTAAAAGAAACATTCCTTTTTGTCGTTTAGTAAAACTCTTCATAGAAAAAGATTAATTTTGTATAAAAGTAAAATTAAAAGGGGTTTATACACCATATAAAGGAAATTTGTGTATAAAACAAAATATGCCTCAATGAAACGAGATTGAGATGAAGTCCCTTACCTCAGGTCCAACTTGACTCGATCGTTCTTTAATGTCCTGAATAATAAACTTGAGTTAATTTATACTTTCTTGAGAACCTTATTAAAGTTCATTATTACTTTTATATCACTTATTATCATGTTATAAACATTATGTAATCATTTAAGTTAATAATGTTTTTTTGTCTATATTTGGTTCTTAAGTCAAAAGTGGACTTCTTACAATTACATGTTGTTCGTGTGGTCAAAGGTTCTTAATATACAGAATGGTATTCATGATGTAGATATCATATATATCATATATATCCAGTACATGCATGTATTTATAATATTACATAACATTTAGAGGTAAGAAATGAAATGCACCGTTCATGGAGATGGTAAGTCGTACGTATGCATGAACGCTGCTTCCATTTCTATTTCGTATTTTATGAAATCGAATCATAATGATATAAAGGTATATTATAATTCTAGTGTAATAAAATATATAATATCATAACTCCATCCTTTATACGTCCCATATATGGTATTAACGAATCAAATCACTGTGAGGGGCGGTAGTCCGCACTTCCTTAAATGAAGATATCGCGTTTACCCATAATGAAAACCATAAAGGTATGCCAAAAATGAAAAATACAGAAGCTTAAGGAAAACATAAACATATTATATATTATATATAAATATAGTGTCATCTTAATGGCCACTTTTGAAGGTGTTAAAAGAATTTTGAACAATCATCGTTTCGGGAGGTAGAAATTCGCCATCCATGGAAACAGTATGTTCTTTAACCATTAGATGTAGGTGTGTGTAATTGTAGCTCGAATCCTTATAATAAAAACATCCTAGTATATGGAAGATACTGTTTTTGTTACAAAAGAAAATAATAAAAAGAGTTTAGGGGGTTGGAGAAGCAAAATAAAACAAAAGAACACAAGTGAAGACATTACCTTAAAATCAGGTAACTCCCTTTGGTTTGAGCTCAAAGGCTTCCTTGGGAAGACTTCTGCCCAAAGTGAGGCTTCAAATAGTAATATAAAGAAGTGGAGAGACAAAATGGGCAGGGTTTGGCCGAGCCAAAGGCTTTGGAAGTGTGGGTAAGGAGGTAGAGGTGGGGGCCTTTTATAAGAGGAGAGGAGGGGAACTCTTGGAATGTATTGAAATGTTACTTTATTTTAAAATGAGTTTCGGATTCAAAAGGTCCCACATTGATATAATTCTAGGGTAAGGTGATAAGGGTTCGAAATCCACCCATCCAATAGTTTTTGGACATGTGTGGGTCATATATTTTACATTATCTTTTCATTTTATTTAAATCCTTTATTAATGAGGTAATCGTTGCATCATCATGATGTCATAAATAATTTAATTTATTTAATGTATAAAAATTATAAAACAAATATCATGATGTAGGAAATCTTTTAGGATTTCTAATTAATATTTATAGTAAAAAATCTGACTTGTATAACCCCTTTTAAAAATTGTTTTAGTAAAACGACTCATGTTTGTGTCATTTTAATTTTAACATTAAATAAAAAGATATTAATGTCATTTTCCTATAAAAGTGGATCCACGGGGTCCCCAAGTTGACCCATGGTTTTTCTTGGTCGGCCATGACATATCCAATAAGGGTAGGACATGTTTCTAGGTATTTTTATTTTATTATAACATTATTTTTACCTTAAATTACACTAATTACCTCTAATCGCGATTAAAAACTTAAAAGTTACTATTCACCAAAAAATTATTTTAATCTCATTGAACCACATTTTACTTCTTAATGATAACCATGTATGTAGGATTTTTGAAAATCAAATCACAGAATTGGCAAAGTTTCATTGAAACGAAAAATCAGTTTCTTTAACTACCACTTAGTGGTTTCACTATTCATCCAAAATTGAAGTTTTTCAGAAAAATACCAAAACTTCACCCTAAGCTATATTTGATATTCTGAATTAAAAAATGATTTCTATTTTACAAAATTAAAATCATATAAGTTACATTAATTAATTTAATAATTAATTCCCGCTTTCATGACAAATAGCGTGTTTTTATGAAACAATAAGTATCAAAAGATTGACACTAGTTTAAGTCCAATTTCAAAGTGAAATTGATTCCAATGACCACCGTTGGATTAAATGGTAAAAATATATTCTAATTTCACTTCAAAACCAATTCAAAAGATAATCTAATCATATAAATAAATTATATTAAAAAGAGGTTTTGAATTAAAATACAACATTTTTCACTATTCATTAAAAAATGAACTTTATCGGAAAAATACCAAAAATTCACACAAAGTAAATTTTTATGTCCCAATCATAAAGAATAAGTTTATTTTGACAAACATAGCTTATAAAATTGTCAAAATATAGATTTAAAAATGGTTTTCCATCAAAATGCAGTAAAACAATCTTTTAAAAATATTAGTGTATTCCATGCTTAAGATTGGATTTATTCTCATTTGAAGCCTCTAAAACACTATCTAATTCACTAATAGACATAAATAAAAATATCTATTATTCATTACTTACTTGGGATTTTACAATACCATTATATACCCCATTGCTAGTTGGAAGCCTCTCATATAAGGGGAGGTGCACATGAGGTCATGTGTCTGATCGGATTCTATTACATATGACCGAACTCGGTCTAGAATGCTACAAAGTGGTTTCAGAGGCATATTTTTTATTTTTCCTATAATTTGGGTATTAGATAGGTGATTTAAAACATGATATAATTCGGTAATTTTAATATTATTGGGATTATATGACCCACATATAGGGGAAAAATTACCCAGGTTGGGATACTGTTGCTATTGGATTATGCTTTTTATAGTTGTACTGATTTCACCATTAGGTGATGAACATGTTTTGTGGAATTATTATTATTGATATTATTATTATGGACTTATTTTTCCATGGACTGTAACTAAAAGTAGGTATAATATCATGCATCATATAAGAACATGATAATTCACATGCCATGCATTATTCCATTCCATATAGTTATATTTCATTACTTTCATTTCCTGTTTTTCCTACTACATATTACTAGTTACATAATTGTTATATATTTGAAATTTTCTATCATTATTTGTAGGGATATAATAATTAGATTAATTAATGTGTCTTCATCAATATAAATGGTGTTTTCATATATATATTTATGATGGCACCTTAATCAACCAATGATTCCATGTTTGAGTCCTGAACTATTGGTTTTGTGGGCAAAAGCATTTGTTGATTTGATTACATTAATGAAAGTTATAATTTATGAATCACATACATATATAAATTGAAAATGGTGATTCATTTAATCATATCATTTTATATGATATGTTACATCCTGATACCAAATGTAAGGTTCATGTCACAATTATGTAACATGCTAATTTTGATTTAAAAGAAGTATGGGCCTTTATAAATTGGTAATTTGACACATCTAACAAGACCATGATATATATCTAAGTGTCTGAACATAAATGAATTTAAAATTTTAAATTAATTTTTTACTATTAAATGGTGATTCCAATTGAAAATTAAATGGTGTTTTTATCTATACATTACAATTGAAAGTCCATATACCAGGACCGGTGTGGTGTTATATGAGACCTTGAATCTAACCTGACCTTAGTAGTGGGTAGTAGGATATGTCTCTTTTGACTTATGTAACCATTATTATCATATAGACCTGGATAGATGCCACGTTATTGATATTCAAGCATTTGGATAAACCTAAATATAATAGGGTGAAGCACACAACTTATATGTTCCATGATTCTTCCAACTGTTGGTGTGATTTTTCCACCCAGGCTAGTCAACATCAAGGTATGGTATTCGTGGACTCCTAGAAAGAATTCCATGACTACTTATTTCTACAATAATTAATATAAAACCATTATATATATTTTATGAACCTAAAATAGAATGATATTCCTATAATGGATTATTCATCTTATTTCACAGAACTTCAATGCTTCGTACTAACCCTTGCTGGTGATGACATGATGACAATGAGATAGTTTGAGGATGGTATTCTTTATTTCATCTGACGACAGGTGAATGTATTCTGTATGACCATTGTTTTAATGATAATGACCCTGGACCTCATCATCAATTTGATCTTGAGGGGGGATGGCAGTGTGAGTTAGGGTGGTTCAGTGTTTAGACAGGGAGAAAATTTGTTTAGCCATAAGAAATGTCACTTGGAGTATGCTTATAGTAGAAGTGCCAATCTGATAGTACACACTGATAGTTTTGTGGTGTATCCCCAGTGTGGTAGGGAAGGACATAAGAATCTCTAGTTTTTAAATAAACCAATTGAGTTTTGATCAGGTTGAAGGATGGGTCACCCACAATGATTTTGTATAATGTTTCCTCCAATGCCTAGTGAGAAGGTATATGCATTGACTCCACATTCAAGTGTAGGATCAATAGCTCTACATCATGCAGGGATTTGGACTACTATTGGATGATCAGGACAAGAATGTATTCATGGATGAGGTAGAAATACTATAGAGTTACCTCACCAATATATTAGACATTCCAATGTTAGTTATGCTCAATCTAAGGTTCGTGGATCAGGTTATATGTATGAGTGCAGTCTACTCTTTAGGAAAAGAGTCTCAATCCTTATAAATGTTTAGGTAATATTCTAGTATCCTCTACTTTATATTTTTCATTATTCAATACAAGAAATTCTAATAAATTCATATATATAGAAATTATTGAATGTATGGTCTTAAAACTAGAGTACTTCTATGGCATGATGATGCCCAACACATTTTTTGGGATCCAAACCGAGAGAGTGTGCTAATGTAATGGATGCCCCTATTATATAGGTAGTTTATTTTTTTATGAATATTTTTTTCTTGTAGATTAAAGGACTTCACATCATACTTGGGATGGAAAGGTTAATGTGTTATCATGCTTACAATGATTTCTATCATTAAAGTGTGTTTTCACATCACCAGAGGGTGATACTTATGTTCATAATGAAGAATGGGATGTCTAGGTGACTCAATGTAGACCATAGCATCGTGGGCTGGGTGGAGTGATGGGAATTATGGCTAGTCTCTTTATGAGAGATCCTGGTATGCGATGTATGGAGTTTCCTCCTATGATGGGTCGTTTCAGGGATGCTTCCCCTAAATAATTCTCAGGATTACCTCCTATAAAAGGTGGAGTTCAAAATTGAACTAGTGTCAGGAGTGTAACTAGTGTCTATTCTTATTTATAGGATAATACCTATAAAGATGAAAGAACTCATGAAATAGTAAAAGGACTTGGAAGCTAAGGGTTTTATATGACCCAATGCTTTACTATAGGGTCCACCTGGCCTTTTCACCGAGAAGGAAGATGGTACCCTTAGATTGTGTGTGGATTATCATTAGTTGAACCATCTTGTGGTTAATAACTAGTATCCACAACCTCATATAGATAATCTCTTCAAATATCTCCAAGGAGTGACTATTTTCTCCAAGATCGAATTGAGGTTGGTGTACTGTAAGTTTTACTGAAAAATTTTGGTCCATAAAACCTATTTATTAAAAAATGTTACAAAGAAAAAAATCAAAAATTTGGTAGATAATGAAGCATAACCTCATCCATATAAATTAACAAATAAGATGAAAATATACATAAAATATTATAATCCAGTTGATTGCAAGCCTCATACTCCTCACTTCAGTCAGAGTCAGAATGCGAAGAGCTGAGTTGATTCATATGTGGAAACATATCCTTAGAATATGATATGGTGCTCATAGTGGGATTGATATGGGAATAATATATCCTAGTATAAGACGTTTAAGGTTGAAATTTTGAGAAACCCTCATCATCTTTAGACTTTTATTTATCAACTGCATCCTTGTATGAGATGTAAATTCCAAGAGGAACTTCCTAGGATTCATCAATTTCTGAAACCTCACCCCATTTACAAAATATTTCAGAGTTTTTCATGTCCTATTGAATTTATAGGTGATAATTAATTTCTTAATACACCTATTCCTCTATCTCCCCATCACAAAGAGGAGAACATTCCCCTATAGAAGGAGAAACCACACCCTACTCAGGTTGAAAAACCACATGCAAATAATTTCAAGAGATATCCCCAATAAATGAAGTAACCACACCCTACTCAGGTTGTACAATCGCATAATCAAGAATTCTAAGAGACATCCCATATATAATTAGAAACCACACCCTACTTAGGTTGATCAATAATATCATCTTGTTCTGAATGTTGAGAGACGTCCCTTTTAGTACAATAATCAACACCCAAATGCAAGCCTAATTCCACTAGAGGATGTTTAGATCCAGAATAAAAGCCTTCAATACCTTCTTTAATCTGATCTTTATAATTCCTTCTAACATCATTTAAATACTCAGATCTATTCTTCACTAAATTAGGCATGATTTTCCTCTTAACATGGTCACTATCAAGATGTACCTATTTATGAATAAACCCTGAAAACATAATTCTTTCTACATTTTTCCATTGAATAAAAAATGGAATTACATTCAACATAAAAATCAGGTAATTTTTTCTATAAAATTATCAAATTAATATAATCATTATCATTATAAACAATTACCTTATCTATGAAGTTTTCACTAAGATGAACCTCCACCAAAATCCTAGAATAGTGAAAAAACCCTACCTTATTATTCTCCTTATTCATCTAGAAGGGGACCCCAACAGAAGCTACAATATCATGAAGTATATTTGGGTCCAAAAACCTAATTAAATCCATAATTTTTTACCTTCACCTACGCATAGGTACATTTAATAGATGAAGGATTGAAATCAATCATACATTAATAGATATACAGAGATACAAGCTTGATAAACAAATAACCCACACCCCTTTCCTTCTTCTTGCACTCATCTGAAGGAAAAACGAAATGAAAAAATAAAATTATGAGGGAAATGAAACGAAAATTAGTATATCCTTAGATTTTGGAAACACGATTGACCATATCCTCAAGTCTAGAAGGTTTTCCCCTTTCAAGAGAACCATCCTAGTAGTGAACAAAAAATTTACACATACTTATTCACTCTAAAATAGCTTCGATATTGGATATCATGATTATTATGGATTATTTCCTAAAATTAATTCATAGAGATAATTACATGAAAGAATTAATATATTTACACACTTTTATTTTTGAACATATCCAAACATCTTTCTCTTTAGATTCAATATTTCCATTTTCAACTGGTTTCGGATGAGAACTACTAGCCAATAACAATTCAATTGTAAAACCTATATCCCTAAGAAACTCTATTTATAATGGGAGACCCAATAAATATCCATTAGGTCTCTTTTATGAGTATCTGGTTGTTCCATTTGACCTTACAAAAATTCCATCAGTTTTCATGGATTTGAAGAATAGTGTTCACCTCCCATATTTGTATTCATTCGTGGTGGCCTTTGTGGATGATATCTGGGTGTATTCCCACACTCAACACAACCATTCAAAATATATTGAGATTATTTTTAATACACTGATATATCACTAGATATATGATAAGATCATCGAATTCCACTTTTAGATCAATTATGTTCACTTATTAGGTCACATCATCTTAGAAGCATGAGTTTCTATTGACCCATAAAAGGTGGGTTTGGTAAATTCCTAGGAACATCCCAAGAATGTATTGTACATATGTAGTTTATTAGGGCTAGATAGCTATTATGAATTTCTAATTAAATACTTTTCATTCCTAGAAGTGCCTATCATGGGCTCGATTAAAATGGGTGTTCAGTATTTATAGTTAAAACTATGTGAGGTAGCCTTTTAGTAGCTGAAATAGAGACTAATTTCATCACCAATCCTAATTATTCTAGATCCAAGAAGAAGTTATACATTCTAGTTTTATGCATCAAGAATCAGACTTATAGTAGTTTGGATGTAGGGGGATCATGTTGTGGGATACATGTCTTGCCAACTAAGACATAACAAGAGAAATTTCCCTATGAAAAAACTCTAGTGAGAGAATATATTTCATGCTCGAATGGATCTAAGGCCTTCTTTTTATTTTATTATAGATAATCTCCCTTCTAAGGGTTGAAGGGGAACCCGTACATGACCCGTAAGACCAAGGCACAAGGCCCGACATGACCAGCAATACATGACCCGAAGGCCCAGAGGCATACCATTCCCATTACATGACCCATAGGCCCAGCCCACAGAACTGCCCCTCCCCAGTGTCTTGCATCATTGATCTCCTTAGATCCCCACCTTGCATTGATGATCAGCTAGCATTACCCCGTACAAAGCTGCATGATGCCTAGTTCCGATGGCGGCTGCCATACCCTCTCATTCTTTCAATCCGGTTAGCTCTACATCTGGTGGCTGCTTCTCTTGTTGTTGTAATCCTCTTCTGGGGCCTGTTCTATGTGAACTGGGCTACTCCATGGTCTATGTGACCCGAAGGCCCTATGGCCTGAAGGCCTTTGATGACTCGAAGGCCCTGGATACCCGTAGGCCCAAACTGGTGGCCCGAAGGCCCAAATCGGGTGAATAGTTCTGGCTGCTACAGTACCGAACAGTAACTGCTACAGTACTACTATAGTAACCTGGAAATTCGCCTCCACCTGATTTGGAGTTATCAATTATTGGGGGAGTGGTTCATTGTTTACAAGTAAAAAAATTCTCAAATTCATTTATGCACAATGTTATTGAATATCAGGTAGTGTGAGTGGTTAGAATATGTACATTCATTTGACATTGATCTCACCTGTAAAACCGAAACAATAAATTTAGTAGTTGTCACCTTATGCTGGAAGACTAAGATGCTAGTTTTCCAATATTCAAGTAATGGATGGAAATTAATGGACCTAATTTCAAAGATGCACATTGAGGTTCAATAATATCACAGGCATTCTATTTTAGTAGCTTGGGTAGGGACATCTACCCATATGTAATGGGTAAGGATGTGACAAATTTTAGATCCTGAGGGAGAGTCTCTCAGGATAGGACCCACCACCTAGCTGGGTTATTGATGAGGATGTTATTATATAAAACCATGAATGTATCTGAATTCCATCAGATATATGGGAATATTTGATGTGGGAATCTCACGCCTCTATTTGGGCAGTGCACCCTAGCCTTACCAATATGTACTGAGATTTATTTCATCAATATTAGTGGCCATGTTTAAAGACACAGATTGTAGGTTTTATGAAAATTTGTTCCAACTTTTAGTATGTGAAGGTGGAAGAATACTGAACTGATGTACTTTTACATCCTCTATCCATTCCTAAGTAGAAATGGTATGACATAACCAGGGATTTTGTAAAAGTATTTCCAAGATCCCCTCAAGGCAGTGATGTGATATGGTTAATCATCGACAAATTAACTAAGGTAGTGAAACTTCTTCCAATTAGGGAGACCATTTTATTAGATGAGTTTAGAAGGATTTACCTTTTGGAGATTATTTTCCTTCATGGTGTTCTCTATTTTATCATATTATATAAGGATTTCTGGTTTACATCATGGTTTTGACAGGTGTTATAGAAAGCACTGAGTTCATAGGTGAATCTTAGTACAACATATCACCCTAAGACAGATGGTCCATCTGAGCATATGATATAGGTGTTAGAGGACATGCTTTAGGAATGTTTCCTTAATTTTTTAGGTTCCTGGGAGAAACATCTACCTCTCGTCAAGTTTTCCTACAATAACATAATTTAAAAAATTATTCAGATGAATCCCTATGAGGACCTCTATGGTAGGTCATTCTATTCTATATAGTGTTGGTTGGAGGAAGGTGAGGTAGTGATACTGGGACTTCATCTCATTCATGAGACTTTAGAGAATTTGGATATTCTTCAGAATAATATGGAAGTAAATCAGTCTCAGAAGAATTCATATACAGATCATCACTGCTACCATATAGAGTTTGAGGTGGGACATCAGGTCTTTTTTGTAAGTTTCTCTTAGACTGTGTAATAAATGGATACAAATATAGGGAAAGTTATCACCTCATTACTTCATTCCTTTAAATATCATAGAGAGATTCGGGTCGATAGCCTATTAGTGGAATTTAACTTATAGGTATCGGGTCGTGCATGATGTCTTCTATGTATCAAAGCTTTACCACTATAATTTTCAACTGTATCATTCTCTTGAACCTGAGGATATATAGTTGGAGATAGATTTTTCCTTTTAGGATCATCTAGAATATATCATTTATTGGAGCACAAAGTTCCTCTAAGGTAGTTTATTCTTCTTGTATGGTCATTATGGTAGCATGATCGTGTATAGGATGAGACCTAGTAGAGAGAGGAAGACGTATGTGCTTAGTAGATTGATCTTTTATCAGATGATGTTTTCCACCTTTGGAAGGGAAACATGGTGAAAATTTGTTTTTATGATGGGAGATTGTAACATCCTAGATTATTAGATATGTACCAATGAATATTTCACAAAACATTTTTTTAGGGGAAGACCCACTCATTTTATTCTAACCCCACCTTCTTTAGTACAAAAGTTGTGCACGAAGACCGCCTTTCCTACCATATAGGCATTGAGGAAAGTTCCTCATTCAGACACCAATTGAGCCACTGTTTGTCTCATTAGATTCCTCTCGGTAATATCTTTGTTCCCCTTCTCTTATTAGTTCATCCTACCATCTCCAGCACAATTTTGGTTCAAGATAATAGGCCTTATTTTTAGTTAATTTTTCTATTTTATAATTTCCTCCATTTTAATTTGAATACAAATCCATAAATGAATGAGAGTTCATATAACAACCTAAGGTAGGTGGTCTAATTAATTTTTCCAATAGTTTCAATCATTTATACATTACACTGTTTTTTCATGTGCCAGTCCCTTCCAATCATGCCTCTAAAATGATAAATTAAATAAATAAAATATTTTTCCATGCTTATTATTTTTCTAACAACCTATGATTCAACGTCAGAGGTTAACAACCTCGATGGGAGTCACCCCTAAGAGTGTTTATTAATGTCTCAGATCTTATGCATATTATTTTTAAATATTATATGGATTATATTCAAGACCAGGCACTTAGAAAAAGTTAAATTATGAGTCCTAGGGTTCCTAGAATAAATTTTTGAAATATATTAAAATATTAAATAGAACTCATATGTGGTTTTAATAAAAAAAGTTGATTAACTTCTAAACGGGTGTTCAGATCAGAAATCCTTGGGCACCGTTGTGTTCAGAGAAGCAGCCTCACCTTAGGTGACACCTAACATTATCTGGTGTGAGTAAACTGTGAAGAATATTCATGGGTGTTTTTAATGAATAAAATAAATTGAATGTTTTTTGTTTCATCGATGTATTGAGACAGAGATAGTTTAATTTTTCAAATAAACCATTAGGAAGAGATCTAGGGTTAGGCTCATAACCATGTATTTCCATAGAGGCTCTAGAGAGGAAACAATGAAGATTTATCTCAGCAGACGATGAGGAAACTATGGATCAAATATTTAAAAACACTGTTCTTGATGGATCTCTCCAGCAGCAATCGATTTTCAATAGTGAGCAATCAAATTTCTAGGTAGGATGCATTATTTCATATTTCTTTCCACATTTTTAGATTTAACGATGAACAAGGACCAACCAATGAAAAGGTTGATCTCTGGTTTAGTCATGATTTACGGGATGGGTTTTAATTTTGGGATTTATGGGGTTCGATTATTGTTTTTAATGTTGATCATTCTTAAAGGAACATATCTGGAACGAAATGAAAATTGGTCAAGGTTTGTTTCTCTAATTCATTCATTATGAATTTTCTCCCACAGTATTTCTATGCATGTTCTTCATTATTTGATTCATTCTTGAAAAATTGATCGTTGTACCTTTTTTCTTGGTATAATGATCTGAAATTATAGATCCAACATTGGGATGACCTAACGGAGGTGCGATAGTGATGGTGACGGAATAATCAGACCAAATCATAAGAAACTGTTCTTCAATCGATTTGCATCAGAATGGATCGAAATAGTTTTTTGAGCTGATTGAAGGCCCTAAATACCTCGATTTGGTGTTAGGGTGATGAAATGATCCTAGAACCACAGTTTATATGTGAAAAACACTGGAGTGAAACCTGGGAGATCAGTAGGGGTATGCGTAAGAAGAACTAGGATTTCTAGAAAAACCTGATGAACAATGCATGTAATTTGTAATTACATGGATTTTATCTCACACTAAAAGGTGTCTAGGGTTTCGGTAGATAGATAAATTTCACATGGTGTGTGAAATCTGTCATGCGGTGTGTATACTCTCTCCAAAGACTCGGCGTGTACATGGAATGTACACAGACATGGGGAGGAGTAAATGGTTTTCCTACATGGCGTATACTCCACCACACAGTGTTTCCTGAACTGGATACATGGGCTACCCCATGTATCGGTACATATGCAATGTTACATGGGTTCACTCCATGTACTAGAACACGAACAGAGCACATGGGTAGACCTCGGATGGAAGGACACGATGTGTGGCTCCTTTTACACAGTGTGTACCCATCATCAACATGATAAATTCTAAAAAAATGGACAGTTGTACACAGGCAGTACATGGGGTCAAAGGACATGGTTTGTGACCCTATAACATGTATTTTACCCCTTTCTACATGGATTGATTCTCTTTTCCTCCGTATCTTGGAAAATTTTAGTTAGGGTTCGTTCCATTTATCATTTTCCCTGAAAGTATGTGTGAATCATTTCCTACTCATAGGACTATGATCCCTTTAGCCAGAATTTCTATATAGAGTTGTGGAATCCCCGTAGAGGCCCATGGTAGGATCGTCTATTCATTCTTCATTCCCTGTATGGATTCTTCAGTATTTACATGACCAACTTTGTTGGGTGTCGATCCTGTACTTAGTGAGTTAATCCGGATTGAGTTTTTTGTAACACTCCATGGCCCTAGTTGTGATCCTAATTTGTTTATTATATCTCTCTATTCATATCTATCATCCTATCTCTCTCATGATAGTTCCTGATGAAAATTAATTCTTTTCAAACTTCATCAATGCAATCGGACACGAGAGTGTGTTCTCCTGGATGAGTACTTCGTGGAATCTTTGAACTGAATCCCTACTGTTGGTATGTAGTTTTCATGACTTACATATAAAATGTGTGTCTTCTATTTAGTATATCTGGATATTATTATATGTTTTGTTGACATATAATTTTTTAGAGATGATTATACTTTACTTTTTTTTATATTGCTTTGGGGTTTTGGGGTGTCCTAATTAGTATTGTTATACTCACCTATGCACAAGATTTGCCTACACATTTCATGTATTGTCTGGGAGAGTGACCTTTTGGTGGAGTCTTAGGTGGACTAGGACCAGATGGTGCTTTTTGAGATTAGGTAAGTTGAGGTGTGTTCCTATATCTACAGACAGTAGACCCAGTAACTTTTTTACCAGTTGGACTTGTGGTTTACAGACTTCTGTTGGTGGGATTGTATTTGGCCTAGTTACACTTTACTTTAATTTCCTATCGTAATAATTTTTTTGATATATAGTTGTATGAATGCATTTTTTACTTAGTTGTTTTTACATCTCAGGATTTTGTGGGCTTGGATATTGGTTCATTCATATAGGTACATATTAAATTCCTCCCATGTTAATGATTTTCCTACTCAGTGCTAGTCACCAGCCCCTGGCCTATTGGAGGTGAGCTTGGGGAGTCGCAGAATGGGCCTCACTAGGACGGGTCAGGACCGAGGGGTATCAGAGGTGGTCAGTTCTAATTTTCAACTGAGATTCAATGATATTGGTTTGAAAAAATTGTGTTAAGTGTTTCAAGTTTAGAATTTAGGCCAGGGACACTATTTTTGGTGGGGGAGGCCGATGTATCCATTCATCAGGACTTTCATTACCTACCTTTTTACTTGGTACATGAGAAAACTCGTTTCAGGGAAAATAATGGTAGATTAATCATATAGAAATGGGTTGTGGTTTCTATGTCCTTCTTGAGTCTTATCTCTAGATATACTCATTGAACTTCATACATCATTTTTCTTACAGTATGACCATATGATGCATACTAGCTAGGATTTATTAGCTTGATCATGTGTATGACCCCCTTAGTGACAAGGCTTTAATATAGGGACTAGTTCCCCATATGTTACCTCTAGGGGGTGCACCAGCTATACCACCACCTGTTCAGCTGCACGTGGTACCCCTAGTAATAGCATATGAGGAATACAAGCTGAGTGCGCTCTATGAGTTTCATAGACAGAGACCCCTTAGGTTATGAGGTGATCCCAACCTTTTGGCCACTGAGCATTGGCTCGAGGCTGTGACCCAATTTTTCCACCTAGTCCATACACCAGTAGATCATATGGTGGTTATGGAACTAAGCCTTCTACAAATATTATCAGAGAGATGGTGGAGTTTCTCTATCCAAACTCACGATGAGGCAACTCATTCATGGAAAGAGTTCGAGCATATACTTATAGAGGATTTCTCACTAGTTATTCTAAGATATGTGTATATATAATATCTTATTCAGCTCCAGCATGATAGAATGACAGTGGATAATTATTCATTGAGGTTCTCCAACCTTTCCTGGTACACGATGGATATGGTTAGAGTCATTAATTTAGGTCTCATACTTTTGAACAAGGTTTGCGTAGTGACATTCAAGCCATCGTTATCCCTCTATGAATTCATACTTATGTTTGGGTGTTTGAGTGATATTTGGTGGTTGAAATCTTATTGGATGAGAAGATATAGCTAGTGATAGTCATTATTGGATGAGTAGGAGAAGGGACCTCAGCAGTAGGGGGATGACATCAATCCTAGGGACCAGGAAATGGGAGACATTTCAAGAGGTCCCATGAAAAAAGATCTATAGTTCAGGGTTCACATGGAGGGTCCAGTCATCTTAGGGAGAGATGGTTCTAACCATGTGATTGAAGGGTACATATCACTTGAGATTTTCCAACTCATCATTATAAAAACAAGTAGAATGTGGATGGACCATTGAGGTAGAGATAGCGACATGAGTAGGTAGATCTGCAGGGTGGAGGATGTGGCAGTGGATCCGGGAGAGCATAAGGAGGTGGTTAACGCTTTGAATTATTTCCACCACCACCCCCATGAGGTCCACACCAGGCTCAGAGAGCTAGATGACAGGGGAGGGGACATCTGCATGTTGTTGAGTCATGTGACCTAGGTGATCTAGGAATTATCTAAGGTATGATCTGTGTATTTTCTACTTTATCTACAGTATTGAAAGGCACATGTTCTAGTCAATCATTTCTCACCACATATCATGTTAGAGAGCTAGATATTTTGATTAAACTGTTTACTCAGCCCTTTTTCTTGGATACACCTACTAGAGAAGACTCGATGATCACACATCTATGTCGACAGCGTGACCTGATCCTTACAGGTAAGAGTTTCAGTTAAAACCTCTTGGTGGAAGCGTCGAGGCCATACGATGTCATTATTGGTATGGATTGGTTATCCATAGTCCATTCCCAAATTGACTATTTTAGGAGGACGGTGCGTTGTGTCTGTAGTAGTGAAACGAGGTTTTATTTTGTCAGTGAAAAGGAAAACCAGTCAGCACAGGATGGAATTATGCATAAAAGGGTGTAGCTGATTACACATTAGTTGGATATCCTAACCCTCAGTGCATCAATTTTTATGAGCTTAAAATTTCCAATGGTGTTGGTGGAGTATGAGGATGTCTTTCTTGAAGATGTTCCAAGATTACCTCCCTATAGGGAAATAGACTTCTTGTATTGATTTAAACTCAGGGATGGCACCGATATCTGCACCATCATATCATATGGATCCTATAGAGCATTTCAAATTGAGGGTGTAGTTTGAGGAATTTCAGAGTAAGGGATTCATGAGACCTAGTGTTTTACCCTGGGTGACCCCAGCATTGTTTTCAAAAAAGGAATACGGGATCTTGAGGTTGTGCATGGACTACCAGTGCATGAACTGGGTGATTGTGAAGAACAATTATCCACTACCGAGGATCAAAAACCTCTTTGATAAGTTTAGAGGCTCATGATGGTTATTGAAGGTTGACCGTTAATCAGGATATCACCAGTTGAGAGTATGGGGTGAGGATATACCAAATACAGCTTTCATATATCATTATGGTCGCTATGAGTACTTGGTTATTCCAATTGTCATAACGAACCCCCTTGAAGTGTTCATGGGCTCATGAATCAGATCTTTTAGCCTTATTTAGACTAGTTTGTGGTAGTCTTAATCGATGATATCCTTTTGTACTCAGTATCCAAGGAGGAGAATGTGAGAGACTTAAGTATGGTTCTGGACATACTCTGAGAGCACCAACTTTATGGGAAACACTAGAAGTTCTAGTTATGGATTCATACAGTCAACTTTTTGTGACACATTATCTCACTAGATGGAGTGGCAGTGGACCCAGCCAAGGTCAAGGTAGTGTTAGCATGGGAGCTACCTGAGAACATGATGGAGGCGCAGAGCTTCCTCAGGAAGGCAAGATATTATCAGATTTTCATACCTGATTTCTCTATAATATCCTCACCTATGAAAACTTTGACTCAAAAGGGATAGCCTTTCGTTTGGATAAGAGAAGTTCCAATTGGATTTTCAGTAGTTGAGGTAGGTTTTTACGATCGCTCCGATCTTGAAATTGCCAGAGGAGGGTGTCAAGTAAATTATGTTTTGTGATTCCTTAGGAACTAGGATTGGTTGTTTTCTGATGCAAATTCAATAGTTTATTACATATGGTTCATTCCATTTGACACTACATAAGTAGAACTACGTGACATGTGATCTTGCGTTAGTAGTGGTAGTCTTCACCTTAAAGATGTGGTGACACTTCTTGATGGGTGAGTGGTTTATCATCTACTCTGATCACAAGAGTATCAAGTATATATTCTCTTAGAAAGATATTAAAATGAGACATAGGAAATGGATATAGTTCTTCCAGGACTTTGACTTTGAGATTTTATAAACTCTTGGGAAGGGGAAAGTTTTGGAAGATTCTCTCAAAAGAAGATCTAGTTCGTAGTTATTTAACAATTCATCAGAGTAGTTGTCCTTATTACAATTATATTTTTTTAGTCTTAGAGATGGGTGTGTGTGTATAGGTACATAGGAAATTCCTCCAATGTTAGGGATATTTCTACTCAGTGCTAGTCACCAGCCCCTAGCCTATTAGAGGTGGGATTGGGGAGTCGTATAATGGGACTCATTAGGATGGGTCGTGATAGCTAGTCAGGGAGGGACAACTTGAGGACACCTACTATGAGACCCTATGTTATCATATGTCCATAGGACATGCTCCTAATGGATATTCACAAGGTGGGGACCATGTCATTATTTTTAGAAGATGCACAATAGTACTAGTGATGTTGTGGGAGGATGTTTTGAGAGAGCTTCATATGTCCACTTTAGTGGTACATAAAGGTGTGTTGAAGATGTACATGAACCTCCGACATTAGTCTTGGTGTCAAGGGATGAAGAAGAGTATTGTAGAGTTTTTTTTTCTCGATTCCTTGCATGTCAGCAAGTGAACCCTGAGCACCAGGTTCTAACGGGTTTAGCTCAACCCATTGAGGTGAAGGAATGGAAGTGGGATGGGATATCAATTGAATTTGTGACAAGTTTTCCACATACATATTTGGGTCATGATTCCATATGGGTTATTTTTGAATGACTCACCAAGTCATCCTACCTTCTAGCTCTCTGAGATCAGAGTTCAGTAGATATATTTGGACGCCTCTAAATTTAAGAGATAGTTCGACACCATGGGGTTCCATCGACGATTGTTTCATATCATGATTCTCATTTTACATCTTGGAAGTGGAAGGGATTATAAGAGGAATTTGGGACCTATTAATGCTTAAGAACAATGTTTCACCCATGTAAAGATGGAAGGACTGAGCAGACCATTCATGTCCTGGAGGACATGCTGTGAGCAGGAATGTTGGACTTCATCCATAGTTGGGGGATCACCAACCACTTGTTAAGTTCATGTAAAAAAATAGATACCATTGCACTGTTAGTATGGATCCATTCTAGGATTTTTACGGGTGCCCATGTAGGTCACCACTATGCTTGACATACTGCGGAGAGTCAGCACTCATGGGCCTGGTGTTGGTATTAGCTATTATAAAGAAGGTTCAGATCATCCAGGAGCAGATGAAGACTGTACAAAGCCATCAGAATTCTTATGTTCATAGGCGACGGATGCCTTTGGATTTTGAGGATGGAGACCATGTGTTCTTATAGGTTTCACCTTGAAAAGGATTATGGATATTTTTCTATGAGGATAAGTTATCTTTGAGTTTTATCAACCCTTTTCAAATATAATATAGAGTGGGTGATGTGTTGTACCGCTTTTCTTTACCCCTGTAGTTGGATCGAGTACATGATGTCTTTAACCTATCACATCTAAGGAGGTACATGGATGACCCGTTACACGTAATTAACTAGGGTGAGCTAGACATCGAGGATGGATAGACTTTTTATCAGTGCCCAGTGAAGATAAAGGATCGGCAGGAGAGGATCCTTCGTGGGATATCAATCCCTTTGGTACATGTATGGTGGCAGTGCAGAAATCTCCAAGAGATCACATGGGAGCATGAGGATCAGATTCGTGTATAGTACCTATATCTTTTTAGTATCCTTTTTTTTCTTTTTGCGGACGTAAATCCCCAAGGTGGGGAGAATGTGATATCATGGATTTTCTATTTATTATTTTCAATTATTAAATGGATTATATTTGAGGCTAGGCACTAAGAAAGAGTGTGATTCCAAGGCCTAGTGTTCCTGAAATAAATGTTTGAAATATATTAAAATATCAAATAACACATGAGTGCAGTTTTATTGAAATAGTGGAATAACTTCTAAATGGGTGCCCATATCATAAATTTGAGAGAACTATTACATTCAGAGCAGCAGATTTACCTTAGGAATGACTTAACATTTTCCGGCATGAGTGAACTATTAAAAGTAGTCACAAGAGTTTTTAATGAATAAAATATATTAAAATATTTATTTTATTTTTTGTTTCATCATTACAAAAAATTGATGATTGTTTTATTTTTTAAATAAACCTTCAGGTAGGGATCCAGGGTTAAGATCATAACCCTAGAATTCCCTGGAGGCTTTGGAGAGGAAAATCTGAAGATTTCTCTTGGTGGGAGATGACAGAAATGTGGATTAAATATCGATGAATTCCATTATTGATGGATCTCTCCTATAGAAATCGATCATCAATAGTGATCAATCCAATTCATATGTTGGATGCATTATTTTGGATTTCTTTTCCTGTTCTTAGATTTAATGATGAACGTGGACCGACCAATGAATAGTTTGATCCTCGGTTCAGTCAAGCTTTGCAGGATGGGTTTTAATAGTAGGATTTATAGGGTTTTATTATTTTTTTGAATGTTTACCATTCTTACGGGAATGGATTGAGGCTAGAAAAAACAATGGATAAGGTTTATTCCATAGATTAATTCATTGTTCTTTTTCTCCCCTGATATTTCTATGTGTGTTCTTAATTATTCTACACATTTAGAACAATTTATAATTGCACACTATTCTCTTGGTGAAATGATCTGAAATTGAAGATTCAACATCATGATGGCCTAACAGAGGAGCGATGACAATGGTGAAAGACAAATCGGACTGAATTTGAAGAATGTTTTCTTTGAGTGGTTTGATTCAGAATATACTAAAAAAAATTTCTGATCCAATTGAAGGTCATAAATACATCTATTCAGTGTTAGGGTTATGAAACGAGGCTAGATTTGGAGTTTCAAGGTGAACAGAACACCAGATAAGAACTCGGGAGATCAGTTGAGGCATGTAGAGGAAGAACCAGGATTTCTGGAAAAACCTAATGAACAAGGCCTGTAATCTGTGATTACATGGCATGTGGCCCCACTAAGCAGTGGTTAGGTTTTTGGGAGATAAATAAATATCACATGGCATGTGACCACTATCGCACAGTGTGTAGACTCTCCCTAGATATTCGTCATGTATATGGGATATACACAAACATAGAAGTGCATAGGTTTCCTAAACAGCAGGTACTCCACCACATAGCATGTCCTGAACTAGATACATGGGATACCTTGTGTACCGGTACACAGGAAAGGTTACACAGGTTGACATAGTGTACTGATACACGACCAGAACGCATAGGCGGACCCCAGATAGAACGACGCGGTGTGTGACTCCTTCTACATGGTGTGTACCCATCTTCTACAAAACATGTTCTAAAGACACGGTTCATTTTACACGGGTAGTAATTAGGGTCAACAGACACAACGTGTGACCCTATTACACATTGTATACCCCTTTCTATATGGATTGATTCTCTTATCTTCCTTATCTTGGACAAGATTTGTTAGGGTTCATTCCCTTTATCATTTTCCCTAAATTTATGTATGAATCATTTCCTACTCATACAACTATGATCCCTTCATCAGGACATTCTGGTTAGAGTTTTGGAATCCCCTTAGAGGTCTGAAGTAGGATCCTCTATTTATTCTCCATACCCTAGGTAGAGTATTCGATATTTAAGTGACCAACTTTATAGGGTGTTGATCCTCTAATTAGCATGTTAATCTAGATTTCTTTGTTTTTATCACCCCATGGAACTTGTTGTGATCATCATCTTTTTATCATATATCTCTCAGCATATCTCTCTCATGGAGGTTCCTGATGAATAGTACTTCTCATATGGGAGTCATCAGTGCTATCGGACTCAGGAGTGTGTTCTCTCTGATGACTACTTTGTGGAATCTTCAAACTGAATCCCAAGTGTTGGTATGTGGTATCCATGACTTACCTCTAAACAGTGTGTCTTGGATTGAGTATATCTAGATATTCTTATATTTATTGCAGACATATTCTTGTGTAGATCCGACTGTACTTTCCTATGTTATATTTCTTTTTTTTATGTTTCCTAATTAATATTGTTATACTCACCCCTGAATGGGTTTTTCCTACATGTGTCATGTCTTGTGAAGATGGGAAATAGTTTTATGGAGTCCTAGATAGACCAGAACCAGACAGGTATTTATGATATCTGTAAAGATGAGGTGTGTTCCCATAGTTACAGATAGTAGTCCCAGTACCTTTTGTTTATAGGTTGGACTTTTGTTTTATAGACTTCTTTTGGTGGGTTTGTATTTGGCCCAATTTCACTTTACTTTACCTTCATGTCACACTCTGTTGGTTGACATATAGAGGTATTCATGCATTTTTTAGTTAGTAGTTTTTACATCTTATTATTTTTTGGAATTGGAGATGGGTACATACATATAATTACATTGGTAATGCATCTCATGTTAGTTATATGCCTACTTGATTCTTGTCACCAGACCTTGGCCTATAAGAGTAAGGCTTAAGGAGTCAAGGCACGGGCCAAAATGGGACGGTTCGTGACATGTACCTTCATTAAATTACAAGGAGATTCCTATATTGGAATTATTTTGAGCTACCATTTAATGTATATTTACTTACCCCTTGTGATAGAAGAATATTTTGAATTGAACCAAGATAAAATGGTGGTTTATATGTATAGAACCTTGATCCACTTATTATAGTTGATTAATACATGTTAAATGACTTTTCTAACATGATAAAAAAGATTTTTGAATGATATAATTTTAATTCTATCTATGACTTTTACTTTATACTAATTCGATGAAGATACATGGGTCTCCATTTAGAATACCTTGGAAGGGCCCATCGAGCTTAATGACTAGAAGTTGTAATTGATTGTAATATTTTAGGAGTGATATACATTTACTTTATAGAACACAATGGTAAGGATCTCTAGGTAGATTTAATATTTCTTACCAATTAGTGATACATATCTCCCTAGTGGATTACCTTGGATGGGCTCTATATGAATTGTTACCGTAGCATTACATGAGAGATACCTAGTTCATGATGCAGTATACCACCTATAGGATTAGAGGGATATTATTTATATCATGCCTTTAGTGACATATGTAGGATCGAAATAACGATGTAGATGCTCAATATACAAGAGGGGGTAAATTGTACTCATTAAAAATTTCCTTAAACAAGGAAAGATCTAAGTTTAACAAAGTTAAACTAAGTAAATTCACAACACCTCTAACACCAATTGAAAGATTGGGACAAATTATGAAGTCAGAAACTTCTAGTTCTATACACTTGCTTAAATCTGGAAAGTGATTCTGAAAAACGGGTTCCGGAAATATGGATCCGGAAACTGAAACTTAACCAAAGTTTACAATATGAGATTCTACCTTAAAGAATATAGAATATAAATTAATTAGAGTACAAGTGTAAGAAAATATAAGAAGGTTATACTTTCCTTACAATAAAAAATGCAGCGTAAAAACAAGTAACAAAAACAAGTAACAAGATATAAATCTTTTAACCCAAAGAGAAGGGTATCCAATAACCTTGGATAAAGGTCCCTTGATTTATACTTTAAATAAAGTATGTCTTACCCACACCCGGGTAATCCCTCGATACGAAGATTAGATTCTATGGCTTGTTATCCCCGCAATCCCTCAACTTCAAGGTAGTTGGAACCTCTGTCTTACTCTTCAAGGAAGCCCTCGAACTTCAAGGTAGTCGGCACCTCTGTCTTCCTATCTCTGGAAGCCCTCGAATGTAATCACCAACATTCAGAGTCGCACGAAGCAATCTGAACGAGCAGTTCAGTACTCACAAGGCATGAAAAGCTTCTCTCTCAAGAAATCACCTTAACAACATGTGGTCTCTAGATTGATCAACTTGTTGTGGAGCTCTTTCAAATGAGATCCTATTTATAGGCTCGGTTGGAACGGTCGGCTCCCTCCTCCAATGGTCATATTTTCCTTAAATTTCGGAGGGACCTATACACATGTCACTAAACCAACGGTTAGTTAGAAACAGAATGGATGACATCGTTTTATAATAAAACATGTGTAACTGAAAGCACGACATCGTTTTATAACAAGCTTAAAAATTGTAGTTTAAGTAAAAAGTTTGTAATGTAAGCAAAATAAAAGTTAAGAGTCTAAACAAAATGGAATTCGGAGTCTATAGCAAAAGGATATTCGGATTCTGTTTTGTTGGAATTCGGAACCTGAATTCTGTAGAAATATGGAGTCTGAATTTCTAAGGAAATTCAGATTCTGGTTTCACCAGAGTTCATAATCTAAACTTACAGGGTTTGGAGTCGAACTAGTAAAATTTCTGAGTCTAACTCATAGAAGTTTGGAGTCGAACTCATAGATGTTCAGAGTCGAACTCATAGAAGTTTGGAGTCAAACTCATAGAAGTTCGGATTCGACCTAGTAAAAGTTCGGAGTCCAGAATTCAGGGTAGAACTTTCTTAGAGTTCGTATCCAGAATTCAGAGTAGAACTTAATTACTGTTCACATCCAGAATTCGGAGTGGAACTTCATTACAGTTTACATCCAAAATTCGGAGTCGAACTTCATTACAGTTCACATCCAGAATTCGGAGTGGAACTTCCTTACAGTTCACATCCAGAATTTAGATCCTAAAACAGAATGCTTCATATCTAAGCATTATATGATTCCGAGGTTTTGGGTATGAATCCAATTTTCAAACTTAATAAAAATATTGATATGTATAAGGAAATCATGGTTAGGGTAAATTTCCTTAAGGAAAGAAATTTTCCTTAGAGAATTAAAATATAGATTTGCTTAAATATAAGGTATTTGTGATTTTCAAAACAAGAAGGATTGGAAAAGTCATAAGGAAAACCTTATTGACTCAACAATATCCCCCTTTTTGGAAAGCACAAACAACCTTATGAAAAATAATATAAGGACTTTGAAAATTTTAATTTGACTTTGAAATTAAACCTTATCTCCCTTTGTTCATGGATGATGATGAATACAACTAACTCCCACTTAGGCATTGAAACTCTGAGGATTGTATTCTAGATTTCCGAAATGGATTTTTCATTATCATGGGAATGAAAAACTTTGTAATGAGGAACTCCCCCTTACTTTAAGGATATCTTCACTTAGAAATTTTTCCTTCTCCATTTTAAATTTTTCCTTCTCCCTTTTTAAGTAGTTCTTTTTCCTTCTCCCCCTTTGTGATTTTCAAAAAAAAATTAAGGGAAAGGAAAAGTAATAAAGTACCTGAAACATTAGTACATAATAACAGAATATACAACCAACCAAAAATTTCATTAGAGTTAAAAAAAATTACAAGAAAGAGAAATACAACAAAAGATCAGATTGAGTCTATTTGTATTCATTTTCCTTCGGGATTAACTTCTTCAACAAGGTTTTCAGCTTCTTCAAATCTTTTTGATCCTCCTTAGATTGCCTCTCTAAAGCTTTAATCCTTTCATCTTGATCTTTAAAAACTTCTGTCTGAGCCTTCATGGACTCTTCTTGCATCTTCACTAACTCATCTTTCTTCACAAGCTTTTCATGGAGATCAATCCGGAGATCTCTATCCCTTTTAAAATTCTGAGAAAGAGAGTTAACCTTATCATTCAAATCCTTCACTTGTTGATTCTGAGAATTCTGCTCAGTGGAAAAATTATCCAGAAGATTCTTAATCTTGGAGTCCTCGGTGTCAAAAGCATCTTTAACATCATTCTGAAAATGATCAAGCTCATCCAAGTCTTCATCAACTTTCTTAGACCACAAAGTGACTTTGTTGCATGACTTCCAATGAACATCATAATTGATAATGTGATTTCTATGATTAGCCTCAATTTTCACACACTTATCCATCACTATGGATAAAGATTCTGACATCTAATTCAGACTGTGTTATAGCATCTGGCATCTGAAGTATATAGTGGGAAATATCGGAATGGTTTCCACCAACGTTTTCAAAGACTAGACAACAAAGTCATGACCCTGTGCTGATTATTCTGAATCAGACACTTTTCTTGGGGATTTTTCTTCTTCAATTTGCACCAGCTTCATTTTAGAAGAACCACCAACCTCCTTCTTTCTTATAACATCTATTGTTGGTTTATCCATGATAACTTTCTTACCTTTATCAGTTTTCTGAATAGGTTCCTTATTAGGAGATTCTTCCTCAGATTCAGATACTTGAACAATATCGTCTACATCTGGTTTCTCCTTCTCTGCTCCTTCTTTAAGAAAATGCTTCTCATAGCTTACTTCCTCATCAGATAATTCATTACCTTTATCTTCTTCTTCCTTATCATCATCTTTGTTACCTTCTTTCTCAACTCCCTTTCTCGGAGTGACAAGTTTGGCGGATTCAGCATTTTCATGATAATCTTATACTTGTTTGATTAGGTCATCTAAATCAGCACTTCCTTCTTCTTCTTCCACTTCTTCTTCAACAACTTCTTCTTCTAGTTATTCACCAGCTTCTTTCTCTTTAAGATTTTCTTGAGAAAAATACTTTTTTCTAGGAGTCTCTAGTAATGGTTGAATATCAAAAGTTTCGAGAATGGGAATCTTCTCAGAGGCTACTTCAGTATCTCTCAACAGAGATTGCACAATCTCGACTTTAGAAATCTTTTTCTTTATCTTCTTCTCTTTTGATTGCCTCTCTAACTCATTATATTCTTTCTCTTTTAAGGCCTTAGCCTCAGCAGGGTATAATCCAAACTGTGGATCCCCTTTTTTCCTTTTCTCCTAATCTTCTTCCCATTTAGCTGCTACCTCGTCTGGATATGCTTTCTGTTTTTTCAGCTTGGGAGGTGCGGACTGGGTTTCCTTAGCTTTGGGGGTTTTGTCTTCAGAAACCACTTCCTTAAGCTTCCTCTTCTTAGTAACATTCTTCACTGGCATAGTTTTTCCACATTTTCCAGAATGATTTCAGCCTCTTCCTCTAGAAAATTATAAAATTCTCTTATTTCCTTAGAAAAATCCATATTCATTCTTTTCAGTGTGTCATCACTGACAAGAATAAGCTTTCAATTCCAAACCATAGACTTACATGCAACCTTGAAAGAGTCTAAACACCGAACTATCAGCTTTGATAGTAAGGTAGGGTATATGATGATTTGAGCTCTCAGGTTTCCTTCCTTGATGTTCTTGATCGTCACAATAACATGCCTCATCAAATTTATTTTTCTTAGATTCACCAAGAATTCTAAGAAATATATGTCACTTTTCTTCAGGGTATCTTCATCACCCTATCTCGGAACCAAGAAAACTTGTACCCATAGCTGTAGAATCTGATTATTTGGAGATTGGTGAGCAATATTTTCTATCTAGACATCATCAAGTCCAAGACATTGAAAGGCCTTAACCTTAACAAAACTACCTTGAGCATCCGATAGTTTGTGTGAACAAAATTCTGCTTCTCCTTCATATGCTAGCCTCACCAAGCTTGCTTCCTTAGTGTAAGTAAGTTTGTAAGTTTTTCCATAAGACTTGAAAGAAAACTTTTCTCTTCCCTCTTCCTCATAAAAACTTGTTGATTCATAGAATTCTACAAGTAACTCTGGATAGACAGCATCTTGATCATTTGTCTTGGATACACATGCATCTTCCCAACCATTCAGCTTGATATTCTTGGAGATGATAGAATCATACATGTAAAAGTTCGGATGGACAAGTCTTTCTCTGTACACTTTCCATTTTTAAATTGGCTTCGAGGTAGACATATCTTGGGAAGTAGCTTCAAGAGACATTCAGAATGGAGAGCTCTGGAAGATTCGGAACGGCCTTTATCAACTGATGTAGAGGTTCGACATGATAGAGCTTGAAATCAATGTGGGACAACCAATGGGGGTGCCCTTTATATAGGTGATGGAGTTGACCTTTGAACTTCCAAAAACCATCTAACGATTGAAAAACCCTTTGATCTGATCTGACGGTTGAAATCATACCCGCAAGGAAATCTGTAATCTGATCTTTTGAGGTTTTAATAAAAACACTCGGATTTAAGAAAACTATAATCCAAGAAATTTTAAAACTCATAAGAAAATACCAGCAAGAAAAATATGACTACGATAACTTAAGTAAAGAAATCATACCTTTCGGATTGGCCAGGAAGTTTATTCGTAACAGGTGATATTCTTCTTGAAGAAAAAAAATTTGACTACGAAAAACTAACTATGAAATATTTAAATTAGAAAAGACTTTGAGTACCAAAACTCCAGTACGAAAAGTATGAGTACGAAAATCCCAGTTCAAAAAATTATGAGTATGAAAAATTATGTGTACGAAAAATTCTGAGTATGAAAAATTATGAGTATGAAAAATTCCAGAATGAAAAGTCTCATTACGAAAGTTCCAGTTCCGAAAATTTCCATTACGAAAATTCCAGTATGAAAGTTTCATTACGAAAGTTCCAGTACGAAAATTTCATTACGAAAGTTCCTGTACGAAAATTTCATTATGAAAGTTCATGTACAAAAGTTTCATTACGAAAATTCCAGTACGAAAATTTCATTACAAAAGTTCCAGTACAAAAGTTTCATTATGAAAATTTACAGTACAAAAATTTCAGTTCCGAAAATTTCCATTACGAAAATTTTAATACAAAAATTTTGTAAAACTCATTTATGAAAAATTTTAGTTACAAAATTTTGAAAAACTGACTATGAAAATTTTGATTATGCTAACAAGTAAATGTACTCCCCCAATAAAAAGGAGTTTATTACTGTAAGGAGAATTGTTCAACAAGAAGTTAATGAAGAAGGATTACCTTATGGTTATCATTCCTAACTTCTTTTTAATGTATTCAAATCTATTGGAGGGTAAAGGTTTTGTGAAAATGTCAGCAAGTTGATCTTGTGTTCCGATAAATTGAAGAATGATATCTCCTTTAAGTGTGTGATCCCTAAGAAAGTGATGCCTAATATCTATATGTTTTGAAAAATAGTTATGTGTGGGATTTTTACTAAGGGAAATGGCACTTGTGTTATCACACAAAATTTGAGTCTTAGTAAAACTCAAGCCATAGTCTGTGAGTGTGTGTTACATCCACAACACTTGAGCACAACAACTTCCAGCTGCTACATATTCAGCTTCAGTAGTGGAGAGTGCTACTGAGTGTTGCTTCTTGCATGACCAAGAAACTAATGAATCTCCTATGAAATGAAAAGTTCCAGATGTACTCTTTCTATCCATTATACATCCACCAAAGTCAGCATCTGAAAAACTCTTTAAAACAAAATTATTTCCATAAGTATAAAATAATCCTAGATCCATGGTTCCCTTTAAGTAGTGAAAAATTCTTTTCACTTCCTTTAAATGAGATTCCTTAGGATTGGATTGATATCTGGCACGTAAGAATAATGAAAACATCATGTCTGGTCGACTAGCTGTCAAGTAAAGTAGACTTCCTATCAAACCTCTAAAAGATGTTTGATCTACTAGTTTCTCAGCTTAATCAAGATCAAGTGTGTTTGAGGTACCAATAGGAGTACTAATACTTTTAGTGTTGTCATAACGATACTTTTTAAGAAGATATTTAATATGCTTATGTTGGTATATATAAGTTCCTTATGGTTTTTGAGAAATTTGAAAACCAAGGAAAAATCTTAACTCACTCATCATACTCATTTCAAACTCAGATTTCATTAGATCTACAAAGGAATTAGTTAAAGATTTCTAGGTTGAACCAAATATAATGTCATCAACATAAATTTGAACAATCAAAAAAAATTATTATCTTTATTTATAAAAAGGGTTGGATTTGTATTTCCCTTAACATAATTATTTTGAAGGAAAAATCTTGTAAGTCTATCATACCAAGCTCGTGGGGCTTGTTTAAGTCCATACAAAGCTTTGGTAAGTCTAAAAACATGATTAGGATGTTTTGTGTCTTAAAAACCAGGAGGTTGTTCAACAAAAACTTCCTCTTGAACATAACCATTAAGAAAAGCACATTTCACATCCATTTAGAAAAGCTAGAAATTGAAAAATGATGCAAAGGCAAGTAATATATGAATAGATTCAAGTCTAGATACTGGAGCATAGGTTTCTTCATAGTCTATTCCTTCTTGTTGATTATAGACTTTAGCAACTAGTCTAGATTTATTTCTAACAATGACTCTATTGTCATCACACTTATTTCTGAAGACCCACTTTACACCAATAACAGAAGTTTCCTTAGGTCTTTTAACCAAGGTCTAGACTTTATTCCTTTCTAATTCATTTAGTTCATCATGCATGGATTTTATCCAATCATCATCACCTAAAGCTTCATCAGTGCTTTTTGTTCCAATTAAGAAAGGAATGCTAGATGTTATACTTCATTTCTTAAGGAACTTCTAGTCCTTACAGGTTGATTGACATCACCAATGATACTATCACTGGGATGATTCCTTAGAAACACCTGACTTGGGTTTTGTAAAACCTGTTCATCAACATAGGGTAGAAAGTCTTCTGGGGTAAATGTTTCAAAAATATTTTCTTGAACATTTTCCTTATTAGAAGGATCTTCTTTCAAAGGTTGATAATCAGTTTTTGAAAACACATCTAAGTATGTAGGTTGGGATGGTTTAAAAACAAAAGGATCGGACTCATAAAATTTTATATGTACTGTCTCCTCAACAGTACAAGTTTTTTTATTGAAAACTCTATAATCCTCAGAAGTTGTGGAGTAGCCTAAGAAAATGCCTTCATCATATTTTGGTGCGAATTTGTGTAGATTATATTTGGTATTCAGGATGAATACCTTGCAACCAAAAACCATAAAGTAGGAAAGTCTAGGTTTTCTACCATTCCATAACTCATAAGGATTTTTATTAAGAAAAGGTCTAATAAAAACTCAATTTATAGTATAACAAGTAGTACTTACAGCTTTAGTCCAGAAATGTCTAGCTAAAGAATATTCACTCAACATGGTTCTAGTTATCTCTTGAAGAATTATATTTTTTCTTTCAACTACACCATTTTGTTGAGGAGTTCTAGGTGCTGAAAAGTTGTGAGTAATACCTTTTCAACTACAAAAAGTTTCAAAATCTGAATTTTGAAATTCTCCTCCATGATCACTAAGAATAGTTTTCAATGGAAGGTTTTTCTCATTTTTAACTTGGGCTCTAAAACTTTTGAAATTAGAAAAAGCTTCAGACTTCTTTTCTAGAAAATAGACCAATGTAAATCTAGTGTAATCATCAACTAAGACAAATACATAATACTTGTCCCCAATGCATCCAATTTATGTTGGACCAAAAAGATCCATGTGCACCAACTTTAATGCATCAGTTGTTGAGACTTCACTGATTGATTTAAAACTAGATTTATGTTTCTTTCCATATTGACAAGGATCACAAACTTTAGAATAATCAAATCTATGCTCCGGTAGATCCTTAACTAGTTTTTTCTTAGAGAGTTTACATAAGTTCCTAAGGTTATAGTGACCTAGTCTTCTATTCCATATCCATGAATGATCTTCCATTACAATTAGGAAAGGTAAGTTTTTGCTCCTAAGGTCTTCTAAGATTAATGTGTAAACATTCTCTTCCATATTGGCAGAGATAATAAACTCTTCCTTGTAATTGTGTACTAATCATTTATCATTCCTAAAATTCACAAGGTAACCTTCATCACATAATTGACTTATGCCAATGAGGTTGTGCTTAATACCCTTAACAAGTAAAATGTTTGAAATCAAAGTTTCATCAAGAAGAACAGTATTACCTATACCAAAAATTTCTCCCTGGGCATTATCTCCAAAAGTAACTTTTCCTCCTTTAATCTTGATAACATTTTCAAAATGGTTTTTGTTACCAGTTATATTCCGGTAACATCCACTATCCATGTACCAAGTGTTTTTTTTGGTACTTTCCCTATTTTCCTGAAAATGAGAAACAAGTTAGGTTATCATAATCCAGACTTGCTTGGATCCAGAATTGTTGGATAACAAAATTTTGGGTATCCACATTTGTTTAGAAAAATAATCTTTATGAAACCCAAGAGATTGAACTTTATTCAAAGAACAGTTTTTCTTCCAATGCCCACCACTTTGACACTTAGTGAAAAAATGAGCTTTAGAAAGAACAAAATAGGTTTTTGGTGAGTATAACCTACTCCAGTAGTGTTTCTGTGCAGTTTAATTTGAGAATACATCTTGTCAAAATTTTCCTTCCCAGAGGTAAATTTTTCAAGGATCTTCTTAAGAGAAAATATTTCAGATTTCAGTCCAATGACTAAATTCCTATCCTCAGGAATAATTTCCTTAGAGTTATATTTTTCCTCAAAAACTTTCATCTTTAAAATAGCATTCTTAAGATATTTAGAAAGTTATTCCTTGTCAGAATTTTCTTTCTCAAGGTCTTTAGAAATTTTTTCTAAAAACTCTTCTTTATCATTAAGATCTGTAGAAAGATCTGGAATCTCTTTTGTAAGAATTTCTTCCCTAGTATTTTTCTTGTCTAATTTCTTAGAAATTTTACAATTTTTTTCTTTAAATAACTTAGAAAATCTATATACTTCTTCATATGAAGGTTCTTCATTTTTTGAGGATGAATTATCTTCATTAGAAGTACTATTTTTAGAATAGTAATTCTTATCAAGAGATAAATTTGTTAAAGCCTCGGCAGAGCATACCTTGGCCATAAGACATGTATGTGGAAAAGAAGTATTAGAAATTAATCCCATATTCTTCTGAGCTAATGAATCATATTCTGAAGATTCACTTTCTGAAGAGTCTCCATAGCTAGCACTCCAAGTAGTATTAGCTTTCAGACTTTTCTTATCTTTGTCTTTGTAGAACTTCTTCCAGTTCCTTTCAAAATGCCTCTCTTTTATTTCTTTCTTTTTAATCATAGGGAAATCGGGTCATATGTGTCCACTTCTCTTGCATTCATAGCATGTGACATGTGAATATTTCTTATCTTTCCTTTCTTTCTTCTTATACTTGGATTGGAAATTTCTTTTTCCAGCTATCTTCTTCATCCTTTGAGAAAGATTTGCTAACTCATTCTCTGAGACTTCACTCTCACTAGATTCGGATTGGATAGTAACCTTCTTAGATTTGGATCTAGTTACTCTCTCAGGAGTCTTAGTTTTCATGTGATTTGATGTGGTATTAAAAGAAACAGTACTATTCCCATTCTTATTTTTGATGTTGTCAGCATCTCTCTTCATTCTTGTTTCATGTTGGAGAAGAGTTCCAAACATCTCATCTAAGGAAATTTGAGTAACCTTCCTATTCTCATCAATAGTTGTTCTCTTTGATTCCCACTCATTGGGCATAATATAAATGATCTTTTCAACTAGAGCTTCATCATCCAGACCTTTCTCTCCCATAGATTGTAATCTATTCACGATAGTCATAAACCTTTGATGAACATTAATAATGCGTTCTCCATAAGGAAAATTAAAAACATGGTATTAATCTCTCAACATATCTCTTCTTGTCTCTATGAATTTGGATGTACCAAAATGTGTAACTTAAAGTTTCTTCTATATAAAGTTAGCAGCTTCACAAGATGAAATTTGGAAATATATGTTCCTAGTCATTGAACATAGTAGAGTATTGCGTACCTTATAGTTGAGTTGATAATCATGCTTCTCTTGGTTGGTGAAAGTACTCACTTCCTTATCAGGAATTTGATAACTTACAGTAAGCATAACAAAGTTTTATACTCTAGTATTGATAATGAAGGTCTTCATTCGATCTCTCAAATACTCATAATCATTACCATAAAAAATTAGTGATCTTGTAGGATTTAGGTTGTCTATGGAACCAACATTGATTCCTGCCATCTTAAAAAATATTTCTATACAAAAACTTGTTAATAACAAAAGTTTGGATTCAAGGAGAATATTCCTAAGGAAGGAAAATATAGAACAATGAAAAAATGAGCAAGAAAAAATTATATGTGAGTATAATTATTTCAGAGACCTCCTCTGATACCAATTGTAGGATCGAAATAGCGATGTAGATGCTCAATATACAAGAGGGGGGTGAATTGTACGATTTAAAAATTTCCTTGAAAAATGAAATATCTAAGTTTAACAAAGTTAAACTAAGTAAATTCACAACACCTCTAACACCAATTGAAATATTGGGACAAAGTATGAAGTTACAAACTTCTAGTTCTATAACCTTGCTTAAATCTGGAAAGTGATTCCGAAAAACTGGTTCTGGAAATATGGATCCAGAAACTGAAACTTAACCAAAGTTTACAATATGGGATTCTACCTTAAAGCATATAGAATCTAAATTAATTAGCGTACAAGTGTAAAGAAATATAAAAAGGTTATACTTTCCTTACAATAAAAAATGTAGCAGAAATACTTGTAACAAAAACATGTAATAAGATATAAATATTTTAACCCAAAGGGAAGGGTATCCAATAACATTGGATAAAGGTCCCTTGATTTATACTTTCAAGAAAGTCTATCTTACCCACACCCGGGTAAGCCCTCAATACAAAGATCGGAGTCTCTGTCTTGCTATCCCTGCAAGCCCTCAACTTCAAGGTAGTTGGAACCTATGTCTTCCTCTTCAAGGAAGCCCTCGAACTTCAAGGTAGTCAGCGCCTTTGTCTTCCTATCCCAGGAATCCCTCGAATGTAATCACCAAGATTCGGAGTTGCACGAAGCAATCTGAACAAGTAGTTCAGTATGCACAAGGTATGAAAAGATTCTCTCTCTAGAAATCACCTTAACAATGTGTGGTCTCTAGATTGATCAACTAGTTGTGGAGCTCTTTCAAATGAGATCCTATTTATAGGTTCGGTTCGAATGGTCAGATCCCTCCTCCATCGGTCATATTTTACATAAATTTTGGAGGTACCTTTAAACGTTTCACTAAACCAACAGTTATTTAGAAACAGAATGGATGACATCGTTTTATAACAAAACATGTGTAACTAAAAGAATGTCATCGTTTTATAACAAGCTTAACAAATCAGATTGTAAGTAAAAAAGTTCGTAATGTAATCAAAATAAAAGTTTAGAGTCTAACCAAAATGGAATTCTGAGTCTACAGCAAAAGGATATTCGGATTCTGTTTTGTAGGAATTCGGAACCCGAATTCTGTAGAAATCTAGAGTCTGAATTTCTAAAGAAATTCGGAGTCTGGTTTCACCAGAGTTCAGAATCTGAACTTACAGAGTTCGGATTCGAACTAGTAAAAGTTTGGAGTCAAACTCATAAAAGTTCAGAGTCTAACTCATAGAAGTTCGGAGTCAAACTCATAGAAGTTCATAGTTGAACTAGTAAAAGTTCGGAGTCCAAAATTTAGAGTGGAACTTTCTTAGAGTTCGTATCCAGAATTCAGAGTAGAACTTCATTACGGTTCACATCCAGAATTCAGAGTGGAACTTCATTACAGTTCACATCTAGAATTCAGAGTCCAACTTCATTACAGTTCACATCTAGAATTCGGAGTGGAACTTCATTACAGTTCACATCCAGAATTCGGATCCTAAAACAGAATGCTTCATATCTAAGCATTATATGATTCCGAGGTTTTGGGTATGAATCCTATTTTTACACTTAAGAAAAATATTGATATGTATAAGGAAATCTAGGTCAAGGTAAATTTCCTTAAGGAAAAAAAATTTCCTTAGAGAAGTAAAATATATATTTTCTTAAATATAAGGTGTTTGTGATTTTCAAAACAAAAAGGAATGGAAAATTCATAATTAAAACTTTATTGACTCAAAATTCTCCCCCTTTTTAGAAAGCCCAAACAACCTTACGAAAAATAATATAATGACTTTGAAAAATTTCATTTGAATTTAAAATTAAAACTTATCTCCCTTTGTTCATGGATGATGATGAATACAACTAACTCCCACTTAGGCATTGAAACTATAAGGATTGTATTTTGGATTTCCGGAGTGGAGTTTTATTATCATGGTAAGGAAAAACTATGTAATGAAGAAATCCCCCTTACTTTAAGGATATATTCACTTAGAAATTTTTCCTTCTCCATTTTAAATTTTTCCTTCTCCATTTTTAAGTAGTTCTTTTTCCTTCTCCCCCTTTGTGATTTTTAAAAAAAAAATTAAGGGAATGGAAAAGTAATAAAGTACCTGAAACATTAGTATATAATAAAACAAGATACAACCAACCAAAAATTTCATTAGAGTTGAAAAAAAATTACAAGGAAAGACAAATACATCAAACGATTGGATTGAGTCTATTTTTCTTCATTTTACTTTGGGATTAGCTTCTTCAATAAGGATTTCAGCTTCTTGAAATCTTTTTTATCCTCCTCAGCTTGCCTCTCCAAAAATTTTATCCTTTCATCTTGAGCTTTCAAAACTTCTACATGAGCCTTCATGGCCTCTTCTTTCATCTTCACTAACTCATCTTGCTTTACAAGCCTTTATTGGATCTCAATCTGGATATCTCTATACCTTTTAAAATTTTGAGAAATAGAGTTAACCATATCATTCAAATCCTTCATTTGTTGATTCCGAGAATGTTGCTCAGTGGAAAAATTATCCTGAAGATTCTTAATCTTGGAGTCCTCAGTGTCAAAAGCATCTTTAACATAATTTTGAAAACGACAAGATCATCCAAGTCTTCATAAACTTTCTTAGACCACAAAGTGACTTTGCTGCCTGAATTCCTGTGAACATCATAATTGATAATGAAATTTCTATGATCAGCCTCAATTTTCACACACTTATCCATCACCATGGATAAGGATTCGGACTTCTGATTCAGACTGTGTTGCAGCATCTGGCATCTGGAGTCTATAGTGGGAAATATCAGAATAGTGTCCACTAACTTTTTCAAAGACTCGACAACAAAGTCATGACCATGTGCTGATGGTTACGAATCAGACACTTTTCATGGTGATTGTTCTTCTTCAATTTGCACCAGCTTCCTTTTAGAAGAACCACCAACCTCCTTATTCCATATAATATCTTTTTTTGGTGTATCCATGAGAACTTGCTTACCTTTATCAGTTTTCAGAATAGGTTCCTCATTAAGAGATTCTTCCTCAGATTCAGATAATTGAACAATCTCGTCTATATCTAGTTTCTCCTTCTCTGCTCCTTTTTTAAGAAAATGCTTCTCATAGCTTACTTCCTCATTAGATAATTCATTACCTTTCTCTTCTTATTCCTTATCATCATCTTTGTTACCTTCTTTCTCAACTCCCTTTCCTGGAGTGACAAGTTTTGCGGATTCTGCCTTTTCTTGATAATCTTCTACTTGTTTGATTAGGTCATCTAAATCAGCACTTCCTCGTCTTCTTCTTCCTTATTCAGCAACTTCTTCTTCTAGTTCTTCACCAGCTTCTTTCTCTTTAAGATTTTCCTGAGTGAAATACTTTTTTCTAGGAGTCTCTAGTAATGGTTGAATATCAAAAGTTTCTGGAATGGGAATCTTCTCAGAGGCTACTTCAGTATCTCTCAATAGAGATTGCACAAGCTCAGCTTCAGACATCTTTTTCTTCATCTTCTTCTCTTTTGTTTGCCTCTCTAACTCATCAGATGCTCTCTCTTTTAAGGACTTAGCCTCAGCAGGGTCTAATCCAAACTTTGGATCCCCTTCTTTCCTTTTCTCCTTATCTTCTTTCCATTTAGCTGCTACCTCATCTGGATATTCTTTTTGTTTTTTCAGATTGGGAGGTGCGGACTGGGTTTCCTTAGCATTGGGGGTTTTGTCTTCAGCAACCACTTCCTTAAGCTTCCTCTTCTTTGTAACATTCTTCACTGGATCATCTTTTTCCACATTTTTCGGAATGATTTCAGCCTCTTCCTCTGGAAAATTATAAAATTATCATGTTTCCATAGAAAAATCCATATTCATTCTTTTCAGCATGGCATCACTAACAAGCATAAGATTTCAATTCTAAACCATAGACTTACATGCAACCTTTAAAGAGTCTAAAAACTGAACTATCAGTTTTGATAGTAAGGCAGGGTCCATGATGATTTGAGCTCTCAGGTTTCCTTCCTTGATGTTCTTGATCGTCACAAGAACATGCCTAATCAGATTTAATTTTCTTAGATTCACCAAGAAGTCTAAGAAATATATGTCACATTTTTTCAGGGTATCTTTATCACCCTTTCCCGGAACCAAGAAACCTTGTACCCACAGCTGTAGAATCCAATTATTTGGAGATAGGTGATCAATCTTTGTTGTCTTTACATCAGCAAGTCCAAGACATTGTAAGGCCTTAACCTTAACAAAACTACCTTGAGCATCTGGAAGTTTGTGTGAACAAAATTCTGCTTCTCCTTCATATGCTAGCCCCACCAAGCTTGCCACCTTGGTGTAAGTAATTTTGTATGTTTTTCCATAAGACTTGAAAGAAAATTTTTCTCTTCGACCTTCCTCATAAAAACTTGGTGATTCATATAATTCTACAATTAACTCTGGATAGACAGCATCTTGATCACTTGTCTTGGATACACATGCATCTTCCCAACCATTCAGCTTGATATTCTTGGAGATGATAGAATCGTACATGTAAAAGTTTGGATGGACCATTCTTTCTCTGTACACTTTCCATTTTGAAATTGGCTTCGAGGTACACATATCTTGGGAATTAGCTTCAACAGACATTCAGAATGGAGAGCTCTAGAAGATTCGGAACGGCCTTTATCAACTGATGCAGAGGTTCGACACGCTAAAGCTTGAAATCAATTTGGGAAAACCAATGGGGGTTCCCTTTATATAGGTGTTGTAGTTAACCTTTGAACTTCCAAAAACCATCTAACAGTTGAAAACCCCTTTGATCTGATCTGACAGTTGAAATCATACCCGCAAGGAAATCTTAAATTCGATCTTTTGAGGTTTTAAGAAAAACAATCGGATTTAAGAAAACTAGAATCCGAGAAATTTTAAAACTCATAGGAAAATACCAGCAAGAAAAATATGACTACGATAACTTAATTAAGGAAATCATACCTTTCGGATTGGCCAGGAAGTTTATTCTTAATAGGTTATATTCTTCTAGAAGAAAAAAAATTGACTATGAAAAACTAACTACAAATAATTTATAGTTGAAAATACTTTGAGTACCAAAACTCCAGTACGAAAAGTATGAGTATGAGAATCCCAGTTCAAAAAATTATGAGTACGAAAAATTATGAGTACGAAAAATTCCGAGTAAGAAAATTTATGAGTAAGAAAACTTCCAGTACGAAAAGTCTCATTACGAAAGTTCCAGTTCCGAAAATTTCCATTACGAAAATTCCAGTACGAATGTTTCATTACAAAAATTCTAGTACAAAAATTTCATTACAAAAGTTCCTGTATGAAAATTTCATTATGAAAGTTCCAGTACGAAAGTTTCATTACAAAAATTCCAGTATGAAAATTTCATTACGAAAATTCTAGAACAAAAGTTTCATTATGAAAATTTCCAGCATAAAAATTTCATTTTCGATAATTTCCTTTACGAAAATTTTGTTATGAAAATTTTGAAAAACTCATTTACGAAAAATTTTAGTTACAAAAGTTTGAAAAACTGAATAAATTTTTTTGATTATGATAATAATAAAATGTACTCCAACAATGAAAAAGAGTTTGTTACTGTAATGAGAATTGTTCAACAAGAATTTAATGAAGAAGGATTACCTTACGGTTATCATTCCTAACTTATATTTAATGTATTCAAATTTATCGGAGAGTAAAGATGTTGTGGAAATGTCAGCAAGTTGATCTTGCGTTCTGATAAACTGAAGAATGATATCTCCTTTAAGCATGTGATCCCTAAGAAAGTGATGCATAATATCTATGTGTTTTGAACGAGAGTGATGTGTGGGATTTTAACTAATGGCAATGGAACTTGTGTTATCACACAAAATTTGAGTATTAGTAAAACTCAAGACATAGTGTGTGAGTGTGTGTTGCATCCACAAAACATGAGCACAACAACTTCCAGCTGCTACATATTCAGCTTCAGCAGTGGAGAGTTCTACTGAGTATTTCTTCTTACATTACCAAGAAACTAATGAATCTCCTAAGAAATGACAAGTTCTGGATGTACTCTTCCTATCCATTCTACATCCACCAAAGTCAGCATCTGAAAAACTCTTTAAAACAAAATCATTTCCAGAAGTATAAAATAATCCTAGATCCATGGTTCCCTTTCAGTAGTGAAAAATAATTTTCACTGCCTTTAAATGGGATTCCTCAGGATTAGATTGATATCTGGCACATAAGCATACTAAAAACATCAAGTCTGGTCGACTAGCTGTCAAGTAAAGTAGACTTCCTATCATACCTCTAAAAGATGTTTGATCTACTGGTTTCCCAGCTTCATCAAGATCAAGTGTGTTTGAGGTACCAATAGTAGTACTAATACTTTTAGTGTTGTCATAAGCATACTTTTTAAGAAGATATTTGATATACTTATGTTGGGATATATAAGTTCCTTCTAGTTTTTGAGAAATTTGAAAACCATGGAAAAATGTTAACTCGCCCATCATACTCATTTCAAACTCATATATCATTAGATCTGCAAAGGAATCAGTTAAAGATTTTTGGGTTGAACCAAATATAATGTCATCAACATAAATTTGAACAGTCAAAACATTTTTCTTATCTTTTTTTATAAAAAGGGTTGGATCTGAATTTCCCTTAACATAATTATTTTGAATAAAAAATCTTTTAAGTCTATCATTCCAAGCTCCTGGGGATTGTTTAAGGCCATACAAAGTTTTGGTAAGTCTAAAAACATGATCAGGATGTTTTGTGTCTTCAAAACCAAGAATTCATTCAACAAAAACTTCCTCTTGAATATAACCATTAATAAAATCACATTTCACATCAATTTGGAAAATCTTGAAATTGAAAAATGCTGCAAAGGCAAGTAAGATACGAATAGATTCAAGTCAAGCTACTCGATCATTGATTTCTTCATAGTCTATTCCTTCTTGTTGATTATAGCCTTTAGCAACTAGTCTAGATTTATTTCTAACAATGACTCCATTTTCATCATACTTATTTATGAAGACCCATTTTACACCAATAATAGAAGTTTCCTTAGTTCTTTCAACCAAGGTCCAGAATTTATTCCTTTCGAATTCATTTAGTTCATCTTGCATGGATTTTATCCAATCATCATCACCTAAAGCTTCATTAGTGTTTTTTGGTTCCAATTGAGAAAGGAATTCTAGATGTCCTACTTCATTTCTTAAGGAACTTCTAGTCCTTATAAGTTGATTGACATCACCAATGATACTATCACTGGGATGATTCTTTAGAAACACCTGACTTGGGTTTTGTAAAACCTATTCATCAATATAGAGTAGAAAGTCTTCTGGGGTAAATGTTTCAGATATATTTTCTTGAACATTTTCATTATTAGAAAGATATTCTATCAAACGTTGATAATTAGTTTTTGAAAGCACATCTGAGGATGTAGGTTGGGATGGTTTAAAAACAAAAGGATCAGACTCATCAAATTTTACATGTACTGCCTCCTCAACAGTACAAGTGTTTTTATTGAAAACTCTATAAGCCTTAGAAGTTGTGGAGTAGCCTAAGAAAATTCCTTCATCAGATTTTGGTGTGAATTTGTGTAGATTATCTTTGTTATTCAGGATGAATACCTTGAAACCAAAAAACTTGAAGTAGGAAAGTCTAGGTTTTCTACCATTCCATAACTCATAAGGATTTTTATTAAGAAAGGGTCTAATCAAAACTCGATTTATAGTATAACAATCAGTACTTACAGCTTTATCCCAAAAATGTCTAAATAAAGAATATTCACTCAACATGGTTCTAGTTATCTCTTGAATAATTATATTTCTTCTTTCAACTAACACCATTTTTTTGAGGAGTTCTAGGTGCTGAAAATTTGCAATTAATACCTTTTCTACTACAAAAAGTTTCAAAATCCGAATTTTGTAATTCTCCTCCATGATCACTAAGAATATTTTTCAATTGAAGGATTTTCTCATTTTTAACTTGGGCTCAACATCTTTTGAAATAAGAAAAAGCTTCAGACTACTTTTCTAGAAAATAGACCCATGTAAATCTAGTGAAATCATAAACTAATACAAATACATAATACTATCCCCTAATGCTTCCAGTTTATGTTGGACCAAAAAGATCCATGTGCACCAACTATAACGCATCAGTTTTTTAGACTTAACCGATTGATTTAAAACTATATTTATGTTGCTTACCATATTGAAAAGGATCACAAACTTTAGAAGAATCAAATCTAAGATTTGGTAGATCCTTAACTAGTTTTTTCATAGATAGTTTACATAAGTTCCTAAGGTTATAGTGACCTACTCTTTTATTCCATATCTAATAATGATCTTCCATTGCACTTAGGCAAGGTAAGTCTTGTATCCTAAGGTCTTCTAAGTTTAATGCGTAAACATTATCTTTCCTATTGGAAGAGAGAGTAAACTCTTACTTGGAATTGTGTACTAAGCATCTATCATTCCTAAAATTCACAAGGTAACCTTCATCACATAATTAACTTATCATAATGTGGTTGTTCTTAAGACCCTTAACAAACAATACGTTTGAAATCAAAGTTTTACCAAGATGAACAATATTACCTATACCAATAATTTCTCCCTGATCATTATCTCTGAATGTTACTTTTCCTCCTTTCGTCTTGATAATCTTTTCAAAATAGTTTATGTTACCATTAATATGTCGGGAACATCCACTATCCATGTACCAAGTGTTGTTATTGGTACTTTCCCTATTTTTTTGAAAATGAGAAACATGTTAGGTTTTCGGAATCCAGACTTGCTTGGATTCAGAATTGTTGGATAACAAAATTTTGGATATCCACATTTGTTTTGAAAAATATGCTTTATGAAACCCAAGAGATTGAACTCTATTCAAAGAACAGTTTTTCTTCCAATGCCCACCACTTTGACACTTAGTGAAAAAAGGAGCTTTGGAAAGAACAAAATAGTTGTTTTTGAAAACAGGTTTTTCGTGAGTATGACCTACTCCAGTAGGGTTTACATGAGATTTGATTTGAGAATACATCTTGTCAAAATTTTCCTTCCCAGAGGTAAATTTTTCAAGGAGATTATTAAGAGAAAATATTTCATATTTCAGTCTAATGACTAAATTCATATCCACAGGAATCAGTTCCTTAGAGTTACATTTTTTCTCAAAAACATTCATCTTAAAAATAGCATTCTTGAGATATTTAGAAATTTCTTCCTTACCAAAATTTTCTTTATCAAGGTCTTCAGAATTTTTTTCTAAAAACTTATATTTAGCTTTAAGATATGTAGAAATACCTAAAATCTCTTTTGTATGAATTTCTTCCCTGGTATTTTCCTTGCCTAATTTCATAGAAATTTTACAATTTTTTGCTTCAGGTAACTTGAAAAATCTATATACTTCTTCATATGAAGGTTATTCATTTTCTAAGGATGAAGTATCTTCTTTAGAAATACTATTTTCAGAATAGTAATTCTTATCAAGAGATAAATTTGTTAAAGCCTCGGAAGAGCGTACCTTGGCCATAAGACATGTATGTGGAAAAGAAGTACTAGAAATGAATCTCATATTCTTCTGAGCTGGTGAATCATATTCGGAAGATTCACATTCTGAAGAATCTCCACAGCTATCACTCCAAGTAGTATTCGCTTTCAGACTTTTCTTAGCTTTGGCTTTGTAGAACTTATTCTTGTTCCTTTCAGAATGCCTCTCTTTTCTTTCTTTCTTTTTAATAATAGGGAAATCAGGTCGTATGTGTCCACTTCTCTTGAATTCATAGCATGTGACCTCTGAATCTTTCTTATCTTTCCTTTCCTTCTTCTTATACTTTGATTGGAAATTTCTTTGTCCAACTATCTTGTTCATCCTTCGAGCAAGATTTTCTAACTCATTCTCTGAGACTTCACTCTCACTAGATTCGGATTGGATAGTAACCTTCTTAGATTTGGATCTAGTTACTCTCTCAGGAGTCTTAGATTTCATGTGATTTGATGTTGTAATAAAAGCAACAGTACCATTCCCATTCTTCTTTTTGATGTTGTCAGCATCTCTCTTCATTCTTGTTTCATGTTGGAGAAGAGTTATAAACACCTCATCTAAGGAAAATTGAGTAACCTTCCTATTCTCATCAATAGAGGTTCTCTTTCATTTCCACTCATTGGTCATATTATCAATGATCTTGTCAACTATAGATTCATCATCCATAACTTTCTCTCCCATAGATTTTCAGCTATTCACGATAGTCATAAACTTTTGTTGTACTTTTCTAATGGGTTCTCTATAAGGAAAATTAAAACCACGGTATTCTGCTCTCAACATAGCTCTTCTTGTCTCTATGACTTTGGATGTACCAAAATGTTTAACTTAAAGTTTCTTCCATACAAAGTTGGTAGCTTCACAATTAGAAATTTTGCAATATATGTTTCTAGTCATTGAACATAGTAGAGTATTGTGTACCTTATAGTTGAGTTGATAATCATGCTTCTCTTGGTTGGTGAAATTGGTCACTTCTTTATCAGGAATTTGATAATCTCCAGTAAGAATAACAAATTTTTCTACTCCAGTATTGATAATTAATGTATTCATTCGATCTCTCAAATACTCATAATCATTACCATCAAAAATTGGTGGTCTTGTAGGATTTAGGTTATCGATGGAACCAACATTTATTCCTGCCATCTTAAAAAATCTTTCTATACAAAAACTTGTTAATAACAAAATTTTGGATTCAAGGATAATATTCCTAAGCAAAGAAAATATATAACAATGAAAAACTGAGCAAGAAAAACTTATATGTGAGTATAAGTATTTCAGAGACCTCCTTTGATACCAATTGTAGGATCGAAATAACGATGTAGATGCTCAATATACAAGAGGGAGGGTGAATTGTACACTTTAAAAATTTTCTTAAACAAGGAAAGATCTAACTTTAACAAAGTTAAACTATGTAAATTCACAGCACCTATAACACTAATTGAAATATTGGGACAAAGTATGAAGTTACAAACTTCTAGTTCTATACACTTTCTTTAAATCTGGAAAGTGATTTCGAAAAACTGGTTCCGGAAATATGGATATGGAAACTGAAACTTAACCAAAGTTTACAATATGAGATTCTACCTTAAAGCGAATAGAATCTAAATTAATTAGAGTACAAGTGTAAGGAAATATAAGAAGGTTATAATCTCCTTACAATACAAAATGCAACAGAAAAACTTGTAACAAAAACAAGTAACAAGATATGAATCTTTTAACCCAAAGAGAAGGGTATCCAACAACCTTGGATAAAGGTCCCTTGATTTAGAATTTCAAGAAAGTCTGTCTTACCCACACCTGGGTAAGCCCTCGATACGAATATCAGAGTCTTTGTCTTGCTATCCCTGCAAGCCCTCAACTTCAAGGTAGTTGGAACCTCTGTCTTCCTCTTCAAGGAAGCCCTCGAACTTCAAGGTAGTCCGCACCAATGACTTCCTATCCCCGGAAGCCCTCGAATGTAATCACCAACATTCGGAGTCTCACGAATAAATCTGATTGATTAGTTCAGTATGCATAAGGCATGAAAAGATTCTCTCTCTAGAAATCACCTTAAGAGTGTGTGGTCTCTAGATTGATCAACTTGTTATGGAGCTCTTTCAAATGAGCTCCTATTTATAGGCTCGGTTGGAACGGTCGGCTCCCTCCTCCAATGGTCATATTTTCCTTAAATTTCAGAGGGACCTGTACACGTGTCACTAAACCAACTGTTAGTTAGAAACAGAATGGATGACATCATTTTATAACAAAACATGTGTAACTGAAAGCATGACCTCATTTTATAACAAGCTTAACAAATCGGCGTGTAAGTAAAAAGTTCATAATGTAAGAAAAATAAAAGTTCAGAGTCTAACTAAAATGGAATTCGGAGTCTATAGAAAAAGGATAATAGGATTCTATTTTGTAGGAATTCGGAACCTGAATTCTGTAGAAATCTTGAGTCTGAATTTCTAAGGAAATTTGGAGTCTAGTTTCACCAGAGTTCAGAATCTGAACTTACAGGGTTCAGAGTCGAACTAGTTAAAGTTTGGAGTCGAACTCATAGAATTTCGGAGTCGAACTCATAGAAGTTCGGAGTCGAACTAGTAAAATTTCAGAGTCCAGAATTTGGATTGGAAATCTCTTAGAGTTCATATCCAGAATTCGGAGTGGAACTTCATTACGGTTCACATCCAAAATTCAGAGTGGAACTTCATTACAGTTCACATCCAGAATTCGGAGTGGAGATTCATTACAATTCACATCCAAAATTAGAATTGGAACTTCATTATACTTCACATCTAGAATTCAGATCCTAAAACAAAATTCTTCATATATAATCATTTTATGATTCTGAGTTTTTGGGTATGGATCTGATTTTTACACTTAAGAAAAATATTAATTTGTATAAGGAAATATAGGTTAGGGTAAATTTTCTTAAGGAAAGAAATTTTCCTTAGAGAAGTAAAATATATATTTGCTTAAATATAAGGTGTTTTTTATTTTCAAAACAAGAAGGAATGGAAAAGTCATAAGGAAAACCTTATTGACTCAACAACATCTGGGTCCAGACACCTTGGATAGACTCCTATAGCAATGTGTTTATTAGTGTACCTCGATAGAAAATTAGGTTCCTTATAGGGAATTCCCTGGATGCGATTAGGATACCAATAAACTCAACTAAGGAAGAGTTTTCCAAACCCATGAACATGTTTGGGTTTTTTACATGATTTATAGTGGTCTTGTATGATAGATATGTTATATTTTCATGCTTATATTCCATGAGGGTTGTGAAACGCCTCCTAAGTAATGGTGGATGCCTCAGGATTACACCTCAAGTCCTGAATATTGAAATATATCTATTTATATGAACATATATGTCAATATGTATATGAGGAATATAAATACATATCATTATATATATACATGCAGGGTGAATTCTATTTAGAGAAATTAGGATTAGGCCGAAGTAGGTAGTGTTAGTTCGGTGTCCCATGATAACCTTGTCTGATATGCTATATTTATTTATTTATCACCTTACTTTTTTATATACCTACACACTACTCATCTTATATTCCTAGACTAGATAGTTCAAGATATCATTGGGTGTGGACTATTTAGTATATCTCACACACTATTTGGGTTGTCAGTCAGTACCTAAAAAAACCATTTGGTTGAAAGTAGAGACAAAGGGAAGAATCCATATTTGGATGTTTAACTTATTTTACTATGATAGAGTACAGGGGTAAAGGACCTATCCTATGCTCATGATGCTAGTGGATGCATTTTTTGGCCTTTTTTATTATTTAAAACATGTTGCATATGTCTTTACCTTTGTATCCCATATGTATTTCCCTTTTGACTAGTTCCATGACATGACCATCATTTTGGTATATGACATTGATTTTGATTCTACTTGTTGAATTCATTTGGATGATTTATTATTATTCCATTGTTGATTTTTGTCACTATTTCCACTTATTAAAATAATTACATATTTTTGTCATGTAATATGATCATGGGGGTACAGTATCCCCGCTCTACCATTATAGACCCCCACTTCTAGTCTATAGCCTCTAGCATATTGGGATTCACTCTTGAGGTCATGTGACTAACAAGATTCAGTTACATATGAGTGAATAAGATCTAGGATGCTACATTTTGGGGAAAAGATGATAAATATGAAGTTCACGGAAACTCGAGTAATAAAACCTATAGATGAAATAAAATCAATACTTATTTTTATCTAAAATGGGAAAAGAATCATGGGGGAAATTGTCTTAAGGGGATAGTAAAATGCTTCATGTGTCGAAATGAAGAAGATCAAGAAAATTAATAATAAAGAGATATGAAGAAGCTAACCAATGAAATAAATAAGGATAAATCTCAATAAAATTCACAACCCATGTCTCAATTCATTTATTATAAAGAGTGAATATATTATGACAATTGGTGATTGAATCTAAGGGTTAATGCCAACAGTCAATGCCATTAACCATTTAATCAATGAGAAAATAAGAAATATTGTACAATTAAAACCACAGAAGTGGGTCACAATAATGAAGAGGTAAATTTAACACTTATCACCCATTAAAGGACTTCCAGTATCTTGTTTGATTACAATTTTACCCACTCTTTAAAATTAGGTGAATTTTCTAATGGTGTTAGATCACCTCCTCAATTATGAGATATTGAATTATTGGTAAAAACATATAATGGCATAATGATTTCATCTAATGTATATAAATCAAATCCAATAGAATTTTTTTAAAACAAAATCCTGAAAATCATATTATTCTCCCCATTTTTGAATTTTAGTTGGTTTTGGGCCTAATTGGATCTCTCAATATAGTTTCCATAATAATTTCTGTGGTAGGGAAGTTATATTTTATATCTTGAATCATCATAATATCTTGTATTTTAGATATCATAACTATGAACTTACAAGGGAAATTACTTCCATCATATGATTCTAATAACATATTCATGAAGTGAATCTATCTCAAATGGTTAGAGAGAAACTCAAAATTGAAGATATTTAAATTATACATGAGTAAATTGATGTATTTCTCTTAGAGTTTCTTGGAAATCCCCTAAATCATTAATTCTAATATTTAATGGAACTCATACCTTATTCTATTCCTATTTCAAATACTACTTATTGAATTAATAAAATTTAGTTACAAGAATCAAATAAGAAACTCCCAGATAATGGGGTTAATGTATTTATATTCTCAGTGCTTCACCATGGGTTGCACTAGTTCTTTTTGTTATAAAGAAACATGGATAAATTCATATCTACATTGATTATCATGAACATAAAAGACCAAAATCAATAACATTCCTTAAATACCCTATATTCATTACTTATTTAATCAAATATTTAAGGATTAATACTTTTCAAATTTCAACCTTGAATCCAAGTATCCTAATTAAGTGTCAAAATAGAGGATATAAACAAGATAACCTTTTTACAGGGTATAGTCACTATGAATTTATAGTTTTACCATTGGTACTTACTAATTCTCTAACTATATTCATGGACCTATTGAATAGAATATTTGAATATAACCTTAACAAATTATTTTTAGACTTTATAGAAGATATTCCTATATATTTAGGGAGCAAGGAAGAGTATGAAGATCATTTTAGGATTCTGTTGAAGACCTTTATGATAGATAAAATTTATTCTAAATCTATCAAGTGTGAATTTTTTCTATATAAAGTATCATTCTTGGGTTATGTAATCGTAGTAGAAGGTATAGTTATGGGCCAATAAAAAATAGATGTTATTGAATAATTTCCAAGACAAACCACTACAATTTATGTTTTTAGTTTTCTTATATTGGATGTATACTATCCAATGATTTTTGAAACATTTCTCATTATTATAAAATATATAACCAAATTAAATTCAAAGAGATTGAATTTTATCTGTAATGGGGAATGTGAAAATATCTTTAAGGATAATATGAATAAGTTCATCACTTCACTTATACAAACATTACACTGCACTGGGGATGGATTTGTTTTTTACATTAATGCTTTGAAGAAGTTAATGAGATGTTTCCTCAACAAAAATAAAGTAGTGGTATCATATTATTCTCTTTAATTAATAGATCTTGAGAAAAAATACCTAACTCGTGACTTGGAGCTAGCCATGGTAATATTTTATTTAAAAAATTGGATTCATTATCTATATGGTGAATGGTGAAATATATATACTTATCATAAAATTTTACTGTATAAATTAAAATATAAGGAGTTAAATATATACCAAAGGATATGGTTGAATTTGTTCATGGATTATAATTTCTCAATACATTATCACCAGAGGAAGGAAAATACGGTGGACGATGCATTGAGTAGAATGGATCATTTTACCTTATCTATGATGTAGATTGAAAATTATCCAATATTAAAGGATTTAGAGAGGTTTTATATTAAAATAATAATTAAATTAGAGGGCTCCTATCATTCTCAAATGTATGATCCACCATCTACCCATGTGAAGAACAACAATTAGTAGAAGAAATATATAGAGCTATAAAACACGGTAAGGAATGTTCTAGAGTCTAACCATGACCATGGTGGAATCATAAAATTGAAGACCTAAATATATATTCCATTAATGTAACACCAATATATTTTAAAATAATAACATTTTATTATAAATTGTTTGTGATAGGCAACACTAAGCTTAAACAACCCCTAAAATATATTTCATTAAATTTAATTTCTTTGATAGCTTGTGGAACACACAACCCCTAGCTAAAATGAACTGTAATATAGTATACCATTATAACCTAGCCATTAAATTTTAAGTTATTAATATTAATAACTAAATTATAAAAATTATGGTTATATTTTGATTATAAATAAAATATGAATCTTTTAAAAGAAAACAAACTTTTTTCTAAAAAGCTGAATTTTTCTAAAAGAAGGCTTAGTCGCACTTTGCATGAAAAGTTTCATTTGTTTAAATTTTATAATATCTAATTGGTAGGATGAAACAATTTTTTAAACCATACAATAATAATTATCCTTTTATTAATTTTTTATAATTTTCTAAAATTTTTTTGAAGAATAGTGAAAAATACTGATTTTTAATTAAAATTCTCTTCTCATTTAAATAATTTAAAAGGTTATATTAAATTATAAATTGGTTTTAAAGTAAGTATAGATAAATTATATTAAAATTTTACTTATATATGACATTGAAATCAATTTCATACTGAATTTTCATATTAAAACATGTTATACCTATGAAACTTTTCTCTTTGGAAACTCACGTTTTCATCACATTTGCAGGTATATTTTTAAGTTGTATTCTGCCACATCAATGAATTGAATTTGGAAAAATGTATTCCATATTTACAATAAAAATAATTTATATTATATAATAATCTATACTTAATTTTTTACCATTATTAATATTAAAAAAAGTAAAAACTAATTCCAGTGCTTAAGGTAAAAACAGATTTACCGGGGGATAAAATAAAAATATTAGGGTTGGAATAACCTAAAAACTGTTAAAATACCATTTTATAGATATATGTTTACTTTATAACCCCTAAGAGTTGATATTGATACATTTTTTGGTTATTTTTTCATCATAAAAATGTGGGTGTAATTGAATATTTAAAAAATTTCATGTGTGTCCTCTCTCCCCACATAGGCCACGCCATCTCCACCCTTATTCACGCATCTAAAGCCATTTTTATCAACCATTACCTTACCAAATAACTTCTATAATCCCATATAAAACTCCTAGAACTTTTTTTATTATAAATATGTGCTATTAAGGCTTTGGGTGCATCCCTAAAGAATTTTTTCTAAGAAGAGGTAACGATCTATAACAAGTGTTTTTATTTTGTTTCTTCTTCCACACCCTTAAAATATTGTTAAACCATTCCTATATAACAACTTAATTATATTAAATATACTAATATGTTATTATTATAAGGTAATTACCTATATCCATCTCTTATTTCATTAAATGGGAAATGAAATCGCCAATTGTGTGTATGATGGACTATAGCCTCATTAATTGATGTAAATCATTTTCCATCACCACCTTTTAAGGATAGATAAATTTATGTATTTAAACAATTTATATGAAATTTATGATATTATTATACATGAAAAATTATAATATCACATATACATTCTTACCTTACATTCCATTTCAAATTTGATAGCATCGCTCGTGTGTATTGTGAACTGTCGACATGTGAAGAAATGCAATTTGTTTTTCACTAATGTTTTACATGGACAGTAATAGGGGTAAATTTAGTAAATATATGTGATATATATGAAATTATATTTATTATTGAAAATTAATATATCATGCATGTCATTACTCTTTTACCCATTAATGAATTGATAACGTCGCTCGTGTGTGCATACGATCTACCTTCTCAACGAAATGATGTGATCCAGTCTCCATGTTCAAATTTTAGTATTAATTAAAAAAGCAATATAATAAAAAATGATATATATACCATTAATATCATTATGGATATGATAGAACATTATATATATATATATATATATATATATATATTAGGTGCATGGGGGTATAATTACATTTAATCACACACACACCTCACACACTAGCTGGAAAGGTAGGTCATAGCCCCCCTTGTGGATATCCCACCCGTAAAGCCTTAATTATTTAGTACATGTCCCGTAGGCCCCATTAGCATGAATCTCTTTACATGTCCCGTAGGCCCTGTTTCCATAAAATACCATTACATGGACAGTAGGTCCATAATTTTGACCTAAAGGCCCACTGGTTAATAGTTCTACTATAGTACCTAGGTTGCTACAGCACTCTACATTGTTTTCACCACTAGAGTTCATGTTATTGTTCCCACCATTGCTATAGTGCAGCTGGTGCTATAGTTCCATCACTGATACAGTTCTACTAAAGTTCTACTACTGTACCTACGCCTAATGGGTTTTGAATCCCAAACCTAGATATAGTATTACGAGGTTTTTACCACTAAGCCAATCCCCGACTACATGGAACTATATAATATGAACAATAAAAAAGAACATTCATGATGAAACATGCATGATAAAACAAGGCAATTAACACCTGAAATAATGAAAATAATGTAATTTTATAATGGGATCATATATTATATCATAAATATATATATGGTTATGGTACATATTAATAACTCTTTTAAAACCATTATACATGAGGTTAAATCAGGTTCATCCAAAATGAATTCTGGGTTAAGGGGCTTCATCTAAATTTCCCTTAATTGATGAATATTGTAATTTTATAAACCAAATTTCTTTAATATGGTGTATATACTACCCCTTTAACATGTAACTTCATGATTAGTTAATAATTCATGGTATTTAAAGTTTTAATTTTAATTATTTCATCTAAGAATATTTGGCTTAAAATTTTCCAAATGGTAAATAATTTCATAAATCAATTTCTTCTCATTAGGTTATATTACTTCTTTATTGATATTCTAAGATTACATGTATAATTAATTTTGACTATATTATACTATATATAAACTTTTTTATATTGATTTAAATTTGATATGAATAATATTTTCATGGATTAATTCTCACTTAAACATCATGATTGTTGAAAAGTATTTTATCTAAATTTATATTTCTTTAATTCATATTTTTAAATATGAACCTATTTACTTTTATGTGGTGTATATATTTCCCTTTGATATATTTAACATGACTACCTATTAATTCATTATTTTATTGTAAAAACCTATTTTCTTGATCAATCTATGGTCACCTGACGTTTCTTATCTAATTTTGTTTTTTTTACTTTCACTTGAGACAATCACTTTATTTTGAACATTTTTCATTAAAAAATACATTTCTCAAAAATATACAAATTCTCTATATCATGGATATGATTATTTCCAAAACCGTATACCATTTTCACAGGTATTGTTTACTTTAAAAGTTATTTGATTATTTGGGAAAATATTAAAAAATTAGTATTCATTAATCAATATATATATTTAATATTAAGACACATTATTCATGAATTAAATAAATTATTTGATATATGATGAATTATTTGATCATACAGTGATGGGTGGGGCCAAAAATTATATAACTCCTTGATTCATCCGTAGTCTCATGAGGTGAATTGGTAATATATAATTAAATGGGTTTTTATCCATAATATTAAAATTTCTTTTGAAAGTTCTTGAAAGTAGAGGTATCAGGATACTTGAGATCATGATGTACAATAATTTATCATTTCCATCATTAAAAATTCTATAATTATAATCCATGATATTTTGTAAATAATATTATCTCTAGATGTATTTCATTATTATTTATTGATTAATATGGCATGTGTTTTTAGTTATTTAAATTTCCATGTTGTGTATTCCTTATCTATTCATGGTAGTATGGTTATTTAAATAGAATGTATGTCTAGTTATTTACCTTTCCATATTGATTTTTCCTTATCTATTCATGATAGTCAAGTTCTTTAAATGGAATTTTTATTCAGTTATTTACCTTTCTATGTTTATTATTCTTTATATAATCATGATATCCATGTTCTTGATTAAATGGAATTTTTTTTCATATATTTACCTTTCTATATTGGTTATTCCATATTAATTATTCTTTATTTACTCATGCTATATTCCACTTTACCAAACTCTTACTATGAAATTGAACTCACCCTTATTTTTTTATCATTTCTCATAAATCTAGGAAGTGTACTATGAATCATATGAAAGGTTATTCTAGAGGGAATAATGTTATTTGGGTATAAAAAATTCATGTTATAATTTTTTTTTATTCAAATGTAATATGGGAATAATTTATGTATCTTGTTTACCAAAACTACTAAACTATACAATATTTCAGGATGAGATTCCCTATATCATATGACAATGTAATAAAGTAGAAAATAGATCTGTGTTACTTGATATAAGGTTGTTAAATTTGGTATCAGAGGAAGTTTAGTAGGAACCTTGGGAACTTTATTTAAGAAAACATAGATTAGGGAACATAACCCCATGATATACATTGAGGATTTGTATATAAGTATATCGTATTTTCTTGGAAAGATAGATATTAAGTGGGTTTCCCTGGAAATACGACCTTATATGGATACGAAAAGTGGGTGTGGTTCTTCCACAAATGTGCCTAGGGATAATAAATCCAAAAAAGGGGTGTGAGTCTTGAATTGATAATTACATAGTACATTAAAACAGGCTTTACTATGCACCTGCTTTTACACTGTATGGGGATATTCTTTGGATAATTCACCTTTTCATTATAAACCATTATAAAATATTTGAATAGATAATGATAATTATTATGCTAGGTTAAACCTATTTTGTATTAAATTAAAACGAGGGTTTCATGATTTATAAATTCCATAAGTGGGTCTTCATGATTATGTGGTTTCCCACTATGATTATTGTTTATCACGCTATGATTTTTTATTTTAGTCGATTGCTAAAACCTGAATTAATTGTGTTAACATTGAAAATAAATCCTTATGTGGTAACTATGATAAAACAAATAGTATGATGACCATAATGAAATATATTTGATTAGGCCTAATTAGTTATCCCAAAATATGATTAACAACATATACCTTAACCAACTCTTAGTCTCACCAAATAAGAGCAAGATGAAGTTTTCTAAGAGCTCAGGTGGTGGTGACCATGGAGTAAAGAAGGATTGATTTCATTCATGTCATAAATGTGGAAATTGAAACCTAGGATAGTGTCTCAAGGTAATGATAAAATATTTTATGTGCAAAGAATAAGGCCATAAAAATGGATTTTGGAGAAAAAATGAATAGTATGAAGGAACAAAATAGGCGGAAATACTTTTCACTATATGATGTTCTGGTTAATATGCCTTTGTTTTTACCTAAATTATTTGATTAATAAATATTAATGATAAACTAGTGGTGTTACTGTTGAGGTTTAGAGATTAATAACACATAAATATTCATTTTAGTTTCCAAAAATATTTAGAAATAGGCGGAAATAATTTTCACTATTTTATAAATCTAATAATCCCTTAAAAGTTAATTTTATTCCTTCATGACTAATAAATCCATTTTTGGATATTAGTTTTTAGAGTAAGGGGTAAAACTGAAATTTATTGAAGCATAATCAAATGATTAAATTGTGATTATAAAATAGAAATATATTGAGTTAGTATATTTCCTTATATTTATAGATAGTAAAATAATTCTTCAAAATTTGGAAAAGGATCATGAAATAAAAATGTTTTCATATTAATTGTATATATGATGAATCAAATGGTATTTTAATTTATCATAGATTTATGGTTTTGGGATCTTTAACTTCCAATTAACCATTCACTTTCATGTGATAAATGACCTCTATCACACTCTATAGTTATTTACACTTGTCTTCCACATCATCACATTCTCCCAATGTTATCCTACTTCAAAACCAAGTTATTCATTATTATAGATGACCTTTCATATTTATATTTCCCTATTTTAAGTGTATTTTTTGTTAACCCATTTTATAATGTGTGTTTACCAAAAATGGCATTCCCAATTGTCAAAACCTTGATTCCTAAGATCAACTATTAATTGTGACGATACAATTTATTGAAGTTGGGTAGAATGTAACACCCCAATATTTTAAAATAATATCATTGTATTTGATAGTGTATATGATGATCAATGTTGATCTTAAACAACCCATGAAATATATATACCTTTAAAAATAATCACTTTAATAGCTTATAGAACACTCAACCCTAAGCCTAAATAAACCATAAGATAGTATACCATTATAACCTATACATTAAATTGTTAGGTATTAATTTCACTAACTAAATTATGAAAAATATTTCTATCCTCTTCTTATAAATACAATAAAAATCATATAAATGAAAAAGAAATGTGTTCTCAAAAATTGTAGTATTCTAAAAGAAGATTTAGTCTCGCTTTGCACTCATAATTTAAAATATTTTTTTACCAATTTTATAAAATTTATTTGATATAATGAACTTATATTTTAAAATCAATATATCAAAATTATCCTTGGGTGATGTTTTAATAATTTTCTGAAATAATCATTTTTTGAATAATAGTGAAAATACTAATTTTTATTGAAAACTTACTTTTAATTTAAATAATTTACAGGGATAAATTATAATTTAAAATGGTTTTAAATTAAAATTATATCAATTATATTATTATTTAACTAATTTATGTCATTTTAATTAATTTCATATTGAATTTAGATATTAAAATATTTTATTCTAATGAAAGTTTTCTCTTTTGAAACCCGCTTTTCATTGCGTTTGTAGGTATAATATTATATTATATTCTTACAATTTAGTTCATTTAATTTTTTAAAATGGGTTACATAATAGGAATCATAATATTTTGATTATATAATATTTTGAAATTAATTTTTTTCCATTATGAATTGTAAAAGTAGTAAAAATTAATTGCCTTAATTAAGGTAAAAATGGATTTACTAGGGGTTAACCTAAAAACATAAGGTTTAAAATGAATTAACAACTTGTAAAAAACCCATTATATGAAAATATTTAGACTATATAACCTATAAAATTCTATATTTTCCCTTTTTGTGACATTTTTAATGACTAAAACATGGTTTCTGATTGAATATTTTAAAATATTTCATGTGTGTCCTCTCCCCACTTATAAAAGTACACCCCCTCTAATCCCCACTTTAAACATGAAAATCCATTTCATTCAGAAAATAAATACCAAATATACTTCAATAATCCCCTAAAAATATTTTAGATCAATTCTTTTAATCATAAATCCAACATATAAAGACTTTTGGTGAAAACCTAATAAAGTTGTCTAAAGAAGAAGCAACGTTCTAAAATGAGTATTTTTATTATTTTTTCTTCTTGAACCTCATTTAAATATTATTAAAACATGATTATATAATAAAATAATTATCATTAATTTATTGATATGTTATTATATTATACAAATATCTTATATGCATGTCCTCTTCCATCAAATGGGAATTGAAACGGTTGATCATGTGTACAGAAGACTACTATTTCATGAACCAATGTAACTTGTTTTCCATTTCCACCTTTCAAGGTAGGATATATTGATGAATTTAAATCATTTATATTATATTTATGATATTATTATAATTTCGAAATTATAATATCACATAAACCTTTTTTATTTTCCATGCAGTTTAATATACAACAACGTCACTCGTGTGTAGATGGACTACCACCTCCAAAGTGATGTGATTCATTTTTCACATACTCTGTACATGGAAGGTGTCATGAACCAATTTGTAGTCTCATCCAACCCAACACCCTAACTGACTCATGGAATGGCCCGAAGGGTATTCCTAATCCCCATGAGCTGGAAACTAGTGTCTGGGTATCAAAATTATGTTTTGGGAATGATTTCACCCATTTAGATAAGAATAAATAACCAATAAAAATAAAAAATACATTTAAATAATGAATAACCAAAACCAAAAAAGTCCTGATAATTTACATATTTAATGCTTACAACATCAAAAAAACACAAGAATACTACAATGAAAGGGAAACTAAAAAAGTCCCAAAAACCTCCATCTGTCATGATGAACACCACCCTCAATCCACTACCACCACCTGCATCAAGAGGAACTCTAGCAACAAGATCCCCCACGACACATCTTTCCTTTTACTAGGTCATACACATAAAAAATTCATCACACATCAAATGGTGTATGTAGGGTGTGAGCCGAATCCCAGTAGAATTCCACCCAAAGAAAGGATTCCATGTTATAAATATCATTAGACAAGATCACATGAAAGTTTTATAAAAGGAATGATTGAAACAATTTTATAGAAAAAAATTATAGAAAAACATTATTTTCTTTTGAAATACCTAACCAAGTGCAATATATTACAATGGTAATAGAAATGTCAAAAAAGTATCATTAAGTCATAGGAAATCCCTATAGGCATTAACTCTAGTGGATATCTAGGAACATCATATCTTGGTGAAACATGGTATAGAAACCACACTAGACAACATCCTCGTGCATGACACACTCGATAGGATAACATACAAAATTTTAGTGGTCTCCAATTATCATATTTTATTTAGGGTTGTAAATGTTAATCTTGGTAAATGAAACTAGGTCGTACCACTTCTGAATCACGTGTGTACTAGTCTTAGTCCATCCACCTAGTTACCTAGGATTCCATTGGTGCTCAAATTCCATTCTGCATGTCATATATAACATCACTTCCATATAATCACAAACCAAACAATATAACTATGCTTGAAGAATCACCACTTTCACAGAACAACACATACAAACTACCACTTTCCACACAAAAAAACTAGTTTCTATTTTACACACATCAAAACCATTTGAAAACTCATTTCACACTACTTACACAACTCATAAAACCCATTTGTAACATTACAATAAAATCACAAGATTGACTAACCAATTCCATGGCCCAATCCCCTTCTAAATCCACATATAAAACAAGTTCATTTTCTTTTTAAAACATGCTTCCCATTATTTAAACAATTTAAAAATTCACACTAAAGGTGTGCAACAAGGAATCAAATATGAAAAAAATTTCATTTCATTTAGAAAACAAATTCACACCTTTAAATCCATTGGGAATACCATTTATCACTTTCCACATGATACTTAAAACCCTTTTTAATAAACATTATACTAAAACATACAAAAATATAATTATTCCCTTTATAAAATACACTTTCATTATAAAACATTCCAAAAACATTATAAAACATGTTCCACACCACTTTCATAATTTATTAAACATTTTATATAAGTTATAAAACATGTTCTAATCCACAACAGGGCTTATCACTTGAAATAAACCCAATTTGTTTTATAAAAAAAACCCATTTCAAGGAACATGCATATCAAACCCCTTCAAAAAAAACCTTTATCACATGTAACATCACGTTGCATTTTTAGGTACTTTTGATGTTTTTATGTACTTTTGTTTTGGAGTAGTGACGGATGGGAGAGTTAGGAGAACTTTAAATTATGTTTTGGGGTAAAGGGGAAGTCGCACTGGCAGCGCACGGGTTATCTAAACCATGCATCCAAACCGTGCATAGTTGGTCTTAGAGGTACTAGCTTCCACATGAGTGGCACACGGTTTGTCTAACCATGCGGCCAAACTATGCATAGAGTGTCTTCCGAGTTAGTAGCTAACGCATGGCTAGCGCATGGTTTGTCAAACCATGCGAACTAACCGTGCGGGCACTTAAATGAGATCCTTAAATTGTGGATCTGACTCGTGCTTCCTCTAAGTGCCTCTTTTATCCTCCTAAGTGGCCCTAACTTGGGATTTTTCTTCTCCTAAGGTCATATAAGGTTCTCCCATTATTATGGAGGTGATCCAAATGCTTATATTGGTGAATTGAAGCTGGATTCTTGAGGTATGTGATCGTTCTTCATCGTTCTTTATCGGTTTCTTAGATCTACTTAGATATACTTCTCCTCTTCTCTCGGTTTATTAGATATATGCTTTTTATGGGTATATATAAGTGTGTGGATGCCAAATATGATGATATTTGTTCTTGATCTTTCTATGAGAAGAGATATAAGGTGGTTTTTTGGATAATCGACCCAGGTTTCTTGAGCGTTCTTCAACCGTTGTGGTTTTCATAAAAACCTTTGAGGTAGGTTGTTTCGTCCTGACTTACCAAATTGATTGTCATTGTATTTTCTTTATTTATATTAATTGTTGATTTGAATCCAATTTCTAAAATTTTATTTCAATTAAATTGATAAAAACTAGATTCCAGTGAATCGAGATATTTGAAATGGTTTTGGCATGGAAATTTGGAAAACCCCAATTCTATTGAATTGGGTGTGTTTATGGAAATTTTCTGATTTAAATAGTTTATTTTAACTTGTGGATTTGATGGAAATGATTTCAATTAAATTGTTGAATCTAATTGGGGAAATAAATTTTGTGATGATGGAATTGGTTTTGAATGGTTTTCAAACAGGTGAAAATGGATTAAAATAATTTGATAGAAACACATTGGTTTTATCTTGTGAAAAAGGAACGTTTTGAATAAAACATGTTTTGGTTTTAAATGGAATGAAATTGGAACTTTTGAAATGGAAGAATGGGATTGATTGTATTTTAAGCATTCTTAAAATAGTTCACCCATCGTATAAGAGCACATTTAAGCCTTAGGTAGTTAGTGAGTTATTTAGATACACTCTACGCTACGTCAACATTCAAAAACATACTTGTGGAGGGTCACATCCTTGACGGGTTGGAGACAAGTCTCTTTTGGCCAGTGTCATAGGGATGTGTGTATACACATTTTGCTGAGTTTACATAGAGAGTGTGGAATCCTATAACTGGTTAATACTATTATACCTTTTGGCAGATGACCATATTTCTTTCTTGTTTATTTATATTAGAGATATAAATTTATGCCAATGCTTTACATGCCTACTGAATTTATATAAATTGTTTTATATAAATGTTTTACTTAAGCCATTTTTTTAGAAATATTCCATCATTGTAAAGACTTTGCTTAAAGTAATTTTTCCATCATTTAAAAATGTATAGCATGTTTTGTTAAAATATTATTTTGAGTTTCCAAACCTATTTATTTAAAAATTGAAAGCTTTTCTTTGGATAATATATATTTGGAATCTGTTATGGAATCTTTGGTGGTATCCTACTGGGCTTAGGCTCACACCCTACTTTTGCCTTGGGGTGTTTGTAGACTTTCTTCTTCTAGGATTGAGCAAAGGGAAGGGATCTCTTTGAGGTGGATCCAGTTGTTGATCTCTGGTCTTGTTGAGTTTTTTCCTTAGGGACCTTGGGGCTGTTTTCCCATTTTTAATACTTGGGTTGTAGTACTTTGGGATTTTTATGCCTCTTTGTATTCTGGTACATTACTCTCGGTGGAGTTTCTTTTGTTATGTATACTGTCTTGTTTCTTTTCTTCTTCATTTTTGGTGGCAAAAAATTGTTCCCACTTTCATGTTATGTGATTCCAAGTGATATTCGTCGACCCGTGGGGATCGAGAATGCCCTTCAGGCTATGTCAAGGCTGGCTCGATTATTGGGTTAGCAGGGTACCCGAGCTGGTTCGTGACAAAATGGTATCAATGGAGGTTTCAACATCTTTCCTTGATGACAGTATGCATTTGAGTATTCTTATCGGGACTTAGGAGGTAGTTTTGATTGAGTGCCTGGCCAGCTCTCACCACAATGAACCTTAAGTCACCAGGGTTGGTTAGGGAAATATGACTTGTGGATTAAATCTAGTATTTTCCCTATTTTGATTTGGATAGAGTGGAATCCAAATCTTTTTAATCCCTTCTATTAAGAATAGTTGTCCTTATTACTCCATTTGAGTGTTAATCAAATGTCTTTTTATGTTGTATAGCAACATTCCTCTGCGAAGACGTGAGAATAAGATCCAAAAAGAGGTTGCTGCTGAATCTCAGCAAGCGAGTCCTATTATGGATCCGAGTCTAGTTGAGGTGATTGTTCGCACTGTCCAAGCTCTAGGACAGGCACCACCTCCAGTTCCTGTTTAGAATCTAGCTATTGATCTTCATAGTGATATTCTTTGAAGTCGTTCTCAAGAGTTCCTACGCCAAAAGCTACCATTTTTCGAAGGCTCCACTAACCCTCAACATGTTGATGAATGGTTGAGTAAGATTGAACGTATGTTTGGTTTCTTGGAGACACATGATGTGATCAAGGTGAAGTGTGACACCTTCATGCTGGAGGGACCAAGTAGAAGATTGTGGGACACAATGGTGAAGACTGGGAAACATGAGGGTTTGGAGTGGAAAGACTTTAGGGTTCTTCTCAATAACTAGTTTTATCTATAATCAATGGTGTTGTCCAAGGATATGGAGTTTTTCAAGATTGAGCAGGCCAAAAAAAGCATGACTGAGTACTCAAATCACTTTTCTGAGTTGGTACAGTTTTCTCCTGAGATTGTATCTAATGATAAGATAAAGGCTTGACGATTCGAGTTGGGACTTCGATCAGATATATGTTCTCAGGTTTTCATACTAAATCTACCCACTTATTTTGATGTGCTAGATAGGGACATGATGGTTGAGATGGACCTAGCAGGAAAGTCAGGGTTGAAGGAGGTTTTTTCCCTCCTATTGGAAGTGTTGGTTCCTTTAAAGGAAAACGGGAGCGTGATGTTTCTCATGGCAGCTCTCGATAGTAGAGTCATTCCAGACCTCCGGTAGCAATAGGAGGGGATTCTTTGACTTTCTATCATTGTGGAAATCCAGGACATTCTAAAAGAGTTTGCACTAAGGCACCCAAGAACTGTAGTTCCTACGGATGTTTAGGGCACTTACAGAGATTCTTCCATCAATTCTATACTCCACGTAGTATAACGGGATCATCAGCACCTCCAAAAACTGTGGGGAAATCAAATGGTTCACGTACAAAAGGGTTCCAGCCATAGGCATTCAGAATAAAGCTTCTTCATGCAGTGGAAGAGTCTCCAGAGGTAGCTGATACAGGTCCTACAACTCTGAGAGGTACCATTACTATATCTTCATCTTTAGTGACAACTATTTTTGATACTGGTGCATCTCACTCTTTTATTTCAACCCATATTGGTAATCTGATTAATATGCCTATGAAGGTTTTATCTTGTGCGATGGATATTACTACACCCCTTGGTAGAATGAGAGATAAGGGTCTCAGTAGTCCTAATTGTGTCTTCTCTCTATCAGATGTTGATCATGCTTGGATTTTCTTAGTTCTCAACATGAAATCTTTTGACATCATTTTTGGGATGGATTGGATCATTGTCAATAAATCCCAAATCGATTGTTATCTTCGATGGGTCTACCTTACTACACCCATTGGTGTGCCTCTTATTTTTAAAGGAGAATGGGACCCAAGGTCAAGCAGAGATGGACCCTCTTATCCAGGGTTGGGGAAAGTTATATAGGTGTTTTCTTTTGATCTAGAGAGAGATTCAATGTGTGGTGATCTTCCTCCAGTCATCGCTGAGTTTCTTGACATGTTTTCTTCTGACTTCTCTAGTTTGCCACCAGTAAGGGAGGTTGATTTTATATTGACTTAATTCTTGGTACTCAACCGGTTTCTATTCCCTATTACCTAATGGCTCCAACAGAACTAAAAGAACTAAAGTCTCAGTTAGATGATCTTCTTGAGAAAGTATTTATACACCCGAGTGTGTCACCTTAGTCAGCACCATTTCTCTTTGCCAAGAAGGCTGATGGTTCTCTTCGCTTATGTGTTGATTATCGAAAGATCAATCGGGTTACGATAAAGAAAAAATATATGTTACCACGATTTGATGATTTGTTTGATCAATTAAAAGGGGAGATGTGGTTTTCAAAAATTGATCTTCGATCGGGTTACCATCAGTTGAGGATAAAAGAATCTGACATTCATAAGACCGCTTTTCGGAGTAGGTATGTCCATTATGAGTACCTTGTTATGCCCTTCAGCCTAACAAATTCTCCTGTAGTTTTCATGGATTTGATTAACAGGTTTTTTCATAAGTATCTAGATACTTTTGTGGTAGTCTTTGTGGATGACATTCTTCTCTACACCATGTCTGAGTACAATCATGTGCATTATCTGAGAACAGTTTTGAGTCTTCTAAGGAATCACCGACATTATGCCAAGATTTCAAAGTGCGATTTCTGGATTCGAGAAGTGAAATTATTGGGACATGTCGTGTCAGAACAAGGAATATCAGTTGATCATGAGAAGGTAATGGTTTTTATGACTTGGGAACAACCACAAAATGTTTTCAAGATTCATAGCTTCTTGGTCTTAGTAGGATATTATCATTTATTTGTTAAAGAATTCTCAAAGTTAGATTCTCCAATGACTGCTCTGACTCAAAAGGGAGTGAAGTTTTCCTGGAATGATAAATGTCAGAGTTATTTTTTTGAGCTAAATCATCTTTTGAATATTGCACTAGTGTTAACTCTTCCTGAGGCTGGGATAGGTTATGTGGTCTTCTGTGATGCATCGGGTTCAGGTTTGGGATGTGTCCTCATGCAGGGTAATCATGTTGTTGCCTATGGGTCTCATCGGCTTAAGCCTCGTGAGAAGAGCTATCATACCCATGACCTTAAACTTGCAGCGGTAATGCACGCACTTAAGTGTTAGACACATTACCTTTATGTAGAAAGGTTTATTGTGTATTCAGACCACAATAGATTGAGTTATATCTTCTCCCAAAAATATTTGAATCTCCGCCAAAGGCATTGGGTGGAGTACCTACAATCTTTTGAATTTGACATTGCCTATACCCCGGGGAAAGGGAATGTAGTTGCAGATTCGTTAAGCAGGAAACTTCCATCACAGGCTATGAAAGAATCTTCATAAGAGTGGAGTTTGATGGCTCTTTTTTCTCAGTTGCATATTGGAATTCAGTGGAAGGGGAAGGAAGTTTCTTTAGCCATTGTCCAATTGACATCAGCTCTTCTCGAGTTAATTCTTCAGGAACCACAACTGGATGATGAATTCCAATGCATTAGGGACTCTCTTTATGGTGGGGAGACTGACACTCAGTGGTTGTTCTCCAAAGAGGGTGTTATGTGCTATCGAAACCATTACGTTGTGCCTTTATCGGAAAGGAAGAATGTAATGGGGGATTTCAATAACTCTTAGTGGGTTGTGCACCCAGGAACCACAAAAATGTTCTATGACATGTGATGGATGTTCTGGTGGCCAGGTATGAGATGAGACATTGCTGAGTTTGTATCTCGTTGCTATACATGCCATCAGGTGAAATCCAATCACCAAAAACCTTCGGGTTTGCTTCAACCACTTCCAGTCCCTACATGGAAGTGGGATAAAATCTCTATGGACTTTGTGGTTGGGTTACCTCTAACCCAGAGGAAGAAGAACACAATATGGGTTGTGATCGACAGGCTGACCAAGTCGGCTCACTTTATACCTATTCGGGATACAACCAAAGTTGAGGAGTTGGGAAATATCTATGTGAAAAAAATTGTTCATTTTCACGGAGTTCTGTCTGCTATAGTCTCTAATAGGGATCCTTGGTTCACTTCTCGCTTTTGGAGAGGCCTTCAAGAGGCACTGAGATCTCAGGTCCATTTAAGCACGGCCTACCATCCACAGTCAGATTACCAGATAGAGAGAGCTATTCAGATCCTTGAGGATATGCTTCGCGCATGTGTTCTCAACTTTGGAGGGGTTTGGGATGATCATTTGGGGCTAGTTGAGTTTTCTTTTAACAATAGTTACCAATATGCAATAAAAATGGATCCTTTTGAGGATTTGTATGGTCGTCCTTGTAAATATCCTTTTTGTTGGTCAGAGATTGGTGAAAGTTCCTTGGTAGGACCGAGTTTGGTCCAAGACACGACAACTAAGATCCAGTTGATTCATTAGATAATGTTGACAGCACAGAGTCAGTACAAGTCTTATGCTGATCATCATTGTAAACCTTTAGAGTTCTCAGTTTGTAACCATGTGTTCTTGAAAGTTTCACCCCGATTAGGTCATTGACGGCTTGGGAGGAAAGGGAAGATTGCTCCACATTGTGTGGGACCTTTCGAGGTTGTTGGTATTATAGGGAATGTTTCTTACCATCTAGCTCTACCACCACAGCTGATGTCGATACATAACGTGTTCCGTGTATCGCAGCTATAAAAGTATCTCTCTGATCCATCTCATGTCTTGAGCTGGAGTGATCTTGAGATTGAACTAGATTTATCTATGACTGAACGACCAGTTAGGGTTGTTGATTCTGAGACCAAGGTACTTTGTGGGAAAATGATACCTATGGTCCGTGTATTATGGAAGTTTGGTACTGATTCTCATGATATGTGGGAAAGGGAGACACTAATAAGAGAGGAGTGGCCTCATCTTTGTGACGTGGAGGTTTCTTCATAGTCTTTCTAGGGACAGAAAGATCTTATGGTGGGGAGGTTGTAACATCACGTTACGTTTTCAGGTACTTTTTATGTTTCTAAGTACTTCTGTTTTGTATTAGTAATGAATGGGATAGTTGGGAGAACTTTAAATGATGTTTTGAGGAAAAGGGGAAGTCATACGGGCGGTGCACGAGTAGTCTAAACCGTGCGGCCAAACCGTGCGTAGTTGGTCTTGGAGGCAGTAGATTCCGCACGAGCAGCACACGGTTTATCTAACCATGCATCCAAACCATGCATGGTGTGTCTACCAAGGCAGTAGCTAACACATGGCTAGCGCATGGTTTGTCAAACTGTACGAACTAATCGTGCAGGCACTTAAATGAGATCCTTAAATTGTGGATCTCACTCATTTTGCCTCTAAGTGCATCTATTTTCCTCCTAAGCAGTCCTAACTCAGGATTTTGCTTCTCCTAAGGTCAGAGAAGGTTCTCCCATCGTTCTGGAGGTGATCTAAAGAATTCTCTTGGTGAATCGAAGTCGGATTCTTGAGGTATGTGATCGTTCTTCATCGTTCTTGATCAGTTTCTTAGATCTACTTAGATCTACGTCTCCTATTCTCTCAGTTTCTTATATCTATTCCTATTATGGGTATATATATGGATGCCAAATATGATGAGATTTTGTCTTGAACTTTCTAGGAGTAGAGATCTAAGGCAGGTTTTTGGAGAATCGACCCGGGTTTCTTGAGCGTTCTTCGACCGTTGTGGTTTTCGTCAAAACCTTTGAGGTAGGTGGTTCCGTCCCGACTTACCAAATTGATTATCATTATATTTTCTTGATTTATTTCAATTATTGATTTAAATTCAATTACTCAAATTTTCTTTCAATTAAATTTATAAAAACTCAATTCTAGTGAATCGTGATATTTGAAATTGTTTTGGCATTGAAATTTGGAAAACCCAAATTCCATTGAATTGGGTGTGTTTATGGAGATTTGATGATTTAAATTGTTTAATTTAAATTTTCGATTTGATGGAAATGATTTCAATTAAATTGTTGAATTTAATTGTGGAAATAAATTGTGTGATGATGGAATTGGTTTTGAATGGATTTCAAACTGGTGAAAATGGATTAAAATGATTTGATAGAAACCCATTGGTTTTATCTTGTGAAAAAGGCATGTTTAGAATAAAACCTGTTTTGGTTTTAAATGGAATGAAATTGGAACTTTTGAAATGTTATAATGGGATTGATCGTATTTTAAGCATTCTTAAAATAGTTCTCCCATCGTATAAGAGAACATGAAAGCCTTAGGTAGTTAGTGAGTTATTTGGATACACTCTATGCTACTTCAATGTTCTAAAACATACTTGCAACGGGTCACATCCCTGACTGGTTGGTGACAAGTCTCCTTTGGTCAGTTTCATAGGGACGTGTGTATACACATTTTGCTGAGTGCACATAGAGAGTGTGGAATCCTATAACTGGTTAATACTATCGTACCTTTTGGCAGATGACCATGTTGCTCACTTGTTTATTTATATTTGAGATATAAATGTATGCTAATGCTTTTGAACTGATTTACATGCCTACTGAATTTATATAAAGTATTTTATACAAATTTTTTACTTAATCAATTGTTTTAGAAATATTCCATCATTGTAAAACCATTGCTTAAAGTAATTTTTCCATCATTTTAAAATGTATAGCATGTTTTGTTAAAATATGATTTTGAGTTTCCAAACCTATTTATTTGAAAATTGAAATCTTTTCTTTGGATAATCTATATACGGCATCTATTACAGAATATTTGGTGGTATACTACTGGGCTTAGGCTCACACCCTACTTTTGCCTTCGGGTGTTTGTAGACTTTCTTCTTCCATGATCGAGCAAAGGGAAGGGATCTCTTTGTGGTGGATCCAGTTTTTGATCTCTGGTCTTGGTTAGTTGTGTCCTTAGGGACCTTGGGGCTGTTTTCCCATTTTTAGTACTTGGGTTGTAGTACTTTGGGATTTTTATGCCTATTTGTATTTTGGTACATTACTCCTAGTTGAGTTTCTTTTGTTATGCATACTATCTTTTTTCTTTTCTACCGCATTATTGGTGGAAAACATTGCTCCCACTTGCATGTTATGTGATGTCAGGTGCTAGTCGCCGACCCATGGAGATCGGGAACGCCCTTTAGGCTATGTCAGTGTTGGCTCAGTTATCAGGTTACCAGGGTACCCGGGATGGTTCGTGACATCACCACACAAATAAATCATAGAATATATTTAAGAACTCAAGAAATCATATCAAATTCATAAAATAATGTTTTAGCATGGAACCAACTACTTCAGGTATAGAAACTTCTGGAAATTTTTGAGAAACTGCAACTGCACCACCACAAGACCCTAGCAAAGAAAGATTGAACACTAAACATCATGATTGAACCATAATAAACAAGATTCAACCCTGAAAGACCAATCAAACCTCTAAAGATATGACACCCTAGATAGGAAGGAGAGAAACCCCAGAAGAGAGGGGGAATCAAGAAGAGAAACAACTTACTTAAAGTTTTCTTGAAGAAACCCCATAAAAACCCCCAAAATAGTGGATCCCAAAGGAGACAAGAGGAGGAGAAGGAGGTTTCTATAGATAGGTAGGCCGAGTGGGTTGAGCTAAGGGGGGATTATGGTTAAATCCCAAAAGGACACAAATGGAATTTTAGAATTTTAATTGATCTGGACATCACGCACGGTTAACTCACACGGTTTTTCAAACCGTGCGGTGATCATGCACCACTCTCTATCAAAGATGCACTTGTTTCACTATTAGACTGCACATCCTAACTTTTTATGTGAAATCCAAGTGGAATATTCTATCTAAAAACACCAACCCACTACACGGTTACCTGGAAAATGAAACACTGTTTGAAAAATAATGTGCCAACTATGCACCTCAAGTTATATGGCCCGAATATCCCATTTTTCTCAAATACACAAACTGAACCCAAGAAAAAAATCTAGACCAAATATAAACAAAATATATACTTGAAAATTCAATACTGTCACACCCAGAACTTGAGAGAAAATTTAAGATCAAAAAATGAACTGAAAGAATGGATGAAAATGAAAACCCATGTGTGACAATTCTCCCCACCATGAAAAATTTATATCCTTATAAGTTCAACCTAAGGATTGAAAAGACCAAAAAATAGATATTACTCTATGGAATAAGAAAATTACCAAAAAAATCTAAATGAGGAGTAAAAAACATGACGAATAGAAATAGAGGTTTATAAGATTCAACTCGGGAGGCCAGGATGGACTCCCCACCATTTGAATTCATCCCCAAGAAAGACACAACACCTCTAGTTGATCAATCAAAGAAAAATGAATTATCACAACTTTATAATCCAAACTATCAAGCTAATAACACTTCATACATATCGAAAAGAAACTCATACCACTTTCCTAAAATGAGTAAACATTCCCAAACCACACCTCATTGAATACTTCCAAAACCTTACCTCAACAACATTATTGGGTGCACTCCAATATTAGCATTTACTCAAGGAAGGAACTTAGAATTAGATAGCTCTGAATGAGACTACCCACTTCCCAGTAAACACTAGAAATGGAACCGTATTACCAACATGGAGTGTCCTGAATGAACTTCCCAGCATTTGAAACAAGCTAGCACTGATTTAAGGAATTCCAATGAGACCCACAATGGATCTACCCACCATAAGATCCAACCAGCTTAAGAAACTAGGATAGAATAATATAGTAAGCCAACATGGGACAAATTAGGAACTTCCCACACACATCGAATCCTCACCATAGGGGACTTAACGAAGAAACTCCAAACTATACAGAAATTACCATGCAATTAACTATTCCTTACAGGATACGACCATCTTCAGGTGAGAACAAACTAAAATAGAAACTAATTTACATAGATGATGACACAAGGACAAACACATGAATATCCACATTCATAAATCTAAAATACTAGAATTTTTGGAGAATGAGACCACCATTATTCTTTATAACCAATGAATAATCCTCATATCGCAAGGGTTACAATGAAGAAACAAAAGTCGGGCCATGGACCCTCACATCCCTAGGGTTCCTGACTATGCACGAGCTTCACTATGGGGCCTATGGATGGAGCCCTAATGTTTGAATCATCTCATTCCTCACAACAATAATATATCAATTCCTAATTGGAACACTTTCCTTTGGTTTCATGAATGACCATACAACATTCTAGATGGAACAAAAGAGAACAACTTCCCACTAGACTCACCCTTCTCCAGAATGGGACTTTCACCAAGATATGGACTTAGAAAATTCAAATGCGTTATCCATTTTTTCCTCAAACAATTAACAACTGGAAAAAAGAATGCACAGAAGACACTTCCATTTTCAACAAAGGAATCTGGAGTTACTAAAAGAAAAGCATGCTTCTATTAAAATAGGAGTTATCAAAATATTCAACAACATCCACTTTCTCATTCTAGAGAAAATGAAAAACCAAAACATCATCGAACATGGATATTATGACCAAAATAAGTATTACAAGCAATGAGACGTTAAATCGGGCATTGAATAACACATGATTTCTAAAAGATGACACAGTGGCTTCTTATGTCTAGACTCTCCACACTGATAGCACTGCTTGATCCCACACTTAATGGAATATAACAATAGAACTAAGGGAATTTTAAAACCATAGCTAACAATAACAGTCTTAGAACACTTTCCACTCTCCCCATAAGAATTCCCTTCACCACATCCAGATAAGACTTTCAATAATAGAGGTGGCCAGCTTCACCTTTAAGGACTTAAAAAACTCATGAAACTAAATTTTATTAAAATTCCCCAAATAAAATCATTCTATTCAAGAGGATTCACATGATCAAAAAAGAAATTAGTATTCAACTTCTGAAACTTGAGAAAAAATTCCACAGTTTGATCAACTGGAGGGTCTGCTAATGGTAAACCACCCGTAGTTTCACCATAATGTCCATAAAAACATTGTGGGGGTGTTCACTTGGAAAAAATTAAATGAAGAACTCAATAAATGATGATTCATCGACCAGAATTTGCCATAATGAAACACCGATCACACATAGACCAACCTAAAATCTTCCCAACACTTGTCAAAAGTAATCACTAACCATAATTACCAAAACCAATTTATCGACAAAAACAAAAACTTGAATCTTTATTCAAAAAAGAAGAGTTTTAAAATTAAAAACTCCTTGAAAGCGATCTTCCCAAATCTCAAGAAGAAACACCGCATGACTACCAGTTATCAAAACATAACATTTTCTCTAAAAATTACCTTTTAAAAGAAAATGAGATTTGTGGGCTGCACACTCACCAATGGTCTTCCATAGAGTCGGGTGCATGCATATTCTCATGCCATATCAAGCTCCCATCCATTCATACCAATTTGGTAACTCAACTAATCATGCCATTATCCATCCACATTTCCATTTTTACATGAATTTTATCACTCTTGGAAATACCAAAGGTTGAAATAAAACTTTTCCATTTTTCAGGGAAAATCATTCAACCCACACTTTAAACTTGTCAATCCAATAAATTTTTTTAGAAATTCATAAAACTTTTCAAAATCTCATAAACCACCCAATGAAAACCCATTTGAAACTCCAAAAAGCAATCCAATACATCTCATCCCATTCAAAAATATTTTAAATACTAATTTGTCTAATTAAAAACATTTTCAGCAACACAACAAATCTCATTCCATCAAAAATCATTTGATTTAAATTATTTTATTCTTGTTTATAAGGGATTCCCAAAATTATATTAAAAATAAGTTCTATTTTTTCAAACAACTAATTTAAATAAACCCTAGGTTTTGGTTACAAAAAAATTAATTTCCAATAAACTCATTCATACTTTACCTGAAAATCATTTTACAAAAAAACACTTTTCCATTGCATTCTTCAATGTCATTACAAAAAAACAATTTACACCTTTAGAAAACCATATAATTTTCACATTAAAATATAGTATTTAAAATTTCCAAAATATGGGTTTTAAAACCCAAGAGGATTCCAAACCAGTTACAATAGGAAACTAGTGTCGTAATGTGACTTGGTCGTAAGGTTGGAATTCATACACCAATCACACAACTAGCATAGAAAGTCTTTTATGACTATGTCCCCAGATCTACACGGATTTACAATCAATGTGATATCATAGAGGCCATTATACCAACTCTCTTTTAATTTCCAAAACACCAAACAAACCACAAGGACCAATTATTCTAAATAAAACTCGGCTACCCATGGCGACTCAAGTTTTGTCACGAGGTGTACTAGCTAGGCACCCTACTTGAAACTAGAACCACAATCCATGATAGTACTAGATTCAATCTATTAAGACTCTTCTCCAAATAATGTGACCCAAAAAGAGTGTGACCTCCTATGATACCATTTCATCATGAACCAAGTCAGAGTTTCACCTAACCCGACACCTAACCTGGCTCGTGGCATGTCCCAAAAAAACATTATCAACCCCCACAGGCTAGAAACAAGTGCTTGGGTATCAACATTATTCTTTTGGAATGATTCCACCCATTTAGATAAGAATAAATAACCAATAAAAATAACCAAGTCATTTAAATAATGAATAACTAAAAACAAACAAGGCATAATAATTTACAAATTTAAAGATTACAACTTCAAAGAAAAAACAAGAATACTAAAATGAAATCAAAACTAAAAAACATCCAAAAAAACCTCTATGTTACATGAGAAACATCACCCTAGATCCACCAACACCACCTACAATAAGAGGAACTCTAACAACCAGATCCACAATCACACATCTTTCCTTTACCTAGGTCATACACATAGAAAAGTATATATACACCCAAGGGTGTATATAGGGTGTGAGCCAAATCCCAATAGAATTCCACCCATAAAAATTATTCCATGATATAAAAATCATAATATAGGATCACATATTGGTTTTATAAAAGGAAATCTTGTAAAATTTTTATAGAAATCATTTTAAAGGAAAACATTCTTTGCTTTTGAAATACCAGACCAAGTGCACCATATGTTGATGATAATAGAAATATCATAAAAGAGAACTAAGTCATTGGAAATCCTTATAGGCCCTAACTTTAGTGGTTATCAATAAATCTATTATCATAGAAAAGCATGGTATAGAAATCACACTGAAAAACTCTCTCATGCACGAGCCACTAGAGAGGATGAAATCCAAAATTCTAGAGGTCTATAATCATTACAATTTAGTTACTATAGTAAACATCAATACATCTATGTGAAACCAAGTCTTTCTACTTCCAAATCACTAGAATAATAGTCCTAGACTATTCACCTAGATACCTCCCTTGGTTCTCAACTTCCATTCCACATGTCACATATAACCTCACTTTCACATAAGCAATCCAAACAATAAAACCATGCTTTACGAATAAACTTCTTCAAAAAAAACACACAAACCACTGATTTCCAAAAAAAATAGTTTTTATATTACACACACCAATACCATTTGAAAACTCATTTCACACTACTTACAAAACTCATAAAACCCATTTGGCACATTATGAGAAAATCACACAATTGACCAACCAATTTCATGGGCCAAGCCCCTTCCGAATATGCATATAAACCAAGTTCATTATCTTTTAAAAACATTTTTCCCATATTTTAAAAAACTTATAGATTCATACTAAAGGTGTGCAATAAGGAATCAAATATGCAGCAATTTTCATTTCATTTAGAAAACACATCTACACCTTTAATTCCCTTAGTAGTCCCCTTTAGCACTTTCCACGTGAAATATAAAACCATTTTTAAGAAAAATCAGAATAAAACATACACAAAAATAATATTTCTCTTTATAAAATCTAATTTAATCCTAATGAATTCTAAAACCATTCTAAAACATTTTTTTCATAACTTTCACAATTTATTAAACATGTCGCATAAGTTATAAAACATGTTCAAATCCACGACAAGGGTTCCCACTTGAAATACACCCAAATTATTTTATAAAAACACCACTTTAAAGCCACATGAATATCAATCCCCTAAAAAATAAAATTTCTTACCACAAATAGAAATCATATAATAAATTTAAAATCTCAAGAAATCATATCAAATTCAACAAATAATGTTTAAGCATGGAACCACCTACCTCAATTGTAGAAACTTCTGAAAATTGGTGTGAAACCATAACCAAACCACCAAAAGACCATAGTAAAAAATATTGACCACTAAACATAAATATTTAACCCAAATAAACAATATTCAACCCTAAAAGGACCACCCAACCCATTGAAGATATGAAACCCCAAAGATGAATGAGAGAAACCTTAGAAGAGGGGGGAATCCAGAATAGAAACCACTTACCTAAAGGTTGCTTGAATAAATCCCATCAAACACACAAAAATAAGGGATCCCAATGGATAAAAGAGAAGAGGGGGATGTTCCTTGGGATGGGGTGGCTGAATTGGTCGAGTTATGAGGTATTTGGGGCTTAATCCCGAAAGGACCCAAAGGGAATTTTATAATTTTTAATGATCTGCACATCGCACACGGTTTTTCAAATTTTGTGGTGAATGTGCACCCCTCTCTGTTAAAGAGGCACATATCAAACCATTAGATAGCATAGCCTAACTTTCCATGTGAAATCCGTGTGGAATCGTTTGTCCAAAAACTCCAACCTACCACACGATTACCTAGAGAATGGCACATGGTTTGACAAACCGTGCCCTAACTGTGCACCTCAAGCTGTACAGACCAAATTTACCATTTTAATCAAAACAAAAAAGAAAAATCAAGGGAAAAATATACTAAATATAAAAAAAATATTCCTTAAAATTCATGCTCATCACACCCAAAACTCGAGAGAAAAACTAAGATCTAAAAGTGAACTGAAGAAAATGATGAAAATAAAAACTTGGGTGTGACATAAGGGAATAAGGATAAATTTAGTGAATATATGTGATATATAATAAATTATTTTTATTATTTAAAATTAATATATCATACACTTCCTTACCTATTCAACTATTAAGTAAATGATAATGTTTCTCTTGCGTAGGTATGACCTAACATCTTCATGAAGTAATGTGATAAATTCTCCATGTTAATATTTCAATAATGATTCTAAAAATGTATATAATAAATATAAATTATATCTAAAACATTAATATAATTATTTATATTATGTAAATATATAATATTCACCTGAATAAAAACATTCATGATAAAACATGCATGAGAAAACAAGATAATTAACACCCAAAATAATGAAAATAATGAAATATTATTAACAAATAAGTGGTAAAATGTTATAAGGGTATCATATATGATGTTATAAATATAGATATGGTTATTATATAAATTAATAACATTATTATAACCATTATATAGAAGGTAAAATCATGTTCAACCAAATGGAAGCATGAGGTAAGAGACTTTATCTCAATTTCCCTTCATTGAGGCATATTGTAAGGTTATACACATAATTTCTTTTATATAGTGTATATACATACTCTTTGATATATAATATAATTATTAATAAATAGTTCATGGTATTATAAGTTTCAATTTAAATTATTTCATCTTAGTAGGTTTTACATAAAAGATACCAAGTGGAAGATAAATTCTTTACTCAATTTCATTTAATTGGGTTATATTACTTATTCATCAATATTATAAAATTATATATGTAATTAATTTTGACTATATTATATTATATTAAAACTTGTTTTATGTTTATTGAAATTTGATACACATAATCAACTCATTTATTAATTATCACTTTAATTTTATGATCGTTGTAATGGATTTCCTCTCAATTTCCATTTCATTAACACATATTTTTTAATATGTACTAATTTAATTTTATGTTGTGTATATACTACCGATTTTATTTATTTAACATGAATAACTATTTATTCATGATTATATTTTAAAAACCTATATTCCCGATGAATCTATGGTCACTATTTATTTCATTTTTAATTTTTTGACTTCTATCTTTCTTTTGAGATAATCACTTTATTTTGATTATTTTTTATTAGACATTAAATTTATATTAAATATTCATATTATTTATATCATGGATATTATTACTTCCAAAAAATATTCTATTTTTGCATAAATTTTTTACATTAATTTTTATTTTATTATCTGGGGAAATATTGATAAATTTTCACTCTTTACTGAATACATATATTTGATGATATGACATTTTATTTATGAATTAATTCAATTATTCCATATAGGGGGAATGATTTCTAAATGTAGTGATGGGTGGGTCCAGAAATTATATAGCCCGTAAATTTATTGGTATTATCATAAGGTTAATTAGTAAGCTAGAATTAATTGGTGGTTTACCCACAGTTTTAAACTGACTTTTAAAAGGTCTTGATAGTAGAGGTATCATGATGCCTAGGATCATGTCATCTAGAAGTAAATAATTTAACTAATTATGTATTTAGTTATTATTATACAGAGATTTTTTAAATGATATTATCTCTGGATTCATTACCTTCTCAGTTATTGATTAAACAACATGTGTTTTCAGTTATTTACTTTACCATATCGATTATGCCAAATCTATTCATGATAGTCAAGTTATTTAAATAAAATGTGTGTTTAGTAATTTACCTTTATATATTGATTATTTATTTTCTATTCATGATAGTAAATTTATTTAAATGTCATGTGTTTTCATTTATTTACCTTTCTTTTTTGATTATTCATTATCTAATTGGGATATTCAAGTTACTAGTTGAATAGAATATGTTTTAATATATTTAACCATTCATATTGAAGATTCAACATTTAATCCTCATATATTCCACTTTACATAACTCTTTTTGAGCATTTGATTTCACTGTTATTTTGTTTCCTTTCCCAGGAATCTAGGAGGTTTAGTACGAGTGACATGTAAGGATATTCTAGAGGGAATAATTATATTTTAGTAAAAAAAATATTTGAGAATTTGTGTATTCAAATTTAATATGGTAATCATGTATGTATCTAGTTTACCAAGACTAATAAACTATATGGTCCTTTGAGATGCTATTCATTGTATCTTATTACAATGTCATAAAGTAGACATCAAGTTCGGTTTACTATATTTGGGGTCATCATAATTAATACTAGAATTGAAGGAGTTATTGGATAAATCACACAAATCATCATTATCTATCTATCTAGGAATAAAAAATATGTATAGAGATCCTAAAAACATTTTTGGTGGGACGTCAAGAATAAGTATATTAAAAAGTATGTACCTTAATGCTTGGAATTCCCATAAGTTAAGGTTTAATCTCACATGTAGAATGGAATGATGAAATTATTACCCATACCTATATTCAAATGATAAAAAATCACCATGGTTTTATTTTTATGACTTCCTATGACACATAATGGTCATAATTCCATTTTTTTGTAGTCAAACACCTAAATAAATTAGATAATTTCATTTCCATTAGAGAAGATTTCTCACTTGACCAACTTTCTAGGACATACATTAATGAAGTGATAATACTACAGGAATTACCAATTTGAATTGTATTTGATTGGGATCTTAGGTTTTCCTCAGTTGACCATAGAATTATTCTATAAAAATTGAATATAGAGTACATTTTTATCACTACATATCATCTTAAGATAGATGGTCAGTCAAATAGGACCATTAAAACTCAATAATATTTTTGAGATCATGTTTAATGGATTTAAAATGTGTTTCAACATCTTCCCTTTGTAGATTTATCATATAAAAAGAGTTTACATTCTATCAATTATATGGAACCATCTGAGTATCTCTATGGGAAGATGTTTAAAACCTAGATATATTGGGGAAAAGTTGAAGATCATAAGCTAATGGGACTATATCATTCTCAAGAGATATCTGAGAATATTGAAACCATTTTGTGATGCATTAAAAATGAATAAAGTTGAAAGAAAATATATGCTAATAATCATTTGTTAAATTTAGAGTTTGATGTTACATAAAATGTATTCCCTCAAACATCTCATTATAAGAAGGTCATGATATTTTGAAAGAAGAGTAAGTTGATAGCTATATAAATTATCTCTTTGGAAATCCTAAATAATGTGGAATCAATATATTACAATATTACACTTCCACCAAACCATTCTCAAGTGATTAACATATTCAATATATCAATTTCGAGAAAGTATATATCCAACCCTTCACATGTTTAGATCTTAGAGATTATACATCTAGATCGTGACCATTCTTATAGAGAGAAAATGATATAAATCATGGATTGTGGAGATAAACTAATATGAAATAGGACCGCTCACCTAGTTAACATTATCAGTAAGAATCATTAGTTTGATGGATAAATATGGGAATGTGAGGATAAAATTAGGTATATATATCTTCATTTTTTCATATAAGTAATTTTATTTTGAGGGTTAATTTTTTTTATGGGAGAAAAATGTAACAACCTATAACTTTAATATATATTTCCAAAGGTAATAAAGTCAAAATGTTCAAAATATTGTAATAAAAACAACAAAAATTTAAATATAATAAATATTTACTATAAAAAATATAAAATATATTACATTAATATTAAATGAAACATAATTAGTAATATCAATTAAGAACTACTTTAATTAATCATGGATAAACAAAAATGTTTTATTTAAAACATATTTTTATTTTATATTATATATATGTTATCTAAAATTTTATTTTCTAAAATTTGTGAATATTATGCTTAAAAAATAAAATTCGATTTTTTATTTTATCAAGTCATAATTAGCACAAAGGGAATTTTTAGGATTTACCTAAAATGGTTAATTTGTAGGTGAATAGTTAATAATTTAGTTTTTAAAAATAATCTCTGTTTTATTACATAATTATGATTTAATGATGATTTAAAAATATATTAAACAAATTTTTTACCACATATATATTTAATGAGTAAATTAAATAATTTAAAAAAAATACTATGTTAAATTTGGAAACCCATGCATTACTTTTTGGAACCTAAATTATCTTTTATTATAATAAAAAACTATTTTAGAAATTTTTCCTTTAATTAAATATTCAAAAATATCCATTCAATTTTACATTAATTTAAAATTCAAAAATTACTTGTTCAATTTTAAATAAATAAATTCTTTCAGAATTAATACTATACATTATTTTGGTTTAAATTTATTTTTATGCTCAAATATGCAATTTTTATGAAAAATATTTTTATTTTTTTACGTGTGATTATATTAAAATTAAATGTTATCACCTATATAAATTTTTATTTATAATTTTTTTTTCATATTTGGAATCATAATATTCACAATTTTTAATATGGATCATTTTACTTTTAAAGATAAATAATAGTTACCATGGTAAAAGTTATGTCATCCCGGTAACGGTTAAAATCGATTCAAAGAAAGGAATAATGATTCAAATATAAAAAAATTATATTTATTTTAATTAATGAGAGAATTTATACCTAACTGATCTCATTTTATAATTTGGGAAAAACTTTATCTTCTTTACTTTATAATGATACATATTATACTTAAAAGTTATAAATATTTACTAGGGTTCCACACCTACCACTTATAAATGGATCCCTTCAAATATCACATCACCACACACTTTTAGAACCTTATATGAATCAAGATCTAAAATATTCACTTCCAAATACCTTTAAACACATCCTATAGGTTTTGGTTTCCCCCAAGATACCAACCTAGAAACTCTTATGGTGTGGTTTTAAAGAGGATATCCATGGAAAAGTTAGTCATACTAACTGATTTCATTCAAGTTTCTTTCCTATTTTAAATAATACAAATATATTATAAATATACTAAACTCATAACATAAGTATAATTATTATACATAAATATTATTATGTTGTTGGAAAAACCATTGTCTACCTTCCTTCTATCCATTGGAAATTGAAAAATGTCAACCATATATACATGCGAACTACCGCCTCCAGGAATAATGTATTTTATTCTTCATCATTGATTTACATGGATGGTTCTAAAAATGGTTTTACTGAATACAAATTATATTTATGAAAATATTAATACTCTATAAAATTTATATTATCATTATATAATATCATGTTCTTACTCATTCAGTTTTTAAAACAAGAACTTATTTTGGTTGGTTATAACACCTACATGAATAATGTTATATTATTTATGTCATGAATTAATCGAGGATGTTATATACTGGTAGTAAAATTTAATAATGATGTATTTAATATGGTTAAATGGTTATTTAATTTCAATATTAATATTTTAATTCAATAATAAAATCTATTCTTTTTATGGAATCAAAATTTCTAAAAAATGAGATTTTTATGTTTTCCATGAAAATAATCACCATAAGTTCCATGAAATGACCCTGGGAATCCAGAAATATATAAAAATATATATAAAAATTCATTAAAATTATTGATATTATGAAACCATGACCATGTTCCAAGTTCCATAACTTCCAAATTGGAACATGCATAGAAAATCGAATGGTTAATAAAAAAATATTGATTTTATCGAAGAATTATTATTAAATGGGTAATTAGAAATTATATGTGAATGGTATCTAGTAATATAAATATAAATATGTTTCTGATATATATATATATATATTAAATATAAACTTATTATACCTGTGGTTAGAGTGTTTTTGACTAAGTGGAAATCCAAGGTAAGAGTTTTTCTCATTTTAATTTTTCTTCATTATGATATGTTCTATAGTCACTACATTCATTAATTTTTCTAACATATATACTATTTGTGAAAGAATTTTATGAAAATTTTCTTAAAAATTATGGGTATTTAAAGATCTATCTAAGGTTCTCAATTTGATGATATTTTCATTCAAATATTACCAAATCAATAATGGTTTTTATTTAAAACCATTACATTAAAGGATATGAATTCTTTTACACAAATATTTATATCCATAACCATATTATTTATATTGTTTAGAGAATTTTATTCTCTACATTTAAATTATTTTTTAATGTTATTTTAAATTGTCTTTTAATTTCTTTAAAAATGTTTTAAAATAAATCTTATCTATATTTTCCATAAGGATCGCCTTTGAATTTATTTGGAAATGTGTGAAAATAATATTTTTTAATGTTTACTACTTGATCAGTTATTCCCATCGTTGAGACTATTCTTTGTTATTAATCATAATATCAAATTTTTCATGGTTTTTTTTGGGAAAATATAATTTTCATTATTCTAGGAATCATTCTTTTTTTAAGGTTTCCAAAAGGAAAAGATATTTCATATTATTTTTCATAGAATATTTCTAATGATTTTATGAAAGTATTTTTAATTTATTTCAACATATTTTTATTATTTTTATTCTTAAATAGGGGTATGCTCAAATCATAACATCCAACTTTTTTTTGTATAGATTATGATGATGTTTTATGGAAATTTTCATGAAATATGTTTCTTTCCCACGGGTTAATTAAGCTATTAAGGAATTAGGAATTCTCTCATGTTCTTGGTGAATATATATGTGTAGTTTGTTATTATCTGAATGGTGGGTTTGTTATATCCCTCCAACTAATTGGGTAAAGCATTATAAATCATGATATAATATATAAGGGACTGAGGAGTGAACCTAATCCACTAAGGGACTTTTTCTACCAAGGATCAATGGGAATGGGGAGTGAAACTAATCCTTTATGGGACTCTGTTCACTATGTGGTGATTGTCTTAATATTGATCCCAGACAAAGTAAATGATTTCCAATTTTTATATATATATTCCACACTTTTATTCCATATTTACACACTTATGTTATGAACTTGTGTCTCATTATTTAGTGATGTTTAAACACTCTTATGACTCATATATTGTGTTATGACAAAATATTATGCCATGACTCATAATTTATTAAATATGAAATGTTGGGTATGAATTTTACATATCGTGAAAATGTATCTTGATTATGTTCTCATGCCCTTATACACCTCTTATATTCAATTTTTTATCTTCAATTGTAGAAGCCGATATTTACCATTACTGAGCAGCTATGTTCACCCCTTCTTATGTTTCCATTTATCCAGGTTATGAATAAAAGTGTAAAGAATTATATGTCTAGAAGGGTTTGATGTTTAAAGATTAATTTTGGAAATTTTGATGTTTAGTTTTGAAATAATGTTATTATGTTTCTAATATTCAAATACACTGAACCATTAGGTTACAAAGTGTAAATTATTTTAATATATATTAATTAGTTATTTAAAATTATGTAATATGAATGAATGTTAATGTTGGGTCACCTCATTCCCCCTTTCAAAGGGATGGTCTAGGGACATGACATAGTATTCCCACTCCACATTAACATGGGACTGGATTATCCCATAAAACTTGTATATGTTTCTTTTTAGATGGGATTGGTTATAATATTATTCTTCCTCTAGACCTAAATTGATATTGGGTTATGCACAAAGCTGGAAAGTGAATATATGGACCCTCCTAGTATTGGGATTTATTCATTCTAGTTCAAATGATATGGCTTAAGGTATTTCAATCATGTGGTTTTCATTATTATACTTTTAATATAGACATATATTGTTTATTTCATAAAATTAGGTTAATTATAGGTAGGTTGGGGTGGGTTAGAGACCACCCACTAAGTTTTTATACTCACATCAAACACATGGTGTTATAGTATATGTGTAGGTTTCACTACATGTGATCACAGTAAGCAGAAATAACTAGAAAATAGGGTCTAGAGCCACATATAATCATGATCAGGACTATAATATTTTACACTTTCTAGATGGAGTATGGAGTGGACACATAAGATCACTCTAGTATGTTTGTTATGGGAGTTTTCACATGAGACCCTTCCTCATTTGAACCTTTGGTCTATTTTGTCTTGATATTTTTGTGTACACATATTTTTATTACTTTTTTCACATTTTATTCATTTTTGGACTTGGTTTGAGTGTGAATGAATATTGATTTAGTTTTTCATTTTTCATTACTAGTGTGGTTGAATAAATAGTTACCAAAGTAGATACCAATATATTTTTGTCTTGAACATCCATTAAACCCAAGGGTCCTCGTGATTTGTTTTAGAATACCCTTATTTTTTATTTATTTTATAGGTGAAACCATATCCCATAATGACTTTATTCAACCCCTATCATTTACACAGGCCTCTAACAAACAAGATGTGCACTTTAGGTTTTTTGGGGACCCATCCTAATACTTTTTGGGTGATTGGGTCTTGGTTTCTAAAAAATATTATTAAAGTCCACTTCAAAGGATCTAGGGTATAGGATATGAGAGTATTTAAGAGACTATATTTTCAATAAATATGATGTAATCCATATATATGCCTGACCAACATAATTATATTGGAATCATTACTTACTAAGGGTGGTCTTGGAATTATTTTTATTTCATTTCCCTTGAGATAGTTTAAACACATTGGTCTATTGTATCATATTAGGTGTCAATATATAGATATAGATTGGATTTAATTCCATTCCATATTATTACCTATTCTTGTTATGTTATAGTCACAATCAATTAGATACTTATATTAACTAAAATATTAAGAATTGATATACATTATTTTCTTATATATTTATTATTAATGACTTCATTAATATGGATGGGTAGTTAACTCCATTGTTTGAATTTTTTGTTATTCTAATTGATGATTAGATTTTATTATTATTATTATTATTAATTTTTTCTATTTATTTTATTAGTTATTATTATTTTATATTATATATGTCTTTTAATTATGATATAATCATACGAAACTAAATTAAATGTTTTATGGAAAGTATTTTAAAGACAAAGGTGTTTTGATAAAAAGGAATGAGAGGGGGAGAGAGAGAGAGAGAGAAAGGAAATGTGGTTTTGATTAAATCTATTTAATGAAATTATAAACTATGGGTTATCATAGAGGGATATAAATCGATATGTTTCTCTACTTTTTTATAGATTATTTCACAAATACAACCACCACCTATTATATATGAAGGTGAATATGATAATGCACCACTTACTCAACCTATTATTGATCCTCAGGTCTTGGAGGTTATTTCTCAATTACTCTAAGATTCAATTCATGGGGTTCCCAAAAAGGAATAAATGGATTATGATGTTATGATTTATTTTTAATTTCACAATCCTCTTGTGTTTTATGGTGATACCTCTCTATAATAAGAAAATTAGTAAATCATTCAAATCCTTTATATCTTTAAGACCATAGTGACACAAGAGAAACACATGGTGAGGATATATACCATCAAATTGGATGGGGTACCTCATTATTAGTGGGATGTCATGCTCAAGGAAAAATAATGATCAATTTATTATTTAAAAGAAATTCCAAGATCACTATTTTGAGAAATTATACCCTAACACTTTATGTAGGGTAATGGAAAAATAGTTCCCAAATTTCCAACAAGGTTCAAGGGCTATGATGGATAATGATACTAAATTCACATATCTCTTACACATTCAATTAAATATAACTATATATGAATAGTTATAAGGTGAGGGAAAATTAGGTTGGATTGAAAGACATGTTGTAGGACAAGGTAATTATTTTTGACAAGCCTAAATTATCTACAATTATCCTGAAGTTCATTCCATCTAAGACTAGACCTAAATTAGGTATAAGAATGGGATGATATCTATCCAAACATGATATAGTATATTCTAGTTCTAGTGTCCAAAAGTAATAGTGGGAACATGTGAGAAGGGATACCTCTAATTAGAGGATCTAGGGTAGTGGGAACCCTTTATCACCCATCTCTTAGAAGGTATCCATTGTAGTGACAATAATATGGGATCATTGTAATATAATACAAATGACATATTTTCAGCAAATAAATATGATTATTATAGATATTTTATCTATCTAAGGAGGGTTTTTTTCTTATTATGTGTTTGTAAAAGCATTTTAAAGTGATCATAGCTAGACCAAGAATCACTTGATCAATCAACTGCTTAGTTAACTAATTGTAGTTTACCAGTATATAAGAGATTGGATTAAGGAGGCTATCAGAGATGTCAATACTAGTTAGCTATAGATACATTCTCCTTAATGTCGGTAATAGGGGTCATATGTCATGGATCTGTACACTAAAAAAATAAAGTGGGGGACTTGTATTATTAAATGTATTATTCAGGTATCCTATACTTTATCATGTGTTTTTTTATATTGGTGATTCATATTCCTTTATTTCTAGATAACTAGTTTCACATCATGGTCTAAAAGAGGGGATATAATATTCCTATAATAATCTTTATACAACAATAATTAAAAGGATATAGCTAAAAAGTATATTTTTTATTCTTATTTGAAGGTGGATTTATATGGTAACCTTTGGGATCATATGGTTCATGAAATGGACACCTTTAATTGTATTCTAGGGATGGAATAGTTATCTTGATTTTGAGAAAGAATATATTTTAATGCTACATTGGTATCTTCCTCAACTCTGATAGGTTTTTAGTTTACACCTCAAGAAGAATGGGAGTTATAAGCCAGTCCAGAAGGACTAGATAAAGGACAGGTGGGATAGATCACGTTATAAAATACATGAATTATCATTTGAGCTATATAAGTAAAAGTGAAGTGAGACTTAACTCGGATTAGGGATCATTACTCATATATGTTCTCAAAATATTTGTCAATGTTACATATAGAGTGAGATGTGGAGTTTACTATTGATTATTTTCTCATGAATTAACATATCTCAATACCCTTATATCATATTGCTATAACTAAATTTAGGGAACTAATTATCTAATTTTATGATCATGAATATAAAGGATTCATTAGGCCAAAAACTTCTCTTTAGAACACCCTAATTCTTTTGAAAAGAAGTATTATGTAAGTCTATGCCTCTATGTGGAATACTTGAAATTGAATAATGTTATTATAAAAAACATTTATCCTTTACCCATAATTAATGACCTATTTGATCAACTAAAGTAGTACATATAGTTTTCTAAATATGAAATGTTCTTTGACTATAATCGCCTTCAAGTTAGGCCAAGAGGTATTCCCAATACTGATTTTTTAAGTTAGTATGGGAACATTGAATACCTAGTGATTCCTTTTGGATTGACTAATTATCTAGCCATATTCATGGGTGTAATGAAAAAAATCATTCATTCTTTTATATAATTGTTCATTACGGTCTTTTTGGTTGATATTGTAGTCTATTAAATGTATTGGGATGAAAATTATAGATAAATTACCATTGTCTTATAGAAATTGCATGAACATTGGATGTACACTAAGTTACCTAAATTCTTATTCTTGATATGAGAAGTAATGTTCCTCAGAAATGTTATTTTAAAACCAAGAATATCTATGGGTCATAAGGAGATGGAATCAAAAATGTATTGTAAATTCCATCTAATTTGTTTAAAATAAGGATATTTCTTGTGTTTATAGGTTATTACCCTAATTTTATCCAGTGTTTCTCAAAGATGACATCCCTAATGATTTCCCTAAATAATTAAGAGACTATGTTCATATGGTTTGAAAAATATTATACATAGTTATAGTAACGGTAGAAATGGATAACTACAAATCCCATTATTATATTACTTTATTCATGTGAGGTATTTGAAGTATATTTTTATTCCACCTTTATTGGTATCAATTTTGTTCTTATTCATGATCAGTCGGTAGTGGAATATGCTTCTATAAAAAATTATTCTCATGATTGGAATTATCCCACCATTGAAATTTTATTATTCTTCATTGTTTATAATATATGGTATTAGAGACATTATTTGTTTAGAGGGTGCTATGTTCTGTTTATGAAACACAAGTTTCTAAAACAGATATTTCCATTTATATAATTAAATATTAGAAAATATTTCTAGGTGGAATATATTTAGTTGTTCTATTTTTACTTTTGATATGATCTTAGTAAGTGAAATTTCATTACAGATCTTCATAGATATAAATTTTACACTCAAAAGGTCAAGGTGGATACAAAGGAATGGAAAATGATATCACTTATAAATAATATTAACCTATATGTTATCTATGATGGAAGGGGGATACAACTACACCTTATCAATATTTAATCATCTATCTTGGAGTGTGTTAGGGAAATATATATTTGATACATTGATTAGAAAATTATTCTAGGGAGACTCAATAGTGGAGGGATATTTGATGACTTTTTCTAAGATTCCCATTCATTTATATAAGCCCATGGGATTCTTATAGTTATTATGAGTATGAAGGAGTAATTTATGATGGATTAAAATTATTTTAGGTGGTATATACACCTCAAGATAATGAAAATGTACCATGATATTCCTTACATGTTTGGTTGCACTATAATTAGGAACTACATTGTGGTGTACATCGCTAAATTCCTTACCCATCAGGAGGTAAAGGTAGAAATTAAAAATCCTATAGGTGATGTTCAAGTACTTCCTAAACCTATATAAAAGTTTAATGAAATCATGATGGATTTCATGACTGTTTTAATGATATTCTATAAAGATAATGATATAGAGTGGGTGATTGTGGAATGCATAACTAAGACTAACCACATTTTATCACATAAGGAGGAATCCTTAATAGATGATTTTGGAAAACTACATGTGAAAGAGTCCATGAAGCTTCATGTTTTACCAACTAGTATAATTTTTTATATGGACCAATGATTTAGTTATCTATTTTTAAAGGGATTTAATGAGCATTGGGGTCTCAAAAAAATTAAGTTCTACATTAAATCCTCAAACTCATAACTAATGAAAATAGACTATTCTAGTGTTAGAAGATATTCATTGAGCCTGTATTATTTAATTTAGTGTCTTATGAGAGAACTACCTTCCTCTAATTGAATTATAATATAAAAATATTTCAATCATATATCCAGATATCCCCTTATATGGAATTATATAGGATACCATGTCATTCTCCACTTTGTTGGAAAACAATAGTGGAATATTTTATGATTGGGCCTAGTTTTGTGAAGAAGATAACAAGGAAGGTAAAGTTAATTTAAATACTTATTTTAATTAAATAGTTTTATTAAAACTATAATGTTTTCCATCATATGTTACCTTTTTAATTCAAAGTGAGTGATCATATTTTACTCAGATTTTCACCTGAATTGGGAATTAGATGGATGGAAAATAAAGTGAATCTAAACTTGGTATACAATATGAATTTTGAGATCCTTAAAAGAGTTAGGTATGTAAATTATCAATTATAGTTACCATAAAAATTTACCATAATTCAAAACACATTTCTTTTATCTCAATAAGATAGGTATGTACTCGATCCTGATCATGTGATCTAATATGATGATGTTGAGATAGAATTTAAAACATCTTATCAAGATAATCCCATCTATATCATTTTTTTCAGTCATAATTTATTACATTTGGAACTGATCCATTTGTTTTAGATCAAGTGGAAGTTTAGAAATCCCCAAGATTAAGCTTGGGAGTAGGAATCCAATATGATGATAAATATCTAGAATTATTCCCTTATAAATAATGTTGAATATTATTAGTGATGAGAATCCCAATAGTGGGGTGGTTGTAAGGATCCTGACCTCTCGGTTTTGTCTTTATCTTTAATTTTGTGCTACTTAATTTCTTATTGAGTTTATTTTGGGTTTAATAATAGTTGGATAATTTTGGAGGGGAATTATGAAAGGATATGGGAGGGAATAGTCTAGTACTCAAATATATATATCATCAAGTACCCGGTGATATAATACATGGTAACCTTTGGCACCCCAAGTATAGTAGGTATTCAATTAGCTCCACCAGTTACCCATAGGATTTTTATCATGTACTAAGTGTAACAACACATTTTATTTTTAACAATGGTGGTATTTTTTTCAATTGAAACTATATTATAACCCATAAAACTAATATATACATGGATTTTTCTACCATTTAGAAACTTCAATGTCTCTATTGAGCTATTCTCACCCTTTCTTGAATATTAATCCCATATTCCTTCATCTTTACCTTAAGTACCTCCAATTGGGTCATGAGAGCTCATCCTTTTCCACATAATGCCTTATATCCCTATAATATATTTTCTTCTAGTATTCTCTGTATGTTTTTATATATAATTATTATTCCATAAATCTTAGAGTTTTGGGAATCCAATAATTTCTTTATGTTTCTTTTTACCTAACTATTTTAGGTTCTTATCCTAGGAAAATCAAAAGTAACAGCACTGGTTTTATTCCTATTTAAACTATTTATAAATCATAGTGACCTAAATACTTTCTATACTTTTATCTTAGGTTTACTTAGGGGTTATTATGGCATAATTAATCTTCTTTGATATTAAGGAAACTAGTGTATTTATTTTTAGGAGTTTTACCCCTCTTCCAACTCATACCCCATAAAGGAAAGGCTGACATCAATATAGGGTTGAATGGATTTAATTAAAATAATAAAAAAAATTAATGAATGAATTAATACAATATATTTCACTATGTTTAAATCCTTTATAGTTTTCTTTGAATTTATACCATTTTACAATAATTCCTTGAGTAATTTTCATATATATTTTTCAATGTTTTTGGTATTGTCTTTATGAAAATTTGTAATATATAATTGTTTCCTCTGGTTATTAAAAATATATTTTCAACCGTGTTATGTTCATTTTCCTCAAAGTACATTAAAGTGTGATTCCATGAAATTCTTATATAAACATTTAAGTGGGTTACACATATTCCTATATGTTTGGTATGCATAGTAGAGGGGATATATGGATACTAAATAGTTATTAAGAAGATGTTCCTTGTTTTTTATTATAGTGATGGGATGGTCTCACAACAATAATACTTTGTATACCCTTTCCGAATTTTCCTTAGGATAGGCTTGATCCCCACATTTGTATACCCACACCCCTTTCCCATGGGATTAGATTACTCCCTTACCCTTGTATGTGATTCTTCCTTGACGGGATTGGCTATATGATTTACCTCCATCTATCCTTACATTGATAATGAGTAATGATCGAATTTGGTATATAAAGGTGGGGACCCTCTCTATAGAGGGGTCATTTATTTTAGTTATAAATTTATTACATTAAGGTATGGAAATAATTTTGATTACTTTGTTCTTATTTTAATATAGAAATATATTATTTCCTATATAAAAAATTGTTTATGTAAGGAATATAGGTGTGGGGTGGAAATAACATATTATGTTTCAATACTCACGCTTTGCACATGCCCTTATGGGAGGCATGAATATTTCATTGTACATGATCTAGGTAAATGGAAGGCATTAAAATATGGGGGATAGTACTGCACAAAGTATAGAAAAAGGATGATACCCTTTTCACTTTATTTATAGTATGTCGAGTGGACCCCTAAGGGCCACCCAAGATTTTCATTATTAGAGTTTCTATATACGATCCTTACACTTTTAACTCTCAAGCCTTATTTCACTTGATGATTTTTTGAATAGCTTCTTTTTCTTAGTTTTTGAAAATTTGTTGATTTTTTTTGGTAAAGTTTGAGTATTAATTCATTTTATTGCATTAGTTATATTTTTTATTTCTATTTTGGTTGGATAAATAGGAATCTAGGAGGAAACTAGTGTATTTTAGGGTTGGATTTCTATCGACCCAAAGGGTTATTCTGAAATTTTAGTCTGGTATACCTTTTTAAAATAGTTTCCTATCGTGAAACCATCTCCTACTAAAACTTTAATTAGAACCCACTATTTATTCCAGTCTCTCATGTTTAGGAGGTGTGCCTACCAATAAATTGATTAGGTCATGGTTATTACAGGAGGGATCTAAATTATAAAATTATTTTAAATCCAAATATTCACAAATAGTTATAATAAGGTATATTTTTCGAATTAAAATAACGAAATCAATAATTTTGGTTATTCTAAATTAAATATAATATTATACATAATATGAAACTAATTTAATGCATGTAATGATATTTATGAGAATAAATATAACACTTTAAAGTAAATGATATATTTATTTATATTAAATGAATTTATATATAAGAATATAAAATTTCCTATTTAATAAATGAATGAATAAATCATATGTTCATCATATATAATGTAAACTATTTATATACTATAAAAATAATACATTATTAAGAATATTTCATAAATAATAACATAAAAAATTCATCTTTTCCATATTTTATAATTTACAAAAACATTATAAACTACTTATTTAGTTCTAAGAAAATAAAATAATTATAATACATAAAGTATATCACTATGTCATTGCTCATGATAAAGGTGATCATATATTATAGAAAAGGGTAAATGTTATCACATAATTTTTACCTTTCTATCACACACACACACATATATATATATATATCAACATCACATTCTATGATGTAAATAATAACAATTACCTCTATATAACCATAACATTTTATAAGCTATATTACATTTTAGGGTTAGTGATATTTATATATATCTTTTATTTTAACCCAAAACTAATACTTTGATATTTAAAAAGTGTAATGATATCATTGTATCACTATAACATTATGATTCACTATTTAAAAAGAATAATCCAATCATATCAGGTGTAGTGATATCTAATACCTATTTTCTATGTTTCCATGATAAACAACCTGGATTATTTCACAACATATCATTGAAAATGATATATGTATATCATTTTTTAGGATTTGACTATTATTATTTTTCTAGAATTTTTTAAAAATTTAAGGACTTTTAAATCCTTTATCAGAGATGGGTTGAATACATATGGGTTTTAATGATATCTAGTCTTTCTAAATGAAGCGAAAACTTTATAATAAAAACTATTTTTTAATAGAATTAAATAAGAATGATTAAATAAATAAAATAATTTACATTATGTCTAATAATCTACACTTTTTATGGTTAATATTAATCACTTAGTAACAAATAAAAATTTCATTCCAATAAAGTATTCTATCAAATATTAAATCTTCAAACTCTTTTGTAATGGCTTATTGAGTTTATGAATTAATTCTTGTACCCTCTTGATTATGTTAAAAATGATGAAGAGGTTTATAGATATTCATATCGGATACCCATGTATTTAAATTTATGCATTGAAATAATTTTAATGATTTTATTTATTAGTGAAGGATACCCATTGAGTTTATGTGTTCCCTAATTTCTGATTTGACCCTCATCCATTTATGTTATAGTTTATATATTCTTCATGAAATTCAACCAATTATGGAAAATATCAATGATCAAATTTAAGTCACACTTTAATTAATTATCATACTATGTATAAGATGAATAATATTATAGTCCATCAAGTAAATATAATTAAATTAGACAGATGTAGTTGATAATTTTTCTCAAAGATATTTGAATAAATCATGTATTTAATTTGATGGAGGTGTTTTATGACACATTGAATATATAAATTTAAATTTTTTATTAATAAATTAGTGAAATGTTTATTATATATGTGAAAATTGTTTATTGATTTATATTTAATGTTTTTTATAATGGATTAATTATGGTTTAAATGGTAGAAGAATTTATAAATGATGTTTGAATGTTTTTGGGAGTTCTGTTGAATATTTTGATGTATCGTCCTAGGAAATGTGAGGCTTAAATGAATAAATGATACTTTACATGCCAGTAAGGTGCATTTTTAATTTAGGGATCCAATCTGATTTGAACTCCATAGTTTAGCGTGCTAGTCCTGGAGTAGTGTTATCATGGGTGATATTGAATGGCACAATAAAGTGTATATGTAAGATTTAGTTTTAAATAAAACTAGTTGTGTGAGGTTTAGTGATGTAACTAAGGTGTTACCTAGAATTAAACCAAAAATATCAATTTTTCATGAGGTTAATCTACAACTTACAATGTGTGTGTGATGTTGGTTTGTTTGATGCACTAAAAATATGAGATTAAAAATTTTAGTTCACAAGTTGGGTGATATTGAATTGTTATCTAATTAAATTCATGATATAAATACTAAATAATTCAAATATAAGTTATATATTTATATATGTATCTGAAGAAGATGTAGAGTAATATTATAACTAAAAATATGGATATTATTTTATTATATTAAAATAAAATTGTAAAACATATATTTTTTAAGTTATGAATCTATGATTTTTTTGGATGATTTATTCAAGAATGTTGAATATATATTTATAGATATTTAAATTTAAATTTTTATCTATATTTTACATGTAATGAAAATTAAAAATGAGGATTATGATAGAAATAAAAACTATTATTTTTCATATAAAATGAAAAATAAATGAATAAAATTTATTATTTTTTTGTGAAGACATTTAAAAAACCATGATTTTAAATATCTATTTGTAAATTCATTTTTTATCATTTTCATTTAATGAATATTTTATTTTTTATCAAGTGGGATATTTGTAAGTGAATTTATGGTACAGTAAAAATAATAGGTGAAATAAGATATCTTCTTGCATATCCTAGAATTTATTAATCACGGGTTTATTTTTATAGTTATAAAATGTTATCAACACTGTTCCATCCACCTTAGTGATAGAGTTATACTTATTTGGTGACTTTTATTGGTATAAGAGGAATCTAGGTTATCCTCTAATAAGATAATTAAGGGAAATCTCATGTTTCTCTTTTGACTTTTTGATTTGATGCATTATCCCCATGGTTAAAATAAATTATATCAATAGTAAGGGTACAACTACATGAAATGATAATAGTTATCATTATTATATGAATATAATTCTTTATTATCTGTTATATTTGGATCTGAAAATGATTTTTTTAGAAAATGTTGATTTTGTTACTTTTGTGAATAGAATTAATATATCTATAAATGATAAGAAGTATATTCATAATGATTTAAAGTAGGTAATTTCATTCTCATATATTAATTTGAAAAAAAATCAGTAAATTGATGGGTTTAAAAACTACCAAAATGATATAGAATAAACATAAAAATCTTATGTAGTAAATAAAATTGTATCTGATGAAACAATTCAACACTTGAGAACAAACCTTTGATGATTATAAGATATTGTTTTAAAATATATTGGATTAGTTATTTATAATAATAAATGATACTTTTATTACCATAAGAGGGAATGGTGAAATAATTATTAATTTATTGGTTGTTAAGATGTTTTTGAGAGTGTTTTAAAATTTTTGTCATACAAATATTTTATACCTTGAAGATAAATATTTGTGGTATTTATATTTGGATGAACTTCACGGAACATTTATTGGTTATATGATTAAGATAAATGAATTAAATTAAATTAAAATAAATAATCAAGAGTAAATTGTATATAAATTAATGAAAAACCTTGAATTGAAGAGAAAAAAGAAGATCAGTCCACTGAAATTGATAGAGAGGATGATTATGATGAATATTTTGATTAAATTTTATCACATATAATGATTAATTTTAGAAAAAATGGATGGATAGTTTTGTGGAAGGTAACCATTAAAAAGAATTAAATCTAGATTAACAAGATAATTTTCTAGAGAATTTCAAAAAAAGGGGCAGTTAAATTTGATAAATAAGACCAAGTTGAAAGTGAACCAAGATGAAAAATTGCATTTAATGATTTAAATTTCAAAAAGTATAAAAGATATTAGAAAATAAAAAAGGTTATTTTGATCGAATAATATAAGAATGATGTCACTACTATTGAAATTGATTCATAGGGAGTTAAGAAGTATAAGAGAAGACATAGAACTCATATGGGTCATGTTGAGAAATAATTTGAGTAATATAGTTGTAAAGATTATGTAACATTACAATTTATATGATGAAATATAATATGAGTTAAAAAGGATACTATATCAAGAAATTCAAGGAATATATTGAATAATATTAAAATAATGAGTATAAATATCTAAAAATAAATTATTATTTTTAAAAATTGAAAATTTTTAATTTTAATGTTAGTGTATATGAGAAAATTAAATATGAACTTAATACATGGGTCTATGAAAATACTTTTTTATTTTTATATATTCTTATTGTATGATTGATAATTAAAAGGTGAATTTTTTTCATAAGAAATATTTTTTTGAAATTAAATTATTTTTATTAATAATTTAGGGTTTAAACTGAAATCTAGAAAAATATAGATAGAAAATTATTTTATAAAACCCACCTCTATACTAATAGAATATAAAATATATTCAAAAAAAATTCAATTAAAATCGTGTATAACTAGTGAATTCTTATATTCAACACAACATCCAATAATATCAAAATAGAATATGTTATGGAGAGTAATACCAAGTTTAATTGGTACTACTGGTGTTGTGGAAGATGTTAGGATCTGTGAAGAATCCATTCCCAATTCTGATTCATTGAGAGTCCATATGTAGTGACTCAAGAACTTGGTATCTAGATCATTGAGGAGACTTTTTTTTGTTAAAGTGTGATAGGGGAATTAAGGTTTGGATTTCATGATTCAAATATAGGTAGAAAGTGGAAATGTTTATATAAAACTAGAAACAATGACGGAGAATTTATTTAAAGGTAATATTTAGAAGTGATAATTTTTTTATGTCTGAATAACATTATTGGCTATGAAGGATTAACTCGGTAGTTCACTGGGATATAGAAGAATCATTAAAAGGTTGTATAGAGTGAGATAAGTGAATCAAAAACTATATAGTAGGAATCAAATATTTAATTGGTTTCAATAACTAGATGTATGAGGTTTTTTCCCTTTAGGGGAGGGATTCCAAGAAAATTTCTAATGGAGGTGGAAACTAAATTACTATCTAACCACTATGGGGTTTTCCTTTAAATTTAGAATAATTCTATCATTTTTTATATAAATCAAGGCCCTTAATCTAGAATTATTTTTAGTTATAATTATTCATAGTATTTATATATTTTAAATATATCAGAATCATTATCTTATATAGTATAATTAATGTTTTTACCACATAATCTATTGTTACAATTCTTTAAGTGTTTAATTCTTCTTGGGTTATTTGTTTCAATGATTTTGTGTGTTATTGAAAGTGTGGGTGATTCAATGTATGGATGGGGTACAGTTTTTCTTCCCAGTTATAGATGCACCATCTCTTTTATTTTTTCCATTTCAGTATATTTTAGAATTTATTCCATGATTTATGTTTCGTAGGGTTCTTCTAGATATATAGTTCTAGACCCACCAAGTTATATAATATCTTGTTGTTAAAAAATGCTCATTGAACTCAGTAGAATACTCTTCTCTAATTGTTCTTTTTTTCATGGTTTTTTGTTTTTGTGGTATTTATTTGTTTTATAAAGAATTATGTTAGATGAAGGGAATATCTATATTGAAAAAAAATTATGTAACAAACTACAAATTATAGAGGATTTATATTGAATATGGTCTATTTCAAAAGGTTCTTCAGCTTTCATTAGAGGGATTCAAACTAGAATAAATAGATAATACAGAATATGGAGGATTGATAAGAAGGAACAGTGTGTGAATTTGATATTGTTGGAAAGAAGTACTACCTAATGCTTTTAGAAGGTGAAGACTATTATCATGTTAAGGAATTATCATTACCATATATATGAGAAGACATCATTGATGAATAAATTAATCATAATACAGAGGTTATTTAACATGATTATTTTTTATGGAAATAATGTTTCTAATCATTTAAATGACATTAATATCATTTAATGTTAGATGGAATTGGTTGGAGTAAAATTTGGGTATCCAATATTTGCATCGTTTCTACTCTCATATTTTCTAGAATCAGGTGACACAATGGCTACCTTTATCATAAAATATTATGTAAAACCAAATATAATTTTTATATAAGTTCATGTTCTAATTTTTAATGAATAGATCTAGTGGAGTGAAGTCTTGGGACCTTCAAGAACCATGATCAATGTAGAAGGAATATTGTGTTTCATTTAATCAAAATGTTATAATAATTTTTAGGAGAAGAGGGAAAAGAATTAAAAGTAGATTGGATAGGCCTATACTTGCATATTGACATTAATATAAGAAATAGAACATAAAAAATGATTACAAGAATATATTTTTAACTCTAGATAGTGAAATTTTAGAACTTCTACAAACATCATAACTGAGGATAGTGGCATTTTACTACTAAGTTTTGATATTATATTTGAATCATGGATCATATATACTGATGTTTCATTCCATTATATGAATTAGATGATATTCATAGTCAATTATTTGTCAAGAAGTTTGGGTGAGGATCATCATATTGATGATGAAGCTCTCAAGAATACCTAAAAGTGAGATATTAAATTCCAAATTTCAAACAGATGATTCCTTAATCTGTAGGGATCCTAATACTTATTAGGGTTATAAATGAATATAATTTTTTTAGTTTTTTTAGATGAAGAATATTTTAGAATATGATTTTTGTAAGGAGTGTTTGAGATCACATATATATCCTTAATGGTACACATATGTGTAAAATAAGAAACATTGTACTTAATGTGGACATCGTAAGGTAAAGAAATTATATGAAGGGGAAAAATAACCAAATTTATGTTGTTGTGGAATTTCTATATTGGGAATAAATAAATCAATTAGTTTATTAGATATTTTTATGAATTTTAATTTCATGTCAAAAAATTTATAAAGAATAAAATACAATGTGTTTTAGTTGTGATGATTGTTGTGAAATTCTTAATGTCTACAACAAGTATTGTTGGTACCTTGAATTGAAACATTGTTTACAATAATGAAGAAGATGTGAAGAATTAAGATGATTATATTTAAGATATTTCAAATTTATAATTTAATTCCAAAATAAATGGCAGATGATATTTATGAAGATATTTGAGTAATTGTTTTAAGAGTATAAGATTAATTTAAAAGAAGAAGGAATTAGATCAGTAGTTTATATATTGGTATTTACCTAGATTTTACTATGTATATTTTGAAGTGGGCCTTATTAAATAAAATAGGGTGAGTCATTATTCAGACAAGGGATTAGTTTAACCACTACTTATGTGGGAGAATAGTTCAACCCCACCTAGTCATGGTACAAATAAGGGGTTGCATACTGGTGTCCAAGATAGCATGGAAGAATGGGTGCCCATTTCCAGATTTAAATACAACATTTTGTTCTTTTATAAAAACTTAGTTTTCTAACATTTTCAATCATTCCACCTCCCACTTGGCCTACCCTGACATATTCAAACCACCATATCCATTTGTACCCTTTATAAATTCATAATCATTATAGATTTGGGTTGTTAATTCAGGTATTGGGCCAACACGTGATCCCATTTCAGGTTTAACAAAATATTTTCTTTATTTTATATATGATATATTATTTAAATTTTTTTAGATCATTATACCTATAAATAGATCCCACAAACCCTAGGTGCTCCCCCATGTTCCATTTTCCCTCTTTGGACCACATCTTCATCTAGGATTAGGGAGAACTTCCTCAAGGTTTCTCAAATCATCCAAATTTGAAAATTTAATTTGTTTTTTTCATAAATAATTAATTTTTTTACTATTTTCCTGAAAAATATTCTTTCCCTAGTTCTTACAGACCTAAGGAGACTCTCCATTGAGTTCCAATCCATTCCCTCTATTCTAAGGGTTTTGATCAAGGGATGATGATGAGTTATCTGGTTATCAAGGTGAGTTTCCTTCTCATTCCTCCTCCTCCTCCTTCTAGTTTTTATTTTCTCTATCTTCTCTCCATGTTATGAAAGACCTAGTTTTATTTTTTTCCCATGATTTTGGATTGTGTTTTTCCTCTTATGAGGTTTCTATTCATAGGTTTTGGGTTTATAAACCTTCAGAAGGTGTTATTGGGTGTGTGTTTCCATTCCACCTTGGTTTTGAGTTATGTTCTCCAAATCAATACCTTAATAATTCAAGATTAATATTTTTCCTTCTATTTTAACCATATATGTATGATAGGTATTTTTTCTTCTTTTTTAAATTATTTAGTGTGCAAGAAGAGTAGTATATGCCTTGTTTTGTGAAAATTGTGTTGTTTTGGTTAAAGTGTGCACATAAAGTGTTTTTTTTAATGATATATTTTATTTCGTACCGAAATTATAAAGTTTAGACCCTAGTTTAGATCTTTAAATAAATTTATTTCATGAAAATTTGTCATTATAACATTTTTAGTGATAAATAGAGTTTGTTTTATTTATTGTTTCATTACTCATTTTTGGAAAGTGGCTAGTTGGATTTTGTGTGCTCAAGGTGATATAAAATGATTGTTTTGGCTAATGAAAAATATTTTCATCTTTTGAATCAATGTTTCTAGGTTTTTTATGTGGGTTCCAATCTAGTTTTGTGTTTTAAAATGAACTCAGTATCGGTTTTTAGGGTGTTTTGCTATGTGATCTTGGTAAATGGAATGTTTGGAACCTTTATGAAAATAGAAGGGTCTTGAATGTGTAACAAGAGTTTTTGAGGGGTTTAAGTAAATTTCTTATTACTTCAAATGTTGTTTTTACGCCTCTTTATGAATATTGTCATTTTTTCTTTTCGTAAATGTTGTTTTTTTAATAATTCTTATAGGCTTGTTTGTCATTTTTCATGTAAAAATGGTTTTCATGTGTACTCCATGTTGTATCATTTGGAGCCATTTGGTGACCCATGAAATTGATTTATTAAATGGTGTTGGGGATTCCAAATGTGGTTTGATATGGTAATGACGGGGTTTTTTCCTTAAAAGAGAATTTTTTAATGGATTTTATGTGCAAATCCTTGTTATACTTATTGAAATTATTTTATGAAAATTTTAAGTGGTTTATTAATCCATGAAATAAAAGTGAAGCATGTTTACAATATAGTTGTGTGTGTATGATTTGGGAATGAAATTTTCATTTTAAAGGTGTATTTGATAATATGTTGAACCTAATTGAGAACTAAATCGAAACCTGGGTATCTAGGTGGATGGAAGTGTACTAGTATGCTAGTGATCCCGAGTGGTTTTTTCCCTAATTCATGTTGCAAGTTTGACGATGACAAAACTAACTAAACTATGGTGATGATTTTGGGTACCACTATTTTATGGGTATTGGTTCTATAATAGTGGATTTTCATGAGAATGGATATTTTTTATGGTTACTTTTACACCAAGATATGAGGTACCTGGGGCCCACAATGAACTAGTTCCTAGGGGGGTTCCCGGGACTTGTGTTCATTGGTTATTTTGTGCTCACCATCAGCATATGGTGTGTTTGGTTCATAAATTCAGTAGGTTGTTTGTTTTATTTAAATGTGTACATTCTTTAAAACATCCATCTTGAAAATTGTTTTTACGTTGAAGTTCCATCTCTTTGAAATTGGTTACTAGCATTTCTTAGTTATGAAAACTTACAACCATTTTATTTTATAATGATTTTAGCATGGAACAATGTTTGGAAAACATAATTTTATATATTTTATTTCAAACTTGGAAATGATGTTTCTTTTATTTTAAATTAAGTGCATTGGGGATAGAATATCGGGCTAACCTACTGAGTTTTAATACTCACACCTATAGTCTTCTTCTGTTTTTAGCCCTTATGCGGGTTTCAGCTTGATTTTGATCGCCTTGGGTGACATGTGATCATTATGTTGGAGAGTGACCAGAAGGTTCACATGGAGATAGTTAGTTTTCAGGTTTGGTTTGTTGAGTTGTTTGGTTCAGTTTTACTTTCACTTCTATGTGAAAATATTGTCCAGTTCAACTTTTATATAAATGTGTACTAGGTAGTACATTTCTTTCCAGTGATTGTTTAATTATTTATATGTGTGTTAAATCATTGCATTTCCACTCTAATTATTCCCTTGGTGCTTTTCACCATCCTGAGAGGATTGTGAATGCCTCTCGTAACTTGTCACGAGATGGCCTGGGTGACCAGTTCTAGGTTGACTCGGGAAGGTTCAAGACATGATCCACTCTTCTTAAAATTTGACATTATTTTTAATTTAAATAGGGTAAATGAAAAAGAGTAGAATTTAATAAAAAAAGCCACACCTGATTCAAAAATCCTCTCATAGTGACTACACAATCCATTAATAACTCCATGGAATATAAGTGAGAAGAATATATAATTCTTAGTAGCTAAATGGGTACGGAATCATGATGAAATAAATTTCAGATCTTTTGAGGGTAGAATCTTAGGAAAATACTAAAAAGGATTAATTTATCACTAATGAAATTGTCATGAACCGACCCAGATAACACACCAAAATGGTACCCAAACTTGACTTTACATATTTTGAAGGGCATTACCAACCCCCATAGAATGGAAACTAGCACCTGGGAATCAAATACAATCATGAGGGAATTATTTAACCTTGTGAATTACCAAAAAAATAAAATATCATAAGTTGGAAATGAGATGCATCGGATCATATGATTCATTGATCATATTTAAAAGGTGTGTTTCCATTTGGATTTTCCACCTCTTATTACACTGATCCATGGTGTGTTTCATATTATATAACTCAAGAGGTGTCTTTAAAACTTGTATTGTTTTTTAAATTGGGTGGAACTTGATGTGGAACTTGATATAACTGTGAATAAGAAGTCAGTTCAGACTGTTAATTCTTATAAAAAGGTTCTATGTGTGAAGTCTATACCATAGGTTTGTATTTTGTGATAACATGGTTCTAATTATCCTGAAATATGTTAGGTTAAGGACTTGGGTGAAAATTAGTGTCCTTTTATCTTTTATATAGAGTCTTTTTTATAGGTTTTCTAGTGGAAAAGGGATTTATTATGGGGATAATTATAACATCCTAACACCCACATTCATCTACTCACTTTTATTTTTGTCATATTATGTTTATATCTCTTCTCATGTTGATGAGGGTGAATTTTTTGAAAAGTTAATGGTTTTTGGGCCTATGTACGGTTGGTGCGTGGTTAGAGAAACCTGTGTGGGTCGTCCTGGGAAATTGTTCACCATATGTCAGAATTCTAAAGGTGGGAACATAGTTAGTTGAAACCTTGAGTCCTAACACAAAAAAATTATGGAATGGGATAGTTCATTCATAGACCATTGTCTCATAGTTTTTCAAAAAGTTCTGCCAAACCAAGAAACTCTTCTAGTAGACTTCAAGTGGGTGCTCGATTAGTGCATGGTTTGTTAAAATGTGTAGCCAAACTGTATGTTGTAAATTAATTATTCTGAATTTTTATTTTAAGACCCAAAAAAATATGATTTCTCACATTTGTATCCTTATTTTTTAGGCTCTTGACCAAAGGGAATCCTCTTGGAGATTTTTGGAATCCCATGCCTCCTAATATTGGTTTTCAATGGATGGTTGGGTCTTGGATCTAGATTCTCAAAGGCATGTGCCTATTTTTTATCATTCTTAATTGATCTTCAATATCCACCATTATTTTATTGAATGGAACCATAGATCATGGTTGTTTATTCTGTATATATGGTTTTTTAATTTATTTAATTGTATTTCTTAAATATCCTTCATGGAATTTGGATTTTGTTTCCTGGATCATCATGGGTCATTGTACTCTGTTCAGGAATCATTGAGGTATATTTAATATCCCTCTACCATTATTCTAGAAATTTTGATTCAAAGATTATTTTTATATAATTATTTTTCAAGGATCCTCCCTTGATCATTTTATCCCTTCCTATGATTTTGGATCCATTTTAGACTATTGATGATACCATGGATTGATGTAGGTGGTTTCATAAGGAATTTTCTATTAATTGAAACCATTGATACTTGTTTATTTTTAATTTTATTTCTAAATAATTTCAAAATCTTTTTTGAGTTTCTTGATTATTGATTGCTAAATGGAATGGTGTGTGTGTATTGAACCACTATTATTATGGATCTTAAAATAAAGTATTAATTTCTGGAAAAAGGATTCAAAATTAAATATTTATTTCATGAAATACATTGATGATAATACTTGATAAATGGTGGAAATACGTGCTTTGTGAATTGAAAATGAACTGAATTATTTTGGATGGAATTAGTTTTGATGAAAACCATTTATTGTTGGTTTTAGAAATGAAATGGACTTTTATGAAACTTGAACTTTGGAACAATTGAAATGATTTGAGATTGATTAAAATTAATGATATCCCCTTATATGATTAAATTACTTGAAGAATATTGGATCCTGGGTATTAATGTTTGTAGTTTGGGACAATAACTCTTGGAATTTATTTTATCTACCAAGAATTATATTAAAAATTAAAATGATATGAACTTGATTTGGGAATATTATTTTTTTTATATGGGGTGTTATTCTACTCCCCTTAGACCTGAGTGTCATAACCTGAACCACTAGGGCCATCTTGGCCAGTGATATGACAGTTGTGACAACCCCAATATTGCATCCAATATCTAATGGGTTTGAGACAGGTGTTGAGTTTGAATATCCCAAAAATTTGAGGCATTATCCTAAGTACTAGTACACACAGACATCATCAAGCCCATACAATGCTGAAATGTAAAAAAACATAATTGAGACCAATGAATGCATTTAATTATATCCCACATCCAAAGTATGCAAAAATTACTAAAAGTATTTCAAGGGGATAAATAAAAGCCCAAAAAAATATAAATAGTGTCCAACAATCTTATAAGTAGGGGATTAATATCAAATGAAACACCTAAAATAACCTCATTCTGTTTACCCCAATACTGAGTTATTCTTACTCTCAGTCCTCCCATGACTCCTTCAAATGGACCGTCATCTACATAAGATATTACATGTATGGGAATATCCCATATAGGTTCAATAATACCAATAACCAATATTGAACCCCAAAATAACAAAACATAAATCATAAAGAGTATTCATTTCATCAATACATAGGTTTGTCAATCAAGATATGAGACATAACGATAAATAAGAAAAACCTAGATATACTTGTAACATGAAACCAGACTCAAGGGGTATCACCCAATAATTATAGCCACATGATTTTTCTCAAGGATTAAAGGTAATTATCATTTTGGAGGAATCCCTCCATTAGACATTATTTCATTCAAAACACTCATCAAAGAGGGTGTTCTCATTTGGAATTTCCAATATATACTCACCAGATATCTGAAGATCACAATTCCCAGATAGGGGATCACACCTAGGACTAGTGGGGGATGACACCAAACCCACTGGAAAATTCTACAAAATATGGTATTGAAATAATTTGAATTGTTTTCATGCTAATACCATGAACCACACAAAGGAAAGATATTATATATGATTCCACTCCAGGCCTCATGTAGGGATTCCATGAACTCAATCCAAAATTAAACCAATATAAGGATCACAATCCTATTCCAAGAGAATAATTCCATATTATACCCTTATAGGTATAGTCCAAGGGGTCACACTCAATTAAACCTAGTCTATACTAAAGACACAGAGGTCTTCAAGCTATCTCAAAGGAAGTACATGGTGTTTATAGAGGGTACATGGTGTGTACCTATAAACAAAAACATTCTTAAGTAAATTCCCATGTTCCTCTTCAAATTCTCATGTAAAACTAGTCATTCTCATATATTGTGGCCAAGCCAGTGTACCAGGCCATGTCTGATTATCAGGACTTGCCTATGTAATATGACCATTCTCATGTTCCTGGCAGGGTTTGTTCCTGTTTTTCCTTTAGGATACACATTGATCCGCAAAAATAGGGTCACACCACATGTGACATGTATCACATGGGGTGTGATATTTTATTTCACATGAAACCCTAGTGAAAAAGTTAGGTACCCCATATAGTGTGTGTTATTTTGGTTCACATAGTGTAACTTGAGAATTTCCAAAATCTAGTGATTCTTATGTGCATCATCTGATTTCATTTCCACCATGAAAAATCATGCCTAAATATTTCTGGATATCAGGTTTATTGGATTTTCTATCACCGCTCATCAGACTTCAACTATCAAATCTAATCCGGAATCGCCTTCATCACATTGTGTCAAATCTCACTCACCAAACTGAAAAAGGGAAACCTTTGGTTAAATCCAATTTATATGTAACCATCCACCACCTTTTTCTCACCTCTATCATACCCTCATTCTCAAACCACAACCAAAGTACCTATCTATTACTCTAAATTATGGTCTTGTAATGATCAAATACTATGTATTTCATTGAATTTCCATCCAATGAAATATCGATGATTAATCATGTGAAGAAATGGGGAGAAATAAAAAACTATAAATTATTATTGAACCTAGTATGTGTTCAGGTTGTCCTCGATTTTTTTCCATTATAATTACGAATAAAGAGTTATAAAAATCAAAAAATCAATTCTCATAAATCCTAGGAAGATATGAACTTGAACCCACAAGCATGATCTAATAGAGAATAAAAATGTTATAAGAATTTATTCTAATTTATCATTGTATAAACATTGTGGAAATAAACCATTGAAAAAACACCATACCTTAGGTTTAGATCAATTTATGATGAAGAAAAAATTTGTTCCATCATTGTTGGTAAGATCCTTGAATTCTATTTTCATTGGAAATCCTCAATTCAATGTCATTCTCTAAGACCTCCCCCAAAATATCCTTTGAATTTATAGGTCTATAAAAATAACCCTAGGTAATTTGAAAACCTCATTCTTATAGAGGATCAAGTTAGGCCATTGTGATGAAAATAATAAAATAAATAAATAAATAAATTTATTATATTATTATCTCTCGTGAAAACACTTTTCCAAAATTCCCAATGCTGAAAAATATTATTTCATGTCTAGGGTAAAACCCAAATTCTATAATAAAAAAAATCTCATATTTCTATTCCATTTCCATTTTCTAGAGTTATTCCACTATTTCATGAAACGGTGGGCATGTGATATCAATGTATTTACAATTTTTATTAAATTACTTATGAGCTCATCGGGCCACAGAATCTCATGTTGACATAGTGATTGTCTCTAAAAATATTAATATATATATATATTCAAAACTATTAAATGGAAAAAAATAGATATTATATTCTCTCCACCTTATAGATTTTGGTCTTGAAAATAAATAAAGTCTAAACAAAGAGATGTGGATACTAAGCTTGAATCTAGGTCTCCTTCTCCCAGATACTCTCTTGAAGATTCTTATAGTGCCACCAGACATGCACCAAGAAAATTTCTCACCCTTGGAGGATCCTCTCAAGATTATCTTTGATCTCTATTGGGTAATCTACAAAGGTATTGTTTCCCTTGATTTCCAACTTACCCTAGTGGATAACATGTGATGGGTCCTGCCTGTACCTCATCAACTATGACATATGGAAGACAGCATGTACCAAATCTAACTAAAAGAGTAGTCTAATAAGTACACGAACTCCCTAATATTATATAGTATCTAGAATGGTCTAGTGGGTCTAAGATGTATCTTATCACCTTCACCAAATCTCAATAACCCATATCAATGTGATACCCTTAGGAAAACATGACATCCCTTCTAGAACTCTGAAGGCATCCATCATCTATAAATATAGATTTTTCTAGTCATCATATGATTCTGGATGATCTAAACCTTCTTTTTCATATATTGCACCAACTAGGGTCCCATAAGGGCTGACTCGCCTTGATTATTCCAACATAGTGGTGACCTGTAGAGTCACCCATAAAAATCATCGAATGGTGCATATCAATGGTGGAATGGTAGTGTTTGTTGAACATAAACTCTACAAATGGTAGAAGATCATCCCACTATGTCCAAAGTCTAATAAGAAATCCAAAATCATTTCATCCAGAACCTAGATGATATTCTCAGTTTGGCCATCGATCTCAGGGGAAAATGCTATCCCCAAACATAATTTATTCCCAGATGCCTCCTACAATCCTCTCTACAATTGCGATGTTGAGTGAGCATCATGGTATGAAGGGATAATCAAATTAAATCTATATATATGGAAAATATCATGTATATAAATTTGTTCCAATATCTCTAATTATCATTAATATCAGATAGCTAGGAAGTGGGATAACATGGTGAGTCGGTGTATGATCACCCAAATGGCTTTTTGTTCTCTTGAGTTTTTTTGTATCCCTATAACAAAGTCCATAGATATACCATCCCACTTCCACTTTGTAACCTCAAGGGGTTGATCTAAACCTTCTAGAACCTATTTCTCATCATTCATGTGTTGACAATGTGGTACCAAGAGAAAAACTATGCCACACACTTCTTCATACCTGGACACAACAACCAACATTAGAGGTCCTGATATATATTTTCCACACATGTGTGTACTACAAATGAAGATGTATGAAACTCCCTCAATACTACCCTACACAACATCATTGACACCATCACCCTCTCTCTAGAAATGATATTATGCTCCCCACCTTGAGAAAATTCATATAGAGCATGTCCAGTGGATATCTAAGCATGTAAAATCTCAAAGTAGGTATCTCCATGTTGATCCTCCCTATCAAGATACATAAGTGGTGGGGTAAAAACCATCAACTATAGATAAGATCCATAATCCTTTTCCACTAAAGAAAAGTTCAACATGGATAACTACTCTAATGCCTTGACCAAAAACTTCAAAAAGGGTCTCTTATTGATAAAATCTACCACCACTTTGTCATATATATTTAAGTAATAATAATCGAGGTACTCTAGCTATCACCTATATCCCATGTTATGATCCTTATAAGATAAGATATACTTGAGGATATTATGGTAAGAATATATGATAAACCACTCCCCTATTAGGTATTGTCACCATATCTTTAGCGTGAAGACCAATACTACCAAATCTAGATCATGGTTCATGTAGTTCTTCTCATATTGTCTCAAATATTGGGGTGCATAATCATTCAGTGCTCAACTCTATATTAAATCACAACCAATTTCAATCCATGAGGCATTATAGAAAACTACATACTCAAAACCCTCCTATATAAATCTCAAGATGGGAGTGCTTTTCAACCTCTGTCGTACTCCTAAAAATCCTGTTGAAACCTCTCTGTATAAACAAATGGCTACACTTCTGGGTCAACATAATCAAAGGTGATGATTTCCCATATAAATCAAGCACAAATTTCCTATAATATCCTACCAACCGAAGTAAGATCTACACCTCTATCACACTATTGGTTGGATTTGAATATAACACTTCCTCAACATTCACTAGGCCCACTACTACACCATATACTGAGATGACAAACCCCATAAAGTAGACCTCTCAAAATATATAACTTACACTTTGAGAGCTTCCCATAAAGGTAGTTCTCTTAGAGTATGTCTGGGACTATCATCAAGTGTCTTATGTGCTCCTCCTCAGACACTGAGAACACTACTATATCATCAATGAAGACCACTACATACCCATCTAATATAGTCTGAAATATCTATTTCATGAGTCCCAATAACACTTCTAGGGAATTAGTCCTACTTAAAGGCATCACCACATACTTATAATGACTGTAGTGACATCTGAATTCCATCTTCGGTATATCCTCATCTCATACTCAATGCTAGTGATTGCCTGATCTGAGGTCTATCTTCAAGAACCATCACACCCCTCTCAACTAATAAAAGTGTTCATATATCCTCATTAGTTCATAATTATTCTCCATGGTCACCAATTTCAAGTATAGATAATCTACAAAAAACATCAAGCTACCTTTCGTACTCATAGTGAATAACTCTTGGTATGCCCAGGGGAAAAACTAGGACTAACAAATCCCTTATTTTGAAAGTCTTATAACTGAATCCTCATCTCATAAATCTATGTGTGAGTCATAAAATATTCTAGTTAATATATCTAGGTAATCCCTGGGTGTATTTTAATGTTGAATTCTATATCTCTATGGGGAGATAATCCCAAAACATCCTTAGGAAAGATGTCCCCATACTCTTCCACTGGTGAAGGAAGATAAAATATCATAACATCTATAGATCCAATGGAAATAGTATCTAACTGATGAGTAATTAGATATGTCATCCTATGTATAATTTCATTGTACTCTACATAGGATTCCTTCTCTACCAAGATGGAAATCCCTGATACTTCACCATAGATACACCACATCCTCCACTAGAAATAGTCAATATGATTATAAACTCTAGGTAGATAATCCATAACAATGATAACATTTCAAGTCCTCGTCACTACAACAAAGATATCCTATAAAAATATATCACCTTTAATCATTATTTCACATTGTTAGAAGACGTTTTTCTTCACTGAGTCACCTCAGGAAGAAGTCTCTAAGCATAAGCGTCAAGCCAAAGGATCAATTGGAACCTCTATGTCTCATACAATAGAGGTTAAAAGAAAAGCCTGTCTTTCACCCATGTATATATGTAATGAATCTAAAGTTGATAAGATACATATTTTACCTCTAACCATCTCTAGATCCTGTAGGTTATAGGCCTCCATTTCCAATTGTTCCTTTGTCCCAGATCAACAGCTCCCTGAGCCTAGTGTGCACCACCTAGGAGTGGAGGTGGAAACAAGTCAAAATATTTTACACTTCCAGCTACTCTCCCCACTCCCTTTCAATATTTTCTACCCTGAATACATCCCTAATCCTTCTAGTATCTCTACTTGGGTATTCCCTCAACCATTTCTCTATTATCTATATTATGGGTCAAAAAATTTCAACCAAGATGACCCTGGATTCTCAAGAGAAGAAGCACCTCTATCTAGGCTAACTAGAGCTATCTTTAGATCCATAGACCTTTAGTACTCTATCCATGGATCATCTCTTGAAGAATATTACATGTGCAGATCCCTATGAATATTTTCATCCACTAGCTTCTAAGGTATTTTCTCATGTGTTACCACTACCCTCACTTACTATTGGTTTCTTCTCTACCAGGAATCTCTCTACTACTAAAGCCTACTCAAGAACTCCATAATTGGTGTGAATTCAAAGATACATAAATCAATCCCAGATATCTCGATGGAAGCCCCATTGATGGTTCATTATCTAAAGAAAAATTCTCGAACCATATCCATAGAGTATCATGAAATATTAGTGAACCTCTCTAAATACTCTACCATATTCATATTTTCCTATAGAAAATACAAAATCCCAAGAATGTACATTGATCACAACATTGTCATATAGAAATCCTCCCTGAAGAGATGCTCAAAATATGAAAAAGAGAGAGTTTTCTCATAGTGTGACTGAGTTTCCAAAATCCACCATTTCCCAATGGATCCTAGAAGAAGAATTTCCACTCATATAAACATATGATCTATCGATGTACTCATAAGTAAGAAAACTTGGTTGACGGCCTCTTCCCATTCCTAAAATATATGGGGGTCTTTTTCACCTCAAAACCTAGGAGATCACTGTCTCTTAAACTCTTGGTGTTCTCTCATCCTATAAAAATCCATTTTCGCTAGTTCTATCACAATATGATACTCAACAGGTGTTAGAATAACTAGTAAACCACCCAAAGGTACATCCTCAGGTACATGACCCTTTACTGAAGCCTCATCATAGGGTGGATAATCCTTCTGATTATGTATTGTAATCCTAGTTGGTTGTCATTGTGAAGGTATCCTGAAATAAAAAATACACACCATGGTCAATGAGTATATCTAGGGATCTGACCTAAGGACTTGGAAACCATAACCCATTCCTATATAATGAAACTACTAATTTTTTCCTTTAAACTCGTTCCTACATATACATTACTGGAAATTTAGCCTATACCCACGGTTTAAAATGGTGGGTATAGCCCACATAACCAAGGGTAAAGGCTATACCCAAGGTTTCAAGGAACTAGGGGAAATTGAGGCATCGGTATAGCCCTGAGCTATACCCATGGTTTTAAATAACTATACCCATGGTTTCCAAATAATGGGTATAGGATAGTTCCACCATGTCATTGACCATATACCCACGGTTTTAAAACCGTGGGTATAGGCTTTAAAAAATCTGCAGCTGAAGGTTTTGATCCCTGGACCACCTCTATATGGTTTTGGTGCCTAACGAGTTCACCATATTCACTTATTGAGATATAAATATATATTTACTTATATATATTTATCTAAATCGTGTCTATAGGTGGAAACTCATGGGTATAGGTGTTCCCATGATTTTTTTTTTGTCCCGTGGAAACTTTTATTTTCTCACCATGATCCGGGAAATCTATACCCATGGTTTTCAAAAACCGTGGGTATAGGTCTTCAAAAAAACCCTATACCCATGATTTTTGAAAACCATGGGTATATGCCTCGAAAAAATCCTATACCCATGTTTTCTGCATAACCGTGGGTATAGGTTCCCATACTACCCATATACCCACAGTTTTGTAAAACAGTGGGTATAGGGACATTTTCCAGAAGTGATATCCAATCAACAAGTATGTTATTAGAGTCCTAGTGATTGGATACATCAGCCACCACACCAACAATGAACACCTTTTCCTAAAAGCTAAACGCAATACACTTCAACACTATTTACCTTAATCTAAAACCAACCACACTGTGAGACAATATTCAAATTTGATTTATAAGGTACAAATGACTACTTTGATACAACTATGTCATGAGCCTACCCACCAGGACCTACTTGGATGGTGATAATCCAAGTGTGGCAACCCCAAGACCACATTTTATAGGACAAGTGCTAGTGACCAACACCAAGTAGTAATATCCCAAAAATGAGATGTATTATCCTAAATTTGTGTATGAACACACACATCTCTATTTCCATACAATTTTGAAATGAAAAACAAAAAAACTAATAAAATTCATGTATAAAACCATACACCACAACCAGAGTATGAAAAAATTACTGAAAGAGATAAAAGGGGCCAAACACAAGCCCACCAAAAAGTGTAGATAGTTTCTGACTTTATCAAAATAATGGGGATTCAATCAAATGAAACACTAGAGAGAGCCTTATTATTTGTTCTCAAATACTAATATCCGCCTACTCTTTGTCTTCCCAAGACTTTGTTAAATGGTTGTTCATTTACATAAGACATGAATTTTCCGAGTAGAGCCCATGTCGGTGTGAGTATAACAATACCCAATAGAAGCACTGAAATAAAAAAACATAAATAATTAAGAGTATTCATCTCATCAATACATATGTATGTCAATAAAGATATGAGACATGATGATAAATAGAAAAAACCATATATACTCATAACAAAAAACCATTCTCAAGGGGTCTCAACCAACACTGCCAGCCACAAGATTCTTTTTTAGGCTTCAAAATAATGCTCCTCTAAGAGGACTAACTCCATGATCCATGTTGTCACTAACAAAACTCATCTAATAGATTATGCTCACCAGGCCTCACTAAGATGTACTTGTCGGATCACTGAAGATCATAATCCCCTGATAGGGGATCTCACCTAAAACCATTGGGGGATTCCACCAACCATAAAGATCAATATTCTAAATAAGGGAACGAAACCCTATTCCTGGTGGTCACATGGATATCACAACCCCCAAGGAATGATATGATAGAGTATCCCACCCTAGGCCTCATAAAGGGATACTACGAACTCTATATGAAACAAAACCTGCATAGAGGATCACAATCCAATTCCAAGGACATAATACCACATGATACACTCATAGTGAAGGACCAATGGATCTCACCCAACTAAACCTATTATGTACTGAAAATATAGAGGTGTCCAAGATATCTAAGAGGAGGAACATGACGTATTTAGAGGGTACATGGCATGTATTGATAAACCGGTACCTACCCATGTATGTGTCCATTTTCCTATATTTGTTCCCATTTACACCTAATAGTTCTCATATACTATGGTTGTTCTTGTATACCTAGATGAGTCTAGGTATCGGGTCATTCCTGTGAACTCTACCCATTATAATGTTACTAGTCATGTCCATACTCGAGTATCCACAAGGATATATGTTGAGACACCAGCATAGGGTCACACAGTTCCTGATACATGTTATACGACGCGTGATATTTTATTTCTCATGAAACCCCAGTACTGTATCCAAATACCCACATGGTGTGTATTCTTTAGGTATACACTGTAAAATGTAGTATTTTCTAGAATCTCATAGTTCTTCTACGCATCTTCCAATTTTGTTGTCTCTACCACAAATCATGCTTGGAAAATTTGGGTCCCTTGTTGAGAACCATGCCCATCACCGCTCACCAGAATCTAGTAGCCAAATTCAATCAAGAATCACCTTCATATCATAGTATCACAAGTTTCATGCTAAACTTTAAAATGGGAAAAATCTTATCCAATTAGGTTTATATTTAATAATCCACCAATATTTTTTCACCTTGATCACACCCTCGATCTAGAACCACACCCATGGTATCGATCCATTGCATTGATAAATGGTGGGGAAATAATCGAATACCATGTTTTTCATCGAAATACTATCCAATGAAATACTAAAAATGAATCATGAAATCAAATATGGGGTAAATCCAAGAAAACATGTTTGGGTTAGACTCAATTAATTTTCATTAGAATAGTGAATTAAGATTAATACAAATCAAAAAATCGATTCCACTAAATCCCAGGAAGATATGAACCTAAACCCACAAGCATGATCAATCCATGAATCAAAGTGTTTAAATAATTTATTCATGTTCATCAAGGGATAAAAAATTGTGAAATAAACTATGGAAAACAATTCCATGACTTAGGTTTGGATCGATCGTTGATGAAGAATGAATATGTGTTAGCATCGTTGGCAGGATCCTAGAATTTCATTGTGGTTCGTGATCCTAAATTTAATTTCATTCTCTGATATATATTCGTATATAACCTCTCAATTTCTATGATTATGGGGATAACCCTAGGGATCTATCATAATAACATATTTATAGAGGAGGGAGTAAGGTTTCTATATTGAAAATAAAAAAGTAAATGAATATATTAACTTATTTTATTATTTTCATCTGTGATGGAACTTTACAAAAATATCAACACTAAAAATATTATATCATGCCTATGGTAAAACCTATATTCCATACACAATGATTGTCTCAGATTTCCCATCTAAGTCCCCATTCATGAGTTATTCCACTATTTTAGGAAAAATGTGTGCACATTATTTTAATAAATTAATATTTTTATTTAATCACATTCAAGATTACTAGGCCTCGGAATCTCATACCTTCTCAAATACTAACTCTAAAAATATTATTAGATATATTAAAAATTATTAAAAGGAAAAAAATAGACGTTTCACTGAGATATAGGGATCTATGCACACATAGAGCTATATTTTACTAATATGTATGAGGATCCTTGAGACTTTATTTAATTAATCTGTAGTGTTATGACCATGATTCTATGATTGAAAATGATTTCCAAAAGTTAATGTGGATAACATGATTTATTCATTCCTATTTGATAAAAATTATTATTCATTCTATTTTTTTAGTAGCCATTAAAATGATTTAAAAATCATGTTTTGTAATAAATTATGAAAGGATTTACATGACATGTTTTATCTAAATTGGGAATATATGGTTTATTTGATATGAAGTTTATTATGGAATGATTAGTAGAATTAAACTAGGCGATTTTAGATTACACCATACCTTTTACTTTGGGAATATCTAGAATTTATTATGTTGGGTTCATGGAAAGGAAAATCATTGCATGGATGTGGTGGATTTTCTTGATCTGTGGGACCTTGGGAGTTGGTGGTGACCGAGTATATGATGCACTTATTTACATGGATATTTTGTGATAACATATTTCATGGTTATGGGATGACATGTGTTGATGTTTTATTTGGTATTTATACTTGTTTACTTGTGGTACATTTATCTTGATAACTGTATTTGTGTACTGACTATTCTGGTTTATTTCCCCTATTTTAATTTTTTGGTTGTTATTGTGAAAAAATCATTCCACATTGATTGTATTTGATGCCTAGGTGCTTGTCACTAGCCTGTGAGAATTGGGAATGCTCTTCAGGCAGTGTTAGAATCAATTTGGGCACCATTTAGGTGGGTTATCTGGGTTAGTTTATGACAAATTGATATCAAAGGGGTGAATTTGTGTCTCTTATTAAATTCCTATAAATAGTTTAGGATGTCTAGGTATATAGGATATAGGAAATTTGGGAATTAATGGTTTGGTTACGAATGAGTTCTTGATCAGCTCTAATTGTAAAAAGCTTTAAGCTACCATGGGTGGTTGAGGAAAAGTTTCCATAAGGAGTTTTTTCTTCATTTTCTAGAATTTTCCATAAAGATTTTATTTGAGATTTATGTTCCACAGTTAAATTCTGAATGATATATTTGATTTTATTTTGTGTTTTATTGATGGTCTCTTATTTTATTTTGATGGTTTGTTTCACCATTACCGCAAGAGGGTGTGCAATATGGTTTCAAGAGGGAGCTACTGATAAACCAAAGTATGTGAATCCTCTAGTTGACCTGAACCATGTAGAGTTCATAGTGAAAGCTTCATATTATTGGGATAAGGAGAAGCACCTATTCTCATTTAGGAACTAGAGGTGATACATAAAAGGGTCTATAGTAGAGATAATTATTAGGATTTTGTTCATTATAACATACTCTATTTATAGGGAACAATTGATCCTCCAGAGTTATAGGATTTTTTATGAAATATTGGGAAACTATTTGAGTTCTTGGACATGTTAGATTCTATTAAGGTGGAATATTCCATCTTTGAACATGAAGGGCCTAATAAGAGATGATGTGATACTATAGTTCTAGAAGAGAAAAAAAGAGGCCTAGAGTAGAAAGGCTTAAAGAATATTTTTTATAGAGAAATTTTATCGAGGATCAATAGTTTTGGAAATTTATATGATTTTTTTTATTTCTTAGGATTGGTTCACTCATAAGTAACCAAACTTATTTGGACACATGGCCTCAAGCGTGCCTCCCCATACACCAGAGGCTGTTAACTAGAAATGATGGTCTAGTGATGGTATGGTGGGGAGAGTGTACCCTCTGGATCAGTACTGAATAAAACATAAAAATTAGTAAATATATGGAAGTGGAATAAAATAATAAAACTCATAGTATTTAGTAATAATTAGATAACATGGAAATTCCTATAAATTAATGATTAAGAAACTTGTTTTATTATCAATACAAAGTTGTCAATATAAAGTAGGCAATACATTCAACAAAGATAAACATAAAAACGAATAAACAAATAAAATACTCCCACTCTGTATAGAATCCCGAGTAAAATATTATACACAAATCCCATGCCAAGTCGTATCTCAAATGATACAACCACAAAAATTCACAATATAAGACCTCGACATATTTCCATGAGCTCTGTCTAGGTACCAAATGGTGTCTCCAACAAGGTGTGAGTGAAACTCAGTAGGCCCCCAAAAATGATGTATAATGTAAATAAAATATGTGAATATAACATGTAATAGTGTTCATGTGTAATAAATTTAATGCGGTAGTAAAGAAATGATGAAAAACTAGGTCATGTTAATATATGGTTCCTCATGGGACACCTAACCAACAATACTATCTTTTTCCCAAGATGAAATTTCTCTGACCATTTAACATTATATATAATTAGAAGTGGGACCCATTCTATATAAACAAGGAATCTAGGAAAAAATCAAATCAAATATGGTTTTATATTTAAAATAAGAACATAAATCCAAGCATCAAAACCCATGGGGACATGGAGAGTCATGTCTGAAAATTCCCTATAATGATATGGAAAACCATGTCCTATAACATATTATAAATAATTACATATTCCATGTCCAACCATAAAAAAATAAAATATTATGTGTGCCATGTACGAAAATTTAAAATAAATAATGTGGATCACTATTTCCAATAATTTCAAGTAAATAATGATGATCACAATTTAGAACTATTTTAAATGATTGATGAGAAGTTCCATTTCCGACATCACTTAACCATTTAGTTCAAAATTCCTTAAAATACCATCCAAGTAATTTAATATTATTATCTAAGTATCACTCAAATCATATGATAGTAAGCAGGAACACAATATTTAATAATTAGGCATAGGTTATGGGAAATATATATGGAAATTTAAAATCATTATGATTCAATCCATCAGTCAAATCATTTCCTTTTCATTCACTAATTAAAAAATATTCAAAGAGGTACTCATACAATTATTCAATTCACATACATGTGATAAGGGAAAAGTAATGGTATACATCCATTTGACAATTCATTTATTTCAGTTGCAATATCCTCTAAAAATGGGAAAACTCTACCCAAATTATCAATATATATATATATATATATTTAATGAAAATATTGTTTTTAATTCCATAATCAATTATCGATGCATTTTTAATAAGTGAAATGTCTAACATAAATCAAGGGGATTAATTACATATTAAAGGCATAGGGGTCATGGGCATAAAATCAACACACCCCAATGAAAAATACCAACTAATGATTTAACATAAATCAAGTAATTCTACATGCCTTATTTTAATTCAATTATAATAATTATTATCATTTAATTTATTCCCTTCTTATGAGTCAAACCAAACTCGCCTAAATGGTGTTTTGGTTAGACATAAGAAATGAAAAATGAGGTAAATTAATAGGACACACCCAAAGGGGTGATCTAAGATGAGGTCACAAACCTCTATCCAAGTATAGGGATCAAAATAACATCAATATTATAGAATAGGAATTTAATTTAATGTTTTTAATAATTTAGGATCAATGCATGAAAGGTCTTGTATATGTCAAAATGAAAACAATTTATAAATAATGAAACCCTAAGGGAAAAGAAACTAGACCACATAACTCATTCTTATGATACTTTGCACATATAATATCAACCTTTTATTGGAGTCGAAATGATATAAAATGATGAACCAAATGAATTCCCTAAAAATAGGCAATATTTGCTGACACAATTGTACCATTTCTATGGGAGAAGAAAACAGAAAAATGAGGTAAGGGGTTGTATAATCGCCTCTAAGATTTAAAAATCTCAATGTCATAATATTTTGACCAATAATTAAGAATATCCACCCATGGAGGAGGATATGGAAGGTGGGCGAACATGAAGAGCTGATGGGCATAAATGAGGAAGAAAATGCGGTGAAACCCATTTATAGTCAGAGGGGGAATTGGTAATTTTCACATTTTAATGAATACAATGGTTAGTCCATATGAGTATCCAAACCATGAATCAACTATGTGGGACTCTCTATCAAAGAACCACCCTAACTCATAGTTTCTTCACATGTTTTATATAACCACGCACCATCTGTGTAGTGCTACTGTCCTAAACACACCCATATCACATGGTTGCAATGTAGGGTTACGCAAATTGTGCAACAATAGTGCATATACCCCTACACCTCTACATAAAACTTCATGATATCCTAGGATACCTCTCTTGGTTTAAAAAAACTATGTCCATTAGGCCATATATTTTGGCCTCATGGTTTGTAATAACCATGTACCAATCATGTGCCAATGGATGTCCCTCCTGAAACTAAGATTTAAAATCCCAATGCTCCCAAAACTCATATGGACATCTCAAAAACCACTTGGGCCTTCAAAACCATACAAAAAAAATATTATAAGCAATTCCTACTATTGGAATTTTATTTTTAAGATCAGTTTTTTATTTGACCCATCCACCATATGAAAAACTCAAAATTCATGAAACTTTTCAACCTATCCAAAACATAGGATCATACAACCTCCCCACCTTTTAAGTTCTCATCCCTGAGAATCCTTTGTGTCTATAAAAATTAACTATCAAACATACTTGTGATGGAAATTCCTTATCAAATTGTCGCATTTAATTTTCCAAACACCCCACACTCCTCTAAGAATCGCTTTAAAACATATTGCACATAAGCTATAAAAACATGATCCAATGCACATATCCACTAAAAAAACATAGATATGATGCTTAATCAAGCCTATTTTACATGAGACAAGATCACATCATTTCTTATTCCATTAAATGGCCTTTATATCTCTCCACCATAGGTTCCAATTTCCAACATCCAATTTTTAACCACAATACTTTAACCATCAAAATTACATATTAAGTATTCCATTAGCATACAAAAAATGCTCTTGGTGTAATTATTAACTCACTCTGCCCAATAACACTAGGTTAACCTACATATGATCCTTTATTTGATCAAAATGGTCAATTTATAATTCACCACACTTAATCTAGTCACACCAACTTTTCCTTAAAAATCATAAACCAACTCTTAGACTGTACTCGCCCTAACTGAATGGTATGATCAATATAGTTCCTAACCAACCACATCTAACTAAATGAGAGAACAAAAATCAAATTCCTACAAAATACTATATTATAAAACAAATGGTTTCAATAGCTGATGAATCCCAAAAAATAGATTTTAGATCCTTTAATCTAAGTCATATAAAGATCACTTGATGCGTGCTCACCAAAGTTTGTAACCGACTTCTAGTTACTTCTCTTGGCCAAACCATATATTGTTCATTTCTATTATTGAGCCATGAAATAAACACTGATACATTACTAATCTATAATCCTTGGATTGTCACAATCTATCACATTCCTAATGACCACATTTTGACTTCCACCAAACTCCATGTTCAAAACATGTACCTAACATTTTTTGATAAATCTAGCCATACATTTTTTTATTTAAGAAACAGTATTTGAGATCCAAAATAACCATCACACAACCAGTATCAAAGTTACATGACCATTATCACATGAATTTTTCATACCATTGGAAAAAATCTTGCTCCCCACCTTAATAGAATCCTTGTTGTCACACCACCAAAAAGAGATCCTAATTACTACATCCCATGTCCCATCCATCCTCAAACATAATGACTAGAGTAGAAAATATCCCTATAATTTTTTATCACTAATAAAATGTCACCCATCACCTATTCACACTTCTTGATAATGGTTCTCATATTTTTCATTGAGTTTCAACTCACATCAAGGGTCACTACCCTCAAACAACCAAGGGTGTACTCCCCTCCCTATTTATTACATTATAATACTCCTTGATCAAAACTCCCAATGAGTCCTTTCATCACACTATAAAATATTTTGAAGTGGATCAATTTATAGTATATTCTATCTCAATATACTATAGATAATTTCATGATATCGGCCATGATCATATCCAAAATTTTTGTACAGTAAAATTCCATTTATAGACACGAATCTCTCTCCCGGGCTATGGTAAAAACAACCTAGTTGTACTTTCCTCAACCAACCCCAAAAACCACATCTCCTGACAATATGCCTCAATATAAACCCATATTTCAACTATCTCATGACACTTGGTTTATTTCCAAGTTAGCCTATATCACTAGGAACTTCTTTTAATTTACCAAAACCTCTGGGTCTCCATGCCCACAAGAATTATAATTGAATTCATTGATTCTCTTCTTGCACCCAACCACTCACTAATGTTCCATATCAACCAATCACCACATGAAACTGAAGTGAAATAAAAATTTTGTATGCAATGGGTGTACATATCGTACCACCTGATTCAATACCTAACTCGTGTTCCCATGATTCATCCATAAAAATGGAAAAGTTGGATGTATTACATGGAACATCAGCCTTAATGTTCCTAGAGATCTCTTAAAATTCCTATTCAAAATCGAGTACCTTGCCGGTGTCATTATTTTTGAATGAACACTTACCTCGCATCGTCACTTTAGAAATTATGGTTTCAACCACCTAAACATTTTTCAACTAGGCTAGGAAATCAAACAGTATGTCCCAAAAAATGTATTCTTGATACCCAATCACCCTAGGTTCTTCCTTGAAAATCATAGTTATCACCATGCCTATATTGCAAAACCTGAACACCTTTTGTGGTTATGTCACAAAATGAGAATACAAACAATTTCCCCAACTCTAAATTCATCTATAAAAATGGGAAAACATCTATTAAAGGTTTCCCTCAATTAAATAAAATATATTTTACACACTAGGTTCTAAGTAGAAACTAAGGGACTCGAGGACTCCCACATTTCCCTACTGATCAAGTCTCAAAAAAGGGCCACTAGTTCTGTCCACCTAGCCGTAAGTTCTATCACCCAAGAGACACATCCCCTAAGTCCCTTTATTACATGAAAACTAACATGCCTATGAACTATATTTAAGGGAGATAAAACTGAAGTAAGGTAAAAAGATCATTGATCCACAAGGGTCAAAACCTATCAATATTGGAGAAATGGAATCACCTACTATGCATTAGCCTACCAATCTTTGATCCTTCCAATCACCCTCATAAGGGATTTCTCTCTATAGAGTCACAATGTCAATGAAAAGGGATAAAAAGTTGACACACTTTGGGTAATCATATATTATTTTACCCCCTTAAGGATTAACTTACCAAATAACCACTAGTTAAATCAGGAGTGTCATCTCATTAACTAAGAGTTATATATGACTAAAATAGTAAACAATAAAAATTAACATGTATAGGAACTCGACTCAAAAGTCTACCATCTTTCTTTCTTCATGGGAACTACCAAAACATGGTTATCCCCTCACTTCAACATAAGGAATTCACTCTAAAACTATTCCACACCTATAAGGTTTCTATGATATACCACATATTATTTTGGTCCAAATTAATAGAAGAAGTAAACTGAAACCTATGAGAAACATCCATGCTCCCATTCAAGTTAACTTTCCAAGGAATCATTAAAACTTACACCTACAAGAAATTCCTTCATTATCAACACCACATAATGTTTTTTATTCAAGTGATTTCCTAACTTCACATTTACTATAAAAATTTACAAAGACTTATATATATGAGAAGTTAAGTACCAATTATAAAAGAATATATGTTATAATATGTAATTATCACTTTATTTAGAAAAAATATCATAATATACTATGTAAAATATCACATAATTTCCTTTCAGACATTTATTTATCCATGAAATCTATCAACTGACTTAGTTAAAGAAAATTTCACTCACATTAAATAGAGGGAAATTCATTAGGTTTTAATGGGGATTTTAATTAACTTGAACCTCATATTAGTAAGGTCCAAAACATAACAAAAAATTCTTTGATCGTTTAAGGGGGGTTAGCTAAGTAAGATTACACAATATACTTATATGTAACACTAAATGAGTGGTTGTGTATACTTTAAATAACTATCCCATTAAATATAAATATACCCCCAAGGGGTTAAGTATGAAGAATGTAATAATATAGGAGATCTATGAGGGTCCCATCATACAAACATGGGTTCATTTATATGGGAATACATTCATATTTTATGGATTCAACACTCTATACATTAAAATTGTCATCCCATTTAATTGAAACCCATAACAATTAAATTTATCATAATTTTAGCACACCCCCATAGGGTTGTCTCATAGGCATGTGATACTAAAACTCACCTATAAAGGTTGAGCGAATCATATAGGGATTCAGTTATATGGGTTTTCATTCCGATGTTATATAGGTAAAAAACTTTATAAATTAAAATTGACACACCATTTAACTGAAATCCAACATTAACAATTAATGATTCAATTCTTGATAATTCATTGACTAGTTTAAAACAGTTTCATTTACCCAATTAATTCATGTTAGTTAGATAAAATTACATTATCAAGATATGTGGGGAAATTCCATTTAGGTTGATATAGGCACTTTATTTAACTAACCTTAAATAATAACTATAATAAGGAAAAATACCACATCATTAGTGGATATAGGTTAACATGGAAATAATCACACCATCATAGTTTATAGATAAGTATACTAATGAAATTTGAATAATATTTTCCCAAAATGATGCATGAATGAACCTATTCTCTTTCCATATCAGGAAAATATCTAAATACCATAAATCAATAACCATCAAAAATACCAAAAAAGTCACTAAATGTGAAATAATACTCAATAGTAATAATGAAAAACATGAAAAATAGTCCCATCTATTGAAATATTTTCTTTCCCTCATGTGTGGGTTATCCATTCCCAAACAAGAGCTATTTAACAAATTCTAACACATCCCTAGTCTCTTGTCTACTTTCCTCAAATAGAAATATAATGAAAATAAAATAAATATTTGATACCACTCTGTGACATCCCAGACTATGTTCACTCCTAAGTAAATAAACCTGATTGGCCACATATCCTTAAGCATGTCTCCATATACATTGAAGGCTTACAAATAGTAGCAAGGATCGAATCATGGTATAGTGGGGAGATTATACCCTCTATATTAGTACAGAATATAGCAAAATAAAAAATAAATATAAAGAGACAAAATAAAATAATGAAAATGAAAATCTATAATAATAATCAAATACCTTGGAAATTCCAATCAAACAACCATGAATGAACATACTATACCATAAATATAAAACATCCAACATGAAATAGGGAATACATGAATCATGGATAAACACACATAAAATAAATAACAAAAAGTCTCAAACTCTAGAAATCATATTGAGTATATGATCATCCACTAATCCCAAACCAATTCCTAGGCCATATGATACAACAAAAAAGAAGCACAATCCAAGATCCTTACCTACTGCTATGAGATATGTTTAGGTAAAAAATAGTGTTGTGCATAGTGTATGAGTGAAACTCAGTAGAACACCACCAATAGTGTCTAATGAAAATCCATTTTATGAATATAAAATATAACTATTTGTAGTTTTAAAAAATTTAAGGAATTAGTAAATCCATGATGTAAACTAAACAATGTAAATCTTCGGTTCCTCATGGGATAGTTGTCTGACTATAACCACTTCGGCCCAAGTTGAAATATCTATGATAATTTAACATTTTATATAATTAAAACTATGTTTTTTTATATAACCAATACATCCATGTATAGTGACAACCATATGGGTTTTATATTTAAAATCAGATCATCGATCCAAGAATCAAAACCAAATGGGACATAGAGAGTCATGTTCAACAATTCCCTATAATGATAAAGAGTTCCATGTCCAACAGTATCCACTAAATAGTGAGGAGTTCCATGTCCAACTTTCTCAAATAAAATATGAGGAGTTATATGATAAAAAATTGAAATAAATAAAGAGGACCAACATTATAGTGAACTAAGATTATCATACATAGATATTACATCATTTTTTATGAATATTCATTACATTACACAAATACATGAATGAGAATAGTAATAGTTTAGTGCCTTTTGAAACTTGGAAACATAAACACTGGTCCATAAGTGAGCTAAAACATCTCCCACTATGTTCTTCATAACTATCAACCTTCTTAGAAATATCATACATGATACATTTATTCATAACCTAGGGAAACGAAACACAATAAAGGGTGATCTTGGTTGCTCAATAAGGGCAAAAAAGGGATATATATATATAAGAATAACATGAGCATAAGGGTATTAGAACATGATCATAACATTTTAAAACCATACCATTCATATCAAAGATCATAATATTGAATTGTGAAATAAATATTAGAAGTTCATAAGACTTGAATCAAAAGATAATCAAAGAACACAATCCATAAAAGCATAATATTTTCATAAGACATGTATTTTTTGAATACACATAAGAATAGAAAATAATGTATATATTAGTCAAGGATCACTGCCAAGGCTATCATATTTTGATGGGTTTACTCCCCAAACCATAATAGTAGTCAAGGTTCACTCCCAATACCATCATAGTGGACAAATTCCATTACTAAACTGAGTTCACTCCTTGTTCTGGTCTGGTCTATCTCGTGATATATAAATCTTTACCCAATGCATTGAAGAGATATATATGTCATATCCATCACATAATTAAAACCATATTTATGTGTTCCACAATATCATGAAAATTAATAATATCATAACCCATGAAATAAAATAAGTATCATAAACATTTCATCATATCATATCTTATGCAAAAGAGATAGGTTTCATATTCATTTCAGTGTAGCATAACCCTTGAAAAGGAGTGGATTTCATAAGTAGTTAATCATATTATAACCCATGGAAGAGAAACAGATTTCATAAACCTCATGATATTATAAACATAAATCATTTAGAGAAAGAATAAGAATAGTATATTTGGATCATTTCCCTTGTAATTCAAAGGTACCATCAATGGATGAAATTTTAGATAGAAAATTAATTTGATAGATCATTTAAAAAAATTGGGAAATACCCTTTTCGCTTTTAAAAACACTTTTTAAAATGTAAAAAAAAATTGAAAATAATTTTCTTGTGAAATAACATTGAATATTTATAAATTAATATTTAAATAAATGATTTTTCTTGATGTTAGAAAAAAAAATTCATTTCATACATGTTAAAATGGATATTCCTTTCACATTTTTAGTAAAATAAAATGGCGAATTTTTTAGAAAACGACATGAGGATTCATTCCAAAAAATTTAAAATTTTAAAGATGGGAAAAATTTTATTTAATAAATAATTTTTATAATAAAAAATATTTTTTAAAAAATTTTGGTAAAACAAGGTTTTTTGAAGAAAATGGATTTCCAACCGAAGAGAGAGATAATGTTAGATTTTATTAAAATATATCAATTATTTAAAGTACCTAAGATTGATAAAATGGTAATATTACATGAAAATATCATGAAAACCCATTGGATAATAAAAATTATGATTTTATTGAGAAATTTATTGTAATATTTTATCATAGGAAACATAATTATAGAGAGTATTGATAAACGATGAGATTGTAACAAAAAAACTTTACCACTTTGGTAACATTGAATAATAAGAACCATGAAGGAATAACATAAAAGGGAACCTAAAATATCATGATGATAAATAAATTTATTATATGAAATTTAAAAGGGTCTATATATACACTTCATGAAATAATGTAGTTGAATATCGTAACATATTTCTCTGAGAAGGAAAATTGAGACAAAAATCACTTACCTTAGGTCTTCACTTCCATTATAGTCATTAAAAACTCAATTATAATTAAGATAAGTTTATTATAAATATATTAAATAATGGTATTCATATATATAATACCATATATGATTTTATTATGACTTTTTATTACCATTTTATTAACAATTCAATGTTAAAGTTATATTTCAGCAATAACTGGTTGTTTTCTTATATGTTTTGACTTATTAATTTTGGTCTTCTTACTTTGATAATGGTTCCATCATTTCCATAATTTTAACCATGAAATAAATATCATATATATAATAATTTTATATGTATTTATTGTAATCCATAAAATTTCCAGACATTAAATGAAATACACTGTTTATAGAGACGGTAGGCCATACGTATGCATGAACGTTATTTCCATTTTCTTGTCAGGTTGGAATAAAGAAAAGTGAATGATATATATTATCATTAAATAATCATGGTTATTTCATATATATCACATATTTTTATTAAACTCTTCCTCAATGAATTCTATGTAAATCATGAATAAATCACATCGCTTCATGATGTGGTAGTTCGTCGTACACACGAACGACGTTATCGTACTCCCACAAAATGAAGAGTATAAAGTTATGTGTGATATAATAATTATAGAAACATAATAACATCATAAATATAATATATAAATAATAAATACATCATTATGTCCCACTGTGATAGGTGGTAACAGAAAAATGAATGACAACTATTCATAAGGTGGAATTTTTTCATACACAATAACAATGATTTCATAAACCATTTGATGGAAGTGGAGATGGTTATAGTTCATGCCCTTAATGTAACAAAATATCAGTATATAGAATATATTTTTGATATTATATAATCATGTAATAAAAATAATTTAATGGATTTTTTCAAAAAAACAAAATATAAAAATTTGTTGATGAATGTTACCTATTCTCTATGGATCCTCCTTTTGTTTGCACTAAAAGCCTTCCTATGATGGATTTATACAAAAAAAATATGGATTTTGGGATGAGGGTAGGTAAATTATGTGGTTATTTGGGCATTTATTTTTTTAACTAAATGGATTTTAATTTTTTTAATATGAGATTAGAGGGTGGCCTTTTATAAGTGGGGGAGAGGACACACTTGGTATTTTTTAAAAGAATTGAGTGCTCCCACATTTTTCATATGTCACAAGTGTTTGAAATGAATAAAATTATAACATTATACATGATAATGTTTAAATTTTTTCATATAATATATTTTATACATTTTTATATGTAATTTTAACCCGTATGGTTTACTGTAATCCCTTAGTAAATCTATTTTTACTTTAACTGTAGTAATTAATTTTTACTTCATTCATTATTAATTTTGGTCTAAAATTAAGTTAAACTTATTAGATAATATAAATTATCATTATTGAAAATATGGAATAATTTTTTTCAAATTCCCTTCATATAAGTGGAAAACTTTAATTTAACTTTAATCCCACAGACGTGATGAGAAAGTTGTTTTTTAAAAGAGAAAATGTTTAAAGGTTTATAAAGTTTTTTTTACAAAACATCAATATGAAACTGATTAAAATAGCCTAACTTTGATTAATTTACATTTAATTGAAATAATTTATCTTTAAAATAAATTTAAAATATAATTTGACTTTATAAATAATTTAAACGGAAAGGAAGTTTTCAATTAAAATTCAATATTTTTCATTATTCATCAAAAAATGAAATATTTCAAAAAAATCACAAAAATTCACCATAATATATATTTTACATGATGATTTAAAAAATTAAGTTTATTTTATCAAATTATTTTTTTTAAAGTGTCAAAAATTATTTTTATTATTGGTCATAAAAATATATAAAATCCTTTTTTGATAAAATATATTTTTTGAAACATATAGAGACTTTACCGAAAATTAATTTCTTTTATAAATATGTTTTATAGAGACACAATATTAACATACATGGATATTACATCATTTTATATTAATATTAAGTACAATACAAAAATACATTCTTGAGGACCATAATAGTTTTGTGTCTTTGAAAACATGGAAACAAAATCTTCTATCCTAGTGAAAGATCATAAACATGTCCCATAAAGATCTCCAACTTTTGTAATTCTACCTAAAACATTTCTTTATTACCTGGGGAAGGGAAACATAATAAATGGGTGAGATCAGATGCTCAATAAGTTTAAATAAATAAATATGTAATCATAACATGGAAAAGGGGTATGGAACTTGAGAGTAACATTTAAAGATCATACCCAGCATATTTGAGATCATAATAAAGATTCACAGTTCATAAGACATGAATCATAAGGAAATTTAGAACATAATCCATGAAATAAAAAAAAGGAATAAAACATGGAATTTTGGAAAACACATAAGAATATAATAACCCTATGTCATGGTGGCCTACCAAGGCCTTTGTAGCATGTTAGGATGGGTTTAATCACTCGTGTACCTACTTTGGATTGGGATTCCCTCCCGTTTACCCTCCCGTTTCAGTCTTGGGATATCCTATAGTGTACCCTCTTATTTCAGGCTTGGTATATCCTCTCATTTACCCTCTTGTTTCAGGCTTGGAATTTTTTCTTATTTACCCTTTTGTTTTGGGATTGCGATGTCCTCTTGTATACCCTCTTGTTTTGAGTTTGGGATTTCCTCCCATATACCCTCTTATTTTGGGCTTGGTATATACTCCCATTTACCCTCTTGTTTCGGGCTTCAAATGTCCTCTTATATACCCTCTTATTTAGATCTTGGGATTTACTCTCGTATACCCTCTTTTTTAGTCTTGGGATTCCCTCCCATGTACGCTTTGAGCTCATAAAATAGTTATCATTACCCAATTAATTAGAGTTAGAAATAGGTCCCACCCATCACATAAGTAAATCATACATACTTGTGCCAAAAAAACATTCATCATGCCATGAACCATGGAAAGAGATGGGTTTTATAAACCTCAAATCATAACCCATGAAATGAAATGGGTATCGTTAACATTTCATCACATCATAACCTATGAAAAAGAGACAGTTTTCATAATCATTTAATCAAAGCATAACCCATGAAGAGAAGCAGGTTTCAAAAGCATATAACCTATGGAGGTGAAATGGGTGTCATAATAATTATTCCATCAAATCATAAACCATTCAAGAAATAATATGAATGGAACCTTTGGATCATTTCTTAGAAGGTATTTATTAACATCAATGTATCTAATCTTAGTTGGGAAATAACTTGGAAACATATTTTGAAAACATTTATTGAGGAAAATATCCTTTATTCTTTGAAAATGTATTTTTAAATCATAAAACCTTTTTCAAATTCATTTTATTTAAAAATAATTGAAAACTTATAAAGAAGGATTGAAATCATTTTGAAATCATTTTTCCTTTAAACCTTGTAAAAGAAGCTTGAAAACATTTTGAAAAACTTTTTCCTTGAAAACATAAAAAATAATATTAAAAAAAAATTAAATACCTTTTTCATTGAAAAAACATTGGAAAAATATAAATAAATATTGAAAACCTTCTGAAAACATTTTTATATTAAAACTCAAGAAAGAATTTTTAAAATGTTTTGAAATAAATCTCATTGAAAATACTTTGAAAACATATAAATAAGGCCTGAAAACATTTTGAAAACCATTTTCCTAGAAAAATTATAAAATAAGATTGAAAAAGTTTTGAAAACCATTTCTTTGAAAATACTTTTAAATGTAATTTATTAAAAATTAAACTTTTAATCATTCAACGTAAGCTTTATAGAAATGATGGTGGGTAAATCTGTATATGTCATATGAGGTAAAAAAACATTCCATTTTCACATTAAAAAGGGTAAAAATTCCTTGGTCAAAATGAGACCAGAATATTACTTTGAAAACATTTGTAAAAGAAAAAAAGGTTAAAATTTTATTTTAAATTTTATAGGATAATATTAGAATATTCTTGGAAATCATTTTTTGAAAACATTGTATTGAAGGAACACAGATTTCTGACTGATGAGAGAGGTAAATTTAGACTTTCTTAAAAACACATTATTAAAAATATTATGTACCAAATATTGTTAAAATCATACCAATACATGAATATATCATTAATAACCATATGAGAAGAAATTTAATGAGTGTTATTGAGAGATTAATCATATTATTTCATCAAAGGAAACATAATCATAAACAATATTGAAAAGTGATGAGATTGTTTCAATAAACTTTTACCACTTGGTAACCTTGAACCATAATCCTCATTTAATAAAATGAAATTACATGAAGGTTAAAATATCATGAATATAAATTTATTCATGTTATAAAATTTCAAAGGCATTATATACACCTCATGTAATAATATAAGTTCATAACATGGCATGTGTCTCAAAGAATGAAAATTGAGACAAAATCATTTAACTGATTTGGTACTTTGAAACATTGTTAACATGAAATAAATATAACAAAATTTTTATGAAAATACCCATAAATTTAATTATAATAATAATATAACACATCCATGTGTAGTATACACCCCACACAAAAATAATTAGTGGTGAATAAATCATGTATCTCACAGAAATAAAAAGTGAGATGAAATCCCTTACTTTGTCTCTTGACTCTCATCATTTTCATTAAAACCACCTGTATAATAAATATAAATTTATTATAAATATTTTATAGAACCATATTATTATATCTGATACCATATATGGTTTGATTATGAGCTTATATTACCCTCTTGTTAACAATATTATCTTAAGGTTTCATTTAGGGTAATATCGGTAGTGTTCTTTGCATGATTCTTAATTTGTTATATCATCAGTCCTTATATTTATATCATAATTCTAGAATGTAAACCATGATATAAATATAATTTATATTCATTATATTTTTATTATAATAATCTACATAAAATAGAATTATGAAATAGAATACACCATTCATAGAGAGGGTAAGTCGTACGTACGCATGAATGTTGTTTCCATTTTTATTATTGTATTGGAAGAATGAAAGAAAATGAAATATCTGTATATATGTATATAGTATCATTAAAGTAGAATTATAATTTTATATAACATATAAATTCACTAAACCCATTCTTAATACATTCCATGTAGTGTGTGAATGAATCACATCGCTTTGAGGGGGCGGTAGTCCAAACTTCCCCAAACAGAATTATCATATTTACACAAAATGGAAATTAAAAACATATGTGTTTTAAAGGTAATAAATAAGTTTAAAAACATAGTAATTATAATATATTACATATATAAATATATTTATCATCATAATTTCCACCATGATAAGAGGTAAAGAAAAAATGAACAGTCGTCATTTAGTGAGATGGTAGTTCATCGTACACGTAAACAATATGTTCATTACCCATTAGATGGAGGTGTGTGTAAGTTTAGGATTACCATTATATTAAAAAATAATATTATATTTATGATACTTTTTATATAAAATAATGAAATAATGATAGTGGAGGGGTGGAGAAACAAAATAAAAGAAATGAGCTTGAGAGAAGATGTTACCTCTTAATCGTGCAACTCGGTTTGGTTTGTGCAAATAGTCTTTCTTGAATTGATTTATTCCCCAGGAGAGGATTATAGGAGTAATTGAGGGATTTTTGGAAGTCTATTTGGAATATATTGGCCGAACCTAAGTGGTTTGAGATGTGTGAAGAAGAGGGAGAGGTGGTGGCCTTTTATAGAGAAGGGAAAGGACACACTTGGTATTTTTTAAAACAAGTTAGGTGTACCCACGTTTTTACCTAATAAAAGTCATAAAAACCCACTAAACTCAATAATGGAAATTTTATGGCCGAATAATTTCCATAAATTGGGTTTTGGACAAATTTATAGGTCATTTTGGGTCTTAAATTTAAGGTTTATTACTTTGTTAACCTAATTTTTATCTTATTCATTGTAATTAATTTTATTCACTTTCACTAATATTTTTGGTCAAATAAAAGGTTAAAATTATTAGACATTATAAATTTTTATGATTCCAATTATTTAATCCATTTTTCCAAATTATAATCATATAATTGTTATAAATTAATTTCAAATTAATCCCAATAAAGGGACGACACTATAGGTTTTTAAAGTAAAAATGATCAAAAGTTTACTAAGTTTTTATATTCAATTTCAATGTGAAATCGGTTGAAGGACCTAAATTGAATTAATTGATAAAATATTATCTAATTAAACATTTAAACCAGTTTAAAATATAATTTATCCATATAAATAAATTAGATGAAAAAGTATTATTGAATTAAAATCTAGTATTTTTAACTATTCGTTAAAAAATAAAGCCTTACAGAAAATACCAGAAATATATTATAACCAAATTTTTTATGTTTATATTCCTAATATAATGTTAATTTGGACATATTAAATCTATAAAAGTTCCAAAAATTGGATTTAAAATGGGTTCTCCATTAAAAGGCGGTAAAAATACCATTATAAAAAATATATGTTTTTAAAAATAAAATTGGGTTTTTTATTATCTTCTATCTATAAAATCTATTGGATGAATATAAAAAATATTTGATTGAATATATAACATATATATTTCATTGATATCTCTCTCTAATTATAAATAATTAAATTTATTATGGTAAAATAGCATTGTGACCACAAAAATAATAATATTTTTTTACATTCAATCGGTTTTCATATTCATTCCTAATTAATTGGTAACCTATGAATTCAAATTATATTTTTGTAAACCATATATTTTTGTAAATTAGTTAACACTATTCATAACCTCTAATTTAATTTAAATTTAACATCCTATTATATTAAATAATAACATTTTAATGGTATATTATTGTTCAGTAAAACTCATTCTTGTGTGTTATGAAAGACATAGATGAAAGTAAGTGTTTCTTGTAACGCAAGATAACCTTGGTGTTTCATATAGAAAGGGATAAAATTTATATTGCATGTAGTTCCTGATTAACTTGTTTTTTCATATAATGTAAGAAAAAAAATATAAAATAAACTATTTTTAGTGTTGTGTGAAATATAAAATATCAAAAATATAAAATTAATTCAAAAAAATTCAAAAAATATCAAGGCCTTACATTATACCCACCTTAAAATGAATTTCTCCATTGAAATTTGTCTTAGTTATTAAAGGTTTAATACTTTAAAGTTTCTTTCTTAGAAACACATATCTTAAAAATGAATACTAAAAATTCCTTTTAAAAATGAAATTTGGAAACATAACGTTTACCCAATGTAACATATAAATGGGTTTCCACATTTCCGAACATAGGTGGAATGTGAAAACATGGACATGGAAGAGTAATATAACCATCATGCTCTAATGGAGAGTGATAGAGAACAAGGTGAGGAGAAATTTAACAATCATAAATCCATAAATCTATGATAAAGTAAGGGACCATATAATTCGTCAGGAACGGAGGTACTAGGATAAAATTTTTGGTTTCAAGATCCTTTTTCAAAAAGTTAAATAAAATTCATGAAAAGATATACTTTCATGATTTCAAGACAACCTCACCCTTTGTTGTTCCTTGATCCACTTCACCTCTTTCTCCAAAAAGGAATCTGAATCTTTTTATTCCTGAAGCACTAATAGATCAAGAGATCCATGATATTTCATCCCATCCGTCATAAGTTATCATCAATACCACATTTTTATAATATTTTATCCAATATTATTAAATCCTAATGTCATAAGATAATACTTTATTCTCTCAAACTTAATCTAAATTTTAACTTAAACATCCCATTAATGGTTGACCTTATAACCCTTATAAAAGATGAAAACTAAAATCTTTAATAATAAATTCATGAAAGAGGATAAACATTGATCCCACATATATCACAAATTACTACTTTTTTGTCGCATTTCAAACATTTGAATACCCTTAGTGTATATTCTCTTGAAACATGGTAATAACCTTAACTACCATAAATACTTTTGGAAAATAGGCATGCTTCCTTACTCCAATGATTACTGGATATATTATTTAAATCCAAGAAGTTGTAAACTTCACCCTTGATGACATAGAACACATCGTCAACAATCAGTTCCAGGATAATTCGTATCATTTAATTTAGTTATTCATTTCCATCATATCTTTATCCAAACATCATTATCTCAACTTCAAGCATTAATTAAGGGTTACCTTCCCTTAATAAAAATATCACATTTCCCTAAAATCATTTTTCTATGTATTCATCACCATTAAACATGTCCTTTTCAATACATAATGAAAACATATGATGAAAATAATCATATATTTTATGATTCATATAACAAAATCTTTGAATTCCAAAACATAAATACTTCATTCCTCCCAATTTATTCTTTAACCATTACTTAGGCCTCATTAACTTATTTCTTGATAACTCTTTCCTATAATATGAAATATGAATCATGTATTAAGGTTACTCAACCTCAATCTAATCATACTTCTTAGGTTTAATGTAAACAATATTGGAAAAACATTACAAACCTTTAACATGTCATTTCAGGTCTTCTTATCTTCATATGTATACCATATACTCATACCACCTTCCTGATTCTCTTTATGAGATTTATACTTGGGAAATAAATTTACATAATTCCCTTTCTTTTCATATTTGAAACATTAAATGTGAACCATATTCCTTCTAGTTCTCTCTATTGACTAAAACCAAAAGGTAGCGTGTAAGAAACATTTATCACATTGGGATACCATATAATCATGAAAAATTAATTATAGGGTTCCTATATCATGGCTCCAACTTATTTAATATATAACAAATTAGTTTTATCCTAGGTTATTCATAGTTATCCTCTATTTAAATACTTCATGATGGTTCATGAATAGTTTTTAAATTTTCAAAGCATATACCCCAAGAGTGTCAAACCAAGTGTGGAGCAAGGCTCGTTGTCGTGTACCATGTTACCCTGAGTTAGGCCCATAACATCTTTTAGAAATTTTTATCCCTAAGTATAATTGTGTTAGTGACACATCCACTTATATTACCAAGACATGGATGTATTTCTGGGAAACCACTCACTCAATCCTTTACTAAAATTCTAGGATATTTTCCTAAAAGTTAACTCGTCCTTATATTTATCCTTATATACATCTCTCGAAATACCCTTATAAATATACTTAGGGATATCACTAAATTTTTCTCATCCTAGTTTCCAAATTTTGGCTAAACCTTTTCTCTAATACCAACTATAGAGACCCAGGATAAATATAAATGGTTATGACACCATTTTAGATGAATATTCAGTAATTTAAAAAAATACATGTATGAGGACTATAATAATTTAGTGCCTTTGGAGACATTGAAACAAAATCTACTATCCTAGTGAAATATCTTCAACATCTCCCAGAAATATCTCTACCTTTATTACTTCTACATAAAACCTTTCTTCATTACATAGAGAAATGAAACATAAGAAAGGGGTGAGCTTAGATGATTAGTAAGGTTAAATAAAGGAAATTTGTAAGCATAACATGAACAAAAGGATATGAAACTTGAGAATATCATATGAAGATCATACCCAAAATATTTGAGATCATAAAAAATATTAGAAGTTCATAAGACATGAATCATAAGTAAATAGAGAACATAATCTATAAAAGAAAAACATAGGAATAAAACATAGAATTATGGAAAACACATAATCATATAATAACCCTATGTTAAGGCAGCCTAACAAATGCCTTTGTAGAATGTTAGGCTTTGGTTAATCACCTCTTAACCAATATCAGACTTTGGATGACCTCTTATATACCCTCTTGTTTTGGGCTTGGTATTTCCTCTTGTTTACCCTCTTGTTTCAGGCTTGGTATTTCCTCCCATATACCCTCTTGTTTTGGTCTTTGGATGTCCTCCCTTATACCCTCTTATTTTGGACATGGTATTTCCTCCTGTTTAACCTCCTGTTTTAGGGTTGGGATGCCCTCCCATATACCCTATTGTTTTTGGTTTTGGATTTACTCTTATATACCCTCTTGTTTCAGTTATGGGATTCACTATTATGGATCCTTTGAGATCAAAAAACATCTATAATTACCCAATTCATCATATGGATATATAGGTCTCACCCATCAAATAATGAAATCATATATTCTTGTGCTAAAAAACATTCATCATGTCATAACCCATGAAAATAGATGGGTTTTATAAACATCAAATCATAACCCAATAAATAAAATAGGTATCATTAACATTTCATAACATCATAACCTATGTAAAAGAGATAAGTTTCATAATAGTTTCATAAAATCATAACCTGTTAAGAGAAGTGGGTTTCAAAATAATATAACCCATGGAAGTTAAATGGGTGTCATAAGAATTATTCCATCAAAACATAAACCATTCAATAATTAATATGAATGGAACCTTGGGATTATTTTCTAGAAGGGATTGATTAACATTAAAGAATTTCATCTTATATAGAAAATAACATGAAAAGATATTTTGAAAACATTTCTTGAGGAAAATATCTTTTATCCTTTGAAAAATTATTTTTAAAGCATAAAAAAAATTTAAAATCCATTTTATTTGAAAAAAATTTGAAAACGTAGAAAGAAGTCTTGAAATCATTTTAAAAACCTTTTTCCTTGAAAACTTGTAAAATAATCTTGAAAACTTTTTGAAAACCTTTTCCCTTGAAAATATAAAAAATAAACTTCAAAACATTTTAAAAACCTTTTTCATTGAAAATAATTTGAAAAATTATAACAAAAGATTGAAAATGTTTGGAAAATGTTTTTACTTGAAATCTAATGAAATAATATTTAAAAAATTTTGAAATCCATTTAATTTAAAATACTTTTAAAACATATAAATAAGGCTTGAAAATATTTTGAAACCCATTTTCCTTGTAAATTTATAAAAGAAGCTTGAAAATGTTTTTGAAATCTATTTATTTAAAAATACTTTTAAAAACTTTCTTAGAAATTAACATTTTAAACATGAAAATAAGGATTCATAAAAATGAAAGTGGGTAAATATATACAATTTGTATGAGGTAAAAAGAATATTCCTTTCATATTGTAAAATGAGTAGAAAAAATGACTTGGTCGGAAAGAGACAAGAATATTCCTTTCCAAACATTAGTAAAATAAAAAAAGGGTAAATTTTTATTTTAAATATTATAGGATAATGGTATAATATTCTTAGAAACCATTTTTATAAAACATGGTTTTAAAAAAACACATATTTCTGACTGATCAGAGAGGTAGATTTGTACTTTCTTTACTATCTTATATAATAAATAGTGGAAAATGGGAGCAATACATGAATATATCATGAATAACCATAGGATAAGAAATTTCATCATTTTTCCTGAGATATGGATCATAATATTTCATCAAAGGAAACATAATCATAAACAATCTCAAAAAGTTATGAGATTGTTTCAATAAACATTTACCACTTGGTAAACTTGAAAAATACTCCCAATTTATGAAAATTAAATTACATGAAACTTAAAATATCATGAATATAAATTGATTCATTATATAACATTTAAATTCTATATATACACCTCATGGAAAAATATAGGTGCATAACATGGCATGTATCTCAAAGAAGGAAAATTGAGACAAAATCATTTTACCGATTTGGTAACTTTTGAAACATAGTCCCTATGAAATAAATATAATCAAATGGATATCTAAATACCCATAAATTTAATTATAAGAATCATATAATAAATCCATGGTTAGTATACACACCAAGTTCCCCCAATCCATTTTTTGGTATTTTCAACTGACACTTTATAAGGTAAGTGTGAACCCTAACAATCTCATCCTAATAAAGCCATAAAAAAGAAAAAAGACCCAAATCGATACTATTTGAAACTACCCCTACCTATAAAAAACTTTGTTAAATCAAGCCTCCACCTTCACATGGTTAATTGGCTAGTTGTCCCGTGTAGGGTCGCACGGGCCTAGAACCGATGGCTATCGTCATACCCTCTCATTCATCCAAAACTTGATGGCTATTCAATGGTGAATACTTCATTCTATGAAACCATATATGAGATATATCCTATTATTATGACTGGTGTAATTCACATTCAAAAAAAATAGATTCCAACAAACTAACTCAAATTCAGTCAAAGGCAGCATAAAACTTTGACTTGAATAAATGTCTAAATCGACTTATCATGAAAATGTGGTTACTTGAGTCTACTAGTTCCATATTCATAGCATGTAATATAAAGGAGAGGGGAGGATAATTAGATTTATTTGGTCTAAGGTTACAAAATATAGGATGCACCTCATTTATATAACTTGATCTATGGATGGTAGAAGTGCCACCTAAGTTGAGTGGAGCTTTGGGAGTTTTAATTCCTATATTATCTTTATGGCCTTGAGGAGGAAAAGATAGGTTCCTTGCTTCTGACCCAACCATTCCATCCTCAGAGGAGGAATATTCCTTGATAATTTTGGACATCCTTCCTTGGTAGATAGTAAATCCATCATCATCAATAACCAATAGTTTACCCTTCTTCACAATAAACCTTTGGGTGTCCTTTGCAACTGGAACCACTATAGCAGAAACTAGCAAGGGGGCACACTTGGCAGGTACCCCCACTTGAAACAATTCCATCCTTGGGAGAACAATGAGAGTGTGGAAAATGTTCACCCTCTAATCCCCTTTATCAGATAGAACCTCAAGCAGATCAGACTTTAATGGGGAGCTTGGGGAGCCATAGATCACCAAGACTAAGGCATGAATAGGGGAGGGAGTTGGTACTAAAAAAATGTATGGATGTTGAATAGGATTGTTGTTTGTAGAGGGGGATTCATCCACATGATCATCATAGACTGAGAGGGGACCTCTTTGATGAATACCTCCATACTGATGACATTTGGATCTCGAATTCCCTTGAAAGAATCGATATGAAAAATAAGCCACAACCTCCTCATAGATGATCTGTTTCTAGAAGCCATCCTCACCAACCACAGACAACCAAATGTGATAAGGAATAACCTTTGAAAATCCATTTAAATGAAAATATGTACACACCATGGTTGCAACACTTGATCGGTAGAATCATTAGCATGAAGGAAACAACTAGAATCATCGCCAATCCTCATTATGACACCTGGGTTCTAAAAAAAGAGACAAGCTATGAATAGGGATCCATATGGCCTAGTGCTTACAATCGTGTCCCTTGTGGAAGTTAACAATCCACCACAATAGAAGGAATGGGTGGTTTTCACACCTCTATGACTCACACGACCAAGACCAAGAAAAATCCTTGAAATACTGAAGATGAATACTAAAATGTTAGTGATCAAGAACCCTAATAGTATCCTCATTCTCCTACCCCCAAGTAGAATTTACAAACCTTGAAAAGATACTCACCATGGGCCTATCTGGACCAAACTTTGAAATGAAAGTACATGAATGGAGCGCCGCAACATCATGGAATTTGGAAGGAAACAAGGAGAATACATGAGACCCATTGAGATATTCTAAATCCTTTAGTGAGATCCTAATAGTAGGAACCTACAAAAGAAGAAATAATGTGATGGAAGGAGTATCTGAGGCCCTGGATACTCTAGAAGATAAAATAAGGGGGGAACCGTCAACCCCATGTTCTCAACCTCTAATGGAGGGAATGGTGCCGCCACGGGCAACATTAGGGTTATATCTGAGCCTAGTCGGATCCTTCTCCCCATTTTCCCCTCTATCATAGTATATACACCACAAAAAAGGAATGGTTGTTGAATAAAACATGTATCTTTCATAAATAAAAAGTGAGATGAAATCCCCTTACCTTGTGTCTTGACTCTCATTATACTCATTAAAACCACCTATATAATATATATAAATTTATTATACATATTTTAGAGAACCGTGTTACTATATCTAATACCATATTTGGTTTTATTATGAACTTATATTTCCCTCTGGTTAACAATCTTATGTTAAGGTTTCACTTTGGGTAATATCCGCTTTGTTCTTTATATGTGTCTTAATTTGTTAGATCTTTTGTCCTTATACATATTTCATGATTCCAGAATGTAAACCATGATATAGATATAAAGTATATTAAGTATATTTTTATTATAATAATATATATAGTATAGAATTATGAAATTTAATACACTGCTCATGGAGATGGTAAGTCGTACGTATGCATGAACGTTGTTTCCATTTTTATTGTCGTATTGAAAGTAAGAAAGAGAATCACATATATGTATGTATGAATATAATATAATTAAATTATAATTATAATGTTATATATATAATATAATTTCTCTAAACCCATCCTATAGTGCGTGAATGAATCACATCACTTTGAAGGTGCGGTAGTCCACACTTCCTCAAATGAAATTATCGTATTTACACTAAATGGAAAGTAAAAAAAAGATATGTGTTTTAAAATGAATTTATATGAATAAAGTAATAATAAATATAATATATTACATATATAAATATATTCCCCATCATAATTTCCACCACAGTAGGTGGTTAAGGAAAAATGAACAATCATCATTTAGTGAGGTGGTAGTTCATCATTCACATAAACAGTATGTTCATTGCCCATTTGATGGAGGTGTGTATAAGTGTATATTGAACCCTTAGAATAAAAAAATACTAGTATATTTAATATACTATTTTTTTTATAAATAAATGAGCTTAAGAGAAAATGTTACCTCTTAATCATCTAACTCCTTTTGTTTTCTGCCAAAAGGCTTCCTTGGATTGAAGGGGTGGATAAATAAAATAAAGAATGAGCTTAAGAGAAAATGTTACCTCTTAATCGTGTAACTCCTTTTGGTTTCTACCAAAAGAATTCTTTGGATTGATTTCTGCCCAATGGGAGGATTATAAGAGGAACAGAGGGATTTTGTAAAGTTTATTGGTTAGATTTTGGACGAATCTAAGTGGTTTGAGAGGTGTGAATAAGAGGGAGAGGTGGTGGTCATTTATAGAGAAGGAAAAGGGCGCCCTGGAATTTTTGAAAACAAGTTAGGTGTACCCATGTTTTTACCTAAAAATGTCATAAAATTCCAAAACAAAACTCAATAATTTATGGTTCATGGCTTAAAAAGTCCCCAAAAATGGGTTTTGGAAAAGTTTATAAGTCATTTTGGGTCTTAAATTTAAGGTTTATTACTTTGTTAACCTAATTTTTCTCTTAATCGTTGTAATTAATTTTATTCACATTCACTATTATTTTTGGTCAAATTAATATTTAAGATTATTATAAATTATAAATTATGATTATTAAATATATGGAATCCATTTTTCCAAATTCTAATCACATAATTTATAGAAATTAATTTCAATTTTATCCCACTGACAAGACAACACTACGGGTTTTAAAAGTAAAAATGATCAATGTTCGGTATATTTTTATATACAATTTCAATGTGAAATTAATTCCAATTACCTAAATTGGATTAATTGATAAAAATATTATCTAATTAAAAATTTAAACCAAATTAAGATATAATTTATTTTTATAAATAAATTAGATGAAAAATAGGTTTAAATTAAAATCTAGTGTTTTTTATTATTCATTAAAAAATGAAACCTTGTAGAAAAATTTCAAAAAAAATTCATAACCTAATTTTTATATTTCTATTACAATGATTAAGTTTATTTTGATATATTAAATCTATAAAAGTTCCAAAAAATTTATTTAAAATGGGTTCTCTATTAAAATGTGGTAATTATAACATATATAGGTTTTTAAGCATAAAATTGGGTTTTTATTATATTATGTATATCAAATATATTTGATGAATATCAAAAATATTGTATTGAATATATAAACCATATATTACATTAATATCACTCACTAATTAAAATTAATTTAATTTCTCAGGGTAAAACAGTTTTGTGACCATAAAAATAATAATATTTCCCTTTACATTCAATCAGTTTTCATATTCATATCTAATTAATTTGTAACCTATGAATTAATATTTTATTTGTGTAAACTATATATTTTCATAAATGTGTTAATATTATTCATAAACTCTAATTTAATGGGTAGGTTATAACTTATTATATTACATAATAAAATTTTAATGATATACTATTGTTCGGTAAAACTCGGTCTTGTGTGTTATGAAATCCATCTAGGAAAGTCATTATTCCTTGAAAACAAATATAACCTCAGTGTTCTATGAGGATAAATCTAAAATTAATGTTTCATTTAGTGCATTATTAACTTGGTGTTACATATAATGAAATCCAAACATATAAAATAAATTATTTCTAGTGTTTCATGAAACGTAAAATATCAAAAAGATTAAATTAATTTGAAAAAAATAACTCAAAAAATATCCAGGTGTTACGTGTTTTAATTATATAAAACAATTATAAATAATATGTAAAAATTATTTATTTCTATTAATATCTCTATGTTTAATGGTTAGGTTATAACAGTCATGTTTGAATAATAATTATAATATATTTTAGTTTTGTTAAAACTCAGTATTGTGTGCAATGAAAGCTAACCCAATGATGGGTGTAGTGAAAGATTAATTTGTTGTTGAATGTATAAGAATATTAACTTGGTTTTCCCTATATATAATTCTAAGCATGGGGTTGTATGTGACAAAAAATTAACTTGGTGTTGCGTGAAATACATGCTATCAAAGAAATATAATTTATTCGACAAAAATAAATTCATAAAAACATGGGGTGTTGAATGCTACCCCATTAAAATAAATTTTAACCTTGAAATTCATCATTCTGATACAAAATAATGCGAATAATTTTACCTCATAGTATCCTAAATTTTCCACTTATCTTTCTCAAACTATTGGTTTCACTACAAAACATTTATCGGGTGTGAGATCTTATTTTGTATAACTTTATATGTATAATCCCTAATATCCTTTGGTTATTCTTCATAATAAATATATTTCTCCAGTGGTATGACTTCTGAGTTAAATACATGTGAAGGTTCGGTTATATAATTCCTCTAGAGATATACATGGAACGTATTATATAATTGAGATAGTTTTGTTGGAAGTTCCAACCAATAAGTTCCCATCCTGATATAATCAATAATTTCAATGGGACCAATATACCTAGGGTTTACTTTCCCTTTATTATATAATTTAATAACCTTATTCCATGTAGAAATTCTTAGAAATACATTTTGAAAAACTTCAAATTATAGATCACATACTTTATTATCTACACACATTTTCTTATGACTCTAAGATGCCTTGATGTGTTGTTGAATGGATCTAACCTTATATATAATTTATTCATCTATATCAAGTCTCAATAACATTATTTATTCAACTTCATTCTAGAACATTATAGTTCTATATATATTTCAATATAATGGTTCATATTGATCCATTTGAATGCTTGAGTGATAGTTTTTATTATAAGAAAACTCAACTATAGGAAGGTGTTAATCCAAAGCACATTTAAAATCCAAAGAAAAATAAATCAACATATCTTTTAGTGTTTGAGTTTTTTCTCTTATATTTAACATCTATCTAAGGATGATATATAGTGATGAAAATCAACTTTGTATCAAGAGATTTCTATATAATTATCTAGAACATTGAGGTAAACCTTAGATTCTGATTAGATATAATGGAATGTGGTATTCTATAAAACCTTACCACTATCTTAATGTGTATCCTAGAAATTTGATATAGATATAATCATTCTCTAGTATAAATAAAGTTTTATAAATTGTTAATGAAATCTATAACAACTCATATATCATTATTCCGTTTAGACTTTTTGGGGATTCTAATGACCAAATCTTTGCTTATGTTTTCCCATTTCATGTATGATATGGTCAATGGATGAAACATCCCCTTAGACTTTTTTCTATTAGTCTTATCTTATTATCATACCAATCATTGATATATAAACTCTGTGAAATCTCTCTTCATTCTATCCCACAAGAAGTATTCTTTAAAATCTCTATACATCATCATAAAACCTAAATTAATAGATAATGAAGAACTATGATCTTCCTCTAACAACTCCTTCTTAAAATAGAGTATAAACATAATTAATAAATGGTTTTAAAACCTTATCATTCCATCATGATCAAATTTAAACTTAAGAACATTTCAAACCATTTTTTTCTATACATATTCATTTTATGCCTCTTTAATTTTCACTAGGATAGATGTTTGAACATTAAATTGAGTAAGATAATATTTTTCTCCTTCCTTTAGGATTTATAGATCCATCCTTTTGAAATATATAAATATTGTATCATTTGTAATCCTCAACATAGATAAGTAATAATGATCCTTTCGACACAAAGCATCATCCACCTTGTTCGATTTCCAATAGTGGTAATGTATTGATCAATAATAATCTTTAATCATCACTAACCATCTTCTATTATGAATTTTAAACTCCTACTATGTTAATATACACTTTAAACTCTTTTTATCATTATAATATGTAATTCATTGATTTTGTTTTCAAAGAGAAAACTATGTTCGATAGCATATGTGATATGCAACACTGAACACAAATACACAATTATTATTTAAATATTACTGATTTAACATTATATTAAATTTTTTGATGATTAGGATTAAATAATTTATGAATTATATATATTTCCTAAATATATTGATAAATTATAAGTAAATAATCAATCAAATTTTGGTAATGTCTTTTTTCTCTTCAAAATATTTTTTCATGAAAAATGATATTTATTTATTTTTATAAAAAATATATTATAATTATTTTATAGAACATTTATAAAATTTATTTAATAAAAAAATCCATTTTTTATATAAAAATACGAAAATTTACTTAGGGTGAAATTTTGGGATTTTTTGGAAAACATAGATTTTTCAGGGAATTGTGAAAAATACCATTTTTATGTAAAATTGTCATTTCTTTTGATAAATGAATTTATTTAAAAGTAAAATAATTATTTTGATTTTATTTCAAGGTAATGGAATTATTCTTTAGTTATATCTAATTAAATTAATTACATTTAAATCTTCTTTATATCGGGTTTTAATATAAGTTTGTTTTGGGATTAAAAACACATTTTTCTGAAAGATGATTTAAACTACATAATGTTTATCCATTATAATTAATTAAAATAACCCCTAATGATAAATTATTTAAATAAAAAATTTAAATTATATAAGTAAAATTATTAATTAAAATTCCTATAATGAATATTACTAGTTATAGAGTTAAAGTAGAATCCTCTTTTCCTTAAAAATGTTTTTTTTTCAGAAAACTACTTTCAAACATGCATACGGTATTTATATTACATTAAATTATTCCACATATGTGAATTTATTTTGATAAAATTTATTCTACATTTGAAATCACCATAATTAATATTAGTTAATAAGATCAACTTAATGAATAGTAACAGTAGTGAATATTTATTACCACAGTAAAAGGAAAATAGGTTAATTAAGGGTAAAATATTTTAACCAAGAATAGAAAAAAATTAAAAATAATATTATGAATATATATATTTCATTTTAATTGAAAAAAGTTTTGTATTTATTCCTTATTATTTTTATTTTATAAAAGATTATGTAATCATTTTGATAAAAATTATATTTTGATATGAAAAAACACATGTTTGTATTTTTGGGTGATATTAAAATTCAATTAAAGAATTTATTTTTATGAATTAATGTATTTTTAAAATAAATAAATTATTAATAAATTATTATTATTAAATAATTTTTATCAAATATAAATTATCATGTAACTTTTATGAAATTAAATATAATTTTTATAAGGGTTTGAAAACTGTTATTATAAAAAAACCATCATTTCTTAATAAATGTTGGTTATTATTTTAAAAGTAAAAATACACGTATTTAAAAATTTATTTTGAGAAAATGAAAAAAAAATATAATCAACACATCAAAATTATCCTATAGTGAAGTTTTCATAATTTTCTGAGACAGTATAATTTTCGAGTGAAAATTAAATACGGTATAAATATACAGTGTGTATTATGATATCAAAATGACCCAAAAATGATGTCATAAATACTATTAAGAGAAAACAAGGCCAAATATATATTTTAACTTTAAAATAATTTAATATTAAGTTTAGTTGATTAATTATATAAAGCCTTTTTGAATCCTCCAAAACCAATAATATATTTGAAGTTTTAAAATCATTTCATTACGGACACGGCTCCCTTCCACATCATTAAATGTAATATTATAATAATTTCGAACATTTTTCTTATAAAATAATTAAATCCACCCCTATTTGGTGGAAAAAATGGTCAAAACCATGTTTAGTTTTTTGGTTTTGGTTATTTTATTATATATAGTCCAAAACATAAGTTTCAGAAATAAAATAGAATTCCACACTCATTTCCTTTATAAACCCACCAAAACTCCCATTTATCTTCACTAAAAAACCTTTCAGAATGTCCTTAATCTTCCATATCCTATATATATTCCTCTTAAGGTTCCCCCAAGCTCTCAAGAAGATCTTACCAATCATTTGGAATCTCCCTCTCAAGGAAAGGGATCTCTCACTCGCCTTTTATTCAAACAGTTCTTTTACGTTATGCCTCTTAATTTCAGTTTTTTCACATTGATATATTTTATTAAATTTATTGTTAATATCTATTTTATGTATAAATTATGATATACATAATTAACTCTCATTAATATCTCCCATTAACCCTTATGTACACTTGTTACCATGCCAAAATTTAGTAAGGGATTTCACTCTTCTTATTTCCATTCAAGAACTTTCTTTGTAAACAATCCTTTTGAATCTCAATTGGTTATGTTGTTATATATTAATAATTATTCCAATAGTTTACAATTTATTCTATAATAATTATATACCATTTATTCCATCTCATTATAGCATTTACCTAAGTCGTTACCATACTGAATTTTAATAAGGGATCTCCAACTCTCCTCTTTTTTTATAAAGAATCTCTTTCATTTTATGTCGATTTAATTTCCATGTGTTAATGTTGGGATATGTTCTTCCATATCCCCCATTACTATAAATTTTATTTCTAAATTATTATATGCCCCTTTCACACTCATTATTCTCTCTCATTAGCCTTTATGTACACCTATTACCATGTTGAAATTTAGTAAGGGATCCTCTCCTTACCCTCTTTATTCAAGTTTCTCCATTATCTTATATCTTTTTTTCTCTAATTCCTAATGGGATATTTTCTTCTATATCTCCATTACTTTATATTTTATTTCTGAATTATTTGATACATGTTTCACTCTCATTAATCACTTCCATGAACATTTATACACCCTTGTTATGCTGCTGAAATTTAATCGCGATTCTCTGTGCCAAACAATTGTGTAGTGAATACCCATAGCCATTTTTTAACAAGAGTGTTCACCTTCATGCACTAATAATTTTTTATTGATTAATTAAATTTATTAATTAAACACTCTGTTACCATTGAATAAAATGTAATGATAAATGATTCTAGGTTTTATGATTCATGTGGCACACTTAAGCTTGAGAATGAAATAAATGTAATGGGTGTGCCCAAATTTATATAGTGCTCCAATGTATTAGGTAATTTTTTAGTCTTTTGATACATAATTCAAGTGATTAGGGAGTGAAACTAATCTATCATGGGAATTTTTTATCATGATTTCTTCGTATTAAGCCTTGGCCTATGTTTATGATGTAGTATTTTAAGTTGTTGCCACATTTCCCATGAAGCCTTTATGATTATCATGGCATACCAGCCTCATTATTCAGGTTTATGATTCCCACTCCTTTTATACCCCATTCGTATTCCTATTTTATATCATGTATTTCTTTATTCATGTTATTCCATGTTTATTCCCTTAATGGTCTTTATAGATCACCCCTTTCTTTTTTATTCCCACAGCTTATCCCATACAGTTTTACATAAAAAAGTAATAATATGAGCATGTCAAGTAAGTTTTAAATAATGTTGTTGTATCCCATGTCTTAAGTTTTTATTTAATTTACCTAATTCCAAAAGACACTAGACTTATCGATAATTTGGGTTTTATTATGTTTACTCTTATATAATAAATCATGAATTAATGTGTAATAAATATCATGGTTTTCATAGTTGGTATCAAAGGAAAAGTTTAGTTATTTTTAGGAAATGGATTATAAAACTATAGTGCAATCCTTAGGGATAAAACTAAGTAAAATAAAACATCCCTAAATTTTTTTAAATTATAGAGAAAGTGGATTATCATATATATCCCTGTATGGATACTACAAGTGGATGTGGCTCTGAAACAGATATAAATAGGGGTAAAATCCGAAACATCGTGTTGAGATAGACTCGACCAGGAACTAGTTCATGAAAACGGGCCTTGTGGTATGCCTATTTTGATACTCCAAGGGGATATGCATTATTAAATTTACATAATAATTATAAACCACTATTAAGGGAACACAAATAACCATAAGTATCTATGTTGGAAAATATGATTACGGATAACATATATTGAATCCTATAAATTCATAATTTAAGGAATAAACATCATTTATAAGTTATCCCTATAATGTTAATTGGCTCCACTTTTGTGTGTTTAATAGTTTAAAAGTACTCATCCTTCGGAGAGAATATGAGATTATAGTAGAAATTGATTAAATGATGAAATTATACCTCTCAAGAAAGTATATTTATTTATTTCCCTAGTCTATATGGTAAAGTAATTTCTTAACTTTGGGAAATGAATCTTGGAATGAAATTTTTTTCTTATTATGATTATTTTTAGGGAATTGATGGTCTTTTCAAAAATATCATATTTATGGTTGTGTGGTCATTGAATTTATCTTGAACATATTCTCAATCACACTATATTTCTTTTGGTTGTTATTTTTCTCTTCCATGTCTATATTTTCACTTCCCACTAATTTTTTCTTATTAAGAAACCTAGTTATGTGATGACCTTTATACTTCCCTTTCTCTCCTTTCAAGTAGATTTTTTATTAACCCTTTTTATGATGTGGGTTTCCAATAAATATATTTTCATGTGTCAAAACATTTCTTACTGAGATCAAGTTGAGATTTTTAGGATGCAATTTATTAATGGGGGAATTATGTAATGCCTCTATTTTTTCAAATATAAAACCATGTTTGATAGCATATGTGATACACAACACCAAATCCAAACAGAAAAATGATTATTTAAATATGACTGATTTAACCATTCCATTAAATTTTTCGATATGATAAAAATTAAATAATTTATGAAATATATATGTTCTAAATATATTAATAAATTCTTCGTAAATAATCAATTAATTTTTTATAATGTCTTTTTGTTCTTCAAAATATGTTTTCTTCAAAAATGATTTATATTTATTTTTATGAAAAAAATATATTATAAATATTTTCTCAAACATTTAGGAAATTTATTTGATAAATAAAACTCCATGTTTTATATTATAATATCAAAATTAACATAAGGATAAAATTTGTGATTTTTTTAGAAAATATAGATTTTTTAGTGAATAGTAAAAAATGCCATTTTTATGTAAAATTGTAATTTATTTTGATAAATTAATTAATTTAAAGGTAACATAATTATTTTAATTTTATTTCAAGGTAAAATAAGTGTTATTTAGTTATATTTAATTTAATTAATTACATTTAAATCATCATTATACTGGATTTTAATACAAGCTTATTTTTAGGATTAAAAATGTATTTTTTTTTTCTTAAAGCTTTTTTAAAATGAATATTTGTTATCCATTATAATCAATTAAAATAAAACCTAATGAGTAATTATTTAAATTAAATATTTATATTATATATCTATATTTGTGGGTTAAAATTCATAAAATGAATATTACTAGTTATAGAGTTAAAGTAAAATCATCTTTTCCTTAAAATTTATTTCTCAGAAAACCGCTTTCCATCATGCTTGCAGGTTTTTTATTAAATTAAATTCTTGCACCAATGTGAATTTATTTTGATAAAATTAATTATATATTTTTAATCATCATAATTAATATTAGATAATAAGGTCAACTTAATGAATTTTAATAGTATGAAATATTTATTACCATGGTAAAAGGAAAATAAGTTAATTATGGGTAAAAAACTAACAAAGAATAGAAACAAAGTAACAATAATAGTATGAATATATATATATATCCTTTTAGTTAAAATAATATTTATATTTATTCCATATTTTTTATTTTATAAATTATTATGTAATCAGTTTGATAAAAAATATATTTTAATACGATAAAACACACATTTGTATTTTTGGGAAATATTCAAATTCAATAAAAGAATTTATTTTGATGCATTAATGGATTTTTGAAATAAATAATATTTTAATAAAATATTATTATTAAATAATCCTTATTAAATATAAATGATCGTATAATTTTTATGAAATCAAATGCAATTTTTATAAGGGTTCGAAAACTGTTATTGTCAAAAAATCCAACATGCCTCAATAAATGTCAATTATTATTTTAAAAGTCAATATTAACATATTTAGAAAAATATTTTAATAAAATTAATATTATTTTTATAATCATCCAGTATAAATTATCCTATGGTGAATTTTTTATAATTTTATGAGACAATTGATTTTTTGGGTAAAAATTAAATACGATATAAATATATGGTGTGTATTATGATATAAAAATGACTTAAAAATGATGTAATAAATACTATTAAGGGTATTCATGACCAAATATATGGTTTACCTTTAAAATAATTTAATATTAGGATTATTTTATTAATTTTATGAAGACTTTATGAATCCTCCAAAACCTATAAGAATTTTAAGGTGTTAAAATCATTTCTTTAAGGACATGACTCACTTCCACATCAAAAAGGGTAATATTTTAATAATTTAGGCCATTGGACATATAAAATATTAAAACAAAACTTATTTGGAAGAAATCATGGGGAAAACCATGCTAAGGATTGTGGTTTTGGTTATTTTATTATATAGATTCCAAAACCTCTGTTTGAGAAATAATAAATAATTCCTCACTCTTTCCTATATAAACCCACCCAATATCCCATTTATATTCAATAAAAACCCATGGATAACATCCTTGATATAACCTCCCATCTCTATAGTCCTACTAATGCTCCTCCAATCTCTCAAGAAGCTCCTAACAAGTATTTGGAATCTCCCTCTCAAGGTTAAGGATCTCTCACTCTCTTTTTATTCAAATACCTATTTTATGTTATACCTCTTAATTTTTGTTTGTTCACCTTGTGATATGTTCTTAAATATCCCACTTAATATCCATTTTATTTAAAAATGATTATATTCCCATTTTAATCTCATTAATCCCTCCTACTAACCATTTTGTACAGCAATTACCAAGCCAAAATTTTGTAATAGATTTTTATCTTCTCATTTCCATTCAAGAAATTTATTTTTAAATTAGCCTTTTGAATCTCAATTGGTTATGCTGTAATATTTTTTTAATGATACCTATAATATAAAATTATTCTAAAATAATTAGATTCCATTTATCTTCTCTCATTTTAGCATTTACCTAAGTCATTATCATGATGAAATTTAGTAAGGTATCTCACAATCTCCACATTTTTATGAAGCATATCTTTTATGTTATGTCTATTGATTTACATGTGTTCATATTGGGATATGTTATTAAATATACCCATTACAATCCATTTTATTTATAAATTATTATATACATGTTTCACTCTCATTATTCTTTCTCATTAACCTTTATGTACATCTGTTACCATGCCAAAATTTAGAAAGGGATCCTCTCCTTCTCCTCTTTATTCAACTTTCTTTATTATCTTATGTATTTTATCTCCAATTAATAGTGATGGTATATGTTCTTATGCATCCCCCTTATTAACCATTTTATCTCTAAATTATTATACACCCATTTCACTCTCATTAATCCATTCCATGAACATTTATACACCCCTGTTATGCTTCCAAAATTTCACTCTAATTTTCCATGCCAAACAATTGTCCAGTGAATACCTATACCCATTTCCTATCAAGGGTTTTCACCTTAATGAACTTATACTTTTTTATTGATTAATTAAATTTATTTATTTTATAATAATTTATCATTAAATATAATTTTATGATAAATTATTCTATTTTTTATGATCTATGTGGAACACTTAAGCATGAGAATGAAATGAATGTGACGGGTGGTCCTTGAATTATATATTGATCTAATGCATTGGGTAATGTTTTCATCATTTGAGATATCATGATAGGGATTAGTTAGTGAACCTAGTATATCATGGGACTTTTTCCATCATGATGTCTTGGAATTTAGACTTGACCTATTTTTATGAGGTAGTTTTTTAATTTGTTTCCACATTTATCATGTTGCTATTATGATTATCATGATCTATCATGCCTCATTGTTCATTTTTATGATTCTCACTCCTTTTATTACACATTAATATACCTATTGTATAAATTTTATTAATTTCTTCATGTTATGTCATGTTAATGACCTCACTGGTATTTATATATCGCCCCTTTATTATGTACGCTCCAGGTTATACCATGCAGTTTTAAGTTAAATGGAATAATATGATCATGTTAAGGAAGTTTTCAATAATATTGTTGTATCCCATGTTTTAAGTTGTTATATAATGTACCTAATTCCCAAATATACTAGAATTATCAATCTTAAGGGTTGTATTATGTTTACTATTATGTAATAAATCATGAATTAATGTGTAATAAAGCATTGGGTTGTCATAATATATCACACTTATCTCCGTAAAGATAATGAATCAATGTCTTTAATGAAAAAATTACTGAAGCTAACTCCAAATCATGATTTGGGTAATTTTTCTCATGAATATTTAATTTTCTTTAGGAATAATATATAACCATGTCATTATACATAAGAGTCCATCCGAAACCTTCTTGTATTCAACACTATATATTACAAATCCTTCTCCACGGTAGGGTTATATATGCACATGTTTGTTGACGAATCTTCTCTTCAGTTCCTGGAAATTTTCCTCACATTCATCTATCCAGAGGATCTTGGCTCCCTTCTAAGTTAACTCATCCATAAGATTAAATAGTTGTGATAAATTATCCACAAACTATCTATAATATCTAGCTAAACCAAGAAAACTATGGATCTCAGTAACCATGGTTGGTCTGGGCAAACATTCAATAGCTTGTTTCTTTGATGGATCAACTGATATACCCTCTATTGAGATTATATGACTCAAAAATGAAACCTTTTGCATCCAAAATTCACACTTTGTAAATTTTTCTTATGTTTTATCCTTCCTCATGGTCTTTAGTAAAATTCACAAGTGATCTTCATGATCTTACTTGACCATTGAATAGATAATAATATCATCTCTAAATACTACCACAAACTTATCAAGGAAATATACTTAGACTATATTCCTTAAATCTATAAAAGTAATAGGGGAATTAGTAATACCTAAAGGCATAACTATATATTCATAGTTTTCATACCTTAAAATTAATGTTATATTGGGTAGATCCTCCTTATTGACCCTAAATTGATGATATCCATAACTAAGGTCAATCTTGGAAAATTATTAAGCTTCGCGCAGTTGATCAAATAAGTCTTCAGTACTAGTAATAGGATTCTTCTTCTTAATTTTGATCTTGTATAGCTCCCAAAAATAAATATAGAGTCAAATTGATCCATATTTCTTTTTAACAAAAAGAATATGTGCATCTCAAGGTAACACACTTGGCCGAATTAATCCCTTGTCAAGGTTCCCCTGTATTTACTTCTTTAATTCTTACAACTCAATCAGGGCCACTCTATAGAAAGCCTTTGAAATTAGTGTGTCATCGAGTATGAGTTCTATTAATAACTAAACTTCACTCTTTTGTGTAAGGATAGTAAACTCTTCCAAAACTACATCAAAAAATTATTTCACAATAGGCATATCATTGATGTCTAGTTTCTCCCTAACCATAAGAGATAAACACCCCTTTTGAATGTGAATTAAGACCCTTATAGAGGATGTGACCTATATTGGAAGTTTTTGCATACCTGCACATTGATATAAAATCATATGTTGGTTTTGAATATAAAATGCGACTTCTATTTCTTGAAAATTGATGTGGGATTTATGTATATAAAGTCAATCCATGCCCAAGATAACATCAAATTAAACTATAGAAGTAATGACAAAATTTTAAAGAAGATAATTCCCACCAATTTCAGCTAGAGAAGAATCATATACTTGATATGTGATCATTTTACCATTATGGTTTTTCACTACTAATTATACATCTAATCATTTGGATGGAATCTTGATACCTTTAAAAAATTATTTATATAATAAATAAGGGGTAAATCTAGAGTAAAATAATACATTATAAGTTTTAGAGTGGATATTAAGTGTACCTTTCACCACATCGTTATCACGCCTCTTTTCAAAAATAGTGATCGCATGTGATATCCCTTTGTCTCTTATCTTAAGAGGTTTCTAACATCGATCATTGTCATTAACCTTTGATTTTTGGCACTGGTTATCATAGTTCTCATACTCCTTTCATTTGAAACACTATAGTGTGGGTGGTGCATTATATGTATCTTTCTCTCTATTCACATAATTAGTTAAATTCTTCCCATTACTTCAGAAATCAATTTCATGATGACCATCCCTTCTACACTTAAAACATTTACTAGTCCACCTAGGAAAATTTCCTCATATCTTCTTCCCACACTTTGAGCATAATGTAAATATCATATTCTTATCTCCATGGTTTTTATATTTTCTATTGAAATCCATCTTCCTATTCTTACAAAAATCATGAGATTGATACATAACTCCATCATACATATCCTCATTGATTGAAGATTGAACAATATATTTGTATCTACTGAACCATATGATGGATAATTCCCTTTAGAGACTTGGTTTTAAGCCATTGAATAATTCATCAACCTTACTTTCAGGTTGGATGATAATACCAAAATCATACCTCACAAGTCTTGTAAAATTTTCCTCATAGTTAAAAACACATTCATCGCCCTTTTTATTTATCTTAATGAACTCTTTCTCTATCATCGTATGAATAATAAAAGGAAATTACTTGTTGAAAAATATGTTCTTGAACTCAAACCAATACATAGAGTCAATTTCATCCTTTTTACTTATATTATTGATAAGAGTCCACCATAGATCTACTTCAACTTCCAAATATTAGTCAATCAAAATGAATTTTTCAAGTTACAAACACTGGAGAAAGTAAAATATATTTGTTCTACACTTCTTAGAAACTATCAAATCAGTGGATGAACTGAAGGAAGGTGGATGTTGTCTTATGAAGAACACAACAAAAAAATTTCCTTCCTTTGTTTGGAATTACAACATGATTCATATTTTGAGAAATTTTTGTGATTATAGAAATGATCTTTTTCATTCCTATACTATATCATTTGTATGCTTAGGAGGAAATTCATTTCATTTTCTGTCACACTTATCATTAAAATGGTAACTTTGGGTTCTAGACATTGACTAAAACCAAAAATAATAGTGAAATGAACAATAATCATAATGGGGAACCACATTGACATGTAAAATCACTTATAGGATTCCTAAGTCATGAAACCTCCTCCCTTAATCTAAGACACATTATGTTTATCCTAGGTTATTCATAGTCATATTATATTTCAATTCTTCATGATAGTTTGTAATTATTTTAGGATTTTAAAATTCATATCCATTGGGAGTGTTAAACTAGGTGTGAAATATGGACTATTGTCGGGTACCAGTTCCTAAATGAGTCTAGTTCAATGAAGTATTTTTAGGGTTATTACACTAAGGTACCACTATTCCAAATCCACATCCAGTTATAATATCTGGATTAGGATTTATTTTTAGGAAACCACCCTATCTATCATTTAATAAAATTCTAGTACATTTTTCTATACTTTGACTTATCCTTATACATATCATTAGACATGTCCTTAGGGATATCACTAAGGTTTTATCATACTAGTTTCCAATGTATAAATAAACCTATGTTATGATACCAACTATAGTAACCCAAGATTATCATATATAGATATGACATCATTTTTTTATGAATATTCATTACATTTCCCAAATACATGCCTAAGAACCATAATAGTTTAGTGCATTTTCAAACTTTCAAACATAAACACTGGTCCATAAGTAAGATATGATGTCTCCCACTACATTCTTCATAACTACAACCCTAATTAGACATATAATACATAATACATTTCTCCATAACCTAGGAAAAGGAATAATAAGAAAGGGTGAGCTCGGATTCTCAATAAGGGTAATTAAAGAAGATATATAAGCATAACACAAGCATAAGGGTATAAGTACATGATCATAACATATGAAAACCATAAGATTCATGTCAAAGATTATAAAATTAAATCATGGAATTAATATTGGAATTTTATAATACATGAATCATAATATAATCAAAGAACATGATCCATGATATAATAACATTGGTTTAATACATGGATTTTTGGAATACAGATAAGCATAAAAAATCATTTCCATAATAGTAAATGCTTACTAATAAGGCTACCATATTGGAATGGTTTCACTCCCCATACCATCATAGTAGTCAAGGTTCACTCTCAATACTATCATGAAGGACAAAGTCCCTTAGTGGATTGAGTTCATTCCTTTTTCCAGTCATGTCTATCTTATAAGATATAAATCTTTACCCAATGCATTAGAGGGAGATATTGGTCCCACCCATCACATAATAAAATCCATATTTATGTGTGACACAAGATCATAAAAATTAAATATATCATTACCCTTGAAATAAAATTAGTATCATATTAATTTCATCATATCATAACCTGTGCAAATGATATAGGTTTCATAATCATTTCATCATAGCATAACCCATGAAAAGAAGCAGGTTTCATAATAATTTCGTTATGGTATAAATCATGGAAGATAAACAAGTTTCATAAATATCATGAAATCATAAACATAAAAAATTAAAAAAAATAAAAAGAATGATATATTTGTATTTTATCCTCATTAATTCATAGGTAACATCAACGGATGAAATATTTATATGGAAAATGATTATGATCAATCATTTAAAACATTTCTTGAGGAAAATTTACATTCCAATTTAAAAATCACTTTTAAGAATGTAAAAAAATTAAAATAATTTTTTATTTGAAATAACCTTTAAAAAATATAAATTAATCTTCAAATTAATTATTTTTCATGACATCAAAAAATTATTTTCATGTCGTACATGTCAAAACAAATATTCCTTTTACATTTTCAGTACAATCCAAATAGGCATTGTTTGGAAAAGAGCATGAATATTACTTTAAAAAAAAGTTTAAAAAAAATTAAAACATGGGTAAAAACGTCTTTATTGAATCATTTTGTGAATAATAAAACATTTTTGAATGTGTTTTTATAAATCATGTTTTTGGAAGAAAATGAATTTCTGACTGAAGATAGAGTTAAGTCGGATTTTATTAAAAACAATTTCGCAGTTATTTTAAGTTTTAAAGAGTGGTAAAATGGTATTATTACTTAAAAATATCATGAATAACCAGAGAATAATAATATTTATTTATTTATTTATATACTTATCATACTATTTTATCATTAAAAACATAATCATAAATAGTCTCGATAAATGATGAGATTGTAACATAATTTTTTTACCAATTTAGTAACTTTTAATTGAAATACCCATTAAGGAATGACATAAAATAGAACTTAAAATATCTTTAGGATAAATAAATTCATGATATTAGATTTCAAATATGTTTTATATACACCTCATTAAATAATATAGGTGCGTAACATAACATATGTCTCATAAAAGGAAAATTGAAACAAAAATATCTTACCTTAAGTCTTCAATTATGTTGTACTCATTTAAAACACCTGTATAATATATATAATTTTATTATAAATATATTAAATAATTTTATTTATATATATATATATTACCATATATTATTTTATTGTGAATTTTTATTACCCATTTATTAACAATTTCATGTTAAAGTTACATTTCAGGCAATAACTGTTTTGTTTTTCTTGTATATTTTAAATTCTTATTTTGGGTCATCTTACTTAGATCATGGTTTCATAATCTAAAAAATGTTAGAAATTATACAAATATTATATATATTCATTATATATGTTTTTATAGTAATCTATATAATTTAGTGATAGAAAAATTAAATACAGCGTTAATTGAGGCGGTGGGCCATACGTATGCAAGAACATTGTTTCTATTTTATTGTTGGATTGAAATAAATAAAATTAAATAATATATATTATCATTAAATAATATTTTTTATTTCATATATATTACATATTTCTATTAAACACATCCTTAATACATTCTATGTAAAGTGTGAACGAATCACATCACTTCACAAGGTGGTAGTTCGTCGTACACATGAGCGATGGTATCATATTCACACAAAGTGGATAGTATGAAGTAATGTGTGATATAATAATTCCATAATCATAATATCATCAGAAATTTTATATATAAATAATAAATCTATCTCTATTTCCAATATTGATATGTGGTAATGGAAAATCGAATGATATTTGTTTGTGATGCGGTAGTTCGTCATACACACAAATGATGATTTCATAACCAATTTGATGGATGAGGATATTTTTTTAATTCATTACATTAACATAACAAAATATTAGTATATTAATGATACTTATGTTATTATATAAGCATTAAATAAAAATAATTTCATGGGTTTGAGCAAGAAAAAAACAAAAAAATGCTCGTTGATGAATGTTACCTCTTCTTCGGGTATCCTACTTAGGTTTGTACTAAAAGCCTCCATGTGATATATTTATACCCAAAAAAAGGATTATATTTTGAGGGGATGTAATTTTATAATTGATTTTATTAGGTCTTTGATGAACAAAAAGGTTTTGAATGTGTGAATAAGAGATGAGAGGGGTGGCCTTTTATAAGTGGGGGAGAGGACACACTTGGTATTTTTTTTAATAAGATTGAGTGCTCTAATGTTTTTCATATTTTAAAAAGTGTAAAAATGGATAAAATTAGAACCTTATATATTATAATAAATAAATATGATAATAAAATATATTTCATACAGGTTTATGGGAAATTTTAACCCTTATCATTTTAGTTTAAACCCTATGAAACCCATTTTTACCTTAACCACGGTACTTAATTTTTACTACATTCACTATTAATTTTGGTAAAAAATTAATTTGACATTATTATATTATATAAGTTATTCTAATTCCAAATATGGAATCTATTTTATTAAATTCCATTAACATAAGTGGGAAATTTTAATTTAAAATTAATCCTACAGATGCAATGAGAAAGCAGGTTTTAACGAGAAAATGTTCAAAACTTTACAAAGTTTTCATATAAAAATTCAAAATTAAATTCAATATAATAAAATAAATTAGATTTATGGATTTATTATTGAAAAAAATAAACTTTAAAACAAATTTAAAATATAATTTAAATTTATAAATAAATTAAATAAAAATGTGGTTTTCAATTAATAAATTAGTATTTTTTATCAATATGTTTCCTTTGTATATAAAATTATGAATAATATTTAAAAATTAGTTATTATTATTCATATCACTAAGTTAAGTGGTTATGTTATAATAATATAATTTGAATAATATTAGTAATATATCATGGTTTTGTTAAAACTTGGTATCATGTTCAACACAAGCTTACCAAGTATTGTGTGTAGTGTAAGCTTAACGTGGTGTTATGTGTAGAGAAAGATTAATGTGGTGTTGTGTGTAGCACAATATTAACATGGTGTTGTGTTTAATACAATATTAACTCGGTGTTACATGTAACGTAATCTATCAAAGAAATTTAATTTATTCGGAAAAAATAAATTCATAAAAACTTAGGGTGTTGCAACTATATTCAAATATTTCAAGTTAATAATGATGATCTATAAGTAAAACTATTTCAAATAATCAATGTGGAACACCATTTCTAACATTTCTTAACAATTTAGCTCAGATTTGTTTAATATCTTGTCCAAATATTTCTATATCTAAATCTATATATCACTCAAATCATAAAATAGTTATCAGGTAGACTACATTTGATAATTAAACATATTCCATGAAAAATATCCATTAAAATTTGCAATAATTATGATTAAATCCATTATTAAAATAGTTAAATTTTCATTTATCAATGAAATAAGGTCAAAGAGGTGCTCCCACCATTAATAAATTTACATAAATGTGATAAGGTCCAGGTAATGTTATTCAACCATTTGAAAATTCATTTATTTCAATTGTATATTCTACTAAAAGGGGAAATAACTATATGAAATATAAATAAAATAACAAGCCCCTTTCCAAATCCATAATCCATAATTGATGATTCATTAATAAGTAACTAGTCCAACATGCCTCAAGGGGATTGAATTACATAGTCATGGTATAGGGTTAATGGGAATATAATTAATACACCCAATTCCAAATGAGAAAGTTATGAATTAACATAAGGCAATAAATTATACATTCCCTATTTTAATTCAATTAAAAAATTTATTATCATTTAATCAGTTTCCTTATTAATACTCAAACCAAACACTCTTAAGGGGTGTTTTGGTTAGATACAAGCAATGGACAATGAGGTAAATTTTTAAGACACACCCAAATGGGCGATACAAGATGAGGTCACAAACCTCGAACCATGTCAAGGGGTATAATGAAAATCAAGGATATGGAATAAGAATTTAATTTAAGTTATTTCATAATTTTTAAGTAACTTTCTGAAATTCTATCGTATTTTAAAACAGAAACAATTTATAAAAGGTGATACTTTAAGGGAAAATAAAATAGACCACCTACCTCATTCTTAGGAAACTTCACTCATCCAATATAGTCCTTTAATTAAAGCTAAAATTATATAAAAGGAAGAACCAAATAAATAGCCTAAAATATGGCATACTATTTTACACAACAGTAGCATTTCTATGGGAGAATAATATAGAGAAATGAGGTAAGAGGAGTTGTAAACTCACCTCTAGGATTTAAATTCATCTGATGATGTTTGATTTAGAATAATAATAAAGGAGATACACTCATGGAAGAGTATATAGGGGAGGGTGTACATAAGGATCTATTGGGCATGAATGATGAAGGAAATAGGGTGAACCCCATTTAAGGTCAAAAGGGAAAAAATTTAATTTTCCCCTTTAAATGAATCCTATAGTTTAATTGCATGGTTAGATAAACCATGTAGGACTCACTACCCAAGAACCATCCTACCTCATTGTTTCTAATTACAATTTACATAATCATGAGCTAGCCATGTGGTTTTACTATTCTAAGAATCCTTATCCCATACAGTTACAATGAATAATTAGGAAAATCATGTTCCAACCATATGGATCCCTCTGCACCTCTACACCAAAATTTATGTTTTTTTGGGCCACCTCACACAACATAAAAATATCATTTCCCTTAACAAAATATATCATACATTTTTTCACATAGTTAGTATTATCCATGATCCAACTGTTAATGTAGGGATGTCTCTCCCGAAAATGGTCTTTCAATAACCAAATCTCCAAAAACTAAACTCAAATTCCATGAAATATATCAAGCCATAAACCCCATACAAAATAAATTATCATTAATTTCATCTCTTTTAATTTCATTTAGAATATAGATTTGTAATTTTTTCTATCCACCAGATGAAAAACACATAATCCATTGAAATTTTTCAACCTACCAAAAACATGGGATCTTGAAGAGTTTCTCAACCTCCATCAAGTTGATTTGACTATGAATCAGAATTCCAAGGTTTTGTTGAACTTTTTTTATTTTCAAATGAGTTAGTTTCAAATGATATGGTTAATTCCCAAATGTTTTATGTGGTTTTTCAATCATATATTAGATCCTATTTAATTATGATAAATTTTTCCTCTTATGTTGATATTCTGGATAGAGGTATAATGGTATCAATTGATCTGGACTATAAGTTAGGTTTGATAGTAGTTAAATCTACTCTTAGTAACAACATAATTGGTACCTTTTAAGGGAATAATAAATAGGATGGGTCTTGTAGTGAAAATAGCAGTGGTGGATCTCAGCAAAAAACATTTTCCTAATCATTTACAATGTTGGGTAATGGCCCACTAACTTGTTTCCAGTGTGGAAAGGTTGAGAACATAAATCATGCTTGAAATGAGGTTATGTAAATATGTATCTTTTGTGGAATCTCTAGTAAATTACAATGGTTTTTCCATGTTTTTAACTCTCTATATAGTCATATAGTCTATTCAATACCAAGAGGATCTGTAACACCCTAGAATAATGAATGGTTAAATGAAAAAATGATATCACTCATGTCAACAATGTGTGCCTTTATTTTTAGGATCCTACGATATTAGAACTACATAGTTAATCATGATTGGCCTAGATTAGTGATCATAATGGGTGACCTTCTGGGAAGTTTCCCATAGTGTGTGCGAGTGAGGACAAAGAACACTATAAAGAACATGTGTTGGCTTATCAGGATAGTCGTTAGCCAGATGATCTGTTTAGGAACATGGGTGGGCCTTGAGGTGGGGACCACATATCTATAAGGCAATTGGTGGTACCTTGTAGGCCAGGACCCAATGACTATGTTAAGGTGGGGGTTTTTTGTTTTCAGGGGGGGCTCAATTGTTACATTTGGTATAAGAGATGGTACCCAGCCTTAAGTGTGGTGCACTACCTAGGGTGAGATTTAGGGTCCACAACTTGGACATTGTGCTCTAAATGTTGATTGAATGTAACACCCTATAATTATAAAGGGTTAAATGACTAAATGATATGACTCATGCCAACAAGTTTCACCTTTATTTTCAGGAGCATGCCTGATTAGAACTCCATAGTTAATCATTCTTCGCCAGGAGTATTGATCAGGATGGGTGACCTTCTGGGATGTTTCCCAAGGTTTGTGAGAGTGAGGAAAAAGAACACTAGAAATAACATGTGTTGGACTGTGGGGATATAAATTAGTCAGATGACCCATTCGGGCATGTGTTTGGGCCCCAGCATGGGGACCACATGTCTGAAGGGAAACTGGTGGTACCTAGCAGGCTAGGACCTGATGACCATGTTAAGGTGGGGTGTCTATGTTTTCAGTGGGGACCAGTTATTATAGGATCTATAGTGTAGTCAGATGATTTAAGATATAATTATGTTCCAGTCACATCCATCGAAGACAAAGATCCTTCACATAATGGAAAATTCACCAATAGAAACTCAAGCAGTTCCTACGATAGTGAGAGGTACCATTAATATTGATTTATATTTAGTGAATTAGTTATTTTATATAAATTAATCTCATTATTTCATATCTACTCATACTTTGTACTTCATAAATATTTCTATAGAGCTATTGTCTTATGTAGTGTAAATGTTTACACCTCTATGGACAAAGAGAGAGCAGGGTCATCAATTCCCCTCTTGTACTTTCTCTTTATAAAAAATTGATCTCATCTAGGATTTTTTTCATTCTTAATATGAATCCTCCAGATATTATTTTTTTTCATGGATTGGTTGTTGGATAAAAAATCCCAAATTGACTGTTATCTTTAGTAGTTCTCTTATTCAACTCTGAATTTTCTGGGTTTCCACTGATGAGGGAGTTAATGTTTTCAATCAACTGGGTACTAGGTACACAGCCTATTTATATACACTATTACTCTATGGAACTAGGTAATCTAAAATTTTATAATACTAAGTTGTATGACTTGATTTTCAGAGTCTTAATTAGGATAACTGTGTTTCCTTGGGAAGAATCAGTTCTTTTTTCCAAGAATACTAATGGAACCCTTCACCAATGTGTTGATTAGTGAAATATTAATCAGTTTAAGTTCAAGAATAATTATCCATTTTTCCATATTGATGATTTGTTTAAACATCATAAAGGGTTTAACTGGTTCTCAAATATTGATCTTCTTTCTGGTTACAACCAACTTAGGTTCAAGGTGACTGATATCCCAAAGATCACTTCCAAGAGAAGTTGTGACCACTATGAGTATCTTGTTACACCCTTTGGTTTATCAAACTCTCCTTCAATGTTTATGGAATAGATAAAATTGACACTTCTGGATTTAGGAAGTGAATATCCTAGGGAATGTGGTCTTGGGACATCATATATCATTTGATCTTGAAATGGTGAGAATTTTCATGTCTTGGGAAGAACTATAGAATTTATTTATGATTTAAATATTCATAGGTTTGGGTAGTTATTACCACTATTCTATAAAATTTTTCACAATAATGGATTCTCTATTGACCACACTCACTCAAAAGGGAGTGAAGTTAATTTTGGATTTGAAATTTCAGGCTTACATTGATTAATTGAAGTATTGTTCAACTATAGATTCATTATTGACTCTTTCAGTGGTAGGGAAGGGATATATGGTCGTTTGTTATGATTAAAGTTTAGATTTGGGATACTTTCTCATATCGGGTGATCATGAGGTGTCTTATGGTTCTCATTGGGTTTGGCCTCATGAGAATAAATATACCACACATAATATATAACGCATATCTATGTTTCATTATTCTAGTAGTTGGGGTCACTACCATATTTAAGAAATCATTATATTTTCTCTAATCACAAAAAATTTGAATTATATCATCTTGAAAAAGTATATAAACCTTTAGAAGAGGTTATGTATGGAGTACCTATAGTATTTTTTCATTGATATTACCTACATCCCTAGTAATGTGAATGTTGTTGCTGGTGATTTGAGTAATAAACTTTCATCCTAGGCTATGAAATAATCATTGGAGGAGAAGAATCTGATGGATCCCTTATCTCATATGAATTTGGGAGTCTAGGAGGATGAGACTATGGTTTTTTTGTAAAATCCGTAGTTGATATCCTCTTTTACTGAGATGATTCTCCTATAGTTACATATTGATGATGAGTCTTGAGGCATTATAGATTCTTTATATAGTGGGGAGACCATCAGTGAGTGGCCTATATCTTATGATGAAATCCTTTATTTTAGGGAGTGTTGTATAGTTCATCACCTATGAGGAAGTAAGTGATGGGATATTGTCATCATTCCCAGTAGAAGGTACACTCTAGCGTGAAAAATATGTTTTATGATATAAGGTGATGATTTTGGATCCCAATAATAAAATAAGATATAACTAATTTTGTTTCCCATTGTTATACATGTGACCATATTAGGGTTGATTAGTAAAATCCCTCAGGTTTATTCAACCCCTTCTAATTCTAACTTGGAAATGGGATTATGTATCAATCGAATTTGTTAATGGGTTTCCACATTCACCTTTAAGAAAGAATTAAATCTGGTTGGTAATTGATCTATTTACCAAATAATCTCAATTTATTCCCATTCATGATACCACCAATGTTATGGATCTAGGAAATCTATATGTTCATGAGATTTTTAGGTTTTATTTAGTTTAATCTACCATTATTTTTAATAGGTATCCCCAATTCACATCTTGTTCTTGGAAGAGTCAACTAAGAGGTGATGGGATCCCTAGTATTATTAAGCACAGTATACCTCTTATAGATAGATAGTAAGACAGAATGAGCTATATAGATTCTAGAAGAAAGTATTTTTGCTTATGTACTTTACTTTGGAGGATCTTGGGATTTTCATTTGGGGATACTAGAGTTTTTTATAATAATAGCTACCAGTCATCCATTATAATGGAACCCTTTGAGGCCTTGTATGTTAATACTTGTAAATATTTACTTTGGTGGACAGATATTGGTGAATATTCCCTTTCAAGACCTAGTTTTTTCTAGGATATGATGACTAAGATCCATATTATTTGACATAGATTGGTGATATAACATAGCTGGTACAAATCCTATGTGGAATTTCATTCACAACATTTGGAATTATCGGTTGGCAAATGGGTGTTACTAAAAATATCTCCTTGATTCCATCACTAGAGTCTTGGAAAAAAATGGAGTTTGGCACTAAGATATGTGGGATTATTTGATATCATTGACTATATTTTGAAGGTGTATTACTGTTTGGATTTCACACCTCTTATGACATAAATCCATGATGTGTTCTACATTTCATAGCTCAAGAATCATTTCTCAAACCAATCTTATCTTTTATATTGTGATGACCTTGATTTTGAACCTAATATGACTATAGTTAAGTATCATTTTCATATTATCAATTCTGAAAAAAAAATCTCTATGGGAATTTCATACCATTAGTTCCGATTATGTGGAAACATGGCTCTGATTCTTATAATAAATGGGAGTTTGAGGCCTTGATGTGAGAGATGTTTTCACATATATTTGTTATATACTCTTCTTGATAATATTTATGGGGGGGAATCATTTATGGTGGGGAGAATTGTAACAACTTGAGACTTTATTTTAGGTACTCAATTTTTTTATCATATTTCTTAGATCTCTTCTTGGATCGATTTGGGTGAAAATTTTCAATATTATAAGTTTATGGGATAGGGAATGGTTGTCGCGTGGTTAGAGAAAACCATGTGGGTAATCCTTAGAAACCATGAACCATATGTTGGAGTTACATAAGAGGGAACGTGGTTAGGTGCACATTTAGTCAAACCATGCATCATACCCCTCAAAACATGTGGAATGGGATATTGGGTTCATGTACAGTTGGAGCATGGCTTGTCAAACCATGTGTCCAAATTTTTCAGGTAAGTATCCTAGAAGGGGGAACATTGGTGATATAAGGTTTGTCAAACCATGATAAAAAAACCATGTGACATGAATTAATTTTTCAGAATTTTTATTTGAATATCAGAAACACTTCTGATTTCTCTCATTTCGCCTCTAGTGGTTTAGGCTCTCAACCAAGGGGACTCCTCTTGGAGATTTTGGGGATCCCTTGCCTCCCGGTGTTGGGTTTTAATGGATCATTGGGAATTTTATATATATATATATATATATATATATATATATATATATTCTCAATGACATGTTCTTATTTCATGTTGTTCTTCTTTATGATTCTAGATCCACCCTTCTAGTCTTCAAGGAAACCGTAGATCAAGGCTTTTGATACTAGATCTATGGTTTTCTAATTGATATGATTGTATTTATTATAGATCCATATTAAATTTGGGATTTCATTCCCCAATCTACATTAGTCATTGTGATATTTATGGAATCATTGAGGTATATTTTTCCTCTCTCATTGTTCTAGAGATGATGAATTAGATATTATTATTCAAGAAGTTTGGTTATAGGATCATCCCTTCATCATTATATCCCTTCCTTTACTTATGGATCCCTTATTGGGTGTTTATGATAACATGGATTGATGTTGGTGTTTTATTAAGTAATTACTATCAATTTAAACCTTAAATTCTTGTTTATTTTGAAATGGATTTAAAAATAATTTCCAAATATTTATTTGAGTTTCTTGATTATTATTTTTTAATTGGGATGGTGTGTGTTTGTGAAACCTCTTTGATTATGTTTTTTCAAATGATGTTTTGATTTTTTAAAATATATTTTAAATTAAATAGTTATTTGATAAAATACTTTAAATATGGTCCTTGAGAAATTATGGAATAAAGTGCTTTATGATTTTGAAATGAAATGAATTGTTTTGGAAGGCATCAGTTTTGATGAAAACCATTTTTTGGTTTTTTAAATTAAATTTCATTATTTGAAACTTGAACTCAGGGTCTATTGAAATGATTTGAGATTGATTAAAATTAATTAGATCCCCTTTTATAATTGATTGAATTCATGCACATGGATGTTTGGGTGGTTAGGTGGGTAGTATAGGATAGGAACACTAGGAATGTATTAATTCTACATATAATTAGACTAAATATAACAAAAACAAAAACTTTATGAGGGTAAGGAGTTAATTTTTTGGGGTGTTCTTTTATTCCCCTAGGCCTGAGATATAAGGATGTGTTTACACATAGAGCCTTATTTCACTGAGATGTGTGAAGATCCTTTATTCTTGATCAAAGAAATTTTGGAAGATATAATTTTGTTACTATGATTGATGAAACTTTGTGCATGAAAATGTTGAGGAGATAATTTATTCATTCTCATTTTATAAAAATACTCACTCGTGCCTATTTTGTACAAGCCATTGAAATTATTTGAAAATAAACTTTTGTAATAAACTATGAAATGATCGAATTTTCATTTTTTATCTAAATTAATAATATATTGTTTATTTTATATAGAAATTATTTTGTAATGATGGGTGGAATCCAACTAGGGTATTGTAGCTTAAACTATAATTTTTTCTTTTATAATTTGTAGGCATTATTATTCCAAGTCTAGGGAAAGGAAAATAACCACTTAGAGGTGGTGGATGTTCTTGATTAATGGGACCTTAGGAGTTGGTGGTGATTAGTGGAGTGTGTGATCCACATGTTACATGGATATATATTGATGAACTCTTTTATTGTTATGTTATGACTTATGTTGATGTTATATTTGGTACTTTTACTTGATTACTTTTGGTATAATTATCTTGATTGATATATTGTCATAAGGGTTGTTATGGTTTATTTCTACTATTTTCATTTGTTTTAGGTAATTATTTTAGTGAAACCATTCCCTATTTATTGTATTTGATTCCCATGTGCTAGTTGCTAGCCTATGGGGATTTATAATTCCTTTAAAGATTTGTCCAGACTAGTTTAGGTATAGTTTAGGTGAGTTATCTAGGTTGGTTCATGAAAGGAAGGACACCTACATCTGAGAGGTTATAACTTGTACATATATTTTTTATGGGACCATCTCCCATATGTTCTCACATTGGGTTATTTTACTTTTTGAAATTTATCGATGATAAAACTAGGAAGGTATGGGTATACATACTTAAGAACAAATCTAAGGTATTCAGAGTATTTATTTAATGCATATCCATGGAGAAAAAAGATACTAGAAGTAAGATTAAGTGATTATGGCCTAATAATTCAAGGGAGTATTATAGTAGGGAATTCCATTGGTTTTTCTGGAGAAAATTAATTAGGTTAAAGAAGACTATTCCATGATCACTATAATATAATGGTTTTGATGAGCATATGAATTAGATATTGATTAAAAAGTGTTAAAGAATGAGGCTGCACATTGGTTTCAAAAAGGATTTCTGGGAGGAAACTATCAAAAATGAAAATTATCTCATGAACAAAATTATATCCCTTCTATTATAGTAGGAGGTTCCAAAACAATGTTGTTCTAAAAAAAGATTATATGTTTCTCACCTTAAAGTTTTTAGATATTCTTAATGCATCCATGTTGATGAGTACTAAGAAAAACTTAAAAAATATCCTATGCATGTTTCTTTATTGGGTATGGTGATGACAAAATTAGGTTTTATCTATAGTATAATAATAAATGGAATATTTTATGATGATGGGATTCTATCTTTAATGAGAAGATATTTGGGAAATATAAGAACATGGTGGAATCTAAATTTAAGAGGAAATAATCAAAAAACACATCCAAGTTGATATGAATGTAAGATTGAATGATCAAGAATACTTATAGAGAATAATAATTTTTTAATAGACTTTGGGTTTGGAAGTACTGGAAAGATATGATATTATGGAATCATGAGGAAGCATTCTAGAAGATTTAGTTTCAGAAGGAGTTGGGCCAAAAGTGGGTGTGTAGAGGTATACCATGATTAAATAATTGTTTCAAGGGTCCATAACTTATCTTAAATAATTTTTTCATATTAATGTACAAGAACCCAATAGTATAGAGGAAGTGGAAAGTTTTAGTGATTCTATAATATTAGAGTAAGTTATAAAAAAATGAATGGATATTTTTTTATATAAACAGAACCTAGTATCTAACAAAAAAGCCACAATGAAAGAATTTGTTGCTAAATAAATGGGTATATTATTTAAAGGAGTAAGTTGATGATAGAATGTGTTACAAGGAAAATTTAATTGTTAAGGGTTTCAATATAAGTAAGGAACATATTCTCTAAAATCATCTCTCTAGTTTTCATACAAAGAACTATATGGATGGTGTTAATTTTGGTTTCTTACGAAATTATTCATTTGGAATAGTTATATGTAAAGATAACATTCATTCATAGTGATTTTAAGGATGAGGCCTATATAAAGTAGTTGGAGGGTTTCTTGGACAAATGAAATGTGGTATTGGTGTCTAAGTTGAAATAGAGCCTCTACTATTTGAAGCAAGTTCCAAATTAGTAAAACCAAAATTTCAATGCCTTTATAGATAAGAATGGGTTCGAAATGTGTAACACAATCCATCATTTTTACCAAAAGGTGTTTAATGGTGGTTTTTTACAATCTCTCTCTTGTATATAAATTACATGATCATGGTCATTCCAAACATGAAATAGATTCAAGAAGTGAATGAAAATCTATCCAAAAGGTTCATGGTGAACAATATTGGGGAAGAAGTTTTCTTTTTTCAGGGATGTAGATCAAAAGTGACAAGAAGATAATAAAATTGTTTCTTTATCAGTGGGAACACTTTTTGAAGATCATAGAAATGTTTGGAATGGGTAGATGTAATCTGATATCTACTTCTTTATCCATGAATTTCAAGTAGTTCATATAGAAATAACCTAAAACATAATATGAGGCAAAGTATATAGAGAACATTCTATTTTCATAAATAGTAAAAAATCATTTATTACATAGTTTATAAAAGGATTGAAATTTCTCAAGCAATGGAATATGTGAGATGATTTATAGAAACTCTATGTAAAGAGGACTAGGAGGTGATGTAGTGGATCTTCCAATAACTTAAAAGTTTGGATGAACTATACTTATGCTTCAAAATGGATGATATATTTTAAGGTTATATAGTTTCATAATTTGGTGGAGATATGGATGTATTTAAGTGTACCCAACACTCTCTATTTACCTTTAATGTAAAGACCTTAAGCTTTATGCTAAGATTGTAGATAATAGTTGAAATATCCCAAAAATATGTGGAATTTGATTCCATTATAAAAGTAGTGAAGGAATTGACTTAGTTGAAGTTTTTTTTGTAGAAACTCAAAGGTAAATAGAAGAATGCATTATTTTTTGTGATATTAAAATTGAAATCCACTTGGATAAAAATATTTTGTTTCAATAAAGGATGAAAAACTTTCACATAAAGTATCATTTTCTCTACAATATAGTAGAGTATAGAGTTCTATAAGTATATAAGATTAGTGGAATTAAAAATCTAGCTAACATGGTTACCATGGTTATAGTCCAAGAGATGATGGGGAAGTGTTGTGAATTATTTATACAAGGATAAAAAAAAGTAAAAAATAGAGACACTAGTTTTTGTAATAGGAAGATGTTAATTGAATAAAAATTTTCTTATGTGTTAGAGGAATCCTCTGAATCCTTGAAAGAGTTCTTCAAGTTAGAGTCTAATAATTTTTGAAGACTCATTTCATGATTATGTTTCTTTGATTCCATAATGAGTGGCCCCAAGATTTGGGTTATATATCATTGTGGGGCTAGTGAAATCATAATCTCATGGATGAAAATAACCAAAACTGATAATAAAGACTTACTTTGGAGGTTATGTGTAAAGTATTTAGATTTTATAAATCAGAATCACTCTATTGGATATGTAGTATTAACTTATATATTCAAAAGGCTATGATTTAATAATCATAGGGATGATTAATGTGGGACTCATAAAGCATGTACAGTCCACTGAGAATCAAAAGTAGAGTTTTTGCAACTAATTAAAATTTTGAGGTTTCATTATTCAAAGGAGGGATGCCTATGAATTTTATATGGTAGCGGAAACTGCATTACCAAATAACCACTAGTAGGGTTTCCTATAAATTGGGTATGATACTATAATCTATGGGATAACTTGTTGATCCTAATCTAGAGTGATTAGTTGATTTAATTATTTCCTTTTATTCTAAATTATAAATATAGTTTCAGTTCTCTCTAGTGGAGTATGACTAAAATATCAACCATATAATATTTTATTATCATTCTTTGTGTGTGTTTAATTCCTCCTAGGTTGTTTATACTGAATATTTTTTATGTGATTGAGAGTGAGGGAGATTTGGTGTGTGGATGGGGTGTGGTTTTACTTCTCAGTTTAAGATGCACCATCTCATGGGTTTAGTCCACTTATATATGTTCTGGAATTTGTTCTATAGTTAAAGTTTCATATGGTGTTTTCAAATCATTGGTTTCTGAACCAAAAGAATCTATAAACACAAGGATTATATTTTCTGATATAATATTTCATTTTTAAGTTGGATTTAATTGATTAGGATTCAATCAAAAAATAAAATGTATTGTACTTATATGAGGTAATAAACTTAATAAATAATTTTAATAGAAATATATATAGGACCAGTGATAGTTAGTTTTTAGAAGAAGATTAAAATTGTGGGAAAAAAGAAAAAATGATAAAAAAAATAAGGTCACATGATTTACATGGTTTAAGAATAATCATTATATACACAGAGAGGTAGATAATATCACTGTATCTAGGAGAAATAATATTGGTAACACTTCGAGTATAGAAAACCTAACTCAAAATGAGAATATAAAGTAATGTGATGATATAGAAACTTGTATTTATAAAGTTCCAAATGTATACCATAGGTTTGCCTTGTTATAATAATGTTATAATTAAGTCTATATAGCTATAGAAATAATTCCAGTAAATTCCATGCTGCTATAATATGGACCACTAAAATTTGGCATAACTTCATCCAATGGATCAAACTCCACTATTCTAAGAAATATATCTCATCTAAAGACTCAAAGTAGATATGAATAATTGATATATTAATTTGGATCATGCTGCCAAAATGGTCATGGTAGAAATGATTATTTTAGTATACTATCAAAATATATTTAATAATAATTAAATATGTTAATAATTTAATAAAATGAAGATTTCAAATGTATGATAAATATAATTGGTTCTTAATTTGACAAAAAAGGAAATTTATGTATCCTAGATTTGGTTTTTCTTATCCCTTGTCATGTAATACCTCTATTTTGAATAATATTTAATATAATGATAGTGGATATATGAAATTTTTTAATGAAGGTGGCTTGAATATCAAAGATATTATCACAACTAGGATAAAATACCACAAAATAAAATCAAATAATGTATTTATTATTGGTGGAATTAAGGATGAAATATTAAGTCTGATTTAAATTTTTGATAATAAAAACTAATAGATTTTTAAAATAAATATATGAATCATCTAATACTTAAAGGCTAAAAGGATTCTTACAATGTATAAGAGAGGTAGAAAAAAGTTATTTCATATTGGTAATTTAAAGGGTGTGTGTTACATTATTAATAAAGATGAGAATAAACATTATCATAGAAGATTTTATCATCATGGAAAAAATATAATGAGTAAGCTCACTAAGGAAGAGATTATAAGACACATTCTTAAGATTAAATGATAAATTAATATATTTTTTAATATTTATAATATGGAAACTTGGTGCATTAAATAAATAAAAATATGGAAATTTTCCACGTCCTGACCTGGTTCACTCTATGAATAGTAACTAGACTAGTCAGCGACAAGGCATCAAGAGAACCTCCCTGTATACTAGAGGCTATTGAATAGAAATTAGGGTCTCAAGGTGGTTTCATGGAGAGACTACAACATCTTAATTAGTAATAAATGCAGTATAAGCATAATAAATGAAAGGAAAATAAATATACTAATAATATACAATCCAAAATTAATAAATAATTTGGATGTTTCTGATAAATCCAACAATTAATGAATATGTTGATTCGTGATATAAGAAATCAACATATAATAGGTAATATATCTAATAGAACTAGAATTAAAAAAAATACCCAACTACAGTGGAATCCTGGGTACATGCTCTATCCTTAGCTCATATATCAGTCCTCTATAATGAATAACAGCAAGAAGTACAATCCATGATCATGACCTACAGCCAAGAGATATTTTCATGACCTGACCCAAGCTAGGGCTTGAGTGACAACTACCCCAAGTCCACATCTATAGGCTAGGGGGTGGTAACAAGTGTCGAAGGTATAACTAACTCGAGGAGGCCTTTTCCTAAGTACATGTATGAACACACTCAACAATATCGATGAAAAAGTGTAGATAGAAGGATTAAAAGATGAAACACATATATAAAGTAAACCAAACATTCATGAACCTAAAGAAAGTTCAAAAATATAGTAGTGTAAACTAAAAAGTAAAGGGTAAAAATACAAGCACAACCAGAAATCTATCCCAACCAGAAAAAACTAGAAAATTAAACCACTAAGATCAATCATCTTCTAAAACCCAATATATGACCACCATTTATGGTCCAAAGCACCCAGTATCCCTAATATCATTTAAAGTCACCACCTACCCATCTGTCATCTTTATAAGACATGACACATTCGGGAAAATCCCATGTAGGGGTAAGTATATACATACCCAGTAGGATGCCCTAAAAGTTGGAGGGGGTAGTAAGAGATACAATATAAATAGAAAGATATTAGATGAAAAATATAGTCAAATAGAATAGATCAACCCAAACCAAGAGTGAAATTAAGCCCGTCCAAACATAAGGTGCTCAACACAGTGAGTAGATGGACTACCCATCGAGTCTTCACCAACTATAGTTGGAGACTAGACTCATCCAACAATGAGAAGCTAAACATAGAAATTACATGGCATAACCCATGCATCTTCACCACTCCTGGAAGGAGAGTAACCAAATCCAATTTGTGGATACATAAATAAATATATATATATATATATATATATATGCTCAGTGAAAAGAGTCCCAAATAAGAGAGTAAGGGGATCTCCATCTCATAGCTCAACCCATGAAGAAGAGTAGGAAACAGTTCCAAAAGTCCATCAATGATGCCTGGTATCTTAGGAGTCTACCCCCAAGTCTAATCATGCCTCTTCATTACGTCTCATAGTCAAGGGGCCACAAACTTGAAGTAGAGTACTCATTCCCTAATAAATCAAGGGGTTCCACTCTATAAGTATCCATAAAGGACATGCTCCCATTCTGATGGGGGTTTCCACTCAAGTGTCATGAGGACTCACTCCCTATTCTAATAGAGGGGTTCCACTTGGTAAGGTAGAGGACCCATGCCCATTTCAATGAGGGTTCCACTCTATAGGTTAAGTAGTTGTGCATTGGTGCTAGAGGGGGTTCCACTCTAGTCATTGAGGACTTACGCCCTACCCGATAGGGGTTTTTAACTTCAAAGTTGAGGAAAATTGATCTGGTAGAATAGGTGTTCCACTCCAATCATCAAGGACTCACACCCTGATGTGACAGGGGGTTTCACTCAAAAGAATCATCAGGTGATCCTACTAGATCACTACCATCATCGGGCATCGCCTTAGTAAGAACTATGCCTAGAATATTTCACATCATATCTCAAAAGCCACAACTAAGTTCACCATCACGTTCTATTTGAAAAAACACTCAGTATTAGCTACTTGCAAGACAAAATCTGATTTCAAACAAAGGAGATATGAAACCTTGAAGTTTCCTCAGAAGGAACCAAGAGGTACATGATGTGTGAGGGGTCCCACATGGTGTGTGGTCCTACTCCACCACCCGGCCCTATCCCTAGATGGAACATAGCTCCCTCCACCAATGGCCTGAAGGCCTTCATGTTTTATTGATTTTTGATAATCCACCTTTCAAGGGGTGAGGTGGAACCCTTACAAGGCCCGTAGGTGAAAGTATTACATGGATCATAGGCCTTAGAGGAATTCAATGCCCATAGGATTAAAACATTACATACAACCAAGACTAACTACTTGGAACTGCTCCTCCCCATCATCTTCATCGTGAAATCATCTCTCCACCTTCGCATGGTTGTTCGGATAGGCTTTCCCACGCATGAACAGGCTTGTCCTAATGGCAGGTGTCATACCCTCTCATTCTTGCAATCTGTTTAGCTTCTGCTATGGTGAAAGCTCCTTTCTCCTCCTCCTTTTTGATGTTTTTTCCTTTGTAGGTTGTCTGGTTTTCATCTGCACTTAAGGTGGCTTGAAGAAATTGAGGTGGCCTAAAGGCCTTACTAACCCAAAGGCCTGGGAGGCCCGAAGGCCTTAAAGGACTTGGAGACCAAATCGGTGGCCCGAAGGCCCAAATGGGGGAATATTCCCGGATGCTACAGTGCCAAACAGTGCCTACTATAGTTCCCACTACAATACCTGCAATAGTACCTACTACAGTTTTGCACAGTTCCTACTACAATACCTGTTGCAGTACTGCTACAGTCCCTACGACATTACTGCTACAGTACCTGGAAATTAGTCTCCGCTTGGATTTGATCACGGGTCTCGTGGATGCACTTAAGGAGTCCTCACCAACTGGGATGAGGCTCATATGTGATGGAACATATCTCCCATCCCATGTAGTAGTATATATCGTGTAGATGGATTACATGGAGTGTCAAGGCTAACTAGGATTATTATGTGTCTTGCTAACCATGTCCATGTACATGACCTTATGTATGTGTACTGACCCCATGTCTATGTACTCTGTATATGGTGTGTTACCTCACATGGTGTGTTACCTGTGGGACCTGGTCATGTCTGTATACTTAGGTACACGGTTGTGTACCTGGATATGTACTTCTACACGGAATCCTACCCATGTGATCATTTACATAGGTTGTCCAACCGTGGAAGGGGTACACATCGTTTCAGGGAGCTACACACCATTTCATCCTTAACATTTCTAAAACTCAAGCCACCACTACTGAGGGGGATACACGTCGTGTATTCATCTCAATACACAGTGTGTATTCGAGTTTTCTCCAAAATTTAAGATCTACAATCCACATGCCAGATCAGTCCATTTTTCTCTGTTTCACCATAGGTCACACATTGAATCCATTTGGGATTATTAAATCTAGTCATGATTCATGATTTTCAGCCATCACCCACTGGAAATTAGATTTTGTGGTTCATTGGGGGGTCCCCGCATCTCCAGCATGCCAAGTTCCTTTTTAAAATAAATATTTTTTCATAGATCCTCAAAATGACTATCCTCTCCTCACAAAAATCCCATGTTTGTGCCCATTTCATCAATCCATACTTTTTTTGTCGATCCATCGCGGTTATGGGGGTTCGATTGGGCTTGGTACTTCCTGGGAGTTTTGAATCAGGATTTTGGGGTACTACCAATGACAAACATGAAGAATAAATGGGAGAAAAGCACCATAACAATGGTTTAGATGATCCTTGTCCAATTTTTCTTGTCCAATGATAAAGGACGATTATTTGGGCTTATAAACCAATTAAATAATATAATATTTCAATACATGAGTGCATGAAATTGGCCTCAATTGGCTTAGATCCAAGAATATGGATTGATCTGCTCAATCAATTTAATAAAAGGTTTTAAATACTCAATTTATGAGTCCTACTAGGATTTTGGATTATTCATTGATGAAAAATGTTCCATCCAATGATCGAGGGAATTCGTTGCATTGATGTGTCCTGATCTGATCTGATCTGATCTGGTATTTCGTCATCGTCCAACGAGATTCTCCAATAGAGAAGGAAGGGAGAGCTCTATAATTCTATTAGTGTTTATACAGCTAACCTTGAATAATTAACCCTCGAATTAATCTTATATATAATTTTTCTACTTCAAAATGAAGTAATTAATTAATTATTTCATTAAAAATACCACCAATGAGTGAGGAGTACAAAAACCCCATGTCGATCCATTTTAGGTCACTCCTAGGATAAATACCACGTTCTAGACTCAATCGTGGTCTCAAATTTCTGATATGAGCTTCTGTTTAAGAGTTATCCCAATTTATTTAAAAATTTGTGTTCAAACAATATAAAATATTTTTAATATTTTTGTAAAATTAATTCGGGGTACACTGGGCCTCAGAATCAAACATCATCTCAATGGATAGCTCTGGAAATATATATAGAAATATTTCAAAGTCTTACAAGGAAAAAATTGGGTCTCCACGTCATTACCTCCTTCAATATTTTCATCCCAAAAAACAAAACTTAGAAAATGACTAGGGTACTAAGCCCGCACTTGGCTCTCCCTCTCCCAGGAACTTTCATACATGTTCTCATACTACCACAACATGTGAACCAAGTGTATGCTCTATATACATAGGGGTCCTCTTTTTTCAATCCTCGATCTCCATTGGGTGCTCTATAAAGGTGGTCCCATCCTCTATGTCTAGTTCTCCCTAGTTGATGACATGTTTGGGTTCATGCATTTGTCGCCTTAGCTGTGACACATGAAAGACACTGTGAACTCACTCTAGTTGTGGGGGTAGTTCAAGATGGTAAGAAACCTCTCCAACCCTATACATGATCTTTAATGGCCCAATGAATTTCAGGGATAGTTTTCCTTCTAAACCAAACATTTGTAATCCTCATCGTATGGAGACTCTTCGGAAAATTCAGCCTCTCTACTTGAATTAGAAATTACTATGATAGATATCTGCAAAAGAATTTTTTCTGTTGTGGGACTTCCTCATCCACTCACAGATGACATAGAATTTCTCTGTCATCACCTACACCATCTATGGGCCCATAATATATGTCTCAATGATCTTTATCTAGAACAAGGGTGACCTATAGTGTCTTTCATACAGGGCCTAAAAATGTGTTATGTTGATGGTAGATTGGTATATGTTATTTTATGCAAACTCTACCAAGGGAAAGTGATCCTACCAAATCTAGAAAAAATCTAACACACAAGCCCTCAGCATATCCTCCAACACCTAAATAGTGCACTTGGTCTTCCCATTGGTCTGGGGTTGAAAGGTTTTACTCATCCTTATCTGGTTCCCAAATTCCTTCTATAGGAATATCCAAAAGCATGATGTAAACAATGCATCATGATTGGATACAATCGTTGAGGGAACCCCATGGAGGTGAATGATATCCCATATGTACAACTACGCCAAACTCTCCACTAAACTCTGTTCTCTGATATAAATTAAGTGTGACAACTTTAAGAGTTTATCCATTATCACCTAGATGAATCTAAGTCCCTTAACTATGAATCATATCCCTATCATAAAGTTCATGGATATTCCATCTCATTTCCACTCTGGGGTCTCAAGGGACTACAACAAACTTGTCGAAACAAGGTTCTCAGCCTTCACCTACTGACAAGTGAAGTATCGAGAGACAAATTTAGATAAGCTTCATCACATACCAAACCACAAAAACTATCACTAAAGGTCTTTATACATCTTCCCCACATCATTATGTATAGATATGGTATAATTGTGTAACTTTCGCATCCCCTCCTCCAGTAATGTGACAGAGACCAGTGTATGTCCCAGAAAAAATATGACATGATTCCCTCCATCAGAATTTACATCTGGTAATTCCCCTATAGATATATGATTATATAAGACATCAATGTTGATATCTTTTATCTGGGACTCTCAACTACACTCAATAAGTGGGGGATTAAACACCATTGACTAAAGAAAATATGTACCCTCCTGCTCCACCATGGTCAGCTGTAGGGTGGCCAACTGCTCTAAAGCTTCCTGCACCAAGTGATATTGGTACTTCCTAGTATGGAAATATTCTAATATATATATATATTCCCCAGAATATAGAATATCTCTAATTCATAGTCTTGAAAGAACTCCAACTGGCCCCATTGTCTCAGGTTAAGGTCTCTCGGAGCGAAGACGTACCTGAGACTTTGATGGTTCGAGTAAACCAGAAAGTACTCTCCTAAAAGATAGTGCCTCCACATTCTTAAGTAGAATACTACCAATTACAGCTCTATTTCATGAACCACATAGTTCTTCTCATGGGTTTTCAATAGCCTCAACCCGTATGTGATAACTGCATGTCACTACATCAACACGTGGTCGAGCCCAACTCTTGAGGCATCACAACACAATACATACTCCACGCCCTCCACTGGTATTCTCAAAACTACAACACTCATCAACCTCATCCTAAAATCCTCAAAGGACCTCTTACACTGCTCAGACCTGGTAAAAAGATACTACATCAAGTAAGTCAAATTGGATAAAACTCTAGAGAAGTTTTCCAGAATCTCATGTAGTACCCCACCAAGCCAAAGAATCTCTACACCTCTAAAACACTTTTAGGTATCTCCCAAGAAAGAACTACATTGATGTTCACTAGGTCCATGGATAAACCTTTTTCATAAATGACATTCCCCATAAAATGAACCTCATGGATCTAAAACTAACACTTTTATAGTTTCCCATAAATCTGGTTCTCTCGAGGAAAATCAAGAACCATCCTCAAGTACTCTACATGTTCCACCTATGTTGCAAAGTATATGAGTATTTCATCGATGAATACAATAAAAAACTAGTCCATGTATGGCTAGAAGACCTGGTTAATTGTAACGCCCCGACCCCAGCTACCCAGAGTCGGTGCATTACTTCGTAACATTGGCATGATCACAAAAGATCAAGTCTCGAAAGACCGATTAGTTTTGTAGCCTTGGAAACACTAGATACATTCGTAAACGTTACATTACATCATAAAGTGAAAAACTACAATAACAAAGTCTCTATAGTCCACACTCATATCCACTTATTCCTATCCCTGCAGGTCATTCATAAAATACTTCTTCACATCCTGGAAAATATTAAAACATTGAAAGGGGTGAGCTCAGATGCTCAGTAAGGATAACAATAATGCAGAAGCTTTCATAAATAAACATTAACATTTAAGGTAATGTATAACTAAAACAAAATCCTTTTAAACATGAACTTCAACATAATATGGCAAAAGTAAAATGAGATAATGTCATTTACTTATTCACATGGATATTCTACTGGTCGAATAATCACATGCAATATCAATAACCACTTTCATAATGATGGAATGCATAATGCCAGACTATCATAACCACGTAGCCAAGGCCTCGTGCCAAGTCCACAAATTAGATTTTTTCAAGGCCTCGTGCCAAGACACTAGTTTGTCTCATAAGACCTTCCGATGCATCGAGGAGCTATAGCGGGCTCCACCCGTCACTTATTAAGTCCAATGCATTCCTCATATGAATAGGTTTAAACATATCATAAACCATAACATAATCGTATCACATAAAACATGCATAAAGGAAACATAACATTCCCACATTTCAATCACAAGATATAAATACAACACATTGATATAATAAAAACGCTTTCAAAACCATTTTCAATACCAAAATAAAAGAAAGTTAAAACTTTGTATTTATTTTTCATTAAAAAAATGATGGCTTGTAGAGGAAGCCGAAACTCAAATAATGGTCACGGCGGCGGAGAAGTCGTTGTCGCCGCATATGTACGGAAAGAAAAACATTCTCTTTTTGTCGTTTAGTAAAACGCTTCATATAAAAAGATTCCTTTTGAATAAACGTAAAAGTCAAAGGGGTTTATACACCGTATAAAAGAAAGTTGTGTATAAAACCAAATATGACTCAATGAAAGGAGATTGAGACGAAGTCCTTAAAAAGATCATTTTTAAAATAAAGTAGATCTATTATGTGTATTAACTATAGTTACACATAAAGAAAGTAAAAAATACAAAATAGTACATAATAATATCATGAAATAATTTTAAAGTAGGAGATTAACCTAAAGAATGGAAGTTGGGTTAAGAAATTCCTTTACCTTGCGTCTTGTCCTGACTCGACCGTTCTTTAACCTCCTGAATAATAAACTAGAGTTAATTTATATTTACTTAAGAACCTTTTTCAATTTAATTATCCTTATTATATCACTTATTATAATGATATCAACATTATGTAATTATTTAAGTTAATAACGGTCGTTTTGTCGATCTTTGGTACTTGAGTCCACAATAAACTTCTTATAATTACAAGTTGTTTATGTGGTAGAATATCCATTATCTCCATAATTATATTCATGATTTAGAAGTCATATATATCTTATATATCCAGTATATACATTCATTTATAATATTACGTAACATTTAGAGGTAAGAAATGAAATGCACCGTTCATGGAGACGGTAAGCCGTACGTACGCATGAACGCTACTTTCATTTCAATTTCATATTTAATGGAACAAAATCATAATGATATAAATGTATAATATAATTCCAGTATAATATAGTGTATAATACCATTTACTCCATCCTTTATACATCCCACATATGGCATTAATGATTCAAATCACTTTGAGGGGGCGGTAGTCCGCACTTCCTAAAATGAAATTATCGTGTTTTACCCATAATGGAAATCATAAATTATGCCATAAATGAGAAATACAGAAGCATAATTAAAACATAAACATATTATATATCATATATAAAAATAGTCACATCTTAATGGCCACCTTTGAAGGTGTTTTATGAGTGTTGAACAATCATCGTTTCGTGAGGCAGAAATTCGCCATCCACAGAAACCGTATGTTCTTTAACCATTAGATGTAGGTGTGTGTAAGTGTAGCTCGAATCCTTCTTATAACAACATCCTAGTATATTGAGGATACTGGTGTTGTTACAAAAGAAATGAATAAAAAGATTTTAGGGGGTTGGAGAAGAAAAATAAAACAAAACAACATTAGAGAAGACATTACCTCAAAATCGGGTAACTCTTTTTGATTTTAGCCAAAGGCTTCCTTGAGAAGAGTTCTGCCCAAAGTGAGGCTTCTAGGAGTAAGAGGGGGAAGTTGGTAGAGTATTTGGGCAGAGTTTGGATGATCCAAATGGATTGAAGGTGTGAATAAGGTGGGAGAGGTGGGGGCCTTTTATAAGAGGAGAGGAGGGGCTCTTTTGGAAAGATTGAAATGTTACATTATTATACAATGCTTTTCGGATTCTAAAGGTCCCACACTTATATAATTCGTGGATAAGGTGATAAGGGTTAGAAATATCCTCATACAATATGCTTTGGACAAGTGTAAACCTTGTATTTTGCATTATCTTCTCATTTTATTTAAATCGTTAAATAATGAGGTCATCGCTGCATCATAATGATGTCATAAATTATTTAATTTATTTAATGTCTAAAAATTATAAAAAAAAATACTATGATGTAGGAAATATTTTTATCTTTCTAATGAATATTTATAGTCAAACTTTGGACTTGTATAACCCCATGTAAAAATTGTTTTAGTAAAACATTTCATGTTCGTGTCATTTTTTACTTTAACATTAAATAAAAGTTATTTATGTCATTTTCCAACTAAAGTGGCTCCATGGGGTCCTCAAGTTGACCCATGGATTGTCTTGGTCGGCCATGGCACATCCAATGAGGTTAGGACATGTGTCAAGCTCATCTCATATTATTAAAACATTATTTTTACCTTAAACTACACTAATTACCTCTAATCGCGATTAAGAACTTAAAAGTTACTATTCACCAAAAAATTATTTTAATCTCATTGAACCACATTTTACTTCATAATGACAACCATGTATGTCGGATTTTTGAAATTCAAATCACATAAGTGGTAATGTTTCATTTAAACGAAAAATCAGTTTTTTAACTATCACTTAGTGGTTTCACTATTCATCAAAAATTGAAGTTTTTCAGAATAATGCAAAAATTTCACCCTAAGCTATAATTGATATTCTAAATTCAAAAATGATGTCTATTTTAAAAAATTCCAAACATATAAGTTTCATTAATTAATTTTATAATTAATTCCCGCTGTCACAACAAATAGCGTGTTTTTAAGAAACAATTTATATCAAAAGATTGGCAATTGTTTATGTCCAATTTCAAAGTGAAATTAATTCTAATGAACACCATTGGATAAAATGGTAAAAATATATTCTAATTATACTTTAAAACCAATCAATAGTATAATTTGTTAGTATAAATTATTTTTATTAAAAAAGTTGTTATAAGTATTTTTCACTATTCATAAAAAAATTGGAAGTTCTCAGAAAAATACCAAAAATTCAACATAGGCAAATTTCGATATTACGAATCCAAAAATGAAGTCCATTTTGAAATATAAAATTTCTATAATTTTAAAAAGTGGTTATTACTATTCATAACGGCTACTTTGATTAGTTGCGGTGTGTTAGAACTCGAAGTTGCATACAATGCAAGCTATTGCATTATTGAATGAGAAGCGTTTCATGGAAGCTCGGGGTGTTACATTCTCCCCTCCTTCAATAAATTGCGTCCTCGCAATTTGAAATTTTTCTTTGAAAACAAAAGGTTGAAAATATAAAATACCTTTGTGCAAAACCCACATCGGAAATAAGGTTAATAAATATATAAAATTAAAAGAAAGCAAGATAAGTACAAAGGTCACCCGAGATAGCCCATTCTAGGATTCTATGAAAATATGGATATGGAGGAGAAACAAACTATCAAGGTCTGATGGAGAGTTATAGAAAACAGGATTAGGAGAAATTTTAACTACAAGAAAATCACAAACTTGTGATTGGTTAAACGATCATTGATTCCCCAGTAGGAAAAGTTAACCGACAACATTTTTGTTTTGAGTTAACATTTATAAAGTTGAGGAATTTATTTAGGAGATTTACCAATAACGTAAGGGAATATACATACTTGTCATGTAGACTTTCATTCTTTAATAAATTTTTACCACAAACCCATCTTTCACTCTAAAAGGTAATACAACTCAAAAATATTCTATTTATCCTAATTGTATAAGGTTCCAAATATCAACACATACCATTTAGATTAGTAAAACTATTTTGTAATAACCAGGGACTTCCTGTAGGCTGGTGGTAGGTAATAAAGGCTTGTCGCACTATGGTTGTGGGTTCGATTCCTACAGCTTTGTCTGACGCGATGGGTTATGCCCCACCCTGCAGGTTGTCCTTTTCCTAAAACTATAGTATTATAGTATTCCAAAAATAATCTTCAGAAACGTTTTAACCTTAAACAATACTATTCAAAGTTCAACTTAATCCATCCCAACATTTATAGTTATCCAAAATACCTCTGTCCAAACTTTCTCTAAAAGGTCTCTTAATTCCAAAATCTATCGTAACATTATATTCCCCAAACAAAGTAAAGTTTCTCTTATTTTCACATAATAAAAATATGATTACCTTCATCATATTAAATCCTTAATGAAAACAACAAGTACTGCAGTACAATCCTTATATACTCCATAATTATTATAACCAGTACATCATTGATACAACACTCAAATGACAAAATTCTTTAATAACAACATAAGAACTCTAATCATTCCTCCTCATCTGTGGTAGTATCATAACTTGATTATTATCCAATAACATCATTTGGGGCATACTCTGATGATTTAGACATTGGTTTGCGTAGTGTCCCCAATCCTTGCAGAAGAAGCATTGTACATTTGAAACCATTTTCTTACCCTTGCAGTCACGCACTTTGTGTCCTTTTTATCTACACTTATAACAAACTCCCATTCCCTTTAGGCAAGTTCCATGATGTTTCTTCCCACAATTACCACATATTGGAAAATTCTTCATTCCCCTCATCCCTTTATCAATCATTCTCTCTTCCATCCCTTTCGTCTCTTGCTTCGCTTCAAAGCCATAGGACTCAGAGAATTCTTTACTTATCTTATTAACACATGATACTATTTCTTCATATGTTGATAACACATGGGAGACTATTTCCCTTTGAAATGTTGGCTTAATACCGTGAAAGATACGATACTTCTTACTCTTTGGATTATACGTATTGCTGGAGTTCACATTCCTTCTACTGGGCGCCATTTCTATACAATGGCATAAACTATATTAGTTTATGAATCAAAATACATAATTCCATACTTATAAAATACTTAACATAAATTGAACTATTTATGGATATAATCCATAATCATAAAAAGGTTTTCTTTGAGGAAGTATATACTCATAAACATTCATAGTGGTTTGTAAAGAAAACGAGAATTATCCTAAGCATATCCCCCGGGAGTGTCATAACCAAGAGTGCAGCAAAGGCTCGTTGTCGTGCACCAGTTCCCATTTGAGTCTAGCTCAAAGCGGTGTTTTCGGGTTTTACACCTAGGTACATCTGTGCCAGAGCCGCCTCTACCTGCTCGTATCCAGACAGGGATGTATTGCTCGGAAAACTCACAACATCTCTACAATACCAAAATTCTAGGAAGTTATTCTATACTAATCCTCAAAGTCTATCTTCGGGCTATGTGCTCTAATCAGATTTTATCTAAATCTAGCTTCCAAGGTTAGTACTAAACTGCCCCTGATACCAACTGTAACTCCCTGACCCCAGCTACCCAGAGTCGGTGCATTACTTCGTAACATTGGCATGATCACAAAAGATCAAGTCTCGAAAGACCGATTAGTTTAGTAGCCTTGGAAACACTAGATACATTCGTAAACATTAAATTACATCATAAAGTGAAAAACTACAATAACAAAGTCTCCATAGTCCACACTCATATCCTCTTCTGACTATCCCTGCAGGTCATTCATAAAATACTTCTTCACATCCTGGAAAATATTAAAACATTGAAAGGGGTGAGCTCAGATGCTCAGTAAGGATAACAATAATGCGGAAGCTTTCATAAATAAATATTAACATTTAAGGAAATGTATAACTAAAACAAAAGCCTTTTAAACATGAACTTCAACATAATATGGAAAAAGTAAAATGAGATAATGCCATTTACTTATTCACATGGATATTCTACTGGTCGAATAATCACATGCAATATCAATAACCACTTTCATAATGATGGAATGCATAATGCCAGACTATCATAACCACGTAGTCAAGGCCTCGTGCCAAGTCCACAAATTAGATTTTTTCAAGGCCTCGTGCCAAGACACTAGTTTGTCTCATGAGACCTGCCGATGCATCGAGGAGCTATAGCGGGCTCCACCCGTCACTTATTAAGTCCAATTCATTCCTCGTATGAATAGGTTTAAACATATCATAAACCATAACATAATCGTATCACATAAAACATGCATAAAGGAAACATAACATTACCACATTTCAATCACAAGATATAAATACAACACATTGATATAATAAAAACGCTTTCAAAACCATTTTCAATACCAAAATAAAAGAAAGTTAAAACTTTGTATTTATTTTTCATTAAAAAATGATGGCTTGTAGAGGAAGCTGAAACTCAAATAATGGTCACGGCGGCGGAGAAGTCGTTGTCGCCGCATATGTACGGAAAGAAAAACATTCTCTTTTTGTCGTTTAGTAAAACGCTTCGTATAAAAAGATTCCTTTTGAATAAACGTAAAATTCAAAGGGGTTTATACACCGTATAAAAGAAAGTTGTGTATAAAACCAAATATGACTCAATGAAAGGAGATTGAGACGAAGTCCTTAAAAAGATCATTTTTTAAATAAAATAGATCTATTATGTGTATTCACTATAGGTACACATAAAGAAAGTAAAAAATACAAAATATTACATAATAATATCATGACATAATTTTAAAGTAGGAGATTAACCCAAAGAATGGAAGTTGGGTTAAGAAATTCCCTTACCTTGCGTCTTGTCCTGACTCGACCGTTCTTTAACCTCCTGAATAATAAACTAGAGTTAATTTATATTTACATAAGAACCTTTTTCAATTTCATTATCTTTATTATATCACTTATTATAATGATATGAACATTATGTAATTATTTAAGTTAATAACGGTCGTTTTGTCGATCTTTGGTACTTGAGTCAACAATAAACTTCTTATAATTACAAGTTGTTTATGTGGTAGAATATCCATTATCTCCAGAATTATATTCATGATTTAGATGTCATATATATCTTATATATCCAGTATATACATTCATTTATAATATTACGTAACATTTAGAGGTAAGAAATGAAATGCACCGTTCATGGAGACGGTAAGCCGTACGTACGCATGAACGCTACTTTCATTTCAATTTCATATTTAATGGAACGAAATCATAATGATATAAATTTATAATATAATTCCAGTATAATATAGTGTATAATACCATTTACTACATCCTTTATACATCCCACATATGGCATTAACGATTCAAATCACTTTGACGGGGCGGTAGTCCGCACTTCCTAAAATGAAATTATCGCGTTTTACCCATAATGGAAATCATAAAGTATGCCATAAATGAGAAATACAGAAGCATAAGTAAAACATAAACATATTATATATCATATATAAAAATATTGACATCTTAATGGCCACCTTTGAAGGTGTTTTATGAGTGTTGAACAATCATCGTTTCGTGAGGCAGAAATTCGCCATCCACAGAAACCGTGTGTTCTTTAACCATTAGATGTAGTTGTGTGTAAGTGTAGCTCGAATCCTTATTATAACAACATTATATTATATTGAGGATACTGGTTTTGTTACAAAAGAAATGAATAAAAAGAGTTTAGGGGGTTGGAGAAGAAAAATAAAACAAAACAACATTAGAGAAGACATTACCTCAAAATCGGGTAACTCTTTTTGATTTGAGCCAAAGGCTTTCTTGAGAAGAGTTCTGCCCAAAGTGAGGCTTCTAGGAGTAAGAGGGGGAAGTTGGGAGAGTATTTGGGCAGAGGTTGGCCGAGCCAAATGGCTTGAAGGTGTGAATAAGGTGGGAGAGGTGGGGGCCTTTTATAAGAGGAGAGGAGGGGCTCTTTTGGAAAGATTGAAATGTTACATTATTATACAATACTTTTCGGATTCTAAAGGTCCCACACTTATATAATTCGTGGATAAGGTGATAAGGGTTCTAAATCTCCTCATTCAATAGGTTTTGGACAAGTGTAAGCCTTGGATTTTGCATTATCTTCTCATTTTATTTAAATCGTTAAATAATGAGGTCATCGCTGCATCATAATGATGTCATAAATAATTTAATTTATTTAATGTCTAAAAATTATAAAAAAAACTACTATGATTTAGGAAATATTTTTATCTTTCTAATGAATATTTATAGTCAAAATATGGACTTGTATAACCCCATGTAAAAATTTTTTTAGTAAAACATTTCATGTTCGTGTCATTTTTTACTTTAACATTAAATAAAAGTTATTTATGTCATTTTCCAACTAAAGTGGCTCCATGGGGTCCCCAAGTTGACCCATGGATTTTCTTGGTCGTCCATGGCACATCCAATGAGGTTAGGACATGTGTCAAGCTCATCTCATATTATTAAAACATTATTTTTACCTTAAACTACACTAATTACCTCTAATCGCGATTAAGAACTTAAAAGTTACTATTCACCAAAAAATTATTTTAATCTCATTGAACCACATTTTACTTTTTAATGACAACCATGTATGTCGGATTTTTGAAATTGAAATCACAGAAGTGGTAATGTTTCATTTAAACGAAAAATCAGTTTTTTAACTACCACTTAGTGGTTTCACTATTCATCAAAAATTGAAGTTTTTCAGAATAATGCAAAAATTTCACCCTAAGCTATAATTGATATTCTGAATTCAAAAATGATGTCTATTTTACAAAATTCCAAACATATAAGTTTCATTAATTAATTTTATAATTAATTCCCGCTGTCACAACAAATAGCGTGTTTTTAAGAAACAATTTATATCAAAAGATTGGCAATTGTTTATGTCCAATTTCAAAGTGAAATTAATTCTAATGAACACCATTGGATAAAATGGTAAAAATATATTCTAATTATACTTTAAAACCACTCAATAGTATAATTTGTTAGTATAAATTATTTTTATTAAAAAAGTTGTTATAAGTATTTTTCACTATTCATAAAAAAATTGGAAGTTCTCAGAAAAATACCAAAAATTCAACATAGGCAAATTTCGATATTACGAATCCAAAAATGAAGTCCATTTTGAAATATAAAATTTCTATAATTTTAAAAAGTGGTTATTACTATTCATAATGGCTACTTTGATTAGTTGCGGTGTGTTAGAACTCGAAGTTGCGTACAATGCAAGCTATTGCATTATTGAATGAGAAGCGTTTCATGGAAGCTCGGGGTGTTACATTAATAAAATCCATAAACATGGTGGGGGATTTTTCACACCAAATGGAATCCATAGGAACTCATAGTTTCTGTAGCGATATCAAAGTGCCCAATATGGAATATCAGTATCGCAACCCCTCAACTGGTGGTATCTAGACCTGAGATCAATCTTCGAGAACCATTTTTCACCTCAAAACTGGTCAAATAGGTCATCAATCCTTGGTAATGGGTACTTATTCTTTATCATGTCCAAAATTAGGCAATGATAATCAGTACAAATCCTTAATATCCTATCTACCTTTTTCACAAACAACAATGGTGATGCCCAGGGGGACACACTAGTCCAGATGAAACCCGTCACTCGAAGGTCCTAAAACTGCAACGGCATCTCTCAAATCTCTATAGGGGTTGTCTGATATGTCACATAAGATATTAGATAAGTACTGATATAAAATTCAATGAAAAAAACATTTTCCTGCCTCATTGGTTGTCCCAAAATTTCCTTTGGGAAGACGTCCATATATCCTTCAAAAATGAAAAAATATAGAGGCATAAAGATCCTATTTCACTAATGAATATACTCTCTAAATGATGGGTTATGGGTTGCATCCTCCTACTCATAGAACCCACTCATCCTTCCTTGATATCTCTCTCACCAGAAAAGGGGAATCTCATCCCATCAATTTGTAGGCATCTGACTTGTCTGCAGTTATAGTCAATCTGGACTCAGACTATGGACAACTAATACATTCCCAAGATGATGTCATAGGATTCCATCATGACTCCCAAAAGGTCCCATGTGAACCTCTCTTCGACAATTGATTGCTTTCACTATCAGCAAATAAAATATATAGATGAATTGTTCCCTTTACAAACCTCAAGACGAAGCTATTGAGATAGCTCCACAACTAGGAGATCTGGTACTCACACCAGGAGTATAGATGTGAAGGAATGAATAGAATATGTTTCTAATAATACTAAACAAAGAGTATAATAAACACATATCTTACCTCTAATAATCTCATACATTACTGGATCATAAACCTCCAAAGCCTGCAGCTATCTACGACCCATGCCACCAACTCCTTAATCCTAACATGGGATACTTGGTGATGGTGGTGGAAGGATCTCATAACATAATCCACCAGCTATAGATCCACCTTCCCTTCTTCTAGCTCTTCCTCCCTAGGGACCACCCTATCCTCACCTAGGATATCCCTGATCATGGTGTTTCCTCGACTGTGGTAGTCCATCAACTATCTACCTATGTTAGTCGTCACGTTTGGTCAAGTATTATCATGCTATGTGACCTCACCTATTACAAGTGAAGAAACACCCCACTTTGGGATTACCTAGTGTTATGTGATACCTCTGTCCAAGTGCTTGATTATGATCATGGGTTGGTCTTCTACACCAAGATCATGGTGCCTAGAATCTGCTTGCTTCTGCAAATAACTTAGCCTTGTGGCATTAATTTCCAGCTCCAGTGATCTGGAATCCCTATGATAGAAAAAACTCTATCACCAATTATTACTCTAACACCTCGGAATAAGTGGGGATTCACAAGGGAACCATGCTAGCATGGATCTCTCTATGGAGTCTCTCCTCAAAATTCTATGATCAGAAGTAGCCATCCTATATCATGTTAAGGGAATATCATGTATGGTCTATAAAGCTTGATATTTACTCAACCCCATCATCCCTCCATGATTTATATCAAGAATCTCATTAATATAGACTGAGCGCAAGTAGGAGGGGTATTACTCCTCACAAAATAGATTTTGGAAGTCGTCCCATGACAGTGTCAACTCATCATGCATCTATGTAACTAGACTCCACCAGCACACGAATAATCCATGGAAAAGGCTAGATTATAGTGTAATCATATGATATATTTGTATACATATGAGACTAAAGACGTGAAATACTTACTTTATCCAATCCTTTACTATCAAAGGATATGCATTGCCTTGAAACCTCAGCAGCCTCTGGGGATGGAACTTGTGGAGAACACTAAGCCTATGCATATCCTTATCTTGTTTTTGTAGAACAATATATTGCTCAACAGGTGGAGGTACTTCTACCTGACAACCTAGAAGAAGGGGGTCATGGGATGGACCCTTAATTGAGGCCTTGTCACTCATAAAATCATCTTCATGATACATAACTGGTATTCTGGATAGTTGTCATCGTGGAGGCATCCTGAGATTTATCAAGATGTTCCACAGTCATATGAACATATATAACAATGATGGAGATCTAAATAAAGAAGGATAGAAAGTGCCAAATTATATATGATTCATGTACTATTGATCCCTAAAACCAATGTCTCAGTATAATACATAGAAAAATAGGTAGTGAAGGTCATGGTGAATGGATATGTCGGTCTCCTGCACCATCAATGGAATCATTTTCCTGAGAGGAATGCAGGAGACTCCTTGACAATATTTCCATAAACCCAACCTAATCCTCTTAAGGGGACTAGTCTAAACAATGTCACGAGGAATGAAATTGCTCTGATACTAGTCTTTTATGACCTGACCCAAGATGAGGATTAAGCCTCAACTACCCTAAGCCCACCTCCATACGTCGGGGGTGGCAACAAGTGTTGAAGGCATAACTAACACACTTTAGCCTTTTCCTAATTACCTATATGCACACACATAGCCATATCGATACAAAAGTGCATAGAAAATGAGTAAAAGATGAAACACGACTATAAAATAAACAAAACATGTATGAACCTCTATAAAATACAAAAGTACGGTAGTGTAAACTGAAAATTAAAGGGGGAAAATACACACCCAACCAAAAATCTGTCCCGAACTGAAAAAACTAGGAAAGTAAACCACTGAGAGAGCATAGCTCCTGAATTTCAAGCTACAACCACCATACGATATCCAAATCACACAGTATCCCTAAGATCATTAGAAGTCACCACCGACCTATTTTTCTTCTTCATAAGATACGACACGTATGGGGAAATACCATATTCTTTCTATAAGAATGCACTCTAGGGAAACCACAACCACCATAAAGGCCACAAAGGGTTCCTATTCTTCCTATAAGAATTCACTCTAGGGAAACCTCGAGGCTCAACACACCCAAATATATATCAACTAGGTCTACATCATGCAACTAGCGGCACATGAATCCTCATTTGTGATAGGTGGAAAACACGAAGCACCTGGTCCACCTATAATCATAGGGTCTAGAAAAAGACACCCCTCGCTAACCTAATGCAAAGACCAATAAAACATAACTTAGATCACACAAGCCAAAGGAACTCATCCATTTCTCCTTGATACTATCCACTTTGTGTGGCATTGACTCACCTACATGGTTTTGCATCACGTCACAAGAATAAATCTTAGTGGAGAAAGTGTTCCTCATTATTATGAGTCTAAAGTCACATCAAACTAAACAAAGACCTACTCAAATGTATTTCGTACAAATTCGATGCTGAACACATTTGAATACCAATGAGAAAATAGGGTTTCCCAAGCACACACACTAGGTATTACCAAGCCCTTCATGAAAACCACCCAACAAAAAACCCCACCTCTAACACACAACTCGGAGGGACTTGTCCACCACACCTAAAAATTACCTGCTTTGGGTGGAAATGACTCACCCACGCGGTTTTAGATCACATCATAAAAACATGTCTCGGTGGGAGAAGGATCATTATTTCTCATGCATTCGAAGCATGTTGAACAACACCAACACAGGGTCTTATCGACACCCTAAAAAACCTCGAGATTGAAGTTCAAGGAATATAGTACCTATTAATAGTGTCTAATAAAACTAATAAATAAAGTAGAAAGGAAAGATAACATGCCTTTATCCACCCTCAAATCCTCTTGATAAAATGCCTCCATGGCTTGTAGTTGTCTCCTCCCCTATCCTCTAACTCCCAGATCCTGGCGTGGACCACCTAGGGGTGGTGGTGATGGAAACTCATACTGTCTGCCACCTCCTACTGCTACACCCTCTCCTCTACCATGTCCAGTTCCCTATGGACCTCTTTTCTCAAAATGTTGTATCTGTTAAGGATTTTTTTCAACCTTCTCTCTCTCAATGGCATAGTGAGTCACACAGTCTCTATAAATATATCCCTAGATGTCGCAAGTATAAAACCACATCTCTTGCAGCTGACCAGAAACTACCTGAGAGCCATGAGCCTTATATCCACCATCCTAGGATCACCTCCTAAAATATCATGAATGACTAGATCCTTGAGTCTAGCATCGGCTACCTGCTACCAAACCAGCTACTGAGGTCTCAACTCCCACATGCCTGGTACTAACAGTTGAATCCTGCTTAACCAAAAATCTCTCTACCACCAGGGCCTACTCCACCATTCCAACATATGTTGGAATTTACAGTGGAACCACTGATGCTTTAATCTCATAGTGAAATCCCTAATCTAAGTTCTGTTCTCAGAATAATGTATACCGCACCATATCTAGGGAGTAATGTGATAGGTCAGTGAATAATGTTGATTACTCTACAACGGTCCATCTAATCTATCGAAGATTTAGAATCTCTTAGATACGCACCGACCTTAGCATAGCTAGGTATAACTCCTCCCTAATGAGTTTTTCAAACTCCTTCTAAGAGAGAACCTCCTCATCGTGGGACTATGCCAAAATACTCCACTGTCTCCTAACCAAACCATGAAAAAGGCACTCTTCTAGGACCAACATCTGGTCGATTGGTGTCCTCACAATCCAAAAAATACATGTGTATTCCTTGATCCATCCATTAGCTACCTGGGGGTATGGATCACCCTAGAACCTCATAGGTTACTACCTTTGTAACTTATGTTGCGCACTCATCATATGCACATCCTCAGCCTGCACCGCTAGAACAACCTGCTGCTTGATGGGTGTCAGCACAATAGGAGGAAAGCCTGAAGGTCTAGCCTCAGAAACAATGCCCTATATTGAAACCTTGTCTCAGGGAAGACCATCATCATAATCCTTCCACATAACCCTACTTGGATATCATTTTGGAGGCATCCTAAAAAAATCAAGATGCACCATGATTAATGAGTATATCTGTGGGGATGACTCAAGAAGGATTGGAAAAAGAAAAAAATCAGTCCCATATGATGCATGTACCATTATTTCCCTATGACCAGTGTCCTAAAGTATCGAGTCAAAAGGTTGGTTATCAGAGTCTGGGTGAATGACTACGTCAACCTCTGCACCAACACTAGAGTCCATGACTTGAAAGCTGAACTTGAAACACCCAAAAACTATCTTTATAAAACCCAAACCAAACTCGCGACTACAGTCCCAATGTGAAACCCACTCTAATACCACTCTGTCATGACATGACCCAACGGGACATGATTCATGACTCCCCAAGCCCACCTCCATAGGCTAGGATCTCGTGTATAGAGCTGAGTAGGTTATCACACACATGGGAAGCCTTAACCTATCATACCTGTATGCACACACCAACATACAAATCCATGAAACAATGAAAAGATATAAATAAAATAAATGTAAATGCATACATACATCTATCCCAACCATTGTATAGTAGAAGTAAAAAAAGGGAAAATATAGGTCCCACAAAAAGAAACTATAAAAGCATCCAACCAGCTCAGAAGGAGGGGATCACTATCAAAATCACCCTTTGGAAATCTCTTCAATCAAGCTCTGGTATACACCCTGATCGGTCTAGCTCACTAAGCTTTTCCTGCTCTAGGTCCTCCTAGGATTTCGTCAAAATGCCTTTGGTATAAAAAAGACACAAGAAGTGTGGGAAAATCTTGTGTAGGTTTGAGTACAAAGATACTCAGTAGGAACCCCAAAAACTCAAAAATGAAAGAGAGAAATTGAAAGGCAACAGTCAACTTGAACCAGCTAGAGGGAGCCCAAATGAGAGAGAAACTCCATATCGAGGCCATCCTCAACACAACAAAATGGTCATCTCATACCACATGGTGTGTCATCCCATATGTGACAATACTATAAGGAAACATAGAAACAACACCCAGATATACTCGTTATAGGAACTAAGCCTCATGAGGTTCCTACCTCATTTCCAGGGATAGGTTCCTACTTGAGGCTCTAAAGAGACACCATCTGAAGCACTCACTCAACAATTCACATCGTACTAGATAAAATTCGTTCGAGAGATACACTACATCAGGAAAAACAAAACTATCCTAGATGGAACATCAAATAGATAACAATCAATAAGGTATCACAATCCGATGGAAACACTGCCATTCCAAAGGAATATATCCAAGAGAACATTTTTCACACTAAAACTCATCATAACTCAAAACTAAGTAGGGTATTCCTCCTAGGATCTGTTGGGGGATGCTATGAACCCTAAGAGAAAACCAAAACCCAAAACTCCTAAATTAGGGGATCCCTCCTAGGATTATCTAGGGGACACCACAAACCCAAAATGGTACCATAAAGATCTCGCTCAGTGAGGGGTTCACACCTAGGGTCTATTGGGGGACACCACAACCCAATATAACATCATGAGATCATATCACTTAGATAGAGGATCTTCTCTCATGTATTGTTGGTCATGACGATACCAAAAACCCCATATAGTATAAATCACTAAGTTGGGGATTGTATCAGCAATGATTCCTCAAACCCTACCGATGGAACGCATCATGGAAGAATGATGGAAGAAAATATATTGATACATAGCTAGAGGGGAAACACCCAGGGATCATTGGGGCTCTGCCTGCTATTGTAACATCCTAGGTAGAGGATCGATGGCTATGTAAATATTGGTCACACTGATTCCAAGAACCCTACTAGGGAAACACAAAGGGACGTGAGATCACGTCAGGCCTCTCGAGGTGATACGTGCTCCAAATTTTCTGAGTTTTTAGTCAAAGAAGACTAATATGACTCACTCTGGAAAGTGGGAACACACCCACATTGCACATATGTGAATCACCCAAAGAGGGTTCACAAACCTATGAAGTGGATGTGATATCGAAAACCCTCAAAGAGGAAGGACCAGGGGGAACCACTCAACCCTGCTAGCCTAAATGTTGCTATCAGAGATCAGGGGGAACCCACTCAACCCTATCAGTCTAAACATCATTAAAAAGGACCAAGGGGACCCACTCAACCCTGTCAGTCTAGGCATCGCTAAACCAAACGACCCAAAAAACAACACCTTTACACCACACCTCCTAATCCCAAAATGTGGTTACCATCACGTTATACGTAGAAAATCATGTATAATGGACTACTCGCATTCCCAATTCTGACTTCTAAGGCACAAAATACCAAAAACCTCCAAGATGGAAAAAGTATATGGTGTGTACTTTAGATTACACAGTGTGTACTCTAATATCTCCTCCTAGTCATTTACTTTTACATGGACAGAGCAGCATGGGGTCTTCCTGTGTAAAACTATATTGAATGTACTTAAATTACATAATGTGTACTTTCCAAAAACCTTATTTCAAAGTTCTTTTTCACAAGGTTGGAAACATGGCCATGTGCTACTACACGGAGTGTACTCAGAGTACACGGTGTGTATTTCTAAAAATTACTTATTCCTTGAATGGTAAGAACAAATGGTGTGCTTTAATAGTTTATATAACGTGTAGATGGGAAAATCCATCAGAAATTCCAGACAAATATCCCAAATTGACCCTGTTCACCCCCTAAAAACTTAGATTGACCCACGAGGGGTCCCTAGCAAGCATATAAGAGATATGAAACCATAGAATGATTAATAAAAAGTGGTATTGAGACTAAAACTCAAAAATTCCTACCTTTATGGTAAAAAATAAAATCTTCAAGGTCGAATCAGCACTTGAAAGCTACTGATGCTCGATCCAGGAGCGTCCTCTGTCAAGATCTGAGACCAACGGTGTTTTATTTTCTTAATTCATCCTTCGGGTCATTCATCATCAAAGATGGAGAGGGAGTGGATTTGGATCCTCCTTTTTTGTGAATCAATGGGTGGGGTAGGAGTAATATTGGTTTAATTTTATTAAACCAATATCCTCCATATAACACCACACTCACAATATGCCTCTAACCCGTCACCTAGTGCTGACAAATTTTATGTCACACCTAGGGTAAAAACAGCATTCTAAACTCAAACATGGTCTCAGAAACCTGATCTAAGACACTTCTCAAGAGTTATCCACATTTCCAAAGAAACTACACTTTAATGATAAAGTATTTTTAATATTTTTAAAATCACCCCGTTGAGGTTCTCTGGGCCCCGGGTTCTCATGTCGACTCATTTCCTATCTTCATAAATATTCATAGGAATATTTTAAAGTCTTATAGGTCAAAAACTAAGTCACTACAAATAAGTCCATGTGTGTATATAGTATATTTACCATTTATCATCATTTATTTAGAAATGTATAAAGGTCCAAGTGATGGTATTAAACAATCACATAAATTTAGTCATTTATGTATTCTCATTAAGGGATAAGTCAATTAGAGAATTCAAAATCATTTTTCAATTTTATGAGTTTCAGTTATAATCTCCCTTATAATAATGGAAGTTCCAAGTAGGAATCCATTCCCAAAAATAAAATTCATCGTGAATTATTTACTAATTCTCAATAATTTAATCTATCAACCTTTCCTCTAGTGAATAAAATAAGGGGGTTCAAGTTATGGTATTTAACCACATAAAAAATTATTCGCCTAAAATTTAACTCCCACTAACAGATGTCTATATCAATACACCCCAAGGGTGGTGTAATTACATTAGTAAAACATAAGGTTCATGGTTTTATAAGCAACACACCCCAAGTGGGTGGTTCAAGTTGAGGTAAACAACCTCAAATGACCCAAATAAGTGCATGAGGGCTAACCAAATCAAGGTATTAGAAATTATGGAGTTAATTTCACATTTAATAGGTGACTCATGGAAGGATCTACATGTGGAACAATGTAAAATTTTTATAAAAAACAAAAATTTAAGGGAAAATAATATAGGCCACCTATCTAATAGTTCGGAAGCTTTTCTCACCCAATATTAGGCTTCACTTTGAGTTGGAATGATTGAAAATGAAGAACCATACGAACACCCAATAAATAGGGAATATTATCTCACAAAACTTTAGCATTTCTATGGGTGAGGAAAATTGATAAAGGAGGTAATAAGAGTTATATAATTAGTATTATACTTCCAATTCACTAGAATATATTTTATTCGGACTAGGAATGAGGGATAATCATCCCATGGAAGAGGAGAGTGAGGATGCATGTGCGGAGGGAGCTCCTAGCTGAATAGGGGGAGGAATATGGTTAAAAAACTTTTAAGGTCAAATGGGGAAATGGTAATTTTTTCCCTTTTTAAGAGGCCCACGGATATATAACATGGTTAGGAAAGTTGTGTGCCAACTATTTGGTTCCACTTTACAAAGCACCCCTAAGACACGCGGTTTCCTTACATGGTTTATAAATTGTGTTATAACCATGTGAAGCTACTACCCCCAAACACTCTTACTCTACATGGTTATAATGCATAGTTAAAAAAATTGAGCGCCAATCATTTTCTTCTCTCAGCACATCTACACCATTTTTCATGGTTCTATAGGCCACCTCCCCTGGTTAACAAAACCATGTGACCATAAAACCAGGCTACATGGTTGTTTTGAATGGTTAATACTAATTATGTTTCAATCATTTGCATAGGATGTATTTTCCAAAACTTCCAAATTAGGTCTTGAACACTCAGGATTCTCCTTAATCCTTTAAGCCACATTATATTACAAATTTCACGTCTAAAAATATAACTTTTAAGTGTTCTAACTCTCATAATTACCTTCTAAAACTCAAATTATGATTCATCCTTCCCACCAAATGAAAAATTAAAATTCCATTAGAATTTTTTAATCGATTCAAAACATGAGATCTTGAATCCTTCCCACTTTAGAACTTTCCATACCTGATAATTATTAAGGAATAATGAAAACATCAACTGACCTAATCAAGACATGAAATACCTCTCAAAATGGCCATATTAAGTTTTCAACACTGAATGCACCTCCAAGTTCTACTTTAATAATATAACACTTAAGACTTTAAAACTCAATACATCACTCATATAAATCAAATAAAAAATAAGATCTGGTCTAACCTAATGCATGATCACATCGTCATCTAATTAATTAGGCAACATATGGTACTCTCTTCCAAAGTTTCTAGACTTTAATTTATGATTTCAATTCACATTACTCCCATGGTAAAAATTTCCTAATTAAAAAAGCCCTCACTATCCTAGAAATGATCCAAACACAATTCATTATTCAATAAAATAGTCAAATTCCAATCATCACAACTTAAACTGATCACATCAATTTTTCCTAGAAAATCCATAAGTGACCTTTACACTGCACATGTCTCATCCCGGTAGTATTCTATACACAGATCCTCATTGAACACATACCACCCATTGAGAGAACCAGTTACAAAAAACCTATGGCTAACTAATTTTGAAAACTCTCATCTTTAACAGTTCATGTGTTTCCAAAACCAACATCCAAAAGGCTTTATCCCAAGGTGTACTGATATTATTTCGATTGTTCTCACTAAAATCCATAACTGAATTTAGATGACATCTCCTAGTCAAACTATCTCCTATTCAAAACTATCACAATTCCATAGTACAAGAACATGCACACACTCAAACATGTACCTATCATTTTCCAAGAAAACCAAACATCCATTGCTTAATTTATCTAATAGTATTTAAGATCCAAGAAGAACCATCACACAACTAGTTTTATGGTCCCAAAACCCTTCACACTTGATGTTCATCTACCAGATATTGTTGTTTTACTCCCTACCTTAGGATCATCCATGATGTCACATCAATGAAATAGTTTCCAAAACATCATAGACCATGCCTTGTCCATCCTTGTACATAATGACTAGCATGATTAATAACTCACTCATCCATGAGTTCTGATGTAAACATCATCCATCACTCATTAATTCCTCCTAATAATGGTTCTCATATATTTCATTGAGTTTCAAAATTTGTAGTGAGGGTCACCACCCTTAAATGTAAAAAGGTGTACTCTTCACCTTATGGATTACCTCAAACTGCTACTCGTGTGCAACTCACAAGTAGTCAACCCATCAAGTATAAAAATATATTTAGGTAGCTTGGTATATGGATGAAACTTTCTTGGATTACTCAATATTATGTTAAGATATTAGGTATGATCACCTCATAACTTAGAGTATGCTAAGGTCTCATCGATAAGCATGTATTAATCTACTCGAAGCACGATCACATAAACATTCCATATATGACTTTCAGTAATTCCTAACACCAATTCTCCTAAAAATAAATGTCCATTATCTATCATAGATCAATCATCACACCACACTGAATTTAAATCCATATTATCCCTACTCATAGGGGAATTCCTTTAATTTACATAAAGCACCAGGTATCCATTCCCACATGTGTCATATTCAAAACTATCAATCCTCAACCCGCACCTAGCTACTCAATGATGATCCATATCGAACAGTTTTCATGCACAACAAGTGTGAACTAAACTTTCCATACACCATAGGTGTCTATCCTATACCACCAAGTTTAATATCCCAATCACGCTCCCATGAGTCATCCATCAACAAGACCAAGGTGATCATGCAACATGGTACATCAGTCTTAACATGCCACAAGATCCTTTGGATCTTCTCTTCCAAATTGGGAACCTTACAAGTTCCATGATTTATCAATCACTATATATCTCATGATATTATTTTAAAGATCAAAAAATCAACCACACATCCACTGGTCAACTTGTCCAGGCATCTGAATAGTCTTACCAATAGAAGCCAGTCTCGATACCGAAGAACCCTGGGTTTTTTTCTAGAAAACCAAAGGCATCGCTAATACTACCTCACAGAACCTGAGCACCTTCCATGTTTCAGTCTACAAATGAGTATACAACCAAGGTCACATCCTCTAAATGAATCCATAAATCATGATCCAAACTCTCTAAAAGGTTTTCCTTGATTAACCAATATTGCTAACCCATTAGGTTATGAGTAAAAACTAAGGGCCTTTAGGTTTTCCACCTATCCCTAAGGTCCCTTGCATGAGAACCATACCCCACTCAAGGGTTCTCTATCACATGACATGTAATACACCTAAAAACTCTATCTAAAGTAGTAAAACTAAATCTGGTAAAACAATTATTGACCTACGAGGGTCAAAATAGTCAACATAAGTATAATGGAATCACCTACCATACATCAACCTACTAGGACCTGATCTCCTCTGATCATCCTCATAAACAAATCCTTTATGGAGTGTCTCAATTTTAATGTAATAGGGATAAGGTTATGAGGCACACTAGGTATCCATCTATGGTAATACCCCCTCGATGTTCAACTTATTAGACATCCATCCACCTCTTTGGGGTATCATTACATCAAATAAGAGTCCCACCCGACTCTGCAATCAAAAGTATAACTCCTATCATGACTTGAAACTCAGATCAAAGGATTACCAACACAAAATTTCCAAGGGAAATACCTCCACCAGGATAGCACCCTGTTTTAACATAAGGCATCAAATTTTAGAACTAGAGTCAAGCTAAAAAGGTCACTAGGCTCTACCGCCTAACATTTAGGTTTAACACATATGAAAAATTCAACTAAAAACTATAGGAAACATCCATATTCCCATATAAATTAAATATCAAGGTAGAATTAGAATTACCCCTATATAGGGGTCCTCTGTTATCATCACCACAAAAGGTTTTGAATTAAGCCATTTAATCCATTCACATTTATTATAAATATTAATGAGGCTCAACAACATGCAATATCAAGTACCCGTTATAATAAGAAAAAAATACAACTAGAATTAGTACTTTATTTAGACAATTCATCATAAAATTATTTTAAAATTATCCCATAATTTCTTTTTTAAACATTATTTATTCATAAGTTCTCATAACTATATTAGTTTAAAAAAATTAATTTAAAGATTAGAGGAAAACACCCTTTAGGTTGTAATTTTCCTTTTAACTAACTGAAGCCTAATATTAATAAATCTCAAAACTAGACAATAGTTATTTATAAATTTAAGGGGTGGAAGTTAAGTAATATTCCATTATACACATATATGTAACACTATATGAGTGGTTGTAGAAACATTAAATATCCCTCTATATTATCACAGGCATTCCCCCATGGGGATATGTACTAAAACATATAAAAGAGGTAAAGACGCCTATGAGGGCATCATTATGCCAACCTAGGTTCAGTTATATGGGAATATATTCTAAAATTATAGAGTCAACTCTCTATAAATTATAATTAGCACCCCATTTAAGTGAAACCCATCAATAGTCAATTCATCATGACTTTCAAACACCCTTAAAAGGGTTGTATGATAGGTATAAGATTCTAAAAATAACCTACAAGGGTCAATTCAAACATAATAGGATTCAATTATATGGGCCATCATTCCCAATTTATAAAAGTGTTAATAACATTTATTAGTTGCAATTGATAAACCATTTAACTGACATCCATAAGAAATAACATGAATTTAATAAAAACTAACAATTTTTCTTCCATTTAAAAAATTCGATATCAAAATCATTTCATTTTGTTAATTAATATTAATTTAATTAAATAGAATTAGACCATTAATATATTAATGAAAATACTATTTATTTTAAAACATACACTTTATTTAACCATCCTTACATCATAACTATAAAAAGGAAATTTATCACATAGAAAAGTAATACAGGAATGTAAGTAGTCCAAAAAATTAGAATGGAATATAAATAAGCATGATAATTATAACCCATGTATATTATAAAGATAATTATGATAAATAATTACATAAACATGGTATAAAAATAAATAAGACACATAATCAGGCAAAACATGGTGTATAGATAAACATGCTAATGATATATGAATCCAATATTTTTAAAATTATGCATGAACACACCCCTTATCTTTATATAATATTAAAAGAGTTAAATCCCATAAATCAATAACTAGAATAAGTAAATCAATCACTGAAGGTGAAATAATAATCAACTATAATGAATGGAATGAACAACAGTACCATCCCTGACAACTTAATCTTTCCCTCATATGTGGGTTGTCCATTTCCAGACACAATCTATTTAACAAGTTTCAACACATTCCTAGTATCCTAAATACCATCAAAAAATTTTAAGAAATAGTAGAAAGAGACTTTGATACCACTTTATCAGGTACTGAACCAGTTCACATTATGAACAATAAATGGGCCAGTTATTGACATGGCCTCTGGTGCACCTCCTCATACAATAGAGGATTTAAACTAATAATGATGGTCTAATGGTGGTGTAATGGGGATATTAAACCCTATGTATCATTAATAAATATAGTATAAGAATAATAAATTAAAGTAATTGAAGGGTAATAATAACATATAATTAGGAATAAATAGATTACCTGGAAATTCCCAAGAAATCCATCCATAAATGAATATGCTGAGTCATAATACAAGAAGTCAACATATATCAGGTAATACATCCAGTGAGACTATACAAAAAAAAAAATAAGTAAAATTCCCAAATTCTCTAAAAGCTCAAGTACATTCTTTATCCCCTTATTCAAGTCATTTGTAGTCATTAATGAACAACAATAAGAATTACAATGCATGATCATGACCAGTAGCCATGAGATATATCCATGTTCAAAATGGAGGCCAGAACAAGGTGTAAGTAAAACTTAGTAGGCCACCACCAATGATGTATAATTATATCCAGACTATGAATATAAAATGAAAATGTGTGTAGGTATATCAAAAGTAAGCAGTAAAATAAATAAAACCTTGTTAGATTAGGGTCCTCATAAGATCCTTCGCTGGCTATATGTGCTTCGGCCTAAGTCAAAATATTTGAACATGTGCCATCATATATATATGTGTGTGTGAGAGAGAGAGAGAAATGGTGAGGAATTTAGTCATATGATCAAGGTTTCTAAATATACTGGTGATTATAAATATATCTACATGTTTTATAATAATAAATATTTATCAGTCAAGGGCAATTTATTTATAAATTAAGTATAATGTAATAATATTTTCTCTATGAGCCCATCTGAGACATCACACAATGAAATCCATGTTTCTCACAATGTATAGCATAATTTCATTTAAACCACTAAGCTAGCACAAGGAATTGTGTATTGGAATCCAGTTATTGATCAAGTAATATTGTAATCTCATTTAACCAATGAGCCCATCCAAGGAATTTCATATATGTAATCCAAGTATCACTCAAGTATTAATATAATTTCATTTAACCTATGAGCTCATTTGAGGCATTTTGTATCAGGAACCTAGGTATCGCCCATGGTATAATTTAATTTGATTAACCCATGAGCCCATATAATTGATTTCGTATTAGGAACCTTATTATCTTCCAAGGTGTACTATAAATCATTTAAACAATTACCTCATCCAAGGAATTTTGTATCAATAATCCAAGTGTCACTAAGGTGTGATATAATTCCAAACAACATTTGAGATTGTCCAAGGTATTCCGTATTAGGAATCCATGTATCGCTTAAGGCATAACACAATTCATTTAAACTTTAATCCTATCTAAGGAATTATTTAATAGGAACCCAAGTATCACCCAAGGTATATCTTAATTAACAATCCCATTGAATTTAATAATTAAAAATATTATATGAGCATTATCCATGCCAATTTACAATAATCACTCAATTTAAAATTTTATCTCATTAATCAAATCACTACCACTGTTAAAAAAATTCCATGTGTCTATACATTCCAGTTACCAGTTATCATCATTCATTTATAAATGTATAAATAGACAAGTGATGGTACTAACTAATCAAATACAATTAATCAATTATGTCTTCCCATTAAGAGACGTGTCAAGTGGAGTAGTCATTAAAATTTTACAACATTATGTATTTCATTTAAAATCTCCCTTATAATGATGGAAATGTCAATGTGGAATCCATGATTAAAAATAAAATTCATTATTTAATTAATACACACCCTATTTTACTAAATTTAATACATCAACCTTTCCTCTTGATAATGACATTTCATTTGGCCTTATGTTATTGTATTGTGGTTTTATCAAAGTTTCTCAACAACACTGCCACTTACTTGATTACATTAAATTCCTATATCTATCAAATTCATTAGAATGACATTAGCTTTATTTCTAGGTGTCCAAATCCTATCAAACATGCCTAGATTGAGTCTCCAATACATTTACAAGGATTATAATTTTATCTAAGCTCGCATTTTCATTCATTATTCTACATGAATTGATTCTTTTCATTCTCTGGATCAATTTCTCAATTCATGATTGAATTAGAAGATGATCCTCAAATTTCATCATCTCAATCCAAGATCATATTCATTCATTAAAAAATCATACTTTATCATAAATATATATTATAGGATATGACAACATGGAAACTAAAACTTTTAATATTAAAATATTATGTTCATAATATCTTGATTGGACTTCAGATAGCCTTGATTTCCTTCAATATTAATTAAATTCGACTAGAAAAAGCAACAACTTGTTACAGTGTTTCCTCAAGCTGGTGGAGTGAGTCGACCTACATCATTGTAGCTAGAATTCTAGGTAATAAGGAGGCCACACAATTTAATTAAAAAAGCTACATAGGGAACAAACCCAAAGAACATGATCTTCTGCCTCGATAAGGTTTGGTCAACTTCTTTATCATCCATTAGAATCATAATGAAATCCCTTATTTTACATATTAAAAATTATTTATATCTTCTGTCATTGTAATTCCTCCAAGAATTAATTGATTCTATAGATTGTGGTATAAAAACCTTTAAACTCATCATGGTTGAACAAGGCTAATGATTTTGGTGCAACCCCTTTCCTCTTTGAACATCCCTGCACATTTAAACACACAAAAATTTCAAGATCGTGCTCTCATAACATATCAATTGATTTTATGGTATTAACATCAGTTCCTTCTAGTCTAGAACTAAACTTTTCAAACTTAGGTAACCATCTCCTTCATTGATCAACTACAATCAACCACATTTTTGAAGCTCAAGTTTCTTTCATATTAGTTGAAGTTTTCTTCTAAAATCTTGTGATAGTTTCTTAACTATGGTCTCATTATTTATTTCATCAATGGGTTTATCCGGGTTTGGATTTCATCCATGATTTAGTGTCTTCAGCTCCATATTCTCCCTTTTTAATAGTTTAGCCTCTCTAAGTCATAACCTCGGATTGAGAGTCTTCTTTTAGATCGATCTCAATTTTAAAGTTTGATGATCGACTCGATGATAGTCATACGATCACCCAATAAATTTTATAATATGAAAAAAGGATATTGATTGAAATTCATATGATTAAAAACATACAATTTCAATATACATAAAAAAAATTGAACTGGAAAAGACATACGTTTTAGAAAAAAGACTTAAGGATGGAAATAAATACTTACATTAGAGAGGCTTCCAATTTTTCATGGAGTTATAAAAATTTAATAGGTCATAAAAAATAATTATTCCAAAAAATAAGTTTTATTATTAAACTATGTAACCATTAAATAATTAATTCCATCACCTGGACATCATTTAAAAATTATTCAAAATTCAATATTCTGATTAAAAACCAAAAGAAAATATATATTTTTTCATAAAATATATAAAAGTAAAATCAAATAAATTTTTAATAAATTGAGAACAAAAATCTTTATTTTCATTCATATATTCAAAAGATAAAAATCATAACTCAAATTAATCATTATTTGATAATTTTTTAATTAAATTGCATTTTAGCATTAAAAAAATCAATAAATTAACAAAATATGAGTGCAAAAATGTATTCATAATAAGTCCACATAAAATTACTCCACACTTAATACATTTATTTTCCTAAATAAATCCAATTATCATATTTAGTGAAAGAAAATAAATTTAATGATTGAGAAACTGAAATACCACAAGCAGTATGTTTTCAAATGTACTTTTCCACATGGAATCTCTTAAGTATAATTGATAATTTCTATTCTCAAAAAAGTGTTCATAAAAATATAGTTTAAGTTTTATAAAAATTATTGAGATTTATAATTTAGAAAATATTTAAACAAACATCACTTTGCATTTATTTAAACATAGAAACTTCGCTTTTTTACCAAATAAACAAACTCACATAATTATAATAGAATAAATAGATATAACCAATGTAATATTAAGTTTAATAATAAAAATAATAAATAATTAACTCAACAAAAAGTTTTATCTTAAATGATAAATATCTCCTTAGTATTATAAAATTATTTCATATCCCATTTAAACACAAGGCTTAAAAATTTAAAATCGAATCAAAAATTTCAATAAATAATTTTGTTTTTAAATATTACTTCCAAAATTTTACCAAAAGAAAAAATATATTAAATAGATAAATGTAAATTAACTTTAAAGATTTAACCCATAAGTAAATAGAAAATTTTAATGAATCAAAGTGGTGTAATAGTAGTCAAATTTCTGGAAAAACCAGAATTTGAATAAGAAAATTAATGCTTGATAATGGTTAATTTTGAAAAAAAAAATATTGAGTATTTTTATGCATAAAACTTTAAAGTAAAATTTAGATAATTTTAAGAACCTTCGCAACATTTAATACCAAAAAATTTCCACAATGTTGAATCCTAAAGTGGGATAAAGTTTTAAACTTTTTTAGTTCAAAAAAAATTAGAAATTAAATAGTTTAAAGTCATGAGAAATGGTCATGATGAAATTTAAAAAGCATGTTTCCATAAATTAATATTAGTTTATCAAAATAAAATTATAAAAGTTATGATTCCTTATTGACTAAACATAAGTATTTTCAATTAATAATAGGTAAAACAATATTTTTAAACAATAGATCCACCATACTACCTTTTGAAAACATGGTCAAGAACTCTCAAAATAAATAAAAGAAAATTTTAGGGGGGATAAGTATGGTTTTAAAATGTAATTTAAAATTCCTCTTAATAACCTAAGAAACAAAAATTGAAACATACATAAATTTTATTCATAAATACACAATTTGATTTAGAAATTAAATAAATGGCTTCCACCCACACTTAATTTCCAACACATAATATTTTAAAAAATATAAAAATAAATTTTCATACAAATACCACTATCAAGGAAATATATAGGTTGATTCTACAAGTAAAATTTAAATGTAAAATGAAAAAAGGAATAGTCCTTTAACTGTTGTGTTATTCCCTATTCTTAGGAACAAAATCCACCCTCCTTTAACACTCAATATCATCCTAGATTCTTCCATTCAATTACCTAAAAGATAAAAAAAATCAATATAATATTCAATAAATGAGGATTAAAGTATGAAGACAAGTAAAAAAGGGAGATAATGTGACCATAAAACTCAAGAAATTATGATCTAATATGTACTAAGGTTAGGGAGTGGGAAGAGACAAGGAAATATGTATGATAAAAAAATAAGGAGATATAATTTTGAAAAATTAGATCAAGAGAAAATTTCAAAAAACTTAGGTTGCCTCTCATGCATTTCTAAGTTCATAGTCTTAATCTAGACTTATTCCATAATGTTTTAACCATGATCATTTGAATGGTATGTTTTCTTATTAGTTTTGACTTCACTGTTTCAAGTAAAAACTTTTTCATATTATCTAAAAATTACTAAAACACTAGAATTTATCAATATTAACATGAGTTTCTCTAAATATATAAGACTAAGTTGGATGTCTACTGCTGTTTCAGTTCCAAAATTTTCAAAAACAGAGCTAAAAAATGGTAGAAAATAGTCTAGGTAAGTCAAAAAAAATTGTATGTTTTATCACAACATTCACCCACAATTAATTCATATATTAACTTAGAAATATGTGTCTTGGATACTAAAAAATCATTGTTTCTAAAAGGATTTAACAATTTTTTAATTTACCAAAAGAATAATAATAAACCTCAAGATCTTCATATAATTCCATAATTTTAATCCCTAAAAATTTATCATATAAACAACTAATTTTATTAGGAAAATTACTATTTTACTCCTATGGTAAACAATCTATAATATCATCTTAAATTCACTTAACAATTTAGGAAATATTATTTTCAACTTTTAGAGTTACTGGACCATCCTTGATATTTTCCTCATCCTTGAAACACTCATTCTTTTCTAGTAAATCCGCTCCAATAAGCTTGTATAATTTAAGGTGAAAGTTATAGATAATTGAATCTATATTTGTTGCATGGAAGGGTTGTGAATGATAAAATAAAACCTGATAAGAATTATTAAAAAAGTAACTTTGTTCATGATGGACTGCATCTTGGTACTTATCAATGAGTTCCCTAATTATTATCTTAATTATACCTAATCGTTCAAGTTCCTTGGTTTATTTATATTTAAAAAAGTTTATGTTAAAATGTCTATGAACTAATTATTGAATTATTTCTCCAAAGGGGTCATGGTTATCTTTAATAATATCATCTCTAAACACATACTTAGCTACATCAATCATTAAAAATCTAACCTCAAGTGTTTATTTCTTAAACATGTTAAATTAAACTTGATCATTTGGGGCATGAAAGGTATGTTTTCCTTTTTAGACATCAATAAATTCACCACCAGTGCCTAAAAATGGTTAACCCAAAATGATAGGAACATTATCATAACAATCAATATATATCACAAGGAAAATAGTGGGTAATGTGAGTTTACTTAAACTATCTATCCAGTCATTCACCCTTCTTTTGGTTTTGGTAATGGACTTATCATCCAACTAATGAGAGACTAAAGTGGTTTTTAATTCCCAAAGGCCCGGCTATAAAAATAAGGATTAATAAATTAGTTTTACACTCAATCCTAATTCACACAAGCAATTGAGCTCTTAAATTTTCCCAATTTTATAAGAAATAAAAAATCTCCCTGGGTCTTTCAATTTAGAAGGTGACTTTAATTAAATTATATCACTGCATACCTCGGAAAAATCAACGGTGCAAATTTTATCTAAGACTCGTTTATTAAGTAAAACCCTCTTAAGAAATTTGACATAGGAAAAAAAATTAATGTATCCTAAAATTATATTTTTATTTTTAAGTTTTTAAACAAATCAATAAATTTTAAATTATTAGGTCTATCATTTTTCTTTTTACCCCTTTGATGGAATGGGATAAAAGGGGGGAAATTATTCAAAGTAGTGGGCATCCTTTATATATCTTCATAAACATTTTTCTTAACCTTATTTCCCTTGATTTCTAAGACCTTTTTTATTTAATTTTCACAATAAAAAATGGGATTAAACATAATTACATTATTATTATTCAGGTTTCCAGATTCACAATTTTCTAGATTTTTATTTTTTAGGTTATTCTATAAATTTCAGTTTCTGCATCCGTGGAGTTATTTATAGTATCCTCATTTGTTTTAAAACAACTCCAATTGGTAAAAACCAGTATTTTCTCCCTAGGGTGTGTCTCTTTTATACTTGGGGGTTTCCCTTTATCACTAGAGGTCATGCCTCTTACCAATTTTTCTATTTTAATTTATAAATTATGCAACCTAATTTCTGTCTCAAAATTTTTTTAATCATGTTTAGCCTTTTCATTATCAAATTAATATTTTTAAGATTCAATCATTTCTATTAATTATTGAAACATACCCCATAATTCATATTTATAATTAAAGTTTTCAACCTTATGTTAGTTTTGAAATTGTGGTTTGTGCTATTATGGGAAACCAAGGTCAGGTTGTCTTATCATACATTTCTCTATTCAAGAAAGGTCAGGGTGGTGTTTATACCTATGATTATAGATATATGAGAATGGGTTATTTCTACAATTCATCCCAGTACAATATTCCATAAAATTAGGATTTTTAAGGGGTTAGGTTGGCGTTTCAATGATTAGGAAAAAGTTTTTAGAGTGTTCAAACATGATACATTGATTACAATGTTCTCTAAGGGGTTAGATTTGAGTGTAAATTTTAATTTGGATTTCATTTTGTCTATAATTTTGATTCATTATGGTTTTAAGTGAGTCCATTATTTTAAAATTTTGTTCATTCATTTCCAACCCTAAACTAGAGTTGAGATCACCCATATTCACTATTCATATACTAGATTTTTGTGTTGTGAATTTAGGGAAAGGGTTTCATACAAATATCTCATTTATAGATCTATTTTATCATTTTAATTTCCTCTAATATATTTCTTAACCAAGTTCTACTCTGAAGGTGACATCCCTCCATTAAATATATTCATAAGGAGGTGTCTAGAGACTTAGTGGTGGGGCCACTTCAGATTAGGTCCCTAAACCCACAAACTTCACAAAAGGCCTCTTAATCCTCTTGGAAGAAACTGTTAAATCTGTTACTACACTCTACTTTAAGACTCTTTGGGTAATATATAATCACAAATGACACATATAATTGTTCCCAAGTTTCAAATATATTCTCATCTTGGGTTAAAACCTAGTTCTAATAATTCCCTTTTACAATAAAAGGTAAGACTCTCATTATAAACTCATTTTCATCAATCCCTTGAAGTGGTGGTTATTACACTGTATTTTTTAAGTCTCTAATAAAAGTTAATTAGACCTCATTAGGTAATTCATGAAATGCTGGTGGAAGAGAAAGATATTATTGTTTAATCTCATAGTTATGAGCTCTATGAGTTAGTCTAACTAAATATGGGTTGTTTGAACCTTGAGGAAGTGGAAAATACCTACTTCTTGGCATTATTAAGTTATGCTAGAAAATATCAAGTTTCTAATTCTAGTCATTAAATATATGTTCTCTCTCTCTCTCTTATTTTCTATTTTCGCTTTTTCATTCCTAAGATCTCTAATGTGTTTTTGAATTTAATTTTTGAATGGATCTAGAAATTGGGTGCATGAACTTATGTGCATTCACAAGATAGAGATAAAAGGTTATTAATAAAGCAACATTAGATGTCATGTTGTTCTTTTTAGTTTTTTTAAATAGATTTTATTTTTTTCCTTTGAGTTTTTATATTTTTATTGATTGCACATGCCTTCACCAACAATTGTGAAAAAAAATTTATGGAGACTATCATTAAGATAATTCAAACCATGTATTTATTTATTTTTTGTACATAACATTAATATTGAAATAGTAAGGTTTCAAATCCATAATGAACGTTTGTGAAACAAAATGTGAAAAAACAAAAACTCAAGAAAGGAAACAAAAACAGCGCTAAAACAATGAAAACAAAAGATTACATCAGTTAGTGAAGAAGGGGGTTTGAATTGTGATTGAAATTGAATAAATAGTGGAAATGGTGAGTGAAACTATTTTAAAATGGGGGAAACATATTCATAACAAAACCAATAGTGGAAATTGATAAATGGGTTAGGGTAAATTTAAATGTCTTGATATTGAAATGATGTTACTCAATTCTCATGGAATGTAATCAGTTTGAAAACTCACATTAAATAAATATAATTGAATCCTCTATAAGGGTGTTGTCTTGAAAATGGGAAAGATCATTAATCTCCTGACTCTTGATTCCACCTAGCCATAAAATAAAATGAATTTTTTTACACTAAAATAAAACTATCCTTTTATTTCTATGCACTACTCTCATAGAAATAGAAACTTATTATTAGAAGTTTGAAAAAAAGGGTTTCTGGCATTTTTAAAAATTTATTCAACAAAAAATATCATTGTATCTTAAGGTTTTTAGTGATTGGTTCATATCAAGAAAATGATGGAGAGTGGACCAGAAAAGAATAAAAATAACATAGTATAAAATATGATTAAGAAATCTTATTCCCCCCAATAAATATTATCCAACAAACATTACTAGTTAACAAATGTAAAATAATTTCATAACAATTGAATGAGAAGGTAAAGTAAAGTGTGAAGAATGGATTCTTCTACATCAAGGAGCTCTAGTCTCCATCTTCACTTCTATGAATGTTAATTGAATTCCCACTACTCTCAATTCCCTAATATCTTATTTTCTACACAAAGTTGTGTTGAATGAATCACTTTTTAAATAGACATTTCCCACTGAATTTTAAATCTAATCCCACCACTTTAATTTCTATTTCACCACCTCAATAACATTATAGATCTATTTTAAAATTTCTTTTGTCTTTCTGTTGCTACAGTGTGGTTTTAGAAAAAATTCTCAACAACTCTGCCACTATCCAAATTTCATTAAATTCTTCCAATGGTCAACTTCATCAACATGACATTAGATTTTTTTCTAAGTATTTAGATCATTTAAACCATGACTTGATCAAGTCTCATGAACTTGGTAAAATCTTATACTTGTCTAAAAGTTCTCATATTCATTCATTATTCTTCTCTAATTAGTTCCCTTATTTTCATGGTTCATTTTCTTAATCAGTTCTTAAAGTAGAATACCAATCCTAAAATTCCATTATCTCGGTTATAGATCATATTCATTCATTAAAATTTTAAAATTAATCACAAATGTAGTTTTTTAGTGATGACAACATAGAAACTCAAACTTTTATAGTTCGACTCATCTTTCCAAAAACCCTATGTTGGACTTATATAGAATTTATTAACTTTTATATCATTAGTATTAGATAAAAAATACCTATAATTCATTATGGAATTTCATTAAGTAGGTAGAGTGAGCTAAACAAATTCCTTGGAGCTAAAATTCTTAGGAATGATGAGGCATCACCATTTTATAAAACCTAAATAGTGACAAACCAAATGAACACAATATTCCTCTAATATTTGGTTTGGTCACCTTCATCATTATGAATCATACTTACAAGTTCTACCCTTATTATCCATCTTCAAAATGAATCCTATATCTTATCATTTTAATTCCTCCATGCTCAAATGGATTATAAAATTTGTGGTAGAACCTCCTTCAAACTCATCATAGTTAAATAGGATGAATAATCACAAAATAACCCCTTTCCTCCTCTAATAACCCCTCATATTGATGTAATTCCCAAATATTGAGTCCAGAATCTTGAAATAAATCAATATGTTAGGTATTCTTAACATCAGTTACTTCCTATCTAAAAGTTGACTTATCAAACTAAATTCATTATATCCTTCATTGATCAATTTTGAGTAACCATAGTTTTGAAGCTCAAGTTTCCTTCAAATTGGTTTTAGTTTTCCTCTACAAGATTTGAGAACTTTCATAATTTAATCTTGGTCTTGGTTTTATCAGTTGGATCATTTGGGGTTGGATTTCATCCTTTCTTAAACCACTCCATCTCCAGATTTTCCCTTATTTAGGGTTAAACTTCTGTAAAAACAACATGATATTTTTTATTAAAATATATAAAAGTTTAATCAAATAAATTTTTAATAAATTGAGCCAAAAAATCATCATTTTTATAAAGATATTAAAAATAATTACAATCACAGCTCAAATAAATAATAATTTTATAATTCTCATATTAAATCACATTTTAGCATTAAAAACTCAATAAATTCCCAAAATATGTGTGGAAATATCTGTTTAAAATAAGGTGGCATTAACATATTTAATCAAACTATTCCATGGGTTAAGGATTCTCATAGAGTTCACCAATTTGTTCCCTCACACACTCTATACCCATATGTTTAGTGTCATCTATGGATTTTATTTCCAAAGGTATTTGTTCATTAGGAAATATCAGTAACACTTTGGATTGTGTGTTGTTCAATAGGATGGGAGGTAATTCAACCCTTAAGAAGAGTTGTTTCCAAGTATGGGACTCTCTTTAATATTTAAGAAGTATTCATAAAATCCCTCCCACTGAATATACTAGTTACCTTGGTTATGTAAGTGATAAATCATTGCCATGAATTGATAAGAACATCTATATATATCATAGGTTCTACATCTATCTTCTACTGGATAAAAATGATATGGTTTAAAATACATATTTGGAAACTTTTGAATTTATCACAATCTAGGGAGGTAGTGGGTGTTGTTATTTTGGGATTGGGTCTATGATAGGGGATTTATATGTATCCCTATGCGTGGAATCAAAACTCATGTTACACAGTTCCAATTAGTGGGACACATAATATATGTTAAGGTTATGTGATGAGGATCATTTTCTTTCTTTTAAAGATCGTACGACATGTCCAATTATATTCCATTTTTGGTCATTTATCTAGGACCAATGATGATCCTTTGAATATTGTGCCCCTAAGATCAAGATGGGTTATTATAATTTAAATTCATATAATTAGGACATATTTAAATTATTTTAACATCATGTGAACTATAATATAAATTATGAAATTTAATGTCATACATCTAGGAAAACTAGATAAAAGGAACCTAAAAATAGTTAGTGTGGGAATTAAAAATGTTCATTTACATATCATTACCATATTTCAAGTATTTTCCTTGTCTCATTTAATTTACCTCTTTATTTTCGGTGCATTTTGGGACTCCCAGGAATAGAGATCATTTGATGGGGAAAATAAACTAATGTTCGGGGATGTATGTTTTTCTAAATTAATGGAGTTTGAGTACAAATGTGTTAGTGGATTTTCAAGTTCCTATAATTTTTGAGAATGTCTACAGTGGTTTGGATTTTATACTAAAACTAGAGTTTATACAGTCTGCAAGAGAAATAAAATTCATGTCATGTGATCACATGATGTGTAATGTATTCCAAGAATAAGATGAGATTCTGGTACAAAATTTGAAATGATTGCACACCATGTATTTGGTTTGTGTTTGGTATTGGTAAAAAATATTTTTTTTTAAAGATGATTTGTTTCTTAGTATTTTCAGCATTTATGGATTACATAGCATGTGAAGGGTTTACATGCCATGTAATTCTCAAGATTTTTTGTTTTAAAGGTTCTATATGATTGATTTGTTTATTCATTCATCTGTAGTATATTTTCTCTCAACCTAGATACTCTTAGGGGAAATTTTGGATACCTATGCTCCTTTTAGATTGATTTTCAATCAATATTTAGGGTTGTGTTATTATGTCTCTCCAAGTAATAATTCCTTTCATTTATAAATTAACCATGATCATGGTAGCGTCATTGCACTACATTTATAGATATATTGATATGTTATGAAAATTTTATTGATTCCTTTATAGATCCATCGTATGATCTTATTACGTGGGATGATCCGTTTTTGGTTGTGGTTCAGTGGGTATATGTTCTTCAAGGTATGTTGTGATCTATCCTTTTCATTAACCCTTTTTCTAATGTAAATCAATTATGAGTTGTGTGGATTGATGCTATGGACTATGTTGTTAATGTTATATTCTTCTTTGTTGTTGGATTCCTTTGTGGGTGTGTGTATCCTAAGTTTGAGGTAGGTGGTTTTTTCTCTATCCTATGATGGATGAACTTCATTTATCTAGTTTTATAAACTGTTTAATAAATGAAATGGCATGATTTATTGGTTTATTTTTGTGTGAGGAAAACTGGTTTTTATAAAATATGGTTTTCCCGTGTTTTGGTAAAAGAATTTGTATTTTCAAATCATTATGAAATGAATTTATGAAATGGTTTTAAAATCATAGTTTTGATGAAATTCTTTGGAAAATAGAGCACATGGGAAGACTTAGGTACTTAGGTACAAGGTTTAGTAATATGCCTCATCTATTGATATTTTTGGGAGGTTCACTCATGGGGTGTTCCTCTACTCTCTAGACATGTTGTTCTAGGGACTTGATAGACTTTTTGGGGGGTACAATTTCTAGGGTATTCCTCTATATACTAAATTCAATGCATATGTTTAAGGTATTTATTTTCATGATTTTCTATGTTAGGGGTACGAGTGTCCTAGATATCTTTACCTGTAGTGGTCCTTGGTGTGATGTTACCTATGCTTTTGGATTATACTTTTTTAGTTGTAATACAATGGATTAATATGATATATGATTCCTGCTTTGCTTTGATTTGATATATGTTAAATGATTTTAACTATTTTACCTGGACTATTTTGGAAAATGTAGTGGAAAATAAAAAAAATCCTTGATTTTTATATAAAAAATGTTAGATTGTTTATCATTCCTTGTTTTCTTTAAGTTGATCATGTTCATATTATTGTACAAAAACATATTATGGAACACCTAGGTGGGATCCTAATGAGCATGTTATCTCACACCTTGTGAACCCCTTTATATGTTTTTTGACCATTATATGTATTTCAATGTAGGGAAATGAAAGGTATTATAGTGTGGTGGGGAGTTTTTTCTATTAGTTGTGTCTGGGTAGATGGTGGTTAGATGGTGGGAGTTTTCCCTTGCTATAACAAGGAGTATTTGGTTTCCTATTTTAGATTTCTTTTGATTTTTGGATTTTTACATTAGGTTTTTTTACTACTTTGAGTTGTATCACTTCCACTTTTTTCTTTCAATTATGGAATATGTTAATCTCTTCCATTTTTTTCTCTATTGTATATATATATTTCATGTTGTTTCTTCAATATGAAAAAAATTGTTCACTCTAGTTGTTTTTGATGCATGGGTGCTAGTTTTCATCCCATGGGGATCGAGAACACCCTTCAGGTATGTAGTAATTTGGGTTGAGTACCAGTTTGAGAGGGTGTCTAGTTCAGGTTCACCAAATTTTGGTATCAAAGGTGGTTTGTCCTCAAGATTTCTTATTTTGGGATGTTTGATAAACTGGAGATAGGATTTTTGGAACTTGAGAGGTTGGTTGCAGAGAGTGTATGGATAGATTTTTCTATGACAAGACTCAAGTTACCATATGATGTTAGGATGTGTCTCCTATTTCATGTTCTTGATCTTAATCTCAATTTTTTAATATTATTTTTTATTTTAAACTGTGATTATCATATTGTATGATCATTTCATCTATTTCTATGTGAATTAGTATTCCTTTGAGAAATATTCAATGGGTTTCTTAGGAGGGTGCAGTTGATACCCCTCAAGGGAATCCACCCATAATCAGAATATTATAAAGGCCAATATGCGGGCAGTTCGTGTTGTTGAACATAATCTTTTGTAGGTCCATAATACAATTTTTGAGGTACATCCAATATTTATAGGAGACAAGGATTGATCAAGAGTGTTCTTTCAAAAGAATCCACCATCCTTTAAATATACAAATGAATATCAAGAGTTGTAGTACTAGCTAGACAATATTGATCAAATAATTGACTTCCTAGATACACTTCAAGTTGAAGTGCACATCATTCATACTTTAGGGTCCCATCAAGCGATGGTGGGATTTCATGGTACCAGTAGATAGTCAGGTGGTCTTGGACTGGAAGGATTTTTATACTCTCTTATTGTCACGAACCAAGCTGGGTCTCCATCCGACCCGGCGCCCGACCTGGACCGCAACATGGCCCGAAGGGCATTCCCGATCCCCACGGGCTGGCACAAGTGCCTGGTTATCGTAAGTAACAAATGGGAATGATTTTACCCAAAATAAAAGACAGAAAAACAGCTATCTAGATAAATAAACTGAAACTGGAAAAAGGACAACCAAACACGTCTTTAAACTATGAACATTTTTAAAGTCTAAAACTCGAACCAAGAACTAAAAAGAACAGACGACAGTGGAAACTAAAACTCATACTCAAACCTCCCAGCAGAATAGAGTCCACATCAGCACCTCTGCATGAAAAGACCAACTACAACCTGAACCACCATTGCTGAGCACGAAGTCACAACCTAGAAATCAGAAGAGACAGAATCTACATACACCCAAGGGTGTATGTAGGGTGTGAGCTAAAATCCCAGTAGGATGCCACCGAGAAAAGGTTCCACGCATAATTATTAAAAGACAAATACATTTACAATTTAATAGAATAAAAATAAACAAGTGTTTAAAGAATTTTAATGAAAACAGTTTTTAAGGGGAAACTTCTCTAAATGGAAAACATCTTAAATTATCTTACACACATGTACGCACGCCCACACATGCACGCACGCACACAGAAGCAAACACAGAGAGAGACACACGTACACACGCACACACACTTTTCTTGGTAACCCCAATGTCACACCATGTGCCAACGGTGAGCAGAAAGCAGAGGAAGATCACAATACATGGGAGACCCTAAAGATACTAGCGAGAAGTGGGACCCTAGAACCTCACGTCTCGGTGAACTGTATCACACATTCCCGTGCATGAGCCATTGGTTGGGAAACACCTCCTACCATAGTGGTCTCTAGTCATCATCCAATGTTTAGTTAGTGTTGTAAGCATCAATCCCGCTAAGTGAAACTGGGTCGAGGCCACTCCCGTATCACTAGCACGCTAGTCTAGTCCGCCCACCTAGTACCCAGGCTTCCCGTTTGTGCTCAAGTAATTCAAAGTTCATGCCACATGTCATAATCATACACTCAAACCAACCAAGACATCACGCACACCAAAAACCACCATTCTCACACATAGAAGTCATTTAAAATAATACGCACACTAAAATGTTCCAAAACCCAATCTGCATTTATTACCCGACCAATTAAAGCAACTGCACGGTCAATGAAAACACTTTCATTATCAAATACGCCACTAACAAAATTTATTAAATGAACTCCGCACGTGTCACCTGACTTTAAGCACCAAAACATTCACACAATTTAATCAAAAACAATTTTTCACCCTTAATACTCATTTAATAAAACAAACCAATTTCTTTCATAAACAAATTTTTGAGAGAAAAACAACGCTTTACACAATCGATCGACCCAAACCCGCCCTTACATGACCACACATACACAACAACACATCAGGAACACAATCTGAATCACACGCACAATTAAAGAAAACACCCGCACAGTTAAAAATACCATTTCTATAATTAAATGAACTACCATAAAAAAATGTGCCAAACAATTTTCAAGATATGTCGCACGACACTAAATGCAAAAACTCTTTCAAATGTCATTTCTGACTAATCACAGATAGACGCAATAATAAAACGACAATTGCACACTGTTTACGCCATAACAAATTAACTACACAACTTAAGGAAAGAAAGAAAAAAAACTAATATCAAGTTCAACATTGGTTTCACAACAACATACTTATATTATGCACACACTACTAAACACATAAAACACACTAAACTTATGAAAAATAAAATTCGCATCAAACTAAATGATTAATAAACATGCTAAGTTAATTAAATCAACTAATTAATTCATCAATTAATACTCATGCACGGAACCACCTACCTCAGCGTCGAAAAACCTCAAATATCATAGCAATGCTCCAAATGCGCATCAAAATCGCCGCAATCAACTCGAATTATAACCTAAAAACAAAATTGGACCAAAGATAACATCTAAATCAAACCAAAAACCACATAAAATCTAATCAATCCCCAATAAATTGAAAGAAAGTAACTAGAACAATGAAGGTGGGGTTTACCCAAGGTGTTGGTCGGTGGTAGGTATAAGGCCCCAGCCTTAAACCTTACATAATCTTGAGTTATCACAAGATTACACTTTGAGGAACTTTTCAGGTTTAGAGTTTTAGATAATTAGATCATGAAACCTGCATTACATTCCACATTTAAACAAAGTGGTTACATAAAAGATAGTATTCATTCTTCCCATCAACAAAAACAGATTGAAAATAAAACATGGATTCTTTCTTGACACATCCTTGACATTATCATCACATCATGTACCTTTCCCTTGACCTGTGAAAAACATTTCAAAAACTTGGGATGAGCATAAAAATCTCAGTAAGGGTTATAAAAAATATGTAAAGGAAACATGAGTTCATATATACATAATAATGAAATCATACTTTACCCATAAAACATAGGCACTTTAACATACCTCATCAAACCATGAATAAATCATAGAAATCATAAGACATAAAGGTAACTTGAGGCATTAATAACATTCTTATGTAGGGAGTAACCCTCTTGGTTACGTTTGGAATACCCATCACAGTATATTCCCTAAATCTCTTCGAAGAAACCTTAACTTTTCACTCCTTCGCGTTACCCAATGCATTGGAGAGCTATATCGGGCTCACCCGCCCTTAGTTTATCACGGAACCACCCGTTTTCATAACAATGCCCAAGAACCATAACATAAACGTATCACATAAAACATGCATAAAGGAAACAAAACATTTCCACATTTCAATCACAATATAACATTTTAGTATTTTGAAATAATGAATCCATACAAAAAGAAACCATTTCCAAAACCATTTAAAACATTTAATAAGGAGAATTTTGAATCAAAGTGTCCCATACCACCTTGAAGCTTTTAACATTTTAAACCATTAATATCCATATAAATAAATCCTTAAAACCATTTTGAAAACATGGATATTAATAAGAACAAGTCGTTAAATCATTTAAAGTGATATTTTGGTCAAAGGGTTTTTACCAAAATTAGAGACACTTGAATACAATAATTGAGGAATAACATTTAATCAGAACTTTATAATATCATGAGAATAAATGGATTCATGATATAATATTCCAAAGGATAGTATATACACCATATAAGAGTGAATTTGTGCATAACAACAATGAAGTCTCAATAGGGATGTAAAATGTGATGAAATCCCTTATATGGAAGGTATCCTTAAATTAAGGATAAATCAATATCAAAATTATGTGTGACAAATATAAATACACCCAATATAATTGGATATTAAGTGTAAAACAATAAAAGGTCATTCACACATATTCAAAGGATGACATATTCAATAACTACATGTTGAACCCAAAGAAATCAAAATTGGGTTAAAACGTTCCCTTGGTAAAATTCGACAGCCTAACGGCATCACTTCAAACTTACAAAATGGATTGATGAGAGGAAATAGGGTCTCTAATCATATGAACATAATAAGTACAGTGGTAGTAATATAAAATAACATCCCAATCATAAGAAAGATGAGCTTAAAATGAATGACATAAAAGAGTGTACTTAAAAAAGAAAGAGAGGTGTAGGATCCCTTACCTCGTATCCGACTTGACCCGACCATTCTTTAATCTCCTGAATAATAAACTTGAGTTAATTTATACTTTCTTATGAACCTTCTTAAAGTTCACTATTCCTTTTATATCACTTATTTCAATGTTATAAACATTATGTAATCATTTAAGTTAATAATGTTTGTTCTTTCAATATTTGGTTCTTTAGTCGAAAGTGGACTTCTTACAATTACATGTTGTTTGTGTGGTCAAAGGTTCATTATATCCAGAATGATATTCATGATTTGGATATCATATATATCATATATATCCAGAATATACATGTATTTATAATATTACATAATCATTTAGAGGAAAGAAATGAAATGCACCGTTCATGGAGACGGTAAGCCGTACGTACGCATGAACGCTACTTTCATTTCTATCTCATACTTTAATGGAAAGAAACAATAATGATATATAGGTATATTATAATTCCAGTATAAAATATTATATAATAACTTTAAATCCATCCTTTATATGTCCCACGTATGGCATTAACGAATCAAATCACTTTGAGGGGGCGGTAGTCCGCACTTCCTAAAATGAAATTATCATGTTTACCCATAATGGAAACAATAATGGTATGCCATAAATTAAAAATACAGAAGCTTAAGAAAAGAATAAAAATATTATATATAATATATAAAAGTAGTGACATCATAATGGCCACCTTTGAAGATGTTAAATGAGTATTGAACAATCATCGTTTCGGGAGGTAGAATTTCTCCATCCACGGAAACCGTATGTTCTTTAACCATTTGATGTAGTTGTGTGAGAGTGTAGTTCGAATAAATCTTATAAAGACATCCTAGTATATTGAAGATACTGTTTTTGTTACAAAAGAAGTAAATAAAAAGAGTTTAGGGGGTTGGAGAAGCAAAATAAAACAAATGAACTTGAGAGAATGAATTACCATTAAAAGTGTAACTCCTTTTTATTTGAGCCTAAAGGCTTCCTTTGAAAGGATTATTCCCAAAGGGAATCCTCTAGGATGAGGAGAGGGGTGTGGAGATATTAAATGGGCAGGTTATGGCCGAGCCAAATGCTTGAGGAGTGTGTGAAATGAGGTAGAGGTGGGGGCCTTTTATAAGAGGAGAGGAGGGGCACTTTTGGAAATCATGAAACTATTATTTTATTTTCAAAAGTGTTTAGAATTTCTAAGGTCCCACATTGATATATTTCGAAGATAAGATGATAAGACTTCGAAATATTCCCATCCAATAGTTTTTGGACAAGTTTAGGTCTTAGATATTACATTATCTTTCCATTTTATTTAAATCGTTAAATAATGAGGTCATTGTTGCATCATCATGATGTCGTAATTAAATTAATTTATTTAATATCTAAAAATTATAAAAAAAAATACTATGATGTAGGAAATATTTTTATATTTATAATGAATATTTATAGTCAAAATTTGGACTTGTGTAACCCCACTTAAAAAATGTTTTAGTAAAACAACTCATGTTTGTGTCAATTTAATTTTAACATTAAATAAATATATATTAATGTCATTTTCCAACCAAAGTGGCTCCATGGGGTCCCCAAGTTGACCCATGGGTTTTATTGGTCGGACATGACTCATCCAATAGGATTAGGACAAGTGTCATGGTGTTTTCATATTTTTATAATATCATTTTTACCTTAAATTACACTAATTACCTCTAATCGCGATTAATGAAAAAAAGTTACTATTCACCAAAAAATTATTTTCATCCCATTTAACCACATTTTACATAATAATGACAACCATGTATGTCGGATTTTCAAAATTCAATACACATTAGTGGTAAACTTTCATTTAACTGAAAAATCAGTTTGCTTGATTACCACTTAGTGGTTTCACTATTCATCAAAAATTGGAGTTTTCCAGAAAATTACCAAAAATTCAACCTAAGCTATATTTGATATTCCGAATTCAAAAATGATGTCTATTTTATAAAATTCATAACATATAAGTCACATTAATTAATTTAATAATTAATTCCCACTGTCAGATCAAATAGCGTGTTTTTATGAAACAATAAGTATCAAAAGATTGACACTGGTTTAAGCCTGATTTCAAAGTGAAATTAATTCCAACGACCACTATTGGATTTAACGCTAAAAATATATTCTAATTTCACTTTAAAACCAATTAAAAAGATAATATAATCATATAAATAAATTATATTAAAAAGAGGTTTTGAATTAAAATACAACATTTTAAACTATTCATTTAAAAAAATGAACTTTATCGGAAAGATACCAAAAATTTACACAAAGTAAATTTTGATGTCCCAATTATTAATAAGAGTTTTATTTGGTCCAATTGAATGTATAAGAGTGAACAAAACTATATTTAATGACGGTTCTCCATCAAAAGGCGATAAGTGACCCTTTAGTGAAAACCAGGGCATATGCGCCTAAAATTGAATTCTTTCCATATTTTTAGCCTTTATCTTTTATTGGATAAATGTAAAAACATTTAAGAACATATATAATCATATATTAGTTATTTCTATCCATTCCTGCCAATACAACGGCTACATGTTAACTACCATTTAAAATAATATTATTTTATTATTAGAGTGCAACATAAGATTCCCAAGAAACTCGTTGTTGCGTGTTGGGTACGCCATCGAGCATAGCGTCCCCTTTAAAGTAATATTAATATTTTATTCACAAATATGGATAAATATGAAATTGTCATATTCTTTATTTACCTGGGGTGTTACATCCTTCCCCCCTTTTGGGAATTGCGTCCTCGCAATTTTAAAATTGGGCTTGGAAACATCCTTGAAAGTCCCACATCGGAACAAGAGTCGGTAAAACAATCACTTTAAAATAAAGAAAGATAAGTACAGAGGTTACCCGAGTTAACCCATGCTGGGATTCCATGTAAGAAAATATGGACATGGAAGAAAAAACAAAGGGTCATGTTCTGAGGGAGAGTGATAGTAAACATGTCTAGGAGAAAGTTAACCATAAAAAAATCACAAACTTGTGATGGGTTAAACGGTATTCGATTACCCTGTAGGAAAAGTTAATAAACAACATTTTTGTTTTACTTTACTTTTTATTGGGGAATTTATTCATAAGAAAACATAATCACTTATCATGTGGACTTTCAACTTTTATTAGATTCCTTACACAAACTCATATTTTCCCCAAATGACGAGTATTTAGGAAGACTTGTTCGCATTAAGAGTACTATAATCAAATTCTTGAGAATCACCTAATCCACAAAAGAGAACTATACATTTCCCATATCTTTAGACCTTAACCATAACCAAAACCAAAAAGGTTAGTACAAGGTCAGATAATCTAGAAAAGGATAACCCTTTATAAAAAGAAAATCTATTCTTAATCTCCAAAATTTGTCAAACAAAACCCAAAGTTCAACAAGGATCATCTGATAAACAATTTGTCTATAAAATTCTTAAAAGTAAACCAATATAAGATTGAAACCCAAATATTTGAAGGATTTAGTCACATAGTCTTCCAAGTTAAATCGTAACATTTATCTCCAAACAACATCAGTTGCTCCTAAAGTCTCTTATTGAAAAGTAATTAACCTAATCACATATCCTCCATGATAGGTTAATCATTTTCATAAATAACCCAAAATCAACTTACTCTTAATTCATAAAATCATATAACTAGAAAGAATCGGTCAAACTAACCAGGGACTTCACGTAGTCGAGTGGTAGGCGATAAATACCAGTCGCACTTTGGTTGTGGGTTCGATTCCCGCAGCTTTGTCAGACGCGATGAGTAGTCACATGGTCTGCGTGTTGTCCTTTTTCCAAAACTATATAATTCTCAAATCAATCCCCAAAAAGGGATAAAATCATCAAAAATGATCATTACATATTTTAACCTCAATTTTATCTCATGCCTTTCATTTTCCATCATATCATATAATAACCCATAATTACCTCAAAAGTAAGGATCATATAAACTCTAATGGTTACCTTTATAATTATTACCTGAACTTCCACATCGATTGGTCATCTCGTACATGATGCATTACAGAACATACCAAGGTTCAATTGGTTGATCATGACTCCTTGATATTTGGTTTAGGACAACCACGAGTTTCCTCATTGAATCCTCCATTTTATCTAGTATCTTAATCAGAGAACCACCATAGTTTCCTTCAAACCTGTTGTCTCTTTGGTGCCTTCTAGATCCATCCATTCATTTAAAACAGAAATGTCAGTGTGACTATATCAACAAAACCATCATGTACAAATGAGGAAGGTAAACACTAAGATACACTTACTCATTCACTTTTTCTAAAACTAGGACTCTTTCTGAAATCCTAACCATTATGGTAATGTCACTTGTGCTTAGAGAATACCCTAACCTCTAAAGTTATCTAAACCGACCTTTGATACCAACTATAAGGCCCCAGCCTTAAACCTTACATAATCTTGAGTTATCACAAGATTACACGTTGAGGATCTTTTCAGGATTAGAGTTTTAGAGAATTAGATCATGAAACTTGCATTACATTCCACATTTAAACAAAGTGGTTACATAAAATACAGTATTCATTCTTCCCATCAATGGAAACAAATTGAAAATAAAACATGGATTCTTTCTTGACACATCTTTGACACTATCATCACATCATGTACCTTTCCCTTGACTTGTGAAAAACATTTCAAAAACTTGGGATGAGCATAAAAAGCTCAGTAAGGGTTATAAAAAATATGGAAAGGAAACATGAGTTCATATATACATAAGAATGAAATCATACTTTACCCATAAAACATAGGCACTTTAACATACCTCATCAAACCATGAATAAATCATAGAAATCATAAGATATAAAGGTAACTTGAAGCATTAATAACATTCTTACGTAGGGAGTAACCCTATTGGTTATGTTTGGAATACCCATCACAGTATATTCCCTAAATCTCTTCGGAGAAACCTTAACGTTTCACTCCTTCGCGTTACCCAATGCATTGGAGAGCTATATCGGGCTCACCCGCCCTTAGTTTATCACAGAACCACCCGTTTTCATAACAATTCCCAAGAACCATAACATAAACTTATCACATAAAACATGCATAAAGGAAACAAAACATTTCCACATTTCAATCACAATATAACATTTTAGTATTTTGAAATAATGAATCCATACAAAAAGAAACCATTTCCAAAACCATTTAAAACATTTAATAAGGAGAATTTTGAATCAAAGTGTCCCATACCACCTTGAAGCTTTTAACATTTTAAACCATTAATATACATATAAATAAATCCTTAAAACCATTTTGAAAACATGGATATTAATAAGAACAATTCGTTAAATCATTTAAAGCGGTATTTTGGTCAAAGGGTTTTTACCAAAATTAGAGACACTTGAATACAATAATTGAGGATTAACATTTAATAAGAACTTTATAATATCATGAGAATAAATGGATTCATGATATAATATTCCAAAGGACAGTATATACACCATATAAGAGTGAATTGGTGCATAACAACAATGAAGTCTCAATAGGGATGTAAAATGTGATGAAATCCCTTATAAGGAAGGTATCCTTAAATTAAGGATAAATCAATATCAAAATTATGTGTGACAAATATAAATACACCAAATATAATTGTATATTAAGTTTAAAACAATAAAAGGTCATTCACACATATTCAAAGGATGACATATTCAATAACTACATGTTGAACCCAAAGAAATCGAAATTGGGTTAAAACGTTCCCTTGGTAAAATTCGACAGCCTAACGGCGTCACTTCAAACTTCCAAAATGGATTTATGAGAGGAAATAGGGTCTCTCATCATATGAACATAATAATTACAGTGGGATTAATATAAAATAACATCCCAATCATAATAAATATGATCTTAAAAAGAATGACATAAAAGAGTGTACTTAAAAAGAAAGAGAGGTGTAGGATCCCTTACCTCGTATTCGACTTGACCCGACCATTCTTTAATCTCCTGAATAATAAACTTGATTTAATTTCTACTTTCTTATGAACCTTCTTAAAGTTCATTATTCCTTTTATATCACTTATTTCAATGTTATAAACATTATGTAATCATTTAAGTTAATAATGTTTGTTCTTTCAATATTTGGTTCTTTAGTCAAAAGTGGACTTCTTACAATTACATGTTGTTTGTGTGGTCAAAGTTTCATTATATCCAGAATGATATTCATGATTTGGATATCATATATATCATATATATCCATCATATACATGTATTTATAATATTACATAATCATTTAGAGGTAAGAAATGAAATGCACCGTTCATGGAGACGGTAAGCCGTACGTACGTATGAATGCTACATTCATTTCTATATCATACTTTAATGGAAAGAAACAATAATGATATAGAGGTATATTATAATTCCAGTATAAAATAATATATAATAACTTTAAATCCATCCTTTATACGTCCCACGTATGGCATTAACGAATCAAATCACTTTGAGGGGGCGGTAGTCCGCACTTCCTAAAATGAAATTATCGTGTTTACCCATAATGGAAACAATAATGGTATGCCATAAATGAAAAATACAGAAGCTTAAGGAAAGAATAAACATATTATATATCATATATAAAATTAGTGACATCATAATGGCCACCTTTGAAGGTGTTAAATGAGTATTGAACAATCATCGTTTCGGGAGGTAGAATTTCACCATCCACGGAAACCGTATGTTCTTTAACCATTAGATGTAGTTGTGTGAGAGTGTAGCTCGAATAAATCTTATAAAAACATCCTAGTATATTGAAGATACTGTCGTTGTTACAAAAGATGTAAATAAAAAGATTTTAGGGGGTTGGAGAAGCAAAATAAAACAAATGAACATGAGAGAATGAATTACCTTTAAAAGTGTAACTCCTTTTGATTTGAGCCTAAAGGCTTCCTTTGAAACGATTCTTCCCAAAGTGAATCCTCTAGGATGAGGAGAGGGATGTGGAGAGAGTAAATGGGCTGGGTATGGATGAGCCAAAGGCTTGAGGAGTGTGTGAAATGAGGTAGAGGTGGGGGCCTTTTATAAGAGGAGAGGAGGGGCACTTTTGGAAATCATGAAACTATTATTTTATTTTCAAAAGTGTTTCGAATTTATAAGGTCCCGCATTGATATATTTCGAATATAAGATGATAAGGCTCGAAATATTCCCATACAATAGTTTTTGGACAAGTGTAGGTTGTAGATATTACATTATCTTTCCATTTTATTTAAATCGTTAAATAATGAGGTCATCGTTGCATCATCATGATGTCATAAGTAAATTAATTTATTTACTATCTAAAAATTATAAAAAAAATACTATTATGTAGGAAATATTTTTAGATTTCTAATGAATATTTATAGTCAAAATTGGGACTTGTGTAACCCCACTTAAAAACTGTTTTAGTAAAACAACTCATGTTTGTGTCAATTTAATTTTAACATTAAATAAATATATATTATTGTCATTTTCCAACCAAAGTGGCTCCATGGGGTCACCAAGTTGACCCATGGGTTGTCTTGGTCGGCCATGACTCATCCAATAGGAGTAGGACAAGTGTCATGGTGTTTTCATATTTTTATAATATCATTTTTACCTTAAATTACACTAATTACCTCTAATCGCGATTAATGAAAAAAAGTTACTATTCACCAAAAAATTATTTTCATCCCATTTAACCACATTTTACATACTAATGACAACCATTTATGTCGGATTTTCAAAATTCAATACACATTAGTGGTAAACTTTCATTTAACTGAAAAATCAGTTTGCTTGATTACCACTTAGTGGTTTCACTATTCATCAAAAATTGGAGTTTTCCAGAAAATTACCAAAAATTCAACCTAAGCTATATTTGATATTCCGAATTCAAAAATGATGTCTATTTTATAAAATTCATAACATATAAGTCACATTAATTAATTTAATAATTAATTCCCACTGTCAGATCAAATAGCGTGTTTTTATTAAATAATAAGTATCAAAAGATTGACACTGGTTTAAGTCTGATTTCAAAGTGAAATTAATTCCAACGACCACTATTGGATTTAACGGTAAAAATATATTCTAATTTCACTTTAAAAACAATTCAAAATATAATCTAATCATATAAATAAATTAGATTAAAAAGAGGTTTTGAATTAAAATACAACATTTTACACTATTCATTTAAAAAAATGAACTTTATCGGAAAGATACCAAAAATTTACACAAAGTAAATTTTGATGTCCCAATTCTTAAGAAGAGTTTTATTTGGTCCAATTGAATGTATAAGAGTGAACAAAACTATATTTAATGGCGGTTCGCCATCAAAAGGTGATAAGTGACCCTTTAGTGAAAACCAGGGCATATACGCCTAAAATTGAATTCTTTCCATATTTTTAGCCTTTATCTTTTATTGGATAAATGTAAAAACATTTAAGAACATATATAATCATATTTTAGTTATTTCTATCCATTCCCACCAATACAACGGCTACATGTTAACTACCATTTAAAATAATGTTATTTTATTATTAGAGTGCAACGTAAGATTCCCAAGAAACTCGTTGTTGCGTGTTGGGTACGCCATCGAGCATAGTGTCCCCTTTAAAGTCATATTAATATTTTATTCACAAATATGGATAAATATGAAAATGTCATATTCTTTATTTACCTGGGGTGTTACAGTAGGGGTGCGGCGCGAATCCGATTCCAAGGGGAAAATGGTGTGACAGCAGGGCGGCAGGTTCTTGAAGGGGAGAGGGGGATGTCGACGGTCCGTGATGGAGGGTTGACCAGATCTTGAGGTGTGCGCAGGGGTCCGAGCGACTGTGAAAGTCTGCTGGCCGGGAGCAGCGGTGCGGGGCAGAGTCTTCGAGGGGGATCGCGCGACGGCGTGAGCCAGTCAAGCCGGCGGACAGCGCGGGCGAGGGGACCAGTAGACGGCGCAGTGAGCATGCCGGAAGGGGGGTGTCGCGCGTTCCATGAGAGGCGAGAGAGGGTTTTGACGGGAGAAAAAAAACAGAAGAGGAAGAAAAGGAGAAACGGGGGAGGAAGGGGGCGCGACCATCAGCGCGCCGTCATGGGGTCCGAACCCTAGAAAAAAATAATAATAATAATTGATATAAGTTAATAATAAAAAAAATGAAATAAACTAAAATAAAACTAATAATAATAATAACCTAAATAAATTATTATCATTACAACTAACAATAAAAATGATAATAACATCCCTCAAAATTAAAACAAACCATCATATTTCATCACGTTTCTTCTTTAATTTTATTTCCATTTTATCCCTCTTAAAATTTTATTTCATTATTAATAACTCTTTTATTTAATTGGTTTCACATCAAGCATGCGTGCGGAGAACTGAGTGAGGTCGCGTGGCTTTGACAGCAGCACACTGAATGCCGAAAAGGCCAAAAAGTGTGTTTCAAAATAAAACTCAGAAATTTTAAGTTCGGCCTTGACCCGAATTATCTGATGCCCAATAGAAATAATAAAATAAATAATAATAAAAAAACGGGTGTGACACTTATTCTATATATTTTTTCAAGATTCAAAAATGATAGTGAAGTATCTATAGGTCCTATCTTTATAGAATGTAGTACATTAGGTGTCTGCATATACTAATCAGTTTGTGGAGCTAGTTCATTTTTTTATAGAGGTTGTAAAGAATGACCAGTTGAAGGCTCAGAAGTACCTGTAGGGTTTTTGACTAGATATCATATCACATTTATTTATTATGAAGCCTTTGATCTATGTATATATGGTAGGCAGGGATATGATGGCTGGGGTGAATATGGTAGGAAAGGTTGGATATTCTACCTCTTCTTTTCCACCCAGTGGAAACTTTAGTGGTATTTAGGGGAAGAATATGAAGTGGAAAGATCACTGTAGTAGTGGAGGAGGAGGTTCTTAGTGGAAGGCATCTTTTACACCTTTAGTTATATCTAGTAGTGTTCATCTAAATTGAAATTAGTTTGGAAAGGTTGGACACACCTGGTGTTCTTGTCCTACACCTGCAAAGATGTGTAACAGTTGTGGAAGTTATGGTTATCTACAACATTTATGTTAGGATATGTATACACCATATATGGTCATGGATTATTGACTCCAAATTCTATTTTAGTGAAGTCAGATTCTTCAATGATAATAGGGATCCATCCATAAGCCTCAGAAGTGAAGCACCTTCACGTGGTATATGAGTTTTCAATGGAGGTATATGTGGGTTTAGAGATAGTGAGAGGTTCCATATTTATTTAAACTTTAATAGAAATTACTTTATTTAATACTGGTGCTTCCCACTTTCTTATATCTAGTAATTTTTTGATATGATTATATTTTGAATAGATCTCATTCTTTTTTTATGGAGTTAGTGACATGTCTTGGAAAGAGGATTGAGAAGGGTTTTTGGTTTACTTCTTGTGTGCTATCGATAATTGTTGTGGAATTAGTCTAGGATTTTCTTATTCATGATATATATCTATTTGAAATCATCATCATGATGGATTGGATTATTTATTTTCATGATGAGGTTTATTTTTATCATTAGTGTGTCTCGTTTTTTGTGGCTGATGGGAGCATAGGGTGTTTCAGGGAGAGTGGGATCTGAGGTTTGGTTATACAGAACATTATCACACATAGATCAGAAGTTTTTCATATGCTATAGTAGTTGAGCCAGATTATGTTTCTTCTATTGTTGATATCCCCGTTTTTTTAGGATTTTCTTGATTGTTTCCCAAATTATTTCTCTGGGATTCCTTTAGAGTGAGGATAGATTTTACAATTGACCTGGCTCCAAGTAAGAAGCTAATTTTGATACCTACTTATCGTATAGAACCAGCCAAGATGAAAGAGATCAGGATACAGTTGGATGATCTAATGATGAAGAGTTTTGTTTTATCTAGTGTTTCTCTTTGGTCAGCCTCTATGCTATTTTCCAAGAAGGAAGATGGTTCACTCTGATTGTGTCTGGACTATCAGAAGTTAAACTAGGTAACAATTAATAAAAAGTACCATCTTCCTCATGTGGATTATTTTTTTGATCAGTTAAAGGGGAAAATGGTTATCAGGACTAGTCTTTGGTCAGGTTATCATTATATTAGATTTCGAGAGTTTGATATACCAAATACATTTTTAGGGGCAGGTATGGCCATTAAAAATATCTGGTGATGTCATTTGGTATAAATAACATTGTTTTAGTTTTTATGAATTTTATGAACTAGATATTTCATCAGTATATAGACACTTATTTGGTAGTGTTCCTGGATGATATTTTGTTTTATTTGATATCCTAGCATAAACACGAGCACTATTTAAGTTTGGTTCTATAAATACTAAGGATTCATGTTTTGTTTCAAAATTTTTAAAACTATAATTTCTAGATCAAATAAGCGAAGTTCTTGGGGAATGTTATTTATGAGCATGGATTATCAGTTGATCTGAAGAAGATGATGGTTGTTTTATCTTGGAAAGATCCATGTATTGTCTTTGATATTTGGACCTTTCTTAGTCTTCTTGGATATTATCAATGCTTGGTCAAGGATTTCTCAAAATTATCATCACCATTGACTTCTATTACTTTGAAATGGGTAAAATTAATATGGGATGAAATGTTTCAGTCTTCATTAAATGAGATGAAATGAATTCTAACATTGGCTCCTATTATGATCTTACCTGAGACAAGAAAGGGGTATGTGGTTTTTTGTGATGCTTCTGGTGCTTTTTTGGGATGTGTTCTTATGTAGGATGATCATGTGGTGTCTTATGGATCTCATCGGATTTTTATGCATTAGAATAATTACTCCACTCATTATTTAGAGCATTATGAGGTTATGCATGCACTTTATTGTTGTAAGAACTATATTTTTGGGGAGAGGTGAACATTCTTTTCTAACCATAAGAGTTTGAGCTATATATTTTCTTAGAAATAATTGAATATTAGACAGAGTTAGTGGTTTGAATAGTATTAGAGTTTTGACTTCATAATCACCTTGGGGAAGTTCAATGTTGTTACAGATGATTCTAGTAGGAAAGTGTCATCATATGATGATTTGGAATCAAAACAAGAGTGGAACCTTATGGGCTCTTCACTCAGTTGCATCTGGATGATCAGAAGGATATTTTAGGTATGGTTTTGACCAGTTTTTATTTGTTATCATATCTAATAAAGTCTATTCTACATATTCAATAAAAAAATGATGAGTTTAGATAAATTTGAGAAAACCTATGTGGTGGGGATACCTTTTCTAGTTGGTATCTATCTTCAAATGGTATTCTATATTTTGAGGATTGGTTTATCATCCCTGCATCTATGAAGATTGGTTTTGTTTTAATGTCATGATTATTCATGGGGAATTCATTTGGGAACTAAGAATATGTGTTATGATGTGTGACAGTGGTTTTGGTGGCTATGTATGAAGTGTGGAATTTTTTATTATGTGTCTTGTCGTTACACCTACCAACAGATAAAGGCAGTGCATTTGAAACCTTCAGGTTTTCTTCAGCCTCTTCTGGTTTCATTTTGGAAATGGGATGAGGTGTCCATGGAATTTTTTATTGGATTAACATGGACTCCTATAGGGGTAAATTCTAACTAGGTGGTGATTGATCTGTTGAAAAATTAGACTCACTTCATTCTGATCCAGGACGCCACAAAGGTTGAAGATCTGGGTAAGTTGAATGTGAAAGAGATAATGAGGTTACATGGGGTTACTTCAACCATTTTTTGGGACAGGGATCCTAGGTGTACTTTGAGGTTCTTGATGAGTCTCCAAGAGGATATGGGGACTCATTTTAGGTTGAGTATAGCTTACCATCCACAAATAGATTATCGGATAGAGAATGTTGTTTAGATCATGGAGGATATGCATCATTCTTGTTTCTTAGATTTTGATGGATCTTGGGATAGTTATCTGGTACTAATTGATTTTTATTATAAAAAATATTATCAATTTTCAATAATAATGTCTCATTTCAATGGTTTGTATGGTCTCCTATGTAGGTCACCTATTTTTGGGGTAGATGTGGGATAGGCATCTTTGGGGGGACTACTTCTAGTTCAAGAGACACCGGCAAGGATTCAAGATATACATTAGTGTCTGGTTATAGCTCAGAGTTGAAGAAAAAAAAACTTATGCGGATCAGTAGAGTCTTCCTTTAGAGTTCTCCATAGGTGACTAGGTTTTCTTAAAATTTTATCGTTGGTTGGGTCACCATCAGCTTAGAAAATATGGAAAGTTATCTTTGAGGTATTTTGGACCATTTGAGGTCACTGAGCAGTTTGGTAAAGTTTCTAATTAGTTATAATTTTTAGTTCATTTAAAGGTAATTCATGATTTTTTTCACATGTCACTAATCAGAATATACCATTATGATCCTTCTCATGTTTCTAGTTGGGAAAATATTGAGTTAGATTTGTAAATTTCTTTTATGGGGCAGCTAGTAGAGATCATTGATGCTCAGGTGAAAGTATTTCATGGAAAGTCAATTTAGTTTTCCACAGTGTTATGGTAACATGGATCATATTATCATGATACTTAGGATCCTGAATCGTTGAAGGGGGACCAATGGCCTCATCTATTTTATGGAATTCATTCTTCTATATGACTTCCCGTGGATGAAAAGTTTTATGGTGGGGAGTTTGTAACATCCTGTTACTATATTTTAGGTATTTCTCTTCTCTCATATTGTTTCCCTCTTTATTTTGGGTATGTGTTGGGACTCCTAAGGATGAAAATAATTTTCAGGGGAAAATGAACTATATTTTGGGTATGTATGTTTGTTTGAATTAATGAAGACTAGTTATAAATGTGTTATTGGATTAATAGGTTCTCCCTGATTTTGAAGAATTTTTTTAGTGGTTTGGAGTTTCTACTACAAATTGGATTTTTTGTAGCCTATAAGAGAAATACATGTCAAGTAATGGGATTAAATGACATGTAATGACTTCTAGGCAGAAGTAGTGAGTCTGGTACACAACATGAAAGGATTACACCCTATGTATTTGTTTCACATCATATATTGGTAAAAGTTGTATTTTTGTAAAAAGGAGATGTATTTCTTAGTGATTTTATCCTTCATGTAATACATGACATGTAAAGGGGTTACATGACATTTAATTCTTAAGAGTAGTTATTTTTTGGGCACCATACAATTGATTTGTTTATTAATTCATCTGAAAGCTCTTGGCTCTCAACCTAGAGGCTCTCAGGGGAGATTATAGAGACCACATATCCTTCTCAATGAATTTTTTCAGTGATATTTCTTCAGTGTTATGGTATCACGTCTCTCCTATTGATAATTTTATTGGTTTCTTCATTACCCTTGATCATGGTAATGTAGTTTCACTACATTTATAGATATGTTTATCTGTGATGAAAATTTTCTTTATTACTTTCTAGATCCATTATACAATCTTGTCCCGAGGGCTGATCCTTAATTGGTTGTGGTATGGTAGGTGTTTCTCGTTCGAGGTTTTTTTTATCTATCCTCTTCATCATCCATTTTTCTAAATTGAGTCAATTTTGAGTTGTGTGGATTGATAATAGGGACTTTGTTATTATTGTTTTGTTCTTTTTTGTTATTGGATTCCATTACAGGTGTCTACGGCCCAAGTTTGAGGTAGTTGGTTCCATATCTATCTTATATTAGATGAACTACATTTCTCTATTTTTATAAATTATTTTATAAATGAAATGTAAAGATTAATAGGTTGACTTGTGTGTGTGGAAAATGGTTTTTTATAAAATATGGTTTTCCCCTTGTTTTGGTAAAAGAAATGGTATTTTCAAATCATTTTGAAATGGATTTCTAAAATGGTTTTCAAACCATGGTTTTGATGAAATGGTTTGAAAAATAGAGCACATGGAAATATTTGGTTACTTAGGTGGAAGGTATAGTAATTAGCCTCATATATTAATACTGTCAGGGGGTTCACTCATGGGGTGTTCCTCTTTTCCTTAGGCTTGTTGTTCTTGGGACGTCATATACTTGTTGGGAGGTTTTCTTTTTGTGGTGTTCCTCTACTTCTTAGATTCGATGCATATGTCTAGGGTCTTGATGTGGGAAATTATCTATATTGGGTGTATGATTTTATTAGATATCCTGACCTATAGTGATCATTGGTAAGATGTTACTTGTTATTTTATCTTGTGCTATTATAGTTTTACTACCATGTATTGATATTATATGTGATATATTATTTTCTTTGATTTGATATATGTGAAATGATTTGAAATATTTTACCTGGCTTATTTTGTAAAATGTATAAAAAATTAAAATAAAATGTCTTAATATTCTTTTAATATAAAAATAGGTATATTGTTTATCATGCCTTATTTTATTTAAGTTCAGAATTTTTAGATTATTGTACGGAGAGTTATTATGGAATGACTGGGTGGGATGCTATTAAGTCTATTATCTCACACCAAGTGCACCCCTTTGGAAGTGTGTGTTCCTCTATCTGTATTTCGATGTAGGGAAAGGAAAGGCATCGTAGTAAGGTAGAGGGGTTTTTTTGTCATCTGTGTTTGGGTATCTGGTTATGAGATGGTAGGAGTATTCCCACTCTATCACATGGAGTGGTTGGTTTCTTGTTTTAGTTTTCCTTTGAATTTTGGACTTGTACTTTGGGATTTCTTGGCTACTTTGAGTCGTATCATTTTTTTGTCTTCATTCAGTTATGGAATATGTTTATCTATTCTATTTTTTATCTATATTATATATATATATATATATATTACATTTTGTTTCTTCAGGTTGGGAGAAATCATTACCTCTAGTTTTTTTATCCCCGGGTGCTAGTCTCTAGCCTGTAGGGATTGGGTATGCCCTTTATATTGGTGGAAATTTGGGTCAGATACCATTTTTAGAGGGTATCTAGGTGAGGTTTCCACATGATAAGCCCATTCTAGTTCATCCTATATATTGTTAACTAAATGGTTAAGGGTATGGTTGGGTCTTAAACTTAATAATAGGCCCATATATGCATGATTCATTGATGGGTATCATAGGTATGAGATCATCAATGATGATATGGTCAACTATTATACCTAGTAAGAGGCTGATGTATGGTAATCCACCAATAATTAGTTAGTAACAAGATAAGTAAGAAAGACTAGACTCATGGTTGATATGTCATGATGAGTATGGGTTTAGACTTGCACAATGTTAGAGGTCCATATACATCCTTATCTCATTGATGGCATCCAAGGAAGATGATCGAATTCTTGACAGCTATAAAGACTAGTTTGAATATCCAAGATGATCATTTTTGAGCCAAGGGAGGTTCAATCAATAGTATAATGATAAATTCAATCATCAACAAGGGAATACATGGTTTTTGACACCCTGAGGGTCCTATCTTTTAGAGAGATAAAATTGGGGAGGGTTTCTCATGGGATTCTCAATCCCCATTATCAAAGAAATACATGATCGTAAGGGAGAACTCTAGAATGAATAACCCAATAATGTATTTAAGGAGGTTGTGGAGGAGAGAAAGGTAGATAGCTGATCAGATAGGTTACCCAAGAAAAGGGTTTTCTTAGGTAGGTGATAGGGGTGAATGTGGCACCCAAATAAGTGAATTGGGTGACTGGGCATCCATGTTGGTTGCCTGGGAAAATCATGTTCCATGGTAAGTGATCTAAGTGTTTCCCCTTTCGGATGACCAAGAAAAAACTCCAATCATGGAAACCTTGGAACTATGTGAGGTATATTTTTTAGGTTGTTAGTAATTTTGAAATAGAGTTCTAAGTGAATGGGAACACATATGGGTAGACACTAAGTGCTAAGTGTGGCCCCTTTGTGAGGGATTAGAAACACTCACTTTAGTATAGACAATGAACCTGTATGATGGTCCTTTTTTTGTTAATTTTACCTATTTAGGGTATTTTTCCTTTATCTTAGTGATAACCTTGGTGAAGTGTCCTTTGAATAGTTATATTCCTTAAAAAATCAAATTACCTTCACTTCTTTCATTTTTATCCTTATTTGGGAGTCAAAACTCACCTAGACGTGATCTTGAAGGAACTAGGCACAAATTTCTTATTTATATGTTCTATCAGGGCTTCTCCTTTGTGATATTTTTACAATCCCTCACACTTGGTGTTGGAAATAGAGGGTTGAGGGTCCTTGTGTAAGAAACAAGAGCTGGATACCCAAATAATGTCGACCGCTACCTTGGGGAGCCCAGCTCCTATGAGTAGAGCATACATTGTGGTTATAAGAAAGGTTTAGTACATAATGTGGTGCAAATATAAGGAGGATAGGGTGTGTGTGTGTGCCTTATGAATAGGTCATGTGGGTGCCTTCAAGAGCTGAGCATGAGATACACTGGGCATGAAAATAGCCCCCTGAAAAAAATTAATCTTCTGAATGATTTTGTGAAACTCTTCCTTTTCTAAAACCTAATTTCCAAAAAATGAGAAATAATGATAAAGTGAATATTTCCTTTTGTATACCATTATTTATTATATACTATTAATATCATTTAAAAATACTTATCAAAACCATATATTATCATCTCTCTAACTTGTCATATATGATAGCCTGCTGAACTAGCCTTATATTTGATGTAATTTCTGTGGATTTGTTAAACTCATTACATATCTATGTAATTCTTACCATATATTTATGAGATGATATAATAAAACCCACATACTAAACTCTTTAGTGGGTAACATATACAAAAAAAAATATTTTGAATAATGGTGAGATTTAGGAATTATATTCCTAATATTGAACTCCTTGAACATATTCAAACTTCTTAACTCCACAACATCAAAACATATGATGTTAATTAATTTTAATATCTTATCAGAGATATTTCTAATCCTATCACAATCATTCATATAATACTTTCCATAAAACTATTTATTTGAAATATTTTGGTAACGAATGTAACAATTTACAATAATTTTGTATCAACATACCCAAAAAGTGACATTCACTTCATATTTTGACTAGAATAATCTTTTATTTATTAATTTTTATCTTATCTTATCCATACATACTCCAACTAGCCTCTTATATGCTATATTCTCCTCATGATTTAATGTCAAGACACACAAACTTCTTTATGTGGTAAAATAACATTTTTTTAATAAGAATATTTAACAAATAAAATATTGTTTCCTTATCTTGTATAGCATTCTATGTGTTTAAATAAATTTCTGAAAAGAAGACTTTATTCAATAAAATATTCCATAGATGGGTGATGGTAACACTTTCCTTTGTTATGTAGGATAGGTTAATGGTAGATGGTCTATATGGGGGTTGAATATAATAGATTAAATTTTTAAACAAATAAATTTATTAATTAAAATAATTGTCAAAGTTAATTATTAAGATTAATTAGCATTGGAAAAAAGTAAATAACGCAAGGATTTTTTTATAGTATTTCAATCCAAAATGTGTATACTATACTCTTATACCTCTATACTCGGTGAGAGATACATATGCACTAAAAAATAATTTTTATGGTGGAATCATAACCCAATTATAAAATGATTTTCTAGTGGAGGGATAACCAAGACACTGACTTTTGTATGGGAAGTCACAACCATTAAAACCTAACTTTATACACTATGAGTCACAACCCGAACAGTCTTGACTTTAGATATAGGGAGTAACAACCCTTAGATCCTGACTTTAGAATCTGTGATTCACAATCTAAGAAAACATAATAACAAATAATTATTTTGTGAGAAAAATCATAAACAGAAAAATAGAGTGCATGTGAATGATGGGAAATAGTGTTGCAGACTCGCAACTATATGAATGGGAATAATAAAGCACATGTACTGGTTTTTTAGGATTAGATCAACTCATATCATCAAGGAAATTGTAGTTGAAGCAGAAGTAATTCAACCCTTGAGAGAACATGCAGGTGATGAAATAGAGTGTCGGAGGACGTTGCAAATGCAAAATAGGTTCAAAGTTCACAGCACTTTCTGAAAAACAGAGCATCAAAAATGTTAGCCCATGTCTTTTTCTTATTGTTATTCTATTTTAACCTACAAAAAAGAAAGATATATATAGATTAGATATTCAGTAGTTACAGTAGATCTACTCCAATCAGATTTGAAAAATAAATTAAGTCAAGAGCGTTCATAAATATCTCCATAAATAGCACAGCATTGTTTCCTCTTTATTCCTGTAGAATAAATCTCAAATAAAATAATTTAAAATAATTTTAATAAATCTTCCAATAAAATATCCTGAATAATAATAGCATAGAATAATTTAAAATACCTATTTAAATTCATTCAAACATCTTTAAATTTAGTCAAAATAGTTCCTAAAAACTAGCAGCAAAAATCGAAAGTAAATTCAAATATCTGAATTTAAATAAACTTGAAACCACCAGCTTTATTAGAAAGAAACATTGAAATAATTTATTAATTTTTCTCTTTAAATATTCCACCAAAAACATTAAAAACTCTTCGATCATAATCTTTATATTTAATGAGAATCTATCCACTATAAAAAAACTTTCAATATAATCCATATATATACAGAAAATCAATTTTCAAAAAAAAATGCATGGAATGAACAGTAACATTGGAAATGAACAGTAACATAGAATATGGATGATGAATAGTAACGTAGCATATGGATGATGAACAGTAACGTAGGGTATGAACCATAATTTTTGGAATTAATAGTAACATAGGGAATGGTCCATACTTTACAGAATAAACGTAGGGTTGATGAACTATACTTTGTAGAGTGAACAGTAATGTAGGGTATGAACCATACCTTACACTATTCATGAACAGTAATGTAACGTAGGGAATGAACCATACTTTTCAAAAATAAATAGTAACATAGGATTAATAAACCATACATTTCAATATTCATGAATAGAAATGTAGGGTTGATGAACCAGACTTTGAACTATTCATGAAAGTATGATTGGTTATAACTTGTGAAAAACTGGATAGCATACATTAACAAATTTCAATAAATTTTTAAGGGCTCTAAAAAGCAGATAAAGACTTTGGATAGAGATACTTATTTATATAAAAACTTTTTATATTTACAATAAATCAAGAAACAAATAAATCTAACATCTAATATTTTCAATATCATCGAAAAATAGAACCAACATCATTCTGGAAAATAGCAGTTCTAAAAAGTAAAAGCAGAACTTCCAAAAATTTAATCACTATTAAAACGACCTTTTTAGACTTATATATAAACTAATTAAATCAATATAAACATGTTAGATTTCTATAAAATTAATTTTCATTAAAATCCTATATCTTTATAATTTTCAGTAAAATAATTACATAAAGTTTTTTAAAACTAAAAACTGTAGAGTAACTAAAACTACTGCAGAAAATTAATTGAATTTTTAGAGTAATAAAAATGAATTTTAAAAACTCCTCATAAACTAATGAAATATAGATAAATCTCTTCTCTATCAAACTTTATAAGAATAAAAAAATCCATACACTGTATTTTAATAAATCATCAAAATATAAAAAGGTTTTTAACAAAAATCACATGTAATCAAACAAGTGATCAAACAAAAGAGAATGCACATGCAAAAACAATATCTCCCTTTTTTTCATTACAAAACCAAAAAATTTGAAAAATTAAAACCAATTTTAAAAACATTTAAAACCAATTTATTTCTCCCCATTTTCTTCCAAAATATCTCTCCCCCTTTTTGTAAATAAACAAAAATTAAAAAAGAAACTCCCCTTAAACAAATGCAGTAATAAAAAATTAAAATTCCAACATGCCAAGTTCAAGTTTAATTTTTTCAAACTGAGAAGAGTCTAAAAGATTTGTAAAAATATCTGCTAGATGTTTTTTAGAAGGTATAAATTCTAAAACAATATCACTCTTGTTCACATGATCTCTAATAAAATTAAATCTAAGATCAATATGCTTTGTTCTAGAATGATGTAATGGTTTTATATAAATATAAATTGCAGAAGTATTATCACAATAAATAGGATGTTTATCAAGATAAACACCAAAATCAAAATAACGTTTTCTTAGTACACAATATTTGAGCATAACTACTAGTATAAGAGATATACTCAACTTCTCCAGTAGATAAAGCAACCAATATTTGTTTTTTATAAGACCAAGAAATTAAAACATTTCCTAGAAAATGACACATACCTGATGTGATTTTTTTATAAATTCTACATCATCCAAAATCAGAATAAAAAAAAGATGTTAAATCAGAAAAGTTATATTTTGGATAAAATAAACCAGAATTGATAGTTCATTTAACTTATCTAATTATTCTTTTGATAGCTTTAATATGACTTTCTTTAAGATCTTCTTGAAATCTAGCACATAAATAAACACTACAAATGATGTCGGGTCTATATGAAGTTAAATATATAAAGCTACCAGTTATGACTCTATAAACTTTAAAATCAATAGATTTACTAGACATATTAATATCTAATTTATAATTAGCACACATAAGAATTTTCATTGCTTTAGCAGAATCAAGACATTATCTTTTAACTAACACTTTAGCACAATTAGATTGATTAAGAAAAATTCTTTCTTTTCTTAGAAAAATATGAAGTCAAGAAATGAATTTTAATTCCCCATTAAATTCATGTCAAATTTAAAAGGTATAAAAGAAGAAAAATTATTGCAAATTATTTCACTAGAGGAACCAAAAATTTCATCATCAAAATAAATTTAAACAACTAAAATATCATCATAATTTCTTTTAATAAAAAGTGTTGGATCAAAATTGCCTTTCATGAAATCATTATTTAAAAAAAACAAAGAAAGTGTTTCATACCAAACACAAGGTGCTTGTTTAAGACCATACAAAGATTTAGATAATTTAAAAACATTGATAGGAAATTTTTCAATTTCAAAACTAGGGGTTGAGAAACATAAAATTATTAAGTTATAAAACCATTTAAGAAAGCACTTTTTACATCAATTTTATATAATTTAAGACCTTAAAAACAAATAAAATATGATAAAATTATAATTGCCTCTAACTTTGAAACAGTGGAAAAAGAATCTTCAAGTCTATACCTTCTTCTTGAGAATATCCCTGAGCAACAAGCCTACCTTTATTTTTGATAATCTGTGTAATGAATCAGATTTTCCCAGTTCTATTTTTAGAAAATTCTTGGGAAAATTATGAGAGCAGGTGAAAAAATGGTGTGCGATTCTGAGGCCCAGAGTGCCCAGAATGATCCGTCAAAAAATTTTAAGTTTTTAAATAGCGCACATGAGCGGTTTTCCTGAAAAAAATGGAATAACTCTTAAATGGGTGCCTGAATTAGAAATATAAGGGCACCTTTGCATTCGAGATGGTGGGTTTAACTTATGTGAGACTTAACATTAGTCGGTGTGGGTCTCTAATGATAAAACCTGAAAATGGAATAACCGTAAATAAAATAATTAAATAAAATTATTTTATTTTTCAAATCTTTATAACTCATAAATGGTAACTCAGAATGGAAATCTGAGAGTACCATTGAGCTCATGAGGGTGTGATTTCCTTAGGAATACCCTAACCTCTATCAGTGTAGTTTGAGAGTAAAAGTTAATTTTTAGAATTTTTCAAGGAGAATAAAATAAACATAAAAAAGTTTATTTTATTGCATTTTTACATTTTCCAGTGTGGCAACACTGTGACGTAGGGAAAGAGAAACCTATTCTTCTTTTATAAATGAAGCATCATGGTATGATATTTCAAAGTAAAATAGTAATGCGTTAATGCATTTCCTCCATTAATAAGGGGCAGGGTTCGGTGTTAGAATTCATAACACTGAATAATTTCTCTGGAACCCTTGATTTTCCCTAAGGCAAGGGGGAGGAGGCTCTCCTACCTGCAATGATGGATCGGAAGTCGAGATTCAATCAAGTGATGATGTATCAACGAACACCAGAAAAATAAGGATCAACATGATGACATGAATTCAATCTATGTATGAAAACGATACAACTCAAGGTAGGGGTTGTTATCTAAATCTTTTCTTTCCCCATTCTTCGATTTAAACAAAGAACAGAGATAAACCCTTGAACAGGTTTACCCACAGTTCGATTGTTCTTATGGGAGGGTTCGATTTGTAGGGTTTTAATAGGAGATTATCTCTGTGATTTTTTTGGTTAACCATTCTAACGGCAATGAACCTCAATAGACACGAACATCGATTGAGGTCCATCCATCTTTGTTGATTCATGCCTTTCCTCCATCCATTCTTCATTCATTTCAGGCATTCATCATTTGGAATGCTACTCAACATTTGGTTATCAGTCAATCATTATGCAACTGATCCTTGGTGTAATGATCTGACATCATGGATCTAGGATGGACTTGGCACAACAGAGGTGTGATGAAGACAACGGCATACGGATCGAGGCAGTGCGCGGGATATCACCGCTTGAACGTCTTTGCATAGAAGTGGTTCATAACATGGATTTGAGCCCATGGTAATAAATATGGTGACCTGAGGACTCCAGAACATCTTCTGGATCAAAGAACATGCCACTAGAGTGTGTCTGGTGGCCTGCGGAAGACACCATTGGCGCGTTGGCGGCCGCGTGCTGGTGCGATGGAAGCTGACGGTTCATGGCAGCGGCTGGATAAACCTACAGTGGCTCGGCCAAAAGTAGTGATGGGGTCGCGGCCAGGGTGGGTCATGGCGAAGCGAATTGGTGATATGGTTACACCGTTTCGATATAGTGGCACGCAGTCAACGGACTGCGTGTGAAAAATTAGTGTCTGGCTGATCCATCCATGTGACACAGATGGGACACGACATATTGTAGCTTCCAGGGTGGATGAACCAACCCATGTACAAGTTGTCCGGGTAGGATCCAGTAGGCCGAGCCCAGTCGGGGTGAGCCCAGCCGGAACTGTCCAGGCCCCGTGGGCCAGGTTGGGTTCGTCCGAATTAGTCGGACCGGACCTAGACCCAACCGACCCCTTTTCACTAAAATGCTTGTAACTTTCAAATCATAAGTCTGATTGATGAGCCATTTGTGGCGTTGGGACCCTTGAGATGAGGAGTTCCTTTTGAGATGACTTGGTCTGGGTTTTAGTTGGACAAAAAGGGGCTAGTGGTGTTCTATTTTTCTTCTTATGAGGGTTTAATGTAGGATCTCATTCATGTCATAGAGAATGTCCCTTGTTCTGAATTGAGTTGACTCGATGAGTCTAAGTGCCCTAGCAGGTCTATGTTCCCTAGCGGGTCTAAGAGACTCAATGGGTCTAAGTTCCCCATTGGGTCAAAGTGGATTGTATACCACACCGAGAGGCCTGGTCGGTCCTCACTTCTTTTCAAGGTGTCTTATATAGGTTTTGTGGACGAGGTGTGACAAATATTTACACGAGCACATATCCCCTATCTAGAATGATAATTCCAGTAGGTCCAGGATGTCCTCCAATGATCCTTGGGTGAAGGACCCCCTATCTATGTAATGAGATCTAATTATTTCCTCTATTAATTGACCTAACTAGTGTTCTTTGAGTATTTCTCAATGTGTTATCTTTGGGTGAGGCCCAAATAATCGAGACCTATTTGCAAGGTTCTTCGATAAATTCATAGATCAAGGAGAGAGTTATCCTAGAAAAAGAGTGCCTTGAGTAGAATCTTATGACTAAGGATTGGCTATGATATCGAGACTCTTTATCGCAGTGAGATCGGGTGTCTTAGGGAAACATCATGATGTATCGAGACCATATTTTATCTTAGATACTTTTGGTAGACTTGTTCTATGTACATTCTTTTTGATAGCTCAAGGAGTGGGATCTTTAGGAATCAAGTGTTCTATGAGCAAAACCATATGGCTAGAAATGGATGACATGTTGCATCTTGGAATTATTTATGAGTATACTTGAATGTTTTTATTAGATGTGTTGTTTACATATACCTGTGTTGAGCTAATTTTACCCTATTAGTGGTGTTTCCTTTGTGGTATTTTACTTTATGTTTCGGTTTCCCCTACTGAGTATTGTTTTATTCACCCCTACACATGATTCTCCCACACGTTTCATGTCTTGTGTAGTTGATCAATGCTTTTTTGGAGTCCTAGGTGGAGCTGGACCAGGACTGGATGGTGCCTTGTGAGATCAGACGAGCTGAGGTGTTTCTAGAATCTTCCTATAACAGCTTCAGTACCTATTTTTACAGGTCATAATTTTTTGTTATATTTATTTTAGTGGGCTTGTATTCTATCCTGGATTTACTTTACTGGTTTACTTTCTATCTTACTCTATTGTTGGGTTGTATTGGTATGCATGAATTTTATTTACTTAGTGTTTTCACTCTCCATCCATTGTGGCTTAGAGTTGGGTGCATGTGTACAGGTTTTTAGGAAAATGCCTCCCATTTGTGGGATATGCCTACTCGGTACTACTCTCCAGCCCCTGGCCTATAGGATGAGGGCTTTGGGTAGTCACATCATGGTCCCTAGGGGACGGTTCATAACAATATATCCATATTCATCTAGCTTGTTTCTAAATATCCATTTAATTCCATTCACCTGTTTATCCTTAGGAAATTCTACTAAAATCCAAACATTATTTCTAACAAACTAATTTAATTAATCTTGCATAGAAACAATCCAATTTTCATATTTCAAAGCATCATTAACATTAAAAGGAATAAAATCAGAAATAAAAGCAGAATTGGGACAAAAATTTAAAATAGAATTTCTAGTTTTAACACAAGAATTAACATCTCCAATCACATTTTCAATAGGATGATCTTTGTGATTCTTCCAGGATTTTGGATCTGGTTGAGAAGGAGTATTCTCCCCCTCAATGGATTTATTATTATCTTGAATAATTTCTTCACTAAAATTAAATTCTCTAAACTCTTCATATATAGGATTAGAATCAAAATGTATTTTAACATTATTTTTATCAAACATAACACGAACAGATTCTTCAATAATCATAATTATTTTATTATAAACTCTATATGATTTACTATTATTAGAATATCCAATAAAAATACTTTCATCACTCTTAGAATCAAATTTATCTAAATTGTCCTTTTAATTTAAAATAAAAACTCTACAACCAAAAACTCTAAAGTAACCAACTTTTGGATTTTTATTTTTGAACAATTAATATGGTGTTTTCTTTAATAATGGTCTAATAATAATTCTATTTGAAATATAACATTCAAAAAAAATAGCCTCATCCCACAAATATATTGGAAAATTATATTCACTTAACATATTTCGATCTATTTCAATAAGAGTTCTATTTTTCTATTCTACAACACCATTTTTTGTGGTGTCCTAAGAGGAGAAGAATTTTTAAAATATCCATTCTTTTCAAAAAAAATAAAAATCTAAATTATGAAATTCACATCCTTTATCCCTATGAATAGAAATTATCATACAACCTTTTTAATTTTTAACTAATTTATAAAAAGTAGGAAATCTAGAAAAAGTATCATTTATATGAGTAAGAAAGTATACCTAAGTAAATCTAATATAATCGTAAACAATAACTAAGGTATATTTCTTACCACCAAGGCTAGAAATTTTAGTGGGGACAAATAAATCAAGATGTACCAACTATAAAGGTCCATTATTACTTATCTTATTGATGGGTCTAAAAGAAATTTTTTGTTGCTTCCCTTCCATGAAAGCGTCACATATATAAAGATGTTATTTCTTCAAGGAATGAAGTTGTAACACATTCTCATGTTTTAAGAGCTTATGAAAAATTATGAAATTTACATTACCTAAACGTTTATGCCAAAGGATGTTGTCATTCTATATAGCATTCAAACATTTTACATGTTGAAATGTTAATTCATCAAAATCAATAGTATAAATATTATCTTTTCGATTAGTATAAAATAATAAAGAATCATATTTAAAACAAAACATTTATAATTTTCAAATGTAACTTCCACTCTATCATCACATAATTGTGATATATTGATTAAATTATGTTTTAAACCTTCAAAAAATAAAACTTTAGAAATAAAAGTAGAATTTGTAATACTAACTTTACCAAAACCATTTACTTTACCTTTGGAATTATCTCCAAAAGTAATAATTCATCCATCCCATGTGTTATAAATTATAAAATTTGATGGGTCTGTAGTCATATTCCTAGAGCATCCATTGTCCATATACCATGTTTTGTTTTTGAGAAATCCAAGTCATTTTTCCTAAAAAATCAATTACTTGACAATTTTGGTACTCAAGATACTTTGGGTATAATAGGATTAGTTATACAATTTTTAGGTACCCATACAGAATGTAAAAATGTATTGTAAGGTAATCTAGATAATAAGAATTTAGAAATATTGGTTTTTGTAAATTCCATGGATTATTTAAATCTAATATAACATTCATTTGCATAATGACCTTTCATTCCACATTTAAAATAAGTAACATTAGAAATACATCAATTTTTACTTTTAAAAAAAATTGGTTTTATAAATTTGGGGTAATCTTTTATCATAGCCCAAACCATCTTTATTTTTATCAGTTTTTTTCAAATACATCTTCTCATGATATTTTTCATGACCTTGAATAAAATCATGTAAACTTTGTTTAATACACTCAACTTCATTTTTAAAATTTTCATTCAAATCATGAGTATATTTCAAATTTTCATAAACGTTTCAATGATAATTAGAATCATTATTACTTCTTTTTGTCATTCTGTTACAAAAGTATTTTGATTTTAGAAATAAGTTTCTCATTTTTTTTCTTTAATCTTATTATAAAAATTAGAAGATTTGAAAATATATTTTATTAATCTTTCAATTTCATTATTTAATTCAAAAAAATTGGGGTTCTCAGAATCACATTCAGAATAGAAATAAGAATTAATAACCTTATCCAATGATTCCATGAAGAAAAATTTAGCACTTTATTTTTCATTTCCACGTTGTTCACTGTAATTATATTCTTCTGTACAACTCCAGCTAGTGGTCAACACCTTTTTTTCTTCTTTTTGTATTTGTATTTATTCTTTAGTTTAGGAAAATTAGGTTTGATATGCCCTTTATTCCCGCACACATAACAAGTTACATCTGAATCATTGTAATTAATATCACCTTTCATATATCCATTATATTTTTCTGTTTGAGGGTTTATTCTAAATTGATTCTTGAATACTTTATTTTTAATTATTTTGTAAACTCCAGTCACAATTTAATCCATGTATTCTTTTTAAAAATCCTATAGATCAGAATCAGAAGAGTCAATAGAAAAAACATTCATGTATTTAAAAGTTACACCTTTTCTTTTTATTATATCCTCAATAGCTATGTTGTTCAGTTACAATTCATATTGAAGGATTGATCCAATAAATTCATCAAGTGTGAACTCTTTGAAATTATTAATTTCATAAATAGAAACTTTTTTAGAATTCCACTTATTTGTTAAGGATCATAGGACTTGTTGAACTAATACTACATTTTCTAGAGCTTCTCTAAGTGAATTAATTTCATTCACAATGCTTGTGAATCTGTGAGACATTTGGTTTACTATTTCATCTTCACCCATCTTGAAGTCTTGGTACTCATCACGAAGCATTTCAAGTTTGGTACATATTATTTTGTCAGAGCTAAGGTGAGTAACTTATATAATCTTCTATATTTCATGAGTTTTCTTACAATCAGATACATTACTAAAAAAACTTTTGTTAATATCATAATATAAAATATTAACAACCTTATATTTTAAAACATATCAAGTAGAATCAATTTTGGTAAGAGTATTTGGATCATCTTCAAGTAGTGTGTACTTTTTTGACATGATAGACCAGTTCTCAATGCTCAAATATTTGAGGTAATCCTCTATTTGGGATCTCCAGTAGCTATAATCATTGTCATCGAAGTGAGGTGACTTTTGAGGTATCCAAGCTTCATTCAAGTTCAATACTTCCATCTTATAAGATATTTCCCATAGACCATGAGGTTTAGGAATATGTTAGAACAAGTAAAATCAAATTAGACTCTAAAGAGGGATTTTATAATTCCAAAAGGAATAATCATTTTGATACAAATTGAAAGGTATCAGAAAAATAATAACAAAGATAATAAATTCTAAAAGGATTTCCCTCTGATACCAATTTTTAGGTCAGATAGGGTAATAGTATATGGTCTAGAGGGGGTGAATAGACTAGATTAAATTTGTAAAAAAATAAATTGATTAATTAAAATAACTATCAAAGTTAATTATTGAGGTTAATTAGTAGTGTCAAAAGTAAAGAGTGCAAGGATTTTTTTATAATAGTTCGGTCTGAAGTGGTCCTACTCTATTCTTAGACCTCTTTACTCAGAGAGAGATAAGTGTGCACTAAAAAATGATTTTTATGGGGGAATCATAACCCAATTACCAAATACTTTTCTAGTGAAGGGATAACCATGAAACTGATGTTTGTATGGGGAATCACAACCCTTACAACATGACTTTAGACACTGGGAGTCACAACCTGAATCATCTTGACTTTATATACAAGGAGTCACAACCATTAGATCCTAAATTTAAAATATAAGAGTCACAACCAGAAGAAAACAAAATAATGAATAATTATTTTGTGAGAAAAAACATAAACATAAAAATTGAGTGAATGTGAAAGATGGGAAATAGTGTTACAGACTCACAACCAGATGAATTAGAGTATTAAAACACATGTACTGGTTATTGAGTATTAGATTATCTCATCTCATCAATCCAATTTTAGTCAAACTATAAATAATTCATCCATTTATAGATCATGCATGTGATTAAATAGAGTGTAGTAGAATGCTGCAAATGCACAGTAGGTTCAAAGTTCACAGCAGTTTCATTGTGAAAAATAGAGTATCAAAAATGTTAGCCCCTGCCTTTTTCGTACTTCTATTCTATTTTAACCTACAAAAGAGAAAGATATATATAGAGTAGATATGCATTAGTCACAGCATCTCCTCTCTCTTTTAATTTTCAAAATAAATTGATTCAAGGGCATTCATAAATATCTCCATAAATATCGCAACACTATTGCCTCTTTATTCATATATAATAAATCTCTAATAAAATCATTCAAAATAATTTGAATAATTCTTCCAATAAAATATCTAAAATTATAATATCATTGAATTATTTAAAACACCCATTTAAATCCATTCAAACCTCTTTAAATTTAGTCAAAATAGTTCTTAAAAACTAGCAACAAAAATCAAAAATAAATCCAAATATCTGAATTTAAAATAAACTTGAAACCACCAACTTTATTAGAAAGAGATGTTGAAATAATTTATTAATTTTTCTCTTTAAATATTCCACCAAAAACATTAAAACTATTCAATCATAATCCTTAGATTTAATGATAATTTATCCAGTAGAAAAACCATTGAAAATAATCCATATATACACAAGAAATAAATTTTTAGAAAAAATGCATGGAATGAATAGCAACTTCGGAAATGAATAGTAATGCAGCATAGGAATGATGAAAAGTAACATAGCGTAGGGATGATGAATAGTAATGTAGTGTAGGGATGATGAATAGTAATGTAGTGTATGGATGATGAACATTAATGTAGGGTATGAACCATACTTTGCGAAATGAGCAGTAACGCAGGGTATGAACCATACTTTGCATAATGAATACTAATATAGGTTTGATGAACCATACTTTGTAGAATGAACAGTAACGTAGGGTATGAACCATAATTTTCACTATTCATGAACAGTAATGTAGCGTAGGGAATAAAACATACTTTGCAGAAATAAATAGTAATGTAGGGTTGACGAACCATACTTTTCACTATTCATGAACAGTAATGTAGGGTTGATGAACTATACTTTTCACTATTTATGCAAGTGGTGTTTCCCATACTTTGTGAAAAACTGGACAGAAAACTTTAACAAATATCAAAGAATTTTTAAGGGATCTAAAAAGAAGATTAATATGTTGGTCAAAAAGACTTATTTATAGAAAAACTTATTATATTTTCAACGAATCAAGAATCAAAAAAATCCTACATATATTGTTTATAATATCATTCAAAAATAGAACCAACAACATTCTAGAAAATATCAGTTCTGAAAAATCAAAGTAGAACTTCAAATAATTTAATCACTATTCAAACAACCTTTTTAGGATTTTATGTAAACTAATGAAATAAAGATAAAATGTTGGATTTCTATAAAATCAAGTTTCATGAAAATCCAATATCTGTATAATTATCATTAAAATAAATACATAAAATTTTTTCAAACTGAAAACTATAGAGTAACTAAAATTGCAGCTGTAACTTAACTGAATTTTTAGAGTAATAAAAATGAATTTTCAGACTTCCTCATAAACTAATGAAATGTATATAAATCTATTATATATCAAACGTGATAAGAATAATATAAATAAATACACTATAGTTTAATAATTAATCAAAATACAAAAAAAAATTAAATGAAAAATCACATGTGATCAAACAAGTAATCAATCAAAATAGAATGCACATGAACAAACATCTTTCATGTTTTAATAAACATCTATATAAACACTTTTATCCTAAATAAAACATGTTTACCCTTGTTTCCTTTTAAAAAAATGTTTTAGAATTCAAATAATCATAAATCATGTGTATCATCTCATATTTCTCTTAAAAACTCTTTTTTACTAAACACCTTATCTTATCATATAATAGAAATGAGATAACTATAAACATCCTTTATGAAAAATCCAACTAATATTAATATATTTTATTACATTAAAATAATTGATATAACAACTATTTTCTTTATCACTTTAATGAAAATTAAGATATATATCAACTCTTACCTTGATTATGAACTCTTGTATATTTAAAATAGTTTTAAAGAATACACTTGGTATCACAAACCCTTCAAAACTAAATAATTGATTTCTATAAAAATGATACCATACATGGAAATTCCATTAATTTTCACAAACCCCTTCAAGTATCTAAACAATTCCATCATATGGATGTAACAGCCCAAGATTTTATGAAAAATATTCTTTTTAATTTTATTATTGTATTGTGTTGTATGATACACCAAAAGGATCTTTCACAACACGCATCCTTGACTTTCCTTCCATTACACGCAATCGCGACCTTCCACGATAGCGTGTGTTGTACGCAACACCAAGTTTCGCTAAACAACGATATGCTATTAAGATATTATTAAAACTAGCCGTTAAGAATAGTAATAACCACTTTTTAAATTTTAGAAATTTTAGCTCTCAAAATGGACTTCATTTTTGGATTCGGAGTATCGAATTTAGCCTAAGGTGAAATTTTGGTACATTTCGGATAACTTCCATATTCTAATGAATAGTGAAAATTACTAAATTATAATTAAAAACAACTTTTTTAATCGAAATAATTAATAGAGATAAATTATTAATTTGAGTGGTTTTAAAGTATATTTAGAATATATTTTTACAATTTAATACAATGTTGGTCATTGGTTGTAATTTCACATTTAAACCAGACATAATCAAGTGTCAATCTTTTGATATATTTTGTTTCCTAAAAACACGCTATTTGTTTTAACAGCGGGATTTAATTATAAAATTAATTAATGCAACTTCTATGTTATGAATTTGTTAAAACAGATTTCATTTTTGAATTCGGAATATGAAATATAGCTTAGGATGAAATTTTGGCATTTTTCTGAAAACCTTCATTTTTTGATGAATAGTGAAACTACTAAGTGGTAGTTAAAAAACTGAATTTTTCATAAAACTTAATTTTACCGCTTCTGTGAATGGAATTTAAAAAATCCGAGAGACACGGTTGATGTCAGTAAGTAAAATGTGGTTCAATGAGATGAAAATAATTTTTGGTGAATAGTAACTTTTTACTTTTATTTACCACGGTTAAAAGTAAATAGGGTAATTAAGGGTAAGAATGATATTAATATTACCCTAACACATGTCCTAATTCTATTGGACAAGTTTATCTCGACCAAAAACAACCTTAAGTGTAAAATATTATCATTTAGGCCCACTTGGATTAGATTAGGACATTTATTATTATTTAATTCAAAGAAGAGTTAAAAGAGTTAAAATCAAAGTTTATTCACTAAAACATTTTTAATATGGGGTTATACATAAGATAAATTCGACTATAAATATTCATTAGAAAGCTAAAACGATTTCCTATATAATGATATTTTATTTATAATTTTTAGACTTTAAATAAATTAATTTATTTATGACACAACGATGATGCAGTAATTATCCTTTTAAGGAAATATTACATTAATTGATGTTATAAATTCTCAAATGAATGTAATTTGAGACTTTTTATGAATTAAACTAATTTTCTAGGTTACTATGATATATTAGTGTTGATTTAATCAACTTGGTTCGAACATATAATTCTTTTATGACTTTCACAAAAATCATATATCAAATAGTGTCAAAATTGACACAAAATAGTTTTTAAATCAAATATTATATTATTAATTGTTATTTTATTCCTAAAAATCTAAGGTTCGGTAAAATGACTTAGATAAGGATATATATATATTAATAATAAACAATTTGGGGTTCGTTTGGCATGTTATAGTAAGTGTATTAACCATATAGTGAAAGAAAACAAAAAGACACGGTAAAAGTTAAATTATTTAACTTAGAGTTAAATCTAATTGATAAGGTTAAAATAAGAACCTAAACTTGTCTAAATCCTATTGGTTGATAGGATTTCGACCCATCCCAACTTTAGCTTCGAAATAAGGCCCTTTGGAACCATTATAAACCGATTTTGACTTTAATATAAAATAATATTTTGAGATATTCCTAAGGTGCCCCTCTCCTCCCTTATAAAAGGACACCTCCTCCCCCTCCTCCTCACACCAATTTGAGCACTCAAGCTCGGCCAAATCCTGCCAAAATATCTTCTCCACTTCCCTAGAAACATCCTAGAGGTTCTGGTCTTCCTCAAAGACCAATTTTAGTTCCCTAAGAGGAGGTCTCTAAAAGGCGCTTCAAAGAAGAGGTAATTACCGTTACCAATTCTTTCATCTTTATTTCTTCTTCCACTTCTTCTTCTTAGGTTGTTTCATTATGAAGTAATAACATCAGTATCACTCATATACTGATATGTTATTATAAGTATGAAACAACCCTATTTCACCATCTATCTATCCTACGGAAAAAGAAATCACCGCGCGTGCGTACGTACGGAATACCGTCTCCACGCCGTGGTGTAATCTATTTTCCACCACCACCTTACATGGATGGGTATAATGGTGTAAAGAATAACTATACATAGTTATTAAAACATCATATTGATTCTGATATATTGTATAATCCACTCCAATTCAATTCAATATTTATGGAAATGATATCATCACTCGTGCGTACGTACGGAATACCGTCTCCACGACGCGATGAGATTCATTCTCCATGTTAACCATTTAAGAATGATTATAAAGTATATATAAGAAATAATAATGAAATATATGACATTATAAAGCTACTGGATTTATGTATATATATATATGTATGTCATCTACTTACTTCCAATCAAGACAATAGGGAAAGGAAAACAGCGTTCATGCGTACGTACGGACTACCGTCTCCATGAACGGTGTTTTTCATTTCATTTATCTATCTATTATATATATATATATATATACTGAATATATATGATATATAAATCATATTTTATATTCTGTAAGTAAGTAAATCATGATATAAGTAATAATAATGTCAAGAACAACAAGTCAAAACACCTACGATAAAAGAAACGATTTTACCCAAAACGCTTCTTTAACATGGAATTTACAAAAGAACGGGTAATATAATGTCATAAGTGAACCATATATGATATCATAACAATGAATATGATTCTGTAATAAGTCAATGACATTATTTAAACCATTATACAGGAGCTTCGGACACGTACAAAGCAAATCGGACCTAAGGTAAGGGAAATATCACAATCTCATTTTTATCCGAGATTGTTTATTCGTAAGTATTTACTGGGGTGTATTTTATCATCCACATCCTTGTTTCATAAATATGTAATATTATTTCCATCCAACTACAATTGTTTAAATCCAATTTTACCCTTTGTTGAGTTTTTAGTAAAAGAAATGAAAGGAATCTTTTGTCGTTTTCCGTACGAGGTACTTTTTGACTTTTCCGACAAAAGAACGAGAAGAATGTTTTTTTTAACTTATACGGCATGAATGGATTTCTAAAACATTATTTCCAAGAAGCTTACTTTACAAGTATTCAAGTTTATTTTTAATCAACCTCTTTTAGTTTAAAATTGCATGACATGTTAAGAAAGGAAAAGTGTTTTTGAAGTAGAAAGGATATTTTCCTCAAGAATAAAGTTCAAGTATTTTATCAAAATTATTTTCCATCTAAGATAATAAAAGGGTTCTGTTTTTATCCCTATTATTACATGGATTTTATTATGTTGTGATGGAAATATTTTTATGAATTCCTTTATCTTATATGAATTGTTTTATGATGTCATGTTGTTTAAGAATCCCATTTTTATTACATGGGTTATGCGATGAATTATGATTTATGATTATGTGGCACACATAAGAAAGGATTCATTATAATATGGGTGGGACCTATATCTCCCTCCAATGCATTGGGTAAAGATTTTATATCTCATGAGATAGACAGGGCTGGAACGGTAGGTTATACCGGTTCAGTGAAACAGGACTGAAACGAGGGTTACTCGATTCAGAAAGGGACTTTGTCCACTAAGATAGTCTTGGCAATTAGTCTTGACTAACAAGAAATGATTCTCTATGATTATGTGTGTATGCCACAAAGTTTCATGTTTTAATTTATGATTATTGGGATTACTTTTTCACTGCCATGATTTATCCCATGATTATGAAATTATGCTCTCTTTTGCAGGTTATGATTTCCAAAATGTTATGTTCTTATAAATATGATGTGATTGATATTTATTTTGTTTACCCTTACTGAGCATTTGAGCTCACCCTTTTATGTTTTCTTTTCCCCAGGATATAAATAAAGGTTTTAAGTAAAAAAAAGGAAGATCTTTATGGGAGATTTTGAAGATCTTTCACCACGATTAGAAGATTATAGTTCGAGTTTCCAAAGACACTAAACTATTACGGTCCTTGTGTGTGTGTTTTTGTAATGTACTAAGTATTCCGCAAAAGTAATGTAATGTCAATGTACGTCAAGATACGGGTCTCTACAGTTGGTATCAGAGGAAAGGTTTAGTCAACCTTTGGAAACTAGGATGCGAAAACGTTAGTGAGATCCCTAGAGATATTTCTAAGGTATGTCTAGGGATGTCTCTAAGGTTAAGTATACGTATAGGTTATAGTCCTAGAATTTCTCTAACGATCTTAGAATTTAACCTAAGATGTTAGATATTGAGGGTACTACCCCTTTATTATGTTATTTTCCCTAGCATGATTTTTGCCTCTCACACTATTCTTTTGGGGTTTTAGACGATGGCTGGAACCCGAAGGAACCGTTTTGATCAATGCAATGGACAATGCAATGATTGTCCCCCTGAGCAACCAAACGATATGGGAGCTAGAATGCAAAATCTTGTATCCATGCTCACACAACTTTCTCAAGCTATGAATCATGCAGGACTTCCAAACGAGCAAAGGAAGGAGCAACATTCTGTTGAATCCTTCATGAGGCAGCGTCCGCCTTCTTTCAGTGGGTCTACTGATCCATTAGTTGCTGAACAATGGATTAGTACTACTGAAAAGATATTTTCAGTTCTTCAATGTTCTGAACATGATAAAGTCATCTTAGCAGTATATCGTTTGGAAGGTGAAGCTGATCAATGGTGGAATCTTATCAAGAATACGAGGCAAAGAGATGAAATTGATTCCATGGAATGGGACGAGTTCAAGAACTTGTTTTTCAGTAAGTACTTCCCTCGTATTCTTCGAACGAAGATGGATAAGGAGTTTCTTGAACTAAAGCAAAAGGATGATGAATCTGTTGGTATGTACGAAGCGAATTTTACAAGACTTGCAAGGTATGCATCTGGCATTATCATCCAACCTGAAAGTAAAGTTGATCGATTTTTCAGTGGCTTAAAACAAAGTCTTCGAAGGGCATTAGCTATAAGAGACTTCAGTAGCTATGAAGAAATTGTGCGTTGTGCTATCAAGGTAGAAATGGAAGTTGGTGTTACATATCCATCTCATGGTTTTGACAAGAAACGAAAGATGGAGTTCAAGGAGAAATCTCAGAATAATGGTGAAAAGAAGATGAATGTTTCCTTATGCACAAAGTGTGGAAAGAAGCATGGTGGAGATTGTCTTAAAGGGACTAGAAAATGTTTTAAGTGTGGAAAAGAAGGTCATCGAGCAGCTGAGTGTCGAAGTAATGGAAAAAGGGATTCTAATGAAGTGAATAAAGCAAACACTGCAGAGAACGCACAACCAACACTTCAATGCTTCAAGTGCAAGGAGATGGGACATTATGCCAATAAATTCCCTAATCCAAGGGTTAGTGATGATCGACATGAGCAACCGCTTAAGGCAAAGGACAAAGGGAAGTCACATGTGATCACTATTGGCAATGTTGAATATGACAACGATGTGGTGGAATGATTAAGTTTTTATGTAATGGGATTCCAAAATAATGTTGTATCATGGAATATTGGAATATTTATGTATTGGTCTAAGGTGGTATTCAAAGTGATTGAGATATTATGCGCATAATGAAGGGAAAACGAGAAAACGAAATGTTTAACAGTATTCATGAGCTCATGATTGATATAAGGACTAAGTGATATCATGGTTTGAGTATATAGAATTTTGAGGATTTTGGTATGTGGAAAGTGTTAACTTTTAACTGCATTCAAGTTTTCACTAAGGTTCAATGGGTATTCAAGAGAGTACAAGATTAAGGCCTTTGAATGTTTGGAATATGTCCAATAAGATATATCTTATGATATATGGGGATCAACGATGGTATTAAATCTCTGGTAATCATTTTCACTATGTTATGAAAGTGGACTGCAGTATTATGGATAAGCCTAAAGAAGTTCTTCTTTTGATATTATTGATAGGATGTTATAGTAATGTAGTTTTAGAAAAAGGACAACCTGCAGGACGGGCGACAGCCCATCGCTTCGGACAAGGCTGTGGGAATCGAACCCACAACCGAAGTGCGACTGGCCTTTATCGCCTACCATTGGCCTACAGGAAGTCCCTGTTTAGTAGAAACTAGTTTTATTATATTAAGAAGTATTATATATGAAGTATAAGTCCATTTTAGGAACCATATGTGATTAATATCACTATAGATCGACTTATGTATATAATTTTTCCTAACCTTTTGTTTGAGACAGATGGAATGACCCGTCATTCTATCACATGATCTGCTAACACTTCACGAATAACAAATTCAACTTCATTTATTTAAGAGATGAAGTGGAAATTGTTCTAGGCACGAACAATAGTGAGATTGTACCAAAATAAAGAAAGTATTTATTCCAATTCAAATTTTCAGCTTTAGGGAAATGATCTTGAAAACCAAAAATGTTGTCCTAGTGATCTTATACCTGATGAATCGGATGGTACCTTAGATCATCACAAATTTATGGATTTGTGATTATTGGCATTTCCATAGCCATGTTCTCTACCACTCTCCATCAGAACATGATGGTTAGATTTCTCTTCCATATCCATATTTTCACCTATGTGGAAACCCAGTGATTAGTTTTTTTTGGGTAATCGTTACATTTCATACTTTAGTTTTTAAAGCCATGCTTTGGTATTTCTTTTTACGATGTGGGTTTCTATTAAAGAAACTTTCGAATAGTAAACCATTTATAACCACGACGAATTTCGAGGGCGAAATTCATTTTAAGGGGGGTAGAATGTAACAGCCCAAGATTTTATGAAAAATATTCTTTCTAATTTTATTATTGTATTGTGTTGTATGATACACCAAAAGGATCTTTCACAACACGCATCCTTGACTTTCCTTCCATTACACGCAATCGCGACCTTCCACGATAGCGTGTGTTGTACGCAACACCAAGTTTCGCTAAACAACGATATGCTATTAAGATATTATTAAAACTAGCCGTTAAGAATAGTAATAACCACTTTTTAAATTTTATAAATTTTAGCTCTCAAAATGGACTTCATTTTTGGATTCGGAGTATCGAATTTAGCCTAAGGTGAAATTTTGGTACATTTCGGATAACTTCCATATTCTGATGAATAGTGAAAATTACTAAATTATAATTAAAAACAACTTTTTTAATCGAAATAATTAATAGAGATAAATTATTAATTTGAGTGGTTTTAAAGTATATTTATAATATATTTTTACAATTTAATACAATGTTGGTCATTGGTTTTAATTTCACATTTAAACCAGACATAATCAAGTGTCAATCTTTTGATATATTTTGTTTCCTAAAAACACGCTATTTATTTTAACAGCGGGATTTAATTATAAAATTAATTAATGCAACTTCTATGTTATGAATTTGTTAAAACAGATTTCATTTTTGAATTCGGAATATGAAATATAACTTAGGATGAAATTTTGGCATTTTTCTGAAAACCTTCATTTTTTGATGAATAGTGAAACTACTAAGTGGTAGTTAAAAAACTGAATTTTTCATAAAACTTAATTTTACCGCTTCTGTGAATGGAATTTCAAAAATCCGAGAGACACGGTTGATGTCAGTAAGTAAAATGTGGTTCAATGAGATGAAAATAATTTTTGGTGAATAGTAACTTTTTACTTTTATTTACCACGGTTAAAAGTAAATAGGGTAATTAAGGGTAAGAATGATATTAATATTACCCTAACACATGTCCTAATTCTATTGGACAAGTGTATCTCGACCAAAAACAACCTTAAGTGTAAAATATTATCATTTAGGCCCACTTGGATTAGATTAGGACATTTATTATTATTTAATTCAAAGAAGAGTTAAAAGAGTTAAAATCAAAGTTTATTCACTAAAACATTTTTAATATGGGGTTATACATTAGATAAATTCGACTATAAATATTAATTAGAAAGATAAAAAGATTTCCTATATAATTATATTTTATTTATAATTTTTAGACTTTAAATAAATTAATTTATTTATGACACAACGATGATGCAGTAATTACCCTTTTAAGGAAATATTACATTAATTGATGTTATAAATTCTCAAATGAATGTAATTTGAGACTTTTTATGAATTCCACTAATTTTATAGGTTACTATGATATATTAGTGTTTATTTAATCAACTTGGTTCGAACATATAATTCTGTTATGACTTTCACAAAAATAATATATCAAATAGTGTCAAAATTGACACAAAATAGTTTTTAAATCAAATATTATATTATTAATTGTTATTTTATTCCTAAAAATATAAGGTTCGGCAAAATGACTTAGATAAGGATATATATATTAATAATAAACAATTTGGGGTTCGTTTGGCATGTTATAGTAAGTGTATTAACCATATAGTGAAAGAAAACAAAAAGACACGGTAAAAGTTAAATTATTTAACTTAGAGTTAAATCTAATTGATAAGGTTAAAATAAGAACCTAAACTTGTCTAAATCCTATTGGTTGATATGATTTCAACCCATCCCCACTTTAGCTTCTAAATAAGACCCTTTGGAACCATTATAAACCGATTTTGACTTTAATATAAAATAATATTTTGAGATATTCCTAAGGTGCCCCTCTCCTCCCTTATAAAAGGACACCTCCTCCCCCTCCTCCTCACACCAATTTGAGCACTCAAGCTCGGCCAACCCCTGCCAAAATCTCTTCTCCACTTCCCTAGAAACATCCTAGAGGTTCTTGTCTTCCTCAAAGACCAATTTTAGTTCCCTAAGAGGAGGTCTCCAAAAGGCGCTTCAAAGAAGAGGTAATTACCGTTACCAATTCTTTCATCTTTATTTCTTCTTCCACTTCTTCTTCTTAGGTTGTTTCATTATGAAGTAATAACATCAGTATCACTCATATACTGATATGTTATTATAAGTATGAAACAACCCTATTTCACCATCTATCTATCCTACGGAAAAAGAAATCACCGCGCGTGCGTACGTACGGAATACCGTCTCCACGCCGTGGTGTAATCTATTTTCCACCACCACCTTACATGGATGGGTATAATGGTGTAAAGAATAACTATACATAGTTATTAAAACATCATATTGATTCTGATATATTTTATAATCCACTCCAATTCAATTCAATATTTATGGAAATGATATCATCGCTCGTGCGTACGTACGGAATACCGTCTCCACGACGCGATGAGATTCATTCTCCATGTTAACCATTTAAGAATGATTATAAAGTATATATAAGAAATAATAATGAAATATATGAAATTATAAAGCTACTGGATTTATGTATATATATATATATGTATGTCATCTACTTACTTCCATTCAAGACAATAGGGAAAGGAAAACAGCGTTCATGCGTACGTACGGACTACCGTCTCCATGAACGGTGTTTTTCATTTCATTTATCTATCTATTATATATATATATATATATACTGAATATATATGATATATAAATCATATTTTATATTCTGGAAGTAAGTAAATCATGATATAAGTAATAATAATGTCAAGAACAACAAGTCAAAACACCTACGATAAAAGAAACGATTTTACCCAAAACGCTTCTTTAACATGGAATTTACAAAAGAACGGGTAATATAATGTCATAAGTGAACCATATATGATATCATAACAATGAATATGATTCTGTAATAAGTCAATGACATTATTTAAACCATTATACAGGAGCTTCGGACACGTACAAAGCAAATCGGACCTAAGGTAAGGGAAATATCACAATCTCATTTTTATCCGAGATTGTTTATTCGTAAGTATTTACTGGGGTGTATTTTATCATCCACATCCTTGTTTCATAAATATTTAATATTATTTCCATCCAACTACAATTGTTTAAATCCAATTTTACCCTTTGTTTAGTTTTTAGTAAAATAAATGAAAGGAATCTTTTGTCGTTTTCCGTACGAGGTACTTTTTGACTTTTCCGACAAAAGAACGAGAAGAATGTTTTTTTTAACTTATATGGCATGAATGGATTTCTAAAACATTATTTCCAAGAAGATTACTTTACAAGTATTCAAGTTTATTTTTAATCAACCTCTTTTAGTTTAAAATTGCATGACATGTTAAGAAAGGAAAAGTGTTTTTGAAGTAGAAAGGATATTTTCCTCAAGAATAAAGTTCAAGTATTTTATCAAAATTATTTTCCATCTAAGATAATAAAAGGGTTCTGTTTTTATCCCTATTATTACATGGATTTGATTATGTTGTGATGGAAATATTTTTATGAATTCCTTTATCTTATATGAATTGTTTTATGATGTCATGTTGTTTAAGAATCCCATTTTTATTACATGGGTTATGCGATGAATTATGATTTATGATTATGTGGCACACATAAGAAAGGATTCATTATAAGATGGGTGGGACCTATATCTCCCTCCAATGCATTGGGTAAAGATTTTATATCTCATGAGATAGACAGGGCTGGAACGGTAGGTTATACCGGTTCAGTGAAACAGGACTGAAACGAGGGTTACTCGATTCAGAAAGGGACTTTGTCCACTAAGATAGTCTTGGCAATTAGTCTTGACTAACAAGAAATGATTCTCTATGATTATGTGTGTATGCCACAAAGTTTCATGTTTTAAGTTATGATTATTGGGATTACTTTTTCACTGCCATGATTTATCCCATGATTATGAAATTATGCTCTCTTTTGCAGGTTATGATTTCCAAAATGTTATGTTCTTATGAATATGATGTGATTGATATTTATTTTGTTTACCCTTACTGAGCATTTGAGCTCACCCTTTTATGTTTTCTTTTCCCCAGGATATAAAGAAAGGTTTTAGGTAAAAAAAAAGGAAGATCTTTATTGGAGATTTTGAAGATCTTTCACCACGATTAGAATATTATAGTCCGAGTTTCCAAAGACACTAAACTATTACGGTCCTTGTGTGTGTGTTTTTGTAATGTACTAAGTATTCCGCAAAAGTAATGTAATGTCAATGTACGTCAAGATACAGGTCTCTACAATGGAATAATTAATCATCCTTCCTGGTAACACCTTTAGGTTTTAATGAACTAGACTGGCTTCTAGAATAAATATTATTGGACTCTCCAACAAACTTTTCTTCTTTTGGCATAAATTTTACCCACTTGTACTTTAGATACAGCACAAAAACCTAGAAATCATATGTCCTAGTACATTATTATTTAACATGTTGAGAAAATAGTGTAAATAGTTCCATATCTCATTCAAATTTTCAAAAAGATGGCCAAAAATGAATTTCACAACAAGAATAAGACTTAAGAAAACATCAGGTCACAATAAGTTATTAACACACTCATCATATTGAGTATGTGAGTGGAGAATTAATTTCCTCAGTTCATTTTTCATCTAATTCCTTTAAAAACTTAGGTGAATCCATACATGATTCTCATAAATATATAGCTTTCAATTATTGATCAAATTCAATAGTTTGTTACTTAGGAAAGTATTTTTTTCCTTAAGACATATTTCTATTAATTATGAAATTCTCTCAAGTTACTAGTATCAGACGTTTCTTACAATAACATTCTTATTTTCAAGGATTGATATCAAAATTAAGATTCATTCTTATGATTCTATTATATATAATAGAATCCTTTTTCATATTAGTATCATATTTTACAAACATTTAATAAAGAATTTTATTAAATGTTCTCCCACTAAAATGATAACCCATTTTTAAATCACCATATCCATTAGTAGGACAAGATATATAATTTGTTAGGTAATGAGTCAAATTTTTATTCCTCTCACCACTTTGATATTTATGTATGGAACCACGCCAAATATATCATATATGATTCTTAGATAGTTAAGTGGATAACCCTTTCCCTTCATTGGATATATAGATAAACCCAAATCTATTTATCCAATATCATAAATCTTAGGGTTTCCCAGCTAAGTGTAACATAAATCTCATAATAGTATTTTGTTAAATAACTCTTAGGTTTATCCATTTCCACCATTCCTTACACAAGATAATCCATGGGAACCTTATTTTGGAAGAACCTACCCAGTTGAATGATTTATGTCTTGACATGTGTTCGATTTGAAATGAATATAACACTTAGTATTATTAAAGGGATTTAATATAAAAAAAATTATCTCATTTTATTCCTTTTACATTCATGAATTATTTTTTATTTAGTTTGGAATCTTATTCATTTCACTAAACCAATATGTTCAAGCCATATTTATGTGTAACTCTTTACAAAACCTATAGTTTATGTTACTCATCCAAAAATGGAAACAAAACATATTTACACATATCCAAATGCATCATATACTTAAGGAATATAAAAATTTTATATAAATTCTTACAACTATATAAAATTATCAATCCCAACATGAGTAAGCCTAGGTCTATAGATATCCATCCCCCACCATTATAGAAAAATGCATAAGCCTCCACATCAATGGGAAGTACAACCCAAAGTCCCTCTACTCAGGGAAACTTTACTCAAGATAGATTCCAATTCATTTTAACTTTAATACCAAATATTTATAAATTATATTCATTGATTAAAATAAAGGTAATAAATTTAATTACAAACTAAATTCAAGGTAGAAGAAAACCAAATCCATTATCAAACCTATAATATAACTTTGTAGATGCATGTATGATAATTTATCAAACTAATTTAATAACTTTAAACTAGATCATACATAAAAAAATTAATAATATAACAATTATATGTATAAATAAAGCAAGAAATAACTTTTGAATAATTGAAAAATTCACATATTTAAACATGAAGTAAACACTTTGAAAAAAATCATAAATAGAGATAAAAATAAACACTTTAATATTTATCTAACCATCTGGACATTCCATAATTTCTAATATAAACACTTTATATTCATTCCAAATATTAACACTTTCATATATTTCATTATATGGAATTTACATAAATGATATTCTATAAAAGATAAACATTTTTATTCTAATATCAATTATATAAATTATTTACATAATCTAATATCATACATTTAATATTATTTAAACCTTGACCAAATCAATCATCATTACACTTTTTTATGTGTTTTAAATATTTTTTTGAATAATGCCTTTAATTTAAACTATTAAAATTAATAATTATGAAATGTCTGAAATTTTTTTAATAAAATATTTTTTTATTTAGCCTTATTTTTTAATTTATAAACATTTTATAAGTTACCCTTACAATATCAATAAAAAACTTTATATTTAAACTATAATTCATGCCATATAAGTTTAACCAATTTAATATACATCATATAAATATTAAATCCATAAATATTTTATCCCATATAATATTTATTGTATTATGTTTTATTTATATATTAATTGTTAACAATATATAAATAAAAACTTATCTATTAAATTAGGCCATACGTAATAATCAAATTATATAAACAATTTATATATATGAATATTTAAAAGGAATAAACAATCAAATAAACATTTTATTTATTTTCCTAACATTGGATATAAATATGATCATTTATTATTTTATTTAGGTATGGAAATCTCTTATTTATAATTACTAATACTTATATTTTATAAATTCATTAATCATAAGCCATGATTAGAAATGGAAAGTACCCTTATGTATCATAGAGTACCCTTATATTTCATGCTTATGAAAAATACAGGTATAAAGGTTACTCATCTACATACATAGAGGTTACCCAACTGAAAATCTTGATACGTAATTGTTAACATCGTATTCACCTATAACTCCCAAAACCTAGATGTCCAGAGCTTGTGAATTATTTTAATATATTAGAGTGATTACAAGGGATCAAATCCCGAAGGACTGATCAGTTTAGAAGTCTTGGAAAATATATTACGTACATGAACCTTACATTACAATTCAAAACATAAAATACAACATAGATAATCCTTTGAGAATTCATTTATTCTCATGGATTAACCCTACGTGTTATTCATAATACAGCTCTTGGAATCCTGGGAAAATAAAACATAAGGAAGGGGTGAGATCAGATGCTCAGTAAGGATTAGCGTACAATGGAATCTACTATGAATATATAATCATAAACCTTAAGGAAATATGTATAACTAAAAAAATATTTTTAAACATAATATTCATCATAATATGGAAAGAATAAATAATACCATATAAAATAAGCATAACCATAGATATTATAATAGTATAATAATCTCATGTAATATTCATAACTAATATCATAATGAGGGAATTCATAATGTTAGACCTCTATACTATCAAGATATATCCTTAAGATAGCTTCTGTTTAGATCTATCCTCATGAAATTTTATGTTTGTGGGTAGAAACCCAACTCATTTGTGTCAAGATCTATCCTCCTAGAAATGTTAAACTTCTTGGAAAACAAACATAAAGGGTTTGTTTCCAACTAATTTCATCTCATGAGACATACCGATGCATCAATGCTTGGAATTTTTTAACATGGTGAGTAATGGGTAGTAAACCCAAACCTCAACAGATATTGTTCACTAAGATGGGTAGGCCCTATATAGTCTTTAATGTTCCAAGTTACCTCATGGTTTTTATTTCCTAGATTTCTAAGTATTTTTCTGATAAATCACTGGATTATTTTTAATAAAAAAAAAAATTTAAGTATTTTAATATTTATTAATGTTTTATTTATAAGAGATGGATTTTTTTATTCAAGGCTTGGTTTTTAAGAAAAGTGGTTTTAGTATTTTAAAGTGTTTTTTTATCTTTTAATTTATTTTATTTTTTGAAAAATATTTATATATTTTTTAGGGAAAATTTTAATTTCATGTTTAAATGATGTTTTGTTTAAAAAAAGTTTTCAGTTTTTAAAAGAATTGTTTTCAAAGAAAGTTTTATAGTATTTTCAAAAGACGAATAATTATATTTTAAAACTTATTACTAAGTCATATGATCACCTCAAGTATTAAAATTTATTTCAAATGACTATTAGACAAGTTGGAGTTATTTTGAAGACTATTCTTGAATAGGAAAATTTGGTAAAAGTTGAGCAGGAGTTTTCTTAGAAGTATTTTCATTTTAAAAAAATGTATATTTTAGTTAGATTGTTTTAGTTTAAATTTTTTCGAATCCTTCAAAACCCTAGACCAAGACAATACCTGAAAATATAAGGATTCTATATTTTTCAATGATGTTAAATATTTTATTTATAAAAACAAATATACAGTGTTTTCAACACCAGGATCAAGAGCACAGGTCTAGGGAATCTTAGTTAATTTCAAGGGAATGGTTAAAAAAAAATTGGAGATTATAATATGAAGCATAATTTAATAGTTAAAGGTATTATTTTGAGTTTTTAGGTAATTAGATTTTAGGAAGCTCTTAAGATTAGAAGACTTCTAATCTAAGGTAGAACCATATGGGATTTCTAATGTTTTAGTGTTTTGGTTTTTGATTCAATAGAGTTCTCTTTAATACGGAAACATTTTCATGGATTGAATTCATATAATTTTTCTATGAAATTATATTTACTAAAATTTATGTATTCATAACTATAAAAACATATATACTTCTTCTCCTTCAAATTAGAAATTAAAATTCAACCTAGATAATTAAAAATTTCAAGGATACAATTTAATTAATAGGATTGAATGTAACAACCCTGGTTTTATAACAAATATTTTATTATCATTCATGAAATAATATAAATATTACACTTAAAATTAATTTTTTCCATTTAAAATTTATATTAATAATATTATTATTTATTAAGACACTAATTATTTAGAAATTTGAGGGTACTATATCAATTAAATTAATAATTAATGATTTAGAACTTATTTTTTCATAAATGAAATTAAAAAATTTATTAATTATAATAAAATATTAATTTTAGATAAGTATATAGATTAAAAAAAGGTATCATAGATATTTTTATAAATAAAATGCTAATTTAAAATGAATATAATAAGTGAACTATATCCTTTGAAATAAATAATTAAATTAAATATTAATATATATATTTTAGTAATATTAGTTATGTAAGATAAAATATTAGCTTGTTATATATATATGTATATTAAATATGATTTTTGAAATAAAATATTATAGTAATTTGAAATGAATATATTTTATGATGTATGGAATATTAATATAAATATATAAATTTTACCTATAATTTGAGGAATATAAATCTTATGAAAAAAATGATAGATGATTTTTAGAGAATCATAATAATTATTAATATTTAATAAAAATTATAAATGAAATGGAATATAGATGGTAGAAATTTGAATACTTATATAGAATTAGGTTGGTAAAATTATAATTTGATAATTTAGTTACCCAAAGTAATGTTTGTAATATGCTTTATAAAAAAATTAAGATATATATATATAATTTAAAATATATTTTGAGGTATATATATATATAATGAAATGTTTTAGTGCATGTAAATATATGTGTGTGCATGTAAAACGTAGATAATAAGTTAATGAATATATATTTGTGCATTTAGTAAACCATTAATTACAGGACTAATCATATTCATATATATATATATATATATATATATATATCTGTGTGTGTGTGTGTGTGTGTAATTGATTATAAAATATAAGATCATGTGTATTAAAGATAATTAGGTTATGAAATTATATTTAATATATAAATATATATTCTTATAACCAGTATACACATATATATATATAAGAAACTATTTGTATATATATATATAATAATTGAAATAGAAAAAAATGAAAACAAAAAAATGAACCCCATAAATATGAGGTGGGGGGTATCATTAGAGTTATTTTTTATATATGTTTATTTAAAAATATTTAGTAAAATAAAACAAGGTTAAAAAAATTAAAACTAATGCAGAAAGACGGCATCATCCTTTTCACCTTTGTGTTTTAGTCCAAAGGCGGTGAGTTCGATTCGGCATTTTCTAAATTTTTTTAAAAAATAATTAAATAATTAAAAATATATATATGTTTGTATATTTTGATATATATATATATATATTGTCTTTATTTTCTTTTATTTAGAATTATGTCTATTAATATTTGAAAGTGAAAATGTTATATTTTTAAGAAATATATTTTGCGACATGTAAATTAGATTTTGCTTATTATATTTATGATTTTTTTCAATTAAGTTTTATATATTGAGTAATTTTTTCAAATATAATTTAGATTTTATTTATAGTTTATAATTTATATGATTTCAAAGTCACCTACATGAAACATAATAATGTTTCAAGTTGGTGTCTTTGAAAGAATATAAATAATAAAGTATAAATAAAATCTAAATAAAATTTGGCACAATTACTAAACATGTAAAAAATAATTGAAAATAAAAAACATTTCAAAAAAACAATTAATGAAAAGTAAATTTATTGGCATAATATTTTTTTTTAATCATTTTTATTTATAAATTTTTTTTACATTCCTTTTATTTTCAATTATTTATTATATGTTTAGTCAATGTTCTAAATTTTATTTCAATTTTAATTATACTATATTTTATGTACAATTATTTTTTACTATGTAAATATTATTTTTTTAATCAATAACATTTGTGTCATGTAAATTAGATTTTGTTTATTATATTTATGAAATTATTTTTATTTTTAACAAATTTTTAGAAGTTTAGGCTATGTTTTAAGTTTTATTTAGATTGTTTTTATAGTTTATATTTTATAATATTTTAAAGTTTCCTAATTTAAATTTAATAAGTTATTTTATGTTTCAATTATTAAAATTTGAATGATTATAAAATATAAGTAAAATATAATTGAAAATTGAAATACTGGATAAACATGTAAAAATGGTTGATGGTAAAAGTAATTTCATCATTTTAATAGAAAGAAAATAATATAGAGGATAGAATACATTGTTGTTTCAAATCCTTTAGGTCAATAATACACATATAAATAAATGAGTACAATGATTATATATGATGTGGTCCAATCCCACAATCTGGTGTGTGAATGGGATGCCCATATCGAGATCGTAGATGTATGCATTAAGGTGGAGTATGATAAGATAGAGAGGGATCATCCTCAGGTGTTGGAACCTTGTAGTTATGATGCTCTATCTGTGACTCATCAGGAGGAGGTTTCATATGGATGTCATCATGTTCACTTGATCCTTCCCCCACTATGTAAGTGGATATACCTGTCATCAGCTATTGGGGGAACCATAGGGCCTATGAAGGCCTAGTCATAAAAGGTTCAGGCATGAAAAACGACCCCTGATATAACCTCAGGTCTGATACATCTAGGTAAAACTATGGATATTCTGACAATATAAATGGATCCCATTTCTCTAGGTGCACATATGTAATCGGATGAGGCTAAACTACTAGAGGTGTTCCCTTAGCCTCTAGTATATATCAGGCCTCACATGCAGCATGATGCGGTCTACATCATCACTATCGTGGCTCCTCAACATCAAAATCTTATAGATGTGGTTCCTGAGTAGGAACCTCCTCTCCCTAGGTAGGAACAGTATCTCCCTGAGGTGTAAAATCAAATATATTATTGTGTAAAACACGATACACTAGCATCATCCTCTGTGTTGCAAGATGGTACGCTACCTTGTTAAAAACCTACTTCTCCTCTAGATTATAAATTTAGATAATATTGTTTAGTTGAGTATGTTGTAAGGATATTCAAAATTAATTAAAATAAGTACAAAAAATAAACTAATGGAAATTTATTAACTTACCAGCTCATAGAGCCCTCTGCCGTGTGGAGTAAGATACAGTATAGACTTCAATTTATACCATGGATCATACTCAAGCTGATATTCTAGATGGAATCACATAGTATTTCATACCCTTGATATGAAATGATTATATTCTATCCTATAGTTTCATATACTCTTCATGTCGTCAGTGCTAGTCAACATCCTAGCGCCCCATCAACTTCATTGTATGAAGTGCTACTCACTGTCTAGGTGGAAATGGAATATGCTAAAAAAATCCAAATAGGTGCCTAAATCTATTAGGTTAGTTCTACTCAATAATATAAAAGTAAATTATAGGCACTATATTCATGGTATCATGAATCCTATCAATGAAGTATGCATGCAGCTGGTCTAATAATGACCAATACGGAAACCGAACATTATAAAATGACATGTCACATTTTTTTAAAAAAATTGTTAATAAAAACAAAAAAAATATAATATTATGAAATTGATTAGTCAAGGAAATATTTTATATACTTACATTGGTGTGTGATAGACTGTCCAACATGAGATGATATGCACCCAGTTTGTGACTCAATGTCTAAAAAAAGTGGTGTTCCTAACTGGACCTGTAACGTACAACATAGAAAGTGATAAATAATAGGAAATTAAATTTATTAATTTATAGTAGCATTAGAAAATAATAAAGATGAGTGATCACACTAGTTTCAATGTGCAGAATCACACAACACATCTATATGAATCTCCTAACAATTAACAATCAAGGATAGGGGAGGGATGTGCTCTCATTCTTATATTTGAATAAGGTTGACACATCCCCTAAGATCAGTGTGCTCTGATCATCATGTCATGAATAATTCTATTTAAGTGTATAACAATCACTAATATCACCATTTTTATCTCTCATCCTGATAAAAATCATATAGTATCCCCAGATACATCATGTTTATATGTATACCATAGTGATCAGTGCATAGTGTCCCTCCAATGATCCATAAGATATATGCATGGGTGTGATGCATGACAGCCTACTCATCAGCATTAGTGAGTAAATTTTCAAAGTGTATCTCATTCCACCTCATATATATCAACCCACCATCTTTAGCATCATCATCTCCGACAATGTAGACACCTAACAATCATGGTACAAGTGTAGGACTGTCTCCATGAGTGGCTCCTATAACATCATCCTCTGGATAGGAAGACCAATAAGAACTAATGTATGGTATGTGCCTTCCCATCCCATTGCATTTCTAATTCTAGGTGTTGGAGGTATCAAATAGGAGGCTTGAGTAGGTTTTAGGAGTTCTCAGTGGAGGCTTGAGCCGAAGTAGAGCTGCTTCAAGATATACACACCATGTAAATTTATTACATGACCTGTGATGGCAGTTCACAGCTTGTGTAGTCAAGTAGATTATAGATTGTACATGGCTAAGGGTTAGCCTATAAAAATAGTACATGATTTGTAATATTGATTCATGATGTGTAATAAATTGGGTGTTAAATCCTTCAATGCGGTGAATTTTTTGGTGAAAGTTGAAATTTTCGGAAACCTTAGAATTACACATTTGTAATGGTTACATGACGTGTAAATTGTAGGATCCAGGGTTTTAAGTTCTTTTTTAGTAGAATTTTCATTAATTCAAATACCTACCTTCTCTCTCATTTTAACAAATCCCAAAATTCCCTGAGGAGTTCTTCAAGACCTCTTCCTCATGCTTTAATCCATTGGTTCCAATGGTTTTTTATTAGAAATCTATGGTAATCCATTACTCCTTTCTTGGTTGGTTTTTTTATGTTCTTATTCTAGGGAATTATTGTGGAAATGTTGTTTTTGGTTTGGTGTGTGTGTTGAGCTATGTTTTGATGATCTTTGGGTGCAGTGTAGGCTGCTCTCGGGTTTCTCAAGGTGAAGTTGTGGGTTTTGGGCATCACCCTGCGGTATGCAACAAGTCATCAAAGCTTCTTTGAGGTAGGGGATCTCTCATTTCTCTTTATTGTGCATCATGTGAGAGGGTTTCACTTTTTATTATCTATGGGATATGGTTGTGCTATCTTAAAATATGATAATTAATTGGTAAATTGAAATCTAAGAGTAAAAGGGTTTTATTTTTATGATTTTATGACTTTTATATGATTGATATTGTGTATTGTATGAACTTGATGCCCGATTGAAAATCTGTTTTCATTGGGGGATTTTTTTCAATTCATGATATGTATTGTGACTGCTACTTTTTTTGTGATTGTTGTGATATCACCCTAAAATGGAAATTGTCTAACCACTTATTTTTGTTTAATAAAATGGTTACCCCAGGACTATGAATTGTGTGATAACTCCACTAAAATAAAGTGTAATATGATAAAATCCCTTTCTAAATCTATAAAATGGATTTGGATGTTTTATGATGTTTGGTCATGCTTTTGGGGTGGTGATGTGCAGTTTTTGTGTGGTTGGTGCATGGGGGATGATGGTTTGTTGGGCCCTTATTTTTGGGTGGTGAGGTGGTTTGTTGGCTATGATTTTTGGATGGTGATTTGGTGTTTTTTTGGCCATTATTTTAGGTTGGAAAGGTGATGATGTGTTGGGGATGATGATTTTCTTATGATGTGTGGTTGTTTTGTGCTAGATGTATGGGTAGTGATGGAATAAATGACTTGTTTAATAATGATTGGAATGACACTAGTTGGTTTGGTTAATGGGAAGGAAATGGAAAATGAATAATTAAATGATAAGTTGTGTGTTTAAATATGGTTTTTGATAAATAATGAAAAGAATGAAATAATTAAATGGTAATCGGTTGGCTTTATGACATGTGGTTATGGCTTATGTGGTGTTCTACATTTAGGGGTGACAATGAAAGTGGTGATGTTGTGAGTTGATTAGTGTTTGGTTTTGAACCTGATGTTTGGGGATGTGTTTGGATATTTGTATATACTTTAATATTCCTTGTGATTTCTATACACATCCCACCCACGTTGATAATTATGTGTCGACACCCACATAGTCACATAGTGTGTGTTTTTTCTGACATCTGGTGAAAAGGACGGATGGATGGGCACCCACTCTTTCCCACTCTCTCTTCCTAGCGAGGTAGGTATTGTACAGTTTGTGACATTTGGAGGTCTCTTAGTGCATTAAATAGTGGTTGTGATAGCCAGGGTTTTTTCAAGAGATATGTGATGGTCCAGGTGTTTTTGGGTGAGATGTGATATGATAGTGATTGTGGTACAACTTCTAGTGGGGGCCATGCATGTTAAGATGAAGATGTGAGATTGATGACCTACATATTCATGATACCCTACTAATTTGGTTATGGAAGTGGGGTTTGTGATTTCCTAGGTGTCTGTAGGCAAGATGTGATATGGTTGTTCTTGTGGGGCAGTGATCCCAGGTGTCGGCGGGCATGATGTGATGTGACTGTGCTTGTGGGGTGATGTGGTATATAGAAGATATGGGATTGCCATTATGTACGATGTTGGGGTGTAAGAGCATCATACCAGTGGGAAATTTTTGCGAGGTACCCTTATCGAGATGATTCTTATTATATTATAATACTTGACTTAGTGAGCATGCCTTAGTAAGGTTAGGATGCATAGTTGACCTATTTAGGTGTTGTTGGTTTTTCTACTTTCTCATGGGTGAATTAGTATGATTCTTCCACATGTGCATGATAGAATTTGGTTATCCTACTAAGTATAGTTGTATGCTCACCCTGCATATATAAAACTATTTTCTAGATTTCATGAGGATTATGTGGACTATGTTGGAAATTACTAGCTCGGGTCTTTGGATAGTTTTTGTGTCGCTACATTAGCCTTGTTTTTTAGTATTTACTTTAGATACTTTTATTTGTATCAGTTTTATTTATACACGCATTGTGAGATGGTTTTGATTTCTTTTATATTATTTCTTAGAGTTATTTTGTATTATTAATATTACCTCAAAATCCTACATTATTATATAGAGTAATGCCTCTCGTTTCATTAGATTTTTATACCCTTGGTGTTTGTCTCCATCCTAGGGCCTACGAGAGGTGGGACTCGGGGGGTCATTATCTATATCCCCTAATTGTGGTATCTTTGGAGGGAGGGGGTCATGACAGAGTGGTATCAAAGTTTATATTTGAGAGATAGGATGGAGTTTAGAGTCAAGCATAGTGAGGATTCCATGGGTTGGTATGGAAGTAGTGCCAGTTGACCTTTGTGTATGACATAGTCTAGGGAGACAATCTATGACATGGGATTTTAGAGCCCTTCTTAATCTAGTGCATAGACTCTAATCTTATTGAATGGATAAGTGAGGTGGACCTGTTTGTAGGGTAGAGAACTAGGAGAGGTACATGTATCATGATAACTTATGTTATTGTTTAAATTGGGATGTTTTGGGAAGTATAAAATAAATAAAATGAATTACGAATGAATATAAATAAAATTTAATACTAATTGGGATTAGGAAATATTTATTTCTTATTTAGCTATGGATCATGTTTGTTATATTTGTGTGGATTTGGAATTTTAGGTTTAGTAGGGTGATCCAGTTGATCACCATAGGGTTGATCTGGTAGAGAAGGATGAGCCTTGATAAAGGGAATTGCACACTTTCCAGCGACAAGATTTGGGGAAGTATGAGGGAATTATTTTATATGTGGAGACAGAGACCTAGATGGAGGAGCTTGAGATCACTTTAAATTTTATCTAAGCTCTAGTGGGATACCAGTTCCCTTTGACAATCATTCATATGAAGGAACATGTGTTTAAGTGGTGGATTTTGTATCTGTATAAGCAGAAGGAGGTAGATTCTTTGTTGTTCGACTTTTAGAAAGAGTTCCGAGCAGAGTTCCTTACATAAACCATGAAGGATGTGAAGAGGTAGAATCTTATTTCTCTTTATCTGAGGAGTATGTCATTACAAGATCTGGGAATCAAGTTTAAAGACTTTATATTTTTTTCTATAGTTATTTTTCTATATGAGTAGTCTCGATAGAGATGTCTTGAGGAGGTACTCGGTCCTTCTATCTAGTATACAGTTACTCCTTTTACGTTGCCAACATATCTTGATGTTCAAAATAAGGTGGATGTGATCGAGTAGATTAACTCATGAGGAGGCTTTTCATGATAGGTGAACCAAAATTATTCCACAAGAAGTATATTTTTTATTGGAAGGTCAAAAATTCCAAAACCTTCGAGGTTTTGACCAGTGGTGATTCGACCTCAACAACTTCCTTTTTATCCTTTTAAGGACAATGGTTTCTATTATTTTCCTAAGGTATTTATTCTAGTGTGTTTTTGTTGTGGGGTTCATGTAAATTTCTATAACCAGTGCCCATTGGTTCCCTGAGCTCATTTGGTAGAGGTGGATAGGTTCAGTGCTTTCCTCGGTAGTAGTTTCCAGTGAGACTTTTTCAGTAGTGGGGGCAGTAGGATTTTGCTCCACCAATGGGAGATGGAGTAGGTAGAGGTCAAACATAGGATGTTAATAATATTAAGGGACCTAAACTCAATCATATTCATGGATTTTTTCATTATCTTAGAGTTAGAGAAGTTGGGTGTGGTCAGTTTCACACAATGGAGGTGGTAGTACTAGAGGGGCCAGAGATCGTCAGAGGTAAGATCAGTTTGTTTAGTTCCCTTGTTTGTGCCATGTTATATTTAGGTACTTCATGCTCCTTTCTTCACCTAATATAGACTATTCTTTAGGACTAGACATTGATAGGATTTATGTGCCCCTAATTTTGACTATTCCAATTAGAGGCTAGACCATATTTTTTTATGTGTGTCAGAGATGTAGATTTATAATGGGGCCACATCATTCTTGTGGGGGTATTTTATTTATATATATGTAGCCATACAATGTTATCCTTAGAATCAACCAGTTTTTTTCTATTCATCTTGTTATCGACAAATTCCAGAGGTGATTCATGTTTTCAAATGTGGATGTTCAACGTATTTTTTTCATTGGTTAGCAGATTTGTCAAGTGGGAAATCGGCGTGTGGAGCCCCTTATTTATTTAGTGGCTCATTTTTTGTGGAATAAGTTGATGTTGGGATAGTGAAGGTACCTAGGGTCATTGGTGAGTTCTTGTATTTTTTTCTATAGGTGTTTTTTATGCTACCCCCATGAAATGATATTGATTTTAGGAAAGACTTGAAACCTTGTGCTTATTTGATTTTGATGGATCCTTATCGAATGACACATTCTAAGTTTAAGGAGTTGAGGATTTAGATTGATGGTCTGATATAGAAGGGTTTTATCAAGACCAGTGTGTCTTCATGGGGTGCTCCAATGTTATTCACCAAGAAGGCGGATGGTAGTCTGATATTGTTCTTAGAATACCAAAGGTTGAATCAGGTGATGTTCAAGAACCATTACTCTCTTTTGAGGATAGGAAATATTTTTGATCAATTGAGAGGGGTGTGTTGGTTTTCTAAGATCAATATGTGTTATGTATATCATTAGTTGAGGGTGGAGGAGGGAAATATCTTAAGGACTGGCTTCAGATAAAGGAATGGGAACTTCAAGTTTATAGTCATGTCGTTCGGTGTTACGAATGCACTATCCATGTGACATCCCAAGTAAGTAATGAATAATATATATTTTTATCTATGTCTATTAATGAATTAGATAGTGTTTAATAGGCTTAAAATGCGAATAAATCCAATCTTAAGCATGGAATACACTAATATTTTTAAAAGATTGTTTTACTGCCTTTTGATGGCAAACCATTTTTAAATCAAACTTTTGACAATTTTATACTCTCTATTTGTCGAAATAAACTCATTATTTATGATTGGGACATTGAAATTTACTTTGGGTAAGTTTTTGGTATTTTTCCGATAAAGTTCATTTTTTTTAATGAATAGTGAAAAATTTTGTATTTTAATTCAAAACCTCTTTTAATCTAATTTATTTATATGATTATATTATATTTTAAATTGGTTTTAAAGTTAAATTAGAATATATTTTTACCATTTAATCCAATAGTGGTCGTTGGAATTAACTTCACTTTGAAATTGGACTTAAACTAGTGTCAATCTTTTGATACTTATTGTTTCATAAAAACACGATATTTGTTTTGACAGTGGGAATTAATTATTAAATTAATTAATGTAACCTATGTATTTTGAATTTTGTAAAATAGACATCATTTTTTAATTCGGAATATCAAATATAGCTTAGGTTGAAGTTTTGGTATTTTTCTATAAAACTTCAATTTTTTATGAATAGTGAAACCACTAAGTGGTACTTAAAAACTGATTTTTCGTTTAAATGAAATTTTTCCACATCTGTGTTTTGAATTTCAAAAATCCGATATACATGGTTGTCATTAAGAAATAAAATTTGGTTCAATGGGATTAAAATAATTTTTTGGTGAATAGTAACTTTTAAGTTTTTTATCGCGATTAGAGGTAATTAGTGTAATTTAAGATAAGAATAATGTTTTAATAATATGAAATGAACTTGACACATGTCCTACCCTTATTGTATGTGTCATGGCCGACCAAGAAAATCCATGGGTAAACTTGGGGACCCCATGGAGCCACTTTGGAAGGAAAATGACATTAATATCTTTTTATTTAATGTTAAAGTAAAAATGACACAAACATGAGTTGTTTTACTAAAAAAAATTTTCAATGGGGTTATACAAGTCAAATATTTGACTATAAATAGTCATTGGAAATATAAAAAGATTTCATACATCATAGTATTTTTTTATAATTTTTATACTTTAAATAAATTAAATTATTTATGACATCATGATGATGCAGCGATTACCTCATTAATAATGGATTTAAATAATATGAAAAGATAATGTAAAATCTATGACCTACACATGTCCAAAACCTATTGGATGGGTGGATTTAGAATCCTTATCAACTTATCCTTGAATTATATCAATGTGGGACCTTTTAAATCCGAAACTCATTTTAAAATAAAGTAACATTTCTTTACTTTCCAAGAGTGCCCCTCCTCTCCTCTTATAAAAGGCCCCCACCTCTACCACCTTACCCACACTTCCAAAACCTTTGGGTCAGCCAAAAACTGCCCATTTTGTCTCTCCACATACCTCTATAACTCTCAGAATCCTCACTTTGGGCATAAGTCTTCCCAAGGAAGCCTTTGAGCTCAAATCAAAAAGAGTTACCCGATTTAAAGGTAGTGTCTTCTCTTATGTTCTTATGTTTTATTTTTCTTCTTCAACACCCTAAACTCTTTTTATTAATTTCTTTTGTAACAACACCATTATATTACATATACTAGGATGTTGTTATAAGAAGGATTTGAGCTACACTTACACACACCTACATCTAATGGTTAAAGAACATATTGTTTCTGTGGATGGAGAATTTCTGCCTCACGAAATGATGATTGTTCAACACTCATATAACACCTTCAAAGGTGGACATTAAGATGTCACTATATTTATATATTATATATAATATTTTTATGTTTTACTTAAGCTTCTGTATTTTTCATTTATGGAATACCTTTATGGTTTCCATTATGGGTAAATGTGATATCTTCATTTTAGGAAGTGCGGACTACCGCCCCCTTAAAGTGATTTGATTCGTTAATGCCATATGTGGGACGTATAAAGGATGTAATTAATGATATTATATATGATATTATACTGTAATTATAATATACCTTTATATCATTATGATTCCATTCCATAAAATATGAAATAGAAATGAAAGTAGCGTTCATGCGTACGTACGAGTTACCGTCTCCATGAACGGTGCATTTCATTTCTTACCTCTAAACGTTATGTAATATTATAAATGAATGTATATACTGGATATATATGATATATATGATATCTACATCATGAGTATATGTCATGACCCGTCCTCAGGGCCCGTGCCGTGACTACCCCAAGCCCTCCTTCCATAGGCCAGGGGCTGGCGACTAGCACCAAAGGCGTAAATCCCGATAACTGGGAAGGCATTGCCTTTATAAAAGTAAACAAAACACTACAGAGTACAAGCGGAAGAAAAACACTAAGTACAAAAGAAAGTGCTGAAAAGTAAATGGGCCATAATACAAACCCAAATGAAAGTACAACTACAACTGAACAAGTACAACAGAAAAAGACAACAGCTGGAAGAACGGAAGCAGCTCCTGGGTCATCCTCCTCGGATCCTACCTGAAGAGTAGGTACAGATGGCGCAGCTCCTGGATCGTCCACCACAGATCCTACCTGAAGGGTAGGTACAGATAGCCTCCTCAACGCTCTCGCCCGTCAACCTCCTCCGTGTGTCATCTCGTCGTGTAGTCCACCTCCGGGTACTGACTCGTCGTGTAGTCCATCTCCGGGTACCGTCCAGTCCTCGAACACTCGGCCTCCGTCAGCACTGCCCGTCGTCTGTAACCAACACAATGAGGTGCGGGCATAGACCGTTCAGGGGTGAGTATAACGATACTCAGTAGGGACCCCGAGACCCTTAAGGTCTCACTAAAACCAACATGTATAACCACAAAGAAGATCTCAACAGATAACCTCTACTTAGGTATATGCCCATGCATATACCTAAGTTATCAAGTAACCCATATCAATCATGAGGAAAACACCAAGATCATGAAATCAATGGATAACCACTACCCAGGTATATGCCCATACAAATACCTAAGTTATCAAGTGACCTATCTCAACCATGAGGAAAACACAAAGGTCAAAAGTCTCAGCTCAAACCAGGATTTTCATTATCGAAACTGTAACTGCTGAAGAGCTCTGTCTCTGGAGTGTACAGTGGTCTTGTCACGACTCCGAGGTACTTCTCACTAACCTAAGACTGCTGAGGTACTCCTCCTGTCGAGTACCGCGGGTCAGCCACCCAGACACAGTAGTGCTTCCCGCCAAGGTATGTCACCCAAACACAGTAGTGCACACCCCCTAGTAGCCTGCTAAGGTACTCTCCGAATGAGTATTGCGGGTCTGCACTGTCACACAGGTAGTGCTCCGTCCGCCATGGTTCTGCACCTCACAAAGTAGTGCTCTGTCCACTGGGCTAGTCGACTCACTCCAAGTCAGTCGGTCAAGCAGTCGTCAGGTCTCAGTCGGCTACACGGTCTCCGTACTCCGCACGTTCGTCTCCGAGAGGGTCCGCTCCATGAGCTACAGGTCGATACTCCAAGTATCTCAAAGTCCCATGAAGAAGTATCTCAAAGGACCGCCTCGTCATAGGGGTCTCAACGCAACAGACGGCGCATCAATCGAATGCCCGGTCTGTGAGTTATTAGCCTTTTCGTCCCAAGGGCCCGGTTGGTTTCGTGAGCGAACCAACCCGGATGTATCTCAACTGTACCCCGAACTCTCATTAGGTATACTCATAGGGACCATTTCTCAACGAGATCACCAACGCCACTGACGGTTCGTCAAACGGACGTCTGGTCTGAATGATATCAGCTTTTCCGTTCTAGGGGCTCGGTTGGATTTCGGGTGCAATCCAACTCGGCCACTATACAACTATATCCGAATCTCGAGCGAAGTATGCCAAAAGTTCCGTCTCACTTAGAAGAATCCAACAAAGTCGACATCACGTCAATCGAACGTCCGGAGCTCAATATATAAGCGTTTCCGCTCCGAGGGCCCGGTTGGTTTCGTATCCGAACCAACCCAGCTGAACCCAAAGTATTTCAAAACCTTGAGTGCAATATACCGAAATGACCTCCTCATTCCAAGGATTTCTACGCAACTGACGGTGCATCGATCGGAGGTCTGTAGCCCAAGAAATTGGCATTTGACTGAAAGTGGTCCGAAATCGGGGGGTCTGGACCCGGACCGACCCGGCCCGACCCCCCCTGGGTCGGCCCGAACCGGGTCCGACCCAACTGGACCCGGCCCGGCCCGGCCGGCCAGCCGCGGCTCGGCGTGGCCGAGCCGAAGTCGTGGAGCGGGGGGTGCGCGCGGCCCGCCCCTCGTCGTTAATTGAGGGCGGCGGTGCAACCGCCGCCGTCTCCGGTCGCCGGCGATGCCGCGCCGGCGACCCGCGCCTCCGGGTGTTTCCGCGGGCTACCGGAGTTGCTCCGGTGGTCCGTTTTCAAAACCTTCTGAGCCGGTGTTCATCTCGGGTCTCGTACTTTACTGCACAAGCTTCAAAAATACTTTGCGGCCCCGTTATGTCGCCGCTCGTCATTCCGCACGTCAATTAACAAAACGCGCCATCTTCGTGGTTCTCCGGCGCGACGCGTTGGCACCGCGCCCCTTCGCTGTGGCCCGACTCCGTCCGTGAATGTCTTCGGGTTTCTCCGACGCGGCGTGATGGTATCGCGCCTTTGTTTGTTTTTCATGACGCGGCGCGACGGCGCCGCGCATTTCCTTGTCGCATGATTCAGCGTCGTGCGACGGCACCACGCCTTCCCGTACCAAACCACAAAGAAATCCAACATGGAAAAAGGAGGTGGGTCGGCCGTGTTTGTGCGGACCGGCCCCCTCTCATTAAACGATAGCAGTTGGACATATTCACGAAGAATAAAAATCAAGGGAGTAAATGATGGTTCACCAAAAATCACAATTTAAATTCCCTACCTCGTAATTGTCGTTCGTTGATGATCTCGGAAAAAGGGCGGATATCGATTCCTCGATTTTCGTGTTCATCACACACGCCCAATTCTCATGCTCATGCGTCGGAAAGGAAGAAGGGTACTCATCGTTGGTGGACGAGCGTTCGGAGGTGACGTCGTCGTTGACGACGTTCTTCGCGGGCGACGTCTTCTCCTTTGACACGGATGAAGGTCGTTGGAGATGTCATGGGCGTCGCTTCCCTTTCCTTGCCTCGGTTGAAGAATGATGAAGAAGATGGCGTCGTCGTGCTTCAGTGGCGGAAGAGACGTTCTTCATGTTCTTCGTCGTAGAGAAAGAAGAAACTCAAGACTTCCTAAGCTTTTTCTCCAAAGGCTCCCAATCAACTAAACTCCAACCCAAATAAAATAAGTTCTTAACTTTTTTTATTAACACAATAAAGCTTATGAACTTCAAGAGTTTGGAATTTAAATTAACTCACATAATTAAATATCTCAAGTTGTCAAATTTAATGAGATGGAGGTGGAGAGACTCATTTAATGAGAGAGAGTTTCATCCACATAAATGGAGAGTTCAAGAGTTAAGGGGGTTAAGGGGGTTTGATACTCATGTAGGCCCCACCTTAAAACATCCACCCAAGGGAGGTTATGTGCGGGTGGGCCCCTCCACTAACCTCCCCTTGGAGGTTCTAACTACCACTTCAAATAAAAATATGGCAAACACATATTTTTATTCAGTTTAATTAAAAACCCCCAAAAACTAACTTCCAAACTCGATAAAACGCAACTGCGGAATAGGTGTTCCTAAGAAAAAACCAGCACTGCGGTTCCATCAGTGCCCTCAGAATTTGATTTTGAGCACCGGTTCAAAAGATAGAAATTCCCACTCATTCGTTCACTGAACGTACCCGAGCCAAACTTCGAAAAATGATTCTGGGCACATCGGGCCTCAGAATTAGGCGCCGTCAGAAACTGCGTTCTTGTAAAATCCCAAAGAAAATTAAGAAAAAAATTTCCTTGAAATTTCCAGGTCTTTACATTACTCCCACCTCAGGGCTTTACGTCCCCGTAAAGCTTCAACACAAACTAGGGTCACAAAAGCGGTATTGAACACGCACCTGAGCCTTCCACTCCCATGTGCTTACCTGGAGGTTCCGTATTGCCAAAGAAAGCACACCCGAGGAATCGATCGTCCTCATAGGATCCGCTCCTGTCGATCCTCGATCCCCACTGGAACCTCCGTGAAAGACACCTCATCGCCATCATCCAGCTCCTCATGGTCGATGATATGCGAAGGGTCGAGCATGTATCTCCTCAGTTGAGATACGTGGAAGTCGTCGTGCACCTGGTGCAACTGCGGTGAATGGGTCAAGCGGTAAACCACCCCGCCTACCTAGATGAGGACCTATAAAGGTCCGTTGAACCTCGTAGATAACTTGCCGCCTTGGCCACATCTTCGTTATCCTCATCGAGGTGAGACCTGTATAAGGACATGATCGTCATCCTCGAACTCTAGAGGCCTCCAAGTCCTGTCAGCATAAGGCTTCTCTCGGCCCTGTGTTGTCCTCATCCGCTCTTGGATGACCTGGACCTTCTCTAGTCTCACAAGAGCTGCTATGATTTCTTCTTTGCCGATAAGAAAAATCCGGTCTCATCCCCTGGATGAACCACATTCATTGCCTAATACAGTCAATCCTGACATGAATGATGCATTCATGCCATGGATGATGTCGTAAGGCCTCGACGTAACTACCAAGAGATCCAACTGTCACTCTCGCCTCCAAGGGTCGAGTCACACTGTCGGCATCAGTGTGAGGTCACTAGGTCTCCTCCAGTAGAAATCTCGAAAGTGAGGGTCAAGTCAACAGTTTTAACTGGAACCACTCAGTATCAACCAAACAAAGGACAGGAAAGCAAACATCACAAAGATAAGTGTCTTTTTATTATTGCAGCTCATAGTAAAAAGACACGAAGTAACTACAGACAAACATCAACAAAACTAGAAGCAACAGGATCAATAGCCTCCAGGTCGGAAGCTAGTCCCACTCCTGTCCATCTGCTTCCTGAGCTCCATGACTATAGGCCTCAGCTGCCTTAAGCTGAGCTCTCCCATGTCCTCCTGTCCCCTACGGTCGGGGTGGGCCTCCTGGTGGTGGTGGTGGAAACATTCCGAAGTGTCATCCACCTCCAGCTACATGACCAGCTCCTCTTCCATGGCCGCCTGCTCCTTGCGGTCTGCCCTGATCGAACCTCTACCTCTGGCTGGGAGGTTCTTCATTTAATTGCTGGTCATCTGCATGGCGGGTCAGACAGTCATGTTCCATGTGACCAATTCCGCCGCAGGAGTAACACTGTCCACTCTCGGCACGTCTGGCTCTGACTCCACCCCGGTTTCCCCGCACAACTGAACCTGAGTCATGCAGTCGGCCACCAGTAGGTCTGGTCCTCTTGGACCTCTGCGTCATCTGTCTACTGCCTGCTGCATAAGACTCTGCCGCAAGCCGGCTAGTGGTGGGTCCTGCTGTTGGAGACTGCTCAGCAAGGAAACTCTCCACTAAGAGGGCTCTCTCTAACACCCCTGTCTGCGTTGGAATGCTGTGAGAAACAAAAAAATCTCTAATCTCTCGCCTGAGCCTCAGCTCAAAGGTTCAGGCCCTGAAGAACGGGTCTCGTACCATATCTGTGGAGTAGCGCGAGAGGTCTGTGAACCTCGCTGAATATTGTGCCACTGTCATGCTGCCCTGCCGAAGCTGAAGTAGCTCCTATATACGCACCGCTCGAAGGGTGGCTGGTAAAAACTCTACCTGGAACAGGATCTCGAATTATGCCCAAAGAAGTGTCGCCTCATCATGCATCTGGAGCATCAGTCTCCACCATCTGCCTGCTGCTGCCTGAAGAAGACTGGCAGCAAGGATCACCATGAAGTCTGTCGGCGTCCCCACTAGCCTGAAAACTCTCACCATAGCCTCCAGCCAATCCTCAGCTGCCTGCGGGTCCGTCCCTCCCTAGAACCTGGGTGGCCTCTGGCGCTGGAACTCGGGCAGTGCACTCAAGCGACGTGCACCCTCTGCTGTTGGGGCTAGTGGCATCGGTGGCCCAACGGGTAGTAGTATCGCTGGTGCCTCCGCTGGTGCCTTAACTGGGATAGGGCCCTATACTGAGGCCTCGTCGCTCGGCGGGCTGTCAGTACGTACAACTCTCGGGGCTCTAGCTGGTCGTCCGCGGGGAGGCTTCCTGAAAGAAACAACGTGACACGGTCAAACGATTTACCTGGTGAGCTGACCTGGTTTGAGCTGACTTTTAAAACTTATCGAATCACACACGCAAACAGTTTTTTTGTGCACAAAGTTGGAAATCAGTTGTTAGGGTCCTGGTGTATGGATACGTCGGCCACCCGCACCAATACTGGACTCCCTGAACTGAAAAACACACTCAGTACTCTTAACACTATTGCTTCACAGAAAAAAAAAATCAGATTTATTAGTTTTGCGGTATAACCGACTCCTTTGATACCATTTTTTCACGACCCGTCCTCAGGGACCGTTCCGTGACTACCCCAATCCCACCTTCTATAGGCCAGGGGCTGGCGGCTAGCACCAAAGGCATAAATCCTGATAACTGGGAAGGCATTGCCTTTATAAAAGTAAACAAAACACTACAGAGTACAAGCGGAAGCAAAACACTAAGTACAAAAGAAAGTGCTGAAAAGTAAATGGGCCAGAATACAAACCCAAATGAAAGTACAACTACAACTGAACAAGTACAACAGAAAAAGACAACAGCTGGAAGAACAGAAGCAGCTCCTGGGTCATCCTCCTCGGATCCTACCTGAAGGGTAGGTACAGATGGCACAGCTCCTGGATCGTCCACCACAGATCCTACCTGAAGGGTAGGTACAGATAGCCTCCTCAACGCTCTCTCCCTTCAACCTCCTCCGTGTGTCGTCTCGTCGTGTAGTCCACCTCCGGGTACTGACTCGTCGTGTAGTCCACCTCCGGGTACCGTCCAGTCCTCGAACACTCAGCCTCCGTCAGCACTGCCCGTCGTCTGCAACCAACACAATGAGGTGCGGGCATAGCCCGTGGAGGGGTGAGTATAACGATACTCAGTAGGGACCCCGAGACCCTCAAGGTCTCACTAAAACCAACATGGATAACCACAAATAAGATCTCAACAGATAACCTCTACTTAGGTATATGCCCATGCATATACCTAAGTTATCAAGTAACCCATCTCAATCATGAGGAAAACACCAAGATCATGAAATCAACAAATAACCACTACCCAGGTATATGCCCATACATATACCTAAGTTATCAAGTGACCCATCTCAATCATGAGGAAAACACAAAGGTCAAAAGTCTCAGCTCAAACCAGGATTTTCATTATCAAAACTGTAACTGCTGAAGAGCTCCGTCTCTGGAGTGTACAGTGGTCCTGTCACGACTCCGAGGTACTTCTCACTAACCTAAGACTGCATAGGTACTCCTCTTGTCGAGTACCGCGGGTCAGCCACCTAGACACAGTAGTGCTTCCCGCCGAGGTGTGTCACCCAAACACAGTAGTGCACACCCCCTAGTAGCCTGCTGAGGTACTCTCCGGACGAGTACCGCGGGTCTGCACTGTCACACAGGTAGTACTCCGTCCGCCATGGGTCTGCACCTCACAAAGTAGTGCTCCGTCCACTGGGCTAGTCGACTCACTCCAAGTCGAGTCGGTCAAGCAGTTGTCAGGTCTCAGTCGGCTACACGGTCTCCGTACTCCACACGCTCGTCTCTGGGAGGGTCCGCTCCATGAGCTACAGGTCGATACTCCAAGTATCTCAAAGTCCCACTAAGAAGTATCTCAAAGTACCGCCTCGTCATAGGGGTCTCAACGTAACAGACGGCACATCAATCAAACGCCCGGTCTGTGAGTTATTAGCCTTTTCGTCTTAGGGGCCTGGTTGGTTTCGTGATCAAACCAACCCGGCCGTATCTCAACTGTACCCCTAAATCTCATAGGTTATACTCATAGGGACCGTTTCTCAATGAGATCACCAACTCCGCTGACGGTTCGTCAAACGGACGTCTGGTCTGAAAGATATCAGCTTTTCCGTTCTAGGGGCTCGGTTGGATTTTGGGTGCGATCCAACCCGGCCACTATCCAACTATATCCAAATCTCGAATGAAGTATTCCAAAAGTTCCTTCTCACTTAGAGGAATCCAATAAATTTGACGGCACGTCAATCGGACATCCAAAGCTCAAGATATAAGCGTTTCCGCTCCGAGGGCCCGGTTGGTTTCGTATCCGAACCAACCCGGCCAAACCCAAAGTATTCCGAAACCTTGAGTGCGATATACCTAAACGACCATCTCATTATAAGGATCTCTACGCAACTGACGGTGCATCGATAGGAGGTTTGTAGCCCAAGATATGGGCATTTGACTGAAAGTGGTCTGAAATCGGGGGGTCTGAGCCCGGACCGACCCGGCCCGACCCCCCCTGGGTCGGCCCGAACCGGGTCCGACCCGACTGGACCCGGCCTGGACAGCCGCAGCTCGGTGTGGCCGAGCCGAAGTCGGGGAGCGGGGCGTGCGCGCGGCCCGCCCCTCGCCGTTAATTGAGGGCGGCGGCGCAACCGCCGCTGCCAATTCTTCCGGCGGAGCGCTCGGGCGCCGCCGCCGCCTGGCGGCCGGACGGCTCCGCCCCTTCACCGTGGACCGACTCCGTCCGTGGATGTCTTCGGGTTTCTCCGACACGGCGCGACGGTATCGCGCCTTTGTTTGTTTTTCACGACGTGGCGCGACGGCGCCGCGCATTTCCTTGTCGCATGATTCCGCGTCGTGCGACAGCACCACGCCTTCCCGTACCAAACCACAAAGAAATCCAACATGGAAAAAAGAGGTGGGTCGGCCGTGTTTGTGCGGACCGGCCCCCTCTCGTTAAATGATAGCAGTTGGACATATTCACGAAGAATAAAAATCAAGGGAGTAAATGAGGGTTCACCAACAATCACAATTTAAATTCCCTACCTCATAATTGTCATTCTTTGACGATCTTGGAAAAAGGGCGAATATCGATTCCTCGATTGTCGTGTTCGTCACACACTCCCAATTCTCATACTCATGTGTCGGAAAGGAAGAAGGGTACTCGTCGTTGGTGGACGAGCGTTCGGAGGTGACGTCGTCGTTGATGACGTTCTTCGCGGGCGACGTCTTCTCCTTTGACGTGGATGAAGGTCGTTGGAGATGTCGTGGGTGTCGCTTCCCATTCCTTGCCTCGGTTGAAGAATGATGAAGAAGATGGCGTCGTCGTGCTTCAGTGGCGGAAGAGACGTTCTTCGTGCTCTTCATCGTAGAGAAATAAGAAACTCAAGACTTCCTAAGATTTTTCTCCAAAGGCTTCCAATCAACTAAACTCCAACCCAAATAAAATAAGTTCTTAACTTCTTTTATTAACACAACAAAGCTTATGAATTTCAAGAGTTTGAAATTTAAATTAACTCACATAATTAAATATCTCAAGTTGTCAAATTTAATGAGAGGGAGGTGGAGAGACTCATTTAATGAGAGAGAGTTTCATCCACATAAATGGAGAGTTCAAGAGTTAAGGGGGTTAAGGGGGTTTGATACTCATGTGGGCCCCACCTTATAACATCCACCCAAGGGAGGTTATGTGCGGGTGGGCCCCTCCACTAACCTCCCCTTGGAGGTTCTAACAACCACTTCAAATAAAAATATGGCAAACACATATTTTTATTCAGTTTAATTAAAAACCCCCAAAAACTAACTTCCAAACTCGATAAAACGCAACTGCGGAATAGGTGTTCCTAAGCAAAAACCGGCGTTGCAGTTCCATCGATGCCCTCAGAATTTGATTCTGAGCACCAGTTCAAAAGATAGAAATTCCCGCTCGTTCGTTCACTGAATGTACCTGAGCCAAACTTTGGAAAATGATTATGGGCACACCGGGCCTCGGAATCAGGCGCCGTCAGAAACTGTGTTCTTGTAAAATCCCAAAGAAAATTAAGAAAAAAAATTCCTTGAAATTTACAGGTCTTTACAGTATAACTCTGGATATAATTTATACATGAACAACTTATAATTATAAAGAGTTTATTTTTGACTCAAGTACCAATGATCATTAAAACGACCGTTATTAACTTAAATAATTACATAGTGTTCATGACATGGTAATAAGTGATATAAAAGGAATAATGAACTTGAAAAAGGTTCGTAAGAAATTAGAAATTAACTCAAGTTTATTATTCAGGAGGTTAAAGAACGATCAAGTCAAGTCGGACCCGAGGTATGGGACTTCGTCTCAATCTCCTTTCATTGAGGCATATTTTGTTTTATACACAACCTTATTTTATACAGTGTATAAACCCCTTTGACTTTTACGTTTATTCAAAAGGAATCTTTTTTATACGAAGCGTTTACTAAATGAAAAAAGGGAATGTTTTTGTCGTATGTATGCGGAGACAATGACTTCTCTGCCACTATGACCATTATTTGAGTTTCGGCTTCCTCTACAAGCCATACCGTTTTTTTAAAAGAAAAATAAATACCATGTTTTACTTTTCTTTTATTTTAGTATTGAAAATGGTTTTCATAATGTTTTTTATATCAATGTGTTTTATTGATATCTTGTGATTGAAAAGTGGAAATGTTATGTTTCCTTTATGCATGTTTTATGTGATACGATTATGTTATGGTTCTTGGGCATTATTATTAAGACGGGTGGTTCCGTGATAAACTAAGGGTGGGTGAGCCCGATATAGCTCTCCAATGCATTGGGTAACGCGAAGGAGTTAAACGTTAAGGTTTCTCCGAAGAGATTTAGGGAATATACTGTTATGGGTATTCCAAACGTAACCAAGAGGGTTACTCCCTACATAATAATGTTATGAATGCCTCAAGTTACCTTTTTGTCTTATGATTTCTATGATTTATTCATGATATGATGAGGTATGTTAAAGTGCTTATGTTTAATGAGTAGAGTATGATTTCATTGATTCTTGTGTATACATGTACTCATGTTTCCTTTCCATATTTTTATATCCCTTACTGAGCTTTTTATGCTCATCCCAAGTTTTTGAAATGTTTTTCACAGGTCAAGGGAAGGGTACATGATATGATGATAGTGTCAAGGAAGTGTCAAGAAAGAATCCATGTTTTATTTTAAATATGTTTCCGTTGATGGGAAAAATGAATACTATCTTTTATGTAACCACTTTGTTTAAATATGGAATGTAATGCAAGTTTTATGATCTAATTCTCTAAAACTCTAAACCTGAAAAGATCTTCAACGTGTATTCTTATAATAACTCAAGATTAAGTAAGGTTTAAGGCCGGGGCCTTATAATCCATCTCCATGGGGATTATGAACTCCATTTTCTATGATTTACTAGACCGGTTCTTCATCATATTCATTGATAATGTCTTGATCTAATAGAAGTCGTAATATGAGCATGCCGAGTATCTCATAGATGTCTTGAAAGTTCCTTGACACCACGATATTTATGGAAAGTTGTCCAAGTGTAAGTTTTGGACATGATAGGTGCATTTATGTAACATCCCAAACCAAGTTCTATGTACCGGCTCCCCGATTCGGTTCACTACATAACCTCAATTGCACCTCCCCATATGCCAGAGGTTGTTGACAAGCAGTGAGGGTCTATTTTTGATCATGGGGAGACTATACCCTTATTTTTCATCAGAGTAATACACTAGAAGAAATAAATAACAATAATAAACTGAATATAAAAAAGATATAACATAACAATAATAGTTCCAGGATAAAAATGTGACCAAAATAGGAAATACAATATCAATACTGAATAGTAGATGTGTTATGCTAAAGAATGTGCCAAGTGTCAAATTAAAACTCAAAATTAAATACACTGATAACTCCCAAGTGGGTCCTGAACCACATATAGTCCCCCCATCCATGCTTCATCCCAACTTAGCCACCTAACACATGGAATTTTCCCTTATACTATCTTAGAATCATGAAATCTATTCGGGTACCAATCAGGCAGCCTGAGTAGGGTGTGAGTACAACTTAGTAGGCCACCACCAACAGCATCTAAATAGTAGTGTATATAGTTGTATAAAGAAAGAAACACAATATATAAGTAAACAATTATCACATTATCAATTATTTTTTATTTAACCACATAAAACCTCATGTTTCCAAGCACACCTGAACCTCAATACCTTCTTCATCCCACGCCGGAGTCTAAACTATCCCCAAGGGATATCATATCCAAGAATTCCACTGTTAACATTATATATCTCATTTCATATCTCATAATTCTATTATTACCATTATATATTACATTTCATATCTCTGAATGTCATAGTTACCATTCTAGATCTCAATTCATATAAGAATTAGATTGTTATCATTCACCATTTCAGTCACATGTGACAACAACCCATTAATTAATTCAATAATTAATTAATCATCTAAATCTCATTAATTAACTCAATAATTAATTAATCATCTCAATCTCATTAATTAACTAAACAATTAAATAATCATCTCAATATCATTAATTAACTCAAAAAATAATTAATATTCTAAATCCCAGTAATTTACTCAAAAGTTAATTAATCTTATCAGTCCTATTAATTAAATCAATAATTAATTAATCTTCTCAATCCTATTAATTAACTCAATAATTAATTAATCCTCTCAATATAATTAATTAACTCATCAATTAATTAGTCTTGTCAATCTCATTAATTAACTCAACAATTAATTAATCTTATAAATCTCATTAATTAACTCAACAATTAATTAATCTTCTCGATATCATTAATTAACTCAATAATTAATTAATCTTCTCAATCTCAATAATTAACTCAACAATTAATTAATCTTCCTAATCCTATTAATTAACTCGATAATTAATTAATCTTCTCGATCATATTAATTAACACAACAATTAATTAATCATCTCAATCCTATTAATTAATTTGATAATTAATTAATCATAAACAATCATATCAAAATCCCAATAATTAATTCAGAAATTAATTATTCATATTCCTACCAATATCTTAATAATTAATTATCCTAATTTCATAATCACAATATCTCAATAATTAATTCAACAATTAATTATTCCCAATGTCCCATTAATTAATTCACTAATTAGTTTATCCAATTAAACAATTGAATAATCTCAATATTCTATTAATTAATTCACCAATTAATTAATATGATTTAATCATTTTCATAACCACAATATTCTATTAATTAATTTTCAAATTAATTAATCCATTTCAACAATCACATAACCATCACATTCTATTAATTAATTCACTAATTAATTAATCCATTTCAACAATTTCATAACATTACATATAATAGTTAATTAACCAATTAATTAATCCTAATCAATTCCATTAATTAATTAAAAAATTTATTAATCACATTCAATCCCTTTAATTAATTTTCCAATTAATTTTTCACATCAATTTAATTAATTAATTAGACAATTAATTAATCACATTCAATTAGATTAATTAATTCAAAAAACAATTAATCCATCAATTACATTAATTAATTCCATGAGTAATTGATCTCATTCAATTCCATTAATTAATTAACCAATTAATTAATCCATAAATTCTATTGATTAATTCCTAATTAATTAATCTCATTTAATTCAATTAATTAATTCTATGATTAATTAATCCATCAATTATATTAATTAATTCCATAATTAATTAATCTCATTCAATTCTATTAATTAATTCCATGATTAATTAATCAAATTCACAATCACATAATCCCCATAATTAATTTATCAACTAATTGTTTCAACTTAATCAATTCAATATCCCCAATTAATTCCTTTGTTAATTATTCTAACTCAATCAATTAAATATCCCCAATTAATTCCTCAATTACTTATTCCAACACAATCAATTAAATAACCCCAATAATTCATTAATTAATTTTTCCAACTTAATCAATTCAATAACCCCAATTAATTCATTAATTAATTATTCTAAGTTAATTAATTCAATAACCCCAATTAATTCATCAATTAATTGTTCCAACATAATCAATTCAATAACCCCAATTAATTCATCAATTAATTATTCCAACATAATCAATTTAATAAACCCAATTAATTCATCAATTAATTTTTCTAAATTAATAAATTCAATAACCCTAATTAATTTATCAATTAATTTTTCTAACTTAATCAATTCAATAACCCCAATTAATTCATCAATTAATTTTTCTAACTTAATCAATTCAATGTTCAAATTTACAATCTAAAAAACCTATAATTAATTCAATAATTAATTATTCAATGTAATAACCCCAATTCCCTTATAATTAATTCAATAATTAATTATTCATAATCTACAATTCTAATAACCCCAATTTCATATTTTACCTCAATTAATTAATTCACCGAATTAATTAACTCAATCATAAACTCAATTGTTAAATATATAATATAAAATTTTCAATTGCATATGCATAATTTCAATCAAGACTTTGGGATTTGAATTATAGACCACCTACCTCAATTTTTTGATGACTGATCACCCAATGGAAAATCCCCAATTTCAAATGAAACGATCAAGAATGCATTGTAGTATGTGTGTTGGGCGGAGAAAAAGGGAGTGATGGCAAGAGGGGGGGTGAATTGCCTTTTAAAAAAAGGTTAACAAATTAAAATCAAAGTTAAAGGTGCAGCGGAAATAAAGAGGCAAGACACAAGAATTGATAACGGAGTTCAGCCAAAAACCCGGCCTACGTCTCCGCTCCCAACTCAACCGTTGAGAGATTCTACCGCTTGCTTTTCAATGGTTGTAGCAAGAAACCCACTAGCCTTTTTACAGGTGAAGGCTAGCTCACCTATTACAGCTTGCTTTTATTGGTTGAGCAAGAACCCACTTACTTTTAATGGTTGAGTAAGAACCCACTAGCCTTTTTACGGGTGAAGGCTAGCTCACCTTTGATTCAAGCCTTTTGAAAGGTAAGGCTTGACTAACCTCTTCACACCTTGAAGGTGGTGTGAGAACCCAAAAGAATGGAGGATGAGAGAAGTGGGAGTTTGTAGGCACAAACTCAATTTTAAGCTCAAAATAAATAAATAATGAAAAACCGTAATTGGGAAGACTTGGGCGCCAATGGATTGATGGAGCTGATGAAGGGCGCTCCCAAGCTTCTTGAATGGAGCTCCTTGGATGTGGAAAAGTGTTGGAGAAAATGGGGTTCCCTTGGAGCAATCCGCCGGAGATTCGCCAAATGATGTAAAATGTGTCCGTTGGCTTCACAATTGTTCCGACAATGTTCTGGGGCTTCAAGGTCCTTTATTTATAGAGGGGGAACCCTCATATGGCCTTAGGGAGGCTTCGGAGCCGTTGGAAAGGGCTTCGGAGCCGTTGGGGGCCAAGTGGACAGGCTGGTCAAAAGCCCAACAGCTAGTTTGACTGGCTCCACCGGCTGACCGGTACAGAGCCACCGGTTGGCCGGTGTGAGCAAAATGGAGGAGGGTTTCTGTCCAGGCGCCACCGGCTGGCCGGTGAGGAGGCCACCGGTTGGCCGGTGCTGAGGTAGTAGCAACCACTATTCATCTGGGTGCCACCGGCTGGCCGGTGCTGAGGCCACCGGTTGGCCGGTGGTGAGGCAGTGGCTGGTCTCTCAGTCTGGGCTCTACCGGCCGGCCGGTGCTGAAGCCACCGGTTGGCCGGTGCCAAGGCAGTGGCTCAGTCTTCGGTCTGGGTTCCATCGGCTGACCGGTGGTGAAGCCACCGGTTGGCCGGTGGACTGATTTCAGTCCAGTTTGCCTTCTTTCTTTCTTGACCCAATTCCTTGGCCACCTGAATTTATGCCTATCATCCAAAAACACTTAAAACAATATTAGATAAATAAGAGGGTGATTGTGATCATGAAAATCAAACCACGAGGGGTACGATAGGTACAACAATCTCCCCCTATTTTGATGATCACAATCACCAAAACAAGCAATGTAAAATACTAAAAAGATAGGCATGCTTTAAAGGATAAAAAGAAAACAAGCAATGCATGAGAGAAAGATTTCTCCCCCAATCAATCAAGAATTTCTCCCCCTTTGTGATTATCAAAATAGCACGGGGCATAAAACTTGATTGAGGGAAAACAAGTTTGAAAAACAAGATGGAGATTTTAAACCATTTGAAATTTTTGAAATTTGAATTGAAAATTTTGAATCAAAAAATTGAATAACAGTTTGAATTGAAAGTTTTGAAAAGAAAATTGAATAAAAAATTGAAATTAAAAAATTTGAAACCAAGTGTTGAAATTGAAAGTTTGAAAAGAAAGTTTTGAAATTGAAATCAAAAGGGCTTAAACGATCCTAACTCCCCCTAAATAAAACAACAAATCACCGGGGAGAGGTGTTTGAAACCGAGACAAATTTTGGTCCGGTGAGACTCGCTAAAAGGGATTTTTCAATCCACACTTGTCTAGTGGCGGGTCTTCTCCTAAAAAAATCATCATTTAAGAAAATAGTTTTGGGGCGGCCATACTGGGCATTTTTGCAATTGCACTCATAAATTAAGTGCCCGGGTTTTTTGCAATAATTACAAAATTTAAATTGAGAGCTCCCCCTTACAAAAAAAGTAGGTGCATGGGAAGAGGAAGCTTGCTTGGAATATCCAAGCCCTTGGGTGGTCCTAGATACACGTTGGGAACCTAGCAAATTGTTCAAATTTTGTTCACCTTGAGTGAACTTGGCTAGAGTCTCCCTTAGATCTTTGATGGTTGATTCCATGGAATCAACATCGGGAAGATTTTGGATTTTGAGGGACAAATCTTCCTTCTCTTTGAGAAGTTGTTCTTTTTCGGAAGAGAGTTTTTTGAAATTCTTTTTCAAAGCAATGAATTTTGAAGAAAGCTCATGAAAACCATTTTCTAATTGGTCTCGCACATGTTGAAGTTATTTATATGATAAATGATTAAAAGAATTTGAAGATGAGGACGAGGATGAGGAATCGGAAGAAGTTACCTCGTGAAATACCATTAGGCATTTTGTACCTTGGTCGCTCGAGGAGGAGGAGGAGGTGGTGGAGCTATCACTCCATGTATAAGCTTTGAAAGCCGTCTTCTTTTTCTTTTTCTTGGCCTTTTTCTTGCGGGATGGGCAATCGAGCTTGTCATCGCCTTTAGTACCTTCATGGGTTACTTCTAAAAGATTCCAAATATCATGAGAAGATGAGCAAGTAGAAATATGATTAAATTCATTACGGTCTAGCCCACAATGAAGAGCATTCATGGCTTTGCCATCAAGCTCAAAATTTGCAATGTCTTCGGGGGTCCATTTGGATTCATCGGGAGAAGAAAGTGAATAACCATGCATGACAATTTTAAAAATAGGATAACCAATGCTTTTAAGAAATGTGGTCATGCGGGTTTTCCAAAAAGAATAGTCGGTTCCATCAAAAAATGGAGCATGACCCAAAGAATAGCCTTCGGGGGCGAAAGAGGTTGAAGCCATCAAAAAGATCTTGAATTTGAAACCGGTTAGGGTATTACTCAAATTTTTCCTCTGATACCAATTGTGAGGCGGAGAAAAAGGGAGTGATGGCAAGAGGGGGGGTGAATTGCCTTTTAAAAAAAGGTTAACAAATTAAAATCAAAGTTAAAGGTGCAGCGGAAATAAAGAGGCAAGACACAAGAATTGATAACGGAGTTCGGCCAAAAACCCGGCCTACGTCTCCGCTCCCAACTCAACCGTTGAGAGATTCTACCGCTTGCTTTTCAATGGTTGTAGCAAGAAACCCACTAGCCTTTTTACAGGTGAAGGCTAGCTCACCTATTACAGCTTGCTTTTATTGGTTGAGTAAGAACCCACTTACTTTTAATGGTTGAGTAAGAACCCACTAGCCTTTTTACGGGTGAAGGCTAGCTCACCTTTGATTCAAGCCTTTTGAAAGGTAAGGCTTGACTAACCTCTTCACACCTTGAAGGTGGTGTGAGAACCCAAAAGAATGGAGGATGAGAGAAGTGGGAGTTTGTAGGCACAAACTCAATTTTAAGCTCAAAATAAATAAATAATGAAAAACCGTAATTGGGAAGACTTGGGCGCCAATGGATTGATGGAACTGATGAAGGGCGTTCCCAAGCTTCTTGAATGGAGCTCCTTGGATGTGGAAAAGTGTTGGAGCAAATGGGGTTCCCTTGGAGCAATCCACCGGAGATTCGCCAAATGATGTAAAATGTGTCTTTTGGCTTCACAATTGTTCCGACAATGTTCTGGGGCTTCAAGGTACTTTATTTATAGAGGAGGAACCCTCATATGGCCTTAGGGAGGCTTCGGAGCCATTGGAAAGGGCTTCGGAGCCGTTGGGGGCCAAGTGGACAGGCTGGTCAAAAGCCCAACGGCTAGTTTGACTGGCTCCACCGGCTGACCGGTACAGAGCCACCGGTTGGCCGGTGTGAGAAAAATGGAGGAGGGTTTCTGTCCAAGCGCCACCGGCTGGCCGGTGAGGAGGCCACCGGTTGGCCGGTGCTGAGGCAGTAGCAACCACTATTCATCTGGGTGCCACCGGCTGGCCGGTGCTGAGGCCACCGGTTGGCCGGTGGTGAGGCAGTGGCTGGTCTCTCGGTCTGGGCTCTACCGGCCGGCCGGTGCTGAGGCCACCGGTTGGCCGGTGCCAAGGCAGTGGCTCAGTCTTCGGTCTGGGTTCCATCGGCTGGCCGGTGGTGAAGCCACCGGTTGGCCGGTGGACTGATTTCAGTCCAGTTTGCCTTCTTTCTTTCTTGTCCCAATTCCTTGGCCACCTGAATTTATGCCTATCATCCAAAAACACTTAAAACAATATTAGATAAATAAGAGGGTGATTGTGATCATGAAAATCAAACCACGAGGGGTACGAGAGGTACAACAATGCGGTCTAGATCCAAAACCTTGATCTAAGATTAAATAAATCAAGATCTAACAAATCTAGTTCTAGATATAGAACTAAAAGTGGATAAAAATCACTCTTTTATCTGAGGAGAAGAGAGAAAGATATAGATAGATCTAAAAGGGGATAAAACACATACTCGGGAGGTGGAAATATTCAATACTCCCTTCAATTCGCCAAGAACAAAGGTTGGGAGGGATTAGAATATATTCAAGATCCTCCAAAATCAAGATAATTTGATTAGGGATGAGTTGGGGTCAAATAGTGGTTAAAATAGGGGGTTTAGGAAATTAAAATCTAATTTCCTAGTTAATTAAAACCATGCACACGATTTTCTGGGTAGAGGCGTATGGTTTCCTTTAACCATGCTTCTTAATCATAATCCTCTTCTAGGGGGTGCACGGTTTCTCCTAAGAGGGAACACGGTTTAAAGAACCATTTTCTAGCCATGAAAATCCACTCTGTTTGGGTTCACACTTTTTTTTTCCAGAGCGTACAGTTTGGGAAAACTATGCGCCAACCGTGCAGTTTACCATTTCCTTCCAAAATTTCTAATTTTCACCCAAACACACCCTAATGTAAAAATCCAAACAAATCATGCTCAAAAAAATAAAAATAATACTTGAAAAAAATATCATGACATCTCCAAAAAAAAGGTTGGGATCTTAAAATTTCCTTGGGAATTTGGTGTCACATAAGGGTTTGATAGTGGTCCCATCGAAGTTTGAGGTAGTTGTTTCTTGGGAAGCACCCAAGATTATGGTAGAGTTTCACAATTTTTTTAGTCTTATAGGCTATTATCGGAGTTTTTTACTTAATTTCTACCATGTTTTAACCTCATTTATAGCATTAACTAGGAAAGACTAATATTTTGTGTGGACTGATTAGTGTCAGGTAGTGTTGGGTTACCTAAAGGGGAAGTTAATCAGTGCTCTGGTGCTTTAGTTTCCTAAGGAGGTTGTGTTTTTTGAGGTGTTTTGTGACTCTTCCCATATGGGTTTAGTATGTTTATTAATATATCATAGGTTGGGGATCTCTTATGGGTTTAGGGAAGTTACATCCTTGCCAGTATAACTATAAAACCCATTATATGGAGCTATCACCGATTGTGTTTTCATAGAAGTTTTGAAGGAATTACCTCATTGGGGAGTTCTTTATGGTATTCATGGATCACAAGAGCTTAAGGTATATATTTTATTAGCATGACTTGAACTCGTGGTGGTATAGGTGGATGAATTTTCTTTAGGATTATGATTTTGATATCTCACACACCATAATAAAATGGAATTTTATGGTTGATGCTTTGAGTAAGAAGTCAAGGAAATATGTTTTTCATGAGTCTTGGGATGTTTGGAGAGTAATGGAGGAGTTATAAGTCATTCCCTTAAATGCAAGGGTGGATTTTGGTAGAGGATATTTGTTTCAAATAATAGTGAAAACTTATTTGATGTAGTGGGTGGAGGAGTCTTAGTGGGGAGACTCAAAGGCATAGGTGTTGTGTGATCGTTTTGGCTATTATAATACTTTGGAGGGATGGTTGTAGGATGGTCATAACCAGATTTTGTTTTGTGAGATGTTATTTGTTCTTATGGTGATGCATGAGGGAGTCCTTCATGAGTTTTATAACTCACCTTTGGTGGTACAACCAAAAGTTTCCAAGATGTACTGCATCTTGAGACTGCAGTTTTGGTGGCCCGAGATGAAATGGGTGGTGGTAGTGTTTATGGAAAAGTGTTGGGTTTTCAAGTAGGTAAAGTTTGATCATAGTGTTCCTGGTGGTTTTTTTTTTGTCTTTGGATGTTCCTGAGTGGAAATGGGATGAAATATTGATTTATTTCATCATAGGGTTACCTATATCTTAGGTATTTTTTTATGTTATCTGGGTGATCATGGATCAGTTGATGAAATCGGCCTACTTCTTAGTGATTGGGGAATTGAGCATAGTGGATGTTTTAGTTAAGAGGTATATGGAATAGGTGGTTTGGTTACATGTATTTATGAGATCCATTGTCTCATATTAGGACACACATTTTACCTTGTGAGTCTAGTGGGTATTACAACATGATTTTGGAACTTAGTTACACCTCAATGCTACTTTTCACCCTCAAATGGATAGTCAGATGAAGTAAACTATCCAAATTCTAGATGATATGTTACAGGCATGTTTATTGGGATTTTGTGGATCTTGGGTATGAAACTTTCCCTAGGTTTAGTTTTATTACAATAATTTTTTATCACTCTTCTATTAGAATGTCTTTTTTGATGCATTGTATGGGAGATCGTATCGTTCTCTGTTGTGTTGGATGGAGGTTGGGGAGGTAGCAGTTCTTGGTCCCGATGTAGTTCAAAGCATGAAAAATAAGGTTCAATTGGTTCATGAGAATATTAAAGTTGTGTAGGAATAGAATAATTCTTATTTCAATCATAGCAGTAGGTACTTGGAGTTCGGCACTGGGGACCACATGTTCTTGAAGGTTTCCCCTCGACATGGGTAGTGGTGGTTTGGTAGAGGGGGTAAGCTTTCTCCCAGGTTTGTTGGGGCCTTTGAGGTTTTGGGGTGAGTTATCAAGGTGGCATATTGGTTGGTATTTCCACCACGGTTGGAGTGGACCCACAACATATTCCATGTCTCTTAGATTCATCAATATCTTTATGATGACTCTTATTTCATTGACTAGGGAGAGTTGGATATCAAGGATGACGCGACATTCATGGAGCGACCGATAAAAATTCAGGATCACCAAGAGAAGGCAGTGTGTAGATGGACCATTTTTTTAGTTTTTGTGTTGTGGATGCATGGTGTCCTGGATAAGGGTACTTGGGAGTGAGAGTCACAAATGTGTGCCTGGTACCTGGAGTAGTTTTGCGTTTTTATTTTCATTTTTTTACTTTGTGATTTGATGTTTAGACCTTGTTTTATCTGATGAGTTATTTCCCTATTTTTTTATGTGTGTTGTATGATGTGTGATAAATTCCTAACATATGAAAAGGAGAGGACCCGATTCCTAATATATACACATTAACTACAATGTGATTAAACCTGTGTGGGTGAGTCTGTGTCACCTAGAGTGGATAGTATCTTAACATGGAGGATGGAATTTCTAGATTCATTTGTTTGGGAAAGTGTGGTTTTTTGGTTCTAGTGTTCATTGTTTTGGGATGCATGTATATTGATATGGATGTGGAGATGTGGTTGTATGTGGTGATGAGGTTGTTTGAGATGTTTTTATTTGTTTGGTTTGTCTTGTTTAGTTGGTGGTAGAGTTTGAGGTATGATGATATCCTTCAGTGGTATCTCACGGATTGGTTGTTCAAACTCCTTTCATTTTAAACTTGGTTTTGGATTCTGAAGGGTTAGAATTTTTTGAGAGGTATCTAATTTAATTGTTCATGCCTTCCCATCCTATTAATTTTACAGTTTTAGGTGTTGGAGGTGTCTGAGAGGAGGCATGAGAAGGTTCTAAGAGTTTTCAGTGGAGGCTGGAGCTGGATCAGAGCTGCTACAAGAAATGTATGCCATGTAAATGTATTACACAACATTTGATGGTGGTTCAAGACCTATGTATCTGAGTGTTTCATGGATTGTATGAGGTTAATGTAAATCCCATGAAAAGGGTACAAGCTGTGTAAGAGTGATTCACGACATGTAATAAATTGGGTGTTAAATCATTAAGGCGGTGTATTTTTTGGTGAAAGTTGAAATTTTTTGAAACATAAGAATTATATGTTTTGTAATAGTTACACGACATGTGAACTATGGGATCTGGGATTTTATGTTCTTGTCTAGTTTAATTTTTATTCATTCGCTCACCTCCCTTCTCTCCCATTTTGGAAGAACCCTAGGTGCCCCAATGAGTTATTCATGCCCCCTTCCCCCCTCTTTGATACATTGGTTTCCATGTTTCTTCATTGGAAATTTGTGGTAATCCCTTACTCCTTTATTGGTTGGTTTTCTTCTATTATTATTCCAAAAATTCATTGTGGTGATGTTGTTTTGGTTTGGGGTGTGTGTTGGGATGTGTTTTGATGATCGTTAGGTGTGGTGTAGGTTGATGTGTGGTTTATAATTGTGCAGTTTTGGGTTTCAGGCATTCTTCTTCGCCTTGTGGTGTGTAGCAAGTCAACAAAGATTATTTGAAGTAGGGAATCCCTCATTTATATTTATTGTGTATCATGCAGGAGGGGTTTACTTTTTTTATCTACGGGAGATGGTTGTTCTGTCTTAATCAAAGATAACTAATTGGTTAATTGAAATTTAAGGGTAAAAGGGTTTTATTTTCATGATTTTATGGATTTGATATGATTTTAATATTGTGTATTGTACCAGATTTATTCCCCACTAAAAATTGTGGCCATTGGGGAATTTGTTTGCACTGGATGATATGCATTCTGACTGTTTCTTTTGTTGTGACTGTTATGATATCACCCTAAAATAGAAATTGGCTAACCACTTATTTTTTTAATAAAATGGTTTCCCTAGAACTATGAATTGTATGATAACACCCCTAAAATAGAGTTGAATGTGATAAAATCCATTTTTAAATATGTAAAATGTTTTTGGATGTGTTGTGATGTCTGGTCATGCTTTTGGGGCGTTGATGTGTGGTTTTTGTGTGGTTTGGGAATATGGGGATGATGGTTTATTTGGACATGATTTTGGGGTGGTGAGTTGGTTTATTGGTCGTGATTTTGGGGTGGTGATGTAACATCCCAAGTAAGTAATGATTAATAGATATTTTTATCTATGTCTATTAATGATTAAGATATTGTTTTAGAGGCTTAAAATGAAAATAAATCCAATCTTAAGCATGGAATACACTAATATTCTTAAAAGATTGTTTTACTGCCTTATGATGGAAAACCCTTTTTAAATCTATCTTTTGACAATTTTATAAACTATGTTTGTCAAAATAAACTTATTCTTTATGATTGGGACATCAAAATTTACTTTGTGTGAATTTTTGATATTTTTCTGACAATGTTCATTTTTTAATGAATAGTGAAAAATACTGCATTTTACATCAAAATTGATTTTTAATCTAATTTATTTATATGATTAGATTATATTTTGAATTGGTCTTAATGTGTAATATGAATATATTTTTACCATTTAATCCAATGGTGGTCATTGGAATCAATTTCACTTTGAAATTGGACTCAAACTAGTGTCAATCTTTTGATACTTATTGTTTCATAAAAACACGTTATTTGCTCTGACAGCGGGAATTAATTATTAAATTAATTAATGTGACTTATATGTTTTGAATTTTGTAAAATAGACTTCATTTTTGAATTCGGAATATCAAATATAGCTTAGGGTGAATTTTTGGTAATTTTCTGAAAAACTCCAATTTTTGATGAATAGTGAAACCACTAAGTGGTACTTATAAAAACTGATTTTCTGTTTAAATGAAATTTTGCCATCATTGTGTTTTGAATTTCAAAAATCCAACATACATGGTTCTCATTAAGAAGTAAAATTTGGTTCAATGAGATTAAAATAATTTTTTGTTGAATAGTAACTTATTAAGTTCTTAATCGCGATTAGTGGTAATTAGTGTAGTTTAAGGTAAAAATAATGCTTTAATAAAATAAAATGAACTTGACACATGTCCTACCCTCATTGGTTGTGTCATGGACGGCCAAGAAAATCCATGGGTAAACTTGGGGACCCCATGGAGCCACTTTGGTTGGGAAATGATATAAATAACTTTTTATTAAATGTTAAAGTAAAAATGACACAAACATAATATGTTTTACGAAAACAATTTTTACATGGGGTTATAACGATCAGATTTTTTATTATAAATAGTCATTGGAAATCTAAAAATATTTCCTACATCATAGTATTTTTTTTATAATTTTTAGACATTAAATAAATTAAATTATTTATGACATAATAATGATGCAGCGATGACATCGTTATTTGACGATTTAAATAAAATGGAAAGATAATGTAAAATCTATAAACTACACATGTCCAAAACCAATTTTATGAGTGGATTTCGAACCCTTATCACCTTATCCACGACTTATATCAATGTGTAACCTTTTAAAACCGAAACACATTTTCAAATAAAGTAATATTTCTTTACTTTCCAAAAGTGCCCCTCCTCTCCTCTTATAAAAGGCCCCCACCTCTACCTCATTTCACACACTCCTCAAGCCTTTGGCTCGGACAACCCCTGCCCATTTACTCTCTCCACATCCATCTCCCCATCCTAGAGGATTCCCTTCAGGAATAATCCTTTCAAAGGAAGCCTTTAGGCTCAAATCAAAAGGAGTTACACTTTTAAAGGTAATTCATTCTCTCATGTTCATTTGTTTTATTTTGCTTCTCCAACCCCCTAAACTCTTTTTATTTACTTATTTTGTAACAACACCAGTATCTTCAATATACTAGGATGTTGTTATAATATTTATTTGAGCTACACTCTCACACAACTACATCAAATGGTTAAAGAACATACGGTTTCCGTGGATGGCGAAATTCTGCCTCCCGAAACGATGATTGTTCAATACTCATTTAACACCTTCAAAGGTGTCCATTATGATGTCACTATTTTTATATATGATATATAATATGTTTATGTTTTCCTTAAGCTTCTGTTTTTTTTCATTTTGGGCATACCTTTATGGTTTCCATTATGGGTAAACATGATATCTTCATTTTAGGAAGTGCGGACTACCGCCCCCTGAAAGTGATTTGATTCGTTAATACCATATGTGGGATGTGTAAAGGATAAATTTAATGATATTATATATGTTATTATACTGGAATTATAATATACTTATATATCATTATGATTCCATTCCAGAAAATACGAAATAGAAATGGAAGTAGCATTCATGCGTACGTACGGCTTACCGTCTCCATGAACGGTGCATTTCATTTCTTACCTCTAAATGTGATGTAATATTATAAATACATGTATATGATGAATATATATGATATATATGTTATCCAAATCATTAATATCATTCTGGATATAATGAACCTTTGACCAAATTAACAACATGTAAGTGTAAGAAGTCTATTTTTGACTTAAGAACCAAATACCGACAAAATGAACATTATTAACTTAAATGATTACATGATGTTCATAACATGGTATAAAAGGAATAATGAACTTGAAAAATATTCATAAGCAAGTAGAGATTAACTCAAGTTTATTATTCAGGAGATTAAAGAACGGTCGGGTCAAGTCGGATACGAGGTATGGGACTTCGTCTCAATCTCCTTTCGTTGAGGCATATTTTATTTTATACACAACTTTCTTTTATACGGTGTATAAACCCCTTTGACTTTTACGTTTATTCAAAAGGAATATTTTTTATACGAAGCATTTACTAAATGACAAAAGGGAATTTTTTTGTCATACGTATGCGGCGACAACGACTTCTCCGTCGTCGTGACCGTTATTTGAGTTTCGGCTTCCTCTACAAGCCATACCTTCTTTTTAAAAGAAAAATAAATACCATGTTTTACTTTTCTTTTATTTTGGTATTGAAAATGGTTTTCATAATGTTTTTATATCAATGTGTTGTATTGATATCTCGTGATTGAAATGTGGAAATTTTATGTTTCCTTTATGCATGTTTTATGTGATATGATTATGTTATGGTTCTTGGGCATTATTATGAAGACGGGTGGTTCCGTGATAAACTAAGGGCAGGTGAGCCCGTTATAGCTCTCCAATGCATTGGGTAATGTGAAGGAGTGAAACATTAAGGTTTATCCGAAGAGATTTTAGGGAATATACTGTGATGGTTATTCCAAACGTAACCAAGAGGGTTACTCCCTACGTAAGAATTTTATGGATGCCTCAAGTTACCTTTATGTCTTATGATTTCTATGATTTATTCATGATTTTATGAGGTATGTTAAAGTGCCTATGTTTTATGGGTAAATTATGATTTCATTCTTATGTATATATGAACTCATGTTTCCTTTCCATGTTTTTATAACCCATACTGAGCTTTTTATGCTCATCCCAAGTTTTTTTGAAATGTTTTTCACAGGTCAAGGGAAAGGTACATGATATGATGATAGTGTCAAGGAAGTGTCAATAAATAATTCATGTTTTATTTTAAATGTGTTTCCATTGATGGGAATGAAGAATACTATCTTTATGTAACCACTTTGTTTATATGTGGAATGTAATGCAAGTTTTATGATCTAATTCTCTAAAACTCTAAACCCGAAAAGATCCTCAATGTGTAATCTTGTAATAACTCAAGATTAAGTAAGGTTTAAGGCTGGGGCCTTATAGGTGAGGTAGTGGTTTTTTTTCATTCTTTTGGTGCGGTGTGGTGATGGTATGATGTGGATGATGAGCTTCTTGTTATGTGTGGTTATGTTGTAATAGATGCTTGGGTAGTGATGGAATAAATGACTTGTTTAATAATGATTAAAATGAAATGGGTTGGTTTGGTTAATGGGATAAAAATGGATAATGAATAATTAAAGTATGGGTTGTGTGGTTAAATTTGGTTTTTGATAAATAATGAAAATAATGAGATAATTAAATGGGAATTAGTTGGTTTTGTGACTTGTGGTTGTGGATTGTGTGGTGTTCTTCATTTAGGGGTGGTAGCAAAAGTAGTGATGTTGCGAGTTGATTAGTGTTTAGTTGTGAACCCATAGGTTAGGTTAGTGTGTAGATATATTTATATACTTTTATATTACTTGTTATTTCTATATACACCCCACCCACATCAAACACTATGTGACGACACTTGCATAGTCATGCGGGGAGTGTTTTTCCTAACATCTTGTAAGGAGGACGGATGGCTGGGTACTCTCTCTTTCCCACTCTCTCTTCTAGGAAATATAGGTATTGCACAGGCTAGGATGTCTAGAGGTTTTTTAGTGTATTAGATGGTGGTTATGATATCCTAGGTTTTTTTGAGCGAGATGAGATGAATCATGTGTTTTTAGGTGAGATGTGATGGCCCATGTGTTTTTAGGAGAGATATGACATGACTATGTTTGTGGGGTGACTTCTGGTGGGTTTCGTGCATGGTGGGAGGAGGTAACTAGGTTGATGCACTACATGTTCATGATACCCTACTACTCAGGCAATGGCAGTGGTGGTTGGATGTCCCAGGTGTCTGCAGGCAGGATGTGATGTGGTCGTGCTTGTGGGGCGGCATTCCCAGGTGTTTGTGAGAATGATGTGATGTGACTGTGCTTATGAGGTGGTGTGGTATACAGGAGAAATGGGAGTTCTAGGATGTAGGATGTTGGGATGTGAGAGTGTAATATGTAACACCCTGAGCTTCCATGATACGCTTCTCTTTCAATAATGCAATAGCTTGCATTGTACGCAAGTTCGAGATTCTAACACACTACAACCAATCAAAATAGCCATTATGAATATTAATACCCACTTTTTGAAATTATATATATTTTATATTTCAAAATGGACTTCATTTTTGGATTCGGGATATCGAAATTAGCCTATGTTGAATTTTTGGTATTTTTCTGAGAACTTCCAATTTTTTATGAATAGTGAAAAATACTTAAAAACAAATTTTTTAATCAAAATAATTTATAGTGATAAATTATACTATTGATTGGTTTTAAAGTATAATTATAATATATTTTTACCATTTTATCCAATGGTGTTCATTATAATTAATTTCACTTTGAAATTGGACATAAACAATTGTCAATCTTTTGATATATATTGTTTCTTAAAAACATGCTATTTGTTGTGACAATGGGAATTAATTATAAAATTAATTAATGAAACTTATATGTTTGGAATTTTGTAAAATAGACATCATTTTTGAATTCAGAATATCAATTATAGCTTAGGGTGAAATTTTGGCATTGTTCTGAAAAATATCAATTTTTGATGAATAGTGAAACCACTAAGTGGTAGTTAAAAAACTGATTTTTCGTTTAAATGAAACATTACCACTTATGTGATTTGATTTTAAAAAATCCTACATACATGGTTGTCATTAGGAAGTAAAATGTGGTTCAATGGGATTAAAATAATTTTAGGTGAATAGTAACTTTTAAGTTTAATTAATCACGATTAAAGGTAATTAGTGAAATTTAAGGTAAAAATGATATTATAAAAATATGAAAATACCTTTAAACTTGGACTACCCCTATTTTATGAGTAATTTCCGACCAAGAAAATCCATGGGTCAACTTGGGGACCCCATGGAGGCACTTTGGTAGGAAAATGACATTAAAAACTTTTTATTTAATGTTAAAATAAAAATGTCACAAACATGAGTTGTTTTACTAAAACAATTTTTAAATGGGGTTATACAAGTCATATTTTTGACTATAAATATTCATTAGAAATATAAAAAAATTTCCTACATAATTATATTTTTTTATAATTTTTATACATTAAATAAATTATATTATTTATGACACCATGATGATGTAGTGATTACCTCATTAATTAACGATTTAAATAAAATGAAAAGATAATATAAAATCTAAGACTTACACTTGTAAAAAACCTATTTTATGGGTATATTTAGAACCCTTATCACCTTATCCTCTAAATATATAAGTGTGGGACCTTTAAAATCCGAAACTCATTATATAATAACATTTCATTACTTTCCAAGAGTGCCCCTCCTCTCCTCTAATAAAAGGCCCCCACCACTACCACCTTACTCAGACCTTAAAATCCTTTTGGTTCGGCCAAACTATACCCAAATACTCTATAAAATTCCCTCTATTACTCCTAGAAGCCTCACTTTGGGCAGAATTATTCCCAAGGAAGCCTTTGGCTCAAATCAAAAAAGAGTTACCCGATTTTAAGGTAATGTCTTCTCTTATGTTATTTTGTTTTATTTTGCTTCTCCAACCCCCTAAACTCTTGTTATTCATTTATTTTGTAACAAAAAAAGTATCCTAAATATACAAGGATGTTTTTATAAGAATTATTTGAGCTACACTCACACACACTTACATCTAATGGTTAAAGAACATACTGTTTCTGTGGATGGCGAATTTTTGCCTCACGAAACGATGATTGTTCAACACTCATATAACACCTTCAAAGGTGGCCATTAAGATGTCACTATATTTATATATGATATATAATTTGTTTATGTTTTACTTAAGCTTATTTATTTCTCATTTATGTCATACCTTTATGGTTTCCATTATGGGTAAACGTGATATCTTCATTTTAGGAAGTGCGGACTACCGCCCCCTCAAAGTGATTTGAATCGTTAATGCCATATGTGGGATGTATAAAGGATTAAGTAAATGTTATTATAAATTATATTTTACTGGAATTATATTATACCTTTATATAATTATAACTTCATTCCATTAAATATGAAATAGAAATGAAATTAGCGTTCATGCGTACGTACGGCTTACCGTCTCCATGAATGGTGCATTTCATTTCTTACCTCTAAATGTTATGTAATATTATAAATGAATATATATAATGGATATATATGATATATATGATATCTAAATCATGAATATAATTCTGGATATAATGGATATTTCACCACATGAACAACTTGTAATTATAAGAAGTTTATTTTTGACTCAAGTACCAAAGATCGACAAAATGACCGTTATTAACTTAAATAATTACATAATGTTCATAACATGGTAATAAGTGATATAAAAGGAATAATGAACATGTAAAAGGTTCTTAAGAAAATAGAAATTAACTATATTTTATTATTCATGAGGTTAAAGAGCGGTCGAGTCAAGTCGGACACGAGGTAAGGGAATTTCTTAACCCAATTTCCATTCTTTGGGTTAATCTCCTACTTTCAAATTATGTCATGATATTATTATGTATTATCCTGTATTTGTACTTTATTTATGTGTACTTATAGTGAATACACATAATAGATTTATTTTATTTAAAAAATGATCTTTGTAAGGGAACTTCTTAACCCAATTTCTGTTCTTTGGGTTAATCTCATACTTTCAAATTATGTCATTATATTATTATGTCCTATCTTGTATTTGTACTTTCTTTATGTGTACCTATAGTGAATAAAAATAATAGATCTATTTTATTTAAAAAATTATCTTCGTAATGCACTTTGTCTCAATCTCCTTTCATTGAGGCATATTTGGTTTTATACACAACTTTCTTTTATACGGTGTATAAACCCCTTTCACTTTTAATTTTATTCAAAAAGAATCTTTTTATACGAAGCGTTTTTACTAAACGACAAAAGGAATGTTTTTTTTTCTTACGTATGCGGCGACAACGAATTCTCCGCCGTCGTGACTATTATTTGAGTTTCGGCTTCCTCTATAAGCCATAATTTTTTTTAAATGAAAAATAAATACAAAGTTTTAATTTTATTTTATTTTGGTATTGAAAATGGTTTTGAAAGTGTTTTTATTATATCAATGTTTTGTATTGATATCTGGTGATTGAAATGTGGAAATGTTATGTTTCCTTTTTGCATGTTTTATGTGATACGATTATGTTATGTTTTATGATATGTTTAAACCTGTTCATATGAGGAATGCATTGGACTTAATAAGTGATGGGTGGAGCCTGCTATAGCTCCTCGATGCATCGGTAGGTCTCATGAGACAAAATAGTGTCTTGTCATGAGGCCTTGACAAAATCTTATTTGTAGTCTTAGTACGAGGCCTTGGCTATGTGGTTATGATAGTCTGTCATTATTCATTCCATCATTATGAAAGTGGTTATTGATATTGCATGTGATTATTCGACTAGTAGAATATCCTTGTGAATAAGTAAATGGAATTATTTCATTTTATTTTTTCCATATTATGCTGAAGTTCAAGTTTAAAAGGCTTTTGTTTTAGTTATACTTTTCCTTAAATGTTAATGTTTATTTATGAAAGCTTTCGCTATATTGTTATCATTACTGAGCATCTGAGCTCACCCCATTCAATGTTTTAATATTTTTCCAGGATGTGAAGAAGTATTTTATGAATGACCTGTAGGGATAGTCAGAAGAGGATATGAGTATGGACAATGGAGACTTTGTTATTGTATTTTTTCACTTTATGATTTAATGTAACATTTATGAATGTATCTACTGTTTCCAAGTATACTAAACTAATCGGTCTTTCGAGACTTGATCTTTTGTGATAATGCCAATGTTACGCAATAATGCACCGACTCCGGGTAACTGGGTTCGGGGCGTTACAGTTGGTATCAGAGGCAGTTTAGTACTAACCTTGGAAGCTAGATTTAGATAAACTTTGATTAGAGCACATAGCCCTAAGATAGACTTTGAGGATTAGTATAGAATAACTTCCTAGAATTTTGGTATTATATATGATTTTGTGAGTTTTCTGAGCAATACATACCTATCTGGATACGAGCAGGTAGAGGCGGCTCTGGCACAGATGTACCTATGGGTAAAACCCGAAAACACCGCTTTGAGCTAGACTCGAACGGGAACTGGTGCACGACAACGGGCCTTGTTGCACTCTTGGTTACGACACTCCCGGGGGATATGCTTAGTATAATTCTCATTTTCTTTAAAAACCATTATGAAGGGTTTATGAGTATATACTTCCTCAAAGAAAACATTTCTTTTTATGATTATGGATTATATCCATAAATAGTTCAATTTATGTTAAGTGTTTTACAAGTATGGAATTATGTATTTTAATTCATAAACTAATCTAGTTTATGCCATTGTTTAGAAATGGTGCCTAGTGGGAGGAATGGAAACCGTATCAATGCACGCACTCCGTGTAGGGATTGCCCTCCTGCTCAAGATAATTATTATGGATCTGGAGATACAACTATTGCTGATCAACTTATTACTATACTGGGATAACTCACCCAGGTTATGAATAATAACCTTACTCGTATGGAGCACCCTGATCCGCAATGTGGAGGATCCATGTTAGATCGCTTCATGAGGCAACAACCGCCAACATTTAATGGGGGTACAAATCCATTAGTAGTTGAGCAATAGATAAACTCCTTAGAGAAAATATTCCACACCTTGGGGAGTAGCGAAATGGAGAAGGTTGTCATGGAAGTATACCACCTCACTGGAGATGCCGATCAATGGTGGTCGCTGATTCAAAACACAAAGGAAGATAAAGAAGTATCAAGTATGGAATGGAGGGAGTTTAAGGAAATTTTCTTAGAAAAATACTTTCCACATGACCATCGAGCAGATATAGAAAGGAAATTTCTGAGTCTGAGGCAGAAGGAGGATGAGAATGTCGCAAAGTATGAGTCTAACTTTACACGGTTAGCGAGGCATGCAGCAGATTATATACGTAACCCAAGAAGTAAGATTGATCATTTCTTTGATGGGTTAAAACCATTTCTCCGTCGAGCATTAGTCTCACAAACCTTCTCGTCGTACGAAGATATTGTCTCATGTGCTATTAAGACAGAAAAAGAATTCTCTAAATCTTATGACAATAAAATAAAGCAAGAGAAGAATAGAATGGTGGAACAAGAGATAGATAAACGGAAAAATGAAAAGAAGGATTTTCCATTATGCGATAATGGTGGGAAGAATCACCCCGGTACTTGCCTAAAAGGAATGGGAGTTTGTTATAAATGTGGAGAAAAATGTCACCAGGCTCGTGATTGCAAGGGAAAGAAAGAGGCTATCAATGTTGAATGCTACAATTGTAGGGAAATGGGGTACTATGAAAATGAATGTCCTAATCGTCAGGGAAACTTACCTCAGAAAAGGCCAAAGGATCAAGGACAATCTTATGTTGTTACTATAGTTGAAGTGTAATAATTAATGTATTGGTGTTTTTGGACTCAAGAACTATATTATAGTTATAAGAATAATGTGATATATATAAGGATTGTACTGCAGTACTTGTTGTTTTCATTAAGGTTTTAATATGATGAAGGTAATCATATTTTAATTATGTGACAATAAGAGAAACTTTACTTTGTTTGGGGAATCTGATGTTACAATTGATCTTGGAATTTAGAGACCTTTTAGAGAAAGTATGGACAAAGGTATTTTGGATAACTATAAAGGTTGGAATGAATTAAGTTGAACTTTGGATAGTATTTTTTAAGGTTAAAACATTTATGAAGATTATTTTTGGAATATTATAATACTATACTTTTAGGAAAAGGAAAACCTGTAGGTCAGGGGATAACCCATCGCGTTAGACAATGCTGTAGGAATCAAACCCACAACCATAGTGCGACAGGCCTTTATTACCTACCACTAGCCTACAGGAAGTCCCCGGTTATTACAAAAAAGTTTTCCTAATCTAAATGGTATGTGTTAATATTTGGAACCTTATACAATTAGGATAAATAAAATATTTTTGAGTTATATTACCTTTTGGAGTGAATGATGGTTTTGTGGTAAAAATTTATTAAAGAATGAAAGTCTACATGACAAGTAGGTATATTTTCTTATGTTCTTAGTAAATCTCCTAAATAAATTCCTCAACTTTATAAAAGGTAACTTAAAACAAAAATGTTGTCAGTTAACTTTTCCTACTGGGGAATCAATGATCGTTTAACCAATCACAAGTTTTTGATTTTCTTGTAGTTAAACTTTCTCATAATCTTGTTTTCTACAACTCTCCATCAGACCTTGAGGGTTTTTTTCTCCTCCATATCCATATTTTCATAGAATCCTTTTATGGGCTATCTCGGGTGACCTTTGTACTTATCTTTCTTTCTTTTAAAGCTATATTTTTGTTAACCTTATTTCCGATGTGGATTTTCCAAAAAGGTATTTTCTATTTTGAACCTTTTATTTTCAAAGAAAATTTTCAAATTGCGAGGACGCAATTTATTGAAGGAGGGAATAAGGTAACACCCCGATCTTCCACGATACGCTTCTCTTTCAATAATGCAATAGCTTGCATTGTACGCAAGTTTGAGATTCTAACACACTATGGCCAATCAAAATAGCCATTATGAATAGTAATACCCACTTTTTGAAATTATATATATTTTATATTTCAAAATGGACTTCATTTTTGGATTCAGGATATCGAAATTAGCCTATGTTGAATTTTTGGTATTTTTCTGAGAACTTCCAATTTTTTATGAATAGTGAAAAATACTTAAAAACAACATTTTTAATCAAAATAATTTATAGTGATAAATTATACTATTGAGTGGTTTTAAAGTATTATTAGAGTATATTTTTACCATTTTATACAATGGTGGTCATTATAATTAATTTCACTTTGAAATCGGACATAAACAATTGACAATCTTTTGATATATATTATTTCTTAAAAACACGCTATTTTTTGTGACAGTGGGAATTAATTATAAAATTAATTAATGCAACTTATATGTTTGGAATTTTGTAAAATATACATCATTTTTGAATTCGGAATATCAATTATATCTTAGGGTGAAATTTTGGCATTGTTCTGAAAAACTTCAATTTTTGATGAATAGTGAAACCACTAAGTGGTAGTTAAAAAACTGATTTTTCATTTAAATGAAACATTACCACTTCTGTGATTTGATTTCCAAAAATTCGACATACATGGTTATCATTAGGAAGTAAAATGTGGTTCAATGAGATTAAAATAATTTTTGGTGAATAGTAACTTTTAAGTTTAATTAATCGCGATTAAATGTAATTAGTGAAATTTAAGGTAAAATGATATTATAAAAATATGAAAATACCTTTACACTTGTCCTACCCCTATTGTATGAGTCATGGCCGACCAAGAAAATCCATGGGTCAACTTGGGGACCCCATGGAGCCACTTTGGTAGGAAAATGACATTAAAAACTTTTTATTTAATGTTAAAATAAAAATGTCACAAACATGAGTTGTTTTACTAAAAAAAAATTTAAATGGGGTTATACAAGTCATATTTTTTACTATAAATATTTATTAGAAATATAAAAAGATTTCCTACATAATGATCTTTTTTTTATAATTTTTAGACATTAAATAAATTAAATTATTTATGACACCATGATGATGCAACGATTACCTCATTAATTAAGGATTTAAATAAAATGAAAAGATAATATAAAATCTAAGACTTAAACTTGTCAAAAACCTATTTTATGGGTAGATTTAGAACCCTTATCACCTTATCCTCGAAATATATAAGTTTGGGACCTTTAAAATCCGAAACTCATTATATAATAACATTTCATTACTTTCCAAGAGTGCCCCTCCTCTCCTCTTATAAAAGGCCCCCGCCACTACCACCTTATTCACACCTTCAAAGCCTTTTGGCTCAGCCAACCTCTGCCCAAATACTCTCTCAACTTCCCTATCTTTATCCTAGAAGCCTCACTTTAGGCAGAATTCTTCCCAAGTAAGCTTTTGGCTCAAATCAAAAAAGAGTTACCCAATTTTAAGGTAATGTCTTCTCTTATGTTATTTTGTTTTATTTTGCTTCTCCAACCCCCTAAACTCTTGTTATTCATTTCTTTTGTAACAAAATCAGTATCCTAAATATACAAAGATTTTGTTATAATAATGATTCGAGCTACACTTACACACACTTACATCTAATGGTTAAAGAACATATTGTTTCTGTGGATGGCGAATTTCTGCCTCACGAAACGATGATTGTTCAACACTCATATAACACCTTCAAAGGTGGCCATTAAGATGTAACTATATTTATATATGATATATAATTTGTTTATGTTTTACTTAAGCTTCTTTATTTCTCATTTATGGCATACCTTTATGGTTTCCATTATGGGTAAATGTGATATCTTCATTTTAGGAAGTGCGGACTACCGCCCCCTCAAAGTGATTTGAATCGTTAATGCCATATGTGGGATGTATAAATGATGAAGTAAATGGTATTATAAATTATATTTTACTGGAATTATATTATAACTTTATATAATTATAACTTCATTCCATTAAATATGAAATAGAAATGAAATTAGCGTTCATGCGTACGTACGGCTTACCGTCTCCATGAACGGTGCATTTCATTTCTTACCTCTAAATGTTATGTAATATTATAAATGAATTTATATACTAGATATATATGATATATATGATATCTAAATCATGAATATAATGCTGGATATAATGGATATTTCACCACATGAACAACTTGTAATTATAAGAAGTTTATTTTTGACTCAAGTACCAAAGATTGACAAAATGACAGTTATTAACTTAAATAATTACATAATGTTCATAACATGGTAATAAGTGATATAAAATTAATAATTAACATGTAAAAGGTTCTTAAGAAAATAGAAATTAAATATAGTTTATTATTTAGGAGGTTAAATAGCGTTCGAGTCAAGTCGGACACGAGGTAAGGGAATTTCTTAACCCAATTTCCATTCTTTGAGTTAATCTCGTACTTTCAAATTATGTCATGATATCATTATGTCCTATCTTGTATTTGTACTTTCTTTATGTTTACTTATAATGAATACATATAATAGATTTATTTTATTTAAAAAATGATCTTCGTAAGGGAACTTCTTAACCCAATTTCCGTTCTTTGGGTTAATCTCCTACTTTCAAATTATGTCATTATATTATTATGTCCTATCTTGTATTTGTACTTTATTTATGTGTACCTATAGTGAATACACATAATAGATCTATTTTATTTAAAAAATGATCTTCATAAGGGACTTCATCTCAATCTCCTTTCATTGAGGCATATTTGGTTTTATACACAACTTTCCTTTATACGGTGTATAAACTCCTTTGACTTTTAATTTTATTCAAAAGGAATATTTTTATACGAAGCGTTTTTACTAAATGAAAAAAGGAATGTTTTTTTTCTTATGTATGCGGCGACAACGACTTCTCTGCCGCCGTGACTATTTTTTGAGTTTTGGCTTCCTCTATAAGCCATAATTTTTTTTAAATGAAAAATAAATACAAAGTTTTAATTTTCTTTTATTTTGGTATTGAAAATGGTTTTGAAAGTGTTTTTATTATATCAATGTGTTGTATTGATATCTGGTGATTGAAATGTGGAAATTTTATGTTTCCTTTTTTCATGTTTTATATGATACGATTATGTTATGGTTTATGATATGTTTAAACCTGTTCATATGAGGAATGCATTGGACTTAATAAGTGATGGGTGGAGCCCGCTATAGCTCCTTGATGCATCGGTAGGTCTCATGAGACAAACTAGTGTCTTGGAACGAGGCCTTGACAAAATCTTATTTGTATTCTTGGAACGAGGCCTTGGCTATGTGGTTATGATAGTCTAGCATTATGCATTCCATCATTATGAAAGTGGTTATTGATATTGCATGTGATTATTTGACTAGTAGAATATCCATGTGAATAAGTAAATGGCATTATTTCATTTTATTTTTGCCATATTATGATGAAGTTCAAGTTTAAAAGGCTTTTGTTTTAGTTATACTTTTCCTTAAATGTTAATGTTTATTTATGAAAGCTTCTGCTATATTTTTATCCTTACTGAGCATCTAAGCTCACCCCTTTCAATGATTTAATATTTTTCCAGGATGTGAAGAAGTATTTTATGAATGACCTGCAGGGATAGTCAGAAGAGGATATGAGTGTGACTATGGAGACTTTGTTATTTTAGTTTTTCACTTTATGATGTAATGTAACATTTATGAATGTATCTAGTGTTTCCAACGCTACTAAACTAATCAGTATTTCGAGACTTGATCTTTTGTGATCATGCCAATGTTACGCAATAATGCACTGACTCCGAGTAACTGTGGTCGGGGCGTTACATAATACCAGTGTAAAAGTGATGCGGGTACCCTTATTGATATGCTTCTTGTTATATTATAATACTTGACTTTCATTATTTGGTGAGTGTGTCTTAGTGAGGTTGGGATGGATAGTTGAACTGTTTAAGTGTTGTTGGTTCTTCTATTTTCTCATCAGTGAATTACTTCTTTCACATGTTTATAAAAGAATTTGGTTTTCCTTCTGAGTATACTTGTATGCTCACCCTACATATATAAAACTGTATTCAAGTTTCTAGGAGTATTATGTGGACCGTGCTGGACATTACTAGCTCAGATCTTTGGATAGTTTTTGTGTTTCTTCTTTAGATTTTCTTTTGGGTATTTACTTTGGAGACTTTTATTTGTATCAGTTTTATTTATACATGAATTTTGGGTTAGCTTTAGTTTATTTTATATTATGTATTGGAGTTTTTTTTTGATGATTCATTTTATCTCCTGGTCCTACATTATTATGGAGGGTAATGCCCCCCATTTCATGAGATTTTTATACCCTTAGTGCTAATCGCCAACTCTGAGCCTACTGGTGGTAAGACTCAGGGATCATTATCTCTCTCCCCTCATTGCAGTATCTTTCAAGAGAGGGGGTCATGACAACTGCCACATCCTCAAGGGTGATAGTCATCTCTCCCTTAGGCAAGTGGAATGTGTGTGTCTCAAGTATCCATATCTCAGTGATAACAACAAGGAGGTGATGATCAATGAATATAAAATCATATACATAAATTCCATATAATCTATTATGGTGTAGGTATGGTATAATAGAAGCTGGAGGCGGAATGTGGTGATAATAGTGTGCTCTATGCACACTGATCCGTCAAAACTCATGGATCACTAGCACATCGCATGAAAAAAACCTATACTGCTCAGTTATTAGCATAGTATACTCCATATATATATATAAAAATAAAATAAGTCTTCAGTGTAAAATGTAAATATAATTTTATGGTTAGTATAATGTTGTGGATGGTATAATTTAAGACATAACATGTTTATTACCATTGTTTTATGATGTTTTTCATACCAAAAGAAAAGGGTGTGTATTCATGTTTCTCAAATCATATTTTTAATGTGGTTTTAGATATGGTTTTACCTTAGAAGTTGTTTTTTGTTAAATTGGTCGTGTTTGATTTATGAAATAGCTTGTGCCTTCTAGCCTTGATTGTTTACTTGATCCATGGTTTGGAATTGTTTTGGAAAACCATGTTTGAATAACCTCCCCATAGCAGTAGACACAGAAAAACAAGATTCTCTACATGAAAAAATTGATCAATATTCTGATAGTGTAAATAATATTGAAAATGAGGAATAATCATATATCATTGACCATATAATCTTTATTAGGCCGAAATTTTAGAACATCTTATTATATCCTAAAAGATGACACTAAATTTTCGTAGTAAAATTTTTAATCTTCCTAAAGATATGTTCAGTAGTTTATAAATAAAATATGAATCATATAAAGTATATCCCCCAGGAGTGCTAAATCATGTGTGAATCAAGGACTGTTTTCATGCACCAGCCCCCGATCAAGTCTAGCTTAATGCAGTGTTTTTTGGGTTTTACCCCTAGGTACATCTATGTTAGATCCACATCCACTTGTAGTATCCAAACAGGGATTTCATTACTTATATAACCACATAATCTTTATTATACTAAAATTTTAAAACATATTATTATATCTTAAAAGATGACACTGATGTTTCATAGTACAAATTATAATCTTCCTAAAGATATCTTAGTAGTTTATAAAGAAAATATGAATCATATAAAGCATATCCCCTAGGAGTGTCAAACCAAGTGTGAGGAAAGGCATGTTTTCATGCACTAGTTTCTGATTAAGTCTAGCTCAATGAATTGTTTTCAGGTTTTACCCCTAGGTACATCTGTGTCAGAGCCACATCCACTTGTAGTATTCAGATAGGGATTTCATTTTATAAATAACCACATAATCTTTATTATACTGAAATTTTAAAATGTATTCTTATATCCTAAAATATGACACTAATGTTTCATAGTACAATTTTTAATCTTTAAAAAGGTATGTTCAGTGGTTTTTAAAGAGACTGCGAATCATCTTAAACATATCCATTGAGAGTATCAAACCAGATCTGAAATAAGGTATAGATCATCTAAATCGTGGGAGTAACAAATCATGTGTGCAGTTAAGCTTATTTTTCATCCAATTAATCATCTTTAATCTTATGTTAATTCTATGTTAATCCAAAGTTAATCAATAGATAATCATTATTTAATAATAAGTTAATCCTTAGCTATTCATTACTAAGTCAGTAGTTAAACATTCATTAATTATTAGTTCTTCAGTAGTTATTTTATAGTTAATTAATAGATATCAAGTAGATACTTTATATCTAATTATTGTTTAATTAATAGTTAATCATTATGTAATTATTAGTTAATCAAATTTTATTCATTAGTTAGTCATTAGTTAATCATTAGTTAAGTATTAGTCAATCCTATATTAACTATGCCTTAATCATTCATTAATCACTAGTTAATCATTACTTAATTAATAGATATCAAATAATTACTTTATAGTTAATTATTAGTTAATTAAGTAATTATTAGGTAATCATTATTTAATCATTAGTTAATCATATATTAATCATTAGTTAATCATTAGTTAATCATTAGTCAAGCATTAGTTAATCTAATATTAATTATGGATTAATCATTCATTAATCACTAGTTAATCATTACTTAATTAATATATATCAATTAGTTACTTTATAGATAATTATTAGTTAATTAATAGTTAATCATTAAGTAATTATTAGTTAATCATTCTTTAATCATTATTTAATCATGTGTTATTCATTAGTTAATCATTAGTTAATAATATATTAATTATGGATTAATCATTAATTAATTACAATTTAATCATTACATAATTAATAGATATCAAGTATTTACTTTATATTTACTTATTAGTTAATTAATAGTTAATCATCAAGTAGTTATTATTTAATCATTATTTAATCATATGTTAATTATTGGATAATAATTAGTTAATCATTAGTTAATTCTATATTAATTATGGCTTAATCATTCATTAATCACTAGTTAATAATTACGTAATTATTAGATATCAAGTAGTTACTTTATAGCTAATTATTAGTTAATTAATAGTTAATTATTAAGTAATTATTAGTTATTCATTATTTAATCATTAGTTAGTCATATTTTAATCATTATCTAATCATTAGTTAAGCATTGGTTAATCCTGTATTAATTATGCCTTATTCATTCATTAATCACTAGTTAATCATTACTTAATTAATAGATATCAAGTAGTTACTTTATTGCTAATTATTATTTAATTAATAATTAAAAATTAAGTAATTATTAGTTAATAAACATTTAATCACTATTTAATCATTTTTTAATCATTAGCTAATCATTGGTTTATAATTAGTTAATCCTATATTAATTATGCCTTAATAATTCAGTAATCACCAGTTAATCATAACTTAATTAATAGATATTAAGTAGTTACTTTATAGTTAATTATTAGTTAATTAATAGTTAGTCATTAAGTAATTATTAGTTAGTCATTATTTAATCATCAGTTGATCATATGTTAATAATTAGTTAATCATTAGTTAATATTATGTTAATTATTCATTAATCAATATTTAATCACTAGTTAATCATTACTTAGCTAATTATTAGTTAATTTATAGTTAATCGTTAAGTAGTTATTTGTTAATAATTCTTTAATAATTAGTTAATCATATGTTAATCATTAGCTAACTATTATTTATGTTTTAGTTAATCATATGTTAATTTTTCCTTGATCATTCATCAATCACTTGTGAATCATTACTTAATTAATAGATATCAAATAGTAACTTTATATCTAATTTTTAGTTGATTAATAGTTAATGTCACAACATGGCCTAATGGGGCTTGAGTTGTAACTTCCAAAGACCATCTCTAATAGGCTATGGGATGGAGACTAGCACCGAGTAGGCATATCACACAAATGGGAGGCCTTTTCCTAAGTTACTTGTATGAATGCACCCACAAACACCTCCAGGCAATAGTGTAGAGATATAAAAATCTATAAACTAAAATGAATGCATACATCTATCCCAAACAAGAGTACAAAAAAAGTACTAAAATCATAAAAAGGGAAAAACTCATGCCTATCAAAGTTTTTAAAAGTGTCCAACCTGTTCTAAAGTAGTGAATCACTATCAAAAGAAACTGCTGGAAAGCTCCTCAACCCATCTTCGGTAAACACCTTGGTCAGTCTAGCTCGCTATCTATGCCTAACTTGGATCCTTTGGGGATTCTGTCGAAAGTTATGTGGTCTTTACAATACATAACCCATGTGGACAAATCATGTGTATGGATGAGTATAACAATACTTAGTAGGAACCCTAAAAACCCAAAAGAAAAGGGAGAAACCTAAAGGCATATGTCTGCTCGACCTGGCCAGAGGGAACCCAAATGAGAGAGAAACTTCATCTCAAACCATCATCAGCTATACATGACTAGTCAACTCATTCCATAATTTATTTTAACCTAGACACATGAAAACACTACAAGGACACTCATAATCACCCAGATATACTTGTCTCAGACTCTAAGTCAAATGAGGTTCCAACCTCATAGACAGCTACAAGATTCTACTCAAGGCTCTAAATTTAACACGCAACTAGAAGAACACACTCCATGAGCTCAACCATACTATATGACACCCTTCCAAGAGACACAATCCATCAAGAATATCTCCCCCATTCTTGATGGTACATCTGAGAGAATGCACTCCATTGGGAAAAACTTACTAGGAAAAAAACTAGTACCCAGCATAAGAGGCCCTAATATCACTACCTTTCACCCAATGCAATCTAAAAGAAACCCAAGTGAAGATCCATGATCAACACCATTACACAGTGTAACGACCCAAAGTTTCATTAATGGAAAATCCCTCTTGATCTAGTTAAATGTCTCTTTATAAAAATGTTTTTATAAGATGTCAACTTCTTTGGTTTTTTGATAAGAGTTGTGACTGTTACTTTTATAGCTGTTGAAGAGTGATCACATGATTACTATAAATGTAAGGCTTTAACGAACCCAATTTTTACTCAGATAAAGGAAGCGATGGCCTCATCCAGTAGAATTTCCCCATATGAAGCCCATTTGTTGGATCTCGGAAAAGAGGTGGTGTCTTTGTACTTCACCCCTGACCAAGCCCAAGATGAGCTTCATTATTTCAAGCTTGAACGTGACCGTCTACAGGAAAATTGTAATTTGATTGAAATTACCACTCGAGCGATGTTATCTGAGCCGCCCCAAGAGTCTGTCACCATTGCACACCTTACCCTTAGGTCTTATGCGGATTTTTTAAGGGGTTATGTAACAAATAAGTAGTACTATGTTCATGTACATTATTTTTGTATATAATAATGAATATAATTTCGAGCCATTTTTTATACACTGTAAATAGTTTTTAAAGTACAAATGGTGTTTTTAATTATTATTTAATTAAGAAATCTATTTTATTAAATTAAGGGATTTTTGAATTAAATAATATTTTAATAAAATATTATTATTAATATTAAATTAATTTTTATTAAATATAAATGATCATATAAATTTATGAATGCAATTAAATTTTTTATTAAGGTTTGAAAGCCATTTCTGTCAAAACCCGTGAATTTTCGATAAATGTTGGTTTTTATTTTAAAAGTGAAAATTAACATATTTAGAATTTTTTTTAGATAAAATAAATGTAATTTCTGGAATCAGGACGTCGAAATTATCCAACGGTGAATTTTTCATAATTTTCTGAGATAGTCTAATTTTTGGGTAAAAATTAAATACCATTTAATTATATAATGTGTTTTATGACATCATAATGACCCAATGGTGATGTAATAAAATATCATAATCCTTATGTTCGGACAATATATGTTTTATAATTAAAATAATGTGATTTTGGGTTTGTTTGACTTACTTTTCAAAGCATTAATGAACCCCTCAAGACTTATTCAACACTTTTCCTTTTTAAATTAATTTCCATGGGAGTGTGACTCACCTCCACATAATCAACCCTAATTTTTTAATAAGTTCGGACCTTGGCCTTGTAAAATATTGTTTTCCTCTTTCCTTTTCTAGAAACCATGGGCAAATACCATGGGATGGTTTGTAGTTTGGATTATTTTAATATAAGGGGTCCCAAACCTAAATAATAAAGAATTCTCTCACCTTTCCTATATAAACCCACCCAAGCTCCCACTTCCTCCTCACTAAAATCCCTTGGAGTTCGTCCAACCTCTGCCCTACTCTCTCTATAATCCTCCCAAGGTGCTCCAAGCTCCCAATAAGCCTCTCACAAGCCTCTCTCTAGCCTTTGGAAGCACACTTCCAAGTAAGGGTTTTTTCTTCCTTTCACATTTTTGTCAATTTTCTTTAAGTTGTATTGCCCTTTTAATTTCAATTATGAATGTTGGGGTATGGTTTCACACCTCCCCCATATTTCCCTCTTATTGTTTTAATGATGTGGTACCCCTTTCTCTCTCATTAAATTCCTCCCATGTACACCCGTTACTATGCCGAAATTCCGAAAGGAACTTCTCTCTCTTCTTTTACATTCAAGCAATAATTTTTTATCATGAATATATATTCCATCACAATTGTTGGGACATGTATCTATATGACCTCCTTACTGTCCATTACATGTAAATATGATTAGTAACCCTTTTCTCTCTCATCAACCTTTTTTATGAATTCTTATGTCACGCCATTACGCTGCCGAAATCACACCGATTTTCTAAGCCAATGTCATTGTGTAGTGAATACCATGACCATTTCTCCATCAAGGGTATTCACCTTTATGCACATTTAATTATTGATTATAAAGTTTCATGTATTAATTCCACATTCCTTTATCATGGAATAAATTATTATGTTTTTTGAATCCATGTTTTATGATCCATGTGGCACACTTATGCATGAAATGAAATGTTTAAGAAGGGTGCGCCCTTATAGCGCTCCAATGCATTGGGTAAAGTATAGTATCATGATACATAAAGTGAAATGAGTGTTGACTCATGCTAATTCAAGTGTAACGAGGGTTTAATCGTGCTTCATGTGCAATGAGGGTTTACTCATGCTCCATGTGCAATGAGCCTTGGCTCATGCTAATTCAATGTTAAGTGTTGTTGCCACATTTCCATGTTATGATTATCATGCTTTATCATGCCTTTATGTTCATGTTTCTCTTATGATCTATTGACATGCCTATTGCCTAACATGTATTGTACTCCTCATGTTATTCCATGTGTACTCCCTTACTGGGATTTATAGCTCACCCTTTTCTTATGCATGTCCTCAGGTTATCCCATGCAATGCTAAGTACGAGGGAATGTAGTGGTCATGTAAAGGAAGTTTTCAATAAAGATGTTGTATTTCATGTATTAAGTTTTTATGTAATGATCCTAAGCCTCAAAGACACTAAACCTCTCAATCTTCTTTGTTGTATCAAGTGAAGTTTTATGTAATAAAGCATGTTTAAGTTGTAATAAAAAGCGGGGTTGTCATACACACAGTTGAGTGAGTAATGCTTCAGAATATGCATAGTGTGCATCTTCTCTAGTGAGAGATAACTTAGGGACCTACACCTCACCACTTCCCTATAGCTAAGGGTGTACTGGCTCCTAACTAACCTATGAAACCTTTTTCGCTCCTGTGTGGAGTGACCTGCACCTCACTCCATTGATGGAGCACTAAATTCTAACCAGGTACCATACATAACTAATGTAGGTTCCCACTCCTCATGATTCTGCTCCACAATTGAGGGAGCTCCGACTCTAGTGGAGGACCCACTCCCTACTATTACTCAATGTCGGGGGAGTAAAACTCCATATATGAGTATTTTCACCCTAGTACGATAGGGGGTACCACTCAAAGGATATAAGAACCATACCCTAATAAGATATGTTAGTACCACTAAAAGGATAGAGGGTATGCACCCTGATATGATAGGGGAGTACAAATCCATAGATTAAGGACCCCCACCCTAGAAAAATAAGGTAGTACGACTTTGTGGCTAGAGGACCCACACCTTGGTATGAAAGGGGAGTAAAACTCTACCAGTATGATCACTATGGGGGACCTGTACCCAAAAATAGTACGGGAGTACCGACCCCAGGCTAGAGTATACGCTCCCTGTTATGATAGGGGAGTACCAACTCTAATAAAACAATATGTATGGAGGACCCACACACTAGATCAATAAGAGAGTTTCAACTCTAAGGATAGAGGTCTCGTACCCTAACACAGTAGGGGAGTTCCCACTCTATCTATACATCACATATGGATTAATCATGCCTTGACATGGTAGGGGAGTACTGAATCCACAAATGGAGGACCTGCACCCTGGTCCAATAGTGGAGTACCTAATCTATATGGCTAATGAGTATGGATGGCCTACACCCTGACACGGTAGGGGAGCATTGTATCCAACTACACAAATGGTATGGGGAGCCCATGCCTTGATCTATTAGGGAATCACTAACCCCATAATAACTACCACATGGGTAGATACCCATCACCAATGGTGTGGGGAGCTCTGTCACTACCAAAGTATAGAGGTAAGGGAAACCCACACCCTAATTCCATAGGGGAGTACTAGTCCCAATGTCTCTCTCTAAGAAGTACACTGATCTTCAACATCATTCATGATTCACTAAAAGGAGCATATTACTCATCATACCTCACATCGTAACACTACCATGAGTAGGGTACTCGTTCCATGATACAATAGGGTAGCACCGCTCTATTGGCCTAAAGGGTCTGAGGTATCCACATCCTGAGATGATAGGGAAGGGTTCTGACCCTGACGTCAACCCATTGATCCACCTTGATCACTACACAAGGTTTAGCATTGCTTCTATAGTGTCATTATTGAATCATGTCACGTCGTATCTCACCTACCACTACAGAAGCTACCATCACATTGAATGTGTAAAACTACTCAGGATAGGATACTCACAATCCAGAATCCAAGCCATAGAGAAGTATATACACAAGACAGAATATCCAAAGAAGATATCAAGAAATTACACAACATGCACTGGGGTCCACAAGGCATGTGAACCCACCTGAGCACCTCATTGTGTCCTCTGTTGCATGGCTTGGCTGGCCATGTAGGCATACACGGCATTGTGGGCTTTACACGGAATTTCCTACCTCACCCCATCCCTGGGGCTATGTATTTCCTCACATGACTCATCTATCTATGTCTCACACATGTCATGTACCCTACGTGCATGACTTGTCCCAAATAAATGGCCACTTTCCATATTGTTTTACCATGCATGTTTCTAGCACCCTGTGCCCGTGTACTTTGGTCGTATAGTTCTACATAGCCATGTCCCATGACACAACATCACTTGTCATGTCCCATGGCCACGTGACCTGGGGTTACCACATGGCGTGTAACCCCAATACACAGCGTGTAGTCCCAAAAAATAATCTTTCTTGAATGGGAAGAACACACAGTGTGTATTACTGGTTTACATGGCATGTAAATAAGAATTATGATGGGAATCTCTATATGATCCACCTGAATCACCCCAGTTTCCCCCATAACCTACATATCAACCAAGAAGGGATCTCTAAAAATCATAATAGGGCTATAAAAGCTTTAAAAATTCATAAAAAAGGGTATCAGGACTTAAAACTAAAATCTAGATACCTCGTGGTAAAATGTCAAAGATTTGGGTCCAAAACGATTCTCAAATCATGTTGGTCCTCAATCTTATGATGATCGGCATCAAAAATGGGGATCAACGACACCTCGTCAACTAGATTCGGAATCAGTTTCATCCATAATCCAAAGGGGTAGGGTGAGGGGTATGCCTATCCTTTGTGTCATGCATGCCAAGGGGGTGGGGGAGATAGGGTTTAATTGGTTTAGTTTTATTAAATCAATTAAACTCCCTTTTAACACCCCATAGATAACTCGCCTTTAGTTGAACACCCGAATCCAACCAATTTTATGTCGCTCCTAGGGTGAACACGACACTCTGAACTCAACTATGGTCTCATAATTCTAATCCAAGCCTTTTCTCAGGATTTATTCCATGTTTCGAGAGAAATTCATGTGCATGACAAAAAATATTTTTAATATCACTGATCTAAGGCTATCTAGGCCCCAGAATCCCACACAAACTCATCACCTAGATTTGGAAATATTTTTATAAATATTCCAAAGTCTTATAGGTCAAAACCCAAGTCATTACATTCTCCCCACCTTAAAGATCTTCATCCCCAAAAAGTGAAATCCTATGAATAATGGAAAGAAAACTGATCACTCCACTAGAACCCCCATGTTAGTGAGATCACCATGGGTTCTCTTGATACTTACAAGAGCACACCTAGGGGAACCACCAAGTTCAAACTACACCTACATCGAACTCCAACTAAGTTAATATCATACAAAGAAAGGTCACATAGCTCCTCAACTACGATAGGTGAAAAACACCAATCACCACAGTCCATTAGTAGTCATAGGGTCTAGAGGTACACCGCCTCATTAACCCAATGTAGATATCAACATAACCCAGTAGTTTACATGCACCCCTATATGAAATACACCATGACCACATCAAGCATCTTTCATACCAAGTTGATGTCAAGAATGTGAGGGTATCAGTGAACAACATATGGTTGCCCGAGTGTAAGAACTGGGTCTTACCGAGAACTTCATCTATGTGCCTCCAGTTGTAACATATCTCTCCAAACCAAAAACACTGCCACACCCACTAGTGGCATCCCAACTGAGTATATATGGTAGGCAACCAATCCACACTGTTGAAAAAATTTTGGGTCTCACTCAGCCTCTATGGAATGGTTCCATGAAAGGATATCCCTCCACCAAGGCTACCAAAAAAATAGGTTGATCTAAAGGATAATCTAGTATCATTAGGTCCTACTATGACACTCCAACATGCAATCATGCCCTGAACACACAAGTACAAGGAACTCATCCACCACACCTAGACATTATCTTATTTTGGTGTCACTGACTCTCCCACACAGTTTTAATCGCGTCACAAAATCTCATCTCGGTGGAGAAATTAAACCTCTTCCTCATGAGTCCAAAACTACATTGAACAACACAACCTCGGGGTTCTACTGATGCCTCGTGTCACCCTGTTTAACCATGAGTGAGAAGTTGAAAGAAAAGATTACCTCACAATGGTGTCTAACGATGCTACTGCAAAAAAGAATAAAGGATGCATAGCATACCTCTAATCATATTCTAAGCTTCTCGGCCAAAGGCCTCTATGGATTGTAGATTTACTCGCCTGCATCCTCAAACTCTCTAAGCCTAGTGTGGACCGCCTAGGTGTGGTGGTTGAAACACCTTGAATCGCTTTCCACCTAGTACTTCTCTCCCCGCTCTTCCACCACATCTTCCATCACATGGAACTCTCTGCTCCAAACACTACCTCTACCAGGGAGGTCTATCGACTGGATCCATCTTAGAAGCATAGAAGATTGGACAATATCTATCAAGATTTCCCTGACCATCGCATGCATAACACTGCCTCTCCAGTGGCTAATCTGGTCCTCGACGTGACTCTTGCACTACATGCCCATGTGTCTGGGTCTGGGCATGGGTATGCCTCTTACTCCACAATACTATCATCTTCCATATTCTAGTTATTGAAAATTCCTCTACCACATGACCACCAGTGTGGTCCACATCCAACCATAACTCTTCCAGGAATATCTCTACTACCAGAGCTTTCTTCAGTACCCCAGTATTAGAGGGAAGGCATAAGGAGACCAAATTAGGTCAGATGTCTTTGTGGAGGCCCTGATCAAAGGTCTGTGATCTGAAGAAAGGGTCTTGAACCATATCTAGGAAGTAGCATGATAGGTCTATGAACCTTTTCGAGTACTTTGCCTCATCATGCTACCTTGATGAAGCTGGAGAATATCTTGGATGCGCATGAATCTCAACATGGCTGGGTAAAAATATTCCCTAAAGAGGTGCTCAAACTCCACCCAAGTGAGCACCTCTTCATCGTGGGTCTGCGTTACAAGGCTCCACCATCACCCAACTGAACCCTATAGAAGACTTTCTGCTAGGACCACCATTTGATCGGGAGGGTTCCTAAAAAGGTAAAAATGAGCATGACTGCCTCTATCCAGTCATCAGATGCCTGGGGGTTTAGATCACCCTAATACCTCAGAGGTTTCTTCCTCTAGAACTCATGCAGTGCAATCATTGTGCCAGAATCCTTGGACCGAACCTCCAGAACAACATGTTTCTCAGCATATGGTGGATGAACTAGTAGACCACCTAGAGGTACTGACTTAGAACCAATTCTCTACACGGAAGCCTCATCATAAGGTGGATCGTCATCACATTCTCACCATGGAACCTTGTCTGGCTGTCATCACGGTGTCATCCTAAAACAAAATTAAGATATGATACTGTCAAGAGTATAGCTGGGGATCTGAATCAAGAATGAAAAGGAACCCACAACTCATTCTTATATGATGCATGTATCATTATTTCCCTACAAACATTACACTAATGTACTAAGTCAACAAGAAGGTTATCAGAGTCTCAGTGAATGGAAAAGTTGGACGCCATACCAATGCTAGAACCTCTGGCCTGAGGGAAAAACTCGAAACACCCTAACACTATATCTATGCAACACAAACTAAGCTCACAATACTACGGTCTCAAAGTGTAACCCACTATAATACCACTCTATCACAACATGACCTAACAAGTACCAAGATACAACTCCCCAAGACCTCCTTCAATAGGCCAGGGGTTGGTGAATAGAACTAAGTAGGTATATCACACAAATGGGAGGCCTTTTTCTATGTTACTTGTATGCACACACCCACAAACACCTACATGAAACAGTTCAAAGATATAAAAATATTTAAACTAAAATTAATTCATACATATATCCCAAACTAGGGTACAAAAGAAGTACTAAAAGTGTAAAATGGGAAAAACACATGCACACCAAAGACTATAAAAGCATCCAACCTGCTTAGAAGGAGGGAATCGTTGTTAAAAACAACTACTAGAAAGCTCCTCATCCTAACTCCGGTAAACATCTCGGTTGGTCTAGCTCACTAAGCTATTCCTATCTCGGGTCCTTCGGGGACTCTATCAAAAGGCATGTGGTCTACAGAAGACACAACATGTGTGGGAAAATCCTGTAAAGGGGTGAGTATAAAAATACTTAGTAGGCACCCCAAAACCCTAAAAGAAAAGGTAGAAACTGAATGGAATCAGTTCACTCAACCCAACCAGAGGGAACCCAAATGATAGAGAAAAAATATATCAAAACATCCTTTGTTATACATAACTGGTCATCTCAGTCCATAAGGGGTGTCAACCCAGACATGTGACAACACTACAAGGACTCACATAATCACCCAAATATACTCTCCTTAGACTCCAAGTCTCGGGAGGTTCTAACCTCAACCAGCTATAGGATTATAATCAAGGCTCTAAATATAACACACAATTAAGATAACCCAATCCATGAGATCATCCATAATAGATTTCATCGGTCCAAGAGACACACTCCATTGGGAACATCTCTACCGTTTCTGATGGTACATAGTATAGAACTCACTCCATTGGAAACAACTCACTAAGATAAACTCTAGTGTCCATCACTAGAGGCCCTGACATCGCTACCTTGTAGCCAACAAAAGATAAAAGAAACCCAAGTAGAGATACCCTCTCCTCACCACTACACACATTTGAGGGAGTACTGCTCTAGACTATGCACCATGTGCATCCTCTCTAGTGAGAGATAATGGAGGGACCCACACCTCGCCACTACCCTATAGTAGAGGGAGTACTAGATCCTAACTAACCCTTGAAAACTTTTTCACTCCTATATAGAGTGGTGCTCACCTCAATCCATAAAGGGAGAACTAACTCCTAACCAGTTATCACACATAACAAGTGGAGGGGCCTACTCTTCTTGATTGTTCTCCACAACTAAGGAATATCTAACTTCAGTAGAGGACCTGCTCCCTGCTACTAGTCAAATTTGGGGGAGTAAAAATCCATAGATGAGGACCCACACCCTGGTACAATAGGGGAGTATCACTCAAAAGATAGGGGACCCACACCTTGATACGATAAGGGAGTACCACTCAAAGGATAGAGGACCTGCACCCTAATATGACAGGAGAGTACAGCTCTTTAGATAGAGGACCCACACCCTGGCATGATAGGGGAGTACCACTCTATGGCTATAAGACCCACACCCTAGTATGATAGCAGAGTATATCTCTACCGGTATGATCACTATAGGGGACCCAAACCTAGACATAGTAGGGGAGTACAAACCCCAAGCTAGAGGACCCACTCCCTATTACGACAAGGGAGTACTAACTCTTCCAGAACAATACATATGGTATAGAGACCTTGACTTAACATACATGAATATTATATCATTTTAGATGAATATTTATCACAATATAAAGATACATTCCTGAGGACTGTAATATTTTAGTGTATTGGAAACTTGGAAATATAATCTTCAATATTGGTGAAAGATATTAAAAATATCCCTTAAATATCTTCCCATTTAGTAATCCTACTTAAAACCTTTCTTCATAACCTAGGGAAAGGAAACATAAGAAAGGGGTGAGCATAGATTATCATTAAGGGTAAAAAAGGATATATGTAAGCATAACATGAGCATAAGGTTATGATAACATGATTGTATCATTATAATATAAAACCCTATATATCAAATATTATAAACATAAATCATGGAATAAATATTGGTAGTTCATAATACATGAATCATAAGATAATAGATAGTATAATCTATGAAATCATAACATAGTAATAAGACATGGAATTATGGCAGACACATAAGAATATAAAATCATTCCCTATAATTCAAGGCTCATTGCCAAAACATATCAGGGAACTTAACGGGGTATACACATACTAGTAAGAATACACCACCATCCCTGGTCACATACCTTTCCTTATAGTGGATCAGGTTATACCTTTTTTCTATAATAGATCAATCCTGTTGAATTGTCCCCATCATTATCTTATGAGATATAAATATTTACTGAATGCCTTGAAGAGCTATAACAGGATCACTCAGAACTATCTGGTTCATCACATCATATAAGTTGTCATAGGATTACCCAACACTATCTAATCCACCTCATCATATAAATTGTAATGGGCTTACCTAGTGCTATCTGGGCCACATCATAGTATAAGCTATAATGAGCTTACCTAGTACTATCTAGGTCATCCCATAATATAAGATGTAATGGGATTACCTAATGCTATATATTATACACCATTGTAAAATATATTTTTATGAACCAAAACATGAATAAAGTACAAATAGATTTCATATCATCATAAAACTCAAAAAAGCATTTATTCTTTCATAAGTTTATTAACCCATGGAAAATTAATGGGTTTTATATCAATATCTTTGAAGCTTGATTAGCATGTTGAAAAGAAATGGGTTCCATAAAAATCACTCCATAAAAACATAAAACATTCAGAGAAATAATATGAATGGTATTCTAGTATAATATCCCTACTAAATCATAAACTATATCAAAGGACATCATCTTATATAAAGAATGATTTTGAAAGATCACTTGAAACATAACCTTTATTTAAAAAAATAACTTTTTAAAGAATATAGAATTTTCAAAATAATTTTCTTTGAAAAGCACTTTGAAAACATATAAAGGAATCCTTAAAATTAATTTAAAACAATTCTTGAGAAAAATATCTTTTTTAATTTGAAAATTTATTTTTAAAACATAAAACATTTTGAAAACCATTTCCTTTGAAAATAATCATGAAAACTTATAAATAAATATTTAAAAAACATTTAAATCACTTTTTAAAACATAAAACATTTTTTAAAATCCTTTTCCTTGAGAATTATCTTAAAAGGTAATTTAAAACATTTTTATAAAACATTATTTTGAAAGAATGTAGATTTCTGACCAAAGAGAGAGATAAAGTCAGATTTTCTTAAAAACTCTTTCTTAATTGTCTTAATTACCAAAGAGTTTAAAAATTGTACCATTACATGAAGATATCATGAATAAATAGAGTATAATAAAATGCATGATATTTCTTGAGAGACGTATCATAAGATTTCATCAATTGAATAACAATCATAAACAATCCTGATAAATGATAAGATGGTAGCAATAAATTGTTACCACTTTTGCAACTTTGAATCATAATCCCCTTGAATGAATAAAATTAAAAAAAAGATTTAAATATAATTAAAATAAATATATTCATGTTATAACATTTCAAAGTTCAGTATATAAACTTATTATAAGAATATATGAGCATAACATGGCATGTGTCTCAAAGAAGGCAAATTGAAACAAAATTACCTTACCGATTTGGTAACTTTTGAAACATAAAACCCATGAAAGAGAGACCATAAAATAGATATTTAAATACCAATAAATTTAAGGATAATAATCATAAAATACATTCATGGGAATTATATACACCACATAATAATAATAAGTGGTGAATATAGCATATATCTCACAAAAATAAAAGTGAGATGAGAAAACCCTTACCTTAAGTCTTGAATTTATTCATACGTGTTCAAAAATCTTGTATAATAAATAAAATTTTATTATATATAAATAAAATAACCATATTATTATATATAATACCATATAGTATTTGATTATGACTTTATATTACCCATTTATTTATAATTCCATGTTTATGTTATGTTTCAGGTAATATCTGTTTGGTTTTTCGTATATGTTTTGACTTGTTATTCTTGATCCTCTTAATTAGATCATTATTTACTTATTTAAAGAATGTAAAAAACTATATAAATTTAATATATATTCATTATATAAATATTTATAATAATCTATAAAATATATAAATATAAAATGGAATACATCGTTCATAGATACGGTAGGTCGTACATACACATGAATGTTTTTTCCGTTTTCTTGTCATATTGAAATAAATAAAGTAAATGAAATATATGAATATATGTATATATATTATTATAATATAATTATTATTTAATACATATCATATAAATTTACTAAACTCGTCCTTAATACATTCCATGCAAAGTGTGAATGAATCACATCGCTTTGGGGAGGCGATAGTCCACACGTCCACAAATAAAGTAATCATATTTACAAAAAATGGAAAGCATGAAGTTATGTTTTATATAATAATTATAGAATCATAAATACATAATAAATATCACATGTGTGATATAAAAACATTATTTCCATCATAATTCCCAAACATGAGAGGTGGTAAAGGAAAAACAAATGACATCATTTCGCATGGTAGTAGTCTGTCATACACACGAACGATAAGTTCATTACCCATTTGATGGAAGTGTGTGTAGGTGTAGTTTGAACCCTTATAATAGTAACATATAATTATATTGATGATATTTATTATAAGTACCCTACCTTAAAATATTACATAATATTGAATTAAATGAATAATTCACATTGAGGATATTTTCAGGTTTAGAGTTTTAGAGAATTAGGCCATAACTATTACATAACAACTTGAATATTACATGTATACACTACTACTCAGTATCCATTTTTTCATAAAATAAAAACTCTTAAAAGAAACATGTATAGTTCCATGTTTTAGACAGCATGACTTTTCCTTGATCCCATCCTTGACCCTATTCATATTTAAGTCTTGTGGAAAACATTTCAAAAACTTGGGATGAGCATAAAAATCTCAGTAAGGGTTATAAAATAAAGAAGGAAAAAATTATCCCATCAATAAATACAAATCAATGAAACCATACTTTTCAATCTTAACATACCTTAAGAAATCATAAGATTTATGAATAATATACACAAATCATAAATCATAAAGGTTACTTATGGAATCCATATCAAACTTACATTGTATCTATCATAACTACATAGGGAGTTACACTTGGAATACCCATCATAGTATATTCCCTAAATCTCTTAGGAGAAACATCACGTTTACCTCTGTCACGTTACCCAATGCATTGGAGAGCTATCTTGGGCTCACCCACCCTAGGTTTATCACGGAACCACCCATATACGTAAAAGAAATTACCAATAACCATAACATAATAATAACACATATCACAAGTATAAATGAAATATAACATTTCCAAATTCCAATATATCAAATCATGATATTGAAATAAACAATGCTTTATCAAATCATTTTCAAAACCATTTAAAAAGAGATTTTTTGAATCAAAGTGTCCCATACCACTTTTAAGCTTTTAAATGAATTATAATTTGAATATAATAATTTCCATATAAATAAATCCTAAAACCCATTTTGAAAACATGGATATTAATGTGAAATATTTAGAAGAATAAATCTTTAAAACATTTAAAATTATATTTTAGTTAGAGTTCCTAACCAAAAGAGAGACACTTGAATACAAATAATTGAGGTAATAAGAACTTTATAATAGCATGAGAATAAAGGGATTCATGATATACTATGTCAAAGTACATTATATACACCATATAAAATTTAATTGGTGTATAACAACAAAGAAGTCTCAATGGAATTTAAATTGAGATGAAATCTCTTATGAAGACCGTATCCTTAGGTTAAGGATAAATCAAGGAAATAATTATGTGTGACAAATATAAATACAATAAATATGATTGGATATTTAGTTTAAATAAATCAGAGGACATTAACACATATTCTTGTAAAAACAACACCAATGAATTGGATTTTTAACTCAATAAATGGAGATTGAGTTAAAGATTACTCTTATCAAGTTCATATCGATGAATTGAGAATTTATCAATGGAGTGATTATGTGTATCAAAATTATATCCACAAAAAGGGGAGTGGAAATTACTAAACAAATAATAAATACTGATTCCACACATAATCATGGAGTAAAATAATCAATAAAGTATGCGTAAAGCCCACTGAGTAGAAATTGAAGTTTGAAATTCCCTTACTAATTTGGTAACTTATAAAACATACAGCCCATGAAATAAGGATCATACAATGAAGATTTAAATACCCATAAAATTAATTATATTACACAATTAATACAATCATGGGTAGTACATACACCACACAAAAGGAGATATTAGAAAATATAGCATGAATCTCACGGGAAAAAAAAGTGAGATGAAAATCTCTTACCACATTGTAATCAATCGCGTCGTATGACCAAAAGTTAATAACCACCAAATGATTCATAGAATAAAATGAATATAAATAGAATCATGATAATATATTTCAAATGTCAGTACACAATACACCACATGCAATAAATAAGTGGCGAACAATGGAAATCTCACGGAATTAAAAGTGAGATAAGAAAATCTCTTACCTCGTGTCCGAATTGACTTGTTTGTTCCTTGTTCTTCCTGAATAATAAATTAAAGTTAATTTATACTTTATTAAGAACCATTTTAAAGTTTATTATTCTTTTTATATCAGTTATTACCATGTTATAGATATTATTCAATCATTTAATTTAATAATGGTCGTTTGGTCGATATTTGGTACTTGAGTAAAAAATATAGACTTTTTATAATTACAAGTTGTTCACATATTCAAAAGTTCATTATATCCAAAATTATATTCATGATTTAGATATCATATATATAATATATATCCAGTATATACATCTATTTATAATAGTACATGACATTTGGAGGTAAGAAATGAAATGCACCATTCATGGAGATGGTAAGTTGTACGTACGCATGAACGCTACTTTCATTTCTATTTCTTATTTTAATGGAATTAAAACATAATTATAAATAGTTATATTATAATTATAGTATAATATCATAAATAATATCATTAAATCCATCCTTTATATGTCCCACATATGGCATTAACGAGTCATATCACTTTGAGGGGGCGGTAGTCCGCACTTCCTCAAATGAAATTATTGCGTTTACCCATAATGGAAACCATAAAGGTAGGATATAAATTTAAAATACAAAATCATAAATAAAATATAAACATAATTTATATCATATATAAATACAATTCCATCTTAATGGCCACCATGAGAGGAGGTAGGAGATAATCGAACAATCATCGTTTCGTGAGGCGTTAGTTTTCCATCCACAGAAACAGTATGTTCTTCACCCATTAGATGGAGGTGTGTGTAAGTGTAGTTAAGATCATTATCATAACAACATCCTAGTATACTGAGGATACTTTTTTTGTTATAAAATAAAGTAATAAAAAGAGTTTAGGGGTTGGATAAGTAAAATAAAAGAAAATAAGTTAAGAGGAATTGTTACCTTTAATTTGGGTAACTTCCTTTGGTTTGAACCAAAAGGACTTATTGAAGTGCCTTCTGCCTAAGGTAAGGCTTCTAGGAGAAGTATAGGGATGTAGAGAGCTTAATTGGGTAGATTTTGGATGAGACTAAAGGCTTGAGAGATGTGAGGAATTGGTTAGAAGTGGTGTCCTTTTATAAGGGGGAGGAGGGGCTCTTTAGGAAAGTGTGAAAATATTATTTTATTATATAATGATATTCAGTTTATAAAAATCAAAAAATAATTGGATTCAAAGATAAGATGACTCGTGGTCAAAATAAAATCATCCAATAGAAATTGGACAGGTTTTGGATAATATTTTAATCATTATAATCTTATTTATTTAAATCATTTATTAATGAGGTAAATACTGCATCATTATTGTGTCATAAATAATTTAATTTATTTGTTTTCTAAAAATTATAAAAAAAAATACAATGATGTAGTAAATATTTTTATCTTTCCAATTAATATTTATAGTCAAAAATATTACTTATATAACACCATATAAAAATTAATTTACTAAAAGATATTTGTTTTTGTCATTTTTGCCTTTACATTAAGTTAATTAATCTAAATTGACATTATCACTCCCAAGTGGCTCAATGGGGTCTCATAATCGACCCAAAGATGATCATGGTCATAAATGACTCAACAAATAAGGTTTGGAAAATTGTTAAGGTAATTTTTAATTATTATAATAATATTTTTACCTTGAATTACCATATTTACCTTTAACTGTAGTAAAAAAAGTTAAAAGTTTCTATTCACCAAAAATTATTTTCATCTTATTGAACCACATTTTACCGAAAAGTCGTAGGCCTAGGAAAAAATTCCCAGTCCTAAAAATTTATTAAATAAAAATATAGCACAAGTACAAAGGTTCAAAATGATGCAACATGCCCAACAAAGTCAAAAGGGTTCATATTCCTCACCAGTTTCGACATCTGAAGCCACCTCCGGATCAGCTGATTCCCACTCAGATTGAGAATTATAGGAACTGATCATTTTGACATAGTTCTCCCTTATTCGCAGTTGCTCTGAAGTCAATGGCTCCCTAGACAACTGCTTGTTGACCCGCCCCTGCTTCGGATCCATCTCTTTCCATTTCGAATCCTTGAAGGAGGATCTGGTAGACACCGTCTTTGGCATGTTAGAGTAATCCTTCTGTGGCTTCCTATTTGGTGGAGCAGTGAACGTCCCCACATTATCATTTCCTTTCTTCCTCCCATTATATATTATATCACCATAATATGTCATGACATGGCTGTTGGGAGATTTTTCTTTATTCTCATCAAAGACATCCCCCCACTTACTTGGTAACTCCAATAAGTCATCCTCCTTCCGATGATTCTCATGCACTAAACCAGATCTCACCTGAGAAAATTGCCTATTATTGTCTATCACTACCATGCATTGACCATGCTCCCCATTTCCCTGCCCCTCATTAAAATCGACATCCCCACAATAAACATGTTCTTCTCCTGCTATAAAATTATGTTGCAACCCTGACTGCTCCGGGGGTAACTCCTTGTTCCCCATAGCTTCATGTCCATCCAAAGCCATCTCTCTAGATGCTTCCTTTTCTAGACCATCCTCCTCAGTCATTATCACTTCAAAATTATTATCAACCTCAATACCCGGGACCTCCTTCATGACAACCACCAAACCCCTAGAATCCATTCCCACTCCGCCATTGCAACCATAAGCCAAGGGGACTTGAGGAACCACAAAATCCCCATTTTCAATATCCAGATTCAGGTTGCCCGCTCTACCCCTGTCCCCGCAGCAGACACCACACCCAAATCGCAGTACATCCTTCTGAAGACCTCAGCCATAGTCGGGTTAGAGGGTGTATCCATGTTCTTCTTCAGAGGCCCATGGCCATCCTGTTGAGCAGTACCATCATCATGGCCATGAGGCTCACGAATTTCTGGAGGCGCAGGAGCTTGAGCCGCAGAGTCATACTCCCTCATATCTTGAATATATTTCTCTGGTCCAGCACAGGTATGAGAAATTTCACCACAGCATCCCTACACCCCATCATGGGCTGAGACTCCACCAGCAAGCTGCAAGACACTCTTATCACAATGACACAATGGAGCCAGATGCCCCAAACGACAACAGTTCACGCAGAAAGGGACCCAGGATTCGAAGTAGACCAATTGGTGACACCGGAGCTCACCTTAAATGTTGACACATATAGACTCAGTCGGTTCCTTAGACACATCAATCTCAACACAAATCCTCAGAGAAATTGGATGGAGGAGAGAGCGGGTGCGAGAATCCGTGCATAAAAATCAACCAATCATATTCCCGATCAGACGTAGAATCACCAAATTTTGAAAAGGAAATGGAAGACCCGGAAGGGTGATCCAAATCATCATCATTGGAGGATCACAATGCATATGAAACCAAAAAGACCACTGGAAGAGAGAAAAATGAGAGCCTTCCACCGAACGTGGGGCAGAGGACCAGGCATAAATCAAATTGTCTTCATTGCTAAAGTGGATTTGAAAATGCCTCGCATCCAGAATCCCGAACACTGCTTTTTCACGAATCTTCCAGGAAGAAGAAACATACCTATCAAATGATGAAAATGAGGGACGATTCCTTCCAAAGCGAGCAACTAAAGTCATATCCAACAGCGATGAAGCCTTTTCAAACTCTAGCCGGGAAATCGGAACAGAAATCACACTGTTAACCCGCTGCGGAACCTTAGGGAAAATCTTGATCTCCAGATGATCAGGTGGGAGGGAGAGATCAGAAACATGAGAGGAGGAGCGATGAAGGGATCGTGGAAGACGACGAGAACCATCATCCCCCCTCCCGGGTCGAGGCACAGGGAGGGGTGACCATGTCGAATTCATCCGCTACACCATCAGAGGACAAGGGGTGAAGATCCAGACCACATCATCACCTTATATTGACTCTCACTCATCAAAACATGTTTTTGGGTAACGAGGTATTGGGATGGCCTACCCACCTGCGCGTCGCACATCCCCAGTGAGGCCCAAGGTGGCCAACCCTTGGGCTTAGGCCAGTTCCTAATGGGGTAGAGGGGACCACGAGTGGTTTGCTAGCATATAGTACGCATTGCCTTGCGAGGACTCGAACCCGGAACCTTAGGGTCAGGATGCCACCGCCTTTAAACAACTTACCTGTGCCCCATGGGCAGAAACGTGTTGTTGGGTAATGAGGTATTGGGCTGGCCTGCCCACCTGTGCGTTGCACGTCCCTAGAGAGGCCCAAGGTGGAAAACCCTTTGGCTTAGGCCAGTTCCCAATGGGGTGGAGGGGCCCATGAGTGGTTTGCTAGCATATAGTGCGCGTTGCCTTGTGAGGACTCGAACCTGGAACCTCAGGGTTAAGATGCCACCACCTTTAACCAACTCACTCATGCCCCGCGGACAAACGTGTTGTTGGGTAACAAGGTATTGGGCTGGCCTTCCCACCTGCGTGCCGCATGTCCCCAGCGAGGCCCAAGGTGGCCAACCCTTGGTCTTAGGACAGTTCCCAACGGGGTAGAGGCGGCCACGAGTGGTTTGCTAGCATATAGTATGCATTGCCTTGCGAGGACTCGAACACAGAACCTCGGGGTCAGGACGCCACCGCCTTTAACCAACTCACTCGTGCCCCGCAGGTGAATGTGTTGTTGGGTAATGAGGTATTGGGTTGGCCTGCCCACCTGCATGTCGCACGTCCCCAGTGAGGTCCAAGGTGGCCAACCCTTGGGAAACACGCACTATATGGTAGCAAACCACTCGTGGGCCCCTCTACCCCATTGGGAACTATCCTAAGCCCAAGGGTTGGCCACCTTGGGCCTCACTGGGGATGTGCAGCATGCAGGTGGGAAGGCCAGCCCAATACCTTGTTACCCAACAACACGTTTTTAGCTCGCAGGGCACGGGTGAGTTGGTTAAAGGTAGTGGCATCCTAACCCCGAGGTTCCGGGTTCGAGTCCTCACAAGGAAATCTATACTATATGCTAGAAAAGCACTCGTGGTTCCCTCTACCCCATTGGTAACAGGCCTAAGCCCAAGGGTTGGCCACCTTGGGCCTCGCTGGGGACATGTGGCGCACAGGTGGGCAGGCCAGCCCAATACCTCGTTACCCAACAACATGTTTATTGAACCACATTTTACTTAATAATAACAACCATGTATGTTATATTTTCAAAATTCAATTCACAGAAGCGGTAAAATTTTATTTAGATGAAAAATTCAGTTTTTAACTACTACTAAGTGGTTTCACTATTCATCAAAAATTGAAGTTTTTCAGAAAAATACCAAAAATTCAGCCTAATCTATATTTGATATTATGAATTCAAAAATTATGTCTATTTTATCAAATTCTAAACATATAATTTTCATTAATTAATTTAAAATTAATTCTTGTTGTTAATACAAATAGCGTGTTTTTAAGAAACAATAACTATCAGAAGATTGACACTTGTTTATGTCCAATTTAAAAGTGAAAATAATTCCAATGACCAAAATTGAATTAAATGGTAAAAATATATTCTAATTAAACTTTAAAACCAATTAAAAAGATAATCTAACCATATAAATAAATTATATTATAACGCAGTTTTGAATTAAAATACAATATTTTTCACTATTTATTAAAAAATGAACTTTATCGGAAAAATCCCAAAAATTTACACAAAGTAAATTTTGATGTCCCCATTATAAAGAAGGATTTTATTTGGTAATATATAACATATATAAATTACTAAAACTAGATTTAAAGATGGTTCGCCATTAAAAGGTGGTAAATCGACCTTTTACTGAATATTAGAGTGTTCATGCTTAAAATTAGATTCATTCGTACTTTAAGCCCCTAACTTTTATTGGATAATTGTAAAAAAATTAACAAACATATATAATCATATTTTAGTTAATTATATTCATTCCCACCATAAAATGGCTAGGCATTAACTACCATTTAAAATAATAATATTATATTATTAGTGTGCAATGTAAGATTTCAAAGAAACCTGTTGTTGTGTATCGGATACGTCATCGAACATAGTGTCCCATTTAATGCAAAGAAACTTGTTGTTGTGTATCGGGTACGCCATCGAACATAGTGTCCCCTTTAATGTAAAATTAATATTTAATTCAAAAATATTAATAAATATGAAAAATGTCATGTTCTTTATTTACCTAGGGTGTTACATTTATGTTATTATATAATCATGGAATAAGAATAAATGAATGGGTGGAGGAAGAAATAAAACATAAATGTAGTTTATTTTGTCAAAAAAAAAGTATAAAAGTGTAAAAAATTAGATTTAAAATGGGTTCTACATTAAAAGGTGGTAAAATTAACTTTTTTAAAAATAAATCTTTTTATTCATAAAATTGGATTTATTCTTATGTTATTCTTATTAAATATGTTGGATGAGTGTCAAAAAAATTGATTGAATATATAATATATAAATTTTATTAAAACATTCATCAAAAGTGGTTTGTTTAATTTGTTAAGATAAAATGGTGTTTGTAAATAGAAATATATTTTTCTTAGAAAAGTAATTTATTCATTCTCAAATTGTTCAAACTTTCATTTATAACTAATTTATAATCAAAGGATTCATTTTATATACATTTTTAGATCATATTTTCGTAATTTAGTTAATTTTATTTGTAAATTCCATTCCAATGGCTAGGTGGTGACTATAATAATATTTTAATAAAAATATTAATATTATATTTTAGTTTAATAAAACTCTACCTTTCATGTAACGCAAGCTATCAAAGGAACCCTACATTGTGTATAACGTAAGAAAAACACAGTGTTGCATGCACCTCAAGATAATATAAGTATTCCATGTGGTGAAAACTTAAATTAGTGTTGTGTATAATGCAAGACAAACTTAATTCTTTCAAATAAAAAATATACATATTCAATGTTTTGTAAAACTCAAAATATAAAAAAAGTTAAATTAATTTGGAAAATAGAATTATTTCACAAAATCTTAGGGCATTACATTCTACCCCCTTAAAATGAATTTCACCATAGAAATTCTTCTGGTTTATCAAAGGTTTTATACTTGAAAGTTCCTTTCATAGAAACCCATATCATAAAAATGAATACTAAACTTTATTTAAAAAGGGAAAGGTTGAAACATAATGGTTACCTAAAGTAACTCATAACTAGGTTTTCACATTGGAGAACATTGGTGGAAAGTAAAAATATGGACATAGAAGAAAAATCTAACAATCAAGTTTTGATGGAGAGTGATATAAAACATAGATAGGATAATTTTAATGATTACAAATCTGTAACCCAAAGAGGCTTGAAAAAGGTCATTGATATCATCAAAATGATAATATTGGGGCAACATTTTATTTTAAGAACATTTTTCTTAAATTTGATGAATTTTCACATGTAGATGTAATTACTTGATTTCAGCTCAATCTCGCCCCTTTTTGGGCCTTGATCATTTTCACTTCATATCTTATTCTAATAAATGAAGGTGTATTTTTCATTCCTGGAGCATTAGAAAATCATGAGATTAATAAATAGAATGATAGGTCATTCCATCTATCTTTATCATAGAAAAATGGTTATCACAAGTTATCCAATATGCATAAATCCTCATATAAAGAGATAATACTTTAATCTCTAAAACCTCATCCAAATTTTAACATAAACCATTTCATAAATGGTTAACCTTATAACCCTTCTGAAAGATGAAATTCCAAAATATTATAAATAAGGTCACTAAATTTCTAAAAAATAGTTTAGCATTGATCCCCTATATAACATAAAGTAGCTATTATTTATTACATACCAAACATGTGAATAACTTCATTGTGTATTCTCTTGAAATATGGTATTTACCTAAATTACCATAAATCCTTTTTGAAAACATGAATATTTCCTTATTCCAAACTTTATTAGATATATTCATTATATCCAAAAATGTTGTAAACTCCATTCATGAAAGAATAAACTACTTTTTAAACAAATCCACAATCAGTTCCATGGTAATCAGTAATATCCAATTTACTTTATCCATAATCATCTCTTTATCCAAGCTAAACACAATTTTTACAACATCAGTAACACATTAAGGGTTACCTTCCCCTAATCAAAATATCACCTTTCCATTAAATCACTTTTCTAGGTCATCAGAACCATTAAATATATTTTTAAAAATCCTTAATGGAAAGAATATACTTCATGATTTATATAACATAATTATTGAATACCAATACATATACACTTCAATCATATGACTTTATTCTTAAACCATTACTTAGGATTAATCATCTTATTCCTTAATACCCCTTTCATGAATATGATATATGAATCTTGTATTAAGGTTCCTAAACCTAAATGTAAGAAGGATTCTTATGTTTAATGTAAAAAATACTATTAGAACATACCATGCCTTTCACATTTCATTTGTAGTCTCTTTATCTTTAGTAGTATAATCAATACTCATTCTACCTTACTGATTTTTTTCATGATATTTCCACTTAGGACATAGATTTTTATAATTTCCATAATTTACACATTTGAAACATTCAATGTTAACCTAATTACTTTTAGTTCCCATAATTGAATAAAACTAGAAATAATAGTGTGAGCAGAACTTATCATAGAATAAAACCACATAATCATGAAAAATCACTTATAGGATGTATAAATTATGACACCTTTTTAAAATTTATGACACATTAGGCTTATCCTTAGAGGCATCCCTAGACATATCCTTATAAATATCCCTAGGTATGTCACTAAGGTTTTCTCATCTTAATTTACAAAGGTTGGAAAAATCTTTCCTTTGATAACAACTATAGAGACCCAGGATTAACATACATGGATATTACATCATTTTAGATGAATATTCATAACATTACAAAAATAAATATCTGAGGACCATAATAGTTTAGTGTATTTGGAAACTTGGAAACATAATATTCTATCTTGGTGAAAGATATTCAACATATCCCTTAAATGTATTCCTCTTTAGTACTCCTACTTAAGACATTTCTTCATAACTAGGGGAAAGGAAAAATAATAAAGAGGTTAGCTCAGATGATCAGTAAGGGTAGATAAGGGAGATATATAAGCATAACAAGAGCATAAGGGTATGATAACATGATCGTATCATTATAAGATCATACCCTATATATTAAAGATCATAAACTTGGATCATGGAATAAATATTGGAAGTTCATAATACATGAATCATAAGATAATCGAGAACATAATCCATGAAATCATAACATATGAATAAGACATGAAATTTTGGAAGACACATAAGAATATAAAATCATTTTCTATAAGTCAAGGCTCATTTCCAAAATTTATCAGGGCACTTAATGGGGGCCACACCTACTTGGGGGATACACCACCATCCCCAATATCTTCTCTTTCCTTATAGTGGATCAAGTTTTACCTTCTTCCCATATTGGATCAAGTGCATCGACTTGTTCCCATCATTATCTTATGAGATATAAATCTTTACCCAATTCATTGGAGAGATATAATGGGCTCACTAAAAGATATCTGAGCTTCCCCATTGTATAAGATGTAATAGGCTTACTCGATGCTATTTGGGATACCCCGTTATATAAGTTGTAATGGGATTACCTAGTCCTATTTGGGTCACCCCATCGTATAAGTTGTAATGGGCTTACCCGGTGCTATCTGGGACACCCCATCGTATAATATGTAATGGGATTACTTAGCACTATCTAGGTCACCCCATAGTATAATATATTCCCATGAAAAACAACATGAATAAATTACAAAGATATTTCAAATCATCATAAAACTCATAAAAACAATTATTCTTTCATAACTTAATTAACACCTGGAAAAGAAATGGGTTTTGTGTCAATATCTTTGAAACATGATTATCCCATTGATAAGAAACGAGTTCTATAAAAATCATTCCATAAAAACATAAACCATTTAGAGAAATAATATGGCCGGTATCCTTGGATCATATCCCTAGTAAATAATAAACTATATCAAAGGAAATCATCTTAGATGGAGAAATATTTTGAAAGATTACTTGAAACGTAACCTTTATTTAAAAAAATATCTTTTCAAAACATATAAAATTTTCAAAATAATTTTATTTGAAAACAACTTTTAGAAGATATAAAGTAATAATTAAAATTCATTTAAAACATTTCTTAATGAAAATATCCATTCTACTTTAAAAAATTCTTTATAAAACATAAAACATTTTGAAAACCATTTTTTTTTAAAATAACAGTGAAATCTTATAAAGGAATCTTTAAAAAAACATTTAAACAAATTTTTAAAACATAAAAAAATTTGAATTCTTTTACATGAAAATGATCTTGTAATTTCATTTAAAAAAATTTAAAACATTTATAGAAAACATTGTTTTGAAAGAAGGAATATTTCCAACTGAATAGAGAGATAAGGTCATATTTTCTTAAAAAAATCTTAATTATCTTAAGTACCAAAGAGTAGAAAAATGGTACCATTACATTGAAGATATCATGATAATAATAGGATAATAAAATTAATGAGATTTATTAATATATGGATCATAATATTTCATCAATGGAAGAATAATCAGAAACAATCCTGATAAACGATGAGATTGTATTAATAAATTGTTACCACTTTGGTAACTTTGAATCATAATCCCCATGAAATAATAAAATTAAATTAAGATTTAAATACAATTAAAATAAATATATTCATGATAAAACATTTAAAAGGTAAGTATATACACCTTGTATAAGAATATAGGTGCATAACATGGCATGTGTCTCAAAGAAGGAAATCGAGACAAAATTACCTTATCGATTTAGTAACTTTGGAACCGTAAATTCCATAAAAGAGAGATCATAAAATGGATATGTAAATACCAATAAATTTAAGTATAAAAATAATATAATGCATTCATGGTAAGTGTATAAACCACACAATAATAATAAGTGGTGAATATAGCATATATCTCATAGAGATAAAAGTGAGACGAGAAATCCCTCACCTTAAGTATTGAATTTCTTCGTACACATTAAAACCTAAATTATAATAAATATAAGTTTATTATAAATATAGAATAGAACCATATTCTTATATATAATACCATATATGATTTTATTATAACTTTATATTACCCTTTTATTAATAATTCCATGTTAATGTTACGTTTCAGGTAATATCTGCTTTGTTTTTCATATATGTTTTGACTTTTTATTCTTGATCCTCTTAATTATATAATGATTTTATTATTTCTAGAATGTAAATAATGAAATAAATATAATATATATTCATCATATAAATATTTATAATAATCTATAAAAGATATAAATATGAAATGGAATGCACCATTCATGGAGAAGGTAGGTCGTACGTACGCATGAACGTTGTTTCAATTTTATTATTGTATTGAATGGAATAAAGTAAATGAAATATGTTTGTGTGTGTGTGTGTGTTGATTCCCTAAAAATGAGTATAAAAAAATTCAAAAATTAATAAATACCTGAATATGGTTATTATCCTCCCCACAAAATCAAATGGAAAAGACGGTGGTCGAGACCCATGGGTCGCATGAGCCTCCAAGGGACATGTGATCACATGACCATCATGATGTCACATGAAGACTCCATGCACATAGCATAACCTACATTGGATCTCATTGAACCCATTTCAACAAGATCTCCTACTCTTTTGAAGGTGCCTATGAAAACCAGTGGTCGCGTGGCGGCAGCCGGATAAGCTCTCCCAGGCCACGCAGTTTGTCATCAGTGAGCACCTGAAAACCCATCCAAAAATCTTTTATAAATAGGAAAAAAGGAATATACCTCTAGAGATTGTAAAGATAATGCAACACATCACCAATGGAAAGGGTAATTTTCCTTTAATACATTCAAGAAAACTCACCATACTCCCAAACCTTTGTAAAATAAAACAATGGAAATAAAAGCGGAGGAGGCTGGAACCAGTCACGGTCAGAGACCACTAGTGCCATCGTAAACATCGCACCATATTGTCATACCCCATCGATCCAGTAACAAACAAATAATTAAAACAAAAATCAAGAAAGAACGCCTAATTGAAAAGAAAAATCCATCAATATTCCACCATCGAGAAAAAAATAAACAAACCATCTCTGAAAACATGAGGAAGAAACCCAAAAAAAATAAACCAGTGTTGAAGAGTCATGTCTAAAATGATGGAAGCCACCAAACCACACCCCGCAAGACCCCAACCACATGAGTGACTCATCTTGAAAAATTCCATCAGTATTCCATCCTCATCACACGAAGACCCCCAGGTATTTCTAGTAAACCTTACACTCCCTTTTGGCTCCACGAGGACAAACAGATGGATTTTTCTACTAAATGCTTATGCATCTCTATAGGACCTTTTTTGGTCATGAGACTTGTCACTAAAAGGAAAAGTGTTTACCTTAAAAACACCCAAGAAACCTCATGAACTCCATAACCTTTGTAAAATAAAACAAATGAAATAAAAGAGGGACGAGGTGGAATCCTCTCACGATTGTAGAAATCTTGTGATGTGTAAGGAAGTTCGTAGCACAGTCTCACAAGACTACTTGACAAGAAAACCTGATCCCATGAAGGCCCCTTAACAAAACATATGTGTATCATAGAAATTCCCTGAAAAGTCACCTGAGATCATGGGAAGGCCTTTCTATAGACGCCCTTATCTCACAAAAGCCCTTGGACATGCCGATATGACAACAAGTAATTCCTTTGGAATATCTTACATGATTCAACAAGTCCCCATTAATTAGAAACAATAAAAAATAATGATAAGTTGATGGGAGGGAATCACTATCACTGAAAATAAGGCGATACCCTCAGGATGATCCACAGTAGGGACTCATGAAGATGAGTGATGTTGAGGCCCTTCGCTGACTCCATTATGGATTCACACAAGATACACCACAAAAAGCGGAAAACAATTGAAGTGGAAAGGCCTATAAATCCCCCACCCAAGCATGAAAAATGCACTACAACTTACCGTAATGGATGATATGTTGGGTAGATGGACGAACCCTAGGAACCCCGCACCGGTGCTAGAGAGGATTTCTTGGAGAAGTGGATCTCATATCCAGTAAGTTCCTTGTCAGGTAATAGTCCGAAAAACCATTTTAGTAATCATGATACATGAATAAAAACTTCTCATGATCATCATAGATCATGAGAAGGATCTATGGTAGGACATAAGAAGGTCATTCAGTTCACCTTCTAGATCATGTGATACTTAAAACAAGCTAACACTGACCAAATCTAAGTAATTCATGATTTAAAGGCTCAAACTAAGTCTAATAAATGGGAGATACAAGTGAATACAGATTAAATAATACCCATGCGCTCTGCATGAACCACCCAATACATGAAACAACACCAAATTATGTCATTCAAGTCTCGTTAAACCCCTTAGGCATGTCATCGTATTCTCGTGAATACCTCCAGGATCACCACTCAAGCCTTGTGATGACCTTCAAGAAATGTCTCCTGACTCATATAATGGCACTAGTTCAGGTTAGTTAAATCTCACAATAGCATCTGGGCATGTCAACTAGATCTCATGGTGCCCTTTAGGTATGCCATCTAGGTCTCGCCTTTTGAACTTGTCATCCAAGACATGTGCCACCCGCCAAGACATGTCACAATGACTCTCACGACACCATCCATATGTTTCATCCACCTCTCTGATGAAACAACGGAAATTCAACTGGATCATGTGACACCCTCTAGAAAATCCATCCAAGTCATGTGATGGATTCTAGGACAATCCACTCGGGTATTGCGATGTCCTCCAGAAAATTCAACCCTAATCATGTGAAAAAACCTTTAAACATACCATCCAGGATACATGAAGACCTATAGAAAAGTCAACTGTATCACATGATTTCATTTTAACATGTCAGGCATACATTCTATGATATATTAAGCAGACAACTAAGGCATGTCGAATGGATAATCAACACATGACGGGAAGGCAAGCAGGTCAGGTCAATAGGGAATCCTGATATTTGATAACTTTTCTTATCCTTGGTGTGTAATCCCTGAATATAAGGGCATCATTGATGTGTAATCCTTGACCAATGAAATAATAGGATATACCCTGAATATAGGGAAACCTCAGAGTTGAATCCCCGATCAAGGGAACTAGGATGACTCTGATTCCTATAATAACTAGGATATGTAGGATGCCTATCTAAGGACCCATTTCCATATTAAAACACCCCAAGGGTATACTATAAGAAATGAGATTGATCATTTTACATCCATTGTTTCTCATACCGATCATAGCTCATATGGGATTAGGTGGGTGCAATAATCATATTATTTTCATTACAAGCCTCCACGAAGGAAAGGGAAACCGCATAGTGCAAGAGCCAATCAAGGGAACTATGAAGAATTTGATTACTACTATAACCAAGATACATAGGATGCCTTCCTAAGGAATGATTCTGTTGGGAAAAAATCCCTCAAGGAAACATTGCAGTATTTTTGGGTTGATTGTGTTTATTGACAAAGCCGGCTTTCATGGATATTTGTCGAGTTCCCAAGAAGTTGTTGACAATCCTTGTTAACAAAGAACGATGACAAAGGAAAGGATGATCTGGAGGCGGTACAAAAGAGCAGTACAAGGTGGCACTGTTTCCCAGTGTTTGCCAAATTTTTGGGGTCCAAAATTTGGAAATTGGTGAGCATCGTGAAAATAGGATTTCCATGAAGAGCATAACTTAATATGGTAAAGGCATGAATTTCGCGAAGATAGGATTCATGTTTTGGAAATTGCAAAGACCAGAATAATGGAGGCAGTGAGTATTCACGATTACGTCAAGCTTCGCGAATGGCAGAGGCTGAATCGCATCGCGGCGGTGAAGGGCTTTGCGAGGAAGCTTCATGGTGAAGGCGCAAAGGAATGTTGACGGTGATGCTTCGCGATTACGTCAAGATTCGCGAATGGCAGAGGCTGAAGCACATCGCGGCGGTGAAGGGATTTGCGAGGAAGCTTCGTGGCGAAGGCGCGAAGGAATTTTGATGGTGATGCTTCGCGATTACATCAAGCTCCGCGAATGGAAAATTTCTATGGTGCTTCGTGATTTGGACAGAATTCCGGCAAAAACTTTGGAGCTTCACGATTGGCGATGACGTGGCATTGACTTCGCGTGGAAGGGTCGAGGGTCGGTGGAATCGCCTATAAATAGAGGCCGACCCCCTCGAGAGAAGAAGAGAGAATTTTCAGAGAAAATCATTTGCTCTCGATTTGCGAAGGTGGTTCGCGGAGCCAGTGTGCTTCGCGAAAGAGGTGCTTCGCAGCGGCTATTGTAGCTCCGTGAAACCTGTGAGGTCCGCGTTGGCTTATTAAGCTTCGCGAGGGATGTTGCTTTGCGATGGCTTGAGCTTCGTGGTAGTGCTTCATGAAAGTGCTTCGCGAAAGTGCTTTGCGAAAAGGCAGGAGCTTCGCAAAGGCTTGTTTGAGCTTCACGAAATTGGGAGCTTCACGAAGTGGGGTGCTTTGCGAAGGTGTTTCCAAAAGGAATTGCCCAGTGTTCAGAAAGAAAAGAGGTATTCATCAGTGGATGAAATTTGGATATTAACAGAGCATCCATCATCAGTTAAGGATGCATTTATTCATGCAAATGAAGAGACCTATAGGTCTATAAACTGTGAATGAATACCTTCATAGAGCAGTGAGCTTCGGAAGAGGAAGAAGGTGATCCTCTCCACCGGCAGTGAGCCAGAGAGAGAGAAATAGGGAGTGACCCTTGGGAAATCAGTGAGCTGACCCTAAACATTGTAAGGGCAGTGAGCCTGGGCATAGAAGTGATCTATCCTGAACCATTGTATCCACAGCTAGTGAAGTATAGTGTAATTTGGTACGACCGGCAACCTGTTGGCGTATGCTCCTTGGACGTAGCCCTTAGCGGTGAACCAAGTAAAATTATTGTGTCCTGTGCTTGCTTTACTTTCTGTTTATATTGTGCAACAAGAAAAGAGAGAAGAGTGTTTTTCTTAACAGCGAAACAAGATCATAATGGGATTTAATTTTAAATTAGTCATACCCTGATTCACCCCCCCCCCCTCTCAGGGTATTCAGCCTTGTGGACCTAACAATTGGTATCATAGGGAAGGTTGACAGTTGTTCTTCTCTAAAATGGTGGTCACTAATCATAGAGGGATTCCAATCTTCGATGGATGTAATTTTCAGATATGGAAGAATCGAATGCAACACTATTTCCAATCTTTGGGAATGGATGTGTTTTCAGCAGCTATGCATGGTATCACAGCTGATATTACTAGTGGTGCATTATCAGAAGCTGAGCATAAAGAGTTGGATGCTGATTCCAAAGCAATCAATGCCTTAGGGGGAGCCCTTTCCAATCCCATATATACAAAGGTGATGTCATGCAAAACATCACATGCCATCTGGGAAAAGCTTTTGAATATTTATGAAGGGGATACAAAAGTCAGAGAGGCAAAGCTTCAAGTGTTGTGGAACAAGTATGAAGATCTGAGAATGAACCCGAATGATTCTGTTGATGCATTCTTTGACAGGGTAAATGCTGTGGTAGAAGACATGCGGGGTCTTGGAGAAATTCTCGAAGATATAAAAATTGTGAAGCGCATATTGAGAAAACTTCCACCTCGGTTCAATCCGAAAGTTTCTATTTTGGAATATAAAGACCCAAAAGAACTGACATTGGATAACCTGCACAGCACTCTTGTTGCATATGAAATGAGAAACGATGATAACGAGACTGTGGAAAAGGGGAAATCCAAAGAGGTGGCATTCAAGGCCTTGAAGAAACTCACCATTCAAGATTCTAATGAAGAAGAAGAGACAGATGAGGTGATGTCATTCCTTTCTTTAAATCTCCAAAGAGGAAGAGGAAATTTAAAGGTAAACTTCCACTAGCATGCTTTCGATGTAGAAAGGTTGGTCATCTTGCAGAAAGATGCCCCAATAAATTTCAAGATAATGATGATGATGATGATGAAGTTGAAATTCCCAAGAAAAAGACTTCAGCATTTGTGAAAGGGAAGAAGCAATTTAAGAGAAATTTCTTCAAGAAAAAGAATCTTATTTCACAAGAATTTGAAATTTCAAATGATTCTGAGGATGAAGAGGTTGAGGAAATAGAAAATTGCAGAGATCGTGGGGTAAATGCCTTGGTGGCGATTATTGGTAGTTCTCAGAAAAAGGAAGAAGCTGACATAGAGGAAGAAGAAGAAATTGAAGGGAGAGTTGACATGGAAGCTGAATTAGAAGTAGCTCTTGAAGAGATAGATGTTTGAAGAGAAAAAACAAATAAATCCAACAAGGTGGTACATGATTCCAAACTCTACATGCAACAACAATAAGAAGAGAAGTCTGATCTAGTGAAAGAAATTGAAGATCTTAAGTCCTCCAGGCCAGAGCGCACAGAAAAGGTTGATGATCATAAGCTCAAGATTGAAGAGCAGAAAAGGGAGATCGATTGCTTGAATAGAAAAGTGAAAGATCACATCAAGTGTATTGAAGAGCTTGAAGAGGAAGTTGTCGGTCTGCGGAGAAAAGTTAAAGACCAGGAAAAACCTTTGAATCCCAACACATTCTTGGGAAAGTAGGTCATCACGAAGACTAAAAAGAAGGAAGAAGAGCCTAGTAGTTCAGCAGGAAAGAAGCAGCAATTGAGCTCAGAAGTTAAGGCTGATTCATGGCTTAATTAGAAACAAAAATATGTGGCAGTTGAAGTCAGACTGCAAGCACCCGTCCCGAGATTGAAGGTGGATTTGGGCACAAAGAAGAATCAGAATATTCAGAGATCCCAAGGGGAAACTCGTAGTGTTGAAGTAACATGAAGGAATGCAACTTATATCAGGTGTTATTGTTGTGGAAAGATGGGACATTCACAGTATGTATGTTCCATATCCAAAAGATATCGAAGGTAACAAGAACAGAGATGGCAGCCAAACAGAGAACGGTTTTCCAGAACATATTTCGAATGACACTGTTTTTGGTGAGGAGGATTTGGGCATATGGCTAGGTACTGTAATTCGACCATTCAGAGAAATGTGCCAAATAAGAATCAAAACGTTCGCAAGCAGCAGGTCAATAAACTGACAGGTGAGTTAAAAATGCAGAATAGATTTGCGGCTTTGCAAGATGAGACTGGTCCATCAAACTCTGAGAAATAACAAAAGTCTCAATCCATGCCGAGTGTGAAAGAAAAAGTATGGACCAAGAAGAAGAAAAATGAGAAGGCCATTGTGGCGGAGATTGCCCTTAAAGCATCAGATCGATCTGGTGTTTGGATCCTTGATAGTGGTTGCACATCCCACATGACGGGTAATAAGAATCTTGTTACAGGCATCAAATATGACAAAGAAGGAGTTGTCAAATTTGGAAATGATGAAGGCCTGAAGATTGTTGGCTCAGGGAAAGACAAGTTTGGGGGAAAAGAGATGAGACGTGCTGATGTCTTGGTAGTAGAGGGTCTCAGTCATAACTTACTCAGTGTCAGTCAACTATGTGACTCTGGGAACTCTATCCGATTTACCAAGAAGATGTGTGTAGTGAAAGGAAAAGATGGAGTAGCTGTTCTACAGGGAAAAAGGTCAAAGGAGAATCTCTACCTTATAAGTGGGGAAGAAGATACATGTCTTTTATCCAGAGAGGAAGAGAACCGGCTATGGCATAAGCGACTTGGTCATCTATGCCAACCATCTATGGAGGATCTTGTAAAGTGTGATGCTGCTAGAGACCTTCCCAAACTATCACGTGATCGCACTCATACGTGTGATACTTTCCAACAAGGGAAGATCATCAGAAAGACATACAGGCCAAAGGAACAGAAATCAACTAGAGTGCTCGAACTGGTTCATGCTGATGTATGTGGACCTATCTCACCACAAGCTATAAATGGGAAAAGGTATTATGTTCTTTTCATTGATGATTACAGCAGAATGGCCTGGGTATTCATCATTACCCATAAGACAGAGGTGTTCAGTTGCATAAAGCAGTATATAAGGGAATCAGAAAAGATGCTTGGGCAGAAAATTCTGAAGTTTCGTACTGATAACGGTACAGAATTCACAAACAGTCAAGTTGAAAACTATCTCGAGAAACATGGGATAAGGCATCAAGTTTCATCGGTAAGAAATCCCCAACAGAATGGAGTGGTTGAAAGGAGAAATTGGATCATCAACAATATGTCCAGAACAATTCTTATTGATAAAGACCTACCAGAGAAATTTTGGAAGGAAGCAGTTTTGACATCGGTCTATGTTTCGAACAGGTCTTTGTTGTGTCCAAAGCAAGGGAAGACTCTGTATGAACTGTGGTACAGAAAGAATCCAACTTTGAAATACTTTCGAATCTTTGGAAGTAAGTGTTTTATTCTCAACAAAGAAAATCACAGGAATTTTGAGGCATGAGGAGATGAGGGGATATTCCTTGGATACTCTGGGAAAAGAAAAACGTATAAATGCTTCAACAAAAGGCTGGGAAAAATTGTTGAGAGCAATGATGTCACTATAGTTAAAAATGAACAGCATACTCAATAACAGAGTGAACAGTTCCTGGATGAAAGTAATGATGAGGTAAGCAACACAGGGGGAGCAGAAGTGGCATAGGCTGACTCAGAAGAAGATACTGATAATGAACAAGAAAGTGTCAAGTCTGTGTCTACAAGGAAGCCAAAGAGTCGAGCTGAAATTGATAGGCAGAATATCATTGGTGATCAGACAGCTCCAGTTCAGACTCGAAGAATGAAGTCATTACAGCAAACATCATTTTTGTCTCAAGTGGAGCTGAAATTTTTTTCCGATGTAGCTGAAGATGAAAATTGGGTTCAGGCTATGAACGAAGATCTTGATCAGATTGAGAAGAACCAGACATGGGAGATTGTTTCGAGGCCAGCAGACAAGAATGTCATCGGGACTAAATGGGTTTATCGCAACCAGATGAATGAAGATGGCACAGTGATTCGGAACAAAGCACGACTATTGTGCAAGGGATACTCCCAGATAGAGGGAATAGATGTTGATGAGACATTTTCACCAGTTGCAAGGCTGGAGACAATCAGATTATTTTTTGCCATAGCAGTGCAAAGAAAGTTCAAAGTGTTCCAGATGGATGTCAAATCCACATTCTTGAATGGTGTTCTGGAAGAAGAGGTGTACATTGAGCAGCCAGATGGTTTTCTCATTCATGAGGATGAGAACAAAGTTTTCAGGCTGAAGAAGGCTTTGTATGGGCTGAAACAAGCACCAAGAGCATGGTACTCAAGGCTTGATCAGTACTTGAAGAAGCTTGGTTTTTAGCGTGGAGGTGTTGATTACAATCTCTATTTCAGTAATGACAGTAATCAAAGGATGATGGTGTTGTTTTATGTTGATGACATAATATTTGGCGGATCAGATGAAGCTCAGTGCAGACAGTTTTCCGAATTCATGAAAAATGAGTTTGAAATGTCAATGATTGGAGAGCTAACGTTTTTCCTTGGTCTACAGGTGACACAAGGAAGGAATGGAACATTCATTTCTCAATCTAAATATGCCAAGGAGGTCCTGAGAAGGTTTGTAATGGAAAATTCCAAGGAGATGAAGACTCTGGTTGCTACCTGGATGAAATTATCAAAAGATGAGGATGGAAAGGCAGTTAATATCACAGAATACAGGCAAATCATTGGAAGTCTGTTGTACTTAACCGCAATAAGGCCTGATATTGTTTTCGCCACATTCCAAGCAGCGAGATATCAGAGTAATCCCAAGGAAATCCACATGCTTGCAGTGAAAAGAATACTTCGGTATATCCAGGGCATAGTGGATTTCGTCTTAACATATACTGATAAATCTCAGACAGAGTTATTGGGATATACTGATGCAGACTGGGCCGGTTCAGCAGATGATAGGAAATCAATGTCAGGTGGTGATTTCTATCTTGGTGGATTGTGTATTTCATGGCTAAGCAAGAAGCAAGATTGCATTTCATTGAGAACCACAGAATCTGAGTATATTGCGGACACTCAAGCATGCACACAGTTATTATGGATGAAACAGCAGCTTGAAGATATGGGAGTTGAAGTGAAGTCTCCGATCAGAATCCAATGTGATAACTCAAGTGCTATAAATCTCATCAAAAATCTTGTCCATCACTCTAAGACAAAGCACATTGATATTAAGTATCATTTTATCAAGGAGAAGGTTGAGCAGGGAATCGTGAAATTGGAGTATGTGCCTACAGAGCTACAGGTTGCATACATTCTGACAAAGGCCCTACCCAAGGAATCTTTTGAGAGGCATCGACTGGCTCTAGGAGTTCAGTCGATTCCCCGCACTTGAAATAGTGTGGATGTGACACCCCCCCCCCCCCCTCTCCTCGAGGTATGATGTGTTTTTTCCTAATGGGATGATATGTGTTCTCTACTATGTTGCAGACTACAAAGGCATGACCTTTGGGTTTGTTGAAAAAGGGGGAGAAAATAGTGATTGTGCAAGGGGGAGACAGTGTAGAGATTTGAAAAATCATGAATGATATGGGGAGAAGTTGACATGTGGAGCATCCAGATAGGGGGAGTGCAAGTAGAAAGGGGGAGATTTACAAACATGACGATACTAGAAGTGATCGATCAAAGCATAGATATCACGACAGCTGAGGATCGTGATAAAAGCAGAACAGTGGTGTTGGAATGATTGAGAGAAGGTTTCCAGCTATCACGAATTGGGATCAGTGTGGTTCAACAATTGGTATCAATTTAAGAATTGGTATCAGGTTGGAATCGCCAATTGGTGTTTGACATGAAGTGATTCATTGATGAACTTTTCATACTACTCTTGTTTCTCATACCGAGCATTGCTCATGTGGGCTTAGATTACGTGTTAAGTGAATCCTTGAATGCTATCATAATCACAAGAGGTGAATAGTGGTAGCGGCTGGAAGAAGACTCAGTGAGGTATCAAAGTGCAGAAAATCTTTCTGAGCAGAGTTGTGAAGAGTTGTAAACAAACCCAAAGGGGGAGATTGTTGGGAAAAAATCCCTCAAGGAAACATTGCAGTATTTTTGGGTTGATTGTGTTTGTTGACAAAGCCGGATTTCATGGATATTTGTCAAGTTCCCAAGAAGTTGTTGACAATCCTTGTTAACAAAGAACGATGAAAAAGGAAAGGATGATCTGGAGGCGGTACAAAAGAGCAGTAAAAGGTGGCACCGTTTCCCAGTGTGCCAAATTTTTGGGGTCCAAAATTTGGAATTTGGTGAGCATCGCGAAAATAGGATTTCCATGAAGAGCATAATTTAATATGGCAAAGGCATGAATTTCGCGAAGATAGGATTCATGTTTTGGAAATCGTGAAGACCAGAAGAATGGAGGCGGTGAGTCTTCGCGATTACATCAAGCTTCGCGAACGGAAGAGGCTGAAGCGCATCGTGGCGGTGAAGGGCTTTGCGAGGAAGCTTCGCAGCGAAGGTGCGAAGGAATGTTGACGGTGATGCTTCGCGATTACGTCAAGCTTCGTGAGCGGCAGAGGTTTAAGCGCATCGCGGTGGTGAAGGGCTTTGCGAGGAAGCTTCACGGCGAAGGCGCGAAGGAATGTTGACGGTGATGCTTCGCGATTACGTCAAGCTCCGCGAACGGAAAATTGTCGTGGTGCTTCGCGATTTGGACAGAATTCCGGCGGAAACTTTGGAGCTTCGTGATTGGCGATGACATGGTGTTGACTTCGCGCGGAAGGGTCGAGGGTCGGTGGAATCGCCTATAAATAGAGGCTGACCCCCTCAAGAGAATAAGAGAGAATTTTCATAGAAAATCCTTTGCTCTCGATTTGCGAAGGTGGTTCACGGAGCCAGTGTGCTTCGCGAAAGAGGTGCTTCGCGGCGGCTATTGTAGCTCTACAAAACCTGCGAGCTCCTCGTTGGCTTATTAAGCTTCACGAGGGATGTTGCTTTGCGACGGCTTGAGCTTCGCGGTAGTGCTTCGCGAAAGTGCTTCGCGAAAGTGCTTCGCGAATGTGCTTCGCGAAAAGTCAGGAGCTTCGTGAAGGCTTGTTTGAGCTTCGCGAAATTGGGAGCTTCGCGAAGTAGGGTGATTTGTGAAGGTGTTTCCAAAAGGAATTGCCCAGTGTTCAGAGGCAAAGAGGTATTCATCAGTGGATGAAATTTGGACATTAACAGAGCATCCATCATCAGTTAAGGATGCATTTATTCATGCAAATGAAGAGACCTACAGGTCTATAAACTGTGAATGAATCCCTTCACAGAGCAGTGATCTTAGGAAGAGGAAGAAGGTGATCCTCTCCACCGGCAGTGATCCAGAGAGAGAGAAATAGGGAGTGAACCTTGGGAAAGCAGTGAGCTGACCCTAAACATTGTAAGGGCAGTGAGCCTGGGCATAGAAGTGATCTAGCCCGAACCATTGTATCCACAGCTAGTAAAGTATAGTGTAATTTGGTACGACCGGAAACCTGTCGGCGTATGCTCCTTGAACGTAGCCCTTAGCGGTGAACCAAGTAAAATTGTTGTGTCATGTTCTTTCTTTACTTTCTGTTTATATTGTGTAACAAGAAAAGAGAGAAGAGTTTTTTTCTTAACAGCGAAACAAGATCACAACGGGCTTTAATTTTAAATTAGTCATACCCTGATTCACCCCCCCCCCCCCTCAGGGTATTCAGCCTTGTGGACCTAACAGATTCCAAAAACAAATGGTTATCCACATTGGAGTAAGTCCAGCCATGTATTCGGCATTTAAACCATTAAGACCCAATCATTCCCATGGGCTGATCATCTTTCCTCATCCACCAGTGAGATGATAACTTCACTGGACTATGAGAACTCTGATTCCTGTAATAACCATGATACTTAGGACACCATCCTAAGGCCAGAGATCAAAATAAACATCCATTTTTATGTAATTCCCATGTCTCCAACATTCCAACCATCATGCCCCAATCATTCCCATGGTAAGAACATTCTACCTCATCCCTCAGTGGATTGAGAAATCCACTGAACTATGATGAATCTAATTCATACCATAACCAGGATATATAAGATGCCTCCCTAAGTCCTAAGATCTATATTAAACATCCCATAGGTAGTCCCAGTACATAATCCTTCAAACCTATATGATGTGAGGTTGTTCACTTGTTATCCCTTATTTCCCACACCGAACATAGCTCACGTGGGCTTATGGAGCTATAATGAACACCTAATTGGAATATTGAATCTCCAAATACCATGTAAATCCCAATATGTAAGCCTCTATGAGTGTCATTATATGAACACCCTCATACAAGGGAATCTACCTTGGGTCCAGTCCCAAGGGTGTGATCGAACTGTGATAACTCTGATTCCTGCCATAACTAGGATATGTATGATGTCTCCATGAGACTCAAGCTTAAGCATTTAGTTCCTTAGTTCCCACACATATATTCTATCCATGTGACATTAAACTACATGGGTTTAACAAACTATGTGGCTTTTGATTCCTAAAATAATCAGGATATGTAGGACACATCATAATGGCTCAATCCCCTCCTAATAATATTAAACATCCTCCCTGTGTTTTCGTGTATTCTGAAGCTTTTGGTTATATGGATTCAATGTATAAATTATCTAACCATAATTAGGGAAATGGATGAATAACCTTAGATACATATAGATGGATTCACTAATGAGATTCCCTTTCTTATGATCATTAATGAGATTCCCTTTCCGCTAATCATTGATGAGATCCCCTTTCTTGTTTATATAAGTAGAACTGATCTATAATCATTTTGTTATGGAAATCAGTCCCATATTGATATTAAGAAGATATATTTGAACATATCTTAAATCTATGAGAGAGTCCCATAGTAGGAAAAAATTCCCCTCAAAAGGGTTCGATTAGCCCGACCTCCCATCCTCTTGACCAATGTGAGTCTCTAAGTTTCATTGGGTATGAAACCCCAAAAGTAGGTTTATACATTATTATGGATGAGGAAAATATTGGGAGTTTTCATTAAGAATGAAAATGGATTGATGTTAATGATTGTGCAAAGTTCAAACACCCCATAATAAACCATTAGGTTTGACCAAACCCGCCTCAGTGAGGTTTTCCACAGTCATATATTTTTTGTCGAAACAGAAATGGTGAACCCAACATAAATATTTGAAATATAAAATTATTGGTTATTATGTATTGATAAATTTCATTTTCCCCTATACGAAAATAGAAATGGTGAACCCTATGTGAATCTATGACATAACAAAATGATTAGTTTATTATCCATCAGGCTATTTTGTTTTGACACTAAATTCAAACAGAAATGGTAGACTAGATATGAATCTCTCAAATGAAATAATGATCAGTTAATCATGAATAAAGATAAAAAAAAATCATAAACTATATAAACAAATATGTAATACTATCATTATCTTTCATGTGATTCTTTGTAACTATGGTTCACACAAAATAAGTACATCCTCATTTTGACAAATCCAATTGAGTAGAATGGATGGATCAGGAATAATAGGAAAATAATTTTAACCATGCATATCTAATTGAGAACATCATTCCTATGATATTTCACTAATTGGTAACCTTGTTCCTTATTTTCTATGTGACTCTAGATACTACTCTCATCAACAACATCTTGATCCAAGATAATGTCTTCTTTGTTCAGAAATCATTCCGGTAAATCACCTACGACTGCAACCCCTGCAGGTTACAAAATGATCTTGCTTGCTTGATAGCTCCAACGTCAAGTGGAGAACATGATGGTACAGGATTACCATCGATGTGGAAAAATCCTAACCATAGAATATGCATGTGAGTTTCTCCAAGCACAAAAACCAGTGATTTTTTATCACCTAGGGGAAGCTGCAGCTAAGCCAGTGGCCCTCTTCACCACAACCAACCACTTCGGGAGCTTATCCCCATATCATGAAAACTGCCACCTTCAGTCTCTAATGAAGGTGGAATAGGAATACAAATAAGTATTTCTTCTGGTTTAGGGACCCCATGAGATATCCTACTAACAATCATTACTAGAATCATACTTCTGGTACCCACCAATCACCTGCTGAGGGTACCACCCGACACACTATCACCTATGATGCCCATGCATGAGAAAAAAGGAAGGCTCATTGGGAGAGGAAGATGTGGATGACCAAGAGAGCGCTCATATCCTCACTCCTATTGGTGATGTATGCCAGAATATTCTGGCAGGAACCAGTAAGTAGGATCATATCCTTTCTCACTCGAAACAAGTCTATGAGTATATTCTCGTGGTAGGCATAGGGGAGGTGCATATCCCTACCCCCATGCATGAAGTATGTCATTATATTCTGGTGGCACAAGGAGGACATAAGTGGGTTCATATTCTTTCTCCAATCAAAGACATCAGCTAGTGTATAATGGAGTCAGAAAATGTGCAAGCTTATATACCTACCCACACTTTGCTAAAATTCCAATACATTTTAACAAAGGCTGAAGAACTCCAATGTCATATTTCGGCACTGTTGCAGATAAAGGGACATACACATATTCTTATCCCTATATCTAGGATAGCTCAACACTCTGATCATCACAAACAAGTGGCTAAACCAAAGAAAGAACACATTCTTGCTCCCATTCAGGAGGATTATCGACATATTCCAATAAAGGATGAGACATCAGACCAGGATCATATTGCCATTCCAACCGGGTCTCACTATGTGAGAGCGGAACATGCCTTGGGACAGGGGTGCATGCCTATCGAAGAAGTCCATTGACATATTCCAAAGTCCCAGGATTGGGATCATATCCTCATTCTGGTTGGTGATCACCAAGTGAGAGGGGTATATACCTTGGGACATGCTCATATTCCTATTGAAGAAGTCTAGCGGCATATTCCACAAGCCTATGATCAGGCATATATCCCCGTTCTAGCTGGGGATAAGCAAGTTATAATGTCACAAGCCTCATGATAGTCTCATATTCCTATTAGGGAATCTTCCTGGAATATTCCAGTAGATCATAAAAGTTAGGAGAATATTCCTACTTCTGCTAATGAATGACTACATTAACATCATTTTGAGGCAATACCGGGGGAGGATAATATCACTTATCCCATTACTTAGGTCTGTCAACATATTTCGAAGGGGAATGAATATTCATACCAAGCTCATATTCCCTCTCCAACTGGGGCCCACCAAGTGAGAGTGGAACATGCCTTAGGGTAGGCTCATACTCCTACCAAGAAAGACTAGTGGTATATCCCAAAGGCTTAGGGATGGGTTAATTCTCCCATCCTAATTGAGGATCACCAAGTGATAATGGAACATGTCTCAGGATAGGCTCATATTCCTATCAATAATGAGACATCTGATCGACTTATTCCAGCAGTTTCTCAAATATGGTCTCATACTCCCACATCATCAAATAGTTATAAGCAAGTTCCTTAAACCATCATACAACATGCTCATATCCCTACATAGTCCCAAAAGGCAAGTTGGAATATTTCATCCACAATGTAGAACATGGACCGTATTCCTAATCTTCCCAATGAAAGTGTACTTGAGGTTATTCGATAAACATTCTCAACACCCCAAGGGTCTATCAACTCTTCAACTGAAGTAGAAGATGATCATTACCGTGATAGTCCTCTTCTTGGTAATGTAGAGATAGATTGTAGGGACTCTAATCTTGACATCCAACATGGTTAACCTCCCCATGGTGATATCTCCCACAAACAAGGAAATCTTCCCCTTTCCTAATCACTTTTATATAGAGAGGTGTCCCAAACTCCAACACCTTCATATAGAGAGGTGCTCAAAACATCAGGGTCAACTGCATATATTTCCCCATCAACTTCTAATAGAACTCCACTCTTGTTAGCAGGTGAACTTCATAATCATCTTCTATGTTCTGACTAGATGGAGGCATGTCAGTCCGATTAAGAGGAAGATGACATTGACATATGGAGAGAGTTATCCATAAACAAACAACCCATCATGTTATGGCCCCTTGCTACTTCTGACTATGAGATCCTATATGATCTAGAAAAAGAGTTCATGCCATATCCATGCCAAAATATGTGGGATACTTATTTGTGGCTGAAGTATAGACACCTCCCTTATCTTGGATATGAGGGCCAGCTTCAGACTATCAAGATAATCTATTGTCAGCTAGACCTGGCTGCTATCTCCATGGCCTGAGATCCAAAACTAGAAAAGCACAACACAAATCAGTAACATGCTTTCTACCATTACATTACAACTCTTTGGAAGCTAATATCTGAATCTAGGTCATTAATTTATATTCTAGGATGGGGATATTATGAAGCATTACACTTTGTCACACCCTTGTAATAGTATAACCCCTCAGATATGGCATCCTATAATGTCATAGCCTCTGGTGAAATTAGGGGACTGGGTAATTCTTAGGCCATTTGGTCACTACAACGGAATGGTCCTACTTCAACAATGACCATACATCATGAATGGAGATATAGGATAGCCAAAAGGATTCCAAAATGGGTCCCTCAAACCAATGATAATTCATTTCCAACATGGAGAGTGAAGTTGAAATCACCTGAACAACTTCTCATAAGGAATGGTTCTCATCATGGGTTTCCACCACACCTAGATCTTATGAGAGTACAACTGAACCATGTCAAATGGGCCACCGTAGTAGCTGACATATCAGTCATCTAGGAGTGGACTCATCTCACTAGGCTAGGGGAATATCTACCATCACCTCCACCTCTTGGATCGTTAATTCCTAAGAGGATTTGGGACACATCGGCAGCAGCTATGAACAAAACTTATCCCATAGGGTTGGGGACATTTATATCTCAATCACCATCACCAGGCTCATAATCCCTTGAGAGGGCCCTAAGGACATTGATGGTGATTCCAAATCAACCCCACCCCACTGGGATGGGGGAATTTATATCTTAATGTTTGTCCTAAGAGTCATTAAATCCTTGAATAGAGTAATTGGATCCTCAAAAATAGGAACAATCAATGCCAATTGTAGCCTTGAATAGACCCTAATCCTTAGGGATGGGAGAATTTTCATCATCATCATCGCCACAGAGGGAATCATTCTTCTTTGGGTTTAGAGGACAAGATCAATGGTCAATGTTCCAATAGCTCTTCCCACCGTAAGACAAGCCTCTACTAGTTGGGGCCCATACGGAAAGCACGAATAGAAACTCCCTCAAGGTCACTTTTCATAAACCAAGATGGGAGGAGTGTATGATGAAGGTGATCAGACCCTACTAGGGTCTTAAATAAAAATAGACTAATATGGACAATGGTTTGAATAACAACCCTGATGAAGACAGTGCAGAATCATCTTATTACTTGGAAATCAATGGCACAACCACCATTGCCCAATATGCCTCTATGAATGTTTTTACTATCAACATGATGGACATTATGGATAAAGACACGAATGTAGAGGGATGAAACACAGAGAACAACCCCAGGAAAAGGGTGATTTGGATGCATGAAATGAGGTTGTATTCACCTGGAACCAAAGAAGGATCTAAAACCAAGAACCTAAGAATACCGAGTTTCCACATCCATGAAGGAACATTGACAAAGGAAAATGTGTAGCTACATCCTAATCACCAATCTAAATAGTTGAGGTTCCTTCCATGGAGGAACATTTGTCACAATACGAGAGTGAGATATAAGCTCTCTGAAAAATCATTGGGGAGCTACTCAGAAGAAATATTCCCACTGGGTATCATCTTTAGGAAGAGAAGAATATTCTCCCTCCTATAGTTGATCCTCTAGAAATAGAAGTATCTGATCATTAGTTTGGATCTAGATATAGGTATCCATTATATATAAATGAGGAATTTGAGAAACAATCATGATTCCCTCTGTTGCAGAAATATCCTCTCCCTTTTCTGGTAAATAATTCAGTCTTGGGATGAATCGAGAATCTGTGGGATATAAAGGTGGGCCACATCATCAACCCTTGTCCACTCCCTTCATATGGGAGATGATTTAGACAGCAGTCCTCCTAGAGTTTCTTAATGTCATCGAGTCCCTGGCTACTCAAATGGAAGCCAAGGAAGGGCTACACACACATATACAACCTGAGAGAAATCCATATCCAAAATGGGTGGATAACACTATACCCCCACCCAATTCCATAAAACCTACCTTATCTAACTTTTATAGTGCGGGAGACCCCAAAAAACATCTCACACACTTCATATCCCAATGTGGGTCGATGATAGGCCCTCAAGATCAACAAGAGGCAACAAAGATGAGGTGTTTTTTATAGACTCTAATAGGGCCAGCCTTTGTTTGGTACAACAGTATTCCAGAAAGATCTATTGTAGGTTGGGAAGACCTCCTTCATCAGTTCATTTATCAATTCAGTTCTATAATGAGGAAAATTATTATCGTTGACCTAAAAACTTCAAGAAATGTGAAAACTAGTGTGTGTATGACTTCATAGTGAGGTGGAAAATTTTAACATATTCACTCATCATCCCTTTATCACAATAAAAACTATTGTAACTCTATGCTGAAAATATTTGGGATGAGTTGTAGACACCTCTGATCCCAATGAAATATCTAGGTGAGTTCTTTGAGTTTGCATAAATGGAACAACATCTCAAATATTCCATTCATTGAACCTAATCTAAACCTAGATTCATGTCCTCAACATAGGGAAAAATGATAGGCAAATAAAAAGCTGCATCTGTCACTATAAAGCTAGAAGCAGTGCCTATCTAAGCACCTAGGATGGTCCAAAATTGCCCTGCACCTTCTATTGAGTGGAAAAAACCACAGAATCTCCCTCGGTAAAAAGAAAAAATAAATTAGGGTCGCTCATGATTTGAGGAATGGATGAATAAATTATACTCGTTATGAAATGAAAAAGTCCACAGTTATTTATTGGTATCCATGGATAATAACCTACTCATACTACAGCAGTCCATGAGACACTAGGAGGTCAACCTCACTGACCATCCTAACTAATTCTATTTCCATAGAAGATTGGTTCATAATATCCAAGACTGATTCTACTTCAAAGACTTTCTTCAAGGCATGGTAAATTTTGGAAAAGTGGTGTTAGATAACTCATCAGAGTAGGTGAATTTCATAATAGTTTCCCAGCCAGAAGAAGAGGGTGATTGGTAGAATTTTATGTCCAGGCATGTGCAAAAGTTTGACCATTAGATACTCGAAAAACAGTCAACTGAGCTCATTCCACCCTAATATTACAGCTGTGAAGACCTATAATAACTCCACCACCCAAAAAGGAAACATAAAATATACCTCCCAAAGGTGGGAATGACCACTAGAAGAAGGAAGAAACAAAATATGAGGAATCACACTCTGCTCCAAAGAAATCCCTGACTCTTGCAAACTTCTTCCTTGCAACATATTCAACATGGGAATCAACCCACCAAATGGAATACTCATTAGAAGAAGAGATCATCATTGGTTTTGTCAATGTAATTCAATTGGTAGACCCCTTATTCAATGATGAATGTGCCTAAGAGTACGAGTTTCATGTGAATAACCGGGGAAAAAGAGGTTGCATGCACCGAAATCAAGGATACATAGGACAGAAAGGATGTGGTCAAACCCAATATTATGGCCACATCCTCATAGAGGACATATATGAAGTAGTTACTCATGGTAAAGTTCTCTAGTAGGCTCAAAAGAGACATAGAGGTGTCCCAAAACCCTCTAGTGGTTATCCGCATCCAATTTTCTTATATGACCTCCTAGCGGAGGTTAGATCATTTGATCAACCTATAGGAAGGGGAAGGTCATCATGAACTACACCACTGGCAGTAGATACTCCCTCTACCTCTTCACGAGCACTGGGCTCATCCACCTCAAATGAATCTACTCCTGCACTGCATGCTCATTAGCATCCCCATATTAGGAAGCGCCAACCTCTAACACAAAAGTACGGTGTTTTGAAATAGCTGGCGGTGGTCCCAGCTAATATCTCAATCCTTGATGCACTCCATATTTCAAAAAAACTCAGGGAGGCACTTGTTAATTCCCTCCAAAGGCCACAGGAGTTTGAGACAGAATTTTCTTCAACTAAAGTATTTTTAGTGGAGACCATGTCATCATAATGTCATGTTTCCATCTCATTCATTGACCAAGATCAGGAAGAGTTCATACAAGGGAAAATTAGAGCCGTATATGTTTCGATATGACTCAATAATGTTGACATCCAAAGGGATATTATTGATAATGTTTCTAGTATCAACCTCATCCCATTTTAAACTCTACAATGTTTGGGATATTGATAAGGAGATTTATCTCCCACAAGAATGACCATTCAAGGGTATAATAAGCATGAGAAAAGACATCTCTGTAAGACCAAGATCGAAGAATGGTTTGGGGATCTCAAATCTGACGTTGAGTTTATAGTTATCCAACAAGAACGCGCATAAAATTTTCTACTTGGAAGGCCCTAACTCCATATCTTCCCGGTAGTACCTTCAACATTACATCAGTGTTTAAAGTACCCCATTGATGGAAAAGTAAGCATATTTTATGGTGATAACACCCCCTTCGAGAATTATAGATCCACATATGTTTAAGAAGATTTCTATAAAAAGGGATATAAACAACCAATGGTGGATGATGATATGCAGGTTGTAGCCCCCAATATCCTGGGGAACAGCACTGTGAATCCTTGGAGTATGCTCGATAGTGATTATGTGCTCCCTATAAATCTGGTCAAGGTGATAGAATTGACCCCAGAGGTCCAAGATCCTTTTTTCCCCAGTGACAGCATAAAAGGAAATCATCTTCACAATATCCCTACAATGACTTAGGAAATAGGGGATGATAATGTATCTTCTCATGACCTCTCTCACCCTGATAGTGACAGATACATATTACCAACTTATTTTAGATATGTCTCCACAAACTTGTAGATGGAAGAAGATGAGGATTTCCTTAGGAATGCCCCTCCATAATTTGAGGAAGGTGTCTCCACCATCATCAATGATCTCAGGAAGAAAAAATTGGGGATAGAATAAGACTCATAGCCTATACTGATTAGTGCCACCATGCACCTCTAAGATCATGAGATGTACATCAAATTTCTACAGTAGCACCGATATGTGTTCTCTTGGAACTACACAGAAATGCCCAGGGTGAATCCAGATGTGGCTACGCACCATCTTGGACTACCTAATGAGCATTGGGGCTTCAATCAAGCATCCAAGAGGGTGAACCCCTCTCATGCAACCAATGTAGAGGTGTAAGTTAACAAATTGAACAAATCCAACTTTTTCTGAGATGTTCAATACCCAATATAGATTTCCAACATCGTCCCCATCAAGAAAAAGAACATTCCGATTAGGATCTTTATTGACTAAATAGACCTTAATCAAAATTTCCCAAAAGATGATTTCCTATTGATGATCATAGAACTCTTGATTGATGAAACTACCAGCTTCCAAGCCCTTTTCTTCATGGATGGATACTCAAGATACAATCAAATAAAAATGGACCCTGAATATGAAGAATCCAATGCCTTCAGAACACCTCAGGGTATCTTCTACTATCAGTTCATGCCTTTTTTCTTGAAGAACGTTGGCACCACATATCAACATTCCATGCATCATATATTTAATTCATTATTGGGAAGTGTAGCTTAAAGTTATGTCGATGACCTAGTGGTAAAATCCCAATAGCGATGTGATCACTTCATGGATCTCTAAACAATCTTCAACAAGCTGCAACACCATAGTCTAAAGATGAATCCATTGAAATTTATCTTTGGGGTAACATCAGGGAATTTCCTTAGCTTTGTGGTATGCCACCATGGCATTGTGGTTGACCTATAGAATACTAGTGTTATCTTATAAATGTCACCCCTATAAATCTCAAAGAACTTATGGGGCTCCAAGGGAACCTCACCTAAATTTGGAGATTCATTTTCAAACTTGTTGGAAAAGTTATCCCCTTCGCCAGGATAATAAAGAAGGGAATTTCCTATCAAAGGGATGATGATTACCAAGAAGACTTTGAAAGTATCAAGTAGTATCTCATTAACCCACTAGACCTGATTCCTCTGATGGAAGATAGTTCACTCATCTTATATGTGGCCTCTACTCACTAGGCTCCCTCCTCACATAGAAAAACAATGCAGGGAGAAAGAACGGTCTCTACTACCTCATCTAGACAATTCTAGGTACTGAGTATCAATACTCTGATGTTGATAAGAATTGATTTTCACTCATCTTCACAGTGTTAAATCTAAGCCATTACTTGTATAACCATAAGGTCTATATGGTCTCTCGTATTGATCTGATCAAGGACATCCTTGGTCATCTCATATTGACTGGGTTCTTGGACCAATGGGTGATCATTCTTCAATAATATGACATTCAGTTCATGTCACAAAAATAATTGAAATGGAATGTCCTGGATGATTTCCTTGCAGCACATTCTTCCTTGTAAAATACACTAGTGGACACCAAGCTTCAAGATGAGGATTTATTTTATTCCCATAACACTCCCCATACATGGGAGGTGTATTTTGATGGTGCCTCCTGAAGTCATATTTGCAAAAGGATGGAAAACTCGAATCTCAATAGGATCGACTTAGGGGTCGTATTTGTCTCTCCTGACAAAGTAGTTTTTTTCCTACTCTTTCTCACTATCTAAAGGCTACACAAATAACATGGTAGAATAAAAAGCCCTCATTTTTGTCTTGGAATTATACCTACAGCTACAAATAGCCTACCTAAATATAAAAAGGGGACTTAGAGCTAATGATAAAGTAGATTAATGGAGAATATTGCATCAAAAAGGAATAATTGACCCCTCTCACTGGCTACATTAGGGGAATGATGGAAGAGTTCCATTTTGAGACCACATTGAATCATGTTCTCCAATCATTGAATGCTTATGCCGATGCATTATCCAATACATCCACCATCCTGTCTAACCCTACTCAGGAAAAAGCAATCTTATGTATCACACAACAGAGAATTGTCTTAGAGATCATAATTTGTGATATAAAATAGATCAATCAGGTCAAAACTTCCCTATAGCATGATGAACCAATGTCCAACCCTAGATGGATGAATCCCATAATCAGTTATCTCCAAAAAAGACTCTCCCAATAGATAGATCCGGAAGGGAATAGATTCAGTGACGTGCATTAAACTTTACCCTACTAGATGGTCCTAATGAGAATAAAACACTCTACAAGAATGGATTTGACGGAATCCTCCTCAAATTCATAGTAGAAGGAGATAATTTTGTCATCATGGAGGAATTTCTTGTGGGCTCCTATGACACCCATCAATCTAGGACCATACTCTCCCACAAAATCATGAGGTTGGATAACTACTGGAAAACCATGATATAGGACTATTTTGGAATACACCAAGAAACTTCATGTGTTCCAAATCTATGAAAACTTAATCTATCAACCCCCAGAGTTTCTACATACAGCTAAATATTCCTAGTCATTTGACGTTTGTGGGATGGATGTTGTGGGGACATATCCCCCTACCACAACCAAGCAGTTCAAGTACATCTTTACTACCACCGACTAATTTTAAAAATGGGAAAAGGAAATACCCCTCAAGGAAGTTAGGATGAATAACATCATCAACTTCATAAAGTCCCATATCATTACCATGTTTGGGGTCCCTCACACAATATTGACGGATAATGGCACCAAATTCTGTTCTATAGAGTTGAAGAAACTCTACCAAGAGTACAACATCAGGTCCAATCACTCATCTCACTATTATATAGTGGAAAATGGATAGATATAGTCCTTCAATAAGACTCTATTGAATATAATTCTGAATTTGGTGAATAAGGATAAGAAGTCTTTTCCAGAAAAACTCCTCCATGTTTTATGGGCCTACCATACCACCATGCGTACTATTGCACAAGAAACACCATACTCACTAGTGTATGGGAATAAGGCGGTGTTACCCATAGAAGTCTAATTTCCCTCACTCTGAAAAACCATTTGTGGACAGCTCTTAGATTATGAGAAATCGCAAAAGCAACTAGATGAATTGGAGAAGCTCAATGAGAGAAGTTTTCCCGCACTGCACAACCTTGAAGTACATCAGAAACAGATTTCACAATCCTTAAATAAAAAGGTTTACCTACACTCATTACTCCAAGTAAAACTGGTATTAGAGCTTAGAACCCTAATGAAACCAAGCAAGAATCCCATGAAGATGGAACCCAAATGGGAAGGAACTTATATCATACATAAGGTCTATCAAAATAGGACATAATTTTTTGCTACAATGTATGGGGAGCATGTCACACCCCCCACTAATATGAGGTTTCTCAAAAAAATACTTTTCATGGTTGTCCTCAAATGGGTATCCACATTAGTGTATGTTCTACCATTCGTATTAATTACATGTTGTTAAACTATACAAATTTTTCTTAATTACATGATGTTAAATTGTACAAATTTGTACTGGTTACATAAAGTTAAACTATACCAACTCGTCCTGACCACATGACGATAAATTGTACGAATATGTCCTTTTTTCATGACATTAAACTTCATGGATACATAATATTCTTGTTCCTTCATGTCGAGTGATCCATGTCCTTACCGCATGATGTTAAACTGTGCAGAATATTTCCTTTCCACATGAAATTAAACTAAAAAAGTCTCATAGAACTATGTATGAATTGATTCTCATTTCAATGAGATACATAGGGATGCCTTGATCCTATATATTGGTCTAGCCACTACATGATACGAAATTCCCTTGTCCTGCTCTTAAATATATCTTCATGGTGATGGGAACCCTTTCTGTTCCATTTTTTCTCACACTGATCATAGATCAAATGGGATTATGTGTTTTGGTAAGGGATTCCCTACACAAACAAGTCACAAAAACTTTCTATAGGCTCATCTCAATCCTGAATGAAAGACCTTAAAAGGAATGCCATGAGTCCTCACTGAATGACATTAAACTTCATGGTTAATGTCCCTTGCACGACTTAAAATAGCACACGCCTATGGACCTAACCCAAGATGACCAATATAGTTGGTTTTGGTCTTCTACCACACCTCCATCTCCAAGAACTATGTGTGACTTGATTCATGACATCATGAGATACATAGTTATGCTTGAATCTTCAATCCTGATTCCAATCATGAAAAATATAAAAATTCCCCATATCTGCACATAGGCTAGACTTGTGTACGAGGGTTATTATCAAGAACTATGTGAGTCTTGATTCTCATTTTCATAAGATAAGTAGCAACACCTGGACATACACCCTTTGTCCCAGCTACAACATCTCCATTTTTTCACATCGGTCCATCTTTGTCCTTTCTGCATGACATTAAACTACACGGTTCCTTAATAATAACATGTGGCTTAATTCCTATCATCCCAGGATACGCAGTGACACCTGGATCTCTAATCTTGGGCCTAGCTACAGCAATCAATGGAATTAATTCCCACCTCTATGTATGGGTCAGACCTGTGTGGAACATTTCTTATTCAAGAACTGTGTGTGACTTGAATCTCATCCTCATGGGATATATAGTGACACCTGGAATTCCATCCATGGACCAAAATGAAACATTCCCATGCTTTCACGTTGGTTTATATTTATCCTCACTGCATGATGTTAAACTTCATGTCCCCTCAAGAACTACATGTGGCTTGATTCCAATCAACATAGGATATGGAGTGATTCCTGAATCCCTAATTTAGGGTCAATATATAGAAACAAAAAAAGAGGATGATTGTGAACACAATATATCATGAAAAAAAATCATGTCAGTTCCCACATCCTTACCACATGAAGTTAAACTACACAAAAAGTGTCCTCATCACATGACAATAAAATGCACGAAACACATCATTACCATGTAGAATTAAACTACACAAAATCAAATATATCCATACAACATGACAATAAACTATTCAAATCATCAACCATGCTTCATTCCTTATCAAAGGACTACAAGAACCTTACCCTAATAAACTGGAGTATGGGGTGAATCCATCATCTTTTAAAGCACCTCAATCCATAAACCATACTTCATGCCTTGAGAACCTCAGGTTTTCACAAATCTATTATAGCCCATGTAAAGGATATTTGGCTTCAAGGGACCCTTTTCTTGGTTATGGATACATTCCCATGGCTCTTTCATATGTGCCTATAGTCATCAACCAAATGAACCACTCTAAAAAAAGGTCTTTCCAGTCCTTGTGAGGCCTGACACCACAGTAGAAGAACTAAACACCCCAGTGAGATATGAACCTCTCCTGGTATGACTATCCCATATCGTCACTCACAACCTAAAAACTTCAATCCATGATTTACTATATCCTTATATCCCGCTCGAAATTATGTTGGGATACTCTTATCCTTGGGTATCCTAATTAGGATCTTGTGCATCATCCCCCATATTATGTTCATGTGAATCATGACCTTAAACTTCCCACACTTTGGTTAAAGTTGTATGACCTAAAACTCTCTCCAATAATGGTACAAATCGCAAACCGTAAACTACTAGTGAAATAGATAAAAAAAACTTTCCAGGATGAAAACCTGCAAAGAGAAGCCTAAGAAAAAGTCAAGTCTTCATTCTCTAAACTCTTCACCTTCAGAGTTTAGGAAAAATTTATGGAGAAAATAAATAATTCATAAAGATCATAGGGTCTACTTAGTAACCCTAATAAAATTCAAGTTATGATAACTGGACCCATGGTTCAGAAAAAATTAGAATAATGATTTTTAATATCTTCTCTCCATGAGAATATGTTCTCTAGGCAATGTAACAACTGTTGGGATACTTTAACCCTTCTTGGATCTTACACTTTTCACAAATCACACTTCATGGTTTGGGTTCCTCTAATCAACACAAACTTTTATGACCCCTAGAAAGGATACCCGAATTAAAGCGACCCTTTTCTTGACTATTAATATATGACCATGGATTTTATATATGTTCCTATGGACATCAAACAAATGAATCAATATACAAAAAATACTTTCCAATCCTTGTGATCCCTGACACCGCTATGGAAAAACTCAACACCCTAGTGTGATCTGAACCTCCCCCAATATGATTGTCCTGTATCATTCTCCTAGCACAAGAACTTTGGTTAATGACTTATAATCCCCATACCAAACTATCCAAGTGGATTTGATATCCTCAACATTGCATCACCATGTTTCATACCCTTTCTCAAGGCCTAACCATGACACTTCATTCACAAGCCTTTGACAACCCACAACTCGTGATTCAAAACCACAAGGTGTTGGGCTCAAGATTCACAATCAGGAATTTTAACTACCCTAGGGTGAATAAACCCTTTTTGGATATCCTTCCTCTCATAACCAACCTCATCATCAAGATTTTTTAGTATTAAAAAATATTTCATGGGCCTCGGAGAGGAGTGGAGATCATATTTTTCTTGGGAATGCTACCGACACATAAGGGCCTTGACCCACCAACTAAAGGCATATCCTCCTTTCCAGAAAGGTAATTCAATCCTTGTGACCCTTAGAAACACCACAGTGGAACCTAGCATCTCAAAATGTCATTGGAAATACCCAGAATGTCTGCCCCATCTCATACTCACAGACTCAAACTTTTGGGTTATGATTTACATCACCCATTTTCCAAATATCCATGTAGATCTAGCATCCCTAGTATTTCTCCCTCCAACCAATATTACCTCCATAAATATTCCATATCCCCTGGAAAAGATACCCGGATTCAAGAACCCTTCTCCTGACTATGAATTTATGCCTATGGATCCTACATATGCGCCTATGGTTTCCAATCAAATTAATAACTCTGCAAAAAGGGTTTTTTAATCCTTGTGTTCCCTTTCAGCACCACGACAGAACCCAGCACCTCAGAGTTTTTTGGGTCATTATTGTAATGTATTCACCACATCCCATGATCATCAATTAGGTTCAAGATAAAATACCTTAAACTAAAGAAAAATTAGGTCCGAGCTAAAAGACTCTAAACCAATACAATATTAGGTCCAAGATAAAAGACCCTAAACTAAAGAAATATCAGGTACGAGCTAAAAGGAACTAAACTAAATAAATATTAGGTCCAAGATAAAAGACTATAAACTAAATTAATATTTTTTTACCTAAAATACCTTAAACTAAATCAATATTAGTTCTAAGATAAAAGACCCTAAACTAAATCAATATCAAGTTTGAGCTAAAAGACCCTAAACTAAAGCACAGTAGTGATTTAGTCTGCAAGATCTTGTAAGTACTTCCATGTGGCCTTAGAAAAAACAAGTTATGATCACCAGACCTATCAACTTTGGTAAACAATAGAGAACTCTCCCTTTGGGACTTATATTCTACCCAAATATCCTTCTATAAATCTGGTGATTTTAAGATAACTGGAATAGATATGTCGATAGGGAATCTCATGTAGGTGGGAATTCATGAGAAATTCTCAAAGAAGAGTCTTTTATGATTCAAATATTACAATATAGACATTCAGGTTTGTGTGATATTATGAAATGGATGGGTATCATTGGCAATTCTAATAATATCAGAACAATGAAATGTCATGCATGTCATGGATGAAAATAAACTAGACAGTAATATGGAAGGTTCAAAAAAACCATTCATTTATATTGTGAAAAAAGGTGTAGGAATCTCTACATTTTGGAGTCTCTATGAAGTCTCATAAAAAATGGAATGCATTAAAAAGTTTGAACTATGATAAAAGTTGATCGGCTGCGCTGGCAAGGTCGGCAAGGGTCTTTCGAGAAGAGTCGATTGAACATTGGAGTGTCTCTCACCCTGCCTCTTCCACCTCTTCTATAGGATAGAGGGCCTCAACCAAAGTGGTCAACTCTTCAACCCTATTCTGAGAAGCAACCAATGAGGATGATTATGTTGAGAGGTCATACTTCAGACGAGAGATGATCTCCTTGCATCTCTATATCTACATAGTCTAAGCATCCATATGAGCTTGTAATTTAGATATCAACTGGTGACCCTACTCCAATGCCTCTAATGCCTCCTTCATCTATTCAGTAAGGGGATAATAATCTTAAAAATCATGAAAGTCCCTCTCAATGATGGCCAAATCTCTTCGAGTTAGAACAATTTTCATCATGATGGCATAAAATGCTTGCCGATCAAAACCACCTGCCCCCAAGTCATAAAATAACCGATGGAGGTGGTCCCCTTGGTCACGAAATGTTTCCAAGGGAGTATCAGTAATCAAAGAATGAATCATTTTCTAGATGATCCTATATTACATTTGAGCCTCCATGACCGATGAAGTGGGAATGGTAGTAGGAGGAGTAACCAATTGAGCTAGTAGGGAAGTAGAAGAAGAGGCCTCATATACACTTCTCTTGAAAGGCATATCATTAATAGCCTCTGATGGAGAACTAACCTCTTCAATATAATCATATTCACTATTAGGGTAATCATCACTAGAACGAGGTCAATTATTTGATGGCTCGCTCGAGTATTCAATTAATTCCATCATCGCCACTTATAGAGGGGTTAGTGAGGCAAAAGGCATGTCCATGTGATGGACCAGCTATCCTAGCACACCATTCGAATAAGCTTCTACCCAAGCTTGGGAATAATCATGGGTGAGGAATGTGGGATCATCAGTAGTTATAAGTGTGATCTTATCCTTAGAATATTCATGTGTAAACATCATCCAAAATTGACGGATGGCCCCAGGATGTCATTCTCCTTGTACGTCAACCAAGGGAAGAGGAAAGACCCCTTGGATACAGCCAAACTAAATAGATAATAGATAGGGTGTATAAATCTTGCAGATGATTATCTAATTCACCCTAGCTGAAAGAACCTCATCCCAAAGAGAGATCATATATGACCTTTCATCAAGAAAACCACTATCATTATAAAAAATCACCCCAGTCGGTGTATGATAGGGCGTCAAATCAAAGATATCAGATTGGATCATCACATCCTTAACCTCATCAGGGCATAGAAAAATGGTCCTAAACATAGATATGTTTAGAATTATGGGATAAGATAAGGTGTATGGGATCCTAGAGGCATTATAGTATTCATAACAATGAAAATACTCCCCTATACCACTAAATAGAAACTTGAGAGGACCACTGACCCTATAAAGGGTTCTACCTTGTTGAAAATGTCCTTGGAGTTTATAAAGGTGTTCAAGGACCATCACCTACAAATTTATTTATTGTACATCAGTAAGTCATGCTTCCATTACCAACATACTAACACAGATCCTTGAACATGCATCCCCGTTTGGGAAAAACCATCCATTCAAAAGCATGGACATGAAACTTGTCAGCCTAAGGTTTGGGGAGATCTCCGAGTTTACTCGATATCCCCATGAATCATAATACCCAAATTCCAAAATGTCCCAATACAAGCCATAACTATCACAGACCTACTAAGAAGGGCACCGATGAGGGATTATGGTGGTTGTCCTGACCCTGCTACAGTGAAGAAAAATATTGATCCAGACCTTGATAGAAATGAGCGAGTGTATCATCATCTATTTCATCAATTTATCCTTCACAATGGTAAGCATTTCCTTTTATAAAATAGGAGTCTATGAGGTATCATTATAAACATCCACATCCAGGAGAATCTCATCATACATCTCTCAAAGAGGGGGAATCCCACCTAGTTGGTAAATTTATAATAGATTGATGCCTACTTTACCATGGTAAAGATGGAATGTGTTAGTGATAGTACACCAACAGATGATCATTTCTCAAAGGAGTTTGGGCTGATGGTAGATGATGAATTGGGAAATCCATAGGCTTCAAAAAGATGAACCCTGTATAACTGATCAAAAAATTCTAGGAAACTTTTCCTGACCTAGAATGACCATGCATACTCATCAGAGAAATTACAACTCGGAAAAAGATACCATTTCAAACTTCAAACACCGCTTGAGTTGGTTAGAGAGAGGAGGAAAATATAATTGAATAGTTCTAAGTGATATAATGATGACCAAAATCGTGGCCATATAAACCCAGGGGTGAGTTTTCTAATATATAATAAAATCCCTAGGACTGATCTGTGACCAGTCGGACATCCTTGACAATTATTGTTTGAACAAGGTTGAGAGAAGTTGATGCCCAGTGAGATTAAAGGTTAGAATCTGGAGGAGGAATGGTAGCATCATCCATCAAAATGAACCCATATAAAGGAATTCAGTGAGATAAAGGATAATTTTGAATCTCATATGAGAGGAACCACTTTAGGATCTCTGTATCAGTATACATGTGATATCAGGGATTGACATTGTGATTTATGGAAATAATATCCCTTTGATTGGCCGCAGTTGAGAAACCTTTGAAAGAACTAGAATTCATCTGAATAAAAGTAAGTGGAATATTTCATATAGATGAAATAAAATCCTATCAAAAGAAAGACACAGACCAACAGCATCATTCGCATCGCATGAATCAGCAAAGGATTCGGGAATCACATAAGGTGTTCGTGAATCACCCAACCCCTGAAGGTATCACAAGTTACATAATCTCGTAGGGAATCTCTCAATCATATGACCCCTTAGAGAATCGTGATCATGAGACCTAGACATGGTTAGAAAAATCACATGATAATCAATCGATCATCTGATCAATCCAGCAAATCCCACAAAACCCTTAAGACAATCATAGTCCTCATGGATGAAGTTCAAGTAATTATCGAAGTATGGTTTGTAGTTGGATTAGATAGACACCTGAGAAAAAGAGGTCTTGTGAAGGAGTTCTCGTAAAATAGGTTCACGAACAAGTTTCAAAATTAGGACTCGTGGAAGGGTCTTGCGATGAAGGCATGTGATGAAGGCAAGGCAGGAGTGATTTAAAGGATGAGTATTTGGTGAAATGAATGGCTCTTTGCCCCATATATATAGGTAATCTCATAGAATACGAAGCATCTCCCGATAGACCAAATTTCACCCAAGACACTGGTTTGTGACACCGCCAAAGACTCAGGTAGGCATTTACTTTCCTCAAAACTGAGTCCTTGTCCCTTTGGACATCACACCTTTGGTGGGGTATTTGTTGATGCCCACCAAATGAGCATCATAAAATTTATAAAAAAATAATATATAATAAAAAATTCATCTATAATGATTGTTGGTTAATAAAGGACCTATTTAGCAATGAAAAAAATTTATGGAGGTTCATAAATGTTTTGAGCATATTTTGTTAATGTATACTATTTGTTGGGATTCATTAAAATGAACATAAATAATATTAATAATAAAGATGTTTTGATTAATTTTATTTATAATTATTAAATATTAAATATTAAATATTAAATATTAAATATTAAATATATGTAATAATTAATAGAAAATTTGTAATTACTTGTAAAAAACATAAAAATTACAAACACTTTTTAAAAATTCACAATAATTAGTAAAAATGTAACATTAATTTAAAATAGTATTAATAATTAATTTTTTAATAATTAATAAATAATTAGGAAATATTAGTAATAAGTAGTAAATATTATTAAATTAAAATAATTTGTAATATATATATAATATTAATAAAATATTAAAAAGTTTATCCTCACGTGCGATATTACCAAACACCCGACGCACACAAATGTTATATCACATATAAGGTAAAAATCATATTCCAAACCTAATGATGGTCTCATATTTCTCATATGATATACCATTTGGGACATACTTTAATTTTTTTGTAAAAAATTATAATAAAAAATATTAAATGAAATACCCTCGCGTGTGATCTTACCAAACACCCAACATGCATAAAATTTATATCGCACCTAGGGTAAACCATGTATCCTGGACCTAATAGTTATATCAGGTTCCTTATATGATACACCATTCAATAGATATTTTAATTTTTTTTTAAAAACTATAATAAAATTATTAAATGAATTACCCTCGTGTGCATTGTTTCTAAACACCCAACACGTACAAATTTTATATCACGCCTAGGGTAAAACCTGTATCTCTAACCTAAAAGTGGTATAATATTTATCATACGATACACTATTCAGGAGATACTTTATTTTTTTGTAAAAAATTATAATAAAAATAATAAATGAATTACCCTCACGTGCGATGTTACCAAACACCCGACACACACAAAAGTTATATCGCGCCAAGGGTAAACTCCACATCCCGGACTTAACAATGGTATCATATTTCTCATATGATATACCATTCAGAATATATTTCAATTATTTGTAAAAAAATATAATAAAATATTAAATGAATTACCCTCACGTGCATTGTTACCAAATACCTGAACCAAACAAATATTATGTCGCACCTATGGAAAACCCCACATCTCAGACCTAACTATGGTCTTAGATTTACCATATGAGAAACCATTCAAGAGATATTCCATTATTTTTTGAAAATATCATGCATGTGATATAATACATTTAATACTTTTATTCTATTTTTGTTGAACCTGTATGGGCCCCGGAATCCCATGCTAACTCAGCACCTCACTCTGAAAATATTCCATAGAATATTCCAGGGTGTTAAGATATAATAATAATTTGTAATTAGTAATAATGTGTAATAATAAATCTTTTTTTGATTGTTTTTTTAGATAATTAGGGACTCAGAAAGTATATACCAATTTCTATTATGAGAGCATGATTGGATAAATCATCTAAAAAATCTCAATGGATTTGGTATAAATCCTATCTTCATTTAGAGTGTTGAAACATTTATATCATTTGCATAATCAAATTCATAATTTGTTTCCAAAATAACAATTAAGTGTCCATGTAAGAAATGTGATATTAAAATATTTGAAATTTTTGACAATGTTGGACTTTATCTACTATATTTTGGTTTTAAAAAAAGATTGTATTTTTTGGTATCAATATGGTGAAATTTATTCAGTAGAAAATAAAAAACAAATTTGGTTCTGGATCCATCTTTTTAGAATTTATTACCAGAGGCTGTTGACCCATCTATTCAGGAAACAAAAACTCATAATGATATTCCAAATCCCAAATCAAAACCTTCTCAATTTTACAATTTTTTGAAATCTGCTAAGGAGGTCTTATATCCGGGATGCCAGATGATCAAACTTGATCCTGTTAAAAAATTTATCATTATTAAATCATATTTTTGTAATTTAAAATAGTTTCTTTGATAAAATATAATCTTTGGTTAAATCGTTGTTGCTTGACTGAAATACATTATCTACAAGTTTCTATGAAAGTAAGCGGTTGGACCATAATTTGGGTCTTACTTATCAGAAGATCCATGCATGTTCAAATGACTTCATCTTATATTATGGTTATTATGAATCATTAGTTAATTTTCCAACATATAGAACATCATGGTACAAATAGGCATAAGGAAATTCTATATTTCTTGTGAAATATTTGATGTATTTTTCAATTACACCCCATTTACAGAATTTATATATGTCTCGCAATACAACTGCATTGATGAAATGGAATAAATCAAATATTTCTATCAGTAGAATCTTAATTCATCCATGTGATGGTGATTTATAGAAACACATTGATCATATGCATCCTTCTTTTTCTTTAGAACCTTGTAACATATAGTTGGGTCTTTCTATTGATGTTCTTTTCCATTCGGTGCTTATGAAAGTCAATATTCTTATTAGCCTATTTTCATTATTCTATGTAACTTACTTTCTTGGATGTTGATGAAGGAACCATATATATATTTGGAGCTATTAATTATATTGCATTTGAAGAAGAATATAAATTTTTATTTTAATCCACTAATTAATGAGTTAATTTCATTATGGAACAACGGCGTAACTACATTTGATATAGTTACATATCAAAATTTTACACTAATAGTTGCATTAATATAGACAATAAATGACTTTCTAGAGTATGTTATGTTATCTGGATGGAGTACATATGATCTAAAATCATGTCTATACTAAATGGTTGAGAACAAAGCAATTATTCTTAGGAATGAGAGAAATACTAGTTATTTTGACTATCATCAGAGATTTCTTCCAGAATATCACCCTTTTCAAAGGAATAGAAATAATTTTACAAAAGGTCGTACTGAAAGAGACAAACCTCCTGCCATTCTCTCAAGTATTCAGGTAAAATCTATTGTCTCTTCATTACCTCCTATTAATTTTAGACCAACCATAAATGAAAAAAATAAATGGTTTTGGGAGTGATCATAATTGGATAAAGTAGATTATTTTTTGGGGCTTTCTATATTAGTCTGATTTATTGGTTCGCCACATGCTAGATGTAATGCATATTGAGAATATTTTTTTATAACATATTTTTTACCATGTCGGACACACCCAATAAGACTAAATATTATGTAAAGGCATGGTTAGATCTTGACTAAATTTACAGACATCTTGAACTAGAATTATTTGAAAAAAAAGATCACACAATTTAATGAATCCAAATGCATATTATGTACTTTATAAATAAATGCATTTATTAATCTATAAATGGAATAGGTATTTGAGGTTACTAGATGGTTATGCTTCTAATTTGTATCCTTACATCATAAATGGTCATATTACCAGGTTAAAAAATCATGAGTTTCATGTCATAATGGAATGATTACTACCTATTGGTCTTATAGGGATATTTCATTATTCAATCTGGGATGTGTTGACCAAAATATCATATTTATTTTGAGATATTTTTATGGAAACATTGGATTATGACACATTGATTATGATACAAAAGGATGTTGTTTTAATTTTATGTAAATTGGAGAAAACATTCCCACCAGTATTCTTTGAATCAATGGAACATTTAATATCACATTTGTTGTATGAAGCTAAATGTGGAGGGATAATACAATTCTAATGGATGTACCCATTTGAGATATGTATGCAAAAATTAAATAAGAAAGTATGTAACAAATCATCAATTGAAGGGTCAGTTGTAGAAGTTTACTTAAAGAAGGAAATCTAAAAAAAATATCTTATTATTTTCAATTGGAATACCCTTAAAAATATAATCAGATGGGTCACAATGAGGAAAATGTGGATGATTTGATAGACCATCAATTGTCAGATTTTAATCAACCTAATCTTGGTTTTGGTGGTTATCATGAATGATGGATTTCATATGTATTTATGCAATAAGTACTACTTATTATTATTATTATTTTAAAATTTAATAATAAATATATTTATTTACATTTTTGTTTTATAGACTATATGATTACCATATCAAAAAACAATTTATAAAAATTACCTCCACTTCTCTTGAAGAACGTCATCAACAAAAAATTTCATATTGGTTTTAGATACCAGTAGGTTAGGTTGTTTTCAATAGAACATTAAATAAATTTTGTAATGATATCTATTATTAATAATTTTTATTGTTTGCAGACAACCCAACATGAAATTAAAATTGATAGTTGATTAAGTGTTCTATAGAACCCTCCATTGAAATTGGTAAAACCTTATAATGGGTATGTGGTTAATGGGTTTTGATTCCATACACACATATATGGTAAATCAAATAAATCAATAAATAGTAGTGTTTTTTGAAATTATGTCATCATAAAAAAATTGAAGTTGACTTTTATGTCATGTTGGATGAAATATGTGAGTTATGTTATCTGAGACCAAATTATGTAACAATGTTTAAATGAAAGGTTTGATATTGATCGAGGGTTGTGAGTTCATCCATGATATGGATTCATTGACATTAAATATAATAGTCTTCTTGCATCAAATGAACCATTTATGTTTTCACATCAAGCACGTCAATATTATTATGAAAATTACCATAATGCTTTGAGAGATTTGAATGAATAGTGGAGTGTAATAAAAATGAATCTCATGACAATCGGTTTATTGAAAATTAAAATGGTTCTATAGAAGTACAACATATTGAAATTTCTCAAGAAACATCCCCAAATATATCTCTTACCCGATGAGATATAAATATTGATGATGAAACCCACCAGTTGAGGGTCGATGATATTGATGATGTCGATGAAGTAATAAGGGATGATAAAATTGAAATTCATATGAAATTTGATGATTCTGAAGATGAAGATGAAGACATTGTCCTCAATAAAGATGAGGAATAAGATGATGATTGATGTATTATATTCAGGTATTTATTATTTTTTTATATTTTATATTTGTATTAACAATTATTTATAGGTAATATTGTTTGTTTCAGATGGCTGGACCAGATGATATATTATGTTCCTTCACTGATGCCAATAATTATTAGTTTTTTATATTTTATATCTTTATTAACAATTATTTACATGTAAGAATGTTATATTCTGTATGGTATTTGTTAGTTTTTTATATTTATTATCTATATTAACAAATATTTATAGGTTAGATTATTATATTCTGGTATTAATTTATAGGTAATTATTATATTATGGTATTTATTATCTTTTTATATCTGATATTCTAATATATGTATTAAAAATTATTTACATGTAAGATTATTATATTATTGTATTTATTAGTTTTTTATATTTGATATACGTATCAAAAATTTCTTACAGGTAAGATTATTTGTTTCATATGGCTATATATTCTCTTGATGATCTATTTTTTTCTCTCATTGATGTCAAATTCCTAATGATGAGCCCGATTCATCTGATCTATAGGATGCTTTGTTTATCAAGAGGGGATGTGATATTGCTCAATTAAAGATTTTAAACCTTGTTTTAGAGAGAAATCTATCTCTTAATTTTGATCCTTGTTTATTGAGGTATGTTCAATTATTTAAGGTATTTATTTTATATTAAGTTTTTTATTAATTTTGGTAATATTATTCTGATCATTTATTTTTTTATTTTCATAGTTTTTTACATTCATCTATTGGGAAAGCTGATGTGATTATAAGAAAAAATTACAATCCATGGGTTTCATAAGATAAGGTTTCCATTTTCATTATTCAACAGATTTTCAGCCACTGAGTTTAATGTTATTAAATAATATATTTTATTTTAAATTTATTTAATCTGTGATATGTTTCTTTAATTATCTTGTAGAATTTATAGTCTCTGATTTCTGATAGCCTAAGGGATCCTATCTATGAGGCATGAGAGATTTCTATACATGAACATTTTTTTCAGTTTTTACACAACCTTAGAAAGCAAGATAGGGATATAGTTTATGTTATTATTTTTTACTAGTCTTGCATCTCCCATCAACCTGACTATATCTCAGCTCAAGTATGTTATGGATTGTGCTCTTACTAGATAGGAGAGAATTTTATGAGAAGGTCATCATTTGTATGTCAAAACTGGGGATACATGAGGTCATACATAGGGTTGGGAGTCGTACATTCGGTATACATCGATGTCATGTAGTAAGTAATATTATTTATTAATGTATGTATACTTTAAATGTAAAATTTTGTTATATTATACAGGCGACTACTGAACTCTCCATTAAAGAGTCCAAAGTTTATAAGAATATGTACATTGATCCCCATACAAGACATATTTTTGGAAAAACACAGTGTTAGATTTTGGTTGATATTTTTTTTAGTTTTAATAATATTAATTTTATTGTTCTTATAATTTCTAATTATATTTGGAAAAAAAATTATTAGACTATGGTTTCTTATTCACAAGAGATTCAAGTTGAGATAAAAATAATATGCCACTTGAAATTTAGGTTTTTATGAGGATGCTTAGATATGGGTGACTATGAATAGTGTCAAGAAAGTTTGGGTGACCAGTGTTTGTTCATGACTAACAACCACAAGTTATTATGGTACTTCTGAAATATCATAGGTTAGCTCAAAGAGAGCTCATGAAGATTCATTATCGTCATCCACTGCACAGTATGAAGAGAGGTTGAGAGATTAGAATGAGATGATATAGTGGATGTAGAGACAAAGAGAGGAGGAGCATGAGGAGTGGTTCCAGAAAGATTAGAAGATGTTAGAGTATATGTTACGGCTTGTGCGTGGTGTTAGTATAGATTTTCCCCCCCTGACCCTTCGGGTGATCCTCCTCCACCTGATACTAGTTGTTACTTAGTGGTTTTTATAATTGTTTTGTATTTTGGGTTGATAAAAATATCATGTGTGAACTGATGTATTAATGTTATGTTTGTTTTTATTTTTTTATTTTTTTTATTTTTATTTTTATTTTTTTTTTATTTTTTTTAAATATTAACATTTTTGATGGATCTCTATATTTTTTTAAAAATTTCTGACTTATTTGGGATGAAAAAATTGATTGTAAAAAAGTAATATTATTTGTGATGGACCCATCACAATTTTTTATTTAAAAAACTTTCTAGTATTATTTTTGATGGATCGCAAATAATAATCATTTATGATGGTCTGTCACAAAAAAAACATAATTGAAATGTTGTTTTCTGTGATGGTCCATTAGCAACAAACTCTCATCGCAAAAGGTCATTACTGATAGGAATCCATTTCGAATGAACCTATTAAAATTCAATTTATGCTTGCGGTACCCCCTAGTTCAGGAAAAAGTTAGATTAATAATTTGTCACATCTCCTCGACGCGAGAATATATTCGCTAAGCAGTGGCACAACTTTTAGGGTACTCAAACCCTTCTTGGATCTTACACTTTACACAAATCATACTTCATGATTGGATGCCTCTGATCACCACAACCTTCCATGGCCCCTAGAAAGGATACTCATATTCAAGAAACCCTTTTCTTGACTATTTATACATACCCATGTCTCCTGCATATGAGCCTATGTTCATCAACCAAATGCATCACCCTGTAAAAAGGGTTTTCCAATCCTTATGTTCCTTGACACCGTTGTGAAAAAACTCAACACCCTAGTATGATATGAACCTCTCCAAGTATTATTTTCCCATATCATTCTCCTAACCCAAGCACTTTGGGTCATGACTTACAATTCCCACAACAAACTATCCAAGTGGATTCTACATCCTCAGCGTTACATCACCATGTTTTGTACCCTTTCTCAAGGCCAAACCGCGACACTTCATTCCCAATCCTTTGATGGCCCACACCTCGTAATTTAAAACCACATGGTGTGGGGCTATATCTTCACAATCAGGAAGCCGAACTGGACTAGGGTTCCATAACCCTTCCTGAATATCCTTCCTCCCATACCCAACCTCATCATCTGGATGTTTTAGTCTTCACAAATCTTCCATGGCCCTTAGAGAGGAGTGTAGATCATATTTTTCTTGGTAATGTTATCAATGCATAAGGGCCTTCACCAGCCAACTAAAGGCATATCCTTCTTTCCAAAAAGGATATTCAATCCTTGTGAGCCCAGGAAATACTACGGTGGAACCTAGCATCTCAAAATTTCATGGGATGTACCCAGAATTCCTTCCCCATCTCATACTCACATACTCAAACTGTTGGGTTATGATTTACATCACCCATTTTCCAACTGTCCAGGTAGACCTATCATCCTTAGTATTTCTACCTCTATCCAATATTACCTCCATAAATATTCTGTATCCCCTATAAAATATACTTGGATTCAAAGACCCTTTTCTTGACTATGAATGTATACCTATGGCTCCTACATATGCACCTATGGTTTCCAACCAAATGTGTCACTCTACAAAAAGGGATTTATGATCCTTGTGAGCCCTTTCAACACCACAGCAGAACCCAGAACCTCAAAGCGTTTTGGGTTATTCTTCACATGTCTTCACCACATCCCATGATCATCGATCTAGTCTGAGCTAAAGGACCTTAAACTAAAGAAATATTAGGTCCGAGATAAAAGACCATAAACTAAAGTAATATCAAGTTTGAGTAAAAAGATCCCAAACTAAATAAATATCATGTCCAAGATAAAAGACCTTAAACTAAAGAAATATTAAGTTCGAGATAAAAGATCATAAACTAAATCAATATTAGGTCTGAGCTAAAATACCCTAATCTAAAACAATATTAGGTTCGAGTTAAAAGACCCTAAACTAAAGAAATATCATGTCCGAGATAAAAGAACCTAAACTAGATCACAATAGTGATTTAGTATACAAGAACTTGTAAGGACCACCATATGGCCTTAGAGAAATCGATCTATGATCACCAGTCCTATAGGGTTTGGAAAAAATAGAACACTCTCCCTATAGAACTTATATTCTGCCCAAACATCCTTCTAAAAATTAGGTGATTTTAAGATAACTAGAACAGAAACGTCAGTAGGGAATCTCATGTAGGTGGGAATTCATGAGCACTTCTCAAAGAAGAGTCTTTTATGATTAAAATATTTAGATCTAGAGGTTTTCTTGATATTATTCAAAGGATGGGTATCATTGGTGATTCACATAATATTGTAACAACAAAATGTCATGTATATCATGAATGAAAAGAAATTGGATAGGAATTTATAACGTTTAAAAAAATAATTAATTTATAGTGTGAAAAAAGGGGGAGGAATCTCCACATTTTGGAGTATCTTTGAAGTCTCATAAAAATGGAATGCATTACAAAGGTCAAAATATGATAAAATTCGATCAACTGCGCTGGAAAGGTTGGAAAGGGTCTGGTGAGAAGTGTCAATTGAACGCTGGAGTTCTGCCCGCCCCACATCTTCTGCCTCTACTCCAGGACAGAGAGCCAAGACCAAAGTGGTAAACTCTTCTACCCTCTTTTGAGTAGTAGCCAATGAGGATGATGATGTTGAAAGGCCAAACATAATATGAAAAATCATCTCATCACATCTCCATATCTACATGATCTAAGCATCCATCTGGTCTTATAGTTCATATATCCACTGACGACCCTGATCCAATGCCTCTGACGCCTCCCTCATTTGTACAGAAATAGGATCCTCATATATAAAATCATGCAAGTCCCTCTCAATGATGTAAAAGTATCACTGAGTCATAACAATTTATGTCATGATAGAATATAATGTTTTTCAATCAAAACCACCTACACCCAAGTTGTGAACCAACTAATGGATGTGGTCCCCTTGCTCATGAAATGTTTCTAAGGGAGTCTCAATAATCAAAGAATGAATCTTTTTCCAAATTATCCTATGTTTCATCTGAGACTCCATGACCGATGAAGTAGGAATGAAAGGAGTAGGAGTAACTAGTTGATCTAGTAGGGAAACAGGAGAAGAGGCCCCGTATAATCTTCTCTCAATAGGAGTATCATCCATAGCCTATGCTGGAGAACTAACTGCCTCAATGGAATCAGATGCACTATCAGGGTAATCATCACTGAAATGAGGTCACTTCCTTGATGGATCACCCAAGTATTCAATCAATTCCATCATCACCACAGATAGAGTGGTTGGAGAGGCAAAAGACCTATCCACATGATAGACCAGTTGGTCTAGAAAATTGTCCGAATAAGATGATACCCAAGCCTGGGCATAATTATGGGTAAGGAAGGAGGGAACATTAGTAGGAAGAAGTGTGATCTTAGCCTCATAATCTTCACATTCCAACATCATCCAAAACTAACAGATGATCCCATGATGTAGTTATCCTCATACACCAGCCAAGGGAAGATGGGAGACCCCTTGTATATAGCCAAATTGAATATAGACTCATATATGATTAGCTCATCCACCCTGACTGCAATAACCTCATCTTGAAGAGAGATCATATATGACCTTTCATCAAGAGAAACGCTACCATTATCAAAAATAATCTCATCTAGTGCACAATAGGGTGTAAAATCAAATCTATCAGATTGGATAAGTGCATCCTTAACCTCAGTAGGGATTAGTGACATGTTCCCAACCCTAGATATGTTCAATAGTCTGGGATAGGATAAGGTGTTTGGGATTCTAGATACATTATAGTATTCATAATAATGAAAATTATCCCCTACCCAGCTAAACAGAAACTAGAGAGGACCACTGATCCTGTAAGGGGTGATACCTTGTTGAATATGGATTCAGAGTTGATAAAGGAATGCAAGGAATAGAACTTCCAAATTGAGTTTTTTTCCTTCAGTAAGTCATGTCTCTATCACCAACGTACTGACACGGATCCCTGAACGTGCATCCTCAACCAGTAAAATCCATCCATTCAAAACATGGCCCTGAAACCTGCCAGCCTAAGGTTCGAGGAAATCTCCAAGTTTACTCAATAGCCCCATGAAGCATAATACCCAAATTCCAAAATGGTCCAATACGATCCATCACTATTGAAACCTACTGAGAAGGGCACCGATGAGGGCGTATGGTGGCTGGCCTGACCCCGCTATAGTATAAAAAAATATTGATCCAGCCCTTAAAAGAAATAAGTGAGCACATCATCAGCTATTTCATCAGTTTTTCCTTCATAATGGTAAGAATTTATTTTTCCAAAATGGGAGCCTATTATGGATCATCCCAAACATCCAAAGTTAGTAGAAACTCATTATAAATCTCTCTGAGAGGGGCTATCCTACCCAGTTGGTAAATTTCCTATGGGTTGATTCCTAATTCACCATGGGATAGATTTAATGTGTTAGTGGTAGGACACCAATAGATGATCATTTCTCGAAGGAGTTCAGGATAGCAGTAGATGATGAATGGGGAAATGCACACAACTTTGAAAAGATTAACCTTGTATAACTGGTTAGAAAATTCTATACAACTTTGCCTAAACCAGAACGGTCATTCCCACTCATCATAGAAATTACCACCCAGATAAAGATCTCATTTCAAACTCCAACCACCTCTTGGGTTGGTTATAGACGAGGAAAATATATTCAAATTGTTTTGAGTGAAAGGCTAATGAGAAAAATCTCGACCATCCGAACCCAAGGGTGAGTTTTCCAATATATAAGACAATCCCTGGGACTGAGTTGTGATCAGTCGGACGTCCTTGACTATTATCATTTGAATGCATTTGGGAGAAGATGGCACCTAGTGAGATGGAAGTTTAGAATGTGGAGGAGGAATGGTACCATCATCTAGCAAACTGAACCCGTACAAAGGAAGTCGGTGATATAAAGGATAATTCTGAAGCTCAGAAGATAGGAACCTCTTTTGGATCTTGTTATCAGTATACATGTGATATCGAGGTTTGGAATTCGGATTTCTAGCAATCATATCCCTTTGATTATCCATAGTTGGGAAACCTTGGAGAGAACTAGAAGCCATATGAATAAAAGTAAGTGGCATATGTATGACTGATGAAATAAAATACTTTCAAAAGAAAGACACATACCGGTAGCATTATCTGCATCACATGAATCAGTAAAGGATATGTGGATCATATAAGGTATTCATGAATTTCTTGACCCCCAAAGGTCTTGCAGATTGAATAATCCCTCAAGGCATCTCACAATCGCATGACCCCTTATAAACTTGTGATCATGTGACCTGAACATGGTCATGCAAATCGCATGATAATAAATTGATCATATGATCAAGCTAGCTGATCCCAAGAAACCATTAATATAATCACAATCCTCATGTTTGAAGTTCAAGTAATTACCAAAGTATAATTCATAGGTGGATCAAACATACACCTGAGAAAAAGTGGTATTGTGAAGGAGTTCTCATGAAATGGGCTCACAGCGAAGGCTCGTGAACATGTTTCATGATCAGGACTTGAGGAATAGTCTTGTGATGGAGGTGTGTGATAGAGAAAAAGTGGGAGTTCTATGAATTTTGAGTGTCTGGTGAAATTAATGGCTCTCATACCCCTATATATAGGGGAATCTCATAGAATACCAAGTGTTACCTAGTAGACCAAACATCACCCAAGACACTGGTTCACGACACCATCAAAGACTTAGGTGGGCATTTACTTTCCTCAAAAATAAGCCCTTGTCCCCACGGACATCATACCTAAGGGGAATTATTTGTTGATTTCCACCAAATGAGCATCATAAAATTAAAAAAGGAATAAATACTTGAATATGGGTATTATCCTCCCCGCAACAGCAAAGGAAAAAGAAGGTGGTTGAGACATGTGGATCATGTGAGCCTCCAAGGGATACGTGATCACATGACCATCATAAGGTCACACAAAGACTCCATGTGAAATGTATAAACTACAATGGATCTTGTGGAACCCCTTTCAAAAATCCCTCATACTCTTGGGAAGGTTCTCTAAACAACCAGTTATCACATGGTAGCAACCGGATAAGATCTACCAGGCCATATAGTTTGTCATAAATGAGCACCTAACAACCCATCCAAAAATCCTTTGGAAATAGGAAGAAAATGTTCGAAATGTGGAGACCTTTGGAAGTCATAAATATCGCACGATATATCACCTATTGGAAGGGTAATTGTCCTTGAAAACATTCAATCAAACTTTTGAGTCCCCTGAACCTTTTTAAAATAAAAAAGGAAATAAAAGGGGAGGATGAGGGAGCCCCTTGAAGTTGTAAAAGACATACAATTCACCTATAGTGGTCTGCAAGATAGCACAAGACCCCAGCCACATGACCACCTCGTCCCATGAAAGCTCATCGATATGTCGTCTTCATCATGCGAAGAGCCTCAGGTATGTCCAGGAAACCTTACACTCCCCTTTGGATATATGAGAAAAAATAGATAAATTTTTTCATGAAATGATTTCACATATATGTAGGACCTTTTTTAGTCATGTGGTGCATCACCAAAAGGTAAAGTGTTTTTCCTTGACAACACCCAGGAAACCTCACAAACTCCCTAACATTTGTAAAATAAAACAAAGGAAATAAAATATGGAGGAGGTGAAAGCCTCTCACAGTTGTAAAATGCTTGAGACGTGATAAGGAAGTACATAGCATAGTCTCGCAAGACTCCTTGATAAGTCGGCATGATCCAGTGAAGGCTCCTTGACAAACTATCCTTGTCTCATGGAAACTCCCAAAAAATTAACCTGAGATCATGTAAAGGCCTTTCTACGGGTTCTATGATCTCCTGAAAGCCCTTGGACATGTTGATATGACAACAAGGAATTCCTTTGACATATCTTTCATGATTCAATAAGTCCCCATTAATTTTAAGTAATATAATAAAGTAGATGTTGATGGTATGGATCTTGCGGTCACTAAAAATCATGTGATTCCCACAGGGTGATCCACTATAGGGACTTGTGAAGATGTGTGATGTCGAGGCCCTTCGCTGACTCTAGCCTAGATTTGTGAAAGATATTTCATGAAAATAGAGAAACAACCGGGGTGGCGAGGCCTATAAATCCCCCACCCTGGTATAAAAAATTCACCACAACTTACCATGATGGATGCTATTATGGGTGAACAGATGAACCCCCGGGGCCTTGTACCATCACTAGAGTGGATTTCTTGAAGTGGTGGATATCACAACTGGAAAGTTCCTCATCAGGTAAAGTTTTGGTGAACTGTAGAAGTAATCATGTGACATGCATAAACACTTCATGTGATCATCATAGATCACGCAAAGGATCTATGGAAGGACATGCAAAGGACATCCTGCACACCTGCTATATCACATGATACTTAAAACAATATAACACTGAACAAATATAAGGCATTAGTGATTTAATGGCTCAAAATAAGACTAATAAATAGGAGATACAAGTGAATACATATGTGTTGATCCCCATGTGCTCTACATGAACCACCTAGAACATATGACAACACTAGAGTATGTCGATCAGGTCTCCCGACACCCCTCGGGCATGTCACCCTAGTCTCACAAAGCCCTCAGGGTTTGCCACTCAAACCTTACAATGGCCTTCAATACATTTCTCCTGGCTCATAAAATGGAACTATTTTAGGTCATCTGAATCTTGCGATAGCATCTAGGCATGTCAATTGGCTCTCACGGTGCCCTTTGGGCATTCCATCCAAGTCTTGCGATGCCTTTTGGACATTTCATCCAATACATGTTCCACCCTCTAAGAAATGTCACACTGACTCTCACGGTTCCCTCTATATGTGTCATCCAACTCTTGTGATGAAACTAGTTCAAGTCAGATGGATCATGAAACACCCTCTAGAAAATCAATCCTAGTCATGTGGTGACTTCCAGGACAAAACATATGGCTCTTGCGATGTCCTCTAGACAAGATAACCCTAATCTTGCGACAAACCCTTAAAAATGCCATACAAGATATAAAAAGTCCTACAGGAAAGCCAACTAGATCACATGATATCCTTTTAACATGTTAGGAAGACATTCCCTGACATATCAGGCAGACAACCAGGGCATGTCGAGTGGACAATCAATGCATGATGGGAAGGAAAGTAGGTCAGGTCAATAGGGCATCTCAGGATTTGATAACTTTGTCCATCCTTGGTGTGTAAGCCCCAAATATAAGGGAAATGTTAGTGTGTAAGACCTGACAATTAGTATAATAGGATATACCCCAAATATAGGTCAACCTCATAGTGTAAGCCTCTATTAAGTGAACTACAATGACTCTGATTCTAGCAATAACCAAGATACATAGGATGCCTCTCTGAGCCCCGAGCTCCATATTAAAACACCCCATGGGATGTCTCAATACATAGATCCCACATCTATAAGCAATGAGAATGATCATTTTCCATCCCTTATTTCTCATGTCGAACATAGCTCACATGGTCTTAGGGGGGTGCAATAATCATATCATTTTCATTATAAGCCTCGATGAAGGAAAGGGAAACCTTAGAGTGTAAGCCCCGATCAAGGTAACTAAGATGACTTTGATTCCTACCATAACTAGGATATGTAGGACGACTTCCTAAGCCCTGAGTCTAAACACAAATGGGCATCAACATTGGCATAAGTCCCTCTATGTCTCTAACATTTCAACCATCGAGACCCAATCATTCCCATGGGCTAGTCATATTTCCTCATCCACCAGTGGGCTGGGAACTTCATTGAACTACGAGAACTCTGATTCCTGCAATAACCAGGATATGTAGGACACCATAATAAGGCTTGATCTCAAAATAAACATCAATTTCAATGTAAGCCTCGTGTCTCTAAAATTTCAACCATCGGGACCCAATCATTCCTATGGGATGAACATTCTACCTCATCTCTCAACGGACTGATAAATCCAATGAAATATGATGAATCTGATTCCTTCCATAACTAGGATATGTAGAACACCTCTCTAAGGCCCGAGATCTATATTAAACATCCTAGAGGTAGTCCTAGTACATAATCCTCCACACCTATATGTCGTGAGGCTGATCAATTGTTATCCCTTATTTCTCACACTGAGCATAGCTCACGTGGGCTTAGGGAGACTTAATGAACACCTCATTAGAATCATGAATCTATACTATCCAAGTAAATTCCATTATATAATACCTGATTATTGGAATGGTATGGAAACCCCTCATACAAGGGCATCTACCTTGGGGATAGTCCCAAGGCATGATCGAACTATGATAACTCTAATTCCTTCCATATCTAGGATACGTAGGATGTCTCTATGAGACTCAAGCTCAAGAATTCAGTGCCTCAGTGCCTGAACATATATCTTCTCTGCATGATGTTAAACTTCATGGGTTTAATGGACTATGTGGGTTTTGATTCCTGAAATGACCAGGATAAATAAGATGCCTCATAATAGCTCAATCCCCTCAGCAGAATAATAAACCGCCTCCCTACATGGAAGCATATTCCGAAGCATCTAGTTATATGGATTTAGCATATAAAGTAGCTACCCATCATTAGAGAAATTGATGAAAAATATTGGATACATATATATTGATTCACTAATGAGATCCTTTTTCCTATATTCATTAATGAGAATCCCTTTCCATTGATCATTGATGTTATCCCCTTTCTTTTTCATATAAGGAGAAATAACCTATAATCATTTTTTTAGGGTAATAGGTTTCGTATCAAGATTAGGAAGATATTTGAAAATATATCTTAAATATATGATAGAGTCCCAAAGTAGGCAAGAATTCCCCTCAAAAGGGTGCGATGAGCCCAACCTCCCATCCTCTCGACCAATGCGAGTCCCTAAGTGTCATTGGGTTTGAAACCCCATATGACCACCTAACTTTGGAAAGTAGTTTCATATCCAATTATGTATGAGTTAAACATTGGTATTTTCCATTAATAATTTCAATTTCCTAATGTTAATGATTGTGAAAAGGTCAAACACCCCACAATCAACCATCAGGCCCGACCGAACCCGTCTCAGTGAGGGTTTCCCCAGTCATATCTTTTACATATAAACAATATATATTATTATTAAAGTATCATTATTATGTCATGAATATAATATAAATTTACTAAAACCATAATTAATACATTCTATTAAAAGTGTTAATGAATCACATCGCTTTGAGGTGGCGGTAGTCCACACATCCACAAACGAAGTTATCATATTTACACAAAATAGAAAGCATGAGGGTATGTTTTATATAATAATTACATAAGCATAAAGACATAATATATATCATATATATCATATAAAAATAGTATTTACATCATAATTCCCAACAATGAGATGTGGTAAAGGAAAAAATGAATGATATCATTTCATGAGGTGATAGTCTGTCATACACACAAATGGTAAGTTCATTACCCATTTGATGGAAGTGTGTGTAGGTGTAGGTAAAACCATTTGAATAAAAACATATCAGTATATTAATTATACTGATGTTATTTTATAAACATGGAATAAGAATAACTTAATGGTAAAATAAATAAATAAAACAAAAATGCACATTGAAGAACGTTGCCTCTTTTTCTTTTGGGTAACTCCTTTTAGTTTTCACCAAAGGGATTCCTTGGTTGGATTTATGACCAAAGTAAGGCTTATAAATTGAGAGGAGGGAATTTGAGATCTTATTTTGGTAGGATTTGTATGATACAAAGTGTCTTGAGAGGTGTGAGGAAGTGATGGGGTGAGTTCCCTTTTATAGTGGAGGAGTGGCATTCTTGTAAATATAAAAAGGTAAACACTATTAAGAGGTCTCCCTTACATCATCTGACTCTGATAATTGTACATTTTCTATAAAAGGGAGTATATGGACTAAATATGTCCATAAATTGGATTTTGAACACGTTTCTATGGTATTTGTCCCATTAAATTAAAGTTTAACCACTAAGTAAACTCGTTTTTACCTTAATCGATGTAATTAATTTTAATCACTTTTAATGATATTTTTGATCAAAAACAAAGTTAATATTACTAGAAATTATAAATTATTATAATTCCAAATATTGAATCCATTTTTCCAAATTCTAAACATATAAGTGGTATAAATTAATTTAAAATTAATCTTGCATAGGGGACGAGACAATGAGTTTTTTTAAACTGAAAATATTCAAAAGTTTGAATTGTTTTTATATACAATTTCAATATGAAATTGATTCAAATGACCTAAATTGGATTAAATTATGTAAAATTGATCTAAATTTAATTTAAAATCAATTCAAAATATATTTTAACTATATAATTAAATTAGACAAAAATGCAGTTTTCAATTAAAATTCAGTATTTTCACTATTCATTAAAAAAATGAAACTTCTCAGAAAAATACCAAAAATTAAAATAAAGTAAATTTTGATATTCCACTTTCAAAAGTAATTTTATTTTGTTAAATAAAAATTATAAAAGTTCCAAAAATTAGATTTAAAATGGGTTCTCCATTAAAAGATGGTAAAATTACCTTTTTGAAAAATATATCTTTTTATTCATAAAATTGGATTTATTCTTATACTATGCCTATAAAATATATTGGGTGAGTGTTAAAAAAAATTAATTGAACATATAATATAAAATTTTTATTAAAAACGTTCATAAAAAGTCCATTTTTTAATTTATTGAGATAAAATTTTGTTTGTACATAGAAAGGTAGTTTTATTAGAAAAGGGATTTCTTCATTCTAAAATAGTTCTAACTTTAAGTTCTAAATAATTGGAAACCAAAGGATTCATTTTATATACATGTGTAGATTATATTTTCACAATTTAGTTAATCTTATTCATAACTTCCATTACAACGGCTAGGTGCTAACTATAATAATATTTTAATATTAATATTAATATTATAATGTAGTTCGATAAAACATGGTCTTGCATGTAACTCAATCTATATAAGGAACTAGGCATTGTGTGTAACACAAGTTAAACATAGTGTTGTATGTACCGCAAGCTAATCTAAGTGTTATGTGTAGCTCAAGCTTAACTTAGTGTTATATATAACGCAAGCCAAACTTTGTTCTTTCAAATAACAAAAATCTATATTCAGTGTTGGGTGAAATGAAAAATATCAAAAAATAAATAAATAAATTCAAAAATATATATTTCACAAAATCCTAGGATGTTACATATAGAGGACCTTCACCCTAGAGCAAGAGGGGAGTTCTGACTCTAAGGATAAAGGACATGCACCCTAACATGGTAGGGGGTACCCACTATATCTATACATCACATAGGAGAACCCATGCCCTGAAACAACAGAGGAGTACCGACTCCACAGATAGAGGACCTGAACCCTCTGGCCAATGATTACAGAGGTCTTGCACCCTGACATGGCAGGGGAGCATTGTCTCCAACTACACGAATGATACGAGGAACCTGTGTCCTAATCTATCAAGGAAGTACCAACCTTGGAAGAACTACCCCATGGGTAAAGACCCCGGACCCATGATTTGGAGAGTTCCATATCTACCAAAGAAGATATGTAAGGAAACAAACTCCCTAATTCCATAGAGGAGTACCAGTCCCACCGTCTCTCTCTAAGAAGCACACCTATCTCCAACATCAGTCAAGTGTTGCTGAAATAATCTTTGTACTTTTCATACCTCATGTCGCATCATTGCCATTGGTATGGGACCCTCACCCTGATACAACAGGGGAGTACTAATCTATCAGACTGAAGAGTTTAAGGGACCCACATCCTGAGATGATAGGGAAGGGTGTCTACCCTAATGTCAACCCAGTGATCCACCCTGATCACTACACAAGTTTTATCACCGGTACTATAACATCGTGCTTGAATCATGCCACAATGTATCTCACCAGCCACTACAGAGGCCATTATCATGTTCTACGTGAAACATTTCTTGGGATAGGCTACTCACAAGCTAGAATTTGAGCCCCGGAAAAGGAGATACGCAAGGTAAAAGATCTCAAGAAAGTATACGACGTGCACTGGGGTCCACACAACATGTGAACCCACCTGAGCACCTAGTCATGTCCTTTTTTCATGGCTTTTCTAGCCATGTAGGTGTACATAGCATGTATGGGCTTTACACAACGTTTCCTACCTCACCCCAATCCTCGGACCATGTCTTTCCTCACAAGGCTCAGCTGGATGTGTCTGAAACATGGAGTGTACCCTAGCTACATGACATGTCTTGACTAAACAGCCACTTGTCTGTGTCATTTTATGATGCCTATGTCTAGCACCCCATGTTCGTGTACTTTTTTTGTGTAGTTCTACATGACCATGTCCCCTGACACAGCATATCGGGCCATGTCACATGGCCACACAACCTGAGGTCACTACACAATGTGTAACCCTGGTACATGGCATGTAGTACCCAAAATTCAACTTCCCCAAACAAGGAGAATGCATGTGTCTCACTAGTTTACATGCTGTGTAAACAAGAATTCCGACAGGAATCTCCTTACGAGCCTCCCAAATCACCCTTTTTCCCCCAAAACCTACGGATCGACTTGGAATATATATCTATTAATCACAATAGGTCTCTACAACCTTAAAAAATTCATAAAAAGGGGGATTTAAACTTAAAACTAAAATTCTTTTACCTCATGGAGAAATGTCGAAGCTTCGGGTCCAAAATGACACCCAAATCATACTACTTCTCGATCTAATGAAGATTGACGTCAAAAATGGGGATCAACGATACCTCATCGCCTCAATTCCACCTTGGCTTCATTCTTCATCCAAAGGGGGTATTCACCTCTCCTTTGTGTCATGTGCACCAAGTGGGAGGGGGACATAGGGTTTAATTGGTTTAATTTTATTAAATCAATTAAACTCTCTTTTAATACCCCACTGCCAACTTGCCTTCAATCAAACACCTGGAGACAACAAATATTATGTCACGCCTAGGGTAAACATGACGTTCTAAACTAAACTTTGATCTTAGAATTCTGATATGAGAATCCTCTAATAAGTTATTTCACGTTTCAATATATGTGTGTATGATAAAAACGTATTCAATATTTTTAATATCACTGTTCTGAGTCTTTTTGGGTCCTAAAATCCCATGCTAACTCAGCTCCTATATTTGGAAATATTCTTAGAAATATTCCAAAGTTTTATAGGTCAAAACATGAGTCATTACAGTTAATCATTAAGTAATTATTAGTTAATTAGTCTTTACTCAATAGTTAATCATATTTTATTCATTAGTTAATCATTATCTAATCATTAGTTAAGCATTAGTTAATCCTATATAAATTATGCCTTAATAATTCGTTAATCACTAGCTAATCATATATTATTCATTAGTTAATTATTATCTAATCATTAGTTAAGTATTAGTTAATCCTAAATTAATTATGCATTAATCATTCATTAATCACTAGTTAATCATTACTTAATTAATATATACCATGTAGTTACTTTAAAGTTAATTATTAGTTAATTAATAGTTAATCATTAAGGAATTATTAGTTAATCATTCTTTAATCACTAGTTAATCATATGGTATTCATTAGTTAATTATTCGCTAATAATTATCTAATCATTCTTTAATACTAAGTTATTAATTAGTTAATCAATACTTAATCATTACATTAGCATTAGTTAATCATTATTTATTTAATAGTTAATTATTTTTAAACCATTATTTCACTAATATTTATTCATTATCTAGTTAATATTAATTCCTAATTATGTGACTCATATTTAAAAATACTAAATTATACTAAATAATAATCTTATTATAATAATAAATCCATTACTAATACTAATTATAAATTATATACTCAAAATTCATAACCCTTTCCACATAACCAAAAGGTAGAATCATCGATTCCACCTTTCCTCATTAGTTTTCAAAAAAAAATTAACCTACCCTTATTTTAAAAAATATTTTAAAAAAATCGCATTAAAAAACTCTCTGATGGATTGTGTCTAATGGATCATTTGATTACCAACTTTGTAAAACACTTTCTTTATCCATATTTTCATAAACTTCCCAACATATAAATTATGAAATACTAACAACAAATCTTTCACCCGATTTACAAAAATATTCTTTATAAAAAGTTAGTTTTCAATAAGAACAAAACTTTGTTAAAAAAAACATCACAAAGGATTTTCAACCCCTGGGTTAGTTAAAGGTAAATTTTGATGGGGCTACATCTATTGGTGAGAATCCTATAACAATTGAAGAAATTTCTAGAAATGATAAAGGTGTTTTTTGTGGATTTTTTTCATCTCAAATGGTCTTGAATGACCCTTTTTTATTGAAACTTCTTGGTATTTAACAATCCATGGTGGTGGATAAAGAGGCTAGTTGGATGCACGTGGTTTTTAAAGTGGATTATTTATTAGTTGTTATGATGCTTCATTGGGAAAATGATTTGGATTTTTCACCTTTTGGACACATTTTTTTTGACCTTTTGAGTTTTTTTATGTGTTTTTTGAAAAAAAAATATTAAATTTTCCTAGGTCAAAAAAATGAAAATTATGTCTGAAAGGTGACAGGTCCCCTACCACCTTTCGGTTAAGTTGAAAGGCGGTAGAGACCTTGCTTCTTTTCAACAAAAAATAATAATTTAATTATACATGTTTTTATATTTATACTTATATAGGTTTGTATATTATGATATATATATATATATTGTGTTTTTTTATTTCGTTTAGAATTATTTCCTTAAAATTTAAAGTGAAAATGTTATGTTTTTAAGTAATAGCTTTTGTGACATGTGAATAAGCATTTACTTATTATATTTAAGAATTTTTTTTATTTTCAATTATGTTTTATTTTCAAGTATGTTCTCAGATGTATCTTTACTTACTAAACTAACTAATCTAATCATTTAATTTCCTATGTATCTTGTTAGAAATCACTTATACGGGGTTTTATTCTTCATTTTGTTTAGTTAAATGATACTTTTTTCATTATTACATAACTATAATATTATTATTCATTATAAATATATACATTATAAATATATATATATATTGTTTTGTTATATACTTACTATATTGTTTTATTTCAATCTTTTAATCATTCAATTCATTTGTTTCAATGAAACTCATAAGAAAGAAACGTGGTATTTGAATGAAAGACATGTGAACTGTGGATTTTTTATACATCCACCATTACTATAGGACTGGAAGGGATCTTAGCTAGACATTTTTTTTATTTTATTCACAACTATTATTATGTTATATTACTCCATTTTTGTATTTTGTAAGTTAGTTTATTCTATAGAATTAGAATACACCAATAAAAGGTGGATCTTGAGTAGAAATTATTCATTTTAGCAGGGTTCAATATCTAGGGTTAGTTTGAATCTATAATGTTCCAACTTCATCAATATTTTATTAAAAAATAATTTTAGTATTATTTTAAACCATTATAATGGTATTTATAATATTTTTTTACATTACTTTAATTTTCAATTAGTTATTATATTTATGAAATTCTTTCAATTTTCAACAACTATTTAGATTCCCAAGCTATGTTTTATGTTTTATTTAGATTGTTTTTATAGTTTTTAATTTATAAGCTTTTAATTTTTCCTAATTTAAATTTAATAAGTTTTCCTATGTTTCAAGTAGTCAACTTTGAAAGCTTATAAAATATAAACTATGACTAAAATATAAATGAAAATTGAAACAGTGGATAAGCTCCATATTGGGGTGGAGTATGATGACCTGAAGAGGGATAATCATTGGGAATGGAACGTTGACCATTATATGCTCTGACTATGTCTCAGTATAAGGATGTGTCAACTAGATGTCATCTTACACACCTAATCATTCTCCCACTAGGGTAGTAGAAGGACCCGTTATCATCGTTTGGAGGAACCATACATCCTTTGAAGGCCCTGGAATGGAAGTTGGATTCATGGGAAATGACCCCTAATAGAAGCTCAGTAAATCTAAACCTAGAGAAAACTGTGGATATCCTATAAAGAAATATAGATCTTATGACTCTTGATGAACTCCCTCAATCGGCTGAGGCTAGAATGCTAGAGGGGCGATCTCTGCCTGTGGAACATGTGAGGCCTCACATGCAACACGACGTGGTCTACGCCGTCGTCGTCATGGATCCTCAACATCAGCAGCTTCTGGAGGAGGTTCCTAAGTAGTAACCTCCACTCCCTAGGTGGGAACATCATCTCCCTGGGGTGGATGATTGAATATGCTATCGTGAACCACATGATAAGATGGCATCAGCCCCAGTGCTGCAGCATAGATCACTATCAGGCTAGCAACCTCCTCCTCCTTTGGATCACTCATGAAAATAATATGTTATGCTCGATTATGTTGTAAAGAGATTCAAAATGGATTAGAAAATAGTGAAATAAAAAACTAATGGAAATTTATTGACTTATCATATCCCAAAGCCCTCTATCACGCCAAGTAAGATACAATATAGACTTAAGTCTATACCATGGCACATACTTGACATGATCTAAAAGATAGAATCACATAGTAGGTACAACTTGGATATGATGTGATGCTCATCTATCCCAAAGGTTAAGATACCATGCATGTCGTCAACGCCAGTCCTCATCCTACCTCTCTGTCAGCTTCAAGTAATGAAGCTCCTATAACTATCTCGGTGGTAATGGAATGTTTTGGACACATCCAAACTAGTGTGTGAATCTATAAGGCTGGTGTTACTCAATAATATGAAAGTGAATGAGTGGAAATATAGCCATATCATCATGAAGTCCAACAGTGCAACATGCAGGCAACTGGTCCAATAAATCCCAGTATGGAATCCATGAAATATGAAATGACATGTGAGATTTATCAATAAATTTTGTTATTAAAAACCAAAAATTATGATATTATGAAATTTTTTAGTCAATGAAATATTTCATATACTTACGTTTGTGGGTAGGAGACTGTCCAACATGAGCCGGTATGCACCCAAATGGTGTGTTAGGGCACTAAAGAAGTTGTGTGTCTGAATCCACCTATAAAATACAACATCGAAAGTGATAAATAATAAGAAATTAAATTTAATAACTCCTACTAGAATTAGAAACTAATAAAGATGAGTGATCATGCCATCATCCACACGGAGCATCATACAACACCTCTATAGGTAGTGGATGACCAATAATATTAGGACAGAGTGAGGGGATGCACTTCCATGCCCACATATGAAGAAGGATAATTCATCCCTCAAGATATTTGTGGTATGTGTGGCATGTCGTGAATAATGCTCTGTAAGTGTAATCCAAGAAAGAAGATCCTTAGCTGTATGTCCCAACCTGATCAAAGTCCTCTATTATCTGCATATACATCATGTGCACATGATTACCTAAGTGATCAGCACACAATGTCTCTCCAATGATCCATAATATATAGCCACGACCATGATGCATGGCAGTCTGTTCGTAAGTTTCATCGGGTAAATGTGCAAAGTGTGTCTCAAGTCAGCCCATAGATATTAACCTTCCATCTATAGCAGCATCATCAGCCAAAATATAGATGCATATCAATATCTAAACAAGCTCATACCAGTCTGCACGGGTGGGTCCAATAACTGCTTCCCCTTGGATAGGAAGACTGAGAAGGACTTCTACATCCTTGAGGGTGATGGTCATCTCTCCCTCAGACAGGTGGAACATGTGTGTCTCTGGTATCCACCTCCCTAGGAGGGAACCAAGTAGGTGATGATCAACAAATGTGAAATTGGATACCTCAATTTCGTAGAATCCCACACAACACAGGTATGATATAATGAAAGATGGAGGCAGCATGTGATGATGATGGTGCACTCAACACACCCTGATATATCAAACCGTAAGACCCTCTATCACGATGTGGGAAACATACCTAGCATGCTGAGTGAGTAGTACACTATCCTCCATCTGTATGTAAAAAAATTAAATAAGTCTTAAGTGTAAAATGTAAATATAACGTTATGGTCAGTATAATGTTTTGATTGGTAGAATGTAATACATAACATGTTTATTCCCATTTTTTTATGAAGTTTTTTTACCAAATGAAAAGGGCATGTATTCATGTTTCTTAAAACATATTTCTAAATCATTTTTTAGATATGTTTTTACCTAGGAAATGGTGTTTTTTAAGATATGGGTTTATATATTTTTATATAGAAACATTTTGTCTTCATTATCTAAAAGTTCATTATAAAATTGTGTTCTTTGTAATTTATGTATGATTTCTCACATTATGGTATTTTTCATGATTATTTTATCACATTCTTACTTTACGGTTTAGCCATTGATAGATTGATTATGCTTTCATTTCACCTCACATGCACTTGTCATATTCCTTTTAATGTGAATATAAAATGCTTATAGTTATTTAATAGTAAAAGTATTTTGAAATGTCAGATAATTATATAAAATGAAGGATCTTATATTAAAACCATGTAATTAAAAATATGATAAGATCACATTGGAGAAAATACATAATTATAGTAGAGAGGTGAACTCGATCCAACAATGTTAGTTCATCATTTCCAGTTATGACCTTCTTGATGACACATGTTGTATCTCAAACTTTTCCCTTATTCTTAAGTCCAATCCATCTTATTCTGCATCCTACTGGACTTTGGTATCCCTTGTTTACATAACCTGTTGATGTTAGTTATCAATATCAGCTGGTCTTTGGGCTTCGGGAAATATCGAAATTCCCCAATAGGCATCCATGGTGTAGCATAACATTTAGAAATGGTGTCCAACTGGTACACTGGATTAACATATGCTTCCCATGATATGTTCACAGAGGCACATACTGTGATGGTGTGTGTGCATTGAAACCGTAATGCCTGGAAGTTTCCACATTGACATTTCCTTGATTCCAATAATACCACTATTTTTTCACCGATGATATTTTTGATGGGGTATGAACGCTCTTGAACCTCAAATAAAGATTCTTCTCAATGGAAAAGGAAAACATGATAACTAGAATCTTCTTCAATGTTATTTTAAATATCTCATTGAAAGTGCTTTCCGTACCTTAGCCCCTATTGAATCCCATCTGAGTCAAGTTTTTTACTATCAATGAAGTACTTTAAGCAATGATAAAATGTCTTCTAAACTAGGTCAGTTATAGGTAACTTGAGAATTCCCTTGAAGGAACCATTGATACACTCCATAATGTTTGTGGTCATGTGTCCGCACCTCTTCCCCCCATCATATGCTAATGTCTACTTTTATTTTGGAATATGTATCATATAATCATACACTTCTAGATTATCCTTGCAATTTTTTTTGAAACATTATTCAAAAATCTATTGATTCAGCTCATATGCTACACATAAGTGATCATATTTCATATAAATTGATATTATCTTTATGTTGAAATATTAAAAAATAACAAATACTTTATAAACAAAGCCTCGTGATTTCCTTCTTCATAGGTTCATTATGGAATGTTTTTCACACATTTCTAGAAATTTGTATGATGCAGTACCAATGATGTGCATTTGAGGGTCTCCATGTATCAAAATTCTCATTGATTGTCTCATTGATTGCCCGATGCTAATTAGATATCAAACAGACACCCCGAATGCAGGTAAAATGGTTGTTGATACATTCCAAAAACCAACTCAATGATTCATAGTTTTCTTTTTCCAAAATGGAAAAGGAAAGAAGAAGAGGTGAATGGTTTCCATCTTGGGTTTCTGAAAACAACACTATGACCCTGTATTTTCTGTATAGAAACATTTCATCAATCTGTATAAACTGTTTGATGAAAAAAATGAAGAAATACAGGGGAGGAATTCCCAAAACCGATGAAGAAATTAGACACGAGATGGATCAAGTCAGTTATCTTGAGACACATGTTTATTCATATAAATATGGAAAACAACTTGGTCATTATGTATCAGTATGGCTAGAAATTGCAACAAAACCTAATATGATTCATCCCAATCACCATATACCTTAACAATTTTCTTATGTTTTTTCATCCATGCCTTACTATATGAAATATTATAAACAAAAGTTTTTTGTATCCTCTCTTTCACAATGGATATAGGAACATATTGGCAGGTCCTAATCATCTTGACAATAATGGATAACACAAATTCAGCATCCAATGATGTATGATTTTGTGTCAGGTCTGGAAAAATGAAAGTATGCGCTTCTTTAATCTTAAAAATTCTATAGCCTCCAAATGAAATGTTTTGAATCACCCTCAAGAGGAATCTACAATAATCCTCGTACTTGTCACATTGTATGATGTATTTTTTATGGCTTGATTTCTGAACTAAATATCTACAATGTCTATCTATATGAAAATTTTTTAGCATGTTTTTCAATGAATATCTCTTCTTGGAAAATCTCTTCCAACATATAATGTTTTTTCCAACCCACTAAAACTCCAAGAAACTCAGTTGAAGGTGTTAGAATATTGCAGTCGATTTTAGGAAAATGTGTCATTTCTTCCGAGCAAGATGCAAAGAGTGGTGAATGATTTATTATCGGTTGAGGATGTTGTATAACTATTGAATTTCTAGAAACTTCCTTACCACTACTCCCTCATCATCAGAATTGTTGTCTCTGTATGATCCATCATTAATAAAATTCTCATCAGAAGTCATATTTACATGTATATCCAGGAGATCATCTAGGTTTTCCTCTTCCGCATTATAGGGAGGAGCCTTAATTTCTTAGGGTGAACATTCTTCAAACGCTATTTTAAGTATACATCTTTGTACAATTGGAAATTGTTGTTGTACAGTAGAAAACTCAATATATAACTCCATTATGGCACCATTTGATTTTTGGGAAAATGAATTTATTTCTTGGACCCAATTCTCATCAACAATCAATGGACAAGCTACATGTCATAATTTAGCCGGAAATTGAAAATGTTTATAGATAATAGACTTGATCTCTTGATCAAGTCCTGGATTTAAGCAACCATGAATTTTGTCTTGAAGTTCACTTAGGGTTACACAATCAGATGTCCTAACCATTATTTTTGGTTGTGTGCTATAAGAAGCTCCTTGATCGGTTTGAATAACCTCCCTGTAGCAGTAGACACAGGAAAACATGAATCGCTACGTTAAAAATGTTTTTTGATTAAGATTCTGATAGTATAAATAATATTGACAATGATGGTTGACCATATAATCTTTATGGTATTGAAATTTTAGAATGACTTTTTATATCCTAAAATATGATACTAATGTTTTGTTATATAAAAATTAATTAGAAAATAAGCCACATAATATTTTGGAAACCGAGGAAAAAAGAAGAGAAAACACCAAATCAATTTATTTATCCATAATAAAATAAAAATTATGAACATATAAAGAGAAATAGAGAAGAACAAAGACATTAAATAACACATGAATGCTTTACAACAGACAATAAATACCTTAACATTTTTCAACAAAATAGAGTTCAGATGAGATGTGTCACGACCCATCCTCGGGGCATGTGTTGTGACTAACCCAAGCCCGCCTTCCATAGGCCAGGGGATGGAGACTAGCACCAAAGGCGTAAATCCCGATAAAAAGGGAAGGCATTGCCTTTATAAAGTAAACAAACACAACAGATTATGAAATAGAAGAAATCACTAAGTAATACTGAATACAAAAGTAAGTGCTGAAAGGAAAGAGGCTGGAAATACAATCCCAGCAGTAAGTACAGTACAACTGAAAAGTAAAACAACAACTACTGAGTCTTCCTCCGGAAATCCCACCTGAAGGGTGGGTAGATATGGCCTCCTCAGCACCTCGGGTCCGGTTTTCCGCTCCGTGTACGTCTCGCCAAGTGGTCCACCTCCGAGTACCGTCCAGCTCCACAAGCCTCCACCTCGATCAGTGTTGTCCGTCATCTGCATCCAACACAACGTAGTGCAAGCATAGCCCATGCAGGGGTGAGTATACGATACTCAGTAGGGACCCTGAGACCCCTGAAGGTCTCCTAGAATCCACGAAGGATAAACCACAGAAAAAAGATACAATCACAATGCATCAACCAACTCTACTTAGGTATATGTCCATACATATACCTAAGTTATCAATCACAGTTCGGCTCCAACTCTCGAGCCCAAGCACAACCCAGTCCACACATGAAAGCAAGTCAATCACATCGATGATAATGATTGAAATTCAAGACTCATCTCACACAGGTATACATCTTTCGTATAGCGATAGAGATGATCAGATGTAGTCACTGATTCATCTAAGTTGTCGGACCCACACAGGATACAAGTCCTGTTAAGTTGTCGGACCCACAGAGGATACAAGACCAGCTACTCTGTCGGACCCACATAGGATACAAGTACAGAGGTCAAGCTGTCGGACCCACACAGGATACAAGAATAGTAGTCATTGTTGCCGAACCCACGGAGGATTCTAGTACAGTAGTCGTCGCTGCCGAACCCACGGAGGATTCCAGTACAGTATCATCACTGCCGAACCCACGGAGGATTCTAGTATAGTCTCGTTGTTGTCGAACCCATGGAGGATTCAGTCCAGTCTCATTGCTATCGAACCCACGGAGGATTCAGTCCAGTCTCGTTGCTGTCGAACCCACGGAGGATTCTAGTATAGTAGTTGTTGCAGTCGCAACAAGCTCTAGTGTTCCCGCACACGACATGCTCGATTCCGGGAGGGTCCGCTCCTCGAGCCAAGGGGTTGATACATCAAATATCACATAGTCCTGATTTGATGTATCCCAAAGTTTCTTCTCGTCAAAAGAAACCCAACGTGACAGACGACGCGTCAATTGGACGCTCGGTCTGTGAGTTATTGACATTTCTGTCCGAGGGACCCGGTTGGTTTTTAGGCTCAAACCAACCCGACCATACTCCAACTGCATCCGAACCTCAAGTGGAGTATGCCAAAAGAACCGTCTCATCAAAATTAAACCAACGTAGTTGACGGCACGTCAATCGGACGCCCGGTCCTTAAGTTATAAGTGTTTCAGCTCCGAGGGCCCGGTTGGTTTCGGGTTCGAACCAACCCGGACATACCCAAACTTCCCCAAAACATTGAGTGTAATATACCAAATCAACCGTCTCGATCCAAGTAATTCTACGCAACTGATGGTGGGTCAATCGGATGTTCGTAGCTCAAGTTATGGGCGAATAACCGAAAATGGTCCGAAGAGGGGGTTTGGGCCCGGTCCGACCCGGCTCAACCCACCCTGGGGCAGACCGAACCGGGTCGACCCGACCCAGATCCGGGTCCGGCCCAGTAGGGTACGGCCCGGCCCGGCGGCTACGGCCCGGCCCAGCATGGCGGCCCGACCCAGGGCGCCAGCCCGGCCCGCGTGGCGCGGTGGCCCGGTTCGCGTGGCGCGGTGGCCCAGCCGCGTGGCTGGGGATGGTGAAGCCCGCCTGGTCAGCGTGACCAGGAGGCGGTGGCACCCTGCGGGGCTCGCCCTATTCAATCAAGGGGGGTTACACCCCCACCCACCCCCCCCCCCCCCGTCTCCCTGTAACGGAACCTGCAGGTGTCGGTTCCTCTTCGCGGAACCCAGCTGGGTTCCGCCCTGGCGCGCCCCTCGCTGGCGGCCGGCTCAGCCGGCCGCCCTCCAGCTCATCCGTCGCGGCCCAACGGCAGCTTCCCCTCCGGCACGGCGTGACGGCGCCGCGCCATCTCCGACTGCCGCGGCCCCTCTACCGCGCGGCACGACGGTGTCGCGCTTTCTTCCGACCATCGTGGCCCTTCCGGTCATGGCCCTCGCACCGCGCCCCTCTGGCATTGTCACGGCCTGTGGTGGCCGCAGCCCCATTCTTCGCACAGCTCCGGCGACCCGGTGACAATTGTGATGTCGGTTTCTTCTGCGGTTCTCTCTACCGGTGGCGCCGTTGCGCCGCCGCTGCCGTCAATCCATCAAGAACCATCTGAGGGACGTCGGGCCGTGTTTGTTCGTCCCGCGCCCTCTGCATTAGATGATAACAATTGGCTAATAAAGAACCACAATAAAAGATGAGGTACGAGGATTTAAATTAATCAATAACGACCCCTACCTCGATCATTGTTTGTTGACGACGTCACTGGAAGAAGGTGAAGTTGACGACGATCGTTGCGTCCGCCTCGCCAGCGGCCGAGTTCGTGCGTCGGAGATTCGTCGGGATCCGATCTTCGTCAAAGGATCGTTCTTCGCTGGGGAGAACGTCGTTGGAGAACCGTTCGTCATCCACCAAAACCTTTCCCAACCCTTTCCCCAACGAATCATGTTTAACATAAATAATGTTCATTAAATGTGTGGTTACACCTCTTGTGTTACCACACATTTAATGCTCCTCATTAAATGAGAAGTTTCAATATTCGGGTGGTCCCCACACCAAAGGAGTTTTTAGAATTTCATAATTTAATTAAAAATAAAATACAAAGTTTATTTTATTTTTATCCCATGAAACCTCGGAAAACCAACTTTCACCCCAACTCGATTACGATCGAAGCGAAGGTCTCCTTAAGCGATTACCGACGCTACGAGTTCAACGGTGTCCTCAAATTTCAATTCCGAGCACCGGTTCAAAAGATAGATTTTCCTGCTCGCATGTTTATTGAATGTACCCGAACAAAACTTCAGAAATTGATTCTGGGCACACCGGGCCTCGAAATCAGGCGCCTTCAGAAGCTGCGGACTCGTAAAATTCCAAAGAATTAAAAAAATCCTTGAAATTTCCGGGTCTTTACAAGATGGGCCTAACTTCGGAAATAAGGTAAAATCCAGCTTATTTTCAAGTGGTAGCCTAATAACATCTTCCAAAGAGATGCACTTAACTTTTGAATTTTTAAAATCTTTTGACCATCTAATAATATATCTTAAATGTTATCTTAGATGTCATTAGAAGGCCGAAAGCTTTTGAAAATTCAAAAGTTAAGTACATCTCTTTGGAAGATGTTATTAAGCTACCACTTGAAAATAAGTTGAATTTTACCTCACTTCCAAAGTTAGACTCATCTCATCCAAACTCTATTCTGTTGAAAAATGTCAAGGTATTTCTTGCCTGTTGTTAAGAATTCATGTGTTATTTAATGTCTTTGTTCTTCAACATTTCACTTTATATGATCATAATTGTCATTTTATCATGGATAAATAAGTTGATTTGATGTTTTCTCTTCTTTTTACCTCGGTTTCCAAAACATTCTATGAATACTATTGACAATGAGGGTTAACCATATAATCTTTATGATACTGAAATTTTGGAATGTCGTCTTGTATCGTAAAATATGATACTAATGTTTTGTAGTACAATTTTTAATATTCTTAAAGGTATTTCACTAGTTTATAAAGAAAATATGAATCATTTAAATCATGTCCCCAGGGAGTGTCAAACCAAATGTGCAGCATGACCCGTTGTCGTGTACCAGGTTACGCTGAGTCAGGCCCGACACACCTTGTCGGAGTTGTTACTCCTAGGTGCATTTGTGCTAGAGCAACATCCACTTGTAGTATCTAGACAGGGATTTGATTTCTTAGATAACTACATAATCTTTATGATACCAAAATTTTAGAACGTTTTCGTATATCCTAAAAGATGACACTAATGTTTTGTAGTACAATTTTTAACTTTCCTAAAGATATGTTCAACGATTTCTAAAGAGAATGGGAATCATCTAAAACATTTTCATTAACATTAACAAAACAGGTGTGCAATAAGGGATGAATCGTATAAATCACAGGAGAAACAAATCATATGTGTAGTTAACCCTCTTTGTCATCCAATTTCTCATCTTTCATCCTATGTTTATTCCATGTGAATCCAAAGTTAATCATTGGTTAATCATTCATTAATCATTAACAAAACAGAGAATGGGAATCATCTAAAACATTTTCATCAACATTAACGAAACAGGTGTGCAATAAGGGATGAATCATATAAATCACAAGAGTAACAAATCATATGTGCAGCTAACCCTCTTTGTCATCCAGTTTGTCATATTTTATCCTCTGTTTATTCCATGTGAATCCAAAGTTAATCATTGGTTAATCATTCGTTAATCATTAGTTAACCATTACTTAATCATTAGCTAACCATTACTTAATCAATATTTAATCATTAGCTAATCATTATTTAACTGTTAGTTAATTACTAGTTAATCGTTACTTAACCATTAGTTAAACATTGATTAATCATTAGTTAACCATTAGTGAACTATTAGCTAATCATTAGTTAATCATCCCTTAATTATTATTTAATCATCCCCTGATCATTCTTTAATCATCCCTTAATCATTCTTTAATCATTACTTAATTATTCTTTAATCATTACTTAATCATTAGTTAATGATTCTTTATTTATTACTTAATCATTAGTTAATCATTCTTTAATCACTATTTAATCACTCATTAATCATTCCTTAATCATTTTTTAATCAATACTTAATCAATACTTAATCATTACTTAATCAATATTTAATCATTACTTAATCATTACTTAACCATTAGTTAATCATTATTTATTCATTCTTTAATCATCCATTAATCATTAGTTAATCATTCTTTAATCATTCCTTAATCAATAGTTAATCATAATGAAATCAATACTTAATCATTACTAAATCATTACTAAATCATTATTTAAACATTTTATAATCATTAATTAAGCATTACTTAATTCTTAATTAATTATGCCTTAATAATTAGTTAGTCATATGATATTCATTAGTTAATTATTATTAGCTAATCATTACATGCAATCATTCTTTAATACTAAGTTATTCATTAGTTAATATATACTTAATCATTATTAATAATAACTATTATTTCTAAAGAATATATAACTAACTAAACTACTTAATAAATAACATATTTTGAACTAACTAAAAACAATTCAATTAAATAAATAAATAACTTTAAATTAAATAAGAAAAAATATATTTAAATGATGTTTCGTAAAAAATCGAGACTTATTTTAGGTCACCGGAGCCACCACGCACAAAAAAGACTTTTTTTAGAGTGTGTGTGTAGAATGTAGAGAGATAAATGAAATTTGAAGTGAGGAATAGATGGGGGGACTAGTGCCCTTTTATAAGGACTTAAAGAAAATGTGGTGGGGGATGAGACGTCTTTCGCCTTTACGTTAGGCGAAAGGCAGCCACCCTTCAGCTGTTTTTGCAATGTCATCGATTTGGGGCAAAAGCGGGAGGGGGGGTCAGTCGCCTTTCAATAAATCGGAAAGACGGCACCACCCATGCCGTCTTTCCAACACAACTTAAAAAAAAAACCTATACACACTTAAAAAAAATCTTAAAACACATAAAAAAAAAAAAACTCACGGTTTAAGTATGACATCAAACTTGTCTAACTTCAAACTTCATTTAGTTCAAAGGAAGACAAACAAGGTGGGGCATTTTTGTGCCTAACATGGTAGGAAAGTTTGTGGTTTTCTTTGGTAGTCATCAAGAGCACCTTCATGGCTTCATTTATAGATAACAGCGCGGATGGATCCGAAGAGTATAACAGGAAGATATGGATTGCAAAATAGGAACCCTTATGGTTATTTTTCTGGATGCATTTATAACTATGATCCTCCGTTGCATTGATTCCAAGTTTTGATGCGCGGTTCTTACCGCCATTTCCGGGGCAATACGAGCTGCTGTTCCCAACAGAAACCCGGCCGCCCCCCCTCCCACCTCACGATGTCCTTCTTCCTCTTCTCTCCATCGCCTCTCTCTATTCCCCCCTCTCATGATTTTCTCCTCCCGCTGCTGTTTGATCACCCACGAGAGCTGCCATCGAAGAGAAGCGTACGCCTTCAGCCTTTTCCAGGTATATCGAATGTTGTCTCACTCATTTGGTTTCTTTTTTCCAGCTCTTCGGTCGTCGGTTCTCTCCGACAGGTCCTATGCATCCATCTGGTCACGTTTCCCGATCTATATTGCGTATATATCCGTGCGAACTGGATACGTTTCGACCACTCTTTTCATTAGTTCTTCATGGGGTTAACATTTCCCTCCCCCTACCCAATGGGTCACCGTCGTATCCCTAAACACCGGATACGTTCTTCCATTGTTTTCATACGTTCTGATCCGGGCAGTGTGTTCATTTTTCTTCATCGATTGGCTATGCAATCGTGATTCTGCCTCTGGGGCAGATTCGAGTTTTACTTCATTCCAAGCGGCGACAATGTTTTGTTTCAGCGCATTGAATTGTAATCGTGGTAATGTGGTTTTTTTGGGTTTGAATTGCAGATCATGCTATGTATGCGTTTCGTTAATTCTTTATTGCCAGGTTTGTTCCCTCTCATTTTATGAAAACCTGTGGAGCAACAGAACGAATCTGTTAATGTTGTTCCTGTGGTTTATTATTTTGTTTTTTGCGTGCGTCTCTTTGCCTTCTGATTTGGGTAGCTTGATGTTTGAATGGTCTCCCACTTGTTTCTCCCTCGGATCGCATGTTGGGTTATAAAAAAATCTGACCCGCTTCGCCCACCTCCTTCCCATCTGGCCCCTTTCTTATTAATGATCACTTTTCACGGGTTTGTTTAAATTTGTTTTACTCCTATCCACCACTTTTAAATTCGGTCACATTTTATTTGCTGAGATAAAGCTTCATATTTGTAGTTACTACACCCAAAACTTCACCGGGAAGACCCTGGAAGAGATGACCTTTCCTCTTGGCGAAGAAAGGCCATGCTCCTTAGTCTCCATAGGCGCCATACCCGGCTCTGCTGAAGGTTGTGTTGTTATCTTTAGCTTCCTCCTCCCATCAATGCTGGTGTATATTATGTGTCTTACACTCAACATCTTTGAACATGACAGAGGAGGGAACAGATCATGCATCTTCTCCCAGAGATATCTCGGAGGACTGCTCAAGTAGCAGTGTAGAATCTTCTGAAACATCTTCATCCAAGGCTAGTTCAGAGTCCGAGGCGCATACGAATCCTAAAGCTGATTTATCCTGGCATGGTAACTTCTTCCGTGTACTGAAGAAAAGCTCTGCAAAGCGCTTTCAGACCTTGCCCCTTCTGAGTGTCTCCAAGTTCCCACGAAAGCGAAAAAATAAAACAGTGGGAGAAACCAGGGAGCAGAGATTAACTACCCGATTAGACACACAGTTATACTGTTTCAGGCCCTCTTGGAAGAATTTCACCCTTTCAGAGCTTCAAACCGCAACCGACAATTTTAGCCATGGTTAGTTCAAGAGATTTGTGTGGTTGATTTTGACCTCAAATCCGTACTCAAAAAACCATGTTAATGCATTTGTCTTTTCCTTCGGACAGATAATTTGATTGGAGAGGGCGGCTATGCTGAGGTTTTCAAGGGGATTATTGAAGATGGGCAGCATGTAGCAATCAAGCGGTTATCCAGGGGAACACCTGAGGAAATAACAGCAGACTTCTTGTCCGAGCTCGGTATTATTGTCCATGTTGACCACCCCAATACTGCCAAGTTGATTGGGTATGGGGTTGAAGGTGGGATGCACATTGTTCTTCAACTGTCTCCTCATGGCAGTTTAGCATCATTGCTGCAAGGTTTGTCTTCACCATTTTTAACAAATTTAAACATTTGATTAGACACCAATCTTCTTTTTCTTGACTACTGTATTTTTAGGTTCAAAGGAAAAACTAGGATGGGGGATCAGATACAAGATTGCACTTGGGACTGCTAGGGGCCTTTTATACCTTCATGAGGGGGGTCAAAAGCGAATCATCCATAGAGACATCAAAGCTTCTAATGTACTGCTTACGGAGAACTTTGAGCCCCAGGTACCCTTTAAGATAAAAGAATTACAACTCTTTTTGCACCCTTAATTTTTGCACATTAGGAGTCTTCTAGCAAGAGTTGGAGTTAAAATACGGCTATGTTTGGCATCACTTATTGAAAACTGCTTTTCACTTTTGATAAGTACTCTATTCAAGTGTTTCTAGATTGCTTTTTGAAAATGTGCTTTTTTGTTATATAGGATTTTCTTCTAAAATCAGAATTAGAACAAACTCTACTTGTTTTTTCAAAGTGCCATCACAAGTGATAAGTTTTATAAGCAGTTTTCAATAAGTGTTTTCAAATGGAGCCTAGATCCATACATCACCAGATCGTGATCCATGTTGTTTAATCATTACAGTCAAGCCCCAGTTATGCATAGTCAGGGTTGTTCCGTAAACCCCACCTGTGATACAAAATCAACTGTAGATCCATGTAAATAGAGTATGAATTGGAATATCTGAGTTCTGGATTTCATCGTCAAATTTCTCATTTGACTTTCAGATTAGCGATTTCGGACTAGCGAGGTGGCTACCTGATCAATGCACTCACCATACTGTATCCAAATTTGAAGGCACTTTTGGGTTTGTGTACCCATACTGAGAGCTAACTGCTTAATTTATTATCATCATCATCTTTTTTTGTTAAATGTTTTGCTTTTTTCTTAACATGAAAGCTACCTACCTCCTGAGTTCTTCATGCATGGCATAGTGGATGAAAAGACCGATGTGTTTGCCTACGGAGTGTTGCTGCTGGAGCTGATCACAGGTCGCCTAGCTGTGGATGAATTACATAGGAGCCTTGTTATGTGGGTTAGTTATATATGAATTCATTCTATTTCGATTTCCATTGAATTTGATTCTGAAACCCTTCCAAATACCATCCTTCAGGCAAAACCTTTCTTGGAAAAGCGCATTATCAGTGAGCTTGTTGATCCATTCCTTGCCAATGCATATGACCCTGAAGAGATGAACCGCCTCTCCTTGACAGCCGCTTTGTGCATGAGTCAGTTTTCTAGCCAACGACCTCGAATGAGTCAGGCATGTATTTGTCTTGGAAATACTAAATTAGGAATGTTCACACAGTCACCTAGACATTGACATCAACCTAGAAAAATTCTTAGGTACTCGAGAATATGTTTTGTTAAAGGGAACAAAGACCTAGGAAAAGGAATGAGTGAGAGAAGAGTCAGAAATCATGTTTGGTACATGACAGAGGGAGAAACATAAGGAATGCCAGTTCTATCATTTAAGGGAATCCAGATTTCTTCCAATTTGGATGGAATGTCTATTCCTTGATCGGAAAATAATTTTAATGGACATGTTTGCCCTTGATTTTAATTATTACTGACAAGAATACTCTTAAACAATGGGAAACAAATATTTTTATAATTTTTTATAATTATATATTTATATTATTTAACATATTTCATCACAACTTTTTAATGAATACAAAACAAACCATTCACTCGCAAATTTCTTTCTTATTCCTTCTCCCATTCATTTTTCATTTTCATTGGAAAAACTTCTCTCATACCAAACATAGCCTAGGTGTTTGTTGGTAGAGAGAAAACATGCTGAGGCAAAAGGATTGAGAAAAAGAAAAAAAAAGTTGGTTTCTAGTGTTTGGTATGTACCATTTTAAATTACTGGAAATCAAAATTTCACCATTTGAGGAAAACTCCTCTCTTTTCCTTTCCTATTCTCTTTCATGTCTCATGCCAAACAGGGCCTAAGAGTGTCACCTCATCATGCGATGCCCAATGATAATAAATCATTCAAATAAATTTATCTTTGATATTAATTACTAAATTTAATCGAGTAGAGTAGGGTAGTTCAAAGATACCAAAGACTTTTCCTAAACCTGCCCAATTCCACCTTTCTGAAAATTTAGTTTGTATGGAAGGAGATAAACTGATATGTATGTTACACTTATGCTCCATTTGATGTGGAGATTAGAAAGGGAAAAGAAAACGAGTAACAGAATGCGAATGAGAATGAAAATGAGAGAAATATGATGGTAATTTTAATATTATAGTGAAAATCAGGCTCTGTTTGGTAAGGGAAAACATTTTCTGTTTTCATTTTTCAATAATGTAATGAAAAATGTGTTAGAAAATATTTTGAATACTAAGTAAAAATAAAAAAGTATATAACTTACCTTTTATTGCATTTTCATTTTCCAGAAAACATTCTCATTTTTATTTTCACTTCCTTAAAAATAGTTTCCATTAAGATAATCTAATAATTTTTTTTAAAAATGAAAGTAAAAAATGTTTTCCATAACCAAACCGAGCCTTATCTTCCAATTCCTTTTACCTCACCAAGGTTATCCCCTACCTAACATACCCTTAAACCCAGCATTCTTGAACACCTTGAAACATGTTAGATGGAATAAAGCTGAACACATTGAATTAAGGGTCAATGGGCAATTATAATTTCTTGCATGGGCTTAGGAAAACTGCTTTGAAAGAAAATTTTGTATGTATAGGGTTGATCCCCATGAACGAACTGCATGATTCTTATGTTGGATTTAGGTTCATGTTTTGGTAAAACATAAGAGTGTGATGAAGTGACTCTGGTTTGTCTATGTTGCAGGTGGTAGATTTTTTAGAAGGCAATGATGAAGGTTTGAATCTTGCGATTGAACAACATCAATCGAGTCTTGAGAGTTCATCTTCGGATGAAATGTTGGATGGGGATGATGAGTCGACCAGCTGTTTGAATGTTTTAGATGAGCAAATGTAGAGTGCCTTGGGGCTCTAAAGTTGGCAGGCAGTGTTAGAGAAAGTAGGAAGTTTTTAGAAACTCTGGACAAGTTTTTGTCCTTGTGTCTGTAGTAAGGGAGTGCAGGGAGGGGGCTTGTGCCATATTTATTGTACCCAATCCTAGTGCTTTGTTCATTGGGGGGCTTAAATGGCCTTCATTCAAGATTGTGCCCTTGCTATATTGTATTGGTGGATGGTTGTAATCTTTTCCAGTGGACATATTTGATAGAACAAATTTAAGTAAATAATGTGCCTTTTTTATGTGGGAAGAGTAGAAATAATAATAATTATTATTTTAAGACCATTGAAGTAAAATGATAAAATTGATCATCATTTCTGACACACAACCACTGTAGATCTCACAAACTCGATCGGCATGAATTTCACCATACTAGTTGATAGCCATAATTTATGCATATTTTTTTAGTATTAAATTCACTGATTTTATTAAATAAATAATTATTTTTGCCTAATTACACTACAATAAAATAGGGGAGTGACGGCGGTTTAAACCGTCACCAAATGTTTCTGCGGCGGTTTTTTAAAACCACCGCTAAAATTGGCATCAACATCCAACTTGCGTTGGTTTTGTTCATTTAGTGGCGGTTTTTAGGAAGTGTCGAGAAACGTTTTTTTTAGCAGTGATCGTTTTTAGCAGTGGTTTTTCCTTTAAAAAACTGCCAAGAAGTTAGCGGCGGTTTAAACTGTTTCTAAATTTAATAATATATAGCGGTTGTTTAAACCGACACTAATTTTTTGTTGACCATATATAGCGGCGGTTTAAACCACCACTAATTTTTTCTTGACCATATATAGTGACCGTTTAAACCGCCGCTGTATAGTGGTTTTAAAAAAAAATCAAAGCCACAGAAACTGCAGTCCTAGAAAAGTAAAAAAAAGCCAATATTGAATTATAAACATTAACAAAATGATAAAATCATTGTATCATGCATCCACACATTGGACTTCCATCCATATCAAAATAAATAGTTTCAAATTAAGCATAAATGAAACAGGGCATACTATTATCTATACATATTTAACTTGTAAAAAAGTAAATATCAAGAGACATGCACAAAGGGTAAATAAATAAGGGAAACCAAAGAAAAAGATAATTTTATTTCAAATATTTAGTCTTTCATTTAAATGAAAACCCATTCTAAAACAAAATGAGGAGAAAACTAAAGCATAAAAAGGAAAAAACACCCAAAAGTAACAAAAGTCTTAAACCAAGACAAACATGACATAAGTAAAAAAATAACATCAAAAGATACAAGTAACATAATGAAAATCATAGACAAGTAACCAAAGAAGAAATATCATTGATAAAGGAATGGAAATGATCAAAGTAAGAATATATTCAATATAATGAAAATCATAGACAAGTAATATAACGATAGAAATAAAGTAACCAAAGAAGTAATCAATACTCAATAATAAGGAAGACATGTCAAATTGTATATATCATGGGCAATACCATAGGTTCTAGTGAGACAATCCTAGACATACTCATGTGGAAGTATCTTATGACCTATTGATGAAGTTCCTAACAAACAACCTCCCGACTTTCTCAAGCCTAGCCTTACTGGGTAGCACTCCCCATAGCTTGAGCTTGTCATTCACAATAGGATACTAGTTAGAGTCTCATCATGACTAACATAACAATTGTTTCTTGATTTCCCACCTAGATACCTAGAGTTCCTATGAAACTAGCCTATGGAAGTGAGGAAACATATCATAATACCCATAAAACACATTAAAATCATATTCCCCAACCCACCTCCAATCACCCTTTGATAAGAATCCTCTTTCAATTTCACATAATCATCAAACAGTAATCAATTTCATTTCACAATATGCATAACTCATATAAGAATAATACAATGGGGATCAAACCACGAGTGTAGCTTATAATCTGAAATCCTTCGGTACAAGGTGTTGAGCATGACTTTAGCTTTAACCAACATTTTGAAAATTTAGTAACCTTTCTTATAAAACAATTTTGTAATCAAACACTCATTAGAAATCTCATTTAAAGCAAAGAAAAGCATTAACATTGATTCAAAAAGTCCAATATATATTATATAGGAACAAGACATCATAAAAACATATCAAATGACATGAAAAAATCAATATTTTGGTAACATATGAACATAACAAAGAAATACATTGGGGTCTGATGACAATGAAATTCAAACAAAAAATCCCTTAAATCATTGAAAACCCCTTAAATCCACAAAATATATTATTTAGAATCCTTTAGAAATCAAATAGAAAATTGAAACTTCACTTTGATTAAAAATTCTTAAAAAGGATCCTCTTAGGCATTTTATCAAACATATAGAGTGTACACGAAATTGTTCTACAAGTGTAACCAATAGAAAAACCATTTATGTCAATCTTAGAAAACATCAATACAATGTAAACCTATTTAACTTCATCAATATTGGAATATATAAGTTGATATTGAATAAAAGGTGAGTTTTAGAAAACTAAAGCATCTACAAAATGTCAAATAAAGAGAGTTGTATAAAACCCCCTACTTGAAAGTGATGAAAGCAACCTACCTTTGATGAGGAACACTAGATTAGTTCAAGAAGAAGGATTTATCAACCCTAAACATCAACAATCTCAAGATTAAATGAACCCTAGATAATGTTGGAGTTGGTTCCCTAAAACCAACTTCTTTGTACTTTATGATAAACATGTATTCATTGCTTTGAATATTAATAAACTACTTATCACATCATGATTGTTTTTCTGCATGATTTTTTTGACAAAGGAAGATGATATATTAATCATAGAGGTCAGCAGAAACAGAGTCATACAAACATGAAGAAAAATGATCAAGCCAGAAATGATTTGCGCCTGAAAGGCCACAAGAAGCCAGATGATGGGTTGCTTCATTTCCTTCCCTTTTGATGAAAGAGGAGCATGCTGTGAAGCATTGATTGAGAGACTGGATTTTCCTGATAAGGAATCCAAAAGATTAGAGGCCACCATCATTAAGCTTAATAGCATTGATGATGGCGAGACAATACGATTCAAGGTGGATAACTTCCCATCCAAAATCTTTTGCAAAAGTCAGCCCGATAAGGGCAGTGAAGGCTTCAGCAACAATAGACTCCCAGAGAGTGTGGTGTGATTCTTGTTTGGCAGCAATGATTTGGCCATGATTGTCTCGGGCCAAAAGTCAAATTACAACAAATCCATCCTTGGATAGAGATGCATCCACATTAATCGTAAGGATCCCTTCCAGGGGAGGGCACCATCGTGAAACAACTGTGTGAGTGCCAAAGAGCCCCTGCTGATCAGAGTCCCAATTCTATCCCTCAATCCAGGAGGTAGCTCGTTCAATCTAGAACCCGAAAGTCTTTGAAATGTGATTAAAGATGAATTCATTCCGTCGAACCCATATGATCCAATCCACAATACACAATGAGACAACTTTATCGGTAGTGAATGAAGAAGACCACAACATCAGTAGTGATGGAAGGTCTGACACTGTATCCATCAAAAGATCTGTAGAAGAGCCCCAAGAAATCCAGATCTTCTCCACCCCCAGGCACTGGATGATCGCATGCAAAGGAGATTCCAGAACACCTGAGAAAAGGGGACATTTCTTATCACTCGTAACATGGCAGAAGGCGAGGAAGTCCATGGTGGGAAGGATACCAATGCAAACTTGCCACCAGAAATAACGGATTTTCGGGGGGACATTTAGATGCCAAAGAGTTTTCCAAAGCCCCTCCCTTTCCTCGAACTGAGCATCAAGAGCGAGACTATATCCTCACTTCACCATATAAAATCCATAAATTTCATTTCTCTAAAAGAATCAGTCTTTCCCCGCATCCAACACACAGGGGATGCTAAGAATAATCCTTTTATCCCTTTCATTGAACCATGGATTGATTTTATCCATACACCACCCAGTCCCATGATCATCAAACATGCAACGAACAGTGGAATTATCGTAGCTAGGAAAAGCTGGGGAAGTATCCCACATACCATCTTTATCAATCAATCAGGGATTAGTCCGAATGTTAACTTTCATACCATCCCCAACCCTCCAACCCAACCCTTTATTAAGTAAATTTCGTGATCCCCAAATACTTCTCCATAGAAAGTTGGGGCGAGGGCCAAGAGAGGAGTTCTGAAAATATGAGTGGGGGAAGTATTTTTCATGAAGAATCCGCGCACAGAGAGAAGATGGATGGATCATGAGGCACTAACCTTGTTTGACCAAAAGGGTATCATTAAAGAGACGGAGGTCCTGAAATCCCATTCCGCTGCCTGTTTTAGGGGCGCAGAGTGACTTCTAAGAAAACCAGTGTATTTTGTTCCTTCCATTATTATGACCCCAACAGAAGTTGGCCATGTGGGAGTGAATTTGGTCAACAATCGTACCAGGAATCTTAAACAGGTACATGATATAGTTGGGGATAGACTGAAGAGTGGCCTTGATGAGAGTTTCCTTACCCGCTTTAGAAATTCTTTTCAGAGTCCAACCTTGAATTTTTTTCTCGATTCTATCCATCGTAGATGATAAGATTTATTTTTTTGATCGACCGACCAACATGGGAATACCAAGGTATTTTTTGTGCTTATCGACCATTTGAATACATGTATTGAGACAAAGCTCTGCTCTCTTGGTTAGTGGGACACCAATACTGAAAGAGATTTCTGACTTGCCCTGATTGATCGCTTGTCTAGAGGCCCTTTCATAATGGCTAATCACATGAAAGATAGTGAGACATTCATTATGAGTAGCTCTAGAGAATAACAAGAAATCTTCTAAAAATAAAATATACGAAATAGGTGGGATGGCCTAAAAAACCTTTGCCCCATGAATCAAATTAGAGGAAGCTGCCAAGGAAATGAGGTTAGAAAAAACATCAGCCACCAAGATGAAGAAAAAGGGAGAGAGGGGATCTCCTTGGCGAAGGCCTCGGGTGGGAGAGAAGCCTTGGGTGAGTCCACCATTGACATCATTCCAAAAAGAGACAGACGAAACACAGTACGTGATCATATTTGTCCATTTTGAGCAGAAACCCATTTTTGTCATAACAAACCGGAGAAAGTGCCATTCCACTCTATCGTAAGCCTTGGTGATATCTAGTTTCCAGGCCATAGTACCTCTTTTCATAAAAGATCATGTTTTCATAGAATGAAACACTTCATGGGCCACAATGGCATTATCTGTGATAAGCCTCTTTGCTACAAAGGCACTTTAATTTTCAGAGATAATGATAGGTAACCACGTGTGCAAATGATTGACCAAAATATTTGAGAGGATCTTGTAGGAGACATTTCAAAGACTGATTGTCCTGAAGTCCGCATCCAAGAGGGGTTTCTTAATCTTAAGGATGAGGGTAAGAATTGTCTCATTAATAGAGAAGAGATTGATTTACCTATCCCAAATACCTTTCATAAGAGCGCAAATGTCAGGGCTGAGAATGTGCCAGTATTGCTTGAAGAAAAGAGCGTGGAAGCCATATGGACCCTGGTATTTTGTGGAATGGATATGTTTAAGAGTCTGAAGAATATCATCATCCAAAAAATCTTTGGTGAGCTGATGATTCATCTCCTCGGTGATCACAGGTTTGATGTAAGACTCAACCTCAGAAGAAATGGTGGAATCTCCTGTAGTATAGAGGTTCTTAAAATAACATGAAATAATATCATGGATACCTTCAATATTGGACACAGTTCCTCTATTAGGGTGAGAGAGGCACAAAATATTGTTTTTACAACACCTAGAAGAATCCTTATGATGAAAGTATCGAGTGTTCGCATCCCCATCTTTAACGTGGGTTTCGCACGCGTGCATTGACCAGAAGATTTCTTTAATGAGAAGAGCCGCATCCAGTTCACTTGGGATAACACCAATTCTGGAGAGAATACCATCAGTTGGGGAACATGAAAGAAGGGTGTTAAGATGTATCTCTAAAGAGTCACAATTCTTGTCGGGTTGATGCATTTTTTTATTACTCCATGACCTCATATTAGTAGCCACCTGCTGGAGGTTGGAACCAATTTCAACGTTTCCACCATTCCAACATTATCGGATAACTTCTTCACACTCATGGTCTTTTACCTAGAAACTTTCAAACCTGAAGTGTTTCCCATATCTTGGGTTGCAACCACTGTGAGAGAAGTCAATAACAATAGGGCAATGGTCCGAGAAATTAGGCACCAGGTGGGTGATATGAAACATCTTGAAAATGTTGGTCCATTCTGTCGATCCTAGAAATCTGTCCAGATGCTCAGTAATGCGTAAGCATTCCGTGTTCCCCCGAAACCAGGTGAATGGATTGCCTGTATAGCCCAAATCAGCCAAATCCACCCTATAAATCACATCCCTAAATCCTGACATCGAGGAAAAGGACCGACAAGCTCCTCCGTGTTTTTCATTCTGTCACAGAATATCATTAAAATCACCTCCAAAGAGGATAGGGTCGGGCATTCCTCATCGTATTGAAATGTGATGGTCCCAAGATTTCCATTTATCATTTTGTGATGTCCATCCGTAGAAACCCACAAATGTCCATAGCGGGAAGAGGTCATCATGGATGGATGTAGCCACATGATTCGAAGAGTACGAGGTGATCTCTACATCAATGTTATCCTTCCAAAGAAGACACAGTCCCCCAAAGTGGCCTTGGTGGGGGACCAAGAAGAAGCCTTGAAAGCCACATTTGTATGCAATACCAGTATTGTTCTTGTTTTCCAATGTGGTTTTGGATAGAAAAACCATATCAGGGTGACTTTGTTCACAATGGCATTGGAGCATCCGAACCATTCGTGGGTTGCCAAGCCCTCAACAGTTCCAACATAGGATTTTCATGGCTCTAGGCGGGGCTGGTACATACCCTCCTCCGCCTCTATAACTTCAAATAATTTTCCGTCACCCACCACTTTCCACCTTTTTGGAAGTATTTTAGTCAACTTATAAGCCTGCAATCATCGTTTATGCTCCTCAGGCATCACATTAATAGGATCACCACCCCTATCTCCACAATTCATCCTTTTCCACATCCTATGGTTTAAAAGACCTGATGACATAATCCCAATCATCTTAGTTTCTTCCTATGAGGTGATACACTTTGATATTAGCCCAAATGGTGGTAAGACACTATCTTTCATAGAAGTAGAAACCCAGCTTGAGATGATAGTCGGGTTCGTACTCTGACTCACATGCTTTTCCCTAGTTTTGACCATGGCCATTACGCTGTACAAAGGCACTCCTTCCACCCGCTGATCGACTTGATTGCCCTCAGAAAAATTTGATGGTCCAAGCATGATGACATTATTGTGTTCTGGTTCATCCCACTTAGAGATATCCTTCACAAGTCGGTCTCGATCCTTTTGTTTTTCCACCTCAGAAACAAATGCGGGTCCTGTAGTTTTTGCATGAAGCCAAGGGCCATATTGTAGAATGGTGTTTCCTTTTTCATTCTCCTTCTTCGAGTCACAAACTTTCTCTAAGTTTCTAATACACCCACAGAAAAAAAAAATTGAAAGCTTTTCAAACTCAAAAGATATCCAGGCGTTAGAATATTCAATTAATAAGAACAGACCCCTCATCAGTGGTTGTGTCACATCGACCAAGGCTCTGATCTGCACCACGTGTCCCCGATGAATTGGATCATATCAGTCCCACTCTAGAAATTGACCAATGCGTTATCCAATTTCTTGAATAACACGTTACATTCTACCATGAAATGGGATTCCTTTGATTCATATCCAGAAAGGTGATCAAGTCAGGTTCATTTTTTGAATATCGTCCCCACCTTTAAAGTCATCCATGAGAATGAGCTGGTTATCAAAAGGCCATGGCCTACCTTTGATAACCTTTTCTTTATCTCTGTCATTAAAGAATTCAAAGACAAGAAATCCCTCTCCCACTTCCCATATGGCAACGCCATACTCCAATCTCCATAAGTTTTGCAGAGTGTTTTTAAGGGACCCCTGATTGAATGACCTTTTTGCTAAAAATTTCCCAACCACCAGAAGAGACATGCGATATGACAGAAGTGCATCTTCATTTTTGTGTGTGGCAATCATCGTTTTCTCTTTTCCATTCAACGAAAGATTTTTACACCGATTCACAAGGTCTGACTCTATGACAAAACCTCTCTCTCTCTCTTTCTTTATTTTTTTATTTATGCTTGAGGGAACCCTTCAAAACCACATTACTTCACGCATATAGCCCATCCTCCACTATCGCAGTCTTTCACATGCACAACCCACCCACAGAATCAATAGAAAATCCCTTGCACAAACCTCCCACCCCGCGCAAACAAAACTCTCCACTGCGCAAACCGAACTACACTGCGCAAACCAAACTCCACTATGAAAACCGAAATCCCTATGTGAACAAAAAATGACCCTGTGCTAACCAAAACCCCAACACCAACAAAACTCCTCTTTCAGGAACACACCTCCCCTTCACAAACCGACATCTCCTTCACAACACCATCCCTGTACACACCTCCCCTATGCAAACCGACAATTCCTTCACAAAACCATCCCTACACAAACTGAATCCCCCCTCGTGAAAACCAGCCCTTCATGAAATAGACCTTCATGAAATCAGACCTTTCGCGAGACAACCCCTTCACGAGACTAGCCCTTCCCAAACCCTCCTCTTCAAGACCAAGCTTGGAAAGCCCACCCTTAAAAAGTCACCCACGCAAAACAAAAAAACAAACCTTCACGCACCCACCCTTCATGATCCCACCCAGCCGCTGAAAACAAATCGATGATATCCTTCACTCATAGAAACACCATGATTTTGTCAGACCGAAAAAGGTGAACAAATAGAGGCTAAAAGTGAAGCCGAGAAAAGACCAGAAACCAAAGATCAAAGAAATCCGAGTCTGTTAATGGAAAATAAAACACAGATCATAAAAATGAAGAACCGAACGAAACCAAATCCATGGAAAGAATGTTCGCGGCGAGGTAGGATATGTTGGGTGCACCATGAGTAATATTGAATTAATGAATAATGTGAGAAAGGATTTATCCTTTCTGTTCTTTAACAGAAGTTAACATCTTAGGCCCTTTGATGGAAATGATATAACCTAAATAAATCCACGACCATGGTGTTCTATAGGAAAGTTCTATTTCCAGAAAGTCAAAGAAAGAAACATTGAGCACATAGGTTGATGACACCGACATGCAACCTACTTGATTTGAGATATCATGATAAATGGATTATATTACACAATAAGCATCAGTATAAGGTTACATGTTCTTCCTCCATCATTTCTCACTAATCTAATGGAAACAATTAATTTTATGATTAAAATAAAATCGAGGAACTTGTCCGAAGGTGTCAAGGTTTTTGGTCAGACAACACCAGACTACATGCCGTGTAATCGGAGTTACATGTTGTGTAGTCACGTTCAATACATCAAGATTGATTCAGAAATAAATTCGATATTATGCGTTAATTACCGCATTAATTACACCATTAATGTACCGCATGTTGATCAGAATTAAATGGTGCACATTCATCCAGACTACACGCCGTGTGACCCATTGGACATGGTGTGTAATCCATTTGGGTCAGAGACGGTTTGTGTATTCCATACATGGCCTACCTGACCGGTGACCGTGTAACATGGATTCAACACAACGTGTGGCCCATTAGACACACTGTATACTCCAAAATTTCTGAGGTACAATTCACACACTGAATCCCTAAGCGTGTACCTCGGATAGACGATGAGAGATGTACACTCCATGTAGATCAAATATACACATCGTGTACTTATACCAAGTTATGAAGATTTAAAATCTATTTATTTTACTATGAAAACCTTGAGACATGTACTTGCGTGTGGTCATAAAGATAGGACATGCCACGTGATAGGTTTTAATATACATAAATATTTAAATGTTTAATTAATATCTACATAATGTTCAGATCTGCATATCATGTATGATTTTTATGACTAGTTGTTACTCTACATGCATTTAAGCATAGCATGTGACCGAAAAATCATGTAATTCATGTAATCATCTGGGAAGTACACATTGTGAATGTGTGTGATAAGTTGTGTATGATATATGTCACAAGAGTAAAATAGTATATGAGTATAATACATGTTGGGAAGAATCAGATAGGTATTCACCGTGTTGCCTCCAAGGTACCTTTATGTACAAGTTTAATTTTAAAAAAATTTATTTAATTTGTTTAAAATTGTAATGGATGAGAATCTCAAAGAAATTTAAATAAGAATTAAGATTAAAGGATTGATTAATTAAAGATAATAATTAATCGATTCGAGAATGATTTATATTCAATAAGAATGATTAAGAATCAAATGCTAGTTTTATTAAATGTGTAATTTGTTGCATGCATATGGATGATCATGAGATAGACCAGACCTTTTGTATGTGATTAGTTTCATTTAATTTATTATTAAATTAAATTGATGGCATGTGTGCCTTCTCTCCTTATTATTATGTAGGGTCTGCACACCCATGGTTTCTTTAATGTAAACCCCCCTTTTCCCCTCACTCGTGCATGAGTAAAAGACATATAATGGATGGAACTCCCAAGCTAGTGGAGTCAGTTCAAGTTCGAAGCTGAGGTGAAACCAATCCAAGGAGATACAAAGGTAGACAAGTGGAAATCTGTAAACACGAACCTCAATTGGTTCATGGTGTTTCTCCTCTAGGTAAATGGTTATTTTATCAACCTCTAGATAAACTAACCATCAGTATAAGCTCATGATCATACCCTTTATTTTATTTCTGTCAATTACATGGTTATTTCATTGTGGATGTTTTATCATGATCACATAATTAATGAATTAATAAGCATGCAATATGGAACTAAAATAAACTGTATTATGTGTAAATATTATATAATACTTGGTTAATCACTTAATTATTCCCACTTAATATTAACAAACATGTGATAAAGATAATAATTGAAAATTTACATGTAAAAGGATAAATTCCCTCAATAAAATATTAAGTCATTATAACCTTCCATTACTTCGGTTATAATCGAATCATAGTTCAAAGTGATTGACCATCCAAAGTTGGGGTGATTTCAATTATTGGGGAATTCTAACATGAGGTTTTTGGGTTGACTTAACTTAGTTCACATCAAGGGTTGACTACCAAATCAGAACTTGGTGCAACTGAGAGTCAAAGGTTGAGGAAATATAAATTAATGATTCCAGGATTGGGGAGTCCACTCTGTAGAACAAGGAACTGTGAGTTAATGCAGTTGGCATTTGGAATGACTACCTAAAACCATTCGAGTTTCTTGACCAACCAAAGTTGGGGTAATGAGAAGGGGAATATGGATCCTTGCCACTTGAATGTCCAATCAACAGGATATTTCTAAGCCAATGGTGAGAGTTATTGGGTTTTGATAAAATATTGGGAGACTAATAAATATAATATTTATTTATTTGTATAAATTTATCAGATAAAGTACTAAAATTATGCTCTTATTATTTTGTAGAAACAACAATAAAATGACATCAAACATATCATTGTGATCCATACTAGATAAGGAAAACCTTCTCACTGACACTAATTTCTAAGAGTGGAAAAGGCTCCTACGTATCATCTTTCTCCATAAAAGGAAATTGTATGTACTGGAAGAACCTTTACCAGTTGCGCTTGGAAATGAGGAAAGTCATGAAGAACTATATCTCTATGAGAAACATCTGAATGATGCTATAGATGTTCAGTGATTTATGCTATCATCCATGTCCAATGATATTTTGAAGAAAGATGAGGATATGAATGCCTATAACATGATGTCTCACCTTCAGGATCTCTATCAAAGAGAAGGCGAGACAAGAGAGGTACAAGATCTCAAATACTTTGTTCACATCTAAACTTGGAGAGTCTACGCCAGCTGGGCCTCATGTAGTCAAGATTATCAGCTACATTGAATGACTGTATATATTAGGGATTAAATTCCTAGATGAGTTGCATAAAGATCTCATACTTTCATCACTGTCCAAGACCTTCTCCAACTTTATTGTGAATTTTAATATGATCAATAATGAGAAGAGTCTTTCAAAACTTATGAACTTGATTCGCCAAGTGGATAAGGACATGGGGCATGATAAATCGGTGATACTTATGGTGAACAAGAAAAGGAAGAACAAGGAAAAGGGGCCCAAAAAATATAAATAGTCTAAATCTCCTTAGCATCATCCTTCTAAGAAGAAGAAGATCCAGAGGCAGGGCAAGGAAAATGAAGCAGTATGTTTTGCATGTGGCAAGCCATGCCACTAGAATATGAACTTCACCCAGAAAAAATGGGGAGTTAATGGTGTGTTCATTATCGAGTGAAATCTTTCCATTTCTACACATTGGGTATTAGATATATCTTTTTGTGCTCATATCTATATCCAAATGTAGGAATCAAGTAGATTCCAAAAGATTTCCAAAGGAGAGGTGGATGTGTGGGCTGCCAATGATGCGAGGCTGGATTCTATGGACATTGGTGACCACCACCTTTCATTTCCAATGAGAACGATTTTGGTTTTAAGAGATTGTTATTATGTACCTATAGTTACCAAGAACATAATTTATGTGTCATTTTTGGATATAGATGAGTTTATATTCAAATTTGTAAATAAAAGTTGTTTCTTTTATAATGAATTTTTTTTATGGTATGGAACATTTAAATAGTGGTCTTTATATATTAAATTATGAAAACCAAGTGTTGGAAATTGATAACAAATCATAATCACACGACTCATATAACACCCAGTTGTGGCATCACCATCTTGGTCATGTAAATGAGAAGAATTTGACAAAGCTCTGTCAAGATGGTTATTTAGACTCTTCTGAGCTAAAACCACTTGAAAGATGTCATGATTGTTTACAAGTAAAAATGACCAAACTAACATCCAGTGGATAGGGTGAAAGGGACACAAATCTTCTAGGATTGGTACACACTGATGTGTGTGGACTATTTACAATAGAAGTTAGAGGTGGATATTCTTAATTCAAAACTGTTAATCATGACTTGAGTAGATATGACTATGTCTACTTAATGAGGTATAAGTCTGTTCCTTTGAGAAATTCAAAGAATTCAAGAATAAAGTAGAGAATCATCTTGGTAAGAAGATAAATAATATTTGATCTGATTGAGGTGGTGAATATCTTGATCAAGAGTTCATCGACTTTCTACAGGAGTTTGGGATTCTATCTCAACTCACTCCACCTTAGACACCATAGTGTAATAGTGTTAGTGAAAGGAGGAACCGTACCTTGTTAGACATGGTAAGGTTGATGACGAGTCATGTAGATGTTCCACTATTCTTTTTGGGATATGCATTACAAACTGCGGCATAAAAATTAAACCGAGTACCAACTAAAGTGGAAAATGGAATTCCCTTCGAGCTATGAAGTTGAAAGAAAACCATTTTGTTTCATACATGTGCATGGGATACAGGGCATTTGTTAAGGCTTTCTTGGGAAAAAAACTAGCACCCCGGGGCACGAGGTGTATCTTTATAGGGTATCCCAAGGAAATAAATGGATACTACCTATACAACCCCTCATACAAGAAAGTGACTATCTCTAGACAAGCCATATTTCTTGAGAGGGAGCACATCCTAAAAAGGTATAGTGGGAAAAAGATTGAATTCGATGAAGTTGATGCTCAAGATACATAAGAGTTGGTACATGAATAGATTCCATAGGTCCCCATGGAAGAATTAGTTTTTGAAACAAAAGTACCACGTAGAAGCGTTAGAGAGGTAAGAGAACTAGAGAAATATGGTTTTTTGGTCACCGAGGATGGTGAATCATTGTTGGTTGACAATGACGAACCTATCTCCTACAAGGAGGCGGTAGAGAGCTTAGAAGCTACAAGATGGATAGAATCTATGAATTATGATAAGGATTACATGTATCAAAACCAAGTTTGGGTTTTAGATGATGTGATAGTTGATGTAAATCCTATTGGATGAAAATGAGTATTCAAGAGGAAACTGGACATGGAAGGTAAATTAAGTACCTATAAAAAAGGCTAGTGGCTAAAGGTTTTAAACAGTGTTAAGGAATTGACTATGATGAAAAATTTTCACTAGTTTCCATGTTTAAATTCATTAGAATCATACTTTATATAGTAGATTACCATGACTATGAGATTTGGAAGATGGATGTCAAAACTTAATTCCTTAACAAGAACCTTTAGGAAGATGTCTATATGAAACAACCATAAGGTTTTGTGACTCTAGGTGATGCTAAAAGGATTTTCAAGCTGTAGAGATCAATTTATGGATTGAAGTAAGCATCTAGGTCATGGAATATTTGATTCAATGAATCCATAAAATAATTTGGTTTCATTAAGAACGAATGTGATCCATGTGTTTAAAAAAGGATTAATGGGAATTCATTCATTATCATAGTAGTGTATGTTGATGACATATTACTTATTGGAAATGACATACTAGTCTTACAGTTAGTTAAGGACTAGTTAAACATGTGCTTCTCTATGAAATAATTAGGTGAATCAGCCTATATTCTAGGGATCAAGATCATTCGTGATAGATACAAGAGGCTTCTTAGAGTAAGTCAAAGTATATATATTGACTAGATACTAAATGTCATTAACCAAGTTGGGTCGCCATCCAAACCAATGCCTGACCCAGTCTACAGCAAGGCCCGAAGGGAATTCCCAATCCCCACGGGCTGGCACAAGTGCCTGGGTATCAAAATAAACCTTGGGAATGATTTACCTGAATAAAAAATGCAAATAAATCAACCAACAATATAAAATAGACCAAAGCTGAAAGTCACAACCAAATGTTCCTTTAACAAAAAAAACCAAAATTTGAGTTGCATGTTTAAACTGAAAACCAAACAAGAGATACCACTTGGTAGTATGACCAAAAACCAATACAAAAACCTCCACCTAGCGAGAGGACACCACCCTCAAGCCATCTCCACAACGCCGCACCAAGTAGCCTACTAATAACCTGAACCACCGCTTCCAAATGCCTTACCTTTACATGCATATGACATGACCAAATCTACTTACAACCAAGGGTGTAAGTAGGGTGTGAGAAATTTCCTAGTAGGATTCTACCAAGGAAAAAGAGTCCACATATAAAGATTAAATGATAATGCAGTTGCAAGTTTAACCAAGGAAAAGAAATGACTATTTTAACAATTCTAATGGAAACAGTTGCAATAAAAATAACTTTAATAGAAAAGCAGTTTTTAAGAATAAAAACACTTTTAATTTTTAATAAATAAATAAAAATACTTTTACCTCTTTAAAAATAAAACACTTGCACTTTTAAAAATATAACACTTTTACTTTGATGCCACACAAAAGACACACCATATGCCGATGGTGGGTGTGATTTAATCTAGAAGCACCAAAGTGGGAGAGTCCCTATAGGTACTAGCAAAAGAAAGAAAGTGTGGGACCCTAGAACATTGTGTCTTGGTGAAAAAAAAGAATAGGAATTACAATAATATACATTCTCGTGCATGAGCCACTAGTAGGGTAACACATCCATAATCTAGTGGTCTCTAATCCTCATCCAAATTTTAGTTAGTGTTGTAATAGTCAAACCAAATAAGTGATATTGGGACAAATCCACTCTCGTATCACTAGCACACTAGATCTAGTATGCCCATATAGTACCCAGGCTTCCCATTTGTGCTCAAAAGTTCCAAGTTCACATGCTTGTTAAAGTCAAATACACAAAACACAAGAGTATTATCTAAATTCTGCGCCACACTTTCACACACAGAAAAACCCATTTGGAAACATTACACACACTAAATATTTTCCAAAAATCAACCTACACTACTCACATAGTCAAATAAACAACTGCCGCTAAATTCTTTCTATTTTTTTAGCGGTGGTTTCTTAAACCACCTCTAATAAACTACCATTAAACTAAAAAATTTACGTAGTGTTATTATGAAGGAGTTCAAGATTGAATTCTCTTTTATGGATGAGAAAATTCATGCCTCCTTGTAAATAAATAGATAGAACCCATGGACATGATTTAAGTCATTCCACCACCACTATTACACTAAGGGAATCTTGGAAAATGCACAAGTGAAGAATGAAGATGCCATGAATTCCTCTTCAAGGATTGTACTACCATTGTGAATCCATAAATGGAATTGTATAGAGGTGCTTGAGGAAGCCACTATGTATGTAAATATGATACTCATGAAGTTTATGTCATGCTATGAAGCTGATGAATGGACCGAGGGTAGTACAGTTTGATTTTTCACGAGAAAAAATCATACTGTGAGGAATTTGTGCCGTATCTTGATCATATGAACAAAGGTGATGAATTTTTATGGATTTATTTTCATACCATAATGAACATTGGGTGCTGTGTGATCTATATGCTCATGTAGGAGGCAGTTTAGATGAAGAGATGTTCATGCCGTGAAGTACTGTTCATGTTGTGAACTACAAATGTAACAAAAATTTAGCTGTCGAATGTTTCCTTCCCATGCACATTATTGGAGATATAAAAACAATAACAATACTACTACTACTAATAATACTAATAATAATAATACTCTATAGTAGGTATAAGAGATTATAAAGTAACCAAACACACACACACATCTTCCTTAGTGGGTCAAGCCCCATCCCCCCTCACAAAGATTTACACGCACCCATTATGATCTTATACAATTTCAAATGGCCTAATGAATAAGGGCTAATGGATTTTTTCAAACATCAAATAAATTTTTCATCTCATTTCCCCTTTTTTTCTTATAGGTAGTCACCCTTACAAGTCTCATCCCCGCCTCTACCCTTCCACACCTACCATGATTAACCAATGCTCACCCACACTTTTCCATGCCGTCGCATCCCACCATCTGCACACGCCCTCTATGCCACTTAACTGGACCCCATATAATTATTTGAGAATATAATCATAAATAAGATGCAAACACACACATAGCCCATTTGAACCCGACACCCCTAAAGGACTGAACCACACTCTTTTAGACTATGCTAAAATCTCAGAGTACAAACACCAACATTTACAAATCCTCAATATCTATTAAAGGATGCCGCTATAGTAAACCATTACAATGTCCCTATTAGAGTTGGATATAAAATGTAATTTCCATAATTCCCACTACAATACTTGCAACAAATAATAATAACAATAAAAACAACACCAATTTATTAAAGGGCTGGGAGGTTATAAGCAAACGAAACAACCCACACACCCAAGGGATAATAAGGACAGGTCAAAACCCCATCCAAGGGTTAATTTACTCCAAACTATTACATTATAATTTTAAATTATATAAAAGGAACAATATATAGTGTCCTAAAGGCCCAACAACTTAAAGGATCAATAACATGGTCTATAGGCCCTTTTATGGTGAATATTATTTCTACTACAATACCCTTCCTCCTATAGTACTTAGCTTCCACAATACTCATTATAGTATATGCCTCTACCACAATACATGAATTTATATAGCACCTACTACAGTATTCACGCTTTCTACTATACCCCATGCTATAATAATACAATCTTTGTTACATTATCATGGAAAATTCTCTATTAATGGGGTTGTCAAGGGTTAAATCCACGAAAAAAGAAAATAAGGGAGATAAACCTCCTCCCCTTGATGGGTTTCACCATCTTGGGTTTTGAAGAGAATAAAACATGACCAAATTTGGTAGAAGAATCATGAAAAATAAATTTCCACAAGATCATTCAATGAGATATTTAAAAATAATAACACTGAAATCGATGAACATACCTTTTAAAATGTAAATCTTTTATTAATAAAGTGCTTGGCGAAAATATCTAAACAACAATATAAAGGCTCCTATCTTTTTAGGTAAACATTGGATATTTAATTTTCTTAAATATTTTAAAGAATCAAACACTATTCCACAGTATACTAGTACCTTATGTTAAAGGAGAAGGAAAGAAGAGAATATAAACCTTTGAATTCAACGCACTAGGAATGGCCAACTTCTCTCAGTTTTATTTTCCTTATATATGTTATCCCAATATTATAGTTTCAAGAGGGGGTGAATTATATAATTTTAAACATAATAAAACATAACAGAAATTAGAATCCATCAAATGAATATATGTTTACGATGCATACAATTCAAATTTCCCAAAACTGATGTAATGCAGCAAAAATATAACAATAATTCAGGATGTAAAGAATAGTCCAAAATATAAAAGTAAATTAGATTCACAATAAAGGTGTTAAAGAAAACAAAGAAATGAATGATTAAAAAATAACAAGGTGATTCAAGATAAATAATCCTCACATACTCAAAATTATATTAAGAAATATATCTATGTTTCTAGCCCCAAAAATTATTTGCTTTTGATACAAAGCAACAAGAGGATCTAAACCTAGATCCGAATACACACAAGTTCTAAGTAATAGATTCTTCAATAAAAGATAAATGGAAGAAAGTAATTATCCTCAATACTTATTCAATATGAAATATTAACAATAATCAAACACTTATTTCAAGGTCTTCTTTGATAAAAAATAAACTGGAGAAAATCATTATCCTCAAGAATTATTCAATCAGAAAGATCAAGAACAACAAGTTCTTATACCCATGACTTATTCATTTAGAAATATCAGACACAAAAAATTCATTATCCCCAATATTTATTTGATCATAAATATCAGTAGAAGAAAATTACAAAGGAAATTTTTGTTCCTAGATAATGAAAACACATACAAGATATGACACAAAAATAGAAGAACTAAAAAAAAAGCTATGTAAGTTCTCAAAAAATAACATAGAATCTGATCAATAGTTGCCTTCCAGCTCAAGATTACTCCCCTATTAATAGTCAATTGGATTAGGATTATTGTAATAGATTCTCCATAAATACTAGATGCCAACTATCTTCTAATGAAACTTCAATATTTTTTGGATCAATCGTTGAAGATTGAATTACTTCAGAAGATCTTTAAGTTGAATCCTTATATTTTCCTTTCTTTATAATAACTTCACCACTTTTTTGAAAACTTACTATTATTTTGCAATATATTTATAGTTTTATAGGATATAAAACTTAAATGTGTAAACTTCAGATAGTAGTATACTTCGTGTAACACATTTATAATGAGAAAAACTAAAAGTAAATCTTTAGTAACAAGGACACATGAATTTTGATTTATAAAAAAAATATTCAGAAGATGAAATTCAAATAATGACTCAATAATATCGACATCCCTAGATAATATAAGGATTTAATAACTTTAATGTTTTACAAACACCCCTTTTATCACAAATTTTGTAACATATTGCGTTACTCGTACCAAACTGAACATAAATGTTTAATGATTAAACATTTATTATGATGCAATACAACACCCTTAAGTATCATATAAAGATTCTTAAACCATACATATGATAAAATAGGTAGAATAAATGAAAAAAAAGTTTTTAATATCCCATATCACATGTAAATCACTTTAAGAAATATTTAATATTGTCCCAAGTGATATATGTCACACAATTATATCATTCTAAGTGATATAATTATATTTAACTACATGATACAATCTTTTTGAAATATTTCCCATCATTCTCCCATTTTCAATAAAATCTCATAAAATTCATGTATATTTCACCATATTCACATCATATGTAATAACTTTTGAAACCATAATAAAAACTTCTATGATTATCCTTCAAAACATTGTTAGATAAATTATCAAATAAAGTCTCTCAGTTTTGTATAAATTCTTCATAACTCAAAAAATTCTTATTCAATTTTTTTGTGTAGCCTTGTGGGACTTTTTAACATTGATAGTGATTATGAATTTATAATTTATAATTATAAATAAAAAGAAACCTCAATTAGATAATTAATCTAATCAAGATACAAAGGGATCTTACATGATCCCCATAAAACACATGTATCTACATACCTATGTCCACCTATTGTAACAAATAAAATATGCATAATCATATAATACTTCTTTCCAAGACATTGAGTACAACCATGAGTCATGAAACATATCAATATTGTATAATCAAACTCATACCTTATCGATTCTATGAGTAGAAACCGATAAAAATGATAAATACAATACATGTCATTCATCCATAAGAAAACATCACATGCTATTCATTTAAGTAGACGAGTGTATACTGTATGTTAGTCAACTAAGAATGACCACACACCTCCTAGATATTTCTAATCTAGGGCCCCAATGTCATAAATATTATATATAATGATAAATCTTATCATAGATAATAAAAACCACTACATGATCAACAACATTCCCAACCACCCCAGCTTAGATCAGCCTCAAGGTTAATGTAAGAAAGGTATCCAAGTATGAATGTTAACATGAATGATACCTTTTCCAACTCATGAAATAGATATTATTATAAAACATGCATCCCAAGAATACCGATGACATCATGCATGACATTCCATATGGTATAATTAAGTAGTTTAATTTAAAAAACAAGTCATACTTGTGTCTCATTAGATAACTCTATATCTTCATACGAGCCTCTAGTCACATTGATCTTAACACATCGTCACAACTCATGAATTTCCATGAAAATAATATTCTAATTATAAATTAGAAATATCTATCTAAGGGGTTAATTATCATTAAACTATTTTGATAAATACAACATACATGAATAAAAAGTGTAAATGCCTTTGTATAACATATACATTTATATATTCTTAAACACTTTTAATAATATAATGAAAAAACTACATTTTATTTATTTTATTGGTTTCATCAACATAAGTTACAACAATATGAACCATTTTCCATATCACCATGTTTGTGACACTCAGAAATCACTATTATTGATATAGTTTGGTAATAATTTATTTCTTTTCATTGATAGAGTTTGGGTGGAAATTTTGAAGTTTTGGTAAATTTTATCAGTTACACGGTTACCCTAACCATGAATAATGATCATGTAGGGTGTGAATTTAAATTGTAAAAATAAATTTACAATGAATTCATGGTTTGGGGAACTATGCAGCCAAATCATGTAGGCAATTTATTTTATATCTTGTGGTTTACACATGATTTAGTAAACTGTGAAGTCAAACCATTCATATTATCCAGAAAATTATAATTTTTATACTTATGGGCCTTTTTATTGGAACTCCCTCATTTATTTTCCACCAATATTCAAGATACTTCTAGGGTTGATCCATTTTCTACACCCTCATCTTCTTCTATAGTTCAATGTCCTTCAACCATTGATTCTAAGGGATTTTCTAAGGCAATCTATTCTATTTTTTTTTTATTTTCTCTTATGTATCTCTTCTCTTCTCTTTTTTTATTTATCAATTTCCTTATATGGCCATAGAGACCAAAATTATGTCTTGGGTTTGTCTAAACTTAAGGTTTTTTATTTCTAAGGGTGGTGAATATCCTCTCTTAAACTAGTTTTTCATTATTCATCGAAGACGTACCAATTTCACTTGATTGAGGTATGTGTTTTTTGTTCAATTCTGTTCTTATGACATTACACTTGGTGCTTGAGTTTTTTAAATTCATCTCCTTCTAAATTAATTCCTATATTTATTTTTCAAAATTAAACCATAAAGTTTTTTAATGTCTTTATGTATTTTGTGTTTAACATAATACAGATTTCAATGGAATTCAAAGGTTTAATTCATAAAACTAGTTTTCATGCACTCTATGTGTTTGAAAAAATACCTCTAATGTCTTTTGTAATAGAATTAAAGTCTAAAGTGGAACTTTAACTTTTAGTTAATTTCAAAATGGCTATTTTATAAATTCAAATTCCTGTTTTAGATTATAAGGGTGGGTTTGGTATGTAAGTAATGTTATTAAAGATTTATCATTATCTTTACATATATTTATGTTATTCATGTAATGATTGAGTTTTTCCTTGATATAAATTATATTTACATTGATATTTTTATTATTGATTTATTAACAAAGGATAGTTTTAAATATTTGATATTTACATGAAACTGAAGACCCATTTGATAAAGTAATTAATGATTTTCATAAAAAAAATTGACACCCTTGGTATCATTGTACCATTATCTACTGGTTTCTGAGAATATTAATATTATGAGATGTGAAATTCATATCATTAAATACAATAAAACAGGGTAATTGTGAAGGTTCATTTGTGATAGGGAAGATACCCATCACAAATAGTTTTTAAGAAAGAGTTTTTTACAAAAAACATCATTTTCCATCACAAATAACTATTATTTGTAAGGGAAAAAGGATGTTTGATGCAAATACCTTTGGCGCACTTCTACACCACCCCATAGGAAACTTAGTGGTGACAGGTAATATCTATGGATTGCTATATCTATCGCTATTATTCATCCTGTCAGGATATCTTGCGATAGGTAATGAATCCCATCACAAAAGATCCTTGAAAATTAACCTTTAGCGATGGAATAAAATCTGTTGCTAAGAACACATTAAAATTAATAATTTATTAATAACATGCAATATTTTTTCTCCTCCCCTCCTAATTTCTCCCCCTTCACGCACAGTACGCTCACACAACCCTTAGATGCCCCCTTCCCAAAAGCTTCTATAACACCCAATTTCTTGCAAATTTGGGTTCAAATCCCCCAGGTATAGACTCATCTTCTCTCCTTTTTTGTTATTTTTTTGATTTCTCATTCAATATTTCATAAATTAGTTTGGTCAAACCCTATGTCAAATTTTTTCCCAATTTTTATGTTTTATTTGATATTTATGGTTACTACAAGTTTATTCATTCCCTATTTGGGTGTCCACCTGCTCTGCATGAGTTGATTAAAATTGATGTGATGTGTTTTCCTCAATGTTTAATCATTAGGTTTAATAGTTTTTTCTATTTGGTATTTAGGGTTACTACAAGATTATTATTTTATTTTATTGTTGGAATTATGATTATTATAAAAATTATTTATAGGGATTTCTGATATTTATATTAATGTTTGTTGGTCAGAGTAGATTACTCAAGATGGGGGGGGGGTGAATTGATTATCTATTAAAAATTTCTGTTTAAAAATTATTCTTAAAAAGGTTCCCAAATAAATTTAAATACATCCTAGTTAATCAAGGTTATACGGTTATAAAAGTTTGACTATTTAAATAACTTCTTAGACAATTGATTAATTCTCAGTAATCTTAATATCAATTATTAACAATAATTTTGAAGCTATTCTAATAAGTAAAAACAATTATAACTTCTTTCCAAGATTAACTATCAAAGTAAATTTAGTGATTTCTGAATTAAACAATAAAATAGAGAAAACTGAAGTAAACAAAATAGTGGATATAAAACAAGTGGTTCCGTCTCAAGATGAGACATAATACACTTCACTTGGTGATCACCTACCACCAAGAAGATTATATAAAAAAACTAGATCCACACCTTGGATCGAGGTTAATAATAATATACAAGACTGTCCAGGTCACATGACCTCTTCCACAATTCTTCATGGGTATGAACTATCAGGTCACACAGGGACCTCTTCCACACTTATTTGTGGGAATACACAAGTGTAAAAGAATTTAAGAGAAAGAATATATTTTATCCTTCAGTTTGATGTAGGATACAATGCATGTTTTTATACAGACACATACACTACTCAAAAGATAAAAATAATACACAATAGAGAAGAAATTATTAGATAAGGTTAGAAGTGCTCTGAGTGTTAGTCTATGAAGCTCTGGACTTTTGGGATGAAGCAGATGTAGAAATCGAGTCCTCTCATGGAAAACAATGTATCGTAAGTCAGCTAGATATGGCTCGTGTTCTTCATAGAGTTGATAATGAGGAAATGTTCTCGACTCTAGGATTTGAGTATGCTTCGTGTGTTCTTCAGTAGTGTCGGGTTGCATGTATCGATTCTTCTTTCAAGAATGCTCGTTATTCTTTGTTACCGTGCACACACTTGTTTTTTTTATTGTCACTATTGTCACCACAGTCTCTGCGATCACACAGTTCTTTTTAATCTTATAATGCATGTGTTGGAGCCGATAGGATGCATGTATTCTGCACCTCGTACCTCGTACTATCATGTGACATGTCTACAAAGAAACATTAATTATGTTAGTGCATTTAAAAACTTCAAATATGACTGTTAGAAATTAAATTGAAAAAAAAATAGATAAAAAAATAGTGTCACAGTTTGTCTGTAAATGGTGTCTCTATGAAATGGTGTCTCCTTGAAACGATGTCTCATTCTTTGTATTTGAGCGATGAGACAACTATGATGGCATAGTTTTATAGAGATCAAGAACCGGTAGCACAGATGTGGTGTTAAGATCATGATGTCTAGTCATGTTGTCTAGATGGTCACGGTGTATGGATGGTCACAGTGTCTGGATGATCATGATGTTTGGATGGTCATGGTGTCTGGATGGTCATGGTGTCTAGATGGTCTTGGTGTCTGTATGGTCACCGTTTCTCAGACTTAGCCAAAACTCTGTACACAGACTTAAATAGTGATATTCATAGAATGGATGAAACTTAATCATTCATAAGATAATTTCATTATAAAAAAATAGTTTACAATAATTATTTAAGGTATAAAGAAACTAATCATCTGTATACATGATTTTAGATAGATTAAACATGATTAACAAGATTTACAGAATGTATAAGATTTGTGATCATTAAAACATTATTAACACATGAGGAGTCCAAAAATCTCCCCTGTTTTGATGATCACAAATCATATGGGTAAGATATTTATTCTTAGGTAATGTGTCTCTTTTTTAATGTGCATATAGAATACATATTTCTCCCCCTTTTGGGATTATCAAAAAGAGTAAATAATAAGTAGACAATAAAAGTGCACAATGAATTAGATGGATAAAATGTGTCATTACAAACAGTAAGAAACAAGACTACATAAAACATCCCTATCAAAATATAGTAGTCACTATTCTTCAGAATTGTCTTGTCTTCTCTTTTCCCTTGGTAGCAGCATCAGAAGAAGAATCCATAAAATCATAGGTAGAAGTGGACAAAGGGAGTGAACCAGTGGACAGAGAAGGTAAAGGGATTCCTTCAAAAACAGAAGGGGCCAAGGTAGGTGCAGTAGAAGACCAGGGAAATTGTTGATCAAGGATAACAGGCCTAATATAACTCAGAGTCTGAGAGATATACATAGATGTGAAGGCAAGGGTAGAGGATGAGAAGGTAGGCAAACCGGATCTCAGGGGTGCAGCTATAAGAGTGACAATTTCAGTACTCTGGACATGAAGATAAGGCCTCAAAAGTTTGATGAAGTCATCAATGATCTCACCACCATACTACATGGATTTATCAAAGTCATCCTTGTTCTCCATAAACTTATCCAATACAGGAGTAAAATATTTGAGCTTTTGGACTTGAGTTTTGAAGGCTTTAGTGACATGAGGAATCCTTAGATTCTCTACAAGGTACTTGAAGTGGTTGGTCATTTAATTCTTAGAGAGGATCAAATTAAAGTATAAATCTACCTTCTTAATAATTTCTTGCTGATCATCATTGGAAATCTTGGAATGAATTCACACAAAATCAATAACTCTATCACTATTATTGATAACTTCAAATTGAGATTCCTTGTCAAAGCCACTAAGCACAGATTGAATTTCTTCTTTGACAACTGTTATGAGTATATCACTGTATAAAGAAGGTTGAGATGATTGTATAGAAGTATGAGAAGCAGTGACAGCTGAGGTAATGGATTTGAGTTGATTTAGATCTTTTTGGAGACAACCCTTATACTCATCAGTTAACTTGTTAAGACCAATAACAAGCTCACACATTTCTTGAACAATCTTCTTGTTTCTTTTAGCTACCTTTTCAGCTAAGGAGGTTAGATGAGGTTGAATTAGTGAGGCTACTTCCTATGGGGTCTGAATAACAATATCCTCAATAGGATAAGAAATAGGTTTTGGTCTTAAGGTTATCACTCTCGACATTTCTTCAACCATACCTTTGAGAGTTTTTACTTCATCATTGAGCTATTTGTTCTTGACTCTGACTTCTTGAATCTCATGAAGCATCTTGGGATGAATCTTCCATATGACTTTTTCCAACAACAGGGCAACATATCTCTCACTTAAATTAGTTATAGGAGATGGTTGGGTATTCATGATTTTTTCAACTCCAGCCAATAGGGCAGCTCCAATTGTTTTCAGATCATCATTATTCACCAAGTTTGGAGGTTCTGGTGAAGGTTCAGGAATAGAAGCTGAGATAGGATCAAGTTCCTTGGCAGAGATAGCTTCAGGAGAAGATGCCAATTTCAAATGAAACATAGTAGATAGATCAATTCCTTTAACCGAGACTTCCTGTCAATTAGTCACATCAAAATAACTGGGGAATTTACACCATGTATCCATTTATCTTGGATCAATCAGATTAGGGACTTCAACAGATTCCATATTGGGGGGCTGCTCCCCCTCAACAGGTGCATCTTTCTCAGGACTGAGATATTTAGATCCTTAATCCATTTCCACAATTTCACTCCTAATTTCCTCACCCATTTTCTATAACACCCCAAGTTTTTCTAAAAATAAATAGAAATTCATGGAACTTTGTTTTAAGTATATATTTGTAACTATCCTTCAAAACATAATTCTTCCACTTCTATGTTTTTAATTTCAAGAAACTGTCATATGCAATTGTGTTTAGTATGTTATTTGGAGTCTATTGAAACCAACTTGTTTTTTTGGTGAATAGTAACATACCATTATGAACAGTAATATGAATAGTAATATGACACTAATGAATAGTAAATTTATTATTATTTTATTTTCTTAAGGCTTTAAGATAATAACATCTTGGTTAATTTTTCTTCGTGATATAGAAGTAGTTTTAGAATTAGAATTGTTAATTTTTGAATTAAGTATGCTTTTATTTAAAAATTTAATTTATAATATTTAGAAAATTATTTTCAAAATATGGACTTCATTTTTGGATTCTACATGTTGAAAAATGGTTTGAGTAAATTTTTGGGATTTTTCTGAAATTCTTTAATTTTTGAAGAATAGTAAAATACGATAAAATACCGTATAATCAAATTATCAGTAAAATTCACTATTTATGACATAATAAGTAATGAAAGGCCACTTTTTTCTAACTCATATGCCATTATTATTATTTTAGGTCACATGAACTAATAATATTCATAATCTTGGGCAAAAATATTATAATAATGATTAAAATAATGAAAAATACCCCCTCTCCTCCACTATAAATACCACCCTCACTACCCTCTTCTTCCCACACCTCTCAAGCCTTGATCCATGCCTAATTTATAACCAATACTTCTCCAAATTCTCTTCCACACGTCCTAGAGCTTCTGGTCTCACCAAAAGACCAAAACCAAATCCCTTAAGAAGGATCTCAATGAGAAGAGATCAAGAGGTAAACATCCTCTTTTATTTTCTTTCTTTTCTTTCATTTTATGTTATTCTCTTCATTTACTTTGGATTATGTTAGGATATTTCATTAAATATCCCCCCTTAATGTACATATTATGTAATAGTTATGAGATATCCATTTTCTCTCATCAAACTATTTTTATGAAATTTTAAGAGACGTCGTTAGACTGTTGAATTTTTGTGAGAAATTTCTCAAGTTTACTTTTATTTAAAGATTACTTTCCTTTATTCTTATTTCCTAACCTCCTCTTAACCAAGAAGCATGAAAGCTCCAGAATCTTGTATATTATGGATTTTCTCATTTTCATGGTAAATTCATCATTAATCTTCTTCCTTTCCCCCACTTGTTCAAGGAATTAAAAACATTGTCTGTGATGTGTCGGATTACCGACATCATGGAAGGTGTGATTTCAATTTGCTTTAATTCCTTCAAGTCTGGTCATGAAACCATTTTTATGGTTGAAACAGGTTATAATATATGTTTTATGTCTCATAAATGGTTCTTTAATTCTTTTTTACATATAGTTTTAATTTATAAAACAAAATGACGTCGTTATTATCAAAGAACCACTAAAATGATCCAAACGAACATCATTAATGTTTTAACTCATGAATCATCATCATGTAAGAATTAAAAATGATAAATGGTATAATTTATGTTATTGTATATATGTAAATACTACTCCATTAAAATTCTAGAGTTTCACTTCCAATCAACAAGAACATCCACCATGAACCAATCATGGAAATTATGTAAAGAACTCACCCAAAAACAGTGTAAGGAGAAAAATATTAACAATTAAAGGGTGAAATGATGTTATTAAATGATCATATAAGATGTTATAAACATGAAAATGTTTCTATAAAATACAAATAAAACTCTTTTAACCACTATACAGGAAGTTTAAACAAGTTTGAAGTAAGACAAACCCGAGGTAAGGGAATTCTTAACCCGATTTCCATTCTTTGGGTTAACATTCTAATTCGTTATTTATGTGGTATTAAAATTGATTTTGTGATGGGTTTTGCTTATATTATGTTGAATTATGTATAATTACAGTGTATATACATATTACATTCACTCTATTAAGTCTCTCTTCAATTGTATGATATTTGTAAGGGGCTTTTCTTTTAAAATCCTCTTTTAAAATTTTATTTTACAAAAATTAAAAAGAAATATTTTTATGCTATTATTCATGTTGTATGATAATGTTCTAGTTCTTGGGAATTGTTTATGATGAAGTGTGGGACCTATATCTACCTCCAATGCATTGGTTATGTTTAAGTTGGAGGTTGGTCGTATGGTTACTCTAAGTGTAACTGCGATGGTACATAAATCGTAAGATAGCTGTGAGGGTTACCAATTATAAGGTAGCCGAGAGGGTTACAAGATTATGTAAGTAATTCCCAAAGATACCTTTATGATTATATTTATGTTCTCAAGTTTTGTGTGTATCTTGTGTAAATATCATGTTACACAAAGTATGTATTTATATATGGGTGACAAGCATGTTTTTTTGAAAATGATTTCATACGTTATGAGTATTCATGGTATAATGTGCTCTTTCCTTTTTCTTCATCCCTTACTGAGATTTTTTGCTCATACCAAGTTTTTAAATGATTTTTTTCATAGGTTAATGTATGTGTAAGACAAAGAAGGAATCTATGTTAAAAGTTGAAGAATTATCAAGGATTCATGTTTAAGTTTTAATGTTTTATATTTTGAAAAAAATGGAAACTGTTTTTATGGTATCCTCTCTGTAATAATGTGTCATGTTATGAATATATTGTCCCAATTCTCTAAAGCTATAAACTTTAAAATATACTCAATGTAAAATGAATTTTTTTCTTGACTAAATTCAATATTATGTATGTAATAAGTCCGGGTCCTTATAGTTGGTATCAGAGGATGGTTTAGATAACTTTAGGGATTAGGGTGATGTTAATAGAATGCCATAAATAATTTTCACTTTATGATTAATTTGAAATGTTATAGAATTTAAAGATTACCATGTTGCTTCATCTAAGATATTTTTGTTCAGAATGGTTTTCCGTAGAAGGAATAGGGATGCTGAAGAGGAGAGGCACTGACAGAATGACATCCTTCCGGATCTACAGCCCGGAATGGTAGGGATTGGAACCGAGGAGTTTGTGACAGTAATGGATCAGCTAACGCAGGCAATAAATGGTGGTGTCATCCATGAAAGAGAAAAAATAGGGTTACTACAACGAAACATGACAGTAGTGGAACATTTTATAAGACAACACCCTCCTGCTTTCAATTGAACTTCTGACCCAGTAGCAGCTGAAGGATGGATCAAATCCCATGAAAAGATATTCGATGTTATGGGATGTTCAAACAATCAAAAGGTATGTCTTGCCATTTATTGTTTTTAAGGGGAAGCTGATCAGTGGTGGTCAATGAAAAGGAATATCAGGGGTAGGGAGGATTTTTATGCCTTAGAGTGGGATGACTTTAAAAGTCTTTTCCTTGAAAAATATTTTACTAAGGTGGTGAGACTTAGGATGGAGAATCAATTACTTGAATTGAAACAGAAAGAGGAAGATTCAGTGGCTGTGTATGAAGAGAACTTCACCTAACTGGTGAGGTATGCTCCAAATATTATTCTAGATCTTGATAGAAAAATCAACCGCTTTTACTCAGTATTGAAGCCAAGGTATCGAAGGGCGTTGGCCTCCTTTGAGTTCAAAAGTTATGATAAACTTGTCAGTTATGCTAAGAGGGTAGAGATGGAGTTTGCTGATGATCACATGAATTTTTGAAAAAAGGATAAGAAGAGGCCCAGATGGTAAGTGATGGGTAAGAATCAACCAAAGAAATCTGATGGTAAGAAAATCCAGTTTCCAGTTTGTGAAAAGTTTGGCAAGAAGCACCCTGGGGTATGTCTTAGAAAAATTGAGAAGTGTTTTAAATATGGTAAGTTTGGACATATGGCCCAAGATTACAATGAAAATGATCCTAAGAATAATCATGATAAGTTGAATATAAAGTGTTTTAAATGTGGTGAAATGGGTCATTATGAAAATTCCTACCCAAAGAGAGATCCGAATGATGAAAAGAAGTCAGACTACAAGAAGAAAAGTGTAGTGAGATCCTTTTTGACTACGTCAGCAGATGTCAGGCCATCCAATGAAGTTGTATCAGGTACTTTGTTTGTCCACTCAGATTTTTCTAAATTTTTGTTTGATACGGGGTCTACACATTCCTTCATCTATGAGAAATTTTCTGGTAAATTGGAAATATCACCTCAACAAATGAGACCCGAACTTATTGTTAAAACACCAGGGGGAAATATTATTGAAAAGAGGAATTATAAGAATCTTTCTATTGTGGTATGTGGAAAATATTTACCTGTAAACCTTGTTATTTTACCCTTAGTCGAGTTTGATGTTATTCTGGGAATGGATTGGCTTTCTGTTTATCATGCAAAGATTTACTATAGAGCTAAATAAGTTGTTTTCAGAAAGAGTTTCTGTTTGTATACAAGAATGAACCCATACAATTGATAACATATCAAGAAGCTGAGAAACTATTGAAATATAAGAATGAAAGTTATCTTGCTCATATTTTTGAAAACAAGGGAACTATTTAGATGAATTATGTGTCGGTGATAAATGAATACCTTGATGTTTTTCCCGATGAGTTACCTAGTGTCATACATGATCGGGAAGTTGAATTCACAATTGACTTAGTTCCTGATGCTAAGCTAATTTCAAAACCCCCATATCGTATGGCTCAAATAGAACTTCTTGAATTGAAAAATTAGTTGCAAGATTTTCTTGAAAAAGGCTTCATTCATCCTAACACTTCACCATGGGGAGCCCCTATTTTGTTTGTTAAAAAGAAATATGGTTCCATGAGACTTTGCATTGATTATAGAGCTTTGAATAACATCACTGTTAAAAAGAACTATCATTTTCCTTATATCGATGACTTGTTTGATCAGCTACAGGGAGCTCAGTACTTTTCCAAGATTGACTTGAGATCCGGATACCATCAGCTGAAGGTGAATGAGGATGACATCCTGAAAACAACCTTTCATACTAGATATGGGCATTATGAATTTGTTGTTATTATGTTTGGATTAACTAATTCACATGCTTTATTCACGAATCTTATGAATAAATTATTTCATGAGTTCTTGGATAAGTTTGTGGTTGTATTTATTGACGACATTCTGGTATTTTCTAAAAAATAAAGAGAAGCATGAAAAACATTTAAGGGTTGTTTTACAAACCTTAAAAGAAAAGAAACTGTATGGAAAATTCAGCAAGTGTGATTTTTGGTTGCAACATATTTATTTTTTTGGGCACATTGTAAATAAGGATGGAATAACAGTTGATCCTACTAAAACAAAAGTGGTTGATGAATGAACAAGACCCAAAAATTTTACAGAGATTTGTAGTTTTCTTGGATTAGCAGGTTATTACCGATGTTTTGTTAAGAACTTTTCTCGGTTATCTAGCCCAATAACTAAGTTAACATGGAAAGGGGTTAAATTTGTTTGGATAGAAGAATGTGATGTTTGTTTTCAGGAACTAAAGAAGAGATTGTCTAATGCTCCAGTTTTGGCCTTACCTTCTCAGAATGGTGAGTTTGTCATCTATAGTGATACTTCATTGAAGGGACTTGGTTGTGTTTTGATGTAGAATGATCAGATAATTTCTTATGCTTCAAGAAAACTAAAAACTCATGAGTTAAATTATCCCACACATGATTTGGAATTGGAATCTATGGTTTTTGCTTTGAAAATTTGGAGTCATCATTTATACAGAACCAAATGTCAAATATATACTAACCATAAAAGTCTGAAGTATATATTCACTCAGAAGGAATTAAATATGAGACATAGAAGATGGATTGAACTGATAAAGTATTATGATTTCAAGATCAATTACCATCTTGGAAAAGTAAACAAAGTGTCATATGCCTTGAGTCGGAAACATAATGTATCATTAACCATGTTATGTTTAGAACACAATCCCTTGATTATTGATTTGATTAATTTTGGCTTAGAAGTTGTTGGTGCAGGGAATACATGTAACACCCCAGGTAAATAAAGAATATGACATTTTCAAATTTATCCATATTTGTAAATAAAATATTAATATAACTTTAAAGGGGACGCTATGCTTGATGGAATACCCAATACGCAACAACGAGTTTCTTGGGAATCTTACATTGCACACTAATAATAAAATAATATTATTTTAAATTGTAGTTAACGCATATCCGTTGTAATGGAGGGAATGAACAGAACTAACTACAAAATGATTATATATGTTTGTAAAATATTTTTACTTTTTACAATAAATTTTAGAGGACTAAAAATGCGAATGAATCCAATTTTAAGCGTAAACATTCTAATATTCTTTAAAAGGTCGATTAACCATCTTTTGATGACGAACCTCTTTTAAATCCACTTTTGACAATTTTATGTGTTATATTTGAAAAAATAAAATTCTTCTTTAGAATCGGGACATCAAAATTTACTTTTTGTAATTTTTTGGTATTTTTCCGATAAAGTTCATTTTTTAATGAATAGTGAAAAATGTTGTATTTTAATTCAAAACCTCTTTTTAATATAATTTATTTATATGATTAGATTATCTTTTGAATTAATTTTAAAGTGAAATTAGAATATATTTTTACAATTTAATCCAATAGTGGTCATTGTAATTAATTTCATCTTGAAATTGGACTTAAACTAGTGTCAATCTTTTGATACTTATTGTTTCATAAAAACACGCTATTTGCTCTGACAGTGGGAATTAATTATTAAATTAATTAATGTAACTTATATGTTTTGAATTTTGTAAAATAGACATCATTTTTGAATTCGGAATATCAAATATATCTTAGGGTGAATTTTTGGTATTTTTCTGGAAAGCTTCAATATTTGATGAATAGTGAAACCACTAAGTGGTACTTAAAAAACTGATTTTTCGTTTAAATGAAATTTTACCACCTCTGTGTTTTGAATTTCAAAAATCCGACATACATGGTTGTCATTAATAATTAAAATATGGTTCAATGGGATTAAAATATTTTTTTTGGTGAATAGTAACTTTTATGTTTTAATCACGATTAGAGGTAATTAGTGTAGTTTAAGGTAAAAATAATATTTTAATAATATGAAATGACCTAGAAACATGTTCTACCCTCATTGTATGAGTCATGGCCAACCAAGACAATCCATGGGTCAACTTGGGGACCCCATGGAGCCACTTTTGTTGGAAAATGACATTAATACCTTTTTATTTAAAGTTAAAATTAAAATGTCACAAACCTGTGTTGTTTTACTAAAAAAATTTTTATATGGGGTTATACAAGTCATATTTTTGACTATAAATATTCAATATAAATATAAAAATATTTCCTACATCATGATATTTTTTTATAATTTTTAGATATTAAATAAATTAATTTATTTATGACACCGTGATGATGCAGTGATTACCACATAAATGAACGATTTAAATAAAATGAGAAGATTGGGTAAAATATAAGTCTTACACTTGTCACAAACCTATCATATGGGTGGATTTCGAAACCTTATCACCTTATACTAGAAATATATCCTTTTGGGACCTTTTAAATCAGAAAATCATTTTATAATAAAGTAATATTTTATAACTTTCCAAGAGTGCCCCTCCCCTCCTCTTATAAAAGGCCCCCACCTCTACCACCTTACACACACCTCTCAAGCCTTTGGATCAGCCAAAACCTGCCCATTTCATCTCTCCACACCCCTATCTTCATCATTGAAGCCTCACTTTGGGAAGAAGCCTTTCCAAGGAAGCCTTTGAGCTCAAATCAAAGAGAGTTACCCGATTTAAAGGCAATGTCTTCCCTTGTGTTCTTTTGTTTTATTTTTATTCTCCAAAACCCTAAACTCTTTTTATTACTTTTTTTTGTAAAAAAACCAGTATCTTAAATATACTAGGATGTTTTTATAAGAAGGATTCGAGCTACACTTTCACACACCTCCGTCTAATGGTTAAATAACATACTGTTTCTATGGATGGCGAATTACTGCCTCACGAAACGATGATTGTTCAATATTATTTTAACACCTTCAAAGGTGGCCATTAAGATGTCACTATATTTATATATGATATATAATATGTTTATGTTTTACTTAAGCTTCTGTATTTTTCATTTATGTCATAAATTTATGGTTTCCATTATGGGTAAACGCGATATCTTCATTTTAGGAAGTGCGGACTACCGCCCCCTCAAAGTGATTTGATTCGTTAATGCCATATGTGGGACGTATAAAGGATGTAATTAATGGTATTACATATGATATACTAATGGAATTATAATATACCTTTATATCATTATTATTTAATTCCATTGAATACAAAAAAAATGAAAGTAGCGTTCATGCGTACGTACGACTTACCGTCTCCATGAATGGTACATTTCATTTCTTATCTCCAAATGTTATGTACTTTTATAAGTACATATATATAATGGATATATATGTAATATATTACATCTAAATTATGGATATCATTCTGTAATTTTAATATATATACCTCTCATTTTGTTTTAATTCCATTAATATGACAAAAAATGAAAGTAGCGTTCATGCGTACGTACGACCTACCATCTCCATGAACGGTGCTTTTAATTTTTTATCTCCAAATGATATGGAATAGTATAAAATGAATATATACTGGATATATTTGATATTTAAAACATAAATACTATTCTGGATATGATTTACCTATAACTACATGGAAAATTCTTTTCCAACAAGTTCGATTTTTACACATGTACCGAATATCGAGTCTGATATGAACTCACTTTATTAACCAATTATTATAAAATTATAATATGTGATATTAACTGAATAATAATCTTTAAATTAGGTCCTTAAGAAATTATAAATTGACCAAATTTTATTATTCAGGATATTAAAGAACGATCGAGTCATGTCAGACACGAGGTAAGGGATCCTACTCCTCTCTTTCTTTTTAAGTACACTCTTTTATGTCATTCCTTTTAAGATCATATTTCTTATGATTGGGATGTTATTTTATATTACTCCTACTGTAATTTTTATGTTCATATGATGAGAGACCCTATTTTCTCTCATCAATCCATTTTGGAAGTTTTGAGTGGCGCCGTTAGGCTGCCGAATTTTCGTAAGAGATCTAACCTCTCTCCTTCTTTTTAAGTACTCTCCTTTATGTCACTTCTTTTAATCTTATCTTTTTTATGATGGGGGATGTTCTTTTATATTCATATTTCTGTACATTTTAGTGTAATATGATGAGATACCCTATTTGATCTCATCAATCCATTTTTGGAACTTTTAAGTGGTGCCTTTAGGCTGCCGAGTTTTCGTAAGGGATTTTTCATCTCACTTTTAGTCCCATGAGATTTATGCTACATTTGCCACCATTTACTTTGAGTGGTGTATTTAATTTCAATTATTATACTCTTTGTGTAATATAATTTCATTTATGGGTATTTACATATTCATTATATGACCCTTCTTCAATGGGGTGTACGTTTCGAAAGTTATCCAAGTCGGTAAGGGAACCTTTCACCCTCCTCTTTTTAAAAGACTTATTTTGTTATGTATTTTAATTCACATAATATTATGTTGGGATATTTTCTTCTATATCCTTATTTATGTAAATTTTATGTCCAAGTGATGAGATACCCTTTTTATCTCTCATCAACTCTTTTTCTGAATTTTGAAGTGACGCCGTTAGGCTGTCGAATTTTTGCACGGGAACTTCTTAACCCAATTTTGATTCTTTGGGATAAACTTGTACTCCTTGAATATGTAATTTTATGAATATGTGTGAATGTCCTATGATTGTTTTACACTTAATATCCACTTATATTTGGTGTATTCGTTTGTCACACATAATTATGTAATTGATTTATCCTTAATCCAAGGATACCGTCTTTGTATGAGACTTCATCTCAATCTCCTTTCATTGAGGCATATTTTGTTTTATACACAACCTAATTTTATACGGTGTATAAACCCCTTTGACTATTAAGTTTATGCAAAAGGAATCTTTTTATACGAAGAGTTTTATTAAATGACAAAAGGGAATGTTTTTGTCGTACGTATGCGGCGACAACGACTTCTCCGCCGCCGTGACCATTATTTGAGTTTCGGCTTCCTTTACAAGACATATCTTTTTTTTAAATGAAAAATAAATACCATGTTTTACTTTTATTTTATTTTGGTATTGAAAATGGTTTTCATAATGTTTTTATATCAATGTGTGGTATTGATATCTTGTGATTGAAAAGTGGAAATGTTATGTTTCCTTTATGCATGTTTTATGTGATACGATTATGTTATGGTTCTTGGGCATTATTATGAAGATGGGTGGTTCTGTGATAAACTAAGGGTGGGTGAGCTCGATATAGCTCTCCAATGCATTGGGTAATACTAAGGGGTTAAACTTTGAGGTTTCTCCGAAGAGATTTAGGGAATATACTGTGATGGGTATTCCAAACGTAACCAAGAGGGTTACTCCCTACGTAAGAATGTTATGAATGCCTCAAGTTACCTTTATGTCTTATGATTTCTATGATTTATTCATGATTTTATGAGATATGTTAAAATTCTTATGTTTTATGAGTAAATTATGTTTTGATACATGGAATAATGTTTTCTTTTCATACTTTTATATCCCTTATTGAGCTTTTTATGTTCATCCCAAGTTTTTGAAATGTTTTTCACAGGTCAAGGGAAAGGTGCATGATATGATGATAGTGTCAAGGAAGTGTCAAGAAAGAATACATGTTTTATTTTAAATATGTTTCCGTTGATGGAAAAAATGAATACTATCTTTTATGTAACTACTTTGTTTAAATGTGGAATGTAATTCATGATTTATGATCTAATTATCTAAAACTCTAAACCTGAAAAGATCCTCAATGTGAATTATTCATTTAATTCAATATTAAGTAAGGTTTAAGGCCGGGGCCTTATAGTTGGTATCAGAGATCGTTTTAGATAACTTTAGAGGTTAGGGTATTCTCTAGGCATAAGTGACATTACCATAATGGTTAGGATTTCAGAAAGAGTCCTAGTTTTAGATAAAGTTAATGAGTAAGTATATCTTAGTGTTTATCTTATTCTTTAGTACATGATGGTTTTTTTGATATAATCACACTGACATTTTTGTTTTTAGTGAATGGATGGATCCAGCAGGCACCAAAGTGACAATAGGTTTGAAGGAAACTGTGGTGGTTCTCTGATTAAGAGACTGGTTGAAATGGGGGATTCAATGAGGAAACTCATGGTTGTTCTAAACCAACTATCAAGGAGTCATGATCAAACACTTGTACCTTGGTATGTTATATAATGCATCATGTACGAGATGACCAATCGATGTGGAAGTTCAGGTAATAATTATAAAGGTAACCATTAGGGTTTATATGATCCTTACTTTTGAGGTAATTATGGGTTATTATATATTATGATGGAAAATAAAAGGCATGAGATAAACTTGATGTTAAAATATGTTATGATTATTTTTGAAGATTTTATCTCATTTTGGGTAATGTTTTAAGAATTATATAGTTTTGTAAAAAGGACAACACACAGACCGTGTGACAACCCGTTGCGTCGGACAAAGCTGCGGGAATTGAACCCACAACCAAAGTGCGACTGATATTTATCGCCTACCACTGGACTACGTGAAGTCCCTGGTTAGTTTGACTAATTATTTTTAGTTAGATGATTTTAGGAATCAAGATTAAGTTTATTTTGGGTTATCTATGGAAATGATTAACCTATCATCGAGGATATGTGATTAGGTTAATTACTTTTCAATATGAGAATTTAAGGGCAACTGATGTTATTTGGAGATAAAATTTAATTTGTACCTTGGAAGACTATGTGATTAAACCCTTAAAATATTTGGGTTTCAATCTTAGTTTGGTTTAATTTGAAGAATTTTATGGACAATTGTTTATCGAATGGTCTTCGTTGAACTTTGGGGTTTTTTGGACAAATTTTGTAGATTAAGAATAGATTTTCTTTTTATAATGGATTATACTTTTGTGGATTATCTGATCTCATACTAACAATTTTGGTTTTGGGTTTTGTCTAAAGACATGGGAAATATATAGTTCTCTTTTGTGGATTAGGTGATTCTCAAGAAGTTGATTATAGTACTCTTAATGCGAACAAGTTTTCCTAAATACTCGTCTTTTGGAGAAAATATGAGTTTGATTAAGGAATATAGTAAAAGTTGAAAGTCTACATGAAAAGTAAGTATGTTTCATTATGATTTAGTTAAGCTAAAAAATAAATTCCTCAATGAAGAGTAACTTAAAACAAAAATGTTGTCTGTTAACTTTTCCTAGTGGGGAATCGAATACTGTTTAACCCATCACAAGTTTGTGATTTTCTTATGGTTAACTTTCTCCTAGACATGTTTACTATCACTCTCCCTCAGAACATGACCCTTTGTTTTTTCCTCCATATCCATGTTTTCCTACATGGAATCCTAGTATGGGATAACTCGGGTGACCTTTGTACTTATCTTTCTTTATTTTAAAGTGATTTTTTTACTGACTCTTGTTCTGATGTGGGATTTTCAATGAAGTTTCCAAGCCCAATTTTAAAATTGCGAGGACACAATTCCCAAAAGGGGGGAAGGATGTAACACCCCAGGTAAATAAAGAATATGACATTTTCACATTTATCCATATTTTTGAATAAAATATTAATATAAATTTAAAGGGGACGCTATTCTCGATGGCGTACCCAATATGCAACAATGAGTTTCTTGGGAATCTTACGTTGCACTCTAATAATAAACTAATATTATTTTAAATTGTAGTTAACGCCTAGCCGTTGTAATGGCAGGAATGAATAGAACTAACTAAAAAATGATTATATATGTTTGTCAAATATTTTTACTTTTTACAATAAATGTTAGAGGATTAAAAATGTGAATGAATCCAATTTTAAGTGTAAACATTCTAATATTCTTTAAAAGGTCGATTAACCGCCTTTTGATGAAGAAGCTCTTTTAAATACATTTTTTGAGAATTTTATGTGTTATATTTGACAAAATAAAATTCTTATTTAGAATCGGGACATCAAAATTTACTTTGTGTAATTTTTTGGTATTTTTCCGATAAATTTCATTTTTTAATGAATAGTGAAAAATGTTGTATTTTAATTCAAAACCTCTTTTTAATATAATATATTTATATGATTAGATTATCTTTTTAATTGATTTTAAAGTGAAATTAGAATATATTTTTACCATTTAATACAATAGTGGTCGTTGGAATTAATTTCATCTTGAAATTGGACTTAAACTAGTGTCAATCTTTTGATACTTATTGTTTCATAAAAACATGCTATTTTCTATGACTACGGGAATTAATTATTAAATTAATTAATGTAACTTATATGTCTTGAATTTGGTAAAATAGACATAATTTTTGAATTAGGAATATAAAATATAGCTTAGGGTGAATTTTTGGTATTTTTCTGGAAAACTTCACTTTTTGATGAATAGTGAAAGCACTAAATGGTACTTAAAAAACTGATTTTTCGTTTAAATGAAATTTTACAACCTCTGTGTTTTGAATTTCAAAAATCCAACATACATGGTTGTCATTAAGAAGTAAAATGTGGTTCAATGGGGTTAAAATAATTTTTTTTGTGAATAGTAACTTTTAAGTTTTAATCGCGATTAGAGGTAATTAGTGTAGTTTAAGGTAAAAATAACGTTTTAATAATATGAAATGACCTAGACACATGCCCTACCCTCATTTTATGAGTCATGGCCGACCAGGAAAATCCATGGGTCAACTTGGGGACCCCATGGAGCCACTTTGGTTGGAAAATGACATTAATACCTTTTTATTTAAAGTTAAAATTAAAATGTCACAAACATGTGTTGTTTTACTAAAACAATTTTTATATGGGCTTATACAAGTCATATTTTTGACTCTAAATATTAATTAGAAAGATAAAACAATTTCCTACATCATGATATATTTTTTATAATTTTTAGATATTAGATAAATTAATTTATTTATGACACCGTGATGATGCAATGATTACCTCATAAATGAACGATTTAAATAAAATGAGAAGATAGGGTGAAATATAAGTCTTACACATGTCCCAAACCTATTGTATGGGTGGATTTCGAAACCTTATCACCTTATCCTTGAAATATATCCTTTTGGGACCTTTTAAATCCGAAAATCATTTTATAATAAAGTAATATTTTATAACTTTCCAAGAGTGCCCCTCCTCTCCTCTTATAAAAGGCCCCCACCTCTACCACCTTAAACACACCTCTCAAGCCTTTGTCTCGGCCAAAACCTGCCCATTTCATCTCTCCACATCCCTATCTTCATCATTGAAGCCTCACTTTTGGCAGAATCCTTTCCAAGGAAGCCTTTGAGCTCAAATCAAAGAGAGTTACCCGATTTAAAGGTAATGTCTTCCCTTGTGTTCTTTTGTTTTATTTTTCTTCTCCAAACCCCTAAAATCTTTTTATTACTTTTTTTTGTAACAAAAACAGTATATTAAATATACTAAGATGTTGTTATAAGAAGTATTCGAGCTACACTTTCACACACCTCCGTATAATGGTTAAGGAACATACTGTTTCTGTGGATGACGAATTACTGCCTCACGAAACGATGATTGTTCAATATTATTTTAACACCTTAAACGGTGGCCATTAAGATGTCACTATATTTATATATGATATATAATATTTTTATGTTTTTTTTAAGCTTCTGTATTTTTCATGTATGGCATAACTTTATGATTTCCATTATGGGTAAACGCGATATCTTCATTTTAGGAAGTGCGGACTACCGCCCCCTCAAAGTGATTTGATTTGTTAATGCCATATGTGGGACGTATAAAGGATGGAATTAATGGTATTACATATGATATCCTACTGGAATTATAATATACCTTTATATCATTATTATTTAATTCCATTGAATACAAAAAAAAATATGAAAGTAGCGTTCATGCGTACGTACGGCTTACCGTCTCCATGAATGGTACATTTCATTTCTTATCTCCAAATGTTATGTACTATTATAAGTACATATATATAATGGATATATATGTAATATATTACATCTAAACGATGGATATAATTCTGGAATTTTAATATATATATCTCTCATTTTGTTTTAATTCCATAAATATGACAAAAACTGAAAGTAGCGTTCATGCGTACGTACGACCTACCGTCTCCATGAACGATGCTTTTAATTTTTTATCTCCAAATGCTATGGAATAGTATAAAATGAATATATACTGGATATATATGATATTTAAAACATAAATACTATTCTGGATATGATGTAACTATAACTACATGGAAAATTATTTTCCAACAAGTTCGATTTTTACTCATGTACCGAACATCGACAAAAACGTCTGATATGAACTCACTTTATTAACAAATTATTATAACATTATAATATGTGATATTAACTGAATAATAATCTTTAAAGTAGTTCCTTAAGAAATTATAAATTGACCAAATTTTATTATTCATGAGATTAAAGAACGATCAAGTCTTGTCGGACACGAGGTAAGGGATCCTACTCCTCTCTTTCTTTTTAAGTACACTCTTTTATGTCATTCCTTTTAAGATCATCTTTCTTATGATTGGGATGTTATTTTATATTACTCCTGTAATTTTTATGTTCATATGATTAGAGACCCTATTTTCTCTCATCAATCCATTTTGGAAGTTTTGAGTGGCGCCGTTAGGCTGCCGAATTTTTGTAAGAGATCTAACCTCTCTCTTTCTTTTTAAGTACTCTCCTTTATGTCACTTCTTTTAAGCTTCTATTTGTTATGATGGGGGATGTTATTTTATATTAATATTTCTGTACATTTTTTTGTAATATGATGAGAGACCCTATTTGATCTCATCAATCCATTTTTGGAAGTTTTAAGTGGCGCCGTTAGGCTGCTAAGTTTTCTTAAGGGATTTTTCATCTCACTTTTAGTCCCGTGAGATTTATGATACATTTGCCACCATTTCCGTTGAGTGGTGTATGTAATTACCATTATTATACTCTTTGTGTAATATAATTTCATTTATGGGTATTTACATATTCATTGTATGACCCTTCTTCAATGGGGTGTACGTTTCGAAAGTTACCCAAGTCAGTAAGGGAACCTTTCACCCTCCTCTTTTTAAAAGACTTCTTTTGTTATGTCTTTTAATTCACATACTATTATGTTGGGATATGTTCTTATATATCCTTATTTATTTAAATTTTATGTCCAAGTGATGAGATACCCTTTTTATCTCTCATCAACTCTTTTTCTGAATTTTGAAGTGACACCGTTAGGCTGTCAAATTTTTGCAAGGGAATTTCTTAACCCAATTTTGATTCTTTGGGATAAACTTGTACTCCTTGAATATGTCGTTCTATGAATATGTGTGAATGTACTATGATTGTTTTACACTTAATATCCACTTATATTTGGTGTATTCGTTTGTCACACATAATTATGTAATTGATTTATCCTTAATCCAAGGATACCGTCTTTGTATGGAACTTCGTCTCAATATCCTTTCATTGAGGAATACTTTGTTTTATACACAACCTAATTTTATACGGTGTATAAAATCCTTTGACTTTTATGTTTATCCAAAAGGAATATTTTTATACTAAGATTTTTACTAAATGACAAAAGGGAATGTTTTTGTCGTACGTATGCGGCGACAACAACTTCTCCGCCACCGTGACCATTATTTGAGTTTTGGCTTCCTCTACAAGACATACCTTTTTTTAAATGAAAAATAAATACCATGTTTTACTTTTATTTTATTTTGGTATTGAAAATGGTTTTCATAATGTTTTTATATCAATGTTTTGTATTGATATCTTGTGATTGAAAAGTGGAAATGTTATGTTTCCTTTATGCATGTTTTATGTGATACGATTATGTTGTGGTTCTTGGGAATTAATATGAAGACGGGTGGTTCCATGATAAACTAAGGTCGGGTGAGCCCGATATAGCTCTCCAATGCATTGGGTAACGCAAAGGGGTTAAACGTTGGGGTTTCTCCGAAGAGATTTAGGGAATATACTATGATGGGTATTCCAAACGTAACCAAGAGGGTTACTCCCTACGTAATAATGTTATGAATGCCTCAAGTTACCTTTATGTATTATGATTTCTATGATTTATTCATGATTTGATGAGGTGTGTTAAAATGATTATGTTTTATGAGTAAAGTATGTTTTCATACATGGACTAATGTTTTCTTTTCATACTTTTATATCCCTTACTGAGCTTTTTATGCTCATCCCAAGTTTTTGAAATGTTTTTCACAGGTCAAGGGAAATGTGCATGATATGATGATAGTGTCAAGGAAATGTCAAGAAAGAATACATGTTTTATTTTAAATATGTTTCTGTTGATGGGAAAAAACGAATACTATCTTTTATGTAACCACTTTGTTTAAATGTGGAGTGTAATTCATGATTTATGATCTAATTATCTAAAAATCTAAACCTGAAAAGATCCTCACTGTGAATTATTCATTTAATTAAATATTAAGTAAGGTTTAAGGCTGGGGCCTTATAATACATCTGTTTTTTTTTCAGGTTTCAATGCAGTCTTCATTGTCAAACGGTATTAAGCAAGTGCAGAAGGAAGACCGTGAGCTACAAAAAAGGTAGAATTGGTTAAAATGAGTAAGTTTCCAGAATTTAATCTTGATAAAGATTGTGTTTTGAGATTTGGAAAAAGGTTGTGCATGCCTAGTGATTCTCAGTTGAAAAAATATTTGTTGTGTGAAGCTTATAGTTCTCCATTTTCAGTTCATCCTGAAAGTACTAAGATGTATAGGGACCTTCGGGAGTATTATTGGTGGGATGGAATGAAAAGAGATATTGCTAATTTTACCATTAGATGTTTGACATGTCAACAGGTTAAAGCAAAGCGGCAGTTACCGAAGGGGATACTTCAACCTTTTCTAGTTCCAGAGTGGAAATGGGAGAATGTATCCATGGACTTTGTGGTGGGACTACCTAAGGCATCTTGAGGTAATAATGCAATTTGGGTTATTGTTGATCGGCTGATAAAATCTACACATTTTCTTTCTATTCGAGATACAATGTCTTTGGATCAGCTTTCTCGATTGTACCTCAAGGATATTTTCAGGTTACATGGAGTTCCTCTTTCCATTGTATCTGACCGAGATCCCAGGTTCACTTCTAACTTTTGGAAGGGACTTTAAAAGTTTTTGGGCACATAGTTAAATTTCAGTACAACTTTTCCTCCTCAATCAGATGGGTAGTCAGAACAAATAATTCATACTTTAGAAGATATACTTCGAGCTTGTTCAATGGACTACCAGGGAAGTTGGGATCAACATCTTTCTTTAGTTGAGTTTTCTTATAATAACAGTTTTCATTCCAGTATATAGATGACACCTTTTAAGGATTTGTATATAAAGTGGTGTCAGACTCCAGAGTTTTGGGATGAAGTTGGTGAAAGAAAGTTGATGGGTCCAGAATTAGTGGAGAAAGCGGCTGAGAAAGTGAGGATGATTTAGCAACACATGAGGACAGCTCAGAGCAGGCAGAAAAGTTATGCAAATAACAGAAGGAAAGACTTTTCTTTTGAGGTAGGTGACTATGTTTTCCTTAAAATATCTCCTTGAAAAAGTGTGATGCATTTCGGTAAGAAAGGGAAGCTAAGTCCACGCTTCATCAGTCCTTTTGAAATCTTGGAGAAAGTTGGAACAGTGTCATACCACGTAGCTTTGCCTTCAAGTTTGTCTCAGGTACATAATGTTTTTCATCTTTCGATGTTGAGAAAGTATGTTCCAGATTCATCACATGTATTGAGCCTAGAAGCAGTTCAGCTGGAAGAGAACCTTTCTTATGAAGAGAAACCAGTCCAGATTCTTGATCGAAGGGAACATGTATTACGGAATAAGGTAATCCACCAGGTAAAGGTTTTGTGGAGAAACCACATGGTTGAAGAAGAAACATGGGAGTATGAAAGTGAAATGAGGGAAAAGTACCCTCTGTTGTTTAATAAGTAAATAAAATTGGAGGACACAATTTCTAGAAGGTGGGGATAATATAACACCCCAAGTTTTTATAAAAATAAATAGAAATGCATGGAACTTTGTTTTAAGTAGATATTTATAACTAGCCTTTAAAATATAATTTTTCCACTTCTATGTTTTTAATTTCAAGAAACTGTCATCTACAATTATGTTTAGTATGTTATTTGGAGTCTATTGGAACCAACTTGTTTTTTAGTGAATAGTAACATACCCTTATGAATAGTAATATGAACCTAATAAATAGCAAATTTATTATTATTTTATTTTCTTAAGGATTTTAGATAATAAAATCTTGGTTAATTTATCTTCATGATATAGAAGTAGTTATAGAATTAGAATTGTTAATTTTTGAATTAAGTATGATTTTATTTAAAAATTAAATTAATAATATTTAGAAGATTATTTTCAAAAAAATTACTTCATTTTTGGATTCTACACGTCGAAAAATGGTTAGGGTAAATTTTTGGGATTTTTCTGAAATTATTTAATTTTCGATGAATAGTGAAATACGATAAAATACCGTATAATCAAATTATCAGTAAAATTCACTATTTATGACATCATAAGTGATGAAAGACCACTTGGTTCGAACTCACATGCCATTATTACTATTTGAGGTCACATTAACTAAGACTATTCATAATCTTGGGCAAAAATATTATAATAATGATTAAAATAATGAAAAATACCCCCTCTCTTCCACTATAAATACCACCCTCACTCCCCTATTCTTCCCACACCTATCAAGCCTTGAACCATGCCTAAGTTCTGTACAATAATTCTCCCAAGGCTCTTCTCCACGTCCTAGATCTACTGGTATCACCAAAAGACCAAAACCAAAGCCCTTAAGAAGGATCTCAAGGAGAAGAGATCAAGAGGTAAACATCCTCTTTTATTTTCTTTCTTTTCTTTCATTTTATATTATTCTCTTCATTTACTTTGGATTATGTTAGGATATTTTATTCCATATCTCCCCTTATTTTCCATATTATTTAAGAGTGATGAGATATACTTTTTCTCTCATCAAACTATTTTTATGAAATTTTAAGAGACACTGTTAGGCTGCCGAGTTTTCTTGAGAAATTTCTCAAGTTTTCTTTTAATTAAAGATTCCTTTATTTTATTCTTCTTTACTAAACTCCTCTTAACCAAGAGGAATGAAAGCTCCAGAATCTTTTATATTCTGGATGTTCTCATGTTCATGGGAAATTCATCATCAATCTTCTTCTTTTCCCCCACTTGTTCAAGGAATTAAAAACATTGTGCGTGATGTGTCGAATTACTGACATCGTGGATGATGTGATTTTAATTTGCTTTAATTCCTTCAAGTCTGGTCATTAAACCATTTTTATGGTTGAAATAGGTTATAATATATGTGTTATTTCTCATCAATTGTTCTGGAATTATTTTGTACACATGGTTTTAATTTATAAAACAAAATGAGGTCGTTATTATCAAAGAACCACTAAAATGATCCAAACGAACATCATTAATGTTCTAACTTATGAATCATCCTCATGTAAGAATTAAAAATGATAAATGGTATAATTTATGTTACTAGATATATGTAAATACTACTCTATTATAATTCTGGATTTTCACTTCTAATCAACAAGAACATCCACCATGAACCAATCATGGAAATCATGTAACGAACTCACCCAAAAACATTGCAAGGAGCAAAATACTAACAAATAAAGGGTAAAATAATGTTATAAAATGATCATATAAGATGTTATAAACATGAAAATGTTTCTTTAAAATACTAATAACACTCTTTTAACCATTATACAGAAAGTTTAAACAAGTTTTAAGTAAGACAAACCCGAGGTAAGGGAATTCTTAACCCGATTTCCATTCTTTGGGTTGACAATCTACTTCATTATTTATGTGGTATTAAAATTGATTTTATGATGGGTTTTTCTTATATTATGTTTAATTATGTCCAATTACAGTGTATATACATATTCCATCCACTATATTAAGTCTATCTTCAATTGTATGATATTTGTAAGGGGCTTTTCTTTTAAAATCCTCTTTTAAAATTTTAATTTACAAAATTAAAAAGCAATGTATTTATTATATTATTCATGTTGTATGATTATGTTCTGGTTCTTGGGAATTGTTTATGATGAAGGGTGGGACCTATATCTTCCTCCACTTCATTGGGTATGTGTAAGTTGGAGGACGACCATATGGTTACTCCAAGTGTAACTGCGATGGTTACACAAATAGTAAGGTAGCCATGAGGGTTAAAAATTATAAGGTAGCTGAGAGGGTTTTAAAATTATGTAACTAATGCCCCAAGACACCTTTATGATTATATTTATGTTCTCAAGTTTTGTGTGGATGTTTTTTAAATATCATGTTACACAAAGCCAGTATATATATATGGGTGGCAAGCATGTTTTTTTGAAAATGCTTTCATACGTTATGAGTATTCATGGTCTAATGTGCTCTTTAATTCTTCTTCATCCCTTACTGAGCTTTTGTGCTCATCCCATGTTTTTAAATTATTTTTTTCATAGGTTAATGGATGTGTAAGACAAATAAGGAATCCATGTTAAATATTGAATAATTTTCAAGGAGTCATGTTTAATTTTTAATGTTTTATATTTTGAAAAAAAATGGAAACTGTTTTTATGGTATCCACTCTATAATAATGTGTAATGTTATGAATGTATTGTCCCAATTATCTAAAGCTATAAAATTGAAAAGATCCTCAATGTAAAAGGAATTGTTTTCTTGACTAAATTCAAGATTATGTTTGTAATAAGAATGAGTCCTTATATTTCCTTTCAAGACAACTAAAAGGCTTGATCCATTCTCTCTTTAGCATAAGGAATAACTTTAGGAACAGATTATTCCTCTGGGTGTTCCTCAAGGGCAGATTCTTGCAAAATAGAATGATATTCTTCTACATTCTCTTCTACAACATTATTTTCACTTACCTTAGCAACATATTCTTCTTTTGAAGCAAGTTGTTCTTCCAGATCAACAACTTATTCAGGAACTATAATTTCCCTCTCAAATAAGACTTGAGAAGAAGAATCACTATCTTCCTCAACCAGAACAGTTTCTCTCAAAGGTAAAACAACCTATTATTCTTCTTCATCATCATAATATTCAACATTTTCATCTCGATCCAAACCAGGATCAGAAATATCTTTATGTCTTGAAGGATGTTCCACCAGATTAAACTTTTTATAAACTCTATCATTGTCTTCCACCTAAGATTTTCTCCATGGATTCTAATTGATATTCATTATCTTTACTATAAATTTTGAGAGACAGAACTCATAATCCTTAATGTATTATTTATCTGGTCCAACTAATCCCTTTGCATGAATCATAGCTAAGATAAGCCTTGAATAGAATAGGGAGGTTGACTTGGAGGTTGTTTTGATAAACTCAAACATATGGTGTATAACATAATTTCATAGGTTGATCTTATGTAAATTTTTCATGAGATGTATCAAAAATACATCCTGATACTTGAGTATAGAAAAATCACATTTTCTGGGGCTAATCAAATTATGAAAAAACTTAAACAGGAGTCTGGTTTCTCCATCTAGCTCAGCAGCTATGGATATCCTCTTAGTTTAATTTCTAGTTAAGCTTCTAAAATCTTATTTCAAAACAAAGAACTCACTTGGAGGTGGAGGAACACTCTGTAAGTCCTCACAAATACCCTCATGAGGTATCTTAGGCATGAAATCCATAACCTAGAAGAAAACATGCATCTATAGCTATTGATCCAGCTTCACACAACATAACCATCTTTTGAATCAAAAGTGAATTGAACATATTGATAAAAATGTGCAACTAACTTTGAGTAAATAGGCCTATCCTCCTTTGTGAACTGATCCATCCATCCTTACTCTGTTATCACTTTCAATACCAAATACTTACTTGCCAGAAGTCACTTAGGGAATATCTCCTTTTCATATACCACTATTATGTTCACTAGATTTGGATTCAGAGGGCCTTCAGGTGCTAACTTCGACGCTATATTCAACTTCTTCTTTGAACTACACTTCTCAAGAGTTGATGAAGAAGGACATTTCATCTTGGGTATTCACCAAAAGTTCGAGAGAGAGAAAGGTTGAAATAGAGGTTACATTTTGAGATAAGAGAGATCTAGTGAAGAACAAGTGAAACTTTTTTTATTTTATCATTTAGGGATATCAAGCGTCGTAGGATAAAAAGTGCGGAAAAGTAAAAAGAATAAAACACTGAATTACCACGATACGGGTTATAATGTATAAATAAAACAATAAATCATATTTACGGTGAGACCGTAATAAACTTTCATGGTGATACTGTAACAAGCCTTCACGGTGAGACCGTAACAAGCATTCACAGTGAGACCATAATAGTGTGATTTCTAAATTGTGAGACCGTATTTTTTGAGGCAGTAAGTGCCAGAAAATGACCAATAAATAGTAACTGTGAGATCGTAAACATGAAACATCAACTCCTAAGATAGTAAAACTATAGAACTATTAGAGTTAAACAGTAATCTTAAGACAATGACTTGTGAAACCATAAACTGTGAAACAATATAATTACTACTTAAGATTTATCATTCCCAATTCATGTATGATATAATCTATTCTTTCAGAATTTAATGGTTTTACTAATACAAATATGGCCTTTATCATCACTAGAAAAGTTGATTAACAGTGCTAAAAAATGTGATGTTAATCAAGGCGAAGATTTAGGGGGGTCCCTTTTATCATCACTCCAAAAAGCACTGATAAATTCCACTTTTATCAGTGCTAAAAAAAGCGATGATAAAAGACCCCTTTATCAGTGCTTTATTTTAGCGCTGATAAAAGGGGTCTTTTATCAGTGCTTTTAAAAAGTGTTGATAAAAGTCAAAAATAAAAATAAGAAAAGAAAGAATTATATAATGCAGGGGGGAGATTTTAACAGCGCTTGACCCCCCCCTTTAACAGTGCTAGGTGGACCCCCCCTCACACTCTCCCATGTGCACCCCCCTCACACTCTCCTCACGCGTGTACACCCCTTTGCATCCACCCGAACTCGAACCCGTGACCTCCCCCCTTTCGCGGCTGCACCTTTACCACTAAGCCATTTCGTTTTTTTCTCTATTTAATGATATTTCTATTTATTTTTATATATATATAGTTATATTTATTCATATATTAATATAGATTCATATTAATATAAATATATTTATTCATATATTAGTATATATATATATTCATTTGTATATTAATATATATTTATATTTATCTATATATATATATTTAGTTATAATTTTTTATCTGTATATTTATTTGTATATTAATATATACTTATAAGATTAGTTTTAAATACATTTATAAAATATGTGTTTTATGTGTGTTTATAAATAAATAAATAAATAAATACATACATACATATATACAACACACACACACAGACACATATATATTTACGAATAAATACATATATATGTGTATTTGTAAAGACATAGAATGTTAAAACAACCATAAATTATATTACAGAATCCCATTTCAACTCCAAAACCAGTCAAATAAAAGAAAATGAAACAATATTAGATATGATATGTGGTACAGGCCTAACAGACATCCGGACCAGAAGTTATACTTGTTTGAATGTTAACAAATCGGGGTATCCTGACTAAAAAATCAGTTTTTGAGGACTTATGTGCCTTTTTTGGCCTCGTAAAATGTTATAGAATATTCCTTTCAGTCACTAGAGCGTAGATCTCATCGCATGATTTGATTTGATATGCTGTAGAGCTCAAACGGACACCCGAATCAAAAGTTATGGCCGTTTCAAGTTTCAGTTACATTTTCAACTTATTTTAGATCTTTTATTAAGTTTTTTGTTTTTTTGTGTGTTCAAATTATTATTAAATGATTTTTAATCAGTAATAATTATCAAATTATTAATTAATAATATTTTTTAAAATATTTTAAATCCATTTTCACTAAATTTCTTATATATTAAATGTAATAGTCTATTTATACTTATCTAAAACATATTTAAAAAATATGTATTATATTTATATCAATATAGATATACTTATATAACAATATTTTATTTTTCACGATTTTTTTGAAACATAAAATTTATCAGCGGTAGGAAAAAGTGCTGATAAATCCCCCCTTTATCAGCGCTACTAAAAGAAGCGCTAATAAAGGGGTCCCCTTTATCAGGGCTAAAAAAAGTGCTGATAAAGGGGGGCCTTTATCAGTGCTAAAAAAGCATTGATAAAGGGTCACTTTTAACAGTGCTTTTTTTAGCGCTGATAAAGGCCCCCCTTTATCAGTGCTTTTTATTAGCACTGATAAAAGAGTAGCACTTCCCTTACCCGTTTTTGTAGTAGTGTTCGATGAATAGATCAACAAGATAATATTCAATTCCAATGAATTCCAAAGTGATTTCACCTTTCTGATAATGATCTCTCAAAAAGTGATGTCTTACATCAATATGTTTTGTCCTAGAGTGTGAAACATGATTTTTTAAGATGTTAATAGCACTTGTATTGTCACAATTTATAGGTACATGCCTGAATTGATATCCATAATCTAGTAATGTGTGTTTCATCCACAAAATTTGTGCACAACAACTGCCAGCAACTATGTATTCAACTTCTTCAGTAGATAATGCAACATAGTTTTGTTTCTAACTACACCATGATACTAGTGAATTTTATAAAAATTGACACGTTCTAGAGGTTCTTTTTCTATCCAACTTACAACCACTGAAGTCAGCATCATAATAACTCACTAACTCAAATGATTGTCCAATGGGATAGAACAATCCTAGATTGGGTGTATGCTTGAGGTATTTGAAAATTCTCTTAACAACATTTAAATGTGATTCCTTAGGATTTGATTGAAACTGAGCACACATACACACAATAAACATAATTTCAGGTCAACTAGCAGTTAAGTAAAGTAAGCTTCCAATCATTCCTCTATAAGTGGTTTCATCAATAGATTTTCTATCTTCATCAAGATCCAACTTACAAGTAGTACTTATTGGAGTCTCACTACTTTTAGTGCTATCCAATCCAAAACGTTTTATAATATCTCTAGTATATTTTCTTTGATTTAAAATAATACCATCATTATTTTGAAATATTTGAAATCCAAGAAAGAATTTGAGTTCACCCATTAAACTCATTTCAAATTAATTTTGCATCATTTTAGAAAATACAATACATAAAGAATTTTTTGAAGATCCAAATATAATGTCATCTACATAGATTTTAACTACTAAAAATTCATTGGAAATTCATTTTATAAAAAGGGTAGGACCAGCTATTCCTTTTGTAAAACCTTTGAAAATAAGAAAAGTACTTAATCTATCATACCAAGATCTTGGAGCTTATTTTAAACCATATAAAGCTTTTGATAATTTAAAAAAATGGATTAGAAAATTAGGTTTTGTAAAACCAGGGGGTTGCTAAAAAAACATCCTCAGCTATATACTTATTGAGAAATGCACTCTTGAAATCCATTTGATATATTTTAAAATTCAGATGTGTAGCATAAGCAAGCAGAATTTTGATGGCTTCAAGTCTAGCAACTGGTGCAAAGGTCTCTTAATAGTCAATTAATTCCTCTTGACTATAGCCATGTGCAACCAATCTAGCCTTGTTTATAACTATATTACCATCTTCATCTACCTTATTTCTAAACACCCATTTAGTGCCTATGGTGAATGTGTCTTTGGGTCTGTCAAAAAGTTTACAAACTTTGTTCCTTTCAAAATGATTAAGTTCTTCTTGCATAGACATCACCCAAAATTCATCATTGATGGAATCATTAATTTTTTTAGGTTCAAGTTGTGAAAAGAAGACATTATATTCAACTTGATTTATAAGAGAAGCTCTAGTTTGAGTTCCTTAATCTAAGTCTCTTACAACAGCATCTAAAGGATGATTCTTAAGAGTTCTAATAGCTCTAGAAAAAGAAGGACTGGTGATTTCAGGTTCTTCAACAGGGTCAGGTTCATTTTGACCTGAATCTAAAGAATTTATAGAAACTGGAAGTTTTCACAAATTCCTTTATAGGATTGTTAGAGGATTATGAATTAATGTCTAGATCATCCTCCAGGTTCTCTAGAGTAGTCTTAGGCTCATATAGATTTGTTTCATCAAATTTTACATGAAAAAATTCTTCCATACATTTAGTTATTTTATTAAACACTCTATAGGCTTTAATAGAAATTTAATATCCTAAAAATATTCCTTCATCACTCTTGGATGAAAATTTGTCAAGATTTTCCTTAGTATTAAAGATATAGACATTACAACCAAAAACTTTGAGGCATCTAACTTTGAGTTTTCTATTATTCCATAACTCATATGAAGTTCTTTTAAGAACAAGTCTAATCAATAATCTATAACATGCTGTATTTACAACTTCAGCCCAAAAATAAATAGGTAAGTCATATTCACTAAGCATGGTTCTAGAAATATCTTGTAAGGTTCTATTTCTTCTTTCTACAACTCCATTATGTTGAGGTGTTCTAGGGGAAAATAAATTATGAATATATCGATTTTGTGAGAAAAAAGATTCAAATTCTTGATTTTAAAACTCACAGCCATGATCACTTATTAAGGATTTAATTTTAAGTCCACTAATATTTTCTACAGTTTTGGCATATTTGGTAAAATGAGAGCATGCTTCACTTTTGTGATCTAAAAAGAAAGTCCAAGTATATCTAGAAAATTCATCTACAAGAATATAAACATAGTGCTTCCCATTTAAAATAGAAACTCTAGATGGTCCAAACAAATCCATGTGAACCAATTCGAGAGGTTGAGAAGTTGACACTTCTTTCTTTGGTTTGACGAAAATTTTGTGTTGTTTTCCCTTTTGAAAATTATTACACACTATATAATTTTTAAACTCAAGTTTGGGTAGGCCTTTGACTAAGCTTTTTCTAGTTAAATTTATAAGGGAGTGAGTGTTACAGTGTCCTATTCTTCTATGCCAAAGTTATCCTGAATGGACTGAAGGCATTCATTTTTATTGATTTTTGATAACCCACCTTTCAAGGGATGAGGGGGAACACACTTAAACATGAATCATTTTGAGAAGCTAAATTGTATAAGTTAACAGAATATACATTTTCATTTCTTAATGTAGAAAACACTAATTCATTTTTAGAATTAAAAATATTGAAATCATCATTTTCAAATTTGATATGAAATCCATAATCACATAGTTGTGAAATAATAAGAAGATTATATTTCAATCCATCAAAAAAAAAGTACTTTGGAAATCAAAACTGAGTTAGAGTTACTGATTTTTCCAAAACCAATAATTTTTCCTTTGGCATTGTCACCAAAGGTGACATGTCCTACATCAATTTTTATTAAGTTATTGAAGCATGAATAGTCTCCTGTCATGTGTCTTGAACACCCACTTTCAAAGTACTATAAGATTTTATAGGAACTCTTTAAGCAACTTTCCTCAGATGTGTTTGTCATAAAACACATATTGGTTTTGTTAGCCTATTCATCAGGTGAATATTTTGAGTCACTTGAATTGTCCTCAAAAGCACTCCATGTTTCTTTCATTTCCTTTTTATACTTTTTATCTTTTTTCTCATATTTCTTTTTGTACTTGATCTTGGTACAATCATCCTTGATATGTCCCTTTCATTTACATTCATAGAAAACAATCTCATCAGACTTGTCATTTCTTTTCCAATATTTCTTCCAACTTCTTTTCTGATCATATCTTCCCTTGAAGTTAGGATTTTTGAAAAAGTTCTTCTTCTTGTAAAATATCTTAAACCTTCTGGCTAATTGAGCCATATCCTCATCACTATCAGGTGATGACTATTCACTGCTTGAAATTTTTATAGAAACTTCCAATTTCCCTTTTTCTCTGTGTTTAGAGGTGGTGGTCTTGAACGCAATAGATTTTATTTTAGGTTCATCCTCCTCTTCCTTGTTGAATTTCAACTCATCTTAAAACATCATCAGTTTTCCAATGAGTTCTCTTACAGGTAGCTTGCTGATTTCACATGACTCTCTAATAGAGACAGAGGTTCCACTCCATCTATCAGGTAGACATCTGATAATCCTCATGATTTGTTCTTTTGTAGTGACTTCTCTTCCAAGAGAAATCATTGTGTTGAAAATTTTGTTGAACCTGAGATACATGTCAGAAATAGGCTCATCAGGTTTCATTTTAAAGTTATCATATTTAATAGTATAAGTATTAAGTCTCATTTCTTTCAAACTATAAGTTCATTCATGTGAAATATACAAGGTATCCCAAATTTCATGGGCAATTTTACATGCAGAGATCCTATTAAATTCCTAATATCCTAAAGAGAAGTATAAATCATTCATACCTTTGAAATTTTTATTGTAGGCAGTTTTGGTAGGTTCATCCCAAGTAATTATATTAGTAGTAGGAATCTTATATTAATCTATAATTGAAGAACAAATTTCAAATCTCATACTTTCTAAATGCATGTTCATTTTGATTTTCCATTGAGCATAATTGGTTCCATTAAAGAATGGTGGTCTATTTTTTGCAACACCTTTCAATCTATTATCCATAAAGAAATACTTTAAAAGATCTATAAATTTAGAATTAATATAAATTTACAGATCTTTAAAGTAAAACTACAATCAAAGTTGAATAGGGTAAAAAATAGAGTCTTAATAAACACTCTTTGATACCAAATGTTGGTCAGAGTAGAGTACTCAAGAGGGGGGGGGGGGGTGAATTGAGTATCTATTAAAAATTTCTGTTTAAAAAGTATTCTTAAAAAGGTTCCCGAATAAATTTAAATACAACCTAGTTAATCAAGGTTATATGGTTATGAAAGTTTGACTGTTTAAATAACTTCTTAGAAGATTGATTAATTCTTAGTAATCTTAATATTAGTTATTAACAGTACTTTTGAAGCTATTCTAATAAGGAAAAACAATTATAACTTCTTTCCAAGATTAAATATCAAAATAAATTTATTTATTTCTGAATTAAACAGTAAAATAGAGAAAAATAAAGTAAATAGCATAACGAATATAAAACAAGTGGTTCAGTCTCAAGCTAAGATCTAATCCACTCCACTTGGTGATCACCTGCTACCAAGAAGTTTATATAAATAAACTAGATCCTCACCCTAGATCAGGGTTAACAATAGTACGCAAGACTATCTAGGTCACACGACCTCTTCCACAGTTCTTCGTGGGTATGAACTATCAAGTCACACATGGACCTATTCCACACTTATCCATGGGAACACACAAGTGTAAAAAGATATAAGAGAAAGGATATCTTATATCCTTCAGTTTGATGCAGGAGTCAGTGCATGTTTTTATACAAACACACACACTGATCAAAAGATAAATATAATACAAAAAAGAGCAGAAATGATGAGATAAGGTTAGAAGTGCTCTGAGTGTTAGTCTATGCAGCTATAGAATTCTAGGACGAAGCAGATGCAAAAATTGAATCCTCTCAAAGAAATTAGAGTATCATAAGTCAGCTAGATCTAGATCGTGTTCTTCATGGAGTTGATAATGCGTAAATGTTCTCAACTCTAGGATTCAAGTATGCTTCATGTGTTCTTCAGCAATTTCAGGTTGCATGTATCAGTTCTTCTTTCATGAATGCCTGTGCTTCTTTGTTATCGCACACACACTTGTTTTTCTATTGTCACTATTGTCGCCACAGTCTCTGTAGTCACACTGTTCTTTTTAATATTACAATTCATGTGTTGGAGCCGACATGATGCATGTATTCTACACCTCGTACCTTGTACTGTCAGGTGACATGTCTACAAAGAAACATTAATTATGTCAGTGCATTTAAAAACTTCAAATACGACCATTATAAATTAAATTGAAAAAAAAACAGATAAAGAAACGGTGTCACAGTCTGTTTGTAAACAATGTCTCCATGAAACGGTGTCTCCTTGAAATGGTATCTCCTTCTTTGTCTTTGAGCGGTAAGATAACTATGATGGAATAGTTGTATAAATATTAGGAACTGGTAGCACAAATGTAGTGTTAGGATCACAGTGTCTGGTCACGTTGTTTGGATGGTCACAGTGTCTAGATGGTCATGATGTTTGGATGGTCACTGTGTCTGGATGGTCACAGTGTCTGGATGGTCACGTTTTCTGGATGGTCATGGTGTCTGGATGGTCAAGGTGTCTAGATGGTCATGGTGTCTGGATCGTCACGGTGTCTGGATGGTCATAGTTTCTCAAACTTATCCAAAACTATGTACACAGACTTAAACAATGATAGTCATAGAATGAATTAAACTTAATCATTCATAAGAGAATTTCATTATAAATAAAATAGTTTATAATAATTATTTAAGGCATAAAGAAACTAATCATCTATATACATGATTTTAGATAGATTAAATAGGATTAACAAGCTTTACAGAATGTATAAGATTTGTGATCATTAAAACATGATTAACACATAAAGAGTCCAACAATGTTGACATAGTTTATATGAATATATTTAATTGGTCAATTGTATTGCATGCTTATGGTGATATAATTTTGGATGAATTATGATAATTCTTGGATTGTGTCTATGATGTAAAACCATGTTTTATTGTTATATTATGATTGGTTTTCATTTATTATAAACATGTTAATATATTTTTATAAACATTTGGATATATATATATATATTAACATGTGAATATACATATAAAAACATTTTTAAAAAAATTTGTAAGGTTTTTGATACATACATACATATATATGTATGTATATGTTTATTTGATATTTATATTTGCTAAAAAAGGTGTAAAAATATATTTGATGTATATATATTTGATTAATAAATAATGTAATATATATATATATATATATATTTATCAACATGTGAATATAAATATTTAAACTTTTTTAAAAAAACTTATAAGGTTTTTGATATATATATATATGTGTATGTATGTATGTATAGATTTGATAAGTATATTTGTTTGAAAAACATATAAAAATATATTTAATGTATATATATGTGATTAAAAAAATTATGTAACACACACACACAAAACATATGAAATAAATAGGAAATGAGTGTTTTATAAAAATGATTATAAAATTAATTTAAAGAAAAATCAAAAGTTTGCTTATAAAAAAATATTTTTTATAAAAAAACTTTATAAAAATTATTTGAATGAAAACAATAAATAATAAAAAATGTAGCTATAATGATTACTAGTTAATAAAGGATATATTTATCCATGATTTTTTATGGTGGTTCATAAATGTTTTGGGCATTTTTTGTTAATGTATACTCTTTGTTGAGATTCATTAATTTGAATAATAATAATAATAATAATAATAAATACATTTTATTTATAATTATTAAATTATTAGTTTTAAATAATAAATATATGCAATAATTAGTAGAAATTTGTAATTACTTATAAAAAAATATAAAAAATTCAAATATTTTAAAAAAAAAGAATAATTAGTAAAAATGTAATAATAATTAAAAAATAATATTAATAATTATTTTTTTAATAATTAATAAATAATTAGAAAATATTATTAATAATTAGAAAATATTAGTAAATTACAATAATTTGTAATATATATATATATATATAATATTAATAAAATATTAAAAGGGTTACCCTCACGTGCGATGTTACCTAACACCCGACACAAATAGATGTTATGTCACACCTAGGGTAAACCTCGCATCTCAGACCTAACAATGGTCTCAGATTTCTCATACGATACACTATTCAGGACATATTTCAATTTAAAAAAAATTATAATAAAAATATTAAATGAATTACACTCGCGTGTGATGTTACCAAACATCTAATGCACCCAAAAGTTATATCACACCTAGGGTAAACCCTATATTCTGGACCTAATCGAGGACTCATATTTCTCATATAATACACCATTCAAGAGATATTTCATTGTTTTTTGTAAAAATTAATAATAAAACTATTAAATGAATTTCCCTTGCGCATTTTATTACCAAACACCCAACACATAAAATTTTATATTATACGATACGCCATTTTGGAGATAATTTATTTTTTTTGTAAAAATTATAATAAAAATATTAAATGAATTACCCTCACATGCGATGTTTCCAAATACCAGATGCCCAAAAAAGTTATATCATGCTTAGGGAAAGCCTGACATCCTGGACCTAATAGTGGTATAATATTTCTCATACAATACACCGTTCATGAGATATTTTATTTTATTTTTGTAAAAAAATATAAAAAATATATTAAATGAATTACACTCACGTGTGTTTTTATCAAACACCTGACACACACAAATGTTATGTCATGCCTATGGTAAGCCCCACATCCTATACATAATGGTTGTATCAAATTTCTAATATAAGAAACCATTCGGGAGATATTCCATTATTTTTTGAAAATGGAATGCATGCGATATAATATATTTAATATTGTTATTTTATCTACATTGAAGCTGTATGATCCCTGAAATATTGTGCTAACTCAACAACTCACTCTGAAAATATTCCATAGAATATTCCAAGGTGTTAAAATATAATAATAAATTTTAATTATTCATAATTAGTAATAATTATTCTTATTTCGATTATTTTTTAGATAACTATGAACTCAATAATTGGACACCAGTTTCCATTAAATGACCATGATTGGTTAAATCATCTCAAAAAACCCAATGGATAAAGTATAAATCCTATATACTTTGAGGGTGTTGAAAAATTTATATCATTTGCATCATCAAATTCAGAATTTTTTTGAAGGAACAATTAAATTACCATGTAAGAAATGTGATCTTAGGATGTTAGAAACTTTTTACAGTGTTGGACTTCATCAACTACATTTTTGTTTTTGGAAAGTTTATATTTTTTGTATCAACATGGTGAATAGAATTTAGAAGAAAATACAAATTTTTTTGTTCTAGATCCATCATTTTATAATTTAGTACATGAGGCCGAGGTCCCATCTATTTAGGAAACAACAAATCATAATTATATTCCAAATCTTGAATTAGAACCTTATTAATTTCTCAATTTGTTGAAATATGTTGAGTATTCCTTATATCTGAGATGCTAGATGATCAAACTTGATGCTGTTACAAAATTTATCACTCTTAAATTAGATTTTAGAATGTAAAATAGTTTCTTTGATCAAATATTATCTTTGGTTAAATCGTTGTTTCCTGAAATAAATTCATTACCTATAAGTTTCTATGAAATTAAGTGATTGGTTCATAATTTGGGTCTTAGTTGTCAAAAGATCCATTCGTATTCAAATAAATGCATCTTATATTATGGTTATTACAAATCATTAGTTAATTGTCCAATATATAGAGAATTTAGGTACAAAGAGGTGCAAGTAAAGTCCATATTTCTTATGAAATAGTTGAGGTATTTTATAATTACACCATGTTTACAACATTTATATATGTCTTGCAACACAGCTGCATTGGTGACATAGAATAAATAAAATATTTCTAGCATTAAAAGATTAAATCATCCATGTGATGGTGATTCATGGAAACACATTGATCACATGCATCCTTATTTTTCCTAAAAACCTTAGAAAATACAGTTGGGTCTTTCTACTGATGGTTTTTTTCCATTTAGTTCTTATGATAGTCAATATTCTCATTGGTATGTTTTCATTACTCTGTAAAACTTACCTTCTGGGATGATGATGAATAAACCATATATATTTGGCGTTATTAATTATAATACATCTAAAAAAGAATATTGATGGTTATTTGAATCCACTAATTGATGAGTTAATTTCATTATGGAACAACCGTGTAACTACATTTTATATAGTTTCAGATCAGAATTTTACATTGATGGTTTCATTAATATGGATAATCAATGACTTTTTTGGTGTATGATATGTTATCTGGATGGAGCACACATGGTCTAAAATCATTTTTTTACTACATTTTTGAGAACAAAGAGTTTATTCTTAGAAATGGGAGAAAGAATAGTTATTTTGACTATCATCATAGATTTCTTCTTGTGGATCCCCTTTTCAAAAGAATATAAATAATTTTACAAAAAAGGTAAAATTGAAAGAGACAAACCTCTAGCTACGCTCTCATGTATTTATGTAAAATCTATTATCTCTATATTACCTCCTGTTAATTTTCTACCAATCATAAACAAACAAAAAATAAATGGTTTTAGGAGAGATCATAATTTGATAAAGTGGTGTATTTTTTGGGACCTTCCATATTGCTCTGATTTGTTGGTTCACCACATGATAGAAATAATTCATATTGAGAATAAATTTTTTGATAACATATTTTATACCATGTTGGACACACTTGATAAGACAAAATATAATGTAATGGCATGATTAGATCTTGCCCAAATTTACAAACATCCTGAACTTGAATTATTTGAAGATGAAAGACCACATAATTTAATGAATCCAAAAGAATATTATATACTTTCTAAAGAAATCAATTTATTATTTTTTCAAAGGATTAGAGATTTGAGGTTACTAGATGGTTATGCTTCTAATTTGTCTCGTTGCATCAGAAATAGGCATATTACCTGGTTAAAAAGTCATGAGATCCATTTTATAAAGAAAATATTACTATTTGTTGGTCTTAGAAGGCTGTTGAATTCTTAAATTATTGATTTCTTAACCAAAATATCATATTTCTTCCAAGATATTTTTGTGAAAACATAAAATTATGATGCATTGATTATGCTGAAAAAAATATATTGTTTTAATTTTATGTAAATTAGAGAAAATATTATCATCAGCCTTTTTTGACTCAATAGAACATTAAATATTACATTTTTCGTATGAAGATAAATGTAGAGGGCCAATAAAATTCTAATGGATGTACCCATTTGAGATATGTATGAAAAAATTAAAGAAGAAAGTACGTAACAAAAAATTAGTTGAAGGGTCAATTGCAGAAGCATACTTATAGGAGGAAATTTCAAATTTCTTCTCTTATTATTTTCAATCAAAATATCATTAAAAACATAATCAGATGGGTCATAATTAGGAAATTGTTGATGACGTCACAAACCATCAATTTTCAATTTTCAATCAGCCCGAGATTGGTTTTAGTGGTTATCGTGAATGATGGATTTTAGACAAAGAACTTTACAAAGCTCATACATATGTTCTCTGGAATTGTGAATAAATTACACGATTTGTGTAGTAAGTACTAATTTTTATTATTTTTTATTTTTTTATAATTGATAAATTTATTTACATTTTTTTAGACTATATGATGACCATATAAAAAAACAATTTATACAAATTACCTTCCCTACTCTGGAAGAACATCGTCAACAAAATTTTTCATATTGGTTTCAAAGATTGGTAAGTTAAGTTGTTTTTGATGGGACAATAAATAAATTTTGTAATGATATCTATTATTAATAATTTTTATTATTTTCAGATAATAAACATGAAATTTAAATTGATCATCGATTATGTGTTCTCAAAAACCCTCCATTGAAATTGGTAAATCTTATAATGGGTATGTGGTTAATGGATTTCTATTCCATACATGCATATATGGTGAATAAAATAAATCAATGAATAATGGTGGTTTTTTGAAATGATATCATCATAAAAAATGTGAAGTTGACTTTTATATCATGTTGGATAAAATAATTGAGTTATGTTATTTGAGACTAAATTACACAACAGTGTTTAAATTCCACCAGATTGATATTGATCGAGGGTTGTGAGTTCATCCATGATACGAAGTCATTGAACTATTTATGTTTGAACATCAAGAACATCAAGCTTATTATAAAAATTAATACGATGTTTCGAGAGATTTTAATGACTAGTGGAGTGTAATAAAAATGAAATCTCATGAAAATCCATTTATTAAAAATGAATATAGTTCAGTGGAAGTGCAACATATTTAAAATTTTCATGAAACATCCCCAAATATATCTCTTACTTGATGAGATATAAATATTGACGATGAAACCCACCAGTTAAGGATCGATGATATTGATAATGCTGATAAAGTAATAATGGATGGTAAAACTAGAAGTCATATAGAAGATAATGATACTGAAGATGAAGATGAAAAAATTTTCCTCTGTGAAGATGTGTAAGAAGATGAAGATTGATATATTATATTCAGGTATTTATTAGTTTTTTATATTTGATATTTTTATTAAAAATTATTTACAGGTAATATTTTTTGTTTCAAATGGCTGGACCTGATGATCTATTTCGTTCCTTTACCGATTCAAGTAATTATTAGTTTTTTTATTTGATATATTTATTAAAAATTATTGACTAGTAATAATATTATATTATGTATGGTATTTAATAGTTTTTTATATTAATTATATATATTAACAAATATTTATAGGTTATATTATTATGTTCTGGTATTTATATATAATTAATTATTATATTTTGTTATTTATTAGTTTTTTATATTTGATATATGCATTAAAAATTATTTATAGGTAAGATTATTATATTATGGTATTTATTTGTTTTTTATATTTGATATATGTATTAACAATTTCTTACATATAAGATTATTTGTTTCATATGGCTGAAGATGCTCTTGATGATCTATTTCATTCTCTCATTGATGTCGAACATCCCAATGATGATCCCAATTCACCTGATTCGTAAGATGTTGTGCCTATCAGGAGGGGGCATGAGGTTACTCTATTGATGATTTTGGACCCTGCTCCAGAGAGAAATCTATCTCTTGATTTTGATACTCGTTTATATAGGTATGTTTAATTATTTAAGGTATTTATTTTATATTAAGTTTTTTTTATTAATTTTGGTTATAATATTATGATTATTTGATTTTATTTAAACATTTTTTCACATTTAACTATTGAGAAGGTTTTTTTGATTCCAAGAAATTATTTTTCTGAGCCATGGGTGTCATGAGATCAGGATTCCATTTTATTTCTTCAGAAGATGTTCAACCATAGGATTATACATTATTAAATAATATATTTTATTTTAAATTTATTTAATTAGTGACATGTTTTTTAATTATCTTGCAGAATTTATGGTCTACAATTGCTGATAGCATGAGATTTCATATCTGTGAGGCATGAGATATTTTTATAAATGAACGTTTTTTTCATTTTTACACAACCTCAGAAAGCGAGCCATAGATAGAGCTTATGCTATTATTTTTGACCAGTATTGAGTCTACCATTGACCAGACTATATCTCAGCTTAGGTATGGGATATATTGTGGTACTACTGGCTAGGAGAGACTTTTAGGAGTATATCATCATCTGGATATCAAAACTAGGGGATATAGGAGGTCACACATAGGTTCGGGAGTCATACATTTGGTATAAATTGATAAAATATAGTAAGTAATATTATTTATTAATTTATGTATAATTTAAATGTAAAATGTTTGTTATATTATACAGTACAATAATGACCTATCTATTATAAAGTTAAAATTTTATAAAAAGATATACATTGATCCTCGTATAGGAAAACTTTTTATCAACAGGTAGTGCTAGATTGTGGTTAGTATTTTTTTTAAATTTATTGATATTAATTTTATTTTTATTCTAATTTATAATTATATTTAAAGGAAATGTATGAGATTATGGTACCTCATTCACAAGAGATTCAAGTTGAGAGTGAAGTAGATTCCACTTGTGAGTTAGGTTTCGATGAGTAATCTTAGATACAAGTGACTATCATGGTGTCGAGAAAGGCTGAGTGACCGGTATTGGTTCACAACTGACAACTACCAATTATTATGGTACTTATATGATATCATTGGTCAGCTCGAAGAGAGCTTGTAGAGATTAATTGTTTTCATCTACTGCATAGTATGAGGAGAGGTTGAGATCTTAGGATGAGATAATACAACAAATACAGAGAGAGATAGAGGAGGAGTTTGAGAAGAAGTGATAGAGATATGAGAAGATGTTGGAGTATATGTGATAGATTGTGCATGGTGTTGGTATGGAGTTTCCTCCCCCTAACCCTTCAAGTGATCCTCCTCTACCTGATACCAGTTGATTCTCAATGATTTTTTTATAACTGTTTTGTATTTTGGGGTGATAAACATATCATGTGTGAAATTCTGCATTAATGTTATGTTTGTTTTTATTATTTTTACCTTTTTTACCTTTTGTTTTTTAATTATTTTTTTGTATTTTTTTTTGTATTTTTTAAAAATATAATAAATTGTGACAGATCTCTATATCCATTGCAATTGGGTTTTTAAAAAAAATTTCTAAGTTATTTGTGATGTAAAAAGTGACAGTCACAAAATAATATTATTTATAATGGAACTGTCATAATTATTTTTTTAAAAAACTTACTAATATTATTTACGATATAATATTCATTTATCACAAATAATAATCATTTGTGATGGTCCATAGAGAAAAACATAATTGCAATGTCTTTTTCTGTGACGGTCCATTAGCGATAGACTCCCATCATAATAGGTCATTAATGATAGGAATCCATTACTAATTACCCATTGAAAAAACATAGAACTCCATTAGTGATTGGATATAAATGTGAAAAGGCTATTTCTTTGAAGGGTGTTCAGAGGTAAGATGTGTGATTATTGATTTGTTATATTAATGTTCTATTGTGATATCTTAATTACATTATCAACTCCATTTTAAAACTTCATGGTAACCTTGGGAAACTAAGTGGGAAATCAAGATATGGTTTCTATACTATTTTACATTATGAATTTTCTAGTATCCACTAGTGGATGATATGATTTGGCTATGGGGAGTGTCACCGGGTGAGGCTATTTAAGAGTAATTCAAGGGTTATTTTTCTAGGAACACATCATTGGTCATTGGATGGTTCCACCTAAGTATGATTAGGATTGTATTATTAAGAACTAAGGTGTTTCCCATGATGTATCTTATGTGATGTTGATTCCTATATTGACGATTCTTGCTATTTTTTATTGTTTTATAGTTATATCATTCCATGTTTACTTCATCATATTACTTATTATTCCTTTAATAGTGTTATATGTTTAGTATATATTCTAATGATGTTGTTTGGTGATCATTATTTATGCTATAATTATAATATAAATTTCATTGGAAATGTTTTATGTATACCTTTCTCATTTTTAGTCATTTATTCTGATATTAATTTTGGAATCTCTCATCCTTTGTTTGGTTTTGTTTCAACTATGTTTTCAATTATTTTTTAAAAGTAACAAATAAAAAATATATCTTCACTTATTTTAAAATATATTTTCAAGAAAATTTCAAAAATATTTGGTTTTCTTGGAAGTGTTATATTTTGTAAAGATAAATAATGAATTTTATTTGTTTTCCAATGATTATTATTACAAAATAGAGGTGTTTTCCAATTATATTTCAAAACTGCATATAATGTTTGTCTTATGAAAGGAATTGTATAAATCCTCAATGGTATCATACTTATCATTAACTCACACCCTACATGCACACTTTGGTGCATATGTAGTCTTCATTTTTTTATAAAGGTATACATGTCAATGATTCCATGTGGTGAATTATGTATAATTATTCCATTATCCCATTAGCTTTAGGATTTGGTGGCGATATTGAGTTATATGGAGATGATTATATCATGTTTTACTATATTTTATCATTTATATTGTATAATATAATTATTATATCATTTATATCCTTTATTTTGGTTCCTTTATAGATAAAAATATTATGTATCTATCAGTTTTGATTTTTTAGTAAAGATGTCATGGTATGTTCATATTTTTATTCTTTTTCATGACTTGTTTGGTTTATTTACTATTTTGAAATTGTTTATTACATAGTGTGGGAATTTAATGTATGGAAACTTCATTAAATTTTATCAAAAATAGTCCTAGGTTTATTTATCTACATTTAGAGGGTGAAATAACCCCCAAGGTATATGTTTGATACTATTGAAACTTTTCTTAAATCACTAGAGACCGTGAATACATTTTGTGACTTATGGAAAGATGGCTCAGGTGGAATGGAAGGTTAACTTGGGTTGGTTCATTGTAAAATAGCACAAGTTACCTCTTATTATTTAGGGAGTAAAAGTAGATTAGAGACATGGTTATTGGAATTCAATAGGTAAGTATGAGAGAGTATCTGACCAACTCTTTATCATGCTGAGCCTTTAGTTACCATGAGTAGTATAGATGTGTATTTTGAAAAAAGATTTATTATTTAATTATTTTTGCGATATTTTCACTCATATCGATGATATTATTGTTTGTGTGGAGGTTATATGAATTATTTTTAGAAACTTAAAATTTTGAAGTGAAAATGGTAAAAATAGCCTATGTGCATGATTACTGTGCACAATTTGGTAAATTGTGTATTTATTTATAGATGGTTCCAATGGGGTTTTATATGGATAACACATGATTTCAGAAACAATGAAGTCTAACCATGTATTATAAGATCCCAACCATATGAATATGTCTCATACTAATTTCCAGGTATCTATTTACCCTTTCTTTTATATTATTTTGGTTTAGGCTTATATTGGGTGCAATCAGATGAGTTTTGAAAAATTTTGGAGGGTTTCTTGGTAGTGAAAGGCTAGCACATGGTTTTCCCAAACCGTGTTCCCACACCCAGAAACTGTGCACCATAGGACATAGAGGGATTTTATGGTTGACAAATGGTTAAACAAACCGTGTGCCCAGCTAGGAGAAACTGTTCACCTCAGATAGTAGGGGCACACAATTTGTTTAACCATGTGGCTCATCCAAGAAACTATGAGAGTGGAATTTAAGTGCCCTAAAAATTAATTAAAAAATAATGAACCCCATTTTATATCCCTAATCACCACCAATTTAACTAATGTGATTTAATTTTCTCTTGTATTCTCCTAAGAGGATTCCTAGCTTCTTGAACCCCTTCCTTTGTGAATCGAAGATTCGGTGGAAGAAATCAAATCCTCTTTGGTATGTGATATCTTCCTTGATTGGGTTCCTCTCTCTCCTGTATTTATCTACCTTTGGAGTGGAAAAAATTTCCTCTATTGTTGATGGTTTAGATCTAGGTTTCAATTGACCTCATTTCATTGGATCTTGATCCTAGGTCTTGGTCCTATATCTTTCTTATCATTTTGATTTCGATCATTGTAAATCGAATTAAGGGTTTCAGTTTGGAAAACATTCATCAATGATCATGAGGTAGGTGGATTAATTAATAATTCCCATAGTATTGATTATGATTTTGTGTTTGTAGTTGTACCATTTCTTTTCCATGTCAGGAAATTTCATTTTAAATTGAATTAATGAATCGATTCCCTTGGAATGTGGAAACCATTCACATATCCTGTTGGACCCATTAAATATTTTGAGATCAGACTTAATGGAAACACATGGGGTGTTCTAATACATTTGAAATGATGATTTATGAATTGTAAAAAGGTGAATAGCGGGATAATGGAATTGAACTAAATCCTCATTGCATGGTTGATAATGGGATTTAAAGGGTTGTTTGGATTAACCTTAAAGGGTTAATGAGATGTTATTAATTGATTATAAATGGATTAATGGTGAATTATTCAAATTATTCCTTGCTCTTAAAGTAAATAACCATTATTTTGATTAATAAATGAAATGATTCACTGTGATGTGGAAGTTTGATAAGAAATTTAATGATTTTGAACCTTGATATGTATGTGATATAAGTGATAATTGTTAATGATTGAAAAATGAGGTGTGGGTCAGGGAATGATGCTCTAAATACCCATGGGGTACTAGACCAATTCTCTAGGCCCTAAATGCATGCATGTGAACAAAGAGGTGTGGGTCAGGGACTGATTCTCCAAATACGCATGAAGTGTGGGCCAAATAATCATGCTCCAAATACCCATGGGTTTTCATACTGCTGATCTAGTCCCCTGATGTATAAATGTGAAATTGGAATAAAATTAATAATAAAATCTCATTAAAGAATTAATTTTTTTCCTATGGTGTATGATTCAGACTCTGACACAAGATGAAACAAGTATGATTGGTTCAGGTTCTATTGTGAACCTGGGGGCCTATGGGGTTGATTAAAGAATAATAAATATAAAAACTATTTACTTTTTCCATTTTTTATTTATTCTTTATACAAGCACATACACTGTTCTAAAATGTATATTTCTTTATATGTTGTTATTGGTGGCCTTGTGAGTTTTACTCACACCATATGTGGGCTTCCTGATTAGTACCCGAATGGATTTCATGTTTTCAGGATAGGATAAGGTCCAAATCCCTATGTTAGATGGTTGAGTTGAGATTCGGGATGGAGAATGGATGAGGGAACTAGACATGATGCTGGGACCTACTTGGGAGAAGTCAGTGTGCCTTTATTTTTTTGGGTTTTATTAGACACCTGACACTGATATGGAATGACATATTTATTACTTTATTTTTAGTTATTATTTACATGTTTTGGATTAATCATGTTATGTTTGGTATTATATTGATTATGGATAATTATTTTTCATTTTTTTTATTTTCATTTGGTTATTGTTTATTAATTTTCATTATTGTGCTATTTTGATAAAGAGGGTATAGTCTCCCTATGTTACTTATTAGAACCTAGTTGCTAGTCATCAACCTTTAGTGAACGAGGAGGCACGCCCGAGGTCACATGATGAATCGACTTGGGGAACTAGAATATGGAACCTTGTTTGAGATGTTACATGAATCTATATAAATCCACTTGCTATTTTTTTTAGATTCTTTATGATCTCCAACCACTTCTAATATTCTTTACTACTTGATTTTGATGAATTAAATGGAATTTTTATGATCAATTGATATCATTTGAAGGGTTTAGGTTAGGAAGGATATGTTAAAGTATTGATATATTACTTTTCATTATTTATTATCATATATTTGGAAATAATCAAAATATTTTTTTTGAATTATTAATATTTTTTGGTTATATCAAGTTATTATATCATGTTGAGGTATTTTATTTTATTTTATAAAAAAAGTGTTTTATAAAATTTTTTGGATTTCCATATGATGTTTTATAAAATTTATTTGAAATGAACATGAGGTCTTGATTTATGATTTATTAGAAAATATTGGTTTTCATTTATTTCCAAAAATTAATAAAGTATCCTCAAATTATATGTGATAATTTCATAAAAGGAATTTCATGATCTTTTATAAAGTGATATTTTTGGAAAAGGGTTTTATTATACTATTTATAATTCTAATTTTAGTGGTTGTTTTCATAATCAAAGAATCTAATTTAAGTTATTGGGTATTTTATAGAATCGATGAAATTTGATAATGTGTTGATGGTGTTTGTTTGAAATTACATTTTTTTCTTCTGATTTTGAGTTATGTTTTGATTAAATTTCATAATTCATGTTATTTTATAGTGTTCCTCCTAGAAAATAGTTAGTTAATCATATAAAGAACATATTAAGAGATGTGTCATAGAATATTATTTCTTGTGATCTATATTTTGTCTTCCTAGCAATTTATATATCCTAGAATCCAAGTGGAGTGAAAAAATAAGACCTAACTCAATATGTGGACCATGTTAAATAGTTTCTAAATAAAAATTAACCTATATTATATGGTGATCAAGATATTCAAGTGGAAATGGAGTGTTTATATATAATTCAAGGTATGTTTGACTCTTTAGAAACTCTTAAAACCTCCAAAGTGGAAGTCAACATAACCAAATTCAAGTAATCAATTTGAGAATGATGTGAGACCATCATTAAAGCTCATGAAATTGAAGAAATGTCTCATAAATATTTAAATACCATATTTATTTAGTAACATTATCTAAAAGAATAAAATGTATAGAAGTAAGGGGAACTTATGGGTCTTCAGCAAGGCGATCAAACAATAATGGAATATCATATCCATTTTAATAATTTGGTGCATTTCTATCATGATATTGTCAATAATGACTCATTAAAGTTTTTATTTTTTAAAACAGTTCTTTTTCTAGACCTTAGATTTAAAGTGTTCTTATTTATCCTGAATTCTTATATGGAAGTGTTCAATAAGGCTGTAATGATGGAGGCAGATTTGGTCAGATAGCCTATGATGGGCAGTGATTCTTCACCATAAAGTAGTATCAAGGATGATATATCAATAGAGAGGAGAAAGTGGGACAATTAATATCAAGGAAGTGAAAATAAAGTGGGATAATGCCCTCTTTATATTTCCATAGATACAGTAGAAAAGTGATCCCTTGTATGATTTTAATGTGGTAAATAAGGGAATTCCAAGAACTTTTATTTGAAAGATCCAAAAACCTATCATTGATATGTGTGGTTTAGTTATCTATATAAATTATGTAAGCTAAATTATCATTAAAGGATGAAATAATAAACACAAACTGAATCTGGGTAGTATCCTATAATGGAAATAGTGCTCGATGAATCAGAGGTTAGATAAGAGGTAGTTGAGGTACCTTGTCATTGCATTTTCATTAAGTGCATTGTACATCATACAAGAACCTCTTACCTTATTGGTAATAAAGGGTTATTGATGTATCAATTTTATGGTATATATTTTTTGTAATTATTATAACTTGTTTAGTTTGGAAAAATGATTCTATTTTTGGTCTTGAGTATTTCATGCTGGTGAAAGTTTGTTGTTTATTTTTCATTCTTGGTTGCAAGGATAAAATGTGTTAGAGATTCCATCAAATCATGAGAATATAGTTTTCATAGATCTCACAATTATTATGTTAATTATAAATAGCGGGGAGATATATAATAGTACTAAGTCTTTTAATGATGAGTAATCACGTGTGGTCATCACTCTTGTAAATTAATTCATTTGTATATACCCTATATGTGATGCACCAACAAGCGTCATTACAGGTTACCTGGGAATATCTAAGAGTGTATAATGTGTGATTTTATGCCTTGTTTGGGTAAGTGGAAGCAAATGATAATGAATATATTATGTGGGTTCAACCCCCTTCACATTACCACTAAGGATTTAGATGATATCTACATAAATCAACAACCAAATAGTATCCATTTATGAAATACTTGGATCTATAGTCCTTATATGTATCATTTAATTTGAGAAATGGATACCATTAAGTTATTGATATATGCAGATATCATCTGAATCCTTAGTGGGAATGTGGAGGGGGTTTGATCCCACACAAAAAATCCATTATCATCTCCTTCCACTTAGACAAAAAAGGAAATAAATTACACATTATACACTCTAATTCATATCATCTTCTTCCACTTATCAATTTTTAAAATACTTGTATCTATACTCCTTATCTATATCATTGAATTTGGGAATTAATCAAAAAACCAATTCTTATAAATTGATTCTTTGGTGACGAAAATTATCAATCATTAAATAAAATTAGATATGGTTATGAATGTATTAGTTATTCAGGTTAGTTTCTCAATGATTAGATTGAGTAGGTTGAATGTCCATTATAGTAAATGCATGTTGTGTGGAAGAAGATGATTTTATTGGAAAATTAATGTCATAAATCTTTGGTATTTTTATATGTAGTATCTATGATTCATGAATTTTTTGTATTTATAATTCAATAATAGATTGGGAAGGTTGCATGTCAATTGAATTTTCCTTTCAAACTGGTTTTTTCTAGTACTCTTCTCAATGGGTTTTATAACAACCTTGCTTTTTATTACACACTTAACATAAATTATTACATAAAAACCTTCACTTGATACAACATGGAAAATCAAGTGGTCTAGTGTATTTTGAGCTTAGTAACATTACATAACAACATAAAATATAAAATGTAACATCTTATTGAAAACTTCCTTTACATGACCACTACATTCCCTCATACCTAGCATTACATGGGATAACCTGAGGACATACATAAGAAAGGGGTGTGGTATAAAGCCTAGTAATGGAGTAAACAAGTAATAAAATGAATAAAAAAATAGATGTTAAGAAATAGTAATATCAATGGAGCATAAAAGAACATGAACATAAAGGCATGATATAACATGATTACCATAACATGGAAATGTGGCCACAACACTTAACATGGAATTATCATGAGCCAAGGATCATTCACATGGAGCCTGAGTAAACCCTCATTACACATGAATCACTATTAAACCCTCATTTAAATTGAATTATAATGAGTAAAAACCCATTTAACATGACGTATCATGATACTATAATTTACCCAATGCATGATTACCATAACATGGAAATGTGGCAACAACACTTAACATGGAATTAGCATGAGCCAAGGCTCATTGCACATGGAGCCTGAGTAAACCATCATTACACATGAAGCACTATTAAACCCTCATTTAAGTTTAATAATAATGAGTAAACACCCATTTCACATGACGTATCATGATACTATACTTTACCCAATGCATTGGAGCACCATTAGGGTTCACCCTTCATAATCATTTCATTTCATGCATAAGTGTGCCACATAGATCATACAACATGGATTAATTAACATCATAATTAATTACATGAATAATAGATGTGGAATACATAAATTTTAGTACTAAATCAACAAGTACATGTGCATAAAGGTGAATACCCTTGATAGAGGAGTGAGTATGGTATTCACTACACACTGATTTTGGTATGGAAATTTTGGTGTAATTTCGAAAGCATAACGATGTTAAATAGAAATTCATAAAATGGGTTGATGAGAGTGAAAGGGGTATCTCATCATTTATACATTAAATGAATAGTATTGGGATCACGAGATATAATATACCAACATATGGAATGGAATTTAGATGCATAATATAAAAGAATTTCTTGAATGTAAATGAGGAGAGAGAAATTCCATATGGAATTTCAGTATGGTAACGTGTGTACATAGAAAGAATTAATGAGAGAGAAAAGGGGTCTATCATCATTAAAACATTAATAGGGTAGTATGGGGGAGGTGATAAATCATACCCCAATATTTTTAATTTAAAATAAAAGGGTATAACAACATAATGAAATTTGGACAAAAATGAGAAAGGAAGAAATCCCTTACTTGGAAGTGTGATCCCAAAGGCTTGGGAGGGGCTTGAGAGAAGATTATTGGGAGATTGGGGTTCCTTATGAGGATTATAGAGATATTAGGGTATGAGTTTGATGAAATCCAAAGGATTTGAGTGTAGAGGAAGTGGGAGATTGGGTGGGTTTATATAGGAAAGAAGGGGGGATTCTTTATTATTTAGGTTTGGGTCACCACACATGAAACAAATCCAAACCACAAACCAGAACATGGTTTTTTACCATGGTTTTTTCGAAATGGGAGTTAAAAAAAATATTTTATAAGTCCAATGGCCTAACTTATTAAAATAATAGGGTTTCTTATGTGTATATGAGTCACACTCTTAAGGAAATCAATTTAAAAGGCTAAAATTTTTATAAGTCTTGGAGGGTCCACTAATGCTTTGTAAAATAAATCAAACAAACATAAAATAAAATTATTTTAATGTTAAAAGATATATTGGCAGAAAATAATTTTTATGGTATTTTATTACATCACTATTGGTTCATTATGATGTCATAAAACACATTATATAATTAAACAGTATTTAATTTTTTACCCAAAAATTTGGCTTTCTCATAAAATTATGAAAAATTCACCATTGGATAATTTTGACATCCTGATTCCAAAAATAATATTCATTTTATCTATATAATTTTCTAAATATGTAAATTTTCACTTTTAAAATAAAAACCTACATTTATAAAAAAATCATGGGTTTTGACAAAAACAAATTTCAATCCTCAATAAAAATTAAAATTGCATTCATAAAATTATATGATAATTTATATTTAATAAAAATTAATTTAATAATAATAATATTTTATTAAAATATTATTTAATTCAAAAATCCATTAATTCATCAAAATAGATTCCTTTGTTGAATATTAACTGAAAATACTATTTGTGCTTTAAAAAAACTATTTACAAAGTAACAATAATAAAATGAATGTATATTATTTATTACATACAAAAATAATGAAAATAATCATAGTGATATGGTCTTATTACATAACCCATTATAACATCCGCATAGTACCAGAGGGTAAGGTGTGCGATGGTGACAGACTATTGCGGTGGCTCAGATAACATTGCTCAGGTGGTAATCTCTATCAACTTCCACTTCTCTCGTAGGAAGTTTCGTTCAAGATTAACATGTTGAAGCTCAGATTGGGCTTGGTCAAGAGTGAATCCCAATGATGCCACCTCCTTTCTGAGCTCCAAAAAATGGGATTCATATGGGCCAAGTCTATTGGATGAGGCCATCACTTCCTTTGTCTGAGTAAATTAGATTTATTAAAGCCCTATATTTATACTAATCATGTTATCAATATTCAATGACTATATTAGAAACAGTCACAATTATTAATGGTATTTTAAAAATACAAAAACATAAAACCAAATAAGTGCATATTTTATATAACCATTTTACATAATAAGACATTTATTCAGATAAAGAGGAATTTTCATTAATCAAAGTTTGGGTCATTACAATCTTCTCCCCTTAAGAAATTTCACCCTCAAAATTTACTTTTCCCAAACTAAAATAGATATGGCTAACTCTACTTCATCACTTCCTTCTATTCCCAAATCGCTTCTTCAAACTTGGGGTTTTTCCATAACACCTTGACGAGGGGAATTTTCTTATTTTGTAGAAATTTTTCTCTACGATATAAGATCTTCACTAGTTGCTCCTCGTAATAAAGATCATCCTCTAACTGTACTACCTATGAATAGAGTACATGTGAAGGTTATGATATGTACTTATTTAAGAGGGATACATGAAATACATCATGTACTTTGTCCATAATAGGTGGAAGTGCTAGTCGATAGGCCACAACCCCATAACGATCAAGAATATCGAAGGGGCCGATGTTCCTAGGACTTAACTTCCCTTTCTTTCCAAACCTCATGACCTTATTCCATGTATATATGTGTATAAATATCATGTATCCAACTTTGAATTCAAGGTCTCGTCGATGGTTGTCTGCATAATTATTTTGTCAACTTTGGGATGCCTTGATATGCTGCTGAATGGTTTTCACCTTCTCCACCATTTATTCAACCATTTCAGGTCCTAGTAGCTTACAATCACCAACTTCTTCCCAACACGCCGGTGTTCTGCACCTTTTCTCATAAAGGGATTCATATGGTGCCATTTGGATGCTCAAGTGGAAATTGTTATTGTAAGATAATTCAACCAATGGAAGATATTGGTACCCTCCTCCTTTGAAGTACATAGAACTTGATCTTAACATATCTTCCAATGTCTAAATAGTTTTCTCATATTGGACATCAGTTTGAGGATGATAGGATGTACTGAAGTTCAGTTCAGTGCTTAGATCATGTTAGAGACTTTTCCAAAACTTCATGGTGAATCTTAGATCACGATAGGATAAAATAGATAGTGGTACTCCATGTATCCTTAAAACTTATTTGATGTAAATCCATGAAAGTTGATCCAATGATAAGTCCTCTCGAATCGTGATAAAGTGAGCTATCTTCGTAAGATGATCCACAATGACCCATAAAGCATTGTTTCCTCTATATTTCCTTGGAAGTCCAGTGACAAAGTCCATGGTAATGTTATCCCACTTCCATGTTGGTATGGGTAGTGGTTGCATCATCCTGTTAGAATTTTACCTCTCAGCCTTCACTTTCTGAAATACTAGGCACTTTTATGTATATTCAACAATCTACCTTTTCATATTGTCCCACCAAAATTTTTCTCAGAGATCACGATACATCTTTGTGCTCCTCAGGTGAATAGATAAGGTTGAGCTATGTGCGTCATTCAGAAGCTCCTTCTTTATCTTTGTATTGGATGGTACACACAATCATGACCCAAATCTCACAATTCCATCCTTATCAACCATGAACCTTGAAGATTTAACATTTATGGTATCTTCCACCCTTTTCAAAATTTTCACATATTTTCTTTGGGCATCCTTTATTTTCTACATGAGGGACAGTTGAGCAATAATTTGTGAAAGGATTGACGATGTTCCATTATTTATGATTCCCATGTCCATCTTCATCAAATCTAAGAAGATTGGATCCTTCTCAATTCTCATCAATGACAGAATCACGGGATATTTTCTACTTAGAGCATCTGCCACCTTGTTAGCTTTCCCAGGGTGGTAATGGATTGAGAAGTCATAATATTTAATCAGATCTAACCATATTCATTGGTGAATATTCAAATCTTTCTATGTGAATATATACTTGAGGATTTTGTGATCCGTGTATATTTCACACTTCTACCCAAAGAGGTAATGCTGCAAAATTTTTAAAGCGAAGATCACTACAACCAACTCTAGATCATGTGTTGGATAATCCTTCTCATGAAATTTCAATTGCCTTGAAGCATAGGTTATTAATTTTTCATTTTGCATCAACACACAACCTAGGAACTTCTTCTAAGCATCAATAAATACCACAAAAAGTTCTCTACTTGTGGGTAATGTGAGCACGGGTGCAGTGATAAGCCTCTTTTTCAACTCCTTGAAACTTTCTTCGCATTCATCACTCCAATAAAACTTTACTCCCTTACGAGTTAGCTTGGTAAGAGGGTTGGAAAATCATGAGAAATTTCTCACAAATCGTCGATAATATCCAGCTAACCCCAAGAAGCTACGAATATCTGTTACTGATGTTGGCCTCGACCATCCATCAATTGAAGCTGTCATGGAGGGATCCACAGATATCCTATTGCTTGTGATGATATGGCCCAAGAATGATACCTCCTTCAAAAAGAACTCACACTTTATGTACTTTGTATAGATATTATCGTTTCGCAAGGTCTATAGTATAGTTCTTAGATGCCCCTCATGATCCTCCTTGGTTTTGGAGTATATTAGAATATCATCTATAAAAAATACCACAAATTTGTCAAGGTAATCTCTGAAGAATATATTCATCAAGTCCATAAAGATTTCTAGAGCATTAGTGAGTCTGAAAAGCATTACTATGAATTCATAGTGCCCATATCTTGTACGAAAAATAGTCTTGGGGATATTTTCCTTCTTCAACCTTACATGATAATAACCCAGAAAAAAGTACACCTTAGATAAGTATTGTGCTCCACGTAGCTGATCGAAAAATTCATCAATTTATAGAAGAGGATACTTGTTCTTTATCATGATTTTGTTGAGCTCACGATAATCAATGCAAAGAAGCATTGACCCATCCTTCTTCTTGACGAAGAGGACTGATGCACCCCATGGTGAATCACTTGGGCGTATAAACCCTTTATCCAGATTCTCTTATAGTTTTTTCTTCATCTCCTTAAGCTCCACAATATCCATTCTATATAGATTCTTGTATATTGGAAACACTCCAAGTATAATTTCAATTGATAATTTAACATCTCTTCTAGGAGGAAGACCAGACAATTCCTCGGGAAACACTTCAGAGAATTCCATCACAATATACATATCTTCAAGGATGGTTTCTTCCTTAAAATCAAGCATCAACTCCAAATACGCATGCTCATAGGGTAATAATATCTACACTTGAGATGATGGTGCTAAATAAGATTCATCTTCCTCCTTGCACTTGTATAGAATCAGGGGTCGATTCTCTATATGGATAGTGATTTACCTCTCATAGAAATTTAAGTTGGCTCTATATAGGGAAAGACAATCCATGCCAAGAATTTCATAAAATTCCACCATAGGGAGTATGACGAGGTTTTCCAGGAAGTTCAATCCACAAATTATGACAGGGGAGGAGTTATATTCATGGGATGCAATGATTACCCCATTTTCCATACTCACCGACATTTTCACTTCCATGGTTTGTAGTGGTGTTGTGATTATTATACTACAATTTAGGGATATAAAAGAATTCATAGAACTAGAATAAAAAAGTAAGTTCACTATTATTGATTTAATAACAAGCATACCTATCACCACTTCTTTGTCGGGGTTCAATTCGGTGGTAGTGATGAAAGAATCTCTCCCTTGCTGCCTTGGAGGTTGTTGGTTGCCTCAAAAAACCCTTGGCTTAGGGAACTGATTTGCAAGGTGCCCTATTTCTTTGTAGTTGAAGCATTGAACAACACGTTGAGAGTCAAACAGAGCATTCCTCTCCTTTTTCACAGCCACGAGTTTTTCTTTTCAGAAGTTAATGGCTAGGTGACCTTATCTTCCACACCTAAATCATTTACTTTCCCCTTCAGACAATTTCTGGGATGCTTCTTTCCACAACTTTGGCAAGTGGGGTGCTGGATTTTCTTAGAACTATTGGATTTATCCATTGGACTACCAGAATTGAAGTCCACTTTATGCTTCTTATCCTCATGATACCCTTGAGATTCACCGATCTCTATTTTGACCTTTAGGGCACATCAGAAAATTTCCTCATAGCTGTCGAAGTCACGGATCAAGAGGGATTTTTGTAGGCTAGGTTTCAGTCCACCAAAGAAGTGGTCAAGCTTGAATTTGGGGGTAACGACAAAGCTGGAGGTTTATAATGAAAGCCTTGTGAATTTTTCCTCTTAATCTTCAATGGATTCGTCATATTTTTTCTTAAGGGCATAAAAGTCCCTTTCCATCATAAGATGGAGGGTGTAAGGAAAATATTTATCAAAAAACATTTTCCAGAAATCCTTCCATTACAATGCCTTGATCTCATCCTCAGACTTAGTATTTTTGATCAATGTCCACCATTGATCGGCTTCACCCTCCATACGATAAGCAGCCAGAAGAACCTTATCTTGTTCGGAACATTGAAGGATGAAGAAGATCTTTTCAATGGAGTTGATCTATTATTCGACGATTGAGGGATCATATGATCCATTAAAAGTAGGAGGCCTTTGTCTCATGAAGCTTTTAATAGTGACTTGTTCTTTCTTAGGGGGGGTTGAACTTTCCTCTTGACCGATGTTTCTATTCAAATATTGAGTTAACTGAGAGAGTATCATAAAAAAGTTCATGATTCCTACTCCCATCATATTGGGCATCTCATTAGAATAGTCATAACATTGATCTTCTCATTGGTTGTTATCCTGAGTCCTCCTATTACCAGCCATTTTCAGGAATAAAAGGAAAGTTAGTGGTAACACATAAAGGGTAATCCAAAGACAAAACAAATGACTTATAAATTAATTTTATTTCCTTAACTTATGAATCTATAGGATTCAATCTATGTTATCCATGATCTACTTTCTAACATATATTCTTAGGGTATTTTTTGATTCCCTTAATAATGGTTCATACTAAGCTTTTGAATTTACCAAATCATATCCCCCAGGAGTGTCGTAACCAAGAGTGCAGAAAGGCCCATTGTCCTTTATCGGGATACCTTGGGTCTAGCCTGAAACTCCTTGTCATATTTTTCACTCCTAGGTACATCTGTGCCAGAGCCACCTCTACCTACTCGTATCCAGAAAGGGATGTATTTTCTTAATAAACCACTTACTTAATAATCACCAAAATTTAAGGGTTTTTTATTATACTTAGTCTTATCCGTAAGAATTTCTCTTGGATTTTCTAATCATAATCCCAAAAATAACTAAACCTATCCTCTGATACTAACTATAACAACCATACTTTTAATTACACACTTAACATAAATTATTACATAAAAACCTTCACTTGATACAACATAGAAGACCAATAGGTCTAGTGACTTTGGGGCTTAGAAACATTACATAACAACATAAAACATAAAACACAACATCTTATTGAAAACTTCCTTTACATGACCACTACATTCACTCATACCTAGCATTGCATTGGATAACCTGAGGACATACATAAGAAAGGGGTGAGCTATAAAGCCTAGTAAGGGAGTAAAAAAGGCATAACATGAAGAATACAATACATGTTAGGAAATAAACATATCAATGGATCATAAAATAACAATAACATAAAGTCATGATTTTTCATGATTATCATAACATGGAAATGTGGCAACAACACTTAACATGGAATTAGCATGATCCAAGGCTCATTTCACATGGAGCATGAGTAAACCCTCATTACACATGAAGAATGAGTAACACATCATTTCACTTTAATTAGAATGAGTAAACACCCATTGAACATGACTTATCTTGATACTATACTTTATCCAATGCATTGGAGCGCTATTAGGGTGCACCCTTCATAATTATTTCATTTCATGCATAAGTGTGTCACATAGATCATAGAACATGGATTCATTAACATCATAATTAATTCCAAGAATAAGAGATGTGGAATACATAAATGTAAGTCCTAAATCAACAATTACATGTGAATAAAGGTGAATACCCTTGATAGAGGAGTGAATATAGTATTCACTACAAAATGATTTTGGTATGTAAATTTTGGTGTAATTTCAGCAGCTTAACGACGTCAAATAAAAATTCGTAAAATGGGTTGATGAGAGTTAAAGGGGTATCTGATCATTTATACATTAAATATACAATAATTGGATCATGGGAAATAACATACCAATATATGTAATGGAATTTAGACATATAATATAAAATAATTTCTTGAATGTAAATGAGGAGAGGGATATTCCTTACAGAATTTTAGCATGGTAACGGGTGTACATGGAAGGAATTAATGATAGAGAAAATTGGTATATCATCATTCAAACATCAATAGGTAAGTATGGGGGAGGTTAGAAATCATACCCTAACATCTTTAATTGAAAATAAAAGGTCATAACAACATAATTAAATTTGGACAAAAATGAGAAAGGAAGAAATCCCTTACTTGGAAGTGTGATCCCAAATGCTTGGGAGGGGATTGAGAGAGGATTATTGGGAGATTTAGGTGCCTTGGGAGGATTATATAGAAATTAGGAAAGGATTTTGATGAACTCCAAAGGCTTTTAGTGAAGAGGGAGTGAGATCTTGGGTGGGTTTATATAGGGAAGGAGGAAGAATTATTTATTATTTAGGTTTGGGTCACCACACATTAAACTAATCCAAACCACAAACCAACCCATGGTTTTTCCCATGGTTTTTTCCAAATGGAAGTGTAAAAAAATATTTTATAAGTCTAGTGGCCTAAATTCTTAAAATAATAGGGTTTATTATGTGGAGGTGAGTCACACTCTCAAGGAAATCAATTTATAAAGCTAAAATGTTTTATAAGTCTGGAGGGTCCACTAAGGCTTTGTAAAATAAATCAAACAAACCTAAAATCACATTATTTTAATTGTAAAAGATATATTGGACGAATATAATGTTCATAGTATTTTATTACATCACTATTGGGTCATTATGATGTCATAAAACACATTATATAATTAAACGATATTTAATTTTTTACCCAAAAATTGGGCTGTCTCAGAAAATTATGAAAAACGTACTGTTGGATAATTTCAAAATCCTGATTCCAAAAATAATATTCATATTATCTAAATAATTTTATAAATATATGAATTTTTACTTTTAAAATAAAAACCGACATTTATCGAAAAATCATGGGTTTTGACAAAAACAACTTTCAAACCTTAATAAAAATTACAATTGAATTCATAAAATTATACAATAATTTATATTTAATAAAAATTAATTTAATAATAATAATATTTTGTTGAAATATTATTGAATTCAAAAATCCATTAATTCATCAAAATAGATTCCTTCATTGAATATTAACTAAAAATACTATTTTTTCTTTAAAAAATCTATTTACAAAGTAACAATAATAAAATGAATATATATTCTTTATTATACAAAAAAATAATGCAATCATAGTTCTATGGTCTTGTTACATAACCCATTATAACCCCCACATAGGACCTAAGGGTAATGTGTACGATGTTGACAGACTCTTGGGGTGGATCGGATAACATTGCTCAGGTGGCAATCTCTATCAACTTCCACTTCTCCCATAGGCAGTTCCATTTGAGCTTAACATGTTGAAGCTTAGCTTGAGATTGGTCAATAGAAAATCCCAATGACTCCACCACCTTTCCGAGCTCTGACAAATTGGTTTCATACCGGGCAAGTCTACTGGATAAGGCCATTGCTTCCTTTGTTTGAGTAAATTGGATTTTTTAAAGCCCTGTATTTATACTAATCATGTGATCACCATTCAATGACTATATTAGAAATGGTCACAATTATTAATGGTATTTTAAAAATCCAAAAACATAAAACCAAATAAGTGCATATTTTATATAACCATTTTACATAATAAGACATTTAATCATATCAAGAGGAATTTTCATTAATGAAAGTTTGGGTCGTTACAGGTTTAATTGGTGATGTACCTTTTATAATCCTTTTCATGTTATTGGTTAGTGAATTTGGATTTGAATAATTTTTTTTCTTTAATTAGATAATGTAATAATATTCAAAATTGATCGACTACACATTAGAGATAAATTTATTTTATAAATATAACATTATCTTGTATTTATCTTATTTTCAAGGTTTATCGATGAAGCTCAGGGAAAAAAAGTGTAATGACGTTTGGTTTTTGGTGTGAGAAAATTTTTTTGGTTATGTTTTGGGGATTTCCAGAACTAGTAGTTCTAAATAACACTTGAAGAACCAATGGAAGGAAAAATCACACTGGTATTATGGAAAGTCCAAAACAACAATATGGAATGGAATAATGGGCAGCGGCAGTAATGGATAAGTATGAGAATATGAAAGGATGAATGTATAACACATGAAAATTTTGGAATCCATATTATATATGAATATTTATGATGAAGGAAGAGTTATTATGGAAGAAACATTGGATTTGTGGAGGAAGTGGAGGATTCAAAAAACAACTGATTCTAGATGATGAAGGATTTATGATATTAAATCTATCTCATGCAGGAGTGACCTTATAATTTCAAATATTAGATTATATTTATTTTAAGGGAATAATACGATTAATTTTTAAGTTAAGGATGATCTAGATGCTATCGTGGGAGTGAAAAAGTTGAAGGATGTGTTCTGGAAGCTTGCACGCGATGTTGGAAAAATAATGTAGAATTAGGAGCTTGTTCACCAGAAGGATTAGTTTAGGTGGGTATTCTCAACCAATTTACTTGAAAATGTTGGTATATGATCATGAATTTTAGATAATAGTGAAACCAGAAAGAAAAATTAGAATATATGGAGAACCTCTATAAATTGATGAAGCATGTCATTGTGTTTGTAGCTTTAATACCAATAAGATCAAGTGTGAGCATGTAACATATTAGGTAATGATAGAATAAGTATTTTTCATATTTATTAATATTTTTGAATTATATAGTAATTTTACCTTAAAAATGGATTCTATGTTCCATAGTGTACCTAACATGAAACAATGAGTTTCTCTAAAATCTTACGTTGCACGCAAGACTGAGTTATACTAAAAAAATAATATATTGTTAATATTATTATTTTAAGCTATAGTTATATCCTAGCCATTGTATTGAAGAGAATGAATAATACTTAATATATTATGTTTAAACATGTTTATTAATTTTTTTTACATTAATCCAATAAATTTTATAGATTTAAAATAAAAATAAATCCAACTTTAAGAACAAAAAGCTCTATATTTTTAAAAGGTAGTTTTACTGCCTTTTAATGGAGAACCTATTTAAATTTTTTTTTGACACTTTTATAATTTTTATATGACAAAATAAAATTATTTTTTGAAATATAAATATCAAAATTAACTTTGGGTGTTTTTTTATTTTTCTGAGAACATTCATATTTCTATAAATAGTGAATAATACTGAATTTTAGTTCAAAACTATTTTTTTGTCTGATTTATTTATATAGTTAAATTATGATTTTTATTGGTTTTAATGTATAATTATATAAATTTTATATAATTAAAACTAATATAGGGAATTGGAAAAAAATTCACAATGAAGTTATATATTAAAACTTACCAAACTTTTAAACATTTTCACTTTAAAAACCAACTATCACATCTCATCTGTAGGATTAATTTTAAATTAATTTCTACCAATTCTATGTTTGGAATTTTGTAAAATGAATTAAATATTTGGAATAATAATAATTTATAATATCTAATAATTTAAAATTATTTTTTGACCAAAATTATTAGTAAAATTAATTAAAATTAATTATAGTGATTATGGGAAAGCAAGATTAATTAACGACTAAACTTGGAAAATAAGGTGTAAAAATGACCCTAAACTTATCTTATTTTTTTTATAAACATATTTCAATCATTACACCTATATGTATCTATAATTATTTTTTTAACCCTTTTAGGAAAAGTAAAATGTGGGTAACACACAATTCTTTTCAAGAATACCTAATGTGTCCTTTTCCCCTCTTATAAATGGACTCCTATCCCCCCACTATTTACACATATAAATCCATTATGCATCATAAAAAACCTGAAAAAATAATATTTAAAAATCCTTAACCTCACCCTAGAGGCCTCAAATTTGGATTAAATCCAACCAAGAAGTCCTTTGGTGCAAACCAAAAGGAGTTACCCAAAGAAGAGGTATCTTTCATCAATATGCATTTTTTTACTTTATTTCATTCTCCATTACCTTAATTTTTTATTATTAAATGATTATATAATAAAAAAAATATACTAAATATAATAATATGTTTTTATTCTTAGTTTTATACCTACAACTACACACACTTCCATCAAATGGGTAACAAAATTACAGTTCGTGTGACAAACTACTGCCTCACGTAACGATGTCGTTTGTTTTTCATTTACCACCTTTAATGGTCGGTAATTATAATGGGAAATATATATATATTTATATATATATTATATTTATGATGTATTCATACTTATGGAATTTTTATATACACATACCTTCATGATTTCCATTTTTTATAAATACGATAATGTTGTTTGTGGACCTGTGGATTACTGCCTTCTCGAAGCGATGCGATACGTCCACACATTACATGAAATGTATTAAGGATGGTTTTAATTAAAAATATATGACCTAAATTAAATCTATATGATATTCATGACATAATTAAATTTCTGGAAATATAATATATAGTTTTTTATTACCCTTTCACACACTAGAAAAGCGATAACATCATTCATGGACATGTGGAGTACTACCTCCTCAATGCAATGCGATTATTTTTTACATCACAAGAATTATATATATATGTATATATGACTAAATAATATTATATATATGATATAATTGTGTCTCAAGACACATTTATGCATTCTCTATGCTTGCTATGGGTCATATGGTAATATTGTGATTACAAAAAAGGTATGAAATGAGCATAATTTAAAAGGAAAGTATTTACTAATTATTAAGGGTGGAAATTATTAAATTATGATAAAGTTTTCATGGGTTTTAATATTTATCAATGGACTAATGTTTTTTTATTTTTAAATCTCTCACCATGCTTTTTATGCTCATCCCATGTTTTTAATGTTTTTCACATGACTTAAGGATGAGTGAGGGATTGGAAGAATTTATGTTGAATGTCATAAAGAGTATCATAGAAGAGATCATGATTTAATTTATAAAAGTTTTAAATTATTGAAAACATGGATACTATTTAGAAGTGTACACTTTGTATTTTATGGTTTTTTTATATGTGAGCTACGACCTAATTATCTAAAACTCTAAACCAGAAAAGATCCCCAATGTGAGAGAAAATAAAATTATAGAATTAACTCAATATTTTGTTATGTTTAAGGCTTGGTCCTTATAGTTGGTATCATAGGAAACGTTTAGATAAATTTATAGTTTATGTTAATATTAATATAATTCCCTTAGAATATTTTAATTTATGGTTAAGTTAGAATGATATTGCAGTTAAATATTATCATGTTTCTTAATCTAAAGTATGTTTGTTCAGAATGGTTTTCCACAGAGAAAACAAGGAATCTATAGTGGGAAGGACTTAAGGAAAAAATATCCTTCGGAATTAGCATCCCGAGATGGTTGGAATTAGAAATGAGTAGTTTGATGTAGTGATATATCATTTTATACAAGCTATAAATTTTGGTGGTGTCCATGTAAGAGAGAAACCAGATCTACCATAGAGGAACATGATGATAGTGGATCATTTTATGAGACAATATCCTCCATCATTCATATGATCATTTTATCCTGTGATAGCTAAATTATGGATTAATTCCCTAGAAAATATATTCAATGTCATGAGTTTATTGGATCACCAAAATGTGACTCTTGAAATTTATTATTTTGAGGGTGAAGCCAACCAGTGGTGGTTAATGGTTAAGAATATCAAGGAAAGTGAAGATATTGATGCCATATAATGTGATGAATTTAAGAATATTTTACTTGATAAATATTTTCCTAAGGATGTTTGACTTATGATGGAAAAATAATTCTCAAAATTGAGACTAAATCAGGAAGATTCGGTGGATTTATATGAATAAAACTTCACTCGATGGGCGAGGAATGTCCCAAATTTTATCTGAGACATTGATAGTAAGATAAATTAGTTTTACTCCAGATTGAAGCCAAGATATCAAATGTCATTGGCTTCTCATGAGTTTAAGATCTATGATAAACTTTTTTGATGTGACGAGAAGGTAGAAATTGAGTTTTTTGATGATAATGTGCCCCATAACAACAAGAAAAATAAGCGGTAAAGTTGGAAGGACATGGGAAAGCATTCATCAAAGAGGTTTAGAGGTAATAAAACCAAATTACCATTTTTTGAGAAGTGTGGTAAAAATAATATTGGAGAACTCATTTCAAAATATGGTAAGTGCTTTTGATGTGGTAATTTTGGTCATATAGATCATGACTGCAAGGAAGATGATCAATAAAGCAATGAAAAGATAGTGGTAATAGGTTTTATTTGCAATGAGTTAGGTCATTTTTCCAATATGTGTCCCAAGTTGATTACCCATAGTTGAAACCATCAAGATCAAAAGCAAAAGGGTGTGGAAAAATCTTTTTATATTAATGAAATTGATGTTGTTCTATCAAATAAAGTGGTGATATGTATGTTACTACTTTATTTGAATTATGACAATACTCTATTTGACTTTAGATCTTCACATTCTTTCATTTTTGATAAATTTTCTAGAAAATTGGGAATATCATCTAATGAAAGTAAGATATAACTTTTGGTAAAAAATATGAGTGGAAGTATTAAAGCAACCAAAATTTATAGAAATATTCCTATTGCCATTAGTGGGATGGTATTTCTTAAAAATCTTGTTGAACTACCCATAGTGGAGTTTTATATCATTTTGGGTATGGATAGACTTTTAGTTTATCATGATAAAATAGGTTGAAAATCTGAGAAAGTTTTATTCAATGATTTCGTACCTTTCATAACATACTAAGAAGCTGAGAAATTGATGAAATATAGCAGTGAAAGTTATCTAGATCATGTTGTTAAAAAGAAAGAAATAGTTTTGATTACTAACATCCCATTAGTGAATGAATTTGTAGATGTTTTTTTAATGATTTTATTGTCATTGTTCATGATTAGGATTTTTAATTTACTGTTGATTTAGTTTCGGATACTAAGCCTATTTATAAACCCTTTTATAGAATGGATCAAGTAAAACTTATGGAATTGGAAAACCAATTGTAATAATTTCTTGATAAAGGGTTTCATTCGACCTAACACTTCACCATGGGGCGCTCTAGTTTTATTTGTAAAAAATAAATATAGTTCCATAAGACTTTTTATTGATTATAGATCCTTGAATAACATCACTATTAAGAAAAAGTATCATTTTCCTTATATTGATGATTTTTTTATCAGCTTTATGGAGTTCATTGTTTTTAGAAGATTGATATGAGGTTTGAGTACCATCAGATGAAGGTGAAGGAGTATGACATTCCAAAAACAATATTTCAAATGAGATATGATCATTATGAGTTTGTAGTTATTCCCTTTGGGTTATCTAAGGCACCTACTATATTTATGATTTTTATGAATAAATTCTTCCATCAGTTTTTGGATCAGTTTGCAGTTGTGTTTATATCTGATATTTTGGTATATTATAAAATCTATGAGGAACATGAAAGGAACTTAAGGATTGTTTTTCCAACCTTAAAATAAAACAAACTATATGAAAACTTTATTAATAGTGAATTTTGGTTGCAACAAATTTCATTCCTTGGTCATATTGTTTCTAAAGATGACATAACTTTTGAACCTAATAATTTTTTTGAAGAGTGTCCAAGACCTAACAATGTTATATAGAATCTATTGGTCAGAGTAGGGCACTAAATAGGGGGTTTAATTGAGTTTCTATAAAAATTTATGTTAAAACCTTAGTTAAAAATCCCTACTTTAAAATAAAAACAGGTCAGTTAATCAAAGTAGTAAATTTACAATAGTTTGATTATTCAATTAATTTCTCAAAATATTGATTAATTCTCGGTTATAGAAATTTTAAATATTGATATAATTTTTGAAACCAATTTACCAAACCAAAACAATTATAAATACTATCCAAGATCAATTATCAAAGTAAAACTTAGTTTTCTGAAATATGAGTGAAAATAGAGTAAACTAAATTTGAAATAGCACGGTAGAATAAAACAAGAGGTTTAGTCTCAAGCCGAGACCTAATCCTCTACACTTGGTGATCACCTTCCACCAAGTAGTTTAAATTAATAAACTTTGATCCACACCCTAGATCTAGGTTTACAACAGCATAAGGTGCTATTTGGGTCAAGATAAACCTCTACCACAACTATTCGTGGGAAATAGATCACAACCATGTCACAAAGAGACGTCTTCCACAGTTCTTCATGGGAGAAATATGGTTTAAGAGAATGTTAGTGTGAGGATATCTTGTATCCTCCAACTTATCATAGGATATAGGGTGATTTTATACTACAGATACACACTTTGCTTGAAAAGTAATAAAATTGAACACAATAGAGAATAAATAATGAGAGAAGGTTTAGAATGATTTGAGTGTTGTTCTTAAAGATTTTTGACTCCTTGAATGTAGTAGAAGTGAAGCTTGAGTCATCTTCTGGAAATAGACACCCAAACAGAGTGTCATGGAAGCTCTGTGTTCTGGTTTCCAGAAAAATGAGATATTCTTCAAAGGTTTTCCTATCTATAGTTTGTTTTATGCAAGGTTGATTGGAAATTTAATTCACAATAATTTATTCTTTGTTTTCAGTCATCTAGGAGGTGTTTTCTTCTTGATTTTCTTTGCAGGTTCTCTTGAAATGGTTACTCGTGTGTGTGTTTCACTTTTTGCTCGAGTGATTCACTTTTTATATTCTTCAGGTCTAACATTATACATGATTGGGACATGTGATGTATCTCATACCTCTAACATCCAAGTTAACAATGTCTGTAAAAAGTTATAAAAGTACATTAACAACATTAAATAACCCAATATGACCATTGGATAAAATGTTCAAATTTATAGATTAAAGAAATTTTAAATAGTCTGTCAGTGAGTCCTTATGTCGGTAGGTCACACTGTCAGTGGATACTTGTGTCGATAGTTTAGTGCATCAGTGACTACTTCTATCAGTGATTCATGCAGTCAGTTGGTCCATGCATTGGTAGGTGAGTTTGACTGTTGGTGAGTTAGTTGGTCTATCAGTGACTCATTTGATCTGTTGGTCAGTCAGACTATCAGTGATTCATTTGTTCTATTGGTGACTCATTTATTCTATCGGTGAGTACTCTTTTCTATTAGTGAGTCAGGCTATCGGAGACTCAATCTATTGGTGACTCAAACTTATAATTGTTGGTGACTCATAATTATCCAATATGTCTATCTATATATCTTATAATATAAACATGTACAAAATATGTTAAACTTATAATTGAATATAGATAATCATAATTAATTACTTTTAAACATAAATAAACATGTTCTGACATAAATGAACATGATTGAATATGTTTGAACATGATTTTTGATTATTAAAACTAGAGAGGGCCAACAATCTCCCCCCTTTTGATGATCACAAATCATGACATTATAAAGTACAATCAGTTGATGATCAAATTAGTCATTCTTCTTACTATCTCTCTATTACTAATTTTCTTAAAATAACTTTTCCATTTTGTATATTGATATAGAAATTAGGCCTTATCTTTTCCCATAATTAATCATAGTTAATAATTTGGAAAAAAATAATTCCTTTTCATTATAACCCTTTTTGGATTATAAAAAAGAATAAAGATTTTAATAAAATAAGTAGAACAGAAAGAGAGAAATGTAATAACACTGAATTCCATAATCAATGTAAGGTATAGTGGATAACAAAATTACATTGGAGTAAAACAAATTTACATCAAATTAGCCCTATCAAAGAGTGATCCACACTACTTCTTGTTCTTAAATGAAGGATCCTACACTTCCTTTCCTTTGGAAGAAGGATCAACTATAGGAGAATGATAGGTAGAAGTAGTGGCTGGTGAAGGTTCAGAATGAATTGCGAGAGAGGGCAGAAGAATTATAGTAAACACTGAAGGTTCCAAGATTGGATGAGTGGAGAAAGGTGTGCCAAAGATGATAGGTTGAATATGTGTGAGGTCTTGAGAATGAGTCATTTCCAGAGAAGTAGAGGTAGCAGGTTCTAGAGATGGTCTGATAGGTATAGCTTGTGTCAAAAAATTGCAATAATTTGAACATGAAAACAGGGCTTTATCAAATTGATGAAATCCATAATCATCTCCCCACCATACTGCATATCCTTTTCAAAATTGTCCTTATTCTTAATAAACTTTTCAATTGTAGGAGTAAACTATTTTACATTCTTTACTTGATCCCTGAAGGCTTGGGTCACAAGAGGGATTATGAGGTTCTCAACCAAATACATAAAATGATTATCTCACTCATGATTAGAGTAAATCATCTTGAAATAATAATATACCTTTTGAGTTATCTCCTCTTGAGAAGCAGTAGCCTTATTAGAATAGAACTTGACCATGTCATGGAAATTATCACTATTCTGCCTAAGTTTTGAAAGACTCTCCTGGTCTATTCCACCCATCATAATGCTCAGTTTTTCTCTAATGACATTTATGACAGCCTCAATGTCTGGGGAATGAGATACAAGAGTAGATGAGGCTGAAGCACCTTGGATAATGTCTCTAACATCATGTCTCAACTGGGTAAAATCAGGAACTTGAAAGTGAGAAATAATATCCTCAATTCCTTTCATGATTCTGTCCATGGATATCCTATACCCAAAGGTCAAATTGTTGATAGTGAAAACCAATTCAGTCCACTCATTTCTTAACTTTTTATTATCTTTCACAATAGCTTCAATGAGTTCAATCAGTCCGGGTTCCACTTGAGAAAAAATAGTGCCAGAGAGTAGATTTGCATCACTTTAACTCAATATGAACATGGAAATTGGCAAGTGAAAATTCCTAACGGTGGAACAAAGTTATTCCTTAAAACTTTAAAAATCATATCTAGTGACATATTCACTTGGAATTTGAACTATTGAAGGTGTAGGACCAGAAGCATATGCACCCGTAGGAAGTGTCTCAGACTGTACAGGATCCTCCGCCACTAGTATCTTTAGAACTAGTCTATTAGCTTCATCATCAGAATTAGAATATTCCAAGACAAGGACAACATAGCTAGGATGACTTTTCCATTCAGACAACACAGAGGCTTCCAAAAGAGTGAGTGTGTTAATTGAAACTCTTCCAGATTGAGGCTACCCCCAACTTGAGCTCGTTTATCTTGAAGATCCCCCTCAACTGGATCTCATCTTACTTGTTGCTCCCCCTCATCTGGAGATATTCTTCTAGCATAAACCAACTATGGTACAAGGACTATCTGAGATCCCATTGCATCACCAAATTCAAATATTTATTATTATTCTCTAGTAGAAGCTTCTACCTGATGATGAGGTTCTACATTCTGCTCTTGATGCAAATTATCAACAAGCTCTCTATTATCACCTTGATCACCACCAGGATAATTAGATCCACTATCACTTCCACTACCTTCTTCATTTTTATCATCTCCATCATTTCCATCCTCATATTCTTCTCCTTCATCTTCTTCTCCACTATCGGATCCACTTCCATTCTCTTCTCATTCTTTATATTCTTCTTCTTCTTCAGTAGAATCCTCATTTAATCCATTTGATCTACTCACATAATCAGCACTATCAAATTCTTTAGTTTCTTCATCATCACCTAAAATTGGTTCTTTTGAAGGCATAGCGATAGGTGGAATGGGTGGTTCCAAGGCCATTCTTCTTGGGCTTTTAGCAATTTATGGGTCACTCCTATCATCTATAGGAGATACTTCCTCTCTAGAAGGTCCAAATTACTCTTCTCTATCATCATCATCAGAATATTTAGCCACATCATTTGGTACTAGACTAGGATCAACCACATCTCTTGGCCTAAAAGAATGATCAATAGGATTAAAATTATCATATAACTTCTCTTCATCTACAACCCAATCCCTCTTACAATGATTCTAGATTATCTTCATTATTTTTTAAATCTTTTTATTTAATAATTCACTACTGCAGATAGAAATAGTCTCATAACTCTCGCTTACACATCCCTTTTCTTTCAGCATAGTAGAAATCATCCTTGGATAGAACACAGAATTGGTCTTACAGTATGGATTAATCATTTCAATGATGTGAACAATTAAATACTTTCATAGGTTCACCTTTTGACTTTTATTCAACAAATATAACAAGTACACATCCTAGTACCTCAAAGATTAAAATTACCCTTTTCTGGGACATAGTTGATTTAGAATACATTTAAATAGAAGTCTTCTTTTCCTATCCAACTCTGAGGCTATAGGCCTTATGTGATCCCTTTTTCCAGTCAGATCCTCTAATGTTGTCTCATAGAAAAAGATGTTAGTGGTAGGTGGAGTACTTCCTTGGTAGTCATCAAAGACTCCCTCATGTGTAACTTTCAGGCATTCTTCCCAATTCCTAGAAGAAAAATAAACTCTTGTTCCATTCACTACTAATTTAATACAGTACATCTCTCTAGCTTCCATAATGAAATCCACATGAAGATAAAACTCGTGAAAAATATTAGGGTAATACAACCTTTCATTATCAGAAAACCAATCTAACCAACCTTACATTTCTAGTACTCTTAACAAAAGTGACTTACTAGTCAGTAACCATTCTATAAATACATCCTTCTCAATAGTTACCACATGATTCACAAGAGTTGGATTGATAGACTGATATTTTCTCGACTCTCCTTTCTGCCTTATAGATGGATGTGACTTGTCTTCAGATCCTTTGAAGACACACTTCACTCTAACCATTCTTAAGGTTTGGTCATAGGGAAGGAAGGTGAAAGGTCCAAGGGTAAAAAGAGAAAAGGTAGGAGTGAGAGAGATAAAGTAATAGAGTAATAAATAGAGTAAATCGACTTGATTTTATCACTTAGGGATTTAGAAATATAAAATGGGTAAACCCGGTTTAATTAAAAATAGAAAAAATTAAAACTGCATCATTTTAGTTAAAACATATACATGCAATCATACACTATTGGTAAGTGGATATTAGTGAGACATTGCCAGTGTCACAAAGAAACTGTCAGTGTTGATGAGACATTATCGATGTCCCATCAGTGAGACAACCACACCTTGTTTTAATAAAGGATCAATATAATATTCTCATCAATTAATCATTCCTAGTTCATGTCTGATGTAATTCATTCTTTCAGAGTTTAATGGCTTAATAAATATGTTAGTAATGTAATATTTGGTTCCAATAAACTCAAGGGTTATATCACCTTTTTGATAATGATCTCTCAAAAAGTGACGTCTTACATCAATATTCATTGTTCTATAATGAGAAACATGATTATTTGAAATGTTAAGAGTACTTGTATTATCACAATTTATAGGGACATGTCGAAATTGATATCCATTATCTCGTAATGTGTGTTTCATCCACAAAATTTGTGCACAATAACTACAAACAGCTATGTATTCAGCTTCAACAGTAGATAATGCAATAATTTTTTTCTTCTTACTACACCATGACACTAGACACTTTCCCAAAAAGTGACATGTTCTGGAGGTTCTTTTTCTATCTAACTTACAACCATCAAAATAAGCATCAAAATAACTAACTAAATCAATTACTAGTCCTCTGGGATAGAATAATCCTAAGTTGGTAATATACTTGAGATATTTGAAAATTAATTTAATAGAAGTTAGATGAGACTCTTTAGGGTTAGATTGAAAATGATAAAACATACACACACTGGACATAATGTCAGGTCTGCTAGTAGTTAAGTAGAGTAAAATCCCAATCATTCCTCTGTAAGTGGTTTGATCAACAGATTTACCATTTTCATCAAGATCAAACTTACATGTGGTACCCATTGGAGTATCACTACTTTTTGTACCATCAAATCCAAACCTTTTTAAAATATCTTTAGTATATTTACTTTGAGTTAAAATAATACCTTCTTTATTTTTAAAAATTTGAAATCCAAGAAAGAATTTGAGTTCCCCCATTAAACTCATTTCAAATTCACTTTGAATTATTTTTGAAAAATCAATACATAGAAAATTTATTAAAGATCCAAAAAGAATATCATCAATATATATTTTAACTAATAAAACATCTTAATAAATTATTTTTATAAAGAGAGTTGGATTATCTATAACTTTTGTAAAACCTTTTGAAATAAGAAACGTACTGAGCCTATCATACCAAGATCTTGGAGATTGTTTTAATCTTTATAAAGCCTTTTTAAATTTAAAAACATGATTTGGAAAATGAGGGTTTGAAAAAATAGGGGTTTTTCAACAAAAAAATCCGCAACTATATACCCATTTAGGAATTCACTCTTAACATCCATTTGATATAGTTTGAAATTGAGATGAGCTGCATAGGCAAGCAAGATTATTATGGCCTCAAGTCTAGAAAGTGGTGAAAAATTTTCTTCATAGTCAATCCATTCTTATTGATTATAACCTTGTGAAACCAATCTATCTTTATTTATGAAAATATTACCAGCTTCATATAATTTGTTTCTAAACACCCATTTAGTGCCTATAGTCAAGGTGTCTTTGGGTTTATCTACAAGTTTCCAGACTTTATTTCTTTCAAACTGATTCAATTCTTCTTGCATATCCATTACCCAAAATTCATCATTGATAGAATAATTGATGTTTTTAGGTTCAAGATGTGAAAAAGGTCTATTTTTAACCCTTTGGGGACAATTAAAACATGGAGATCAAACAATTCTTTTCATGAATACCCAATGTGTCTTTTTCCCCTCTTATAAAAGGACTCCTCTACCCTCCCTATCCTTACACCTCTCAATCAATTTTATCTCAGAAAAACCTGACCAAATAATCTCCCAACATACTGTAATGGCCCGGGTTTTTGGGGTCCATTACTTTGTGAAAATATCATTTTGGGGTTTCTGGTCTGGGAATCACGGTGGTGTAGGCCTACTGGTAGCCTTATCCTACCAGTAGCAGGCCTTCCGGTAGCTCAGTCTACCGGTAGCTCGGCCTACCGGTAGCTGCTGCCTACCGGTAGCTCGTCTACTGGTAGATGCTGCCTACCGGTAGCTTGGCCTACCAGTAGCTACTTCCTACTGGTAACTGGGCCTACCGGTAGCTGCTGCCTACCGGTAGCTCGGCTACCGATAGCTCCAGCCTACCGGTGGCTGCAGCCTACCGGTAGCTGCAGCCTACTGGTAGCTTGGCCTACTGGTAGCTACTGCCTACCGGTAGCTCGGCTACCGATAGCTCCAGCCTACCGGTGGATACAGCCTACCGGTAGATCCACTACCGATAGCTATCACCCACCGATAGCTCTCAACTACTGGTGGCTCTGGCCTACCCCGCGGGTTATTTTCAGTAATGCTCCCTTTAGCACAAATAGGGTTTTAAACCCTATTTTGACTCGTTTAAGTGTGTTTTAAAAACCGTAACGCGCATAAGAGTTTTAATTAAATACTTAAACAATTAATGAGTCGGTTTAAACCACCCGACCCACGAGTGGAGCCGCGTGGTCAACCCATGACCCCCGTGCCTTACGTGGTTTCGCGTTTTCTCCTCAACCGTCCGCGACTCTTATAAACTAAGGGTTAGCCGTGGTTTCTCCTTTCCTCGATCTTTTCACAAACCGCTTGTGGTGCATCGGGCGCGCCGCATCGTTATCCGTAGAGTTCTAGGCCTAGCCTAAGCATTGATAGACGAAGCGATTTTCGTTCAGGCGAGCCGATATCTGTGAACATCCTCCCCCAGCCTCACCGTAGATCGTTGATCCAACAAGTAGGGAATTTCTCCTTTGCCTTTCTGTTTTGTGTATCATGCGGGGTGGGCGTGCTTCCGATTCCGTAGAATTGGATAAACCAGACCTAATTAAAGATAATGAACGAATTCTATAAAGAAAGGAGGGGGGGCTGTGATCGTTGATGCCGTCTTATATTTTGATGCTGTTTCTTTTATGACCATCTTGTTGAGTTGTGCTGGATTATGCCTTCTGAAAATCGAGGCCGTTGGTGGTCATTGTTTGTGCACTAATGAACCCCTACTGATGTTTTAAATAGCTTGTTGTGGTTGTAAACTCTTGCTGTGAAAAGTAATCGGTTAATCACGTATATTCGGCCAAATAAATTGAGGCACCAGGATCTTTCCTTTTTTGATAAACCCCGGTTAAAACACATGAAAATTGAAATCATGGAGTGTGTTAAGTCGTTTAAATCTGGAAATAAAGGCTTGGCCTTGCTTAGTGTTGGTGGCAGTGTTTTGGTGGTTTTCTTTTACGATTCGATTGCTGGAGATGTGGGAGGGGATGGGATCCCCTGTTCTTTTATACCCTCGGTGGTTGTGTGAAATTGGGGGATGGGATCCCCTATTGATACGGCTTCGGTGGTTGTGAGTTTTAAGACCGGGTGGATACTTGTTTATATCACGAATTGGGGTGGAATACTCTGTTGTTGAGAACCGGGTATGGGCGTTATGGTTGTTTCTTGATTGTTTACCTTCCTGGACTTATACCTATTCCTACTAGTTACCCAGTAGTGCTTAAACATAAACTTTATTACTGAACGTGAAATAAGAAAGGGGACAAATGGGGTGTTAGCGTGAGTCGTGACTCGGACTTGAGTGTTGTTGTGATCTATAGGCTGTCTGAAGAAAAACCTAGCTTTGGGTGAGTGCTTGTTACCTATATATATATCTGTAGCTTTGTGTTTCTTATTCGCGCCCCACCCAAGTTGATCACTTAGTGCCGAACACCCCCATTTCATGGGGGAGGGTGTTTTTCCCAACACTATTCTTAGTGGCTGGTTATTAGCTCCTTTTCTGCTCCCTTTCCTGGATAGCCCAAGTATCTTTGGGCAGGCTGTGATGGCCTGAAGTCCATTATTAGCCCAAGAACCTTCGGGCTGGGTAGTGTGGTGGTTGGCCAGGTGTGTGTGGCTGGTGGTTTCCCAAGTGTCTTCGGTATGAGGCCCAGGTGTCTTCGGGTGTGGTAGTGTATTTTCTATCCCAGGTGTCTTCAGGCGTGGTGGTGGTTGTTTTGGCCTAGGTGTTTGCAGGCGTGGTTACGTGAGACAGTTGTGGCCCAGGTGTGTGCGGGCGGGATTTCGGCAGTGGTACTGCGTGTGGTTGTGGCCCAGGTGTGTGCAGGCGGGTGTGGCAGTTGGACTGCGGTGAGAATGACGGGATTGGTCCGATGCGTAGGATGTCTCAATAACCAGTGGGAAAGTGGCACGGGGTACCCAAACATCGATGTGCTCTTATTATATATATTACTTGACTTGCGTTATTTGGGGAGTGTGCCTTGGTGAGGCCCGGGGTGGATAGTTTACCTTGATAGGTGTTTAGTTTACTCCTTTTCTCACGGGACTTTAGTACGTTCCTCCACTTGTGCATGAGAGTCTTTGGTTTTCCCTACTGAGTGTACTTGTATTCTCACCCTAGGTATATAAAAACTGCTTTCAGGTTTCCAGGAGGACTTTGGGGATCACGCAGGACCTTACTAGCTCGGACCTTTGGAGCAGTTGCAGTTGTTGTTTTCTTTTCCTCTTTGGTACTTACCTTGTAGTCACCTTTTTCACTTTTTGGCTTTTACTTTTGAAACATGCATGTGGGAATGGTTTACTTTTGGCTTCAATTTTCTTTCTTCCTTGGTGTTGTTGGATTTTCTTCTCCTTATCTCTCGATCCTATAAAATAAAAAGGGTAATGCCTTCCACTTGTGAGAAATTTCTATACCCTTGGTGCTAGTCGCCACTCCGGGACCTATTGAAGTCGGGTTTCGGGGGTCATTATCTCTCCTTCAACTTAAAGAAGGAAGGGCCTGGCAATCTTCTGAACCTTCCCTCCTTTTGGTGATGGTGGGTCGTGACAGAATGGTATCAGAGGTGATGGTTGAGAGATAGGATGGAGTCTGGAGTTAGGCACAGTGAGGATTGCATTGGATGGTAAGGCAACAATGTTGGGTGACCTTGGCTAGTGAATTAGGCCAGGGAAGACCAGCTAGGACACAGGATTGTAGGGCCCCCCGTGATCCGATGCAAGGACTCTGGACCTACCGAACGACCAAGTGAGGCCACACTGATTGCAGGGTAGAGACCCTAGTAAAGGTACATGCATCATAAGTGACTTGTGTTCTTGTGTTTCTGGGATGTCTTGGGGATTAAGAATAAATTAAATTTTAAGAAGAATATTCTGCACTATTTGGGCTTAGGCATTCCTTGTTTACCTTGCAGCTATGGCACCTGGAAGGCGACCACGTGTGGTACAAGCGATCGAGGCCCCGGAGACTACTTTGGCCGATCGGCAGAGAGATGATCGAGAGGAAGAGGACGACCAGTGGTAGAAGACTCTTCGAGACTTCCAGCGATAGGCCCTCGAGAATTATGAGGGAAGCACCTCTGATATGAAGACGGAAGGCTGGCTAGAGGAGCTAGTTATAGCCTTCGGCCTGATTTGGGCCCCGACCGAGTACTGGGTTCCTCTGGCCGTTAGCCAGATGCGGGGAGCAACACGTCAGTGGTGGATGCTTTACCTGGGGGGGAGGAGATAGTCTGAGGTGGCTTGGGTGGATTTCGAGAGGGAGTTCCAGGTGGAATTCCTCTCCTCGACGATGAAGGCAGAAAAGAGGCAGGAACTACTCTCCCTCCAGCAGGGGAGTATGTCCGTGAGGGAGCTAGGGATCAAGTTCAAGGACCTCCTACATTTTTCTCCATACCTCTTTCCCAATGAGGAGTCTTAGGCAAGACGTTTAGAGGAGGCACTCCGAACCTCCCTCCAGTATGCTATTACCCCCTTTACCCTGTCGACGTACTTGGAGGTCCAGAAGAAGGCCGAAGTGGTCGAGAGGATGCATGCTCTAGGAGGAGTGTCACGAGAGGGGATCCAGCTGGGACCACTAAAGGGGAAGGCCGTCAGTACCAGGCCTCCAGTGTTAGGAACCTCTATGTTCCGACCCGTAGGGAGAAGACCGCAACAGTTTCAGTTTCGATCCCCCAGCCCTCGCCCTTTTCCTACGGGCCCGGGACCACGGTGCTTCATCTGTGGGAGCCCTGGGTATCTCCGGAGTCAGTGCCCCGACCGGGTGCAGTACAGTAGTGGCAGTCAGCCCCAACACCTGCCCTAGCAGTAGCTTCCAACCAGACCTTTCCAGCAGCAGCAGCAGGGATAGAGAGCTCCCGCTCCTCTGAGGACAGACGTAGGAGGAGGACGACCTCAGGGCGCTCCACAGGGACCTCGACCAGGTCCTGTTCGGGGAGGTGGCCGACTGCCGAGGGGAAGGGGAGCTGGGCGTGGACAGTTGGACGCTGCAGAGGTAGTAGTTCCAGCAGGGCCAGAGGTTGTTCGAGGTACGATCGGTCTGTTTAGCACTCTTGCTTATGCTTTTTTCGATATCGGAGCTTCTCACTCCTTCGTTGCACCCAGTCTAGCCCGTGCCTTGGGTCTAGATACCGAGAGACTTCCAGTGCCCCTGGTGTTGAGCACACCAGTCAGAGTTCAGACCGACTTGTTGTTCGTTTGTCGGGGATGTATACTGATGATAGGGCCACATCAGTCGGTTCGGGATCTTCTTCTGCTACAGATTCAGCCATACGATGTCATACTAGGCATTAACTGGCTATTTTCTGTGTGCGCCATCATCGACTTTTTTCGAACAAGGGTGGTGTTCTCAGACTTGGACAGCTGGCGTGTTACCTTCACCGGCGAGCGGAGCAGTCCGAAGGGAAACAGGAGAGAGGAACCTCTCCTCTCCTTGTTGACCGAGATGATAGTGGAATCAGTAGATGCTGAAATGGTGGAAGTGCCAGAGATTGTCTGTGAGTTTATGGACATCTTTCTTGAGGAGGTGACGACTCTACCCCCTCGACGTGATATCGAGTTTGGGATAGACCTGCATCCCGACGCTCGTCCAATCTCGATGGCTTCTTACCGGATGTCACCTTCGGAGCTACGAGATTTGCAGATACAGATTGACGATCTGATGAAGAGGGGTTATGTTCGTCTGAGTGCGTCACCGTGGGGTGCTCCGGTCTTGTTCGCAAAGAAGGCAGATGGTGGTCTCAGGTTGTGCATAGACTACAGGAGGCTGAATCAAGTGACGATCAAGAATCACTACCCTCTTCTGAGGATAGACGATCTTTTTGACCAACTGAAGGGGGCAGGATGGTTCTCAAAGATCGACCTGCAGTCTGGGTACCACCAGCTGAGAGTGAAAGAGAGCGACATCCCGAAGACAGCGTTCAGGTGTAGGTATGGACACTTCGAGTTCGTAGTCATGCCCTTCGGTGTTACGAATGACCCGGCTGTGTTCATGGGGCTTATGAACTCCATCTTCCAAGAGTACTTGGATCATTTCATGGTTGTGTTCATCGATGATATCCTGGTCTATTCGAGGTCAGAAGAGGACCATGTAGATCACCTGAGAATAGTTTTGGAGGTCCTCCGGCAGCACCATCTCTATGGTAAGTTGTCAAAATGCAAGTTCTGGACACGATAAGTGCACTTCCTCAGGCACGTGGTGTCCGAGTAGGGGGTAGCGGTCGACCCATCAAAGGTTGAGGCAGTTGTTTCTTGGGCAGCACCCAAGAATGTGGCGGAAGTCCGAAGTTTCCTTGGGCTGGCAGGTTACTATCGAAGGTTCGTACCTAACTTCTCCCGAGTAGCAGCCCATTTGATGGCTCTGACCAAGAAAGACAAGGCTTTTTCATGGAGTGAGCAGTGCCAGCCAACCTTTAGCTATCTGAAGGAGAAGTTGGTCAGTGCCCCAGTGCTGAGATTACCAGAAGAAGGGGTGGCCTATGAGGTGTTCTGTGATGCTTCAGGACAGGGCCTGGGATGCGTGTTGATGCAGCGACAAGGGGTGATCTCTTATGGGTACAGGCAGCTACTCCCCCATGAGCGTAATTACGCCACCCACGACCTAGAGCTTATAGCAGTCATTTTTGCACTAAAGTTATGGCGGAACTACCTCATCAGGAAACACTTTGTGGTCTTCACGGATCACAAAAGCTTGAGGTATATCTTCTCCCAGCGGGACTTAAACTTGCGACAACGCAGATGGGTGGAGTTCCTACAGGATTACGACTTTGAGATCTCTTATACTGAGGGCAAGGGCAATGTGGTGGCCGATTCCTTGAGGTGGAGGACGCAGAAGGATTCCGTCTGAGAGTCGGCAGACGCCTGGAAAGTGATGGGAGAGTTGGCTACCTTGCACCTAGATGCGAGGGTGGATGGTGATAGAGGTTGCCTATACCAGATGACAGTTCAGTCATCCATGTTTCAGCAAGTGGAGGAGTCTCAGTGGGGAGAACTAGAGTGCGAAGTGATGCGTGACCGAGTTGACTAGGGCAATGCTCCAGAAGGATGGATAGAGGATGGACAGAACCTGATGCTTTTCCAGAAAAGGTTATTTGTCCCGAAGGCGATGCGCGGCAAGGTTCTCAGTGAGTTCCACAAATCACCCCTGGCAGTACACCCAAGAGTTTCCAAGATGTACCAAGGTTTGAAGAGGCAGTTTTGGTGGCCCGGAGTTAAGCGAGCGGTGGCAGAGTTTGTGGCCAAGTTCTTAGTATGTCAGCAAGTGAAGGCTGAACACCAAGTTCTAGGTGGCCTACTGCAGCCTCTAGATGTCCCCAAGTGGAAGTGGTATGACATCTCGATGGATTTCGTCATGGGAATACCCAAGGTCCAAGGAGGGTATGACGACATCTGGGTAGTAGTGGATAGGTTGATGAAATCGGATCACTTTCTGGAAATCAGGGAGTCGAGTACGTGGATGAGGTGGTGAGGTTGCATGGAGTTCCGAGGTCTATAGTCTCGGATAGGGATGTACAGTTTACCTCGCGAGTTTGGAGAGGATTACAGCATGCGTTTGGCACCCAATTACGCCTTAGCACTGCTTTCCATCCCCAGACAGATGGACAAACAGAGCACACCATCCAGACCTTGGAGGATATGGTACGGGCATGTGTTCTGGATTCAGGAGAATCATGGGTGTGATACTTTCCTCTGGTAGAGTTTTCCTACAATAATAGCTACCACTCTACCATCGGTATGGCCCCGTTTGAAGCTTTGTACGGGAGGCCATGTCGTTCACCTGTGTGTTGGACCGAAGTAGGAGAGGCAGACATCCTTGGCCCGGAGGTGGTGCAGAGTACGACAGAGAAGGTTCAGCTCATACGGGAAAGGATGAAAGCGGCCCAGGACCGACAAAAGTCGTATGCGGATACCAGGAGGAGGCCCTTGGAGTTTGAGGTTGGAGACCACGTGTTCTTGAAGGTCTCCCCTCGGCGCGGGCAGCAGAGGTTCGGTAAGGGGAGAAAACTCTATCCCAGGTTTATTGGACCCTTCTAAGTGTTGCTGAGGGTTGGCGAGGTGGCTTATCATCTAGCGTTACCACCGCCACTAATAAGGATACATGATGTCTTTCATGTGTCCCAGCTCCGTCGGTATCTGCACAGTGATTCACACGTCCTTGATTGGGGCGAGCTGGATATCGAGGACGACATGACCTTTGTGGAGAGACCAGTGATGATCGAGGATCGCAAGGAGAAGGTTCTTCGTGGATGAACCATCCCCTTGGTTCGTGTGTTTTGGAGACATGGTGGGCTTGAGGAGAGTACGCGGGAGAGGGAAGCACAAATGCGTGCCCAGTACCCAGAGTTGTTTTGAGCTTTGTTCCTTGTTGAACCTATTGCAGTAGAATGTTTATTCCTTTTTACTATGGAATGTACTGGTTTTCTTTCCTTTGGATGTGTGTGAAAATCCCTGGCTGAGGGGGAGGAGACAACCCGACCCCTAATCAAGATGCATTAAGGTGGATGTGATTAAATCCGTGTGGACGAGTCAGTGCCGCCCAAAGCGGATAATATCTTGACATGGGGAAGGAGACTCCCCAACCCACATGCCCAGTGTGGCATGGTATGTTGCTTGGTTCTTGGTAGAGAAATGTTTTAGTTAGCATGAGTTCGCTCCTAAGAGGTATCTTTCGAGGTGGTTGTTTGGACCCTCTCTTCCCTTCTGGTTTGTTTTGATTCTCGAGGATGAGAATCTTTTAAGAGGTATCTGATGTAATGGCCTGAGTTTTTGGGGTCCATTACTTTGTGAAAATATCGTTTTGGGTTTTCTGGTCTGGGAATCACGGTGGTGTAGGCCTACTGGTATCCTTAGCCTACCGGTAGCAGGCCTGCCGGTAGCTCGGTCTACCGGTAGCTCGGCCTACCGGTAGCTCGGCTACCGGTAGCTGCCACCTACCGGTAGCTGTAGCCTATCGATAGCTTGGCCTACCGGTAGCTACTGCCTACCGGTGGCTGCAGCCTACCGGTAGCACCGCTACCGGTAGCTGTCACCCACCGGTATCTCTCAGCTACCGGTGGCTCTGGCCTACCCAGCGGGTTATTTCCAGTAACGCTCCCTTTAGCACAAATAGGGTTTTAAACCCTATTTTGACTCGTTTAAGCGTGTTTTAAAGACCGTAACGTGCATAATAGTTTTAATTAAATACTTAAACAATTAATGAGTCGGTTTAAACCACCCGACCTACGAGTGGAGCCGCGTGGTCAAACCACAACCCCCACGCCTTATGCGGTTTCACATTTTCTCCTCAACCGTCCGCGGCTCTTATAAACTAAGGTTTAGACTTGGTTTCTCCTTTCCTAGATCTTTTCACAAACCGCTTGTGGTGCATTGGGCGCGCTGCATTGTTATCCGTAGAGTTCTGGGCCTGGCCTAAGCATTGATAGACGAAGCGATTTTCGTTCAGGCGAGCCGCTATCCGTGAACTTCCTCCCCCGGCCTCACCGTAGATCATTAATCCAACAAGTAGGGAATTTCTCCTTTGCCTCTCTGTTTTGTGTATCATGAGGGGTGGGCGTGCTTTTGATTCTGTAGAATTGGATAAACCATACCTAATTAAAGATAATGAACGAATTCTATAAAGAAAGGAGGGGGGGATGTGATCGTTGATGCTGTCTTATATTTTGATGCTGTTTATTTTATGAACATCTTGTTGAGTTGTGATGGCTTATGACTTCTGAAAATCGAGGCCGTTGGTGGTCGTTGTTTGTGCACTAATGAACCCCTGCTGATGTTTTAAATAGCTTTTTGTGGTTGTAAACTCCTACTATGAAAAGTAATCGGTTAATCACGTATATCCGGCCAAATAAATTGAGGCACCAGGATATTTCCTTTTGTGATAACCCCTGGTTAAAACACACGAAAATTGAAATCATGGAGTGTGTTAAATCGTTTAAATCTGGAAATACAGGCTTGGCCTTGCTTAGTGTTGGTGGCAGTGTTTTGGTGGTTTTCTTTTACGAGTCGATTGCTGGAGATGTGGGAGGGGATGGGATCCCCTGTTATTTTATACCCTCAGTGGTTGTGTGAAATTGGGGGATGGGATCCCCTGTTGATACGGCTTCGGTGGTTGTGAGTTTTAAGACCGGGTGGATACTTGTTTATATCACGAATTGGGGTGGAATCCTCTGTTGTTGAGAACCAGGTATAGACGTTATGGTTGTTGCTTGATTGTTTACCTTCCTGGACTTATACCTATGCCTACTAGTTTCCCAGTAGTGCTTAAACATAAACTTTATTACTGAACGTGAAATAAGAAAGGGGACAAATGGGTTGTTAGCGTGAGTCGTGACTTGGACTTGAGTGTTGTTGTGATCTGTAGGCTGTCTAAAGAAAAACCTATCTTTGGGTGAGTGCTTGTTACCTATATATATATATATCTGTAGCTTTGTGTTTCTTATTTACACCCCACCCAAGTTGAGCACTTAGTGCCGAACACCCCCATTTCATGGGGGATGGTGTTTTTCCCAACACTATTCTTAGTGGCTGGTTATTAGCTCCTTTTCTGCTCCCTTTCCCGGATAGCCCAAGTATCTTCGGGCAGGCTGTGATGGCCTGAAGTCCATTATTAGCCCAAGAACCTTTGGGCTGGGTAGTGTGGTGGTTGGACAGGTGTGTGCGGCAGGTGGTTTCCCAAGTGTCTTCGGGATGAGGCCCGGGTGTCTTCGGGCGTGGCAGTGTATTTTCTAGCCCAGGTGTCTTCGGGCGTGGTGGTGGTTGTTTTGTCCTAGGTGTTTGCAGGCGTGGTTATGTGAGACAGTTGTGGCCCAGGTGTGTGCGGATGGGATTTCGGCAGTGGGACTGCGTGTGGTTGTGGCCCAGGTGTGTGCGGGCAGGTGTGGCAGTGGGACTGCGGTGAGAATGGCGAGATTGGTCCGATGCGTAGGATGTCTCAATAACCAGTGGGAAAGTGGAACGGGGTACCCAAACATCGATGTTCTCTTATTATATATATTACTTGACTTGCTTTATTTGGGGAGTGGGCCTTGGTGAGGCCTGGGGTGGATAGTTTACCTTGATAGGTTTTTAGTTTACTCCTTTTCTCACGGGACTTTAGTACGTTCCTCCACTTGTGCACGGGAGTCTTTGGTTTTCCCTACTGAGTGTACTTGTATGCTCACCCTACGTATATAAAAACTGCTTTCAGGTTTCCAGGAGGACTTTGGGGATCACGCCGGACCTTACTAGCTCGGACCTTTGGAGCAGTTGCAGTTATTGTTTTCTTTTCCTCTTTGGTACTTACCTTGTAGTCACCTTTTTCACTTTGTAGCTTTTACTTTTGAAACATGCATGTGGGAATGGTTTACTTTTGGATTCACTTTTCTTTCTGCCTTGGTGTTGTTGGGTTTTCTTCTCCTTATCTCTCGATCCTATAAAATAAAAAGGGTAATTCCTTCCATTTGTGAGAAATTTCTACACCCTTGGTGCTAGTCGCCACTCCAGGACCTATTGAAGGCGGGTTTCGGGGGTCATTATCTCTCCTTCAACTTAAAGAAGGAAGGTCCTGGCAATATGCTGACCCTTCCCTCCTTTTGGTGAAGGCGGGTCATGACACATACCTACCCTAAACCTAGTGGCATCACCTCGGGATGAAATCTAATCAATAATTCCTTTGGTTAAAACCAAAAGGAGTTACCCTAAGAATAGGTAACTTTCATCAACATGCATTTTGAATTTGTTTCCCTCTACACTCACTCAATTTATTATTATTAAATTCTTATATAATAACATCAGTATCCTAAATATACTGAGATTTTTTTATGCCAAGGTTTATACCAACACCTACATATGCTTCCATAAAATGGGTGACAAAATTACCATTCGTGTACGATAAACTATCGCTTCACATAACGATGTCATCCGTTTTTCCTTTACCACATTTCATGGTTGGGTATTATGATGGAATATATATATATATGATATATATGATTTATTAATACTTATTTAATTGTTATATACACATACTTTCATGTTTTTCATTTTGTTTAAATACGATAATGTCGTTTGTGGATTACCGCCTCCTCAAAGTGATGTGATAGATTCACACATTACATGGAATGTATAAAGGATGGATTTAATTAAACAAATGTGACATACATGAAATATATAAGATATTCATGAAATAATTAAATTTCTATAGATATAATATATTATTTTATTTATTACCCTTTCACACACTGAAAAAGTGACAATGTCGTTCGTAGACGTGTGGATTACCGCCTCCTCGATGCGATGTAATTAATTTTTAAATAAAAAATTTCTATATATAAGTATATATGACTAAATAATAATTTATATGTTATATAATTATCATTATTTAAAGATATATGTTACTTACCATCTTTCCATAATGATCATTGAAAAATGGGAATGTTACTCATGCGTATGTACGACCTACCGTCTCCATGATTATAATGTTGGTTCATTTTTCATAACCATATTTTATGATTGGTTTTAAAAGTTTAATTGATGTATAAATATGATAATTATTTCATGATTATTATTCTGGATATGTTTATGTAATTACCCATTGACTTTAGTTGACCTACCAAATTTGTTTTTGACACATAAACCGAATATGGTCAAAACACCCGATGTAAACTTGGTTGTTTAAGTAGTTGTTTATAACATTATAATAAGTGAAAAAAAAGTAATGATAAACTTTTAAAAGGTTATAAAGCAATTAAATAATTAAAATAAGTTTATTATTTATGAGTTTAAATACACACGTGACATGTTAGACTCTAGGTAAGAGATTTCATCTCAATCTCCATTCATTGAGGCATTTCTTGATGATATGAACCTTTATTATTTTATAAGGTGTATATACAGCCCCTTTGACATTACATATCCATATTATATATATTATCATGTTATTTAGTGATTTTTAAATGTTATTATTTCATTTAGATTATTATTTAAATGTTAAAAGTGGTATGATATGCTTTGAATGTTTAAATATTTAATTTTCAAAACCTTTCCTCCATTTAAATATTATTTATATTATTTTAAATATTTATTTATATGAATATAAAAGGATTATAAATTAAAATTTATTAATATTTTTATATTTTTATTCCTCTACAAATCTTCATGTTTTTAAAAGAAAATTAATCCCCTCTTTTCCCTTTGGTTTATTTTTTTATTGAAAATGGGTTTTAAAAATGGATTGATTATTTCTATATACTGAAATTTTTTATTATGATTGAAAATGAAATTGTACAAGATAAATGTTTAAAATTGAAATATTTATGTGTTATGATTATGTAATAGTTCTTGGACATTTTATGGGTTGTTTCGTGATAAACCAATGATGAATGGTTTAGTGATAAATTAACAATGAGTGGGTCCGTGATATCCCTCCAATGCATTGGGTATGGAAGTATGCCGTATGGATATTTCATTTGTAAGAGTGAAATACATGGAAGTCTACCCCATGGTTATTCCATTTATAATAGTGAAAAATATAATGATGTATCAATATACCTTTTTTATTTACAATGCTTTCTATGGGTTTTATGGTTATATTGTGATTACAAAAAAGGTATGAAGTGAGATTATTTTCAGAGGAAAGTATTTTCTACTTATTAAGGGTAGAAATTATTAATTTATGATAATTTTTTCATGGGTTTTAATGTTTATAAATTAACTAATGGTTTCTTTATTTTTATATCCCTTAGCTTTTTATGCTCATCCCATGTTTCTTAATATTTTTCACAGGACTTAAGGAAGAGTATAAGGAACCAACCTTAAAACATTACATAATATTGAGTTTCAGTCAAGAATTTAATTTATTTCACATTGAGTATATTTTAAGGTTTAAAGTTTTAGGAAATTAGGTCATAATACATAAATAACAACCCACAAGCATATAATGTGGATACTATTAAAACAATATCCATTTATTCCATAATACAAAAGTTTTTAAAAATAAAACATGATTTCATTGATAAATCTTCATAACATTCAACATGACTTTCTTATTTATATTACCCATCCTTATAACCTTTGAAAAAAATTATAAAAATTTGTGTGAACACAAAATCTTAGTAACATAGAGAAAGAAAATCATTAGTTCATTGAAAACATGAAAACCCTTTAAAAACCCTTTTTCTTGAAAACTCATAAGCATGAATAAAAAATCATGTAGTTTCCTTGTGAAATATTTACCATTTAATTCTTAAATTTACTCTTAAAAATGGAATAAACATTTGGTTTAATTCCATCATCAGAGTACCCAATGCATTGTAGAGTTATAATGGGGCTCACCCATTATATCTTAAGCTATAATAGGGCTCAACACATCATATATTGAGCTATAATGGGGACCAAACCATTATATTTTGATATATAATGGAATAAAACCATAATAAACAATTTCCAAAAAACATATCATGAATAAATCCCTTGATAAATCATTTAAACCCATAAGAAAAACACATTCAAATATCAAAATACCCTTTTCTCGTAAAAGTCAATTTTAATATATAAAAAACTAGGCACATAATAATGAAATAATATTCTTCAAAAATAAATATGAAAACTTATAAAGGAAAAAATATAGTAATAAAGAATCATGAAATCAGGATAGACTGCTCATTCCATATAAAAAAGAATAATATTTTTGAATTTTGTAAAAGAAATATTTAAAAGGATTTTAAAAGGAATATCCCTTACCTCTGGTTCGACTTCTTTAAAAAGTGTTCCAACCTTTTGTATAATAGTTTGAAGAGTGTTATTAATTTAATATAGAAATATAATCATTTTTATAATACATTACATGATATTATTATAACATTTCCACCCATTTATTAACAATATTGTTTTATTTCCATTGTTTCGGGTGTGTTCTTTTCATGGTTTCCAAGATCAATTTATTATGGAATTACTTATAAAAAAAGAAATAATATAATATAAGTGGTAAAATATATATATTTATGTCATTTTAAATAATTATAAGTGAATTAAAACTTTCCATGATTGTGGTAAAGGGAAACAAAAACTCATCATCACTGAAAATGGTGAATTACTATGGATGACAATTTCATTATTTATGAATAAAAAGAGAAATTGAGAGATTTTATGATGATTATTCCATAAAAAAAACAAAATTATAATATATATATGATAATTTAGTTATCATGAAACATTTTATAGGAGGTGAAGATAAGGTAGAAGTGAAAAATAATTTAAAAGAGAAAAAGAAGGAATTTACCTATTGAAAATTTCTCCTTGAGAACCTCCTTATAAACTTTGAAGCGGTCTTTTTGTGAGACAAGAAGCACTAAAATGTGTAAAGGGATGATGATAATGAAATTTTTTAGAGTTTTGTTGAGAAATAAAGCTCAAGGTGATGAAATGTTCTGAAGGGATGAGTCTCCTTTTATAATTAAGGTGAGGGGAAAATTAGGAATTACTTAAAATATTAAAATATAATTAGTATAATATTGGGTAGAATACTTTTAAAAGGATTAAAAATCATATTATATAAAATTATAGAATTAATATTATCATTTTTTTCCATGTTCAGGTTTGTTGTTATTTTTAAATAATTTAATAAAATAATTTATTCATGAAAAATTATTTTTGTCAAAATAAAAACTATTCATAATTATGACTTTAAACACATCAAAAAAAGTTTCAAATTCAAATACGTTTTTTCATTATATCCTATAACTATCATATTAATCTATTTAAATCTTTAATTAACTTAAAAATATCAAATTACATTTATTTTATTATTTTTAATATCATTAATTTTATTTATTCATTAATTAAATAAATATTGTATTATCTTTCTGCAAACCTTTATGTTATTTATTTGTTTTCTAAAATTAAAAATAAATTTTCATGAATAATAAAAATTTATTATCTTTAAAATTACTATTTATTTTTGAATAAAACTTGTAGGAAATGATATATTAAAATACTATACTAATTAAAAAATATAGTGTGAAAAAATTAACTTACTTTTATATAACATATTATAAAGGGATTAAAGTGATTCATGTGGGCCAAAAATTTACCAAATTAAAATAAAATAAAGATAATGGTCGATAATTTCTTATATAAAAATATTTAGTTATATTTTGGGTTATTTAAGGGTTATTATAATTTTAATTAAAAACATTTTATTTATTTTTCTTTTGCTCACACAAGCGCTGAATCAACATTTTATAAGCATTAATGTTAATTATTTCATATATAAAAATTAAAAAAAATTAATATTATAAAAATAAATAAATTAGGTTCAAAATAAAATTCTATATTCATTCAATAAGAATATTTACTCATAAACATGTCAAGAAAACTTATTTCATTTTTCCATTTGTCATTTTTTGCCTTGCGTAAGCGTTTCACATACATTTAGATAAGATCATTTTATATAACTCTAAAATTATAAATTAACACCCAAAAACATAAATTATACATAATAATTAATAATTAAGTAATGAAAATAATTTTTATCACTCAATTATTATCAATAATTCACTAATTTTTACTTTTTCGTTGCTGCGCAGGCACATCGTTGACATTGACAATAATTATGTTATACATATCAAGAAAAATATAATTTACTTGTTCAGAATTATTTATGTACAAAATTTTATCTTATAATATCATATTCTATTTATATTATATTTTTAATAAATTTTTATATCATAACTATCTCTTTGTGATATCACAAAAGATACTGTATTTAAAAAAAATGTATTTTTTACTATTTACCAAAAAAATAAAGTTTTTTCAGAAAATTATAAAAAATTTATACTAGGATAATTTTGATATTATAAATTTAAATATGAAACTATTTTTCTCAAATTAAAATTCTACAATTGAAAAATTAAAGTTTTAAATAAATAACCATATAATAAATTATTTATTTTAATAATTACTTAACATAATGAATATAACTATTTAATTAAAGAATACTAATAATTATAAAAACAAATTATTCTATTTGAACATGGTTTGTTACATTCTCCCCCCCAGTTTTTGAAAAATTTTCCACACAATTTTATTAAATTATTAAACAAATGGGGATACCTTTTCCTCATAACATTTTTAGATTCCTATGTTGCTTCTTCAACTATGTGGTTTTTCCAAAAAACCTTAACCTAGTGAATTAACTTGTTCCGAAATAATTGCTCTCTGTGATCAAGAATATGAACAGGCTTATCCTCATAAGAAAGGTTCTCTTCCATCTGTACTAATTCTATGCTAAAAACATGAGATGGATCTGGTATATACTTTCTTAACATCGAAACATGAAAAAAATTGTATACCTGAGATAAACTCAGAGGCAAGGCTACTCGGTAGGAAACTAGTCCAACTTTATCTAGGATTTCATAAGGTTCAATAAACCATGGAATTATCATTCCTCTCTTACCAAGGCTCATAACAATTTTCCATAAATATATTTTAAGGAAAACTTGATCACCCACCTTGAATGAAAGGTCTTTCCTCATATTATCTGCGTAACTTTTCTGCTTCCTCTGAGTTCTCCTCACGTGTCACAGAATCAACTGAACATTCTCTACAACTTCCTCTACTAATTATTATCCCATCAACTTCCTTTCACCAAATTCATCCCAAAATGATGGAGTTCAGCAACTCTTTCCATATAATGCCTCAAAATGTTCCATTTGTATACTGGAATAAAAAATATTATTATAAGAAAACTCAACTAAAGAAAGATGCTAATCCAAACTTCCCTAGTAATCGATTAAACACGATCAAAGCATATCATTAAATGTTTAAATTGTTCACTCTGACTATCCATATTATTGAGGATGAAAGGTTTTTCTGAAATTAAATTTAGTGCGCAATGACTTCTGAAGGCCTTTCAAAAAGTTAGATGTGAATCTTGGATCACGGTTAGATACAATGGAGAGAGGAACTCCATGTAACCTGACAATATATTTTAGATGTAGTCAAGAAAAATTATCTAGTGAAAGAGTGTCTCAAATAGAAATGAAATGTGCAGATTTAGTTAGTAGATTAATAATAACCCAAATCGAATTATTACCTCAAGAAGTCTTTGGTAGTCCCACCATGAAATCCATGGATATATTTTCCCATTTTCACTATGGTACTAGAAAAGGAGGAAGCATCCCATTTGGTAGTTGTCACTCTACTTTAACCTATTGAAATGTAAAAAATTTTATGGGTAAATAAGAAATATATCTTTTCATTCCATCCCACTAGTAACACTCTCAAAGGTCTCTGTACATCTTAGTGCTGCTAGGATGAACTGAAAACATAGAACTATGAGATTCAAATAACAATTATTTCTTTAACTATGAATTACAAGGAATACATAATTTCTTCCCAAATATAAAAAAATAATCTATCTCAATGTTAAATTAAGTCAATTTACTATTTTTAACCAATTCTACCATTTTCTACAACTCACGATCTTCTATTTGTGCTTGCTTAATTCTGTCTGATAGAGACGACTACACTAACTCTTGAAACAAAATAGAGTAATTTATTAAACCCAAAACTTACATGAAATAATTAATAAAATAATTAACTAAAGGGTCACATTCCAAACACATCATGGTTAATGTTGCATTAGTTTTTGACTGAATACATCAACCACTTTGTTTTATTTTCCAGGATGTTAAAGAATCATGCAATCATAATCATTGATTAGTTCCTACCATCTTCTTTGTATCAAGGTCAATTTTTTCTGAGTGAATATAAACTTAAAACTTTTATAATCAATATATATTTCATATTTTACTCCATACAAATAATGACTCCAAAATTTTAATGCAAAAAATAGCAGCTAATTCCAAATCATGTGTAGGGTAATTTAACTCATGATGTTTCAACTAACATGAAAAATAATCAATTACCTGACCATTATTTATTAGCATACAAACAAGTCCTTTCAACAAAGCATCAATGTAGATAAAAAATTCACCATTTTTCAAAGAAAGGGAAAAAACTATAGCATTCACTAATATTCTTTCTAATTTCTTAAAACAATCATCACATTATTTTATCGAGATGAACTTAACACCACTTAGAGTTAACTTAGTTATTGGGATAGAAAAACATGTAAAGTTTTCAACAAACCTACAATAATAGCCTACTAACCCAAGAAAACTATGAATCTAGGTTATATTTTTGGGTCTTTTCCATTCTTTAAAAAATTTAGTTTTAGTTGGATCAACGGTTATGACATCTTTAGAAATAATGTGACCAAGGAAAGAATTTTTTTTGTAAACAAAATTAACATTTGATGAATTGTACATACAGTTTATTTTCTTTTATGGTTTTCAAAAAAACCCTTTGATTTCTTTCATTTTCCTATTTACTTTTAGAATATAGAAAAATTTCATCAATAATCACAACAAAAAACTTATCCAATAGCTCATGGAATATTCTATTCATAATATCCATGAATAAAGTAAGTGCATTAGTTAACCCAAAAGACATAACTACAAATTCATAATGCCTATATCTAGACAAAAATATAGTCTTCAGAATGTATTCTTCCTTTTCTGTCAATAGATGGTACCTCAAAATCAAATCAACCTTTGAAAAATACTATGATCCCTAGAGCTGATCAAACAAATCATCAATATAAGAAAAAAGACAATTTTTATTAACAGTGATGTTATTCAAGGATCTATGATCAATGTAAAGTATCATTGAACCATATTTATTTTTAACAAACAAGAAAGGGGAACCCAATGGTGAAGTGATAGGTTAGATGAATCCTTTATATAACAATTCATACAACTGCTTTTTCAATTCTAGAAGTTATAATTGATCCATTTGATAAGGTGATTTTGAAATTGGATTAGCATTAGGAACTAAGTCAATAGTAAACTCAACCTATCGATCAGGAACAACGTTGGTCAAATCATTATGAAAACATCATGTTACTCATTTACCACCAGTACATCATTAATCTGAACAGTTATTTTATTTTCAATAATATGTGCAAGATAACATTCATTTCCATATTTTAACAATTTCTCAGCTACCTGATATGTTATCAATGATATGGGTTCATTCTTGTACAAAAACTGAAACAATTTTTTAAAAACAACTTTTTTAGCTTTACAACCTATCTTAGCATGGTAAGTTGAAATAAATCCATACCCAGGATAACATCAAACTCTACTAAAAGAAAAAACAAAAGATTTTAAGGTAAATACCTTCCACATACAATAAATGGAAGATTATTATAGTTTTTTTCCTTAATATTTCCTCAAGGTGTTTTCACTATAAGTTTTGGATTCATTTATTGAGGTTGAATTTCAAATTTACCATAAAATTTCTCAAAAATGAATGAATGTGTAGACCCTGAATCAAAAAAAACATTGGAATATTATGTTAAAAAATAAATGTACCTGATACCAATTCATTTTATGGATCAACATATTCTAAAGCAGTTTCAAAATATTTTTCCACACCCTTACGTTTCCAATCTTACTGATTTCCAACCTGAGCGACTAGCTTTGGAGAAACATTATCAAAACAACCCAACTCCTTACATTTAAAGAATATTACCATCAACTTCTCATTATTATTCTGATCATTTTCCTTACACTCACAAGCCATGTGTCCAAACTTTCCACATCGATAACACTTCACAGAGTTTACAAGACATTCTCCAGGATTATTTTTACCACAATTTTCATAAGAAGGGAATTTTACTTTCTTACCTTAAAATTTATTTGATGAATTATTCCCCAAAGTATGCTAACTTGAATTCTTATTATTATTATCATCACATGGTACATATGTGTTAGTAAACTCTATTTCAAAATTTTCATCACAACAAAAAATATTCTCATAGATTTTAAATTTTCATGCGGCCAAAGCTCTTTGTAAACCTAGTTTCAATACATAGTAAAACTAATTAATTTTTCTACCAGTGTCCCAAACAAATCTGGCACATACCTAGCCAATATTGTGAAGTTTTCTTCATATGAAGCTATGAAATCTTCATCTTTTTCCCTCAATTATAGAAACTATTTTTCTATTCAGAGTCAAAAAACCTTAATGAAATATTTCCTAAGAAAAAGACCCTTGAATGTTTCCCATTCCATGGAATCAAGAACTTATTTTTCTATGGTATTATTAACAAAATACCACCATTGATCAGATTCAACTTCAAAATGATAGATGAAAAGTTTTACCTTTCGATGTTTTGAACATCCCATGGTATCAAATATCTTTTCTAGATCATTGATCCATCATTCGCCTGTCACCAGGTCAGATGATCCACTGAATAAAGGGGGATGTTGCCTCATGAAATGCTCCAATAAGATATTCTCTTTTTTGGTAGATCAGGTTCCTCCCTAGAATGGATCCCACCACTATTTATCTCTCGATTCAAATAATCCATTATTTTCACAAACTTATTGGTTACAATTCCCACCATTCCAGGCTATAGATTCCGAAGAATATCATTTTTTTAGTTCCTTTCTATTTCAGCCTCCCTATTTCTTCTGTGAAAAACCATTCTGAACAGACATATCTTAGATGAATCAAAATGATAATATTTAAATTCTATATAATTTTAAATTAACCATAAATTAAAAATAATTTATGTTATTCCATTAACATCATCCTAACCCCTAAGGTTATCTAAACCATCCTCTGATACCAACTATAATGACCTAGCCTTAAAACATTACATAATCTTGAGTTTTAGTTAAGAATTTACTTTATTTCACATTGAGGATCAATTTAGGATTAGATTTTTATGCAATTATTTCATAATACATACATAACAACCCACAATCATAAAAAGTGAATACTAATAAAACATTATCAATTTCTTTCATAATACAAAAGTTTTTAAAAATAAAACATGATTTCATTAACAAATATTCACAACATTCAACTTGAATTCCTTCTTTATCTTACCCATCCTTATACCCTATGAAAAACATTATAAAACTTGGGATAAACACAAAATCTCATAAAGGAACATAAATAAATAAAATAATTAGTCCAGTGAAAACATGAAAACCCATTAAAACCCCTTTTCTTGAAAACTCATAAGCATGCATAGACAAATCATGTATTTTACTTGGGAAATATTACCATATCATTATTACATTCACTCAAACATATGGAATAACCTTTATTTAAACTTCTATCTCTGGAGTACCCAATGAATTGGAGAGCTATAATGGGGCTCACCTGTTATATCTTGAGCTATAATGGGGATCAACCTATCATATATTAAGCTATAATGGGGATCAACCCATCATATATTGAGCTATAATGGGTTAAAACCATAATAAACAATGTACAAGTAATATATCATGAATAAAACCCTTGATAAATCATTTAAACCCATGATTAAAACACATTCAGATATCAAAATACCCTTTTCTCATAAAAGTTATTTTTAAAATATAAAAACCACATACATAATAATGAAATAATATTATTCAAAAATAATTATAAAAACTTATAAAGGAAACTCTATAGTAATAAAGTTTCATGAAATTGGGATAAACCACTCATTTCATATAAAAAAAAGAATAATCCTTTTGAATTTTTTAAAAGAGACATTTAAAAGGATTTTAAATGGAAAGCCCCTTACCTCCAATTAAACTTCATTCAAGTGTTCAAAACTCATGTATAATGATTTAAATATTTTTATTAATTTATTATATTATAATACCTCATATTATATTATTATAACATTTTATACCCATTTATTAAAAATATTTTTTTATTTCTGTTGTTTTGGGTGAGTTCATTTCATGGTTTCCAAGGTTAGTTTATTATGGAATTCCTTGTCAAAAAAATAATACCCCATAAGTGAGAATATATATATATAGGTAATTTTAAACAATTATAAGTGAATTTAAACCACCCATTATTGAAGTAAAGGGAATAAAACTCCTCATCCACAAAGACGGTGAATTGACACACCATGGATAACGATTTAGTTATTTAAGAATAAAAGGAAAAAATGAGAGATTTTATGATGAATATTCCTTAAAAACAACAAAATTATAATAAATATATGATATTTTAGTTATTATGAAACATTTTATAAGAGTCTAAGATACGGTAAAAGTGATAAAGACTTTAAAAGAGAAAAATAAGGAAAATACCTCTTGAAAATTTCTCCTTGAGAACCCCCTTAAGCTCTTGGAAGTGGTCTTTTTGTGAGACCAAAAGCACTAGAATGTTGAAAGGAATGAGGAGAAGATAATTTTTTAGAGTTTGGTCAAGAAATATTTCTCAAGGTGATGAATTTTTTTGAAGGGATGAGTCTCCTTTTATTTTTGAGGTGAGGGGAAAATTATGAATTACATTAAATATTAAAATATAATTAGTCTAATATAGGGTTGAAGACTTTAAAAAGGCCTAAAACTCAAAATATATCACATTTTTGAAGTAATATTATCATTTTTGTCATTTTTCAATATTTTTTTTTGTTTTTTAAATAATTTTATAAAATATTTTATTCATGAAAAACAATTTTTTTCAAAATAAACACTATTCATAATAATGAGTTTAAACACATCAAAACAAGGTTTCAAATTCAATTTTTTATTATATCATATAAATATCATATTAATATATGGAAATATTTAATTAACTTAAAAATATAAAAATATATTTATTTTATTATTTTTAATATCATTAATTTGATTTATTCATTAATTAAATAAATACCGCATCATCATTGTGAAAGCATTTATGGTATTTATTTTTTACCTAAAAATTAAAAATAAATTTTCATGAAGAAGATAAATTTATTATCTTTAAAATTAACATTTATTTTCTAATAACACTTCTAAAAAATAATATATTAAAATATTATACTAATTAAAAACTATAGTGTGACAACTTGACTTACTTTTAAGTAAAATATTATAAAGGGCTTAAAGTGATTCATGTGGGTCTAAAACATCCCAAATTAGAATAATGATAGAAAATTTATTATATAAAAATATTTAGTCATATTTTGGTTCATTTATAGATTATTATAATTTTAATTTAAAATATTTTATTTATTTTTCTTCTGCTTACACAAGCATTGCATCAGCGTTTTATAAGAATTAATATTAATTATTTCATAGATAAAAATTTAAAATAAATTACTATCATAAAAATAAATAAATTAGGTACAAAATAAAATTATATGTTCTTTCAATAAGTATATTTACTCATACACATGTTAATACAATTTCTTTAATTTGTTAATTTATCCTTTATTTTTTTACGCAATCATTTCACTGGCATTAAGATAAGGCTCATGTTATATAACTCTAAAATTAGAAATTAAAATCCCAAAACATAAATTATAAATTGTAATTAATAATTAATTCATTAAAACAATTTTTATCACTCAATTTTTATCAATAATTCACCAATTTTGATTTTTTTGGTGTTACGCAGACACTGTGTCGACACTGAAAATAATTATTTTATAATTATCAAGAAAAACATAATTTACATGTTATGAATTATTTTTGTACAAAATTTTATCTTATAATATCATAATTTATTTATTAAATATTTTTAATAAATTTTTATATCATAACCATCTCTTTGCGATATCATACAAGATACCGTATTAAAAAAAATGTATTTTTTACTATTTACCAAAAAAATAAGTTTTTTTTAGAAAATTCTCAAAAATTCATACTAGGATAATTTTGATATGATGAATTCAAAAATGAAATTATTTTTATAAAATTAAAATTATATAATTTAAAAATAAATCTTTTAATTAAATAACTATATAATAAATAATTTATTTTAAGAATTACTTAACATAATGAATATAACTATTTAATTCAAGAATACTAATTAATATAAAAAAAATTCTATTTATACCTGGGTTTTTATAATGAGTAAGGGATAGGAATAATTCTTGTTCAATTTAATTAAGAGTATCATAAAAGAAATCATTATTTAATTTCTAAAAGTTTTAGATTATGAAAAAAATGGATACTATTCAGAAGTGTCCACTTTGTATTTTGTGGTTGTGTTATGTATGAGTTATGGCCTAATTATCTAAAAATATAATCTTGAAAAGATCCTCAATGTGATAGAAATTAAAATTATTGACTTAACTCAAGATTATGTTATGTTTAAGGCCAGTTCCTTATAGAGTCAACCTAGGATAGGATGGAAGGGTTTTATCCATTCCCATGGGGGACTTTCTCCATAGAGAACTTGAAAAATGTTTTTTTTCATTAGAGGCATTGCTGAGATGTTTCTTCCATTTATGAGTTGGGTAAAAAATTTAGTACCTTGTAACTTGGACTGGGTAGGTTTTTTGGAAGGATAATCTATTGTAACATAGTTATTCATTCCTTAATGAAAGATGAAGTGTGTTCTCTCATGGATATAGGACCAATTCCAAACCAATTTATTCTTATGTGTTGTGTTTGTTCCGTTTTTCTTATTCATGTTCTTTCTCTTGCCCGTTCATTGTCATTATTGGGAAGATATTTTATGAGGGAAATAAAAAGGCAGAATCATAATCAGAGGATTTTCAATCAACATAGTGACTAAGGTTCTTGGTATTCCTAATTTTGGATGTTGAGATCATAGGGGTGTGTCGTGGAATTGTAGACATTCCGATAGCCTTTTTTAGCATTTGAGGACTGAAAAAGCTTTAGGTTACATGAGGTTTATCCACTCCACTTCATTAGTTCAAAATACTTGGATACGGTATGGGATTCAAGTATTTTAGATGTACTCAATAGGGCACAAATTTCCCCCAACAAGTGGTATTAGGTCTTTAGTCGAAGAAGCATCTGAAGGTCTCGAGTGAGCTGTTTAATGAGTGTCAAAAGAACCACAGTTTTTTAGGGATTGGCATAGTTTAAAAACGTGGATGTATTCAATCATTTTTCATGTGTTAAGATCTTGTTTTATTATAATTCACTCTATAATTTTTCTTGTAGGAGACTTTTGGAAGAGTGTTTTGACCCCATAACACCTTTCAGATTTAGTGGGAGTTCTATTTTTAGAGGATGAAATTGAAATGGGTAAGGTTTGAATTTATGGTTATATGGGGTATGGTTTTAGACTTTGGAGGTTTTCTGTTTTATACTATTAGATAGTCTATAATTTTCATTGATGGTGGCCTACTAGAAGTGAGGTTTTGGCAGAACATGAAGCTACAATAGCAAAAAAAAGGGATGTTTTGAAAGGTGTATCCAGGAGATGTGGCACATGAATCAAAGGAGTTCAGTGTTAATGTAGATGAAAAAACTAAATTTTGTTTAAGAATATGTAATAATAGATCAAATAGATTAATAATTTAGCCTAATTTTTTATCTTAAATTACATAAGAAAATATAGATTATAGTAGGATTACTGAGACTGAAAGGTTATTTTCAAAAGTTTACTTTCTAGATGATCTATATTCTAGTAGCTGGTGAGGGTGGATGATTTTCTACTAAGTGTTTGACATACAATTTGATTCATTTTTTGTGTCACTTGGTTCCTTAATCACTCAATATATAAGAAGTGAATAAGTGTTTGACCTAGAATATCTAGTTAGAGGAGTGCTCAAGATTGTTGGAAGTGGTGGTTAAGTCCTATTTTGAAATGGAAGAAAGGATTATGACATAATCCTTGTCTTTTGGATGTTGATTTCATGGGTTATTTTGGTGCATATTTCTATATGAGAGTTTGCATATACCATGTGTTTTATGCAGAGGGGTTAAAGGTTATGGATCAATGTGGAAGATGGGTTTCTTCATCCTGATTAGTTTTTTGGAAGGAGTATGCATGCTAGGTAAATATACATTCAGATGTTTGGAGGTTGTATCATGGGAATATTTTTTTCATGGATTGTGATAAGGGGGTGAAAATTGTCAGTTACTAAAAGGATCTCTATAATTTAGATGTAATGAGTAGATAACTTACTATAAAAGTGTTCCTAAAAGTATAATTAGAGCAGTGTCACAGAGTAGATGATATTTTATTTAAGGAAGGATCTTCCATAGATAATCCATGTTTATAAGGGATAATTTATTTGATTCTCACCTAAAGTATTTCAGAAGTTCCATATACCACCACTATGATGCTAGAAGAGGGAAAACACCTAGTCTCGAGCATGTTTCTATGTAAAGATTATGTCAGTAGAATCTAGTTTCCTTTCCCAAGATAAAAACTTATGAAAAGTTATCAGAGTTCAAAAATGAATTTTTTGATAAAGGAGGATCTTCGGATGGTTTATAATTAGTTTTAAATTTATTTTGAGAAAATAACAAATGTATGTTTAGGATTCATTATGAGATGTTGACAAAAAAGGTTCTGGGTAATTTCAGTGGGAGTTATCCAGCCTGGTGATACCAAAATTTCTTAAAGGGTGTTTTATATTGAGGTTGGTTTGTTGGTATCATTAGAGTTTTATTTAATGGTTTTATCTTAGATTACTGAATTTTAGTTATATATTTTTGAGAACATAATAATGTTCACAAGGAGAGAGGAAATGGAAACAGTACATGACAAATAATTATTGATGGGGGTTTAATAAATTTTAATAGAGATCAAACCTATTTTATTTAAGGAAACTCCAGGGTGTAATTCTAAAAGTTTCATTAAAATGAAATAGGTGATCATGGTCTAATAAATTATGAGGATGGTTCATCTTTGTGTGGGGCCTTGATGATTGGAAGTGTGGGGGAGTTCCAATATGACACTATAATAGGAAGAAGATCGAAAGATGGATTTCAGATGTTTTCTGATGGAATTTGGTGTAGCCTTGATAATGGTTTTGAGTGGGAGAAATTGTTAATCATAACCTATGAAAATAAATCTCAAATGGTAGATTGTTAGGTTTTTGGTTTTATAAATGTTTTTGGATTAATTTTTATAGATTTTCAGATCCAACAATTCATAATGACACTTACGGAACTAGTGGAAGTAAAGTACACACTGGCGCCATGGAAATACAGTAACAATAGTTTGGAATGGATTTATAGGATGCAATAGTAGTTTATAAGTATGGTAATATAGATGAAAGAATGTCTCGACACATGCACTTGGTGGAATCTATATTTTGGAGTAATATTAACAATAACGGATGAGAAGTTACATAAGAGACATGGTATTTTTGAATGAGGAGAAGTCATAAGCAACTGATCCTGCGTGATATAGTCTATATGAGATTAATTGTTCATAATTTTTTCAATCTATTCATGTAGGATATACCTTATAGTTTCAATCTAGGGCTATGGTGCTAGAATCATCTCAAGCTCAGTGAACCCGGTGACTATCGGTGTAGGTGGTTTAATCGTCGACCAGTGGTGATGGTTTCCATCAGTAGTGGAAAAGGGTTCAATGCCCTATGATAGTGTGGATTCTCCTTCTTGTGGGTGTAGAATCTTCACCATGATGATGAGAAATAGAGGTGAGTAATGGATTTGGTGATAGTGGTTTGATTAGAGATTTGATTTTGGTGGAGGAGGGGTTTGGTCGGGGTGGATAGTGTCTCACAGAGTCACCATTGGTGAGAAAACGATGGTGGTGATAGTGACTCCAGATGCAATGGTGATTATGGGTAAATAAAAGGAACGATGATTATATCTCACGAGGCTGGTGGTAATAGCGACTCATTGAGTCACCGTTGGAAGGGTCAGGTGGTGACTCGCTGGAGTCACCATTATAGTAATATATTGATTCAAATTTTGAACTAAAAAATAAAAACAATTAATAAATAAGAAATTTAAATTTTAAAACTTAATTAGATTAATTTAATAAATAAAAACTAAACTAAAAATTGAATTAAAACAAGTTAAATCAATTAACTAATTAATAAATTGAAATTAGAGAACTAAAATAAAACTAAAATAAAATTAAAAACTTACTATAGTTAGCATTCAGAACAATTGAAACAAATGATAATAGAATTATAAATTGAATTAAGTATTAAATTTAAAAATATTTAAATTAATAATTGAAATTAAATTAAAAAAGATTAACTGATATAAAAAGTCAAATTAAAACAATAATAAAAAAGTAAAAGATTACAAATTATATTAAATATTAAATTAATAGAATAGATTGAAAAATTGATTAATAATTAAAAGATACAAACAAATATTTATTCAGTAGAATTAAAAATTAAATAAGTATAAATAAAATTAAAGAAGAACTATAACAAAAAAAGTTAATAATTATAAAACTAAAAATAAAAAATTATTTACAAAAAATTATCAACTAATGAATTAAATTATAAAATAACACAAATTTAATTTATTATCAAAAATAGAAAAATTAATTAAATAAAAGATTAAAAACTTAATAAAAATATTTGAAAAATATGTATATTTTAAGGCCACATGAAATTTTTCCACACTTAAACATTGATTGCTCTCAATCAATAGCATGATTTATTATCATTTTAAAATAGAAAAGTTTTTTCAAACATTAAGCTCATAAAGAAACATGTAAAGCAGTTAAAAATAGAGGATCACAAACTGATTATTAGGATTTAGAAATTTAATATTCAAATGAAATATTTCCTAACTTCAAATACTCATTGGGTGGTCAAGAAAGCAGAAAATAATTCACCTTTGAAGAAGTCATGCCTCATATATGAGGTCCCTTAATGACTTATTTCAATTCAAGTTCTAAATTCAAAAGTGATGATAGGTTAAAAATCTGTGTCATTAAGAACTTAACAAAATAAAATTTATACTTTGACTTTGTCCTAGGTTCCAAAAAGAAAAAAATATTTTTTTTGAAGCACCTTATTGATACAAATTAAATGGTTTAATAAAAATCTAATGTAACCTTATTTATCTGGCATTCATAATTCCCATCACCTTAATGAACTCATTTTTCAAAACTAGATATTTTTTTTGAATTTTTCTCGAGCCATGTAACTTGTGATAAGCACTATGCATATGCACTTATTTAATATTTAAAAGATGGATTACTCACACACACTATGACTAGTGACTCAAAGGTTCATCGTGGGTTCCCAAATTCCCATTTTACTTTAGTTTCAAAAGATTTATATGAATACCATTTAAATCGGCTCACTAAGGTGATTACTTTTTTAATAATTAAAATTTAGTCCCCTAGGATGAAGTTTAAACTTCCAGTTTACTAAAGTTATGATCATAACTACACAAGAATGTATCCTAAATCACTCTCAAACTTAGTTCCTAAATAGATAATTCATAAAGTCACTATGAAAATTCATTCAGCAGTCATTAATCCTAAAACATTTCAGATTCAAGGAAACTCTTAACTACCAGTAAGGTATTATCCTTAGGAAATATAGATATAAAGTATAGTGTGAAGCCTAAAGAAACTCAAATTGTGTAATAATTTTTGAAAAAATTTGACCATTTTAAACCATTTTTAACCAAATTTTTTAAATATTCATAGATTATCTCAACATAAGTTGACCCCCACCCTCACACTTAAAACCCAACTTTGTCCCTAAAGTTGAATTCAATGGTAGAGAAAACAAAAAATTCACTTTTAAATATCAAAAAATATTTTCATTGAAGCATATTGATGGCATGTTTAATGGTCACATTGAAACTCATATCATGTAATTTTTCCACAATAAACATATTAAAATACAGTAGGTTCACATGCATTTTCATTAAATCCAATGAAAAGAAATTTTCAATTAAGTTCAAAATAATAGCATGTGAAAAAATTGAATGTATAGTGACTTGGGCATTACAAGTTTAGGTTATTTATTTCAAACATATTTTCAACATCAAAGTGAAAGGTATTCTAAACAACCAAAAAAATAAAATTCAATTAAAAAAAATAGACAACCTAAATTAACTCCCCACACTTAATTTTAAAATGTGATTGAATTAAAAACATTATAAAACTAAATTTTCAATAATCAAACACATGTCGTAAAATTTATAGCAAAACATAAAATACTCACGACTCACCGCCAATAGTGGGATGGTGGCTCAAGTGAAATGGTGAGTCAAGGAAACACCATTGTACATAGGAATAGTGACTTAATAGTATTTTTTTAAATGAAAGTAATAGAGAAGTAGAGAAATGAATGAAAAAGTAAATGAAGAAACTTCCCTATTTAATTCTATCCCTTAATGCTCATGCATGAAACTCCATGTGATTTTAAGAACAGAGGATGTTATGATTCTCTAATAAAACAAACATCATCATCCTGTAAATCAAGAAATAACTATATCAAGAACATATATCCAACATAAATATAAATGGTAAGGATAACAGTAAGAATCACTTTATTCAGAAACAAAACCGTAAAAAAAGTAAAAACAAGAAAAATCATGGGTTGAATCCCATGAAGCACTAAATTTTATGTCTTCATTTATACTTTATTGAAATTATAAAAAACAAACAAAATAAATTTATTGAAATAAGTAAAATAATGTGTTTCCTCCCATGCGGTGCTAGTTTTAATGTCCCTAGCCATAATCCCCTAGAAACTAACCAAAGTCACTAGGTGGGTGTGGTTTCCTATGCAGGAACCACCACATGTGTTTGGACCAATTGTTTTGAATAGATAAATGGGTTTTATGTGCACTTAAGCTACTAAGGGAAAACTTGAATCCCTACACAAAATATAAAGATCCCTAAGAAACACCCTTTACCATTTATGATCTGCTGAAGGGAGTATTCAAGTTGAGTAGAAAATTTATCCCCCAAATTCATTTTTTAACATTTTCAAGGCAATTAAGTTCAGGTGGAAAATAATTAACTCCCTCAAGATCTTCCAAGAATCATTTAATCTCAGACACATCAAAGTATATCTTGGGAGTGGTGATGTCCACTTCTATATTGTCTTCATATTTGGTAGAATTTAAATTTTCATAAATGGAAAGCATTGAATTAGGTTCTTATAAAGGTGTTCCATTATAATCCAAATTCTCTAACTCATTAATATTCACATCAAGATAAATATTATGGATTCTATTGGTTGAGTTATGATAATCAATTTCCAGAAGAGGATTAACAAGAGAATCATGTGTAGTTTCTAAATTAATACTAAAAAATGATTCCTATTCCAAAATACTCTCAGTCCCACAAATTTTTTCAATACCCAACTCATTTTATGTATGGTGTGAAAAATAGGAAAGATTCAATTTTTGTTCATCCAACAATTCATGTTTCACAATGTTATATATCACTTCCAATAGTTCCTCATCAGAAAATAAAAAATTATCAACAACTGCATCTGAAAAATAATTTTTTCTTGAATTATCATGTGTGTGTTCAAAATATCCTATATCCTCACATTCAAAAATTTCATTATCAATTTTTTTTTATTGTTCCTATTCAAGTTCAGGGGAAGAAATATTCAGTTGATCTTTAATAAATTCAGATTCTAGAATTTTCAAATTAATTTTTCCCCAAGTCAGTCAACATTGTTTTCTATCCTAGTAAGGAATTTAATTGAATAATATTTAGTTAAATGATAGGAAGATGAAAAATAATTATTCATTATTTCTTCAAAAAAAAATTCCCTTATCATTTACATCATACATTATTTCAAATATTGATGAGTTTAAAATTTTAAAATATGGAAGAGTGGTTTTTAGTTATAGATCAAGAATTTAAAATTCAATGATTTCTAGTTTGTTGTTATCTTCCAACATATTCCCAATTTCAAGTTCAGGTTCTTTATTCAAAATTTTAAAAAATTTTGGTGAATATTTTTTACTATTAAAATTTTCATTTTCTAGATTTTCTTAACCCAAGAAATTACCTTTTAAAAGATTTTAAAATAATGAAAATTTTCATAGGTAGTAACCATGTAAAGAATTAGGAATTATTATTCAATTTGTTTTAGTTCCTTATCAAAGTTTTTTTAACTCAAATCCATTTAAGTTCTTAAAAAATTCATCAAAACGTTTTTCTTTATCCAGTGAGTTGATTATTTCATCATTTTGATCTGCATCAGATTCAGATTCTGTAAAGTAGATGGTTTGTTTCTTATTTTCAGCCTCATTCTGTATGATAATTTTAATATCAAAATTTCAATAATTACTTTCTTCATCACTAAATTCAATTTTTTTATTTTTAATATTTCTCTATGGATCCCATGTTTAATTTTGTAATGTTTGCATGATGAAATTATGTGCTTCATCAGATTAATCAAATTTTGATAATATTTTTGACATCATTTGATCCAGTTTGGATGAATCCTTGCATTAAGGGTCTTGAAAGTTAAAGTTTTCTTAATATTAAAAAGTTTGTTGTGGCACATTATGAACACCCCTCTAGGTAGTGTGCCCATAGTAGCCACAAAAAACACAATAAAAATAATTTTGCTAACACAAACCCCTTTGATGATCCATTTTTTTAACAAAAATAAAAAAATAAAAATACAAAAAATATCACATTTAGAACAACACACAATAGAAGAATTACCTAACAAAAATCATAAGTGAACAAAATGAAAACATCAACAAAGAGCAGCAAGCATGATTTTGAAGTTCAACACACAAAAAATGAAATATAATTTTAAAAACAACTCAAGAAATTTTTTTTTCTCACTAGATTTTTATATATATATATATATATATAATTTATATTTTTCTAACCCTATTATGCTCAACGCATGCCTTCCCTGGAAATGATGCCAAATTTTTATAGGACCAGAGGTCATCACGACCCTCAAAATTAAATTTATAGACATACACCTTGAAATTTAGAAGAAAAGATGAGACAAACCTTACATTGAACTTTTTATTTATTATTAATAAGGTAGAGAATACAGAATCCATCTAAGAACACATATTGAAATTGAGGATAGGTATTTTCAACAAATTAAATGGGGATGATTCAAGTTCCCAAGTAAGAATTGATTTTTTTGTAAATGTATCAGTATGTGTTTAGTAAAGTTGATGATGATCCTTAAAGGATTTTTATGGATTATATCCACAAGAAGAATTATGATAATTTTTGAACTGTTCATATTATTTAACTCAAGTGCTATGGTGATTCAGAGAAATCACATTGATTAAAACAATTGAACATGGGAAGATGAATCATCATTTGATGATTCTAAATGAATATCATAAACTAAAGATGAGAATTATTTAAATTAGTATTGAAGAATAAGTTATATCCAGACTATTATTTGGTGAAAAAATATAAATATATACATATCCCTTAAGGAATTAATTTGAAAAGGATTCTTTTAGGTGAAAATTAATATTTTAAAAATCATTGAGTTGGAGTTTAGTAAAAATTTGGGCCAGAATAGGTTGGTACTATGGTCAACTATAGCTAACCTAATGTAGTGGCATTAGAGGAACTAAAGTATGGTGGAGTAAAATATATGCATGGTTAGGTAGGTGTGTAAAAAAGAGGCATGTGATAGTGGTAGTGGGTTCATGCAGGGAGGCAAGACTCATAAGCTAAGTGTGTGTTAGTATAACTAGGATTTGATCCATAGAGCCATGGATTTCAGGAGGATGAAGGAGTTATTGAGTTTGGGATATTTCTTAGCATCCTAGTGGGTTTGGATAATACTCCTAGTTTTAACCACCACTTAATTATCCCTAGGATTGAGTTTATTAGTTCTAAATAGTTTACCCTTGTCTCTACATAAAACATTTCTAATTATTATCTAACTTTTTACTCCATATTTTTATACTTAGATTCTATTTGTGCTTTATCAATTTTTTTCTCATAAAACCTACCTATCAGTTTTTAGAATATACACTTGAATTATTCTTGAGAACTATAATTTTCAACCTTTTGATGGGGTTGGGATTAGTTCCTATGTTGTTGTGGAAATCTAGGGGAGTAGTATCTCTATACACTCCCTATTCTCTCTAAGAGGGGTTTAGATGGTTATAGTATCCCTAGTTGTAATTATTCGATAATGGGTTAAATATCGGTTGTATTCTGGGGACATAATTTTTTTTATTCATTTTCAGGAGCTTGGGAAGACATATTAAATTTTGTATAGGAAGACTATGAATGTTTGAACAATCCACAATGGTGGCATTTTTCTCTAATAGTGTTTTGAGTATTTTAAATGTAAAATCCAACAGATTGATCTTTAGCTTAGGGATTGGGTATAGTTTCCTTCTCAAAAATGGTTCTCCTCCAAGAAGACTTATGCTGTGAATTTTTTTCTAGAGTGATGATGTTTTTTAGTTCATAAGAAGTTTTATCAGAGAAATCCCTTCTAGAGTACTAATCAACTAGTGTTTGATGGTATGGTGTGAGAATATTATAAAATGAATCCATGAGGAATTTTGGTGTACACTGGTGGTTGGGGAACCACCTAAAAATACCATTAAATATGTCCCATAATTTATGAAAAAACTATCCCTCATCTTGTAAAACTCCAGTAATTTTGTTCCTAATCTCATATTTCATCCTCCTCAGGTAAAATTTCATGATAAAATCACTGTAAAATTGGTCCCATGAATCAAATATTTCTTTATCCGTATATTGGAAATAATTTTTTTTTCATTTCCTTTCAAGAAAAAAGGAAATAATCTCACATTTAAGTCCTCCTCACTCAATCCCCTAAGTGAAAGTTGTTGCACTATACTATAGAAGTCCCTAATGTAGTCTAATGAGTCTTTATTTGGTAATCCATGGTAATATGGTAGCATGGACAAGTGATATTTATTAAACTTGTAGTTTCAAGACCTAATGGTTTTCATAATGAATTATGGGTTGTCAAAAATTATAGTTTCTTAAAACTCCCTAAGACTGAATCTATCAAACAAATCATTTCCAAGTTGTGGAAAATTGAAATTTCCAGCTTGTTTTAGGATTTAATTTCAATTATTTTTTATTTACCTAAATATATTATATTTCAAGTTTCTTCTAGAGTTTTATAGAACTAAAATGTTTTTTGATTTTAGGTATAAATCACTCTAGGTTTTCATATAATGATATATTTTTCATTAAAAACCTTTTTTGTAGTTTTTTTTGAAATTTATTGGATTTTTTTCATAGTAGCTTTGTTTCGATTTATTTTATATTTTTTTTTGAGTTTTTATTACACGTTTTCACATGACCTCCATGAAAAGGACACCAAAATTTGACTTGGATCCAACTTTATTAACTGGGTTTGAGGAAAATTAATTATTTGAAACCCTTTTAAATACTAGTAAATTTATGAATAGGGTTTGATCCATAGGGAAGGACTTTCAAAGGTCCATGTGACCAAGTATACAAAAAAAACTCTAAAAAATAGTAACAAGGATAAAGTGGTTGTGAGGTGATGTAAGTAAAAAGTGATTATATGAGACAACAATCAACAATTAGGGGTGGACAAGAAATTAACATAGGAAAGAGCACAAGCATAGGTAACATGTAACAATCTAGAAATGAAGTAGGGTAATTTATTTTCTAGTATTTATTTTGTTATTATTATTTTTTGATTTCATTTTCTATATTCATTCATGAATATTTTTTTCTAGGTCTAGTGTAAAGAGGTTGGTCAGTTCTCTTGAATAAAAAACATGTGGATGAATAGATCCTACAGTCTATCAAATATAAAATCCACTAATCCACTCAATGATGAAACCAATTTCACATATAAAACAACTTATAAATTGATCTTAATATTCTACCCTTGGATAAAATATCCACTTATTAGATGGACTTATAGATGTAAAGTAGTTAGAAAAAAATGAAACCAGAAATAGTTCTCACTGATTCCTAAAAACTAAAGGATATCTACTACTTGAAGATTGAGAGAACAGGTAGTTTCCAATGAAACTTTATACTTGAATGAAGAAAAAGTACCTGACAACTCAATCTCATTAACCTATATATGTTTAGCTAATAAGAATAGAAAAATGGTTTGATATATTCAAATAAATAATTGAAAAATAGAATAATTGATGAAATAAGTGGAATGAATAATTTCTCTGTGAGAGAGCCTCAAACTTCCTCTAAATCTATAATATGTCTCTGATTAATCATCTATGGTTACTCCTTTCTTCCAGCTCCCAAATTGTTCTTTTTTTCCCTCCATTTTATCTTCTATTCTTCTATACCATAGGGGTTTTATCTCTTATCACATTTTCATATTATTTTTTCATGATATATAGTAGAACACCATTGATCCTCCACTCTCAGATTCTATCATAGATCCATGATTTTCTTTTTTTCCTCCAAGAAGTACATTCACTATGAATTTTCCTCTTTTCTAGTGAAAAGATCATAAACCCCTACAACAAAACACACAACTCATCTATTTTTTTCCATTCAGCGACCATGATCCCAAACTGAGTTCTTTCCATGTAGATGGATCAATGTTTTAATTACTGATTGAGGATTCTTGAATTTTCCATCTTCTCCCATGATCAACTTCACCTTTTTAAATTTTACAATTCAGCTAGACAATGAGTAAAAGGTGATGAGTTGACATTTATGTGAGAAGCTCCACAAAGGGAAATGAATTCCCTCATTTCTAAATTTTTGGGGTAGCATGAAATTGAAATAATTTTATTGGAATACATGTGACATCCCAACGTGGTGCCACACATCGATGCCCCGATCTGGTTGGACACATGACCTTAACTGCACCTCTCGGTACACCAGAGGCCGCTGACTAGTAGAAAGGGTCTAATATCAATCATGGGGAGACTATAACCTCTTTATAAAATATCTAAATAGTGAAAGTAAATAAACAATAGCCAACATAATACAAATAATAACCAAAAAAACCAATATCACATGGTAATCAAAACTAAAATACAACATCCAAACTAAAACATTAAATATGTCATGTCAAAATAAGTGTCAAGTGTCTAATGAAAAACCAAAATAAATACACACTAAAATATACAATTAGGTCCTAAAACCATGTCTGTTTCTCCCATCTATTCCCCATTCTAACTCATCCATCTAACATTGGACTCTTTCCCTTATCCTTTCCTATAAACATGAAGTCTATTTAGGTACCGATCAGGCAGGCCGAGTAGGGTGTGAGTAGAACTTATTAGGAAAACACTAACAACATCTATGAACAATATCCTGTAAATAAAAATGTATTATTTTTTATAAATAATATAATACATGCACTAAGGTAAACAACTTACATAATAAATTATTATTTATTTTACCACATAAACCCTTGGGTTCCCAAGGAAACCCAAACCATCAATATCTGCTTCGGCCCATGCTGAAGTCTAAACTATCCCCAAGGTATATCTCATATTAAAATACTATGGTTATCAATTATCATTTCAATTCAATTCATATTACATCCAATTGGAACCATAGTCCAATGCTAACATTTTGGGCCTAGAAATCCATATCTAGCACCCTGTGGGTATTTGAAGAATCAGTCTGTTTCCCATAACTTGTTTATCACTATGGGATTTTGAAGCATCAGTGCATGTCCCACACATATATATCAGTCAATCAAATAAGGAATATTGAAGCATTAGTCCATGTCCTGCACATGTATATCACAATATCACACATATCAAAATTTCATAAAAATCAAGGTTAAGCATCATTAACCTTATTTTGAAACATTTTCATCATGGGGTAATAAATAAATTATCAATTAAATCTTGGTTCATCAATTAAATCACATGGATTAATTTATCCAATTAACCATTAAAACATTTATTGAAATTTAATAATATAACCCATTAACCCATTTAGGTTAAGCCAATAATATCATAATCCTCATAGAAAATTAATTCATAATCACGTTAATTGACCAATTACACAATCCCAATATCCCATTGATTTAAAATTAACAATAATTCCATTAATTAATTAACCAATTAATTAATCTAATTCCACCAATTTCAATTTACCTAATTTAAACCAAATAATTATCACATGGAAATCAAATTAAATCAATTTAATCCTCAATAAAATTTCCAAATCATGGAAATTGAAATTTCAAAATTATATACACGTAATTAATTCAAGACTATGGGATTTTCAATTTATACCACCTACCTCAAAATTTATGATGAATGCTCGCCAACAAAAATCCCCATTTGAAGTGGAACAACCAAGATCATGGCAAAGAACGAGATCATGATCCAAAACCTAGATCCAATATAAAAAGAATAAATATCCATCAAACCTAGATCTAAACCCACTACCAATAAAGGAAAAATATCACCTTTTTATCTAGAAAGAGAGACATCAGAGAGAGAAGCCTAATCAGGAAGAAACCACATACCTGAAGAGGTGCATATATGACAATCTGGAATTCAATTCATCAAGAATGATTTTCTAAAGACCTAGTAATTCATACGGAAGACTAAAAAATGATAGGAATGAGTTAGGGTTGAGTTTTATTAACTTTGGGTAAAGCATGAGGGGTTTTGGAACTTTAAAACCAATTTTCAGAATAATTAAACCTACGTGCACAATTTCTTGGGAAGTGGTGTACGATTTCCCAAACTGTACACCCTAACCATATTCCTCTCCTACGGGGGTTCACGGTTACTCCTAATAAGGTTAAAATTTTAAAAAACCATGCACCAACCATACAATACCTCTCTGTCTTGGGTTGCATGATTTTGGAAAACTGTGGGCTAATCATGCACAGCCCAAAATCCTGCATAAAACTTTCAAATTTCACCCAAACACACCCAAGATAAAACCCAAAAAAGATATACCCAAAACATGGAAAAAAATACCTACAAAAATCCAAAGATATCTCCAAAAAAGATTTATATCTTACAGTTAAGCACAACTTGGTCCTACACAACATGAACTATCTACCTTAATGCGGACTTTATCCTTCCATAGTGGTGCAGTTACCTCAACATAGATTTATCCTTTATAAAAGTACCCATATGTGACTTAAAACCATATTTATATAAATTTGAACTTCCCACTAGTTTTTTATTTGATTAGTGATTATTATGGATCAATTTTAATAATTTAAATCAGATAAATCATTTTAACTCCCTCATGACTTGCAACAAATTCTCATTAGCTCAATACTCCACCAATCATTAGAAACAACGTTCCCAACCAAGTTACAACAAGGTATTTCTCTAAGAACACTAGTCATGGGCTTGTTAAAATGATTTATTATAATCTTAAAATATAGTGCTATGAATCCCCACCATCTTTGAATCAAAATTCTATAAATTGATAGAATATTCAAAAAAAATCTTCAATGTCGTACCTTGTTATCTTCGTTATCTGTTGAATGCAGTTAAGTTCCAATGGTGAATCCTTTATATCCAATGTTATCAACATGACTCGAATGAGTTCTCTCCCACAACATCTATGTTTTATCTCTTCTTCTAAAGAACCTCAACTTTAAATATTTAACTCACATCAATTGTTTAATTGTGAGATTCATCAATTCTCATATGCTTGAGTTCAAGGTAGGTTGATCCTTAGTCTCGGTCTCCCTCACCGAGCAAGTTTTGATCACCTTAAATATTGGTTTATTGGAATTAGATTATCTATTATTAAATAAACATAGAACTAAAAACAAGAGCTTGAAATAGGAAATTCACCAAGCATGTGTTGTGAAATTGGATGAATCCTTATAGCCGCAGCGTTGGGGGGGGGCATCTGGATCTCCTTCATCGACACTAGTAAGATCAAATTTCATATCAGTGGATGATCAGTGTGATTTGTGGATTCTTAAAAAAACGGTGTGATATATTTTAATTCCATAACTTATTATTATTGGGTGTTTCAATAGATGGTATCATCTTATATTTATTTTATCATGGACTCACATGGCTATTTTGACACATCATCTCACCTTTAGTAGTGATCAACAGGTGCAACATATTTAGAATTTTTTCTCCATAAAGATTTAATTGGAAGCTATAATAGGTGGATTTTTGAGTCTATTGATTTGTTAAATATTCAATCATGGGACGATCAACATCCATCTTTAGTGGCACTCAGCTCGGGTGAACAGGTGGTGCCATCGATTGGTCTTCTTCTTCCACGGTGGTCACGGCTTGACTGTTTCAGTGGTCTAATTTCTTTATCAGTGGTGTGGTGGAAGTTGATATTCAAATCATGAATTTTAGTGGCTTGATTATGTGTCAATATTCAATCATAATATTCAGTAGTGGTGAAAAAGGCTCAAGTTCTTTTTTGGTCAGCCTTCGTTGGTCTCAATCGGTTGACCTTGGTAGGTGCGGCTATGGTCGAGCTTCAAATAAATCTCCCTGGGAAAAAATCTTAAGGATTTTTTATTTTTAGTTCTTAATATTTTATTATTTAATGATTCAAAGATTCTATTTTTTAAGGGAATGGTTAGAATATTAGGTTTTCTCACCAATCTGATTCACTATTGGTCCAATTTACCGACACAATGGGCTTATTTCATTCATGGTAGGTCAAAAATGAGAGGTAATGAAGGTAATATGTGGTGTTATCACTTTATAATTTTATACAAATGGTAACTTGGAATTCATATACACAACAATTTAACTTTTTTTACTTCACGGTCACTCGAGTGATGGTGAGTTTGCCTTGTGGTAGGTTTTCCTTGCTGATTTTCCACTTATAATAACTTAAATTTTGCATTTGTAGTCACCTGGAATTTTCACATTTGGAAACATTATTTTTTTATTATAGTAGATTATGGAGTATGGAATTTTTTTATCATGGTCATTATACTGACCATGAGAGATTCTTACATTCAGTTGAATTCTCTGCACATAGTCACTTCGATCGCGGTTAGTGTAGTGGTTGTAAGGGTGACATTCAGTCACTTCTCATGGGAAGTTTCCTTTTCATATTTTCCCCAAACACCTCGATAAATAAACATATTGTTATTTTTTCTAGGAATACCACACTAATTAAAACATTATAGTTTTAGTGATAAATGAAAAAAATAAAAATAAAAAATAAAATCAATCTCATAAAAAAATAATCATTGCATATTCAAATTTAAAATTCAAGAAAATATTTTCATCCCCAGTGGAACAACCCAAGAAAATATTTTTATACACTTTGTGGATCAACTTGATCACCCTTACCTTTTAACACTCATAGGCACAACCCAAAATCTACCTTTTTAAGTGGAGGTAGAACCAAACCCTACCTTTTTCCCAAACCAAGGCACAACTGATCCCCTTGACTTTTACTGATTATGGAAGAACCTGAACCTTTTGTATGGATCAATATAAACCAACACCTTCCTTTTATGGGTATTATAACTTGAAAAAATTAAGTAAAAATAGTAATGGAACTAAGTAATAACTATAGAAACTAGATAAATAAGAAATGATTAAGTGTCATGGCAACAAAATTTTCTCTAGTAGTAATGGATCAAATTATCGAAGTTTAATAGAGAGTGGTATTTGATCGCCAAGTCATATCACATAATATAGTTAAAGAATATCCTCAACCTCATTATAAATCTAGATCTATTGAAATAAATATATATAGTTATGAACAAAATATTCAAACTTTTAAGGTTGCTGTGATTCATCTTTCCCGATACAACATGCAAATGTATTTTTAATGAACTACTTTAAAGTTGTCCAGTGTTGTTTTACCATATGTGTAAACTCCATTTAATGCACATGTTCACATGAGATCTTTATGATAATCTGTAAAAATGAATAGGATAAAAAACAACATGTTATAACATTTAATATAGTACGTAATTGATATTAAATATGTAAGAACCCGGATCTTCTTTTCAGGTATGTTTTCCCTTTTTCTGGAGTTTTTAAGAAAAATGATTTTTCTGGAAATTTTCAAAGTACATGCCATGTACTTTCTAAGTACACGCCGTGTACTATTTTTTGGCTCGAAGCCGTGTGCTGGCTATGTACGGACTACACACACGGTGTGTAAGGATGAGGGGGGGGGGGTTAATTCGGTGTACGGAAAAATTGAAGCACACGCCGTGTACTGAAGAAGTACACTCCGTGTACTTTATTTTTTTTTTCATTAAACAGACCGGGGTCGTGCCTAACCCCAAAAATCATCTTCTTCTCTAGATTTAGTCTGTCCGAGAGTGACCGTACGACCAGATCTTTGACAAGCTCCCGCCTCTCCATCAATTCTCCGATTCGAGCACGGTTGGTTGCGTTGGAATCGCAGCGGTGAGTTCTTCCTTCTGCTTTAGCCTTGTTTCTTGATTCCTCCTCATTTCCAACTTATCGTGGGATGAACGTTTTGTGCATTTTCTCAGATCTACGTTGTTCTAAGAGGAATCTGTCATCGTGGTTCATATATATCGATCTCCTCGGATCGAGGTAAGTGGTTTGTGCCTTTCTATAGAAAGTTGATGAATATTATGTGCAATTACCACCAATTCCCTTGAACGAGGATTTTTTTGTTCCTGTTTTTCCCTTGTTGTATTACCTGCTTTTCTTGATTGCTAGATTTGATGTTTTTCCTATGATTATAGTAGCTTTACTGTACTTTGGATGTTTGATATTCTTGTTATGCCTGTTTGTCATTTTTCCAGTTGTCATGCCTAGTTTTAGGATAGTGGAACTGCTACTTTTTTATGCTGTTGAGCCTTAGAATGATAGCCAAGTAGTTCTTGAGGTTTACTTGGATGATGCACGCGCGCTGAGCATGTTTAGTTTTACTAAGGACTGTGAGAACCTAGAGTAGTAGACCAAAGGGAGAATTGATGGAAGGGATTCTCCAGAGTGTCTTTTAATTACGATGTGAGACTATAGGGGGAATTGACGTTGAGTGCTTCCCCAAATAGTCTATAGATCCTCAACGCGGGCCATAGGGGGAATTGACATTGAGTGCTTCCCAAGAGATCCTTTAGCACGATACGAGACTATAGGGGGAATTGACGGCGAGTGCTTCCCCAGAGAGTCTGCTTAATTACGTAGTTGAACCAGATGGGTGAGACTGTGTGTGCCTCCCATAGGTTTTCCAGTACTATAGGTTGAACCATAGGGGTTAGGCTATGAGAGCTACCCAGAGGGTTACCTGTTTTCTTCTTATTGCTGACTGCTTACTTGTGTGCTTTACTTGTTAGAACTATGAATTGTAGCTGCTTGTGCTTTCCTGTTTATTGCTTCTTGTTTATTTACTGCCATGTATTCATTTGACTATAAGGCACAAATCTTTGGGTGATTGCCTACTGGGATTGTATCTCACACCCTGTTTGGTCCATGATTTTGGGCCCAAGAAGACTATGTTGCTGTAGGTATAGACAAGGGAAAACGCCCTTCTACTTTAGGATCTTGATTGCACCAGGAGCTGGGGAGCATGGGACCGAGCCGTGGCTTGCGATGCTGAGGAGCTTACTTTGTTTTCTTTTGCACTTAGTTTCAGTTGTATTTTAACATTTTGTTGTGTTTTCTGTTTTCCTTAGATACTTGTACTTGCTACATCATTTTCATCATAGTTATATATCTACATTGCTTCCGCTGTTTGGTTTCTGTTGTTATGCATGTTGTTTACTGCTTCTACTGTTTATTGTTGTTTTCTTACCTTGTATACCTTACCGAATGAGGGCATAGTTTCCCCACCAACTCACCAAGGCCCTCGCTACTAGTCGGCAACCTCTGACATTCGGGGAAATGTGCTTTAGGTCATGTGGCGAACTGGGTACAGGGCACCAGTGGAGGGGCTCCGGACTTGGGTCGTTACAAAGTGGTATCAGAGGGGTTATTTTCTCTTGCCTTACTATTTGGAGACTTTATCCAGGGATATGACAGATTCGGTACTTGGTATTAAGATGTTCTCGAGAGTAGCTAACCCATGTATAGGGAAAAGCCATACTACCTTGTTAATTGCATTTTTCTGGTTTTGAGATTTTATGGTTGGTATGTTTTAACCTAGAGCGATTCGTATGACTTGTGCAGTTATTGTTTTAATATTTCAGTTCTATTTCTGTCGCAACCCGATGAGATGAGGGTATTCCATCTCATGCATCATATAGGCACTTGTAGAAATCACATGTCATGCATTCTTGCCTTGCCATCTAGGGTGCATTAGCGATTACATGCAATTGTGATAGGCTCTGTGTAGATTATGCATGATTTTGTGATATATGCTTGATAGATTCTCTAATATTGCATTAGAAAATTGTTGTTTTGTTACTTTCTTAAAATGAATGCCAAATTTTGGTTCTTGAGGTGTTATGGGCCCTCCCGGATCGGAATTTGGCATCTTTTCCCTTGTTTTTAGTGTTTCTGGAATTCTGCGTAGTTTCTGAGCTACTGCCTTGAAAAACCCAGAATACACGGCGTGTACTTTTTAGGAACACGCCGTGTAGTTTTCAGGCCGTGTCACTGACCGTGTGAGCAGAACACGATGTCGTGGGAGTAACTTCGGGAACACGCCGTGTGAGTTCGGAGCCATGTACCCGACCGTGTCACTAACAACACGGGCCGGGGAAGCTCGGGTAGAACACACCGTGTCCAGAGAGAACATGCCGTGTAGTCCTGTCCAGGTACCTGGCCATGTCACGAATAACACGAGCCGACGTTAGCTTCTTTTCCACATGCCGTGTTTGTTCAGAACACGCCGTGTAGTCTTGTCCAGGTACCCGGCCGTGTCACGAACAACACGGGACGATGCCACCTTCGCCTATACACGCCGTGTTTGTTCAGAGCACGCCGTGTAAGATTCTTCTATGTAGATGGCCATGTGCTTAACAACACGGGCCGCTGAAGCCATGTTTAGTACACACTGTGTTTGTTTCGAACACGCCGTGTAGTCTCGGGTTGAGTCGGACCGTGTGGGTTAGCCGTGTAAAGAGACTCGGGTAGGGGGCTAGTTTTCTTGTACACGCCGTGTGTTGGTGTCAACATGCCGTGTAGTTTGAGGTGTTACACAACTTGTAAGGCAGGAGTACACACCCATGTCAGTGGCTTAAGAAGACACGTCGTGTAGTTTTTATACACGCCGTGTAGTCGTGTATTGCAATCTTTTGTGTTTTCTTCCCCTGTTCCCATTTTGTACTCTTGTGTTCTCTTTCCTTGTTTTTATGATCCAAGGTGTACTTTTGATCTTTCAGAGCTATGCCTCTGAGACTTCCTCCGGTCGTACGTCTGTCGTCAGGCAGTGATCATACGCCAGACAGGGCTGATTAGGGACTTCCTGCCGATCCCCCAGCCGAGCTAGCCTTGGCACCGGTTTTTATACCAGTTGCGGGCGCTGATGTGTAGTTCAAGGAGGGTTTCATAAGGATGATGCAGGCCTTACAGGGAGCACCACCTCCTACCTCGTCTATGGCAGACTTGACGCGGGTTTTCCAGCAGCATCATCCTCCCATTTTCTCAGGGGAGGGAGGACCTCAGGTTGCAGAGTCATGGCTGGAAGCCATGCTGACTATCTTCGAGCATCTGGAGATGCCTCCAAAGATGCGGATCAAGCTCGCCACCTACATGCTCCGAGACTACTCTAAGAGGTGGTGGGACGTGGTCTCACAGGCGGGTCAACAACAGGCTATGACTTGGGAGGAGTTCCAGCGCATGTTCTATGACTACTTTTACCTAGAGACCCTAAGGGATGATCAAGCCTGGGAGTTCATGAGCTTAGAGCAGGGTAATCTATCTGTCATGGAGTATTCCTCTCGTTTCACCAAGCTATAGAATTTTACACCCCTTCGGGATGGGAGTGGGGTGTTCTTGGTGAGGAATTTTGAGGATGGAGTCAGGCAGGAGATTCGCTCGCAGGTGAACATCTTCCAGCTAACTTCCATCACTTCCATCGTCAACCAGGAACTGATTATAGAGCACAATCTGAGAGACTCCAAAGCTGCAAGCCAGGGCTGTTCTACTTCCAGAGTTAGATTCCCTCCATATGAAAGTAAGAAGCACCGTAGGGAGCCTACACGCAGTGATTCGTGGAAGCAAGATGCATCATTAGACAACCAGGTGACATGCTATCAGTGTGGCCGGACAGGGCACATGAGGCCGCAGTGTCAGAGGGACCCCATGGAGTGCTGATCTTGTAGAAAGATGGGTCACCTTCAGCGTTTCTGCCAGGTTTTCTCACCAGCAGCTAGTGACCAAGGTTCTTCCATGACTCCTCGTTCAGGAGCAGCCCCACCAGTTTCTCACCAGTCGGGAAACTAGAGTTCTTCAGGATATTCGGGCCGAGGTAGAGGTCGAGTCCATGGCAGTCATCCACCAGTTCCTCAGCACCAGTAGGGAGTTTTAGCTCAGAGTGGTCATCCAGGGGCGCAGGACCGCGGCATGGGTCAATATTTCACCGTGGATCAGACTTATCATGAGCAAGATCCCAAACCTTCCACTGTTCGAGGTACAATTTTAGTATCCTCAGTTTTATCTTCAGCCCTTTTCGATACTGGTTCTACGCATAGCTTTATCTCTATTGATGTTGTGGAGAGCATTTTACTCTGCATCTTTTCTTCTTCCGACTCGTTGACACTAGACACACCTTTGGGAACGAGGATATCTAGTGTACGCCAGTGTAGAGAGTGCCCTCTCGAGGTGGCAGGGTATCACTTCTTATGGGATCTCTATGTCCTAGAGATGACATGCTATGATGTCATCCTCAACATGGACTGGTTGATTCCCTTCCAGGCAGTCATTGACTGTTATCGCTGTAGAGTCAGTTTCATTTCACCAGAGGGTGAATCTTTATTTTATAGAGGCGAATGGGACGTTTGGGTGAGTCGAGCGGGACTCGAGCATCTTGGTCTAGGAGGGGTGACATCCCAGATTGATAGCCTTTACCTAGATGATCAAGGGACTCCATAGTTGTATTTTCCTCCAGTGGTGGATTTCTTAAGGGATGTCTTTCTAGAGGAATTTTCAGGTTTGCCTCCGGAGCGTGAGGTATACTTTTCTATTGAGCTCGTACCAGGAGCGGCACCAGTGTCCATTCCTCACTATAGGATGGAAAAACCTGAGTTGCAGGAGCTCAAGAAGCAGTTGGAGGAGCTACAGAGTAAGAGTTTCATCTGACCCAGTACTTCTCCTTGGGGTTCGCCTGTTCTGTTTGTGAAGAAGGCAGACGGTACCCTTCGGCTTTGTGTGGATTATCGGAAGCTGAACCAGTTGATGGTCAAGAACCAATATCCATTTCCGCAGATTGATGACCTTTTCGATCAGCTTTGAGGAGCCCAGGTGTTATCGAAGATCGACTTGAGGTCCGGTTATCATCAATTGCGCATTAGACCATCATATATACCTCTAACAGCCTTCAGGAGCAGGTAAGATCTTTATGAGTATACATTCAAGCCCTTCGGACTCACGAACACACCTGCAGTTTTCATGGCACTGATGAACCGAGTGTTCCATCCTTACTTGGACTCCTTCGTCGTGGTCTTCGTGGACGATATATTGGTGTACTCTCACAGTTGACATGACCATGCCACACATCTTGAGATCATTATGAGTATACTGAGAGAGCATCGACTTTATGCTAAACTCTCGAAGTACCACTTCTGGATGGATCAGATTCACTTCTTGGGTCACTTCATCTCAGAGGCAAGAGTATCTGTGGACCCAGAGAAAGTGAGAGCTATAGTTTCCCAAGAGCAGCTGAAGAATGTTTTTGAGGTACGAAGCTTCCTAGGGCTGGCTGGATACTACAGATGCTTCATTCAGGACTTTTCTCGTCTAGCAGAACCTTTGACAGGTCTGACCAAGAAGGGGGCGCAGTTCTTATGGTCAGATTCTTGTGAGTCATCCTTTCAGGAGATGAAAGGGAGGTTGACGTCATCATCGATACTAGTCTTGCCAGAGCCAGGCAAGAGCTACACTGTTTACTGTGATGCTTTGGGTATCAGGTTGGGAGCTGTTCTTATGCAGAGAGATGGAGTCGTTGCGTATGGGTCTCGGTAGTTGATACCACATGAGAGGAACTACCCTACGCATGATCTAGAGTTGGAAGCTGTTGTTCATGCCTTGCACTATTGGAGACACTATCATCTGGGAGATCACTTTGTGGTCTTCACTAACCACAAGAGTATCAAGTATATCTTCAATCAGTGTGATCTGAATCTGAAGCAGTGCAGGTGGGTCAAGTATCTTCCGTATTTTGATTTCGAGCTTGCCTATACGCCAGGAAAGGGAAATGCCATGGCAGATGCGTTGAGCAGGAGAACTCAGATTCAGGAAGTTCAGGAGGCCAGTAGTGAGTGGAAGATGATGGATCTGTTCTCTAAGATGCATATGGAGGTGCGCAACAGACGGGGACAGACTTTTCTATCTTCTGTAGCTATTACCTCCACGCTACTTGATCGGGTACGAATGAGGCAACTATCAGACTCAGAAGGCTTAGCCATGCGGGAGAGTGTGTCAGGAGAGGACCCTCTTCCTGGATGGACAGTGGGCGAGGATGAGATCCTGTATTTCCAAGGACACGTATGGGTGCCAGCAGACATACACGAGGAGCTGATACGAGATTTCCATTCCTCAGTTTGGGTAGTTCATCCTGGCGTCACCAAGATGTATCAGGATCTTCATCACCAGTACTGGTGGCCAAGTATGAAGAAGGATGTTGCTGGTTTTGTCATGAATGTTCTACTTGTCAGCAGGTGAAAGCAGAGCATCAACGACCAGCGGGGCTCTTACAATAGTCACCCATTTCAGAGTGGAAGTGGAACGATGTTGCGATGGACTTCATGACTGGGTTGTCGAGATCGCCTCAGGGAAACAATGCTGTTTGGGTTGTAATCGACATGCTTAAAAAGGTTGCTCACTTCTTTCCGATCAAGGAGACCTTGAGTGTCGATGATCTGGGATGAATTTACATCAGAGAGATTATTCGTCTGCATGGAGTTCCACGCTCTATTGTTTCAGATAGAGATGCGCGCTTTACCTCTCGGTTCTAGCAGGGACTTCAGAAGGCCTTGGGTACACAGGTAATTTTGAGTACAGCATACCATCCCCAGACTGATGGCCAGTCTGAGCACACGATCCAGGTTCTTGAGGATATGCTCCGAGATTTCATTCTAGACTTTGACGGTTCTTGGGAGAAGCATATCCCTTTTATGGATTTCACCTACAACCACAGTTTCCAGGAGACCATTTAGATGGCGCCATATGAGGCTTTGTACGGTAGGCCATACCAATCACCCTTATGCTGACTGGAGGCAGGAGAGGCAGCTTTCCTGGGACCTCGTCTTGTTCAGGAGACTTCAGAGCAGATAGAGCTGATTTGGAAGAGGATGGCTACAGCATAGTCTCGACAAAAGTCTTATGATGATCAGCAGAGACGACTTTTGGAGTTCGAGGTCAGTGATTAGGTTTTCCTGCGTGTCACACCAAGGTTGGGACACAAGAGGATTCAGAGACAAGGTAAGCTTTCAACACGGTACGTCGGGCCATTTGAGGTCTTGGAGAGAGTTGGGCCGACCGCCTATCGGTTGAAGCTACCTCAGAGGTATCGGGCCATGCACGACGTCTTCCACGTATCTCAACTCCAACGTTACTTTTCAGACCCGTCTCAAGTCTTTCAGCCCGAGGAAGTTGAGATTGAAGCAGATGCATCGTTCAAGGAGCATCCTATCCGGATTGTCGATCGCAGTACGAAGGTTCTCTGCGGGTGGTCTGTTCCTCTGGTATGGGTGCTATGGAAGCACGAGCTAGTACAGGATGAGACCTGGGAGAGGGAGGCCGATGTATGATCTCAATGGCCGGAGCTGTTTGGGGTTTCTTCTTCTCCATCTTGTTAGGGAAATTCAGAGATGAATTTCTTTAAGGGGGGAAGTTTGTAAGAAACCAGATCTTCTTTTCAGGTACGTTTCCCCTTTTTATGGAGTTTTTAAGAAAAATGATTTTTCTGTAAATTTTCAAAGTACACGCCATGTACTTTCTGAGTATACGCCATCTACTCTTTTCCGACTCGAAGCCATGTGATGGCCGTGTCCGGGCCACACACACGGTGTGTAAGGATGAGTTGGAGGCCAGTTAATTCGGAGTACGGAAAAATTGAATTACACGCCGTGTACTCAATAAGTACACGCCGTGTACTTTTTTTTAATTAAACGGACCGGGGTCATGCCTAAACCCTAAAATCATCTTCTTCTCTAGATTTTGTCCGTCCGAGAGTGACCGTACGACCGGATCTTCGATGAGCTCCCGCCTCGCCGTCCGTTCTCTGATCCGAGCACGGTTGGTTGTGTTGGAATCGCAGCGGTGAATTCTTCCTTCTACTTTAGCCTTATTTCTTGATTCCTCATCATTTTCAAGTTATCATGGGATGAAAGTTTTGTGCATTTTCTCAGATCTACATTGTTCTAAGAGGAATCTGTCATCGTGGTTCATATATATCGATCTCCTTGGATCGGGGTAGGTGGTTTGTTCCTTTCTATAGAAAGTTGATGAATATTATGTGCAATTACCACCAATTCCCTTTAACGGGAAATTGTGTGTTCCTATTTTTCCCTTGTTGTATTTCCTTCTTTGCTTGATTGCTAGAGTAGATGTTTTGCCTGTGATTATAGTATCTTTACTGTACTTTGGATGTTTGATATGCTTGTTATGCCTGTTTGGCGTTTTTCCAGTTGCCATGCCTAGTTGTAGGATAGTGGAATTGCTACTTTTTTATGCTGTTGAGCCTTAGAATGATAGCCAAGTAGTTCTTGAGGTTTACTTGGACGATGCACGCACGCTGAGCATGTTTAGTTTTACTCAGGACTGTGAGAACCTAGAGTAGTAGACCAAAGGGAGAATTGACGGAAGGGCTTCTTCAGAGTGTCTTTTAATTATGATGCGAGACTATAGAGGGAATTGACGTTGAGTGCTTCCCTAGAGAGTCTGTAGAATATTGACGCAGACCACATGGGGAATTGACGTTGAGTGCTTCCCCAGAGAGCCTTTAGCATGATACGAGACTATAGGGGGAATTGACGGTGAGTGCTTCCTCAAAGAGTCTGCTTAATTATGTAGCTGAACCAGAGGGGTGAGATTGTGTGTGCCTCCCAGAGGGTTTCCAGTACTATAGGTTAAACCATAGGGGTTAGGCTGTGAGAGCTACCCATAGGGTTACCTGTTTTCTTCTTGTTGCTGACTTCTTACTTGTGTGCTTTACTTGTTATAACTATGGATTATAGCTGCTTGTGCTTTCCTGTTTACTGCTTCTTTTTTATTTACTGCCATGTATTCATTTGAATGTAAGGAACAAATCTTTGGGTGATTTTGTAACAGCCCAAGATTTTACAAAAAAATATTCTTTTTAATTTTATTAAAGTCTTGTGTTGTACAACACGCATCCTTGACTTGCCTTGCATTACACGCAATCACGACCTTCCTCGATAGCGTGTGTAATACGCAATACCGAGTTTCACTAAACAACGATATGCTATTAAAATATTATTAAAACTAGCCGTTATGAATAGTAATAACCACTTTTTAAAACTCTGTAAATCTTATTTTTCAAAATGAACTTCATTCTTGGATTCGGAGTATCGAATTTAGCCTAAGGTGAAATTTTGGTACTTTTCGGATAACTTTCATATTCTGATGAATAGTGAAAAATTACTAAATTATAATTAAAAACAACTTTTTTAATCGAAATAATTAATAGTGATAAATTATTAATTTGAGTGGTTTTAAAGTATATTTAGAATATATTTTTACAATTTAATACAATGTTGGTCATTGGATGTAATTTCACATTTAAACCAGACATAATCAAGTGTCAATCTTTTGATATATATTGTTTCCTAAAAACACGCTATTTATTTTAACAGCGGGATTTAATTATAAAATTAATTAATGCAACTTCTATGTTATGAATTTGGTAAAATAGATTTCATTTTTGAATTCGGAATATGAAATATAGCTTAGGATGAAATTTTGGCATTGTTCTGAAAAACATCAATTTTTGATGAATAGTGAAACTACTAAGTGGTAGTTAAAAAAACTGAATTTTTCATAAAACTTAATTTTGCCGCTTCTGTGAATGGAATTTCGAAAATCCGAGAGACACGGTTAATATCAAGGACTAAAATGTGGTTCAATGAGATGAAAATAATTTTTTGGTGAATAGTAACTTTTTACTTTTTTACCGCGGTTAATAGTAAATAGGGTAACTAAGGGTAAATATGATATTACTGTTACCCTAACACATGTCCTAATTCTATTGGACAAGTGTAATTCGACCAAAAACAAACTTAGGAATAAAATATGACCATTTAGGCCCACTTGGATTAGATTAGGACATTTATTATTAATTTATTTAAAGAAAGGTTAAAATAGTTAAAATCAAAGTTTAATAAGTAAATCATTTTTAATATGGGGTTATACATAAGATAAATTCGATTGTAAATATTCATTAGAAAGCTAAAAAGATTTCCTACATGATGGTATTTTATTTGTAATTTTTAGACATAAAATAATTTAATTTATTTATGACACAACGATGATGCAGTAATTATCTTATTAATGAAATATTGACATAATTGATGTTATAAACACCAAAATAAATGTAATTTGAGATTTTTTATGAATTCTACTAATTTTCTAGGTTACTATGATATATTAATGTTGATTTAATAAACTTGGTTCGAACATTTAATTCTGTTATGACTTTCACAAAAATCATATATCAAATAGTGTCAAAATTGACACAAAATAGTTTTTAAATCAAATATTATATTATTAATTGTTATTGTATTCATAAAAATCTAAGGTTCGGCCAAATGACTTAGATAAGGATATATATATTAATAATAAACAATTTGGGGTTCGTTTGTCATGTTATAGTAAGTTTATTAACCATATAGTGAAAGAAAACAAAAAGACATGGTAAAAGTTAAATTATTTAACTTAGAGTTAAATTTAATTGATAAGGTTAAAATAATATCCTAAACTTGTCTAAATTATATTGGTTGATAGGATTTCGACCCCTCCCCACCTTATCTTCGAAATAAGACCCTTTGGAACCATTATAAACCGATTTTGACTTTAATATAAAATAATATTTTGAGATATTCTTAAGGTGCCCCTCTCCTCCCTTATAAAAGGACACCTCCTCCCCCTCCTCCTAACACCAAATTGAGCACTCAATCTCTGACAACCCCTGCCAAAATCTCTTCTCCACTTCCCTAGAAACATCCTAGAGGTTCTGGTCTTCCTCAAAGACCAATTTTAGTTCCCTAAGAGGAGGTCTCCAAAAGGCGCTTCAAAGAAGAGGTAATTACCGTTACCAATTCTTTCATCTTTATTTCTTCTTCAACTTCTTCTTCTTAGGTTGTTTCATTATGAAGTAATAACATAAGTATCACTCATATACTGATATGTTATTATAAGTATGAAACAACCCTATTTCACCATCTATCCATCCTACGGAAAAAGAAATCACCGCGCGTGCGTACGTACGGAATACCGTCTCCACGCCGTGGTGTAATCTATTTTCCACCACCACCTTACATGGATGGGTATAATGGTGTAAAGAATAACTATACATAGTTATTACAACATCATATTGATTCTGATATATTTTATAATACACTCCAATTCAATTCAATATTTATAGAAATGATATCATCGCTCGTGCGTACGTACGGACTACCGTCTCCACGACGCGATGAGATTCATTCTCCATGTTAACCATTTAAGAATGATTATAATGTATATATAAGAAATAATAATGAAATATATGAAATTATAAAGATACTGGATTTATGTATATATATACATATGTATGTCATGTACTTACTTCCATTTCAAGACAATAAGGAAAGAAAAACATCGTTCATGCGTACGTACGGACTACCGTCTCCATGAACGGTGTTTTTCATTTTATTTATCTATCTATTATATATATACATATACTGAATATATATGATATATAAATCATATTTTATATTCTGGAAGTGAGTAAATCATGATATAAGTAATAATGATGTCAAGAACAACAAGTCAAAACACCTACGATAAATGAAACGATTTTACCCAAAACGCTTCTTTAACATGGAATTTACAAAAGAACGAGTAATATAATGTCATAAGTGAACCATATATGATATCATAACAATTAATATGATTCTGTAATAAGTCAATAACATGATTTAAATCATTATACAGGAGGTTCGGACACTTACAAAGCAAGTCGGACCTAAGGTAAGGGAAATATCACAATCTCATTTTTATCCGAGATTGTTTATTCGTAAGTATTTACTGGGGTGTATTTTATCATCCACATCCATGTTTACTCAATATGTAATATTATTTCCATCCACCTAAAATTGTTTAAATCCATTTTTACCCTTTGGTGAGTTTTTAGTAATACGTATGAAAGGAATCTTTTGTCGTTTTTCGTACGAGGTACTTTTTGACTTTTCCGACAAAAGTACGAAGAATGTTTTTTTTAACTTATACGGCACGAATGGATTTCTAGTGTTTTATAAAGCCTTATTTTCATGAAGATTACTCTAAAATATTTCATGACTATTTTTAATAAAATCTCTTTCTTTTAAAATTGCATGATGTTTTGTGAAAAGAAATTGATTTTGAAGAAGAAAGGATATTTTCCTCAAGAATTCAATTCTAGTGTTTTATCAAAATTATTTTCCATCTAAGATAATAAAGGGTTCTGTTTCTATCCATATTTTTACATTGATTTGACTATTTTTTGATGGAATTATGTTTATGAATTCCTTTATCTTATATGAATTGATTTATGATGTCATGATGTTTCAAGAATCCCATTTTCGTTACATGTGTTATGCGATGATGTATGTTTTATGATTATGTGGCACACATAAGAAAGGATTCATTATAAGATGGGTGGGACCTATATCTCCCTCCAATGAATTGGGTAATGATTTTATATCTCATGAGATAGACATGGCTGGAATGGTAGGTTATACCGGTTCAGTGAAACAGGACTGAAACGAGGGTTACTCGATTCAGAAAGGGACTTTGTCCACTAAGATAGTCTTGGCAATGAGTCTTGACTAACAAGAAATGATTCTCTATGATTATGTGTGAATGCCACAAAGTTTTATGTTTTATGTTATGATTATTGTGATTTCATTTCACTACTATGATTTATCCCATGTTATGAAATTATTCTCTCTTTTGCAGGTTAAGATTTCCAAAAGTTATGTTCTTATGAATATGATGTGATTGATTTTTCTTTTGTTTACCCTTACTGAGCATTTGAGCTCACCCTTTTATGTTTTCTTTTCCCCAGGATATAAAGAAAGGTTCTAGGTAAAAAAAAGGGGAAGATCTTTATGGGAGATATTGAAGATCTTTCACCACGATTAGAAGATTACGTTCCGAGTTTCCAAAGACACTAAACTATTACGATCCTTGTGTGTGTGTTTTTGTTATGTACTAAGTATTCCACAAAAGTAATGTAATGTCTATGTACGTCAAGATTCGGGTCTCTACAGTTGGTATCAGAGGAAAGGTTTAGTCAACCTTTGGAAACTAGGATGCGAAAACGTTAGTGAGATCCCTAGAGATATTTCTAAGGTATGTTTAGGGATGCCCCTAAGGATAAGTATACGTATAGGATATAGTTCTAGAACTATGGTAACAATATTAGATTAAACTAAAGATGATAGATATTTAAGTTACTCCCCCTTTATTATGATTTTTGCATCTAACACTATTCTGTTTGGGTTTTAGAAAATGGCTGGAAACAAGATGATTCATAATAATGGAGGATATGATGGACAATGGAATGATATTCTTCATGAGCAACCAAATGAAATGGGATTTGGAAGTCCAAACATCATTATTATGCCGAATAAGCAATCTCATAATATGATCAATAAAGTAAAATTTGGTAAGTTTCTTGACTCGACTAATAAGAGAAAGATGGAGTTCCATGATGATCATAGAGGAAAGAAAGTTCAATTTCCCCAATGTAAATCATGTGGGAAGAGGCATCAAGGAGAATGTTTCAAGGGAACTGGAAGATGATTTGGGTGTGGAAAAGAAGGACACAAAGCAAGTAAGTGCAAAGGAAAAGGGTCGGTTAACACCATGGATGAGGATAATGGTAATGCTACGACATCAAAAATGGTTAAGTGTTTTAAATGTGGAATGTATGGGAATTATGCAAACAAATGCCCTAAGGGAAAGACTAATGAAGAGAATCAGTATGGTCATATGGGTAGTATTTATGTGGATGATGATGAAGAGACTACAAATGATATGTGAGATGAAAGAATTTTTGAAGCTCGGACAATGGTTTGAGAATGTAGTGGAATGATTACATGTTTATCATGTGTAATTTTGGAATAAAGAGACATCTATGGATTGTTACACTGTTGTCTTTCCTTGTGTTTTGAAAGTGTATGATTAATGTTACCAGTATCCATGAAAGGTTATTCAGATATTTTTGGAATGTAGATGATATGCGCATAATGAAGGGATAAGGAGAAAATTAAATGTTTGATAGTATTCATGAGCTCATGATTGATATAAGGACTAAGTGATATCATGGTTTGAGTATATATAATTTTGAGGATTTTGGTATATGGAAAGAGTTAACTTTTAATAGAATTCATGTTTTCAATAAGGTTCAATGGGTATTCAAGAGAGTACAAGATTAAGGCCTTTGAATGTTTGGAATGTGACCAACAAGATATATCTTATGATATATGGGGGATCAACGATAGTATTAAATCTCTGGTAATTGTTTTCACTATATTATGAGAGTGGAATGCAGTATTATGTATAAGCCTAAAGATTATACTGGATTATGTTGGACATAAGTTAGTTTAAGGATAGAAGTTTTTTCGATATTATTGATGGGATGTTATAGTAATATAGTTTTAGAAAAAGGACAACCTGCAGGACGGGCGACAGCCCATCGCTTCGGACAAGGCTGTGGGAATCGAACCCACAACCGAAGTGCGACTGGCCTTTATCGCCTACCACTGACCTACAGGAAGTCCCTGTTTAGTAGAAACTAGTTTTATTATATTAATAAGTATGATATATGAAGTATAAGTCCATTTTAGGAACCATATATGATTAATCTCACTATAGATCGACTTATGTATATAAGTTTTGCTAACCTTTTGTTTGAGACAGATGGAATGACCTGTCATTCTATCACATGATCTGCTAACACTTCACGAATAACAAATTCAACTTCATTTATTTAAGAGATGAAGTGGAAATTGTTCAAAGCATGAACAACAGTGAGATTGTACCAAAATAAAGTAAGTATTTATTCTAATTCAAATTTTCAACTTTAGGGGAAATGATCTTGAAAACCAAAAATGTTGTCCTAGTGATCTTATACCTGATGAATCAGATGGTACCTTATATCATCACAAATCTATGGATTTGTGATTACTGGCTTTTCCATAGCCATGTTCTCTACCACTCTCCATCAGAACATGATGGTTAGATTTCTCTTCCATATCCATATTTTCACCTATGTGGAAACCCAATGATTAGCTTATTTGGGTAATCGTTACGCTTCATACTTTTGTTTTTAAATATTGGTTTTGATATTCCTTTTTACGATGTGGGTTTCTATTAAAGAAACTTTCAAATAGTAAACCATTTATAACCCCGACGAATTTCGAGGGCGAAATTCATTTTAAGGGGGGTAGAATGTAACAGCCCAAGATTTTATAAAAAAATATTCTTTTTAATTTTATTAAAGTCTTGTGTTGTACAACACGCATCCTTGACTTGCCTTGCATTACACGCAATCACGACCTTCCTCGATAGCGTGTGTAATACACAATACCGAGTTTCACTAAACAACGATATGCTATTAAAATATTATTAAAACTAGCCGTTATGAATAGTAATAACCACTTTTTAAAACTCTGTAAATCTTATTTTTCAAAATGAACTTCATTCTTGGATTCGGAGTATCGAATTTAGCCTAAGGTGAAATTTTGGTACTTTTCGGATAACTTTCATATTCTGATGAATAGTGAAAAATTACTAAATTATAATTAAAAACAAATTTTTTAATCGAAATAATTAATAGTGATAAATTATTAATTTGAGTGGTTTTAAAGTATATTTAGAATATATTTTTACAATTTAATACAATGTTGGTCATTGGATGTAATTTCACATTTAAACCAGACATAATCAAGTGTCAATCTTTTGATATATATTGTTTCCTAAAAACACGCTATTTATTTTAACAGCGGGATTTAATTATAAAATTAATTAATGAAACTTCTATGTTATGAATTTGGTAAAATAGATTTCATTTTTGAATTCGGAATATGAAATATAGCTTAGGATGAAATTTTGGCATTGTTCTGAAAAACATCAATTTTTGATGAATAGTGAAACTACTAAGTGGTAGTTAAAAAAACTGAATTTTTCATAAAACTTAATTTTGCCGCTTCTGTGAATGGAATTTCGAAAATCCGAGAGACACGGTTAATATCAAGGACTAAAATGTGGTTCAATGAGATGAAAATAATTTTTTGGTGAATAGTAACTTTTTACTTTTTTACCGCGGTTAATAGTAAATAGGGTAACTAAGGGTAAATATGATATTACTGTTACCCTAACACATGTCCTAATTCTATTGGACAAGTGTAATTCGACCAAAAACAAACTTAGGAATAAAATATGACCATTTAGGCCCACTTAGATTAGATTAGGACATTTATTATTAATTTATTTAAAGAAAGGTTAAAATAGTTAAAATCAAAGTTTAATAAGTAAATCATTTTTAATATGGGGTTATACATAAGATAAATTCGATTGTAAATATTCATTAGAAAGCTAAAAAGATTTCCTACATGATGGTATTTTATTTGTAATTTTTAGACATAAAATAATTTAATTTATTTATGACACAACGATGATGCAGTAATTATCTTATTAATGAAATATTGACATAATTGATGTTATAAACACCAAAATAAATATAATTTGAGATTTTTTATGAATTCTACTAATTTTCTAGGTTACTATGATATATTAATGTTGATTTAATCAACTTGGTTCGAACATTTAATTCTGTTATGACTTTCAAAAAAATCATATATCAAATAGTGTCAAAATTGACACAAAATAGTTTTTAAATAAAATATTATATTATTAATTGTTATTGTATTCATAAAAATCTAAGGTTCGGCCAAATGACTTAGATAAGGATATATGTATTAATAATAAACAATTTGGGGTTCGTTTGGCATGTTATAGTAAGTTTATTAACCATATAGTGAAAGAAAACAAAAAGACATGGTAAAAGTTAAATTATTTAACTTAGAGTTAAATTTAATTGATAAGGTTAAAATAATATCCTAAACTTGTCTAAATTATATTGGTTGATAGGATTTAGACCCCTCCCCACCTTATCTTCGAAATAAGACCCTTTAGAACCATTATAAACCGATTTTGACTTTAATATAAAATAATATTTTGAGATATTCCTAAGGTGCCCCTCTCCTCCCTTATAAAAGGACACCTCCTCCCCCTCCTCCTCACACCAAATTGAGCACTCAATCTCGGCCAACCCCTGCCCAAATCTCTTCTCCACTTCCCTAGAAACATCCTAGAGGTTCTGGTCTTCCTCAAAGACCAATTTTAGTTCCCTAAGAGGAGGTCTCCAAAAGGCGCTTCAAAGAAGAGGTAATTACCGTTACCAATTCTTTCATCTTTATTTCTTCTTCAACTTCTTCTTCTTAGGTTGTTTCGTTATGAAGTAATAACATCAGTATCACTCATATACTGATATGTTATTATAAGTATGAAACAACCCTATTTCACCATCTATCCATCCTACGGAAAAAGAAATCACCGCGCGTGCGTACGTACGGAATACCGTCTCCACGCCGTGGTGTAATCTATTTTCCACCACCAACTTACATGGATGGGTATAATGGTGTAAAGAATAACTATACATAGTTATTACAACATCATATTGATTCTGATATATTTTATAATCCACTCCAATTCAATTCAATATTTATAGAAATGATATCATCGCTCGTGCGTACGTACGGACTACCGTCTCCACGACGCGATGAGATTCATTCTCCATGTTAACCATTTAAGAATGATTATAATGTATATATAAGAAATAATAATGAAATATATGACATTATAAAGCTACTGGAATTATATATATATATACATATGTATGTCATGTACTTACTTCCATTTCAAGACAATAAGGAAAGAAAAACATCGTTCATGCGTACGTACGGACTACCGTCTCCATGAACGGTGTTTTTCATTTTATTTATCTATCTATTATATATATATATACTGAATATATATGATATATAAATCATATTTTATATTCTGGAAGTGAGTAAATCATGATATAAGTAATAATGATGTCAAGAACAACAAGTCAAAACAGCTACGATAAATGAAACGATTTTACCCAAAACGCTTCTTTAACATGGAATTTACAAAAGAACGGGTAATATAATGTCATAAGTGAACCATATATGATATCATAACAATTAATATGATTCTTTAATAAGTCAATAACATGATTTAAATCATTATACAGGAGGTTCGGACACTTACAAAGCAAGTCGGACCTAAGGTAAGGGAAATATCACAATCTCATTTTTATCCGAGATTGTTTATTCGTAAGTATTTACTGGGGTGTATTTTATCATCCACATCCATGTTTACTCAATATGTAATATTATTTCCATCCACCTAAAATTGTTTAAATCCATTTTTACCCTTTGGTGAGTTTTTAGTAATACGTATGAAAGGAATCTTTTGTCGTTTTTTGTACGAGGTACTTTTTGACTTTTCCGACAAAAGTACGAAGAATGTTTTTTTTAACTTATACGGCACGAACGGATTTCTAGTGTTTTATAAAGCCTTATTTTCCTGAATATTACTCTAAAAGATTTCATGACTATTTTTAATAAAATCTCTTTCTTTTAAAATTGCATGATGTTTTGTGAAAAGAAATTGATTTTGAAGAAGAAAGGATATTTTCCTCAAGAATTCAATTCAAGTGTTTTATCAAAATTATTTTCCATCTAAGATAATAAAGGGTTCTGTTTCTATCCATATTTTTACATTGATTTGACTATTTTGTGATGGAATTATGTTTATGAATTCCTTTATCTTATATGAATTGATTTATGATGTCATGATGTTTCAAGAATCCCATTTTCGTTACATGTGTTATGCGATGATGTATGTTTTATGATTATGTGGCACACATAAGAAAGGATTCATTATAAGATGGGTGGGACCTATATCTCCCTCCAATGAATTGGGTAATGATTTTATATCTCATGAGATAGACATGGCTGGAATGGTAGGTTATACCGGTTCAGTGAAACAGGACTGAAACGAGGGTTACTCGATTCAGAAAGGGACTTTGTCCACTAAGATAGTCTTGGCAATGAGTCTTGACTAACAAGAAATGATTCTCTATGATTATGTGTGAATGCCACAAAGTTTTATGTTTTATGTTATGATTATTGTGATTTCATTTCACTACTATGATTTATCCCATGTTATGAAATTATTCTCTCTTTTGCAGGTTAAGATTTCCAAAAGTTATGTTCTTATGAATATGATGTGATTGATTTTTCTTTTGTTTACCCTTACTGAGCATTTGAGCTCACCCTTTTATGTTTTCTTTTCCCCAGGATATAAAGAAAGGTTCTAGGTAAAAAAAAGGGGAAGATCTTTATGGGAGATATTGAAGATCTTTCACCACGATTAGAAGATTACGTTCCGAGTTTCCAAAGACACTAAACTATTACGATCCTTGTGTGTGTGTTTTTGTTATGTACTAAGTATTCCGCAAAAGTAATGTAATGTCTATGTACGTCAAGATTCGGGTCTCTACAGTTGGTATCAGAGGAAAGGTTTATTCAACCTTTGGAAACTAGGATGCGAAAACGTTAGTGAGATCCCTAGATATATTTCTAAGGTATGTTTAGGGATGCCCCTAAGGATAAGTATAATTATAGGATATAGTTCTAGAACTATGGTAACAATATTAGATTAAACCAAAGATGATAGATATTTAAGTTACTCCCCCTTTATTATGATTTTTGCATCTAACACTATTCTGTTTGGGTTTTAGAAAATGGCTGGAAACAAGATGATTCACAATAATGGAGGATATGATGGACAATGGAATGATATTCTTCATGAGCAACCAAATGAAATGGGATTTGGAAGTCCAAACATCATTATTATGCCGAATCAGCAATCTCATAATATGATCAATAAAGTAAAATTTGGTAAGTTTCTTGACTCGACTAATAAGAGAAAGATGGAGTTCCATGATGATCATAGAGGAAAGAAAGTTCAATTTCCCCAATGTAAATCATGTGGGAAGAGGCATCAAGGAGAATGTTTCAAGGGAACTGGAAGATGCTTTGGGTGTGGAAAAGAAGGACACAAAGCAAGTAAGTGCAAAGGAAAAGGGTCGGTTAACACCATGGATGAGGATAATGGTAATGCTACGACATCAAAAATGGTTAAGTGTTTTAAATGTGGAATGTATGGGCATTATGCAAACAAATGCCCTAAGGGAAAGACTCATGAAGAGAATCAGTATGGTCATATGGGTAGTATTTATGTGGATGATGATGAAGAGACTACAAATGATATGTGAGATGAAATAATTTTTGAAGCTCGGACAATGGTTTGAGAATGTAGTGGAATGATTACATGTTTATCATGTGTAATTTTGGAATAAAGAGACATCTATGGATTGTTACACTGTTGTCTTTCCTTGTGTTTTGAAAGTGTATGATTAATGTTACCAGTATCCATGAAAGGTTATTCAGATATTTTTGGAATGTAGATGATATGCGCATAATGAAGGGATAAGGAGAAAATTAAATGTTTGATAGTATTCATGAGCTCATGATTGATATAAGGACTAAGTGATATCATGGTTTGAGTATATATAATTTTGAGGATTTTGGTATATGGAAAGAGTTAACTTTTAATAGAATTCATGTTTTCAATAAGGTTCAATGGGTATTCAAGAGAGTACAAGATTAAGGCCTTTGAATGTTTGGAATGTGACCAACAAGATATATCTTATGATATATGGGGGATCAACGATAGTATTAAATCTCTGGTAATTGTTTTCACTATATTATGAGAGTGGACTGCAGTATTATGTATAAGCCTAAAGATTAGACTGGATTATGTTGGACATAAGTTAGTTTAAGGATAGAAGTTTTTTCGATATTATTGATGGGATGTTATAGTAATATAGTTTTAGAAAAAGGACAACCTGCAGGACGGGCGACAACCCATCGCTTCGGACAAGGCTGTGGGAATCGAACCCACAATCGAAGTGCGACTGGCCTTTATCGCCTACCACTGACCTACAGGAAGTCCCTGTTTAGTAGAAACTAGTTTTATTATATTAAGCAGTATGATATATGAAGTATAAGTCCATTTTAGGAACCATATATGATTAATCTCACTATAGATCGACTTATGTATATAAGTTTTTCTAACCTTTTGTTTGAGACAGATGGAATGACCTGTCATTCTATCACATGATCTGCTAACACTTCACGAATAACAAATTCAACTTCATTTATTTAAGAGATGAAGTGGAAATTGTTCAAAGCATGAACAACAGTGAGATTGTACCAAAATAAAGTAAGTATTTATTCTAATTCAAATTTTCAACTTTAGGGGAAATGATCTTGAAAACCAAAAATGTTGTCCTAGTGATCTTATACCTGATGAATCAGATGGTACCTTATATCATCACAAATCTATGGATTTGTGATTACTGGCTTTTCCATAGCCATGTTCTCTACCACTCTCCATCAGAACATGATGGTTAGATTTCTCTTCCATATCCATATTTTCACCTATGTGGAAACCCAATGATTAGCTTATTTGGGTAATCGTTACGTTTCATACTTTTGTTTTTAAAGATTGGTTTTGATATTCCTTTTTACGATGTGGGTTTCTATTAAAGAAACTTTCAAATAGTAAACCATTTATAACCCCGACGAATTTCGAGGGCGAAATTCATTTTAAGGGGGGTAGAATGTAACAGCCCAAGATTTTATAAAAAAATATTCTTTTTAATTTTATTAAATTCTTGTGTTGTACAACACGCATCCTTGACTTGCCTTTCATTACACGCAATCACGACCTTCCTCGATAGCGTGTGTAATACGCAATACCGAGTTTCACTAAACAACGATATGCTATTAAAATATTATTAAAACTAGCTGTTATGAATAGTAATAACCACTTTTTAAAACTCTGTAAATCTTATTTTTCAAAATGAACTTCATTCTTGGATTCGGAGTATCGAATTTAGCCTAAGGTGAAATTTTGGTACTTTTCGGATAACTTTCATATTCTGATGAATAGTGAAAAATTACTAAATTATAATTAAAAACAACTTTTTTAATCGAAATAATTAATAGTGATAAATTATTAATTTGAGTGGTTTTAAAGTATATTTAGAATATATTTTTACAATTTAATACAATGTTGGTCATTGGATGTAATTTCACATTTAAACCAGACATAATCAAGTGTCAATCTTTTGATATATATTGTTTCCTAAAAACACGCTATTTATTTTAACAGCGGGATTTAATTATAAAATTAATTAATGCAACTTCTATGTTATGAATTTGGTAAAATAGATTTCATTTTTGAATTCGGAATATGAAATATAGCTTAGGATGAAATTTTGGCATTGTTCTGAAAAACATCAATTTTTGATGAATAGTGAAACTACTAAGTGGTAGTTAAAAAAACTGAATTTTTCATAAAACTTAATTTTTCCGCTTCTGTGAATGGAATTTCGAAAATCCGAGAGACACGGTTAATATCAAGGACTAAAATGTGGTTCAATGAGATGAAAATAATTTTTTTGGTGAATAGTAACTTTTTACTTTTTTACCGCGGTTAATAGTAAATAGGGTAACTAAGGGTAAATAAGATATTACTGTTACCCTAACACATGTCCTAATTCTATTGGACAAGTGTAATTCGACCAAAAACAAACTTAGGAATAAAATATGACCATTTAGGCCCACTTGGATTAGATTAGGACATTTATTATTAATTTATTTAAAGAAAGGTTAAAATAGTTAAAATCAAAGTTTAATAAGTAAATCAATTTTAATACGGGGTTATACATAAGATAAATTCGATTGTAAATATTAATTAGAAAGCTAAAAATATTTCCTACATGATGGTATTTTATTTGTAATTTTTAGACATAAAATAATTTAATTTATTTATGACACAACGATGATGCAGTAATTATCTTATTAATGAAATATTGACATAATTGATGTTATAAACACCAAAATAAATGTAATTTGAGATTTTTTATGAATTCCACTAATTTTCTAGGTTACTATGATATATTAATGTTGATTTAATCAACTTGGTTCGAACATTTAATTCTGTTATGACTTTCACAAAAATCATATATCAAATAGTGTCAAAATTGACACAAAATAGTTTTTAAATCAAATATTATATTATTAATTGTTATTGTATTCCTAAAAATCTAAGGTTCGGCCAAATGACTTAGATAAGGATATATATATTAATAATAAACAATTTGGGGTTCGTTTGGCATGTTATAGTAAGTTTATTAACCATATAGTGAAAGAAAACAAAAAGACATGGTAAAAGTTAAATTATTTAACTTAGAGTTAAATTTAATTGATAAGGTTAAAATAATATCCTAAACTTGTCTAAATTATATTGGTTGATAGGATTTCGACCCCTCCCCACCTTATCTTCGAAATAAGACCCTTTGGAACCATTATAAACCGATTTTGACTTTAATATAAAATAATATTTTGAGATATTCCTAAGGTACCCCTCTCATCCCTTATAAAAGGACACCTCCTCCCCCTCCTCCTCACACCAAATTGAGCACTCAAGCTCGGCCAACCCCTGCCAAAATCTCTTCTCCACTTCCCTAGAAACATCCTAGAGGTTATGGTCTTCCTCAAAGACCAATTTTAGTTCCCTAAGAGGAGGTCTCCAAAAGGCGCTTCAAAGAAGAGGTAATTACCGTTACCAATTCTTTCATCTTTATTTCTTCTTCCACTTCTTCTTCTTAGGTTGTTTCATTATGAAGTAATAACATCAGTATCACTCATATACTGATATGTTATTATAAGTATGAAACAACCCTATTTCACCATCTATCCATCCTACGGAAAAAGAAATCACCGCGCGTGCGTACGTACGGAATACCGTCTCCACGCCGTGGTGTAATCTATTTTCCACCACCACCTTACATGGATGGGTATAATGGTGTAAAGAATAACTATACATAGTTATTACAACATCATATTGATTCTGATATATTTTATAATCCACTCCAATTCAATTCAATATTTATAGAAATGATATCATCGCTCGTGCGTACGTACGGACTACCGTCTCCACGACGCGATGAGATTCATTCTCCATGTTAACCATTTAAGAATGATTATAATGTATATATAAGAAATAATAATGAAATATATGACATTATAAAGCTACTGTATTTATGTATATATATACATATGTATGTCATCTACTTACTTCCATTTCAAGACAACAAGGAAAGAAAAACAGCGTTCATGCGTACGTACGGACTACCGTCTCCATGAACGGTGTTTTTCATTTTATTTATCTATCTACTATATATATATATATATACTGAATATATATGATATATAAATCATATTTTATATTCTGGAAGTGAATAAATCATGATATAAGTAATAATTATGTCAAGAACAACAAGTCAAAACACCTACGATAAATGAAACGAATTTACCCAAAACGCTTCTTTAACATGGAATTTACAAAAGAACGGGTAATATAATGTCATAAGTGAACCATATATGATATCATAACAATTAATATGATTCTGTAATAAGTCAATAACATGATTTAAATCATTATACAGGAGGTTCGGACACTTACAAAGCAAGTCGGACCTAAGGTAAGGGAAATATCACAATCTCATTTTTATCCGAGATTGTTTATTCGTAAGTATTTACTGGGGTGTATTTTATCATCCACATCCATGTTTACTCAATATGTAATATTATTTCCATCCACCTAAAATTGTTTAAATCCATTTTTACCCTTTGGTTAGTTTTTAGTAATACGTATGAAAGGAATCTTTTGTCGTTTTTCGTACGAGGTACTTTTTGACTTTTCCGACAAAAGTACGAAGAATGTTTTTTTTAACTTATACGGCACGAACGGATTTCTACTGTTTTATAAAGCCTTATTTTCATGAAGATTACTCTAAAAGATTTCATGACTATTTTCAATAAAATCTCTTTCTTTTAAAATTGCATGATGTTTTGTGAAAAGAAATTGATTTTGAAGAAGAAAGGATATTTTCCTCAAGAATTCAATTCAAGTGTTTTATCAAAATTATTTTCCATCTAAGATAATAAAGGGTTTTGTTTCTATCCATATTTTTACATTGATTTGACTATTTTGTGATGGAATTATGTTTATGAATTCCTTTATCTTATATGAATTGATTTATGATGTCATGATGTTTCAAGAATCCCATTTTTGTTACATGTGTTATGCGATGATGTATGTTTTATGATTATGTGGCACACATAAGAAAGGATTCATTATAAGATGGGTGGGACCTATATCTCCCTCCAATGCATTGGGTAATGATTTTATATCTCATGAGATAGACATGGCTGGAATGGTAGGTTATACCGGTTCAGTGAAACAGGACTGAAACGAGGGTTACTCGATTCAGAAAGGGACTTTGTCCACTAAGATAGTCTTGGCAATGAGTCTTGACTAACAAGAAATGATTCTCTATGATTATGTGTGAATGCCACAAAGTTTCATGTTTTATGTTATGATTATTGTGATTTCATTTCACTACTATGATTTATCCCATGTTATGAAATTATGCTCTCTTTTGCAGGTTAAGATTTCCAAAAGGTATGTTCTTATGAATATGATGTGATTGATTTTTCTTTTGTTTACCCTTACTGAGCATTTGAGCTCACCCTTTTATGTTTTCTTTTCCCTAGGATATAAAGAAAGGTTCTAGGTAAAAAAAAGGGGAAGATCTTTATGGGAGATATTGAAGATCTTTCACCACGATTAGAAGATTACGTTCCGAGTTTCCAAAGACACTAAACTATTACGATCCTTGTGTGTGTGTTTTTGTTATGTACTAAGTATTCCGCAAAAGTAATGTAATGTCTATGTACGTCAAGATTCGGGTCTCTACAGATTTCCTACTGGGATTTTATCTCACACCCTGTTTGGGACATTCTTTTGGGCCCAATCAGACTATGTTGCTGCATGTATAGACAAGGGAAAAGTCCCTTCTACTTCAAGATCTTGATTGCACCAGGAGCTGGGGAGCATGGGACTGAGCTATGGCTCGTGATTCCGAGGAGCTTACTTTGTTTTCTTTTGCACTTGGTTTCAGTTTTATTTCAGCACGTTTTTGTGTTTGATATTTTACTTAGATACTTGTACCTACTGCATCATTTTCATCATAGTTATATATCTACACTGCTTCCACTGTTTGGTTTCTGTTGTTATGCATGTCGTTTACTGCTTCTGCTTTTATTGTTGTTTTCTTACCTTGTATTCCTTACCGAATGAGGGCATAGTTTCCCCACAGACTCACCAAGGTTCTCAATATTAATCGGTAGCCTCTGGAGTTTGGGGAAATGCGCTTGAGGTCATGTGGCGAACCGGGTACGGGGCACCAGTGGAGGGGCTCCGGACTCGGGTCGTTACAAAATATTTTCAGAACACTCCCACAGAGTGTCTAAGACAAAACTCTTCATATTTAATAAAATTCAAATTTAAACAAGCTAGGTTCCAATAAAGTAGTGCACACATGATTATATTTAATGAAATTTGAATATAGTATAAAATAATTATAAATAAATTTATATAGAATCAAAATAATTAATGATTATTTAATTAATAATTAAACAAATAAAATCATCTGAAATAAACATGCAGTGATTAAAAATATAAAAGAGTTTGTCAAATAGAGCCCATTTTGAAGTAAAAAATAACATTGTATATATGGTACCACATACTCCACTAATGATCATTCAAAGAAGAACTATACATCTCCCCATGAAACCCCCTTCACAAAATCTTATGAATTCTCCTCATCAAAGCCCTATTTCTTCTCATGGATGCACCATTTCTTTTTACGAAAGCTTAACTTATTCTCATAGAAGTTCCATTACATATCACAAAAGCTCATTACTTCTCATGGAAGTTCCATTTCTTTACATAGACGAATAATCATATATGTTCCATTTCACTCATGTAAGTTTAGTACTTTGTCAAATTTTCACTCATAAAATCTTCTCATGGAAGGAAATTTACACTCATGGAAGAAAATGAAAACTTTTGGAAGAAAACAATTTCTCATGGAATCCTACTCATATAAGCTTAAGATAACTCATAGATGGATAATTTACACACAAGAAAGGTATATCATACTTAAAAAGAGAAAAAATATCCTCACAGAAGCTCAAATACTCACAGAATCATGACTCTCATGAATAGTGCATACTTAACCAAAAATATACAAAACAGTAAAAAATAAAAGCTATGAGAAATTATAATTTTATAAAAAAAGGTAATATATTTATAAAAAATAATAATAAATAAAATTGATCAAGGATCCAATTCAACATTCTCCCCCTTTTTTATAATTAAAAAAGATCCATATTTCCCCCTTTTGAAATTGATAAAAAAGATTAAAGAAATGCGCCTTTCTTAAATATACTAATGGATTAAGATAGATTATTGAGAAAAAATATAACCCTTATAATGTTAACATCAAAAATGAAAATCTCCCTCTGAATGATTAATAGGAGATAAACCAACCCTAAAAGTTACATCGAATTTAAAAAGACCCCCCTTAATGATTACTAGGAAATAAACTAACCCTAAAAGTTACATCGAGTACATAACTATTATTTCTCTAAATTAATGTATTTATGATCAGTGTTACCATGTTTAAATAGCTATATTTGCATAATAGTATAAATTATTTTGAAAAAATATTTTAAAATCCTCAAGGATCCATAAAAACATTTCAATATTTTTAAATAATGACATATAATTATTTTCAATGAGTATATTCCATTTAAACAAATAAGTACTTACCGATGAGCCATAAAACAAAACATATTAAATATATATACTGGAAAAATAAAATATATTTAAAGTTTTAGCATAGAATATGAGTCAAAATCTCCCTAAATATATGTTGTATGATTAAATTTCCATTATTCCAAGTTCAAATTTGATTTTATCAAATTTAGCTAAGACAAGGGGCTTATAAATATATTAATAAACTAAATTTACAATGAAATAAATTCAAAATTGTTATTTCTTTTTAGAGAATGAACTCTAAGAAAATGAAATATTACATGAATATGATTATTCCTAGAATGTTGTAAATGATTTTAGGAAATATAAACAGCCAAATTATTGTCACAAAATATTGGAATCCTTTTAAAAATCAAATAAAAATCAAAAAGTTTTTGTTTAATCCATAAAGAGTATGAACAATGAGAAGAAAAAACAATAAAATCATTCTCATAAGTTGATAAAAATGCTAAATTTTGTTTCTTTTAACTCCATGAAACTAAATTTTATGAAGAAAGTGAAATGTAACTCTTTTTATTTTTCTATCCCACAACCACCTAAATCAGAATATGAAAAACTAGTTAGTTTTAATGAAGTATCTGCAAGATAAAATAATTTAAGATTCATGAAACCTTTAACATTTTTAATTGTTTTTTAACTTCCTTTAAATGAATTTGTTTTAGTATTATATTGGATTCTTGCACATATAAAAACTAAAAAAATTAAATCATGTATGGATGTTATCAAATAGATAAAACTAAAAACAACTATAAACTTCATATTATCTATAGGTTTTTCAACTTCATTATAATATAACTTACAAGAAGTATTTATTATAATATTTGAACTTTAAAAACATCCAGACTAAAAATTTTATCTAATTATTTTTCATATTTTTATTGATTAATAGATATATCATATTTTCCTTGAACTATTTGAAAACTCAAAAATTAATTCAGTTCACTCATAAGGGTCTTATCAAATTTTAAAGACATTAGATTAAAAATTCATTAAAAATAAAATTACTTGAGGATTCAAATACAATACCATCAATATATATTTGAAAAATTAAGCTGTCATGTGAATCCATTTTAAAAATAGAGTTAGATAATTTTTTTCCTTTTAAAAACCATTAATCAAAATAAATAATAACAAATTATCATACCAAAATCAAGGTTCTTATTTAAAAACAAAAAGTGAAAGTTTTAAAACATGGTTAGGTTTTGATTCATTCTAAAAACCCAGAGGTTATTTTTTAATTTTTTTTTCAAAAATATATCCATTCAAAAATGAAATTTTGGAATCTATTTGAAAAAGTTTAATTACATTGTGAGATATATATTCCAAAATAATTCTTGTTTATTTTAATCAATAAACCAAAGAAAATGATTCTTCAAAATCAATTCCTTCTTATTGATTGTAAACTTAAGACAATAACTTGGATTTTATTCTAATTATTTAACCAGATTCATCTAACTTGTTTCTAAATATCCATTTGGTGCCAATATTATAATGATCCTTAGGGATTAAAGTAGGGTCCAGACTTTATTCATATTAAAATTATTTAATTATTCATGTATTTCCGTAATAAGTTTTGAATAAAACAATGTTTAATAAATATTTTAAGGAACAAAATCCTAAATGAAAGCATGATAAACACAAATATTCAAAACAGATCTTCTTGTTTTCACATATGTTTAGACATTTCCAAACTATTTATCTAAATGATGATCCCTATGAGTATTCCAAGATCTTTCACATTTTGAATCATATTGAGAAAGAATATTCTCCCCTTCTATATGTGCATCTTTATCTCATGTTATTTCTACATTAAAAATAAATTCTCTAAATTCATCTTCAAGTTGATCTAAATAATATTCCATTTTACTCAATGATTTTTCCTCAAAATCAATATGAATTGATTAATTAACAACTTAGGTACTTTTTCTATAAACTCTATATACTTTAATATTATTTGAATAACCTTTGGTTACACCTTCATAATATTTTTCTTAAAATTTATCAAAGGAATCCTTTGTATTAAGAATGAAAACCTTACAACCAAAAACACTGAAATATACAATTTTTGGTTTCCTACCTTTCCAAACTTCATATGGTTTATTTTTAAACATGGGTCTTAAGATAAATCAATTAGATAAACAGAAACCTATATTTATATCCTATAAAAAAATATTAATTTAATTAAACTCATTTGGTTCTTATCATTTCTTGAAGGGTTCTATTTTTTTCATTTCTATAATATTGTTTTGTTTTGGTGTTCTAGGTGAGGATTTTTTTTGAAAATACCCATTTTTTTCAAAGAACTGGATAAATTCTAGATTCTATAATTTTACCTGATTATCACTTATAATTTATTTTCTTTTATGTACTTTATCTTTTTAAACTAGTTTATAATAAGAGATACACTTAGAAAAAGTTCTAGATTTAAATTTAAGAAAAATAATCCTATGCATATCTAGAAAAATCATCACTAATTACAAAAAAATATCTATTTCCACCTAAACTACCAGTTTTAAAAAGACCAAATAATTCCAAATGAATAATCTCAAGAATATATGTGTTACTTACCTATTTTCTTGATTTGAAACTTCTTCTATGGTGTTTACCTTTCACACAGGAATTACATACATTAGTGCTATCATCTTTAAGTCCAGGAAGCTAAAAAAGTATTTTATTTTTGGACTGTTTATATATTAGCCTAAAATTAGCATGTCCTAGCCTCCCATGACATAAAATATCATCATATTGTACATTATTTAAATATTTAACATTTTGATAACAAATCTTAGAAAATTAATGGTTTAAATGTTATATTTTCTATTTGCATAAAAGATGACATATTTATTTTTAAATAAAATTCACTTATAATTTTGTAATTTAAAAAACATACCATAATCATATAATTTTGATATTATTATTAAATTATGTTTTAAACCTTTAGAAAATAATAATTTATAAATAACAACAACGTTTGAGATGACAAATTCTCCAAAATATTTTACCTTTCCCTTTGAGTTATCACCAAAAGTAAAATTGCATCCATTAAATTTTTTGAATGGTAGAAAGTTTGAAACATCACCAATCATGTGTCTTGTGCATCCACTATCAATGTACCAAATATCAGTATTGGAACTTCAAAGGAACAATTCCTACAAAATCAGTTTTATGAACATTTTGGTACCCATACAAACTTGGGTCCAATCGGGTTAGAATAAGATTTCATGGGAACCCATATTGATTTCAAAAATGTGTTCATTGGTAATCTAGAAGACAATGATTTAGAGATAAAAGACTTGGTTAAACTAAGAGACTATGAAAATCACAAGGAGTGTTTATTTGCATAATATCCCTTCATTTAACATCTAAATCATATAAAACTTGAAACATTTCCTCTTAAACCTTTAACAAAGAAGGTTTTATATATCTTTGGTATAATATTATCATATCCAAGACATTTTTTATTTTTTTCATTTTTTTCAAACTCATAATTTTATCTTAAATTTTTATTCCTTGAATAAAAGTAGATAAAACCACCTTCATCCTTTTAATTTGTTTTTTTAAGTTTGTCATTTTATTCTAAAAAATCAAATTTATTTCCTTGATATTCTTCATATTTATTCTAAAAATCATTAAGTTTGATATTTTCAGGTTGAAAAATTTCCATATTTATAAAAACTTTATCATTTGATCTTGAAGAAATACTTTTTAATTATTGATTTTTAGTAATAACATTCTTATATTTATGATAATATGAAATCATATATACATTTTTCTATCATTTTGTTAAATATTACCCTTGTTTTTACCCAATAATGAACCAAGTATGTGTTGTTTATTACATAAAATAGGTTTACAGGGTTCTAAATCAAAAAATGAAAAAACTGACAAAAAATTCCCATTACACATCGTGAAACTTTATTACACGACGTGTATGCAATTTTCACAGCATTAGGAAAAGTTGTGAAGGATGTCATGAAAAATTTTAATTCATGAAGCCATTACATGAAGTGATTCACCAATAAACATCATGTAACCTTTGAATTCAATTCCAACTTAAATATAAATCCCATAGGAAGATACATGCTATGAGTCCCAAATACACGCCATGAAAGGAGTTAAAGTTCCAAAACTCTGAATGAGATTTAGGTGAGATTAAAAAAGATTCAAAAATTGTGTAAGAAAAATTCGATCAAAATTAAATGACATGAAACAACATTACATGTCATGTAATATCCTGATTATTTACCTAAAATAGGTGTAACATGAACACAATAGAAGGTACCTTTTGATTTATCCTGTTTTCTCTATCGTTTCTCTCGATTATTCTTCGACCCTTTCTCCCTAAAATCAACTTTTATAAAGTATTTTCATTTTTTTTCATTTACTCAAGCACTGTAGATCAATTTTAAAGTGTTCATCATCCCTTTTTTCATCACCAACACTATTCTATGAACATTCATTGACTCGAACACCAACATATGATGAATATGAAATAAACTTGTTCTTATTCTTATTTCCAGTAAGTAGTTGATTGAAATTGGATTTTATTTGAGATTTATATTTCTTATTCTTAGTTGAATGTCTTATAATTGGTTAATTTGAATCGTTGCATGTTTTTATATCATTTAATCTTAATATCTATTGGCATGGTAATAATGATTTCAATTCATTATCTATCTATAATCGATTCTACAATGAGTAAATGAAATTCTTAGGGTAGGGATCAAGAGTAGGGGTGATTGATCTAATTAATCTATAATTATCATCTTTGTAATCTCTAGGAATTGTAATCAAGTTAAATAATAAATTTTAATCCAATTATTTTAAGCAACCTTAACCATAGGAACCTTGAATGAATGACCCTAATATAATTGGATTAGAGTAGACTATGACCACTATCCATTGAAACCTTTTGATTTTGAAGCTAGTATTAATGAAACATTATTGTAGCTATATCCCTACTGAGGAATAACTATCTCTTGGATAGATCAATTTGGTTTGACCATAGCCAACTAGTGACCTCCCCTTGCTTCGCAACCTAAACTTTAGGACCATAACAAGTTAGAATTAAATATCAACATTTCTCATGACCCCCAAAATCGATCCTGATCCCTTCCTTATCTTTGATCCTAAAGTAAGTTTTCTTAGTGTCAGTTTTCCCAAACTCAAGAGAAATACTATGAAAAAGGAATCTAAGTCTTATTTTCTATACAAAATCTCTTTTTCCCCATGGGATTGACCCCACACTATCACTATAATACATCCTAGTAACAAGTGTAGTTTGAGAAATATAAATATAATCTGACTACAACCTATGTAAATTAAAAGATTCATGTGGGTGTATCAAATTTTGGCACCATTGTTGGGGAGTAATTTTTCTTTACTTCACATGGAATCCTATGGAAAGAAACTGGGATTACCTCTCCCCTTCCTGATTTCCCATTTCCTTTCTTTTCTATTTTCTTTTAGACTCCACTGCATTTTTCTTCTTGCAGATTAGTGCATGCATCTGGGCCCTTGGACTCATTTGAGGATCCTTGACACACAAGAACATATTTCCTTCAAGACTAAAATATAAAGGTATATATCTTCTTACCTCCATTAAATAATGGAAGACCGTAGCAATCCTACTAGTTAAAATCAACCCAACCCACCAAACATGAAACCATTAGTTCATGGAGAGCAGCCTAGACATCAAGAACACACCCTCAGAGATTATGGATTTCCATCAATCCATAGTGATATTCACCAATGAATATTTTTCCCTAACCACCATAATATACAGCACAACAACCCTTACCTCTAATGGCTCAATAATAATTTCAGCCAGCTCCACCAAGACCTCAACAACCAGATGTACCTCTTCAAAAAAATATGTAAAATCTACTCTCAGCCTTTTTACAAAAGGCAGATCAATGGATTACCACCAAATAATTTGAAATTCAGAATCAAATGGTGGCTCTTCGGAACCTTTAGCATCAAATGTTTTAGATCTCCAAGAACATGTTAGATAGATTACCGGGAACCCTACCTCATAATACAAAAATATATCCAAGGGAAGAGACAATGGACGTGGTTATGAAGAGTGAAAATGTACTAAATTTTTAGAAACCATGTAGAAGAGATGAAGGAAAAGATAAGGAACCCAAGAAGAATACACCAATCATAGAGGAAGAAGTTGATGCGACCACTCAAGTAATACCTCAATAGGGACAACCAATGACAACAACCCAAACACCCAAGTAGCCAAAAGTGAAAGTTTATATTGATTAACCACCCTATAAACCAAACTTCTTTTTATATAAATAGAAATAAAATGAATAATTGAAGGTAAATAAAATAAGTTTTGGAAATGTTTAAGAAATTTCACATCAACATTCCATTTATAGAGGTAATCATTCAAATGACCACCTATGTAAAATTCCTCAAAGAGATCCTTTCAAACAAAAGGAAAATGGAATACCTAGGAGTTATCTCACTTAATGAAGAATACTCTTACATTTTTTAGGATAAAATTACACCAAAAATGAAATACTCAGGTAATTTCTCAATCCCCTACACAATAGGATAATGTGACTTTAGAAGTTATCTATGTGATTTAGGAGCCAACATCAACCTCACACCGATGAGGGTATTCTACAAGCTAGGGATCAAAGAAATCAAACCAACTAGAGTATCAATCCAATTATATGACCGATCAGAAAAATATCCCTGAGTAATTATTGAGTATTTCCTAGAAAAAGGTGAGAAGTTCATTTTCCCAGTAGAATTCCTCATTTTGGTCATGTAAGAGGAAGGAGACATTCCAATCATCCCAGGCTATCCATTCCTAGACACTGTAAAGATACTGATTGATGTGAATCAAGGAAGAATTATATTTTGAGTAGGATAAGAACAAGTTGTGTTCAATAGAGAAAAGTTAGCACAATAAATAGATGATTATTTTGATTGACAAGTGATCTCTCTCACTGAACAAAGATAAGGTTACTTCAACATAGAATAAGAGAGTGACAACATACCCCCTGATGAAAATGAGGAATATGAAATTGAAGAAGTAAAATATATAGATCCTATTATAAGGTAAAATATTCTACCTTTCATACCCTTAGTCATTCTGCCACTAAAATTGGAACTCAAACCCCTCCCCAGTACACTCAAGTATTCCTTTCTAGAGATTTATGATGAACTAATAGTTATAATTAACTCCTAACTTTCACATTCAGAAGAGGAAAAATTGGTTGAAGTCTTAAAAAGGAACAAGCAATCAATTTCCTAGAGAGTGGATGACATTTAAGGAATCAACCCTACTTTATGAACCCATAGAATTATACTTGTGGATGGAAAAAAACCCAAATGACAACCTCAAAGGCGACTCACACCAATGACAAAAGAGGTTGTTAAAAAAATTGATGAAACTTTTAGATGCTGGAATAATATTTTCAATATTTGATAGTGAGTGAGTGTTACTGTCATGAACCCCTCACCACGAAGTGTACCCCTCCTAGGTCAACAATGTGAGAAGGGAGATAATGACCCCATGTCCCGCCTCCAGTAGGCCCCGGGTGGGCGACTAGCACTGAGGGTATAGTAAATACACAGATGGGATAAATTACCCTATAAGAGAACACATGTGAAAGATAGAGTTATGATAGACACAAAAAAACTCCAACTCAGACAAAAATATAAATGAAATCCCAAGTACACATATGTAATGTCATGAAAAACTACTACAACTGAATGGGGGAAACTGTAAGTAACCAAAATAAAGTAAAAACAATAGAAACCATGAAGCCCAAACAGCTCCTGCAACCCCAATCTAGTAGAAACCAGCCTGATCTCCAACCTACTTGAAGTGACCTGAAAAATAGTTTATATAAACATAGGGTGAGTATAACAGTATACTCAGTAGGATCCTCCCTGAAGCCTCTCATGCAATAGTAAAGAAAGCATGCTAAAGACAGTAAAAAACATGTGAAACTAACTCGCCGCCTAAACAGGTATAATAAGTTCCCAACCTCCCCTTGACTACTCTCACCAAGTATCACATACAAGATTATATAATAAAATAAAGAATATCAAGGGTACCCCACTACTACTTCCCCACTGGTTTTCCACTTTACCCCAACATCGCACGTCCTGAGCATCTCTCTTAAAAAAGGCTTGCCCGCAGACACCTGGGCGAAACACCACAACATGCACCTCGTGTAACAAAATCACAACATCCACATAAGCAAAGTAACCGGGTAGTTTTTTGGGAGCCACCACAGCTCGCATAACGTGTATCATACGTCGGATATTAAACCTCAAGCCAATATAACCCATACACCAAGTAAGAAACCTCAAGCCATCATATCCTATACACGTTACACCAATATTAGTCCATAGGAACTATATTTAGAATATATGTGTGTGAATAAACAAAATCCATTACAGCCCTCTACACACATATATGGGGAAAACTAACTGCTGTTCCAACCAGCACAAGTAACTACCAAGAGAAGAGAGCGGGGCTAAAGGGGGTATTCAACCATCCATATTCCCAATAGAATGTTGGGGAAAACACACACCCAGAGTTCAGAAAACTTGGGGTGTCAGTTACCCTAACTGACGGGGTGGAGTAGCATATAAAAACACAAAAAGTACAGAATATACTATAACTCACAACCACACTATGGGCATAACCTAGTCTTAGAATCAATGACAGCTAATGTCTCTCAGACTCCAAGCTTCCACTTATAAGACTAGGTATCCTATAAGAACACAACCATTTAAAAAGAATTATTACATTACTTCATTCCCTTTTTATCAGTTGCACTTTATGTTAATTAATTCTTTAAACATTAATTAACCAATAACAATTCCACATTATATTTCATTAGAATCACACCCAAAATCCACTGTCCCTTTAAATTGTAACCTCAACATTTCATCCCAGCAGGCTCTAACCCCATGGGTTAACATCATTTATTCAATTATTTATTTATAGCATTACTTTTCCATATTACCATGAATTCTAGAAAAACATTCTATGCTGCTAAACACAATCGGGCTCAACACGATGAGTAGATGAACTACCCATTAAGTCTTTGCCACCCATAGTAAGAGAGTAGACCCATCCTCCCTTGAGAATCTAAACACAAAAAGTACGTGGCATACCCCATGTGTCTTCACCCCTTTCAGAAGAAGGGTAAGCAAGACCAGCTTCTTTGAGCAGTGGGGAAAATAAAGCAGATAAACAACCAATAAGAATCATTAAGAATCCAAACATTCACATCCAACCCATTTCATCATCCCTGGTGTCCTCCCTGAAACCCACATGCATAAACCGATGCATGTGGCCACTCTAGGCGTCAAATGCTTCCACAACCAGTAGACCTCCATGCCCCCACATATCACAACATCCATCTAGGCTCACATCACAACACAAGCAGCAGGAAAACAAACATCATATAAATTGGGCTCTTAGACCTTAAACAAGAAAGAGGGTAACTCAGAACCCTACAAGGAATTATCTTTTATCAAACAACCAGTTCTTTAATCCATCTTGAATTAACTGATTTATTATTCGTAGGCCCCAACTATGAGAAACCTAAACAGTAAGCTATCACAAATTGATTAAACATGATTACTGTATCAATTTGATTAACATCAAATTACAACAACAACATTCAGATTCATTCACATGCCTCTTTATATTTAGCCAAACAATTATCAATTAATTATGAATTTACATTCTTTACCAATTTCCATCAAGAATGAAAATATAAACAAAGAAAGAATAGATATCACACTATCTAGTAAAATAAAAGGCAATAACATATGATCGATATCAATTATTTATCCAGTTAAAATATTTATTATGTTAATTCCATTGTGATATAGTGGGATAAAACATGCTAACTATACAGTTTCACATAAAATAAAAGAGAAGCAATGAATCCCCTACCTCAAATGTTTCTTGAAATTCTTTATACGAGAACGAGTCACACAATGGGTTACAATATCCTCCTTTGTGACAACTGTATCCACATGAGGATGCAAAGACACCACCACATTGACCAACACCCAAGAAAATACCATTAGGAACATGAGAGTAAAATTCTATAAAAGGGAAAGGAGAAGCATAAGTATTTAAACCCAAAAGAATGAAGATAGATCATACCTTATATCTAAGATTGATCGATACTTATTGTTTTCATCAAAATAGAGTGGAACCAATCCAAGGAGGAAAGTTTGATTATGAAACTCCTACAAGATGGAATGAAAGGTTAGAGCATCTCACAGCTAAGAATAAGGAGGAATAACCAGGGAGGAAGATATATCATCCCTTTAGATGATTTAATAGAGTAGTGGTTTTAGATACACTGGATCTTCCATTAAAAGAGGATCACATTAAACCATGCAGTTTGACCAAGTAAAATAATCCAGAGCCTTAGGAAAAATTAATATATGAGTTATGTCCTTTGAATCGGCCTTAGAGTCCTTAAAAAGAGGCTTTTAAATGCATTTTACATCAAAGGAAACATCAAAGGGGCGAAACTGTAAGAAGCTAGAAACACTGTTCATGAACTCAAAATTTGGCAAAGGAAATAAAGGTTGCAGTTAAAACCTCACTGTTCTAGAAACACTGTATAGCCTACCGTTCTGGAAACACTATACACCCTATTGTTCTCAAAACACTGTACACCCTACCATTCTAGAAACTCTGTACACCCTACCGTTATGGAAACACTGTACACCGTACTGTTCTGGAAACGCTGTACACCCTACCGTTATGGAAACACTATACACCTTACTGAACTAGAAACACTGTACACCCTACCATTCTTGAAACACTGTACACCCTACCATTCTGGAAACACTATACACCCTACTGTTCTGGAAACACTATTTGTTAACTCAAAATTTGGAAAAGGAAAGAGGTCCCTGTTGGAACCTCACCATTCTAGAAACACTGTTAATGAAATCAAAATTTGGCAAAGGAAAGAGGTCACTATTGGAACACCACCGTTCTGGAAACACTGTTCATGAACTCAAAATTTGGCAAAGGAAAGAGGCTACCATTGGAACCTCACCATTACACTATTCACATAAGCCCACTGATGACACTGTTCATATATGGTTACAATTGCACTGTTCACATAAGGTTACCGATGACATTATTCACATAAGGTTACCATTGCGCTATTCACCTAAGGCGACTGATGACATTGTCCATATAAGGTCACCATGACACTGTTCACATAAGGTTAATGATGACACTGTTCACATAAGGTTATCGTTTCACTGTTCACCTAAGGTTTCCAATGACACTGTTCACATAAGGTCACCATTTCACTATTCACGTAAGGTCACTGATGACACTATTCACATAAGGTTACTATTGCACTATTCACCTAAGTTTACCGATGACACTGTTCACATAAGGTTACCATTGCACTATTCACCTAAGGCTACTGATGACGCTGTTCACATAAGGTCACCATTGCACTATTCACATAAGGTTACCGATGACACTGTTCACATAAGGCTACCGTTGCACTGTTCACAGAACTTGAAATTTGGTAAAGTGTTGGGGATAAGTCACCTTGACCTCCCAAAACACGTGAGACACCAGATTTTCACAATGGAATGGACCAAAGAGGTCCAGGCCATTACATTAGATACCTCTCAAAACATTCTCATCCTCAAGATTTCAAAACCAACCTAAAAGGAAATAGAAAAGAAGCCTGAACAACCACCCATCAAGATACCTCTCAAAACAGAGCAAGCCACAAGAAGCAACCAAAGAAATACATCTCATAAACACAAAAGGTATATAACCAGAAAGGGAATATCATTACATGAAAATAGTTAAACATAAAAAAACTCTGGGTACTGAGCACGTATCTGTGACTCACGTTCCCAAGTACTCTCCTCCATTCCACTGTGTCTCCACAAGACATGAACCAAGGGGATAGAATTCCCGTGAAACACCTTCTCTTTGCCATCTTGGATCTCCATAGGTTGCTCCTCAAAGGTCATATCATCATCAACATTGATCTATCTCCAATCGATGAAGTGAGAGTCATCATGAATATAACGACAAAGTCGTGATACATGGAAATCATCATATATCCGGCTCATCTGCGGGGGAAGTGCTACTCGATATGCCACAGCTCCAACATGTTCTAACACTTCAAAAGCCCCAAAAAAATGGAGATAAAGCTTACTCCCATGACCAAACCTTTGCTGCCCATGATGGGGAGTCACCTTCAAAAACACGCAATCCCCAACATCAAACTCTAAGGGTCTCCTACTTTGATCGGCATATGATTTCTGATGATCCTGCGCTATCTTCATCCACTCACGAATCACCTGAACCATCTATTTTGTATTCTACACTAGTTCCAGTCTGAGAATTACTAACTCTCTGACCCCAGTCTAGCACAACAGAGAACAGAAAGGCCTACCATACAAGGCTTCAAATGGAACCATTATGATGGTGGAGTGAACACTATTGTTGTAAGTGAACTCTACTAAGGGTAAGTGACTCATCCACAAACCTCCAAAATCCAGGACACAAGAGCATAACATGTCTTCAAGAGTCTGGATGGTCCGCTCTATCTGACCATCTGTCTAAGGATGAAAAGTAGCACTAAGGAATAGCTGAGAACCAAAAGCATACTGGATACCTCTCCACACCCTATAGGTAAAACACAGATTTCGATCAGAAATGATTTTCCTTGGGACTCCTTGAAGTCTCACCACATCCTCTAGATACTGCCTCGACAAAAGTACCACTAAGCTCAATTACTTGATTTCTATAAAGTGGGATGATTTTATTAAATGGTCCACTAACACCCAAATAGCATCATGTCCTCCTAGAGATCGAGGTAAACAAGTAACAAATTCCATTGAGATGTCCTCCCACTTCCATTAAGGAATATCTAATGGCTGCAGCAGACCACCGGGAACACGATGTTCGACCTTCACCTTCTGGCATACTAAACATCGAGACACAAACTCCAAAACCACACGCTTTAGCCCAGGCCACCAAAACTGGCTCCTCAAGGCTCGGTACATCTTTTTCATGCCAGGATGCACCCGTTAACGGAGAACTATGGAACTCTTTGAGAACTATCTCACACATCGTCAAAGTGACAAATATCATTCCATGATGCAACACTCAGTGTTGTTCATCCTCAGACCAACCATCAGGGGCCTCGCCACAAACAACTTGGTCTCTCCAGACCTCCACCTCTAGATCCCCTAATTGAGACTCTTCCACCTGCTTTAGCAAAGATGACTATATCGTCATCTGAAAATGACAACCTCTACCCCCAAATTCTTTCATATCAAGATGTAAAGTTGAAAGTTATTCTATTACTCTCTATGAATCACCAGATTCACGCACTGCATCACCACGTGACTTCCTGCTTAGTGCATCATCTAAAACATTCCCCTTTCTAGGTTTATACAATATTTTGAAGTCATATTCCTATAATAAATCTACCCACCGACGCTGTCACAAGTTTAAGTCATGCTGGGGAAAACATACCTCAAAATCTTATGATCAGAGAAAACCAAAAAGTGCTCTCCAATGAGGTAATGTCTCCACAACTTCAGAGAAAACACCACAACTACCAACTCAAGATCATTCCATATGAATTCCTGATCCTTCCTGGTCAAAGCTGTTAGAGGAGTCACAACTTGAGAGAAATCTGCTACGAACCTCCTGTAGTAGCCTGCGAGACCAAGGAAACTTCTCACCTCTAAAACTATCTTGGGGGATTCCCAAGAAAAAACTGCATCTATCTTCGATGGATCCACAACTACTCCCTGCTGGGACACAACATGCCCCAAGAAACGGACTTCTTGAGCCCAAAACTCACACTTCGACAAATTCCCAAATTTCTGATGTTAATGAAGAACTCCCAAAATGGTGTATAGATGCTCTGCATGCTCCTCCTCAGATGTGGAGTACACAAGGATGTCATCAATGAAAACCACCGTGAAATTTTCCAAGAACTCACATAACACAGCGTTCATTAATCCCATGAACACATCTATATCATTTGTCACACCTAATGACATTACAATGAACTCATAAAGCCCATGACGACAACAGAAAGTAGTCTTCAGGATATCCTCATCCTTCACACACATTTGATGATATCCTGAATGCAAGTAGATCTTTTAGAACCAACATGCACCCTTCAGTTGATCAAATAAATCATCAATCTGTGGAATAGGATAGCGATTCTTCACTATCACTTTGTTTAAGCGATGCTAATCGACACACAACCACAAACTGACATAAAACTTCTTTACGAAAAAAACTGGTACACCCCACGGTGACACACTCATCCAAACAAAACCGCACTGTAACAAACCATCAAGATGTATACGTAGCTCTCGTAACTCAGAAGGGGCCATCCTATATGGATACATAGATATAGAAGATGCTCCTGGTTGTATCTCGATCCCAAACTCGATCTCTCGTCGAGGGGGTAATGCTACAACCTCTTTTGGAAAGACATCAGGGTACTCTTCTACGACCCTAGGAAAATCTAACTTCTGGACCTCTGAAGAACTCAACATCAGCTCATCCATCATGGATGATAAGGAAGGAACACACCACTGACCCATCTGAGGGTCTCGCTCGCCAATGAACACCACTGGCTCTCCATCAGCATCGAAGAACACAACCTGACTCCTAAAGAAATCCACGATAGCCTACACAGAATACAACCAATTCATGCTAAGGATGAAATAATATGGTTGTATTTGTAAACATAGTAAATATACCAAAGAGCAGTTCTTCCCCAACACTAGCTCACAGTCTATACATACATCAAACAAGTCATCTCAGCCTCCAACTGGTGTAGTGAACGCCAAGGGAACTAGAATCCTCTCTACCTCAAGTCCCAAAGCATGGAAAATGGTAGGTGATATGGATTGTGTTGATCCTGAATCAAATAGGGCATAAACCAAGGTAGAAAAAAAGAAAAGGGTACCTCGAACGACATCTGGCTTTCCTGGAGCTGGAAACGCTAAAGCATGAAGCTGACTACGGCCTCCTCCACGACCTCTCTAACCCTGAGGATGACAAACACCATGGACATGATCTACTCTCTGAGGAAGACAAGTTTCATGAGTCTGTCCTCTGCCTGCCCCATCTACCCTCTGCTAATCTAAAGATGGTGCAACCTGCTGCTGATGCCTCAGTTGTAACTTCCTCAATAGAGGAACCTAGAGCAGAAAACCTAGTGCACAATGATTTTTTCTGAAAGGTCGGGCACTCTCGCTGCTGATGACCTCGACCACCACAAGAAAAAAAGTTACTAATCCCTTGGAATAGTCCTGAGAGTCACTTACTTTGGATAAAAAAGATGCAGAGGGTTGGGACCTACCCCCGAATGAATGGAAACTCTTCTGCCCTGAAAACCGGGAACCCTAGACCACAACTCTGCTTTGTGAGGAATCACGACTACTCCCCTATTGTGATGATCCGGTTCTACCCAATGTCCTCTCGATGACCTCTTCCCTCACCAACACCTCATGATATGTCTTCAGCATAAATGGTGTGACCTGGTGCTGGATCTTTGAATGAAAAGTCTTCTTAAAATTTCTCTCTCTAGCCTCGTCATCTAGCAATAGGTCCGAAGCATATCATAAAATGTTCTTGAAATGGATTCCAAACTCTTTCACACTGGAGATCCCCCATCGAAGGGTAAGAAACTCCTGGTGACTGGACACCTTCATGGTCAAAGAAAGAAACTCGACTCTAAACTTGTATCGAAACTCCTCCCATGAGATCGCTAACTCCTCGTGATACCCAAGGAACAAGAACCACCACTGCCTCACTGCTCCACGCAACATCGTCACAACCAAGGACACCCAATGCTCCTTCTGATCATGGATCAAACTGAAGCCTATCTCAACCTCCTCCAACTAGTCTTCCATGTCTGCATCTAAAATGGAGCCCTCGTACTTGTAGACTTTGGTGCTAAAACTCTCAGAGTGTCCTCCTCCAAGTGTCGTCGTCGTCAACCTCTACCCAGCGACGATATACTGGCACAACCTGCTGTACATCTTCTATGCGATCCTACCAAGGACATAGACCTAGATCCATACTTGTAAAATAACAAATAGTTAGAGCTCCTAGACTTGGAATATGGAAGACTCAACATTAATTATTTAATTATTTTCTTTTATTCATTTTAGGTTAACCTATCCCAAGGTCTAACCATTCAAACACAAGCACAAAGAAGAATGATGCATGATCCTTTCCTAGGTCTCTACCCTACAACTAGTATCACCTTGTTTAGTAGCCATAGTAAACTTAAAGGTCCGAACATCAGATCATAGGGGGCCCTAAATGCCTATGTCTTAGCCGGTCTCCAGTGTTTACATAACTTTCCTAACATGAATGACACTATTCCCCTATCGACCCATGAAACCTCACCTATGCCTAACTCCAAACTCCATCCTATCCCTCAACCAGACTTCTGATACCACTCTTTCACGACCCCCTCCCCACAAAGTGTTCCCCTCCTGGGTCGAAAATGTGAGAAGGGAGATAATGACCCTCGAGTCCTGCCTCCAGTAGGCCCTAGGTTGACGACTAGCACCGAGGGTATAGTAAATACACATTTGGGAGGCATTACCATCTAAGAGAACACATGAGAAAGAGAGAGTAAAGATAGACACCAACCAACTCCAACTCAGACAACAATATAAATGAAATCCCAAGTACACATATGTAATTTCATGAAAAACTACTACAACTGAAAGGGGAAAACAACAAGTACATAAAAGAAAGTAAAAAAAATAGCAACCATGAATCCCAAATAGCTTCTGCAACCCCAAGCTAGTAAAAACTAGACTTATCTCCAACCTGCTCTATGTGACCTAAAAAATAGTTTATATAAACATCGGGTGAGTATAACAGTATACTCAGTAGGATCCTCCCTGAAGCCTCTTGTGCAACAGTAAAGAATGCATGATAAAGTACAGTGAACAACATGTGAAACTAACTCGTCACCTAAATAGGTATACTAAGTTCCCAACCTCACCATGGATACTCTCACCAAGCATCACATACCAGATTATATAATATAATAAGTAATATCAAGGGTACCCCGCTACTACTTCCCCACTAGTTTTCCGCTTTACCCCAACGTCGCACGTCCAAAGCATCTTTCTCAAAAAAGGCTTGCTCGCAGACACCTGGGCGAAGCACCACAACATGCACCTCATGCAATAAAACCACCACGTCCATGTAAGAAAAGTAACCAGGTAGTTTATGGGAGCCACCAAAACTCTCATAACGTGTATCATACGATGGGTATTAAACCTCAAGCCATTATAGCCCATTTACCAAGTAAGGAACCTCAAGAAATCATAGCCTATACACATTATACCAATAGTATTCCATAGGAAACTATATCCAGAATATATGTGTGTGAATAACAAAAATCCATTAAAGCCCTCTACATACATATATGAAGAAAACTAACTACTGTGTCAACTAGCACAAGTAAATACCAAGAGAAGAGAGTGGAGAAATAGGGGGTAGTCAGCCATCCATCCTCCCACCAGAATGTTGGGGAAAACACCCCCCAGGGCTTAGAATCCTCGGGGTGTTAGTTTCCCTAACTGATGGGGTGGAGTAGCGTATTGAAACAAAAAAGTACAGAATATACTATAACTCACAACCACACTATGGTCATAACCAAGCCTTAGACTCAATTGCAGTTAACGTCTCTCAGACTCCCGGATACCACTTCTAAGACTAGATATCATATAAGCACACAACCATTTAAAAAGCATTATTACATTACTTCATTCCGTTTTTATCAGTTTCACATTACGTTAATTAATTATTTAAACATTAATTAACCATTAATAATTCCACATTATATTTCATTAGCATCACACCCAAAGTCCACTGTCCCTTTAAATTATAACCTCATCATTGCGTCCTAGCAAGCTCCACCCCCATGGGTTAACATCATTTATTCAATTATTTATTTACAACATTACATTCCCATATTCCCAGAAATTTTAGAAAAACATTCTATGCTACTAAACACAAGGGGGATCAACACGTTGAGTAGATGAACTACCCGTCGAGTATTTGCTGCCTATAGTAAGAGCATAGACCCATACTCCCTTGAGAATATAAACACAAAAAGTATGTGGAATACCCTATGCATCTTCGACCCTTTCAGAAGAAGGGAAAGCAAGACCAGTTGCCTTGAGCAGTGGGGAAAGTAAAGCAGATAAACAACCAATAAGAATCAGTAATAATCCAAACATTCACATCCAACCCATTTCATCATCCCTGGTGTCCTCCCCAACACCCACATGCATGAAACAATGCATCTCACCACTCTAGACCTCAACTTCTTCCACAACCAGTAGGCCTCCATGCCCCTAGATATCACAACAGCCATCCAGGCTCACATCACAACACAAGCAGCAGAAAAAAAACATCATATCAATTGGGCTCTTGGTCCTTAAAAAAGAAAGAGGGTAACTCAGAACCCTACAAGGAATTATCTTTTATCAAAAAACAAGTTCTTTAATCCATCTTTAATTAACCGATTTATTATTCATAGGCTCCAACTATAGGAAACCTAAATAGTAAGCTATCACAAATTGATTAAACATGCTTACTGCATCAATTTGATTAGAATCAAATTACAACAACAATAATCATATTCATTCACATTACTCTTTATCTTTATCCAAACAATTATCAATTAATTACAACTTTACATTCTTTAACAATTTCAATCAAGAACGAAAATCTAAACAAATCAAGCATAGATATCACACCATCTAGCAAAACAAGAAGCAATAACATACAATGGATATCAATTTATTTATCCGGTTCAAATATTTATTATGTCAATTCCATTATGATCCAGTGGGATAAAACATGATTACTATATAGTTACATGTAAAATAAAAGAGAATTAATGAATCCCCTACCTCAAACAGTTCTTGACATTCTTTATATGAGAACAGGAAACACAACGGGTTACGATCTCCTCCTCTGTGACAACTATATCCACCCGGGGATGCAGAGACACCACTACATTGGCCAACACCCAAGAAAAGACCATTAAAAACATGGGGGTAAAATTCCATAAAAGGGAAAGGAGAAACAGAAGGATATGAACCCAAAAGAATGATGATAGATCATACCTTATATCGAAGTTTAATCGATACTGCTAGTTTGCATAAAAATAGAGTGGGACCATTCCTAGGAGGAAAGTTTGATTGTGAAACTCCTACATGATATAATGAAAGGTTCGAACGTCTCACAACTGAGAATAATGAGGAAGAACTAGGGAGGAAGATATATCGTCCCTTTAGAAGATTTAATGGAGTAGTGGTTTAAGATACCCTGGATCTTCCATTAAAAGAGGATCGAAGAACACCACATGGTTTGACCAAGTAAAAGCATCCTGATCCATAGGAAAAATTAATATAGGAGTTATAGCCTTTGAATTAGCCTTAGAGTCCTTAAAATAAGGATTTAAATGCATTTTACATCAAAGGAAACGTCAAAGGGGAGAAACTGTAGGAAGATGTAAACACTGTTTATGAAATCGAAATTTGGAAAAGGAAATAGAGGTTGCAGTTGGAACCTCACCGTTCTGGAAACACCATACACCCTATCATTTTGGAAACACTGTACACCCTACCGTTCTGGAAACACTTTACACCCTACCATTCTGGAAACACTGTACACCCTACCGTTCTGAAAACCCTGTACACCCTACCTTTCTAGAAACACTGTATAACCTACCGTTCTAGAAACAATATACACCCTACTATTTTGGAAACATTGTACACCCTACAGTTCTATAAACACTGTTCATGAACTCAAAATTTGGAAAAGGAAAGAGGTCACTGTTGGAACCTCACCATTCTGGAAACACTGTTCACGAACTCAAAATTTGAAAAAGGAAAGAGGTCACCATTGGAACCTCACTGTTCTCGAACCACTGTTCATGAACTCAAAATTTGGAAAAAGAGGCTACCGTTGGAACCTCACAATTGTACTGTTCACATAAGGCTACCAATGAAACTATTCACATAAGGTTACCATTGCACTGTTCACATAATGTTACCGATGACACTGTTCACATAAGGATACCGTTGTAATATTCACCTAAGGCTAACGATGACACTGTTCACATAAGGTCACCATTGCACTGTTCACATAAGGTTATCAATGACACTGTTCACATAAGGTTACCGTTGCACTGTTCATCTAAGGCTACCGATGATACTGTTCACCTAAGGTTACCGATGACACTGTTCACATAACGTTACCATTGCACCATTCACCTAAGGATACTGATGACACTGTTCACATAAGGTCACCGTTGCACTGTTCATATAAGGTTACCGATGACACTGTTCACATAAGGGTACCGTTGCACTGTTCACAGAACTGGAAATTTGGTAAAGTGTTGGGGATAAGTCACCTTGACCTCCCGGAACACCTCAGACACCAGATTTTCGCAAAGGAATGGACTAAAGAGGTCCGAGCCATTATAGAGACCACTATAATTAGTTACTAATAAAGGTGGTCTCACAGTTGAAAATAATGATAAACATGAACTAATCTTTACTTACACCATCATTAGATAGAGATTATTCAAGGAATGAAAAAAATCAAAATCAAGAAACCTAGAAAGATCATTTCCCCTTACCATTCATGGATAAAATGTTGGAGAGACTAGAATGACATAAATTCTATTGTTTGATGGACGAATATTCATTATAGAACCAGACTGTAGTAAACCCAGATGATTATTCAATTTTTTTACGTGTCCATTTGGTATGTTTTTCTGCAGACGTATGTCATTCAGTATATGTAATGCACCAGAAACTTTTCAAATATGCATGAAAAATATTTTATATGATATGTAAGAGGAAGTATTATATATTTTCATGGATGAATGTTTACTCTATAGCAGATCCTTTGAGACCTGCCTAAGAAATCTTGAGCAAGTTATTAAGCACTGTGAAGGGAAGTGTATAGTTTTAAACTAGAAAAATTCCACTTTATGGTTCAAGGAGGTATAGTCCTCAGAAAAAGATTTATAAGGATGAAATGGAAGTTGATCATGCCAAGATAAAATTTATCAATGATTTACCTGATCCCACAATAGTTGAAGGCATAAGGATATTTCTAGGCCATGATGGATTCTATTGGTGATTCATAAATGATTTTTGAGAAAGTTTCCCTCACTCTAAAACATCTATTATCAAAGGAAACACCATTTAAATTTACTAAATAATGTAAGTGGGAATTCAAAATTTTTAGGAAAAGCCTGATAGATGCTCCTCTAATCATTTCACCATATTGGGAAAAATAATTTGAATTAATCTGCGACACCATTAACTTTTCTGTTGGTGCTGTTTTAGGATAGTGAGTCAGCCAAATATTTTTCTTTATCTACTATGAAATTCACACAGAGAATGAATCTTAAGTCAACTACACAACTATAGAGAAATATCTCTTAGAAGCTATGTATGCTTTTGAGAAATTCCATTTCTATCTTGTTTTGTCCAAGGTGATTGTGCACATTGATCATACTGACCCAAGATACTTGATGAAAAAAAAGGATTCCAAAATAATAATGACAAGGTGGATCCTATTTTTCCAAGATTTTGACATCATCTTCAATGATACCAAAGGAAAAGAAAATGTGATCGCTGATCATTTGTCCCGAATTCCACTACCACTCGTGCCGAGCCTACTGCTTAGTAAGAATCCCAGTCCAGATCCACTGAATTGTTTGAGGATGACCACCCAGAGTTTCACCCCATTATCCATTTCTCCGACTCTAATAATCATGTTTACCTCAACTAGATATAGGAAAAACTAATGCAGAGTAACAAAACCATCGATATAGCCATCTTTGCTCGCCTGCATATCACCCAAGAGGTCGTAAAACTCCCTGAGTGCCTCCATATTTCATCCATTATTGAAGTATGTGATGAGAAATAATGGGATATATTTCTGGATTTTCTTGAAAATTTTAAGATCGTAGTTGACATCCTACACTTCCGACTTGGTGGAATAACTCATGAGATTTCCTTCAAAAAATTCAACATTGGTCTTAGGATCTATAATGAGGATTTCACTGCATCTGAGGTATTTTATACCCTAAAGCTAGAGCCTATGAGAACTAATTCGAGGAGTCTCTAATGGATGATACAATGGGTTTCTAACATAGAGTAGGATCCCAATATCACCAAGTTGATAAAGCTCTATGGTCCAAAACTCAATATCTTGCATTGATCCCTAACACATGCCTGGTTCACCCGAGCTGAGTCTCATGGTAGTGTTAGTCAGATGGATGTCATTATACTCACCACATACATGGGTGTCCCTACCTTCGACATGGAATCTTAGTTCACATTATATTATAGAGACCATACATAGAGGAAGAGAGGCACACTGATGAGTGATATTTCATTACACACCTAGCCCTCCATCTTAGAGTGTTCAACGTCTCTCTTCCACTCACCTCCCTTGGGTCGATGGAGTCGATTGATTTCATGATGTTTCAAAAGATGTAAATCCTAATCAAAGACGATCACACCTACAGTTGGGAACTTAGAGTTATGGGGGATACCGACGAAGCCCCAGGAGATCATGCAGCAGATCCCACACCACCTACAACTCCCACCTCTATCCCCGGACCCAAAACTTCCATTCCCACCCATGACCCTCCCCATTTTCCACCCTCCAACACCACCTAACCTACTTCTCCACCCACCACATATTATTTATTATATCTCAAGGCCATGCACCTCTACATCTTAGAGAATATGCACTGGATCTCCCAACACCTCCATATCCCTTTCGAATAGTTCTCCCAGTTCTCTACCCCTTCCTCACCATCACCAACCCCTACTACCCCCACCTTATCTACCACTCATTCCCCATCCACCACCTTTAATGACTTACCATCAGAGCTGACAGAAAATGATTCCCAAAAGTAATATCTAGAAAAGAAGACCCGGAGGGGAAATGGACCAATAGTCACTCCATCCACCATGGTCTCCTTCATTTATCCTGCTACCTGACCCATGAACACACTATAGAATGGTACTTCCCCACCACACACCACTCTGATAGCTACCAGCACCAAAAAACCATCATCAGCAGCTGACCACCCAACCCCTTCCACAATCACATCCATTGACCAGGAGGGGCATTTGTAGCCACACTCTGTTTGAGTGTGAACTTTCAATGATGTCATTGGTGAAATATTTTTTTCATAGTATATCCCAATCCCCTCCCTTGATTTTGGTATACTTCCAGGATGATGATCATTTTTTATTTATAGTGTTTCCCTTCATGATGTACCATTTCACTCCATTCCTATATATGTTATACATATTTTTATCCATTTTAATTGGATTATTTTTCAAATATTTACAATTTTATAGTACCCATGTCTCGCTCCTCTGTTTCATCTATGGTTATCGATGCACCTGTTCCACCATATATACTTGTTCGATGAGTGACTCGACACCTGGATGAGGTTGAGCGCCATCTACAGGAGCTATCACTTGAGATTAATTCTTAGTATCCACCACCATGAGTAAAAATACATTCCATTCTACATCAGATCCATGATTGGCACATGTATGAAGTTACCAATCCTGCCAAAAGACCTCGCGATCTAGTGGAAACTACCACGAGTAGCTAAAGATGACATAAGAGAGATTGAACCAATGGATGACACTACCTGATACGTTTCTCTATCCTTCTGGCTAATGATGTCATTTGTTAGAGATTTATGAGAGGCAACCCAAATTTCATATTTTTTTCTCACTATTTGTAGTTATGCTTTTGTCTTGGTCATTTTTTTAGTTTTTTTCTATTTATCCATGAATCACTTTGAGCCTTATTGTACACACATTCCTACATTTTTATCAAATATCTTTAATTACTATTCAATTTATGCACCTACCTATTTTATAGCTTAGAAAATGATTCAACCCTATGGACTAACATTTTATTTAGTACATGATTTGTATTTTTTACACATTTTTTAGATATCCCAATTCCAAAAATCTTGACATCTTATCTTTTCCCATGGAATACCAATCTATACAGGGAGATCTCGATTCCTTAGCATCTCATTTTCTAACTTCCATTTCAATAATCTGAGATTTATCTACAATAACCCTTGCACAATACTTCCATGGACAGTGCATACACTATCTCCTTCTAAGTGTGGGTGAGTTTTTCGTGAGTTTCTCTTTCGATACACTTGAATTTTTGCCTAATATCATTTTTAGGAGACATTTTTCATTAGCAAGCATGATTTAAACTTGAAAATCATTATACCCATTTAAATAAAAGAAAAAGTTAACTAAGAAATTGTTGGAAATCCATTTTTTTCCAATTTAGACTTTTGGAATGATTTATGAGCTTATTAATTTAACTCAAAATTAATTTTTTTTGAAATTACTTTTAATTTACTCATTACTTGGTTTTAGATCCTTATTGATTTCCATTTTTCTTTATTTACTCCCATTCTTGAGAGGATTATGATCCTACAATTATATATTCTTTTCTAATCATGTTTCTTGAGTGAAACCTAGGACATGTAAACCTATTAGAACTAGCATTGAGATCTTATTAAGGCTATGACTAAACAAATATAATTTTAAAATGATTGAGACAATCTTTTTTGGGATACTTTTTCATAATAAACACCTTACATATTTCCTTTATAAAGACCATAGATTCCATGAATGACCTTATAGGATGAAGCTATTCTAAGCCGATTATCCCTTCCAACCCTGATCTTTGTATAATGCATGACTTTACTTTGAACAAGTGTGGGGGAAGTTTTCAGCCAAAAGAAGATGATTTTTACTATGGAGATGTATTGTGTTTCTCACCATACTATTTGATTGTGATCCATTTTTATTTTATGGTATTTCAAACCTATCATGTTCCTTTTAAAAATATAAAAGAAAAAGAAAATGATGATTGGGTTGTTTATTAGGAAGGTCAAAAATCACCATTTCCAGACTGATGAACCCCCTAAAGGATTATATGTTGTTAGGGTATGGATGTGAGATCTTTCCTAGACACGAATTTTGAAAAAATGAAAGGAACATGATACCCTTTTTTCACTCACTTAATATATATACATGGATCCAACTTGATCTGTTGGGAGAGTGGAATTTATTAGCTATGGAAAATTCATTTCATTACACTTTTCAAAACATTCATGGATTATAATCTAGAGCCTACCCTCCTTTTTTAGCTTGTTTTTCACTATTTACAAACCAGCCCACAACCTCAAAGTCATTAAAACCTAATTAATGAAGACCCCATTCTTGATTTTGTATTTTTATTTACAAAGTGGAGATAATAGAACCAATGAAAGCCTTTGGTTAGGTTCATGTACTTAGGGTATGATCACAACACTAGTTTCATTTTACCATGAGTGATGAGAGAAAATTCATTTTGAGGTAAATTGAAAATGGGTATAGAGTTCAAGGAAAAGTTAATAAATTGTAATTAAATTATTAATAATTTGTTTAAATAACTGATATATGAGGTATGAATAATTTTCTATGTAGGGATGATTATGAAGACTATTTTTATTTCTAATTACACTTATTTTTATTTACCTGGATATAATGAATGTGTCATATTTTAAAAATTTATTACCCCTTTGAAATCCCTATTGATATCTTTTTGCTTAAGGATAAGAAATTATTCAGGTGTGGGGGAATTTGATAAGATGAAATCATATATACATTTTTTGTCACTTTGTTAAGGATTATCCATGTTTTTACCCAATAATGCACCTGGTATGTGTTTTTTATTTCTGGAAATATGTTTTTAAGGTTTCAAAACAAAACCTTGAAAAACTAACCAAAAATTCCCATTACATGTCATGAAACTCCATTACACGACATGTAGACAATTTTCACAACATCAAGAAAAGTCGTGAAGGAAGTTGTGAAGCCATTACACAACATGATTCACCAATACATGCCTTGTAACCTTTGAATTAAATTCCCAATTTCAAGATAAATCTCGAAGGAAGATACACATCTCGAGTGCCAAATACACATCGTGAAAGGAGTCAATGTTCTAAAACTCAGAATGAGATTCAAGCAGATTCAAAAATCATGAAGGCAAACTCAGATCATAATTACACAACATTAACCACCATTACACATCATGTAATATCCCAATTATTTACCTATAGTAGGAACACTATGGAAAAAAAGAGGGCACTTATTGGTTTCTCATTTTCTCTCTTTTTTTATCTCGATTATTCTTCCAAACTTTCTCCCTAAACTCAATTTGTATCAAGTATTTTCATTGTTTTTAAATTAATCAAGAACCTTGGATTTATTTACAAGTGTTCTTCATCCCTTTTTTTATCGACAACACAGTGCTACATGAATTCATCGACTCAATCACCAACCTATGATGAATCCACAATACACTTGTTCTTGTTCTTATTGAATGTAGGTAGTTAATTGAAATTGTGTTTGATTCAAGAATTATATATATTGTTCTTAATTGAATGTCTACTAATTGGTTAACCTGAATCATTTCATGTTTTCAATCATTTAATCTCACTATCTATTAGTATGGTAATCATGATTTCAATTCTTTATCTATCTATAATTTATTATACCATGAGTAACTAAACTGATTAGGGTAGGGATCAAGAGTAGGGGTGATTGAATCCAATTAATATTTATTTATCAACTTGGTAATCTCAAGGAATAATAATCAGGTTAAATAATAATTGTAAACCCAATTATTTTAATAAATCTTGACAATACAAATCTTGAATGAATGACCTTGATCTGATTGAAGTAGAATAGGCTATGACCAATAGCCTATGATACTTTATTCTTTTAAAGATAGGATTAATGCATCCCGGTTGCAACTATATCTAGACCAAGGAATAGATATCTCTTGGATAGATCTAGTTGGTTTGAATATATCCAACTAGTGACTTCCTCTTGATTCAGAACCTAAACCTAAGGACCATAACATGTTAGAATTAATGATCACCATTAATCCTGAACCTCAAAATTGATCCTGATCCATTCCATATCTCTAATCCAAAACCTAGTTCTATTAGCATTAGTTTTCCCAAAGTTAATAAAAGTTGTGAGGACTCCAACCCAAAAGGGTTATAAGACTTAGTTCATGTCTGCCAACTCTTTTTCCCCGTGGAATTGACCCCACACTATCACTATACCACATCCTAGTAGAAAGTGTAGATTGGGAAATATAAATCTAATCTGAACACAACCTACATGAATTAAATGACACATGTGGTCATGTTAATTTATTATTAATATTTTTGAATAATTAGATAATCTTGTTAAATTTAAAAGTGAGTCTATGAATATCTTCACACAAATAATCTTTAAATGAATTAGAGCCAAAGGAAGAATAATCATATTGAATTACCTAATTTGATGATGCCATTAAGCATGCTTTTTTTGATTCTTATCCTAAAATAGATTCATTAATTGAGTCTAAATCTAAATTTTAAATCTAGCCAAATTACATTTCTTTCCTTTAATTTTTAGATAGTTATCACAATTCTTTTGAACATAACCTATGAAACATGTTAGAGTTATGATCCACTAAAATATATCTCTCAACCTTACTTCTTATGCAATAATATAAATATATAGAGTAGCATACAATATTTACAAAGTTAGGAACAAATACCTACTTCTTTCCATTTTTATGCCATAACATGGATTGTTTTGATAATAATTTTAGGATTATAAAGGCATAATAAACTAGTTCTACACCCCAATAATAATTTATACAACTAATCTTGGTTTTAAACACCAATAATCAACTCTTCTACCATAATTGGTTATGACACCTAACTGTCCTTCTTTTATCCACTTTCCCAAATGGTTATATACCCCAGCTACAAGTCTTTTTAGCATCTGGTTCTACACCTTAGATAAAATATATTTTTCTTATTTTTTGATCTACTATAGAGAGATAATATTTTTAGATGTTCTTTCTCCATAATCAAGTTGGATCACCTTCACCTATGTATAACATTCTAGATTTTCAATAACTATCTTAAGAGTTTTTTGGTCTTATAACTTCTTCCTGATCTTAGGAAGACCTGAATAAACTCAATATCAATTTTTAAAAATTTTTATAAAAATTAATGTAGCAATGTATATCTGGTAGAAATCCATTTCGTATGCCTTAAATCTATTACACCTTGGTCCAGAAAACCTTGGTCTGATGGAACTCAGTCCAATGATCCTCTTGCTTCCAGTGCTTCTTATTCATCCGAGTAGAAAATTAGTTGGTAACTCATGATAAAATTCATATTTTACTAATGATCCTCATTTTTATGCATCTATTACTTTATCTAATGAAACTTGTACTGATTATTCTATGCCCGATTAATAAAGATCATTCTAAATCTTATTTTTCAACCAAGTAGAACCTTGGTTGGATACACGTGGTGCAAACCTTTCATCACTTTGTATTTTGAACGTATATGAAATATGTTATAATTTCATACTATAGTTGCACCCATTTATATAAGTAAACTTATCCTGATAAAATGAAGGAACCCAAAAGTATTTTCCAAATCATCTCAAATTTGAAATTTAAACTTTCTGTTCATTTGAATTTCTCTATACACTTCTCATATATTATGTAGTTTCTTAAGGCTTCATAGATCATTCAAGGTGATAATAAACTCCCTAAAATTTTATTAACTCAATGTTAAGTAACTTATTTAAACTTAATTATCCTTGGAATGATGAAAAACTTTGAATGAAGAGGTTATCATAATTATTATTAAGGATTTTACAAATTTTTTGTAAATCTTTATAGAGATCTATCCAGTTTGCCTTCCGTTCATTACTTTAAAATGAAATCCTCTATCTGGAAGGATTTTTAATTCTCTATATGATGGTCTAAAAAGTCAAATATATATTTGATATGTATTAACCTAGTTCCACTCTATTATGAAACCTTTATCCATTGGAACATCATCGACCATCAATTTTATCCATTCAATAAGACTTCATATTGTACTCCATCCTATGATACTTCGTACCACTCTCCATCCGGTACACCCCAAATACATCCATCCAATGAGATCAAAATACATTATATAGTGTATCTTTAAAGAGTTTATCCAATGAACCTTCATCTGCTACAACATCACAGATTTCTCCATCTAGTGATCTTCTTGGTTTCTCTATTTGATAGAATAGACAAACTATCCTTTATCTAGCACATATTTTTAATTTGTCCTATAAAAACTTCATCTTAATATTCATATAAGTAGTATATTTACTTTTTAACTAAAATATAATCTATCCATTCAATCAAATCACATTTTTCCTTTGAATGCAGCTTTATAGCATTCCTTTGACCAATCATAATGTCTTTGACTGCTCCATATGATTATACTACATTTGTTACCTTTTTAACTCAGACCACATATTGTTTCATCTAATCACATTAGTTCTATCCACACAATAAATTTCTTTAACTTTTTATATAATGAAACTTGATATTTCTCTAAAAACCAAATTTTCACCCTTTTCAAAAAGTTTTACAAACTCATATAGGATCATGAAAGTATTTATTATGTTAATAACTTGAAGATCGACAAAACATCATCTGAATCTGTAAGGAAAGATTCTTAACCTTCATAAAGAAAATTTAATAACCTCCATAAGGAATTTTTCTTACAAAAATACAAAAAAATATCTTCTGTAAAGCCTCTCTAACTTTCTTAAGTAACTTTTTATTCAAACACATATTGACATATTGAAAACAAAAGTAAGAAAAAACACTTTGGAACAACAATCCCACCTTTATGTTTATTTTCAATATCCACATTCAAACTCAAACATATTCTATGTCAATATATTTTCTTAATAAATTCTCCCCAAATTATGTTTGCATTTTCTTTCTCCCCCTATGATATTTATACCCCTTATTGATAATAAAATAAAAAGGGTACCATAATGACCATCGATACTCATCTTATTTCCTAACATAATCTTGAAAACTCTTTTTGAGAGAAAAATAGTATCATATGAATTTAATAACAAGGATCATTTAAATAAGAAACTATAATTCTATATGGGAAAACCTAATATAGAAAAAAGAGTGTATAATTAAGGTGATTGATGTCGTTTATAATATTATTTTTATGTAATAATTTCCAAAAGATAATTCCAACATATTTATATTAGGGGTAATATGAGTAAGTCTATAAAGATAAATCCTCAGTCTATTTTAATTGAAATATAAAAATAGTTCACATGTATAAACACATAAGAAAGTATATTGGGAATAAGGAAGAACCTCAATGTTCCATATAAGTAACGATCTGATTGAGTGTCTTATCCTAATAGTTAATTCTTCTTATTCCTTTTATATTTTACATGGGATAAAATTTATAATTTATGATTATCCTTCACAAGTTTTCTAATATATTTCTTTTCATCTTTATAATCTTCAGATGAAGTTATCATATTTTATTTTTCTTACTTTTTTGCTTCCTATATCTTTCTAACCTCAACTATTTATTTTGGAAAAATAATTAAGCATTATTTCTGTACCTACTAAACATTATTTATCTCCTTTATTTTCTCGAATTTCTTACCCTGATCAACTTTATTAAACTTATCATATGTCTTTTTTGAGGAATTAACATTATTAACATCCTGAACTTTATTTTACAACTTAAAAAAATTTATAGATTTTTTTTTCTTATTTGATCATTATTTCTCCCCCTAAATTCATACCCCTTTCTGGTAGAGAGATGTTTTACCAATATAAATATTATTTGTGCCTGAATACTCCACAACACCAAGAATGACATCTAAATTTTGATATTTCAGGCTGATAGTAATACTACTTTGAAGTTTATTATGGTTTCTTTATAAACCGTGGGAAACTATATTTAGGAAAATAATTATTTAATGAATTCCACTCTTTCATAGTGTAATATTATTTCTATATAATCTTAAAATTTGAAAACACATTGTTAGTAGAATAAGTTCTACATTGATATTGTTTGGTAATAGAAAAAACCTGCTTCTGTGGACCCTTCTTTTTTACTATCTTGAGAGTATTAACTTTTAACCTCAACTTATTTGGAAAGGTCTTATATGATATTTATTAACTAAAATTATGTTTTAAGAAAAATTTATTGTGTTTTAGACAAATATTCTTTTTTCTTAGTCAATATTTACTTAATATCATTTACTATAATCTCAAATTCAACCAACATTGGCCTTTTCTGCTTATATTTCCAACAAGTGTAGTTTCTACCATGTTGAGATTATTCTCTCTAACTAATATTTATTCAAAACAATTATATTTCCTTTTCATGATAAACCACTTTAATATTCTAATATTTTATCTCATTAAGGTTTATTACCTCATTTTTTATTTTCTTACCATTCTCAAAATTTATTTCTTTAGCCTCTTTCTTCAACTTCTTCCTTTCCTTCTTGAGTTGTGTAATTTTATTAAGAGTATATTACAAATTTTATTTTAGAGTCTAATTAAGTTATATTCTCTCTTATAAATTATCATTAATTTCTAATGAATGAATTCATATTCTAACATAATCTAAGAAGTTAACATGATAATCAGATTCATTAGTGAATGAAGAGTCACCCCGTTCACTTTTACTCGACAAATTTTTTCTTCTTCTTGTTAAGAAAAGTTTTATTATATTTATTCTACTTCAATTTTCAAGACTTCTTATCTTCTTCTAATGACTCAAAATCATCAAAATTCATCTTAGGAAATTTTTATACAAAATGACTATCACCATTAAAATTCAATCATTTAAGATAAATTTTACCTTTTCAATTCTATTTTCCCATTTTATATCTCTTATAAAAAAGAACATTGGTTGTGTTGAAGTCCTATTAATCTTTCTCTACATCAAAATAACTTGATTCTTGTTTTACTTATTTATCTATGAGATTTCATATTAATAAGGATTTTAAATATATATCTTCTTTAGCCTTATTCTTAAATACCATTTATTTCCTCATATAATATGCTATGATAATGTTATCAGTTCGTGAGGACTCGACAAGTGCATCCAAGAGAACCGAGATCAAATCAGGGTAGAGAAATATTTCTGAGTTACTGTAGTAGTATTGTAGCAGGTACTATAGAAACCAGAACTATTCATCAGTTTGGGATTTCAGGCCATCGGTTTGGTTCTCAGTTCCTTCAAGGCCTTCAGGTCACCTAAGGACTTCAGGAAAGTAAGGATTATAGGCCACATCAAGGCCTTAGAGGCAATTAAAATCATTCAGGTCACATGAAAATTTTGTTTAAATAGACTAGGAATACTCTACTAGGAACATGATCTAGAGGAGGTTTCAGAGTAGGTGTATTCACCATAGCAGATCTAATATATTTAGAATAATGAGAGGGTATAAAAATTGCCATTGGGAATAGGCTGTGTATGCATGTGAAGCCTAACCAAACATCCATGCGAAGGTGGAGAGATGAAATTATGATGTGGATGCTGCTGAGGGGAAGTTTCAAGTAGTTATAGTCTAGATGAATTCTTCTAAGACCTTCGGGTCATGTAATGTCACAAATCCTATGGTCCATATAAGGGTTCCCCTTAAACCCTTAAAAGGGGTATTATCAAAAATGAATAAAAAGAATTCCTTTGGGCAATTCAGGCTAATGGTTACACCTTGTCATCAAATCTATCTAAAAAGTTTCTTACCACTTTCTTAAAAATAGTATAATCTTAAAGCTTCTCATTGAAACCTATGATATCTTGAAAAATATCATTTAATCTTATAAAATATTCATTAATACATTCTGGATAATCCATTTTAATTTCTTAAAACATGATTCTTTAGATTTAAAGCCTAGATTCTACAACTTTCTCATTTACTTTATAACTAATTCTCAACTTATCCCAAACAATTTAGCTATTGGAAACCCCTTAATATTTATATAAACATTCTATGAGATAACCGTCAAAAGTCCATTTTGAGATTTTCCATAAACTCCCAAATTTTTCTCATCACCAGCTATCTTAACAAGCTTATTAATGGGAAGAAATATTACCATTTAAATAGATATAACTTCTAGGAAAAGGGATAAAATATGGGGTAACATTATATTCTTACAATCGTGATGGTTGATACCGTTGAATAAAAGAACAACCCTACCATTCATCGAATTTATATTCTACATACTCATTTGATAGTTTGATATTTTAGAGGGAACCTATGCTATAATACCAATTGGTGTTCCCAAATTAGTGTAGGATCACTGAGAGGAGGAGGAGGTGAATCAATGATCACTTTATTTTATGAATTATTTTTATGAAATCAAACTTTGAAACATATTAGAGTTATGATTTTCTCAAATATATCTCTAAAACTCTCTTCATATATAATAATATAAATAGAGAGGTCAACACATAATATTTACAAGGTTTGGTATAGATACCTGCTCCTTTCTATGTTGGTTATCCGACCCAACATGGTTTATTTTACTAGTATTTTAAATATTAGAAATTCATAGAAAATAATTTCTTCTAAACTCTAGTAACCATTCCTTCATATAATCCTAATTCTATACCTCAATAATCAATTATTTTACCATAGTTGGTTATATCCCCTAACTTTTCTTCTTGTATCCACTTCCCCAACTTGTTATACACCCCACACATAAGAATTTTCTTCAATTGGTTATACACCCCATCCACAAGATATACCACATATTTTTTTATCTAATTTAGAAATATATTCTTCTTCAGATGTCCTATCACCATAAACATTTTGGATCACCTTCTCTTGTGTACAAAATTATAGATATTTGAAAACTCTCTTAAGAGTTTATTGGTCTTGAAACTTCTCTCTGATCTTAGGAATACTGAGATAAACTCAATATCACCTTTTAGAATTTTTTTTAAAAATTACCTTAGCAACATATATCTAGAAGTATACTATTTGGTATGCCTTCTATCCATTACACCTTGGTCTAGTAAAACTTAGTCTGAAGAAAATTAGTCCGATAATCCTCCTTTATCTTATGCTTCTACTTCAACCAAGTATAAAATCATTTAGAAACTCATGCCCAAATTTATCTTTGATTGACGATACTCAGTTCAATTAACCTCTTATTTATTCGATGAAACTTGATCTGATTCTTCTCTTTCTGAAGAAACCAAATTAGTTTGAAGCTTCTTATTCAACCAAGTAGAACCTTGATTGGATAAACACAAAATAAAAAATTCATTAATTCTTCTCCTACATATGTATGAGTAGTGTTATAATTTCATATGGCCCTTACACCCATTTATTTTGGTGAACATCTCAAGAGAAAAGGAAAGGACCCATAAGTATTTTCCTGCTCATCTAAAATTGGAAATTCAAACTTACCACTAAGTTGAATTTCACTAGATGATTCTAAAATATTATGGAGTATTTTTTAGGCTTATTGGGATATTCAAGGTGATAAAAAAATTCCTTAAATGTCCTTAACTCAGTATTAAGTAACTTATTTTAACTTCCTTATCCTTGGAAAGATGATAAACATTGAATGAAAAACTTAGCATCATAATGATTATGGAATTTAATAAATTTATATAATACTACTTATAAATATTCCTGGTATTCCTTCCATCTATTTCATTCACATAAATTCTTCTATCCAGTACAGTTAGGCATTCTCCATATAAAGGAATCACAATACAAATATTTTTCTGATAATTCTTCACCAAGATTCACTCAATTAGAAAATGCCTATTTGTTGAAACAACATCGACCATAAATTCTATCCATTTGGTAAGACTTCATACTATACTATATCCAATGATACTTCATACCACTCTTCATATCGTACACCTCAACTCCATCCATCCAATGACATCATCATAGATTTTTTGATTGATCAATTGATTGTTTTTCTGATAAAACTTTTTCTATTGTAGCATCATAGATTTCTTCATCTAGTGCTCTACTCATTTTCTCTATCTGATAGCATAAACAAGCTATCCTTTAACCGATACATCTTTCAAATTTTTCCTATATAGACTTCATCTTGAACTTCATTCAAAAAGTCCCTATACTTTGTAAAAAAACCCAAGATATCTATTTTTTAGCACATTATATATTTCTGCCCGATGTGAATTCATACCATTCCCTGGACCAATCATAACTTCTTCAACTCATCCATATGATAATACTATATATTCAAACTTTATAAATCCGACTATATATTGTTCTATCCGATCACATTAGCTCTGTCTATCCGATAACTTTGTTTAACTTTATACAACCTGAAACTTGATATTTCTCTAGAAACTAAATTATCACCCTTTTTAAAAACTCATACACACTTAGTTAAGGCCATGAAACTTTTCATAATATTTGGAACTTGAAGATCGACAAAACATCATCATACTCAATAAGGAAACTTTCATAACCTTTATAAAGAAACTTTCATAACATTCATAAGGAGAGTTTCTTATACAACTCCAGCAATATATCTTATCTCAAACTTCTCCAACAATATTAAGTAACTTTATCGTCAAATATATATTTAAATATTTTCAAAAAATATAACCAAATTCACTTTATAACCAACAATATTTTTCAATTGTAATTCATATTTCAGAAAACATCCAACAAGTTCATATAAGGAATACTATTTGAAATTAGTACTTTCATAAATTTCTACCTTTTTAGCATTCCATTTATTCAATAAATCCCTCAAAACCCTTTCATCTAGAATAGAATTATCTAATATTTCTCCTAAAACAATCATAACATTTATGAAACTCTTAAATCTATGAAAAATTTGATTAACTATCTCTTATTCACCCATTTTGAATTGATGATACTCAGCTCTTAACATTCTTAATTTAGTTCTTATCAATTTATCCAAACCTAGATAAGAAACTTATAATATTTTCAAAATTTCATGTGCTGGTTTGGATATAAATATATGACTATACACATTCCTCTTAATTTAAAAATATAAAATATTAATCACCTTGTAATTTAGCACATAATTTACCAAATCATTACTAAATAATGTTTCAAGATCATCTCTAGGTTGTTTTTATAATTAAAAGATGATTTTCCAACTATTAATTCTCAGATGTTTAAGAAAACCCTCCATACGAGACTTTCAATAGCCTTAATTATTTCTATCAAAGAGTGGAGGTCTTTGAGGTGTCCAATAATAATTTAAATTAATTCCTTATATTTTTTTAAAAATATTTTCCACTTGATTGTTAGTTATGATTTCCTTAGTATAAATAATATAATAATAAGAAAAATCTTGGGAACCTCCTATGATACCAATTGTTAGGTCTTGATGAGAATGGATAAATGGAAAAGAGGGGAGGGGTGTGAATTGGCCATTCTAAATTATCTAGTGAATTATTATTAAATTTAATAATTAATGTAGAAGAAAATAAATAAATAAATGAACATAGTTGTTTTTATAATAGTTTAGATATAAATGATCCTACTCTACTCTTCACCCCTATCAAATACAGAGAGAGATGTCACCCACTTTAATGGACTCTCTGAATTTTTAAGGGATTCACATCCCTTTATAACTACCTTTTTAAACCATGGAGGAACAACCCAAGATAATCTTTTTGTACAAATGGTAGCTTAACTTGATCACCCTAACTTTTTAACACCTAAAGGAATAACCTAGAAGCTTCCATTTGAAGTGGATGTAGAAACAAACCATAACTTTTACCCAAAACCAGGCACAATCGATCTCCTTGCCTTTCATTGATTATGGAAGAACCCAAATCTTTTGTATGGAGAAGTATAACCCAACACCTACCATTTATGGGTGGTATAACCTAACATTATTATGAAAAATAATAATAGAAATAATTTATAACCAAGAACAATATATAAACATGAAATGATCATAACATCAAGGAAAAAATATTTTCTGTGGTAGTAAATGGTCAAATGATTAATGTTTAACAGAGAGTAGTATTTGATCACAAAGGTGTATCACACTATGAAATTCAAGATTATGCTCAATCTCATTATTGATCTAGATCTATAGAACTCAATATATAGAGTTTTTTAATGCACATCAGATTCAAACTTTGAAGGCTATTGTGATTCATCTTTCCCGATGTAACACACACATATATTTTTAACAAACTTCTTCTGAGATGCTCAGTGTGGTTTTTCCATACATGTAAAATCTATTTAATTCACATGTTCATGTAGGATCACTTTGATAATCTATAAAAATGAATAGGTTATAAAACACAACATGTTATAAAATTAAATATAGAACTTAATCAATATTAAATAACAAGGGAACACTCCCACAGAGTGTGTGAGACAAAACTCTTCATATTTATTAGAATTTAAATTTAAATAATTCAAGTTCCAAAAAAGAAGAGAACACATGATTATATTTAATACAGTTTTAATATATCATAAATTAATTCAAAGTAAATTTATATAGGATCAAAATAATTAATGAGTATTTATGGAATAATTAAACTAAAAAAAATCATGTGAAATAAAAATTCAGTAATTCAAAATATAAAATTGTATATAAAACAGAGCATTTTTGAAATTTAAAAAGTAAATATGAGACCATGAAAATAATAAAAGATCATTTATAGAAACTATTGACTTATCCTTACAAAATATTCTTCATAGAAACTCTATAATATTCGTCAAAGAAGCTCCATTTATTCTCATATAATCACAATTTATTCTTATATAAGCTTAACCTCTTATCATGTAAGCTCCATAACCTCTCATGAAATCATATTACTTATGATGGGAGTTTCATTTATTCACATAGAATAATACTCACTGATGGTCTATTTCACTCATGGAAGCTTAGTGCTTTGTCAATTTTTCACTCATAGAACCTTCTCACAGAAGAAAATTTACACTCATGGTAGAACATTACTACTCATATAAGAATAAAATTTCTCCTACAAGATCACTCATGGAAGCTTAATATTACTCATGGAATCATAATTTACACTCATAGAAGCTTCATCATAATTAACATAATAAACAATTTCCTAATGGAAGCTCAAATACATACAAAATCTTGAATCTCATAGACAATCCATACATAACGAAATATATGAAAAAATATATTTGAGAAATTATAATTTTATAAATAAAGTTATTTTAATTATAAAAAATAAAAATAAAAAAATTGGATCAAGGAGACAATTCCACATAGATATCTTTAAAATATTTCTAAAACTAATTCCAAAAAAATAATTCCTAAAAAAGAATAAAAAACATAGGTTTCCTCCTAAAATCCATTTGTTTATTGTCTTTAAGCTAGACATTACCTCATGTGTCATATAATAAGATATTGGAAAGTAGTTAACCGATCTAGATTTAACCAAGACTGGAATTTTTTCGCATTCAGAGTTATAATTCTGCTCAAATTCATTGAATCCATCTCAGAAAATTATTGAATAAGGAAACAAGTATTAGAAAATCCTAAATAATTAATAAGTAACTCATGGGATATCCAAAATTGGAAATGATCCTATTTTATAACTTGTTACTACTACTCTTCAGAATCTTTAATGTTCTTCTTTGATTCATTAGACCTCATCTTGCGAATAAAAAATTAATTTTCAGTCAGTAGCCCTCACCTACACTTATTTTCTCTATTTATTAAGGATTATTCATCCTCTTCATCCTTAGGTTATGAAATTTTTGGGGTGAAATCCTGGAGTTATATCTTAGATTTAGCTTCATTATTAGAAGTATACTTATATTCATCCTCATAATCAGTATTACTTTCATATTTTTCCTAAAGTTTTCATAAAATTTATATTCCTCCTTGTGAATATCCTTTGATTTATAAAATTTATTTTCCATCATCTCAAAGAGTTTCAACCCAAATATTAATTATTATTCTATATTATATTGGTCTTTATCATCCAAAATTGATTGTGTTTATAGAACCAATATTTATATTTGTATATTTATCTTGAGTTTTTTGAATTGATGTGAAATATTTTCCATTTGTACCACTAATTTAATATCCTAAAATTTTGTATATATTGAGTTTTTCTTCTAAATAAATTATGTTTTTCATATTTAGGAATATAATATAGTTAAAAAAATGAAACAAATAAATATTTATTTCATTAATTAGAAACCTTACATTTATAGAATAAATATATCCATAAAATAGAAACTATTATAATGAGACAACAAAATGAAAAAATTAAACAAGTAGAACTGGAAAATATGAATCATGTTGACCTCCTATAATTATTTCACTAATGAATAGTAGTATAAAAAAGATACAGAAAATTATTAATCTAATCAATATATTAGAAATGGAAAATTTAGAATATTTAGAATAATTGAGTTGAATAATGAATTATGTAATTAAAGGATATTTATAGGAGGTAATATGACCATTGGAATAGTATTCTGACTATTTGGAATATTAACATGAAGGTTATGAATAGTAACCTGACTGTTGTAATAGTAAATTGATCTCAAAATAGTAAAATTTCATTTAAATAATATTTATCATGAGTAATTTAAGAAAATAAAAATATTTTTAAATGTAATAAAATAAATACAAGGATTAAAAAATTAAATAAATGATACACTTTTTTATAAATTTTATTTTAATGTATTTCATAAAAAACATAATTTTTATATTAGTAATTAAAATTGACTATTTTAAAAAATTATTTTGATATAATGGATTTCATTTTTATAAGCATCACGTTGAAATTTTCAAATGGTGATTTTTTTTCTAAATTTTAGAAAATTTCAATTTTTAGGTGAATAGTAAAAATAACATTTTTTTCATAATCAATATGTTTTAAATTACATCATTCATGATTTAATAATGACATAACCAATTCCATAATTTTTTTATTGAAAAAACATGCTTAATGTAACATCCTATTACATTTTTTATATGTTTTGACCCATTGATTTGATTACCTAATCTAATGATTGGGTATCTTCACATGTCATTTCTGGTGTTTTTCCAAACTTTTTTAAAGTTTTTTTGGGCCTGTGCACAATTTTCACATGGTTTGATCATGGTTTGAAAAAGTGTGCAACCTATAAAGTAGTGGGTCACATGGTTGGAACATGGTTTGAAAAAGTGTGTATCCAAACCATGAAACACTTCTAGTGGCTCTGTTCTGGGTGCACTGTTTGCGCATGGTTAGTACTAACCATGTGAATTAACCAAGGAAACCATGCACATGGTAATTAAAGTTACAAAAATTTTAACTAAAATCCATAAAACCATATAATTAACCCTAAAATCCTCCCACTAAAACCTAAACCTATTATTTAGTTCTTGGGAGCCCTCTAGAGCCATTTTGTCTCCCCAAACATCATTTCTTAGCAGATCAAAATGCCAATAAAAGAAGAGATAATCTATTTCAGTGAGTTATTTTCTTATTAATCTTGGATATCCCTTATCCTCTTGATTCTTTATTCATAAGGGTTGTAAAATCCTTGATTGTTTTGGATCTTAATTGATTTATTTGGAATTGTAGATATAGGATCCCTTATATCTTCCTTAAAGTTCTATATTCTTAGATCCGATGTTCTCCATCGAAGGAAACGGATCTCAAATTCATTGCAGTTGGATTAATTAATTTCCAAGTAAGTGTTTCTATTATTTTCCTTCATTTTGTGATTCATTGTTACTAGATAAATTCATTGATACATGTTTCCTAATTTTTAACACATCTTCTATGAAATTCATCCATTTAATTCCTCATAAATGCTTCTTTGACCAATTTCTATTTGAATTGAACATGGAATTAATTTAATGAATATGATATTGATATAAATCATCTTTTTATAAATTATTTTAATTCCATGTTTGTTTGGATTTATTTTTAAATATTTTTTTAAGTCTGTTTTGTTGAAATTGAGGTATTTGGATAAAATTTTGATTTATTAAATGAAATTCCTTGATTTTAAGTAATTGAATTGAACTATTTTATTTTTTCTAAATAGTTTCAAATTATTGAATTTATTAAATGAAAAAGAACCACCTTTGAATAATTTTACCATTGTTTTGGAAATTTGTTTTCTTAGGTTATTTGAAATAAATGATTTATTCACATTTAAAGAGGGTGTAGAACCATTTTTTTTTGAAATATATACAATCCTTTTAAAATTATTATACTTTTGTGAAATGATTTTGGGATGATTTAAAATAAATGATTATTTAAAAGGCCCATTTGGAATTTTTATGATGAATTGTGAAAGGAAGCGGGTATTATTACCCTTTTGAATGTTGAATTTTTTAAAAGGTTTTCAATTGAAATTTATGATTATTGACAAACCATTTGGAACATTATGATGGTCCTATCTTGTAATAATCCCTTTATGTAACTTTTATGATTCTTGTGCTTCCCACTATTGGGTGTTGGAAAAGGGATTATTTTCTTTGAGGGATTTTGAGGATGAGAGTGAGATGTGATTTTGGGGCCATTTCCCATGTTTGAATTGGATCCCCGATCAATCCTTGTATCATGATTATCTTACTCACATCCTTTTACTAGTTTTGGGAACCTGGATAGTTAGATTGGATGACCTGTATATATGATTCACTAGTGGACTCACACTCTTATAGTGGAGCTATATAGAACATGAAAGGTTAATGCTATGGAATTGTGTCTAGGAAAGTGGGTGTGGATGGAACTGATTTTCTTTAGACCCATGAGTCTATAAGTAATTCCATTAATCAGTCATATTTTTGATTATCTATTTTGGGGTGGTCTAACTATCATACCTAGGTTGCACCCATGACATCCATATACTTGATATTGATATATTTCAGTGTTGGTTGTCACTATTTGGCACCATAGTTTCCTGGATTGCTTCATTTATTGTTATTATGGACATTAAATATATTGTATTGATTATTTTTCATCTTTAAAAATTAGGTTCATATTCTCATCTTTTTTTGATTATTTGAAATTAACAAGTGAAATGGTTTTAAAATATTTTCAAGGAATTTTTTATTTTTTTAAGGTGAAATAGTATATTTTACATGTTTAGTTAAATAAATTATTTTAAAATATTTAAAACTATATTTTTAAACTAATCCACATACTCTCTCATTTATACTCTCATTTTAGAATATTTGAATTTCCTTATGAAGTAATTGTGTAGAATCCTTTGTGGAATCTTACTAGGCACTTTACCTCACACCCTAGTTATACCTTTTGGTGTTTTCATCCATTTTTATCTTACATTAGGTGTTCATTATCTCACATTCCTTTGTGGGTTATTTCTTGGGTGACAAGGGTGGGTATCTTTGGAAATGGTCGGTGCTATTGGACCACCAAGAGGTGAGTCTTGGTTGTTATGTTTCACCTTTTGTTTTATTAGTGTATCTTTGTACTATGATATGTATGTATTTATTTATATATATTTGATGATGTTTCGGAATTGAACTCTTTTATTGAAATACTTTGAGGGAGAAATTTTTCCCAACGATTATTTGTTAATGCCCAGGTGGTTGATGTCAACCCATGGAGATCAGGAACACTCTTTTGGTCAGTAGCGAATCAGCTTGGATATCAGTTTAGATGGTATTACAGGTTGTTTCATTATAAATGGTATCATATGAGGTCTTTATATAAAGGAAAATACTTTAATTTTAAATCCCTATATTATTTTGGGTGAGTCATGGTAGAAACTTGATTATGAATGTGTCGGGACTCAAGAGGTAGTCCGTGAGAGGGTGATTTAGCACCGTCCCTTTATGGTGATACTTGAGTTACTAGGGATGTTGGGACTTGAGTATTTATTTTGAGTTATTGGTTTTATGGTTATAAATTATATTTAGATTCCAAACGAGACTATATTTGATTTGGTTAATCTCTTATGATTGTTTGAACCAGAATGAAAGGATGACCATAGTGGCAACATGTTTCCACAGTCTGGTAAACCATGAGGAATCACTATGGCTAATTTGAAAATCCATCCATGAATAGTTATGGGGTTGGTGTGTGGTTTACCATCCCATATGACCAATCCCATTATAGTTCTAACTTGGTTCAAAACTTGAAACCTTATCTATTTTTTTACAAGTGAATTCACTTATGTGAGGATGGTTATGTGGGTTTTAGATGTGGGTTGTTTCACGATATCATCTAGTTATTTCAAATTTTATCCCTTGTTAATAATTTTAAATCCCTTGTGAAAGCTAAATATTGTCTTAAAACATGTTTCATTAAGTTCTTTGAGAATTGTTTTCAATAACCAAAAAGTGTGTTTGGTGAAATGTTTGGATTGTAAAACTAATTATCAAAGACTATTATGTGATGTGGTAAAACAAAGTTTTAAGAATAATATTTGGTTTTTAATGGATTTAAATGGAAATGGTTTTGTTAATTGGAAAAAAGGGTTAATGATTTTGAAACCATGGAATAATTTAAAACTGTTGGTAAAGGGTTTTTAAAACTGTGATTGATTTTTAACAAGATTTATCATTTTGAAAGTAAAGAGTAATGTTTTATAAATGGTTAAATCTTGTTTATTTTTAAATAAATAAAGTTTTTATTAATATGGACTGTGACTTTGTTTAATATATTTTATGCTATTTTTGAGTGTTCATTGATTCCTGAATTGATATGATTTCATTTTGTGATGTTCAGAAATATCTCCCAGAAATTCCTTTAAGAAAGATAAAATGTTGGTTCAATGGTTTGGTCCTCAGGGTAGTTCTCCCCATCTTCTAGAAGTAGAATCCCTTATCGATGACTCTACCCAAACTCCATATCAAGTGGTGGATACAAATACCTTCTATAAATTGAACCCCATCCTTGAATTCCTATATTTTCATCCAAATTCATATAAAGGAGAACAAGGTTATTTTGAGGTAGTGTAGTGGATTGAAGAAGTTGATGGGATCTTAGATTCTATTAAGTCCCCCAAACCTATGAATGTCAAGTATATCAAATCCTTATTTGAGGTAACTGGCCAAAAGTGGTGGGAAGTTGTGATTACCACCGATATGTATGAATCAATGTCTTCAAAATCCTTCAAGTCAGTCTTCAATCGGTGACTGTATCCTGAGGATGTGAGGATGGGGAATGTTTCCGAGTTCTTAGGGTTTGGTAAATATGACCTATTGGTTGCAGATTTTGACAAGAAATTATCACGTTTGGTATGTTTCATACCTATTATTTTTGGTGATGATTACTGTAAGTAAATATGTTTTATAAAATGTCTTCACCCATACCTTGAAACTGCCATGCCTATGGTCGGGTGGATTTCTTATTAGGAGATGTTTGATAAGGCTTTCTTAGCTGAAGTAGAGCTATTGAAACAACGCAAAGGACAGAATGACACCTTTGAAGTTGATAATAGACATACCTATTAAAAAAATATGAATCATCTCATGTGTTTCTAGTGTGGAGAACCTGGCCATTCTAAGAGGTCATGTTTGAACACTCTAAAGGTTTTTGGACGATGTGGTTATAGAGTTCACCTTCAGAGGTTTTTTAATTTGTACCACTCAAAATGGAAAAATTCAGTCAGGAATATTAACTCCTAACTATGGGGGAAAAATGTTTCATGATAATAGGGATCCAACCATAAGACTCAGAGTGAATATTTTCACATAGTAGAGGATATTTTGGTTTCCATATTATTATTTCCAACATCAAAGTGGAAAATGTTAGAGTTTTCCTTATTGTGTATTGTCTATTTTGGAAACCTTTTGTGTTGGGATTTTTGTGATGTTATATTGTGGTAGATGGTTTGGGTCATTTTTGTATTGGTGAGGTAATAATGGTATCATTTATTGATAACTTTTTTGTTTTTCCTTGGTGTCCTCTTGTTTTTACTTGATGGTTAGAGATCAACTCTGATATATTAGATGATCTCACTAGTGAGAGTCTAGTGCCCTGTTGTGAACTAACCTGGATGGTTTCACTCTTTCCAGTTGGACTTGGATAGACCTTGAGAATGTATATGTGTAACTAGGACAATGTGTTTTTATTGATAGACTGATCACACAATGGTGTTGGCATTTGTTTTAATGATCTCATTGAGGTATGGGGATCGATTTGAAAAAAATACTAGGTTACAATTGAGTACTAACCCATGGTAGAAATCCTTGTTAGTCCTTTACCATTATTATAGACGTTTGATCATTGATGTTTCTCCTTAGAGAATAGTTGAAGTCTCTTATTTGGGTTTAAGGGACATGATTTTCTTATATTACAACTTTTTGGTGAATCTATAAATGGTGAGGAGACCTATGATAGGTCTCAAATATTTCTCTTATTTAGAGATGTGTGATGATCTTGGTTTTTTGATCTTGGATTTGTGTGTGTTTTTATCCTTTGGGTGTGTCTCTATTCTGGACCATAGACTTTCCACCTCAAAATATGAGTGAGGGATTTCTTCTTGTGTCATCGTATTCTATATTTCAGAATAGATGCTTTCTAGGGACACAAAGTCCTCTAGTTGAGTGGTTGTAACATCCCGTTACCTTTTTTATGTGTTTTGACCCATTTATTTGATTACTAATGATTGGGTATCTTCATAGGTTTTTTTTGGATTTTTACATATATTTTTGAAGGTTTCTAGTCCTATACATAGTTTTTACTTGGTTTGAGCATGGTTTGACAAAGTGCTCAGGCTAGAAAGTAGGGGGTCATATGGTTGTCACATAGTTTGAAAAAGTGTGCAACCAAACTATGCATCACTTATAGTGGTTCTGTTCTGGGCATACAGCTTGCACATGGTTAACACTAATAGTGAAACTTAACCGAGGAAACCATGACCGCAGTAATTAAAGTTATGAAAATTCTAATTTAAATCCTAAAATACCCCTAATTAACCCTAAACACCTCCCACTCAAACCTAAATCAATTATTTGGATATTGGGAGCCCTCTAGTTCCATTTGAGTTCCCAAAAATCATCTATTAGTGGATAAAAGTGCCAATCTAAGTGAAGATATTCTCTTTCAATGAGTTATTTTGTTTTTAATCTTGAATCTCCCTTATCCTATTTATTCCTTCTTCCTAAAGTTTTTGAAAGACTTGAGTTTTGTTGGATCTTGATTGATTGATATGAAGTTGTAGATCTAGGATCTTGTCTATCTTATTTCAAGATCTATCTTCTTAGATTCAGTGATCACCATCTAAGACAACACATATCAGCTTCATTGTGGTTGGGTTCGTTAATTTTCAAGTAGGGTTTTCTATGATTTTTCTTCATTTTGTGATTCATTGTTTCTAGATAAATTCATAGATACGTGTTTCCTATTTTCCAACACATGTTCTATGAAATTTATCCATTTAATTCCTCATAAATGAATCTTTGACTAATTTATATTTGAATTGAACATGGAATTAATTGAATGGATATGATCTTGAAATATATCACCTTTTTATAAATTATTTTAATGGCATGTTTGTTTGGATTTATTTTTAATGTGATTTTAAAGGTTTTTTTGGTGAAATCGAGGGCTTTGGGTCAGGTATTACTTTATTAAATGAACTTCCTTGATTTTAATTAACCGAATTGAACTATTTGATTTTTTCTAAATAGTTTAAAATGCTTGAATTTCTTAAATGAAAAAGAACCCCCTTTGAATGATTTTACCCTTGTTTTAGAAATTGGTGTCCTTGGGTTATTTGAAATAAATGATTTATTCAAATGGAAAGAGGGTGTAGACCCATGTTTTTGAAATGCATTCAATCTTTTTAAAATATTAATGCTTTCTTAAAATTATTTTGCGATGATTTAAAATAAATGATTATTTAAAATGCATATATGGAATTTTTATGATGAATTGTGAAAGGAAGTTGGTATTGTTTCCCTTTTTAATGTTGAATTGTATAAAAGGTTTTGAATTGAAATTGATGATTATTTAATGCCCAGTTGGCACTTTATGATGATCCTCTTAGTTAATAATCCCTTTATATAACTTTTATGATTATTGTGATTCCCACAATTGATTTTTGTAAAAAGGATTATTTAATTTGATGAAGTTTGAGGATGAGTGTGAGATGTGATTTTAGGTTCATTGCCCATGTTTGAATAGGATCCCCATGCGATCCTGGTATCATGATTATCTAACAAATCTCTTTTAACTAGTCTTGGAAATATGGATAGTTAGATGGGATGACCTAGATATATTCTTCACTAGTGGAATCACACCCTTTTAGTGGATCCATATAGAACGTGAAAGGTTCAGGCTATGGACTTGCAACTAGGAAATAAGGTTTTCTTGGGAATGGTTTTCTTTTGACCCATGAGACTATATGTATGCCCGAAAATTATTCATGTATTTTGATTAGTTATTCTGAGGTGGACTCACTATCATACCTAGTTTGTGTTGAAGTTGGTGGGCTAGAACCAACTAATTTATAATTTATTCATTAATAAATACCTTATCACATCTTGATTGTTCTTCTGCATGATAATGAATGTGATAATGTCCTAAGGATAGCTGTTGCATTAAAGGGTCATAGAGGATCCCTGTTATAATGAGAACCCAGAAGTTCCATAACACTGTTCTTGAATATATGTTCTATGGCCGGATGATGTTATTTGAGGGACACAAATAACACATGCCATTAGGGGTGAGGACTCATAAAACCTCGAGACACCTTCTCATGGTGTACAACCTTGGTAATATCTAGGAGGATATTATGAGAATGAGACCTGCTAGTCGGAAATCTACATTTCATAGTGTCATTGGATGTTACTATCTACGGAAGTGTGTATTGGTCCTTAGGCTTTAAGATTATTATTAATGGGTATTACAATTCATGCACTTAGATTTATTGATGAAAACTGTGATAACACACTGTTCACAACAAGGTAGGATACGTTGGGTGTATCACAAGTGATACTGCATTAATAGATAATACGAGAAAGGATTTGTCCCTTATACTCTCTAACAGAAGTAGATATCCCATGCCCTTTGATGGAATTAATATAGCCTAAATAAATCTATTCCCAAGGTGATGAATGGGAAAGTTCAATTCTGGAAAGTTAAATAAAGAATAATTGAGCACATGGGTTGATGACACTAGCATGAAACCCACTTGATTAGAGATATCAAGACAAAGAGATTACATTACATGGTAAGCGTTCGTAGGAGGTGACACATCATTGCGACATTAACTTCTTTCTCTATGGGTGCCTTGGCATATTTCTAGATGGTAACCTTGGAATTTAGGTAGGATCTACCTAATGCCACTGAGAAAGAGGCCTAGAGGGTTATGCACTATGTGTGTCCAAGTATCGCAGTTAAATATTAATTTAACAAGTTGAATAAATATTATTCCTAACCGTGGTTTAATAATTATTCAAGAATGCTTGATCACATTTATTTAAACACTAGTTATTCGATATAATATATTTTTGGAGAAATAATATATTTATTAGAGAGTAATGCAGTGATATTTATTTGAGAAATAAATATCCATTATTCAAGGTATAATAGATATGGTAGAGGAAATAAAGAAAAATGGAAAAACAAAAGTACACGCAATGAATATTGAATACACACACCATGTATTTTTTTTGGGAATTTATGAGAAATAACATTATTTATTTAATTAAATAATATTAGGTATAATTCGCTGGGCGCATGTCAGGTAATAATAATAGTCAACTATTATTATTAGACATGGGGTATTACTATGAATTAAATGAAATGAATAAATTCTTTCAGTTAATTAATTCATTTTATTATTTTATGTAATTAAAAATCCCAATTATAAATTTCTCATTAGCCTATCCATTTTTTGTAGTTGTGTACAAAGTGTTTGGAAAAGATCTCAAGACAAGAGAGAATTCTTTTTCCACCAAGAACACTCTCAAGCTATGAGAGAGAGAGATCCACCTCCACCAGATCAAGGTGATCGAAGGAGGACATCGCAAGCGAAGGATCTTCTATTCTAGCACCCAGATATCCCTTCAAGTGACATCCAGAGATACGTGGAGCACGTGTGGATCACATCTAGAGGAATCCTACACTTGGATTCTACGACACAACAATGGATCACATCGGATCATGACCAGAAACATCAAAGGAGACAAAATTACATCAAGTTAATTCTTCTCAATTAATTAAATTAATTATAACCAATATATGATGATCCTATATATGGTTCCAGGACTCCACTCTTTCTTTTTTGTTCTTCGTTCTATTTCGATGATCCGAAATTTTATTATCATAACGGATCTCAGATTGATCGTTTTTAATGCTAAAATTAAAGTTGGGTACACCCACCAAAGCGCTTCCACTGCACCTGGAATGTACAAGTGGTATCAGAGTAGTCATATCGTTGATTATAATTATTTAGTTTTCCATTGGTAATTTATGCATTTAATAATTTAGTTATTTCGATTCAATTTAATCGTTCTATAAATCTGAATCTCGATATCTGTTCCTCCTCTCTCGTTTCTCATTCACCTTACAGAAACAACTTTTTCTTTTAATTTTGATTAAAATAAAATAGATGATCTCATACAAAGGTTCCAAATGTTCCTGGACATACAACACCAGAATACATGGTGTGTATTCGGAAGTATACACAGTGTAGTCGAGGTTCAATGCATCATACTGGTCTTCCAAATCAAGCCGTGTGTTGGAGTATTTCTATGTCTTAAATGACAACATGTGTTGACTAGGAACAGGTGGAACACAGTTTCTGGATTACATGCCATATGGTCCACTGAACATGGAGTGTAGTCCCTTAAGGTTAGGGCCAGACCGTGTACCCCGTACACTGCTTGCCCGGATAGAAACCATGTAACATAGATACTACATGGCGTATTTCCCACTGAACATGTCGTGTACTCCAAATATTTCCAAAGTACATCTACATGTCATGTCCCTGGGCGTGTACTTCGGATGGACGGTGAATAGAAGTACACACTGTGTAGTCATAACTACACGCCGTGTACTCATCCAAATTATATAGATTTATTAAAATTTATTATTATATTATAAAAAACCTTGAGACGTGTACCATAATGCAGGCATAAAGCCGAGGCACAACACATGATAGGTGTTTTATATATATGTTTAATTTAACACTTGCATAATGTTCATTTCTACTCATTGGGTAGTTATGAAAGGGAATTCACCGGGTTGCCTCCAAGGTACCAGTTACGTACAAAGATAATTTTAAATGAATATATTTGTTTAAAATTATGATGGATGCGAATCTCAAGGAAATTCAAAAAAATGGTTTAAGATAAAAGGATTGATTAATTAAGGATAATTAATTGATTTGAACGTGATTTATCTTAAACAAGAACGATTGAAGAATTGAATTCTAGTTTTATTTATGCATAAATATAGTTGCATTATGGATGATCATGAGCTAGAACAAGACCTTCGTATGTGAATGGTTTCTTTTAATTTATTTATCTAAATTAAATTTGTTGGACTGTGAGCCTTCTCCTCATTAATATATAGGGCATGCGCTCTCAAGGTTTCTTTTATGTAAAACCCCATTTTACCCCTCACCTATGAGTGAGATAAAATAATATTTAATGGATGGAGCTCCAAAGCTAGTGGAGGCGGATCAAGTTATGTGCCAAGGTGAAACCAATCCAAGGAGATACAAAGGTGAACTGGTGGAAAGCTATAAACACGAACCCAAAAGGTTCAAGGTGTTTCTCCCCTAGGTCTTGGGTTAGTTTATCAACCGCTAGATAAAATAACCAATAAAATAATGTCATGATCATACCATTTATTTTATTTCTGTCTATTGCATGGTTTATTTATTGTGGGTGTGTTGTCATGATCACACAATTAATGAATTAAACAAGCAACCAAGATGGAACTAAAATAAGACCACCATATGCGTAAATATTATCTTATACATGGTTAATCACTTAAGTATATCCCACTTAATATTAAAAATCATGTAATCAAAGATAATAAAATCGGAATTTACATATAAGGATAAAATCCCTCAAAGAAAATATCAAGTCGGTATAGCCTTCCATCATCTTGGTTAGAATCAAACCATAGTTTAAAGTGCTTAACCAACCCTAGTTGGGGTGCTTTCAATTATCGGGGAGTTATAATTCAAGGTTTTGGGTTGAATTGACTTGGTTTTCATCACGGTTTGACTTTTATAGTAGGACTTTGTGTGACCAAGAGGCAAAGGTTGAGTAAATCCAAAATAAAAGGATTTTAGGATTGGGGAGTCCACTCAGCGGATCAAGGAGCTGCGAGTTAATGCAGTTGGCATTTGGAATGCCTACCTAAAACCCTTCAAGTTTCTTGACCAACCATAGTTGGGATAATATGAAGGGAAATAGGGATCCTTTACACTAGAATATTCAGGAAACATAATATTTTGAAGTCAATGGTGAGGGATATTGAATTTCGATAAAATAGTGGGAGACTAATAAGTATTAATTTATTTATTTGTCTCAGTTTTATCATAATAAAGTACTAAATATTTTCTCATCTTAATTTTTAGAAATGAAAAGAATAAATGACTTTAAAAATATCATTGAGAACTATACTCGAGAAGGAAAACCTTCTCACTGACACCAATTTACATGAGTGGCAGAGGCGTTTACGCGTTATCCTTTGCCACGAGAAGAAATTTTTTGTGCTAGAAGAGTATGTTCCAGTTGCACCTGGGAAAGTGGCCAATGATGAGGAACTATCTCTTTATATGAAACATATGGATGATGCCACAAATTTCTAATGTCTCTTGCTATCATACATATCTAATGATCTCATGAAGCAACATGAAAACATGGACGCGTATAGCATGATGTCTCACCTTAAGGATCTCTGCCAAGAGAAGGTGAGACAAGAGAGATATGAGATCTCCAATTATTTGTTTACAACTAAGCTTAGAGAGTTTGAGCTAGCTGGGCCTCATGTAGTCAAGCTTATTGGCTACATTGAATGCCTGGACATCTTAGGGATTAAGTTCCTAGATGGGTTGTGTACTGATCTCATCCTATCATCACTTCCCAAGACCTTCTCTAGCTTTATTATCAACTATAACATGAGAAATAATGAGAAGAGTATATCGTAAATTCTGACCTTAATTTTCCAGGTAGATAAGGACATGGGGCATGAAAAACCCACATTCCTTATGGTGAATAAGAAAAAGAAGGACAAGGAAAAGGGGACAAGGAGTTACAAACGGTCTGAATCCCCTGAGCACCGTCCCTCCAAGAAGGGGAAGATCCAGAGGCAGGGCAAGGAACGAGAGGTGGTATGTTTTGCATATGGAATGTAAGTCCATTGGAAGAGGAACTGCACCTAGAAGCATAGGGACGCTAAAGGTGAATTCGTTATCAAGTGTATTCTTTCCATTTCTACACATTGGGTTTTAGATACAGCTTGTGGGGATCACATCTGTATTCAAATGTAGGAACTAAGTAGATTTAGAAAGATTTCTAGAGGAGAGGTGGGTCTTTGAGCTGCTAATGGCACGAGGTTGGATGCATTAGCCATTGATGATTACCACATCTCATTCACAACTGGGATGATTTTGGTTTTACATAATTGTTATTATGTTCCTAGTGTTACCAAAAACATATTTTATGTATCATGTTTGGATATGGATGGATTTATTTTCATGTTTGGAAATAAGGGTTGCTTATTTTATAGGAACAACATATGTTATGGTATGGAGCATTTAAATAATGGTTTGTATGTATTAAATTATGAAAACCAATTGTTGTAAATCTATAACCAAACAAACTCACATGACGCATACACCACCTAGTTGTGGCATCACTGTCTTGGTCATGTAAACAAGAAGCTCTTGACAAAGCTATACCAAGATGGCTATTTAGACTCTAATAAGATAAAACCACTTGATAGATGTCACACTTGTTTAGAAGGTAAAATGACCAAGATGACTTTAGGTGGAAAGGGTGAAAGGGCCACAAAGCTTCTAGGATTGGTGCACATGGAAGTGTGTGGACTATTCCTAGTAAAAGCTAGAGGTGGATATTCTTACTTCATTACTTTTAATGATGATTTGAGTTGATATGGATATGTCTACTTAATGAGGTATAACTTAAAATCCTTATAGAAATTTAAGGAATTCAATAATAAATTAGAGAATCATCTTGGTAAGAAGATAAAGAAGCTTCGATCAGATTGAGGTGGAGAATATCTGAACTAAGAGTTCATCGATCTTCTACAGAAGTCTGGGATTCTATCTCAGATCACTCCTCCTTATACACCATAGTGGAATGGTGTTAGTGAAAGGAGGAAGCACAACTTTTTGGACATGGTTAGGTCTATGATGAGTCATTCAAATCATCTATTATCCTTTTGTGGATATACATAACAAACTAAAAAATACAAATTAAATCGAGTACCAACTAAAGTGACAAATGGAATTCCCTCCAAGTTATGGAATGTAAATAAACCCATTTTTCACACACACGTGTATGGGGATGCGAGGAATTTTTTAAGGCCTTATCATGCAACAAACTAGCACCCGGGGCACGAGGTGTATCTTTATAGGATATCCTAAGAAAATGAAAGGATATTACCTATATAACCCTTCAGATAAGAAATTGACTATCTCCAGACAAGCCATCTTTCTTGAGAGGGAGCACATCATCAAAAAGGATTGTGGGAGAAAGATTGACTTCAATGAAGTTGATGCTCAAGATACACAGGAGTTAGTATAAGAACAAGTTCCACAGGTCCCTATGGAATAGGTTCTAGAAACACAAGTATTACGTAGGAGCTCAAGAGTGGTACGGAAACCAGATAGATTTGGTTTCCTAGTCACTGAATATAGTGAATCATTATTTTTGGACAATAATGAACCTCTATCCTACAAGGAAATAATAGAAATCTCAGAATCTGTAATATGGCTAGAAGCTATGAATTCTGAGATGGATTCTATGTATCCGAACCATGTCTGGGTTTTGGTCGATGAGCCAGTTGATATAAATCCTGTTGGATGCAAATGGGTATTCAAGATAAAATTGGACATGGAAGGTCAAGTATAAAGCAAGGCTAGTGGCCAAAAGATTCAGACAACGTCAAGGAATTGACTATGATGAAACCTTTTCTCCAATTTCCATGTTTAAATCTATAAGAATCATACTTTCCATAGCAGCTTACCATGAATATGATATTTAGAAAATTTATTTAAAAACAACATTCCTTAATGGGATATATTTTCTATCTCAATGGAGGGGCTGAGAGATGGAAGAGTTCAAAGTAACCAGTTCTCTCTGATTCTACAATGGAGTCCAAAGATATAGTGTCTTCTGATGCGGCCAAGGAATTCGTATGGATTAGTAACTTTGTCCAGGACCATGATGTGGTGCCTAGCAGTAAAGATCCTATCACATTGTATTGTGATAATACTACATCGATGGATCTTGCAAAATAACCAAGGTAACATCAACGAACAAAGAACATACTCCAGAAGTATCACCTCTTGAGGGATTTATATCAAAGGGGGGAAGTTGTAGTGAGAAGAGTTTCCATGGAAGATAACGTGGTGGAACCCATGACTAAAGGCCTATCTCAGCAGAAGAATGAATATCATGTGAGAGCTAGCGGGTTAAAATTTGTCAGCAGTTGGCTCTAGTCTATGTGGGAGTCTGTTGGAGTTAGTGGCCTAGAACCAACTAATTTTTACTTTATTCATTAATAAATAACTTATCACATCTTGATTGTTCTTATATGTAACAATGCATGTGATAATGTCCTTAGGACAGCTATTGAATTAAAGGTTCAAAGGGGATCCCTGTTATGATGAGAACCCGGAAGTTACATAACAATATTCTTGAATATTTGTTCTATGGCCAGATGATGTTATTTTAGGGACACAAATAACACACGCCATTAAGGGCGAGGACTCATAAAATTTGAGGCACCTTCTCATGGTGTGATCCCTTGGTAATATCTAAGAGGATATTATGAGAACGGGACCCGCCAGTAGGAAATCCACATTTCATAGTGTCATTGGATGTTCCAATCTGCAGACATGTGTATTGGTCCTTAGAATTTAAGATTATTATTAATGGGTATTAAAAATCACGCACTTAGATGTATTGATGAAAACTGTGATGAAACATTATTTACAGTGAGGTAGGATATGTTGGGTGCGTTATGAGTGATGTTACATTAATAGATAATGCGAGAAGGGATTCTTCCCTTCTGTTCCATAACAGAAGTAGATATCTCAGGCCCTTTGATGGAATTGATAGAGCGTAAATAAATCCATGGACATGGTGAGGAATGGTCATGTTCAATTATGGAAATTCAAAGAAATAATAATAAATCACATGGGTTGATGGAACTAGCATGAAACCCGCTTGATTTGAGATATCGAGACAAAGGGATTACATTGCACGGTAAGTGTTCGTAGGAGGTGACACATCATTGCGGCGTTAACTTGTTTCTCTATGGGTGACTTTGCGTGTTTCTAGATGCTAACCTTGGACTTTAGGCAGGATCTGCCTAATGACACTAAGAAAGATTCCTAGAGGGTCACACACTAAGTGTGTCCAAGTATCTAAGTTAAATATTAATTTAACAAGTTGAATAAATATTATTCACGACTGTGGTTTAATAATTATTCAAGAATTCCTGATCACATTTATTTCAACAATAGTTATTCAAGAGAATATATTTTAGGCGAAATAATATATTTATTAGAGAGTAATGCAATGATATTTATTTGAGAAATAAATAGCCATTATTCAAGGTCTAATAAATGTGGTGGAGGAAATAAAGAAAAAATGGAAAAACAAAAGTACATGCCGTGTATATTGAATATACACACCGTGTATTTTTTCTGGGAATTTATGAGAAATAATAATATTTATTTAATTAAATAATATTAGGTGTAATTCACTGGGTGCATGTCAGGTAATAAAAATATTCAACTATTATTATTAGACATGGGGTATTACTAAGAATTAAACGAAATGAATAAATGCTTTCAGGTAATTATTTCATTTTCTTATTCTATGTAATTAAATATTCCAATTATATATTTCTCATTAGCCTAGCCATTTTTTGTAGTAGTTCATAAAATATTCGGAAAAGATCTCAGGCCAATAGAGAATTCTTTTTCCACCAAGAATACTCTTAAGCTATGAGAGAGAGATCCACCTCCACCGGATCAAGGCGATCGAAGGCAGACATTGCAAGCAAATTCTCTTCCGAGCTAGCACCTAGAGATACCTTCATATGATGTCCAGAGATATGTGGATCATGTGTGGATCATCTCTAGAGGAATCCTACACTTGGATTCTACGACAAAATGATGTATCACATCAGATCGTGACCATAAACATCAACGGAGAGAGAATTCCATCAAGGTAATTCTTTTCAATTAATTAAATTAATTATAATCAACATATAATGATCATATCTATGGTTCTAGGAATCCCCTATTTATTTTTAATTATTTTTTCTATTATGAATATCTGGGGTTTTATTATCGTGATGGATCTCAGATTGATCATTTTTAATGCTAAAATTAAAGTTGGGTGCACCCACCAATGTGCTTCCGCTGTGACCAAAACCTACATGTTGTACCTATGAAATCCATATACTTGATCTCAATATATGGTAGTGTTGGTTTTCACCATTTATCCATAGATTTTCCTTTCTTGATTCATTTATTTTTATTATTCACCTTGACTCTATTGTATTTATTCTTATTCATCTTTGAAAATTAGGGGCATACTCCCATATTTTCTTGATTATCTAACTTTATCTTGTGAAATGGTTTTCAAAGTTTTTTAAGAAAATGTATGGTTTTTTATAGTGAAATGAAATGTTTTACATGTTTAGTTTAGTAAATTATTTTTAAATGTTTAAAATCTGTTTTTAAACTAATCCTCATAATCTATCATTTTTACTCCCCTTTTAGAATATTTGAATTGCCTTGTGAAGTAATTTCATAGAATCTTTAGTGGAATATTACCGGTCTCTATAGCTCACACCCTGATTGTACCTTTTCGTGTTTGCATCTTTTTATTATCTTATAACAGGTGTTTTCCCTCCCACCTTCCTTTGTGGATTCATGGTTAGGTGACAAAGGGTGGGTGACTTGGGACATGGTGGGTGGTCGTTGACCGCCAGGAGGCGGGTTTTGGTTGTTATGTCCCACCATTAGTTTTATTAGTTTATTTTTTACTATGATATCTATGTATTAATTTATATATATATTATGAATTTTCCACGCTTTACTATGTTATTATAATAATTTTAGGTTGAAATCATTCCCAATAGCTATTTGTTAATGCCCAAGTGCATGTCGCCGACCCGTGGAGATCACAAAACCTCTTCGGGTTAGTGGAGATTCAGTTTAGATATTAGTTTAGATGGTATTCAGGGTTGGTTCGTTACATTCAATAAGATAAATAATTCATGAAATTTAAATTCCAAACCTAAAAAGTATTTCCCAAATTCTAAAGTCTAAATTATTCCATTTTAAAAATAATTTTTTTATTTTTCCACATCCCTTTTTAAAAAACTGATGAATTTAATTTATAATTGGGTCTAAAGTCTTAAAAACATTTATTTATAATAAAATATAATTCATAAATTATAAAATATCATTATTACAAGGTTCACCTTAGAACTTATATTTTATTCCATATTTTATCCTAAAAACTTTCGTCTCCCCAAGTATAAATACATCCTCTTCTTCCCTATGGTAAACCACTTCATTCACACATAAAAAAGGAAAATAAATTCCTAATAACCATATATTAATTCCCTTATAATCATTAGGGAAGTTATATATTAATAAAAATACATATTACAAGAATTTAATGGTCATAGAAAATGAATAACTTCAAAAAAGTGGTAAGGTCCTTTTGTCTTTTTATTTCACTCTACTTTTATAATTTCTTATCCACCTATTATTTTCTAATACAAACCTTCTTAAAACAATTAAATAGTATTTTAAAATGATATTTATAATTTTAATATCCTATAAATTTTTATTAAAAATATAATTATATATTGTATATCTCACACCTCCTCTTTTGACAATGTCCCATCAACAGTTCATTAACACCCACAAGGATATTGCCTACTCTCTACTTATCACCAAAATTATGGATGATTATAATAAATATTTTATAATATATAAATTTATATATATATATATATAATTATATGGATATGGAGTTAATTTTATAAATTCAAAAAATTAAATAATTAAAACGAAAAAACTGAAACAAGACATGATAATTTTAAGTAAAACATAATATCAAAACAATAAACCTTTAACAGAGAAAATTGAAAAATAAAATACAATGATTATAATTGATCAATAGTGAAAATATTAACATAATTAACTAATGGTATCATGTTTTAAAAAAATATAATTTTATTATATAGGTGGCAGAAAAGTGATGAAATAACATTGGATCTAAGGTAAGGGTAACCTTGAACCGAACACCTTATTTTTGTGTTTATCACTTATTTCACATAATTTTAAATGTGTAACCCCTATAGTAACTTGAAACTTCATTTAAAACTTCTTTACATTTTTTTTTACTTTCATGGGATATGAATTATTCTACTTCATAGATATGATTTCAATGATACCTATAATTATTTTCCAAAAATATTTTATTTCCAAAACACCTCATTGATCCATTTTAAAATGTTTATTCTTATCACCATGAACTATGATATTTATGAAAATATTTTATATCAAAATCTATGTTTTCCCTCCCTATTTTTGGTTCATTAAAGTTTATTAATAGATATGTGATTCACAACACCCTTATGAAATACATTTACTTTTTTATGTTTATTTCATGTCTATCATTGCAATATATTCCCTTTCAGTGTGGAATGCATGATTATGATCATTTTATGATGTGATGGGTGTGAAAAAAAATTATTCATACCTCCATTTTATTGAGTAATGTGAAATATCTCATGATTTTATGTGTATTATGTGTGAATATGATGCTATCATTGTTCATAATTATGATGTTATGATTTATGCACATTTATTATGTGGGAAAATGATGATAGATTTGTTCAAAAATATGTGTGGTGTTTGAGAACTATGTTATAATTTTTCATCATTATTTATATGAAACATTCCATGCATTTTACAAATGATTACCTCAGGATTATGATGACGATCTTATGCTTATGATGATGAGGAATATGCTTAACCATGTACTATATTCGTTCTATGTTATTCCTCCCCTTACTAGGATTTTCAATCACCATTTTTTTATTTATATCCTTAGTTAATTTAATGTACTAAGGATAAAATGAGTGATTTAAGAGGATTATGAAGAAGAAATTAAATAATCCTTATGTATTATTATGTATAAGTGATTTATGAACCTAATTTTCCCATGATACCAACCCTTTCAATCCTAGAATGTATAAATATTATGTAATATATCTTAAATTTTTTTAATAGTACTGTAAGAAGATGTTTGGTTTCTATAATTGCTATTAGAGGCATAGTTTAGTTAACGCGGGAATTAAGACTAGAAAATATTAGAAAAAAACCCTAAGGATAAGTTTATGTATAGAAAGACATCCTAATTTTTGGTAAAAAAAGAGTGTGCGGTCTCTAAGAAATGAAATCCTTGTATAGATAATATAAGTGGATATAGTTTTGTCAAAGATTCACCTTGGGGTAATAGACATGGAAAAGTATGGTTAGTTATTTTATGAATGACATATCAAGGGTCGCTCAACAAATAATTTTTCTAAAACCTAGAATGAAACAAAGTGGGTAATCAGGGTCATCTCTCAAGGAGTCATGCATTGTATATTCACTGTCTCAATCACTTAATTGTTTTTTTTTGTTTTAAATGATTTTATAGTGGTAAAAAATAATGTTTTATTTATTTTTATTTCATACTTTTAGGAAATGAAAATAGAATACGGACAACAAACACCCAAGTTCAATGGAAATGGGTTGGAAATGGGTTTGATCACACTATTAATTCATTATCCAGTAGTGTTCTTATCCAATAATCGATTCAATATCATTCCAAAATATCCCATTTCTATTTAAATTGTGTAAATAAACATACACAAGAAGACATATATATTCATATCTAACCGACCTCCTCCATAATAAAGAGGCAATGAATTTACTCAACCAAGGAACACACTGTTCTTTCACCCAAATCCTTCATATTTCATTCATCTCTTAGAACACACAACTCCACTGGTATGTTTTTTAGATCGATATAAGGGATGGATAAAAGTTTTTCTAGATTGGAGAATGCAACACTTCATTAAAAAGAGAAGATAAATAAAATCTATCAATTTCTCTCTATTTCACCACTGCTTCGAGGGAAATAATTATAAATTAATTAATTAAAAACAAGGATTCCAAATTCCTTTGAAATATCCAATAGGGACCTATCCATAAAGTTAGTTCTCCATAATCATAGAGTTAAAGAAATTAATAGTAGGACACATAGATTGAAAACACATAGAATAGTGGGAGAATAAGAACAAGACAATTGAACAATGAACATAGAATTGAAATTAAAGGAAGGAATTATAAAAGTCAGTAGATACAATTGGATGATACTGAATTATTTGTACCAGTAGAAGTGAAAATTATTTATGTACATCATGATTATTCTTTCTCTTTTTCAATGAATTCAGTGTTGCGGTTTCCACACTCATTTTGTCTGAGATCATCTCTACATGTTCAGCATCAAGGGTGAGGATTATTTAGGTGGGAAAATCTTGGAAATTATTTTGGATTTTATTCCTTCCCCTGAACTAGATCTATATTGGTTCTAGATGGATTAGATTGAATGTTCATCACTATATTATGAACATAGTTTAAATCAGGTCTCAAGAAACATGCTTGTGTTAGGGGAGAAAATGATGCATGTGCTGATTGGGTTTGGGTTCATTTGAACAAGGAAGGGATTTCTTGAATAAGGATCCTATACAAAATAGGTTCAATATTTCATCAAATTCTGGTATATATTAGGCCTAAAACTGGATTGGATTTAGTGGTTATCCTTGATTTTTTACAACTAGATTGGCATGGGAGATCACTACCAAGAAAAAATATTGTGTTTTGATCATGGGTGAAAAATAGATGGATTTTAGGTTGAATTACCTGAAGATAGTGTCTTGGATACTACAATAATATTCAAAGTGGATCTGGATTGATCATGATAAGAATCTAGGGTGATCAGATTGAGGGATACATAGGGGATAGAGAAATATGGTTGGCCAGGGCCTATTTGGACTTGGGCCTGGGCCGTGTTGCATATTAATGTGTGGTTGATCAATGATTCAATGTGAAGTCAAGATCACTGGTGACCATCATTGGGACACTTTGTGATTTCACTAATATCCAGATATGAATATTATTTTTTTAGTTCAATCTTAAACATTGGATGAGGTTTGTTGATGCATACTCAAAATCATCCTTTAATAGTGCGTCATGTCTTTGGTTGGCCAAAACTCACTAAGATATTTCATAAAACACATACAATGTTTTCCTTTTCATTAGTGAAAACAAAACTATAGAATATGAATGAGGTACCAAAATTTTATTCATATTTAACTTGATTAAGGAACATCAACAAATGATAGAGAACCTTCTACTCAACTTTTATGTGATTATCAATTTATCAACCTGCTGGTCTCCATTGACTAAATTCATATCAACGATTGGGATTATAATATAAAATTAGTTGATCAAAAATCATATCTTTATGTTTTGATTAATATTGAATCCTCTTATTATAATTTCATCTTCCTCTTAATTAATATCGAGATTCTTTATCAACCTTCATCAATAAATAGCCATAAATGAATCCAGGCATGGAATCATCTTCATCGTAGTATCCTAGAAGTTCATCTAGCCTCACGAGTATGACACACATCAAGATTCTGTTCTTATTTTTGGATTTTATTAGTCTTATTCATTAAATGCTGAAAAATTTAACTTTCATAGAATTTATCACTAGTAGTTTTCTTGAATCAAATGACTCAGTTGGATTGGTGTCAGTTTAGGTGTATTTGTTAACACAGAAGGATAGGGAAGATACCATGAAATAATTTCACAACTACTTTACAAGAACAATTATAGTGACCCAAGCCATTTACACATATTTTTATATTGTTTTTAACATAAATATCAATTTAATACAACCAAAGGATTGAGTTTCCTAATGTATTTGAATGACTAGGTACAGAAAACAATAACATTAAAATAAAACAAATCATCTTTATTTTATTCTCCATAATGAGATCCTATATTTCTTTTAGATTTTAAAACTATATAGGATAAACTAGGGAATACATAAACAAAATGGGAGATCCAAAAATCCTAGTAAGTGAATAAACATGACAACAAAGCATAACATAACATCATAAAAGAGAAGGCTCATTAATAATCACATGGGATCATAACATAAAGAACATGGTATCATAAGATCATGTAAATATAAAAAATTTAAAGTAACATAAAACATGACATAAGAATAAATCAAGGATAACCTCCAATAAAACATCACAAGGTGGATTAAGTCTCATCATGGATTAGGTTCACCCCCTAATCCCATACATACCATATCATGAGACAAAAACATTACCCGATCCATTGGAGTTCTATCTGGGTTCACCCATCATAACATGTACATGATTATATGTTTCAAAAATGTAAATCAATCATAAATCATAAACATATTAATTACCCATTAAAATAAATGGTTTGCACAATCCTACCTCATATCATAATCTAAGGAGATTTTATAAATAAGGCATTTGAGAAATGAAATTTAGTCATGTATTACCCCATAAAAGGAAGGGAGAATAAGATATGTATAAATGTGTGATACATATATACAAAATTTAAAATCATTCCATGAAATTAAATAGATATAGAAAGTGAGTTTGAGATAGAAAAATCATAACCTAAAGAATAAGTGCGGTTTAGAGAGATCCCTTACCTTATGATCCATAATCATTCTTCAATTGCACTTAACATCCTGGATAATGAAATTAGATTCATTAATTACCTAATTAATAAAATTTTAAACAATGTTTGTTTTAATAAAATTTTATCATGTTCATTTATAACCATTTCAATGAGATATAAAGTTTAATTTCATTGTCTTGAAGGTGTTCATTTCATGGTTTCAAGGTTAGATCACTTGTGGATAATTATTGAAGTTATTGTTAAATGGGACTAAAAATCCATAAGTTAAATAATATGATATTCATATACTTATATAAATTAAAATATTCCCAAATATACCTGAGTATTATGATATAGGAATGAATCTTTCAATAAAAACATTATTGTTATTCAGTTAGTTCATTTAGGAAGATTTAAAGACCATCATAAACTGAATTCATTTTATTTAATTAAATGTGAATTAAAAAATTATATAACTTTAAATAAGTTATATTATACTTATTATCATATTGTTTAACCATAATAACATTTTTATGACCATCTTTGAAGGCCGTGGAGAAAAACAAATCATGTTGTTTATGGAGGCGGTGAACCAACCATATTATAAATAATGTTATTGTTTTAGAATCTAAACAAGTGAGGGTAGAAGATGGATATTCCATTAAAAAAATAAAATTACATTATATTTATGATAATGGAGTCATTATTTTGTGTTTTATGTGGGATTATCAGAGAAGTTATAAGAAGAAATGTATTTAGAAGAGGTAAATTGATATTATTACCTTTTAAATGTCATATCCTTGAAATACACCTTAAGAAACCTTGAAGTGTTATTTTCATGATAACAGAAGAACTATGAGGTGGGTTATAGGATTGTTAAGCTAATTAGGTTTAAATGTTTCATGCATCAAGTCTTATAATGAGTGATGATAAGGGGTGGTGGGAGGTGACATTTATAAGGGGAAGAGAGGAGTGTTTTGGAATATTATATTCATTATTTTATTATTTTGGACCCAGATTATCAATATTATCGATTATTTTGACTATATACAGTAAATGGTTCATGTTAGTTTTAAATAATGGGTGATTATATCATACAATACTAAAAAATTCATGTATTTATCTTATAATGTTAAATATCATATTTTTTCGTATTTCACTATTCACAAAAACCCAACTATTTTAGAAAAATACCAAAAATTACACCTAACAAATTTTAAATATGTAGATTATAAAATTGAAATTTATTTTATGAAAATAATTTTCTAAATTTTAGAAATTTAATTTTTAAATAAAATACTCATTTATTTGAAAAATATCAATTTTAATATTATAATTAATTTTCATACCTTTTAAAAAATTACTTAAGGTATTATAAAATTATTTTATCATTATAATACACCATAATTTAAATTTATAAACCCATTTTATCAAAATAATATTTCTTTTAAATCATTATATTTATTATAAAAGTGTAATTAAAACATTTATATTTCACAAAAATAAAAACACTTAATTTATCATTTTAAAACATTTATTTACTCATACCATGATATAAATATATCATATTTTCATTTAATAAGATACATAAATATATTTCTTAAACTTACATAGGTTATGATTCAATCTAATGGTCATATTACTATTCCTAACAGTCATCTTACTATTCCAATGGTTATGTTACTATTCCAATGATCAGATTACTATTCTATGAATCAGATTTGTAATAGTCATATGGGTTCTATAATTTCTATAAATACTTAAAATTTCATTCATTATTTATTCAATTATATTTTATATCAAGGTTATATATATTTTCATTTCTATGATGAATATTTTATTACTAATATTCTACTTTATTTCTACTATATTTTTTATAGGTGCGGTTATTCTGATATATCAAGCATATCCAATTTTTTATATTTTAGTAATATTATTTTCTATTTTTTATCCCATTATAATATTTTCAATTATTTTTTACATTTTTATTCTGTAAATATAACATTAAAATTAATACAATAGTTTATTTGGTTCTATAATGTGGTTCATGTGAATAATATTATATTACTATATATGACACAAATATATATTCAGAAGGGAAATTCCATTGGTAAAATTTTGGGTTGTTACATTTTCCACCTTAATAAATTTCACCCACAAAATTTTATTTTACATACCAAGGTGAAAATATGTGAGGGCACTTCTATTTCATGGCTTCCTCTCATTCCCATGTCACCTCCTCATACATATGGTTTCTCCAAAGTACTTCGACCAGGTTAGTTGACTTACTGAATATAAATTTATCTATCTTGTATAATATTTTCACCAATTTATCCTCATAAGAGATATCTTTTTATAGCTTTAAAACCTATTAATTCAATACATGTGATGGGTATAAAGTGTACTTACTCAAGAGGGATATGTAGAATGTTTTGTGTACTTGAGACAGGGTTGGTGGGAGTACTAGTCAATATTCCAGAACAAAAATGTGATCATGAATTTAAAAGGGGTCGATATACCTAGGACTTATCTTACCATTCTTTCCAAATCTCATGACTCTCTTCCATAAAGATATATGGAGGAAAATTTTATCTCCAACTTCAAACTCAAATTCCCATTGATGATTATTAGCATATATCTTATTCGACTATGAATTTCCCGGATGTGTTACTGAATGGTTTTTACTTTTTCTACTATTTCCTCAACCATTTTAGGCCCTAGAAGCTTTCTTTCACCAAATTCATCATATAATGAAGGTGTTATTTATCTCTTCCCATAAAGGGATTCATATCTATCCATTTGCATGATTGGGTGAAAGCTACTATTTTATGAGAAATCAACTAGAGGAATATTCTAATCCCATCCTCCTTTGAAGTCCATCAAGCATTCTCTCAACATATCTTCTAGTTTTTAGATAGTTTCATTAGACTGAATAATAGTTTGATGATGATAATCCGCACTAAATTTTAGCTCAGTTATTAGATCATATTGGATACTCTTACAAAACATAGAGGTAAATCTTGAATCTCAGTCAGATATGATTGATAATGGAGTTCCATGTCGCCTCACCAATTATATGATGTATATCCTTTCATGCTGATTGAGGGAGAATTCCTCTCGAATTGAAATGGAGTGATAAGTATATATAAAATAATCCAACAAAACGCATATCACATTATTTCCCCTAGATATCATTATAATTCTAATGATATAGTCTATATTGATGTTTTCCCATTTCCATGTAGGTATGAGTAATGGTTTTATCATCCCCTTGTAGTTTTTCCAATCAATCTTTACCTACTAACATATAAAAAAATTTGATGTATATTATAAGATATCCTTCTTCATATTATCCCAAAATAGTCATCTTAGTGATCTTAATACATATTCATGATCCCTAGTTGGATGAATAAGGGATACCTATGTGCATCATTCAAAAAGTCCTTATTTATCTCTGGTTTTGATGGTATACATAGTCATGACCCAAATTTTAAAACTCATTATTCATCAATTTTGAACTCTATGGATTTCCATTTTCTTATAGCTTCCAACTTTTTCTTTATTTCCACATCATCTCTTTGAGAATCCTTTATCTTCTCCAGAAGGTATGGTTGATTAATCACTTGATAAAGGAATGACAATGTTCCTTTATTTATGATACCATGTCCATCCTTTGTAAGTATAAGAATATTGGATCCTTCTCAATTATCATCATTGATAAGGAATAAAAATCCCATATACTTAAATAATATTCCACTTTATTTTCTTTTCTAATATGGTAATGTATTGATTAGTCATAGTACTTGATTAGTTTTAATAATCTTTTTTGGTGTATATTAATCTCTTTTGTGTGAATATATACTTGAGCCTATTATTATCCATATATATTTCAAACTTCTCACCATAGAGATAACAATACTATATTTTCAATGCGAAGATCACTGTATCCAACTCCAGATCATGAATTGGGTAGTTATTCTCATGAACTCTCAACTATATTGAGGCGTAGACTATCAATTTATCATTTTTCATTAGTATACAACCTAAGCATTTTTTTGAAGCATCTCTGTATACCATAAAAATTTCCCCACTTGAGAACAACATAAGGATTAGTGCAGTGATAAGCCTCTTTTTCAATTACTTAAATCTATCTTCAAATTAATTATTCAATAAAAAATTTATTTTCTTCCAATTCATCTTGGTTAGTGGTTATGAAAATTATAAGAAGTTTCTCACAAATCATCGGTAATACCCAGTTTTTCCAAGGAAACTATGAATCTCCATTATAGATATCGATTTTTTCCACTCCTAAATTTTCTTATTTCTTATAAGGTTTGATAGATATAATTTTTATGATAATAACATTCCTTAATAATGATAATTCATCCACCTAGAACAAACATTTATTGTACTTTTTATATAATTTCTCCTTTTGAAAAGTCTTTATCATAGTATTCAAATAAACCTCATGATCCTCCTTAATTTTGGAGTATATCAGAATACCATCTATAAACATTACCAATAAATAGTCAAGGTAATCACTAAATACTCTATTCATTAAGTCCATAAATATTTCTAGAGCATTAGTGAGTCCTTAGGGAATCACTATGAACTCATAGTGTCCATACCTTATTCAAAAGGAAGTCTTGGGAATATTTTCCTTATTTAAATTTAATTGGTGATATCCTAACTGAAGGTAAACTTTAGAGAAATAATAGTCCCCATATATTTGACCAAATAAGTCATCTATACAAGGAATATGATACTTGTTATTTATCATAATTTTTTTGATCTCATGATAATCAATGTATTGGTGCACTGAACCATATTTCTTCTTGACGAGTAGGACCATCACACCCCATGGTAACAGACACAGGTGTATAAAACCATTTTATATACTATATTGTAACTACTTAATTAATTATTACAAATAAATGATGTCTATTATATAAGGAGTCTTTTATATAGGAAAATATCCAAATATAAGTTCAACTGAGAACTCAACCTCTTGGCCTCGAGGAAGGATAACCATATCTGAAGGGAATACATCAGTGTAGTCACTCAAAATGGGAATTTATCATGAATTATTATCTCCTTTTTCTCAATCATTTGATATTGATATGATTTCTCAAAAGGAAATAATATCCATACTTGATATGAAGATTCCAAAGGATATTTATCTTCTTCCTTACACTTGTACAAAATTGGAGGATGACCCATGATGTGAATAGTGTTCTCCCTCTCTCGATAGTTGATATTGTATTTATATAATGATATAATATCCATGCCCAATATATAATCAAACTTTACTGAAGGAAGCATAAAAAGATTTCTTGGGAGGTTAAATCCACAAATAATGATCAGGGATGAGTTATATACTTGGGATACAATAATTTCCCGATTTTCTATTATCACAGATAGCTCAACCCTTATGTATTGAGGTAGTGACTGAATATTTATATTAAACATTAAATATATGAAATAATTCGTCAAACATGAATCAAATAGTATGATTTATATTCTTTAATGAATAACCAACATACCTGTCACCACAACTTTATTGGGATCCACCTAAGTAGTAGTGATAATATATTCCCTTCCTTTATCTCTAGGATTTATAGGTTATTGTTATTGATTGTCTCTGACAAACATTTTCTTAGGGAATTGATTTGTATAATTCCCATGTTCCTTATAGATGACACACTAGACTATAAGATGTGTGTTGATCTGAACCTCATTTTATTCTACAACAATAGTGGGATTCTTCATATACCTTTGGAATTTACTAGCATGTTTCCCCTCTTTTCCACACATGAAGAATCTCACAGTTACCTTTATATTGTTTTTGGGATGCATCTTCCCACATATTTAACACGTGGTTAGTTGGGTTTTTTTTTCAACCATAATATTTATCCATTGATTCTCCTAGATTAAACTCTATTTTATGATTTTTATCTCCAGGACAACAAGACCATTGATATTATTCAATCTTAATCTTGACCTTGAGGGAAAAAAATATAATATCTTCATAGCTATCAAAGTACCAATTTACTAAGATTTTTAATAGACTAGTCTTTAATCCAATAAATAAATGGTCTACCTTACTTTCGATGTTCATGAAAAAGAAAGAGATGTATTGTGAAATCCATATGAAGTTTTCCTCACACATCCCGAAAGACTCATAATATTTTTTTATTTAGTATGAAAACTTCCTATCTTTTTAAGATGGTGATTTTGGGGAAAATATTTACTAATTTTTTTTTCTTGAATCCTTCCCATTCCATGGATTCATTTTCCTATTTGGAATTTCTGTTCTTGATAATTTTCCACCACTGATCACCTCCCACTTATAGGTGATAGATAACAAGTATGAGTTTCTCTTGATCTAAGAATTAGAGGATAGATAATATCTTATCAATGAATTTAGTCCATTGTTCCATGATGAGGGGATAAAAAGATCCACTAAAGGTACGAAGAATTTTTTATATAAATGAATTTACGGAAACTTTCACTTTCCTAAGAGAAGGAAATAATTCCATAGGATTTAAGTTATTATTCATAACATGAGTTATATGAGCCATTAATACAATTAATATTTCATCTCCCACTCCCATAAGGTCATACATCTCATTAGGGAAATAATCACATTGCCTATAAAATTGGTTGTTGGAATGGTTACTACTATTTCCTCCCATTAACTAAAACAAAGGAAAATCAAAGATGAGAATATGTAAACAAAATGGAATATAAATATAGAATCTATGATCATATAAGAAATAACTTAAAAATGACACATAAATATTTACTTATGAGTCTATATGTTTCAATCTAGGTTATAGATGGTAATTTCCAAATTTAGTTTTCTAATGTAACAATCTATTCAAGTCCTTCATAATGAATCATAATGAGTTTTTTTAATTTTCTAAAGTATATAACACTGGAGTGTCAAACCAGGTTTGTATAAAGTCTTATTTTTCGTGCTCTAGGTTATGATCAAGTTAATACCCAATTCACCTTTTTTAGGATATTATCCCAAGGTACAACTATTTTAGATCCTCATCCACTTGTACTATCTAGAAAAGGATATAAGTTATTGGAAACCACTCTCTCTATACTTGACCAAAATTTTAGGATATTTTCCTACACTTAGTAATTATACCTAGGGTTATTATTAAAGTATTCTAGTCCTAATCCCCAAAATAACTAAAATATACTATAATACAAACTATAGTGTCTTGGTCCTTTTACACATATTGTTTCATTATTTTTAACATAAATATTCATTAAATAAAACTAAAGGATCAAGAGGCCGAGTTTATTTGGAAGACTAGGTACATAAAACAACAACATGAAACTAATATAAAATATCTTTATTTTATTCTCTATAATGAACTCTGATATCAATTTTACCTCCTAAAATTTCACAGGATAACCTCAGGAATACATAAAAAAATAGGTGAGCTAAAAAGACTAGTAAGGGAATAAACATGATAAAGAAGCATAACATGACATCATAAAATAGAAGGACCATTAATAACCACATGATAGAATAACATAAAGAACATGGTATAATAAGATCACATAAACATAGAAAATTTTAAGAAATATAAAACATGACATAAATATAATTCAAGGATTACCACCAAGACAACATCACATGGTGGGCAGAGTCCCATTGAAGATTAGGTTCACTTCTTAATCCCATACACACCATCTCATGAGAAAAAATACTCAATAAAATTGAGTGATACCTGGGTGAACCCATCATAACATATACATTCTTATATATGATAAAAAAGGAAACAATAATAAGGCATAAACTTAATAATTACCCATGGAAAGAAATGGGTTTCATAATCTTTTCTCATATCATAATAAAAAGAGATCTCATAAAGAAGGAATACGAGAAATAAACTTAAGGCATGTATTAAACCATCAAATGAAGAGATAATAATCTAGGTATATATGTGAAGAAAATATCTATAGAATTTAGAATCATTATATAACATTAAATATAGAGAGAAAGTTAGTTATAGATAGAAATATCATAATCCAAATAAAAAGTGTTGTTCAGAGAGATCCCTTACCTTATGTTCTAGAATCATTATGAACTTGCACATAAAATCATTAATAATAAAATTAGATTAATTAATTACTTAAATAATAACTTTTTAAACTATATTAATTTAATTTAATTTTATTATGTTCATTCACAAGCATTTAAATAAGATATAAATTTTAATTTCATTATTCTGTGGGAGTTTATTTCATGGTTTCAAGGTCGGATCACTTGTGTATAATTATTTAAGTTCTTATCAAATGGGAATAAAAATATAGAAGTGATATGAAATGGTATCCATATAACAATTGATATTTAAATGGTCACAAATATAATTTTGTGTTCTGAAATAGGGATGTTTCTTTTAGTAAAAATGCTAACGCTATTAGGTAAGTTAATTTAGAAGGATTTACCAACCATTAAAAAATAAATTTGTTTTATTTAATTAAATGACCATTAAAACATTAAAAAACTTTTAAAAACTCATATTATACTTAATATTATCATATTTAACCATAATAACATTTTTATTACCATCCTTGAAGGTGGTGGATAAAAACAAAGTGGTAGTCTATGGAGGCGGTGAACCAACCATATTATAAACAACATTTTCATTTTAGAATATAAATAAGGGAGGGTCGAATATGGATATTACATTAAAAAAATAAAATAAAATAATATTTATTATATTATAATTATTATTTCATATTTTATTATGGATGTGTGGATAATTTAGAGGATGAAATGAATTTAAAAGAGGTAAATTGAGATTATTACCTCTTAAATGTCATCTCTTTGAAATACTCTTTAAGGAACCATAAAATGGGTTTTGGATGAAAAAATATATTTAAGACATGTTATAGAGGATTTATAATGGAATTGGATAGAAAATTGGTAACCTTTAGGGCTTAGAGGGTGTGAGGAGAAGGTGTAGTATTTATAAGGGGAGGAGAGGTGCGTTATTAAATATTATATTCATTATTTTATTATTTTGGATCAAGAATATCAATAGTATTTATTATTTTGACTATATAGAGTAAATTGTGCACATTATTTGGAAATAATTTCTATTTACACCATCCATGACTCAAAAATTCATGTATTTAGCTTATAATGTTAAATATCGTATTTTGTCGTATTTCACTATTCACAAAAAATAAACTATTTTAGGAAAAATACAAAAAATATACACCAACATTTTTTTCTCATGTATATTCAAAAAAGGAAATTAATTTTATGAAAACAATTTTCTAAATATGAGAAATTTTATTTTTAAAAAAAATCATCATTTACATGAAAAAGATCAATTTTAAATTATGATCAATTTTATGGCCCTTTGAAAATTTACTTAAGGTCCTATAAAATTATATTGTAATTATAATAAAATATAATATAAATTTATAAAACCATTTTATGAAACTAAAATTTATTCTAAATAATTATATTTAATATAAAATTATAATTAAAACATTTATATTTTTAAAAAATAAAAACACTTAATTTATCATTTTAAAAAAATTATTTACTTATACCATGGTATAAATATATCATATTGTCATTTTAAAAGATAACTAAATATTATTTTACCCTTCCATTGGTGATGATACTATTATAATTGCCAAGTTACTATTCCTAACTATCAGATTACTATTCCAATGGTTAGGTTTCTATTCCAATGGTCATATTACTATTCATACTGTCCAATTTGTAAAGGTCATACGAGTTACCTAATTTATATAAATAATTTATATTTAATTAATTATTAATTAAATTCTATTTTTTATTAAAATAATATATATTTTATTTTCTATGATGAATATTTCATTACTAATATCCTAGTTTGTTTCTACAATGTTTCTCATGAGTACAATTTTTTGTGTGGATCGAGCAGATCTAAATTTTCATATTTAAGTTATATTATTTTATACTTTTTATCCCATTGTAAAATTTTAAATATATATATATATATATTTATTCTATAAATATAATGTTAAAATTAATATAATAATTTTTTTGGATCTATAATGTAGTGCATGTGCATAATGTTATATTACTAAATATGACACAAATATATATTCAAAAGGGAAATCCCTTTGGTAAAATTCTTGGTTGTTACAATAGTGGAATGGATTCATAGAAAAATTTAGCATTGAAGCTTGGACATTTCATGAAATATGTTAATTTAATCTCATAGATGAGGGTTCAACATGGACGAATGGTGAGCTTCACGGTCAAATTCTCTAGGGAAGATGTCCATAGAAGGAGGTATCATGGAAGATGATTCACATAAGTAAGTTTACAGAAGTTGATTTTATTCTCACAATAGATTGAGATCATAGAATGAAGGAATGAAATATTGAATTTTTTAATTTATGGTTTCAATCTATACATCACATAAAAAAGTCATTTTGAAATTCAGGGTTAATCTAAATTTATTTTAAAAAATATAAAAACAACTATAAAAATATTAAAATTTACCTACAACACATTAAATTAATTACTCAAATTAATGTTGGATTTTATTTAACTAAAAAATTTATAAAAAAATAAAAAAAATTATTAAATCTAATTTAACAAATGAAATCCATATTCTGCAAAACATAATTATTTAAAATTCAGTTCCTAAAAAAACACTTAACTTTCTAATTATTGTGTTACTATTTAAATTCACATTTTAAAATGTAGGATTGTTCTGGATAAATTAAAAGATCATATTACAAATACTTTAAATAGTGAAATTTAAAATTCCAATATTTATTCATGGATTCCTAGTTAAATCATTTAAAATGATTATTAAATACATTTTTAGATAAAATCATCATGCCTCAAAGTTCACAAAAAAACAAAATTTTACCCAGGGGTTACTTAATTTAGGGGATTAAATTTCATTTAAATATAGTTAATTTTTTTTAAATACATCTCTCATCACCCCTTACCGACACTTGCTCTATTTCACTCCAAGGAAATATAGTCAATTATAAAAAATATTATTACAAAAAAATATTGTGCTACCCAATTTCAAATACACAATATAAATGAAAAAACCAAAAATTAATCCATTGAAAAAAACATTATCATGATTATTCTATGAATATAATCCCTTTTCCCATTTCTATTCATGAATAATTTTTAGTTTTAGGCTGTGGACATAATAGATACTAGTGGAATCAAAAATGTTAATAAGTGGAATTAACATTTATCATTTTCTCTTAAGTTCCTTAAACTAGTGTTTCATTTTATAATTCATTTATATAAATTGAATTAATTTTTTGGTCATTTTACCCATTATTTATATGGGTTCAATATTCATGTAACCTAAATGAATTAATTTTTGAGAATTTGGAACTGAATTCAAATTTTCCCAAGCTATGTGTTTATGGAAAACACTCATTGAATTTATAGAGGGATTTTATTTACTCACACAACCTCTAACTAATGTCTCAAAGATTCACTGTGGGATCCCAATTACCCATTTTACTCTAGTTTAAAAGGAATTATATCAATTTATTTCTAGTTTTATGCTAGATTAGTTCCATTTTTCAATGTATAAAATACCTCAGATTAAGATAAAAATATCAGCATCCTCATGATAAAAGTTTGATTCCACTAAGTAATTTTCTATTAAAATCCCTTTTCTTAGTACAGATATAAAAATATCATTGAAAACATAGGTTAAATTAACTCAGTAATCATTTATCTCCCAAAATTTCAGAATTAGTGAAATCCTTAGATTAAAACATGATATTTTACATTAGATAGGAAATAATTGAAGTTTATGTTTTCTTTTTTCATGACACTATCCTCAATGATTTCTATTAATAAAATTTATCAAAGGAAGGTAGATTAATAATTAGCAGTGTAAAAAATTAATGGTAAGGATAAAACAATGTGGTGTTTATTTTATCTAGTAGTTTTGAGGTAAGATATCTCATAAATTATTTATATACAATATTAGACAATCTAATAGGTTTATGTCCACTTGGGTAAAACCTATAGAAAAACAAAATAGACATATGAAATTTTATTTTAATGTAAATAAAATGAAAAATAAAGAGAGAGAAAGAAAATATTAGGTTATCCCTCTAAAGAGGGTCTTTTTTTACTTTACATAGTTAGAAATTAATGGGATCATCCCTAATCTATTGGAGGGTTGGGATTGTGTAGTTCTAATTACCAAATTTTTGTGGTTCCCTTAGGCATCATAGCTTTATTCATCTATTGAAGGTCCTCTTTGGAAGTATAGTTTGTTTTCAGCCACCTTAGTTGATGAATTTGTGGTTCATAGGGTTGGGTAGTAAGTAGAGGTCCTCTTAAACTTCATATCTAGATTGTAGGATAATGTTTTCCTCTTATTTCATTTCTATTAGTGTGGGTAGCTCCAACAATTCTATAGTTTCTCCATGAAATTTATCTAGAGAATATTGGTGTATATTTTCAAAGTAAGCCTTATCTTTCTATTATTCTTTAAACTTGTTATCCTTATCACCAATTTCTAGATCCAATTTTACTTTGAATGTTACTTACAGAGGATTATATTCAACATACAAGGATATATTTATACCATAATGACTTGTAAATTCAGTATAATGAGAGTTAGTTTCCATTTCAAGTAATGAAAAATCACTAAAATTAGATTCAATCAAAAGTTCTACTCCATCGGTAGAATCATTCATGATCTCTTGTACTTTAATTAATTCATCTATATTAGGTTATTTAGTAAAATACATTAGCCATACCAATATTTCATCAAATCCCCACATCTCATATTTGAATAATTCACACATGGTATCCACTTCCATGTCTCTTCAAAATATTCTAGGGCCTATAATAACATGGATAAGTCTACAAGATTAAGACAACATACCTCATTCTAGATTTCAAATTGCATATTATTAAGATAAAAAGAGTATAAAATAGGTTTATATCCTTCCAAAGTATCAAAATATAGTGGGTGATTATAAATTTTGGCCTTAACTTCTTGAATTTCCTCTTCAGATGTTGGTGGGATGAGTTCCTCTCTTTAAAGCCAATGCCACTTATTTAGCTCTCCTATATAAAACTCAGGTATAAAATTTGAAAATTATTAATATTCCATTATTATTACTTCCAAAAGGTATTGTATATATTTTATTTAATTTCTCTAATAAATTCCTTGAAATATCTCTTGTTGGGAGTTTTGAAAACTACCTTGATTCTACTAAAAAATATGTAACAATGTTTTCTAAGGGTGAGTTAGTATCTTTTTTTATTGATTTTAAATTTTGAAGAAATAAAATATTTACATGGTGGGCGAGGATAGGGAGTTTATGGCCTAAATCCCCAACAATGGAACTAAGTTATTTAACAACATATCATGGGACCCTCAATAAATAGATTTTTTAAAACCTGTAATGCATATTAGTGGTTGACCAAGGTTATATCTCAAGGATTCATGAGTTGAATTTTCACAATCTCAATCAATTATGTATTTTATGTTTTTGTTTCTAATGTTGTAAAATCAACCAAAAATTATGTTTTATTGGTTTGGTTTTCTTAATTTTACGACAAGAATAAAAAATGTAAACAAAAAAACCCAAGTTAGAGTGAAAGGAGTTGTAGTTGGGTTTGATCACATAGGTCATTCATTATCTAGCAGTGTTATTATCCCAAAATAAAGTCAACATACTTCTAGTATTTCCCCTTTTTATCTATATTTTTGAACTAAACATACAAAGGAATACCTCCTAGTGCATATCTAGACCACCTCTTTAATATTGAAGAGGTAGTGAATTTACTCAAATGAGTCACTTACTATCCCTTAACCCAACTACATATCATGTTTTTCATATCCCATTCCACATAGATCTATTAGTATGATATGTAGAATGAAATAATGGAGGGATAAAAGGTTCAATAGTTCAGATAATGCAATAACTAATCAGAACGATCATTTTGTTTACATCTATATAATTCTCTCAATTTTAATGCCACATAAAAGGAACGAATTAGAAATTAAACAATTGAAAACAAGTATTTTTAATACACATAAAATCCCCCTAGGACATAGCCCTTGATTTAGTTCTCCATAATCATGATTTAGAGAGATTACTAGTATGACACAGAGATTGAAAAACCATAGAGAAATTGGGGAGAATAAGAATAACATAATTGAAAAATGAACATATATTTGAAATAAATGAATGAATTATAGAAGTTTATATATATAATTAGAAGATGAAAATTATATCTACTAGGATAAGGGAAATATATTTATAGGAATCATGAGTGTTCTTTATCTTTTTCTAGGAATTCAGTGTTGTGAGATCCATTCTCCTTCATTCTTGGATGATCACTATATGTTCAGTATCAAGGGTAAGGATTATTTAGGTAGAAAACTATTGAACATTCTCTTAGTTTTGATTAATTCCCTTTATCTATTTTCATATCACTTATATAATAATCTATGTGAACGAACTTCACCACGTTGTGTCCATAGTGAGAATCAGGTCCCGCTCAGTATTCCCACATGAGGGGAGGAAATGATGCATGTGCTACAGGGGATTAGGATCATTTTAAAAAGTAAGGTCCTTCTTGAATATTGAGATTATGAAAAATAATTCCTATGTAAAATTTCATTTTGGTGTGGATCAATCCCTGAACTATATGAGATTGAGTGATTATCCTAGAGTTTTTCCTGTAGCTTAGAAAGTTATATCACTATTAGGAAAAAATATTTAGTTGTGATCAGGGGTGAAAAGGGATGAATTACTAGTCATATTTCCTCAAGAAGGTGTCTTGGATACTATATTATCCTTCAAAGTGGATTTGGGGTGATCATGCTAAGGATTTTGGGTGATTGGATTGAGTGTTTCATACACGATAGAGAAATAAACCTGCCCATGTCCTATTTGGACTCAGGCCTAGGTTTTGATGCATATTGGGGTGTGGTGAAATGATTCTTAATAATGGATTAAATATTGATGGTAAATATCACTAGGACCCTTCATGATTGTAGTGATATCTAGATAAAAATTTAACTTATTTAGTTTAAACTTTAACATCTGATGAGGTTGGTTGATGCATACTCAGAATCATCTTCCACTAGTGCATTGCGGCTTTGGTTAGCCAAAACACATTAAGTCATTTTCTCAAACACAAAAAGTACATTACTTTGAATCATCAAAACCACAACCATGGATAATGAATGAGGTCCCACCATATTCTACATCATAAAAATTATAAGGTAACACCAACTAATGACAAAGAACTTTTAACTATACTTCTACACGATTATCAATTTATTATCCCCTAGTCACAATTGGATGAATTCATATCAATAAATAAGATTATAATATATAATCATTTATACTAAAATATTATCTTCATGTTTGGGTCAAGATTGATTCATCTTCATCAGATTTAAGTTTCCTCTTCATCGGGATCAGGTTTCATCTTCCATCATTATCAATGAAGATATGTAAATGATTTATAACTATTATCTTCATCATATCAGCCTAAAAGTTCATAAAGCCTTGAAAGCCTGGAACTCATCAATCTTTTGTTCTTTTTTTAGGATTTAATTGGGGTTATTTATTAAATTTTGGTAGATTTATATTTCATTGAATTTATAATTAGTAATTATCAATATTTGAATGACTTAGTTAGATTTGTATCAGTTTCAAGTGGACTAGTTAACATAAAAGGATAGGGAAGATTCCACAAAAGAATGTGGTAACTAAATTACATGCATGATGGCTTAGATTAATGGAAGATATTGGCACAAAATCTTTGAAATTATACAAAATATATCTATTGAATCTCATAGAGGAGGGTGTAACACAGATTAATGGTGAGCTGTATGATATAATTCCCCATGGAATATGTTCACAAAAGGATGTGTCATGGAAGATTCTTTATAAAATCCAGAGCACGAAAGGATATTTTATTCTCATTATAGATTGATCTCCTAAAATGAAGGAATGAAAACTTTCCTTCTTTAAATTTCACCTCCAATCTGTACATCATAAAAGAATTATTTTTAAATGTAGGATTAATCCTAATTTAATTCCAAAAAATATAAAAAAATTATAAAATTGTTAAAATTAGGCATTAATACATTAAATTAATTACTCAAATTAATGTTGGATTTAATTTAATTTAAAAATATATAAAACCATCAGTAATCATGATTAAATACATTTTAACAAATTAATTCTAGAATTTGAAAAATATCTTTTTTTTTCAAATTTAGTATCTAAAAACACACTTAAATTCCCAATTTATGCATCACTATTTAAAATTCACATTTTAAAATGTATTCTTATTCTAGATAAATTTTAAGATCATATTATTAAATCATTAAATAGTAAAATTTAAAATTCCACAATTAATGCGTCTATTCCCAATTAAATCATTAAAAATCAATATTAAATCCATTTTTCAATAAAGTCCGGTTCTCTCAAAAATCATAAAAACACCATTTTACCCCAGGTTTACATAGTATAGGGGATTAAATTCCATTAAAAAGAATTTATTTTTTTACAAAATCTATCTCTCATCATTGTTAACCGGATCTTCACCCTAGGAATGAACAATATGCCTTACAATACACTTAGTTTGACACTTTTGGGGTATTTACTTTGGTAGATTAACATTATCTTTAGAAACTATTATGAAGGATATATATCTAAAGTAATTATTTATCTTAAAGGTAGAAATGGATTAAATTATATGATCTTAGAATCATAATATGGGATGTAAGAAAAACTTTGGAATCCTATAACAGATGACTTTAAAATTGATTTCCACATGAGAATATATTATTAATTTATGATTTATTATCTTTTGTTTTGTCTTAACCTTTTATATATTATAAAATGGTTGGAACCAATAGAAATTTAACCAATAACCCATGTGAGGGAAAATTAAATGATTGTGTATTCCCAATTCAATGATAGGTAGAGCTCAAAACGTCATTCTAGTACTTACCCAACAATCTCAAGCTATGAACAGTAAATTGAACCATTTTAATTGTCCTCCTTCTCTATATAAGTATAAACTAGATATTGATTCCTTTATAATTCAAAAAACACTTATGTTTAGTGAATATTATTATCCACTTTCTAGAAAGTAGTTGATTAACTTAATGGAAAATATATTTTCAATTATATACTATATTAAGAAGGATAAATTTCTTTGGCTATCTATCATTTAGAAGGAAAATATGATTAATGGTGGGAAATGATAAATACTATAGTGAGAAAAGATTAAATGGAATAAATGGAGTGGTAATAATTTAATAAGATATTTCTTAACAATAATTTTCCTTGAACTATTCAAAAAAAAATATGGATATATAATTTCTAGAGATTAAGAAAAATAGGAGTGAATATATGTTGAATTAGGTGGAAACTTACACAACTCCTGAAAGGTAAACCTTGGGTTTTATTATAAATAATGACATAAAAATATATATATTCTTTAGTGGTTTAAAACCACACCTATAAAATGATCGAGATATCTAAGAATTTTCGAGTTATGAAGATATAGTGTGATTTGATCTCAAAGTAGAGATAGAGTTTGGTGAATGGTCCCATGGATATAGAGTTAAGAATAAAATAAGGATTTTTAATTTGGGGGATCGAATGATAAAGGAGGAAAGAATATCTAACCATACACATGTCAAATATATTCTAATAAGAATCATGGGAAATACCTTTAAAAGATAATGAGATGATTTAAGTATGGGAGAAAAGGTTATAAAGCTCATGAATGCTGAAGAGACATAAATAATCTGACCAACATAATGGATGAAATGAAGGCACTGACCAATGCACCACTTGTGATTCAATGCTTTGACTATAACAAAAAAGGATACTATGCAATCCAGTGCACTAAACCATGGGTATTTGAGGATAATAAATATTATAAACCACCAAAGATGAGGGAGAAAGGTAAATATTGTTCTATCACCACCACTGATGCAGAGCATGAAAATTAAGTCATATAAGGTACACTTACTATTAAATCAAGAATGGAAAACATTTTATTTGATTATGGTTTTACACATTCAATTATATCCTAAATTATTTATATAGTCATTGAATCACATATTTTATACCTTAATGTAGAGAAATATATAAAAAATCTAGTGGTGCAGTCATTATAACCTAAGTGTCAGAGTCTTATAATCTTAGAATCTATGGAAGTATTCTTCCAGTGAATCATATAATCCTTACATTGGTTGAATTTGATGCTATAATAGTCATGGATTCGATATCATTATATTGATCTCACATTAACTATCAGAAAATGGAAATATCTTTCTATATTATGAACAATATGATCCTGTATAAATTAAAATAATATCATGAATATGATTTAGAAAAGCATTCAATGGTGTCAGTATTAATACCTAGTGAATAAGTATATCTTTCCCAAATGTACGTGTTAAATAAAATCAAAAAACTTAAGGAAATTACCACAACGAGGGAATATACTGATGTGTTTCTTGAAGAGTTACTAATAATTACCTCAGATCACAAGATAGATTTCTCAATTTAACTCATATCTAGAGCCATTGATATCTCTAAATTCCCCTATAGTATGGTCCCAATATAATTTAAGGAGTTAAATAAGAAGTTTCAAGATCATTTAGAAAAAGGGTCCATATTCCTTAGTGTGTCACCTTGGGGTGAAATAGTTCTCTTTACCAAGAAGAAGGATATATCAATGTGTCTTTTCATTGATTAACAAGATCTCAACAATATAACTATAAAGAAAAATCATCCCCTATTAAGGATTGATGAATTGTTCGATCAACTTCTAGGAGCTCAGTACTTATCAAAGGTGGATCTTTATTCTGGACATCATTAGCTAATGGTTAATAGGGAAGATATATAAAATATAGCCTTCTATATAATATATAAAGACTGTAAGCTCATAATTATGCACTTCAGACTTACAAATTCCCCTGTAATCTTCATGGACTTGATGAATGGTGTATTTAGAGACTACCTCAACAAATATCTATAGTCTTAATTGAAATCATTATCATCGACTCTAAAAGTAATGAGGAATATGAAGAGTATGTAAGGATTGTGTTGGAAATATTAAGAAAGGATAGAAATGTATGCTAAGTTCAGAAAGTGTGACTTTTAGATACAAAAAGTCACATTCTCGAGGTATTTGATCACAAGTGAGGGAATTTCTATGGACCCATCAAAAACAAATAAAATTAAGGAATCACCAAAACCCTTAAGTGTCATACAAATCCACAGTTTTCTTGGATTAGATGGGTATTAATGAAGGGTTTTTGAGAAAATTATCACAATTTTTAAGCCTAATACCCATGTTAACACAGAAATGGAAAAAGTATGTCTGAGAAAAATAATTATAAGAAAACATTAAAGCGTTAAAAAATATGCTAATAACTACACATTCACTCATACCACTATTAAGTGGAAATGGGTTTTTGATATTCAATGATTCTTAAAAGAAATTATTGGGTTGTATTCTCATGAAGAGTGATAAAGTGATATCCCATACCTCATGAAATTTAAGGTTCCATTATAAAAATTACCTTATGAATGATATGAATTTAGTATTAGTGATCTTCGCATTGATTATTTGGAAACAATACCTCTATGGTGATAAGTGTGACATATATATAGATCATAAGAGTCTAAATTATATATTCACATAGAAAGAACTCAACATGACCCAATGAATATGGTCAGAGTTAATCAATAACTATGATTACTCTATTCACCACCATCATGGGAATGAAAATAAGGTATCTAATTCTCTTAGTAGAAAATAACGTGCTACTCTATCCATGAAATGGGTTGAGAAAGTCCTTATATCCATGGATATGTAATAGATGAATCTAGAAATCATAAAATTCAGGAATACATCATACCTTTCTCAAATTATTTACTATCCATCTATTTAATAGAAGATGAAAGATGCAAAAGGGGATAAATTTGATTTTTAAAACAAGGTGAAAAAAATAAAATAGGAATGTTTCAAAAATTCAACATCAAAAAAGATGATGTCATTTGGTTTGGAACTATTATTTTTTTTCCTTCATCACCTGAGATATAGAAAGTGATATTAGATAATTCACATAGCTCATATAATTCCATCCATCATGGAAGTACCAATATGTATCGTGATCTTCGAGATAACTTATGGAGGGATGATAGGAAGAGGGAGATTGATGAGTAAAAGTGTTTAGTATGTCAACAAGTTAAATTATAGTGATAAAATTTCAAAAGAATGATGAAACCATTACCGATAACAATATGGAAATGGGAGAACATCACTATAAACTTTTCATGGGTCTCTAGAAGACATCAAAAGAAAGAAATGTTGTATGGGTTGTGTTGAATCAACTCAACAAGACTTCCCACTTCATCACCATTTTTAAATATTCCTCTCTTGATCAAATTTCTAGGATATAGGTAAAGAAAATGGTGAGGATATACGAGGAATCAATTTTGATCATATTTTATCATGATATAAGGTTTACTTCTAATTTTTGAATAAGTATTTAACATTATTAGAATACTAAATTAAACTCCAGTTCAACCTATCAACCCTAAAATAAAATCCAATATGATAAGGACCATTCATAAACTCAAGGAAATACTAATATCTTTATCAATGGAATTTAAAGGAGGTTGAGATCAACATCTCCCATTTTTTGAGTTCTTATACAAAAATATATTCCACTCAAGTATTTAAATGGACCCATATGAAACTCTATATGGAAATAAAAATAGAACTCCTAAATAATGGGATGAATTTTCTTAATAAAAGATACTTGTAACCAATATTTCATAATAAATGATATAGAAGGTTAAACCCATTCAACAACACATTAATTTTTCTTAGAGTAAATAAAATAGCTATATTGACAATCGTTGAATGGACTTGGAGTTTGAAGATGGAGACTAAGTGTTCCTGAGAATATCACCATAGAAGTGATTCATGTGGTTTCTAATGAAGGGAAATAATATCCCTAGTTACATTCAACCCTTTGAAATATTTGTTCATATTGGAGTAGTGTTCTATCAGCTAGCACTTCCACCTAACATGACTCAATTTCATGATGTGTTCCAGTTATCTTAGTTGAGGAAGTACATTCCTGATCCATCATATGCAATGTATTTTAAAGTTGTATAACTGGATCATGAACTCTTCTATAAGGAGTAGCTAGTGAAAATATTGGAATGTATAGAATATTCTACCCAATTGGACTACTCACCTCATTAAATCCCTTTAAAGGGATCACAAGTATGGATAAGCAATGTGGGAACCATAAGATTAAATAACATAGAAGATCCCTCATCTATTCTCAACTGAGGATATGAATTGAAATTTTAGGGATGAAATTTATAGATGAGGGAAGAATGTAATATCCCAAACTTTTATATATAATGAATTTTCCTTTTGAATAAATTATATTTTTCATATCTAAGAATATATATTTTAAAAAATGAAATAAATAAATATTTATTTCATTAATTAGGAATAAAAAATTTATATAATAAATATATCCATAAAAATTCAAACTATTATAATTGGAAAATAAACACAAAAAATAAAATAATTTTAATTGGAAAATGTGGATCATGTTGATCTCCTAGAATTTTTTCACTCATGAATAACACTACAAAAATGATACAGAACATTAGTAATAAAATATACATTTTAGAAATGAAAAATTTAGAACCTTGAGAGAAATTGAGGTTAATTATTAATTATGGAATTAAAGGGTATTTATAAGAGTTAATATGACTTTTGGAATAGTTACATGACTGTTAGGAATAGTAACAAGACCATTAAGAATAATAACCTGACTATTAGAAGAGTAAACTAACCTCAAAATATTAAAATTAAATTCAAATAATATTTATCCGAGGCAATTTAAGAAAATAAAATATTATAAATCCCTAAAATAAATATCAATATTTAAATCTCAAGGAAACTATAAGCACTTTTTACAATCTATATTTTAGCGTATTTAATAAAAATATAATTTTTATGTTAGAAATTAAAATTACATATATTAGAAAATTATTAGGATAAAATTAATTTCATTTTTATAATCATCACATAAAAACTTTCTAAGATTGATTTTTTTGTCAATTTTCAGAGAAACTTCATTTTTTAGATTAATAGTAAAAAAAATAATTTTTTATAATTAGTATGATTTAAATTAAATAATTCATGATTAATAATGATATAAAAGATTCTATATTTTTTGGATCAACGAAAAACATGTTAAATAAGTAAAATAATTATTGAAATTAAAATTCTAAACCTAAAAATTATTTTCAAAATTTTAAAGTTTAAAGTATCCCATAAAAAATTATTTCATTTTTACACATTCCATTTTAATAAAATAATGAATTTGGTTTTTAAAGGGGATAAGAGTATTAAAAATTATATTATTAATAAAATATAATTCATAATTTAAAAAATATCAATACTTTATATATTACCTTGGAAATAATATTTTATTAATTATTTGATTCTAAAAATACCCCTATCTTTAAGTATAAATACACAATCTTACTCCCCTTGGAAAATAACTTCACATAAACATACCAAATCCAAATATCAACCCAATTATTATATCTTAATTCCCTTGTCATCTTTAGTGTAATTCTAGAGTAATCAAACCCCAGGATTTCATGAAGTTATGGATCACAGAAAAGGAAGAAATTCAAGAAAGAGATAATGTCATTTTATCTTTTTATTTCACATTCCTTTTTAAATTTCCTATCCCCATATTCTTTTCTAATAAAAAAATCTTAAAAGAATTAAAAAATTATGTTAAAATGATCTTGATAATGTGAATATCCAATAAAATTATTATTTATAATATAATCATATATTATATATCTCACACCTCCTCTTTTGATAATGCCTAATCAATGATCGGTTAATCACCCATGAGAACATTTCCAACTCTGTACTTATCACCAACATTATGGATTTTTATAATTAATTATATATAATATATAAATATATATATTTTTATGCTTCTCTAATTAATTTTATCCATGTATAAACTAAAATAATCAAAAAGAAAAAATTGAAACAAGACAGGATAATATTATGGAAGAAATAATATCAAAACCTTACACCTTTAACAAAAAATATTAAAAAATAAAATAAAATGATTATATTTTATCAAGAGTTAAAAAAATAAAATAATTAAATATTGGTTTCTTGTTTTAATAAATACATGGTTATTGTACAAGAGTCATAAAAGTGAGGAAATAACATCAGATCTAAGGTAAGGGGAATCTTGAAACCAAATCATTATTTTTGTTTTTATCAATTATTTATCTTTATTTTCAATTAATAATATTCTCAATTACTTAAAAAATCAATTCCAATATTCTTTCCCTTTTATTTTCTTGGGATATGTATTCTTCTACGTCATAAAGATGCTTTTAAGCTACCTATAATGATTTTCCAAAAATACCTTATATATGAAACATCTCATTTATTCCTTTAAAATTGTTTCTTATTATCACTATTCCCTATGATCTTTTATAAAAACACTTGATATCGAAAACTATGTTTTTTCCTTCTTATTCTTGGATCCTTCAAGGTTATTCAAATATATGTGATTCATGACACCCTTATGAAACCCATTCTCTTGTTGTGGATTTATTTCATATCTATCATTCAAATATGTTCCCTTTCTATATATAATGCATGATTATGATAATTGTTTGATGTTACGAGTGGGAATAGAATTATATATCCCTTAAATGCATTGTGTAATGTGATATATATCATGAGATTATGTTTATTATGCATTAACATGATGTTGTATTTGTTTATAATTACGATTTTATGATTTATACAGATATGTTATGCATAGACATGATGAAACATTTATTCACAATTTTTTTTAGTATTGAACCACTTTGTTATGATGTTTTATTATTATATTCCACATTCCATTACTTTTTTAAAATGATCCCCTCATGATTATGATGAGGATCCTATTCATATGATGATGATTATTATTGTAGAATCCCACCCCAGAAGCCACATAGCAGTGCCCTGAGACGGTGGGTCACAAGACCTCAAGAATTTCTTCCCATATGTTAGAGGCTGTTAATTAGAAGTGAGAGACTAGGTGTGTCATTGGGGAGACTATTACCTTATATATTAGTTTGTAACACATAGGTATATATATAATAATAAACAACAGAAGCAGACACTAAAACAACAAGACCAGTGACCCGCCACAGTGGAAGCATAAGAAGTAGGCAGACTGCAAAAATAAAATAAAAATAAGAATAATAAATCATCCAAGGGAAATAAATAGTTGGGGTAATCTGAAAAATAAATAATAGATAAAAAATGATTATTATGATCATGTAACTATGAAAAATGAGTATATGTGGAAATAGGGAATAAATGCATATATCACATGCTATAAAAAATAAATAAGGCCAAAATGCATCCATGAATAACATCACGAGCAAAGGATCAGTCCTCTGCTCCCATACTCTCCTAGAACTATCAATCAAGCATTGAGAGGTAGACACTTCCCTTTATCTATAAATTCTATCATAAAGTCCACTTGGCCACCAAAGGGGGCCCATACAGGGTGTGAGATATACTCAGTACGCCACCACCAACAGTTTCTAGATCAATCTTGTTCATTCAAAACAAAACAAATAGTGTTTCATTAATAATAAACTTAAGGAAATAAATAAATAACTAAAACATTGTGGTTCAGGTTACACATGGATATCCAATCACCAATACCTGATTCACCCTAATCTATATGTCATTGAACCAAGGGAACCTATAGAAAAGTGATAAGGTGTGTACATGGGTCATTATGAATAAGGAATCAAGTGTGGACTGACACCAAGCATGGGTTTTGTCTTGGAGGATCCATCCCTAGAGCATAGATTGGGAATGCGCATAATTTAATAAAATTCATCACATATAAACTAGGCAATAAATCCATGAAATCTATTGTGGGAATCCTGTGCCTATTCAAGGAGATCTATAAAGTAATCCTAAGGGTTTCTACAGGAGCCTCCAAAATATCCAATACCATAGAGCCCGCCCAAGGTGACCCATGAAATGTGTCCCATGTATCCCTCTTGGAATGTTGTATGCATAACCGCTGAGCATGTCCCAGGTATCTCATATAGTAGACCGAGTATCACCTGAGGAATGGTGTAACCATATTACTAATGGGCTCATCCATGGTACCTTACTTAGGTAACTACTGTCGATCACGGGTATAATAAACCACCTTGAGAGCCCATGCAAGGAATTCCAAGTATCGCTCCTAGTGAATCAAAAAAATCTATGTATGAAGCATGACAATCCCATCCACGATATCCTTAAGTTGGGACCTGTGTTCGCTCCTTCCCATAAGTAGGTAAGGCATGACCATCTCAATCACATATAATAAACAAGGAATTTAATATATAAAAAGATAATCAAACTATCCAAATAAATTTATTCAAGACGGAATAACATGACATAAGGTAATAAGAACAAATCACTAAGCAACATGCATAAAGCATAATGTGTAAGCAATGAAGTATAGAGCATAAGACATCAAAATTAAGGGTCTAACTCATGGAATTCAATTCATATTTATTAAATTCATTACTTTAAGGAATTTATTACAAGTAAAACATAACAAAAAGGATGTTCAAATAGTTGAGTTAAAGGGGAATTAGGATTGAAAGGGAAAAACTCACCCATTTGGGTGGCCAAAATCAAGGAAATCAACCAAAGGGTTAATTCTCCACTCACTAGGGTCATACTAGACCTGGAAAACCATTCCATTTTATTTATTTAAAAAATTAGAGGTGTATTTGGAATGGTCTATCATGTGGCACAATGGAACACCATATAGAGAGCGACAAAACTTATGGGAAAGAACTATAACACCTACCTTAGATTAGAATAAGACCACTAATCCGTTGTTATCCCATGATTCAAGACAGAACAGAAGATATCAAAGAAATATATAAATGATTAGAAAATGAAGAAAATTAGGTCACACCAAAATATCACAAGAGAGGTGAATGAAAAATAGAAAATTAAGGATGAGGATCGTAGAGCTTCCTTAGAGCTTTCCAATTCATCCAGTGGTGAAATATTTCTAGGTTAGATGGAGGATGGATCAAAATACCTATGAGGAGAAGAGGAAAGGGCTTTATGCATGGGATACTGGAAAAGACTGAAGGAGGAATATAATTTGGGGGTTTAAAAAATTTCTGTGTCAAATTTATCATTTCCCCTTTAATTAATTGGCTACATGGTTTGACCGCATGGTTGGCCAAGATGTGTGCCAATCGTGCACCGTATTCTTCTCAAAGTGGAACCTGGCATGGGCTAGGAACATGGTTTGGATAACCGTGTTATAACCATGAAGAAGGCATTTATCAGTGGGGGGGGGGGTCCATAAACTTTCATGGGATTGAACCCCACCCCTCACGATTACAGATGTAACACCCGAATATTTCATAGTACGTTATCTCTTCAAAGTAATTCAATAACTTGCGCAACACGCAACACTGAGTTTGAGCACACCACAACTTACCAAACTAGCCGTTCAAAAAGTGGTTATGAATAATGTTAACTGAATTTTTAATTTTATATACACTATAAAAATTTATAATCCATATTAAGTGTTTCTTAGACACAATATAAGAACAAATTCATTTTTTCAGATAAAAGAAGTATTTTCAAAAAAATGCAATTTTACCACCTGTTAATGATGAACCCTTATAAATACAATATTTGACACTTTTATATATAGAATTTTACAAAATGAACTTCTTCTTTAGAATCAGGACATAAAAATTTAGTTTTGATAAATTTTTGGTGTTTTTCTGATAACTTTCATATTTGGTTAAATAGTGAAAATACTAAATTTTAACTAAAAACAAATTTTTTAATAAAAATAATTTGTAGTGTTAAATTATACATTTGAAAGGGTTTTTAAGTTTAATTAGATTATATTTTTATCATTTCATACAATTTTTTTCATTATAAGTAATTTCACATTTAAATTTGACATAAATATATATCAATCTTTTGATAATTTTTACATTTTTAAAAACCCGCTTTTTGATTTTGACAATGGGAATTAATTTTAAATTCATAAATGAAACTTATATGTTTTTAATTTGGTAAAAGAAACTTTATTTTTAAATTATTAATATCAAAATTATCTTAGAGTTAATCTTTGGTATTTTTATGAAAACTTTCAATTTTTGATGAATAGTGAAAAACACAGCATTATTGTTTAAAACAGACTTTTTATTTAAGTAATTGGTTATTTTATTTTAATTTATTTTATGTCAAAATAGATATATAATACCTATATATGTTCAATTTAATTCATTGAAGTCATTTTATAATAAGTTTAGATATAAAAAATTTTATTGAATTTTTACCGTCTTTTACCCACCTTTTAGGAGCATATGAAAATTTTCATAAAACTTAATTTTACTGCTTCTGTGAGTTGAATTTTAAAAATTTGAGAGAAAAAGTTAACCTCAGTAAGTAAAATGTGGTTCAATAAGATGAAAATAATGTTTGGTGAATACTAAATTTTGACTTTTATTTAGCACGGTTAAAAGTAAATAGGGTAATTAAGGGTAAAAATGATATTATAATTACCCTAACACATGTCCTAATTCTATTGGATAAGTTTAATTCGACCAAAAATAACCTTAGGAATAAATTATGATCCATTAGGTCCACTTTTATTAGATTATGATATTTATTATTATTTAATTTAAAGAAGAGTTAAAAGTGTTAAATTCAAGTTTTCATAAATAACACATTTTTAATATAGGGTTGTACATAAGATAAATTCAACTATAAATATTCATTATAAAGATAAAACAATATCATACATAATGGTATTTTATTTATAATTTTTAGACATTAAATAATCAAATTTATTTATGACACAATGATGATGCAGTAATTACCTTATTTATAAAATATTAAAATAACTGATATTATAAATACCTAAATAAATGTAATTTGAGAATTTTTATGAATTACAATAATTTTATAGGTTAATATGACATTTTAGTGTTGATTTAATCAATTTTATTTTTCGAATTAATCATACTGTTATAATTTTAACAAAAAAACAAATACCAAATAGTGTCAAAATTGACATAAAATAGTTTTTAAAACAAATAATATATTATTGGTCGATATAATATTCATAAAAAACTAAGGTTCGACAAAAAGGCTTAAATAATATTATATATGTCATTAATTAACCAATTGATGTTATCTAGGAAGTTTCAAGTATGTTTATTAACCATATAGTTTAAGAATACAAGAAGACACGGTAAAAGTTAAATTATTTAACTGAGAGTTAAATCTAAAAGATAAGGGTAAAATGGTAACCTAAACTTGTCTAAAAACTATTGGTTGAAAGGATTTAGACCCATAACCACATAAGGCTCAAAATAAATTCATTTTTATCCACTATAAACCGAATATTATTATATAATAAATTAATAATTTAATCTTTTCCAAAAGTGACCCTCACCTCTCTTATAAAAGAGAACTTCCCCTTCTCTCAAGTTCACACCTTCAAATCCATTTGGCTCATCCAAACCCTACCCAAATATCCTTTCCACTATCCTAACTTTATCTTATAGGCCTTACTTTGGTCATAAACACAACCTAAGGATCCATTTTGATCAAATCAAAAGGAAGAACCCGAAGAAGAGGTAAATATTTCATCACCTCTTTCAAGTTATTTTTCTCCTTCCACTTCCTATTTCTTTGTTGTTTCCATTATAAAATAATAAATCCAGTATCTTATATATAATATGATGTTATTATAAAAATGGTACAACTATATTAATTAATATATCCATCATATGAATGAAAAAGTCACCATACGTGCGTACGTACGACTTATCGTCTCCACGTCGTGGTGTGGTTTGTTATTCAAGCACTTCATTTTTTGGATGGTATAATAATGATTATAACTGATTTAAATAATAAATATAGAATTTTAATTATTATTTATATATTATATACCATCCAATTATATAAAATTTCACCATTAAAAGAATGATATTTTCGCTCGTGCGTACGTACGACTTACCGTCTCTACAACACGATGAGATTCATTTCCACGTTCACCATTCAACGATGATTATAAAAATAAATATTAATAAAAAGTATGTAATATATGAAATAATAATGCTACTATAAATAAATATATAAATATATATATATATATATATATATGTATTTACATTTATCTCATTCACATACTTCCATTCAATACGATATGAAAATAGGAACAACGTTTATGCGTACGTATGACCTACCGTCTCCATAAACTGTGTTTTCCATTTCATATATTTATCTATTATATATATTTATATTATAAATATATATTATATATAAATAATGTTTTATATTCTGGAATTATTTGAATCATGATCTAAATGATATGATCAATAATAATAAGTTAAAACACATACGATAAAAAAACGATTATTACCCGAAATGTTAATTTAACATGGAAATAATTATTAAATGGGTAGTATAAAGTCATAAATAAATCATGTATGATATAATAAATATGAATATGGTTCTGGTATAATTTAATAACATACTATGGTCATTATACAGGAGGTTAAATGTACCCTTTACCAAAGGAAAGTGCAAAGTAAGTGTTAATTTCACAATCTCTTTATTATCTGAGGTTGTTTTTATGTAAGTATCTACTGGGATATATTTATTATCCATGTCCATGTTTTATAAAATTTTTTTCAAAGGGATTATTTTTAAGAGACTTTTTTTACTAAAACATCCTTTTAAATGTTTTAAATATTTATTCTTCTAAATCATTCTCATTAATGTCCATGCTTTCAAAATTGTTTTTAAGGATTTATTTATATGGACATGAATGTTTTTTAAATGTTAATTATTTCAAAAGTTTCAAAGTAATATGTGAAACTTTGATTGAAAAATTTATTTAAATGTATTCATTTCTAAATTGTGTGACTTTTAAATGTTTTCATGAAAAAAGAGATATTTCTCTCAAATAGTTTTGATTTCATCTATATCAACATCCTTTGATGGATTTTACACTTGTTTGAAGTTGATTTATTATGATACAAATATTTCATATTGTATTTAAGGTTTTCTGATATATTTGACTATGGATGTGTTATTTTTATACCATTCATGGTTTATGGATAAAGTATTGACATTTCGTATGCTAGTTTTAATACAAATGTTTATGTTATGTTTTAACCTTTTCATATGAGGAATGAATTGGACTTAGAAAGTGACAGGTGGAGCCTGCTGTAGCTCCTCGATGCATTGGTAGGTATCATGATACAAACTAGGGTCTGGGCACAAGGACTTGACAAAATCTTATTTTTAGTCTTGGAACAAGGCCTTGACTATGTGGTTATGACGTCTGGAATTATGAATTCCATCATTATGAAAGTGGCTATTGATATTGCATGTAGTTATTCAACTATTAGAATATCCATGTGATTAAGTAAATGGAATTATTTGATTTTATCTTTTCCATATTATGCTGAAGTTACAGTTTAAAAGGCTTTTGTTTTAGTCTTATACATTACCTTAAATGTTTATGCTTATTTATGAAAGTTTTTGCTATATTGTTATCCTTAATGAGCATATGAACTCACCCTTTCTATGTTTTATTTTTCCCAGGATTTGAAGAAGTATTTTATGGTTGACCTATAAGGATAGGATAAGGATATAAGTGCGTCCAAAAGGGGACAAAATTTTGTTGATGTTTTTATTTCATGATGTAATGTAAGACTTATGAATGTATCTAGTACTTCCAAGGCTGCTAAACTGATCAGTCTTTCGGGACTTGATTCCCTGTATCGTGCCAATATTATGTCATAATGCACCGACTTTGGGTAACTGGGGTCGGGTCGTTACAATAGACAATCGTGTGGCCCATCCTCCCTTCTACTACACTCCTTCATGGTTAGGGAAACCGTGTGATTTGGGCTGCATGGTTTCTCATAACCATGTAACCTTGCTTGTTTATCCCAGAATCGGGGCTCTAGGATCTGAACCAGACCCAGATTCCCTCACGACCTCCGTGAATCCACTATGTAACCACAAAAGGGATAAATCAAGGAATTAAATCTGAAAAACAATGGTCCATACGTTATAGAAAATTTGGGACATTACAACCTCCACTACTTAAGATAAACCATCCTTGGATTTCCCTTCAGAGGGTGATACAAAATCATCTAAAAAGTGTTATGTCTACTGCATACATACATCAGCCTCCCACACCTAGGTCTCATCCTGAACATGATCGTGCTACCACAACACCTAGACTAGTGGGACTAATCTCTATCAGAGAGCCATTGTCTTCTGGTCAACGATATGTGTTAGATTCTCCTCAAAGGATGCATCCTCTTCAAACTCTATATCCTCGGGGTCAAATGAAGGAAATGGGTCAACATTATACTGTATAAGATATGATATTTGGAAGATGTTGTTCAGGGAATGGTACCTATGAGGTAACTACAACCGATAGGCTACCGACCCGACTCTCTCCACTATCTCAAAAATACCGACATATTGAGGCAATAACTTGACCTATCTAAAGATTATTTTATGAACCAAACTAGGTGAAACAGACAAGAAGACCCAATATCCCACCTCAAACTCCATAGGACAAAGTGGATTATCGGTACATGACTTACACTTGGAATGAGCTATAGCTATAAATTTTTGAATCAGCTGGACTTTCTCAGAGGCATCCTGAATGAGACAAAGACCCAGTAGTGCTCCCTTACCTACCTCTAACCAGGATAAATGTGAACGGAATGACCTACCAAAAAGGGTCTCATGTGTATCCATTTGGATCATTTCCTAAATATTTTATTATAATAAAACTTTACAAGTGGTATATTCTTTTCTCACAAACCTCCAAAATCAAGGACACATGCCCGAAGCATGTCCTCTAATACTCGTATCATTATCTCAGACTAACCATCAAAATGTGGGTTATAATCTATACTCAAGATCACCTTTGAACATAGTTAATTATATAACCCTTTCAAGAAATGTGATGTAAAATGGGGGTATCGGTATGATATTATAGAATAGGGAACACTATGAAGGCGCACAATATCCTAGATATAAATCCTTCCTAGCTCATCAAATGAGAAGATCTCCTGGATTAGTAAGAAGTGTGAAACCCTAGTAAAACTGTGAAAGATCACCCATACTACATTTCTACCTTGAAGGGATATCATCAAGCATGGCATGAAATCCATGGTGACATCATTTTATTTCCACTCAAGAATGGATAGAGGCTGCATAAGTTCAGTAGGTCACTGGTGTTCTGCCTACACCTACTGATAGGTGGATCACAGAGTGATAAAACCATAAATATTACTCTTCATACCTAGCCACCAATATTGATGATGTACGTCTTTATAAATATTGGTAAGCCCAGTGTGAACTGCCCAAATAGAGGCATGAGATTCCCACATCAACTCTTCCCATATATCAATAGGCACCCAAACACTCCCATGAAAGAGTAGGGTCTTATTATCATCAACAACTCAACTAGGAGGTGGGTCCTCACTAGAGACACTCTCCCTTAGGATGGGGTCCTTAGGATCAGATATTTGCCCCATATTCACCCTCTCTAGAAGAGAGGATTTCACTACTAGAGCTGCTAAAACTTGCTGCTTGTGCTATTCCTAAACCTCTAGGAATATCTTTGAAAATAGTGCCATTAACTTCCACTCACTACTAGCCTCCGGGATAACTTGTTTCTGAGTATTATGGCTCAGGGCATCAGCTATGACCTTACCCTTTCTGGGTGTGTTTTCAAGTTCAATGAGAAACAAATATAGGTATTCAAACCACCTGTACTTCCTAATATTCAAGTGTCACTATGTGGACATGTATTTGAGACCTTTGTGATTCATGTAAACAATGAAGTGATCAACCAAAAGATAATTCCTCCAATAGTGTATATCATAAACCACAACTGCTGAATTGAGGTTGGGTATTGGGTAATTCCACTCACAAGGTCTCTACTAGTGGGACCCATACACTACAACCTGATTACCCTATATCATAACTGTACCCAACCCGATTCCGAAAGCATCACAGTAAACTGTGTAGACTCTTCCCAGCTCAGGTAGAATCAGGATCATTGCTCACATCAGTCTTCCTTTCAGCTTCTGAAAGGTTGTCTTACAAGATTCTATCCAGAATAACTTCATACCATTTTTCATCCGGCCTGCTAGTGGAACTATTAAGTGAAATAAATCCTAATTTAATTATATGCAATATATGGATATCCCTAAGAAACTATGTATGTAAAACACATTCTTGGGATTCTACTTAGAAACCACAATGCTCATTTTATCTAGGTCAATAGATATTCCTTCCTCTGAAATGATGTGACCCATGAAGTTAACCTTACTTATCCAAAAGTGATATTTTCTAAGCATTACATATACATAGTGCTCTCTTAATGTATTCAACATGATATCAAGATGGATGGAATAATTGTGTATGGTGTGAGAATACACTAAGATTTCATCCACGAAGAACACCACAACTGAATCCAAGTATAGGTGGAAAAACGGATTCATTAGATCCATGAAAATGATCATCATGTTCTTAAGGATGAATGACATGAAAAAATAATCATACAAGACATACCTACTATGTAACACTTTATGGGGTATGTATGATGGACTCACATGAACCTGATGGCAACCTGACCTCAAGTCGATCTTATAAAAAAATTCGATCCTCAGAGCTAGTTGAAGATGTTGTCTACATGAGGTTGTGGGTATTTCTTATTCACCATAATCTGGTAAAATCATTATTAATCCATGCACAATATGAGGGTAACATCCACCTTCTTAGAGAAAAGTACTATCAAAACCCATGGTGATCTGTTGGGTTGGATAAAACTCTTTTAATATAGATCTTTGAGCTACTTCTTGAGTTCCAATATCTTGGTAGGATCCATCCTATATAGAGGAATGAACACTAGTGAAAAAGCTAGAAAAAACTCAATTGTGAATTAAAACTCTCTCCCAGGAGGCAAGGTAGAGAAATTTTTAGGGATGGAATCCCTGAAATGATCCACAATAAGGGGAACTCCACTAACTATAGTCCCAAATTTCTTATAAAGAGACTCACCATATGGGATGTCACCCTACCTATACTAGTATGCCCGGTTCAGATCGACTAGAATGGATATCTCATTTTCCCTTATGAATATATGTGTTGACCTCAGGTGATTTAAATGATACCCACTAGAGATAGAAATCCATGTGGGAAAAATAAAGAACAAGATAGTCCATACCAAGAATGATGTCAAAGCCTGTCATCTTAAGGAATAAGAAATTATATAGGAAATGGTACCCACCTATATCAAGGGGGAACTCCTTACATGGGTGAGTTTCATTCGATCTAACCCCTAACATCTTATCAAGAGTCATTACACCCCTGAAGTTCTCTATCTCAAGGAACAAACTTCCCATAATCACAACAGATATGAAAGAGTCTGATGCACCTATATCAAAAAGGGAAGAAACTAAAGTAGAGGATACCAGAAAAGTACCTCATATAATATAAGGACATGTAATATCCTCCTTAGGCATAGGCAACACTACATAGATATGTCCTGAACCGTGACCCTGAGATACAACCTAACTAACCTAAGGAGGTCCACTTTGCTAGCGCTAAGCCTTTGATGCCTGACTTCCTCGACCACAAGAACCACCTCATCCTGATCAGCTGGTAGAAGACAAACTCCTAGCCTAATATGGAGTCAAAAATCATGTACCTAAATGCAATGTCAGTATGGATCCCCTCTCACTCGATACTAGAGAAAAAGTTCAGAAAAATAATTAAAGGTGACCCATCATTCCGTACGATCAACACTTGATTAGGTTACTCATCTATTGAGGATTCTGATGGCCTATCCTACCACATTGGTGACACACCACAAGGATTCTGGTGTGTGTGACTAGGATGGAACCACCCCCACATGCACCATCAAAACGATGCTTCTTACTTCTAGATGAACCCTCACCCTTCTTCAGAACTGCTCTATCCTATATCACATTGCTATATTATCTATGGTTTTGTTCTGTAATAAGGACCTAATTTACTGTCTATAAAATAGTATTAAACTAGAAGAAATTCACCTTGATCATACATCATACACAAGCCCATCCTCAAATCTCCTTACAATAATCAACTCATCACTGGTCATATTCAGAGAGAAATGTTAGAGATCAGTGAGGAGAGAATAATACTTCAACATGATCATCACACCCTTATAAATATGCATAAAATCCCTAGAATGGTCCAGTATTAAGGTCTGTGAAAGGAAGTGACCGTAAAGGGCCTTCTGGAAGTCCACCCATACCATACCCTGATAACGCTCAATTTAAGAGATGACATTCCCCCAGCGCTTGGTGGATTCACGAAGCATGTAAGTAGAGAGATTGACCCTCCTATATGGAGGAATCTAAATATAGTAAAATATCAATACCATTGATTCTATCCCTGAATCAGTAGCCTGAGTTCCTCTATCTGTAATGACCCAAAATTTCATTAATGAAAATTCCTCTTGATCTAATTAAATGTCTTATTATGTAAAATGGTTATATAAAATATGAACTTATTTGGTTTTATGCATTTGGATTTTTAAAATACCCTTAAGAATTGTGACCATTTCTAATATAGCCATTGAACAGTGATCACATGATTAATATAAATATACGGCTTTAACAAATTCAATTTACTCAGACAAAGGAAGCGACGACCTCATCCTGTAGACTTTCCCTATATGAAGGCCATTTTTCGGAGCTTAGAAATGAGGTGGAGTAATTGGGATTATCTCTTGACCAAGACCAAGCTGCAATTCAACATGTTAAGCTCAAATGGAACCACCTACGAGAGAAGTGGAAGTTGATAGAGATTAACACCCGGGCAATGTTATTCGAGTCTCCCCAAGAGTTTGTCACCATCACACACCTTACCATTCGGTCCTATGTGGGTGTTATAATGGGTTATGTAACAAGACCATAGAAATATGATTATGTGCAATAGTTTTTGTGTACAATAAATAATAAACATTTATTTTATTGTTGTTACTTTGTAAATATTTTAAAAAAAACACAAATAATATTTTTAGTTAATATTCAACTAAGGAATATATTTTGATGAATTAATGGATTTTTGAATTAAATAATATTTTAATAAAATATTATTATTATAATTAAATTACTTTTTATTAAATAAAAATTATCGTATAATTTTATGAATGCAATTTTAATTTTTATTATGGTTTGAAAGCTATTTTTGTCAAAACCCATGATTTTTTGATAAATGTTGTTTTTTATTTTAAAAGTAAAAATTCACATATTTATAAAATTATTAAGATAAAATTAATATTATTTTTTGAATGAGGATGTCAAAATTATCCAATAGTGAATTTTTCATAATTTTCTGAGATAGTCGAATTTTTGGTTAAAAAATTAAATACCATTTAATTATATAATGTGTTTTATGTCATCATAATGGATAAATAGTGATTTAATAAAATACTATAAACATTATTTTCGGCCAATATATCTTTTACCATTAGAATAGTGTGATTTTGGGTTTTTTTGATTTATTTTACAAAGCGTTAGTGGATCCTCCAAGACTTAAAAAAACATTTTAGCCTTTTAAATTGATTTCCTTGAGAGTGTGACTCAACTCCACATAATAAAAACTATTATTTTAAGAATTTCGGCCATTAGACATATAAATTTTTTTTACACTCCCCTTTTTTAAAAACTATGGGCAAAAACCATGGGCTGGTTTGTGGTTTGGATTAGTTTAATGTGTGGTCACCCAAACCTAAATAATAAAGAATTCCCCCTCCTTTCCTATATAAACCCACCCAAGATCCCACTTCCTCTTCACTAAAAGCCTTTTTAGTTAATCAAAATCCTGACCTCCTCTCTCTATAATCCTCCCAAGGTGCCCAATATCCCAGGAATCCTTTCTCAAGCCCCTCCAAAGCCTTTGGGATCACACTTCCAAGTAAGGGATTTATTCCTTTCTCATTTTTTCCAAATTTTATTATGTTGTTATGACCTTTTATTTTCAATTAAAAATGTTGGGGTATGATTTCTCACCTCCCCATACTTCCTTCTTAATGTTTTAATGATGAGAGACCCCTTTTCTCTCTCATTAATTCCTTCCATGTACACCCGTTACCATGCCGAAATTCTGTAAGGAATTTCTCTCTCCTCATTTACATTCAAGCAATTATTTTATATTATGCTTATAAATTCCATTCCCTATGTTGGTATATTATGTACCATTATCCCATTACTGTCCATTTAATATATAAATTATGATATACCCTTTCACTCTCATCAACCCATTTTAGGAATTTCTATTTGACGTCGTTATGCTACCAAAAGTACACCAAAAATTTCCATACCAAAATCATTGTGTAGTGAATACCATACTCACTCCTCTATCAAGGGTATTAACCTTTATGCATATGTAATTGTTTATTTAGGAATTAAATTTATGTATTTCACATATCTTATTCATAGAATTAATTATTATGTTAATGAATCCATGTTGTATGATCTATGTGGCACACTTATGCATGAAATGAAATGATTATGAAGGGTGCACCCTAATAGCACTACAATGCATTGGGTAAAGTATAGTATCATGACACTTAATGTGCAATGGGTGTTTGATAATAATAATTCAAGTTCAACAAGGGTTTACTCATGCTTCATGTTCAATGAGGGTTTACTCATGCTCTATGTGCAATGAGCCTTGGCTCATGCTAATTCCATGTTAAGTGTTGTTGCCATATTTCCATATTATGATAATCATGCTATATCATTACTTTATTTTCATGTTATTTTATGATCCATTTATATTCCTATTTCCTAAAATGTATTGTATTCTTCTTTTTATTCCTTTTTTACTCCCTCACTGGGCTTTATATCTCACCCCTTTTTTATGTATGTCCTCAGGTTATCCCATGCAATGCTAGGTACAAGGGAATGTAGTGGTCATGTAAAGGAAGTTTTCAATAAGATGTTGTGTTTTATGTTTTAAGTTGTAATTTAATGTTCCTAAGACTCCAATAATCTAGACCTCTCGATGTTCTATGTTGTATTAAGTGAATTTTTTATGTAATAATTTATGTTAAGTGTGTAATAAAAAGCAGGGTTGTTATAGTTGGTATCAAAGGATATGTTTAGTTATTTTTGGGATTAGGATTAGAAAACCCTAGTTAAAGCCTTAGGGATAAGACTTAGTATAATAAAAACATCTCTAAATTTTTGTGAGTATTGAGTAAGCGGTTTATTAAGAAAATACATCCCTGTATGGATACGAGCAGGTAGAGGTGGCTCTGGCACAAATGTACCTAGGAGTGAAAACTCTAACAAGGAGTTTCAGGCTTGAACTGGGGTATCTTGGTACATGACAATAGGCCTTGATTCACTCTTGTTTACAACATGCCTGGGGAATATTCTTTGGTAAATTCACAAGCTTAGTATTAACCATTATTAAGGTAATTAAAAAAAATGCCCCTAAGAATATATGCTAGAAAGTAGATCATGTATAACATATATTGAATCCTCTATATTCACAAGTTAAGGAAATAAAATGAATTTATAAGTCATCTGTTTTGTCCTTGGATTACCCTTTATGCATTACCCCTAACTTTCCATTTATTCCAGCCAATGGCTGGTAATAGGAGGACTCAGGCAAACAACCGATGCAAAGATCAATGTGATGACTATTCTAATGATATGACCAATCTGATTGGAGTAGGAATAGAGAAATTTTTCATGATACTCTCTCAGTTAACTCAAGCTTTGAATAGAAACATGGTTCAATAGGAAAGTTCAAACCCCCTAAAAAAGAAAAAGTTACTATTGAAAGCTTTATGAGACAAAGGCCACCTACTTTTAATGGATCATCTGATCCCTCAATCGCCGAAAAATAGATCAACTCCATTGAAAATATCTTTTCCATCCTTTAATGTTTTGAAAAAGAGAATTTTCTTCTGGATTATTATCGTATGGAGGGTGAATCCGATAAATGGTGGACATTGATCAAAAATATGAATATTGAAGATGAGATCGAGGCATTGGAATGGATGGATTTTTAGAAAATGTTTTTTGATAAATATTTTCCTCACACCCTCCAGCTTAAGATGGAAAGGGACTTCCTTTCCCTCCAGCTAAAAAATAAAGAATCCATCAGAGCATATGAGTAAAAATTCACAAGGCTTTCAGGATATGCTTCCGGCTTTTTCATTACCCTCAAATTCATGGTTGACCACTTCTTTGGTGGGCTGAAACCCAGCCTATAGAAATACCTGACAATCCGTGACTTCGACAACTATAAGGAAATTGTCCGATGTGACCTCAAGGTCGAAATAGAGATAGGTGAACCTCAGGGGTATCATGGGGATAAGAAGCATAAGGTGAACTTTAATTCTTATAGTCCGATGGATAAATACAATGGTGCTAAGGAAATACAGCACCCCACTTGCCAAATGTGTGGAAAGAAGCATCCCGAAAATTGCAGGAAGTGGATGATGAAATTCTTTAGCTCTGGAAGAGAAAGGCACCTAGCCATTAACTCTGACAAGAAAAACCCGCTGCTGCAATAGAGGAGAGGAATGCCCCGTTTGAATCTCAACACATTGTTCTTTGCTTCAACTACAAAGAACCAGGGCACCTTTCAAATCAGTGCCCTAAGCCAAGGGTTTTTGGAGGCAACCAAAAACCTACAAGGAAGAAAGGGTGATATTTTTTCATCAATACCACTGAAGTGAACCCCGAAAAAGAAGTGGTGTCTGGTACACTAGTTATTCATTCAAGAATAGTGAACATAATTTTTTATTCTGGTTCTACACATTATTTTATATCTCAAAAGTTTAGTAGAATAATCACAACACCACAAAAAAACCATGGAAGTGAAGATGTTGGTGAGTAAGGAAAATGGGGAAATCATTGTATCCCATGAATATAACTCCTCCCCTATCATAATTTGTGAATTGATCTTCCTGGAGAACCTCTTCATACTCCCTCTAGTATAATTTCATGTAATTCTTGGCATGGATTGGATTTCCCTATATAGAGTCAACATAAATTGATGTGATAGGGAAATCACTATCCATATGGAGAATCTAACCCCGATTCTATACAAGTGAAAGGTGGAAGATGAATCTTCTTTAGTACCATCATCTCAAGCGTGGATATTACTACCCTATGAGAATGTGTATCTAGCTCAGATGCTTGAGTCTAAGTAAGAAACCATCCTTGAATACATTCCTATTGTGAGGGAATTATCTTAAGTATTTCCTGAGGAATTTCTTGGTCTTCCTCCTAGAAGAGATGTTGAATTATCAATTGACCTTATACCTGGGGCATTGCAAATATCTAAGACTCCGTATAGAATGGTTGTTGTAGAGCTTGAGGAGCTTAAGAAACAACTATAAAAGAATCTAGATAAAGGGTTTATACACCCAAGTGCTTCACCATGGGGTGCACTCATCCTCTTCATCAAGAAAAAGGATGGGTCAATGCGCCTTTTCATTGATTATCGTGAGCTCAACAAAATCACAATAAAGAACAAGTATCCTCTGCCATGAATTGAGGACTTGTTCAATCAGCTGCGTGGAGCACAATACTTCTCCAAGGTGTACTTGTGGTTGGGATATTATCATGTAAGGGTGAATAAGGAATATATCCCCAAGATTGCTTTTCGTACAAGATACAGGAACTATGAATTCATATAATGCATTTCAGAATCACTAATGATCTAGAAATATTTATGGATTTGATTAATAGAGTCTTTAGAGATTACCTCAACAAATTTATGGTAGTCTCTATAGATGATATTTTAATATAATCCAAAACCAATGCGGATCATAAGGAGCATCTAAGAACTGTTCTAGAGACCTTGCGAGGGGAGAATATCTATGAACAATACATAAAGTGTGAGTTCTGGTTGATGGAGGTATAATTATTTGGCCATACCATCATAAGCATTAGGATATCTATGGATCCCTCAAAGACAGCTGCAATTGAGAGATGAACAAGGCCAACATCGGTAACTGATATCCGTAGCTTCTTGGGGTTAGCTGGATATTATCGATGATTTGTAAGAAATTTCTCACAATTTTCCAATCCTATTACCAAGCTAACTTGAAAGGGAGTAAAGTTTTCTTGGAGTGATGAATGCGAAAAAGATTCAAGGAGTTGAAAAAAAGGATTATTACTGCACCCGTTCTCACATTACCCACAGGTGGAGAACTTTTTGTGGTATTCAGTGATGCTTCGAAGAAGGGCCTAGGTTGTGTGTTGATGCAGAATGACAAATTCATTGCCTTTGCTTCAAGGAAATTGAAAGTTCATGAGCAGATTTATCCAACACATGATCTAGAGTTGGCTGTGATGATCTTCACTTTAAAAATTTGGTGGCATTACCTATTTGGGGAGAATTGTGAAATATACATGGATCAAAAAATCCTCAAGTATATATTCACACAGAAAGAGTTGAATATGCACCAAATAAGATGTTTAGAGCTGATCAAAGATTATGACTGCTCAATCCATTACCACCCTGGGAAAGTGAACAAGGTGGTAGATGCTCTAAGTAGAAAGGATCCAACGATTCTATCATTGATGAGAATTGAGAAGGATCCAATCTTATTATATTTGATGAAGATGGACATGGGAATCATAAAGAAGGGAACATCATCAATCCTTTCCAAAATGATTGCTCAAACGTCCCTCATGGAGAAAATAAAGGATGCTCAAAGAAAAGATTTGAAAATTCTGAAAATGGTGGAAGCTATTAGAAATGGGGAATCCTTAGTGTTCATGGTTGAAAAGGATGTAATTTTGAGATTTGGTTCACGATTATGTGTACTATATGATAAAGATATTAAAAAGGTGCTTCTGAATAACGCACATAGCTCAACCTTCTCTATTCACCTGGGGAGCACAAAGATGTATCGAGATCTCCGAGAAAACTTTTTGTTGGACAATATGAAAAGGGAGATTGCTGAATATACATCAAAGTACCTAGTATGTGAGCAAGTGAAGACTAAGAGGCAAAATTCTAAGGGGATGATGCAACCACTATCCATACCAACGTAGAAGTGGGACAACATTACCATTGACTTTGTCATTGGACTTCAAAGGACATCCAAAGGAAAAAAATGCTATATGGGTCTTTGTGGATCGTCTTACGAAGACAACTCACTTTATCGCGATTTGAGAGGACTTCTCATTGGATCAACTTGCACGGATTTACATCAAATAAGTGGTAAGGCTTCATGGAGTACCACTATATATTGTATTCGATCATAATCCGAGATTCACCTAAAAGTTTTGGAAAAGTCTCCAACATGATCTAAGAATTGAACTGAACTTCAGTACAACCTATCATCCTCAAACTAATGGAAAATATGAGTGAACTATTCAGAAACTGGAAGATATGTTAAGAGCATGTTCTATGGACTTCAAAGGAGGATGGAACCAACATCTTCCATTGGTTTAATTCTCCTATAATAACAGTTTTCACTCAATAATTTTAATGAAACCATATGAATACATTTATGGGAAAAGGTTAAGAACAATGTCATGTTGGGATAAAGTCAGTGAGTGTAAGCTACTAGGACATGAAATGGTTGAAGAAATGGTGGAGAAGGTGAAAACCATTCAGAAACATATCAAGGCATCCAAAGTCGACAGATGAGTTATGTAGAAAACCGTCGATGAGACCTTGAATTCAAAGTTAGAGACATGGTATTTCAACACATATCTCTATGGAAGAAGGTCATGAGGTTTGTAAAGAAAGGGAATTTAAGTCCTAGGAACATCATCCCCTTCGAGATTCTTGATCGTGTCGGGGCTGTGGCTTATCGACTAGCACTTCCACCTACTATGGCCAAAGTACATGATGTCTTTCATGTATCCCTCTTAAGGAAGTACATACCAGACCATTCACATGTACTCTATTTAGAGGTAGTACAGTTAGAGGATGATATTTCTTATGAGGAGCAACCAGTGGAGATCTTAGATTGTAGATAAAAAGTTCTACAAAATAATACAATGCCCCTTGTTAAGGTGTTGGGACGAAACCGCAAGTTTGAAGAAGAGACGTGGGAATCATAGGAAGTGATGAAGCAGAGTTACCCACATCTATTTTAGTGTGGGAAAAGGAAATTTCGAGGGTGAAATTTTTTAAGGGGGTAAGATTTTAATGACCCAAACTTTCATTAATGAAAATTCATCTTAATCTGATTAAATGTCTTATTATGTAAAATGGTTATATAAAATATGCACTACTTTGGTTTTATGTTTTTGGATTTTTAAAATACCGTTAATAATTGTGACCATTGCTAATATAGCCATAGAATAGTGATCACATGATTAGTATAAATATAGGGATTTAAAAAATCCAATTTACTCAAACAAAGGAAGTGATGACCACTAGTGGAAATCCCACCTATACCAACACTTATTTCCCAACAATTTGGAAAAACCGTTGGAAAAAATAACATATACCAACAGTTCTGTGAAACCATCAGTTTAGACTAATATATATTGAGTTTTCCAAATGGATATAGTAAATTGTTGGAAAAAAGTACCTCAATACCAACGGTTCATATGAACCGTTGGGATAGAGACACCAAAAAACCACCAGCCATAAGGATCCTTCTCCCATCCCATCACGCCCCACTTCCCCATCCCTACAGTAAAACACCGCTCCTCCTAACCTCCCCTCACCGCCGCTCCCATCCCAACCTCCCCTCGCCACCCGACCTCACCTCACTTCCTGATCTCCCCTCGCCACCGCTCCCATCCCGTCCTCCCCTTTCCTCTTCTCTCATTCCCCTCATGATCCCTTCCTACCATTCCAACTCCCCCTCACTGCTCGCTGCTCGATGCTCCTTGCTCACTCCTCCCCGCTCCCTGCTCCCTGCTCACCGCTCGCCGCTCGCCACTCGCTGGTCTTTGTCGCCCGCCTCTCCACACCCACCAATCCTGATCCCTAGCAGTCATCGCTCTCCCCTCACCCACAAATTATTTACTCCATGTGTCATCCACGATGTGCACAGAGGTCTCATTTCTAATTTCAGAAGTGTCTGTTTTATGGTTATTCATCGATTTCACTGAAGTATGGTGAAATAAATCATTTATGATAGATATTTTGCTATAATTAGAAATAGTGTAACCCTAAATCAATGATTCATATTATTTTTTTGAGTTATTAAATGTTTTATATTCCATTTTTGATATAATTAGGATTAGAAAGGGCTATTCATCGATTTTGCTATAATTAGGAAGGGATATTCATCCCTTCCTGTTTTTTCACATCGATCTATTAAGGTATTCAATTTTTCATATTATTACAAGGGGTTTTCCCAAAATCATTTTTATTAGTTATTGAATAGGAATTTTTAATTGGGGCTTTATGCAACCAAGATTCATGGATGCATTGAGAGTGACATAGAATAATAACAACACTATATAAAGGATTCATTTTGAAAAATTATTTTACTTTACAAAAAAATATATATATTTGAAGTGCATGTTATGTGAAATTTCCATTCAATTGTTTTTTATTTAAAAAAGTATGGTAATAAGGTTGTTTTATCAACTTCTAAGTTATAACACTGACTGAGGATTTTTTCTCAACAATGGTGCACTTTTTTTGTAGCTCAAAAGTGTTTGATTTTCTTTTCACTTTCCTATTTCTCACATTCTAAACATGTTTTTGTTGAGGAAACATGGTTTTATCTTCTTTAAAATGTTTATTATTTTTTGAAAATTGCATATGCACTTAAACAATTACAGAACACTCAATGTTTTTCGTTTTTTAATTTATCCATTTATAACTCATCAAACCATATGATCAAAAATTATTTCTTATCATGTTCAACCTTCTTTATATGTGTGGATCCAATTGTAGCAACTGATTTAGAACATGATAACATTGGATCTTTTACCTTACCACTAATCAAATTCTTTTGACACTAGAATCAAAGTCATACATATGATAGCTCCATGAACAATATAATTATACCTTCAAAAAACTTCTTCAACTAATTTTGATTTTCCTTATGAAATATCTTAGGATATTCTTTAGAAATGTCAACTACTAATCCAATTCTACTATCTATTTCTTGGATGGTTTCCATTTTTAGTTCAAATTTTTTATTATAAACGTTGTAGATATTTATTTTTATAATTTATCCTTATCTAACTTTGATCCTTGTTTCTAGGGTGTATCATGGTTCTTTCGGGTCCACCTTAGACGTGATTTGGCATCCGCTGTCGAAGGTAACACAGTTTGGATCATCTTGGTTCATTTTCCACCATTTGAGGTTAGTTTATTCTGCCATATTTGTTTGGCCAAATTTAATTTGGGGATTTTGGTGATTTATGTGTCCATGAAAAAATCTATATTAGTTATGAATTTCATGAATAAGGCTACTTTACAGATTTCCCCTCTTATGATTTTCCTTATATGATATCATTCATTTCTATGTATTTTTTACTCCAGATATGGAACTAATGGATATAATTATTAATATGTATTGAATGATTGTTATTAATTTCATGATCGACTAGAACCCAAATGAATGAAATTGTCCAAGATAATATAAAAAAACAAGGAAAACTAAATCTAATGGAAATGTCCCAAACAAACTTATATCGAACAAAACCAAACTAAGCTTAAACTCGAGCCAAAATGATTATATACCATTAATTGGAAGAGTAATTGTTAATTAATATTAATGTACTATTTGATAGTATCGTTTTGAAACATGGATCTATTTCCCCCTTGCTTGCAAGAACATGATTTGACCCAAGCGGCATTGTGGTTATTATATATTGGGTGGTGACATGTATAGTCACAAGAGACATGTATATTTTAGTTTAGTTTTTATTTTATTTTCTTTATCACATTGGCCACTTAGGTCTTTTATTGCTTTCTATGGACAGAGGGTAGTTATATTCTGCGAAGGGGTTCAGATTGATTTAGTCTGCCGAATTTGATCCGAGGTAAGATTTTATGGTTACTACTTCTCTTTCACCTCATGTATTTGGGGATTTCAGTGTTTTTGACTCCATATAATGTTTTTAGTAGGGCGTTTGATCATTTCGTGTTGGTTTGGGTGGATTTGGTTCTCCACTTCCAATCAAGGTAAGGCTTTAATGACGTTGGTTGGTTTCTCACTAGTTATTTAGCATCATTTATGTGTTTTAAGGTTCCTAATATCCTTTGTGTAGTGCGTTGATCCCTTCTCATTGGTTTCAAGTCACCAAGTCAAGGGCGACTCGCCTGCGTGTGCATAGGTAAGTAAGTATATGTATGTGGGTTCCCTTATTAAGTGTATATTCATCCATGGTAGTGATTATGCACATATGAAGATAGGTGTGCCCATATATATATATATATATAAATGCATACGCAGGTGAGTGGAGACTGGTATATGCATATAAGCATATGTGCAAGGATCCCCTTTCACATGCTCATGGCCATGAGGGTGTGTGCATAGGAGCTAGGTGTCCTTACATGTGTGTGAAGGTGTGTATACCCAGCGGGGGAGCAACAAATTTTCATTAGAAAGCTCTAAGAGCCGAAGTGGATGGCTTGGTTCCACCTTGAGGTAGGGTCCCTCTCCTAGCCTCTTTAATTCAAGAATGATTTAAATTGAATTTAGATTCTTTATTAATTCTTCTTAATTATATTTAATTTCATATCTTGAATAACTATTATTTAATATAATTGTTTCATTTGATAAATAAAGTCATGTTTTTATAATAAAACCCCTCCAGTGGAGGTGCGATGTCCGTGAAAACTCACAGTGATAGTTATGTTTATCTAGTTGCTTAACTTATTACATTTGATTTGTGCTAAATTAGTTTTAGAACAAATGTTTAATATAATTAAATGAATTGTGTGATAAATCCATGCCATGATTTTATAATAAAAACCCTCCAACGGAGGTGCACTGTCTTATAAACCAAAGAGTAGTGTTGGTTATTTGTATGATGTTTATATTTGGTTTGAGTTTTCCATATATATCTTATTCGTGTTTGTTTTGTGGCTAGTTAGTTTTTGTTTTCTTTGAATAATATAAATTGGCTTATCATACTCATTTAGATCAAATGACATTTCCTTAGTAGGCATATGTCTTGACCATGGAACTTTCCTTTTAACCCTTTGAATATTATAAATGAAATTGCCATGTTTAGGTGAAGTGAATGAATTTATAAATGGTTTGTACAGGGTGTATGATTCTTTTACATCATTTCGTTTCCCTTTAGATGTTGCGTCATTGTGTCACTCACTAAAACCTTCTGATGATCCCTTGTTATAACATATTAAATAGTTGATTTGTTTTATCATGTCCGTTGTGACCTTATCTTATGGCGAAACCCATTTTGGGTGTTTCCGTAGCCTCTTGGACACCCCTTTGGGTGTTTACCCAGACCTATATTTTTAAAAACACTGATGGTGTCATTGTTTAACACCTGTCAGGCTTATTGTAATCCCAACCACAAGCTTCATCTTAACACCATTTGGGGTGTTTTCCTGGCCTCGATGCACATCTAATTTTTTACATATATGAATTCTCCCATAAGATTTGTGTTGCATCCTGAGATGTTAAACCATACTCAAATTCTATTGTCATCAAGGTGACTGTATTTTTATTACTAGAGTTCCAAGAAATTGATATACTGTTGATAAGTAATACACCTACATACTTTGACTCTCAATCAGTAGTTTCAACTACCTAGTACCACTTTTAAAAACAAAAAATATAAAATATATATCTTTATCATACCACAATCCCGAATCAAGAGTCCATTTTTTATAACATAAGATCAGTTTCAATAATGTGAAGGAAAACTAAATAGGATTTATTTGGAATCCTGTATAAAGAGTAATAAAAATTTTGATATCTAGTATAGACATTAGTAAGTAGAATAAAATTTCAATAATACTTAAAAGCTCTATATGATCACTAGTCCTCCTCACATCATACCATGACCACTTGGTTCCATGTTCTATAAGAGTGGAGTCCAATCCTGATTTTTCCATTCTAGGGATTCATTAAATTTATATGAAATTATATAAAATGATTTATAAAAATAAGAATAAAATATTTTATACTAAAATATGATTAATTAACTTTCTCAACAGAGTTGATGAAACCATTTATGTATGGTTTTCTGATTTGTACTTGTCCTTAAAAGTTTGATATTTTTATGATCCCGATGATCTGATTAGTTCTTTGAACCATGTAGAGAAAATGATTCAACATTATCTTTTTTTTTTCAGTGTGATAACAGTAAAAAACACACACCTCATATAGTGTAGTTGGATATTTCTAAAATAATGAGGAATATGATGGATGATCATCTCTACGATAGTATTCCATGAGTCTTGTGATCAATGTTTAGACTGACTAATCACAATTTCCCTTTGATGTATGATACCTAGATAGAGTTTTAGATACATTACCCACCCATAGTTAATGGGGGGGGGGGGGGGTAGGCCCTCAAGTATCAAATCTCTGGATTGAGTCTCTCATGAAAATATTTAGTCATCTGTAGACAACAATGTAGATGAGGGTGAAACTTGCTACTTGTATTCTACAAAGAGCACATGAGCCTTAGCCCAGTTGTTAAGGACTCCATAAGTGCATCTGGGAGACCGGGGATCAAATCTAGGCAGAGACATTATTTTGGGTTACTATAGAAGCACTGTAGCAGAAACTATGGAGTACTGTAGCGGGTACTGTAGTGGGATCGGTAGCAGGAACTGTTTGGCACTATAGAAGGTGGGAATATGCCCCCGTTTGGGCCTTTGGGTCACTGATTTGGTCCCTGAGTCCTTTAAGGCCTTCGGGCCACCCAGGCCTTCGGGTCAGTAAGGCCTTCGGGCCACCTCAAGGCCTTTGGGCCACCTTAAGTGCATATGCAAACTAGACGACCTATGAGGAACAAGCTCTACAAGGAGGATGAGCAAGGAGGTTTCACCATATCAGAATATAAACAGATTGAAATAATGAGAGGGTATGACACCTGCCATCAGGACAAGCCTATGCATGCATGAGAATGCCTAGCCAAACAACCATGCGAAGGTGGAGAGCTGATTTTATGATGAAGATGCTGGGGAGGAGCAATTTCAAGTAGTTAGTCTGGGTTGTATGTAATGTTTTAAGCCTACGTGAAAATTATTTCCTCTAAGGCCTACGGGCCATGTAATACTTACGCCTACGGGCCTTATAAGAGTTCCACCTCACCCCTTGAAAAGTGGATTATCAAAATCAATAAAAAATGAATGCCTTCGAAACATTGGATGTATATTCTACAAGGACCATCTATGTGCTCTAGGGACATCATAGTACATGTTGGACAATAAGAAGACTTGAGAATACTTTTATAATGATATTTGTATTTGGAAAAGTGTCTAAAATGTTTGGGTTTTAAAATAATAACCTATTTTTGGAAATGTTTTCAATTTTTTTTAGAAAAAGGGATAGTGTTAATTATTTTCAAGGTTTTAAAGTGATATTAATAAAGAATAATTAGAATATTTTAAATAATTTAAGCCAAATGTACTTTTAAAATAGATTCTTTTGAACTATTTGAATGTTAGAAATGTTTTACCAAAATCTATTATTTCATTTAAATGGTTTCATAAACAATTAATGTTTCTCTTTATTAGATGAGTTTTTCAAAAACTCATGGGTAAAAATGATGTTTTAATGAGTGAAAGTTCTTTTTGATATAAGTTTTGATAAAACCATGTGGGGTTAAATAGGAAAAATTGGATAACTTATTCAATGAAGTAAAAGTCCATATTGTTGGATTTTTATGAATTTATAAATTATTGGATTTTAGTTTTATTTAAATGATGTCTTGAGATTACTTATTGATCTATTTTATGTCTCATGGGGTTGGAGTTTTGAAGTCCATTTTTATGGTGTTTGTGTTTCTTTTTTTAGAGTATATATATATATATATATTTTCAAGGAAAATAGAACATATATAAAAGGCATAAGATGAATTACAATGAATAAAAAACCACTCCACCAATGGGTGGAACAAGGTGACCAAGCACCAGGAACAAGGCCAAGAAGCCAAGAAAAGAACCAGCCCCCAGGGAGAACCAAGGATGCAAAAGCAAGCCAACCACCCAAAATTCTGAGCAACACGAAGTCCGCAACCTAGAGAGAGGAAGCAAGCACCGTCAAGAGAATGCGGCCAACAAGAATCCTGAGCATAGAAAGAAACACCCAAAGGAAGAGACCACAACAACCACCATCAGCCTGCCACCAGTAGCAAAGAAGCAACCTCCACAAAAAGAGACACATAAGCAACAAGTGAACCTCAAATGAACATCCAACTGAAGTCCCGAGAATCACACGAAACCGCCCCGCTATCATGAAAGCACCAAGGTCCACTCGACGCAAGTGACAACCAAGAAGAAAACGCACGAACCCACCCACATGAACCCACCCACCCACCATACAGAGATCACACACTCCCACACTCTAAAACACATGCACGCACCCAGCTACACGAACACACGCTCCCAAGAACCAACACAAGCAGGCTGCCACAGTCCACCTACGAACCATCAGCCACCACAACCACCACAATCCAGCCTGAACTAGCCACATGCAGCCTACACTAGCCCCCTTCCACCTTCATTTCATCCCACTTCCAGCAACATTCCATCCCGGAACAGTCCCCCTACCACCTTCAAACCAATCCGCACCATCCCCCTAGCACCTGTAACTATTCCCTTCCACCAAAATTCCAACCCCCTTCCACCTGCATTCGAGCCCACAACAGCCCCCATCCACCTACAATCCAACCCGCACCAGCCACCACACCATCCACCACACCAGCCCCCAGCCCCTAGCCTCCTGGAAAACACCCATTCCAGCCCCTTTCCACCTGTAAAACAGCCCCAACCACCAGTTATAGCCCTCACCGGCCCCCGACCTCTTACATACCAGCCCGCACCAGCCCATTCCACATGCCCAAAACCCCCATACACCTGTAATATAGCCCACACCAGCCCCATGCCACCTATTCCAGCCTACACCAGCCCCCTGCCATCCCCCTACCACCTACCTTCCCACCCGCACCAGCCACTCCAGCCCGCAACAAGCCACCGCACCAGCCCCCATACTCCTACATTCCGGCCTGCACCAACCCCCTGACACCTACAAAACAACCCCATACGACATGTTCTATCATGAACCATCCCCCTACCCACCCCCTTCCACCTACATTCCAACCCGCACAAGCCACTCCAGCCCACTCCAGCCACATACACCAAACACAACAGCTAAAAACCCCATCCCCTGCACACTACCAACCCGCACCCAACTCCACAACAAACCAGAACCCCATCCAACTTAAAACAACTACCACTAAATACTTCCAAAACAACTAGACTGCAAAACCAGTACTCCATCCCCCATCCAAACCACCCATCCAGCACAGAAAAAACAGCAGGCCACCCCTATAGGAAGCCAGGAAATGACCTTTCCAAAGAAAATTCTTAATGGTGGCTTCAATGGATTAGACCACTCTCTTGGGTAAATTTAAGTGATAATACCAATAAGATTTCATACTAAAAAAACCAATTGAACAAGCTGTAACCACCCAACATAAGAGAGAGAGTTATTAGTCCAAATCTTTACTCTTTAAACAATTTTCTCTTCCAAGACCACACAATCAAAATATCTATGATTGTAATTGATGAGGGGAAATCCAAGATAACAAAGAGGAAGAGACCCCTTCCTAACCCCCATAACAGCCTCAATATAATCACAAACACCAGGAGAGATACCTTCCATAAACATTAGGGACTTTGAAATATTAACATTCAATCCAGACAGGGAAGAAAAAGGATCCAAAGCATGTTTCAAGACTAAAACTGAATCCAAATAACTATAAGAAAACAAGATAAGTTCATTTGAAAAACAAATGTGAGAAATAAAGGTTTTACCACATCGCCAATGAAACTTGTAAGCATCTGAAGATGAAATAAGGGAGTCCAGGATGCGTGAGAAAACCTCCTTGAAAATCACAAAAGGAAAGGTGAAAGCTGATCCCCTTTCCTGAGCCCTCTTTTCCCTGAAAAATAGCCATTTAAACTGCCATTAATGTTCACTGAGAAAATTTGGGTAGAGATGCATCTTTTAACCCAAGATGAGAACCTTGCTGGAAACCTGAGCAGATCTAAAGCATCTCATAAGTAGTCCCACCTGATCGAATAAAAAACTTTGAATAAATCGATCTTAAAGGCACACATAGGAACCCCTGAATCAATATGGTAGCCCCACAATAATTCCTGGGTAACAATATTCTTAAGATTAATTGGTTTTTGTACTGAAGGTTGAGGATATTTTTATCCAGCTTTAGATTTATGAGTCTCTTAAGTTTATTTTTGTAACCATCCTACCAGAGGGTCTGAGTTATAAGTGGTGGATGTCTATTATTCAGACTAATCCAGACAAAGACTATTCTTGGAAAAGTTTCAAGGAATTGTTCATTTAACATTATTTCATAATTAAGTGAAGGTACTAATGGATATAGAATTTTCTAGGCTCCAGTAAAGAGATGAAATAATGTTTGAGTACAAAAATCATTTTATCCAGTTGGTTCCATACATTCCTAATCTAGACTTGGAAAATTCCTTAATGGATTGGTTGTTTGATTAAATTCTTTGATGACTTGTCACTAGCTATTTCTTCCTTTGGGCTCCAATTCCAATTTTTCAGCACTGTAACATCTCTAACCACTGTAGCAGAGCTGACCGACCGACACTGACAAACACTATAGTAGTGTGGACTTTGGATTTAACTATAATGTTTCACTTTTGATTTCCAAACGGCAGCCACTATAGCACTTTTGACAATGGTGGCCTCCATTAACTATAGAGACACTGAATTCTTGTTCAAAATAGTGGATCATCTTCTCCATATATAGTCCATTTTTAGGCTAGCGTTTATAACCTTCAAAAATCATTAATTTGTGCTCCCGATTTTTAGTGATAATTATGCCTCTCCATGGATATAGGGATTATTCCTGAACCATGTAAATTTGTGTGTTATGTGTGCTTTCTTTTCCTTTTCATTTTCTTTCATTTATTGTTTCTTTCATTGTGACTCTTGATGATTCTGCATTAGGTATTTCATGTTTCTTTTATTCCTATTTCCTCTATTCATAGGTGTGGTGGAGGAATATTCAATAAGGGAAAAAGGAAGTGCTATGTCAGACCATATAAGTGGTGGTTTGAAAACTATATTTTTTTATCACTAGTTTCTTCTAGGATAAAATACTTGGTTTTATATCAGTTAAAAAAAGTGGGACATAATAAACCTTGTTGTTAGGATCATAAGAGGTATTTTTTGTTGGACTACCAGATGGAGACTAAACAATGTGAATATATTGGGTTACATGAATAAATTTAGACTACTAGATAGAGTCTTTGGGATACTGAATCCATTGAGGTGATTAATATTTGTTTTGTTATATTGGTTAATATCTTAACTATCCAGAATGAAATCTTGGATGTATTGGGAAAATAGGAAGGCTGCTGTGTAGTGGCTGGAAGCCTGGGGGGGGGGGGTGTAGGGGGGTCTGCACGGCAGGGGGAGGGTGCAGGTGGGACGTCTAGGAGGGGGTGTCCAAGGGCTGTTCGGGGGGGGGGGGGGTCTACAGGGTTGGGGGAAGGGTAAAGGTGGGGCGTCTAGGAGGGGCTGTCTAGGGGGGTGTCCAAGGGATGTCCGGGGGGGGGGGGGTCTGTAGGGCAGGGGGAGGTTGCAGGTGGGGTGTCTAGGAGGGGTTATCTAGGGGGTGTCCAAGGGATGTCCGGGGGTATACAGGGGGGGGGGGCAGGTGGGATGTCTAGGAGGGGCTATACAGGGGGTCTCCAAGGGCTATTTGGGGGGGGGGGGGGTCTGCAGGGAAGGGGTCAGTGTGTAGGTGGGGTGTCTAGGAGGGGCTGTCCATGGGCTGTCCGGGGGGGGGGGGGGGTTTGCAGGGCATGGGTAGGGTGCAGGTGGGGTGTTTAGGAGGGGGCTCTCTAGGGGGTGTCTAAGGGATATCCGAGGGGGTGTCCAAGGGCTGTTCGGGGGGGGGGGGTGTCCGGGGGGGGGGGGGTGGTCCAGGAGGGGTGTCTAGGGGGGTGTCTAGTGGGGGTGTCTAGTGGGGGTGCAAGGGGATGTCCAGGGGGGTGCACGAGAGCTGTCCAGGGGGGGCATAGGGGTGTTCAACGGAGGTGCATGGGGGTTGTCTAGGGGTCATGGGGGTATGGGGGGGGGGGGGTTTCCAGGAGGGGTGTCTGGGGGGGGGAGGTTTCTAGGGGGTAGGGGGTGTCTGAGGGGGGCGGGGTGTCCAGGGGGGGTGTCTAGGGGGGAGGAAGTGTCCAGTGGGGGTGCAAGGGGGCTGTCCAGGGGGGAATGGGGGTGCATGGGGGTGTTCAAGGGGGTGCACTAGGGCTATCCAGGGGGCATGGGGGTGCAAGGGGTGTAAGGGGGTTTTCCGGGGGGGGGGGGTATGGGGGTACAAGGGGGTGTTCAGGGGGAGATGTGGGTGTGTGTTTTTTTTGAATTTTATAAATTATATTGTCTACATGAGTGTTTTTTAAAATTATGTATTTTTAGGTCTTGTATTCATCATTGTATATTGTTTGTGTAAGTGTTTTTTTTGTATTCATCATTATTCTGTAGGTTTGCACTATAATTCCATAGTAGAGATAGCTACATGCTCCTTGTTGGAATTGCAGTACTAGAATTGGAGAGGGGAGGCTGTTGGAATTGCATAGGAGGGGAGGCCGCTGTATGCTGGTTCTGGCTTGCTAGTTTTGGCTGTCTGGAAGAGGGGCTAGTTGGAGAAGGTTCCCATGGTTTTTTTGTGGAGATGATTGAATACCAATGGTTCATTGAACCATTGGTATATAGATCGAGTAGTCTATACCAATGGTTTGAAAACCGTTGGTATACCTATATCCTAAAGGTTTGTTAAACCATTGGTGTATACCCATACAACCCGGATTATGGAAACAGTTCACTTTGATCCATTGTAATTGGTGTATAACAATGGTTAAAAACCATTGGTTTAGTTTTATAAATCCACAGTTATTAACCGTTGGGATAAAAATTTACCAACAGTTAACACTAAACCATTGGTATTTTGAAAATCCAAACAACCTATCCCAATGGTTCAGCTTAAACCATTGGGATGTTGTTATCCCCACACCTCACATCCCAACGGTTCAGGGAACCGTTGGGAAATAAATTCCCAACAGTTTTGGGGCTTTTACCAATAGTTTGAAACCATTGGTATAATCTTAATTTACAATATTGGGCCTTATCCAATAGACTTTCCCCGTATGAAGCCCATTTTCCAAATATCAAAAAGGAGGTGGAATAATTGGTATTCATTCTTGACAAAGCCCAAGCTGAGCTTCAACATGTTATGCTTGAACGGAATTGCCTACGGGATAAGTGTAAGTTGATAGAGATTACCACCCGAGCAATGTTATCAGATCCACCCCAAGAGTCTGTCACCATCGTACAGCTTACCCTTCGGTCCTATGTAGGTGTTTTAAGAGGTTATGTAGCAAGACCACAACACTATTATTATGTGTATTATTTTTGTGTATAATATATAATATACATTCATTTTATTATTGTTACTTTGTAAATAGTTTTTTAAAGCACAAATGGTATTTTTAGTTAATATTTAACAAAGGAATCTATTTTGATGAATTAATGGATTTTGGAATTAAATAATATTTTAATAAAATATTATTAAATTAATTTTTATTAAATATAAATTATCATATAATTTTATAAATGAAATTGTAATTTTAATGAGGTTTGAAAGCTGTTTTGTCAAAACCCATGTTTTTTTGATAAATATCAATTTTTATTTTAAAAGTGAAAATTCACATATTTAGAAAATTATGTAGACAAAATGAATATTATTTTTGGAATCATGACATCAAAATTATCTAACTGTGTTTTTTTATAATTTTCTGAGACAGTCGATTTTTGGGGTAAAAAATTAAATACTCTTTAATTATATAATGTGTTTTATGACATCATAATGACCCTGTAGTGATGTAATAAAATACCATAAACATTATTTTTGTCCAATATATCTTTTACCATTAAAATAATTTGATTTTAGGTTTGTTTGATTTATTTTACAAAGCCTTAGTGGACCCTCCAAGACTTAAAAAACATTTTAGCCTTTTAAATTGATTTCCTTGAGAGTGTGACTCACCTCCACATAAAAAACCCTATTATTTTAAGCATTTTGGCCATTTTAATTATAAAATATTTTTTTACACTACCCTTTGGAAAAAACCATGGTCAAAAACTATGGGCTGGTTTGTGGTTTTGATTATTTTAATGTGTGGTGACCCAAACCTAAATAATAAAGAATCCCCCTCCTTTCTTATAAAAACCCACCCAAGATCCCCTTCCTCTTCACTAAAATCCTTTGTAGTTCATCCAAATCCTAGCCTCCCCTCTCTAGAATCATTCAAAGGTTCCCCAAGCTCGCAATAATCTTCTCTCAAGCCCCTCCCAAGCCTTTGGGATCACACTTCCAAGTAAGGGATTTCTTCCTTTCTCATTTTTGTTCAAATTTAATTATGTTGTTATTCCCTTTTATTTTCAATTAAAAATATTGGGGTATGATTTAGAATCTACCCTATACTTCCTTATAAATGTTTTAATGATGATAGACCCCTTTTCTCTCTCATTAATGGCTTTCATGTACACCCATTACCATGCCGAAATTCCGTAAGGAATTTCTCTCTCCTCATTTACATTCAAACAATTATTTTATATTATGAATCTAAATTCCATTCCATATTTTGGTATATTGTGTCCCATGATCCCCTTACTATCCATTTAATGTATAAATGATGAGATAACCCTTTCACTCTCATCAAACCAGTTTACGAATTTCTATTTGATGCCGTTATGCTGCAGAAATTACACCAAAATTTCAATACCAAAATCATTGTGTAGTGAATACCATACTCACTCATATATCAAGGGTATTCACCTTTAGGAACTTGTACTTGTTGATTTAGGACTTAAATTTATGTATTCCACATCTCTTATTCTTGGAATAAATTATTATGTTAATAAATCCATGTTGTATGATCTATGTGGCACACTTATGCATGAAATGAAATGATTATGAAGGGTGCACCCAAATAGAGCTCCAATACATTGGGTAAAGTATAGTATCATGATAAGTCATGTGCAATGGGTTTTTACTCATTATAATTCAATTTAAACGAGGGTTTAGTCATGATTCATGTGCAATGAGGGTTTACTCAAGATCCATGTGCAAAGAGCCTTGGCTCATGCTAATTCCATGTTAAGTGTTGTTGCCACATTTCCATGTTATGATAATCATTATATATCATGACTTTATGTTAATGTTCTATTATGATCCATTTATATTCCTATTTCCTAACATGTATTGTATTAATCATTTATGCCTTCTTTAATCCCTTATTGGGCTTTATAGCTCACCCCTTTTTTATGTATGTCCTCAGGTTATCCCATGAAATGCTAGGTACGAGGGAATGTAGTGGTCATGTAAAGGATGTTTTAAATAAGATGTTGAGTTTTATGTTTTAAGTTGTTATGTAATGTTCCTAATCCCCAAATACACTAGACATCTCTATCTTCTATGTTGTATCAAGTGAAGGTTTTTATGTAATAATTTATGTTAAGTGTGTAATAAAAAGTAGGGTTGTTATACCATCCCCCAAGAAGGTGGGAGGATATTGTTGCTAAATCTCACGAGTTAGCTTTCCTATAGTAGGTATAGGTTGGGTATAACCATGAATAGACTTCATGCACTGGAATAAACTATCACAAAATTGAGCATCAGTTCCCAATGAAAGATCAGCAAGAGGTTCCTTAGGTGACACTACATGAGGTAATATAGGTGGCTCAAGCCCCACCATCTATAGAGAATGATCATCACCACTTTTTTGATGTATAATTCAAGGAAGTTGTGGTGAAGTAACTCTACAATTTCTAAGTTTACTCCTCAGACAAGATTTATTACAGATAGAGAAATCAATAAAAAAAAGAAACATGAACAAGTCCTTCTAACAAGAAAGTCACAAACCTCAACCTACTCTTAAAGATTGGTCTAGGTAATAAATAAAATCCCCAAAAGGATCATAGGAGACCCATCCTACTATCCATTACAAAGTTCAGGTTAGGTCCAAGGTATCATATACCAAATCAAAGGTTCCAATTTATTGAGTTTCAAATGAAAGGTATTGATGAAAAAAACTTTACTTTGAATTTGGAATATTCATCTAATGGTAACATTTTTATATTAAAATTTTTATCTATTAAATTTCATTAATATTTATTTAGATATTAATATCTCAATTTTAGTTAATTGTTTCATAAATTCCAAGTTTATATGGGACCATACTTTTTATAAATAGAAATTGGCATGAAAAGTAAATATGGTCGAACCTTTACATAAATTAAGAGGATGTAATAGGTTATAGATAGTGATTTTATTCAATGAAATACCATATAAAATTTATATATTTACTTTCTTCATAAATTTCAGTTGGCATCTATCAACTAATATTGAATAATTGGATAATTAAGGTGTCTTCATCAATATATGTAGGAAAACACTATTTAGATCAATATTGTCACTTTAATTGATCTAATCATATCATACTAATAAAAACACTGGCACTCTACATTACATAAAAAGCAAGGCACCAAAACAATCACATGTGATACATGCAACTCATGCTGAAAAGTAAATATGACATGGCATAATGCATGAATTTTAAGTCCTATGGTACCTAGTGTGATGCATGCATTGATAAGCCATCATATCATAGGTCTAGGGTAGAAGGACCCATAATAATAATCTTGACAATAAAAAATAGCACAGAACAATTGTTTCACCTAATGGTAAAATATGTGAAATTGTAACAAGCTTAAAACTAACCTATATTAACCCACCCTAGGTAATTTGGGTTTCCCCTATTTGTGGTTTAGCTACTCCCAGACACAAGCTAATTTCTAAATTCCAAGAATCCTAGTCTCTTATCTAATACCCAAATAGTAAGATAAAAAGGAAAAAAAGTACATCGATACCACTTTATAGCATCCCAGCTCAGAATCCACCTAGAGGTACCTCGAGATGGTGGGCCATAAGACCTCAAGTCCTCCTCCCCATATGCCAAAGGCTTATGAATAGAAGTGAGGGCCCATGGTGTGTTTGTGGGGATACTATGCCCTCATAGATCATATTGTAACACAAAACTATATATATAATAAGAAACGTTAGAAGCATACACTATAACAATATGACTAGTAACCCACTATAGTGGAAGCATAAGAGGCAGACAGACAACTGAGGAATAAGAACAATAAGAATAATAAATCATCCAAGTTAAATAAATAACTAAAAGAATATGAAAAATTAATAATATATATAAAAAATCTTATGATGATAATAGAAATATACAAAATGATTATACAAAAATATAGGGAATACATTCATATACCACATGCTATAAAAAATACAAAAATCCAAAATATAGCTACTACTATCATCAAGAGCATAAGCTCAGTCCTCTACTCCCATACTACATCCTATAACTATTAATAAAGAGTTTAAATCTAGTTTCTTCCCTTTATATCTACTTGTAATCATAAATTATTTTTGGGTACTAAAGGAGGCCCAATTATGGTATGATATATACTCAGTAGGCTACCACAAATGGTGTCTAGATCAATCTAGTTCACAAAAAATAAAATGAACAGTGATCCATTAATAATAAATGCAAGGAAATAAATAAATAAATAAAAAATGGCAGTCCTGGTTCCACACATATACCCGACCACCAATATATACTTTGGCCAAATATGGATGTCTCTGAACCAAGGGAACCTATAGAAAGTGATAAGGTTTCTATATTGGTCATTATGAATATGTCATAAATAGTGGAAAAACCCCAATTTTGGGTTTTTTCATTGTAGAAACATCCCTATAACATCAATTGGGAATGATCATAATTTAATAAAAGGCATCATATATAAACCATATAATAAATCTATCAAATATAGTGTGGGAATCCTGAGCCCAACTAAGGAAATCCATAAAGGAATCCCAAGGGTCTTTATAGGATCCTCTGAAATATCTGATGCCACAAAGCTCATACAAGGATACCCATGAAAGGTGTCTCTTATATCAATCTCAACCTGGTGTATGCATAACCACTGAGCCCATCCCAAGTATCACACATAGGGGATCGAGTACCACCCAAGGTAAGATATAACCATCTTTCCAATGGGCTCATCCATGGTGCCTCCACAAGGGAACCTGTTTCAATCTTGGGTATAATAAACCACCCAAAGAGACCATACAAGGCATGCCAAGTATTTCTCCCAGTGTTTCCAATGGATCCAAGTACGAAGCATGACGATCCCATCCACATTATTCTTATGTCAGGCCTCATGTCCATTCCTGGACCATAAGTAGGTAAGGAATGGACATCATGATCACTTAACATAAATAAGTAATTTCATGTACAACAAGATAATAAAACTATCCAAATAAATTTTTTATATAAAAAACATGGCATAAGGAAATAAACACAAGGCACTAAACAACATGCATAAATTAGAAAGCATAGGCAATGAAGTATGAAGAATAAGAAATTAAGTTTAAGGGACTAAATCATGCACTTCAATTCATATTAATTCAATTCATTACTTTAAGGTATTTATTACAAGTGAAACCCACTAAAAATGGTGTCCAAACAATTGAGTTAAAAAGAAATTAGGGTTTGAATGGAAAAGATCACCCATTGGGGTGGCCAACACCAAGATGATCAATTGAACGATTGATTTTCCGCTCACTAGAGTTGTGAAAGACATGGAAAACCATTAAATTTAATTTATTTAAAAAATTAGGGGTGTCTCTATAAAGGTCTAATGCGAGGTACAATGACACACTATATAGAAAGTGATGAAACTTATTGAAAATAAATAGACCACCAACCTTAGGTTTGAAGAAGACCACTCATCCTTTGTAGGCCCTTGAATCAAGTTAGAATGAAAGATATCAAGGAAATATCCAAATTTCATGAAAATGGAGAAAATGCGGTCTCACCAAAACAACAAAATATAAGAGAAGATCAACTAGAAAAGGAAGGATGATGATTTTAGATCTTACCCAGAGCTTTTCAATGAATCCAACGATTAAATATTTGGAGTTCGAATAGAGGAGGTATCAAAATAACTATGAGGAGGAGAGGAGAGGGATTCATTTGTGGGATGATAGAGAATAATGGAGTAGAAATAGAAATAGGGAGTTTAAAACATTTTAGGGTAAAAATTTTCATTTCCCCTTAATTAATGGGCCTCACAGTTGGCCAAATAGTGCGCCATCCATGTTCCCTATTCTGGTCAAAGGGTCACCTTGTATGGGTTAGGGTCACGGTTTGGATAATTGTGCACTATCCATGAAGAAGACCTCTATCAAGGAGTTTTTTAAACCCCAAAAGAATTAACTTCATCTCACATGGTTGCCAACAATCGTGCGACCCCTTTATCCCTTATGCTATACTCCTGCATGGTTAGGGAAACCATGTGGTCTGGGTGGTATAGTTTCTCCTAATAGTATAACCTACCTTGTTTCTCCCAAAACTAAGGTTAAGGGATCTAAACACTCCCCAGTCACCCTCTTGAACTCTATGATTCCACTAGGTAACCTTAAAAGGGGCAAATAAAGGAATTAAAAATGAAAAAATGGTCTGTACATTAGATAAAAGTTAGGACATTACAATTATGCTCACCCATCTTCTATATTCCTTCTATGTTATTCCTCCCCTTACCAGTATTTTTGCTCACTGATTTCTTTGATTCATATCCTTAGGTGATTACATGTAGTAAAGAGAACATGATAGCTTTAGTAGGACCGTTAAGAAAGAATTATATAGTGTTTATGTTTTATTATTTAAAAGTGATGTATGAACCTAATTTTCCCAAGAAACTAAACCTTTCTACCTTATAGTATATTAATATTATATCATTTATCTTAAAAATTATGTAACATTCATGTAATAAAAATTTGGGTCACAACAAGAATATTCAGGAACTCTTAAAACCTCTAACCTACACGTAAAACCAAAAACATCCAAGAATGTAAAAAGAAAAAAAATAGAAAAACATAAATTAAATCCTAAAATATAGAGAGATGACAAAATTATTTGTCTTAATACATAAAAACTAAGCATATAGTAACTCCCACATCCCTGATAATGATTCTAAAAACTTGATGTACCCCTGGTATTTGTCACCCATAAGGGCCTTGTTTGGAGTTCTGAATTTTTAAACACAACAAAAAATAATAAAAAATGCAAATGGGAATTATAGGATATGTAATAACCATAGTCTAACCCATAGAGATGAGGTATTTCTACAAGGAAAAATCAAGATTAATAGTTAGTATGAATAATTTGAAATTAATTAAAATCTTATTATATTATGAAATAACTAAAAATAATGGAAGCATTGAGGTTTTAAAAATATAGAATCATGAAATATTGAATCATAAAAGTTATGATGGATAACCACATAATCATCTATATAGGATATAAGAGAAACTATGGTCTTTATCTTCACTCTATAACCATTGAACTCTAACTTTCTTATGGTCAAGTACATTATTTTGTATATAAATCAAGTGACCCAAAACCATTTTAAAACACAACCACTCTAACCCACACAATGATCATGCATGAATCAAAGTAATTAGTCAATACACTAGAAATCATATCAACCAACAAATCATAGTGGTCATTCATGAATAATTGATATAAGATATAGAATAATAAAGTGAAAGAAATTACCAAAACTGAACTACCATTAAATATAAAAATACTTCATATAATCAATACCCTTTCACTAAAAAAGTATAAACAAAGACACTTATCCCTCATGAAATCCATGATAGAGTGAAAATAAAACCGTAAACTAACTATAGACACTAGATGTGACCAAAAATAAACCTCCAATAAATATTCCTATCAAAGTGTGTAGTGTTAGCCTTTACTTATAGGCAAAAATTCCATCTTGAATCTCTATGTATCACTATATATAACTTTTCCACTTCAACTCCAACTTCAAATCCTCTTATATAGGAATCTAAATCCGAGCCACGTGACACAAATAATATCCAAAATAGGTATTTATTATCTCCAAAAAATAGGTCAAATGTGGAATTTGAAATTATGAAATTAATCTTCAAAATAACTTCAAGTTATTCTGAATGCACATGGAAATCCTCTTTTTAGTGTCATCCTTACTTTCACATGACTATGTTGATATAATTTACAGTGTAAAATAATGTATATCAAATAATATCACACACTAGATACTTGTATCTTCTCACCAAAATGGATGATATATGATATTTTCAATGTTTTAAAGTCTTAGGTTATCCTCCATGTCATGAAACTTTCCACAATAATGGTTCCATGAACCTCTATCATGTTAGCATGTAAAATTTTCTTCATTACCAATGCGTTTAAAATATCAGGCATATACATTTCTTCTAATAAATGTAATTAATATCCAATACAAGAATTTTAGTTATCCATATTCTATAGTTTATTCATTTTTTGTACACATGAAACACCATATTTAGGGATTTGTTGAAAGATTCACTATATTTTGTTTTAAATTTCTCTTTATGACATGAACATCCTCATATACAGTATAAAAGCAATCATTCTATATTCCAACCAAACTCTTTCATGTTCAAATACTACTCAGTGGAAAAGTTATTATTATTATGGATTAAGATTGTAGTTGATTAACCCTTACGTATCATTTAAACGATCTGATAACCTTTAAGTACCACCATGTTTCATCCTATTATTAATGGAAAATTCATGTGATCCATGGGATTTTCCCCCATGTCATTTTAGAATGTGTTTAAACTCATAAATCTTCCTCGAGTATAACTCATTACCACTACAAAAAATTTATACAATTTTGGAAAATGTTATAGTCATCATTTGAAGACTATTGTGTGTTTCACTTCAACAGTATTATATTATTTTCCTTATTCATTTTAGTTGTTATGACATTATACTACATGCTAAATGTATTTTTAGTCTTCACATAGGGATGGAGAGTAAGCATAAAGATTCCACTATTCCCTCAAAGAAATTTTTATATGTGTTTCATCTAGTGTTACACATGGTATAGTCACATAATGAAAATATTTTCTCATGAGGATGGTATATAAGTGATTTCATTCCACTCTAGGATCACATATTTCATTTTTTAAACATTTTCCACATTTTCCAATCCCATGTCAATTTATCCTATTGTTTGGTGGCCACTTGATAAGCTAGAATACACTATGATACCATCATGGTTCTCTCTTTGTTCCAACCTATGCCAGAATATCTTCTTTTTATCTATTATAGACATATGATTGGGCTTTAATTATCCATCAACTCCTTATTCTCTAGCCTCTCTTGACCAAAATAAGGCCACATTTTTCACCCACTTCAAATTTTTTCCTTCATGTCACCTTACCTTATCCCTAAAATATACCAAATTTTAATGAAATTATTTTCTACCATTTAAATATTAAAATAAATTTACTTAGTAAAGAATCACTATTGAAAAATAAAATTATTAATTCAATTTTTTTAATGAAATATAGCTATCAAAGATTTAAATTACAAAATTTTTTACAATTTAATATACAAATAAAATATTTTATTTTGATATTGTAGATAATTATCAATTATTTAAATCACATTTTACTTTTCATAAAATTATATAGGATAAATTGTAATAATATGAACCATGTTATTCCAAACAAAAAACATTATTTATTTTTAATTTTTTTTAATTACACATCATATGTTTTTATCCTATTACACAAGAGAAAATCAATTTAAAAAACACATAACATTAGTTTATTAATCATATCCACCAAGTTAGGTCAATTGTATACTCTAAATCATGGACCCATGGTTGATTTTTATAAATATAACTCCATCTACCTTCATATACATATACACAATAATTTTATAATGTGAAATCAGTATCATGTACTATTTTGAAATTAAAAAATTGAATTTTATAACATAAAAACTCAATATACACTATATATAAAGATTTAAATTATATTTAAGGTATTCTAGAAAATTAAATTTATAATATTATTACTTTCTATAATGGAACATTCACCCCTCTTTAATGACATAATCATTTTGTTTCAATGAAATTGGTGTGGGATATTCATAACCTTTATTTCAATTTTCTAGTTAAAATGTTTTCCATTGTTTATTTCTACCATCTTGTTGATAATTAATCTTGAAACTCTCATATCTTGCTATCCACCTTCAACATATTAATAAAATTATGTTATGTTATATTTAAATCATTCATCCTATAGTTAAGATTGAATTGTAAAAATTTATTTGGGAATTATTACAAGATAATGTTCATTGTAAGATCCAACCTGAGTGGAAACCCCCATATTTCCATATCATAATCTCACCCAATCATATTAATATATGAGTGGAAATTGAATTACACTAAATCATCAAGAGCTATTTTTTATTGAATCCTATTATTCCTCATGGATTTTCTTATTATTAATAGTGACTCTTTAGGTTGTTTATCATTCTATTCGAATATATATTTTCACATTACTTCTATAACTTATGATCCATATATATGAGAAAGAGTATATATATATCAAGAGAATATTTATTATTAATATTTTAAATTTAATAGATTGAACCTTCTAAATCAGTTTGTGTTTTATGTGTGTTAGAGGTGTTAAGTGAAGGTTTAGGGAAGGGAGGTGTTTTGAATGTTAAGATTTCAGCTAGAAGAGGTACATCGTGTCTTGAACATGAGTATTCCAACATAAAGGGTTAGATGGAAGAGAGTTTAGTTATGTATCCTGGTGCCTCATGATGTGAAGGATTGAGTCTAGATGTAGTTCTTGTGTTGTAGTGTGGGGTGTTGACCATGATATTTTGGTGCCGCGCTGCCTCGATTTGGAATCCTGGTTACTGTTTGAGTGGTATTGGTCATGTAATAGTGCCTCCCAGGTTATTTTTACATAAGAGTACATGATGTTTTGAGTTTAACCTTATGTATGATTTCCTCATGGAATGAGAATCTTTTTTCATGATGTTAAGGGTCTTATAGAGTTTATTAAATTTTATATAAGTGTTTATTGGGGAATGGTAAATTTTATCATGTCATAAATTCTTGTTTTTTGATTTCATGGTTCTACCTTTTTGGGTATCACTGTTCTATGGTTCTCTTTTTTCACCATGGATTTATTCAGGGTTTCACCATGTTTTTTATATAATCATGTACCAAAACATGAACAATTTTTTCTGCATCATGGACTTCATTGGATGCATGGAGTTGATGCAATTTTGACTTTAAGATTTACGTAGAAGATAAGGGATACCACGATATAATTTCTGGAGTTGTGTACAACTTATCCCTATTATAGTGTGACCAGGAACTATCACATCGAAATTCCTTAAATTTTATGTTCAAATATAAATTTTAAATCCCATTCAAATTCTTATAGATTCCTTCATTCTTCCTTATAATATAAGGAACCAAAGGTGCGTCCTTATAGAACTTTGAAAACTATTTGACATGTTTTTTCCATCAACATTTAGATATAAACTAATTTATGATCCAAGGTGAATATCTCTTCCCTTATTATGGGTTATCTCCCATCCCTTCTTATTAAAGAGGTTATGGAAGTAGTTCTTATTTTATTTTTTTCCTTAATTTGTAGTTTTTATGGAGTTTTCAATACTCAAGGTTTTTGAGGTTTCCCCATATGAACATGGATATTCAATTATCTCCCTCTCTTTGTTCATTCATAGTGATTTTTGAAGCTCTGGTTAAGGTAGGGGATTTGAGACTTCTTCTTCATTTATGTGAAATTGTGGAAATATCATGATTATTTTTTTATTAGAGAAATAATTTAGATTAACCTAATAAATACAATAATAAGAAAAATTAAATTGAAGGGGAAAATACGGATCACATGAGCTTTAGGTTAATGAATGTTATTGGAATATGATAATGAATCTTGGTTGATATGTGTATTTTTTAGAAACCTTGTTTTCTACTATTGATGTAATTGAATCACCTCTCATAAAATTTAAATTATCTAAAGTTTGTAAATAAATAGTTTATTTTAAATCTATAATTTTGGTAATGGTGTATATTATAGCCACCAATAAATTATATGAAGTGAATGATTAAAGAGTGTTTGTTTGTTGTGATTTTCTATTGGTTTGATGTGGTTTGGTGATATTTTATTATATTTCCCTTTCATTGGTTGGGATATACTTAGTTGGGGGATATTTTGTTTGGTTTCAGGGTGTTTTCACGGGTTGTACAGTGGATTTTGTGTCTAGTTTTCCATGGATATCATGGGGATATATGATTTATGTTTAAGAGGTGGAATGATGTTATGCTTTTCAGTTTTGGATAGTGTGGTGGTAGTTGGAGAAAGTTTATATGTTGGTTGATGTGTCCATGAGATGATGATGATCTTGGATAATAAATATTCACCTAGTGATATGAAATATGGATAGTGATAATGAATATGATGATGGTCAGTGGGTGAGAGTTTAATAAGTGGTGGCCATTAATAAAATATTAGGGTTTAAAATGAATGGTTAAGGGATATGATAAACATAAATGATGGATAATAAATTATTTAAAATTAAATTAGCAAAATTAAAGGGTAAAATGAATGTAACAATGTTGGTAAATGATAATTATAGAAATTTTAATAATGATGCAATTAAATGGAAAGATGATAGTAACTATTTCAGCTATTTTGTGTACAAAAGTATAAATGGTTTGTGGTATAGTATTGGTAGTGATTGTTAACCATGTTAGTAGTGGTCTGGTTGCTATGATGGGTACTAGTAGCAATGTTTCTTATAAAACATTGTAATGATATTATGTGTGGATATGCTATATTTTTTATTTTCCTATGATTTATTATGCACCGCAGCTAATTCAGATATCCCTATCAACACCCAAAGGTTTTTAGTTCTGGGTGTTTTCCCTAATATTCATACCGGGGAAGGAATCTATGAATGAAATCTCCATCTTTAAAACTCCCCCTTATAGAAATATCAAAGGATATAATGACCTAAGGTAATCATTCATGAGTTTTAGTGACCATATTTTAGAGTGAAAATGATGTGATTTGATGATTATGGGGTGATTATGTGATAGAGAATATGACACATGGTGGGGGTTATGCATTATAGGAGGAGGGAACAAGTTTTAGGTCCATCATGTTTACAATACCCTACTGTGATGAGGCTGTGATGTGTGGTTATTATGTAGTATGTGGTGGTGGATATGTGATGATGATGATGATGATTTGGTCGTGGTATGTGGTATATGGTTATGAAATGGGATATAGTGTATGATTTCTAGACTATGGAAGAGATAAGAGTGACAAGAAATTTTCTATTAGTGTATGAGAGTCAAAAACTAGTAGGGAAGTGATTGTGGTGCAAATTATTGCTATATTCTATTGATACTATATTATTATATATTGATGTGATATTGGGGAGAGATTACTTGTGCTGTTTGGTGATATATGAACTGACGTAGGTGAAAGTTGGTTCTATTTTCTATTCAATGAGGCATTAATATATTCTTCTTCATTTTCCAAAGAGGGATTGAGGAGGATCCTACTGAGTATACTTGTATGCTCACCCATATGTATAAATTTATTTTTCAGGTTTCCTAGAGGGAAATGGTTACCAATATGAATATTAATATCTTTGTTATTAGAGATATTTTCAGAGTCATTACCTTATTAGTTTCATTTTAGTATTTTATTTTGGATATTTTGAATCTGTATGAAATTTTTGTACATTATGGAATATTGTTTTTTATTTTATATTACAGGGTTTATTGGTGGTTGCATTTATGTTATTGGGATTATAAGGGAAATGTTTCTTGTTTGTATGGTTGATACCCATAGTATTAGTCACCAATCTATGGACTATTGAAGGCGGGATTCAAGAGCCACTCTCACCTTCACTGTAAATCCAGAAGAGGTTCCTAGTGGGGGAGAGTCAGGATAAAGTGGTATCAATGATATATATATGAGTTAGGATGAAGTTTTACTTAATCATTAGTGATTATTTCATGGGATTGGTAGGGAAATAATGCTAGTTTAACCTAGTGTGTAATGTAACAAGAGAAACCAAATAGTAAATAGGATATTAGGGCCTGTTGTGACCTGGCCTAAGGACCTTCAACTTATTGATCACCCCAAAAAAGATAATTATCATTTTGGGGTATATAAATATGATAGGTTCATGTATCGTGTACTTTTATTCCTATGGTTGAATATTTTTGATTTTTGGTAAAATAAAATGAATCTAATTAGTTGATACTTTATAAATTTTATGATACTGGGCTTCTGAGTTTTCTTCTTACTTGAAGAAATGGTTTTTTGGCCATCTTCTGTGTGCATCTCGTACTGGTGAGGTGAAACATGATGATCTTCTTAAACATAAAATGGTTGAACTAGTCAAGGATGACAAGTCTTTGAGGTGAATTATAAATTATTTCCATCATTAGAGTTTGGTGAAGTACAAAGGGAGTGTCTTTAATACAGATATAGAGATCTGGTTTGTGGATTTGGAGGTCAATTTTAGTTTAATTCATTATAGGATAGAGAATTAGGTCCCATTGGTCATTACTCAAATGATATGTGGTGTGAAACTATGATGGTTTTAAATTATTAGATAGAGTGTAGTTTTATATTTCATAGTATTATTTCCAAAAGAAGTTATATGTAGAGTTTTATTCATTAACAATGAAGGAAATCAAGAGGTAAATGTTTCTCTCCCTCCAGTATGGGATTTTGAGTGTGTGGGAGCTCAATATTATATTCAAGTATCTTCTATGATTTTTCTTTTCTCTTTTTCTTTATGTGGAAAAAAATAATGACATTTTTAGAAGGATCTACATCTAGCTATTCATTTGAGGCTAACCAATTTATATTGCTTATGTATTTGGAGGTTCTGAAGAAGGAAGTACTCATTGAGAAAATGAATTCACTATCAAGATCCTTGTTTTACCTCATGAGTCTAGGGAGGTCTTCAATGTTATTTTGGATTTCATATATTCTATAGAACCTCCTTCAATTCTTATAGGGGTAGTTAGATAGAGTGAACCACCCAAATGACGGTGTATATGTTATGGGACAAATTTTTGGATTTTAGTGGTTTGTGGGTGATACAACTTCCAATTTTTTAGTTTTACTATAATAATATCAATAACTCTTCTACTAGGATGGTTCTTTTCGAGTAATTTTAAAATCATTTTTAAAATCTAATTTTTATTGGACACTCGTTAGAGAGTTTATGGTCTTTGGATTAGATGTGTTGTAGAGCATGACAGAGAAGGGTTTGATGATTTTAGAGTGAATCGAGGTGGTGAAAGACCATCAAAAGTATTATGCAGATTGGATGAGGATACCTTTAGAGATAAAGGATAGGGAATATGTTTTTAGAAGTGTTTCAATTCATTATGGGTAAAAAAAATTTGGTAGTGGGAGTAATGTTTCTCCCAAATTCATTAGTATTATTGAGGTGTTAAAGCACATCAATGAGGTAGAATATCAGTTAGAACTTTTCCTATTGTTAGAAAATATTGACAATGTTTTCCATGTGTCATAGATTTATTTATATCTTCATGATGACTCCCATGTCATTGATTTGGGATAGTTATATGTATAGGAAGATCTAATTTTTATGGAATAGTCGGTTGAGATTTAGAATCATTAAGAGAAGGTGTTTCATGGGATATACATTCACTTGGTTCCTTTTTGTGGATTCACAGTGACTTACAGGAATAGACATTGTAATGTGACTCGAAGATGTGTGATCTATAACTTGAGTTATTGTGAACCTTGTTTTTCCTTGACGTTGAGATGAATTTTTGGTGTATTTTTTATTCTATTTTTTATTTTTTGTGTTGAATTATGCTTTAGTGATGATGGTGTTTCTACTTGATAGGTATTACCCAAGTTTTGTATGGGTTTGGTTAATTTTTTCATTTTCTTGAGTTTGGTTTTGATTCTCATTGATGATAATAGTTTTATAGGTATCAAATATAATGGATTAGAACTTATCTGAATTCGTTTTTGAGTTTTGTGGGTGTTTTAGGTGTCATGTGATGGTTGGGGGAAATGAGGTGTTTTTAGATTTGTGTTCTTAGCTACAATAGGTTCATTGTGGAATTTCCATAGGTGTTACACCATAAAAGATTGGATACAGTAGAGGGTAGTTCTGTATTCTAGTGTTTCATTCCATAAAGGGTCGAGTTACAATGTGGTTCTTAAGTCGTGGTGTGGGGTGTGAGACATAAGAGTTTTATGCCACAAAATCTTGAGTTGTAATCATTCGTATGGAATAAGGGGTGTTGGTTGTGGCGTTTTAGATCCTAGGTTTTTTATATAATGTTATGTGAGGTTTTGGGTTTAACCTTATATATTATTTCTTGAAAACATGAGGAGATTTTTTTTTCATGAAGGGATTTATAATGTTTGTTTAATTTTACATGAGTGGTCATTGCATCATGGTCATAACTACCTTGGTGTAAAGCCATGTGTGGTTGATTTTGTAGTTATTCTTTTTTAGGTATCATTTCATTGTGGTTCTTCTATCGTGTCATGGATTAGTTTGGGGTTGTTCCAGGTTTTTTGGAGGATCTTATGTCACGACATGAGAACATTGGTTGCATTTTGGACTTCATTGTATTGATGAAGTATAGGTAGTTTGGGGCATGATATTTCTAAGGAATATAAGTGATATAACAACATTATTTCTAGAGGTTCATTCATCATATCTCCATTACAGTGTGACCAAGAATTATAATGCCATGATTCCTTAAAATTCTAGTTTTAGTATAAATTCTAGATGGCTTCAAATGCTCCTGTCCCACCCGATGCTCCGGTTCTCATCAAAGGGTTTCCGCTCGGCCCTCCAGGGGTTGGTGATTATAAGGACCCAACCTTAAACCTTACTTAATCTTGATTTATTACAAGATTACACATTGAGGATCTTTTCAGGTTTAGAGTTTTAGAGAATTAGATCATGAAACTTGCATTACATTCCACATTTAAACAAAGTGGCTACATAAAAGAAAGTATTCATTCTTCCCATCAACAGAAACATATTTAAAATAAAACACGGATTCTTTCTTGACACATCTTTGACACTATCATCACATCATGTACCTTTCCCTTAACCTGTGAAAAACATTTCAAAAACTTGGGATGAGCATAAAAAGATCAGTAAGGGTTATAAAAATATGGAAAGGAAACATGAGTTCATATATACATAAGAATGAAATCATACTTTACCCATAAAACATAAGAACTTTAACATACCTCATGAAATCATGAATAAATCATAGAATTCATAAGACATAAAGGTAACTTGAGGCATTCATAACATTGTTACGTAGGGAGTAACCCTCTTGGTTACGTTTGGAATACCCATCACAATATATTCCCTAAATCTCTTCGGAGAAACCTTAACATTTCACTCCTTCGTGTTACCCAATGAATTGGAGAGCTATATCGGGCTCACCCACCCTTAGTTTATCACGGCACCACCCGTCTTTATAATAATTCCCAAGAACCTCAACATAATCATATCACATAAAACATGCATAAAGGAAACATAACATTTCAACCTTTCAATCACAAGATATCAATACAACACATTGATATAAAAACATTATGAAAACCATTTTCAATACCAAAATAAAAGAAAAGTAAAACATGGTATTTATTATTCTTTTAAAAAAAAGGTATGACTTGTAGAGGAAGCCGAAACTCAAATAATGGTCACGGTGGCGGAGAAGTCATTTTCGCCGCATACGTACGACAAAAACATTCCCTTTTGTCATTTAGTAAATGCTTCGTATAAAAAATATTCCTTTTGAATAAATGTAAAAGTCAAAGGGGTTTACACACCATATAAAATAAGGTTGTGTATAAAACAAAATATGCCTCAATGAAAGGAGATTGAGACGAAGTCCCATACAAAGACGGTATCCTTGGATTAAGGATAAATCAATTACGTAATTATGTGTTACAAATGAATACCCCAAATATAAGTGGATATTAAGTGTAAAAAAATCATAGGTTATTCACACATATTCATAGAACAACACATTCAAGGAGCGAAAGTTTATCCCAATGAATCAAAATGGGGTTAAGAAGTTCCCTCGCAAAAATTTGACAGCCTAACGGCATAACTTCAAAATTTAGAAAATGAGTTGATGAGAGAGAAAATGGTATCTCATCACTTGGACATAAAATTTACATAAATAAGGATATATAAGAACATATCCCAACATAATTTCTTGTGAAATAAAAGACATAACAAAAGAGTCTTTTAAAAATAGGAGGGTGAAAGGTTACCTTACCGACATGGGTATCTTTCGAAACATACACCCCGTGAAAGAAGGACAATGCAACATTGATGTAAATAATCATAAATGAAAGTATATTACACAATGAGTAAAAATAATGGACAGTACATACACCAATCAAAGGACATTGTGGCAAATGTATCATAAATCTCACGGGAATAAAAGTGAGATGAAAAATTGCTTACGAAAACTCGGCAGCCTAACGGCGCCACAAAAATGGATTGATGAGATCAAATAGGGTCTCTCATCATATTGACATAAAGTTTACAGAAAGAGGAATATAAAATAACATCCCCCAACATAACAAATAGGAGCTTAAAAGAAGTGACACAAAGGAGAGTAGTTAAAAAGGAAGAGAGAGGATAGATCTTTTACGAAAATTCGGCAGCCTAACGGTGCCACTCAAAACTTCAAAAATGGATTGATGAGAGAGAATAGGGTCTCTCATCATATGAAAATAAAAATTACAGTAAGATTAATATAAAATAACATCCCAATAACAAGAAATATGATCTTTAAAAGGAATGACATAAAAGAGTGTACTTAAAAAGAAAGAGAGGAGTAGAATCCCTTACCTCAAGTCCAACTTGTCTTGTTCGTTTCTTTATATTCCTGATTAATAAACTTTGGTCAATTAATAATTTCCTATGTAACTCCTTTAGATATTATTATTCAGTTCATATCACATATTATAATGTTATAATAATTGTTTAATAATGTTAGTTCATATCAGACGTTTTTGCCGATGTTTGGTACATGAGTCAAAAATGAACTTGTTTGAAAAAAGATTGCCCATGTAGTTATAAGTAAATAATTTCCAGAATAATATTATTGATTAAAATATAATATATATCCAGTAAAAATTCATTTTATAAAATTCCATATCATTTGGAGATAAAAAACGAAAAACACCATTCATGGAGACGGTAGACCGTACGTACGCATGAACGCTACTTTCATTTTTTGTCATATTAATGGAATTAAAACAAAATGATAGAGATATATATATGTTATAATTATATAATGATATCCATAATTTAGATGTAATATATTACATATATATCCACTATATATATGTACTTATAATATTACATAACATTTTGAGATAAGAAATGAAATGTACCGTTCATGGAGACGATAAGCCGTATGTACGCATGAACACTACTTCCATTTCTATTTCATATTTAATGGATTTAGAACATAATGATACATAATATTATTTTAATTACAGTATGGTATCATATATAATACCATTAAATATATCCTTTATACGTACCACATATGGTATTAACGAATCAAATCACTTTGAGGGGGCGGTAGTCCGCACTTCCTTAAATGAAGATATCACGTATACCCATAATGGAAGCCATAAAGGTATGCCATAAATGAAATATACAGAAGCTTAAGGACAACATAAAAATATTATATATCATATATAAATATAGTGACATCTTAATGGCCACCTTTTAAGGTGTTATATGAGTGTTGAACAATCATCATTTCGTGAGGCAGAAATTCGCCATCCACAGAAACAGTATGTTCTTTAACCATTTGATGTAGGTGTGTGTAAGTGTAGCTCGAATGCTTCTTATAAAAAAATACTAGTATATTTAAGATACTGTATTTGTTACAAAAGAAATGAATAAAAAGAGTTTAGGGGGTTGGAGAAGCAAAATGAAACAAAAGAACACAAGTGAAGACATTATCTTAAAATCGGGTAACTCTTTTTGATTTGAGCTCAAAGGCTTCCTTGGGGAGACTTCTGCCCAATGTGGGCCTTCTAAGAGTAATAGAGGGAAGTGGAGAGACAAAATGGTCAGGGTTTGGCCGAGCCAAAGGATTTGGGAGTGTGGGTAATGAGTTAGAGGTGGGGGCCTTTTATAAGAGGAAAGGAGGGGCACTCTTGTAAAGTTACAAAATGTTACTTTATTTTCAAAAGAGTTTCGGATTTTAAAGGTCCCAAATTGATGTATTTCAAGGATAGGGTGATAAGGGTTTGAAATCCACTCATCCAATAGGTTTTGGACATGTTTAGGTCTTAGATATTACATTATCTTTCCATTTTATTTAAATCGTTAAATAATGAGGTCATCGCTGCATCATCATGATGTCATAAATAATTTAATTTATTTAATGTCTAAAAATTATAAAAAAAATACTATGATGTAGGAAATATTTTTTGATTTCTAATTAATATTTATAGTCCAAAATATCATTTATTTAGACAAAATTAAAAATATTTTACTTAGGTGATACATTCTTTGTTACATTTAACATTCTTTAAAAATAAAAAGATAAAAAGTCACTTTCTCACAAAAGTGATTCCATGAGGCCCCCAAGTTTGGCACAAGGCATCCCATGGTCGGCCATGAGACAACCAGTAGCCTTAGGACACATGTTGTGGTCATTTTTTATTATTATGATATTATTTTATTATCTTTAACTACCTGATTACTCATTAATCAAGATAATTAAAGATAATTACCGTCGTTACTATTCATAATGTCCAAAAAACAAAAGAGTCTTAATTACATAATTTGGACCTTATTATTCCCAATATTTAATCAATTTTTCCAAATTCCAAATACATAAATTTCAATAATTAATTTTAAAAAAAACTTCCCGTTGTCAAAACAAATAGAGGGTTTTTTAGAAACAATATTTATGAAAATTTTGGCACTTGTTTATGCCCAATTCCAAAGTGAAATTAATAAAAATGACCATAATTGGATTAAATGATAAAAATATATTCCAATTACACTTTAAAACAAATTAAAAAGATAATATAACCATATAATTAAATTATATGAAAAAGCAGTTTTGATGTAAAATGCAGTATTTTTCACTATTCATTGAAAAATGAACATTGTCAGAAAAATACCAAAAATTAACCCAAGGTAAATTTCTATGTCCCAATAATAAATAATATGTTTATTTTAAAAAATATAGCTTATAAAATTGTCAAAATTTTGTTTTAAAAATGGTTTGCCATCAAAAGGTAGTAAAACAATCTTTTAAAAATACTAGTGTATTCAATGCTTAAGATTGGATTCATTTGTATTTTAAGCCTCTAAAATTTATTGGATAAAAGTAAAAACATTTAACAAACATATTTAATCGTAATTTAGTTATTTATATTCATTCCCTCCAATACAATGGCTATGTGTTAACTACCACTTAAAATAATATTATTTTATTATTAGAGTGCAACGTAAGATTTCAAAGGAACTCGTTGTTGTGTATTGGGTAAGCCATCGAGCATAGCGTTCCATTTAAATTAATATTGACATTTTTTCCACAAATAGGGATAAATATAAAAATGTCATATTCTTTATTTACCTGGGGTGTTACATCCTTCCCCCCTTTTGGGAATTGCATCCTCGCAATTTCAATATTGAGCTTGGAAACATCCTTGAAAGTCCCACATCAGAACATGATTCGGTAAAACAATCACTTTAAAATAAAGGAAGATAAGTACATAGGTCACCCGAGTTAACCCATACTAGGATTCCATATAGGAAAACATGGACATGGAGGAGAAAACATAGGGTCATGTTCTGATGGAGAGTGATAGAGAACATGTTTAGGAGAAAGTTAACCACAAGAAAATCACAAACTTGTGATGGGTTAAACGGTATTCGATTCCCTAGAAGGAAAAGTTAATAGACAAAATTTGTGTTTTAAGTTACTTTTTATTGAGGAATTTATTCATACTGAAACATAATCACTTATCATGTTGACTTTCAAATTTTATTATATTCCTTACACAAACTCATATTTTCTCCAAAAGACGAGTATTTAAGAAGACTTGTTCACATTAAGAGTACTATAATCAACTTCTAGAGAATAACCTAATCCACCAAATAGAACTATATACTTCCCATGTCTTTAGACATTAACCAAAACCAAACCAAAAAGGTTAGTACAAGATCAGATAATCCAGAAAAGGATAACCCTTTATAAAAAGAAAATCTATTCTTAATCTCCAAAATTTGTCCAACAAAACCCAAAGTTCAACGAGGACCATTCGATAAACAATTTGTCTATAAAATTCTTCAAAGTAAACCAAACTAAGATTGAAACCCAAATAGTTGAAGGATTTAGTCACATAGTCTTCCAAGTTAAATCGTAACATTTATCTCCAAACAACATCAGTTGCTCTTAATGTCTCGTATTGAAAAGTAATTAACCTAATCACATATCCTCCATGATAGGTTAATAAATTTCCATAGATAACCCAAAATCAACTTAATCTTAATTAATAAAATCATCTAACAAAAAAATAATTAGTCAAACTAACCAGGGACTTCATGTATCCAGTGGTAGGTGATAAATACCAGTTGCACTTTGGTTGTGGGTTCGATTCCCGCAGCTTTGTCCGACGCGACGGGTTGTCACACGGTATGCGTGTTGTCCTTTTTCCAAAACTATATAATTCTTAAAACATTCCCCAAAATGAGATAAAATCTTCAAAAATGATCATAACATATGTTAACCTCAAGTTTATCTCATGCCTTTCATTTTCCATCATAACATATAATAACCCATAATTACCTCAAAAGTAAGGATCATATAAACTCTAATGGTTACCTTTATAATTATTACCTGAACTTCCACATCGATTGGTCATCTCGTACATGATGCATTACAGATCATACCAAGGTTCAAGTGGTTGATCATGACTCCTTGATAGTTGGTTTAGAACAACCACGAGTTTCCTCATTAAATCCCCCATTTTATCAAGTATCTTAATCAGAGAACCACCACAGTTTCTTTCAAACCTGTTGTCTCTTTGGTGCCTGCTAGATCCATCCATTCACTAAAAACAGAAATGTCAGTGTGAGTATATGAACAAAACCATCATGTACTAATGAGGAAGGTAAACACTAAGATATACTTACTCATTCACCTTATCTAAAACTAGGACTCTTCCTGAAAACCTAACCATTATAGTAATGTCACTTGTGCTTAGAGAATACCCTAACCTCTAAAGTTATCTAAACCGACCTTTGATACCAACTATAAGGCCCCAGCCTTAAACATTACTTAATCTTGAGTTATTACAAGATTACACATTGAGGATCTTTTCAGGATTAGAGTTTTAGAGAATTAGATAATGAAACTTGCATTACATTCCACATTTAAACAAAGTGGTTACATAAAAGACAGTATTCATTCTTCCCATCAATGAAAACATATTTAAAATAAAACATGGATTCTTTCTTGACACATCCTTGACACTATCATCACATCATGTACCTTTCCCTTGACCTGTGAAAAGCATTTCAAAAACTTGGGATGAGCATAGAAAGCTTAGTAAGGGTTATAAAAATATTGAAAGGAAACATGAGTTCATATATACATAAGAATGAAATCAAACTTTACCCATAAAACATAAGCACTTTAACATACCTCATCAAATCATGAATAAATAATATAAATCATAAGACATAAAGGTAACTTGAGCCATTCATAACATTCTTACGTATGGAGTAACCCTCTTGGTTACATTTGGAATACCCATCACAGTATATTCCCTAAATCTATTCGGAGAAACCTTAACGTTTCACTCCTTCGCGTTACCCAATGCATTAGAGAGCTATATCGGGCTCACCTGCCCTTAGTTTATCACAGAACCACCCGTCTTCATAATAATACCCAAGAACCTCAACATAATCGTATCACATAAAACATGCATAAAGGAAACATAACATTTCCACCTTTCAATCACAAGATATCAATACAATACATTGATATAAAAAAATTATGAAAACCATTTTCAATACCAAAATAAAATAAAATTAAAACATGGTATTTATTTTTCTTTTAAAAAAAAGGTATGGATTTTAGAGGAAGCATAACTCAAATAATGGTCATGACAGCGGAGAAGTCGTTGTCGCCGCATACGTACGACAAAAACATTCCATTTTGTCGTTTAGTAAACGCTTCGTATAAAAAAGATTCCTTTTGAATAAACGTAAAAGTCAAAGGGGTTTATACACCATATAAAAGAAGGTTGTGTATAAAACAAAATATTCCTCAATGAAAGGAGATTGAGACGAAGTCCCATACAAACACGGTATCCTTAGATTAAGGATAAATCAATTACGTAATTATGTGTGACAAATAAATACCCCAAATATAAGTGGATATTAAGTGTAAAACAATCATAGGTTATTCACACATATTCATATAACGACACATTTAAGGAGTGAAAGTTTATCCCAATGAATCAAAATTGGGTTAAGAAGTTCCCTCGCAAAAATTCGATAGCCTAACGGCGTAACTTCAAAATTCAGAAAATGAGTTCATGAGAGAGAAAATGGTATCTCATCACTTAGACATAAAATTTACATAAATAAGGATATATAAGAACATATCCCAACATAATATCTTGTTAAATAAAAGACATAACAAAATATGTCTTTTAAAAAGAGGAGGGTGAAAGGTTCCCTTACCGACATGGGTATCTTTCGAAACATACACCCCATGAAAGAAGGACAATACAAAATTGATGTAAATACACATAAATGAAAGTATATTACACAATGAGTAAAAATAATGGACAGTACATACACCACTGAAAGGACATTGTGGCAAATGTAGCATAAATATCACGGGAATAAAAGTGAGATGAAAAATTTCTTACGAATTTTGGCAGCCTAACGGCGCCACAAAAATGGATTGATGAGATCAAATAGGGTCTCTCATCATAATAACATAAAGTTTAAAGAAAGAGGAATATAAAATAACATCCCCCAACATAACAAATAGGAGCTTAAAAGAAGTGACATAAAGGAGAGTACTTAAAAAGGAAGAGAGAGGATTGATCTCTTACGAAAATTCGGCAGCCTAACGGCGCCACTCAAAACTTCCAAAATGGATTGATGAGAGAGAATATGGTCTCTCATCATATGAACATAAAAACTACAGTAAGAGTAATATAAAATAACATACCAATAACAATAAATATGATCTTTAAAAGGGATGACATAAAAAGTGTACTTAAAAAGAAAGAGAGGAGTAGGATCCCTTACCTCAAGTCCAACTTGTCTTGTTCGTTTCTTTATATTCCGGAATAATAAACTTTGGTCAATTAATAATTGCCTAAGTACATAATTTATAGATTATTATTCAGTTAATATCACATATTATAATGTTATAATAATTGTTTAATAATGTTAGTTCATATCAGACATTTTTGCCGATGTTTGGTACATGAGTCAAAAATGAACTTGTTTGAAAAAAGATTTCCCATGTAGTTATAAGTAAATAATTTCCAGAATAGTATTAATAATTAAAATATCATATATATCCATTAAACATTCATTTTATACTATTCCATATCATTTGGAGATAAAAAACGAAAAACACCGTTCATGGAGATGGTAGGCCGTACGTACGCATGAACGCTACTTTCATTTTTTGTCATATTAATGGAATTAAAACAAAATGAGAGATATATATATATGTTATAATTCCAGAATGATATCCATAATATAGATGTAATATATTACATATATATCCACTATATATATGTACTTATAATATTAAATAACATTTTGAGATAAGAAATGAAATGTACCGTTCATGGAGATGGTAAGCCGTACGTACGCATGAACGCTACTTCCATTTCTATTTAATATTTAATGGAATTAAAACATAATGATACATAATAGTATTTTAATTCCAGTATGTTATAATATATAATATCATTAAATATATCCTTTATACGTACCACATATGGTATTAACGAATCAAATCACTTTGAGGGGGTGGTAGTCCACACTTCCTTAAATGAAGATATCGCGTATACCCATAATGGAAGCCATAAAGGTATGCCATAAATGAACAATACATAAGCTTAAGGAAAACATAAACATATTATATATCATATATAAATATAGTTACATCTTAATGGCCACCTTTTAAGGTGTTATATGAGTGTTGAACAATCGTCGTTTCGTGAGGTAGAAATTCGCCATCCATAGAAACAGTATGTTCTTTAACCATTTGATATAGGTGTGTGTAAGTGTAGCTCGAATGATTCTTATAACAAAATCCTAGTATATTGAATATACTGTATTTTTTACAAAATAAATTAATAAAAAGAGTTTAGGGGGTTGGAGAAGCAAAATGAAACAAAAGAACACAAGTGAAGACATTACCTTAAAATCGGGTAACTCTTTTTGATTTGAGATCAAAGGCTTCCTTGGGAAGACTTCTACCCAAAGTGAGCCTTCTAGGAGTAAGATAGGGAAGTGGAGAGAAACAATTGGCAGGGGTTGGCCGAGCCAAAGGCTTTGGGAGTGTGGGTAAGGAGGTAGAGGTGGGGGCATTTTATAAGAGGAGAGGAGGGGCACTCTTGTAAAGTTACAAAATGTTACTTTATTTTCAAAAGAGTTTCGGATTTTAAAGGTCCCACATTGATGTATTTCTAGGATAAGGTGATAAGGGTTCAAACTACACTCATACAATAGGTTTTGGACATGTGTAGGTCTTAGATATTACATTATCTTTCCATTTTATTTAAATCGTTAAATAATGAGGTCATCGCTGCATCATCATGATGTCATAAATAATTTAATTTATTTAATGTCTAAAAATTATAAAAAAATACTATGATGTAGGAAATATTTTTATCTTTCTAATTAATATTTATATTCCAAAAGATCATTTATTTAGAAAAAATTAGAAATATTTTACTTAGGTGATACATTCTTTGTTACATTTAACATTCTTTAAAAATAAAAAGATAAAAAGTCACTTTCTCACAAAAGTGATTCCATGGTGCCCCCAAGTTTGGCACAAGGCATCCCATGGTCGGCCATGAGACAACCAGTAGCCTTAGGACACATGTTGTGGTCATTTGTTATTATTATTATATTATTTTATTATCTTTAACTACCTGATTACTCATTAATCAAGATAATTAAAGATAATTACCGTCGTTACTATTCATAATGTCCAAAAACAAAAGAGTATTAATTACATAATTTGGACCTTCTGATTAAAAATATGTAATCCATTTTACCAAATTCAAAACACGTAAATTTCAATAATTAATTTAAAAAAAACTTCCCGTTGTCAAAACAAATAGCGGGTTTTTTAGAAACAATATTTATGAAAAGTTTGGCACTTGTTTATGCCCAATTCCAAAGTGAAATTAATCCCAATGACCATAATTGGATTAAATGATAAAAATATATTCCAATTACACTTTAAAACAAATTAAAAATATAATATAACCATATAATTGAATTATATTAAAAAGCAGTTTTGATGTAAAATGCAGTATTTTTCACTATTCATTGAAAAATGAACATTTTCAGAAAAATACCAAAAATTAACCCAAGGTAAATTTCTATGTCCCAATCATAAATAATATGTTTATTTTGAAAAATATAGCTTATAAAATTGTCAAAAGTTTGATTTAAAATTTTTTTGCCATCAAAAGGTAGTAAAACAATCTTTTAAAAATACTAGTGTATTCAATGCTTAAGATTGGATCAATTTGTATTTTAAGCCTCTAAAATTTATTAGATAAAAGTAAAAACATTTAACAAACATATTTAATCGTAATTTAGTTATTTATATTCATTCCCGCCAATACAATGGCTATGTGTTAACTACCATTTAAAATAATATTATTTTATTATTAGAGTGCAACGTAAGATTTCAAAGGAACTCGTTGTTGCGTATTGGGTAAGCCATCGAGCATAGCGTTCCATTTAAATTAATATTGAATTTTTTTCCACAAATAGGGATAAATATAAAAATGTCATATTCTTTATTTACCTGGGGTGTTACAGTGATGGCTTGGGGTAGCTTCCTCGATCTTTTAAGGATGCTCTCCTTCACTCTCCTCCGGTCCAAGGTGCAGATCCAAAGGTTGCAGCAACGACTCATTCTACGGTCTCTTATTCAGAGAATGGTTGTCCAGTTTTAGCGGTCCCTGCGGCTTCTTTTGCGGCGATGTCTTCATATCTTCAATGGACTTTGGTGGAGCAATTTGGCTCCGACAAGCCCCCTCTCGCGGTGTTCCAGGACTGCATTCAGCATTGGGGCTTGGATCTGCCAACCTCTGTGTCAGTCTTGGATCATAAATCTTTCTGTATTGTTCTGGCGTCTATGGATAATTTCATGAAATATTGGTGCAGGAGCCCGCGGTGTGTGGTTCGGTGGAGATTCTCCCTTTTTCGATGGTTAATGGAGGCTCATTCTGGTCTCGAAAGCCCTAGAGCGGCGGTTTGGGTTTTCATGCCAGGGATTCTCCTCCCGCTGATGTCCGATAGTTTTCTGTCAGTGATTAAGGATTACTTGGGGGTCTTTCTTTGCACGGATGAGAGGATGCTCAACTTTTCGGAGGAATCTATGGAGAGAATCTATGTGGATATGGATATTTCTCACCCATTGAAACATCACTTAATAATTAGGATTGAAGGAATGCCGAATCGCTGCTTGTGGTATCATCTCCACCGTCATCACTAGGAACATTTCGGTCTTTCTCATCTCCAAAATCATCTCACAGGTCGCATGGGGTTTGGCAGAGTAAGTTTGACCAACAGATCTGTGAGTGTCCAGAGGTTGTTCACAATGGCAATCAGCAGGTTGGCGATCCCCAGTGGGTGTCTGTCCGCTGGTGGAGAGTAGAATTCATAATCAGTCTCAATAGAGGATTGGTGAGGTCCTCTATCCATCATCATCTCTTTCTCTTAAGGTCCAAGAGTCTGGGGCCAAATCCAGATGTGGGCGTCTCTATGTTTAATGCATTAATTTGGAATGATCGGGGTCTCAGGGCCCGGGCAAAATCAGATTTCATCTCCAATGAACTCAGGAATAATTCTGTCTCCTTGGTAGTGATTCTTGAACCAAAGCAGTTGTCTTGAAAGATTAAGGACTATTCTCAGAGGCTGAGAGTCCGAGGTTTCATGCAGTAGGATCCCCCCAATTCCCATATTTGGATGTTTTGGAAAGACCATATTACGACCGATGTCTATAGTGTGTCTGACCAGTCCCTCACCACGAAGATTGTGGTAGGGCCTCATTCGATCCTTCTCTCTTTCATATATACATAGTGCAATGAACAGGATATAGAGGCTTTATGGAGGGATATAGATGGTATAAATCTAGGCATTGATCCATGGGTTATCGCAAGTGACTTCAATGTAGTAGCTAGTCCAGAGGAGAAACAGGGGGCAGTAGCTTCCCAAGGAGAGGAAGTCTATCTTTTGTTCATTTTATGACTAGGAATGGCCTGATAGATATGGGATATGAGGGAGATGCCTTTACTTGGTGAAATAATCAGCGTGGAGAGAGGCGTATGTGGTGTCGTCTGGATCGTTGTTTGATGAATGAGGCTACCCTATCCTTGTTTCCTGATTCCAAAGTTGTTCATCTTGTGAGATGTCTTTCGGATCACTCCCCTCTTTGTCTTGGTTTAAATACAGGGGTGTCAAGGGGGGATCGGGTCCGTTTCTCTGCAATATGGGTGGAGGATCTAGGTTTCCTTGAAGTGGTTCAGGAATCCTGGAGTATTCACCACCGGGGCAATCCTTGGATCACCATCCACAATAAACTCAGGTGGTTGAAGACTCTGCCAAGGAATTAGAGGTAGGGCCTCCCCGCTCGGGACAAGGATCTATTGGAGGTCAGCCTGGAGGTTGGCCGTTTGGAGACTGATCTAGAACAGGGGTGGGATGAGGTTACCTTTGCAGAGTTGAGGCACAAGAAGGATTTTCTCACTGATTCTCTTCTAAGGTAGGAGCGGGTGGCTCAAGAAGGTGAGAGGGTTTGTTGGTTATGTGAGGGGGACCGCAATATGGGCTTCTTCCTTGCTTGAATTAATGAGAGGCATTGTTTCCAAAGGCCAAAAATTCTCAGTGGTGATGGATCTTTTACAAGTGATACAGATGAAGTGGGTGGAATGGAAAATGTGAGCATCAAATATTTATTGGCTGGCCCTGTATCTGGCATAGTTGGGGGGTTTTTTGAGTGAAAATGATGACTTATTTGAGGAGATTCCAAGCTATGTCTCAAAGGATTTCAATTCTGTTCTAAGTAGGGTCCCAGAGGAAGGGGAAGTGTGAGATGCGATTTGGACTTTGAACCCAGATAGTGCACCGGGTCCTGATGGATTCCTAGGGTCTTTTTATAGGGCGGCATGGGATATAATCAAGGGGGATTTAGTGCGGACAGTCCAAGAATTTTTCATAGGTGGGAACTTGCCCCGTATTTCTTGCGCAATGAAGCTGTTTCTGATTCCTAAGGTGCACAGTCCCCAGTCCATTGATCAGTACCATCCGATCAGCATGTGCAATATACTCTACAAGGTCCTGGCCAGCATCCTTAATAAGAGGATGGCTCCTCCCTTAGATTAATGAGTGGCCCCAGAGCATCATTGTTTTATTAAAGGGAGGTCCATTCAAGGGTAAATTGGTGTGGGGCAGGAATTGATCAATGATATTGATAACATGTCCTTTGGGGGTAATCTGGTCATCAAGATGGACATGATTAAGGCCTACGATCGAATGGAGTGGAATTTTATTCTCATGGTGTTGGATTGCATGGGATTCAATACTTTGAATAGTGACCTCCTTTTTCGTTGCTTCAGCTTAGCCTGGATCTCTACCTCATTCATGGGCAAGCAGTTTGGGTTTTTCAAGGCCTTCCGTGGACTGAGGTAGGGGGAACCCTTATCCCCAACTCTTTTCATCCTTTCCAAAAATGTGCTCAGTAATTATCTTAATTGGGGTATCTGAGTGGGTAAGATCCTTCAATTTAGGACTAGGTACAATATTGGTGATATCTCCCATTTAATGTTTGCAGATGACACAATTTTGTTTCTCAATGGATGTCGAAGGTCTATGTAGGGGATGTTGGGAGTCCTTGAGGAGTATTGTAAGTGGAGTGGTCAGGTGGTTAACAAGGAAAAGGGTCTCTTCTATACTGGCCAACATGTCATGAAAAGAAGGTTCATGGGTTTGGAAGCGAGTTTAACTATGAAAATGGGTTTGTGTCCAATGGAGTATCTAGGGGCCCCAGTGAGCCCTTTATCTCTCAGAATTCATCACTTTGAAAAAATAGTTTGTAAGATCACATGGCGTATTCTAAATTGGAAGAATAGATTTCTATCATTTAGAGGTCGAATCACCCTCATGAATAGTGTCCTTGTGTCTATTCCCATGCATATTTTGTCCACTTTGAAGGTTCCCAAATCTGTGGTTGCTACTTTGGAAAGGATCATTGTGTCATTTATTTGGGATGGGCAACTGGAAGGCCGAAATCATTGGGCATTGGGGAAGCGTCTGGCCAGATATTTTGTGGAGGGGGGAATCAATGTAAGGAGTGTGGCAACAACCATGCAATGGTTTCATGACAAACTTTCATGGGAGGCTCTGGAAGGGAGAACAGTTTGGGGAAGGACTATGCAAGGCTGATATGGGTTGAATGTGGATAATCAAAGGACGAGGCCTTCTAAGATTTGGAGGTTGGTTCAACCATATTTGGATTTCCTACTTCACCACTCTATATTGATTGTGGGATAGGGGGATCTCAATTTCTGGATCCAAAACTAGGGGGATGGATGCTTGTGGTTCCCTGGATGACCCACACCAAATATTTCACTTAAGGAGGCTTGTGACCATCCTGTGTTTCTTTCATCCATTCTCCAGGAGGATCATCTCTCGACACTTAATAATATTGTGTTCAATGAGGACCCGGATAGAATAACGTTTATAGATAGTGTGAAAGGGAGGTTCTCAATTAAGGACTTTATCCGTGCAAGGAGGGGTACTTTTATAGATGACCCATGGGGAGTGACGCTGTGGTGTAAGAAGATCCCAGCTAAATTCAACTTTCTGCTTTGGAGAGTGAGGAATCAAGATTTACCCAATGAGGATAATATCTAGTGTATGGGAGTGAGTTTTTCCTCCAAGTGTTGGTGCTTCTGTAATCCTAGTACCGAATCAGCGGATCATATCTTTTTCAATAGTGAATGGGCAACCTGGGTCTGGCAGGCTTTCAGGGATGGTGTTGGGTGGAGTAGGCAGGGGGGCTTGCTGGAGGCTTTTCTTAGAGGCTAGTTTCATGGAGCAGGATCCAAGGGACTAGAGAGGAAGGCGAGGGCCTTTTTCTTACTGGCGAGGTGATGGGTTCTATAGACGTCTAGGAATGAGGCAAGGCATAAGGCCTTTAAAGGATCACAGGTAAGTCTCATCTTCAAATCGTGGAACCTTCTACTGGACTTGGTTCATTTGTGCATTGCATGCCAGGAGGTTCCTTTGGTAAGAAATCTCATTCCAAGCTCCTCCATATTAAATCGCACCACTGCAGTGGGGCAGGGTCACTGGGTTCGCTGGAACCCCCTGCACATTGGGCTGAAGCTGAACACAGACGGGTCGCTCCTTGGAGAGGATATGAGAGGTAGGGGTGTTATCAGAGACCACGTGGGAGCTGTATTTGAAGCCTTTACGGCTTTATACAGAAGAGGTGATGTAATTCAGGCAGAAGCTCAGGCGATGGTCACCGACTTGGAGCTGTGTTAGTAGAGGCGTATACACATTAGTGCAGTGGATACAAACTCTCTTATTCTACATCATGCTCTCTTGGTCATAGGGTCTACTCCAAGGAAAATTGAATACCTTATGAGAAGATGCAGACAAATGTTGGGCAATCACATGGAGGTCATCCACATATGGCAGGAGGGAAATAGGGTTGCAGACTTCCTGGCTTCCTTGGCTTCACCAGATCAATGTACATCCTCTTTTATAACTTTAGGGTCCTTTCCGAGGGAGGGACTTCATCATGTGGTGAATGATACCCTTTGCTTGGATTTTTTCAGACCTCCATGATTGTAGCACCTGTTTTTTCTCTCCCAAAAATCAATAAAAATGGTTATTTTCAGTCAGTATAAATTATAAATACCATTAATATTCTTTTATATTCCGTAAATTTTCATCAAACCCCAAAATCCCATAGGTGAATCCTCAGAGACCTTTGAGTTCCCTTTTATCCACTTTATCTTTCAACTTCAAGAGATCAATTGATTTATGATCCATGGTGAGTTTATCTTCCTTTAATTTAGGTTCTCTCCCTATATCTATTCTTAAAAATTTTATGGAATAAGTTTAGATTAATTTTTGTGGGACAAGGTCATGGTTTTTATGGGTTTTTTGTACACTAGTTTGATAATATTTATCCTATTTGAACTAGGATACATGATCATATCTCTCTCTTAGTTATTTCATAATGATATTTGAAGCTCCAGTTAAGGTTTGGGATTCAATACTTCTCCTTTATTTATGTGCAATTTTGGAACTATCATGATTTTATTTCCATTGGTTAAATATTATGTATTAACCTAAGAAAGATAATAACCAGAATAATGTAATTTATGAGGAAAACTTTGGATCAAATGAGATTTATATTAGTTTTTTATTGTCATGTGTTGATGAATTTGGATTAATATAAATAAAATGTAGAGACCTATTTTGTTGTTATTGAGATTATTGAATCACATATCATAAAAGAGAAATCATTTAAAGTTGGTAACTAAGTAGTATCTTGGAAATATGAATTTCTTTTAATGATTTATACATTGGAAACCTATAATTCATATTAAGGGAATCATTAACGAGTGATTTTTTTTGTAATTTTTTGTTGGTTTGATGTATTTTTTCCACTTTTGGTTTGTGTTTTCTTTTATATGGATATGGTATGATCATTTGGGTGATTTTTGGCATGTTTTGTGGTGTTTAGACTATTTTTCCATGTTTGGAATGGGGAGATGTGATTGAGGTTCAAGAGGTGGAATGATGTTGCGCTTATAGGTTTGGGATGGTGTGGTGGTTTTTAGCCTATGTTTTTATGGTGTTTGATGTGGACATGAAAGAATAATGATGAAAGATGTGTCATAGTTTCTTGATGTCATATAATATATTTTCTATAATGACCATGATGATGGAGAGTGAGGTGGAATTTAATAAGATATGAATGTTAATAAACTATTAAGGGTTGAAGTGAATGGTTAATGGGATAGGTAAACATGGTTTATGGATAATGAATGGTTTGACATTAAATATGAATAAATGAATGGAATAATGTATTTAAAAAAGATGGTAAATGGTAATTCAAGAAATAATAATGATTATGTGATTAAATTTAATGTTTATGGTAACTATTATCGATGTTTTGTGTGGAAAGGTGGTGTTGGTTTTTGGTATAGTATTGGAAGTGGTTGTTAACTATATTAGTGAAAGTTTGGTAATTATGATGGGTACTAGAAGTGTTTTTTGTTGGTTATGAACTAAAAACATATGTATATGATTCATATGAAATTATATGTTTCACCCAATATTTTAGGTTAAGTTCATGCATCTTCTACCTCATATGATGAGTGCATGAATCTACCAAATATGCATGAATTTAGGAGCATGCATCCTCCCACAAAGTTTTAGCAGTTATAAATAATATTTAATGTATTAAATGAATTTTATTTATTGAAGTAATTTAATGAATAAATCCAATGGGAATAAATGTATTCCAAAACATTTAATATGGTTGAAACATTTCATTAAATGAAATTCATCAAGGATGGATATATAAAATGATAAGATCCTTTCTATTGGGTATAACCAATTATATGCAAGCCTCTTGATACTCTTTTCCTTTTGAGACATATTTAAAGGTTCTATCACCCATTATGTATTTTTGGATACTCAAGAAATGTTCTTGGATTATTTTCCCCATGTATCCCCATATGAGGAAAGAGGATTTTGTCTATTGCTAAGGTGGTCTTTATCAAGCATACAATGGAAGTTACATATAGATTACACATCACTAAATATACAACTTGTTTTTTTATTCATTTCCATTACATGTTGATTCTATCAAGGATAGACTGGGAACCTATATGGGTTTTGTTCCAGCAAATTTTTTCATATGATGAAACTATAAAACCCATTAGGGATATTAGAGAATTATTGATCTTAGAATCAATATTTTATTAGGATTAACCTATGAAAATAATTCTCAAGTGGGAGATTACTGTGTCTGGTTTGAGAAATATTTTCTTAGTAATGTTTTGGAATCTTTGGATAGGTAAATTTTTGAATGTAATACTTGGGGACCTGAATGGAGATCTTTCACTAACACAATGTGTAATGACCCACATTTTGAACTGGATTAAAACCCGAAAGAATTTGAACTTTTTCGATTACTGAAAAGGTTGTTTGAAAAACCGAGCTTCATAACAGAATTCTGAAAGTTGAAACGTTTTGTTGTTTTGGTTTTGTGCTTGGGTGAAGGCCCGAAGAGTTTCCCAAGTGACTCGGAAAGTTTTGGAAGTGCCGAACCTGAGTTTTTAAAGGTCAGTAGAAGGCGCACAGTGGGCGTACAGTTTCTCAAACTGTGTGGGCCAAACTATGCGGCTTAAATTAGGGAGACAGAGGAGTCTGCACGGCCTATGCACGGTTTCCCCAAACCGTGAGGCCAGCCCGTGCGGGGTGTCTTGGGTGTCCATTGGGGGATGCATGGTTGGCATACGGTTTTCCAAACCATGCGGCCCAAGCCATGCACCGTTCCCTATTTTGGGTTTTTGAAATATTTAAAATGAATTTAAAATAAAATAAATAAAAAAATAAACTACAAGACTCTCCCTTCCCTTTCTCTCAGCAGACCACACGACACCCCCTTGAGGGTTTCCCCCTGTCGTGCACACGAAGCCCCAATCGACCTCCCTCCAAGATTCGATCTCCAACTGATTTCTTTAGGTTTCTTCATTGAATCATCATGGTAAGCTTCTCTCTTGTTTCTCCTCCTTTCTTCCAGCCATATTTCAACCTATCTATCGACCCGTGAGATTCGGATGAACACTAGGTATTGGGGGTTTCTTGATTTTTGTCTTTCTTTAGTGCTAGGGTTGTGCCAAGGTTTTCCCAGGACCCTTGGTTTTGAGTTTCGACATCTGCTACCGAAGGTGATGCGGATTCGGGCAGTTTCAGGTACCAGCTTTGGTTCGAGGTGAGGTTTTTATTACGCTTTTGGTTTCACAGCACCTAGAATGGTTCCTTCATGTTTTTAAGGTTCCTTGTATTTATCTGTTAGTGCGTTGAAGGTTTTGGCGTGGTTTTGAGTCGCCAAATTTATGGCGACTCGCCTGCGTAGGCATAGGTGTACCTATGCGCAGTGGGGGAGCAGAAGCAACTCTTAGTTAGAAAGTGCCAAAATCTGGAGTGGGCGGATGGATCCACCTGGAGGTAGGGTCCCTCTATTTGCCCTTTAAATTTAAGTAAAGTAATAGTGAGTTTAATATTGCACTACCTTAGCATTTTAATTATGCAAGTTTAGTTCCAATTAAATGCTTCTGTGAAAATTGTGTGAATTGTAGGAATAAGATAAAAGGGTTTCTTGGTCACTAAAGTAACGATTTGATAATAAAACCCCTCGATCAGAGGTGCACTGTCTTCAAGATAAAAATTAGTGATAGACTTTTTATTCTTGTCTGTTGGATTGTTGTGGTTCCTCTTTGATGCTTTGTATGTGAGCTTGCCTTGTTGAGATAAATAGAATGATATGGCTAGGATACCTGTGTTTGGGTCAATTTTCCATGTTAGTAAAATTGAGTAAGATGGTGACCTTGGTGGGATGGCTTGAGACCATATGACATGTTTCCTTTATAAGTTATCAAAGGGTCAAAGAATGGTAAACATATCTTTTAAGATGAAATAGTTAAACTATAAATGAATAGACTAGGGTAGTACGACCATGCCTTGGAATAATGTAATGAACATGACTTATGTTAGTAAGATGAATACGTGAATGTCTTGTTTTAGATACTTAAGATGGGTTGCCTTAAGTATGACGTGAATGTTTTCTCTTATGTGTATGTGGTATGATTATTTGAATACTTATGAGGTAATTCCATAAGAAGTATACTATAGACATGTTTGTATTGTGAGTGCGCACATGCTGATGCCACATAATGAATGATAATAAAGGTCAGTGTATGCTGAGTCCACCTAGTGACCGATACAAGGTTGGATGGGAGGCAGTTATACTCCATGCTAGTGTGACTTTACATGTCTATAAGGGAGGCATTCTTACCCCTTTCCAGTTGAATTCACTTGAGGGTTACAAGTCTGGAAGGGAGGCATTCTTAACCCTTTCCAGTTGACTTATTTTGATGATTACATGTATGGATGGGAGGCAGTTATACCCCATGTCGGTTGAATGAATGTGATGGAAGGGAGGCATTCTTACCCATTGCCAGTCAATTTAGGGGTGAGAGGCATTCTTACCTTATGCTCACTATTTCTCTATTAATGGGTGGGAGGAATTCTTTCCCCACACCATCTATGATATAAATTATTTTATATATATATTTATATGTTTACATGATCGGGTTACTTTAATGGCAACAAGCCGAAGTTGGTATAACCGTCAGGTGTCCCTTGGGAACCTGGACGAGTGTTATTTACTTATGTAGTTCTACTTACTTATTTCTACATACATTCTCACTGTTTAATTGTTATAAAAAATTTGTATTAGGTTAGACACCGGTGGTGCCGGCCTACTGATATTTATATCTCACACCCTACTCAGGCTGCCATTGCACTGGGGTACCCGAGTATACCTTATTATTTTCAGGACCTAGGTTGTGTACGGTGTTGTTTGTACCTGAGGAGTTAAGAGAAAAAGACCAAGAGGGAGCTTGGTATACTTCAGGGATGGCCGTTGGGCTTTTCTATCTTTTTGTTCGGCATTGTTTGTAGAACATGTTGTATTGTTTACTGTTTTCATAATTGTATCATCATCTGTACATGCATGCATTGTAAACTGGCGTTTATCAGCTTTTATAAAATGGTTATTACCTATCTTTTTCTTCTGTATTTAAATTATTTACTGCTTCCACTTTTTAATGTTAATTACTCTGATAATACCATTGTGTTACTCTGATATGGGAGTACAGTCTCCCCATTATCCTCTCCCGAGACCCTCACTACTAGTCGGCATCCTCTGGCGTATAGGGAGATGAACTTGAGGCCATGTGACCTACTAGTCCAGCCACCGGTTCTATGGTAAGCTGGGATGAGACGTTACAAAGTGGTATCAGAGGAATTTATTTTCTTTTCACTTATTGTTTTGGGTCGGTAGACATGAGATTAGGAAAGTGTCGGTGCTTGGATAATAGCCATGCTTGGGACTGATCACCCCATGTACGGGAAATGACCAAGTGGCTAGGGATGGAAATTGTTGTTCATGTTGTTTTCTATTACAGTTGATATGGTTTCACCTTGAGTGACTATTTTATTTTCTGCTGCTTATGGTTTATGAAATTCCTTGAATTTTACCCTTGGACTGATATGGAAAGAAAACTGCATTCCATGCATCATATTAGGCACATAAGAAATTAACATGCCACACATAGTGCCATGCCATGTAGTTGCATTAGTAATTTCCTGCTAATTTGATTATGTGCCTTGATTGATATTCCATGCTTCAGTGATATAACATGTTCTGTGTTTGCTGCTTATGATGGCCTGTCTTACTTTGGTTGTACGTGGGTTGTGAATGAACGGGAACCAATTTTAGATTGTAAGGTGTATGGGTGCCTGACAACCTGGAAGGGGTAACACGTATATTAAAACCATTCTGAGCATGATGTAAATACATTTGTAGGGATATTGATAAAAATGTAAAGCTATGGAAATTAAAATGCTAAAGTAAATTGGTTTTGATTAAAAAGGGGATCCAAATGACAATTTATAAAGTGTATGGGCGCTTTATAGGTTAGTAGATGGCCACCCATATACTTGGGCCATTGTATGTGAGCATGTTAAAGTCTGGGTTGGAATTTGTTTTTGATAAAAAGGGGAGCCAATTTTCAATCCATGAAGTGTATGGGTGCTTCATGAATTGGGAAATGGAAACCTGTATTAAACGTAAAGGCTTACTATATTGCGAAATGATTAAATGGAAAATGTTGCCTAATTTCAAAATTGAAAGGTTTTGGATAACTGTTAAATGTGAAAATGGACCCAAGTAGGTCAGTTGGGATTTGTTGTATGAGATAACCTAGTTGGGGTGTTTGAATTTTAAAAAGTAATTGAGTAACTACTTTGGGGTTTCTTTTTGAAGAAACCGTGATGGATAGAATGGGACCCTATTAGGTCGCCCTTTTGTTTAAATGGGTTTTTTCTATTTTTATTGATAAAGACGGTATATCTATGAATTTTTAATGTTTTAAAAGGAAGTTTTTTTTTGAAACTTGCCGGTTTCCTTTGGTGTGCAGTTGAAAATTTGAAATGGTTAATGTTTAAATGAAATAAAATATTAAGGGCTTGGTAATGGAACCCGTGGTGGTGCGTTGAAACCCTAATGTAAGGGTTTGTTTTGAGATTCTTGTCAAGTTGCCTTGGAAAGGGACCGTAGGTGTTTCTGTAGGAGTTTTTTCTCTCTTTAGCGGTGTTTTGATGATTGTATTTTGAGCCTAGAGACTTTTTAGCGTGACCCGTCGTTAGGGTCGATGTTTGATCTTCGTAAGGGGCTAGCCCGTGGTTGGTAGCACCCTTAGTGTTTTGATGCCTTGCTTGTACCGTGAGTTTTCTGTCGTGAGGTGCCGTTCGGGTGCCGTTATCCCTTGTTGGACTCTTGTTTTTCTAAGGACACCCTTGTTTGGATGGGTGGTCGTTGAGTTTTGACTTTCATTGCGTCTTTGGGTCATCTCCTCAGTAGAGTGGCCCGACGTTAATTAATTGTTTCGTCCCCATGTTCGGGATGGATTTCAAATGACTCATGTGTTTTTACATGCTGGTTTCCTTATTTGGGATCTTCTTAGTTTTTTTGGTGATGTGATTGTTGTGGAGGAGCGTCACACGATCGTTTGCAGTGTTTGTGTACTAGCACGCTTGTGCTCGGCTAGGTTATCACCCTTCCCTTTGGCGACTAGGACACTCCTAAGGTTGGGAGCACGTCACGTAAAATCTGGTAAATGTGGCCTTTCACATGGAATAGATGCTTCTTGGAATGCCTTTGGAAATGGGTTGGTCGTGTCTGAATGCCTATGAGACATGTGAGTTTAAAACGTGTGGATGTGTCAGCAGGTGAAGTCGAGTTCCTTCCTTGAATTCAACCAGTTGAGGTTTGAATGTTCTTACTTCCAGTAGTTTGGTAAGATTAACTGGAATTCGTTCAAACCTCTTAGTGTATTCTTTTTAGCGAGGAGAATGTCCCCTATCTTTTCCTTGTTCTAGATGCACTAAGAGAGCGTCGGTCTTATCCATGCTAATGTTTTGATGTCATTGGGCTTGATCGGATGGTTCTCTTTTGGAGTTACACACGGGATGCTTGGATTCTTGTATGGTTTGATCTTGGAAATGTCATTGGAAGTCAGGTGAACGTGTTTGTGCTAAACGTAAGGTGACTTAGAAAAATTCATTATGGTTCTGTTTGAAATAAGTCGACTGTTTAGGCCGAGCGTTCTTGTAAATAGTCAGCCAAAGATGGCTTGACTCGGGGTTCTGGTTTAATGTCTGTGGTCGGTGACATACCATTCTATGGCGTGTCTTTAAGTAGAGGTGAGTGCAGTTTGTGTCGGCCGGTGCCTAATTTGAACAACCGGCTCGACTTGGGCCTTGAGGTCGATGGGGAATTGACCGTTTGATCTGTTTCAAATCACGCTAGGAGTGTTGTGCGAACGCTTGGGGCGTGCTTTGAAAGTTAATTCCAATGGTGGTCCAAACCATAGTTTGGAGTTGGTTTCTTAACGTTAAAAATCTAAGGTGGGAAGTACCTGTGGCTGGATGCTTGGCGAGATGACAACGGGTTCATGTCTCTGGGTAGATGGGCTCAAGAAGAGTCGTCTTGGTGTTTCTTTTGGGAAATGAGGGTTGGATCGAGTTTTGGTGGCTTAAGCGCCGTATGGTTTAATGGTTGCTTAAGGGTGTGTTTTAAGTTTGTGAACGCAACGTGGTTGTTTGAACGAAGCTTCACGACCCTTGTAGGTTGGGTGATGTGTACGTTGTTCCCAAAGGCTTCGTGGGGACGAGAAGTTCTAAGGTGGGAAGGTTGTAATGACCCACATTTTGAACCAGATTAAAACCTGGTAGAATTTGAACTTTTTCAATTACTGAACAGGTTGTTTGAAAAACTATGCTTCGGAACAGAATTCTGAAAGTTGAAATGCTTTGTTGTTTTGGTTTTGTTCTTGGGTGAAGGCCCGAAGAGTTTCCCAAGTGACTCAGCATGTTTCGGAAGTGTCGGACCTGAGTTTTTAAAGGTCAGCAGAAGGTGCACGATGGGCGCACAGTTTCTCAAACCGTGCGGCCCAAACCATGCGGCTTAAATTATGGAGACAGAAGAGTCCACACGGCCTATGCACGGTTTCCCCAAACCATGCAGCTAGCCCGTGCAGGGTGTCTTGGGTGCCTAGTGGGGGACGCACGGTTGGCGCAAGGTTTTCCAAACCGTGCATCCCAAGCCGTGCGCCGTGCCCTATTTTGGGTTTTTGAAATATTTAAAATGAATTTAAAATAAAATAAATAAAAACCTAAACTACAGGACTCTACCTCCCCTTTCTCTCGGCAGACCACGTGACACCCCCCTGAGGGTTTCCCCCTACCGCGCGCACAAAGCCCCAATCAGCCTTCCTCCAAGCTCCGATCTCTGTCCAATTTCTTCAGGTTTTTTACTGAATCATCATGGTAAGATTCTCTCTCATTTATCCTCCTTTATTCTAGCCATATTTGAGCCTATCTGTCGAACCGTGGGATTTGGCCAAACCCTAAGTATTGGGGGTTTCTTGATTCCTGTCTTTCCTTAGTTCTAGGGTTGTGCCAAGGTTGACTCGGGACCCTTGGGTTCAAGTTTCGACATCCGACGCCAAAGGAAAGGCAGATTCAGGCAGTTTCGGTTTCCAGCTTTGTTTCAAGATGAGGTTTTTGTTATGCTTTTTGTTTCACAGCACCTAGAATGGTTCCTTCAAGTGTTTTAAGGTTCCTTGTATTTATCTGTTAGTGCGTTGAAGGTTTTGGCATGGTTTCGAGTCACCAAAGTCAAGCCGACTCATCTACGTAGGCATAGGTGTGCTATGCTCAGTGGGGGAGCATCAGTGGCTCATAGTTAGAAAGCACCAAGAGCCGGAGTGGATGGATGGATCCGCCTGGAGGTAGGGTCCCTCTCTATGCCCTTTAAATTTAAGTGAAGTAATAGTAAATTTAATATTGCACTACCTTAGCATTTTAATTATGCAGTTTTAGTTCTGATTAAATGCTTCTATGCAAATTGTGTGAATTTCAGGAATAAGATAAAAGGGTTGCTTGGTCACTAAGATAACTATTTGATAATAAAACCCCTCAATCAGAGGTGCGCTATATTCAAGATAAAAAGTAGTGATAGACTTTTTATGCTTGTCTGCTGGATTGTGGTGGTTCCTCTTTGATGCTTTATATGTGAACTTTCCTTATTGAGATAAATAGAATGATATGACTATGATACTTGTTTTTGGTTCAATTTTCCATGTTAGGAAAATTGAGTAAGATGGTGACCTTGGTGGGATGACTTGAGACTATATGACATGTTTCCTTTAGAAGGTATCAAATGTTCAAAGAATGGTAAACATTTCTTTTTAAGATTAAATGGTTAAACTAGAAATGAATATACTAGGGTGGTACGACCATGCCTTGGAATAACGTAATGAACACATCTTATGTTAGTAAGATGAATATGTGAATGTATTGTTTTAGATACTTAATATGGGTTGCCTTAAGTATGACGTGAATGTGTTCGCTTATGTGTATGTGGTATGATTCTTTGAATGCTTATGAGGTAATGTCATAATAAGTATACTATAGACATATTTTTATTGTGAGTGAAGAGATGCTGATGCCTCATAATGAATTATAATAAAGGAAAGTGTATGCTGAGGCCACCTAGTGACAGATATGTGGTTGTATGGGAGGTAGTTATACCCCATGCCATTGTGAAATTACATGTCTGGAAGGGAGGCATTCTTACCCCTTGCTAGTTGACTTCAGTTGAGGGTTACATGTATGGAAGGGAGGAATTCTTACCCCTTTCCAGTTGACTTCTGTTGATGATTACATTTCTGTATGGGAGTCAATTATACCCCACACCAGTATTATGAATGTGACAGATGGGAGACAGTTATACCCCATGCCGGTTGAATGAATGCTATGGAAGGGAGACATTCTTACCCCTTTCCAGTTAATTTAGGGATGAGAGAAATTCTTACCTCATGCCTGCTATTTCTCTATTAATGGGTGAGAGACATTCTTACCCCATTCCATCTATGATCTAAATGCTTATATATATATATATGGTGAAATGATCGGGTTAATTTACCGGCAACGAGCCAAAGTTGGTATAACCGTCAGGTGTCCCTTGGGAACCTGGACGGGTGTTATTTACTTATGTAGTTATACTTACTTATTTATACATACCTTCTCACTGTTTAATTATTATACACTGTCTGGATTGGGTTAGACACCGATGGTGCCGGCCTATTGAGATTTATATCTCACACCCTACTCAGGCCACCAATGCACTGGGGTACCCGAGTAGACCTTCTTGTTTGTAGGACCTAGGTTGTGTACTGTGTTGTTTGTACCTGAGGAGTTAGGAGAAAAGGACCAAGAGAGAGCTTGGGATGCTCTGGGGATCGCCGTTGGGCTTTGCTATCTTTTCATTATCCATTGTTTGTAGAGCATGTTGTATTGTTTACTGCTTTCATAACTGTATCATCATATATACATGCATGCATTGTAAACTGGCGTTTGATGCCTTTTATAAAATGGTTATTACCTATCTTTTGCTTCTGTCTTTCAATTATTTTCTGCTTCCTCTATTGAATGTCAATTACTCTGATAATACTGTTGTGTTACTTTGATATGAGGGTATAGTCTCCCCACTATCATCTCCCGAGACCCTCGCTGCTAGTCAGCAGCCTCTGGCGTACGGGGAGACGCGCTTGAGGCCATGTGACCTACCAGTCCGGCCACCAGTTCGATGGTAAGACCGGTCGAGACGTTACACTATGTAAGGGTTTTGGCGATTAGATGATCCTTCTCCCAACATAGTCCAGTGGATGGGGTTCAACAGACATGTTTTGATAGAAATAATCCAATGAATAGAGTCTAGTAGATGGAGTTCATTGGATGGTGCCCATTATATGTTTTTTAGTGGATAGAGGTTTATGGAATGATCTAAATGGATATAGTCTCAATATATGTTGAATTACATGTTCACTATTCCTATTTTCACTAGAATTAACATTGTTTCAAGATCAATGAAACGTGTCAGGTGGAGTTTGAGAAATCTAAAGGGGACGCTCTCAAATGATGTCAAATGAAGTTATAATTATTTTTAAAAGTTAAGTGAGGCTAAAAAATAGAGATATTTTTGATAGCCAAATTAAGTGTTAGATGTTTTTGAAGTTTTGTTGGTAGGTCACTCTGATGGAATAAAAATAAGGGTGAAACCTAGAAGCATTCTTCCAATGCACGGAAGGAAATTTTAGTTGAAGACTTAGTGAGAATCAGAAGGTTATGTGCATTGTTCATCAGGAGTCAGAAGTTGAGGTGGTTTGTGATATTGGTGATCAACCATGGATCACATATAATTATGGATGTCCATGAAAGTGATATGCTGATGCAGACTGGATGAATGGAAAGATCCATCTATTATAAGGACATTTGACCATCTGTAAAGGATATAACACCTTGAGATTTTATGAGAAATATACTTTTTAATTTCTTTGATGTCTTGTGTTTTATGCTACACCAAGATTATATTGAACTATACGCAACACCGTATTAGGTTTTAGTATACGCAAACACTATTCTTGGCTTGTGTTGCACACAAGAGCCACCTCCTTCAATAGTGTGTGTTGTACGCAATACCGAGTTTCACTAAACAATGATATATTGTTATAATATTATTATGAACTAGACGGTATGAATATTATTAGCCACATTTTTAATTTTATAACATTATAATTCATCTTACACATATTCTAGAACACGTTATGAGAACAAAATAAATTTTTTGGGTAAAATAAGTATTGTTCAAAAAATTTAGTTTTTCCACCTTTTGATGGCACACCCATTGTAAATATAGTTTTTGACAAGTTTATGAGTTCAATTTGACAAAATAAACTAATTCATAGCAATAATTATATAAAAATTTTCTTTGGATAATTTTTAAATATTTTTCTGTTAACTTTCATATTTTGATGAATAGTAAAAATATGCTAAATTTTAATTAAAAACAACTTTTTTCATCAAGATAATTTATATGGTTAAATTATAATATCTAATGGTTTTAAAGTATAAATAGAATATATTTTTACCATTTAATATAATGAAATTCATTATCATTAATTTTACATTTAATTCATAGGTAAAAACATTTCAATCTTTTGCAATGTTTTAACTTTAAAAACCCATTTTCTCAATAGCGGGATTTATTTTAAATTAAATATTGCAACTTCTGTGTCTTGAATTTGTAAAAATGGATTTCATATTTTGAATCAGTAGGTCAAAATTATGTTAATAGGCTACTTTTATTTTTATGCATTATGAATAGTAACTACGGTAAATTTTATTTACCACATTTAAAGGTAAATCAGGTAATTAAGGGTAAATATAATATTATAAAATTACCCTAACACTTGTCTTAATATAATTAGATAATTATATTTCGCCCTAAATCATACTTGGGTTGAAATGGAATCTATTTGAATGCACTTGGATGTGATTAAGACCTTTAATTTATTTTATTTAAATAAAGTCAAATATGTCTCACTCAAACTTTAATAATCAAAGTATTTTTAATATAAAATTATACAGAATATAAATTAAATTATAATTACTAATTTGAAAGATAAAATGTTTTTCTTTATTATGTAAATTCATTTGTGATTTTTAGGAAATATATAATTACCTTAATATCTTATACATTAATGGTGCAGAAATTATTTATTTACTGAAAAATCGATAATATAGTTTTTATTAAAATAATAATACCCATAAAAAGGACCTGAAACTTGATGAAACCTTATTTATCGTGTATATATATACCATAATAATCCAAGGGTATACTTGTGCACCATTTGGAGCCTTGTAAAACAGATTATGACATTTATATTATTTTATTTTAAATGATGTCAAAATTGTCACCTTCATAATTTAATAAAGACAACATTTTAAAAGTTGGTTGTTTTAAACTATAAATTATACTAAAAGTATTCTCATAAAATATATTATATTTATATTCATCATGGTATTTTATTTTTAATTTCTATGAAAAAAATAAGTATATTAAATAATCATACAAAAATGTTGTATAAATTATTTTATTAAGAGAAATATCAAATAATTGGTTTTAAAAATATTAAAATAAATATTATATGAACTAATTAATGTCCTAAACAAATTTTATAGATGAATATGACATGTTAGTAATCTATTATATATTTTTTTTCGAATATATTCTATGTGTGGATTTTATTTTAATTCAGATAAATGAATAGTGTCAAAAATTGACACTATTGATATTCTATAAAAATAACATATTATTAAATTGTTTAAAAATATCAAATATATTTAAAAATTATAAATTAAAATTTATATGGTCTAAAATGTAATAAAAATATCCAATTATGGAGAATTCAAAACACATAAGTAAGTATTTATAACAATTTAAAATTTAGAATATTATTACCACAAATAAAATTAAATAGATTAAATAAGGATAAATCAAATTGATAAGGTTTAAAATAAATTCCCAACATGTCTAAATTTTATTGGTTGATGATATGAAAACCCTATATCATATCATATTAGAATTTGAGTCATTTTGGAGGTTTTTAGTTTGGGTTTAAGTTTATTATAAATTAATATTTTGGTGGTTTCCAAAAGTGCCCCTCTCTTCTCTTATAAAAGGGAACCACCTCCCTCTTCACTTCACTCCATTTTAAGCCTTAAATATTGGCAAAACCATGACCATTACTCTTATAGACTTCCCTAGTAACATTTTGGAGGTTCTGGTCTTCTCAAAATACCAACTCTAGTGCCATAAGAGGAACTTTTAAAAGAGGCACGTCGAGGAAGAGGTAATCTCTTCTACCGATTCTTTCAAGTTTCTTTATTCTTCAACTTCCTCTTTTTTAGTTGTTTCCTTATAAATTAATATCATCAGTAATATTCTGATATGTTATTATAAATATGAAACAACCCTATTTCACCTTATATCCATCCTACGAGAAATGAATTCAACGCGCGTGCGTACGTACGGCTTACCGTCTCCATGCCGTGGTGCAATCTGTTTTTCCACCACCAACATACTTGGATGGGTATAATGGTAGAAATAATAACTATATATTATTATTATAACATAATAATGATTCTTATATATTATATCATCCATTAAAATTCCATTCAATAATTATGGGAATGATATCATCGCTCGTGCGTACGTACAGATTACCGTCTCCACGACGCGATGAGTTTAATTCTCCATGTTAACCATTCCAGAATGTTTAAAAAGTATATATAATAAATAATCATGAAATATATGACATAATAATTTTACTGAATTTATATATATGTTATTTACTTACTTCCATTCAATTTAATAAGGAAACAAATACAGTGTTCATGCGTACGTACGACCTACCGTCTCCAGGAACGGTGTATTTCATTCCATTTATCGATCTATTATATATAATATATATTCTGAATATATATTAAATATAAATCATGTTTTACATTCTATAATTAATTAATCATGGTCTATGTAATCATATGAATAATTAGAAGTCAAAACACGTACGACAAATGAAACGATTTTACCCAAAACACTGCTTTAACATGGAATTGAAAAATGAACGAGTAATATAAAGTCATAAGTGAATCATATATGATATCATAAATATTATTATGGTTTTGTTACAAGTTAATAATATGTTTAAACCCACTATACAAGAGTCTCGAACACATATAGAAGAAATTTCACATAAGTTAAGGGATAATTATTCCAATCTCGTTCTTATCTGAGATTGTTTATTCTTATGTATTTACTGGGGTTATAGTTATAATCCATGTCCTTGTCTTCTAAAAATGTTTTCATAAAATGTTTAATATTATTACATGTATGTTAAAAGTGATTTTTACCCTTTTTTGACTTTTACCACATGGTATGGAAGAAATCATTCTTTTGTTTACCATACGAGGTACTTTTTAACTTTTCTGACAAAAGTACGAGGAGAATGTTTTTTTAACTTATATGTCATGAACGTATTTTTATGGTTTGATAATGCATTATTTTCATGAAACTTATCTACAAAATTTCATGATTATTTAAAAAAAATCATTTTCTTTTAAAATTTCACGGCATTTTGAGAAAAAAAATGAATTTCTAGAAGAAAGGATATTTTCCTCAAGAATTAATTTCAAGTGTTTTATCAAAACTATTTTCCATCTAAGATTACATTATTTAATTTGTTTATGTTACAATTATAATGTCTCTATTAGTTACATGGTTTCATATTTCTTGTGATGAAATGATATCCATTTGTTTTATATGGATTATGTTATGATGGGATGATGTTTATAAAACCCATTTTATTCTTTGGGTTATGATGAATGATTTATGTTTATTTTGTGGAACACGTAAGAATGATTTAATTATGAGATGGGTGAGACCTATATCTACCTCCAATGCATTGGGTAAAGATTTATATCTTATGAGATAGACGTGGCTGGAATGACAAGTAAATCCAGTTCAGTAATACAGGGCTGGGACGATAAGTAAACCCAGTTTAGTAATGGACTTTGTCCACTATGATGATCTTGAAGCAATGCCTTGTCTACTATGGAAGTAATATCATGTGATTAAGGGTTTTCCACAATTACATGTTTTATTACCATGCTATTTTATCATGATTAATGTTCCTTATAGATCTATGCATTACATACTGCCAAGATTTATTTCACAACTCGATATTTTGATGTTTGAAATTTATGTTCATGTTTTTAAGTTCAAATGTATATGGTTTGTTTTATTTTCTCCATGCTTACCCTTACTGAGCATTTGAGCTCACCCGTTTTATATTCTCTTTTTCCCTATGATATAAATAAAGGTTTTAGGTAAGAAAACAAAAGGGGAAGATCTTTATGGGAGATGTTGAATATCTTTCACCATGATTAGAAGATTATGTTCCGAGTTTCCAAACACAATAAACCAATATAGTCTTTGATTGTCTGTTTTTTTCATTTATTAAGTTTTCCACAAAATTAATGTAATGTCCATGTATGTTAAGCTTTGGGTCTCTACAGTTGGTATCAGAAAAAAGGTTTAGTTAACCTTTGGAAACTAGGATGTGGAAACTTTAGTGAGATCCCTAGAAATATTTCTAAGGTATGTCTAGGGATGTCCTAAGGTTTAGTATAACTATAAGTTATAGTCCTAGAATTATGTTGACGATCATGAATAACCTAGGGTGAAACTAAGGTGTCATGGATTAAAGAATGTGTGATAAGTTAGACATTACATAAGTGGCTTTTTATGATTATGTGGTTCTTCGTTATTTTAACTGTTTCTTACACTATGGTTTCTAGTTTTAGTCAATGGAGGGAATGGGAAGGAATTTGGTTAACATTGATTCCCATGGACAAATTGGTGACTATGATCAACAAAATTGTGTAATTCCTGGAGATAAAGATATTAGGATTATGCTGAATCAGTCAACGTGATATATGATTGACAAGGTGAACTTTAGTTGTATTCCTAAGTCATCAAATAAGAGGAAGATGGACTTTAATTCATATTTTAATGGTGAGGAACATAGAGAAAGGAAGATTAAGATTTCTACATATCAATAAGAAGGGACGAAGAATCTTGAGGAATACCTCAAATGGAGGGGAATATTTTATTTGTGTGGGGAAAATGGGCATAGAGTGACAGACTGTTATGGAGTTCAATGTCTTATCTGTGGAGAACATGGGAATTTCCCAACTCAATGCCTTGAACTAAGAGGTTAATTCTAAATTAAGGAAGGACCTATTCCATTAAAATCATTTATGAGGATGGATTGAAAGTTTTATGTATTGGAATTCAAGAATAATGTTGTTGAGATACTTTTATGGTATATTGGAATATCTATGTATTAGTTCATTTTGGATTTCCATAAGAATATGGTACTAGTAACCATGAAAAGTGATTGAAATATTTTTGGAAAGTAGATGATATGCCTATAATTAAAGGGATAAGGAGAAAATAATTTGTTTGATAGTATTAATGAACTCATGAATGATATAAGGAAAAAGCGACATCATGGTTTGAGTATATAGAAATTTTGGGATTTTGGTATGTGGAAAGAGTTAAATTTTGACAAAATTCATGTTTTAACTAAGGTTTTATAGTAATTAATGTTTCAAGAGAATACATGATAAAGGTATTAACCTGTTTTTAATGTGACCAACAAGATATATCTTATGATATATAGGGGATAAATGATGGCATTCACATGCTTGGTAGATGAACTCTCTAGTAATGTTTTTCTTTATACTATGAGATTAAATGGAAGTATTTTGGATGAGGCTAAAAATTGGAATTTATTAAGTTAGACATCAGATAGTATTGTTTAAGGCCATAAATTTTTGATATTATTTCTGAAATGTTATAATAGTACAATTTTAGAAAAATAAAAAACCGTAGGACGGGCAATAACTCGTCATGTCAGACAAGGTTGCGGGAATCGAACCCATAACCAAAGTGTGACCGGCCTTTATTACCTAACACTAGCCTACAGGAAGTCCCTGGTTAGTAGAAATTTAATTTCATTTTATTAATAGGTATGATAGATGAAGTATAAGTCCATTTTTGGAATCATATACGGCTAATCTCACCATATATGGACTTATGTATATTTAATAACTTGTGCTAACCTTTTTATGACAGAGACAGATAGAATGACCTATCATTCTATCTCATGATCTACTAACACTTCATGAATGAAAAATTCAACTTCATTTCTTTAAATAAGAGATAAAGTGGAAATTTTTCATGGAATGACCAATGATGATATTACACTGAAATCAAGTAAGTAGTTCTCCTTATGTAAAAATTCATCAACTTTAGGGAAATGATCTAAAAACCAAAACATGTTGTCATAGTACCCTTATATCCAATGAATCATATGATACCTTGGATCATCACAAATTTATAGCTTTGTGATTGTTGGATTTTTCATAGCCATGTGCTCTACCACTCTTCATCAGAACACGATAGTTAGATTTCTCTTCCATATCCATATTTTCACTTATATTCTCCTATGTGGAAATCCATTGCTGAGTTACTTTAGGTGACCGTTATATTTCTAAATTTCCTTTTTAAAATTGAGTTTTAGTATTCCTTTTTACAATGTGGGTTTCTATGAAATAAACTTTCAAATAGTAAACTATTTATAACCCCAATGAATTTCAAGGGCGAAATTCATTTTAAGGGGGGTAGGATGTAACACCCTGAGATTTTATGAGAAATATACATGTTAATTTCTTTGATTTATTGTATTGTATGTTACAACAATATTATATTTCAATATATGAAAAACCGTATTAGCTTGTAGTATAGGCAAACACTATTCTTGGCTTGTGTTGCATGCAAGAGCAACCTTCCTCAATAGCGTGTGTTGTATGCAATACCAAGTTTCACTAAACAATGATATATTGTTATAATATTATTATGAACTAGATGTTATGAATAGTATTAAACAAATTTTTAATTTTATAACTTTATCATTCATCTTACACATATTCTAGAACATGTTATGAGAACAAAATAATTTTTTCGGGTAAAATAAGTATTTTTCAAAAAAATGTAGTTTTACCGCCTTTTGATGGTGCACCCACTGTAAATCTTGTTTTTGAAACATTTATGATTTCAATTTGACAAAATAAACTTATTAATTGCAATAATTATATAAAATTTTTCTTTGGATAATTTTTTAATATTTTTCTGTTAACTTTCATATTTTGATGAATAGTAAAAATATGCCAAATTTTAATTAAAAACAAATTTTTTCATTAAGATAATTTATATAGTTAAATTATAATATTGAATGGTTTTAAAGTATAAATAGAATATATTTTTACCATTTAATATAATTAAAGTTATTATTATTAATTTTACATTGAATTCATAGGTAAAAATATTTCAATCTTTTTCAATTTTTCAACCTTTAAAACCCGTTTTCCCAACAGCGGGATTTATTTTAAATTAAATACTGAAAATTATTTGCCTTTAATTTGGAAAAATGGATTCCATATTTGGAATCAGTTGGTCCAAATTATGTTAATAGGATACTTTTATTTTTAGACATTATGAATAATAACTACGATAAATTTTATTTACCAAAGTGAAAGATAAATCAAGTAATTAAGGGTAAATATAATATTATAAAATTATCCTAACACTTGTCTTAATATAATTGGATGATTATATTTTGTCCTAAAGCATACTTGGGTCGAAATGGAATCTATTAGAACCCACTTTTATGTGATTAAGACCTTTAATTTAATTTATTTAAAGAAAGTAAAATATGTCTCACTCAATCTTTAATAATTAAAGTATTTTTAATATAAGGTTATACAGAATATAAATTCAATTATAAATACTAATTTGAAATCTAAAATGTTTTTATTTATTATGGTAATTTATTTAGGATTTTTAAGAAATATATAATTACCTTAATATCTTATACATTAATGATGAAAAAATAATTTATTTAGTAAAAAATCAATAATATAGTTTTTATTAAAATAATAATACCCCTCAAATGAACCAGAAACATTACCAAACCTTATTTTTTGAGTATATATATACCCTAATCATCAAATGGTATACTTTTAGACCATTTTTAGCCTTATAAAACCGATTATGACATTTATATTATTTTATTTTAATGATGTCAAAATTGTCACTTTCATAATTTAATAAAGACAACATTTTAAAATTTGAATATTTTAAAAGATAAATTAGACTAAAATTATTATCAGGAAATATATTAGATTTATATTCATCATGGTATTTAATTTTTAATTTTTATGCAAAATATCAGTATATTAAATAATCATACAAAAATGTTGTCGTAATTATTTTATTAAGAGAAATATCAAATAAATGGTTTTCAAAATATTAAAATAAATATTATATGGACTAATTAATGTACTCCACAAATTTTATAGAATCATATTACATGTTAGGAATCTATTAAATATATTTTTTCGAATATATCCTCTCTGTGGATTTTATTTAAATTCAAATAAATGAATAGTGTCAGAATTTACACTATTGATATTTTATAAAAATAACATAATATTAAATTGTTTAAAAATCACAAAGATATTTAAAAATTATAAATTGAAATTTATATGGTCTAAAATTTCATAAAGTATACAATTATGGAAAATTCACAACACATAAGTAAGTATTCAAAACAATTTAAAATTTAGAATATTATTACCACAAATAAAATTAAATAGATTAAATAAAGATACATCAAATTGATAAGGATTAAAATAAATTTCCAACATGTCTAAGTTTTTTTGGATGATGATATTACAACACTATCTCATCTCATATTATAATTTGAGTTATTTTAGAAGATTTTAGGTGGGGTTTAGGTTTATTATAAATTAATATTTTGGAGGTTTCCAAAAGTGCCCCTCTCCTCTCTTATAAAAGGGAACCTCCTCCCTATTCACTTAACTCCATTTTAAGCCTTAAATCTTAAAAAAACCCTGAACATTACTCTTCTCAACTTCCCTAGTAACATTTTTATGGTTCTGGTCTTTTCAAAAGACCAATTCTAGTGCCCTAAGAGGAAGTTTTAAAAGAGGCACATCGAGGAAGAGGTAATCTCTTCTACTGATTCTTTCAAGTTTCATTCTTCTTATAATTCCTATTATTTAGTTGTTTCATTGTAAAGTAATAACATAAGTATCACTAATATACTGATATGTTATTATAAATCTTAAAAAACCATATTTCACCTTATATCCATCCTATAAAAAACAAAATCACCTCGCGTGCGTACGCACAACTTATTGTATCCACGCTGTGGTGTAATATGTTTTTCCACAACCACTATTATTGGATGGGTATAATGGTGGAAATAATAACTATATATGATTATTATAACTTCATACTTATTCTGAGATATTATATCATCCATTCCAATTCCATTCAATAATTATGGGAACGATATCATCACTCGTGCGTACGCACAGATTACTGTCTCCACGACGCGATGAGATTCATTCTCAATGTTAACCATTCCAGAATGATTAAAAAGTGTATATAATAAATAATAATAAAATATATTACATAATAATGATACTGGATTTATATATATGTTATTTACTTACTTCCATTCAATTTAATAAGGAAAATAAAATAGTGTTAATGCGTACGTACGACCTACCGTCTCCACGAATGGTGTATTTCATTCCATTTATCGATATATTATATATATTATATATTATGAATATATATTATATATAAATCATGTTTTACATTCTAGAAGTATGTAATCGGGGTCTAAGTAATCATATGAATAATTTGAAGTCAAAACAGGTACGACAAATGAAATGATTTTACCCAAAACACTGCTTTCACATGGAATTGACAAATGAACGGGTAATATAGAGTCATAAGTTAATCATATATGATATTATAAATATTATTATGGTTTTGTTATAAGTTAATAATATGTTTAAACCCACTATACAAGATTCTCAGACACATACAGAAGAAATTGGACATAAGGTAAGGGATAAATATTCCAATCTCGTTCTTATCTGAGATTGTTTATTTGTATGTATTTACTGGGGTTATAGTTATCGTCCATGTCCATGTATTCTAAAAAAGTTTTCATAAAATTTTTACTTTTCTTATATGTATGTTAAATGTCATTTTTACCCTTTTTTGACTTTTACCACATGGTATGGAAGGAATATTTCTTTTGTTTACCGTACGAGGTACTTTTTGACTTTTTATAACAAAAGTACAAGGGGAATGTTTTATAATTTATACGGCATGAACCGATTTTTACGGTTTCATAACACGTTTTTTTCATGAAGCTTCATCTACAAGATTTCATGATTATTTTCCAAAAAATACATTTCTTTTAAAATTTCATGGCATTTTGAGAAAATAATTTGATTTTGAAGAGGAAATGATATTTTCCTCAAGAATTCATTTCAAGTGTTTTATCAAAACTATTTTCTATCTAAGATGAAACTATTTAATATGTTTATGTTTCAAGTATAATGTCTTTATTATTTACATGGTTTCATTTTTCTTGTGATGAAATGATATCCATTTGTTTTATATGGATTATGTTATGATGGGATGATGTTTATGAAACCCATTTTATTCTTTGAGTTATGATGAATAATTTATGTTTATTTTGTGGCACACGTAAGAATGATTTCATTATGAGATGGGTGGGACCTATATCTCCCTCTAATTCATTGGGTAAAGATTTATATCTAATGAGATAGACATGGTTAGAATGAAAAGTAAATTCGGTTTAGTAATACAGGGATGGAATGACAAGTAAACCCGGTTCAGTAATGGACTTTGTCTACTATGATGATCTTGGAAGCAATGCCTTGGCTACTATGGAAATCATATCATGTGCTTAATGGTTCTCCACAATTACATGTTTTATTACCATGCTATTTTATCATGATTAATGTTCTTTATAGATTTATTCCTTACATACTGCCAAGATTTATTTCACAACTCAAGATTTTTATGTTTAAACTTTATGTTCATGTTTTTAAGTTCAAATGTATATAGTTTGTTTTATTTTTTGCATGCTTACCCTTAATGAGCATTTGAACTCACCCTTTTTATGTTTTATTTTCCCCAGGATATAAAGAGAAGTTTTAGGTAAGAAAACCAAAGGGGAAGATCTTTATGGAAGATGTTGAAGATCTTTCACCATGATTAGAAGATTACGTTCCACGTTTACAAAGACACTAAACCAATACGGTCTTTGGGTGTCTATTTTTGTCATTTACTAAGTTTTCTGAAAAATTAATGTAATTTCCATGTACGTCAATCTTTGGGTATCTATAAAGAATGCATCATAAGTGACTGTATAGCACTGATGAGGCCTGACTAAGGTAGAGTTGGCCCTCTTTGAAGAGGTCTACCTGGGCACACATCAATTAGTGTCCAGAAGGACCATGTCTAGACATACCATGATCAAACGAACCTCAATTGGATTGAAGAACCAATGGGTTAAGATGTTGGTTGAACCCATTCCAATAATCTGTGTAGGGTATGTATGTTTATCCTTGTATCCAGATGTATTTATGATGAAATAGATGAAGTACTTCCATTCAGCCATGGATGTAAGATGCAAGTCAAAAATAAATTATCCCTGTTGTCTTTTGTGTTTGTGTACTCATGCATCTTGTTTGTTTGAGTGGATTATTTATTTTTTCAGTAAGGCAAATTAGATAAAGAACTGATTTTTTTTTGTTTCATTAGAGAGATGAATCAGTATGGTGGTTGGGGTGCTTGGGACAATTAACTCATGAAGACAAAGTCTGATGGGATATTCTAATCATCAATGATTTGGAAGGATTTTCTGCATTGGTGCTTCTGGTAGAGTTTATTTAAAGTTCATCATGGTGGAGGTACATTTGATGGTTCTATCAGACTGATGTATGTATGATGATGTTACCAGATGGAGGTCAATCTTTTGTTTGGTTGGGTAAAATCCCCAACACTTGTTTCTTATAGTTTTAAATGAAGAAAACATTTTATGAAAATTCTAACTGGTACCCCTTGAAGTTATGTTATATGATAATGTAATTTCAAAAGAACCACTTGAAGTTATGTTAAATTGTTAACATAATGTAGAGTGAATGGCATGGCTTATGTTAAGCAGTTAACATAATATGCGTCACTACTATGAGAAAAAAGAGCATCAGAGTTTTATGTTATATATAAATTATTTATAAATAATGGAATCAGATATTTTGGAATATTTATAGTATTTATAAAAGTTTTTTATAAATTATATAACTATAAAATGTTAATGTTTAATTGTTTTAATGTTTTTTAAAATTATTATTATAAATATTATATTAATATTAAAGTGTTAATATTAAGAATATATATTTTCAAATTTATAGAGTTTATAAAATGTTTATAAATCATAATAAAATGTATTTTGAGAATATTTTAATTTATAAAATGTTTATAAAATAATTATTTATAAATATTTTATAATTAATTATATAAATTTACCTGAAAAATTTATTAAAAAATTAAAATAATAAATCTTAAATTCTAAAATATAATTTTACTAAATTATATAGCCTACCTTGTGATATTAAGATAGTTTTTTTTATTTAGAGACTGTAACAGTGATTTATGAGGAGTTAATAAATTATATAAAATAAGGCCAAAATATATAAGATTTTATATTTAAAATTATTAATTGTTCATAATTAATTAATTTAAATTATTTAAATTAGTTGGGTCCTTGTTTTAGATATTATTTAGACCACATCAAAGTTTTTATGATTGATTTGATCAATGGTTTAAATATTAGTTAGTATGTAATATTTTTATTATGTGAAAAAGTTTACATAATAAAAATTAAGTTATAAAATGTTTATAATTCATAAATTAGCATATATTTAAATTATTATTATTTATAATGAATGATATGAAAGTGTTCATATTAAATGTGGTTATAAAGTGTTTATATTCAAGATTACAAAATATCCATAATGTATTGATTAATTATATAATGTTTATCATATTATTTTATTCATAAATAATTATAAATTATAAGTATGAGGTTTTGTAAATATTTTTTACAATAATAAATTAAATATGAGATATTCATATTATTTGATAACTAATGTGTAAATTTATTTTATGAATTATTCATATAGTTTATAAATGAGTTATGAATTATAAGTTTCATGATTTATAAAATTGGTTTTGTATACCTACGTCAAATATGGAAATTTATATTTCTTTCTCATGATTAAATAAAATGTTTATTTAATTATTTATTCATTAATATTATTAAAATTTATAATTGTTTTATAGAATGTGTATAATTTGTGTGTTAAATATAAAAATTCATTTTTGTTTCTAATGTTAAATAAAACTTTTTTTAAGTTTTTATTGCTTTTTATTATTCATCATTATAAATTTTTTTATATAATATGAATAATGTGTATTCTTTATTTATGTTATTAATTTTTTATATGAGATAAATACTTTCATTATATGCCATCTGTGACTCTATAAAATTAAGTTTTTCATCTACCCTAACCTAGGTTTTTTATTTAACTTATGATCTTGACAATAGTTTTTTAATATAGTTTTTGAATATTATGTGTTAAAGATATAATGAATTAAATTATATCTTTAGTGAATCCACTGTAACACCCCGAGATTTATGAGAAATATACTTTTTAATTTCTTAGTTGTCTTGTGTTGTACGCTAAACCAAGATTAGATTGTGCTATACACAACCCCGTATTAGCTTGTAGTATACTCAAACACTATTCTTGGCTTGTGTTTCACACAAGAGCAACCTTCCTCAATAGCGTGTGTTATATGCAATACTGAGTTTCACATAACAACGATATATTGTTATAATATTATTCTGAACTAGACTTTATGAATAGTATTAACCACATTTTTAATTTTATAACATTATCATTCATCATACACATATTCTAGAACATGTTATGAGAACAAAATAAAATTTTCGGGTAAAATAAGTATTTTTCCAAAAATATAGTTTTGCCACCTTTTGATGGAACACCCACATTAAATATAGTTTTTACATGTTTATGGGTTAAATTTGACAATATAAACTTATTAATTTCAATAAGTATATAAAAATCTACAATGGATAATTTTTTAATATTTTTCTGTTAACTTTCATATTTTGATAATAGTAAAAATACACTAAATTTTAATAAAAAAACTTTTTTCATCAAGATAATTTATATGATTAAATTATAATATTGAATGGTTTTAAAGAATAAATAGAATATATTTTTACCATTTAATATAATTTTAGTCATTATCATTAATTTTACATTGAATTCATATGTAAAAACATTTCAATCTTTTGCAATGTTTTAACTTTTAAAACCTGTTTTCTCAACAGCAGGATTAATTTTAAATTAAATACTGCAACTTATATGTATTGAATTTGAAAAAATGGATTCCATATTTGGAATCAGTAGGTCCTAATTATGTTAATAGGCTACTTTTATTTTTATACATTATGAATAGTAACTACGATAAATTTTATTTACCACAGTTAAAGGTAAATCAGGTAATTAAGGGTAAATATAATATTATAAAATTACCCTAACACTTGTCTTAATATAATTGGATGATTATATTTCGCACTAAAGTATACTTGGGTCGAAATGAAATCTATTGGAACCCACTTGAATGTGATTAAGACCTTTAATTTATTTTATTTAATGAAAGTGAAATATGTCTCACTCAAATTTTAATAATTAAAGTATTTTTAATATAAGGTTATATAGAATATAAATTCGATTATAAATACTCATTTGAAAGATACAATGTTTTACTTTATTATGGTAATTTATTTGTGATTTTTAAGAAATATATAATTACCTTAATATCTTATGCATTAATGATACAAAAATTATTTATTTAGTGAAAAATCAATAATATAGTTTTTATTAAAATAATAATACCCCTCAAAAGAACCATAAACTTGACCAAACCTTATTGGTCGAGTATATCTACACCCTAAGCATCCAAGGGTCTACTTGTGGACCATTTGGAGACTTATAAAACAGATTATGACATTTATATTATTTTATTTTAAATGATGTCAAAGTTGTCACCTTCATAATTTAATAAACATATCATTTTAAAAGTTTGTTGTTTTAATAGATAAATTCGATTAAAAGTATTCTCATGAAATATATTAGATTTATCTTCTTCATGGTATTTTATTTTTAAATTTTATTCAACAAATCGGTATATTAAATAATCATACAAAAAATGTTGTAGTAATTATTTTATTAAGAGAAATATAAAATAAATGGTTTTAAAAATATTAAAATAAATATTATATGAAATAATTAATGTCCTACAAAAATTTTATATATTAATATGAAATTTTAGGAATCTATTGAATATTATTTCTCAAATATATCCTCTGTGTGGTGTTTATTTAAATTCAAATAAATAAATAGCGTCAAAATTGACACTATTGATATTTTATAAAAATAACATATTATTAAATTTTTTAAAAATCACAAAGACATTTAAAAATTATAAATTGATATTTATATGGTATAAAATTTCATAAAGTATCCAATTATGTACAATTCACAACACATAAGTAAGTATTTATAACAATTTAAAATTTAGAAGGTGAAGCAGACCAGTGGTGGACTCTTATTAAGAATACAATGCCCCAAGATGAAATTGAATCCATGGAATGGGATGAGTTCAAGAACCTGTTTTTCAATAAGTACTTCCCTCATATTCTTATAAAAAAGATGGAAAAAGAGTTTTTTGAGCTTAAGCAAAAGGATGATGAATCTGTTGGTATATACAAGGTTAATTTTACAAGGCTTTCAAGGTATGCATATAGCTTTTTCATCCAACCTGAATGTAAAGTTGATCGATTCTTCAGTGGATTAAAACCAAGTCTGTGAAGGGAATTAGCTATAATATACTTCAGTAGATATGAATAAATTGTTCATTGTTCTATGAAGGTAGAAATTAATGTTGGTGTTACATATCCATCTCATGGTTTTGATAAGAAACAAAAGATGGAGTTCAAGGAAAAATCTCAAAACAATGGTGAAAAGAAGGCAAATGTTTCGTTATGCTCAAAGTGTGGAAAAAATCATAGTGGATATTGTCTTAAAGGGACTAGAAAATGTTTTAAGTGTGGAAAATAAGGTCATCAAGTAGCTGAGTGCCAAAGTAATGGGAAAAAGGTAGCTAATGATGTGAATAGAGAAAAGACTACAGAGAACGCACCACCAACACTTCAATGCTACAAGTGCAAGGAAGTGGGGCATTATGCTAACCAATGCCCTAATCTAAGGGTTAATGATGATCGAAATATAAAACCTCTTAATGCAAAGGAAAAATAGAAAGTCACATGCAATCACTATTGGCGATGTTGATTTTGACAACGAATTTGTGGAATGATTAAGTGTTTATGTAATGGGATTCTAAAATAGTGTTGTGGAATCTCATTTATAGTATCGTGGAATATTTTAACATCTATGTATTGATTTTCAATAATTGTATGGTACCAGTAACCATGAAAATTGATTGAAATATTTTTGGAAATCAGAGGATATGAGCATAATGAAGGGATAAGGATAAAATAATATGTTTGATAGTATTAATGAGCTCAAGACTGATATAAGGGAAAAGTGATATCATGGTTTGTGTATACAGAAATTTTGGGATTTTGGTATGTGTAAAGAATTAACTTTTGACAACATTCATGTTTTAACTAGGGTTCTATGGTAATTCATGTTTCAAGAGAAAAATGATCAAGGTATTCACATGTAAGGAATGTGACCAATAAGATATATCATATGATATATGGGGGATAAATGATGGTATTAACATTCTCGGTAGATGAAATTTCTAGTAATCATTTTCTTTATACTATGAGATTGGACATAAGTATTTTCGATAAGCTTAAAGGTTGGATTGGATTAAGTTGGACATTAGATAGTATTTTTTAAGGCTAAAACTTTTTTCTAGAATTTTATAATAGTATTATTTTAGAAAAAGGACAACCTATAGGACCGACGACAACCTGTCGCGTCGGACAAGGATACGGGAATCGAACCCACAACCGAAGTGAAATATGCCTTTATCACCTACCAATAGCTTACACGAAGTCCCTGGTTAGTAGAAATTAGTTTTATTTTATTAAGTGGTATGATAGATGAATTATAAGTCCATTTTTGGAATAATATACAATTAATATCACCATATATGTACTTATGTATATTTAATAAATTTTTCTAACCATTTGTTTGAGATAGTTGGAATGACCCATCATTCTATGACACGATCTACTAACATTTCATGAATGACAAATTCAACTTCATTTCATTAATATATGAAGTGGAAATCATGAAAGGAATGACCAACAATGAGATTGTTCCAAAATCAAGTAAGTATTTCTTCTAATTCAAAATTTTCAAATTCATGGAAAGGATCTTGGAAACCAAAAATGTTGTCCTAGTACCCTCATATCCACTGAATCAGATGGTACCTTAGATCATCCCGAATTTAGGGTTTTGTGAAAATTGATTTTTTCATAGCCATGTTCTCTACCACTCTCCATCAGAACTTGATGGTCAAATTTCTCTTCCATATCAATGTTTTCACCTATGTTCTCCTATCTGGAAACCCAGTGATGAGTTAATTTGGGTAACTATTAGGTTTCTTTAATTTTTTAAAATTTAGTTTTAGTATTCCTTTTTACGATGTGGGTTTCCATGAAATAAACATTCAAGTAGTAAATGATTTAAAACCCCCAAGTATTTTGAGGGAAAAAATCATTTTAAGGGGGGTAGAATGTAACTCCTCGAGATTTTATGTGAAATATACTTTTTAATTTCTTTGATGTCCTATGTTTTACACTACACCAAGATTTTCTTGCACTATACGCAACACCGTATTAGCTTGTAGTATACACAAACACTATTCTTGGCTTGTGTTGCACACAAGAGAAACCTTCCTCAATAGCGTGTGTTGTACGCAATACCGAGTTTCACTAAACAAAGATACATTGTTATAATATTATTCTGAACTAGCCGTTATGAACATTATTAACCATATTTGTAATTTTATAAAATTATAATTCATCTTACACATATTATAGAACATGTTATGAGAACAAAATAATTTTATCGGGTAAAATAAGTATTCTTCCAAAAATACAGTTTTGCCGCCTTTTGATGGCACACCCACATTAAATCTAGTTTTGACATGTTTATGAGATAAATTTGACAAAATAAACTTATTCATTGAAATAAGTATATAAAAATTTACTTTGGATTTTTTTTTATATTTTTCTGTTAACATTCATATTTTGATGAATAGTAAAAATACGAACATTTTTAATAAAAAACAACCTTTTTCATCAAGATAATTTATATGGTTAAATTATAATATTGAATTGTTTTAAAGTATAAATAGAATATATTTTTACCATTAAATATAATTCAAGTCGTTATCATTAATTTTACATTGAATTCAAGGTAAAAACATTTCAATCTTTTGCAATGTTTTATCTTTTAAAACCTGTTTTCTCAATAGCGGAATTCATTTTAAATTATATACTGCAACTTTTGTGTCTTCAATTTGGAAAACTTTATTACATATTTTGAATTAGTAGGTCCAAATTATTTTAATAGGCTATTATTTTTATACATTATGAATAGTAACTATGGTAAATTTTATTTACCACAATTAAAGGTAAATCGGGTAATTAAGGGTAAATATAATATTATAAAATTACCCTAAAACTTGTATTAATATAATTGGATAATTATATTTCTCCCTAAAGAATACTTGGGTCGAAATGGAATCTATTGGAACCCACTTGGATGTGATTAAGACCTTTAATTTATTTTATTTAAAGAAAGTGAAATATGTCTCACTCAAACATTAATAATTAAAGTATTTTTAATATAAGGTTATACAGAATAAAAATTCGATTATAAATGATCATTTGAAATCTAAAATGCTTTTCTTTATTATGGTAATTTATTTGTGTTTTTTAAGAAATATATAATCACTTTAATAGCTTATGCATTAATGATGGACAAATTATTTATTTAGTAAAAAATCAATAATACAGCTTTTATTAAAATAATAATACCCATAAAAAGGACTAGAAACTTGACCAAACCTTATTGGTAGAGTATATATATACCCTAATAATACAATGGTAGACTTGTGGACCATCTGGAGCCTTATAAAATAGATTATGACATTTATATTATTTTATTTTAAATGATGTCAAAGTTGTCACCTTCATAATTTAATAAACATATCATTTTAAAATTTGGTTTTTTTAAAAGATAAATTTGACTAAAATTATTCTCATGAAATATATTAGATTTATCTTCATTATCGTATTTTATTTTTAATTTTTATCCAAAAATAAGTATATTAAATATTCATACAAAAATGTTGTAGTAATTATTTTATTAAGAGAAATATCAAATAAATGGTTTAAAAATATTAAAATAAATATCATATGAACTAATTAATGTCCTCCACAAATTTTATATATTAATATTACATTTTATTAATCTATTAAATAATTTTTTTAGAATATATCCTTTGTGTGGATTTTATTTAAATTCAAATAAATGAATAGCATCAAAATTGACACTATTGATATTTTATAAAAATAACATATTATTAAATTGTTTAAAAGTCACAATAACATTTAAAAATTATAAATTGAAATTTATATGGTCTAAAATGTCATAAATTATTCAATTATGGACAATTCACAACACATAAGTAAGTATTTATAACAATTGAAAATTTAGAATATTATTACCACAAATAAAATTAATTAGATTAAATAAAGATAAATCAAATTGATAAGGTTTAAAATAAATTCACAACATGTCTAAATTTTATTGGATGATGAAATTACAACCTTATATCATCTCATCTTCGAATTGGATTCATTTTGGAGGTTTTTATGTGGGGTTTGAATTTATTATAAATCAATATTTGTGAGGTTTCCCAAAGTACCCCTCTCCTCTCTTATAAAAGGGAACCTCCTCCATCTTTTATTCACTCCCTTTTAATCCTTAAAGCTCATACAAACCCTATAAATTGATCTTAATAACCTCTCCAGTTATATTAAAGAGGTTCTGGTCTTCTCAAAAGACCAACTCTAGTGCCCTAAGAGGAAGTTTAAAAGAGGCACATCGAGGAAGAGGTAATCTCTTCTACCGAAGCTTTCAAGTTTCTTTCTTCTTATACTTACTACTATTTATTTGTTTCAATATAAAGTAATAAAATAAGTATAAATCATATACTGATATGTTATTATAAATATGAAACAACCCTATTTTACCTTCTAAACATCCTACTAAAAAAGAAATCACCGTGCGTGCGTACGTACGACTTACCGTCTCCACGACGTGGTGTAATCTGTTTGTCCAACACCACCTTACTTGGATGGGTATAATGGTGTAAATAATAACTTTATATGATTATTATAAAATAATACTTATTCTGAGATATTATATTATCCACTAAAATTCCATTAAATAATTATGAGAATGATATTATCACTCATGCGTACGTAAGGATTACCGTCTCTACGATGTGATGAGATTCATTCTCTATGTTAACCATTCAAGAATGATTATAAAGTATATATAATAAATAATCATGAACTATATGACATAATAATGATACTTTATTTATTTATATGTTAATTACTTACTTCCATTAAATTTAATAAGGAAACGAAAACATCGTTCATGCGTACGTATGACCTACTGTCTCCATGAACGGTGTATTTCATTCCATTTATCGATCTATTATATATATATATTTATATTCTGAATATATATTATATATAAATAATTTTTTACATTCTGGAAGTAATTAATCATGATCTAAGTAATCATATGAATAATTACAATTCAAAACACATATGATAAATGAAACGATTTTACCCAAAACACTGCTTTAACATAGAATTGACAAATGAACGGGTAATATAAAGTTGTAACTGAATCATATATGATATCATAAATATTATTATGGTTCTATTACAAGTTAATAATATGTTTAAACCCACTATACAGGAGTCTCGGACACATACTGAATAAATTGGACATAAGGTAAGAGGTAACTTTACCAATCTCATTTCTATCCGAGATTGTTTATTCGTAAGTATTTACTGGGGTTATATTTATCATCAATGTCCACGTATTCTAAAACTGTTTTCATAAAATGTTTACTATTATTCCATGTATGTTTACAGTCATTTGTACCCTTTTATGACTTTTACCGAATGGTATGGAAGGAATCTATCTTTTGTTTACCATACGAGGTAGTTTTTGACTTTCCTGGAAAAAGTATGAGAAACTTGTTTTTTTAACTTATACAGCATGAACAGATTTTTACAGTCTCATAATGCCTTATTTTTATGAATCTTACTATACAATATTTCATGATTATTTTCAACAAAATTGTTTTCTTTTAAAATTTCATGGCATTTTGTGAAAAGAAAATGATTTTGAAGAAGAAAGGATATTTTCCTCAAAAATTCATTTCAAGTGTTTTATCAAAACTATTTTCCATATAAGATGAAATTATTTAATATGTTTATGTTTCAAGTACAATGTCTCTATTATTTTCATGGTTCTTTTTCTTATGATGAAATGATATCCATTTGTTTTATATGGATTATGTTATGATGGGATGATGTTTATGAAATTCATTTTATTATTTTGGGTTATGATGAATGATTTATGATTGTTTTGTGGCATACGTAAGAATAATTCCAATATGAGATGGGTGAGACCTATATCTACCTCCAATTAACTGGGTACAGATTTATATCTTATGAGATAGACATGGCTGGAATGTAATGTAAACCCAGTTCAGTAATACAGGGCTGGAATGACAAGAAAACCTGGTTCAGTAATGGACTTTGTCCACTATGATGGTCTTGGTAGCAATGCCATGACTACTGTGGAAATCATATCATGTGATTAATGGTTTTCCATAATTACATGTTTTATTACCATGCTATTTTATCATGATTTATGTTCCTTTATGATCTATGCCTTACATACTACCATGATTTATTTGACGACTCAATATTGTGATGTTTAGAATTTATGTTCATGTTTTTAAGTTCAAATTTATATGTTTTTCTTTATTTTCTCCATGCTTACCCTTATTGAGAATTTGATATCACACTTTATATTTTTTCTTTTCCAATGGATTTAAAGAAAGGTTTTAGGTAAGAAAATAAAAGGGGAATATCTTTATGGGAGATGCTGAAGATCTTTCACCATGATTGGAAGATTATGTTTCGAGTTTCCAAAAAACCAAAACTAATATAGTATTTGGGCGTCTGTTTTTTTCATGTATTAAGTTTTCCTCAAAAGTAATGTAATTTCCAGGTATTTTAAGCTTTGGGTCTCTACAGACAACCTAGGGGTAGAGACTTGGGATGAGCTACCCACTAGAGTAGAGGCTTCTGATTTGTTTAAGAAAGGTGAGGGGTTGGCTATCTGTCACTCTACGGTTAATCATATGGATATTATCAATATTATATAGCTCTATGAATTTATATGAAAATTTAATGTATATTATAGATAATATGTATCCAGATATGTTTTAATATACTTTGATTTTTTTCGATGAGTAACAAAAACTGTGGGTTTTGTAAAAAATTATATAGTAATGGAGTGTAACATATTAATTTGGTGGATAAAATAGGGGTTCCAAAACAAAATCATTAGAATCACACATACAAAAAATAATAAAACTATAGAAGATAAATATTTCAAATGTTTAAATAATTATGGATTTAAAATGAATATGATGTATATTAAATTAGCGAGACTAATAAATATCATTAAATACTAAGTTTGAGATTCCTTGTAATGTGGTAATTATCAAGACCTTGATCATCCAACTGGGTAGACCGAGCTAGATGAATACCTCTAGATTATATTGTGAATGGAAAGGAAGATATAAGGGACTCAATATTATCTTGTTGTGTAGGTATAGCTCAGTTGAGTTCCCATTGATTGTATTTTGTTATGTTATTCTTGGAATTTTATTTGGGTTAGACTAATTAGGAAATCCAAATGGTTAGATGCCATAGAAATTGATTTTAGTTTATATATACTATGGATTTTACAAAGAATTATCCTCTCAACTATCCAAGAATCATATATTATATACTAAGAAATTTTTATCTACTGGATATAGTAATCAATTATTTATGTGAACAAATTGGTGTAAGTAATTATGAAATATGGATATTGACTCACTAAATGAGATTTATGTACGAGGTCATCATTTTTAGTGGGATTACTTTCATTAAATTCCATTTATGAAAATATATAAAATTTGATACTTTTATGGTTCAATATTATATTATAAATAAATAATATTTTCATCACCAAACCAAACATTAAGATTAACCCTTGAGTAGGGAAAACTTAATGTAATAATCTCCTATGACTGGTAACAAAAGAAAAATTCTCATGTGATATTAAATGTGTCAAAGAAAAGAAAATTTCAATAAACATACTATTTATGTAGTTCAACATGTGAATATAGATGATAAAAATAAACATATAACGATTCACTTAGGGTTGTAAATGAATTGGATGCAAAATTACCCAAGTAATTTTACTCTCATACACCCAATATGTTTTAGTATATTATTGATATTAAATATATTTTGATATGATAATGACTTTATGAGATTAAATATTTCATTAAGAATTATTTTGGTTAAGGAATTTATTATTTTTTCATCTATAGAATTTTTTTGACAAGAATAAGTAATTTAAGAAAATCTTACTCAGTATCCTAAAGTGTTTATAATTAATGAAATTGAATTTTGATGTCTAGGTTGTTGAACTGTAATGATAATAAAAGTGGGTAAAAGTTTAAATTGGAAGACTAAAAGTTAGTTGGAAGGTCTAACAAAGTTTCTTTGAGTAGATAGTTGGATAGAATGGATTTAAATCTTCAGATTAATTTTATTTTTATCTGTGAAAGAGTTTTTAAAACTCTATAGAATTTCCATATTATGCATCAATTATATAGAAATCAGTTCATAGTTTCTGAAGGGTATATGATACCAAATGTATAATTTACAAGTTTTGTAAATATAAAAAAAGTAAAAAATTTAGGGTATAATTTGTAAAGCTTGTAGTTTGTATTGAATTCATGAAGTAAAGAGTTTCAACATCAAGTATGTGAATGTAAAGGAGTATATCAAGCTCATATGAATCTAATTAAAAGATGTGTATCTTTATTTCATTTATCTTATATGATAATTGACATTGTTTTCTAAAAAATAGTTGTTATGAACAACATGATATTATTAATTGAATAAAAATGGTTTTATGATTCATTTAATTCTATTACATATTTGAAAAGGACACAAGGATAGAAGTTTTTTTATATAGGATCAAATTTTTATATAGTTATTTATTAAAATATGATGGAATTTTTTCCCACCACTCACTAGTGACATATTTTAAAGAAAAATATTATTCTCAATAAATTTATCCAAACACATAGAATACCATATATGATATGGAAATATTAGTTTATTAATTAAATATTACTATACAAGGAACTAAGAGTTATTTACAAACACAAATAAGCTTTTGATTAATCATAAAAGGATATTTTGAGTAGGATATTATGTCTAAGAGGATAGTGAGGGTATATTTAAACTTAAAATTTTATAAAGTTGACAATTAAAAAATTATACCAGTATAAAATTAAAGTGAAATCCTAAAATGTTTAGGATATGTGATGGTAAATAAAAATGTAAATAGTTATATTTATATATTGTATGATAGTGTATGTCACTTTATCATAAAAGTTTTAGGATATGATGGTTAGTGACAATGTAAAAAAATTACCATAATTCCATTATTGTGTTTTCATATCTTAGTGTATTAATATTCATTATTTATTTCAATTCATTCCTGTTGGTATTCCAAGACCCCCTTTTTAAATTTCTATAGGATAATATTAAAACTAGGTTAAATGTTTTTATAGAATAGAGTACCAAAGATGATGCTGTTAATTTTATAAATAGTTCTAAGAAGATAACCTCATAACATTTATTATAGTGAATTTAATAATTTTGAATAAGTTTAATAAGTTAAAAATTAAAAATATAATTACTAAGTCACACCATTTTACAAATATTATTTTATCATATATATTACTCATTAAAGGGTTTAGTGGGAGAGTTTTATCCTGTGGTCACATAAATATGTGTTGGGAATTACATATAGATGTAATGAGTTAACAAAACCCTGAAAAAGTGGAAAATATGATGATGGAAATATAGTTTATCATATATGACATGATAAACATGCTCTTATGTGTTTTTTTGGAAAATATTATTAAAAATGTTTAAGAATATAATATTTATCATGGTTTTATAATAAAACTAAATCTTTATTTATCATTCATTCATGTGTGCTACATTTTACTTTATATAAATGATTGAATGATAATATCCCATTAAAGTGTGACATTGAGTTATCCCTAATCGAAGATCGTCATAGATTATTATGGGTTGTGGTGATATGTTAGGATTAGAATGAATATAATCTTATACCCATTTCAAAGGGTATTATATGAGATACAAAGAATATATTCATAAGGTAATAAGTAGAGACTTATTACTTGGATTGACTCACTAAAGTGTATATCTTGGAATTCCATATAGTCATAAATATGAATATGTATGAATTATTATCATCAATCCCATTACCTAAGGTTAGAGTGTTATCTAGAAAGATAGAATTAATATTTTGATACCTTACTTATTAAAGTAAAAAGTGACTTAGCTAATTAGGGGATTTTTGGGTATATTGCGAATCATGTCATCTGTTAGAGTGAAACCATGATTGGATTTTCCCACTTGTATGATAATTAAATAAATATAAAACTTGATTTAATTAGACCAAGGAAATTCATATCCATGATTATTTAGGTCACATATGATGTGGTTAGCTATATAGATGAAGGACATGTGATCTTATCATCTATTGAATGATGTATTCATTGACTTGGTTATATCTTTTTGAGAATCAAGAAAATATGAGACGAACTATATTAGATTGAGAAGTTACTAGTATAGTGGTCACTCTATGTCATGGTAAAAGGATTATATAGGTATACATATGATGTATATGATACATCTTATGGTTGACATGGTTGTATAATGATATGAGTGTGTTTGATAGAGGTCATAATAGACCACTTAGTAGATTGAGTAGCAGCATTGATTTTCTAGAGGACGACCTTTGCTTAAATATATGAAATAGAGATTTTATATATGTTTTATACACTACTAATACTTATAGGTACACACAGTTAGGCCTTTGGATAAGGACTAGGTTTTGGAAAATGTGTTTGATCCAAAATAAAGAGAGTTCAATGAAGCCGTATCCAAAAGGAGTTTTGAACAGATTCAAAATGTTTTGTGGATTTATTACTGGAATTATTTAAGATTTTAGTGTAATTTGTATATTTTTGGTTATTAAATTATGAAATATGTATATGATACATATGATACAATACATTTTACCCAATTTTTTTAAACTAAGTGCATACATATCCCACCTTGCAGGCTAAGTACATGCATCTGCCACATATGCATAACTTTAAGTTCATGCATCTTCCTATGTGGGTTTATTATGTATAATAAATTATGAATGGATTAATTAGATTTCATTCATTGAAGGAATTCAATGAATCAATCCAATCGAAATAATATATGTTGATATATTGAATATGATCAATGTGTTTCATTAAATGAAATACATTAAGGATAACTATATAAAGGGATGAGATCCCATCAGTTTGGTATAACTGATTGTATAAAATCCTCATAATTCTATCTTCATCATGAGATGAATTTTATCACTAGGTGAAGGCACTAATAGCCCTTCTGTGTTTATGGAATCATAATAATCTTTCTGTGATTCATTAATAGGTGTAATTGCCTCAGAGGTAGGAGGATTTTTCCTACTACTAAGATAATATTTATTAAGAGAATAACGAAGAGTTAAAGATGGATTTCAAATCACTACATGTATGAATTGTTTTTTATTAATTTATATTATATTTATATTATGTTAAGGATAGATCAAGCACATATGTGGGTTTGTTTCTTCTATCTTTGTTCATACGATGAACCTCTAAAACCCATCAAATTGGTATAAACCCTTGTATTTGAATTCTATATGGATATGATATATTTTGAATATTATTTTTTATTATTAAACAACCCTTCCAATTTAAACAACCTTACCAATTCCCAAATGTTTTCGGTATTTCCCACGATTTCTTGGTTGGAGAGGGAATGCATGATTGACTAATCGCTCTTCCCCTCTCCCTTCCAGGACTAAAAAAGGTTGTGATGACCTGATGTTATGATGTAAGGGTTATTATAGATAGAGGTTATAGTTTAAATGATTTGATATGATGATTATGTTATAAATAATGTGACACATGGTGGGGGTCATGCATGGTAGGAGGGAATGATGTTGATATTATTCATGCTCCTGACACCCTACTGTGATGAGGCAAAAATGTGTCGTTTTGGTATGTTATGTGTGGGAGGATAAATGATGATGATGATGTGGCTGTGGTATGTGGTATATGATTTTTATATGGGATATATTGTGATATATAATTATTATGGAAAGAATGTAAGTTCCAAGATATTTCCATTGCGGGATGAGATAGATAAACTATTTGAAAAGTTGTTTCAAGATAATTTCTTGATATATTCTTTCAATAATTTCCTATTATACCTAGATGTGTTATTTGGTGAGTGAGACTTTGCGAGGTTGGGTTATAGATGACCCGTTGTAGGTGTGTTTTGGTTATACTATATATTCACTAATGAATTATTATGCTTCTTATACATTTTCATGAAAGGTTTAGAGGAGTATCCTACTAAGTATTATTATATGCACAAAAATTTGAATAAATTATTTTTTAGGTTTCCTATAGGGAGTTGGTGACCAAGATGGATATTAATTAATCAAGGATTGGGGCTATTGTTGGAGTCACTACCTTAAAAACATCCTTTTGATATTTTATTTTTAGGCTTTGTTTTTTAATAAATTTTACATGCATTTTGCGATATTGGTTTTTATATTATATTATAGAGTTGATTGGTGGTCAGATTTATGTTCCTGGGATTATGAGGGTAATTCCTTCCATTTTTTTTCTATATACTCTTGGTGATAGTTAGAAAGTGTCCTATTGGAGGTGGATTTTGGGGGTCACTCTCACTTTCACTATAGGCCGATGAGTGATTTATATTGGGGGAGGGTCAGAATAATAAACATATTTTTCTACTTGATTAGATTTATAAGATTGTGTCTTAAGTGTTTTCTCTAGTAAAAAAAATTTCCCCATGTTTGAGAGATATTCTCAAAATTTTATATCAGTTAAGAAAATTACTACCATTTTCCCTTATCTTTCAAATTTTTTTGAATGATATTTTCAATAATGAATTAATTTCATCTAATCTATAACACAAGTATTTTTTATATGAGTTTCAATTTTCTTAGGTATTAAATAATTAATTTTATTGAATATAATCCCACCAAAATAATGGCCATATATTTACATTATATTTTTCAGTGGACCAATATCAATTTCTCATTAAACATTCAGTCATTTTTGGAATTTATCTCATTGATTAACCATTTAAGTAGAATAATAGATAAATTATATCATATATAACTCTTGGATAATTAAATATATTTATTTTCAAAATTTATCTTATAGATATTTTTAATACCATTTCTGTAGGAACATAATCCTATTAAGGATATCTATCCAAGTGTAAACAAAAGTTTTCATCAAATATATGAACCTAACTTTTAGGGTCACCCACATTTTCTCATCTTATAGATGATAATCAGTGAGAAATTAATTATATTAGGGTGACTTATAATAAATGATCTAGTTCTTGATGATTTTTTACTTTAGAAATAATATAATAATTAGTATTTTGAGTAGTTTTATGTTTTCTATAGGATCCTAACACAACTCGACTGCTCAAACCCAACCTAGATGTTGGGATAAAATAATAAATAATGCTTAGTTCCATACCTAGACCACAAAAGGATAAGAAATATAATCTAATGACTAAAAATTTCCATGGTGAAACATTTTCCCACATCTGAACTGATACCTATATACCCACAAAAGTTTTAGGAATCTTAAATTTAATCACATATATAAATAAAAAAAGTTTCCCAAAAATTCTCCATATTACCATATAAAAATAAATAAACATAAAACCAATGATAAAAACACCATTATTCACCATAAATTATTGTCAACTTCTTGACTTAACCACTATTAGAAAATATCAACTACCTACAACTCAACCAACAATAACAACTTAATATGAACCAAGATTCATATGTAGGGGGTGGGTGTGAAAAAATAAAAATATTTCCATGATTAATTCTCATGCACATCATTCATATGAAAAATAAGTATCTCATGTGCATTTTATAAAATCATTTCCAACCCATGATGATTGATATAACTAAATTATAACATTACAAAAATAATTAACATAAATATATTTTCATAAAACCATTAATGAAACATGTCACATCTCTATGATTTCCTAATAAATCAACCCACACACCAATTTACACTTAAAAACTCAAAAAATCCATAAGTACATAAGGCTTAACCAATTGGGAAACTCTTAGACATATTTTATACTCATCTTACCAAATGTTCCACCATACTAAAATGGGATTCATAAATTGTACTTGTCTAAACCGATGATCCCTATGCTTATATCCCAATATCCTAGTAAGTGAACCACCTTAGATGGAATCTAATATGCCAAGTGATAACAACCAATGCTAAGGTATTGAATCAAATGACTAAATACAATACCTTTAAATAACGCATATCAATTTATATAATGAAAAATCATACACCATGAATTATCATTCATGCTATAAAACATATTCATATATAAATGAAAAAATACATCATATAATATAGGCTAAATTAATAAATCACCAGGTAAAAAAATTCACCTAGATATATGTAAGCCCAAACACTGATAAAAAACATGTGGTATTAATAATAGAAACGAAATGTCATCCATTACCACATCAACCATCTATCTCCAACCTACAAGATAATCCACAAACTATATCCAATAATCTAAATTGAATCAAGGTGAACAATGCATGAGTGTGCATACATGGGTGGGAAATAATGCTCAGTATAGTCATCCTAATCAGTGAGTCAACTCTTAGAAAATATAGTACATATATATGTTAATAATAAATAAGGTTCACTGTCACCACCCATCCTCAGGGCCCGTGCCGTGACTACCCCAAGCCCACCTTCCATAGGCCAGGGGCAGGTGACTAGCACCAAGGCGTAAATCGTGATAAAAAGGGGAAGGAATTGCCTTGTATAGAAAAAAAACACAGAGAGTAAGCAAGCAGTAGTAAACACTAAGTAAAACTGGGTACAATAGTAAGTGCAGAAAAGTAAGTGGGCCGGAATACAAACCCAAACTGAACGTAAAGTACAATTGAAATAGGGAGTACAACAACTGAAAAGTAAAGCCACAACGTCGAGCCATCCACTGGAAGTCCCACCTGAAGGGTGGGTACAGATAGCCGCCACAGATCCTCGGGTCCAGCCATCCACTCCGAGTACGTCCTGTCCAGTGGTCCACCTCCAGGTACCGACCTGCTCTGCAAGCCTCAACCACGATCTGCGCTGTCTGTCGTCTGCAACCAACACAACGTAGTACGAGCATAGCCCATGCAGGGGTGAGTATACGCTACTCATTAGGGACCATGAGACCCGTGAAGGTCTCCTAGAATTAAACAAAGGATAATCCACAAAGGAAAGATACAATCACGAAGTAACATCCGGAACTACTTAGGTATATGCCCATACATATACCTAAGTCATTAATTCCAGTTCGGCTCCAACATCCGAGCCCAAGTTCGATCACATCCACACAGGATAGCACAACACAATCCACATAGGAAAGCAAGTCAATCATATCGAAGATAATGATTGAAAGTCAAGATTCAGCTCACACATGTATACTTCTTCGAAAGTTGATAGAGATGATCAGATGTAGCCACTGAATCATCTAAGCCATTGGACCCACACAGGATCGATAGGTAACTAAACCCTGCAATGACCCACCAAGGATCGATAGGTAACTAACCCCCGCAAGGACCCACAAAGGATCGATAGGTAACTAACCCCCGCAATGACCCACACAGGATCTGAACCACACAAGATCGGTATGCGCTGGCCCAAAAAGGACCGCTGAGCGCTGACCCACACAGGATCGGTATCACTGATCCATGTAGGATCACTGAGTGCTATAGTCGTCGTCGTCGATTCCACGAAAGATTTCTGTACTGTCTTCATCGTCGTCGCAGTCGCAGCCAGCTCTAGGGTTCCCGCACACAGCAAGATCGTTTGAGAGGGTCCGCTCCATGAGCCGAGGGGCTGATACATCAACTGACATGAAGTCCGGAGGTGAAGTATCCAAAAGTTCCGTATCGTCAATAGGAACTCAACATCACAGACGGCGCGTCAATCGGACGTCCGGTCTGTGAGTTATTGGCTGTTTCGTCCCAGGAGCCCAGTTGGTTTTTAAGTCAAAACCAACCCGATTGTACTCCAACTGTGTCCGAACCTCTAGAGGAGTAATCCAAAAGGTCCTTCTCACTAAGAGAAATCCAAAAAAGTCAAGGACACGTCAATCAGACGTTCGAAGCTCAAGTTATAAGCATTTCCGCTCCGAGGGCCCTGTTGGTTTCGTGTTTGAACCAACTTGGCCAAACCAAAGTACTCTAAAACAATGAGTGTGATATATTAAAACGACCGTCTTGATCCAAGGATCGCATCGCAGCTGACGGTGCGTCGATCGGAGGTCCGTAGCCCAAGTTATGGGAAAAATATCGGAAGAGGTCCAAAAGTGGGGGTTTTGGGCCCAGACTGATCCAGCTCGAGACCTCCTGGGTCCGACCGAACCGGGTCGACCCGAACCAGGTCCGGCCCACATGGCTGCGGCCCGGTGCAGCGTGGGTGCGGCCCAGCCCAGCGCGCTGGCGGTCCGCAGGCCAGCTCGGTGTAACTGAGATGGGCGGTCAAGGTGGGGGGGGGGGGGGCTGCCCCCCTGTTCAATTAAAAGCGGCCCCCCCACGTGGAGACTACTACTATTCGGCCAGCTGGGGGATACGAACCCCCTTATTCTCCCCTAACTGTCCAGCCCGCTCCGGCCGGCCAGCTGCTGCCACCACGAGACCGACTGGTCCAGTCCCCCTGCTCCGATGCCAGCGGCCGGAAACCGGCCACTGCGCCCTGCTCCGCAGCAGGCCAAGCCAACGGCCTTGGTCCGTCCGGTGTGGAGCGATGGTGCCTTGCCCCTCCGCCGCGACCCCGCTCCGGCCGCGGTACCCTTTGTGGTTCTCCGGCGCGGCGCGACGGCGCCGCGCATCCTTGCCGCATGATCCCACATGGTGCCGTTGCACCGCGTCACTTTCCTTCGAACTGCAACAACACAAAGATAAGGGAGGATGGTCGGCCGTGTTTGTGCGGTCCAACCCCCTCCTGTTAATTGATAGCAAGCTGTCCAATTTGAAACGCGGAACGATGACGGAAGAATTCACGAATAACAACAACAATAAATCCCCTACCAAGTCGAATTCGTTGAGTGAGGGTTCGTCGCAGAATTTATCGTCTCAGAAGAAGGCGTCGCGGAAGGAGAGGGTCGTTGGCGTCGCGGTACACAACATCGCGTGGTCGATCTCCGAGGATTCAGCATTCTTCGTCGGAGATTGGTGCGTTCTTCACCTTCTTCTACGAAGAAGAAGAAGATCTTCAAGCCTTAGAGCTTTTTTCCAAAATCATCTCAACAAGCTAACCCCCTAATAAAATAAGTGTCTCTCTTATTTTATTACCCATGTCTTAAGTTTGAAATTCAAATAAAGAATTAACTTATGTAATTAAACCTAATTCATTAAATGGAGGGTTAAGGGGGGTTAGGGAAAATGAAGGGGTGGGGTTCGTGTGGGCCCCACCTCCCTCATAACCTCACTTGGGTGGTTACCCCAACTTCCACCCAAAGGTTAACCACTTAGTAAAAATAAAATTTGTTGCTCAATTTTATTTTTAACTTCCACAATTTTTAACAACTTCTCCCGTGTAAACGCAACTCCAGAAAAGGTGTTCCTAAGCAATTAACAGCGCTGCGATTCCATCGGTGCCCTCAGAATTCGATTCTGAGCACCGGTTCAAAAGTTATGAAATCTTGCTCGTTCGTTCACTGAACGTACCCGAGCTAAACTTCGGATAAATATTCTGGGCACACCGGGCCTCCGAATCTGGTGCCTTCAGAAACTGCGTTATTGTAAAATCTCAAAGAAAATTAAGAAAAAATTTCCCTTGAATTTTACAGGTCTTTAAATTACTCCCAAATCAGGGCTTTACGTCCCCGTAAAGATACATCAAAAACTAGGGAAAAAAATGTGGGTAATATGCATGCATCTATGCCTCCCACTCCCAAGTGCTCTCCTAGAGGGTCCCGTGCTGCCATCTGATGCGCACTAGAGGAATCGACTATCCACGTTGGACCTGCTCCTATCGATCCTCGATCTCCACCGAGACCACCGCAAAATTCGTCCCATCATCTATGTCCCGATCCCCATGGTCAATGATATGTGTCGGGTCGTGCACGTATCTCCTCAGCTGAGATACGTGGAAGATGTCGTGCACTCGGTGCAACTGAGGTGGTAGATCTAGGTGATAAGCCACCTCTCCTATCCTGCTGAGGACCTGGAACGTTCTGATGTAGCGTGGAGATAACTTGTCGCCTCGTCCAAATCTCTATAATCCACGTCGAGGTGAGACCCTCAAGAAGACGTGGTCGCCATCCTTGAACTCTAGTGGCCTCCGCCTCCTGTCAGCATAAGAATTCTGATGGCTCTGAGCTGTCCTCATCCTCTCCTGGATGATCAGGACCTTCTCTGTCCTGGCCTGGACCATCTCCGGTCCCACAAGTGCTGACTCCCCAGGGTATGTCCAGCACAGAGGTGATCTGCAAGGTCGGCCGTACAACGCCTCGTATGGTTCCATCCCGATGGTGGAGTGGTAGCTGTTGTTGTACGCGAACTACAGAAAGGGTAGGTGGTCCTCCCAGCTACGACCAAAGTCGAGGACACATGCGCGGAGCATATACTCGAGAGTCTGAATGGTCCTCTCCGTCTGACCATCTATCTGAGGGTGAAAGGCGGTACTCAGACGTAGCTGCATCCCGAATGCCTCCTGCAACCCCTTCCAAAGCCGAGAAGTAAAGCGAGCATCTCGATCAGAGATGATGGAAGACGGAACACCATGTAGCCGTATAATCTCATGAACGTAGAGGCGTCCCAAGATCTCCACTGAGCCCTGCTCTCTGATGGGTAAGAAGTGAGCCGACTTGGTGAGTCGGTCGACAATCACCCAAATGGAGTCGTGACCTTTGGAAGTGCATGGAATTCCAGTCACTAAGACCATAGATATCCCGTCCCACTTCCACTCCGGGACCTCTAAGGGCTGTACCAGGCCTGCTGGTACCTAGTGCTCCTCCTTCACCTGCTGACAGGTGAGGCATCAAGAAATGAACTCTACCACAACCTTCTTCATACCCAGCCACCAGTACTGTCTTTTGAGGTCCTAGAACATCTTCTCCAGTCCTGGATGTACCGCTAAAGGGGAAGTATGAAACTCCCTCAACACCTCCTCCTGTAAAGTAGCTGGTACCATGGTACGTCCTCTATAAAGGATGAAATGCTCTCCTACCAGAGAGAATCAATCAGGTGCCTGTCCTGAGGATATCTGTGCACACCGCGTCTCACAGTCATTGTCCCCACACTGTGCCTCTCTGACCCACTGTAGAAGTAGAGGAGCAACTGTGAGTGACGGTAGAAAGACTGCTCCATCACTATCCACGAAGGATATCTTCAAAGAGGATAGATGCTCTGTCGCCTCCCCAAGTAGCTGAATGCCCGTCCTCCTAGTGAGAGCATTGGCTACTACGTTCCCCTTTACAGGAGTATAGACTATCTCAAAGTCATATTCCTGGAGAAACTCGAGCCATCGCCGTTGTCTTAGGTTCAGGTCCTTCTACAAGAAGATGTACCTGAGACTCTGGTGGTTAGAATAGACTATAAAGTGCTCACCCATTAGATAGTTTCGCCACATCTTCAGAGCGAAGACCGCTGCTGATAACTCCAGGTCATGGGTAGCGTAGTTCTGCTCATTCTACCTCAACTATTGTGATCCATAGGCGATCACTCCCCGCTCCTACATCAAAAAACATCTGAGTCCTGTCCCTGATGCATCGCAGTAGACTATGTACCCTACTCCCTCCTCTAGTATCCCCAAGATAGGTGCGCTGATCAATATCTGTCTCAGCTTCTGGAAGATCTGCTGACATCTATCTGACCACATGAAGGGTTTACCCTTCTTCTTCAAATCTAAAAGCGGTGCTGCAACTCTGGAGATGTCTGGCACAAATATTTGGTAGTACCCAGCTAGTCCCAAGAAACTCTGCACCTCCGTCACGCTCCTAGGTGGATCCCAGGCTAGCACTGCCTCAATCTTCACAGGATCCACCACAACTCACGCCTGAGAGATGTCGTGTCCTAATAAGTGGAACTCGCGTATCCAGAACTAACACTTTGGGAGCTTACCATAATGCTGGTGCTCTCAGAGTGTGTCCAGTACAACCCGCAAGTGGTAGGCGTGCTCCTCCTCTGTCGTCGAGTATATCAAAATGTCGTCGATGAAGACCACGACAAATCGATCGAGGTAAGGCTGAAAGATCCTGTTCATGAGGCCCATGAACACTGCTGGAGCATTGGTTATGCCGAATGGCATAACCAAGAACTCATAGTGTCCATACCGACATTTGAAGGTTGTCTTCTGCACGTCCTCGTCCCGAACTATGAGCTGATGATAGCCTGACTTGAGGTCTATCTTCGAGAACCACCGTACTCCCTTGAGATGATCAAAGAGGTCATAAATCCTCGGTAGAGGATACTTGTTCCTCACCTTCACCTGGTTCAGGTGACGGCAATTGACACAAAGTTTCAAGCTCCTGTCCGCATTCTTGGTGAAAAATGTCGGGGATGCCCAGGGTGAAACACTGGGTCGAATGAATCCCTTGCCCTGCAGGTCCTCCAGCTGTACCCGTAGCTCTCGAAACTCAGCGGGTTCCATAAGATATGCTAGGGAGAATATCGGGGCTATCTTGGGGTACAATTCAATATAAAAGTCTACCTCTCTGTGAGGTGGTAGTCCTGGAATGTCGTCGGAAAAAATGTCCGCATACTGATCCACCACTGTAGGTAAGCTCGGACTCCACACGTCAACTGCTCCTAGGATGAGGCTAGCCAACTGATGAGTGATGGGCTATCCTCTCCTCTGCGTGAGTCCATCCTGTGCTGAAAACGCTCCATTCTCGCCGGTGAAGGTGAACCTGGTCCCATCGGTGGGAGCACATCGCACCTTGCGCCTAATGCAGTCGATATGAGCATGGACTGTAGATAACCAATCCATGACCAAGATGACGTCGTAAGGCCATGATGCCGCTACAAGAAGATCCCAACTGAAGCTCTCGCCTCCTATAGTAAGCTCAAACTGCCAGCACTAGTGTGTAATCATCGAGTCTGCTCCCGTAGGAGTCTCTATCCGTAAGGATCGAGCCAATGGCTCCGTCGGAATCTCTGAGCTCTGAACAAGGGCAGAGGAAATGAAAGAATGACTCGCTCCTTTGTTTATAAGAACTACAACAAGGGTGGAATAGACACATATGGTACCTCGAATCATCTCGGGCACGCCATGGTTATAGGCCTTCACTGCCTGATGTTGTGCTCGTCTCTTCCCGCCAGCTCCTGTGGTCGGGGTGGACCTCCTGGTGGTGGGGGTGGTAGAGCCTCAAAGTGTCTGTAACAGCCCAAGATTTTATAAAAAAATATTCTTTTTAATTTTATTAAAGTCTTGTGTTGTACAACACGCATCCTTGACTTGCCTTGCATTACACGCAATCACGACCTTCCTCGATAGCGTGTGTAATACGCAATACCGAGTTTCACTAAACAACGATATGCTATTAAAATATTATTAAAACTAGCCGTTATGAATAGTAATAACCACTTTTTAAAACTCTGTAAATCTTATTTTTCAAAATGAACTTCATTCTTGGATTCGGAGTATCGAATTTAGCCTAAGGTGAAATTTTGGTACTTTTCGGATAACTTTCATATTCTGATGAATAGTGAAAAATTACTAAATTATAATTAAAAACAACTTTTTTAATCGAAATAATTAATAGTGATAAATTATTAATTTGAGTGGTTTTAAAGTATATTTAGAATATATTTTTACAATTTAATACAATGTTGGTCATTGGATGTAATTTCACATTTAAACCAGACATAATCAAGTGTCAATCTTTTGATATATATTGTTTCCTAAAAACACGCTATTTATTTTAACAGCGGGATTTAATTATAAAATTAATTAATGAAACTTCTATGTTATGAATTTGGTAAAATAGATTTCATTTTTGAATTCGGAATATGAAATATAGCTTAGGATGAAATTTTGGCATTGTTCTGAAAAACATCAATTTTTGATGAATAGTGAAACTACTAAGTGGTAGTTAAAAAAACTGAATTTTTCATAAAACTTAATTTTGACGCTTCTGTGAATGGAATTTCGAAAATCCGAGAGACACGGTTAATATCAAGGACTAAAATGTGGTTCAATGAGATGAAAATAATTTTTTGGTGAATAGTAACTTTTTACTTTTTTACCGCGGTTAATAGTAAATAGGGTAACTAAGGGTAAATATGATATTACTGTTACCCTAACACATGTCCTAATTCTATTGGACAAGTGTAATTCGACCAAAAACAAACTTAGGAATAAAATATGACCATTTAGGCCCACTTGGATTAGATTATGACATTTATTATTAATTTATTTAAAGAAAGGTTAAAATAGTTAAAATCAACGTTTAATAAGTAAATCATTTTTAATATGGGGTTATACATAAGATAAATTCGATTGTAAATATTCATTAGAAAGATAAAAAGATTTCCTACATGATGGTATTTTACTTGTAATTTTTAGACATAAAATAATTTAATTTATTTATGACACAACGATTATGCAGTAATTATCTTATTAATGAAATATTGACATAATTGATGTTATAAACACCAAAATAAATGTAATTTGAGATTTTTTATGAATTCCACTAATTTTCTAGGTTACTATGATATATTAATGTTGATTTAATCAACTTGGTTCGAACATTTAATTCTGTTATGACTTTCACAAAAATCATATATCAAATAGTGTCAAAATTGACACAAAATAGTTTTTAAATCAAATATTATATTATTAATTGTTATTGTATTCCTAAAAATCTAAGGCTCGGCCAAATGACTTAGATAAGGATATATATATTAATAATAAACAATTTGGGGTCCGTTTGGCATGTTATAGTAAGTTTATTAACCATATAGTGAAAGAAAACAAAAAGACATGGTAAAAGTTAAATTATTTAACTTAGAGTTAAATTTAATTGATAAGGTTAAAATAATATCCTAAACTTGTCTAAATTATATTGGTTGATAGGATTTCGACCCCTCCCCACATTATCTTCGAAATAAGACCCTTTGGAACCATTATAAACCGATTTTTACTTTAATATAAAATAATATTTTGAGATATTCCTAAGGTGCCCCTCTCCTCCCTTATAAAAGGACACCTCCTCCCCCTCCTCCTCACACCAAATTGAGCACTCAAGCTCGGACAACCCCTGCCAAAATCTCTTCTCCACTTCCCTAGAAACATCCTATAGGTTCTGGTCTTCCTCAAAGACCAATTTTAGTTCCCTAAGAGGAGGTCTCCAAAAGGCGCTTCAAAGAAGAGGTAATTACCGTTAACAATTCTTTCATCTTTATTTCTTCTTCCACTTCTTCTTCTTAGGTTGTTTCATTATGAAGTAATAACATCAGTATCACTCATATACTGATATGTTATTATAAGTATGAAACAACCCTATTTCACCATCTATCCATCCTACGGAAAAAGAAATCACCGCGCGTGCGTACGTACGGAATACCGTCTCCACGCCGTGGTGTAATCTATTTTCCACCACCACCTTACATGGATGGGTATAATGGTGTAAAGAATAACTATACATAGTTATTAAAACATCATATTGATTCTGATATATTTTATAATCCACTCCAATTCAATTCAATATTTATAGAAATGATATCATCGCTCGTGCGTACGTACGGACTACCGTCTCCACGACGCGATGAGATTCATTCTCCATGTTAACCATTTAAGAATGATTATAATGTATATATAAGAAATAATAATGAAATATATGAAATTATAAAGCTACTGGATTTATGTATATATATACATATGTATGTCATCTACTTACTTCCATTTCAAGACAATAAGGAAAGAAAAACAGCGTTCATGCGTACGTACGGACTACCGTATCCATGAACTGTGTTTTTCATTTTATTTATCTATCTATTATATATATATATATACTGAATATATATGATATATAAATCATATTTTATATTCTGGAAGTGAGTAAATCATGATATAAGTAATAATGATGTCAAGAACAACAAGTCAAAACACCTACGATAAATGAAACGATTTTACCCAAAACGCTTCTTTAACATGGAATTTACAAAAGAACGGGTAATATAATGTCATAAGTGAACCATATATGATATCATAACAATTAATATGATTCTGTAATAAGTCAATAACATGATTTAAATCACTATACAGGAGGTTCGGACACTTACAAAGAAAGTCGGACCTAAGGTAAGGGAAATATCACAATATCATTTTTATCCGAGATTGTTTATTCGTAAGTATTTACTGGGGTGTATTTTATCATCCACATCCATGTTTACTCAATATGTAATATTATTTCCATCCACATAAAATTTTTTAAATCCATTTTTACCCTTCGGTGAGTTTTTAGTAATACGTATGAAAGGAATCTTTTGTCGTTTTTCGTACGAGGTACTTTTTGACTTTTCCGACAAAAGTACGAAGAATGTTTTTTTTAACTTATACGGCACGAACGGATTTCTACTGTTTTATAAAGCCTTATTTTCATGAAGTTTACTCTAAAATATTTCATGACTATTTTCAATAAAATCTCCTTCTTTTAAAATTGCATGATGTTTTGTGAAAAGAAATTGATTTTGAAGAAGAAAGGATATTTTCCTCAAGAATTCATTTCAAGTGTTTTATGAAAATTATTTTCCATCTAAGATAATAAAGGGTTCTGTTTCTATCCATATTTTTACATTGATTTGACTATGTTGTGATGGAATTATGTTTATTAATTCCTTTATCTTATATGAATTGATTTATGATGCCATGATGTTTCAAGAATCCCATTTTTGTTACATGTGTTATGCGATGATGTATGTTTTATGATTATGTGGCACACATAAGAAAGGATTAATTATAAGATGGGTGGGACCTATATCTCCCTCCAATGCATTGGGTAATGATTTTATATCTCATGAGATAGACATGGCTGGAACGGAAGGTTATTTCGGTTCAGTGATACAGGACTGAAACGAGGAGTGAACTCGGTTCAGAAAGGGACTTTGTCCACTAAGATAGTCTTGGCAATGAGTCATGACTAACAAGAAATGATTTTCCATGATTATGTGTGCATGCCACAAAGTTTCAAGTTTCATGTTATGATTATGGTGATCTCATTTTCACTTCTATGATTTGTTCCATGTTAAGATATTATGATCTATTTTGCAGGTTATGATTTTCAAAAAGATATGATATGATTTTTATTTCTTTTGTATACCCTTACTGAGCATTTGAGCTCACCCTTTTATGTTTTCTTTTCCCCAGGATATAAAGAAAGGTTTTAGGTAAAAAAAAAGGGAAGATGTTTATGGGAGATGTTGAAGATCTTTCACCACGATTAGAAGATTATATTCCGAGTTTCCAAAGACACTAAACTATTACGATCCTTGTGTGTGTGTTTTTGTTATGTACCAAGTATTCCGCAAAAGTAATGTAATGTCCATGTATGTCAGGCTTCGGGTCTCTACAGTTGGTATCAGAGGAAAGGTTTAGTCAACCTTTGGAAACTAGGATGCGAAAACGTTAGTGAGATCCCTAGAGATATTTCTAAGGTATGTTTAGGGATGCCCCTAAGGATAAGTATACGTATAGGATATAGTTCTAGAACTATGGTAACAATATTAGATTAAACCAAAGATGATAGATATTTAAGTTACTCCCCCTTTATTATGATTTTTGCATCTAACACTATTCTGTTTGGGTTTTAGAAAATGGCTGGAAACAAGATGATTCACAATAATGGAGGATATGATGGACAATGGAATGATATTCTTCATGAGCAACCAAATGAAATGGGATTTGGAAGTCCAAACATCATTATTATGCCGAATCAGCAATCTCATAATATGATCAATAAAGTAAAATTTGGTAAGTTTCTTGACTCGACTAATAAGAGAAAGATGGAGTTCCATGATGATCATAGAGGAAAGAAAGTTCAATTTCCCCAATGTAAATCATGTGGGAAGAGGCATCAAGGAGAATGTTTCAAGGGAACTGGAAGATGCTTTGGGTGTGGAAAAGAAGGACACAAAGCAAGTAAGTGCAAAGGAAAAGGGTCGGTTAACACCATGGATGAGGATAATGGTAATGCTACGACATCAAAAATGGTTAAGTGTTTTAAATGTGGAATGTACGGGCATTATGCAAACCAATGCCCTAAGGGAAAGTCTCATGAAGAGAATCAGTATGGTCGTATGGGAAGTATTTATGTTGATGATGATGAAGAGACTACAAATGATATGTGAGATGAAAGAATTGTTGAATCTTGGACAATGGTTTAAGAATGTAGTGGAATGATTACATGTTTATCATGTGTAATGTTGGAATAACGAAACATCTAAGGATTGTTACACTATTGTCTTTCCTTGAGTTTTGAAAGTGTATGATTAATGTTACCAGTATCCATGGAAGGTTATTCAGATATTTTTGGAATGTAGATGATATGCGCATAATGTAGGGATAAGGAGAAAATTAAATGTTTGATAGTATTCATGAGCTCATGACTGATATAAGGAGAAGGTTATATTATGGTTTGAGTATATAGAGTTTTTGGATTTTGGTATGTGGAAAGTGTTAACTTTTAACAGTATTCATGATTTCACTAAGGTTCAATGGGTATTCATTCTTCAATAGAATACATGATTAAGGCCTTTGAATGTTTGGAATGTGACCAACAAGACATATCTTATGATATATTGGGATCAACGACTGTATTAAATCTCTGGTAATCGTTTTCACTATATTATGAGAGTGGACTGCAGTATTATGGATAAGCCTAAAGATTACAATGGATTATGTTGGACAAAAGTTAGTATTGTTTAAGGATAGAAGTTCTTTTTTTGATATTATTGATGGGATGTTATAGTAATATAGTTTTAGAAAAAGGACAACCTGCAGGACGGGCGACAACCCATCGCGTCGGACAAGGCTGTGGGAATCGAACCCACAACCGAAGTGCGACTGGCCTTTATTGCCTACCACTGGCCTACAGGAAGTCCCTGTTTAGTAGAAACTAGTTTTATTATATTAAGCAGTATGATATATGAAGTATAAGTCCATTTTAGGAACCATATATGATTAATCTCACTATAGATCGACTTATGTATATAAGTTTTGCTAACCTTTTGTTTGAGACAGATGGAATGACCTGTCATTCTATCACATGATCTGCTAACACTTCACGAATAACAAATTCAACATCATTTATTTAAGAGATGAAGTGTAAATTGTTCAAAGCATGAACAACAGTGAGATTGTACCAAAATAAAGTAAGTATTTATTCTAATTCAAATTTTCAACTTTAGGGGAAATGATCTTGAAAACCAAAAATGTTGTCCTAGTGATCTTATACCTGATGAATCAGATGGTACCTTATATCATCACAAATCTATGGATTTGTGATTACTGGCTTTTCCATAGCCATGTTCTCTACCACTCTCCATCAGAACATGATGGTTAGATTTCTCTTCCATATCCATATTTTCACCTATGTGGAAACCCAATGATTAGCTTATTTGGGTAACCGTTACGTTTCATACTTTTGTTTTTAAAGATTGGTTTTGATATTCCTTTTTACGATGTGGGTTTCTATTAAAGAAACTTTCAAATAGTAAACCATTTATAACCCCGACGAATTTCGAGGGCGAAATTCATTTTAAGGGGGGTAGAATGTAACAGCCCAAGATTTTATAAAAAAATATTCTTTTTAATTTTATTAAAGTCTTGTGTTGTACAACACGCATCCTTGACTTTCCTTGCATTACACGCAATCACGACCTTCCTCGATAGCGTGTGTAATACGCAATACCGAGTTTCACTAAACAACGATATGCTATTAAAATATTATTAAAACTAGCCGTTATGAATAGTAATAACCACTTTTTAAAACTCTGTAAATCTTATTTTTCAAAATGAACTTCATTCTTGGATTCGGAGTATCGAATTTAGCCTAAGGTGAAATTTTGGTACTTTTGGGATAACTTTCATTTTCTGATGAATAGTGAAAAATTACTAAATTATAATTAAAAAAAACTTTTTTAATCGAAATAATTAATAGTGATAAATTATTAATTTGAGTGGTTTTAAAGTATATTTAGAATATATTTTTACAATTTAATACAATGTTGGTCATTGGATGTAATTTCACATTTAAACCAGACATAATCAAGTGTCAATCTTTTGATATATATTGTTTCCTAAAAACACGCTATTTATTTTAACAACGGGATTTAATTATAAAATTAATTAATGCAACTTCTATGTTATGAATTTGGTAAAATAGATTTCATTTTTGAATTCGGAATATGAAATATAGCTTAGGATGAAATTTTGGCATTGTTCTGAAAAACATCAATTTTTGATGAATAGTGAAACTACTAAGTGGTAGTTAAAAAAACTGAATTTTTCATAAAACTTAATTTTGCCGCTTCTGTGAATGGAATTTCGAAAATCCGAGAGACACGGTTAATATCAAGGACTAAAATGTGGTTCAATGAGATGAAAATAATTTTTTGGTGAATAGTAACTTTTTACTTTTTTACCGCGGTTAATAGTAAATAGGGTAACTAAGGGTAAATATGATATTACTGTTACCCTAACACATGTCCTAATTCTATTGGACAAGTGTAATTAGACCAAAAACAAACTTAGGAATAAAATATGACCATTTAGGCCCACTTGGATTAGATTAGGACATTTATTATTAATTTATTTAAAGAAAGGTTAAAATAGTTAAAATCAAAGTTTAATAAGTAAATCATTTTTAATATGGGGTTATACATAAGATAAATTCGATTGTAAATATTCATTAGAAAGCTAAAACGATTTCCTACATGATGGTATTTTATTTGTAATTTTTAGACATAAAATAATTTAATTTATTTATGACACAACGATGATGCAGTAATTATCTTATTAATGAAATATTGACATAATTGATGTTATAAACACCAAAATAAATGTAATTTGAGATTTTTTATGAATTACACTAATTTTCTAGGTTACTATGATATAGTAATGTTGATTTAAGAAACTTGGTTCGAACATTTAATTCTTTTATGACTTTCACAAAAATCATATATCAAATAGTGTCAAAATTGACACAAAATAGTTTTTAAATAAAATATTATATTATTAATTGTTATTGTATTCTTAAAAATCTAAGGTTCGGCCAAATGACTTAGATAAGGATATATATATTAATAATAAACAATTTGGGGTTCTTTTGGCATGTTATAGTAAGTTTATTAACCATATAGTGAAAGAAAACAAAAAGACATGGTAAAAGTTAAATTATTTAACTTAGAGTTAAATTTAATTGATAAGGTTAAAATAATATCCTAAACTTGTCTAAATTATATTGGTTGATAGGATTTCGACCCCTCCCCACCTTATCTTCGAAATAAGACCCTTTGGAACCATTATAAACCGATTTTGACTTTAATATAAAATAATATTTTGAGATATTCCTAAGGTGCCCCTCTCCTCCCTTATAAAAGGACACCTCCTCCCCCTCCTCCTCACACCAAATTGAGCACTCAAGCTCGGCCAACCCCTACCAAAATCTCTTCTCCACTTCCCTAGAAACATCCTAGAGGTTCTGGTCTTCCTCAAAGACCAATTTTAGTTCCCTAAGAGGAGGTCTCCAAAAGGCGCTTCAAAGAAGAGGTAATTACCGTTACCAATTCTTTCATCTTTATTTCTTCTTCCACTTCTTCTTCTTAGGTTGTTTCATTATGAAGTAATAACATCAGTATCACTCATATACTGATATGTTATTATAAGTATGAAACAACCCTATTTCACCATCTATCCATCCTACGGAAAAAGAAATCACCGCGCGTGCGTACGTACGGAATACCGTCTCCACGCCGTGGTGTAATCTATTTTCCACCACCACCTTACATGGATGGGTATAATGGTGTAAAGAATAACTATACATAGTTATTACAACATCATATTGATTCTGATATATTTTATAATCCACTCCAATTCAATTCAATATTTATAGAAATGATATCATCGCTCGTGCGTACGTACGGACTACCGTCTCCACGACGTGATGAGATTCATTCTCCATGTTAACCATTTAAGAATGATTATAATGTATATATAAGAAATAATAATGAAATATATTACATTATAAAGCTACTGGATTTATGTATATATATACATATGTATGTCATCTACTTACTTCCATTTCAAGACAATAAGGAAAGAAAAACAGCGTTCATGCGTACGTACGGACTACCGTCTCCATGAACGGTGTTTTTCATTTTATTTATCTATCTATTATATATATATATATACTGAATATATATGATATATAAATCATATTTTATATTCTGGAAGTGAGTAAATCATGATATAAGTAATAATGATGTCAAGAACAACAAGTCAAAACACCTACGATAAATGAAACGATTTTACCCAAAACGCTTCTTTAACATGGAATTTACAAAAGAACGGGTAATATAATGTCATAAGTGAACCATATATGATATCATAACAATTAATATGATTCTTTAATAAGTCAATAACATGATTTAAATCATTATACAGGAGGTTCGGACACTTACAAAGCAAGTCAGACCTAAGGTAAGGGAAATATCACAATCTCATTTTTATCCGAGATTGTTTATTCGTAAGTATTTACTGGGGTGTATTTTATCATCCACATCCATGTTTACTCAATATGTAATATTATTTCCATCCACCTAAAATTGTTTAAATCCATTTTTACCCTTCGGTGAGTTTTTAGTAATACGTATGAAAGGAATCTTTTGTCGTTTTTCGTACGAGGTACTTTTTGACTTTTCCGACAAAAGTACGAAGAATGTTTTTTTTAACTTATACGGCACGAACGGATTTCTAATGTTTTATAAAGCCTTATTTTCATGAAGCTTCCTCTAAAAGATTTCATGACTATTTTCAATAAAATCTTCTTCTTTTAAAATTGCATGATGTTTTGTGAAAAGAAATTGATTTTGAAGAAGAAAGGATATTTTTTTCAAGAATTCATTTCAAGTGTTTTATCAAAATTATTTTCCATCTAAGATAATAAAGGGTTCTGTTTCTATCCATATTTTTACATTGATTTGACTATGTTGTGATGGAATTATGTTTATGAATTCCTTTATCTTATATGAATTGATTTATGATGCCATGATGTTTCAAGAATCACATTTTTGTTACATGTGTTATGCGATGATGTATGTTTTATGATTATGTGGCACACATAAGAAAGGATTAATTATAAGATGGGTGGGACCTATATCTCCCTCCAATGCATTGGGTAATGATTTTATATCTCATGAGATAGACAAGGCTGGAACGGAAGGTTATTTCGGTTCAGTGATACAGGACTGAAACGAGGAGTGAACTCGGTTCAGAAAGGGACTTTGTCCACTAAGATAGTCTTGTCAATGAGTCATGACTAACAAGAAATGATTTTCCATGATTATGTGTGCATGCCACAAAGTTTAAAGTTTCATGTTATGATTATGGTGATATCATTTTCACTTCTATGATTTGTTCCATGTTAAGATATTATGATCTCTTTTGCAGGTTATGATTTTCAAAAAGATATGATATGATTTTTATTTCTTTTGTATACCCTTACTGAGCATTTGAGCTCACCCTTTTATGTTTTCTTTTCCCCAGGATATAAAGAAAGGTTTTAGGTAAAAAAAAAGGGAAGATCTTTATGGGAGATGTTGAAGATCTTTCACCACGATTAGAAGATTATATTCCGAGTTTCCAAAGACACTAAACTATTACGATCCTTGTGTGTGTGTTTTTGTCATGTACCAAGTATTCCGCAAAAGTAATGTAATGTCCATGTACGTCAGGATTCGGGTCTCTACAGTGTCGTCCACCACCTTGCTCAAACAACTCCTCTACATCGTTCGCATACTCCCTACAGACCACCATGGTCGACCCTCTGCCTCTGACTAGGTGGTCCCTCAACCGTCTGCTGCTCCTCCGCACGGCGGGTCAGGCAGTCACGAGCAATGTGGCCCTGCCCGCCGCATGTGTAGAACTGTCTGCCTCTTGAAAGACTGGCTCTGCGCTGAGTGCCCCGCACCTCTGAGCCAGTGTCCTCAGGTCATATGCCTGAGGGTCTGGTCTGCCTGAACCCATTTTCCATCTGTCAACTGCCTGCTGCAGAAGGCTCTGCTACGTGCTGCCCTGCGGTAGGTCTCGCTGTTGATGTAGGCTCATCAATTAAGCTCTCGATGAGAAGGGCTCGGTCCAGTACAACTGCCTGTGTTGGAATGCTGAGGGAGATCAGTGATGCCCTGATCTCATGCCTCAGTCCTTGATCGAAGGTCCGGGCCCAGAAGAATGGGTCCTATACCATGTCTGTCGAATAGCATGAGAGGTCTGTAAATCTCGCCGAGTACTGGGCGACCGTCAAGCTTCCCTACCGCAGCTATAGAAGCTCCTGGATGCGCACCGCACGGAGGGTGGCTGGGACGAACTCCTATTGGAAGAGGCTCTCAAAGTCCGTCCAGAGAAGAGATGTCTCGTCATGCACCTGGATCATCAAGCTCCACCATCTACTTACTGCCGCGTGCAAGATACTCACTGCAAGGATCACCATGAGGTCAGCTGGTGTCCCTAACAAACGGAAAACTCGTACAACTACCTCCAGCCAATCCTCGACTGCCTGGGGGTCTGTCTCCCCGCGGAACCTGGGCGGTCACTGACGCTGGAACTCGTGCAGTGCACTAAGGCGACATGCACTTTCAGTGGATGGGGGTGGTGGCATCAGTGGCTCAGTGGGTAGTGGTACCGCCAGTGCCTATGCAGTAATAGAGCCCTACACTGAGGCCTCGTCGCTCGGTGGGATTTCATCACGCACAAAACTCGGAACCCTAGCTGGCTGCCATCATGGGGCCATCATGAAAAGAGATGGGTGCGCCACGGTCAAACAGTATACCTGGTGATCTGACACAAGTAATCACAAAGAAAACATGACACACACATGCAATCAATGTTTTCGTGCACTAAGTCGAAAATCAGAAGTCAGGGTCCTGGTGTACGGATATGTTGGCCGCCGCACCAACATTGGACTCCCTGGACTGATAACCACACTCAATACTCTTAACACTATTGCTTCACTTAGAAAAAGATCATAGTCTTGAGTTCTGCGGTAGAACTGAACTCCTTTGATACCAATTTGTCTCGACCCTTCCTCAGGGCCCGTGCCGTGACTACCCCAAGCCCGCCTTCCATAGGCCAGGGGCTGGCGACTAGCACCAAGGCGTAAATCCCGATAAAAAGGGGAAGAAATTGCCTTGTAATGAAAACTAACACACAATGTAAGCAAGCAGAAGTAAACACTAAGTAAAACTGGGTACAATAGTAAGTGCGGAAAAGTAAGTGGGCCAGAATACAAATCCAAACTAAAAGTAAAGTACAACTAAAAAAGGGAGTAAAGTAACTGAAAAGTAAATCCACAATGTCGAGCCGTCCACTAGAAGTCCCACCTGAAGGGTGGGTACAGATAGCCTCCACAGCTCCTCGGGTCAAGCTGTCTGCTCCGAGTACGTCCCGTCCAGTGGTCCACCTCCAGGTACCGACCTGCTCTGCAAGCCTCAACCACGATCAGCGCTGTCCGTCGTCTGCAACCAACACAACATAGTGCGGGCATAGCCCGTGTAGGGGTGAGTATACGCTACTCAATAGGGACCCGGAGACCCATGAAGGTCTCCCATAATTCCAAAAAGGATAATCCACAATGTAAAGATACAATCACGAAGTAACATCTGCCACTACTTAGGTATATGCCCATACATATACCTAATTCATCAATTCCAGTTCGGATCCCACATCCGAGCCCAAGTTCGATCACATCCACACAGGAAAGCACAACACAATCCACATAGGAAAGCAAGTCAATCATATCAAAGATAATGATTGAAAGTCAAGATTCATCTCACATAGGTATACTTCTTAGAAAGTCTATAGAGATGGTCAGATGTAGCCACTGAATCATCTAAGCCGTCGGACCCACACAGGATCGATAGGTAACTAACCCCTGCAATGACCCACAAAGGATCGATAGGTAACTAACCCCCGCAATGACCCACAAAGGATCGATAGGTAACTAACCCCCACAATGACCCACACAGGATCTGACCCACACATGATCAGTAGCACTGATCCACGTAGGATCGCTGAGTGCTGTAGTCATCGCCGTCAAATCCACGAAGGATTTCTGTACTGTCTTCATCATCGTCACAGTCGCAGCCAGCTCTAGGGTTCCCGCACATAACAAGCTCATTCGAGAGGGTCCGCTCCATGAGCCGAGGGGCAGATACATCAACTGACATGAAGTTCGGAGTTGATGTATCCAAAAGTTCCGTATTGTCAACAGGAACTCAACGTCACAGAAGGCACGTCAATCAGATGTCTGGTCTGTGAGTTATTGGCTTTTTCGTCCTAGGGGCCCGGTTGGTTTTTAAGTCAAAACCAACCCGACCATACTACAACTGTGTCCAAAACTCGAGAGGAGTAAGACAAAAGGTCCGTCTCACTAAGAGGAATCCAACAAAGTCGACGACATGTCAATCGGATGTCTGGAGCTCAAGTTATAAGCGTTTCCGCTCCGAGGCCCCGATTGGTTTCGTTTTCGAACCAACCCGGCCAAACCAACGTACTCCGAAACCTTGAGTGTGATATATCAAAACGACTGTCTCAATCCAAGGATCACATCACAGCTGACGGTGCGTCGATCGGAGGTTCGTAGCCCATGTTATGGGAAAAAGAACGGAAGAGGTCCGAAAGTGGCGGTTTTGGGCCCGAACCGACCCGGGTCGACCCGACCCGGGTCCGGGTCTGGCCTGCTTGAGCGCGGCCTGGTCCAGCTTGCGCGGCCCGGTCCGTCCTGGGTGCTGCCCGACCTGGCGCGATGGCGTGCTAGCAGTCTGCTGGCCAGCTCGGTGTAACCGAGCTAGGCAGTCAGGGGGGGGGGGGACGACCCCCCTGTTCAATTAAACGTGGCCCCCCCACGTGGGGGCTGCTGCTGTTCGGCCAGCCGAGGGTTACGAACCCCCAGATTCTCCCCTGACCAGCCGGCCGAATACTACCGCCATGGGACCAGTTGGTCTGGTCCCCCTGCTCAAACGCCGGCGGCCGGAAACCGGCCGCTGCTCCCTTCTCCGTCGCGGCGCGACGGCGCCACGCCCCTCGGCCGCACCCCCGCTCCGGCCGCGGTACCCTTTGAGGTTCTCCGACACGGCGCGACGACACTGCGCATCCTTGCCGCATGATCCCACATGGTGCCGTCTCACCGTGTCAATTTTCTTCGAACCAAAACAACACAATGATAAGGGTGGAGGGTCGGCCGTGTTTGTGTGGTCCGGCCCCCTCCCGTTAATCGATAGAAAGAGATCCAATTTGAAACAACGAACGACGATGGAAGAATTCACGAATAAAAACAACAACAAATCCCATAGCTCATCGAATTCGTTGAGCGAGGGTTCATCGCGGAATTTATCATCGTGGAAGAAGGCGTCGCAGAAGGAGAGGGTCGTTGGCGTCGCGGTACACGACATCGCATAGTCGATCTCCGAGGATTCGACGTTCTTCGTCGAAGATCGGTGCGTTCTTCACGTTCTTCATGTTCTTCGCGTTCTTCGATGAAGAAGAATAAGATCTTCAAGCCTTAGATCTTTTTTCCAAAATCCACTCAACAAGCTAACCCCCTAATAAAATACGTTTCTCTCTTATTTTATTACCCATGTCTTAAGTTTGAAATTCAAATAAAGAAATAACTTAAGTAATTAAACCTAAGTCATTAAATGGAGGGTTAAGGGGGGTTAGGGAAAATGAAGGGGTGGGGTTCGTGTGGGCCCCACCGCCCTTATAACCTCACTTGGGTGGTTACCCCAACTTCCACCCAAAGGTTAACCACTTAGTAAAAATAAAATTTGTAGCTCAATTTTATTTTTACCTTCCACAATTTTTAACAACATCTCCCGCGTAAAATCAACTCTGGAAAAGGTCTTCCTAAGCAATTATCGGTACTGCGATTCCATCGGTGCTCTCCGAATTCGATTCCGAGCACCAATTCAAAAGTTAGGAAATCCCGCTCGGTCATTCACTGAACTTACCCGAGCTAAACTTTGAATAAATATTACGGGCACACCAGGCCTTAGAATCAGGTGCCGTCAGAAACTGCATTCTTGTAAAATCCCAAAGAAAATAAAAATAAAATTTCCCTTGAATTTTATGAGTCTTTACATTACTCCCACCTCAGGGCTTTACGTCTCCATAAAGATACCTCAAAAACTAGGGAAACAAATGTGGGTACTGTGCACGCATCTGAGCCTCCCGCTCCCAAGTGCTCTCTTGGAGGGTCCCGTGCTACCATCTGATGTGCACTAGAGGAATCGACCATCCACGTAGGACCCACTCCTGTCGATCCTCGATCTCCACTGGGACCTCGGCAAAAGTCACCCCATCATCTATGTCCAGCTCCCCATGGTCAATGATATGTGTCGGGTCATGCACGTATCTCCTTAGATGAGATACGTGGAAGACGTTGTGCACTCGGTGCAACTGAGGTGGTAGAGCCAGGTGATAAGACACCTCACCTATCCCGCTAAGGACCTGGAACGGTCTGATAAAGTGTGGAGATAACTTGCCGCCTCAGCCAAATCTCCGTAATCCACGTCGACGTGAGACCTACAAGAAGACGTGGTCGCCATACTCAAACTCCAGTGGCCCCCGCCTCCTATCAGCATAATACTTCTATTGGATCTGAGCTGTCCTCATCTGCTCCTGGATGATCTGGAACTTCTCTGTCGTGGCCTAGACCATCACCGATCCCACAAGTGCTGACTCCCTAGGGTCTGTCCAACACAGAGGTGATCTGCAAGGTCGGACGTACAACACCTCGTATGGTGCCATCCCGATGGTGGAGTGGTAGCTGTTGTTGTACGCGAACTCCACCAAGGGTAGGTGGTCCTCCTAGCTATGACCAAAGTCGAGGACACATGCGTGGAGCATGTCCTCAAGAGTCTGAATGGTCCTCTCCGTCTGACCATCTGTCTGAGGGTGAAAGGTGGTACTCAGATGTAGTTGCATCCTGAACGCCTCCTGCAACCCCTTCCAAAGCCGGGAAGTAAAGCGAGCATCTCGATCGGAGACGATGGACGATGGCACAACATATAGCCATACAATCTCCTAAACATAGAGGCGTCCCATGTTCTCCACTGAGCCCTGCTCTCTGATGGGTAAGAAGTGAGCCGACTTGGTGATTCGGTCGACAATCACCCAAATGGAGTCGTGACCTCTGGAAGTGCGTGGTAGTCCAGTCACAAAGTCCATAGATATCCCATACCACTTCCACTCCGGGACCTCCAAGGGCTGTACCAGGCCTGCTGGTACCTGGTGCTCTGCCTTCACCTGCTGACATGTGAGACATCGAGAAACGAACTCTGCCATAACCTTCTTCATAACCGGCCACCAGTGCTATCGTCTGAGTTCTTGGTACATCTTCTCCACTCCTGGATGTACCGCTAAAGGGGAAGCGTGAAACTCCCTCAAAACATCCTCCTATAAAGTAGCTGGTACCATGGTACGTCCTCTGTAAAGGATGGCGTGATCTCCTCCCATAGAGAATCCATCAGGTGCCTGTCCTGAGGATATCTGTGCACATCGCGTCTCACAGTCATCGTGCCCACACTGTGCCTCTCTGACTCGCTGTAGAAGTGGAGGAGTGATTGTGAGTGACTGTTGAAAGCCTACTCCATCATTATCCATGAAGGATATCTGTAAAGCGGCTAGTTGCTCTGTCGCCTCTCCAAGTAGCTGAATTCCCGTCCTCCTGCGGAGAGCATCGGCTACTACGTTCCCCTTTCCAAGAGTATAGACTATCTCAAAGTCATGGTCCTGGAGGAACTCGAGCCATCGCCGCTGTCTCAGGTTCAGGTCCTTCTACGAGAAGATGTACCTGAGACTCTGGTGGTCAGAATAGACTGTAAAGCGCTTTCCCATCAGATAGTATCGCCACATCTTTAGAGCGAAGACCACTGCTGCTAACTCCAAGTCATGGGTAGCATAGTTCTGCTCATGCTGCCTCAACTGTCATGATACATAGGCGATCACTACCTGATCCTGCATCAGAACACATCCAAGTCCAGTACCTGATGCATCACAGTAGACTACGTACCCTACTCCCTCCTCTGGTATCCTCAAGATAGGTGCGCTGGTCCGTCTCTGTCTCAGCTCTTGGAAGCTCTGCTGGCATCTGTCTGACCATACGAAGGGTTTCCCCTTCTTTGTCAAATATGAAAGTGGTGCCTCAACTCTGGATAAGTCTAGCACAAATCTCCAGTAGTACCCACCTAGTCCCAAGAAACTCCGCACCTCCATCACGCTCCTGGGTGGCTCCCAGGCTAGCACTGCCCCGATCTTCGTAGGATCCACCGCATATCCCACCTCAGAGATGACGTGTCCCAAGAAGTGGACCTCGCGTATCCAGAACTAAAACTTCGAGAGATTACCATAAAGACGGTGCTCTCGGAGTGTGTCTAGTACAACCCGCAAGTGGTAGGCGTGCTCCTCCTCTGTCGTCGAGTATATCAAAATGTCGTCGATGAATACCACAACAAATTGATCGAGGTAAGGCTGAAAGATCCTGTTCATAAGGCCCATGAACACTGATGGAGAATTGGTTATGCCAAATTGCATAACCAAGAACTCATAGTGGCCATACCGACATCTGAAGGCTGTCTTCTGCACGTCCTCATCCCGAACTCTGAGGTGATGATAGCCTGACCTGAGGTCTATCTTCGAGAACCACCGTGCTCCCTTGAGCTGATCGAAGAGGTTGTCAATCCTCGGTAGCGAATACTTGTTCCTCACGGTCACCTGGTTCAGGCGATGGTAATCGACACAAAGTCACAAGCTCCCGTCCTCCTTCTTGGTGAACAATATCGGGGATGTCCAGGGTGAAACGCTGGGTCAAATGAATCTCTTTCCCTTCAAGTCCTCCAGCTCTACACGTAGCTCTTGAAGCTTCGAGGGTGCCATCAAATATGCTGGGGTGGATATCGTGGCTGTCCCGGGGTATAGGTCAATATAAAAGTCTACCTCTTTGCGAGGAGGTAGTCCTGGAATGTCGTTGGGAAAAACGTCCGCATAATGATCCACCACTGTAGGTAAGCTCGAACTCCGCACATAAACTGCTCCTAGGATGAGGCTAGCCAACTGATAAGTGATGGGTTGTCCTCTCCTCTACGTGATCCCATCCTATGCTGCAAAGGCTCCCTTCTCACCGGTGAAGGTGAACCTGCTCCCATCGGTGCGAACACATCGCACCTTGCGCCTAATGCAGTCGATATGAGCATGGACTGTAGATAACCAATCCATGCCCAAGATGACGTCGTAAGGCCTCGATGCCGCTACAAAAAGATCCCAGCCGAAGCTCTCGCCTCCTAGAGTAAGATCACACTGCCGACACTAGTGCGGAATTGTTGAGTCTACTTCCGTAGGAGTATCTAGCCGTAAAGATCGAGCCAATGGCTCCGTCAGAATCTCCGAGCTCCAAAAAAGGGTAGCGACAATGAAATAATGACTCGCTCCTATGTCTATAAGAACTGCAGCAGGGGTGGAATAGACACATATGGTACCTCGAATCATCTCGGGTGCACTGTGGTCGTAGGCCTCCACTGCCTGAAGCTGTGCCTGTCTCTGCCCGCCATCTCCTTGTGGTCTGGGTGGACCTCCTGGTGGTGGGGGTGGTAGAGCCTCAAAGCGTCGCCCACCACCTGCTGCTCGGCCAGCTCCTCTGCCTCATCCACCTGCTCCCTGCAGACCGCCACGGTCTACCCTCTGCCTCTACCTGGGTGGTCCCTCAACCGTCTGCTGCTCCTCCACACGGAGGGTCGGGCAGTCACGAGCCATGTGGCTCTTCCCACCACATGTGTAGCACTGTCTGCCTCTCGAAAGACTGGCTCTGCGCTGAGTGCCCCGTACCTCTGAGCCAGTGTCCTGAGGTCGTCTGCCTGAGGGTCTGGTCTGCCTGGACCCATGTGTCATCCATCAAATTCATGCTGCAGAAGGCTCTGCTACGTGCCGCCCTGCGGTAGGTCTCACTGATGATGTAGGCTCAACAAGGAAGATCTTGATGAGAAGGGCTCGCTCCAGTACCCCTGCTTGTGTCGGAATGATGAGGGAGATCAACGATGCCCTGATCTCATGCCTCAGTCCCTGCTCAAAGGTCTAGGCCCAGAAGAATGGGTCCCATACCATGTCCGTCGAATAGCGCGAGAGGTCTGTAAATATCGCCGAGTACTAGGCGACCATCAAGCTGCCCTGCCGCAGCTGTAGAAGCTCCTGGATGCGCACCACACGAAGGGTGGCCAGGACGAACTCTGAGCGGAAGAGGCTCTCAAAGTCCGTTCAGAGGAGATATGCCCCGTCGTGCACCTGGAGCATCAAGCTCCACCATATTCCTGCTACCGCGTGCAGGAGACTCACTGCAAGGATCACCATGAGGTCTGCTGGTGTCCCTACCAAATGGAAAACTCGTACAACTGCCTCTAGCCAATCCTCAGCTGCCTGGGGGTCCATCTCCCCACGGAACCTGGGTGGTCGATGACACTGGAACTCGTGCAGTGCACTAAGGTGACGTGCACTCTCAGCGGCTGGGGGTGGTGGCATCGGTGTCTCAGTGGGTAGTGGTACCGCCGAAGCCTCTGCAGTAATAGGCCCCTGCACCAAGGCCTTGTCGCTCGGTGGGATATCATCACACACAAAACTCGGAACCCTAGCTGGCTGCCACCGTGGGGACATCCTGAAAAGAGACAGGTGCGCCATGGTCAAACAGTATACCTGGTGAGCTGACACAAGTAATCACAAAGAAAACATGAAACACACATGCAATCAATGTTTTCGTGCACTAAGTCAGAAATTAGAAGTCAGGATCCTGGTGCACGGATACGTCGACCGCCGCACCAACACTGGACTCCCTGGAATGATTACCACACTCAATACTCTTAACACTATTGCTTCACATAGAAAAAGATCAGAGTCCTGAGTTCTGCAGTAGAACCGAACTCCTTTGATACCAATTTTCCACGACCCGTCCTCAGGGCCTGTGCCGTGACTACCTCAAGTCCGCTTTCCATAGGCTAGGGGCTGGCAACTAGCACCAAGGCGTAAATCCCGATAAAAAGGGGAAGCCATTGCCTTGTAATGAAAACAAACACACAGAGTAAGCAAGCAGAAGTAAACACTAAGTAAAACTGGGTACAATAGTAAGTGCGGAAAAGTAAGTGGGCCAGAATACAAACCCAATCTAAAAGTAAAGTACAACTGAAAAGGGGAGTACAATAACTGAAAAGTAAAGCCGCAACGTCGAGCCGTCCATTGGAAGTACCAATTGAAGGGTGGGTACAGATAGCCTCCACAACTCCTCGGGTCCAGCCGTCCGCTCCGAGTACGTCCCGTCCAGTTGTCCACCTCCAAGTACCGACCTTATCCGCAAGCCTCAACCACGATCAACGATGTCCTTCGTCTACAACCAACACAACGTAGTTCGGGCATAGCCCGTGTAGGGGTGAGTATACGCTACTCAGTAGGGACCCCGAGACCCCTGAAGGTCTCCCAGAATTCCACAAAGGATAATCCACAAAGGAAAGATACAATCATGAAGTAACATCCAACACTACTTAGGTATATGGCCATACATATACCTAAGTCATCAATTCCAGTTCGGCTCCAACATTCGAGCCCAAGTTCGATCACATCCACACAATATAGCACAACATAATCAACATAGGAAAGCAAGTCAATCATATTGAAGATAATGATTGAAAGTTAAGATTCAGCTCACATAGGTATACTTCTTCGAAAGTCAATAGAGATGATCAGATGTAGCCACTGAATCATCTAAGTCGTCGGACCCACACAGGATCGATAGGTAACTAACCCCCGCAATGACCCACAAAGTATCGATAGGTAACTAACCCCCGCAATGACCCACAAAGGATCGATAGGTAACTAACCCCCGCAATGACCCACACAGGATCTGACCCACACAGAATCGGTATGCGCTAGCCCACACAGGACCACTGAGCGCTGACCCACATACGATCTGACCCACAATGATCGGTAGCACTGATCCACGTAGGATCACCGAGTGCTGCAGTCACCGCCATCAAATCCACAAAGGATTTCTGTACTGTCTTCATTGTTATCACAGTCGCAGCCAGCTCTAGGGTTCCCGCACACAGCAAGCTCATTCGAGAGGGTCCGCTCCACGAGCCGAGGGGCTGATACATCAACTAACACGAAGTCTGGAGTTTATGTATCCAAAAGTTTTGTATTGTCAACAGGAACTCAACGTCACAGACGGCACGTCAATCGGACGTCCGGTCTGTGAGTTATTGGCTTTTTCGTCCCAGTGGCCCGGTTGGTTTTGAAGTCAAAACCAACCCGACCGTACTCCAACTGTGTCCAAACCTCGAGAAGAGTAAGACCAAAGGTCTGTCTCACTAAGAGGAATCCAACAAAGCCGACAACACGTCAATCGGACGTCCGAAGCTCAAGTTATAAGAGTTTCCACTCTGAGGGCCCGATTGGTTTCGTGTTCAAACCAACCCGGCCGAACCAAAGTACTCCAAAACCTTGAGTGTGATATATCAAAACGACCGTCTCGATCCAAGGATCACATCGCAGCTGACGGTGCATCGATTAGAGGTCCTTAGCCCAAGTTATGGGAAAAAGACCGTAAGAGGTCCGAAAGTGGGGGTTTTGGGCCCAGACCGACCCGGCCCGAACCGGGTTGACCCGACCCAGGTCCGGGTCTGGCCCGGCGTGCTGGCTATCTGCCGGCCAGCTCGGTGTAACCGAGCTGGGCGGTCAAAGGGGGGGGGGGGGATGCCCCCCTGTTCAATTAAAAGCGGCCCCCCACGTGGGGGCCGTTGCTCTTCGGCCAGCCGGGGGTTAAGAACCCCCAGCTTCTCCCCTGACCGGCCGACCCGCTCCGGCCGGTCGGCTGCTACCGCCACGAGACTGGCTTGTCCGGTCCCCCTGCTCCGACACCGGTGGCCGAAAACTGGCTGCCGCTCCCTGCTCCGCCGCTACCTTGGTCCATCCGGCGCGGCGTGACGGCTCCGCGCATCCTTGCCGCATGATCCCACGCGATGCCATTGCACCGCGTCACTTTACTTCGAACCGCAACAACATAAAAATAAGTGAGGAGGGTCGGCCATGTTTTTGTAGTCCGACCCCCTCCCGTTAATCGATAGCAAGAAGTCCAATTTGAAACGAGGAACGAAGATGGAAGAATTCACGAATAACAACAACAATAAATCCCCTACCTCATCGAATTCGTTGAGCGAGGGTTCGTCGCGGAATTTATCATCGCGGAAGAAAGCGTCACAGAAGAAGAGGGTTGTTGGCGTTGCGGTACACGATGTCGCATAGTTGATCTCTGAGGACTTGACAATCTTCATCTGATATCGGTGCGTTCTTCGCGTTCTTCGACGAAGAAGAAGAAGATCTTCAAGCCTTAGAGATTTTTTCCAAAATCCCCTCAACAAGCTAACCCCCTAATAAAATAAGTGTCTCTCTTATTTTATTACCCATGTATTAAGTTTAAAATTCAAATAAAAAATTAACTTAAGTAATTAAACCTATGTCATTAAATAGAGGGTTAAGGGGGGGTTAGGGAAAATGAAGGGGTAGGGTTCATGTGGGCCCCACCTCCCTCATAACCTCACTTGGGCGGTTACCCCAACTTCCACCCAAAGGTTAACCACCTAGTAAAAATAAAATTTGTAGCTCAATTTTATTTTTAACTTCCACAATTTTTAACAACTTCTCCCGTGTAAACGCAACTCCGGAAAAGGTGTTCCTAAGCAATTACTGGCGCTGCGATTCCATCGGTGCCCTCAGAATTCGATTCCGAGCACCGGTTCAAAAGTTAGGAAATCCTGCTCATTCATTCACTGAACGTACCCGAGATAAACTTCAGATAAATATTCTGGGCACACTGGGCCTCGGAATCAGGTGCCATGAGAAACTGCGTTCTTGTAAAATCCCAAAGAAAATTAAGAAAAAATTTCCCTTGAATTTTACGAGTCTTTACATTCACATAAACTCACATAAACATACATCATCATTATTAAAACAATATTCATGATCAATTCTCATAAAGATACTCATATATAACTTATATCATACTCAAGAAATAGAAATATTTACATATATATATATATACCTGATTTCATAAGAATAATATAAAAGTACTCTCTCAGACTAATCCCTATTATAGGGTCACCATGATTTTATAGCTCAATCTATTATCTCTTTCACCAGACATGATACCCATGGAAAAACTCTAACTATACTTTCCCACTACATCTTGGATATTGGATCTCATCCACCCCACATGTGATGGTAATCATTAAATAAAAATAACCTTAGAAAGTAATAATATTATTTCACACCCCTTCATAGTTTTCTGGCATAATAATTCATCCTAAATACAAAAATCTATATATTTATGGAAATATATTTCTCTACACATCCATGAGATACTATATAAAATACAAACTTCCACATATCCATAAAATTTTAGAGGAAATAAAAGTATCCAACAATACCATACCAAATACGTAGTTTTATATATAGTTTTACCTAACCTAATTTTGTGAGTATAGTATGAATAATAATTCATTTTATCATTTTTCACCTCAATCCAAGATCCACGAGATAGAAATAGTGTAAAAAATATAGTGAAATATCATTCATCACAATGTTGTATTAGGGATGCTAGAGGAATTTCACACCTCCAACAATCCCATATGGATGATGATAGATAAATTATTAATCTCCACCAATATTATAATGAATATCTATCCTAATTTAACCTAGAGTTGGGGGCTAGTGGGAAAATATACACATATAATTCATCGCTAGTCTCTACCTAGATCAGTGGGTGAAAGGGATAAAGTTCATCTTCATATCAATCTAACCCAAACCAATGAGTGGGTGTAAACGAATTTATTGTAGTATCCCAATGCACCAATTTTTTATTGTATTTCATTACATTTAAATGTATATGAGAACACTTGTAAACATACTTTATTCAAATCAATCACCCCAACTGGTTGCACGAGACTTTCCAAATAATAGTCCAAATATATCATAGCATCAAAAATTTATTTTCACTATCCTTTCCTATTGAGACAATGATAATACTATAAATAATAATCCGAAAACAACTAAGTATTTGTTATTAAATTTTTTAGATAACTACCACATAGCTTAGATGATAGAAATCTGCACATTATTGAGTCACACAAGATAGATCTAAAGTGATGAAAATATTATCACTAATTTATAAACCATTCTCATATATTATCTAAATATTTATAATAAATATTCCACCTATTTAATTTATAAACTTCATGTAACTATTCTACATTATATTTCCATCAATTACAATACATTCATTATGTCCTCATAACTCTATCAAAATGGTATTTCACCACCAGTAAGATATTCTTTTATCATTGATAAGCTCAATATTTCATTTTCTTTAAAATCAAACAATATTAGGTAACCTTACAATACTTTTATTATTCATCATATTTATCCACATTTATTGGTTTCAATAATTATCATGTCTGGATATATATAGATATATATTATCTGATTAGCTCTATATGGTTTCTACATTGAAAACACAATTAAGTATTCACTATGTTATTCTTTAAAATTTATGTTACATTTAAGTAAATGACTATTATCAATCATACATTATTTATAATTATAATATATATTATAATAATTATATTTCTTCTATATCAATATAAATACCATATATTAATTTTGTTAATTATTTATAACCTTTCCATTTACAAAAGTTTAACATTTAAAAATCTATTTATTCATAATTAATTTTATAAAATCATTTAGTGGTGTCAAATTAACTCTAGGGAATATCATTATAAAATTAAATGATTTATTTATTTTATGATTATAAAAATTTTATCATCCTATCAAAACATATAAATTTTCAACATAAGTTAATCCACATTCTCCCTTGGGTAAATAGTTCTTTATCATAATTGGTCTAAGTTACACATTTATTTCTCCATATAATCCAATTTTTAGTATCATTTATAATTAGTAATAATATCATATAAAATCATCTTAGAGTAAGACTCCCTATTTAATAATTAATATTACATTGAGATGATTCCTTTTATTAATTTAATTCCCAATGTTTGGTAGAATATTGTTCATCTCAACTCTTAGAGAAACCATAACCAATTATTATTATTATTTTTAATAATATTTTTCTCAATTATATAATCATCATATGATTAAGGTATATACCAAATGTTTATAAAATGAAATCAACTAGGTTATATCAGGCTCCATATATCAAGAAGAATCTAACATAACTTTTTTTGTGTATAAATATGAGTTATTATATCCCTCTACATACATTGGGGAGATCTAGAAAACCTTGGAATTCCATGTGGCTCCCCCACTCACCTATGCTTGTGCCGAGTCTCTGTATCTTGGTGAATAAATATTGGATATCTAATCATTGATCAGATGATCTCGAGGCCTTGGATCGGATCTGATCGAGCCATATCCTTATATGTAAATGTGGTAATTCTTGTTTCTATAAAATTAAAATGATTATAACAACCCTTTTAAAGAGGGAGTTCATTCTTTCATGGTTGATGATCCAATATGAGATGCCATCAGATCATATCTATTGGATAGTCAAGTTTAAAAGGGATTATCCGGCCACATGACCTATGTGTCTACACAAGATATATTCTAATTGAATTGATCAAATGACCCAATACCTCTTGCACCATTATAGATAAAAATTTATCTCATCCCCTAATGAGGGTTTATGTGGTATCCTCCCAAACATTCAATCATTGATCAGACAATCCTCATCACACCACTATCTCTTCACCATGATACTTTTAATTGCCACTATCAATATTGGTGGTATAGAGAGAGATAATGTGTCCATTAGACACAAAAAATTACCAAAAATATATTATCCTTACAAGGAATGTGAATATGATCTATTTTCTCCAAATTTAAATCATTTAGTTGGTCAAATCAAAGAGATAATGTGAAATATTTATAAAATATCTTTAAATTTTCTCTAAAACCATATCCTTGTTTTTTTCTTATTCATATTTAATTTAATTTATATATTCATGGTTTTTTAGTCATGTGTGGATCAAATCATGATTCGACCACATGAAGAAATTAATTCAAAATTATCAAAATAAGTACTAAAAATTCTATCTATAATTTCTTTAAATCCATGCATTAGATTTTGAAAATTCCAATGGAATTTGATTTTAATAATCAAAAATATTATGTGTTTAAAAGGATTTTGGAATTATTCGAACATAAAGTCCATATATTTTTTTTGAGAAAATTTTTAAACCCTAAAACATAACCCTATAATATCTCATAATCTATGTGTTAGATTTATAAAATTACTGTGTTATTAGAACTTAGTTAAAAAGGATAACATCATACTAAAATTTCATTGAATGATTAAAATATTAAATAATATATCATTAAAAGATAAGTTAAGGATATAAAATTATCATGAAGGATACATTAAAATCAAAGAACCCTGCCTTGTCCACACCGATCCATGGTTCTCTTGCGATGATCCTCCCTCCAATGGTTGTCTCCATGTTGAGAGGATTCTACGAACTTTATCCCCCTATAAATTATATAAATTATGAATAAGTAGGAGAATCTAGGACTAATAATATTTTATGAAATATTATTAAATCTTTATAAATTCTCACCACTAACTATGAAAATATAAAATGTTACAAAAAATTACCAAAATATGGTCATATGGGAAACACCCTATTTGAGACTCAATAAAGAAGTCTGTTTTTAAATAAAATATACAATTCAATATGAATATATTATTTTACCCTTTTATTTAAAAATTAATATTTTTCATTCAATAATAAATTGTGTTCAACTAGGACAATTAAAAGTATTATTTTAATTAGAATGAGTTATAATAAAATCAATAAAACTGAAATTGGCATTGAATTCCAAGCGCACACAAAGACATTTTCATGTGAATACCTAAATTATTATATTATATCCAAATTTAATTTTTTTACAAAAAAATAAAATAATCCATAAATATACCAATAAACACATCCATCTATATAGACCTTTCAGTTTAAAGGGAATATATTTTTAATAAACATGCCGACCAAAAGGATGAAAATCCATTAGAAGTTATACTCTCATTGGTATTTCCACTCAATTGACTAAATGGAAACACACTTACATAATGTATTTATCTTTAAAATACAAGAGATTAATAATCATTAGAATAAATAAAACAATATATGAATTTTTGAGACTTTATCAATACTTTCATTCACATATTGATAAAATTTACTATCCATCCTTGGGGAGAGTGTCAAGCTGTCCAACTTTATGAAAAACAGCATGTTTATCACCGAAATTATTTTGATCATGATGAATCAATTTATTAATCATTTTATAATAATCATGATATAACTTGGTTTTTTTAATACCAATGAATCTAAACTCAACACAACCACACTATCTCATCTACAAGAATTCTTTAGGACATCTTAAAAATTTCACATAACAACCCACCCTTTTCTTTTGGATGAGATGTCTACTAATTAAAATTCCTTAATAACGTAAAAATGGGTTAAGACTATAGAAATCCAATCATTTTAGAAAAATTATTACATAAAATTTAACATAAATATCAAATAAATAAAACCCAAAGATCGACAGGACCAATGTCTTTGGAATAATAGGTTCATGATACATCATAATGAAAATAAAATAAAATATTTTATTTTATTCTCTTTAATGAGATCCTAAATATCATTAATTTTTTAAAACCGAATATGATAACCAATGGTATACATAAATAAATGGTATGATCTATATAGCCTACTAAGGTAATAAACATGAAGAAAAAGCATAAGATGTGAGTCAAAAGGGGTAACATGATATCCTAAAATATGAGGCTCATGATTAATCATATGGTTGCATGAAATAAAGAATATAGAATCGTAAGAGTATGTAAACATAGAATATGAAAAAAAAATAAAAAATTACATAATCATAAATCAAAGATAACCACAAAGACCATATAACATGGTGGATAGACTCACGTCACAAAATAGTTTTACCCCCTAATCCAATACATATCATTTCATGAGAAATAAACCAAACCCAATGCATTGGAGATCTATCTGGGTGCACCCATCCAAAAATTTACATATATGTTTATTCCATGTTTTAAAATAATACTTATTTAATAAGAATGAAAAACCTATTGAATGGAAATGGATTATATAATCATGTCTTATAACATAGACAAATGGTATATCATAATGAATTTCAGGAAAGAAAGGATTAAATAATCCAATGATGTTATTAGATAAATACTGAATCATAGGATATGAAAATGAAGTACAATTGAATTGAATACATAATAATGGGTGGGGAAATAATTTTGGAAGTATACCTTTTAAGCTGGGTTTAGAAAAAGGGTGAAAAATCATTAAAGATGGTAAGATAATTGTAATTTCCATAAAACTAGAAATAAACTAAAATGTGTTTATATAATAAAATTTCTGTTTTGAGAAACCATGTAAGGTTAAAAAAATTTCATTGAGTGGTATTTGAAATGAATAAATAATATATAAAAGTTACCTTTAATCGGGATTTCTAAATAAAAGAAATTAATTAGGGAACTGTTAAAAAATGTATACCACCATTAAGGAAAAGTGAATTAAACTAGTTATATATGTGTGTGACATAGATATAACATATAGAAGAATTAAATTATATTAATAGAGTTATAAAGTGAAGTTAATAGAGATAAAGAAAAACCCAATGAAAATAGGGTTGTTTATAGAGATCCCTTAACTTAGCTTCCATAATCATTATAAACTTGCCCCTAGAATCCTAAATAATCAAATTATATTAATTAATTACATAATTTAGAATATTTTAAACCTATATTTTATCTAATATAATTATATTATTTTTATTAACAACCATTTATATGAGATATCATGCTTAATTTCACTGTTCCAAGGGTGTTCATTCATGGTTCTCCGGTCTGATCACTTGTGTATTATTATCGAAGTTCTTTTCAAAGGGGACTAAAAAAAGTGAAATTAAATGATATTAAAATTCTTCAAAAAATTGAAATGGTCCCAAATATCCATATGGGTTTTGACACATGGATGATTCATTTAGTATAAAAATTATCGTTTATGGTTAGTTTATTTAGGTAGTTTTATCAACCATCACAAACTAGATTCGTTTTATTTAATATTATGGATATACAGTCATTCAAGAATGTGAAAAAATGTATAAAATGAATATTTTTTTCATTTTTTATTATTATAAGTGAATTTAAATTGGGCATGAAGATAGAAATGGAAAACAGAAACTCATCATCAATGGAAGAGACACTATTATAAAATCTCCCTTTAATAATGCTAGAAAATACCTTTATCAGTGCTGATAATTAAAACAGGTTTAAAAGCCCAAACATTTTATCAGTTCTAAGAAAACACTATTAAAGGCCCCCTTTAATACTGCCTAAAAAGAAATGGTAAAATGGTCCTTTAACAACACTTTTTTAGCGCTGTTAAATCCACCCTTTATAATCGTTTTTAGCAATGTTAAAGGGGGTCTTTTACAGTGCTAAAAAAGCACTGATAAAGGCCACATTGATAAAGTGTATATAATTTTTTTACATGGACCACCCAACTCCCTTTATTAGTGTTTCCCACCAGCACCCCTTTATCAGTACTTCCCCTACCCATTTATTAGCACTTTATAATCCCAGCCTCCTGTACGCACCCCTGCCTCTAGAATGTTTTGAAACCTTGTCCTCCAACATATACATCAAAGCCTTTTCCACTCCTATATTACCATTTTGTTTTATATTTTATGATATATATATATATTTAATAACATTTTTTATCCATATATATATATGCATATATTAATAAATAAATTTTATATGTAAATATGTTTAATTAATTATTTATAAAACTATAATTTTATGTGTGAATATATAAAAAATAAGTGTATATTGTTATATATTTGATTATATATAAAATTAATCTAAAACAATGATAAAATTTAATATTCATAATATCAATATGAATTTAATCTCTAAGAATAAATTCAGTCCCCACCAAAAAGGGAAAAAATACCCCCAAAATGAAGATTAAAATCCACCAAAAGTTAAATAATCAGGGTACGATGAATAACAAATAAATTTTGGATGAATTATAGGCCTTTTTGGACTCAAACAATGTTACAAAAGGGTCCCTTATATCTCCAGTGTGTAGAGCTCATCACGAGCTTCGATTTGATATACAGTAGATCCCAAATAAACACCCAAATGAAAAGTTATGGTTTTTTGAAGATTGAGTTACATTTTCAACTTATTTTAGATCTTTTATAATTTTATATTTATTTTTAAATTGATAATAGATTACTATAACTTAGTAATAATAAAAAATTTATTAATTATAAATATTTTTCTAACTATTTTATAATCCATTTTTACTAAATATCTATATAATAAGTGTAAATGGAAATTTACCTTATCAAAAACATATTTGAAAATATATATATTATATTTATATCTATATAAATATATTTATATTTTATTTTTAATGAAATATAATTTATTTGAATTATAATTTTATCAGCACTTGTAAAAAAGCACTGATAAAGGGGTCTTTATCAGTGCTTCTAAAAAAGAGAGGATAACCCCCCCCCCCCTTTATCACCATATTTTTACAAGAACTAATAAAAAGCCACATTTATCTGCACTTGTAATAAATCAGTCATAAAGTCCCCCCTTTAATAGATCTTTTTTTATCATTGAAAAAGGGGATCTTTAACGGCATTTTTAGTTAGCGCTGTTAAACCCCAAGCACTGGATAAACCCAGTTTTGTAGTGGTGCGATGAACCGCCAAAACATGGATGATGTTTTAATTTTTTGAATAAAAGGAAAAGGGAAGAGGATGTATAATAGAAATTCAGTTAACATAATAAAATTACAATATATATATAATACTGGATTCATTATACCATGTTGTATAGATTTTTTTTCAAGGATTAGTAGGAAGAAAAATTTAAATTCCCTATTGAGGGAATTACCTTCTCATTTGGATGGGAAAATATAAACTTTACCCCTTTAAATGAGGGTTATAATTTGGCCAAATTGTTGGCCAAACCTTGCACCAACCATGCATGGGATACTCCCTAAGAACTGGAATCGTATGGTTCATGCACATGGTTTAAGAAACCGAGAACAAAAAGCATTTTTATAATTCTAATAAGAAACATAAAACATCCAAAAAAACATGAAAGGTGGTGGTCATGGTTAGAAAAAATCATGAAACACCCTCATCCTTCCTGAAAAGGTTACACCATTTCTTCTAGCGGGCCACACGGTTTTAGAAAAACTATATGCCCTTACAATAGTCTACGAATTTAGAGTTTTCAAATTCTGATGCACCTAAAATTCATATGTACTCTTGAGAAACACATATAAACTTTAACCACATATAAAAGAAACACATTTGCATGTTCAAACTCTCAAAATTTCATTCTGAATCTTGGTTTACAATTTGATCTTCCACTAAACTGAAAATTCAAGTTCATTTAGAAAATTTAATTTGGTAGAAAAACATGTGACATTATAACCTACCCCCCATAGAACTTCTCATCCCCGAGAAACTTTTTGGAAAAAATAAAATAATAACTAAAATACTTAGTCCATAAAGTTTAATATAGAAGGCTATGTTATGTTTCCAAATACCCAACACACCCCCAATAATCACTTTAAATGTACAGTACACAAGCCTTCAAAACTCGATCCAACACTTTTATGCTGCACTAAAACATTGAGATTGCACCTACCCAAGACCATATTGCATGAGAAAAAATCACATCATTATTTCATTAACCATCTAAACTTTGGATCTCCTCACCATCGACCCCAACATTTAAAGGCCAATTCCAAGTCATAGTATCTCCACCATTATAAATGTCTATGTTCACATGCCCCTAGAATTTTAACAATGATCTGGGAATGATCCTTAATTTAAATGGAAGATCAATTCCCAATCAACCTCATTTAGTCAATTTGATCTAAATTTTATGAAAAATATATACTAACTCATACTATAGTTACCTCATCCAACAACATTCCATTAAGCAGTTCCTCACCGACCACATTTAATGAAATGAGAGGAAAAAAATTCAACCCATCCTTGTCCGACTATCCTAAAAACTCTTAGCTTAGACAACAGGAATATCAAAACCCAAAAAATGATTCCATATCGTAAGGCACCCCACATTTACTTCAAACACATCTATTAAATCCCATACCCAATCTCCAGTGACATATCAGCCCAAAAAATTCATTTATATTATTGTGTACTAGCATGAATATGGGTGTAAACATGCTCCTTCACACTTGGATCATAAACCTCAAAATATCCCATCCGAGCCTAACTAATGCCCAATTAACCTCATAATTATCAACTGGAGTCCATCGAGATTATCCCAGATAGTCCATACTTAGAAATTTACAAGTGGTACATAAGCATAAATTAAATATTCATGTATCAAGAACACTAAATGTTACAAAATAGGTATCAACATGGAAATAAAGTCAAAAGGATAAAATGGATTGTTCCCATTATTCTATCCAAGGCATTATTACTTGGGAACCCAAGAATAATTTAGGAATAACTATGACCCCATAATAATATACAATGTCAAAACACAATTTTCAAAGAGCCATTTACTAAGACCAATGAAATTTAACTTATTGCAGTGTATAACCAATGCTCTCTCAGTATACCTAGGACAATGTCAATATAGGGGACATGATCGTCACTAAGTCAAGAGTACACTAAGAGGATATAAAAAATTACAAAGAAGACCTAAGACACTCCCGTCATATCCAAGATGAAGTTCGCAGTACAGTTTTCAAACAACTCTATCAAACCACATACAAAAAGGTCTGTCAAACCTCTTAAGATGATTCTTTTGGAAGATATCAGCTTCACTTGCTGATGCACCATCAACCTAACCATGATACCTTTACTACATGAGACTTCTTGTTATCACTCATAAATAACCACCTAGGTCCCAAACTAACTGGCGGTGTTTTCAAAGGTTTCAAACACAACCAACTTTATCATCATTGTGCCGTCTTGTAAGCACTAACACCTTGAAATACATAATGGACCCATGGGAATTCAAAATCAGTTTTTATCATTTTCAAATGGTCCCTTCAGTTGTGTTCCTTATACATGTATTAACATGTTTTACAAGAATTGACATAAAGCTCCATACTTTTGGAGTGTTCTTATTGTTTCATTACTAGATATGAGAACTTATCCCATGTAACATGCTCTATAAACCACTTACCATGGGTCCTATATGTGTCCAACATGCATTTATGAAGAATTAAATTATAAGGAGAGAAAATCAGTTTCATAAAATCATTCTTGATCAACTTACTCTAGATGTATGTGTGTTAGTCCTCCTGAGTTACATCCACATGTGATACAACATCAGGAATAATAGCCAAACAACTGACCAACATTTCAAAACACCTGATCCTATTTTGAACATCTCCCTAACTATTTGGAAAATTCATATTTCTTTTATTTCTAGTTCACTCTACCTCAGAGATGTCCTACAATTCAATAATAACATATTAGGATTAACATTATTATTACCAAAATCAAATGGTTCACTACACCATTTATTAACTCAACAGGTACTACGTGAATCAATACAAAACACCCCAAGATTTACTTTTAAAATGGAACATCATTTGACACCATATGTAGGATTATCATCCCTATGAATCTAGTATCTAAGGGACGGTAAAAATAATTATCACAGAGTCATATTACCCCCTATAACTATAATCTGGTTAATGACCTCCCATGTCATCCATCAAAAAAGAAAAAAAGAAGGGCCAAAGAACCCAATAAGTGGTCAAACTTGCCCTAGGCATGTCTAACCTACTAAAATGGAGAATTATGTGATTCTCACACTTAAAACAAGAGTCAAAGTTCTGAATGACCACTTGTGCATCTTAGGTGTTACATTAGAACTAAAAGTCCTACTAGAGAAAAATGACACCTAAATGACACCTCATATTAGAAATCTCATTAGAGAAATCAATAATGATTTATATTTATAAGGGTGATACCTACAAAAAGTTATCCACTTACTAAAGAATGAAATGTAAACTCTTAAAACTAGAGTCACACTAAAAATGATCATTAGGAACTACTGCCTTCCCTTTAGGTTCAACAAAACTAGGAAAATATATACAGGCCCACCGGAAACACTCATGTTCCTATTATAAGGAAAAATTAGGAAAACATTTAAACTACCCTTATATGATGTTTAGAATAAGAACACCACTTAAGTTTTAATTTTAGTCATTAAATTAATTCAAACCTAATCTTTAAACTTTTAAAATATTTAATTAAAAACATAAAGTACTTTTTATAATGAAAAATATACTTAACAGTTTATTTTGGAATTTCATATTATAAAACCCATTTTAAACATCATTTATTTTTCTAGGAGGTTCCCACAAAAAAGGTCATAGTTAAATATAAATTCAATTATAATCTATAGAGGAAAACACCTTTTAGATTGAAATTGACATTTTTATTAAATAATGCATCATATATGTACGCCTCAAAAGAAGATATCATGTATGCTATAAATTAAAGAGGGGATTGGTCAAGTTAAATGCCGCCATATGTTTATATGTAAACCCATATTGGAAGCTTCAGAAAATTTAAATAATCATCCCTATATAACATTGAAATACCCTCATGGGGTTATGTACCAAGGAAAAACCTAACAAATGTGACCCATGAGGATCCCATCATATCCAATATGGTTCTATAAAACACATCATTTGATTTGATTATTAAAGTTACAAAACCCCCAGAGTGTGTTATCTCATAAGAAACATGCCTCAAATGACCTACATTGGTCCAGTTTTGCATTTTTGGATTTAGCCTTATAGGTCATCATGCCAAAGTGATTGATTTACAAGCCTTTATTTAGGAACCCATTTGACTTAGAGTCAAAATTAAATAGATTTTAATTTTATACCATGGTTTTCAAGTTATATATGATCATAAACAATGGTTTTATTATATGGGTTATCATTTACCAATTTATAAAGTGGCCATACACTTTTTAAATTGAAAATTGGCCCCCATTTAATAGAAGCCTATATGTTTCATCCCATGAAACCATTTGTTCGTGGCTCAAACATCTCATGATTAGTTATTTAAGGTGAAACCAATAATCTATGTGGGGAAAAAAATTTATGTTGGTGATGTCACATTAATAAAAAATTGTATATTAAAATTATAACTAGGCATGCTACCGAAAGCAATAAATACGAGGAAACATAGAAATTGATTTCCTAGCTATGATAAGCCACTACCTAAGAAACAACTCACATAAGAGTGGTATAAAATTAAATCATTCTATATAGACACCTAAAATTTTATATTGATAAGTGTTCTAAACATAGAACAATAATCACAAAAACATACTATGTAAGAAAAAATGAAAAATAAATCACAAAAGGATGACATAACACTCCAAGCACATATAACTATATCAGGTAGTCTAAAAATGCAACCTACATGGAATGACATATGCATGGCATGTGAATATCTATGTGTCTAGAATGATGGATGTAATGCTACTTTATTGGCATACTAATAAAATTATAAATACTTTAATCTCATAAATCAATGATCAAAAAAAGTACACCAATCACTCAAGGTGAAATCATAATAAATTATAACAATGAATAGCACAAATAACAATCCCATCCTAGGCTACTTGGAGTTTTCCCCATGCACGGGGCGATCACCCCCAGACATGGCTATTTACCAAGTACCGACACATTCCTAGTCTCTTGTATACCAACCCAAACAATTAAGACAAAGGAAAATAAAAGATCTTTGATACCACATTGTAATGACCTAGCCCGACTAACTATAAAACTAGTAGTCATACGAGTCACCACATGGACTCAATCATGCTTCCCTATATTCTATAGGTTACCGAATTACAACAAGGGTCTAATAATGGTATGGTGGGGAGAATATACACTCATGATTAGAGAAGAACATTGGTATAAGATATAATAAATAAATATATGAAAAATATTATAAGTAGTAATATTAAATGACCATTAGTAGAATAATAAACTAGTCTAAATAAACATGGATAAAACCAAATAAAACTATGCATTCATGTCCATATGATGCTAAAAAATCCAAATAAGGAAACATAAAACTAGAGGATATGATATAATACATGATAAAAAAAAATAACAAAAATACATGTGGATGATCTCCATGAGAATCATGAGTACTAGATCATTCCTATGCTCCTAAGATTCCATTTAAAATTCACAACATAAGAAATAATCCATGGCCCCATGAATATGAGTTCTTCTCAGGCACCCTAGTTAAATGACAGAAAAAATAGGGTTTGATACATACTTAGTAGGTCACCACCAACATTGTCTAGAGCTATCCGGTCCATGAGTATAAAATACAGTAGTGTGAAGGTATGATAAATAAAGAAGGAAATAAGTAAAAAAATCAAACAAGTTAGGATCATGTTCCCCCAGGAAACATATCTGCTCATACCTTATTTTTCCTAAGACAATATATCTCAGATTATGAATATAAACATATAGAGAGAGATTTTTACATATATATGCACTATAAACATAATAATGTTTATATAAATTTATATGGATACATATTATTATCTAGGACCCAAGCCATAAGTCATGCGTCCATGCATAATACTACTCATAATAACAGCAAGAAGAATATCATGATAATAAATGTGGGTCCTCATGCCTGAGGATCATAATCAATATAGGCTTCCTTGCTGAGTATCATAAGAAATGTATAATGACATGTTGAGTATCATAAATACAATGGGGATGGTTATACCCAACCTCCTAATTAAGGGGGGTGTGGAACATCATGTCCAGAAGCCGAAGTGATGTGGATGTCATTCCAAATTCTTTGACCAAGGGGCTATTCCACATCATGGATAATGACCCTACTCAAGGTCCCTTTATTCATTATAAAAAACAAGGTAATAAAAATTCCCTATGATCCCTTAGCCCGATGTTCTATAAAGGGGAAACTGACATCGCTTAAGGCATAATGGATCCTTTTCAATACAATTTATTTAGAATTTATTAACATGCCATATATTCATCCAATCCACTAATATCATTTAATCATTATAATAAAGAGGCCATTGTCTATAACCATTTCATTCATCATTCAATTATAAATATTGGGAAGGCCATGTCCCTAATCATGCAACGAAATCAAAGAACTACCATAAAGGCCATGAGAAACAATCATTCCATTAGGAAAATAAAAACATAAAACATTTAACACAACCTTTTTATTTTAAAATAAAACTCACCAAAAAAGGTAGTTTTATTATAATGCTTTATATTTCCAAAAAAATAATTCATTTAATTTAATTAAGTTGATTCCTTCACAAGACATAAATAAACCCACCTCAAAAGGTGGTTTAAAGGAGGTAATCATTTCATCAAACATAATTAAAAAACACACCATAAAAGGGGTGGATTGTACATAGGTCAGACAATGAAAATAGGTAAAATAATTGGAAACACTCTAATAGGGGTTCTAGTTTATGTGATCACCTCCAAACATATCATAGGGTCTAAGGTATTCATGGAAATAGGTTATACACATCTATTTTTTCAATTAAAAGGAAACACTGAAGAATATGTTGCATGACACAAGTTACAAACAATGAGAATTTAAGGAAAAAATATATAGACCACATATATTATTCTAAGGATGCTTATCTCATCCAAAATTGAGGGTTGAATCGAGCCGGTTCAAGAGAAGTTGAAGAAACAGAAAACACCCTGAAAATAGGGTGAATTGTCTTGAACATAGATAGAATATAATGTGAAAATATAAATGAATAAAATAGTAGGGGGCTTGTAGAATCACTGAGGTCCATCCAATGCACCTAATGGTGCTCAAAACAGAGTCTAGATGGAGGAGATATCTCCATACTAATCTTGGAGAGAGGAGGAGATCGAGTGAGAGAGGCGAAGGATCTATAAAAATGGAGGAGGATAAATGAGAGAGGTGGAATTAAAATTATAGAGGGTAAAATGGTAAATTAACCCCATTAAATGAGGTTTATGGTTTGGAAACATGGTTGGACAAACAGTAGAACAACCATTTGAGGGAGTTTTCCTAAGAAGGGGACTCACATGGTTCATGTTCAATTTTTGAGAAACCATGTGAAAACCATGTGTTTCTCCTTTGTTAAGAAAACTTCAAAATCCACATGACCATGCATCATGATGTGCATAGTTTGAAACACCCTGAAACACCTTTAACCTTCCTGAATAGGAAACACTATTTCTCCAAGTGGGATTCATGATTTTAGACAAGTTGTGCACCCTTACTAACTTCTCTTAATTTTATGTTTGCAGAGACTGATGATATCAAAACTCCTGAAAACTGCCAAGTCACCCCTCATGAATTCAACCAAGTCTAAAAAACACACACATTTGAGTTTTCAAACTCTCATAGTTTCATTCTGAATATTGGTTTACAATTTGGTCTGCCACCAAACTGAAAATTCAAGTTCCTTTAAAAAATTTCATCTTATCCAAAAACATGGGATTTTACTGTCATGTACTTTCTTAAGAGGGATACACGGAATACATCATGTACTTGAGACATGGTTGGTGGTAGTGATTTATAATAGTCTATATATCCAATTAAATCAAGAATCTAAAATGGCCCGATGTAACTGGGAATTAGATTTCCCTTCTTCCCAAATCTCAAGACTCTCTTCTATGTAGATATAAAGAGGAACACATTATATCCAACCTTAAAATCGAGGTCTCTTTAACGGTTTTCAACATAACTATTCTATAAACCTTAAGCAACCCTAATGTGTTGCTGGTAATTCTTAATGTTTTCCAATATTTCCTGTACCATTTTAGGTATCAACAAGTTGCATTTCCCAACTTCATCCCAATATATAGGTGTTTTACACCACTTCCCACAAAGGGATTCATATACATCCCTTTGGGAGGTTGAGTCAAATATATTATTATACAAGAACAAAAATAGAGGACGATGTTAATCCCATTATCCTTTTAATTATATTGATAATTATCTCAATATATCTCCAAGTGTCTAGATAGTCTACCCAAATTGGCCATTATTTTGGGGTGAAAATCCATACTGAAGTTCAACTGAGTATTTAAAGCATCATGGAGACATTTCTTGAACTTAGAGGTAAACCTTGGATCTTGATTAGATGCAATAGATAGTGATTCTCCATGTAGCCTCACCAATTCTCTAATGTATATACTTGAAATTTGATTGAGTGATAATTCCTCTCGCATAATAATGAAATGACAAATATTTTTAAGATGATTCACTACCACCCATATAGAATTAATTCATACGGATGTATTCGAAATACTAGTGAAAAACCCCATGGTGATGTTTTTCATTTTCACTATAGGTATGGGTAATAGTTGTATGACCCCCTTATACTTTTTCCATTGTAACTTCACTTACTAACATATCAGGAAATTTAATGTATATTACATGATCTATTTCTTAATATTGTCCCACTAATCGTGATCTCAGAGATCCCGACACATCTATATTCTCCCAAGGTGGATGGAGAAGGTCAATCTTTGTACATAATTCAATAAATAATTATTTATTAAAGGATTTGATGGCTCACATAGTCATGCCCCAAATATTATAACTCCATCTTAAAATTTGAACTATGAGGATTTCAATTTTATTATAGCATCCACCTTCTTTTATATTTAAACATCTTCCCATTGTTCATCCTTTATCAATTGATTCAATAAGGTTTCCTGATGAATTTTCCATTCCTTCATGTTTTTAAAATCACAAACACTCTATCTTAAGAAAAATTTCATTTTCCATAATTTTTATCTTGATAAATAAAATTTTCCTTCCCCAAGGAAATTTATCCATATAATGTTTTTCATTGTTCATATTTTTAGTATCTCTAAATCTAAATCTTTTTATTCCTAAGTGTAAAATTCGGTTTCACATATAAAAACTCATAAATCTATAAATACTTAGATATAGAGTATTCTATTTTCAGGATCCGAATTCAGGTTCTGAATTATCTGAAATTTAGACTCCAAATTCTCTGGAATTCAGGTTCCGAATTATCTGAAATTCAGACTCCGAATTCTATGAAATTCAGACTCTGAATTCTCTGAAATTCAAACTTCGAATTATCTAAAATTCAGACTCCTAATTATCTATAATTTAGACTCTGAATTCTCTAAAACTCAGACATTGAATTCTATGAAATTCAGACTCCAAATTCTCTAAAATTCAGAATCCGAATTCTGCGAAAGTTAGACTCTGAATTCTCTAAAACTCAAAATCCTAATTCTCGGAAATTCAGGTTCCAAATTCCTTAGAATTCAGGTTCTGAATTCCTTAGAATTCAGGTTCTGAATTCCTTAGAATTCAGACTCCAAATTCCTTAGAATTCAGGTTCCAAATTCCTTATAATTCAGACTCTGAATTCTTTAGAATTCAGAATCTGAATTCCTCAGAATTTAGACTCTGAAGTCTATAGAATTATAATTCCGAGTTCCTTGAAAAACAAAATCCTAATATCCTTGTAAAATATACTTTGATGGTTAATTTTCTTATACTTCTAATTTTATTTTTCCTTAGACTCTGAAAAATTTAATTTGGTTGAGAAACCATATTTTACTTACTCTTGTTTGATTTACAAAATGATGTCGTGCATTCTGTTACTAACTAAAGTTGTTTGAGTGACAAGTGTATAAGTCCCTATGAATTTCATAAAAAAATATGACCATTGGAGGAGGGATCCAATCGTTGAAGATGTGACTATAAATAGGAGATCATTTGAATGAGCTCAATACACATTTATCAATATAGAGATTACATGCTGTTGAAGTGATTTCTAGAGAGAGAGACTTTCATGCTTTGTGTATACTGAACATCTTGTTCATAATTTTTTCATGTGACTCCGAATGTTACTGAGTACATTTGAGGGCTTCTGGGGATAGGAAGAAAGAGGTGCCGACTACCTTAATGTTTGAGTACTTCCTTGGTGAGGAAGACATAGGTGCCAACTACATTGAAGTTGAGGGATTACGAGGATAACAAGACAGACTTCGATATTTCTATCAAGGGCTTACCCTAATGTGGGTAAGATAGACTTTATTGAAAGTATAAATCAAGGGACCTTTATCCAAGGTTGTTGGATACCCTTTTCTTTGGGTTAAAAGATTTCATACTTGTTACTTGTATTGTTTCATGTTTATTTTATGCTGAATTTTGATTGGTAAGGAAAGTATAACTATCTTATACTTCCTTGTTTTTGAATACTCTGATTAGTATGATTCTATATGCTTTAAGGTAGAATCTTTTTCCTTGTAAACTTTTATTAATCTTCATTTCTGGAACCATATTTCTAGAATCATGAAAGTTTTTAGAACTAAGAGGACTTGTAAATTTACCTTATTTAACTTTATTAAACACAGTTTTTCTTAAGGTTAAAAACTAAAGTTTTTATACTAACTTTAAAGTTTCCAAAGGAATTTTTAAAGTATACAATTCCCCCCCCCCTCTTGTATTTTGAGCATCTACCTTCATATTTCGATCCTACATTATCTTTTCTAGAAGGGATGTATGAGAAATTATTTGTGAAAGGAATTATGATAATCATTCCTTTATGAATTCCATGTCAATATTATGAAAGTAAAAAAATAATGTATTATTCTCAACTCTCATCATGGATAAGGCTTCAAGATATTTTCTACCCAGACCATCTACTACATTACTCAACTTCCCTGGATGATAGTGGATTGAATTGTAATTTTCCATAATCGGCTCAAACTATATTCATTGGAGCATATTAAGATCCTTCTATATGAATAAATATTTTGGGCTCTTATAATTTGTTTATATTTCACACTTCTGCCCATAGAGATAATTTCCCAAAATTTTTAATGTGAAGATTACTACATACAAATCAATATTATATGTTGGGTAGTTCTACTCATTAAATTTTAACTACCTTGAGGTGTAGGCTATCACTTTATTATTTTTCATTAGCATACATCCAAAACCATTCTTTGAAGTATCAAAATATACCATAAAAATTCCCTTATTTGAGTGTAGTTTAAGTACTGGTGTAGTTATAAGCCTCTATTTGAATTCCTTAAAATTCTCTTTGCATTCATTAGTTGAAACAAATTACTCCCTTCCAAGTAATATTAGTAATAGTGTTTGATAATTATAATAAATTTCTCATAAATCACTGATAATACTCATCTAGTCAAAGGAAACTACATATCTACATCAAATATATTGATATGGGCGACTCCTGAATTACTTTTGTCTTAGAAGATTCCATAGATATCCCTTTATTGGTTATAACATACCCTAATAATGACACTACCTATATCTATAACTCACATTTTCATTAATTTTCTTATAGTTTCCTCTTTCACAAGGACTTTAGCATAATATTCAAATTCTCAACATTCTCCTACTTTCATTAGGATTATATTATAATATCGTCTATAAAGACTACGAAAAAATTGTTGATGTAATCTATAAATAATATTAATTAATTCTATGAATATTTATAGAGTATTATTGTGTTTTAATGGAATCACTATAAAATCATAGTGTTCATAACTTTTTTGAAAATATGTTTTGGTAATATCTTCCTTCTTCACCTTTAATTAGTGATACCCGAACCACAGGTCAACCTTAGAGAAGTACTGGATCCCATTTATTTGATCGAACAAGTAATCAATCCATGGAAAGTGATAATTGTTCTTTAACATGATTTTATTATTTTCATGATATTCTATGAAAATACAAATTGAACTATCATTATTTTTGATGAAGAGGACTGATGCATACCACGATGAATCACATGGGTGTATAAATCCCTTGTCCAAATTCCCTTATAACTGCTTCTGTACTTCCTCCAACTCAATGGTGTCAAATTTTTAGGGAGTCTTGGATATGGATAGAGATCCAAGTATAAGTTCAATTGATAACTCATCCTCTATATTAAGATTATGATCTAGAAACTATTTAGAGAATACATTTGTATAGTATCTCACAACGGGAATGTCTTCAAGAAAGATTCTCTCCTTTATCTCAATAATTTGAGATAGAGATTCTTACTCATAAGATAATAATATATACATTTTAGAAGAAGATTACAAAGGAGATTTATCATCTTCCTTACACTTATAAAATCAAATGTTGACTCAAGATGTGAAGAGTGATCTCCCTCTCTCGATAGTTAATGCTGAATTTATATAAGGACAACTAATCTATGCTCAATATTGCATCAAATTCCACTAAACGATGCATGATAAGATTTTAACATAGATTCAGCCCAAAAACATTGAATGGTTAAGAGTTATATTCTTGGGATGAAATAATCGATCTATTTTCTATTCTCATGGATAAATAAAATCCATTTTTTGAGGCTGTGTTTGAATAATTTAACTAAACTTGCATGATATGAAATAATGTGTAGAAAAAAATCAAATAGTGCGTTTTCTATTACTGAATGAATAACCAGCGTATTTGTAACCACAAAGTTTTTATGATCCACAAAAATTGTAGTGATAAAACATGTACTTCAATTCTCTCTAGGCCTTGGAGGTTTTTGTCATTGATTTTCTTCGATATTCCTTGGATTAGGGCATTGGATTTCATAATGCTTGTGTTCCTTTCTATTGAAACACTTTACTGTAGGTAGAGTTTTGAAAAGAACCTTATTTTCTTTTGTCACATTAGTGGTCTTCTTTATCTCCCTCTGAAATTGACTAGCCTAATACCCCTTGATGTATGTAGAATTTTCTAACATTTTTTTATAGTTTTCTAATCTAGTTTTGATTATTTATCTAACTGTTTTTTGTGTTTTAGGTTATTTTTTGTGTTTTTATTGTTTTTGATATTTTGATACGCTTTAGTTAATTTATATATTAATATTAGTTTTATTATTTTTATCAGTTTATATTAATTCTATCTATTATTAACATTTAATATCTACTACTATTTTTTTATTTTTAGTAATTTAATTAATATTAGATTTATTATTATTTTATTAATTTTCATTAATATTTATATTAATTTTCTATATTAGTATTATATATTATTGTATATCATTAGTAGTATAAAAATAGTAGTACTATTATTATTAGTTTATTATTATTATTTAATTAGATTAACATTTACTTATTGTATTATTATAATTTTATATAACTACTAATTAATTTTTATGTATTGTATTAGTATTTATGAGTGAATGTGTGTGTGTATATATTTATATTATTATTAATGTAATTATAATAATAATAATTATTATATTACATATTATTATTTCTATTATTATTATTATTTTACATTTAGATAATGGGACTTTTTTTTTTGAATTTTTAGTTTGAATATTATTTTTACCTCTTATTTTTTATCTATGAAGTCTTATTATTGGGGAGGGGGGGGGGAGGTAGTGGATCATAAACATTATCCTCTATACATGGGAAAACCCTAGTAGACGACCACCGACCTCTCATTACCATACCACATCGGATCCAATCCATCCATCAGGTATGCCACCTCCCTACATCACACAACCAACCTACACAACCTCCATCCGTTATGCATCACTAGGCTAGGCCACTTACCCACCTCCTAAAACAACCCTATGCATGAGGCCTCTTCCTTGTAGTGCCTCCCTAATCCTCCACCTACGGCGCCACATCACCACCCTCCTCATTCTCCCTCTACAGGTTGCATCCCTCCCTCTTTGTGCATAACCACATACACCTTTATCCTACTACAAAACCCCATCTATGGATCCAAATGCTTGCAGTGCACAAGGATAATGCCTAGGAGACTGCACACCCCCTCCTTTTCAACAGCATCTAACCACTCTTTAATAGGAATGCAACAACAACACACACTAGGTGAAGCCTCCTCTGCTATAGACCAACAATAGTGAGCTTTTCCTCATATTCATTGGAGAACACACCACACATGAGGCCATTTTTTATCTACTAGCATTTTCTGGTGGTTAATTATTTGCGGTTGTGCATGACATCAATGAAGAAAATGGAATTATATTTTCTTCTGAATATCGATGCTGCACGATAAGGGTGAACATGGATCCAATCACTTTTTTTCATGTTGGCGAACATTCTTGGTGGTTTGCATCATCATTACATTGATTGAAGGATGATGGTTATTATTGAGTGATCATATATGGTAGCTTTCAGTAATATTCATGTTGACAAAAACATAGTGAATACTCTTTTTATTATTTTACATATTATGTTGTCTTCATGATCGGCTAATTTTCTTACTATTGGAGTTGCAATGAATGTGATGAAGTATGAATTCTTTCATTTTGTTTTCATATATGATTTATAGTTAATTAATTTTTATTGGATATATATTTAATTAATTATATTTTTGTTTTCCTTAATTTTTGTTATGGATCTGCACACATTATTTGGTTCCCATTCATGTGATACCTAACAAGTAATCATGAGAAGGGGATTAATAGAGAAATTATTTTTCTTAAAATTGATCACGTGTGTGAGAGAATTATAAATCACACGTGAGCAAATTCTAGATTAATAATTATATTAATTTATTTTTTTGTGTTATCCTTAAAACATACATGAGTGATACATAATAATTAATATCACTTGATAAAACTCGACATAGATAGATACTTTAAATTTTTGAGAAAAAAGTCATTGAATTTCACCAAATGATTCAATGCTAATGTGATTAAAAAATTATTCATCAAATTAGAGAACAAATTGATGGCTGAGTTGCATAAAAATTAAAATACTATATAACATCATCGAATGAGACATGATAGTATTTTTATTAAATTATGAATTGGTGATTATTTAATGAATAAATTTTTAGATGTGGTAATTAACTAATTGACATTACATGAACCTGAATGGACATCACAACTCTGACACTTCCATCTCAAACTGTTTCCTCCATAGATTAAATTTGTTTTCTTAAATATATATCATTAATTTAATTAATCATTTTTAATTTTTTTATAATGTTTTTTTGTTAATAATATTAAAAAAACTATTCTACCTGAAATTTTTCTAAAAGGATATTCTTAGTGCCTATGGAAATTCTGTCTATGGTTCGACCATACTAACCTCTTCTACATTCGTTAGAAGGTTTAAAATTTCAAAATTTCCACATCTAGAAACATGCATTTAAATTTTTTGGTTCCATTTATAGGGAGAATAGAAGAGTTAGGAGTCCCTTAAAAAGAGTGATTTAGGTTAAAAATAAAAATTAGTAATAATGAAAACAAAAAAGAACACAAAAATAGTTTAGCTATACTTTGGGTATTTATTTTTTTTAGTGTAGGAAAAATTTCAAGACACCTTGAAGTTCCAAATGGCATGGTGAACACCATACAACTACAATCAACACCCTTCCTACATGACCACAACTCATGGTAGAGTATAATTATTCACCGCACATGAGGTCTCCAATTATTATTTTTAATTATAATTTTTTTATTCATGTTTTTGTTATGATCCATATGAGAATGCTACATCATGTTGAGATACAACTACTTTTACATCTTTTAATCATTTTCAAAGTCAAAAAATTCCTCAAAATTTATAACTTGATAATTCATGTGAAAAAATGGTTCAATAATAGGGAACATGTTGTTTTCTACTCTCACTAAGACAAATAAGAGGTTTGATCTTCAAAATGAACATAATAATTTTTTTTCATATGTTGATTCAAAAATATCTTTAATTTTTTTTGGGTTTTGATGTTTAAAAACACCCACATTTGTATTACTAATGAATTTTATTTTAATTTAATTTCAGGAAATTATTATTTGTGTAAATATTTATTCGAGAATCACATTCAAGTCAATGATCCGTGAGGAATATTCGTCGAAGTATTCAAAGAGCATTTTAATGCATTCTGGAAACACTGTTCATACCCTGCAGGTGTAAGTGTAATGTAAGGAATAAACCTTATGTTTGAAACCACATGTATGGATCTTATTCCCTACATTGGGATGGAACCTTAAGTTTAAGAAAAAAGAAAGTATGGATAATGGACCCTACATTCGAAAGAAACCCTATATTTCAAGAAAAAAACATATGGTAAATCATCCCTACTTTTGTAATCAAACCTATGTTGTCAACCCCATGTTTAGAGTTTTGTCATTATGAAAAGGAACCCTATGTTTGACTATAAAATGATAGAGTTTTTAATCCTTGATATTATTTGTGATTTATGCAATGGTCTTAAAAGACATAAAGATCTATTAAAATATTGTTTAGGAATGATTCAAATACTTGTTATGATTCATTTAAAGGATCATATTCAATAGAGTAATTTAGAAATATTATTATGGAAATTTTCGACCTCTCCTGATTTCTTTGGAATTAAAATATTCAAAATTTATTATGCGATATTTCTAGAGTTGATTTGAATTGGAGATATTCGAACAATAGTAAAAATATCAAGACACTCTTTATCAAAAGAAGAGAAGAATATATAGAAAAGGTGATATAAATATGAATTTGTATGGAGTTTTCTTTATAGATACACTTTGGGGACATGCATGTTTTGATCTATTGACTCATTGCTATTACTGTTGTTGCTACTTCAAGTTGTCATTACATCTTCTTCTCAAAATAATGAAAAAGTTTTTTGGTAGAGCTACACTTTGGAGGCGTACATGTTTGTTAATATATATGGTGTTTTCTATATCATAGTTTGAAGAAATCCTATGCAAAATTGAAGATCTATTTTCTACTGTGCATTATTTAAGATATGAATACATATCTCAGTTGTTACTGCAAATGTGAAGTTTAATCTGTATCCTCAATAAAATTAATCTCTATTTATTTGGTGCAGTTTTGGCTACTCGTACTCAATCATGGTTAAGTTTAAGATTTTGTCACTATGTTTTGGAATTAGGGTTCTATATAAAAGAACCACAAGGCTTTGTAATGTCTTATTTTAAAGGTGTCAACTTCGTGCACCCATTTATGGATTTTAAAGGTCTTAGGATAAGAGGACCTAATGAGAATCACTATGATCATGTATTCAAGAATTGGTGGAGTGGACTAAGGGATCTTTGTTCCCCAAACCAGTATACATAAATGTGTTCATTTACTTTATTTATTTCCACTACTCTCTCATTTTTAGAGAAAAGGAAAGAAACACTACTTAGTGAGGGAGGTGTTTTGAATCTATGAATGTTTTGAAAACCAGAATTCAACCCCTCTAATGTCAAAGTATTCATCATTATCATCCTGACCTAAAAAAGTTTACTTCCTAAATGTATGATCTATAAAATCAATTGAATCATCTTTTTCAAATAGTCACCTCACTACCACTTGATGATGTAATTAAAAAAATTTATATTAAAGAAAGTTTAGTATAGGTTCTATTTGAACAATATCCATTTCTTGATTCTGATAATTATACTAATTTGATTGATCCACTTTATTATAACACCATTGATAAATCCTCTCTATCATAATTTAATTATTCCTAGATAATCAAATTTCAAGAATATGAGAGCTTAGTATTTCAATATGTTGAATGTAATTGTCCCTTAAAAAATGTAATTTCATGTCCTTATTATGTGAGTTCACAACCCATCCATCCCAAAGTGAAAAAAGATTAATTCAATATATATAAAATTAAACCTTTTGAGGATGAATAGGTCATTGATATAGGACCCTACTTTACTATGATCGAGTCATAATTGAACTAAGACACCATGGATTTATAAACATAAGAGAACATCACTTAAAATGACATTGAATCGCCTCTTTCTAAAAATATTTGTGTATTTGAAACCACTTCAAAAATGGATAATTCTAATAAATTTTTAGAGTCTGAAAATCAATAAGTGGTGGTAGTGTAGAAAACTCATAATTTTATAGAAACAATAGATGAATGTGATTCCTAGGAGGATCCTGAGTTCATGGTGACACATGTGCCAATAGAGAAATATTATGAGGGCATTATATAAGAAATTTTTGAAAAAGATTTAATTATAGAGATAATTGAGTCAAGTAATCCAACTGATCCCAACCCACTTTATCCATGAATCTAAGATAAAAATACTTCACTTTAAATACCCATATACTCTATGAATACTCTTGACCATGGTATAATCAATTAAACTGTGGAGCATGAACTGAGTTGGAAACCAGTAGATTTTCCTATGCTAGTGGTTGGAGGTGAAAATGAATTTGGTTAAATCATAGAACTAGATACTCAATTCGAGAATATTATGTACATAATTCAACTACTAAATTTTCCTATTAGGGTATGTAACACCCCAAAATTCTAAATTAAGAACATTATATTCGATAGTGTTTATGACACACAACCCCAAGCACACAAGGGGATACACTATGATGAGAATTTACAATAAATTTTTCATTTTAGAAAAATTAAATATATAATATTGTTTTAAATGAATTAAATACTGTGTTATCTTACATTTCATGCAAAAAAGACTTTCTTTGATAGCTTATGTTACATACAAGACCGAGCTTTACCAAAAAATAATATATTTATAAAAAAATATTATTGAATATAATAAAATATAAACTTGCTATTAAATTAGTTGTTAAGAATATTATTAACTATATTATGAAAATATATGGTTTAAAAAACATAAAACTATTTCATTGGTAACATATTAATTATAAATTAATATAATAACCAATTGAATATAAAAGGTATATTTTTAAAGAAAACCATTCTTATGTTCAAAAATCTATTTTATACTAATAAAAAAAATAAATTAAAGTAAGTGAATGATATTAATGAAATATATATGTTATATATTCAGTAAAATATATTTTTTATATTTTTCCAATAGATTTGATAGACATAATATAAGAACAAACCCAATATTACACATAAAACCTATATTTTTATAAAGGCACTTTTAGCGCTTTTTAAAGGAGAAACTATTTTAAATATATTTTTTTGATCTTAAATAAATATTATAATAAAAAAACATAATATTTCAAATAAGAATATAAATATTAGGTTAGTGTGAATTTTTGGTATTTTTCTATGAAGTTTCTTTTTTTATGAATAGTGAAATAATACTGAATTTAAATTCAAAACTACCTTTTCGTCTAATTTATTTATAAGTTTAAATTATATTTTAAATTTGTTTTAATATTTAATTAGATCAATTTTTTATTAATTAATCCAATTAAGTTCATTATAATAAATTTCACTTTAAAATTGGATATAAAAACCTAGAAAACTTTTGAACGTTTTTACATTGAAGGCCCGCATTGTCATCCCATCTATGGGTTTAAATATAAATTAGTTTTTTCCATTTTTGTGATTAAATTGTCACTACCCATCCCCTAGGGCCCATTCCGTGACTAACCCAAGACCACATTCCTTAGGCCAGGGGCTGACAACTAGCACAGGAAAGGCGTATCCCTAAATGGGAAGGCATTGCCTTTAAACCTATACAAACACATAGTCCAAGAACACAACAAGATGCAACCACGAAGTAAAACTACAATAGTAAAAGTGTGTACTGAAAGTAAAGGGGTCGGAATACAAGACAAACTAAAAGATACAACTACAAAATACAATAGTAAACAACTCCTGGGACCATCCACCAAGGATTCTACCTAAAGGGTAGGTACAACTCGTCTCCACAGATCTCCACGTCAACTAGTCACCTCCATGTACGGCTTGGTCCTGACTCCACAAAGTCTCAGCCAAGATGCTCATCATCTACACAAGATAAAACAAGGTGCATGTGAAGCCCGTACATGGGTGAGTATAACAACACTGAGTAGGGATCCTAAGACCCATAAAGGTCTCTCAGAATTCCGTAAAGGAAAACCAAAAATCATGATCTCAATCCCAAAGGACAAAGTAAAGACTCATCTCAAACTAGGTATATCTTAAGTACAGAAGTACAGATGATTAGTCGTAAGGCTAGAACATGTTATTCTATTAATAGTCTTTGCTACTGACCCACACATGATCGATAGGTACTAACCCTCGCAAGACCCACATAGGATCAGTAGGTACCAACCCCCACAAGACCCACATAGGATCGGTTGGTACTAAACCCCGCAATACCCACACAAGATTGGTATAATGCTAATCCACATAGAGTCACTATAATTCTGATCCACACGGGGTTGCTATAATGCTGATCCACACGGGGTCTCTCCGATACTGATCCACACATGGTCGCCATGAATGATGATCCACACAGGGTCTCTATGAATAAAGATCCACACATGGTCGATAGGAAGTGACATCCAACCACATGATTTCAAAAAGGAGTAACCCCTTGGACCGCCATGTCGTAAGGGTTCCAACACAATAGACAACGTGTTAATTGGATGCTCGGTCTAACAGTTATAAGCATTTTAGTGTGAAGGTCCTTGTTGGATTCAGGTACAATCCAACCCCATCATACTACAACTTTCTCCGAAACTCAGGAGAAGTATCTCAAAGTAAAAACATCTCTCCAAGTAACCTAGCGCCATAGGAAGTTTTTCAAACAAACATCTGGTTCACAAGATAAGACCTTTTAAGCGTATTTGGGCCTGAAAGGGGTCTGTGTCCGGTCCGACCCGGTTGGGCTGGGCCGCGGCAGGCTCGGCCCGCTTTCTGGCTTGACCCTTGAGAGGGTCACACGGTCTGTCTCCCAAATGGCTCAAAGAGCCATTTGACTATTAATTAATGGTGCCAGGTTGCACTGCCTGGCTGTTCGTAGGACCCACAGGGAGCGGGTCCCCTCCCTTTTCCATAGCTTCAAAGCCGCTGCCTACCTCACCACAGCGCGCGATGGCGCACTGCCTCCTGCCTCCATAGCTGGCTGAGAGCCGACCGCATGTCCGTCCGTCCCAGTGCCAAGTGGTGACACCCCCCTTCAGAGGCCGGTGAGCATTGGCCGCCGCCTTCGCCACCAGCACTGGTCGCTGGGGTCTTCGCGTTGGTGCCGCACCAACGGATCTTCTGTGGGCCACCGGTTGAGCTTCGATGGTCTGTTTTCCCTTTTTCTCGTGCCTACGAGCCTCTTAGGATGCCATTGTCACTTCTCCGCTCCCGTAATCAATGTTCTGTCGAATTTTTAAATTCATCCCTGGAAGAACGCAACAAGAACAAAGCAGCGTAGGGTTCAGGCCTTGTTCGTTTGGCCCACGCCCTCCGTGTTAACATCATAACAAACGAAAAGTAATTTAATTCATCAAAGATAAAATTTAATAATAATCCCCCAACCTCAAGAATTATTGCTGACTTCTACGGATGATGGTGCTTCCATGTTCGAGGGCATTGCAGATGAAGGAGAAGGTTCACGTTCATTATCCTTCCTCGACCATCGAAATTCAGATTAATCCAACAACATGCATTGTCAAATCCTTAGTTCTTCATTGGAATAAGGTTTTCCAATGCTTCATCGAAGCTCACCACAAAATTTATCCCAAATCCCCATTTTTCCACGCTTTAATAAAACAAAGGAAGATTTAAGGAATTAATTCATCATTTAATTAAGGGCCCATTAATTGGTGAAATTAATGAGTCACTTTAATTGATTATGGTGTGGTTACAGAACAGGTGAGTCAATCCATTAAATGGCTTGACAAACTAGTGGTTCCTCCACCACCACTCAACTATTAGAGAAAAATAAAATAACAATTTTATTCTATATTATTATTCTTTAAAAAGTACAAAAACTAAATTTTTCTCTTGGCCTACTATAGTCGAAGTGAAGCTTCCCTTAAGCCAATCTCGGTGCTGCAGATTCAATGGTGTCCTCAGATTTCAATTCCTATCATCGGTCTAAAAGTTAGAAAACACTGCCCATACGTTTACTAAACATAGATATCGGTGCTGTACTGGGGTACAATTTGATGTATAAGTCTACCTCTCTTTGAGTAGGTAGTCCTAGAACATCATTAGGAAAGACATCAGCATACTGGTCCACTACTACAGGATAAGATGGACTCCTCATATAAACTATTCCAAGGGAAAGACTAGCCAAATGCTGAGTGATTGGATTCACCCTCCTTTGGGGAATTCCATCCTATGCTACAAAGGTTTCCTTCTCACTGGTGAAAGAAAACCTGATCCCATCCTCGTGGACACAATACACATTGCTCCTAAAATAGTCGATCTAAGCATGGACTGTGGATAGCCAGTCCATACCCAAGATGACATTTTAAGGCCTCGACCTTGCTACAAAGAGATCCCAGTGGAAGCTCTCACCTCCTAGAGTGATCTCACACTATCTGAACCAGTGTGTAATCATTGAATCTTCTCTTGTAGAAGTCTTTAATTGTAAGGATCGATCCAACAACTCCATCAGAATCTCCGAGTTTCGAACGAGTGCCATGGAAATAAAAGAGTTACTAGCACCAGTGTCTATAAGAATCATAGCTAGGGTGGAATAGACACAGATCATACCTCTAATCATATCTGGAGCACTGTGGTCATAGGCCTCATCTGCCTATAGCTGAGCTCACCCCTATTCACTTGCTCCCTGTGGTCGAGGTGGACCACCTAGGGGTGGTGGTGGTAGAACCTCAAACCTTCATCCACCACCTGCTGCATGACCTAATCCCATGCCACTTCCACTGCCTTTCAGACCTCCTCGCTCGAACCTCAATCACTACCACGACGGTCCCTCTATTGTCTTATGATCATCAATATAGAGGGTAGGGCAGTCATGAGCCCTGTGACCCAGCCTGCCGCATGTGAAGCACAGAGTACTTCCCTGCTGCCCCCTCTTCCTCGTGAGCTCTGCACCTCCGACCCTACATCCTGTGGTCACCCTCCAGAAGGTCTAGCCCACTTAGACCTCTACGTCATCTACATACTTCCTCCTATAGATGAATCAACTACCTTTCGTCTAGTGGTGGCTCTAACCATTGGTGCCCGATTGACTAAGAATCTCTCCACCAATAAAGCTTGCTCGAGCACTCCAGCCTGTGTCGGGATATTGAGTGATATCATCGATGCTCTGATCTCCCACTGGAGACCCTTATAAAAGGTCCGGTCCCTAACGAAAGGGTCCTGTACCATGTTAGTGGAGTAGCGTGAGAGGTCAGTGAATCTTCTTGAGTACTTGTCTACTGATAGGTTGCCCTTCTGTAAGTGCAGTAGCTCATGGATATTCACTGATCATAAAGTAAATAGTACGGAATCCTCCCTAAAGAGGGTCTCAAAGTCTAAATAGGAGAGTGTCACCTCCTCATGCATCTAGAGCGTTTGACTCCACCGTCTCTCTTTGATGCCCTGGAATAGGCAAGTAGCTAGGATCATCATCTAATCTATTGGTGTCTCAATTAAGAAAAACACCCGTGCCATAGCCTTTAGCTAGCCCTTAGCTTCCTAGGGATCTGTATCTCCTAGAAACCTCAAAGGTATTATCTCTGGAACTCGTAAAACTCACTCAGTTGGTTTGAATGGTATTTTGGTGGGGGATGGTGGAAATTGATTCCCTACAAGTGATGGTTCCACTGGTGCAACACCCGAAGGTACAAATATAGTAAGAGGGCCCTACATCGAAGCCTTGTCACTCGGTGGGCCATCATTGTGTACTCTCTCTAGAGTCCTAGCTGGATGCCTACACGGCGACATCCTGAAGAGAAATATGTGTGCCACGGTCAATAAGTTATACTTGGTGAGATGACTCAAAGATATCAAAAAAAATAAAATAAAACATTTCCAAAACACACGCAATTAGTGTTTTTGTGCACCGAGTAAGAAATCAGAATTCAGGGTCTGGGTGTAAGTATATGTCGGTTGCAACACCAACAATGGACTACCTGAACTGAAAACCACACTCAAAACACCTAACACTATTACTCCACTGGAAGGATCAGAGTCCTAGTTCGTTGGTAGAACTGACTCCTCGGATACCACTTTGTCATGACCCATCCCCCGGGGCTCGTGTCGTGACTAACCCAATCCCACCTTCCATAGTCCAGGGGTTGGCGACTAGCATTGGAAATGTGTATCCCTAAACAAGAAGGCATTCCATTTAAACCTATAAAAACAAATATTCCAAGAACACAACAAGATGAAACCATGAATTAAAACTGTAGTAGTAAAAGTGTGTACTGAAAGTAAACGGGATGGAATATAATAACAACCGAAAGATATAACTACAATAGAAAATAGTAAACATATTCTGGGATCATCCACCAAGGATCCTACCTGAAGGGTAGGTATAACTCGTCTCAAAATCTCTCCACATCAACCAGTCACCTCCGTGTACCGCCTAGTCCTAGTTCCCCAAAGTCTCAGCCAAGCTGCTTGTCGTTTGCACAAGACACAACAGAGTGTGGGCGAAGCCCGTGCCGAGGTAAGTATAACAATACCAATCAGGGACCCCAAAACCCACCGAAGGTCTCTTAGAATTCCACAAAGTAAAACCACAATGAATGATATCAACCAAAAATCACAAAGTAAAGACTTAGCTCGAAATAGGTATATCTTATGTACAGAAGTACAAATGATTAGTTGTAAGGATAGATCATCTTACTATGCTAAGAGGCTCTGCTGCTGACTCACATAGGATTGATAGGTACTAACCCCCGCAAGACCAATATAGGATCAGTATAATGCTGATCAACATAGGGTTTCTATGATTTTGATCCAAACATGGTCGCTATGAATGCTAATCCACACACGGTCACTATGAATACGGATCCACACTGGGTTTCTATGAATGCCGATCCAAAAAGGGTCACTATGAAGTGTCAAAAATCCATAGGATTTCACAAAGGAGTAACCCCTAGGGTCGCCATGTTGTAAGGGTCCAAAAAAATAGATGGCGCGTCAATCAGATTCTCGGTCTGAGAGTTATAGGCAATTTAGTGCCGAAGGCCTGGTTAGATTCGAGAATGATCCAACCCGGCCATACTACAAATTTATTTAGAACTATGGTGGAGTATCTCAAAAGGACCATATCACTCCAAGGATCCTAGAGTTGTAGATGGTTTGTAAAATGGATGTCTGGTTCACAAGATAAACCTTTTAAGTGTAACTGGGCCCAAAAGGGGTCTAGGTCAGGTCCGAAATAGCCCGACTCGGTTGGGAAAGGCTGTGACGGGCGTGACCCGCTAGCCGGCATGACCCATGTGAGGTTCGCACAGTCGCCCTTCTGAACGGCTCAAAGATCCATTCAGATATTTATTTGAGGCACTAGGTGGCACCGCCTGGATCTCAATAGGACACTCTTGGTGCAGGTCCCCTCCCTTAGCCGTAGCTTTGAAGCCGTGACCTGCCTCCCCGTGGTGCGCGATGGCGCGCCGCCTCCCACCTCCATGGCCAGCCAAGAGACGGCTGCTTGTCAGTCCGCCATGATGTCAAGCGGTTCCACCTCCCTCATGTATTCGGCGAGTTCCAGCCGCCGTCTTCGCCGCTGGCACCGGTGCCACCGCTCCGACAAATCTTCTGTGGGCCATCGGGTGAGCTCTGGTGGTCCGTTTTCCCTTACGCTCGTGACAACATGAATCTTGATATGCCTCCGTCATCGTGTGGATCCAGGACTCAATGTTCTATCGAATGTTTAAATTCATCCCCCAAAGGATGCAACAACAACGAAGAGGTGGATGGTCCGAGACTTGTTTGTTTGGCCCGCTACCTCTGTGTTAACACCATAACAAGGGGAAAACAATTCAATTAATCAAAGATAAACTTTAATAATAACACCCTACTTCGAGAATCAATGGTGACCGCTACGGATGGTGGTGCTTCCACATTTGAGGGTATTGTAGATGAAGCAGAAGGTTTTCGTGCGTTTTCATTCGTCGACCGTCGACCTCTGGATTGATCCCACAATGGGCGTCGTCAAATCCTCCATTCTTTGTTGGAATAAGGTTTACTGGTGCTTCATCAGAGCTCACCACCAAATTCCTCCCAAATCTCTCTTTACCCATGTTTTACTAAAAAATGGAAGATTTAAAGAATTAATTCATCATTCAATTAAGGGCCCCTAAATTAGTGAAATTAATGATTCACATTAATTTAACATGGTGTGGTTACACAACAGATGACTCAATCTATTAAATGTCTTGGAAACCCAGAATTCCCACCACCACCATTCATCTGTTGGAGAAAAATAAAATAACAATTTCATGTTATTTTATTATTTTTCAAAATGTCTGAAGACTAACCTTTTCTCCCGACCTACTGCGATCGAAGCGAATCCCCCCTTAAGATAATCCCGATACTACGGATTCAACATTGTTCTCGGATTCAATTCAGAGCATCAATCCAAATGTTAGAAAACTCTGCCCATACGTTTACTGAACATACCTTAAAACAAGTTAAAAATTAATGTTCTGAGTACACCGGTCCCCAGAATTAAGCACAATCAATTTTCATAGACTCGTAATAATCCCAAATAATTTTAAAAAATTTTATATGGAATTTTCTGGTATTTATAGAAATTTGAAAAAATGTATTAAATATTTGGAATAATAATAATTTATAATTTATAATGAGGTCAATTTTTTTTACCAAAAATATTTGTGTACGTAATTAAAATTAATTACAACGATTAAGAGTAAAATTATCTTAACAAGAGAGTAAACCTTAAAATTAAGGGCCAAAATGACCTATAAAATTGCAAAAAATAAATTGGATGGATATATTTTTACCCTATCCTCCCTTTTATTGAATTTTTTATATTTTTGGATCCACTTTATATAGTAAGAATGTGGGTGTAATTCCATTTTCCAAAATTTACAGGAGTGCCACTCCTCATCCACTATAAAAAGGCACTCAAGCCTCCCACTTCCTTACACCTGTCAAGATAATTTGGATCAACCAATATCTAACCAAATAGCTCTTAAATATACCTAACATCAACGTAAAAGTCTCACCTTGTTTAGAAAACAATCCAAGTAAGCCCTTTGGTAGAAACCAAAAAGAGTTACCCGCATAAGAGGTAACATTCATCCTCAAGATCTTTATTTTTATTTTCATTATGCACCCATAAAATATCTTTATTACACGATTAAATAAAAAAATTAATATTATAAATATAATAAGATATTTTTATGTTATTTTATTGACCTAAAATTACACACACTTGCATCTAATGGGTAACTAAATTACCGTTTATGTGTACGATAAACTACTGCCTCACAAAATGATGATTTTTTGTTCTTCCTTTACAACCTATCATGGTAGGAATTATGATGGAAACTCTAAATATATATTTTATATATCATATATATAATGTATTTATACTTATTTAATTATTTTAAAATATATACATTTATGTACTCCATTTTGTGGGAATATGATAATATCGTTCGTGGGAGTGTGGACTACCGTCTCACCAAAGCGATATGATTCCTACACACTATTCATGGAATGAATAAAGGATGGTTTTAATAAAACTATGTAACATATGATACATAGATATGATATTTAATTTATAACACACACACACACATATATATATCATTTAATTTTCATTATTTTAAAATATGATAAGGAAATGAAGGTAGTGTTCATGCGTACGTACGACTTACCATCTCCATGAATGATGCATTTAATTTATATTCTAAAAAAATTATGAATTATTTTAAATAAATATGTAATGATTATTTATGATAATTATTTTATGGATTAAATTTTTTAGATTATGAAATCATGATTTACATTATACGAAAAAATAACAAGTTAAAACATACCTGAAAAACTAAGCAATTAACACCCGAAATTGTGGATATAATAAAAGATTATTAACAATTAGGTAATAAGATATTATAGGAAGTTAATATATTAAATAATAGATATTATCATGGTTATTTTATAATTTAGTATCTTGTGTTAACCCCCTATACTAGAGGTTAAATGATGTTCACCCAAAAGGAAACACAAGGTAAGAGATTTTCATCTCACTTTTTACATCTGTGAGAGAAATTTCATGTTAACCCCTTACTTATTTTGTGTAGTGTATATACATCCCATATTGATTTATAATATAATTAATTAATTAATATTCATAGTATTTTGAGTTTAAATTTTAAATATATCTTCTATGGGGATTTCAATTAAAATTTACCAAGTGGTAAAGAATTTCATAACCCAATTCATTTTTCATTAGGTTATATTACTTTCTCATTGTCATTACCATTATATGATTATGTTTATAATAAATTATACTATATATTTATGTATTTAAACTCATCTTAGGTGGATTTATTGTTGATACACATAATCAATTAATTGGTTGAGTCTGACTTCAACGTTATGGTCATTTCAAGGGTTTACTTTACGATCTTATTTTGTTCGGGATTATTTACACTTGATTTTACATAAGAGGAAATTATTTTATCATTGTCTAATAAACCCACTAATTTTCCACTACTATGGTTATTTATGACATTTTTCAAGTAATATTCCCATTTTTCAACTCTTTGGTACTTAAAATGTTTTAGAAAATGTTTTTAATAGAATCTGACTTCATTTCTCTCTTTAGTCAAAGAACCTGTTTTATTATAAAAACAATGTTTTATTAAAATGATTTCAAAAATTATTTTAAACTTTACAAAATGATTTATTAAATTATTTTTTACCCTTTTTTTACCAAAGTTTCAATGGAATATTCTTGTCACTTTCCGAACAAGGATTTTTCTAACTTTTTACCTTGAAAAAGAAATGTTCTTCTTACCTCATATGACATGTAAAGATTTTCCCACACTTTAATATTTGAATCTTCTCTTTCAAATTTAAATGGTTAATTTTTGAATAAAATGTTTTTTAAGGTGATCTTCCAAGAATATTATTTTAAAAAAATTAAAATCAAAGGATATTTTCTTCAAAAATGTTTTTAAAAGATCTTTTTATAGTATTTCTATTCATCAAAGACAACAACCATTTATTTTACTCCACATGGGATATTTTGTATTTAATCATTCTCATCATTCGTCTAGATTGTTTTTGATTTATTTTTCCAAGGATATTATTGAAATTCACTTTTTTGATGCCTTTTTATGTCCCGTTGAAATATCTAATTTCCTACTGTCATTGAGACATATTATAATATAACTAGTTTATTTTATATTGTATAAATAATTTCCTTGAATTTTTATATAACGAATCTCCTTGTTCTCATGATATTCAATGTTTTATTTATTGTTATTCATTCTTGGATATTATGATTCAAATGTTTCAAGGTGGGGTGGGACACTTTATAATGTTTAATGATTATTTTCCTTAAGAATATTTTAATGATCTTTCAATGGTATCTATATTCATCAATTTCAAAAACCCTTATTGTTAGTTATCCTCCATTGAGGAAATATTGATAAATCTATATCTTCTATTCAATATGGATATTTGATAAGGAATATTATTTATTTTGATTCTTCGATATTAGGATTAATTTGGATAGGTAAAACATGAGTGGGGACAAATTATAAATTTCCCATCAATGCATCGATAGTCTCATGAGACAAATTAGTTGTGAAAATTAGATGGTTTTATACATGATACTCTAAACCATATTTTTAAAGGTCTTTATAGTAATGGTTCCATGCAGCTAAGAAACAAGGCATCCAGTAGTTATGAATTTCTATAATTTTGTTTCAATTATTATTTATCCATGAGATTTTACATCAATATAACTATGGATACATTTCATTTTCAGTTCATCAAAAAAATGTCAAGTGTTTTAGTTTCCTACCTTTCCATATTTAATATTCCTTATCTAGATTTTTTAATGGAATCTGTTTCCAGTTATTACCTTTCCATATTTTTTATAAACATCTTTATGAGTTTTTTTATTACATGTTATGTGTTTTCATTTATTTACCAGGCCATAATTATTATTCTCATTTATTAATTATTTCATAATCTATACTTTACCCTTACTGATAATTTGAGATTACCATTATTTTGTTTCCATTCCTCAAGATTCCAAGAATCATACAAATAAATATATTAAGGGATATACTAGATGGAATAAATTTTCTTAAAGGGAAAAAATTATGTTGTAATTAGTGTATTAATTTGCAATAAAAGAATCATATATGTATATGGCTTACCAAGACTAATAAAATATTTGTTCCTTTGGGATTTTATTCCTTGAAATAATGCAAATTTAATGGTAGTAGATATTGGCTTTGGGATCTCTAGGGTTGGTTCATTATAGCTGGTATCAAAGGATGTTTTGTAGAATCCTTGGTCGGTAGATATAGGAAATCATATGTTATAGAACAAAATATTGAGGTAAAATTTGAGGATAAGTATATAAGATCATTCTATAATTTTGGTTAGATAGAGATTATGTGTGTTTTCTAGAATACATCCCTTTATGGATATTACAAGTGGAAATGGTTCTGGAACAAATGTACCTAGGAGTAAGAACTCTGAAAAGGTGCATCAGGCCTGACTCAACATAACCTGGCACATGACAATAGGCCTCACTACACACCTTGTTTGACACTCCTAGGGGATATGCTTAAGATAATTCACATTTTCTATACAAACCATTATGAAGTATTTGAATAGATAATGATAATGAATGACCTAGGTTAAACCTTAGACCAAGGAAACACTTATGTATAAATAAATGTGTGAAGTGTTTATGTATTGGGGTTGTATTAAAAACTTAGTTAAAAGGATATTTAGTGATTAAACGTAATTTAATTATGTATGGAATATTAATTTTTTAAATTATATCAATATGGTTTTATAAAAGGACAACCTTTATTTTGGGTGACAACCGATCAAATACAAAAATGTTGTGAGACTTGAACCCATGACCAAAGAATGATAAGGTTTCCACACCAACCACTGATCTGCGAAATATCCTAGTAAATATGTCAATGTTTTTAGTTAAATAATTTGACGGATAAATATTAATGATGAACCATTAGTGTTAATTTTTAGGTTTAGAGATTAATGTCTTAACCATGTTAGATTTGAAAAATAGTTAGAGACAAATGTAAAGACTTTTAACTCTTTTATGGGCTATATGATCCATTAAATGTTTATTTTATTGTTTAAGAAAAATGTTAATTTTTGGATATTAATTTATCAAAATAATGGATTAATTAGAATTTGATAGAAGTATAACCAAAATATGTAATTGTTCATTTGAAATTAAAAGGCATCATGTTAATAAATTTCCTCACATTCTTAGGTAGTAAAAGAATTTTTTAACATGAGGAAAAGGATCATAATTTTTTTCCCTAATACCTTTTTTTTGAACTGATGGTATTCTAAATCATCAAATATTTATGTATTTGAGGCCCTCAACATTCCATTGATCATTCACTTGTTTTTGATTTACAAACTCAATCACTCCGTATAAATATTTACACATTTCCTCTAAGAGAATTTATTTACTTAACACTAATTTTATACTACTTAGAGACATAGTTATATATTATTCCATGTTCTATTTGTACTTCACATTCTCTATTTTGTAGAGGATTTCATACATACCTTTCTCATGATATGAGATTTAAAAAATAAGAAATATAAAATAATCTATCACCAAGATCGAGTTTAAATTTTGAGGATGCAATTTAATTAATGTGGGGAGAATGTAACACCATATAATTACAAAGTAAGAACATTATATTCGATAATATGTGTGATACATAACACCAAGCACGTAAGGGGATATAATATCCCATGACTTTACAATATAATTACCATTTTAGATAAATTAATTATATGATATAGTTTTCAATGCATGCAATACTGAGTTAGATTGAGTTAAATGCAACAAATACTTTCTTGGATATCTGATGTTACACACTAGACTGAGTTTTACTAAACAATTATATATTAACAAAACACTGTTATTTAATATAATAAGATATAAACTAGCGGTTAATTAAGTTTTTATGAATAGTATTAACTATCTTATGAAAATCTATGGTTTAAAGAAAAAAAAAACTAATTTATTGGTTAAAAATTAATTAGAAATGAATATAATAACCAATTGAATATAAAGAGGCTAGTTTTTTTGGAAAACTATTCTTATGCTCACAAAGATATTTTATCCTAATAAATTAGATTAATTAAAATTTAATTAATGTTATTAATGAAATATATATTTTATATATTCAATATTTTTTTTTGAATTTATCCATTAGATTTTATAGACATAATATATGAACAAACCCAATATTACACATAAAAACCTATATTTTTTATAAAGGCACTTTTAGCGCCTTTTAATGGAGAAACTTTTATAAATTCAATTTATGGAACATTTATAAATATTATACGTTAAAATAAACTTTATATTTTAAATAATATCATAAAAATGAGGTCAAGGTGGTTTTTTGGTATTTTTTTGTGAAGTTTCACTTTTTGATGAATAGTGAAAAAATACTAAATTATAATTAAAAACGGTTTTTTCATCTAAGTTTTTCAAAGGTTAAATTATATTTTAATTTTTTTTAAGTTTAATTAGATAAATTATTATTATTTAATTAATTTTTGGTCATTATAATCAATTTCAATTTGATATTTGATATAAAAACTTAACAAACTTTTGAATGTTTTCAATTAAAAACCTGTATTGTCATCCTATCTACGAGTTTAAATTTAAATTTATTTTTTCCACTTATTTTATTGTAATTTTTAAAAATAGATTAAATATTTTGAATAAAAATAATTTATAATGTATAATAAGGTTAAATTAGTTTTTTTACCCAAAATATTAGTGAAGGTAATAAAAATTAATTACAATGATTAAGAGGAAAACTATCTTAATAAAAGACTAAACCTTAAACTTAAAGAGCCAAAATGACCTATAAACTTATCCGAAATAAATTTTATAGACATAATTTGACCCTATAATCCCTTTTATACACTGTTGTTCATTATTAGTTCCAATATGAATGGGAAAAATGTGGGTGAAATTTCTTTTTCTAAAATTTACAAGAGTGTCACTCCACATCCACTATAAAAAGGACCTCGAGAATCCCACTTAATAACACCTCTCAAGAAAATTGGTATTGAAAAATATAAAACCAAATATATCATCAACATACCTCAACTAAACCTATAATCCTCACCTTTTTTATAATTAAATTTAAGGAATCCCTTTGGTGAAACCCAAAAGGAGTTATCCGCATAAGAGGTAATATTCTTCATCACACTCTTTAGTTTTATATTCATTCTCTACCACTAAACTATACTTATTACATAATTACATAATAAAATAAATATCAAAAATTTAATAATATATTTTTATTTTAAGTTTTAAATCAACACTTTCACACACTTCCATCTAACGGGAAACTAACTACCGCTTATGTGTACGGTGAACTACCTTCTCACAAAATGATGATTGTTCGTTCTTCCTTTTCCACCTCTCATGGTGGGAATTATGATTGAAAATATAATTATATTTTTTATAAATTATATTTATAAAGTATTTATACTTTTTAATTATTTTATAACACAAAAATTTATGCACTCCATTTTATGGGAATACGATAACATCGTTTGTGGAAGCGTGGACTACCGGCTCCCCAAAGCGATTTGATTTGTTCACGCTATACATGGAATGTATAAATGATGGTTTCAAAAAACTTATGTAAAATATATGAAATAGATATTATAATTTATTTATAACACATATAAATACACACAAAAACATATATATCATTCAATTTTCATTCTTTTAACATATGATAAGGAAATGAAAGCAGAGTTCATGCGTACATATGACCTACCGTCTCCATGAACAGTGCATTTTATTTATTATCTCAAAACTTTATGGATTATTATAAATAAATATATAAAGATTATATATTTTAATTAATCCATTTATTACATACTTTAGATGATTAAATCATGAACAATTTAAGAATAATAAAAACAACAAGTTAATACATACCCGAAAAACCAGACAATTAACACCCGAAATAGTGGATATAATAAATGATTATTAAAAAATAGGTAATAAGATATTATATAAAGTTAATATATGATATCATATATATGAGTATGGTTCTTGTATAATTTATTAACATGTTTAAACCCCTTATATTGTTAGTTAATGAATGTTCACCGAAAGGAAACACAAGGTAAGTGATTTTCATCACACTATTTACATCTGTGAGATAAATGTCACGTTCAACACTTACTTATTTTGTGGAGTGTATCTACTGACCATTTTGATATATTATATCAGGAAATAAATTAAATTCCTATTATTTTTAGTTTCAATTTGAATTATTTCTTATATGGGGATTTGAATTAAAAGTTACCAAGTGGTAAATAATTTCACAACCTAATTCCTTTTCATTGGGTTATATTAATTCCCTGTTATCGTTAATATTATATTATTATGTGTATAATGAAATATAATATATATTTATGTATTTCCACTTAACTTATTTTTATTTAAATTATATACACATAATCTATTAATTGGTTGAGTCTCACTTCAATGTTATGGTCATTTCCATGGTTTACATTACAATATTATTTTGTTCGGGATTGTTTACACTTGAATTTACATCAGAGAAAATTATTTTATAATGGTGTAATAAACCCATTAATTTTATACTACTATGGTTATTCATGACCTTTTTAAATTAATAGTATCATTTTGAACTCTTTTGTACTTAAAATGTTTTATAAAATGATTTTAAGAGAATCCGACTTCATTTATATCTTTAGTTAGAGAACCTATTTTCTTCTAAAAACCATTTTTTATTAAGATGGTTTAATTTTTTTAATCTTTAAAAAATTATTTGTTAAATAAATTTTGTTTTTCTTCTTTTACCAATGTTTTAAGTTTAATATTCATTTCTATTTCCAAACAAGGAATTTTTCTAAAATTTTTACCTCAAAAAAGGAATGTTATTTTTACCTCGTACGACATGTATAGATTTACCAGCCTTTATATATTTGAAGCTTAATTTTCAATATTAAAAGGTTATTTTTTAAATAAAATGTTTTTTTAAAAGTTATTTTAAATGAAAATTACTTTTAAAATGTTTTTCAAAATGAAATGGATATTTTCCTCAAGAACATTTTTAAAAGATCATTTATAGTATTTTTATTCATCAATGAAAAAACCATTTATTTTACTCCAGTTGGAATATGTTGTATTAATACTATCCTTATCCTTTCATGGTATGGTTTTTGATATATGTTTCCATGGGTAGTATTGAAATTCAATTCCTCAGTTCCTTTGTCAGTCCCTTTGACATATTCATTTTCCTAAAATCATTAAGACATATTGTAATACACCTAGTTTCTTTTATATGGGGTATATAATATCCTTTGACATTTTATATGAGGAATATTTTTATTCTCATGATATTCCATGATTCATTTATTTTTACTGCTTCATGAGGATTATGATTCAAATGTTTCAAGGTTGCATGAGACACTTCGGAATGTGTAAAATATTATTTCCTTAATAAATTTTTAATGATCTTTCAATGGTATCTCCATTCATAAATGTTAACAACCCTTGTTGACTGTTATCCTACACCAAGGAAATATTGATAAATCCTTATCTTATATTGAATACATATATTTGATAAGGAATATTATTTATTTCAATTATTTGATATGTTGATTTTTTTGGACACGTACAACATGGGTGGGGCCCTGTTATAGATTTACCCTCGATGCATCGATAGTATCATGAGAGGAATTATTTGTGAGAATTAGATGGGTTTCTACCCAATATACTAAATAGTCTTGTAAAAGGTCTTGATGGTGATGGTTCTATGTACTTGGAAACATGGGGTAAAAAAATTAAGCAGTTAACTCATTTAGTATCAGATATTAATCATCCTTGAGATTTGGAGTCAATATAAATATGGATACATTTAATTTTTATTTCATTGATTAAATGGAATGTGTTTCAGTTTCTTACCTTTCCATATTTATTTTTCCTTATCTAGTTATTTGAATGGAATTTGTTTCTAGTTATTACTTTACCATACTATTTATGCACTTCCGTATCAGTTTTTTGATTATATGGTATGTGTGTTCAGTTATTTACCATTCCATAATTATTATTATCATTGATTAATTATTTATTTTTCTATTCTTTACCCTTACCAGTCATTTTATATAACCCTTATTTTATTTCCTTTCCCCATGAGTCAAGGAAGAATACTATGAATGATATGTAGGGATATTATAGATGAAACAAAGTTTTATTGAATAAAAAAATATTGTAATTCATTTATTCATTTATAATACAAGTCTCATTCTTATATCTAGTTTACTAAGAATATTAAACTCTTCAATCCTTCAGGATTTGATTCCTTGTAATCCTTCCAATGTAATGGTAGTAGACACCAGATCTGGGCTATTTGGGGTTGGGTAACTATAGCATATTTCCTATCTTGTGAAAATTAAATAATACAATGTTCAAAATCTTCATGATGATTCCCTTTTCACAAACTTCAATTATTCAGTGACTATTAGTTTAGATGAGTTTTACTCATTCCCTTTTGTGCTTGTCAATTTTCATTTCATTCCACAAATTCATTTGACCAACATGTTCTCATTGAGATATTGTGAATCTTGTAGGATGATTTCTTTTTTAATGAATAGATCACACCCTTCTATCGAAAAAGAAGCATATGCAAGGTACACATTTCCTTTTGATCATGATGGAGTGTCATTAACGTCCGGTTGAAGATAAACTAAACTTATAACTCAATGGGAGGCAACCCATCATTAGTTTATTTTCCTTTCAATTAATTTAGTTTCATTTCATTTTGTTTTTAAGTAACAAAATGGATTGAATTTACTACAATATGTTTTCTACTCGCACTAGAATGAAGTTAAATCCATCAGAAATACTTTCACCATCCACATACTTTTGATTATGGTGTGACTTATTTTTTATTATCCGGTGTGTTCTATCTATGTGTAGATCATACAGGTATATAATTTCTTGATCTTTATCAGACACATACATCCTTTTTTCATTTATCTACACTTACTCAGGGAAGTTCTTTATTTTCTTCTATATTCTATACTTTCAAAAATAGCATGCAAAATAACTTACTAAAAAATACTAAAAAAATAATAAAAAATAATAAAATTATTTTCATCATTGAACCTACATGAAAAAGACTTTATTTCTATAGTAACATGGTCAGAGGAATACCAATTGTGTCCTTGGGAAGTTTAAGCAAAAGATTCCTATTCAGAAAGCTTTCATCCTTGACTTCATGACTTAGATGATTGATGCCATTATTTCATGCTTCAAATATGTTTTAAGAAACTTTTATATTTTTGGGACACTTATTTTCACTCATGTTCATATGTGTTATCCAATATTCTATTTCCATACTCACGAGGATTCTAGGCCATTTTTACATCATCCTTATTTCTATTTTTTTGAGCGAATCTCATCCATGTTATTCCATCTATAAATATTCATTTTTTAATCAAAGTGATAGGATTTTTGAAAGTTATACCAAAGTGACTAAGGAATTTATTTTATAGTTATCCCTTTTCACCCACTGAGGCACATGTATATTTTCCCTATCATGTATCCCTTATAAGAAATGAGGAATCTATTTTAGGATGAAACCACAACTGATACCCTTCCCTATAATTTTTTTACTATTTTCATAATAATTTTCAATCTAATTTTGGAGGATAGATTTATTCATGGAGAGGATTATTTGAGGGAATGTGAGGAATTTTATGTACATGGATTAACGTTATTATGTAATGATTTTATGTGTTATTTTTCATAGTTTCCACATGAATTGTGTGTATTTTGATATGGGAATGTATATTATTTATGGTTCGAATAATTAATACATATTTGGTCATTATGTGGTAACCCTCACCTTTAGAGATACCTATATAAGTGAATACTCCTTACTGAAGAAGTTAGAGAGTTTTTTATATGACCCACTTTCACTAAGAATCTATTGAGTATGAGTTACTTGTGTACCTTTTCTTAGGATATTATCTTATATATATATTTCATGGGGTTTTAGAGACGAAACAAACCTATTTACCTATCCATTTTTTCTGTGTGAGTTGTGTACTTAAAAAAATAAAAATAAAATAGTTTAACATTTTGATTTTCATATTCTCGAGGATGGTAAACATTTTATGTTTGAGGGAGCATGATTTTGATGGATATATTTGTATTTAAACTTATCACACATTTATTTCAAGATTAAAAACTCATTTTTCAACAAATGATAATTTTTTATGACCCAATATCCTCAATCCTTAGATACAATTGAACATGTTTTGATATCCTTGAGATTAGTGAATTCTTTTGATTTATAATAGTGGAGTTGTTAAATTCATGAGAAGCCTATGGTAAGCATGAATGTGTACAATAATTGAGCACAACATTGATAAAATTGTTTGGGCAATGAGAGTGATGGAGAGGTTTTCCACATGATGTATACGTGCATGTACTTGTTTTAGAAAGAATACTAGTGGAAGGGAAATTGTTTTTGAGTATTGAAATTTTAAACGAATAATGATATTTTATGGGTAAAAGGGATGAATTTTTTTTAAACTTATAATTTTGATGGTTGAATTACCTATGGGTCTAGTTGTGTATTCTTTCTGGTTGTTTTTCTAAGGAATACTAAAGCTTTTGTGTGGGGGATTTGATGTGCATGTCATTTTCTAACATTTGATTTACAATTTTCTAATCTAGTTTTAATTATATTTCTAAATTATTTTTAGTGTTTCTTGGTTCTTTTTGTAGTTTTTTTTTATTATTTTTGATATGTTGATAATTTTAGTTAATTTTATTATAAATATTAGTAACTTAGTTTTTTATTTATTTATATTAATTGTATATATTATCAAAATTTAATATCTAACATTATTTTATTGTTTTTATTAGATTAATTAATATTAGTTTTTATTAGTTTATTAATTTTCATTCGTATTTATATTAAGTTTCTATATTACTATTATATATTACTATATATCATTAGTAGTATCAATAATAATAGAATTAATATTATTAGTTTATTTTTATTATTTTTAAATTAGATTAAAATTTAATTAAAGTATTATTATAATTTTATATGACAAAAAATTAATTATAAATTTTAGTTAATTATTATGTATTGTATTAGTATTTATAATTGTATGTGTGTATATATATTTATATTATTATAATAATAATTATTATTATTATTATCATCTTACATATTATTATTTCTATTATTATTATTATTACTTTACATTTAGTTAAAAAGATTTGATTTTAATTTTCAATTTGGTTTTTGAATAATATTTTTTTCACTTTACTTTTCATCCAGGAGGTTTTATTATTAGGGGAGTGGAGGCGGAATCTCCTCCTCACCATCATCTAAACTAGGAAAATACCAAGCAGGCGACCACCGACCTATCCTTTCCATACCACACAGTCTTCACTCCAACCACTAAGCATGCCTCATCCCTACACCACACAACCCACCCACACAGCCTCCATCCGTTGCGCATCACTAGGTCGGGCCAACTCGACACCTCCTACAAAAAAACCCAAGTGTGTAGGCCTCCTATTTGTAGCACCTCCCTCATCCTCCACCAATTGAGACATAGCACCACCCACATCGTTCTACCTCAATAGGAAACGTCCCCCTCTCTATATATATGCACAACCATATGCACCTTTCTCCTACTGTAAAACCCCAAAACTACATCCACCTACCTACAACACACAAGGATGATGCCTAGGAGGTTTTTCACTCCCATCGCTTCAACAACAGCTGACCACTCCTTACCAATCATGTAGTATAAACCCAAACCAGGATCGAATTCCTCCACTATACACTGGAAATGATGACCTCCTCCTCTTGTTCTTCAGAGAACAAACCATGCTTTAAGATACTGTCCATCCACCAACAGTTGTTGGTGGTTCATTATTTTTGGGTCATGCATGATGTTGATGCATGCAATGTGTTCACTTTTCTTCTGAAGATCGATGCTGCATGTTGATATAGAACATGGACTCGATAATTTTTTTCACATTTATGAACATGGTTGGTGGGTTTTATTAGTATTTTGGAAATATCTGGGTGATTTTTATTATTGTATGATCATCTACAACAACTTGTAGTGATATTCATGTCGACACAAACATGTTGATATCCTATTTTTATTATTTTACAAGTCATATTGTCATCATTAAGGGATAATTTTCTTAGTGTTAGAGTTGCAATGAACATGACATAGTATGCATGACTTTATTTTGTTTCCATGTTTGATTTTCAGTTAATTAATTTCGATTGGGTGTTTATTTAATTAATTAAATTTTTGTTTTCTTTAATTGTCATTTGGAGTCTGCACACACGCTTTGAATCCCATTCTTGTGATATCTAATATGTAATCATGGGCGGGGGATTATCCTAGAAATTATTTATCCATGAGTCAATCACACAAGTGAGAGAATCATAAATCACATATTTTTATAGATTATAGGATGCTTCTTCCCATATTTTTATATGTGCATAGTTGGGGTTTATTTTCCCCATGGGATCTATCTGTTTATCCTCCTGAATTAAACTTTATTTTACAGCTTTATTCCCAGACCCATGAGGCCAATGAGAGTCACCAATATATATCTTGACCATATGGGAACTACGAACAACATATTTATAGTTGTAAAATTATATAATTTGAAAATATTTTAATATACTCTGCTTTAATCCACTGAAGAATTAGTCAACCTTAATTTAAATGTTGATGATAATGCCAGAGGCATATCATGGACACCTTGTGTGGTTTTCCTTACACACCCTAATAGACTCATATTCCTTTTTCATTAGCCTAAGGAACTCATATAAATTTTATGATGAAGAGTTTAGGGAAAATTTTAATTGATTTTTTTCTTTGAATCCTTCTCATTCAATGGTATCAATTTCTTCCTTGGGCTTTGTGTTCTTGATTCTTTTCCACCACTAATTGGATTCCCCTTAAATATGATAGACTTCCGACATGAATCTATATTGTTTCTAGTATTGGAGGATAGAAAATATATTCTTAATAGTGTTAATAAATTATTCCACAATGATGGGAACAGAAGATCCAATAAAGTTAGAAGGGATTTTTTATATAATTTACTAAACCAAAACTTTCTTTTTCTTAAGAGGGAATTCTATGTGATTGAAACTATTATTCAAAACTTGAGATAGTTGAACTAGTGCTTCCATGATTTCTTATCTACCACTCACATTAGGTTATACATATAATTAGGAAAATAATCACATTTACTATCATACTTTTTTTATTGTCATGGTTCCTCAAATTTCCCACTATTAACTAAAATAAGTGGAAAAATTCATGATGAGAATACCCAAACTAGAAAAATATAAAAGTGAAACTATGAAATTAAAATAAATATCTTAAAAATGAAAAATATATCCTAACTTAAGAGTCTTTATGTTTCAATCTAGGTTATCCATGATAATTTCTCTATTAATTTTTCTAACCTTACAATATAATCAAGTCCTTTATATTCATTTGTAAAGTGTTTGTGATTTTTTCTCAACATATCCCCCAGAAGTGTTAAAACTGGTGTGCAGTAAGGCCTCTTTTTGATGCACTAGGTATCATTCAAGTTAATAAATAATGATCCATTTTATGGTTGTTACCCATATAAAAATGTATTCTATAGACACATCCATTTTTAGTATCCAGATATGGATTTCATTTCTTGGAAACCACTCACTCTATACTTTACCAAAATTTAAGGATGTTTTCCTATAATTAGATTTATTACTAGGGTTTTTTAGAATGTATTCTTATAGTAATCCAAAAAAATAAATATAAATTTCTCTGATACCAACTATAATGATCCAATACTTTTACACATATTATTATATAATTTTTAATATAAAAATAAAATAAATACAACCTAATGACCAACATGCCTAGTGTATTTGGAATACAATGTTCATAATACATCAAAATGAAACTAAAATAAAACATATTTCTTTTATTCTGCATAATAAAATACTAAATACCTTTGATCTCTTGGAATTTAATAAGATAACCTATGTAATATATAAAGGAAAAGGGTGACCTATAAATCCGAGTAAGGGAATAAAAATGATGAAAAATCATAATATATGAGTCTAATGGTATAACATGATATCATAAAAGACAAGGATCATGGATAATCATATTATAGAATGAAATAAATAAAATATAATCTAAATATCATGGAAACATAGGAATGTGGAAATAATATAAAACACGACATAAACATAAGTCAAGGATAACAACCAAGAAAACATTACATGGTGTATAGAGTCCCATCATAGATTAGGTTTACTCCCTAATCACTTACATGTTGTCTCATGAGACATAATCATTACCAAATTAACTGAAGTGCTATCTAGGAACACCCATCATAACATGTACATGAATATGTGTTCTATTTAATGAAATCATACTTAAGGCATAAGCATCAGAAAAACCCATGGAAAGGAAATGGGTTACATAATCATGTCTTATAACATAGCCAAATGTAATATCATAATGAATTCAATGAAAGAAGGGATTATATCAATATTTTGATTTATTAGATAAATAATAAAGAATATGAAATGAAAATTAATTCAAATTTAATTTTTTACATAAAAATTAGTAGAGAAATAAATTGGTAAATATAACTTTTAATCGGGGTTTTAGGAAAAAGGGTAAGGAATCATTAAAGAGGGTAAAAGAAAAATAATTTCTATAAATTTTAAAATAATATAATATTGTTTTAAATAATAAAATTACTGTTTTTAGAAACCATTTATGGTTAAAATCATTTCATTGTGTAGTATTTGAAATTAGGCAATAAAATATAGAAGTTCCCTTTAATCGGCTATGCTAAAAGAAATAAATTAAGAAGAGAACCTATTAAATATGTACATCCTCATAAAGGAAATGTTAATTAAACTATTTATATATATTTTTAAAACATATAAATAGTATAAAAGAATTAAATTAGATTAATATAGAGAGAAATTTACGTAAAGAGAGAGAAATAATAACCCAAAGAAAATAGGGTGGTTGAGAGAGATCCTTTACTTTAGGTTCTAGAATAATTTTTCACTTGCACTTAAAATACTGAATCATAAAATTAGATTAATTAGTTACTTAATTAATAAAATTTTAAATGTATATTTTATTTAATATAATTATATTTTGTTTATTTAAAACCATTTAAATAAGATATCAAGTTTAATTTCATTGTTCATAGGGTGTTTTTTTCACGGTTCCTTGGCCAAATCACTTGTGTAATATTATTGAAGTTTTTATCAAATGGAACTAAAAATATAAAAGTGAAATGAAGTGATATTAATTTCAATAAAACAATATAAATGGTACCAAATATCCATATTTTGTTTGACATAGGGATGACTCATTTATTATAAATGTTATTGTGATACGATGATTTTATTTAGGTGGGTTTACACAACATAACAAACAAGATTATCTTTTTTAAAATTAAAACTATATATTTATCACAAAATGTAAAAATATATAATATAAATATTTATGTCATTTGAAAACATTATAAGAGAATTTATTCCATCCTTTAATATAGTAATGTAAAACAAATACTCACCGTCCACAGAGGCAGTGAACCGACATAATACAAATGAGGTTTTTATTTTTAGAATAAGAGAAAAAGAAAAGAGGATGGATGATATATATTAGTATAACAAAATAAAATTATATTACATATATAATAATGGATTCATTATTACATTTTGTATGAAATCTATTTTAGAGTATTAGGAGAAGAAAGATTAAAAGGATTGTTTAAGGGAATTACCTTCTCCTTTGGAAGTCTCATCTAGGGCTTACCCTTATGGAACCATGGAGTGGTCATTTCATGAATCAAGGATTATAGCAAAATTGGAGAGATATCTAGATATAATTTTTAAGATATTGGTATGGTAAAAAAGTTATAACGTGTGATGAGAATGGTTTGTGAGGGGTGGTGTTTTTATGGGGAGGAGAGGGATGTTTTTTTAATATAATATTCATTAGTTTATTATTTCCCGCCAGGACTACTAATAGAGATAAGTATTGTGAATACATTAAATCATTTAGGTGAGTTAAAACTAATTTGTGTCTAAATCATACCATATTAAATACATCATGTTTTTGACTTTGAATGTTAAATACAGTGTTTTTCTGTATTTCAACATTCACAAAAAATTCATTTTGTTTTTGAAAAATATACAAAATTCAGCCAAACAATTTTTTAATATATAGATTCTAAAAATGAAATAAATTTTATGAAAATAACTTTTTAAATATTTGGAATTTAATTTTTAATTAAAATATTTATTTATTTAAAAAATACCAATTTTAATATTATGATGAATCATCCAACACTTTGAAAAATTACTTACGGTTTAATAAAATTAAATTATTTATATATTAAAATTAAAATTATTTTATAAACACATTTTATTAAATTTAATTTTATTTTGAAACTTTATATTTATTATAACAATGAAAATAAAACACATATGTTTTACAAAATTACAAAAAATTATTTTATTATATTTACAACATTTATTTACTTGTATCATGATATAAAAATGTCATATTTTCATTTTATAAGATAAAAAATATTATTTTACACTTCCATAGGTGAGGTAACTTTTCAATGATAAAGTTACTATTCCTAATGGGCAGGTTATTATTCCAACAGATGAATTACTACTAGAACTATCATATTTGTAATTGTTGTATGGGTTCCCAAATTTTTATAAATACATAATATTGCATTCATTCATAATTAAATTCTATTTTATATCAATTATATATATATATATATTTATTTATTTCCAAAATTAATATTTCATTATTAGTATTTATTTATTTCAACAGTGTTGTTTGTGAGTGCAATTATTCTAATGGATTTAGTGGATCATAATTTTCATATTACAGTTATATTATTTCATATTTTTTATTCTATTATAATATTTTAAATTCATTTGGTTTATTTATTTTCTAAACGTGGTGATTAATATAGAAATATGTCGTTAGTTTTATCATACGGTGCATGATATCTATATAATACTTAATTACTAAATATGACATAATTATATAATGAGACGGAAAATTATATTGATAAAATTGTTGTTTGTTACAAAAGACATATTGATTTACCTTTAAGGCATCACTTGAAAATATCATCCTCTTCAAAAGTCTGATTAAAAATTCCATGTCTTTAAAGAAATAAATTGTTTCAAATACCTTTGCAATATACTACTTAAAATATCTTGATAGGTAAATTGAAAGATTACTCTACTTTATGAACAATAAATTCAAAATAAATATTTATAATAATTAAATTCCAGATGGTGATGATTATTAAAATAATCAAGGACAATCACTCTAAATATTTCACAACTCATTATTTATGTTTCATAAAGGAATTATGATTTTATGACTTATTTTCCAATCTATATATAATATCTACTCCACTCTAGATCACATCCCCAAGTCATTTATCAACAATAAAAAATAAACCCATAAAAATAGGATTTTAAAATCTCTAGAAATAAATTATGAGATTTTATGACGAATCAAGGTCATAACATGCTCGAATTACTTAGGGAATGGAAATATTCCTTTCAATTCCTTACAACCATTCACCTAATAGACAAGATAATTGCACAATACCATCTAAAAATTAAATTAATATAAATTAAAACCACCTCTTTTAACTACTATTGTCACAAAAACACTGAAATACCAAATATCCCATCACTAATTAATCTACTTTGAATCATTTTATAATTTTTTAACATAGTAATTTGTTTACCATTATAATTTTCAATCCAATATTTAATAAATTTCAAGTAATATGTCCTTTATTCCCATCAACGATGTAATAACTCAACTTTTCCCAAAGGTATGGATCAATTTTTTTCAATTTAAATACATTTTTAAGCTTGTTAAATGTTTAATATGTCCTTGGGAAGGCCTGGGGAGTGTTTGGTGCAGTTTTAGAGCCCAGAGGTTTTAAAAAATGGGGTAAACAATGGGACACAAGGTTTGTGTAAATCATGCGGCTGCAGACAGGGGCACCTACAAGTCTGCATGGTTTGTCTACATTCATGCAAACCAGGCACATGACTGTGCTACCAGATTCAGCTCTAGGGAATATCCTTATCACATGGTTTGTGTATGGTTTTCCAATCATGCACTTAAATCATGCGGCCCCATTTTGGGGGTGAAATTACAACTGCCCCCACTTAACTTATAAACTATATAACCTACTTGTCCTCACTCCTATGGACAAAAAAAAGGGTTTACTCTCCTTGAAGCTCAAGAAATCCTCTAATCTTAGATATAATTCCTCTTCTTCATCTAGATTCTAGTCATCGAACCTTTGGAAGAATCATATAGCCAAAGGTAAGACTATCCCCACCCATCCTCTTTCCTTCGGTTAATCTCACATTCTATTGCGCTATTTAGATGCATGATCATTCAACCTATTTTCAAGATGTTAAACTGAAACTCCAATATGCTTCAAATCTAAGGTCTATATCAAGCATGGATTCATCAATGACCCTAAGGAAGGTTGTCATGTAATTTTCCATTTGAGTTTTGGTCGTTTCATATTTATTCTATCATGCCATAAGCCGACCTTTGTTGAGATTCTATTTCATGTTAATTTATTCCTGTCTAAATGACCATGATAACCTGATTAATGTTAATTGGATCTTTTTAGGGTGTTTATATATCACTTATGATTTATAAGGATTCCTAAGGGGTGTGCCAACCAAATTGGCCATTTTAAGACAATTTCCCAAGATGACCAAATCTTGTTTGTATCTCCCAACTTGAGTTTAAACTGAATTGAACCTCATATCATGTGTATTTTTATGAATCCAAGATACCCCATGGGTGGTTGAACCTCTTAGGCTTGGAATTTCCCAAATGGGTAGGTGACTATTTGATATGACATTTTCCAAGGCTTGTGCTCTTGTAATTGTATTTTCCATGATGGGAAAATTGCATGATATGTCTTGATTAAATTGGTTCACATGTGATGAATGGTTTCCATTTAAATTAATTAAATGAATTTGACTTATATAGGATGGTTTAGGACCATGCCTTATGATTATTCCTAAAATATTTACTTATGTCAATTAGAATGTCTAATTGGAATTGTATAAGGCCAATGAATTGCATGAGAGGATTTTCCTCATGTCCTGAAATGAATATGTGACAAATACTTGTTTATTATTTAAATGTAAATTATTAATACATCATTCATTAATTACTTTTGATATAATGTATATGCCTCTTAAATGTGTATGGATGTGATGAGGGAATGATAGGTATATGCCTCATGCCCTGTGTACTTATAAATGTTATGCAATATTGGTTATGGAGCTAAGGGACTACGACAACCCTAATGTGAATATTGTGTGAGATTATATCTAAGTACCCAAGGACCTTGAGATCCTTGAGGTATGAAAGACCATTATAGCTATCTTGTGTATTTTTCAAGAGATCATGAGAGCACTTGGAGTTGGGATAGGGGTTAGAGCACGAGATCTACCCTGGTATTGGATGTCTAAGAGTTACATATACATCCTTCCTAACACACACACACATATATAATTATTACTATATATATGTATAGTAACTTGATCAGACATACCAGCTGTGGGATGAAGCAGGTAGACCCGCCAGGTGTCCTTCGGGGACATGAGAGGGAGTTTATTTATTTATTAACTATTGATTTACTTTCCTATTTATACATGAACACTGTTTACTTTTGGGAACCTACTCGGATTACATGTAGACACCATTGGTGGTAGCCTGCAGATTTTTTTTATCTCAAAACCTACTTGGGATTCCCTTGGAACCCGAGAAGATTATGTTGCTGAAGGTACTGGAAAAGGTAAAGGCCATTCTACAGCTTGTTGACTTGTAATACTTTGTTAGATATTAGGAGCAGAGGATCAATCTTAGGATGAAGATTCATATAGATATATTTTTTTCCCTTTTGTTTCCTTTTGTACTATTATATAGCATGCTTGTACCTTTTTTTATTTTTAATATTATTAGCATGCCATGCATAATTGTATTAGACACTTCCATTGAGGATTTTTGTTATGATTTTCAGTTACTCAGTCTTCCACTATTGTTTGTTTACTTTTCTACTATTTACTACATCTGTCTATTGTATTGCAATTATGCTATTGTTTACTATTTATTTTATCTACTGTGTTACTCAATCATGAGGGTATAGTATCCTTATTTTACTAACTATACACCCCACTACTATTCAACAACCCCTGGAATATGGGGAGATGCACCAGGGGTCATGTGGACAACCGGGATCAGGCACATGTTAAGTGGAATATGTGTGTGAGACATCACAAAGTGGTACCAAAGTGAGTTAATTTCCTTCTTTACTATTTTCAGATAATATATTGGATATTAGGAATGATTTGGACTCAGTCACAAGACGTGCTTGGGCATTGAAAACCCATTTGTGGGCTAAAATCCAAGTAGATTTAATTTTCATTGTGGTTATATTTATGATTATTACGGTTGATATCATTTCATCATTGGGTGCTTTACATGTTATGTGATGTTTTCGATATAGATTTTATTGGAATTTTGATTTCATTACCTTGACCTGATGAAATTAGGGTTATGTATTAGAACTTGCATCAGAATAGGCACAATATCAATAGGCCATGCATTTTTTCCATGCCACATTTAAATTTTAGTAATAATTACTTATTGTTTATTCCTTGTGTCTTATCTTATATAAAAAATTGTGCTGACACTTCTTTTAGTGTTTTGGTTCGTACTATGGTGTGAGTTTAGTTGGTTCCACTCTTTGATTCATAAGGTGCATTGTCCCTTATGGATCAAAAAATGGACTTCTAGATAGATCAACCATTTAAAGGTAGTATAATTGTATAGATAAGAAAAAAATCAAGGAAAATGACATCCAAGTGAATGCCATATTTTGATTCACAACATGTGTGGGCCCTTATGAATCAAAATATGTCACATAATTGGATTCAACTTTTTTAAATTCTTTAAATGTTCAAAGAGCACAATTTAATTTTGGGAATATATTTTAACTTGAGAAAACCCATTTTCAACATGAATAACATAGAAAATTGACCTGAACCTAGCCTTAGTATTGAGTAGTGGGTGTTTCTTCATTCTTATGGCCTGTTATAGTCTGTTCCACCATCTGGACCTGGATTTTGAAGCATGAAAATAGGAATGTTTGTTTTTGAAAGAAGGATTTAGTATCTGTCATAGTACATTTAATGTAATATTCTAAATTTCTTGAATCCATTATAGGATGTTAGTTTGGAATTGTAGTATTATGCTGCAATGACATCCTCTAGTCATGTTCCTTGAAGGCAGTGATGATAATGTTCCTGAGGTGGTGGGTTGTGAGCCACCCGTTGTTCCTCCTATTGAGCCACCTATGGAAACTCTTCTTGTACCTGATATGGGCACTGAAATATAGTTTCGAGATGGATTCTTACGTATGATGTAGTCGATACAAGGCGCAGTGCGACCTTCCCTATGTATGGAAGAGTTGATTCATGAGTTTCACCAGCAGCATCCTCACACCTTCTCGGGGGATGGTGAACCACTTGCAAAAAAGTCTTGGATTGAGGTGATCTTATTTATCATTTATCACCTCAAGAAGAATTCAGATATGAGGGTAAATATAGCTTCTTAAATTCTACGCAATTCTGCCTAGAGTTGGTGGGATGTAATCACCGAGGCATGACAGTATAGATAGATGGTTTGGGATGACATTCAGTCTATGTTCTATGACTAATTCATCCCCTACACACTAAGGGATGAAAAATCTAGAGATTTTATGAATATAAATTAGGGTACTATGACTCTTATGTATTACTCATCACGTTTAACAGAGTTACAATTGTTTACTCCCTCTCTATCTACTGATGATCTGATGGCTGTTAGGAAATTTGAGGATGAGGTGTGTTACGCTATCTGGTTGCAAGTAAATGTGTTCAGGATGATGATTATATTAGAAATTCTCAAACAGACCCTTATCATAGAACCAAATTTAAGGGATGTTAAAGGTGAAATATAGGGTGGTTCATCACCTAAATCTTCCATTGGACCTTCATATTGGGAAAAGAGGAGTTTTGTGGTTTCTCACAGAGGAAGCAGCAGTCAGGCTCCTAAAAATGATAGTTTTCTTATCTCTCACTAGTGTGGAAATACAAGGAACTTCAAATAATAGTGTCTATAGGATCTAGCAGAATATAGAGGCCATGTAAGGATGGTCAATATTCAGTTATTCTGTAGGAATTTATAGATAGTGCCTAGTGAGTAGGTATCATCACCTACTCCTCAATCTGGAGCTAGGTTGGCAGGATCCCAACAAACAGGTAGCTAGAATACCATCAGATTATTAGGTCAAGGTGGTGGTCGAGGTAGAGGTAACCATACATTTGATTCTCAACATTATTAGTATGGGACTGCTCAGGGTAGCCAGACAGTGAATTAGGGTCGTGGTACATGCCAATAACATGTAGTCCATCCTATGTCATTGGAGAAGAGCGCCAGACCATCTACCATATAAGGTACTATTCTAGAAGCCTCTGTGACAACTAGGTCCCGATGACAGCACAACCACCCCGCCTTAACATGGCCGTCGGGTCCTGGCCCACCTGGTACCACCAGTTGCCCTACAGGCATGTGAGGCCCACCCCAGGGTCCACCCACGTGCCTAAAGGGGTCATCTGACTAATGATAGTCCCCACAGGCCAACAATTGTCCTTTCCAGTGTTCTTGGTACTCACTCAAACACATTCGAGGAAACTTTCCAGAAGGTCACCATCCTGATCACTACTCCAGGCCAAGCACACTTAACTGTGTAGTTCTAACCAGGTAGGCTCCCGAAAAGGAAGGTGCACCTTGTTGACATGAGTCATATCATTTAGTCATTTAACCCTTTATCATTTGGGGATGTTACAATCACCCCCCCTTTAGAGCACAACATCTTCATTGTGGGACCTATAACACAACCTAGGCAGTGCACCACAAATAAGGCTGGGTTCCTCCTCTGATACCAAATGTGACAACTGGGTCCCGATGATAGCACACCCACCCCACCTTAACATGGTCGTCGGGTCCTGGCCCACCTGGTACAACCAGTAACATGTAGTCCATCCTACATCATTGGAGAAGAGCGCTAGACCATCTACCGTATGAGGTACTATTCTAGCAGCCTCTGTGACAACTGGGTCCCGATGATAGCACAACCACCCCGCCTTAACATGGTCGTTGGGTCCTGGCCCACCTGGTACCACCAGTTGCCCTACAGACATGTGGGGCCAACCCCATGGTCCACCCACGTGCTTAAATGGGTCATCTGACTAATGATAGTCCCCACAGGCCAACACTTGTCCTTTCCAGTGTGCTTTGTCCTCACTCACACACATTCTGGGAAACTTCTCAGAAGGTCACCCATCCTGATCACTACTCCAGGCCAAACACGCTTAACTGTGGAGTTCTAACCGGGTAGGCTCCCGAAAAGGAAGGTGCACCTTGTTGACATGAGTCATATCATTTAGTCATTTAACCCTTTATCATTTGGGGATGTTACAATCACCCCCCTTTAGAGCACACCATCCTTATTGTGGGCCCTATAACACAACCCAGGCAGTGCACCGCACTTAAGGATGGGTTCCTCCTCTGATACCAAATGTGAAAACTGGGTCCCGATGACAGCACAACCACCCCGCCTTAACATGGTCATCGGGTCCTGGCCCACCTGGTACCACCAGTTTCCCTACAGACACGTGGGTCCTACCCCAGGGTCCACCCCACGTGCCTGAATGGGTCATCTGATTAATGATAGTCCCCACAGGCCAACACTTGTCCTTTCCAGTGTGCTTTGTCCCCACTCACACACATCCTGAGAAACTTCCCAGAAGGTCACCCATCCTGATCACTACTCCAGGCCAAACATGCTTAACTGTGGAGTTCTAACCAGGTAGGCTCCCGAAAAGGAAGGTGCACCTTGTTGACACGAGTCATATCATTTATTCATTTAACCCTTTATCATTTGGGGATGTTACAGCCTCCACTTTAGTGTATTATTTATATGATAGAGGTTCATCTCACTCTCTAGTACCTAGTGAAATCACTAAGAGTTTGGACCTTGGCATCTAGTAAAATCATTGAGTCGTGATGCTAGATACACCCTTAGGTATCTGTTCAGAGGAAATTTAACCAAGTCAAAATTGTATCCTTGAGGTAGGAGGTTACCTTTTTGTATGAAACTTTTACATCCTCAACATGATAGGATTCAATTTATTCATTGGTACAGATTGGATAGCTCCCTACAGAGATTTTACTGATAACTATCATCATAATGTTACTATTACATCCTTACAAGGCATTACACATGTGCATAAGGGAGAATGGGATGTTAGTGAAAAATGAGCTGGACCCGAGCAGCAGAGGCTTAGTAATGTCACAACACAGGTCATTAGTCTTTCTCTTGATGACCATGGGTTAAAAACTGCTATCTTTCATCCTATAGTGAAGCATTACAGATATGTCTTTCCTAATAACTTCTCTAGACTACCACCTATGTGGGAGGTAGAGTTTACTATTGAGCTTGTGCTAGGAGCATCACCTATTACCATTACTCATTATATGATGGAACCTAAGGAGATTTTGGAGATCAAGAATTAGTTGGAGGATATGGTGGTCAAAGTCTTCCAAGACCCTAACACTTCTACTTGGGGTTCAGCAGTTCTATTTGCTAAGAAGGCGGACAATACCATTAGAATTTCTGTGTATTATCACTGGTTGAATAGGTAATGATTACTAATCGGTATCAAATGCCTATAATATAAGGCCTCTTTGATAATATCTAATGAGAGAAGTTGTTTTCAAAGATAAATTTGTGGTTGGGCTATTATTAGGTGTGTTTCAAGACTTCAGACATACCCCAAACAGATTTCATGAGCAGGTATGGTCTCTATGAGTACCTAGTTCTTCCATTCAAACTCACAAACACACCTTCCGTCTTCATGTATATGATGAACTGGGTCTTCCACCCATTTTTTGAATTATTTTTGGTTGTCTTAATTGAAGATATCTTTGTGTATTCATACTCTAGACACGACCATACAACACATATTGAGATCATGATGAATATACTGAGAGAGAATCAGATCTATTATAACCTTATTAAATTACACTTTTGGATTGATAAAGTCCACTTACTGGGTCATAAAATCTCAGAGTTAGGAGTTTTTGTTTACTCAGAGAAAGTGAGAGCTGTGGTTTCTTAGGAGTATCCTAATAATCAATTTGATATTCAGAGTTTCCTAGGGATTTATGGATATTAAAGATGATTAATTCAGGATTTCCCACAACTTTCAGCACAACTTATGGGCTTGAAAAAGAAGGGTGTGAAATTTTAATGGTCTAAATCTTGTGAAGAAGCCTTTCAAGAGTTGAAGGGAAGAAAAAATTCAGCATTGATACTTATTCTATCAGATCCAGGTAGGGCCTATACATTTTATTATGACACATCATGTATCAGAAATGGAGTTATTTTGATGCAATATGGGTGAGTCATTGTGTATGGTTCTCATCAGTTGATACCTTACGAGTGAAATTACCTAATGAACAAACTCAATCTCACAACAGTTATGTATGCCCTACGCTGCTGGAGACACTATTTATTAGGAGAGAGTTTGGTGGTATTCCTAGAACACAAAAGCCTCAATTATATTTTCAATCAGTGGGATTTGAATTTCATGCATCATATATTGGTCGTGTACCTGAAATTGTTTGATTTTGATCTTGCATACTCTCTAGGAAAAGATAATTATGTAGCTGATGATTTGATATGGAAGACTTAGACACATGTAGTTCAAGAATCTAGTGATGAATGAAATATTATTGCCTTATTATCAAAGATGCACTTTGTGGTACAAGAGGACCATGGTCAGACTATTCTCTCAACCTTTGCAGTGATATCTAAACTTCTTTAATGAGTAAGGTCAAGAAAAATATATTATCCTGAAGGCCTTTTCCTATGGGAAAGTTTCTCAAATGAAGATACTACTTCTGGTTGGAAGGTCGATGGGGATAATAATCTATTATTCTGTGGGAGTGTATGGGTCCCAGAAGACATCAAAGAGGAGCTGATGAGGGATTTTCATGCCTCAAAATGGGCAGCTCACCCCATTTTCACCAAAATTTATCGAGATCTATGAAAAAAATAATGTTGTCCCCGTATGAAACATGAGATAAATGATTTCATCACTCTTTGTTCCACCTATTAGTAGGTGAAGGAAAAAAATCCTCATCTGGTAGGGCTTCTTCAGTCGTTGTCCATTCCTAAGTGAAAATGGGATAATGATTTTGTGGACTTCATGACTGGTTTTCCTAGATCTCCTCATTAAAATGACATAGTGTGTGTTGTATTTGATCACTTAACAAAGTTTTAAAACTTCTTACCTGTGTGAGATACCTTCTTGAGTGATGATTTTGGAAGGCTGTACATCAATGAGTTGGTACATCTTCATGGATCTCCTTATTATATTTTTTATGATAGAGACACCCATTTCACATTATGGTTCTAGAAGGGGTTACAGAAGGCCTTCGGTACATAGGTACTTTTGAGCATGGCCTATCACCCACACACTGTTGGGTAGACAGAGCATATAATTCAGGTGTTAGAGGATATGCTCTGTGTGTTTTTTCATAGATTTGGGGGTTCTTGGGAGAAAAAAATTCCCCTCATTGATTTTTATTATAATAATAGCTTCCATGATACAGTTGAGATGGATCCATATGAAGACTTGTATGGTAAACCTTGTTGCTCACCCATGAGTTGGATAGAGGTAGGAGAGATAGCTATGCTTGGGCCTCGTCTCGAGTAGAAGACTACAGAGCAGGTCTAGTTGATTAGGAAGCGTATGTTTGATGTTTAGTATATAAAACAATATTATGACAATAGATTCCAATGACTTCTCGAGTTTGACATTAGAGACTGGGTTTTCTTGAAAGTGTCACTCATGTTGGGGAATATATGTATTAAAAAGTTGGGTAAGCTATCACTGAGATTCCTTGGACCTTTTGAGGTAGTGAAGTGGATCAGAACAATGGATTACTAGATAGAACTTCCTCAGAGATATCAGTACATGCATGATATCATTCATGTATCTTAGATTTTTCGATACTATCTAGACTCGATGCATGTATTTCATATAGATGAGGCCAAGCTGGACATGGATGCTTCCTTCGAGGAGTACCCAATTCTTATTGTTGATCGGAGCATAAAGACACTCTGAGGTGGGTCTGTTCTTACTGTATGGGTGCTATGGTAGCACAAAGAGGTACTCTATTACACCTGGGAGTGGGAATCTGATATATGATCTGATTAGATTGAACTCCTTTCTGATTGTACTTCTTTTCCCTAAGAATGCGAACTTGGGGACGAGTTGGTATAAATAGTGGAGGTTGTAATGACACAACTTTTCCCAAAGGTATTGATCATTTTTTTTAAACTTGAATCATTTGTTTAATCTTAGAAAATGTGTACTATGGACTAAGGAAGGACTAAGAAGAATCTAGGGATAGTTTGGAGCTCATAGGTATGTAAAAATGGGATACAGGCTGGGTTGCATTATTTGTGTAAACTGTATGGATGCAGACAGGGGAACCTGCAAGTCTGTATGGTTAATATCCAACCATGTGGACCAGGCACATGACCATGAAGACTGCTATAGTTTTGAGGTAGAACCTTAGCACATGGTTTGTGCATGGTTTGAAAACAGTGTACCTAAACCATACAACCCTAGTTTTTAGGGTGAAATTACAACTTCCCCCTCCACTTAATTTATAAAATATCTAACATATTTATACTCTCTCTTATGGCCAACACAAAGGGTTTCCTCTTGTTGAATATCAAGAACTCCTCCAATCTTAGACCTCTATGCTATTCTTTTTCCATCACCCGATCTTCAATCTATTGAATGAATAAGATAACCTAAGGTAAGTATAACCTCACAAAACCTATTTCCATTGGTTAATCTCACCTTATATTGCACTATTTAGATGTAGGATCATTCAAACTATTTTCAGGATGTTGGAATGAAACTTAGATCTCCTCTAATCTGCTTCTAATATGAGGTCGATATCACGTGAGGCTTCATGTACATCCCTAAGGCAGGTGGTCACACAGTTTTCCATTGGAGTTTTGGTCATTTTGTATTTATTCTGCCGTTCTATAAGAAAAACTTTGTCAATATTCTATTTTGTGTTGATTTTTACATATCTAAATGACTCTATTGCATTTATTAATGTTAACTGGATCTTGTTAGGGGGTTTATACAACATCTATTCTCTATAAGGACACCCAAGGGTTGGGCCAATCAAATTTGTCCTTTTAGGCCAATTTCCCAAGATGAAAAAATCTTTTTTGTATCTACCAACTTGAGTTTAAACTAAATTGACCTTCTTCTCATGTGTATTTTGATGAAACAAAGACAACCTAAGGGTGTTTGGACTTGTTAGGCTTAGAATTTCCTAAATGGGTAGGTGAATATTTTATATGGCCTTTTCTAAGGCTTGTGATGTGGTAATTGGATTTTCTGTGTTGGGAAAAGTGAATGAGATGTCTTGATTAAATTGGTTCATATGTGATTAATGGTTTCCCTAGAAATGAAGTAAATGAATTTGGCTTTTATAGGATGGTTTATGACCATGCCTTATGCTTATGCCTTAAAAATTGGCTTATGTGAATTGGAATGTCTGATTGGAAGTATATAAGGCCAATGAATTGCATGAGAGGATTTACCTCATGTCGTGAAATGTATATGTGACCAAGACTTGTTTAAGATTTAGATTTAAATTATTTTGATCTTATGTTATAATTACTTTTGAGATAATGAATGTTCTTCTTAAATGGGTATAGATGTGATGAGGGCATGAGAGGTATATACCTCATGCCCTGTGTACTTATAAATGTTACACCTTCATGACTGTGGAGCTAAGTGACCATATGAACCCTAATGTAAATACTGTGTGAGATTTTATATGAGGACCCAAGGATCTTGAGAGCCTTGTGGTAGGGAAGAACCTGAGATCTCCCTTATGTATTTTCAAGAGACCATGATATTTCTTATAGTTGTTCCAGGGGTTAGACTGTGAGAGCTAACCTGGTATTGGATGTTTATGAGTTACATCCCAATCCTTCCCAACATCTATCTATCTATATATACAATTATTACTATATATATGTATAGTAAATTGATCAGACATACCAGCTGTGGACTGAAGCAGGTAGACCCGCCAGGTGTCCTTTACGAACCTAAGCTAGAGTTTATTTATTTACTCAACATTTATTTAATTTCTTATTTATACCTGCACATTGTTTACATATAAGAACCTTCTTGGATTAAACGTTGACACTTCTAGTGGTGGTATATTATGATTTTTATCACACACCCTAGTTGGTATACACTTGGAACACAAGAAGATTATGTTTCTATAGGTACTGAAACGGGTAGAGGACCATATAATTTTTTTGATTTGTACTACATAACTGGATCTTAGGATCAGAGGATCATGCTTAGGCTTGAGATGCATGTGGAGATATTTTTTCCTTTTGTTTTCTTTTGTAATATTATATAGCATGCATGTACCTGTTTTTATTTTCTTTATTATCAACATGACATGCATCATTGTATTAGACAAAAAAATTGATGCTATTAGTTATGATATTCTATTATTATGTATTTCACTGTTCTCTATTTATGTTTTCACTATTTACTACATATGTCTGTTGTATTACGCTTCCACTACTATTTAGTATTTTTTGTATCCATTGCATTGCTCTAAAATGGGGGTACATTCTCCCCATTGTACTCCCTATAACCCCCCGCTTCTAGTCAGAAACTCCGTCATATGGGGATATGTGTTAGGGATCATCTGGCTAACCAGGCATGGGCATGAGTTAAGTGGTATCTGAGTCCGGTACATCAAAACTGATCTACTACATAAGCTACTACATAGGATCTAACATATCCAAAACTTCATCCTCTATCCATTGTATAAAAAAGATTAACAATTTTATCAATACCTATATCACAAAATTTGAAGTTGGTAGTCCCGACCATATTTGGATGACTACAAGAAGTCTAGTACAGACCCTATAATAACACCTAAATAGATTAGATCGACACTAGAAATTCCTTTAAAATAATGAACATTCATCTTCTTATGATTCTTACACTAATATTCATATGGAATTCCCATTGAAAGCATCATCCCAAATTCAATAACATGTCTCATCCTGAACAAGAAGCATTATAGTGCATTCCCATATGGCTTCCCCTCATATAGTAATTGAGAATAAAATCACTTTTTACCTTTATTTTATAGAATTTTACATTTCTATAAACCATGAGTAATTTCATTATGAAAATATTTTGTCAAAACCATATACATCACTATGAGAAATGATCCAACTTCTACTATGATTTCTTTATGTTATTATAATCACAAAATATTAAACATGTAAAAAGTATCCACAAGTGGAGCTTTAGTTAGTGATAACTCAACGGTATAACTCTTGACTTCATGAATAATTTCATAGATTCAAAAATCACCGTAGAAAAAATTAAAAATTTTAATCAAATTATACTAAGGGGGAGTGAAATTCCAAATAATTATAGGAATTACTATATTATTTTATATAAAATTAGTACCACCACAAAATACTACCTGATTTTTCTTAGGTTTTATGGAATTCCTTTTTTAGTGCTACACTGTAACTTATAATATACTATCTATATCTCAAATTATTGTTGTGACCACTAATGTACAATTAAACATCTCAATATTGATAATCACTACCCACTATCTCCAAGACAACAATATCAATATCAAACTTATATAATAATATATAGATATCAGTATGTATTTTTGATATTTTATCTACACAAAACATACACAAATCTAGTGAAATCATTAAAAAATTTACATAATCCGGAACTAGATCTATGTGAGACTTGTTTACCCCATTTATAAAGCCATTTCACATACTAAGGACCCAATCATATGTTATAATAAATAGTCATTTTCTTTCCCACAATCTTTACAAAGTACACTATTGTGAAGATATAAACTAGAATTCCTTATTGGATATAATCGAAAAATATCCCAACTAGTACTCACATATGCCTAAATTTAAACTCTATCCAAACAATATGATACCAATATGTCGAGTCTTGGTATCCTGATTAGTGAAATCCCCAATCCTATCTCTAATATGCCAGGGGTAGCAAGAAACATTGAGGTATACACTCAAATGATGCAAGGCATATCCTCTAAATAAAATTTGTCACCTTTTTTCAGGTATAATAATCTAACGTGAATTAATATCCATGTTATGAAACGTATGCATTATAAATAAAAATATCTATAATTAAATGTAAGGTAAATAAAGAAATAAATAGTTATAAAAACATACATTGAATGTATGTAAGAATAAACATAGAAAACATAAGTGTGGTCATCATAATTGAAACTCCTGGTCATATTATACCACATTAATTTTCTATAGATAGACACTAAGAAGATCTAATAACTAAATTTGTTAATATATATGAGACGAAGGTGTAAAATTTGTGAGTTTGTATATATGGGAGAACAATAATACTCAGTATAGTCATCCCATGTAGTGAACTGACACTAAGAACAACAAGTGTCTTTGTGAAATAATAATAAATAAGGCTTAGACAAATCACTAACATCATGAGTCATACAATACTCACGATCAATTATTATCAAGATACTCATAACCCACTTCCATTATAATCATCATATAATAATATTTATAGATGTATACATGTACCAAAACTTTTATAAGAATAAGTAAAAAGGGCCTCGGTGGACTACACCCAGATAGAGTGTCACTAGGATCTCATATCTTAACTCCTATCCTCTCACCAGAGAGTATGCCCAGGGTAAAACCATAACCATTTTCTCACACTACATATAGGATATTGGATCTCATACACCCTATATATAGATTGTTTTTATGAAATAAAAAAATTAGAAAGTAATAATTTTCTCCCAATCCCTTTATTAAGTTATTTCCTGATAATTTACCATAGATGCACCAATATAGATATTGGATGAAATATATGTCTCCACCTATACATGATATGCTAGAGGAAATAAAAATATCCACCTATAAATGAGATGATGAAAGAAATACATGTCTCCACCTATCTCATACCATAGTTGTAGTTTTATATCTATTATTAACAAAATCAGTGCTAGGAGTATAGTAAAAATAAGTACTTGATGTATTATTTACACCCTAAATCTCATATTTTTTGTATAGAAATAGTGTAGACACCTAGGTAAATTATTTTCTATCACAATCATATACTATGGATAGTGGAGGAATTACACATTTTCATAAATCCCATACTAGAGATGTTTTAGGAATTATTTAACTACAATTATCTCTTTGTGAATATTTTCCTACCTTAATACAGAGCTATTGGTGAGTAGGAATAGATACACATATAATTTATCACCAGTCACTACCTAGATTAGTGAGTGAGAGGGGTAAAGTTCATCTTCTTTTCACTCTAACTCTAACTAGTGAGATAGTGTATAGTAATCCACCATATTATCCTTTTACAGTTGATATCCATATATCATTGTATTTAATTTCCTTTCAATGTGTTTAAGAATTCAGTGAAACCAACTTTATTTAAATTAAGGATCCCCTATCAGCTAAACAAGATTTTCCAAATAATAGTCTAAATTTATCGTATCATCTTGAATGTATTTACATATTCCTCACTCACCGTGACAATAAAAAAATTATAAATAATAATTTGATATTAATTATGTATTAGTCATTTAATTATTAATATATCCACAAAGATCATGGTTGATATGAATCACCACATCAATGAGACACACGAGTTATATTTAAAGGGACCCAAAGAACTATCTCTAATTTCCAAAACATTCTCACAGATTATCTAAATATTTATTATAAATATTTTACCACTTTAATTTATAAAGGTCATTTCATTAATATTAATTATCTTTCCATTAACTGGAATACATTCATCATGTTCTCATATCACTGTCAAAATAGTACTTCATCACTAGTTGGATATTATTTTATCATTGATAATATTATTAATTAAATTTATTTAATTTCACACAACATTAAACATCCTTACCAAATTTCCATTATTAAAATTTTTTCCAACATTAATTGTTCTCAATAATTTTATGGACTTATAGTGACCCTAGCAATTTACACAATTCATTACATGATTTTAAGCAAATTAAAACAACATATTACAATCAAAGGATTTTAAAGTCTAGTGTGTTGGAAGACTAGGTACATAAAACATAAAACATGGAACTAAATATAAAATTTATTTATTTATTCTTCATAAAGAGATCCTAAATACAATTGTTCTCATACATATTATTAGTATAAATTGGGGATAAAATGAACAAAGGGATGATATAAAATCCCAATAAGGTTATAAACATAAGAATAATGCTTTAGCACATGGGTTAGAAGACATAACATAATGATATAAAAATGCATGAAACAATTGGAATCATTAAATATAAAAATGAGATCATATAAACAGGGAGTCATAGTAATGTGTAATAAATATAAAACATGAATTTAGCATGATTCAAGGCTCGTTTCACATAGAGGAGCACAAGTCAAGGATAACCACCAACACCATTGCACATAGTTTCACGAGTAAAGGCTAAACGCCAAGACCGTTGCACATAACGTCTCATGAAACTACACTTTACCCAATTAATTGGAGTTCTATATAGGTGCACCCATCATAATATGTTCATGAATATTCTTTCCATATATACGATCATATATAATCAATCATACATAAACATAAGGGTACCCATGGAATGAAATGGGTATCATAATCATGTCATAAAGTATAATGGATGGGCGTATCATACAAGTGACCATGAAAGAAAGGAATTAAAACATACATGGAAATTGATAAGTGAAAATAGACATATCGAATGGTAAATTATTCCACAAATAAGTTCCAAAATGTAAGAATAGTATTTAAGAAATTTTATCATAAAAACATTTTAGTAAGGTTTTAAGGAAAATACTTAAGAGACTTCAAAATAAAAAAAGGGACCATATTTTATATAAAACCAGAAGCTAACCAAGAAATTTTTCATAATAAAAATAATTATTTTATAAAAGAAATGGTGTTTTAAAATATATGGTAGAGTTCACTTGAAATTGGGTAAGAATTTGGGAAGTTCCCTTAAAACGAGTTTGCTTATCGGGAAGTATTAAGGAGGGAACCACTTAAAAACATGTATATCCAAAAAAGATAATAATGAATAGATATAGATACATGAACTCGGAAAATGGAAACAGAATTTATAATATGTACATAAAAATAAAAGGTAAATTAATTTGGGTAAAAAAATAAATATAGTGAAACCCAAAGGAATAATGGGGGTTCAGGTAGAATCACTTACTTTAAGTCCAAAGGTGTCCATCACTTGATATTAATGTTCTGGATAACCAAATTAAATTCATTAATTAATATTTAATAAAAATATTATTTATTTAATTGATATATTATATCCTTATTACGTTCATTCATGACCTTTTTTATGGGTTAAGAGGTTCATTTTCATTATTTATTTCATTGATTTTCATGATTGGTTTACTTATATACATGTAAGATGAGAATGGTTGTACAGAATTGATATTGTATGTTATTATTGAATACACATAAGATTAAATGGTTATAAAATTCATTAGGTTATTTGGAGTGAATATGAATCATTATATTAAACTTTAATGATAACTGTTTTGGAAAATTGGTGATTTTTTGATCACATCAAACACATTTTAACTTATTAATTAATATAATGTGTATAGAAGATTCCAAAAACTTAAATCATAAATAATACAAATATTATGGTTTTTTAAACCATAATTTTTTTTCTGACCATAATTGAATATGGAAAAAGAAATTGAAATAATTTTGTCCTTGAATGTGATAAATTAACACATCTTAGATGGTGTTTTCATTTCTAGTATAAAAGGAGGGTTAAGAAGAGATAATGATGAATTATTCCATAATCATAAAAAAGATTCTAGTAAATGTAAGGTAATATAGTTATCATAAAATTTTAAGGATATTAGGTGAGGAAATAAAATTAAATAAAGGAACTTGAATGAAAATAAATGAAATAAAAAGAGGAATTTACCTTTTGAATATATCTTATTTGAGAACCTATTTAGGGGAGAGGATTTGGTATTTTTTTGAGACTAATGCCTAATAGACCTGGGATATGGGATTAGGGAGAGATTTTATTATAATTTGGTCTAGGAACAAGGCTTGAGAGGATTGAAGAGAATAGGTAAAGATGGGTGGTATTTATAGTAGAGGAGAGGAGGGGTTTCCTATTATTTTAGTCATTAGTTTAATATTTGTGCTCAAGACTATGAATAATATTGATTCTTGTGACCAAAAATAGAAAATAGTGCATGTGATTTTGAGATAATGTCCTTACATAGTCACACATTAGTTGATGACATCATAATTCATGTATTTAGCATTTATCGTAAATTATCGTAAATTATCATATTTTACCATTCACCAAAAATTCAAGTGTTCCTGAAAAATACCAAAAAATCACCCAAAACATTTTTCAATGTGTATAATTAAAAAATAAATTCCATTTTATGAAAATAATTTTCTAAATATGTGAAATTTAATTTTTAATCAAAATCATAATTTACTTGAAATATACAAATTTTAAAATTAAAATCACATTTCTAACAATTAGAAAAATTAATTAAGCTCTCTAAAAATTATCATATAATAATAAGTCATCAAAATAATTATTTATGAATATATTTTATGAAAATAAATATTATTTCAAATTATTAAAATAATCATAAAATTTGAATTAAATATACATGACTCAAAAAATACAAATACTAAGACATAATTATATCATATTATCACTTATAAGATGCATATATTTTATATATACTTTCATTGGTAAGGTAAATTATTCACTTGGGTGATTTACTATTTATAAGGGTCATATTACTATTCATAAGGGTAACATTATTAAACATAAGGGTGAGTTACTATTCACCAAATATTAATTTTGTCTTATTGGATTCCAAATATCTTACTAATCACAACTGTGTATGTATGATTTTCAAAATTCAAATCATAGGAGTGACAATATTATGTTTAAAGGTCACATAATACTTAGTAGTTCATTGTTTTGTGATTTAATGTGATTATAATATCTGACAGTAAGATGATAATTTCCATTGATTAAACTTTGGGTTATTACATTCTTCCCCCTTATGATATTTCTCCCTCAAAATTTAATTTTACATTTTATGACGTAAATAGGTGTGAGTAATTTTCCTTCATTACCTCCTCTAGTTCCCATTTTTCCTTTTCATACTTATGGTTCCACCATAGTACTTTGACTAGGTGAGTAGTCTTGTTTCATAGAACATTATCACTATAATCCAAGATCTTCACTAGATGATCCTCATAAGAAAGATTATTCTCCAACTGTACCACCTATGAAGATAATACATGTGAAGGATATGGTATGTACATCATTAATATGGATACATGGAAGACATTGTGTACTTTAGACATGGTAGGAGGAAGTGCTAGTTGATAGGCCACAACTCCAACATGATATGCGTAAGAATACCATGTCTCAAAATTTGAACTCAAGGACCCATCGATGATTGTCCACATAACTATTCTATCGAATTTGGGATACCTTGATGTGATGCTTAAGGGTTTTCATCTTCTCCACCATTTCTTTGAACATTTTAGGTCCTACCAGCTTATGCTCACTAACTTCATCCCAGCATGGTATTGTTCTATATCTTTTCTCATAAAGGGCTTCATATGGTACTATTTAGATACTTGAGTGGAAACTGTTGTTGTAAGAGAATTTGAGCAGTGGAAGATGTTGGTCCCATCCTCCTTTGAAGTCCATCAAAATATGCTCTCAACATATCTTCCAAAATTTGAATAGTTTGATCAGATTGACCATCAATTTGAGGATAATAGGCCTTACCGAAGTTTAGTTCAATGCTTAGAGCAAGTTGGATAATTTTACAGAACTTCGAGGTGAATCTCAGATCTCTATCGGATACAATAGATAATGGTACTCAATGCAGGCTTACCACATCTTTGATATATATCTATGCAAGTTTATCTAATGATAATTCCTCTTGAATTGTAATAAAGTGAGATGTCTTTGTAATACGATTCAAAATGGCCCAAGAATCATTGTTTCATCTTGATGTCCATGGAAGTCTAGTGACAAATTCCATGCTAATGTTCTCCCACTTCCATGTTGGTATGGGTAGTAGTTGCATCATCCCCTTATACTTCTATCTTTTAGTCTTCAGTTGTTGACATACAAGGAACTTTGATGTATATTCAGCAATCTCCTTATTCATATTGTCCAACCAAAAATTCTCTCAGAGACCTCGATACATGTTTGTGCTCCCTAGTTGAATAGATAAGGTTGAGATATGTGATTCATTAAAAATATCCTTCTTTATCACTTTATCATATGGTACACATAATCATGACCCAAATCTTACAACTCCTTCCTCATCAATCGTGAACTCATCGGATTCCCATTTTTAATATCTTCCACTCTTTTCATAACTTCCACATCTTTTCTTTGAGCATCCTTTATTTTCTCCAAGAGAGATGGTTGAGAAACCATTTGAGAAAGTACTGATGATGTTACTCCCTTAATGATTCCCATATCCATCCTATAAAAATATAATAATATTGGATCCTTTTTAATTACCATCATTGATAAATATGAAGGATCCTTCCAAATTTGAGCGTCTGCCACCTTATTTTTCTTACCAGGTTAGTAGTAGATTGAGCAACCAAAATCTTTGATGAGATCAAAACATCTTTAATGGTGCATACTAATCTCCTTCTTTGCGAATATATATTTTAGATTCTTTTGATCGGTATGTATATCACACTTCTCCCCATAGAGATAATGCATCCATATTTTCAAAGAAAATATTATAGCTTGAAACTCTAGATCATGTGTGGGATAGCTTTGCTCATGGATTTTAAACTGTCTCGAGGCGTAGGATATCACTTATATCATTTTTCATTGTCATATATCCTAATCCCTTATTTGAAGCATCATTATACACCATATATAGTTCTCCACTTTTTGGGAGTGTGAGTAATGGTGTAGTGATAATCCTCCTTTTGAGCTCCTTAAAGATTTCCTCACATTCTTGAGTCTAGAAAAAATTCACCCCCTTCCGTGTTGTATGAACCTGGGTTTTTAGAACGGGTCAAAATCATGAACCTGTTTGAATTTTTGGTTTGTTCATGAGAAAACTAGGAAAAATCTGGGAAGTTCTAGAAATTTCTAGACTACACACCGTGTACTCTAAAAGTACACACCGTGTATGTGTTAGGTGAGTACCAGCTGTGTGCTCACCGAGTACATGCTGTGTGAAGACCATGTAGGAATTTCTTACTACACTGCATGTAGTTATAGACATGCCATGTACCCTTGTCCATGTGGAGGCCATACATGGTGTGTAGACCTGTTGGGTCGGGTAGAATCGTTAAACCGAGTACACGCCGTGTTCTCCTTAGACATGCCATGTAGTCTAGCCATGTATGAGGTATATACAAGGCGTGTGGGTAGGTCGGCATGGAAGAGAATAAAAACTAAGCACATGCCATGTACCCCTAGGCTAATTCCATGTACTCATGTCGGCAGATTTTGGAAAGTAAGTCAGAAAAAAGTGGCTATCATATGAACAGTTAAAAGATACATACGGCGTGTAATCCTAAAGTACACGCCATGTAGTTTCTTTTTTTTCCCACTAAAATGGGCAGTAGCCTCGTTTTGAGGCAGAAACACAATTCCTTTATCAGGTTGAGCAGGGAGAGCTGACCAGATCTTGTTACCTCTCCTGATCGTCCGTCTGAACTCCATTTTGATCGCCGGCAGATGCGTTAGAACCCCCTTGGTAAGGCCATGATTCCTCTTGATCCATTATTCTTGATTTATAAACTAGAATGAGTTATAGGGGTTTGAGAAGTTTTGATTCTTTTGTCTATCTACCACATTTTAGACCTAATTGGAGGATGTTATTGGAGGAATAAAATCATACTTGTATCAGGTAGTTGGCGCATTAATCTTTTTGTGTTTTCACAGATTTTTGGGTAGCGCGGCCTATGGCGCGTTTTTGGGTATTTTGAGCGTGACCCTTTTTTACATGTTATTTCATGTTAAATTGATAATTGACCTATGGGAATCCTTTGGGTATGCCTTGTTACCTATTTTTCTTGAGTGGGGATGGGCAAGTGGTTGTCGTTCATATGGGGAAATTTGGCCAGGAGTGCCAAAATGTTATGAATTGTTTTTGTTTGATTAAACTGATAAGCTTTATTCATTATGTTTTGATACGAATTGTTTGAGGAAATCAAGACCTCAGTACTGTTGTTTGATAACTGTTGGGCTAGTGAAATCCAACTATTTAGATAGTTTTGCCTCTTTATTTGTTTTGTTTAATTGTGTTATATATGTATTTGATTAATTGCATATACTGGAACCTGTTGGTTGTGTTGGGCATGGACCGAATATTCTTGAGTGATGCGGATCACAGGTTGGGCTTGGCCCGGGTTATGTTGGGTGGTTTCGACCACAAGATTGGGTGTCATGGACATCGGCTTGAGGCAGGATGACTGTAAGGTTGGGCTTGGCCCGGGTTACCCGGATGGCGATGCCGTCGGACTTGAGAGGCATGGTCGCGGGGTCATGAAGTGTCAGAGACATTGTAGATTGGGTACTATTTTGGTGATTACCGCTCACCCAAAAACTTTGTGTAGTGTACACACAGAGAGACTCAGTGATGAGGTGGTTTTGACCACTCATGTGGGTAGAGGCCCCCGTTAGTTACGGTTTAGGTACTATTGGTTTGGGGGTGCTTGCCATAGGAAGCTACATGGAAGGTGAGGATCCTTCAGGGGATAGCATTGAGTCTATCGGGTTGGGGGAAGAGGCTAACCGTTATTTGAGGGAAGATATCAATTTCCCCCCGGTTATGTTAATTGAGGGTTGACATCACTGTCCCTCCAGTTACTTTATTTGAGGACAGACATTGCTGTCCCTCTAGATATTTATTTGAGGATAGACATCGCTGTTCCTATGTGTTACTATTCCTTAGGTGTGCCTTTGGAATGTCAGTACTTGAGACACGTGGTGTTAGGGGGCACATGGTGCCGGGGTATATGACATAGATTCCGACGTTAGACGAAGCAGGTGACACTCTATGGTGGCTGCTGAGCACCAGTGGAGTTTGTTTTTATTTGTGCATCCTTATGTTTACTAATTTCCTTATAAATGAATTCCTACCTAGACACTTATATTAGGTACACACCGTTGGGTGGTATCCTACTGAGATTCGTCTCACACCCTGCAAGGGCCCTTCAGGACGCGTGTAGACTTTATGGATTTACATGCAGGAAAGAGGTCAAATTTAGGAGATGGACTGAATTAGTTGTTTCATGGAGATGGTACAGACCCTGAGGTCTTACCTAGCTAGAGTTTACATTGTTTTGCATTCTTTCCAATATCAGCATGTTTACACTACTGTAGCTATATTTGGTTAGCCATTGACACCCCTTTTGTATTGACCTGCTTTGGATGCATGTTGTTGTTCAGTAGTACTTACAAGTGATCATCATGTTGTTGTGTTTACTTTCTGCTATTGTTTTCTATATTTATTGCTTCCGCTATTTATTGATATTGAATGTGCTTCTGCTCTGTGGGTCTGGTTCGAGTCTATTGAGTCCTTTATCTTCCACTGCATGTTTTATATTTTTTCTCGAACTAGTACCATTATTATCCTCTGAGAGGTTATAACCTCCCCAAAATACCTATAATACCCTCACTGCTAGTCGGTAGCCTTTGGCGTTTGGGGAGGTGCGCCTAAGGTAGTAACACCTGACCCGTTTAGCATTGTTCGAGTGGCTTTTCTGGTCTAGGTCGTTACAAAGTGGTATCAGAGGAGTTCTTCATAGGGATTTAGTAGTAGTGCTTTGCTGGCTACTAATGATATTGGGACTTATATTTTTTATTTCTACTGGTTTTACTATTTGGGATATGGTAAACTAAAGATAGGTTGTTACCAGAACTGGGTTTCTATCTTGTGCTTGGGTGCCTGCAGCCCCAGGTACAAGGGATGGAGTAAGTTACCATGGGTGGGAATTGATATTTTCTTTTTGATCAGGTTACATTTTATATGATTTCCACTTTGGTGGATCACTTGTTGTGCGATTTTATTGATTGTGATGTGTAAACCTTGGCCTGGTATGGCAAGGCATGATTGTTTGGCTCTTGACAGGCACATCCATTAGGGTATTTCAATTTCATTACTACATGTATGCTTTGTGAAGTGATAATTCCATGTGAATAAAATCAATTTCCATGATTCGTATTCTTTTGAAATGTGAATAGGAGAAATTCATGATAGAATTTCTTGTTTATTTCAATGTGTTATGCCATGATTTGTATATTTATTGAATTACAAGTGGCAGTATATTTGGGCCTGGCTCTTGTATGATAAGGTAGGTACAATGATTGAGGTGATTTTGATCACTAAGATTCGGTGACTTGGTCTTTAGTTTGAAGCAGCATTGGATGTCAAGACGGGCATGTCCCGAGGTACTTTTGATACTTGGCTCTGTAGAGGGAAGTTAAGGAGGGCTTGAGGCCAGGATTCCATGGGCATGGGTAGCGATATGGGAGAGTTAGGGTAGTTGTTTTATGCTTCCCCTTTACTTATTTCCTTATCTATGTTGAATATATATATATATATATATATATGAGCTGTTTGACCGTTTATGGTATTTAGCGAGTTCCTTTTAGCTGACTCAGATGGAGCATCAGGCGAGTGAGGATACTATGCAGCAGGTGCAGGATCAGGTTCAGGATTTGGTGTAGGCAGAGCATGAGCAGTAGGCACAGGCTCAGGGATAGGATTAGGATCAGGACCTAGTGCAGGCAAGACAATAGCTGGGTTTGGCAGCGTTTAAACCATGGCTCGACGAGCAGCTCCGAGCTAGCCTGGTACGTGTCTTGCAGGGGATCGACCAAGGTGCGCAGGGTATAGATCCATCTATGGCATACTTGATGCAGGAGTTCCAGTCGCAGAACTCACCGCTTTTTTTAGGGCGACGATGGTCTGTAGGCAGCTGAGAACTGGATAGAGGGCATGAAGATGATCTTCAAGTAGCTCGAGATGGCTCCAGGGTGGATGGTCAAGCTGGCGACGTACATGCTTCGAGGAACGATGAAGTGTTGGTGGGATGTGCAGGTTTAGGCTCACAGGCATGAGGGAATAGCATGGAAAGACTTTGAGGATAGGTTATTTGAGCACTTGTACCAAGAGACCATGAGGGAAGAGAGAGCTCAGGAGTTCTTGAGCATTCAGCAGGGAGACATGTCCATCATGGACTACGCATATACTTTCATAGAGTTGTCTTGCTTTACACATGGTATGGTAAGCGATGGCGTGACAAGGTTGAGTCACTTCAATGATGACTTATGACACGCCATTCGGATCTAGGTGAATTTCTTCTGGCTGGGTTCTTTCTCAGAGGTGGTGAACCAGGTGCTTATAACGGAAGGCATCCAGAGGGATAGGCCCTAGTTTGGCTGGGGAATAGTTTTAGGTGACAGTTCGGACAAAAGGAAGCAAGGAAGTGATGAGTTTCAATAGGGCAGTTAGGACAAGGATTCGGCTAGAACACTTAGTACCAGTTCAACAATGGTTTTATTTTAGTGTGGGAAACTAGTACATGTTCAGACTCAGTTCGATAGGCCTCCGAAAGAGTGACGAGCATGTGAATAGGTCAGGCATCTGGAGAGGTTATGCAGGAAGCCTTCCCAGACAGCTAGCAGACATGGACTAGGAAAGACTATGGAATCTGGATTTGGTTCAAGTTCGGTACCAGGAGAGGGTAGCCAGGGTTCAGCTGCATGCGGAGGACATGAAAGAGACAGAGATACCTAACTGAGGGGTCAGTGGCTAGTGGCTAGAGTAGCACCGTAGGGATGTCAGGCATTAGGCAGCTGTACTTCAGGCCAGATGCACTCTGTGGAGCTGCCAGGGGCTGAGCAGGCTGGTGATCCGATGATGGTTAGAGGTACACCGCGAGTGTGGCCATGATTTCCTTGTTCTCTTTTAGATTGACCTATAGAGGAATGTCCGTTTTCAGTGCATGCAGTGCACATGGTTCTTGTGGACTAACTAGATGTTGGTCAGTGGGATTGGTGCCATATCAGGTGCATGATATATTTATATATATGTATGAGATGCGTGGAATCATGGCATCAAGGATGCAGGTTACTTGGGTGCCTTAGGCATCAGGGCTTCAAGGATGCAGGTTACATGAGGTGCTATGGGAATCAGGGCATCAAGGATGCGAGTTACTTGATGTGCTAGGTACGAGGTTCGTTTTGAGCATCCATGGGATGCAGGACCTCGTCGAGGCAGACATCGATGCGGTTCAGTATACTTTGGGTGTCAAGAATGACATGGGAGCACCAATGAGGTGCAGGGGTGACGATGCATCATGAGAGGAACCTATGTCCGAAAAGAGGCTAGTAAACCCTTTCTTTGTTGAGTTTTATAGGGTTAATACCGATTTAGGAAATTCTTAAGGTGGGGAGCCCTTGTGGGATTTAGCCAGACCCTTTGATACCAGGGAAGTCCGGGTTACTTTGAGAAGAGTGGTATGTTCGGTTCTATCCCCGGGTTTCATTTAATAGCTAATGAATGAGCTATGTTAAGGTGGGGAGTTTGTAAGAACTCGAGTTTTTAGAACGGGTCAAAATACCGACCCTGTTTGAATTTTTGGCTTGTTCCTGAGAAAAATATGATAAATCTGGGAAGTTATAGAAATTTTCAGACTACACGCTGTGTACTCTAAAATTACACACCGTGTATGTGTTAGGTGAGAACCGGAAGTGTGCTCGCCGAGTACATGCCATGTGAAGACCGTGTATGAATTTATTACTACACGACATGTAGTTATAGACACACCATTTACCCTTGAATATGTGGAGGCCATACCTGGAGTGTAGGCCTGTTGGGTCAGGTAGAATTGTTAAACCGTGTAAACGTCGTGTTCTCCTTGGACACACCATGTAGTCTAGCAGTGTATGAGGGATATACATGGTGTGTGGGTAAGTCAGCAAGGAAGATAAGAAAAACTAAGTACAGGACCTATAGCCCTATGTACACGCTGTGTACTCATGTCGGGAGATCCTGGAAAGTAAGTCGGTGGAAAAGTGGCTGCCATATGAACAGTTAAATGATACACTCGGTGTGTAGTCCTAAAGTACAAGCCGCGTAGTTTTTTTTTTGATAAAATGGGAAGTAGCCTCGTTTTGAGGCAGAAACACAATTCCTTCGTCGGGTAGCATGGGGAGATCCGGTCGGACCATGTTTCTTCTCCTAATCGTCTGTTCGAACTCTGTTTCAATCGCCGATGGATGCGTTAGAACCACATCGGTAAGGCCTTGATTCCTCTTAAGTTGTTCTTCTTGATTTCTGTTCTAGAATGAGTTATAGGGGTTTGAGAAGTTTTGATTCTTTTGTAGATCTACCACATTTTATACCTAATTGGAGGATGTTATTGGTGGAGTAACATCGTAATAGTCTTAGGTAGGTGGTGCATACCTCTTTTTGTGTTTTCACAGATTTTTGGGTAGCGCGGCCAGTGGCGCATTTTCTGGTATTTTGAGCATGACCCTATTTTACCTGTTATTGCCTATTAAATTGATAATTGACCTATGGTATGCCTTTTGGTATGCCCTGTTACCTGTTTTTCTTGAGCGGGGCTGGGCGAGAGGTCGTCTCTCTTGTGGGGAATTTTGACCGGGAGTGCCAAAATGGTATGAATTGTTTTTGTTTGATTAAACAGTTGAGTTTAATTAATTAAGTTTTGATATGAATTGTTTGAGGCATTCAAGACCTCAGTACTATTGTTTGATAACTGTTGGGCTAGTGCAATTCAACTTTTTAGATTGTTTTGTCTATTTATGTGTTTTTAAAAAATGTGTTATATATGTAATTTCTGAATTCCATATACTGGAACCTCTTGGTTATGTTGAGAATGGACCACATATTCTTGAGTGATGTGGATCATAGGTTGGGCTTGGACTGGGTTATGTTGGGTGGTTCCAACCACGGAATTGGGTGTCATGGACGTTGGATTGAGGAAGAATGACTGTCAGGTTGGGCTTGGCCCAGGTTACTCAGATGGTGATGCCGTCAGACTTGAGTTGCATTGTCGCGGGGACACAGGGTGTCAGAGTCATTCTGGCTTGGATATTATTTTGGTGATTACCACTCACTCAGATTCTTTGAGTAGTGTTCACATATAGAGACTCCGTGATGGGTTGGTTTTGACAACTTGTGTGGGTATAGGCCCCCCTTAGTTGAGGTTTAGGTACTATTGGTTTGGGGGTGCTTGTCATAGGATGCCACATGGGAGGTGAGGAGCCTTCAGGGGATAGCATTGAGGCTATCGGGTTGGGGGTATAAGCTTTCCATTATTTGAGGGCATACATTACTGTCCCTCTAGTTACGTTAATTGAGGGCATACATCATTGTCTCTTCGGTTACTTTATTTGAGGGTAGACATCGCTATCCCTTCGGCTATTTATTTGAGGATAGGCATTGCTGTTCCTCTGGGTTACTGTTCCTTAGGCGTGCCTTTAGGACGTTGGTACTTGAGACATGTGGTGTCAGGGGGCACATGGTGCCGGGGTATATGACAGAGATTCTGGCATTGGCTGAAGCAGGTTACACTCCATGGATGCTGCTGAGCACCAGTGGAGTTTGTGTTTATTTGTGCATCATTCTGTTTACTATTTTCTTTATAAACACATGCCTTCTTAAACACTTATATTAGGTACGCATCGTTGGGTGGTATCCTACTAAGATTCATCTCACACCTTGCACGTGCCCTTTGGGATGCGTGTAGACTTTATGGATTTACGTGCAGAAAAGAGGTCAGCTTCAAGAGATGGAAAAAATTAGTTATTGCATGGAGATGGTATGGAACCTGAGGTCTTTCTTAGCTAGATTTTACTTTGTTTTCCTTTATTTTTTGTATCATCATGCTTACTTGATTGTATCTACAGTTGGTTAGCCATTGGTGCCCCTTTTGTATTGACCTTTTTTGGATGCATGTTGTTGTCCAGTAGTAGTTACAAGTGATCAACATGCTGTTGTGTTTACTTTCCACCACTGTTGATTATATTTATTGCTTCTGCTGTTTATCGATATTGAATGTGCTTCAGATATGTGGGTCTGGTTCGAGTCTGTTGAGTCCTTTATCTTATACTGCATGTTTTATATTTTTTCTCGGACCAGTATCATTATTATCCTCCGAGAGGGAATAACCTCCCCACTATATCTATAAGATCCTCACTGCTAGTCGGAAGCCTTCGGTATTCTGGGAGGTGTGCCTAAGGTAGTAACACCTGAACCATTTAGCACTGTTCTGGTGGCTGTTCGGGTCTGAGTCTTTACACGTGTCAACATGGTCATTGGGTTTGACAATCATGATAAGTTCTTCACAAATCATTGATAATACATGGATAAACCTAGAAATCTGCAGATCTCCATTACAGATGTTGTCCTAGGCCACTCTTCAATTGACTTTGTATTATAAGGTTCTATATATATCCCCTTGCATGTGATATCATGCCCTAGGAATGATACTTCCTTCATGAAGAGATCACATTTACTATACTTTGAATAAATTGTATCCCTTTTAAAATTCATTAACATAGTATTCAAATTCTACTTGTGTTCCTCCTTGCTCTTGGATTATATCAGAATATCATTAATAAATACTACCACAAATTTGTGGTGGTAATATGGTAATATCTAAAGACTCTATTCATTAAATCCATGAATATTACTAGAGAATTAGTGAGTATAAAGGGAATCATTATGAAATCATAATGTCCATAAATTGTTCAAAAAGAATTTTTGGGAATATCTTTCTTCCTCACCTTTAATTGGTGATATGCTGACCGAAGGTCCACCTTAGGAAAATAACAGGTCCTATGAAGCTGATCGAATAAGTCATGTATCTGAGGAAGGGTATACTTTTTCTTTATTTTAATTTTGTTGTTATAACAATAATCAATTCCTAGGTGCATTGTTAATTCCTTTTTCTTGCGGAATAGGACTACCGCACCCCATGGTGAATCACTCAGGAATATAAAACCCTTCAACATATTATCCTTGAACTACTTCTTCAGCTCTACCAACTCTATGTTTGGCATTCTATAATGTTTCTCTGATATAGGTAGGGATCCATGAATAAGTTAAATTGATAAATTAACCTCTCAATAAAGAGTACAGTCAGATAATTCTTCAGGGAAAACATTAGTGTAGTCCCTCCCAATGGGCATATCTTCAAGAAGTATAATTTGTTTTGTCTCAATAATTTGAGCTAGACATGATTTCTCATAAGGTAGTAATATCCACACTTGATACAATGATTCTAAAGTATATTCATTTAACTTCTTTCACTTTTAATGAATTGGAGGATGCTTTGGGATGTGAATAGTGATCTCACTTTCCCAAAAGTTGATGTTGGATTTTTATAAAGATAGCCAATCTATTCCCAAAATAGAATCGAAATCCTCCAGAGATAGTATGACATGATTTGATGGGAGGTTCAGTCTACAAAATTTTATCAGGGAGGAGTTATAAACCTTGGAAACAATAATTTACCCATTCTCTATTCTCACAGACAACTTAACCTCCAAATTTTGAGGTGGTGTTTGAAATTTTATACTAAACATCCAAGATATGAAATAATTTTTTGAACTAGAATCAAATTGTACGTTTTCTATTCAAGAATGAATAATTAGCATACCTCTCACCACATAGTTTTCCAAACCCACCACAGAAGTAGTGATAGTATAATCCCTTCCTTTTTTCCTTATAGATTGTTGTTGATTGCCTATGAAAACTCTTGTCTTAGGGAAATTGTTCACATAACGCCCATGTTCCTTGTAGTTGAAACACTGATCTACAAGCTGAGTGTTGATCTGAACCTTAATTTATTATTCCACGTTAGTGTTATTCTTCATATCCATTTGGCAATTTTTATCCAAATGTCCCATTCTTACACATTTTAAGCTATTCTCGGTTCCATTTAGACAGTTCTGAGGATAATTCTTCCCACAATTTTGACACGTGGGATGTTAGATCTTCTTTCCATTATGGGATTTATTTTCCTAACCAACAATATTAGATTCTATTTTCCTCTTTTTTTTCACTAGGTCCACGAGACCACTGAGAGTCTACAATATTCATTTCAACATTGAGGGAACAACAGACAATCTCTTCATAACTTTCAAAGTTACAAATTTCCATCTCTTTTCATAGACTCGTATTTAGTCTACTAAATAAGGGATCCACCTTTCTTTCTCTGTTCAGGAAAAATCCAGAGGAATATCTTGCAAGATTTGTGAAGTTTTCTTCATACGCCATGATGGACTCATCTTCCTTCTTCTTATGTTTGTGTAACAATCTTTCCATCTTGATATGGAGGTTTTGGGGGAAATATTTATTGAAAAACATTTTATTGAATTCCTCCCAATCCATGGAATCAATTTCCTCATGGGACTCAATATTCTTGATTAGTTTCCACCACTGACTAACTTCCTCATCAAAACGATAGACCTCCAACATGAATTTATCTTCTTTTTAGAACTAGAAGACAATGAATATATTTTCAATAGAGTTAATCCACTATTATTTGAGGAGGGAATCATAATATCCACTAAACATGGAAGGCCTTATACACATGAAGTATTCAATATAAACTTGCTCTTTCCTTGTAGGAGGAGGGTGTTCCACAAGATTAATGTTATTATTCATAACTTGATCCAGCTGAGAAAGTACTATCATAAAGTACCCATTCCCATCATATTTGGCATATAATTAAGTAAATCTTCACATTCTCTATCACATTGATTGTTGGCACACGTTCTTCTATTTCCCTCTATTAAATAAGAAAATGAACATACAATTATGGGTCTTGAATACTTCACTGTTATATATAAAAAAGAAAACATTGAATATAAAATGATAGACTCTTAAAGTATTAGTATATACTAACTTATGATTCCCTAGATTTAAAAGTAGGTTATCCTTGATCTATTACTTAAAATCTATTCTTATGGGATTATTGTGTTCCCTTAATAATGGTTCGTACTATGTATATAAATTTACCAAAGAATATCCCCTAGGAGTGTCAAACTAAGAATGAAAAGGCCCGTTTTCGTGCACTAGTTCTCATTCAAGTCCAAATCACATCAGTGTTTTCGGGTTTTACCCCTAGATATATATGTGCCAGAGCCACCTCTACTTGTTTGTACCTATACATGGATGTATTTTCTTGATAAACCACTTACTATATACTCAAAAAAATTTAGGGATGGTTTCTTATACTTAGTATCATCCCAAATGTTCTTACTAAAGTTCTCCATTCATAATATCCAAAAATAACTATACCATCCTATGATAACAATATAGAGACCCTAGCCTTCTACACAAACCATTACATGATATTAAGCATAGTAAAACATCATATTACAAGACAAATATTGTAAAGTCGAGTGTCTTGGAAAACTAGGTACATAAAACATAAAACATGGAAATAAATGTAACATTTCTTTATTTATTCTTAATAAATATATCTTAAATACCATTGTGATCATACACTGTCATAGGATAACCTGGGGATAACATGAACAAAAAGATGAGTTAATATCCCAGTAAGGGAATAAACATAAGAATAAATCTTTAGAACATGGGTTAGAAGGAATGACATAATGATATAAAAAGAGATGGAACATATGGAATCATAACATATAAAAATGGAATCATATAAACATGGAGTCGTAGTAATGTTCCAGCAACATAAGATATGACTTTAGCATGATTCGAGGATCATTTTATATAGAAAAACACAAGTCAATGTCCACCACCAAGACTATTGTACATGGTAGCATGAGTCAAGGCTGGCCGCCCAGACCATTGCACATAACGTCTCATGAGACTAAAGTTTAACAAATGCATTGGAGTTCAATCTAGGTGTTCCCATCATAACATGTTCATGAATATGTTTTCCACATGTATAATCATACATAATCAATCATACATAAATATAGTGGTACCCATGGAAAAAATGGGCATCATAATCATGTCATAAGGCACAATGGATGGGAGTATCATACAAGTATCCATGAAAGAAAGGAATTAAAACATACATAGAAATTGATAAGGTAAAATAGTTATATATCATGGTAAGTGATGATAAATAGAAGTGAAAACATGTAAGAAGGGTATTTAATAAATTTTAGCATCAAAAAATTTTATTGTGATTTTGAGGAAAATACTAAAGATACTCTAAAATAGAAAAGGAAATAATCTTTTATATAAAACCAGAATTCAACCAAGATTATTTTCATAATAAAAGGCTGATTTTATAAAAACAACTACGTCATAAAACTTGTGGTATAGTGCATATGAAATTAGGTAAGAATTTTGGAAGTTCCCTTAAAATGAGTTTTCTCATGAGGAAGTATTGAGGATGGGACCACTTAAAAACATGTATATCCCCAAAATAGAATAATGAATGGATATTGATATTTGAGTTTATATCATTTAAAAATAATTTATAATATGTACATAAAAATATAAGATAAATTAATTTGGTTAAAAATAAATATAGAGAAACCCAAAGGAATAATTGATGTTCGGGTAGAATCCCTTCCCTTAAGTATGAAGGTGTCCTCCACATGATCTTAATGTCCTGGATAACCAAATTAAATTCATTACTTAATATTTCTAAAACCTATTATTTATTTAATTTATTTATTGTAACCTTATTAAGTTCATTCATGACATTTTTTATGGGTTAAGAGGTTTAATTTCATTGTTTGTTTCATTGGTTTTCATGATTGGTTTACTTATATACATGTAAGGATAAACTTGTAAGATTAGAATTGTTGTACAGAATTGAATTTTTAATTTATTATTGAAAATATATAAGATTACATGGTCATAAAATTAATTAAATTATTTGGAGTGAATCTGAATCATTTTATAAAACATTAATTATAAATGTTTTGGTTAATTGGTGATTATTTGATCACATCGAACATGTTTTTCTTTATAAATTAATATCATGTGTACAAGAGATTAAAAACCTTAAATTAGGAATAATACACATATTATGGTCTGGTTAAACCATAAAAATTGTTTCATCACTATAATTGAATATGGAAAAAGAAATTGAAAACCCTTCGTCCTTGAATGTGGTAAATTAACACATCTTGGATGGTGTTTTCATTTCTAGTATAAAAGTTGGGGAAAGCAGAGATGATGGTGAATTATTACATTATCATATCAGAATTATATTATATGTTAGTTAATGGATTTATCATAAAATTTGGATGAAAGTAGTTTAGGAAAGAAAAAAAAAAGAATGGAACTTGAAATAAAATAAAAGAAATGAAAAGAGGAATTTACCTCTTGAATATATCTTCATTGAGAACCTCTTTAGGGGAGAGGATTTGATCTTTTGAAGACACCAAGGGCTGATGGACATGTAATATGGTATTAGGGAGAGATTTTACCAGAATTGGGAATAGACATAAGGCTTGAATGGAGTTAAGAGAAGAGGTAAAGAGGGGTGGAATTTATAGTGAAGGAGAGGAGGGGTTTCCCATTATTTTAGTCATTAGGTTAATATTTTTTCTCAATAATATGAATAATCCAGATTATTGTGACAAAAAATAGTAAATATGGAATGTGAGTTCGATATAGTGGCCTTACATTATCCATACATCATCTGATGAAATCACAATTCATGTATTTTTCATTTATCGTAAATTATTGCATTTTACTATTCATAAAAAATTCACGTATTTCAGAAAAATAAAAAAAATTCACCCAAAAAATTTTTAGACATGTAGAATTAAACAAAAAAGTCCAATAGATGAAAATAATTTTCTATATATGAGAAATTTAATTTTTAATTAAAATCCTAATTTACTTAAAAGATACAAATTTTAAAATTAAAACTACTTTTCTAACACTTTGAAAAATTAATTAAGGTCTCTTAAAATTTTCATATAATCATAAGTCATAAAATAATTATTTATGAATATATTTTATAAAAATAAATTTTATTTTAAATTATTTAATTAATCATAAAATTGTAATTAAATAAACATGACTCACAAAAATACCAACCCTAAAATATAATTATATCATATTGTAACTTATAAGATAGATAAATTTTCATTATAATTTCATTGGTAATGTTAATTATTCACTTGGGTGATTTACTATTATTAAGGGTCATATTGCTATTCATAAGAGTAAAATTACTATTCATGAGGGTTAGTTACTATTAATTAAAAATTATGTTTATCTTATCAGACTCCAAACATCCTACTGATCGCAACCGTGTATGTAGGATTTTCAATATTCAAATCACAAAAGTGAGAATATTATGTTTAAAGGTCACATAGTACTTATTAGTTCATTTTGTTGTGATTTAATGTGATTATACTATATAAAAATAAGTAGTTAATTTCTTTTGATTAAACTTTAGGCCTTTACAAGACTTGAAATATTTAGATATACATTATCTAGTAAACTCTATAGAGTTTACACCCTAATAATACAATTAGGTATTCCCCAGGTTGTTATTTAGATTTTTTATTAAATTTATGTTACTCACAAACATAAATATGTAATTATTTAGTATTATCATTCATCTTAGGATAATTCTATTTCCTCTGTATCAATGTAAACATAATATTTCACTTGAATAATTTATTCTTTACCTTTACATTTACAAAAGGTCATCATTTAAAAATTCATTTATTCATAATAAATTTTTTAAATTCATTTAGTGTTTTTAAATTATATCTAGGTAATATAATTATAAAATTTAATACATTATTTATTTTACTATAATTAACAATTTCTAATCCCATCAAAATATTTTATTTATAAATATTGGTTAATTCAAATTATTTATTGAGTAATTAATTCCTCATTATAGTTAGTCCAAGTTATACATTTATTTTTTCCACAATATCCCATATGTAATATCATTACTAATGAGTAAAAATATCTTATGCAATCATCACAAAGTAAGTTAGAATCTATTTTTCATAATTCAAATTACATTGATCACATTACTTTTATTAATTTAATTTCTGATTCCTTAGATCATTTTATTCATATATACTCTTATCTAAACCATAAAAAATTATTTTTTTTATAATAATAATTTTATAAATTATTTATCAATTAATTATCAATTAATTTATTAATGTATCTAACAAACAAATCAAAAATGACTCAAACATGATTCCATGAGACTCAGGTTTTCATGAGGAGTCCAACACAACTTCCAATGTCCAGATTTGTGTTCTTATAAACCCCAATGCACCATAAGAAGATTTAGAAAACTATGGAATTTTATTTGGAAAACTGACATTCCTACACCCATTTCATGTATCTGTACCTACATACCGCACTATTGGACATCTTATCATTTACTAGAAGGGCCTAAGGCCCAATATCATATCACATTTAACCACCTTCCCACATTAAGACATGGTCACATAGGTTATTTTTTGATTCAAATGATCATATAGACCTTTTAAAGGGAGAACATGTGCCTATTTGGTTGATCTGGAAAAATTGACAACCATTAGATCAAATCAATCAAAAATTTGTGTTGTGTTCCCCCACATAGACAATGTTAATATACACGATACCATTCTATGGAATTTATAATATGAACTAACACCTACCATGACACACTACTTGGTCATGTGGATCATCCACAATTAGGGATCATATTGTAGTATATCTTCTATCTGAACATCAATAATACAATCCTTATCATACGCTCATCACCTTTAAATACTATCATCATTCACTTCCAATCACCTTTTTTTAGGGTGGTGGTTTAGAGAGAGCTTTTCCAATTAATTCCAAACTTAACCATCAATATCTTCTTGATCAAATGATTCAGAGTATGATCTATTTTATTTATAATTATATCATTTTGTTGGAAAATTCAAAGAGAGAATATGGAAATAAATAAAAAATATCTCTATATTTTCTTCTCAAACCATAAATATAACTTATTCAATTAGAATAAAATTATGTGTGTCTATTAAAGGTATTTATAGGGATATATGGATCAAATTTTTATTCAATAATATGAAAAATTTATTTCAAATTTATTGAAAAAATCCCTAAAAATTCTCTATAGAAATTATTTAAATCCATGTATCAAATTTAAAATGTTCCATAAGCATTTGATTTTACTAATCATATATAATAAGTTTTTAAAATGTGTTTTAATAATTCAAACATCAATTATTTCACATTTAAGAGATAATTTTTAAACCCAAAAATTTCTATCTAAAATATATCATAATCTATGAATCAAAATTTTGACTTTACTAGGTCATTATAACCATGTGGAATATGAGAAAAACGTTATTAATTTTCATAAAATGATTCTATAGTTTCCCTGACCTACCTCACTATACTAGGTCTGAACCGAGTCACTAAATAAGCCAAGTGAAGCTCTGTGAATGCTAGAAACTACCAATTAATAGCGAGTGTCTGATAAAACATATTGGGAGAATATATCCTATAGTATCATCAAAGAAATAACCAATAATAAAACATCCATAATATGAATAATATTTATGTACACAATATGTAATTTTAGAAGAAGTAAAATCATAAAAATAACATATCCATACTATGATAAAAGGCACATACAGTTCCTACAGTCATACCTCTTAGAAATATCACCGAATGGGATTATCATAAATAGTTTATGATAAAATAAAAATAAAAGAAAAAATGCCCGAATAATATCCTTGGACTCACCTTAGACCTATAATTTAACCTAGTTGAGCTCCACTAGCTCCTAAAATGGTACATGGTCAATTTCCCAAGCCAGTATGTCATTCACAGTATTTTCATGCACACTAAAGTTATATTGTATGGTGTTATCATGAAACTCATAAAATCACTACTAATAAAATAGCTAATAAAAAATTTTATATATGCGAATTCACGTATTTAATGAGAATGAATCCATAAAATCATCACATAAACACACTTGAAAATCCAAGTGTAATCATGAGACCACCCTAATAGTCAACTAATATATTCCCAAACAAATGATGGAATAAGTCTAAACATATCATTGTAATATCAAAATTCCAACATGTCTGTACATTCCCATTCGTATAATGATCTCAACCCCAAGGGAGTCTTGTCCTTTTCTCAAAATAATATAGTGAAAAATGGGACGGATGAACAATGTATATATTTATCATATCTATAAGGAATCTATACCCCTTATAATACAATGTAAATATAATAGGAATAACACCACAATTCTATAATGATATTATACCTATGTCATCTCAACCTTAGTATATCATTAGTATGACAAATGGGAAAGGTGGCCCATGTCTATACTAATCTTATCCCTCCAATATCTCAACTGATGTATATCAACAATATCATGAAAGATAAAGGTGGCCCATGTTTATAATGATCTTATCCTTAGAGATCTCACCCCATATATATCAATAATAAGATAACTCGGAAAGGTGACCCATGTGTATACTAATTTTAGTTTTTCTTCGTCTCAGTGCAGGTACATCAATATTAAGATATTTGAGAAAAACAACCCATGTCTATAACAATATCAACACTCAAACATCTTGAACCCAATATATAAATAATAAGAAAAATGGCAATGGTGGCTAATTTCTATAGTGATCTTACCCCTTATACATCATGGACATTGTATATCAACAATAAGACAAATGGGAAAGATGGACCATGTATAAATTGATCACATCCCCAATGCATCTCAACCCATGTATTTCAATTATTATAAAAATGGGAAAAGATTCCTTTGTCTATATCAATAACATCCCTCATGCATCTAGATACATGTATATCAATAATAATACAAATGGGAAAACAACACATGCCTATACCAATCTCATCCATCTAATGCATTAATCCAAGATTATAACAATATAAAGATAATGAGTAATGGTTTCCCCATGTGAATGATGATTTTACTCAATAACACATCAATCATTGACCAGTATAAAATAAAAGAAAAATGGGAATGTGGCCTATGTCTATAGTGATCTTAGTTTACAAGCATCTCGATCACCTTATTAGAAATATGTTATGACAAATGGGTGGGGTTTCCCATGTTTTTAATGATCCCAGTATAAGGATTCTTGAACCTTTTATCATAAACACTTAGGGTATATCAAAATAAGCATAAAAATGGATATCAAGTTAAAATAATGTTTTTTATAATTTCCAACACCTCCCATAATCCATACTAGCCCATTCCACACATACTAAACCCCTCACTATTTCTCACCAAGGAATGGTCCCTTAGGAACCATTTAAATTAATAGAGGAGGCCACTCAACCCATAAACATTCCAAACAATCCAAAAGTGTCTTTATAACAACCCAAAAATATATGTTAAAAAAATATGGGACTAATGTCTATATTTTAACCATATATACCCTTTTTAAAGGGGAAAGGGAACATAATAAGGTCCACTGATTCATAATATAACTCGAAGGATGCCTCATTGGGTTATAGGCATAAGGTCCCTTACCCATCACTTCAATTACATGGTTCTTGACGTGTATGGTGAAAATTTACAACTAAAAAATGTCAACTTGTAGACTTAACCACCATTATTATATCCATTATACATAAAAAATTATGTTAGAATCATTCTGATTCAACCTCGTATATAATATGGATAATACACATCTTATCAAATAGTTCATCGCAAAGAATCACCTAAGTTGAGCCTCACATATCATAACAAAACATCCATGTGTTGATAAACCCATATATAAAAAATATTCACACTCCTTATGTTCTAAATACTCTATATCCAATCAACTCACATAGGCTATATATCCATTAGGAAAAATAATAAATATATAACACCTAATAACTTTCCCAATGCTTAACCATCTTCATTTCCATACCTTATATAATGGAAATCAATCATGGTATCATATCAGGTCACTCTCACCCACTTACCCAAGATTATAATCCACACAATGTATATACAACTATATAAGGTAATATCAAGGATAATCTACCTCAATCACAGAGTTATCTCACTTAAGTTCCATCCTCATCCATGTGATTATGAATAACTATACTCATCCATGAGTCCCTAACTCACCCAATATGCCTCATTATTAATTAAAAAAATCTATATTTTATTTAAATTATAAATTTACTTCTTTAACATTAATAATAAACATGTAACTAGCATTTATAGGTGTATCCTTTCCAAAACATCAAGCAACGGGGTTCAATATAATCTTGACACACCATCAATACCACTTCCAACCAAAGACCCAAAATCTGGCACAAAATCATCAACGAATTAAATTTCAATTTTGAAGAAAACCAAATAATAATTAGGGAGTCAAAGTACCTCAATATAGACCACATGAAATCATTAATGTTAATCCTTCTAGAGACACCTTTATCCAAATCATACCAAATTCTAAATATTTTGACATAATTCCACCATGATCTAGGGAAATAAGAATAAAAAACCAATCTATAATCCAATGAAATCAATGAAAAAGATTGAAGGAAGTGATAGGAAAAGGAAATATGGAATAAATTGTTATAATTTTTGAATAAAAACACCATTGATTTACATGGATAAAGGGGTGGAAGAAGAATAGGGAGAGGGAGGGGGGAGGGAAAACTCCCCTGGTTTCCATCAATTAGAACCCTAGAGACCTAAATAGAGGTTTTGAAAATTAAAAAAAAATTATAATTAATTAAAATTAATGGATCTGGGTTGCACCCGACACCTGTTACACCATAACTAGACACTTGGTTCACTATTTGGTACTCTATGAAAATCAACAACCACCTAATGGTCCCATTCGAGAGGGCCCACACCCCCATCACCCCCTCCTGGTAACTACTGTATCCTGAATGGATTTTTGATGAACCAATTCAATAATAATACATTTATTTTTAGAACTATTAAACCATTATATTCTTCTCAAGTGATCTACCGTCCATGTTACCCCTCATAAAAATCCTCATTATATTTAAAATATGTTCTTAATTCTTTTTCTCAATCAAAATCATGAAATTTAAAATGGATGAGGTTCCACTCTCATTAGAAACTATATTTTATTTGACTTGATAGAAAAAATTATGTGTGGTCATTAACATCTCTGAATGATAACACTTATCATCCCAAAAAATTCTCCAAGTTCATCTCTTGTGAACTGAAATAGTAACATATTTTATATGATTGATTTGATTTCTAAAATTTTTCTGGCCATGGCCATGTCGATACTGCCCCAAAACCCATGAATCTTCCTAATACCCCAGACATATCTCACTCTAGCTCATTATATGTTCTGGTCATCCCTAAAAAATACACATTATTACTTATTCAAGGTAACATGCTTGATTTCATATGAAACACACTAGATGATACATTATAATGTTGACTATCACCATAAACCACAATGACCCATGCACCCTGATGCTAAAAAGTATCACTAGCTCCATAATGATTCCCCACAACCAATAATTTTTTTATTTCTAATTCACCAATATCATAAACTAGTTGTTGATATCACTAGTCTAAACCAAAATATCACCCACCTAATGACACACCCAAGAATATATCTAACTATTATCATCTTAAACTATAGTCTCACATTAGAGAATTAACTCCTAACACTAATCCTAGATTCATAACACATTCTATAACACTATCTATGATTATTAAAATTCCATAGAACCAATCACCCTACCGCTCCATTTTCTAAATTTTACAACTATCATCAAATGGATGTACTAGCTCTGTATGATCACTCTAGGTTAATACCCAAATCTAATCATTTCCCACTTTACAAAAAATCCAGGTTTCTTGTATCCAAGAATCATTGTATAACCTCAAAAACCACTAGTTAAGGTTTTCTAAACACATAACTGTTGATGCTCACCATGATTCCCCCAAAATAAGGCTTGTAACCAGAATCATCCAATGGTTCACTCCTCAACATACAATTTTCTTATTATTGATCAATGAGAACCACCTAATTGTGTAAAATCATTAATAGAACACTGGTACTCATGATATCTTCTTGTTATAACCTGATAGATCCACCCATGAACCTTTCCATAGGTTCTCACTACCATGGTTCGCTATGAAACTATTTCCAATATCACATCACAAATTTATTTTCATGACACTCAGCTTCTAAGGGTAAAACTCTAGGTCAATTACCTTATTCAATACTATGTAACAATTGCATACCAATACAAAATGTACCACACATTATCTTACTAGAAATCCACAACCTCATCTGCACCCATCTCATAGGTCATTACTCAGTTCATTGATTCCCACTAGTCAACAATACCCGGCCATCCTCCAAGAAACCCTCACTCTAATTAATGCATGACATAACATCATCGGCTAAAAACATTTCTCCATTTTCTACATAAATCAAGGTGTATCACACCTTTCCATAATTACAATATACCTGATCATAACCCATGTTTTATCATTTATTGATTTTCATTGGTATCCCATGAATTTCCCGTAAATAATTAGAGTAACTAAGGATTACTAGTCCCCATCCTAAAATAAGGGTAACTCTTAAGGTTCTACCCCCATATATCTTGATAGAACAAATATACACATCCTAAACTAGCCTAACACATATAATTAGAATACATTAATAATAATCACATATAACCACATACAATGATAATAATAACATTGGTAAAGTATCACATATAATAAACATACATTAATAATTCCATTTTAATATAACACCTAGAGTCATATGATTAAAACACACACTCTACCTAACATGGAGAGTTTCCAAAATCCACCAATTGGTAGATCCCATGCTATGTACACGCTCGACCACACCTATATTACCACTAATATAACTATGTAAGGAAAAGATTAGGATATGATATTAGAACTTCTAGTTGTGTAATATAAAAAACAACTCTATTTTCCCCACAAAAAGAGGCAAACCAAAACAAACCCACGATGATACATAATTATCATTATTTTCTATCGATTCTCAAACCCATGTAGGCATGCACCTTAATGGCACCCCGTTATATAGCTTAAATTATTTCATCAAGAGTCACATCCAAATAATCCTAGTCTCATCATCCTAGTCAAAATATAACCATTTCCCACTTATTTGTCTGTTAAAGCCCTTAAACAAATATCTATCCAATATTTTATTCCAAATACAAAACCAAAAAATCCATCACATTCCCATACCCCAAAATCGATCACACCTCCATTTGATAGATCTCACAATGTATAACACCGAACCATGAATCCAATACAAAATTTATTAAATATAATTGTGAAATATTCTCTCTCTTAGGTTATCCCCACATATTATAACTTATCTTAAGATATAATAATCAATATCTCATATTATAATGCAAATACACTATGAGTTTCTAAAATACAAAGTCACATATCATTTCTAACAGGCTCACCAAAATAGTCTATGGACTATATAAAATATAGTTCACATAATATAAAGCATATAACATGATTTTATCTCTAAATAATAAAAGAAAATCATGTTACATATCCCCATTTGGGGCCCTTATTAATATTATTTATCCTTATGCATATACCAACCACCAACTCTAGGTTCCCAATCCTCATTAGTTACCCACACACTAGACTACCCCTTTGAGGATAATTATCACATAAATAAAAAAATGAATGATGTTACCTCTTTGATAAATGTCCCATAATTTCCTCATAAAATAAGAAGATGAAGTAATAGGAAACACACACAACAACTCCATACATAACCTATTACATGAGGGTCTAATATCACTCGGACTTGAATCTTGATCAACCTAACCACTCCCAAGGATATGTTACCAATACACATATATTAACATAAACATTCATTGTTTATAGAGTAAGAACAAGTAACAATGGTTTATTCAAGTAGAGTTACATTTAAAACCTATATAGGGAAAATTGTTTATCTTGTTTTTAATACTTTAAATAATCTAATCCTTCCTCACAATTATATCATCAATAAGAAAAATTAAATGAATTTTATATGAATATCATGTGATTAATATATTACATGAAAACACGACTCTTTCTACCTTCATCCAATAGTAAAAAAATCCATTTTACATAAACATCATACTTGAAAAAGACGTCTCAAATATAACATTAAAGTAGAAGAAAAATAATGTCAACGCTATAGTAATTATTGTTCTCCATAATAAAGAGATTTCTAAATAGAATCAACAACCAACTAAACTATTTGGGAGGACTATACCCTCTTGTATCATCAAAAAAATAACTAATAATAGAAAATCCATAATAGAAATCACATTAGAGGAGAAAATATGGATTTGGAATAGAAAAAATAATAACAATAATATAACAATAATATAAAAATTTTACTTACAGGTAATATTATCATACCTATTCACAATAATTCCAAATGGGATGATCATAAAAAATATATAGTAAATTAAAAAGAACATGGATCAATACCACTATCCTTCGCCTCATCTTAGACTTATCTCTAAACCCATAACTGCTTCAATAGCTTCACCTCTCATACTAGGGATCTAATGACCCTATATTTTATAAATAAAATTCAACATGTAATATAATTAAATGTATTATTATGTATTATGGTTATAGAAAACAAATACACTTATTTGGGTTTATTATATCCAATTAGATTTAAAAGACCATTAAGTATCATCACTAATGATAATATAGTCATTGAAATGTGATCATATCCTTAGTATTAATATAAGGTTTTAACAAATCCAATTGACACAGAATAGGAAAATGATGAAGTCAACTAGTAGGATTATACCATATGAATCCCATTTATAAGATATTATTAGGGGGATAGAATCACTGGGATCTTCCCTTGACCAAGACCAAGCTAAGATCTAATAACTTATGCCTGAGAGAAACCATTTATGGGAGAAGTTCAAGCTTATCAAGATCTTGACCTAAACCATTTATGCCGAACCACCCCATGAATATATCCCCATCACACACATTACCCATAGGGAGTTTTATGGCGTATTAAAGGGATATATATCAAGACCATAATAATATTAATTTGAAGATTTCGTTTTTAATAGGATAATGTTCATATTATCTTCTTATCGTTACTTTATAGATGATTTTTTTATACAATAAAAAACAAATTGTTTATTTAATTAGTATTTAATTTAAATTAAGATTTTTATTTTGATTAATTAATTTATTTCTAAATAAATAGTATTTTAATAGAATAGTATTATTAAATAATATTTATTAATTATAAATGATCGTATAAATTTTTTGAAGTCAAATGTCATTTTTATAAGGGTTTGAGAACTTTTATTGTCAAAAAACCCAGAATTTTTAAACAATTATAGCTTATTATTTTCTAATTGAAAATAAAAATATATAAAAAAATATTTTGATAAAATTAATATTATTTTTGGAAACATAATTTCGAAATTATTTGTTGGTGATTTTTTTATAATTTTCTGAGATAATTGAATTTTCTGGTAAAATATTAAAAACCATATAAATACACCGTGTGTATTATGACATTATAATGTCCCAAATGTGATGTAATAAATACTTTAAAAGGAATCCACGACCAAATATATGTTTTCCTTTTAAAATAATGTGATTTTATCTTTATTTTATAAATTTTACAAAACTTTTATGAATCCTCCAAAACCATTAATATATTTGAAGGTTTTAAAATCATTTATTTAAGAGTATGACTCAATTACACATAAAAAAGGGTATTATTTTATTATGTTTTTCCCTTTTACTTATAGAATAAGAAAACCCACCCTTAGTTTTCAGAAATCATGGGAAAAAACCATGGTAAATTTGGTGGTTTTGTTTATTTAATTATATAGATTCCAAAACCTATGTTTGAGAAATAATAAACAATTCCCAAGTAATTTTCAATATAAACCCACCCAGGATCCCGTTTATCTTAACAAAAAATTATTGGAGAACATATTTACTCTTCCCTCTACTCTGTAGAGACCTACCAAGGTGCTCCCAATCTCCAAAGAAGCTTCTCCCATGCATTTGGAGTCACAGTCTCATAGTAAGGGATCCTCTCCTCCTCTTTATTCATGTTTCTTCATTATCTTATGACATATGTTTCCAATTACTAATTTTGGGATATGTATTTACATGTCTCTATTACTATCTATTTTATTTCCAAATGATGAGATACCGATTTCCTTCTCATCAACACATTTTATAAATCCTTAAGTGACGCCGTTATGTTTCCAAAATTTCACTATGATTTTCCATGCCAAAAAAATGTGTAGTGAATACCCATACCTATGTACTATCAATGTTTTTCAACTTCATGCACTTATACTTCTTTTATTAGGGGATTTCTTGTATGTATTCTACACTCCTTGATCATGGAATAAAATTTGATGTAAATTATTCCATGTTTTATGATATATGTGGCACACTTAAGCATGAGAATGAAATGAAAGTGAAACATGAACCTGAAATTATATAACACTCTAATGAATTGGGTAATGTTTTAGTCTCATGAGATGTCATGAAAGGGATTATGGGCTGAACCTAATCCATAATAGAACTTTTTCTATCATGATGACTTGGCAGTTACCCTTGACCTATTTTTATGTTGCAATGTCCTAAGTTGTTTCCACATTTCCCTTATTATCTTTATGTCATCACGATATATCATGTATTATTGTTCAAGTTTATGATACTTGCCGCTTTTGTGTACCATTTATATTCTTATTGCCTAAAATGTATTACATTCTTCATGTTATTCCATATTTATTTCATTAATGGGCTTTATAGCTCACCCATTTTTATTTAAATCCCGAGGTTGTCCCATGTAGTGATAAGTATGAAGGAATAATATAATCATGGTAATGATGTTTTACATAAAGATAATGTATTACCTATTTTAAGTGTTATGTATTGTAACTAATTACAAATGACATTATACATCATGAAATTATGAGTTGTATTATGTGTAATCTTATGTAATAAATCATGAATTAATGTGTAATAAAGAGTAGGGTTATCACAGTTACTATCAAAGGATAAGTTTAGTTATTTTTGGGATTAGGATTAAAAAAATTTAGCAAAACCATTAGGGATAAAACTATGAATGAGAAAACATCCCTAAATTTTGATAAGTATAGATTAAATGGTTTCTTAATAAAATATATCCTTATCTGGATACACTAAGTTGATGTGTCTCTAGAACATATGTACATTGGGTTAAAACCTAAAAACACTGCATTAAGCTTGACTGAACCAAGAACTAGTGTAAGAAAACAAGCCTTACTGCACACATATTTTGACATAACTATGGGATATGCTTTGGTAAATTCATAATCTTGTTATGAACCATTATTACAATAACAAAAAAATTCCCTTAAATATATATGTTAGGAAATAGATCATGGATAACATAGTTTGAAGCCTGGAAATTTATAAGTTACGGAAATGATTATAATTTAAAAGCTATCCATTTATTGCAATTGGATTCATGTTTATATTTTTAATAGTTTATAAATACCCACCCCTATTTTCCCTTTATTCTATCCAATGGACATAAATAAGAATAATCAGGTAAAAGGCTAATGTTAAGGGAAATGTGATGGTTTCCCCAATGAGATGCCCAACCTGATGGAAGTGGAAATCATGAACATTATGAAAATAATATCTCATCTAACTTAGGTTATAAATATAAATCTAGATCAGGAAAAGCACCCAAATCCCCCTAAAAAATATCAAACTTTAATTTAAGTCTTTATTTGATAAAGGACTTTGACTTTCAATGAACCATCTGATCCCTTAATCACAGAACAATTTATCAAATTCATTGGAATTATATTCTCTATCATTAAATGTTCCAAAAAATGAAGGTCCTATGGGTTGTTTATTATATGGAGGGAGAATCTGATCAGTGGTGGACATTGGTCAAGAATATGAAACCTAAAGAAGAGATTGAAGTGATGAGGTGGAAGGAATTCTGAAAAAAAATTGATAAATTTTTTCCTTGCACTCCATGAATTAAAATATAAAGGTATTTTCTTTCCCTCAAGAAAAAATATGATGAATCTATCAGTGAGTATGAAGAAAACGTTACAAGACTTACATGATATGCCTCGTGATTTTTTTGTTATCCTTGAATGCAAGGTTGACCCCTTAATTGGTGGCAGAAAAACTAGTCTATAAAAATATATAGGGATCCGAGATTTTATTAGCTATGAGGAAATTTTCTGATGATACCTCAAAGTTGAAATGGAAACCAATGAATTTAAAGGGTATCATGGGTAAATGAATCACAAAGTGGAGTTTAATTATATTGGACTGATTAATTAATCTAATGGTGCTAAGAAATTTCAACACCATACTTTACAAAGGTGTGGAAATAAGAACACCAAAAATTGCTTAAGGGGGGAAAGGAAATGATTTAGGTGTGGAAATGAAGGAAACCTATCTAGTGATTTCTGACAAGAGAAGCCCTATAATTCTATAGAGGAAAGGAATTCTCAGGTTAAACCTCAGAACATTGTTCATTTCTTAAAATGTAATAAAAAAGAGTAATTTCAAAATCAGTGCACTTGGTCAAGGGTTTTTGGAGACATCCAACTACTTCTAAGGCTACAAGGGAGAGATTTTTACATCACAACCACTGAAGTGGATCATGACAATGAATTGGTGACTAGTATGATAGTTATTCATTAAATAATAGAAAACATTATTTTAGATTTAGGTTCTTTGAATTATTTCATATCATGAATGATTATTGTAACTATTCAAACACCACAAAAAATCATTGATGTAAATCTATTAGTGAAAACAAAAAAATGGGGAAATTATTGCATCCCAAGTATATAACTCCTCCCCTATCAAAATTTGTGGGATGAAATTTCTGGAAAAATATTTCATACTCCCTTTAGTGGGATTTGATGCAATTCCATTAAAGTATTGAATTTACTTATATAGAGCCAATATAAATTTCCATGAGAAAGAAATCATCTTTGTATCATGAATCGACCCCCAATTCTATTCAAATTCAAGGAGATGGATAAATATTCATTAGCACCAACATCTTAAGAATGTATATTATTTCCTTATGAGTAAGAATATCTAGCTCAAATTATTAATTCAATGGAAATGATCATCCTCAAATACATTATCATTGTGAGGTAATACAATGATGTATTTCCCAAAGAATTTCCCAGTCTTCCTCTTATCCGAGAGGTTGATTTTTCAATCGAGATTATACCAGGGGTGTTAACATTGTCAAAAAATTGGTATATAATGACTATTTTAGAACTTGACTAGCTGAATAAATAACTAAAATATAATATAGATAAGGGGTTTATATGACAATGTGCTTCACCTTGGGCTACACCAGTCCTCTTCATCAGAAATAAGGATAGGTCAATACACCATTGAATTTACTATCGTGAGCAAAACAAGATCACGATAAAACAAGTATCCTCTTACATGAATTGATGACTTGTTCAATCTGATATATAGATAACAATACTTCTCCAAGGCGGATCTTTGTTCTGGATATTATCATGTTAGGGTGAAGAAGATGGATATCCCCAAGAATAATTTTCATACATGATATGAGAACTATGAGTTCATTTTAATTGCATTAAGACTAACTAATGATATATAAAAATTCCTGAACTTAGTGAATATAGTCTTTATATATTACCTCATTTTTTGTTAGTATGTATAGATGATATTCTATTATACTTAAAAATAAAGGAGGATCATGAGGAGAATTTGAGAAATGTGCTAAAAATTTATGAAAGGAGAAGCTTTATGCCAAGTTCAAAAAATGTGAGTTCTGGTTGAAGGAAGTATCATTCTTGGTGTATATTATCACAAGTAATAGTATATATGTGGACTCTTAAAAGATAGAAATAATTAAAGGATGGTCAAGGCCAATATTTGTGATAAATATCTATATTTTACTTAGATTATTTGGACACTATCATTGATTTGTGAGAAATTTCTCTTGATTGTCATAACCTGTATCCAAGATAACTCAGAAGGTAGTTAAGTTTTCTTGGAATGATGAATGTGAAGATAGATTCAAGGAGATGAAAAAGAGGATTATCATAGTACCTATAATAACGCTACTTAGAAGTGGATAAATTTTTGTGGTATCTAGTAATGCTTCGAAGAAGGTCTTGGGATGTGTGTTATTGCAAAATGACAAAGTGAGAGCATACACTTCAAGGAAATTGAATTTTCATGAATAGAACTACCCAATCAATGATTTGGATATTATTTTATTGATATTTGATTTGAAAATATGGGGAAATTATCCCTTTGTGGAAAAGTGTGAAAAATATATGGATCACAAGAGACTCAAGTATATATTCACATATAAATAGCTGAATATGCGCCAAAAATATGGTTAGAGCTGATCGAAGAATATGATTTCTCAAACCATTACAATCATGGGAAAGTGAATAAAGTGTCCTATTATATATGTAGAAAGGATCCACAAATTCTATCATTGATGAAAATTGAGAGGGATCTGATCTTCATATATTCGAAGAGGTTGGACAAGAGAATCATAAAGGAAGTAACCTTATCAATTCTTTCAAAAATTAATTCTCAACCATCTCCTTTGGAAAAGATAAAGGATGATCAAAGTTATAATGTGTGAATTTATAAAATAGTGGATGATATAAGAAATGGTAAATCCATTATGTTCAATGTTAATGAAGAAGGTATTGTGAGATTTTGGTTATGACTATGTGTACCATCAAATCCTGAGTTTAATAAGGAGTTGTTGAATGATGCCCATCGTTCAAATATATCTATTCATACATGAATCATAAAAATACATCGAGATCTTTGAGAGAACAATTTATAGGAAGGTATGACAAAGGTTATTATGGAATATACATCAAGATGACTTTCATGTCAGCAAGTGAAGGTAGAGAGAAAAAAAATCCAAGGAGATGATGAAACCATTTCTTGTACCTACATGTAAATGGGAAAACATCACCATAGACATTGTCACTAGTATTACAAATACATCAAGAGAAAAAAAAGACATCTGGGATGTAGTGGATCATCTTGGAAAGACTTCACTCTTTATTATAATTCAATAGGACTTCTCACTAAATCCAATTTCGTGGACAAGAATTTGAGAATTGGTGAGGCTACATAGAACACCACTATCGATTGTATCCAATTGAGATACAAGATTTAACACTATGTTCCTGAAGAGTCTCTAACATGCTCTAAATATAGATTTGAACTTCAGCACAACTTATCACCCCTAAATAGATGGCCAATCTGAGTGGACTATCTAGAAACTCAATGACATATTGAGAGCATGATCAATTGACTTCAAAGGAGGATGGGACAAACATCTTCCACTATTCATGTTCTCATACAATAATGTTTTCCACTCTAGCGTCCAAATGGATCCCTATGAATCCATGAATGGAAAGAGGTGTAGAATTCCTACATGATGGGATGAAGTTAGGAAATGAAAATTGATAGGTCATGAAATTTTCAATGAAATGGTGGAAAAGGTTAAAACCATTCAACATCACCTCAAGGCTACTCCGAGTCGAAAGAAGATTTATGATGAAAATCATCAATGAGACCTACAGTTTGATATTTGAGACATGGTATTCCTACACATATCTCTATGAAATAAATTCATGATATTTGGGAATAAGTGAAAGCTTAGTCAAAGATAAATTGATCCCTTTGAGATCTTTGATCTCATTGGACCAGTGGCCTATTGACTGACACTCCTACCCAACCTATCTCAAGTACGTGATATATTCCTTGTATCCCTTTTGAGGAAGTACATACAAAACCACTCACATGTACTCAATATAGTGGTCGTACCGTCGTATAATTATCTCTCATATGAGGTGAATTCAGTGAAGATCTTAGATCATAGAGAAATATTTCTATGAAATAAGACAATTCACCTGGTCAAAGTGCTGTGGATAAACCGAATGTTTGAAGAAAATATGGGAAACAGAGGAGGTGATGAAATAGATTTAACCTCATCTATTTTATTTTGGGAAATTAAAATTTTGTGTGTGAAATTTATAAAGTTGGGGAAGATTGTAATGACCCAAACTTTTATAAATAATATTCCCCTTGAAATTTATTTAAATGTATTATTATGTATTATGGTTATTGAAAACACAAGCCCTTATTTGGTTTTATCATATCCAATCATATTTAAAATACTATTAAGTATAATTATCATTGATAATATATCCATTAAACAATGATCATGTAACACTTCTTGATTTTTATGAGATATAATTTTTTCAATTTATTTGATTTTATTATTGTACACTACACCAATATAAGCTTTCACTATACGCAACACCGAATTGGCTTGTGGAATGTGCAACAATATGCTTGGATTTTGTTACACAAAATATCAAGTTATTTTGATAGAATTAATTTCATGCAAGACCATGTTTATGTGAACAACGAAATATTATTATGTTACCTTATAACCTAGTCATTATAATGGCAGGTATGAACAATATTAATTTTCTTCAGAAAAACTATTTAAATGAAAATAACTGAGTTTATAAAATAATGAAATTACTCTTGATGAATTTTATTAATGTAATATATATTTAATATATTAAATCTAATGTTTAAAATTCATCTTATGTTTTTTCTAGACATGATATAAGAACAAATTCAATTTTTTAGATAAAATAAGTATTTGTCAAAAAATAAAATTTTGCCTCCTTTTGATGGTGAATCTATTCTAAATCTACGTTTGGAAAATTTTATATATTATATCTAATAGAATAAATTTATTATTTGAAAGTGGGATATAAAATTTATTTGGATGAATTTTTGATATTTTTCTGATAAGTTTTATATTTTCATGAATAGTAAAAATATATTAAATTTTAGTTGAAAATAACTTTTTTAATCAAAATAATATATGTGGATAAATTATAATATTGAATGGTTTTAATGTATAAATAGAATATATTTTTTTTCATTTAATATAATTTTGGTCATTGGAATTAATTTTATCCTGAATTTTTATGTACAACGATTCATTCTTTTGTAATGTTTTAAATTTTAAAAACCCGTTTTTAAGATAATGAGATTAATTATGAATTAATTACTGAAAATTATATGTATTGAATTTTGAAAATGGATTCCATATTTAGAATCAGTTGGTCCAAATTATGTAAATATATTTATATTATTTTTGGGCATTATGAATAGTAACTTTAGTAATTTTTATTAATACAGTAAAAAGGTAAATCATGTATTTATGGGTAATAATAATATTATAAAATTTCCTTAACACTACTCATAATATCATTAGATGAGTGTGTTTAGACTTAAATAATACTTGGATCTAAATTTTATCCTTTCGAAACCATTTGGGTGAGATTAAGATTTTTAATTTAATTTATTTAAAGAAAAGTTAAATATGTTTTACTCAAATTTTTATAACTATATCATTTTTAATATATGGTTATATCAATGATAAATTCAACTATAAATAATAATTTTAAGTCTAATATGTTTTTATTTGTCATGTAAACTTATTTTTAATGTTTAGTCAATAAATATTTACCTTAATGGATTATAGATTAAGGATGTAGAAATTTTTTAATTGATTAGAAATCAGTAAAATAATTTTTATTAAAATAATAATAATCATTAGAAGACAATAAAAAATAAAAAAATATTATTGGTACAATATCTATCGACCATAATCATCATATGATATATTTACTGACTATTTAGAGCCATATGGAAAGGATTATGAAAATTATAATATTTTATTAAAAGTGATGTTAAAGTTGTCACATTCATGTTTTAATAAATATAAATTTTTTTAATATATGATTTACAAAATATATATTAGACCGAAAATATTCATCTAAAATATAGAGGAATTATCTTAATTATGGTATTTTATTTCTAATTTTTATTCAATAAATAAGCATATTAAATAATTATACAATATGGATGTAGTGATTATTTTACTAATGGAAATACTGAATTAATGTTATTAAAATTATTAAAATAAATATAATTTGGGATAATTAATATATCCAAATAATTTTATAGATGACCTTGACTCCTTAGGGATATAATAAGATTATTTTAGGATAACTTCTTATCTTGATATTTTTAAAAATCAATAAATTGGAAAATGTAAAAATTGACACCACTTATTATTTATAAAAAATTATGTATTATTAAATTATTTAAAAATAATAAAACAATTTTAAAATTATATAATAATTATTATATGGTCCAAAATGTTTTAATTATTCCTTTACGGTCTAATTTATATCCAATAAGTAAAAATCACACTATTTTAATATTGAATAATTAGTTACCTTAGTTAAAATTAAAATAGAATAACCAATTGTTAATGGAAATGATATAGTTTAGATTGATAGAAAAAAGTGTCTAAACTTTATTGTATGATAATATTTAAAACATATATCTTTCTATATTTGAATAGATGACATTTTTTGGTATTTTTATTATGATATATTTTATTATAATTTAATATTTTTGGAGATTCCAAAAGATCCCCTCCCCTCTAATATAATTGGGCACATCCTCCCTCACTTATTCACTTCAATTTGAGCCTTCAAGTTCATCAATACCCTGATAATTTACCTTATAAACATCCTTATTAACATTCTAGATGTTTTTTCCTGAAAATATAAACCTTAGTTCTCTTAAGAGGAGATGTAGAGGGAGCTCGCTGAAGAAGAGGTAATCTCCTTTACCGAATCTCTCAAGATCATATCGTCTCCTACATGATCTTACATTGTTGTTTCCATTATTAAGTAATAATTCTAGTATCAAATTTATACTGATATTTTATTGTGGTTATGAAAAAACCTTATTCCACCTTCTATCCATCCAACAAAAAAAAACAAAAAACACTACGTGTGTGTACGCACAACTTATCATCTCTTTGATGTGGTGTAATCTATTTTTCACCAACACCTTAATTGGATGAGTATAATGATGGAAATAACAACTAAATGTGATTATTATAAAATTATATTGAATATATAACAAATCATATACCATTCACTTCTATACCATTTCACAATTATCAGAATGATATCGTCGCTTGTGCGTACATACGACTTACCGTCTCCACGATGCAATGCGATTGATTATACATAATATCCATTAAAAAATGATTATATAAATTTATATAATGAATAAATATTATATATATATATATACTATGTTAATATCATTTTGTAATGATATAAATATGACCTAAGAAGGAGAACCATAACTTATTCGACAAAACATTTACAAGAAAATGAAGAAGTTAATACCCAAATAATGAGTAATAATGAAATTTTATTAACAAACAGACAATAATATGATCATATATGATATAATAAAAATGAATATGATTCTATAATAAGAAAATTAAATTATTTAAATAATTATTCATGAGGTTTAGATACATAGAAAAGATATTGGACCTAATATAAGGGTTTTTTTCTCACATTTTTTGTAAGATATATGCCTTATACACCACCTATTTCATTTGAGTGGTGTTTATAATACACATGAATGTTTTTATTATTCTTACAATGATGGTTATGAAATTTTCATATTTATATTTTTTTTAATTTTACGAGGCATACATTTTGACTGATTATAAACTAGTAAAGGATAATTTGGTGATCTCATTATTATCCAAGATTATTTATACATAAGTAATTACTGGGGTATATTTATCATCCAAGTCCATGTTTCCTAAATATTTAATGTTATTTATAATCTTATAAAATTGTTTAGAGTCAATTTTACCCATTGGTGATTTTTTATTAAATGGTATGAAATGAATCTTTTATCATTTTTCAATAAAAGGTAATTTTTGGCTTATCCAAAAAAGTATGAGAATAATGTTTTCTTTCGACTTATATAGCATGATGGGTTTTTTAAATTTTTCTAAAATCATATTTCCATTAATCATCCTTTAAAATATTTCAAGGTTATTTTCAAAGAAATTATTTTCTTCCAAAATTGTGTGGAATTTTGAGAAAAGAAAATGTTTTTGAATAAGAAAGGATATTTTCATCAAGAATTAATTTCAAGTGTTCAAACAAAATTATTTTACATATAAAATGGCATTTTATAATAGGGTTATGTTTCAAGAATATTATACCTGTTATTATTATGGTATTTTTTTATGGAATGTTATTTATGAAATTTTTTTTACATGGATTATGTTATGATGGAATGATGTTTAAGAGACCCATTTTATTCATTTGGTTAAGCTATGATTAATGATTTTTTATTTTGTGGAACACATAATAATGATTTAATTATGAGATGGATGGAACTTATACCTCCATACAATGCATTGGGTAAATATTTTTTATCTCATGATAAAGATTGTACTGTAATGACAAGTAAATCCAGTTAATTATATAGGGCTATAATGGAAAGTAAATCTTATTCTGTAATACAGGGATTGAATGGGGAGTGAACTCATTTCAGTAATGGAATTTTTCCACTATGAGGGTCTTGGAAATGGGCCTCAGAGAATATGGAAATTATTTTCTATGTTTTGGTGTTTTGCAAAATTCCATGTTTTTTTCCAATTCTATTTCCTTATGGTTCATGATTCCTTTAGGATTTGTGCATTATGAACTGCCAAGGTTTATTTCATAAATCAATATTTTGATATATTTTAAATGTGGTATGGTTTTAAAAAGTTATTTTCATGTTTTTACAATTATATATTCTTGTTTTGTATGATATTTTACATGCTTTCCTTTTCTGAGAATTTGAGCTCACCCTTTTCATATGTTTTCTTTTCCCATGATATAAAGAAAGGTTTTATGTAAGAAAACTAAAGGAGAAGATCATTATGGGAGATATTGAAGATCATTTACCAATTAGAATGATGTGTTCCTAGTTTCCAAATACACTAAACTAATATGGTATTTGTACATCTATTTTTTCTTATATTAATTATTCTGTAAAAGTAATGTAATGTTCATGTACGTCATGATTGAGTCTCTATAGTTGGTATTGGAGTGAAGGTTAGTTAACCTTGTGAAACTTTGATGAGAAAATTTAGTGATACCATTTGAGATAGTTCTAATGTATGTCTAGGTATTTACTGAGGATAAGTCTAATTATTGGTTAAAATCCTTGAATTTTAGTAACTATCATGGATAAATTATGATTAAACCTAAGATGTTATATATTGAAAGTGATTTCCCTTAATTATGGAGTTTTTTCTTGATTGATTAGTATTGCAAAAATTTTTCTTTTTTGGGTTTTATAAAATGGATAGAAATAAGTGGATTCATGTTAATAGAGAATATTATGGACAATAGAATGATATTATTCATGAGAAACCAAATGAAATGGGAGTTAGAAGGAGAACCATAATTATTATGTCTAATTATAAATATCATAATATGATAAACAATCTCAAAATTGGTGAGTTTCTAAAACTACCTAATAAGAGAAAGATGTTGTTTTATAGAGATAACAGAGGAAATAAAATTCAATTTTACTCATGTAAATCATGTGGGAAGAGGTATCGACGAGATTGTTTCAAATTAACTGGAAGATGTTTTTGGTATGGAAAAGAAATACACAAATCCAATAATTGCAATGGAAAAAGGTTCAGTTAAAAAAATGACATGGATAATGGTAATTCTAAGACATCAATAATGGTTAAATGTTCTAAATGTGGAATGTATGGGTATTATTAAAATCTATTAACTAGGGGAATATACCCTTAAGATAGACAACATGGTCGTATGGGTAGTATTTATTCCTTAGATGATGAAGAGACTACGAATGACATATGAGATGAAATAAGTGTTAATAGAAAAAAATGATGAATCTTGGTTTATGGTTTAATAAGATAATGGAATGATTATATGATTATCAATAATAATTTTTTATAAGTAATTTTATGTTATTATGGAATAAATAAACCTCTAAGGATTGTTACACTATTTTTTCCTTAGGAATTTGAAAGTATATGCTGAATGGTATTGGTAACCATGAAAAGTGATTGGGGTAATATGTTTAAAAAAGACATGATTAAGGGAAGGATAACCTTAAATATGAGCATGGTGATGACATAATGATATGTTGGTTATGAATAAGTAAATTTGATGGTAATTATTTCCTTATAAGTGATTAAGGATTTATGGTTTATGCTTTCATGGATAGAGTTTACCACGTTTTGAAATTAAGAATAAGGAAACATGCATGTTTTCAATATAGATATATGGTAATTCAGGTTATTATCAAGAGAATAAATGATGAATGTGTTAACATGTTTAGAATGTGACAAAAAATATATACCTTATGATTTATTGGAGATAAATGATAATCCAATTTAGTTTACCTCTTTCTAAAGTTTTTGATTTTGATATTTCAGAAGGATTTTAAGGTTATCCATTTATGGAAAGTATAGGTTAAACCTTGTATGAATCTTGTTATATTAAAGTATTATCTCACTATAGGTAGACTTATGTATATTTAATAACTTGTACTATCCTTTTTTGTGATAAAGAAAGATGAAATGAACTCTCATTATATTTATTGATATCATGATCTAATAATGCTATAGGAATGAAAAATTCAACATAATTTCATGGAATAACAGAATAAGTGAAAATTAATCAACACACAAGGAAAGTATGAGATTATAATTAATAAATAAAGTATTTATTCTCATTATTTAACTCTATAGAAAGGATATTAAAAAAAAATAAAATTTACCCTAGTACCTTCATTTATGATGAATCAAATGGCCCCTAAAATCACAGTAGGTTTATGGATTTATGATTGTCAACTTTCTAAAAAAATTATTATCTATCAATCTACATCAGAACTTGATGGTCATATTTCCCTTCCATACCCATGTTTTCACTTTCCACCTACATTATCCTATGTGAAAACCCATTTATGAGTGACTTTGGGTAACTGTTATGTTTCTCACATTCCTTTCTAAAAGGATGGTTTAGTATTTGTTTTTATGATGCAACTTTCAATAAAAGAAATTTTAAATTATTACTCCAATTATAACCCAGAATAATTTTTAGGGTGAAATTAGTTTAAATGTGGGGTATAATGTAACAACCAGATATTTTTAAGAGATATTTTTTTTAAGTTTCATTGATTTCTTGTATTATACTCTACACTAAGAAAATCTCGTGCTTTAGGCAACACCGACTTAGCTTGTGGTATGCGCAACACTATGCTGGGTTTTGTTACACACAATTTCAAGTTATTTTGATAGAATTAATTCCATGAAATAAAAAGTTTAAGTGAACAACTAAAAATTATTATGTTACCTTATTACCTAATCATTATAATGGTGGGTATGATTAGTATTAATTTTCTTCTGAAAAACTATTTAAATGAAAATAAGTGAGTTTATAAAATTATAAAATCACTTTTGAGGGATTTTAATAATGTAATATATATTTATTATATTAAATATAATGTTTAAAATTTATATTATATGTTTTATAGACATTATATAAGAATAAATTCAATTTTTCAAATAAAAGAAGTATTTTTCTAAAAATGAAGTTTTTCCACCTTTTGATGGTACACCCATTTTAAATCTAGTTCTAATTTTTTTTATAAATTTTATTTAACAAAATAAATCTATTCTTTGTATTCGGGATATAAAAATTTACTTTGGAATATTTTTTGATATTTTAATGATATGTTTTATGTTTTGATGAATAGTAAAAATATGTTAAATTTTAATTGAAAACAACCTTTTTCATCAATATAGTTAATACAGATAAATTATAATAGATAATGGTTTTAAAGTATAAATAGAATATATTTTTATCATTTAATATAATATTGTTCATTGTAATTAAGTTTACCATGAATTTTTATGTAAAACCATTTCAATCTTTTGTAATGTGTTAACTTTTAAAAACCCATTTTTACGACAATGAGATTAATTTTAAATTATTTATTGAAAACTATGTGTTTTTTATTTTGAAAAATAGATTCAGTATTTGGAATCAATAGGTCCAAATTATGTAAATAGATTTATTTTGTTTTTGGGCATTTTGAATAGTAACTTTAGTAATTTTTATTAATACAGTAAAAAGGTAAATAAGGTAATTAAGGGTACAAATAATTTTATAAAATTACCTTAAAACTTTTCCTAATATCATTGGATGAGTTTGTCTTCGTCTAAATCATCCTTGGGTATAAATGGTATCCTTTGGATGCAACTTGGGTTAGATTAAGACATTTAATTTATCTTATTTAAAGTAAAGTTGAATATGTTTTACTCAAATCTTTATAACTATATCCTTTTTAATATAAGGTTATATATAAGATAAATTAGACTATATATAATCATTTTAAATATAATATGTTTTTTTATCATGGGAATTTATTTTTATTTTTTAGGAAATAAATATTTACCTTAGTAGCTTATACATTAATGATGTAAAAATTATTTAATTGATGATAAATCAATAAATTAATTTTTATTAAAATGATAATAATAATTTAATGACTATAAGAAATGAATAAATCTTATTGGTTCAGTATATGTCAACCATAATAATCTATGTGGTGATTTATTGACCATTTTTATCCATGTGTAAAGGATTATTACACTTCTAATATTTTTTTTAAAATGATGTTAAAGTTTTCACATTCATGTTTTAATAAATGTAACATTTTTTTATTTGGGACTTTCTAGATACTATACTATAGTAAAAATATTCATATTTAATCTATATTAATTATTTTAATTATGGTATTTTATTTTTAATTTTTATTTAAATAATTAGTATATTAAATAATTATACAATACAGATATCATAATTATTTTACTAATGGAAATACCAATTTAATGTTATTAAAAATATAAAAATTAATATAATTTGGGATAATTAATATATAAAAAGAATTTTATAGATGAAATTTACCCATAAGGGATATAATAATTTTTTTTGAGTATAAAATATTATATTGATATTTTTAAAAATCAATAAATTGAATAGTGTCAAAATTAACACGGTTGATTATTTATCAAAATTATGTATTATTAAATTATATAAAAATCATAAAACATTTTTAAAAATAAATAATAATAATTATATTGACTAAAATGTTCTAAGGTATTCATTTATTGCCTAATTTACATTCAACATGTAAAAATTACACTATTTTAATATTGAATAATTTTATTTTCCTTAGTTAAAATTAAAATAGAATAACTAAAGGTTAATTGAAATGATAAGGTTTAAATTGAGAGAAAAACTTGACTAAATTTTTTTTTGTTGGTGATATTTCAAACTTATATATTTATATATTTTAGTAAATTATATTTTGGTGGAAATTTGTGTGAGATATATTTTATTATAATTTATTATTTTTGGGGATTCCAAAAGTGCCTCTCATCTCAATTATAAAATGGCACCTCCTCACTCACTTATTCACTTTAATTTGAGTTTTCATGATCGTCCACACCCTACCCATCCCCATTATAAACTTCCTTAGTAAAATTATACAGGTTCTATAACTCTTAAAAGACTATCCTTAGTGCATTTAATAGGAGATCTAGAGGGAGGTCACCGAAGAAGAGGTAATCTCATTTACCAACTCTCTAAAGAGAATTTATTCTTGTAATTAATCTTCCCATTTTATTTATATTGTTATGAAATAAATAATGTATCACCTATATAATGATATTTCATTATGGTTATGGTACATCCTTATTCCACCTTCTATCCATCCTACAAAAAACAATATCAGCACATGTGCGTACGTACGACTTATCGTCTCCACGCCGTGGTGTAATCTGTTTGTCCCCACAACCTTACTTGGATGGGTATAATGATGTAAATAATCACTACATGTGATGAATATTGCATTATATATATTATAGAACAAATTATATACCATTCAATTCCATACCATCTCACAATTATGGGAATGATATCATCGCTCGTTCGTACGTACAACCTACCGTCTCCACAATGTGATGTGATTCATTCTACATGGTATCCATTAAAATGTGATTATATAAATGTATAGAATTAATAAATATTATATATATATATATATTATGTTAATATATTTTTTTAATGATATAAAAATGATTTAAGAATGAAGACCAGATCTTATTCGACAATACATTCACAAGAAAATGAAGTAGTTAATACTCGAATAACGAGTAATAAAAAAATGTTATTAAAAAATGGATGATTATATGATCATATATGATATCATAAAAATGACTATGATTCTGTAATAAGAAAAATACATTATTTAAATCATTATACATGAGGTTTAGATATATGCAAATGATATCAGACCAAAGGTAAGGGGTTATTTTTTATCAATTTTATTTTTGTGGGATATATGCCATATACGACACCGATTTCATTTCTGTGGCTTTTATGCTACCCATGAATGTTTTTATGATTTTTATTATGAAGGTTCTGAAATTTAAGTATTCATATAATTTTTTTTATTTTTATGAGGCATATGATTTGACTGATTATAAATTTTTAAGATATAATTTCACAATCTCATTATTATCCAAGATTGTTTATACATAAGTATTTTCTAGTGTATTTTTAACATCCATGTAAATGTTTCCTAAATATTTAATATTATTTATATTATTTTAAAAATTTTTAAATTCAATTTTACCCATTGGTGAATTTTTCATAAATGCTATGAAAGGAATCATTTTTCATTTTTGATAAGAGTAACTTTTTAACTTATCCTACAAAAGCATGAGAAGAATGTTTTATTTTAAATTATATGACATGATGGTTGTTTACGTTTTCATAACACCATATTTAAATTAATATTCTTTTATGATATTTCAAGGTTATTTTCAAAGAAATTATTTTCTTTTATAATTGTGTGGCATTTTGATAAAAGAAAATATTTTTGAAGAAGAAAGGATATTTTCCTCAAGAATAAATTTCCAGTGTACAATAAAAATTATTTTTCATCTAAGATAGATTTTTTTTAATAGGGTTATGTTTCAATTATAATCTCTGTATTATTATTATGAGTTTTTATGGAATTATATTTTTGAAATACATTTGTCTTACATGGATTATGTTATAAAGGAATGATGTTTAAGAAACCCATATTATTCCATGGGTTATGCTATCACGAATGATTTATGTTTTTGTGACACACATAAGAATTATTTATTTATCAGATGGGTGGGAAATATATATCCCTTCAATGCATTGAGTAAAGATTTATATCTCATGAGATAGAGAAGAATTGAACAATAAGTAAATCTATTTTAGTAATGTAGGGATGTAATGATAAGTAAATCTATTTCAGTAATACGGGGCTAGAACGAGAAGTGAACTTGGTTCAACAATGGAAATTGTCTACTATGAGTGTCTTGGAAATGGGCCTTGGGTGATATGGAAAGCATTTTCTATGATTATGTGTTTTCCACAATCCCATGTTTTTTTCAATGATATTTCTTCATGGCTCATGATTCCTTTACGATTTATTAGTTATGAACTGCCAAGGTTTATTTCATGAATCAAGATATTGATATATGTAAAATGTGGCATTGTTTTAGAAAGTTATGTGCATATTTTTTCATTATTATGTTCATTTTTTGTTTGATATTTTCCATGAATTCTCTTTCTATTCATTTGAGTTCACTCTTTTCATAAGTTTTCTTTTACTCGGGATATAAAGTAGGGTTTTAGGTAGGAAAACTAAAGGGGAATATCTTTATGGGAGATGTTGAAGATATTTCACCAATTAGAAGAATGTGTTACCAATTTCTAAAGATACTAAAATAATACAGTATTTGGGTGTCTATTTGTGTCATATATTAATTATTCCCCAAAATTAATTTAAAGAACATTTACGTCAAGATTTAGACTCTACAGATCATATGAGTTGTATAAATATAGGGTTTTAACAATTCCATTTAACACTGACAAAGGAAGTAATGGCCTCAACTAGTAAGATCATTCCTTATGAAACCCATTTATCAGATATTTTGAGGGAGATACCATCAATAGGATATACCATCAATCATTCATAACTAAGATCCAACAATTTAAGCACAAGAGAATCTGTTTGAAGTTCAAGCTCATCTAGATGATGTCCCGAACCATGTATTCTGAACCTCTCTATGAAATTACCACTCCCACACACCTTACCCTTAGTAATTTTCTGGTGTATTAAAGGGATATGTATCAAGACCATAATAATATGATTATTTATATTGTATTTTCAATAGAATAATGTTCATATATTCTTCTTATCATTATTTTTTAAACCATTTTGTCTTTTATATAATGAAATTAAAATTGTATTTTTAATTAGTATTCAATTTTAATTAAGAAATTTAATTTTATGAATTAATGTATTTTTTAAATAAATACTATTTTAATAAAATATAATCATTAAATATTTTTATTAAATATAAATGATCATATAATTTTCAGGAGGTCAAATGTAATTTTTATAAGGGTTTAAAAACTTTTATTGTCAAAAAACCAATCATTTATTAGTAAATTTCAATCCTTATTTTGAAAGTGAAAATAAACATATTTAGAAAATTATTTTGATAAAATGAATATTATATTTGGGATAAGAACTTCTAAATTTTCTAATGGTGAGTTTTTCATAATTTTCTGAGAGTGTCTATTTTTTTGGTAAAAAAATAGGCACTATATAAATATACAGTGTGTATTATGAAATTATAATGACCTAAAAGTGATGTAATAAATTCTATAAAGTGTATCCACTACTAAATATATGATTTAAATTTAAAATAATTATATTTTATATTTATTTTATTAATTTTATAAATCCCTTATGAATCCTCCGAAACCATTAAAATTTTTTAAGGGTTTAAAATCATTTATTTAAGAGTATGAATCCATTTCACATAATAATGGTTATTATTTTATTATGTTTGGGCCTTGGAATTATAAAATAATGAAAACCACCCCTTTGATAGAAACCATGGGAAAACTGTTGGAAGGTTTGTGACTTGGGTTATTTTTTTATATTGATTCGAAATCCTATGTTAGAAAAATAATAAAAAATTTCCCACTTAGTTCCAATATAAACCCAAAAAATACCCCATTTATCTACACTAAAAATACTTTTATTATGACCTTAATTTTATATAAACTCCCTATAGTACTCCCAATGTTCCCCCAATATCTCAAGAAGATCCTCCCAAGTATTCAGAGCCACACTCTCAAGGTAATAGATCCTTTATTTCCTCACTTTATTCAAGTGTATTCATTATCTTATGCCTACTATTTCCAATTAATAATATTAGGGTATGTATTTAAATGTCCATATTACTTTAAATTTGATGTAAAAATGGTGATATACACCCTTTTCTATCATCAACCCATTTTATTAATCTTTATGTAATGCCATTATGCTTCCAAAATTTCACTGCATTTTTCCATGACAAACAAATGTGTAGTGAATACCCATAACTATTTCTATCAAGGGTGTTCAACTTCATGAACCTATAATTATTTTATTAGGGAATTTAATTTATTTATTATATTCTCCTTGTATGTGCCAAAAAATTAATGTTAAATGATTCCATTTTTATGATCTATGTGGCATACTTAAGCATGAGAATGAAATGAAAGTGATAAGTGAACCCATAATTATGCTGCACTTCAATGAATTGGGTAATTATTTAGTCTCATGATACATAATAAAATGTATTAAAGAGTTTACCTAATCCATCATTATAATTTTTTTCATCATGATTTATTCATAGTTAGCCTAGATATATGTTTATGATACAATTTTTTAAGTTATTTCCACATTTCCCAAATTTAATTTATGTTATCATGATATATCATGTCTTATTGTATAATTTTATGATTATAACTCCTTTTATGACCCATTGAGATGGCTATTGTCTAACATTTATTAATTTATTCATGTTATTCCATTTTTATTCCCTTAATAGGCTTTATATCTCACCGCTTTCTTATATATGTCCCTAGGTTATCCCATGCAATGATAAGTATTAATGAATAATATGATCATGTTAAATAATATTTCAATAAATATGATTTATTCCATTTTTTAAGTGTTATGTATTGTACCTAATTCCCAAATAAAATAGACTTGTCAATATTTCGGGTTATATTATGTGTAATTTTATATAATAAATCATGAATTAATGTGGAATAAAGAGCAGGGTTATCATAAGGGCCATCAACCAATCTATTATGTCAACTAGAAGATTTACGAGAACCCTAAAGTTCTCATGCAATGGGTTATCATGAAACATAGTTAGAAACTTCCAAGAGAATCCCAAATAAAAACCACTATATATATATATATTAACACACTGAAAAAAAGAAGTCTATAAATTTTTTATATAAACACACCTATTGAACCATAGGTACTCATGAGGACACCTTAATAGCCAACTCATGCCAATATTAGATAGCGTAATATTAAGTCTGTACGTACCACCAAAAAATTATAATTCCTATGGGGTAGTATATTCCTATGCCTATGATGATCTCATATAACACCCCAATATTTGGAGAATTTTTTTTTGAATTAATATGACATTTCAATATTTTTCATTTCAAAAGACACTATAAATAGTTATATATATATATATTAAGGTACTAATTCAAAAATTTCTTTCATAGGAAATACTAACTTTTCTTGTGCTACAAGCAATACTGACTTGTCATTCAATGCACACAACATTGAGTTGGCGTTCGATGCACGCAACACTGAGTTTCAAAAAAAAATCATTTTTTATTGTTTTAAATATTCAAAAAATATGAATATTAAAAACAAATTTTCAAATATTTTAATAATTTTGTTATATAAATAAAACATGTTGATAATAAAAGACATGATTATTTGTAATGTCCTTCTATGTTTAAAAATACCATTTTCTCAAATAAACTACTTTTAATTCCCTTATAATGAAAGTAATTTGTGACACATTTAGAAATTTAATTTGATAAAATAAAAATAATCTTTAAATTATGAACATTAAAATTATTCCACGGTGAATTTTTGGGATTTTTTTGAGAAACTTCATTTTTGATGAATAGTAAAAAATACAGCTTTTTAGTTAAAAACTACCTTTCTATCTAATTAACTATTAAATATAAATGATATTATAAATAATTTTTAAGATCAAATTAAATGAATATTACAGATAATAATAAAATTAAATTCATTAATATCAACTTCACTTTGAAAATGAACAAAAAATCTAAAAAAACTTTTGAACTTGTTTCTACTTTAAAACCCTCTTATTTCGCCCCGTCTGTGGGTTTAACACTAATCTTAATTTTTCCACTTCTGTGATTGGAATATAAAAAATATTACATAAACCATTTTATTCAGTCTAATAATTTGAGAATAATAATACCATGTTAATTTTTTACCAAACTGATTAGTAAAAGTGATTAAAATTAATCACAAAGGTTGAGGGTAAATTAAGTTTAATTAGGGACAAAACCATAAAATTAAGGGTCCAAATGACCTATAAACTTTTCCAAACCCATTTAAATCTATATTTTTGCCATAAAATTTAAATTATTGAGTTTTTTTGGTTTGGTTTGTCTTTTGTTAGGTAACAACATGTGTACATTAAATTTGTTTCTAAAAATTCCATGTGAGTCCTTTTACTTCCCTATAAAAGGACACCACCTCTATCCATTACTCACACCTCTAAAAACTTTTAAGTTAGTAAAATATCTGCACAATTATCCTCCAAAAAAATCCTCCCCTTGACTTTGAATCCTCCATTTGGTCATAAACTCTCCCAAGGAAGCCTTTTGGCACAAACCAAAAGGAGTTACCTGGTTAATAGGTTACGTCTTCTCTCAAAATACTTTCCTTTATTTTCCTTCTCCACCATTAAACAATATTTATTCCAAAATTGTGTGAAAAAAATAGTATCATACATATACTATTATTCTATTATACAATGGGTATTACCTACACTTACACACACCCCCATCTAATGGATGTTGAACATATTGTTTATATATTCCGCGAACTACTACCTCACGAAACGATGATTGTTCTATTCTCATTTACCACAATCATGGTGGAAATTATTATGGAAAATATGTTTATATTTGTCATATATTATAATTACTATATATTTATGTTTCTTTATTTCTTTTACTACACACATCTCTTTACTTTCAATTTGGTGTTAATACGATAATCTCGCTTGAGAAAGTGTGGACTATCTCCCCCTCAAAGTGATGTGATTCGTTCAAACACCACATGGAATGTATTAAGGATGGTTTTAATGAACTTTTATTATACATATTATATATTTATTTTAATTTAATAATTATATATATACATACACATATATATATATATACATACATGATTTATATACTTTTTTTCAATAAGACGATAAAAACGGAAACAACGTTCATGCATACGTATGGCTTACCATATCCATGAATGGTGTATTCCAATTCATAATCCTATATTATATAGATTATTATAATAAACAGATAATTTATATAACTGATATTTATATCATGGTTTACATTATGTAATCATGATATAAGTATAAGGACTAAAGATGTAGCAAATTAAGAGACATGTGAAGGGAAAAGTGGATATTACCTGAAGTGAAACCTTAACATAAGATCATTAACAAGAGAATAATATAAGGTTATAATAAAAACTTATATGGTAATAGATATAATAATATTCTTCTATAAGATATTTATAATAAACTTTTTTTTATTATACATGAAGCTTGTACGAGTACGGAGAGAGTAAAGACACAAGGTATGGGGATTTCATCTCACTTTTAATTTTCATAAGATAAATGTTATGTTCTACACTCTTTCATTTGGTATGGTGTATATACTAACTATAATTGTATTCTATGTTTATTTTAATTAAATTTATGGGTAATCACATGCCCTTTTTATGATCCTTATTTCATGGGGTTTATGTTTCAAAACTTACCAAATTCGTAAAATAGTTTTGTATCAATTTTCCTTCTTTGAGACCCTTATTTTGTTATGCACCTAAAACCATTATTTAAGGTGTATATACATATATTTTAAATATCATGAATCTAAATCTTTTCATGATATTGTAAGATTCATGTAATTTCATTTTTGGAGGGTATGACCCCATGTTACAAAGTTATAAGATTTTATTGATACAATCTCATCACTTTTTGAGATTGTTTATGTTTATGAGTGATTTGATAAAATCATATGATCCGTACCTCGATAAAAACCATGAGTTTTCTTATCCACTATATTTTAACGATATAATCATGTTATAGTACCATTTTACCACTCTTTGGTACTTAAGATAATTTTTTCTATGTAAAATTTGACTGTCTCTCTCTCTTCGGTCAGAAATATATTGTATTAAAAAGACCATGTTTTTGAAAATGTTTTAAAAAATGTTTTAAAAAGTTCCTTGAAGATAATTTTCAAGGAAAAAGGATTTTAATTTTTTTATTGTTTTCATAGCTTCTTTTAGATATTTTTGAATCTATTTTCAAAGAAAAAGGTTTGAAAAATATTTTACGTTATGAAAAGTATTTTTCAATAAAGAAATGATATTTTCCTCAAGAAAAGTTTTTGGAAGATATTTCAAAACTATATTACATATATGATTAAATCCATTGATGTTACTCATGATTTTTGGAAATTATCTAAAGGTTCCATTCACATCCTTTCTATGAATGGGTTACACTTAACGTCATGTTCTTTATGAAACCTATTTCTCTTTCATGGGTTATATGTTTATGAAATTCGTTTCTCTTTCACAGGGTATGTTGAGATAAAATGGTTATTAAACCTATATATTTTACATAGGTTATGATGTTGGGAAATTTTAGTGATACCAATTTCATTTTATGACTTATTATTTTATGTTTATATGACCTATATATTTTTATGGGTCATGAAATAATGAATGTTTTATTATCTTGTGGCCCATGCGTGAATGATTTTACTATGAGATGGGTGAGACCTGTATCTCCCTCCAATGTATTGGGTAATTATTTGTTTTATATGATCTCAAAGGGTACACAGGTTGTATCTAAAGCTCAAAAATAAAGAGGGTGTATGGGTTCTATCCCAAGCCCAAAAATAAAGGGGGTGTATGGGTTGTATCCCAAGACTAAAAGAAATAAGGTATATGGGTTGTAGCCCAAGCCCGAAAATGAGAAGGTACATGGGTTGTAGCCCAAGACTAAAATAAAGAGCGTGGATAGGTTTTATGCCAACCCCAAAAAAAAGAAAGTACGTGGGTTGTATCCTAAGACTAAAAGAAAGTGGGTACACAGGTTTGTAGCCCAAGCCCGAAGTAGGTTAACGAGTCGAAGCCCAAGGCTAACATGTTATAAATGTCTTGGTAGGTAGCCCTAACATAAAAATTAATATTCTTATATGTATGACACAAATCTTATGTCTTATTCACTAATTATGATTTCATGGATCATGATTTTTATTTCCTCAGGATTCAGGTCTTATGAACTTCCAAGATATATCCCATAACTCATGTTTATATCATTTTATATGAAGGGTATGATCTCCTAATGTTACAATCGTGTTATAATACTAATATGTTCATGTTTATTCTTATATGTATCCTTTTTTCACCCTTAATGAGCATCTGAGATCACCCCTTTATTATGTTTCCTTTCCCAAGGTTATGAAGAATGTTTTAATTATAAGTAATAAAGGTTGATATTTTTATGGGAGATGTTAAATGTCTATCACTAGGATAGAAGATTTTGTTTCCATGTTTCCAAATACACTAAACTATTACAGTCTTCTAGTATTTATTTTTGTAATGTACTGAATATTCTTATAAGAGGATGTAATATCCTTGTATGTTAAGCCTTGGTTACTATAGTTGGCATTAAAGGAACAGTTTAATCAACCTTTGGAAACTAGAATGAGAAATCCTTAATGAGATACCTAGGTTTATTTCAATAGATATGTCTAGGGATGTCTATAAGGATAAGTATAAGTTTGAGTTAACATTTAGGAAAATTCCCTAGAATTTTGGTAAAGTATAGAGTGAGTAGTTTCCTAGAAATGCATCCCTCTCTAGATACCACAAGTTGATGGGGTTCTAGCACAGATGTACCTAGGGTTAATAAATCTATCAAGATGTTATGGGATTGACTCGGGGTAATCTGGTACATGACAACGAGCCTTGCTGCACACCTGGTTTGACACTCACAGGGGATATGCTTTGGGAATTCACAAACTCTTCACGAACCATCACAAAGGATTTAGATATAAGTTTTCTATTAATAAACTAGGATAAACCCAGGGTGTCAAAGATTAAAGAAGGTGTAATGATTTAGACATCCTGTAATTAACTTGTTTTCATGACTTTGTGATTTTATACTATGATAAGTAATTCTCACACTATGCTTCTAGTTTTAGTCCATGGTGGGAACTGGATTAATGTTGAATGTGATGGTATATTTTTTGATGAGCAGTCAAGTTAGATGATCACTAGAGTAAAATATGTCGTGATCATGCCTAATCAGTTTTCACAAAATATGATTAACAATTTTTACCTTAACCAACACTCAGACTCACCAAGGAAGAGAAAGAAGGAGTTTGCTGAGAGTATGGGTAATGGAGAACATGGAGAAAAGAATATAATATTTCTGGGTTTTTCAAGAATGTGTAAAAAATAACCTACATGAATTTCTTAAAGGGAAAGAAGTCATTTGGCTATAGGAGAGAAGGACACAAAGCAAGTGACTGCAAGGTAAAAATGAAGATTTAGTTAATGAAATCGATGGGAATTTTGGCCTCCTTAATTTTTCATTGAGGGTTAAGTGTTTTAAATGTGAAGAAAATGGTCATTATGGAACCCAATGTCAAAAGAGGAAATTTAATAAAGAGAATCAGAAAGGTGGTATGAGTAATGGTTACATTATGGACGATGATGAGAATGTAAATGAAATGTTAAAGAGGTATTGTCATTAATTTATTAAGGATGAAGTAGTCAAATTATTTATTTATTTGTATTCCAGAATTAAGAATGGTGAATTATGAATGGATTTTTTAGTTTATGTTTTTATATGGATTTACAAGAATAATTTTAATGGTCAAGATGGAATGGAAATGTTATACCATGAAATTTAACATTTTGACTAAGGGATGGTAACCCTTAACATGTTCTTTTTGTTAAGATAATGTTGTATGGATAAAGATATGTTGGATATGAATAAGTAAATAGAACAATAATGATTAAATTGGAACTAAATAAAGACCTATTTATAGGTGTTTTATGCTACCACTAATGAAGTCTACCAAATTTTTGGATTTAAGGAGTAAATCCAATATACTTTGGAATGAGGAATCCTGCATGTTTTCTAAAGGATTTATGGTAATTCCATTTGTTACCATGTTTCAAGGGAATATACAATAAGGGTACTCACATATTTGGAATGTTACAAACAAGAGATACATTGTGATACATGGTAATCAATGTTAATATGATTCAGTGAGTCTCTTTATAAGGTTTTGTATTTTCATCTTTCTGAAGGGTTATAAGGTTATCTGCTCATGAAATGTTTAAGTTAAACTTTATAGGAAGTATTCGTGCACTGAGTTTGTGTTGAAAACATTGGTTAAAAGGATAATTAGTTATTAAAATTATTAAAATAATATATATATTATATATTATATTAGTTCAGTTTAAAAAAAGGACATCATGTATTTCGGGTGATAACCAATCAAGTCAGGAAAGGCCATGGGTCATGAACCCATGACTGAAGGATGATAAGGGTTCCACACCTACAACTGTCGTATGTGATGTCCTAGTTAATGTTTATTTATATTTAATGAATAAATATTTATGATGAACTATTAGTGCTACTTTTTTTATAGTAATTCATGTTGTATTTTTAAGAGACAATATAAAATTTTTATTATTTTATGGGCCTTAAGATATGTTAAAGGCATATTTTAGTTCTTTATTCATCAAAGTTTATTTCTATACATTCATTCCCTCAAATAATGGATGTATTAGAAATTTTAAAAAGAACAATCCATGAATTTAATTTTTTTATATAAATTTATCAAGAATTACTCAACCATCAGAAAGTGATTAAAAAAATATTGTCTTAATACCTTAAATTTTGTTGAATTAATGGATTCTAAAATCAACAAAAATTTCTGACTTTGAGGCCCTCAACTTTAATTTTATAATTATCTTGTTTTTTATTGATTACTTTAATAACTTCCTATAAATATTTATGTTTTTCGTCCTGATCAAATCTTCATTCCCAACCAATGTTCTCCAATGTGGAAACCCAGTGGTAAGTTATTTTGGGTAACCATTATGGTTCCAAATTTACCTTTTTTAGTGAAGTTTTAGTATCAATTTTTTACATCGTGGGTTTCAATGAATAAAACATCAAGTATTTAACCTTTTATAATCCATATGAATTTGAAGGTATAAATTCATTTTAAGGGGGGTAGAATGTAACACCCCGAGATTTTGAGATTTGTTTTCAAATTAATTTATCTTTTCAATATTTTTCATTTCATATAACATTGGAAATAGTTATTTGTATTTATATAAAGACACTAAGTCAAACATTCCTTTACAAATAAATACCAACTTTTCTTGTGCAACATGAAATACCAACTTGGCTTGTGCTACACGCAACACTGACTTGGTGTACGATACACACAACAATGAGTTGGTGTACAATACATGCAACACTGAGTTTCTACAAAAAATATCTTCTTATTCATTTAAATATTTAAATGATATAAATATGAATAACTAATTTTGAAATATTTTTATAATTCTTTATATAAATAAAACAAATTGATAATAAAAGATATGGTTATCGGTAATGTCCTTGTATGTTTAAAAATACCGATTTTCAAATAAACTGCTTTTAAATACCTTTTAATTAAAGTAATTTTATATACATTTATAAATTTAATTTTATAAAATAAAAATTATTTTTGAATTTATAATTTCAAAATTATACTAGGGTAATTTTTTGGTAGTTTTCTGAGAAACTTTATTTTTTGATGAATAGTGAAAAATATTGCTTTTTAGTTAAACACTACCTTTTTTCTAATTAACTATTAATGATACATGATATTATAAATATGTTTTAAGGTCACATTATATTAATATTACATCAACTAATAGAATTAATTTATTTATTATACACTTCACTTTTAAACTGTATAACAAATATTAAAAAACTTGTGATATTTTTCCCACTTTAAAACCCCATTATTTCGTCACATCTGTGAGATTAGAACTAATCTTAATTTTACTTAATATATAATTTTAATTTAAAAAAATACTACTTAAAACATTTTATTAAGTATAATATTTATATTCTAATAATACCAAGTTATGTTTTGACCAAAATAATTAGTAAAAGTGATTAACATTAACCACAATAATTAAGGCCAAATTAAGATTAATTAGAGACTAAACCTTAAAATTAAAGGCCCAAATGACCTAGAAAAATGTCAGAAACCAATTCTATGTCCATATATCATCCATAAACCTTATATTATTGAGGTGTTTTGGTTTTATATGTATTTCATTATGTAAGAACATCTTCACACCTAATTTGTTTCTAAAAATTCTATGTGATTCTGTTTCCTTCCATATTATAGGCCACCACCTCTACCCATTCCTCACACATCTCAATCCTTTTATGTTTTCCCAAGATCTTCCCAACTAGACTCCAAAAAATCCTCCCTTAAACCATTAATCCTTACTTTGGAATAAACCCTCTCAAGGAAGCCTTTTGGCACAAACCAAAAGGAGTTACCCGATTAAGAGGTAACGTCTTCTCTCAAGCCCATTTCCTTTATTTTCCTTACCCACCCACTAAAATATATTTAATCCAATTTTATGTGAAAAAACCAGTATCCTACATATACTTGGATTTTTTTTATAAAAAAGGTCTAACCTACACTTACACACACCTCTATATAATGGATGTTGATCATAAAATACCTTCTGAAATTCCACCCATACCATACCCTGATAATGCTCAGCTTAAGAGATGAAATCCCACCAGATCATGGTGGAGTTGTGAAGCATATACTTAGTGAGATTGAACCTCCTCTTTGGAGGCATCTCAATATGGTCAAAGATCAATACCATAGATTCTATCCGTGAATCAATAGCCAAAGGTCCTCCACCCCCCCCAAGAAGGAGGGAGGATATTACTGCTAGAAATCATGAGTCATCTTTCCCATAGTAGGTATAGGCTGGGTAACACCCTGAATAGACATCATGAACTAGAATAAACTTTTATATAACTGAGCAATAGTTATTAGTGGAAGATCAACAAGAGGTGCCTTAGGTGGCACTACATGAAGTAATATGGGTGGTTGAGTCTGCACCTCCTAAGGAGTATGCTCGACACCACCTTATTGATGTATGATGTGAGGATGTCACAGTGAAATAACCCTTAAATCTCCAAGTTTACTCCTTATAAAATATTTATAACAACTATAGAATGAAATAAAGGAAGTAACGTGAACAAGGCCTTCTAACAAGAATGTCACAACCCTCATCCTACTCCTAGATCTAGGTCTAGGTGATAAAAAAAATTCCCAAAAGAATCTAACAAGACATAATATAATACCCTCTATAAAGATTGGGTGTAATGACCCGAAATTTTGAATAAATTTTGTTTCCTAACTTTTTGTGTTATTTTATTTTATACTTAACAAAACCATTTCATTTAATAAAATGAGTATAATTAAAGTAAGACCATTGGGATTCAACTGTTATATGACCATTGGTCAATATGACCTTTGGTCAATATAACCATCGGAAACTAAATGTTGTGATTATTGTCAATAAATACAAGTGATATTTAATAATTAATATTGAAATACGATTCTATGGCCCCATCTATTAGTCTCGGGCTGATCGAATCCCATCTGACGGAACTCAGGAATGAGGTATCACCTTTGGGCTTCGCTCTGGACCAAACCCAAGCCGAAATTCATCGTGTGAAGCAGGAACGGAATCGCCTTCACGAGAAGTTCAAGCTGATAGAAATCACTACTCAGGCAATGTTGGCCAAGCCTCCCCAAGATTCTATCACCCTAGCACACCGTACTCTTAGGTCCTATGATGGTGTTATAAGGGATTATGTAACGAGACTGTAATTGCATTGTGTAATCCTTTGATTTAAATAAAAATTGTGATTTCTTCTTATAGTGAAGTTTGTGAATTTTCAAATGTCCGGATAAATATAGTATGAATATTATTGATTAATTCTAGAAAAAGGATATTTTAAACTATTTATGTAAACCATAAATAATTAATAATGTGTACTGATTTTCAAAAAAATGGTCTTCTACAGCTGTGTTCAATATGAAATTTAGAGTCTAATAAGATCAACTTAATTTCTGGTTAATAGTAAATTATGAATAGTGATTTTATGCTTATGGTTACTAATGTTAACAAATGTATTGAGTAACTTCACTTAAGAAAGTATAAATATAATTTAGGCACCTTGATTAAGTAACGTGATTCAATAAATTAGGTAAATAACTGTTTCAGAAATTATTGGTTAAGTATTAGTTTTTTCAGGTGAATAGTGTTTTTTATTTAAAAATTAAATTAAAAATAGTTCTAAAATTATTTTCATAAAATGGAGTTCATTTTTGAAATCAGAGCATCAATATTTGGTTAGGGTGAATTTTTGGGATTTTTCTGAAAACAATTGAATTTTTGGAGAATAGTGTTTTTATTTAAAAATTAAATTAAATTTTTTTAGAAAATTATTTTCATAAAATGGAGTTCAGTTTTGAAATCAAAGCATCGATATTTGGGTAAGGTGAAAATTTTGGATTTTTCTGAGAAAGTTGAATTTTTGGTGAATAGTGAAAATACATTTTTTGAGTTTCGGGTGTTTAATGACATCATTAAGGATGTAATAATTATGTAATCTTTCTGGTTGACTTGTGAATAGTAAGATAAGGTACGAGGTGTCCAAATGGCCAATACCATGGGCAAATACCATGGACAAGCCCATGGTTTTTCCAATACCACCGATGAGGTGTCCCTTGGCCATTAATGCTTTGTCCCCACACTTCTCATATAAATACCAAGACTTTACCACATTAATTTCATTTCAAAATCTTTCCCAATTAATTTATGGTCTCTTTACCTCCCAATGAGTCCTCACAAGGTTCCCTCAAGCCTCCCAAGGTCCCGACCCTCATGCTTTAGAAGTTACTCTTCAAGGTAAGGGATCCTTTCACCCTCTTCTTTTAAGCCATGACTTCCTTTATGTTGTGTCTTCAAGATTCCATCTATTTTGGTTGAGGGTATGTTCTTATATGTTCTCATTACTTTAAATTTCATTTTTAATTTTTCAGAGAACCTTTCTGCTCTCATCAATTTGTTTTCTGAGTTTTTATGTGACGCCGTTAGGCTGCCGAATTTTTCGTAAAAGGAATCACGTCTTCTCTTTTCTTTCATGTTTCCTTTTCATGTGGTATGTCATTAAAATTTATATACCATGTTATTATCTCCATTTTATTATATATTTATATTTTATTATAAGTTATTTATGAGTGGGTTACTCTTTTACCCTCTCATTTCATTTTTTTCTAAAACCATGTTATATAGCCGTTATGCTGCAGAAATTTTGCTTCAAAATTTCTATCTCTTTCTCTCCAGAAATTATCTTGTTTTATTTATGTGAATACCCATACCTATTTCGTTTCTTTGGGTTTTCATAAATATATAAATATGATGTATTTGATTCTGGAATTGGCATACATATAACCCTCACTCCCTTTCCATGGGTTATAATTGGCATAATGACTTTATTTTTTTAAGAACTTTTAAAACGTCACGATATTGAAATGAACCCCATTTCATTAATTCTGCATGGGTTATTTATGAAATGTTTTATTATGATCTATGCGGATCACATGAAATTAATTAAATATTAAGGGTTCACCTTGATAGCGCTCCAATGCATTGGGCAATGAATTAATCTCTAGATATGACAAGTTTTATGATACCTTGGTGAATAACCTTGGTAATGTTTATGACACCTTGGGGATGGACATTGGTGATATGTTCATGAATGTATAAATTAAATGTTTTAGCCACATATTCAAGTTATTATTCAAGTTATTTTCATTATGATATTCCCATTCATTCATTGCTCATGTATTTAGGTTTTTATTCATGTTATTATTGATATCACAAGTACATTGATTCCCTTGTCTAGCATTACTGGGCCTTCTGCTCACCCTTTCCTTTGAATGTATGTCTCCATTTTATGAGATGAAGTAATTCTACTTAGGATGAACTTATGATTAAGATTTTCAAGTGGTTTAAAAGAATGTTTTATGTTGTTTTCATGTATTATTTTCCTGATTTCCAAGACATGATACTTTTAAGATACTCTGAATGTAAAATGTAATGAAAAGTTAAGTAATAAAAAAAGGATAATGTCATAGTTGGTATCAAAGGATAGTTTAGTTATTTATGGAAATTCGGATATGAAAACTTTAGGAAGAACCCTATAGAAAAGTTTAAATATATTAAATGTTCCTGGTATTTTGGTGTGTATTGAGTAAGTGGTTTATCAAGAAAATATATCCCTGTCTGGATACGAGCAAGTAGAGGTGGCTCTGGCACATATGTACAAAGGGGTAAAACCCGAAAAAACCGCTTTGAGATAGACTTGAATGAGAACTAGTACACGAAAATGGGCCTTGTTGTACTCTTGGTTATGATACTCCTGGGGGATATGTTTGTTTAATCAGAAGATTTTTATGAATCATTATGAAGGAATTATAGAAAAATGTAATTGTCTAAGCATGAAGTTTTAAGACATAAAATCCTTTTTAGTCAAAAGATTCATAAATGAAATAAGTTTCTCATGAAGGATCTATTCTTTTAGAAAATTTCCCCATCATCTAGGAATACATTGATGTATTTCCTGAGGAGTTACCCGGACCTCCCCCAGAAAGAGAGGTAGAGTTATCCATTAAACTCGTACCTGGATCTCATCCGATGTCAAAGATACCATATAGGATGTAAAATGTGGAGCTAGAGGAATTAAAGGAACAAATCCAAGATCTTTTGGTGAATGGTTTTATCTGACCAAGTGTGTCTCCTTGGGGAGTACCAGTTCTCTTTTTGAAAAAGAAGAATGGATCGATGCAGCTATGCATTGATTATAGAGAACTGAATGGGATCAGAGGGAAGAAAAAATACTCTCTTCCAAGAATTGATGACTTATTTGACCAACTTTGTGGGACTCAATTCTTCTTTAAGATTGATCTTCATTCTGGTTATCATCAATTGAGGGTGAAGAATGATGATATTCCAAAAACTGCCTTTCAATCAATATATGGGCATTATGAGTTTGTTGTTATGCCCTTCAGACTGACTAATGAACCTTCTATTTTTATGGATCAAGAATTATTAGATTTTGAAAAATTATGATTTATCAAATGGATATCCTTTGTATAGGAAAATGGTTTGGTTATTAAATGATAAAGGTTATTTTGGGATATGTTTTCTCTTTTGGAGTACTATATGCCTAAGGGAAATAAAATACTACAGGATTTAAATGGAGGAGTAATGGTTGATTTTTTTGTAATAATTTATGTATTTATTGTGGATATATGGTGATTTGGGTTATTTCTTGAAAATGATGAACCTAGGATAGAGAATATGTGAATAGGTTAATTACACTTTAGTATGAGACTTTAATAGTAGTTGATGTTATTTGGAGGTAAATGTTAAGATTTACTGGGGAAGACTATGTGATTAAATCATTATGAGTTTTGGGTTCCAATCTTAGTTTGGATTATTCTGAAGAATTTTAAAGATGGTTGTTTATTGAATGATCTTTCTGGAACATTGGGTACTTTAGTTGAATTTTGGAAATTAATAGTCATATTTCTTTTTATAAAGGATTATCCTTTTGGGGATTATATGATCTCAAACTAACCATTTTAGTTTTATTTGATGACTAAGGAAACAGAAAAAATATAGTTATTCTTTTGTGGATTATGTGATTCTCTAGAAGATGATTCTTGTGATTTTTATAAGACCAAGTCTGTTTGAATTCTCATTGTTTGGAGAAAAGATTAGTCTTGGCGGAAAATTATTAAGGGATGAAACTATACTTGAAGGTAAGTATATTTCCTCATGTTTTTATTCTATGTAGTAAATGAATTCCTTAAAATTATGAAAATAAATGTAAAACAAAAATGTTGTTGGTTTAAGTTTTCTACGGGTAATCAAAGACCGTTTAACACATCTTAAGTTTGTGATATTCTTGTGGTTAATTTTATCCTCATCATGTTTTCTATCACTATCCATCAGAACTTGACCCTTTGTTTTCAGTTCCATATCCATGTTTTCCTACATGGAATCCTAGTATGGGTTAATTCGGGTGACCATTGTACTTCCCTTTCTTTCTTTTAAAGTATTTGTTTTAATGAGTCTTTTTCCAATGTGGGACTTTCACCAAAATTTCAAAGCCCAATTTTAAAATTGCAAGGATGCAATTTCTTAAGGGGGGAAGATTGTAACGACCTAAAATTTGGAATAAATTTTGTTTCCTAACATTGTGTGTTATTTTATTTTATACTCAAAAAAACTATTTCATTTAATAAAATGAGTATAATTAAAATATGACCATTGGGTTTCGAATGTTATATGACCGTTGGTCAATATGACCATTGGAAACTAAATGTTGCGATTATTTTCTATAAATAAAAGTGATCTTGATTAATTAATATAGAAAGAAGATTTGATGGCCCCATCCAATAGTCTCGGGCCAATCGAAGCCCATCTAATGGAACTCGGGAAGGATGTAGCACCTTTGGGCTTTGCTCTGGACCAAACCCAAGCTGAAATTTATTGTGTGAAGATGGAATGGAATCACCTTTGCGAGAAGTTCAATCTGATAGAAATCACTACTTGGGGAATGTTGGAAGTTCCTCCCAAAGATTCTATCACCCTAGCACACCTTAATCATAGGTCCTATTCTGGTGTTATAAGCGGTTATGTAACGAGACTGTAATAGCCTTGTGAAATCCTTTGATTTAAATAAAAATTGGATTTCTTCTTATGGTGAAGTTTGTGAATTTTCAAATGTCCGGATAAATATATTATGCATATTATTGATTAATTCTAGGAAAAGGATATTTTAAAATATTTATGAAAACCTTAAATAATTAATAATGTTTAATGATTTTCAAAAAATGGTCTTCTACAGCTATGTTCAGTATGAAATTTAGAGTCTAATAAGATCTACTTAATTTTTGGTGAATAGAAAATTATGAATAGTTATTTTATGCTTATGATTAGAAATGAAACCAAATGGATTAAGTAACTTCACTTAAGAAAGTATTAATATAATTTAGGCACCTTGATTAAGTAATGTTTTTCAAAAAATTAGGTAAAGAACTGTTTCAGAAATTATTGGTTAAGTATTAGTTTTTTCATGTGAATAGTTTTTTTAATTAAAAATTAAATTAAAAATATTTAGAAAATTATTTTCATAAAATGGAGTTCATTTTTGAAATCAGAGCATCAATATTTGGTTAAGGTGAATTTCTGGGATTTTTCTGAAAATAGTTGAATTTCCCATGAATAGTGTTTTTATTTAAAAATTAAATTAAAAATATTTAGAAAATTAGTTTCATGAAATGGTGTTCATTTTTGAAATCAGAGTAATGATATTTTGTTAAGGTGAAATTTTGGGATTTTTCTGAGAAAGTTGAATTTTTGGTGAATAGTGAAAATATAGTTTTTGAGTTTCAGGTGTTTAATGACATTATTAAGGTTATAATAATTATACAATATTTCTGGTAGACTTTTGAATATTATGATAAGGTATGAGGTGTCCCAAATGGCCAATACCATGTTCAATCCCATGGTTTTTCCAGTACCACCAAGGAGGTGTCCCTTGGCAATTAATGCTTTATCCCTTCACTTCTTCTATAAATACCAAGCCTTTCCCTCATTAATTAAATTTCAAAATCCTCCCCAATGAAGTTATGGACTCTTTACCTCCGAAGGTGTTCTCCCAAGGTTCCCTCAAGCCTCTCAAGGTCCCGACCTTCAATTTTCAAAGTTACTTTTCAAGGTAAGGGATCCTTTCACCCTCCTCTTTTAAGCCATGACTTCCTTTATGTTGTGTCTTCTAGTATTCATCTATTTTTGTTGGGGGTATGTTCTTATATGTTCTCATTACTTTCCAATTCATGTTTAATTATTGAGATACCCTTTCCACTCTCATCAATTTGTTTTCTGAATTATTATGTCACACCGTTAAGCCGCCAAATTTTTCGTAAAAGGAATCACGTCTTCTATTTTCTTTCAGGTTTCCTTTTCATGTGGTATGTCATTAAAATTTCCATAGCATGTTCTTATCTCCGTGTTATTCTATATTTATATTTTATTATACTTTATTTATGAGTGGGTTACTTTTGTACCCTCTCTTTTCAATGTTTTCTAAAACCATGTTATATAGCCGTTATGCTGTAGAAATGTTGCCTCAAAATTTATATCTCTTTCTCTCTAGAAATTATCTTGTTTTTTTATGTGAATACCCAGACCTATTTAGTTTCTTTGGGTGTTCATAAATATATAAATATTATGTATTTTATTCTGGAATTGACATACATATAACCCTCACACCCTTTCCATGGGTTATAATTGGCATAATGACCTTATTTTTTTTAAGAACTTCTAAAACGCCACGATCTTGAAATGAAACCCATTTCTTTTATTATCCATCGGTTATTTATGAAATGTTTTATTGTTATATATGTGGCTCACATGAAAGTAATTACATATTAAGGGTTCACCCTGATAGATCTCTAATGCATTGGGTAAAGAATTAATCTCTAGAGATGAAAAGTTTTACGATACCTTGGTGGATAACCCTGGTAATTTTTATGACACCTTGGGGATGGACCTTGGTGATATTTTCATTAATGTCTAAATTAAATGTTGTAGCCACATATTCATGTTATGATCCACGTTCTTTTCATTATGATATTCCTAATCTATCATTGCTCATGTCTTTATGTTTTTATTCAAGTTCTTATTGATATCACAAGTACATTGATTCCCTTGTTTACCCTTACTGGGCCTTCTGCTCACCCTTTCCTTTTAATGTATGTCTCCAGGTTATGAGATGAAGTAATTATACTTAGGATGAAGTTATGATGAATCTTTACAAGTGGTTTAGAATTAATTTTTATGTTGTTTTCATGCATTATGTTCCAGATTTCCAAGACACTGGACTTTAAAGATCCTCTGTATGTAAAATGTAAAGAAACTTTGTCTAATAAAAAAATGTGGGATGTCATATTGGGTCAGGGTCAAGGTCTCATATAACAGATCATAGGTTCTGATATATGGAGTTTCAAACAAATGTTATATAGGAAAAAATTCTTTACTTTGCATTTGGAATCTTCACCTAATGGTAACATTTTTATTTTAAATTTTTTATTTATTAAATTTCAATCATATTTATTTATATATTAATATCTCAATATAGTTAATTGAATCATAAATTCTAAGTTTATAAAGGCCCATAATCTTTATAAATATAAATTCTAATGCTAAGTAAATACGGTCTGACCATTACATAAATTTATAGGATGTAATAGGCCATACATAGTGATTTTATTCAATTCAATAACATATACAATTTATATATTTAATTTATTTATAAATTTTATTTGGAATCCATCAATAAAGTCCAATAATATAGAATAATTGGTTAATTAATGTGTCATCGTCAATGGATGTAGTAAAACCACATCTAGATCAACGTAGGAACTTTAATTTCTCCAATAATGTTATCCAAATAAAATCACTGGCACACTGCATTACAAAAACAAAGGCACCATAACAAGCACATGTGATACATGAAATTCATACGAAAAAGTAAATATGGAATGACATAATTCATGTCTTTTATATCCTATGGAACCTAGTCCAATTCATTCTTTGATACACCATCATATTAAAGGTCTAGGGTAGAAGGACCCATAATAATAATATTGACCATAAAAACGGCACAAAACAAGTGTATCACATAGTGGTGAAATCTGTGAAACTGTAACAAGATTAAAACTAAAATGCATTAACCAACCCCATGTAATTTGGGGTTTCCCTATATGTGAATTAGATACTCCCATACATAATATCATTTCAAAATTATAATAATCCTAGTCTCATATCTAATACCCAAATTGTAAGATAAAAAGGAAAAAAAGAACACTGATACCACTTTATAGCATCCCACCTCGAAATCCACATAGAGGTGCCTCAGGACTATGGGACATAAGACATCAAATCCTCCTTCCCATATGATAGTGGCTCCTGACTAGAAGTGAGGGAACAACTGAAGAATAATAACAATAATAATAAAAAATCATATATACAAAATAGGTATACGGGAAAATAGAGAATACATACATATACCACATGCTATCAAAAATATAAAATGACAAAAATTAGGTACTAATATCATCAAGAACATAGGCTTGGTCCTCTAATCCCATAATCCATCCTAGAACTATTAATCAATCATTTAAATCTAGATTATTACCTCTATATATACATGAAATCATAAATTATTCCTATGTACTAAAGGCGGCCCAATAATGGTATGAGATATACTCACTAGGCCACCTAAAATGGTGTCTAGATCAATCCAGCTCATGAAAAATAAAATGAACAGTGTTCCATTAATAATAAATGAAAGGAAATAAATAAATAAATAAAACATGGTGGTCCTGGTTCTACACAGATACCCAAAAACCAATATCTTCTTCTTCCTAAGTTGGATGTCTTTGAACCAAGGGAACCTCTAGAAAATGATAAGGTGTCTACATGGGTCATTATAAATAATTCTTCAAATGTGGACCAAACCAAATCTGGGGTTTTGTCTTTTTAGACACATCCCTAGAACATCAATCGCTAATTCTCATAATTTAATAAAGATCATCACATATAAACCACATAATAAATCCGTCAAATATAGTGCGAGAATCCTGATCCCGCCCAAGGAAATCCATAATGGAATCCCAAGGGTCTCTGTAAGAGCCTCTAAAATATCCAATAGCATGGAGATCATCCAAGGGGAACCATGGAAGGATTATCTTATATCACTCTTGACATGGTTTATAGATAACCACTGAGCCCATCCCAAGAATCTCAAATAGGGGATTGAGTATCACCCGATGCATGATATAACCATCTCCCCAGCGGGCTCATCCATGGTGCCTCCCCAAGGGAACCCATGTCACTCTTGGGTTTAATAAAGCACCTGGAGAGACCATAAATGGCATTACAAGTATTACTTTGGGTGTGTCCAATAGATCAAATTATAAAGCACGATGATCCCATCCACAATGTCCTTAAGTCGGGCCCTATGTTAATTCATGGACCATAAGTAGATAAAGCATGGACATCTCGAAAATTTATGTGGTGCTTCATGATGTAGAGAGAATTTTGGGGGAAATTTTGGTGCTTTGAAATTTGTGCTGCCATGGTGCTGACTTTGCGCGGAAGGTTCTCGAGTCGGTGTAATTGCCTATAAATAGGCCTCAACCCCCTCAAGAGAAGTAGAGAGATCAAAAAAATATATTAAGATCTCAAATTTTGAAGGAGATTCAAAGAGCATGGAGATTCATGAAAGAAAATAGAATTCACTAAGGTAGTTGAGATCTGTGAAAAGAAGGCGCGCCATGAATGCCCGTTTGGCTTTGCGGAAGATATGCTCTTCACAAAGGCTTGTTTAGATTTATGAAATTGAAAATACTAGTGTGAGATCTATGAATAATTGAGATCTGTGATCTAGAGAGCTTTGAAAACATGTGAGATAAGACAACATGTTTGCTTCACGAAGAGGTTGGAGAATCACGAAGTCTTTTTTCAGCTTTGAAAATGTAGCATGCTTTGCGAAATAGTTTTATAGGGATTGCCTAGTGTTAAGAGGAAAATTGTTATTCATCATTGGATGAAAGTGGAACTTCAACAAATCATCTATCTATAATTGAGTATATATTCATTAGTGACAATTAAAGGACCTACATTTCCATAAACTGTGAGTAGATTATTTCTAGAGTAGTGAGAAAAAGAAGATGAAAAAGATGATCCTTTCTACCGGTAGTGATCTAGAGAGAGAGGAAGAAAGAGTGACCCTTGGTAAAGTAGTGATTTAACTATAAAAATTGTAAAAGAAGTGAGCCTGGGCATATAAGTGATCTAACCCAAACATTATTGGAAGTGAAGTTTAGTATATTTGGTACAATGGAACATCGCCATTGTATGCTCCTTGGACGTAGCCCAGTGAGGGTGAACCATGTAAAAATCTATGTGTCTGCTTACTTGCTTCCTTTCATTGCATCCAAAGCATCATCATTAGATAAAGAAGAAAAGAAGTGATTATAATAAACACAAAAGTTTAAAAAATTAGCCCTTGGGATAAAGAGGTCAAGATCTAGTTGGGTAGGAAGAATTTATAAAATAATATCCATACCATAATTCACCCCAACATAGGGTATATAGGCCCCTATTGGTCCTACGAATTGGTATCAGAGGGAAGGTTTGTTTCTTTTTCATATTTGTTTGCCCAAATTGTTTTAGTTGATTTATGTGGATATAGACTCTTTATGATCTTATCATAGTGTGCCATGGAAAAGGGAATAACTTCAAAGAAGAACTAGAAGTCTTGTGAAATTCCCTAGTGTGGAAGTGTCAATGGAAAAGTGTGATTCAGTTGAAGGAATCAAGTGGTGAACTAAATAATTATTTGGATAAATCATACAGTGAAAATACTTACTCATTCAATGATGTATAAGTAATGAGTGAAGAACATAATATTCCAAGTGATGTTGGAACTACTGATGATGAAGAAACCCCCGGAATAGGAAAAGTGGTAGTTTTGCATGAAATAAAGTAACTCGATCATAAGTTAGATGACAAGATTAAATATAAATATATTCAGATCCAAGAAATGGAAATTTTGGTAAAATGATAAGGGGATTCAATCAAAGGCTTATTGACATGGCCACTGATTTGAGGGAGAATAATGATTCTCAATCAATAATAATTGAAAAAGTATTCTATAAAGAGAGAAAATACCATATATGATTTCAGGGGAAAGAATCTAAACTGAAATGAAATTCAGAATCTAAAAGCTAGAAATGATGATCTTTCTACACATCTATATGAACAGTTCAGAAGAATCAAATGATACAATAAGAGAATTTATCCTTATGTAATTCTGTTGCTCCAGAGAAATTGAAAATAAAGGAGCAAAGTGATATGGTAGATAAGCTCACATGAGAACTAGGAGATGAGATGAGTAGTGGGAAGAATATCATAAGAGAAATCAATGCTAAAATTTAATCAAGGGATATGAAGATTCAGCAACTAGAGGAATATCTAGAGTTAGTGAAGAAAGAAATAGAGAAATCCAATACCAAAGGAAATCATAAAATGAAGGATTCCTTGCACTTACTATTTGATTATCCTTCAAAAAGTGAAAATAAATTTAAAAAATATGCTTTCTTTGAAGAGAAATAAAAACATATTTTATCATCTCAAAGACCATACAATTTGGAAAAAACTAGAACTGGATTTGATGAATCTCCTTCCTTGAACGAAAGAAATAAGGCCATGAATAGTTCTAAAAATGGGAAAAGTCTGATAGGTAATATAGATAGACCTAAGAGGAAATTTACAAGAAGTAGTGACAACATGTTCTATTTAGTTGGGATTCATGGTTACACAACAAGATTTTGTTCAGAGGCTCATGAATATATTTCATAATTTGGAGATAAAAATATTACAAAATCTATGAATAAGAAGAATCATAATGAAATGTATGAAAGTAACACCTCTAAGAAGAAATCATTCATAAAATGGTATTACTATGGAAGAATGGTACACACTATGACCATGTGTCAGCAATCTCTGGAGCCCTATATTATAAGAACTCAAGATGAATCAACATCTCAGTTGAGAAATTATGAAATGAGTTATTCCTTTGATGGAGGATGTTTTATATATTCCGATAATGGGAATTTGGAAATACATTACATCAAGAAGAAAGAGAGAAAGGAAAAGGAACCCAGAAAGAGATTATCGACTCCAGTGATGTATAATGAGAAATCATACATTATAATACAAAGTGGTAAGTTGAAAAATAGGTTTATCACCTTAGGGGAATCATAAGGAGATGAACAAAAAGGTGTATCAATCACCTTCTCTGTCACACTCACAACAGCTCTCCTGGAGAGAATGGGAACAAAACAAGAAGATTAAGGAGAGATCTACTCTAGTTTTGAGTATGAATAATGTAAAATTACTGTAAAAATCAACCCCAACAAGGAAGGGTTTCAATATCCAAACAACTCATATATGAAAAATGAATAAATAATGTCTTGGAAAATCCACATCTCATTCCACATACCAAAAAGTGAAGACAAGTGGAGAGATTACTACTCAGAGAAGGAATAAAGAGAATTGGCATATTGGTGTAACACCAATGAAGGAAATTTATACTAGTGGGTTAAATCATAATGTGTGAGAAAGGAAAAGCATGAAGAATCAACATATCATAAAAAGACTCATCATGTGGGCAATGAATTCTTAATCATATGGCCAGAATAGTTGAATTTGGCCCAGCAGTTGGAGTAGACAAGGGATGAGTACAATGCTTTGAAAGAGAGAATCAAATGGTTGACCCATCAGGATCAACCAGAATCATATTCTTGAGTATTTTAGAATAACCCCTCTACCTATGTATATAAACGATGTTAACTGATGATTTAATTATTTCAGGTTTAATGGGAGATATGATCCAATGGGAAGTGGAATCAAAAGATGAAAAGTAGTGATGTGATGGGATCCAGAATGTCAACTAATTCAAATCAGTTACTAGAACTGAAGAATGATTTTGGTAGAATTCCATGAAAGTATTTAATGTTATATGGATGATTGAGATAGGATAGGGAGAATGATTGTGGGTCAAAACATTGGTCCAAAAAACAATAATAGTTTCACAACAAAGGGGGATATCTTTATCTCCTAATCAGATGAAATATCTTAATGGGTTATAAAGGATGAATGATTTTTTTTTCAAGAAGGATGATTGGGGGGAAAAGTAGCAACACTCAGCTATGAGAGAATATCAACAATGTTTCAACAAGAATATAATAAAATAGTTGAAATAAATGATGTCATTGAACAATGACACAGCGAAAAATTGTCTATTGAAAGTAATGAAGTGGTAAGAGACTCAGAGGGAGTAAAGGTGGAAAATGACAATTTAGATGAAGATACTAATAATGAACCTCATGAAGTCAAATCAATATCAGAATAAAAGTTGAAGAGACGAGCTGAAATTGACTTGAAAGGTATGATTGGTAACCAGACAGTTCTAGTATAGACATGGAAGATGAGGACTCTACAACAAGAATCATAATTATCACATGTAGAGTCTATTTGGTTTAGTGAAGCTGCTAAAGATGATAATTGGGTTCAGGCTAGGAATAAAAAGCTTAACCAAATTGAGAAGAATTAGACATGAGAGATTGTTTCAAGGCCATCATATTAGAATGTCATCGGGACTAAATGGTTTTTTCATAACAAGATGAATTAAGATGGCATAGTGATTCGAAACAAACCACCACTCGTGTGAAAAGGATACTCCCAAATAGAGGGTATTGATGTCGATGTGACATTTGTACCATTTTCAAGGTTGGAGACAATTAGATTATTCCTAGCTATTATAGTGAAATGGAAGTTCAAAGTGTTCCAGATAGATATCAAATCTGCATTTTTGAATAGTGTTCTGGAGGAGGAAGTTTATTTTTATCAGCCATATGGTTTTATCATTCATGAATATGACAATGTATTTTTTCGGTTGAAGAAAATACTAAATGGGTTGAATCAAGCACTAAGAGAATGGTACTCAAGGCTTGATTAGTATTTGAAGAATTTTGGTTTTCAGCATGTTGGAGTTGATTACAATATCTATTTTAATAGTGACATTAATAAAAAGATAATGATGTAAAGGAATTTAATAAAATAGAATACTTATAGATTATTATAAGTTTACAATACCTGACAGCGACAATACCTGATATAGTTTTTTCTACATTCCAAGCATCACAATATCAAAGAAATCCCAATGAAATCCACATGCCTACAGTGAAAATAATAAATCAGTATATTAAGGGAATTGTGGATTTCGGTTTGATATATAATGATAAATATTAGATAGAACATTTGGGATATATAGATGCAGATTAGGCCAGTACAATAGATGGCATGAAATCAACGTTAGGTGGTGCATTCTATCTTAGAAGTTTGTGTATTTCTTGGATGAGTAGGAAGAATGATTGAATTTCATTGAGCACTGCATAAGCTGAGTATATTTCTCCCACTCAAGAATACACACAGTTATTGTGGATAAAGCAGCAGCTTGATGATATAGGAGTTGAATTGAAGTATCCGATCAGAATCCAGTGCAAAAACTCAAGTGCTATAAATCTCAGAAAAAATCTCGTCTATCAATGAAGGAAAAAGAAAATTGAGATAAAGTATCATTTTATCAAGGAGAAGTTTGAGAAAGGAATAGTGAAGCTAGAGTATTTGCCTACTGAACTACAGATTGCAGACATTCTGATAGAGGCCTTACCCAAGTAAGCTTTTGAGAGGATCGACTGGCTCTGAGAGTTCAGTCGGCTCCCTGCACTTGAAAAAGTGTGGATGTGGGACACCCCCTCTCCTTGAGGTATGGTGTGTTTTTACCTAAAGTGATGATATGTGTTCTATAATCTATTTAAGACCACAAATGAGTGACCTTTGGGTTCATTGACAAAGGGGAATAAATAGTTCCTTAAGGGGGAGAAACTGTGGCTAAGGATGGGGGAAAATGTATTAGTCAAAGATCCAGGGAGAATATGAAAGGTGGAGTAGTGAGATACAGGGAGAAAAAAGATAGGGGGAGTTAGAGTATCAAGTCTGAAGATTCATGAAGTAATCAATCAAATATTAGATATCATGATAGTTGCGGTTCATGATAAAATTAGTTTATTGGTATCAGTATGGTATCAATAAATGGGGTCATAAATGAAGTGATTCATTGATAAAAGTTTCATAATACTCTCTTTTCTCATGCCAAGCATTGGTCATGTGGGATTAGAGTATGTGGTGAGTGAATCTTTTGTCTCTATCTAAATCACAAGAAGTGTATGGTGGTAGATGATGAAAGGATCTTTAGTGAGGTATCAAAGTACAAAGAATTGTTTTGAGAAGAGTTGTCAACAAACCAAATGGGTGGGGGGGGGATTGTTGGAAAAAAATCCCTCAAGGTAACATTGCGTCATTTTTGGGTTGGTTATTTTTGTTGACAATGATGCTTCATTTGGTGAATTTTCAAGTTCTAGAGATGTTTTATGATAGTCCATATTGAAAAATAACCACGAAAATAGAATGGATGATCTGGATGTGGTACAAAAGAATAGGTAAAAGGTGGCACCATTTTCCAGTGTTTGCCAAATTTTTGGGGTCCAAAATTTGGGATTTGGTGAGCATTGAGAAAATTGGATTTCCATAATGATCCCATCAAAATATAAAAAAGGCATGAGTTTTGTGAAGATAGGATTCATGAATCTGATTTCGTATAGAATAAACGAATGTTTATGTTGAGCTCTACAATTACGATGAGCTTCATGAACATCAGAGGTGATGATCATTATAGCAAATCTTTATGGTGGCAGTACAAAGGAATTTACATATTACTCTATGATTACAACAAGCCCTGTGATCAAAAAATTTCTATGTTTCTTTGTGATATCAAGAGTATTTCAGTAGAAATTTTAGAGCTTTGAGATTTGAGCTTACATAGCGCTAACTTTATGCAGAAGATTCTCGAGTCAGTGGAATCACCTATAAATAGGCCTCAATGTAGAGACCCGTATCCTGACGTACATGGACATTACATTACATTTGCGGAATACTTAGTACATAACAAAAACACACACACACAAGGATCGTAATAGTTTAGTGTCTTTGGAAACTCGGAACATAATCTTCTAATCCTGGTGAAAGATCTTCAATATCTCCCATAAAGATCTTCCATTTTTTTACCTAAAACCTTTCTTTATATCCTGGGGAAAAGAAAACATAAAAGGGTGAGCTCAAATGGTCAGTAAGGGTATACAAAAGAAATAAAAATCATATCATATCTTTTTGAAAATCATAACCTGCAAAAGAGATCATAATATCTTAACATGGAACAAATCATAGAAGTGAAAATGAGATCCCCATAATCATAACATAAGACTTGAAACTTTGTGGCATGCACACATAATCATGGAAAATCATTTCTTGTTAGTCATGACTCATTTCCAAGACTATCTTAGTGGACAAAGTCGCTTTCTGAACCGAGTTCACTCCTCGTTTCAGTCCTGTATCACTGAACCGAAATAACCTTCCGTTCCAGCCATGTCTATCTCATGAGATATAAAATCTTTACCCAATGCATTGGAGGGAGATATAGGTCCCACCCATCTTATAATGAATCCTTTCTTATGTGTGCCACATAATCATAAAACATACATCATCGCATAACACATGAAACAAAAATGGGATTCTTGAAACATCATGACATCATAAATCAATTCATATAAGATAAAGGAATTCATAAAAATAATTCCATCACAACATGATGAAATCAATGTAATAATAGGGATAAAAACAGAACCCTTTATTATCTTAGATGGAAAATAATTTTGAAAATCACTTGAACTCCATTCTTGAGGAAAATATCCTTTCTTCTTCAAAAACATTTTTCCTTTCATAACATGTCATACAAATTTAAAATAAAAGAAGTTGATTAAAAATAAACTTGAAAACTTGTAAAGGAAGCTTCTTGGAAACAATGTTTTAAAAATCCATTCATGCCGTATAAGTTAAAAAAAACATTCTTCGTACTTTTGTCGGAAAAGTCAAAAAGTACCTCGTACGGAAAAACGACAAAAGATTCCTTTCATATTCTTTACTAAAAACTCACCTAAGGGTAAAATTGGATTTAAACTATTGCAAGTGGATGTAAATAATATTACATATTGAGGAAACATGGATGTGGATGATAAAATACACCCCATTAAATACTTACGAATAAACAATCTCGGATAAAAATGAGATTGTGATATTTCCCTTACCTTAGGTCCGACTTGCTTTGTAAGTGTCCGAACCTCCTGTATAATGATTTAAATCATGTTATTGACTTATTACAGAATCATATTCATTGTTATGATATCATATATGGTTCACTTATGACATTATATTACCCGTTCTTTTGTAAATTCCATGTTAAAGAAGCGTTTTGGGTAAAATCGTTTCATTTATCGTAGGTGTTTTGACTTGTTGTTCTTGACATCGTTATTACTTATATCATGATTTACTTACTTCCAGAATATAAAATATGATTTATATATCACATATATTCAGTATATATATATATATAATAGGTAGATAAATAAAATGAAAAACACCGTTCATGGAGACGGTAGTCCGTACGTACGCATGAACGCTGTTTTCCTTTCCTTATTGTCTTGAAATGGAAGTAAGTAGATGACATACATATGTATATATATACATAAATCCAGTAGCTTTATAATGTCATATATTTCATTATTATTTCTTATATATACTTTATAATCATTCTTAAATGGTTAACATGGAGAATGAATCTCATCGCGTCGTGGAGACGGTAGTCCGTACGTACGCACGAGCGATGATATCATTTCCATAAATATTGAACTGAATTGAAGTGGATTATACAATATATCAGAATCAATATGATGTTGTAATAACTATGTATAGTTATTCTTTACACCATTATACCCATCCATGTAAGGTGGTGGTGGAAAATAGATTACACCACGGCGTGGAGACGGTATTCCGTACGTACGCACGCGCGGTGATTTCTTTTTCCGTAGGATGGATAGATAGTGAAATAGGGTTGTTTCATACTTATAATAACATATCAGTATATGAGTGATACTGATGTTATTACTTCATAATGAAACAACCTAAGAAGAAGAAGTGGAAGAAGAAATAAAGATGAAAGAATTGGTAACGGTAATTACCTCTTCTTTGAAGCGCCTCTTTGAGACCTCCTCTTAGGGCACTAAAATTGGTCTTTGAGGAAGACCAGAACCTCTAGGATGTTGCTAGGGAAGTGTAGAAGAGATTTTGGCAGGGTTTGGCCGAGCTTGAGTGCTCAAATTGGTGTGAGGAGGAGGGGGAGGAGGTGTCCTTTTATAGGGGAGGAGAGGGGCACCTTAGGAATATCTCAAAATATTATTTTATATTAAAGTCAAAATCGGTTTATAATGGTTCCAAAGGGTCTTATTTCGAGTCTAAAGTGGGGATGGGTCGAAATCCTATCAACCAATAGAATTTAGACAAGTTTAGGATATTATTTTAACCTTATCAATTAGATTTAACTCTAAGTTAAATAATTTAACTTTTACCGTGTCTTTTTGTTTTCTTTCACTATATGGTTAATACACTTACTATAACATGCCAAACGAACCCCAAATTGTTTATTAGTAATACATATATCCTTATCTAAGTCATTTGGCCGATCCTTAGATTTTTAGGAATAAAATAACAATTAATAATATAATATTTGATTTAAAAACTATTTTGTGTCAATTTTGACACTATTTGATATATGATTTTTGTGAAAGTCATAACAGAATTATATGTTCGAACCAAGTTGATTAGAGAATCACTATTATATCATAGTAACCTAGAAAATTAGTGGAATTCATAAAAAGTCTTAAATTACATTTATATTGGTATTTATATTATCAATTATGTCAATATTTCATTAATAAGATTACTTACTGCATCATCTTTGTGTCATAAATAAATTAAATTATTTGATGTCTAAAAATTACAAATAAAATACCATCATGTAGGAAATCTTTTTATCTTTCTAATCAATATTTATAGTCGAATTTATCTTATGTATAACCCCATATTAAAAATGATTTACTTATTAAACTTTGATTTTAACTATTTTAACCCTTCTTTAAATAAATTAATAATAAATGTCCAAATCTAATCCAAGTGGGCCTAAATGGTCATATTTTATTCCTAAGTTTGTTTTTGGTCGAATTACACTTGTCCAATAGAATTAGGACATGTGTTAGGGTAATATTAATATCATATTTACCCTTAGTTACCCTATTTACTATTAACCGTGGTAAAAAAAGTAAAAAGTTACTATTCACCAAAAAATTATTTTCATCTCATTGAACCACATTTTAGTCCTTGATATTAACCGTGTCTCTCGGATTTTCGAAATTCCATTCACAGAAGCGGTAAAATTAAGTTTTATGCAAAATTCAGTTTTTAACCTACCACTTAGTAGTTTCACTATTCATCAAAAATTGATGTTTTTCAGAACAATGCCAAAATTTCATCCCAAGCTATATTTAATATTCCGAATTCAAAAATGAAGTCTATTTTACCAAATTCATAACATAAAAGTTGCATTAATTAATTTTATAATTAAATCCCGCTGTTAAAACAAATAGCATGTTTTTAAGAAACAATATCTATCAAAAGATTGACACTTGTTTATGTCTAGTTTAAATGTGAAATTACATCCAATGACCAACATTGTATTAAATTGTAAAAATATATTCTAAATATACTTTAAAACCACTCAAATTAATGATTTATCACTATTAATAATTTCGATTAAAAAGTTGTTTTTAATTATAATTTAGTAATTTTCACTATTCATCAGAATATGAAAGTTATCCGAAAAGTACCAAAATTTCACCTTAGGCTAAATTCGATACTCCGAATCCAAAAAATGAAGTCCATTTTGAGAGTTAAAATTTCTAAAATTTAAAAAGTGGTTAGAACTATTCATAACGGCTAGTTTTAATAATATTTTAATAGCATATCATTGTTTTGTGAAACTCAGGATTACGTACCACACACGCTATCAAGGAAGGTTGCGATTGCGTGTAATGCAAGGAAAGTCAAGGATGCGTGTTGTGCAAGCTCCTTTTGGTGTAGCGTATAACACAAGACATTAATAAAATTAAAAAGAATATTTTTCATAAATTCTCGGGTTGTTACATTCTACCCCCCTTAAAATGAATTTCGCCCTCGAAATTCGTCGGGATTATAAATGGTTTACTATTCGAAAGTTTCTTTAATAGAAACCCACATCGTAAAAAGGAATACCAAAACTTGGCTTTAAAAACTAAAGTATGAAATGTAACGATTACCCAAATAAACTAATCACTGGGTTTCCACGTAGGTGAAAATATGGATATGGAAGAGAAATCTAACCATCATGTTCTGATGGAGAGTGATAGAGAACATGGCTATGGAAAATCTAGAAATCACAAAGCCATAAATTTGTGACGATCTAATGTACCATCTGATTAATCAGATATAAGAGCACTAGGACAACATTTTTGGTTTTCAAGATCATTTCCCTAAAGTTGATGAATTAAAAGAAATACTTACATGATTTTGTTACAATCTCACTGTTGTTCGTGAATTGAACAATTTCCACTTCATATCATAAAGAAAGGAATTTGAATTTGTTATTCGTGAAGCATTAGCAGATCATGTGATAGAAGGATGGGTCATTCCATCTATTTCAAACAAAAGGTTAGAAAAAGTTATAAGTCCATCTTATAGTGAGATTAATCGTATATGGTTCCAAAAATGAACTTATACTTCATATATCATACCGCTTAATAAAATAAAACTAGTTTCTACTAAACAGGGACTTCCTGTAGGCCAGTGGTAGGCGATAAAGGCTAGTCGCACTTCGGTTGTGGGTTCGATTCCCACAGCCTTGTCCGAAGCGATGGGCTGTCGCCCGTCCTGCAGGTTGTCCTTTTTCTAAAACTATATTACTATAACATCCCATCAATAATATCGAAAAAACTTCTATCCTTAAACAATACTAACTTATATCCAACATAAACCATTCCAATCTTTAGGCTCATAATACTGCAGTCCATTCTCATAACATAGTGAAAACGATTACCAGAGATTTAATACCATCGTTGATCCCCATATATCATAAGATATATCTTGTTGGTCACATTCCAAACATTCAAAGGCCTTAATCTTGTACTCTCTTGAATACCCATTGAACCTTAGTGAAAACATGAATGCAGTTAAAAGTTAACACTTTTCACATACCGAAATCCTCAAAATTCTATATACTCAAACCATGATATCACTTAGTCCTTATATCAATCAAGAGCTCATGAATACTATCAAACATTTAATTTTATCCTTATCCCTTCATTATGCGCATATCATCTACATTCCAAAAATATATGAATAACCTTTCATGGATACTGGTAACATTAATCATACACTTTCAAAACACAAGGAAAGACAACAGTGCAACAATCCATAGATGTCTCTTTATTCCAAAATTACACATGATAAACATGTAATCATTCCACTACATTCTCAAACCATTGACCGAGCTTCAAAAATTCTTTCATCTCACATATCATTTGTAGTCTCTTCATCATCATCCACATAAATACTACCCATATGAACATACTGATTCTCTTCATGAGTCTTTCCCTTAGGGCATTTGTTTGCATAATGCCCATACATTCCACATTTAAAACACTTAACCATTTTTGATGTCGTAGCAATACCATTATCCTCATCCATGGTGTTAATCGACCCTTTTCCTTTGCACTTACTTGCTTTGTGTCCTTCGTTTCCACACCCAAAGCATCTTCCAGTTCCCTTGAAACATTCTCCTTGATGCCTCTTCCCACATGATTTACATAGGGGAAATTGAACTTTCTTTCCTCTATGATCATCATGGAACTCCATCTATCTCTTATTAGTCGAGTTAGGAAACTTACCAAATTTTACTTTATTGATCATATTGTGAGATTGCTGATTCGGCATAATAATGATGTTTGGACTTCCAAATCCCATTTCATTTGGTTTCTCATGAAGAATATCATTCCATTGTCCAGCATATCCTCCATTATCGTGAATCACCTTGTTTCCATCCATTTTCTAAAACCCAAAAAGAATAGTGTGAGATGCAAAAATCATAATAAAGGGGGAATAACTTCATTATCTAACATCTTAGGTTAAATTCTAAGATCGCTACTGTTGTTCTAGGACTATATCCTATACGTATACTTATCCTTAGGGACATCCCTAGACATACCTTAGAAATATCTCTAGGGATCTCACTAACGTTTTCGCATCCTAGTTTCCAAAGGTTGACTAAACCTTTCCTCTGATACCAACTGTAGAGACCCGTATCCTGACGTACATGGAAATTACATTACATTTGCGGAATACTTAGTACATAACAAAAACACACACACACAAGGATCGTAATAGTTTAGTGTCTTTGGAAACTCGGAACATAATCTTCTAATCCTGGTGAAAGATCTTCTATATCTCCCATAAATATCTTCCATTTTTTTTACCTAAAACCTTTCTTTATATCCTGGGGAAAAGAAAACATAAAAGGGTGAGCTCAAATGCTCAGTAAGGGTATACAAAAGAAATAAAAATCATATCATATCTTTTTGAAAATCATAACCTGCAAAAGAGATCATAATATCTTAACATGGAACAAATCATAGAAGTGAAAATGAGATCCCCATAATCATAACATAAGACTTGAAACTTTGTGGCATGCACACATAATCATGGAAAATCATTTCTTGTTAGTCATGACTCATTTCCAAGACTATCTTAGTGGACAAAGTCCCTTTCTGAACCGAGTTCACTCCTCGTTTCAGTCCTGTATCACTGAACCGAAATAACCTTCCGTTCCAGCCATGTCTATCTCATGAGATATAAAATCTTTACCCAATGCATTGGAGGGAGATATAGGTCCCACCCATCTTATAATGAATCCTTTCTTATGTGTGCCACATAATCATAAAACATACATCATCGCATAACACATGAAACAAAAATGGGATTCTTGAAACATCATGACATCATAAATCAATTCATATAAGATAAAGGAATTCATAAAAATAATTCCATCACAACATGATCAAATCAATGTAATAATAGGGATAAAAACAGAACCCTTTATTATCTTAGATGGAAAATAATTTTGAAAATCACTTGAACTCCATTCTTGAGGAAAATATCCTTTCTTCTTCAAAAACATTTTTCCTTTCATAACATGTCATACAAATTTAAAATAAAAGAAGTTGATTAAAAATAAACTTGAAAACTTGTAAAGGAATCTTCTTGGAAACAATGTTTTAAAAATCCATTCATGCCGTATAAGTTAAAAAAAACATTCTTCGTACTTTTGTCGGAAAAGTCAAAAAGTACCTCGTACGGAAAAACGACAAAAGATTCCTTTCATATTCTTTACTAAAAACTCACCTAAGGGTAAAATTGGATTTAAACTATTGCAAGTGGATGTAAATAATATTACATATTGAGGAAACATGGATGCGGATGATAAAATACACCCCAGTAAATACTTACGAATAAACAATCTCGGATAAAAATGAGATTGTGATATTTCCCTTACCTTAGGTCCGACTTGCTTTGTAAGTGTCCGAACCTCCTGTATAATGATTTAAATCAGGTTATTGACTTATTACAGAATCATATTCATTGTTATGATATCATATATGGTTCACTTATGACATTATATTACCCGTTCTTTTGTAAATTCCATGTTAAAGAAGCGTTTTGGGTAAAATCGTTTCATTTATCGTAGGTGTTTTGACTTGTTGTTCTTGACATCGTTATTACTTATATCATGATTTACTTACTTACAGAAAATAAAATATGATTTATATATCATATATATTCAGTATATATATATATATAATAGGTAGATAAATAAAATGAAAAAAACCGTTCATGGAGACGGTAGTCCGTACGTACGCATGAACGCTGTTTTCCTTTCCTTATTGTCTTGAAATGGAAGTAAGTAGATGACATACATATGTATATATATACATAAATACAGTAGCTTTATAATGTCATATATTTCATTATTATTTCTTATATATACTTTATAATCATTCTTAAATGGTTAACATGGAGAATGAATCTCATCGCGTCGTGGAGACGGTAGTCCGTACGTACGCACGAGCGATGATATCATTTCCATAAATATTGAACTGAATTGAAGTGGATTATACAATATATCAGAATCAATATGATGTTGTAATAACTATGTATAGTTATTCTTTACACCATTATACCCATCCATGTAAGGTGGTGGTGGAAAATAGATTACACCACGGCGTGGAGACGGTATTCCATACGTACGCACGCGCGGTGATTTCTTTTTCCATAGGATGGATAGATAGTGAAATAGGGTTGTTTCATACTTATAATAACATATCAGTATATGAGTGATACTGATGTTATTACTTCATAATGAAACAACCTAAGAAGAAGAAGTGGAAGAAGAAATAAAGATGAAAGAATTGGTAACGGTAATTACCTCTTCTTTGAAGCGCCTCTTTGAGACCTCCTCTTAGGGCACTAAAATTGGTCTTTGAGGAAGACCAGAACCTCTAGGATGTTGCTAGGGAAGTGGAGAAGAGATTTTGGCAGGGGTTGGCCGAGCTTGAGTGCTCAAATTGGTGTGAGGAGGAGGGGGAGGAGGTGTCCTTTTATAGGGGAGGAGAGGGGCACCTTAGGAATATCTCAAAATATTATTTTATATTAAAGTCAAAATCGGTTTATAATGGTTCCAAAGGGTCTTATTTCGAGTCTAAAGTGGGGATGGGTCGAAATCCTATCAACCAATAGAATTTAGACAAGTTTAGGATATTATTTTAACCTTATCAATTAGATTTAACTCTAAGTTAAATAATTTAACTTTTACCGTGTCTTTTTGTTTTCTTTCACTATATGGTTAATACACTTACTATAACAGGCCAAAAGAACCCCAAATTGTTTATTAGTAATACATATATCCTTATCTAAGTCATTTGGCCGAATCTTAGATTTTTAGGAATAAAATAACAATTAATTATATAATATTTGATTTAAAAACTATTTTGTGTCAATTTTGACACTATTTGATATATGATTTTTGTAAAAGTCATAACAGAATTATATGTTCGAACCAAGTTTATTAGAGAATCACTAGTATATCATAGTAACCTAGAAAATTTGTGGAATTCATAAAAAGTCTTAAATTACATTTATATTGGTATTTATATTATCAATTATGTCAATATTTCATTAATAAGATTACTTACTGCATCATCTTTGTGTCATAAATAAATTAAATTATTTGATGTCTAAAAATTACAAATAAAATACCATCATGTAAGAAATCTTTTTAGCTTTCTAATTAATATTTATAGTCGAATTTATCTTATGTATAACCCCATATTAAAAATGATTTACTTATTAAACTTTGATTTTAACTATTTTAACCCTTCTTTAAATAAATTAATAATAAATGTCCAAATCTAATCCAAGTGGGCCTAAATGGTCATATTTTATTCCTAAGTTTGTTTTTGGTCGAATTACACTTGTCCAATAGAATTAGGACATGTGTTAGGGTAATATTAATATCATATTTACCCTTAGTTACCCTATTTACTATTAACCGTGGTAAAAAAAGTAAAAAGTTACTATTCACCAAAAAATTATTTTCATCTCATTGCACCACATTTTAGTCCTTGATATTAACCGTGTCTCTCGGATTTTCGAAATTCCATTCACAGAAGCGGTAAAATTAAGTTTTATGCAAAATTCAGTTTTTAACCTACCACTTAGTAGTTTCACTATTCATCAAAAATTGATGTTTTTCAGAACAATGCCAAAATTTCATCCCAAGCTATATTTAATATTCCGAATTCAAAAATGAAGTCTATTTTACCAAATTCATAACATAAAAGTTGCATTAATTAATTTTATAATTAAATCCCGCTGTTAAAACAAATAGCGTGTTTTTAAGAAACAATATCTATCAAAAGATTGACACTTGTTTATGTCTAGTTTAAATGTGAAATTACATCCAATGACCAACATTGTATTAAATTGTAAAAATATATTCTAAATATACTTTAAAACCACTCAAATTAATGATTTATCACTATTAATAATTTCGATTAAAAAGTTGTTTTTAATTATAATTTAGTAATTTTCACTATTCATCAGAATATGAAAGTTATCCGAAAAGTACCAAAATTTCACCTTAGGCTAAATTCGATACTCCGAATCCAAAAATGAAGTCCATTTTGAGAGTTAAAATTTCTAAAATTTAAAAAGTGGTTATTACTATTCATAACGGCTAGTTTTAATAATATTTTAATAGCATATCATTGTTTCGTGAAACTCAGGATTACGTACCACACACGCTATCGAGGAAGGTTGCGATTGCGTGTAATGCAAGGCAAGTCAAGGATGCGTGTTGTGCAAGCTCCTTTTGGTGTAGCGTATAACACAAGACATTAATAAAATTAAAAAGAATATTTTTCATAAATTCTCGGGTTGTTACACTCAACCCCCGTGAGATAAGTATATAGATCAAACCAAAAACCTTAAGCTCTCAAATTGCGAGGGAGATTCATGGAGAAGGGAGAATTGTGAAAGAAAAATGAATTCACAGAGGAAGTTGAGGTCTACAAAAGGAAGGCATGCCACAAAGGTCAGTTTGGCTTTGCGGAGGACGTGCACTTCACAAAGGCTTGTTTATCTTTGTGAAATTTTAAAGACCAATGTGAGCTCTGAGAATAAGTGAGCATAATGATCAAGAGAGATCTGTGATCTAGTGAGATTTGTGAACCTATAAGCTCTACGAACCTGTGAGCTTCACAAAGAGGATGGAGAATTGGGAAGGATTATTTTAGCTTTGCAAAAGTGGGAGCTTTGAAAAGGTAGTGTGCTTTGCGAAATAGTTTCAAAAGGGATTTCATAGTGTTCAGAGGAAACGTGTTATTAATCAGTGGATGAATGTGGAACTTCAATAGCACATCTACCTATAATTGAGGATGTATTTATTAGTGATAATGAAGGTACCTACAAGTCCATAAACTGTGATTGGATCCTTTCCAGAGTAGTGAGCAAAGGAAGAAGAAGAAGGTGATCCTTTCTACCAGTAGTGATCTAGAGAGAGAGTGGAATAAGGAGTGACCCTTGGGAAAGTAGTGAGATAAACCTAAACATTGTAAGTGTAGTGAGCCTGAGCATAGAAGTGATCTAGCCCAAAAATTATTGGCAACGAGCTTTAGTGTACTTGGTATAGCAACACATTGCCGTGGTATTCTCCTTAGATGTATCCCAATGAGGGTGAACCTAGTAAAAATCTATGTGTATTCCTAATTGCTTCCTTACGTTTCATGAAAAGCATCATCATTAGATAGATAAGAATAGGCGTGATCATAATAAACACACATTTTCCAACAAAGTGAACCTTGTGATAAAGAGGTCATGATCTAGTGGGGCAGGAAGAATATAGAAAATAATATCCATAACCTGATTCAACCCCCTCTCAGGGTATATAGGCCCCTATTGGTCCTAACACCACCTACCTTATGTTTGAAGAGGACCAATCCTCAGTTATAGGCCCTTGAATCAAGTTGGAATGAATGATATTGAAGAAATATACAAATTAAATTAAAATGGAAAAAATGAGGTCTCAATAAAACAACATAGTTAAGGATAAGATCAACTAGAAAAGGAATCATATAGATTTTAGAGCCTACCTCAAGCTTTTCAATGCATACAATGATGAAAGATTTGGGGTTAAATTAGAGGAGGGATAAAAACCTCTATGGGGAGGAGAGGAGAGGGATTTATGCATGGGATGCTGGAGAAGAATGATGGAGAAATAAAAATAGGGGGTTTAAAACATTTTAGTGGGAAAATTTTCATTTCCCCATAAATTACTATGCCTCATGGTTGGCCAAACTGTTTTCCAGCCATGTGCCTATTCTGGTCAAAGGGGCACCTCACAAGGTTTAGTGTCACAGTTTGGGTAACAGTACACTATCCATGATGAATACCCCTCTCAAAGGGAGTTTTCAACTCTGAATGAGTATTCACACCATCTCACATGGTTTCCAATAACAGTGCGACCACCTTCTCCCTTCTTCCAAACTCTTGCACGGTTAGAAAAACCATGCGGTCTGGGCGGTATAGTTTCTCCTAATTGTGTGACCCATCCTATTTCTCCCAAAATTGAGGTTATAGGATCTGAACAATCCCTAAACTCCCTCGTTAACTCTATGACTCAACTTGGTTTCCTTACAAGGGAAAAATAAAGGAATTAAAAATGAAAACAATGGTCTGTACCATAGATAAAATCTGAGATCTTACAATTATGATCATCAATGTTCTATATTCCTTCCATGTCATTCCTCACATTACCGGTATTTTAGTTCAAGAATTTATTTTATTCATATCCTCAGGTGCTTACATGTATTAAGGAGAACATGAGAGCTTTAGGAGGACTATTATGAAAGAATTAGATAATGTTTATGTTTTATATGTACAAGTGATGTATGAACTTAATTTTCCCAAGATACTAAACCTTTCTACCTTGGAATATATTACTATTATATTATTTATCTTAAAAAGTATGTAATAGTCATGTAATAAAAATTTGGATCACAACAAGAATATGCAGGAACTCTTGAAACCTCTAACCTACACCGAAAACCAAAAACATCCAAACATGTAAAATGGAAAAAAATAAAAAACATCAATTATATCATAAAATAGAGATAAATGAGAGAATTACTTATCTTAATCCTTAAAAACTAAGAATATAATAACTCCATCATACCAGATAATGATTATAAAAAATTGATGCACCCCTGGTATTTTTTACCCCTGAGGGAATTGTCTAGAGTTTAGAATCTTTAAACACAACACCAATTAATAAAAAATGAAAATTGGAATGATAAGATATGTAATAACCATGGTATAACCCATAAAGATGCGGTATTTATAAAATGGAAACTCTAGATTAATAGTTATTATGAATAATTTGAAATGAATGAAAATCTAATTCTATTATGAATGAACTAGGAATAATAGAAACATTGAGATTTTACAAATCCATAACCATGAAATATTGAATCATAAAAGATATGATGGATAACCATGTCATCTTCTATATTAGATATAATAGAAACTATGGTCTTCATATTCTATATATAACCACTTAACTCTAACTTTTTTATGGTCAAGTACATCAGTTATTATATAAATCAAATGATACAAAACCATGTTTAAACATAACCACCCTAACCCAGCAAATGGCCATGCTTGACTCAAAGTAATTAGTCAATAAACTATAAATCATATCAACCAAAAACTCATAATGGTCATTAATAAAGAATTTATATAAGATATATAATAATAAAGTGAATGAAAAAACTAAAAATGAACAACCATTAAATATAATAATACTTCATATAATCAATCCCCTTTCATTACAAAAGTAGTAACAAAGACAGTTATTCCTCTTAAAACCAATGAGAGAGTGAAAATAAAACCCTAAACTAACTATATACACTAGCCCTACCTCAACAATAATCCTCCCACAAATATTCCTATCCAAGTGTGCAGTGTTAACCTTTACTTATAGGCAAAAAAGTCCATCTTGAATCTCTATGTATCACCATATATATGTTTTCTACTTTAACTCCCACTTCAAATCCTCTTATATAGGAATCTAAAATTGAGCCATATGTCACCAAAGAATCTCCAAAATAGATATTTGTTATCTCCAAAAAATATTTCAAAGGTGGAATTTGAAATTCTGGAATTAATCATTAATATAACATCAAGTTATTCTGAATAAATATGGAACTCCTCTTTTTAGTTTCAAATGTACATTCACATGGCAATGTTGATATACTTCACAGTGGAAAATAATGTATATCAAATAATATCAGACACCTAATACTTAAATCTCCTCACCAAAATGGAAGATATATGGTATTATAAATGTTTTAAAATCTTAGGTTATCCTCCATGTCATGAAACATTCCACAATAACTATTCCATGAGCCTCTATCATGTAACCATTTAAAATATTCTACCTTACCCTGGAGTTTAAAATATCAGACATGTCCAGTGCTTCTCAAAAAGGCAACTACACTCAACGACCAGAATTTTAGTTTTGTATATTCTATAACTTATTCATTTTTTGTATACATGAAACACCGTATTTAAGGATTTGTTGAAAGATTCACTATTTTGTGTTTTAAATCTCCCATTGTGACATGTCCATCCTCCTCTGCACCATATAAATCATCATTATATATTCCAACCAAATCATTTATGTTCAAATACTACTCAATGGAAAAGGTATTGTTATTATGGTTTAAGATATTAGTTGAGTAACCCTTATGTATCAGTAAAAGGATATGATAACCTTTAAGTATCACCATGATTCATCCTTGTATTCAGGGAAAATTCATGTGATCCATGCCCTTGTCCTCCATAGAATTTAACAACGTGTTTAAACTCTGAAATCTTCCTTGAGTATAGATAATTAACACTACTAGAAATTTATACCATTTTTTCCAATGTTATAATCATCATTTTAATAATATTTTTGAGTTTAAATTCTACACTATTCTAATATTTTAATTCTTCATTTTAGGTTCTATGACATTAAAATATATATAATAGGTATTTTTAGTCTTCACATATGGATTAATAGTTAGAATAAAGCTTCTACGATTCCATCAATGGAATTTTTATATGTGTTTCATGAAGGGTTACACATGGTATAGTCATGGAATGAAAACATTTTCTCATGAGGATGGAATCCAAGTGATTTAATTCCAATCTAGGATCACACGTTTCATTTTTTAAACATTTTCCACATTTACCAATCCCATGTCAATTTTTCCTATTCTTTGGTGGCCACTTGATAATATAGAATACACTATCATGAAATCATGGTTCTCTCTTTGTTCCACCATATGCCATAATATCTTCGTTTTATCTATTATGGACCTATGATTCGGATTTAATTCTCCATTGAATCCTCATTATTTAGCCTCTCTTAACCAAAATAAGGCAACATTTTCCTTCACATCACCTTCCCTTCTCTCTAAAATCTACAAAATTTGAATATAATTATTTCCTAGAATTTATATATCAAAAAATTTTTAATTAGGAAGTAATCAATATTTAAAAATAAAATTATTACTTCTAAAATTATAATGAATTATAGCTATCAAATATTGCAAATATAAATCATTTTAACAATTTAATATTCATATATAATATTTTATAATAATATTTTATAAAATTATTAATAATTTCACTCACATACTACTTTTAATACAATGATATAGTAATAATAATAATAATAATATGAACCATATTATTCCAAATAAAAAATTATTTCTTTTAAAAACAACATTTTTATTACACATTATATGTTTTTCTCTTGTTACACAAGAGAAAATCATTTAAAAAACACATAAAATTTGTTTATTAATCATATCCACAAAGTTAGGTCAAATGTATACTTTAAAGCATGGACCCATGGTTTATTTTCAAAAATTTATTTCCATCAACCTCCATCAACTTATTCTCATTTATGATCTTCTACACACATACAAAATAATTTTATAATGTGAAATCATTATCATGTACTATTTTATAATAAAAAAATTGAATTTTATAACATTAAAAATTAATATAAACTCTATATAATGATTTAACTTATCTTTATGGTATTATAAGAAATTAAATTTATAATATTCTAACTTTTTATAATGGAACATTTACCCCTCTTTAGTGACATAATCATTTGTTTCAATGAAATAGGTGTGGGTTATTCCTAACCATTATTTAATTTTCTCAGCCAAAATGTTTACCCTTGTTTATTTCTACCATCTTATTGAAACCTAATATTGAAACTCTCATATATTGTTTATCCACCCTCAGTATATTAGTAAGATTAGGTTAAATTATATTTAAATTATTAATATTATAGTTAACAATTAATTGTAAAAATTTATTAAGGAATTATTACAAGATAAAGTTCATTACAAGATCCAGCCTATGTGGAAACCCCTATATTTCAATATCACAATCGCACCCAATCATATTATTATGTGAGTGGAAAATGAAGTACACTAAATCATTGAAAATGATTTTTTTTATAAAATCCTCTTATTCCTCAGTTATTTTCTATTCTTATTAGTCACTCTTTAGGTTGTTTATCATTTTATTAGAATATATATTTTCCCATTACTTATATAACTTAGGATCCATATATATAAGAAATATTATTGATATTTCAGGAGAATATTTATTATACATAATTTAAATTTAATATATTGAACTTTCTCAGTTCGCTTGTGTTTTATGGGTGCTGAAGGTATTAAGTGAAGTTTGAGGGAAGGGAGGTGTTTTTAAAGACAATAATTCATCCAGAAGAGGTACATCATGACATGAACATGAGTGTTCCACCATAAAGGGTTAGATGTAAGAGTGATCAATTTTTTAGTCTAGTGGCTCATGCTATGAAGGGTTGAGTCATGATGTAGTTCTTGTATTGTAGTGTGGGTTGTGAACCATGAGATTTTGGTGTTGCACTGCCTCGAGTTGGTATCCTAGTAACTGTTTGAGGGGTATTGTTCATGGAATAGTTCTTCCAAGTTAATTTTTTCATTATGATACTTAATGTTTTGAGTTTAACCTTATGTATGATTACCCCATGGCTTGAGAATATTTTTCCATGATATTAAGGGTCTTATGGAGTTTATTATATTTTCCATAAGTGTTTCTTATGGAATGGTAACTTTTATCATGTTATAAATATTTTTGGACTGATTTCAAGGTTCTACCTTTTTGGGTATCATTTTTATATGGTTTTCTTGTTTCAAAATGGATTTATTCATGGTTTCACCATGTTTTTTATATAATCATTTACCAAAACATGACAATTTTTGTAGCATCATGGACTTAATTAGCTGCATGGAGTTGATGCAGTTTTGACTATGAGATTTAGGGGGACTATAAGGGATACCACAATATAATTTTGGGAGGTGTGTATAACCTATCCCTATTACAGTGTGACCAGGAATTATCGTATCACAATTCTCTAAATATTATGTACTAGTATAAAATTTAATTCTGGTTAAACTTTTTATAGATTTTTTAATTATTCCATTTACTACAAGGAACCAAAGGTGTGTCCTTATAGACCATTGAGAACCCTTTGACCAGTTTTTTCCATCAACTTTGTGATATAAACTGATTTATGGTCCAAGGTGAATATCTATTCCCTTATTTTGGGTTATCTCCCTTCTCTTATTCTTGGAGAGGCTACGGAAGTAGTTTAGATTTTATTTTTTTGGCCTTAATTTGTAGTTTTTATATAGGTTTCAGGGCTATAGGTTTTTGAGGCTTCCCCACATGATCTTGGATTTTTGATTATCTCCCTCTCTTTGTTCTTTCATAATGATTTTTGAAGCTGTGGTAAAGGTAGGGGACTCAATAGAACCCCTTAATTTATATGAAATTTGGTTAAAATATTTCTTTTTTTTTATTATGGGAATAATATAGTTTACCCTAATAAAGAAAATAACAAGAAAAATTAAATTAAAGGAGAAAATGTGGATCACAAGAGCTTTATGTAAATGCAAGTTATTAGTATATGATAATTAATCTAGGTTGATATGGGTGTTGTGTAGAAACCTTGTTTTCTGTTTTTTAAGTAATTGAATCAACTCTCAAAAGAGTTAAATTATTTAATGTTATTCATGAAATATTTTCTTTGAAATTTATAATTTTGGTAATGATGTATATATAGAGAACCAATAAATCATATGAAGGGAATGATTAAAGAGTGTTTGTTTATTGTGATTTTCTATTGGTTTGATGTGGTTTGGTGCTATTATATTATATTTTCCTTTATTTGGATATGATATCCTTAGATGGAGGATATTTATGTTGGTTTTGGGGTGCTTTAATGGGTTGTATAGTGGATTTTGTGGCTAGTTTTACATGGATATCATTGAGAGATATGATTGGTGTTTAAGAGGTGGAATGATGTTAAGATTTTATGTTTCTAATAGTGTGGTGGTATTTGGAGAAATTTTATATGTTGGTTGATGTGTCCATGGGAGGATGATGATCTTGGATAACACATAATCACTCAATGACATGGAATATATTTGGAAATAATGAATATGATGATAGTTAGTGGGATAGAATTTAATAAGTGGTGGCCATTAACAAACTATTTACGGTCAAAATGAATGGTTAATGGATATGATAAACATGGTTGATGGACAATAAATTATTTAAAATTAAATTAGTAAAATTGCTGGGAATAATTAATGTTACACTGTTGGTAAATTATAATTCTAGAAATTTTAATGATGATGTGATTAAATGGAAATCTAATAGTTACTATTATGACTATTTTTTGTAGAAAAGTAGGAATGCTTTGTGGTACAGTATTGGTAGGGATTTTTAACCATGTTATTGGTGGTTTGGTATCTGTGATGTGTACTAGTAGCATTGTTTTGTAGAAAACCCTGGGTAGGTATTATGTGTGTCTATGATATATTTTTTATTTTCTTGTGATTAATTATGAACCCAACATTATTAAGATAGCCTTATTGACACCCAATGGTTTTTAGTTAAGGTTTTTTCCTTAATATTCATACTGGGGAAGGAATTGATGAATGAAATCTCCCTCTTTTACACTCTCCCTTATAGAAATATCAAAGGATATAATGACCTGAGGTAATCATTCATCAGTTTTAGTGTCCATAGGTTAGAATGAATGTTATGTGATATGATGATGATGGATGATTATGTGATAGATAATATGACACATGTTGGGGGTCCTACATGGTTGGAGGAGGGAACAAATTTTAGGTCCTTCATGTTTACAATACCCTACTGTGATGAGGCTGTGATGTGTGGTTATTGCATGGTATGTGGTGGTGGATATGTGATGATGACGATATGGTTGTGGTATGTGGTATATGGTATATGGTTATGAAATGGGATATAGTGTATGATTACATGAATATGGAAGAGATAAAAGTTACAATATATTTTCTATAAGGTTATGAGAGTAAACAACCAGTAGGGAAGTGATTGAGGTGTAAATTATTTCTATATTCTATTGATACTATATTATTATACATTGATGTGACATTGAGGAGAGAGTATATGTGATGTTCGGTGATAGATGAACTGACGTAGGTAAATGTTGGTTATATTTTCTATTCAATGAGGTATTAATATATTATTCTTAATTTTCCAAAGACGGGTTGAGGTGGATCTTACAGAGTATACTTGTATGCGCACCCCTATGCATAAATTTATTTTTTAGGTTTCCTAGAGGGAAATAGTTGCCGATATGAATATTACTATCTTTATTATTAGATATATTGTCAGATTCATTCCCTTAGTAGTTTCATTTTATTATTTTATTTTGGATATATTGTTTCTATATGAAATTTTTGTACATTAATGAATATTATTTTCGATTATATGTTGCAGGGTTTGTTGGTGGTTGAATTTATGTTCTTGGGATTATGAGGGAAATGTTTCTAATTTTTGTGGTTTGGGCCCATAGTATTATTCACCAATCTATGGCCTATTGAAGGTGGGATTCAGTGGCCACTCTCACCTTTACTATAAATCCTGAAGGGGTTCCTAGTGGGGGCAGGTCAGGATAATGTGGTATCAAAGATATGAATAAGAGTTAGGATATAGTTTTACTTAATCACTAGTGATTATTTGATGGTCTTGGTATGGAAATAATGCTATTTGAACCTAGTATGTAATGTAAAAAGAGAAACCAATAGGGACATAGTATATTAAGGCCCACTATGACCTGACCTAAGGACCTTCTGCTTACTAGAAACCCTAAAAAAGATAATTATCATTTTGTGGTACATAACTATGAGAGGTTCATATATCATGTTTCTTTATTCCTATGGTTGAATATTTTTGTTTTGTGAGAAATTAAAATGAATATAATTAGTTGATCCTTTATAAATTCAATGATACCAGGCTTATGAGTTTTCTTCTTACTTGAAGATATGGTTTTCAGTCATTTTTTGTGTGTGGCCCATACCAGTGAGGTGAAACATGATGATCTTCATGAACAAAAAATGGTTAACCATGTCAAGGATGACAAGTATTTTAGGTTTATTTTATATTATTTATATCATTAGAGTTTGGTGAAGTATGAAGGGAGTGTCTCTAATCGAGAGATAGAGCTCTGGTTTATGTATTTGGAGGTTAATTTTATTTTGATTCATGACTGGATAGAGAATTAGTCCCATTGGTCATTACTCATATGATATAAGGTGTAAAACTAAGATGGTTTTCAATTATGAGAGATGGAGAGAGTATTTTTTTATTTCATAGTATTTTTTACAAAAGAAGTTATATGTAGAGTTTCTTTTATTAATAATTAAAGAAATGAAAAGGTAAAAGATGATCTCCCTCATGTATGGGAGCTTGAGTGTGTGGGAGCTCAATATTTGAATTAAGAATCTTCTTTGATTTTTCTTTGATAATTTTCTTGATTTGGAGGAAAAATAATGACATTTTTTGGAGGCTCAATATTTAGTTATTCATTTTAGTCTAACCCATTTATATTTCCTCTGTATTTGGAGGTGTTGAAGAGGGAAGTGTTCATTGAGAAGATGAATGCACTATCAATATCCTTGTTTTACATCCTGATTCCATGGAGGTCTTTAGTGTTCTTTTGGATTTCATATATTCTATAAAACTACCTTCCATATTAATAAGGGTAGTCAGATAGAGTGAACCCCCCAAATGATGGTGTATATGTTGTGGGACAATGTTTTGGATTTTAGTGGATTATAGGTGAAACATATTCCAATTATTTAGTTTTTTATAATAATATCAATAAATATGACACTAGAATGGTTTTTTTAAGGAATTTTAAATGATTCTTTTTAAATCTTATTTTTATTGGACTGAGGATATAGTGTTCGTGGTCTTTGGATTAGATATGGTGGAGAGCATGAAAAATAAGTGTTTGATGATTTTAGAGTGGATGAAGGTGGTTCATGTCCATCATAAGTCATATGCTGATTAGTGGTGGGGATATTTAGAGTTCAAGAATAGGGATTTTGTTTTTAAAAGTGTTTCAATTAGTTATGGGTAACAATTTTTGGTTTAGGGAGTAAAATTCTCCCCAATTCATCAGTCCTATTGAGGTGTCGAAGAACATCAGTGAGGTGGAATATCAGTTAGAAGTTTTCCTATAGTTATAAAATATCCAATCATTTTCCCATGTGTTGTATATTCATTGATATCTTCCTGATGACTACCATGTCATTGATTTTGGATAGTTATATGTATAGGATGATATGATTTTCATGGAATAGTCGGTTGATATTTAGGATCATCATGATAAGGTGTTTAAAGGGATAAAAATTTCTTGGGTTCCTTTTTTTGGATTCATAGTGACTTAGAGAAATAGACATGGGAATGTGACTCGAAGATGTGTGATCTGAAATTTGAGTTGTGGTGAACCTTTTTTTTACTTGATGTTGAGATTACTTTTTATTGTAGTTTTGATTTTATTTTTTATTATTTTTATTGAATTATGCTTTAGTGATGATGTTTTTTCTACTTGAGAGGTATCACCCAAGTGTTTTTTGGGTTTGTTAAATTTTTTCCTCATTTTGAGTTTTGTTTTGATTCTTGGGATGATAATAATTTTATAGGTATCAAATGTAATGGAATAGAACTTATTAGAATTCTATTTTATGGTTTGTGGGGGTTGATGATCCCATGTGATGATTAGGGGAGGGGAGTTGTTTATAAATTTGTGTTTTCAGCTATAAGAGGTGCTTTGTGGCATTTCCATAGGTGTTACACCATGAAGGATTGGATAGAAAAGTGGGTAGTTCTATATTCTAGTGTTTCATTCCTTAAAGGGTTGAGTTACAATGTGGTTCATGATTCGTGGTGTGGTGTGTGAGAAATAAGAGTTTGAAGCCACATAATCTTGATTTGGAAGCCTTGTTGTGGAAAAAGAGGTGTTGGTTGTGGTGTTTCAGATCCCAAATTTTCTATATAATGTTATGTGAGATTTTGGGTTTAAACTTATATATTATTTCTTAAAAACATGAGTAAATTTGGTTTTTTCATGAAGGGACTCATAGATTTTGTTTAATTTTACATGACTGGTCATTGCAACATGGCCATAACTAACTTGGTGTAAAGCCATGGGTGGTTGATTTTATGGTTTTTCTTTTTTACATATCATTGCAATAAGGTTCTTCTATTATGTCATGTCTTAGTTCAGGGTTGTGCTATATCTTTTGGAGGATTATATTTCACAAAATAATAACTTTGGTTGTATTTTGGACTTCATTGGATATATGTAGTATAGTTATTTTGGACCATGCAATTTTTGAAGAAGATAAGTGATATCACAACATTATTTCTAGAGGTGTGTTCATCTTATATCCATTACAGTGTGACCAAGACCTATAATACCATGATTCCATAAATTTATAATTTAATATAAATTTTAAATACCATTCATATTCATCTAGATTCATTAATTTTTACTCAAACCCCAGAAGCCCATAGGGGAATCCTTAGAGACCTTTGAGTTCCCTTTGATCCAATTTATCTCTCAATATCATGAGATCAATTGATTTATGATCCAAGGTCAGTTTCTAATACATTATTTTATGTTATCTCCTTGTATCTAATCTTAGAGAGTTTATGCAAGAATTTTATCTTAAGTTTTGTTGGACTAGGTCATGGTTTTTATTGAGGTTTCTGTACACTATTTTGATAACATTTCTACTATGTGAACTAGGGATCTGTGATCATATATCTCTCTTATTTATTTCATAATGATAGTTGAATCTCTTTTTAAGGATTGGGATTCAAGACTTCTCATTTATTTATGTACAATTGTGGAACTATCATGATTCTATTTCCACTGGGTCAATATTATGGATTAACATATAAACGATAATAACAAGACTAAGGAAATTGATGAGGAAAAATTTGGATCAAATTAGATTTATATTAATTTCTTTTATTAGCATGTGTTTATGAATATGGATTAATATAGATACAATGTAGAGAACTTGTTTTTCGTTATTGAAATTATTGAATCACATATCATAAAATAGTAATAATTTAAAGTTGGTAACTTAATAATATCCTAGAAATAAGAAATTTTTCAAATTATGTTTATGTTGGACACCTATAATTCATATGAAGGGAATCATTAAAGGGTGATTGTTTCTTGTAATTTGATATTGGTTTGATTTATTTTTCCACTGTAGGTTTTTTGTTACCTTTCTATGAATATGGTAGGATCATTTGGGGGATTATGTGGCTTCTTTTGTGGTAGTTAGACAATTTTTACAATTATGGAATAGGGAGATGTGATTGAGGTGAAAGATGTGGAATGATGTTGTGCTTATAAGTATGGGATGGTGTGGTGGTTTTTAACCTGTTTTTCAGTGGTGGTTGATGTGTACATGAAGGGATGATGATTCAAGATGTGTCATAATTTCCTTATGGAATATAATATATTTGTTATAATGTCAATGATGGGGGCAGTGAGGTGGAATTTAATAATAAATGAATGTTAATAAACTATTAAGGGTTTAAGTGAATGATTAATGGGTGTGGTAAACATGACTGATGGATAATTAATTGGTTGACATTAATTATGGATAAACTAAGTGAATAATGAATGTAAAAAGGATAGTAAATGGTAATTTAGAAATAATAATTATGATGTGATTAAATGTAATGTTTAGGGTAACTAATATAGATGTTTTGTGTGGAAATGTGGGGGTGATTTGTGGTATAGTATTGAAAGTTGTTATTAACTATAGTAGTGAATTATTGGTAATTGTGATGGGTAATATAAGTGTTTTTTATGCTGGTTATGAACTAAAAACATATGTATATGATACACATGACATAATATGTTTCACCCAATATTTCAGGATAAGTTCATGCATCTTCCACCTCATAGGATGAGTGCATGCATCTACCAAATATTCATGACTTTAGGAGTATGCATCCTCCCACACAGTTTCATCAGTTATGAACCATATTTATTAGATTAAATGGATTTCATTTTTTAAAGTAATGTAATGAATAAATCGAATGGGAATAAACATATAAAAATACATTTAATATGGGGGAAACATTTCATTAAATGAAATTAATCAAGGATGGATATATAAAATGATTAGATCTTTCATATTGGGTATAAACAATTATATGAATGTTTCTTGATAGTCTTTTCCTTTTGAGACATAGGTGAAGGTTCTAGAACCTCTTATGTATTTTGGGACACTCATGAAATGTTCTTGAAATATTTTTACAACATACCCCCATCCGAGGAAGGAAGATTTTGTCTACTGATAAGGTGGTCTTTATTAGGAATACAATGGAAGTTATATATGGATTTCACATAACTAGATGTACACCTTGTTTTTATTCAATTTCATTACATTTTGATTCTATCAAGGATAGACTAGGAACATATATGACTTTTATTCCACTCAAAATTATCATATGATGAACCAATAAAACCCATCAGTGATATTAGAGAAAGATTTATCTTTGAATCAATATTTTATTTGGCTAAACCTATGAAAAAAATTCTCAAGTGGGAGATTAATGTGTCTGGTTTGAGAAATATTTTCTTAGTAATGTTTTGGAAACATTGGATACATAAAATTTTGAAAGTAACACTTGGAGACCTGAATGGAAATATTTCACTAACACTATGTAAAGGTTTTTTCCATCAGAAGATCCTTCACGGGACATAGTACAACCAACGAGGTTCAATAGACATGGTTCAATAGAAATAATCCATTGAATAGAGTCTAGAAGATAGAGTTCATTGGATGGTGTCAATTGTCTGTTTTTTAGTTGATAGATGTTTATGGAAAGATATAAATGGATATAGTCTCAATAGATGTTTCATTATAGGTGAGATATTCATTTGTTAACCAATAAGAACACATTTTCAATATCAATGAAATGTGTAAGGTGGAGTCTGAGAAATTGAAAGGGGAAGCTCTAAGATGATCTCAAAGGAAATTGTAATTATTTGTAGAAATCAAGTGAGGATAACAAACAGATCTATTTTCAATATCCAAATGATTATTTATAGGTTTTATTATGTGTTTCATGCAAGTTACACTAATAAAAAAACTGAGGGTGAAATGTGGAAGAATTCTTCCTATGCATGGAAGGAAGTTTTAATTTAAGACATAGTGAGAATCAGAAGGTTATCTGCTTTATTGGTCAGGAGATAGAAGCTGAGGTGGTTGATTATATTGGTGATCGACCATGGACTACATCCATTAATGGATATCTATGAAATTTATATGGTGATGCGGACTAGATGACTGGATAGGGTCCTCATATAAATAGAAATTTGACCACATGTACAGAATGTATCATGAATGATTATATATCACTGATGAGGTCTGACCAAGGTATAGGTGGATGTATTTAAAGGGGGATACCTGGAAACACATCAATTAGTGTCTATAAAGGACATATATAGAAATACCATGATCATACAAACCTCAATTGGATTGAATAACCAATGGGTTAAGAAGTTAGTAGAACCCATTCCAGTAATCTGTGCACGGTATGTATGTTTATCCTTGCAACTAGATGTTTATTTGATGAAATAGATAAAGTGATTCCATTATCCCATGGATGAAAGATGCAAGTCAAAACCACATTATCCCTTTTGTCCTTTGGGTTTGTGTATTCATGCATCTGGTTTGTTTGAGTGGCTTATTTATTTGTCCAGTAAGGGAAATCAGAGAAGGAATTGAATTTATTGTTTCATCATAGCAGTGAATCGATATTGGGGTGCTAGGGATAATAAACCCATGGAGACAAATTCTGATGAGATATTCTAATCATCAGTGATTTGGAATAATTTTCTAAATTAGTGATTCTAGTATATTTTATCTGAATCTCATCATAATGGTGGTACATCTGATGGTTCTATTGGACTGAGGCATGTCTGACGATTTTATTGGATGGAGGTCAGTCTTGTGGTTGGCTGGGTAAAATCCTAGGCACATTTTTCTTCTAGAGTTAACTGAATAACTCATTTTATGAAAATTGTAACTGGTACCCCAAGAAGTTTTGTTATATTATAATGTAATTTTAAAAGCACCACTTGGAATTATGTTAAATTGTTTACATAATATAGAGTGAATGACATGACTTATGTTAACCAGTTAATGTAATATGCATCACTACTACGAGAAAACAAAGCATCCGAGTTTTAGGTTATCTATAAATTGTTTATAAATAATGGAATCAAATATTTTGGAATATTTATAGTATTTATAAAAGTTATTTATAATTAAATTAACTATAAAAATTTAATGGTGAATTGTTTTAGTGTTTTTAAAATAATTATTATAAACATTACATTAATATTAAAGAGTTAATATTATGAATATATTTTTCAAATTTATATAGTTTATAAAATGTTTATAAATCATAATAAAATGTATTTTGAGAATATTATAATTTATAAAAAGTTTATAAATTAATAAATTATAATTATTTTATAATTATTTACATAACTTTCTAGGAAACATTTATTAAAAAATTACTAAAAATAAATTTTAATTTTTAAAATAACATTTTACTAAATTATATGGCAGACCTTGTGATTTTAAGATAATTTTTTTTATTTCGATCCCATAACAGTGATTTATAAAGATTTAATAAATTACATAAATAAATCCAAAATATAAAGGAGTTTATATTTAAAATTAGTAGTTGTTCATAATTAATTAATTTTAATTGTTTAAATTATTTGGGTCCTTGTTTTAGATATTATTTGGACCACGTCAAAGTTTTTTGATGACTGATTCGATCCATAGTTTAAATATTTGTAAGTATGTAATATTTGTATTATGTGAAATAGTTTACATAATATAAATTATGTTATAAAATGTTTATAATTCTTCAATTATCAAATATTTAAATTAAAATTGTTTATAATGAATGATATGAAAGTGTTAATATTAAATGTGGTTTTAAAGTGTTTATTTTCAAGATTATGGAATATCCATAATGTATAGAATAATTATATAATGTTTATCATTTGATTTTATTCACAAATAATTATAAATGATATGTATGAGGTTTTGTAAATATTTTTTATAAGACTAAATTAAATATGAGATATTAGTATTATTTGATAAATAATGTGTTAATTTTTTTATGAATTATGAATATAGTTTATAAATGAGTTATCAATTATAAGTTTCATGATTTATAAAATTGATTTTGTAGACCTATGTCAAATATGGATATTCATATTTATTTATCATGATTAAAAATAATTTTTATTTAATTATTTATTCATTTATATTATTAAAATTTTTTAATTCTTTTATATAATGTGTGTAATGTGTATGTTAAATATAAAAATTCATTTTTGTTTATAATGTTAAATAAAATATTTTTTTAAGTTTTTATTCTTTTATATTATTCATTTTTATAATTTGTTTTATAGAATATGAATAACATGTATGCATTATTTTTTAGATTAATTGTTTTTAGGAGATAAATACATTCATTATATTTTTTATGTGACTCTAAAATTTAGTTTCTCATCCACCTTGACGTCATTTTTTGTTTTGAGTTATTTTAATGACAATAGTTTTTTTAATATTGTTTATACATATTAGGTGTTAGAGATGTCATGAATTAAATTCTATCTTGAGTAAAGTAACCCTAGGTGTAGGGACATGGGATGAACTATCCACTAGAGTAGAGGCCTATAAATTATTCAAGAAAGGTGAGGGGTTTTCTATCTATCACTCCAGGATTACTCATGTGAAGATTTTTAATATTATATATCTCTATGACTTTACATAAAAATTTAATGTACCTTACGCATAAGATGTATCCAAATATGGTTAAATATACTTGTATTTGTTTTGATAAGTAAAAAAAACTTTGGGTTGTGTAAAAAACTATACATTAATGTAGTGTAACATATTAATTTGGTGTATAAAATAGGGATTCCAATACAAAATCGTTAGAATAATAGATACACAAAATAATAAAACTTGGGAAGATATATATATCACATTTTGAAAAAATTATGGATTTAAAATTCTTATGATTTATATTAAATTAGTGAGACTAATAAATACGATTAAATTCTAAGATTTAAATTACTTCTAATGTGGTACTTGTCAAGACCATGATCATCCAATTGGGTAGGCCGAGTTCAGTCGAGTACCTCTAGATTATTTTGTGGAAGAAAAGAAATATATAAGTGAGTATATTATATTATTGGGTAGGTAGATGTCAGCTAAGTGTCCCTTGATAGTATTTTGTAACATTATTCTTGGAATTTTCTTTGGGTTAGACTAACTAAGAAATCAAAATGGTTTGGATGCCATATGAATAGATTTGGTTTTATCAATACTATGGATTTGATTGAGGTTTAATCTCTCAACTATCCAAGAATAATATATGATATGATTATAAAAATTTTTCTACTGCATATAGTCATGGATTATTTATGTGAAAAAAGTATTGTAAGTCATGATGAAATATGGATCTTAACTCACTAAATGAGATTTATGTATGGGGTCATCATTTTTAGTTGGATTACTTTCATTAAAATACATTGATGAAAATATATAAAATATGAAACTTTTATGATGCAATATTCTATTATAAATAAATAAAATCATCATCACCAAATCAAACATTAGTATTAACCGTTCAATAGGGAAAATTTAATGTAAGCATCTCCTAAGACTGGTAACGTAAGAAAAATTCTCATGTGATATTATATCTTCTAAAGAGAAACCTTTTGTTAACAAACAGACTATTTAAGTATTTCAACATGTGAATCTAGATGCTACAAATAAACATATAATGATTCACTTAGGGTTATAAATGGATTGGATGCAAAATGAACCAAGTAATTTTACTCTCATACGCCCAATATGACTGAGTATGTCATTGATATTCAATATGTTTTGATATGATAATGACATTATGATATTAAATCATTATTTAATAATTATTTTGGTTAAGTATTTTATTATTTTTCATCAATGTAAATGTAATGAAAAGGTTAGAAAATTTAAAAAATATTACCCAGTATCCTCAGGTGTTTAGAATTAATGAAATAGAATTTTTATAAATAGGTTGTTGAACGTTAATGATAATAATAGTGGATGAAAGTTTAAACTGGAATACTAAAAGTTAGTTGGAAGGTTTATCAATGTTTCTTCAATTATATAGTTGGATAAAATGTCTTGAAATCCTTATATTTATTTTATTTTTATCTCTAAAAGTTGTTTTGAAACTCTATGGAATGCCCATATTAGGTATCAATTCTATAGAAATCAGTTCATAGTTTGTGAAGCGTATATAATACCAAATGTATAATTTATATGTGTTGTAACTATAAAGAAGTTAAAAAGTAAGGGTGGAATTTTTAGAGCATGTAGTTTATATTGATGTGCTGAAGTAAAGTGTTTCAGCATAAAGTATGTGAATGTAAAGGAATATATCATGATCAGATAAATCTATGTAAAATATGTGTATCTTTATTTGCTTTATCATATATGATAAGAGGCATTGTTTTCTAACAAAGAGTTTTTATGAACACCATTATATGATTAATTGAATAAAAATGGTTTTATGATTTATTGAATTCTATTACATGTTTGAATAGGACACAAGGATAATTGTTTTTATAAAGGATCAAATTTTCATATAGTTATTTATTAAAATATGAGGCAAGTTGCTCCCACCACTCAGTAGCGACATATTTTAAAGAAGTACATTATTCTCAACAAATTTCTCCAAAAACATAGAATACCATATATGATATGGAAATATTATTTTATTAATTAAATATTACTATAAAAATAAATAAGTGTTGTTTATAAACACCAATAATCATTTTATGAATCATAAAAGGGTGTTTTGAGTAGGATATTACGTCTAAGAGGTTTGTGGGGTTATATTTAAACATTGAAAATTGCAACGATAAAATTTTAAAAAATAATACCATTATAAAATTAAATTGACATTCTAAAATGTTTAGGATATTTGATGGTAAATAAAAAAGTGAATATTTACCTTTAGATATTGTTTGATAGTGGATTTCAATTTATCCTAAGGGTTTTATGATATGTTGTACAGTAATAATGTAAATAAATTACCATGATTTCATATTTATATTTTTCATATCTTAGTGTAGTAATATTTCTTATTTATTTAATTTCATGCCAATTGGTGTTCCAATAGTCCCTTTTCAATATCCTGTGGATAAATATTAAACTTGGGAGAAATTTTTTGATTGAATAGGGCACCAAAGATGACGATGTTATTTTTAGAAATAGTTCTAAGCATATAACCTCATCACATTTGTTTTTTTGAATTTAAGAAGTTTGAAAAAGTTTAATGAGTTAAAAATTAGAAATATAATTCCTAAGTCACGCCATTTTCCAAAATTTATTTCATCATATATTTTACTCATTAAAGGGTTTAGTGGGATAGTTTTATCAGTTTCTCACGTAAATATGTGTTGGAAATTATATATATATGTAATGAGTTAACGAAACTCTACAAAATGAAAAAAACATGAAGATGGAAATATCGTTTTTCATAAATGATATGATAAAAATGATCTTATGTGTTTTTTGTTAAATATTATTAAAATTGTTTAAGAATATAATATTTATCATGGTTTTATAATAAAATTAAATCGTTATTTAACATTCATTCATGTGTGATACATTTTACTTTATATGAATGATTGAATGATAATATCCAATTAATGTGTTACTTTGAGTTATCCTTAATCAAATATTATCAAAGATTATTATGGGTTGTGGTGATATGTTAAGATTAGAATGAATATAATATTTTACTCATTACAAAGTGTAGTATATGATATATAAATAATATATTCATAAGGTAATAAGTAGAGACTTATTACTTGGAATGACTCATAAACATGTATTTCTCGGAATGTCAAATAGTCATCAATATGAATAGGGGTGTATGATTATCATAAATCTCATTATCTAAGGTTAGAGAGATATCAAGAAATATAGAATTCATATTTTTATACCTTACTTATGCAATTCAAAATCAACTTAGCTAATCAGGGAATGGTTGGGTATATTGTGGATCATGTCATCGGTTAGAGTGCAACCAAGATTGGATTTTTCCACATGTATGATTATTAAATACATCTAAAAAATAATTTAATTAGACCGTGGAAATTTATATCCCTGAATATTTAGGTCACATATGATGTTATTAGATATATAGATGAGGTACATGTGATCTTGTCATCTGTTGAATGAAGTATTCATCAACATGGTTAGATTTTTTTTGAGAATAAATAAAATATGAGATGGTCTATACTATATTGAGATGCTAGCAGTCTAGTGGTCACACTATGTGAATGGAAAAAGGATTATATAGGTATAAATATGATTTATATGATACATCGTATGGTTAACATGGTGTTACGATGATATGAGTGTGTTTTATAGAGGTCATATTAGACAACTTAGTAGCTTGAGTATCACTGTTGATTTGCTGGAGGATGCCCTTTGCTTAAAAATATTAAATAGAGATTTAATATAAGTTTTTAACACTACTAATACTTATAGGGACCCAAAATTAGGACGTTGGATAAGGATTATGTTTTGGACAAAGCATTTGATCCAAAATAAATAGTGTTCAATGAAGCTGTATCAAAAAGGAGTTTTGGATGGATTCAAAATGATTTTTGGATTTATTAATGGTGTTATTTAAGATTTTAGTGTAATTGGAATATTTTTGGGTATGAAATAATGAAATTTGTATATTATACATATGATATAATACATTTTACCCATTGTTTTAAGCTAAGTGAATGCATATTCAACCTTGCAGGCTAAGTACATGCATCTGCTGCATATGCATAACTTTTAGTGCATGCAGATTTCCATGTGGGTTTATTATTTATAATATATAATGAATGAATTAAATATATTTCATTAATTTAAGTAATTAAATGAATTAGTCCAATCTAAATACTATATGTTGATATATTGAATATGTTCAATGTGTTTCATTAAATTAAATGCATTATGGATAACTATATAAATGGATGAGATCCCATCAGTTGGTTATAAATGATTATATAATATCATCCTAATACTATCTTCATCATGAGATGTATTTTATCACTAGTTGAAGGAACTAACACCCCTTCTGTGTTTATGGATCCATAATAAATGTTATGTGATTCTTCAATAGGTGTAATCACCTCAAAGGTAGGAGGATTTTTCCTAATACTAAGATGATATTTATTAAGATAATAACGAAGAGTTAAAGATGTATTTTAAATCACTACATGTATGAATTATTTTCTTTATTAATTTATATAATATTTTTCTTCTGTTAAGGATAGAACAAGAATATATGTGGGTTTTTTTCTTCTATCTTTGTTTATACGATGAACCTCCAAAACCCATAAAATTGGTATAAACCCTTGGATTGGGATTTTATTTGGCTATGATATATATTGATTATTCTTTTGAATTATTACAAAACCATCAAAATTTATCCAATATTACTGATGACCAAAGGTTTAGGTTTTTGGGTATTTTCCCCAACTTCTATGTTGGAGAGGGAATGTATGATTGACTACTCCCTCTTCCACTCTCCCTTCTAGGAAAAAAGGTTGTGATGACCCGAGGTTATGATGCAAGGGATATGATAGATAAGGGTTAGAGTTTAAATGATTTTATATGATGATTATATTATAAACAATGAAACAAATGGTGGAGGTCATTCTTGATATGAGGGTATGTGGTTGGTATTATTCATTCTCCCGACACCTTACTGGGATACGGAAATAATGATTAGTTTTGGTATGTTATGAGTGGGTGGATATATGATGATGATGATGTGGCTGTGGTATGTGGTATATGTTTGTGATATGGCGTTTAGTGTGATATAACAATATTATGGAAAGGATGTAAGTTCCAAGATATTTCCATTACAGTATGAGATAGATAAAATAGTAGGGAAGTGAGTTCAAGATAATTTTTGTATACATTCTTTCAATACTTTGTTATTACACTTGGATGTGATATTTGGTGAGTGAGAATTAGTGAGGTGTGGTGATATATGACATGATGTACATGCGAGTTCGTTCTAATATATATTCACTAAGGAATTACTATGCTTCTTCAACATTTTCATGAATGGTTTTGAGGATTATCCTACTAAGTATTCTCGTATGCTTAAAAATTTGTATAAATTATTTTTTAGGTTTCATAGAGGGGGTTGGTGAATGAGATGGATATTAATTGATCAAGAATTAGAGCTGTTATTGAAGTCGCTGCATTAAAAATTTCCTTTTGATATTTTATTATCTAGAGTTTGTTTTTAGGTAATTTTACACGCATTTTGCGATATTGGTTTTTATTTTATATTATGGAGTCGATTGGTGGTTGGATTTATCTTCCTGGGATTACGACAGAAATTTCTTCCATTTTTTTTCTATATACTCTTGGTGATAGTCAGAAACTTATGGCCTACTAGAGGTGGGTTTTGGGAGTCAATCTCACATTCACTATAGGTCGATGAGTGATTCATATTAGAGGAGGGTCATAATAATAAACATATTTCTCTACATGATTAGATTTATAATCTTGTGCATTAAGTGTTTTCTCTAGTAAGAAAAACTTCTCCCTGTGTTTGAGAGATATTCTCAAATTTTTATATCAGTAAAGAAAACTACAACCATTTTAAATTCTCTTTCAAATTTTTTGAATGATATGTTCAATAATGTATTTATTTTCCTTTAATATATAACTTAAGTATTTTCTATATAATAGTATAAATATTCATATGTATTAAATTAAATTTGTTATTGAATATACTCTCACCAAAATAATGGCCACATATTTACATTATACTTTTGAGTGGACCAATATCCATATCTCACTAAACATTCAGTCCTTTATAGAATTTATCTCATTGATTAACCAATTATGTAGAATAATAGATCAATTATGTCATATATAAATCTTGGATAAATTAATATAATTTTATCCTTAATTTATCTTATGGATATTTTTCATACCATTCCTCTAGGAACATAATCCTATAAGGGACTACTATTTATGTGTAAATTAAATTTTAAATCAAATATATGAACCTAAACTTTAGGGTCATCCAAATTTCTTCCATATTATAGATGATAATACATGACCACATAATTATATTAGGGAGACCTATAATGAATGATCTAGGTCTCGATGAGTGATTACTTTATAAATAATATAATAATTAGTATTTTGGTTAGTTTTATGTTTTATATAGGATACTAACACAACTAGGCTGCTCAAACCAAACCTAGATGTTGGAATAAAATCATAAATAATTATTAGTTCCATCCCTAGAATACCAAATTCTATGAAATAGAATATAATTACTAAAAAATTCTAGAGTGAACCATTTTCCCACATCTGAACCGATAACTATATACCCACTAAACTTTTTTGAATACTAAATTTAATCACATATATAAATAAAAAAATTCCCAAAAAATATCCATAGTACCATATAAAAATAAATAAACATACAAACAACTCCAAATCCTCCATTATTCTCCACAAATTGTTTTCAACTTCTTGACTAATCCGCTTTTCCAAAAAATCAATTACCTACAACTCAACTAACAAAAACAACATCTTCATATGCACCAGGATTGATATGTAGGGTGTGGGTGTGAAAAAATCAAAAATATTTCCATGATGAATTCACATGTACCTCATCCATATGAAAAATAAGTGGCTCATGTGCATTTTATGAAATCATTTTGAACCCATGATGATTTATATAACTAAAATAGAACATTAAAAATATAATAAACCTAACTATATTTTCATAAAACCATCAGTGGACAATGTTCCATATCTACCATTTCCAAATCAATAAACCACACACCGATTTTCACTTTGAAACTCGATAAAACCTTATGTCTATAAGGCTCGACCAATTCAAAAACTTCTAGGCATATTTGATTATCATCTTATCAAATGTTCCACCACACTAAAATGGGATACCTGAATCATACTTGTCTAACCTGATGATCCATATGGTTATATCCCAATATCATAGTATGTCAACTATCCTGTATGGAATCTAATAGGTCAAGGTATAACAAACAGTGCTAAGTTATTCAATCAAATGATAAAAGGAAATACCATTAAATAAAACCTATCAATTTCCATAATGAAACATCTTACACCATGAATTATCATCCTCATGAAAAAACATATTAATATATAAATTAACAACTCCATCATACTATATAATGTAAATTAATAAATCACTATGTACAACAATGAACCCTAAATATATATAAGCCCAAACACTGATAAAAAACATATGTAATTCATAATAGAAACTCCATGTCATCCATTACCACATCAACCATCTATACACTACTACAAACACGGCCTTTATCAGCGCTAAAAATGGCCTTTATCAATGCTAGAAAAGCGCTGATAAAGCTAGCGTAGATAAGGGGGGGGGGGGGGGGTCCCCTTTATCAGCGCTAAAAAAAGCGCTGATAAAAGGGGTCTTTTATCAGCACTAAAAAAAGCGCTGATAAAAGTACCCCTTTATCAATGCTTTTTTTAGCGCTGATAAAGGGGTCCTATATCAGTGCTTCCTTTATCAGCACTTTTAAAAAAGTGCTGATAAAACGTAAAAAAAATTAAAAAAATTTAAAAAAATTTAAAAAAATTTAAAAAATACTGCCAATCGGGGGGGGGGCTTTTATGGCGCTTGAACCCCCCCTTTTACAGCGCTTTTTAGCCCCTATACAGCACCCCATGCACCCCACACACCCCCTCCACCCTTTAACAGTGCTTGCTCCAATATTCTCCATGCACGCGCACCCCTGCCTCCACCAGGATTTGAACTCGAGACCTCCCCCCTACGCGCCTAAGCCCTTACCACTATTCTATTTTGATTTTCTTTCCAATTCATGATATCTATATATATATATATATATATTTATATATTTAGTTATATTTATTCATATAGTAATATATATTTATATTAATATATATATATAGTTATATTATAATATATATATATATAGTTATATTATAATATATATAGTAATAATAATATATATATATAGTGGTATTAATATATATCTATATCTATATATATATTTAGTTAAATTTATTCGTATAGTAATATATATTTATATTAATATATATATAGTTATATTAACATATATATAGTTATATTAACATATATATAGTTATATTAACATATATATAGTTATATTAACATATATATAGTTATATTAACATATATATAGTTATATGAATATATATTTATATAGTTATATGGATATATATTTATATAGTTATATTAATATATATATAGTGATATTAATATAAATATTTATGGTGATATTAATATATATATTTATAGTAATACTAATATATATATTTGTAGTTATATTAATATATATATAGTTATTAGATTAATATATATATATATTGTTAGATTAATATATATATAGTTAGATTAATATATATATATAGTTAGATTAATATATATATATAGTTAGATTAATATATATATAAAGTTAGATTTATATATAGGTATATAAATATTCATTGTATTTTAAATAAAATGGATGTTAGTTATTATTTAGATAAAGCTCATATATTTTATATGTAAATATATTTTATTATTTATATTTATAATTAAATTTTTAGGTGTGAATATTTAAAAAATATGAATATATTGTTATATATTTGATTATAAATAGCAGTTCATTATAAAAATGATGAAATTTCAAAGACATAATATCAATATGAATGTAATACCTTGGAATAAATTCATACCCCACCAAAAAAATCCAATAATACCCCCTTAAACGAGGGTGAAAATCCACAAAATGTTAAAAAATCGGGGTACCCCGACTAAAAACTCAGTTTTGGAGGCCTTCTGGGCCACTTTTGTCCTCGAAAATCGCTTGACCGGGGAATACCCGGTCATAGAGATGTAGAGATCGTCGCAGGCTTCAATTTGATATGTGGTAGAGCTCAAACAGACATCCGGATCAAAAGTTATGGCCGTTTGAAGTTTGAGTTGCGTTTTCAACATATTTTGGATCTTTTTTTTAATTTTTTTAATTTTTTTAGTCTTCAAATTGTTATTAAATGACTATTACTCCATAATGATTAGAAAATTATTAATTAAACATAGTTTTTAAATTTTTTAAGAAGCCATTTTCACTAAATATCTTATATATTATGTATAATAAGTGTAAATGTACATTTATAGTTATCTAAAATATATTTAAAAATTAAAAATTATATTTATATATCAATATAACTATATTTATATAATAATATATTAATATATTTAAAAAAAATTATTTTGAAGCCGACCCTTTATCAGCGCTACTAAACAAGCGCTGATAAAAGTGGGGGGGGGGGGCGCTGCGAAAAACTATTTTTGTGGTAGTGTATATCCACCCTGTAAGATCAACCACAAACTATATCTAATAATCTAAATAAAATCAAGGTGAACAATGCATGATTGTTCATACATGGGTGAGAAATAATGCTGAGTATGGTTATCCTAATCATTAAGTCAACTCTTAGAAAATATAGTGCATATATGTATCAATAATAAATAAGGTTCACATAAACTCACATCAACACACATCATCATCAGTTAACAAAATATTCATGATCAATTCTTATAAATACACTAATAGATCACTTATATCATACTCACCAAATAAATATATTTACATATGTATATATATACCCCTGATTTTATAAGAATAATATAAAAAGAATCTCTCAGACTAATCCCTATTGTAGGGTAACCATGTTTTATTGATCAATATGGTATATCTTTCATCATACATGATACCTAGGGTAGATCCCAAACTATCCTTTCCCACTATATCTTGGGTATTAGATCTCATCCACACCACATGCGGATGGTATTCATTAAATACAAATAACATTAGATAGTAATAATATTCTTTCACACCCCTTCATAGTTGTATGGCCTAATAATTCATCCTAGATAAACCAATATATATATTTATGGAAAATAGATATCTCTACACATCCATGTGATACTATAGAAAATACACACTTCCACTTATCCACAAAATTTTAGAGTAAATTAAAGTATTCACCATTCTCATACCAAATATGTAGTTGTATATATAGTTTTATCTAACCCAATGTTGTGATTATAGTATGAATAATCATTCATTGTATCACTATTCATCTCAATCCAAGAGTCACATGGGAGAAATACTGTAAACACTATATTTAATTATCATTAATCAAAATGTTGTATTGGGGATCCAAGAGTAATTTATCACCTCCAACAATCCCATACATGTGATGATAGACAAATTATTAATCTCCACCAATATTCTAATGATTATCTATCCTACTTTATCCTAGATTTTGGGGTGAGTGGGAACATATACCCATATAATTCATCATTAGTTTCTACCTAGATCCGTGAGTGAGAGGGATAAAGTTCATCTTCATATCAATCTAAAACTAACCAATGACTGGGTGTAAAGGAAGCTATTGTAGTATCCGAATGTAGTAAACACCCATTTTTATTAGATTTTATTACATTTCAATGTATATAAGAACACATAAAAACCTACTATATTCAAATCGAGCACCCCCTACTGGTTTCGTGAGACTTTCCAAATAATAGTCGAAATCTATCATATCATCGAAAATTTATTTTAAAAATACTTTCTCATTGAGAAAATGATAATACTTGAAATAATAAATCAAAAAAACTAAGTATTTGTTATTAAATTATTTATATAACCCCCACATAGATACTATGGTATATATCCTCACATTACTAAGTCCCACAAAAAACATCTAAATTGATGGAAATATTATCACTAATTTATAAACCATTATCATAGATTATCTAATTATTTATGATAAATATTCCACTTATTTAGTTTATAAAGTTCATGTCACTATTCTATATTATCATTCCATCAATTAAAATACATTCATTATGTACTCATAACTCTATCAAAATGGTATTTCATCACCAGTAAGATATTATTTAATCATTCATAATCTCACTATTTCATTTTATATAAAATCAAACAATATTAGGTAACCTTAAAATATTTTGATTATTTATCTTATTTATACACATTTATTTGTTTCAAAAATTAGCATGTGTTGATATATATAGATATACATGATTTGATTAGCTCTATATAGTTTCTACATTGATAATACAATTAAGTATTCCCAATGTTCTTCTTTAAACATTATGTTACATTTATGTAACTAACTATTAAAAATCATACATTATTTATCATTATCATATATATTATAATAATTATCATTCCTATGTATCAATATAAATACCATATATTACTTTTGTTAATTATTTATAACCTTTCCATTTACAAACCGTTATCATTTAAAAATTATTTAATCAAAATTAATTTTACTGAATCATTTAGTGTTTTAAGATTTACTCTAAGGAGCATCATTATAAAATTAAATGATTTATTTCTTTTATGATTTTAAAAATTTTATCATCCCATAAAATTTTTAAAATTTTCAATATAAGTTAATCCACATTCTCTATTGGTTAACTAGTGAATTATCAAAATTAGTACATGTTAAAAAATTATTTCTCCATAATATCTCATATGTATTATCATTTATAATTAGTAATAATATCCTATAAAATATTCATAGAGCAAGACTCCCATTTAAATAATTCAAATTACACTGAGATCATTGGTTTTATTATTTTAATTCCCAAGGTTTTGGAGAATATATTTCATCTCAACTCTTATCTAAACCATAACCAATTTTTTTTCATAATAATTTTCTCAATTATTTAATCATCATTAGATTAAGGTATCTACAAAATTTTTATAAAATTAATTAAACTAGGTTTTATTAGGCTCAAGATATCAATAAGAATCCATAAAATATTTTTTTTCTGTATGAACCTGAGTTCTTATATCCTCCTACATGCCTCGGGGAGATACTTCCAACCAAGGCATGCCATGTGGCTCCCAAAATCACTTATGCTTGTGTCGAGTCTCTATCCCTTGGTGAATTGATACTGGATATCTAATCATTGACCATATGATATCGAGGCCTTGAATCATTTCACATCGAGCCATATCCTTATATGTAAATGTGGAAATGTAGGATTACAGTCAATAAAAATGATTATAACTACCCTTTTAAAGTGGGCGCACATTTTTTCATGGTTTATGATCCCATATGAGATTCCATAAAATCAGATCATCTGGATGCTCAGGTGTAAAGGGGATCTGGTGGCCACATGACTAATGTGTCCATACAAGATATATTCTAATTGAAGTTATCAAATGACCTAATGCCTCTTTCACCATTCTGTAAAGGGATACAACTCATCCTCTATCATGGGTTGGTGTGGTATCCTTACAAACATTCAATAATTGATCAGACGATCCTCCTCACACCATTATCTCCTCACCATGCTACACCTAATTTACATCATACATAGTGGATTTATAGAGATATATAATGTGTCTACTAGACAATAAAATTACCAAAAATATCTTCTTCTTTAAAGGAATCTGAATATGATCTATTTTCTCCAAATTTCAATCATTTATTTGATCAAATTAAATTGATAATGTGAAAAAATGCATAAAATATATTTAACTTTTATCTGAAACCATAACTTTTTTTTCTGATTCAAATTCTATTTGATTCATATATCCAAGGATGTTTAGTGATGTGTGGATCGAATCATGATTCAACCATATAAAAAAATTATTTTAAAATTATAAAATTAATTACTAAAACTTCTATCTATAATTTCTCTAAATCCATGAATTAGTTTTTGAAAATTTCAATGTAATTTGTTTTTAATAATCATATATAATAGGTGTATAAAAGGGTTTTGAATAATTAGAACATAAAGTCCCTATATTTTTTTGCGAAATTTTTTGAACCTTAAAACATCACCCTATAATATCTCATAATCTATGTGTTAGATTGATAAGATTATTGTTTTACTAAAAATTAGTTGAAAATAGTAACATCATACTAAAATTTCATTGAATGATTAAAATATTAAATAATATAACATGAAGAGATAAGTTAAGGGCATAAAATCTTCATGAAGGATACATTATAATCAAATAACCCTACCTTTTCCACATTGATCCATGGTTCTATAGTGATGATCCTCCCTATAATGGTTGTCTCTATAGTGAGATAATTCTACAAACATTATCCACTAAAAAATTCTATAAAATATGAATATATAGATGAATCTAGGACTAATAATATTTTATGAAATATTTTTAAATCCTTATAAATTATTACCACTAACGTTGGAAATATAAATTTTTGAAAAAATTACCAAAATATGGTCATAAAAGAAACACCCTATTTGAGACTAAAAAAAGTAGTCTATTTTTAAATATAATATGCATTTCAATATTAATATATTATTTTATCATTTTTATGTAAAAATTAATATTTTTCATGTAATAATAAGTGGTGTTAAATTAGGAAACATAAAAGGATTATTTTAATTAGAATGTTTTCTAATAAAATCTATAAAACTGAAATTGGCATCAAATTCAAAGCACACACAAAGTCATTTTCAGGTGAACACCTGAATTATTATATTATATCAACATTTAAATTTTTTTCTAAAAAATAATATAATCCATAAATAGACCAATAAAATCATCCATCTATATAAACCTTTCATTTTATATAGAAGTTACTTTTATTAAACATTCCAACCAAAATGATGAAAATCCATCACAAGTCCAATTATCATTGGTATTTCCACTCAATTGACTAAATGGGAAAAAAATTCATAATTTATTTGTCATTAAAATACAAGATATTAATTCTAATTAGATTCAATACATCAACATATTACGGTGTGAGACTTTATGAATACTTTATTACACATATTGATAAAATTTACCATCCATCCTTTGGGAGAGTTTCATGCACTCTAACATTAGGAAAAATACCATGTTTATCACCCAAATTCATTTGATCATGATGAATAACTTTATTAATCATTTTTTAATGATCACGACAGAAGTTATGTTTTTAACACCAATGAATCTAAACTCAACACAATCACACTATCTCATCTACAAGAATTATATATGACAACTTAAAAATTTCACATAACAACACAACCTTTTCATTTGGATGAGTTGTCTACTAATAGAAATTCCATAAGACCATAACAATGTGTTAAAAATGTAGAAATCCAATCCTTCTACACAAATTATTACCTAAATTTTAACATAAATATCAAATACATATAACCTAAAGATTGATAGGCCTGGCGTCTTCAGAAGACTAGGTTCATGATACATGACAATGAAAATAAAATTAATGATTTTATTTTCTTATTTATAATGAGGCCCTAAATATATTTAAGATTTTAAAATTTGATAGGATAACCTGGGTAATACATAAATAAAAGGGGTGATCTATACATCCTAGTAAGGGAATAAACATGATGGAAAAAGATAACATATCAGTAAAAAAGAATTACATGATATCAAAACACACATGGCTCATGAATAATCATATTGGAGCATGAAATAAATAATAGGGAACCATAAGATTATGGAAAAATAGAATGTACAAATAAATAAATAAAAAATGACATAATCATAAGTCAATTATAACCATAAAGACCATATAAAATGGTGTATAGAGTCCCATCATATATTAGGTTTACCCCCTAATTCTATTCAAATAATTTTATGAGAAACAAAAGCTACCAAATGCATTGGAGTTCCATATGGGTTCAACCATCATATCATTTACATATATATTTATTTCATGTATGAAAATTATAATTATATAATAATCATGAAAAGACTTATTTAAAGGAAATGGATTATATAATCTTGTATTATAACATAGAAAATGGTATATCATAATGAATTTCATAAAAGAAAGGATTAAATAATTCATGAAGATAAATAATTAATAATAGGATATGAAAATGAAGTAAAATTGAATTGAATACATGAAAATGAGTGGGGAAATAATATTAGAAATATACATTTTAATCAAGGTTTAAAATAAGGGTGGAGAACCATTAAAGAGGGTAAGATAATAATAATTTCTATAAAACAAGAAATAAAATAAAATGGTTTTAAATAATAAAATGACTTTTTTGAGAAACCATGGAAGGTTAAAAAATTTTCATTTATTAATATTTGAAATGATGAAATAAAACAGGAGAGTTTCCTTTAATCGGTTTTTTAAACGAAAGAAATTAAGTAGGTAACTATTAAAACTTATATTTACCCATTATGGGAAGGTGAATTAAACTTTTTATACACGTGTGTGACATACAAGAAACATATAGAAGAATAAAATGAGATGAATAGGGTGATAATGTGAGGTAAATAGAGAGAAAGAAAAACCCAAAGAAAATAGGTTCGTTTAGAGAGATCTCTTAACTTAGCTTCCATAATCATTATACACTAGCACCAAACATCCTAAATAATAAAATTATATTCATTAATTAATAAATTTAAAATATTTTTAATCTATATTTTATTTAGTATATTTATAAATTATTATTTAAAAACATTTCTATGAGATATCATTATTAATTTCATTGTTCCAAGGGTGTTTGTTTCAGGGTTCTATGGCCTGATCACTTGTGTACTATTATTGAAGTTATTTTCAAATGGGAAAAAAGTGAAATTAAAGGAAATTCATATCATTAAAAAATTGAAATGATATGAAATATCGATATGGGTTTTGACACATGGATTATTCATTTAGTATAAACATTATCGTTATATGGTCAGTTTATTTAAGTAGTTTTATCGTCCATCACAAACTAGATTTGTTTTATTAAAAATTATGGATATATAATTATTCAAGAATGTGAAAAAAATATACAGTATACATATTTATGTCATTTTATATTATTATAAGTGAATTTAAACATGGAATGAAGATAGTAATGGAAAACAAAAACTCATCATCCACGGAGGTGGCACTACTACAAAATCAGACTTTAATAATGCTGACTGAAAATTATTTTTTTATTAAGATAAACCCCTTTTTAAAGGAAAAGGGGGAAACCACCATGAAATCAAAGACATAAAAAATTCAAAAATCCCCCAAAGATCCAAAATATTTAGATCCAAAAACCCACATTATAAGGAAAAAGCCCCTCCCGGCATCAAAAACATGAAATCCATCTTCCAACATTAATAATGCTTGAAAAGGACTTTATCAGCACTAAAAAATAACTGATAATTGACATGTGGTTAAAAGCCCAAAAACTTTTATCAGTGCTAATATAGCACTATTAAAGGACCCCTTTAACAGTTCTAATAATGTGATGTTAAATAGGTCATTTAACAACACTTTATTTAGTGATGTTAAAGTCCCCCTTTATCAGTTTTTTAGAGTACTATTAAAGGGGGTCTTTAATAGTGCTAAAAAGCACTAATGAAGGCCCCAATGATAAAGGGTATATAATTTTTCCCAATGACCCACTCATCCCCCTTTATCAGCACTTCACACCACCACCCCTTTATCAGTGCTTCCCCCACCCTTTTATTAGTACTTTGTAATGCTAACATCTCATGTGTGCCCCTACCCCTAGAAAGTTTTGATCCCTAGACCTCCTGCATATACATAAAATCCTTTTCCAATCAACTATATTGTTTTGGTTTATATTTTAGAATATATCTATATATTTATATCTATTTCATCACATTTTTTATCCATATATTTATATATATGTTTATATATTAATAAATATATTTTATTTGTAAATATGTTAAATTACTTATTTATAAAATTAAATTTTTATATGTGAATATATAAAAAATATATGTATATTGTTATATATTGGATTATATATAAAATTAAGTTATGAAAAATGATAAAATTTAAAATTCATAATATCAATATAAATATAATCCCTAATAATAAATTCAACCCCCACCAAAAAGGACAAAAATAACCCCATAAATGAGGCTTAAAATCCATCAAAAGTTAAAAAATCGGGGTAATCTGACTAAAAACTAAATTTTTGAGGAATTATAGGACTATTTTGGCCTAAAAAGAGTGACACAATATTCCCTTCTATCTTGACCAAGTAGAGCTCGTCACAGGTTTCAATCTAATATGTAGTAGAGACCAAATTGACACCAAGATCAAATGTTATGGCTGTTTGAAGTTCGAGTTACATTTTCAACATATTTTAGTGATTTCATTAATTTTGTTTATTTCCAAATTGATACTAAATGACTATAACTTTGTAACAAAAAGAAAATTATCAATTAAAAATATTTTTATAATTATTTTATAAGCCATTTTCACAAAATATTTATATATTAAGTGTAAATGACTATTTTCCGTATCTAAAACATATTTTAATAAATATATATTATATTTATATCATTATAAATATATTTCTATATTTATTTTATTGATTTTCTTTGAATTATACTTTTATAAATTCTTTTAATAAAGCGCGGATGAAGGTGGTCTTTCTCAATGCTTCTAAAAAAGCACTGATAAAGCCCCCCCCCCTTTATCAGTGATTTTTTTTCAACCATTGATAAAATAACTCATTTATCAGTTCTTGTAAAAAATCACTTCTAAAGGTCCCACTTTAACATATAATTTTTAAGCACTAACAAAGGGGGTCTTTAACAACATTTTTAGCTAGCGCTGTTAAACCCTTAGCACTGGATAAACCCAGTTTTGTAGTAGTGCGTTGAACTGCCATAATATGGATGATGTTTTCATTTTTGGAATAAATGGGGAAGAGAAGAAGATTTATAATATATATTCAATTAAAAAAAATAAAACTACAATATATATATAATACTGGACTCATTATACCATTTTGGATGCATTTTTTTCAAGGATTAGTAGGAAGAAAAATTTAAATGCTCAGTTGATGGAATTACCTTTTTCTTTGGATGTATCCTCTTGGGATTCCACTTAAGGAACCTTGGATTGGCCTTTTTATGAGACTATGTATTCTAGGGACATGGGGGAGATATAGGAAGATAATTTGAAATAGATTTGGGAAAGTAAGAATGTTTGAATATGTGAGTAGAAGGGGGTGTGAGGCTTAGAATTTATAAAGGGAGTAGGGGAGTGTTTTTTGAATATTATATTCTTTAGTTTATAATTTTTCCTCAAGAATACAAATACTGATGAATATAATGGATATATATAGTAAATAGTGCATTTGTGTTTGAAAAAATGATTTATTACATCATCCCATATGCAATAAATCATGTATTTAACTTTTATTGTTAAATACACTGTTTCACAGTATTTTACTATTTCTAAAAAGTCAACTTTTTATAAAAAATAACCAAAAACTTTTCAAATTATTTTAAACATGTAGATTATACAATTAAATCTATTTTTCAAAAGTAATTTTATAAATATGAGAGAATAATTTTTTAAATAAAATCCTTGGTTATTTAAGAAATACAAATTTTAATATTATGATCAATTTTCTGACCCTTTGAAAAATTAATTATGGTCTCATAAAATCAAAATATTATTTTAATTAAAAATTATATTATTATATAAACACTTTTTAGGAAAATAATTTTAATTTTAAAACATTAATTTTTTAAAAACTGAAAATAAGACATATATATTTTACAAAAATACAAACACTTATATTATCATTTTAAAAACATTTATTTATTTGTATTGTGATATAAAAATGTCCTATTTTAATTTTATAAGATAAAAAAATTTATTTTACACTCCCATAGGTGAGGATTCAATTTCAACTAGTTGGTTACCATTGATAACGGTAAGATTGTTATTCCAAAGACTAGATTACTATTCCAATGATCAGATTTGTAATGGTTATATGGGTTTCATACTTTATATAAATAACTAATATTTAATTCATTCTTCATTAACTAATATTTTATTTCATGGTTATATATATGTTCATTTTCAAAATTAATATTTCATTATATATTTTTTCATTTTCAAAATTACTAATGTATTATTAATATTATGCTCCATTTCATTAGTGTTGTTCATGAGTGTGGTTATTCTGCTGGATCAAGAAGATCTATATTTTTATATCAAATTTATCTTATTTTCTATTTTTTATTCCATTTTAATATTTTCAATTATAATGAATATATTTATTCTCTATATTTATGGGAGTTTCCTTGTATCTTAGAACCTTCTCTATATACTCCATGATCTTCACTGGATGATCCTCATAATAGAGATCATTTTATAACTATACCACCTTTGAATTAAATACATGTAAGGGATTTGGTAATGAAACATCTCAAACCGACTAACTATAAAACCAGTAGCCAGACCGGTCACCACATGGTCTCAAGCGAGCATCTACATACGCTAGAGGTTCCTGACTAATAGCGAGGGTATAATTATGGTACAATGGGGAAACTATAACCTCATGACCAGAGTATCAAAATAGTATAAGAGATAATAAATAAATCAAACTATAATAGTAGAATCCATAATAATAATTTAAAAGCAGTGGAAGAATAAAATAAAATGAATAAATAGGGACAACACTAAATACATCCATGCATGCATGTCTATGTTATGTTACAAAATAAAAAGAAGAAAAAATAAAGTAGGTAGATATGATACAATACATAAACAATGAAAAAGAATAAAAATTCCTGAGGGTGATCACCATGATCATCCTGATTACTAGCAAAAAAATATGCTCTTGAGCTACCATGTACAATTCACAACACAAGTAATAATCTACCGACTTGTGAACATGAGGTCCGCTCGAGTACCCCAGTGTAATGGCATCCTGAGTAGAGTGTGATATATACTATGTAGTCCACCACCAATGGTGTCTAAATCTATCCAATCTATGAGTATAAAATACCACAATGTGTAGGTATGATAAATAAATTAGGAAATAAGTAAATAAAACTAAACAAGTTGGTATGTGTTTCCTCTAGGACACCTGGTCAACAATATCTTTTTCAGCCTAATATAGAATAACTATGAGTGTATATATATATATATGAATTATAAATATAGTAATGTTTATATCTATATATATGGATATGTAGTATTATACAATACCCAAGGAATAACTCTGAAATCCATGGGTAATACTACTCATAATAAAAAGAAGACTCTCATGATAATAAATGAGTGGTTTCAAGCCCAAGAATGAAAATAAATGTAGGATTCTATGAGGAATGTTGTAATAAATGTGAGATGCCTCGTGGAGTATCATAAACACAATGAAGAGGGTCATACCCAACCTTTTAATCCTGGGGGCATGAAATGTTATCTTCATTATCCTAAGTGACATGGACGTCATGCCAACATCATCATCCAAGGGGGTGTGACATGTCATGTGCAACAAAACCTACTCAGGGTTCCTTTAGTCATTATTCAATATAAGGCAATCCACTTTCCCTATGATTCCTTATCCCAATGTTCCATAAAGTGGAAACTATCATCGCTCAAGGAGTATTGGATCCTTTTCCATATAATTCAATCAACATTTATTAATAGGCCATATATTCATCCAATCCAATAATACCATTCAATCATAATAATAATTATTTCTATTTCCATAATCATTCCATTTTTCATTTAATTATAAATATAGGGAAGACCATGTCCCTTAGAATGCCATAACATCCAAGAATTACCAAAAAGGAAATGAGAAAAAATCATCCCATATTTCCCAGAAAGACATAAAACATTTAACATATCCTTTTTAGTTTAAAAGACAACACACCTCAAAGTGTGGTTTTATTTTTAAATAGTATATTTCCAACAAACAATTCATTTCATTTAATTAAGTCGATTCCTTCATAAGGGAAAAAACAACCCACCTCAAAAGGTGTTTTAAAAGAGGAAATCATTTCATCCAAAGTATGTAATAAAACACCATAAAAGGGGTGTCTTCTATACAGGACAAGAACTAAAAAAAGGAAAATTAATTGGAAACACAATAAGTGAGGTTCTGGTTGAGGTCATCACCACCAAACATATCATAGGGTCTAAGGTATTCAAGGAGTTAGGTTTTGCACATTTATTTTTGCAATTAAAAGGAAATGCTATAGAATTCAGAGTGAAACATAATGGAAAAATTTATAAATTGATATAATTTAAGGGGAGAATCTATAAACCAGATATCTTATATCATGTATGCTTCACTTATCGAACATTAAGGCTTGAATTGATATGGTTAAAAAGAAGTTTAAGAAACTAACAAACAGATAAAAAATATGAAAATTTAGATCACTCATAGAAAAAATAATATATAAAAAGATAAATGAATAAAATAGAAAGGAGGAGTCTTAGAATCTTTGAGGGATATCCAACACACCTAAAAAAACGTGAAATGAAGTTTGTACGAAGGATATATTTCCATTCCTAGATTGGTGGGAGGAGGAGCTTGAACATGATAGGGGAAGGATCCATGTGCGTGGAAGAGGAGAAATTAGGGAGTAAGAATTAAAAAGATGGATGTGAAAAATGTTAAATTCACCCCTTTAAATGAGGGTTATAGTTTGGCTACACAGTTGGCCAAACCGTGTGCCAACTATGCATGTGATACTTCCTAATAACTAGAATCATACAGTTCATGCACATGATTTCAGAATATGAGAACAAAAATTGGGTTTATACTTTATTAAGAAGCATTAAAACCCACAAAACCATGTAACCTAGTGTGAATGGTTAGAAAAAATCATGAAATACCCTCAAACTTCCTAAACAGGTTACACAGTTTCTTCTGGTGGGCCACACAGTTTTAGACAAACTATGCGCCATTACAAGCTTCTCCAGATTTAGAGTTTTCAGAGCCTGATGGTCCTAAAACAAATATTAACACTTTATAAACCCATATAACCTTTAAACAACTCTAAAATCAACACAGTTGATTGTTCAAACTCTCAAAATTGTATTCTAAATCATGGTTTACAATTTGATCTTCCACCAAACAGTAAATTCATGTTCCTTTAGAAAATTTCATCTAGTCCAAAAACATGTGGCATTACAACCTCCCCACTATAGAACTTATCATCCATGAATAGTATTGGTGGAAAAATAAAATAATAAATGAATAACTCATTCCATAACGTTTCATATAGAAGGCTTTATTGCATTTCAAAATACTGAACACACCCTCAAGAATAACTATAAGTGTATAGTACATAAGCAGTTAAAACTTGATCCAACACTCATATTCTGCACTAAAAAAATGAGTTGGAACCTACCCAATCCCATATAGCCTCAGAAACAATCACATAATTTTTTCATTAACCATCCAACCTTTGGATATCCTCACCATGTTCCCCAACATTTAATGTCTAATTCCAAGTCATAGTATCTCCCCCATTAGAATTATCTACTTTAACATGACCCTAGAAATCTAATAATGATCTTGGAATAATGCTTAACATAAATGGATGATCAACTCCCAATAAACCTCATTTAGTCAATTTTATATAACTTTCATGAAAATCCTATACTGACTCAAACTGTAGTTCCCTCATCTGAAAAAATCCCATTATGAATTTCCTCACAGACCACATTAATTGAAATTAGAGGAAAAAACTTACCCACCCTCATCTGAATATCCTCAAAACACTTAGCATATACAGTATGAATATCAAAAACCAAAACAAGATTCAATCTCCTATGGCACCCCACATTTACTTCAAACACACCCACTGAATCATGTGCCTAATTTCCAATGACGTATCAAGCCAAAAAATTCATTTATACTGTTGTGTCCCAGCATGAATATTGGTGTAAAGAAGCTCCTTCACACTTGAATCATCACCCTTAAGACATACCATCCATGCCTGACTCATGTCTAGTTAACCACAAAATTATCAACTGGTGTCCATGGAGATTATCCTAGACAGTCCATACATCAAAATTTACTTGTGGGGCATCAGAATAAATGAAATATTCATGTATCAGAAATAATAAATCTTCCAAAAGAGATAGCAAATTGGTAATCAAGTCAAAAGGAGAAAATGGATATTTACAATTATTCCATCCAAGATATTCTTACTTGGGAACCCAAGAATCACTCTAAAATAACTATACCTCCATAATAATTTACAATGTCGGAATAAAATTTTCAAAAAGTCTATTTATCAAGACCAATGAAATTTCATTTAATGAAGTGTATAACCAATACTCTCTTGGTGTAACCAAGACAATGTTAAGATAGGGGACATGATATTCACTAAGACAAGAGTAAAGTAAGAAGATATCAATAATTACAAACAAGACTCAAGACACTCTCATAATATCCAAGATGAAGTGCTTGGTACGATTTTGAACCAACTGTATCTATCCACATATAAAAAGGTATTTTGAACCTCTTAGGATGACTTATTTTAGATGATAACGACTTCACTTACCGATACAATATAAAACTGACCATGATTCCTTTACTACATGAGACTTATCATGATCACTCATGAATAACCACCTAATTCCCTACATAACTAGCATTGTTTTCAATGTTTTCAGGCACAGCTAACTGTATCATCAACATGGGGTCTTGTAAGCACTAAAACATTGAAATATTAGCTAGCCCCAGAGTAAATAAAAAGTAGTTTTTACCATCTAAAAATGGTCCCTTTAGTTGTGTTCCTTCTACTTATAAGGATACATTTTACCAGAATTGACATAAATCTCCCTTCTTTAGGAGTGTCTTATCATTTCATTACTAGATATGAGAACTTATCCCATGAAACACGCACCATAAACCCCTAAACATGGGTCCTAGATGTGTCCAACATGCTTTTATCATGAATTAAATTAGTAGGGGAGAAAATTATCTACCTAAAAGAATGTTTGATCAACTTAATCTAGATGTACGTGTGTCAATCCTCCCGAGTTACATCTTTTCTTTCCACAACATCAGGAATAAAGTTCAAAACAACTGACCAATATTTTAAAAAACCTGATCCTATTTAAAACATCACCCCAACTATTTGGAAAATCCATATTTATTTTATGTCTAGTTCACTCTACCTTAGAGATGTCTTACGATTGAAGCATAACATCTTAGGAGTAAAATTATTATCACCAAACTCATACAGGGTTCTACACCATTTATTAACTCGACGGGTACTATGTGTATCAATACACAATATCCCAAGATTTAATTTCACTATGGAATATCATTTGACAAAATATGTTGGATTATAATCCCTATGAATATAGTATATAAGGTCCAACAAAAATAATTATCCCCTATGTCTGTAATCTGATTGACGAACTCCCATGTTGAACATCACAAAAGAAGAAAAGAAGGGTCACACAACCCACTAAGAGGTCTACCATTCCCTAGGCTTGTCTAACCTACTAAAAATGAGAATTATGTGATTCTCACACCCACAACAAGGGTCAAAGTACAAAATTATAACTTTTCCATCTTAGGTGTGACATTAGAACTAAGAGTCCTACTAAGGAAGAATGACACCCAAATAACTCCTCATATCAGAAATATCCTTAAATAAATCAATAAGGATTTAATGTTATAAGGGTGATACCTACAATTGATTATCTCCTTTCCGAAGCATGAAATGTCAACTCTTCAAACTAGGGTAACACTTAAAATGATCACTAGGAACTACTGCATGTCCTTGAGGTTCAAAAAAGCTAATAAAAGCTACATAGGCCCACGAGCAATGCTCATGTTACTATTATAAGGAAAAATCAAGAAAACATTTAAACTACCCTTACCATAGGGTTAGACTAAGAACACAAATTAATATTTCATTTTATTCATTACATTAATTGAAATGTAATATTTAAAAATTTATAATATTCAATTCAGAACACAAAGTACCATTTATTATGAAAACTATACATAACACTTTATTTAAGCATTTCACATTATATACCCCATTTTAAAAATAATTTATTTATCTAAGAGGTTCTCACAAAAAGTTTATAGTTAAAAAGAATGTCAATTGTAATCTATAGTGGAAAACAACTTTTAAATTGAAATTGACATTTTAATTAAATAAAGCCTCATATATGTACAACTCAAAAGTAGATAACATGTATTTTATAAATTAGCAAGGGTGTTGGTCAAGTAAAATTCTGGAATATTTCGATATGTAAAACCATATAGGTAGCTTCAGACACTTTAAATAATCATCCCTATATAACATAAGCATCACTGATTGGGTTAATTAAAAAGGAGAAACATAACAAAGGCGATCCATGAGGGTCCCATCATATCCAACATGGTTCTAGAAACCAAATCATTCGATTTAATTATTAAAGTTACAAAACTCCCATAGTGGGTTATCTCAATAGAAACATACCTAGAATGACCTACTTGGGTTCAGTTGTCCATTTTGGAATTTAGCCATATGGGTCATCATCCCAAGTGATTGAGTTACAAGCCTTTTTATAGGAAACCATTTTACTTAAGAGTCAAAATTAAATAGATTTTAATTTTATACCATGGTTTTCAAGTTATATAAGATCATAAATGATGGTTTTATTATATGGGTGATCATTTACCAATTTATAAAGTTTCCATACACATAGAAATTAAAAATTGGATCCCATTTAATAGAATTCAGTATGTTTCCACCCATGAAACCATTGGTTAATGTCTCAAACATGTCATGATTTGTTAGTTAAGGTGAAACAAACAATCTATGTTGGAAAAAACCATTAAGGATGATGTTGTAACTTTAATAACCAATTGTATATTAAAATTATAACTAGGCATGATACCACAAGAGATAAATATAGGGAAACATGGAAATTGATTTCCTAGATATGATAAGGTATTACCTAAGAAAGAAATCACATAAGCTTGGTATAAATGAAAAGCATGATAATTAATCACTTAAGATGGTATACTGATAAGTGTTATAAACATTGAATAATAATCAAAACAACATATTATGTATGAAAACATGCTAAATAACTAACTAAAGCATGACATAATACTCCAAGCACAAATCACTATCTCAAGTAGTCCAAAATTTCAACCTATATGGAATGACATATGCATGTAATTGAAATATCTATGTGCCTAGAATGATGGATGTAATGATACATCATTTTCATACTAGAACAAGGATAAATACTATAATCACATAAATAAATGAGTAGAAAAATAACACTAATCACTCTAGGTGAAATCATAAGAAATTGTAACAACGAATAAAACAACATACATTACCACCTCGTACTACTTGGACGTTTCCCCATGCATGGAGTGACCACTCCCAGACATGGATATTTTCCAAGTACCAACACATTCCTCGTATCTTTTATACAAAGCCCAAAAAGTAAGACAAAGGAAAAAAAGAAAAGACATTTCATACGACTGTGTAATGACCTGTCTAGACTGACCATAAAACTAGTAGTTAGACCAGTCACCAAATGGCCTAAAGCATGCCTCCCCATCTTCTAGAGGATACTGAATAGCACCAAGGGTCTAATGATGGTATGGTGGGAAGAATATACACTCATGATCAAATAATCACATTTTTATAAGAGATAATAAATAAATATACCCACACTAGTATAAGTATTAATAATAAATGAAAAGAAAAAAATAATAAATTAGACTAAATAAACACGAACACCACATAATAAAACTATGAATTCATTTCCATATGATGCTACAAAATCAAAATCAAGAAACATAAAATTGGTAGATAAAATACCATAAATGATCAAATAAAAAGAATAAAACGACCTATGGATGATATCTATAAGAATCCCGAGTACCAGATCAGTCCTATGATCTTAATTTTCCATATAAAATAAAAAACACCAACAATAATCAATGGACCTATGAATATGAGGTCTTATCTAGTACCCTAATGAAATGGCGGCCCAAGAAGGGTGTGGGACATACTTAGTAGGCCACTACCAACAGTTTCTATAACTATATAGTCTATGAATATGAAATACAACAATTTACAGGTATGATAAATAAACCAGGATGTACGTGAAAAAAGTAAACAAGTTAGGCTCTTGTTCCTCATAGAAACTAATCTGACCATATATGCTTTTTTCTGAGACGATATATCTGTAATTATAAATATATTCATATATAGAGGTATGTATACATATATATTCAATATAAACATAGTAATGTTTATATCCATATATATGGATACATAGTATTAGTTAGGACGTGAGGCGTCACTCCCGTGTCAATGTGTAATAATAATAATAATAATAAAAATATTATTATTATAATAAATGAGTGTCCTCATGCTTGAGGATTAGAATCAATATAGGCTTCCATGCTGAGTGTAATAAGAATTTTAGAATGCCATGTTGAGTATATTAAATATAATGGGGATGGTTATACCCATCCTTCTAATTAAAGGGTTGTAAAACATCATGTCCAGAGGCCCAAGTGATGTGGATGTCATGCCAACATCCTTGAGCAAGGAGGTGTAACACATCATGGCTAATGATCCTACTTTATGTCCCTTTATTCATTATAAAAAACAAGGTAATCCAAAATTCCCTATGAGACCTTAGCCTAACGTTCCATAAATGAGATACTGATATCACATAAGGCACACTGGATTCTATTCAATTCAATTTATTTAGAATTTATTAATATGCCATATATTCAACCAATACAATAATCTCATTTAATTATTATAATAAAGAGGGACATGTCCATAACTATTACATTCATCATTTAATTATAAATATAGGGAAGGATATGTCCCTAAGCATGCCACAATATCGAAGAACTACCATAAAGGCCGTGAGAAATAATCATGCCATAAATCTAATCATGATATAATACATTTACCACACTTTTTTTTAGTTTAGAAGAAAAATCACATGAAAATGTAGTTTTATTATAAAAAAATATATTTAAAAAAAAAATTCATTTAATTTAATTAAGTTGATTCCTTCAAAATCCATAAATAAACTCACCTCAAAAGGTGGTTTAAAGGATGTAGTCATTTTATCAAACATAATAACCAAAACACACCCTAAAAGTTGTGGATTCTACATAGGACAGAAAATGAAAATAGGTAAAAAAAAATTAAATGCCTGAATAGAGGTTTTGGTTAAGGTGATCACCCCCAAACATATCATAGGTTCCAAAGTATTCAAGGAATTAGGTTATACACATATATTTTTTCAATAAAAAGGAAACAATGAAGAATAAGTTGTGTAACACAAGTTATAAACAATGATAATTTAAGGGAAAAAATCTATAGACCACATATATTATACTAAAGATGATTCAATCATCCAAAATTGAGGCTTGAATAAATCTAGTTCGATAGAAATCAAAGAAATCAACAAATGACCTGAAAATATGGTGAATTATATTGCACAGAGATAAAATAGAAGGTGAAAAAAATAAATGAATAAAATAGTGGGGGGGGGGGGTGTTGTAGAATCACTGAAGGATATCAAATGAACCTAATGTCACTCAAAAAAGAGTCTAGATAGAGGAAATACATCTATATGTATCATAGAGGGAGGAGGAGCTCGAGTGAGATAGGGGAAGGATCTATGAACACAGAGGAGGATAAATGAGAGAGGAAGAATTAAAATTATATAGGGGGAAAAGGTGAATTCACCGCTCTAATTTATGTTCATGGTTTGACTACATGGTTGGCTAAATTTTACACCAACCGTTCATAGGAGTTTTCCTAAGAAGGAGACTCACACGGTTCTTGTGCACGGTTTGAGTAACCATATGCAAACAATGTGTTTCTCTTTTGTTAATAAACCTCTAAAAGCTATACGACCATGCATCCCGATGTGCATTTCTATAAACATCATGAAACACCATTAACCTTCTTGAAAAGGAAACATATTTTCTCTTACTGGGCTCCAAGATTTTAGAAAATCTATGCACCCTTACCAATTCACTTATTTCAATGTTTTTAGAGACTGATGCTGTAAAAACTCATGTGAACTCCTGAGACACCCCTCAGGACTTTAAACAAGACTAAAAAACACACACATTTGAGTGTTCAAACTCTCATAATTTCATTCTAAATAATATTTTACAATTTGGTCCGACACCAAATTGAAAAATCAAATTCCACTAAAAAAATTCATCTGATCCAAAAACACGGGATGTTACTGGACTATAATTCCTCAAGGGGGATACATTAAATACGTCATGTACTTGAGACATGGTTGGTGGTAGTGATATATAATAGTCCATTGCTCCAACAAAATCATGAATCTCAAATGGGACGATGTAACTAGGAATTACCTTTCCCTTATTTCCAAATCACAAGACTCTCTTCTATAAAACCCCACAATTTTATAGTACAATATGTCTTTAAAGTAATTCAATAACTTGTACTACACCGAATACCGAGTTCGAGCGCACCATGACTTACTAAACGAGACGATCAAAAAGTAGTTATGAATAGTATTAACTAAATTTTTAATTTTATATACTCTATATAATTTTAGAATCCATATTATGTGTTTCTTAGACATATTATAAGAAAAAATTCAATCTTTTTCAGATATAATAACTATTTTTCAAAAAATGAAAATTTACCACCTTTTAATAGAGAACCCTTTTTAAAACCAATATTTGACACTTTTATATATTCAATTTAATGAAATTAAATTATTATTTAGAATTGGGACACAAAAATTTAGTCCTGATAAATTTTTGGTACTTTTCTGATAACTTTAATATTTTGATGAATAGTGAAAAATAATAAATTTTAATTGAAACAAGTTTTTTAATCAATATAATTTGTAGTGAAAAATTATAAATTTGAATGGGTTGTAAGTACAATTAAATTATATTTTTATCATTGTATACAATTTAGGTCATTATAAGTAATTTCACATTTAAATTTCACATAAAAACATGTCAATCTTTTGTTAGTTTTTGCTTTTTAAAAAACTGCCTTTTGGTTTTGACAACGGGAATTAATTTTAAATTAATTAATTCAACTTCCATGTTTTGAATTTGGTAAAATATAATTCATTTTTGAATTTTTAATATCAAAATTATCTAATCATTAATTTTTTGTATTTTTCCGAAAACATTTAATTGTTGATGAATAGTGAAAAACATTGCGTTATTGTTTAAAACCAACTTTTTATTTAAGTAATTATTTATTGTATTTAAATTTATTTTAAGTAAAAATAGATATATAATACCATATAAGTTCATTTTAAGTCATTGGAGTCATTTTATAATAAAAGTATATGTATAAAATTTTATTGAACCTTTTAACTTCTTTTACCCACCTTCTTGGCACATTTGCAAATTTGCAAAAAACATAATTTTTTGCTTCTGTGAATTAAATTTTAAAAATATGAGAGATAAGGCTGATATTAGTAAGTAAAATGTGGTTCAATAAGATGAAAATAATTTCTGGTGAATAGTAACTTTTGACTTTTATTTACCACGATTAAAAATAAAAAGGGTAATTAAAGGTAAAAATAATATTATAATTACCCTAACACATGTTCTAATTATATTGAATAAGTGTATTTCAACCAAAACCAATACTAGTAATAAAAGATGATGCTTTTGGTCCACTTGTATTAGATTAGGATATTTATTATTATTTTATTTAAAGTAGAGTTAAAATTGTAAAATCCAATGTTTAATAACTAAACCATTTTTAATTTAGGGTTATTCATAAAATTGATTCGATTATAAATATGAATTATAGATAAAAAAGAGATTTCCTATATCATGATATTTTATTTATAATTTTTATACATTAAATGATTAAATCTATTAATGAAACAATAATGATATATTAATTACCTTATCAATGAAACATTAAAATAATTGATATTATAAATATTAAAATACATGTAAATTGAAACTTTTAATGAATTAAAAAACTTTTATCGGTTAATATGACATGTTAGGGTTCATTTAACTAATAAATTTCTAAGTGATAATTTTTTTATGAATTTAATAAAAATAAAATACTACATAGTTTCAAAAATGACATAAATGAGTTTTTAAATAAAATACCATATTATTAAATTATATAATAGTCCTAAAAATCCAAGGATTGAAAAAAGGACTTATATGATAACATATATTTCATTAATGAACCCCTTGGGGTTCTCTTGGAATTTTATAGTATGTTTGTTAACCTTATAATATAAAAATACAAGGAGACATGGTAAATGTTAAACTATTTAATTAAGAGTAAAATCTAAAAGATAAGGTTAATATGGTAACCACAACATGTCTAAAACCTATTGGTTGAAAGGATTTCGACCCATATCCACATAATTATCTAAATAAATTTATTTTTAGCCATTATACAACAATTATTATTGTATAATAAAATAATATTTCATGTTTTTCCTAAGGTGCCCCTCACCCCTTTTATAAAAGGGAACCTCCCATTCTCTCAAATTTACACCACAAAAGCCATTTGGATCAGCCAAAACCTGCCCAAATATAATCCAAACCATCCTAAATTCAACCTAGAGGCATTAAATTGAGAATAAATCCAATATAAGGATCCCTTTTTTTCAAATCAAAAGGAAGCACCTGAAGAAAGGGGATTAATTTCATCACCTCTTTCAAAGTTATCTTCTTCTGCCACTTTCTCTTTCTTTATTATTTCCATACCAAAATAATAACTTCAGTACCTTCTACATACTGTGATGATATTATAAATATGTTAGAACCATATTCATTATTCTATCTATCCTATGAATGATAATGTCACCATGCGTTCGTACGTACGACTTACCATCTCTACGTCGTGGTGTAATTTGTTATTCAACACTATGTTATTTGAATGGATATAATGATGAGTAATATGTATATAAATAATGAAAATAAAATGATAATATATCTTGAAAATTAATATACCATCATATTCCACACCTTTTAATCATTATGGAAATGATATCATTGTTCGTGTGTACGTATGGCTTACCATCTCCACGACACGATGAGATTCATTTACAAATTCACCATTCAACGATGATTATAAAAAAATATATTATTAATAAGTATTTAATATATGAAATAATAATTCTAATGAATATATATATATATATATGAATTTAAATATATCTTATTCACTTAGTTCCGTTCAATACGATATGAAAACGGAAACAACATTTATGCGTACGTACGACCAAACATCTCCATAAATGGTGTTTTCTATTTCATATATCTGTCTTTTAGACATATTTATATTCTAAATATATATGATATATAAATCTGGTTTTATATTCTGGAATTATTTAAATCATGATTTAAGTGATATGATCAAGAATAACAAGTTAAAACACATACGATAAAGAAAGCAAATATTACCCGAAATGTTAATTTAACAAGGAAATTGTTATTAAATAGATAGTATAAAGTCATAAATGAATAATGTATGATATCATAAATATTAATATGATTACTGTATAAATTAATAACATACTATGGTCAACATTCAAGAGGTTAAACGTACCCACGACTAAAGTAACGTAAAAGGTAAGGGTTAATTCCTCAATCTCATTATTATCTGAGATTGTTTAAATGTATGTATTTACTAGGAAATATTTATCATCCATGTCCATGTTTCATAAAAATGTTATCAGAAAAAATATTTTAAGGTTTTATGTTAGGTACTCTTTAACTATATCATCATTTTAAATGTTTTGAAGATTTATTTTCTCTAAATCTATTTAATTAATGTCAATGTTTTAAAAATGATTTTAAGGATTTATTCATATGGACATAATTATTTTAAAATGTTAATTGCTTTAAAAAGTATCAAAGTGTTATGGGACACTTTGATTCAAAAATCACTTCTAAATGACTTCTTTTATAAATTTTAAGATTTCTATATGATTTCATGAAAAAATGGTATTTCTCTCAAAGAGTTTTACTGATCATATTCAACTATTTCAACATAATTTAATGGATATTATTCTTGATTGAGGTTGATTTATTATAGATACAATCTTCCATATTGTATTGAAGGTATTGTGATATGTTTGACTATTGATGTTCTATTTTTATACCATTCTTGGTTTATGGTTAAAGTATTGAAATTTCATATGGTAGTTTTAATACGAATGTTTATGTTATGTTTCAACATTTTTATATGAGGAATGTAGTGAACTTAGTAAGTGATGGATGGAGCCCGCTATAGCCCCTAGATGCATCAGTAGGTCTCTTAAGACCAACTAGTGTCTTAGCATAAGGCCTTGAGGCAAATTTTATTTGTAGTCTTAGCATTAGGCCTTGACTATGTGGTAATGATGTTCAGCGTTAGGAATTACCTCATTATGAAATTAGTTATTACATGTGATTATTCGACTAGTATAATATCCACGTTCATGTTTATATGGCGACGTTTGATTTTTTTTCCATATTATGTACAAGATTATTTTTAAAAAGGCTGTTGTTTTTATAACACATCTTGCCTTAAATGTTTATAGCTTCTACTAAATTATTTACCCTTTCTGAGCATCTGACCTCACCCCTTTCATATGTTTTATTTTCCCAGGATTCTAAGAACTGTATTATGATTGATATACAGGGTTAAGATAAAGGGAATAATGGAATTCTCAAATAACTATCTATGCTGTATTTTATGTTTGAAATTGTAATGTAAAGTTAATGTACGTAATCTATTTTCCATGACTCTGAAACTGATTGGTCCTTCAGGACTTGATTCCTTATAATCATGCAAATGTATTAAAATAATTCACTGAATCTAGGTAACTAGGGTCTGGGCGTTAGAGTTGTTATCATAGGAATTGTAGTACAATCCTTGGAAACAAGTTTTAGAAAAACTCTGATTGGATAACATTACACTAAGATATACTTTGAGGATTAGTATAGAAGAACTTCCCTAGAATTTTGGTAATGTAGAAATTTTGTGAATTTTCCATGAAATACATCCCAATATGGATACAATTAGGTAGAGGCATCTCTGGCACAGATGTAACTAGGAGTGAAAACTCTAACAAGGTGTTTCGGGCTTAACCTGGGGTATACTGGTACACGACAACGGGTCTTGTTGAACTATTGGTTATGACACTCTAGGGGGATATGCTTAGGATAATTCAAATTTTATTTACAAGCCATTATGAAAGATTTAGTTTAAATAATTTCTCATAGAAAACATTTTTTATTATAGATTATATGCATACTCTTTTCAATTTATGTTAGGTATTTTACATGTTTGGAATTATGTATTGCGATTCATAAACTAACCTAGTGTATGCCATTATTTAGAAATGGCGCCCAGTAGAAGGAATGAGAACTTCATCAATACGCATGATCCAAAGAGTTAGAAGGATCATATATTTCATGGTCATGATCCAACATTTAGAAGGGAAATATTTTCCCACGTATTATCATCATATGAAGAAATAGTATCATATTTTAATAAGATAAGTAAAAAATTATCTAAGTTATATGGCTTTGATGGGAAGCCAAAGAAGAAAATGATGGTAGAGAGATAGATGGATAAAGGGAAGAAGGGAAAGAAGGATTTTCCCATATGTGATAACTATGGAAAGAATCACCTTGGTATATGCTTGAAGAGAATGAGAGTTTTTTATAAGTGTGAAGGAAAAGGACACCATGTACGTGATTGGAAGGGTATGAAAAATGTTTCAAATGTACAATGTTTCATCTATAAAGAGTTGGGAAAGTATGCCAATCAATTTCGCAATCATCAAATTATACCCCAAATGATGTTATTGGATAACAATAAAGTTATGATTCTACCAAAAATTAAGAGGAATAATTAGTTTTCTTATAGTATATCATTTGAGTGTTGTATCAACGATGTACTAGTTATATTAATTATGGAAATAAATAAGGATTATACTACAACAATATTTAATTAAGGATTTGAGATTATATGGTAATAATAAAAGTGACTTAACAACAAGTTAAACTTTATGGAAATTACCTGGTTAAAGGTAATATAAAACTTAATATAAACCAGATACTGAGGTAGTTATTTTTTGAATAAGAGATGACTAATTTGGATAAATTATATTGGATATTCTTGACTACCTTGAAACAGATTAATGGTTTGTTTATTCCATCATTGTTGGATTATAATTTTTTTTTGAATATTAGAAATATATCTAGTATTATATAAGTAATAAGGAAACATGAATTCAATCAATAAAGTTTTATGGTAATTCAGGGTGTTACCATGTTTTAAGAGAATACATGATGAAGGTACTCACATGTTATTATGTGAAAAAAGAGATCTTCATTATGTTTTGTTCACCTTCCTTATAAATTTATGGGCTATGATTTTGGACACAAGTATTTTGGATAAGTCTAAATGTTGGAATGAATTAATATGGACATTAGATACTATGGTTTAATATTAAAACATTTCTTATGATTATTTTTGGATTTTTTATAAAATGGACTACATGAAGGATGGGAAACAACCCATCGCGTCCGGAAATCCCACAAGGCTTGAACCCACAATCGAAGGGAGACAAAGGTGAATCACCTAACATTTGCCTATGTGATATCCTGGTTTGTATAATTTATTTTTTTAATGATCTGATAAATGAATTATAAATTCATGTTTTTGAAACCCTATACGATTAGGATAAATATAATAATTTTTAATTCTATTATCTTTTATAGTGAAAGATGAGTTTGTGGTAGAAGTTAGTTGATGGATAGAACTCTACTTGTGATGTATTTTTTTCTCTTATTCTATGAGTAAATTAATTATTAAACATTAGGTAAGGGATCATAAAACCAAAAATGTGTTATCCTAATACCTTATGTTTTGTTGACCTGATGGTATTTAAATCATTATAGATTTATGGCTTCGTGGCCCTTAATATTCAATTTATTGTTCACTTGTTTGTGATTTATGACCTCAATCAATCACTATAAATATTTAGGGTTTCCCAAAATTATGTGTCTTTAATTTCCACAAATTTTCTTCTATTCAAGATCATATTTTTGTGGCAACGTTTTCATTTCCCATTCCCTCTTATTAAGACAAAATTTTATTTACCCTATTTCAGATGTGGGTTTTCCACAATGGAATTTTCTATTTTTAACATTTTATTTTAGAATAATAATTTCAAATTTATAGGACACAATTTATTTAAGGAGGATATAATGTAACACCCCCATGATTTGAAATTTTGTTTTCTCTTTAAAGTAATTCAATAACTTGCACTACACGCAACACCGAGTTCGAGTGCACCACGACTTACCAAACGATCCATTCAAAAAGAAGGTATGAATAGTATTAATGAAAATTTTAATTTAATATACTCTATATAATTTTAGAATCCATATTATGTGTCTCTTATACATAATATAAAAAAATTCATTTTTTTCAGATAAAAGAAGTATTTTTCAAAAAAATGAAAATTTTCCTCCTTTTAATGGTGATCCCTTTTTAAAAACAATATTTGACACTTTTATATATTCAATGTAATGAAATTAAATTCTTTTTTATAAGATAGACATAAAAATTTAGTCTGGATAAATTTTTGTAACCTTTTTGATAACTTTTATATTTTGATGAATAGTGAGAAATACTAAATTTTAATTAAAAACAAATTTTTTAATCAAAATAACTGATAGTGTTAAATCATGTATTTAAATGGTTTGGAAGTATAATTAGATAATATTTTTATCATTTAATACAATTTAAGTCATTATAAGTAATTTCACATTTAAATTTGACCTAAACACATGTGAATCTTTTGATAGTTTTTACTTTTTAAAAACATGCGTTTTGGTTTTGACAATGGGAATTAATTTTAAATTACTTAATTCAAATTTTATGTTTTTAATTTGGTAAAATATAATTCATTTTTTAATTTTTAATATCAAAATTATCTTAGGGTGAATTTTTGGTATTTTTCTGAAAACATTCAATTTTTTGATTTATAGTGAAAAAACAGAGCGTTATTATTTAAAACGACATTTTATTTAAATAATTATTTATTTTATTTAAATTTATTTGAAATAAGAATAGATATATAATACCTATATAATTTCAATTTAATTAATTGGAGTCATTTTGTAATAAAATTAGATGTGTAAAATTTTATTGAACTTTTTAACTTCTTTTACCCACCTTTTAGGCACATTTGCAAATTTGCATAAAACACAATTTTACCTCTTCTATAAATTTAATTTAAAAAATTCAAGAGATTTAGGTTGAAATCAGTAATTAAAATGTTGTTCAATAAGATGAAAATAATTTTTAGTGAATAGTAACTTTTTACTTTTATTTACCACGATTAAAAATAAATAGGGTAATTAAAGGTAAAAATGATATTATAATTATGCTAACACATGTCTTAATTCTATTGGATATGTGTATTTATAACAAAAACAAACTTATAAATAAAAGAGGATCCTTTTGGTTCACTTGGATTAGATTAGGACATTAATATTATTATTTTATTTAAAGAAGAGTTAAAATTGTAAAATTCAAAGTTTAATAACTAAACCATTTTTAATATAGGTTTATACATATAATAAATTGAATTATAAATATTAATTAGAAATATAAAAATATTTCCTACATCATTATATTTAATTTATAATTTTTAGACTTTAAATAAATTAATTAATTTTTGTCAAAATAATGATGCAACAATTACCTTATTAATGAAATATTAAAATAATTGATATAATAAATATTAAAATAAATGTAAATTGAAACTTTTGATGCATTACACAAAATTTATATGTTAATATGACATGTTAGGGTTCATTAAATGAATTTGGTTTATGTGATAAAGTTGTTATGACTTTATCAAAAATCAAAAACTAAATAGTGTCAAAATTGACATAAATGAGTTTTTATAAAAAATACTATATTATTAAATTATATATTAGACTTAAAAATATATGGATTGGCCAAAAAACTTATATAATAATATATATGTCATTAATGAACCACTTTTGGTTCACTTGGTATTTTATAGTATGTTTATTAACCATATAATATACAAATACTAGGAGACATGGTAAATGTTAAACTATTTAACTAAGAGTTAAATCTAAAATATAAGGTTAATATGGTAACCTAAGCTTGTCTAAAACCTATTAGTTGAACATATTTCGACCCATAACCACCTAAGACTCTAAATTAGTTCATTTGGAGCCATTATAAACCAAATATGATTGTATAATAAAATAATATTTCAAGTTTTTCCTAAGGTGCCCCTCACCCCTCTTATAAAAGGGATCTTCCCCTTCTCTCAAATTCGCACCTAAAAAGCCATTTGGCTCAGAAAATACCTTACCAAATATCCTCCCACAATCCTCACTTCAAAATAGAGGCCTTCACTTGAGGATAAATCCAATATAAAGATCCCTTTTGTTCAAATCAAAAAGAAGCACCTAAAGAAGAGGTAATAATTTCATAACATCTTTCAAAGATATATTCTACTTACACTTTCTCTTTCTTTGTCATTTCCATACCAAAATAATAACCCCAGTACCTTATACATACTGTGATTTTATTATAAATATTTTACAATCATATTTATTATTCTATCCATCCTTCAAATGATTATGTCACCATGCATGCGTACGTACAGCTTGCCATCTCCACACCATGGTGTAATTTGTTATTCAACACAATGTTATTTGGATGGATATAATGATGAGTAATATGTATATAAATAATGAAAATAACATGCTAATGTCTTTTTAGAATTAATATTCCATCCAATTCCACATCTTTTAATCATTAAGGAAATGATATCATCGCTCGTGTGTATGTATGACTTTCCGTCTCCACGACGTGATGAGATTCATTTCCACATTCCCCATTCAACGATGATTATAAATATATATCTTATTAATAAGTTTGTAATATATGACATCATAATTCTACTGAATATATATATATATATATGTAAAATATAAATGAATTTAAATATATTTTATTCACTTAGTTCCATTTAATACGATATGAAAAGTGAAACAACGTTTATGCGTACGTACAACCTACCATCTCCATAAACAATGTTTTCCATTTCATATATATGTGTGTGTTATACGTATTTATATTCTAAATATATATGATATATAAATCATGTTGTATATTTCTAATGTATTTAAATCATGATCTAAGTGATACGATCAAGAATAAAAAGTAAAAACACGTATGATAATGAAAGCAATTATTACCAGAAATGTTAATTTATCCTGGAAATTATTATTAAATAGGTAGTATAAAGTCATAAATGAATCATGTATGATATCATAAGTGTTAATATAGTTTTGGTATAATTTAATAACATACTATGGTCATCATAAAAGAGGTCAAACATACCTGCAACTAAAGGAAAGTACAAGGTAAGGGTTAATTTCTCAATATCATTATTATCCGAGATTGTTTATATGTATGTATTTACTGGGATATATTTGTCATCCATGTCCATGTTTCATAAAAATGTTTTTGAAAGGAATATTTTAAGGTTTTATTGAAGGGACTCTTTAACTAGATCTTCATTTTAAATGTTTTGAAGATTTATTTTTTCTAAATATATTTAATTAATCTCACTGTTTTCAAAATGAATTTAATTATTTATTCGTATGGACATAATTATTTTAAAATGTTAATTAATTACAATAGTTTCAAAGTGGTATGGGACACTTTGATTCAAAAATCACATTTAAATGAATTCCTTTATGAATTTTGCGATTTTTAAAAGATTTCATTAAAAAATGGTATTTCTCTCAAAGTGTTTTACCGATCATTTTCATATATGTCAACATTATTTTTTGTATATTATTCTTGATTGTGGTTGATTTATTATAGATACAATCTTATATATTTTATTTAAGGTATTGTGATATGTTTGACTATGTATGTTCTATTTTTATACCATTCATGGTTTATGGATAAAGTATTGACATTTCATATGACAGTTTTAATACGAATTTTTATGTTATGTTTCAACATTTTTATATGAGGAATGCAGTGGACTTAGAAAGTGATGGGTGGAGCCCGATATAGATCCTCGATGAATCGGTAGGTCTAATGAGAAAAACTAGTGTCTTGGCATCAGGAAATGGCCAAAATATTATTTTTATTCTTGGCACAAGGCCATGACTATGTGGTAATGATGTCCGGCGTTAGACATTCCCTCATTTTGAAATTAGTTTTAAATGTGATTATTCGACTAGTAGAATATCCATGTGCATATTTATATGATGATTTATGATTTATTTTTTCCATATTATGTTCAAGATTATGTTTGGAAAGGATGTTTTTTTTATTACACACCTTACCTTAAAAGATTATTGCTTTCACTATATTATTTTCCTTACTGAGCATCTGAGCTCACCCCTTTATTATGTTTTATTTTCTCAGGATTCTAAGAAGTTTATTATGATTGATATGTAGGGATAAGATAAAGAGAATAATGGCATTCTAAAATAACTATCTATGTTGTATTTTATGTTTGAAATTGTAATGTAAGGTTAATGTATGTAATCTATTTTCCATGACCGCTAAACTGATCGGTCCTTTTGGACCTAATTCCTTGTAATCATGCCAATGTTTTAAAATATTGCACTATATCTAGGTAATTGGGGTCGGGGAGTTACACTTCCATTTAGATTTAAATAGGAACACATTATCTACATCCTTAAAATTTAGGTCTCTTTAATGGTTATCATAATTGATCTTTAGTAAAACATAAGAGACCCGAATGTGATGCTAGATGTTATTAACCATTTATAATATTTATTGTACCATTTTAGGTATCAAATAATAGAATTCCCTAACTTCATCCCAATACATAGGTGTTCTACATCTCTTCCCATAAAGGTATTTATATAGATCCCTTTGGGTGGTTGAGTGAAAGATATTATTATATGATAAATCAACCACAGGATAATGTTAATCCAATGATCCTTTTTATTATATTGAGAATTATCTCAATATTTATCCATGTGTCTAGATATTCTACTCAAATTGGCCATTATTTTGGGTGAAAATATGTACTGAAGTTCGACTAAGTGTTTAAAGCATGTTAGATTTGTTTCCTGAACATAAAGGTAAATATTGAATCTCGATTGGATGTGATCTATAATGTTTCTCCATACAACCTCACCACTTATTTAATGTATATCCTTTAAATTTTATTGAGTAACAAGTCCTATTGGATAATAATGAAATGAATAATATTAGTAAGATGATCTACCACCACCCATATAGAATTTTTTCCTATGGATTTATTGAAATACTAGAGAAAAATTTCATAGTGATGTTTTCCATTTTCAACATAGTTATGGGTAATGGTTGTATCACCCCCTTAGACTTTTTTCCTTTCTACCTTGACTTACTAACATACCAATAATATTAACGTATATTAGATTATCTCTTTCATCATATTGTCCCACAAATAGTGATATCAGAGATCCTGACACATCTTCATTCTCCGAAGGTGGATGGAGATGGACAAGCTATGTAAAACATTCAATAGCTACTTATTTATTTAAGGATTTTATTTCACACATAGTCATGCCCCAAATATTATAACTCCTTCTTCTTAAAATTTGAACCATGTGGATTTAAATTTTATTATAGCATCTACCTTCTTCTATATTTAAACACCTTCCATTTGAGCATCTTTATCATCTCTAGAAGGTATGGATGAGAAATTATTTGAGAAATTAATGATGATATTCATTTCATTATGACTTCTATGGAAATCATTTTAAAGATAAAAAATAATGGATTATTCACAATTCTCATTATAGATCAAGCTTCAAGATCATTTCTACTTATACCATTTGATAAATTATTCACCTTCCTTGGATGGTAGTATATTGAATAGTCATTTTCCATGATCATATCTACCCATATTTATTGGATCATGTTAAGATCCTTATATAGGAATATATATTTAGGGCTCTTATGATTTTTATATATTTCACACTTCTCACTGTAGAGATAATTTCACCAAATTTTCAATGTGAAGATTCCTACATCCAACTTCATATCATATGTTGGGTAGTTATACTCACGAACTTTTAACTACCATGAGTTTTAGTCTATCACTTTGTTATTTTTCAATAGCATACAACCAAAACATTTCTTCGAAGTATCACTATATACCATAAACACTCCCCCATTTGTGGGTAGTTTAAGTACTAGTGTAGTTATAAGCCTCTATTTTGATGCCTTAAAACTATCTTTGCATTCGTTGGTCCAAAAAACCATTTATCCCTTACAAGTAAGATTAGTAAGAGGGTTTGATAATCATAAGAATTTTCCCACAAACCATCATTAATAATCATCTAGTTAAATTAATCTACGTATGTACATCAAATATATTGATCTGGGCCACTCCTCAATTGTATTTATCTTAGAAGAGTCGAAAGATATCCCTTTACTAGTGATTCCATACATTTATAATGATACTTCATATAACAAGAAATTAATTTTTCATTACATTATATATAGTTTCCCCTTTCAAAAAGTCTTTATCATAATATTCAAATTCTCATCATTCTAATAATTTATTTTTGATAATATCAGATTATCTTCTATAAAGACTACCAAAAATTTGTTAATGTAATATATAAAGTGTATTTATTAAGACTTTGAATATTTCTATAGTATTAGTGAGTCTAAAGGGAATAAATATACATTCATACTGTTCAAATGTTATATGAAAACTTTCTTGGTAATATCTTCCTTCTTTACCTTTATTTGGTGATACCCTAACTAAGGGTCAACTATAGAGATTTTCTGGATCCCATCTAGTTGATTGAACAAGTAATCAATCAATAGAAAGTGATACTTGTTCTTTATTATGATTATATTGATTTCTTAATATTTAATGAAATGATGCATTATCCTATCTGTATTTTTGATGAAGAGGACTGGTGCATCCCATGATGAAGCACATGGGTTTATAAAACCGTTGAATAAAGTCCCTTGAAAATGCTTCTTTAGTTCTTACACCTCAATGGTGTCTAATTTTTAGGGAATTTTGGATAAGGAAATATATCTATGTATACATTCAATTAAGGATTCAACCTATTTATCAGGATTTTGATCAAGAAAATACTCAGAGAATACATCAGTACAGTATCTCACAATGTCAAGGTCTTCAAGAATGATTCTCTTCATTATCTCAATAATTTGAGATAGAGATTATTACTCATAATCAAATAATATCTACATTTTTTTTAAGAAGATTCCAAAGGATATTCATCGTCCTCCATACACTTATAAAATTAAATGATGACTCTAGATGTGAAGAGTGATATCCGTCTCTCGATAGTTAAAAAAAATTTATATATGGACAACCAATCCATGCTCAATATAACATAAAATTCCACTAAAAAAAGCATGATAATATTTTACCATAGATCCAGTCAAAAAATATTGAATGGGTAAGAGTTATATACATGGGATGAAATAATCGATCTATTTTCTATTATCAAAGATAAATAAAATCCAATTTTTTGAGGTCATGTTTGAATAGTGTATCTAAACTTGCATGATTTGAAAGAATGTGTAGAAACAAAATCAAATATTATGACTTCTATTATTGAATGAATAACCAGTGTATCTGAAACCACATAATTTTTAAGATCCACCTAAATTATAGTAAACAAATATGTACTTCCTTTCTCTCTTGGCCTTGGAGGTTGTTTTCATTGATTCTTGCTGATAACCCTTGGATCAGGTCATTGGATTTATAATGCTTGTGTTCCTTGCTATTGAAAAAAATTTATTATAGGAAGAGTGTTGAAAATAACCCTATTTTATTTTGTCACATTAGTGGAGATATACATCTCCCTATGAAATTTATTATCTTAATTTCCCTTGATGCACATGGAATTTTCTATTTTTTATGATTTTCTAATCTAGTTCTAATTATTTATCTAACCATTTTTTGTTTTTTTGTAGTTTTTTTTATTTTTGATTTTTTGATATGCTTTAGTTAATTTATATTTTAATATTAGTAATTTATTATTTTTATTAGTTTATATTAATTTTATATATTATTAACATTCAATATCTAACACTATTTTATTATTTTTAGTAGTTTAATTAATATTATATTTATTATCAGTTTATTAATTTTCATTAATATTTATACTAATTTTCTATATTAATATTATATATTGTTGTATATAATTAGTAGTATCAAAAATAGTAATAATAATTTATTATTTTATTATTATTATTTTGATTTTAGATTAATATTTAATTATAGTATTATTATAATTTTATATACCTTCTATTGAATTATTATGTATTGTATTAGTATTCGTAATTGAATGTGTGTGTGTATATATTTATATTATTCTAGTAATTATAATAATTATTATTATTATCTTAATTATAATTATTATTTATATTATTAGTATTATTTTTATTATTATTTTACTTTTAGGTAATAGGATTTTTTATTTTGAATTTGGAGTTTGAAGCTTACTTTTTACACTTCTTTTTTTCATCTAAGAAGTATTTTTATTGGGGTGGGGGGTGTATCCTCCACATTATCCTTTAAAATTGGGAAAACCCTAACAGGCAGCCACGGACCTCTCATCACCATACCACACTGCATCCAATCCATCCACCAAGTATGTTGCCTCCCTATATTACACAAGCAACATGCACAACCTCCATCCACTAAGCACCACTAGGCAATGATTCTTCCCCACCTCCTACAATAACCCTAGGCATGAGGCCTTACAGTGCCTACCTCATCCTCCACCTACTGCAACACATCACCACCCCCTCATTCACCCTCAATAGGTGACATCCCTCTCTCTCTATGCATAACCACATACACCTTTATCCTACTTAAAAACCCCAAACACGATTCCACATACTTGCAGCGCAGAAGGATGATGCCCAAGAGGAAGTACACCCCCTCGTGTTTAAAATCATATGAACACTCTTTTCTATACATGCAACAACAACCCACACTAGGTGGATCCTCTGCCACTATGAACCAGCGACAACGACCTCCACCTCCTGTTCACTAGACAACACACCACACCTAAGGAAAAAGTTCATATTCTAGAATTTTCTACCGAGTCATTATTTGCGGGTTGTGAACTACATTAATGCACACAATTGATTCTATTTTCTTCTGAATATAGATTCTACATGATAAGAGTGAACTTGGATCTAATCATTTTTTTCTTGTTGGCGAGCTTTCTCAGTGGTTCACATCAGCATTGTGGTGATCGAAGGATGATGGTTATTATTGAGTGATCATATATGGTAGCTTTAGGTGATATTCATGTTCACACAAACATAGTGATATATTATTTTTATTATTTTACATATTGTGGTGTCTTCACGACTAGGTAATTTTCTTACTGTTGGAGTTGCAATGAATGTGACGAAGTATGCATTCCTTTATTTTGTTTTAATATTTGATTTTTAGTTAATTAATTTTTATTGGATTTTTATATCATTAATTATATTTGTGTTATAATTAATTGTAATTTGGGATTTGGAAACATGATTTAGATCCCATTAATGTGATACCTAATAAGTAATAATGAGAGGCGGATTATCAGAAAAATTATTTATCTGAAAGTCGATCACGTTTGTGAGAGAATTTTCAATCACACATGAGATAATTTAAAATTAATAATTATATTAATTGAATTTTTTGTTATCCTTAAAACATACATGAGTGATACATAATAATTAATCTCACTTGGTAATCACTGTTATAGATAGATACATAGAATTTGTGAGATACGATTCATTGAATTTCACAAAATGATTCAATGCTAATGTGATGAAATAATTATTCATCAAATTAGAGAAAATATTTATGGATGTTTTTTTTGTAAAAAATAGAATACTATATAACATTTGAGAATGAGACTTGATAGTAATTTTATTAAATTGTACATTGTTTATTATTTAATGAATAAATATTTAGCTGTAGGAATTATATAATTGGCATTGCATGCACCTAAATGGACATCACAACTCTAACACTTCCATCTCCAACTATTTCTTCTATAGATTAAATTAGTTTTCTAAGATATAATTAATTACTTTAATTAATAATATTTATTTTTTTTATTTTTTTTATTTTTTTGTTGTTAATCACATTAAAAAAACTCTTCTGCCTAAAAGTTTTTCCAACATGATTTTATTAGTGTCTATGGGCATTATCTCTATGGATCGACCCTACTCACCGCTTCTATATTTGTTTATAGGTTTATAAATTTAAAAGTTTTCACATGTTTTAATGTGCGTGTAAAATTTTTGGTTCCATTTCTAGGGAGAATTTTAGCATTAAGAGTCCCATAAAAAGAGTTATTTAGGTTAAAAATAAAAAAAATAATAAAAAAACAAAAAAAACACAAAAAAGTTCAACTATACTTTGGTTGTTTCTTTGGTTAGTGTAGGAAAAATTACATGACACCTAGAAGTTCCAAATGTAATGGTAAAAACCATAAAAATACAATCAACACCTTCCCTATAAGCCCAAAACTCATGGTAGAGTTTAATTATTCACTGCACATGAGGTCTCAAAATATTCTTTGTTATTATAATGATTTTCAATCATGTCCGTGTTATGGTCCACATGATAATTCTCTATGATGTTATGCTGAAATTACTTTCACATCTTTTACTCATTTTTAAAGTTAAAAAATTCCTCAAAATACAGAACATGATACTTCATGTGAAAAAATGCATGAATAATAGGGAACATGTTGTTTTTGGCTATAACTAAGACAAATAAGAGGTTTGATCTTCATATTGAACATAAATTTTTTTCTGATCATATTTTAATTCAAAAATTTCATTAATTTAGTTTTTGGTTTATATTCTCACAAACACATACATTTGTGTTACTAATGAATTTGATTTTATGTTAATTTTAGGAAATTATTATTTGTCAAAATATTTATTATCGAATCATATTCATGTCATTGATCTGGGAGGGATATTTGTTGATGTATTTAATGTTTATTTTAATTCAGTATGAAAACATTATTTTACAACCTTTGTGTGCAAGAGTAATGTAAGTAATAAACTTTATGTCTGAAACAACACATATAGATCTTATACCGTCCGTTTGGATGAAACGTTAGGTTTAAGAGAAAAAAGGTGTGGATAATGGACCATACGTTTGAAGGAAACACTATGTTTGAGGAAGAAAACATATGGTACATCAACCCTACTTTTGTAATCAAACCTACATTGTCAACCCTACATTTAGAGTTTTTTCATTATGTGAAGGAACCCTATATTTGACTATTATGTTACGGAGTTTTTAATCAGTGATATTATTTTTTATTTATTCAATGGTGTTGTTAGATATAAAAGCTATTCAAATCTTGTTTATGACTATTTCAAATGATCATTATGATTGATTTAAAGTCTCATAATCAATGGAGGAATTTTTTTACAATTCTTATGGAAAGTTATGTCCTATCATGAATTTTTTCTCATTCAAATATTCACAATTTATTATGTTATATTTTGGGAGTTGGGTTGACATTGAGCTATTAGAACAATAATATAAATATCAAGACAGCCTTCATCAGAAGAAGAGATGAATATTTTTAAAAAGGTGATATACATATAAATTTATTTTGACCATCATTAATAGATACACTTTGGGGACATGAACATCTTGATCTATCGGCTCATTGTTATTGTTGTTGTTGCTACTACACATTGTCATTACATCTTCTTCTAAAAATAAGGAATTTTGTTGATAGAGATACACTTTGGAGGAATAAATGTTTGTACATATATCTACTGTTTCTATATCATAGTTTGAATAATGACTATGAGACATTGAAGATCTATTCGATGTTTTGCTTTATTGAAGATATGAATACATCTGTTAGTTCTTACTATAATTGGATTGTTTAATATGTATCCTCAATAAAATCAATCTCTATTTATTCGATACAGTTTTGAAATCTCGTACTCAATTGTGGTTAAGTTTCAACTTCTTTCACTATGTTTTGGATTTATGGTTCCCCATAAACAAACCAAAAGGCTTTGAAAAGACTTATTATAAAGGTTTCAACTACCTTCACTCATTTTAGGATTTTAAAGGTCTTAGGATAACATGACCTAATGAAAATCACCAAGGTTAAGGATTCAAGAATTGGTGGAGTGGACTAAGGGATATTTGTTCCAAAAAACACTATACATATAAGTGTTCATTTCCTTCATTTATTTCTACTACTCTATCATTTTGAGAGAAAATGAATGATATACTTCTTAGCAAGGGAGGTGTTTTTAATCTATGAAAGTTTTGAAAACCATAATTCACCCCCTCTAATGATTATGCATTCATCATTATCAACATAACCTAAAAAAATTTCATTCCTCAATGGATGATCTAGAAAATAAATCAACTCATCTTTTCCAAATAGTTACGTCACTAACATTTCATGATCCAATTCAAAAAAATTATATTAAAGAAAGTCTAGAAGAGGTTAAATTTGGACAAAGTCGATGTCGCAATTATGATAATGATACTAATTTGATTAATCCAACTTATTATCATACCATTGATGAATCCACTTTATCAAAATTTTATTCTTCCAAGATAATCAAATTTCAATAATAGGAGAGCGTAGTATTTCAATATGTTGAATATAATGGTACCTTAAAAAAGTGATTTCGTGTCCTTATTATGTGAGTTCACAACCCATCTATCTCAAAGTGAAAGAATATTAATTAAATGTATATAAAAATAATCCTTTTTTAGATGAAGAGGAAATTTAAGTGAGACCCTTATTTACTATGATAGAGTCACAATTGAACTAAGACACCATAGATTTCCACACACAAGAGAACATCACTTCAAATGAAATTGAATAAAATCTTTCTTAAAATATTTGTGAGTTTGAAACCACCTCCCAAGTGGATAAATCTAATAAATATCTAGAGTCATAAAATCAATCAGTGGTGGTGGTGGAGAACACTCATAATTTTTAAGAATCAATAGAAGAAGGTGATTCCCTCAGGGATCCTGAGTTCATGGTGACACATGTTCTAATAGAAAACTTTGATGAGGGTAGTATAGAATAAACTTTTGAAAAATATTTAATTATTTAAATAATTGAGTCACATAATAAAATTTATCCCAAAAAAAATTATCTATGTATTGAGGTAAAAAGAAATTTACTTTAAATACCCATATATGCTAGGAATACTCTTGACCATGGTACAATCTATTAAACCAAGGAGCTTGAATTGAGTTGGAAACCAGTAGATTTCCCTATACCAGTGGTTGGATGTGAAAATGAATTATGATACATCATAGACCAAGATTATACATTTAAGGATATTATGGATATATGAAAAATAATAAAAGAGTTAGATAAGGTCATGTAACAATGAAAAAATCTAAAGTAAAAACATTATATTCAATAGCATGTATAACACGCAACACCAAGCACGCAAGGGGATCTAATATCCGTAGAATTTATAATAAATTTACCATTTAAAATAACTAAATATATAATATTGTTTTCAATTCATGAAATAATTCCTTATCTTACGTTATATGCAATAAATAATTTCTTCTAAAGCTTATGTTACACGCAAGACCGAGTTTTACCAAAAAATAATATATTTATAAAAAAAAAATATTTAATATAACAAGATAAAAACTAGCCATTAAATCAATGGTTATGAATATTATTAACTATATTATGAAAATATATGGTTCAAAAAAATATAAAATTATTTCATTGGTTACTAATTAATTAGAAATTAATATGAGAACCAATTGAATATAAAGGAAATATTTTTATAGAAAACAATTCTTATGTTCACAAAGCTATTTTATCATAATAAATTAAATTAATTAAAATTAGTGAATTATATTAATGAAATATATATGTTATATATTCAATAAAATATTTTTTTTCATTTATCCAATTGATTCGATTGACATAATATAAGAAGAAACACAATATTACACCTAAAAACGATATTTTTATAAAGACACTTTTAGCGCTTTTAATGGAGAAACTATTTTAAATACAATTTTTGGAAATTTTATAAATATTATAAGTAAAATTTAACATAATATTTTAAATAAAAACATAAAAATTATGTTAGGGTGAATTTTTTGTATTTTTCTGTGAAGTTCCATTTTTTGATGAATAGTGACAAAATACTGAATTTTAATTCAAAACTACTTTTTGCCTAATTTATTTATAAAGTTAAATTATATTCTAAATTGTTTTCAAATTTTAATTAGATAATTTTTTATTAATTAATACAATTATGGTCATTATAATCAATTTCAATTTTAAACATTACATACAAACTTAGGAAACGTTCAAACGTTTTTTCTTTAAAAGCATGCATTGTCATCATATCTATGAGTTTAAATTTAAATTATTTTTTGCCAAATTTGTGATTTAAATTTGAAATATTGTATTAAATATTTGGAATAATAATAATTTATAATTTATAATTAGGTAAAATCATTTTTTTACCAAAAAATAGTAGTGTATGTAATTAAAATTAATTACAATGATTAATAGGAATATAAGCTTAATAAGGGAATAATCCTTAATCTTAAGGGTCAAAATGACCTATAAAATTATACAAAATTTTTTTTATGGATATATTTGGACCCTATACTCACTTTTATTGTTTTCTTAATATTTTACCCAATTTGGAATTCCCTTTACCAAAATTTACATGAGTATCACTCCTCCTCCACTATAAAAAGGCACTCAAGCCTACCGATTCCTCAAACCTCTCAAGAAAATTTTTCTCAACCAATATATGCATAAAAATATATTAAATATCCTTAACACCAAAATAGAAGCCTGAACTTGTTGAGAAAAAAATAAAAGGAATCCCTTTTGTGGAAAATAAATGGAGGTACCCGTATAAGAGGTAACATTCTTCCTCAAGATCTGTAGTTTTATTTTCATTCTCTACCTCTAAAATATCTTTATTAAATGATTAAATAAAAAATAAATATAATAAATATAATAAATATACTAATATACTTTTATGTTATTGTTTTGAACTAAAATTTCACACACATTCATCTAATTGTTAACTAATGTACCATTTATGAGTACAATGAACTACCGCCTCACAAAACAATGATTTTTCATTCTTCCTTTACCACCTATAATGGTTGGAATTATGATGAAAACTCTATTTATATATTTTATATAGGATATTTATATTTTATTTATATATATTTAATTATTTTAAAACACATACCCTTTTGAATTACATTTTTTGGGAATATGATAACATCATTTGTGGAAGTGTTGACTACCGTCTCACCAAAGCGATGCGATTTGTTCATGCTATTCATGGAATGTATAAAGGATGGTTTTAATAAACCTATTTAACATATATTACATAGATATGATACTTAATTTATAATATAATCATACACACACACACACACACACACACAGATATATATATATATATCATTTACATTTCATTATTTTAAAATATGACAAGGAAATGAAAGTAGTGTTCATGCGTACGTACGACTTACAATCACCATGAATAGTGCATTTTATTTCTTATCTCAAAAATTTATGGATTATTATAAATAAATATATAGTGATTATATATGATAATTAAGTCATGTATTACATTATGGAGATTAGGAAATCATAATTTATGTAATAAGAACAAGAATAACAAGTTAAAACATACCCAAAAAATAGGCAATTAAAACCTGAAATAGTGGATATAATAAATGATTATAAAAAAATGGGTAATAAGATATTATTTGAAGTTAATATATGATATAATAGATATTATTATGGTTCATTTATAATTTATTAACTTGTTTTAACCCCTGTACCGGAGGTTAAAGGATGTTCACCCGAAAGGAAACATAAGGTAAGGGATTTTCATCTTACTTTTTACATCTGTCTGAGAAATGTAACGTTCTCCACTTAATTATTTTCCATGGTGAATATAATTCTCATATTGATACATTATATCATAAAATAATTAATATTCATATTATTTTGAGTTTCAATTTAAATTATTTCTTCTTTGGGGATTTTAATTAAAATTTACTAAGTTATAAACAATTCCATAACCTAATTCATTTTCATTGGGTTATATTAATTCCTCATCGTTGTTACTATTATATGATTATGTGTATAATTAATTAGAATATATATTAATGTATTTAATCTTACATTTTTTCTATTTATAGTTGATACACATAATCAATTAATTTCTTGATTCTCGCTTCAACATTATGGTCATTCCAAGTGTTTACTTTTCAATCTTATTTTGTTTGGGATTGTTTACACTTGAATTTACATTAGAGGTAATTATATGATAATTGTCTTATAAAAAAATAAATTTTAAACCTATATGGTTATTCATGACCTTTTTCATGTAATAGTACAATTTTTCAACTCTTTGGTATGTAAAATGTTTTAGAAACTATTTTTAAGAGAACCGACTTTATTTCTCTCTTTAACCATAGAAACTATTTTTTTTTCTAAAAACCATGTTTTATTAAAATGTTTTCAGAAATGTTTTTAAACATCAAAAAAAGATTTATTAAGGTCATTTTCACCTTTTTTTACAAATGTTTTCAATGTAATAATATTTCCTTTTTCTGGACAAGGCATTTTTCCATTCTTTTTTACATTCCAAAAGGAATTTTCTTTTTACCTCGTACGACATGTACAGATTTACCCACTGTCGAATCATTAAATATTACTTTTTAAGGATAAATGGTTCATTTTTGAAGAAATTGTTTTTTAAAAAAGTGATATTAAAAGAAGATAATTCAAAAAAAATCAAAATGAAAGGGATATTTTCTGTAAGAATGTTTTTAAAATATATTTTTATAGTATTTATATTCATTAAAGACAATAACCCTTTATTTTACTCCACATAGGATGTTTTGTATATATATCAACCGTATTCTTTCTCTGCAGTGTTTTTGATTTATTTTTCCATGGATGTTATTGACATTCACTTCCTGGATTTCTATTTCAGTCCCCTTTAAATATTCAATTTTCTATAATCATTGAGACGTATTGTAATACATCTAGTTTATTTTATATAGTGTATATATTATCCTTTGAATTGTTATATAATTAATATCATTGTCCTCATTATATTATAGGTTTTATTTATTATTATTCATTTATGGGGATTATGATTCAAATGTTTCAAGGTCATGTGGGAAACTTTAGAATGTTTAATGATTATTTTCCTTAAGAATGTTTTAATGATCTTTCAATGGTTTCTCCATTCATCAATGTCAAAAAACGTTATTTTTAGTAATCCTCCAATGAAGAAATATTGATAAATCAATATCTTCTTTTCAATATGGATATTTTATAATGAATATTATTTATTTTTATTGTTCAATATTACGATTACATTGGACATGTATAACATAGGTGGGGCCCATTTATAAATTTCCCCTCAATGCATCGGTAGTCTCATGAGATGAATTAGATTTGAAAATTAGATGGGTTTCTACCTGATATTCTAAACCATCTTGTGAATGGTTTTGATGGTAATTATTCCATGTACCTAGGAAACATGGCATCCAATAGTTAAGAATTTCCAACATTTATTTTCTGTTATTATTTATCCATGAGATTTTACATCGATATATCTATGGATACATTTCATTTTTAGTTCATTGAAAAAATGTCAAGTGTTTCAGTTTCTTAACATTCCATATTGATTTTTCTTATATAGATATATTAATGGAATGTGTTTCCAGTTATTTCCTTGATATATTTTTTGAACATCCATATGAGCTTATTGATTACATGGTATGTGTGTTCGGTTATTTACCAGGTAATAATTATTATTTTCATTGATTAATAATTGATTTATCTATACTTTACCCATACTGATCATTTGAGATCACCCTTATTTTGTTTCCTTTGCTCTAGAATATAATATTTATACTAAGAAATATTTATAGGGATATATTATATGAAATAGAATTCCTTGAAAGGAAAAAATTATGTTGTAATTAGTGTATTCCTTTATAATACAAGAATCATGTATATGTATGGTTTACCAAGACTACGAAACTCTTTGGTCCTTCAGGATTTTATTCCTTATAACCATGTTAATTAAATGGTAGTTGATATCAGCTCTGGTATCTCTAGGGTCGGGTCACTATAGTTGGTATCAAATGAATTTTTGTATCATCCTTGAAAGTTTGATTTAGGAAAGCATAGATTACATAACATAACCTTATGGTAAAATTTTAGGATAAGTATAGAAAAACATTCTAGAGTTTCGGTTTGATAGAGATTATGTAGGTTTTCTAGCAGTACATCCTTGTATGGATATTACAAGTGGACGTGGTTCTTGAACAAATTTACTTAGGAGTAACAACTCCAACAATGTGTATCAGGCCAAACTGAGTGTAACCTAGTACTTGACAATAGGCCGGACTAATCACATGGTTTGACACTCGAGGGGGATATGTTTAAGATAATTCACATTTTCTATACAAACCATTATGAATTATTTGAATAAATAATGACAATGAATAGAAGATGTTAAACTTTAGACCAAGGAAGGACCTATGTCTAAATAAATGGATGAAATATTTATGTATTGGGGTTATATTGAAATCCTTAGTTAAAAGGATATTTAGTGATTAACCTTATTTAAAGTATATTCATCATATTTATTTTAGAAATTACATCAATATAGTTGTAGAAAAGGAAAAACTTTATTTTGGGTGACAACCCATCAATTTCGAAAATGCTATGTGACTTGAACCCATGACCAAAGAGCAATAAGGTTTTTACACCAACCATTGACATACAAAATGTCGTAGTTAATATTTCATTGTTTTTAGATAAATAATTTAATGAATAAATATTAATTATGAACCATTAGTGTTACTTTTTTAGGATTAGAGATTAACATATTGACTATATTTGGTTTTGAAAATAGTTTTAGAAAAATGTAAAGACATTCCACCCTTTTTTGGGCCTTATGATCAATTAAATGTTTGTTTTATTTCTATAGGAATCAAAGTTAATTTCTTGATATTCATTCATTGAAGTAAGGTATGAATTAGAATTTGATAGAAGCATAACCGAAAGATGGAATTGTTCTTATGAATCTAGAACATATCTTGTAAGTAAATTTCCTCACATTCTTAGTTAGTAAAATAATTTATTAACATGAGGAAAAAGATCATAATTTTATTGTCCTAATACCTTAATTTGTGTTCAACTGATGGTCTTCAAAATAATCAAAGATATATGGTTTTAAGGCATTCAACGTTCCATTTATCATTCCCTTCTTTGTGATTTATGACCTCAATTACTCCCTATAAATATTTATTCATTTTCTCCAAGTTCATTTCTTTAATGTCCATTAATTTGATCCTATTCAGAGACCTTGTTATATGTTATTCCATGCAACCTCTGTATTTACCATTATCTCTTTTCTATAAAATTTCATACGAACCCCTCTCATGATGTGGGATTTAAAAAATAAGAAATATCAAATAATATATCACCAAGATCAATTTTAAATTGTTATGATGCAATTTAATTATGGTGGGGAGAATGTAACACTCAAAAATTCAAAAGTAAGAACATTATATTCGATAGCGTGTATGAAACATAACACCAAGAACATAAAGGGATATAATATCCAGATAATTTAATATAAAATTTATATTTTAGATAAATTCAATATGTGATATAGTTTTCAATGCATTCTATACTGAGTTATTTCAAGTTACATGCAACAAATACTTTCTTGGACAATGTAAGCCACACACACGACTGAGTTTTACCAAACAACAATATATTAATAAAAACTATTAATTAATATAATAAGATAAAATATAGATATTAAATTAGTGTTTATGAATATTATTAACTATATTATGAAAATATATGGTTTACACAAATATAAAAATATTTCATTAGTTACAAATTAATTAGAAATGAATATAATAACCAATTGAATATAAAGAGTCTAATTTTATAGAAAACTAATCTTATGCTCACAAAGTTGTTTTATCCTACTAAATTAAATTAATTCAAATTATTAAATGATATTAATGAAATATATATTTTATATATTAAATAAATTATTTTTTATATTTATCCAAAAGATTTTATAGACATAAGATAAGAATAAACCCAATATTACAAATAGAAACCTATATTCTTATTAAGTCTCCTTTAGGAAATTTTAATGGAGAAACTTTTCTAAATCCAATTTTTAGAAATTATATAAATATTAAATTTAAAACTAAACATAATATTTGAAATCATAACATAAACATTTTGTTACGGTTATTTTTTGGCATCTTTGTGTGAGGCTTCATTTTTTGATGAACAGTAAAAAATACTAAATTTTAATTCAAAAACCATTTTTTATCTAATTTATTTTTAAGGTGAAATTATATTTTAAATTGGTATTAATGTTTAATTAGATCTATTTTTTATTAATTAATCCAATTAAGGTGATTATAATCAATTTCACTTTGAAATTGGATATAAAAACATAGAAAACTTTTGAAAGTTTTTAATTTAAAAACCCGTATTGTTGCCCTATAAACATGTTTAAATTTAAATTAATTTTTGCCACTTATGTGATTGGAATTTAAAAAAATGGATTATATATTTGGAATTAAAATAATTTAATATTTATAATATGGTCAAATTAGTTTTTTTACCAAAAATTTTAGTGAAGGTAATTAAAATTAATTACAACGATTAAGAAGAAAATTAGCTTTATAAGGGACTAAAATTTAAACTGAAGGGAACAAATGACCAATAAGATTATCCAAAATCTATTTTATTGAAATATTTTGACCCTATAATCCCTTTAATATAATTTGGTTCATTATTAAATCCAATTTAACTGGAAATAATATGGGTGGAATTTCTTTTCCTAAGATTTACAAGAGTGGCACTCCTTGTCCACTATAAAAAGGCACTCAAGAATCCCACTTAATCACACCTCTCAAGACACTTGGGATTTCCCTATATCTATCCAAATAGCTTCTTAACATCACTCTAATCAACCTATAATCCTATACTTGATCATAAATAAATAAATGGAATCCTTTTGGTGTAAACCAAAAGGAGTTACCCGCATAATAGGTAATATTCTTCCTCAAGCTCTTTAGTTTTATATTCAGTCTCAACCACCTCATCTATCCTTATTACATTATTAAATAATAAAATACATATCTTAAATATACTAACAAATTCTTATTTTTATTTTTCAACCTATAATTACACACACTACCACCAAATGGGTAACTAACTTATTGCTTGTGTGTACGTTGAACTACCGTCTGACGAAATGATGATTGCTCGTTCTTCCTTCTCAACCTCTCATAGTGAGAATTATGATGGAAAATATATTTATGTAATTTATATATTATATTTATCAACTATTTATACTTATTTAATTATCTTATAATAAATACCATTATGAACACCATTTTGTGGGAATATAATAACATTTTTTGTGGAAGTATGGACTGCCGCCTCCCCAAATCAATTTGACTTGTTCATGCTATTCATGGAATGTATAAAAGATGGTTTTAATAAACTTTTGTAACATATATGAAATATATATGATACTATATTTATAACACACACAAAAAAACAAATATATATATATATATATATTAATATTCATTCTTTTAAAATATGACAAGGAAATGAAAGTAGAGTTCATGCGTACGTAGGACCTACCATCTACATGAATGGTGCATTTAATTTATTATCTCCAAACATTATGGATTATTATAAATAAATATATTATGATTATATATTAAAATTGAGTCATGGATTACATTTTGTAGATAATGAAATCATGATCCATGTAAGAAGAATAAAAATAATATGTTAAAACATACCCAAAAAACTAGGAAATTAGCACCTAAAACAGTGGATATAACAAAAGATTATTGAAAATAGGTATTAAGACAATATATGAAGTTAATATATGATAAAATATATATGATTATGGTTATTTTATTATTTTGTTACATATTTAAACTCATTATACTGGAGGATAAAGTACGTCCACTGAAAGGAAACACAATGTAATGGATTTTTATGTCACATTTTACATCTGTGAGATAAATGTCATGTTCTCCACTTAATTATTTTGTTTGGTGAATATAATGACATTTTTTATATATTATATAATGAATTAAATTTTATTCCTATTATTTTTATTTGAAATTTTAATGATTTCTTCTATGGGGATTTGAGTTATTTTTATTTTTATTTGAATTATTTCTTCTACGGGGATTTGAATTAAAAGTTACCAAGTGGTAAAGAATTTCACAACCTAATTCCTTTTCATTGGGTTATATTAATTCCTTGTTATCGTTAATATTACATTATTATGTATATAATGAATTAGAATATCTATTGATATATTTCCACTTAAAATATTTTGATTTACTTTTGATACACATAATCAATTAATTGGTTGAGTCTCACGTTAATGTTATGGTCATTTCCATGGTTCAATTTATAATCTTGTTCGAGATTTTTTACAAAATAATTTAAATCAGATAAAATTATTTTATAATTGTCTAATAAACCCATTAATTTTATACTCATATGTTTATTCATGAAATTTTTCATGTAATAGTTCCATTTTTAAACTCTTTGGTAGTTATAATGTTTTAGAAACTGATTTTAAGATAACCCAACATGATTTCTCTTTTTAGTTAGAGAAATTATTTTATTCTAAAAACATATTATATTATATTTTTTTCAGTTTTTTAACCTTTTGAAAATGATTTATTAAATACATTATGACTTTTTTTACTAATGTTTTCAATAGAATATTATTTTCCCTTTCTGAACAAGGTATTTTTCTATCCTTTTTACCTCACAAAAATGATGTTATTTTTACCTCATATGACATGTAAAAATTTACCAAAATTTGTATCTTTGAATATTACTTTTCAAGTTTAAAAGGTTATTTTTTAAAAGAAAATTGTTTTTTAAAAGTGATTTCCAATGAAAATAATATTTTCCTCAAGAATGTTTTTAAAAGATATTTTTATAGTATTTTTTGTCATTAATTACAAGAACCATTTATTTTAATCTAATTGGAATATGTTCTATAGATACCATACTTATCCTTCTACAATATGGGTTTTGATTACTTTTCCAAGGATAGTATTGACATTCACTTCCTTGATTACTTTGTTAGTCCCCTTGAAATATTCAATTTACCATAATAATTAAGACATACCGTAAAGAACCTAGTTTATTTTATATGGTGTATATACTATACCTTGACATTTTATATCATGAATTTTCTTATTATCAGGATATTCTATGTTTCATTTATTACTACTCTTTCATGGATATTAGGATTTAAATGTTTCAAGGTGGTATGAGACACTTTGTAATATTTAAATATTATTTCCTCAAGAATGTTTTAATGATATTTAAATGGTGTCTCCAATCATCAATGTTGACAACCCTTATTGTTAGTTATCCTCCACTGTGGAAATATTGATAAATCATTATCTTATATTTAATATAGATATTTCATAAGGAATATTATTTATTTCAATTATTTCATATGATGATTGCTTTGGATATGTACGACACGGATGGGTCACAGTTATAGATTTCTCCTTGATGAATCGATCGTATCATGAGAGGAATTTGTTTCTAAAATTAGATGGGTTTCAACCCAATATACTAAATTGTATTCTAAATGGTATTTATGGTAATGGTTCCAAGTACCTAGGAAACATGGTGTCCAATAATTAATAATTTCCCTCATTTAGTTTTAATTATTAATCATCCATGAGATTTCGCATTGACATATATATAGATTTATTTCATTTTCAGTTCATTGATTAAATGTAATGTGTTTTAGTTTCTTACCATTCCATATTGATTTTTCCTTTTATAGTTATTTTAATGGAATGTGTTTCTAGTTATTAGCTTTATATATTTTTTATGCACTTCCTTCTCAGTTTGTTGATTATATGGTATGATTGTTCAGTTATTTACAATGAAATAATTATTATTCTCATTGATTAATTATGTATTCCGCTATACTTTAACCTTAATGGTCATTTTATCGAAACCTTATTTCAGTTCCTTTCCCCAGGAATCAATGAAGCATATGTTGGCTCCGGGCACAGTGGAAGTGCTTTGGTAGGTGTACCCATCTTTAATTTTAGCGTTAAACAACGCTAAATCTAAGGTCCGGTGCAATAATAAAATGACAGATCTTCAGAATAGAACGAATAATGAAAGAAAGATAAGGGTCCTGGAACCATTGAGAGGACCATCATATGATGGATATAATTAATTTAATTAATCGACAAGAATTACCATGATGGAATTCTTTCTTCGTTGATGTCTCCAATAATAATCTGATGTGATCCATCATTGCGTCGTATAATCCAAGTGTAGGATTCCTCTAGAAGTTATCCACACATGCTCCATGTATCTCTGGACATTGCCTAAGGGATATTTGGGTGCTAGCGCGGAATAACCTTTGCTTGTGATGTCCGCCTTCGGTTGCCTTGATCCAGTGGTGGAGGATCTCTCTCGGTCTTGAGATCATTCTTGGAGGAATGAGTTCTTTCGGCCTTGAGAGAATTATCCAGAATTGTTGTGCACAATGATTGGAGAACAATGTTGGATTTTTAGGATATTTATAATAGGGTTAGAGGTTATAGAGTTATGACAATAAATAAACATGTTACACATTTTCTTTATTTCATTAACTCTTATTATAACCCCATGACGAATCATTAATTCCTTAACATGCACCCACGCTGATTATAATAAAAATTATTTAATAAAACAATATTATTTCCACAAAAATCCCAACTAAAAAAACTACACGGCGTGTAATTATTAATATACAACGTGTACTTGTTTTTCATTTCCTTTATTTCCTCCACCACATTTATTAGACCTTGAATAATGTCTATTTATTTCTGAAATAAATGTAACTACATTACTCACTAATAAATATATTATTTTTCCCACAATATATCTTCTCGAATAACTAGTGTCGAAATAAATACGATACGGCATCCTTTTACAATTATTAAACCACAGTCAGGAATAATATTTATTCAACCTGTTAAATTAATATTTAACTTCAGATTCATGGTAACACTTAGTGTGTGACCCTCTAGGCCTATTTCTAAGTGGAATTAGAAAGATCCAACCTAAAGTCCAAGTTTAGTTTCTAGAAACACGCCAAGGCACCCGCAGAGAAATAAGTTAATGCCCCAATGATGTGTCACCTCCTACGAATGCTTACCTTGAAATGTATTACTTTTGTCTCGATATCTCTAATCAAGTATGTTGAATGCTAGTGACATCAACCCATGTGCTCTATTATTCTTTCTTTGACTTCCCGGAATTAAACTCACCCAAACCATACCATGGACATGGATTTATTTAGGCTATATCAATTCCATAAAAGGGTCTGAGATATCTACTTCTGTTATGGAACAGAAGGGAAAAATCCTTTATCACATTATCTATTAATGCAGTATTACTCGTGACACACCCAACATATCATACCTCACTGCGAACAGTCTGTCATAACATTTTTCGTCAATACATCTAAGTGCATGAGTTGTAATACCCATTAATAATAATCTAAATGTATAAGGACCAATACACACGTCCGCATATAGAAGCATCCAATAACACTATGAAATGTGGCTTTCCTATTGGAAGGTTTCGTTCTCATAATATCCTCCTGGATATTACCAAGGGAGCACACCATGAGAAGGTGCCTCGAATTTTTATGAGTCCTCACCCCTAATGGCTTGTATTATTTTTGTCCCTAAAATAACATCTTTCGAACATAGAACATATATTTAAGAACAGTGTTATGGAACTTCTGGGTTCTCATCATAGCAGAGATCCACTATGACCCTTCAATGCAACTGCTATCCTTAGGAAATTATCAAATGCATTTTCAGGCAGAAGAAAAATCAATAAGTGATAAGGTTTTTATTAATGAATAAAGTAAAAATTAGTTGGTTCTAGGCCACCACCTCCAACAGACTCCCACTTGGACTAGAGCCATCTTCTAACAACATTTAACCCACTAGCTATCACATGATATTAATGCTTCTTCGGAGATATGCCTTTAGTAATGGGGTCTACCACGTTCTCTTCCGTGGACACTCTTCTCACTACAACTTCACCCCTTTGATATAAATCCCTCAAGAGGTGATACTTCCAGAGTATGTGCTTTGTCCGTTAATGTGACCTTGGTTCTTTTGTAAGATCCACCACTGTAGTATTATCATAACACAATGTGATAAGATCTTTACTTCTACGCACCAAATCAAGATCCTGGAAAAAGTTATGAATCCAGAAGGCTTCCTTGGCTACATGAGAAGCCTTTATATATTTAGACTCTACTATAGAATCGGTGACAACTGGCTTCTTTGAACTCTTCCATCTCATAGCTCCTCGATTGAGATGGAAAACATATCCAGATTGTGACTTTAGATTGTTCTGATCTGTCTAAAAACCAGCATCAACATACCCTTTAATGAAAATCTCATCGTCTCCTCCATACACTAGGAACATATCATTAGTTCTTCTCATATAATTAAGGATAGTCTTAACTGCAGTCCAATGTTGTTCTCCTAGATCTTCTTGATATCTCCCTACCTTGATCAGTGCATAGGCACCATCAAGCCTGGTATATAACATGGCATACATGATTGATCCTATAGCTGAAGCATATGAGATTTTACCCAATCAATCTTTCTTATGTTGTGTCTGTGGACACATTTTCTTAGAAAGATGTAGGCCATGTGGCACTGGAAATAATTCCCTCTTGGATTGTTCCATACTAAATCTCTTTTGTAGCTGGTCAATGTATGTACCCTAACATAGTCCAAGAAGCTTCTTGGATCTATCATGAATGATATTGATCCCCAGAATGTAGGTTTCTTCACCCAAGTCCTTCATGGAGAAACACTTGTTCAACCAGTCATTAACTGACTGTAAGACTGGTACATCATTTCCTATAAGCAATATGTCGTCAAAATATACTATTAGGATAATGATCACATTCCCATTAAACCTCTTATAAACACATGGCTCACATTCAAAATTTATGAAACTAAATTCTTTTATGGATTCATCAAATCGAATGTTCCATGACCTGGATGCTTGCTTTAATCCATAAATGGATTTCTGAAACTTTAAAAACCATTTGCCTTCTCCTGGTGTCACAAAACCTTCCACTTGTGTCATATAGACATATTTCTGAAGGTTCCTATTAAGGAATGTCGTTTTGAAATCCATCTGAAAAATCTCAGAGTCATGGTAAGCTGCTATGGAAAGTATGAGTCTTATGGATTTAAACATGGAAACTGGCAAGAAGGTTTCATCATAGTCAATTCCTTGACACTGTCTGAATCCTTTAGCCACTATCCTTTCTTTTTTAGATGCTAACATGACCTTCCATGTCCATTTTTCTCTTGAATACCCATTTGTTTCCAACATGATTTAGATCAAATGCCTCATCATCCAGAACCCAGACTTGGTTCTGATATAGGGAATCCATCGCAGAATTCACAACATCTGGCCATATTGTAGCTTCTAAGCTTTCTATTTCTTCCTTGTAGGAGAGAGGTTCATCATTGTCAAAAAATAATGGTTCACCATCCTTAGAGACTAGGAAACCAAATCTCTCTGGTTCCCTTACCTCTCTTGAGCTCCTACACAAAAATTTAGTTTCTAGAACCTCTTCCATGGGGACTTGTGGAACTTGTTCCTGTACGAACTCTTGTGTATCTTGAGCATAAACTTCATCGAAGTCAATCTTTCTCCCACTATCCTTTTTTAGTATATCCTCCCTCTTAAGAAAATAGCTTCCTTGGAGATAATCACTTTCTTGACTGAAGGGTTATATCGGTAATATCCTTTCGTTTCCTTGGGATATCCAATAAAGATACACCTCGTGCCCTGGGGTACTAGTTTCTTTAATGAGAATCCCTTAACAAACTCTTGACATCCCCATACATGTGTGTGTGACAAAATGGGTTTTGTTTCATTCAATAACTCAACAGGAATTCCATTTTCCACCTTAGTTCGTACTCAGTTTAAGGTGTATGTTTTAGTTTGTAATGTATATCCCCAAAAGGATAATTGATGATCTCCATGACTCATCATTGACCTCACTATGTCCAACAAGGTGCGGTTCCTCCTTTCACTAACAGCATTCCACTATGGTTTATAAGGAGGAGTGAGCTGAGATAGAATCCCAGACTCCCGTAGAAGATCGATGAACTCTCGGTTCAGATATTCTCCACCTTGATCCAATCCAAGTTCTTTATTTTCTTACCAAGCTGATTCTCTACTTCATTCATGAATTCCTTAAATTTATCTAATGCTTCTGACTTATACCTCATTAAGTATACATAGCCATATATATTCAAATCATCCGTAAAAGTAATGAATTAAGAATATCAACCATTATATTCTACTGGAAATGGTCCATACACATCCATGTGCACAAATCCTAGGAGCTATATGGACCTTTCACCTTTTCCACCGAAGGGCGGCTTGGAAATTTTTCCTTGTAAACAAGAATGACATCTGTCAAGTGGTTTTAGCTCATTAGTGTCTAAATAACCATATTGGCAGAGCTTAGTTAAGTGCTTCTCGTTTACATGACTGGGGCGGTGATGCCACAACTGGGTGATGTATGAGTCAAGTGAGTTTGTTTCATTATCTATTCCAACACTTGGTTTTCATAATTTAATACATACAAACAATTATTTAAATGTCCCATACCATAACATACATTGTTCTTATAAATGAGACAACCCTTATTTCCAAACTTGAAATTAAATCCATCGATATCCAAAAAAGATACAGAAATTATGTTCTTGGTAACACTAGGCACATATTAATAGTTATGTAAAACCAAAATCATCCCAGTCGGCAATGAGAGGTGGTAATCGCCAATGGACAATGTAGACATCCTCGCATCATTGGTAGCTTGAAGATCCACCTCTCATCTGTAAATATTTCTAAATCTACTTGGTTCCTGCATTTGAATAAATTTGTGAGCCCTAAAAGTTGTATCTAATACACAATGTGTAGAAAAGGAATGATTACACTCAATAACAAACACACCTTTACTTTTTCCACACTTCTGGGTACAATTCCTCTTCCAGTGGACTTACTTTCCACATGTAAAACATACCGCCTCCTGTTACATGCCCTGCCTCTGGATCTTCCCCTTCTTGGAGGGACGGTGCTCAAGGGATTTAGACCGTTTATAAGTCCTCATCCCATTTTCCATGTCCTTCCTTTTCTTATTCACCAAATGGACTATGGTTTTGTCACACCCCATATCCTTATCTTCCTGAAAAATTAAGGTTATAAGTTTTGATAGACTTTTCTCATTGTTTCTCATCTTGTAGTTGATAATAAAGCTAGAGAAGGTCTTGGGTAGTGATGATAGGATGATACCTATACACAACTCATCTAGGAACATAATCCATAAGATGTCTAGGAATTCAATGTATCCAATAAACTTGACTACATGAGGCCCAGATAGCACAAACTCTCCAGTATTTGTTTTAAATAAGGCATTGTAGATCTCATATCTCTCTTGTCTCACCTTCTCCTAGTAGAGATCCTTAAGGTGAGTCATCATCCTATACACGTCCATGTTTTCATGTTTCTTCAAGAGATTATTAAGCATGGATGATATCATGAAACATTGGACATCTGTGGAATCATCCATTTGTTTCACATAGAGAGATATTTCCTAATCACTATCCTATTTTCCTGGTGCAACTAGAATAGGATCTTCCAGCACATACAATATTCTTTCACGGTGAAGGATGACACGTAAACGCCTCTTCCATTCTTGGAAATTGGTGCCGCTGAGAAGGTTTTCCTTCACGAGTATGGTTTGAAATGATATGTTTGAAGTAATTTTCTTTACATTTCTACAAACTTAGATGAGAAAAGGTATTAGTACTTTATTACAAAAAATGAGACAAATAAATAAATCAATACTTATTAGTCTCACAATATTTTATCGAAATCCAATATCCCTCACTATTATCTTCAGAATATTCTATTGCATGAATATTCTAGTGGCAAGGATACATATTGGCCTTCGAATTACCCCAAATAGGGTTGCTCAAGCCACTTGATGGGTTTTAGGTAGGCATTCCAAATGCCAACATCATTATCTCGTATCTCATTGATCTGTTGAGTAGACTCCCCAATCCTAAAATCCTTTTATTTTGGATTTCCTCAAACTTGGCCTCTTGGTCACACCAAGTCCTGCTATGGAAGTCAACACTTGATGTGAACCAAGTAAAGTCAACCCAAAACCTTGAATTAGAATTCCCCGATAATTGAAATCACGCCAACTAGGGTTGGTCAAGTACTTTGAACTATGGTTCTATTCTAACCAAGATTATGGAAGGATATACCGACATAATATTTCTTTGAGGGATTTTATCCTTATACGCAAATTTCCATTTTATTACCTTTGATTACATGATTCTTAATATTAAGTGGGATATACTTAAGTGATTAACCATGTCTACGATAATATTCATGCTTAAGTCGGTCTTTATTTTAGTTCCATCTTGCATGCTTGTTTAATTCATTAATTGTGTGATCATGACAACACACCCACAATAAATAAACCATGCAACTAACAAAAATAAAATAAATGGTATGATCATGAGCTTGTTATATTTTTTATTTTATCTAGTGGTTGATAAACTAACCCAAGAACTAGGGGAGAAACACCTTGAACATTTTGGGTTCATGTTTACAACTTTCCACCTGTCCACCTTTTTATCTTCTTGGTTTCTCCTTGGCTCCAAACTTGAGCCGGCTCCATTATCTTGGGAGCTCCATCCATTGCATATGCATTTATCTCACATGGAGGTGATGGGTGAAAGGGGGGTTTTACATAAAATAAACCTTGGGCACACATGACCTACATATTAGTGAGGAGGAGGATCATATGCCAACAAATTTAATTTAAATAAATAAATTAAAAGAAACCATTCACATACAAAGGTCTTGGTCTAGCCCATGATCATCCATACATGAAACTATATTTACGCATTGATAAAACTAGCATTCAATTCTTTAATCATAATTGTTGAAGGTAAATCATGCTCGAATCAATTAATTATCTTTAATTAATCAATCTTTTTATCTTAAACCCTTTTTATGAATTTCCTTGAGATTCTCATCCATCATAATTTTAAACAAATAATTTTATTTAAAATTATTGTTGTACGTAACTTGTACCTTTGAGTCAACCTGATGAATTCCCATTCATTACGCAGATGTTAAATTAAACACATATATATAAAACACCTACCACGTGTAGTGCCTCAGCTTTATGCCTACACTATGGTACACATCTCAAGTGTTTCAATAATATAATAATAAATTTTAATAAATCTACATAATTTGGATGAGTACACAAAGTGTAGTTCCGACTACACGGCGTGTACTTTTGGTCACTGTCTATTCGAAGTACAAGCCCAGGGACATGGAGTGTAGATGTACTTCTGAAATTTTTGGATTACACGACATGTTCAATTGGACACACACTGTGTAGTATCTGCGTTACACGGTTTCCAGCTGGGCAAGCCATTTACAGGGTACACGGTCCAACCCTAACCTGAAGGGACTACACTCTATTTTCAGTGGACCACACAACGTGTAATCTAAAAACTGTGTGCCACCTATTCATGGTCAACACATGGTGTCACAAATAATTAGAAAGGATCCAATTATACAGCCTGATTTGGCAGACTAGTCCAATTCATTGAACCTAGAATACACAACGTGTACTTCCAAATACATGCCGTGTATTCTGGTGTTGTATGGCCAAGAACGTTTGGCACCTCTGGACGATATCCCCTATTTTATTTTAATCAAAATTAAAAGAAAAAATTGATTCTTCAAGGTGAATGAGAAATGAGAGAGGAAGAACAGATCTCGAGATTCAGATTTTAAAGAATGATTAACGTGAATTGAAACAACTAAATTATTAAATGCGTAAATCACCAATGAAAAAATAAATAATTATAATCAGCAATATGTTAGAAATGATACCACTTGTAGGTTCCGGGCGTAGCGGAAGTGCGTTGGTAGGTGTACCCAACTTTAATTTTAGTGTTAAAGAATGTTCAATCTGAGATCCTTCACAATAATAAAACACCACATATTTGGAATAAAACAAAGAAATAAAAGAAATAGAAGGGTCCCAGAAACATTGAGAGGATCATCATATGTTGGTTATAATTAATTTAATTAATTTACATGAATTACCTTGATGGAATCCTTTCTTCGTTGATGTATCCGGTCACAATCTGATGTGAGCCATCATTGCATCGTAGAATCCAAATGTAGGATTCCTCTAGCAGTGATCCACATGTGCTCTACGTATCTCTAGACATCGCCAAAGGGATCTCCAGGTGCTAGTGTGGAAGAACCTTCGCTTGCGATGTCCGCCTTCGATCTCCTTGATTCGGTGGTGGTGGATCTCTCTCAATCTTGAGAGCATTCTTGGAGGAAGGAGTTCTTTTGGCCTTGAGATAATTCTCCAGAATTGTTGGGACCAACGATTGGGGAAATGTGTTGGGGTTGTTAGAATATTCATAATCATTTTTGAGGTTATAAAGTTATGATAATAAATAAACGCGTTACACATTTTATTTATTTCATTAATTCTTATTGAAAACCCCCATATCGAATCATTAATTCCATGACATGCACCCATGCGGATTATAATAAAAATTCTTCAGTAAAACAATATAATTTCCTCAAAATCTTGACTAAAAAACTATACGACATGTAATTATTAATACACAACGTGTACCTATTTTTCAATTCCTTTATTTCCTCCACCACATTTATTAGACCTTGAATAATGGAAATTTATTTTTTAAATAATTTTAACTACATTACTTGTTAATAAATTTATTATTTCACCCACAATATATTCTCTCAAATAACTAGTGTAGAAATAAATTTGATTATGAATCCTTGAATAATTATTAAACCACAGTTGGGAATAATCTTTATTCAACTTGTTGAATTAATATTTAACTTGAGATACATGTACAAACTTAGTGTGTGGCCCTCTAGGCATCTTTCTCAATGGCATTAGGCAGAGCCTCTCTAAAGTCCAATGTTAGCATCTAAAAACATGACACAAAACCCATAAAGAAAGAAGTTAACACCACAATGATGTGTCACCTCCTATGAACACTTACCGTGTAATGTAATCCCTTTGTCTCGATATCTCTTATCAAGCAGGTTGCATGCTAGTGCCATCAACCCATGTGCTCGATTATTCTTTCTTTGACTTCCTGTAATTGAACTCTCCCATACTATACAATGGACATGGATATATTTAGGCTATATCAATTCCATCAATGGACCCGAGATATCTACTTCTGTTATGGAACAGAAGGGGAAAATATTTTCTCTCATTATCTATTAATGCTATATTACTCGTAATGCACCAAACGTATCCTACTTCACTACGAATAGTGTGTCGTCACAGTTTTCATTAATACATCTAAGTGCATGATTTGTAATACCCATTAATAATAATCATAAAGTCTAATGACCAATACCCAAATCCGTAGATAGAAACATCCAATGACACTATGAAATGTGTATTTCCTACTGGCGGGTCTCATCCTCATAATATCCTCATGGATATTACCAAGGTCACACACCATGAGAAGGTTCCTCAATGTTTTATGAGTCCTCACCTTTAATGGCCTGTATTATTTGTGTCCCTCAAATAAAATCTTCCAGGCATCAAAAATATATTTAAGAATAGTGTTATGACACTTCCGGGTTCACATCATAGTAGGGATCTACTATGAACCTTTAATGCAATAGTTATCCTTAGGAAATTATCACATGCATTGTCACGCAGAAGAGAAATCAATATGTGATAAGGTATTTATTAATGAATAAAGTAAAAATTAGTTGGTACTAGGCCACAAAATCCAATAGCATACAATGAAATATATATAGGGATATTATATATGGAATAAATTTTCCTTGAAAAAAACATGTTTTAATTAGTGTATTCACTTGTAATAATAGACTCATGTATGTATTTAGTTTACTAATACTATTAAACTCTTTATTCCTTTGGGATTTGAGTATTTGTAATCATACTAATGTAATGGTAGTGGACACCAGCTATGGGCTCTCTTTGGTTGGGTCAGTATTGGGTAGTCATTATCTTGTGAAAATTCAAAAATATAATGTTCAAATTCTGTATGATGATTCCCTTCTAAAAAACATCAATTATTCAGTGTCTTTTTCTTCAGATGAGTTATACACATTACCTTTTGAGTTCGTCTATTTTCATTTCATTCTACACATCAATTTGACCAACATGTTTCCATTGAGATATTGCGAATCTTGAAGGATAATTTAATTTTCAATGAAAGGATTACACCCATCTATCGAAAACGAATCAGAGGAAGGTACACATTTCCTTTTGATCTTGGTGGAGTATCATCAATGTGTGAATGAAGATGAATTAAACTTAGTTGTAAATAAGAGGAAACCTATCATTAGTTTATTTTCATTAACTACATTTAGTTTCATTGAATTTAGTTTTTAAGTAATAAAATGGCATGAATTTACCACAATATTTTTTCTCTGAGAACTACAATGAAGATAAAGTCATCATACATATTTTTATCATCCACATACTTTTTATTATGGTGTGAATTATTTTATTTTATGAGGGTTTGTTATATCCATGTGTAGATCTTATAGGTTCAAAATTGTTGGAGCTTCATCAGATATAGTCAACCTTTCCGCATCAATCTTCACTTACTCAGGGAAGTGTTTTATTTTATGTTATATTTTATAATTAAAAAAACAGCATGTAAAATAACTAATTAAAAAAATACACACAATAAAACAAATAAAATAAAATAAAAATCTTTTCATCATTGAACCTACATGAAAAAGAATGTATTTTTATAGTAACGTGGTCAGAGGCACACTAATTGTATCCCTGGGTAGTTTAAGCACAATATTCCTATTCAGAAAGCATTGATCATTGATTTGATGACTTATATTTTTAATGAAATTATTCAATGCTTCAAAAATGTCTTTTTGGAATCTTTTATATTTTTTAGACAATTATTTTCACTCATTCTCGTCTGGGCTATCCAATATTCTATTTCCATACTCATTAGGATTCTAGGTTTTTTTGATATCATACATTTTTCTATTTTTTCTTGAGGGAATATCATCCATGTTATTCCTTCTATACCTTTCTATTTTTATCATCAAAGTGATAGTATTTTTGAAAGTTATGTTGAAGTGACCGAGGAATTTATTTGATAGTTATACCCATTGACCCACTTATCCACATGTACATTTTCTCCATCTTGTATCCCTTATAATCAACGAAGAAATGTATTTATGATGATACCACAACCGATACCATTTCCTATCATTTCGTTTACTATTTTCTTGATATCTTTTAATCTAATTGTGGGTGATATATTTATTCATGGAGGGGGTTTCTTGATGGATAATGAGGAATTCTATGTACATGGAATGGAATTATTATGTAATGATTTATGTGTTATTTATCATAGTAGCCACATTCATTTCATGTATTTTGATATGGGAATGTAGATTCTTTATGGTTCCAAAAATTAGTACATATTTGTTCATTATGTGGTAACCCCCATATTTAGATATACCTATAAAAGTTATAACTAATTACTCTAGGAGCTAGAGATCATTCAATAAGACCCACTTTCATTTATATTCTACTGAGTATGAGTTACATGTGTAACATTTCTTAGGATATTGTCTTATATATATTTCATGGGGTTTGAGATATGACCCTCACCTGTTTACCTATCCGTTTTTTGCATGAGTTGTGTCCTTAAAAAATGAAAAATAAAATAGTTTAACATTTTTTATATTTATATTATTGGGGATGAGAAACATTTTATGTTTGGGGGAGTGAGATTTTGAGGGATATATTTGGATTGACAACAATCATGCATTTATTTCAAGATTAAACCCTTATTTTTTCACAAATAGTCATCTTTTAAGACCAATAATCCTAAATCCTTAGAGAGATTTGAACATGTTGTGATGTACTTCATATTGGTGCATTATTTTTATTTACATGAGTGGAGTTGTGAAATTAATGAAGAAGCCTATTGTAAGCATGAATGTGTATGATACTTGAGCATAACATTGATAAAATTGTTTGACTGATAAGAGTGATGGAGAGGTATTTCACATTATGTTTACGTGTATGTACTTCTTTTAGAAATAATGCAAGTGGAAGGGAAATTTCTTTTGAAAATTTATGTTTTAAACAAATCATGATATTTTTTGGGTAAAAGGGATGGATTTCTCTAAACTTATAATTTTGATGGTTGATTTATCTATGGGTCTAGTTGTGTATTATTTATGATTTTTTTCCTTGGAAAAAAAATATTATGTTTGGGGGATTTAATGCACATAGAATTTGATGACATTTTTTATGACTTTATAATCCATTTTAATTTTTTTTCTAAATGATTTTTTGTATTTTAAGTTATTTTTGTGGTTTTTAGTATTTTTGATATATTGATAATTTTAGTTAATTTATATATTAATATTAGAAACTTAAAATTTTTATTTGTTTATATTAATTGTAAATATTATAAACCCTTAATATCTAACATTATTTTATTTTTTAGTAGATTAATTAATATTAGTTTTTATTAGCTTATAAATTTTCATTAGTAATTATATTAAGTTTCTATATTAGTGTTATATATATTACTATATATCATTTGTAGTATCAATAATAGTAGTATTAATATTATTAGTTTATTGTTATTATTTTTAAATTAGATTAGCATTTATTTATAGTATCTTTATAATTTTATATAACTAAAAATTAATTGTAACTTTTAATTAAATATTATGTATTGTATTAGTATTAATAATTTCATGTATATATATTTATTTATATGATTCTAATAATTACAATTAGTATTTTTGTCATCTTACTTAATATTATTTCTATTATTAGTATTATCCTTTTTATTATTATAATTTTTCATTTAGATAAAAGGATTTGATTTAAATTTTCAATGTTTTTTGAATCATATTTTTTTGACTTCATTTTTCAACCAAGATGTTTTCTTCTTAGGGGAAGGGAGGCGATAACTCCTCCTCACCATCCTCTTCCCTAGGGAAATACCTAGTAGGAGGCCACCGACCAATCATCACCAGACTAAACAAGCTCCACTCCATCGACCACACATGCCTCATCCCTATAAAATATAACCCACCTGTACAGCCTCCATCCGCTGCACATCACTAGTTCAAGCTGACTGGAAACCTCCTGAAAAAAAACCAAGTGTGCAAGACTCCTCTTTGCCGAACCTCCATCATCATCCACCTATTGAGACATAGAACCACTCCCATCCTTACACCTCAATATGCAAGGTACCAGTCTCTATATATATGCACAACCATATGAACCTTTTTCTGATACAAAACCCCAATCATGCATCCACATTCCTGCAGTGCACAAGGATGATGGCCATGAGGTTTCTCACCCCCACTGCTTCAAAAAAAACTGACAAATCCTTAACAATAATGTATTATAAATCCACACTAGGCTCAGACTCCTCCATTGTTCACTAGAAACTATGACCTCCTCCCCTTTTTCGTCAGAGAACACACCATGCCCGAGGCCAATGTCCATCAGCCAGCATTTGTTGGTGGTTCATTATATAGGGGTTGTGCATGATGTCGATGCATGCAGTGGATTCAATTTTCTTCTAAAGATCAATGTTGCACGTCATGAGAGAACAAGGATCCGATCTTTTTTTTTCACATTGATGAACATATATGGTGGTTTACATCGTTATTGTGGTGATCGATGGGTGATGGTTCTTATTGGGTGATCATCTGCAACAACTTGCAGTGATATTCGTGTCAACAAAAACATGTTGATATCCACTTTTTATTATTTTACATGTAATATTTTCATAATTAATGGATGATTTTATAAGTTTTGGAGTTGTGACAAATGTGACATAGTATAAATTCCCCGGTTTTATTTCCATTTTTTGTTTCTATTTAATTAATTTGGATTTGGTATTTATTTAATTAATTAAATTTGTGTTTTCATTAATTTTTATTTGGAATATTCACACATTATTTGATGCCTATTATTGTGATATCAAATAAGTAATCATGGTAGGGTGGTTAACAAAGAAATTATTTAACCATGACTCAATCACACGCATGGGAGAATCATAAATCGTACATTTTGATAGTTTCTAGGATACTTATTCCAACATTTTGACATGTGTGTAGCTGGGTTTTCATTATAACATGGGATCTATCTATTGATCCTTTCTAATTAAACATTATTTACCACTTTTACTTCTAGTCCCATGTGGCCACTAAGAGTCACCAATATTAATCATGAACTTATGGGCACAACGAATAATATCTTTATATTTGTAAAATTCTCTAATTATAAAATATTTTAATAAACTCATATTTAATCCACTGAAGAATTGGTCAAACTATCTATCAATGTTTATGGTAATGTTGGATTCATATCATGAAATCATTGTGTGGTTTTCCTCATACACCCTAATAGACCCATATTCCCTTTTCTTTATGCTGAGGAACTCATCTAAATATTATGATGGAGAGTTTTAAGAAATTATTTATTGATTTTTTTTTCATGAATCATGCTCATTCAATGGTATCAATTTATTTCTTGGGATTTCTGTTATTGATTAGTTTCCACCACCAATTGGATTCCCCTTCAAGATGATAGACTTTTTACACGACTTGCCCTTGTTCGAAGCATTGGAGGATAAAAAATATCTTCTAATTTTTTTAATAAATTATTCCATAATTATGGGATCAAAAGAACCACATACATTTGTAGGAATTTTTCATATAAATTACTAAACCAAAACATGATCTTTCTTAAGAGGAGGGAATTCTATATGATTTAGTTTATTATTCATAACTTGATTTAGTTGAGCTAGTGCTTCAATGAATTCTTAACTCTCACTCACATTAAGTTAGGCATCTCATTAGAGAAATCATCAGATTTCATATCATATTTTTTATTGTCATGGTTCCTCCAATTTCCTACTATTAACTAATATATAGGGAAAAATTATAGATGAGAATACTCAAACTAAAAAAATTTAAAATTGAAACTATAAATATAAAAGAAATAACATATTAATGAAAAATATATCTTAACTTTAGAGTCTATATGTTTCAATCTTGGATATTTATGGTAATTTACCTATTAATTTTTCATACCTAACAATCTAATCAAGTCCTTTATATTGGTTTGTAAAGAGTTTGTGAATTTTTTACAACATATCCCCCAAGAGTGTCAAAACTGGTGTTCAGTAAGGCCTTTATTTCATTCACTAGATATCATTCATGTTAATAATTAATGATCCATTTTAGGGTTGTTACCCATAGGTATATCTATTCTATAGACACATCCACTTGTAGTATCTAGATAATGGTTTCATTTCTTAAAAACCACTCACTCTATACTTCACCAAAATTTATGGGTTTTCTCTATAATTTCACATATTACTAGGGTTTTTTTTCAATATATTCCTCTAGTAATCCGCAAAAATAAATAGCACTTGGACTAATACCAACTATAGCGATCCATGATTTTACATATATTATTATATGAGTTTTAATATAAATATAAAATAAATACAACCTAATGATCAAGATGCCTAGTGTATTAGGAAGACTAGGTTAATAATATATCAAAATGAAACTAAAATAAAACATATTTATTTTTTTCTCCATAATGAGAGTCTAAATACCTTTGAGCTCCTAAAACTGAATAAGATAACCTATGGAATATAAAAATTTAAAGGGTGATCTATAAAGCTCATTAAGGGATTAAACATGATTAAAAATCATAACATATGTGTCCAAAGGTATAACATGATATCATAAAAGATAAAGATCATGAATTATCATATGATTTAATGAAATAAATATAATAGAATCAAAATATCATGTAAAAATAGGAATGTGGAATTAAGATAAAACATGATATAATCACAAGTCCAGGATAACCACTAAGAAAACATCACATGGTGTATATAGTAACATCATAGATTAGGTTTGCTCCCTAATAGATTATATATCATTGTTTCCTCTAGAAATGGGGATGACCTTGTTTGTTTAAGGTTCAAACTTTCCAATCGGTTTCTAATGGGTTTATATGTAGAACTGGAAACGTCCAATGATTCTATATCCATTTGGAAATACATTCCAAAGGTAGGTGCTAATTAGTTGTGGACTGATGAGGCTTAAGAATTCTCATTGGTCGAGATGATGGGAGGTCAGGCTCATCACGCCTTTTTGGGGGAGTTATTGCCTACTTCGAGACTCTCTCATAGATTTATGTTATGTTAAAGAACACTTATTAATTCACCATGTATTAAAATGAGTATTCCTTTAGATTTAGCAATCAATGATTGATATGTATGGGATTTATAAAATCTTTTATATGTATTTGAGGTTCTTCATCAATGGAGAATCATCCATATGTATTAGAGATTCTTAGTCAATGGTATCCTTCAATACATTATATAAAATCTCTTGGTAATTTTGATAACCATACTGGTTTTGAAGCCACTCTATGGGGCACTTGAAGTTTATTATCTTTCAGAAAGAAAAAGATTATTTCAGAGTTGGGATCGTACCCGTAGATGGTCTACCAACGTATCCTTGTTAAAAAGGAATCAAAACACATGTAGTTTGGTGATAAGGATATAGTTGAAGGTCATATGGGATGGAAAAGAATTATTGAATGATGGGCTTGAACCTTATAAAGGCTTCCTACATTCTATACTTTTAAGGTAGAGATCAAAGTCCACGTAGTTCGGGTAAAGAAATATGGGGTTTATGCATGGTTAATGGACCAGAAAGAGATGTTGTGATTACTTTTACACTCTAAGATCATGTGAGTCATGATCGGTGTGAGAAACAATAGGTATCAGTAAACTTGATTATGGTGCCATGAAAGATGCAGTCATGAGAAATCATCTGGGGCTTACGTATGTATGATTTCCAAAGTAAATGAAGACCAGGACATACTTCAGGAAAGAAGACCATGAGTAGGGTCCATAAAGGTATTTGTACTTTATGGAGATTTGGAGTTTTAACATGGGGATTACACCTGAGAAGGAGGCCTAAATTAAAAGGATACATATATTGGGGTTTATTACTGAGAAGGAGGCCCAAATCAAAATAAATTAATATTGGGGCTTACTATTGAGGAGGATGCCCAATTAAGGGGAACTTATAACCCGAGGATTACTCTTGAGAAAGAGGCACAATTTAAAGGAAATTATGACTAGGGCTTACTCCTAAGAAGGAGGCCCAGGTTAAGGGGACTTTAGATTTGGGGGTTACTCTTGAGAAGGCGGCCCAAACCAGGGGAACTTGGGGCTTACTCTTGAAGAGGATGCCCTAAATCAAAAGATCTTCCCATCTTAAAAGATGAGGTTATATAGGAATCCTCTAACCGTGGTGACATAAAACTAGTAAGTCATGAGATTTTGGTAGAGGTTCTCACAGAATAACTTTCAAATAAGGAAGCCAAAAAATGAACCATGCCATAAATGGATTTGAAAAGGTGTTCGAGGGATAATATCTTGAAGAGGAGAGGTCAACGGGAGAGAGGAACACAAATAAAGTTGGCCCGCAAGTATAGCCCACTACTACAAAAACGGGCAAGGGAAGCGCGCCCTTATAACAGCGCTAAGCAAAAACGCTGATAAAGGATACCCTATATCAGCGCTAATATTACAGCGCTGAAAAAGCTAATTTTTATCAGCGCTTTCTTAGCGCTGATAATATAAATATTTATCAGCGCTAGAAAAGCGCTGATAAATATGATCTGTATCAGCGCTAAAATATTAGCGCTGATACAGTTGGTCTTTATCAGCGCTTTTTGAGCGCTGATAAAGGTTTCCTATATAAGCGCTAAAAAAGCGCTGATACAGAACACCTCTATCAGCGCTCAAAAAGCGCTGATAAAAATTATCTTTATCAGCGCTAAAAAAGCGCTGATAAAGAGACCCGTTATCAGCGCTATAATTGTAGCGCTGATACGGGGAATCTTTATCAGCGCTTTTCTAGCGCTGATAAATCATAATATTATCAGCGCTAGAAAAGCGCTGATAAAGCTAGATTTTATCAGCGCTATAATTTTAGCGCTGATAAAGGTAGCCTTTATCAGCGCTTTTTTAGCGCTGATAAAACCTTAGTCGACTTTTTTATAAAGTCGGTCGCACAGTGCCCTCGTTTTATCGCAGCTAAAGCTCTCGCGGAACCGTAACCCTGCTACTCTTCTCCCGAATACCGCTGCTGTGTTCGCTTCGCCGGAGCTTGCCGCCCTCGGTACAGTCGCCGTCCTCCGCCGCCCGCAACACCCTCGGCCGACCTCCACCGCCTGCCGCCCTCGGCTGCCCGCAACGCCCTCGGCCGCCGTTCTCTGCCGCCCTCGGCCGCCCTCGGCCGCCCTCGGCCGCTCTCCACCGCCTCCGTCGCCCTCCGCCTCACTCGGCCGCCCTCGGTCGCCCTCCGCGGCCGCCTTCCGCAACCCGCAACGCCCTCGACCAACTAAGGGTATGAATTCTATTCTAGTTTTATTTATTTGTTTCAAACATTCATGGAATCCCTTCAAGTTGTTATGGAATGTATAAAACCTACTAGAATTTGTCTTATGTAATGGAGAGTTGAGGCATGGTGTAGTTTAATGTCCTAAAACCAGGACCTTTGTGCAGGTTTCCATTTTGTTCTGATAAGGAGGGGAAATGATTCACCCTTTTCACTATAGTATAACCAAGAATGTTCTACCATAATCATGCATGAGGGGGGGGGGGGGGTGGTAGATGTAAATTTTAACCCAGGGGTTCATGAATCCAAGGATTGATATGGTACTTAAATGTCATAGGGTGTTTGATGGTAGTAAAATCCATTATTGAGGACGAAATTGTCTTTGGTTGACATGCCTTTTTAGTGGGAAACATATGCAGATCCACCAGTGCATATTGTGATTAGTCAAATAAAGGTGACCTTAGGACGATGACCGCTCATTTCCGATGGCCATGGAAGGATATGAGGATTAAGACCTTTTTGTGCATAGTGTATGGTTTTTGAAAGGAAGAGACCTTTTTGGCTCCGACATAGTGACAATGGGGAAATTTATGTCTCATGAATAGACCCTAAATATGATGTTTATGTATCACCATGTTTCTTGTGATGGAAAGAATCAAGCTGTACATAGATATTTTAAGTTAAAACTACATGCATGGGTCTAACCCACACAAAGGGAGGGGGAATGTTTAGTTTTTGGGGTGTCTGGACTAGAACATAATGACTTAGGCATTACTATAGAATCAAACCAACTATAGTACTTGAAATCATGCATTTTAGAATCATGCAATTAGAACTATGGTAGAACTTTTTAGTGTCATATTGTGGGGACTGATTCCTTGAAAATCCTGAGTAACTTAATGGAAAATCAGTCTAAGATAATTTGACATGCGCTGGACATGAAGGTGGAGAAAGGTGTAGACTATGACACCATGGATTCTCGAATCGATAAGAATAAGTCCATGCACGCAACTTTTTACCATGCACGCAACTCTCTTTACAAACTCCTATTGAATGCAATTCTACGCGATTCAAAGCCTCATATTTTCTATAAAAGTTGAGATACTAAATTAAGGGGGTATCCTATTATTTATAATCGTTTCTGAACATGAACACATGTTTATCCCAAAGTGTGTAAAACCATGTTTGATGTCACATTAGGTGCATACGTATCTTTTTCTCCTAATAAAGTGATAGATAATCATCTTTTTAGTGAATCTAATATTCTTTTTTATGAATCTTGATTATAGGTTAGACTACTTGATCTCCTTCCAAGGAAGTGGTTCCCTTCTACTGTATTTGGAAGTCTTCTTTTGTGTACTTGAACCATAAATACTAATATTTGAGATTCAAATAGGATGAAGATGAATAAAGATTGGATGGATTCTAATCGTTTAACAATAGAGTACGAGAACGGAGTGAAAGAGTTCATCAAGTTTGCAAAGGATCACACAAAGGATCCTTCTCAAATCCTTTGTCCGTGTTTACGTTGTTGTTATTCTAGACTACTTACTCCAGAGGAGTTGGAAGAACATTTGATATGTCACGGAATAGATCGGAGTTATAAATGTTGGAATAAACACGGAGAAAAAGCGAATGTAGCTACTGGCTGGGATAAAACTGCGTTTTATGGATCGTCAGATATGAATACAAATATAGATAATGAAGAAGACCGTATGGAGGATGTGATTACAGATGTCAATGATGATGAAGATCGTATTGAGGAAATGACAAAGACAATTCAAGATGAACCCCGTGATTGCCCAAAATTGTTTGAGAAGTTAAAGAGTTGTGCAAAGACGCCATTGTATGCTGCTTGCACTAAGTATACAACATTGTCAGCTGTACTGAAGTTGTATAAATTGAAAGCAGGCAATGGATGGAGTGATGTCAGTTTTACGGAACTACTTGCTCTCTTGAATGACATGCTTCCGGAAGATAATGAGCTCCCAAGCCGGACGTATGAAGCTAGACGAATGCTACGCTCGATGGGAATGATTTCTGAAAGAATACATGCCTGCCCGAAAGACTGTATATTGTTTCGAAAGGAGAACAAATCACTTACAGAATGCCCAAAGTGTGGTGCTTCTCGATACAAGAAAGATAAATCCAATCCTACGAAAGTTGTATGGTACTTTCCAATCATTCCAAGGTTTAGGCGTTTATATGGAAGTAAAGAAACTGCAAGACAATTGTCGTGGCATGCAGATAAAAGAAATAAAGATGGGTTATTACGTCATCCGGCCGACTCTCCTCAATGGAAGAAAATTGATCATGAGTATCCTGAATTTGGAAAAGAGCCGAGAAACCTTCGTCTTGCGTTATCTACAGATGGAGTGAATCCTTTTGGTTTTCAAAGCAGCACTCATAGTACATGGCCTGTTATGTTGCTAAATTATAACTTGCCACCCTGGTTATGCATGAAGCGAAAATTCATCATGTTATCTATGCTTATATCAGGACCAAAACAACCAGGTAACGATATTGATGTTTATCTGACTCCTTTGATCGAGGATTTGAAGTTATTGTGGGACTCAGGTGTAATGTTGTATGATGCTTATAAAAGTGAATACTTCACGTTGAGAGCGATGTTGTATGGGACAATAAATGATTTCCCTGCTTATGGAAATTTGTCAGGCTATAGCATTAAAGGAACTCAAGGGTGTCCCGTGTGCGAAGAAGATACAGAATCAATTAGGTTGAAACATTCATCGAAATCTGTGTTTCTAGGACATCGTAGATTTCTACCTCGTCGGCATAAGTACCGATCTTGGACGACATCATTCAATGGAAGTTCAGAAAAACGCACAACACCGTCTCCACTAACAGGTGATCAGCTGTTTGAGAAAGTAAAAGATATGAACACTGTTTTTGGTAAACCATTTTCGAAAAACCTTACGAAAATCGGTTGGAAAAAGAGATCAGTTTTTTTTGAATTACCATACTGGAATTGTTTGTACGTCAGACATTTTCTTGATGTGATGCATGTGGAAAAAAATGTATGTGATAGTGTTATTGGAACGTTGCTAAATGCCCCTGGCAAAACAAAAGATGGAATTAAGGCAAGGTTGGACATGGTTGACATGGGAATACGAGAAGAGTTGGCTCCCGTGAAAGGTGAAAATCGAATGTTTCTTCCTCCTGCTGCTTATACTCTTTCTAGGGCAGAGAGATATCAGTTTTGCAACTTCTTTAATGATGTAAAGGTTCCAGAGGGGTACTCATCAAATATCAAGAACATTGTGTCAATGAATGATTTGAAGTTAAAAGGTTTGAAATCACATGATTGCCATGTTTTGATGCAAGATCTAATTCCTATAGCTTTACGTTGCATTTTACCCAAGAATGTTCGTCATACGTTAACCAAACTTTGTTTCTTTTTCAAAGCTATATGTAGCAAAGTTTTAGACCCGGGGAAATTGCCAGCTATGGAAAAAGAAATTGTCATCATATTATGTGAATTAGAAATGTTCTTCCCGCCAACATTCTTTGATATGATGGTTCATTTGATGATTCACTTGGTGAGAGAGATTCGACTTTGTGGTCCTGTGCACTATAGATGGATGTATCCTGTTGAACGGTATATGAAGATTTTGAAAGGATATGTCAAAAATCGAAGTCGGCCAGAGGGTTGTATAGTGGAGCGATATATTGTTGAGGAAGCCATTGAATTTTGTATTGAATACCTATCTGATGTGGAAAGCATTGGTCTCCCGAAATCTCGTCACACTGGACGCATTGAGGGTGAGGGAATTTCTGGAAGAGAAGTTGTAACAATCAGTATTACAGATCGGGAGCAGGCTCATCTTTATGTTTTGCATAACAGTTGGGAGGTTGCTCCATATATTGAAACTCACAAAGAAATTCTTAGGCAGTTGAATCCATCGAGGGCTGAAAAATGGTTAGCAGATACACATAATCACCAGTTTATAGGATGGTTTCAGGACCATATTTTTAAGCAGTTGGATGAAAATCCGAATTCAATTTCAGAACGACTTCGATGGCTAGCCGCTGGACCAAGTGTGTATGTATTATCTTACAGTGGGTATGTAATTAATGGTTATACATTCTATACGGATGAACATGATGAAGAGAGTACCATGCAAAATAGTGGAGTTACACTAGTGGCTGAAGCGATGCATGTTTCTGGTAGTAAGGATATAAATCCAATTTATGCAAATATGTCATACTTTGGCATTATCAAACTAATATGGGAGTTGGATTATACGACATTTCAATTGCCGATTTTTCAATGCAAATGGATTGATAACAATAGTGGTGTTAAAATAGATGAATGGGGATTTGTGAAAGTTGATTTTAGTAAAGAAGGGTACAAAGACGAACAGTTTATAATGGCATCACAAGCGGTACAAGTTTTTTATGTTCCAGATCCCGCAAACCGAAAGTGGTCGATTGTTCTGTTATCGTCCAAAACTATTGAGGGTTCCGATGAAAATTCAGTTGAGGACGATCCTTTTAGTGGTACGTCACAATCAATTCAGAGAGGTCCCAATGCAGATGATGTTTTGTATGTTAGAGGAGACCACAATGAAGGGATTTGGATTGTCGATAGAGGTGTCAAATCTCTTCAACCTTTGAAAAAAAGAAAGAGAGTTCAGTAAACAGGTTATATTTTGTTTGTAATATAGATCTTGTTATCTCATGTTATTATCTTATCATTACAGAATTTATGTAATTTGAATGAACTGTTCAACCACTTTTGCAGATAATGACTTCTGCACATTCTGGTGCTCCTAACCTTGAGACTGAACAAGTCTCTCAAGCAGCTGCTGCTGCGGCTGCTGCTGCTCCTGCTGCTCCTGCAGCTCATTCTGCTGATACTGTTGCTCCTGATGCGGCTCCTGCTGCTCCTACTGCTGTGACTCATACTCCTCCTCCTGCTGTGGCTCCTGGTGCTCCTGATGCGGCTCCTGCTGCTGCTCCTGCTGCTCCTACTGCTGCTCCTGCTGCTGCTCTTGCTGTTGCGGCTCCTTCTCTTAGTGTTGAGGTCCAACAACCATCAGCACATGCCGTTGATATCATAGTAGATGAACATATAGATGATGTTGATATCGATGAAATGGTCGGGAATGAAGGACCGAAGTCGCAGAAATCACAGGTGCGTCGTAGTTTGACAGTGTTAGCCAAAATTCTTAAGGCGAAAAGCAAAGGCATCAAATTTGAAGTCGGATGGAATGCACGAGGCCAACATGTGAATCCCAACAAGGCTATGTTTAGCAGTTACATTGGAGTTGTCACTCGGCAACGCGTGCCGATTGACGTAGATTCATGGCACCATGTTGTGTCCGGGTTGAAGGCTGTGATCTGGGAAGAAATTACGGTAACATTATGAATTTATTTTTTTAATTAACTAGCAAATAAAATGATGAAACAGTGTCTTACTCTTCTCAATCTCTTGCAGAGTACATTTATAGTAGACGACTCACACAAGGATTATGTACTAAGGCTTGCAGGAAAGATTCATCGAGGTTTTCGTACTATTTTAACAAGATGTCACCTGAAAGATTCTAAAGGTAAAATAAACCCGCACCCACCCATTGTCTATGCGCACCTGATATCCCAAGAAGCATGGGATGCATTTATTGGCCGTCGTGGGGATGAGAAGTTTCAGGTACATTGTGAGTGATAATACGCTGTTTGAGGATACCTGTATTCATCACTTTGATTGTCAATATTTCATTTATGAAACAGAAACTCTGTACTGAAAATAAGGAACGTGCATCAAATCCAACATACCCCTATCGTAAAGCAAGGATGGGGTACGCTTCATTAGAAAAGAAAATGGTACGTATTGTAAATTTACAGTAATATTGTTAGGTGCCAATAAACAACATCATAATTATCTTTCTATGTTTATATGTAGATTGATGAATCTAAAACCAAATGCACTTCTATCCCACGTCATGTGCTATGGAAGGAGGCACGTGTGAACAAAGAAGGGAAGTTAATAGATGAGAACACACAAAAAGTGTGGGAAATATGTGTAAGTATGACACGATGATAAAAAGATTTGTTTAAAATTGCTATTACATAAAAATAATTAGTTTTTTTCCTATATCTGACAGTCACAGGAATCAGCTACTCCTGTAGCTGATACAGACCTATTATCGACGGCTTTGAAGCAGCCGGAAAAATACGGTCGTGTCAGAGGTGCAGGGTTTGGGGTGACACCCCGAGTATATTTTGAGAAGAAGAAAAAAATAGATGATACAGAGAAAAAATTGGAACAAATGAGCGAAAAAATAGCAACCCTTGAAGAAAAATTGCAATGGCAGGGAGAGTTGCTAGCAACTTTTATGGGTGGGAAGCAAAGGGAGGACACAACTCAGGAAGAACCACCGCATGAACATCCTGCCCCACCCCCCACCAGCTTTGAGGCGAGCCATTCACCTAAAAAAAATGTCTTAGCCGTGGTAATCAATATTCTAATAACGGTTCCCATTAAATATGAATCAGACAAACACTGATAATTTATCTGTACTGATCTTCTACAGGGTGATAATGATTGTGATTTATATCTGTCAACACCCACCTATCACCTTGTAGCGAGGGCTACAGTGTTCAATATCCCAGATGCCACACTGCATAATAGACCACTTTCAAAAGATCATCTGAAAGTGACGATTACTGTAGCTCATGAGCCAAATGCAATGCTACCTATTCCACTTGATGACGATGATATTCATACGGTTGAAAAGGCTATTGGGACATTCATTGCATGGCCGGCAGAACTTGTAAGAGTACATGCAGACAAAGAGGTATTTATTTCCTTTTATTTTCAAGCTAAACCCTTAACAATTAATGAAAAGAGTGTCTGAATCAATGATTGTTGTTATAGACGGAGAAAGGAAAGGGGGTGACTAACATCGGCTCGAAACCATCTAAAGGATCGACCAATCGATCCCAAGGAGCCTCTGAAAGCACAATAACACCACCTGTTCTCTTTCCACATTTACTAGCATTGAAGACTCATGTGGATACGAAGCTAAAAGATGGTAATAGTCATATAGTGATTTTCGAAGATAATATATACGGAGAGGAAAGTCAAGATTTCGTTGCTGCTGAAAATGTAAATGAAATCCTTGAAAACGGTTGGTTAGGCGTCACTGTTGTAAATGTATATATGAGGTATGTTTCCATGAATTGATTTTCTAAAAGCTGATCTAATGTGCAAATTATGACTAAATGCATTTTATATTGTTGACAGACGCATTTATGAAAAACAGTTGAAGGGATTTTCCCATGAGCCAAGATTTGGACTGGTTAGTCCTCATATCACATCAACACACCAAACAAAAATAGAGTCATCAAAAAGGGATGCAATAGTGAAGGACTTGCTGAAAACATTTGAACGCAAGATTACAGATGACAGACTTTTCCTAATACCAACCATGCAGGGGTAATACTCTACGATTAAAGCATATCAATTATATTTTCACTTTTTTTATTACTTATTCCTTTTTGTGTTTTTAGGCAACATTGGTTGCTAATTGCGGTGAACTTGGATACTCCGAAGATTTACTTTCTGGATTCAAAGTTAGGATATCCATCAAACCGACCATACATGATGGAGTTTGTGAATCTGTAAGACACTACATCTTACGTTTTAGGTCTAAACATCAATTTATATAATATATATTATCTTTTACTGAGGATTCTGTTATGATAGGGCGGTGTACCAATATCGTCTAAATCATGGTATGAGGACAGGGGCTAAGCATAAGGAGCCGAGCAAGTACTACGTCTGGACAAATATCAGGGTATATATAATAAAATTTCACTATCCAAACACACCTCAACACAAGTTATTTATTCTCCTAATGATCAATTTTTTTGCAGTGTCCAAAACAAACAAACGATAATGATTGCGGTTATTATGTTTGTAAATTTATGAAAGAGATCGTTTTTCATCAGCAAACTAGCATCCCTAAAGAGGTATTTTCAAAAACAATTACTAGTTCGTTTAAGTTATTTATTAATTCTTTATTTTTTTATTTTGCAGTACTACTATGACTGCCGAAAAGCCTCATACTCACAAGACGATATAGATGTGTTCAGAAACGAGTGGGCCGCATACCTGATGACAGATTGTACACAAATACAATGATGATCTGACTTGGGGACATGTACAATTGGTGGTCATTTTTGAGAGGGGTTAAGGGGATCAAAAGATAAAATATTGTTGTATGTAAATGTTCGTAGCAAAATTGTAATTGTTATTAAATAAAACATTCTTTCTCCAATGAGTCATTTTTCCATTTTAACAGATGATATGCACCAGCAACATGCAAGAATGTTGAACCACTAAAATGGTCGCTCTCTTGTTTAAAATGGACACCACTTTAATTGAAAACAACAACTGACCTACGGAAATCTGACCAGACGCATCTGGATTGCCTTCATCCTTTAGGAGAAGGATCCACGGGTCCTTGGTGACGTGTACGAGTCAACCCCGCCTCAATCCGAGGCACGGTGTGACCGCTACCACCCAAAGGGTCGCTCTCTTGTTTAAAATGGACACCACTTTAATTGGAAACAACAACTGACCTACGTAAATCTGACCAGACGCATCCGGATTGCCTTCATCCTTTAGGAGAAGGATCCACGGGTCCTTGGTGACGTGTACGAGTAACATGCAAGAATGATGGACCACATTTCTTTGGCCTTTGGACAAAAAAACCAGTAAAATCTCCAAAATACCTTCATATCATGCATGAACCAGTAAAATCTCCAAAATACCTTCATATCACGCAGTTCTGAAAAGAGTCACTATTTAAAAGAAAGTCACAAATTTAGATACATCTCGAGATGGTCAGTTGTTGATTTCACTTAAAATTAAGTCCATTTTTAACAAAACAGTGACACTGTGAGTGGTGTCGGCCACACCGGGCCTCGGATTGATGCGGTGTTGAATCGTACACGTCACACATGAGTCATTGATCATTGTGAAAAAGTATCAACGCAATCAGAAGCCGTTAGATCGATTTGGCATATGTACGTAAAATATTGTCCATTTTAAACTAAATACATACACTTGGAGTGATACCGGTCACACCGCGCCTCGGATTGAGACCCCACCCTTTCCCCTCGGCTGTCAAAAATCATAACCAGATAGTCGAAGGGTGATTTTGACAGCCGAGGGGAAAGGGTGGGGTCTGAAGACATTGTAGGATATGTCGAAGGGTGATTTTGTGTGTGACTGGTATCACTCCAAGTGTATGTATTTAGTTTAAAATGGACAATATTTTACGTACATACGCCAAACTGATCTAACGGCTTCTGATTGCATTGATACTTTTTCACAATGATCAATGACTCCTTTGTGACGTGTACGATTCAACACCGCATCAATCCGAGGCCCGGTGTGGCCGACACCACTCACAGTGTCACTGTTTTGTTAAAAATGGACTTAATTTTAAGTGAAATCAACAACTGACATACGGCAAACCGACCAAACACATTGGGATTCTATTGAAACTTAAGGACAACTATCCATGGGTCAAATGTGACGTGTAAGATTCAACCCCGCCTCAATCAGAGGCGCGGTGTGACCGGTATCACTCCAAGTGTATGTATTTAGTTTAAAATGGACAATATTTTACGTACATACGCCAAACCGATCTAACGGCTTCTGATTGCATTGATACTTTTTCACAACAATCAATGACTCATGATACATAGAGAAATTCACTGGCCACCTTCGAGAATGATCTGAAGCACAAACCATGACAGCATTATGTTTTTAACTTCAGCACCTCAATTGAGAATGTGACACCTTTCAGGACTTGGCGCCATTGTATGTCGTTTCGTCCACTGAATGGGTCTATCCTTTTATTTAATTTTTTTAACTTCAGTCAAATATTCTAGAAAGATGTCGCGGCAGATCCTTCACCATTTTGTTTTGCTGAACATCTCATTACATTGTTAAAAAAAAGCAGGGTGTCTTGCATGGGCAATACGTTCTTGTATTGAAGATGATGCACTCCCATTTATTCGAACCCACATGGTTAATTATTTTGTTTAAGCCTAATGATTGATTTAATTATTGTGGAACACATAATCATGAAAATCGTATGATGGTTGTACCCAGATAGGACTCCAATTCATTGGTTAAATCTATTTTCTCATGAGATGTTATGTATGAGATTAGGGAGTAAACCTAGTCCATTAAAATGGGAGTGCATCATCTTCAATACACGAACGTATTGCCCATGCAAGACACCCTGCTTTTTTTTAACAATGTAATGAGATGTTCAGCAAAACAAAATGGTGAAGGATCTGCCGCGACATCTTTCTAGAATATTTGACTGAAGTTAAAAAAATTAAATAAAAGGATAGACCCATTCAGTGGACGAAACGACATACAATGGCGCCAAGTCCTGAAAGGTGTCACATTCTCAATTGAGGTGCTGAAGTTAAAAACATAATGCTGTCATGGTTTGTGCTTCAGATCATTCTCGAAGGTGGCCAGTGAATTTCTCTATGTATCATGAGCGTTCTAATGCATATCTTGTTTGGAAGATCATTGTAGTAGACAACGATCTAAAAGTGGGGGATGAGTGCATATCTGAGCATGTCTTTAGTAGTGTCCCTCAAAATGTCTTTAAACTGACCATCTTGAGATGTATCTAAACTTGTGACTTTCTTTCAAATAGTGACTCTTTTCAGAACTGCGGGAGTTAACATTTCTCCAACATATTCACACACAAAATCACCCTTCGACATATCCTACAATGTCTTCAGACCCCACCCTTTCCCCTCGGCTGTCAAAAAAACCTAAAAGACCATGGCTAGCAATGATCATTCCAAAATGCATTTAAACTGAAACCTTCCAGAAAAAAATAGAGTAGAATACTTGCAAGTTGTAACTTAGGTCGCTTTGCACAAGCCGATTTCCACATTGTTTGTAGCAACCACATTTGCTCCAACACTCTAATGATCTTCATTGCTTCATGTCTTTTATACTCTTCCATAAACCCTTCTCTAAGAAGGTCAACTATCGTGTATGCATACTCACCTTCAAATGTGACGTGTACGAGTCAACCCCGCCTCAATCTGAGGCCTGTTGTGGCTGACACAACTCCAAGTGCCTCTGTTTTGTTCAAAATGGACTTATTTTTAAGTGAGAAATCAACAACTGACATACGGGAAACCGACCAAACGCCTTCGGATTGTGTTGACACTTTAGGACAACGATTCATGGGTTATATGTGACGTGTACGACTCAACCCCGCCTCAATCCGAGACGCGGTGTGACCGGTATCACTCCAAGTGTATGTATTTAGTTTAAAATGGACAATATTTTATGTACATACGCCAAACTGATCTAACGGCTTCTGATTGCATTGATACTTTTTCACAATGATCAATGACTCATGTGTGACGTGTACGATTCAACACCGCATCAATCCGAGGCCCGGTGTGGCCGACACCACTCACAGTGTCACTGTTTTGTTAAAAATGGACTTAATTTTAAGTGAAATCAACAACTGACATACGGCAAACCGACCAAACACATTGGGATTCTATTGAAACTTAAGGACAACTATCCATGGGTCAAATGTGACGTGTAAGATTCAACCCCGCCTCAATCAGAGGCGCGGTGTGACCGGTATCACTCCAAGTGTATGTATTTAGTTTAAAATGGACAATATTTTACGTACATACGCCAAACCGATCTAACGGCTTCTGATTGCGTTGATACTTTTTCACAACAATCAATGACTCATGTGTGACGTGTACGATTCAACACCGCATCAATCTGAGGCACGGTGTGGCCGACACCACTCACAGTGCCTCTCTTTTGTTCAAAATGGACTTATTTTTAAGTGAAATCAACAACTGACATGCGGCAAACCGACCAAACGCATTTGGATTCTGTTGAAACTTAAGGACAATGATCCATGGGTCAAATTTGACGTGTAAGAGTCAACCCCGACTCAATCCGAGGCCCGGTGTGGCCGACACCACTCAAAGTGCCTCTATTTTGTTCAAAATGGATTTATTTTTAAGTGAAATCAACAACTGACATACGGGAAACCGACCAAACGCCTTAGGATTGTGTTAACACTTTAGTACAATGATCCATGGGTCATATGTGACGTGTACGAGTCAAACCTGGGGTGGATTACATGGCTTTCCTACATGGAATATATCCCACTACACGTCTTTAATGAGCCAGCTACGCAGTTTATCCCTTGTACAGATACACAGGAAGAATCACACGAGATCGACGTCATGTACTAACATAGGGCAAGGGTGCATAAGAGGACACAAGATCAAAGGGTAACACGTATATGTTTTTTAACATGCCATGTAATTTCCTATTGATATGACATGTATATTCACACAGGCAGCTGAACATTGGAGTTACCCAGGGTAAAGCGACAAGGCATGTGACCCTTTAAATGACACATAATTTTATGTACCATGATTGATCTCTTTGAACACTATATCAAGGACATATTTCATTAGGGTTGGCTCCCATGATCCTTCCTAGGATGGTTTTGGTATCTTTTCCGACTTACGGTAGTACGATCGCTTCAGCAGGACGTCCTAGACATAGTTGGAGTCTCTCTGAAAGTCCTGGAGTGAGATCATATATCTATTTTTGAGGTCCAGGTAGAGTCATGTATCAACGCAACCAATCCTACCAGACATTGATCCTATATATAGAATGTTAATCTTGATGTCTCATTACAGTACCCCAATTTATGATATGTTACCTTTTTTGTATTAATATACATAATTACTAAGGGTGATGGTTGGGAGAGTTAGGATATCCTTTTTATGTATTGCAGAATGATTCAAGGAGCACGGGCTCTGCACGATTTGTCAAAACCAAGTGGCAATCCAAGGAGAAACAATGCATAGTGGAATGTTCTAGTATTTATCTTCTGAGTTGTGTAGGAATATTTTGTGATACTATGTAATGAGGTAGTTTTGCTTTCTGGGTAGATGGTATCTAACTCATGGTAAGAACACTGTTTGGTTGGGTTGTGATCGGTTGATGACATGCTTGTGGTTGATATACTGGTTTTTGTGCAGGTCTGTGGTTGATATACTGGTTTTTGTGCAGGTCTGCTCGGCTGGCTGTAATAGTGCAGGTTTTTTATTAGCAGCAGGCAGGGATTTAACAGCGCTTTTTTAGCGCTGTTAAATGTCGCCTTTAACAGCGCTAAAAAAGCGCTGTTAAAGGAGATATTTAACAGCGCTAAAAAAGCGCTGTTAAAGGAAACATATAACAGCGCTTTTTTAGCGCCATTAAAGGTATCCTTTAACAGCGCTTTTTTAGCGCCATTAAAGGTGACATTTAACAGCGCTTTTTTAGCGCTGTTAAAGGTGACATTTAACAGCGCTAAAAAAAGCGCTGTTAAAGGACCCCTCCTTTATCAGCGCTGAGCTTTACAGCGCTTTTCTAGCGCTGTTAAAGCCCGATTTTAGCGCTGTTATTTCCCGTTTTTGTAGTAGTGGCCGCACAACTCATTTGGCATACAAGTCTTGTCCGCACAAGTGTACTTGTGCTTCATGGATTCACCTGGGTGATGAAGAATCTATTGGGTAATAATTGGGTGAGACTGAACACAAGCCTTTTGTATTATCCTAAGATGTTTCCAAAAGGGAGGCGCACAAGTTTCATCGAAAGGGTAGGGTGGTGCACAATTGTTTCCACTTTTAAGGAGTTTTAGACACTTATCTGCACAAATGATGATGAATTATAAACACTTAGGACCTATCCTACTCCTTCATGTCTTCCATTATAGGTAAAAAGTTACCTTAGAAACTTTCAGAAGAGTTGAGTTGAAGACTTGGGCGAGCAGAGCTTGAATTTGAGTTATGGAAAATTCATCTCTCAAATGGGGGGCCCATAAGGGAAATTTATAGGCCCCTGGAAACCTAGGGAGAAAAAAATAATAGGGCATGCAAGTGACTTGTGTGACCTATAGGTGGTGCGAAAGTGACTTGCGCGACACACAGGAAACTTGCGTGGCGTGGAGGAAACTTGCACGCTTCAGCCTACATGTGCTCTTGGTACATGCCTTTGTCAATTTTTGATGTTCTTCAAAGGGTGACACTATTTGGGCTTAATGTATTCCCATTTTCCATTCATTTTAATTTGTGATGGAATAGAGAATCAAAAAAAGTCCCCCCCTCAGAGTTTGATCTGAAAAGGAAAGAGGATCATGCTTTGAGGTAAAGCTGGAGAAACAAGGGTCCATGGAGCGCATGTTCAGCGCGCAGATGCTGGGGCGTGCAAGTATGGCACGCAGGTGGTCTGGATCGCCTATATATAAAGGCTCAATATTGTGTGAACTCATTCCACATCATGTATCTTGAGCTCTCATCACGCAGGTTCTTTGATCTTCAGCGAATTACTTTTGTGGATTTTTTTGCACTTCTGTAGATGGTATTTGACTTACACGCCATGACTAGGGTGGCAAAACTTGCATGACTCGATTGACTTGTGTGCCAATTTTGGACTTGAAAACCTTAATGAATTTGCCATTTTTTTGATTTCCTTTATCAGGATTTCACAAAACAAACTTACTTAAGGTTCTTCTATTTGATCTTTGTGCAGATTCAATGGCTCCCAGAAGAATTGGATCAGCTGATGAGTTGGCCAGCAGGAGAATAGATGACATGATGAACATCGTCAGCCATGATTATTATATTATCTGTGACAACACTCTCCCAGATTTGGATACGTACCTGAAGAAATATCATCCCAATTTCCCACATAGCATCAACTTTCCTTTGTATGTATATGGCCATCTGCAAGGAGTCAATGTTCCAGAGGCAATGAATTATATCCCTCATTCCTGGTTTTAGAATTACACCAATTTATCTTCAGCAATTATCTTAGTTTCAGGATAATTTCCCAATTCTGGAACAGTGGAGAAGTCATACATAATGCATCATATCCCATGTTCCCCAGATCTAAAACATCACAATCCTGTTCTGCAGCCGCATTGCTATCCCTCTATTTTCCAAAATTCTCAGATGGACCAATCTAAAGGATTGAAAAAGAGTTGGTATTTCCATCCTGGAGAATGTTTGAAGCCAAAATGGATGTGGGCATATTGGGTGTGACAAACCTGTGAAGAGTTTGTCGATGATCTGAAAGGAGTTTCAATATATGAAGCCATCTAGGCTGGGCAGACATATGTCTTCAGAAATGACAATTTTGTTCCATAGTTAATCAGCTGTTGGAGCCCGAAAACGAATTCTTTCTATCTGACTCATGGAGAAGTAGGAATTAGTTTGTGGGATGTCTACAAGATTTTAGGGGCTCCAATTTTTCGATATATTTATACTGAATTCATTCCCCCCAAGGTGGTCTGGAATGATTCGAAGAAGACTTCAGACTTGGCTCGAGAGTTAATGATAATTTTCCATAAGCTTAAGAATACCAACAGCATGAAAACCCACTCCAGAAAAGATATCCATCCAGAGGAGTGGATGTACATGTTTCTTATTAAGAAGAAAGTGGAGGGACCTACCTACACTCATCCTACTAGTTTCCCTAGAGCAGCAAAGAGGGGTGCTCTGGGCACATTTTGTCCAATTTTGGAAGCTGGAGAGTTTGATAGGTGGGGGTAAGAATTGAATCAAAAAAATCCAGGGAAGACCCATCTTGTGGGATTTATGGCCTTGTGTCTTAGTGTATACCTTTTACCAGTTTGGGATTCAAAATGAGGTGTGAGGCAGAGGACCTTTTTCATTGCAGTCAAGCTAGCTGAATGGAAGACGGTTGGGTTGACCACCTCAGTCTTGGAAAAGATTCATAGGAGCTTACTTCATGTTTATATGGGTATGTCTCCTCTAAGAATATTGGGACCATTCCATGTTTTATGGGGATGGATCACCACTCAATTCAGGACATATTCTGTACAAAGTGGAGTACAGGTTCTTGGAAGTTCTTTCTGGCCATCTGTTTAGGCCATTTCTTGAATTTCTCCGTTATCCCTCAATTCTTATGATATCAAGATAAGGCTAAGCATGTTCAAGGAGTTTAATTTCTTTCTTTATGGAAATCCGTCAACAGGGAGATTTTATGATGATGGAACAACCAGCGTGGAGTTAAGGGCATACATGCTTGCATGTAGAGATGGTACACTGGCCATGAGGATTGATGGGGAAATTATATGTGAGGCCTATTCTCTATACAGATTCACACGTCAATTCAAATTTCTACCAAAAATTACCATATGCCCTCTGATGCATGTCAGGTTAGAGCATCATCTGATGGTTGCTCATCAAAAATGGTTTTTGACATCTATGGAGAATATTGGGGTGGTATTTGATCTACCAGTTGTTGGAGCAGCAAGTCGATTGACTACATGGTATGCCGAGAGATGGGTAGCATCATACCCTAAAGGGGTACTGAATCAGTCGGTCCCTCGGTTGGGGAAAAAGAAGAGAACCATTATGAAATAAGGTTTTGATTTGGAAGGTGATTCTTCCTCACCCGGAGCTGATTCACCAAGTTCCTCACTTGGGGCTGATTCACCAGATTCCTAGGATATGGATGATGACGCATGAAATGAATTAAGGTGGCATCATGACAGATATAATCTACCTACCAGAGTCAAGAGACCTACTCCATCGACTCTTGGTGAGTTACATCATTGATGCAATTTAGTCACTATTATTTTAAATAGCAACAAGTCTCATTTTGTTATCCTTTATCTGTGATTGAAGGAGCTGGGAAGAAGTTGAAGTCCCAGATTGTTGGACCCTCCTCGTGGCCTTTTGGTGCACATTCTGAATATTTCCGACCAGAGGCAGTCCGGACATGGAAATGTTTATACTGTGATGCTGAAACCGCCTGGATGGACTTATATGAATGGTTTCATATCCCTGGAGTGGGGAATTTCCAGGCTTCCTCAGACATCAAATTTGAGTACAACCCTAATGAAGTGAGGGCTTACATCAAAGAGATGGAAATGCTCATATATGCGACTGATAAGTTAGTTCCTATCACCAAGCGGGTGAATGAAACGATGGAACGTGGTACCAGTGAGGGGAATGGTCCTATATTAGACGAAGAGTGGCATGATTACGTGGCTCCTAAAGATGTAAGTTTTCCATTTTTCTCATATTTCTATTTTCTTTGCAATTTGAATTTATTCAAAGCATCGTTATTCAATGAAATAATATTCTTCATCCTGCATCTTGTGAAGGAAAGAACCATTGAAATTCCTTCACTGCGGTATAGCCCTAGTGGAAACGCTCTTAGAGCCACTGAATCTCATCGTGAGCTAGGCGATGTATCTCCAGGTCAGCAAGCCATATATGAAGAGTTAGAAAGGGCATCATTGTCTGCGATACCTATTTGCAGAGATTATGACACCAGTCCATCCAAAAAGGCCATGAAGAAAAAGCATCAAAGAAATAAGACCACAGTCAAACTCTTTATCAGTAGTGGTAAGTCTTTTTGGTAGTCTTGAATCTTAACTTATGAAAAATTGCTCAAACTTCTTGGGATTACAGGGGCTTCTTCAGTTTCACCTTTAAGGGAAAGGACTGACCGTCCTCAGAGTCCAATGGAGGGTATTGGAGAACAGCCAGAAGTTCCTGCTCAAATGGCCATTCCTGAAGAAATACAGAGAGCAGATAAGCCGACATATATTTCTAACACCGCTCCCATTTCTTATTCCAAGAGAGAAAAGACTTGTGGTAATTTGAAAATACTTCATCGAACCCCAAATGAGACAAAAAATGACATCCATTCTGTGATGTTTTATGTTCAACACATGCACTAGAACATTTGGAAACCACCGCAGTTGACCCCACAACAGTCTGTGAAGAAGCTATCTAGGTTCAATGATTGCCAGATGAAAGTCACGAAGAAGACATGCCGAGTGCTCCCATTTATGAGACTAACCTGGGATCTAGGACATCATTAGATAAAATGATGAAACTTGGCATGTCCTTTAAATAAATTTTAGAACATGTTAAATTACCATGTTATTTAGATGATTTTGGAGATCTAGTTATAGAATCAACTAGATGCGGGTTTCATCATTTTTCCTTTTAATCTTCTCATGATTACACTTCTAACCATGTTTGGTTAAAAATATATAGTTCCATCTAATGAAACTGTTGAACCAGAAATGATTGAAAGGGGTGTAGATGTCAACCCTATTATTGCAGAAACACTGGATCAGGTGGAACTTAACACGACATACCCTCCTAAAACCCACCCTGAAAATCCATTTGAATCTAGGAATGATGGGGAGGAGTCTTCACAAGTTGGTGATATACTACTATGTAAAAGATGATGATATTTGTGTCTTACTTAACCTGCAAGAAAATCAATCAACTTTTTCTATCCTTTGAAACAAACCATACTTTGAATTGACCAAACAGGGTTGTCAACTTCAATGGATAGATCTAGAGGTGAGGCCTCAGCCTCAGCCCAAGTAGTAGTAGAAGGTGAAGCAACCAGGGGCAATGAAGGATTAGAATAGGGCACTTCCTTAAGTGAATTAATCCCAGACTATGTTCCTCCCTGTGATAGCAATGCTGAATCAGACCCAGAGGTGCAAATGTCACTCCAATTCTTACTTTGCAAGGCATAAAAAAATATATGGAAGATAATATCTAAGGTGCCTCTTGAAGAGTTGCCTTTAAAAATTCCAAGAGTTTCATCCCTGTTCATCATGCTGGGACTTGTCAATTTTTGATATCAAGAAATCCATGTCGTAGTGAACCAATTAATTCAAAGGAGGGAGAAAGAGCAAAGGTGTCGTCCAGACCTGATCAGAGCTAGATTGAAGATCAATATCAATGAACTTCAGGAAACAGTGTCCTGAGATGAGGCTGATCATGAAGAAAAGCTGATGGAGTTGAAGCAAAAGATCAAGGAGAATATTGTCTAGTAGTTGCACCTTTAGCAAGAGCTAGATACTTTTACCAAGGATATTGACCAGCTTCATAATTCATTGGAAGAATTACAAGTAGATGGTATAAAATCCAGAAAATATTCCAAAGAAGCACTTCATCGAGTTGAAGAGAGTGAAGCTGGCCGAGTAGATGAAATTCAAGTGGCTTTTGACAAAGCTCGGGATGTTGTGAAATAGATGATAAGTCATGTTGAAAGTCTTCTATAATTTCTGAAAGAAAAGAGAAGAGACTCCAATCTGTGGATGTAAATCCAATATTGTTCATTAATGAAAAACATTTCATCTTCAATCATGATAATTTCTCTTTATTTTTACCATATAAAATGGGCCTAGTAAACATAGATTTATTTTTACTAGGGTTACATAAACAACCCCACAAACTTGTCTTTTTAATTTCTCAATATTTCCTAAATCTTACAAAATGTATGTCTAGCAAGATGGGATTCACATTTTGTTTAGAGTACCCTTTATAGGTTCCCAATTTAATGAGTACCATGTATTTTGTTATTGGTAGATTAATGTCATGCATGTTGGAATATAAAAAGGCTAATATTTAATGTCAAATAGATTTGACTGAATGGATGATATTGACACAATTCTTGTTAATTTGTTTGGAAACATATTACTATATTCAAGTATGGAGGAGAAAAATTGTAAACTGTGACTTGAGAAATTTTGAATCTAAGGAATGACATGGGAAAAGGGATAAAAGGAATTAGAGAAAGTATTTTCTAAGAAAGAAGTTACCACTACTTGACTAACCCTTTATTTGGGCTGAATTATGTAGGGCCAACTAGGGAATAAGATGCATAGTCAAATAGTTGCATCTTTTGGCTAACATGCCCGATATGTAGATAACTTATGCAAGGCCACTTAAGTGCACGTGCTGCATAGTTGGGAAAAATAACTCTCAAAAATTTGACTTTCTATTGCTAAAATCTGAATAATGTTTTATGGGGATCAAAACATTCCAAATCATTGAGTCTGCTTTATGGAAAATGGTACTTGAATGTGGAGAGGATATTTGCAATCAGAGTTGTCAAAGAATTGGAGGAATGTGACTTCTATGAAGGTCTGACCCAAACATAGGAAAAAGGGTATATGTGGTTTTAAATCATATGACTAAAACTAGAAATAGATACATTATATGACATAATACTTTCAGATAATGAAAAAGAGTGTAGAACAAATATGTTAAGGATGTCGGTTTTTTTGTAGATCCCTACATATCGCCGTTAAGACCAATAAGGACAAAAGAGGATTCTACTAAGAATGAAGCTACCATTACTTGAAAAACTCATTATGGAGGTTGAATTATGCAGGGCCAACTGGGGCATAAGCTGCATAGTCAAATAGTATCATCTTTTGGCTGACAGGTCTGTTATGTAGACAACTTATGCAAGGCCACCTAAGGGCACGTGCTGCATAGTCAGGAAAAAGAACTCTCAGGTATCAGACATTTTGCAACCAAAAGTCATGAAAAGGGTTATGGATATCATGAATATTATTTCTATAATGTTGTGGTAGGGTCCCGAATTGAGATTCTAGATTTCACTATGTATCTCATTAGGATAAGAATCAAGCCACGCATAGTTCTTGAAATTCAGTTTAATGTCATGCATAACGAGAGCATGGAAGATCATAGTTTAGGGTCATAGATCTTGGACTACATTTAGGGAGACACATCGTTAATTTGTAATAAACCTGACTTGAATAAAGACCAGGGTGTTCCATATCACACCATGTGCTCCCAGGGTGACTTTTCAGCCAAGGGACTGAATGTTGAGTTTGGGGTTAGGCCCAAAGACTCGGGGCTGTACTCGAGGAATGATCAAGCATTCTTACGTATCACATGAGGATGGGAATCAAACTGAATATAGTTCTTAAAATTCCATTTGTACAAATTTGGTTCATACATAAGAGGGGTAAAGAAGACTTTATTGCAATTATGGCTGGACCCAAGATTAAAGACTTGGGTTTCACCACATATCTCATAAGGATGAGAATCAAGATACATGTAGTTCTTGAAACATTATATGGTTGGAGACCATGTCAATGATAATTCCTCTCGATTGAGAGTGTCATTGATTTTTGCTGTTCATTGTCATACATAACAAATGTGAAAATAGTTTAAGGTCATATGCAAGGACATGTGCTATGTAGTTTAATGCCTTGCAGCAAGGACAATGGGGAACTGTATAGTTTAACGTCATATAGCTAGGATGATGGGACACACACATTTTAACGTCATGTATGAAAAAAGTGAACCAATATGAATAAGACGGTTAACAGGGGCTTCAAAGATCAATATTGTATGGGATAAAGGTGAATCAATGTGACGAAAGTGGTTTCAGGCTTGAAACTCAGGAGGTTGCCTACGTACCCGGCCTAGGAGGCAAGGATCAAAGTCCGCATAGTTAAATTGTGAATTATTTTATGATCGGGGTGTACTTGAGGACAGTGACCCGAAGGTGATATTGGGACTTAAGCATGATTAGCGTCCTAGAGAAGATGTCACAGTCAGAGCTTACTCTAAGCTCACGTGAGTCATGCTCAGTGTGAGAAACAAGAAGAAGCAATAGACCTGATGATCGTATCACAAAAGATGTGAACAAAAAGGATATTGTGGGGCTTAGGCATGATTAGTTTCCTAGGGAACACATGGCAACAGAGTTTAAAAGACAATTTTGCATGCAACGATCACAGTTTAATGTCATGTGTCACAGACATGGGGTGCTTGGTAGTTTAACGTCTTGCAGCTCGGATGATGCATAGTTTAATGTCATGTTGAATGATAGAGGGGCACAATTTAATGTCATGTTGGAATATTGAGGGGATATATAGTTTAATGTCCTGTAGCAAGGACAATAGGGAACTTTATTTGTGTTACGAAAAATACTTCTTCAAAAATCTTACATTGGTTGGAGTTGTAATGAGTTCTCCATCCATTGAGATTAAAGAATAAGCTCCATTGGAGTAGACCCTATGTATTGAGTAAGGTCCTTCCCACATTGGCTCAAGATTTAGAGGTTTCTTTCCTGGTATCATTGGGGTTCTGGGGACCAATACCTATTCTCCTTGAATGAATGAATGAAGATGAATTTTTTTATTGAAATCTAGTGCTATTCGATTCTTATAGACTTCTAAAGGGTGCAGTTTGCACAATCATTTTTCATATAGTCATTAAAATTCATTCAATCGCTTTTGAGATTATTCATATGTAGATAACTGATCACAAATGGAAAATCTAACTGAAGGTAATTGGACTTTAATAGGAAAGACTGCTTTCATTCCATATACTAATGAATATGGAGTCGATCATGTAGTAGTGAGGGTGGTATTCTGATAATCCCATAGAGCATGAAAAATTTTATCAGGACATGAATTCTTATCTTTATCCACAATCATTTATAGTATGTTTGAAAAAGTCTTATTAAAAGCCTCTACATGACCATTGGCCGCTGCATGATACCGAGATGAATGGTTAGATCTGATATTATATTATGATACAATTTTCTTACTTCGGATGAAAAAAAGCTGGTGCCATTATCCGTCAATATGGTATGAGAAACACCAAATCTGGTAATGATGTTAGACTTGAGAAAGCTTACAATGCTTTTAGAACTGACTTCTTTGAGAGGTATTGCCTCTGCCCATTTGGAAAATAAGTTAGTAGTAAGAAGAATATACTTAAACTTCTTAGTTGTAGCCGGAGGATAAGGTCCTACTACATCCATTCCCCATGTACCAAATGACCAAGAGTATTTAGCTATATGAAGAAACTTTGGGGGTTGATGAATGAAGTTGGCACATATTTGGAAAGAATGGCACTTTTTAATGAAATCAACAGAATATTTCAACATTGAAGACCATAAGTATCCAAGTCTTCAAATTTGACCAGAAAGTCTATGTACAGACTGGTGGGCACCACAAACGCCTGCATGTAATTCATTCATGGCAGCCATTGTCTCTTCACCATCAATACATAGGAAGAGAATTCCATCAAAACCTCACTATTAAAGGATTTTTTGGTGACCTGGGCTATCATAAAGAGTAAAATTGACCATAGGTCACTGGACTTGTTCTTTCCTGGCTCTATCAAGTTGGAGTGTTCCATTTTGAAGGTATTCCCAGATAGGTGTCATCAATCCTGTAGTATGACCATAAGGTTCAGAAATTGGACTGATTTCATTGATTTCCTCTATTCTAATTTGAAAAAAGGTGAAACTACATGAAGGTGGGAAATACTGATGGTTGTTTCATCCCAGCTTGGATCTACCAGGGCTATAGATACATTTTCCAGTGTATCATCTTGGGAATTTTGTGATCGTGGTACATAAGAAAATGTCGGTTCCGAGGGAATTTCCGTAATTAACTATATGACATAATCACACAAAAGGATTAAATCTTTCTTTCTGATGGCATAATACCCATTGATTTGTTTGATTACCAAATCTGAATCACCTTTTACCTTCAAGTGATTCAAATGTGCCTGATGTGACAATTCCAAGCCTTCAATGAGAGCTTGATATTCTACTTCATTGTTTCTACCTCCTACCAACAATAAGAAGGAGTAGGGTAACACTGAATTTTCTTGGGAAATAAGCACGATTCCTATAACAACTTTGTTTTATTTAGGATCTTCCATTTTCCTCCCTATTGGAATTTTAGAGGCACCATCAAAGTACATTTCTCATGTTTGGGGATTATCTGAAATAGAGAAGATTTCCTCATCAAGAAGTTCAATATTTTAAGACGTATCATTCACAGTTGGGTGTTCAGCAACGAAATCAGCCAGAGCATGGCCCTTTATTTCCTTTTCAGACACATACTAGATATCGAACTACTGCAAAATAACTGCCCACCTTTCCAGACGTCCTGTATGCATTGGACAACTAAGGATAAATTTGAGCGGGTTAATACGAGATACCAATTGCACCTCATGATGTTGTAGGTAGTGTCTCAATTTTTGAACTGCACAGATTAATGCTAGGCAGCACTGTTCAATACTTGAATATTGAGTTTCTACTTCAATCATAGTCCGACTGAGATAGTAAAGGATGTTTTCATTCCCATCATCATTCTTTTGAGAAACGAAGGAACTCAATGATCTCTCTAATGATGTCACATTGAGAATGAGTGTTCTTCCTTCAACATGTGGCATTAATACCAGTGGAATCAAGAGATATTTATTGAGGATATCGAATGCTTCTTGACATTATTCAGTCCACTGGTAGGTTACTCCCTTCTTCATTAATCTGGTGAAGCGTACTCACTAACCTGCCAAATTGGAAATGAAACACCGAATATAGGACAAGTGTCCTTGATTTCCTCTTAATTCCATCAAATTTTTAGGAGGTGACATGTTAAGGATTGATTTTTTCTTCTCAGAATCAACACTGATACCATGATGGCATACAACAATGCTGAGAAATTTTCCTGAGGTTACCCCGAAAGCACATTTCAAGCCGTTTATCTTCAAATTGTATTGTCGAAGTTTGTTGAATATGATTTCTAGTTCAGACAAGTGATCAGAACGTTGTATGGATTTAACCACCAAATCAACCACATAACTTTCAAAAAATTTCCCTAAAAAGAGTTTGAAGATATGGTTCTTGGCAGGTTGATATGTTGCACCTGCATTCTTTAGTCCAATGGGAGTTACCTGATAGAAAAACACACCTTGATGAGATTTGAAGGCTGTAGACTCTCCATCTTCTGGGGCCATTCGTAATTGATTGTACCTAGAGTAACCATCCATGAAGGAAAGAGCTTCGTAGCCAGCTGTTGCATCAATTAAGAGTTCTGTGATCAAAACTAGAAAATCATCCTTGGGACAATGCCGATTAAGATATCTGAAGTCAATGAAATCTCTAATTTGTCCATTCTTCTTTTTCACAGGGACAATATTAGCCATCCATTTGGGATATTGAACTTCTCTGATGATTTTATCCTTGAAAAGCATATCAACTTCAACTAAAATTTTGGAGGCATAAGTTGGGCGTGTTCTTCTTACTGCTTTCTTGAATCCTCGATTTTCTTATGGAAAACCCAAATGATGAGTGGCAACATCAGGATCAAGACCCGAAATTTCTATATAATTCCAAGCAAATACATCTTGAGTTTTCTTTAGAAATAAAGTATACATTTCATTCTTTTCAAGAGTCATGGATACACTAATTAAGGTGGGTTGTGGATATTCTTTTTTAACCAGATTTATTTCTCTGTGTTCATACACAGTGGTAGAGATACCCTCTTCAAATGGTGGAGGAGCATCCCTAAGATCTTTCTCTTCTTCTTTAATATGTGTTACTTTGTCTATTTATACTTGCGTTGTATATGATGAAGCTTAATTTCCATGGTTAGGGGAGAAGTTAAAATTTGAACGTCTTGATGAAAAGGATTCCATTTCTGACCCTATTGATGATGAAGGGTCTTCCTGGGGTGATATAGGGGAGATGATGGATTGAGAATCGACATCATTGTTTTCCTCTGGTATCACTATAACTTCTTCTGACCAGGTTGATGAAGTATAGAATTTCTGGATTTCAGTGGATGAAATAAAGACATATCCATCTAAGTTTTCATCATTGCTTGGTGAATCAACAATTTCTCACATGCTATCTGGATTGATTTCCATAATTGACATTATGGAAGTTTCCATAAGAGTGTTTGGATTTAGGTCTATCCTGTCTATTTGACTGATATGAAACACATAATCTGTACTCACATGTATGAATGGGTTTACTATAATCCTTTCCAAACCATTTGGAGCATTAAATTTGGTGACCTTATTTTCCATGGATTTTTCCTTTCCCTCCATGTGAGAGAATTCTTCCTCAATGTATTGAGATTCACATGTTTTGAATGGGGCCTTGTCACCATACAATGTCCCAATTTGACTACTAAAACAATATTTGATACATTGATTATACGACGAAGGTACGTCCTCATGTTGATGTAGCCATGGTCTTCCAAGTAAAATGCTGAAGGATATGTCCTGACAAACAACCATGAAATCTAAATTAGATACCAGGTCTCCATACTGAATTTTTGGTGTAATCTCGCCCAGAGATTCTTGTCCATTCTTATCATATCCTTGAAGAATCAAAGTGGAAGGAGATAAATTAGATTTGGTGAGGTACAATCGAAAAAGTGTACGAATAGGGATGATATTGACTCCTGAGCCATTATTAGTGAAAGATTGTCAAATGTCTATGTCATTGACTTTTCCAAATAGATACAAAGGTCTGATATGTCCATGGAAAACATCATCTTCATCTTCATCTATAAAAGATATCACTGCATTTCATTCTGTAGAATCATTCTCTATATTGTAGACCTCAGCCACAACAATTTCAGTTTCAAATTCTTAAGGACTTCACAAAGCCTCAATAAGCGTCTCTCAAAGATCTTTTGATAGATTCAAGGCATACAGAATTGATAACTTCGCCAGTACTTGGCCAAATGTTTCAATACATCATTATTTTGGTCCAAAGGTCTGCGTTTCCCATCATGAAAATATGGTTTTCAGGTGCCTTGGAAGTTGATTATTTGGAAGTAGATGCATCCCATATCAGGGCCGGAATTGGAAACACTCCTGGATTCGGTAGATTAGACTGACTAGGTATATCTATTTGCTGAGAAAAAGAAGGTGTGACCTCTAACAGGTCTTCCAAATTAACTATGTCAGGACCGAATCTGCCATGTGTGGTTGAACGTTCTTATTCCTATTGAGCACGCTAAAGGGCTTTTCCATGAGTTTCTGCAGCATATAAAGTTCTAGCAAGAGTAGGATTGAAATAGAAGCTTCTGGAATATCCATGTCTTCCCCTATATACCAGACCTCTATCTCTTCCTCTAATTTCTCTGTTAGATATAGGGAACTTAGTCTCATCATGATCAAAACTGTCATTGGCATAGGGATCTGTTAAATGAATCATGTTAACAGAACCAAAGATCAATTTTTCATCTGACGAAGATTATTCTAGATGAACTAGTTCAGGATGTGTCATTTGGTGGGGTGCTGCCCCTGATTTTGAAGCAGATGACATAAAATCTTCCAGAGTCAAAGACAACTTAGGCTTTTACATGAGCTCATCTTCTTCTGACTGATCTTCTTTCTTCAAATTACACTGCTTTTTTGAGGATTTTTCTTCTAATGAAGGAGGTTTTGTTGTGGCAGACATAACATAAGTCAAAATTGGTTGATTCAATTATGTTTATAAAATGGCATGAGTTTAGTTGATTATTTTTTTTATCATCCAATCATTATATTTCTATGCATTTTTACTTTTGACTTCGTGCCACACACCTTCTTCCTCTGAATCAGTAGCAGTAACACATGGTACCGGGGCTGATGAACCATTTAGTTTTACTTGTCTAGAGTCCACCATCTTTTACAGGAGTTCTTTGAAGACAAAGAAATTCTAAATGGGATGACCCAACATCTGATGAAATGGAAAATATTTGGGGAGGTTTTCATCTCTTTCCTTGTTCTGCCTTTTTGGCCTCAGCAACTAAACCAGATTGTTTTCCAAAGCAGAGATAAAGTAACTAGGAACTTGTTCATTCTATAATGAATAAAATCTGTTCTTTAAATCCTCAAACTATTTTTTCCTTCAATATTTTTGATCATCTTGATGAGGTGGCCATTGTTGTTGACGCTCAGGAGGTGGAGCCCTTCAATATGATAAAGGTTTTGAAGTGGAAGGAGGTACAAGTGCTTGTTTAAGTGTAACTGTAGAAGTATATAATTTTCCTATCCTTCTTCCTGTAACTAATAAAATTACATGATTTTTAGCCTTAGTCTTTATAAGAGAGTCTTCTATCTACTGAGCAATTGAATTACAGTCTCGAAACTGTCCTGTGTATTTCACTGAGATCAACAGTGTGTGTAATTCAGCATGCAGATTTTCCACACAGATTGGCAGAAACTCTTCTTGAGGGAGTGCTAAAATTAAGGAATATGTTAATACCTTCCAGCGAGTAATGAAATAAAAAACTATTTCATTTTCCCTTTCATTACAATTATTAAGATAAAAAATGTCATCTTTGGTAATGTTGAACTAAATTAAAGAATAAATATTTGACGGAGATCTTCCCACCCAGTAATTAACCGAGATTACAAACTTGTATACCAGACAAAAAAAGTCCTTGTAATGACTACAAAAAACACCTAAGATTAACTTCTTCTTGTTGTTGAGGAGTTCCCATCATAGGATCACAAAAAGAAACAAAATGTGTTAAGTGCTGTTCTGGATCTCCCGAACCATTAAAAATTGGGAATATGGTATTCAGAAAATTTGATGGGGGAGATTGCATCCACCCATTTAGGGTAAGATCTATTTTAATGTATGAACTTGTTCATGTTTTCCTTCCATAGATTACAACTGAGCTATTAATGACTCAATGGTAGTCATTAATTTTTGAGAAACATCTGGTTGTGCTTGGACCTGAGCAGGTGCAATAATTGGAGTTTGGACAGGTGTGGAGACCGGTAATACCACTGATGGTAGTGTTTCCTGTTGATGTCGCGTATGACCCATAGGATTGGTCCCAAGAGGGTGTACTTTTAAAGGGGATATTATTGATCCATCCCAATAGCTGAAACAAATTCCCTTGATTGATTAACACCATCATGCTTAGGAGGAAGACTACCTTGAAATAGTTCTGAATTTAACCTCCTTAATTCCTTCATTTCTTCTTCTTACTGTGCAACCTTTCCACTAATGAGAGTGAATGGAATTCTCCAGAGGTAGGGTGGGATGTAACCTGATTTTTACCCTTTTCCTTGGCATGTGACTTTCTTGAGATTGGATGTGCATTACCTGAAGGAATCTCTTTCCCCTGGGAAACCCTATGTCTTATGGTATGCACACCTCCTTCATTAATTTTTATGTGTATAGCTTCTTGAACATGAACTTCTTAATATGATTTCTCTGAGTGAGCCTCATGTTCTGGGGGATTAGTGACAATGTCATTGATGACATTTATCAATGCATAATGCATTGCAGCCCTTCTATCAGCACTTCTATGATACTATCTTCTTCCATGTCCTTTATGAGACAGTTCCTTTTGATGGGTTGATCCCTCAGGAACTTCTTGATGAACTGTAATTCGGATGGAATATCCTGATAATTCGGCGCTGCATTCCTCTTGTGACTTCTTCCCTAATCGAGAGAAGATTTACTTTCACTGAGGAAGAGATTGAGAATTTGAAAAATTCCCCAGTATGGTGGACTGGGGTTGTTCCTGTTTTTCCTGCTAAACTCCTCAAATCCTGTCTGTTGATCCCAAGAGTTATATTAAAAGAGTCCCCAGCCTGGCAAGCTGAGGTGGCTCTTGAGCTCCTTCATCTGAAACTTTCTTAAAAGCTCTCCTGATTTTGCAGCTTTTAGTCTAAAAATTGGTCGGATGCATCATCCTATATCTACTCAAATCACCTGGCTCATACGAACATTGGATTATTTCTTACAACTCTATCACCTAATGATGCACATTCTCGAAATGAGAAGCCTGCTCTATATTCTCATTTGCTTGATGCAAGATTAATTCGACAACTTGTTCTTTATATGCCTGACTTTGGGAAGAACTAGTTGAGGCCTTTTCTTTAGTAAGCCTTTGATTACACACAAAACCAGTTAACTGTGGCCAGCCATGGGAAATAACATTGCATGAGACCACTTTTGGCGGTCTTTGTTGACTGGAGAGCACAGTGAAATGAATTCTCCATGAACACCCCATCCCCTAATATGAATACCATATGGGGCATTGGAAATTAACTGGTGCAACTTTTTTAATGTTCCAAGGCATGTATGCTGAAGGTATCTCTGCTGCTTTTCAACCTTTGGATGTTGGGAAACTGAGAGAGATTCCAAGTCAATTTGGCATTGGAACCCTTCTATTATCTTGACATGGTTTTGATATTCATCATAAGATAATATTTTCTCTTTTAAGTGACAAAGAGATTTCAATATGTTGAGATGAATATCATGAATACAATCTTTTGTCAACGTTTCTGCAATATCATACTAAGAGTTATCCAAAGTCCAAAACATGACTGGTATTTCACCTTTTGTCAATTGTTTTCTCATATTCAGAACTTCCTCTTTGTCATTTGATGATGATTATTCTACCTGATTAGACCAAAGCTGGTGCTTCTTGGTTGCTTCATTAGATTCAACAAGATTGGTAGATAATTAATTTGTAAAATTAGAATATGAATGACCCTGGGGTAGTTCAGAGAATGAACTACACCACGAGCTATCTTCTGATTGAGAAAGTATTTCACCTCCTAGCAGTAAGGCATCACACATGACTGGATTCGCATTTTCAAGTGCCTCAAGATTAGAGTGCCATCTTGTTACTGAATTGTCCATTGAAGAATTTTCCAGGCAATGCAAATTACTACTACGAAGTGGAATTTCGCACCTAAATTCATCATCATGGGGAGGACCACTGTGCTGGGTTACAACAAAATATAAAACCTCTTGCTCCTTGGTCTTCTGACCACGCAGAGGGTTATCATGGACCTCATCTAAAGATGATACTTTGAGATTGACCGAATTTTCATGAAGAAATTCTTCATGAAGAAGTGTCTGATGAAGACCTTTGGAATTATTGTTCTTACTTCTGGAATCTGGAAATGGGAGAGTAGAATCTTGAGTTGCAAAATACAATTGTCCGAGGGATTAAAGAACTCCAACATTGAGCAAGGCCTTATTGTAGATTGGCTCTTGATTTTTCAATTGTGTTTGATGGGAATTTTTCTTGGATTCTTTCTTACTCACTTTAGAAACCACTTGTTGATGAAAGTGGGTGTTAGGGGAAGCCTTATGTGCCTACTCAGGAGAAATGGTCAGGTTAGGCTAATTATCTCTATTTAAATCTAGTGTATGTTCCCAACTTTATTGTCTGTATGACATGGGGGAGTATGACCCACGACCCTCTTAGACTACAAAAGAGGTGTATATCTGCTCCGGAGTGACATGTTGATGAATCAATTCACTGATAGGGATATTTTTTTTTTCTTTTCCTGTGATGTCGCTGAAGTTGTTATAATATTCTGACTGATATCTAGAATATGGGCAGGGATTTTCTTCTTCTCTTTCACCATTGTCAGAATGTGCTTATTGAATTCAGCTACCAAAATAGGAATATAAGTCCATTCCGTGTTTGGAGTAGGTGTGTGTTCCTGCTCTTTTTCTCGTTTCCCTATCATTAAATTCTGACAGTACTCATGTGTCGGGGTAGAAAGTTGTTTCTGCCTCCTATTTGTCATTGGAGATTTCCAATTGAAATTTCCAGGTGCTACCAAATGAGACTATTGGTTAGCTTGATAAATTACAAGTGTATGTGCCTGCTGATTGTTCTCCACCAAATATGATTGATGAACTTCCTTCAATACTAGCAGACATGACTGCTGACAGAATTGATGAGTGTAAGCAGGTGTATGTTCTTGTTTACAGGTGGTCACCACATTTGGTTGGCGAGCTTCTTTGGATGAAGTTAGACGAGCCTTCTGAATGGCTGATGAATTATAAATAGGTTTATGTGCCTACCTATAGTACCCCACCAGAAATTCCTCACAGGATTGGTGTGTTACTGCCAGATGAGTCTGTTGGACAGTGAAATCCGGACTGACGGGTGTATATGCCCGCTCATTGTTTTCCATCAAGTTAGATTGATAAACTTCTTTGGAGGGGGAATAGGTAAGAACCTGATCCCTGTTGACCAAATTTTTCCTATGAAAGTTTCTCTTTCATGCTTGGGTCTGAGGAACCTAGGAGGAACACCTAGAGGCGATACCCTCATCATGTTGAGGGGGCACTACGATACGAGTCTGGTGGCAATTGTTGGTGGGAGTCCTTAGGAAGGACTCCTATCTTCTTGAACTAAGGCCTTGAGTGAACTCTCCATTCACCTCCCTGTAATATGGGAGGGACTGGTTGTTGCGTTCTGGGGATAATGGCTCGAAATGGTTGGAAACAGTGGTTGGTACCACCTTCTTCTTAACAACTGGTCGTCGCTGTTCAGACAACCAAGGTGAGTTATTAACTTGGAGGGCTTGTCGAGCGGCCTCCAAAGTCGGGATGGTACCATGTTGATGGTATTACCTCACTAATGCATTGGAGACCCAACATTGAAGATGCTGAGTAGGTGATTTCATCCTCAGAGTGGACGAGGATCCAGTAGGAGTAGTATCAGAGGCATTCACAAGTGTGAACATTAAAGAAGTCATTTTGTGTTATAGAGAGATCTTGGAAAAGAGTTCCTGTTTAATATAGCAGACATAATCAAGATAAGTTTGGCTAGACTACATCTTTTGGATGAGTACATATGTTATTAACTGATTTGTTGGCCCTCATATTGAGTTTAATAGGGGCCTAAAAAATAAGTAAAACATCATTTAACTTGGTTAAGGCTTCACATCGGGTTCACCATTTTTTGTTTCTTCTCGAAATAGGGATAACCTTGTTTGTTTAAGGTTCAAACATTCCAATTGGTTTATAATAGGTTTATTCATAGAACCAGAAACATCCAATGATTCTATATCCATTTGGACCTACTTTCCAAAGTCAGGTGCTCATTATTTGTGGACCGATGAGGCTTAAGAATTTGCATTGGTCGAGAGAATGGGAGGTCAGGCTCATCACACCTTTTTGGGGAGAATTATTGCCTACTCTAGGACTCTCTCATAGATTTATGTTATGTTTAAGAATCCTTATTAATTCACCATGTATGCAAATGAGTTTTCCTTTATATTTATCAATCAATGATTGATATGTATGGAATTTAGAGAATCATTTATATGTATTTCTGGTTCTTCATCGATGGAGAATCATCCATATGTATTAGAGGTTATTAGTCAACAGTATCCTTCAATACTTTATATAAAAATCTCTTGGTAGTTATGATAACTATACTAGTTTTAAAGAAACTCAGTGGGGCACTTAATGTTTATTGTCATTCAGAAAGACAATGATTATTTCAGAGTTGGGATCGTACCTGCAGATGGGATACCTACGTATCCTTGTTAAAAAGGAATTAGAGCCCACATAGTTCGATAAGAAGGATATAGATTAACGTCATATGGGATGGAAAATAATTAATGAAATATGGGATTGAACTATATAAAGGCTTCCTATGTACTCTAGGTTTGAGGTAGAGATCAAAGTCCTTGTAGTTCGGGTAAATAAATATGGGGTGTATGCATGGTTAATGTCCCAAAAAAGAGATGTCATGATAACTTTTACACTCAAAGCTCACATGAGTCATGGTTGGTGCGATAAATAAGAGGTATTAGTAAACTTTATGATGGTTCCATGAAATATGTAGTCATGAGAAATGTTGTGGGGCTTACATATGTATGACTGCCCATGTAGATGAAGACCATGACTTGCTTCAAGAAAGAAGCCAAAGAGAAGGGTCCATAATGGTATTTGTACTTTATGGAGATTTGGAGTTTTAACTTGGGGATTACTCCTGAGAAGGAGGCCTAAATTAAAAAGAGACTTATGATTGGGGTTTATTCCTAAGAAGGAGGCCCAAATAAATAGAAATTAAGATTAGGGCTTACTCTTGAGGATTATTCCCAATTAAAGGGAACATATAACTTGGGGCTTACTCTTGAGTAGGAGGCCCAATGTTAAAAGAAAATTATGACTGGGGCTTACTCCTGAGAAGGAGGCCCAGGTTAAGGGGACTTGATACATGGGGCTTACTCCTAAGAAGGAGGACCAACCAGGGGAACTTGGGGCTTACTCTTGAAGAGGATTCCCTAAATCAAAAAATCATCTCTTCTTAAAAGAAGAATTTATATAGTAAAACTCTAACCGTGGTGACATAAAACATGTAAGTCATGAGGTTTTGGGAGAGTTTCCCACGTAATTCCTTTTAAATAAGGAAGCCAACAAAGGAACTATGCCATAAATGCATTTGAAAAGGTGTTAGAGGGCTCATATCTTGAAGAGGAGAGGTGAACGGGAGAGAGGCGCACAAATAAAGTTGGCGCACAAGTATAGTTGGGAAAATCATTTGGCACACAAGTTTTGGCTGCACAAGTGTACTTGCACAGAATGGGTTCACCTAGGTGATGAAGAATCTATAGGGTAATACATGGGGGAGACTTAACTCAAGCCTTTAGTATTATCTTAAGATGTTTCCAAAAGGTAGGTATGCAATTTTCATCGAAAGTGTAGGGTGGCACACAAGTGATTCCACTTTTAAGGAGGTCTGAACACTTAGGCACACAAGTGTGGATGAATTCTAAACACTAAGGCCCTATCCTACTCCTTCAAGAATTACATTCTAGGTAAAAAGTTACCTTAGAAGCTTTCAGAAGAGTTGCGTTGAAGACTTGGGCGACCAGAGCTTGAATCTAAGTTTTGGAAAATTTGTCTCTCAAATGTGGGGCCCATAGGGGCTATTTATAGGCCACCGGTAACCTTGGGCAAAAAAAAAGAATAGGGTATGCAAGTGAATTGCATGACCCATAGGTGGCGCGCAAGTGACATGCGCGACACTCCGGAAACTTGCACGGTGTGCAGGAAACTTGCGTGCTTCAACATACATGAGATCCTAGTCCATGCTTTGTCAATTTTTGATTTTCTTTAAAGGGTGGCCCTATTTGTACATTAGGTATTCCCCTTTTCCATTCATTGGACTCTGTGATGGAAAGGAGCGTCAACAATAATCTCATGAGACATTATCATTACCAAATGAATTATAGTGATATCTGCGCACACCCATTATAACATGTACATGAATATTTGTGCCATGTAACAAAATCCTACTTAAGGAATATGCATCAGAAAAACCCATGGAAATGAAATGGGTTACATAATCATGTCTTATCACATAGCCAGGTGGCATATCATAATGAATTTAATGAAAGAAGGGATTAAATAATTTTTTAAATTTATAAGATAAATAATAAATAATAGGAAATGAAAATGAATTCAAATTTAATTTTTTTCATAAAATTTAGTGGAGAAATAATTTTGTAAATATACATTTTAAGTGGGGTTTTAGGAAAATGGTTAAAGAATCATTAAAGAGGGTAAGGGAAAAATAATTTCCATAAAATTAAAAATAAAATAATATGTTTTTCAATAATAAAATTATTTTTTTATAAACCATGGAAGGTTAAAAACATTATATTGAGTATTATATAAAATTAGGCAATAAAATAGAGATGTTCCCTTCAATTGGCTATGCTAAACGAAAGAAAATAAGAAGGGAACCAGTAAAATAGGTATATCCTCATCAAGGAAAGGTGAATTAAACTGTGTATATATATTTTGGAAATATATAAATAGTATATAATGATTAAATTGTAATAATATAGAGAAAAATTCATTTAAAGAGATAGAAATAACAACCCAAAGAAAATAGGGTGGTTCAGAGAGATCCTTTACTTCAGGTTCCAGAATCATTTTTCACTTGAACTTAAAATAAATAATAATAAAACTAGGTTACTTAATTAATTAATTAATAAAATTTTACAACTATATTTTATTTAATATAATTATAATTTTTATATTTAAAAACATTTCAATAAGTTATCAAGTTTAATTTCATTGTTCATAGGGCATTAGTTTCAGGGTTCCCTGGGCAGATTACTTGTGTATTATTATTGAAGTTCTTGTAAAATGGAAATAAAAATCTAAAAATTGAAATGAAGTGATATTAATTTCTTTAAAAAACTTAAATGGTAAAAAATATTCATATTTTTTCTAAAATAGTAATGATTCATTTTGTATAAATGTTATTGTGAAACAGCCAGTTTATTTAGGTGGTTTTACACACCATAATGAACAAGATTCTCATTATTTAAATTAGAACTATATATTTATTACAAAATGTGAAACAAATATAATATACATATTTAATTCATTTGAAAACATTATACGATAATTTATACATTACTTTAATGAAGTAATGGAAAACAAAAACTCACTGTCCATAGAGGCAGTGAACTGACATAATATGGATGAGGTTTTCATTTTTAGAATAAGTGAAGAAGAAAATAAGATGCATGATAGATATTACATTAAAAAAATAAATATATAGTATATATATAATACTGGATTCATTATAAAATTTTGTATGGAAATTATTTTAGAGGATAAGGAGGAAGAAATATTAAAATGATTGGTTAAGGTAATTAACTTCTCCATTGAAAGTCTCATCTAGGAATTCCGCTTATGGTACCATAGATTGGCCATTTTATGACATCAAGGATTTGAGGGAAATGGGGGACATATTTGGATAAAATTGCTAAGAGGTTGGGTAAGGTAATTAAGGTATAATGTGTGATGAGAAGGGTTTGTGAGGGGTGGTATTTTTATTGGGAGGTGAGGGGAGTTTTTTAATATTATATTCATTAGTTTATTATTTTTCCTCAGGACTACCAATAGTGATAAATATTTTTAATACCTTAAATCATTTATGTGAGTTAAAAATAATGGGGTTCTAAATCATCCCATATGCAATAAATCATGTTTTTGACATACAATGTTAAATACGAGGATTTTCTCTATTTCACTATTCACAAAACATCAATTATTTTTAAAAAATAAAAAAAAATTCATCCTGTCCATTTTTAATATATAGATTCAGAAAATATAATAAATTTTATGAAAATAATTTAATAAATATGAGAAGGTCAATTTTTAATTAAAATCCTTATTTATTTCAAAAATACAAATTTTAATATTATGTACAATTTTCTGACCCTTTCAAAAATTACTTATAGTTTAATAAAAATAAATTATTTTTATAATAAAATTAATATTATTTTACAATCAAATTTATTGAAATTTAATATTATTTCAATACTTTATATTTTTTTAACAATGAAAATACAACACATATGTTTTAAAAAATTACAAAAAATATTTTTTATTATCTTTATAACTTATATTTAACTATATAATTATATAAACATGTTATATTTTTATTTTATAAGATAAAAAAAATATGATTTTACACTTACATATGCGAGGGAACAATTATAATGATCAAGTTACTATTCCTAATGTTCATATTATTATTCCAATGGTGGGATTATTATTCGAACTATTGGATTTGTAACTGTCATATGGGTTCCCAACTTGTTTTCAATACATCATATTTCATTCATTCATAATTAATTATATTTTAAATAAATTATATATATTTTAATTTGAAAAATTAATATTACATTATTAATATTTTGTCTTTTTTCAACAGTGTTGTTTGTGAGTGTGATTATTCTGGTAGATTTAGTAGATCCCAATTTTTATATAATAGTTATATTATTTCATATTTTTTTATCATATTATAATATTTTCAATTATTTTGGTTATATTTATTTTCTAAATGTGGTGATTAATATAGAAAAAGGTTGATAGTTTTATCATATGGTGCATGATATCTGTATAATAATTAATTAATAAATATGACATAATTATACGATCAGAAAGAAAATTCAATTGATAAAATTATAGTTTGTTACAAAATCCATATTGATTTACCTTTAAGGAATCACTTGAAACTCTCATCCTATTTAAAAGTCCAATTAACAATTCCATTTCTTAAAAGAAATAAATTATTTCAAATACCTTTGAAATAGACTAATAAAAAGAACTCGATAGGTCAATAGAAATATTACCCTACTTTAAAAACAATAAAGTGAAAATAAATGTTTAGAATAATTCAATTCTCGATGGTGATGATTATTAAAATAATCAAGGAAAACCACTCTGAATATTTCACCACTCCTTATTTATGTTTCATAAAGTAATTATGATTTTATGAATTATTACCCTATCCATAAATAATACCTACTCAACTCTAGATAAAGTCCCCAAGTCATTTATAAATAGTAAAAAATAACCTCATAATAATAAGACTTCAATCTTTGTGGAAATAATTTCTGAGGTTTTATGATGAATCAATGTCATAACATACATTCATTACACAGGTAAAGGTAATATTCCTTCTTATTCCTTACAACCTTTCACCTAATAGGAAAGATAATCACATAATACTCTAAAAAATTCCATTAATTTAAACACCAAACACATCCTTTAAATACTATTGTCACATAAACACTTGAATACCAAATATAACATCACTAATTAATCTACTATGAATCCTTTTATAATTTTTTTACCATAATAATTTTCTAGTCAAGTTGTGACAAATTTCAAGGAATAGGTCTATTCTTACCATCACTGACATAACAACCGAACTTTTCCCAATGGTTCAGATCAGTGTTTTTCAATTCAAATCCATTTTTAAAGCTTGGTAAATGTGTAATATAGACCAGGGAAGGGATGGGGAGTGTTTGCGGCTAGTTAAGAGCCCAGAAATTTGAGAAAATGGGTTGCGTGATGGGCCACAAGGTTTGAGTAAACCATGTGGCTGTAGATAGGGGAACCAACAAGTCTACATGGGTTGTCTACATTCATGTGAACCTATCACATGACCATGCAACCTACTGCAGTTTTGGGGAACAGACCTAGTACATGGTTTTTTCATGGTTTGAAAACCATGCTCAAAAATCATCCCGCCCTAATTTTTGGGTGAAATTACAAATTTTTACCCACTTAACTTATAAAGGATCTAACCTATTTATCCTCCCTCCTATGTCCAAAATAGATGATTTTATCTCCATAAAGCTCAATAACTCCTCCAATATTAGATATATTCCATCTTCTTCATCTGGAATCCGATCGTCGATCCTTAGGAAGTATCGTATAGCCTAATGTAAGACTAACATCACACACCCTCTTTCCATCGGTTAATCTTGCCTTTAGATAGGCTGTTTAGATGAAAGATCATTCAAACTATTTTCTAGATGTTAGATTGAAACTCATATCTCTTTTAATATTCTTCTAATATGAGGTCTATTTCATGTGAGTATTCATCTATGAACCTAATGTAGGTGGTTATATAAATTTCTATTTGAGTTTTGGTCATTTTGTATTTATTCTTTCATGCCTTAAGCTGACCTTTGTTGAGATTCTATTTCATGTTTATTTCTTCATGTCTAAATGACCATAGTACCATGATTAATGTTAATTGTATCTTTTTAGGGGGTTTAGAAATCACCTATGCTCTTTATGGACACCCAAGATATGTGCCAACCAAATTTTCCATTTTAGTCTAATTTCCCAAGATTTTCAAATCTTGTTTCTATCTCCTATATTATGATTAAACTAAATTAACCCATGTATCATGTTTATTCTAATGAACCCAGGACACCACATGGGTGGTTCGATCTCTTAGAAATTTAATTCCCAAAAATGTTAGGTGACTATTTGATATGACATTTTGTAAGGCTTGTGCTCTTGTAATTGGATTTTCCATGTTGGGAAAAGTGAATGAAACATCTTGATTAAATTGGTTCATATGTGATGAATGGTTTCCCTTGAAATTAATTAAATGAATTTTAATTTTATGGGATAGCTGAGGACCATGCCTTATCCTTATGCCTAAAATTTTTACTTAGGTCAATTGGAATGTCTAATTGTAATTCTATAAGGCCAATGAATTGCATGAGAGGATTTGCCTCATGTCGTGAAATGAATATGTAACCAAGCCTTGTTTATGATTTAAATGTAAGTGACTAATAATTTATGACTTAAGTAATTTTGAGATAATTAATGTGCCTCTTAAATGGTTATGGATATGATAAGGGCATGATAGTTATATTCATCATGCCCTGTGTACTTATAAGTGTTACACCTTATTGGTTATGGAGATAAGGGACTATGGGAACCCTAATGTGAATATTGTGTGAGATTCTATTTGAGGACCCAAGGACCTTGAGAGACTTGAGGTATGGAAGACCATTAGAGAAACCTTTTCTATTGTCAAGAAACTATGAGAGCTATTAGAGTTTGTACAGGGGTTAGACCATGAGAGAGACCCTAGTATTGGGTTTCAGAGAGTTATGACTCACTCATTCACTATATATATATATATATATAATAATGAATATATATATGTAAATTAATATGAACAGACATAAAAACTGGGGTATGAAGTAGGTAGACCCTCTAGGTGTCCTTTGGGAACATGAGTGGGAGTTTATTTATTTATTCAGCATTGATTTACATTCCTATTTATACATGCACACTATTTACTTATGAGAACCTACTCTAATTACACGTAGACACCGTTTCTGGTAGCCTACTGATATTTTTATCTCAAACACTACATGGGATTCCCTTAGAACATGAGAATTATATGTTGCTATAGGCACTGGAAAGGGTAAAGGCCCTTGTAGAGTTTTTTGACATGTACTTCTTAGTTATAGTTAGGAACAGAGGATCCGGCTTAGGCTGGAAATTCTAATAGAGATATTTTTTCCTTTTATTTGCTTTTTTACTATTATATAGCATGATTTTACCTATTTTTATTTTTAGTATTATCAGTATTCCATGCATAATTTTATAAGACACTTCTATTGATGATTTTAGTTAGGATATTCAGTTATTTAGTCTTCCAGTGCTGTCTATTTACTTTTTCACTATTTACTGCATATGTCTATTGTATTAAAATTATGATACTATTTAATATTTGTTTTATCTTCTATGTTACTCTATCATGGGGGTATAATATCCCTTCTGTACTACCTATACTCCCCCACTTCTAGTCGGAAACCCCAAGAGTATAGGGAGATGTGCTAGGGGTAATGTGGCCAACTAGGCTCAGGCATGGGCTATGTCCCATCTATATCTATGACACCCCAAAGTGGTACCAGAGCGTGTTACTCTCCTTATTTAATATTTGGAGGCAATATATTGGATATTAAAAATTCTCTAGACTCGGTCACAATCCATTATTGGGTGTTGAGAACCCATGTAGGGGGTAAAAGCCAAGTAGCTTAAATTTTCATTGTGGTTCTTTTTATGATCATTAATGTTGATATCACTTCACCATTGGGTGTTTCACATGTTATGTGATGCTACAAATATTAATGCTATTGGAATTACTATTTCATTACCATGACCCAACGAAATGAGGTTTATGTATTAGAACATGCATCACAATAGGCACATAATCAATAGGCCATGCATTTTTTTTCCATGCCTCATTTGAATTTTAGTAATAATTTCATGTTGTTTATTCATTGTGCCTTATCTTATATATACAATTATGCTGAAACTTCTTGCAGGGTTTTGGTTCACACTATTGTGTGAGTTTAGTTGGTTCCACTCTTTGATTTATAAGGTGTATGGGCCCTTATGGATCCAAAAATGGAATTACTTCTAGATCAACCATTTAAAGGTAGTATAATAGTATAGATAAGAACAACATAAATGAAAATGACATCCAAGTGAATGCGATATTTTGATTCACAATGTGTATAGCCCCATATGAATTCAAAATTTTCATATCAGTCAATTAAACACTTATAAATTATTTAAATGTTCCAAGAGCACAATTTTAATTTGGGAATGTATTTTAACTTGAGAAAACCATATTTCACATGACTAACATAGAAACTTGACCTGAACCCAGCCTTAGTTGTGAGTATTGGGTGTTTCTTTATTCTTATGGCCTATTATAGTCTGTTCCATCATCTAGACCATGCTTTGGAAGCATACAGAGAGGCATGTTCATTATTATAAGAAGTATTTAGTACCTTTCATATTTACTTTAATGTGGTATTCTAAATTTCATGAATCCCTTCTAAGATTTTAGTTTGTAATTGTAGAATTATGCTTCCTTGACGTCCTCCAGACGTGTACCTTGAAGGCAGTGACGATCATGTTCCGGAGGTGGTGGGTTGTGAGCCAACAGTTGTTCCTCCCATTGAGCGACCAATGGATCCTCTTCCTGTACCTGATATGGGCACCGAAGTCCAGTTTTGAGAGGGATTATTGAATATGATACAGTCAATGCAAGGTAGAGTTTGACCTTCCCCATTTATGGTAGAGTTGAATTGTGAGTTTCAATAGTATCATCCCCACCTTCTCAGGGGCTGGAGGACCACATGAAGAAAATTCAAGGATTAAGGTGACCTTGTCTATCTTTGAGCACTTAGAGATGACTCTAGAGTGGAAGGTCAAGCTAGCTAATTACATGCTAAACAATTCAACATAGAGGTGGTGAGATTTCATCACCCAGGAATGACAACATGGAGAGATGGTTTGGGATGAATTTCAGACTATGTTGGATGACTAATTCTTTCCCTACACACTAATGGCCGACAAAGATATAGAGTTTATGAATATACATTAGGTGACTATGTCAGTTATAGATTACTCTTCATGTTTTATAGAGATATAGTTGTTTACTCCCTCTCTAGATACTGATGATCTGATGGATACTAGGATATTTGAGGATGGGATGTGTTATGCTATCCATTCGTAAGTCAATGTTTCTAGGATGATGATTATCATAGAAGTTTTCAACCAGTCCCTTATCGCAGAACAATATTTAAGGGATTTTGAAGCTGAAATCCAGCGTCGTTTGGAAAATATGGCTTCCAGTGGACCTTCATCATGGAGAAAGAGGAGTTTTGAGAATTCTCACAGAGGAAGCAGTAGTCAGTATCCTAATAATGATAGTTATCTTGTCTGTCACCAGTGTACAAATACATATAAGTTCAAATCATAGTTTCCAAGCGATCTAGTGGAATATAGAGGTTATGGAAGGATGGTCCATATTCAGTGATTATGTAGGAATTTCCTGATAGTTCCCAGTGGGTTGGGATTATCACCTACTCCTCAATCTAGAGTTGGGTCGATAGGATCACGACAGACAGGTAGCTAGAATACAACTGGATAATCAGGTAAAGGTGGTGGTTGAGGAAGAGGTAATCAGACATACGATTCTCAACATTAGTAGAATGAGAATACTCAGGGAATCCATGTTGTGACTCATGGTTATAGTACATGCTAGTTATATGAAGTTCATCCTATGTCATAGGAGAAGAGAACCATACCATCTACTATATCGAGGTAATATTCTAAAAGCATCCACTTTAGCATATTATTTATTTGATATAGGTTCATCTCATCATTTTATATCTTAGGTAATCACTATGATTTTCAGCCTCGACATTGAGTACAATAATGGCATCATGATGCCAGATACACCCTTAGGTATCAATTTAGAGGGAATTAACCACTCTCTGAATTGTCCCCTTGAGGTGGGGGGTTACCTTTTTAATGAATCCTATACATCCTCGACACGAAATGCTTCAAAATAATAATTGGTATGGACTGGATATCCCTCTACAGAGGTCCTATTGACTGCTATGATTGGAGGGTAAAATTTACATTCTCATAAGGGGTTATGAATGTTTATAATAGAGAATGGGATGTCAGTGTGACTTGACGAGGACCCGAGAAGTAGAAAATTTTTAGTGTTACAACATAAGAATTTAGTCTTTATCTTGATGAATAGAGGTTACAACCTGTTATCTTTCCTCCTATAGTAAATAATTATAGAAATGTATTTCTTGATGACTTCTCTTGCCTACCTCCTATGCGAGAGGTAGAGTTTACTATTGATCTTGTTCTAAGAGAAACACCTATGGACATTCTTCATTATATGATGAAACCTAAGAAGATTGTGGAGCTCAAGAATCGTTTCGAGGATATAGAGGTGAAAGGATTCATACACCCCAATAATTATCCTTGGGATTCACCAGTTCTATTTTCTATGAAAGAGGAAGGTACCACCTCTTTGAAAAAATATGAGGGGAGAAGTTTTTTAAAATATAGATTTGAGGTCGGGATAATATTAGGTGTGTGTCAAGACTTCAGACATACCCAAATTAGATTTAAGGAGTAGGTATGATCCTTATGAGTATCTGGTTATGCCATTCAGACTCACATACACACCTGATGTCTTCATGGATATGATGAACCGGGTCTTCCACACATTTTTACAATTATTTTTGGTTGTATTCATTGAATATAACTTGGTGTCTTCCCAATAAAAATTGACCATAAAACCAATATTGAGATCATTAAAAATACGTTGAGAGAGAATAATATCTATTGTAATCCAAGTAAATTCCACTTCTGGATTGGTAATGTCCACTTCATAGGACATGTCATCTTGAAGACAGCTTTTCAAATTGACCCAGAGAAAGTGAGTGAGGTTGTTCCTTGGGAGCATCCTAATAATGTCTTTGATATTCATATTTTCCTATGAATTTTTTGATATTGTGAACATTTAATTTATGATTTATCACACCATAAAGATCTGATTATGGTATTGAAAAAGAAGGCTATGAAATTATAATGGTATGAAGGTTGTGAAGAAACCTTTCAAGAGTTGAAGGGAAGACTGACTTCAGCATCGATACTTATTCTGTCAGAGCCAGGCAAGGACTATACAATATATGGTGACACATCGGGTATCAAGATTGGAGATGTTTTGATGCAAGATGTGTGAGTCATTGTGTATGGTTCTCATCAGTTGATACCTCATGAGAGAAATTACCTGATGCACTACCTCGAGCTCGGTACAGTTATGCATTCCTTATGCTGTTGGAGACACTATTTATTGGGAGAGAATTTTGAGGTATTCCTTGAACACAAAATCCTCCAATATATCTTAAATCAATAGGATTTTAATCTCATGCATCATAGGTGGGTTGAGTACCTACAAGAATTTGATTTATAACATGCCTATTCCCAAGGAAAAGTAAATTTTGTAGCCCATGCTTTGATATGGAAGACTCAGACACATGAATTCAATGAATCCACTAATAAAATAATGATTATGGCCTTATTATTATAGATGCACATTGAGGTTTAGGAGGAACATGGTTAGAACATTCACTCAAACATAACAGTGATATCTACTCTTCTATAATGAGTAAAGATGAGAAAACTATCTGATCTTGAAGGCCTTGTCCTATGGGAACGTTTCTCAAATGAAGATACTACTTCTGGTTGGAAGTTTGATAGGGATGATTCTCTATTGTTCTGTGGGAGTGTATGGGTCCCATCAGATATCAGATAGAAGATGATGAGGGATTTCCATGCCTTAAAATGAAAACTTCACTCGAGTGTCACAAAAATGTATCAAAATCTATAAAACCAATAATGGTGGCCTAGTATGAAACATGATATAGCCGATTTACTAAATAATTGTTCCACCTGTCAGTAGGTGAAGGAATATCATCAGAATTCAGTAGGTATTCATCTCCAATTTTCCCTTCCTAAGTCGAAATAGGATGATGATTTGATGGACTTCATGACTAGTTTTCCATGATCACCTTGTAGAAATTACACATTGTGGGTGGTCGTTGATCATTTGACAAAGTTTTCAAACTTCTTACCTGTGAGAGAGAACTTCTCAGTAGATGATCATGGAAGGCTGTATGTTAAGGAGGTGGTACATCTTCATGGATATCCTTGTTATATTATTTATGACAGAGACACCCATTTCACATCATGGTTATGTCAGGGGTTATAGAAGGCTAAGGGTATGTAGGTAATTTTGAGCATGGCCTATCACCTGTAGATTGATGGGTAGATAGAGCTTACAATTTAGGAGTTAGAGTATGTTCTCTGTGAGTATGATCTTGGAATAGGGGGTTCCTGCGAGAGACAAATTCCCCTCATTGATTTTGTTTCTAACAATATATTTCAGGCTACCATTGAAATGGATCACTATGAAAACCTGTATGGTAAACCTCGTTGATCACCTCTGAGCTGGCTAAAGGCAGGGGAGGAAGCTATGCTTGGGCCTTGTATCATATATTGGAATATAGTATAGGTCCAGTTAATCAAGAAGAATATGATGGAACCTTAGAAAATAGTCTTATGTCAATAGATTTTGAAGACCTCTCGAGTTTGACATGAGGGACCGATTTTTTTTTAAAGTATCACTCAGGTTGGGGAATAGATTTATTTAGATGCAAGGTTAGCTATAACCTAGATTTTTTGGACCTTTTGAGGTTGTGAAGTGGATTAGTACAGTGGAATACTACCTGGAACATCATTAGAGATACCAATCCATGCATTATGTCTTTCATGTATCTCAGCTTTGCTGATAGTATTCAGACCCAACCCATGTCTTTCATCCAGATGAGGTCGAGTTGCATATGGATTCTTTCTTAAAGGAGTACCTTGTTCCTATTTTTGATTGGAGTGTGAAGACAATCTGTGGTAGGTCTGTTCCTCTTTTACAGGTGCTATGGTATCATGACCAGGTACATGATTATATGTTGGAGCGGGAAGATAATATATGATCTCATTATCCTGAACTCTTTATTGATTGTTCCACTTTTCCCTCAAAAGGACACCATGGGGACAAGTTTCTATAAGGTGGGTAGGTTGTAACGACATGAATTTTACCAAAGTTATGGATTTTTATTTTCATTTCGAATCCGTTATAAACATAGAAAATGCATACTACAGACTATGGAATGATTAATGAGCATATGGGGAAAGATCAGATTCCAGAGGTCCAGAAAATGGGATACATGATGGGCTATATAGTTTTTGTAAACCATGAAACATCTAATAAGGGAACATACAAGACTACATGGTTTCTCTCTGACCATGTAGACTACGCACACAAACATACAAACTACTGAGTTTTTGGGGAATAACATTAGTGCATAGTTTGTGAACGGTTTGAAAACAACGTGACTAAACAATGCTTCCCTAGTTTTTGGGGTGAAATTACAACTTTCCCCCTATAACTTATAACCTATATAAAATATTTCTCCTCTCTATTATTACCAAAATAGAGGGTTTCCTACTACTGAATCTCAAGAACTCCTCCAATATTGGATCTATTTAATATTATTTTTCCAACATCCAATCATCATTCTATACTAAGTATCAGATAACCTAAGGTAAGTCTAACTTCATAACCCCATTTCCTTTGGTTAATCTCTCTTTTATATTGTGTTATTTTGAGGAAGGATCATTTTCCCTATTTTCAGGGTGTTGGACTGAAACATAGATATCTTGTAATCCACATTTAATATGAAGTCGATATCAAGAGAGGCTTCATCTTCATCGCTAAGGATTTTGGTCACATAATTGTCCATTAGAGTTTTGTTCATTTCATATTTATTTTTCCATGCCATAAGATAACCTTTTTCAAGATTCTATTTGGTGTTGACTCCTTTATATCTAAATCACCCTAGTGCCTTGAATAATGTTAACCAGATATTTTTTGGGTTTTTATACAACAAACATTCTCTATAAGGACACCCTAGGTGTGTTCCAACCAAATTGGCCGTTTTAGGACAATTTACCAAGATGAAAAAAAGTTTTTTGTATCAGCTGGATTGATTTTAAACTGAATTGACCCTTTCCTCATGTGTATTTTGATGAACCCAAGACATAGTAGGGGTGTTTAGACCTCTTAGGCTTGGAATTTCTAAAATGGGTAGGTGACTATTTGATATGACCTTTTCCAAGGATTGTTCTATTGTAATTGGATTTTCCATGTTGGGAAAAGTGAATGGGATGTCTTTATTAAATTCGTTCACATGTGATTAATGGTTTCACTTGAATTGAATTAAATGAATTTTACCTATATAGGATTATTTATGACTGTGCTTCATGCTTATTCCTAAAAAAATGTCTTATTTCAATTGGAATGTTCGATCGTACTTATATAAGGCCAAAGACATTCAAGAGAGGCTTTGCTTAATGTTGTGACCTGAATTTGTCACCAATATTGTTAAATATTTAAATGTAAATTATTAAGATGTTATGAAATAAGTACTTTTCAGATAATGAATATTCCTCTTAAATGGGAATGCATTTGATTAGGGTATGAGAGGTATATGCCTCATTCACTGTGTACTTATAAATGTTACACCTTTAGGGCTGTGGAGCAAAGGGGCCATGAGAACCGTAATGGGAAGACTATGTGAGATTCTACTGGAAGACAAAAGGATAGTATTATCCTGGAGGTAGGGAAGACCCTGTGAGCTCTTGGAGTTGGGCTAGGGGTTAGACCTTGAGAGCTACCCTGGTATTGGATGTATGGGAGTTACATCCCAATCCTTCCCAACATATATATCTAAGTATATATATAATTATTTCTATATATAAGTGTAGTAACTTGATCAGACATACCAGTTGTGGGATGGGGTACGTAGACTCGCCAGGTGTACATTAGGAACCTGAGAGAGAGTTTATTTATTTATTCAGTAGTAATTTACTTTCTGCTTTATACCTTCACACAATTTACTTATGAGAACCTACTCAGATTACATATAGACACTGATGGTGGTGTCCTATTAAGATTTTTATCTCACACCCTACTCATGCCACACTTGGAACCCAAGAGGATTATATTGCTGTAGCTACTGGAAAGGGTAAATTACCTTCTAAATTTTTTTTTTAACTTATACTACTTAGTAGGAGCATAGGATCATAAGATCAAGCTTAGGCTCGACATGCTTATGCGGATGTTTTTCATTCTGTTTCCTTTTATATTATTATATAAAATGATTGTAGCTATTTTTTTCCTTATTATCATCATGAAATGTATCATTGTATTAGTCATGGAAATTGATGCTATTAGTTATGATATTATGTTATTCATTCTTTCACTATTGTCTATTTAGATTTCGGCTATTTACTGCATATGTTTGTTGTATTACGCTTCCACTACCATTTACTATTTGTTGTAGCCTTTGCGTTACTCTAAAATGGGGGTATAGTCTCCCCATTGTACTATCTATAGACCCCCACTTCTTTTCGGCAACCCCTGGAATATGGGGAGGCCGCTAGGGGTCATCTGGAAAACCGAGTATGGGCATGAGTTAAGTGGAATTCGGGCCTGAGACGTCACAACTGATCTACTACATAAGCTACTAGGGAGGATCTAACATATATAAAACTTCATCCATATCCATTGTATAAAAATGGTTAACAATTTTATCAGAACCTATATCACAAACTTTGAAGTTGGTAGTCCGACCCATATTTGGATGACCACAAAAATTTTAGTTCAAACCCTATAATAACACCTAAAGAGATCAGAAACACACTATAAATTCTATTAAAATACTGAATATTCATCTTCTTATGATACTTACACTAATATTCATAGTCAATTACCATTAAAAGCATAATCCCAAATTCAATAAATTTCCTGAACATGAATAAGAATAATTATAGTTCATTCCCATATGGTGTCCCCTTATCTAGTTATTGAGAAGAAAATCACTCCTTTCTTTTCTTTTATAGAATATTAAATTTCAATAAACCGTGATTAATTTCATTATGAAAATAATCTCTAAAAAAAATATACATATGTTTGAGAAATAATCTAAACTATACTATGATTTCGTTGTATTATTCTATCCAAAAAATATTCTACATGTAAAAAGTATCCATAAGTGGATATTTTGTTAGTGATAAATTAGCGGTATAAATCACAACTTCATGAAGAAGTTCATAGATTCAAAAATCACAATAGAAAAAATTCAAAATTTTAATAAAATTATATGAAGGAGGAGTGAAATTATAATGACTTTAGGGAATTACTATATTATTTCATAGAAATTTTTTAACACCACATAGTACAAACTAATTCATCATAGGTTTTATGGAATTTCTTATTTAATGCTACATTTTAAATTATAATGTACTATCTATATCCAAAATTGTTCTTGTAACCACTAATGTACAGTGAAACATCTTAATATTGATATTAAATACCCAATATCTCCAAGACAACAATATCAATCTAAAAATTATAGCATAAGATATAGACATCAGTATGTATTTTTGAAATTTAGTCTGCACAGACTATACACAAATTTAGTGTAATCATTAATAAATTTACAGAATCATGATTTAGATCTATATAATACATGTTTCCCCCTTTTATAAACCCATTCCACATACTAAGGCCTCAATCATATGTTATAATAAAGACTCATTCTCAGTAATATTTCTATTTCCCGCAATCTTCACAATGACCTCTATTATGACTACAAAAACTAGAATTCCTTAGAGGATATAATCTAAAATATCCCAACTAGTATTCTCATATGCCTAAAGTTAAACTCTATAAAAAAAATCTGATACCAATATGTCAGGTCTTGGTATCCTAATTAGTGAAATCTCTAATCCCGTCTCTAATAGGCTAGGGGGTAGTGACTAACACTGAGGTATACACTCAAATGATGTCAGACATATCCTCTAAATATATTTTTTCACATTTTTTCATTTAATATAATCTACCATGGATTAATATCAATTCTTTGAAACATATAAATTATAAATAATAATATCTATAATGAAATGTATGGTAAATAAAGAAATCACTGGGTATAAAAACATACGTTGAAAGGATGTAAGAACAAACATAGAAAACACAAGTGTGGTCATCATAATTGAAACTCCTGGTCATCTTGTACCACATCAATTATCTATCAATATCCACTAAAAAGATCCACCAACTACAGATGTTAATATATATGGGAAAAAGTGTACAATGTGTGAGTTAGTATATATGGGTGAACAATAATATGTAGTATATTCATCCCATGTAGTAAACTGAAACTAAGAACACCAAGTGTCCATGTGAAAGAATAATAAATAACCACTAACATAATACATCATAAAATACTCATGATCTATTATTATAAAGATACCCATAATCGACTTCCATTATAATCATCATACAATAATATGTACACATGTATACAAGTACTAACACTTTTATAAGAATAAGTCAAAAGGGCCTCGATGGACTACATCCTGATAGAGTGTCACTAGGATCTCATATCTTAACTCATATCCTCTCATGGGAGAGTATACACACGGTACAACCACAACCACTTTCTCCCACTAAATATTGGATATTGGATGTCATCAACCCCATATATGGATAGTTTTTATGAAATATAAATAAAATTAGAAATTAATAATTTTATCCCACATCCCTTTATAGATTATCACTTGATAATTTACCAAAGATGCACCAATATATATATTGGTGGAAATATATGTCTCCACCTATACATGATGTAACACCCCAGGTAAATAAAGAATATGAAATTTTCATATTTATCCCTATTTGTGAATAAAATATTAATATGACTTTAAAGGGGACGCTATGCTCGATGGCGTACCCAACACGCAACAATGAGTTCCTTGGGAATCTTACGTTGCACTCTAATAATAAAATAATATTATTTTAAATGGTAGTTAACATGTAGCCATTGTAATGGCGGGAGTGGATATAAATAACTAAAATATGATTATATATGTTTTTAAATGTTTTTAAATTTATCCAATAAAAGATAAAGGCTTAAAATACAGAAAGAATTCAATTTTAGGCGCATATGCCCTAGTTTTCACTAAAGGTTCACTGATCACCTTTTGATGGCGAACCGTCATTAAAAATAGTTTTGATCACTCTTATACATTATTTTGGACCAAATAAAACTCTTATTAAGAATCGGGACATCAAATTTTAATTTGTGTAATTTTTTGGTATTTTTCAGATAAAGTTCATTTTTTAATGAATAGTGTAAAATGTTGTGTTTTAATTCAAAACCTCTTTTTAATATAATTTATTTATATGATTAGATAATATTTTTAATTGGTTTTAAAGTGAAATTAGAAAATATTTTTACCATTAAATCCAATAGTGGTCGTTGGAATTAATTTCACTTTGAAATCAGACTTAAACTAGTATCAATCTTTTGATACTTAATGTTTTATAAAAACACGCTATTTGCGCTGACAGCGGGAATTAATTATTAAATTAATTAATGTGACTAATATGTTTTGAATTTTGTAAAACGGACTTCATTTTTGAATTCGGAATATCAAATATAGCTTAGGGTGAATTTTTGGGATTTTTCTGAAAAACTTCAATTTTTGATGAATAGTGAAACCACTAAGTGGTACTTATAAGAACTGATTTTCCGTTTAAATGAAATTTTGCCATCATTGTGTTTTGATTTTCAAAAATCCGACATACATGGTTGTCATTAAGAAGTAAAATGTGGTTCAATGAGATTAAAATAATTTTTTGGTGAATAGTAACTTATTAAGTTTTTAATGGCGATTAGTGGTAATTAGTGTAGTTTAAGGTAAAAATGATATTATAAGAATGTGAAAACACCATGACACTTGTCCTACACCTATTGTGTGAGTCATTGCCGACCCAGACAAGCCATGGGTCAACTTGGGGACCCCATGGATCCACTTTTGTTGGGAAATGACATAAATTACTTTTTATTTAATGTTAAAGTGAAAATGACACAAACAAGATATGTTTTACTAAAACAATTTTTACGTGGGGTTATACAAGTCCAAATTTTGATTATAAATAGTCATTGGAAAGCTAAAAAGATTTCCAATATCATAGTATTTGTTTTATAATTTTTAGACATTAAATAAATTAAATTATTTATGACATAATAATGATGCAGCGATGACATCATTATTTGACGATTTAATTAAAGTGGAAAGATAATGAAAAATCTACAACCTACACATGGAACAAACCAATTGGATGAGTGGATTTCGATGCCTTATCACCTTATCCACGAATTATATCGATGTGGGACCTTTTGAAACCGAAAAACATTTTCAAATAAAGTAATATTTCTTTACTTTCCAAAAGTGCCCCTCCTCTCCTCTTATAAAAGGCCCCCACCTATACCTTTTTTCCTACACTCCTCAAGCCTTTGGCTCGGCCAAAACCTGCCCATTTACTCTCTACACATCCCTCTCCTCATCCTAGAGGATTCCCTTTTGGCAGAATCCTTTCAAAGGAAGCCTTTAGGCTCAAATCAAAAGGAGTTAAACTTTTAAAGGTAATTCATTCTCTCATGTTCATTTGTTTTATATTGCTTCTCCAACCCCCTAAACTCTTTTTATTTAATTCTTTTGTAACAACACCAGTATCTTAAATATAATAGGATTTTGTTATAAGATTTATTCGAGCTACAATCTCACACAACTACATCAAATGGTTAAAGAACATACGGTTTCCGTGGATGGTGAAATTCTGCCTCCCGAAGCGATGATTGTTCAATACTCATTTAACACCTTCAAAGGTGGCCATTATGATGTCACTATTTTTATATATGATATGTAATATGTTTATGTTTTACTTATGCTTCTGTATTTTTCATTTGTGTCTTACCTTTATGGCATCCATTATGGGTATACACGATATCTTCATTTTAGGAAGTGCGGACTACCGCCCCCTCAAAGTGATGTGATTCGTTAATTCCATACGTGGGACGTATAAAGGATGTATGTAATGATATTATATATGATATTATACTGTAATTATAATATACCTTTATATCATTATTATTCCATTCTATAAAATACGAAATAGAAATGAAAGTAGCGTTCATGCGTACGTACGACTTACCGTCTCCATGAACGGTGGATTTCATTTCTTACCTCTAAATGATTATGTAATGTTATAAATGCATGCATGTACTGGATATATATGACATATATGATATATAAATCATGAATACAATTCTGGATATAATAAACATTTGGCCACATGAACAACATGTAATTGTAAGAAGTCCACTTTGGACTTAAGAACCAAATATCGGCAAAACAAATATTATTAACTTAAATGATTACATAATGTTTATGACATGGTAATAAGTGGTATAAAAGGAATAATGAACTTGAAAAAGGTTCTTAAGGAAGTAGAAATTAACTCAAGTTTATTATTCAGGAGATTAAAGAACGATCGAGTCAAGTCAGACCCGAGGTAAGGGATCTTACTCCTCTCTTTCTTTTTTAGTACACTCTTTTATGTCATTCCTTTTAAAGCTCATATTTCTTGTTATTGGGATGATCTTTTATATTAATCCTACTGTAATTTTTATGTTCATGTGATGAAAGACCCTATTCTCTTTCATCAATCCATTTTGGAAGTTTTGATTGGCGCCGTTAGGCTGCCGAACTTTCGTAAGAGATCTAACTTCTCTCTTTCTTTTTAAGTACTCTCCTTTATGTCACTTCTTTTAATCTCCTATTTGTAATGTTGGGGGATGTTATTTTATATTCCTCTTGCTGTAAATTATATTGTAATGTGATGAGATACCCTATTTGATCTCATCAATCCATATTCAGAAGTTTTCTGTGGCGCCGTTAGGCTGCTGAGTTTTCGTGAGGGATTTTTCATCTCACTTTTATTCCTGTGAGATTTATGCTACATTTGCCACAAATTCCATTGAGTTGTGTATGTACTGCCCATTATTCTACTCTTTGTGTAATATACTTTCGTTTATGAGTATTTACATCAATGACCTATTGCCTTTCTTTCATGGGGTGTATGTTTTGAAAGATACCCAAGTCGGTAAGGGAACCTTTCACCCTCCTCTTTTTTAAAAGACTTATTTTATTGGGTATTTTAATTTACATATTTTTATGTTGGGATATGTTCTCATAGATCCTTATTGATTTAAATTTTATGTCCAAGTGATGAGATACACTTTTTATCTCTCATCAACTCATTTTGATGTGATGCCGTTAGGCTGTCAAGGGAACTTTTTAACCCAATTTCGATTTCTTTGAGTTCAAATTGTAGTCATTGAATATGTCATCCATTGAATATGTGTGAATGAACTTTTATTGTTTTACACTTAATATCCACTTATATTGGGTGTATATATATTTGTCACACATATTTTTTGAGATTTATTTGTCCTTAATTTAAGGATACCTTCTTTATAAGGGATTTCATCACATTTGACATTTCTATTGAGGGATCATTGTTGTTATGCACCAATTCACCCTTATATGGTGTATATACTATCCTTTGGAGTATTATATCATGAATCCTTTTATTCTCATGATATTATAAAATTCTGAATAAATGTTATTCCTCGATTATTATATTCAAGTGTCTCTAATTTTGGTAAAACCCCTTTAACCAAAATATCGTTTTAAATGTTTTAATTATTTATTCTTATTAATATCCATGTTTTCAAAATGGTTTTAAGGATTTATTTATATGGATATTAATAGTTTAAAATGTTAAAATCTTCAAGGTGGTATGGGACACTTTGATTCAAAAATCTATTTATTAAATGTTTTAAATGGTTTTGGAAATGGTTTCTTTTTGAATGGATTCATTATTTCAATATCCTAAAATGTTATATTGTGATTGAAATGTGGAAATGTTATGTTTCCTTTATTCATGTTTATGTGATATGATTATGTTATGGTTCTTGGGCATTGTTATGAAGAACGGGTGGTTCCGTGATAAACTAAGGGCGGGAGAGCCCGATATAGCTCTCTAATGCATTGGGTAACGCGAAGGAGTGAAACGTTAAGGTTTCTCCGAAGAGATTTAGGGAATATACTATGATGGGTATTCCAAACGTAACCAAGAGGGTTACTCCCTACGTAAGAATGTTATGAATGCCTCAAGTTACCTCTATGTCTTATGTTTTCTATGATTTATTCATGATTTGATATGCCTGTGTTTTATGGGTAAAGTATGACTTCATTCTTAAGTAAATATGAACTCATGTTTCCTTTCCATAATTTTTATAACCCTTACTGAGCCTTTTATGCTCATCCCAAGTTTTTGAAATATTTTTCACAGGTCAAGGGAAAGGTACATGATGTGTTGATAGTGTCGAGGATGTGCCAAGAAAGAATCCGTGTTTCATTTATAATATGTTTCCGTTGATGGGAAGAATGAATAATGTCTTTTATGTAACCACTTTTTTTTAATGTGGAATGTAATGCAAGTTTTATGATCTAATTCTCTAAAACTCTAAACCTGAAAAGATCCTCAATGTGTAATCTTGTATTAACACAAGATTAAGTAAGCTTTAAGGTTGGGGCCTTATAGTTGTTATCAGAGGTCGGTTTAGATAACTTTAGAGGTTAGGGTATTCTTTGAGCATAAGTGACATTACCATAATGGTTAGGATTTCAGAAAGAGTCCTAGTTTTAGATAAAGTGAATGAGTAAGTGTATCTTAGTGTTTACCTTCCTCATTAGTACATGATGGTTTTGTGGATATACACACACTGACTTTTTTTTTTCTTAGTGAATTGATGGATCTAGCAGGCACCAAAGAGACAATAGGTTTGAAGGAAACTGTGGTGGTTCTCTGATTAAGATACTAGATAAAATGGAGAATTCAATGAGGAAACTCGTGGTTGTTCTAAACCAAATATCAGGGAGTCATGATCAACCCCATCAACCTTGGTGAGTTCTCTAATGCATCATGTACAAAATGGCCAACTCGATGTGGAAATTCAGGTAATAATTATTAAGGTAACCATTTGGGTTTATATGATCCTTACTTTTGAGGTAATTATGGGTTACTATATGTTATGATGGAAAATGAAAGGCATGAGATAAACTTGAGGTTAAAATATGTTAAGATCATCTTTGAAGATTTTATCCCTTTTTGGGTAATGATTTGAGAATTATATAGTTTTGGAAAAAGGATAACACGCAGACCGTGTGACATCCCGTCGCGTCGGACAAAGCTGCGGGAATCGAACCCACAACCAACGTGCGACTGGTATTTATCGCCTACCACTGGACTACGTGAAGTCCCTGGTTAGTTTGACTGATTCTTTCTAGTTATATGATTTTATGAATTAAGAGTAAGTTGATTTTGGGTTATTTATGGAAATGTTTAACCTATCATGGAGGATATGTGATTAGGATAATTACTTTTCAATGTGAGACTTTAGGAGCAACTGATGTTGTTTGGAGATAAATGTTACGATTTAACTTGGAAGATTATGTGACTAAATCCTTCAAATATTTGGGTTTCAATCTTAGAGTGGTTTAATTTGTAGAATTTTATGGACAAATTGATTATAGAATGGTCCTCGTTGAACTTTGGGTTTTGTTGGACAAATTTTGGAGATTAAGGATAGATTTTCTTTTTATAAAGGGTTATCCTTTTCTGGATTATCTAATCTTGTACTACCCTTTTTGGGTTTGGTTTTGGATAAAGTCTAAAGGCATGGGAAGTATATAGTTCTATTTTGTGGACTAGGTGATTCTCTAGAAGTTGATTATAGTACTCTTAATGTGAACAAGTCTTCCTAAATACTCGTCTTTTGGAGAAAATATGAGTTTGATTAAGGAATCTAGTAAAAGTTGAAAGTCAACATGATAAGTGATTATGTTTCCTTATGAATAAATTCCTCAATAAAAAGTAACTTAAAACAAAAATGTTGTCTATTAACTTTTCCTACCGGGGAAACGAATACCGTTTAACCCATCACAAGTTTGTGAATTTCTCGTGGTTAACTTTCTCCTAAACATGTTTTCTATCACTCTCCATCAGAACATGACTATTTGTTTTTTCCTCCATGTCCATATTTTCATACTTGGAATCCTAGTATGTGTTAACTAGGGTGACCTTTATACTTATCTCTCTTTATTTTAAAGTTATTGTTTTACCAACTCTTGTTTCGATGTGGGACTTTCAAGGATGTTTCCAAGCGCAATTTTAAAATTGCGAGGACGCAATTCCCAAAAGGGGGGAAGGATGTAACACCCCAGGTAAATAAAGAATATGACATTTTCATATTTATCCCTATTTGTGAATAAAATATTAATATGACTTTAAAGGGGACGCTATGCTCGATGGCGTACCCAACACGCAACAATGAGTTCCTTGGGAATCTTACATTGCACTCTAATAATAAAATAATATTATTTTAAATGGTAGTTAACATGTAGCCGTTGTAATGGCGGGAGTGGATATAAATAACTAAAATATGGTTATATATGTTTTTAAATGTTTTTAAATTTATCCAATAAAAGATAAAGGCTTAAAATACAGAAAGAATTCAATTTTAGGCGCATATGCCCTAGTTTTCACTAAAGGTTCACTGATCACCTTTTGATGGAGAGCCGTCATTAAATATAGTTTTGATCACCCTTATACATTATTTTGGACCAAATAAAACTCTTATTAAGAATCGGGACATCAAATTTTAATTTGTGTAATTTTTTGGTATTTTTCCGATAAAGTTCATTTTTTAATGAATAGTGTAAAATGTTGTGTTTTAATTCAAAACCTCTTTTTAATCTAATTTATTTATATGATTAGATAATATTTTGAATTGGTTTTAAAGTGAAATTAGAAAATATTTTTACCATTAAATCCAATAGTGGTCGTTGGAATTAATTTCACTTTGAAATCAGACTTAAACTAGTATCAATCTTTTGATACTTATTGTTTTATAAAAACACGCTATTTGCGCTGACAGCGGGAATTAATTATTAAATTAATTAATGTGACTAATATGTTTTGAATTTTGTAAAACGGACTTCATTTTTGAATTCGGAATATCAAATATAGCTTAGGGTGAATTTTTGGGAGTTTTCTGAAAAACTTCAATTTTTGATGAATAGTGAAACCACTAAGTGGTACTTATAAGAACTGATTTTCCGTTTCAATGAAATTTTGCCATCATTGTGTTTTGATTTTCAAAAATACGACATACATGGTTGTCATTAAGAAGTAAAATGTGGTTCAATGAGATTAAAATAATTTTTTGGTGAATAGTAACTTATTAAGTTTTTAATCGCGATTAGTGGTAATTAGTGTAGTTTAAGGTAAAAATGATATTATAAGAATGTGAAAACACCATGACACTTGTCCTACACCTATTGGGTGAGTCATGACCGACCAAGACAAGCCATGGGTCCACTTGGGGACCCCATGGATCCACTTTTGTTGGGAAATGACATAAATTACTTTTTATTTAATGTTAAAGTGAAAATGACACAAACATGATATGTTTTACTAAAACAATTTATAAGTTGGGTTATACAAATCCAAATTTTGATTATAAATATTCATTGGAAATATAAAAATATTTCCAATATCATAGTATTTTTTTATAATTTTTAGACATTAAATAAATTAAATTATTTATGACATAATAATGATGCAGCAATGACATCATTATTTGACGATTTAATTAAAATGGAAAGATAATGAAGAATCTACAACCTACGCATGGAAAAAACCAATTGGATGAGTGTATTTAGATGCCTTATCACCTTATCCACGAATTATATCAATGTGGGACCTTTTGAAACCGAAAAACAGTTTCAAATAAAGTAATATTTCTTTACTTTCCAAAAGTGCCCCTCCTCTCCTCTTATAAAAGGCCCCCACATCTACCTCTTTTCCCACACTCATCAAGCCTTTGGCTCGGCCAAACCCTGCACATTTACTCTCTCCACATCCCTCTCCTAATCCTAGAGGATTACCTTTGGGCAGAATCCTTTCAAAGGAAGCCTTTAGGCTCAAATCAAAAGGAGTTACACTTTTAAAGGTAATTCATTCTCTCATGTTCATTTGTTTTATTTTGCTTCTCCAACCCCCTAAACTCTTTTTATTTAATTCTTTTGTAACAACACCATTATCTTCAATATACTAGGATGTTGTTATAAGATTTATTCGAGCTACAATCTCACACAACTACATCAAATGGTTAAAGAACATACGGTTTCCGTGGATGGCGAAATTCTGCCTCCCGAAGCGATGATTGTTCAATACTCATTTAACACCTTCAAAGGTGGACATTATGATGTCACTATTTTTATATATGATATGTAATATGTTTATGTTTTAATTATGCTTCTGTATTTTTCATTTGTGTCTTACCTTTATGGCATCCATTATGGGTATACGCGATATCTTCATTTTAGGAAGTGCGGACTACCGCCCCCTCAAAGTGATGTGATTCGTTAATGCCATACGTGGGACGTATAAAGGATGAATGTAATGATATTATATATGATATTATACTGTAATTATAATATACCTTTATATCATTATTATTCCATTCTATAAAATACGAAATAGAAATGAAAGTAGCGTTCATGCGTACGTACGACTTACCGTCTCCATGAACGGTGCATTTCACTTCTTACCTCTAAATGATTATGTAATGTTATAAATGCATGAATGTACTGGATATATATGACATATATGATATCTAAATCATGAATACAATTCTGGATATAATAAACATTTGGCCACACGAACAACATGTAATTGTAAGAAGTCCACTTTGGACTTAAGAACCAAATATCGGCAAAACAAATATTATTAACTTAAATGATTACATAATGTTTATGACATGGTAATAAGTGGTATAAAAGGAATAATGAACTTGAAAAAGGTTCTTAAGGAAGTATAAATTAACTCAAGTTTATTATTCATGAGATTAAAGAACGATCGAGTCAAGTCGGACCCGAGGTAAGGGATCTTACTCCTCTCTTTCTTTTTTAGTACACTCTTTTATGTCATTCCTTTTAAAGCTCATATTTCTTGTTATTGGGATGATCTTTTATATTAATCCTACTGTAATTTTTATGTTAATGTTATGAGAGACCCTATTATCTCTCATCAGTCCATTTTGGAAGTTTTGATTGGCGCCGTTAGGCTGCCGAACTTTCGTAAGAGATCTAACTTCTCCCTTTCTTTTTAAGTACTCTCCTTTATGTCACTTCTTTTAAGCTCCTATTTGTAATGTTGGGGGATGTTCTTTTATATTCCTCTTGCTGTACATTATATTTTAATGTGATGAGATACCCTATTTTATCTCATCAATCCATATTCGGAAGTTTTCTGTGGCGCCGTTAGGCTGCCGAGTTTTCGTGAGGGATTTTTCATCTCACTTTTATTCCTGTGAGATTTATGCTACATTTGCCACAAATTCCATTGAGTGGTGTATGTACTGCCCATTATTCTACTCTTTGTGTAATATAATTTTGTTTATGAGTATTTACATCAATGACCTATTGTCTTTCTTTCATGGGGTGTATGTTTTGAAAGATACCCAAGTCGGTAAGGGAACCTTTCACCCTCCTCTTTTTTAAAAGACTTCTTTTATTGGGTCTTTTAATTTACATATTTTTATGTTGTGATATGTTCTCATAGATCCTTATTGATGTAAATTTATGTCCAAGTGATGAGATACACTTTTTATCTCTCATCAACTCATTTTGATGTGATGCCGTTAGGCTGTCAAGGGAACTTTTTAACCCAATTTCGATTTCTTTGGGTTCAACTTGTAGTCATTGAATATGTAATCCATTTAATATGTGTGAATGAACTTTTATTGTTTTACACTTAATATCCACTTATATTGGGTGTATATATATTTGTCACACATATTTTTTGAGATTTATTTGTCCTTAATTTAAGGATACCTTCTTTATAAGGGATTTCATCACATTTGACATTTCTATTGAGGGCTCATTGTTGTTATGAACCAATTCACTCTTATATGGTGTATATACTGTCCTTTGGAGTATTATATCATGAATCCTTTTATTATCATGATATTATAAAATTCTGACTAAATGTTATTCCTCGATTATTGTATTCAAGTGTCTCTAATTTTGGTAAAACCCCTTTAACCAAAATATCGTTTTAAATGTTTTAATTATTTATTCTTATTAATATCCATGTTTTCAAAATGGTTTTAAGGATTTATTTATATGGATATTAATGGTTTAAAATGTTAAAAGCTTCAAGGTGGTATGGGACACTTTGATTCAAAAATCTCTTTATTAAATGTTTTAAATGGTTTTGGAAATGGTTTCTTTTTGAATGGATTCATTATTTCAATATCCTAAAATGTTATATTGTGATTGAAATGTGGAAATGTTATGTTTCCTTTATTCATGTTTATGTGATATGATTATGTTATGGTTCATGGGAATTGTTATGAAGAACGGGTGGTTCCGTGATAAACTAAGGGCGGGAGAGCCCGATATAGCTCTCCAATACATTGGGTAACGCGAAGGAGTGAAACGTTAAGGTTTCTCCGAAGAGATTTAGGGAATATACTGTGATGGGTATTCCAAACGTAACAAAGAGGGTTACTCCCTACGTAAGAATGTTATGAATGCCTCAAGTTACCTCTATGTCTTATGTTTTCTATGATTTATTCATGATTTGATATGCCTGTGTTTTATGGGTAAAGTATGATTTCATTCTTAAGTAAATATGAACTCATGTTTCCTTTCCATAATTTTTATAACCCTTACTGAGCCTTTTATGATCATCCCAAGTTTTTGAAATATTTTTCACAGGTCAAGGGAAAGGTACATGATGTGATGATAGTGTCGAGGATGTGTCAAGAAAGAATCCATGTTTCATTTATAATATGTTTTCGTTGATGGGAAGAATGAATAATGTCTTTTATGTAACCACTTTTTTTTAATGTGGAATGTAATGCAAGTTTTATGATCTAATTCTCTAAAACTCTAAACCTGAAAAGATCCTCAATGTGTAATCTTGTATTAACACAAGATTAAGTAAGGTTTAAGGCTGGGGCCTTATACATGATATGCTGGAAGAAATACAAATATGCACCTATCCATGAGATACAGAACGAAATACATGTCTCCACCTATCTCAAACCAGAGTTTGAATTTTATATACTGTATTCCCAAAATAAATTATATGATTATAGTACAAATATGTAATATATGTATTGTTTACCACCTCAATATTATATTTATGGGATAAAAAATGTGTGAACAATTAGGTGAACTATTGTCTATCACAATCATATACTATAGATATTGGAGGAATTTCACATTTGTGTCAATCCCATAATATAGATTTTTGAAGAATTACATATCTTCAATGATCTATTTATGAATATTCACCTACTTTAATCTGGATCTATGGATGAGTAGTAACAGGTACATGTATAATCCATCAACAGTCACTACAATGATTAGTGGGTGAGAGGGGTAAAGTTCATCTAATTGTCACTCTAACTCTAACCAGTGAGTGGGGATATATGAATCCACAATATTATCCGTTTACAGTTGATATCCATATATCATTGCATTTCATTACATTTCAATGTGGCTAAAAATTCCCAGAAAAATACTTTATTTAAATCAAGGATCCCCTATCAGTTAAACAGGATTTTCAAAATAATAGTGTAAATTTATCATATCATCTTAAATGTATTTACATATTCCTCACTCACTGTGACAATAAATATATTAGAAATAATAATATGATATTAATTATGTTCTACTAATTTAATTATTACGATAACCCCATATAGCATGGTTGATATGAATCACCACATAAATGAGACACACCAGTGCCATTCAAATGGACACAAATAACTATCACTAATTTCCAAAACATTCAAAGGAATTATCAAAATATTTATTAGAAATAATTTACCTCTTTAATTTATAAAGTCTATTTGATTAATATTCATTATCTTTCCACAAATTGGAATATATTCATCATGTTCTCATTTCACTTTCAAAATAGTATTTCACCACTAGTGGGATATTCCATTATCATTGATAAGATCATTAATTCATTTTATTTAATGTTACACAACCTTAGACATCCATAAAATATTTTAATTACACAATTTTTCCACCATTATTTTTTTTCAATAACTTGAAGTTGTTATAGAGACCCCATCCTTTTACACATATCATTACATGATTTTAAGCATAGTAAAGCATCGTATTACAATTGAAGGATTGTAAAGTCTAGTGACTTGGAAGACTAGGTGCATAAAACCTTAAAAATGGAACTAAATATATCATTTATTTATTTATTATTCATAAAGAGCTCCTAACTCCCATTGTGATCATAAATATTCAAAGGATAACCAAGGGATGACGTGAACAAAGGGATGAGAAAAAATACTAGTAAGGGAATAAACATAAGAATAATGCTTTAGAACATGGGTTATGAGGTGTGACATAATGATATAAAAAAGGTATGGAACATATGGAATCGTAACATAAAAACATGGGATCATATAAACATGGAGTCATAGTAATGTGAAATAAACATAAAACATGACTTTAGAATTACTCAAGGCTCATTGCACATAGAGGAGCACAAGTCAAGGATAACCACCAAGATCATTGCACACGGTAGCACGAGTCAAGGAAAACTTCCAAGACTTTTTCACATAACGTCTTATGATAATAAAGTTCACCCAATGAATTGTAGTGATATCTGGTAGAACCCATCATAACATGTTCTTGCATATGATTTTGGCATATAGAATCAGAAATTATCAGTCATACATAAACATAAGGGTACCCATGGAAAGAAATGGGTATCATAATCATGTCATAAAGCATAACTGATGGGCGTATCATACAAGTGTCCATGAATGAAAGGTATTAAAACATACATGGACATTGATAAGGGGAAATAAGAATATATCATGGAATGTTATTTCAAAAAGAGGTGATAACATGTAAGAATAATATTTAAGAAACTTTATTATCAAAATATTTTAGTGTAATGTTATGGAAAATAACAAAGATCCTTTAAAATAGAAAACAGAATAATATTTTATATAAAACCAGAAGTTAAACATGAGAGTTTTCATAATAAAACTGCTGATTTTATAAAAACAACGATTTCTTAAAACATAAGGTAGAGTTCACTTGAAATTGGGTAAGAATTTGGGAAGTTCCCTTAAAAGAGGTTTGCTTATCACGAAGTATTGAGTAGGGAACCAATTAAAAATATGTATATCCCAAAAAAATAATAATAAATAGATCTTGATATATGATTTTGGATCATGGACAAATAATTTATCAGATTTAAATAAAAATAAAATATAACTTAATTTGGGTAAAATAAATATAGAGGAACTTACCTTAAGTATGAGGGATTCCTTAACTTGATTGTAATGTCCTGGATAACGAAATTAAAATCATTAATTAATATTTCCAGAACCTTTTATTTATGTAAGTTATTTAGTATGACCTTATTATGTTTATTCATGACATTTTTTATGAGTTAAGAGGTTTAATTTCATTGTTTGTTTCATTGATTTTACTGATTGGTTTACTTATATACATGTAAGGTTAAACATGTAAGATAAGAATGGGTTTATAGTATTGAATTAGTATATTATTAGTAAAAATCTAAAATATTACATGGATATAAAATTCGTTATGTTAATTTTAATTAAGATGAACCATTTAATAAAACTTTAATGATAACTTTTTTTGGTTAATTGGCATTTTTTTGATCACATCAAACACATTTTGATTTATAAATTAATATCATGTGTGAAGAATATTTCAGAAGCTTAAATTAGACAAAATAAACGTATTATGGTATGGTTCAACAACAAAAATTGATTCATGATCAGAAATGAATATGGTAAAAGAAATTTAAAACCCGTAGTCCTTGAATGTGATAAATTAACACATCACAGATGGTGTTTTCATTTCTAGTATAAAAGGAGGGGAAAGTAGAGATGACGATGAATTATTCCATTATCATAAAAAATTTAAGTAAATCTATGGTACTGGAGTTATCATAAAATTTTGAGGAAAGAGGTGAGGAAAGAAAATGATAGAAAGGATCTTGAATGAAAATAGATGAAATGAAAATAATAAATTACCTCATTAAAATGTCTTCCTTGAGAACCTATTTAGGGGAGAGTATTTTATCTTTTAAAGAGAACAAGAGATTTTGGATGTGGTAGAGGGGATTAGGGAGATATTTGAGAATAATTTGGACAAGGAACAAGGCTTGAGAGGAGTGAAGAGAAGCCATAAAGAGGTGTGGTATTTATAGTGGAGGAGAAGAGTGGTTTCAAATTATTTTAGTCATTAGTTTAATATTTTTTCTCAAGACTATGAATAGTGTTGATTATTGTGACAAAAAATAGTATATAGTGCATTTAAAGTTTAGATAATGGCCTTCAGTCATCCATACATCAGCTGATGACATCATAATTCATGTATTTAGCATTTATCGTAAATTATCATATTTTACTATTCACAAAAATTTATGTATTTTTAAAAAATACCAAAAAATCACCCAACCCAACTTCCGATTTGTAGAATTAAAAAATGAAGTCCATTTTTTGATGTTAATTTTCTAAATATGTGAAATTTAATTTTTAATTAAAATCATAATTTACATGAAAGATAATAATTTTAAAATTAAAACTACCTTTCTAAAACTTTGAAAAATTAATTAAGGTATCATAAAATTTTCATATAATCATAAGTCATCAAAATAATTATTTATGAATACATTTTATTAATTTTTTTTTAAAAATTTTAAATTAATCAAAATATAGTAATTAAATTTACATGACTCAAAAAAATACCAACACTAACATATAATTATATCATATTTCCACTGATAAGACGCATAAATTTTATCTATACTTTCATTATTAAGGATAATTATTTACATGGGTAATTTACTATTCATAAAGGCCGTATTACTATTTATAAGGGAAAAATTATTAATAACAAGGGTTAGTTACAATTTAAAAAAAAATAAGTTTGTATTATCTGAATCTAAACATCTTGCTAATCCCAACTCTGAATGTCATATTTTTGAAATCCAAATCATATAAGTAAAAATATTATGTTTAATGGTCACATAGTACTTAGTAGTTTATTGTGTTATGATTTCACGTGATTATACTATTTGAAAATAAGAAGGGAATTTCCATTGATTAAACTTTGGGTCGTTACATTCTTCCCAATTATGAAATTTGGCCCCTGAAATTTTGTTTTACATTATATGATGTAAATATGTGTGGTTAATTTTTTTCATTTCCTCCTCCAGTTCACACATTTCCTCTTCGTACTTATGGTTCCTCCACAGTACATTGACCAAGTGAGTAGTCTTATTGTGTAGAACATTATCTCTACAATCCAAGATGTTCACTGGATGCTCCTTGTAGGAAATATAATTATCTAACTATACAAACTTTGAATATTGTACATATGAAGGATCTAGTATATACTTCCTTAAGATGGATACATGGAAGACATCATGTACTTTAGACACGGTAGGAGGAAGTGCTAGTCGATGGACCACAATTCCAACATGATCCATGATCTCAAAGGGGATGATGTACCTAGGATTTAGATTTACATTCTTCCCTAATATAATTAACTTCTTCCATGGAGATATGTGGAGGAATAACATGTCTCCAACTTTGATCTCAAGGACCTGTTGATGATTGTTAGCATAAATCTTCTATCAAATTTGGGCTACATTGGCGTGCTGTTGAATGGTTTTCACTTTCTCCACCATTTCTTAAACCATTTTAGGTCATAGAGGCTTCTTCTCTCCAACTTTATCCCAACAATGAAGTGTTCTTCATCTTTTCCCATAAAGGTCTTTATATTGTGCGATTCATATGCTCTATTAGGAATTATTATTGTAGGAGTATTCGGCCAGTGAAATATATTGGTGCCATCCTCCTTTGAAGTCCATAGAACATTTTATGAACATATCTTCCAATGTCTGAACAGTTCTCTTAGAATGACCATCAGTTTGATGATTATAGGTTGTAATGAAGTTCAGTTCAGTGCTTAGAGCACATTGGAGACTTTTCCAGAACATTGAGGTGAATCTCAGATCTTTATCAGATACAACAGACAGTGGTACTATATAAATCCTTTACACATATTTGATATATATCCATCTCATTTTATCCAATGTCAAGTCCTCTAAAATTTCAATAAATTGATATATCTTTAAAATACAATCCAAAATGACCCACATAACATTGTTTCCTCTGGTTGTCCTTGGAAGTCCAGTGAAAAATTCCATGGTGATGTTATCCCACTTTCATGTTGGTATGGGTTGTGGTTACATCATCCCATTACACTTATATCTTTCATCCTTCACATATTGACATATCATGAACTTTGAAGTATATTGAGAAATCTCCATCATCATATTGTCCGACAAATATTTCTCTCAGAGATCTCGATACATCTTTGTGATCCCTAGGTGAATAGAGAAGGTTGAGCTGTATGTTTTATTCAAAAGAATGTTATTTATCTCTGTATCAGATGCTACACATAATCATAAGACAAATCTTAAAACTCCTTCCTCATCAATCAGTAACTCATATGATTTACCATTTCTAATAGCTTCTACCTTTTCAAAGTTTCTACATCATTTCTTTTAGCATCCTTTATTTTCTACAAGTGGGATGGTTGAGAAAAAATTTGATAATTCTTTGATGATGTTCCTCCCTTAATGATTCCCATGTCTATGCTTTGAAAATATCAGAAGATTGGATCCTTTTCAATTATCATCATTGATTATGATGAAGGATCCTTTCTACTTAGAGCATAAACAACCATATTTTCTTTACCAGGGTGGAAGTGGAGTGAGAAGTCATAATACTTGATGAGCTCTAACCATATTCACTAGAATATATTAATATCTTTATATGTGAATATATATTTGATACTCTTGTGATCAGTATATATATCACACTTTCCTTATATAGATAATGACGCCAAATTTTCAAATAAAAGATCATAGCTACTAACTACATATCATGCATGGGATAGTTTTTCTCATGGATTTTTAACTTTCTCAAGGTGTAGGATATTAATTTTTCATATTTCATTATCAAACAGCCTAAGCCTTATTTGAATCATCAATTTACACCCCATAGAGTTCTCCACTTGTTGGGAGTGTGTGTTTTTGTGCTGTGATAATCCTTTTGTTGAGCTTCTCAAAGATTTCCTCACATTCTTGTGTCTAGAAAAAATTCACCCCATTCTATGTCAGCTTGGTCATTGGGTTTGAAAATCATCATAAGTTCTTCCAAAATCGTCAATAATACCAATCTAGTCCTAGAATGCTTCAGATCTCTATTACAGATGTTGTCATAGGATACTCTTCAATTTCCTTTGTCTTAGAAGGTTCCATATATATCACTTTGTTGGTGATAACATGCCCCATAAATGATAATTCCTCCATCTAGAACTCAAATTTACTATAATTTTCATAATTTTTCTCCCTTTGAAAATTCATCAACACAGTATTCAAATTTTCCTTGTCTTCCTCCTTGCTATTAATGTATATCAAAATATCATTGATAATGAATAACACAAATTTTTCAAGGAAATACCTCAAGAATCTATTCATTAAATGCATGAATATTTATGGATAATTAGTGAGTATAAAGGGAATCACTATGAACTCTTAGTGTCCATACCTTTTTCAACAGGTTGTTTTGGGAATTTCTTCCTTCCTTATCATTAATTGGTGATTTCCCAACCGAAGGTCCACCTTAGAGAAATAACTGGCCCCACAAGCCTGATCAATAAATTCATGTATCAGTGGAAGGGTTTACTTTTTCTTTATCATTATTTCATTTATATCAAAATAATCAATGCAGATGCACATTTATCCATCCTTATTGTTGAAGAATAGGACTGACGCACCCCATGGTGAAGCACTCGGGATATAAAACCCTTCTCTATATTCTCCTGTAATGACTTCTTAATCTCTTCAAACTCTATGGTGGAAATTATATTAGGCGTCTTTGATATAGTTAGTGATCCAAGAATATTTTCAATTGAGAAGTCAACCTCTCAATCAAGAGGAAGACCAGACAATTCTTTAGGGAATACATGAGTATAATCCCTCATGACGGGAATATCATTGAGAAGAGTAATCTCTATTATCTCATTCATTGGATCTAGACATGGTTTCTCATAAGGTATAATATTCACACTTAATATAGTTATTATAAAAGATATTTATCTTCCTCTTTACACATTTAAAGAATTGGAGGATGCTTCGGGATGTGAAGAGTAATCCCACATTCCCAGCTGTTGATGTTGGATTTGTATAATGATAGCTAATCCATAGCCAAAATTCCATCAAAATCCACCATAGGAGGTATGGAAATATTTTCATGGAAGTTAAGTTCACAAAAAATTAATGGGGAAGAGTTATATACTATGGAAACAATAATTTTCCCATTCACTATTCTCAAAGATAACTTAACCTCCAAATTTTGAGGTGGTGTTTGAATTGTTCTACTAAACATGAAAGATATAAAAGAATTCATAAAACCAGAACGAAAGTGTATGTTCTATATTACTAAAAGAATAACTAGCATACCTATCACTTCATATTTATTTGACTCCACCTCAACAGTAGTGATTGAATAATCCCTTCTTTGTTCCCTTAGATGTTGTTGTTGATTGCCTCCGACAACCCTTGGCTTAGAATTTTTTTTCATAATGCACATGTTCCTTGTAATTGTAACACTACACTATAGGATGAGTGTTGATCTAATCCTTACTTTATTATTCCACGTTACTGGGATTCTTCATATCACTTCGGTAGTTTTTAGCCAAATGTCCCAGTCACTTATATTTGATGCAATTCCTGGTTCCATTCAGACAGTCTTGAGAATGCTTCCTCCCACAATTTTGACACATGGGATGTTGAATATTCTTTCAATAATAGGATTTATTTTTCTAACTAGACATATTAGATTCCATTTTCTACTTTTTTTTTCAATAGGGCCATAAGACCAGTTAGTGTCTCTAATCTTCAATTCAACCTTGAGTAATCAATAGACAATCTCTTCATAACTGTGAAAGTCACGAATCACCAACACTTTTCAAAGACTTGGATTTAGTCATCTAAATAAGTGATCCACCTTTATTTCTCTATTCAAGAAAAATTTGGAGGCGTATCTTGTGATCCTCGTGAATTTTTATTCATATGCCCCGATGTACTCATCTTCCATCTTCTTAAGTCTGAGGAGCTCTATTTCTATCTTGAGATCGAGGGTTCGGGGAAAATATTTTTTAAAAAATATTTTCTTGAATTCCTCCCAATCCATGAAATAAATTTAATCTCAAGACATCATATTATTGAATAGTGTCCACCACTAATTAGCATCCCCAACAATAGAAAAGAATTCCCACAAGAATTTCACTTCTTCTGAGCACTGGAGCACATAAAATATCTTTTTGATGGAGTTATTCCAATATTCTGTGAGGAGGGAATTAGAAGATCCACTAAACATGGGAGGAATTTTACACATGAAGGATTCAATGAAAATTTTCCCATTCCTTATAATAGGATAGAGTTATACATAATTCAAGTTATTATTAATATCCTGAGGCAGCTGTGCAAATACTGTTCGGAACTTTTGAGCACCCATTCCGATAATATTTGGAATATAATGGGGAAATCTTCACATTCCCTATCACATTTATTCTTGGAGACTTTTCTTCTATTTCTCACCATTAACTACGAAAATTAATGTACAATTATAGGGATTGAATAGTTAGCTATTAAGTATAAAAAGGAAACATTAAACCTAATACGATACACTATTAAAAAAAAGTATATCTAACTTGTGATTCACTAGGTTTTAAAGTAGGTTATCCTTGATCTATTACATAACATATATTCTTATTGGATTTCATTGTACCCTAAATAATATTTTGTAATAAGCTTATGAATTTACAAAAGCATATCCCCCAGGAGTGTCGAACCAAGAGTGTAGAAAGGCCCATTTTCATACACCAGTTTTCGTTCGAGTCTAGATCAAAGTTGTATTTTAAGTTATTACCCCTAGATAAATATATTCTAGAGCTACCTCTACTTGTTCATATCCAGATATGGATTTATTTTCTTGATAAACCGCTTACATTATACTCACCAAACTTTAGGTATGTTTTCTTATAATTAGTCCCGTCCCTAAAGTTCTTACTAAATTTCCATATTCCTAATCTCCAAAATGAAATAGACCATCCTATGATACCAAATATAGTGACCCTATATTTTTGCACATATCATTACATGATTTTAATCATAGTATATTATCATATTACTATGCAAGGATCATAAACTCTAGTGTCTTGGAAGACTAGTTACATAAATCATAAAACATAGAACTAAATATAAACATTAACTATTTATTCTTCAAAAATATCTCCTAAATATCATTGTTCTCATACATATTCATAAGATAACATGAGAATAACATGAAAAAAGTGATGTGTTAAAATCCCAATAAGGGAATAAACATAAGAATAATGCTTTATCACATGGGTTAGAATGCATGACATAATGATATAAAAAGGAAAGGAACATATAGAATCATAACATATAAATATGGGATAAAATAAACCTGGATTCATAGAAATGTGGAAGAAACATAAAACATGACATTATCATGATTCAAGGCTCGTTGTACATATAGGAGAACAATTCAAGGTTAACCACCCTGAGCATTGCACATGGTAGAATGAGTCAAGGATAACCACCAAGACTCTTTTACATAACGTCACATGGGAATAAACTTTACCCAATTCCTTGGAGTTATATTTGGGAGTAACCATCATAATATTTTCATAAATATTATTTACACATATATAATCATACATAATTATTCATAAATAAACAAAAGTGTACCCATGGAAAAAAAATGGGTATCATAATCATGACATAATGCATAATGGATGGGATTGTCATAAAAGTGTCCATGAAAGAAAGGAATTAAAACATACATGGAAATTGATTAGGGAAAATAGTAATATATCATTTCAAGTGATTCCAAATAGAAGTGACAACATGTAAGAAGGTAATTTATGGATGTTTAGCATCAAAACATTTTTATGCGATTTTATGGAAAATACTAAAATGCCTTTTAAATATAAAATGGAATAATATTTTATATAAACCAGAATTGAACAAGGAATTTTTTCATAATAAAAATTATAATTTTATAAAAATAATGGTGTCTTAAAATATATAGTAGAGTTCACTTGAAATTGGGTGATAATTTTGGAAGTTCCCTAAAAACGAGTTTTCTTATCAGGAAGTATTGAGGAGGGAACCAATTAAAAACTTGTATATCCCCAAAAGAGAATAATTAATGGATATTTATAAATGAGTTTGGATAATGTAAAATTCATTTATAATATGTATAAAAGAAATAGATAACTTAATTTATGTAAAAATAAATATTGAGAAACCAGATGGAATAATGGAGGTTTGGGTAGAATCCCTTACCTTATGTTCGAAGGTGTCCTTCATTTGATCTTAATGTCCTTGATAACCAAATAAAATTTATTAATTAATATTTATAGAACAAATTATTTACTTAATTGATTTATTATATACTTTTTATGTTCATTCATGATCTTTTGGATGGGTTAATAGGACCAATTCCATTGTTTGTTTCATTGGTTTTCATGATTGGTTTACTTATATACATGTAAGGATAAACGTGTAAGATGAGAATGATTGTACAGAATCGAAGTTACATGTCACTAGTGAACATCCATACGACTACATGTTTATAAAATTCATCAGGTTATTTTGAGTGATTATGAATCATTATGTAAAACATTAATGATAACCGTTTTGGTTTATTGTCATTTTTTAATCACATCAAACACATTTTTATTTATAAATTTATATCATGGGTAAAATATATTTCAAAACATTAAATTGTAAATAATACACATATTATGGTATGGTTAAACCATCAAATTTGTTTCATGACCAGAATTGAAGATGATAAATGAAATTGAAAACCCTTCGTCCTTGAATGTGATAAATTAACACATCTTGAATGGTGTTTTCATTTATAGTATAAAAGGAGGGGAAATGAGAGTTGATGTTGACTTATTAAATTTTCATTACAATATTAGAGTACATTTAAGGTACTCGATTTACCCTAAAATTTTGAGGAAATGAGGTGAGGAAATAAAAATAAATAAATGAACTTGAACGAAAATAAAAGAAATGAAAAGAGGAATTTACCACTTGAATATATCTTCCTTGAGAACCTTTTTAGGGGAGATGATTTGGTATTTTGAAGAGACCAAGGGCTTATGGATGTGGTATAGGGTATTAGGGATATCTTTGGGTATAATTTTTAATAGGCACAAGTCTTTAGAGGAGTGAAGAGAAAAGGTAAATAGAGGTGGTATTTATAGTAGAGTGGAGGAAGGGTTTCCCATTATTTTAGTCATTAGTTTAATATTTATTCTGAAGACTATGAATATTCTTGATTATTGTGACTGAAAAAATTAATTAGTTCATAAATTATCAAGATAGTATCCTTACATCATCCATACATCACCTGCTAACATCATAATTCATGTATTTAGCATTTATCGTAAATTATCGTATTTTACTATTCACCAAAAAATCATGTATATCAGAAAAATCCCAAAAATTCACACAATTTTTTTTTTGATTTGTAGAAATAAAAATTTATTTCCATTTTATGAAAATAATATTTTAAATATATGCAATTTAATTTTAAATTAAAATCAAAATTTACTTGAAATATACAAATTTTACAATTAAAACTGCCTCTTTAACACTTTGAAATATTAATTAAGGTCTCATAAAATTATCATATAAAAATAAGTCATCAAAATAATTATGTATGAATAAATTTTATGAAAATAAAATTTATTTAAAATTTTTAAACTAATAATAAAATTGTAATTAAAGATACATGGCTCACAAAAATACCAACACTAAGATATAATTATATCATATTATCACTCATAAGATGGATAAATTTTATTTATACTTTCATTGGTAAGGTTAATCATTCACTTGGGTGATTAAATTTTGTTAAGGGTTATATTACTATACATAAAGGCAACATTACTATTCATAAGGGTTAGTTACTATTGACCAAAATTATGATTGTCTTATCGGACTCCAATCATCATACTAATCGTAATAGTGTATGTCTGATTTTCGAAATTCAAATCACAGAAGTGAAACTATTATTTTTAATGGTCACAAAGTACTTAGTAGTTCATTTTTTTGTGATTTCATGTGACTATTACTATATGAAAATAAAAATGGAATTTGCATTTATTAAAAATTGGGTCATTATAGGCCTTGAAATATATAGATATATATTATCTAGTTAACATTATAGAGTTTACACCTTGATAATACAATTATGTATTTCCCAGGTTCTCTTTAGAATTCTTATTACACTTATGTTATTGACAAACATCAATCCTGAATTATTTATTATTATAATACATTTTATTATAATTATATTTCCACTACATCAATGAAAACAAAATATTTTAATATTTTATATTATTCTTATCCTTTCTATTTCAACAAGGCCATCATTTAAAAAATCATTTATTCATAATGAATTTTATAAACTCATTTAGTGTTTTTAAATTATATCTAGAAAATATAATTATACAATTTTATGAATTATTTCTTTTACTATAATTAACATTTTATCATCCCATTAAAATACATTAATTACAATTATTGGTTATTTCAAATTCTTTATTGAGTAGTTAATTCTTCATCATAATCAGTCCAAGTTATACATTAATTTTATTTCACAATATCCCCTATGTAATATCTTTAATAATGAGAAAAAATATCTTATGCAATCATCACAAAGTAAGATAGACACTATTTTTAATAATTCAAATTAAATTGGTCAAATTCATATTATTAATTTAATTTATGATTTCTTGGATAATTTTATTCATATCAACTCTTATCTGAACCATAAAAAATAATATTTTTTTATAAAAATAATTTTATCAATTACTTATCAATTAATTGTCAGTTAATGTATTGATATATCTACCAATCATATCAAAAATGGGTCAAACATGATTCTATTAGGCTCAGGATTTCCAGAGAATTCCAACAAATATTTTAGTGTCTAAATTTGAGTTCTTGTAAACCTCAATAAACCATAAGAAGATCTAGAAAACTAAGGTATTTCAATTGACACACCCACATGCCTACAACCATTCCATATATCCCTCCCTACATACCACACTATTAAACATTAAATCATTGACTAGAAGGTCATGAGGCCCTAGATCAAATCAAATTGAACTACCTACCCACTTTAAGACATGCTCGCATAGGTTATTTATTTATTGAAATGATCATATATACCTTTTAGAGGGGGAACATGTGCTTATGTGGTTTATCTGGAAACAATGAAATCCATCAGATCAAATCTATCAAAATTTGTGTTATGTTCTTTATAAAGACACTATGACCACACATGATACCATTCTATGGAATTGATCGTATGTCCTAACACCACCGACACCACACTGTTTGGGCCTCTGGATCATCCCAAACTAGGGAATGATGTTGTTTTCTATCTTTTATCTGAGTATCGATAAGATATTCTTTATCATACTCTAATCACCTTTACATACTATCATCATTCACTTCCAATCACCATTTTCCATGGTGTTGTTTTAGAGCAAATGTTTCCAATGAATTCCAACCTTCACTATCAATATATTCTTGATCAAATGATTCATAGTATGATCTATTTTCTTAATAATTATATAATTTGGTTAGAAAACTCAAAGAGATAATATGTAAATAGATAAAACATCTCTCTAGATTTTCTATCAAACCATAAATCTAACTAATTCAATTCTAATTAAATTAGTTGCGTCTTTTAAAGCAATTTATATGGATATATGGATTGAATTGTTATTCTATAATATGAGAAGTTAATTTCAATATTATTCAAACTATCTCTAAACATTCTCCATAAAATTTTTTAAAATCCATGTATCAAATTAAAAATTTTCCATAAGTATTGGATTCTATTAATCATATAGAATATGTGTTTAAACTGGGTTTTCATAATTCAATCCTCAAGTATTTCACATTTAAGAGATAATTTTAAAAACCTAAAATGTCTATCTAAAATATCTCATAATCTATGAATAAAATTTATTACATTATTTGGTCATTATAACCATGAGTAAAAGGAGAAAATAATAATTAATTTTTATATAATGATTATATAATTTCCCTAACCCATCTCACCTGAGTGGGTCTGAACCGAGTCACTAAATAACTCAAGTGAACCTCCATGAATACAAGAGACAACCAATTAACAGCATGTTTCTGATAAACCACATGGGGATAATATATCCTCTATTATCATCAAAGAAATAACCAATAATAGACCATCTATAATATGAATCGTATTAATGTACATAATATGAAATTGTAGATGAAATGAAATCATAATAATAACAAATCCATACTATAATAAAATGTACATGCAATTCATTAAATCATACCTCTTAGAAATATCACCGAATGGGATGATCCTAAATAGTTTATGATAAACTAAAAATAAATTACAAAAATGACTGAATACTATCCTTGGAATCACCTTAAACCTATACTTTAACCCAATTGAGCTCCACTAGCTCCTACAATGGTACTTGGTCCAATTCCCAAGCCTGTATGTCAACCACAAAATTTTCATGAACACTAATGTGACATTGTAGGGTGTTATCAAGAAAATCCTAAAATCCCCACTAATAAAATAACTAATAAGAACTTTTAAATATGTGAATTAATGTATTTAGTGACCAGGAATCCATAAACTCATTACATAAACACACTTGAAAGGACAAGTGTACTCATGAGACCACCAAAATATTGAAATCATATATACCCAACCAATTATGGAATAAGTCTAAACATATCATTATAATATCAAAATCAAAACATTACATTATATTCCTATTCCTATGATTATCTCAAACCCAAGGTAATATTTCCCTTTTTTCAAAATAATATAGTGAAAAATGGGAAGGGTGAACAATGTCTATAATGATCATAGTTATAAGGCATCCATACCACCTATCATATAATTTATATATAATAGGAATGACAGCCCAATTCCTTAATGATATTATCCCTAAGTCATCTCAACCCTATTATATCATTAGTATGACAAATTGAAAAGGTGGACCATGTCTATACTAATCTTATCCCACCAATATCTCAACTGATGTGTATCAATAATATCACAAAAGAGAATGGTGGCCTATGTTTATAATGATTCCATCCCGAGAGATCTCACCCCCTATATATCAATAATCTGATAATTGGGAATGGTGATCCATGTGTATACTAATTTTATCCCTTAGGAATCTCAATGCATGTACATCAATATTAAGATAATTGAGAAAAAAACCCATGTCTATATCAATATCAAAATTCAAACATCTTGAACTCTATATATAAATAATAAGAAAAATGGGAATGGTGGCCAATTTCTATAGTGATAATATCCCTTAGACATATTGACCTTTTTATATCAATAATAAGAAAAATGATAATGATGAACCATGTATATATCAATCACATCACTTATACATCTCAAACCATGTATATAAATTATAAGAAATATGGGAAAATCTTCCCATGTCTATATCAATATCATCCCTCATGCATCTTGATACATGTATATCAATAATAATTCGAATGGGAAAACAACCCATGCCTATACCAATATCATACCTCTAATGCCTTAATCCTCAATTATATCAATATAAAGAGAGTGAGTAAAGGTTTACCCAAGTGAATAATGATCTGAAATCAATAGGATATCAATCCTTGATCAATATAAAATAAAGGAAAATGGGAATGTGGCCTATGACTATATTGATCTTAGTTTAAAATAATCTCCATTCCCTTCATAGATAGATGTTATGATAGATGGGTGGTGATTCCTGTATCTGTAATGATCCATGTCTAAGGCTTCTTGATACTTTTATCATAAAAACATAAGGTATATGAAAATAATAATAAAAATTGATATCAAGTTACAATAATGTTTTTCATAATTTCCAACACCTCCCATGATCCATACTAGGTCAGTGCACACATACTAAACCCCTCACTATGTCTCACCAAGGCATGGTCCCTTAGGAACCACTTAATTTAAAGGAGGAGGCCACTCACCCCATATACATTCCCAACATTCTAAAAGTGTATTTATAAAAACCAAAAAATATATCTCAAACAAATATGGGACTAATACATATATTTCAACCATAAATACCCATTTTAAAAGGTAAAAGGGAACATAACAAGGTCCACTGCTTCATAACAGAACTCAAAGGATGCCCCATTGGGTTCTGGGTAAAAGGTCCCTTACACATCACTTTCAGTACAAGGGGTTTGACAACTATGGTGAATAATTAAAACTAAAAAAATTCATCTTATAGACCTAACCCTCATTATTCTATCCATTATACATAAAAAATGAATTTGGAGCCATTCGGAGTCAACCTCTTATATAATATGGCTAATATATATCCCATCAAATAGTTCATCCTAAAGAATAACCTAATGTGAGAATCACATATCATAACAAAATGTTTATGGGTTGATAAACACATATATAAAAAATATTCACACTCCTTAAGTTTCCAATACTCTCTAAACAATCCCCTCACATAGGCAATATATCCATTAAGAATAATAATAAATACATAACACCTGATAACATTCTTAGTATTTACCCATCTCCATTTCCATGCCTCATATAATGGAACTCAATCATGGTCTCATCTTAGGTCACTCACACCTACTTACCCTTTCTTATAATCCACACAATGTATACACAACAATATAAGGTAATATCAAGGATAAACTACCTCAATCAAAGAGTTATACCACTTAGGTTCCATCCCCATCCATGTGATTTCCAATAACTATACTCATCCATGAGTCCCAAACTCACCCAAGAGGTCTCATTATTAATTATAAAAAAATTAATATTTTATTTATATTATAAATTTTCTTCTTTACCTTTAGTAATAAGCATGTAACTGGAATTTGGATATGTATCCTTACAAAAAACTCAAGCAATGGGGTGAAACATAATCTTAACACGCCATCGAAACCAATTCCAACAAAATACCAAAAATCTGTCTCCAAATCATAAATTAATTAAAAATATTTTTTTGAATAAAACCAAATAATAATTATGGAATCAAATTACGTCAAGTGATACCACATGAAATCGTAGTTGTTCATCCTTTTAAATACTCCTGTATCTAGATCATACCAAATCCCCATTATCGTTACATAATTTCTCCATGATATGGTGAAATAAGCACAAAAAACCTATCTATAATCTAATGAAATCAATGAACAAGATTCAAGGAAGTGATTGAAAAAGGTAATATGGAATAAATCATCATAATTTTTGAATAAGAACACAACTTATTTCCATAGATTGAGGATGGATGACGAAGAAATAGAGGGGAATAAAGGGAAAAGGCCCATGGTTTCAGTGACTGGAACCAAATAGACCCGAATGTAGGGTTTCAAAAGTAAAACAAAAATGGATATTTTATCCTTAATTAAAAAGAATGGATTTTGGTTGAACTTAATACCTATTACACCATCACTGGCCACTTGGTTCACTATTGGGTACTCTATGAAAATCATAAACCACCTAATTGTCCCATTTAGTGGGGCCACACCCCCAACATCCCCACCTTGTAATTAGTGTATACTGAATGGATTCCTGATGAACTTCTTCAATAATAAATATTTATTTTTAAAACTATTAAAACCTTAGATTATTCTCAGATAATCTAACAACTATGTCACCTCCTCAAAAAAGTCCTCATAATATATAAAATATGTTTGAAGTGCTTTTCCTCAATCAAAATCATGATATTTAAAATGGCTAAGGTTCCACTCTAATCAGAACCTCGATTTTCTTTGACTCAATAGACAAACATTATTGTGGTAATTAGAACCTCTCTATGATAACACTCATCCTCCAAAAAAATCTCAAAGTGCATCTCTCATGAACTGAAATGGTAACATATTTTATATGATTTTTTTATTTCTAAAACTTTGTTAGCCAAGGTCATGTTGATACTATACAAAAACTAGTGAAACTTTCTAATACCCCAGAAACATCTCACTCAAACTCATTATATGTGATGGTCATCCCTGAGCAATACACATTGTTAGTTATTCAACGAAAGATGCTTGATCTCCCATGAAACACACTTGATGATACATTATCACATCGACTATCATCATAAACCTCGAAAACCCATGCATCATGATGCTAAAACATTTCACCAGCTCCACAATGATGGCCCACTCTCAATGAATTTTTTATTTCTAATTCACCAATACCATACACTAGTGGGGGATATAACTAGTCTAAACCAAAACATCACCCACCCAATGACACACCCAAGGATTTCTCCAATTATTATCATCTTAAACTATAGTCTCAAATCTTATAATTAACTCAAAACACAAATCCTAGCTCCATAACACATTCAATAACACTATCTATGAGTATTAAACTTCCATAGACCCAATCTCCATGTGGATCCATTTCCTAAAATGCACAACCATCATCCAATGGATGTATTAGCTGTAAATACCTAGATTTTCCATGTTATTTTTTAAAATTATATGGTAATATTATGAGTCCGTGAAAATTGACGGCGCGTGATTCTGAGGCACGGAGTGTCCTGAAAGAATTCTTGAACTTTCGTTTATGTACGTTCAGTAAACGTGCGAGCATGTTTTTTGTAACTTTTGAAGCGGTGCTCAGAATTAAAATCTGAGGGCACTGTTGAACTCGTAGGGAAAATATTCTCCTAAGGAGACCTTCACTTCAACCGCAGTAGGTCGATTGTGGAAATTGGATTTCATACTTTTTATGGGAGAAAATAAAATAAAATAGCTTTATTTTATTTTTAAAATTTAATCCATCCAATTTGTTTTTTGTGGTGGGGACCACCCGATCTTGAAAAATCCCAATTTGAATTCAATGGTGGGGACCACCCAACCCTTGACCTCCCTCTTTAATGAGGGTGGTGACTCTTGGTTTCTTTTCCAATTAATTGTGCCAACATCAAATTAATTAATATGGAAACTATAATTAAATTAACAAACTTAATTTAATAAGTTGGATCCACATTTTCTTTAGTTTGGACATGTTTTGGAAAATGGAGAATTGGGGAGAGATTTGGAGAACATTCTCCAACAAAGGAAATCCTCCAATGAAGAATATCTTCCGAAAATGAAGAATGAGGTGCCGACCTTGGAGCGTCTTGCAGGAGTGACGAATGCTGACTCTTTAATGAGTCTGTGTACTTCCCCGCACCACCGCCAATGGAAAATCGAGATAGGGGTTTTATATACATTTAATTTTATTCTATTGATTCTTCTTATCCTAAATTCTCAATGACGATGGCCAAACGAACAAGGCCATCTTCCCGTACATAAACCTTGCTCCACTTTCTTTTTATTCTTCGCGCATTCTTTGTGCGTTCTTCAACACCTAATATTTACTATCACTGGAAACACGGAGTTTCTCCGAGCATGATATATGGACACATAGCCCTGAATGCAAGGATGGAGAATATGCAATTGTTAAATTTTTTGGGCTTGGAATGAATCTGTAGAGGCTCTTGGAAGAAGGCGGCGGTCGACACCCGGCCGACCGTGAGGAAGGAAGGGTGGAGTGCGTCCGCGCTGCTAGTTAATGAGGAGGCCGCGGCTTGTCGGCCGCAGTAGTGAAGGGTGGCTGTCTGCAGACGATCGGTTGCTGGGCGGAGAGGCGGCGTGCATACGTGCCGCTGATGGAGTAGGAGGTCGCGGAGGAGGCCGAAAAGTGGCCGACCTTCCGGCTGGCCATGGTGGAGTAGCGGTGTGCAACCGTGCCGCTGGGAGGAAGTTCGGCCGGCTGCGCCAAACTGAGCTAGACCCCTCCGGCGGGTCCCACGTGCCACCTAGTTGAGCGGTCAAATGGACCGCCCAGGAGAAACTGGAGGGGGGGGGGCTTCCTCTTCGGTGCCAGCTCGGGCAGACCGCGCTGCCCAGCAGACCACGCCACCGAGCCATGCCTATAGGGCTACAACCAACGTGGGACGTGCTATGCCACAAGTCCACCCACTTCATGGGTCAGGCCAAATGATGTCCCTACAGTCTGAGCCCACTGATACCGGGCCATCCTGGCCAGTCCCGGACCGGGTTGTGTCGACCCGAACTGGGTTCGGTCAGTCCAGGATGGGTCAGGTCGTGTCGGTCTGACTGGGTCAGACTGGAATCGGGCCAATCTGAACCCAATATTACATTTTGGGCTGGGTTGGATCGGAACCCGAATCCAACCGGGCCTTCGAAACAGAAACACTAATAACTTACAGACCAAACAACAGATTGGCGCTCTGTCTATTGCATTGGGTCCTTTTTGACGTGACATACCTTTGGGATAGTTTTTAGGGATATTCGGGGTGGTTGAGGTATGACCTATGGCTTGGGGAGCTGTTCTCCCAAGCGCAATATGTACGGAACCTTGCAACTGGCTGAGACTTGACTGATGTTGACTGTTTCGACTCAGAGTGACTCAAAAGGCCAAGTGGGGAGCGTATGGAAGAACCCTGGTGGAGAGCGCCTCTATGTGACATGGCAGACCCATGGTACTCGACATGAGGAGTACCTCAGCAGGCCACGAGGGGGAGCGCCTCTATGTGACGCGGCATACCCACGATAGGGAGTGCCTCTCTGTGATGCGGCAGACCCACAATACTCGACATGAGGAGTACCTTACTAGTCCATGGTTAGTGGGAAGTGCCTATGTGTGATGCAGTAGGCTCACTGTACTCGATAGAGGAAGAGTTCTCTAACAACTGAGTTGTTCGACGTTGTGACTGGGTATGTTACTTGTTACTATCCCTAGAGAATCTCGTGGCTGGATATCAGCATCCATAGAAATCGTGTGTGGGTTAGCATCAAAATTCTGTTTCTTAGAGTTGTATACCTGGTGTGAGTTTAGTCTTTATCTTTGTGGTATTCTTTCTTTTTTGGAATAGTTGGGCTTTTGTATTTTGAGTTGGGCCTCGTGTTTCCTCATGATTGAGATGGGTTTACCCAACAACTTATGTATATGTATGGGTATATACCTAAGTAGGGTTGTCAATTGTTTTTATACTTTGTGGTTTATCCTTTGTGGATTTTTTGAGAACTTTGGGGTCTCAGGGTCCATACTGAGTATCTTTATACTCACCCCTGCATAGGATATTCCCCCACCTTATTGTGTTTGGTGCATATGACCGATATCGATGACTGAGGACGAGGGTACCAGGATTGGAGGTACCTCAGAGGTGGACTTTAGATGAGGCGTACCGCAGAGACGACCATTCGAGAGTTGTACCTACCCTTCACGTAGGATCCTTGGTAGGTGTACAGAGGAGCTATTTTTAGTTTTAGTTGTACGTTTCTGTTTACTTTTACTTTACAGTTGGGCTTGTATTCTGTCCTCTTTTACTTTTTGTACACACCCTGTTTACAATATAGTTTTACTTTGAGCTTGTATCCAACTTTGTGCATAGTTGTGTGGGTTTACTAGTTATAAAGTCAATGCCTTACCGGTTTTAGGGAACACTCCATTAGGTGCTATTCGCCAGCCCCTGGCCTATGGAAGACGTGCTTGGGGTAGTCAAGACATGGGCCCCTGGGGATGGGTTGTGAAAAATTGTTATCAGAGGCGTTCAGTTCTACCAAAGAACTAAGACTCTGATATTTTCTTTGAAGCAGATGTGCTAAGTGTTATGAGTATGGTTTTTAGTTTAGGGAGTCTAGTGTTGGTTTGGTGGCCGACGTATCTATACACCAGGTCACTGAATTTTGATTTCCAACTCAGTGCACGAAAATACAGATTGGGTATGCATTTTTGAGAAATTTTCTTTTTGATCTCTTTAAGTCAGCTTACCAGGTATAAACATAATGACCATGGTGAACTTTTTTCATTCTAGGATGCCTCCATGTAGATAGCCAGTCAGGATTCTAGTTAGTGTATGTGATGACATCCCACTGAGTGATGAGGCTTCGGTGTGGAGCCCTCTTATGGCAGTTGTACCATCGTGTGGTGTACCAGCAGCACCACTACCCATTGAGCAACCGATGCCACCAGCCCCAGTAGCAGAGGGTGCATGCCACTTGGGCACATTGCATGAGTTCCAGCGCCAAAGGACACCAAGGATCTGGGGCAAGATAGTTCCACAGGTGGCTGAGTATAGGCTGGAGGTTGTGGTTAGAGGCTTTTGACTGGTAGGGACACTAGATGATCTCATGGTTATCCTTTCTGCCAGCCTTCTTCATGCAGTAGTGGGGATATGGTGGATCTTGATGCTCTAAGATGACGATGAGGTCACTCTCATTTGGGAGGAATTTGAGAGCCTTTTAGGGTAGAGGTCATCCCAACGACCCTATGCTCAATGCGTATATAGATGATTCTGCACTTGCAGCATGGTAGCATGAATGTGGCTCAGTATTCAGCGAGGTTCACCGACCTATCGAGCTACTACATTGACATGGTGAAAAAACCTTTATTTCAGGCCCTGACCTTTCAGCAGGGGCTCAGATGGGAGATTAGAGCTTCGATGGTTTCTCTTAGCATCCTGGCGTAGGTGGGGGTGTTAGAGCGAGCACTTTTAGTGGATAGTTTCTTTGCTGACCAGTCCTCTACAGTGATACCCACCACCGAATGACACGTATCAGATTCATCGGCATCTGGTAGTAGACAGATGACGCATAGGTCTAAGATGACTAGACCTATAGGTGGACGACTACAGGATATAGGGTCGGTGGTGCAGGGCTCTGGGGGAAGATCATAACATGCGAGGATTATGCAGTGTTACTCGTGCAGTGGGAAGGGTCACATGGCTCGCGACTGCCCGAAAATCCATACTGACAACTAAAAGACAGTCAAGGGACCACCGAGGAAGAGACAAAGTTTAGACTGAGGAGGTTCCTAGGTAGGAGGTGGATGTGGCAGAGCAGCAGGCCATGCAGCAGACAGTGGGCGGCGATTTGAGGTTCTACCACCACCACAATCAGGGGGTCCACCCCGACCACTAGAAGCATGTGGATAGGGACAAGCTCAAATTCAGGCAGCTAAGACCTACGACCATGGAACTCTGGATATGATACGAGGTATGATTTGTGTCTACTACAACCTAGCTGCATTACTTTTAGACACAGGTTCTCGTCATTATTTTATTTCCACGACCCTCGTTTGAAGTTCGAAGATTCCAGTAGAGACGTTGGATCTATCCATACGGCTATATACTTCTACAAGGTGTAGACTCGACGATTAAACACTAGTGACGGTAGTGCGAGATTACTCTTGGAGGTGAGAGCTTCGGTTGGGATCTTCTAGTAGCGGCGTCGAGGCCTTACGATGTCATCCTAGGTATGGACTGGTTATCTACCATCTATGATCATATTGACTGTATTAGGTGCAAATTGCGGTGTGTCTACATGGAAGGGACTAGGTTTTCCTTCATCGGCGAGAAGCGAACCTTTACATAATAGGATAGACTTACCTAGAGGAGGGTGCATCCAATCACATATCAGCTGGTTAGACTTACCCTTAGAGTGGTTGATGTAGAGAGTCCGAGCTATCCTATAGTGGTGGACCAGTAGACTGATGTTTTTCCAGACGATGTTCTAGGTCAACCTCCTTGTATATTGGTGGACTTTTACATCATCTTGTACACTAGAACGACACTGATATCTATGACAACATATCGGATAGCTCCCGCGGAGCCTCGAGAGCTGCGGGTATAGCTGGATGACTTACAGAGAAAGTGGTTCATTTGGCCTAGTGTTTCTCCTTGGGAAGCCATGATTTTGTTCATCAAGAAGGCGTATGGGAGTTTGAGACTTTGTGTGGACTACCACTGCCTGAACCAGGTGACCGTGAAGAACATGTATCCACTCCCTAGGATTGACGATCACTTTGATCAGCTGAAGGGATCACAATGGTTTTCGAAGAAAGACCTCAGATCAGGCTATCACCTACTTAGAGTACGAGATGAGGATGTGTGGAAGATGGCCTTTAGATGTCGATATGTCCATTATGACTTCTTGGATATGCCATTTGGCATGACCGACACCCCATTAGTGTTCTTGGGACTCAGGAACAAGATCTTATAGCCTTACCTTGATCGCTTTGTAGTAGTCTTCATCGATGACATCCTAATATACTCAGTGACGGAGGAGGAACATGCCTATCATTTGCAGATAGTTCTAGACACACTCCGAGAGCACCATCTTGATGGTAAGCTCTCAAAGTTACAGTTTTGGGTATGAGAGGTCCACGTTTTGGGACACGTCATCTAGGAGACTGGAGTTGTGGTGGATTCAACAAATATTGAGGCTGCACTTGCTTGGGAGCCACCCAGGAGCGTGATGGAGGTGCATAGCTTTCTGGGTTTGGATCGTTACTACCGGAGGTTTGTGCCTGGCTTTTCCAGAGTTGCGGCACCATTATCGGCATTGAAAAAGAAGGGGTAACCCTTCATGTAGTCGGAGAGATGCCTGTAGAGTTTCCAGGAGCTGATGCAGAAACTGAAAAGTACCCCCATATTGAGGATACTGGAGGAAGGAGTTCAATACATAGTCTACTGTGACACATCAGGGACCGACTTGGATGTGTCCTGATGCAGGAGAGAGTAGTGATCTCATATGGTTCTTGACAGCAAAGACAACATGAGAAGAACTATGCTACTCATGACCTGGATTTAGCAGCAGTGGTCTTCGCCTTGAAGATGTGGCAACAATACTTGATGGGTGAAAATTTTACAGTCTACACTGATTACAAGAGTCTCAGGTATATCTTCTCTCAGAAGGACTTGATCATGAGACATCGGCGTTGGCTTGAGTTTCCTATCAATATGAATTCCAGATAGTCTATACTCCTATGAAGGGGAATGTCGTAGCAGATGCACTCTCCAGGAGATCTGGTATACAGTTGCTGAGTGAGGTGATAGAGTAGCTACCCGCTTTGCGGATATCCTATGTGGATCAAGATGGAGTAGCTTATCTTCATTCAATGAAAGTCACTCCCTCGCTCCTTCAGTGAGTCAGGGAGGCGCATCTTGGGGATGCTGACTACGAGGCTCGATGTGCTTAGATATCTATAGGATAGGCACCTGATAGATTTTCTAAAGGTGGGGAGCACGTCACCCTCAGAGGGCATACTATGGTACCAGTGGCTCTTAGGGAGGATGTGTTGAGGAAGTTCCATACATCCCCTCTAACAGTACATCAAAGAGTGGTGTAGATGTACCAGGGCCTTTGGCTTCAACCCTAGTAGCCAAGAATGAAGAAATCTGTAGCAGAGTTTGTCTCTCGGTGCCTCACTTTTCAGCAAGTGAAGGTAGATCATCAGGTTCCAGTAGGCTTAGTTCAACCATTAGAGGTGCCAGAGTGGAAGTGGGATGGAACTTCCATGGACTTTGTGATGGGAATTCCATGGACATACCGGAGTCATGATTCTATCTTGGTGTTCATTTACCGACTCACCAAGTCGGCCCACCTTTTACCTATCAGAGAGCATGGATCATTAGAGATCATGGGAATCCTATACGTGCAAGAGATTGTATGGATTGATGGAGTTAAATCTACGATTGTCTTTGATCATGATGCATATTTTACTTCCTGGCTATGGAAGGGGTTGCAGGAGGCATTCGGGACACACCTTTAGTTGAGCACCACCTTCCATCCTCAGACGGATGGTCAAACGGAGTGGACCGTTCAGACCCTCGAGGACATGCTACGTGCTTGCATCCCTGATTTGGAGGATCACATGCCTTTGGTTGAGTTCACGTACAACAAAATCTTTCACTTCACTATCGGTATGGCACCATTCGAGGCATTGTACGGGTGACCTTGTAGATCACCACTATACTGGACTGACCCAGGGGAGTCAACACTTGTGGGACCGGTGATGTTACAGGCTACCACAGAGAAGGTGCAGATCATCTAGGAGTGGATGAAGAATACATAGAGTAGGCAGAGATCCTATGCTGGCAGGAGACAGAGACCTCTTAAGTTCGAGAATGGTGACCATGTCTTTCTACGGCTCTCACCTTGACAAGGTTTGCAGAGATTTGGCTAAGGCGCAAGTTATCTCTAAGGTTCATCGGAACCTTTCAGGTCCTCAATAGAGTTGGTGAGTTGGCTTACCACATAGCTCTTCCACCTCAGTTTCACCATGTTCACGATGTTTTAAACGTATCCCAGCTGAGGAGATACATGCACGACACTTCACACTTTATTGACTGGGGAGAGCTAGCCATCGACAATGGGGTGACGTTTTCTGAGGATCAAGTAGAGATTGAGGATCGATAGGAGAGAGTCCTACGTGGGCGATCAATACCTCTGGTATGTGTACGTTGGTGGCATAGGAACCTCCAAGAGAGCACGTGGGAGTGCGAGGCTCAGATTCATGCTCAGTACACCCACTTGTTTCCTTAGTTTATGTTGTGTCATTCTAGGATGCAAAGCCCTGAGGTGGGGAGAATGTAATGACCCGGATTTACCATGTAATTTTTTTTAAATAATATGGGAAGATTACGAGTCCGCGAAAATTGACGATGAATGATTTCCCAGTCACCGAGTTCCTAAAATGAAATTCATAACTTTCCTTTAGGTACATTCAGTAAATGTTTGAGTGGGTTTCGTATATGTTGAACCGGTGCTCAGAATTGAAATCCAAGGGCACCGTTGAAATCAAAGTGCTGATATTCGCTTAAAGATACCTTCACTTCGATCATAGTAGGTCGAGGGTGGAAATTATTTTTTGGAAGTTTCATGGGAGAATATAAAATAAACTAGATTTATTTTATTTTTGAAATTTAATCCTCCCAATTTATTTCTAGTGGTGGGGACCACCTGAGAATGAAAAATACCGATTTGAATTCTGTGGTGGGGACCACCCGACCCTTCAACTCCCACTTTAATGAGGGATGTGACTCTTGGTTTCATTTCCAATTAATTTTTCCAGCATCAAATTAATTAATGTTCCAACTCTAATTAAATTATCAATCTTAATTTAATAAGTTGGCTCCTCATTTTATTGAGTTTGGGAAAGTGTTGGTAAAGGGAGAATTGGGGAGAGATTTGGAGAACATTCCCCATCAAAGGAAATCCTCAAATGAAGAATGTCTTCCGGAAATGAGGAATGAGGAGCCGACCATAGAGTGTCTTGCAGGATTGATGAACACCGACTATTCAATGACTTCGTCTACTTCTTCGTGCCACCACCAACAGAAAATCGAGGGAGGGGTTTTATATACATTGAATTTTATTCTATTGATTCTTTATATCCTAAATTCACAATGACAAAAGCCAAACGAACATGGACATCATCCTGTAAATAAACCTTGCCTCTCTTCTTTTTTATTCTTCACACATTCTTTGTGCATTCTTCGATTCCTAATATTTATTGATGTTGGAATCATAGAGTTTTTCTGAGCATGATATATGGACACACAAACCGCGACACAAGGATTGTGAATTTACGATCGTTTAATTTTTTGGTCTTGTAACGAAGCTGTAGTGTCTCGTGAAAGAAGGCGGTGGTCAACAACCAGCTGACCTCGAGGAAAGAAGGGTGGCGCATGTCTGCACCGCCAGTTGATGAGGAGGTCATGGCGGGGCAGGGTTGAGACCGACAATCGTCTGACCATATGGTGAAGTGGTGGGGTGCTTCCATGCCGCCAGTGGAGCAGGATGACACGACCGGTTGGCCGCAGCGGAGGCAAACAATCGGCCGACCATCCGACCGGCCGTGGTGGAGCAGTGACACATGACCACACCGCTGGGAGGAAGTCCAACCGAACTTCCAGTCGGCCACACTAGATTGGGTAGGACCCCTCTAGTGGGTCCCACGTTCCACCTAGTCGTGCGGTCTGATGGACCGTTCGGGAGAAACAAGAATGAGGGTGGTGGGGGGGGGGGTTCCCCTTCGGTGCCAGCTCAGGCGGACCGCATTGTCCAGCAGGATGCGCCACCAGGCTGCGCCCGTGGTCTAAGCCAGTCCGCCCCCTTCGTGGGCAGGGCCGGACCATGACCCAGCGGGCTGGGCTCACTGAGGCAGGTCATCCTGGCAGGACCCAGACCGGGTCAGGTCGACCGGAACTGGGTCGTGTCTGTCCAGGACGGGTCGGTCCAACCGGGTCGTACCGGATCTGAGCCCATCTGGACATAGTATTACTTTTTTGCTGGGTTATATAGGACCCCAAATCCAACAGGGCCATCGAAATGGAAACACTAATAAATTACAGACTGGGAGACCGATTGAGGTGTCTTCTGTTGTGTTATGTCCCATTTGAATTAACAGACCTTTGGTATACTTTTTCATGGACCTATGGAGAATTTGAGGTATGACTTATGGCTTGGGGAGCGATTCTCCCAAGCACGATACATATGGAACCTGGCGACTGGCTGAGACTTGATGATGATTGACCGTTTCGACTCGGTGTGACTCGACAGGCCCACTGGGGAGCGCCTCTGTGTGATGATGCATACCCATGGTGGGGAGCACCTTTGTGTGACATGACAGACCCACGATACTCGACAAGAGGAGTACCTCTACAAGCCTTGAGGGGCAACACCTCTGTGTGACGCGACAAACCCATGCTGGGGAGTGCCTTTGTGTGATGTGACAGACCCACGATACTCGACAGGAGGAGTACCTTAGCAGTTCAAGGATAGTGGGAAGTGCTTCTGTGTGACATGGTAGGACCATTGTACTCGATTGAGGAGGAGTTCTCAAGAATATGAGGTGTTTGACATTGTGATTGGGAATGTTACTTGTTACTTTCCCTAGAGAATCTCGTGGAGGTATATCAGCTTGCATAGCGATCCTGTGTGGGTCAACCTCATAATTCTATTTCTAAGACTTGTATACCTGGTGTGAGCTGAGTCTTTATCTTTGGGGAATTCATTCCTTTGTGGAATAGTTGGTATTTGTGTTATTGATTTGGGCCTCATGTTTCCTTATGATTGAGATGGGTTTACTCGACAAATTAGATATATATATATAGGAATATACCTAAGTAGGGTTTACAATTGTTTTCATAATTTGTGGTTTATCCTTTGTAGATTTTGTGAGACATTCGAGAGTCTAGAGGTCCCTACTGAGTGTCGTTATAGTCACCTCTGCATAGGCTATGCCCACACCTTTTTTTGTTTGGTGTAGTCGACAGACAGTGCTGAATGAGGATGAGGGTACCGGGACTGGAAGTATCTCAGAGATGGACTTTAGACGATGCGTACTGCAGAGATGACCGTTTGAGAGCTGTACCTACCCTTCAGGTAGGACCCTTGGTAGGTGTACACAGGAGCTGTTTTCATTTTTACTTGTACTTTTCAGTTTACATGTACTTTATAGTTGGGATTGTATTCTGGCCCCTTTTACTTTTGGTACACACCTTATTTACTATATAGTTTTACTTTCAGCTCGTATCCTGCTTTGTTATTAGTTGTGTGAGTTTACAGGTTATAAAGGAAATACCTTCCTGCTTTTAGGGAATACGCCTTTAGGTGCTAGTCACCAGCCCCTGGCCTATGGAAGGTAGACTTGGGGTAGTCACAACATGATCCCCGTGGGATGGGTCATGCCATTAGCTCTGTATGATCTCTCTAGGATAATACCCAAATCTAATCATTTCTCACATAACAATAAAATTCAAGTTTCTTACATACAAGAATCGTTGTGTAACCTCAATAACAACAAGTATAGGTTTACTAAACACATAACTCCATATTCTCACCATGATACCCCCAAAATAAGGCTTGTAACCAGAATCTTTCAATGGTTCACTCCTCAACATACTATTCTGCTTATTATTGTTCAATGAGAACCACCTGCTTGTATAAAATCATTAATAGAACAATGATACTCTTGATATCTTCTTTTTATAACCTGATATATCCACCCATGAAACGTTATCTAGGTTCTACACTACCATGGTTCTCTATGAAACTATTTCCAACATCATATCCCCAATTAATTTTTATGACACTCAGCTTCCAAGGATAAAACTCTAGGTCAATGACCTCACCCAATACTATGCAAAATTTCTATCCCAATACACTATATACCACAAATTATCTTTCTAGAAATACACGACATCGTCTACACCAATTTTAGAGGTCATAACTCAGATATTTCATTCCCACTAGTCAATGATACATGACCATCCTCCCAAAAACAATCACACTAAATAATGCATGATATAACATCATCGATTAAAAACCATAATCTATTTTCTAGATAAATCAAGGTGTCTCACACCTTTCCATAATTACAATATACCTAATCATAACCGATGTGTGATCACTTAAGGATTTCCATTGGTATCCTATGAATTTACTATAAATAATTAGTGTAACTAAGGATTCCTAGATCCCATCCTATAATAAATGTAACTCTTAAGGTCCTACCCCCATGGGTCTTGATGGAACAAATATACAAATCCCAAACTAGACTAAGACATATAATTTTCATAATTAATAATAATCACATATAATCACATACAATAATAATAATAAAATTGGTAAAGAATCACATATAATAAAAATACATTAATAACTCCATTATAGTATAATACTAGGAGTCATGGGATCCAAAAAGACATTGTACCGAACATGGAGAGTTTCCAAAATCCACCAATTGGTAAACCCCATGCTATGTACCCACCCAATAAAACCTATATAACCACTAAGATAACTATTTAAGGAAGAGATTTGGCAATTACATAACACCTTCTAGTTAGATAATATCAAAATAAACTCTATTTTCCCCACAAAAATAGAGGTAAATTCAAAACTAATACACAATGATACATAATTATAAGTGTTTTCTATCGAGTCTCAAACATGAGTAGGAATGAACCTTAGTGGAACCCTATTATGTAGTTTGAATTATATTATCAAGATTAACATCCAAATAATCCTAGGCTCATTAGCTTAATATAAATCTAACCATGTATCACTAACATGTCTATTAAACCCATCAAACAAAGAACTATCCAAGATTTCATTCCAAATAGAAAACCAAAAAATCCATCACATTACCATACCCCAAACACAATAAAACCCCGATTAGACTGATATCATAATGAATACCACCAAACCATGCATCCAATATAAAATAGAGTCAATTTTATTGGGAAATATCATTTTTATTAGGTTACCCACACATATCAGAACTTATCTTGAGAAATAACAAGCAATATGTTCTATTATACTACCAACACACTATGACATTATAAAATACGGAGTCACATATCATTTCTAACAGGATAAAAAAACTAGTATATGGACTATATAAAGTATAGTTCAAACACCATAAATCATATCCCATGATTTTATCTCAAAATAATAAAGGCAAATCATGATCTATTTCCCCATTCAGGGCCCTTATCAATATTAGTTATCCTTATACATATACCAACCACTAACTCTAGGTTCCCAATACCCACTAGTTTGAAACACACTAGAATACCCCTTTGAGGATAATTATCACATATATAAGAACATTAAGGATGATTCCTATAGGAAACATGTCCCATAATTTCCTTATAAAATAGGAAGATAAGGTAATAGGAGTCACACACAATAACTTCATACATACCCTATGACATAAGGGTCTAATATCACTCATGATCAAATCTTTCTAATCCTAAAAAATCTTATGGATAGGTAACAGATACACATAGATTCACATAAATAATCACTGTATATAGAATAAGAACAAGTAGCCATGGTTTTCTCAAGTAGAGTGAAATTAAAAAATTATATAGGGAAAAATTGTATAACTTGTTTTTAATACTCTAAATAATCTAATCCTTCTTCACAACTAGATCATCAATAAAACAATTAGATGAATTTCATGTGAATATTATGTGATTAATATATTACATGAACACATGAATCATTCCACCTTCTTATAAGAGTAAAAAAATCTATTTTACATAATCATCATACATGAAAAACACATGTTAACTATAACATCAAAGTCCAATGAAAATAATTCGAACTCCCTAGTAAGCATAGTTCTTCATAAGAAAGTGTTTTATAAATAGAATCAAGAGCCAGATAAACCATGTGGGAGGACTATACCCTCTTGTACCATCAAAAAAATAATTAATAATAGAAAATCCATAACTAAAATCACATCATAGGAAAAAATATTGAATTGGAGTAGAAACAAATCATAATAATAATAAAAAAATACTATAAAATTTTTTACATAGAATTCATAATATCAAAACTCTTCACAATAATTCCCAATTGTATGATCATAAAAAAATAAAAATAAAAAATAAAAAAATACATGGATCACTAACAATCCATAGCCTCACCATGTACTTATCTCTAAACCCATCTCTGCTTCACTTCCACTTTCTATATAACTAAATGTCTTATTTTGTATTATGGTTATATAAAACAAGTAAAATTATTTTGTTTTATTATCTCTAATCATATTTAAAATACCATTAAGTATCATTACTATTGATAATATAGATGGTGAAACGTGATCATATGATTTGTATAAATAGAGGGTTTTAACAAATCCAATTGACACATAAAAGGAAAACGATGGCCTCAACCATTAGGATTGTACCCAATGAATCCCATTATCAGAGATTATGAGGGAGATATCATCACTAGGATTTTCCCTTGACCAATACCAAGCTTATATCTATTAACTTATTCATGATCGAAACCATTTATGGGATAATTTAAAGCTCATCAAGATCATGACACAAACCATTTATGCCGAAACACCCCATGAATGTATCACCATCACACACCATACCCTAAGGGAGTTTTATGGTGTATTAAGGGGATAAATATCAAGACCAAAATAATATGAATATATATATATATATATATATATATATTATTTTTAATAGGATAATGTTTATATTTTCCTCTTATCGTTACATTATATATGATTTGGTGTTTTATACAATAAAACACAAAAAAAAATTTAATTTGTATTTAATTTAAATTTTGACGTTTATTTTGATTGAATTAATTTATTTTTAAATAAATAATATTTTATTAAAATACTATTATTAAATAATTTTTATTAAATATAAATGATCATATAATATTTATGAAGTCAAATGTAATTTTTATAATGGTTCGAACACTTTTATTGTAAAAAAATCCATTATTTCTCAACGAATGTAGAAAATAATTTTAAAAGTGAAAATATAAATTTTTAAAACAAAATTTTGATAAAATTAATATTATTTTTGGAATCATAATTTTTAAACTATTCAATGGTAAATTTTTTATAATTTTTTGAGATAGTTGAATTTTGTAGCATACAATTAAATACCATATAAATATACTATGTGTATTATGACTTCATAATGACACAAAAGCAATGTAATAAATACTATAATGGGTATCAATGACCAAATATATGTTTTAATTTAAAATAATATGATTTTATGTTTATTTTATTAATTTTACAAAGCCTTTTTGAATCCTCTAAAACCATTAATATATTTGATGGTTTTAAAATCATTAATTTAAGTATATGACTCACTTCTACATAATAAAGGTTATTATTTAATAATTTTTTGGCCTTGTAATTATAAAATAATTAAAAACAACTCTTTTTTATAAATAAAGGAAAAAATCGTGGGAAATGTTTTGGTTTTGGTTATTTAATTATATAGATTCTAAGACCTATCTCTGAGAAATAATAAAGAATTCCTCAATCATTTTCAATATTAACCCACATAGGAACCCATTTATCTTAATTCAAAATACATTTAGAACATCTTTAATCTTCCCTAACCTCTAAAAATTCATCCCATGGTGTCCCTAATCAATCAAAAACTTGCTCCCAAATATTTGGAGTCATACTATCGAGGTAAAAGATCCACTTCTTCTTCTCTTTATTCATGTTTATTAATTATATTATGCCTTATGTTTCCAATAACTAATTTTGGGATATGTATTTAAAAATCACTATTACTAACCATTTTATTTCCAAATGACGAGAGACCTATTTCTCTCTTATCAACAGATTTTATGAATCCTTAAGTGAAACCGCTAGGCTGCCAAAATTTCACCGTTCTTTTCCATGCCAAACAAATGTATAGTGAATACCCATATATATTTACTATTAAGGGTGTTAAACTTCATTCACCTATAACTATGTTATTTGGGACATTCATGTATGTATTCCACACTCCTTGATCATGGAATAAAATTTGATGATAAATTATTATATGTTTTATGATCTATGTGGCACACTTGAGCATGAGAATAAAATGAAAGTGATGCAAGCACCTGTAATTATATAGAACTAAAATGTATTGGGTAATGTTTTAGTCTCATGAGATGTCATGAAAGAGATTATGGAGTGAACTTAATCCATCATATAACTTTTTCCATCTTCATGACTTGGTAGTTATCCTTGACCTATGCCTATGATGCATTGTTTTAAGTTGTTTCCATAATTCCATTATTTTATTTATGCCACCATGATATATCATGTCTTATTGTTAAATTTTATGATCCTCACCCCTCTAATGTCCCATTTATATGAATATTTCCTAAAATGTATTACTTTATTTATTTTTTTCCATATTTATTTCATTACAGGGGTTTATAGCTCACCCCTTTTTATTTATATCCAACGGTTATCCCATGTAGTGATAAGTATGAAGGAATAATATAATAATGTGAAGGAAGTTTTTAATAAAGATAATTCATTACCTATTTTTTGTTTTATGAATTGTACCTAATTCCAAAAGACACTATATTTCTTAATATTATGGGTTATATTATGTGTAATCATATGTGATAAATCCTAAATTAATGTGTAATAAAGATTAGGGTTTTTATAGTTGGTATTAGAGGAAAAGTTTAGTTATTTTTTGGATTAGGATTAGAAACATTTAGTCAAAGCCTTAGGAATAAAACTAAGTATGAGAAAACATCCCTAAATTTTGGTATGTGTTGAGTAAATGGTTTATCAAGACAATACATCCCAATCAAGATACTACAAGTGGATTTGGATCTGGAACATATGTACATAGGGGTAAAACCAAAAAACACCATGTTGAGCATGACTCAACAAGGAACTCATGAACAAAAACAGTCCTTACTACACACCTGGTTTGACACTCATAGGGGATATGATTTGTTAAATTCATAATCTCGTTATGAACCATTATTGGAGTAACATAAAAATGCGCATAAATATATATGTTTGGAAGTATATCATGGATAACATATGTTGAAGCCTATAAAATCATTAGTTAAGGAAATGAATGTAATATATATTTTAACCCTTTATTGTCATAGGATTCCTATTTATGTTTTTAGTAGCTTAAAAATACTCACTCTTTAATTTAACTTTATTCATGCCAATTTCTAAAAATAGGTTGAATCATGTAAAAATCAATATAAAGGGACATGTGATTGTTTCCTAAATGAGATTCCCAACCCAATGGAAGCTGGAATCATAAATATTATTAAAATACTCTCTCAGCTGACTGAAGTTATGAATATAATCTTAGATCAAGAGAAGCACACAAATCTACCTATGAAAGAATAAACATTATTTTATGTATTTAGGAGACAACGACCTTTGAATTTAAATGGACCATATGATCCTTTAATCATTGAACACTTGATCAAATCCATTGGAAAAACATTCTCCATCCTTAAATGTTTTATAAGAAAGATGGTCCAACTGGTTATTTATTTTATAGAGGGATAAGCTCATCAGTGGTGTATATTGGTCAAGAATAGAAAGCCTAAGAAATTTATTGATGTGATTTGGTGCAAGTAATTCTAGAAATTTTTTTGATGAATACTTTCCTTCCACTCTATAAATTAAAATGAAAAATTATTTTCCTTCCCTCAAGAAAAAAGATGATGAATCAATCTGGGCGTATGAGGAAAACTTCACAAGACCTACATGATATGCCTCCTTCTTTATCATTATCCCAGAATACAAAGTCTACCACTTCTTTGGTGGGCTAAAAACTACTCTATAAAAATCCTTGGTGATTTGAGACTTTGATAGCTATGAGGAAATTATATGATGTGACCACAAAGGCGAACTGGAGATCAATGAATGTCAATGGTATCATAAGGAAAATAATCAGAAATTGGAGTTTAATTATAGAGTACTGGTGGATAAATCTAACAGTTCTAATAAATTTCAACATCCTACATATAAAATGTGTCTAAAGAAGTATACTAAAAATTTCTTAAAGGGGAAAAGGAAAAGATTTAGGTACCGAAATGATGGAAAACTTGGTATTAATTTTTGACAAAAGAAACCCTATAATTCTATGGAGGAAAGTATTTCTCTTTTCAACCCTTAGAACATTTTTCATTTCTTAAAATTCAAGGAAAACGTAACCTTGAAAACCAATTCACTAAGACAAGGGTTTTTGGAGAAAACCAATAAAATCTAAGGTATAAAGGGAGATATTTTTCAATTTCAACTAATAAGTTGGATCCCAAAAATGAAGTGGTGACTAGTATGATAGTCATTAATTCAATAATAGAAAGCATGATTTTTTATTTTAGTTCTATTAATTCTTTCATATCATGAATGTTCATTATAACTATTCAAACACCAAAAAAATAATTGAAGTAAAGCTATCAGTTAAAATACAAAATGGGGAAATTATTGTATCCCAAGTATACGACTCATCCCCTATCAAAATTTGAGGGATGAAATTTCTAGTAATCCTTTTAATTCTCCCTTTGGTTGAATTTTATACAATTATATGCAAGGATTGAATTTACATATATTCATCCAACATAAATTTCTGTGAGAATGAAATCATCTTCATATCGTGAATTGTTTCCCAATTCTATTAAAATGCTTGGATATGGAAGAATATTCTTTAGCGCCAACATCTTAAGAATATATATTATTACCATATGATTACACATATCTATCTCAAATGATTGATTCAAAGTAAATGCACATCCTCAAAGACCTTCCCATTGTGATGGAATACACTAATGTGTTTCCCTAAAAATATCCTGGTCTTTCTCTAATATGAGAGGTTTGATTTTCAATCGAGATTACACCTAGGGTGTTACGATTATCCAAGAATAGGTATAGAATGGCTATTATAGAACATGAGGAGATAAATAAAAAACTACAAGATAATATAGATAAAGGGTTCATACACCCAAGTGCTTCACCTTGGGGTGTACCATTCATCTTCATCAAGAATAAGGATGGGTCAAACCGCCTTTGCATTGATTATCGTGAGAACATAAAGATCATGATAAAGAACAAGTATCCACTTCTATGAATTTATTTCTTGTTCAATCGATTACATGGATCACAATAATTCTCTAAGGTGGATCGTAGGTTTGGATATTATCAAGTTAGGGTGAAGAAGAAGGATATCCCCACAACTACTTTTCATAAATTGTACAAGAACTGCGGGTTCATTATAATTCCATCAAGAATCACGAATGCTCCATAAATCATCACGAACATGATGGATATAGTCTTTATATATTACCTTGAAAATTTTTAGTACTATTTATAGATTATATTCAAATATACTTCAAAATAGAGGAGGATTATGAGGAACATCTGAGCATTGTGCTTAAAAAATTATGAAAGGAGAAGACTTTTTCCAAGTTAAAAAAATATGAGTTCTGGTTGAAGGATGTATCATTATTGGGGTATATTATCACAAGTAATAGGATATATGTGGACCATTCAAATAAAAAATTAATTGAAGGATGTTCGAGGACAACATCTATGATAGATATCCATTGCTTCCAGATATTATCTAGGTATTATCATTGATTCTTGAGATATTTCTAATGATTTTCAAACCCTTTAACTAACATAAATCGGAAGGTAGTTAAGATTACATGGAATGATTAACGTGACGATAGATTCAAGTAGTTAAAAAAGAGAATTATTACAGTACCTGTATTTATGCTACCCAAAAGTGGTGAACTTTTTGTGGTATTTAGCAATGCTTCAAAGAAGGGCTTGGGTAGTGTGTTAATGAAAAATGAAAAATTGATAGCATATGATTTAAGGAAATAAAATGTTCATGAAAAGAACTACCCAATGAACGATTTTTAATTGATTATAGTGATATTTTCTTTGAAAATATGGAAAAATTATAACTTTGGAAAAAGTGTGAAAAATATTTGGATCATTAGAAATTGAAGTATATATTCACACAAAAAGAGATGAATACGAACCAAAAAATATGGTTAGAGCTGATCAAGGACTACATGATTTCTCAAACCACTACCATCTTGTAAAAGTGAATCAAGTGGAATATTTTCTAAGTAGAAAGGATCCAAAAATTCTATCATTGTTGAGAATAGATAGGGATATTATCTTCTTAGATTTGAAGAGGATGTACATGATAATCATAAAGGATGTATCCTCATCAATTCTTTCAAAAATGATTACTCAACCATCACTTTTGGAAAAGATAAAGGATCCTCAATGATATGATGTGCGAATTAGGAAAAAATTTGATGCTATAAGAAAAGGGAAATCCTCAAATTTCAATGTTAATGAAAAAGGTGTTGTGAGATTTTGATCATGAATATGTGTACAATCAAATCATGTGTTAAAAAAGGATTTTTTGAATGATTCACATAGTTTAAATTTCTCCATCCATACATGAAGCATAAAGATATATTGATATCTTTGAGAGGAATATTTTTAGGAAAACATGACAAAGGAGATTATGAAATATATATCAAGATGTATTGAATGCTAGTAAGTGATGTAAGAGAGGAAAAATTCCAAGGAGATGATGCAACCATTTTCTATAAGTACATGGAAATTGGAAAATATCACTATAGAAAATGTCACTAGTCTTCCAAATAAATCAAGAGGAAATAATTCCATCTGGGTTGTGGTGCATCATCTTAAAAATATGGAAAAATTCATTATGATTTTAGAGGACTTCTCACTTGATCAACTTGCAATGATAAAAATTTGAGAAGTGGTGAGGCTACATAGAACACCACTATTGATTGTATGCAATCAAGGTCCAAGACTTATATATATATTTTGGAAGAGTCTCCAATATGATCTAAACAAAGAGTTAAACATTAGCACAACATTTCACCCCCAAACTGATGGAAAATCTATGTGGACTATCTAGAAAGTCAAGGATATATTCAGAGCATGATCAATTGACTTCAAAGGAGGATGTGACCAACATCTTTCATTGGTTAAGTTCTCATACAATAACAGTTTCCACTCTAGCATCCAAATGGATCCCTATGATTCCCTTAATGGAAAGAGGTGAAGAACACCATCATGATGGGATGATGTTGGGTGATTAAAAATAATAGGTCCCGAAATGGTAAAACAAATGGTGGAAAAGGTTAAGACCATTCAGTAGCACATAAAGGCTACGTAGAGTCGATAGAAGATCTATTATGGCAATCGTCAATGAGACATTGAGTTTGATGTTGGATAAATGGTGTTCTTAAACATATATATTTGGAAGATATTAATGAGATTTGGGAATAAGTGAAAGCTTAGTTGATGAAACATCAGTATCTTTGACATCTTTGATATAATTGGACTATTGACTTATCGACCGACACTCCTACCTAACCTCTCTCAATTAAATGATGTATTACATGTATCCTCTTGAGAAATTATATACCAAACCCATCACATGTACTCAATCTAGTGGTGGTACCATTAGATAATTATTTATCATATGAGGAGCAGTCTGTGAATATTTTAGACCATAGATACAAATTTCTATGAAATAAGACAATGAACTTGGTCAAAGTTCTTTGGAGAAACCAAAAGTTTGAAGAACAAAATGGGAACCAGAGGAGGTGATGAAATATAATTAACCTCATCTATTTTAGTCTGGGAAATTAAAATTTTGAGGGTGACATTTCTAAAGGGGGGATGATTATAATGACCCAAACATTTATAAATAAAACTCCCCTTGAATTTATTTTTAAATTTATTATTAAGTATTATGTTTATAGAAAACACAAGAACTTATTTTCTTTTATCATATCCAATCAGATTTAAAAGACTATTAATTATAATTACCTTTGATAATATATCCATTAAACAATAATCATGTAACACCCCGAGATTTTTATGAAATATTATTTTAATTTCTTTGATTTATTCTATTGTACGCTACACTAAGATAAGATTGTGCTATATGCAACACCAACTTAGCTTGTAGTATGTGCAACACTATTATTGGCTGTTGTTACACACAATTTCATGTTATTTTGAAAGAATTAATTTCTGGAAAGATAGAGTTTAAGTGAAAACTAAATATTATTTTGTTACCATATAACCTAGTTATTATAATGGTGGGTATGGACAATGTTAATTTTCATGGAAAAAATAATTTAAATGCAAGTAAGTGAGTTTATAAAGTAATAAAATTACTTTTTATGGATTTATTTAATGCCATATATATTTAATATATACTGTTTATAATTAATGATAAAATTTTTATAGACATGATATAAGAAAAAAATCAATTTTCAGATAAAAGGAGTATTTTTCAAAAAAATACAGTTTTACCACCTTTTAATGGAGAATCCATTTTAAATCTTGTTTGGGAAAATTTTATATATTCTATTTAATAAAGAAAATTCCTTTGTAATAGGGAGATATAAATTCACATTTGAGGATTTTTTGATTTTATTTTGAAAAGTTTTATGGTTGGATGAATAGTATAAATATATTAAATTTTAATTGAAAACAACTTTTCTCTTCGAAATAATTTATGTGGATAAATTATATTATTAATTAGTTTTAAAATATAAATAGAGTATATTTTTATCATTTAAGACAATTTTTTCATTGGAATTAATTTTATCATGAATTTTGATGTAAAAACATTTCAATGTTTTGCAATGTTTTAACTTTTAATAACTCATTTTTACGATAATGAGATTAAAATTGCATGAATTACTAAAACTATTGTGATTTAAATTTTAAAAAATGTATTCAATATTTTTAATTATTTGTTCAAAATTAAGTAAATATATTTATATTATTTTTGGGCATTATAAATAGTAACTTTAATATATTTATTAATACGGTAAAAGGGAAAATCAGGTAATTAAGGGTAAAAATAATACGATAAAAATTTCCTTAATACTTGTCCTAATATTATTGGATGAGTGTGTTTAGACATAAATCATCCTTGGGTCAAAATGGTGTAATTTGGAAGCCAATTGGGTGAGATTAAGACAATTAATTTATATTATTTATTGAAAAGTTAAATATGTCTTACTCAAATTTTTATATCTGTATCATTTTTAATATATTGTTATATCAAATATAAATTAAACAATAAATAATAATTTTAAATCAATGGTTATTTTCTCTATCATGGAATTTGATTTATAATTTTGAGGAAATATATTTTTTCCTTAATAGATTATACATTAATGATGTAGAAATTATTTAATTGATTAGCAATCAATAAAATTATTTTAATTAAAATGATAATAATCATTAAAAGACAATAACACTTGACCGAATCTTATTTTTGACTATATCAATACCATAGCCATCCATGGTTCTATTTACTAACTATTTGGATCTATATGGAAAGGATTATGACACTTATAATTTTTTATTTTATGTGATGTTAACGTTTTCACATTCATGTTTTAATAAATATAACATTTTTTTAATATATGATTTTCTAAATGATATATTTGACTAAAAATATTCACCTAAAATATATAGGAATTATATCTATTATGGTATTTTATTATTAATTTTATTTTAATTAATTAGTATATTAAAGAATTATACAATACAGATGTAATGATTACTTTATTAAAGGAAATACAAAATTAATGATATTAAAAATATTAAAATAAAAAAATTTGGATAATAAATATATGAAAAGAATTTTATAGATTACATTGACCATATAGGGATATAATAAGTTTTTTTTGAGAATGAAATCTTATCTTCATATTTTTTAAAATCAACAAATTGAATAGTGTCAAAATTGACAGTATTGATTGTTTATCAAAATTATGCATTATTAAATTATTTAAAAAACATATTTTTTTGAAAAACTATAAAAATAATTATATGCTCCAAAATGTTCTAAATTATTCATTTATGGTCTAATTTACATACATTAAGTAAAAATTGCACTATTTTAATATTGAATAATTCGTTTCCTTAGTTAAAATTAAAATAGAATAAATAATGGTTAATTGAAACGATATGGTTTAAATTGACAGAAAAATTTCCAAAATTTATTGTTTGATGATATTTCAAACTTATAAATTTATATATTCTAATAAATGAAGTATTTGAGGAAATTTAATTGAGATTTATTTTAGTATAATTTAATATTTTTTTAGATTCCAAAAGTTCCCCCCACCTCAAATATGAAGGGGAACCTCCTCCCTCACTTCTTCACTTAAATTTGAGCATTAAAGAAAATCCATACCCTTAAATCACACCAAAAAACTTTCATAGTCTCATTATATAGGTGTTTTTCTTATCAAAAGGCCCACCTTAGTTTCTTTAAGTGGAGATAAAGAGGGAGCAGACTGAAGAAGATGTAATATTCTTTCCCGAATCACTCCAGACCATTTCTTCCTCAACTCGATCTTCATTTTCTTCAATTATAAAGTAATAATTCCAATATCAAAATTATACTAAGATTTTATTATGGTTATGAAACAACCTTATTCCATCTTTTAACCATCCTACAAAAAAACTTAATCACCACGTGTGCGTACACACGACTTATCATCTCCATGTCATGGTGTTATCTATTTTTCACCTCCACATAAATTGGAATGGTATAATGTTGGAAATAAAAACTAAATTTGATTATTATAAAATGATATATATTATGGAAAAAATTATATACCATTTAATTCTATACCATTTCACAATTATGAGAATGATATCATCGCTCGTGTGTATATACAACCTACCATCTCCACGATGCAATGTGATTCAATATACATGAAATCAATTAAAACATGATTATATAAATGTATATAATGAATAAATAATATATATATATATATATATATTATGTTAATATCATTTTTTAATGATATAACTATGACCTAAGGAGTAGAACCTTAATTTATTCGACAAAACATCCATAAGAAAATGAAGCAGTTAATACCCGAATAATGAGAAATAATGAAATGGTATTAAAAATAGATAATAATTTGAACATATATGATAAAATAAAAATGAATATGATTCTGTAATAAGACAATTTCATTATTTAAATAATTATAAAATAGGTTCAAATACATATAAATGATATGAGACGTAATGTAAGGGATTATTTTGCATCACTTTTTTTGTGGGACATATGCCTTACACACCACCAATTTATTTTGAGTGGTATTTATGCTGAACATGAATGTTTTTATGATTATTATTATGAATTTTATGAAATTTACATATGAATTTTTTTTATTTTTATCAGGCATACGATTCGACTATAAATTAGTAAGGGATAATTTCACAATCAAATTACTACCAAAGATTATTTATACATAAGTATCTAATGGGGTATATTTAACATCCACAACCATGTTTCAAGAATATTTAATAATATTTTTAATCTTATAAAAATTTTTAAATTAAATTTTACCCATTGGTGAATTTTTATGAAAAGGTATAAAAGGAATCTTTTTTCATTTCCTAATACAAGGTTCTTTTTGACTTATCCGATAAAAGATTGAGAATAATGTTTACTTTTACCTAATACATCAAGATGGGTTTTAATGTTCTCCTAACACCATATTTTCATTAAGAATCATTTAAAATATTTCATGTTTATTTTCAAAGAACGTATTTTCTTTTAATATTCTATGGCATTTTGGGAATAGAAAATGTTTTAAAGAAGAAAATATATTTTCCTCAAAAATTAATTTCAAATGTTCAATTATTATTTGTTTCCATCAAAGATGACATTATTTAATAGTTTTATGTTTCATGTATACTATATCTATTATTCTTATGGTGTTATTATTATTTTTATTGAAGGAAATTTATGAAATCCGTGGGTTTTGGAAAGATTATGTTATGATGGAATGATGTTTAAAAACCCATATTATTCCTTCAGTTATGCTATAATGAATGTTTTTTTGTGTGGCACACATAAGAATGATTTCATTCGGATATTGGTGGGACCTATATCTCCCTACAATTAAATGGGTAAATATTTATATCTCATAACAAATACATGGCTAGAACGACAAGTAAATCCTATTAATTATACATAGATGGAATGGAAAGTAATTCTAGTTTAGTAATACAAGGCTAGAACAAGGAGTGAACTCAGTTAAGTAATATAATATTCACCTATGATGGTCATGGAAATTGGCCTTGGCTAATATGGAAATGATTTTTTATTCTTATGTGTTTCCATAAATTCTATGTTTTTTCAATTATATTTCCTCATGGTTCATGATTCCATTATGATTTATGCATTATGAACTGCCAATGTTTATTTCGTGAATCATTATTTTGATATATGTAAAAGGTGTTATGGTTTTAAAATGTTATTTTCATTTTTTTACAATATTATGTTCATGTTTTGTATTATATTTTCCATGCTTTACTTTTATTAGCATTTGATCTCACCCTTTTCATATGTTTTCTTTTCCCTGGGATATAAAGAAAGGTTTTTGGTAGGAAAACAAAAGGGGAATATCTTTATGGGAGATGTTGAAGTAATTTCTCCAATTAGAAGAATGTGTTTCCAGCTTCCAAATACACTAAACTAATATGGTCATTGTGTGACTATATGTGTCCTGTATTAATTATTCCACAAAAGTAATTTAACAAACATGTACATCAAGATTGGGTATCAACAGTTTGTACCATATTAATTGTAATGATCCAAACTTTTATTAATAGAAATTCCTCCTGATCTAATTAAATGTCTCATTATGTAATATAGTTATATAAAACAAGCACTTCCTTGGTTTTTTATTTTTGGATTTCAAAATACTGTTATGAAATGTTACTGTTGCTAATCTAGACATTGAACAGTGATCACATGATTAGTATAAATATAGGGCTTTAACAAATCTAATTTACTCAGAAAAAAGGAGTGATGGCCTCATCAAGTAGACTTGAACTATACGAAGCCAATTTTTCACAACTCAGAAAGGAGGTGGTGTCATTGGGATTCTCTCTTGACCAAGCCCAAGCTGAGCTTCAACGCGTTAAGCTTGAATGGAACCGCCTACGAGAGAAGTGGAAGTTGATAGGGATCACCAACCGAGCGATGTTATCAGAGCCACCCCAAGAGTCTGTCACCATCACACACCATACCCATCAATATTATGAAGGTGTTATAAGGGTCTATTTAACAAGACCCTAGTACTATGATTATGTTCTCTATTTTTGTATAGAGAATATACATTCATTTTATTATTGTTACTTTGTAAATATTTTTTAAAGGACAAATAGTATTTTTTAGTTCATATTCAACTAATAAATCTATTTTGATGAATTAATAGATTTTTTATTTAAATAATCTTTTAATAAATTATTATTATTATTATTAAATTACTTTTTATTAAATGATTGTATAATTTTATGAAATGCGATTGTAATTTTTAGTAAGGTTTGAAATCTGTTTTTGTCAAAACCCATGAATTTTTTATAAATGTTGGTTTTATTTAAAGGTAAAAATTAACATATTTATAAAATTATTTAGATAAAATGAATATTATTTTTGGAATCAAGACGTTCAAATTATCGAATGGTGAATTTTTCATAATTTTCATAGACAGTCGAATTTTTGGGTAAAAATTAAATACCGTTTAATTATATAATGTGTTTATAACATCATAATGACCCAATAGTGATGTAATAAAAAACAATAAACACTATTTTCGGTCATTATATGTTATAATATTAAAATAATGTGATTTTATGTTTATTTGATTTAATTTACAAAGCTTTATTGGACCCTCCAAGATTTATAAAACATTTTATCTTTTTAAATTGATTTCCTTGAGAGTGTGACTCACCTCCACATAAGAAACCCTATTATTTTAAGAAGTTATTCAATTAGAATTATAATTTTTTTTTCCAATACCCTTTGGCAAAAACCATGGGCAAAAACCATGGTCTGGTTTGTGGTTTTGATTAGTTTAATGTGTGGTGTCCCAAACCTAAATAATAAACAATTCCCTCTCTTTTCCTATATAAACCCACCCATGCTCCCACTTACTCTTCACTCAATGCCTTTTTAGATAGACCAACCCCTACCCTTATCTATCTAGAATCCTCTCAATGTTCTCCAAGCACTCAAGAGGCCTCTCTCAAACCCCTCCCAAGCCTTTGAGATCACACTTCCATGCAAGGGATTTTCTTCCTTTCTCACCATTGTCCAAATTTTTTTATGTTGTTATGACCTCTTAATTTCAATTAAAAATATTGGAGTATGATTTCTCCCATCCTCCATACCAAACTATTTATGTTTGAATGATGATAGACCCCTTTTATCTCTCATTAATGCCTCCCATGTACACATGTTACCATGTAGAAATCTTATAAGGATTTTCTTACACCTCATTTTCATTCAAAAAATTATTTTTCATTCTGAATCAAAATTACATTAATTATATTGGTACATGTGTCTATATGACCCCCCTACATTCCATTTCATTTATATATGATAAGACACACTTTTCTATCTCATCAACCTTTTTTGTGAAGTCTTATGTCATGTCCTAATGCTGCTAAAATTGCTCCTCCATTTTCCAAGCCAAAATCATTGTGTATTAAATACAATGCCCTTTTATCTATCTTGGGTATTCACATTTAGGAACATTTACTTATTTATTTAAGAGTTTCATGTATTAATTCCTCATTCCATTACTGTGGATAAATTATGATATTTAATGAATCAATGTTGTATGATCTTGTGGCACACTTATACATGAAATGAAATGGTTAAGAAGGATGTTCCCTAATAGTGATCCAATGCATTGGGTAAAGTTTAGTATCATGATACATCAAATTAAATGAGGGTTTACTCAAGCTAACTAAATTTCAATGAGGGTTTAATAATGCTCTATGTGCAATGATCTTTTTCTCATGCTAATACCATGTTAAGTGTTGTTTCCACATTTCCATGTTATGATAATCATGATATATCTTGCCTTTATGTTCATGTTTATTTTATTCTCTATTGATATTACTACTTACTAACATGTATTGTATTCTTAATTTTATGCCTTTTTTACTCCCTTACTGTTTTTTATAGCTCACCCTTTTCTTATTCATGTTCTTAGGATACCCCATGCAATGTTAAGTACGAGATAATGTGGTGGTCATGTAGAGGAAGTTTTCAATAAAAAAATTTCATTTCATGTTTTAAGTCATTATGTAATGTTCCAAATCCCCAAATACACTAGAACTCTTGATATTATATGTTTTTTCATGTGAAGGTTTTATGTAATAAATCATGTTATGTGTGTAATAAAAGTAGGGTTGTTATAGTTGGTATCTTAGGATAGGTTTAGTTATTTTTGGGATTAGGATTAGAAAACCCTCGTGAAAGAATTAGGGATAAGTATAAGAATAATAATAACATCTATAAGTTTTTGTGACTCTTGATTAAGTAGTTTATCATGCAAATACATCCCTGTCTAGATACGAGCATCCAGAGGCAGCTCTGGCACAGATGTACCTAGGAGTGAAAACTATGACAAGGAGTTTCGAGCTTGACCTAGGGTATCCTGGTACATGACAATGTGCCTTTCTGAACTCTTGGTTATGAAACTCCTGGGGGATATTATTTGGTAAATTCACAATATTAGTATGAACCATTATCAAGGGAATTAAAAAATCTTCCCTAAGAATATATCTTAGAATGTAGATCATGGATAACATATAAAGAAGCCTATAGATTCATAAGTTATGGAAATAAAATTAATTTATAATTTATCTGTTTTTTCCTTGGTTTACTCTTTATGTGTTACCCCTAAATTTCCTTTTATTCTATCCAATGGCCGGTAATAGTAGGGCTCGAGCTAACAGCTTATGCGAAGACCAATTTGATTAATGTTCTAATGCGATGCCTAATCCAATTGGACCTGGAATCACAAAATTTGTCACGATACTCTCTTAGTTAACACAAGATTAGAATAGAAACATGGGTCAATAAGAACATTCAACCCCCCCTAAGAAAGAAAAAGTTTCTATTGAGATCTTCATGAGACAAAGGTCTCCTACTTTTAATGGATCATCTGATCCCTCAATCGCCGAACAATGGATCAACTCCATTGAAAAGATATTCTCCATCGATCAATGTTTCGAACAAGAGATGGATCTTCTGGATGCTTATCATATGGAAGGTGAAGGCGATCAACAGAGGACATTGATCAAAAATACAAAACCCGAGGAGATTGAGGCATTGGAATGGAAGGATTTCTAGAAAATATTTTCTGAAAAATATTTTCCTCGCACCCTCTGACTTAAGTTAAAAAGTGACTTCCTTGCCCTCAAGAAAAAGACGGTGAATCCATCGGAGCGTACGGGGAAAAATTCACAAGGCTTGAATGATAATCCTCCATCTTTTTTGTTACCCTTGAATGCAAGGTTGACCACTTATTTTGTGGGATGAATCCTAGCCAACGTAAAGCTCTAGTGATCCGTGACTTTGAGAGCTATTAGGACATTGTCCAATGTTCCCTCAAGTTCAAAATGGAGATCGAAGAATCTCAGGGGTATAAAGGGGATAATAAGCGTAAGGTGGAATTCAATTCATTCGATCTGATGGATAAATCCAAATGTTATAAGTAAACCCATTACCCAACTTGGAAAAGGTGTGGAAAAGAAGCACCCTAAAAATTGCCTAAAGGGGACGATGAAAGGATTTAGGTGTGGAAGAGAAGGGAACCTAGACATTAACTGCTGACAAGAAAAATATACATCTAAGACATAGGAGAGGGACACTCCATTTGAATCTCAACGCGTTGTTCATTACTTCAATTGAAAATAACCAGGGCACCATGAAAATCAGTCCCCTAAGGAAAGGGTTTTTAGAGGCAACCGACAATCTCTTGGAATGAAGGGAGAGATTTTTCCATCACTAATATAGAAATGAAAACCAACGATGAAGTGACGACAAGTATTCTAGTTATTCATTCAATAATAGAGAACACACTTTTTGATTCTAGTTCTATACAATGTTTTATTTCCCAAATGTTTAGTATAACAATCCCAACACCACCACAAATCATGGAAGTAAAGATTTCTATGATTACAATAAATGGGGTAATCATTTCATCCCATGAATATAACTCCTCCCCTACCATAATCGGTGGGTTGAACTTCCCGAAGAACCACATCATTCTCCCTATGGTGGAATTTGATGAAATTCTCAGCATGGATTAGCTTTCCTAATATAGAGCCAAGATATATTTCTGTGAGAGGGATATCACTCTCCATATAAGGAATTGACCCCTAATTCTATACAAATGCAAGGATGATGATGAAAAATATTTAGAACCATCATATGAAGTGTGGATATTACTTCTCTATTTGAATGCGTATTTGGCTCAGATGATGGGGTTTGAGGAGGCAACAATCCTTGAGTACATGCCTATTGTGAGTGAATTTGTTGAAATGTTTCATGAGGAATTATTCGGTCTTCCTCCTTGAAGAGATGTTGAATTCTCAATTGAACTTATACTCGGCGCATTGCCAATATCCAAGAATCTGTATAGAGTGGATATTTGGAGCCTAAGGAGCTGAAGAAACAACAACAAAAGAATCTTGATAAAGGTTTTACACACCCTAGTGCTTCACTATGGGGTGAACCAGTCCTCTTTGTCAAGAAAATGGATTGGAAAATGCACCTTTGCACTGATTATCGCGAGCTTAACAAAATCATGGTAAAGAAGAAGTATCATCTTCCATGAATTTATGAATTGTTCGATTAGTTTCATGGATCACAATACTTCTCTAAGGTAGATTTGTGGTCGGGATGTTATCAAGTAAGGGTAAAGAAGGAATATATTCCCAAGACTGCTTTTTTTTACAAGATACAGGCAATATAAATTCATAGTAATGCCTTTTGGACTCACTAATTCTCCAACAATCTTCATGGACTTGATGAATAGAGTCTTTAGAGATTACCTCACCAAATTTTTGGTAGTCTTTATAGATGATATTTAAATATATGCCAAAACCAATGAGGATCATGAAGAGCATCTAATAATTGTACTAGAGACCTTGTGAAAGGATAATCTCTACGCAAAGTATATAAAGTGTGAGTTCTTGTTGAAGGAGGTATCATTCTTCGGTCATATCATCACATGAAATGGGAGATCTATGGATCCCTCCAAGAAAACTACAATTGAGCGATGGCCGAGGCCAACATCGTTAATGGATATATGTAGCTTCTTGGGGTCAGCTAGATATTATCGTCAATTTGTGAGAAATTTCTCATGATTATCAAACCCTCTTACTGGACTGAATCTGAAGGGAGTATAGTTTTCTTCAAGTGATGAATGAAAAGAGATCTTCATAGAATTGAAAAGGAGGCTTATCAATTCTCCCTATCTCACATTAACTACAAGTGGATAATTTTTTGTGGTATTCGGTGATGCTTTAAATAAGGTTCTAGATTTTGTGTTGATTCAGAATGATAAAGTGATATCTTACACCTCAAGGTAGCTGAAAATACACAAGAAAAACAATCCCATGTATGATCTGGAGTTGGGGGCTGTGATCTTCGCATCGAAAATATTATGGCATTATCACTACGGGGAGAAGTGGGAGATATATACTGATCACAAGAGAATCAAATATATATTCACATAGAAAGAGCTTAATATTCTTCAATAAAGATGGATATAACTCATAAAGGATTATGACTGCTCAATACACTACCATAAAGTTAAGGAAAACAAGGTGGTAGATGCTCTAATTAGAAATGATCCTGCATCATTATCAATAATGAGAATTGAAAAGGATCCAATCTTCTTAGATTTGTAGAGGATGGACATGGGAATCATTAAGGGAGGAACATCATCAATCCTTTCTCAAATTATTGGTCAATAATACCCCGTGAAGAAAATAAATGATTCTGAAAGAAAGGATGTGGAAATTCTGAAAAATGTGTAAGCTATCAGAAACGGGAAGTCTTCAGAGTTCGTGGTTGACAAGGGTGGAATTTTAAGATTTGGGTCATGATTATGTATACCATCTGATACATAGATAAAGAAGGTTCTTTTGAATGATTCACATAGCTCAACCTTCTCTATGCACACGGGGAGAAAAAAGACGTATCCAATTCTCTGAGAAAAATTTTGGTGGGACAATTTGAAAAGGGAGATTACTGAATATACATCAAAGTTCCTATTATTTCATCATGTTAAGGCTAAGAGGAAAAATTCCAAGGGGATGATGAAACCACTACCGATACCAACATGGAATTGGGAAAAAATTACCATTTAATTTTTCAATGGACTTCCAAGGACATCTTGAGGAAACAATGCTATATGGGTAACTGTGGATCATCTTACGAAGACAACTCACTTTATCGCGATTCTAGAAAACTTCTCATTGGATTATCTTTCATGGATTTACATCAAATAAGTGGTAAGGATGCATGGAGTACCACTATATATTGTATCCGATCATGATCCTAGATTCACCTCAATGTTATGGAAATGTCTCCAATGTTCTCTAAGAACTAAACTGATATTTAGTACAACCTATCATCCTCAAAATGAAGGCCAATTTGAGTGAACTATCCAGACAGTAGAAGATATATTATGATCATGTTCTATGAACTTTGAAGGAGGATGAGTCCAACACATTCTACTGTTTGAATTCTTCTACAATAACAGTTACCACTCGAGCATCTGAATGGCTCCATATATAGTCCTTTATGGGAAAAGGTGAAGAACATCAGTGTGTTGGGATGAAGTCGGTGAGAATAAGATACTAGGACTTGAAATGGTCAAAGAAATGTTGGAGAAGTTGAAAAACATACAGCATCAAATAAAGGTATCCCAAAGTTGACAGAAGAGTTATGAATATAATCGTCGATGAGACACTGAGTTCAAAGTTGGAGACATGGTATTTCTACGCATATCTTCATGGAAGAAGGCCACGAGGTTTGGAAAGAAATGGAAGTTAAGTCCTAGGTACATCGGCCCCTTTGATATTCTTGATCATATCAGGGCCATGGCATATATACTAGCACATACACATACCATGGCCAAAGTACATGATATATTTCATGTATCCCATATAAGTAAGTACATACCAGATCCTTCACATGTACTCTCTTCCAAGTTAGTATAGTTAGAGGATGATCTTTCATAAGAGGAGAAACTGGTGAAGATCTTTGATCGTTGGGAAAAAGTTCTAGGAAACAATACTATTCCCCTCACCAAGGTGATGTGGAAAAACCAAAAGTTTGAATAGGCAACATGGGAATAAGAGGATGTGACGAAGTAGAGTTACCTGCATCTATTTTATTGCGGTAAGAAAAATTTTGAGGGTGAAATTTATTAAGGGTGGAAGACTATAACAACCCAAAATTTTATTAATGGAAATTTATCTTGATATAATTAAATGTCTCATTATGCAAAATAGTTACATAAAATATGCACTTTCTTGGTTTTTTGTTTTCGGATTTTAAAATTCCATTATGAATTGTTACCATTGCTAATGTAGCCACTGAACAGTGATCACATGCTTAGTATAAATATAGGGCTTTAATAAATCCAATTTTCTCAGAAAAAGGAAGTGATAGCATCATCCGGTAGACTTTCCTCATATGAAGCCCATTTGTTGGAGCTCAGAAAGGAGGTGGCATCATTGGTATTCACTCCTGACCAAGCCCAAGTCAAGATTCAATATGTTAAGCTTAAACAAAACTGCCAACAAGATAAGTGGAAGTTGATAGAAATTACCACCCAAGTGATGTTATCAAAGCCACCCAAAAGAGTCTATCACCATCATACACCTTACCCTTTGGTATCATGTGTTTTTTATAAGAGGTCATGTAACGAGACCCTAGTACTATGATTATGTACACTATTTATGTGTAGAGAATATACATTCATTTTATTATTGTTACTTTGTAAATAGTTTTTAAAGCGCAAATAGTATTTTTTAATTAATATTAAACTAAGAAATCTATTTTAATGAATTAATGGATTTTTGATTTAAATAATAATTTAATAAAATATTATTATTATTTTTAAATTAATTTTTATTAAATTATCATATAATTTTATGAAATGCGATTGTAATTTTTATTAAGGTTTGAAAGCTGTTTTGTCAAAACCCATGAATTTTCAATAAATGTAAGTTTTTATTTTAAAAGAGAAAATTCCCATATTTCAAAAATTATTTAGATAAAATGAATATTTTTTTTGGAATCAAGACATAGAAATTATCCAATGGTTATTTTTTCATAATTTTCTTGGGCAATCAAATTTTTGGGTAAAAATTAAACACCGTTTAATTATATAATATATTATATGACATCATAATGACCAAATATTGATGTAATAAAATACTATAAACACAATTTTTGGCCATTATATGTTTTAACATTAAAATAATTTTATTTTAGGTTTATTGGATTTATTTTAAAAAGCTTTAGTGGACCCCCCATGATTTATAAAACATTTTATCTTTTTAAATTGATTTTCTTGAGTGTGTGACTCACCTACACATAATAAACCCTATTATTTTAAGTTATTCTAACATTATCCTTATAAAATATTGTTTTATACTCGCCTTTTTCAAAAACCATTGGAAAAAACCATGTTCTTGTTTTTGGTTTTGATTAGTTTAATGTGTGGTGTCTCAAACCTAAATAATAAAGAATTTCCTCTCCTTTCCTATATAAAACCACCCAAGCTCCCACTTCCTCTCCACTAAAAGCATTTGGAGCATGAAAAAACCTTGAAATATTCTCTCTATAATCCTCCCGAGGTTCCCTATGCTCTAAAGAAGCCTCTCTCAATCCCCTCCTAAGCCTTTGGGGTCACACTTCCAAGTACATGGTTTTTTCCTTTCTCATTTTTGTCCAACTTTATTTATGTGGTTATGACGTTTTAATTTTTATAAAAAAAATTTGGGGTATGATTTATCACCTCCCCCATACACACCTATTTATGATCTAATGATGAGAGACCCATTTTCTCTCTAATTAATTCCTCCCATGTACACCCATTACCATGATGAAATTCGGTATGGAATTTCTCTCTCCTCACATATATTCAATAAATTCATTTGTATTATGAGTAAAACTTCCATTACATATGTTGGGAAATATGTCTATATGACCCCATTACTGTACAATTCATTTAAATATGATGAGAAACCATTTTCTCTCTCATCAACCTTTTTTGTGATGACTTATGTCATGCCGTTATGCTGCCAAAATTACAACATCATTTTCCAAACCAAAATCTTGGTGTAGTGAATACCATGCCCATTTATCTATCCAGGGAATTCAACATTATGAAAATTTATGTATTTATTGAATATTTTCATGTTTTACTTCCACATTCCTTTATATTGGAATAAATTATGATTTTTAACGAATCTATGTTTGATGATCTTGTGGATCACTTATGCATGAAATGAAATGTTTAAGAAGGATGCGCCATAATAGCGCACCAATGCATTGGGTAAAGTTTTGTATCATGAAAAGTCAAGTGAAATGAGGTTTTAATCATGATAACTCATGTTTAATGAGGGTTAACTCATGCTCCATGTGCAATGACCCTTAGATAATGCTAATACCATGTTAAGTGTTTTTCCCACATTTCCATGTTACGATAATCATGCTATATCCTGCCTTTATGTTCATGTTTTTTTATGGTCCATAGAAATGCCTAATGCCTAACATGTATTGCAGTCTTCATTTTATGCCTTGTTTACACCCTTAATAGGCTTTATATCTCACCATTTTCTTATGAATGTTCTCAGGTTACCCCATGCAATGCTAAGTACGAGGGAATGTAGTGGTCCTATAAAGAATGTTATCAACAAAGATGTTGTGTTCCATTTTTAAGTCATTATATAGTGTTCCTACGCCATAAAGAAACTAGAGATCTTGATATTCTATGTTATATCATGTGAAGGTTTTATGTAATAAATCATTCTTATGTGTGTTATAAAAGCAAGGTTGTTATTGTAAAGATTTAGCTAACTTTTGGAAACTGGGATTAGAAAACATTAATGAGATCCCTTGAGATAATTATAAGGTATGTCTAGGGATTTCATAAGGATAAGTATAATTATAGGTTAATGTCATATAATTTTGGTAATTATCATGGATAACATAGGATTAAACATAAGATTTTTTGTATTGAATGTTCTTTCCCTTGATTATGTGGTTTTTTTCTAGTATGATTATTGTCTCTCACACTTATCTTTTTTTTTGGGTTTTAGAAAATGGATAGAAATAAGTGGATTCATGTTAATAGAGAATATGATCAATAATATCAACTTAAGTGAGTTTCCTAACCCACCTCATAATAGAAAGATGAAGTTTCATGGAGATCACATAGGAAAGAAAGTTCTATTTTACTCATGTAAATCACGTGGAAAGATGCATCAAGGATAATGATTCAAAGGAACTGGAGAATGTTTTGGGTGTGGAAAATATGGAAACAAAGCCAGTAATTTTCAATGGAAATAGATTAGTTAAAACAAATGTCAAGGATAATGGTAATGTTAAGACATCAATGACAATTAAATATATTGAATGTGGAATGTATGAGAATTATTAAAACCAATTCCCTAGGGGAAAATATCATTAAGGGAATCAGCATGGTCATATGGGTAGTATTTATGTTTTTGAGGATGAATAGACTATGAATTATGTATGATATGAATGAAGTGTAAGGAAAAAAAGATGAATATTGATCAATGGTCTAATAAGATAGTATAATAATTTCATGTTTATCAAGAATAATGTTGTATAATTAATTTTATGGTATTATGGAATAAAGAAACCTCTAATGATTGTTACACTATTATTTTTGGTTAGGCATTTAAAAGTATATGCTCAATGGTAATTGTAACCACGAAAATTGATTGGGGGTAATAAGTTTAAAAAGACATGATTAAGGGAATGAAAACCCATAATATGAGAATGATGATGTGATAATGATATGTTGGTTATGGATAAGTAAATTTGATGGTAATGAATTCCTTATAAATGATTAAGGACTTATGGTTTATGATATCATGGATGATGTTTAGCACTTATTGGAATTAATAATATGAAAAAATGTATGTTTTCAATATGGATCTATGGTAATTCAGGCAATTATTAAGAGAATAATTTATGAATGTGTTCAGATATATAGAATGTGACCTGAAAAGAGATACCTTATGATATATAGGGGATAAATGTTAAGCCGATTTAGTTATCCTCTTTCTAAAGTATTGGATTTTCAGCATTCAGAAGGATTGTAAGGTTTTCCATCTATGGAAAGTATAAGTTAAACCTTAGATGAAGTTTTTTATATTAAAGTATTATCTCACTATAGGTGGACTTATTAATATTTAATAACATGTGTTATCCTTTTTTGTGATAAACATAGATGGAATGAACTATCATTTTATTTATTGATAAAATCATATACTAACTCTTTAAGAATGACAAAATCAACATAATTTCATGGAATAATGGATGAAGTGAAAATTGATCAAGGAAAAAAGAAAGGATGAGATTATACTTAATAAATATGTATTTCTTTTAATTATTTAACTAATGGGATAGAATCTTAAAACAAAAATGTTACCATAATTCCTTCATTTATGATGACTCAAATTGCACCTTAAATCATTGTAGATTTATGGATTTATGATTGGTATTTTTTTTCTATCTTTGTTCTATATCACTCTCTATCATAACTTGATGGTCAGATTTCCCTTCCATATCCATGTTTTCACTTTCCTCCTATGTTATCCTATTTGGAAACCTAGTTATGAGTGACTTTGGGAAACCATTATTTTTCTCACATTACTTTTTAAAATGAGTTTTAGTATTCATTTTTACCATGTGTGTTTATATAAAAGAACATTAAAATAAGTAATAATTTTATAACCTAGATGATTTTTGAGGGTAAAAATAATTTTATGGTGGTGTATAATGTAACAACCAGAGATTTTTATGTGATAGTTTTATTTAATTTTATTTATTTCTTTTATTGTACGCTACACCAGGAAAATATTTTATTATACACAACAAAGACTTTGCTTGTTGTATAAACAACACTATTCTTGGCTTGTGTTACACAAAATTTTTAGTTATGTTGAAAGAATTAATTTCTTGAATTAACGAGTTTTTGGGACCAACTAAATATTTTTTATGTTACCTTATAACCTAGTCATTATAATGGCGTGTATGAACAATATTTATTTTCTTCTGAAAAACTATTTAAATACAAATAAGTTTGTTTATAAAATTGTGAAATCACTTTTGAAGGATTTCATTAATGTAATATATATTCAATAAATTGAATATAATAATTAAAATTCATCTTATAGATTTTCTAGACATGATACAAGAACAGATTCAATTTTCAGATAAAAGAAGTATCTTTAAAAAAAATCAATTTTGACGCCATTTGATGGCAAACCCATTTTAAATATAGTTTTTGAAAATTTTATATATTCTATTTAACAAAATAAATTCATCCTTTGGAATCAGAAAATAAAATTTTACTTTGGGTAATTTTTTGATATTTTTATCATATGTTTTATGTTTTGATGAATAGTAAAAATATATAAAATTTTAGTTGAAAATAAATTTTTTCATCAAAATAATTTATGTGATTAAATTATATTATTGAAAGGTTTTAAACAATAAATATAATATAATTTTATCATTTAATAAAATTTTGGTTATTGGAATTAATTTTACTCTGAATTTTGATGAAAAATAATTTCAATATTTTACAATGTTTTCACTTTTAAACACCCATTTTTAAGACAAAGAGACTAATTTTAAATTAATTATTGCAAATTATGTGTTTTTAATTTTTAAAAATGTATTTAGTATTTGGAATCAATGGTGAAAATTATGTAAATATATTTATTTTATTTATGAGTATTATGAATTGTAACTTCAATAATTTTTATTAATATAGTAAAATAATAAATTATATAATTAAGGGTAAAAATATTATTATAAAATTACCATAATACTTGTCATAATATCATTAGATTAGTGTGTTTCAGCCTAAATCTTCATTTGGTCCAAATGTTATACTTTAGAAGCCACATGGGTGAGATTAAGACATTTAATTTATCTTATTTAATGAAATGTTAAATATTTATTACTCAATTTTTTATAACTATATCAATTTTAATATCTGGTTATATAAATTATAAATTAGACTATAAATAATAATTTTAAAACTAATATGTGTTTATTTATTATGGAAAGTTATTATTAATTTATAAGAAATAAATATTTAGCTTAATAGCTTATATATTAATGATGTAGAAATTATTTAATTGATGATAAATTAATAATTTTTTATTATTAAAATGATAATTATAATTTAAAGACTATAAAATTTTAATAAATTTTACATTTCGAGTATATATAAACCACAATAATCCAAGCGTCGATTTATTGACCATTTGGATCCATATCAGATGGATTATGACACTTATAATATTTTATTTAATATAATGTTAAAGTTTTTACATTACAGTTTTAATAAATATATCAATTTTTAATGTTTTATTTTCCAAAAGATATATTTGCCTAAAAATATTAATATGAAATCTGGAAGAATTATATTCATTATGATATTTTGTTTTTATTTTTTATTCAAAATATATGTATATTATATAATTATATAGTACATATATCGTAATTATTTTACTAATGGAAATACAAAATTAATATTATTAAAAATATTAAAATAAATATAATTTGGGATAATTAATATATCAAAATAATTTTATAGATTACCTTGACCTCTTATGGATATAATAAAATATGTTTTTGAGTACAAAATCTTAAATATATATTTTTAAAAATCAATAAATTGAATAGTGTTAAAATTGACACTATTGATTATTTATCCAAATTATGTATTTTTAAATTATTTAAAAAACCTAAAACATTTTGAAAATAAATATAATAATTATTATATTGTATAAAATGTTATAAATATTCAAATATGGTCTAATTGATATCTAATTAGTAAATATTATAGTATTTTAGTATTTAATAATTTGTTACCGTAGTTAAAATTAAAATAGAATATATAAAAGTTAATTGAAATGATAATGTTTAAATTGATTGAAAAACTTGTCTAAAATTTATTAGATGATGATATTTCAAATTTATATGTTTATATATTCTAATAAATTAACTTTTTATGGTATTTTCATTGAGATAGTTTTTATTATAATTTAATTTATTTGGAGATTCCAAAAGTGCCCGTCGCCTCAAATATAAAAGGGAGCCTCATCCTTCACTTATTATATTCAATTTGAGCCTTAAATATAGTCCATAACCAACCCATTTACCTCATAAAATCCCTTAGTGACATTCTAGAGGTTCTATAATTTTTAAAAGACCAACCTTAGTGCATTTAGGAGGAGATCTAGAGTGAGCTCACCGAAGAAGAGCTAATATCTTTTACCGATTATCTGAAGATCATTTCTTCTTATACTTCCTATTCATTTTTTTTATTTCAATTATTAAGTAATAAACTAGTTATCAACTATATAATGAGATTTTATCATGGTTATGGGAAAATCTTATTCCACCTTCTATCCATTTTATAAAAAAAATCACCACGCTTGCTTAAGTACAACTTACCGTCTCCGCACCATAGTGTAATCTATTTTTCACTTCCACTTTACATGAATGGGTATAAGGATTTATAGAATAACTAAATGTGATTATTATTACATTATATGTATCTTTTAACAAAATTTATACCATTCACTTACATTCAATTTAACAAATATGAGAATGATATAATCACTCTTGCGTACATACGACCTACCGTCTCTACGATTTGATGTGATTCATTCTACATGATATACATTAAAATATGATTATATTAATGTATATAATGAATAAATATGATATATATATATATATATTAACTTAATATAATTTTGTAATGATATAACTGTTACTTACGATGTAGAACTAGAACTTATTCGACAAAACATCCATAAGAAAATGAAGTAGTTAATACCCGAATAACAAGTAATAATGAAATGTTATTAACAAAAATATGATTATATGATCATATATGATATCATAAAAATGACTATGATTCTATAATAATAAAATTAAATTATTTATATAATTATACAAGAGGTTCAGATAAATTCAAAGGATATCAGACCTATGGTAAGGGATTATTGTGTCTCACTTTTATTTTTGTCAGACATATTATTTATACACCACCTATTTATATTGAGTGGTGTTTATGCTACCCATGAATGTTTTAATGTTTATTTTTCATGGTTTTTAAATTTACATATGCATATTATTTTTTAATTTTTATGAGGCATACGATTTGAGTTATTATAAATAAGAATGGGATAATTTCACAATCTCATTATTATCTATGATTGTTTATACATAAGTATTTACTGGGGTATATTTATTATCCATGTACATGTTTCCTAAATTTTTAATATTATTTAAATTTTTCTAAAACCTTTTAATGTTTGTTTTACCTATTGGTTAATTTTTATTAAATGGTATGAAATGAATCATATTTAATTTTTCGATTCGAGGTACTTTTTGACTTATCCGACAAAAGTATGAGAAGAATTTTTTATTTTATCTTATACGGAAAGCTGGGTGTTTACATTTTCATAAAACTATATTTAAAATAATTTTATTTTAAAATAATTCAAAGATATTTTCAAATAAATTATTTTCTTTTATAATAGTGTGGCATTTTGAGAAAAGGAAAAAATTTTGAATAAGAAACTATATTTTCCTCATGAATTAATTTAGAGTGTTCAATAAAAATTGTTTTCCATCTACGATGGAATTATTTAATAGGTCTATGTTTCAATTATAATATAGTTGTTATTTTTATTGTCATTTTTATTTTTTAAGTAATTATATTTATAAAATCTTTTTGTTTTACATGGATTATGTTATGATGATATGAATATTAAGAAACCCATTTTATTCCTTGGGTTATACTATGATGAATTATTTATGTTTTTCTGGCACACATAAGAATGATTTCATTATGTGTTGTGTGAGAACTATATATACCTCCATTGCACTGGGTAAAATGGGATGGGTGAGACCTTCAGTGTATTGCAGGGATATATAGGTCTCACCCATCTCATAATGAAATCATTATTATGTGTGCCAAAGAAACATAAATCATTTATCATAGAATATCCCAACAAATAAAATGGGTTTTTTAAAATTCATACCATCATAACATAATCCATGTAAGACAAATATATGTCATAAATATAATTATATAAAAAATAAAAATAAAACCTTAAATATAACATGTATAATATACTTGAAATATAACCCTATTAAATAATTTCATCTTATATGGAAAATAATTTTTATTGAACATTAGAAATTAATTATTAAGGAAAATATCTTTTCCTTTTCAAAAATATTTCCTTTTCTCAAAATACCACCCAATTACAAAAGAAATTAATTTATTTGAAAATGAATGTTAAATATTTTAAAAGAATATTATTTTAAATGGATATGTATCAAGATGACAACATGTATTTACCCTTGACCAATCGTAATCTATGATCCAACAATTTAATCATGAGAGAATCTATTTATGAAAAATGTTCAATGCTCATCTAGATGACGTCCCAAACCATGTATGCCGAACCTCCCCATGAAATTATCATCGTCACTCAGCATACCCTCAGGTAATTTTCTGGTGGATTAAAGGGATATGTATCAAGATTATAATAATATGAATAGTTATATTTTATTTTTGATAGAAAAATGTTCATAATTTATTCCTATCATTATTTTGTAAATGATTTTTATTTTAATACAATAAAACACATATTGTATTTTTAATTAGTATTCAATTCCAATTTTGATATTTTATTTTACAAATTAATGGTTTTTTGAAATAAAAAATACTTGAATAAAATATTATAATTAAATATAATTGATCATATAATTTTTATGAAGTCAAATGTAATTTTTATAATAGTTAAAAATATTTTTTTATCGTAAAACACATCATTTCCTAATAAAAGTCGATTTTTATTTTACGAGTGAAAATTCAAATATTAATTTATTTTAATAAAATGAATATTATTATTGTGAAAAGAACTTCTAAATTTTCTAATGGTTAGTGTTTCATAATTTTCTGAGAGATTTAATTTTTTTGGTAAAAAATTAAACACCGTATAAATATTAGGGTTGTATTATGACATCCTAGTGACCCAAAAGTGACATATTAAATACTACAAAGGGTATACAAAACCAAATATATTTTTTAACATTAAAATAAAATGATTTTATATTTATATTATTAATTTTTTAAATCCAATATGTATCCTCCAAAAATATTGAAATATTTTAATGTTTTAATATCATTTCATTAAGAGAATAAATCACTTTCACATCATAAAGGTTATTATTTTATTAATTTTTGCACATAAAATTATAAAATAATGAAAACCACCCTTTTAGTAGAAACCAAGGGAAAAACATGGGAAGGTTTGTGGTTTTGTTTATTTTTTTATATAGATTCCAAAACCTATGTTTGAAAAATAATAAATAATTTCCCACTAATTTCCAATATAACCCCACCAAAGATCTAATTTCTCTCAACTAAAAATCCTTGTATGATTTCCTTAATCTTCCCTAACATCTCTATAAACCTCCCGAGGTTTCCCTAATATCTTATGAATCTCTTCCCAACCATTCAAAGTCACACTGTCAAGGTAAGAGATCCTCTCTCTCTCCTCTTTATCCAAGTTTCTTCATTATCTTATGCCTTATATTTCAAATTATAAATTTTTGGGTAAGTCTTAACATGTCCCTATTGTGTTCCACATTATGTAAAAATGATGAGATACCCATTTCACATTCATCAACCCAATTTACTAACCATTAAGTAATTCCGTTATGTTTCCAAAATATCACCGTGTTTTCCATGCCAAATGGATGTGTAGTGAATAACCATACCTTTTTCAATCAAGGGTGTTAAACTTCATTAAATTACACTTATTTTATGGGAGAATGTATTTTATTTATTCTATACTCCTTAAACATGGAATAAAATTTAATGATAAATGATTCCTTAATTTATGATCCATGTGGCATACTTAAGCATGAGAATGAAATAAAAGTGATGGGTGAACCAATAATTATGATGCACTCCAATGCATTGGGTAATGTTTTAGTCTCATGAGACGTCATACAAGGGATTAAGGAGTGAACCTAATCCATCATGATAATTTTTTCCATAATTACATCTTCACAGTTTTCCTAGCCCTATGTTTATGATACAATGTTTTATCTTATTTCAACATTTACCAAGTTTCCTTTATGTTATCATGATATATCATGTCTTATTTTAAAAGTTTATAATTATCAACCCTTTTATGTCACATTGAGATTCCTATTGACTAAAATTTATTACTTTCTTCATGTTATTCCATGTTTATTCCCTTAATGGGCTTTATAGCTCTCATGTTTCTTATATATGTCCATAGGTTATCCCAAGAAATGATATGTACAAAGGAATAATATGATCATGTTAAGGAAGTTTTTTATAAATTTGATTTATTCCCTTTTCAAGTCTTATGTATTGTAACTAATTACTAAATAAACTAGACTTATTGATCTTTCGAGTTGTATTATGTGTAATTTTATGTAATAAATCCTGAATTAGTGTGGAATAAAGAGTAGGTTTATCATAAGGGCCATCAACCAATCTTTTATGTCAACAATAAGATATAAAAGAATAATAATGTTATCATGAATTCTGTTATCATGACAAATAGTTAGAAACGTCCAAGAGAATCCCAAATAAAAACAACTATATATATATATAAATGAACACACTAAAAAAATATGTCTCTAAATTCATCATATACACACACCTGTTGAACCATGGGTACTCATGAGGAAACCATAATAGCCAACTCATACCAAACATAGATAACTTACATATAACAAAAATATTATAATTCCAATGGGGTAGTATATTCTTGTTCCCATGATGATCTCATGTAACACCCTGAGATTTTGGAATTTTATTTCTCGAATTAATTTAAATTTTCAATATTTTTAATTTCACATGAAACTGGAAATAGTCACATATATATATATATATATTAAGAAACTATGTCAATCATTCATTTCACAAGAAATACCCACTAGGATTGCGCTACACACAACACATACTTGGCATATGATGCACACAACATTGAGTTGGTGTACGATACACGCAACAATACGTTTCTACAAAACATCAATTTTTATTTTTTTAAATATTTAAATAATATGAATTGTAATAACAAATTTAAAAATATTTTTATAATTGATTTATATAAATTAAACATATTGATAACAGAAGATATGATTATTTGTAAAGTCCTTCTATATTTACAAATACAATTTTCTCAAATAAATTGATTTTAATTGTATTCTAATGAAAGTAATTTTAGACAAATTTATAAATTTAATTTGATAAAATGAATTTAATTTTATATTCAAAACATGTAAATTATCATAGGTTGAAAATTTGAGATTTTTCTGAGAAGTTTTATTTTTTAATGAGTAGTGAAAACACTATTTTCTAGTTAAAAACATCAATTTTTTTAACTAAATATTGATGATAAATAATATTATAAAAAAAATTTAAGGTAAAATAACGTGAATATTAAATATACTAATAAATTGAAATTCAATAATATCAACATCACTTTGAAAATGAATAAAATATCATAACAAACATCTGTACTTCTTCCTACTTTAAAACCCAGTTATTTCGTCCCGTCTTCTGGATTAGCACAAATCATAATTTTGATGCTTCTATGATTGGAATTTCCAAAATCAGTCATATAACATTGTATTAAGTCTAATATTTAGATTCTAATAATACCATGTTATTTTTTGACCAAAATTATAAGTTAAAGTGATTAAAATTAATCACAACAGTTAAGGCCAAATTAATCTTAATTAGGGACTAATCCTTAAACATAAGGGACCAAATGACCAATAAGATTTTCCAAAACCCATTTTATGTCCATATTTTTTTCCATAAAACTAACATTATTGAGTTTTTTTGGTTTGTTATGACTTTTTCTTGGTAATAACATGCGCACAGATAATTTGTTTTAAATCATTCCAAGTGAGTCCTTTTCCTTCCTCATAAAAGGACACCACATCTACCCATTCATCACACCTCACAAACCATTTAATTTAGTCCAATATTTATGTAATTATCCTCCAAAAAATCTTCCCTTCTACCTTGAATCCTCCCTTTTGTAAAAAACCCTCTCAAGGAAGCCTTTTGGCAAAAACCAAAAAGAGTTTCACAATTAAGATGTAACATCTTCTGTCAAGATCCATTCCTTTATTTTCAATCTCCACCCCCTAAAATCACATTATTCTAATATTTTATAAAAAAAGTTTCCTACATATAATATTGTCTTTTTATAAAATTTTTATGACCAAAACTTACACACACCTCAATTTAATAGATGTTGAACATACTGTTTATATGTACAACATACTACTGCCTCATGAAACGATGTGTGTTAATTTCTCCTATACAACCAATAATGGTTTCCATTATGATGGAAACTACATTTATACATTTAAAATATAATATTTAATATGTATTTAATATTACTTATTCCTTTTAAAACACATATATATTTTTACTTTCTATTTTGTGTTATTACGATAATCTTATTTGAGAAAGTGTGTACTACCGCCCCATCAATGCGATGTGATTCATTGAAAAACCGCATGAAATGTATTAAGGATGAGTTTAATGAACTTATATAATATAAATGATATATTAAATATAATTTAATAATGATATATATAAACTTTTCATTTACATACTTTCTTTCAATATGACTATAAAAACAGAAACAATGTTCATGCGTACGTATGGCTTACCATCTCTATGAACAGTGTATTCCATTTCATATTCCTATATTCTATAGATTATTATAAGAAAAAATATAATGTATATACTAGATATTTATATAAAATTTTACATTATGTAATCATGATATAATCATAAGTACCAAATAAGTAATAAATTAAGACACATGCAAAGAGCAAAGTGAATATTACCCAAAGTGAAACTATAACACAATATCTCTAACAAGAAGGTAATATAAAGTTCTAACAAAACCATATAAGGTAATATATATAAGAATATTATTATTTAATATATTTATAATAAAATTATATTTATTATACATGAATATTGCATGAGTATGGAGAGATTCAAGACACAAGGTAAGGGGGTTTCATTTCACTTTTAATTTTCATGAGCTAAATGTTACGTTCGACACTATTTACTTTGGTGTATTGTATGTAATTAATATGATTGTATTCTATGTTTCCTAAACATAAATTTAGGGGTATTGAAATTCCCATTTTTCAATACTTCTTTTAAGGGGTTTATGTTTCAAAAGTGACCAAATTTGTAAAATAGTTTTGTCTCAATTTTATTTCTTAGAGACCCATGTTTTGTTATACACCTAAAATCTTTCTTAGAGGTTTATATACATAAAATTTACATACCATGAGTCTAGATAATTTTAGGATATTCTAATATTCATGTAATTTTATTTTTGAAGTGTATGATCCCATGTTACTCAGTTATAAGATTTTATTGACACAATATCATTTCTTATAGATATTTTTTATGTTTATTCTTAATTTGATGAAATCATATGATCCATCCAAAGATAAAACCCATGAGTCTCTTTATCCTCCGTATGTTAAATATATCCTCATATTTTAGTACCATTTTCCCACTATTTGGTATATAAGATAAATGTTTTAGTAAAATCTGACCATATCTCTCTATTCGGTTGGAAATCTATTCTATTAAAAAACATTGTTTTTGAAAATGTTTGAAAAATGTTTTCAAAAGATACTTGAATATAAATTTCTAGGAAAAAATATTTTAAAAATGTTTTATTGTTTTCATAGATTCCATTATATTTTCTCAAATATTTCTTCAAATAAATAGGATTTCAAAAGGTTTTATGTTATAAAAAAATTCAATGAAAAAATGATATTTTCCTCGAGAAATGTTTTTGAAAGATATTTAAAAACTATTTTACATATATGATGACATACATTGATGTTACTCATGTTTTTTAAAATTATCTAATGTTCTCATTCATATCATTTCTATGAATGAGTTACACTTAATGTCATGGTCTTTATGAAACCTGTTTTTCACGGGTAATATGTTTATGAAATCCATTTATCCATAATGAGTTATACATCAATGAAATGGTTAGGAAAACTATATCATTTACATAGGTTATGATGTGATGAAATTTTAATACTACCCATTTAATTTTAAAGGTTATGATTTATGTTTATAAGTCTTATATTTTTTTATGGTTCATGATATGATGATTTTTTATTATCATGTTTCCCAAGCCCAAAAATGAGAATGTACATGGGTTATAGCCCAACCCTAAAAGAAATAGGGTTGAGGGGTTGTATCCCATGTCAAAAAATAATAAGGTACATGGGTTTTATCCCAAGAATAAATGAAATATGGTACATGGGTTGTATCCCAATCCTAAAAACAAGAAGGTACATGGGTTGTAGCCCAAGCCTAAAAGAATGTGGGTACAAAAATTTCTAGACCAAGCCCAAAGTAGGTTCATGGGTCGTAGATGAGGACTAACTTGTTATAAAGGTCTTGGTAGGTATCCCGGACATAAAATTTTCTATTCTTATTATAATGTCCCAGTTCTGGGTCCCACCTTGAGGTGCCCCATAACAGGTTGGTCACATGGCCTCAAGAGCATTTTACTCAAATGCCAGAGGCTTCCAACTAGAAGCGAGGGCCATTGGTGTGATTGTATGGAAACTATGAAATAGTTCTACATCTGTAAGAAACATATAACATTAGAGGAAGTAGTATTAATATAAAATAAGTAAACATTGAAGGACTGTAAGTAATAAATAAATAGAGCACACATATATAAATAATGAATGATACATATGTCTAGGAAAATAGAAAAACAAGTCAAAGTTCTAGAATACAATACTAAAACAAAGTAAAAAATCAAAAATAAATAAACTCTAGTAGCATCGCAATCCTCAGCTTGGTCCCATGCTCTCTAGCTCCATTGAAATCAAGTACTTGATGTAGAAGGGAAATTTCCCTTATCTATAACTGCAACAATATAATTTGTTTAGGCCTAAAGGCATTACCCAAACATGGTGTGAGATAAGTCCCAGTAGGAAACCTCCCAAAGATCTATGACAAATACTCAGTGAATATATGCGGTAGGAAATAATAATAATGAAGCAGTAAACAAGGATGTACTCAAAAGTAAACAATCCTACAGTTTCAATTGCATCCATTTTCATATATAATGTAAGCAGCCAATCAAAAATTTGTATTCCTCTGGGAAGTACTCATAGCCTAACCCCTTTGGTTCATCCAATAAAACACAACAAACCCTCTAGGAAGTACTCACAGTCTAACCCCTCAAGTTCAGCTTTATCAAAGACTCTCTGAGGTTGAACTCACCATAAATTCCCCCTTTGGTCTCATATTGGTAACTATAGACACTCTGAGGAAGAAATCAATGTCCAATTCCCTCATGGTCTCACAATGTGTAACTACAGACACTTTGAGGGAGCACTTTCATCTATCCCCCCTATGGTATCACAATGTGAAATGTATAACAAAATCTCTGGAGAATCCCTTAGTGTCCTTTATCCCTATAGTCCACTACACTAGGTTCCCACAGCCTTGTGTAAGTCAATCATGCACAAAATTGTTCCACAACCAAATTAAACCTTAAGAATTACTTGGCTAACATCATTCAAGAACTAATTGGATAAACAACTATAAGCATATAACAACATCAGATAATATCAATCCATCCAAACAACACTAGGCATGGAAAACAAGAAGTCTAATATAAAAAGATATAACAAATGGTCAATATCAAATCAAACATGGGAAACATATCCATTTCATGGAAAATAACCCTATTTATAATAAAAAAACCTCGACTCATGCACACAAGTCCTAGTTGGCAATAACAGGGCTGAAATCCCTAAATACGTAATACCCCGTTCTAGGGTATCGGGAACTTTTTCACATAATATTCAAAGAATAACTATGGAAAGAAGCAAACCACCTACCTCGACATTATACAATTGAGATAATCTGGTGGAAGCCCTTGAATCGACCAAGAACAAGGTATATCTACATTAATATCTAAAACTTTCAACATATAATATCTCACGAAAGGTGAGAAATTATTGAACGGGGATCTAGAAGAAGGAAGAGATCATAGTGCTGATTCTAACGCAATCTAAGATGGTTGATTTAAAGAACGAACACTGGTTCAGGGGATCAAAGAATAATTTTCATCTTTAGCTGCTCCTTGATGAGACCAGATGAGAAGAAGTGTTTCTGTGAATGATACACAACCCCAATCTGATATAATAATTAAAAATAAAAGTGCATGGCATGTCTTTTAATAGTACATGGTGTGTATATGCCTTTATCGTGCCCCTCTTTAGGCGGTCTCCAGGTCACCCAACACGGCCATGTACTCGGCCGTTACATGGCCAGTACACGGTCACCCGTGGAAACTAAGTACATGACATGTACTCTAATGTAAATGATGTATACTGCATAAATTTCTAGAAAGTCATATTTTTATAAAAACACAAAAAAAAATAGGATCCATACCTGAAAGGAAGATCCGGGTTCTTACAAACTTCACCCTTAAATAAATTCGTCCCCAAACTTCCATAGTAATATGGAACAGAAGAAGAATCCTCGGACAGCTCTATCCACTGTGATCATACATCAACCTCCCTCTCCCATGTCTCGTCTTGTACCAGCCTATGCTACAATAGCACTCATTCTAGAGGAACAGACTAGCCACAGGGAAGATTTCCAGTATGATCAGTAATCCAGATAGGATTCTCCTTGATCAATGCATCCACCTCCATCTCAACCACTTTGTGTTGGAAAACATGAGAGAGGTCTGAGAAGTAACGCTGTAGTTGAGAAACAAAGAAGACTTTGTTCATAGCCCGATAACTCTGAGGTAACTTCAACCAATAGGAAACCGGCTCAATTCTCTCTAAAACCTCAAATGGTCCAACATATCTTGGAAAAATCTTTCTCTATCTCCTAATCCTCTTGCGTCCCAACCCTGGTGTGACATGTAAGAAAAAATGATCTCCAGCCTCAAACTCTAGAGGTCATCTCTGTCAATCAGTATAAAACATCGGTATGACTGCACAATATCCATCCTCTTTCGAATCAACTCTATCTTCTCAGTGGTCTCCTAGACAAGGTGAGGTCCCAGTATAGCTGCCTTTCCTGCCTCAAGCCAACATAGCGATGATCAGCATGGCATACCATACAAAGCCTTATAAGGTTCCATCTAAATAGTTTCTTAAAAACTATTATTATAGGAAAACTCCACAAGAGGTATGTGATTATCCCAAGATACTAAAAAATATAGGAAACATGCTCGAAACATGTCCTCTAGTACCTGAATTGTACGCTCGGACTGGCCCTCTGTCTGGGGATGGTATGATTTACTCAGAAGTACCTATATACCCAAAGCCCCCTGTAGCCCCTTCCATACCTAAGATGTAAAACAAGTGTCCCTATCTGAAACAATGGAATACAGAACCCCATGTAGACGAATAATATATTAGATGTACATCCTTCCTAGCTTATCCACTCTGAAGGTCTCCTTGATCAGTAAGAAGTGATAAACCTTCGTGGGTCTATCAATGTCAACCCAAACAACATCATCCGTCAAAGAGACCTCGGTAAACCTATCATGAAATACATCATGACATCATTACACTTCCACTTGGGAATTGGTAAATGCTACAAAATACCTCCTATTCACTGATTCTCTACCTTCACCTAATGATAAGTTGAACAACTCCGGACAAACCTTGCAATATCTCTATTAAAACCTGGCCACCAATATTGATGGTGCAGATCTTGACACATCTTGGTGACACCTGGATGAACTTCCCAAAATGAGGAATGAAAGTCCTGAATCAACTCCTCGCATATGTCTGCTGAAACACATACGCGCCCATGAAACAAAAATATCTCATCCTCACCTATGGTCCATCAGGGAATAGGGTTCTCTCCTGAAACACTCTCTCATAAGGCTAGGCATTCAGCATCTGATAGCTACCTCATTCGCACTCGATCAAGTAGAGTAGAGGTAACTTCTACAAAAGAAATAAATGCCTTCCCCTGTTTGTCGTGAACCTCCAAAAGCATATTAGAGAATAGAGCAATAAGCTACCACTGACTGATGGCCTTCTTAACTGCCTGTATCTAATTCCTCTTTCTCCATGCATCATCCATTGCATTGAATTTCCCAGGCATGTAGGAAACTAAAAGTCAAAATAATGAAGGTACTCAACCCACCTTCACTATTTCAAATTCAGAGCTCACTGAGTAAAGATGTACTTGAGAATTTTTTGGTTGGTGAAAACTAAAAAATGCTCCCCCAACAGATAATGCATCCAAAAACGTCAGGCATGAATAACTATAGCCAACTCAAGGTCGTGCATTGGGTAATTCATCTCATGTGGCCTCAATTGTCGATACCCGTATGCAACGACTCCTCCCCCATGTATAAGCACTTCTCCCATCCCAATACCTGATGAATCACAGTATACAATAGAGCACTTTATCGGCTCTGGGAAGAATAGTATCAGTGCTGAATTCAACCTACCTTTTAGATCATAAAAGGATGAATCACAAGAATCTGACCATATGTACTTCACACCCTTCTTAGTCAGGCCAATCAGTGGCGCTGCTAAGCATGAAAATTACTATATGAAAAGTATGTAGTATCCAGCCTTCCCTAGAAAAATTCTTACCTCAAAGATGTTCTTCAACTATTCCCATGAAACTACTGATCTTTCTTTCTGTGGGTCTACTGATATTCCTGTCTTTGGGATAACATAAACCAAGAAGTGAATTTGGTCCATCCAAAAGTGGAATTTTTAGAGCTTAACATATAACTAATTCTCTATCGGTGTTCTCAAAATGATCTCAAGATGTATGGAATGGCCGTGTCGAGTGTGAGAGTACACCAAGATATCATCCACAAAGACTACCATGAAAGAATCCAAGTATGGATGGAAAACTCAGATCATCAGTGCCATGAAAACTACAGGCATGTTCGTGACAACAAACAACATAACCATATACTCGTATAGACCATACCTGCTTCAAAATGATATAAGAGGTATACCTGAGGGTATAATGTAAAACTGATGGTAACTAGATCTCAAGTAAATATTCGAGAACACTCGGGATCCTCAATGTTGATAAAAGTGATCATCAATCCTCAGTAAGGGATATTAGTTCTTTATCATCAACTGGTTCATCTTTAAATAAATGACACAAAGTATAAGGGTCCCATCCACATTCTTTTTAAAAAGGAAAGGTGAACCCCAAGAAGAAGTACTGGGTCATATGAATCCCTTAGCCTGTAACTCCTCTAACTGCTTCTCGATCTCATGTAACTCTGGTGTAGCCATCATATAGGGAGGAATGGACAACAATGCCACTCCTAGAACAATATCAATAAAAAATTCCACCTCTCGCTCCACTAGAAAACCTAAAAATATCTCTAGAAAGACATCCCTTAAACGATCGACCACTAGAGGAAATTCCAACGGTGAAGTCCCCTAACTATACAGATATAGACTAGAAATCTGGGTTGTAAATCCTCCAAACCCATGATGTTTGAGTCCCTCTTTTCTCTCCTGGACATCCCATTCACCCTTGTGTAGAAAAAAATCACCCTATGGTGATGTAAAACTCACCCTATAATGATATAAATCAACAAAATCCTAGATGGGAGACATCCAATCCATTCTAAGAATGAAATAATATCCCATCTTCTCTAAGACATGAGGGTTTCATATGAAGTGACATCCACCAAACTCAATAGGGGACTCCTTTCAAAGATGTACACTAGACGTTCTTTTCCTCAACAGAGTGTGAAGTGTTAAGATATCGACTAAGGTAAATATACAGAGCCCAAGAATCTCCAAAAAAACAGATATGAAGCTATGGGAATCCCAAGTATCGAAATTCATAGAAGCTATAATTGAGGAAACTAGAATTGTACCTCGAACTGTAGAGGGTCCATGATCCTGCTCCTGCTGGGTCTGATCTACTGCAAATTTCTGACCTATACCACAACCCTATGACCCTTCTTAACAACCCTAAGCTGATCCACCCTATTATAGCTAAAAGCCTTCTGACTGGATACCACGACCACGACCTCCACCTCAGCCTAAACTACCGGTTTAACACCAGTTCCTAGACTGATGAGAAACTAGTGGTGCTGCTTCGGAATAAGGAGTCGAAATAGAACCTCTATCACAAGCTGCTGGTGAAAAAAAATAATAGAACTGTTGAAGATGATCCATATTTCTATAAGATCCAAACTCTACAAGGTCCCTTAGGTAATGTGGTCTCGTATGCCTGCTCTTTCCACACTGGTATCACACCACCTAGCCACCAGAAAAAGTATTACGCCTACTTATATCTCCACGTGTAGACTCCATATGATGCATCCTACTGTTAGTCAGAGGGGTACTAACTCTAGATGATAGGACGCCCTGTCTCAAAGCTCTATAATCCCTCAGATTTCACTCCGTGATTAGTGCCTGGTTGACTATAATGGTTATGGAAGTCAACCTGAAGATGTTCACCTGATATCAGATGTCATTCCTAATACCATCCTGAAAATTCCTCACCAAGAATAAATCATCACCTCCTGGAATGGGTATGAAGTGCTACAGCTCTATGAATCAAGAAGAATACTCCATTACTAAGAGAGTACCCTTATGAAGTCCCATGAACCCTCGGGTTGGATCGACCGTCAATGTCTCTGGGTAGAAGTAATCATAGAAGGCACACTGTAACTCATCCCATGTTATAACCTTCTGGCATCCTGCCTATGAGATCACATCCCACCATCTCTTGGAAGAATCCCAAAGCATGTAGGTAGCGAGCTCCACCCTCTACTCTGGAGGTATCTCCAGATGCTTGAAGATCGACATCATGACTTCCAACCATGACTTAGCAGCATGAGGTCATCCATCCCCTGAGAAAGTGGGAGGATACTACTACTGAAAGACCCGCATCAACTCAGCCATAAGTGGGGAAGGATGTAGTGATCCATGGAAGGTCTTCATAAAACTCATGAATCCATCTCAGAACATTGCATCAGCGCCTATGCCCAGAATGACGGATGGTTCCAAGACCGACATGATGGGAGGATCTACTGGTAGTTCTTAATTTTCCATATCTAGGGTCTAGTCATAGCCCTGTAACTAGGGTACAACTGTAGGATGTCTTGATGGAATAACTCTTCAAGTTAGATCACACACCATAGTTCTATATTATCATGGACTGAAACTTATAAGTGAAATAAAGGAACATGAGAAGGAAATAATTCATGTTTTTCAAAACAAGGATACACAGTGTGTATGAAACAACATGTTACTTTATTCCTTCACATGGGCATGTCCTCTAGCTAACCCTGGTCATGTAACACCTTATACACATGACGTTTTCTCCCAAGACTCGAGAGTGTACTTGAATCATTTTCCCCAACCCGAGTTCCACTACATGATGAACCTACACGGTTCTCCTACAAAAAAACTACACAACATGTTTGTGTCAAAAACGACGTGTACTAGAAGGATTTCACCGACCCATGTTGTTAGTCACACAAATGGATACACAATCGACCCTATGCGTCGTGTTCAGGCTAGAAATGACATGTACTACCAGAGTTTCATCCATTTGTGTCATTGGTCACATGGCTGGACACACAGTCTTTACAACATGACGTGTTCTTGAAAGCATTTTCCAACCCACTGTCTCTTCCCACACAACCAGTGACACGGTTAGAGACTACACAACGTGTACATACAGTACATGGATTGTACTTAAGAAAAAAAGTTCCTTCCTAAACATAAGGACACATGGCGTGTGTTATATAACACACACCAGGTATTGTAGGTTTATACAGATAGTAAGCCTCATAATGTACTCTGGAACCAAGAAAAACACTAAAACAAACATTAATGTTCCAGATTCTGAACTGTGGGGGCCCATACTCCCCATGAATAATATCTTGGTATATTATACATGTCATATGAAAGGAATAACAATTTAATTATTCATCAAATTCTGATCCATGAAGGCCCATAAAACCTCAACTACAAAAGTTTTGCATTCATTTAGAATAAACATTACACAATCCAATAACCTATAAAGTAGTAGGTATTCTATCAAGGCATCTATCACAACAACATGAATATCTTGCACAACATCTATCACAACTACATGCAATCAGTAATTCCCTCTAAATAGTAAGGCAATAATGCATGAAGTGTGATATCTTTCAAGTGCCTATATGATGAATGAGGTGGTATACCCTTATCTAATTGGGTTTTAATAGAAATATAACCTCAATAATATTAACAATAAGAACACATAACATGTGAATCACCCAACAGTCAAATCAAATCCATAGTAATAATTGAAAAACCAGAAAAAATTGCAATAATCGAGGTAAAATAGTTTTTCCCTATGCACGGGTTAGACACTCCTGGGCATAGATTATTACCAAATACATATTCCTTCCTAACCCTGGATATAGGCTCCATACAGTAAGTCAATAAGAATATAATCCCTCTGATACCACTTTGTAATGTCTCGGTTCTGAGTGCCACCTAGAGGTTCCCCTTAACCGGTTGGTCACATGGACTCAAGATAATTTCCCAAAATGTCAAAGTTTGTTGACTAGTAGCGAGGGAATTGGGTATGACAGTGGTGAAACTATGCCCTCATTAGAAAACTAATGCAATGAGAAGAAACAGATGACAATATCAGAAGCAATAATAACATGTAATAAGTAAACAACATGATACTGGAAGTAATAAACAAATAAAGCACACATATATAAATGATTCATGATACATATGTGTAGGAAATTGTACAAAAAAGTCACAATGATAGAATACAGTACTAAACCAGAGTACAAAGGAAAAAAAATAAACTCCAAAATCATTGCAATCCTCATATTAGTCCCATTCTCTCCATATCCATAGCAATCAAGTAATTTAATTAGATGGGCGCTTTCCCTTATCTATACCTGCAGCAATATAATCTGTTTGGGCCCAAAATCATGACCCAAAAAGGGTGTGAGATGAATCTCAGTAGGAAACCATCCAAAGATATGGGCCTAACAGTTAGTGAGTATATATGGTAGGAAAAAAGAAAAAAAGAAGCAGTAAACAAGGAAGTGCTCAAAAGTAAACAATCCTACAGTTTCAATTGAATTCATTTTTATATATCAAGTAAGAATCTAATAAAAAAGAAGTAACCCTATGGGAAGTACTCACATCATAATCCCTCTGGTTCAACCAATAAAAAAAAGAACCCCTCTAGGAAGTACTCATATTCTAACCCCTATGGTTCAGCTTTAGAAAATACCTTCTATGGAAGCACTCACCGTCAATTCCCCCTATTGTCTTTTATCGGTAACTGGACACTTTAATAAAGCACTACAGATCCAATTCCCCATTTGGTCTTGAAACGTAGAACTAAAGACACACTGAGGGATCACTTACGTCCATCCCCCCTATGGTCTCGCAATGTGAAAAGTATAACAGACACTCTGGAGAAGCCCTCAACATCCATTCACACTATGGTATACTACACCAGGTTCCCAAAGCCCTGTGTAAGTCAATCATGCACAAGGATGTTCAACCGGAAAATTAAACCTTAATAACTACTTGGATAACAAATTTCATGAACTAATTTTATAAACAGATACAAGAATATAACATCATCAGATAATATCACTCCATCCTAACAACAATAGGCATGGAAAAAAAGAAGCCTAATCAACGAAGTAAGACCAAATGGTCAATATAAAAAAACATGGGAAACACATCCATATCATTGAAAATAAACCTATTCACAATCAAACAACCTCTACTTAGACATAGAAGGTATATCCGGAAATAACAGGTCTGAAATCCCTAAACATGCAATACCCCTTTCTAGGTTATTGAGAACTTTTGCACATAATATTCAAAGACTAAATACAGAATGGAACAAACCACCTACCTCGACATTGTACGATTGATATAATTCAGTGTTATCACTTTAATCAACCTAGAATGTGGTATATCTACAAAAATACTATAAATTTCAACCAATTATATCTCACGAAAGGAGAAAAATCAAGGAACGATGCTCTAGAAGAAGGAAGAAATCAATGTGCTGATTCCAACAAAATAGACAGAGGTTGATTCAGGGAACAAATGGAGTGTCGGGGGATTAGATAAGGATCATCATTTTCGGTCGCTCCAGGATGAGACATGATGAGGAGAAGTGTTTTTTGTGAACGTGACGCGACCTCAGTCCGATATAATAATTAAAAAGAAAATTACATAGAGTGTCTTTTAAAAGTACACGATGTGTATATTCCTATACTAGGCCCCACTTTAGGTGGTCTCCAAGTCCGCCCACATTCCCATGTACTTGGCCGTTACACAGCCAGTACATGGTCACCTACAGAAAGCAGGTACATGACGTGTACTCCAATGTACACATTGTGTACTCCCCAAATTTCTAGAAAATCCTTTTTTTCTCATAACACTAGAAAAACAGGATCCATTCCTGAAAATAATATACGGGTTATTACACTTATATGTATTCCACAAATCCTATGTCTTATTCCTTAGTTATGATTTTATGGATCAATATGTTTATTTCTTTATGATACATGTCTTGTGAATAGCCAAGCTTTATCCGATAACTCTTGTTTATGACCTTTAATATGTAGGCTATGATCTCCTAATGTTACGATCATGTTATCATACCACTATGTTCATGTTTATTCTTACATATCTCCCTCTTTTACCATTACTGAGAATCTGATTTGACCCCTTTATTGTATTTAATTTCTCTAGGTTATGAAAAATGTTTTAGGTAGAAGTATTAATGGTAGAGATCCTTATTGGGGATGTATAATATCATTCACTAGGACAGAAAATTTTATTTCCATGTTTCCAAATACACTAAGCTTTTACAGTCCCCTAGTATGTATTTTTTTAATGTACTGAATATTCATCTAATAGGATATAATATCCATGTATGTTAAGCGTCGGGAACTATAGTTGTTATCAAAGGAAAGTTTTAGTCAATATTTGGAATCTAAATGAGATAACCATAGTGAGACACCAAGGTTTATTTATAAGGATATGTCTAGGGATGTATCAAAAGATATTTATAATGATGTGTTAACGTTTGGGAATATAATTTGGAATTATGGTAAAGGATAGAGTGTTTTGTTTCCCAGAAATACATCCTTTTATGGATACAGCAAGTGGATGTGGCTGTGGAACATTTGTACCTAGTGGTAAAAACTCTGAAAAGATGTTTTAGGCTTGACTTAGGGTAATCTAGTATATGAAAATGGGCCTTGCTTCACACCTGGTTTGATACTCCTTTGGGATATGCTTTGGGAATTCACAAACTCTTCACAAACCATCACAAAGGATTTAGATATAAGTCATCTATGAATAACCTAAGATCAACCCAATTAATGGTAGATTATGGAATGCTTCATGATTTAGACACCCTATATGTAATTCATTTTCATGACTATGTAATTTTCTACTATGATAAGTAATTCTCACACTATGCTTTTGGTTTTAGTCAATTGTGTGAACCAGAATGAATTTGATTAAAGTTGAATGTGATGGGAGATTTTCTAATAAGTAGTATAGTGGGATGATCACTAGAGTGAATGAATTCGTGATCATGCCTACTTAGTTTTAACACAAAATGATTTAAAATGTTAACATTAACCAACTCTCAGAGTCACCAAGGAAGTAAAATAAGAAGTTTGCTGATTGTTTGGGTAATGGACATCGTGGAGGAAAGAAGATTTTATTTCCTTTGTGTCAAGAATGTGGAAAATAACCAAAATGAATGTATTAAATGAACAATATTGTGTTTTGATTGAGGAAATTAAGGACAAAAAGAAAGTAACTATATTGAAAAAATGCAGAGTTCAGTTAATGAAATGAAGGGGAATTTTGGCATCCATAAGTCTTCATCGAGGGTTAAGTGTTTTAAATGTTGAGAGAATGGTCACTATGGAACCAAATTTCACAAGAGGAATGTTTATGAAGATAATCAGAAAGTTTGAGCGAGTAATGGTCACATTTTGGATGATGAACAGACTGTAGAGGAAATGTGAATGAAAAGAGTAATTATCATTAACGGATTAAGGATGATGTAATTGATGTATTTATTTATTTGGATTCTAGAATTAAGAATGGTGAATTATGTATGGATTTTTTATGAAATGTTTTTTTAAGTATCTACAAGAATATGTTGAATGGTCATGATTTACTAGAAATTTTATCACATAAAAGTTAACATTTTTACTATGGTAAGGTAACCCTTAACAAGTTCTTTATCTTAGGAAAATTTTCTTTGGATAAAGATACATGGGAGATCAATAAGTAAATTGGATAGTACTGATTACAATGTAACTAAGTAAATACCAATTTATAAGTATTTTATGCTAGCAAAAATGATGTTTACATCATTTTTGAATTTAAGTATTAAACCCAATATACATTGGAATGAGGAAGCTTGCATGTTTTCCAAAAGTATTTATCGTAATTCAGGTTGTTAACCTGTTTCAAGGGAATATACAATAAGGGTATTCACATGTTTATAATGATACAACAAATAGATAATTTGTGATATAGGGGAATCAATGTTAATTTGATTTCATGAATCTATTTCAAAATATTTTTATTTTCACCTTTTATAAGGGTTATAAGGTTATCTATTCAAGAAAATATTATGTTAAACTTTAGAGGAAGTATTCGTTCACTGAGTTTGTGTTGAAAACCATTATTAAAAGGATAATTAATGATTAACCTTATTTAAAATATGTACATATTATATATTTTATTAGGGAAGTTTTAAAAAAGGAGATCATGTATGTCGGGTGACAACCAATCAAGTCTGGCAGGGCCGCGAGTCTTGAACCCATGACCAAAGGACAAAAAGGGTTTCACGCCTACCACTGGCCTATGAGATGAACTAGTTAATGTGTATTTTTTAATGAATTAATATTAATGATAAACTAATAGAGTTACTTTATATATATTAATTCATGTTCCTATTTTAAGAGGTAAGTCGTTATACTTTTTATTCTTTTATGGGACTTAAGATCCGTTAAAGATATTTTTGTGCTTTATTCATCAATGTTAATTTCTAGAAATTCATTCCCTAAGATAAGGGATGTATTATAATATTTTGAAATCATAATCCAAGAATTTTTTTTATAGAAATTTATCATGAATTCCCCATCCTTTTAAGGTGATCGAAAAATATTGTCCAAATACTTTAAATTCCATTGAACCAATGTATTCTAGAATAATCAAAGATCTAGGTATTTGATGTCCTCATTATCCCTTTGATAATTTACTTATTTATGATTGATTAACTAAATAACTCCTTATAAATATTAATGTTTTACCTCCTGGTCTAATATTCACTCCCAACCTATGTTCTCTTGGGTGGAAACCCAGTTATCTGTCACTTTGTGTAACCGTTATAGTTACCAATTTCCATTTTAAGGGAAGTATTAATATCCACTTTTATGATGTGGGATTAATGAATGAAACTATAAAGTATTTAATATTTTATAACCTAGAAGAATTTAGAGGGATAAATTCATTTTAAGTGTCGTATAATGTAACACCCAGAGATTTTGGGATTTTTTTTTCAAATTAATTTAACATTTCAGTGTTTTTCATTTCACATGACACAGGAAATATATCATTATATATATATATATATTTACACTAATTCAAACATTCCTTTCACAAGAAATACCAAATTTTCTTGCGCTACATGCAATACTAACATATCTTTCACTACACGCAACATTCACTTGGTGTATGATGCACGCAACACTGAGTAGGTGTACGGTACTTGCAACACTGAGTTTCTACAAAACATATCATTTTATTGACTTAAATATTTATGTAATATGAATATTAATAAATAATTTTCATTTATATTTTTGATCTTTTACATAAATAGAAAATATTGATAACAAATGGGTCATTGATTCTTCCATCCGAAGGAAAGGAACCATTGTGCACATCAAAGCTGACACAACTACTCTCTCAGAGCACCTCAAAATGGGTGAGTTATCAATAATTTCTCGGTTATATCTTCCTAAGGGATCCCAGTCTCTGAAAATTGATGAACTCAAGGAGCATATTTTGTTGACTAGGAGCTTTTCATCGTGGAAATTTGTTTCATTCGAATGGGGATATTTCTATATGGTATTTCCCATCGAGGAACTGAAAGTACATGCTTGGGGCTTCGGTTCCATTGTGCTCAAACCTGGGATTATTCACCTTCATGAATTGGATAAGAAATTCAACCCATTTGAGGTGAGTAACACAACTACACAAATGAGGGATATGGTTTATGGTTTAAATTGGATACTTTGGCATCCCAAAATATTGTATGACATTGCTCTGTCTATTGGAATCCCAATTAAAATGGATAAGGAAACAGAAGTGGCTTGATTTGGTCACTTACCCAGGTTATTGTAAGAGGTTTACCTAGGCTCGAATCTAGTTGACAAAGTAATGCTTTCCACTGATGATGATGTTATTGAGTTAAATATCATTTATGAGAAAATTACAAAATTCTGCAAGTACTATAACGTCATAGGTCATGAATCATCTACATGTAGATGCTCTATTATTTATAGCCTCTGCTCATTGCGTGGACATAATGTCAGCGATTGTAGTAAGGGAAGAAATCCTGCTCATACGGTTGATATTCCTCCCCAATTGCAAGAGTAGGATAATAATGGCACGTGAAAGAATTATGATGGAACTGGAATTGCTGTTGTTATTGTAGATCAAAAGAAGGATGCACAAGGAATTGTTCCTGGGGATGTTGTCAAGCCACCGTTTAAGGGTGACCGACTACGAGACCCACCTAATTCTGAGCTAAAAAAGATGTCTTGGGCTGCCAATTTCTCTGAAGAGATGAATGTCCACAATGACCATTCTTTCTGTAAAGGTATGAGCGCTAAATTACAACAATCCCAAATACCTTCAGATTCGCGGATTCCATGCAGTGACGATGAATTGATAGTTGAAAAAGCTAATGAAGAAGAGATACAGAAAGAGGTTTATCGTCATATTTTAAATGAAAGCATGGTTACTTTAGGCAATCAAAAGGGAAATAAAATTTTAGAATCAGACTCTCCAGTCATTTCTAAAATCGGTTCAAAACATGTTGTTGATAATGAAGGATTTTAGGTTGTTTCCTACAAGAAGAAGAAGTCTTTGGTTGTGCCTTCCATGCAATTAGATGCAGGTAACCCCACTATTCTCTCTCAAAATACTGATGGTAACATGAAGGTGCAGGAGTCTTTTCTATATTCCCATAATGTGGCAAGGTAGCAGGAGACACTTGCTATGCCTGAAGCACCAGAGGCCGAGGAGATGAAGACACCACTAACAAGAGATGCCTCTCAAGAAAATTGTGAGGTGAAACAGGAGGATAGCTCTGACTATGAAAGTACTGATGCTGAAACATTACATGAAATACTTAAATCCCATCCTCCAAGAAGGGGGAGGTCGAGAGGTCGGAGACGCGGTCACAGTCGTGGTAGAGTTGGCCGGCATGAAATTAGCAAAGAGGAAAGGTATCTAATAGATAGATTGAAGAAAAATATACACATCTAGCTATTCCCTTGACCATTTATTTTTCTATGTTTTCCTGCACTCTTTTGGACTTGTATATTTTACTTTCTTTAATAAAAGAGGCGTTGCCTCTATCTTTCTCAAAATAAAAACAAGTATTAATTTTTCCACTTTAATGATTAGAATTTAAAAAATTCTTCATCAAATATTATATTAATTATAATATTTAGAGTATAATAAGACCATGTTAACTTCTGACCAAATTGATTAGTAAAAGTGATTACGATTAATGATAGTGGTTAAGGCCAAATTAAGCTTAATTAGAGACTAAACCTTAATATTACAAGCCCAAATGACCTATAAACATCTATAAAACCCATTTAATAACAATATTTCTACCATAAACCATAAATTATTGATTTGTTTTTGGTTTACTATGAATGGTTTTAGGTAATAACAAGTGCACACCTAATTTGTTTCTAAAAAATCCATGTGTGTCCTTTTCCTTCCCTATAAAAGGACACCACATCTACCATTCCACAAACCTCTAAAACCTTGTGACATCATCCAAGATATTATCAATTAGACTCCCAAAAATCATCCCTTCTACCTTGAATCTTTCCTTTGTTTAGAAACCCTCTCAAGGAAGCCTTTTGAAATAAAGAAAAAGGAGTTACCCAATTAATAGGTAACATATTTTCTCATGATCTTTTACATTATTTTCCTTATCCACCCCCTTAAATATATTTATTCCATTAATGTGTGAAAAATCCAGTATCATTAATATACTATGCTGTTTTTTTACAAAGTTTATGTCCTACACTTACACACACCTCCATCTAATGGATTTTGATCGTAAAAGGCCTTTTTGAAGTCCACTCATACGATACCCCGATAATGCTCAACTTAAGAGATGACATCCCATTAGTTCTTGGTGGACTCAAAAAGAATATAAGTAGTGAGATTGAACATACACTATAGAGGCATCTCAATACGGTAAAAGATAAATACCATAGATTATATCCAGGAATCAGTAGCCTAAGGTCCTCCTTCCCCCAAGAAGGTGGGAGGATATTACTGCTAATACTCATGAGTTAGTTTTACCATAGTAGGTATAGGCTGTGGTGCACCATGAATACACTTCATGCACTAGAATAAAATATCATAGAACTGACCATCAGTTCTCAGTGGAAGATCAACAAGATGTGACTTAGATGGCACAACATTAGGTATACAGGTGGCTCAGGCCCCACCCCCTAAAGATCATGCTCGTCACCACTATCTTGATGTATTATGAATGGAAGTTATGGTGAAATAACTCTATAATTTCCAAGTTTAATCCTCAGAAAAGTTTATAAAAAATAGAGAAATAGATAAAGGATGGAATATGAACAAGGCCTTCTAACAAGAAAGTAACAACCCTCAGCCTACTCCTAGAGTAAGGTCTCGGTGATAAAGAAAAGTCCCTGAAGGATCACATGAGAAAAAATCTACTACCCACTACAAAGGTCAGGTCAGGGCCAAGGTCTCATATAATAAATGATATGTTTTGATATAATGAGTGTCAAATGGAAGGTATTGATGAAAAAATCCTTTACTTTTATTTAATCATAATCTAATGGTATGGTTTTTATTTATTTAATTTCATTCATACTTATTTAGATATTCATATCTCAATCAAATTAATGGAATCATAAATTACTTGTTTATAAAGGCCCATACTCTTTATAAATTGAAGTTGGCATGCTATGTAAATACATTCTAACCTTTACAAACATGAATAGGATTTAATAGTCCATACATGCTGATTTTATTTAATAAAATAACATATACCATTTTAATGTTTACTTTATCCCTAAATTTCAGTAGGAATCCATAAATAAAATCAACTAATATGGAATAATTGTTTAATTAATGTTTCATCATCAATATATTTAGAAAAAAACCATTTAGATCAATTTAGGCACTTTAATTGATACAATCATGCCATCCCAATAAATATACTGATGCACTGCATTACATAAAAAGGAAGGCACCACAACAAGAACATGGGATACATGAAAATCATGCGAACAAGTAAATATGGAATGGAATAATGCATGACTTTTAAGTCCCATGGTACCTAGTCTGATGCATGCTTTGATACACCATAATATCATAGCTCTAGGGCAGAAGGATCCACAATAATAATATTGACAATAAAAATAGCACAGAATAAGTGTATCACCTAATGGTGAAATCTATGAAACTATAAAAAGCTTAAAACAAAGCTACATTAACCCAAACTAGGTAATTTGGGTTTCCCCTATATGTGGTTTAGATACTCCCTGACAAAATGTCATTTATAAATTAAAAAATCATAGTATCCTATCTAATCCTCATAGAGTAAGATAAAAAGGGAAGAATGCACATTGATACCACTGTACATAATCCCAACTTATAAGACACATAGTAGTTCCTCAAGACAGTGGACCATAAGATCTCAAGTCCTCCTCCCCATATATTGAGGCTACCGACTAGAAGTGAGGGCCTATGGTGTGTCTGTGGGGAGACTACTCCCTTATATATCATATTGGAACACAATGGTATATATATAATAATAAAAGTTAGAAGCATACCCTATAACAACATAACTAGTAACCCAATGTAGAGGAAGGATAAGAATCAAAAAAACAACAGAGGAATATTAACAATATGAATAATAAATCATCAAGAGAAATAACTAACAGGTATAAGATGAAAAATTAATAATAGATACAAAAATGATGATGATGATCATGTAAATATACAAAATGAGCATGTGGTAAAATATATAATACATGAATATACCATATGCTATCAAAAATAAAAACTTCCAAAATATAGTTACTTCTATAATCAAGAGCATGGGCTCAATCCTCTACTCCCATACTCCATCCTAGAACTATAAATCAAGAATCTAAAACTAGATGCTCCCCTTTATATATACCTACAATCATAAATTATTCTTGGGTACTAGACATGGCCTAATAAGGGTATGTTATATACTCATTAGGAAACCACAAATGGTTTCTAGATCTATAAAGTTCATTAAAAATAAAATGAACAATGTTCCATTAAAAATAAATGAAAGGAAATAAATAAATAAATAAAACATGGATGTCCTTGTTCCACAGAAATACCTGACCACCAATATCTTCTTCGACCTAAGATGGATTTCTCTGAACCAAGGTAATCTCTAGAAAATGATAAGGTGTCTACATGGGTAATTATGAATAATTCTTCAAGTGTAGAACAAACCAAATATTGGGCTTTGTCTTTTTAGACACATCCCAAGAACATCAATTGGGCATGCATATAATTTATTAAAAGGTATCACATATAAAACATACAAGAAATCTATCAAATACAATGTTGGAATCCTGATATTGTCCAAGTAAATCCATAATGGAATCCAAAGGGACTCTATTAAATCCTCTGAAATGTCCAATGCCATAGAGCTCATGCAATGAGACCCAAGAAAGGTGTCTATTATATCACTCTCAACAGTGTGTATGCATAACCACTGAGCCCATCCTAGGTATCTCACATAGTGTACATAGTATCACCTAAGGCATGGTATAATCATCTTTCTAACTGGATCATCCATTGGGCCTTCCCAAGGGAACCTGTGTCACTATAGGGTATAATAAACCACCCGGAGAGCCCATACAAGGCACACCAAGTATTTCTCCCGGTGTGTCAAACAGATCCAATGTAACAACCCCGACTACAAAAGCCCAGTGGAAATGCCTAAAACATGGTGTCTAATTTTTTTTATAGAAACGTCCATACAAAAATTACCCATCTTGTTCCATTACATAAGATCATTTCGGTTTAGGTTCTGAAAAAAAATAGATGCTCGAGATACACTTCTTCTAAAACATGAAAAAAATAGAATTCAAATAGTTTCAATAACTTTAGGGAAATAAAATAATGATAAATATACTTATACCTATAAAATAAATTCAAAACATTGGGTGAGAATAATAATGGCCAATAAGGGTTTTAAAAAAATTTGAAGAAATTTCTTTTTATAACAACCACTTTTAAAATAATCACCAACATTTTATTAAGAGGAAAATGCAACTTCTTGAGGAATGTAATCATAATTTATTAAACGTTACTAAATAATATTTTCATAAAAAACACTTACACAAGAATCATATGTGTTTATTTAAAAACTGTAGGTAAAACATAACTCAGAGTGCACATACATGTAAAAAAATGCATGGAATGTTGTATAATCCATAAAATGATCAGACCAATTTTAGAGGTGACATGAAAATTTTTAAGTACACATTAACACATAAATTTATAACATTCATAAAATTCCGTAAGTAACAAAATAATGATTCCCATAACACTTCATATAAAATTAATATAGTCATAGATGTCACGTCAACTTCAATTTCATTGTTTTCTTAATATAACTTTCCATGTGCATGCTTCACTTATTCCATATGCATTCATCACCATTATCATAAATGTTTCGTAACAAAGTGATATTATTCTAATTTATTAATCCCTTGATTGTTCCTATACTTGTACATAATGATGAAATGTATAATTCTAGACTTTTTCTAGGACTTCTTCCAAGACCGTACACAATCATATTTTCAAGGCCTTGTGTTAATACCATACTGGTAAAAAAACCCAAAATAATTATGGTCAACTACCACACATAGTTTTGAAAAATGTAGAATCATTTTCACACATAATTTCACTTAAATCATGATATTCATTACTTTAACCAATTAATTAGATCACTGTATAATTCTTGGAACAACTATCACATCATTATAGTCCAATACAATCCTCATATGCATTAGTATGGTATTATATTCAAAGTGTGCCATACTAAGATGATTACTTACATTCTTAATCCATAAGTTATCAATATTGAAAAAAATCATTCTTGCATACACATTCATACATTCAGTAAATGTAAAGATGGATGGTTTGTTTGTTTAGGGTTATAGCTACATCAGATTTAATAGTGACGTTCATGGACTAAAATGACATACTTTTGCACATGTTGTAAGAACTAGTACACATAAAATAATGGGTTGTCTCGTAAAATAATATCTTTTCAAATAAAAATTTGTGAACCTTTTCATTACGTGATTTACATGTTTTGACTTTGAGATACTTGTTTTAGACAATGCACTTTTAATTATATTAGAATAGATTAAAACATAAACTTAAATAATTAAACACATTTCTTGTAAAAAATTGGAAAACAATTCTTGGATGTAAAATCATTATTTCATGTGATGAATTCATCTATAAAAGAAAAATTAACTATTCACATGCACATATTCATGTGTATATATATATATATATATCTGTGGTTAAGCATGGAAACAATTTTACAACCTACTAAAATAGCTATCATTTTTTAAAGCTTGAGAAGTCAAAATTTAAATACATATAAGTATATATGTGGGTATGGAAAATTTTATAAATCCCTATATACCCAAGGTGTATGCCTTGGATTTTCACAACCCAAAAGAGGGTTTAATAAATTCTTATAATTGTTATACCCTTCAAAAAAATAATTTGGTCAATAATAATAGGTTTTCTGAAAACCCAATTTGTATTTTTTACATAATCAAATATATATATGTTTATACATAACCATATAAAAATATGTTATAGACAAGGGTTTTCATATTAAAAAAATATCAAATAAACCCTTTTATGTATTATATGTTTTATGAAAATTATTTAAAAAAAATCGTCAATTAAAATCATAAAAATCAAAAATGGTTTTGTTTATTATATTCGAATATAAGTATATATATTCATATATACATATATATAGTTTACAGAAACACAAATTAAGATTAACCCCTATAAGGGATATACACCTTAAAACATTATTTAATACCTATAATAATATTTAGATAAAACCTCAAAATGAGTTTGGATGGGAAGCCATATAAAATTATAAAATTATATATATATAATCCATGAAAATGAAATAGTTGACAGAAAAGGGTTTTCCTGTTGAATTCGAAGAAAAATAATTCCCTTTAATGTGTTTACACACTCAAAAACACTAATAAACACATTTGAAAAAACATGTTAGGATTTGGAGAATGAACTACATATGTATATATATCCATAAAAACTCAAAGGCATGAATAAGATGATAAAAGAGAATAAAAATAATCCCTTACCTAGATTTAAGATAGTAATAGGGTCTTGCAGAGTCTTGGGGGAGGTTGAGAAGGAGGAAACCTGTAGGGTTTTGGTAAAAAACAAGGGTTTATAAAATATGTATTTCAGTATATTTTACAAAAAAAGGTTTTCACATAAATTATAAAAAAACTTAAGAGAAAATAAAAATGGGATAAAAAAATTATAAATACATTCCAATAAACAACAATTAACCAGGTTGATTGTTTTAATAAATATATATATAATTTGTGGAAAATTTTCATGGAATTGATTGGGTTTGCATTAAAATAATAATAACTACATAGTTTTGTGGATAGAAGAGAATAGACAACCGAGACGTGGATGGAGAAAGTTTCATGAGGGGGGAAGAAATATAAGAGAGAATGAGGTTGACGTGGACTCTTGCATAGGAGCGACGACATAGGTAAGAATAATAAACAAGAACAATACAAAAAAATAATGGACGGTCTAGATTACACGAGGTCTAATCGGACGGCTAAGGGAAAACCGAGAGGTTTAAAATGGATGGACGGTGTAGATTACACCACGAATCTGATTGAACGGTTGAGGTGAGACATGATATTTAAAAATGGATGTGGGGTTGAGATCAGCTATCTCTATGATCAGAGGGTCTCGAGAAAACACGATGTTAATCCATGGTGGTGGAGATTTGCAGGCCAGACTGATCGAACAGTCCATATCCTGCACGACGAGATCAGACGGTCGATATTTGATTTCCGCTGAAAAAAATCTCATCCCACATAGAATTTATGGGGATTCAGAGTAGGATTTATAAGACTTGATCTCCTGGATATCTCTCATAATTACTCCTCCCCCTCCCTAGTACCGCCCCATACTGGTTCTCTATGGGCGCACTTCTATGCCCACACCTGCTGCCGTGCCGCCCCGTACGGTGGCATTGCCTTGGTACTCCCTTGTATCCTAGAAGTGCACGCTCCCCTAATTATAGACCATGCTGTGGCTGAGGGGTCTAGTCTCAGCCACCTACTCCCGAAGGATTAGTGCGAGACACCTCCCTTGGCTTAGCGAGAGGGCTAACCTTTAAGGTATGTATTTTTTTTATAAAACCCTTCATTAAAACATTAATATAAAAATTAAACCGTATAAAATTTTAATCCAAATAAAGTAAAAAAATAAGTTTTCATATTTAATTTCTTTAAACAAAGAATATTTTTAATTTTATTAGTATAACACAATTTTTCAACATTCTTTAAAACTTTGTGACAATAAATTACAGAAATCAAGACATGAATTATACTATGTCATCACATAACCAAAAGTATAACTTCTAATTAATAAAAGTATAAAAACATGTTTTCAAATTCAAATACATAGTTTTTGTATCAAAACAATATGTATACTTATCTTTGAATGTAGGTACTTCTATTTCTATTTTCATTGAAATACAAAATTTATTTTAAGCATTAAAACATCATACTTCCAAGGTAAGTTCAATTAAAATAGGTAAAAAGATACAACATTGAAGCACATTTAAATTTAATCAAATAATTAAAACATTTAAAATTATTATATACCTAAAATACAAAAAATATTCAAAATACCTAAGATAAATATAATAATTGAAATTATTAAAAGAACCCAATGGTTATAATATTTTATGACCATTAAAAAAAACAACAGTCACTTAAGGACTGAAATTGTTATTAAAGGTCATAGAAGGCCTTATAAAAAGATGTTTTGGGTATTCAAAACATTAGAAGCAACTTGGTGAAGATGGTTATTTACATACCCTCAATTCTTAGTTCAGTTTCAATAGCCTTGGCTATAATGTTCTTCGTTGTAATAGACCCAAAGGATGCTCACAATATTCTTGGTTAATTTATGATGTTCCGGGGTCTCTCAGTGATATTGATAGGTCTCATAATAGGTATTATAGGTCAGTAAGTTTCTTTTTCCCTTATTAAAATGTAACGTTTCAGTTTTTAATTAATTAAAATATGTCTTGTTTTTAATTTGAAAACATTGTTTTGGGTAATACAAAAATTAAGCAAAGTAAAATGATTAAAACTATTAAAATATTATTATTCCACATAAAATATGTTTGGGGTATCACATTATCCCCTCCATAGAATTTTTCCCTTTAAATTATATTACACCCCATCCCTTCAGATATATTCCCCAACATCCCATCGTCAGTACCACAAGTTTTGGTGGTTGTCTGATGCCATGGTCTCCATGATAGCTATAATTTCATTAGTTTTTTTGGTCCAGACACATATCACATAGCCAGGTTTATACTTATCTCAATATAAATCAAATGTCATATAAAAGTAACACGAGATGAAAATCTCAAAAACCTCAGAAAGAAATAGATTCCAATAAACTAGATGAAACACCTTGTTTTCTAATATTTATAATCATAAACCATCCTATATCCAGTAAAGTTTAGGAGTTGAAAAGGGTTAGCTGAGAGAAGGTCACCTGCATTGGTGGCATCCTGAAATGTTTCTATAGCTGGATATCATTCAGACATGGTAAAACATTTGACGAGTCCCTCAAAATAATTTCCTCATCATGCATGGAATGTGAGTTGTGCATTCACTAAGAAAAAATAAATGAATCTATATACATAGAAGAATCAGAGTATATTGGAAGTTTGGATAACTGATAAAGATATTTTCAGGATAACCATAGATTTCTGAGCGGTTCAAATTCCACCGAACATGAATTTAGCATTATTGTTTTCAGTATCACAGTTGGTAGACACAAAAGGTTAGTTGGTGTCCTCTCATCTTCCATTTGATAATTTTTTTGAAAAAAGGTCTACTTAGTAAATAATTAACAAATTAAAACAGAGATGTTATTTTGAAAATACTTATTTAAGTATAAAATCATAAAAATATAACATCAATAATTTAAGAAAATGTTCATGAAACCCGAGCTGCTACATATTCATTCGTTCCCTCTCACAGACTCACTGGCACAAGCATCCCAACATCCACTGTGATGTTCCTTCACAAGTCCTACCGGTGTTGGAAATTTCCCAAGTTCTCGGTTAAATGGATCCCTAAAAATGTTCCAAAATCTTGGATCACATTGGTCTAGAAGCAGAACGAGCAATGTGGATCAATCGCATGTGGACATCTAAAGTTACATGAGAGAAAATCTTGAAGTGTATGAAGCTGGGTGACATCAGAATGAACTTTATGTCTATACATCAAATAGGAAGACTCAACCCCAAGAATTTCAGTGTCTCTAACTAGACCATAGAGACCATAGGTCAAGAGTTGACCAAGATATGAAGCTCAGAGGTCAGAATCTTGCGCGACCTCTTGGAATTCACCTAGGGATGAAAAATTCATTTCTATGGTAAATCATTTTAACAATTTCTCAATGTACTTTCCCTGACGTGCATATAATGGAAGTTGATCATGCATCATAGGGAAATAGTCCAAGCCTGATCCTCAGTGGAACTTAAGTACACGAGGAGAGTTTGATTCACAGTAGATAATTTTACATTAAAGACGACGGTTCTCAAATATATCATATACTTCTAAACATGACTTGGAAACTATAGTCTACAATATTTCAGTTGGAAGAGACAAAAGACTTGTTTCGTCTTCCATGAAAAAATTTGATGAAAGAATTATACTTAGTAAGAAATAATTAAAGTTTTAGTGTTGTTCTAATTTTCCATAATTGTCTAAATCGATCATCTGATACCAGCTGTAATGACCCCGACCCCATAATCCTGGGGTTTGTTCCTAAAATATGGTTTGTAATGTTATTCATAGAAACATGCATACAGAAATTAGACATCTCTTTCCCTTACAATGTATTATTTAGGTTTAGGTTCATGAAAACCAAATGTTGCTGATACACTTCTTCCAAACCATGATAAAAATAGACTTCAAATTGTTTCCATCACCTAAGGGTAGTCAAAGATTGATAAATCTAATGAGTCCTATAAATTAAATTGAAAACATAGGGTGAGAATAAGAATTCCAGTAAGGATTTCAAAACAATTTAAAGAAATTCATTTTTAAAACAACAACTTTTAAAATATTTGATAACATTTTATTAATAGGAAAAAACACTTCTTGAGGAATTAAATCATAATTTTTGAAAGGTTACTAGATAATATTTTCAGAAAAAACCTCTTACATAGAAATCATATGTGTTTATTTAAAAAATTCAGGTAAAACATAAATCTGTGTCTACATACATGTACAAAAATGCATGGAATGCTGTATAATCCATAAATTGATCAAACTAATTTTAAAGGTAACATGACAAGTTGTATGTACACATTACCACATAAACATATCACTTTCATAAAATTGTGTAAATAAAAAAAAATAATGATTCCCTTAACACTTCATTTTCAATTAATGGATTTATAGATGTAACATAAGCTTCAGTTTCATCCTTTTCTATATATAACATTCCATGTTCATTCTTCACTTATTCCATATGCATTTATCACCATTATCATAAAAGTTTCATATACAAGGGATATTTATATAATTCATTAATCCCCTGATTGGTCCTATATTAGTACATAACGAGGGAATGTATAATTCCAAACTTTGTTAAGGCATATCTCCAAGCTTGTACATAATCATTTTGTCAATGCCTTGTGCCAAGACCATATGTGTAAAAAACCCCAAAATAATTGTATTCAACTACCACACATAGTTGTGAACAAAGAAAGCATCATGTTCATGAATCATTTCATTTAACTCATGAGACTCATTACTTTACCCAATTCATTGGAGCGGTGTATAATTTTGGGCGCACCCGTCACATCATTTAAGTCAAATACATTTCTCATATGCATTAGTATGGTCTTGTATTCACCGTATCCCGTACTATAATGATTACTTACATTATTAATCCATAAGTTATCAGGAGTGATGAAATTAATTCTTGCATACATATTCATACACACAGTAAATGTAATGGTAGATAGTTTGATTGTTTATGGTTATAACTACATCATATTTACTAGTGAAATGCATTGAATAAAATACCATACCTTTTCACATGTGGTAATAAATAGTACACAAAAAATAATCAGTTGTCTTATAAAAAAATAACTTTTTCATTAAACCCATTTGAACCTTATCATTCCATTGTTTACATGATTTGAATTTGAGATACCTGTTTTAATCCATGCAATGGTAATTATATCAGACTAGATTAAAATATAAAATTCAATAATAAAAGGAATTTCTTGTGACAAATTTGAATACAATGTATGGATGTAAAATAATAATTTCATGTGAAGAATTCATGTATAAATGAAAAAGTAACTATTAAATTATGCTTATGTATGTGTGTTTATATATATATATATTTGTGCTTAAGCATGAAAACAATTATAAAACCTACTAACATATATATCATTATTTAAAACCTTATAAGTAAAAATTGAAATACATATATTTATATTTGTGGTTTTGAAAATTATATAGAACCCTATATACCCAAGGTGTATACATGGTATTTTCACAACCCAAAAAAATATTAATAAATTCTTATAATTTTTGTACCCTTCAAAATCATAATTTGATCAATAAGAATAGGTTTCATGAAAATCCAATTCGGATGTGTTACATAATCAAATATATATACGTTTATACATAACCATATATACATAATTTGTAAAAATTGGTTTTGTATACAAAAAAAAAGATAAAATAAACCCTTTCATGTTTTACGTGTTTTATGAACATTATTTAAAAACAAACGATCATTGATTAAAATAATGAAAAATCCATAATGGTTCTGTTTAGTATATTCAAAAATAAGTATATATATTCAAATATACATATATATAGATTACACAAACAAAAATTAAGATTAACCCTTACAAGGGATATACACGTTAAAACATTAGTTAATATAGATGATCATATTTAAAAAAACCCAAAAAACGAGTTTGGATTGGATGCCATATAAAATTATATATATATATATATATATATATAATCCTTGGAAATGAAATAGAAGACAAAAAATGATATTCATGTGGAATTAAAATAAAAATAACTCCCTTTCATGAGTTTTACACTCTAAAAAACACTAATAAAAACATTTAGAAAACAATTTTAGGATTTTGAGAGGAAACTGCATATGTATATATATAAAAAAACAAAGGCATCCATAAGATGATAAAATCAAATAAAAATAATCCCTAACTGAGCATTAAGAGAGCAGAAGGGTGGTGCAGAGTCTTGGGAGAGGTTGAGAAGGAGGAAACCTGTAGGGTTTCAGTGTAGAACAAGGGTTTATATAATAAGTATTTCAGTATATTTTACAAAACACAGTTTTGACATAAATTATAAACAAGACGTAAGGGAAAATTAAAACTGACTAAAATAAAACAGAAAAAATATTCCAATCGACAAAAATTAATCAGGTTGATTGTTGTAATATATATATATATATTTTGTGGAAAAAATTCATGGAATGAATTAGGTATTCATTAAAATAAAATAACTATGTAGACTTATGGAAAGAGGATCATAGACAAACATGCCATTGATCGAGAAAGTATCGCGAGGGAGGTAGAAATTAGGAAGATGATGAGTTTGATGCAGACTGGTGAAAATGAGTGATGATGTGAGGAAGAAGAAGAAACAAGAAGAAGACACAGAAAAGAATAGATGGTCTAGATCACACGAGGTCTGATTAGATGGCTAAGGGAAAGCCGCGAGTTTTAAAATGGATGAACGGTGGAGATCACATCATGGATCTTATTGAATAGATGATGTGAGACGCATGATTTAAAAATAGATGAGGGGTCAAGATCAACCATGTCTGTGATTAGATGGTATAGAAAAAACACAATTTTAATTCGTGGTGGTGGAGATTCGAAGGCCAGACTAATCGAATGGTCCATATTCCATGTGATGAGATCGGACGGTCGATATTCGATTTCTAGAGAAAAAATCTCGTTCCACATCAAAACAATTGGGATTCAGAGCCATCTTTATAAACCTAGATCTCCCGAACATCTGTCATAATTCCCTCTCCCCCTCCCTGCTACCACCCCATAACGGTTTTCTACGGGGGCACTTCTGCACCCCCTGCCTCTGTGCGGCCCCGCATGGTGGTGCTGCCTTGATACTCCCTTATTTCCCTATGACATTTGCTCCCTTAATGTTAGATCATGCTTTGGCTAAGGGTTCAAGGCTCAGCCGCCTACTCTTAAAGGAGTTGTGTGAGCTTCTTGCCTTTACTCAGCCAGAGGGCTGGCCTTTGTGGGTTGATTTTTTTTTATAAAACCATTCATTAAAACATTAAAAAAAATAAACCATATAACGTTTTAAACCAAATAAAGTAAAAAAAAGTTTCCATATTTAATTTCATTAAAAAAAAGAATATTTTTTATTTTACTAGTATAAAACATGTTTTCAACTTTCTTTTAAACTTTGTAACATTAAAGTACACAAATCAATACATGAATTATAATATGTCATCACATGACCAAAAGTATAACTTCTAATTAATAAGTGTATAAAAACAAGTTTTCATATTGAAATACATAGTTTTTTTTGTCAAAAACAATATGTATACTTCTTTTTTAACGTAGGTACTTCTCTTTGGATTTTCATTAAATTCAAAAATTATTTTAAGCTTTAAAACATCATACTTTAAAATTGTAAGGATGAGTTCAATTAAAACATGTAGAAAGATAAAACCATAAAGCACTTTAAAATATAATCAAATACTTATAACATTTATAATGCTTATATACCTAAAACACAAAAAATATTCAAAATATCTAAGATAAATAGAATAATATAAATTCATAAAAGAACCCAAAAGTTATAAGATTTTATGACCTTTGCAAAAACCAACGGTCACCTACGAACCAAAATGGCTACCAATGGTCAAAAAATCCCTTATAAAAAGATTTTTTGGGTATTCAAAACTTATAAGTGACTCGGTAAAGATAGTTCTTTACATAGCCTTAATTCTTAGATCAGTTACCATAACTTTGAATGTAATGATCTTCGTTATATTGGACTCGAAGGGTGCTCAATATCTTCATGGTTTATTTGTGATATTCAGGGGTTTCTTGGTGATCTTTATAGATATCATAGTAGGTATTCTAGGTTAGTATGGTTCTTTTTGGCCATATTGAAATGTAAAATTTGAGTGTCTAATTGAATAAAATATGTCTTGTGTTAATTTTGAAAACATTTTTTTTCATAATACAAAAATTAAGCAAATTAAAATAATTAAAAATATTAAAATATTATTGTTACAAATAAAACATGTTTGGGGTATGACATCCATGTACGAAGCATAACGATCCCATCCACAACATCCTTAAGATAGACCCCACGTTCATTCATGGACCATAAGTAGGTAAGGTATGAACGTCGTGATCACTTATCATAGAATTTGTAATTTTAGGAACAAAAAGATAATAAAACTATCCAAATAAAATTATTCAATCCAAAAAAATATGGCATAAGGAAATAAACACAAGGCACTAAGAAACATGAATAAATCATAAAGAATAAGCAATGGAGTATGGAGAATAATTAATTAAACTTAAGGGACTAAATCATGAACTTCAATTTATCTTAATTAAATTATTTAATTTTTGGAAATTATTACAAGTGAAAACAACCAAAAAGGGTTTTAAAACAATTTAGTTAAAGGTGAATTTGGATTTGAAAGGAAAACATCACCCATTGGGGTGGACAACATCAAGACGATCAAGTGAAGGTCTAATTCCCCTCTCACAAGATTCGTGAAAGATTTAGAAACCATTCAATTTAATTTATTTAAAAAATTAGAGGTGTCTCCATAAAGATCCAATGCGAGGAACAACGAAACACTATATATAATGTGATGAATCTTATTGGAAAGAAATATACCACTTACCTTAGGTATGAAGAAGACCACTCATCCTTTATAGGCCCTTGAATCGAGTTAGAATGAAAGATATCAAAGAAATATACAAATTCGATGAAAATGGAAAAAATGAGGTGTCACAAGAACAATACAGTAGAGGAGAAGATGTGCTAGAAAAGTAAGGATGAAAATTTTATATCTTACCTCGAGCTTTTTAATGCATTCGACAATGAAAGATGTGGATTTCAAATAAAGGGTGGATCAAAATCCCTACAAGGAGGCGAGGAGAGGGGATTACATGTGGGCTATCGGAGATGAATGGATGAAGAATAGAAATATGGGGTTTAAAACATTTTAGGTGGAAAATTTTCATTTCCACTTAATTTCTGGGCATGAGAGTCCGCCAAACCGTGTGCCAACCTTGTACCTTATTCTAGTCAAAGGGCACATCGCATGGTTTAGAGTCACAGTTTGGATAATAATGCACAATCCATGAATAAGATCTCTATCAAGGGGTGTTTCTTCCACGAATTGGCATGCACCCCATCTCACATGGTGGCAGACAACCGTGCAACCCCATTCTCCCATATGCCGCACCCTTTCACAGTTAGGGAAACCATGCGGTCTGGGCAGTATAGTTTCTCCGAAGAGTAAAACCCAACCTGTTTCTCCCAAAACTGAGGTAACAAGATTTGAACAATCCCCATACACCCTTGGGAACTCTATTACTCCACTTGGTATCCTTTCAAGGGCGAAAGAAAGGAATTAAACATGAAAAAAGGTCTTCACATTAGATAAAAGTTGGGACGTTACAATTTTTATCACCCATATTATATATTCTATCCATGTTATTCCTCCCATTACAGGTATTTCAGGTCTCTAATTTCTTTGATTCATATCATTAGGTGATTAAATGTATAAAGTGGATCATGATAACTTTAGGGAGACTGTTAAGAATGAATTATATAGTGTTTATGTTTTATTTTGTACAAGTGATGTATGAACTCAATTTTCCAGGATACAAAAACTTTTGATCATGGAATATATTACTATAAAATTATTTATATAAAACATGATTTAATAATCATGTAAGAAAAATTTGGGTGACAAAAAGAATATACAGGAACTCTTGAAACCTCTAACCTACACCTAAAACCAAAAAAATTCCAAGCATGTAAAAAGGGAAAAAATAAAAAACATAATTTAAGTCCTAAAATAGAGAGATATGAAAAAATAAATCATCTTAATCCATAAATACCAAACATATAATACCTCCCACATCCTTGATCAGGATTATTAAAACATTATTCAACCCTGTTATTTTTCAACGTTGAGGGAATTGTTTAGAGTTTATAATATTTAAACCCAACACCAAATATTTAAAAAAGATAATGAGAATTATAGGATAAGTAATAAATATGTTCTAACCCATAGAGATGAGATATTTATAAAAGGAAAATTCTAGGTTAATAGCCATTATGAATAATTTTAAACAAAATAAAATTTAATTCTATTATGAAAGAACTAGGAATAATGGAAGCATTGAGACTTTACAAATCCAAAATCATGAAATATTGAGTCATAAATGATATGATGGATAACCATATCATCATCTATATTGGATATAAGAGAAACTATGGTATTCATATTCACTCTATAACCACTGAACTCTAACTTTTTAATGGTCAAGTACATCAGTTTGTATATAAATCAACTGATCCAAAACCATGCTTAAAGATAAACACTCCAACCCACACAATTTTCATGCATGAATCATAGTAATTAGTCACTACACTAGAAATCAAAACAACTAAAAAATAAAAATGTTCATTCATGAAGAATTTATATAAGATATATAATAATAAAGTGAATGAAAAGAACAAAAAAGAACAACCATAAATATAACTATAGTTCATATAATGAATCCCCTTTCATTAATTTTTTTTTAATGAAGACACTTAACCATCATCAAATCCCTGAGAGAGTGCAAGGAAGACCCTAAACTAACTATAAAAACTAGGTGTTACCCAAAAATAAACCTCCCACAAATATTCATATCCATGTGTGTTGTGTTATCCTTTACTTATATGCATAAAATTTCATCTTGAATATATATGTATCACAATATATATAAATTTTCCACTTTAACTCCCACATAAAATACTATTATATAGGAATATTAAACTAAATCATGTTTCACCAAGGTTCTCCAAAATACGTATTTATTATCCCCAAAAAATAGGTGAAAGGTGGACTAAGAAATTATGGAATTAATCTTTAAAATAACATCACATTATTCTAAATGCACATGGAACTTCTTTTTTGTGTCAACCTTACTTTCACATGACCATGTAGATAAACATCCTAGTGTAAAATAATGCATATAAAATAATATCAAACACCATATACATGTATCTCCTCACCAAAATAGATCATATATGATATTTTCAATGTATTGAAATCTTAGGTTATCCTTCATGTCAGGAAAATTTCCACAATAACTATTCCATGAACCTCTATCATGTGACCACGTCAAATATTCTTCAATACCATGGAATTTATAATTTTAGACATGTCTAGTGCTTCTAAAAATGGTATGAACACTCCCCTATAGGAATTTTAGTTATCCATATTCTTTAACTTATTCATTTTTTGTATAAATGAAACACCCTCTTTAATGATTTCATCAAAGATTCAATATTTTGTGTTTTAAATTTCAATTTGTGACATTGCTCTCCTCATCTACACCATAAAGATAATCATTCTATATTCCATCCAAACTCTTTCATGTTCAAAAAACTACTTAGTGGAAAATGAATTATTATGGATTAAGATCATACTCTAGTAACCCTAATGTATCAGTTAGAGGATCTAATAATTTTTAATTATCAGCATGTTTCATCCTAGTAGTAAGGGAAACTTCATGTGATCCATGTCCTTGTCCTCCATGGCGTTTCAAAATGTGTTTAAGCTTGGAAATCTTCCTCGAGTATAGCTCATTTCCACTTCCAAAAATATATACCATTTTCCCCTTTGTCATATTCATCATTTGAATACTATTTTTAGTTTCACTTAAACACTATTATAGGTTTTCCATATTAATTTTAGGTTCTATTACATTACACTATATACTATAGGTAATTTTAGTCCTCACACAGGGATGGAGAGTTAGCACAAATCTTCCACTCTACCCTTAATGGAATTTTTATAAGTGTTTTATCTAGAATTACATATAGTATAGTCATGGAATGAAAAATAGTTTTGATGAAGATGGTATCCATTGATTTCATTCCACTCCACGATCACACATTTCATTTTTTAAACATTTTCCACATTTACCAATCCCATGTAATTTTTTCCTATTGTTTGGTGGACACTTGATAAGATATAATACAATATGATACCATCATGGTTCTCTCTTTGTTCCAAACTATGCCAGAATATCTTACTTTTATATATTATGGGCTAATTCTTGGGCTTCAATTCTCCATTTAATCCTCATGCGCTAGCCTATCTTGACTAATATAAGGTCACATTTCCCCCCATTTCAATTTTTTTCCTTCATATCACTTTCACTTCACTCTAAAATCTACTAAATTTGAATTTAATTATTTCTTGACATTTAAATATTGAAATAAATTTAATTGGGAAAGAATCACTATTGAAAAAAAAAGTATTACTTTAAAAAATTGAATAATGTATAACTATCAATGATTTAAAATATAAAACAGTTTATCAATTTAATATACAGATAAAATATTTTATTTTTATATTGTAGAAAATTATTAATATTTTCACTCACATATTACTTTTAATACAATTATATAGGATAAATTATAATAATGTGAACCATGTTATTCCAAAAAAAGCATTATTTCTTTTAGAAAATCCATTTTTATTACACATCATATGTTTTTATCTTGTTACATGAGAGAAAATAAATTAAAAATACACATAACATTAGTTTATCAATCATGTCCACCACGTAATGTAAAATATATCATCTAAAGCATGAAATCATAGTTTATTTTAAAAAATATAACTTCATATACCTTTATAGACGTCTTCTCATTTATGATCTTCTATACACATATAGAATAATTTTATAATGTGAAATCAGTACCATGTACTATTTTAAAATTAAAAAATTGACTTTTATAACATGAAAAATTAATATACACTCTATATAAAGATTTAACTTATCTTTAGGGTATTATAGAAAATTAAATTTATAATATTCCGACTTTTTGTAATGGATCATTTACCCCCATTTCATGATGTAATCATTTTGCTTCAATGAAATTGGTTTGGGATATTCCTGACCATTATTTCATTTTTTATCCAAAATGTTAACACTTGTTTATTTATACCATCTTATTGAAACATAATATTGAAACTATAATATATTTTTTATCCACCCTTAGTATATTAGTAAAATTAGGTTAAAATAAATTTAAATCATTCATCTTATAGATAAAAATTAATTATAAAAATTTATTTTGGAATTATTACAAGATAATGTTCATTGCAAGATCCAGCCTGAGTGGAAACCCCCATTTTTCAATATCATAATTACACCCAATAATATTAGTATGTGAGTAGAAAGTGAATTACACTAAATCATAAAGAAGTAATTTTTTATAGAATCTACTTATTCCTCAAATATTTTCTATTCTTAATAGTGACTCTTTTTGTTTTTTATCATTATATTAGAATATATATTTTCCCATTACTTCTATAACATAGAATACATATACATAAGAAAGAGTATATATATATATATATCAATATAATATTTCATATTCCTATTTTAACTTTAAGAGATTGAACCTTCTTGGTCTGTTTGTGTTTTATGGATGTCAGAGGTGTTAAGTGAAGTTTGCTGGAAGGGAGGTGTTTTTAATGTTAAGATTTCATGTAAAAGAGGTATATCATGGTTTGAACAAGAGTGTTCCACTATTAAGGGTTTAATGTAAGAGAGTTTAGTTCTATAGTTTCATGCCTTATGCTATGAAGGGTCAAGTCTTGATGTATTTCTTGTGTTGTAGTGCGGGTTGTGCACCATGAGATTTTGGTGCTATGCTGCATCGAGTTGGAATCATGGTTACTGTTTGAGGGGTATTGGTCATGGAATAGTTCATCCCGATTCATTTTTTACATAAGTTTACATGATGTTTTGAGTTTAAACTTATGTATCACTACCTCATGGCATGATAATCTTTGTTCAAAATGTTAAGTGTCTTCAAGAGTTTATTAAATTTTCAATAAGTTTTTATTGGGTAATGGTCACTTTTATCATGTCATAAATTCTTGTCGACTAATTTTTAGGTTACATATTTTTGTGTATCATTGTTCCATGGTTGTATTGTTTCACCATGGATTTATTCAGGGTTACAGCATATTTTTTATAGATTCATGTACAAAACATGAATAACTTTCTTTCATCACGGACTTCATTGGATTAATGGAGTTGATGAATTTTTTATTGTGAGATTTTTGGTGGAGATAAGGGATACCATGATATAATTTTTAGAGGTGTGTACATATTATCCTTTTTATAGTGCGACCTAGAACTATCCCATCACAATTCCATAAATTTTATTCTCTAGTATAAATTTTAAATAAAATTTAAATTATTATATATTCCTTCATTTTCCCTTATACATCAAGAAACCAAAGGTGTGTCCTTATAGACCTTTGAGAACCCTTTGACCTATTTTTTCCATCAATATTATGATATCAGCTGATTTATGATCCAAGGTGAATAGTCTTCCCCTATTTTTTGTTATTTTTGTTCCCTTATCCATAGAAAGGTTATGGATATAGTTCAGATTTGAATTTTATTACATTTAGTTGTATTTTTATAGAGTTTTCTATGATTTAGGTTTTTGGGGTTTTTCCACAAGAACATGGATTTTCTATTATCTCTCTCCCATTGTTCTTTATTAGAGATTTTTGAAACTTTGGTTAAGGTAGTGGATTAAATATTTCTCTTTAATTTATGTGAAATTGTGAAAATATCATTTTTTTAGTATAGGAATAGAATAGATTAACCTATGAAAGTGAATAACATGAAAAATGAAATTAAAGAGGAAAATACGGATCAAATGAGATTTATATAAATGCATGTTATTTGAATATGGTAATTAATCCAGGTTGATATGGGTGTTGTGTAGATACCTTGTTTGGTTGTGTTGATGTTATTGAATAACCAATCATTAAAGGTAAATTATTTAAAGTTACTAAAGAAATAGTTTCTTTCAAATCTATAATCTTGGTATTGATGTATATGCTGGAAACCAATAAATCATATGAAGGGAATGATTAAAGAATGTCTTTTTACGATGATTTTCTATTGGATTGATGAAGTTTGGTGATATTGTATTATATTTTCCTTTCTCTGGACATGATATCCTTAGCTAGGGGATATTTTGGTTTGTTTTGGGGTGTTTTTATGGGTTGTAGAGTGCCTTTTGTGGCCAGTTTTCCATCGATATCATGGGGAGATATGATTGATGTTTAAGAGGTGGAATGATTTTATGTTTGTTGGTTTTGGAAAGGGTAGGGGTAGTTGGAGAAATTTTTTTTTTGGTTGTTGTGTCCATGATAGGATGATGATCTTGGATAACACATAGTCACTCGATGACATGGAATATGGGTGGTAATAATGAATATGATGATATTTAGTGGGACAAAATTTAATAAGTGGTGGCCATTAATAAACTATTAAGGGTTAAAATGAATGGTTAATGGATATGATAAACATGGTTGATGGATAATAAATTATTTAAAATTAAATTTGGAAAATTGAAGGGGGGAATGAATGTAACAATGCTAGTAAATGATAATTCTAGAAATTGAAATGCTGATGTCATTAAATGGAAAGATGATATTCACTATTACAAATATTTTGTGTTGAAAAGTAGGAATAGTTTGTGGTATAATATTGGAAGTTATTTTTAACCATGTTGGTGGTGGTCTAGTAGCTATGATGGGCACTATTATATTTGTTTTGTATAAAACCTTGTATTGAGATTATGTGTGCGTATGCTATATTTTTTATTTTCTCGTGATTTATTATGCTCCCAACTGATTAGGATATCCTTATATACACCCAAAGGGTTTTAGTTCTGGGTGTTTACCCTAATATTCATATTATTAAAGGAATCTATGAATGAAATCTCAATCTTTCATAATCTCCCTTATAGAAATATAAAAGGTTGTAATGACATGAGGTAATCATTCAAGAGTTTTATTTTCCATAGATTAGACTGAAAATTATGTGATGTGATGATGATGGGATGATTATGTGAAAGAGAATATGAAAAAAGGTGGGGGTCAAGCATGGTTGGAGGAGGGAACAAGTTTTAAGTCTTTCATGTTTATAATACCCTATTATGATGAGGCTGTGATGTGTGGTTATTGTGTGGTAGTGGTGATGAATATGTTATAATGATGATGCAGTTGTGTTATGTGGTATATGGTTATGAAATGGGATATAGTGTATGATTACATAACTATGGAAGAGATATAAGTGATAAGACATTTTCTATTTGGGTATGAGGGTAAAAAACCAGTGAGGAAGTGATTGAGTTGTAATGTATTTCTATATTTTATTGATAACATATTATTATACTTTGATGTTATATTAGGGAGAGATTATTTGTAATGTTTGGTTAAAGATGAACTAACGTAGGTGAATGTTGGTTCAATTTTCTATTTAATGAGGCATTAATACATTCTTCTTCATTTTCCAAAGAGGGAATGAGGAGGATCCAACTGAGTATACTTGTATGATGACCCCTATGTATAAATTTATTTTTTAGGTTTCCCAGAGGGAAATGGTTACGAATATAAATAATACTGTTTTGAGGATTAAAGATATTGTCAGTGTCATTCCCTTAGTAGTTTTATTTTTTGTATTTTATTTTGGATTTTTTATCTATAATTTTTTTTACTTTATGGAATATTTTTTTCTATTTTATAATACATGGTTTATTAGTGCTTGGATTTATGTACTTGGTATTATGAAGGAAATGTTTCTCATTTTTGTGGTTTATACCATTATTATTAGTTACCAATATGTGTCCTATTGAAGGCAGGATTTACAGTCCACTCTCACCATCACTGTAAATCCAAAAGGGGTTCCTAGTGGGGAAGAGTAAGTATAAAGTGGCATCAAAGATATATATAAAAGTTAAGATGAAGTTGTACTTCAGAAATAGTTATTATTTCATGGTATTGGTAAGGAAATAATTCTAGTTGATCCTAGTGTGTATTGGAACAAGAGAAACCTGATAGGACATAAGATATTAGGGCTTGTTGTGACCCTACCTAAGGACCTTCACCTTACAGAACCCCCAAAAAAGATAATTATCATTTTAGGGTAGATAACTATAAAAGGTTCATGTATTATGTTTGTATATTAATATGGATGAATATTTTTGTTTTGTGGGAAATTAAAATGAATCTAATTAGTTAATCCTTTATAAATTCCATGATACCTAGTTGATGATTTTTCTGCTTACATGAAGACATGGTTTTTGGTCATCTTCCATGTGTAGCACGTACTATTAAGGTGAAATAGGATGATCTTCTTGAACATCCTATGGTTAACCTAGTAAAGGATGATGAGTCTTTGATGTAGATTCTATATGATTTCCATCATTATAGCTAGTGAAATACGAAGGGAGTGTCTCTAATCCAGAGATAGAGCTCTGGTTTGTGGAGATAGATGTCAATTTTATTTTGATTCATGGTAGTATATATAATTAGTTCCCATTGGTCATTACTTATATAAGATAATGTGTTAAACTATGATGGTATTAAATTATGAGAGAGAGAGAGAGTAGTTTTATAGTTCATATTATTATTTCTAAAATCTGTTATATGTAGAATTTCTTTCATTGACAATGAAAGAAATGAAGAGGTAAATGTTTCTATCCCTCTAGTATGAGAGGTTGAGTGTGTGGGAGCTCAATATTTTATTCAAGAATATTCGTTGATTTTTCATTGATCTTTTTCATGATGTAGAGGAAAAATAATGACATTTTTAGGAGGCTCTACATCTCGTTTTTCATTTGAGGCTGACCCATTTATGTTGTCTATATATTTGGAGGTGATGAAGAAGGAAGTGTTCATTGAGAAGACAAATGTAGCATCAAGATCGTTATCTTTCATCATATTTCCAATGTGGTATTTAGTGTTCTTTTCAATTTTAAATATTCTATAGAACTTACTTCAATCCTTATAGTGATACTCAGTTATAATGAACCACCCAAATGACAATGTATATTATATAGGAAAAAATTTTGGATTTTAGTGGATTGTGGGTGAATCATCATCCAATTTTTTATCATTTATATAATAATTTCAATAAATCTTCACTTAGGATGGTTATTTATGAGAAATTTTAAAATCTACTTTTAAAATCTAATTTTTTTTGGACTGATGTTATAGAGTTGATGGTCTCTGGGTATGATGTTGTGGAGAGGATGTAGTTGGTGCAAGACCTTCGAAAGACTTATTCTGATTGAAGGTGGATTCCTTTAGATTTAAAGGGTAATGGTTTTCTTTTTAAAAGTGTTTCAATTCAATATGGGTAAAAAATGTTTTGTTGAGGGAGTAATATTTATCCCCAATTCAATAATCATCTTGAGGTGTTGGATCACATCAGTGAGGTGGAATGTGAGTTATCACATTTTCTATAGTTAGAAAATATCCACAATGTTTTCCATGTGTTGTATCTTCATTGATATCCTCATGATGACTCATATGTCATTGATTTGGGATAGTTATATGTATAAGATAATATATAATTGCTGGAATAGTCAGTTAAGATTCCAGATCATCATGAGAAGGTGGTTTATGGGATATAAATTCCCTTGGTTATTTTTTTTGGGTTCATGGTGACTTAGAGGAATATACATGGGAATTATACTCAAAGATGTGTGATTTGACCCTTTATTTGTTGTGAACCTTATTTTTCCTTGATGTTGAGATGATTTTTTGGTGTAGTTTTGACTAGATCTTTTTATTTTTTGTGTTTAATTATGTTTTAGTGATGATGTTGATTCTACCTAAGAGGTACCACTCAAGTAAAGTTTGGGTTTGGGAAATTTTTTCCCTATTTTGAGTTTGGTTTTGATTCATGTGGATGCTAATAATTTTATAGGTATAAAATCTAATGGACTAGAACTTATCAGAATTGTATTTTGTGTTTTGTGGGTGTTGTAGGTGTCATGTGATGGTTGAGGGATGAGAGGTGTTTTGATATTTGAGTTTTCAGCTATAAGAGGAGTGTTGTGGCATTTCCATAAGTTCTACACCATGAAGGAATGAATATAACAGAGTGTAGATCGATATTATAGTGTTTCATTGTATAAATGGTTGAGTTACAATGTGATTCTTGAGTCATGGTGTAGGGTGTGAGACATAAGAGTTTGATACCACACAATCTTGAGTTGGAGGCCTTGATGCAACATAAGGGGTCTTGTTTGTGGTGTTTCAGATCCCAGGTTTTTTTATATATTGTTATGTGAGGTTTTAGGTGTACCCTTATGTATTAATTCTTGAAAACATTAAGATATTTGGTTTTCTCATGAAGGGACATAGAGAGTTTGTTTAATTTTCAGTGAGTGGTTATTACAGCAAGATCATAAATACCTTGGTGTAAACTAAAGGGTGGTTGATTTTGTGGTTTTCTTTTTTAGGTATCATTACATTTTGGTTATTCTATTGTGTCACGACATAGTTCAGGGATGTGCCATGTTTTTTGGCAGATTATATGTCACGAAATGAGAAATTTGGTTTCATTTTGGCCTCCATAGGATGAATGAAGTATAGAAAGTTTGGATGTTCATATTTCTTGAGAATATAAGTGATATCACAACATGATTTTTAGAGGTGAATTCATCATATCTCCATTATAGTGTGACCAAGACCTATCATGCCATGATTCCTTAAAATTTTCGTTTTATTATAATTTTTAAATACCATTCATATTATTCTATATTTTCTAATTTTTCTCAAACCCGAAAATCATGTAGGTGAATCCTTAGAGACTTTGAATTCCATTTGACCTACTTATCTCTCAAACTCAAGAGATCAATTGACTTATGATCCAAGGAGATATTATCTTCTTTTATTTTAGGTTATATCCCTATATATATTCTTAGAGAGTCTATGGATGAAGTTTAGATTAATTATTGTGGGAACTGGTTATGGTTTTTATGGAGGTTTTTGTACACTATTTTGATAAGATTTATCCTTTGTGAACTTGGATCCTTGGTCATATCTCTCTCTAGGGTATTTTATAATGACAATTGAATCTCTAGTTATGGTCTAGGATTCAAGAATTATCCTTTAAATTTGTGAACTTGTGGAACTATCGGGATTATATTTACATTGGGTATATATTTTGGATTAACCTAAGAATGATAATAACCAGAATAATGAAATTGATGAGGAAAAATTTGGAACAAATTATATTTATGTTAATTTCTATTAATGGCATGTGTTGATGAATTTGGATTAATATATATACAATTTAGAGACCTTGTTTGTTGTTATTGAAATTCATGAATCACATATCAAAAAAGCACAATCATTTAATGTTGTTAACTGAATATTATCTTGGAAATATGAAATTTGTTTAATGATTTATATGTTAGAAACCTACAATTAATATGAAGGGAATCAATGAAGAGTGATTATTTATTGTAATTTGTTGTTGCTTTGATGTATTCTTCCACTGTTGGATTGTGGTTACCTTTCTATGGATATGGTAGGATCATTTGGGTAATCTTTTATCTTTTTTGTGGTGTTTAGGATGTTTTTTAATAGATGGAATGGGGAGATGTGATTAAGGTGAAAGAGGTGGAATTATGGTGTGCTCATAGTTTTTGGATGGTGTGGTTGCTTTTGGAATGTGTTTCTGTGGTAGTGGATGTGGAAATGAAAGGAGGATGATGCAAGATGTGTCATAGTTTCTTGATAACATATAATATATTTGGTATAATAACAATGATGATGGATATTTTGGTTGAATTTAACAATAGATATGTGTTAACAAACTATTAAGGGTCGAAGTGAATAATTAATGGGTGAGGGAAACATAGTCGATGGATAATTTATGGGTTGACATTATGTATGGATAAAATAATGGAATAATGAATGTAAAAGTGGTGGAAATGGTAAATATAGAAATAATAATGATGATGCTATTAAATTTAATGTTTATTGTAACTATTATGAATGTTTTTTGTGGAAAGGTGGGATTGGTTTGTGGTATAGTATTGGAAGTGGTTGTTATGTATGGCAGTGGAAGTTTGGTAATTTTAATGTGTAATAGAAGTGTTTTTTTATGGTTATGTACTAAAAACATATGTACATGATACATATGACATAATATGTTTCACCCAACATGTTATGCTATGTTAATGCATCTTACATCTCATAGGATGACTACATGCATCTACTAAATATTCATGACTTCATGAGCATGCATCCTCCCACACAGTTTCATCAGTTATAAACCATATTTAATGGATTGAATGGATTTCATTTATTGAAGGAATTTAATGAAAAAATCCAATGGGGATAAACGTATTCCAATATAGTGAATATGGTTGAAATATTTCATTAAATGAAATTTATCAAGTATGGATATAAAAAATGATAAGATCCTTCCTATTGGGTATAAACAATTGTATTCAAGCCTCTTTATACTCTCTTCCTTTTTAGACATAGGTGAAGGTTCTTTCACCCCTTATATATTTTTGGGTACTCTAGAAATTCTATTGGATTATTATTCCAACGTACCCCAATCTCAGGAAGGAGTTTTTTTATACTTCTTATGTGGTATTTATCTTCCATACAATGGATGTTAAATATAGATTAAACATCACCAAATATATGACTTGTTTTTTTATTCATTTTGATTACATGTTGATTCTATCAAGGATAAAATAATAACTTATATGGGTTTTATTCCACTCAATTTTTTCATATGATGAACCTCTAAAACGCATTTGTGAAAATAGAGACCACATATTCTTAGAATCAATATATTATTAGGCATAACCTATGAAAAAAAATCTCAAGTGGGAGATTATTCTATCTAGTTATATAATTAGTAATGTTTTGGAAATTATTGATAGGTAAATTTTTGAATGTAACACATTGAAACATGAGTGAAAATCCTTCAATAACACTATGTCATGGTTTGGTCCATCAGAAGATCCTTCACCAGACATCGTCCAGTGGATGGGGTTCAACAAAAATGGTCCAACAGAAATAATCCATTGGATAGAGTCTAGAAGATGGAGTTCATTGGATGGTATCAATTATATAATTTTTAGTATATAGAGGTTTATGGAATGATATAAATGGATATATTCTCAATAGATGTTGTAGTACAGGTGAACAATTCCTATATTCACGAGAAAGAACATTGTGTCAAGATCAATGAAATGTGTAAGGCAGAGTCTATGAAATTGAAAGGGGAAGATCTCAGTTGATCTAAAAAAAATTGTAATTATCTGGGTAAATAAAATGAGGGTTCCAAAAAGAGCTATTTCTAATAGATTTATGAAGTTTTAGAGGTTTTTCAAGTGTTGTTTGGAAGTCACTCTAATGGAAAAAATGTGGGTGAAACCTGGAAGAATTCTTCCTATGCATGGAAGGAAATTTTAGTTAAAGATTTAGTGAGAATCAGAAGGTTATGTGATATGTTCATCATGAGATATAAGTTGAGGTGGTTGACGATAACGATGATCGACCATGGCTCACATCCATTAATGGATATCCATGAAATTTAGATGGTGATGCAGACTAGATGACTAGCTAGGGCCCTCTATTATAAGGACGTTTGACCACCTCTAAAAAATGTATCATGAGTGACTGTATATCATGGATGAAGACTGAAAAAGGTAGAGGTGTCCCACTTTGAATGGGGATACCTATACACATATCAATTAGTGTCTATAAGGACCATGTCTAGACATACCATGATTGAACGAACCTAAATTGGATTGAAGAACCAAAGGGTGAAAATGTTGGTGGAACCCATTCCAGTTATCAATGTAGGGTATGTATGTTTATCCTTGTAACCAGATGTTATTCTAATGAAATAAATGAATCGATTCCATTCTCCCATGGATATAAGATTCATGTCAAAACCACATTATCCCTATTGTCCGTTGTGGTTTTGCATTCATGCATCTCATTTGTTTGGGTGGATTATTTATTTGTTCAGTAAGGGAAATCCGAGAAGGAATTCGATTTATTATTTCATCGAAGAAATGAATCAATATTGGGGTTATAGGGATAATTAACTCATGAAGAAAAAGTCTAAGGGGATATTACAATCATCAGTGCTTTTGAAGGTCTTTTTGCATTGGTTCTTTTGGTAGAGTTTATATGATTGCCATCACAGTGAAGTTACGTCAGATGGTTCTATCGGACTGAGGCATGTCTGATAATGTTACCAGATAGAGTTCAATCTTGTGGTTGGTTGGGTAAAATCCCCCAAACATGTTTTGTATAGTGTTAAGTGAACAACACAATTTATGAAAATTGTAACTAGTACTCCTTGAATTTATGTTTTATGAAAATTTAATTTTAATATATCCACTAGACGTTACGTTAAATTGTTAACATAATATATAGTGAATGACATGAATTATGTTAAAAAGATAATGTAATCTACGTCACTACTATGAGAAAACAGAGCATCAGAGTTTTATGTTATTTATAAATTTTTCATAAATAATGGAATAAAATATTTTGGAATATTTATATTATTTATAAATGTTTTTTATAAATTAATTAACTATAAAACGTTAATGGTGATTTATTTTAGTGTTTTTAAAATTAATGTTATAAATAGTAATGAAATATTAATGAGTTAATATTAGGAATATATTTTTAAAATTTTTATAGTTTATAAAATGTTTATAAATCATTATAAAATGTATTGTTAGAATATTTTAATTTATAAAATTTTTATAAATTAGATTAATTATAAATATTTTTAATTAATTATATACATCTCTAAGAAACATTTATTAAAATATTAAAAATAATAAATTTTAATTTTTAAAATATAGTTTTACTAAATTATATGGAACTCCATGTGATTTTAAGATAGTTTTTTTATTTAGAGACTGTAAGAGTGATTTTTAAAGATTTAATAAATTAAATAAATAAGCCAAAAATATAAAAGTTTTTATATTTAATATTATAATGTTTTCATTATTAATTAATTTGAATTGTTTAATTTTTTTGGGTCCATATTTTAGATATTATTTAGACACCGTCAATGTTTTTTGATGACTGATTTGATCCAAGGTTTAAATATTAGTAATGATTTAATATTTTTATTATATGGAATAGTTTAAATAATATAAATTAAGTTTTAAAATGTTCATAATTCCTAAATTAGCACATATTTAAATTTAATTTTTGTATTATCAATTTTATGAAATAGTTCAAATTAAATGTGGTTTTAAAGTGATTATATTCCAGATTATGGAATATCTATAATGTTCAGATTAATTATATAATGTTTATCACATTAATTTATTCATAAATAATTATAAATTATAATTTTGAGGTTTTCTAAATATTTTTTATAAGCTTAAATGAAATATGAGATATTCATATTATTTGATAAATATTGTGTTAATTGTTTTTATAAATTATTCATATAGTTTATAAATGTGCTATGAATTATAATTATCATGATTTATAAAATTGGTTTTGTAGACCTATTTCAAATATAGATTTTCAGATTTATTTCTCATGATTATATATAATGTTTATTAATTTATTTATTCATTAATATTATTAAAATTTATAAATTTTTTTACAGAATGTGTATAATGTGTATGTTAAATATAAAAATTCAATTTTGTTTTTAATAATAAATAAATTGTTTTTTTATGTTTTTATTCTTTTATATTATTCATATTTATAATTTTTTTGTAGAATATGAATAATGTGTATGCTTTATTATGTGATTAATTATTTCTATGAGATAAATACTCTCATTATATGCCTGCTATGACTCAATAAAACTTAGTTTTTCATCCACATTGACCTAAGTTTTTAATTTGATTTATGATCTTGACAATAGTTTTTGAATATAGTTTTTTCATATTAGGTGTTGGAGATATCATGAATTAAATAATATCTTGAGTAAAGTGACCTTAGTTGTAGGGACTTAGGTTGAACTACCCACTAGATTAAGGTCTTATAAATTGTTCAAGAAAGGTGAGGGGTTGGCTATCTATCACTCGAGGATTACTCATGCGGAGATTTTCAATATTATATAGCTCTTTGAATTATATTAAAATTTAATGTAACTTATACAAAAGACGTATCCAGATAGGACTAAATATAATTGGTTTTTTTGGATGATTTACAAAAACTATGGGTTGTGTAAAAATTATACATTAATTCTATGTAACATATTAATTTAGTGGATAAAATTGGGATTCCAAAACAAAATAACTAGAATCACACATACATAAAAGAATAAACCATAAGAAGATATAAATTTCATATGTTGAAATAATTATGGATTTAAAATCCATATGATGTATATTAAATTAGTGAGACTATGAAATACCATTAAATACTATGTTTGATATTTCTTCTAATGTGGTACATGTTAAGACCTTGATCATCCAATTGGGTAGGCTGAGCTCAGTTGAGTACCACTATATTATCTTATGTAAGGAAAGAAAGATATGAGTGACTCTATATTATCTTGTCGGGTAGGTAGATATCAGCTAAGATCCACTTAATTGTCTCTTTTTAGATTATTATTGGAATTTTCATTGGGTTATACTAACTTTGAAACCCAAATGGTTAGGATTATATAGGAATAGATATGGTTTTATCGATATTATGGATTTGAAAAAGGGTTATCCTCTCAACTAACCAAGAATCATATATGATATGATTAGAAATTTTTGTCTACTGAATATAGTCATGGATTATTTATGCGAAACAATTTGTGTAAGTCGTGATGAAATATGGATCTTGACTCACTAAATGGGATTTATGTAAGAGGTCATCAGTTTTAGTGGGATTACTTTCATTAAAACCCATTAATGAAATTTTATAAAATATGATACTTTTATGACGAAATATTCTATTAAAAATAAATAATATCATGATCACCAAACCAAACATTATGATTTACCCTTGAGTAGGGAAAAATTAACGTAAGAATCTACCAAGAATGGTAATATAAGAAACAATCTCATGTGATATTATATCTATTAAAGAAAAATAATTTTCAATAAAAAATATATTTATGTAGATTAACATGTGAATCTAGATTCTAAAAAGAAATATATAATGACTCACTTAGGGTTATAAATTAATTCGATGCAAAATGATCCAAGTAATGTTACTCTTATACACCCAATATGTTTGAGTATTTCATTGATATGCAAAATTTTTTATATGATAATGACTTTATTAGATTAAATATTTCATTAAGACTTATTTTGGTTAAGAAATTTATTATTTTTTCATCTAGGAAAATGTTAGGACAAGATTAATGAATTTAAGAAAATATTACTCAGTATAATCAAGTATTTAGAATTAGGGGAATAAAATTTTTATGTATAGGTTGTTGAACTTTAATGACCATAAAAGTGTTAAAAAGTTTAAATTGGGAGACTAAAAGTTTTTTTTGAAGGTCTAACAATGTTCTTGGAGAATATAGTTGTATATAATGTCTTGAAATCCTTATATTTTATTATTTTTATATCTGAAGGATTTTTTTAAAATATATGGATTGTCCATATTATAATTTTTAAAAAAATCAGTTCATAGTTTATCAGGGAATTATTAAACCAAATGTATTATTCATATGTTTTTTAAATATAATGATGTTAAAAATTCAGCATAACATTTTTATAGCTTATAGTTTATGTTGAAGTTGTGTAGTAAAGAGTTTCAACATAAAGTTTATGAATGTAAAGGAATATATCAATATCAGATGAATTTAAGTCAAATATGTGTATATTTGTTTCATTTATCTTATATGATATGAGGAATTGTTTTCTAACAAAGATATTTCATGAACAACATGATATGATTAATTGAAGAAAAATGGTTTTATGGTTCATTTAATTATATTACATGTTTTAAAAGGAAAGAAGGATAAATTTTTTTATATAGGATCAAATTTTCTTATAGTTATTTCTTAAAATACGAGGGAATATATTCCAACCATTCAATACTGACATGTTTTAAAGAATAATATTATACTCATGAAATTAATCCATGCACAAAGAATACCATATGTGATATAGAAATATCATTTAATTAATTTAATATTACTATAAAAGAAAATAAGTTTTATTTTAAAACACAAAGAAGATTTTGATGGATCATAAAAGAATATTTTGAGTAGGATATTATGGCTAAGAGGGTAGTGGGGGTATAATTAATCATAAAAAATTTCAAATTGAACTATTAAAAGATTATACCAGTAAAAAATTAAAGTGACATCCTAAATATTTTAGGATATTTGATGGTAAATTAAAATGTAATGATTTATATTTATATATTGTATGATAGTGTATGTCACTTTATCCTATAATATTTAGGACATACTGGTCAGTAACAATGTAAAAAAATTACCATGATTCCATTTTTATGTTTGCAAATCTTAGTGTATTATTATTCATTATTTATTTCATTTCATGACAATTGGTGTTCCATGAGTCCCTTTTAAAAATTCCTATAAGATAATATTCAACATGGGATTAAAATTATGATATAATATGGCACCAAATATGAATATGTAAAGTTTATAAATAGTTTTAAGCAGAAAAAATCATAACATTTATTGTTGTGAATTTAAGAAGTCTGAATAAGTTTAATGAGTTAAATATTAGAAATATAATCCCCAAGTCACACCTATTCCCAAAATTTATGTCATCATACATATTACTCATTAAATGGTTTAGTGGGAGAGTTTTATTAGGTGGTCCCATAAATACGCAAAGGGAATTACATATAGATGTAATGAGTCAATGAAACCCTAAAAAACGAGGATAACATGAATATGGAAATATAGTTTAACATATATGATATGATAAACATTAGATTATGTGTTTTTTGTAAAATATACTTAATATTTCTTAATAATATAATATTTAACATTGTTTTATAATAAAATTAAAGCTTTATTTATCATTCATTCATGTGTGCTACATTTTACATTATATGAATGATTGAATGATAATATCCCATTAAAGTGTGACTTTGAGTTATCCATAATCGAAGATCATCATAGATTATTATGTGTTGTTGTGACATGTTAAGATTAGAATTAATATAATCATTTAGTAGTTTCAAAGGGTAGTATATGAGAGACAAACAACATATTCATAAGGTAATAAATAGAGACTTATTACTTGGATTGACTCATTAATGTATATATCTTGGAATGTCATATAGTCATCAATATGAATAAGGGGGTATTCTTATCATCCATCCCATTTCCTATGTTTGGAGAGATATATAGAAGGATAGAATTAATATTTTGATACCTTACTTATTCATGTAAAAAAGGTGACTTGGCTAATCAGGGGATGGTTGGGTATATTTTCGATTATGTCATTAGTTAGAGTACAACCAAGATTGGATTTTTACACTTTTATGATTATTAAATACATCTAAAACTTGATTTAATTATAAAAAATAAATTCATAACCATGATTATTTAGGTCAAATATGATGTGATTATCTATATAGATGAGGTCACATGTGAGCTGCTCATCTATTGAATGTTGTATTCATTGACTTGGTTAGATTTTTTTGAGAATCAAGAAAATATGAGATGTACTATACTAGATTGAGATGTTAATAGTCTTATTGTCATTATATGTCATGTAAAACAATATTATAAAGGTATACATATGATTTATGTGATACATCTTATGTTTGACATGGATTTATAAAGATATGAGTGTGTTTGATGGCTGTCATAGTAGACCACTTAGAATCTTGAGTAGCACCATTCATTTTATAGAGGATTCCCTTTTCGTAAATATATGAAATATAGATTTCATATATGTGTTCAACACTACTAAGACTTATAGGGACACATATTTGGGCCTTTGGATAAGAATTAAGTTTTAGACAAAGCGTTTGATCCAAAATAAAGAGATTTCCAATGAAGTCGTATCCAAAAGGAGGTTTGGATGGATTGGAAAAGATTTGGGGATTTATTAATGGTTTTATTTTAGATTTTAGTGTAATTGGTATATTTTTTGTTATGAAATATTAAAATTTGTATGTGATAGATATGATAGAATAAATTTTACCCAATATTTTAAGTTAAGTTCATACATATTCCACCTTGCAGGCTAAGTACATGCATCTACCACATATAAATAACTTTATGTGAATGAATCATCCCATGTGGGTTTGTTATTTATAATATTTTCTCAATGGATTAAATATATTTCATTCATTTATTGAATTAAAAGAATCATTCCAATAAAAATAATGTATGATCATATGTTGAATATGGTCTACATGTTTAATTAAATGAAATTCATTAAAGATATCTTTATAAAGGGATGAGATCCCATTAGCTGGGTATAACTGATTGTATAAAATCCTACTAATAGTATCTTCATCATGAGATGAATTTTAAAATGTTCCATGATACCTGAATCGTTGTAATCACCACATGGGTATGAAGATTTTTCATACTACTAAGACGATATTTATTAATAGAATAACAAAGAGTTAAAGATGTATTTTAAATCACCACATGTATAAATGGTTTTTTATTAATTGATTTTATATATTAATTATGTTAAGGATATATCAAGCACATATGCGGGGTTTTTATGCTATCCTTGTTCATATGATGAACCTCCAAAACGCATCAACTTGGTATAAACCCTTGGATTGTGTTTTTTTGTGGCCATGATATATGTTTAATTTTATTTTGAATTATTACACAACCCTTCCAATATAAACAACCTTACAGATGCCCAATGGTAATTGGTTTTTGGAATATCACTTAACATCTAGGTTGGAGAGGGAATGTATGATTGACTATTCCCTCTTCTCCTCTCCCTTCCAGGACAAGAAAAGGTTGTGATTACCTAAGGTTTTGATGAAGGGGTTATGATAGATAGATGTTAGAGTTTAAATTAATGGATATGATGATGATTTTATAAACAATGCAACACATGTTGGGGATCATGCATGGTAGGAGGGAATGAGGTTGATATTATTAATGCTCTTGACACCCTTCTGTGATGAGGCATAAATGTGTTGTTTTGGTAGGTTATGTGTGTGTGGATATATGATGATGATAACTAGGTTGTGGTATGTTGTATATGATTGTGATGTGTGATATAGTTTGATATAAAAATAATATGGAAAGGATGTAACTTCCAAGATATTTTAATTACTTTATGAGAGAGATAAACTATTAGGGATGTGGTTTCAAGATAATTTCTTCATATATTCTTTCAATACATTGTTATTATACTTGGATGTGATATTTGGGGAGAGTGACTTTGTGAGGCTGGGTGATAGATGACCTGATGTTGGTTCAATTTGGTTCTACTATATATTCAATAAGGAATTAGTATGCTTCTTCTACTTTTACATGAATGGATTTTAAGAGTATCCTACTATGTATTATTATATGCTCAAAAATTTGTAGAAATTATTTATTTAGGTTTCCTCCAGGGAGTTGGTGACCGAGTTGGATATTAATTGATCAAGGTTTGGAGCTATTTCGGGATTCACTTCATTAAAAACTTCCTTTTGATAATTTATTTTTTATACCTTGTTTTTTATGAAATTTTACGTGAATTTTTTGATATTGGTTTTTACTTTATATTATGGAGTTTTTTAGTGGTTGTATTATAATATAGGTATTATGAGGGTAAGTTATGCCATTTTTTTATATATACTCTTGGTGATAGTCAGAAACTTGTGGCCAATTGGTGGTGGGTTTTTGGGGTTACTCTCACTTTCATTGTATGCTGATGAGTGATTTATATTTGAGGAGGGTCATAATAATAGACATATTTTTCTATATGATTAGATATATAATATTGTGTATTAAGTGTTTTCCATAGTAAGAAAAACTTCACCCCATGTATGAGAGATATTTTCAAATATTTATATCAGTTAAGTAACTTACTACCATTTTCCCTTATCTTTCCAATTTTTTTGAATGATATGTTAAATAATGTATTAATTTACATCTAATCTTTAACAAAAGTATTTCTTAAATGAGTATAAATTTTAATATGTATTAAATAAGTAATTTTATCGAATATACTCCCACAAAAATAATGTACATATGTTTACATTATATTTTTTAGTGTCCCAATATCCATATCTCACTAAATATTCAGTCCTTTCGGAATTTATCACATTAGTTAACCACTTAAGTTGAATAATAGATCAATTATATCATATGTAACTCTTGGATAATTTAATATATTTTTTTCCTTAATTTATCTTATGGTATATCTTAATACCATTCCTCTAAGAACATAATCCTATTAGAGACACCTATCCATGTGTAAAATAAATTTGACATCAAATATAGAAACCTGGCCTTTATGTTCAACCACATTTTTCTCATCTTATATATGATAATCCACGACCACATAATAATATAAGGGACTCCTATGGTGAATGATATAGGTATTGATGAGTCTTCAATTTATAAAGAATATAATAATTTGTATTTTGAGTAGTTTTATTTTTTTATAGGATCCTAACACAACATGACCAATCAAACCAAACCTAGATGTTGGGATAGAATAAAAAATAATGCTTAGTTCGATTTCTAGTCTACCAAAGGATAATAAATAGAATATAATGACTAAAAAATTACATGGTGAACTATTTTCTCACATATAAACTGATACCTATATACCAAAAATGTTTTAATAAACCTGAATTTAATTATACATGTTAATAAAAAAAATTCCCAAAAATTCCCCATAGTACCATATATAAATAAATAAACATAAAACCTACGCCAAACCCTATATTATTCCCCATAATTTTATTCAACTTACTTACTAATCCACATTTACAAAAACTAAAGTACCTACAACTCAAATATCAATAACAACATATTCATATCCACCAATATTCATACGTAGGGTGTGGGGGTGAAAGAAATGAAAAGATTTCTATGGTGAATTACCATGTACCCATCCATATGGAAAATAAGTGGCTCATGTTCATTTGATAAAATCATTTACAACCCATGATGATTGATATAACTAAATTAGAACATTACAAAAAATAATTAACATAACTATTTTTTCATAAAACCATCAATGAAATATGTCACACATCTACCATTTCGTAATAAATCAACCCAAACACCAATTTTTACATCAAAATCCGATAAAACCCTAAGTCTATAAGGCTCAACCAATTGGAAAACTCCTATACATATTTTATACTCATCTTACCAAATGCTCCCCCACACTAGAATGGGATTGATAAATTATACTTGTCTTACCCGATGATCCCTACACTTAGATCCCAATATCCTAGTAAGTTAAAAACCCAAGATGGCACCTAATTGGCCAAGGGATAACAACCCATGAAAAGGTATTCAATCAAATGACTAAAGGAAATACCATTAAATAACACCTATCAATTTATATAATGAAACATCATACAACATGAATTCTGATCAATGCTATAAAACATATTCACATTTAAATGGAAAACTCCATCCTATAATATAATGTAAATTAATAAATTACCTGGTAAAACAATGAACCCTAAATACATGTGATCCAAAACACTTATAATAAACCTAAGGTATTCATAATAGAAACTCCATCTCAACCATTACCACATCAACCATCTATCTCTACCCTCCATGATTATCCAAAAACTATATTTAATAATCTAAATGGAATCATGGTGAACAATGCATGAGTGTGTGTACATGGGTGAAAAATAATGCTCAGTATGGTCATCAAAATCATTGAGTCAACTATTAGAAAATAAAGTGTATATATGTGCCACTGATAAACAAGGTTCACATAAACTCACATGAACATACATCATCATTATTAAAACAATTTTCATGATCAATTTTTATAAAGATACCCATATGTCACCTCTATCATAATCACAAAATATAAATATTTACATTTGTATATATATACAACTGATTTTATAAGAATAATATAAAAGGACACTCAGAATAATCCCTATTATAGGGTTACCATGATTTTATAGATCAATATTGTATCTCTTTCATCTAACATTATACCTTGGGTAGAACCCTAACTATCCTTTCCCATAATATCTTTGATATTGGATTTCTTCCACCCCACAAGTGGATGAAAGTCACGATATTAAAATAACATTAGAAAGTAATAACATTATTTCAGACACCTTCATAGTTTTCTGGCTAAATAATTCATCCAAGATACACCAATCCATATATTTATGGAAATAGATATCTCTACACATCCATGATATACTTTAGAAAATACACACTCCCACATAACTCTAAAATATTATAGGAATTAAATGTATCCACTAATCTCTTACTAAAGATGTAGTTGTATATATTGTTTTCACAAACCTAATCTTGTGAGTATTGTATGAATAATCATTCATTGTATCATTGTTCACCTCAATCGAAGATCCATGGGATATAAATAGTGTAAACACTATAATGAATTATCATTCATCACAATGTTGTATTAGGGATGAAATATGAATTTCACCCCTATAACAATACCATACCAGTGATGATGGATAAATTATTAATCTCCATCAATATTATAATGAATATCTATCCTACTTTAATCGAGATTTGGGGGTTAGTGGGAATATATACACATATAATTCATTTCTAGTATCTACCTAGATCAATGGGTGAGAGGGATAATGTTCATCTTCATATCAATTTAACCCTAACCAATGAGTGGGTTTAAAGGAAGATATTATAGTATCCAAATAGAGTAGATTGACATTTTTTATTGGATTTCATTACATTTAGATGTATATAAGAACACATATAAACCTAATTTATTCAGCACAAGAACCCACAACTATTTTCACAAGACATTCCAAATAATAGTACAAATCTATCATAACATCAACAATTTATTTTAAAAATCATTTTTCATTGAGTCAATGATAATACTAGAAATAATAATTCAAAAAAATAAGTATTTGTTATTATGTTATTTAGATAACCCCCACATTGCTCAGATGATATGAATTCCCACATCATTGAGTTTCACAAAAAACATCTAAAGTGATGTAAATATTGTAACTAATTTATTAACCATTATCATATATTATCTAAATGTTTATAATAAATATTACACCAATTTAATTTATAATGTTCATTTCATTATTATATATTATATTTCCATGAATTAAAATACATTCATTATGTCCTCATAACTCTATCAAAAAGGTATTTCATTACTAGTATGAAATTATTTTATCATTGACAAGCTCACTATATCATTTTAATTAAAATCAAAAAATATTAGAAAACCTAAAAATATTTTTATTATTCATTTTATTTATCCACATTTATTAGTTTCAATAATTTTAATGTCTTGATATTTATAGATATATATTATCTGATTAGCTCTATATAGTTTCTACTTTAATAATACAATTAAATATTCAATATGTTCTTCTTTAAAATTTATGTTACATTTAAGAAAATAGCTATTATCATTCATAAATTATTTATCATTATCATTGATATTATAATGATTATATTTCCTCTATATCAATATAAATACCATATATTAATTTTTTTATTTATTTATAACCATTCCATTTTCAAAGGTTATCATTTAAAAATTCATTTAATCCTAATTAATTTTATAAAATCATTTAGTAATATGAAATTAACTATAGCGTGCATCCTTATAAAATAAATGATTTATTTTTTTATGATTATAAACATTTTATCATCACATCAATTTTTTGAAATTTTCAACAAAAGTTAATCCACATTCTCCCTTGGGTAACTAATGCCTTATCATAAATAGTCCATGTCACGCATTTATTTTTTCATAATATCCCACATGTAATATCATTTCTAATTAGTAATAATATCTTATAAAATCATCATAGTGTTAGACTCCCATTTTAATAATTCAAATTACATAGAGACCATTCCTTTTATTAATTTAATTCTCAATGTCTAGGAGAATATTGTCCATCTCAACTCTTAGATAAACAATATTTAATTAGTATTATTATTTTAATAATAATTTACTCAAATATTTAATCATAATTAAATTAAGGTATCAATTAAATGTTTATAAAATTATTTAAACTAGGTTTTATTAGGCTCAATATTTCAATAGGAATCCAACAAACCTTTTTTGGTGCACAAAAAGTAGTTCTTATATACCACTACATGCCTTGAGGAGACCGTACCATCCAAGGAATTCCATGTAGATCCCCCAATCACCTATGGTTGTGTCTTGTCTTTGTCCTTCTGTGAACTGATGTTTTATATCTAATCATTGATCGGATGATATCGAGTTGTTGGATAGGTTCACAACGAGCCATATCCTTATATGTAAATGTGAAAATGAAGGTTTTCATACAATCAAAATGATTATAAAAACCCTTTTAAAGAGAGATCACATTCCTTCATGGTCAATGATACCATATGAGATGCCACCATATCAGTTCAATTGGATGGTCAGGTGAAAAGGTGATCATGCATCCAAATGACCTATGTGTTCACACAAGATATATTCTAATTGAAATGATCAAATTAACCAATACATCTTCTTCCATTCTACATAGTGATGTATCTCATCCCCTAAATAGGGTTGATTTGGTATCATCCCAAACATTAAATCATTGATCATAATATCTTCATCACACCACTATATTTCCACCATGCTACCCTTTAATTTCACCATCCATAGTGGAGGTATATTGAAAGATAATGTGTCCAATAGACTCACAAAGTTACCAAAAAAATACTATCTTTCCAAGGAATCAGAATATGATATATTATATCCAAATTAAAATCATTTAGTTAATGAAATTAAAGATATAATGTTAAAAAATCCATAAAATATCATTTAATTTTCTCTAAAACCATATCATTTTTTTCTTATTAAAATTAAATTTCATTCATATATTCAATGTTTTTAGTGATGAGTGGATCGAATCATGATTCAACCACATGAAAAAATTATTTCAAAATTATCAAAATAATTACTAAAACTTATATCTATAATTTCTCTAAATCCGTGAATTTGATTTTGAAATTCGTAATGGAATTTGATTTTAATAATCATATATATTTGATGTATAAAATGGTTTTGAATAATTCGAACATAAAGTCTATATATTTTTTTTGAGAAAAATTTTAAACCCTATAAAATCATCCTATAATATCTCATAATATATGTGTTAGATTTATAAGATTATTGTGTTATTAGAACTATATTAAAAAGGATAACATCATACTAAAATTTCATCCAATGATTAAAATATTAAATAATATAACATGGATATATAATTAAGGATATAGAATTATCATGAAGGGTACATTATAATCAATAAACCATACCATGTCCACATCAACTCATGGTTCTGTAGTGATGATCTCCCTCCAATGGTTGTCTCCATGGTTAGAGGATACAACAAACGTTACTCTCCTATAAATTGTATAAAATATGAATATATAGATAAATCTAGGAAAAATAATATTTTATTTAATATTATTAAATCATTATAAATTATCACAAGTAACTAAGAAAATATAAAATGTTAGAAAAAAGTTCCAAATTATGGTCATAAGGGAAACACCCAATTTGAGACTCAATAAAGAAGTATGTTTTCCAATACAATATAAAATTCAATATGAATATTTTAATTTACCCTTTTTATGTAAAAATTAATATTTTTCATGTAATAATAAATGGTGTTTAACGAGGACACTTAAAAGTTTTTTTCATTTAGAATGAGTTCTGATAAAATCAATAAAACTAAAATGAGCATCAAATTCCAAGTATAGACATATTCATTTTCAGGTGAATACCTAAATTATTATATTATATCAACATTTTATTATTTTCCAGAAAAATAATATAACACATAAATAGACCAATCAAAACATCCATCTTCATAATACATTTCTTTTAGAGGGAAGGTATTTTTAATAAACATGCCAACCAAAAGGATGATAGTCCATCACAAGTAATATTCCCATTGGTATTTCCACTCAATTGAAAAAATGGAAACACACATTCATAATTTATTTATCTTAAAAATACAAGATATTAAAACTAATTAGATTCAATACATCAATATATGAATGTGTGAGACTTTATCAGTACCTTCTTTCATATCTTGATAAAATTTACCATCCATACTCGGAGAGAGCATCAAGCTCTAAAAATTTATGAAAAATACCATGATTATCACAAAAATTCACTTGATCATGATGAACCACATTATTAATCATTTCTTAATGATCATGAAATAAATTATGTTTTTTAACACCAATGAATCTAAACACAATACAACAAAACAATCCATCTACATAAATTCTTTAGGAAAACATGAAAATTTCCCATAACAACCCACCCTTTTTCATTTGGATGAGCTATATACTAATTGAAATTACATAAGACCTTAGAAAATGGATAAAGATATAGAAATAAAATCCTTTTACACAAATTATTCCTAAAATTTTAACATATATTTCAAATACATACAACCCAAAGATCGATAGGCCTAGTGTCTTTGGAATACTAGGTTCATGATACATCATAATGAAAATAAAATAAATGATTTTATTTTATTCTATGAAATGAGATCCTAAATGTCTTTATGGTTTTAAAACAACATAGGATAACCTGATGAATACATAAATAAAATGGGTGATCTATAAGGCCTAGTAAGGGAATAAACTTGATGAAGAAGCATAACATATGAGTGAAAAGGCATAACATGATTTCATAAAATACAAGGCTCATTAATAATCATATAGTAGCATGAAATAAATAATATGGAATCATAAGATTTTGGAATCATAGAATGTGAAAAAATTAAATAAAAAATTACAAAATCATAAGTCAAATATAACCATGAATACCATATAAAATGGAGGATAGAGTCCCATCATAGATTAGGTTTACTCCATAATCCTATACATATCATTTCATAAGATATAAACCCTACACAATTCATTGGAGTTCTATGTAGGTGAACCCATGATAACATTTACATATATATTTATTCCATTTTTGAAAATAATACTTATGGAATTTTCATGAAAAAACCTATTGAGTGAAAATAGATTATATAATCATGTCTTATAACCTAGAAAAATTTTATATCATAATTAATATCATGAACGAAATGATTAAATAAATCATGGAAATTATTAGATAAATAATTAATCATAGGATATGAAAATAAATTATATTTTAATTGAATACATAAAAATGATTAGGGAAATAATCATGGAAATATACCTTTTAAGCGGGGGTTAAAAAAGGGTGAAGAATCATTAAAGAGGGTAAGAGAAGAATAATTTCCATAAAACAAGAAATAAAATAAAATGTTTGAAATAATAAAATAACTATTTTTAGAAACCATGTAATGTTAGAAACATTTCATTGAGTGGTATTTTAATTGAAGAAATAAAATAGGGAAGTTCCCCTTAATTGGTTTTTCTAAAATAAAGAACTTAAGTAGATAAATGTAAAAACATGTATATCTCTATTAAGGAAAGGTGAATTAAACTAGTTATATATGTGTGTCAAAAAAATATAACATATATAAGAAGTAAATTAGATTAATAGAGTGAGAAAGTGAGGTAAATAGAGAGAAAGAAAAACCTAATGAAAATACGGTGGTTTAGAGAGAACCCTTAACATAGCTTACAAAATCATTATACACTTGCACCTGACATCATAAATAATAAAATTAGATTCAGAACATATACAATTTAGAATATTTTACATTTATATTTATCTACTATAGTTATAAAATGTTTATTTACAACCATTTCTATGAGAGATAATTCTTAATTTCATTGTTCCAAGGGTTTTCATTTGATGGTTCTAAGGTCTGATAACTTGTATATTATTATAAAAGTTCATTTCAAATAAGACTAAAAAAACTGAAATTAAATTATCATCATATCCTTCCAAAAATTTAAATGGTTCCAAATATCCAAATGGGTTTTGACATATGGATGACACATTTAGTATAATAATTAACGTTATATGTTTAGTTTATTTATGTAGTTTTATCGACCATCAGAAAATAGAATTGTTTTATTTAATCTTATAGATATATATTCATTTAAGAATGTAAAGAAAAATAAAATATACATATTTATTTCATTTTATATTAATATAAGAAAATTTAAACATGTCATGAATATAGAAATGGAAAAAAACTCATCATCTAAGGTGGTGGCATTACTACAACATCAGCCATTAACAGTGTTATAATATGCCTTTATGAGTGCTAAAATAGTGATTGATAATCAATGCACAATTAATAGCCCGAAACATTTATCAATGTTAAAAAAGCACTGTTAAAGGACCCCTTTAACAGTGCTAAAAAAGTGCTATTAAATGGGTCCTTTAACAACACTTTTTTAGCATTGTTCAAGGCCCCCTGTATTAGGGGTTTTAAGTACTATTAAAGTGGGTATTTAACAGTGATAATAAAGTGATAATAAAGGCCCAATGATAAAGGCTATATAATTTTTTACAAGTCCCACCCAACCCCCTTTATTAGCTCTTCCAACCACAACTCCTTTATTAGTTATTCCCCCACCCCTTTATCAGTGCTTTATATTCCCCCCTATTGCATGCAACCCAACCTCTAGCAATTTTTGAACCCTAGGTATCCATCGTATACATCAAAGCCTTTTCCACTACCCTATACTGTTTGTTTTATATTTTATAATATATAAATATATTAATATATATTTTATCATTTTTTTATCCATATATTAATATATAATTTTATATATTAATAAATATATTTTATATGTAAATATATTTAATTATTTATATATAAAATTAATTTTTTATGTGTGAATATATAAAAAACATGTGTATAAAGTTACATATTAGATTATATAAAAAATTATGTTATGGAAAATGATAAAATTTAAAAATAATAACATCAATATTAATTTATTCCTTGATAATAAATTCAGTCCCCACCAATAAAGGGCCCAAATACCCCCATAAATGAGGCCTAAAATCCATAAAAAGTTAAAAATATCGTGGTATGCTAACTAAAAACTCAATTTTGTAGGCCTTGTAGGTATTTTTTGGCCTTTATTAATGGGACAAAATGGTAAATTATGTCTCCAACTAATAGAGGTCATCGCAGGATTTGATTTGCTATGTGGTATAACCCAAACGAACATCCGGATCAAAATTTATGACCTTTTATATTTCGAATTACGTCTTCATCTTATTTTAGATATTTTATTAATTTTTTGGTTTTTTACTTCGAAATTTATATTAAATGAATATAACGTGATAGAAAAAATAATGTTTTTAATTAATTTTTTTTTGATTATTTTATAATTCGTTCTCACTAAATATGTATTTATTAAGTGTAAATGGCTATTTACCTTATCTAACACTTTTTTGAAAAAATATATGTCAAATTTATATCAGTATAAATATATTTATATCTACATATATATATATATTAATGAAATATAATATTTTTTGAATTATACTTCTATTAGCGTTGGTAAAAAGCACTGATAAAGGGGGTCTTTATCAGTGCTTCTGAAAAAACACTGATAACCCCCCCACTTTATCATAGCTTTTTACAAGTGCTGATAAAGGACCATATTTATCATAACATTTAAAAAATCACTCATAAATGTATCCCTTTAACAATGATTTTTTTTACCACTAACAAAGGGGTTCTTTAACCCTATTTTAGCTAGAACTCTTAAACCCCTAGCACTAGATAAACCCAGTTTAGTAGTGCGGTGAACTACCATAATATGGATGATTTTTTCATTTTTTAATACAATGAGAATAGAAGAGGATTTATAATATATATTCAATTAATAAAATAACATTATAGAATATATATAATATTGGATGCATTATACTATATTGGATGCATTTTTTTCAAGGATTAGTAGTAAAAAAATTAAATGCTCGGTTGAGGGAATTACCTTCTACTTTGGATGTATCCTCTTGGGATTCCAATTTAGGAATCTTTTATTGGACTTTTTATGATAGTGAGGATAATAGGGACTTATGGGATAGATAGGGAAATAATTTAAAAGATCATTGGAAAAGTAAGAAAATTTGAATATGTGTGTAGAAGTTGTTGTAGGGGATAGAATTTATTAGCAGAGTAGAGGAGTGTTTTTTTAATATTAAATTCTTTTGGTTATTATTTTTTCTCCAAACTATCAATACTGAGGAATATTTTGGATATATATACTAAATGGTTTATTTGAGTTTGAAAAAGTGACTTATTACATCATCCCATTTTCTATAAATCTTTTATTTAACTTTTGATGTTCAATACGGTGTCTCATAATATTTCACTATTCACAAAAGTCAACTTTTACTGAAAAAAAACAAAATATTGTGTAAACCATTTTTTAACATTTATATCACAAAATTAGATCCATTTTTCTAAAGTAATTTTCTAGATATGAGAAGTTAAAATTTTAATTATAATCATTGTTTTTTTTGAAAAATATGAATTTTAATATTATGATCGATTTTGTAACCCTTGGAAAAATTACTTATGGCCTCCTAAAATAAAATTATTGTTATAATGAATAATTATATTATTTAATGATAACTTTTCAGAAAAATCATTTTTATTCCAAAACGTTATATTTGTTAAAAAATGAAAATAAAACATAAATGTTTTACAAAAATACAACCACTTATTTTATCATTTTAAAAACATTTATTTACTTGTATCATGATAAAAAAATGTCCTATTTCAATTTTATAAGACAAAAAAAATATTTTACACACCCATAGGTGAGTATTCTATTCCTAATGGTTAGTAATTATTGATGAAAGTTAGATTATTATTCCATCGACAATATTAATATTACAATAATCATATTTTTATTTGTCATATGGGTTCCCTACTTCACATAAATACATCATATTTAATACATTTTTCATTAACCAATATTTTCTATCAATGTTATATATATATATATTTTTTATTTTTCAAAATGAATATTTAATTATAAATATTTTCATTTTCAAAATTACTGTTGCATTACTAATATTATGCTTTATTTCTATAGTGTTGTTCGTGAGTGTGGTTATTCAAGTGGATCAAGAAGATCCAAATTTTTATATTATATTTATATTATTTTCTATTTTTTATCCCATTATAATATTTTTAATTCTAACTAATATATTTATTCTCTATATTTATTGTTCAAATTACAATAATAAAATGTTGATGGTTTTATAATGTTTTAAATGTGTTCTATATAATACTACATTACTAAATATGATAAAATTAAACAATTATAAGGTAAATTCCATTGATAGAATTATAGGTTTTTACATTCATCCCCCATTAATAAATTTCATCCTTGAAATTTCATTTGACATACTAAGGTGAAAAAAGGAAAGGGTATTTATGCTTAAAGGCTTCCTTCAGTTCCTAGGGATTCTTCTTGTACATATGGTACCTCTATAATACTTTAATTATTTGAGTAGTCCTATTACTTAGAACCCTACCTCATTGCTTCAAAATATTCACCAGAAGCTCCTCATAAGAGAAATCATTTTACAACTATACCATATCTAAATTTAGTACATGTAAGGGATTTGGTAATGTAACATCTTAGACTGACTGATTATAAAACTAGTATCCAGACCAGTCACCACATGGTCTCAATCGTGTATCCCCATAAACTAAAGGATGCCGACTAGAAGTGAGGGTCTAATGATGGTATATTGGTGAGACTATACCATCATTACAATAGTAGCATATTGGTATAAGAGATATTAAATAAATAAACCTAAAATATTAGAATCCATAATATAAAATTACAAGTTGTGTAAAAATAAAATAGAATGAATTGACATGGCCAACACCAAATACTTGCATGCATTCATGTCCATGTGATGTTAAAAATTTAAAGATGAAGAAATACCACAGGTAGATATGATAGAATACAAAAAAATGAAAAAGAATAAAAAGTCAGGAGGGTGATCACCATGATCATCTTGATTACTAGATCAATATTTTTCTCCTAAGAAACCAATTACAATTCACAACACAATAAATAATCCACATACTTGGGAACAAGAGGTTTACTCGAGTACCCTTATTTAATGGAAAACCGATCATTGGGTGATATATACTCAGTAGTCCACCACCAATGGTGTCTAAATCTATCCAATCTATGAGTATAAAACACAACAATGTTCAGGTTTGATAAATAAATAAGTAAATAAGTAAATAAAATTAAACAAGTCGGGATTAGGTTCCTCGAGGCCACCTGGCTGACCATACCTTCTTCAGCCTAAGACAGACTAACAATGAGTATAAATATATCCATATATATATATATATATATGAATTATAAACATAGTATGTTTTATGTTGATATATATGGACACATAGTATTAGATAGGACCCAATGCATAACTCAAACATCCATGCGTAATACTACTCATAATAATAATAATAATTTCACCATAATAGATGAGGTTCTTCAAGCCCAAGTATCAAAATAAATGTAGGATTCCATGATGAGTATCTTTATAAATTTAGGATGCCATATGGAGTATCATAAACATAAGGAGGAGGGTCAAAATCAACCATATAATCCAGGGGGCATGGGATGTTATCTCCATTATCCCAAGTGATGTGGGCATAATGAGAACATCCTCGACCAAGGGGTGTGACTTGTCATGTCCAACGAACCCTACTCATGGTCCCTTTAGTCATTATTAAATATAAGGTAATCCACTTTCCCTATGATTCACTAGCCGATTGTTTTGTAAAGAGGAAACTATCATCACTCAATGAGTAGCATTTATTAATTTGACATATATTCATCCAATACAATAGTTGAATTTAATTATAATAATAAAAATTACCATGTCAATAACATTATATTTTTCATTTAATTATAAATGGATGGAAGTCCATGTCCCTTATAATGACAAAATGTCCAAGAACTACCAAAAAGTCGATGTGAAACACTCATCCTATAAGGCCAATAAAGTCATTAAACATTTAAAATATCCTTTTTCTTTAAGAATACAACACACATCAAAATGTGGTTTTATTTTGAAGAATTTTATTTCCAAAAAGCAATTCATTTATTTTAATTAAGTTGATTCATTCACAATGTATAATGAAAACCACCACAAAATGCGGTTTCAATGAGGAAATAATTTCATAAAAAGTAATTAAAAACACATCCTAAAAGGGGAGTGATCTCTATAGGACACATAATGAAAAAAGTAAAATAATTGGAAACACATTAAGAGAGGTTTTGGTTTAGGTCATCACCTCCAAACATATCATGGGGTCTAAGGTATTCAAGGAGTTCGGTTTTAAACATTTATTTTGGAAATTAAAATCCAATATTGAAGAATTCAGCATGTAGTATAATGGCACAATTTATAAATTGAAAGACTTTGTGGAATGAATATAGAAACCAACTATCTTATACCAATGATTCTTCACTCATCCAATGCCATGGATGGAATTGATATGGTTTGAGAGAAATATAAGAAATAGACAAACACCCTGAATATAGGGAAATTTTATTCAGAGAGAAATCACAGGAGATAAAAAGAGAAATAAAGAAAAGAGGATGGAGGAGTTGTAGAGTCACTAAGGGATATCCAACACACCCGATAAAACACGGATTTATGTTCATACGAAGGATATATTTCCATACCTAGATTTAAGGGACAAGGAGGTTGAACATGAGAGGGGGAGGATCCATCCATGTGGAAGAGAAGAAATGTGGGAGGAAGAATTAAATGGATGGATGAAAAAAATGTTTAATTCACCCCTTTAAATTAGGATTACAATTTGGAACTTTTTTTGGCTAAACTATGCACCAACCATGCATGGGATACTACATAAGAACTAGAATTGTAAGGTTCATACACATGGTTTGAGAATCTAAGAACATAAAGCATGTATATAATTTTTTAATAAATGTTAAATAGTCACAAAACCATGTATCTTGGTGTGAATGGTTAGAAGAAATCATGATACACACTAAGTTTTCTCGAATAGGATACATGGTTTCTTCTGGTGGGCCATACTGTTTTAGACAAATTGTGCAACCTTACAAGATTTTCATAATTTAGATTTTTTAGATTCGTATGCTCCTAAAACTCATATGAAATATTTATAAACCAATATTACCTTTAACCAACTATAAATGAAAAAAAATTTAGTTTTCAAACTCTAAAAATTTATTTCTGAATCTTGGTTTACAATTCAGTCTTCCACCAATCTGAAAATTCATTTTCCTTTAGAAAATTTCATCTGGTCCAAATAACATGGGACATTACAACCTCCCCACCATAGAAATTTTCATCCCTGAGAAGATTTTAGGAAAAAATAAAATAGAAATAGAAATACTCAGGCCATAATGTTTCGTACATAAGGCTATGTTGTGTTTCCAAATACCCATCATACCCCCAAGCATCACTTGAAGTATACAATACATAAGAAATTAAAACATGATCCAACACTCGTATATTGCACTAAAACATCGAGACAGTTCCCACCCATTCCCATATATGACGAGACACAATCACATCATTGTATCATTATCCTTAAATCATTTGGAGATTCTCACCATGGGCCAAAACATTTAATGGCCAATTCCAAGTCACATTGTATCGACCATCAAAATTTTATACTTTAAAATGCCCCAAGAATTCTAACAATGGGTTTTGGAAGATTCTTAACATAAATGGATGATCAACACCAAATCAACCTCATTTAATCAATTTGATCTAACTTTCATGAAAACCCTCTACTGACTCATACTACAATTGACTCATCTGACAACATTCCATTAAAAAGTTCCTTACCGACCACATTTAATGAAAAAAGAGGAAAAAAGTAAAACCATCCACATTCAAATATCCTGAAACATTATATCTTAGATTTTAGGGATATAAAAAACCAAAACATGATTCCATCTTCTATGGTACCCCACATTTTCTTCAAACACATCCACTGAAGCTCGTACCTGGTTTCCAGTGACGTATCAAGACAAGATAGTCATTTATATTGTTGTGTTCTAGCATGAATATGGCCGTAAACATGCTCATACACACTTGGATCATCACCCTTAAAACATCTCATCCAATCCCGACTAATTTCCATTTTACCTCATAATTATCAACTCAAGTCCATGAATATTATCTCTGATAGTTCATACTTCGAAATTTACAAGTTTGACATCAGCATAAATGAAATATTTAGGTATCAATAATACTAAATGTGCCAAAAGAGGAATCGACTTAGTAATCAAGTCAAAAGGAGAAAATGGATAGTGTCCATTATTCCATCCATGGTATTCTTACATGGGAGCCGAAGCATCACTCATGAATAAATGTGCGTCCATAATAATTTACAATGTTAGAACAGAATTATAGTAGAGTCCATTTATCAAGACCAATGAAATTAAACTTATTGTAGTATATAACCAACACTCTTTTAGTTTAACCAGGACAATGTATAGATAGGGGACATGATCATCAATAAGACAAGAGTACACTAAGAGGACATCAAAAATTACAATGAAGTCCCAAGAAACTCCCTTAATATCCAAGACAAAGTGCTTGGTACAGTTTCAAACCAACTATATTGAAACACATACAAGAAAGGTCTGTCAAACCTCTTAGGATGACTTATTTTTGAAGATATCAGCTTCACTTGATAATGCACCATCAACCTGACCATGATTCATTTAATACATGAGACTTCTTGTGATCAGTCATTAATAACCACCTAAGTCCCTACCAAATTAACGCTGCTTTCAATGGTTTTAGACACATTAAACCATATCATCATTGTGAATTTTTTAAGAACAAACACATTGAAAAACATACTGGCCCCATTGGAATTCAAAATATGTTTTTTTTCATCTTCAAATAGTCCCATAAGTTGTGTTCCTTATACTTATAAGGACACGTTTTTCCAGGTTTGATATAAATCCCCCTACTTTAAAAGGTTTCTTATCATTTCATTACTATATATGAGAACTTATCCCATAGAACATGATCCATAAACCACTAACCCTAGGCCCTCTATTTGTCCAACATTCTTTTCTCAAGAATTAAATTAGGAGTGAAAATCAACCAATTAAAATTATGCATGATCAACTTACTCAAGACATACATGTGTAACTCCTCCCAAGTAACATTGATGCATGAAACAACATCAGGAATAAAAGCCAAAACAACTAACCAACATTTCAAAACAACTCATCCTATTTAGAACATCACCCAAACTATCAAGAAAAGTCAAATTTATTTTATTTTTAGTTCACTATACCTCAGATAAGTCATATGATTGAAGCATAACATCTTATGATTAAAATTATTATCACTAAACTCATATGGTTTTCTACACCATTTATTACCTCAATGGGTACTGTGTGTATCGATGCACAATTCCCCAAGATTTAATTTCACAATGGAACATAAAGTGACACAATATTTAGGATTATCATCCCTATGAGTCTATTATCTAAGGATAAGTAAAAGGAATTATCCCAGAGTCATATTGTTTCATATGAATTTAATTCGGTTGATGACCTCCCATGTCGTCCATCACAAAAGAAGAAAACAAGGGTCACACAACCCACTAAGTAGTCAACCATGACCAAGTCATGTCTAACCTACTCAAAATGAGAATTATGTGATTCTCAAACTCACAACAAGGGTCAATGTACCAAACACCCACTTTTCCATCTCTGGTGTGACATTAGGACTAAGAGTCCTACTAGGGAAAAATGTCACCCAAATGACACCTCAAATCAAAAATCTCATTAGATAAAAAAAAGGATTTAATGTTATAAGGAAGATACCTAAAACGGGTTATCCCCTTAATAAAGAATGAAATTTAAACTCTTAAAACTAGGGTCACATTAAAAATTATCACTAGGAACTACTTCTTCTCCTTTAGGTTCAACAGAACTAAGAAAAGCTACATTGGCCCACATGCAATGCTCATGTTCCTATTATAATAAAAAAATGGGAAAACATTAAAACTACCCTTACATGTGGGTTAGACTAAGAAAACCACATAAGTTTTCATTTGAGTCATTACATTAATTCCAATTTAATCTAAAAAAATTTAAAATATTCAATTCAAAAAATAAAGTATCATTTATAAGGAAAACTATAAATGACACTTTATTTAGGAATTTCACATTATAAACCCTATTTTAAACATAATTAATTTGTCTAGTAGGTTCTCAAAAAATGGTCATATATAAATAGAATATTAATTCTCATATATAGAAGAAACTATATTTTAGATTGGAATTGGAATTTTAATTCAATAAAGCCTCAAATATTACAACTCAAAAATAGATAGCATGTATTCTATAAATTAAAGAGGTGATTAGTCAAGTAAAATAACTCCATATTTCAATATCTAAACCCATATAGAAAACCTCATACACATTAAATAATAATCCCTATATAACATAGACATACACTCATGGGGCTATGTACTATGGAAAAACATAGCAGAGGCGACCCATGAGGGTCCCATCATATCCAACATGGTTCTATGAACCACATCATCTGATTTATTTATTAATCTTAAAAAACACCCATAGTGGGTTATTTTATAAAAAAACATTCCTCAAATGACCTACATATGTCTAGTTGTTAATTTTTGAATTTAGACATATGGTTTACCATGCCCAAGTGATTGAGTTACAAGCCTCTATATGGGAAACCATTTTAAATACAGTCAAAATTAATTATATTTTAATTTTATACCATGGTTTTCAAATTATATAGGCTCAAAAACGATGTTTGGATTATATGGGTTATCATTTCCCAATTTATAAAGTTCTCATACACTTTATAAATTGAAAATTGGATCCCATTTAATAGAATAAAATGTGTTTTAGCTCACGAAACCATTGGTTAATTGCTCAAACATGTCATGATTGGTTAGTTTGAAGGTTCCGAGTGCAGTAGAAGCACGGTTAGGCCAGTACCCAACAATAATTTTTACCATGATCAATGATTAATCTGGGATTAATATGATGATGAACGCCTATCTCCACATAATAGAATCAATGATTTAGATATAGATGAAGAGGCTCTAAACCCTTAGAGAGGATATTTCACATCACATTTATAATTTATTTATTAAATTTTATAAAGAAAAGAATACCTAAATCTTCAATACATTCTTCATTTATGATGTTGATCATCTAGAATGAACCTTCCAGATTATCTCTTTGTTCTTGCAGGGATCCAAACTAGAATATCTCTTACAGTGATCCACACGTGCTCTGATGGATTCCGATTGATAATACTCGTTCTGTAGGTGCTAGTGCAGCGGTGAAAGTGTCTTGTGTCGGTTGTTATTGATCACTTGTTGTTCAGCCTTGAAGAATGTATCTCATTCTTGGGACGGGAGGGAATAATATTAGAGATAGAAATTGTTTTTATCAATAATTATCAATTCACCTGGCATGCAGTTCAGTACATGGCACAATAGACGTACATGTCTATTTAATGACATGGGGCTTCAGTTATAATATTTAATTGCATAACAACAATTAAAGACATTTATAATCATAGAGAAAACCCATGATTTTAATAATAACACCCCATCATTATTTATGGTGACCAACTTTCGAAAAAATGGAAGTATAAATAAAATTCCACATCACACAATAATAGTAGCATTATTAATATTTTAATTTGTTCCAAATAGTTAAATAATTGTTTATCATATTGCAAATAATTATTTTACTACTGGACTGGCCTTATTCTCCTCTAACTCCACTTACATTTATTAAACACCCAAAACAATAAATAAATAATTCATTCTATTAAATAAATATTTTTTAAAAAAAACTAGTAAGTAAATATTTATTAAATTCTCAATAAAATAATTAAATATATTTAACCCATAATCCAGTGAATAAATATTTTTTTAGTTTATGAAATCAACATAAATTTAATAGAATTATTCCACTGTCTTGAGAATAATATTAATTCCATTAATTGAATTTAAATATAATTTAACCAAGACCATGAGAGACACATAGTGTGTGACAATATAGGATTCTTTCTCCTTGAAATTAGGTGGTCTTTCCAAAATTCCAAGAGTACTAATTAGATATGGGTCATGAAACCCAAGAGAAATAACTTAATGTCATAACAAGAACATCCACATAACACCACTCACTATGTAATATAATCCCTTTGTATCAATATATCATCAATAATGTTTCATGATAGTGTCATCAACCTCTGTGCTTGATAGATCGTTCCTTGACTACCTGAAAAAAACTCTTAGTTACACCATGGACAAAGAATTTTGCACGATGTCCCAATTTCAATAAAAGGGTTGATACATCATCTTTCATAAATGGAAGGGACAAATCCTTCCTCTAATAATCCATTAATAACATGCAACTCGTGACGTACCCAACATACACTATTTCCCAGAAACAGTCTGCATGATGGTTTTTTTAGTAAATCAAAGTGCACGAGTCATGATACATATTATGATAATCATAATATCTAAGGACCATTACACATGTTCATATATAGGAATATCTGATAACACTAAAACATGTAGAATTCGTACTGGTGGGTCTATTCATAAAATCTACCACCATGGAGATTAAAAGGTACGATCTTCTTAAGAGGAAGTCTCATCTACTTATGTGTAATCACACCCAACGGTCTATATACTATGTCTCCCATTATATTATTTCAACCAACTTCAGAACAATATTTAAGAATATATTTATATCACTTCATGTTTCTTATAACAACGAGGAACTCCAATAACCTTGTCAATGGGAAAAATACTCCAGGAAATTATTACACTATTGTCATGCTGAATAATAAACAATATGTCATAAAATATTTAATATTTAAATATATTAAATATCCATGTAATAAATGTACAACCATTTGGTTCTAGGACACCAACTCTTAAAAACCGTCACATGGAATGGAGTCTACTGCCTACCACTTTCAGTCAACTAGACCTCACATGATGATCATGATTCAGCTGAGTCAAGGCTTTAGTCAAGGGGTTCAACTAATTTTTTTGGGGAAATACTACTCACTAAACCTTTAACTCTATGAGAAAAATCCCTCAAGAGATGATAATTCCCAAGTCTTTTATTTGGTCATTGATGTGACCATGGATATTTTGCTAGAGCCACCACTGCAGTATTATAATAGTTCTGTGTGATGAGATATTTACTACTAGGTATCACATCCAGATCGTGGATAATGCTTCGCTTCCAAAAGGATTCCTTAGATACCTCAGAAGCTACGATATAATCATTCTCTACTATAGAATCTATTACAACACTCTTATTTAAGATCTTTCATCTCACAACACCTCTATTTAAAGTGAATATGTGTCCTCTTTGTCAATTCCTTTCATGTTGATCATTATAAAAACTACATTCTTCATATCCTTTAATGACTAGTTCCACATATCAACCATAAAACAGGAATATATCCTTTGTACGACTTAGATAATTTAAGATAGTATTGACTGCCATCCAATATTGGTCACCTGTGTCAGGTTGACATCTTCCTACTACGCTCAATGCATAAGAGATATCCAGACTAGTACATAGCATATCAATCATGACTGAACCAATCACTGATTCATATGGAGTCCTTGCAATTATCTTTCTTTCCTCATGTGTCTGAGGACACATTTTCTTAAGAAGATGAATGCCATGTGATTTTTCTAACAATACCCTCTTGGATTGTTCTATAATGAATCTCTTTAGTATCTTATGAATATACGTACTTTGACTTAGGCCCAACAATCTTTTAGATCTATCACGATGTATCTTGATCCCAATAATATATGATGCCTAGCCTATGTCCTTCATGGAGAAGCATTGATTCATCCATTCCTTAACTGACTGTATGACTGGTATCTGGTTTCCAATAAGTAAAATGTCATCATGTTATACTATTAGGAAAACGACTACACTCCCATTAAACCATTTGCAGACACAAGGATCACATTCTTTATTTATAATACTAAATTTTGTTATAGATTCATCAAAACAATTTTTCCCTGATATGGACGATTTCAGTAATCCATAAATGGATTTCTACAACATTCATACCTTATATGCATCCTTTAGAATCATAAACCATTTAGGTTGTGTCATGTAGACATCTTCTTAAAGGTTCCCATTAAGGAATGAAGTTTTGACATCAGTTTTACAAATATCATAGTCATGGTAAGAGGTAATGTACAATATAATTCTGATGGATTTCAACATTGAAACTGGTGAAATGTTTTCGTCGTAGTCAGTGCCTTGACGCTGGTTAATCCCTTTTGCAACCAGTTGTGCTTTACAGGTACTAACTTTTCCTTCCATGTCTAGTTCCTTCTTGAATATCCATTTTCAACCAATAGGCTTTACACCAAGTGTAAGATCTACGAAAATCCATACATGGTTTTGGTACATGAAATCTATTTCAGAATTTATGTCTTCTTGCCACATAGAAGTATCTATCCCACTTAATGCTTCCTTGTAGGATAGAGGATCATTATTATCAACAAATAATGAGTCATTGTCCTTAGTAACTAGAAAACTGTACCATTGCTATTCTCCAACCTCTCCTGTACTCCTACATAGTTCTTGTGTCACTGGGAATATTATTTCATCCATGGGGCTTTGTGGAATCTGTTCCAGTACCGAATCTTGTGTTCCTTGATCCTCGACTTCATCGAATTCTATCTCACTCCCACTATCACTTTTTTAGATGTGATCCTTATAAAAGAATATGGTGTGTCCTTCCATTATAACCATTTTTTCTAAGGGGTAGTATTTGTAATATCCCCTTGTTTCCTTATGGTACCCTATAAAGGTACTCTTTGTGCCTAGGGGTGATGTTTTGTTCCCTAAAGAGGCCTTAACAAACAGATCTCTTCCCCACACATGTAAATTCGATAACATGAATTTCTTTCCACTATAAACAATGTATGGAATAAATTTTATTGATTTAGTTGGTACTTGGGTTATTATGTGTAGGGTTGTTGTTAATGTATATCTACAAATGGATAATGGAAGACTCGCATGACTCATCATTGATCTCACCATGTCCAACAAGGAGCGGTTCCCCCTTTCGATCACACCATTACACTGGGACATGTAAAGAGGACTATGTTGGGATAAGATCCCAAAATCCTATAACAAATCAATGAAGTCTTGATTAAGAAATTCTCCACCTTGGTCTGAGTAGAGTTTCTTAACCTTTTTACCAAGTCGGTAATCAACTTCATTCTTGTATTCTTTGAAATTATCAAAAAAACCTAACTTATACCTCATTAATTAGAAATATCAATATCTAAAAAAATCATCAGTAAAATTTATAATGTATGAATACCATATTCTTGCTTCAATTGGAAATGGTCCACACTCATCATTATGAACTAATTCAAGAAGCTCTTTAGACCTTTCACCTTTTCCACTAAATGGGGGCTTTGGTCATTTTTCCTTGTAAACATGAATGAAATACACTGAGTGGTTTTGGATTGAAAGAATCTAACTATTCATCTGGATGTAAATTTGTCAAGCGTTTCTCATTTACATGACCTATTCGGTGATTCCAAATTTGGGTGTGGTATGAGTCATGTTAATTATCTTTGTTATCGTTTTCCATTACATTGTTTGTGTAATCCAACACCAAAAGACCATTATATAAATGTTCCCTTCCAAAACAAATTCTATCTTTGCAAAAGAATAAAAATTCATTTCCAGATTTGAAAACAAATCCATATGTATCTAATTTGGATATATAAATAAGTTTTTTTAGTAACAAACGATAAATAATAATAACCCTCTAACACCAAGATCAGCAGAGTTTACAACGTGAGGTGGTATTCCCCAACAACCACAATAGCAAGTCTAGATCTGTTGGCTATTCCAAGATCTACCTCCCCTGGGTCAATCTTCCTAAATCTACTTGGTTCCTATATTTTGACACATATTTTAGAACAACAATCTGTATTTAATACCCAATTGTTAGAAATTGATAGATTACATTTGACAAAAAATGCACCTGGGGCTTCCCCTTGCCTCATAGGCTGGGTGGAGTTATTCCTCTAATGTCCCTTCTTTCCAAATGCGAAACAAACAAATTCTTATTCCATTGCCTCCTCTTTGATCTTCCATTTCGTGGAAGGGAGTAACGAATATTTTGGATTAAATATATTTTCCATCCCTTTCCTCTTATTAACCATATGTACAGAAGGATTTTCATGCTTCATTTATTTCTCCACTCGACGAATGAGGATAAGAAGATCAGATAGAGACTTCTCAATGATGTTCATATTGAAATTAACAACAAAGCTGGAGAAGATATATAGGATTGATGCAAGAATGAGATCAGTTCCCATTTATTTAGGGAGTTTAAACCATAGAACCTGCATGCACTCAATGCAGCCAATGCTCTTCACTATGTGAGGCCCAACTGGGGAACCTTCTTCATGCTTACTCTGAAAGAGTTCCTTGTATATCTCAAACTGTTCTTATCTTGATCTTTCTTAGTAAAGACCAAGATGGTTCTCAAGAATTCTATTGGTATCTATTTTTTCACGAGACTTCATGAGCTCACTAGAAAATGATGATAGAATCAAAAATTGATGGTCAACCACATCGTTCATATGTTTCTCCTAGACCATGAACTCTTCGTCACTCAACTCTTGGATAGGAAGATCAGGTAATGCTGACTCTAGTATTTAAGACTTCCATTCATGGCGTAGAATAACCCAAAGGAATATAAACCATTTCCGGGAGTTACTTTCAGTGAGGATGTTGTATTAATAAAGATCTTATCTCATGGATAGTGTGGTTGAAGATTTTATAATTGTATTCTATAATTAAAAGAGTAGATCAGTTTTACTTTCTTGATAACATTTAATGAGAAATATTAAATTAATTTTATTAAGTCTCCAAGTATTTTATCATGTCCCAATGGACCTCACCATTGAACGAGGAATGTACAATGTCCAAGAAATTCTAGTGGAAAGGATCCATATTCCCCTTCGTATAACCCTAAAAAGGGTTGGTCAAGCTATTTGAAGGTATTTAGGTGTGTAAGTCTTTTACAACTATGAGATTGCAGCTCCTTGATCTATTGAGTGGACTCCCCAATCTTGAAATCCTGACTTTGGATTTCCTCAACTCTTGCCTCCAATATTACACCATGTCTAGATAGGAATACTCTTATTTATGTAATATGGTTTAGTCAACCTGTAACCATTTATAAGGGATTCCTCTATAATGGTAAGTGTCCAAACAAGGGTTGGTCAAACATGTTGTTTAGTTGATTTTTTGCTTAATCAAGTAACAGAAGGCTTTACCTGACTTAATATTTTATTTGATATATATTTATATCTTATGCATGAATTTATTATTATCATTATCACATGCTTGTTAATATTAAGTGTAACTTACTTAAGCTATTAACCATGTCTTGATAATATTTATGCATAAGCCTTGTTTTTTTAGTTCCATCTTGCATGCTTGTTTAATTCATTAATTATGTGATCGTGACAACACATCCATTTTGATAAAGAATACAACTAAAAGAATTAAAATAATGAATAGGGCATGATCATGATATTTTTTAATTATTAGTTTATCAAGTTTTTGATAAACTAACCATGACCTAGGGGATAAACACCTTGACCCTTTTGGGTTCGTGTTTACAACTATCTAATTTTCCACCTCTGTATATCCTATTATTGGTTTCATATTTTCTACATCTTGAAAATCATCCTCTAGCTTGGGAGTTCAATCCATTACATATGATTTTTTAACTCACATACAGGTGAGGGGTAAAAATGGGGTTTACATAAAAGAAAGCATGGGCACGCAAACCCTACATATTAACGAAGAGATATTTCTCACATGAAAACAATTAGTTTAATAAAAAAATTATAAGGAAACCAATCACATAAAATGTTCATGGTCTATCTCATAATCATCATCATACATGCAATGAGTTATGTATTTAATAAAACTATTATTCTATTCTTTAATAAATCTTATTTAAGCTAAATCATGATTGAATTAATTATTTATCATCTTTAATTAATCAATCCTTTTATCTTAAATCATTTTTCTGATTTTCTTGATAGTCCCACACATCATAAATTTAAATAAATAAATTCATTCAAAATTATCTTTGTACGTAATTTGTACCTTGGAAGAAACATAGTGAATTCTCGGTCATAACTACCCAATGAATAAGTATGAATATTATGTAGATGTTAAATTAAACACACACATATATATAACACCTATCATGTGTTTTCCCCATCATTCTGCCTTCACCATAGTATACGTCTCAAGGGTTTGTATAATATAATAATAAATTTTAATAAATATGCATAATTTGGATGAGTTCACGGTTTGTAGTTCCTACTAAACAGCGTGTACTATCCTTCACCATCCATCTGAAGTACGTGATTGGAGATTCAAAATCAATATATACTTCAGAAATCCTCAGATTACAAGGCATGTCCAGTGGGCCACATGCTATGTAGTATACACATTACACGGTCTCTAGTCAGGAAAGATGTGTACGGGGTACACGGTGTAACCCTAACTCGAAGGGACTACACATTGTGTCTAGTGGGCCACACAGTGTGTAATATGGAAACTGCATGCCACCTATTCCTATTCCACACATCGAGTCTTTAAGACTTAGGAAAACTCTAATGACATGACATGGTTTGGAGAACTCATCCCGACGCATTGAACCTTGATACACTGCGTGGGAATACAATTACATGCCATGTATTCTGGTGTTGTACATACATGAACCGTTGGAACCTAGAAATGAGATACTCTTTTTTATTTTAATATAAATTAAAAGAAAAGACCATTTCTATAAAGATAATTAGAAACTAAAGAGGAGGAACATATATCATGATTCAGATTTTTAAAATGATTAACTTGAATTGACAAAATTAATTATTCAACTGTAAACCATCAATGAATTATTTAAATAATTATAAACTATGATGTAACCCTGATTATACCACCTGAAGGTTCTGAGTGTAGTGGAAGCATGGTTGGGATAGTGCCAAACATTAATTTTTACCAATATCAATGATTATTTCAGGATCAATACGATGATGAACGCCAGTCTCCAGAGAATAGAATCTAAGATTTAGATAAATAGGGAAGAGGCTCGAAACCTTTAGAGAGGATCTTTCACATCATTTTTATAAATAATTTAATTAATTTCATAATGAAATGAATACCTAGATCTTCAGTACTTTCTTTATTGATGACTTTTGATCATTCAGAATGGCCCTTCCAGATTATCTCATTGCGCTTGGGAGGATCCAAACTAGAATAACTCTAGCAGTGATCCACACATGCTCTGATGGTCTCTGATTGACAACACTCATTATCTAGGTGCTAGCGTAGTTAAGTGAGTGTCTTGTGTTGATAAATCTTGATCGCCTGTTCGTTGGCCATGAAGAATGTATATCGTTGTTGAGAGGGGCGAGAATAGGATTTGAGAGAGAAATTGTTTAGCCCACCAATTCTCAATTCATCGGGCATGCAGTTTGGTACATGGAACAATAGGCATATGTGTCTATTTAATGGCATGGGGTTTTAGTTACAATATTTATTTATGTATCAACAATTATATATGTTCATAATCTTAGAGAAAACCCATGAATTTAATAATAATACAACATCATTATTTATGGTGTGCCATCTTGTGAAAAAACGAAATTATAAATAAAATAATGCGTCACAAAATAATATCAAAATTATTATTATTTTAATTTGTGATAACGAGTCAAATAATTATTTAATTTCTTGAAAATAATTATTTTACAACAAGAATGGATTTGGTCTGCCGGAAATCCAATTCTATTTATTGAAAACCAAAATAAATAAATAAATAATTTATTCTCTAAAATAAATATTTTTTTGACGAACTATTAAATACATATTTATTAAATGTTCAATAAAATAAAAAGATATATTTTACCCACAATCTAGTGAATAAATATTTATCTAATTTATGAAATCAATTTAATTTGAATTAAATTATTCCACTGGCTTGAGAATAAAATTTATCCAATTAATTAAATTCAAATAGAATTTAACCTAATCCACTAGAAACACTTATTGTGTGAGCCTCTATGATTTTTTCTCGCTGGCGTTATGTGGGTTTTCCTATGGTCCAAGTGTACTGTCTAGAAAAGGATCACAGAACTTAAGAGAATGAATTTAAAGTCTCAAAAATGAAATCCACATATGAACTCTCACTGTGAAATATAATCCCTTTTTCTCTATATCACATCAATCAGGTTACATAATAGTGCCCTCAACCTTTGTGCTTGATACATTGTTCATTGACTACATGAAATAAACTCTTCATTACACCCTGTTATGGAATTTCAGATGACAGATCTTTTTCAATAAAAGTGCTTAGATATCAACTTCCATAAATGGAAGGGACGAATCCTTCCTCGACGTATCCATTAATAACATGACACTCGTGATGCACCCAACGTACTCTAATTATCTCCAACTGTATGCGTGACAGTTTTCATATATAAATAAAAGTTCTTGAGTCATGACATGTATTAATGATAATCTTAAAGTATAAGGATCATTACACATGCTCGTTGAAGGGAATATACGATGACACAAAACCATGTGGACTTCCTACTGGTCGGTCTGTTATCATAATCTCCCATATGAGAGATTACCAAGTATGATATTCATTAGAGGAAGTCTCGTCTTCTTATGAGTACTCTCACGTGATGGTCTATATACTATGTGTCGCCTTATAATATGTCATCCAACTGTAGAACTATATTTAAGAATATTTTCATATCACTTTATGGTTCTCATAATAGCGGTGAACTGCTATGACCTGGTAAATACGAAAAATACTCTAGGACATCATTACACTATAGCCATGCCAAACAATGAACAATATGTAATAAGATTTTTAATATTTATATATATTAATTATTTATGTAATCCAAGTACAACCAGTCGGTTCTAAGAGACCAAATATTATATAGTTATGGTGAAACCAATAATCTATATAGGAAAAACAATTTAGGTTGATGATGGAACTTTAATAACCAATTGTTTATTAAAATTATAACTAGGGATGATAGCACAAGAAATAAATATAGAGAAAGATGGAAATTGATTTTTTAGGTATGATAAGACACGACCTAATAAAGAATCACATTAGAGTGGTGAAAAATCAAATCATTCTAAATAATCAATTAATATTGTATACTAAATAGTGTAATAAACATAGAAAAATAATCACAAAAACATTTTGTGTAAGAAAACATGCTAAATAAATCATAGGATCATGACATAACACTCCATGAGCAAATCTCTATATTAGGTAGTCTAAAAATGAATCATAAATGTCAAGACATATGAATGGAATGTCAAAAGCAATGTTACTAGAATGATAGATGTAATGCTACTTCATTATCACTCTAGCACAACAATAAAAACTATAATCCCATAAATCAATGAGTAGAAAAATTATACAAACCATTCAAGGTGAAATCATAACAAATTATAACAGTGAATAATACAAATAATAATCCCATCCCGAGCTACATGGAATATTCTCCTTATATGGGGTGATCACTCCCAAACATGGATATTTACCAAGTACTGACACATTCGTAGTCTATTTTATGCAAACAAAAAAAAATTAAGAAAAAGGAAAAGAAAATAGCTATAATACGAATTTGTAATCCCCTGACCTGACGGACTATAAAACTAGTACTCAGATCATTTACCACAAGGCCTCTAGAATACCTCCCCATTTTCTAGAGGATATCGAATAAAAAAAGGGTCTAATGATGGTATGGTGGGGAGAATAAACACTCATGATTAGATAAGAAAATTGGTATAAAAGATAATAAATTAATAAGACAATAATATTAGAAGTAGTAATAATCAACGACAAGGAAAAAAATAATAAATTATACTAAATAAACATGGACAAAACCAAATACTACTTTGCATTCATGTCTATGTGATGATACAAAATCCAATGTTGGAAACATAAAACTCATAGATATGATACAAATATATAATTAGAGAAAAAGAATAAAATGACCCATGGATGATCTTCATGAGCATCCCGAGTACCATATCGTTCCTATGCTCCAAAGCTTCTATGTAAAATGTACAACACAAGAAATAATCCATGGACCTATGAATTTGAGGTCTTCTCGGGTACCCCAATGAAATGGTGGCCCAAGAAGGGTGTGATACAAACATAGTAGTCCACCACCAATGGTGTTTGGAGCTATCCAGTCAATGAGTTTGAAATGTTATAGTGAACATGTATGATAAATAAAGAGAGAAATACGTAAAAAAAAATTAAACAAGATAGGATTAGGTTCCTCAAGGAAACCCATCTGACTGTAGATGCTTTTAACTAAGCTGATATATATATAATTATAAATATATACATATATAGAGTGATTTATACATATATATGAACTATAAATAGAGTAATTTTTATATCCATATAGAAGGATACATAATATTATCTTGGACCTGAGACATAACTCATGCGTCCATGCGTAATACTACTCATAATAATAATAATAAAAATATCATGATAATAAATGAGGGTCCTTATCCCTGAGGATCACAATCAATATAGGCTTCCATAACAAGTATCATAAGAAATGTAAAATTCCATGTTGAGTGTCATAAATAAAATGCGGATGGTTATACCCATCCTCCTTTTTAGGGGGGGTGTAGAACATCATGTCCATAAGACAATGTGATTTGGATGTCAGACCAATATCCTTAACCAAAGGGGTGTAACACATCATGGCTAATGACCTTACTCTAGTTCCATTTATTCATTAAAAAAATAAGGTAATCCAAATTCCCTATGACCCATTAGCCTAACAATGCATAAATGGGAAACTAACATCGCTTAAGGCATAGTGGACCCTATTAAATAAAATTTATTTAGATTTTATTGACATTCCATATATCCATCCAAGCCAGTAATATCATTTAATAATTACAATAGATAGGTACATGTCCATAACCATTCCATTCATCATTTAATTATAAATATAGGGAAGCCCATGTCCATAATAATGCTACAACATTCAAGAACTACCATGAAGGATATGAGAAAAATCATGCCATTATGCCAAGAAAGACATAAAAAATTTAACAAACCCTTTTCGGTTTAGAATAAAACTCACCTAAAAAGGTGGTATTATTTTAATGATTTATATTTACAAAAAAACAATTCATTTAATTAAATTAATTTGATTCCTTCACAAGCTATAAACAATCACACATCCAAAGGTGGTTTAAAGGAGACTAGAATTTCATCAAATATAATTATAAAAAAACCCTAAAACAGGTGGATAATACAGAGGAAAAATAATGAAAATACTTAAAATAATTGGAAACTCCCTAATAAATTTTTTTATTGAGGCGATAACCCTCAAACATATTATAGGGTATAAGGTATTGAAGGTATTAGGTTATAGACATATATTTTTTAAATTAACAAGAAACAATGAAGAATAAGTTGTCTGAAATAAGTTATAAACGATGATAATTTAGTGAAAAATTTATATAAACCAACTATATTATACTAAGGATGTTTCACTCATCCAAAATTGAGGCCTGAGTCAAGTCATTTTGAGAGAAATCGATGAAAAAGACAAACTCCCTGAAAATAAGGTGAATTATCTCGCATATAGATAAAATAGAAGGTGAAAATATAATTAAATAAAATTGTAGGGGTTGTAGAATCACCAAGGGATATGAAATTCACCTTATGGAACTCATAAAATAGTCTATATGGAGGATATATCTCCATTATTCTCTTAGAGGGAGGAGGATCTTGAGTGAGAGGGGGGAATTATCTATGAACATGGAGAAGGATAAATGTGGGAGGTAGAATTAAAATTATATAAGGGAAGAAGGGTAAATTCACCCTTTTAAATGAGGTTCATGGTTTGGCCACATGGTTGGACAAACTGTACACTGACCTTTCATGAGAGTTTTCTTAAGAAGGGTACTCACATGGTTCATGTGCATAGTTTGAGGAACGATGTGAAACCAATGTGTTTCTCCTTTGTTAAGAATCATGTAAAAGTCGCATGACCATGCATCCAGATGCGCATAGTTAGAAACACCATGAAACACCCTTAACCTTCCTGATCGTGCATCATAGTTTCTCCTAGTGGGCTACATGATTTTAGACAAGAAATGCACCCTTAACAACTTCTCCTCATTTCATGTTTTTAGAGACTGAGGCTCTTGAAACTCATGTGAAATCCTGAGACACCCCTCAGGGGTTTAATTTTTAAAACAAAACAAACCCATTTGAGTATTAAAACTCTCATAATTTAATTTTGAGTCTTGATTTACAATTTGGTCCACCAAAAACCTAAAAATTTGAGTTCCTTTAAAAAATTTCATCTGATCAAAAAACACAAGATGTTATTGGCATATACTTACTCAAGAGGTCTATATGGAATACATCATGTACTTGAGACATGGTTAGTGGTAGTGATATTTAATAGACCATACCTCCAATTTAATCAATAATATCAAATGGGATGATGTAACTGGAAATTAGCTTTCCCTTCTTCCCAAATCTCAAGACTCTCTTCCATATAAATATAAAGAGGAACAAATTATCTCCTACAATAAAATCTAGCTCTCTTTAAGGGTTATCATCATAGCTCTTTAGTAAACATTAATCAACCCTAATGTACTACAGTATGTTCGTATCCTTTTCTAATATTTCCTAAAACATTTTAGGTATTAATACCTTTCATTCCCTAACTTCATCCCAATACATAGGTGTTCTACATCTCTTCTCATAAAGGGATTCATATTGATCCCTTTGGGTGGATGGGTGAAAAATATTATGATATGAGAAATCAACCAGAGGATGATATTAATCCCATTATCCTATTAATTATATTGATATTGTTTCAATATTTATCTATGTATGTAGATAGTTAACTCAAATTGGACATTATTTTGGGGTGACAACCCGTACTGATGTTCAACTGAGTGTTTAAAGAATTTTGCTGACTTTTCCAAATGTTAGATGTAATCCTTGGATCTCGATCAGATGAAATCAATAGTGTTTCTCCTTGCAGCCTCTCCACATCTATAATTTATATAATTTCATGTTTTTTTAGTGATAATTCCTCTCTCATAATAAGGAAATTTACAATTTATGTAAGATGGTCCACCACCACCCATATAGATTTTTTTCCTCTAGATGTATTCTAAATACCAGTGAAATATTCCTTGGTTATGTTTTTAATTTTCAATATAGGTATGTTTGATGGTTGTATCTCCACATTAAACATTTTTTCATTCTACCTTCACTTACTAAAATCCCATCAACATTAATGTATATTATACGATCTCTTTATTCATATTGTCCCACAAATAGTGATCTCTGAGATCCAAACACATCTTCATTCTCCCAAGGAGAATGGAGAAGTTCAAGCTATGTACATCATTTAATGGATACTACTTTATTTAAGGATTTTATGTCTCAAATATTCACTCTCCGAATCTTATAACTCCTTCTTCTTAATATTAGATCTATGAGGATTTCAATTTTATTATAGCATCTACCCTCTTCAATATTTAGACATCTTTCCATTGAGCATCATTTCTATTATCCAGATGGGATGGATGAGAAATTATTTGTGAAAGGAATGATTCAATTCATTCATTTCTGAATTATATGTCAATCCTTTGAAAATAAAAAAATAATGTATTATTCTAAATTCTCATCATGGATAAGGCTTCACGAAATTTTATAATTATACCATCTGCTACATTATTCACCTTCCCCGGATGGTAGTGTATTGAATATTCATTATCCCTAATCATCTCTAACCATATTCATTGGAACATATTATGATCTATCTATATGAATATATATTTTGGGCTCTTAATATTTTTATATATTTCACACTTCTCCCCATAATGATAATTTCACCAAATTTTCAATGTGAAGATTACAATATCCAACTCTATATCATATGCTGGTAAGTTATACTCAAAAATATTTAACTACCTTGAGGTGTAGGCTATCACTTTATTATTTTTCATTATCATTCAACCCAAAACATTATTTGATGTATCAAAATATACCACGATAATTCCCCAATTTGTGGGTAGTTTAAGAACTTGTGTAGTTATAAGGCTCTTTTTCAATTCATTAAAACTCTATTTGAATTCATTTGTTTAAAAATACATTAATACCTTCCATGTAGTCATAGTAATTGGGTTATATAATCATAAGAAGTTTCTCAAAAATCATCGATAATACTCATCTAGTCAATGGAAACTACATATCTACATCAAATATATTGATATGGGCCACTCCTTAATTGCCTTTGTCATATAAGAGTCCTAAAATATCCATTTACTCATCATAACATACCCTAACAATGTTACTTACTCTAACTATAACCCACATTTTCATTACATTTCACATAGTTTCCCCTTTCACAAAGTCTTCAATATAATATTCAAATTCTCTCCATTCACCTACTTTCTTTAGGATTATATCATAATATCATCTATATAGACTACCGAAAATTTGTTAATGTAATCCATAAAGAAAATTCATTATAAATATGAATATTTATAGATTATTAGTGAGTCTAAAAGGAATAATTATAAAGTCATAGTGTTCATACCTTATTTGAAATGGTGTCTTAGTAATATCTTCCTTCTTCACTATTAATTGGTGATACCCTAACTGAAGGTCAATCATAGAGAAGTACTGGATCCCATGTGTTTGATAGAACAAGTCATCAATCCATGGAAATTGATACTTATTATTTATCATGATTTTATTTATTTCCTAATATTAAATGTAAATACACATTTACCTATCATTATTTTTGATGAAGAGGACTGGCACAACCCACGATGAATATCATGGGTGTATAAAACCCTTTTCCAAATTACTTTATAATGGCATCTTTAGTTCTTCCAACTAAAGGGTGTACAATTTTTATGGAGTCTTGGGTATGGACAAAGATCCATGTATAAGTTCAACTAAGAACTCAACCTCTTTATCAGGAGGTAGATCTAGAAAAAATTCAGAGAATACATCTGTATAGTATTTCATAATGGGAATGTCTTCAACCATGATTCTTTCCATTATCTCAATCATCTGAGATAGAGATTCTTTCCCATAATCCAATAATATCTACTTTTTAGAATAATATTCCAATGGCAATTCATTATCCTCTTTACACTTATAAAATCTAATGATGTCTCCAAATGTGAAGAGTGATCTCCCTATCTCGATAGGTAACACTAAATTTATATAAGGACACCCAATCAATGCTCAATATAGCATCAAATTCCACTAAGTTATGTATGATTAGATTTTATCATAGATTTGTTCCAGAATAATTGAATGTGTAAGAGTTATATACTTATGATGAAATAATCGATCTATTTTCTATTTTCATAGTTAAATATAATCGAATTTTTTGAGGACATGTTTGAATAGTCAAACTAAACTTACATGATATGAATGAATGTGTAGAAACAAAACAAAACAGTATGTTTTCAATTCATGAATGAATAACCAAAGTATATATAACCACATTTTTTTTTCAGGATCCATATAAATAGTAGTGAAAAAATATGTACTTCCTTTCTCTCTAGGCCTTGGAGGTTGTTGTCATTAATTGTCTCCGATAACCATTGTATTAAGGCACTAGATTTCATAATTCTTATGTTCCTTGCTATTTAAACACTTTACTATAGGAAATGTTTTGGAAAAAACCTTATTTTCTTTTTTTTCACATCAGTGGTATTATTCATATCCCTTCAACATTGTTCAACCTAATGCTCCTTGATTCACAAGTAATTTTCTAACATGTTTTATGAATTTATAATCTAGTTTTAATTATTTCTCTCATATAATTTGTTTGCTTATTTTTTGAGGTTTTAGTATTTCTAAAATTTTGATACACTTTGCTTAATTTATATATTGATATCAATAATTTATTATTTTATTTAGTTGATATTAATTCTATATATTATTAACATTTAATATCTAACTATATTTTGTTATTTTTCTTTGTTTAGTTATTATTAGATTTATTATTAGTTTATTAAGTTTCATTAATATTTAAATTTATTTTCTATATTAGTATTATATATTATTTTATATCATTAGTATTATCATGAATTGTAGAACTAATATTATTAGTTTATTATTATTATTTTTTAATTTGATGAAAATATAATATAGTATTATTATAATATAACATTACTACTAATTAATTATTATGTATTATATTAGTATTTATTATTTAATGTGTATATATATATTTATATTATTATAGTAATTATACTTAGTATTATTATTATTTTACTTGTTATTATTATTTCTATTATGTGTACAATTATTATTATTGTTATTATTTTACATTTAGATAATAAGATTTTTTATTTTGAATTTGGAGTATGAAGCTTATTATTTTCACTTATTTTTTTCATCTTTGAAGACTTATTATTAGGGGAGAGTCAATGGATCCTCCACATTATCCTCTATGCTTAGTAAAACACGTGTATGAGGCCATTGACCTCTTATCACCATACCAAACCAGATCCAATCCATCCAATAGGTATGCTACCCTCCTACATCGCACAACCCACCTACACAGCCTCCATCCACTGCGCATCACTACGCTAATCTGCTTCCCCACATGATACAATAACCTTAGCCATGTGGAATTTTCCTTGCAGTGACTCCCTCATCCTCCACCTACTGTGACACATCACCACCCACCTTATTCTTCCTTAATAAGGGACATCCCTCTCCCTCTGTGCATAAAAACATGCACCTTTATCCTACTATAAAACCCCAACCATGCATCCACATGCCTGCAAGGTACAAAGTTGATTCCCAGGATGCTGCACACCCCCTCCTCTTCAAATTAATATAACCAATCTTTACCAGGCATGCAACAAAAACCCCCACCAAGTGAAGACACCTCTGCTATATACCATCAACATCGACCTCCTCCTCTTGTTCACTAGTGAACCCACCACACCTGAGGCCACTATTCATCTGCTAGAATTTTCCGTTGGTTCATTATTTGTGGGTTTTTCATGACATTGATGCAAATAGTGGGTTATATTTGCTTACAAATATCAATGCATAATGATAATAGTGAACATGGATCTAATCATTTTTTTTTCATGTTGACGAATGTGCTCACTGGTTTGCATTAGAATTTTGGTGATTGAAGGATGATGGTTATTATTCAGTGATCATCTATGGAATCTTTTGGTGATATTCATTTTGACACAAACATAGTGATATACACATTTTATTATTTTACGTATTTTTTTGTCTTCACGGGAGGAAAATTTTCTTACTGTTGGAGTTGCGAGGAATGTGATGAAGTATGCATGCCTTTATTTTGTTTCCATATTTTATTTCCAAATAATTAATTTTTATTGGATGTTTATTTAATTATTTATATTTTTGTTTTCCTTAATTGAAATTTGGGATATGCACATGTTTTTTGGGTCTTGTTCATGTGAAACCTAATAAGTAATCCTAAAAGGAAGATTTTTAGAGAAATTATTTATCCGAGAGTCGATCACGCGTGTGAGAGAATTATAAAATACACATGATCGAATTCTTGATTAATAATTACATTAATTGAAAAATTATTATTATTTTAGTTACCCTTCATTATTAAATTAGTGGTACATAATAATTAATATCACTTGGTAAAACTTGACATAGATAGATACTTAAAATTTTATAGAAACGAGTCACTCCATTTCACCAAATGATTCAATGGTAATGTGATGAAAAAATTATTCATCAAATTAGAGAAAAAAATTTATGGATTACTTTCATGAAAATTAGAATACTATATACCATAATAGAACGATTCCTGATCATATTTGTATTAAAATGTGAATTGGTATTTATTTAATGAACACATTCTTAGATGTGGGAATTAAATAATTGGCAATGCATGCACTTCAATGGACATAACAACTCTGATACTTCCATCTCCAATTGCTTCCTCTATAGATTAAATTAGTTTTCATAGATATATTTTGTTAATTTAGATAATCATTTTTCAATTTTTATTTTTAAATTTATTTTTTTAATCACATTAAAAAACACTTCTACTTGAATTTTTTTTCCAAAAGGATATTCTTAGTGTCTATGGAAATTCTCTTTATGGTTCGACGCAACTCACCGCTTCAACATTCATTAGTATGATTACAAATTTACAAATTTTAATGTAACACCCCAGGTAAATAAAGAATATGAAATTTTCACATTTATCCATATTTGTGAATAAAATATTAATATAACTTTAAAGGGGACGCTATGATCGATTGAGTACATAATACGCAACAACGAGTTTCTTGGGAATCATACATTGCACTCTAATAATAAAATTATATTAGTTTAAATTGTAGTTAAATCCTAGCCATTGTAATAACGGGAATGAACAGAACTAACTATAAAATGAATATATATGTTTGTCAAATATTTTTACTTTTTACAATAAATGTTAGAGGATTAAAAATGTGAATGAATCCAATTTTAAGCGTAAACATTCTAATATTCTTTAAAAGGTTGATTAACTGCCTTTTGATGATGAACCTCTTTTAAATACACTTTTTGAAAATTTTATGTGTTATATTTAAAAAAATAAAATTAATCTTTAGAATAGGGACATCAAAATTTACTTTGTGTAAATTTTTGGTATTTTTCCGATAAAGTTCATTTTTTAATGAATACTGAAAAATGATGTTTTTTAATTCAAAACCACTTTTTAATCTAATTTTTTTATATGATTAAATTATATTTTGATTTTTTTTAAAGTGAAATTAGAATATATTTTTACCATTCAATCCAATAGTGGTCATTGGAATTAATATCATCTTGAAATTGGACATAAACTAGTGTCAATCTTTAGATACTTATTGTTTCATAAAAACACCTTATTTGATTTGACAGTGGGAATTAATTATTAAATTATTTAATGTAACTTATATGTTTTTAATTTTTAAAATAGAATGCATTTTTTAATTCAGAATATCAAATATATCTTAGGGTGATTTTTGGTATTTTTTTGGAAAACTTCAATTTTTGATGAATAGTGAAACCACAAAGTGGTACTTAAAAAACTGATTTTTCGTTTAAATGAAATTTTACCACCTCTATGTTTTGAATTTCAGAAATCTGACATAAATGTTTCTCATTAAGAAGTAAAATTTGGTTCAATGGGATTAAATTTTTTTGGTGAATAGTAAATTTTAAGTTTTAATCGCGATTAGAGGTAATTAGTGTAGTTTAAGGTAAAAATAATGTTTTAATAATATGAAATGACCTAGAAACATGTCCTACCCTCATTGGATGAGTCATGGACGACCAATAAAATCCATGGGACAACTTGGGGACCCCATGGAGCCACTTTTCTGTGAAAATGACATTAATACCTTTTTATTTAAAGTTAAAATTAAAATGTCACAAACATGTGTTGTTTTACTAAAACAATTTTTAGATGGGGTTCTACAAGTCATATTTTTGACTATAAATATTCATTATAAATCTAAAACGATTTCCTACATAATTATTTTTTTTATAATTTTTAGATATTAAATAAATTAATTTATTTATGACACCGTGATGATGCAGTGATTACCTCATAAATGAATGATTTAAATAAAATGAGAAGACATGGTGAAATATAAGTCTTACACTTGTCACAAACCTATTTGATGGGTGGATTTATGAACCTTATAACCTTATCCTTTAAATATATCCTTTTGGGACCTTTTAAATCTGAAAATCATTTTATAATAAAGTAATATTTTATAACTTTCCAAGAGTGCCCCTCCTCTCCTCTTATAAAAGACCCCCACCTCTACCACCTTACACACACCTATCAAGCCTTTGGTTCGTCCAAACCCTGACCATTTCATCTCTCCACATACCTCTATTAATCATTTAAGCCTCACTTTCGGTATAATCCTTTCCAAGGAAGCCTTTGGGCTCAAATCAAAGAGAGTTACCCGATTTAAAGGTAATGTCTTCCCTTGTGTTCTTTTTTTTATTTTTCTTCTCCAAACCCCAAAACTCTTTTTATTACATTTTTTTCTATAAAAAAACTAGTATCCTAAATTTACTAGGATGTTTTTATAATAAGGATTCGAGCTACACTTTAACACACCTCCGTCTAATGGTTAAAGAACATATTGTTGCTGTGGATGGAGAATTACTACCTCACGAAACGATGATTGTTAAATATTATTTTAACAACTTCAAAGGTGGACATTAAGATGTCACTATATTTATATATGATATATAATATGTTTATTTTTTCCTTAATATTATTTATTTTTTATTTATGGCATACCTTTATGGTTTCCATTATGGGTAAACCCGATATCTTCATTTTAGGAAGTGCGGACTATCGCCCCCTCAAAGTGATTTGATTCGTCAATGACATATGTGGGATGTATAAAGGATGGAATTAATGGTATTACATATAATATCCTACTGGAATTATAATATACCTTTATATCATTATTATTTAATTCCGTTGAATACAAAAAAAAAAGAAATGAAAGTAGCGTTGATGCGTAGGTACGGCTTACCGTCTCCATGAACGGTACATTTCATTTCTTATCTCCAAATATTATGTAATATTATAAGTACATATATATAATGGATGTATATATAATATATTACATATAAATGATGTATATCACTCTTTAATTATAATATATATATCTCTCATTTTGTTTTAATTCCATTAATATGACAAAAAATGAAAGTAGCGTTCATGCGTACGTACGGCCTACCGTCTCCATGAACGATGTTTTTAATTTTTTATCTCCAAATGCTATGGAATAGTATAAAATGAATATATAATATATATATGATATTTAAAACATCAATACAATTCTAGATATGATGTACCTATAACTACATGGAAAATTCTTTTCCAACAAGTTTGATTTTTACTCATGTACCGAACATCGACAAAAACGTCTGATATGAACTCAATTTATTAACCAATTATTATAACATTATAATATGTGATATTAACTGAATAATTATATTTAATTTAGTTCCTTATGAAATTATAAATTGACCAAATTTTATTATTCAGGAGATTAAACAACGATCGAGTCATGTCGGACACAAGGTAAGGGATCCTACCCCTCTCTTTCTTTTTAAGTACACTCTTTTATGTCATTCCTTTTAAGCTCATATTTCTTATGATTGGGATGTTATTTTATATTACTCCTAATTTACTTATTATGTTCATATGATTAGAGACCCTATTTTCTCTCATCAATCCATTTTGGAAGTTTTGAGTGGCGCCGTTATGCTGCCGAATTTTCGTAAGAGATCTAACCTCTCTCTTTCTTTTTAAGTACTATCTTTTATGTCACTTCAATTAAGCTCCTCTTTGATATTATGGGGGATGTTATTTTATATTACTCATTCTCTAAATTTTATTTTAATATGATGAGAGACCCTATTTGATCTCATCAATCCATTTTTGTAAGTTTTAAGTGGCGTCGTTAGGCTGCCGAGTTTTCGTAAGGGATTTTTCATCTAACTTTTAGTCTCGTGAGATTTATGCTACATTTGCCACCATTTCCTTTGACTGGTGTATTTACTTCCCATTACTATACTCTTTGTGTAATATAATTTAATTTATGGGTATTTACATATTCATTTTATGAACCTTCTTCAATGGAGTGTACGTTTCGAAAGTTACCCAAGTCGGTAAGGGAACCTTTCACCCTCCTCTTTTTAAAAGACTTATATTGTTATGACTTTTAATTCACATACTATTATTTTGGGATATGTTATTATATATCCTTATTGATTTAAATTTTATGTCCATGTGATGAGATACCCTTTTTATCTCTCATCAACTCTTTTTCTGAATTTTGAAGTGACGCCGTTAGGCTGTGGAATTTTTGCAAGGGAACTTCTTAACCCAATTTTGATTCTTTGGGATAAACTTGTACTCCTTGAATATGTCGTTCTATGAATATGTGTGAATGTCCTATGACTTTTTTACACTTAATATCCACTTATATTTGCTGTATTCTTTTGTCACACATAATTAGGTAATTGGTTTATCCTTAATCCAAGGATACCGTCTTTGTATGGGACTTCGTCTCAATCTCCTTTCATTGAGGAATATTTTGTTTTATAATCAACCTTCTTTTATACGATTCATAAAATCCTTTAAATTTTACGTTTCTCCAAAAGGAATATTTTTTATATGAAGCGTTTTACTAAAAGACAAAATAGAATGTTTTTGTCGTACGTATGCGACGACAACGACTTCTCCGATGCCATGACCATTATTTGAGTTTCGGATTCCTCTACAAGCCATACCGTTTTTTTAAATGAAAAATAAATACCATGTTTTACTTTTATTTTATTTTGGTATTGAAAATGGTTTTCATAATGTTTTTATATCAATGTGTTGTATTGATATCTGGTTATTGAAAAGTGGAAATGTTATGTCTCCTTTATGCATGTTTTATGTGATATGATTATGTTATGGTTGATGGGAATTATTATTAAGATGGGTGGTTCTGTGATAAACTAATGGTGGGTGAGCCCGATATAGCTCTCCAATGCATTGGGTAATGCGAAGGGGTTAAACGTTGAGGTTTCTCCGAAGAGATTTAGGGAATATACCGTGATGGGTATTCCAAACGTAACCAAGAGGGTTACTCCCTACGTAAGAATGTTATGAATGCCTCAAGTTACCTTTATGTCTTATAATTTCTATTATATATTCATGATTTGATGAGGTATGTTAAAATTCTTATGTTTTATGAGTAATGTATGTTTTCATACATGGACTAATGTTTTCTTTTCATACTTTTATATCCCTTACTGAGATTTTTATGCTCATCCCAAGTTTTTGAAATGTTTTTCACAGGTCAAGGTAAAGGTGAATGATATGATGATATTGTCAAGGAAGTGTCAAGAAATAATCCATATTTTATTTTAAATATGTTTCTGTTGATGGGAAAAAATGAATACTATCTTTTATGTAACCACTTTGTTTAAATGTGGAATGTAATTCATGATTTATGATCTAATTATCCAAAACTCTAAACCTAAAAAGATGCTCAATGTGAATTATTCTTTTAATTCAATATTAAGTAAGGTTTAAGGCCAAGGCCTTATAGTTAGTATCATAGGTCGGTTTAGATAACATTAGTGTTTAGGGTATTCTGCAGGCATAAGTGACATTACCATAATGGTTAGGATTTTAGAAAGAGTCCTAGTTTTAGATAATGTGAATGAGTAAGTATATCTTAGTGTTTATCTTCTTATTTAGTACATGATGGTTTTGTTGATATACTCACACTGACATTTCTATTTTTAGAGAATGGATGGATCTTGCAGGCACCAAAGTGACGATAGGTTTGAAGGAAACTATGGTGGTTCTCTGATTAAGAGACTAGATGAAATGGGTGATTCAGTGATGAATCTCATGGTTTTTCTAAACCAACTATCAAGGAGTCAAGATCAACCACTTGATCCTTGTTCAGTTCTCTAATGCATCATGTAAGAGATGACCAACTCGATGTGGAAGTTAAGGTAATAATTATAAAGATAACCATTAGGGTTTATATGATCCTTACTTTTTAGGTAATTATGGGTTACTCTATGATATGATTGAATATGAAAGGAATGAGATAAAATTGAGGATAAAATATGTTATGGTTATTCTTGAAGATTTTATCTTGTTTTGTGGAATGTTTGAAGAATTATATAGTTTTTGAAAAAGGACAACATGCAGACCGTGTGACAACCCGTCGCGTCGGACAAAGCTGCGGGAATTGAACCCACAACCAAAGTGCGACTGGTATTTATCATATAACACTAGGCTATGTGAAGTCCCTGGTTAGTTTGACTAATTATATTTTAGTTAGATGATTTTAGGAATCAAGAGTAAGTTTATTTTGGGTTATCTATGGAAATGATTAACCTATCATGGAGGATAATTTATTAGGATTACTACTTTTCAGTATGAGACTTTAATAGAAACTAATGTTATTTGGAGATGAATGTTAATTTTGTACCTCAGAAGACTATGTGATTAAATCCTTCAAATATTTGGGTTTCAATATTATTTTGGTTTAATTTGGATAATTTTATGGATAGATTTTTATTGAATGGTCTTTGTTGATCTTTCGGTATTGTTTGAAAAATTTTGGAGGTTAAGAATATAATTTTTTTATAAAGAATTATCCTTTTTGGGTATTATCTGATCTCATAGTAACCTTTTTGGTTTTAGTTTTGGTTAAGGTCTAAAGACATGGGAAGTATATAGTTCTAATTTGGGGAATATGTGATTCTCTAGAAGTTGATTATATCTTTGATAATGTGAATAAGTCATCCTAAATACTCATCTTTTGGAGAAAATATGAGTTCCTGTAAGAAATCTAGTAAAAGTTGAAAGTCAACATGCCAAGTAAGTATGTTTCCTTAAGATAAAAAATAAATTCCTTATTGAAGAGTAACTTAAAACAAAAATTTTTTCTGTTAACTTTTCCTACTAGGGATTTGAATACCATTTAACCCATCACAAGTTTGTGATTTTCTTATGGTTAACATTCCCTTAGACATGTTTACTATCACTCTCCCTCAGAACATGGCCCTTTGTTTTTTCCTCCATATCCATGTTTTCATACATGGAATCCTAGTATGGGTGTACTTGGGTGACCTTTGTACTTCTCTTTATTTATTTTAAAGTGATTGTTTTACTGACTCTTGTTCCGATGTGGGATTTTCAATGAAGTTTCCAAGCCCAATTTTAAAATTGCGAGGACACAATTCCTAAAAGGGGGGAAGGATGTAACACCCCAGGTAAATAAATAATATGACATTTTCACATTTATCCGTATTTGTGAATAAAATATTAATATAACTTTAAAGGGGACGCTATGCTCGATGGCGTACCCAATATGCAACAACAAGTTTCTTGGGAATCTTACATTGCACTCTAATAATAAAATAATATTATTTTAAATTGTAGTTAACGCCTATCCATTGTAATGGCAAGATTGAACAGAAGTAACTACAAAATTATTATATATGTTTTTCAAATATTTTTACTTTTTACAATAAATGTTAGAGGATTAAAAATGCGAATTAATCCAATTTTAAGCGTAAACATTCTAATATTTTTTTAAAGGTCGATTAACCACCTTTTGATGAAGATCCTCTCTTAAATACACTTTTTGAAAATTTTATGTGTTATATTTGACAAAATAAAATTCTTATTTAGAATCTGGATATCAAAATTTACTTTGTGTACATTTTTGGTATTTTTCCGATAAAGTTCATTTTTTTAATGAATAGTGAAAAATGTTGTATTTTATTTCAAAACCACTTTTTAATATAATTTATTTATATGATTAGATTATCTTTTTAATTGGTTTTAAAGTGAAATTATAATATATTTTTACCATCTAATCCAATAGTGGTCATTGGAATTAAATTCATCTTGAAATTGGACTTAAACCAGTGTTAATCTTTTGATACTTATTGTTTCATAAAACACGCTATTTGCTCTGACAGTGGGAATTAATTATTAAATTAATTAATGTATCTTATATGTTTTGAATTTTTTAAAATAGGAATTATTTTTTAATTCTGAATATCAAATATAGCTTAGGGTTAATTTTTTTTATTTTTCTGGAAAACGTCAATTTTTGAAGAATAGTGAAACCACTAAGTGGTACTTAAAAAACTGATTTTTCATTTAAATGAAATTTTACCACCTCTATGTTTTGAATTTCAAAAATTCGACATACATGGTTGTCATTAAGAAGTAAAATTTGGTCCAATAGGATTAAAATATTTTTTTTGGGGAATAGAAACTTTTATGTTTTAATCACGATTAGAGGTAATTAGTGTAGTTTAAGGTAAAAATAATATCTTAATAATATGAAATGACCTAGACACATGTCCTAACTACATTTTATGAGTCATGGCCGACCAATACCATCAATGGGTCAACTTGGGGACCCCATGTATCCACTTTTCTTGGAAAATGACATTAATACCTTTTTATTTAAAGTTAAAATTAAAATGTCACAAACATGTGTTGTTTTACTAAAACAATTTTTAGATAGGGTTATAAAAGTCATATTTTTTACTATAAATATTAATTAGAAATAGAAAAAGATTTTCTACATCATTATATATATTTTTATAATTTTTAGATATTAAATAAATTAATTTATTTATGACATCGTGATGATGCAGTGATTACCTCATAAATGAACGATATAAATAAAATGAGAAGATAAGGTAAATTCTAGGTCTTACACTTGTCACAAACCAATGGAATGGGTGGATTTCGAAACATTATCACCTTATCCTCTAAATATATCCTTTTGGGACCTTTTAAATCTGACAATCATTTTATAATAAAGTAATATTTTATAACTTTCAAAGAGTGCCCCTCATCTCCTCTTATAAAAGGCTCCCACATCTACCACCTTACACACACCTCTAAAGCCATTGGCTCAGCCAAAACCTACCCATTTCATCTCTCCACCTCCCTATATTCATCATTGAAGCCTCACTTTGGTCAGAATCCTTTCCAAGGATGCCTTTGATCTCAAATCAAAGAGAGTTACCCGATTTAAAGGTAATGTCTTCCCTTGTGTTCTTTTGTATTATTTTTCTTCTCCAAACCCCTAAACTCTTTTTATTTATTTTTTGTAACAACACCAGTATCTCAAATATCCTATGATGTTGTTATAAGAATTATTCAAGCTACACATTCACACACGTTTTTCTAACGGTTAAGGAACATACTGTTTCTGTGGATGGAGAATTACTGCCTCACGAAACAATGACTGTTCAATATTATTTTAACATCTTCAAAGGTGGCCATTAAGATTTAAATATATTTATATATGATATATAATATGTTTATGTTTTCCTTAAGCTTCTATATTTTTCATTTATGTAATACCTTTATGGTTTCCATTATGGGTAAACGCGATATCTTCATTTTAGGAAGTGCGGACTACCGCCCTCTCAAAGTGATTTGATTTGTTAATACCATATGTGGGACGTATAAAGGATGGAAATAATGGTATAAAATTTGATATCCTACTGGAATTATAATATACCTTTATATTATTATTATTTAATTCTATTGAATTAAAAAAAGAAATGAAAGTAGCGTTCATGCATACGTACGGCTTACCGTCTCCATGAACGGTACATTTCATTTCTTATCTCCAAATGTTATGTACTATTATAAGTACATATATATAATGTATATATATGTAATATATTACATCTAAATTATGGATATAACTCTGTAATTATTATATATATCTCTCTCATTTTTTTTAATTCCATTAATATGAAAAAATGAAAGTAGCGTTCATGGTACGTACAGCCTACCGTCTCCATGAACGATGCTTTTAATTTTTTATCTCCAAATGCTATGGAATATTATAAAATGAATATATACTGGATATATATGATATTTAAAACATCAATACTATTCTGGATATGATTTACCTATAACTACATGGAAAATTATTTTCCAACAAGTTCGATTTTTACTCATATACCGAACATCGACAAAAACGTCAGATATGAACTCACTTTATTAACCAATTATTATATCATTATAATATTTGATATTAACTGAATAATAATCTTTAATGTAGGTCCTTAATAAATTATAAATTGGCCAAATTTTATTATTCTGGAGATTAAAGAATGATTGAGTCATGTCGGACACGAGGTAAGGGATTCCACCACTCTCTTTCTTTTTAAGTACACTCTTTTATGTCATTCCTTTTATGCTCATATTTCTTATGATTGGGATGTTATTTTATATTAATCCTACTATAATTATTATGTTCATATGATGAGAGACCCTATTTTCTCTCATCAATTCATTTTGGATGTTTTGAGTAGCGCCGTTAGGCTGCCGAATTTTCGTAAGAGATCTAACCTCTCTCTTTATTTCTAAGTACTCTCCTTTATGTCAATTCTTTTAAGATCCTCTTTGTTATGATGGGGGATGTTATTTTATATTACTATATCTGTACATTTTATTTTAATATTATGAGAGACCCTATTTGATCTCATCAGACCATTTTTGGAAGTTTTAAGTGGCACCGTTAGGCTGCCGAGTTTTCGTAAGGGATTTTTCATCTCACTTTTAGTCTCAAAAGATTTATGCTACATTTTCCACAATTTCCATTTAGTGGTGTATGCACTTCACATTATTATACTCTTTGTGTAATATATTTTCATTTATGGGTATTTACATATTCATTGTATGACCCTTCTTCAATGGGCTGTACGTTTGGAAAGTTACCCAAGTCGGTAAGGGAACCTTTCACCCCCCACTTTTTAAAAGACTTCTTTTGTTATGTCTTTTAATTCACAAACTATTATGTTGGATATGTTCTTATATATCATTATTGATGTAAATTTTATGTGCAAGGGATGGGATACCGTTTTTATCTCTCATCAACTCTTTTTCTGAATTTTGAAGTGACGCCGTTAGGCTATCAAATTTTTGGAAGGGAACTTCTTAACCCAATTTTGATTCTTTGGGATAAACTTGTACTCCTTGAATATGTAGTTCTATGAATATGTGTGAATGTTCTATGATTGTTTTACACTTAATATCCACATATATTTGGTGTATTCGTTTGTCACACATAATTATGTAATTGATTTATCCTTAATCCAAGGATACTGTCTTTGTATGGGACTTCTTCTCAATCTCCTTTCATTGAGGCATATTTTGTTTTATACACAACCTTCTTTTCTACGGTGTATAAAATCCTTTTACTTTTACGTTTATCCAAAAGGAATATTTTCATACGAAGCGTTTTACTAAACGACAAAAGTGAAAGTTTTTGTCGTACGTATACGACGACAACGACTTCTCCACCACCGTGACCATTATTTGAGTTTTGGATTCCTCTACAAGCCATACCTTTTTTTAAATGAAAAATAAATATCATGTTTTAATTTCATTTTATTTTGGTATTGAAAATTGTTTTCATAATGTTTTTTATATGAATGTGTTGTATTTATATATTGTGATTGAAAAGTGGAAATGTTATGTTTCCTTTATGCATGTTTTATGTGATACGATTATGTTATGGTTCTTGGCCATTATTATGAAGATGGGTGGTTCCGCGATAAACTATGGGTGGGTGAGCCCAATATATCTCTCCAATTCATTGGGTAATGCGACGGGGTTAAATGTTGCAGTTTCTCCGAAGAGATTTAGAGAATATATTGTGATGGATATTCCAAACGTAACCAACAGGGTTACTCCCTACGTAAGAATGTTATAAATGCCTCAAGTTACCTTTATGTCTTATGATTTCTATGATTTATTAATTATTTGATGACGTATGTTAAAATGATTATGTTTTATGAGTAAATTATGTTTTCATACATGGACTAATGTTTTCTTTTCATACTTTTATATCCCTTACTGAGCTTTTTATGCTCATCCAATGTTTTTGAAATGTTATTCACAGGTCAAGGGAAAGGTGCATGATATGATGATAGTTTCAAAGAAGTGTCAAGAAATAATCCATGTTTTATTTTAAATATGTTTCCGTTGATGGGAAAAAACGAATACTATCTTTTATGTAACCACTTTGTTTAAATGTGGAATTTAATTCATGATTTATGATCTAATTCTCTAAAACTCTAAACCTGAAAAGATCCTCAATGTGAATTATTCATTTAATTCAATATTAAGTAAGGTTTAAGGCCGGGGCCTTATATTTAATGTATTGAAACTTGAATGTCAAACTTTTGGTGCCATTTATAGGGAGAAGAACATAATTTTTAGTACTATTAAAAGAGTGATTTAGGCTAAAAATAATAACAAGTAATAAAAAAACAAAAAAACACAAAAAAAGTCCATCTCTACTTTGGGTGTTTCTTTTGTTAGTGTAAAAAACATTCAAGACATCTAGAAGTTCCTAATTGTGTGGTCAATTCCATATAGATAAAATAAACACCCTCCGTACATGCCCACAACTCATAGTAGAGTACAATTATTCACCGCACATGAGGACTCTAAATATTCATTTTTATTAGAATTATTTTTATTTAAGTTTGTGTTATGTTACATATGATAATGCTCCATGATGTTGTGATATAATTACTTTTACATGTTTTAATCATTTAAAATTAAAAAAATTCCTCAAAATGTAGAATGTGATAATTCATGTAAAAAAATACATCAATAATAGGGAACACACTGTTTTCTACTATCACTAAAGAAAATAAGAGTTTTGGTCTTCAAGATGAACATAATGAAATTTTTTGAGCATATGTTGATTCAAAAATTTTGTTATTTTTTTGGTCTTGATGCTCAAAAACACCCACATTTTTGTTAATAAAGAATATTATTTTATGTGAATTTAAAGAAATTATTATTTGTTGAAATATTTATTCTGGAATGATATTTAATTCATTGATCCATGAATAATATTTGTTGAAGTTTTGAGAATGTGTTTTAATGCATTATAGAAACATTGTTCATACCCTACATGTGAAAGAATAATGTAAAGAATAAACTTTATGTTTGAAACAACATGTATTGATCTTATACACGATGTTTGGATCAAACCTTAAGTCTAAGAAAAAGGAAAGTATGGATAATGGACCCTACATTCGAATGAAACCATATCTATGAGGTAATAAACATATGGTACATCAACCATAATTTTTTAATCAAACCTACATTGTCAAACCTATGTTTGGAGTTTGGTCATTATACGAAGGAACCCTATGTTGGACTATTAAATTATGGGGGTTTTTAATCCATTATATTAATTGAGATTTATGCCATGGTCTTGGTAGACATAAATATCTACTAAATGCTAGTTTAAGACCGATTAAAATGATTATTATGATTTATTTGAAGACTCGTATTTAATGGAGTAATTTTTTATTATTTTTATGGAATGTTATGAACTCTCCAGAATGTTTATAAATTCATATATTCACAATTTATTATGAAATATTTATGTAGTTGGTTTGACTTAGAGCTATTTGAACAACATTTTAAATATGAAGACAGTATTCAAGGGAAGAATAGATGAACATACATATCAATTGATATACATACAAAGCTGTGTGGAGTTTCCTTCATAGATACAATTTGGGGACATGCATGTTTTTATTTGTCGACTCATTTCTATTCATATAACTACTACTACACATTCTTATTCCATCTTCTTCTGAAAATAATGAAAAGATTTTTGATAGAGATACACAGTGGAGGAATACATGTTTGTAAATATATCTGGTGTTTTCTCAATCATAGTCTGAAGAAAGCTTATACGACATTAAAGATCTATTTTCTGATATGCTTTATTGATGGTATGAATACATATGTCAGTTGTTACATTAACAGTGATGTTTAATCTATATCCTTAATAAAATAAATCTCTATTTATTTGGGGTAGTTTCAGTTACTTTTACTCAATCGTGGTTATTTTTTAGATTCTTTCACTATGTTTTGGACTTAGGTTTCCCTATAAATGAACCAAAAGGCATTGTAAAGTCTTATTATAACGGTGTTAACTCCTGACACTCATTTATTGATTTTAAAGGTCTCTGGATAAGAGGGCCTAGTGAAAATCACCAAGCTCATGGAATGTTGGTGGAGTGGACTAAGGGATATTTTCTCCCCAAAACCCTATAAATTGATGGGTTCATTTAATTTATTTATTTCCATTTCTCACTCATTTTGAGAGAAAAGGAAATAAACACTACTTAGAAAGGGAGGTGATTTGAATCCATGAAAGTTAGGAAAACCAACATTCACACCTATAATGTCTAATTATTCATCATTATCATCATGAACACAAATTTTTTATTTCCTCAATGGATGATATAGAAAATCAACTAACTCATATTGTCCATGTAGTCCCCTCACTACCCCTTGATGATCCAATTATGAAAATTCATATTAAATAATGTTTAGCAGATGTTCCATTCGAAAAACATCCATTTCTTGATTCTGATAAGGATAATAATTTGATAAATCCACATTATTATCATACCATTTATGAATCCTCTCTATCACTGTTTAATTTTTCAATGATAATAAAATTTCAAGAATATTAGAGCTTAGTATTTCAATATGTTGAATGTAATGGCCCCATACAAAATGTGATTTCATATCCTTATTATGTGAGTTCACAACACATCCCTTCCAATGTGAAAAAAGATTCATTAAATGGTTATAACATTAATCATTTTGAGGGAGAAGCAGAAACTGAACCAGGACCCTAATTTACTACGATAGAGTCATAATTAAACTAAGACACCATGGATTTCCACACATAAGAGAAAACAACATAAAATGAAATTGAATCACCTATTTCTAAAGATATTTTTGATTTTTCAAACTCTTCCAAAATGGATAATTCCAATATATTTTTGGAGTTATATAATCAATTAGTAGATGTGGTGAATGAAAATATTAGTTTTCAATAAATAGTAGAAGAATGTGATTCCCTGGAGGATCATGAGTTCATGGTGACAGATGTGACAATAGATAACTCTGATGAGGGGAGTATAGAAGAAAATTTTAAAAAAATATTGATTTCTTGGATTAATTGAGTCACATAATCCAATTGATACCACCCCACATTATCCATGTATCAAAGTTAAAAATAATTCTCTATAAATACACAGATATGATAGGAATACTCTTGACCATGGAACAATCAATTAAATCATAGAGTATGAACAGAGTAAGAAACCCGTCGATTTCTCTATGCTAGTGGTTGGAGGTGAAAATTATGTAGTGTACAACATAGACCCAGATACTATATTAAAGTATATTATAGATATAATACAACTACTAAAAGAGTTCTATAACGGCATGTAACTCCCCAAAATTTTAAAGTAGAAACATTATATTCGATTGCGTATGACACACAACACTAAGCGCGCAAGGGGAGATATTATCCAGAGAATTTACAATAAATTTACCATATTAGAGAAATTGAATATATAATATTGTTTTCAATACATGAAATACTAAGTTATGTTATGTTACATGAAACCAAGACTTTCTTCAATAGCTTACATTACACAAAAGTCTATGTTTTACCAAATAAAAATATATTTGTAAAAAAATATTATTTGATATAATAAGATATAAACTAGCCATTAAATTAGTGGTTATGAATATTATTAACTATATTATGAAAATATATGGTTTACAGAAAGAAAAAACGATTTCATTGTTTAAAAAATAGTTAGAAATTAATATAAGAACCAATTAAATATACATGAATTATTTCTATTGAAAACTGTTCTTTTGTTCAAAAACCAGTTTTATCATAATAAATTAAATTAATAAAAATTAGTGAATTGTATTAATGATATATATATATATTATATTAAATAAAATATTTTTTACATTAATGTAGTAGATTTGATAGACATAAGATTAGAACAAACCCAATATTACACATAAAACATATATTTTTATAAAGGCACTTTCAGTGAATTTTAATGGAGAAACTACTTTAACTAAAATTTTTGGAACGTTTATAAATATTATAAGTAAAAATAAACATTTTATTTTAAATAAAAACACAAAAATTAGTTTAGGGGGATTTTTTGGTATTTTTTGTGAAGTTTCACTTTTTGATGAATAGTGTTAAAATACTGAATTTTAATTCAAAACAACATTTTCGTATAATTTATTTGTAAGGTTAATTGTTATTTTAAATTGGTTTTAATTTTTAATTTTATCAAATATTTATTAATTAATAAAATTAAGGTCATTATAATCAATTTCACTTTTAATTTGGATATAAAAACTAATCAATCTTTTGAATGTTTTACTTTAAAAGCCCTCATTGTCATCCCTTCTACAGGTTTAAATTTGAATTATTTTTTTCCAATTATATGATTGAAATTTGGTAAAATGGTCAAATATTTGGAATAATAATAATTTATATTTTATAATAAGGTTAAAATAAATTTTTACCCAAAAATATAGTGTGTGTAATAAAAATTAATTACAACGATTAGGGTAATAATGAGATTAAGAAGGGGCTAAACCTCAAACATAAGGTCCAAACTAACCTATAAATTTTTTAAAAAAATTGATGGATATATTGGGACTCCTTCCCCCATTTTATTTACTATATTATTTATTTTATCCATGTTAAATGGTAATTAGAGCCTCCCACTTCCTCACTCCTCCTAGGAAAATTTTTCTCAACAAATATCTTACCAAATAACTCTTAAATATCCCTAACATCAACCTATAAGGCTCAAAATTTTCAAAAAACAATATATGGAAGCCCTTTGGTGGAAACCACAAGGAGTTAGCCACCAATGAGGTAATATTCTTCCTCAAGATATTTAGTTTTATTTTCATTCTCCACCAATAAAATATCCTTATTAAATGATGAAATTAAAAAATACATATCCTAAATATACTAAGATATGTTATTATTAATTTTTGAACTTAAAATTACAGACACTTTCATCTAATGGGTAACTAACCTACCATTGATATGTACGATGAACTACAGCCTCACAAAACGACGATTTTTCGTTCATCCATTACCATCTATCATGGTTAGAATTATGATTCAAACATATTTATATATTTTATATATGATATTTATAACTTCGTTATTATAATTAATTTTTTTTAAAAACAAAACATTATGCACTCAATTTTTTAGGAATATGATAACATTGTTTTTGGAAGTGTGGACTATCGTCTCACTAAAGCAATGTGATTCGTTCACGCAATTCCAAGAATGTATAATGGATGGTTTTAATAAACCTTTGTAACATGTATTACAGATATATGATACTTAATTTATAATTTACACAAAAATATATATCATTTACTTTTCATTCTTTTATAAAATTACAAGAAAATTAATGTAGTGTTCATGTGTACGTACGACATACCATCTCTATGAACGATGCATTTCATTTCTTATGTCAGAAATTTATGGATTATTATAAACACATATATACTGATTATATATGATAAATAAGTCATGGATTACATTTTGGAGATTATGAAATCATTATTTACATAATAAGAAAAAAATGTTAAAACATACCTGAAAAAAAGGCAATTAAAACCCAAAATAGTGGATATAATAAAAGATTATTACAAAATGGGTAATAAGATATTATATAAAGTTAATATATGATATCATAGAAATGAATATGGATATTTCATAATTTAGTTACATGTGTTTAACCCCTATATTGGAGGTTAAAGGATTTCACCCAAAAGGAAACACATGTTAAGGAATTTTCTTCCAATTATTCTATACATGTGAGAGAAATATTATGTTTGCCACTTATTTATTTTGTGTTCTATATATACAGACCATATTGATATATTATATCTTTAATTAATTAATATTCATAGTATTTCGGGTTTTAATTTTAATTATTTCTTCTATGGGGATTTGAATGAAAAGTTTCTAAGTGGTAATGAATTTCTAAACATATTTAATTTTAATTAGGTTATATTACTTTCTCATTGTCGTTAATGTTATATGATTATGTGTACAATTAATTAGACTATATATTGATGTATATACTCTTACCTTATGTGTATTCACAGTTTATACATATAATAAATTTATTACTTGAGTCTCACTTCAACATTATGGTCGTTTCAAGGGGTAACATTTCATTCTTATTTTCTTTGGGACTGTTTACACTTGAATTTCTGTCAGAGGAAATTATTTTATCATTATCTAATAAACACATTATTTTTCTACTTCCATGGTTATTCATGACATGTTTCAAGGAATAGTATCATTTTAAACTAATGGTACTTAAAATGTTTTAGAAAATGTTTTTAAGGGAACCTAACATCATTTATCTCTTTATTCGGAGAACACACTTTCTTATAAATACCATGTTTTGTTAAAATGTTTTCAAAAATGTTTTTAAACATTAAAAATCATTTATTTACGTAATTTTTACCCTTTTTTACCAATGTTTTCAATGAAATCGTCTTGTCTCTATCCAAATAAGGCATTTTCCCAACCTTTTTACCTACCAAAAGGAATATTTTTTTAGCGCATATGACATGTACAGATTTAGACACCGTTGAATCATTGAAGCATCCTTTTCAAGGTTAATAGTTTATTTTTTGAAGAAAATGTTTTTTAAAATGTTATATTCAATGAATAGGATTTAAAAAAATCAAAATTATAAGGGTATTTTCCTCAATAATGTTTTTAAAAGAACTTTTTATACTGTTTATATTCATCAAAGACAAAAACCCTTTATTTTACTCCACCTGAGATATTATTTATTGAAATCAACCTTATCGTTCATCTGGATTGTTTTTTATTGATTTTTCTGAGGATATATTTGACATTCACTTCTGTGATTCCTTTGTCAGTCCCCTTGAAATATTCAACTTCATATAATCATTGTGACATATTTTAATACACCTAGTATATTTTATATGCCATAGATTGAATTTTTATATATTGAATATCCTTATTATGATAATATTATACATTTTATTTATTGTTATTTCTTTATAGAGATTATGATTAAAATGTTTCAAGGTTTTGTGTGACTCTTAAGAATGTTTAAAGACTATTTTCCATAAGAATGTTTTAATTATCTTTCAATGGTATCTCCATTTATGAGTATCAATATCACTTATTGTTAGTTTTCTTCCACTGAGGAAATATAGATAAATAAGTATCTTCTATTAAATGTGGATATATAATAAGGAATATAATAAATTTCAATTATTCGATATTAGGATTACTTTGGATAGGTATGACACGGGTGGGAACCTGTTATAGATTTCCACTCAATGTATCCATAGTGTAATGAAACAAATTAGATGTGAAAATTAGATGGGTTTCTACCTAATATTCTAACATGTCTTTTGAAAGGTATTGATGGTAATGATTCCATTTTACTAGGAAACATGGAATCCAATTTTTATTAATTTCCATAATTTAGTTTCAGTTATTATTTATCCATGATATTTTATATCAATATATCTATGGAAACATTTCATTTTTAGTTCATTGATAAAATTTCAAGTGTTTCAGTTTCCTACCATTCCGTATTGATTTTGGCTTATCAAGATATTCTAAAGGCACATGTTTCCAGTTATTACCTTTAAATATTTTTTATTCACATCCTTATGAGTTTTTTGATTAGATGGTATGTGTGTTCAGTTATTTACCATGCCATAATTATTATTCTCATTGATTAACTATTTCTTCATATATACTTTACCTTTAATGATCATTTAATATCACTGCTATCTCATTTTTTTTCCTTAGAAATACAAGAAGCATACTAGGAAATATATGCTGGGATATACTATATGGAATAAATTTCCTCAAAAGAAAAAAAATTATATTGTAATTTGTGTATTCATTTGTAATACAAGACTCATGTGTGAATATGGATTACCAATACAACTGAACTATTTAGTCAATTAGGATTTTATTCCTTGTAATAATTCATATTTAATGGTGGTAGATACTGGATTTGGTCTCTCTAGGTTTGGGTCACTATAGTTGGTATCAAAGGAAGTTTAATAGCACCCTTTGGAATTAGAATTAGGAAAGCATAGATTAGGTAACATAAAATTGAGGTAAAATTTAAGGATAACTATAGAAGAACAATCATGAATTTTGGTTTGATAGATATTATGTGGGTTTTATAGAAATACATCCCTATCAATATATTACAAGTGGATTTGGTTCTAGAAAAAAATTATATAGGACTAACAACTCTGACAGGGTGCCTCAGGCCAGACATAGCATAACCTGGTAAATGAAAATAGGCCTCACTACACACCTATTATGACAATCCGAGGGGATATGCTTAAGATAATTCACATTTTCTATACCAAAAAATTATGAATTATTTTTATACAATGAAAATGAATGACCTTGGATAAATCTTATACCATGGAAGGACCTATGTATAAATAAATGGATGAAGTATTTGTGTATTGGGGTTGTATTGAAAACCATAGTTTAAATGATATTTAGTGATTATTCATATTCCAAGTATGTACATCATATTTATATTTGAAATTATTTCAATATTGTTTTAGAAAAGGAAATCCTTTATTTCTATTAACAACCCATCAAATCCAAAAAGGCTGTGAGACTTAAACCCAAGACCAAAGAACGATAAGTTTTCTACACAAACCACTGACCTATGAAATGATCTAGTTAATATTCCATTTGTTTTAGTTAAAAAAATTTATGAATAAATACTAATGATGAACTATTAGTGTTACATTTTAGTATTAGAGATTAATTTCTTAACCAAATTGGATTTGGAAAATAGTTAGAGACAAATGTAAAAAAATTTCACCCTTTCATGGGCCTTATGATCCATTAAAATTTATTTTATTTCTTTAGGGATCAAAGAAAATATTTGATATTCATTTCTTGAATTAAGGTATGAATTATAATTTGATCAAATCATAACAAAAATATATAATTGTTCATATGAAATTAAAAAATATTGTGTAAGTAAATTTCCTTACATTCTTAGGTTGTAATGAAAATTATTTACATAGAGAAAAGGATCATAATTTTTTTGTACAAATACATTAATTTTTGTTGAACTGATGTTCTTGTAAATCATCAATGATTTGTGAATTTTAGGCCCTAAACATTCCATTGATCATTAAATTGTATATGATTGAGGGCCTAAATCACTCCCTATAAATATTAACACTTTTCCTCCATGTGCATTTCTCTACTTTTCACTAATTTTCTCCTACTCAGAGACCTAGTTATATGTTATTCCATGTGACCTTTGTACTTCCCAATCACTATTTTCTAGTGGATTTCATATGAAAACCTCTCATGATGTGGGATTTTAAAAATTGGAAATATCAAATAATATATCACCAATGTTCAGTTTAAATTGTCTGGGTGTAATTTAATTAATGTGGGAGAATGTAACACCCATAAATTAAAATGCAAGAATATTATGTTTGATGGCGTGTATGAAACATAACACCAAGTGTATAAGCAGATATAATATCCTGAGATGTTACAATATTTGTACTATTTTAAATAAAGTCAATATATTTTATCATTTTCAATGCACCCAATACTTAGTTATCATGAGTTACATGAAATATATACTTTCTTTGGCAGCTTACATTACAGAAAGATCTTGTTTTACCAAACAACAATATAATAATGAAACACTATTATTTAGTATATCAATATATAAAATAGCGGTTAAATTAATGGTAATAAATAGTATTAACTATCTTATGAAAATACATGGTTTAAAAAAATATAAAAAAGAAAATCATTGGTAACAAATTAATTAGAAATCAATATAATAACCAATTGAATATAAAAAGAATATTTTTATATAAAACTATTCTTATGCTTACAATGATTTTGTTTCATAATAAATTAAATTAATATAGATTAATGAATGATATTAATGAAATATATATTTTATATATTCAATATTTTTTTTATACTTATCAAATAGATTTTATATAAATTACATAATAACTAACCCAATATTACACATACAAATCTATATTTTTATAAAGTCACTTTTAGCGACTTTTAATAGAAAAACATTTTTAAATCCAATTTCATGAACTTTTTAAAATATTATATGTTAAATTAAACATAATATTTGAAATCATAACATAAAAATTAGTTCAGGGTTATTTTTTGTATTTTTCTATGAAGTTTTATTTTTGATGAATAATGAAAAAATACTAAATTTTAATTCAAAACTGTTTTTCACAAAAAAAAATTTAAGGATAAAATATATTATAAATTGGGTTTAAAGTTTAATTTTATCAATTTTTTAGTTAATACAATTTTTTTTAATTATAATCAATTTCACTATGAAATTGGTCATGAAAACATAGCTAACTTTTGAATATTTTTAATTTAGAAAATCACATTTTCATCCCGTCTACAAGTTCAAATAAAAATTTCTGTCGGCCACTTGGAATTTAAAAAATGGATTAAATATTTGGAATAAAAATAATTTATGGACATATTTTGACCCTATAATCCATTTTTTTAACTTTGGATCATTATTGAATCCAATTTCGATTGGAAAAATGTGGGTGGAATTTATTTTTCTAAAATTTACAACAGTTCCAGTCATTATCCCTAGTAAAAAAACACTCAAGCATCCCACTTAATCACACCTCTCATGCCACTTTGGATCAACCGATCTCTATCCAAATAGATTTTCAACATCCATCATATCAACATAGAATCCTCATTTTTTTCATAAATATATCCAAGTAATCCATTTGGTGCAAACCAAAAGGAGTTACCTGCATAAGAGGTAATATTCTTTATAAAGATCTTTAGTTTTATTTTCATTCTCCACCCAGTAAACAATCCGTATTCCATGATTAACTAAAAAAATACACATCATAAATATAATGATATATTATTATTTTATGATTTCAATCTACACTTACACACACTTTCATCTAATGGGTAATCAATTTATGGCTTATGTGTACGACGAACTACCGCCTCACGAAACTATTGATTGTTCGTTCTTGCTTCTACACGTCTCAAGGATGGAATTATGATAGAAAATAAATTTATATATTTGATATGTGATATTTATAATGTATTTATAATTATTTAATTATTTTATAACATATACCTTTATTCACTCAATTTAGTGGGAATATGATAACATCGTTTGTGGAAGTGTGGACTACCGCCTCCCCAAAGCGATTTGATTTGTTCATGAAATACAGTGAATACATAAAGAATGGATTCAATAAAACTTTATGAAATATATGAAATATATATGTTATTGTATTTATAAAACACACACAAACATATATATATAAATTAATATTAATTATTTTTAAAATATGCAAGGAAATGATTGTAGAGTTTATGCGTACGTATGACCTACCGTCTCCGTGAATGGTGCATTTTATTTATTACCTAAAAACATAATGTATTATTATTAATAAATATATGAGGAATATATTTTATAATTATGTAATGTATTATCTTCTATTTATGATGAAATCATTATTGATGTAAGAAGAATAAAAATAGGAAGTTAAAACATAACAGAAAAATATGGAAATTAACACTTGAAATAGTGGATAAAAAAAATACTGTTTTTAAACTGGTAATAAGATATTATATGAAGTAATTAAATTACATTATATATGTGATTATGTATTTTATAATATATTAACATGTCTAAACCGCTTATATTAGAGGTTAAAGGACGTTCACCACAAGGAAATACAAGGTTAGGGATTTTCATATCAGTTTTTACATCTATGAGATAAATTTCACGTTCATCACTTACTTATTTTTTGTAGTTTATTTATTGAAATTTTTGATATATTATATTATGAATTGAATTATATTCCTTTTATATTTAGTTTCAATTGTAATTATTTCTTCTATGGGGATTAGAATTAAAAGTTACCAAGTGGTAAATAATTTCACAACCTAATTCCTTTTCATTAGGTTATATTACTTCCTTGTTATCATTAATATTATATGATTTTGTGTATAATGAATTATAATATATACTGATATATTTTAAATTACATTATATTGATTTAAATTTGATACAGATAATCAATTAGTTGGTTGATTCTCAATTCAATGTTATGGTTGTTTCCATGGTTTACATTACAATCTTATTTTTCTTGGGATTGTTTACATTCAAATTAACATTAAAGAAGAAGATTTTATAATTTTTGAATGAAACCATTAATTTTTTAATACTATTGTTATTAATGAAATTTTTCATGTAATAGTTCCATTTCAAAACTCTTTGGCAATTAGAATATTTTAGGAAATGATTATAAGGGAACCTGAATTTATTTCTCACATTAGTCAGAGAACCGATTTTATTATAAAAACCTTCTTTTATTAAAAAATATTCATTTTTTAACAATTAAAAAATTATTTATTCAATAAATTTTGAATTTTTTTTCATTTACCAAAATTTTGAATAGAATCTACTTTTCTCTTTCTGAACAAAAAATTTTTAAAACATTTTTACCTTTCAATAAGAATTTTATTTTTACCTCGTACAACATGTAATGATTTACCAGCCTTCATATCTTTGAATCCATCTTTCCAAGTTTAAAAGTTTATTTTTTAAAATAAAATGTTTTTTTAAATTGATTTTCAATTAAAAAGTTTTTTAAAAAAGTTTTTCAAAAAAAATGATATTTTCCTCAAGAATGTTTTTAAAAGTTTGTTTTATAGAACATTTAGTGATAAATAGATAGAACCATTTATTTTAATCAAATTGGGATTTATTGTATTGATACCATCCTTATCCTTCCTTATATGGTTTTTGATTTATTTTTTCCAAGGGTCATATTGACATTCACGTTGTTGACTCCCTTTTTAGTCCCCTTGAAATATTCAATTACCTATAATCATTAAGACACATTGTAATGCACATGGTTTCTTTTATATGGTGTATATACTATCCATTGACATTTTATGTCCTGAATCTCCTTATTCACATGATATTATATGTTTTATTTATTATTACTCCATTATAGGGATTATCACTGAAATGTTTTGAGGTGGTATTGGAAAATTTTTATTTCTTAAAGATTATTTATTCAAGAATGATTTAATGATATTTCAACATTATCTCCATTCATAAATGTTAACAACAATTGTTGTTAGTTATCCTCCAATGAAAAAATATTGAAAACTCTTTATATAATATTTAATAGTGATATTTGATAATGAAAATTATTTCTTTCAATTATTTGATATAAATATTTTTTGGACATATAAGACATGGGTGGGGACCAATTATATATTTCCCCTCGATGCACCAGTAATAAAATGGGAGGAATTAGTTGGAAAAAATCCTTGAATTTCTACCAAATATACAAAATAGTTTTGTAAAAGGTCTTGATGGTAATGGTTCCACGTACCTGGGAAGCATGGTGTTTGATAATTAATCATTTCCCTCATTTAGATTCTCCTATTAATCATCCATTATATTTGGCAATGAAATATCTATGTATACATTTCATTTTCAGTTCATTCATTAAATATAATGGGTATAAATTTACTATCGTCCCATATTGATTTTTACTTATCTATTAATTTTAATGGAATGTCTTTCTAGTTATTTCCTTTCCATATTGTCTATCCACTCCCTTCTTAGTTTTTTTATTATATGTTATAAGTGTTCAGCTATTTACCATGACATAATTATTATTCTTGTTGATTAATTTGTTATTATGCTATACTTTACCCTTATTATTCATTTTATCTAACCCTTATTTTGTTTACTTTCCCCAGAAATTAGAAAACGAGTAATATAAAATTTATGTTGGGATATTACAGTGAGAATAATGTTTCCTTGAAAAAAATAAGTTGTTATTAGTGTACTCATTTTTAATACAAGACTCATGTATGTATCTGTTTTACCAAGACTATTAAAATATTCAGTCCTTTAGTATTTGATTTCGTGTAATCATTGCAATGTAATTATAGTAGACACGAGTTCTGGGCTCTCTGGGGTTGGGTAACTATAGTGTATTTCTTATCTTGTGAAAATTTAAAAATATAATTTTTAAAATCGTATTGATGATGTCCTTTTCACTAACATCAATAATTCAGTGAATTTTTCCTCTGAGGAGTTATACTTATTCCACTTTGAGTTGGTATATTTTCATATCATTATACATATCCATTTGACCAATATGTTTGTATTGAGATATTGTGAATATTTCAGGATAATTTCCTTTTCAATGAATGGATCACACTCTTCTGTTGAAAAAGACGCTGATATAAGGTACACATTTTCTTTTTGATATTGGTGGAGTGTCATCAACGTTAGGATAAAGATTAGGTAAACTTAGAACTCAATGGGAGGAAACCCATAATTAGATTATTTTGTTCTCACTACATTTAGTTTCATTTCGTTTAGTTTATAAATAATAAAATGACATGAGTTTACATAAATCTATTTTCTCTTAGAACTACAATAAAGCTAAAGTCATAAGACCTATTTTTATCATCCACATACTTTTGATTATGGTGAGACTTATTATTTATTACGTGGGTGTGTTCTATACATGTGTAGATCTTACAGGAACATAATTTAAGGAGCTTTATCAGATACAAACATCATTTCTACATCTATTTGAACTTAATCAGGGAAGTGTTTTATTTTATACTATATTTTATACTTTCAAAAAACATCATGTAAAGTAAATAATTAAAAAATACAAAAAAAAATAATAATAAAATAAAATTAAATTGTTTTCATCAATTAATATACATGAAAATGATTGTATTTATATAGTAACATTGTTAGGGAATTACTAATTGTGTCCTTGGGCAGTTGAAGCATGAGATTCCTATTAAAAAACCTTTAACCATTGATTTGATGACTTAGATGATTGATTTAATTATTCCATTCTTCAAATATGATTTTTTGGAAACTTTTATATTTTTGAGAAACTTATTTTCACTCAAGCTCGTCTGTGATAACCAATATTATATTTATATACTCATGAGGATTATAGGAAATTTTTACATTATCTCTATTTGTATTTTTCTTTAGGGAATCTCAGCAATGTTATTCCTTCTATAACATTCCATTTTTCATCAACGTTATAGGATTTTTGAATGTTATACTAAAGTGAATGAGAATTAATTTGACATTAATCCCCTTTGAACCACTAATCCACAGTTACATTTTCTTCATCATATATCCCTTATAAGAAATTATGAATCATTTTTGTGATGATACCACAACAGATATCGTTCACTACCGGTTTGTTTACTATTTTAGGAATATTTTCAATATAATTTTAAGGGAGAGATTTATTCATGGAGATGGTTGTTTGAGGGATAGTGAGGCATTTTATGTACATGGATTGAAATCATTCTATCATGATTTTATGTGTTATTTTCTATATTAGCCACATGCATTGCAGGTATTGGGATATGGGAATGTTGATTTTATTTGGTTCCAATAATGAGTACTTATGTGGTCATTATGTAGTAACCATCACCATTAGAGTTACCTATAATAGTGATGACTCATTACTCCAAGAGATAGAGATTTTTCCTCCTGACACACTTCCCATAAAATTCCTCTAAGTATGAGTTACTTGTGTACCTTTTATCAGTATATTTTCTTATATATATTTCATGGGGTTTTAGATATTACACTAACCTATTTACCTATCCCTTTTGTTTCAATTATTTGTGTCCTTAAAAAAGAAAAAGAAAATAGTTTAACATTTGTATTTTCATATTCACGAGGAAGAGTTAAATTTTATGTTTGATGGAGATAGATTTTGATGGATATATTTGGATTGAAACTATTCACGCATTTATTTCAACATCGAACCCTAATTTTTTCACAAATGGTTATTTTTTACGACCCACCATCCTGAAGCCTTAGAGACATTTCAACATGTTGTGTTTTCATTGAGATTGGTGCATTCATTTTATATACACTAGTGGAGTTGTGAAATTTATGAGAATCCTATAGTAAGCATGAATGTGTATGACAATTGAGCATAAAATTGATAAAAAAATTTGAGTGATGAGAATGATGGACAGTTAGTTTACATGATGCATAAGTGTATAAAATTTTTTTAGAAAGAGTGTGAGTGGAAGGGAAAATGTTTTTGAAAATTGAAATTTTAAACTAATCATGATATAATTTGGGTAAAAGGGATGTAATTTTTTTAAACATATAATTTTGATGGGTGATTTATAAAAGGAGTTAGTTGTGTATTATATATGATTGTTTTTCCTAGGAATATTAATGATTATGTGTGGGGGATTTGATTCAAATGGAATTTGATGACAATTTTTTATGATTTTCTAATCAAGTATTAATTATTTTTATAAATGATTTTTCTTTTTCTAGGAAATTTGTGTATTTTTTTAGTATTTTTGATATGTTGATAATTTTATTTAATTTATATGTTAATTTTCGTAGCATATATTTTTATATGTTTATATAAATTTTATATATTATTAACATTTAATATGTAACATTATTTTATTTTCTTAGTAGATTAATTAATATTGGGTTTTATTAGGTTATTAAATTTCATTTAAATTTATATTATGTTTCAATATAGTATTATATAATAATGTATATCATTAGTTGTATCAATAATAGTAGTGCTAATATTGTTAGTTTACTATTATTATTTATAAATTAGATTAACATTTAATTATAGTATTATTATAATTTTCAATAACTAGAAATTAATAATAACTCTTAATTAATTATTATGTATTGTATTAGTATTTATAATTTCATGTGTACATATATATATTTATATTTTTCTAAAAATTATAAATAGTATTATTATTATATTACATATTATTTTTTCTATTATTAGTATTATTTTTTATTATTATTATTTTACATTTAGATAAAAGGATTTGATTTTAATTTTCAATTTGGATTTTGAATTATATTTTTGTCACTTTCCTTTTAATATAGGAGGTTTTCTTACTCGCAGAGGGGAGGCGGCAACTCCTCCTCACCATCCTCTCCATTAGGGAAATACCTAGTGGGAATCCACTGACCCATCATCGCCAGATTACATAGGACCCACTCCACCCACCAGGACCTCCTTATCCTTGCACCACACAACTCACCCGTATAGCCTCCATCTGATGCACACCACTTGGTCAGGCCAGCTCGACACCTCCTTTAAAAAACCTAGGTGTGAAGGCCTCCTCTTTGCAGCACCTCCCTCATACTCCATCTATTGATACAAATCACTAACCACAACCTTCTACCTTAATAGGAAAAGTCCATCTTGCAATATCTATGCACAACCATAGGCACCTTTCTCCTAATGCAAAACCCCAACCATGCATCCACCTTCTTGTAGGGCAAAAAATAGATGCCCATGGGGTTTTTCACCCCCACAGTTTCCACTAAACATGACCAATCATTACCAAGAATGTAGTAGAAACCCACCCAATGATTGGCCTCCTCCACTGCACACCAGCAATGATGAGCTCCTCCTCTTGTTCATTGGAGAACGAACCATGTCCAAGGTTATTTCCCATCCACCATCATTTTTTGGTGATTCATTATTTGTGTGTTTTGCATAATGTCAATTCATTTAGTGGATTCAATTTTCTTTTGAAGATTGATGCTGAACATCTAGAGAGATCAGAGATCCAGTCATTTTTTCAAATTGATGAACACGATTGGTGGTTTTCATATTTCTTTTGGAAATCGATGGGTGATGGTTATTATTGGGTGATCATATACAAAAACTTGCATTGATATTCATGTCGACACAAAATTTTGGATATCATATTTTTATTATTTTAAATGTCGTATTTTTTTATTTAGGAATAATTTTCTTGGTATTGGAGTTTCGATGAACGTGACATAGTATGCTTGACTTTATTTTGATTCCATGTTTGAATTCCAGTAAATTAATTCAGATTGGGTGTTTATTTAATTATTTAATTTTTTGTTTTATTTAATTTTCATTTTTACTCTACACACATTCTTTGATACAGGTTTTGGTGATATGTAATTGGTAATCATGGGCAGGGGGTTATCAATGAAATTATTTATTCATGAGTCAATCACACACATGAGAGAATCATAAATCACACATTTTGATAGTTTCTAGGATGCTTCTTCCCACATTTTGGCATGTGCAAAGTTGGGTTTTCTTTCCCACATTAGATCTATGTATTGATCTTTCTAAATTAAACATTATTTTCCACTTTTATTCCCATCCCCATGAGGCCACTAAGAGTCACCCATATCCATCGTGACCTTATGGTCCCAACAAACAATATCATTATAGTTGTAAAAGCCTATAATTGAAAATTATTTTAATAGAATCATATTTAATCCACTAAATAACTGGTAAACCTTACTTTAAATATTTATGATAATGCTGGAGTCATATCATGAAAGCCTTGTGTTTTTTTCTTCATACACCTTCATAGACTCGTCATTCTTTTTATTTAGTCCAAGGAACTCTGCTAAATTTTATGAAGGGTAGTTTTAGGAAAATATTTATGGATTTTTTTCTTGCATCCTTATCATTCAATGGTATCAATTAATTCCATGGTCTTTTTGTTCTTGATTAGTTTCTGCCACTAATTGGCTTCCACATCTATATGATATCCTTCTGAAAACAATTTTTTTATTCTGAGCATTGTAGGATAGAAAATATTTTCTAAATATTGTCAATACATTATTCCACAATGATGGGATAAGAATACCCACTAATGTTAGGAGGGATTTTTCTTAAAATTTACTAACCCAAAACATTATATTTCTTAAGAGTAGGGCATTTTATATGATTCAATTTATTATTTATAACTTGATTCAGTTTAGCTATTGCTTCCATTATTTCATATATCCCACTCACATTAGGACTGGAATCTCATTAGGGAAATCATCACATTTCCTATTATATTTTATTTGTCATGGTTCCTCCAATTTACCATTATTAAGTTGAATAATGGAAAAAATTTAGGACAATAATACTCAAACTAAAAAAATATAAAAGTGAAACTCTGAACTTAAAAAGAAATAAATAAAACTAAACATATATCCTAACAATAGAGTCTCTATTTTTCAATCTGGGCTATACATGGTAATTTACCTATGATGTTTTATAACCTAAAAATCTACTAAAGTCCTTTATATTGGTTTGTAAAGAGTTTGTGAATTCTTCACAACATAACCCTTAGGAGTGTCAAACCTGTTGTGTAGTAACTCATAATTTTCATGCACCATGTATCATTCATGTTAGTACCTAATGATTCATTTTAGTGTTGTTACCTATAGGTATATATATTCTATAGACACATCCACTTGAAATATCCAGATAAGGATTTTATTTCTTTGAAACCACTCACTCTATACTTAATCAAAATTTAAGAATGATCTTTTCTATAATTAGACAAATTACTTGGATTTTTTAATGTATTCTCCTAGTAATACACAAAAAAATAGAACATTATCTGATACTATCTATAGTGATCCAAACCTTTTTCACATATTATTATATGAGTTGTAATATAAATATAAAATAAATACAACCTAATGATCCAGATACCTAGTTTATTTGGAAGACAACATTCATAATACAATTAAATGAAACTAAAATAAATTATATCTATTTTATTCTTTATAATGAGATCCTAAATCCCTTTGAGATCCTAAAACTGAATAAGATAGCCTATGGAATTTATAAAGGAAAATGGTGAGCTATAAATCCCAGTAATTGAATTAACATGATGAAAAACCATAACATATGAGTCCAAAGGTATACCATGATATCATAGAAGACCGGGATCATGAATAATCATGTGATAAAATGAATTAAATAAAATTGATTCAAAATATCATGAAATCATAGGAATTTATAAAAAATATAAAACTTGACATAAGAAAAAGTCAAGTATTACCACCTAGAAAACATCACATGGTTTGTAGAGTCCCATCATAGATTAGGTTTACACCCTAATCACTTAAATATAATCTCATGAGATATAATAATTACCAAATGAATTTAAAATCTATCTAAGAACAATCATCATAACTTGTACATGAATATATGCACCATGTAAGGAAATCATAATTAAGGCATATCCATCAGAAAAACCCATGGAAAGGAAATAGGTTTAATAATCATGTCTTATAACATAGCCAAATGACATATCATAACGCATTCAATGAAAGAAGATATTAAATAATTATTTTAATTTATTAGATCAATAATAAATAATATCAAATGAAAATGAATTCAAATTTAATTGTTTATAGAAAATGTAGTGGAGAAATAATTTGGTAAATACACCTTTTATGTAGGGTTTAGGAAAAAGGGTAAATAATCATTAAAGAGGGTAAGGAAAAAATAATTTCCAAAAAATTAAAAATCAACTAATATGAATTTAAATAATAAAATTAGTGTCTTTAGAAACCATTTAAAGTTAAATATAATTTATATAGTAGTATTTATAATTAGGTATGAAAGTAGAGAAGTCCCCTTTAATCAACCATGCTAAATGAATGAATTTAAGAAGGGAACCTCTAAAATATGTATATCATTATCAAAGAAAGGGGAATTAAACTATGTATATTTTTTTTGGAATTATATAAGTATCATAAAATAATTAAATTATAATAATATAGAGGGAATGTTATGTAAAGATAGATAAATAATAACCCAAAGCAATTAGGGTGGTTAAGAGAGATCCTTTACTTTAGGATCCAGAATAATTTTTCACATGTATGTAAAATTAAAGATTATAAAATTAGATTAATTAATTACATAATTAATAAAAATTTAAATATATATTTTATTTAATTTTTTTATAGTTTATTTATTTTAATCCATTTCAATATGATATCATGTTTTATATCATTTTTCATAGGGTTTTTGTTTCACAGTTCCTTGGCTAGATCACTAGTGTATTATTGTTGAAGTTCTTGTCTAATGGAAATAAATATATAAATGTGAGATGAAGTGATATTAATTTCCTTAGAAAAATTTAAATGGAACCAAATATCTAAATGTGTCTTGACATAGGTACAATTCATTTAGTATAAATGTTATTGTGATACCGTCAGTTTATTTAAGTGGTTTTACACACAATAAAGAAATTTATTCACTATTTTTAAATTATAACTATATATTTATTCCAAAATTTAAAAAATATATAATATAAATACTTAAGTCATTTGAAAACATTATAAGAGAATTTATACCTTCCTTTAATGTAGTAATGGAAAACAAAAACTCACCATCCACAGACATAGTGATCCAACATAATGTGGATGAGGTTTTCAAATTTAGAATAATAGAAGAGTAAAAGAAGATGGATGATAGATATTCCATTAAAAAAATTAAAATACAGTATATATATAATACTATTTTAATTATTACATTTGGGATAGAATTTATTCTAGAATATGAGGAGGAAGAATGATTAAAAGTATTGGTTAAAGGAATTACCATCTCATTTGGAAGTCTCATCGAGGGCTTCTCCTTATGGAACCAGGCATTTGTCATTTGATGTCATCAAGGATTACATGGAAATGGGGGATATAAGTATATATAATATTTAATAGATTTGGTAAGGTAAGAAAGTTATAATGTTTGATGAGAAGGGTTTGTGAGGGGTGGTATTTTTATGGGGAGGAGAGAGGTGTTTTTTAATTTTATATTCATTTTTTTTATTTTTCCTCACAAAAACCAACAGTGATAACAATTTTGAATACATGAAATCATTTATGTATGTTGAATATAATGTCTGTCTAAATTATCCCATAAGCAATAAATCATGTTTTTTATATTCAATGTTAAATATAGTGTTTTTCAGAAATTTACTATTCAAAAAAATCAATTATTTTTTAGAAATACCAAAGAATAATTCAAACCATTTTTAAATATTTAAATTCTAAAAATGAAATAAATTTTACAAAAATAATTTTACAAGTATGATAAAATTTATTATTAATTTAAATACTTATTTATTTGAAAAATACCAATTTAAATATTATGATCAAATTTATTACCCTTTGAAAAATTAATTATGGTTTAATGGATTTAAATAATTTTTATAATAAAATTAATATTACATTATAAAAATATTTTATGAAATTTAATTTTATTTCAAATAATTATATTTTTTATAACAATGAAATTAAAACACATATGTCTTACAAAATTACAAAAAAATATTCTTATCTTGAAAACATTTATTTACATCTATAATAAAATAAATATGTCATATTTTAATTTTTCAAGATAAAAATATATTATGTTATACTTCCATAGGTGAGGAAACAATTATAATGATCAGTTTACTATTTCTAATGGTCAAATTATTATTCCAACAGTTTCATTACTATTGAAACTATCAGATTTGTAACTATCATATGGGTTCCTTATTTTCTATAAATGCATCATATTTCTTTTATTCATAATTAAATTCTATTTTATATCAATTATATATATTTTCATTTTCAAACTGAATATTTCATTATTAATTTTTTGTTTTATTTCTATAGTGTAGTCTGTTAGTGCGATTACTCTAGTGGATTTAGTATATCGTAATTTCCATAATATAGTTATATTAATTCCTATTTTTATCATATTATAATATTTTCAATTATTTTGATTTTATTTATTTTATAAATTTAGTGATTAATATAGGAAAAAGTATTTTGTTTTATCATATGTTGAATTATATCATTATATTACTTAATTACTAAATTTGACATAATTATACAATCAGAAGGAAAATTCCATTGATAAAATTATAGTTTGTTAAAAAAACCATATTGATTTACATTTAACACATCACTTCAAACTCTCATCCTATTTAAAAGTCCGATTAAAAATTCCATTTATTTAGAGAAATAAATTGTTTCAAATACCTTCACAATAGACTAGTAAAATGAGATTGACAGGTCAAAAAAATATTACTCTACTTTACGAACAATAAATTCAAAATAAATATTTAGAATAATTAAATTCTTGATTGTGATGATTTTTAAAATAATCAAGTAAAATCACACTAAATATTTGAACAAACCTTATTTATGTTCCATAAAGGTATTTTCCTTTTTGTACTTATTACCCAATCCATAAATAATATCAACTCAACTCTAGATCACATCCCCAAGTCATTTATCAACAAGAAAAAAATAACCTCATAACAATAAAATTTTAATCTCTCTGGAAATAAATTGTGATATTTTATGATGAATCAAGGTCATAACATGCTTTTATTACACAGGGAAAGGTACTCTTTCTTCCTATTCCTTACAAACTTTCACCTACTTGACAAGATGATTACTTAACACTTTAAAGAAATTATATTAATTTGAACACCAACCACCTCCTTTGACTACCATTTCCACATAAAAACTGGAATACCAAATATCACATCACTAATTAAAATAATCTGAATCCTTTTATAAATTTTTATCGTAATAACTATTTTGTCAATATTTAAGTAATTTCAAGGAATATGTCCATTATTCCCATCACTTATGTAAAGAAAACACTTTTTTCATAGGTACAGATCATTGTTTTTTAATTTGAATCCAATTTATAATCTTTGTAAATGTGTACTATGGCCTAGGGATGGCCTGTGGAGTCTCTGGGGCTTGTTCGATGATTAGAGGTCCAAAAAAATTGGCTGCACAATGGGCCATAAGGGTTGTATAAACCCTGCGGTTATAGACAGGGGCACCTACAAGTCTGCATGGGTTGTCCACAGTCATGCGAACCAGGCACATAACTATGTGACACTCTATTGTTCTTGGGAAGAGACATAGCACATGGTTTGTTCACGGTATTCAAACCATGCACCAATATCATGCGGCCCTAGTTTTGGGGTGAAATTACAACTTTCCACCCACATAACATATAAACTATATTATGTATTTATCCTCCCTATTGTGGAAAAAAAATGGTTTCCTATCCTTGAAGATCAATAACTCCTCAAATATTATTTATATTCAATCTTCTTAATCTGGTGTCTGATCTTCAATCCTTAGGAAGTGTCAGATAGCCTAAGGTAAGACTAACATCAGACACCCTCTTTCATTTAGTTAATCTCTCCTTCTGTTATGATATTAAGATGTAAGAACATTTAAACTATTTTCATGTCATTGGAATTAAACTCATATATATTTCAATATACTTTTAATTAGTGGTCGATATCATGTAAGGTTTCATCTACGTCCCTATGGTAGTTGGTCTCATAATTTTTCATTCAAGTTTTGGACGTTTTGTATTTATTTCGTCATTCCATAAGATGAACTTTGTTGAGATACTAGTTCATCTTGATATATTCATGTATAAATGACCATAGTACCTTTAATAATGTTAATTGGATATTTTTATGGGGTTTAGACATCACCTATGCTCTATAAGGGCACCCAAGGGGTGTGCCACCCAAATTGGCTATTTTAGGACAATTTACCAAGATGACCAAATCATGTTTGTATCTCCCATATTGAGTTTAAATTTAATTGACCCTTGTATCATGTGTATTTTGATGAACCCCAGACACCCCATGGTTGGTTGGACATCATAGGCTTGAAATTTTTGAAATGGGTAATTGACTATTTGATATTACATTTTCCAAGGATTGTGATATTGTAATTGGATATTCCATGTTAGAAAAAGTTCAATGAGATGTCTTGATTAAATTAGTTCACATTTGATGAATGTTTTCCTATGAAATTAATTAAATTAATTTGAATTTTATAGGGTGGTTTTGGACCATACCATATGATTATGCCTAAAAAATTGTGTTTTTTCAATTAGAATATTTAATTTGAATTGTATAAGGCCAATGAATTGTATGAGAGGATTTTCCTCATGTCATGAAATAAATATTTGACCAAAACTTGTTTATTTATTAAATGTAAATGTTTAATACATTATTACATAAGTACTTATGAGAGAATGTATGTTCCTCTCAAATGTTTATGGAGGTGAGGAGGGAATGATTGGTATATGCCTCATTCCCTATGTACATATAAATATTATGCCTTATTGGTTATAGAGACAAGGGACTGTATGAACCCTAAAGTGAAGAATATGTGAGATTATTTCTAAGGACCCAAGGACCTTGAGATACTTAAGGTATGGAAGACTATGAGTGATCCCTTGTGTATTGTCTAGTGATTGTGAGAACACTTGGAGTTGGGACAAGAGATAAACCATGAGAGAAACCCTAATATTGGATGTCTGAGAGTTACAACATGATAATTCCCAACATATATGTATCGATATATATATTTATGACTATATATATGTATAGTAACTTGAACAGACATACCAGTCATGGGATGATGAAGGTAGACCCGCAATATGTCCTTTAGGAACATGGGAGGGAGTTTATTTATTTATTCATCATTTATTTACTCTCTTGTTTATATATGCACATTTTCTACTTACGATAACATACATGGATTACGTGTAGACACCTTCGGTGGTAGACTACTGATATTTTTATCTCCAACCCTACTTGGGATACCCTTGTAACATTAGAAGACTATGTTGCTACAGGTACTAGAAAGGGTAAATGCCCTTCTACAGGTTGTTGAATTGAACTACTTATTTAGAGCTTAGGAATTGAGGATCAGGCTTAGGTTTGAAATATATATGGAGATATTTTTCGCTTTTTTAACTTTTGTATTATTTTATAGCATGCTTGTACTTCTTTTTAGTCTTAGTATTATCAGTATTCCATGTATAATTGTATTAGATGAATCTATTGAGGCATGTGGTTATGATATTTAGTTATTGAGTCTTCCAATGTTGCATATTTATGTTATCCTTGTTTACTACATCCATCTATGGTATTAAAATTCCACTACTAATTACTATTTGTTTTATTTGCTGTTTTACATTGTCATGGAAGTATTTTCTCCCTACTATACTACCTATAAACCCCCACTACTAGTCATCAACCCCCTGTATATGGGGATATGTGCCATGGGTTATGCTTCCAACCAGGACCGGGCATTGGATAAGTGGAATCTGGGTACAAGACACCAAAAAATGGTACTATAGTGGGTTCTTTCCCTTCTATAAAAGTGGGTGATAATAAATTGGATACTAGGAGTGCTTTGGACTTAGTCACAAGCTGTTTTTGGGCATCGCGAACCGATGTATGGGGTAATATCCATGAGGTTTAAATTGTCATGGTGGTTTTGTTTATGATTATTATTGTTGATATAATTTCACCGTTGGGTTTTTAACATGTTATGTGATGTTACAGATATTTATGATATTGGAATTATGATTTCATTAACATGACCTAATTAAATGAAGGTTATGTATTATAACATACATCACAATATGCACAATATCAATAGGCCATGAATTTTTACCATGCCACATTTAATTTTAGTTAGCATTTCTTGTTGTTTATTTGTTGTGCCTTTTATTATATATAAAATTGCATTGAACCTTATTACAGGGTTTTGGTTCATACTATGGTGTGAGTCTAGTTTGTTCCACTATTTGGTTCATAATATGCATGGGCCCTTATGGATCAAAAAATGGGATTATAGCTAGCTTATCCTTTTAAAGGTAGTATAATTGTATATATAAGAACAAGATTAATGAAAATGACATCCATGTGAATACCATCTTTTTATTCACAATTTGTATGAGACATTATGAATTTAAGAATGTCATATCATTGGATTCAACATTATTAAATTCATTAAATTTTAAAATCGAACACATTTAATTTGGGAATGGATTTGAACATGAGAATAAACATCTAGCACCTGACTAACACAAAAACATGACCCGAACCCAAACTTAGTAGTGATTAGTGGGTGTTTCTTTATTCTTATGGCCTGTTATAGTCTATTCCACCATCTATACTGGGATTTAGAATCTTGATGAGTGGAAAGTTTGTTTTTATAGGTAGTATTTAGAAGCTTTCATAGTTTAATTTATTTTTATAAATTTATTGAATCCCTTATAGGGTGTTTGTTTAGAATTGTTGCATTACGCTGCCCTAATGTTCTCCAGTCGTATGCCTTGAAGGCAGCGACAATCTTGTTCCTGAGGTGGTGGGATATGAGCCACTAGTTCTTCCTCCTATTAATCCACCTTTGCGTCTTGTTCTCGTACTTGATATGGAGACTGAACTCTAGTTTCAATAAGGTTTCTTGAGTATGATGCAGTCGATGAAAGGCGGAGTTCGAACTTCCCCATGTATGATAGAGTTGACACGTGAGTTCCAACAGCAACATCCTCCCACCTTCATGGGCGATGAAGGACAACTTGTTGCAAAGTCGTGGATTGAGGCGATCCTATCTATATTTGATAAACTAGAGACGACTCTAAGAAGAGGTTCAATATAGATTCATAAATTCTACTAAATTCAGCCTAGTGGTGGTGGGATGTCATCACCATGACATTAAAGCATAAAGAGACAGTTTGGGATGACTTTCAGACTGTGTTCTATGATTACTTCATTCCCTACACAGTATGACCAAAAAAAGATAGAGAGTTTATGAAAAGATAGTGTGTGACTATTCCATTCACGGATTACTCTTATCGTTTTATGGATTTATAGTAGTTTAATTCATCTCTAGATACTGATGACTTGATGGATTCTAGTTGATTTGAGCATGGGTAGTGTTACTCTATCCGGTTGTAAGTCATTGTGTTTTGGATGATAACTATCTTACAAATTTTCAACTTGACCCTTAACATAGAACGAGATTTTGAGGGATGTTGAAGGTGCAGTCTATGGTTATTCAACACCATGAGAATCCAGTGGACCTTCATCTTGGCAAAAGTAGAGTTTTAATAATTCCCACAGAGGAAGCGATAGTGAGGCTCCTAACAATGATAGTTATCTTGTATGTCACCAGTGTGGAAATACATGGAACATAAAATCTCATTTTCCATAGGCCATGGTAGGATGTGCCATATTATGTGATTCTATAAGAATTTCATGATAGGGCCCAGTAATAGGGGATCATCACCTACTCTAAGATCTGGATCTTGGTCGACAGGGTCACGACGAACATGTAGTTGGAATACCACCGGATGATCAGGTAAAGGTGTTGGTCGAGTCATAGGTAACAAAATATATGATTCCTAGTATTAGAATAACATTACTACTCAGGGAATCCATGCAGTGACTCAAGGTTGCGGTACAATCTAGTTACATTCAGTCTAGACTAGGTCATATGAGAAGAGTGAAAAAACATATACTTTATGAGGTACTATTCTAGTATCCTCCACTTTAGTGTATTCTCTATTTGATACTAGTTTATATCACTCTTTTTATATATGAGGAAATCACTAAGATTTTGGGCCTCAAAAAATGAGTAAAATCATGGCATCATGATGCGAGATACACCCTTAGTTATATGTTCATATGGAGTTCGCTATTGTCAGAATTGTCCTCTTCAGGTAGGTTCTTACCTTTTTGAATGGAACCTATACATCCTCAACATGAAGAGATTAAATGTAATCATTGTAATGGACTAGATAGCTCCCTACAGAGCTCATATTGACATATATCATCGGAGGGTGATTTTTACATCCTTAAAATGCATTATTCATGTGCATAAGGGAGAATGGGGTGTTAGTGCGACATGAGTAGGACCTAAGATGAAGATGCTGGGTAGTGTGAGACCATAGTTCATCAGTCTTTATCATGATGACCATGGGATAAAACCTACTATATTTTATCCTATAGTGAATCATTACAGATATGTCTTCCCTGATGACTTCTCATATTTACCACTTATGCAATAGGTAGAGGTTACTATTGATATTGTGCTAGGAGAAACACTTGTGACCATTCTTCATTATAGTATGGAACCTAAGAAGCTTATAGAGATCAAGAATTAGTTGGTGGATATGGAGTTGAAAGGATTCATACACAACAATACTTATATTTTAGGTTCAAAAATTTTCTTTGGTATGAAGAAAGATGATACCATTAGGCTTTGTGTGTATTATCATCGATTGAATCTATAGAAAATTAACAACCAGTATCCAATTCCTATAATAGAAGACCTATATGACCATATGTAAAGAGATAAAAAATTTTAAGGATATATTTGAGTTTGGGCTATCATAAGGTGTGTGTCTAGACTTTACACATACCCACACTGATTTTAGAAGAATGTATGGTCTTCATGAATACCTAGTTATGCCATTAAGACTCACAAACAAACTTGTTGTCTTTGAGGATATGATGAACTGGGTCTTCCACCCATTTTTTGAATTATATTTGGTTATCATCATTAATGATATATTGGTGTATTCAGACTCCAAACACGACCATACAACCCCTATTGAGATCATACTGAATATGTTGATAGAGCATTAGATCTATTCAAAGATTAGTAAATGCCACTTCTGGATTGATAAAGTCCACTTACTAGGTCATATCATCTCGAAGTTAAGAGTTTTTATTGACCCATAGAAAGCGAGAGCTGTGGTTTCTTGGGAGAAACCTATTAAAGTCTTTGATATCTAGAGATTCCTTGGGATTTCTAGTTATTATATATGTTTAATTTTGGATTTCTCACACCTTGCAGTGCTTCTTATGGGATTGACAAAAAAGGTTGTGAAATTAAAATTATCTGAATCTTGTGAAGCATCCTTTAAAGAGTGAAGGGAAGAATGACTTCAGTGTTGATACTTATTCTGTTGGAGCCAGGCATGTCCTATACAATATTTTTTAATACATTAGATATCGGGCTTAGAGTTGTTCTGATGCAAGATGAGCGAGTCGTTGTGTATGGTTCTCATCAGTTGATACCTCAAGAGTTGAATTACATGATGCAAGACCTCAATCTTATCGTGGATATGCGTGCCTTATGCTGTTGGATACACTATTTTTTGTGAGATGGGTTTATGGTATTCCGAGAACACAAAAGACTCAAATATATCTTTAATCCGTAGGATTTGAATCTCACACATCATAGGTGGGTTGAGTAGCTATAATCATTTTATTTTGAGATTACCTACACACTAGGAAAATGGCATTATATATATGATTCACTTATACATAAGACTCAGAAACATGAAGATCAGGAATCTAGCGATGAATGCATGATTATTGAATTATTAGCAGAGATGCACATTGAGGTTCTGGAGGACCATGGTCAGACTATTCTCTCTGCCTTAGCGGTGATATGTACTATTCTACAATGAGTAAGGTCGAGAAAACTATCTGATCCTGAAGGCCTTGTCCTATGAGAATGTTTCTCAAATAAAGATACTACTTCTGGTTGTAAGCTCGTTGGGGATGATATTCCATTGTTCTATTGGAGTGTATGGGTCCCAAAAATCAATAGAGAGGAAGCTGATGAGGGTTTTACATGCCTCAAAATGGGAAGTTCACCCGAGTTTCACCAAAATGTACTGAGATCTAAGACCCCAATAATGTTGGCAAAGAATGAAACATGTGATAGCTGATTTCATCACTCCTTGTTCCACCTATCAGTAGCTGAAGGCAAAACATTAGCATTTGGTAAGGCTTAATCAGTTGTTTTCCATTACTGAGTGGAAATTCAATCATGATTCTATGGACTTCAGGACTGGTTTTCCCATATCACCTCATGGAAATGATATAGTGTGGGTTGTCCTTGATTGTCTGACAATTTTTTCAAACTTCTTACCTATTCGAGAGTCCTTCTCGGTAGATAATCTGAAAAGGATATACGTCAGGAAGGTCATACATCTTCATAGAGATCTTTGTTATATTTATTATGACATAGAAAACCACTTCATATCATGGTTATGTAAAGGGATACTAAAGGCCTTGTTTACATAGGTACTTTTGATCACGATCTATCACCCACAGACTGATGGGTAGTCAAAGCATACAATTCAGGTGTTAGAGGATATGATTTGTGTGTGCATTCCTAGATTTGAGAGTTCCTAGGAGAAACAAATTTCCCTTGTTGAGTGTGATTAAAAAATAGCTTCCAGGATACCATTGATATGGATCCCTATGAATACATGTATGGTAAACCTTTTCGATCACCTCTGGGCTTGCTAGAGGTAGGGGAGGTAGTTGTGCTTGGGCCTCGTTTCGTTTGGAATACTATAGAGAAGATCCAGTTGACCAGGAAGCATATGTTGGAAGATCAGTACAGATATAAGTATTATTCCTATAGTTGCTGACATCCTCTTGAGTTTTACATCAGAGACCGGGATTTCTTGAATGTATCACTCACTTTGGGGAATAGATTTATTCAAAAGTAGGGTATGCTATCTCCGAGATTCATTTTAACTTTCAAGGTTGTGAATTGGATTAGAATAGTGGCTTACTAGATCACACTTTGTCTAAGAAACTAGTGCATGCATGATGTCTTTAATGTATCTTAGATTTTATGATACTATCTAGACCCAACCCATGTCTTTCATCCATATGAGGTGGATCTTGATATGGATTATTCCTTTGAGGAGTACCTATTTCTTATTGTTGATCGGATCAGGAAGACACTTAGAGGCAAGTTCGTTCCTCTTTAATGGGTGCTATGGTAGCACGATGTGGTACTAGATTAGAACAGGTAGTGGGAACCTGATTTATGATCTCATTAGCTAATTTTTTTTGCTAATTGTACCTCTTTTACCTCATAAGGACAACGTAAGGATGAGTTTCTATAAGGAGGGGAGTTTGTAACCAACAGACATTTCCCAATGGTATGGATAATTGTTTTTTCAATTTGAATCATTTTTTAAGATTATCAAATGTTTACTATGGACTAGGGAAGGCCCAAAGGTAATCTGAGGCTAGTTAAGAGCTCGTAGGTTCAAAAAAATTTGATATAGGATGGGTTTCCTAGTTTGTGTAAACCATGCAGCTGCCGAAAGTTGCTCATAAAAGTCATAATGGTTTATCTCTGACCACGTGGACCAAGCACACGACCATGTGAACTGATACAGTTTCAGGGATGAACCTTATCACATGGTTTGTGAAAAGTTTGAAATCAATGTGCCTAAACTATGAGACCCTAGATTTTATGGTGAAATTCCAACTTTTCTCCCACATAGCATATAACCTATCTAGCATATTTCTCCTCTCTTGTGTAGGAAAAATAGATGGTTTCCTATTATTGAAGCTCAATAACTCCTCCCATCTTGGATCTGTTTGATATTATTTTTTCTGCATCCAATCATCGATCTATCTAAAGAATCACATATCATAAGGTAATGATAACCTCACAAACCCTCTTTCATTTGGTTAATCTACACTCATATTGCACTATTTAGATGTTGGATCATTCCTCCCATTTTCAGGGTGTTGGACTAAAACTCAGATCTCTTATAATTTGCTTCAAATATGAGGTTGATATCAAGAAAGGCATATTCTACATCCATATGGTAGGTTGTTACATAATTTTACATTTGAGTTTCAAGAAGGTTTTATTTATTCTGCCATTCCATAAGACAACCATTGTAAAAATTCAATTTTGTGCTGACTTCGTCATATCTAAATGACCCTTGTTCATTGATTAATGTTAATTAAATCTTGTTAGGGGGTTTATAAAACACATATTCTCTATAATTTAATCCAAAGGGTGAGCCAACAAAATAGGCCATTTTAGGATAATTCCCCAAGATGAAAAAATATTGTTTGTATATCCCGAAATGAGTTTAAACTGAATTGAACCTTGTATCAGGTTTATTTTTATGAAACCAAGACACCCCAGTGGTGTTTGGACCTCTTAGGCTTGAAATTAGGTAGGTGAATACTTGATATATCATTTTCCAAGGCTTGTTCTCTTGTAATTGGACTTTCCATGTTGGGAAAAGTGAATGAGATGTCTTGATTAAATTGGATCAAATTTGATGAATGGTTTCTATTGAAAAGAATTTTACTTGTATAGGATGGTTTAGTACTAAGAATTTTTATTATGCCTAAGAAATTGTCTTATGTCAATTTGAATGTCTAATTGGAATTATATAAGGCCAATTACTTGCATGATAGGGTTTTCTTCAAGGAGTGAAATGAATATGTTACCAAGCCTTGATTAAAATTTTAATGTATGTTATTAAGACATTATGACATAAGTAATTTTTATATAATCAATGTTCCTCTTAAATAGTTATGGATGTGATGATGGAATGGGAGGTATATGCCTCATGCACTATATACTTATAAATGTTATGAATTCTTGGTTGTGGAGCTAAAAGACCATGAGAAACCAAATGGGGAGACTGTTTGAGCTTCTATATGAGGACCCAAGGATTGTAAGATCATTAAGGTAGGGAATACCATGAGACCTCCCTTTTGTATTAAAAAGAGATCATGTGATCTCTTGGAGTTGGGCCAGGGGTTAAACGATGAGAAATACCCCGATAGAGGATGTCTAGGAGTTATATTCTGATCCTTTCAAACATATATTTATCTAAATAAATATATAATTATTACTATATATCTATATTGTAACTTGATCAGACATTATAGCTATGGGATGAAGTAGGTAAACCTGATAGGCATCCTTTATAAACCTGAGTAAGAGTTTATTTATTTATTTAGCATTTATTTACTTTCTTGTTTATACCTACACACTATTTACTTTAGAGAACCTACTCAGATTACATGTAGAATCTTCTGGTGGTGGCATATGAATATTTATATCTCACACCCTACTTAGGATGCACATGGAACCTGAGAAGATTATTTTGTTGTAGGTATTAGAAATGGAAAGCCATTTGATATTTGTTTGACTTGTACAACTTTGCTAGAGCATAAGTTTAGAGGATTAGGCTTTGTCCACAAATTCTTTTGGAGTTATTTTTTCCTTTTGTTTCCTTTTTTAATATTATATAGCATTCATGCACATGTTTTTATTTTCTTAATTGTTAGCATTAAATGCATAATTTTATTAGACATGGAAATTGAGGCTATTAGTTATGACATTCGATTATTCAGTCTTTCCCTTTTGTCTATTTTTTTTATGTTTACTACATATGTCTGTGGTATTACACTTAAATTACTATTTACTATTTGTTTTATCCATTGTGTTGCTTTTAAATAGGCGTATAGTCTCTTGATTTTACTACTTGTACACCCCCACTGCTAGTCAAAAACCCCTAGAGTATGTGGATATCACCAATGGTCATTTGGCCGACCAGGCTTGGGAATGAGTTATGTGGAATTTATGTGCGGTATGCCAAAAATGATCTACTACATAAGCTATTATGCATGATCTAACATATCCAAACCATCCGCCTATATCCATTGTACAAAAAATGGTTAAAATTTTTATCTGTACCTATATCAAAAAAAATTAAGATGGTAGTCACTCCCATATTTGGATGACCACACGAAGTCTAGTCTAGACCCTATAATAACAGCTAAATAGATCAAAGCGACACCGAAAATTCTATTAAAATACTAAACATTCATCTTCTTATGATTCTCACACTAATATTCAATGTGAATTCCCATTGACAGCATCATCCCAAATTCACCAAACTATCTCAATTAGAACAGGAAGAATTATAGTGAATTCCCATATGGTGTCCCCTAATCAAGTAATTGAAACTAAAATCACTCCTTACTTTTATTTTATAGAATTTTAAATTTCTATAAACTATAAGTAGTTTCATTTTTAAAAGAATATCTCAAAACCATATACATCATTATGAGAAATGATCCAACTTCTACTATGCTTTCATTGTGTTATTCAGACCAAAAAATATTCAACATGTAAAAATTAGCCACAAGTGGAACTTTAGTTAGTGATAACTCAGCAGTATAACTATCTACATCATGAAGTAGTTCATAAACTCGAAAATCACAGTAGAAAAATTCAAAATTTAATCAAATTATATGATAGAGGAGTGGAATTACAAATACTTTAGGGAATTACTATATTATTTCATTGAAAATTAGTACCACCATATAGTAATACAAGATTCTTTTTAGGTTTTATAGAATTTATTATTTAGTTCTACATTGTAACATATAATCTACTATCTCAATATAAAATTGTTTTTGTAACCACTAATGTACAATAAAACATCTAAATATTTATAATCACTACCCACTATCTCCAAGACAACAATATCAATCTCAAACTTATAACACAAGATATAGATATCAGTAGGTATTTTTAAAATTTATTATTCAAATGTTATACAACAAAATAGTGAAATAATTAATAAACTTATAGAATCATGATCTAGATATATATGATACATGTTTCCCCCATTTATAAACCCATTTCATATACTAAGGACTCAATCATATGAGTCATGCTCAGTAATATTTCCCTTTCCTAAATTTTTTTCAAATTCCACTATTATGAATAAATAAAATAGAATTACATAAAGGATATAATCTAAAAATATCCCAACTAGTAATCATATATTCCTAAATTTAAACTCTATCCAAACACTCTGATACCAATATGTTAGGTCTTGGTATCCCGATTAGTGAAATCCCCAATCCCATCTATAATAGGCTTGGGGTAGTGACCAAAACTTAGGTATCCACTCAAATGATGTGAGGCATATCCTCTATATAATATTAGACACCTTTTATCATGTAACATAATATAAAATGAACTAATATCCACGTTAGAAAACATAAGAATTATAAATCAACATATCTATAATTCAATGTAAGGTAAATAAAGAAATCACTAGGTAAAAAAACATAGGTAGAATATATGTAAGAACAAACATAGAAAACAAAAGTGTGGTAATGATAATTAAAACTCAGGGTCATATTCTACCACATCAATTATATATTGATAGCCACTATGAAGTTCCACCAACTACATATGTTAATATATATAAGGGAAAATTTGTACAATGTGTGAGTTTTTATACATGGGAGAACAATAATACCCATTATAGTCATCCCATGTAGAGAACTGACATTAAGAACAACAATTGTCTATGGGAAACAATAATAAATAAGGTTTAGACAAAACAAAAATATCATTAGTCATACAGTATTCAGGATCAATTATTATCAAGATAACATGAACCACTTCCATTATAACCAAAATATACTAATATTTATAGATTTATACATGTAACACCACTTTTACAAGAATAAGTCAAAAGGGCCTAGGTGGAATACATCATGATAGAGTGTCACTAGGATCTCATATCCTAACTCATATACTTTCACCAGATAGTATACCTAAGGTATAACCATAACCATTTCTCCCACAACATATTGGATATTGGATATCATCCACCCCATAAATGGATAGTTTTTATGAAATACAAATAAAATCATAATGTAATAATTTTTTCCCACGTCCCCTTATAGAGTTATCAACTAATAATTCACCATATATGCACCAATATAGATATTGGAAGAAATATACATCTCCAACTATACATGATATGCTGGTGGAAAAAAAATATCCACCTATCCATGAGATGCTGAAAGAAATACATGTCTCCACCTTTCTCATACTATAGTTCTAGTTTTAAATCTAGTATTCCCAAAATTAGTGCTACAAGTATATTAAAAATAAATAATCAATGTACTGATTACTACCTCGATCTCAGATTTGTGGGACACTTAGTTTAATTATTTTCTATCACAATCATATACTATGGATACTAGAGGAATTACACATTTGAATCAATCCCATACTATAGATGTTTAAGGAATTACTTATCTCCAATGATCTCTTTACAAATATTCACCTACCTTAATCCAGAGTTATGGGTGAGTAGGAATAGATACACATATAACTCATCACAAGTCACTGCCTATATTAGTGGGTGAGAGGGTAATATAAAGGCCTAGCCTTAAACATTACATAATCTTGAATTAAATGAATAATTCACATTGAGGATATTTTTAGGTTTAGATTTTTAGAGAATTAGGCATAATAATTAAATTACAACATGAATATTACATGTAGACACTACTACTCAGTATCCAATTTTTTCATAAAAGAAAAAATCTTATAAAGAAACATGTATAGTTCCATGTTTTAGATATCATGACTTTTCCTTGACCCCAACCTTGAACCTATTCATCTTTTAGTCTTGTGGAAAACATTTCTAAAACTTGGGATGAGCATAAAAATCTCAGAATGGGCTATAAAATAAGGAAGGAAAACATTAGCCCATAAATAAATAAAAATCATTGAAACCATACTTTTCAATCATAACATACCATAAAAAATCATATGATTTATGAATAACACACACAATTCATAAATCATAAAAGTTACTTATAGAATCCATGTCAAAAATAAATTTTATCTATCACAACTATGTAGGGAGTTACACTTGGAATACCCATGACTGTATATTCCCTAAATCTCTTAGGGGAAACATCACGTTACCCAATGCATTGGAGAGATTTCTCGAACTCACCAGCCCTAGGTTTATCACAGAACCACCCATGTAAATAAAAAATGCCAAATAACCATAACATAATCATAACACATAACACAAGTATAAAGTAAAGATAACATTTCCACATTCCAATATATCAAATCAAGATATTGAAATAAACAATGCTCCATAAAATCATTTTCAAAACCATTTCAAAAGGGATGTTTGAATAGAAGTGTCCCATACCACTTTGAAGATTTTAAAAGAATTATCATTTAAAAACTTTAGTTTCGATATAAATAAATCCTAAAACCATTTTTGAAAACATGGACATTAATGAGAAATATATAGAAGAATAAATCATCAAAACAATTAAAATGATATTTTTTGTTAAAGAGTTTTTTAGCAAAAAGAGAGATGATTGAATATAAATAATTAAGGAATAACATTTAATCGGAACTTTATAATATCATGAGAATAAATGTATTCATGATATGATATGTCAATGGACATTATATACACCATATAAGTGTGAATTGGTTCTTTACTATAATGAAGTCTTAGTGGAAATGTAAATTGAGATGAAATCACTTATAAAGATGGTATCCTAAAATTAAAAATAAATAAATCACATAATTTTGTGTGAAAAATATAAATACCCCCAATATAAGTGGATATTATGTGTGAACCAATCAGAGTTCATTCACACATATACATAAGACAACATATTCAATAAGTATAGGTTGGCCCCAAAGAATTTAAATTGGGTTAAGAAGTTCCCTTGTAAAAATTCGATAGCCTAACGACGTCACTATAAAATTCAAAAAATTATATGATGAGATAAAAAGGGTATCTCATCACTTGAACATAATGTCTACATCAATATATATATATAAGAACATATCCCAACATAATAAGATGTAAATTAAAATTCATAAAAAAGTCTTTTAAAAAGAGGAGGGTGAAAGGTTCCCTTACCGATTTGGTAACTTACAAAACATATGCCATATGAAAGAAGGATCATAAAATGCAAATGTAAATAATTATAAATGAAATTATATTACACAAAGAGTACAATCATGTGAAGTACATACACCACAAAAAAGGAAATAGTGGCAAATATAGCATGAATATCCTGGGAATAAAAAGTTAAATGAAACCAATTACCATGTTGTAATCAACTAAGTTATATGAATAAAAGTTAATAACCACCAAATGAATCACATAATACAATGAATATATTGATAATAATGATAATATATTTAAAATGGAAGTACAAAATACACCACATGCAACAAATAAGTGGCAAAAAATGGAAATGTCAATGAAGTAAAAATGAGATAAAAAAATCCCTTACCATGTGTCCGACTTGACCCGTTCGTTCTTTAATCTCCTAAAAAAATAATGTTAATTTATACTTTCTTAAGAACCTTTTTAAAGTTTATTATTCCTTTTATATTACTTATTACAATGTTTTAAACATTATGTAATCATTTAAGTTAATAATAGTCATTTTGTCGATATTTGGTACTTGAGTAAAAAAATGAACAACTTATAATTAAAAGTTGATCTTGTGGTAAGTTATCCATTATCTTCAGGATGATATTAATGATTTGTATATCATATATATCATATATATCTGGTATATTTATGTATTTATAATAGTACATAACATTTAGAGTTAAGAAATGTAATGGACAGTTCATGGAGACGGTAAGCCGTACGTATGCATGAATGCTACTTCCATTTCTATTTATTATTTAAATAGAATTAAAAACATAATGATTCGTTGTTACATTATAATTAAAGTATAATATGAAATAAAATATTATTAACTCCATTCTTTATACGTCCCACATAAGGCATTAACGAGTCATATCACTTTGAGGGGGCAGTAGTCCACACTACCTCTAATGAGATTATTGTATTTACCCACTATAGAAACCATAATGTATTTATATAAATCAAAAAATACATAAGCATAAATAATACATAAACTTAATATATATCATATATAAATAAATTTTCATAATAACGGCCACCATGAGATGTGGTTGGAGATATTTGAACAATCATTGTTTCATGCGGCATTAGTTTTCTATCCACAAAAACATTATGTTCTTCACCCATTAGATGGAGGTGTGTGTAAGGGTAGTCCGAATCCTTCACATAAAAACATCCTAGATTATTTAGTATAGTGTATTTTTTACTAAATAAATTAATAAAAAGATTTTAGGGGTTAGTGAAGTAAAATAAAAGAAAACAATTTAGGAGAAACTGTTACCTTTAATTTGGGTAACTCCCTTCGGATTGAACCAAAAGACTTATTGAAGTGACTTCTTAATAAGTTATGGATTCTAGAATGAGGAGTGGGATGTAGGGAGCTTAATTGGGAAGAGTTTGGATGATAAAAAAGGCTTTATATGTGTGAGGAATTAGATAGAAGTGGCCTCCTTTTATAAGGCAGAGGAGGGGATCTTTAGGAAAGTGTTATAAAATTATTTTATTATAAAATGATATTCGGTTTCTAAAGGTCCAAAAAGAAATTAATGTCAAAGATAAGATGACTAATCATTGAAATAAAATCATCCAATCATAATTGGACATGTTTTGGATGTTATTTTAATATTTATAATCATAATTATCTAAATCTTTTATTAATGAGGTAAATACTACATCATTATGGTGTCATAAATAATTTAATTTATGTGATGTCTAAAAATTATAAAAAACTACCATGATGTATGAAATAGTTTTATCTTTCCAAATAATATTTATAGTCGAAAATATAATTTATATAACATCATATAAAAATTAATTTACTAGAATATTTTTGTTTATGTCATTTTTTCCTTTACATTAAATTAATTAATCTAAAGTCTCATTATCTTTCATAAGTGGATCCATGGGGTCCCAATATTCCCATGGTTGTCCATTACTCATGCATAAAGGTTAGGACATGTGTTAAGGTAATTTTTAATTATTAAAAAAAATTACCTTGAATTACCCTATTTACCTTTAACCGTGGTAAATAAAAGTCAAAAGTTACTATTCACCAATAATTATTTTAATCTTATTGAACCATATTTTACTTCTTGATAACAACCATTTATGTCAGATTTTCTAAATTCAATTCACAAAAGTTGTAAAAATTCATTTAAATGAAAAAGTCAGTTTTTTTAACTACTACTACGTGATTTCACTATTGATTAGAAAATGAACTTTATTAGAAAAATTCCAAAAATTTACACAAAGTAAATTTTGATGCCCCCATTATAACTAAGGATTGTATTTGGTCATATATAATGTATCAATGTGAAAAAATTATATTTAAATAGGGTTTACCATTAAAAGGCGGTGAATCAGCCTTTTAATGTAAATTATGCTTTAAATTAGATTAATTCACATTTTAAGCCTCAAACTTTTATTGGATACATGTAAATACATTTAACAAACATGTATTATCATATTGTATTTAATTTTGTTCATTCCTACCAATAAAACTTCTAGGAGTTAACTATAATTTAAAATAATAATATTATATTAGTAGTGTGCAGCGTTAGATTTCAAAGAAACCCATTGTTGCATATCTGGTACGCTATCGAACATAACAACCCCTTTAAAGTAATATTAAAATTTATTTCATAAATATTAATAAATATGAATTATGTATTATTATTTATTTAAATGGGATGTTACATCATTCTCCCTTTTTGGTAATTGCATCCTCAAAATTTTAAAACTGGGCTTGGAAACTTCATTAAAAGTCCCACATTGGTAAAGAGTCAGTAAAACAATCACTTTAAAAGAATGAATGAAATGTACAATGGTCGCCTGAGATAACCTGTACTAGGATTCCATGTTGGAAAACATGGATATGGAAGAGAGAAAAAATGGTCAAGTTGTGATGGATAATGACAAAAAACATGATTAAGAGAAAGTTATCCACCATAAAATCACAAACTTATGATGTGTTAAACGGTCATTGATTACCAAGTAGGAAACGTAATACAAAAACTTTTTTTACATTATTTTTTCATAATTTTTAGGAATTCATTTACTACAAAGAATAAGAACGTAAGGAAATATACTTACCTTCAAGTATAGTTTCATCCTTTAATACGTTTCAACCAAAAATTTATCTTTCCTCCAATCAAAGAGCATTCAAAAAGACTTGGTCACATCAAAAGCACAAAAATCATCTTCATGAGAATCACATTATCTAAAAAATAAGAACTATATATTTACCTTGTCTATGGAAATCAACTAAAACCAAAATTGATAGTGCAAGATCGGGTAATACCCCAAAAGTATAATATTTTACAAAAAGAAAAAACTACCCTTTATCTCAAAAAAATTTCAAACAGAACCCAAATTTAAAAAATGACCATTAAAAAAAACAACTTTCTATAAAATTTATCAAAAGTGATCAAAACTAAGATTAAAACCCAAATTTCATAAGGATTTAATTACGTAGTCTTCCAAAATAAAATTTATCTCTAAATAAAAAAAGTTACTCATAAAGTCTCATATTAAAATGTAATTAACCAAATCACATGTTCTTCATGATAGGTTAATAATTTTCATAAATAAACCAAATCATCATATTTCCACAAAAAAACAATGATTCTTCCAAACTAAAATTTGAAACATTATTCCACAATTGAAATCCATAGTATTATATCTTCCTTAGGCATATAATGTTTCCTCAAAAGAGAGAATGTCTTCCACAACAACCTTTACAACATAATAACTTATTCATTTTTCAATACTATGTATATACCTTTGATAAAACATCATTTGTAAAAATAAACTTATTCTTGTTCTATAAAATCATTTTACTAAAATAATATGTTATACAAACCAGGGACTTCAAGTAGGCTATTGTTAGGCGATACACCCTTGTTGCCCTTCGGTTGTGGGTTCGATTCCTGCAGCCTTGCCAGATGCGACGGGTTGTCACCCATCCTACGGGTTGTCCTTTTTATAAAACTCAAAATATCCCTAACATAATTTAACCTCAATGGTTTCCTTTTACCTCTAATTTTTATCCAAATTCATTATGATCTCAACATCTTAATTAATGTTGTATTATTTCACCACCATATGATAAAATAATACGATCCCCAAAATGAATAACATCATACCTTGATCATGGTGTCCATTTGGTTTCATCGTCATCTTGTTCACATAGGTAGAAGGTCCATGCATCTCAACAATTATTTAGATATCCTTAAAAATAATTTTCTTCCTCCATCCAAATACACCTTGTACAACATGGGTCATATGGGTGTTCACAGAAAAATAGTTTTGGGAAATAATCATGCATGACTAATAATTTCGGAACATCTGATAAAACATGATTTCTATAAAATAATCGGACCGAATTTCAATTGAATCTTTCAACTAATGTTCCTTTTAAAATACCATAGGTATGTGCTGAGAGACTATATTGTAAAAGAAAATATAGATATTTTGCGCAAGGGTCTCCTTCTTCAGCACCTTTTTTAAAATCACAATATGAATCAAAATATTGAGATAAGGTAAAACATATGAAAATGCCTTGATAATATTTAACATTCCTGAAAATATGAGAATATTGTGAAAAAAGGATTTATCTAAATACAACCCATGATCCACGATGATAATGAGGTATAGTGGAGGTGTTCGATATCTCAAACAACTACTTTCTAGTGAGTTGTATGATAGAAAAAGTTTCACAATCACCCGAACAATACTTTGAAAAAATTATTGCAAGCATGTCATCAGGAAGAGATAGGAATGTCATTTGAGACCCTCCTCCTTCAATTTGTAAATGACATTCCATGATCTAAAAAAGTTATAAAACAAGGATTTAACTGAAATAATAGACATAGGGACTAACCATGTGTCTAACGAAAACTCTTAATCCCTAAATTTGTCTAAACCAGCCTCTGATACCAACTATAAGGACCTGACCTTAAACCTTAAATAATATATAATTAAATGAATAATTCACATTGAGGATATTTTATGGTTTAGAGTTTTAGATAATTAATCATAAAAATTACATTACAACTTGAATATTACATGTAGACACTACTACTCAGTATCCAATTTCTTCATAAAATAAAAACTCTTAAAAAGAAACATATCTAGTTCCATGTTTTATATAGAATCAATTTTCCATGATCCCATACATGAGCCTGTTAATCTTTAAGTTCTGTGGAAAACATTTCAAAAACCTATCATGAGTATAAAATCACAGTAAGGATTATAATATAAGGAAAACATTAGCCCATCAATAAATAATAATTAATGAAACCATACTTTTATATCATAACATACCTTACAAAATCATAAGATTTATGAATAACACAAACAATTCCAAAATCATAAAGGTTAATTATGGAATTCATATCAAAATTACATTGTATCTATCATAGCTATGTCGGGAGTTACACTTGGAATACCCATCATAGTATATTCTGTAAATCTCTTAGGAGAAACATCATTTTACCCAATGCATTGGAGAGCTATGTTGGGCTCACTTGCCCTAGGTTTATCACGAAACCACCCATATACATAAACAATGACCAATAACCATAACATAATAATAACACATAACACAAGTATAATGTAAAGATAACATTTCCACATTCCAATATATCAAATAAAGATATTGATGTTAATAAAACTTTATCAAATCATTTTCAAAACCATTTGAAAATAGATTTTTGAATCCATGTGTCCCATACCACTTAAAATATTTTAAATGAATTATCATTTGAGAACATTAATGATCATAAAAATAAATCCTAAAACCCTTTTTGGAAACATGGACATTAATGAGAAATATTTAGAAGAATAATTATTTAAAACGTTTAAAACCATATTTTAGTTAAAGAGTTTTTTTAGCAAAAAGAGAGAAGCTTGAAAACAAATAATTGAAGAATAACATTTAATCAGAACATTATAATATCATGAGAATAAAGGTATTCATGATATAATATGTCAAAGGATAGTATATACACCATATAAGAGTTAATTGGTGTATAACAACAATGAAGTCATAGTGGAAATGTAAATTGAGATAAAATCCCTTATAAAGACGGTATCCTTAAATTAAGGATAAATAAATCACATAATTTTGTGTGAAAAATATAAATACACCCAATATAAGTGGATATTATATGTAAACAATCAGACATCATTCACACATATTCATAGGACAACATATTCAATAAGTACATGTTGGCCCCAAAGAATTGAAATTGGGTTAAGTAGTTCCCTTTAGAAATTCGATTGCCTAACATTGTCACTTTAAAATTTAGAAAATGAGTTGATGCGATAAAAAGGGTATCTCATCAATTAGACATAAATTCTACATCAATAATGATATAGATGAACATATCCCAACATAATAAGATGTAAATTAAAAGACATAACAGAAATAAGTCTTTTAAAAAGAGGAGGGTGAAAGGTTCCCTTATCGATTTGGTAACTTACAAAACATGTGCCACATGAAAGAAGGATAATACTATTAAAATGTAAATAATCACAAATGAAATTATATTACACAAATAGAACAATCATGGTATGTACATACACCACACAAAAGGAAATAGTGGAAAATATAGCACGAATCTCATGGGAATAAAAAGTGAGATGAAACCCTTTACCAAGTTTGTAATCAACTGAGTCATATGAACAAAGTTAATTAACACCAAATGAATCACAAAATACCATGAATATAATGAGAATAATGATAATATATATAAAATTTCATTACAAAATACACCAAATTCAATGAATAAGTGGCGAACAATGGAAATCTCAATGAATTAAAAGTTAGATTATAAAATCCCATAGCTTGTGTCCGACATGACCCATTCGTTCTTTAATCTCATGAATAATAAACTAATGTTAATTTATACTTTCTTAAGAAACATTTTAATGTTTATTCTTCATTTTATATAACTTATTACCATGTTATAAAAATTATGTAATCATTTGTGTTAATAACGGTCATTTTGTCGATATTTGGTACCTGAGTAAAAAAAATGAACAACTTATAATTACAATTTGTTCATGTGGTAAGATATCCATTATCTTTAGAATAATATTAATGATTTATATATCATATATATCACATATATATATATATAGTATATACATGTATTTATAATAGTACGTAACATTTAGAGGTAACAAATTAAATGCACCATTCATAAATACGATAAGTTGTACGAACACATGACCACTTGTTCCATTTCTATATCTTATTTTAATGGAATTAAAAACATAATGATAAATAGTTTTATTATAATTGCAATATAATATCATATAAAATATTATTAACTCCATCCTTTATACATCCCACATAAGTCAGTAACGAGTCATATCACTTTGAGGGGGTGGTAGTTCGCACTTCCTCTAATGAGATTATCGTATTTACTGACTATGGAAACCGTAAATTATTTCTATAAATGAAAAAATATAGAAGTATAAATAAAACAAAAAAAAATAATATATATCATATAATAATAAAGTTCCACCATAATGTGCACCATGAGAGGCGTTTGGAGATATTTGAACAATCATCTTTTCATGAGGCGTTTGTTTTCAATCCACAGAAACATTATGTTCTTCACCCATTAGATGGAGGTGTGTGAAAGGGTAGTTAGAATCATTCTCATAAAAATATCCTAGTATATGTAGGATACTGGTTCTATTAGAAAACAAAGTAATAAATATATTTTAGGGGTTGGAGAAGTAAAATAAAAGAAAACAATTTAAGAGGAACAGTTACCTTGAACTTGGGTATCTCTCTTTGGTTTGAACCAAAGGACTTCTTGAGGTTACTTCTGCCTAAGGTAAGGTTTCTAGGAGGAGGATAGGGATGTAGGGAGCTTAATTTAGAAGATTTTGGATGATCCAAAAGGCTTGAGAGGTGTGAGGAATTGGTTAGAAGTGGTCTCCTTTTATAAGGGAGAAGAGGGGATCTTTAGGAAATTGTTATAATATTATTTTATTATATAATGCTATTCAGTTTATAAAGGTCCAAAAATCATTAAAGTCAATGATAAGATGACTAATAGTTGAAATAAAACCATCAAATAAGAATTTGACATGTTTTGGATGTTATTTTAATATTTATAATCTTCTTTATTTAAATCTTTTATCAATGAGGCAAATACAACATCATTATTGTGTTATAAAAAATTTATTTTTTGTGATTTCTAAAAATTATAAAACAATACCTTGATGTATGAAATTTATTCTTCATTCCAATGAATATTTATTGTCTAATGTATAATTTATATAACACCATATAAAAATTAATTTACTAAAAGATTTTTGTTTATATCATTTTTGCCTTTACATTAATTTAATTAATCTAAAGTTTCATTATCTTTCATAAGTGGCTCCATGGGGTCCCGAAATAGACCGAAATATGACCATGGTCGGCCATTACTCATCCAATAAGGTTAGGACATGTGTTAAGTTAATTTTGAGTTATTAAAAAATTCTTCTTACCTTGGAGTACCATATTTACATTTAACCACGTTAAATAAAATTCTAAAGTTACTATTCACTAAGAAATATTTTCATCTTATTGAACCACATTTTACTTCTTGATAACAAACATGTATGTCAGATTTTCGAAATTCAATTCACAAAATTGGTAACATTTCATTTTAATGGAAAATTCGGCTTTTTTTACTACTACTATGTGATTTCACTATTCATTAGAAAATAAACTTTATCAGAAAAATTCCAAAAATTTACACAAAGTAAATTTTGATGCCCCCATTCTATAGAAGGATTATATTTGGTCAAAGAGAATGTATTAAAGTGACCAAAATTATATTAAAATAGGGTTCTCCATTAATAGGCAGGAAATCTTCCTTTTAATGTAAATTATGCTAAAATATAGATTCCTTCACATTTTAAGCCTCTAACTTTTATTGGATAAATGTAAATACATTTAACCAACCTGTATAATATTGTTGTAGTTAGTTTTGTTCATTCCTACCAATACAACAACTAGGAGTTAACTACCCTTTAAAATAATAATATTATATTATTACTGTGCAACGTAAGATTTCAAAGGAACCGGTTGTTGCATATCGGGTACGCTATCGAACATAGCAACACCTTTAAAGTAAAATTAATATTTAATTTACAAATACTAATAAATATGAATTATGTTTTATTCTTTATTTATCTGGGAAGTTACAGGAAAAGTTCATCATCTTGTCACTCTCACTCTAACCAGTGAGTGGGTGTATAGTAATCCGCCATAGTATCATTTCACAGTTGATATCCATATATCATTGTATTTCATCACCTTTCAATGTGGTTAAAAATACAAATAAACATTCTTTATTTAAATCTAGGATCCCCTATTAGATAAATATGCTTTTCCAAATAATATTCTAAATTTATCACATCCTCTTGAATGTATTTTCATATTCATCACTCACAGTGACAATAAAAATTTTATAAATAATAATATGATATTAATTATGTATTAGTAATTTAATTATTAAAATTTCCATATATACCTTGGTTTATATGAGTCACCAAATCAATGAGACATTCAAGTTCTATTTAAAGGGTCCCAAATAATTATCAGTAATTTCCAAAACATTCCCATAGATTATCTAAATACTAATTAGAAATTTTATACATCTTTAATTTATAAAGTTCATTTTAGTAATATTTATTATCTTTAAATAAACTATAATACATTCATCGTGTTCTCATATCATTATCAAAATAGTATTTCATCACTAGTAGGATATTCCTTTATCATTGATATGATTTTTGATTCATGTTATTTAATGTTACACAATATTATACATCCTTAACATATTTTAATTTTTCAAAATTTTCTCCACATATATTTTTTTAATAATTTTAAGGCCTTATAGATACCCTAGCCTTGTACACATATCATTACATGATTTTAAGCATAGTAAAGCATTGTATTACAATTCATGGATTGTAATGTCTATTGTCTTGGATGACTAGGTACATAAAACATAAAACATGGAACTAAATATAAAATTTCATTATTTACTTTTCATAATGATATCCTATCTGATATTGTGCTCATAAATATTCATAGGATAAAATTTGGATAAAAAAATGTATGAGCTAAAAACCTTGTAAGAGAATAAATCTTTAGCACATGGGATATATGTCATGGTATAATGATATAAAAAGGCATGGAACATATAGAATCATAACATATAAACACGTGATAATATAAAAATGGAGTCATAGTAATGTGGTAGAAATATAAAACATGAATTTATCACGAGTGAAGGCATATTTCATATAGAATAGGACAAGTCAAGGTTAACCACCAATACTGTTGCACATGGTAACACAGGTCGAGGCTAACTGCCAAGACTGTTGCACATAATGTCACATGAGATTAAACCTTACCCAATGTAATGGAGACTATATGTGCACTCCCATCATAAAATTTTCATGAATATGATTTCCACATATAGATTCATACATAATCAGTCATAGATAAACATAAGGGTAATCATTGAAAAAATGGGTATCTATATCATATCATAAAGCATAATGGATGGGCGTATCATAAAAGTGTCCCTGAAATAAAGGATTAAAACATACATGGACATTGATAAGGTAAAATAGGCATATATCATGATAAGTTATTCCAAACAAAAGTGAAAACATTAAGAAGGGTATTTAAGAAATTTTAGCATAAAAACATTTTAATGTCGTTTTAAGGGAAAAACTAAACAACCTTTAAAATAGAAAATGGAATAATATTTTAAATAAAACCAGAATTGAACAAAGAATGTTTTCATAATAAAAATACTGATTTTATAAAAACTATTGTTTCTTAAAATACATGTTATAGAGCTGTTGAAATTAGTTAAGAATTTGGGAAGTTCCCTTAAAATGAGTTTGCCTATCGGGAAATATTGAGGAGGGTACCACTTAAAATATTTATATCCCCAAAAGAGAATAATTAATGGATATTGATACATGTGTTTTTTATAATGTAAATATAATTTAGAATATTTATATAAATATAATAGATAACTTAATTTTGGTAAAAAGAAATATATATATACCTGAATTAATGATGGAGGTTTGGGTAGAATCCCTTTCCTTATGTCCAAAAAAGTACTCCAGTTGATCTTAATGTTATTGATACAAAAATTATACTCATTAATTAATATTTCCAAAACCTATTATTTATTTTATTGATTTGGTGTAACCTTATTATGTCCATTAATGACCTTTTGGAATGGTTAATAGGTTCAATTTCATTATTTCTTTCGTTGGTTTTCATGATCTATGTACATATATACGTGTACGGATAAACACATAAGATGATAATGATTGTCTAAAATTGAAGTTGTATGATATTAGTGAACATTAAAAATATTAAATTGTTAAAAAATTCATTAGGTTATTTTTAGTGAATATGAATCTTTACATAAAACTTTAATGATGATTGTTTTGGTCAATTTTCTATTTTTTATCACATTGAACACATTTTGATTTATAAATTAATATCATTTTTAAAAAAGAATTCAGATACTTAAATTTGAAAAAATAAACATTTTATGTTCTGGTTAAAAAATAAAAATTTCTTCATGACCAGAATTGAAGATGGTAAAATAAATTGAAATCCCATCATCCATTAATGTGATAAATTAACACATATAGGATGGTGTTTTCATTTCTAATATGAATGGTGGGTAAATGAGAGATGTTGGTGAATTATTATATTAACATAAATAAAAATTATAGTACATTTATTTTATTATAGTTATTATAACATTTGGAGGAAAGGAGGTGGGGATTGTTATAGAAGGAAAGGAACATTAATGAAAATAAAAGAAATGAAAAGTAGAATTTTACACTTTAATATATCTTCCTTGAGAACCCCTTTAGTGGAGAGGATTTTGTCTTTCTAAGAGAAAAAAGTTTTAATGGATCTGGGAGAGGATATTAGTGAGATATTTGAGAAGAATTTAGAATAGTCACAAGGATTGAGAGGTGTGCATAGAAGAGGTAAATATGGGTGGTATTTATAGTTGATAATAGGAGGGGTTTCCAATTAATTTTGTTAATAGTTTAATATTTTTTCTCAGCAATATAAATAGACAAGATTATTTTGACCACAAAAAGAAAATAATGCATGTGAGTTTTATATAATGTTCTTAAATTAGCCATACATCATATTATTACATCATAATTCATGTATTTATCATTTATCATAAATTATCATATTTTTCTATTTCGAAAAAAATTCATGTATTTTTTAAAAATACAAAAAATTCACCACAAGAATTTTTAAAACTATAGAATTCAAAAATGAATTCCATTTTATGAAAATAAATTTCTAAATATGTGAAATATAATTTTCAATTAAAATTATAATTTACTTGAGAGATACAAATTTTATAATTAAAAATTCCTTTGTAATACATTGAAAAATTAAGTTAGGTCTCTTAAAATTATGATATAATCATAAATCATAAAAATAATTACTTATGACTACATTTTCAGAGAGTAAATTTTATTTAAAATTATTAAATCAATCATCAAATCGTAATTAAATATACATGACTAAAAAAACACCCAAACTAAGATATAATTATATCATATTGTCACTTATAATATAGCGAAATTTTATTTATACTTTGTTTGGTAAGGTTAATTATTCACATTGTTGTTTTACTATTTATAAGGGTCGTATTATAATTCACAAGGATACCATTACTAATCATAAGGGTATATTACTATTCAATAAAAATTATTTTTTTCTTATCAGACTCCAAACATCATACTGATAACAACTGTGTATGTTAGATTTTTGAAATTCATATCACAAAAGTGAATTTTTTTTTAAAGGACACATAGTACTTAGTGGTTCATTTTTTTGTGATTTCAGGTGATTATACTATATAAAAATAAGAATGGAATTTCCATTGATTAAACTCTGGGTCGCTAAATTCTTCCTTCGAATTAATTTCCTCACTCGAAATTTCATTTTATATACTATGTCATAAATAGGTGTGGGTAATTTTTATTCATTGCCTCCTCCAGTTCCCATGTTTCTTCGACGTACTTATGGCTCTACCATAGTACATTGACTAGGTGAGTAGTCTTGTTACATAGAAAATTATCTCAATGATCCAATATCTTCACTGTCTTCTCCTCGTAAGAAAGATAGTTCTCTACCTATACCACCTCTGAAGACAGTACATGTAAAGGATTTGGTATGTAATTCCTTGATATGGATACATGGAATACATCATGTACTTTACAGATGGTAGGTGGAAGTGCTAGTCAATATGAAACAGCTCCAACAGGATCAATAATCTCTAAGGGGGTGATGTACCTGGGACTTATCTTTCCTTTCTTCCCAAATAACATGACCTTATTCCATAGAGATATGTAGAGAAATACCATGTATCCAACATTGAACTCAAGGTCCTATCGAAAATTGCCCGCATAAATCTTCTTTTGAATTTGGGCTACCATGACGTGCTGCTGAATGGTTTTCAACTTCTCCACTATTTAATCAACCATTTCAGGTCCTAGAAGCTTATTTTCACCAACATCATCCCAATATGCGGGTGTTTTTCCCCATTACCCATAATGGTCTTCATATTTTTCCATTTGAATTCTCGAGTGGAAACTATTGTTGTCCGAGAATTTAACCTGTTGAAGATTTTCTTACCATCCTCCTTTGAATTACATTGAAAATTATCTCAAAATATCTTCTAATATCTAAATACCTATCTTATATTGACCATCAGTTTGAGGATGATAGACCGTAATGATGTTTAGTTCAGTTCTTATAGCATATTGGAGACTTTTCGAAAACATTGAGTTGAATCTTAGATCTCTATCAGATAAAATAGACATTGGTAATCAATGAAACCTTTCCACCTATTTATTATATATATCCATGTATGTTAATCCAATGAGAAGTCCTCTAGAATTTTTATAAAGATTTATGTATTTTTAATATGATCCCAAATGACCCACATAGCATTGCTTCCTCTAGATGTACTCAAGAAGACCAGTGAAAAAGTCCATGGTGATGTTCTCCCACATCTAAGTTGGTATGCGTAGTGGTTTCATCATCCCCTTAGACTTATTTATTTTAATCTACACTTGTTGATATACCAGGCACATTGATGTATATTCAACAATATTTTTCTTCATATTGTCCCACCAAAAGTCCTCTTGGAGATCTCAATACATCTTTGTGCTCCCAAGGGGAATAGAGAATGTTGAGCTATATGCTCCATTCAAAATCTTTTTATTTATCTATATATCAGCAGGTACACATACTAATGACCCAAATATTACATGTCTATCTTCATCAATCTTGAACATAGTTGATTTCAAATTTCTATTAGCTTCCACCCTTTTCATAAATTCCACATCTTTTCATTAATAATCCGTTATTTTCTCCAAGAGGGATGGATGAGAAACCATTTGGGAAAGGATTGATGATGTTACCTACTTAATGATTCCCATTTCCATCCTTTGAAATTCCAATAAGATTGTACCCTTTTCAATTATCATCATTGATAATAATGAAGGATCATTTTTACATAGAGAATTCAGCACCTTATTTTCCTTAATTGGGTGGTATTGGATTGAGCAGTCATAATCCTTGATGAGAACTAACCATCATTTCTGGTGTATATTAATCTTATTATGTGTGATATATATTAATGATTCTTGGGATCAGTATATATATATATATCACACATCTCCCCTAGAGATAATTTTTCCTAATTTTCAATGCAAAGATCACATATTCCAACTCAAGTTCATGCATGGGATAGTTTTTCTCATGTTATTTAAACTATATCAAGGCATAGGCTATCAATTTGTCATTTTTCATTAGCACATAGCCTAATATTATTTTTAAGAATCACTATAAACCATAATCATTTCTCTACTTATTAGGAGTGTGAGTACTTGCGCAGTGATAAGCCTCTTTTTGAGCTCCTTAAAGAATCTCACAAATTCTTGAGTCCCGAAAAATTCACCCCTTCAGTGTATACTTGTTCATTGGGTTTGAAAATCATGATATGTTCAACAAAAATCATTGAGAATACCCAACTAGACCCAAAATGTTGCGGAACTCCATTACAGATGTTGGCCTAGGCCAGTCTTCAATTGCCTTTATCTTATAACGGTCCATAGATATCCCTTTTCTTGTGATAATATTCCCCTAAAATGATACTTCCACTATACAAAAATCACATTTCTTATACTTTACATAAAGTTTATCCCTTTGAAAACCCATTAGAACAGAATTCAATTTCTTCTTCTGTTCCTCCTTGTTCATGGAGTATATCAGAATATCATTTATAATGACTACCCCAAATTTATTGAGGTAAACTTTAATGACACTATTAATTAAATTCAAGAATATATATGGAGCATTAGAGAGTCTTAAGGGAATAAAAATGAACTCATAGTTTCCATACCCTATTCGAAATGTAATTTTGGGAATATATTCCTTCGCCACCTTAAATTGGTGACATGCCAACCGAAGGTCCACCTTAGAGAAATATTAACCCCGTGATGTTGATCTATCATTCCATGCATCCAAGGTATGGGACACTTGTTCCTTATCCAGATTTTATTGAGCTCAGGATATTCAATGCAGGGGAATATTGATCCATCATTCTTCTTGAGGAAGTGGATTGGCTCACCCTAGGGTGAAGCACTGGGGCGCATAAACCCCTTTTCTAGATTCCCCTATAATTGCTTCTTCAGCTCTTCCTACTCTATGGTGGTCATTCTATAAGGTGTATTTGATATAGGTATGGATATAAGAATATGTTCGATTGAGAACTCCACCTCACGATCTGGAGGAATACTAAGTAATTATTCAGGGAATACATCAATGTATTCCCTCACTATTGGACATCATATCATTGACTAGAAGGTCCTAAGGTCCTAGATCAGATCACATTAAACCACCTCCCCACATTAAGTCATGGTCACAAATGTTATTTTTTGTTTTTAGTGATCATGTAGACCTTTTAAATATAGAACATGTGCTTATGTGGTTGATCTAGAAACATGGGCATCCATCATTTGAAATCTACCAAAAATATCTATTGTCTTCCCCATATAGTCAATGTGACCATACATGATAACATTCTATGGAGTTGATTAGATGTCCTAATATAATGAACCGGGTTCTTGGAGGTCCATTACTTGGTAAAAATCTGATGTTGGGTGCTCTGGGTAGTCTGGGAAAGTTATCAAGGATTCTCAGTGAAGTTTTGACCCCTAACGGTAGGCCTACCGGTAGCCTTAGCCTACCGGTAGCCTTAGCCTACCGGTGTCAGGCCAACCGGTAGCTCGGTCTACCAGTCGCTGCAGCCTACCGGTAGCTCAGCTACCGGTAGCTCTCGGCTTCCGCTACATGCAACCTACTAGTTGCTCGGCTACCGGTGGCTGCATCCTACCGGTAGCTCGGCTACAGGTTGCTGTCAGCCACAGGTAGCTCTCGGCTACCGGTCTCTGTCAGCCACCGGTAGCTCTCGGCTACCGATGGCTCCATTGTACCGGTAGCTCGGCTACCGGTCGTTGTCAGCCACCAGTATCCCCCGGCTACCGTTACTCTTGCCTACCCCACAGGTTTTCTAGTACCTTTTTGTGAAAATTGACTTTTAATCCGCATTTTGACCTCGTGTAAATCCATTAATGTGTTTTAATTAAATTTTGGTGCGGTGCGTGTCTATTTTAAACGCCCCGATGGGTGGGGACCCTTTGATGACATGTGGGGCCGCGTGGTCAACCCACGACCCCTGCTTTTTACTTGGTTTCGTGTTCCTCTCTCCTTATCTCAATCATCCCCAGCCCTTATAAACTAAAGTGTTCTCCTTGGTTTTCGTTTTCTCGATCACCCTCCAATCATTTTTCATGCTTGTTCTTGAGTTCCCGGGGCTCCACCCCTACAAATTGTGCATCTTCTGTCCCTCACACATGAAGAGAAGCTTCGATCATCGATCAATCAAGTAGGGTTTCACCTTTGTCTCTCCTTTCTATGTATATTGCATTGTGGGTATGCTATTGCTTCTATAGAATTGGATGAACCAAACCTTAATGATGATAATAAATGGATTCTAAGAATGAAGGGGAAGGGTGTGATCACTGCTCTGTTTTTCTCTTTCATGATTAATGATTTTTGTTTTGTGTGGGATTACGCCTACTAGAAATCATGTCCGTTGGTGGTATTTAATTGTGCGCTAATAAACCGTTACTTCTTGTATTAGTCGTGTAAACGAAATTGGTTAATTACGTATATTCGTCTAATAAATTGAAAGCACCAAGATCAATACTTTTCTGTGATAATCCCGGTTAAGGTACAATCGAATTGGAATCAGGGAATGTGTTAAATCTTTTAAATCTGAAAACACCGGCATGGGCCTGATTTGTGTTGGTGGTAGTGGTAAGGTTTTTTTTCTTTCACCGGCCGATTTCTAGGTGATTTGGGTGGGGATGGGATCCCCTATTGTTATGGTTTCGCTGGTTGTAAAATTTGAGGCCGTGTGGTCACCTTGATTATATTATGAATTGGGGTGGAATCCACTGTTGTTGAGAAACCATTGGCTCATGGGATTTGGGAAGATGGGGTAGTGTCTTGGGGTTTTCCTTGGTTCCAGTACTTTGAGGGATCTCACATATCCCTTTTTTGTTGTAACTTTACAAGAGAACTGGGTGTGAATGCTTAAATTTCTGTTGGTTGTGACTTTTTCCCTTGGTTTGTGCTTATGCTGTTAGTTACCCAGTAGTGCAGAAACTTATTTGAACATTATTACTAAACATGAAAACAAGGATGGGACGATGGTTTTGGTTTGGTATGAGTTGTGACATGGGCATGGGTGCTAATTGTGTTCTTTAGTCTGGATGAAGAAAAACCTAGATTGGGTGAGTTATTGTTACCTATACATATACTTTTTGTTTTTGTGTTTCTTATTTAGGCCCCACCTAAGTTGAGAACTTAGTGCTGAACAACCCCATTTCATGGGGGAGGGTATTTTTCCCAAACACTTCTATTAGTGGCTGGTTATTAGCTCCCTTCTTCTCCCTTTCCCGGATAGCCCAAGTACCTTCAGGCAAGTTGTGATGGCCTGAAGTCAATTATTGGCCTAAGAATCTTTGGGCAGGGTAGTGTGGTGGTTGGCCCAGGTGTGTGCGGGCAGGTTGTTTCCCAAGTATCTTCGGGATGAGGCCCAGGTGTCTTCGGGTGTGGCAGTGGTTGGTTTGGCCTAGGTGTTTGCGGGTATGGTTACGTGTGGTGGTTGTGGCCCATGTGTCTGCGGGCAGGATGTGCGGTTGTGGCCCAGGTGTGTGCTGGCGAGGTTTGGCAGTGGGACTGCGTGAGGATGGCCCTGGTGTGTGCGGGAGGGGTGTGGCAGTGGGATTGTGGTGAGAATGGATGTATTGGTCAATGCGTAGGATGTCTTCAATAACCAGTGGGAATGTGGCGCGGGGTACCCAAACATCAATGTGATTTTGATTATACATTACATGACTTGCTTTATTTGGGGAGTGTGCCTTGGTGAGGCTTGGGTGGTTAGTTTCCTTGTTGAGTGTTTGGTTATCTCTTTTCTCATAGGGCATTAGTATGCCTCCCCACTTGTGCATGAGAGCTTTAGGTTTTTCCCTGCTGAGTATACTTGTATACTCACCCAACGTATATAAAACTATTTTCCTGTTTCCAGGAGGACTTCAGGGATTGTGCCGGACCGTACTAGCTTGGACCTTCGGGATAGTTTCAGTTTCTATTTTTCTTTATTTGGTACTTTAACTTTGTAGTCACTTTGTACTTTGTGGTATTTACGTTTGGAACATGAATTTGGGAATTGTTTGTTCTGAATTTACTTTTCTTTTAGTTTTGGTGTTGTGGGATTTAATATCATATCTCTGGTCCTATTAAAAGAAAAAGGGTAATGCCTTCCATTTAGTGAGTGATTCTATACCCTTTGTGTTGGTTGCCACTCCGGGACCTATTGAAGGCGGGTTTCAAGGGTCATTATCTCTCCTTAATGTTAATGAAGGAAGGGCCTGGCAATCTGCTGACGCTTCCATCCTTTTGGTGAAGGCGTGTCAGGACAGAATGGTATTAGAGGTGGAGGATTGAGATATAGGATGGAGTCTAGAGTTAGGCATAGTAAGGATTGCATGGGATGGTAGGGAAAACATGTTAGGTGATCTTTGTGCATAAATTAAGCCAGGGAAGACCGACTAGGACACGAGATTTTAGGGACCCCCATGATTCAATGCAAGGACTCTGGACCAACCTTACGACCAAGTGAGGCCACACTGATTGCAGGGTAGAGACCATAGGAAAGGTACATGCATCATAATGACTTATGTTCTCATGTTACTGGGGTGTTTTGGGAATTTGAAATAAATAAGAATTTAAGATGTTTTAAGTACAAATATTATGCACTACTCGGGCTTAGGCATTCCTTGTTTACCTTTCAGCTATGGCACCCGGGAGATGACCACGAGTTGTACGGGCGATCGAGGCCTAGGAGGTTGACTTGGCCAATCAACATAGGGCTGATCGAGAAGAGGAAGATGACCAGTGGCAGAAGACGCTTTGAGCCTTCCAGCGACAGACCGTAGAGAAGTATGAGGGCAGCCAGATGCGGGGAGTAGCATGCCAGTGGTGGAATCTCTACCCGGGGGAGAGGAGAGATGCTGAGGTGGCATGGTCTGATTTCAAGAAGGAGTTTCGAGCATAATTCCTTTCTTCTATGATGAAGGCGGAGAAGAGGCAGGAGATAATCTCCCTCCAGCAGGGGAGTAAGCTTTCTCCCAGGTTCATCGGACCCTTTGAAGTGTTGCGGCGGGTCCGCAAAGTGGCTTATCAGCTACCGTTACCACCGCCTCTACTGAGGATACATGACGTCTTCTATGTGTCCCAGCTCCGTTGGTATCTGCACGACGATTCACACATCCTCGACTGGGGAGATCTAGACATAAAGGATGATGTGACCTTTTTGGAAAGAGCAGTGATGATTGGGGATCGTGAAGAGAAGGTTCTTCATGGGTGAACCATTCCCTTGGTATGTGTGTTATGGAGACATGTCGGGCTTGAAAAGAGTACGTGGGAGAGGGAAGCACAGATGCGTGGCTAGTACCCTGAGCTGTTTTGAGTTTTGTACTGTTGTATTTATAATTTCGGTGGAGCATTTTACCTTGTTGGCTATGAAATATGTGGTTTTCTTTCCACTTAATGTGTGTGAAAAGTCCTGGCCATGGGGAGGGGGGACCCGACCCCTAATCAAGATGCATTAAGGTGGATGAGATTAAACCTGTGCAGGCGAGTCAGTGCTGCCCAAAGCGGATAGTATCATGACATGGGGGAAGAGACTCCCCAACCCACATGACTTGGCAGTCTGACATGGTATGTTTCTTGGTTCTTTAGAGGGAGGTATTTTAAGTTAACAATGAGGTTCACTCCTGGGAGGTATCTTTCTAGGTGGTTGTTCGAACCCTCACTTTCCTTATGGGTTGTTTTGATTCTCAAGGGAGAGAATAGTTTGAGAGGTATCTGATGTAATGGCCCAGGTTCTTGGAGGTCCATTACTTTTTAAAAATCTGATGTTGGGTGTTCTGGGCAGTCTGGGAAAGTTATCATGGCTTCTCTGTGAAGTTTTGACCCCTAACGGTAGGCCTACTGGTAGCCTTAGCCTACCGGTAGCAGGCCTACATGTAGCTCAGTCTACCGGTCGCTGCAGCCTACCGGTATCTCGGCTACTGGTTGATATTATCCACCTGTAGCCCTCAGCTACCGGTGGCTCTTGCCTACCCCATGGGTTTTCCAGTACCTTTTGGTTCAAATTGGATTTTAAGCCGTGTTTTGACCCCGTGTGAAGCCATTAATCGGTTTTAATTAACTTTTGGTGAGGTGTGCATCTGTTTTAACCACCCCAAAGGGTGGGGACCCTTTAATGACATGTGGGGCCACGTGGTCAACCCACGACCCCTGCTCCTTATGCGGTTTCGTGTTCCTATCTCCTTATCTCAACCATCCCAAGCACTTTTAAACTGAAGGGTTCTCCCTGGGTTTCTTTTTCTCAATAACCCTGCCATCGTTTCGTCTTCTGGTGCTTGAGTACTTGAGGCCCCACCCCTGCAAATTGCACATCCTCTGTCCCCTGCGCATCCAGATAAGCTTCAATTGTCGATCAATCAAGTAGGGTTTTACCTTTGTTTATCCTTTCTATGTATCTTGCAGGGTGGGTACGCTATTGCTTCTGTACAATTGGATAAACCAAACATTAATGAAGATAATAAATGGATTCTAAGAATGAAGGGGAAGGGTGTGACCGCTGCTCTGTTTTTCTCATTCCTGATTAAAGATTTTTATTTTGTGCGGGCTTACGCCTACTGGAAATCATGGTCGTTGGTGGTCTTTCTTTGTGCGCTAATAAACCCTTACTTCTTGTGTTGGTCGTGTAAAGTAAATTGGTTAATTGCGTATATTCGGATAATAAATTGAGAGCAACAGGATCAATCCGTTTCTGTGATAACCCCAGTTAAGGTACAACGTAATTGTAATCATGAAGTGTGTTAAATATTTTATAACTAAAAACACTAGCATGGGCCTGCTTTGAGTTGGTGGTAGTGGTTTGGTTCTTTTTTTCATTGGCTGACTGCTGGGTGATGTGGGTGGGGATGGGATCCCCTGTTGTTATGGTTTCACTGGTTGTAAAATTTGAGGGTGTGTGGTCACCTTGATTATATTACAAATTAGTTTGGAATCCTCTATTGTTGAGAAACCGTTGCCTCATGGGATTTGGGAACATGGTGTATTATCTTGGGGTTTTCCTTGGTTCTATTACTTTGAGGGATCTCACTTATCCCTTTGTTGTTGTAAATTTACAAGAGAACCGGGTGTGAATGCTTAAATTGTTGTTGGCTGTGACTTTTTCCCTTGGTTTGTTCTTATGTTGTTAGTTGCCCAATAGTGCAGAAACTTATTTGAACATTATTACTAAACATGAAAATGAGGATGGCACGATGGTTTTGTTTTGGTATGAGTTGCAACTTGGGCATGGGTGCTGATTGTGTTCTTTAGGTTGGCTAAAGAAAAACCTAGATTGGGTGAGTGATTGTTACCTATACATATACTTGTAGTTTTTTTGTTTCTTATTCGTGCCCCTCCCAAGTTGAGCACTTAGTGCCGAACACCCCCATTTCATGGGGGAGGGTGTTTTTTCCCAACACTTCTACTAGTGGCTGGTTATTAGCTCCTTTCTGCTCCCTTTCACGGATAGCCCAAGTACCTTCGGGTAGGCTGTGATGGCCTGAAGTCCATTATTGGCCTAAGAATCTTCGGGCATGGTAGTGTGGTGGCTGGCCCAGATGTGTACAGGAAGGTTGTTTCCCATGTATCTTTGGGATGAGGCCCTGATGTCTTCGGCCATGGTAGTGGTTGGTTTGGCCCAAGTGTTAGTGGGTATGGTTACGTGTGGTGGTTGTGGCCCTGGTGTGTGCGGGCAGGATGTGTAGTTGTGGCCCAGGTGTGTGCTGGAGAGGCTTGGAAATGGGACTGCGTGAGGACGGCCCAAGTGTGTGCGGGCGGGGTGTGGCAGTGGGACTGCAGTGAGAATGGTGGGATGGGTTCGATGCGTAGGATGTCTTCATTAACCAGTGGGAAAGTGGCGTGGGGTACCCAAACATCAATGTGATTTTGATTATACAATACTTGACTTGCGTTATTTGGGGAGTGTTCCTTGGTGAGGCTTGGGTGGTTAGTTTCTTTGTTGAGTGTTTGGTTATCTCTTTTCTCACAGGGTATTAGTATACCTCCCTACTTGTGCACGAGAGCTTTAGGATTTTCCCTATTGAGTATACTTGTATGCTCACCCGACGTATATAAAAATGTTTTCAGGTATCCAAGAGGACTTTAGGGATCATGCTAGACCGTACTAGCTTAGACCTTTGGGATAGTTTCAGTTGCTGTTTTTCATTCTTTGGTACTTTACCTTTGTAGTCGCTTTGTACATTGTTGTATTTTATTTTGGAACATGCATATGGGAATGGTTTGTTTTGTCTTTACTTTTCTTTTAGTTTTGGTGTTGTGGGATTTACTATCTTATCTCCAGTCATATTAAAAGAAATAGGGTAATCCCTTCCATTTAGTGAGTTATTATATACCCTTGGTGCTAGTCGCCACTACGGGACCTATTGAAGGCGGGTTTCGGGGGTCATTATCTCTCCTTCAACTTAAATAAGGAAGGGTTTGGAAATCTGTTGTCCCTTCCTTTCTTTTGGTGAAGGCGTGTCGTGACACCTAACACCTCCCCTAACACACTGCTTGGGCTTGTGGATGATCCCCAACTAGGGATGACATGGCAGTCTATATTCTATCTGATCATTGATAAGAAAATCATTATCAAACTCTCATCATCTTTCCATAATATCATCATTCACTTCCAATCCCTGTTTTACATGGTGGTGGTTTAGAGAGAGTGTATTTAATGAATTCCAACTTCACTATCAATTTCATCTTGATCAAATGATTTAGAGTATGATCTATTTTCATAACAATTCTATCATTTGGTTGGAAAATTCGTAGATTAAATATGAAAAAATATCAAACATCTCCCTATATTTTCTCTCAAGCCTTAAATATAACTAATGAAATTAAAATTAAATTATGTGTTGCTAAATGGTATTTATAGGTATATATAGAAGGAATTGTTATTCAATAATATAAAAAATTTATTTCAAATTTATTGAAAAAATCACTCAAAATTTTCTATGGTATTTATTGATGTTCATGTATCAAAATTAAAATGTTCTATACGAATTTTATTTTATTAATCATATAGAATTGGTGTTTAAAATGGGTTTTCAAAATAAAAACATCATGTATTTCACATTTAAGAGAGAAATTTTGAACCCTAAAATTTATCTAAAATATTTCATAATCTATGAATAAAATTTATGACATTACTAGGTAATTATTACCTTGTGAAGAAAGAGAAAGACATAATTAATTTTCATATAATGATTCTATAATTTCCATGACCCCTCTCACCTAACCAGGTCTGAATAGATTCATTAAATAACTCATTTGAACCTCCTTGAATTCATGAGTCTACCAATTAATAGTGATTTTATGATAAACCATGTGGAGAGAATATATCCTCCAGTATCATAAAATAAATAACCTATAATAAAACATCCATAATTTGAATCATTTTAATGTTTATACTATGGAATTTTATATGAAATAAAATCATAAAAATATCATATCTATACTATAATAAAATATACATGCATTTCATATAGTCATACCTCTTAGAAATATCAATGAATTCGATGATCATAAATAGTTTGTGATAAAATAAACATAAAAGACACAAATGCAATAATACTATCCTTGGACACAACTTATACCTGTACATTAACCTCGTTGAGCTCCACTACCTATTCAATGGTAACTGGTCCATTGCCCAATCATGTATGTCAACTAAAATATTTTCACACACACTGAAGTGACATTGTAGGGTGTTTTCATGAAACTCATAAAATCACCTCTAATAAAATACCGAATAAAATCTTTTATATATATGAATTAATGAATTTAATGATATGTAATTCACAAACACATCACATAAACACACTTGAAAAGCCAAGTGTCCTCATGAGGCTACCCTAATAGTCAACTCATATATTCGCAAACCAATGATTGAATAAGTCTAAACACATCATTGTAATATCAAAATGTTAAAATTATAGTACATTCACATTCATATGATGATCTAAACCATAAGGGAATCTTTAAATTTTCTCAAAAGAATATAGTGACAAATAGAAAGGATGACCAATGTCTATAATGATCACAACTATAAGGCATCCAAACCCCTTATCATAAAATGAAGATATAACAGTAATGAAACCCCAATTCTATAATGATATTATCGCAAAGTCATCTCAACCAACGTATATCATTAGTATGAAGGATGGGAAATACAGCTCATGTCTATACTAATCTTATCCCTCTGATATATGAACTGATGTATATCAATAATATCATGAAAGAGAAAGGTGGACCGTATTTATAATGATATCATCCCCAATGTTCTCACCCCCTATATATCAATAATATGATAAATGGGAAATGTGATCCTTGTATATACTAATTTTATCCCATAGGCATCTTAATGCATGTACATAAATATTTTGATAATTGAGAAAAACAACCCATGTCTATATCAATCTCGACACTCAAACAACTTTAACCATATAGATAAAAAATAAGAAAAAATCTTAATGGTGTATAAATTCTATAATGATATTATCCCTTACACATATTGAAATTTGTATATCAATTATAAGAAAAATGGGAATAATGGACCATGTATATATTAATCACATCTCTTATGCATATCAACCCATGTATATCAATTTTAAGGAAAATGGGAAAATCATCTCATGTCTATATCAATATCATCCCTTATAAATATAGATATGTGTATATCAATAATAATTCAAATGGGAAAACAACCCCTACCTATACCAATCTCATCACTCAAATGCCTTAATCCTATATTATATCAATATAAAGATAGTGATTAAAGGTTTCCCCATGTGAATAATGATCTCAACTTCATAAAATATCAATCCTTGGTCAATATAAAATAATGGAAAATGTGAATGTGGCCTATGTCTATAGTTATATTAGATTACAAGGATCTTGATCCCCTTCTTTGAAATATGCTATAAAAAATCGGAGGGGCTTCATGTGTCTATAATGATCCCAATTTAAGGATTCTTGATCCTTTTACCGTAAACACTAATGGTATATGAAAATAAGAATAAAAATGGATGTCAAGTTATAATATTGTTTTCCATAATTTCCAACACCTCCCATGATCCATAAAAGGCTATTCCACATAGAATAAACCCCTCATTATGTCTCACCAAGGAATTATCCCTTAAAAACCACATAATTTAAAGGAAGAGGCTACTCACCACATATAAATTCCAAAAAATCAAAAAGTGTCTTTATAACAACCCATAAAATATATATTGAACAAATATGGAACTAATCAATTTTATGTTACCATATATACCCTTTTCAAAGGGGAAAAGGGCACATAACAAGGTCCATTGCTTCATAACCCAACGCAAAGGAAGCCCCATTGGGTTCTGGGTACTATTTCTCTTGCACGTCGATTCAAGTACATGATTTTTGACAACTAATGTGAACAATTACAAATGAGAAAATCAACATGTAGACTTAAACATCATTATTATATCTATTAAACAAATAAAATGTTTTTGGAACCATTGTGAGTCATTTTCATATATAATATGGCTAATCCATATCCCATAGAATAGTTCACCAAAAATAATTACCTAAAGTGAGCCTCACATATCATAAGAAATCATCCATGGGTCGATAAACCCATATATAAATAATATTCACACTCCTTATGTTATAAATACTCTATAACCAAGGACCTCACATAGGAAATATATCCATTAAGAATAATAATAAATACATAACACCTGACTACATTCCCAGTGTTTAACCATCTGCATTTCCATGCCTCATATAATGGAACTCCTTCATGGTCTCATCTCAGGTCACTCACACCCACTTACCCATGATTATAATCCACAAAATGTATACACAACTATACAAGGTAATATCAAGGAAAATCTACCTAAATCATAGAGTTATCCCACTTAATTTCCATCCTCATCCTAGTTATTTCCACAAACTATACACATCAATGAGTCCCTAACTCACCCAAGAGGTCTCACTATTAATTATAAAAATTTATATTTAATTTAAATTATAAATTACATTCTTTACCTTTAGTAGTGAACATGTTACTGGCATTTGGATATGTATCATTTCCAAAACCACAAAAAATAGGGTGCAATCTACTCTTGACACACTATTAATACCACTTCAATCCCAAGACCCAAAATTTGGCTCCAAATCCTCATTGAATTAAATTTTATTCTGGAAGAAAACCAAATAATAATTAGGGAATCAAATTACCTCAAGAGAACCCACATGAAATCATAGATGATCATCCTTCTATAGACTCTTTTATCAAGATCATACCAAATCACCATTATTTTGACTTAATTCCACCAAGATTTGATGAAATGGGCACACACAAACTAGCTCCAATTCAATGAAAAAAATGAAAAATATTTAAAGAGGTGATAGGAAAAGGTAATATAGAATAAATAATCATTTTTTAATAAACACTCCACTAATTTCCCTGGATAAAGGGTGGATGAAGAAGAGGGAGAGTGGGAGAAAGGGAAAACTCCTCTGGTTTCAGTCGACTGGAACCCAAGAGACTTCAATAGAGTTTTTGAAAATTTTAAAAAAGAATATTTTAACCTTAATTAAAAATAATGGACTTGGGTAACACCTGATACCTATTTCACCATCATGGGCCACTTTGTTTACTATTGGGTAATCAATGAAAATCAAAAACCACCTAATTGTCCTATCTAGAGGGCCCACAACACCAACATCCACACCTGGTTACTAGTGAATCCTGAATGGTATCATGATGACCCTCTTTAGTAATAAAAAAATATTTTTAAAAATATTAAACCCTTATATTATTCTAAAAAATCTACCACCCATGTTACCCGCCTCAGAAAAGTTCTCATGATAAAAAAATATGTTCGTAATGCTTTTTCTCAGTTAAAATTATGAAATTTAAAATGGTCGAGGTTTCACTCGCATTTGAAACTATATTTTCTTTGAATTAATAGACATACTTTGGTTTGGACATTAAAACCTCTCTATGATAAAAATTATCATCCAAAAAACTCCCCATGTCCATCTCTCATGAAATGAAATAGTAACATATTTTATATCAACGACTTGATTTCCAAAATTTTGTTGGCCATGGTCATGTTGATACTACACCTACCACATCAACTATCACCATAAAGCTCGACTACACATGCATCATGATATTAAAAAAATTAACTATCTCCACAATGATTCCCCACTCACTATGATTTTTTTATTTCAAATTCACTAATATCATAAACTAGTGTTTGAAATCACTAGAAAAATCCCAAACATCTCCCACCCAATGACACAACCAAGATTCTGTCTTACTATTATCATCTTAAACTAATGTCTCACATCTTATAATTAACTCAGAACATGAATACTAGCTCTATAAAACATTATGTAACACTATCTATGAGTATTAAAGTTCCATAGAATCAGTCACCATACCGATCAATTTCTTAAAATGCACAACCATCAGCCAATGGATATACTATCTCAATAAAATCACTCTATGATTATACCCATATCTAATAATTTATCACATAACAACAAAATTCATGTTTATTTCATCCAAGCATCAATGTGTAACCTGAACAACACCTAGTTTAGGTTTACCAAACACATAACTCCCGATGATCAACAATATTCCTCGAAAATAAGTCTTGTGACTAGAATCATCCAATGGTTCACTCCTCAACATACTATTATGATTATTATTGATCAATGAAAACTAGATGCTTTTATAAAATCATTAATAGAACACAGATACTCATGATATAATCTTGTTACAACATGATAGATCCACCGATGAACCTTTCTCTAAGTTCTACACTACCATGGTTCTCTATGACACTATTTCCAACATAACATCACCAATTCATTTACATGACACTCAACTTATATGAAAAAAAAATCTAGGTTAATGACCTCACTAAATACTATGCAAAAAATTGCATCCTAATACACTATGTACCAAAAATTATTTAAATATAAATCCACAACCTCATCCACACCAAGCTCATAGGTCATAACTCAGTTCATTGATTCCCACTAGTCAACGATACCTGACCATCCATTAAGAATCCCTGATTATTATTAATTTATGATATAACATCATCACCAAAAAACCTTTTTCTATTTTCTAGATAAATCAAGGTGTATCGCACCATTCCCTAATTACAATATACCTGATCATAACCAACGTGTGATCTCTTAGAAATTTCCATTGGTGTCCCATGATTTTCCCATAAATAATTAGAGTAAAATATGATTCCTTGACCCCATCCTAAAATAAAGTTAACTCTCAAGGTCCTACCACCTTGGGTATTTACGAAGAAAATATACACATCCCGAACTAGCCTAAGACATATAATTAGCATACATTAATAATAATCACATATAATCACATAAAATAATAACAATATCATTGATAAGGAATCACAGATAATAAAAATACACAAATAATTCCATTTTAATATAACAGTAGGATTATTGTGATAAAAAAACACACTCTTCCTAACATGGAGGGTTTTAAAAATCCACCAATTGGTAGATTACATGATATGTACAAGCCTGTTGACACCTATATAACCACTAAGATAACTATGTAAGGATGAACTTACGCTATGATATCACACCTTCCAGTTAGATAATTTAAAAATAAACTCTATTTTCCCCATAAAAATAAAGGTAAAACCAAAACAAACTCACTAAGATTCATATTTATCAGTGTTTTATATCGAGTCTCAAACCTGAGTAGGCATGCACCTTAGTGGAACCCTATTATATAGCTTGAATTATATCATCAAGAGTCACATCAAAAAAATCATAGTCTCATCAGCCTAATCAAAATATAACATTGTATCACTTAGATATATGTTAAAACCCTCAAACAAATATATATCCAAGATTTCATTCCAAATACCAAACCAAAAAATACATCACATTCCCATACCCAAAACCCGATCACTCCCCAATTAGACTGATTTCACAATGTATACCCCCAAACCATGCATCCAATATAAATTGGAATTAATATGATTGGGGAAAATCCTCTCTCTTTGGTTACCCACTCATATCATAACTAATCAGGATAAATAACAAGCAATATGTCCTATTATATTACAAACAAACTATTACTTTCTAAAATATAGAGTTAAATATTATTTCTAATAGGCTCACCAAGAAAATCTTGTGCTATACACAACACCAACTTATCATGTGGAATTCGCAACACTATGATTGGATTTTATTACACACAATTCAAGTTATTTTGATAGAATTAATTTCACACAATACCAATTTTAAGTGAACAACTAAATATTATTATGTTACCTTATAACATAGTCATTATAATGGTGGGTGTGCACAATATTAATTTTCTTCTGAGAAACTATTTAAATACGAATAAGTAATTTATAAAATTATGAAATCACTTTTTATGGATTTAATAATTTTAATATATATTTAATATTTTAAATATAATGTTTAAAATTCATTCTATATGTCTTCCACACATGATATAAGAAAAAATAAATTTTTTTGATAAAAGAAGTATTTTTCAAAAAATTCATATTGCTGCATTTTGATGGCAAACCTATTTTAAATCTAGCTGTTGAAAATTTGAAATATTATATATAACAAAATAAATTTATTCTTTGGATTAATTTTTGATATATTTCTGATAAATTTTATGTCTTGATGAATAGTAAAAATGTATTGATTTTTAATTGATTTTTTTTCATCGAAATAAATTTTGTGAATATATTATATTATTTAATGGTTTTAATGTATAAATAGAATATATTTTTATCATTTAATATAATTTTCGTCATTGGAATCAATTTTACTATACATTTTGATGTAAATCCATTTCAATCTTTTGAAATGTTTTAACTTTTAAAAACCAGTTTTTATGATAATGAGAATAATTTTAAATTTATTATCGAGAATTATGTGTTTTGAATTTTTAAAAACGGTTTTAGTATTTGGAATTAATATATCAAAATTATGTAAATGTATTTATTTATTTTTTGGGTATAATAAATATTATCTTTAGTAATTTTTATCAATATGGTAAAAAGTTAAATAAGGTAATTAAGGGTAAAAATAATATTATTAAATTATCTCAACACTTGTCATAATATCATTAGATGAGTGTGTTTCGGCCTAAATCGTCAATGTGTCGAAATGAAATTTTTTTGATGCCACTTGGGAGGTATTAATACATATAATTTAGCTTATTTAAAGAAAAGTTGAATTTTTATTACTAATTTTTTTAGAAATATATAATTTGTAATATATGGATATATAGAAGTTAAATTAGACTTTAAATACTCATTTTAAAGTTAAGACATTTTTATTTATTATGGAAATTTATTTTTAATTTTTAGGAAATAAATATTTATCTTAATATATTATACATTAATGATGTAGAAATTATTTAATTGATTAGAAATAAATAATTTTTCTTATTAAAAAGATAATAATCATTAAAAGACAATAAAACATGAATAAGTATTATTGGTCGTGTATATCCAAACCATAATAATATAACAATACATTTATTGACCATTTGGAGGAATATGGAAAGGATTATGACAGTTATAATATTTTATTTAACATGATGTTAAAGCTGTCACATTTATGTTCTAATAAATATAACATTTTTAATATTTGATTTTCCAGAATATGTTATCAACTAAGAATACTAATCTGAAATCTAGAAGAATTATATTCATTTTTCTATTTTATTTTTATTTTTTATTCAAAAAATAAGTATATTAAATAATTATTTAATATGAATATCATAGTTATTTTACTAATGCAAGTACCAAATTAATTGTATTATTATTTTTATAATAAATATAATTTGGGACATTTAATATATCCAAATAATTTTATAGAAGACCTTGACCACGTAGTAATATAATAAAATATTTTTTTTAGGATAAAAAAATAATCCTGATATTTTTTAAAATCAATCAACTAAATAGGGTCAATATTTACACTATTGATTAATTATCAAAATTAATTTTTTAAATTACTTAAAAATAATTAAAAAAATTTAAAAATATTTAATAATTATTTTATGGTCTAAAATGTTTTAAATTAATCATTTATATTCTAATTTACATCCAATAATTATAAATTACTCTATTTTAACATTGAATAAATTGTTACCTTAGTTAAAATTAAAATAGAATAACTAATGGTTAATTGATACGATAAGTATTAAATTGACAGAAAAACATGTCTCAAATTTATTGGTTGATGGTATTTTTACCATATATATTTATATATTCTAATAAATAAATTTTTTTATGTATTTGGATTGAGATATATTTTATTATAATTTAATATTTTTAGAGATTCCAAAAGTGTCCCTCGCCTCAATTATAAAAGGGAACCTCCTGCATCACTTTTTCAATTCAATTTGAGCCATAAATTTCGTCCATACATTGCCCATTTACCTTCTCAACTTCCTTAGTCACATTCTAGATGTTCTTCAATTCTCAAAACATCAACCTTAGTGCCCTTAATTGGAGATCTAGAGGGATCTCTTCAAAGAAGAGGTGATCTCCTTTACCGATTGTCTAAAGATCATTTCTTCTTCTACATACTCTTCCTTTGTTATTTTCCTTATTAAGTAATAATTATAGTATAAACTGTATAATGATATTTTATTATTGTTATTTAACATCCTCATTCCACCGTTTATCCATCCTAAAAAACAGAATCACCACGCTTGCGTACGTACTGATTACCATATCCACGCCATGGTATAATATGTATTTCACCACCACCTTACATGGATGGTATAATGATGGAAATAGAAACTAAATGTTATTATTATTATATTATATATATTTTGGAAAAAATTATGTACCATTCACTTCCATACCATTTCTCAATTATGAGAATGATATCTTCAGTCGTGCGTATGTGTGACCCACCATCTCCATGATAAGATGTGATTCATTATAAATGATATCCATTGAAACATGATTATATAAATGTATAGAATGAATAAATAAGATATATATATATATATATATGTTATGTTAATATCTATTTTTAATGATATAACTATGTCTTATGAAAAAGAACCTTAACATATTTGACAAAACATCCATAAGAAAATGAAATAGTTAACACCTGAATAATGAGTAATAATGAAATTTTATTAAAAAACTGATGAATATATGATCATATATGATATCATAAAAATTAATATGATTCTGTAATAATAAAATGAAATTATTTAAATCAATATATTTTAGGTTCAGATATATACAAAGGAAATCAGACCTAAGGTAAAGGATTATTTTGTCTCACTTTTATTTTTGTGGGACATATGCCTTATACACCACCTATTTCTTTTGAGTGGTGTCTATGCTACCCATGAATGTTTTTGTGATTCTTTTTATGAATGTCATGAAATTTAAATATTCATATAATTTTTTTTTAATTTTTATGAGGAATGTGATTTGACTGATTATAAATTGTTAAGGGATAATTTCACAATGTCATTGTTATCCAATATTGGTTATACATTATTATTTACTAGGGTACATTTATCATCCATCCACATGTTTACAAAATATAAAATATTATTTATATTATTATAAATTTTTTTAAAGTCAATTATTCCCATTGGTGAATTTTTATTAAACATTAGGGAAGGAATATTTTGATTTTTTTTGATATGAAGCACTTTTTGACTTATCTGACAAACCTACGAGAAAAATGTATTATTTTAACTTATACGACATGATGGGAGTTTAAATTTTCATAACACATTATTTACATTAATCTTATTTTAAAATATTTTAAGGTTATTTTCAATGAAATTATTTTCGTCTATAATAATGTGAAATTTTGATAAATTAAAATGTTTTTGAATAAGAAAGGATATTTTCCTGAACAATTAATTTATAGTGTTCAATAAAAATTATTTTCCATCTAAGATGGAATTCATTAATAGGGTTAATTTTAAAGTATACTATCCCCGTTATTCCTATAGGTTTTTTTATTATTTTTATGGAATGCTATTTATGAAATCCATTTGTTTTACATGGGTTACGTTATGATAGAATAACGTTTAAGCAACCTATTTTATTCCTTGGGTTATGCTATGATGAATGATTTATGTTTTCGTGGAACACTTAAGAATGATTTAATTATGAGGTGGGTGGTACCTATATATCCCTCCAATTCAATGGGTAAATATGTATATCTCATGATATAGGAAGGACTGGAATAAAAAGTAAATTTTTTCAAAAATATAGGGCTGCAATGACTAGTAAATCTAGTTTAGTATTACAGGGCTGGAATGAGGAGTGAAATTGGTTCAATAATTGACTTTGTCCACTGTAGTGGTCTTGTAAATGGGCCCTGGATAATATGGAAATTATTTTCTTTTCTTATGTGTTTTCCATAACACCATGTTTTTTCAAATGCCATTTCTACATGGTTCATGATTTCTTTATGATTTATTCATTACGAACTACGAAGATTTATTTCTTGAATCAATATTTAGATATACGTTAATTTTGGAATGGTTTTAGAAAGTTAGTTTCATGTTTTTACATTCTTATGTTCATTTTTTATTTGATATTTTCCATGATTTTCGTTACTGAGCATTTTAACTCACCATTTTTGTATGTTTTCTATTCCATAGGATATAAAGAATAGATTTAGGTAGGAAAAAAAATTGGTATGATATTTATAGGAGATATTGAATATCAGTCACCAATTAGAAGAATGTTTTCCTAGTTTCCAAATACAGTAAACTAATACAGTCTTTGGACTTATGTTTGTGCAATGTACTAATTATTCATAAAAATTAATGTAATATCCATTTACATCAATATTAGGTCTCTACGGATCATATGATTTGTAAAAATATAGGGTTTTAATAAATCTATTTAAAACAAGGAAAGTGACGACCTCAACTAGTAGGATTATACCTTATAAAACCTGTTTATCAGAGGTTATAAGGGAGATAGAATCACTAGAATCTACCCTTGACCAATCCTATACTAAGATCCAACAATTTAAGCATGATAGAAACCATTTAAGAGAGAAGATCAAGCTCATCTAGAAGACACCCCAAACCATGTATGTCGAACCTCCCCATATAAGTATGACCATTACACACCATATCCTTTGGTAAATTGCTGGTGTATTAAAGGGATATGTATGAAGACCAAAATATTATTAATATTTATATTTTATTTTCAATAGAATTATATTCATATTCTCTTCTTATAATTAATTTATAATTTTATTTTTTTATCAAATAAAAGAAAAATAGTATTTTTAATTTGTTTTAAATTCCAATTAAGGAATTTAATTTTATAAATTAATGGATTTTTAAAAAAAATATTTTTATAAAATATTTGAATAAAATATTTTTTGTTATATATAGATGATCATATAATTTCTATGATGTCAAATGGAATTTTTATAAGGGTTTAAAAAGTTTTATTGTCCAAAAATTGAGCATTTCTCAATAATTGTCGATTCTTATTTTTAAAGTGAATATTCACATATATAGATGTTTTTGGATAAAATTAGTTTTATTTTTTGGACATGAACTTATAAATTATTCAATGGTGAGTTTTTAATAATATTCTATGTGAGTCTAATTTTCTTGTAAAAAATTAAATATTGTATAAATATACTGTGTGTATTATGGAAACATAATGAACCAAAAGTGGTGTAATAAATATTATAAAAGGTATCCACAACCAAATATATTTTTTACCTTTACAATAATTATAATTTATTTTTATTTTATTATTTATATAATTCCATTATGAATCCCATAATACCATTAATTTTATTTAAGGTTTTAAAATTATTTCATTAAGAGTATGACTCACTTTAACAGCATAAATGTTATTTTTTATTATCTTTGGCCCAATAAATGATATAATAATGAAAATCACCCCTTTGGTAGAATCCATGGGTAAAAACAATGGGATGTTTGGTGGTTTTGGTTATTTTTAATATAGATATCAAAACCTATGTTTGAAAAATAATATATAATTTCCCACTCATTTTCAATATAAACCCACCAAAGATCCCATTTCACTCCATTAATAATTATTGGGTGATTACCTTAATCTTCAGTAACTTCTATACAATCCTCCCAATGTTCCCCCAATATCTCAAGAAGCTCATCCCAAGCATTCAGAGTCACACTCTCAAGGTAAATGATAATATCTTTCTCCCCTTTATTCAAGTTTCTTCAATATATTATGCATTCTATTTACAATTACTTATTTTGGGGTATGTATATACATGTCCCTATTAGATTACATTTTACAAATAATTATTATATAGCCCTTTATCTGTCATCATCCAATTCTATTAATCTTTATATAATGTCATTATGCTGCCAAAATTTCATCACTTTTTTTACAGGCCAGACAAATGTGTAGTGAATACCCATTCCAATTTATATTAGGGGTGTTCAAAATCATGCACATATACTTATTTTATTGGGGAATTTAATTTCTGTATTCTATACTCCTTGGATATGGAATAAAATTTAATTATAAATGATTCCATGTTTTATGATATACGTGGAATAATTAAGCATAACAATGTAATGGAAGTCATGGGTGAACCCATAATTATGTTTCACATCAATGCATTGGGTATTGTTTTACTCTCATGATATTCTATACAAGGGATTAAAGAGTGAAACTAATCAATAATGATAATTTTTTCAATCTTGATGTCTTCTCAGTTATCTTAGACCTATGTTTATGATAAAACATTTTATGTTATTTCCTCATTTCCCATTTTTCCTTTATAATAACATGATATATCATGTCTTATTGTTTATGATTATGATTCTCACCCATTTCATGTCCCATTGAAATGAATATTGTCTAAAATTTAATATTTATTTAATTTTTATGCCCTTAAGGGGATTTATAGCTCACCCATTTCTTATTTATGTCCCTAGGTTATCCCATGCATTGATAAGTATGAAAGAATAATTTGATCCATTTGAGGATGGTTTTAATAGAGATATTTTATTCCATTTTCAAGTGTTATGTATTGTACCTAATTCCAAAATAAACTGTACATATCGATATACTAGGATGTATTATGTGTAATTTTATGTAATAAATCATAAATTAATGGAAAGCAATGAAAATGGTTATTGTAAGGGCCATCTCCCAATCCTATATGTCAAATTTAAGATTTACTATAAAAATAATGTTCTCATTCAATGTGTGATCATGAAACATAGTCAGAATTTTACAAGAGAAAACCAAATAAAAACAACTATATATATAAATATATACAAACACACTGAAAAAAGATGTATGTAAATTTATCATATACACACCCCTATTGAACCATTATTACTCATGAGGACACATTAATAGAAAATCATACCAAACTTAGATATTTTAGTATTAATTATATTCAAATCACCAAAATATTATAATTCTAATGGGGTAGTATATTCCTATGCCTATGATGATCTCATGTAACACACTAACACTTTGACAATTTTTTTCCAAATTAATTTATCTTTTCAATATTTTTAATTTCACATGAAACTTGAAAAAGTTATATATATATATATATTAGAACAATAATTCAAGAAATAATTTCACAAGAAATACTAACTTTTCTTGCACTACACACAACACCGACTTGGTGTATGTTGCACTCAACATTGAGTTGTGGTACGATACACAAAACACTGAGTTTCTACAAAAAAACACTTATTATTGTTTTAAATATTCAAATAATAGTGATAGTAAAAACTAATTTTTAAATATTTTTATAATTTATTTATTTAAATAAAACATATATATAATAAAAGATTTAATTATTGGTAAATTATTATGTTTAAAAATATTTTTTTCTCAAATAAATTACTTTTTAATTCCCTTCTAATGAAAATAGTTTTAGGCACATTTTGAAATATAATTTGATAAAAAAAACTTCATTTTTAAATTCCAAATGTATAAATTAGCATTGGGATAATTTGTTTGGATTTTTATGAGAAACATCATTATTTATGAATAGTTAAAAATAATGCTTTTTAGTTAAAAATTATATTTTTGTATAATAAACTATTAATGCTAAATGATATTAAAAATTTATTTTGAGGTGAAATTATATGAATATTACATATAATAATAAAATTGAATTAATTATCATAAAAAATACTCTGAAACTGAATAGAAATCATATCAATCTTTTGAACTTTTTCCATCATTAAAACCCCGTAATTTCACCCCATCCGTGGGATTAGAATTAATCTTAATTTTTCTTGTTCTATGATTGTAATTTTAAAAATCAGACCTATACCATTTTATTGAGTATAATATTTATATTTTAATATTACCACGTTAATTTTTGACCAAAATGATTAGTAAAAGTGATTATAATTAATAAGAGTAGTTATGGCCAAATTAAGCTTAATTTGGGACTAAACCGTGAAATTAAGGGAAAAAATGACATATAAACATTTATAAAATCAATTTTATATCCTTATTTGTTCCTTAATACATCCATTTTTGAGTTTTTTTTATTTTATGACTTCTCATTTTTTAGAACATGTGCACACCTATTTTGTTTAAAAAAATTCTTTTTGAGTCCTTTTTATTCCCTAAAAAATGCCACAACCTCTGACCATTACTCAGACATCTAAAACATTTTAATTTTTTATAATATCTTACCAGGTATACTCTAAAAAATCATCCCTTTTTTATTTAATCCCCAATTTGTTAATAAACCCTCTCATTGGAACCTTAAGGCACAAACAAGAAGGAGTTAACCGATTAAGAGGTGTTATCTTCTCTCAAGGTCCTTTCCATTATTTTCCTTCTCCACCCCCTAAACTATCATTATTTAAATATTTTGTAGAATAAACTGTATATTACATATAATATCATGTTTTTATACAATGTTTCTGACATAAAATTATACACATCTCTATCTAATGGATGTTGAACATACTATTTTTGTATACGTCGTACTACTGCCTCACGAAACGATTATTGTTAATTTATCCATTATTAACAATCATGTTGGACATTATGATGGGAAATATATTTATATGTGTAATATATTATATTTAATATTTATTTAATATTCTCTATTCCTTTTAAAAGAGACATCTCTTTACTTTCCATTTTGTGTTAATATGATAATCTTATTTGAGGAAGTGTGGACTACCGCCCCCTCAAAGTGATGTGATTAATTCACGTACCACATGGAATGTATTAAGGGTGGGTTTAATGAAAGTATATGATATATATTATATATTCATTCTAATTAAATAATGGTATATATATATATATTTCATTTACATTGTTTTTTAAAACGACAACAAAACAAAAACAGAGCTCATGGGTACGTATGGCATACCATCTTAATGAATGGTGTATTCTATTTCAAACTCATATATTATATATATTTTTAAAATAAACATATAACTTATATAACTTATATTTATATCATGGTTTACATTCTAGAATAATGAAATATTTATAAGGACAAAAGATGTACCAAATCAAGACATGTGTGAATAGAAAATTGAATATTACACGAAGTGAAACCTTAACATAAGATTGTAAAAAAGCAGGTAATATATGGTTATAATCAAAAACAATATGTTAATATATATAAATATATTATTGATTATGAGATTTATAATAAACGTATATTTATCATACAAGAATCATGTATGAGTACAGAGAGAGTTAAGACACAATATAAGGGGATTTCATCTCAATTATAATTTTCATGAGAGAAATGTTATGTTTTCCACGATTTAATTTGGTTTGGTTTATGTATTACATATTTTTTTATTCTAAATTTCATTTAATTAAATTTATAGGTACTCACATTCCCATTTTATGATCCTTCTTTCTTCTGTTTTATATTTCAAAAGTTACCAAATTGGTAAAGTAGTTTTGTCTTAATTTTCATACATCGAGACTCATGTATTCTTATGGAAATAAAATCTTTATTATAGGTTTATATATATAAATATTACATATCATTAATCTATATCTTCTAATGATTTTATATGATTCATGAAATTTCATTTTAGGAGAGTATGATCCATTGTTACTATGTTACATGATTTTATGGAGACAATCTCATATCTTTTCGACATTGTTTATATTTACGATCCTGTTGCTGAAATATTTTGATCCATACCTAGAGAACACCAATGAGTTTCCTTATCATATGTATGTTAATGATAGCCTCATGTGTTAGTATCATATTACCACTCTTTTTTACTTAAGATAATTTTTTCAAGTAAAATCAGTATGTCTCTCTCTCTTCGGTCATAAATCTATTGTATTAAAAAAATGTTCTTAGAAATGATTTCAAAAATGTTTTAAAAATATACATCAAGAAAATTTTCAAGGAAGAAATATTTTAAAAATGTTTTACTGTTTTCGTATCTTTCTTTAAATTTTATAAAAACTTTTTCCATACAAAAAGTTTTTCAAACAGGTTTACATTGTAATTTTTTTCAAATAATAAAGGATATTTTCCTCAAGAATTGTGTTTGAAAGTTATTTAAAAACCATTTCTCATATATTATGAAATTCATTGATTTTACTAATCACTTTTGGGAAATTATCTAAATGTTACATTCATAACCTTTCTATGAGTTGTATACGCTTACTTTTATGGTCTTTTTGAAACCTGCTTCTCTTTCAAGGGGTATATGTTTTTGAAATCCATTTCTCTTTCACGGTTAATGATTCAATGAATTTATTATGAATCTTATCTATTTTAAATAGTTTCTTATATGTTTAATTGTTAATGATGCCCATTTCATTTTATGGGTTATGATTTTACATTTATAAGACCTATATCTTTTTATAGGTCACGATATAATGAATGTTTTGTTAACTTGTGGCACATGCGTGAGTGATTTCACTATGAGATGGTTGGGACCTGTATCTTCATAAAATTAATTGGGAAATGATATATTTTATTTAAGATCAATGGGTATAAAGGTTATATCCCCATCCTGAAAAGAAAAAGGGTGTATAGGTTGTATCCTAATCCCAAAAAGAATGGGGGTGTATGGGTAGTAGCCCATGCCTAAAAGAATGAGGGTGCACTTTTTGTAGCCCAAGAATTAAAATGAGAAGGTACATGGGTTGTAAACCAAGCCTAAAATAAAGAGGTCACATATGTTGTAACTATATGTTGAAAAGAAGAAGGTACATGGGTTGTAGCCCAAGCCTAATAGAATTTGGGTACATGGTTTTGCAGAATAGGACTGAAGTATGTGCTTGGTTCATATCCCAAGAAAAACATGTTATAAAGGTCCTAGTAGGTATCACTGACATATAAGTTTATATTCCTATATTTATTCAATAAATCCTATGTCTTATTAGTTAGTTATAATTTCATTTCTCATGATGTTTATTTCCTTTAGATTCACATCTTCTGAATTGCCATGATTTATCCAATAACTCATATTTATGAACTTTTATATGCAGGGTATGATCCTCTAATGTTACTATCTGTTTCTCATACTACTATGTTCATGTTTATGCTTACATGTGTCCCTTGTATACACTTACTGAGATTCTAATATCACCCCTTTATTATGTTTCCTTTCTATAGGTTATGAAGAATGTTTTAGGTAGAAGTACTAAATATGGAGATCTTTGTGGGAGATGTTAAAGATATTTCACTAGGATAGAAGATTTTATTTCCATTTTTTGCAAAAAGAAAACTAAACTATTATGGTCCTCTAGCATGAATTTTTTAATGTACTAAATGTTCATCTAAAAGGATGTAATATCCATGTATGATAAGATAGAGTCTCTGAATTTGGTATCAGAGGAAAGGTTTAGTCTACCATTGGAAAAAAGGATGATAAAAGATTAGTGAGATCCCTATGTTTATTTCTATTGATATGTCTAGGGATGTAATTAAGGATAAGTATAAGTATGAGTTAACATATATGAAAATGCCATGTAATTTTGTTAAAAGATAGAGTGAGTAGCCTCCTAGAAATACATCCCTTCCTGGATACTACAAGTGGATGTGCCCTTGTCACAAATGTACCTTGGGGTAATAAATCTGACAAAATTTTCCAAGATTGACTCAGGTTAATTTAGAAAATGGAAACGGGCCTTGCTGCACACCTAGTTTGACACTAATGGGGGACGTGATTTTGGAATTCAAAAACTCTTCACGAACCATAACAAAGGATTTAAATATAATATAGAAATGGATAACCTATAATAAATCCATGGCGTCATAGATTATAGAAGGTGTCATCATTTATACATCCTATAAGTATTTATTTTTCATGGATATATGATTTTATTCCATGACAAGTAATGATCAAACTATGCTTCTGGTTTAGTCAATGGATGGAACCATAAGGAAGTAGATTAATGTTGAATGTGATGGGATATTTTATGATGAAAATTCAAGTGTAATGATCACTTTAGTGAAGGATTTCATGATCTTTACAAATCAGTTTTCACGGAATATGATTCACATTGTTTACCTTAACCAATACTCAGACTCATCAAGGAAGAGGAAAAAGAAGTTTACTGAGAGTTTAGGTAATGTAGACCATGGAGGAAATAATATTTGGTTTCCTTTGTGTCAAGAAAATGGAAAAAATAATCTATGTGAATGTCATAAGGAAAAAAGAAGTTATTTTGACTCTGAAAAAGAAGGACACAAAGCAGGTGACTACAAGGGAAAAAGGAAGAGTTCATTTAATGAAACAGATGGGAATATTTTCCTCCCAATGTCTTCATCAAGGGATATGTATTTTAAATGTGGATAAAATGTTCATTATGCAACCAAATGTCACTAGAGGATGAAATTTAACATATTTACTAAGGGAATGTAACCCTTAACATGTTTATTATGTTAAGACAATGTTTTGTGGATAATGATATGTTGGACATGAATAAGTAAATTGGATAGTATTGATTACACTGGAACATAGTAAAGACCTATTTATAGGTGTTTTATACAAACATTAATGATGTTTACAACATTTTTTAAAGATAAAATTCAATAATCATTGGAATGTGGAAGCATGAATGTTTTCCAAAATGATTTATGGAAATTTTGGTTGTTACCATGTTTCAAGGGAATATAAAATTTGTGTATTTACATGTTTGTAATGTTACAACAAAAATATGCTTTGTGATATAGAGGAATAAATGTTAATCTAATTTTTTGACTCTCTTTCTATGGTTTTCGATTTTAATCTTTCTAAAAGGTTATAAGGATATTTGTTCATGAATAGTTTGATCTAAAAATTGGAATAAGTGTTTGTGCACAGAGTTTGTGTTGAAAACCTTGGATAAAATGATAATCATTGATTAAAATAATTTCAAGGATGTCCATTTTATATATTATATTAGTGAGGTTTTGAAATAGTACATCCTGTATGTTGGGTGACAATCAATAATGTACGGCAAGGCCGTGGGTCTTGAATCCATGACCGAAGGATGATAATGGTTTCATGCGTACCAATGGCCTACATGATGTCCTGGTAAATGTGTATTTATTTTTACTGAATAAAAATTTATAATGAACTATTACTATTACTTTTTTATAGATTAATGCATTTTGTTTTTCAAGAGATAAATGTTATAATATTTATTCATTTATTAGCTGGGACATAAGATGCATTAAAGAAATATTTTAGTTCTTTATTCATCAAAGTTAATTTATAGAAATTAATTCCAGGAGATAATGGGATTATTAAAAACTTTTAAAAGAACAACCCAATAAATAAATTCGGTTTATATAAATTTATCAATAATTACCCAAAATTCTGAAGGTGATCGAAAATATGTTGTCTTAAAACCTTAAATTATATTAATAAAATAGATTTTGGAATCTTAAAAGATTAATGACATTGAGGCCCTAAACATTCCATTGCGGATTAACTTTTTGTGATTGATGTACTCAATCACACCCTATAAATATTTATGTTTTCCCTCCTTGTACAATACTCACTCCCATCGTACGTTCTCATATTTGGACACCCATTTACATGTTATATTGGGTACTCATTATGGTTCCAAAATTCCATGAGTTGGTGTAAGATACATGCAACGCCGAGTTTCTATGAAACATATATTTTTATTGTTTTAAATATTAAAATAATATGAATAGTAATAACTAAATTTCAAATATTTTTATAAATTTTTTTATAAATAAAACATATTTATAATAAAAGATATGATTATTGGTAAAACCCTTATATTTTTAAAAATAAAATTTTCTCAAATAATCAACTTTTAATTCCCATATAATGGAAGTAATTTTACAAACATTTAGAGATTTAATTTTACAAAATAAATTTAATTTTTTAATTCATAATTCTTAAATTATATTAAGGTTAATTTTTTTTATTTTTCTAAGAAACATCATTTATTTATAATTAGTGAAAAATACTGCTTTTTAGTATAAAATATCCTTTTGTATAATCAACTATTAATGATAAATTATATTATAAATATATTTTATGTTCAAATTAAATGAATATTAAATCTAATAATATAGTTAATTTAATTAGGATCAAATTCACTTTTAAACTGAATAAAAAATCTTAACAATATTTTGAACATTTTTGTACGTTAAAACCCCATTATTTCATCTCATCTACGAGAATAACAGTAATCTTAATTTTTCTACTTCTATGATTTGAATTTAAAAAATCCAAAATAAAAAATTTTATTCGGTCTAATATTTATATTCCAATAAGAACATTTTATTTTTTTACCAACATTATTAGTAAAAGTTATTAAGAGTAATCACAGTGGTTAGGGCCATGTTATGCTCAATTAAGGACTAAAACTTATAATTAAGGGCACATATGACCTAGAAATATGTCCAACAATCATTATACATACATATTTCTTTCATAAAGATTCCATTATTGAGTAATTGTTTTGTATGACTTATTTCTAGGAAAGAACATGTGCACACCTAATTTGTTTCTAAAAATTCCATGTGATTCCTTTTCCTTCCTTATAAAAAGCTCCACCTCTACCCATTCCTCACAACTCTCAAACCTTTTATATTCATCCAATATTAGAACAATTAGCCATATAAAAATCCTCTCTTGGTCCATAAATCCTCAATTTGGGCAGAAACCCTCTCAAAGAATCCATTTGTCACAAACTAATAGGAGTTACCCGATTAAGAGGTAACGTCTTCTCTCAAGACCCTTTCTTTTATTTTCAATCTCCGCCCCATAAAATCTATTTATTTCATTCTTGTGTAACAAAAAATAGTATCATAAATATTTTAGTTTTTTTTATAAAATGAGTTTTACCTACACTTAGACAAACCTCTATGTAATGGATGTTGAACATACTGATTCTGTGTACGATGATCTACTTCCTCATGAAATGATGATTGTTCATTTATCCTTTACCACCAATCATGGTTGAAATTAGATGTAAAATATGTATATATATTTAATATATTATATTTAATATATATTTATTATTGTGTATTCCTTTTGTAATACACATCTCTTTACTATCCATTTGGTGTTAATAAGATAATCTGGTTTGAGGAAGTGTGGACTACCGCCGATACAAGCGTTGTGAGTAGTTCACACACCACATGGAATGTATTTAAGATGGGTTTAATGATATTATATGATATATATACTATATTTATGATAATGGAATAATTATTCATACGTACATACATACATACATATATACATACAAATCTATACATACATACAAACATACCTATTCATACTTCATTTATATACTTCCTTTCAATACGACAATGAAAATGGAAACAACATTCATCCAGACGTATGGGTTACCATCTTCATGAACAGTGTATTAAATTTCATATTCCTATATAATATAGACTATTATACGAAAATTATAATATATATACCTGATATTTATATCATGTTTTACATTCTGGAATTCAGATATATGTATATTGACCAAAGATATAAAACATTAAGACACATGCGAAGAACAATGTGAATATTACCTGATGTGAAACCATTACATAAGATCACTAACAAGTAGGTAAAATAAGGTTATAATAAAAACATATCTTGTAATATATATACTAATATTATTTTTAAGATATGTACTATAAACTTATATTTATTATATAGGAATCTTGTACGAGTATGAAGATAGTCAAGACACAAGGTAAGGGGGTTTCATCTCACTTTTAATTTTCATGAGATAAAAGTTAGGTTTGCCACTATTTCCTTTGGTGTGGTGTATTTAATGCATATGATTGTACTATATGTGTCTTGTAATTAAATTTATGGTCATTAAAATTCCCAATTGGTGGTCCTCCTTTCATGGTGTTTATGTTTCAAATGTTACCAAGTCGGTAAAATAGTTTTGTCTCAATTTTATTCTTTTAGACCCATTTTTTTATGTACATAAACTACTTATTCAAGGTGTATATAAATAAATTTTACATATCATGAATATATATAATTTCTTTATAATCTAAGATTCATTTAATTTTATTTTTAGAGAGAATAATCCCATTTTAGTAAGTTATAAGAGTTTGTTGAGAAAATCTCATCGCTTTTCAAGATTGTTTATGTTTGTGATTACTTTGATAAAATTTTATGATCCATAACTTGAGAACACCATTTAGTTTCACTATCCTTTATTTTTTAATGATATACTAACATGTTAGTACCATTTTTCCTCTCTTTGGTCCTTAATATATTTTTATGTAAAATCTAACAGTCTCTCTCTCTTCTGTCAAAAACATATTTTATTAAAAAACCATGTTTTAAAAAATGTTTTAAATAATTTTTTCAAAATATACATGAAGAATATTTATACGGAAAAAGGATTTTATATTTTTTTTGTTTTAATAGCTTCTATTAGATGTTTTCAAATATATTTTCAAAAAATGGTTTTCAAAAGGTTTGACATTGTATAAAGTATTTTTCAATGAAGAAAGGATATTTTCATCATGAAATGTTTTTGAATGTTATTTCAAAACAATATTACATATAAGATGATATCCATTGATGTTACTCATGAATTTTTGGAAATTATCTAATGGTTCCATTTAAATACTTTCTATGAATGTGTTATTCTTAATATCATGGTCTTTATGAAACATCTTTCACATTAAGGGGTTATATGTTTATGAAATATGTTTCCCATTCACAAGGTATGATTGGATGAAAGTTTTATGAAACATATCTATTTTAAATAGGTTACGATTTTATGAAATGATAATGTTTCCAATTTCATTTTATGGTTTATGATTTTTTGTTTATAAAAACTATATCATTTTATGGGTCATGAAAGTATGGATGTTTTATTATCTAGTGGCACATGCATGAATAATTTTACTATGAGATGGGTCAGACCTATATCTCCCTATAATAAATTATATAATTATATGTTTTATATGAGCTCAAAAGGTACATGGGTTGTTAAAAAACCAAAAAAATAAAGAGGGTGAATGTGTTGTATCCCACGAATGAAAAGAAAGGGGGTGTATGGGGTGTAGCCCAGTACTAAAAGAAAAGGGGTACATGGGTTATATCCTAACTCCAAAAAAAAGAAGCTACATGGGTTATAAGACAAGATAAAAAGAAAGAGAGTATACAATTTGTATCCCAATCCAAAAAATGAGAATGTACATGTGTTTTATCCCAGTAATAACAGAAAGAGGGTACACGGGTTATAGCCCAAGATAGAAAACATTGAGGTATATGGGTTGTAGCCCAATCATAAAAGAAATCAGGTACCCGGGTTTCTTTCCCAAGCCAAAAGTAGGTATAAAGGTTGTATCCCATGACTTACATGTTATAAAGGTCTTAGTAGGTATCCCTAATATAAAAGTTTCTATTATTATACGTATTCCCCAAATCTGATTTTTTATTCTTTAATTATGATTTCATGGCTCATGATGTTTATTTACATATGATTCATCTCTTATGAAATGCAAATATTTATCTCATAACTCATGTTTATAACCTTTGATATGTAGGGAATGATCTCATAATGATATGATTCAGTTATCATACTATTATGTTCATGATTGTGATTACAAGTATCCCTTGGTTACCCTTACTGAGGATTTGAGCTCACCCCTTTATTTTGTTTCCTTTCTCCAGGTTATCAAGAATGTTTTAGGTGTAAGTACTAAATTTATAGATCTTTATGAGAGATATTAATGATCTTTCACCAGGATCGAATATTTTTTTTCCAGGTTTCCAAATATAGTAATCTATTATGGTCCTCTAGCTTGTATTTTTTTAATGTACAAAATATTCATCTAAAAAGATGTAATATCTATGTATGATAAGCCTGGGTCACTATATATCATCCCCAAGGAAAAATTAATAGAATCTCAAAAGAATATAGAGATAAATGTTAAGGAATGCTCATATCTATACCAATCTCAACCCCATGATATCTCTATCTTTACTCATTTAGTACAAAGACAATGAAAAAATCCCATAATTTATATTAACATCATATATCCAAGTTATATTGAACCTAGTATATCAATAATAAGTAAAATGGTACTGGTTTATCATTTCTATACCAATGTCATCCCCCAGGAACGAAAATTCCTAATAATACCCCTAATAAATCCTCTTACATTGGAAAAAATATATCAATAAAAAAAGAACCTGAAACCTAATCCAAGTTCTAACCATCTCCCTAGAATTGACATATATAATAAAACGTTCTTCAGGATTTATCTCTGGTCTCTCACAAATTCTTACACATTCTTACAATCTATTTAATGTATGGAAAACCAAGTAAAGAGGTAATATATGGGCCCAGATACACCAAGAATAAAGTTATTCCCCTTAATCTCCATCCACATCCATGTGATCATCAATATCCATCAGCATTCATAGACTCAAACTAACCCAATAGTCCTCCTAAATAATTGTAATAAACCAATTATTAATATAATTAATCATTTTCCTACATTATATTTATGAATAAATGAGGTAACACTCACTGGGTGACATATCATTTGCAGAACTTCATGTAAAGGGGTATAGTCTACTCTTAGAACCCCCTTGAGAAAACTTCTAACCAAAGACCCATCAGCTGACACTAAATCACCGACTGATTAAATTTAAATTTGGTTTAAAAAAATAAGGAATTGGAAAACAACTAAACTTAAGATTATACCCCATAAATACTTAATTCTGATCCACCTAGAGCCTCCTATGGTCATGATATACAAAATAACCATCCTTTATACTAAAATTCATTATGACATGGTAGAATAGAGACAAAAAACTTAGCTCAAACCCATTATAATTAATGAACAAGATATGTTTAAGAGATAATATAAGGAAAGTGGAAGGAAATATCCTTATTGAATGAAGTGTAACACTCATGATCACTATTAATCTAGGTTTAATGAAGAGAAAATAGTGGAAAATATTGGGATGTCCACACATTGGTTTTTACTGACTAAAACCCAAGAAACCTGATTGAGCGTTTTTAAAAATAAAACCCAAAAGACCGTTTTACACTCTATTTAAATGAATCAATCTAGGTAGTAATAAATTCTCATTCTACATGCACCAGTATCCCCATAGTCATACCCAGAGGGGATAATCCATAGAAGCCCTTAACACCATCACCAGTTGCCTAAGTCACCTTGATTGAGTACAAGATGGACCTTTTTAGCAACTAACATGGATTATTAAAACTCTTAAACCCCAAAGTTATGCTCTAAGAATCTACCATATAAGATGAAACCTTGTAAAATTCAATTCGGAATATAAAAATTCATCACAATGCCAATTATAAATTATTGTTAGGAAATTAAAAATAGTCCAGGTTCTATGCTTAGCAGAACCCAAATCTTCTATGAATCCATTGTAATAATATATTGATGGTCATTATGAATTAAAATATTAAGAAACAGAAAATATAGAGTGAAATCAAGGATATAAAATTATCTTTCTTGATCCATCAAAATCAAAGAACCATAACTCAACCACGTTCATCCATGGTTTTATGATAGTGACCATCCATCTAACATCTCCCTCTATAAGAAAAAGGATTATCCAAAACCTATCATTCACGCTAAATTCTCTAAAATAGTAACATATAGAGGAAGCCATGTCATATAATATATTTTAATTATTATTTATCAAAATAAAATTCTTGTAATTGAAATTGAAAATATAAAACATTACCAAAACATCATCAAGATATGGTTGTAAGGGAAAAACCCCTTTCCAAAATCAATGACAAATACCATTTTTCAAGATAATATCCCATTCCAGAGGAATTTACTATTTCCATTTTCAAATAAAAAATAATATTTTAATTTTAACACTAAGAAACTATTCAATATAAAATTTTATATGATGAAAATAATATGGGCCTCACTTAGAAGACACGAGATTCATTGAAAATGGTGGAATTTCACAATCAAGGAAGAATAAACCAATGAAATGTATTTGTATTTCATGACTTATCACACACCAAGGGGTGGGCACCCTTCAAAAAAATTTCCCAATCTAGTGACATGGTGATGAGAACCTCTCACCCAGAGTAGGCCATGTATTTCATCCATTTAAAATGAAATGGTCAAAAAAACTTAAAAAACTATTTTTTTTATTTTCATTGATAATTTTTGAACATGTAAAATAAATACTATGGGTGAACCCAATAGTTAAGGGAATATTTAATTTCACAGGATTCAATTCGATATGCTGTGGAGATGAAATATGAACCTTTATAAAATTTCAGAATGATGGATGTATTAATTTAATGATTGGGTTTTGTTGAGTCCATTCAAGTGCTAAGCCTCACACACCCTACCTCATATAGGACCTACCATGTGCGCACCACGAATCATGTTCCCTATTATTTACACCAATCCTTGAGCACCTAGGATAGTGATTTACTATAATGTCCCCCTCACCTCCAATTTTCACATGGGAATCTATTCCATGATCACATAAGTGCATAGAGAATAATCATCACACACAAATCCATACATTTCTAGGTGTCCCAGGCCTAGATGAAACCCTTTTCCAGGTTATCTAAATTTCCATGCAATGATAGACAAAAATTTTCTCCTAGAAATATTTATCTGAACACATGTAGTAGACAAACCTAGGTTCCCTGAGTAGCTTTGAGGGTCTAGGAGGGGAGTTAAATATAAAAGGACCCACAGAGACCCCAATTTCAAAAGGCCAGACTTAAAGAGGAGGAAATAAGGGTGATGTGACACTTGATGAAGTCCTTTGTTTCAAATCCATTGAGTTCACAAAACTCGCCTTCAATGATTTTGTAAATCCAAACCTAAGTAGAAGGATTAGGAATTAGGTGATCAGGCCCTCCAAATTAGAGTTGTTCCTTTAGCATTGGACAACCGAAGGACCTGATGACCTGGGTTCCCTAACACCAACATAACTATTCTCTTAGAAACCACACATGATGCTGAATCCATACAAAAAGGTTAGACATGGGTTCCACATTCACTAGGCCTCTGTCTTGAGTATTCAGATCTCATAAGACAACTAAATAGGTGCCCATCTTTTAGGTCAACCACATGGATGACCATTGGTCTATACCATAGGGGATTTTCCTTTATACCCACAATTGGGACTAGTGAAGATCTATGATCATAATCCCTTTCCCTAATGCCTATATTTCTGCCACAGATCCCACTAAAAAATTATGTTTCACCAAGAATTGTTTTTTATTTAGTTTAAAAATGATTTGGGTTGCGATACCTACAACCCCATACTTTATCCCATAGAAAACCTTGAGTTAGGATCCTCTTATTGGTTTCCCCAAACACCTAGTGTAATGATTCTTCTTTTAGAACCTAACATACCTTGATACAAGAGAATCCTCTTAGCTTCATCATATTCCTTGATTCATGATACTCATCTTGATATCCTCATATGCATTGAGTTGAGATTCTCCTCTTGGATACTTTATATGATCCTCCGCATAGTATCTTTATATTATTTGAGTCTAGAATAATCAATTTGTTTCTAAAATAAATTTATTCAAGAGACTCCTCTTCGATTCATAATACATTTTGAGTTGTGATATACCAATTGGATTTCTCATGTGCCTTGAGTTGAGATTATACTATTAGTTTCCTCATATATATTTAGTCAAGTTTCTGTTCTTAGTTTCCATATATTCCTTGATTCAATATTCTATTCTTAGTTCCTGAAAATATTAATTTGAGATTATCTTCTTGGATTTATCATATTCCTTGAATTAAGATACTTCTCTTGGTTTCCTAATATTCTTATAGTTGTGATTCTAATATTAGATTCATAATATGACTTGAGTAAAGATTACTCTATTGGTTTCCTTACATACATTGGCCATGATTCTCCTCTTGGTTCGTAAAATACATTGAGTAAAGATGATCCTCCTGGATTCATAATATTCCTTGAGTAAAAATAGCAATATTTGTTTCCCCACATAACTAGAGATAGAATACTCCTATTGGTTTCATCATATTTCTTGAGTAAATATTCTCCAATTGGTTTAAAAATATTTATTTATTTGAGATTATACACTATATTTATAAAATTCATTCACCTAACTCATTTGTTTGGTTAATGCAGAAGGAGACCCTAGTGTATAAATCCTACACAAAACATTTTCTGGGAACATTTTCTCTAGTGTTCTGCTCGATATAATTTTAAACTCATTAGAAGTTTTCCGGGATGTATAAACATAACTGGAATAATCGTGGTTCCTATTAAATCAACTCAAAAGTTTGATGTGTCTCGTTAAATATCACTGAATTATGTGGGTTTTGATTCCATTCATAGGGATTTGTTAGAATCTCCTTTTATTGTTCTGATCCTAACTCCAAAGCACCTACCACCCCCTTTCATAGGAGCCTAATGCTTCTCTAAATAGAAATTAATTATAGAGTTCTTACCAATATGGATTCAAATAAAAGTGTGATCAAGAAATTGGATCAAATTAATTATATTATAATCCTTATGTAATGTCCCCTATTATATATTGTTTTTAGTAAATCAATTTCATTAGTATTATTATTTTTAAGGATTCCTAGATCTTTTATCATATTTAAGTGAGCGTATTGGACTAGTAAATAATACTCCTTAAAGAATGTTATGAACTTCCATCCTCTCATCCAACAAAAGGTTCCATTGTCATGACCATAGGTGATTGAGATTCCTCACACATTTGAAAAAAATTATAGTTGAATGAGATCTAAAACAACCAAAAATGGTATACAGGGAATGGAACACCATTGGAAATAGAATTGATAAACTGAAATGAATTATTTACATAAGAAATAGTTTGATTCACCATGTATTTTTATTACTGATACTACACTATTTAGATTCTTATTTCTCCTTTATAATTCAAATGGAATCCGACATAAACATCCCAAGGGAGATCATGATATCTAACCAACCTAATTAAACCCATTAATAATGGGTATTTACATAAACCACTAGATTATTAAAACATGATCCTATACTCTATCTTTAATAAAACGACCTCATCATTGCATCACCAACATACATTGTAACATATCGAGTTCTTACAGCTCTAGATGGTGAATAAAATAGTGAAAGGATGCCTCCATAAAGGGATTCTTCCAACCCTAGAAATATTATATTCTTATTGGTATGATTTGAATCCACCTTTCAAAAATCTATATAGAAAAATAAGTATGGGGTATAAGGGATCCATCTCAACATAAAACTACATTGGGAGTCTCTCTCAAGAGAAAGGATAAAACTACCTTTTCTATCAAGAAGAGGATAAGGTAGAAGTGCTTTATATCTAGAAAAAAAACCCAGTATTTTTCTATAAGGGATTCTATACATTTTGATCATCATAACCAATATGTGAACATAAATACACATGAAATTATATCAAATGATATACCAAAACTAGTCATTAAGACTCAAGAATCCAAAAGGAGAGACTATCAGGGAAAACCAACCACTATAACTCAAGTGTCACCACAACAAATGCCGGTCCTAGCGGCGGTTTTTTTTTCCGGTTTAGCGGCAGTTTAAACCGCCGCTATATTGTGTGGCGGCGGTTTACAAAAACCGCCGCAAAGTTTGGCGTCGGCAATCTATTAGCGGCGGTTTTTTCGATTCCGCGGCAGTTTTAGAAATGTGTCGTAGGTCCGTCATTTAGTGGCGGTTTTAACCGCCGCGAAATTCAGGCGTTTGATGCGCCTATTCTGCGGCGGTGAATACCGCCTCTAAATATCAACATAATATATTTAGTGGCGGTTTTAACCGCCGCTAAATTCTGCCCAGTTCATCATTTAGCGGCGGTTTTAACCGCCGCTAAATGCTCACAGGTATGGCATTAGCGGCGGTTAAAACCGCCGCTAAATGTTGAACTGGAAAAAAAATATGTTGGATCTTCTCCACCACTGCCCTAAATTTTCCAAAACCACAGCCACATCTCACCCATCAGCCCCACATAATATCACATCCACACATATTTGTAATGTACAACAGCTTACAACATTATTACATCATTACCATTTCATATTCCATCACTAAAAGAATACTACCACAAACCCCTACACACAAAAACCAACATCCTCATAATAGTGACCATAACATCTCTTACCATAATAAAAACCAACATTAAAAATGGACACAGGTCACACATTAGTGGTAGCGGTCACACCGTGCCTCGGATTGAGGCGGAGTTGACTCGTACATGTCACCAACATCCTCCTAACAGTGACCATAACATCTCGTATGTCAGTTGTTGATTTCACTTAAAATTAAGTCCATTTTTAACAAAACAGTGACATTGTGAGTGGTGTTGGCTACACCGGGCCTCAGATTGATGCGGTGTTGAATCGTACACGTCACACATGAGTCATTGATTGTTGTGAAAAAGTATCAACGCAATCAGAAGCCGTTAGATCGGTTTGGCGTATGTACGTAAAATATTGTCCATTTTAAACTAAATACATACACTTGGAGTGATACTGGTCACACCGCTTCTCTGATTAAGGCGGGGTTGAATCTTACACGTCACATTTGACCCATGGATAGTTTTCCTTAAGTTTAAATAGAATCCCAATGTGTTTGGTCGGTTTGTCGTATGTCAGTTGTTGATTTCACTTAAAATTAAGTCCATTTTTAACAAAACAGTGACACTGTGAGTGGTGTCGGCCACACCGGGCCTCGGATTGATGCGGTGTTGAATCGTACACGTCACACATGATTCATTGATCATTGTGAAAAAGTATCAATGCAATCAGAAGCCGTTAGATCAGTTTGGCGTATGTACGTAAAATATTGTCCATTTTAAACTAAATACATACACTTGGAGTGATACCGGTCACACCGCGTCTCAGATTGAGGCGGGGTTGAGTCGTACACGTCACATATAACCCATGAATCGTTGTCCTAAAGTGTCAACACAATCCGAAGGCGTTTGGTCGGTTTCCCGTATGTCAGTTGTTGATTTCTCACTTAAAAATAAGTCCATTTTGAACAAAACAGAGGCACTTGGAGTTGTGTCAGTCACAACAGGCCTCAGATTGAGGCGGGGTTGACTCGTACACGTCACATTTGAAGGTGAGTACGCATACACGATAGTTGACCTTCTTAGAGAAGGGTTTCTGGAAGAGTATAAAAGACATTAAGCAATGAAGATCATTAGAGTGTTGGAGCAAATGTGGTTGCTACAAACAATGTGGAAATCGGCATGTGCAGAGCGACCTAAGTTACAACTTGCAGGTATTGTACTCTATTTTTTTCTGGAAGGTTTTAGTTTAAATGCATTTTGGAATGATCATTTCTAGCCATTGTCTTTTAGGTTTTTTTGACAGCCGAGGGGAAAGGGTGGGGTCTGAAGACATTGTAGGATATGTCGAAGGGTGACCGCTACCACCCAAAGAGTCGCTCTCTTGTTTAAAATGGACACCACTTTAATTGGAAACAAAAACTGACCTACGTAAATCTGACCAGACGCATCCAGATTGCCTTCATCCTTTAGGAGAAGGATCCACGGGTCCTTGGTGACGTGTACGAGTCAACCCCGCCTCAATCCGAGGCACGGTGTGACCGCTACCACCCAAAGAGTCGCTCTCTTGTTTAAAATGGACACCACTTTAATTGGAAACAAAAACTGACCTGCGTAAATCTGACCAGACACATCCAGATTGCCTTCATCCTTTAGGAGAAGGATCCACGGGTCCTTGGTGAAGTGTACGAGTCAACCCCGCCTCAATCCGAGGCACGGTGTGACCGCCACCACCCAAAGAGTCGCTCTCTTGTTTAAAATGGACACCACTTTAAATGGAAACAACAACTGACCTACGTAAATCTGACCAGACGCATCCAGATTGCCTTCATCCTTTAGGAGAAGGATCCACGGGTCCTTGGTGACGTGTACGAGTCAACCCCGCCTCAATCCGAGGCACGGTGTGACCGCTACCACCCAAAGAGTCGCTCTCTTGTTTAAAATGGACACCACTTTAGTTGGAAACAACAACTGACCTACGTAAATCTGACCAGACGCATCCGGATTGCCTTCATCCTTTAGGAGAAGGATCCACGGGTCCTTGGTGACGTGTACGAGTAACATGCAAGAATTATGGACCACATTTCTTTGGCCTTTGGACAAAAAAACCAGTAAAATATCCAAAATACCTTCATATCATGCATTAACCAGTAAAATCTCCAAAATACCTTCATATCACGCAGTTCTGAAAAGAGTCACTATTTAAAAGAAAGTCACAAATTTAGATACATCTCGAGATGGTCAGTTTAAAAACATTTTGAGGGACACTACTAAAGACATTCTCATATATGCACACATCCCCCACTTTTAGATCGTTGTCTACTACAATGATCTTCCAAACAAGATATGCATTAGAATGCTCATGATATATAGAGCAATTCACTGGCCACCTTCGAGAATGATCTGAAGCACAAACCATGACAGCATTATGTTTTTAACTTCAGCACCTCAATTGAGAATGTGACACCTTTCAGGACTTGGCGCCATTGTATGTCGTTTCGTCCACTGAATGGGTCTATCCTTTTATTTAATTTTTTTAACTTCAGTCAAATATTCTAGAATGATGTAGCGGAAGATCCTTCACCATTTTGTTTTGCTGAACATCTCATTACATTGTTAAAAAAAAAAGCAGGGTGTCTTGCATGGGCTATACATTCCTGTATTGAAGATGATACACTCCCATTTATTCGAACCCACAAAACCACCCCACGGCGTGGCGGTCATAGGCAGGTGCCTGGGTTCCTCCCCGCATGAGAAAACAGGGACTCATATTTTACTGGAAGGCGGGGAGGAACCCAGGCACCTGCCGATGACCGTCGCGCCGTGGGGTGGTTTTGTGGGTTCGAATAAATGGGAGTGCATCATCTTCAATACAGGAACGTATTTCCCATGCAAGACACCCTGGTTTTTTTAACAATGTAATGAGATGTTCAGAAAAACAAAATGGTGAAGGATCTGCCGCGACATCTTTCTAGAATATTTGACTGAAGTTAAAAAAATTAAATAAAAGGATAGACCCATTCAGTGGATGAAACGAAATACAATGGCGCCAAGTCCTGAAAGGTGTCACATTCTCAATTGAGGTGCTGAAGTTAAAAACATAATGTTGTCATGGTTTGTGCTTCAGATCATTCTCGAAGGTGGCCAGTGAATTTCTCTATGTATCATGAGCGTTCTAATGCATATCTTGTTTGGAAGATCATTGTAGTAGACAACGATCTAAAAGTGGGGGATGTGTGCATATCTGAGAATGTCTTTAGTAGTGTCCCTCAAAATGTTTTTAAACTGACCATCTCGAGATGTATCTAAATTTGTGACTTTCTTTTAAATAGTGACTCTTTTCAGAACTGCGTGATATGAAGGTATTTTGGAGATTTTACTGGTTAATGCATGATATGAAGGTATTTTGGAGATTTTACTAGTTTTTTTGTCCAAAGGCCAAAGAAATGTGGTCCATCATTCTTGCATGTTACTCGTACACGTCACCAAGGACCCGTGGATCCTTCTCCTAAAGGATGAAGGCAATCCGGATGCGTCTGGTTGGAATCTATGTGTCCCTTCAGCGACAATGAGTTTGTGTCACCATTATAATTTTGGTAACTAGGTGAGGTGGTGCTAAGAATTTTGGGCCATGAGTTGTGGAGAGGATTGGAACAAAGGTGTTCCGATTGGCTCTCCACAGGGTAGTGTAGTGCCTTATCGATATCCTCTTGTGCGGTGGAATAGTAACATTACCTAAACCGTTAATTTTCATTTTATGTTGATAATAAATAGTTGAGAGATGAACTTTAGTCATTTTTATTAAAAATACACACTATAAACCTATCAATTATCCTTGAGAGATGAACTAGGGTATTAACTAGACCATAAACCAACTTTAAAGATATAATCAATTTGACGTGTCATGACAATGTGGTCAGTTCCTATTGGCGAAACCAAGGGGATCGACACTACAATGTAGATTAGGAAACCCTAAGAGTGGGAGAATCCACAATGGGAGATTTCGGAACCATCCTCACAATAAAATACACAAATCAATCACCATTTTCCATGATTAAAATTTCATTTATTCACTTAAAATAGGGAGTTAAATTACCTATATGTCGCTGTCGGTGCTCCCATCATTAAATATCTTAATCACTATTCGATGATAGAAAGTTGACTCAATTTATTTACTTTATTCTATTTTTAGATTAATTATTTGGGAAATACACCTCACCCTATTCATTTGAATGGTCATGGAATAAAATCCCAACCATGAAAACTATAAATAATACCCCATTAAATCATCATATAATCATTCTATAATCACTGATTAATCATAACACCACTTGTTCACACCAGGCTTCCCCACACTACTGAAATTCTATCACATCAATGTCTGTACTTGTACCCACCAAAATGAAGTGTGAGCTGATCACTAGATGAATTTACCCCCACCCTCTTACATGTTTCTCCATAATTTCTAGATCTCCCAAAATATCTCACCCTAGTGGATTTTTATAGACCACTTTACATGGTCAAGATGAAATTTCCCTTGATTTCAACCCCAGATGAACACTCTTACCACATTGATATTTTATTATTATCCCATTATATTATGATATACATATGAATTAAGATCCAAATCAACCAACCTTATCACCTATTTAGAAAATCACCACCTTAAATCATTAGTACGAGTGTATCCATTTCCTAGAATTCTTTCCTTACACCCCATCTGTGAATCACCTTGAAAAGGTTTCCTTTTCCCAAAACCCCATTAATATTGAATGTATTTATATTTTTTACTCATATCTTAGTGTATAATTTAGTTATCAAGACTTCCATGCATTCCAACCATGCTTTTAAAAACTTACAATCATCCTAATTTCCTTATGAGTAAAATAATTATGCTAACATGAAATCCCTATCTCAAATGAATGATAAGTATCTTATCAAATGTCACTTTTTCCTAGATTAACTAACCTTTATAAGGATTATTATTGATAACTATCCCATTATTATTTCACCTGGATGAATCATTTTTCCACATTATCCAAATCATCCCAAGACTAGGCTGAATATGATTTTACCTTGCAACCCCAAATCAATATCCCTATTTTTCAACATCTGAGAATAAATACATATTGAATCAAACCCAAGTCAAGTACTAAATCCCTTAAAAATCCTGTAAAAATAAAAAACACAAATCATCCTAGACATATCATAAGTCCTCACCCCTATCATAGAACTAACCTTCAGTGATAATAACACCCTCACCATAGGTTTCACCAGATGGTCGGGTCTATGGGTACGATTCATGGATCATAAACTTGGTCATTATATCTAGTAAAACCTATAATACAACTTGAAATACATTTAACTTTTATATAAAAATCACAATCAGTCACCCCCATCAATATAAAATAATACCACAAGGATAGTCACACTTATATACATCACATATCTAGTATATTATGAAGTAAAACTCTTAGATCTTGGCCAACTAAGATATCAATGATCAACCTCTTAATTCATTATCAAGTGATCATTGGTGATGTTTAATCCAACTAACATAACCCTAATCTATAATTTACCCTAGTCTATTAATTAACTTTACACCAATTAATCATTTAATTCCAAATTAATTACTAACCAATAACTTTTAATTAATCCAAGACTGTTCTCATTTTCATTTAAAAACACTATCGTATCATCATAAAAATAATGCATCAACATTGTATCCACACAAATAATTTTCTCATTATGAAATTTTATATGGTACATGAATAATCACGAGTATGTCAAGCAGTAGACATAGAGAAAACTCACTTTGGGGCCGAAGTCGAAGTGAGAAAGGTCGTCGGGAGAAGGGGTTCGCGGGTTTCCGGTCGCAGGCACCACCGGAGGAGGTCGCGGGGTCACCGGAGGAGGTCGCGGGGTCGCCAGAGGAGGTCGCGGGGTCGCCAGAGGAGGTCGCGGGGTCACCGGAGGAGGTCGCGGGATCGCCGGGGGGTCGCGGGGGGCTGCGGGCGAGGGTTGCAGGGAAGGGTCGCGGGGGGCTGCAGGCGAGGGTTGCAGGGAAAGGGGTCGGGGTAGGGAAGGGTCGGGGTTTTTTAAAAAAAACCAAGGTTTAGCGGCAGTTTATTAAAAACCGCCGCAAAACGTATTTCGGAAAACGTTTAGCGGCGGTTTTGTGAACCGCCGCCACAAAACCGCCGCTAAACACTGTTTATTTTGTAGTGTGTAAGTCTATATCCATACATATAAAAACACGAATAAAGATGATAGATATATATTTATAGTGTCCTGATGAAATTAGATATTACAATTATATAAAAGCCTTAGACTTCATCAATGTTTTCTTTGGAAACTTCTTAAATAAACCCCTCACCAATGAGGGAGAGAATTTACAATCATGTAGGTTATTTTATGGATATCCCACCACATATGGAATATGATAAATACCAGCTCAAGAAGAGGGGAGAGATACAACTACTTCTATATCATCCCATGAGAAATATCATCCCATAGGAATGGGTTATTTTTTACCTCTATATTCATGTACAATATCATCCATTGGATAGAAACATATATAAATTAGAGATATACCTCCTTAAAGGAAATCTATGTTTCATGACATGGGATTTATATTTGTAAATGTCAGCACAATTGACCTAATTGATGCTATAGAATTGGATTCTACTGATGAACATGGTAAATAGGAGGAATTTGAAGAAATTGATAGTCATAGAGAGGTACATAAAGATGAATTATGTACACAAAATCAATGTAAATACCATGATTTGAGATCCCATTGACATATTCAATTACTAACAAATCAGTGACCTAGTACCACTTAAAAATAAATGTCATGTATATATCAAAATACCACCCACTACCTAATGATAGTGAGATATTATTAAGAGATGAAAAAATTTCCCAACATGAGAGTAGAATAGAGAATCTTGAGCATATAAATGTTGAATCATAATAGGAGAAATATACCCATTGAATATTATTTTTATCATGAAACTATTATGCCACCTTCAACATAATCTCCTTAATATGAAAATATTTCTCACAGCCAAAAGGTTGAATTTATCCACCCCATTAATTTTAGATCACATAAATTGTCCCATTTGGCTACCAAACTGATTAATTATGAAGAGTTTCCACCATTGTGAAAAATCAACCTCTAGTTTTGGAATTTCACCTTTGGCCAAATATGGTGAAGGTATCCTAATAATTACTTGATGATCTTACTTATTGTATAAATTTTATGGAAGGAGGATTCATAATGGTTAAAGAGTTGAGAATATATATACTATGTGGGTTAATTTGAATTCTCCTCCACCAAACTTCATGAATACTAAATTCTCAATATTCGACGTAATGGTATATCCAAATAATAATCTCACTCATTTTTCTTACCCATTTCACCTTGTGTACAGAACCCCATATGAGTGAGATGGACTTAGATTCTATATACAGACCTTAAAAGGTCCCACATATTTCTGGTATGAAAACCTTATATCTTGAACTATTGCAACATAAGAATATATCTATTAGTAGTTTATCAACAAATTTATCTCTATATCAAGTAAAACATCTATCATTGATATCTCTAATTATAGTCAAGGAGAAAATGATATGGTTATGTACTTCATTATTAGATAATGGGTTCGAATATAATATTTGGGAATATAGATTATCCATGAATAATTGCTAGAGAACAATGAATATAACCTACATTATATGTTTTCAACCACATTCATCCCCTCTAAAAACCCTAGATGGTTCAAATATATTGTAACTATCACATAATATATATATAGGATACAATTAAAAACACCAAGGTAATAACTTAGTAAGAATCACTATTAAAAATTAGGATGTCTGGGAAAAAATAGATGTATCACCCTCAAGACAATTTTATTGAGTCAATATGACCTTAAAAATATGAATAAAAAGTGTATTTATTTTATAATGATCTGGTTATAAAGTACAATATATGTACCATAAAAAAACAGTTAATAACATTTATAAAAATCAATAATCCATGCTAATTTTCTTGGAATGATGACCCAAACTAATTTTCTTACCATAATACATTGGGAACATGAATTCATAATCTTCATTGATTTACTATAAATGATAGTCAATGATGTCGAAGTACAATCAGAAAATACCAAGGCACATTTCTCATGTGTGTTAAACATTCTTCTTAAATAAGAAGAATAATAAAAAAGTAATTGTATGGGAATTTTAAAAAGTTTTATGACATGATGATCTGAAATATAATGGATCACATACATGCTATCACTAAATAATGAATAAATCAACTAGTCATGACTCTAATTTCCTCTTTATCTTTGATTGTATCTCGTTCTACTTCTCAGTCTCTAAAGATTCTATTTGATTGAAATAAGTGATAAAAGTAAAAATTAGATCCATTAAGTATTATTCAACCAATACAAACTTTAATTTTCTTAATATCCACAAATATTAAAATGATGGATGTTATATGAGAAAATGAGACCATGGGAACAGCCCCTCTAAATGATCCCATAAGAAATTTCCCACCAAATGAGACTATGGGAACCATCCCACTAAATGAGACCATGGGAACCATCCCACCAAATGATATGACATGAACCATACCATAAAAAAGACCATGAGAACTATACCACTAAATGAGAATACAATCTAATTAGAACACATTCTCCTTTGTAAATATTATAATATTGATGGACATGTGTGTTTAGAAAAAGAAATATTATGAAACCTGATACTCTATTTCCTTCCACATGGTATCAGATAGGGATGAACCTAGAGATGCACCAACATATCTTACAAAATTTTGTTTCCTAACAAAAAAATGTATAATAATGTGATTTTGACAATAAATAAGTTAGTGATGTGTCATCTGTGAAAAACATCACTCATAATATAGTGTTCCAAGAATGATCATGTTCATAATGTAAATGGAAGATTGAATCATTAGGGTCCCATCCTGGATTGCTATCATCTTCCACCCATAATGCCAATAGGAAAGTAAAGGGTTTTTCATCTATTCTAAATATTATCCCTTAGAATCTCGAACTTCCATCTTTGGTGAAGAATTTATCACTAATTTATATTAATAAAATTAGTATATCTAGAAAATAATTATAGTTTCACTCCAAGAATTAACTCTATATCATGTTTTTTAGATAAACCCCCCATTCATTAATTGAACAAATATAGCTTTATACCCTTCAATAGATCCCCACTATGGTAGGTCATCGGGGATGTTTATCCCATGGTGAACTTCCAGAATCCTAGTATAAGAGTCATCCTTTTTGAGAAGTACCCAAACCCACAAGTCTAAAGGAATTTTCATAGTATTCACTCGTCACAAGGCACATTTTGGACATATTTCATCATTTTTGACCACCACACATTCCCCAATAAATTCAAATATCTCTGATCTGAGATGAATCTATCGATTTTGAGACCATCAATAGATTTAATATATGGCTCTAAATGGATTGGTATTAAATCATCATCAGCCAAATCTAATATTCTTATTTCTGATCATGACGATAAATGAATATGTGGAATGCATGAAAAAATGCTTTAATACTTGATCTGATAGATGAAATATATTATATTCATTCCATTAAAGAAAGTTACTAGTTATTTAGTTATTTAGTTGTAGGATAATTTATTTGAGATCCTAATGATCAAGAAACCAAAGGAGGAAAATTTTATGGACCATCCAAATTATTTTCTCTTCCATAATTTTTTTGGTATATAATTTTGAGGTGATACATCATTAAAGATTATATTTAGAATAAGATAGGTGAGGTAAAATGGATCCACCAACACCAAAATCTTTACTCCAACCATGTGAGAACCCTAATAAGAAAACATAACGTTTATGGAAGTATAAAGGTCATATATTTATCAATGATAAATACAAAAGGTTTTATCCTTTTAGGAATGATGAATTTTCTATATATATCATCAACTTATTAGATCATAATTTGATTAATTTTTTTAGGAATCAATAGGACAAGGAGAAAATTAAGAAGTTCATCATAATTATTGTCTATACCCTCAATTTTTGGGTTATAAAATCTAGTAATGGGTGGTCATTAATTATTGGATTCCAATAAAGATATAAAAAGTACGGATTGAGTTAGAGAATACTAAAACTTATTTATCATATATGAGATTCATTATCAATGTGATAATGTAGTATCATGCATGATGATCCATGTAAAATAAAAATTTCCTTTTCACATTATGTTAAATTACATGAAACAATTATTTGCTACATTAATATAAACTATACAATATGATGTCATAGTAAAAGGCCTTAAACATCCTGACATGATACCATTACCACATGAAAATAATATATGAAGATCATTTTCCATCCTTTATAAATTTGAACTACTCAGAGTGGTCAAATAATGATGACTTTAAACAATGTTATCCCTCTTCTACATATGAGATCTTTATTAATATACCCCTCCTGTTTTCATTTTGAGAGTTGAATGAAATTTTGAAATCCAGTTTCTATCTAAAAAGTGATAGTATTAACATAACCAATAAGCAAGATTCCTCCATTACATCTAATAACCTCACTTAAATTCACTTTTGGTTTCATTTACCATTTTCTTGTACTAATGTCAACTTTTCCCCCAAATATCCAACCCAAAAAATGAAAATATAAAATCTGAGTATTCCAAATCCTATTGAAAATATCCTCTCCCACACAACCTACCTCATACATTTTATGTCTGAATCACTAAATACCCAAAAAATAGTTTTGTTAAGATTACTCTTTTTCTAATGTCAAAAGTCTTGAGTCAATATTATACTCTTGTAAACCCATAATGTTGAGTTTATATTATATTATTGGTATCTAAAAAAAATTATTGGGTAATCTATTGGTTTAACCTCTCATAGAAATCTTAAATGGGTTCATTTAATAATCTAAATGGACCCCCAAGGAATAAATAGTGAGAATCAAAATTTCCTCATAGTCTCTAAGTAACCCCTAGGGTATGTTTTCAATCTTGAAAGAGAGTCACCCAAAATCAATCATCATCTTCCCAATGGTTTGGGGGTTGTTCATCCATCATTAATGGCTAAAATATGCCCACTAGTAAACATTTCATTATCCAAGATTCAAAAATTTGAAATTATGATTTACTTCAGTTATGTCCCTCATGTTTAAACATATTATAAATATCTCTAAATTTTATACCCTTATGGATTACTGACATTATTTATGATGCTTCATGTCACATGAATACAAAATGCATGGGAGTATTGTAAAATCACTGTGACCATAAACTATAGTCATCACAGGTCCGTTTCGAAAGCATTATACTACATAACATGTATTCAAAACCATAAAAACATAAACTATATGGTATAAAGTCCATCTCAAATGATTTTAAACTATTCTATGGGGTTCATCCTAAATAATCATATACTACTTGGAGTGATTTTTCATACATGAACTTAAAATACTTGACCCTACTTATTTAAGGTATATATATCTATATCTTTAAGTGATATATCCATATAAGAGTTATTTTTCATATTATATTTGTTGGATATTATAGAATTTACCCACTTTAATTTTATGGTTCACCAAAACTATTTAAAAAATTGAAATTTATAACAACCGATGGATTGATCCCTATTATCACATGATACAAAGTTAAACTTGTATCTCTTATCCCCAATCTAACAAAAATTTTCATTTACTTGATTTATTATTCCATAGGTTGATAACTTTACCAATTCAAATTGGATTTCATCCATTATTATATCACCAAATCACCCATATAGTTCCTGCTTTCTGTCACGTACAGGATATAGTTATGTGTTGATGCCACTTTTCAAAAACTTTATATGGATCGATTCTTAATAACATAGGATATGTAATTTCACCAAGATTTTCCATTGAATTCCTAGATATAAATATCATCACAATCAACCCCTATAAAAAATGGTCTCCTCATTGAGATCAAGTTTTTCTATATTGAACTATACACCAACAGGGAATAATTTCCCCAAGAACTGTATGTGGATTCATTCCAATGATTCCTAAATCTCTATCCTCAGTTCCAATAACAAATTTCCATCCCATTAAATTATTATTTTTCCCATGGTGTTTAGATCCTACTAATTCACATTAGGCTTGAAATCATATCCCACTTTAATGATGCCTCATTGATTACTTTCCATTTTTACCTCCATTTGAGTCGGATATATACATAGCGATTTTAAGAACCGAACATGGTTAATGTACTATGACATTAAACTGTGTTCGCCTATCATAGAAGTTATCTATATCAATATAGTCCCATTCATTATTCATATAGGGTTATTATATTGATGTTATCAGTAAATAGGTCACATCATATTTTTAATCCAACAACTATGACCTTAAAATTTGTGCATCAGTCTTTAATATTTTCTATACTATCATCAAGATCTTAATTCACATTAGGTATTCTTTAACCTTATTTATAAACAAATTTTCTCAAATTTTTGTCCAAGATGTGTGACCTCAAACCTTATAAAAATTTGGTCAAATATTTTCTACCTTTAAAATCAGTTTCATTGGTATGGATTGAAATATATTAAACTACCATAAGAAAGATACATAGTAATTATAACGAACCATAAGCTTCATAAATTAATATTATACCTTAAAAGAAGAATATTAATTACATAAAATTTCAATCCATTACAAAAATGTTAAGGTCAATATCTTCATAAACATAGAATCAAATACAACAAATCATAAAAATTATACATCATATCCCACTTATTTATTCATAACTATAACTCTTTATAGAAATATCATACTCAATACATTTCTTCATAATCTTGAGTAAAGGAAACATAAAAAAAGGTTGAGCCCAGATGCCCAATATGGGTAGATAAGGGACATATCAATGATCACATAAGTATAACATGATAATAAGTGTAGAGAACACAAACTTTCCATTTTAAATGCATACCCATCAATGATCACAATCTTAAGTAATGGAATAACTCTTGTAAGTCCATAAGAATGAATCAAAAGGGAATCAAAGAACATGAACCATGATAGTTTTACATAGACATAGTTTTCTGATTTGTGGTATAAAAATAAGCATAGAATATTATTTATTTAGTAATCAAGGATTACTTACAAGGATATAATAGTGTAATGGGTTAAATCTCCAAACTATCATAGTAGTCAAGGTTCACTCCCAAGACCGTCACAATAGAAATAGTCCCTTACTGAAGTGGGTTCACTCCCTATTCCAATCCTATTTATCTCATGAGGTATAAATATTTAACCAATGCATTGGAGGGAGATATAGGTACCAACCATCACATAATGAAAATAATACAAATGTGTTCCAAATGATCATAAAACATCCATCAGATTAGAACCCATGAAAATAAATGGGTTTCATAAACATTTCATCATAACATAACCCATGGAAATGAAATGGGTTTCATAAGCATTTCGTCATAGAAAAACCCATGTAAAAGGAATGGGTTCATAAACATCATTATATCAAAAACATAAACCACACATATAAATAATATTAAAGATATACTTGGATTATATACTCATGTAAGAAAATTGTAATCAATGGATTTTGCCTATGGTGAATAGAAATTCTATAGAGCGATCATAAAATAATCCTGGGGAAACATTCCTTTCTATTTTGAAAACCCTTATTAAAAAAAATCTCACTATTAAATAAAAATATTTTATTTTAAAATATACTTTTTAAAAAAGTAAATTAAGATTTAATGAAAATATTATTCTTGATAGTGGGAAAACCTCTTTATGTTGTATAAGTTAAATAAAATTAATTCCATTTTTTTAGAAATGTCACAAATTACCTCGTTTGGAAAATGAAAAAATGATTCCTTCCAAATAATTTTATAAAAATAAAAACATGTTTTAAAAAGAAATTAAAAATTAGTAGTATAAATTTAAAAATATTTTTAATTTTTTTAGAAAATATGTATATGTAATAAAATGGATTTTCTTCTGAGGAGATAAATATAGACTATTTTCCATGAAAATATATTTTCGGTCTCTTGAGCACTTAATTTGAGAAAAATGTAAGGACAAGATTTATTTTAAATACTAAAAATAGGAAAATAAAATTAAGGAGTTTTATTCAGTTCCAATCTATAATATTTCTTCATTGGAACTTAATTTTAAACAGTTTCGATAAATAATTGGATTTTCACGTAAAACCCCTTACAGCTTTGGAAGCATTTAAATAATAATTCAAATAAAGGAAACAAATTTATATGTACAGTTAAATAAAAATAAATTTTATAAAATTAATCATAGTATAAAATCATGGGAATTATATACACCACCCAAAAGAAACAAGTAGTGAATATGACATGTGTCCTATATAAATAAAAGTGTGATGAAAATCCTGTACTACTTTGACAAGTTTTGAATCATAAGACCCATGAAAAAATATCATAAAATAAAAAATTAATTATAATTTAAATAAATAAATCCATGACATATTATGTTAAATGGGGCATATTTACAGCTCCTAAAATTATATAGGTTCGTAACATAACATAAAATATGTCAAGTAGAAGAAAATTTAGGACAAAATTCCCTTACCTCGAGTTCAATTTGCTTAGAAATCGCTCAAAACTCCTATATAGTAAATTTTAATTAATTATAATCCAATAAAAAGTTATTTTAATACTTGAAATATAATATAGTTTACTTTTATAACATTCCAATGCCCACTTTTATAAATATTTCATTTTTTAAAAGTCATCATTTCTAGGCGTTCATAGTTTCATTTATCATGAGTATTTTAGCCATGTAGTTCTTGTTCTCATATATTTATCATAGTTCATAATTTAAAGAATATTAATAATGTTATAAATAACATATATACTCATTATATAAATATTTATATTCATCCATAAAATTTATTGATATAAAAATTAATGACAACATTCATGGAGACAGTAGGTCATGTGTATACATAAGCAACATTTTCATTTTTCAACAAATGGAAAAAAATAAATATAAATTTTAATTAATATTTAAAATAACATTATTATGTAATATATATCATATATATTCCTAATATTTATTCTTATTACTTTTTTTTTTGAAAAATACAAAAGAAAAATGAGCCACATTTCTTTGTGAAGGTGGAAGTCTACATGCGTGCATGAAAAATGTTATCATTTACCAAATGATTTGATGGTAAGAAGGTAGACATGTTATTATGATTAATGAAGTATATTTAAGTGATAAATATGATATATAATAATTAAAACCATCATAATAACCCTCCATAAAATATGGTGATAAAAAATTAATTGTATTTCTACGTAGAGATGACAAGTCATACGTAAGCACAAGTAATACTATCACTTCTCATTTAATGTGAAAGTGGGTGTATAAAAGTGTTTTCATAATCATAGTAAAATTTAGTAATATTTAGGCTACTTAATTTATTAACTTAGTATAAATACCACATATTTATAGGAGTTGAAGAAGAGTATAAAATAATGTTAATAGATAAGATGATTACATCTTCTTTGAAATGAATCCTTTTGATCTCTTCTAAAGGGATCCAGAGCAAGTCTTTTGGGCAGAAAAGAACCTATAGAATGTGTATTTTAAATTTTATAATATAAATTGTAATATATTTTTTAATATAGTTGGATCAAGGTGGTGTGAATAAGTGAGGGAGGAGGTTCCCTTTTGTAATTGAGTTGAGGGGTACTTTTGGAATTCCAGAAAATATTAAATTATAATAAATTCATTCTAAATATTAGTGAATCCAAATGGATAGGTATTAAAAAATAAGGTAGTATAAGGTTTTAATAACATCAAAAAATATAATTTAGACAATTTTTTTTTCATTTTAATCATTGATATTTTGAATAACCCTTAGTTAACCAATTTTGATTTTGACTACGATAACAAATTTTTCAATATTAAATGGTTGTAATTTTTCATTATAAGGTAAAAATTGGACCATAAATTGAAATTAAATGAAAATTTAGAAATATATAATAACCAACTTGTCAGAGTTCAATATTTTTATGATTTTAACATTATTTAATAAAATTTTATTTTGATAAAATATATTTATTGTTATTTTTGACACAATTTATTTAATTAAACAATGAAAACATAAATATAGAGGGGTAATTAGAATATAATTCATTGATAGATCCCAAAAATTAACAATAGATATTTAAAATTCATTGGTCACATTAAAAAAATCATTTTACATCACTTTTAATATTTTTAAAATATTTTACGTTATTTTTTAATTAAACATAGAAATAGCGCATCTTTGATTCACAAGAAATTAAGGCTGTTATTTAATCACGAAAAATAAAAAATAAATTCATATTAGGAAAATAATCTAATTAATCTCAAAATATACAGTTATATTCACTCATAACAAACTTCTTCCCTATGTGTACACATAAGATATACTAAAAACAAAGAGAGTGACAAACTATAACATCAATTGAATTAAATATTATATAGGCCATTTTGATGGAAAAGTTCGCAATAAAATAAATAATTTTGAGCCTAGAGTATTAAGGGTAGAATTACCTTCATCAAATAATATTTAGTATGAAAAATTACTGCTTTTTAATTATTTTTAGTCTACATTAAATTGATTTACCCATTACCAAGGTGATAAATTCAACGATGGTTACTATTCATATTGACGAAAAATAAAAGGGGGAATATTTAAAAAGTTTGAATATACTTATTATAAATATTTAATTAATACCATATAATTTAATAACTATTAATATTATAAATTATTATTAAATTAAGTATGAAAAAATGCGACAAAAATTGATTTTTTTAGAAAAAAATAATTTTTATGCATAAAACTGGATTTATTATTATCCTATGTCTAGAAAAATATTTTTCTAAAGTTTGAATTATTTTTTCAAATAAATAATATATATCATTAAATTTAATTATTACCCAAAAGTGATTACTTTAATTTATTGATATATAAATACACGATCTATATAAAAATAAATCTTCAGAAAAACATCACTTTTATTTTCAAATAATTTTTATATTAATTAATACATTTTGATAACAATTGAATTAATTTTATAAATTCATATAACAAATATTTTCATTATTTATTTCTTACTATTCATACCCACTAATCCAATGGCTAGGTGATAATAAACACATAGTATTTAATAATGTTACATTATTTTTCTGAACTTCTTGTTGTGTGCAACAAAAGATATTGAAGAAATAAAATTATTTAAGGAGAGATATTTCATAAAAATATCTGGGTGTTACATTGTACCCATCTTAAAATGAATTTATCCCTTTGAATTTGTCACTCTGATAAAAAAATATGAGGATACTTTTTCCTCATCACATAATTAGGTTCCCACGCAACATCCCAAAATTTGTGGTTTCTCCAGAAAACACTGACCATGTGAGTGTTTATGTTTTATAAGACATTATCTCTATGATATTAAATATATATTGGTTATTCTTCATAAGAAATATCATGATCTAGTAGTGTGACCTTTGAGTCCTATATATTTTAAGGATCATGTATGTACTTCCTTTGGAGTCATACATGAAATACATCATGAAATTGAGAGAGATTTGGTGGATGTGCCAATTAACAGGCCATAATACAAATATGATTAAGAATTTAAAAATTCAATTATACATTGTTATTATCTTTCCATTATTTCCAAAAATCATTACCCTCTTTAAGGAAGATATTCATATGAATAGCTTGTCATTAAATTAAATCTCTATATATTACAGACAATTTCCGACATAACTTTTTTTAATGACTCTATACTTCTTTTAGGCTCTATTTAATGGTCAAACCTTCACTAAAATTTATTTACCAACATCAGTTCCCAACAACTTTCTTTATAAAACTTTATTTCATCATGTTGGAGTTCTTAAATTCTTATAATAGAGAGAATCATATGGATCCATCTAAATACTTGAGAAAAATATATATTTTTTATGAAAACTACACTAAATGTAGGTGTTGATACCAACCTCATTTGAAATACATAGAGAAATATCTCAACATGACATCTAGAGTTATAATTGTCCTCTATAAAAGACTATATGTCTGGGGATGATAAGCAGTATCAAATATTACCTTTGTATTAACATTATACTAAATAATTCTTCAAATATTTGAGGTAAACCTTGGATAGCAACCTAATATAATTGATAGTGATACACCATAAAGTCTTACCACATCCATAATGTATAACTGAGTAAAATTAGTAATACGGGAATCCTATCTATGGGAAATTAAATGATCCTAATTCCCAAGGAAATTTTCTATAACCCATATAGCATTATTGCCTTTATATTTTTTGGGGTGTTTGATGAAAAAAAGAAATAGTTAGGTTTTCTTGTTTTTATTTTTTTATGCGTAATGTTTGTAACATACCCTTATACTACCATCTCTCGGCCATAACATTCTTGACATAGAAAACACTATAATGAATTTTTAAATTTCTCTGTCCATTCAGTCCCACCAAAAATATTATTTCAATTCTCATTACATATTTTTACTTAGAGGATGAATAGATAATGAATAACTATGAATTTCGTCCATAAACTCCATCTTCATGTATGGTACCATACAGAAACATACATGGTTCAAAAACATTATTATCCCATCACTATCAATGTTGAAATAATGGGTATTTCTCACATTATTTATATGCTCAAAATCTTCCTTCTATTCCTCTTGAATATTCACATGGATAGATGGTTGAACACTCATTTGAGTAAGAAATGATTTCTCCCATTCATTCAAAATTTATTATCCATACATTCAATGTTTTGAAATATTGGATTGTTCTTTATTCTCATTATAGATAAGAATTCATGATCCTTTTGACACAGAGAATCTTCCACCATATTCAACTTCCACGGGTGGTAATCTATTGAGTAGTCATAATTTTTAATCAGTTCCAACCATCTTATTTAGCACATGATTAGTTCTAACTGAATGAAAATTTAAATTTAAAATGTTCAATTAGTATATAAATCACACCATTCTCCATATATTTAATGCCTCCATATCTTTAAAGAAAGAATTACCATAGTTAACTCCAAATTCTGAGTTAAATAATTGTTATCACATGCCTTCAAATGTAATGACACAATAGCTATAACCATATCATTCTATATGAGGACATACTTCATTACATTCATTGATGTATGAAAATAGATAAAAACTTGTACCATCTTATAAATTTTACAATATTAATAAATTCTTAATAAATGAATCATTTAATAATTTAAAAAATTATTTTAAAAAATACCATTTACAAAAAATTAAATGATTTTATTTAATAAAATAAAATTCGATTATATGTATAGTGGAATGTTTAAAATTATAATAATAATAAAAAATAATATTATTTATAATATTTATTTGTATTTCAAAATATAATACCAAAATTATAAATATTTAATTATTAAATTCTTTTATCACTTAAAATTTTATTAAAAAATATACCTTTAAAATCATATGATATAATATTTTTTAAAATAATTTTTTATTTTCATGAAACAAGATATGAATTTAAATTAATAATTTAAATTATAAATAATTATTATAATTATAAGTAGGGTATTTTCAATGAATATTTTAATATAAATATATCTATTTGATTATATTTTTAAAACAATATTTGTTACTTATAACAAACAGCAAAATACTATGAAATTATATTGAAATAAATATTATATTAAAAATAAAATAAATATTGTTTAATATAATAATTTTTTTTTAAAATAAAATAATTTAATTAAACAATGTTAAGTATTAGTTAACAAATAGATTTACAAAACATATTTCTTTGATGAAATAATATTTTCAGACATTATAAAATTTATTTTAATGAAAATAATTATCATATGAATTATAGTTTTAAACATTAAATAAAAATTGATTTATATTTATGAAAACATAACTTCATATAAATTGATTCTAACATGTAATTTTAGAAAAAAAAAATATATGAAATTTTGAAATTAAATATAATATAATATAAAATATATAAAATTTTCAATATAATAAATATATCAAATTATGACATTATATTATAAAAAAGTGAATAAATAAAAATAATTGAAAGAAATGAATGTATAGGGGTTCTGATTAGAAATGAGAGAATTCAGAGGGATTTGAACAAATGAGGGATCAGTTTTTAGGGGATGCGAGTAGAAGGGGATCTCGATGAAGATTTAGATGTAGATTGAGGTGTCGAGCTCGTTTGAAGAATTAACTACTTGCAAAGAAGATTTGATCGAGGATTGGGATGCTTGAAATGAAGGTAGATGTGCTTCATGTTGGCTATTGGTGAGTCTTACTAGCATGTTTTCTTCTTTTAACTAGATCTGATATCGATATGAGAGGGTTTCAAACTCATATAATACATGATAGAGATACAAAAATCTTCCTTCCATAATCCTTTAGTTATGTATTTTTTATTTTTTTAATGAAACTAAATTTCTAGGGTTGTTTTCTACCTATTAATCATGATCTTGATTTCAATACTGGTATTAAATGTACAACTGTATAATTTTTATATGGTTTTAACTCTTCTTCTACATCTAATTTAATTTTCTTTCTCCATCATCATCTGTAGTCCCAATTTGGTTGTTCCTTATTTTTCTTCACCCACCATGTTTAATTAAGCATCTTTATTCAATGTTGGTATCATTTTGAAACTGGTTTTGTTGGACTGTTATCAATCAGGTTTTCTAATTCAAGCATAATCATTAATAATAAGATCATCATCAAAAACATATAAAAATATTTTTACCCATTTCCATGATTCATTAAATGTATAGAATTGGTTTCATCTTGTATCTAATCTAGATAATGATTCCATTTGTTGTAATTTGTATAAACGATTTCATTATTTAATCAAGCTATTGAGAGGCTGCCACTCAACTGCTTTTGCTTCACATCTTATATTTATTTCTAATCTATGAATATATGTGTGTGAATAGGTTTTGGTTCGAATGATAGTGAGAAACCGTTTTTGAGCAATGTATTTCTACGTTTTCTTCGGTTTTAGCTCTGGAAAATGTCTTCCCAATTACTTTGAGCAAAGGGATTCATAATAATTAGTTATTTTCGAAACCCTGAATTTATAGTTTATAAAAAGAATTTTATTTTTGTAATGTATTAGTATTCAATATCAAAGATATAAAATTATATGATCCATGTTTATATGTAAGAGATTAACTATTTTAAAAAATAAATTATTTTTAAGTTTTATTCTCAACTATTGTTTAATTTTTTAAAAAAATTATATTTTATTATTTTATGTAAACTTATTTATAAGAATGAATTCAACTATGTGCGGGCACTATTTAATTTCTAAATTTATAATTTTTTCAAAGTTATGTTATATAAAAAACTTATTATTTTTCTACAATACATTATTTGAAAATTAAATATATTCATGATCTATATATTTTAAAGACTTATTTTCAAATTAATAAGGAAATTTATTAATTATTTTTATTATTTTTATTTCAATGTTTTCTGTAATGACTAGTTATTTTTCTTCGATTAATTTTAACTAAATAATTGGGAAAATACCGAAACCATGCACTAAGATGACACGAGATTCCGATGCTGGGCGTGACCAGAATAAATTTTTGAATAATGTTATGTTTTAAAAATTAAAAATGCTGGGCAGTAACATTTAATTTTTATAACTCCCAAATGGGTGCTGGATCGGAAATTCAAGGGCACCGTTGATTCCGGAATAATGAACTTACCTTTGGTAGTGCCTAATATCATCTAGCACGAGATGGAAAAAGTTAGTATTTGGATGTAACAGTTATTCAATATTTTAATAAAAAATATTCTAGGATACAAAAAATTCTATTTCTTTTTGGTAAACCCAGAGGTAGGGGTCCAGGGTTACAATTTATAACCCTGAGATCTTTCTTGAGAGCTCTGGTGATAGGAAACCTTGGGGGGAGGTGTTGGAATACATCATATGAGGACTCGAGGATCGGGGTCATATGACGATGGATTGATGAAGGATGAATTCAAACATTCTTCATTGACCGATCCAACCTAACGGTTGGGGTTGTTATATAAATTCCATCATTTCCCTATCTTATAATTCCTTCGATGATCATGAATCAATCGACGAATGGATCAATTCATGGATCATGCATATTTTTGTGGGATGGGGTTCACCTTGAGGGGTTTATTGGGGATTGCTGATCATTTTATTGACTTATGGTTCGTTTGTAATTTTCTTGATCCTTTTAATGGATCAAATTGAGGATGGAATGATCAAATGGCTGAGGTTTGATCCTCAGGTTTCTTATTGTGCTTTCCTCCAACACATTTCCATGTTCATCCTTGGTTGATAGATGATTGATCATTACAGAACTTTTTCTTGGTGCAATGATAGGATGTCTTGGATTTGGATTGAAAAATTCATGACAGGTGTGTGATGATAATGGTGGTGAATAGATCAAGGCAGTGCGAGAGATATCATTGCTCGAATGAAATTTCCCTATGGTGGATTTAAATGAGGTTCTGAAAGATATTCGATGATGAATGTGTCCCAAAGATCCTAAAATCTCTTTTGGATCGAAGAACATACCACCAGAATGCGTCCAGTGGTCTGTGAAAGGTTCCTCTTGTGTGCCGCAATGGTGGCAGCAATCACCGCGTCAGAAGAGATGCAACTTCATGCCATGGTAGGAGGAAATGGACCGATGGCTCCGGTCTTGGGTGCGTGCAAAAACAATTTCCCACTAATGTGGACGTTTGAAATGGAGGGACTCAGTGGGTCACCATGTCCGGGGTGTTACCATAGCTGAGTCTGGAGCTCGCGGTCCAGCTGGACCGAGGTTGTGACCTGAGACAATGACCGAAACATGGACACGGTGCCCGCCGTGTCCCATGCAGAGAAGAACGACCCACTCTAGCCCATCAGGTTGGTTAGGTGGGGTGGGTCAGACCCAGCTAGTCCAGGCTGGGCCCAACAGGTCGGGTCGGCAGACACTGGGTCCGGTCAGTCCGATCAGGTCTGACCAGACCCAGACCCCACCAGCCCCTTTTTACAAGAAGGGGCAAAACATTGAAACTGTACGTCCGATTGATGATTTTTTTTGGTTTTGGGACCCTTGATAAGAGGAATAGCTTTTTAGATGTCTTGTTGTGTTGTTATAAAAGACCAGTATAGGTGAGGATCTCCCCCCTTGGTTCTGAGGGACTCTAGACCACCCTGAGAGGGGGGGAGGGTGAATCAGGGTATCAAATTTTTCTCTTCATTACTGAATCTTGTTCCCACATAAGTAGGAACTTGTTTAAACCTATATAATGAATTTGTGTAGTAATTGAAACACGTAGAAGAACAATTCATCAGTTTTTAATTGGTTCTCTACTAAAGGATATGTCCAAGGGAAATACGCCGAGAGGTTGTCGGTCATACCAAATTCAACTAATATTCACTAGGTTTGGATTACAATGGTTCAGTAACATTCACTCTATCCCAAGAACACTACCTTTACAAAAATTCAATGATAGCTCACTGCGTCCCTCAGGTCACTCATATTGACTCCCTCTAGCTCACTGCCTTGGGTGATGTCTAACTCAATTTATCAGCTTAAAGGTCGCTTCAATAGATAAGCATGGAAATCATTGTCTCTTATTCTACATGATACATTTCTTGCATCAGAGTCTTTAATTGATGCTCTTTTATATTCAAACTTCTTCCCTTCTTGGACTGAATAACAAAATCCTTTGTGATGTTTCATGAAATCATCACAATTGTACTGCGCCAAATAATTCAGAATTTTTAGTTGGGCTCACTCTATTCTTCAACTTCTTCTTCTCTTCCTTTCATTCCAAATACCAATACCTAAATGTATTTGTATACTTCCATATTTTTTGCAGATATGAGTTTAGTTTCTTGTATTTTTATTTTTCTGTTCGCAACACACAATGAGGGTGTTAAACACCAGTCATGTTTGTGTGGAACTACTTCTCTTTGTAAAACTGAATGGTTTACGGTACATCCGTGTTTGAGAAGCCGCTTAGAGAGTGATAAGAACCTATCAATGGCCTTCAGGACCCCCAAAATTTCTGTGCACCCTTCTAGGTGTCTTGTTTTTAAAAATCAAACCTTTCACATAAAAATATTTTTTGGTGCAAAAAATTCTTTTCACGCAGCTCTCATTTTTCAGGAAGAACTTCCATTTTTAGCACCTCCCTTTCTTTTCTGGGCACCCCTTCATCTTTTCACACACCACTCTATACATAATTTTTTCTTGAGTTTCAATGCTCAGGATTTTTATATGTGTTGAGCATCCTCGAATGAAGGGGTTCACCTCTTATTTATTGGTGTTGCCGACCACCGTGTGAAAAACCCACCATCTCGCGCATAACCTCTCATTTTGCACGCAAATGATTTTCACGCATGAACTATTTTCCAAAAAAAAATCTATATTTTTCACACAGCTCATGCCTTTTCATTTTTTTTGACATTCTAATCTCAAAACCCAATTGCATGCAAAATTGTAAACAACGTTCCATATTGCGTGCAAAACCAATCTTCTGCGCAACCTTCTTTTTCAAGCACATTTCCCAATTTTCTGTGCACTCTATACCTTTTCTAAATTTCGATGTTCTAATCCTGAAACATAAATTGAACGTGAAACCCCCTTGAACATATTTCACAACATTCTCTACCAGAAAAATGTGTCTTTCATCTATCGATTTTCATTCCAAATTTTTTTGAAATAACATGAGAAAATGACACCTTCAATATATGCTTCAGATATAAACATCATGCTTTTTTTTATGATTTGGATTCATCAACTACTCTTCTTCTTTCATCACAAAATCCAATATCAGGATATATATCCATTGATAGATCATCTTTAGCATCATCAGAGTTTCCATGGAAAGTACTATAGCTTCCCTGTCATCCACCAACATCTTTCCTTCCAATAAGAACTGCATATGAATGGCAGTATCATTAATCCTCTTTCCTTCATAAGGCATGCATCATATGTTCTCTTTACTTATGATAATTTTGAAATAAAAATCAGAAAAGCATCATCTAATTCAGATAAAATGTGAAATTCATAGCCATCCCTGAATTCCAAGCCCTTCCACACTCTCTCTTCTTCTTCAACCATCATTCCCTACTTCATGCAAATCATATGATTGTATTCATCAAGTAATATCTTGCATGTTTCTCATGAAATTATGATGCATTTTATGGTGTTCGTCTTCAATCATCCTCAGTTTGATGATACCTCACCATCCCTCTATTTCATTAGAGTTCTTATTGATCTCCTTCATTTTGATCTTCATTGGAAAATATTGACTACAAATACAACCTTATACACAAAGTGGTACTAGAAAGTTCTTCCCAGGAGGGTTTAGTAAGGCATTTCATGGAAATACCCTTAAGAGATGATTCCACAATAGAGTTGTAAATCATACTTGGGACAGAAGTGATACTCTATCACCCTAGATGGAGTTCATTTGGTATTAACATGACCTCCAAGTGCAGGGTGTTAATAAACCATCTAGTTGGTCATATCGTATGGTTTGTGGTATTCCTGGGAATCCCCTATGTTATGAGATGCACCATAGGGTTTAGGGTAGTCTTTGAAAATCCCCTATGGTGAGAGGTAACATTGATCAGGTTTGAGGTATTATTCAGAATCCCCTATCTACATATCATGACCTTAGACCAAAATGTTCTCATTGGGCGGGCGCCAGGTTAGTAGAGTCATATGACTGACATGTGGTTGTGACTTACCCTCTCCTTCCTCATGGCTCCGTATGAGTGTATCTAAATAACCTTGGTATATTTAAGGGTGCATACCTTTGTAGAGTTTATTGCGCACTATTTTTTTGTTATTCTTTTTTGGTTTTGAGGTTATCTATTAAGTATTGTTTTACTCTCCCATGCATAGTATTTTACTACACGTGTTTTCTCTTGTGCAGATGAATAACAATTTGATGGAGTTTATAGTAGAGCAGGACTAGCGACAGGACTTGAAGGTGCCTTGTGAGATCAGATGGACCAAGGAATTCCCCACACTTTTCTACTATAGATTCAGTACCCTCATTAGTTGGCGAGTCTTTGTAGTTATATTTCGTTTCTGGGCCTATATTACGGCCTCCGTTTGTAGAACCACACATTACATTCTTATTGCACTAAGGTTGTATTCCTTTTACATTTAGTGGTTTTCATGAATGTTGGATTGTTTATTCCATTTATTTTAACATTGTGGGCCTGGAGATGTGTGTGTGTGTGTGTGTGTGTGTGTGTGTATAGGTACTTGGTGTAAGGCCCCCAATTTGTGAGATATCCTTACCCGACAGTAGTCGCCAACCCCAGTCCTATCATACGTGGGCTTAGGGTGTTCACAACATGGCCCCCACCAGAACAGGTCGTGATAGAGTTGTATCATTGGTGGTTTGGTTCCACATAAGGATCTAGAGTTACTGATATTGATTTTGGGAAATAGTGTTAAGTGTCTGGAGTTTGGATTTCAGGCTAGGGAATGTAGTGTTGCTGCAGCAGCCGACATATCCATACACCAAGACTATGTGAACCTAAATTTTGACTCCGTGAATAGAAACACTGGTTGAAGGTAAATGAATGGAACATGAATCATATAGGAATGGGTTGTGTTCTCCATGTCCTTCTAAATTCACCTCTCCAGATATACTCATTTGACCAAGGTTCATCGTGACCTATTTCAAGATGCCTCCACACATATAGCTAGCCACGATCTCAAAGCGTGATCACGATGATGATCCTCTTATTGTCGAGGCATCAATGTAGGGATCTATTCCACACATGGATCCCCTAGTGGCCTTCCTGCATCAATACTACCAGGTGAGAAGCAGTTTCTATAGGAACTACCGGTAGAGGATGCACGCAGGCTCAATATGTTTTAGGATTTCTAGAAGCACTGACCTCTTAAGTTCAGGGGTGAGACAAACCATAGATATCTGAGGATTTCATGGAGGTAGTTACACATGTCTTCCTCCTTTTGGGGACACCACCCGATCAGATGGTAGACTTAGTCGAAAGCCTTCTTGAGGGCTCAAAAGGATGATAATGAATCATAGTGATCTAGACACATGATGAGATGACCCTCTCTTAAGCTGATTTTGAAAACCTTTTCAGATAGGTTTCTTTTACAGTAACCTTGAACTCAGTATGCTTCTAGAAGAACCTACACCTACAGCAGGGTAGCATGACAATAACTGAGTACTCGACGAGGATTACCGAGATTTATCATTACTCCACAGACATGGTGTGAGAACCATTATTCATGGCTTGGGTTTTTGAGTATGTAATACATCATGAGACTAGGGAATCCATGGTATCTCTTACAATATCCACTCAGGCTAGAGTTTTGAAACGATCTCTTCTCATGGAGAGTGTCCTTGCGAAGAAGGCGCTAGTGGTTAGAGGTACCTGTAGGTATCAGGTGGCGGGGTCTTCAGTAGTAGGTAGAAGGCAATAGAGGAAGGGTCCCAACTGGTCTAGGTCCTTCAGGATATATTCCAAGGATGCGGGATCCATGGTGCAATTCTCCCAAAGTAGAGCGGGACAACTGAATGATAGACTGTGTTTCACGTGCGGTGGTCACAGACACATGGCTTGGGATTTCTCAACATGAGATATAAATGATTAGTGGATGATCAAGGGACTACCGAGGAAGATGTTGAGATTCGAGCATGGTGGTCTGTAAAGAGGCAGATGTGGCAGCGGAGCCCGTAGAGCCACAGATGGTGGATGAAGGTTCACGTTACTACCACCACCAACCTCAGGTGGCCCATCATGGGCTCCAGGAGCTAGTGTAAAGGGATGAGGCCAGCATCGGGCGATAGAGGCCTATTATCCCCATGCTTTAGAGATGATTAGAAGAAAGATCTATGTCTTCTACACACTAGCTGATGTTCTCATATACATAGGTTCTAGTCACTCTTTTCTTTTTACGAACCTTGTTCAGAGCTCAGAGATCCCAGTGGATCTGTTGGCTTGATCCTTACATTTAAGATACATACAGGAGGGGATTTGATGATTACACATTATTTTGAAAAGTTTGAGCTTACTCTTGGAGGTGATATCTTCAGCTATGAACTCTTAGTAGCAGTTTTGAGACCTTATGATGACATTTTGTGTATGGAATGGTTATCCACATTCCATGCTCATATTGAATGTTTTAGGTGAAGAGTGAATTGTGTCCATAGGGATGGGAACATGTTTCACATTACTAGAATGATGTAAACACATGTATCATTTGATCTAATTACATAGAGTATGTTTCATAACATTACAATTAAGTTGGATAGACTAACCCTTGGTGCGGTGGAGGAAAATAGTCCCCAGTTTCCTACAGTTGTGGAGGATTACAAAGATGTATTCCCTGAGAATATTGAAAGATTAACTTCTCAAAGGGAGGATTAATTATTCATTAATATGTACCCCAAGAAGAAACTAATATCCACACCAACATATCGGATGGATCCAATAGAACTTTAGGAGTTGAGGATACAGCTAGATAATTTATAGAGGAAGTGCTTCATGATGCCTATAATCCTACCATATGTGGACCTAGTTTTGTTCTCTAAGAAGGAAGACATGAGATTGAGGATATGTTTCGACTTTAGGTGCATGAATCAGGTGTCCATGGAGAACAAGTATCCACTATCGATAAGTGAAAAACTCCTTGAATAGATGAAGGGAGAGAGGTGGTTCTCGAAAATAGACCTCAGACCAAGCTATCATCAGCTTTTTGTATGGGATGAGTACGTAATGAAGATGACCTTCAGTTGTTGGTATGGACAATAATAGTACTTGGTTATTTTGTTCGGTGTAACCAAAACCCCATCCAAGTTCATGGTTTTCATGAATATGATCTTCTAGCCATACATTGACTGATTCATTATATCCTTCATTGATGTCATTATGGTGTTCTCAGCAGCTGAGGAGGAACACACGATTCACCTAAGGATGGTCCTGGATACACTCCCAGAGAACCATCTTTATGGAAATCTCTTGAAGTGTTAGTTATTGATTCAAGAGGTCCACATTCAGAGAAATTTTATTTTGGAGGCTGGATTTGAGGTTAATCTGGCGAATATTGAGGTGGTGGGTTATTGGGATCCACCAAGGAGTGTGACCAAGGTAAATAGTTTCTTGGGTTTGGTTGGGTACTATCAAAGGTTTGTTCCTGACTTTTCCATGTTAGTAGCACCCTTGAAGGCATTGAAACGGACGGGAAATACCATTGCGTGGAAAGAAAAATGCGAACAGTGTCTCCAGGAGATGAGATGGAGGATGGCGACCGCTCACATATTAAGGATACCCGAAGAGGGTGTTGGGTATGAAGAATTATATGATGCATTAAGGGCTAGACTCAGTTTTTTATTGATTTAGGGGAATGTGAGGATTGCCAATGGTTCGCTCTAGATGAGGTAGAATTAGTAGAACTACATGACCAATGATTTTGAAATAGCAGCACTAGTCTTCGCTTCAAATATGTGGAGGCATTACATGATGGGGGAGTGGTTCTCTCTCTACTCATACCACAAGATCCTCAATTATATCATTTCTTAGAGGTACATAAATTTGAGACAGAGGTGGTGGAGAGAGTCTTCCATGATTACAACTTCGAGATTGTCTATACTCCTGGGAAGGGGAAGATGGTGGAAGATGTGCTCTGTAAAAGATCCAGCTTTCAGTTGCTGAGTGATGCTTTAGAGTATTTAGAAGCGCTATAGATATCCTTCATAGATGATGATGGAACATGTTTACTTCAATCGATGGTTTTCTCCCCTCAACTCATATAGTGAGTTTGGGAGGAACGGATTCGAAACATCGACTACAAGAGCCATGGTACATAGTTATCCTTAGGGATGACCCCTGTTGGATATTGAATAGGAGGAGAGCGCATCATTATTTTCAAAGGATGCATGGTTTTGGAAGTGGTCCTGTGGGAGGAGGAGGTGAGGGAGTTTCACACGTCTCCCAGGAGGTACATCCATGAGTGGAAAAGAAGTACCAAGACCACTAAAGCCAGTTTTGGTGGCTAGGGATGAATAAGGTAGTGATAGAGTTTGTTTTTCAGTGCCTCACTAGTCATTAAGAGAATGTATATCACAATGTTCTAGTGGTCATGGATCATCCACTTGAGGTGGTGGACTGGAAAGGGATGGGATTTGAATAAACATCATGACATTTTTACCATGTACGTCTAGGGGACAGGATACCATCTGGGTGATCATTGAAAAAATCACCATGTCTGACCACTTCCATCATTTTTGGGAGCAGAGTTCTATAGATAGCTTGGTATGCCTATATATCTAGGAGATAGTTATTATTGATGGGTTTCCATCAACAATAGTTTCAAACCGTGATGCTCAGTTCACTTCCCTGCTATGGATGGGTTTACAAGAGGCTTTTGGGATGCAGTTGCGGCTGAGCACAACTTTTCATCCCTAGACAGATGGTCATATGCAGAAGACCATCTAGGTTTTAGAGGATATTTTTTGTGCCAACATCTTGGAATTTGGTTTCATTTTAGAGAACCAACTACCACCGATTGATTTTACATACAACAAAATCTACCACTCATCCATTTGAATGACACCAATCGAGGCCTTGTATGGGTGCCCTTGCAGATCACCATTATGCTGGTCTGACCTAGGGGAGTCAGCACTTAAGGGCCCAGAGTTGGTGAGAGATACCACCGAAAAGGTGAAGATCATCCACAAGTGGATGAGAACTACACAAGGACAACATAAGTCTAATGCTGACAAGAGATGGAGGCCCATGGTGTTCAGGGAGGGAGACCATGTCTTCTTTTTGGCATGATCTCGATGGGGTTTGCAGAGATTTGGCAAATGTGGTATGTTTTCATCAAGGTTCATCACCCCTTTCAAATTCTATGAAGATTTGTAGAGGTGGCTTACTGCCTAGATCTTCTCCCATAGTTTCAATGGGTTCATGGTTTCTTTCATGTGTAGCAGGTGAGGAGGTACATGCAGGACCCATCACACATTCTTGACTGGGGTGAGCAAGACATTGATGATGGGGTGAAATTTGCGGATTTCCCAATGGAGATCGAGGATTGAGAGGAGAAGACCTCTTGTGGGGGGTTGATTCCTCGAGTAAGTGTTCGGTGGCAGTACAATAACCTTTAGAAGGACACTTGGGAGAGGGGTGCTCACATGCATGTACAAAACCGCCATCTTTTTTTAGTAGCCTTTGTTTTGGATTTTGGGGATGTAAATCCCTAATGTGGGGAGAATTTAAGGATGTAGATATTTATATAATTAATTTTAATATGTTAATTGGGAAAATATTGAGAACATGTTCTGATATGAAATGAGAATCTAAGGCATGGTGTTCCGGAAATAAATTTTTGAATAATGATCAGTTTTTAAATAAAAAAACTCAGTAACTAACTTCAAAATTTTATAACTCTCTAACATGTGCTTAGATTGAAATTATTAGGGAATATTTGCATCAGGAACAATGAATTTAACTCAGGTATGACCTAACATTGTTCGGATAAGGCCAGAATTTTTTTTTTGATTTTGGATGTAATCATCATTAAATATTTTGATAAAAATATTTTCATGATGCACCAGATTCGGTATCATTTTATTAAACCCAAAGACAGGGTTCTAGAGATTGAATTCATAACCATGAGATCATTCTTGAGAGATATAGTGAGAGGAATATTTCAGTGGTGGTGCTGGAAAGCAACGAATGAGGACTCGAGGATCGAGATCGCTGAAAGACGGATCAACAAACGGTGATTGTGAATGTTATTCATCGACTGATCCATCATAATTTCAGGGGTTGTTATTTAAATTTCATCATTTCCCCATCATTGAATTCATACAATGAAATTGAATTAATTGGCAAATTGATCGGTTCACAGATCATGCATATTATAGTGAGATGTTTTCACGTTTTGGGGTTTATTTGGGACTAATGATTGTTTGATTGATTTCTAGTTTTTTTGTTGTTTTCTTATTCGTTTTAATTGATTTAATCGAGGCTGAAATGAAAAAATAACTGATCTTTGATCACCGGGTTTCTTATTATTCTTTCTATGAACATGTTCTTTGCATTATTCATGGGTTGAAAAATGATCTATCGTCACACAACCGTTTATTGGTGAAATGACCTGACGTTTGAGATCTGTAATTTTCATGACATGAAGGTGGTGCGACAATGATGGTTGGAAATAGATTATAGTGTTTCTAGAGATATCATCTCTTGAACTTCATTGAACCACGATGGATCGACACTTGGATCTGAACCCAAGATGATGAAGAATGTGGCCTGGGGATCCCAAAACCTCTTCTAGATCAAATAACAGACCACCAGAATGCATTTGGTGTCCTGTGAAAGGTCCCACAATAGCATGAGTAGCAACAACCAACATGTAAAAAGATCTGCAACTTCATGTTGCAGTGGGAGAGTTGGACCCATGGTTCATGCCACTGGCGCACGGGGAAACAGTATCCAACTAAGTTGGTCGTGCGACATGGAGGGATGCATTGGGTTTCCACGTCCATGGTGGTTTGACATACAAAATCTAGTTAAACCAAGGTGGAGACCCGTGACAATGGCCATGGGTGGGATACTGTTCCTGCCATGTCCCAGGAAGAGAAGACTGGCCGACTCTAGTTGGTCGGCCACGGGCCAGGCCGACATAGTGGTCTGGGCTACTACAGTGGGCCAGGTCGGTGGACCCCGGGTTGGGTAGGGTCGGTCCAACCAGGATAGACCAGACCTAAACCCAACTAGCCCCTTTTTACAGACAGGACCATAACATTCAATCTGTAAGTCCGATTGATAAGCTATTTGTTGAATTGGTACCCTCAAAAAGAAACATAACTTTGGTAATGGCTTGTTGAGTTGTTATAAAAAACATTATAGGTGCAGAGTTCACCCTTAGTTCTTGAATTGAGGGTTCTGTATGACATTTCATTGTAATACCCTCAAGGTACGAGTCCCCAATAGAGTTGTAAATCCTACTTGGGATGAGAGTGATTCTCTATCTCCCCAGATGGAGTTTGTTGGGTATTGACGTGAACTTTGACCGTAGGGCATTAATCCTCCATCTAGTTGGCCATATCAAAGGGTTCGTAGTATTCTTTGGAATCCATTACATTAAAAGAAACACCATAGAGTTCGTGGTATTCTCTGAGAATCTCGTATGATGAAGGGAAACCGAAATTGGGTTCACAGTATTCTTCAGAATTCTCTATCTATATATCATGGCCTTTGACCAGCATTACCTCACTGGTCAGGTCCCATTTTAGTAGAGTCTTTTGACTGAAATGTGGTTGTGACTTACCCTCTATTTTCTCATGGATAGATATGTGTATAGCTAGATATTCATGGTATATGTATGGGTATATACCTAGGTAGATATGACTGTGAATTGTTTTTTGATTCTTACTTTGTGGTTTCAGGGTGTTATTCTGAGTATTGTTTTAGTCACCCCTGCACAGGGTCTTCCCATATGTGTCATGTCTTGTGTAGATGAATGATGCATTGATGAAGTTTTAGGTGGATCAGGACTAGGTCTAGGAAAAAAAGGTGCCTTGTGAGATCAGAAAGACCGAGGCATTAAAAAAAGTTTTCTACTAGAGCTTCAACACCCTCATTAGAAAGTCAGTCATTGTAGTTGTCTTAATTTTTGGGCTCGTATTCCGAAAACAGTTTTTAGTACTTCCCTTTAATTACTAATTGAATTCTAGTTTTATTAATTTTATATTTAGTGTATTTCATGCTTGGTGGTTGGGTTTTTCCATTTATTTTAGATTTTTGGGCTTAGAGATGCATTTGTGTGTACAGGTACTTAGAATAAGGCCTCTCATTTGTGACATATGCCTACCTGGTGCTAGTGTCCATCCCCAAGCCTATTAGAGGAGGGCATGGGGTGGTCACTTCATGGGACCCACTAGGAGGAGTTGTGAAATTTTATATTATAATTTAATACAATTAAAACTTGTTATTGTTTAATTTTAAAGTGATTATTTTTAAAAGAATATGAATTTATTCAATTTTCTATATATATTTATAATGATAAAAGCTATCATTTTATGTGTAAGATGATTTTAATTATGTAAAATGGAATGAATGTTGTTAGATATAGCCATCATCTGTACCTTTTAACATTTCATGAATTATTAATAGAAGTAATTGATTAATTTTAAGGCATTTATATAAATTTTTTTTAAATGTAAATAATTATTTAGAAATTTGAATTTCTCAAAAATAATTTTTGAAAAAAGATTTTCTCAAATCCTAGATGTTTTGAAATTATTTTATACCATGAAAATAATTCAAGGATAAATTTTTAAAAATTTGTTAATAGTTATTTATTAAGGAAGGTGGGTATTCAGAAAAAATGTCTTCTTAAAAATTAAATTCATCTCATTGGTATCTAATGAGTTAATGGGGAATGTGGATGGAACCCATGAAATCATGAGACATTTTCCTACCAGTGATATTTATTGTAGACACATTGTTTTCATAAGAACTGTCATGTATCAAAATAATCCAAAATGAAATTATGGTTTTTTCAAAATGCTTCCAATGGAGAAATCTAAGTGTTTTCAGAGACTATATTGAAATGTATTTTCAAAATGATAAATATTTTTGATAAATTTCTTTAAATATAAAATATATATCAATCTGATATAAAATGTTATAAAAAGAGTAATTAAATAATTATGTATAAATGTATTTTCTCTAGTTTTTTTGAAAACCCTAACAGGGAAATTTAATTTCGATCCCATGTTTTAAAAATATTTTCACACGAATCATAGAAGTTTAAGGATGGATGGATTCATTTAATTATTTAGTACACCTAAAGATAATTAGCATGTTGTTTTAATTTTGTACAACTCTGATTAATATCATGTTTTTGTCTAATTTTACAAAACCTACACTAGAAACATTCTTGAAATAAATAATGCATTGTGTAATTTTAAATTATATTTTTTATACAATTGAAAGACATCATGTTTTTTGCACTGAATATAGAAGCAAGAGTTCAGGGTTTTAAATTTGATATATGAGAGATGGTCTAGACAAGTTTATATATCAGGCATTGTGTTTTGAGTATATATATATATATATCTGTTTGTGTGTGTGTGTGTAATGTCCCAAACCTCCTTGGTCTATTACATTTTCAAAATAAAGTGTTAGGGGTGTTCTAGGAGGAAATGGTATATCATTTCAAGAGTTTTAAAAAATTATTGTTTTTCTATTGGTGGGTCGTGTTGGTGACTCAAAATCGGTAGGTCGTGAAGGTGACTCAGCATCAATAGGTCACGTTAGTGACTCAATGTTTTTATGTCGAGTCGGTGACTCGCTGTCGATAGGTCACATCTATAGGTCGTGTTAGTGTCTTGCTATCATTTGGTCGCATCAGTGACTCGTTGTTAGTTGGTCGCATTGGTAGGTCACTTCGATGACTCATTATTGGTAGGTGACGTTAGTGAGTGGTGTCGGTTAGTGGCATTGAGGAGCCACGTCAGTGGCTCGTGTTAGTGACTAAACCATCAGTGACTCACATTGTCGACTCATCCATCAGTGATTCATTTCCACCTTTTCCATGTAGTTCTAGTTTCTCCCATCTTATGTATTATTTAACATTAAATTTGTTACCACTGATATTTAAGTGGTTTTAAATCCTTTTCAATGTATGTGAATCATATCTTAAATTTCTATGGTTCAGGGGAACATTGAAATAGTCAAAAGTTTTAATATTGATCGTGATCCAACTTTTAAGTATGTTTAAACTGTCTCCCTTATATTAATATAGGATATGGATTTTTCTAGAGTTGAGATCCTCTATTCCTTAAACCCTTACATTTTCTCTTGTTTCACCTAAAACCATTCTTCCCCAATGATTCACATCTGTTTTGTAGATGTTAGTCGAGTTTTTCCTTGATTCCTTCCTACCACATTCATTGACCAATATTTTGGGGTTTGGATGAGTCATTTATTGTGTGTTATATGAAGTAGGAATTCCCTTAATTCCACTATAATTCTTTATCATGAGGGTTGGTTACATTAATGTTTCATACTAGATATGATGAAATCCTGAATTTACAATGATAATTGAATATGTTTAATGTCAATATACATGGTCTAAAAAAGTGATACCTGATTTTGATTCACTGTTTATTGATATTGTGAGTTGTATCAGCTGTATTCCTATTGAATATTATTGCCATACATGCCCTATGTTTTTTCACGTGTATGGCCTGTGTATTTTTTTGGTTCCTTGTTTAACATTTGAAATTATGATATTTATTTACCATTTACACCCAGTTAAATATATGGATTCTCTAGGATTGAACAGGTTATGTGATCACCCCCTGAATTATCAAAGTGGAATTAATGAATAAGTGTGTTAAACTTGAATACCCTTGCCTAGATTGGTGTGGCTGTGTGTTGTTTGTGGATCTTTTCTATCTTTTTCTTCATACATGTTGTGTGGTGATGCTGTTGTGAGCATACCAGTGTGTATGGATGGTTTTCGGGTAAATCGGTATCTCAGGTTGAGAGATTGACTAATTGTGGAATGGATGGCCAGTGCTTAAGAAATTGTGCTTCATGTTTTGTTCGTGCTATGATTATGTTATTGGCTGTGAAATGTTCTGTAGTGGGACTATAACTATGTTGTGTTTTGTGTGATTTTCTAGGAATGGTATAGACATGCAGCAGGGATACCTAGTATAGTTGTGATGATGTTTATTGAAGGGATTAGATGTATGTTGGGGGTTTTCAATTTTAGAGAAAGGATATGGCATCATTAATTTGAAGAGTGATAATGGAAGTGGTTGGTTTGGGAGCTAAGTGGGGAGGAAGTGTGATGTGGGGTATTTTATCAATGTCTTCATCCTCTTTTTGTCTTGGTTGTGAGGCTGTTTGAGTGATGTGGTTGTTAGTGGCCTAGGTAGCAATGGAATATTTGGAAAATTGTTAACAACGAAAAATGGTTTGGTCCTAAGAGGGTTTCTTTTATCGAATTTGGAAGTGACCTTAATTCAATATGATATGTACATTTAGAGGTAGTAACAAATGTGTCAGTGTAATGGGGTGGTATTTTTCTTGAGTACCCATAGGTTGGGAGGAGTTTTTGGTACCTATATATACACTTTTACCTTCTTGTGATTCTAAATGTACCCAACCCCAGATGATCACTATGTGCTGAACACCCCCATTATTATGGAGAGGGTGTCTTTCCCAATCATCTAGGTGGGAGGATGGATGGATGGCCACATGATCTTCCCTAATCTCTCTTCCAAGTAGTGATAACCCAAGAATATTCGCGACGGTTGTGGTTTGTGAGGCCCAAGTGTGTGCGAGTGAGATTCTCTTCCCATGAGTCTTCAATATGAGAGGTTTTGTGCTTCCCAGGTGTCTTCAAGATGATATGTGGTGTGGTTTGTGGCTCAAGTTTCAACGAGCATGATGATATGTAGTTGTGAGGACCAGGTGGGTGCACGTGGGATGTGATGTGGTATATGACCCAGGTGCGTATGAGAGGGTTGGGACATGGTTCTTTTGGAAGAGGTGGTAGGGACGTGATGTTTTTCGTTAGGGTGTGAGAGCAAATAATACAGGGTAAAGTGTTGTGGGGTACCCTATCATCGATGTTTTTGCTATCTTACTTTACTTGACATGCATTATTTGGTGAGATTTTCATGGTGAGGATGGGGTGGTTATTATCCATTGATAGGTTTTGCTAGTTCTTCTATTTTCATAGGGGCATTAGTAGGTTCTCCCAATTATGCATGATAGACTTCAGATTTTCCTTCTGATTATAATTGTATGGTCAACCTACGTATATACGACTATTTTCATGTTTCTAGGAGGACTTCATGGAACGTGATGAGAATTAATAGCTTGGATTCTGGGACAGTTGATGTTTCACTACTTATATTTTTTCTTTTTGGTATTTATATTGGATATTTTCATTGTATATCTAGTATTTTTACGTTAAACATTCATGTGGGATGGATTTCAGTTATTTTATATATATTCCATGGGGTTGTTTTGAGGTTGATACATATTATATTTTAATATTGGTTACTATGTAAATGGAAATGCCTCTTATTTGGTGATATTTGTATACCCTTAGTGTTGGTCCCCACCCCATGGCCTAATAAAGGTGGGACTCATGGGGTCATTATCTCGGTTTCTCCCTTATGAGCTTAAGAGAGTCATCATTATGGAGAGGGGGTCGTGATAGAATGGTATCAATGGAGATGTTTGAGAGATAAGATGGAGTTTAGAGTTATGAATAGTGAGTATTTCATGGGTTGGTAGGGAAACTGTGTTAGGTTATCTTGGTGAGTGAAAACCCTAGGGAAGACTGACAAGGACCCATGATTTTAGGCCCCCATGATATGATTCAGGGACTCGGAGATTACCAAAAAACCATGTGAGGCTACACTATTTGTATGGTGGAGACCCTAGGATAGGTACATGCATCAGGATGACTTTCATTTATATTTTAATTGGACAATTAATGGAATTTAAATAACTAAAGAGTTAAAACAAATCATCAATAAATATCAATACTACTCATGAATATGAGTTACTTTTTTACTTTTCATATATAGGACTCAGTTGTTTTCCATGAGTGGCCAAGGTAGTGGAGTCTCAATAAAAATATCTGGCTGATTGGTAGAGGATTGATCTATAGGAGTTGGAAAACCAGTGGTGGAGAACATTACCTTCTTTCTAGTGGCAGAAATTGGGATAGTATTTGGGAAATGTCTTGAACATAGAGATGGAGTAATGGATTGAGGAACATGATATCACCTTCTTCCTGATTCGGGCTCTGACAGAGTACATCGCTCTTTTGGCATTTATTTAGATGTGGGGAGATTTAAATTAGTGGTGGATGTTAAACTTGGTGGAGATAAATAAGAATGATGTTATGTGGTTCTATTTTGAGAAAGAGTTCAGAGTAGATTTCTTTCTTCAACCATGAAGTTTAAGAAGAAATATAAGATACCCCCCTTTAGCCGTGGAGTATGTAGGTATGGGTGTTGGGGATCATGTTCATGAATCTCTTTCCCTTCCCTCCATATCACTTTTTGTATGGGGTGTCTCAAGTGAGATTCATAGAGGTGTCATTTCATCCTTTTCTCTAGTACACAGTTACCCACTTCACCATTCAAAAATACCTAGAGGTGTAGAAGAAGGAAAATACAGTTGAGAGTATACACTCGTGAGGAGTTATACCATAAGAGCAGAGCCATAATGGTTCTTAGAAGGGTAAGGCTATCAACGGAAGGTCTTAGGCCCCAATGCCTTTGAGGTTTCAGCTGTTAGGGAGTCGACCTCAGTAGTTTCTGTTCCAACCTTCTAGTCATCCTTCCGATCTTCCAGGCATGGGGAAAACATTTTGTATATGTGGAGTTCATGGGAATCCTTAGAGTCAGTTATAGATGGTTGTCTATGAATGGCATAGTGGAGGTGGTATGGTTTATTTTCTGCCTCAGTAGTAGTTTCCAGCCATGCCATTTCAGGAGCAGGGACAACAAGCTCTTACTCCATCGAGGGGAGATGGATTATAGGGAGGATGAACTTAGAGTGTTCCACAGGGACCACATCCCAGACTTGATCGAGGTGGTGATCATTATTAGAGGGTTCAAAGAGATTAACATGGTCATTTACACAATGTAGAGGAAATAGTTATCGAAGGGCCAAAGAACGTTGGAGGTACAATTAGCTGGTTCAGTACTCATGTTTGCACCTTATTTGATTCAAGAAATTCACACTACTTTTTTTAAAAGATCTAGTCCATGCTCTGAGACAAGACATATAGAGTATTCCCATTCCCCTAGTGTTGAGTACACCAGTCTAAGGACAAAGAAACTTGTCTAATTTATGTCGAGGATATAGACTGATTATGGGGTCAAATTAGTCCCATGTGGATCTTTTCCTATTAAAGTGTAAACATACGATATAATCCATGGAATCATCTATATGTAATATATGAAGGTTGTTATTGACTAATTTCGAATAATGTTCATGGTTTCAGACATGTATGTCCAACATGTGTCTTTCGTTGGAGAGAAAAGACGTCAGATGGGGTGCGGATGTGAAGAGCCTCTTCTTTAGTTATTGTCCATGATTTATGTGGAATTGGTGGATGATGGGATTAAGGATGATCCTGTGATTTATGGGGAATTATTTTATTTCTTATTAAAGTTGGTTGTGACTCTTCCCCCTCGACGTGATGTTGAGTTTGAGATAGACTTGCAACCTAGTGCTTCTCCACTTTTGATGGATCCTTATCAGATGTAACATTTTGAGTTGCGGGAGATGAGAATTCAGATTGATGATTTAATGAAGAATGGACTTATCTGGCCTAGTGTATAACCATGGGGTGCTCTAGACCTGTTTGAAAATAAAGATTATGGTGGTATGTGGATATTAATAGACTACATAAGGCTGAGTCATGTGATGCTCAAGAACCATTACCCTCTCCAGAGGATAGATGATCTTCTATACCAACTCAAGGGAGAAAGTTGATTTTATAATATTGATCTATGGTCTAGGTAACAGGATTTGAGGGTGAAGGAGGGTGAAATCCTGATGATTGATTTCTTGTGTAGGCCTAATAACATAGATTTCGTAGTTGTTTCATTCAGTGTTAAAAACTCACCATCTGTGTTCATGGGGCTCATGAACTCTATATTGTGTGTGTTCTTAGACCAGTGAGTCATCAAATTCATTGATGATATCCTAATATACATGAATTCATAGGAGGAGCTTTCCAATAATCTTAGTACTGTCTTGGAAGTCCTTTGATGCCTCCAGATCTTGGGGAATTTGTCCATGTGAAAGTGCTAGACTAGATAGGTACACCTCCAAGGGATGTTGGTGTCCCAACATGGTGTAGTAGTGGAATTGTTGATGGTTGAGGTAGTAGTTTCTTTGGTAGCACCCATTAATGTGGACTAGGTTAACAATTTTATTAGTCTGATAGGCTATTACTAGATATTTTTACCAAATATCTCTCTAGTAGAAGATATAGTTGATGGCTCTAACAAGAAAGGACCAGGCCTTTGGGTAGAATGAGTAGTGTTAGGAATCTTTTAACTACCTTAATGGGAAGTTGGTCAGTGATCCAGTTCTCTAGTTAATAGATGAAGGGGTGCTGTTCGAGGTAATTTTCGATGCTTCCCATCTAGGCATGTGGTGTGTTCTAATGTAGAAATAGGGAGTGACCTATTTTTGGTTTAGGGTTTTATGTCCCCATGAACATAACTATTGCACCCATGATCTAGATTTATCATTTTTCATGTTCGCACTGACGTTTTGAAGACATTACCGCATTGGGGAGCACATTGTGGTCATCATAGATCACAAGAGTTTGATTTATATCTTTTCCCTGTGAGATATGAACTTATGAAAGTGATTGTGGATGTATTTTATATATGATTAAAACATCTATATCTCCTACACCAAAGGAAAATGGAACCTCTTGGCCAATTATTTGAGATGGAAGTCATAGTTTGAGGTAGTTTGGGAATCTGCAGAATACTGGGATGTGATGGAGTAGTTGGAAACCTTGCTCATGGATATAAGAATAATTGGTGGAATATGATGTATGTTTCAGAAAATAGTTCATTCAACTATGAGGTAGTCGGCGGAGGACTCTCAATGGGAGTACTCGGAGGCGAAGGTGACACATGATCGCATTGACCTGGGTGATGCTTCAGAGGGATGGTCAGAATCAGGTGATATTCCATGAGAATATATTTGTTATAGTGGCAATTCATGAGGTATTTACCCATGATTTTCATATCTCACCCCTAATAGTACACCCGAGAGTTTCCATGATTTACCTTTTCTTGAGGTAATAGTTTTGGTTTCCTGGGATGAAATGAGCAATGGTGGAGTTTGTGTTTGGATTCCTAGTGTTCTAGTTGGTGAAGGATGGGCACCATGTTCCTGGTGGTTTTCCCCTATATGTCCCTTAGTAGGAATAGAATTACATATTAATGGATTTCATCATATGGATAACCAGGTTTCAGGGAGGCTGCGATGCTATATGGGTAGTAGTGGATCCACTGACGTGTTTAGCTCACTTCTTAGCGATCATGGAGTTGAGCGTGTTAGATTCATTAGTGCAGAGGTAAGTGGATTAGGTGGTTTAGTTCCATAAAGTTCTAAGATCCATTGTCTTGAACTGAGATACACACTCTACCTCATGAGTTTGAGGGTATTTCATCATTATTTTGGCACTCAGTTATGCCATAGCAATTCCTTCCACCCTCAGACAGATGGGCATACAGAGCAGACCAATCCAGATGGTGGAGGACATGCTTCAAGCAGGCTTCATTGACTTTGGTGGGTCTTGGGTGTGAAAATTTAAATTTATTGAGTATTATTTCAATAATATTTATCACTCTTCCATTGGAATGGATCCATTTGATGCTCTTTATCGAATACCGTGTCATTCACCCTTATACTGAACAGAATATGGGAGACCATTGTTCAAACCCCGAGGTTGTGTGGAAAACGAAATTGAAGGTCCAACTTGTCCACCAGAGGCCGATGGATGCACAAGACCGGTAGAAGTCAAATTGTCATTTTAGGAGGAGTCCCTTGAAGTTTGAGTTTGGGGACCATGTCTTTTTAATGGTTTCCCCTCGACGTGGGTAGTGAATGTTCGGTAGAGGGATTAATCCTTCTCCTAGGTTCATTGGACCCTTTGAGGTGTTGGGGAGAGTTGGAGATGTGGCAAAAATGCTGGCACTAACACCACATTTAGAGAGGATCGACCTCATCTTTCATGTCTCCCAACTTCTTCGATATTTTCATGATCAATCCCATGTCATTGACTGGGGAGAGTTGGATATCAAGGAAGACATAATGTTCATGTAGCGGCCAATGGAGATCCATAATCATTGGTAGAATGTGTTGTGTGGATATACCATTAATTTAGGCCATGTTTTGTGGAGGCATGGCATATTGAAGGAGAGTACTTAGGAAATGGAGTCACAATTGCGTGCCCAGTACCCATAGTTGTATTCAATTTTTCTTATGTGTTTTTCTTTGGGATGTAATGCATGAACCATGTTTTCTATGTGATGGGTTGATTCCTTGTTGTGTAATTTGTGATGACATATTGAAATGTAGATAAGAGAGGACATGATTATTATTCAATAAACATTAATTGATATGTGATTAAACCTGTGCGGTTGAGTTTGTGCTGCCCAAAGCGAATAGAATCTCAACATGGAGGAAGGAATTAAATGATTCATGTGTCCGAAAAATGTTATTTTGGTGCTTGTGTGGTGTGTCTTATGTTCAGTTGGGGGTATTAGATGTTTTATTATTTTTTCGTGGATGTTGAGGCTTCACTCCACCTTCGAAAAACACAGGTGGTATATCGTTGAACATTGATGATCGTATTAGTGTTTCAAGTGTAGAAAGATCCTTGAGACGTATCTTACAGGGCGGTTGTTCAGACGTCTCTTTCTTCTGGGTTTGGTTTTGTTTTCTATAGGGAGATAATAACTTGAGAGGAATATGATGTAATGGATTAGATCTCCCGGAACCATTACTTTTTCAAAATCCAGTGTTTGGGGTGTTCTAGGAGGCAAATGTAGCTCATTCCAAGAGTTTACCAAATTTATAGTTTTCTTATCGGTGGGTTGTGTCGGTGACTTAGGGTCTATAGGTCACATCATTGAATTAGAATTAGTAGGTCACATTAGTGACAATGTGTTGGTAGTTTGTATCGGTGACTCAAGGTGTTTAATACACTTCAGTAGGTTGTGTAAGGGTCTCACTGTTGGTAGGTCACGTCGGTAGGCTGCGTCGATGAATCTCTATTAATAGGTCACATCGGTAGGTTGTGTCATTGACTCACAGTCAGTAGGTGAAATAAGTTAGTGTATTCAGTGATTGTAATTTGTGAGTCATGATGGTGGATTTCAATAGTGACTCAGCCATTCGTGACTCATGATGGTGACTCAGCCATCAGTGATTAATTTCTTCCCCCCGCTATTTTTCTAGTTTCTCCCCGCTTACATATTATTTGACATTAAATGACTTACCTATCATATTTAAGCAGTTTAAAAGTCATTTTAAAGGATATGAATAATATATTAAATTCTTATGGTTCATGGGAACTTTTAAAGAGTCAAATCACATAATTGTGATCATGATTTGACTTTTAAGTACATTGAAACTGTCTCCCTTCTGTTGATATATGATCTGTCCTTTTCTAAAGCTGAGATCCTCTCTTCCTTAAACCATTATTTTTTCTATTGGAACACCTAAAAACATTTTTCCCTGAGGATTCACATCTATGATGTAGACATCAGTCAAGCTTTCCCTTGGAGTCTCTCCCACCACTTGTGCAACCAACTATTTTAGCATAAGGGGGAGTTTTTGATCGTCTGTTCTTTGTAGAAGGAATTCCATTCATTCCTCTTTAATTCTGTATCAAGTGGGATGGTTATATGATTGTTTCCCCATGGAGATGAAGGAATCCATAATTAACAAAGATAAATCTTTAATATATTTAATATCAATATAAATGTGGTGGGAAAAGTGATGCATGCTTCTAATTTTTTGTTTATTGATATTGTGATTTGTATCAGCTGTATGCATTCGGAAAATCATGACCATTGGTGGCCTATATTTGAAAACTTGTATGAATTGGGAATTTTTTTGGTTGTTTCCTTATTGAAATGTTAAAATTTTTAAATTGATTAACCATATACACCTGATTAAATATATATTCCCTAGGAATGAACTTGTTCAGTGATCACCAATGAATGATCATATTAGAATTAAATAGTTTGTGCATTAAATATTAATACACATTTCCTGGTTTTGTGTGGATTTATACTATGTGTGGATATTTTCTATATTTTTATTTGTATAGTTTGTGTGGTTCTTCCATTGAGAGCACGACCATACGTGTTGATGGTTTGAGGGTGAAATGGTATCATAGGTTGAGAGATTGATTGATTGTGGAATAGATGTGAAGTGGTTAAGATGTGGGGATATAGGATTGGGGTGTGATCTAATTATGTTTCTGGGTGAGTAATTTTGTTCAGTGGGACTAAAACTGGTTTGTGTTTTGTTTTATTTTTAGGCATGATGTGGATATGCATCTGGCCATCTGAGTATGGTTGTGATGAGGTCTATTGTGGGGTTTAGCTATTTGTTGGGGGTTTTTTGTTGAGATAAAGGACAGGTCAACAAGGCTTTGAACAATGAAAATGGTTATGGTTGGATTGGTTGCTATGTGGAGAGGATGTGTTAACTGGGGTGTTTTATCATAGTTTTCTTTCTCTGTTTGGAATGGTTATGAGGCTAGTTCTATGATGTGGTTTTTAGTTGACAAGATAAGGATATAATATCTGGTAAATGATTAATAATGGCAAAATTATTGGGTGTTAATCATATTTATTATGTTTAACTAATGAGCGACCATAATTTATTCTAAAATTCTCATTTAGATGTAGAATTAAAAGTTGCAGTGTTATGGGGTGATTGTTTTATTGAGAACCCACATGTTTAGCGGTGTGTTTGGTACCTATATATATATACATATACATTCTTTTTCTTTTATGATCACCCCACCCTAGTTGAGTACTACATGTTGAACACCACTATTGTTTTGGGGGAGGGTTTCTTTCCCAAACATCCTAGTGGGAGGAGGTATAGATGGCCACCCGTTATTCCCTGATCCCTCTTCAAGGAAGTGATATCCCATGGCTCTTTGGGCTGGTTGTGGTTTGTGATGCCCAGGAGTGTGCATGATTTTTTTTCTTCCCATGGTGTCTTCGGGATGAGAGATGTTGTGATTCCCAGGTGTCTTTGGGATGAAAAGTGGTGTTGTTTGTGGACCAGGTGTCCCCTCGTGGGATGAGGGGTAGTTTCGAGGCCTAGGTGTGTGCATGTGATATTTGATGTGGTATGTGGACCAGGTGTGTGCAGCCAAGTTGTGACGTGGTTCTTTCCAAAGAGGTGGGACTTCCTGGATGTTTTTCATTTGGGTGTGAGAGAATCTAATTAGTGTGAAAGTGGTGTGGGGTACCCTATCATCAATATTCTTACTATCTTAATTAACTAGACTTTCCTTATTTGGTGATCATGATTTCATGAGGATGGGGGTTTTATTATTCCTTGATAGGTGGTATTGGTTTTGCTGTTTTCATAGGTGCATTAGTAAACTCTCCCACTTTTAAATGAGTGACTTTGGATTTTAGATCAATGAATACTCATATGCTCACCCTTTGTATATAAAATTATTTTTTGGTTTCTAGGAGGACTATGGGGACCCTTCTGGCCATTACTAGATTATACGTTGTGATAGCTGTTGTGTCTCTTCTTAGATTTGTTCTTTTTGGGTTTTGACTTTGGTTCTTTTCATTGTATTTCTAGTAGTTTTAATTTAAACATGCTTGTGGGATGGATTTTTGTTCTTTTATATATATGTATTACAGTATTCTTGAAGTTGATACATCTTGTATCCTCATATTAGCTACCATAAAATGGTAATTCCTTCTATTTTGTGAGATTTGTATACCCATGGTGTTGGTCGCCTCCTTGGGTCCTAATAGAGGTGGGACTTAGGGGGTCATTATCTCTCTTTCTCCATTCCCAACTCAAGAGGGGCATCATTGGGGAGAAAAGTTTGTGATAAGATAAGTGATATAATTTCATGTAAATACCCTTAGGAATATAGAAGTTCAGTCTTCCTAATTCTAAAGATAGAAATTCATAATTTTATAATGTTCGATGAATGAATTGTTAGAGAGAAATTCATTTAATGTGGGTGAAGAAGGGAACATCTTATAAATTTTAGAATATTAATATGTTCTTGATAAATGTTTTTTATTAGTTAAATAAATTATGTTTTAATAGGTCGTTTATAAAAACAATGTTATTTTAATTAATTAAATAAAATTTGATTACAAGCATAGTGGAAGGTTTAAAATTATAATGAAACTTTAATACAATATTAGAGACACTATTGCATTTTATTTCAAATAAAAACACCTTTATTATAAATAATAAATTATTAAATTATTTTATCAATAAATATTTTATGAAAAAATATTGTTTTCACATCATTTTTTATAATGTTTTTTAAAATAAATTATTATTTGTAAGAAAAAAGATTTGAATTTCAGTTAATATTAAAAAATAAAAAAAAATATATATTGTCAAATGTGGAATTATTATTTTTTAAATAATATTTAAATTTAAATATATTTATTCGATTAATTCGGAAAAAAATATGTTTTGTATAAAAACATAAAAAACACATGACATTATTTTGAATTACTTATTATATTAAAAAATAGAAATATGTTTTCATGTAATAAATAATTTTTGAAACTAAAATGATTATCATTAATCAATGTTAAGTATTAATTAACATATAAATTTATTAAAAAAATATTTTTTTAATGAAATAAAATTTTTAATTAATATAAATAATATTTTAATTTAAATAAATTTTACATGAATTAAAATTATACACTTTTAAAAAAATCTGTATGTATATAAACATAAATTCATATAAATTGATTCGAACAAAAATTCTAGAAAATATTATTTATTAAATGATGAAATTAAATATAATATAATAAAAAATATATTAAATTATCAATATATGAAATATATTGAATCGTTCCATTTTATTAATAAAATGAATAACTAGAAACAAAGAAAAGAAACGTATGGATATAGAGGTTAGAGATCAGAAATGAGGGACCATAGATGTCTCTAAGAAAATGAAGCCTCAATTTTTAGGGGTTGAGAGTGGATGGGGATTTTGGCCGGGCTTTGAATGCAGATTGTGGGGTCAAGCTTAGTTTAAGGATCGACTACTAGTGAAAGAGATCCAAGCAAGGATGGGGACGCTGGACGCAAAGGTGACTATACATTGTGTTAGCCTTTGCAGTGTGTGTAAGGCATGTGTTCTTATTTTTTCTGGATCTAATACTGATCTAAGAGAGTTTCAAACATAGATGCTACACCATGGAGATCTCATCGCTTTCCTTCTTTAATCCATCAGGTATGCATTTTATTTTATTTTTAGAAGTCCAATATAAATTACTAGGTTTTTTACCTGTTCATCATCATTTTAATTTCAAAAATAGTATTATATCATGAAATATATTATTTCTATCATGTATTAATTATTTTTCATCATATTATTTAATTTTATTCCTCAATTATCATAATAATTCCCTATTTAGTGTCTTTTGGATTTTTCTTTATCCAACTTCCTGGGTTAATTTAGTAGATTTATTCAATGTTGGTACCGTTTTGGAACATATTTCATTTTCTTTTAAGAATATGGTTTTCTTATTTAATTAAAATAAATAATAATCAACTAATAATCAGTAGAATATAAAATTATTTACACTTGTTTATGAGATTCATTCAATTTATAATCTTATTTTTGGATTGGATATGGACTGGAATTCAATTTCATTTTTATCATTCATATACATGTATTTGATATCTAATCAAGAGGTTGATCATAAATTTCTCAAATCCATCTATGGTGCATCTATTACTTACTTTCAGTGTATAAATATATGTGTCTAAGGGGGTTTATTTTGAATGACAGTGGCGAGGCAGAGGTGATTTTTTTGAGCGAGGCAGTTCGGTTTTTTATTATATTTTAGATCCAAAAAAGGTTATTCCTAGTTCTTTTATGGTAAGGGATTAATGAAAACAATTTAATTTCCAAACCCCTAATTTTTATTTTATAAAACGAATTTTATATTGTTAATGGATTAGTTATGAAAAATTAAATTTATATAAATTTGTGATTCATGTTTCTGTGTATGTGACTACTAATTTTAAAACCTAACTTATTCTTATGTTTTACACTTTGAAATGGATTCATTCTTTAAAAACATTATGATTTTCTATTTTATGTAAAAATATTTATAATAATTAATTGAATTATATGATGGTATTACTAATTTTCTAAATTTATGTTTTATTGAACGTTTTGTTATAAAGAAAACTTATTATTTTTATAAAATCACTTTATTAAAAATTATTTATTTTATTTCTCTATAAATTATAATGTTTTATTTTTAAATAAATATATAAATTTAATAATTATTAATAATTGATTTTATTTTAAATGTTTTATTTCATCATTATAAAAAATAAAAAATTGTAATTGTTTAATTTTAAATATATTTTTAAAAGAATTCAAATTTATTAAATTATATATATACATTTCTAATGAAAAATGCTATAATTTTATTGGTAAGAGTATTATTAATTCCGAAAAATGTTATGAATTTTGTTAGATATGGACGTAATATGTAACAACTGACATTTGATGCATTATTAATACAAACAATTGTATAATTTTAATGTATTTATATAAATTAATTTTTAATGTAAATAATTATATATATATATAGATTTCTCTTATATATTTATTTTTGAAAACTGATCGGTCAGAGATTAAAATCTTAAAAAATATTTTTCTTCATGAAAATATTTCAATTATATATTTTGGAAAATATTTTAAATGGTTTTCATTGATTAGGGAAGATCTTCAGTAAAAACACTTTATTAAATATAACATTTTTCACTTGGGTATCAAATAAGTTGATGTGGAATGGGAGGTAAACCCACAAACACATTGGAAATTGTCCTATAAGTGATATTTTTTATGTCCACATGGTTTTTATAAGATCCTCCAATTATAAAAATATTCCATAAAGAAAAAATTATTTTATCAAAATTTTTCCAAATGAAAAATCCCAGTGTTTTCATATACTATTTTGAAATGAATTTTCAAAATGAAAATATTTTTGATAAGTACTTTTTATATCATATATCTATATATATTTGATATAAAATGTTTAAAAATATTATTCAAAGAAGTATGTATAAATTCATTGCCCCTATTTTTTATAAAACCCCTTATTGGAAAATTTTATGCTCATCCATTCCATAAAAATATTTCCACCGGTATCTCTGAAGTCCTAAGACGTATGGCTTCATATAAAGAGTTAAAGAATGCGAAGATAATTAGTTAGTAGTTTTTATTTTTTACAACTCTGATAAATTTTATGTTTTTTTCTAATTCTCCAGAACCTAGATCAGAAAATTGCATAGAGTTAATATTATATTATGTATTATTACTTATCATTTATATAGAAAATGCATCCCATATTTTTAGCACTATATGTAGAAGCATGAGTTCATGGTTTTCACAGAAATAATTTTCTAGTATAGGGTAGTGTAAGACTCAGTGTATTGACTAGACTTCTATTCAATTCCTTAAAAAATTTCTGACATTAATCTATCTAAGGGAAATTGGATCAATAGTGAATTAATTTAGTGAGTGGATTCTATATCTATGTAAAATTATCCACAAATAATCAATGATAAACATCCCATCCAATAAAATTTTGAACCTAAATCATAGTGGATTGTATGGGAAAATCTTCAATAACTTTCATCATTGAATAATCTAATAGTAATCCCTCACTTGAGATTATATGACCCAAGAATTATACATTCCAAATCCAAAATTCAAACATCGTAAATTTTTCATAAAGATTATCCTTCTTTAGGATATTCAGCTTAGTTATCAAATGATATTCATGCTCTTCTATTATATTTGAATAATTAAGAATATCATATACCCGGACTACCTAAAACTGATCATGGTAATCTAAAAAAACAATATTCATGAATTCTATGAATATTGTGGAGGAATTAGTAAGACCAAATCGAATCACACTAAAATCATAGTGTACATACATTATACAGAATAATGTATGGGAATATCATCCTTCTTGACTAACAACTTCTAATAACCATAATATCCATCAATCATGGAAAAGTATTGATCTCTTTGTAGTTGATCAAATAATTCATAAATATTGGGTAGAGGATACTTTTTCATGATATTTATATTGTTATGTTATCAATAATCATTATATAGTCACTTTGTTCTATACTTTTTCTTAACAAAGAGAACAGTTTCACTCCAATGTGATAAAAATTTGCCAAATAAATCCATTTCACGATTTTATTACAGTGGTTTCATTAATTATTAAAACAATATTTGGGTCATTATACTTGGATTTTTAAATACAGTTTTATCATCAGGTATGATTTCTAATGAAAAATCAACTTCATGAAAATGTGGAGAACTAGAAAACTCTACCAGGAATACATTGATAAACTCCCACATAGTTTGAATTTCATTGATATTGAGTTTCTTCCCCAACCATCTGATATAAATTCCCCTTTTCAATAGGAATGTTGACCTATATAATGGATTTATCTTCCATCAAGATTTTATTTTTTTCATCACACTGATAAGCTATAATAGGTTTGTTTAGAATATCAAATGCACCTTCTCTTCCATGTTAATTGATGTGGTATTTATATAAATAACGTGAATCCATTCTAAAAAATAAAATCAAATTAAACAAGAGGATGAATAAAAATATGTTAAGGAAACACATTCCCACAAACTTCAACTGGAGAATAATCATAGAATTTGGATACCCTCTTCATAACATTAGGTGTTTTTTCTGCTAACGAAATATCTAATTTTTGAGGTGGTATTCTGATATCCTTATAAAATTCATTAGATATAAACGAGTGGGGTGATATAGAATCAAAAAATACATTTGTAGTTGTATAGTGGATGGTAAGTGTACCTTTCACAACGTCGTTATGGTTCCCCTCATCAGAAATAATGATCACAAGATATTTACCTTTATCTATGGTCTTAAGAGGTTGTTGCTGTCAATCATTATCATTAACCTTGATATTTTAGAACAGTTTAGCACAATTCCAATATTAATTGCATTTAAAATACTCGATTGTGGGTGATGCATTGTGTGGAGCTTTCTATCTATTCAAATCATTTTCTGAATTCTTCCTGTCACATGGAAATTTAATTTCCCAATGGAATTAATTTTCCAATGTGAAACATTTACTAGTTCCCTTAATAATATTTTACCCATTTTTACTTCCACAATTTTAGTATAAAGGATGGATCATAATCTTATATATATGGATTTTTGAATTTCTTTTAAATAAATTTTTACTTTTCAGATAAAATCCATGAGATTAATGGGTAAGTCCAATATCTATATCCACCTCAGTAGCACATGAATCAATTTAATTATAACTAATGAAGTCCCTTATGGATAACTCCGATCAGAAACTAGGTTTAATGCCACTAAATAATCGATCAAACTTACATTCATTTTAGATGATAATACCATAATCGTACCTCACATGTCTTTTCAAAAAATCTTTATTAGTACTAACTGACTCCTTATCCATCTACTTTATCAAATAAATTCTCTATTTTACGATAAATGTTTTTGGAAAGTACTTATTGAAAATTAATCATTGATTTCTATCCCACTCTATAGGTTAATTTTCATATTTTTCTCCATGTTCTTGATAATATTCCACCACTGTTTTTCTTCAGCAACCAAATAATAAATATCCATAATAACTTTCTCATGTTATGAACAATGATGAATAGTAAATATATTTTCAAGGTTACTTATCCATTTACCAAATGACTAGTGAATTAGTAGAACCACTAAAAATGGTTAGAATTGCATAATTAAGGGATAAAAAATGTATTTTCCTTCAATTTCTCATTTCGAATATCATCATGATTGATAGTTGAGAAAGTTACGTGATCATATAAATAATATTTTTCATTATTTGTCACAAAACATTTAGTTTCCCATGAGGAAAATAATTTCATTTTCTAATGAATTCATCATAAAAAAACTTATTTCAGGTTTCATCCATTTAATAAAACCGAAAAATAGAGTGTGAGCATTAATAATCATTATAGGATACCACACAATCATGAAAAATATATATAGTATATCTAAATTTTGATTCCTTCTTCTATAAAAACCATAGATTTAATATAGGTTATTCATGGTCGTTACCAAAACATTAGGATTTCATAATATTCATAGAATTATTCCTTGGGTAATTATGAAAGTTTTCTTTTAATAGTATCCAATTGTTGATGAAAAATTTCTTTGATACAATATATAGTAATAGATCACAGTGTGATTCACTATTTCATTTTCACCCTTACAAAATAGTGTTAAACTAGTTTTTTGTTGAAAATTATAAAATAATGACATATTTTACTTCATGTTTGATTCCATTATATTGTCTTTATCACTTTTAAAAAGGGAAATGATACTTGTCTTGATAATTTAATTAAAATTTGAGGGGATTTGGGGGGCCCATGATGATGTCAGAGAAAAATGGCTCATTCTACGCAGGATCTATGCACACTAGTGAACTAAGCCACACACTTCTACCAAATTGTGCATCCAAATGGGATGAAATATTTTGGGATTGTCCAAATTTCATTGGGATACATTTTATATGAAGGATCCTTAGACTCATTTGTCCATATGATGGCCTAACCAACCAGATCTGTCCAGCACACCGAATATGCAAAATGTCAAATGTGGTGTTCTATGATCTATTCGTATCTCAAGCTGTATGCTTCCAAATGAGGAAAAACATTTTCTAGAGATAGTCAGGTGGTTGGGATATAAATTTTTTATTTTCCCAATAGTGATATAAGACATTCTGGTGGATGAAAACTATGTGACAAGAGGTTTTGAGAAATATGTTTGCTCAAAACAACTTTCCCATTTTCCTATAAAATGGAACATTGGGCTCCCAATTTGTATGTTCTGGTAGGAGGAAAAGATATGGTATTTTGGAGACCCAAATTCTTATTCTCATCATCCAAGAAGTTCGTGAGCCCCCTATCCTCATAGGGGGATCAAGGATGAAGGTGAAGTTTTACTCGAGCTTCCTCCTCTCGATGTCTAGGTAAATAGTGGCGAATCATTTTGAGGGAGCTACAAACACTTGGGAGGGTGTTATGAAATTTTTTCTTCTATTGGTTTTGTCTAATTTGTGTGGTAAATATTTTTATTATTCCCTATATTGGCAAGCATATCCTCTGATTTCATTTCTATTGATATAATTAAGTGAAATATTTTTTATTTCAACACCGACTGGGTTGAGATTTCAACTGGGAGTCATGGGTTTTTCCCATTGGACAAAAAAGGCATCCTTTATATCTCACACATATATGAGATTTACTTATAATTTTATGGCCTTTAATCTATTCTTTCATTCCAATCCTTGAGAACACGATTATTGTGTCAAGTGTTGGTACTTAGTGCTACATTTTGAGACGCAAGAGGGGAATCAAGATCTTGTCCACCCTCAACCATGGAAATAAATAAAACCATGAAGAATTTTCAGAACAATGAACTATCCAAGATGTGTAGTGAATTTTAAGTGATATACTTCTATCATAATTCTCAAATCCCAACCTTATTCTATTAAATATTAAACTCTTTAAGTTATGTTATTTTCTTAAAACTATTTTCAAAATCACCCATCTCTTTTAGTAATATTTATTGAAAATACACACTATAAGCTACCAATGATCCTAGAGAGATGACAAAGGGTCTGCCTTAGATGATAAATTATTCTTTATATAACTACAAATTTGATTTGTCATGAAAAAACAGTCAAATTTTTATGCCATTTCTGGGGAGCTCTTCCATTTTAGTGCGCGTTATTGATAGATTTTTATTAATTTTGTGACTATTTATTTGTTTTATCTTATTCCTTTACATATTTCTTGTTCAGATTTATTTATTATTTAGGTTATGTGCATGACGCGTTCTACTTCGGGAGACTTAACACCATTTGAACATGAACTGGAGAGGATCCTACATCAGCGACACCGAGACACACAAGAGAACCATTCGAAGGAGGAAACAAAAAACATAGACAGTTTTCATGAACCTTAATCTTATTCTTCTATAACCTATGTCAAAACTGAAATAAACATGCATAATATGGCTGAAAACAATAAAATATTAAAATAACTAACCTCACCTGCTATTGATATCCCTCCCACCTATATTCAAATTCAAGGCGAGGCACCCACCATTGAACTAAAATATAGTTTAATTCCTTTTTACCAATATTTCATGGACATCTTGGGGAATATCTACACAAACATCTTAAAGAATTTCATACCGTGTATTTGACATTAAATCCTAAAAATGTGGATGAAGAAAAATTAAGGCTCAAATAATTCCCATTTTCATTTGAAGACACTGAAAAAGACAATATTTACTATGTTAATCCACCAATTAAAGGTTGGATGGACATGAAACACCTTTTTATTGAAAAATATTTCCCAACCTCTCGAACTACCACTATAAGGAAATAAATAAGTGGTATAAAGAAATCACAAGGGGAAATATTACATGAATATTGGGAATAATTTAAATGGTTATGTCCATGTTTCCCACACCACAAAATAAGTGATCAACTTTTCATTATGTATTTTTATGAAGGATTCATTCATATTGATTGAAATATTACTGATGCTTATATAGGTGGTGCACTAGTGGATAAGACCCCAATTGTAGCAAGAACCTTTATTGAGAACATGGAATAGTACACTCAACAATTTGCTACAAGGTCCAGTGTACCCATTCGAGGTGTCCATGATGTGTAATCTACTGAATTTGAGAAAAAGGTGGTCATGATATTCAAAGATGTAAGTTCACTTATTCGACAACTTTCTCATTCCCAAGGGAAATTCCAATATCCTCCTCCTATCCATTGTGGTATATGTTATTCTCACCCCCACTACTCTGACCAATGCCCCCAATTGAGAGAAACTTTTGAGATTTTTGAGGTAATCTTTCCAAGACTCCCCTATAAACATCCCTTTAGGCAAGAACCTTATTATCCATACAACCCTAGGTGCAAAGAAAACCAAGCCTATAAAAAAGGGGGGTATTCAATCCAACCTAAAAAACAATGGAACCAACAGGGTTAGAGTAGTGATCCATCACAACCTCCCAGATATCCTCAACCACCCAAAATGAATTTCCAATTAATCCTTACAAAACCCAATCCTAACCTATAATATATGATGAAACAATTGGTTTCTTACAATCTCTAATTCCAAAAAACCACTCAGGCATCCATACAAGACCTAAAACCCAATTTGTCCTACTAACTATCTTGGTTGCGAAATCCAAATTCATGGGTCAAGTAAACTACCATCTTAACCATTAGTCAACCCTAGAGATAAGGGAAATGTTAGTTCCATCTCCCATATGAGTGGAAACCCACTAGAACGTCAAATTTGTCCTATATTAGAGTCCTCCCCTCCTGAAGAAACCTTTATCTCAAACATTCCAAATGTTCCAAATTTTGGAAAACCTTGTCTTGAGAGAATCTATTCCAAAGGAATGATTGTGTATGTTGATGAGTATCCTAGCTAACCCATTCCTCTTCCATTTCACTAACGGGACACCAACCCTAGAAAACAAAATGAAACTTAACCCATTAAGTTAATTTTAGATATTTTCAAAAAAGTACATGTTAACATCCCCTTGATTGACACTATGAATAAAATTCCATGATACAAAAAGTTTTTGAAAGAGATGTGTACTCACAAGAGGTAACATAATGGAGATGAAAATGTGATAATGGGGAAGAATTTATCTACATTAATAGATCCATCACTTCCCACTAAGTGAAATAATCCTGGGACATTCTCGATTCCATGAACCATAGAGGAGTATTCATTTTCCAATGCTATGCTTGATTTAGGTGCTTCTATAAATGTGATGCCTCACTCCATTTACTCTTCATTATTGGTCGAGGGACTAAATACCAATGGAATTTAATTTCATCTAGCCAACCAGAGTGCTGCACACCCCTCTAGTTTGTTAGAGGATGTTCTTGTGAGGGTGAAAATTTTAATTTTTTCCTACTAATTTTTATGTGATTAAAATGGAAGATGATAGGATGAATGGACATGCCCCGATTATATTGGGGATACCCTTCTTGAAAACATCCAAAAATAATTATTAATATCCATAATGGTACGTTATCTATGTCATTTTGTGGCAACAGAGTCCATTTTGACATCCTTGATGCCATGAATCACCTCTTAGAAGACATTCATCTCTCTCTTAAAATCCAATTGATGTACTCCCTCCCTCTAAAAATACTTCTTTTTATTCCCCTAGTCCCCTTTCTATTTTTTCATCCTTGATTGAATTTATTAGTAATGAATCATGCATTGATTTTTTGGTGGTATAAAAAATTGTCATGCATTTTTATTAATTAATAATTTATTGAACACTGAGGATCCAATGACCATCGATGATACTGCTGAGCTTGTAAAAAGTCATTCCACATCTGAGGATGATACCATTGTGTAATTAGATGAGATTAGTGACCTCTCAATTTCACACAAAATCCCATAAATCCAAAATCCACCTGAATTGGAACAGAATGAACTACCTCATGATTTAAAATATTCATATCTTGGGAATGGAAACAAGTTTCCCATCACCATTTCTTGTTCACTACCTCCTAAACATGAATTGCAACTGTTTGAACTTTTGAGGATGTATAAACAATATTTGGGATGGAACCATTCTGACATTACTAGTATTATCACATCAATTTTCATACATCATATTTTATTAAATGATTAGGATAAATCGGTGAGGTAGGTACAATGTTGAATGAACGAAAACCTCCTAGAAGTTTTGAAAAAGTTAGGTAATAATAATATTGGAAGATGGAATCATTTACCCCATCTCTAATAGCCAATGGATGAGTCTCATTCAAGTAGTTCCTAAAAAACTGGCCTTATAGTAATAAAAAATGGAAATAATGAATTGGGTCTAACTCATGTGCAGAATAGTTGGCATGCCTGTATAGACTATCACTAACTAAACCAACTCACTAAAAAGGTCTATTTCCCTTTTCCATCCATTGACGAAATTCTAGAGAAGCTAGTGGGTAATTCCCAATACTATTTCCTTTATGGGTATTTGGGATACTTTCAGATCCATATTTCCCCTGAGGATCAATAAAAGAAAACCTTCACTTTCCCCTTTGGCACATTTGCATATAGGAAGATGCCATTTGGTCTGTGTATTGCTTCGGGTACTTTCTTACGATGCATGGTTATTATTTTTTCAGATTACCTATAGAAATGCATGGAAGTATTCATTGATGATTTCACAATTTTTGGGTCCTCTTTTGATGAATGATTGAGTATTCATGGTTCAGTCCTAAATTGATTTATTGAAAAGAATATTGTTTTAAATTATAAGAAATTCTATTTCATGGTGCGAAAAGGTAGAGTTTTTGGACATTTCATTTCTGGGGATGGTATCCAAGTAGGTATATCAAAATTGGATTTCATTTCATCCCTATCATTCCACAAAAATGTATGGGATGTTTGGTATTTCCAAGGTTACGTTGGATTTTAGCGTCATTTCATTCATGACATTAGAAAAATTACACTCACCCTCTCTCGGTTACTCCAAAAAAGAAATGGTTTTTTTAATAAATAATTTGAGGAAACATTTAATAAGATAAAATAGAGTCTCACTTCACCCCCGTTAATCCAAAAAACTCACTAGGATTTACCATTTGAGCTCATGTGTGACACCTCAAACTATTTAGTTGGGGTAGTACTTTCAAAAAGTGTCAATAGAGAACCACATGTCATTGTCTATGACTAAAATACTTTGGACCCTATCCAAGAAAACTACACCACAACTGAAAAATAATTTCTTCTATTGTTTTTTCCTTTGAAAGAATAAGGTCACACCTTTTGGGGTCCAATGTCATTGTGTTCTAAGATAATACAGCCCTCTGGTATCTCCTTAAGAAATGGGAAGTAAAACCACATCTCATTCTTTGGATGCCCCTCCTTCATGAATTCAAAATTGAAATTAGAGATCAAAAAGGTGCAGAGAATGTGGTTGCTAACCATATCAGTAAGAATACCCCATCCTCAAACATTTACTCATCCCCCTGTATTCCTATAAATGATATGTTTCCTGATGATAAATTATAACGAGTGAATGATGTTATTCCTCAGTATGCTGAAATTGTAAAATATTTTGTAGCATATTTCATTCCTACAGAATTCAACAAAAACCAAGAAATTTTTTTAAAAGATGAGTCTCGTTGGTACATTTGGGATGAAACCTACCTATGGAACACATGTAATGATCACGTCCTTAGGAGTTGTGTTCTCGATAGCGAGTTTTAGTCTGTCCTTAGATTCTTCCACACACTTGATTGTGGGAGCCACTTTGGTCCCCAACAAACTCCTATCAAGGTCCTCAATTGTAGTCTCTTTTGGCCAAATATTTTTTGGGATGCCCATGATTTTATTAAATCTAATCCTCATTGTCAAATAATGGGTAATGTCTCTACAAGAAATGAAATTCCACAAAAATAATTTCTCTTTCATGAAATTTTTGATGTTTGGGTTATTGACATTATGGGGCCATGTAACAGCCCGAGATTTTATGAAAAAATATTCTTTTTATTTTACTAATGTCTTGTGTTATACGCTACACCAAAAGGAGCTTGCACAACACGCATCCTTGACTTGCCTTGCATTACACGCAATCGCAACCTTCCTCGATAGCGTGTGTGGTACGTAATCCTGAGTTTCACGAAACAATGATATGCTATTAAAATATTATTAAAACTAGCCGTTATGAATAGTAATAACCACTTTTTAAATTTTAGAAATTTTAACTCTCAAAATGGACTTCATTTTTGGATTCGGAATATTAAATATAGCTTGGGATGAAATTTTGGCATTGTTCTGAAAAACATCAATTTTTGATGAATAGTGAAACTACTAAGTGGTAGGTTAAAAACTGAATTTTGCATAAAACTTAATTTTACCGCTTCTGTGAATGGAATTTCGAAAATCTGAGAGACACGGTTAATATCAAGGACTAAAATGTGGTTCAATGAGATGAAAATAATTTTTTGGTGAATAGTAACTTTTTACTTTTTTTACCACGGTTAATAGTAAATAGGGTAACTAAGGGTAAATATGATATTAATATTACCCTAACACATGTCCTAATTCTATTGGACAAGTGTAATTCGACCAAAAACAAACTTAGGAATAAAATATGACCATTTAGGCCCACTTGGATTAGATTTGGACATTTATTATTAATTTATTTAAAGAAGGGTTAAAATAGTTAAAATCAAAGTTTAATAAGTAAATCATTTTTAATATGGGGTTATACATAAGATAAATTCGACTATAAATATTAATTAGAAATCTAAAAAGATTTCCTACATGATGGTATTTTATTTGTAATTTTTAGACATCAAATAATTTAATTTATTTATGACACAAAGATGATGCAGTAAGTAATCTTATTAATAAAATATTGACATAATTGATAATATAAATACCAAAATAAATGTAATTTAAGACTTTTTATGACTTCCACTAATTTTCTAGGTTACTATGATATATTAATGTTGATTTAATCAACTTGGTTCGAACATATAATTCTTTTATGACTTTCACAAAAATCATATATCAAATAGTGTCAAAATTGACACAAAATAGTTTTTAAATCAAATATTATATTAATAATTGTTATTTTATTCCTAAAAATCTAAGGTTCGGCCAAATGACTTATATAAGGATATATTTATTAATAATATACAATTTGGGGTTCTTTTGGCATGTTATAGTAAGTTTATTAACCATATAGTGAAAGAAAACAAAAAGACATGGTAAAAGTTAAATTATTTAACTTAGAGTTAAATCTAATTGATAAGGTTAAAATAATACACTAAACTTGTCTAAATACTATTGGTTGATAGGATTTCGATCCCTCCCCACCTTATCTTAGAAATAAGACCCTTTGGAACCATTATAAACCGATTTTGACTTTAATATAAAATAATATTTTGAGATATTCCTAAGGTGCCCCTCTCCTCCCTTATAAAAGAACACCTCCTCCCCCTCCTCCTCACACCAAATTGAGCACTCAACCTCGGCCAACCCCTGCCATTTTCTCCTCTCCAATTCCCTCGAATAATCCTAGAGGTCCTGGTCTTCTCCAAAGACCAATCTTAGTTCCTTAAGTGGAGGATTCAAAGAGGCGTTCCAAAGAAGAGGTAATATCCATTACTGATCTTTTCAATTTCTTTCTTCTTCAACTTCTTCTTCTTAGGTTGTTTCATTATGAAGTAATAACATAAGTATCACTCATATACTGATATGTTATTATAAGTATGAAACAAACCTATTTCACCATCTATCCATCCTACGGAAAAAGAAATCACCGCGCGTGCGTACGTACGGAATACCGTCTCCACGCCGTGGTGTAATCTATTTTCCACCACCACCTTACATGGATGGGTATAATGGTGTAAAGAATAACTATACATAGTTATTACAACATCATATTGATTCTGATATATTGTATAATCCACTCCAATTCAATTCAATATTTATAGAAATGATATCATCGCTCGTGCGTACGTACGGAATACCGTCTCCACGACGCGATGAGATTCATTCTCCATGTTAACCATTTAAGAATGATTATAATGTATATATAAGAAATAATAATGAAATATATGACATTATAAAGCTACTGGATTTATGTATATATATACATATGTATGTCATCTACTTACTTCCATTTCAAGACAATAAGGAAAGGAAAACAGCGTTCATGCGTACGTACGGACTACCGTCTCCATGAACGGTGTTTTTCATTTTATTTATCTACCTATTATATATATATATATACTGAATATATATGATATATAAATCATATTTTATATTCTGGAAGTAAGTAAATCATGATATATGTAATAATGATGTCAAGAACAACAAGTCAAAACACCTACGATAAATGAAACGATTTTACCCAAAACGCTTCTTTAACATGGAATTTACAAAAGAACGGGTAATATAATGTCATAAGTGAACCATATATGATATCATAACAATGAATATGATTCTGTAATAAGTCAATAACATGATTTAAATCATTATACAGTAGGTTCGGACAGTTACAAAGCAAGTCGGACCTAAGGTAAGGGAAATATCACAATCTCATTTTTATCCGAGATTGTTTATTCGTAAGTATTTACTGGGGTGTATTTTATCATCCACATCCATGTTCCCTCAATATGTAATATTGTTTCCATCCACTTGCAATAGTTTAAATCCAATTTTACCTTTAGGTGAGTTTTTAGTAAAGAATATAAAAGGAATCTTTTGTCGTTTTTCCGTACGAGGTACTTTTTGACTTTTCCGACAAAAGTACGAAGAATGTTTTTTTTAACTTATACGGCATGAATGGATTTTTAAAACATTATTTCCAAGAAGCTTCCTTTACAAGTTTTCAAGTTTATTTTTAATCAACTTCTTTTAGTTTAAAGTTTTATGACATGTTAAGAAAGGAAAAATGTTTTTGAAAAAGAAAGGATATTTTCCTCAAGAATGGAGTTCAAGTGTTTTATCAAAATTATTTTCCATCTAAGATAATAAAGGGTTCTGTTTTTATCCCTATTATTACATGGATTTGATTATGTTGTGATGGAAATATTTTTATGAATTCCTTTACCTTATATGAATTGTTTTATGATGTCATGTTGTTTAAGAATCCCATTTTTATTACATGGGTTATGCTATGATGTATGTTTTATGATTATGTGGCACACATAAGAAAGGATTCATTATAAGATGGGTGGGACCTATATCTCCCTCCAATGCATTGGGTAAAGATTTTATATCTCATGAGATAGACATGGCTGGAACGGAAGGTTATTTTGGTTCAGTGATACAGGACTGAAACGAGGAGTGAACTCGGTTCAGAAAGGGACTTTGTCCACTAAGATAGTCTTGGCAATGAGTCATGACTAACAAGAAATGATTTTCCATGATTATGTGTGCATTCCACAAAGTTTCAAGTTTTATGTTATGATTATGGGGATCTCATTTTCAATTCTATGATTTATCCCATGTTATGATATTATGAGCTCTTTTGCAGGTCAAGATTTCCAAAAGCTACGTTCTTATGTATATGATGTGATTGATATTTCTTTTGTTTACCCTTACTGAGAATTTGAGCTCACCCTTTTTTGTTTTTCTTTCCCCAGGATATAAAGAAAGGTTTTAGGTAAAAAAAGGGGAAGATCATTATGGGAGATATTGAAGATCTTTCACCACGTTTAGAAGATTACGTTCCGAGTTTCCAAAGACACTAAACTATTACGATCCTTGTGTGTGTGTTTTTGTAATGTACTAAGTATTCCGCAAAAGTAATGTAATGTCAATGTACGTCAGGATACGGGTCATTACAGGCCATTTCCAAATTCCATTGGAAACTTGTACATTCTTCTGGTAGTTGATTACATGTGTAAAATGGAAAGAGGAACGAGCTACAATGACTGATGATTCTAAGGCAGTTATATAATTTCTATGAACCCAATTTTTCTGTGGGTTTGGATTACCTAGGTTTAACACTAGTGACCAAGGTTCTCATTTCTACAACCGAACAACACAATGACTTTTTCATTGGTATAGGGTCGGTCATCGATTGTCTAGTGCATATCACCCACAGAGCAATGGAAAAGATGTGGTGTAAAATAGAGAGGTAAAAAATTCTTGAAAAAAAGGTTCAACCCAATAGGAAATATTAGATTCTTATACTTGATGATTCTTTATGGGGTTACCATACTGCCTTTAATAATACCATTGTCATGTCACCCTATCGGCTGGTGTTTGGAATGATTTTTCACTTCCCCGTTGAGATTGAGAACCGGGCCTACTAGGCCATAAAACAATGAAATACTAATCTTTCTAGTGCAGGTGCTCAAAAGAAGTTGTAGATTCAGGATCTAGAAGAAAAGATAATAGATTCATCTAAGAACTATATGATTTATAAGGAGTGTACCAATGCTTCCCACGACCATATCATCCTTCATAGTTAGTTCCACATTGGGAATAAGGTCATCCTCTATAATGCAAGGTTGAAGTTTCATATAGGTAATCTTTGTTTCCATTGGTTTGGACCATACACTATTACTAACATCTCTCTATTTGGTGTTTTCTAGGTTAAAAATGAAGAAACCAAGAAAACATTCACTGTAAATGGGAAGCGGCTGATGCACTTCCATGGATCCATTCCAGAGTCCCTGATAGAGGAAATCCATGTTAAAAAAGCATTCTATGAATAAAAATCACCAAGTTTTATCCTTCCTTTTCATATTCTCTTTTCTTACAGTGAAGACACATCACAATTTAGGTGTAGTGGGAAGGTAATATTCTTGGGTTAGGTAAAAATTTTCACCAGCTTTCTTATTTTTCTCTTTTTAGCGTGCTGAATTGTCTTGTTACATTCCCCCTTCCCTCCCCTTCTCTTTTTTTCCAGAATATTAATTTATTATGCCCACATTATAATGGAAAATGATGCCCGTTTAATCATGGAAGTTATTGAAAATGCATGTGGAATGTCCATATTTCATGTTGTTTTAACATTAAAAAAAACATCTTGATGAAATGTTCATTTTAGAAATAATTCAATACTATAGTGTGATTTTTTTATATTTGGTTCATTGTTGATGATATAAATTGTAGTATCATATTTCAACCTTTGGGAAGAATGGTTCCCTTCTCTATGAATAGTTTATAGGGAAAATTATGTCGCTTAATCTCTCTACACATTTTTTCACCCAACCATGAAGTGTCCAAATTTCTTACTTAATGTAAGGTAAGTATAAGTTAGGTTGATTTTCATTACTTTTGAAAATCATTTTTTATACGTTCGTTCCTTATCTGATCTATTTCATTACTTTACAAGAATAACCTATGTGTGTGTACCTGTTATCCGATTGTTGTATGCCATATAAAAACAAAAGAAGGTTGTATATTGGGCAGGTCAAAAACCACCCTTCCTTGAATTTTGATCTTCTTATAACTATTACAATTAGTGTAGTGAGGAGATCAAACAAGGGTTTGGAGAATACTGTGAGATTTTTTCAAGTGCAATTTTTGAAAAAAAATAATAAATGAGGGGATTGATGAAATGTATAGCCTATGGGGATATCTATTTCTAGAGCTTATGGTTTGACTTCTGTCAATGATTAAGTGAGTGGGTCTTGATATTTGATTTCAAAGTATGTGGGGCATGTTCAGTGAAAAGGACATTGTAAGTGGACAATTATTAAAAAAACATATATTAACTCAATAGAAAGTGGAAATAATAGCATGAAATGGGCTTTCACACACACATATATGGAGGATTAGTGACATGATTAACTTTTAAATTAATTTCTATGGTTGGTATCATGTATCTCTTGAATTTCATTTGGATACAATTTTTGAGAGGTCTTTTCCAATCATTATTGGGAATTACTCCTTGGTGTGTTTTTTGGTCACATTTATATCAGGAATTAAATTTTCCTTCAATGTTAAATCTTCATGTAGTTGGAAATATCTACATGAATAACTTTTAAAAATAATAATTTTCCAAAGAGTGCAAAAGTTTTTGTGTGGGGGTGTGCTCGCACCATGATTCACTGATTCATTTTCTCCCCCACAACACTATGTTAAACTAGTTTTGTGTTGAAAATTATAAAATGATATCAAATTGAACATCCTTTTTTATTCTATTATTTTTTGTATATCACTGTTAAAAATGGATATGATATTTTTTTTGATAATTTCATTAAATGTGGAGGTGATTTGGAGGACCCAAGATAATGTCCAAAAAAATTGGCCAAAATACCCTGGATCTATGAACACTTGTGGACTCAACCACAACTTTCTACCAAACCGTGCATCCGAATGGGATGAAAATTTTCTAACATTCCCAAATTTCATTGGGATAAATTTCACATGAAGGAACATAAGACTCATTCCTCAATATGCAGGCCCAAATGAACAGATCTGTCTAGTACACCCAATCTACATGAAGTCAAAAGTGATGTGTTGTGATCTATAAATATCTCAAGCTGTAGGTGTGCGAATGCATCCAAAATTTTACTGGAAATATTCGGGATATGGTGATAAAATTTTTATATTTTTTATAAAGAATGATAAGGATTTATGGAGGTAGAAAACTATGCGACAAGTTGTTTTAATAAATCTGTGTGCTCAAAACAACCTTCCCATTTTCATATAAAGTGGCACCTTGGGATCCGTATTTGTATGTTTGGCCAGGAGGAAAATCTCCGGTATTTTGGAGACCCAAAGGATTCCACTAATCATCCAATAAGTTCAAGAGTCCCTTATAGTCATAGGGGGATCATGTATGAAGGGAATGTTCTACTTGAGCTTCCTCCTCCTCTCGATGTCAAGCTAAACTGTAGACGATCATTTCGAGGGAGCTATAAACATTTGGGAGGGAGTTATGGCAATTGTTATTCTAATGGTTTTGTGTAATTTGTGTGATAAATAATTTTATTATTCCATATCATGAGATTAATCTCCTTTGATTTAATTTATATTGATATAATTAAGTGAAACATTGTTTATTTCAACACTGATTTGGTTGAGATTTCAAGTTGGAATCTTTGATTGTTCCGATTGGAAAAGAAAAGAATCATTTCTATCTCAAACATATATGATATTTCAGTATTATTTGGTATCCTTTAATCTATTAATTATTTCCAAAAACATAAAAACATGATTGTTGTCTCACGGGTTGGTACATTGTGTAAATTTTTTAGAGTCAAGAGGGGAATCAAGATCTTGACAACCCTCAACCAAGGAATTAATAAAAACCATGTGGAATTTAAAAAAAAGGACTATCCAAGATGTGTAGTAAACTTAATGTGATATCCTTATCTCATAATTATTAAATAAACACCTTATTCTATCAACTATTATACTCTATATGTTAACTTATTTTTTTAAAACTGTTTCCAAAATCACCCCTCTCTTTTAGTAATCTTTATTAATAATATGAATTATAAACGACCAATACTCATTGAGAGACGACCTAGGGTCTTCCCTAGTCTAAAAAACTTCTTCAAATAACTATAAATTTGACATTTCATTACAGAATAGTCAGTAACCCATACATTTAATACATATATATTAATATTTATAGAGGAATATTCAGTAAACAAAATTACTATCTGTTACAGAACCATTAATGTCTAGTACATTTGAAAACTTGGTAACACAATCAACTATGTCATAAAATATTTAAACCATCTCCCACTTATTTTTTTATAACCTGCACCCTTCTTAGACATGTCATTCTTAATAATTTTCTTCATGGTCTTGGGGAAAGGAAACACAAGAAAAGGGTTAGATCAGATGCTCAGTAATGGTAATTAAGGTAAATATTAATAATCACATAATCATAACATGATAATAAGGGTAAATAACATGATATTAGAATTTGTAAACCATACCCTACATATCAAATATCACAATATTATTTCACCACATAAATCTTAGTAGTTTATAGGGGTAGAATCATAATAGAATCAATGAACATGAACCATGGATGTTTAACATAGGTAGAAGACATTTATTTCTAGCATACAAAAATGTCAGTAGAAAAAATTATTTTCAAGTCTATCATAGTGGAATTTTTTCACTCCAAAATATATCAATGTAGTCAAGGTTTAGTCCCAATATTATCATAGTGGACATAGTCTCTTACTAAACAGGATTAACTCCACATTCTAGTCATATTTATCTCATGATATTTCAATCTTTATCCAATGCATTGGGGGGGGGATATATGTCCCACCCATCACATAATGAAAATAATGCATAGGTCATCCATAATATCATAAAAATTATATCATATATTATCCTGTTACAATAAATGCGTTTCAAATACATTTCAATATTACATAAACCATGGAAAAGAAATTTATTTCAAAACAAATTTATCATAGAATATTACATGGAAATGAAATGGGTTTCATAAACACCATTTGATCAAAAACATAAAAAAACAATATAAATAACAAGGATTGAATCATTAAATCACATCCCCAGTATAGTATAATGGAAGTCCAGAGTTTTTGTCTTTGATGAATATAAATAACATTAAAATATCACTAAACTTTCTTGAGGAAAATTTCCTTAACATTTTGAAATCACTTATTAAAATAATGCACTATTATTTTTAAAAAAAATAAACATGTAAAATTATAAAGAAATATTCAAATAAATATTATTCATGATGGTGGGAAAATCCATTCATACCGTATAATCTAATGAACATTCCTTCAATATTTTTGCCATTAAAGTCACAAGTTACCACATTTATAAAATAACATAAATACAATATTAAAAATATTTTATAAAAATAAACCAAGGGTAAAAAGGACTTTAAAAAATCATATGTGAACATTAAATACCTTATTTAAAATATTTCAAAAAATTATTGATATGGAAGAATTTATTTTTCGATCAAAAAGAGAAATAAAGTTATTTTTAAATTAAATTGTTCTTCATTTTCTGTGTAATTAAGATGGGTTAAATGAATAGAGAAAAATATTTTAAAGAATAACTAGATGAAAGTAAAATTTATGAGTTTTATTGAGTGGTATTTCATAATATTGCATCATAAAATCTTAATCATAAACAATCCAGATAAACAACGAGATTTGTAACATAAAACCCCTTACCACTTTGGATACTTTTGAATCATAAGCCCCTTGAAATAAATAACCTTAAATGGATATTTAAATCCAAATATATTTTATAAAATTAATATTAAAATAAATTCATGGGTAGTATATCCACCACACAAAATAAATAAGTGGTGAATTTTACTTTTGTCCCATGGAAATAAAACTGAGATTAATATCCCTTACTACATTGGTAACTTTTGAATCATAAGCCCCATTAAGGAATAAATTTTAATTTTAATTTAAATATCACAGAAATAAATAAATTCATGAAATATAATTTTAAATTTACTGTATATTAACCTCATATATGAAGATATATTCATAATACTACATATGTCCTGAAGAATAAATTTTGAGATGAAATTCCCTTAGCTCGAGTTCTCCTTTCTTCAAACGCTCTATAAAATCATATATCATTAATTGTAAATTAATTATAATGATATAATTGAGTAATTTTTATTCTTATAATTTCATATATATTCCCTCTATAACATCTGAAAAACCCATTTTATCAATAATTCCATATTATAATCGTCATTTATGTGTGTTAATTGTTTCGTTTATCATGAGTATTTCATATCAGTAGTTTCGATGCTTGAAAATTTATCTTTGTTAAATTATAAAAAAAAGTATTAATAATTATATAAATATAATATATATTCATTATATAAATATTTATAGTTTTCCATAAAATTTAGATATATAAAAATGAATTACATCTCTTATGGAGACGGTAGGCTATACATACACATGAACACTATTTTCATTTGTAGATTGATTTAACCAAATAAAGGTAAATATTCATTCAACATTTAATGGTTATTACTATTATATAAATATATAATATATATTATTAAAATTCATCCTTATTACCATTCATGTAAACTATAAATGAAAAAAAGAATCACATCACTTCTTGAATGTGGTAATCTACACGTACAAATGAGAAACATTATCGTTTTCCAAATTATTAGATTGTAAGAAGTTAGACATGATATTATAAACAAATATGAATAAATATGTCATAAATATTATATATAAAAATTTAATCCAATATAAAATCCTTCTATAAGAAATGGTGATGAAAAATTAATTGTATCACTTCGTGGAGAGGGTATGTTGTATGTAGGAACAAGTGATACATCGACTTCTCATTTGATGGAAAAAGGGTGTATAATAGTGTATTAATAATCATAATAATAATTTATAATTTAAAAGAAAAAAAATTATTATTTTATATTAAATTATACATATTTATTGGAAGTAAATAATAGTTTAAAAGAAAGTTATAGGTTAAGGCTATTACATCTTCTTTAAATGACTTCTTTAAATCCACTTTAAAGGGCTCTAGGGATGGTCTTTTGGGATGAAAAGAACATATAAAATATGTATAGGGATGTTCAAAAGTAAAAATAGTATATTTTTTTTGAATAAATAAGGCTTAATAATGTTTAAATTGGTGATGGAGGTGGTTCCCTTTCATAATTGAGGTTATATTAACTTTTTGGAATTTCTCAAAATATCAAATTATAAAAAATAAATTATCAAGATATATTCCTCCAAATGGATAGGTATTCAAATGTAAGGTTGTATAGGGAAGAAATACCATAAAAATATAAATTATAGATGTTTTTGTCTCATTTTAAACCTTATTATTTCGATTAACCCTTACTTTACCAAATTTAGTTTTAATTATGGTTAAACCTTTTTCTATATTAAAGGGTTATAATTATTTACTTCTAAAGTGACAATTGTCCCATAAATGGAACATTTATTATATTTTATACAATATAATATAAAAACGTTCTAATTTTAGTATTTTATTATTTTTAAATAAATTAATAAAATATAATTTTGTTAAAATATGATTAGTGTCAATTTTGAAACTATTTATTTAATTTAAAATTGAATACATCTCAATAAACAAAGGATTTAAATATATTTATTACAAAACTCCCTAAGATGTCTAATAGCTTTATAAATTATTTTTTCACATTAAAAAATATAATTTATATGACTTTTAATATTTTTAATATCATTTAATTTATTTTTTTATTAAATAGATAAATACAAAATTGGTGTTTCATACGAAATTGATGTCATTATATAATTAATAAAAATTAAAAAAAATTATATCATGAAGAAAATCATATTAAACTCAATATATACTCTTATATTTGTTCAAAACATACTTTTTCCCCATTCGAAACATAAGTGATATTAAAAATAGATTGTGAGATTTTGTAAATTCCATGGATTTAAATATTATATAGAACATTTTCTTGTAAAGGTGTCCATTAAGCCACCAAAGTTAAAGAATAATGTAATAATGGAATAATTACCTTAATTAAATAACCATTATGTTGAAAATTGTACTCTTATTACTTATTTTTTATCTAGATTGACATGATTTACTCTTTACAAAGGTGATAACTTTTACCTCAGACTATATTCATATTTACTGAAAATAAAAGGGGCCTAATTACCATATTTGAACATAATTATTTTAAATAATTAACTAATTTATTATAATTAAATAACAATAAATTTTCCTGATTATTTTTTACGTAAGTGTGATAAATGTGATAAAAACTATATAAAAATCATTTTATGCATACTTTTGGATTTTTTCTTATCATATGCCTAGAATTTTTACTGAATTTTTAAACCATTTTATCAATAAAATAATATATACTTTTAATTAATGTAATTATCCAATAATTATTAATTTAAATTATTAACATAAAAAATTCCTTAAGTGCAGAATTTTTATGATGAAAAGGCATCACTTTTTTTGAATAAGTTTTTAACTATAATAATTTGATAACTAATATATTAATTTTATAAATATGTAGACCATATAATTTAAATAACCTAGTTATTACTATTCATACCCATTAATCCAATGAATAGACGACAACAAAAACAAAATATTATAATAATGTTATGAAATTGGTCTAGACTTGTTGTTGTGTGTAACACAATTCATTGAAGAAATAATTTTTTTTAATAGACTTATTTTATAAAAAACATAGTGTGTTAGAGTAGTAAACTGGTTGAAACCCATAAATACAGTCCTATATAAATTTTGAGTGTCCACTCGCTATACATAACCAATATATAACTTCAAAAAATATTGAGCATTTAAAAAAAAGGAAAAGGCACAAATAACTTCTAGTAAAAAACCCCCAAAGGATGGCCTAGAAACCACCCATGTTCTTTCATATCAATCCACTTCCATTTAATACATTAGGTAAAAGATTAGGTGAAAATTAAAAATACACAAAGTGTTGTCTAGTTGAAAACCCTTAAAGGATGGCTAATGAAGAAGTCCAGTCTTCAATCACTGATCCTCCCTATTTAACGGCTTAAGAAAAATTTAGAGTGAAAAATGGAACATGTGACAATATTTTAGCTAATAAAAACAATCCCTATAAAAATTCAAGATATGCTCACTATAGCTACTAGAATAGGAGAAATATAGAGATGATTCTATCTGCCCTCAATAGTGAACTTTTACTATTACATGGATAAATTTTCATTCACGGAAAGTACACCTCTATATATTGAGATCCTTGTCCCTTTTTAATGATAACGTACTACATAAATTTAAAATTATATCCCTTTTCCTTGATAATTCATTTAAAATCTATTAGAATAACCTTTATGGTGATCAATCCCTTCATTAATATCCTTGTATATACGAACTTACATTGTTATATTGATGTGTAAAGTATCACTAACCCAAAACCATGAGTTAATATCCTCCTATTAGAATTCAAAAAACATGATCATATACTCATAGTTTCCCTTTACATAAAAATTATTAAACTATGTATCTAATTCAAAAAATGACCCCCTTTCATGGTAATGACAACTACTCCATGAATCATGCCTACTAACTAGAGGTATAATCTTATCCAAAGGAGAACCCCTATGATATTTCGTGATATTAATGTGCAATCCTCTCCATTACCAATGGTTATATTATTACCTCCTATATCTATTTCCTATTGACTCAAATATTATTATGTTATGATTTATATATTCCATGTATAAAATATAAAAATGGATTCAAATACCCTTGATTTACTGCATTCATTTCTCATTACCATTATCAAATAAAGATTATCAAATCCTAATTTTGTATTCATTAATTTATGGGTAATAATGTTTTATGTAGAAAAGGATGCTATGATTTTAAGTTCTTCTTTTGGAACTTCAAATTCATTAAATTGTAATAATACCTTTCGAAATACCAAATCATTGAGTTGAGATTCACTTTTTGGGAAATTTCTTTTAGGTACATGTTCCTCATCACATGACCTTAAACCATATAAAATAATGGTCTATCTTATAATACCTTAAACTATTTATATTGGTCCATTCTATTTTAAATAATTCCATTACATAAAATAATTATTTATATTGGATTTCCAGGTGTATAAGTTTAAATATTCACATCATGTCTGGTCCAAAAAACTGCAATAGGATGAACCCATTTTAATTTATCATGTTCTGATTATTGATATATATAGACCATATATCAAGAACTACGTTTGACTTGATTCTTATTCTTATAGTATATATAGTGATTTTTAAGCCACTTTTCCTTGGACATACCATAATATATATTTTACCCCTCTCCCCAGTATTGATAAATTTTCCAAATAACATTGGGTTTTATTCATCCATATCTCACTTGTTTACACAATCACTCCTTTTTATTATCGCTTGTGTATGATCTTAATATGTGCATAAAATCATTTACAAGAATAGTGTGTGTATTTATTATTATTATTATAGGATACATAGTGATGTATGAACCACTTTTCATATGTCTAAACACAATAAGTCATTTTTATCATATCCCTAATATTAATACCTTTTCCAATTTACATCAAGTTTTATTATTACTTGTCTCACCATGGATTTCATTCATCACATTTGATTTCCCCTATGTATGAGTCAAATATATATGAACACTATTTTACATGAACTACATCTAGATTTATAATTATTCTTATGGGATTTATAGTTATATATAGATCACTTGTCCAAGACCTAGCCACACAATTAATTTTATTACTAACTCTTATGGTTTATAATATCCCCATTCATGTTGGAGTTTTTCATCAACCATACATTGAGACACCATATACTGAAATAAAAACGTATTATCCTACATATTATAATAGATATAATTTTCGTTATGATTCTATATTATAATGAAATTCCCATTTTAAGATCTACATGTGATTTGATTCCTAATTTTTCAAGATACACAACGATGTCAAAATATATTATCTCACATCCTGTCCTAAATTTCACTTTCATTACATTACCCATATCTTCTATGTACTTGGACATACCAATTCACATTAGAGTTTATTACATTAACCCCATACTAATATATATAATTCTTAATGTTGATTTTTCATATTTACATCTCAAAAGAAATGAGTTTATTATTCTTCATGGAAAAATAAAATTCTCTGAGGCGAGATCCCCCTCATTGAAAAATGAATCAATTGAGTTGATATCATCTCCAAAGAAATTTAAAATCCTGAATTCAATATCATACTCATGGTAATATAAATTTCTTGATTCATGATCAACCTCATAGAATTACAAATACCTTGAGTTGAAACCCTCTTTATGGATTTAACAAAATTCTCAACACAAGATTATCTTCATGAAAATTAAAAGCCATGAGTTGAGTTTATCCAATTAGAAATAAAAATTACTCATCATCCTAGAACTGGGAACCCATAAAACATGATTAAATATTCTAATATTGGTGTATAAATCATGGAGTTGATATAATATTGGTGAAAATAATACTTATGAATCTCTATTGGGAACTTACCTGATGTTACGGGAATATGGGAAGTTGATCAATTTTACATCAGAATCAGATTCATTTCATTCATAATGAATCTAATTCTATGAGAATAATTTTTTGTCTTCATTAAAATGTGCTCTATTAATTTTTATATCATTAAACTAATATAATTATGACTCAAATTACATGGGTTTATTTGAATATGAAGGAGTGTAATATTCAATGAATAAGACACAAATGAGATCTTTTTGTATTGAATGACTAATAACACACCGAGGAGTATCGATACTTAAAAAATGTTTCCCAATTTTGTGATGTGGTGGGGATAACCTCCCACTAAGATTAGGCTATGTATTCCATCCATTTCTGATGAAAAAGTTGTCAAAACAATAAAAACCATATTTAACGGTAATTTATGCATATTTTGGCCATAAAATACAACTACTATTTGTGAACACTATAAGGAGGGGAATATTTCATTTCAGAGGATTTAAATTTATAGGTCATTGATATGAAATAGAGACTTGTAAGAAAATTTATATTCATTTGAATTTATAATATTATTGTGGGTTTTTTCATTTTCCATGCCTGTAGCCCACCTTACGCACCGTACCAATTATGTTACATAGAATTTCCTTCCCTTTACATCCGTGTAATACTACAACAGCCTAGTATTGGTTACCCAAGATGAGTATTTCCTATAAAAGAACCCCTGACCTTCCATATCTATATAGGTTGTTAGGACTAGATAACATATGTGAACAAAGCATAACCCTCATGCTCAATTGCACATGGGCTTAGAGAGACCATACTCAGATGAAACCCCACATTAAGCAGTCAGCTCCATGACCACTACTACTATACAACCTGATAAACCTACACATTTTATTAGAAATACTCATGTACTTGCCCAAATTATTTTATTCACACACTAATCATGCATCCTTAGATATACCTAGGTTCCATGAGTGGTTAAAATCACCCATGTTGAATATTTAAAATAAAATAACACAGAAACTCCCATTTTATTTTAATTTCATAAAAAATGAGGCACTAGGGATGGAGTTTAGATGAAGTGACACATGAAAAAAACATTAGCAGTGATGAACATGAGAATGCATAACCTCCTTTTTGTGATTTTCAAATCCAAACCTATAATGATGGGGTTCAAAAATTCTAAAACAAGGCCCTCAATATTAGAGTCACCCCCTACCCACTGAACCATCGAAGAACCAATCACATAGGTTCCAAAGCACCTAGGAATCCATTTTCATACACATCCCACTCAGAGCTATACTAATCCCTAAATTGTGTACATTGGCTCCACTTTTCCCAGGCCTCCTTTTTGGTAACTTGGGAACCCATTATGCCCAGGACACCTACGAGGGTGCCTATTTTCCAAGGTCATGTTCTGGTGTTCTTATTATCCCATTCTATTGGTATTGCCCCAACCACCATCAGTTGGGATTAGTGGTGGACTATGGTCTCAATCCTTTGACCCTATAAATATTCCTCATTAACTGACCCCAGGAAAAATGAGAATCCTACCATGAAATTTATTGGATGGTTCATATATTATTTAGGTTGTGATACCTATAATATTAGCCTTAATACTAGAGAAAATTGTGAACTGATATCCTACTATTGGTTCCCCAAAACACCATCAGTCAGTATTATCCTATTTGTTCCTAAAATACCTTGATCCAAGATTCTCCTCTTGAATTCATCATATACCATGTGTTGTGATAATCCTTTTGGTTAATAATATGTATTGTGTTTAGGTTCTCTCATTAGTTTTCTCATATTACCTGAGTTAACATTCTCCTCATGGTTTCACTAAATTCCCTTAGTTGATATTCTAATATTGTTTGCTAAAATAACTTGAGTTTATATACTCCTATTGGTTTTATCATATATCTTAATTCAAGATTATCTTCTTGGATTCCTCATATTCCTCAAGTTAATATTCTACTATTTGTTTCATTATATGAATTTAGTGTACTTATTCTATTGGTTACTAAAATACCTTGAATCGAGACACTCATGTTGGTTTAATCATATGTTTGCATTGAGATAGTCTTTTTATTTTCCTCATATTCCTTGAGTCATGATTTTTCACATGGTCTCCACACATTACTTGAGTCGTGATTCTCCCCTTAGTTTCCTTATATCCCACAAGTTGAGATTCTCTAATTGGATTCTAAAATACATAGAGTCAATATACTCCACTTTGTCTCATAATATTCCATGATTGAATATAATTCTATTGGTTTCCTAATATACCTTGTGTCGAGATAATCCTTTTTGTTTCCTCGTATTATTTGACTCAAGATTTGCCTCTTGGTTTAGTTATAATCCATGTGTAACGATTATCCGCTATGTTCATAAACATTGTTAAATTTACTCATGTTTCAAGTGAAAGAGAAAAGGGACGCTAGTGTGTAAGTACCCCTTCAACCCATTTCTAGGGACATTTTCACATTGTATACTTCTCCACATGAGTTTAAACATCCTATAAATGTTCATGGATGCAAAAAACGTAAAATTCATCAATGTGGTATTCATCATAAGACCAAAAAAATTATGAAATATCTTTTTAAATGGAACCAAACTACATGGGATATGATTCCATTCACAAGTATATAAATGAACCCAATTTTACATGCTTGATCCAAAATCTATATAACCACATACCACCCATTCATAGGATCCCAATGTCTCAATTCATAGTGAAAATTTATAGAGTTAATATTTATATGGCTTCATATTATTTTTTATCAAGATACATCTATCAAATGAGAGACAATTTGATCTCTATATACTTTTCTATCTTATATTAATGGTTCTAATTAACAAATTTATCTATTGTTGTTACTTTAATGGATTTCAAAAACATGTATTAAATCATTTTGAGATCCTCAATCTAGAAAATAGGACCCATTACGAGTTGATATAAACTCATGTTCACTCATCTAAAAAATTATTCAATCTTTACCACCCTAGGTGATCAGGTGGCTATCCTTATTTTGAAATTGGGAGAGTCACATGAGACATAAAGTAACCAAAAAGTGCACTCATGGAATGAAAATTCACCAAAAAATCCTGAAAATATTAGTGGAGTTTAACCTGAACAAATTAATGGATTATTGTTGTTAAATTTTTTAAAATAAACTCAAAAAATTGATAAAGTAATTGAATTAAAATAATAGGAAACAAATTTTTCAAAAACATATACTATCACACACCAATTAGAAAAATTCAACCAAACCATGTGTAGACACACCATAAAATTGAAATAAAGACATAAAAATCATTTCATTAATAAAAAAAATCTTACATAAAATAACCAATAAAAAGAAACAAATAGTTACAATTTCATATATTAGACACATGGTTTTGGTATGTTAAGTTAATACTTGATGTATATTTATTTTTGGGACTTTAAAGGTGAATTTAAGATAATTTGGGAAATTTTTCTTAGGAAGAGGAAGTTTAAAAGGAGTTTTATGATAAGGGGGAAATGCATCATGCATAGGAAATTGTATTAGTTGATTTAGGGGATCCATAAAGAATCACAAAGCTATATTTGTGGTCTATATAGACAAATCATAACAATTCTATAAGCTAGATAACCTTCCATTTGGATATGTGTGGTCTATGTAATGGTCTTCAAGACTAGGCAACAAAACTATGACATCACGTTAAATAAGAAGTAGAAATTTTATTTTATTTTAATGATTTTTTTCTTTTGGATTATTATTAATCTTCTACATGTGGACCTCATCCTTGTAATTACTTTAGGTAATTTTTGTTAGATTTATACATTGATTTATTTTGTAAACAAAGATAGATAAAAAATTTCATTTATGTATTTATTTTAAGAAGTTTAATTTTGTGAATTTTAATAAAAAAATTATCTTCATAGAATTTATTATTGTGATTAATCAATTAAAGGGTGTGATATGGTTTTTTAAAATTACATTTTAGGTAGACAACAATAATATTATTAAAATAAAAGTGCATATCTTAAAAAAGAAGTTTGGAGTAGGAATGGTCACTATGAGTATTTGATTATTTTATTTTTTTCTTATTAACACTCAATATATTTTCAAGGGATTTATGAATCCAATATTAGATCAATATCTCATATTATTTATCATGATATTTATATATAAAATACTAGTATTATTTTGATCATGGGATGTTTTTGAGTGAAATATTGATAATATATTAAGAAATTTGCAAGAATAAGACCTATATTCCAAATTATCATAATTTATGTTTTGGATATAGTATGTTTAATTCCCCAGACTTATGCTTTTATAACATTGGATGATTGGTCGAATATAGAATTAAAAATGTAGTTGTCCTATAAAAATCACTAAATAGCATTTGGAAGGTAATATGTTTTTTTGATTGTCTAGGTAATATAAAAACATATTTTTAACTTTTTTCATCCATAACATAATTTATTAAAATTATTTTTGGATGGATGTACCATTAATGTGGAATCCTGAATATAAAACATAATTCGACGTACTTAATCATATGTGGACATCAAAAATCGTTCTTTATTTTCCAAAACTAGGTGATATGATTGTAACCTATTGGGATACATCACAAACTGAACATGGATTTGTCTTGATATATGTATTTAATTTAGTGGATTATAGAAAATGATATTTTATGGTGCATGAAATGAAATACACAATAAATAACTGTGATATTCCATCTATCATTCATGAATTATTCATGTGGAATCATTGTCTCTTTATTAAAAATATTATATTGTATACATATCAAATGAGCATAAATTTTATCTTATCACTTGGTAATATCAATTTAAGCTAGTATAAATAGAATGAGTACTTGAAGTATTTTCATCTCAATAAAAAATATCTTCTTCAGAAGTGAAATATGGAATATAATTTATTCGGTTGCAAATGACATTGGAATATAGTTTATATTTATAAAGAAGAGTAAAAATCCTGAAAATATTTCTGAATATATGATTATATGTGTATGATAATATTTATTGGTATGTATCATTTAGAATCATTATCACAAACACCTTGGTTTATTGGGTAACAGATGCTCAATTATCGAATTCATATTGAATTTCTATAAGGTATTTCATTAATGTTGGAAAGGCATTCAAAATATCGTTAAAATTGTATAATTTGACATTGTATTTCTAGAATCATTTTGTAATTCTCTCATAGGTTTGAGAAAAAGTATCAATGTCCTTTAAATATTTCAACTAGGTAGCTTATATTGAATAAAAAAATACAAGGACCCCAATTTATTAATTTAGAGATGGGTATGAAAAAAAGGGGTTTCCATTTAATTTTTATGATTCATTTTATATTAGTTTGTAAAGGTAGAATAAAAAAATCAATGAGAATGGTTTAACCATTTCTAATTCCATCAAGGAATTGGGAATTGATATTAATTAATTTTATTATGTACTTTCAAAATACCTCTAAGAGGATCTATAATTAGCTTTTTCATTACTGTTTGTGTTATTTATAATTTATGAAATTTTTAAATTTTAGGTTAGGGTTCAATTGAGTATAAAGAAAATTTTTTGGGATTTAGCCAGGATAATTTATTTTTTTTATTAAAAAGATTTAAAAATGTTTTTGGAGATAGTGAGATGATTATTAAAGATCAATAAAGAAAAATTCATTATGATATTAGAGTAATGGGAGTGATGAGCCATATGAAAATCCCATTAGATGTCTCGGGGAATCCCATAGAGTTGTGATGTACTTATATGAGTTATAGAACCCTCTATTAGGGGTCTAGTGGAGTACACTAGAGTCCTAGTATACCACATGTTGAAATTTTTAATCCATTTTAATTTTAATCTTTTGACGTTTTTCTATTTTAATACCCACATGTTGGTGGGGGGATCTAATATAATGACACTACATTCCCCTAGTCTAATATTTCAATTTTATCTCTATATCCTATAATTTTTCAATCTAAACTCCCTTATGAAACAATTTGAATTGTCCCATGTGATGGATTTTAACTTCTTTTTTATTATTCAATTCATATTTTTTCTCACTTATTATTTATCTCACTTCTGGTAATTTTTATTCCACTTAATTGGGGTTGAGATTCTTTGGTTGTTCAAGAATTTTTTTATAGTTGTGTTTCCTAGGATAGATACTTATTATTACAATTCCAGTAGATCATTTAATTAGGGCCCCATCATTGGTTAGATGAGATATAATCTTATAGATTTTGGACTATGAAAATGGGATTGTTTATTAACTATCTTCTTTATCACTTTGGATATTAGGTTTTACCCTTTGATTCTCCTTGATTTTGACTTCACATGTGTTGGTTTTAACTTACCCATCTTTCTACCCTATAATTTCATCATAATACATTATTCTTGACACAACCTTTTGGATTGTGATATGTAAATTATATTATATTGGGATAATTCTAGGGGGAACATTCAATAATTGTTGTCACATATTTCATCTATTTTTTCTGAATCACCCCATTTTAATCCACTTTATTGGATTTGGTTGTCTTTTAGTGTCTCTAAATCAATGTCCAAAGTGCTTATGATTCCCTATATTACCTTGTCCAATTCTCATATTTTCTATCTTAAGAAATTGTGTTTTTTTAAGAAGCAAATGCTTTTGATCATTTATTGAATATAGAAAGAAAAGTAAAAGCAGGCGGTGAAAGGGGTCATAGAAACAAACATTCCCTCATTCATCAATGAACTATAGATCATAATACGACATGTCATTACCATAATCAGAATCCCCAGCAAGTTCCCATTCAGATTGAGGCTTATACTGATTAAATCTCTTCCAATAGTTGTCATCAATTTTCCTAGACACCTTTGCAGATGATCTAGTAGTCACAGTCTTCGGAATTTGAGAGTAATCTTTGTGAGGCCTTCTTTTAGCAGGGATAGGTCTTAATAAATTGTGTTTATTGAGCCTATTAGTCAAGATAAAGAGAGATGTTTTTTTGGTAGAGATATCACCCAAGATTTGGTGACAACCATGGATGAGGTGATTCCAATTGATGGTGGAAATGTGTAGGAAGTTATGGTTTTATCTGAAGATTATAGAGTGTATGTTAGTTGTATGGTTTTTATTTTTGGTTTTCATGATATCCTTAGCGTTATATGGTTTATTCTAAGATTCTTTGTTCTTGTTACCTCAGTGTATCTTGTGTTTTTATGGTTATCTTAAAAGAGTTGGGTTCTTAGCATTAGTAGTTTTCTAATTTATATTTCTGGTGCGGTGGTTTTCTTGGATTGATGATGACTGTGTTGATTTTGGTAAATATGGTTATGGATTAGGCTTGATTAGTCATATTTGAATTGTGATTTTAATAGTGATGAAGTCATTAATGATGAGAACTACTCAATCAAGATAAATTTTGACAATCATAATATCAAGGTATGACTCATCCTATCAACCTCGCACTACTACTCAATAATTCCAAGGACATATTGTTAACCAAATTTTTATATTTGAATTTTGATTTTAGAAAATTGGGTTTTTAGAGCCTTTGATCTTTTTGGTGTTCTAAATTATGAAGGTTGGTTTGTTTGTTTTTGTTTTTTACATGTATGGTTTCCCAGTCAACCCCCAAAATGGATTATTATTAAATAAAATAAATTTAATTGGAGGATTTTAATGTTTAATCACATCTAAAAAATACGAACATTTGATATAATATTCCAAAGAATAAACAAAAATTTGGGAGTTCGTCCAATCTTCGTCTTGATTCTTATATACCTCTACTTTGACCCTTGTAATCCCAAGGGGCTTTAACTAACTGAATAGAATTATTTCATCACCTTTATCATAATGTTAATCCTCATAATTATTCAATATTATAAGTTTAAGGAATTAGGTATTTAGTGTTTGATTACAAAATAGAGTGTGGAATCAATTCATTTTGAAATTTATTTTTTATCATAGTCAAAGAATATTAAGGAAGGATGAACAATATTCAATAATAACTATTTTCCAGATGGAATATTTCACAATGGATTATTTTTATGTATTTCTCTGAATTGGGTTAAAATTTATGATATATATAGGTTAATGAAATTAATGATCTTGTGATGGGTAATTCTGTATGAATGTTTGATGTTTTTATATGTTTTATGTAGGTATTTTTCAAATGTTCATTGATATTGGTATATTGATGCAATGGAGTAATATTGTATTTATTGGAGTAGGATGAGCTCACTAAGGGGGTACAAAAGAAGGTGGAATCAATCCTACTTGAGTTTAATTTGGTCATACCTATGATGCACCTTCAAATTAATTCCAAAAAAAATAAATAATGTTAAAACTTGATTTTACAAATATAAATAAATGTTTTTTTCATGAATAAATTACTTGTTTATTACAATTTCATATTTTTTAATGGGTAATTGAATAACCATAGTTATACTAATATTATTTAATAATTTATTATATTCTGTTTTATGTCTTATGGATAGGTTACCATTTTCAAATACTTCATTGTTGTTTTTCATATCCAGAATATTATGTGAAATGTTTGATTTTATATTTTTTAATTAATAAATAAGTAAATAAATGTGTTTATGATTTTTTCACATGATTTTTCTATTTTTAATTGTTTTTATTGTTTATCCAAGTATGCACTGATTCATAAAATATGTTTTATTTTATATACTTTTATTTATTGGTTATGTTTTCATATATTCTCAATAATTATCAAAAATGTTAAATTATTCCCTTCCTTGAAAACATTGAATAATCATAGGAAAATGAAAAAAATATAAGATTTATTTAAGAGGTCGTATCAATGGAGATATAATTGCAGTTTGGTGGATTAAAGAAGAAATTATTTAAATATAGTTGTATGAAATGTCAATCCACTTCCTCCTATTTTTATATAATTAGGGTAATATCATATATTTTGGTGGTTAGTCTGGAATGTCATCCAATTGGGTTATTTAGGATAACCCATTTGGATAATAATTTCTTTAAGGTGAGTGTTTTTACCATAGTTTATACTTTTTATATATTTATGACTAATATGTATATTTTTATTGTACTTTTTATAATTATTTTAGTTTTTTTATACCTTTTTATTTTTGGTTGGATTCCTATGTCAATCGGGATTATTATTTTCCTTTTTTAATTATTTTTGAGGTATTATCCTATTTCTTACCTGATAGGCTTCATAATTAGTTTTCAATATGATTCCTAATAGTGTGACTATCATTAATTTTAAGAAATTGGATTATTGACATAGATAAATCTATGGTGTGTGTTGAATATTAGTGGTGGATAGGACGAGACAATAAAATTAGGGATAAAACGATTTTCTAGATATGTGTGTTTTTTAATACACAACATTTAGAGTTATAATCTTAAGTGGGGGAATGGATTTAAAGCTTCTTATAAGTTGAGTGATGGAGTAATTATGGAATTGAATAAGGGTTATATAAAATAGGAAAGGTTTGATGAATTGTTTTTTAATGGATTAATAAGTAGCATAATAAATTTATTTTTATTATAAGTCTTTTGATTGAAATATTTTCTATCATTACATTATGAGTATATATCTGTAGTTATTCTAGTATTCATTGTACATTTCATTCTAACAAACTATCATATGATTCTTTATTGTGATTATATTTTACATTGTTTTTGTTTATACTGATAGTAAGAGTGTTAGTCCTCCTTGAAGTGTTTATATTTGATGATATTATTATAATGATTTTCTATAGGTTTCATAGGCTATGTAGGAAGTAGAATAATTGTTATATATGTGTTTATATATAAGTATATAAATATAGGTTATAGGTTATAGGTTATAAACCCAAGATATAGAGAATATTTTCACTTTTATAGAGATATTAGCTATGATATATTGAACATTTTATCTCATATGAGATGATATGGGATTGATGATCAATTTAACTAGTATTTTATCCAATTAGGATATGAACACTTACACATAGATTTTGAGGCTGGAATCAATGTAATAACGGTTCCTCTTAGTCGTGGTATTGGTGGTGGTGGAGGGGGGGGGGGTAGTTGTTTAGAAGCTGCAATATTTATTTTCCTTGTGGTTTGTAATGAGTTAGTGGTTATTATATGAGTTTTACATTATGTGTTATTAAGAAATCTATTTTTGATTAATCTATTTCCAAATAATTTATATATATCTAAATTTCCTAGAAACATGCACATTTATATAATTTAATTTTCACTTGTGGGAGTTAAGGTCTCTTAGTGGGGAATATCGAGGTTTCATCCTCTCACCCAACACATGTAAATATTTGTATATAAAATATAACATGTGAAATTTCAAGTATGAAACGTTATGTGAGTGTAGCTTCTTGAATTTACTTTAGAAAAGTATGGTGTTAGGTTATTGTAGAAATAATCCATTAGGATGTGAAGTAAGGGTTTCCAGCATTAGTATTGGTTATATTTGGAACATCACCACTTTTATCAAATTTTTAGGTCTTTAAATAGTATAATTTTTTTAACAAATTGATGTGATTTTTTTCATACATATGGATTACTTGGTTTCTATTTTTATATAGGTATGGTGTGTACCCATTGATATATAGGATTCATATTTTTATAAATTCTAACAAATAGACAATTATTAAAATATGTTCGACTGAATATAGTATTAACTTAGCTTAATTACAAAAAGGGTAAATCATTGTAAAATTGTTAAATTAGACTCTCAATTCTAGTTTCCAACCCGTGGCGATTGATGAAATCACTTGGGTCATGCAGATTCCCAATCATGGTCAATAGAAGATCTATATTAGGTTATTACATAGTTTAATTAGTAAAGTGTTTTTGTTTTCTAAGATTTTATATGAAAGTTTAATAATGACTTTGTTACTTGAAAAGTATCCCATGAATGTATATGATAAACCTATTTATTATAAATGGTCATGTTACTAGGTATGTCTATGTTTTCATTATAGTAACCTTTGGTATGTACGAGTTATAAGTTTTAGATTCTTGAGTATGACATGAGGGGAATCAGGAAGAGTTGTAATGTATCCATCCCGGTTGTATTGAAGGATTCTATCTAGAGGGTATTATGTGACCTTAGGCACACATCCCTATATTCCGTAGGTTTTTGACTAGTAAGGAAGATCTATTGATAATTTTTGGAGAAAATAACCTCCTGTAAAGATAACAATAAACAATAACAAAAGAAACAATCACCCATCAATCATAATGGACAGTAAATAATGGATGTTATAACAATAGGCAACCATGGATAAATAATAAACACATGCTTTAACAAAACTGACCACATTTCAATGTCATGAGAACATATTTCAATGGTAGGATCACTTATAGGATGATTATATAAAAGTTTTCTCAAATATATAAAATAATATATACAACTATAAAACTAGGTTTGATTTTTTGATCTGTCCTATATCATACTCTAATTAGCCATATAGATCACCAATTAGCTGCTTGTATTTTTCACTTATATTAATTATTTTTTAATATGTCTCCTCACACTCCTAGGTGGATATGAAGGGTGTTTTCGAAACACATTATCTAACCTACAATGGTATCCCTAAAAAAGATATAATATATGATTGATTTTCTAATATAAAATGTTAAAAAATTAGACATGAAAATATAATTGTTGAGTTAAGGATGACTCAAAATCCCATAAAGGACTATACATTCATATGTTATTATCATAATGGGAAAATAAACCCATAGTCAATGACAACTCAAGGAATAAGAATCTATCACCCATCATCTCCTAATCATGTTGAACGAGTTAACCCCATACCCATATCCCACAGAGTGAATGACACATCAATTGTAAAATATACTCTTAGGTGAAGGGTATATCACAATCACATAACCCTCAATAAATCACCATTACACAAATTCTTATGAATTATTCATCACTATTAGATATCCCCTGGTTAATGATGTATCATCATCACTATCTCTCAATGAACAATGAATCACCATCACATGGCCCCGATGAACGATACCTCACCATAATATAACCCCTAATGAATTATACATGACTATCACATAACTTCTGGTGAATGATTCATCAGCTTCACATAACCCTTAGTGAATAAAGAATCACCATCACATAAAAACTAATAAAGAACACATAACCAAAGCATAACCCACAGTGAATGATTCATCACTATCACATAACCCCTATGAAAAATAGATCACCAATATAAAATTTAAGTGAACACGATATAACATTTGTTCAAGTGTTAGGATCAAAATACCATTAATCAAACATTATTTATATAATATTTTATAATTATATACTATACTAACCTTTACTCAAGCTATCTTAATCATTGAATGGTCTTCGTGTAAGGTCCTAGACCTTAGTAGCACAGAGATGGTGGTTATTACATATTCACTAGATTCAACTATTCACATTATAAAGGACTGAATAGTTTAATAGAATTGGAATACCAGACACATACTTAAATATGAAATTACATATGACAATATAAAATAAATATTATATTTTCACTAAGAACACCATCATTACCTTATTATATCCCTATATATCAATCATAATACACATACTGACATCCTAGAGAATATAAATATTTGAATGGGGTGAGATCAGATGCTCAATAAGGTATGTGTATAGTGGAAGCTAATATGGAATAAAAATGAAATGAATTTTGTGGAAGGGATAAATGAAAATGTAATAATGTTATATATATAACCACATGAGCTTGAAACTTATCCATGTATATAAAAAATATTCAAATAATCACTTTAACATCAATAACAGATTTCATAATTAAGGAATTCCGAATTTGGAACATCTAAAACTTACCATCGAGGCCCTATGTAAGGAGATCTAAAAATACCATCAAGGCCTCATGCCAAGTCATCTACATAAAATTTTAAGGCCACAGAAATAGACCCAACCTATTTTTTCCCCAATAGATATACCAATGAATCAAGTGGATATATAATTCGAGGCCCACACATCACTTAATAAATCAAATTAATTTAGCATATGAATAGAAATATAGAATTATAATAATACCCCTAGTAATAATGACCATAAACCATCTAGACAAATATAGTGGATAATATATTTAGTGTATATATTATGTAAGAAAAAATATTCAGAAAAGGATGTTGACATTAATTAAAATAATTTTAAAATATCATTGAAAAATATATCTAGGAAAATTTTATTTTCACATTGAAATGAATTATTTAAAATATAAAAATTTACCAAAATTTAAGGAAAAAACATTCTTTGAAATAAAAAATTTAAACTTTTAAAGGAATCTTCAATTAATTGGACATTCATGATAATCAGAAATTCCAATCATTACAAATACATTAAAATAATGCTTACATTCACATTTTCATAAAATGGTTAAAATTACCTCATTTAAAAAATAAAATGAAGATTAATTTTATTTTTTTGGTAAACATTAAATCATGGGTAAATATTTCAATAATAATTCATTGAATAATATAAAAAATTGTTTAAATTATTTTATTGAAAATATGTACTTGAAAAAAAATATTTCTTACTGAGTAGAAAATCAAAGTTGGTCTTCCTTAAAAAGTAATATATCAGTATATTGAGTAATAAAAGAGATGAAAATTTACATAAAACTTATAATTTATATAAATAAATATATTAGGATAAAATATAATGTATTTGAGATAAAAAGATCATATAATTCCCCAAATGGAGTCTTAAATATAAACGACCCTGAATAATGATGTGATTGTGAAATAAACCCACAAATCAGAACAAAATTCATTCATTTGTGTCTGAAACTAATTTATAGTATATATAGATTTATTATGAATATATTATAGAACAATAATCATATATATTATATCATTTATTATTTACCTATATACTTTTATCACCCTTTAATTAATAATCACTTTTCTGAGTGATAACTGCTTCATTTTTCATATATGTTTTGGTTCAGTAGTTTTGTTCGTTGTAAATTTCCCATGGTTAAATAATTTAAATGATTTTTATAATGATATAAATATAATAAATATCTATTATATATATATATATATTTATAATCATCTATAATCAGTATAGATATAAAAATGAATTACACCGTTTATGGTTACGATAGCCCGTATATACACATGAATGATGTATTCACTAGTCGAAAGATGGAATAAAAGAAAGGTAAATTATAATTATTATTTAAATAATAATTTGTATTTAACATATATAATATATATTTATTAAATATAACCTTGTTACAATCCATTTAAATTATAAAGGGAAATAATCACAACACATCTTAGAGGTAGTAGTCCACATGTACACATGAGCGACATTATCATTTTTTATTCAATGGAAAAGATAATGGATAATATTAGTTTTATAATCATAATAAAATTATAGTATATTTAAGATACTATATTTATTATTTTTTGAAAAATACGAACTATTTATTGGAGTTAAGAGAAGAATTAAAAAGAAAGTGAACGGTTAAGGTGTTTACCTCCCCTTTGAATGAACCTATTCATATCTTAATATAAGTACAATAGAGTATGCCTTTTGAAAATAACATAAACTATATAAAGTGTATATATATTTTGGGGATAGATTATGGTTGGTTCTGGTTGACATATATAGCTCAAATTGGTTTGATGAAACTAGAGAAGGGGTGCCCTTTTATAAGGAATGGATAGGTCACATAAAGAATTACTATAAAGAATAAAATATAACTAAGTCATTAAAAAAATGCTTCATAATTTCCATATATTAAAATAAAAATACTCAAATATTTAAATATCATTATAAAATTAAATTTAGACATGTTATGGGGTTCTTTTAAACAATTTCATTTAGATTAACTCAGCAATCAAAAAATTTTAATCATGACCGTGGTAATTCATTTTTAATATTAAAGTGTTATAATTTTACATATATGTTATAAATTGGATCATAAATGGATAAGGGATGAAATTTTAGACAATTTATCATCCTACATGACCACGTTTCACGTTTTTTATGATTTTTAATAATATAATATAATATAATTTAACATAAAATTTGATTAAGGTCCTTTTTGACAATATTTATTTAATTTGACTTTACGAAAAACATCACATAAATATAATTTGAATATAAAAAAATCCAATATATCTAATATATTAAGAATATTTAAAAAAATCATATATCACTAAAATTCACCCAAATTGTATTTCTTTTTACATTTTTATAATTATTAAAATTATTTTTCTATTAATTGAATAAATATTATATTAGTGTTACAAAAGAATTTAACATAATTATTTAATAACAATAAACAAGAAATAAATTTAATTGATAAAAAGATAAATTTTTAGTTCAAATAAAATTTTATATCTAAACTTAATCACTATTTATATCATGTAAATTTTTTTGAGATATTACTTTTAAGAGAGTGAAATTTTGTATTTATTCTATCCTTAAGTTAATATAAGGCTCATTACAAAAGGAAAATGGTAAAAAGTGGATATATATTAGAAAAATGGATGGAAATTAAATAATTTTTCCAATTAAATATGATAAAATAACCTTCTAGGGAAATACTAAAGCTCTATGTCAAAATTTCATCCCAATTTTACTCGTTTTACACTTACCAAGGTGACAAAATTTATTGCGGTTAATACCCAAATTGAAGAAAAATAAAATGGCTCTATTAAAAAAAATTGAAAATAAAAATTAATAATATTAAAGAAATTATTCAATATTCAATTTCTAGAAGTGGAGTAAATTAATTTAATAGAAAACTGAAAAATGAAAAGAAAAAAATAGTTTTTCAGAAAAATTTATTTTTAAGTATAAAAGTTTTGTGTAAAAATTTTTATCATAAAATTTATTCCAATGAAATTATTTTGATAATTTTGAGAAAAGTATGACAAATTTTATTTTCAAAATAATTTAGAACAAAATTTATATTTTTAAAATCTTGAAACAAAAGTATTGATTTTTGTAAAAATCAGTAATTTTCACTATTCATTTGAAAATCCAACTATTTAGAAAAACCCCAAAATTCACCATAATATAATTTTGATACCTGGGTTTAAAAAATGATAATTTTTTTTAAAATACAATTCCAAAAATTTATATAAATAAATCATAATATTCACCAATAAAAATTAATAAAAATCATTTTGAATAAAAATGTATTTTTAAAGAATATAACAACTTTACTAAAAAGATATTAGATTTATCTTAATCATATGTACATATTTTTTAAAAATGTAGTTATTAGTATTCATTATGAAAAATTAATTTATATTTTATGATAGTAAACCACATTATAATTCATTAATATTCGAAGCTGTGTGTATCAAAAACTATAAAAAAATTCAATTTTTTGGTATATCATAAAATATAAGGGTTTTACATTATACCCCATTAAAATAATTTCACCCTAAAAATTATGGCACAATGATAAAAAAATATGACTATAGTTATACTTTGTTACATCTTGGAGTTCCTATATAGACACCTAATGTTTATGGATTCACCAAAAAACATTGGCTTGGTGTGTGGACTTGTTTTATATTACATTATCCTTATAATCCTGAAAATCCACTAGTATTTCATCATAAGAGTGATATTTCTCTATTGGTAATCCTATGAGTTTAGTACATGTGAATAATGAGCTATGAACTTCTTCAAGAGAGATACATGGGACACATCATGACCTTCACATAGATATGGTGGAAGCACCAAGTGATAAACTACCATCCTGATATGATTTCAAATATAGAAAGGGATAATAAATCTAGGGACCATATTAACATTTTCAAGGATATATTAGTATTAATATCTTTTCACTAACTTTATTATTTATATATGATCGATTATTTTTAGCATTACATTTTTTTATCAAGATCTGAGTTTCTCTTATGGCATGTTCAATATATCTAAGCTTTTAGGAAATTTCATCATCTAGAATAGGTCACAATAACATTATATCTGTAAATTCATTCTATTTCATTGGAGTTATACACTTATTATAATATATGAATTATTAATAATAAATCAAAATACTTGAGTGAAAGTTATTATTGTTTAAAAATTCCACCAAGGGAATGTGTTGATCCCAAACAACTTCAAAATTCATAGAGCAAGGTCTCAACATGTGTTCTAGAGTTTGAATGGTCCTATCAAACTGTTCATATGTATGACTATGATATGAAGTGATGAAACTCATATTTTTAATAATTTATTTATGAATATGTTTGGTAACTTTGATTTAAACATAATACATTGATCAGATATAATAGAATGTGGTGCCCTATGCAACCTTAATAGTACCATAATGTATATTATAGAAATCTAATCAAAAGGGAACGTTTTTATAATAGAAATGAATTGTGATGAATTCATAAGGTGATGAACTATAACCCAAATAGAATTATTTCCTTTTTTTTATTGAGTCCAATAAAAAATCCATAGTGATTTGTTCGAATTTTTATTATGGTATGGTTATTGGTTGTAACATCCCATTAGAATTATATCTCTCAGACTTAACATATATATCTACCAGGCATCGAGATACATAATTTTCAATATCTATCTCTATGTATCCCTATAAGAAATAATATTTTAGATATCTATACATATTTTTACACCTTGGGTTAATATAGAATAATGAATTATATTGTACATCCAACTATTCTTTCTTTAATTATTCTATTTTTGGGACACTACATTCTAAACCATATCATTATTGCATGATCATGTGTGAACATGGGAATATGAATTTCCTTATTATGTAATTATAAGTATTATTTTGTTACTTTTTTAATCCCCTTATGGATGGATGGTTAAAAATTCTAATAATAAATATAATATATTTCTTATTTTCTAAATATTTTATTATCCAACATCTATAAATTTATAAAAAATCGATATATTTCAATCCTCATTATGTACTAACTTGAATTGTATTTCCAACATTGAACATCATCTACCTCGGTTTCCTTCCCAAGGTGGTAATGAATTGAGAAATCATAATCTTTTCCAACTCCAACCACCATATTTGGAAAATATTCAAATACTTATATGTAAATATATAGAAAAATATTTTTTTATTTGTATATATATCAAAACTTACACTATACAGATAATGACTCTATATTTTTAATTTGAAAATTACAGTTCCAACCCTAAATTATTATTATGGTAATTTGCACCATGAATTTTAATTAACAAGAGGCATATGTTATCACCATTTTATTCTGCATGATGATACATCAGAGACCCTTCATTGATGCATCATTATAGACCACAAACCCTTATCTGCTATAGGGTAGTGTAAGACCACGTGTAAAAACCACCAATATCTTTAGTTATTTGAATCTCTTTTCATATTTAGCTATTAATAAGAGATTAACCCCCTTCTAAGTCCAACTGTTGAGTGGATTAAGTAGTCATGAAAATGTCTCATAGTGCATTTTTAGTGTCTATCCAACCAAATAATACTATAATCCTTAGTTACCATCATTGGTATGGGTCATTTTTCAATAAAATAAATTTTTTAAGGATCCACTGATATACCATCATGTAACATTATACGACCCATGAATGTAACTTCATAACCCTAAAATTCACTCATGTTAATTTTTTCGTACAATATATCCTTCCTCAGTTTCATTAGTACAATTCAAAAATGTTCTTCATGATCTTCCTTTTTCATTGAATCTATAAAAATATAATCTATGAAGCCTTCCAAAAAATGATCAAGGTAATCTCTAAACCACTTTTCATTAATTATATGAAGATATCAAGATAATTGTAAGTACAAATGTAACTAATATAAACTCATAATGACTATACCCCACATAAAAAGGTGTTTTTATACCCTCCTTCTTGATCCGAAGCTGATGATATTTAGATCGAATAAAAATATTGAAAATAAATATCTCCTTAATATTTTTATAATATATTAGTGATAATATATATATGATAAATTTTTGTTATTGTGATCTATTTGAGTTCTCGATAATCAATGAAAAGATTCATTGACCGATTTTTATTTTATGTAAAAAGATTGTGTGCACACAATGGATAATCACTTCGATGAATGAATTCCTTATTTGGATTCTCTTGGACATGTTTCTTCAATTCACAAAACTCAATTATCACTATTCTATATGAATCCTTTTAAATAGTAATAATAGTAGGTATGAGTTCTATTTAAAACTAAACATCACTATTCGGAGGAGATTATGAAGGTATTTAGGAAATACATCATCATATTCCAGAACAACAGGCACATTTAAAATATTGTGTTTCTCCCTAACCATTTGAGATATATATACCACAATAATAGGTAGAAAAATCCATATGATGGAAGTCATTTCCATTTAGTTATCAAGCTCATAATTACACTAATAGATGACATATTATTGTTTCAAAATATCTATTATAAATTACCTTACTTGAAAATTGATACATGATCTATAATGAGAGATAAAATCCATACCCAAAACCACATCAAATTATTATAGAGGAAGAATAAAAATATTTTTAGGAATAATATTACCACAAAATTCTATTAGAGATAATAAATTTACTTGAGATGTGGTAACCCTACCATTAGTATTTTTCATTGCTAACTCAACATTTGATATTTGAGCCTATGATGTGATACACATAGGAAATGATTTATATATAAAGGAGACGGTATAAGAAAAATTAAATAAAACATTTTCAATATTGGGGTTTATGATATGTATACCTTTTACTATGTCTCTTATAATTTCCACTTTAGTTATATTCATTAAATAAGCTTGGGCATATTCCGTTGGTATCTTATATGGTATGTTTTCTTGATATTTGGTTCATTGATTTTAATAGTTATTAATCTACATACAATTCTAGAACTACAATTTGATATATTTTTCCTTAATATTTTATTCATGATCATGATGGTATTTATCTCAATAAATGAATCAAACACATTTTCCATTTAATCATATACTAATGTGCTTCCTTCCAAAAGTATCACATGTTGGAAAATTCATCTTTTTATTCTTCCCCATATGAATGTTTTTCTATTTTCCTTTTCATCAATTTCATTCCTTCTAATTCATCAAATATAGAGAATTCTTTATCTACCGTGATAGTACATGATATTATGTCCTCATGTGATTATAGTGTTTTAGGGATTAGTTTACTTTGATGGATTTTCCTAATCTCATATAAATTGGTCAATATTGACCATTGTATTACACAGGTAATCCTCAGAATTTCTTTTTAACCTTATAATGTTTACTTCATACATAGAAATATTTTCCTCTTCTGTTTATCTTAAACTCAGGAATTGTCTCTACATATTAGCTCTTTCTTTATTAAGAAAATAATTTTACAAGAAAAGTACCATAAAATACATTAATTACATGCTTTTTATTTCCTTATAGTCAATAATTTTTTGAATCAACAACCACCATCGATCATTGTCACCTCATAGATAATAAACTACCATCAAAACATTCTACCTTTCATTACACCCCAAAGTGAGAAATATCTTTTTTAATAACATATCCATTGATCAGATACAAATGTCTCAATAATATAATTGAATGATAGATTATTTTGACATGTGAAGGGGTCTAACAATGTTATTCGACATTTTGGATTAATTAGATGCTCTATATGGGAAGGTTTATTAGTCATTACCTGAGTTATCTACCCCCTAAATTTTATAATTTTTTCAGTTCTCTCTCTGTCTTTAGAACTATAATTATTAATATTATTGGAAGTAAAATCCCTATATTGATTATGTACATTGATATAGCTTCCATTAGTTCCACTAAGAACCATTTCTAAACAATTTCGTGCATTATATTAGATCATTACATGATGAAACATAATTTCTAATTTTGAATGTACTAAAACACAGAAGATAAATTAAAATTTATACATAACTAATATCGAAATCCAAAACATGAGTTCATTGGGAATATTATGAAATCATAATAATTATTTTAAATATTTAATAATTATTTGTAATGATAATTTGAATTAACCCATGTATAAATTTCTTGATTGTCATACCATTTGCGTATATAGGGCACGCACATTGTGCTCTAGAATGACGTCCAAGATATTCTCAAACAACAATTGTCATGATAATTACACATAGAAAAATATTTCCCAAGACCATATCGACTTTATAATATACATAGGTTTTTATTATTAGGAAATTGATATAATCTCTACCATTAAAAATCTTTATGATGATATACTATACATAGAAATTCCCACAAATCTAGTCATAGGAATATGTTCTCTCAACCATGTTTTCCTAAATCTTGTTCCCAAAGTTTCAACTAAACTTCCATCGATATCAATTTTAATGACCCTAACCCATGTATCCCAAAGTTTGTGTTTAATTTATTTAATTTTCATTAGATACAAGTGATCACATCTAAAAGGATTGAATAATTTATTAGTCTTAGAAAACCAAATAAAAACTTTAATATGAAATCACATCTTAAAACATAAAATACAACACAATATTATCTATAAAGAAACCATTATTTCCACTAGCATATCCCTTAATATTAATCATAATACACTTTTGGGAATCAATGATAAATTAACCATAAGAAATGGATGAGATCAGAAGCTCCAAAAGGGTACGAATATAATGAATTCTAACATGGAATAAATAAGGCATGATAAATAAGGAATGAATAAATGATGATCAAATAATTCCATATAAATAATCACATGGTCTTGAAACTTATACATGGAAATAAAAATAATTGAAATAATCATATGGACATCAAAAAGTTATTTTTGAATGATGGAATTAATAATTTAGGATATAAGAAACATAACATCAATTCAATGTTCTCGATCACCTAGAAATACCACAAAGGTCTCATGCTATGAAATCTATATAAATGGGTAATGAGTCAACAAATGCCCATCCTTTTTTGTCTCATGATACCTATAAAATAAATGAGGGGATATGTAATTTCAGGTCTCACCCATCACTTAGTAAGTTTAATGAAATCATCATATGAATAAACAATATAACATAATCAAAATTACTTAAAAATCATTAATTTTATCTATTTGAATAACTAACATATGAATTTTAAATAATATCCCAAATAAAACCAATCATAAACCATTATGAGAAATATAGTGGATTGTATCCTTAGAGTATATAAATAATAAATCATAATATTCAAGAAAATATTTCAAGATAGATGAAAATATTTTCAAATGATGAAATATTTTTTTTTGAGGAACGGACCATTTTAACTTTGATATAAATTATTTAAAATCTAAAAATATAAAAAATATTAATGAAAACATTTTATTTCAAATAATCCTTTGAAACATGTAAATGAAACATCAATGAATTAAGAAGTCATTATGTTGGAAACTTTTGTTCATATATTATATGTTAATACAAATATTCCTTTAACATTTTCATAAAATGATCAAAAGCACCTCATTTATAAAATTTTATGGAGATTGCTTTTAAAAAAAAATTAAAAGTAAAAAGTGGGTATAATTGTTCTTAATAACGGGTTATAATTTTACTTATAAGGTAAAAATCGGTTAATAAATCAAAAATGGAGGAAATTTTTGGCCATTTAACATAATAATTATAATCATTCAATATTTTTTATGAGCATTAAATAATTCTATAAAATATTATTTATCATGAAATATCATTAATTTCATTTTAAACTATTCAATTTATTTTAATTTAAAGACCAAATTAAAAAAATAATTAGAATATAAATCCTTAAAATACTTCTAATATTTTATTTTTGTCTATAAAATTTATAGATCAAAAAAATTCATCCATATTATATAATATTTAATATTTTTAAAATCATTTATTTTATTTTTTATTAATGTAATAAATAAAATAATGGCATTGCGTAAGCATTTGAGGTATGTATTTAATCACTAAAAATTAGAAATAAAGTACCATTATAATAAAATGAATTTATATTTCAAAACAAATCTAGCCAAACTTATCCTTGGTTTATCCTTATATAAAATTTTTAGAGATTATAAATTCATGAGGGTGAAATTTTTTATTTATTCTTTACATTAGTTAATATAAATTTTATAACCCAATATTAATGGTATAACACCCCAATCATCCACGGCACGCTTCTCTTTGAAGAATATAATAGCTTGTGCAGTACGCAACTTTGAGTTCTAGCACACCATGACCATTTAAACTAGCTATTATGAATAGTAATACCATATTTTATAAATTTTATAAATTATGTTTTAAAAAAAATGGACTTTATTTTTATATTTGTAATATTAAAATTGGCTTATGGTGAATGTTTGGTATTTTTCTAGAAACATTCAATTGTTGATGAATAGTGAAAAACATTACATTTTTGTTTAAAACTGACTTTTTATTTAAATAATTAGTTATTTTATTTAAATTTATTTTAGGTCAAAATAAATATATAATACCTAAATATGTTCAATTTAATTCATTGGAGTGATTTTATAATAATATTAGATATATAAAATTTTATTGAAAATTTTAAAGTTTTTTACCCACCTTCTAGGCACGTTAGCAAATTTTGATAAAATGTAATTTTAACATTTACATGAATTGAAATTTAAAAATTCAAGAGGCACGGTATACAGTAGTAATAAAAATTTTGTTCAATAGAATGAAAATATTTTTTTTAATAGTAACTTTTGAATTTTATTTACCATGGTTAAAAGTAAATAGGGTAATTAATGTTAAAAATGATATTATTATTAACCTAACACATGTCCTAATTATATTGGAATAGTTTTTTCTACAAGAATAAACCTTAGAAATAAAATATGATCCTTTTGGTCCACTTTTTTTTAGACTAGGACACCTATTACTAATCTATTTTATGAAGAGTTAAAAGTGTTAAAATCAATGTTAAATAATTCAACAAATCTTAATACATGTTCATACATAAGATAAATTTGACTATAAATATTCATTATAAATATAAATATATTTTCTACATAATGGTATTTTATTTATAATTTTTAGACATGAAATAATTAAATTTATGTATGACACAATGATAATGCAATAATTACCTTATTGTTTAATGATTAAAATAATTGATATTATAAATATTAATATAATTGTAAATTGATAAATTTTTATGTATTCCAAGAATTTTCTAGGTTAATATGAAATGTTATGGTTGAAGAAATAATTTTTTTTTTGTTTTGATAAAATTTTAATTACTTTCACAAAAACCCAATACTAAATACTGTTAAAATTGACAAAATGTGTTTTTAAAATAAAAACTATATTATTAATTGATATAATATTACTAAAATATAAGGTTCAGAAAATAGACATAGATAAAGTCATATATGTAAATAAATAACCATTTGGGGTTCTCTTGGATTTTTATAGTATGTTTATTAACCATTTATTATAATAAAACATAAATACATGGTAAATGATAAACTATTTAACTAAGAGTTAAATCTAAACGATAAGGTTAATATGGTGACTTAATCTTATCAAAAACCTATTGGGTGAGACGTTTTTAACCCAAACTCACCTTATCAATTAATTGAATAATTTTTGAGCCATTATAAATCGAATAATATTGTATAATCAAATAATATTACAAGCTTTTCCTAAAGTGACCCTCGACTCTATTATCAAAGGATACATCCCCTTCTCTCAATATCTCACCTCCAAATCCATTTGGATCACCCACCCCCTACTCAAATATCCTCCCAACTAACCTCACTTAGACCTAGATTCCATACTTTTACCAGAAAGGCAACCAAAGGAGACATTTTGATCAAACAAAAAGGAAACACTAGAAGAAGAGGTAAAATTTCACCTCCTATTTCAAAGTTTTGTTCTTCATCCACTTCCTCTTTCTTTATTGTTTTATACCAAAATAATAAAACTAGTTCCTTTTACACATATTGATGTTATTATAAATATGGTACGACCATATTCATTATTCAATCCATCCTATGAATGAAAAGTCAACATACATGCATACGTACAGATTAGCATCTCCACGCCATGGTACAGTTACTCTCCAATGGCCCGAAGGCCTTCATTTTTTATTGATTTCTGATAATCCATCTTTCAAGAGGTGAGGTGGATCCCTGAAAAGGCACGTAGTCTTTAGAGTAATTCATTTCCCATAGGCTTGAAACATTACATACAACCCAGAGTAACTAATTGGAACTGCTCCTCCCTAGCATCTTCATTGTGAAATTATCTCACCACCTTCGCATGGATGTTCGACCAGGATTTATCATGCATGCACATGATTTTCTGGATGGTATGTTCCATACCCTCACATTCTTGAAATCCGTTTAGCTTATGATATGGTGAAACCTCCTTTGCTCATCCTCCATCTGAAGCATGTTCCCTGTAGGTTATCTGGTCTGCATCTACACTTAAGGTGGCCCGAAGGCCTTGAGGTGGCCCATAGGCCTTATTTACCTGAAGTCCTAGGTGGATCGAAGGCCTTAAAGGACCTGGGGACCAAATTAGTGGCCCTAAGGCCCAAACGGGGGAATATTCCCAGCTACTACAGTTCCAAACAGTGCCTGCTACAGTTAACACTACAATACCTGTTATAGTACTGCACAATTTCTGCTACAGTACCCACTACAGTACCTACTATAGTACCTACTACAATACTTCAACTATACCCTCAAAAATTATCCTCCACCGGGATTTGATCCTGGGTCGCTTGGATGCACTTAAGGAGTCCTCACCAACTCAGCTGATGCTCATGTGCTGTCATGGTATAGTTTGTTATTCAAACACTTCATTATTTGGATGGGTATAATAATCAGTATAACTAATGTAAATAATAAATATAACATGTTAATGATTCTTTATATATGATATACCATCCAATTACATATTATTTCACCCTCAATAGAATGATATTCTCGCTTTTGCATACGTATGGATTACCGTCTCCACGAATGCGATGAAATTTATTCCCAGTCATAACTATTCAAAAATAATTTTCATTATACAGTTACAAATATTGTTCAAGATATTAATATCATTTAATATTTGAATAAAATACTTCCTATCCATAACAAACATTACTTACTTAACAAAACATATAAAGGAAACCGAATCAATTAACACCCAAAACAATGATACTACTAAAATGTTATTCACAATGAAATATTAGAAGATCATATATGATATCATATTTATGTATTTTGTTCTTTTATAATATAATAATAATGATTTAACTATTATAAAAGAGGTTAACTTAACCTTGATCAAGAAAAATTACAAGGTAAGGGTAACTTTTACAATCTCTTTATTTATCTGAGAATGTTTATACGTATGTATCGACTGGGATTTCATTATCATTCCACGTCTATGATTATTAAAAATGTCTTTCAAACCATTTTTAATATTTCATAGAATATGGGTTAAAGTCATTTATACCTTTTTTTTTTTGACTTTTTATACTATGTTTTGAAAGTATTCTTTCCATCGTTTTCCAAATAATGTAATTTATGACCTTTTAGAAAAATTAAGTAAGAATGTTTTTTTAACGTATATGGTGGGTGATGAATTTTTATTCCATTATAATATATTCTAATCTTACCTTGAAAAAATATAATAATATTTTCAAAATAAATTCTTTCTTTTATAATTATGTGACTTTTAAATGATTTCAAAATAGAAGGCGATACTTCTCTCATATAGTTTTGATTTCATCTATCTCAACATACTTTGATTTATTTTACATTTTTTTGAAGTTGATTTATTATGATACAATCTTCTATAATGTATTGAAGGTTTTGTGCTATGTTTGATTGTGGATGTTTTATTTTTATAGAATTCATGGTTTATGGTTAAAGTATTAAGATTTCATATGCCAGTTTTAACACGAATGTTTATGTTATGTTTCAACCTCTTCATATGAGGTATGTATTGGACTTTGCAAGTGATGGGTGGAGCCCGCTATATCTCCTAGATGCATCAGTAGGTATCATGAGACAAAATAGTGTCTTGGAACAAGTCCTTGAAACAATATTATTTATAGTCTTGGCATGAGGCTTTGACTATGTGGTTATGATGTCCGACATTATGCATTCCATCATTATGAAATTGACTATTTATATTACCAGTGACTATTCTACTAGTAGAGTATCAATGTAAATAATTAAATGGAATTATTTGATTTTGGTTTTCCATATTTTGCTGAATTATATTTTTAAAAGTCTTGTGATTTAGTCTCATACATTTTCTTTAAATGTTTATGATTATTAATGATAGTTTCCACTATATTGTTATCCTTACTGAGCATTTCAGATCTCCACTTTCTATGTTTTATTTTTTCCAATAATATGAAGAAATATAATATTATAAACCTGCAGAAATAGGCTATGGAGTATGGGTGTGTTCAAAGGGGACACAATGTTGTTGTTTTTTTCCATTTCAGGATGTAATGTAAAACTTTTGTATGTATCTAGAACTTCCCAGGATACTAAAATAAATTGTATTTCTAGACTTGATCACATTTAATCATTCCAGTGTTATGTAATAATGAACTGACTCTGGATAACTAGGGTTGGGGCATTATAGTTGGTATTAGAGGAAATTTAGTACAAACCTTGGAAACTAGATTTAGAAAAACTTTGATTAAAGAACATTACCCTAAGCTAAACTTTGTGGTAGAGTATAGAAGAAATTCATATAATTCTAGTAATGAAGAGATTTTGTGACTTTTCTATGAAACACATCCCTATCTAGATACGAGTAGGTAGAGGATACTCTGGCACAGATGTACATATGAGTGAAAACTCTGACAATGAGTTTCGGTCTTGACTCGGGGTATCCTGGTACACGACAACGGGACTTGTGGCACTCTTGGTTATGAAACTCCCGTGGGATATGCATATGATAATTCAAATTTTATTTAAAAACCATTGTGAAGGATTTATGAGTAAATAATTCCTCAATGAAAACATTTTTATGATTATGTATTATATCCAAAAAAATGTTCAATTTATGTTAGGTATTTTACTAGTTTGTAATTATGTATTGTTATTCATAAACTAATCTAGTGTATGCCATTATTTAGAAATGGCGCCTAGTGGAAGAAATAGAAACTGTATCTGCACACGTAATCCATGTATGGATTTCCCTCATACTCAAGATTATTATAGTGGAGCTGGTGATGTAATCGGTGCTGAACAACTTATAACCATTATGGGAAAACTCACTCAGGTTATGAATAATAACTTTACCTATATGAATCACCATGATCCACCATATAGAGGATCAATGATAGAAAAATTCATGAGGTAACAACCACAATCATTCAACGGAACTAAAAATCCATTTGTAGCTGATCAATGGATTAGTTACTTAAAAAAAATATCTCATGCTTTGGGGTGTAGCGAAAGGGAAAAAGTTGTCATGGAAGTTTATCGCCTCATGGGAGATGCAAATCAATGGTGTTCACTAATTAAAAAAACAAAGGAGGATGGAGAAGTATCCAATAAGTAATAGAGGGAGTTTAAAGAGCCTTATTAGAAAAATACTTTCCTCAGGACAATCGAGTGGATATAGAAATACAATTTTATAGTCTAAGGAAAAAGGTTGATGAAATGTCGCAAAGTATGAGGATAAATTTACATGGTTAGAAAGGCACGAAACAAATTATAAATGTAACCAAAGGGGAAATATTGATTGATTCATTTATGGTTTAAAACCATATATCCGTCGAGCATTAGTCTCATAATCCTTCTCATCATTCAAAGATATTTTCTCATGTGCTATCATGACAGAAAAGGAATTCTCTAAGTCTTATTACATTAAAACAAAGCATGACAAGAAGAGATCTTTTGAACACTCTTGAAATGGAAATGAGGGGAAGAAGGGAAAAGTTGATTTTCAGTCCTATGGAAAATGTGGGATGAAACGCCCCGGTACTTTCCTGAAGGAAATGATATTCTGTAATATGTTTGGTGAAAAAGGCCACCAAGCTCATGATTGAATGGGAATGAAATAGGATGTCAATGATGAATGCTACAATTGTAGTGAAATGGGGAATTACGAAAATGGATGTCCTAATATCCAAGGAAACATACATAAGAAAAGGACAAGGGATAAAGGAAAAGCATATTCCATCACTACTACTGATGTTGATGCTCCGAATAATGTGGTGAAAGTTAATTTAATGGTTTCCTCAAATGTAGCCAATGATTTATTTGATTCTGGATCATTGAATTGTTTTATATCTTCTCAATTTTCTATGAAAATTAGATATTTACTATTTGATTTAACAAGGGGGTTGTTAGTAAAAACTCTTAATGGAAGTATCATTGCAACAATGTTTTGTGAATCAGTCCCCATTAAGGAATATAAATGTTCATAATCAACTGATCTCACCATCATACCCATGATTGAATTTGATATAATCCTCAATATGGATTGGATTTCAGACCATGATGGGAAAATTTATTATAAGAAATGGAGGTTACAATTTTTTATGATGATAAAGGGTACCTTATCTTTAGAAAATAATTGTCAGCACCAGATTCTTATCTAGATCCACCCATAGTAGATCTACTAAATTTAATTATTGGGGAGGTAGATAATGAAATAACTATCGGTGAGGAAAATAATTTTCAAAAAGAGGATGTACCTACTGTGTAGGAATTTGATGATGTGTATCCAGAGGATTTACTTACACATCCTCCAGAACGAGAAATTGAGTTTTCCATTGATTTAATTCCTAGTTCATGGCCCATATCGAAGACCGCTTATAGAATGTAAATTGTGTAATTAGTGTAACTAAAGAAAAAATTATAGGAATTGAGTAATAAATGATTTATTCTCCCTAGTGCTTCTCCATGGGGATCCCCTTTTCATTTTGTTAAGAAGAAAGATGGATCTACGAGGTTGTGTATTGACTACAGGGAGATCAATGCTATAACAATAAACAACAAGTATCCACTACCTTGCATTGATTATTTATTTGATCAAATTCATGGAGATCAATATTTTTCAAATGTTGACCTTTTTCTGGATATCATCAGTTGTGTGTGAAGATGTAAGATAGTTCAAAGACATCATTTCGTACCTGGTATAGGCATTATGATTTTATAGTAATTCTTTTTCGAATGACTAATTAACCCTATATTTTCATGGATCCAATGAATAGAGTTTTCAAGGAAAATCATGATGACATTTTAGTGTTATTTATTGATGATATCTTGGTATACTCCTAATTCTATGAAGATCATGAAAATCTCTTGAGAACTACTTTGAAAACACACATAAGAAATGAATTATATGGGATGTTTAGAATGTGTGAATTCTAGCTTCATGAGATTTCTTTTATTGGCCATATTGTCTCTGAAAATGGAATCTCTGTTGATCCTTAAAAGACCAAGGCAATCCAAGAATGGCCAGCACCGACGAGTATAACTGAGGTACATCATTTTAATTGGTTTAGTAGGTTATTATCAGTGTTTTGCCCAAAATATTTCCTGATTGGCTAACACATTATCCGATATCACACGTAAAGGGGTTAAATTTTTTGGAGAAAAGTTTTTGAAGAACTGAAGTTAAATTTTTTCAATGAATCTATCTTAACTCTACCACTAGGGAATTATGGGTTGGATAATTGTAGTGATGATTCAAATAAAATACATGGTTGTGTCTGTATTCCGAATGATATAGTTATTCCCTATTCATCACAACAAATAAAAATTAATGACAAAACAATCCCACTCATGATCTTGAGTTAGAAGCTATAATCTTTACTTTGAACATATGAAGACACTATCTCTATGGTGAAGATGTGAGATATATACTGATCACAAGAGTTTTAATTATATTTTCTCACAAATAGATCTCAACTTGAGGTAATGGTGATGGCTAGAACTACTTAGGGATTATAATTTCACTATACACTACCACCTAGGGAAGGAAAATAAGGTTGAAAATTCATTCAGATTAAAGGATCATGGAGTTTTGAACAAGATGAGAGTTGAAAGGGATCCTATGTTCAAAGATCTAGTAACGATTGATATGAGAATAACCGTGGAAGGTGAAACATCAATACTTTTTCAAATGGTATCAAAACTATCTTTAATAGAAATGATAAAAATTTCTCAGACTGATGATGTGGAGTTTAAAAAGAAAAATATGGTTTTGAATGATGGTAGATAGATAGAAGTTGTATATGAAGATGGAATTTTGAAATTTTGGAAGAGACATTGTGTTCCCGATATACCTGTTCTAAAAAGAGAAGTGTTGGGTGATGCTCCTATCTCCAATTTCACTATACACCCTGGTAGCACTAACATGTATAGATATTTTTAGAAAACTTTTTGGTGGGACACCATGAAGTGGGAGATTGCTGATTATGTGTCAAGATGTATGGGTTTTCGACATGTTAAGGCTGGAAGACAACATCCTAGATGAGTCATGCAACGTACTCCCAAACCCGAGAGGAAATGGGATGATATTACGATGGACTTTGTCATGGGGGCTGCCGAAGGCTCCTATAAGGAATGATGCAATATGGGTCATTATTGATCATATTACCAAGTCAACACATTTTCTTTCCATAAGAGAATATTTACCACTTCAACAATTGGAAATACTATATATTAATAAAGTTGTAAGACTTTATGGTGTGCCCATATGAATTGTTTCGTATCATGTTCCCCATTTCACATAAAGATTATGGAAAAGTATTTAGAAAGATTGGGATAGTGAACCTTGTTTGAGCACTACCTACCACCCTCAAACTGATTGAAAATTAGAACGGACTATTCAAAGCTTATAATACACGTTTTTATCTTTCTCACTTGACTTTCATGGTATCTGCAATCAATATTTACCTATGGTATACTATTCCTATAACAATATCATTCACTCAAGTATTTAGATGGAACTATATGAAGCGTTATATGGAATGAGATGTAACATACTATATTTTTGGGATGATATTGGTGAACAAAACTCGTAGGTCCCGAACCTATTAAGGAAACAATGGAAAAGGTGAAGATTTTCCAAATCCACATCAAAGCATATGAATGTAGGAAAATGAGCTATGCTGATAACCAAATGTAGGATTTGGAATTTCAAGTAGGAAATCATGTTTTCTTATAGGTATATCCATGGGAGGGTGTTATAGGATTCAGTAAGAAGGGTAAATTATGTCCCAGGTACATTATACCTTTCAAAATTCTAGAAAAAACTGGAGTTGTAGCTTACAGTTTGGAAATTCCTCCAAGTCTCTCCAATGATTATGATGCGTTTCACATATCACTATTGAGAAAATACATGTCTGGCCCAACACATGTACTCACCTATTAAAAATTTGAACAATAATGTGATTTGTCTTATTTTGAAGATCCTATCAAGATTCTTTATGCCAGAGAACAAGTTTTGTGAAACTAGATGACTCATCTGATAAAAGATCTATGGAGAAACCATAAGATGGAAGAGGCGACGTGGGTACCTCAGGAACTAATGATGAAGAACCACACAAATATTTTTATAGAGTATTATTCTAGAAATTTATAGGATGAAATTGTTTTAAGGATGGAAGAATGTAACAACTCAAGCTTCCATGGTATGCTTCTATTTGAATAATTCAATAGTTTTCATTGTATGCAACTTTGAGTTCTACCACACCACGACCAATTAAACTAGCCATTATGGATAGTAATAAAAACTTTTTTAAATTTTATAAATTTTATATTTCAAAATTGACTTCATTTTTGGTTTTAGAATATTAAAATTATCTTAGGGTGAATTTTTGGTATTTTTCTGCAAACATTCAATTTTTTATGTATTGTCAAAAACACTGTGTTTTTGTTAAAAACTAAATTTTTATTTAAAAAATAGTTATTTTAATTAAATTTATTTTACGTTAATATATATACATAATACCTATATATGTTCAATGTAATTAATTTGAGTAATTTTATAATAACATTAGTTTTATAAAATATTATTGAACTTTTTAGATTCTTTTACCCATCTTCTAGGCATGTCAAAAAGTTTGCATAAAATGTAATTTTACAGCTTCTATTAATTGAATTTAAAAAATCCAATTGACATGGTTGAAATTAGTATGTAAAATGTGGTTCAATAGGATGAAAAAAATTTCTATTGAATAGTAACTGTTGAATATTTTTACCATAGTTAAAAGTAAATTGGGTAATTAAAGGTAAAAATGATATTATTATTACCGAAAACATATCCTAATTCTATTGGATATATTTTTTAGAACAAAATAAACCTTAGGAGTATATTATGATACTTTTGGTCCACTTAGATTATATTAGGACATTTATTATTAGTTTATTTATTGAAGAGTTTAAAGTGTTAAATTCAAAGTTTAATAACTAGCCCATTTTCAATATAGGTTTATACATAAGATAAATTTAAATATGAATATTCATTATAAAGATAATAAATTTTATATATAATGGATATTTATTTATAATTTTTATACATTAAATATTTAAATTTATTTATGACACAATGATGACGCCGTAATTACCATATATTTGGATGATTAAAATAATTGATATTATAAATATTAATATAATTGTAAATTGATAATTTTAATGTTTTACAAGAATTTTATAGGTTAATATGACATGTTAGGGTTGTCTAAAGAAATTTATTTTGAAGTGATAAATTTTTTATGCCTTTCACAAAAAACAAATACTAAATAGTGTCAAAAATGACATAAATGAGTTTTAAAAAATTACTATATTATTAATTTATATAATACTCTTAAAAATATAATGTTTGGAAAAAGGAAATAAAAAAGGTAATATATATCAATAATGAACGAGTTGGGGTTATTTTTGATTCATATAGTACGTTTATGAACCATCTATTATAATAATACAATAATACATGGTAAAAGTTATACTATTTTACTAAGAGGAAAATCTAAATGATAAGGATAATATGGTAACCTAAACCTGTCTAAAACCTATTGTTTGAGAGATTTTTGACCCATCCCAAAAATAGATTCTAAATAAACGGGTTTTAGCCATTATAAACCTAATATGATTGTATAATAAAATAATATTTAATGCTTTTTCTAAAGTGACCTTCACCTCTCTTTTAAAAGGGTACTTCTCCATCCCTCATTATCACACCTCCAATGCCATTTGGCTCGGCCAAACCCTGCTCAAGTAACCTCCCAACCACCCTATAGTCTAACTATAAACCTTAAATTGATCATAAGCCCATCATAAAGAGACCTTTTGATCAAATCAAAATAAAACACCCAAAAAAAAAGGTAATACGTTCACCACCTTCTTCAAAGTTCTTTTCTTCTCCCACATCCTCATTATTTGTTGTTTCCACAAAAAAATAATAACTCTAGTACCTTATACATAATTTGATGTTATTATAAATATGGTACAACCATATTCATTATTCTATCCATCCTATGAATAACATGTCACCATACATGTGTACGTATGGCTATCTGTCTCCACGCCGTGATGTAGTATGTTATTCAAACACTTCATTATTTGGATGTGTATAATAATGAGTATAATTGATTTAAATAAAAAATAAAACATGTTAATGAATCTTTATATTTTATATATAATCCAATTACATACGATTTCACTATCAGTAGAATGATATTGTCTCCCATGCGTACATACGGATTACTGTCTCCACGAACGCGATGAAATTCATTCCCCATCACAAAAATTCAAGAATAATTATCATTTTATGAATAAATATAGTGTTTAAGAAATTAATATCATTTTGTATATGTACTAAATACATTCTATCCCTAAAAAGATGACTTATGTAACAAAACATATAAAGAAAAATGATTCAGTGAACACTTGAAACAATGATAATGCTAATATATTATTAACAAAGAAATATTATAAGATCATATATGATATCTTATTTACATATTAGGTTCTTGTATAATTTAATAAGAATGATTTAACTATTATATATGAGGTTAACATACCCTCGATCAGGGAAATGTACATGGTAAGGTTAAATTTTAAAATCTCTTTATTTATCCGATGTTGTTTATACATAAGTATCTACGGGGATTTCATTAACATTCCACATATAAATTTCATGAAAATCCCTTTCCAAACATTTTAACTATTTCCTAGAATATGAGTTAAAGTAATTTATACCCTTTCTTGAGATTTTATAAAGTTATTTGAAATGAATCTTTCTGTCATTTTCCAAATATGGTACTTAAAGAACTTTTTGACAAATTAAGGCTAGAATGTTTTTTAACATATACCGTGGTTGTAGCTATTTTCCACCGTTATAACATCCACAAAGTTTCCCTTATAATATTATAAAAATATTATCAAAATAAATGTTATCATTTATATTTATTTTACTTTTAAATTATTTAAAAATAGAAATAAATATTTATCTCAAATAGTTTTGATTTCTTCTATGTCAACATCCTTGGATGGATTTTACCCTTGTGTGAAGTTGATTTATTATAATACAATATTCCATGTTTTATTGAAAGTGTTGTGATGTGTTTGACTATGGATTTGTTATTTTTATACCATTCATGGTTTATTGTTAACATATTAAAATTTTGTATGACAATTTTAATACGAATGTTTATGATATGTTTCACCCTTTTCATATGAGGAATGTATTGGACTTAAAAAGTGATGGGTGTAGCCCAATATAGCTCCTCGATGCATCAGTAGGTCTCATGAGACAAAATAGTGTCTTGGAAAAAGGCCTTGAAAATTATTATTCTTAGTCTTGGCACTAAGCCTTGACTATGTGGTAATTATATATGAAATTATGCATTCCATCATTATAAAATTGGATATTGATATTCCATGTGATTATTCAACTAGTAAAATATCCATGTGAATATGTAACTAGAATTATTTGATTTATGCTTTCTATATTATGCTGAATTTTATGTTAAAAAGTCTTGTGTTTTAGTCTTATACATTTCTTTAAATGTTTATGTTTATTTATCATAGTTTCCAATATATTGTTATCGTTACTAAGCATCTAAGCTAACCAGATTCTATGTTTTATTTTTTCCTAGGATGTGAAGAAGTATATTACGATTAACCTACGGGAATAGGCTAAGGGATATGAGTTTGTTCAAAGGGGGAATAATTTTATTGTTTTTTATTCATTTTATGATGTAATGTAAAACTTATGTATATATCTAGCACTTCTAAGGGTACTAAACTAATCGGTGTTTCGAGACTTGATCTCTTGTGATCATTAAATTGTTTGGTAATAATCCACCGACTTTGGGTTACTAGGTTTGGGGCAATAAAAATGGAACCATGTGGAAATATATTTGAGAATATAATGGTAATGAACAATATCCAACTATATAATATTATAATGGCATGTTTTAGAGAACATTTAAATCCATTCCACAAATTAAACCCCATTTACTCATACCACCCATATTGAGTTGACCAAAATTTACTATGGTTAATACTTATATTGTTCAAAAATAAATGGGGACTATTTACCAAATTTGATCCACATTATTTAAAATATGGAATCAAATTTTCAATATTTCATTAATATTATTTGTATAAATTAAATTTAGAAAAAATAAAAAAATGAAATGAAAATATAGTTTTTAGAAAAAATCCCTTTTAATTAAAACACGTTTTTATTCCAAATTAAGTTATAATATTAAATTAAATAAAATTAATTGAATTATACATTATATTATATATTTTGTTTTTATTTTAAAACCATTCTTAAAAAATAAAACATTGTAAATTCAAGAAATAAACGTACATTTTTCTATAAAATTAGTATTTTTCACTATTCTCAAGTTAAATAAAATCTTGAAGAAAATACCAAAAAATAAACCTAAGATAGTTTTTATTTTCTGATTTTAAAAATTATTTCCTTTTTCTTAAATATTATTTCTAAAATTTCTAGATATAGGTTATAATATTCTCTCACCAAACGAAATTGAAACTATTTTTGAGGAAAAATATATTTCAAAAGATTATAACAACTTTAATAAAAATATATATTATTTTTTAAAACCATTATAATTTTTTCTAAATTCTCCATTTCTTATTTATTCGACCATTTTAATAGGTAGGTAATGACGGTACACTATAATGTAGTTCATTTGGACTCAGAGTTACATGTATTACAAGCTATCGAAGAAATCAAATTTATTAAATATCATAAACTCTCAGGGTGTTACACTGTGACATAGTATAGGTATCTTATGATCAATCATTGAGATAAAGTACATTTTATGTGTTGCAAGAAAAAAATATATAACTCAATAAATGGGTTGTATGTTGACTAGTAACCATATAAAGGATTCACTACCCTAAATGTGAAAATCATAATGATATAAAGATTTAATTTATCTTTAGGGACCAATGAAAATAATTTATGATTATTTCTTGGGATTCCACACACATTAAGTGCTATTTTAATATCATATGAGTCATGAATCACATATAAATATAATAGAAATATTGTTTAGCACTTATATTGTACTCATAAGTTCCTTCCCTTGTATTTTTTTATATTAAACAACCAATCAAGTTAGAAATAAAAAAACATAGCATGAACCCCTAAATTAGGCCTATCCAGTGAAGAATAATGAAATAAATAGTGAACTAGGGAATATAATGAAGTTTATCATTAACCTTTCCTATGATGATCCCCTATGATATAAGACACATCAATCAAACCGCGAACATGGGTGATCTCACTTCAAAAAAGAATTAGTGATGAGTTTAGAGGGGGGGGATATCACCTATGGGTAAAAAGTGGGGTTGTTGATTTCATAAATTTTCTACATATAACCACAATTATTTAAAATAAAAAAATGTTGCAAGACCCCAATAGTTACCTGAACCACTGATACCATGTACCTGGTACCCTACTTGGTACCTACCTTAGGTCCAATAGGTGGTTGGTGGCCCTTAGGTTCCTCAGAAGTCCTGCTAAGGACATTGGGTATCCATCCTACTATTACTAGGCACCTGGTTCCATTTTGTTTACCAATGATATATTTTGGATCCCATGTTTTTCTAGTTATGTCTCTCTCTGATTTTTTTGTAAAAATTTATTTTGGGAAAATTTTACCACATCATTAATCCTTGATGGACATTTTCCATCATGGATAACTATCATTTGAATAAAATCATTCTTAGGTTGTGAAGTAACTTGAGAAAACCAGAGAGGATACACATGGATAGATTTGTTGGGGAAAATTAATTAAATTCTATAAAGGTATTTTTATGTGAATTAATATAGTATGGATAAATGGGATATGTTTTTCACACGTTCCTGGTAATTTGACAATATTTAATGGGGGTTTGGGTTGTTTATATGGAAAATGATATGAAAAACCATCTTCAGAACATTTACAAAACATATAAATGGAGTATATGTTGTGTAATTTTTTGGTTTTTTCAATAAAATAATAAAAAGTGAAAGGTTTTTTATCAAATCCAAATAAAAATATTTACATGACATGTAACTACACTACATTCCATGTAATTACATGACCTTCTATTTTATAGATTTTTGTGTGAATGAATTTTCATTTTAATTCACAATAATCTTCTCCTCATGATCCTAGGTCACCCTAAAAGTGATTTTGAAGTGACAAACATCCTTATGTATATCCTGATAATACCTTAGATCCCTGGTTAGTGGTTATGATCCTATTTCTCTCTTCTCTCCCATGGTTTTCTAATCCATTGTGGTGAAATACATTGACAGTGTTCATTTTTGGTTTTTCTATGGATCGGTTTCGATCTAGGAACCTTGTTGTGATCATCCACACCTTCTTCCTCTTGGGAGTTTTTCATTGGAAGAATTATTGGATAGTCAGTTAAAGGCAGGGGGTCTAAATTATACCATATGGGTAAATTTACCGTGTATATGCAATACTGTGATTTTACCAATGTAACATGATCCCAAATAAAATCAACAATGAGTGAAATTATTCATGAGAGTCCTTTGGTTTTAATTAGATTTTGACCTAACTTATGGATACCTATAGTGAGAAAGAACCATGAATATAATTTAATTGGATAATGGATTAAAGTGTGTTTAGAATAATAAGGAACATTTGGTGAATAGTTGATATTTAATATCTATGTTATGGTTTACTTCTTATTTTTTTAACTTTTCATCCTTTATGATATAAATAAAAGTTATAATTGAATAAAAAATGGTAATTCCTATAATTAAACATTGAGATTTATGATGTGACATAGGGATATCAATTATTTATGACATGACATGTGTTCCATGCTGAAATTATTATATATTGGGCATAACCCTGGAACATCACACTTATATGTCGTAATGATGAAATTGAGTGGGCTTGGCCTAGTCCCATGATTTAACTGTTATAATGAGTAGTATCTACTCAGTCCCATAGTGTAGTGATTCTAGGGATATAACCTAAATGTTTCAATTATTATAGGTATTTGGAATGGATTATTAGGACAGTTACATGGTTATATGATTCAGGTTGGCATGTTTGTATGAAATTCTCCAATATATTACCACATGGTGCCTTATTATGTTATTTAATAGAGGTTATATGGTTGTGGTGGGCATAGTCATGATAAATTCCTAGAGATATTCCATCATGAAGACGAAGTATGTTTTTATTGTATTTTATATATTGTTGAATTAATTAATAAACCTATTTATCAATTTATTTCAAACACTTCTTATTAAATTGGTTGGTTTAGACATGGTGGTGTCAAGCTACTATAATATATGAACACCTTATTTGGGATGTTGATTGGTAGCACGAAAATTATGTGGATGTAGGATTGGACAAGGGAAAAGAACCTATCCGTTGATTTTTTCTTTCATGATGGGGTGTTTTTTGGAGCTGCGACCGATATAGAGTTTGAGGGTGGGGACTTCTGATTGTTTCTTTGAGTCTTCATGTATTATACCTTTATATTTTCTAGAATAACATTTAGTAACATTTCATTATGTCATTACATTATTTCTTTATAATTTATTGGAATATTCAATAGGAATTTATTATTATTTTTCACTTTATCTATAATTTTATTGCATTTGTTAATATGGATTATTTCTATTACTATAAAACATACTACCAGGGTTTATAGTCTCATCACTAAATGTTTCACACCCCCGCTGCAAGTTGGAAACCATTGTTATAATTGATAAATGAAAAGAATTTAAATGTCATGCTAAAAAACATGTAATCCATGTTTACATATACCAAGAGTCAGTGGTTCTATATTTTAGTCACAGGTTGAGGTTGACCTGGTTTCTATCCAGTGCTCTAAGGTGTGTTTTTTTCTTACAGAGAGAATGAGTCCTCTCTATATTCGACATGAGATTCAGGAGCATGGATGTAAGCATGATTCTAATGTAGAATATGTGTTTCTTGATATAGTTTATATGGATCATATGGATGTTGAGAATCATGATTGCTTCATGAAGGTCATCCAATCCATATAAAGGAAGTATGTATGTATGATGACATCGATATATGATCTAACAAAAGAGTTAAAGCTGCATCATCTGTCGACATTCACTAGGTAAGGAGGTCCCTTGGAAGTCGAGTTGTAGATCGATTAAATGTAGAAAACCATCAATCATCTTAAGACACCTGTTGTAAGGAGGGTGAAGATTGCTGCATATATGCCTTGTAAAGAATCCAAGAATAGGTGGGATATTCTAAAGGATGCTGGGGCAGCAAGATGACCTATCTAGGAAGGAATTTGACATGATTTTTCTAATCCATTTCTATCCCAATAATATATGGGATGAAAGATGTTTTGATTTCATGAATCTAGAAAATGAGGGAATGTCAGTGTTGGACTATACTGGACGTTTCAACGACATAAAATGATTTGTGCTATCTTGGGAAACTATTGAGATCTCCATGGTGAGAGGTTTATAGGATAAAATTCACTGCTAGATAAAGTCATAGGTGAACTTTTTATTCTTGATATGATTTGATGGCGTGATGAAATGGGCACTCGTCAAAAAAGTAAATCTGAGAGATTCCTTAAGCAGTGACCAATATATATTAGTATGTTGAACTGGATGCTCTTATTCAAGTGAAAAAAGCATATCTATAATAGATTTTTTCAAGGTACTAGTGGGAAGAGTGTTCAAGGGAGTGGAAATCCATCTATAGACCATGGTCCATTACAATTCTATCAGTGACGAAATTTTGGCCACAGGCAGATGTAATTTCCTTACCCTATAGTTGAATGTCATATCTGTGGAATATTAAGTCATATACAGTGGATATATGAAAAACTTATATGGTAAACAATGGAATGGAATTATTATAGGAACTAGAGCCAAGATGGGGCTCAACTACCCCTCAACCAGATGGTAGATAGAGTTCCACTAGCTTCTCATATTGAGGGTGGGGATGTGGTACTCTAGTGCATGAGCAGTAGTACAAGGCAGGTGAAATAGATTAAGGTATTCATATCAGGGACCATTGAAGAGAACAAAATTTGATTCAAATTATACAGAAATCTTTGGCAATTATGGATGCATGACCGTATACCATTATATGTTTGATTCCTACACCAGCTACCTTTCCTTGGGTTTTGTTTTTTGAAGAAGCGTCGCATTATTTTATATATGATTTTATTTTCAAATAGTTTGGTTTGGATGTGGAATGTTTGGATTGTGGTTTTACAATCAACACACTATTGGTAGTGTATTTAGGGATTATCAAACACTGAATGTCATGTTCTCAAGATATTGGTGGTTACCATCTCCTTTTGGAACTGTTCCTGATGGAAATGACATGATTCAATTTTATTATAGTTATGGAATGAAATTTTCTATACCAGGTTCATAAAAACTATTATAGTAGAAGAGTTTTCATTCAATATATAGATAAAGGAAGCTATTCTCACCAAGGTGAGTGTGATATTCTAGATGGTTGTGCAAGACCAAATCAGTGCAAATTTTATTTTCTCATGGCATAGATATCTAATATTTCACTAGACAATGGTGGAATATAATATGATTTTTTCGTCTAATGGTAAACTATTTTCTAGTAGCTTTTTCTGACATGTTCAATGGATTACCACTCTTGCGATATATTTAGTTCACGACCGGGATAGTGATGGGATCATAGCCAGTTTCTTCCCCACCTTATAGAATGGAACTGATGGATCTTTGGGAGTTGAAAGTTTAATTGGATGATCTGGAATCAAAAGGTTTCATATAACCTAATAATTCCCTTTGGGGTTTTCTAGTTATCTTCACTGAGAACACTGATGGGTCATTTCACTTATTTATATATTAAGAGAGGTTAAACAAGATTAAAGTCAAGAACCATTATCCTCTTCCATGGAAGGATTATCTTCTAGAATAGTAGAGAGGTTCTAATATCATCTACAATATTGATTTGAGATCAAGTTACCACCAATTAAGGGTGATACAAATAGACATACCTTATATTTATTTTAGGAGAAGATATGGCTAGTATTAATTTGTAGTGATTGTGTTGGGTTTGACTAACACACGAGAATTATTCATGGCCTTGATGAATAAGATCTTTCATTCTATTCTGGTTCATTTTTTGTTGGTTTTTTACAATGATATCTTAGCATAATACTAGTTAGTAGATAATCATTGAAAACATCTTGACATCATCTTGAGTATATTAAGGTAGAATCATATTTATGACAATATAACCAAATGTATATTCTTTATTAATAAAGCGCACTTATTGGACCATGTAATCTCAAATGAAAGAGTGTTATTGGACCCAGAGAATGTTGAACATATGGTATCTTGGAAACATCCCAAGGGTTTCATCGAGATATGATGGTTTATAGGATGAAAATGTTATTATCAATGCTTTATCTATTATTTACCCCATTTGGAAGCACCGATGTCAATGCTGACCAAGAATGTGTTGAAGTATCGTTGGTCAGATGCATTAAAGATTTATTATTAGGAGATGAAAGGAAGGTCTAACTAATCAAATATCCTCACATTACCTATGTCGGGTAAATAGTATACCATGTACTTTGATGTATCTAGAGTTGGACATGGAGTTGTTTTAATATAGAAGGATCGAGTGATTACTTATGGATCCATGTAGCTAAGACCGTATCAGAGGAATTACCCAACTCATGATCTAGCGTTAGTAGTCATGGTATATTATTTGAGATACTGGAGAAATTTTCACTTTGGTGAGAGGTTTATGGTATACAATAATCACAAGAGCGTCGAGTACATATTTTCTCAGTTAGAACTGAACCTTCGTCCAAGGTGGTGGGTCGAGTATCGACAATCTTTTTACATCATGTTTTTGTATACAATGGGAAAGGGAAAATTTATAATTGATTATTTGTGATGAATAAAAAAGGAAGAGGTAGTTTGGGAGTCTTGAAACGAGTGGTAGATGATGTCCCTCTTTGTAGACATGCATATAGATGTTCAATAATCTAATGTATGGGTAGATCACACTTCGACATCTTTCATACCATTACTTTTAGACCAGACTAAGATATAGAATTTATCTAATACAGAAGCCCTAGATCAGAGAGATAAATTATATTCTGGGGGTATACCATTAGGATGCTATCTTGAAAATATAAACTTAATTCTTTTTCATGGTCGAGTATGGGTTCCTTCAGGCTTATACGGGGAGTTGATAAGTGAATTTCATGATAATAGAAGGTAAGTGCATCATTTTTTGAGAAATATGTATTATGATATCCATATAAAGAACTATTTGTCAAAAATGAAGAAATAAGTAGAAATATTTTTGTCTAGATTCTTTACTTTTTAGCAGGTGAAAGTCGAGCATTATGGACATTCAGGATTTCGCAGCCTTTTCCCATCCCTGAGTGGAAATGGGATAATGTCACCACGGATTTTGTGACAGAATTTCCAAGGAAAACCCATAGGAATGACTCTTTATGGTCATTTTTTGATTAAATTAAGATGGTAGAACAATTATTACCTCTGATGGAGACCATCAATATTAATAAACTGAGATATAATTATAATAAATATGTGTTTTGGTTTCAAGGTGTTCTGAGTAGTATCGTATTAGATAGAGATCCTTGTTTCGCATTGTGTTTCTGGAAGGTACTTTAGAGTGATATGTGATCACGAGTATAACAAAACTGCTCTTTATTACACACATAAAAATTATTTATTACATAAAATTTCAATTATGATAACTCTGAGGAATGAGAGGCCTAGTGTATTGGGAAATTAAGAACATTACATAACAAAATATAAAATAAAACTCAACATATTTATTGAAAACATCTTTAAATGACCAAAATAATCCTTCATACTTAGCATTGCATGGGATAACCTGAGTAAATTCATATGAAAACAGTAATCCATAAAGTATAGTAAGTGAGTAAACAAGGAATAACCGGAAGAATATAGTACATGATAGTAAATAGGCATATCAATGGATCCAATGATAAACACAAACATAAAGGCATGATATAGAATGATTATAATAACATGAAAATGTGGGAATATCATTAAACATGATATTAGCATGAGACAAGATTCATTCCACATAGAGAATGAATAAAAACTCATTGTAAATGAATTATCATGATTAAAACCTCATTTCACTTTAATTATCATGATACTAATTTTTACAAAATGAATTGGAACACTATCAGGGTGCACCCTTCTTAATAATTTCGTTTCATGCATAAGTGTGCCACATAGATCATACAACATGGATTCATGAAACATCATCATTTATTCCATGATAAAGTAATATGGAATTCATACATGAAACTATATAAACAATAAGTAAATGTGAATAATGTTGAATACCCATGATAGTAGAATGGGCATGGTATTCACTACACAATGACTGTGGCTTGGAAAAATGCAGTGAAATTTCGGCAGCATAACGGCGTGACATAAGAATTCATAAAAATGGATGATGAGAAAGAAAGGGGTATAACATCATATGTACATGAAATGGAAAATAATGGGGTAATAAAAATATATGTCCCAACATATTTAATGGAATTTCGATTCATAATATAAAATAATTTATTGAATGTAAATGAGGAGAGAAAAATCCCTTACAGAATTTTGGCATGTTAACAAGTATACACAGGAGGAATTAATAAGAGAGAAAGAGGTATCTCATCATTAAAACATAAGGAGTTCAAAATAGTGGAGGTGATAAATCATACCACAAAAATTGTAACTAAAATGACAAAGGTATAGAATCATAAAGAATCTTGGTCAAAAATGAAAGAGGAAAAAATCCCTTAATTGGAAGTGCGATCCCAATGGCTTGGGAGAGGATTGTGAGAGGCTTCTTGTGAGTTTGGGGTGCCTTGGAGGGATTATAGAGATTGGAAAAAAGAGTTTTTTATAGATTCAAATGGTTTGAGTTAATATAAATGGGATATTGAGTGGGTTTATATAGGAAAATGAGAGGGAATTGTTTATTATTTATGTTTTGGACACCACACATTAAACTATTCAAAATCACAAACCAACCGTTGGTTTTTGCCTATGTATTTTACCAAAGTGGATTAGAAAAAAGTATTTTACAAGTCCAATGGAATAACTTATTGAAATATTTGTCTTACTGATGTGGAGGTGAGTCACACTTTCAAGGAAATCAATTTAAAAGTTAAACTGTTTTATAAGACATGGAGGGTCCACTAAGGCAGTATAAAAGTAATAAAATAAATATAAAATCACATTATATTAAATTTAAAACATATATATTCAGAACAAAATTTTCATATTATTTTATTACGTCACTATTAGGTCATTATGATTTCATAAAACATATTATATATTAAAACAGTTTTTACTTTTTACCCTAAAATTTGATTGCCTTAGAAAATTATGAAATATTCACTATTAGAAAATTTAAAAATACAGAATAAAAGAATAATATTCATTTTATCTAAATTAGTTTCCAAATATATGAATTTTTTATTTTAAAATAAAAACTGACATTTATAGAAAATTCATGTGTTTTGACAAAAACAGTTTTCAAACACTAATAAAAATTTCAATTGTATTCATAAAAATTATATGATAGTTTATATTAAACAAAAAGTAATTTTTTAGAATATTTTATTAAAATATAATTTAATTAAGCAATCCATTAATTCATCAAAATATGTTTCTTAATTGATATATAGTATTAACTAAAATTACTATTTGTGCTCAATGTAACAATAATAAAATTATTGTATATTCTTTTTACAAAAATAATAAAGAAAATTAACATAGTGCTAGGTTCTTTTTCTATAACCCCTTATAACACCCTCATAAGACATAAGGGTATGGTGTGCAATGTTGACACACTCTTGGGGTGGATCAGATAACATCCCTCATGTGGTAATCTCTATTAACTTCCACTTCTCCCGTAGGCGATTCCGTTCAAGTTTTACATGTTGAAGCTCAGCTTGGGGTTGGTCAAAAGTGAAGCCCAATGACACTACCTCCTTTTTTAGCTCTGAAAAATGGGCTACGTATATAGAAATTCTACTATATGATGCCATCACTTTTTTTATATAAATTGGATTTGTTAAAGACCTATATTTATACTAATCATCTGATTATTGTACAACGACATTATTAGCAACACTAAGAATTCATAATGGTATTTTAAAATCAAAAAACATAAAACATAAGAATTTTATATGTTTCATATATTTATTTTAAGTAATAAGAAATTTAATCAGATCAAGAGGAATTTTCATTAATAAAAGTTTGGGTCGTTAAAATATTCCCCCCTTAAGAAATTTTGCACTCAAAATTTTCTTATTCCCACAATAAAATAGTCAAGGGTAACTATTCTTCATCCCTTCCTCTGATCCCCACATTTCTTCTTCAAACTTTTTGATTATCCACAACACCTTGACAGGGGGAATTGTCTTAATTTTTAGAACATTTTCCCTATGATCGAATATCTTCACCAACTTCTCTTCTTAAGAGAGGTCATTCACCAATGGTACCACCTCTAGATTGAGTACATGTGATGGATCAATTATGTACTTCTTCAAGAGTGATACATGGAATACATGATCTACTTGAGATAGGTACAGTGTGAATTCTAGTTGATAGGACACTGCTCCAATGTGATAAATGATCTAAAAAGGGCTGATGTACCATGGACTAAGCTTCCCATTCTTACAAAATACTATAACTCAATTACATGGTGATATGCAGATGAATACCATGTCCCCAACATCAAATTGTAGGCCTCATTTACAATTATCAACATACCTCTTTTGTCGACTATAAGAAGCATTGATGTGCAGCTAGATGGTCTAAACCTTCTCCACCATTTCTTCTACCATTTATGGGCCTAGGATTTTTTTCTCCCTAACAGCATCCCAACATGTCAGTGTTCTTCACCTCTTTCCATTTTGGGATTCATAATGATCCATTTGGATGCTTGAGTGGAAACATTTATTATAAGAGAACTCAAGCAGAGTAATATGTTGATCCCATTATCCTTTTATGTCAATTGAGCATGCTATCAACATATCCTCAAGTGTTTGGATAGTCCACTCAAATTGGACATCAGTTTGAGGATGATAAGCCGTACTGATGTTTAGCTCAGTATTAAGATCATGTTGGAGACTTATCCGTATCAAAGAGGTGAATCTTGGACCTCGATCAGATACAATAGATAGTGGAATTTCATAAACCCTTACTACATATCTGATGTATGTTCGATCCAATTGATCTAATGAGAAATCCTATCAATTTCCAATGAAATGTTCCATATTTTTAGGATGATCCACAACAACCCAGATATCATTGTTTTTTTTATATTTGTATGTCTGGTGACAAAGTCTATGGTTTTGTTTTCCCATTTCTATGTTGGTATGTGTAATGGTTCCATCACCCCCTTAGACTTCTTTCTCTTAGCCTTCACATGCTATCATACAACACACTTTTATTTATTCTCAGCGATATCCCACATCATGTTATCCCACCAATAAAGCTCTCAGAGATCTCGATCCATCATTTTGATTCCTAGGTGAATGGAGAAATTCAAACTATGTGCATCATCCAAAAGTTCATTCATTAATTCCCGATTTTATGGAACACATATTCTTGTCTCAAATCATACAATTTCGTCTTCCTTAACATTGAACTCTATGGATTTCCATTTTTTGATAGTTTTCACTTTGTTCTGAATTCCTACAACATTCTTTTGGGCATCCTTTAACCTTTCCAAAATATTTTGTGGAGAAATAATTTGTGAAAGGAATGATTATGTTCTCTTTCTTTATAATTCCCATGTCCATATTGATCAAATCTTAGAAAATTGTATCCTATTCAATTGTAATAAATGATAGTGTTTATGGGTCATTTCTACATAGAACATACACCACCTTGTTTGTATTCCAGAGTTGTAAATTGATTGATCAATCATAGTCCTTGATCAGATTTAAACATATTCATTGGTGAAAATTATACTATTTATATGAGAATATATACTTGAGGCTTTTGTGATCTATATTTATTTCAAACTTTTCCCCCAAAGAGGTAATGTCGACATATTTTCAATGTGATGTTTGCTGCATCCTACTCCAGATCATGTGTTGGATAGTTTTGTTAAAGAAATTTCAATTTCCTTGAATCATAGGCAATAAATTTGTTATTTTTCATCTAAACACAACCTAGACTATTCTTTGAAGCATCACTAAATACGAAAAAATCCCTCCACTTATGGGTAGTGTGAGAATAGGAATAGTGATAAGCCTCTTTTTCACCTCCGTGAACCTATCTTCGCATACATCTCTCCAAGAAAACGTGACTCCCTTCTGAGTTATCTTTGTAATTGGGTTTGAAAATCAAGAGAGATTTATAAAAAATCACCAATAATATCCATATAAACCCAGGAAGCTATAGATATCCGTCAATGATGTTGGACTCGTCTATCCCACAAATGTAGCTATCTTGGTGGGATCCACTAATATCCCATTGATTGTGATTATATGACCTAAGAAGGATACTTCTTTCAATAAGAACTCACACATCTTGTACTTTTCATAGAGATTATTTCTCATAAGGTATCTAGTACAGAGCTTAGATGCTACTGATTCTCCTCCTTGGTTTTGGAGTATAATATAATATCTTCTATAATAACTACCAAGTATTTGTTTAATTTTCTCTAAAGACTCTATTCATCAAGTCCTTGATGTTTGATGGATCATTAGTGAGTTCTAAAGGAATTACAGTGAATTCATAATGCCCGTACCTTTTATGAAAATAATTCTTGGGTATATCCTCCTTATTCACCTTTACATGGTAATATTCTGACCAAAAATACACCTTGGAGAAGTATTGTGTTCCACATAGTTGATTAAAAAAGTCATCAATTACGGGCAGATAATACTTTTTCTTTATCATGATTTTGTTTAGATCATGATAATCAATGCAAAGGCACATTGAGAAATATTTCTTGTTGATGAAGAGGACTGGTTCCCCCCATGGTGAATCACTTGGGAATATAAACCCTTTATGAAACACCCCATGCTTCCACAGTACACTTCTCATTAAATAATACAATTGCGTGTATTGTACGCAACTTCGCATTATAACACACCACAACAAATCAAAAAAGCCATTATGAATAGTAATACAAACTTTTTGAAATTTTATCTTTAAAAATGGAATTAATTTTTGGATTTGGAATATCAAAATTAGCTTAGGGTAATTTTTTTTTCTAAAACACTCGATTTTTTATGAATAGTGGAAAACATTGAGTTATAGTTTAAAACTGATTTTTTTTAAAATATTTAATTTTTTTAAATATAAATTAGGTCAAAATAGATACATAATACCTATATATGTTCAGTGTAATTAATTGGAGTTGGTTTAAAATAATTTTAGATATATAAAAACTTTATTGAACTTTTTACCGTCTTTTACCCACCTCTTATGAGCATTTGAAAATTTATATAAAACATAATTATACCACTTCTGTGAGTTGAATCTTTAAAATCTGAGAAACTCAGTTGATATCATTAAGTAAAATGTGGTTCAATAAGATGAAAATAATTTTTGGTGAATAGTAACGTTTTTACTTTCATTAACCACGGTTAAAAGTAAATAGGGTAATTAAGGGTAAAAATGAAATTGTTATTATCCTAACACATGTCCTAATTCTATTGGATAATTTTAATTCTACAAAAATCAACCATAGGAATAGAATATAACCATTTAGGTCCACTTGGATTAGATTAGGTCATTTACTATTATTTAATTCAAATAAGAGTTAAAAGTACTAAATTCAATGTTTAATCACTAAACTATTTATAATATAGGGTTACACAAAAGATAAATTCCACTATAAATATTCATTGGAAAGATAAAAATATTTCCTACATAATTGTGTTTTATTTATAATTTATAGACATTAAATAATTTAATTTATTTATGACAGAATGATGATGCAGTAATTACCTTATTAATAAAATATTAAAATAAATAATATAATAAATACCTAAATAAATGTAATATTAATATTTTTATAAATTAAACTAATTTTAAAGGTTAATATGAAATTTTAGGGTTAATTAAATAATTTTTTTTCGAAGAAATAATGTTTTTATGAATTTAGAAAAAAATACCAAATAGTGTCACAATTAACATAAAAGAGTTGTTTTTAAAATATTATATTATTAATTGGTATTATATTCCTAAAAATATAAATTTCGTCCAAAGGTCTTAAATAATATTATATATATGTCAGTAATTAACTACTTTGGATTCTCTTGGAGGTTTATAGTATGTTTATTAACCGTATAATGTAAAAATAAAAACAAACATGGTAAATGTCAAACTATTTCACTAAGAGTTAAATCTAGAAGATATGGTTAATATAGTGACCCAAACCTGTCTAAAACCTATTGGTTGAGTTTTTTAAGACCCATACCCACCTTATAATTTAAATAATTCATTTTTGAGCTATTAGAAACCGAAAATTGTTTTATTTTAAAATAATATTTCAGTCTTTTCCTAAGTTACCTTTCACCCATCTTGTAAAAGGGAACTTCTCATTATTTGAAATTAAAACCATAAAATAATTTTTTCTCATCCAAAACCTGACCAAATACTCTCTCAACTATCCTCCCTTCATCCTAGAGGCCTTCCTTTAGTCAGAAAGCCAACCTAGGAGCCCTTCTGATCAAATCGAAAGGAAGAACCCGAAGAAGAGATAAATATTTCATCACCTCTTTCAAGTTTCTTTCTTCTTCCACTTCCTCTTTCATTGTTGTTTCCATTATAAAATAAAAACTCCAGTATCTTCTATATACTATGATGTTATTATAAATATGTTAGAACCATATTCATTATTCTATGCATCCTTTGAATGACATGTCACCAAACGTGCGTACGTATGACTTATAGTCTCCACGTCATGGTGTAATTGTTATTCAATACATTATTATTTGGATAAGTATAATAATGATGTGTAATTGATGTAAATAATAAATTTAAAATGATAATTATTATGTATATATTATATAACATCCAATAATATATTATTTTAATATCAAAAGAATGATATTGTTCCTTGTGTGTACGTATGGATTACTGTCTCCACGAACGCGATGAGATTCATTCCCCATTGTATCCATTCAAAAATAATTTTCATTATATGAATAAAAATAATGTTTAAAGACTTCATATCATTCTAAATATGATAGATATAAATTCTATACATAAAAAAATTACTTACATAACAAATTATATCCCTTGGTGCTGATCATCTTATCACCATACTAGGAAAACTCACACAGGTTATGAATAATAACCATACCCGTATGGAGTATCCTGATCCACAGTGTGGAGGATCAATGTTAGATCACTTCATGAGGTAACAACAACCAACATTCAATGGTAGTGTAAATCCATTGGTATCTATGAAATGGATAAGTTACTTAGAGAAAATATTTCATGCTTTGGGGAGTAGCGAAAGGGAAAAAGTTGTCATGGCAGTTTACCGTCTCACTAGAGATGCTGATCAATGGTGGTCATTGATTCAAAACACAAAGGAATATGATTAAGTATAAAATATGGAATCTATGGAGTTAAAAGAGATTTTCATAGAAAAATACGTTATATATGACCATCAAGCGGATATGGAAAGAAAATTTCTAAGTCTGAGGCAAAAGGAGGATGAGAATGACGCAAAGTATGAAGCTAACATTACAAGGTTAGCGAGGCATGCTGAAGATTATATAAATAACCCAAGAACAAAGATTGATCGTTTCATTGATGGGTTGAAACAATTTCTCTATTGATCATTAGTCTCACAATCCTTTTCATTGTTCGAAGACATTGTCTTATATGCTATCAAGATAGAAAAATAATTCTCTATGTCTTACGACATTAAAAAAAATCAAGGGAAGAAGAGATCTATTGAACACTCTGGAAATGGAAATAAGGGGAAGAAGGGAAAAGAAGAATATCCATTCTGCAATAAATGTGGGAAAAACACCCTGGTACTTGCCTGAAGGGTATGGGAGTCTATTACAAGTGTGGTGAAAAAGGCCACCAAGCTCATGACTGCAAGGGGGAGAAATAGGATGTTGATGTTGAATGCTACAATTATAGAGAAAGGGGGCATTATTCAAATAAATGTCCTATGCTTAAGGTTAACTTACCTCGGAAAGGTCCAAGGGATCAAGGCCAAGCTTATGCTATCGTTATTGCTGAGGTTGAAGCTCTGAAAGATGTGGTGGCAGTAATTTAATGGTTTCCTAAATTTTAGAAAATGATTTATTTGATTCTGGATCATCATGTTGTTTCATATCTTCCCAGTTTGAAAAGAAAATTAGATATTTCCAATTTGATTTAGCAAGGTAGTTGTCAGGAAATTTTTTTAAGGGAAGTATCATTCCAACAATTTTGTTTGAATCAGTTCCCATTAAGGCATATAAACATTATTAATCTGCTGATCTCATCGTCATACCCATGATTGGATTTGATATAATCCTTGGTATGGATTGTCTTTCATACCGTTATTTGAAAATTTATGGTAAGACGAAGGAGGTTACAATTTTTTATGATGATAAAGAGTGCCTTATCCTTAGAGCAGAAACATCACCACCACATTCTTATCTAGATCCACACCTATTAGCTCAACTATATTCAATTATTAGGGAGGATGAAAATGAAATAACTATGGGTGAGGAATGTAATGTTGAAATTGAGGATGTACCTATTGTGAATGAATATGTTGATGTGTTTCCAAAATATTTTCTTGGAAATACTCCAAAACGAGAAATTGAGTTTTCCATTGATTAATTCATGGTTCAAGGCCCATATCAAAAATCCCTTATAGAATGGGCACTGTGGAATTGGTGGAACTAATGAAAAAACAAGAGGAATTGAGTAATAAGGAATTTATTCGCCCTAGTGTTTCTCCATGAGGAGACCATGTCCTTTTTGTTAAGAAGAAAGATTGATCTATGAGGTTGGGCATTGACTACTGGGAGATCAATGCTATAACAATAAAGAATAAGTATCCCCTACCTCGTATTGATGATTTATTTGACTAACTTCTTGGAGCTCAAAAATTTTCAAAGATTGACCTTCGATCTGGATATCATCAGTTACGGGTGAAAAGGAATACATTGTGAAAACAACATTTCGAACCAGGTACGAGCATTACGAGTTTACAGTAATGCCTTTTGGATTGACTAATAGACCCTCTGTCATCATGGATCTAATAAATAGATTTTTCAAGGAATATATTGATGACATTGTAGTGGTATTTATTTATGATATCTTGGTATACACCAAAAACTACAATGATCATAAAAATCACTTGTGCATTATCATGAAGACTCTTAGAAGAAATTAATTATAAGGGAATTTTATCTAGTGTGAATTATGGCTTCAGGAGATTTCTTTTCTTAGCCATATTGTCTCTATGGATGGAGTCTCCGTTGATACTTATATGACCAAGGAAATCCATGAATACCCAACACCGACAATTATAACTAAGGTACACAATTTTATGGGTTTAGTAGGTTATTATCGACATTGAATCCAGAATTTTTTCTGATTGGATAACCCATTAAAAAAGCTCATACAACAATGGGTTAAATTTGTTTGGAAAAAAGAGTGTTATGAATGTTTTTACGAACTAAAGAGAAGATTAGTAAATACTCCTATATTGACTCTACCATCAGGGAATGATGGGTTTGTTATTTATAGTGATGATTTAATGAAAGGACGTGGTTGTGTCCCTATGTAGAATGACATGGTTATTAGCTATGCATCACGACATGAAAAAATTAATGAGAAAAACTATCCTACTCATGATATTAAGTTAGAAGATGTATCCTTTTCTTTGAAGATATGAAGACATTATCTCTATGGTAAAAAATGTGGGAAATATACCAGCCACAAGAGATTGAAGTATATTTTCTCACAGAAATAAATCAACATGAGGAAAAGGAGATGGCTTGAAATACTCAAGGATTATGATTGCTCTACCACTACCACCCCGGGAAGGCAAATAAGGCGGTAGATGCTTTGAGAAAAAAGATCATGGAGTTTTGAACAAGATGAGAGTTGAAAAGGGTCTTATATACATGGATCTCATAAAGATAGATATGGGAATAACCATAGAAGGTGAAACATCAATGATTTTTAAAATGGGCTCCAAACCATCATTACAAGAAAGGATAAAAAGTTCTCTGGCTGATCACGAGGATTTTCAAAAGAAGATTAAAGCTGGGAATAACAGGAGATTGAGTGACTTTGTATATGAAGATGGAATTTTGAAATTTGGTAAGAGACATTGTGTTCCCGTTATACCTGATCTAAAAATAGAATTTTTGGATGATGCTCATAGCTCCAATTTTTTATACACCCTGGGAACCCCAAAATGTATAGAGATTTGAAGGAACATTTTTGGTGGGACATAATGAAGAGGGACATTGCTGATTTGTTTTTCATGATATATGGTTTGTCAATATGTGAATGTTGTAAGGGAAAAACTTGGAGGAGTCTTGCAACCTCTTATCATACCCGATTTGAAATCAGATAATATAACGATGGAATTTGTCATGGATATACCAAACAGTCCTAGAAGGAACGTTGCAATATGGGTCATTGTTGATTGTCTTACCAATTCAGAACATTTTATTTCTATAAGAGAAGATTTACCAATTGAACATTTATCATGACTATATATTAATTTAGTTGTAAGACTTCATGGAGTACCACTATCGATTATTTCTGATCGTGATCCCCAGTTTACATCAGGATTCTAGAAAAGTCTTCAGAATGACCTGGATACTTAACTTCATTTGAGCACTGCGTACCACCCCCAAACTGATGGAAAATCAGAACAAACTATTCAAACCTTAGAAGGCATGTTGAGATCATGCTCACATTACTTTCAAGGTATGTGGGATCAATATTTACCTCTGGTATAATTTTCTTATAAGAATATCTTCCATTCTAGTATTCATATGGCACTATATGAAGCATTATACAGAAAGAGATGTTGCACACCAACCTGTTGGGATGATGTTTGTGAAAGAAAACTCATAGGCCCAGAACATGTGGAGGAAACAATGGAAAAGGTGAAGGTAATCCAAAACCAAATCAAGGCATCTCAAAGTAGGCAGAATAGTTATGTTGACAACTGAAGGAAGGATTTTTAATTTTAGGTAAGAGATCATGTTTTTGTGAATGTATCTCCATGGAAGGGTGTTATACATTTCATTAGGAAGGGAAAATTAAGTCCCAGGTACATCAAAACTATTGAATTTCAAGAAAAAATTGGGGTAGTAGCTTACCGTTTGGAAATTCCAACAATTCTATCCAATGTTCATGATGTATTCCACATATCACTATTGAGAAAATACATGAATGACCCAACACATGTACTCACCTATGAGGAATTATAACTAGAACTCGATCTGTCTTATTGCAAAGAGCCAGTCAAGGTTCTTGATACAAGAGAACAAGTGTTGAGAAACCGGACGACTCGTCTGGCATGGAGAAACCATAAGATGGAAGAGCCAACGTGGGAACCAAAGGAACTTATGATGAAGAAACACCTGAGTCTTTTTACGTAGTAATACTCTAGAAATTTAAAGGATGATGTTATTTGATGTAGGGGACAATGTAACACACCATGCTTCCACAGTATGCTTCTCTTTGAATAATACAATAGCGTGTGTTGTACGAAACTTCGAGTTCTAACATAGTACAACCAATCAAACAAGCAGTTATGAATAATAATACCCACTTTTTGAAATTTTATAATTCAAAATGGACTTCATTTTTGGATTTGGAATATCAAAATTATCTTATAGTGAATTTTTGGTAATTTTATGAAAACTTTCAATTTTTTGATGAATAGTGGAAAACACCGAGTTATAGTTTTAAATCAAATTTTATATAAATAAATATTTATTTTATTTAAATTTATTTTAGTTCAAAATAGACACACAATACCTATATAAGTAAAATTTATTTCATTGAAGTCAGTTTAAAATAATTTTAGATATATAAAAATTTTATTAAACTTTTTACCATCTTTTACCCACATCCTAGGAGCATTTGAAAATTTTAATAAAACATAATTTTACAAATTCTGTGAGTTGAATATCAAAAATCTGAGAGACACGGTTGATCTATTTATGTAAAATTTTGTTCAATAAGATGAAAATAATTTTTGGTGAATAGTAACTTTTTTACTTTTATTTACCACTGTTAAAAGTAAATAGGGTTATTAAGGGTAAAAATGATATAATTATTTCCCTAACACATGTATTAATTCTATTGGATAAGTTTAATTCATCCAAAAACAACATTAGGAATAAAATATGATCATTTAGATCTTCTTGGATTAGGTTTCGACATTTATTATTATTTAATTCAAAGAAGAGTGAAAAGTGTTAAATTCAAAGTTTAATAACTAAACCATTTTTTATATAAAGTTACACAAAATATAAATTCAACTATAAATATTAATTAGAAATATAAAAATATTTTCTATATAATGGTATTTTATTTATAATTGTTATATATTATATAATTTAATTTATTTATGACACAATCATGATGCATTAATTATCTTATTTATGAAATATTAAAATAATTGATATTATAAATACCCAAATAAATGTAATATGAGACTTTAGATGAATTCCACTAATTTTTTAGGTTACTATTACATGTTAGGGTTGATTAAATGAATTTTTTTCGAAGTAATAATGCTGTTATGAATTTAGAAAAAAACAAAATACCAAAGACTGTCAAAATTGAAAAAAAAAGAGTTTTTTAAAAATATATTATATTATTAATAGGTATTATTTTCATAGATATATAAGGTTCGTACAAAGGTCTTAAATAATATTATATATGTCATTAATGAACCACTTGGGGTTCTTTTGGAAGTTTATAGTATGTTTATTAACCATATAATATAAAAATACTAAGAGACATGGTAAATGTCAAACTGTTTATCTAAGAGTTAAATCTATAAGATAAGGTTAATATAGTAACCCAAACCTATCTAAAACCTATTGGTTGAGTGGTTTTCAACCCATAACCACCTTATCCTTTAAATAATTCATTTTGGAGCCATTATAAACCGAAAATGATTTTATTATAAAGTAATATTTCAATATTTTCCTAAGGTGCCCCTCACCCCTCTTATAAATGGGCACTTCCCCTTCTCTCCAATTCACTCCTTCAAAGCCTTTTGGCTCAGACAACCCTTTCCCAAATACCCTCTCAACGGTAATCCCTTCATCCTAGAGGCATTTCTTTTGTCATAAAGTAAACTTGTGGGTCCCTTTTGATCAAATCAAAATGAAGAACCCAAAGAGAGGTAAATATTTCATCACCTCGTTCAAGTTCCTTTCTTCTTCCACTTATTCTTTCATTGTTTTTCCATTATAAAATATTAAATATAGTATCTTATATATAATATTATATTATTATAAATATGGTACAACCATATTCATTATTCTATTCATCCTTTTACTGACATGTCAACATACGTGCGTGCGTACATCATACCGTCTCCACGTCGTGGTGTAATTGTTATTCAATACATTATTATTTCGATATGTATAATAGTGATGTGTAATTGATGTAAATAATAAATGTAACATGATAATGATTATGTATATATGATATACCAACCAATTATATATTATTTTAATATAAAAAAATGATATTATCGCTCGTGCGTACGTATGGATTACCGTCTCCACGATCGAGATTAGATTCATTCCTCATTGTATCCATTCAAGACTAATTTTCATTAGATGATTAAAAATGATGATTAAAGAATTAATATCATTCTTAATATGAATAAGATACATACTATCCATAACAAACATTACTTACGTAACAAATAATATAAAGGAAAACAAATCAGTTAACACCTGAAACGACGATAATACTAAAATATTATTAACAAAGCAATGTTAAAAGATCATATGTGATATCATATTAATGTATATGATTATTTTATAATTTAATAAAAATTATTTCACCATTATACATGAGGTTAACCTACCCTCGACCAAGGAAAAGTATAAGGTAAGGGTTAATTCTACAATCTCTTTATTATCCGAGGTTGTGTTTATGTAAGTATATACTAGGACCTCTTTATCATCAACATCTGTGTTTTCCTAAAAATGTATTACAAAACATTTTTACTATTTACTAGAAAATGGTTTGATGTCATTTATACCATTGTTTTAATTTTTATAAGATGTTTTGAATGGGAAATTTCAATCATTTTCCAAACAAGGTACCTTATGGCATTTTCGAAAAAAATAAGGTACGAATGTTTTTTTAACATATACGGTGGGTGTGGATATTTTCTACTATTATAACCTCGTTGAATTTTCACTGAAAATATTAAAAGAATATTTTTAAAATAAATGTTTTCTTTATAATTATATGACTCCAAAATTATTTCAAAATAGAAAGGGGTATTTTCTAAAAAAAGGTTTCGATTTCATCTATGTCAACATCCTTTGATGAATCTCAAGCTTAAGTGAAGTTGATTTATTATGATACAAAAATTCCATATTGTGTTGAAGGTTTTGTGATATGTTTGACTCTGGATGTGTTATTTTTCTACCATTCATGGTTTATGCATAAAGTATTTACATTTCTAATTCTAGTTTTAATACGAATGATTATGTTATGTTTAAACCTTTTCATATGAGGAATGCATTGGACTTTGTAAGTGACGGGTGGAGCCCGCTATAGGTCCTCGATGCATCGGTAGGTCTCCAGAGAAAAACTACTGTCTTGGCACAAGGCCTTTAAAAAATCTTATTTGTAGTCTTGGAAAATGGCCTTGACTATGTGGTTATAAAATTCTGGCATTATGCATTCCATCATTATGAAAGTGACTATTGATATTGAATGTGATTATTTGACTAGTAGAATATACATGTGTATAAGTAAATGAAATTATTTTGATTTTATCTTTTCCATATTATGCTGATTTTAATGTTTAAAAGTCTTTTGTTTTGGTCTTATACATTTCCTTATATGCTTATGCTTATTTATGAATGTTTCCTCTATGTTGTTATCCTTACTGAGTATCTGAGCTCAACCCTTTCTATGTTTTAATTCTTCCAAGATGCAAAGAATTATATTATGACTAATCTGCATGGATAGTCTATGGGATCTCAGTGTTGTCTATGGAAAAGATGTTTTTGTATTTTTCCATTTTATGATGTAATGTAAAACTTATGAATGTATCTAGTACTTCCAAGGATACTAAACTAATTGATCATTTGAGACTTGATATTTTTTGATTAGGCTAATGATATTTAATAATGCACCGACTCTGGGATTCTGGGGTCAGGGCGTTACACTTTGTCTAGATTCTCCTGTAGTTATTTATTTAGCTCCTCAACATCTACAATATCTATTATATACAGAGTGTTGGATAATGGAAACTCCCCAGGTATAAGGTGAATCGAGAATTCCACATCTATTCGTGGATAAAGACAAGGAAATTCCTGATGAAAAGCTTCAGTAAATTCCCTCACAGTAGCCATGTCTTCAAGGATGGTTACTTCCTTATACTCAATCATACGAGAATGATACGTATACTCACAGGGCAATAATATCCACACTTGAGATGATGGTGCTAATGAAGATTCATCATCATCTTTGCACTTGTACATAATTGGGGGTTGATTCGCCAAATAGAGAGCGATTTCCATCTCTTGGAAATTTATGTTTTCCCTTTATAAGGAAATGCAATCCATGCCAAGAGTTGCATCAAATTTCACCAGAGGGAGTATGAAGAGGTTTGGAAGGATGTTCAATCCACAAATTGTGGCAGGGGGTGAGTAATAATCATGGGTTTAAATGACTTCCCCATTTTCTGTTCTCAGTAACATATCTACTTCCATGATTTGTGGTGATGTTCAGATTGTTCTACTAAAATTTTGGGATATAAAATAATTCCAAGAACTAGAATCAAAAAACAAGTTTACAATTCTTGAATGAATAAATAGTGTACCTATTAGCTCCTCGTTGTCGGGGTTTTCTTAGGTGGTAGTGATGGAAAAAGCTCTACCTTGTATCCATGGAGGTTGTTGGTATCCTTCTAAAACCCTTTTATTAAGGAACAGGTTTTCAAAGTCCCATGGTGCTTTCTAGTTGAAGAAATGAGTAGTGCATTGAGGCTCAAATGGAGTGTTCCTCTCCTTGGTTGTAGTAGAAGATTTTTATTTCCAATAGTTAATGGCCATGTTCCTTTATCTTTAACACCTAAATCATTTCCTCATTCCCTTTAAGAAATTTCTGGTGTGCTTCTTTACGCACCATTAGAAATTGGGGTGCTAGAATTTCATGGAACCATTGGATTTTTCCATTAGACCTCTAGAATTAACATCCACTTTACACTTTTTATCCCTGTTATACCCATACGATTTGTTGATCTATATTTATTCTTCGATGGAACATCGGAAAATTTCTTCATAGCTATCTAAGTCATGGATCACCAAGGGTTTTTGTAGGGTAGGTTTTTCCCCACTAATGATGTGTTCGACCTTGTATTAAGGGGTAACGAAAAAGAGAGAGGCATATCGTGAAATCCTTGTGATGTTTTCCACATACACTGTGATAGATTTTTTGCCTCTTTGTTTGATGGAAAGGAAGTCCCTTTCCATCATAAGTTAGAGGGTGGGAGGAAAATATTTATCAATTTTTTTTTTCATGAAATCCTTCCATTCCTACACCTCGATCTCCCCCTCAGGCTTCATATTTTTTATCAATGTACACCATGGATCAGCTTCACCCTCCATATGATATGCAGACATAATTACCTTCTCTTATTTATAAAATTGAAGGATGGGGAATATCCTTTCAATGGAGTTGATCCATTGTTCGACAATTGAGGGATCCGATGATCAATTAAAAGTAGGTGGCCTTTGTTTCATGAAGCTCTTGATTGATACTTGTTCTTTCTTAGGGGAGTGGAATGTTCCTCTTGACCCAAGTTTCTATTCAAAACATGAGTTAACTAAGAGAGTATCATGAAAAATTTCATGATTCACACTCCTATCAGATTGTGCGTCTTATTAGAACAGTCTCCACATTCATTGTCACATTGGTTGTTATCTCGAGTCCTCCTATTACCAGCCATTGGATGGAATAAAAGAAATTTTAGAGGTAACACATAAAGGGGAATCCAATGAAAAAAGGGATAACTTATAAATTACATTTATTTCCTTAACATTTGAATTTATAGGCATCAATATATGTTGTCGGGGATCTAATTCCCAATATATATTCTGAAGGGGTATTTTGTTATTCCCTTAATAATGGTTCATAATATGATTATGAATTTAACAAAGAATATCCCCTGTGATTGTCATAACCATGAGTGTAGCAAGCCCCGTTGTCGTGCACAAATTCCCGTTCGAGTCTAACTCAATGACGGGTTTTCAGGGTTTAACCCTTGATACATCATTCTCAGATCATCCTCTACTTGTTCGTATCCAGGAAAGGAAATAATTTCATGGTAAACCACTTACTCTATACTCACCAAAATGTAGGGTTGTTTTTATTTTACTTAGTCTTATCCTGAATTCTTTCTGTAAGGGTTTCTAATCATAATCCCAAAATAACTAAACATATCCCTTGATAACAACTATAAAAAACCTACACTTTATTACACACATAAACATATTTTATTACAAAAAATTACACTTAAAGAACCTCTGTGGACTAGTAGGTCTATTATATTGGGAAATTAGTAGCATTAGACAACAACTTAGAACATAAAACACAATATCTTTATTGACAACTTCTATTACATGACCACACCATTCCATCGTACTTAGAATTTCATGGGATAACCTGAGGAAATGAATAAGAAAAGGGTGATATATAAATACCATTAATGGAGTAAAATTTTCATAAAATGAAGAATATTATACACATTAGGAATTAGACATATCAATGGATCACAAGACAAACACGAACATAAAGACATGATATAACATGATTATCATAACATGGAAATGTGGAAGGAACATTTAATATGATATTAGCATGAGCCAAGGTTCATTGCACATGAAGTATGTGTAAAACATCATTTCAATTTAATTATAATGAGTAAAACTTCATGAATTATCATCATACATATCTTTACCCAATGTATTGGAGGGCTATTAGAGCACACCCTTCTTAATCATTTCATTTCATGAATAAATGTTCCACATAGATCATACAACATGGATTCATTAAACATTCTCATTTAATCTACAATAATGTAATATGGTATTAATAGATGAAAATATATAATAAATAAGTAAATTTTCATAAAGTTGAATACCCTTGATAGAGAAATGGGCATGGTATTCACTATACGATGACATTGGCTTGGAAAATCGTGGTGCAATTTCAACAGTAGAACAACATGACATAAAAATTCATAAAAATGGTTGATGAGAGTGAACGGGGTATATCATCATAATTACATGAAATTTAAAATAAGGGGGTCATATAGATACATGTACCAACATTTTTAATGTAATTTTGATTCATAGTATAAAATAATTTCTTCAATGTAAATGAGAAAAGATAAATCCCATATGGAATTTAGACATGGTAACAGGTGTACATGGAAGCCATTAATGAGAGATAAAAGGGTATATAATCATTTAAACATATGGAGGGATGTATAGGAGAGGTGATAAATCATTTCTCTTCCTTTTTAATTGAAAATACAAGGGCATAAAAACATAAATAAACCTGAACAAAAATGAGAGAGGAAGAAATCCCTTACATGGAAGTGTGATCCCAAATGCTTGGGAGAGGCTTGATAGAAGATTCATGGGAGATTGGGGCGCCTTTGGAGGAATATAGAGAGAGGAGGGAAGAGTTTTGTTGAGCTAAAATGTTTTTAGTGAAGAGTAATGGGATATTGAGTGGGTTTATATAGGAAATTAGGAGGAATTTTTTATTATTTAGGTTTTGGACAGTACACATAAAACTAATCAAAACCACAAACCAAACCATGGTTTCTTCCCATGGTTCTTTTCCAAATAGGAGTAGAAAATATTATTTTATAAGTGTAATATCCTAAAATAGTAAAATATTAGACTATTTATGCGGAGGTGAGTCACACTCTCAAAACAAATCATTTTAAAAGTTAAAATGTTTTATAAGTCTTGGAGGGTCCACTAAGGCATCATAAAATTAATCAGAAAAATATAAAATCACATTAATTTAAAATTAAAACATATTTTTCCCAAAAAATTTTTATAGTATTTTATTACATCACTATTGGGTCATTATGATGTCATTAAACACATTATATATATAAACGAGGTTTAATTTTTACGCAAAAATTTAACTCTCTCAGAAAATTATGAAAAATTTACCATTAGATAATTTAGATGTCCAGAATCCAAATATAATATTCATTTTATCTAAATAATTTTTTAAATATGTTAACTTTTATTTTAAAATAATAACCACTATTTATCCAATATTCGTGGGTTTTGAAAAAAAAACAGCTTTCAAACAATAATAAAAAAATACAATTGTATTCATAAAAATTATACGATCATTTATATTTATTGAAATTTAATTTATTAGTAATATTTTATAAACATATTATTTAATTCAAAAATCCATCAATTCATCAAAATATATTACTAAATTGAATAAAAATATTAACTAAAAAAACATTATTTGTGCTCAAAGTAACAATAATAAAATGAATGTTTATTCTTTATAAAAAAATAAATAACATAAATATAGTGCTAGGGATATAACAAAACATACATTACATACATTTTTATTACATTAGAATTGAAGCACACTTATTACAACATATAACAAAACCAGGAAAGGACCGTATAGGTGTAGAGTAGTTAGAAACTGGGAAACATAAACAACTGGTTCATAAAGAATCTACATTGTCTCCCATTTATTTCATCATATCTAGTGCCCCTTTTGGAATATCCTACATAATAACCTTCTTCCTGACCTGGGGAAAGAAAAAATACAAAAGGGTGAGCTCAAATTCTCAGTAAGGGTAAGAAAAAGACATATCAATCACATCATATTCATAAGAACATAACATTTTAGAAATCTTAACCTGCAAAAGAGATCGTAATTTTATAACATTGGATAAATCATAGTAGTGAAATGTAATCCCAATAATAAAAACCTAAAACATGAAACATTTTTTAATACACACATAATCATAGAGAATCATTTCTTAGTAGTCAAAACTCATAGCCAAGACGGTTTTAGCGGACAAAGTCCATTTCTGAACCAAGTTCACTCCTCGTTTCAGTCCTGTTCCACTGAACCGGATTAACCTACTGTTCCAGCAGTGTCTATATCATGAGATATAAATATTTACCCAATTCATTGGAGGGAGATATAGGTCCCACCCAACTCATAATGATACCATTCTTATGTGTTCCAGAAAATCATAAACCATACATCATAGCATAACCCATGTAATAAAAATTGGAATATTAAACATCATGCCATCATAACATAATCCATATAAGAATAAAGGAAATCATAAAAATAATTCCATCATAACATAATCAAATAAATGTAAAAATATAGGGATAGAAATAGAACCCTATATTATCATAGATGGAAAATAATTTTGATAAAACACTTGAACTCCATTCTTGAGGGAAATATCCTTTCTACTTAAAAAACATTTTTCCTTTCTTAACATGTCATAAAATTTTAAACCAAAAGAAGTTGATTAAAAATAACCTTGAAAACTTGTAAAGTATTCTTCTTGTAAATAATGTTTTAAAAATACATTCATTCCGTATAAGATAAAAAACATTCTTCTCGTACTTATGTCGGAAAAATCAAAAAGTACCTCGTAGGAAAAATGAAAAAATGTTCCTTTAATATCTTTTACTAAAAACTCTCTGAATGGTAAATTTGGATTTAAAAAATTGTAGGTGGATGTAAATAATATTAAATATTGAGGAAACATGGATTTGGATGTAAATATTCCCCAGTAAATTATGAAGTATAAACAATCTCGGATAAAAATGATATTGTGAGATTTTCCCTTACCTTAGGTCCAATTTGCTTCGTAAGTGTTCGAAACTCCTGTATAATGATTTAAATAATGTTATTGAATTATTCCAGAATCATAATTCTTTTTATGATATCATATATGGTCATATTCTTAGCTTCTTAATAGTAAAATTTCATTGTTACTTGTTATTCGGGTGTTTGTTGCTTTTTGTTCTTATGTGTGTTTTGACGAATAAATTCTTATTCATCCTTTTAGGTTATAGATACCTCATTTACATAATGGTATTTGTGTAATAAATATCATATTTATGCACCCAATTAATTTATGTAATCATTATGAAATGAAAATCATGTAGAACGAGTCGCACCACATCGTGGAGACAGTATTCCGTACGTACGTACGAGCGATGATATTGTTCCCATGATCGTGGAATTGTATTGGAGTGTATGTATAATATTTCAGAATCAATATCACTTTACAATTATCATATATATATTTATTATTTACACCATTATACCCATCCAATTAATGTGGTGGTGGAAAATAGATTACACCACGGCGTAGAGACGGTATTCCGTACGTACGCACACGCGGTGATTTTGTTTTCCGTAGGATGGATCGATGGTGAAATAGGGTTGTTTTATACATATAATAACATATCAGTATATGAGTGATACTTATGTTATTACTTCATTATGAAACAACTAAAGAAGAAGAAGTGGAAGAAGAAATAAAGTTCAAAGAATCGGTAACGAACATTACCTCTTCTTTGAAGGGCCTCTTTGAGACAGCCTCTTAGGGCACTAAAATTTGTCTTTGAAGAATACCAGGACCTCTAGGATGTTTCTAGGGAAGTGGAGAAAATAATTTTTCAGGGGTTTTCCGAGCTTGAAGATTCAAAGTGGTGTGAGGAATAGAGCGAGGAGGTGCCCTTTTATAAGGGAGGAGAGGGGCACCTTTGGAAAAACTAAATATATTATTTTGTTATAAAGTCATATTCGGTTATTAATAGCTCGAAATTGATTTATATTGAAGCTAAGGTGGTGATGGGTAAACATACTCTCATAAAATATAATTTAGACACGTTTAGGTATCTATTTTAACCATATAATTTAGATTTAACTTTAAGTTAGATAATTTAACTTTTACCACGTCTTCTTGTTTTCTTACAGTATAAGGTTAATAAACATACTATAACAAGCCAAACGAACCCCAAGTTGTTTATTATTAATATATATAACCTTATCTAAGTCATTTGGTTGAGCCTTATATTTCTAGTAATAAAATAACAATTAATAATATAATATTTGTTTTAAAAACTATTTTATGTCAATTTTGACACTATTTGGTAATTGATTTTTGTGAAAATCATAAACGAAAGATTAGTTCGAAGAAAGTTTATTAAGTCAATACTAACATGTCATATTAACATAGGGAATTATTTTAATTCATAAAAACTCTCAAATTACATTTATATGGGAATTTATAACATCAATTATGTCAATATTTCATTAAGAATATAATTATTGCATCATCAATGTGTCATAAATAAATTAAATTATTTAAATTCTAAAAATTACAAATAAAATACCATTATGTAGGAAATATTTTTAGCTTTCTAATTAATATTTATAGTTGAATATATATTATGTATAACCATATATTAAAAATGACTTAGTTATTAAACATTGATTTTAACTATTTTATCCCTTCTTTAAATAAATTAATAATAAATGACCTAATCTAATCCAAGTGGGCCTAAATGGTCATATTTTATTACTAAGGTTGTTTTTGGTCGAATTAAACTTTTCCAATAGAATTCGGACATGTGTTTGGGTAATAATAATATCATTTTTACCCTTAATTACCCTATTTATATTTAGCCGTGGTAAAAAATGTAAAATGTTACTATTCACCAAAAATTATTTTAATCGCATTGAACCACATTTTACTTACTAAAATCAACAGTGTCTCTCGGATTTTTGAAATTCCATTCACAAAAGCGGTAAAGCTATGTTTTATGTAAATTTGCAAATTCTCCTAGGAGGTGGGTAAAAGACAGTCAAAAGGTCAATAAAATTTTTATATATCTAAAATTATTATAAAATGACTCCAATGAATTACATTGAACATATATAGGTATTATGTATCAATTTTGACCTAAAATAAATTTATATAAAATAAATAATTATTTAAATAAAAAGTCGTTTTTTAAATAGTAACCTAGTGTTTTCACTATTCATCAAAAATTGAATGTTTTCAGAAAAATACCAAAATTTCACCCTAGGATAATATCGATATTACGAATCAAAAAATGAAGTCCATTTTGAAATATGAAATTTTCTAAATTTAAAAAAGTAATTATTACTATTCATAACGGCTATTTTTAATAATATTTTAATTGCATATCATTGTTTAATGAAACTCCGTATTGCGTACGACGCAAGACATCGAGGAAGGCCGTGGTTGCGTGTAAAGCAAACCAATCTAGTGTTGTGTGTAGTGAAAGATTCATTAGATGATTTATATATCATAAAAACAAAATATTTCTCATAAAAGTCTCGGGTGTTACATTCTACCCCCCTTAAAATGAATTTCGCCCTCAAAATTCCTCACTTTGTAACAAAAAAATGAAGATACCTCTCCCGTATCATATCCTCAAGCTCCCATGTAGCTTCTTCTAATTGGTGGTTCCTCTATAAAACTTTCACCAAGAGAGTGGTCTTGTTCTGTAGGACTTTTTCACTATGATCGAGAATCTCTATCGGCTGTTCTTCATAAGGAAGAACTTGTTCCAGCGGTACAACTTCTGAGTTGAGTACATGTAAAGGATCAGGTATGTACTTTCTTAGGAGAGACACATGGAATGCATCGTGAACTTGAGAGAGATTCGGTGGAAGTGCCAATCGGTAAGCAACCTTCCCAAAATGATCTATTATTTCAAAAGGACCGATATACCTAGGGCTCAGCTTTCCCTTCTTTCCAAATATCATTACTCTCTTCCAAGGACATATTTGTAAGAACACTTTATCACCCACTTCAAACTCTAGGTATTTTCATCAGTTATCAACAAAAAAAAATTTTCGACTCTGAGCTGCTTTTATGTTTTGTTGAATAGATCCGACCTTTTCTGCCATCTCATCCACAAGATCTGGTCCTAATATCTTTTTTTCCTTAACATCATCACAACAAGTTGGAGTCATGTATTTCATTCCACAGAGAGCTTCATAAGGATCCATCTGAATACTGGAGTGAAAGCTATTATTATAAGAAAATTCCACCAAAGGTAGGTGTTGATCCCAACCACATTTGAAATTCATAGAGCAAGCTCTCAACATATCTTATAGAGTTTGAATTGTCCTCTTAGATAGACCATCTGTCTGATAATGATAAGCAGTGTTGAAACTCAACTCTGTATCTAGAGTATGGTGAAGACTTCTATGGAACATTGAGGTAAACCATGGATCCCAATCAGATATAATAGAAACTGGTACTCCATGAAATCTTACCACTTCCTTCACATATATCCTAGAAAGCTTATCCAGAGAAAAATCCTCTCTAATAGCGATGAAGTGTGCCGAATTTGTAAGACGATCCACTATGACCCAGATAGGATTATTGCCTTTGAATGTTTTAGGAAGTCCAGTGACAAAGTCCATAATGATGTTTTCTCATTTCCATTTTGGTATGGGTAATGGTTGTAACATCCCCTTAGACTTCTATCTCTCAGCTTTAACTTGCTGACAAACCAAGAATCGAGAGACATATTCAGCAACATCTCTTTTCATGCCATCCCACCAGAAGTACTCTTTCCGGTCCCTATACATCATTGTGCTTCCAGGATGAATAGAAAATTAAGAACTATGACCCTCATCCAACAACCCCTTCTTTAATTCTGGTATGGGAGGAACACAAACACGATTCCTAAAACTTATTATTATATCACAATCAAGGTTGAATTCAGGAACGTTTTTTACCTTCTTTTGTAACTCTACATCTTCTTTCTATGCCTATTTAATCTTCACATGTATAGATGGTTGAACATTCATTTGAGAAAGATATGATTTTTCTCCTTTTTCATTATAATTCCCATATCCATCCTTTGTAAATCCATAAATATTGGATCTTTTGTGATCCTTATCATGGATAATATAGCATGGTCTTGTCGACTTAATGCATCTAACACCTTGTTTAATTTTCTAGGGTGGTAATGAATTGAGCAGTCGTAATCTTTAATCAGCTCCAACCATCTTCTTTGGCGCATATTCATCTCCTTTTGTGTGAAAATATACTTTAAACATTTATGATCAATATAAATTTCACACCTTCCTCCATAAAGATAATGCCTCCAAATCTTTAATGAAAAATTTATCACAGATAACTCCAAATCATGAGTTGGGTAATTTTGCTCATGGATTTTCAACTGTCGTGAGGCATAATCTATCACCATATCATTTTTCCTGAGAACACACCCCAACCCCTTCTTGGATGCATAACTGTAGATCACAATCCTTTCTCTAATACAGGGAAGTGTGAGAACAGGTGCACTAGATAACAATTTTTTAACTCCTTGAAATTCTCTCACATTCCTCCGTCCAAATGAACTTAACTCCTTTCCGAGTCAACTTGATGAGGGGATTAGATAATCGTGAAAAATCTTTCACAAAATGTCGATAATATCCAGCCAAACCAAGAAAACTTCAGATCTCAGTTTCTATTGTTCGTCTCGACCATCATTCGATAACCTCTGTTTTTTCTGGATCTACAGATATCCTCCCTTTTGAGATTATGTGACCCAAAAATGCAACTTCTTGAAGCCAATATTAACACTTGGTAAATTTGGCATAAAGCTTATCCTTTTATAGGGTATTCAATACAATTCTCAAGTGATCTTCATGTTCTTCCTTTCTCTTTAAATAGACAAACATATCGTCTATAAAGACTACCACAAACTGATCAAGATAGTCCTTAAAGACTCTATTCATTAGATCCATGAAGATAGTAGGGGCATTAGTAAGACGAAATGGCATCACTATAAATTCATAGTGTCCATACCATGTACGGAAATCCATCTTTGGTATATCCTCCCTATTGACCCTTAATTGATGATACCCTGAATGCAAATCAATCTTGGAGAAGTATTGAGCTCCGCGTAGTTGGTCAAATAAGTCATCAATGCACGGGAGAGGATATTTGTTCTTGATCGTGATCTTGTTAAGTTCTCGATAATCAATGCAGAGACTCATTGATTCATCTTTCTTCTTAAAAAATAGAATGGGTGCTACCCAAGGTGATGCACTAGGGACTATGAATCCTTCATCAAGATTCTCTTGGAGTTTCTTCTTCAATCCCTACAACTCAATTGGATCCATTCTCTAAGGTGTCTTTGAAATAGGCAAAGCACCCGGTACGAGTTCTATTGAAAACTCAACTTCACGATTTGGTGGAAGACCCGAAAATTCCTCTAGAAATCCATCATCAAACTCTCGTACAATGGGTATATTCGTAATCCTGAGTTTCACTCCAACCATTTATGATAAATAACCCTCATTTAGTCGAATCAAGATCCATAAGATGGAAGAAATTTTCACTGGAAGGTTATGTTCATTCTTGCATCGATAGACGATCATAGATTCATCTGGAATATGAAATGTGACTTCCCTTTTTTGGAAATTGATATGAGATCCATATATAGAAAGCCAATCCATGCCAATAATCACATCAAATTCCAATATAGGAAGGATCACAAGATTTACAGAAAGCACTTTCCCACAAACTTCAATCAGAGAAGAATTATAAACTTTTGATACGACTTTTGTTCCATTTGGGGTTGTCACAACTAACTCAACATCTAATTGTTGAGGTAATACGGTGATACCCTTAGAAAATTATTCAGAAATAAAAGAGTGGGTGGATCCAGAATCAAATAAAACATTTTCTTCTTTATAGTGGATGGTATGTGTACCTTTCACCACTTCATTCTCATAACCCACATCGCTGATAGAAATTGCATGTGACTTTCCTTTATCTTTAGCCTTAATAGATTGTTGACATCAATCATCAACAACAACCCTTGGATTAGGGCATTGATTAGCATAATTCCCCATTTCCTTGCACTTGCAACATTGAAGTGTAGGAGGTGCACTATGTGTAGCCTTTTCTTTGTTCGAATCACTAGAAATCTTCTTTCCATCATTGTGGCATTCAAATGCCCGATGACCTTCCTTTCCACATTTGAAACATATATTTGTCCCTTTAAGACAACTCCCTCTAGGTTTCTTTCCACACTTTGAGCATAAGGGAAAACTCATATTCTATTCTTTGTTCTCTTTAGACATTCCTTTCAATTCCATTTTCCTTTTCTTATCAAACCCATATGACTGATGGGTTACTCCAATCTCCATCTCAACTTTGAGAGCAGATCGAACAATTTCCTCGTAGCTAATGAAGTCCCTTATGGCTAACACACTTCGAAGACTTGGTTTTAATCCACTAAAGAATCGATCGATCTTACTCTCGGGTTGGATAATAATACCAGAAGTGTACCTTGCAAGTCTTGTAAAATTTGCTTTGTAGGTACCAACAAATTCATCATCCTTTTGCTTCATTTCAAGAAACTCTTTCTCCATCTTTGTTCAAAGAATACGAGGGACATAATTATTGAAAAATATGTTCTTTAACTCATGCCATTCCATGGACTCAATTTCATCCCTTTTCATCGTATTCTTAATAAGATTCCACCATTGATCATCATCTTCTTCCAAACGATACACTGATAAGATGACTTTATCATGTTCATAACATTGAAGAACTAAAAATATCTTTTCAGTGGTACTGCTCCATTGATCAGCCACTAATGGATCAATAGACGCGCTGAATGAGGGTGGACGCTGCCTCATGAAGGATTCAACAGAATGTGGCTCCTGCCTTTGCTTGTTTGGAATTCCTGCATGATTCATAGCTTGAGAAAGTTGTGTGAGCGTGGCTAGAAGATTTTTCATTCCTTCTCCCGTAACATTTGGTTGCTCTGGAGGACAATCATTGCATTTCCCGTCGCATTCCTCATTAACAAGGATCTTCTGGGTTCTAGCCATTGACTAAAACCAGGAAGAGTAGTGTGAGAAACTCAAATTATAATAGAAAAACCACATAATCAAGAATAAAATTTCACACATAATGTCTTATCATAGGTTGTTCATGGGAATTTTTAAAACACTAAGATTGTGTTCTATGCTTAGACTTATCCTTAGGGTTCCTACTAAGACTTTCACATCCTAGTATCCAAAGGTTGACTATACCTTTACTCTGATACAAACTATGAAGACCCATACATTACATACATTGTTATTAATTCAGAATTGAAGCACACTTATTACAACATATAACAAAACCAGGAAAGGACCGTATAGGTATAGAGTCTTTAGAAACTGGGAAACATAAACAACTGGTTCATAAATTATTTACATTGTATCCCATTTATTTCATCATATCTAGTGTCCCTTTTGGCATATCCTACTTAATAACCGTCTTCTTGAGCTGGGGAAAGAAAACATACAAAATGGTGAGGTAAAATTCTCAGTAAGGGTAAGCAAAAGAAATATTAATCACATCATATTCATAAGAACATAAAATGTTGGAAATCTTAAACTGCAAAAGAGATCATAATTTCATAACATGGGATAAATCATAGTAGTGAAATGTAATACCAATAATCATAACATAAAACATAAACTTTGTGCCATACACAAATAATCATATAGAATCATTTCTTAGTAGTCAAACCTCATAGCAAAGACTATCTTAGCGGACAAAGTCTATTTCGGAACTGATTTCAATCCTCCTTTCAGTCCTGTTTAACTGAACCAGATTAAACTGCCGTTCCAGCCATGTATATCTCATGAGATATAAATTTTTACCCAATTCATTGGAGGGAGATATAGGTCCCACCCATCTCATAATTATACCATTCTTATTTTTTCCACAAAATCATAAACCATACATCATATCATAACCCATGTAATAAAAATGGGAATCTTAAACATAATGTCATCATAACATAATCCATATAAGATAAAAGGGAATCATAAAAATATTTCCATCATAACATAATCAAATCAATGTAAAAAATAGGGATAGAAACAGAACCCTATATTATCTTAGATGGAAAATAATTTTGATAAAATACTTTAACTCCATTCTTGAGGAAAATATCCTTTCTACTTCAATTTTTTTTTCTTTTCTTAACATGTCGTACAATTTTAAACTAAAAGAAGTTGATTAAATGTAAACTTGAAAACTTGTAAAGTATTATTCTTGGAAATAATTTTTTAAAAATCCATTCATACCGTATAAGTTAAAAAAACATTCATCTCATACTGATGTTGGAAAAATCAAAAAGTACCTCGTATGAAAAACGACAAAAGATTTATTTCATATAATTCACTAAAAACTAACCAAAGGGTAAAATTGGATTTAAACAATTGTAGGTGTATGGAAATAATATTACATATTGAGTAAACATGGATGTGGATGTAAATATTCCCCAGTGAATTATAAAGTATAAACAATCTTGGATAAAAATGAGATTGTGAGATTTTCCCTTACCTTAGGTCCGATTTTCTTCGTATGTGTCCGAACCTCTTGTATAATGATTTAAATAATGTTATTGAATTATTACAGAATCATTCTTATTTTTATGATATCATATATGGTCATATTCATAGCTTCTTATTAGTAATATTTCATTGTTACTTGTTATTCGGGTGTTTATTACTTTTTGTTCTTATGCGTGTTTTGTCGAATAAATTCTTATTCTTATTTTTAGGTTATAGATACCTCATTTAAAGAATGTTATTAGTGTAATAAATATCATATTTATTCACTCAATTCATTTATTTAATCATTATGAAATGAAAATCATGTAGAACGAGTCACATCACATCGTGGAGACGGTATTCCGTACGTACGCACGAGTGATGATATTGTTCCCATGATCGTGGAATTGTATTGGATGGTATGTATGCTATTGTAGAATCAATATCACTTTACAATAATCATAAATATACTAATTATTTACACCATTATACCCATCCAAGTAATGTGGTGGTGGAAAATAGATTACACCACAGGGTGGAGACGGTATTCTGTACGTACGCACGCGCGGTGATTTCATTTTCCGTAGGATGGATAGATTGTGAAATAGGGTTGTTTCATAATTATAATAAAATATCAGTATATGAGTGATACTTATTTTATTACTTAATAATTAAACAACTAAATAAGAATAAGTGGAAGAAGAAATAATGTTGAAATAATCGGTAATGGACATTACCTCTTCTTTGAAGCGCCTCTTTGAGACCTCCTCTTAGGGAATTAAAATTGGTCTTTGAAGAATACCAGGACCTCTAGGATGTTTCTAGGGAAGTGGAGAAGATAATTTTCCAGGGGTTGGTCGAGCTTGAAGGCTCAATGTTGTGTGAGGAAGAGAGGGAGGAGGTTCCCTTTTATAAGGGAGGAGAGGGGTACCTTTGGAAAAACTAAAAATATTATTTTATTATAAAGTCATATTAGATTTTTAATAGCTAAAAATTGATTTAATTCAATGCTATGGTGGTTATGGGTCGAAATACTCTCATCCAATAGAATTTATACAAGTTTAGTTATTTATTTTAACCTTATCATTTAGATTTATCTTTAAGTTAGATAATTTAACTTTTACCATGTCTTCTTGTTTTTTTACAATATAAGGTTAATAAACTAACTATAACAAGCCAAACGAACCAGAAGTTGTTTATTATTAACATATATAACCTTATCTAAGTCATTTGGCCGAATCATAGATTTTTAGGAATAAAATAACAATTAATAATATAGTATTTTTTTAAAAACTATTTTATGTCAATTTTGACACTATTTGGTTGTTGATTTTTGTGAAAATCATAATAGAACAATTAGTTCTAAAAAAGTTAATTAAATAAATAATAACATGTCATATTAACATATAAAATTATTGTAATTTCTAAAAAATCGAAAATTACATTTATTTGGGTATTTATAACATTAATTATGTCAATATTTCATTAATAATATAATTACGACATCATCATTATGTCATATATAAATTAAATTATTTAAAGTCTAAAAATTACAAATAAAATACCATTTTGTAGGAAATCATTTATCTTTCTAATAAATATTTATCGTCGAATTAATCTTATGTATAACCCTATATTAAAAATAATTTAGTTATTAAACTTTGATTATAACTATTTTAACCCTTCTTTAAATAAATTAATAATAAATGTCCTAATCAAATCCAAGTGGGCCTAAATGGTCATATTTTATTCTAATGGTTGTTTTTGGTCGAATTAAACTTATCCAATAGAATTAGGACATGTGTTAGGGTAATAATAATTTCATTTTTACCCTTAATTACCCTATTTACTTTTAACCGCGGTAAAAAAAAAAGTAAAAAGTTACTATTCACAAAAAATTATTTTCATCTCATTGAACCACATTTTACTTACTGACATCAACCGTGTCTCTCGAATTTTTGAAATTCCATTCACAAAAGCTGTAAAGTAATGTTTTATGTAAATTTCCAAATTCTCCTAGGAGGTGGGTAAAAGACGGTCAAAAGATCAATAAAATTTTTATATATCTAAAATTATTATAAAATGACTCCAACGAATTACATTGAACATATATAGGTATTATGTATCAATTTTGACCTAAAATAAATTTAAATAAATTAAATAAATATTTAAATAAAAAGTCGGTTTTTAAATAGTAACCCAGTGTTTTAACTATTTATCAAAAATTGAAAGTTTTCTGAAAAATACCAAAATTTCACACTAGGCTAATTTCGATATTCTGAATCCAAAAATGAAGTCCATTTTGAAAGATGAAATTTACAAAATTTCAAAAAGTGGTTATTACTATCCATAATGACTAGTTTTAATAATATTTTAATAGCATATTGTTGTTTACTGAAACTCAGTATTGCGTGTGACGCAAGCTATCGAGGAAGGCTGCAGTTGCGTGTAAAGCATGCCAAGCTAGTGTTGTGTGTTGTGAAAGATTAATTTGATGATTTATATAACATAAAAACAAAATATATCTCATAAAAGTCTCAGGTCTTACAGGGGACCTCTTACATAACCCCTTATAACACCTGCATAAGACCTAATGGTAAGGCATGCGATGGTGATAGACTCTTGGGGTGGCTTGGATAACGTTTCTTGGGTGGTAATATCTATTAACTTACACATCTCTTGTAAGAAATCCTGTTAATGATTAATGTGTTGAATCTCAACTTGGGCATGGTCAATAGGGAAGCCCCGTGAGATTACCTCCTTTCAGAGATCTAAAAAATGGGCTTCATATGGATAAATTCTATAGGATGAAGTCATCAGATCATTTTTCTGAAAAAATTGGATTAGTTAAAGCCCAATATTTATACTAATGATGTGATCACTATTCAATAGCAATTTTTTCTACGATAACAATTCATAATAGTATTTTAATATCAAAAAATATAAGCCAAGGAAGTGAATATGATTTATAAAACCATTTTACATAATAATACATTTAATTAAATCAAGAAGGATTTTTATTAAAAAATGTTTGGGTAGTTTTAATGGGTTATTTTAATCATTTTCCATCATCCTCATAATGATGATTAAACTGAGAAGACTATTTATGTTTTGAAGGATATGTTCTGTGATTGTGTTTTGGATTTTGGTGGTTCATGAGTGAAACATACATAACATTTGGAGTTTTCATATAATAATTGCATTCGGGAATCGATATAAATGGTATTCTTAAAGGCAATGTATGACATCCAATTCTGGTTTCCTCTTTATTGTTTAGAGGAAAGTGAGTTAGCACTTGTTTGGCCTAGTATCGTGCATGAGACATATGAGATGGATCAGTTCATCAAAAAGAGGTTGGTGACTGCACAAATTAGGCATAAATCATATACTGACCATCATATATGACCTTTGGAATTCATGGTTAGTCATAATGTTTTTAATTGGGTGTCTCTCAAATTATCAAAACATTATATTAAGAAAAAGTGAAATCTAGCACCCAGGTTTATCGATCAATTTGAGACAGTGGAAAGGGTGAGTCCAATATCATACCATTAAAACATTCCACTATGCTATAGTTTTATGCATGAAATTTTCCACGTGTTGGAGCTTTAAAGATTCCATTCATATTCTTCCCATGTGATATACGTAGAAGACATCCCGATTTGTGTTGACTCATCCATTGAGGAGCACTTGATACAGGTTTTGGATTGTAGTGAGATATATCATTGAGGAAATTCTATAATGTCGGTTGGAGTATAGTGAAAGAAAGAGATAGTTTATGTGGATACCTAGGAGTGGGATTCTGATATAAAAAAACAGTGGCCATACTTGTTAGTAGCGACCTCACTGTGATTCTTGGAGGAGATCGGGATGAGCTGTTATATGGCGGGGAGGTTGTATGATCATATCTTTTTCCAAGAAAGTTTCCACCTATGTTTTTTCTAAACATTTCTTTTAGTATGTTTTTCCTCATCAAAAAACCATTGTGGCTGTGATCCATTATAGATACCTATCGATTGAATATATACAGTCTTATGATGGAAGGAAACATGAGAAAAAACAAAGAGTATCCAAGTGGAGAACATTGTTGGGGAAAATAAATTGAATTCCAGAGATGTATGCCTATCAGAATTAATGGAGTCCTTGTAAATGGGTTAAGTGTTTCATATTTTTATGGTATGTTAAGCATATTAAAATGGGTTTTTTGTTTTTAATAAAGCAAATGGTCTTAAAAACCATCTTCCGAACATTTAAATACTTTGTAAATAGATTACTCATCAGGTAATGTTCAGATATTTTTATTAAAATAATCTAAGGCGGCATGTTTCTCATCATATCACAATAAATATAATTACATGACATTAAATAAATTACGCAACATAAAATTCCATGGACATCTACTTTAAATTATATTGTGCGGTTGAATTTTCATTATAATTCACTGCAATGTTATCCTCTCAACCTTAGGGAACCTTCCAAGAACTTTTAGAGGGCCAATATTAGTTCGGGATTTCCCGATAATGGATTTAATCTCTAGTAAGTGGTTTTGGTATAGTTTATCCATTTTATCCCTTGATTATCTAACTGTTTCAGTGAAATCCGTTTTCCATGTGCATTTTTTGTTATGATCTTGATCATTTTTCTCTAGGAACCTCATTTTGATCATCCACACCTTCTTCCTCGTTAGTGTTTTCCATTGGAATCATTATTGGATCATCAATTAATGGAAGGGGGTATTAATAATAACCCAATGGTTTGATAATTTCCAAGTATATGAAATTTTGTGATTACACCAACATAACATGAATTCGAATCAATTAAATAATGAATGAGATTTTCTTTGGACGCAATTGGTTTCAATTGGCTTTTGACGTGACATACGGTTACCCATTGGGTGATCAGACCCTGAATATAATTGAATTGGATAATGTATTAATTTGTTTTTAGCATGATATAAATCCTTATGTTATTTTTTGATATAGAATCCCTAAGTACTGTCTTACTAATTATTATTTTAATAGTGGATCCCTTGTGATATAAATGAGTGTTGTATATAAATGACATGGTAATTCACATAATTAACCATTGAGATTTATGATGTGATACTGTGATAACCATTTGGAAGGAAAATATTTTTATTCCTTTATGTAATTTTTATATATCATGTTGGACCTAGAACGTAAAAATTAATATGATGTAATTCTTATAGTGAGAAAGCTCTTCCCAGTATCATGCTATTATTATTATATTGAGTAGGCTCTAACAGTCCCATGCTCTAATGCTTAATAGACTTTGAACCGAATTTTGTAATTGGTTATTGAGATTTGACCAGGATTTTTGTGACTATAAAATTGTTATATGGTTATGGTTGCATGGTCATAGGACATGCTCTTAGATATTCATTCGTGTCACTGAAGTAGGTTATTTTAGGATGGTTATATGGTTGTGGTGGGCATGGTCGTGAGATATGATAAGAGATATTACAGCATGGATCCAAAGTAGGTTGTTATTGTATTTTATTAAATGTTGAATTAATTAATAGAACTATTTTACATTTTTTTCATACAAAAATTATCAGACTATTTAGATTAGACAAGGTGGTGTTGACCAACAGAGTTATACTCACACCCTATTCGGGCCACTATTTGGTACCTGAGTAGATTATGTTGATAAATTTTGTACAAGGTAAAAGGAAATAGATGTTGATTGTTTCTTGCAAGATGGGTTAGAGTTTTGAGGCGAGAATGACATGGGGTTTGGGACTGGGGACTTTTGATTCTTTATTTGAGACGTCTAGTCTTTTATTTTTATCTATTCTAACATGCAATTCAATTACATTGTAGTACATCATTACTTTATTCCTTTTTTATTTATTTGATTATTTATTTTTCTTTTATTTTTGATTTTTACCATGCCTATAATTTTGTTTCATTCATTTATATGGCTTATTTCTACTATTAATACACTTAATACTTGGGGGTGTAGTCTCCCAATATACATTTCACACCCTGTTGCTAGTCGGTAGCCTCTGGTGTATAGAGAGGTGCAATTTAGGGCTCATAACTAAACCATTATGGCCATATCATGGATTTATAAATCAGGGTACATAACAATAGATTACCCACACTAGGATCAACAGTCGAAAATCAAACCCTAGGCCCAAAAAAACTCATCCAACATCCCAGAACTATTAAAATTCACATCATTTGGTGTATATTTCATAAATATCCAAGTATTAAATATGTGGGGTGTTACTAAATTCCATCCATATAGTAGCTCATCCCAAATTCCGACCACAAGAATCCCAAATTAAAATATCTTTCCACTAGACCTGTATATATTCCACTAATTGCCTTGTCCCCTCTTTGATACACTAATTCATTTACTGCACGTGCAGTAGGAGCACCATCATCCATCATAGTATCATTTCACTTTGATCCACTATCTGAACTATTTATCCCCTGAATGATGCATTTGGAAACATCTCAACAACATCAAAATTGATCACATGAGAAGCATCCAAATGGAATTTATACATCTAAGGTACATAGAATACGTCATGCATGACATTGGGGACTAGAGGAGGTTCAAATCAATATTCCACAATACAAATTCTCTCAATAACCCCATATGGTCCCACAATCCTAGGTTCCAACTTCCCCAATATCTAAATACATGTGTTCACTAGATTAGGAGACCCCCTAAATGATACATGGTTTCCAATATATAACTCTAAAGGATGATTCATTTGTTATGTATTTGATTTATTCCTGCTCTGATTGTCCATTAACCATTTTTGAATCAACTGAATAATCTATTATATTTACTATACGAGTCTTGTTCATATAATGTGAGACTCCCCTACTTCTTGACATCATGTAAGTGACTTTCACATCGTTACATATAGGCACTCATGTAGTGCCATCTCAATCAATGCCTGATAACTATTATTATGACTAAAATCCATAAGAATGGGATAAATCTCCCGAAAATTTCCAAAATCAGGGACACGTGATCAAAAAATTTCATCCTATTCCTGGATTGTACACTCAGAATTCCTTTCTATCTTTGGATGGTTTTCCATTCTCAAATACACTATATTATTCAATTACTTCTACAACCTCCACTATAATCAGGACGTAAATCATATTTCATAATTGAATATGATAGTACAAGGCATTCAACTTAGCCATAATATCTTTTGGATATAAAGAAATCATAACTCAAAAATATATTAAGTCTCCCTATTCATTAGAAAATGTGAAATATTCATTAACTAGTATACATTATCCAATACCACTTCATGGCCTCTAGGTTACCTCTATAAACACATCACAAATTCCATCATTATATCATTCCACTTCAACTTGAAAATAGGTAGAGGATTAAGAATACCTATAGGCCACTGATGCTCAACAATCACATGTAGATATGTGAGACATAATTAGTCAAATCCTACAATGTCCCTCTTTATCCTAGGTACATAATTCTATATAATAATATCATGGTACAACATTTTCAACCATGGGTGACTAAACCTTCTTAAAACATTCATGTATCTCATAAACTCATCACACATTCTCATGGTAACCACAAATAAACCTCAAACATAGAGGATCCATCATTATCCTAGTTCAAATATGGTAGTGTATCCCCACCATATATATTATCCCTCATCACTAGATAATTCAAATCTAACAATCAAACATTCTTTACTCTATTAAAGAGTGATTAGTAAAATATTGTAGTTGTGAAAGTGTCCTATACTTGATACTCTTGAACAACGATATACATATTAGTATATAGGTTCACCACCTATCACTCACTACTGATTTCAAAAAATACATGGGCATCAAGTTCATAAATGATGTATATTCCATGACATTCCCTTTAATAGTACTACATGAAATCAGAAATTGAAAATACTAAAGTTAATAAAACCAATTTCTCTTCAAAGGATTAGGTCATACTATGAAAATATATACTTTTTACTCTTATGGTTATTTTACACTATGAACATATCACTAGGAAGATAGTAATGAAAAAAAATCAATGTTGTAGCGACCCGTTTCTTGACGTACATGAACATTACATTACTTTTGCGGAATACTTACTACATAACAAAAAACACACACACAAGGATCGTAATAGTTTAGTGTCTTTGGAAACTCGGAACGTAATCTTCTAATTATGGTGAAAGATCTTCAATATCTCCCATAAAGATCTTCCCTTTTTTTACCTAAAACCATTCTTTATATCCTGTGAAAAAGAAAACATAAAAGGGTGAGCTCAAATGATCAATAAGGATAAACAAAAGAAAAATCAATCACATCATATTCATAAGAACATAACTTTTGGAAATCTTAACCTGCAAAAGAGAGCATAATTTCATAACATGGGATAAATAATAGTAGTGAAATGAAATCCCAATAATCATAACATAAAACATGAATCTTTGTGACATACACACATAATCATAGATAATCATTTCTTGTTAGTCAAGACTCATTGCCAAGACTATCTTATTGGACAATGTCCCTTTCTGAACTGAATCACCCTCGTTTCAGTCCTGTTTCACTAAACCGGTATAACCTACCATTCCAGCCATGTCTATCTCATGAGATATAAAATCTTTACCCAATGAATTGGAGGGAGATATAGGTCCCACCCATCTCATAATGATACCATTCTTATGTGTGCCACAAAATCATAAACCATACATCATAGCATAACCCATGTAATAAAAATGGGGTTCTTAAACATCATGACATCATAAAACAATTCATATAAGATAAAGGAATTCATAAAAAAATATTTCAATCACAACATAATCAAATAAATGTAATAATAGGGATAGAAACAGAACCCTTTATTATCTTAGATGGAAAATAATTTTGATAAAACACTTGAACTCCATTCTTGAGGAAAATATCCTTTCTTCTTCAAAAACATTTTTCATTTCTTAACATTTCATAAAACATTAAACTAAAAGAAGATGATTAAAAATAAAAATGAAAACTTGTAAAGGAAGCTTCTTGGAAATAATGTTTTAAAAATCCATCCATGCCCTATAATTTAAAAAAAACATTCTTCTCGTACTTTTGTCGGAAAAGTCAAAAAGTGCCTCGTACGAAAAATGACAAAAGATTCCTTTCATATCTTTTACTAAAATCTCACCGAAGGGTAAAATTGGATTTAAAAAATTGTAGGTGGATGGAAATAATATTACTAATTGAATAAAAATGGATGTGGATGATAAAATACACCCTAGTAAATGCCAAAGTATAAACAATCTCGGATGAAAATTAGATTGTGATATTTCCCTTACATTAGGTCCGATTTGCTTCGTAAGTGTCTGAACCTCCTGTATAATGATTTAAATCATGTTATTGAATTATTCCAGAATTATATTCATTGTTATTATATCATATATGTTCCACTTATGACTTTATATTACCCGTTCTTTAGTGAATTAATGTTAAAGTAGCGTTTTGGGTAAAATCGTCTCATTTGTCGTTCGTGTTTTTAACTTGTAATTATTAATATGATTAATTGGATCATGATTACTTATATCCAGAATGTAAAACATGATTTATATATAATATATGTTAAGAATATATATATATATATAATATATCGATAAATGGAATGAAATACACCGTTCATGGAGACGGTAGTCCGTACGTACGCATGAACACTGTTTTCGTTTCCTTATTGAATTGAATGGAATTAAGTAGATGACATACATATAAATATACATAAATCCAGTATCATTATTATTTAATATATTTAATTAGTACTTATTATATATACTTTATAATCATTCATTATTGGTTAATCATTGAGAATGAATCTCATCGCGTCGTGGAGACGGTAGTCCGTACGTATGCACGAGCGATGATATCGTTCCCATGGTCGTGGAATTGTGTTGAAGTGTATGTATACTATTTCAGTATCAATATCACTTTATAATAATCATATATATTTACTCATTAAACCATTATACCCATCCAATTAAGGTGGTGGTGGAAAATAGATTACACCACGGCGTGGAGACGGTGTTCCGTACCTACGCACACGTGGTGATTTCCTTTTTCCGTAGGATGGATAGAAGGTGAATTAGGGTTGTTTCATATTAATAATAGCATATAAGTATGTAAGTAATAATTATGTTATTACTTTATCATGAAACAACTAAAGAAGAAGAAGTTGAAGAAGAAAGAAATTGAAAAGATCGGTAATGGATATTACCTCTTCTTTGAAACGCCTCTTTGAATCCTCCACTTAGGGAACTAAGATTGGTCTTTGAAGAAGACCAGGACCTCTAGGATTATTCTACGGAAGTGGAGAAGGGATTTTTGCAGGGGTTGGCCGAGCTTGAGTGCTCAAATTGGTGTGAGGAGGAGGGGGAGGAGGTGCCCTTTTATAAGGGAGGAGAGGGGCATCTTAGGAAAATCTCAAAATATTATTTTATATTAAGGTCAAATTCGGTTTATAATGGTTCCAAATGGTCTTATTTATAAGATAAAGAGGGGATGGCTCGAAATACTCTCATCCAATAGGATTTAGACAAGTTTAGGTTATTATTTTAACCTTATCAATTAGATTTAACTCTAAGTTAAATAATTTAACTTTTACCGTGTCTTTTTGTTTTCTTACACTATATGGTTAATAAACTTACTATATGAAGCCAAAAGAACCCCAAGTTGTTTATTATTAATATATATATCCTTCTCTAACTCATTTGGCCGAACCTTAGATTTTTAAGAATTAAATAACAATTAATAATATAATATTTGTTTTGAAAACTAATTTATGTCAATTTTGACACTATTTGGTACATGATTTTTATGAAATTTATAACAGTATGATAAGTTAGAACCAAGTTACTTAAATCTACAATAACATGTCATATTAACCTAGAAAATTAGTGTAAGTCATAAAAAGTCTCAAATTACCTTTATTTGGTCATTTATAACATCAATTATGTTAATATTTTCTTAAAAAGGTAATTACTGCATCATCGTTGTGTCATAAATAAATTAAATTATTTAAAGTATAAAAATTAAAAATAAAATTCCATTATGTAGGAAATCTTTTTATCTTTATAATTAATATTTATAGTAGAAATTATATTATGTATAACCCTATATTAAAAATGTTTTAGTAAATAAACTTTGATTTTAACTCTTTTAACTCTTCTTTGAATTAAATAATAATAAATGTCCTAATCTAATCCAAGTGGGCCTAAATGATAATATTTTACCCTTAAGGTTGTTTTTGGTCGAGATACACTTGTCCAATAGGATTAAGACATGTGTTAGGGTAATATTAATATCATTTTTACCCTTAATTACCCTATTTACTTTTAACCGTGGTAAAAAAAAGTAAAAAGTTACTATTCACCAAAAATTATTTTCATCTCATTGTACCACATTTTAGTCCTTGATATTAATTGTGTCTCTTGGATTTTTGAAATTCCATTAACAGAAGCGGTAAAATTATGTTTTATGCAAAATTCAGTTTTTAACCTACCACTTAGTGGTTTCACTATTCATCAAAAATTGAAGTTTTTCAGAAAAATGCCAAAATTTCACCCTAAGCTATAATTGATATTCCGAATTAAAAAATGATTTATATTTTACAAAATTTCCAACATATAAGTTGCATTAATTAGTTTTATAATTAATTTCCCATGTCACAACAAATAGCGTGTTTTTAAGAGATAATAACTATCAAAAGATTAACACTTGTTTTTGTCTGGTGTAAATGTGGAATTACATCCAATGACCAAAATTGTATTGAATTGTAAAACTACATTCTAAATATACTTTAAAACAACTCAAATTAATAATTTATCACTATTAATTATTTCTATTAAAAAAGTTGTTTTTAATTAAAATTTAGTAATTTTCACTATTCATCAGAATATGAAAGTTATCTGAAAAGTACCAAAATTTCACCTTAGGCTAAATTCGATACTATGAATCCAAAAATGAAGTCCATTTTGAGAGATAAAATTTCTAAAATTTTAAAAGGTGGTTATTACTATTCATAACAGCTAGTTTTAATAATATTTTAATAGCATATCGTTGTTTAGTGAAACTCGGTATTGCATACTACACATGCTATTGAGGAAGGTCATGATTGCGTGTAATACAAGGAAAGTCAAGGATGCGTGTTGTGAAAGCTACTTTTGGTGTAGAGTACAACACAAGACATTAGTGAAATTAAAAAGAATATTTCTCATAAAATTTCGGGGTGTTACATTCTACCCCCCTTAAAATGAATTTCGCCCTCAAAATTCGTCGGGGTTATAAATGGTTTACAATTCGAAAGTTTCTTTAATGGAAACCCACATCGTAAAATGGAATACCAAAACCAATCTTTAAAAACAAAGGTATGAAACGTAACAGTTACCCAAATTAACTCATCACAGGGTTTCCACATAGGAGAACATAGGTGAAAATATGGATATGGAAGAAAAATCTAACCATCAAGTTCTGATGGAGAGTGGTAGAGAACATGGCTATGAAAAATCCAACAATCACAAAGCTATTGATTTGTGATGATCTAAGGTACCATCTGATTAATCGGATATAAGGGAACTAGGACAACATTTTTGGTTTTCAAGATCATTTCCCTATAGTTGATGAATTAAAAGAAATACTTGCATGATTTTGGTATAATCTCACTGTTGTTCATGAATTGACCAATTTCCACTTCATCCCATAAAGAAATTAAGTTGAATTTGTTATTCGGGATGTGTTAGCAGATCATGTGATAGAATGATGGGTCATTCCATTTATTTCAAAAAAAAGGTTTGCAAAAGTTATAAGTCCATCTTATGGTTAGATTAATCTTATATGGTTCCAAAAATGAACTGATACTTCATATATCATACAGCATAATAAAATAAAACTAGTTTATACTAACCAGGGACTTCCTGTAGGCCAATGGTAGGCGATAAAGGCCAGTCGCACTTCGGTTGTGGGTTCGATTCCCACAGCCTTGTCCGACGCGATGGGTTGTCGCCCGTCCTGCAGGTTGTCCTTCTTCTAAAGCTATGTTACTATAACATCCCATCAATAATATCGATAAAACTTCTATCCTTAAACAATACTAACTTATGTCCAACATAATCCATTCCAATGTTTAGGCTTATCCATAATACTGCAGTCCGCTCTCATAACATAGTGAAAACGATTACCAGAGATTTAATACCATCATTGATCCCCATATATCATAAGATATGTTTTGTTGGTCACATTCCAAACATTCAAAGTCCTTAATCATGTATTCTCTTGAATACCCATTGAACCTTATTGAAAACATGAGTTCTATTAAAAGTTAACTCTTTCCACATACCCTAATCCTCAAAATTATATATACTCAATCCATGATATAACCTTCTCCTTATATCAGTCATGAGGTCATGAATACTATCAAACATTTAATTTTCTCTTTATCCCTTCATTATGCGCATTCCAAAAATATCTGAATAACCTTTCATGGATACTGGTACCATTAATCATACACTTTCAAAACTGAAGGAAATACAACAGTGTAACAATCCTTAGATGTCTCTTTATTCCAGAGTACCATGAGATTACTTATACAACATTACACATGATAAACATGTAATCATTCCACTACATTCTTAAACCATTGATCGAGCTTTAACAATTCTTTCATCTCACATATCATTTGTAGTCTCTTCATCATCATCAACATAAATACTACCCATACAACCATACTTTTTCTCTTCATGAGACTTTCTTTTAGGGCATTGGTTTGCATAATGCCCGTACATTCCACATTTAAAACATTTAACCATTGTTGATGTCGTGGAAATACCAGTATCCTCATCCCTGGTGTTAACTGAACCATTTCATTTGCACTTACTGGCTTTGTGTCCTTCTTTTCCACACCCAAAGCATCTTCCATTTCCTTTGAAACATTCTCCTTGATGCCTCTTCCCACATGATTTACATAGGGGAAATTGAACTTTCTTTCCTCTATGATCATCATGAAACTCCATCTTTCTCTTATTAGCCGAGTCAGGAAACTTACCAAATTTTACTTTATTGATCATATTATGAGATTTCTGATTCGGCATAATAATGATGTTTGGACTTCCAAATCCTATTTCATTTGGTTTCTCATGAAGAATATCATTCCATTGTCCATCATATCCTCCAGTATTGTGAATCATCTTGTTTCCAGCGATTTTCTAAAACCCAAAAAGAATAGTGTGAGATGCAAAAATCATGCTAGGGAAAACAACATAATAAAAGAGGGAGTAACCTTAATATATAACATCTTACGTTAAATTCTAATATCTTTATCACAATTCTAGGACTATAACCTATACGTATACTTAACCTTAGAGACATCCCTAGACATACCATAGAAATTTCTCTAGGGATCTCACTAACGTTTTCACATCCTAGTTTCCAAAGGCTGACTAAACCTCCCTATGATACCAACTGTAGCGACCCGTATCTTGACTTACATGAACATTACGTTACTTTTTCGGAATACTTAGAACATAACAAAAAACACACACACAAGGATCGTAATAGTTTAGTGTCTTTGGAAACTCGGAACGTAATCTTCTAATCGTGGTGAAAGATCTTCAATATCTCCCATAAATATCATCCATTTTTTTAGCTAAAACTATTATTTATATCCTGGGGAAAAGAAAACATAAAAGGGTGAGCTCAAATTCTCAGTAAGGATAAACAAAAGAAAAATCAATCACATCATATTCATAAGAACATAACTTTTAGAAATCTTAACCTGCAAAAGAGAGTATAATTTCATAACATGGGATAAATCATAGTAGGGAAATGAAATCCCAATAATCATAACTTAAAACATGAAACTTTGTGAAATACACACATAATCATAGAGAATCATTTCTTGTTAGTCAAGACTCATTGCCAAGACCATCTTAGTGGACAATGTCCCTTTCTGAACCGAGTCACCCTCGTTTCAGTCCTGTTTCACTGAACCGGTATAACCTACCATTCCAGCCATGTCTATCTCATTAGATATAAAATCTTTACCCAATGCATTGGAGGGAGATATAGGTCCCACCCATCTCATAATGATACCATTCTTATGTGTGCCACAAAATCATAAACCATACATCATAGGATAACCCATGTAAAAAAATGGGATTCTTAAACATCATGACATCATAAAACAATTCATATAAGATAAAGGAATTCATAAAAAAATATTTCCATCACAACATAATCAAATCCATGTAATAATAGGGATAGAAACAGAACCCTTTATTATCTTAGATGGAAAATAATTTTGATAAAACAATTGAACTCCATTCTTTAGGAAAATATCCTTTCTTCTTCAAACACATTTTTCCTTTCTTAACATGTCATAAAACTTAAAACTAAAAGAAGTTGATTAAAAATAAACATGAAAACTTGTAAAGGAAGATTCTTGAAAATAATGTTTTAAAAATCCATCCATGCCGTATAATTTAAAAAAACATTCTTCTCGTACTTTTTTCGGAAAAGTCAAAAAGTGCCTCGTATAAAAAATGACAAAAGATTCTTTTCTTATCTTTTACTAAAATCTCACCGAAGGGTAAAATTGGATTTAAACAATTGTAGGCGGATGGAAATAATATGAAATATTTAAGAAACATGGATGTGGATGATAAAATACACCCCAGTAAATTCCAAAGTATAAACAATCTCGGATGAAAATAAGATTGTGATATTTCCCTTACCTTTGGTCCGATTTGCTTCGAAAGTGTCCGAACCTCCTGTATAATGATTTAAATCATGTTATTGACTTATTCCAGAATCGTATTCATTGTTATTATATCATATATGGTTCACTTATGACTTTATATTACCCGTTCTTTTTCAAATTCATGTTAAAGTAGCGTTTTGGGTAAAATCGTTATGGCATCCCGCCATTTTATAACATAAACTTTCATTACATTACACAAAACTGAGGATCTTTAAGGTCTAGTGTCTTGGAAACCAGGAACATAATAAATGAAAACAACATAAAACATTCTTCTTAAACACTTGAAAGGCGTCTCCTTATGTTCATTCTAGGTTCATTACTGCATCTCATAACCTGGGGACATACATCAAAAGAAAGGGTGAGCAGAAGGCCCAGTAAGGGAAACAAGAGGAACATTTTACATGTGAACTTGAGATACTCAATAAGGACATGAAAAGAACTTTAAGGCATGAGAAAGAAATCATGAGGCATTTCATAATAAAAATGACATTTTTCATAACATGAAGATGTGGCTACATCATTTAACATATACAATCATGAACATATCACCAAGGTCCATCCCCAAGGTGTCGTTTTAAAATTACCAAGGTTATTCACCAAGGTATCGTGAAAATTGTAATCTCTAGTGGTTACATCATTACCCAATGCATTGGAGCGCTATCAGGGCGCACCCTTAAATTTGCCTTTATTATCATGTGATCCACATATATCATCATCAAACATTTAATAAATAACCCACATAGCATAAAATAAATGGGTTTTATTTCATAATCATAACGTTTTAGAAACAGCTTTAAAGACATGATCTTTACGTCACTTTAAACCCACGGAAAGGGAAAGCGGGTCTCATGTATGTAAATCACAGAATTTAAAAATGGAACATTTTGATATATATGTGAATACCCTTGTAGAAATAAGATCTTTGAGTATTCACTTTATAACATAAAATAATTTTTGAGAAAAGAGAGAGGCATTTTGAGGGGAAAAGTCTGCAGCATAATGGCTAAGTTTCGGGGTTTTAGAAAACATTGAAAAGAGAAGGGACATGGGTCACCCACTCATAAATGATCCATAAAATAGTAGGGGACAGAATAAGAAGGATATATGGACATGGTAATGAAATTTTAAGGACATACCATTTGAAATGAAAAACATGGAAGGAAGAAAAAAATTAGATTTCTCTTATGAAAATTGGGCAGCCTAACGGCGTCACTTAAACTTCAATAAAAGGAATTGACAAGATCAAATAGGGTCCCTAATCAAATGATCATAAGAGATCATTATGATAGATATAGAGATCATACCCCAAAATAATAAAAAGGAACTTGAAAGACTTGACATGAAAACCGAACATGAAAAATGAGAAGGGTGAAAGAATCCCTTAAAAATTCGGCAGCCTAACGGCGTCACTTAAACATTCATAAAATGAAATGATGAGAGTAAGAGGGGATCTCTAATTATATAAACATGAAAGGGCAGTAATAGTAATATAAAAGAACATCCTCTCACATAAAAACATGGAGCATAAAAGGAATGACATAAAAGAGATTACATGAAAAGAAAGAGAGGGGTCGGATCCCTTACCTTAAAACGTGACTCTTGAAACTCAATGGATTGGACCTTGAGGGCTTGGGGGCACCTTGGGAGGACTCTTTGGAAGGTAAGAAGACCAGAAATTCGTTTGGGGAGAGTTGGGAGTGAAAACTAAAGGAGGAAAGGGTGGGTATTTACAGGGAAAGTGAGGGGACAAAGCATTAATGGCCAAGGGACACCTGACATGTGCTTTTCTCAAACCCATGTGCTCTCCCTTGGCATTTATCATGGAGTTAGGCCACATGGGGCCCCCAAAACAATAATTCATCACCCTTGGCCGGCCAACCCTCAAAAGATCTCATGACATCATCACGACACCATTATGATGTCATTAAACATACTGAATCCCTAAAACTGTATTTTTACTATTCACTGAAAATTCAACTTTCTCAGAAAAATCCAAAAATTTCACCTTAACCAAATATCAATGCTCTGATTTCAAAAATGAAATCCATTTTATAAAAATAATTTTCTAAATATTTTTAATTTAATTTTTAAATAAAAACACTATTCATCGAAAATTCATTTTTTTCAGAAAAAAACCCAAAAATTACCATAACATAATATCGATGCTCTGAGTTCAAAAATGAAGTCATTTTTATAAAAATAATTTTCTAATTATTTTTAATTAAATTTTTAATTAAAAAACACTATTCATCCGAAAAAACTAATACTTGAATAATAATTTATGAAACCGTTATTTACCCATTTTATTGAATCACATTACTTAATCTAGGTGTCTAAATTATATTAAAACTTTCTTTAAGTGAGATTACTAATCCATTTGGTCACATTACTAATCCTAAGCGTAAAATCACTATTCATAATTTACTATTCATCAAAAATTAAGTTGATCTTATTAGACCCCAAATTCCTTACTGAACACTTTTGTAGAAGACCATTTTTTGAAAATCATTACACATCATTAGTTATTTAGGGTTTACATAAATATTTTAAAATATCCTTTTTTCGAAATTCATCAATAAAATACATTCTAAAATTATCTAAACATTTGAAATTTCATAAACATCACTAAAGGAAGAAATCTCAACTTATTCACCCGAAAGGATTACACAAGGAAACTAGGGTCTCATCACATAGCCCCTTATAACACTGGCATAAGACCTAAGTGTAAGGTGTGCTATGGTGAGAGAATCTGAGGGAGGCTCAGATAACATTTCCCTAGTAGCAAACTCCACTAACTTGAACTTCTCCTGCAAGCGTTTTCGTTCAAGCTTGACACGCTGGAGCTCGGCTTGGGCTTGGTCCAAAGCGAAGCCCACAGATGCTACCTCCTTCCCAAGCTCTGATAAGTGGGGTTCGTAAGGGTTGAGTCTATTGGATGAATCCATCGACTCCCCTTTCTGCATTAACCATTAACATCTTATTAAATCATTAAGAGTAAGTTAATATAATACTCAAAAGATTGGGTCATTACATTCTTCCCCCCTTAAGAAATTTCGTCACCGAAATTTATTCTTGAGGCCTAGTCGAAAAGGTGAGGGTACTTTTGCTTCATTGTTTCCTCCGGCTCCCAAGTCGCCTCTTCATACTTATGATTCCTCCACAACACTTTCACAAGGTGGGTAGTCTTGTTTCGTAGAACCTTGTCTCTACGGTCTAAGATCTCCACTGGCTGCTCTTCATAAGAGAGGTCATGTTCATGTTGTACCACCTCTGGGTTCAGTACATGCGAAGGGTCGGGTATGTACTTCCTCAAGAGAGATACATGGAAGACATCATGAACTTGAGCTAGGTTCGGTGGAAGTGCTAGACGATAGGCCACTGCTCCTATGCGATCAAGGATTTCATAGGGGCCAATGTACCTAGGGCTGAGCTTCCCTTTCTTCCCAAACCGCATGACTCTCTTCCATAGAGAAATTCGAAGGAAGACTTTGTCACCAACACCAAACTCCAAGTCCCTTCGACGATTGTCAGCATAGCTCTTCTTCCGACTCTGAGCAGCCTTTATGTGTTGTTGGATGGCATGAACCTGTTCTGTCATCTCTTGCACGAGATCCGGCCCAAGAAGCTTCCTCTCACCAGTTTCATCCCAACAAGTAGGAGTTCTACACCGCTTTCCATACAGAGCTTCATAGGGTGCCATCTGAATACTCGCATGGAAGCTGTTGTTATAGGAGAACTCCACTAATGGGAGGTGTTGATCACATCCACCTTTAAATTCCATTGAGCATAATCTCAACATGTCTTCGAGTGTCTGAATAGTCCTTTCAGATTGGCCATCAGTTTGAGGATGATAGGCCGTACTAAGATTCAATTCAGTATTCAGAGCATGTTGAAGACTTCTCCAGAATTTTGATGTGAACCTTGGGTCACGATCAGATACGATGGATAGTGGTACCCCATGCAGCCTTACCACTTCCTTCACGTATGTCTTGGCAAGTTGATCCAGAGAGAAATCTTCCCGAATAGAGATAAAATGGGCTGTCTTGGTGAGACGGTCCACAATAACCCATATTGCATTGTTTCCTTTGGATGTTTTTGGGAGACCAGTTACAAAGTCCATGGTGATATTATCCCACTTCCATACTGGTATGGGTAGCGGTTGTAATACCCCCTTAGGAAGTTGTCTTTCTGCCTTTACTTGCTGACACACCAGGCACCTTGTAGTGTAATCGGCAATCTCCCTCTTCATGTTATCCAACCAATAATGACCACGAAGGTCTCTATACATCTTAGTGCTTCCCGGATGTATAGAGAAAGTAGAGCTATGAGCTTCATCCATCAGTTCTTTCTTTATCTCCGGAATAGATGGAACACATAGTCTTGTACGAAATTTCAATACACCTTCTTGATCAATATTGAAATCAGGGAACTTCCCATCCTTTACAGCCTCGAACTTCTCCTGCAGCAAAGGATCTTCTTTTTGAGCCTTCTTGATCTTATCTAGTAATGAAGGTTGAGAAATCATTTGGGATAGGGTTGATGATGTCCCTTTCCTTATAATTCCCATGTCCAGTTTTACTAGATCTTTAATCAAGGGATCTCCCAGGATCCTCATTGTTTCCAGAACAACAGGATCTTTCCTGCTTAACGCATCTGAGACTTTGTTTGCACTTCCAGGGTGATAATGAATTGAACAATCATAGTCTTTAATAAGCTCCAACTATCTCCTTTGTCTCATGTTCAATTATTTCTGAGTGAAAATATACTTTAGACTTTGGTGGTCAGTGTATATATCACATTTCCCCCCATAAAGATAGTGCCTCCATATCTTTAGAGCAAAAACAACTGCCGCCAGCTCTAGATCATGCGTAGGATAATTCTGCTCATGAATCTTCAACTGTCGAGATGCATAAGAAATTACCTTGTCATTTTGCATGAGGACGCACCCAATCCCTTTTAGAGATGCATCGCTAAAAATAACGAATCCTTCTCCGATAGAGGGTAGTGTTAACACAGGTGCAGTAACCAATCTCTTCTTCAGCTCTTCGAAACTTTCCTCGCATTCCATTGTCCAGATGAACTTAACCCCTTTTCGAGTCAACTTTGTTAGTTGATTAGAAAGTCGTGAAAAGTTTTTCACAAACCTTCTATAATATCTCGCTAAACCAAGGAAACTACGAATCTCATTTACTGTTGTGGGTTGAGGCCACTCCTCCACAACCATTGTCTTTGCAGGGTCAACCGAGATTCCTTCATTGGTTACGATGTGCCCCAAGAAAGCCACTTGTTGTAACCAAAACTCACACTTGCTGAACTTCCCAAAGAGCCTCTCCTTCCGTAGAGTTTTCAAAATAACCCTCAGATGATCTTCATGCTCCTCACGACTTTTTGAATATATCAAAATATCATCAATAAAAACTACCACAAAGTTATCAAGGTAGTCCTTAAAGACTCTATTCATCAAATCCATGAAAATAGCAGGAGAATTAGTCAAGCCGAAGGGCATAACAGTAAACTCATAATGCCCATATCTTGATCGGAAGGCAGTCTTTGGAATATCTTCCTTCTTCACCCTCAGTTGATCATAACCAGATCGAAGGTAAATCTTAGAGAAGAATTGAGCCCCATGAAGTTGGTCAAATAAATCATCAATTCTTGGAAGAGGGTATCTGTTCTTCACTGTGATCCCATTCAGTTCTCTATAATCAATGCATAGCCGCATTGATCCATCCTTCTTCTTCACAAAGAGTACTAGTGCTCCCCAAGGAGACACACTCGGTCGGATAAACCCCTTCTCCAACAAGTCTTGGAGTTGTTTCTTTAGCTCCTCTAGCTCCACATTTGTCATTCTATACGGAGTCTTTGATATCGGTTGAGACCCAGGTACGAGTTCAATGGAGAACTCTACCTCTCTTTCTGGGGGAGGTCCAGGTAACTCCTCAGGAAATACATCCATGTATTCCTGAACAATCGGAACATCTTCAATTTGTATGCTCCCTTTCCCTTCTTCCTCATCACCGATTAACTCCATAAAGAAAGCTATAGGAGGTGCTTCTAGATAGGGATCAGTTCGGGATATATCTCCTCAGAAGATAACTGTAGGTCGTTCATTCAAGACTACTGAGATTTCCTTACTTATGCATTTGATCTTAGCATTATACTTTGAGAGCCAGTCCATCCCTAGTATAATGTCAAATTCCATCATGGGAATGACTAATAGATTTGCGATAAGATTGTGCTCACCAAAGTAAACACTAGAGTCTCTAAACACTGTTGATGCATGGATAATCCCACTTGGAGTCTTGACTGACAAATCTACCTCAAGCATTTCGGGGATTGATTCTATATTCTTTGCAAACATGGAAGAAATAAAGGAATGCGTAGAATCAGAATCAAATAAATCACTTCCTAGTTTTGAGAGGACAACAAGAGTACCTGCTACCACATCGTTCGGAACTTCAACTTCAGTTGTTGTGATAGAGAAAGCACGACCTTGCTCCCTTGGCCTCTGCTGAGGTTGATGGTGATTCCCCTCCACCGCCCTCGGATTTGGACATTGGTTAGAAAAGTGCCCAAGATGTCCACACTTGAAGCATGTGACTTCGGGTAGGGCCAGAACCATCTTTCCTCTGTCGTTAGTGTTGGGAAGTTGAGGCTTCACATCACTACGACAATTCTGAGAAATATGGCCTTCGTTTCCACACCTATAGCACATGCCACATCCGATCAAGCAGTTCCTCGGATGCTTCTTCCCACATTTATTGCATGTGGCATGTTGCATATGCTTTCGACCTCTTTACTGATCAAAACTTCTTCCCAGGCTTGGTTCTAGAGTTCTATTCTTCTCATTAGATTTGTGAGACCATTGTGTCTCCCCAAACTCTAGTTCAACTTTCATAGCACTTAGAACTATTTCTTCATAGCTATCATAGTCCCTGTTGGCTAGATTCTTCCGCAGATGTGGTCGTAGTCCGCCAAAGAATCTATCAACCTTCCCATTAGGGTCCATGACAAAGCTTGAGGTATAACGGGAAAGCCTTGTGAAGTTCATCTCATAGCTTCCGACAGATTCGTTCTCCTTCTGCTTCAGCTCAAGAAACTCTTTCTCCATTTTCGTTCTCATGGAACGAGGGAAATACTTGTTAAAGAAAATCCCCCGAAATTCTTCCCACTCCATAGCTTCCATCTCTCCTCGTGGCTTCGTGTTTTTGATCAGTGACCACCACTGATCAGCTTCTCCCTCTAGGCGGTAAACAGCAAGGGTGACTTTTTCTTGTTCTGAAAAATGAAGTACAGAAAAGATCTTTTCAATGGAGCTTATCCATTGTTCCGCAACCAATGGGTCATTAGATCCACTGAATGTTGGCGGTCGTTGACGCATAAAGGACTCAACAGAAAGTTGCTCCCTTCGTGGTGAGGTAGGCCTCTCAGCTTGATTCAAGTTATTACTCATAACTTGAGTCAGTTGGTTCATCATTCGCATGAATGTTTCCATTCCGGCTTCCATCGGAGGGCCGTCAGCACATGGTGCATTGCGGTCACCATCGGCACGGTTCCTCCTATAGCCCGCCATTTTCTAAAAGAATAAAACCTTAGTGAGAAAATTATTTCATTTATGAATCTTTTAACTAAGACTTCGTGCTTAGACAATTATACTTCTCTATAATTCCTTCATAATGATTCATAAAAAGTTTGTGATTAACCAAACATATCCCCCGGGAGTGTCGTAACCAAGAGTGCAGCAAGGCCCGTTATCGTGCACCAGTTCCCATTCGAGTCTAGCTCAAGGCAGTGTTTTCGGGTTTTACCCCTATGTACATCTGTGCCAGAGCCGCCTCTACCTGCTCGTATCCAGACAGGGATGTATTTGTTTGATAAACCACTTACTCAATACTTACCAAAATACCAGGAAGTTTTCCTATATTTAAACTTTTCTATAGGGTTATTCCTAAAGTTTTTATATCCTAATTTCCACAAATAACTAAACCATCCTTTGATACCAACTATGGCATCCTGCCATTTTATAACATAAACTTTCATTACATTACACAAAACTGAGGATCTTTAAGGTCTTGTGTCTTGGAAACCAGTAACATAATACATGAAAACAACATAAAAAATTCTTCTTAAACACTTGAAAGGCGTCTCTTTAAGTTCATTCTAGGTTCATTACTGCATCTCATAACTTGGGGACATACATCAAAAGAAAGGGTGAGCAGAAGGCCCAGTAAGGGAAACAAGAGGAACATTTTACATGTGAACTTGAGATACTTCAATAAGGACATGAAATGAACTTTAAGGCATGAGAAAGAAATCATGAGGAATTTCATAATAAAAATAACATTTTTCATAACTTGAAGATGTGGCTACATCATTTAACATAGACAATGATGAACATATCACCAAGGTCCATCCCCAAGGTGTCATTTGAAAATTACCAAGGTTATTCACCAAGGTATCGTAAAAATTGTAATCTCTAGTGGTTACATCATTACCCAATGCATTGGAGCGCTATCAGGGCGCGCCCTTAAATTTGCCTTTATTATCATGTGAGCCACATATATCATCATCAAACATTTCATAAAAAACCCACATAGCATTAAATAAATGTGTTTCATTTCATAATCATAACGTTTTAAAAACTGCTTTAAAAACATGATCTTTACGTCACTTTAAACCCACGGAAAGGGAAAGCGGGTCTCATGTATGTAAATCACAGAATTTAAAAAGGAACATTTTGATATATATGTGAATACCCTTTTAGAAATAAGATCTTTGAGTATTCACTTTATAACATAAAATAATTTTTGAGAAAAGAGAGAGGCATTTTGAGGGGAAAATTCTGCAGCATAACGGCTAAGTTTCGGGGTTTTAGAAAACATTGAAAAGAGAGGGGACAGGGGTCACCCACTCATAAATGATCCATAAAACAGTAGGGGACAGAATAAGAAGTATATATGGACATGGTAATGAAATATGAAGGAAATACCATTTGAAATGAAAAACATGGAAGGAAGACAAAAATTAGATCTCTCTTATGAAAATTGGGCAGCCTAACGGCGTCACTTAAACTTCAATAAAAGGAATTGAAAAGATCAAATAGGGTCCCTCATCAAATGATCACAAGAGATCAGTATGATAGATATAGATATCATACCCCAAAATAATAAAAAGGAACTTGAAAGACTTGACATGAAAATCGAACTTGAAAAATGAGAAGGGTGAAAGAATCCCTTAAAAATTCGGCAGCCTAACGACGTCACTTAAACTTTCATAAAATGAAATGATGAGAGTAAGAGGGGATCTCTCATCATATAAACATGAAAGGGATGTAAGAGGAATATAAAAGAACATCCTCTCACATAAAAACATGGAGCATAAAAGGAATGACATAAAAGAGATTACATGAAAAGACAGTGAGGGGTCGGATCCCTTACCTTAAAACGTGACTCTTGAAACTCAATGGATTGGACCTTGAGGGCTTGGGGGCACCTTGGGAGGACTCTTTGGAAGGTAAGAAGACCAGAACTTCGTTGGGGGAGAGTTTGGAGTGAAAAATAAAGGAGGAAAGGGTGGGTATTTATAGGGAAAGTGAGGGGACAAAGCATTAATGGCCAAGGGACACCTCACATGTGCTTTTCTCAAACCCATGTGCTCTCCCTTGGCATTTATCATGGAGTTAGGCCACATGGGGCCCCCAAAACAATAATTCATCACCCTTGGCCGGCCAACCCTCAAAAGATCTCATGACATCATCATGACACCGTTATGATGTCATTAAACATACCGAATCCCTAAAACTGTATTTTTACTATTCACTAAAAATTCAACTTTCTCAGAAAAATCCCAAAATTTCACCTTAACCAAATATCAATGCTCTGATTTCAAAAATGAAATCCATTTTATAAAAATAATTTTCTAAATATTTTTAATTTAATTTTTAAATAAAAACACTATTCATCAAAAATTCATTTTTTTTAGAAAAAAACCCAAAAATTACCATAACATAATATCGATGCTCTGAGTTCAAAAATGAAGTCATTTTTATAAAAATAATTTTCTAATTATTTTTAATTAAATTTTTAATTAAAAAACACTATTCATCCGAAAAAACTAATACTTGAATAATAATTTATGAAATCGTTATTTACCCATTTTATTGAATCACATTACTTAATCTAGGTGTCTAAATTATATTAAAACTTTCTTTAAGTGAGATTACTATTCCATTTGGTCACATTACTAATCCTAAGCGTAAAATCACTATTCATAATTTACTATTCATCAAAAATTAAGTTGATCTTATTAGACCCTAAATTCCTTACTGAACACTTTTGTAGAAGACCATTTTTTGAAAATCATTACACATCATTAGTTATTTAGGGTTTACATAAATATTTTAAAATATCCTTTTTTCGAAATTCATCAATAAAATACATTCTAAAATTATCTAGACATTTGAAATTTCACAAACATCACTAAAGGAAGAAATCTCAACTTATTCACCCGAAAGGATTACACAAGGAAACTAGGGTCTCATCACATAGCCCCTTATAACACTGGCATAAGACCTAAGTGTAAGGTGTGCTATGGTGAGAGAATCTGAGGGAGGCTCAGATGACATTGCCCTAGTAGCAAAATCCACTAACATGAACTTCTCCTACAAGCGTTTTTGTTCAAGCTTGACACGCTGGAGCTCGGCTTGGGCTTGGTCCAAAGCGAAGCCCACAGATGCTACCTCCTTCCCAAGCTCTGATAAGTGGGCTTCGTAAGGGTTGAGTCTACTGGATGAAGCCATCGACTCCCCTTTCTGCATTAACCATTAACATCTTATTAAATCATTAAGAGTAAGTTAATATAATACTCAAAATATTGGGTCGTTACAATCGTCTCATTTGTCGTTCGTGTTTTTAAATTGTAATTATTAATATGATTACTTGGATCATGATTACTTATATCCAGAATGTAAAACATGATTTATATATAATATATATTCAGAATATATAAATATATATATATAATATATCGATAAATGGAATGAAATACACCGTTCATGGAGATGGTAGTCCGTACGTACGCATGAACGCTGTTTTCGTTTCCTTATTTAATTGAATGGAATTAAGTAGATGACATACATATAAATATACATAAATCCAGTATCATTATTATGTCATATATTTCATTAGTACTTATTATATATACTTTATAATCATTCATGAATGGTTAATCATTGAGAATGAATCTCATCGCGTCGTGGAGACGGTATTCCGTACGTACGCACGAGCGATGATATCGTTCCCATGGTCGTGGAATTGTGTTGAAGTGTATGTATACTATTTCAGTATCAATATCACTTTATAATAATTATATATAGTTACTCATTACACCATTATACCCATCCAATTAAGGTGGTGGCGGAAAATAGATTACACCACGGCGTGGAGACGGTATTCCGTACGTACGCACGCGTGGTGATTTCCTTTTTCCGTAGGATGGATAGAAGGTGAATTAGGGTTGTTTAATATTTATAATAACATATCAGTATGTAAGTAATACTGATGTTATTACTTTATCATAAAACAACTAAAGAAGAAGAAGTTGAAGAAGAAAGAAATTGAAAAGATCGGTAATTGATATTACCTCTTCTTTGAAACGCCTCTTTGAATCCTCCACTTAGAGAACTATGATTGGTCTTTGAAGAAGACCATGACCTATAGGGTTATTCTAGGGAAGGGGAGAAGGGATTTTGGCAGGGTTTGGCCGAGCTTGAGTGGACAAATTGGTGTGTGGAGGAGGGGGAGGAGGTGCCCTTTTATAAGGGAGGTAGGGGCATCTTAGGAAAATCTCAAAATATTATTTTATATTAAGGTCAAATTCGGTTTATAATGGTTCCAAATGGTCTTATTTCGATACTAAAGTGGGGATGAGTCGCAATACTCTCATCCAATAGGATTTAGACAAGTTTAGGTTATTATTTTAACCTTATCAATTAGATTTAACTCTAAGTAAAATAATTTAACTTTTACCGTGTCTTTTTGTTTTCTTACACTATATGGTTAATAAACTTACTATATGAAGCCAAAAGAACCCCAAGATGTTTATTATTAATATATCACTCTTTCTATAAGTCATGTTTCTGAACCTTAGATTTTTAGGAATTAAATAAAAATTAATAATATAATATTTGTTTTAAAAACTAATTTATGTCAATTTTGACACTATTTGGTACATGATTTTTATGAAATTTCTAACAGAATGATAAGTTCGAACCAAGTTACTTAAATAAACAATACCATGTCATAGTAACCTAGAAAATTAGTGTAAGTCATAAAAAGTCTCAAATTACATTTATTTGGGCATTTATAACATCAATTATGTTAATATTTTCTTAAAAAGGTAATTACTGCATCATCGTTGTGTCATAAATAAATTAGATTATTTATAGTAAAAAAATTACAAATAAAATACCATTATGTAGGAAATCATTTTATATTTCTAATTAATATTTATAGTCGAAATTATATGATGTATAACCCTATATTAAAAATGTTTTAGTAAATAAACTTTGATTTTAACTCTTTTAACTCTTCTTTGAATTAAATAATAATAAATGTCCTAATCTAATTCAAGTGGGCCTAAATGATAATATTTTACACTTAAGGTTGTTTTTGGTCGAGATACACTTGTCCAATATTATTAGGAAATGTGTTAGGGTAATATTAATATCATTTTTACCCTTAATTACCCTATTTACTTTTAACCGTGGTAAATAAAAGTAAAAAGTTACTATTCACCAAAAATTATTTTCATCAAATTGAACCACATTTTAGTCCTTGATATTAACCGTGTCTCTCGGATTTTCGAAATTCCATTCACAGAAGCAGTAAAATTACGTTTTATGCAAAATTCAGTTTTTAACCTACCACTTAGTGGTTTCACTATTCATCAAAAATTGAAGTTTTTCAGAAAAATGCCTAAATTTCACCCTAAGCTATAATTGATATTCTGAATTCAAAAATGATTTATATTTTAAAAAATTCCCAACATATAAGTTTCATTAATTAATTTTATAATTAATTTCCACTGTCACAACAAATAGCGTGTTTTTAAGAGATAATAACTATCAAAAGATTAACACTTGTTTATGTCTGGTGTAAATGTGGAATTACATCTAATGACAAACATTGTATTGAATTGTAAAAATATATTATAAATATACTTTAAAACCACTCAAATTAATAATTTATCACTATTAATTATTTCGATTGAAAAAGTTGTTTTTAATTAAAATTTAGTAATTTTCACTATTCATCATAATATGAAAGTTATCCGAAAAGTACCAAAATTTCACCTTAGGCTAAATTCGATACTCCGAATCCAAAAATGAAGTCCATTTTGAGAGATAAAATTTATAAAATTTTAAAAGGTGGTTATTACTATTCATAACAACTAGTTTTAATAATATTTTAATAGCATATCGTTGTTTAGTGAAACTCGGTATTGCGTACTACACACGCAATCGAGGAAGGTCGCGATTGCATGTAATACAAGGCAAGTTAAGGATGATTGTTGTGCAATATCCTTTTGGTGTAGCATACAACACAAGACATTAGTGAAATTAAAAAGAATATTTTTCATAAAATTTCAGGGTGTTACAAATGTGCACACTACCATATCAAGATATTCATCATGATTTGTTTAGTTTAACTCAACATACTATTACTACCGAGACATAAATTAATTATTGTACCATACTATATCAACACTACTCCAATATCTTGCCTGATGTATGAAAATAAAAGATATACTTCTTACCTTTATCAAGTATGTTCATAAACAGTTCAGTAATCAACCTTCCCCTCATCTCTTAGAAGGAAATATTATAAATATTAGATCACTCAAAACATCCCCCCTTCTTAGTTAGAGCCATCCTCAGTGCTTTATATTGGGAGAAGTTCCCTATGAATATACAGTATTAGAGTTATAATCATATTAAATAATGAATATCAAATATATTATTGGGTCACTCCCAATAAATAATTTTCATAACCATATTAGGTCCTAATAACATGCCAACCTTTTTGGTCACATTCTGTATGAACTGAAGCTATCTGATCTAGAATTGAAACTATGCGAGCATTGAATAAATCTGACACCCTCTGAGTGTAATAATTTTTTTTTCCAAAAACTAAGAATGATTATACCTTGACAGTGAGTATGAGGAGATACTGTTATTAATGATAACCATAAAAGAATCCAAATATAGATGAAAAATTGTGTTCACCAGGACTATAAAAATGGATTGCATGTTTGTGAATTTGAATGTCATTATGTGGAACTCATATTCGCCACGACTAATCTTAAGATTAGTAAAAGTACCATCCTCATTCCTCATTAACGAATAATGTTATCAATATATATATTTAATCATATAGAACCACTTGAATAACCATAGTTGATCGAATAGGTAATCTATATGATGTAGTGGATATCGGTTATTGACCACCACTTGGTTCAACGTCTAGTAATCCAAAAGTATGTTTAATGAAACACCACCCATCACGGTGAATAAAATGGGATAATTCCAACATGACATGATCATATGAATAAATATCATCATCACTAGTCACACTAGTTGAAAATTAATCTTTCTAATATTTATGGAGATATCCCATAAGAAAGAATCGATACAAGAACTATAACTAGAATCATATCAATCATGAATATTACCTCCCTTTAGGTGGAAGTATTAAGAATTCCTCAAGAATGACATATTAATTTTTTTTTAAACAATAGGAAAGAATTATTTCATTGTAATCTTGTTAGATAAAATTATATTAATTAACTAGTAAAATATTACCTTTGATTCTAAGGGTTAGTTATCAAATATTTTTCCTTTAAATAACACTCTCTATCATAGGTATAATGACCAGCCTCTATGGATCTAAAATATACTTATATATGCTAGTAATCATTGTGTACTCAAGATCAAGTCTGATAATCCTTCCCAAGAATCATGATAAACATGTATATCCCAAATATGAAGAAATCACACAGGAACCCATATATATTGATCATGATATAACACCCAAGACATCTCTGTATACACTTATATTTCACCTATAGGGGTGTGTTGATAGACAATACTTCATAAAGATACTCAACCATTAACCTTAAACCATAGATTACATATCATATAAAAAGAAATAAAAATAACCCATATCGAATAGAACATATTCTAGGATGTGTGTACTAGAATCATACCTTGAATAGTTGATGACCCCTTTCCATAACCAGTATATTTTTTCCTTATTATAGGATGTTGGATTGGGCCCCAACCCTAAAATCTCAACCCCCAAATTTTTGTATAATATCACCCTAAAAATGTGGTTACCCCAAACCCTGGAAACCATGTCTTAAAAGATGAAAGGGATCTTAACTAATATACTACTATGAAACTACTAACCATATATCAGAACACCACATCTTCTTAGAACCACTCCCACAAGTTGATTATTGAATGATGTCACAAAACCTCTATAGGTTCCCCATAACCCCACAACATCAACTCTCCTTCAAAAACCTATCATAATTATAATTAATATATCATAGATTCCCACACTTATAATTCAAAATAAATACCTATTATTTGAGAGTGATAGATAAAACTCTTCCCTGACAAGGCTATTTATTACTGTCCTAGTGGGACACCACATATCTTCTTCCTTATATATGAATATCCACTTGTGGACATGATAGAAGAGGCAAAATTCATAGATGAACAACCCATAACCAGGACCACTTAGTAATCAAGGTATCGTGATCCATCCCACTAGGGTCTGACTTCCTATAAATAAGTTGAGTATAGAAATCCAAGTCCACCTCTAATAGGCTTTGGGATGGAAACTATCACTGAGAAAACATATCAAAAACATGATAGACATTATCTAAAACTACATATACCAACACAAACATCTCTATACACTAGTATACAATAAAAAATGTTAACAACATATACCTTAAATGCATGTATAACAACTAATCCACCATCAAAGTATGATAGAGAGTATAATAAAAGAAAAAAGTTCCAAATAGAATCCCAAAAAAATCATAAAAGCATCTAACCTATGAAAAATAGGAATGCTATTTTGATGTAACTCTTATAACCATCCATGGTCCATCGAGAGAAACTATGCTCCACCTACTTTTATTCCTCCTAGGAATCCATTGAGAGGTTTGTCAATTGTATGAGACATGACACATTTGACAGATCCTGTGTAGGGGTGAGTATAAACATACCTAGTAGGATAACCCAAAACCACCAAACACAATGAATCAATAATTGAGTAAGCACCAAATAAAAAACCAATATTAAAGACAAGATTACCATGATATGATAAACAAAGACTCAAAGTCTCAAAGTGATGTCTATTATCAATTCATCCTAGGGATAAATCTTGAGGCTTTAAGGAAATATTTGTTTGAGAAAACACACATAATATGGATGAAACCTAATCCTTTTAAGAGTAACACACTAGAAAGGGGATCACATACTCTAGATGTTAAAAATGTGATACATGAAGTAACCTATGGATTAATGATACAAGATCATACCCTAGAAGAAATATAAAGACACCTGAATTTATCTATAACTAACCCATTAGGGGTTTATTCATCCTAATCCTCAGATAAGACACCACAATGTACCTTGTTAGGGATTCATCATGGGAATGTACCAACACTGATATATTTATAGGGATCCCACCCTTGATATTAATATAGTCAAGTTGAGGAGTGCAAGGGGACTAACCTTCCTTGGGATGAGTACAAAGTCTATCTAATGGGTCACACAACATGAATCAGTAATCCTGGTATTTCCCATGTCCTACCATATCACATGATATGTTCATATATATACCTGGTGTTTTGTTAATATAAATATTGTGTAGAAGACAGACCAACACATCACTTGTGTTGTATGGCCATGCTCATGCACTTCCCGAAGTACATGGGGTGTACCTAACACACACAACATATGGGGTCACTTGGTTTCCTTGGAATTTAATCTCAATACATGATGAGATGGATTATAAAGTGTTACATAGTGTGTGGGTCCCCCATATAGTGTGTGATATTTTAATCTCTTATTAAACTTTATAAGCTTCATAAAAGTGTCCAGACGACTTGTGTTCCTCCAAAATACACACCATTTGGAGTGAAATTTCACAGAAATTGTATTATGTTCATGCGTCATCTTCTACACTACCACATCATGTAGATCCACTGAGAATGTCCCAAAAACAATAGTATCTAGGTTGAGAAAATGCTCAATTTTTATGGTGGTTATATTTTGGCCACCCTTTTCTTGAAAACGATCACCTTCATACCATTGAAGATACCTTCTTGAACTATATCATTGAACTAGAATTTCCCAAACAATAATTGGATTCCCATCATCATCACCCCACCTCCATCACTTCTCTAAAATGAAAACCAAACATACATAAACTATCTATTTAACTAAAGAGTGATTTCACAAGTATATATTTTCTCGATTATAGTCAAATAAATGGACAATAGAAATACCATTAATGAATGTTGAAGAATGGTAGAAGAAATGAATAAAATAAAAATGTGATCTTCCATCAAAGGAAATGTTTTTTAGAAATCATTGAAAAAATAAAAACAATTTATAGGATAAATAAAGCATCAAAATAAAAAATTAAATATCAGATTCCTTATTCATGGAAGAGAACTAACCAATGATAATTCATCAATCAAAATCCAGGAATTGATCTCTAAGGAATTAATTTATTTCATTCATGGGAAAAATATTAGTTGAAAATAATGAAATACAAATAAATACCCTACCTTGAGTTTTGATCAATCATAAGTGAAGAGAAAATCTACATTTATGACATTGATGAGATAAAATATGTTCATCATTGGATCCTCAATTCTACACATTCATTTATTTTTTATCCTCGATCATTAGATCACTTGCTAACATGCTCACCACTACATCTCTCCCTCTTTCATCTTTTTTCACTAGGGTAATGTTTCAATCCCTAGAGAATTTTCCAAAGTATAGCTCATATTGAATATTCATTATGGTTTGAAAATAAAATAGAAATTATATTAATAAATTAATTTAACAATTTTAATCTAACCATGAATTCAATCTATTGAAAAATTAGACATTGAAATGGGTTCTATCACACCTTGGGTAAAACATTTTTTTAGATTAAATGGTGGTCTTAGTTTTTCAATTTGAGATACCATTAGATTGATATCCCATTATATTTCAAAATGATTCTGTATGTGAAATATTTTATTTAATACTATTAATATATCAACACTTAGCCTCCTTGGGCCCTAAAATTATATTCAAATTCCACACCCAAATGTGTATTTTTAAAATATTCCTAGTGGTCACATATAAATATTAAGGCCATAAATTCTTCCCAAAATAAGGTATTTTCATTCATAAAAGTAAAAACCTACCTGAACATGTGGGGATACTGATAATGTATTTAGTTATCTTCCTCCCATGAGCTCTCCTGGAAGTTCTAGTGCTACCTATAGACATGAACCATGGGGAAAACTCTCCCAAAATGTGTATCCTCCTATTGATCCTCAATTATCATCGATACCCTCAAAAAGGTAACTCAATCTTCAATGTCCAGATCATATAGGTCAGTAAAATATCACCTCATTTACAAAACATGGAAAATATTATGTACCTGGTCTAAATAATGTTTTTGGGATAAAGAGTATTCCATGACTTCAACCCTACACAATATTTGAAAAGAACCAATGAATCTTGAATACAACTCTCTACCTTGGCCAAATCACAACAATTCTCGATGAGGATAGACCATCAGGAACACATGGTCTCCCTCATTAAACTGTAATGTCTTCTATCGTGAGTTCACATATTAAATATGATATCTTTAGGATTCCCTCATCATCTCTAGGTTGATACGAACTATTTCAGATATCATTCATGCCAAATTTATGTCAAAAATTGAGGTATCCCTTGGCCCTATCCAGCATAATAATTCTCTAAAGGATCTCCCCTAAAAACACTCAAAAGGTGACATACATATGGGGTAATGTTAACTCTTTATACATGAAAAATACACGAACAATATAATATCCTCCCAAACAAAAAAATATAACATAGAAGCTAGAATCATGTCCTATAGAGACGGAATGGTCCACTTTATCTAGCTGTATATCTGAGGGTAGAATGTCATGGTCAGTTGGAATTGAGACACAAAATCCTCCTGTAATCCACTCCATTATCATAACATGAAGTGATCACACAGCCTGAAATGATCACTGTGGGAAAACCTTGAATCAATACTATCTATTACATGTATAGGCATCATTACATCACAATTAACTATACTCTCCAATGTATCAGAAGTGGGAAAACATGGTGATTTGGTCTATGATCATCCTAATAACATATTGACCGATAATTTATCATGGAAGTACCATCACATGATCCATTGAGATACCATACCACTTCAACTTCCATTGTGATACCCCAACCTCCTCCTACTGGTATGTGATTCATTAGGAGACAAACCTAGAAACACTCATCATTAGCATTACTAGTACTATTATCCATCCCCAAAAAAGGATGGCATGATCCTTGCCTATATAAAATACAATAGTGTCATGCTTTGTAGATATATAGATATGAAATACCTGGAAATCAATATCCCTATTCTAATAAATTATGACACAGTAAAGAAGATTTTGGGTTTAAACCTTAAAATGGATGTATTCTACACTATCCTTGTCCAGAAGGGTTAACTAAAAAGAGTCCAACAGTTTTGTTACCTCACTCAACAACCAAAAAATGAATTTCCTAGTAAGTATATATATAACAAAATTACTTTTCATATGATAATATACTATCTAAAAAGGAAGTGTAGATGGAACTCTATCCATCACATTCAAATTAATATAATATATTCCTATGAGATGATATACCCAAGATTATTGGGGAAAGAGTAGATGATGAATATCTATCACATAAGATAGTTTCACCTTGAATTTAGAGTGAACACCAATTCGTCCTGCTATTTTTTAGGTCATGTAAAAATGATTGTGGGATCCCATATTCTTTAATCCCATAATGAATCGCCACCTACCCTTTCCTCATAATGCATCCAAGCCCAACTATGGAGGTATCATAGAACACCACATACTGAAAACCCCTATAGTAGTTTCGAGATGGGTGCTCGCCATCCTCTACTACAACTCCTAAAAAACAATATTGAAACTTCTCTGTCAACATGAACGTATACCCATTTTAGTTCAGACTAGCCAATGATGTTGTGATCCTAGTGAAATTGGGAATAATTCTCTATTAGAATCCAACCAAACAAAGGAATCCTTTCACATTATCTATACTTTTGGGTGGATAATAATTTAGAACTACCTCGATATTCACAGTGATCACTACTGATCCATCTAATGGGATATTATGTCCTGGGAAGTGGACCTATTGATTCTAAAACTAAGATTTCAAAAGCTTCCAATAGGGTTGGTTTCCTTATAGTATGTCTAGGTCCATCTTAAAAAGTATTGAATTCTCATACTCTGACACTAAGTACATGAGGATGTCATTGATGAAGACTACCATGAACTAATCTAAAAATGTATTAAAATATTTGGTTCATGAGTCCCATTAAACCTTATGAAAAATTATTCATTCAAAAAGGGTATCACCATAAACTTAATATAACTATAGTGTAACAAGAAAACTACATTTGGTATATCATTCTCTTACACCCGGATCTACTTATAACCTGATTTTGGTGATTCTAATCCACACAAAACCTCATGATCTCATATATATTCATTATGAACAAAACTTGGGTTTCCTAGGGGGACATGTTGGGTCTTAAAAATACCTTTATCTATGATCCCTCCAACTGCACCATCATCTCTTGTAGCTCTTTGGGGAAATTTGGTGTAACTAGTGAATATATCAGAATATTCCCTAGGGTTAAGACCATGTATATGTCAAACTATTTATTGGGGGGTAAGTTGCATAAGTCCTTCCGGAATATGTAATCATAATATCCCAGCACTATAAAAAACTGAAATCTCGTAACATCAACCATTCTAAGGGTCATACAACCCTACTAATGAGAAATTGGGTTTATCCTTCTAGATACAAGGTCATCTTTCTTTGGTTGATATTCCTTTTACTCTATAAAGAATAATCTCATCCCACCAATTCAAGAACACTTAAAACCTCACTAGTAATATTCAAACTACGTTTGTATAGAATATAACCAGTCCATATAAAGAAAAAAAATTTATGGCCTCATTGCAATAATAAATAGATCCCAGGAAAAGTCCTCTCTAAGAGTTAGGTGACATTGTCAATTGAAATGTGAGATCATAAAATCGTCTTCATTAGGAGTCTATAAATTCATGGTTTGATCTTAAGGATACACTAGAAACACTAATTCTTTACAAATGGATCAAGCAATGTATGAGTGGGATGTACTTATTTTTATCAAGAATACAACTAAATCGATAATACATAGGTCATAACGTAGATCACAGTCCATGCCTAACGGTCATAAGACTCTAAATATTGTATCTTTCCATGCACATTCCCACCTATTATCTAAAACAGGGGTTTAATCCAATATTTTAACACAACTAAAATGACTTCAAAAATAAAAAATAAAGGATACCATTCCTCACTCCTTGATACTATTTTATTTCTATGATATTGAATAACCCACTTGGATTTAAAACATGTCATTAGTTAAAACATATTAGTGGGTGAAGTGTCCCACTTAATTTCTTGCCTAACGCCACATGAAACATCATTAACAAATGCATACATCGATTACCCTGGTTTTACTAAAACTTTTCCACAACTAAGACCACAATCAGTAGGGGTTATAACTAGGAAGAATACATGCTCCACTGACATGAGCTAATCCACTACTACCTGGGGTGTCTGGCATACCTTGAATCCTAGGTAGTTATAGACTTTGAAAATCAGAAAACACACTCAACCTTAATGCATCATTTTTTGTTAATGATAGAACTAAATTATATTCAAACTAATAGGGAGAATCCACCTAGACCATCACAAGTGGTTTAGTATACTACTCAATGAGTAGAGTCACAACTTAATATCCTCCTATTGGGGTAATCACAAGATTTAGATGCACCACTGAGACTTTATTATCCATTAGATCATAATCATGAACCCACTATGGTATTTGTTGTCCACTATTTACATGGTAGAATATTATGACATAAAAATATACATAGAAATCAAAGAGAATGTATGTGTATTTTAATCGAGAATTACATTAAACCAAAAACAATTTCTATATGATAAATGGAACAATGTTATTATGAAAATAGTTTCCTACACACACCATGTCAACATGTAGGTTATTAGTTTCACGGTGAATTGATACATTGGCGACCACACTGTCACTGGGTTCCCCTGAATGAGAGACAAAATGGGGATAATTTTATAATATTTCCACAATTTCCTATCCAATCTGCAAAGCTAGACGATCTCAAAAAACTGGTCCTAATATAGATAAATCTTGAACACAACTATGTGAAGACCCAACCCACTAGGCCCCACATGATTAGAAGTATGTTGAGTGTGACACCCCAAGCCCACCCTCAAAAGGCTAGGGGATAGTAAATAGAACTTAGTAGGCCTATCATACGGATGTTAGAAATCAGCCTAATGTAACTATACATATTCACACATCTCCACACACTATTATTATTTTGAAAAGATCAACCAATTATACCATAAATTCATGAAAAATTAAATCCCACATTAGAGTATAAATAAGAGTATGATTAAATAAAAATGTCTAAATAAAATCACACTAAAACTATAAAAGAATATAACCTTCCAAAAAAGGAACTACTATAAAGATACAACTCTTGGAACTGTCTTTGGCCCATTTATGCCAGCTAAACATCACCTCCTCTTAATCATCCATGAACCATTTCGAAAGGAAATTCATCTACATATGAAATGAATGCTATAAGAATATCCAATGAAGGGGTGAGTATGAACATACCCATTAGGACACATCAAAAAAATAGATCATAAAAGAGGGAGTAAGTTCTACATCACAAATACAAGAGGATACACAAGATTACTTAGATGTTCTCAAGGAAGACACTGTGACCCAATGTGGGGTATGCCCGCATTTCTAGCCCAGGTATAATTATTGAGGCTCTAAGGTGATATTCATCTGAGAGAACCCACTAATCAATTCATTATATAATGATGAAACTCATCTGAGAGGTCATATATTTCCATGATGAAGAACAAAGTAACCGTGAGGGATCATTCGACTCACCCACTTAATCAAACTACACCTCATCAAGATATACAAAATTTAGATACATAAGTTGGGGATCATGCTAATAGTCTATGGATGATACCAAAACCTATCCCGAGTAATCCACTTAGAAGGGGATGACATGCCTGAGATGTGTGAAATGGGATACCTAACCTAAACTAGATAATAATGGTAGATGATCACACTATGATCCATATGGAGGGATACCTGACATAATATACAACTAACACATAGAGGGAATCAATCATCTTATACATAAGATGGGATAACACACTCTACCCTCTCAGGGATTTACCTTATCAACACACCCACACTGATACAATTCAAGGAAACTTACCCATGATATTATCGAAAATGGTTTGAGGAGTAGATGGGCTATAACCTTCGATAGAAAGAGTTCATGATGTGTCTCATGGGTAATAATACATGAATAAATATTTATGGTACTACCCATGTCTAACCATATCACATTACATGTTTCTATATATACATAATGTATTTTTATAACACAGTATGTGTAGTGGTAAGATCGATACTCAACACAGGTTTTCTACCCATGCTTGTGCACTTCTCAATGCACACGAGGTGACCCCGACACACATAGAATGCGGGGTCATAAGTCTAAATTGTTTTTTAGTATCTATACAAACCAATATATCCATATAAGGGTCATATATAATTCCCCCCCCCCCACATGGAGTGTTTCATTTATCTATCCACGTAAACCCTAGCCACCTAACAGAGGGGTCCACATGGTGTAAAATACCGATATTTTGTATGATCTATGGATACATTATTTTTCTGTTTGAATGTCGAAATATGGATTAATGTGAATACCCTTTGAGTTCATGGAGGTATCAGGGGTTTCTGAGGCTTTTTAGAGCCCGGAAGCCATGTTTTGGGTGAAATAAGCTGGGATCATGGTCAGTTAAAACCATGTGGGGTAGGACACATAATTATATTAAACCATGCGAGGTTGGATATTAAATAGATATAGGACACACGGTTAGGCCAAATCATACGATGTGGTCTGCACGGCCATGAAAAATCCTCTGAAATATTGATAGTGGGTTTGGGAATGGATTCCGCATAGTTAGTCAAACTGTGCGAGGTAACCATAGGAGTGACCTTATTCTACATCTAATCATTATTGGTTAGTGTATAATTTTTCAAAAAATTGGCTAAAACCATGTGACCCCTTCTATTTGAGTTAATTTTATAATTTTTAAATTAAATTAAATCTATTTTAACCTAAATCATCATTTCCACCATATGCTCAATAGTGGAACATTTTGGGAGATTCTTTGAGAGATAATCCTTGTATTTAACGTGTTATCTCAATCCGATCTATGATTCAAGTGAGGAACATCTCATTGGATCCGCACTGGTGAGTAATCGATTACTTTTTAACCATTATTTTTTTTCATCCTATCATTATAATTGTAAATGTGAAATGTGATTTTCTATATTTGGAGGTTATTCATCCATTCTTCATTTTTTTATAGAGTTTAGTCAAATCCTAATTTGATACTAGATGATCACTATACTATCAAGTTACAGTTTGTGGTCTATAATTTTTTCTTGAGTTTTGGTGCTTTATAGAGAAATATTCCATTGTACTTCCCACCATACATTATGGAGTGACCCTGAAATTGATATGGTAAATTGAATTAATTACGATTGGACCTGATAGGGATATACTTAGGTCCGTGATGAAATGGTAATTGATTCCCCAACCAAAGGCTACCCCTGGGGTTTTCCATGTTTTCTCATTGTTTTTTTATTTTTTTGAACCACCCATGGAGGATTTTATTGAGATTTCATAGTAAAAAGAAGCCCATTTATTAATGAAATGAATCAAATATATTTCTACGATATGTTTTCCCATCCCCGTTTATGTTATTATTGATTAGATAGTTTATATTTCAATTTATTTTTTTAAAATGGTTATTACATAAATATGAAAAATGAATGGGTAAAATCTTGTGATATGATTAAATGTAAATTGTGAACAGTGAGTGGGTATAGACATTGGTTTCATTTGATATATAATTGTGATATATGAGTGGGTATACTCGGGAGATAGAATTGAATGTGAATGGTTATATGAGTGGGTAGAATCATATGTTAATAATTAATTACTGGTATGAAATTAAAATTGTTTCCATAACTACCATAGACATTACTCCTTGGATATTGAATATAGTAGTGTAAAACTTGGATATAGTATTCTACTTTGGCATTAATTCCGTGGGATTCCATAGGCCTTGCTACCCCTTGGATTCAGGCTGATTGGACTCACGTAGGTCATGTTCAGTTAACATTCTCTAAGGACCCCAAACAATTCCTTAATGAGATTCTATCAGGATGATCCCAGAACTAAAAAATCATGCCTCGGTATTCAAAACCATGGATCCTGACCTTCATGTTCTGACACTTTGGTTATATGACATGACCTTGATAAATTTGATATGTTTGGTTGAACATCTCATCGATGGATGTTCTGTCTCCTCTAGATATACGACAAGGATGTGGTTTTTATGGTTCAATGGTATTTATAGCGAGTCTATGGTTTTAAATCTCTTTTATTTGTATCCACGTTGTATTTGAGCTTGATAGTCTTTTATATAGATCCTTAAGAGGATATTCAATATATCCAAGTAATGGTTTATATTCCACGGTAATCATTACATTATTTTACCCCTAAACTATTTACTAGAACACTATTTAGCAGGTTATATTGCACAACCTAAACTTATATAAATATTTGGGTGCTTACCTATTAGTACTGTATCATACACCCTATTCAGGAAACCATTGGGTACCTAAATATACTATTTGGACACAGGTTTTGATAGGGGAAACCACCCACAACTAGAGGGTTGATTTTGTTCCATGCATACAAGAAGGAGAGCACAAAATCGAGATGAGGCTCATGATGATATCTAGTGATAGAACGTTTTGGTATATTTAGTACTTTGGATGGATGATTTTTACTCTACTATTATATAAATTTTTTGATACTTTGTAGATACATGTTTCATCATCATTATTTATGAGACACTTATGGATTTGTTATATATTTCTATAATTTATATTTATCAAATGGTTTCTTGTTTTATCTACTTATATTATTTAATTTTATTGAAAGTATGTTATGTTATATTTTGGTAGTTTGGGAATAGTATCCCCAATAACACCCTAGGTTCACACTGCTAGTCGGAAGCCTCTAGCATGTGGGGTGATTCCCTTGATTCCATGTAGCCAATCAGGTTTGTGACACTGTTGAGTGGTGTCTGGGTCCGATATATTATAAATTAGCATCATAGCAATTATTTTATTATTTTAATTACTATTTGGAGACAATAGATAGATATAATCAGTTATTTGAGTTTGGTAATGAGCAATGCATAGGGATTAGGTATCCATTTATTAGTTCTCGTGACCCTCTTCCTTTCGGTAGTCATAGATGACTGGGTATGCCGTCATTTAAGTAAATGGTAATATGGGGAAATATAAATTGATGTTAAATAAATTTTATGGGATACTTGATACTTGGATGCATATAGAATATATCCCATAGTTATTATCGAGTATGGTCATCTTGTTTATGAAACATTGGGGTACTCTACATTCACATACGCAGAACCCATCGAGTTTCTAAATGATATAACATACCAGTTGAGTTTGGTGAAATTTTTGAGCCTTGGAAGTTATGTACATACTCAATTCATCTTCGAAGTAGAGTGTCCTAGGAATTAATGTAATTAAGATCATCCCAATGCCCAGGATGACATCCAAGATAATTGGGTTTTTTGACACGTTGGTCAGATTGGTTTTGTTTTTCTTTTCAAGTGCCTTGATGTTGTGAGTGTGACTTAGAGGAGTGTCACAAATGTTTGTATGTTGAATCTGATCTAGTGTTCTTATGATCATATGTTTTTTTCTTATTTCGATGAATATGACACTTTTAAGGGGTGTAGCATTGCTTCGGTTCTAGTGTACATGTTAGTGCTTTCTTGGAAGAAGTAAATTAATGAGGTTGGATGGTATTGCAACACTTCAGGAATACCTTTAGTCATGTATCAAGTCTTTTGGTAAGGTATGAATGATCATGGGATTCATCAAGAGGTAAAGGTGTGTGATTAGTTAATAAAAGGGTGCCAGTGGGTGACACCAAGCTTTTTTTCAAAGGATGTAGACCAGTAATGGATTGAATGATCTTTTTGGAAAACTTTGGTGTCCTGTTAGTGTGATTTTGTTTAGTGATGAGCATGTACCCTTTATTGACATCATCCAAAATTCACTAAGGGAGATTCAATCTCATAATACATTAATATTTTAATATCATTTGGGATTCTCTGGGTGGTTTTCTCAGTGTTTCATGAAAAATTGTGGTTCTTATCGAGGAATGGTTAGTCCTAAGTGATACACTGGTTCCCAAGTAAAAATTACATGGATGGAATCCTGGAAACTGCATATTTTATTTTGACATGAACACCAGGGAGATGCATCTCAAGGCTCATTAAATGTTTTTAAGTGGACATCTTGTCCTAGTTCTGACATCTCACTTATAAACATAAAGTATGGAATAACTGTGGTTAGTTCCCTAAACTCTAGTTTAATGAATCCGAGGTTACCCAAGACTCATGTTGGGTTCAGAGGTGTGTTTAAATGGGCCAATGATTCTAGTGGGATAGATCAGGGTACCCCATGTTCATTCTGAGGCATGACAATTTTAAATGGTTGAGTGATGTTTTGACTAAGGAATTTCACCGGGAGTCTGGTATCGACCTCCGTGTACATTTTCTAGATAAATTGATAATGCATTTGTAGAAGGTGTTGCGATTCAGTTTCTAATATGATGTCCATCTAATATGATCATTTTAGGAATGGTCTACCATGGTTTCTGAACTTTTATCCTTCTTGGTCAATGTTTATAGTCATAAAGAATTGGTTTAAACCAATCTCCTGGTTAAGTGGGGTGTGGTAAAAAGTATTCCAATGACATTAAGGAAATATTATATGACTAGTTTCAATTTGGTTGATTAGGATTCGACTATACCTTTATGGTGAGGTCCTTGATATGACCTCAAATGTAGTCGGATTCACACTATTAAAGAAGTCACACTCGGAGGTTCACTAGATCTATTAGTGGAATGTTTTTTAAGGAAATTTTGATGGTGGTTGTACTATTGTTTGGAATTGGACACTTATTTTGATAAAACCCCTTGTGAGGAGCACCACATGATATAATTTTTAAGAGACTATGATGTGATCTTGTCTTTAGCTATACTGGCTCACCAGTACTATTCGATATGTATGAAAAAGGGGTGTAGTTGGTTTTTTCATGTGACGTTCCACCTATCAGAAGGTGAAGGTAAAATTCTAGAAAATAGACGGGATCTTGCAGTAGCTACCCATTCTGGAGTGGAAGTGGAATGATTTCATGATGGAATTTGTGATGGGTTTACCAAGTTCACATCAAGGTAGCTTTGTTCTATGGGTTGTTGTTAACATGCTTACTAAGGTTGATCATCTATTTTTGATCAAGGATACCTTTAGAGTGGATGATCTTGGTAGGTTGTATATCCATGAGATAGAATGACCCAACAAGGTAACTTACACTATCATTTCAAATAGATACTCATGTTTTACCTCCCATTTCTTGATGTGTCTCTAGAGGGATCTTGGTACACATGTTATTTTGAGAACAAAATTCCACCCTTATACTGATGGCCAGTCAGAGCATACAATACAAGTGATTTAGTAACTGCTTCTATCGCACATTCTAGATTTCTGGGGATATTATGGGTGGTATATACCCATAGTTTAGTTCATCTACAATAATAGTTATTACTAAGAAATAGAGATGGGACCTTATGAGTCTTTGTATGGTAAGAAATACCGATCACCCCTATGATGGTTTGAGGGAGGTAGGGTAGCTCTATTTGGACCATGTCATGTGAATGATACTTCTCAATAGTTCCAATTAATTAAGAAGTGGATGGATACTGCATAGTGTTGAAAAAAAAATTTACGACGATCACGGTAGATAACCTCTAGATTTTGAGGTCAACGATCGGGTCTTCCTATAATTTTCATCGAGGTTGGGACACTAATGGATTAAGATATAGGGTAAAATTTCACCACAATATGTCAGGGTTTTCAAGAATCTAGAGAGATTCAGGTCTATAGTATATTGGTAACAATTACCATAGATATACCAATCCATGCTTGAGGTCTTCCATGTATCATAGTTGTGTTGTTATCATTCATACCCGTCTCATGAATTTCAGATCTAGGAGTTTGAGTTACAAGCATTTTATTCCATTTAAGAGCATCATATTCATTTCATTGATTAGATCATGATGGTTCTTTGAGGCTGATCAGTTCCTCTATTTTGGGTGCTATGGTAGCATGACTATTTATTGGACCATAGTTAGGAGTGGGAGGCTAACGTACATGCTCAGTGTCTAGAGTTTTCCTCAAATGAATTGTGACCACCCTTCAATGTGAAATTATAGGATGAATTACTTTAGGGAAGGATGATTATAAGAACCTGGGTTTTTTTAATGAGGTACAAATCCCTTCTTTTTAAATTGTAATGTTTAAATATGTCTTAATTTGAATTACCTTCAAATTCATGGAGGTATCGAAGTTGTCCGGCGCTTATATTTTGTTGTCAAATAAGTATGGTGCACAGTTAGTGCAAATCATTCTGGTTAGGTGTCAAAGTTATATTAAATAGTTTGAGGATAGAGAGTGAGAAGATATAGGATGAATGAATATAAAAAACCTTTTATTTTGGAACATGTCCATGATACAAGCATGACAATTTTGAAAGTGGGTTTTGGAATGGTTTACACATGGTTAGTAAAACCGTGGGTGCTAATAGTGGGATTTCCCTTCTGCAATAGATTACCATGCACGATTGGAATATAATTTGTCAAAATATTCTCTCAAACCATGCGACCCATTTAATATGGGTTAATTTAAAAATATTTAAATTAAATTTAATAAACATTAACTTAAATCCCCATTTTTTTCATATGCACAACAAAAGAATATTTTGAGAGAATATTTGAGTGACTATCCTTGGATTTTAGGTATTCTATATTTTTTATCTCTGATTAATGCAAAGAATGTCTTGTTGGATATGTATTGGTCAGTTATAAATTCATTTATATCAATTCATCATTCTTTTTCGTATCATAGATTCTATTTTGGTGAAACCTGATTTCTACTATTTTTATGTTCATTGTCCATTCATCATTTTTCTCACAATCTTAGTCGAATAATAATTTTATACAAGAAGATAACTATAATACCATGATATGGTAGGTGTTTTATACATTTTTCTTGAGTTTTTTGTGTTTTATAGGGATAACATCCAATTTTTTACCCACATGAATATCTTCCATGACACTATAATTGAAATGAAAATTTTAATTCATTGATATTGGACCTATTAGGGATTACCTTAGGTTCTATTGTGACTTAATAGTGATTTTTTACCCATCCAAATGCTACCCATGGGGGGTTCCGTAGTTTTTACTTTTTTTCCTATTGTTGAACCACTAGTGGGGTGTGTTCTTGAGCGTTCCTAGTAAGAGCAAGCCCATTTATAAATGAATTCAATCAAATGGATTCTTAGGAGATCATTTTTCTCATATTTCATGTGATGATTGGTTAAATGGTTTATATTTCCCTAGAATTTCATAAATGGTTTCAAAGGAAAATGTAGATATGAGTGGGGAAACTCATGTGATATGTTTAAATGTAATTTGTGAATAATAAGTGGGTATAATATTTTTTTCCATTGAAATTTAATTGTCATATATGAGTGGGCATACTCAAGAGATGGAATTGAATTCAACTGGTAATTTGAGTGGGTAGATTCATTTGGTCTGAATTTTATTAATGGTATGAAATGGTAATAGATTATATAGATTCCTTATAAATTTCTACTTTGATATTAAATTTGGTAGTGGATGACATGGATAGAGTATGATACATGGGTCTTGATTATATGGGATGCCTTGGGCCATCCTTCCCCTTAGATCTGGATTGCTTGGTCTCACATAAGACTTGTTCAGTTAACATACTTCTTAATCTCCATGTTGTGCCTCACTAAGATACCATTGAGATGATCCTGAGATTTGATAAGGATTAATTGGTCTTATACACTTTGGATCCAACCATTTATGGTCTGACTTTTTGATTAAATGACAAAACCATGGGAAATTAGATATGATTGGATGAAATATTTTTCTATGGATATTATGACTCTTCTAGTTATACAAAACGTCTGTGGTTGTTTGTGTTCTATGGTTTTTACGGAAACGCCATGATGATTGCTCTATTTTACTTGTAGATTCCCTGTTTATCATCTTGAAAATCCTTTATAGGGAGCATTGGGGGATATTTAGGATTTCAATTCAGTGGGTAACATGCCATGAAATTATTTACATTTGGTTACTACATACTATTTTACCTACAAATTGTTTAGCTTGTTATATTGCACATCTATGCCTTTTATAGATCACTAGGTGTTTAACTAATAGGATTGTATATAATACCATACTCAAGAAACATTTGGGTACCTGAATGAACTATTTGGATGTAGGAAGAGATAGGGGAAAGCACTCATAGGTTGACTGCTGATTTTGTTCCATGCTTAAGGGAAGGGGAGCATTGTACTGAGATGAGTTTCATGATGCTATCTAGAGATAGAACTTTTTGGTATTTTGGGAATTTTGGACGAATATATTGCACTATACTATTATGAACATGTTGTGGATGCTTTTTAGAGACATCGACCATCATCATTGTTTACGATACACTTATAGATTTATTATGTATTTATGTATTGTTTATTTATTAGTTTTATACTTTTTATATTTTCTTCCGCTGTTGAATGATATTGAAACTCTATAGTTTTAAACTCTATTAATGATCGTATTGTCTCCCCATGGAAAACCCCTAGGAACTCATTGCTAGTTGGAAGTCTCTGGCATTTGGGATATCTGGTTGAGGCCAGGTAGCCAACCAGGATCAGGGAACTGTTGAGTGGCGTCTAGTTCTAGGATGTTACACATGGTGTGTCTTCTTTTGATATACAAATCATGTAGAGTGTATTTTTATTGAAAATAATGTATTTTCACATGTATTTTATTGTACTATATCAACCTCTATATCGATCAAAAATCTCACCAATATTCATATATATGGGTTAACCAAACCCATAATGTCACTAGTTCCCAGATTCCTTCAACCATTTTTTTTAAATTTATCTCTTGTGAACCTATAAAGATATCCGATTAATATAGCTTGTGAAACCACCATCTCCTAAAATATCATTGGACTCCAATGATCACCACCATGCCTCCGTCACCACTCCAAAACCAAAAAAACTCACATTATTTATACATTTAACTAAAGAGAGACTACACAATATCAAACTTCCCCAATTATAGTCGGATCATAGGTGAATCAAAACACTAACAATTAACATCAATGAATGGTGGAAGAAAGGAATGACACAAAAAAACGAGTATCTAATGGAGGCTATGTTTTTTTTTTATTCATTTCTAGAGTCTAGTGAATGATGGGGGAAATAAAAGAATTGAAATAGTAAATTAAATATAAAATTACTTATTCTATGAAGAGTAATAACCAATAACAATCTATTAATTAATCTATAAGGAATAAAATAAAATTCATCATAAAAGAAATAATGGTAGAAGATAATCCAACAAAAAAATTCCCTACGTCATGTTTTGATTGATCATTAGTGAAGAATGATTTTATATTGATGAAATTGATGGGATCCGTTATGTTATATATTGGCCCCACAGTTCCCTAGGTTCATTCACTATTGATCCTTGATCCCAAGATCACCCACCAAAAATCCCTTCATAAGAGCTCTACCTCTATTATCTTATTTCTATAGTATTATTTGGTTAACCCTTGGGAATTATCCACATATGAGTTTATAGAGAATAGTTTTTATGATTAGATAATAAAATAGACGTTAAATTAATAAATTAATTTAATATATTTAAATTTCCCATGAAGGCACTCCATTAAATTATAAAATATTATTTAAAATATACTAAATATTAAAATAGAAATTTTGGAGTCACTACAAAGGGCCCGATTTAAAACCTCAAGAAAAAAAGTTATGTGAAAAAATTTATCTATAGTCAAATTGGATATATTAAACCATCCTCAAATTGTCTGACCCTGGTAGTTTCTTCATCCAATAACATTGTTTTAATCCTAGAAAATAGGAAAAATTGGATGTATACTCCACCATTGATATGTCTCCCTGAACAAAATTAAATAATTATCTTGATATATTATCACATATTTTCTTAAGAATGAAATTGACAATGAAATGAGCCTAAAACACCTTCCAAGACAGACCCATAAATTAGTGCTCATTGAATAATATATCCCATTGTCACTTCACTGGTCCATAGAACATATTGGAAAAAATCATTAAATTACACTCTAGGATGTGTTAATCCAGTTTAAGATGATAGTTATATACGCTATATAATACTCAAAACCCTATTATCTGTTATCTCCCACAAAACACACATGGATAGAGATGTTGAAACTCCCTGTTTGGTTCTGACATAGATCACCCATCAATTGGGTCCCCATACCATATAAACTATATAACATCACGAAAAACCCCTCAGTGATACTGATCAATGGGTTGTACATGTGAAAAAATTGACTCTAGATCAATTACGGGTGGGTCATGATTATACCCACCCATCTGAGTCTTAATTGGAGGCCTCTATGGTGGTATATCTCTTAAATGAAAAACATAAAACTAAATACATGTCTATCATAGTTATTGATATAATATTTTAATTAGTACAATAATTGCAATCAAACACTACTATTCTATACTCACACCCTACGATATATGTGTTATATATACATTAGATTAAGTTTATCCTAACACAACCAACATCAAGTTAGGAGTAACATGTGCATATCATAATATAAACATTCATAATATATCATAAGAGAAAATTAGAAACCATAGGTTGGTCATGTAGAGAGACACCTAAAAATTATAAAATAAAACACCATATATAAAATTGATAATACATTAAATAGTAAAACCCTACACTATTCCTCAACGAAAAATTACATGCAAGTACCAAAATATCATGTGAATCATACATACTAAATATATTACATACATGAATCCCTCCTTCCATAATAACTATAGATTAAATCAATATAATATAAATCATACATAATATATCATGGAAATCACAAAATAAAAAACTCAAAAACCAAGAATAATAATCCCATCCAAGATAATTTGGATGTTGCCCAAAAATTATATAACTACTCCTTGGAATAATTTCATCTACCTAGAGTCCAAAAAAAATCCTACCTCAAACGACTACGCTGAAAACAGAAAAATAGATAAAAAAAGGGCACATATACCACTTTATAATTTACCAAGCATGGTCAGCCCAAATAGATCCATGACAGGGGGTTCCATGTGAAATTGGGAACACCTATCCATATACTAGAGGTTACTGACTACCAATGAGGGTCTATCAATAATTTGAGGAGTCTCTAAAATTAGGTACATATATCAATAGAAAATGGAAAAATAAAAAATAAAGCATTATTGATAATGAAAATTAAAACAAGTTCACTATAATGATATACCAACCACTGATAAAAAATAAACAAATTTTATAAACAACAATAAACATATTATAATTTCATTAAATCACCCACTGAGAGTATGATGACTCATAGGATGATAAAAAAATATACCTTTTATTAATAAATTGATGGATACTAAGGAGAAATTTGGTGCAATCCCCATCCCATTCCCATATATTAATCCAACCATCAATCCATTACACCCATTGACAGTATATCCCTTACCCTTACCTGTATCCCTGATCATAAAATGTGAACATGCACTATGTTTTCTTTTTAGGGTTTGAACCCAACATAGTAGGCCACCACTAATAGTGTCCCTAAATAAATCCTATTTAAAAGAGAGCATGATCGATATTAAATGTTAATAAATCAAATATAATAATATAACTATTGTGTTATATGCTACTCAACATCCATACCAATAAACAACTTTATTTACTTTGGTTAGCACCAAAATTGGATAATGCACCCATCGTATGGACACAACATGAGGGATAATGATATATCAAACATTATCTTATAATCAAGGGGAATGATTAATTACTATAAAAACCCCCCTTCACGAATGACATTTACCCAATAAAATATCTTTCTATGTGATTGATACATCACCATCACATATCCCTCAGTGAATGATACATTACCATCACATAACCCATTATTAACAATAAATCACTATCACATATCCAATATTTAATGACTATTCAACAACATATGTCCATTGTTGAATGACTCATAAATATCACATAGCATTTAGTGATCCATCTTATAACTCCAAAAGAACAATATACCACCATCCTAGAACTCTTAGTGAATGATAAATCAATTTTAAATAAATATTTCTGAATGATACATAACTATAATGTAATCCTCAAGGAATGATACATAATCATATCATAATCCCCTATGAATGATAAATCCCCATAAAATAACCCATGGTGAATGATGAAGCATTATCACATGGATCCTAATTTCAAACCCAAAGATAAGGAACCCTTAATAGGTTCCATGTAAAAATTATACAATAGTTTGAATGGGATGAATTGTAATTAGTGAACATGGAATGGATATAAAAATATCAAATGACTACTCATGGCCATATATGACTTTACTCACTCATTTGGTATCAAATAAAATGTTTTAAGATCAACTATAGGCCTTTCACACATATTAAATAGTATCATTATACCTTACGAGGCATGAATCTCATATAAAGAAATGATAATGTTTTGTCACCACCTACCTCATAATCCTCGGAGTCTTCCCATACCAGTTTTAAGAAAAATGACATCTTATAAAATAAATGAATGAACCTAGGAAAAAAGAAAAAATTAATTCTATACAATAACGAATATTAAAATAATGTGATTAACGGATAATGGATGGAAGATGACAATCCATCCTCTTAATTATCCCCAAGGATATATGTATTATAGATCAGATTACAAGTAAGGGATATCTCACCTTGATGAAATTGAAGGAATGAAGAGTGCACATGGATGATCAAGAAACTGTGTAAACAAATGGTAGGTGTTGTTAATTTTATTAAATTTAAAAATCATTCCCAATAATTTTAAAACCCACAATGTTACCCTATAAGTACCCACACCATTAACATAAGAATCCTTCCCCAATGTCACCAGGTGTCCTATATACACTATGAATCCCCTATTTTCCTAACACATTGGGTACCCCGTCCATTGGAATTAGGTACCCAGTTCTATATATAATTAGTATAATATTTATTACACTGGGGAAAATCCTAGAAATATGACCCCAATCCCTCATGGACTCCTCCAAAAATATAAAAACAATAAATTACAAATAGATTGGTTGAAATTTAATTAATAAATTACCTAAAAATACATGAGAGATATTATATTTGTCATTGTGTTCATCTAATATCTAGTTTTTAAATTAGATCATTCATCATCTAAAAATGCGACATCAATCAAGGGAATATTTTTATTGTGATTATTGTATGTGAATGAATTATATTAATTAAAATTATTTAATAAATTAATATTAGTTTTCTAGAATACCTTATCAGGGTAAACATACTCAATGAATGTTACTCACATGTTTCATTTATAACTATTGATTTTTTTTCAGATTAGTGATGTGCTACTAGTATTATTTTATAATTTTCATATTCAAACTATTACTCAAATTTATTGGTATATAAAAAGTAACTTTTTTTATTAAAATAATTTTAAATTAAAAGGATATTTTTAAATGTTTTTTAATTTTAAAAATTATAGTTATTTTTAATTGAAATTCTGAAATATATTTTTAAAAGTACTATTTATGGGGCATGTGCAGTTTTGTGAAGTCAAATCCTTTGAAAATATACTTGATATTTATGTTTGGAAAAAATTTTAAATACAAGTTGATCTAGTTTGATTAATATATAAATTTAGTATTTTTTAAATTAATTAAATTATTAAGAAATTCGGAATAATTTTTTATTATTATGGTTGGAATGTTAAAATGAATTTTATGATTAAAAGTTTCAGTGGTGGGGAGTTGTGTAATTTAGTTTTGGGTGGTTTACATCTGAAATGTGAAGGAAATATTTTTATTGGAATTTTTGTTATGAATATGAATTTTCAATCAATATAATTAGTATTTTCTGTGAATTATTGGGTTATATATTTATGGATGATGAGTGCCATGGTGGGGAGTTTATAAAAACCCACATTGTTACTATTTTAATTATTTGATGTTTTAGTATTTTTTAGATTTTAGATTGTGGTGAAATTTGATCGAACATTTTAGATTATCGAGTTTTAATGAGATATTTATAGTATTCGGTATTCTTGGTTATTTTAAAATGAGTGTTTGTAGATGGTGATATGATCAGAGAATCTTTGAGGAGGAGCATTCATTACTAGTTGGGAGTACCAAGAGTGATGTGTTGTACCATAAGAACCAAAGAGGAAGTTATAATATTTTGTATTCAATTATAGATATTAATTACCCTCTACTATACTTGGTGTCCAGTGGTTGAAACTAGAGACCCAATGTCCCATAAGAATGCTAGTAGAGGCCACTTTAAATTTGGTTTATAGTAGTCTTTTTTTTAATATTGTGTAGTTTTTAAATTTTTTATTCTATTTTAATTCTTACATGGGGATCAATTAACCATATGCTCCACATGAAAAGGGTAAATAATATTAATATTTCTATTTTCATAACAAACCTATCCCATTAAACATATTTTTTCATGATTTTAAGCATAATTAACCATTAAATACAATCCATGTATCCTAATGTCTAGTGTGTTTGGAAGATTTGGTAAATGATTAAAAATTAAGAAACCAAAATAGAAAACATATTTTTAAATATCCATAATGATATCCAAACTAACTTTGAGCTCTTACATCTTAATATTACAACATGATATATACATGAATAATGTGATGAGCTAAAAATCATAGTAAGAGAATAAATATAGGAATAAAACAAAGAACATGGGTTAGAAGGCCTAACATGATGACATAAAAAGGAATGAAACATGAAAAACCATATAGAACCATAACATATAGAACATGGGATCATGTAATAATGAAATCATAGGAATGTGTAAGCGACATACAACATGACATAAACCCAAGTCAAGGCTTACTACCAAGACTATATCACATTGTATGAAAAGTCCCATAAAGGAATAATGTTTACTCCATGTCCCAAAAAAAATATCGTGAGACTAAAAAATTACCCAATGAATTTGATGTATATATAGGCACACCCACAGTAAAAAATTCATTCATATATGTTTGACATGAGGAATTAATCATAAGTTCTAAATATCATGGTTAACCATGGATGTAAATTGTTATCGTAATCATGTCATAAGGTATAAGCAATAGGCGTATCATAAATATGTCTATGAAAGAATTGATTTACATGATACATGGAAATTAATAAGTAAAAAGGTATATATGATGATAAATTATGTATAAATCATGTTAAAAAATGTAAAAAGAGTGTTTAGTAAACTTTTAGAATTTAGCTACTTTAGTGCAGTTTAAGGTGAAATATAATAGAGTCTTTAAAAAGGACAAAGGAATAATTGTTTTCATAAAAACATAAAGGAAATAATATATTTTTTTAATGATAAAACTATTTATTTGAGAAAAATTTAGGTGGATTAAAATATATTATTGAGTGTTGTTGAAAATGGGTACGAGATTGATAAGTTCCCTTTTTTCGAGATTGATTTTCAAGAAGAATTGAGAAAGGAAACATATAAAACAAGTATTTCTACTTCAAATAAGGATGAATTGATATAGATAAATAATTTTATAAAATATAAGAATAATTTATAATAAGTAAATAAAAATAATTAAGTAATAATTTTTTTAAAGAGGGAGTAAACGTAACCAAAAGATAATTTTAGGGTTCATAGAGAATCCCTTACCTTATGTCCGAAATTGTTATGCACTTGTACATAATGTCATTTATAATAAAAATAGATACATTAATTAATAATTTTATAACCTGAAAAAATTTATTTTCATTATTATAATTTTATTATTTTCATTTATATCCTTTTTATGAGTCATAATTATTATTTTATTTGTTTAGAGAGAGTTCATTTCATGATTTGATGATCAGTTCCCAAGAGTTTAATTATGGGCGTTCATTTAAAATTAAAAAGAAACTAAAAAAGTGAAATTATATGATATTTATGCACCTAAATAATTTAAATGGAAACAAATATCAAATTTTCTTTAGATATTATAATGATTCATTATAAAAAATTAATGGAATTTGTTGATTTTATTTTGGAATTTTTTCGGTCATAAAGAACCAGTTTTTTTTTATTATTTAATATTATGAATATATAAAATTTATAAAAAATAATAATGTTTTAATATAAATTTTAAAATCTTGTTAAATTATTATATTTTTTTATTACCAGACAAGATGGTTGAATAGAAAATGAAAAATTTTCATTCATAAAGAAGGTGAATCGATACATAACAGATGATGTTTTAGTTTTTAAGATAAAAAAGAGAAGGGAATAGATTGGATGATTGATATTCCATTAGCATAAAAACATTATAGTATTTTTATGATACCATACTTATCATTTCAATTGGGATTGTGTAGGTAAGGATGTGGTAGAATAAAGAATGAATTTAAAAGGGAATGGTGGATGTTTTTACCTCTTGAATAACATATTTTTAAGAACCTCCTTATGTCACTTGGAAATGCTATTTTGGTTGGGAAAAAAGACCAAATGTTTTGGAAGAGTCTTGTGAGATGATATAGTCAGAATATTACCATGTTTAAAATCTTTGAATGTGGGATGAGAATAGGTTGTGAGGGGTGGTATTTATAGGGGAGGAGTGGGGGTGTTTTTGATTATTTTATTCATTATATTTATTTTGGATCAATAATATAATTAGTGTTGATTAATGTGGCTATGTAAAGTAAATTGTTCATGTGGGTTTGAACTAATGGGTTATTACATCATCTATGAATAAAAAATTCATGTATCTGGCTTACAATGTCAAATATCATATATTATGATGATTCACTATTCACCAAAAATTCAGTTGTGTTAAAAAATCCCAAAAATTCACAGCAATTATTTTTAAAATGTATATTTAGAAAATGGATTTTATTTTATTAAATTAGAATTCAAAATATGATAAATTTAATTTATATTTAAAATAAATATTTATTAAAAAAAATATTTTAATGTTATAACCAGTTTTATGAGACATTGAAATATTAATTAAGGTCACTTTAAATTATATTATAATAATATTACCTTAAAATATTAATCTATAAATATTTTTTATAAAAAAATAATCTTTTAAAACATTATTTAAATATAAATTTATGTTTTACAAAAATACTAACACTTAAATTATAATTTTAAAACATTTCATTACTTATACTATTGTATAAATATAACATATTTTCACTTATAAGATACCTAAATTTTATTCATACTCATGAGGTTACTATTCTATTGGATATATTACCTTTCTTAATGGTCACATTTCACTTCCAATAGTCAAATTACTATTATATTGGTATAGGTTGCTTAATTTCTAGAAATACATCTCATTTCATTCATTCTTCATTTAAAAATATCTAACTGTGTTATCTATGAGATTTTGTCTGATTTATACTATATGACATAATTATAAGATGGTAATTTCCATTGATAAAAGTCTAGGTAGTTACACTTTCCTCCAATCATTACCATTTGATACATGGAGTCTGAAGGGTCTTTAGGTCATCAAATAATGTTATTTCTCACCCTTTCTCATCGATCTCTTCTTTAAATTTTTTTATTATCTAATTTGGATTGAATTAAATATTAATTTTATTTTTGATTATACTAGATCATGGTTAAATCAAATTATATTGAATGGATTCTATGTTTTGTAGTTTATGATGATTATGGAAGGTTGATCGACATTCATGAATCATTCTTATATGGAAGGGTAGTTATTTGGTAGATTATTTTATGGATTTAATTTAATTGAGTTGAAATTTATGATTATTTTAGGTTTTTATAAATTAATTATAATTTGATGGATAATTTTAAAATTATATTATGTATTTAATAATTATTTTTACTCTAAGATAATAATTTTTATTTATTTATGAATATTGGTTTTTTAATTTTGAGGAGACACTTTCTGCTCATTAGATTATGATGATTTAGTCAATGGGTTATAAAGGATGGTGGCCTCAACCAACATGTATTTTATAATGTTATTCTTGTGTTGTGACAACTAATTATTTAAAAAAATAAATGTTATATATTTATTTTTTAAATTTGAAAATCTGTTTTTTTCAGAAGTGAATTCTTTGTTTAAAATTTTATTTTTCTATTTTTTAGTTAATTGAATATTATTAGTTTCTCCTAGAAAATATAACCTCCTCATTATATATATATATATATATTATATATTGGTTCAATATAATTAAAAACTACTATTTTAAGTCATGTCTCTAATATTATGTAATATTTTTAAATAATTATTTTTTTAATAGAAAAGTTGATTAGAAGTGTTTGTGATTATATTACTTTGTATATCTCTAGTTATTTTTGTTATTTATAAACCAATAAATAATTTATTCATAAACGTTTTTTTATTTGTATAAACTATTCCTTACTAGATATTTTTTTTCAATTCAATATTAGGATTAAAAATTTAAAATAATTAATCTAGTTAAATAAACTAATGAATTATAAGTCATTGAAAGACAACAATGTTTAATTAATCGGTTGATTTAGTGATGATGTGATAGTTGGGTAAAATTTATAGTAGATGAGTTACATATCCTCTTGATATTAATGTAATCCCATTTAATAGTTGGGTTCATTTTATGGTAAATTAATTACTTAGCCTCTTTGTGTTATGGTAATGAAGTATGACTCCATAAGAACATAAAGTGAGGGTGGCCATCCTTGGTAGGAGGAATATTTGGCACACCACGATTTTAGTATTATTATTATATTTTTGAGTATATTAGTTGTATTTTTATTAGAATGTTGTGATATTTTATCTGTAAATATATAAATGGTTTTATTTATATTATTATATAGGTATAATAGGCACCCATTAGAATTAAGGTTTCATATTTTTATAATCTTCTATGTATAATTAGGTAATGATTTTTTTTTTCTAGAATTTGGTATTGACCTAGGTTGGCATAATACTAATTCATAAAAAATTGAGATCCAAGAGAATTATTTAGGAAAATGTTGGTCTAATCCTCATCCACATAATATCAATTTTAGGCTATGAAAAGTACAATTATATTGAGGTAGGCATGGAAAAACATAAATAAAACTCAGTTTATGTTAATTCTATAGACATATTCAGAGGAAGAATTGAAAAATATGTTTGTATATGGAATAATTAAGCTTCATAGAATAAAAATTTCAATTTTTTTAAATAGGGTTAGCATGTTAAAGTACATTTTTGGGAAATTATATTTTTTAATTAGTTCATAATTAGATTTTATCTCATATTGGTGGAATTATTAGGTAATAATAGATATTAATTTATTATTTTCATAGATACATTCATGATGACTTATAAAAGACCATGACATTATCATATTTATTGGATAAAATATAGTAAAAATACATTGGTTGGATCTATTATGATATAGAAGACAATTTAAAATATATAGAATATTAAGAAACACAATGATGTGTTGAAATGTATAAAAAATTCAAATACTAATAACTATTAACTATCTTGTGAGTTTTTAGTAGGATACCATTTGTACCTTTGAGTGTCACCACAGTTGTAATACCTTCAACATAGGAAGTAGGGTAATATTTTTTCCTAGATACATGGAAATATTTTTGACTATTGAGTATATAATGGATATCACATAATATTTGGAATTAAATCCACATTAAAGATATATTAATTGAGTAATCCACATCATATAGTTATGTATGTATATCCCTAATCCCTTGAACATAATTAGTTGGGATCAGTTTAAACTATATTTAGATATAATGTATGTAAATAAACCTCTCTATATTTTTGCCCAGGGGGATAATTTATTACATTTTTATTCTATTCCATTATTACATGTTATTTAGAAACATTGTATTTTTCAGGATGAAACTAGGTAGTGGTAATAGTTGATGTTTCAATACTATCCATATTTACTCACCCTAGCAATGCTCTATTACTTCATAAAGATGTAAAGTGAAATGATGGGATGAATATTAGAACAACCATTTGATGTATATAATGTTATTTCTTGAGATATATTTAATTTTTGAAGTGTTATGGTGGAAAATTAGGTATATTGGGATGAATTTTCTCAAATAAATGGGTAGATTCATGATAATGGAACCATATATCATACCTAGGAGATTATGTAGGTCAATTTTTGGAATTTTGAGTGAAATTCCTAGTTAGACACATGGTTGAGAAATATTTTGAAGATAACCACAAAATATGAATGACATTATAGGGAAAATACATAAATATGACATAATATCATTGAGAGTGTGCATCAAGACATTCTAGTCACTTAAAACATGTGTTTAAAATTGTATACTATTTTAATATTGGTACTTTTTTTCCCATTAACCCCATTTACCATAAGGTTATCAACCAAATATGTATTTTGTGTTATTTTATGTCGATTTAAACACTAAATAATTTATTCTCTTGTATATTACAGTTTTTAGTGGATAATTATGTATCTATTGATATAGGTCTCCCTTTTTGGGTATATATTTATCACTTTTTTGTGGAACCCTAGTGGAATATGTTTTTGTGAATTTATATTTTCCAGTATACGTATATTATATATTTTAGATCTAAATTTTTAATTTGGGAACGAAGAGTGCGTAACTAGTGTCTGGTACTGTGATTTTGATTTATCAATATATTGAGGTTGGTGGGTTAATCTATATTCTATATTATGACAAATCTCCAAAAATTATAATTTTGATTGATGTAAATATAATTTATTTTTTAAAATGTTCTAATAATAGTTATAAAATTATTTTAATAATGTGATTTCGTATGGGTGAGTTTTTTTAGAAAAATTAAATAATGAATTTCTGGGTTGTTTTTGATTTTCATAAAATTAGGGTAATTTTTTAAAGCAAAAACATAATAATGATATTATTAGTAATATAGAAAATTTATGTAGATATAAATTTATTTATTTTTGAACTTTTTTTAATGTGAGGGAATATAAATGTGGTTATGTAATTCATCTTAACTCTCGGGGCCTCTTCAAATTTAATGGGCATAGATGAAAACCCTACTTTAGTGTGGGGCCCATGCTAGAAATACAATGAGGGATTGGGATAGTTGGTATTCACATGTGTATGAGGTACTTTATATTTAACTCGTGCCCTAATTGACCTATTATGTTTTTTAAAATTGTAATATTTAATTGTTAATGGAATTAGAAATGATGGAAATCATTTTGTATTTGGTTATAGTTTGATGAAATCTTGAAAAATGTTGAAATGTGAAGGGATTTTACTTGGTTTTATAATTTTTCATGGGATTACAGAATATTTTATAAATAAACATAAATCATACTTTATTTTAATATGCATGGGGTTTATTAAAATTCTTTGGGGTATCATACTAGGTCTTTATAGTCAATCATACATGCACAATTTGGTGGAAATATAGACTATTTGAATCATGATATTGGTAAAGAAAATATATGTTTCTTCCCAAGTGATAGACTATAACCATAATAGTGGAGTTATGGAGGTTGATAGTTTTATCAACTCTTGGTGGTATCTATTTGAGTTTTTATGTGATATAGAGGATTCATTTGGATGATCCAAATTTTTATAGGTTAGAATTTTATGGCTATATCATTCATAATTATGGTTTGTGCACATTTGACTCACAATATTGGTTTTGATTGTATCCATTAAAGTTTTAAAAAAATATTTCATAAGTCATATAATATTTTAGATATTGTATTAATAATTATTTTTTTCTTCTATATTTTATTTGATGGACATGTCTGATATGTTGATTATTCATGTTAGAATTTCTATAGGATCTCAACATGAGGGGTATGTATTATTAGAGGTAAAATCACCCCCAATTGTATTTATTCTAACCTTAAAATTTTATTTCCTTAATTTGGTGAATATTATGATACAACTAAGTCTTAATGACATTTTAACTTATCTCGAGGTAGGTTGAGTGGTTAATGATTAGGTCGAGATATGAAATTACACTCAATAATTTTTAATTTTCTAGAAAAAAGGAACCCACATAGAAAATACATATTTATTCTCCTTAAAATAAATGTTTGAAAAAAATTACAATACATAATTCCAAATTTACAATTCATTTAATCCAATTTAAGAAGATTTATTTTTAAATCCAACATGGTGGAAAAACTAATTTTTAATCCAATATCATGTAGAAAAGTCACCCAACCTCAATTGTAATTATGATGTAAAATATACCTTTCCTAGACAATATTTTTCCTTTCAAAATATTTAATATAAAAAACTCAAATGGAAAATTTTATTTTTTCACAAAACATTGATTCATTAAAACATTGTTTTTTTGTGTTTATATTGAAAATGAAATAAAAAAAATTATGAATATAGGAGACCAAGGAGTTATATACTTTTAGTTAAACTGCCAACCAACTAAAAATCATCGGGAGAAGATTTGGGAATAGAGATACCCCCATCTCCAAAATAACCTAATATTGGCCCTAAATTATGAGCCACATATATAATAGAAGGAATGAGAGAGATTTTTTGTGTTTTATTTAAAAATAAAAAGGTCCATGGGTTATTTTGAGTGGATATAAAGTAAGGATACATGATTGGAAAAACTAGTACGTTTTGTGTGAACAATCGTACCACTCTCCAAGGATACACTGTTAGATGGATGTCTGAATTAAACTATTCAACGAACCATGATTTAGGCACATAATTCCCATTAAATTTTCCTTGTCCCCACAGCTCATCCAAACTTCACCAAACACCCAATTATTTCCTTTTATACCTTACCTTATACTAAACATGACAATGACCTACAAAATAAATCATCCCAAAATAATTATATGTCAGTAAACTCAAATATTTCACTTTATCCCAAAAAATGAAAAATCTACAATGTTACACCCCTCAATGTTTTTTATTCTGTGAAAAAAATTGATTATAAGTCTATATTTAAAATGATAACTAAAATTGATAGTACCAAAACTCTCTATTCACTATCTCACTTTTGGTCCTTGAATAGATGAAATGCATGAAAATTGAACAATTCTTCTTTCTTAATAAAATAATATTCTCTATATTCTTCATATTATCAAGTGTAGAAATTTACAAATAAGGATAACTAACCATGTGAATACACCATCTGGTTACCTAAAATATATAAAAAAATTGGAATGTCTATTATTCTATCTCTATGTTGTTCCTTTCCATATTTATCTTACAGCATGTCATCACAAACAAGAATGAACAACCCAATAAAAATAACTCTATATCCAAACCAAGGTCCAAATATAAGTAACATTAAGTTATTATCAAAGAAATAACTTCTAGTATTGGAATATAAAGTAGAATTAATGAAAAATTATTAATCTATGATAGTAATTTACTTGAAAAGTATTTATCCAAATCATTGATTTATATTGGATCAGTTATTATACCAGATTTAGAAACAATTCAAAAATCACATGTATAATTCATTCCTGACCTGGATATTTTTTCGTATCTACCAACATAAAGTTTTTTAACACACATATGTTTTTTAATATATATTACACTACCTATTTAAAAATTATGTCTCAAATTAATATACCTGAAACTCAGTTCTCTCAGCTATGTACATTTAAGCACAAAAAGAATAATACATTTTAAAAATCCCATATAATAATTCAAATATTCATACTTATTTCATGAATCCGATTTTTTTTATATAAAAACATATATTGTTGACATATTCATGATTTTCTATTTCTATTTTTCATAAATTTAAATATAAATGTTCATTATATCCCATTATTAGGAAACCTAATACCTATTTAATCTCTCAAATAATATTAAAATTACTTTTGAATAAAAAAGGATATAGAAGAAGATGATTTACATAATTATATGCATGGTTAACATAGTTTATGAAACCTTGCATTAATCAATGAAAATGGATCAAAACTCATTTTACATGGAAGGACAGTACACACATACCATGAATGTAACTATGTGTAGCTTCTAAAAACCATTCATATGTTTTTATCACTCATCTTGATTTTGAATTGTAAAATTATTTTTTGAAACATATCATAGAAGTTTCTAATACCTAAAAACACATAATTTTGTTTGGTTTCATTTTTTAAACATTTATGAAGTTGAATATCACATTCATGAATCATTTATCTATGAATCGACTAAAAACATTCGAAAATTATTCTAGAACTGTACAAAATAAAAAACCAATTTCTTACTTAATCCAAATCTATTCCCATGCTTGTAAAAAAATATTAAATCTCAAAATACACACTAAAAAAATACTGATTTGAAAAATATCACAATTTATATATCACATATTATGCCTTAAAAATAAAAAATATCCAAAAAATGAGCTACGGTTCATTGGTAATTGAATGATTTGATACACTCCAAATGTTTAATGATGTACTGCAACCATAAAACACATAATTCATACCAAGATGGTATCATATAATTTGTTAAAGAACTATATGTTTCTAAAATTCCAACAATCCTAAGCTAGTCTATTATCAATGAAATGTATATTTTTTCTATAAACTATTACCCTAATAAAGTGAATAATATTCACATTTCAGCATACTCATACAGATTTAATTTATCACACATCCAATATAAAATAGTTAATTCTAAAATCTACCCTCATATGTTAAATGAACAACTAGGATATCAAATATCATTAAATATTAAAACTTAGTAAAACCCATTTACATTCTTGAATATAATTATATCTATATCATACAAGAAAAATTAAGGGAAATACAATGAATCTATACATCAAAATCCTAAATAAAGGGTAATATAAAAAAGAAACAAAAAGTATTTCACAAAAGGTTCACACAAAAAAATGTACAAATCAAAATCAACTTTTCATAGAACCACTCTTAAAGGGATCTATAAGTGAACAATATATTTCTCTTAGTGGTAAGTTAGGTGCTTTCACAAATAAATCCACAACCCACACATGGTCCTTCACTCTCCAATATATATAATATTACCCCATAATTGCTTGTAGAACACAAACTACATCATTATTACGTCATGATTCCATATCATCCATCACTTATAGTTTAATTACACTAATATAGTGTGATAAAATACTCCTAAATATTCACAAAATCAACCTCCCTATTAGATAATAATTATAAATTCCTAGTTTTTTTATAGTATATCAGTTTTATGTTTTATTAATATTTATGTTATAAATTTATATTCATTCATGAAATATTTATTTTAATGTGGATATATATTTATTTCATTTCATAAAGGACATTATATAATCAAATAAAAACTCTTTAAACATTTAAATTTATTGTTTCTACTTTATAAACTAAATGATATTTTATTTATATGTTAAATATATTTCTTTATAATGATATGTTTTTTCAATATATTTAAAAAATTATTTAATTATTAGATATTTCATTAATTGACATGTTTTCTAATTATATAGAATTATATTTATAATTATTATTTTTATAATCTTAAAAATAATTTTATAATGGCATAAACTATGAATAAGATTTCCAACTTAAAAGAAATATATTTCATTCCATTATTTAACAATTTTAATATATTGTTTGTTATTTAAAATAAAACCATTAATAATTTTATATTTATTTTTAGAAAATGAAAATCTAATCTTGATTTTCACGTTAAAAATATGTCAAAATAAATATGTTACAAATTAATAAAAATAAGTTATAATTTAAAATAAAATAAAGTACACTTTAATCACATGTTTTGATAAACAATTTATGGTAAAATTTTTGATATTTTTTTCTGTTTAAACATATATTTTTAATAAACTATAAAGCCTTATTTTTAAAGCCACTATTCAAGTTAATTATTCTTATAAGTTCAGTGGCACATTTGAATTTATATTCCTTTGAAAAACATGAGTTTGAATTCAAATTAAATTGTATTACATATTAATTTTTAAGTGTACAGAATTTTTTAAAATAATTTATAAATATATTTAATATTTTATAAGAGTCTATTTATATGATAATATAATTTAAAATTTCAATATTCAAATTTCATTTTATTATAGGCCGAGTAATAATGTTAAATTCATTAAAAAATTATTTTATGATCGTATTGAACTTTATATCACATTATTAAATGTACATAAATAAATTCATAGAACACACAATAAATATATAGATCATGTAAAATTAAATAAAATATATAAAAAATACATTTCAAATTTAAAATATTAATTTTAATTAGCAAGAGATTGAGTAAACCAGTTGAACTCTTTTTTAAAATAAGCGTGTTAGTTCAAGTGGAATTTTAATACCAATTATTATATTTTTATCAAAAATGATATAGATCATTATAGAATCCCATTTGAAATGTATTATATCATAATATACATAAAATATGATATTAATATTTTCCAATTATGAAAATTTAATTTTTTGACATGATAAATATGAAAATACTTATGAAATGCAGATGATGTACTTACACAACATAAGAGAAGTCAAAATTAGTGGTTTATAAATAATATTGGAAAGATATATGGTAGTTTTTGACATTAAAATATGAATATAATGATTAATTAATTTTTTAGTTATATTTTTTAATTTTAACAATACATAACATGATAATTATCTAGAATCGTACCTACAATATGTGGAAGATAAGAAAATTGAAAAATCATATCTTAATTATGCTAGGATTATAAGAGGTAGAACAAAAAATATCATTTATTTTTCATAGTGTAATAATACTTAATTATATTGTTCTATTTTAATTATTTAATTATATATATATATATAATGGGATTGTTTTCCAAAAACAATTAGTTTGTGTCGATGTAGTGTTTGTACAACATGAAAAATGTCCAAAATAGAGTCATTAAAATATATGAAGTGTTAAATTTTTTAATAAGTAGTTGTTTTCATGGGTATAAGTGATAAATATGATAATAAAATAATTATTTAATTATTAAATATATATTTCCCCATCTATCTAAATATTATAAATCTAAAATTAAAAGATTAACCAAAAAAATCAATTTAAATGGAATTTTTGGTTAAAAATTATTTATGAATTAATGAAATATCATAAAAATATATATTGAGTAATATTTTTTTTAAAATGGATCAATAAAATCATAAATTATTTATTTATGAGAAAATTTTCCCTCTAAAATTAGATTTTTTACCCTTATGAAATGAATATCTTCATAATTTCTCCCAAAACATGTCCATAAAAGGCGCTTAATTCTTCCCCTCCGAAGATATAGATAAAGTTATTTTTCTATTCATATTTCACTAAAATTACATCTCATATAATCCTTCTACAATATATAAATCCTTTTGTCATAAAGGGTCCTACATGTTTCAATATAAAGAACATATATAAGAAAATATTTGACTCTTCAATGTAAGTATCATAATCTTCATTGATCATTTTCTTATTCTTTTTTACCTACCTATTCGAGAATCTATTTCAAAAATTCATTATTTTTAAATTAGAACCAATATTATTTTTTCAGAATTTTACAATAATGAAATATATATAGTGTTATAACCAATGTTTTTTTATAGTATGCTTGTTCTTGTATCGATTCAAGAACCTACATGAATGATGCAACTGTATTTTAATAATTATAACTATGAAGGATTAAAAAACATTATTATTAAAATATTATGATATAAAATATTATTTTATGTTTTTATTATGGTTATAGAATGGTAATATTGGAAATAATGTTCATTTTAAGTTAACTCTTTATTATTGGTAATGATATATAAATTAAGAAATAAATAGATTTCATCCTAATAAACCAGACTCATAAGTGAAATTGAATAATCACATGACTTTATAAATCATTTTAAAATTATGATTTTTGTACCTTTACCATTTTGGAGATGGTTAACTCATAAATAAGTAATAATTATTAATATTTTCATACCAAAACTACACATGAATAATGGGAACTATCAATATCTGATGATTTATGTAAACCATCTCAATGTAATAAATGATTACAAGATAAATAAAAGTGGATTTTAATAAATCAAATTCATATAAATTGTTTTCTAAAATTTATTATCAATAAGCATAATTTTATTATGTTGTGATGTATAACACATTCCAAAAGATAGAAGTTATTGTAAGGGGATTATTATCTCATGTTATTTTCTTTAAAACATGATCCAATCTATTCATATATTTTATAAGGAATATATACTATACAATGAATTTTTTTTATCATAATTTAAATTAAATTCATGTAAATTATAATAAAATTTCATGTTATCTCTTTTATTTGAAACTAATGATAAATTACCAATGCTGTAAGGATATTATTTACACAATTTCCCTTAATAATGTAAATTCTATTAATTTTTGAAAAATATTTTCATATGAATGTGTGTATTCAACCCGCTTAATGTTTTATACTATATTTCCTCTTATTTTAAGGGTATTTAAATTTAAATCTAATAATTTATTCCTAAATAGATACTTAATTCATGTGTTTTGTTCTTTATAGGGTTTTCCTATTAAATCATATCATTTATTATTTTAAATTATTTATCTCAAATCACACAAATTTTATCCAAGAATATAATTTATCATCTTTTGATAGATATTTAATTATCTTTATTCAATGTTCATATTTCATTTTCCTCTCAACATTGAATTTATTAACCAATTATATTTATCATATTATTTTTATTAGGATAGATTTGATTCTTATGAAAAAAATCAAGCTTCCATGTATTTTATTAAGGATATGGTTCTTTAATATTATAGATGATGATGGGTGGGACTATGATATTTTACCCCAATGTATTGGGAATTAATTTATTCTCTAGAAAAAATATATTTTAATAAACAAAAATGGTTATTCCATGATGAGTGATTACAAATGATTCTAGGTGGTATGAATATGATGTTCTAAGAGACTACATTTTATTCTATTTTTGTTTTTATTTGAGTTCTCATATTTTACTATTTTAATTATATCGATATAAACACTAAATTTGATTTCATGATTGAAAATAATTTTAAAATTTTATATGATTTCAATATATTCTCTAATGAAATTTATTCAACATCATGGGGTTTATTATATTTTATAGTCTAACAAGTTTAATCTATTTTTTACCCACTAGTAATATTTATATACACATTCTAAATGTTTTAACTATATTAATAGGGTTTAAATATTGGAAAGGATGATAATGACATTTAAATTAACTACGATAATAAGTATTAAATGAAGAAAGATGGAATGACATGTCATGTCGAAGAAATATTATCTTATTTCATTAAAAAATAGTTGTATATAGGTATTATTGTTGTTAATTTATCATAATTTCTATGAAATATAAACCTAAAATAATTTGGAATTAATTATTCTATTATTTTTAAAAAATATTGAAACTATTGGATGGTTATGTTTGGGACCTTATAGTTTATTTTAAACTCGGGTTTCTATAACATTAAAGGTTATAAAGTTGTAATGTGGGTATAATTTAATTGATTTAGAAAACATCAGGGGTAATGATATAGGTAATGGATCATTGCATAGAATAACAATACAACCTAAGGGATTTTTTCATTATGTTGATTAATGTTATTTATGGATTTATAATCATATATAAATGAGGTTCAAATAATTATTTGTTATAAATTTAGTAAGAAAGATTAAAAATTTAATAGTTGTGAAGATAATTTATGAATACAACAAAAAATAATTATAGTAAATTTATAAAAAATTAACATTTATTTTTTATTATTTTTTATTTTAAGAAATGTTTTTAACAATTTTAAAAATATTATTTATCTTATGAAAGATTTATTTTAATAATTTTTAACAGATTGTTTTTTAATATGAATACGAGAAAATATATCACAACATTTTTATCCTTCCCAAATGATTTAATTGAAAAATTTATTTGAAAATATTTTTTATGTGATTTTAATATATTTTATTTTATTCAAATCACTTGTAAATAATAATATGATATATCAAACTCTAATTTTTTACCTTGAAATTTAAATAGATATTTTAAATAATATTTTAAAAGAACCATATTTTAATTTTTACTAAGATGGAAATTACTATAAATGACATTTTCAAGTTTTCACATTATAAATTTAAATAAAGGTATTAAAACTATCCATGTAATTATTGCTGAGGAAGAATTTTGAGTATAATATATCTATATTATTTTAGATTGACATTTTTTATCTAAATAATAATTAATAATTTTTTGAAACAATATTTCAATACATTATAATCAAATTACATAATTATTTATAAGAACATATCCTTCAAAAATCCATTTAAATCAAATTATCAAATTTTAATGGAAAAAATGTATTAAAGGAAATTTCAAATGTTATGAAGAATTGTTTCAAATCATGGACTTAATCAAATGCACTCCTGAAAATAAAAAATTGAAAATAAAATTAGATTATGTGGTGATCATCAATTAAAAGGTATATATGAAAATATTTATATTTATTTTTGTGAAAAATGTAAAATTATTGGGACACAATTTCAATAAATGGGGTACAATTTAATAACCCAACTATTTTTAAAAATTATATCATTTTTAAAATATTCATGTTATGAATTAATATTTGTTCAAAAAATATTTATTTTATTATATATATACATTTATTTATTTATTTCATGTAAAAAATTTATAATACCACAAATTTTACATTTATTATTAATTTTAAAATATTAAGATTACTTCATGAAAAAATGTTTTATTTAGAAGTTAAATATTTTTCATTATATTGATATCATAATTGGATATATTTAAAGAATTATTCAATTATTATACATTTAATAAACAGATATTAACATTAACTATAGGGATTTATATTTATAATTATTATTGGGGAAGTATTAGCAATAATTATGGCATGGAATAAAGTAAGAATGTGTTTTTAGCTTAAAATAAATACCCCTTATTCTAAAAAAATATATTATTAATTTATATATTGTGAGTATTAATTTAAAAATTAATCCCTTTAAAAATTTTCCATTATTTTTATAAGCAATAATATCATACTTATAATCTTTAAGTCAAAATTACATTAAAAGTATTTTGATTAAAATTTACAAGAAATAAGTAATGATAATAAATAATAAATGTGATGTATAGTTACATTGACAAAAATTATGGTAAAAGTCTTTAAAATTTGTTTTTATCAAATCATGTGTGCTTATGAATTTAAATGTATATATTTTTAAATTAAATATGCAAATTAATTGTAGTTATAAGTTATGTGGTGAATTTGAATTTGAATTCCTTTTAAAAAATAGTTGGTATTCAAACAGGATTATAACATTTATTAATTTTAATATATTTAAAATGTGGAAGAATAATATAGAAATATTTGTTATATGTTATAACATTTTAGATACAAAAATTTATTTTTTAAATATTTAAAATTCAAATTTCATTTGATTAGTGGTTGAGTAATAATATTTTATTATTTTTAAAAAATAAGAGTCTAAGTGTGAATGGAGCATTACACCCTATTATTAAAATTGAACCTATTAAATACATTTTAAATTTATGGAACATGTTAATGTAATAAGGATAGATAAAAAATTAATTTTCAAATTTAATAGTACAGTTTGAAATTTTTTAGATTTTGGATAAAACATTTGATGACATTTTTAAAATAAGAGTATGATGTCAAATGGAATATTATTTAATATTATTATATATTTATAAAAAATGACATAAAATATATCATAAATCTATGTAATGTGTTCTAAATGATAATATAGTTAAAATATCAAATAAATATTATGCACTAATAAAATAACATTTTTTTGTCCTGAAAAATAAAAAAATAAGTTCGCAATGTTGATGTCATTCTTGTAAAACATAGCTAACGTCAAAATTGGTGGCATCGGGATATGATTCAGAATTCATAAGGTGGTATTAATATTTATGAGATAAATATGATGATGAATCAATTTTTTGGTGTGTATTTATCAATTTTATAAATATTTAACATGATAAAGTTCTAAATTTGAACTCACTAATTTTGTTATGTAAGACAAATAAAAAAATATATTTACCATGTTTCCATGGTAAGAATAATAAAAAAATGTAATAAATTTTTTTAGGACAATAATTATTAGTAATGAATTATTTTTACTTTAAGTCTGTAATTTTAAAGTAAAATAATTAAATAATTATCCAAAATTTTAATGATGTTTAGACACATTGCAAGTGTAACATAACAATAGTCTTAAATAGAGGCTTTGAAATATATTATGTGAAAAAAATTAGAGGATGTATATATTAAAATGGATTTTGAGGATAAATATTATAGGTTATCAATGATTTATATATTTAAAAACTGAATTCCAAAGTTACATGGATAATTAAGAACTCAAATTGACAGATTAACCTGAAAGATCACATTAAATTTGATATTTTTATTAATAGTTTTTTATAAATTAATAAAAAATATTAAAAATATATCTTGTGTCATATTGGGATGAGGATGTCTAAATTATATCTTTAGTTTTTAGTTATGTTCCACTTTTTAATTTAAAATCATATTCTTATCCCTGAATAATTGATTATTTGTAATTTTAGGTTCAAAGGGGTGGGTTTCCGTAATATTTTCCAGCATATTTGGATGTCTCAGTACTATTTCCCACACCATTAGTAAATTTATATTACTCATAAGAATTTGAAAAATAATTAGTAAATTTGTATTGGAAATATAGAATAGAGCCTAATCCAAAATATTGTTGATCTTAAAATTCACTTTTACCCTATCTGAACAAAAATTATGAATTTTTCTAGTGATCTATATTCATGTAATGAGGAAATGTCTTTAGTCACTTATTTTAATATGATCCTATATAAAGATGCATTTTTATTGAATCATGGGGATACACTTTAATGGAAAAATGATTTTTCTACCAATTCTAATTTTTTTCTTACCTTTATCAAAACCCATCACACTATGAAAATTATTTGTATGATTAAAATTTGGGATGGGTTATTGGATGCGAATTCTAAAGGTGTTAGAGATATTTTATTTGGAAAAATTTATCTAAGATTCATCGGAATATATTCCTATTATAGTATATGAAAATTTACTTATTTGATGATTATTGAGTGGTTTAATAGGAAAAGTGTTTTCATATTTTTTCTACCCTATTAGATAAAGAGGTAAGTGATGATTTCTTTTACATAGGCAATGACATGACCCCAAGTCCACATGGATTCTCTTCATTCATATATAAGTAATACTGTGATCATTTTAGCTCTAATATTATTTGAGGAGTTATAAATTTCTTTAAAAATCAATTTATCCCTCTTAGATTTAATGCCACTATTGTTAATTTTATCCCTCAAGTGGTGAGTCTAGAGACCGCTACCAATTTCCAATCTATTTCTTGTTGCAATTTTATTTATAAATTCATTTAAAATTCATTTTCAAATAGTCTTAATGGACTCTTTTATAAAATTATATGAAAGGATAAAATGGATTTTGATGATATTGATGATATTTTTAATGACATATTTTTTGTATATGAGCGTATTAGAAATTGTGCAATATGAAAAATTTATTATAGGTGTGACATAAAGATCAATTTTTATACGTCCAATCTCTCAGTAATATAGTCTGTATTAAATAATATTATTAAATAAATAAAATATAATTTTATATTAATTATGTGGATTATGTCTTGTTTTTTATTATCCTAAAATTCTATTATGATTAATGAAGATAATTATGTTTAATTCATGGGTGAAAAGGATTAATAATGGGTGACATACTTTTTCCATATCTTATTAACCTAGTTATGGAATAACATTCTCAAATTCATTGAAAATACACTTATTTGAAGGGTTTTATATTTTATCCAATGTTCCGTAGAGATAATATTTCGCATGTCATCTTTTTGACAAAAATTTATTATTTTATATAGATGGACCTTTATCAACCATTATTTTATTTAATGATATGAATGATGTTAGTAGTGCATCTAGAATCATAATATGTGATTTTAAAATCGATAAATTTCTCGGATGTTTCATACTATAGGTGAGTAAAATCATTCTAAATTTCCAGATAATTATTGAAGGTAAAATCCAAGAAAAACATACAGAAATCACATCTCTCCTAAGAGTAGTTCTCTTTCTCTCAACCTCCATTGGTGGGGATTTCTATATTTTTACGTGATCTTCTTGGATCTTGAGATATGTGGGTAGAGTATTTCTTGTTAAATCTATCTCACGTTTTCTTTTAATATATTGGAGTCATATCATTACTCTTTCGACAACTATCCTTACATTGATTAACTATATTTATATAAGATTCATTTGGTATTAGTGGAGATGTGTAGGAAATCATTTTTTTCTAGAAATTAAATGACTTAACTTGTTAATTATAGGGATTTGAGTATGAAATGAACTTTTAGATTTAATATTATTTTTAATAATAAATATATTTGGAAGATATTTCATATTAAATAACCTCTTTATTATTTTTTTTGATTCATAATTATTATATTAATAGTTTGTGTTATCAAAAAAAAACCTGGTTAAAATATTATTTTCATGGGTTTTAGGGATTTGTAAAATTTAGGAAAAAAATTTTGGTTTATATACATGTTTTTGGTTATTTAATATAGTGTAAAATAAGGTGACATCATTTTACTATGGTAATTAATGTGGAAATTATATATAATTTAAAATAATATGTGAAGAAAAAATGGCCCCTCGTTTACTTATCCCCTTTGCTATGTAAAAACATGGATTCATTATGTGGCTAATAGATTACGATAATTTTTTTACTTGGGTAATATGTATCAATTTTATTACTACTAATTATGCCATTTTCATTATTTTAATATGTTTCATGAATCTATAAATCACTTATTTATTGATCATTATTTTACCTCCAAGGTATTTATGAAGTTAATGATATTCTTCACATTTCATTATCTACATATGGTATGAAGTTTTTTTATTTTATTTAGAATCACATGGGGTATTAGATATTTTTTAATTTATTATTCATATGTATGATTTGTTGGGATTAATACCAAATATATAATTCTAGAAAAGAACATTGTTTTCTCATATAATGTTCCCATTATTGATAATAATAATTTGAATGGGAATTATTTCTCTATAAAATTGAACATTTAAAAATTAATAATATAAAGGATAATCATTGTAATAAAATAAGGTCAAGGTATCTCAATTTAATTCTAATATTTTACTAATATGAGAAATGGTGGGTGTAGTTTCAGTTTTTATTGGGATTTTGTTGGTTATATAGGTGAATATTGTTTAATATGGGATCATGGGTTATTATAATGGAACAATAGTTTTGGTTTTTTTATATTTGATATTATTCTTACTTACTATTTTTCCTTGGTTTCGTAGGTGTGGTTAATGTGGGTTTAATGTCTACTATAGAGTAATATAAATGAGAATCAACACAGTTCCTTCCATCATGGGTGTAACTAGAGTGAATTTACAGGAATGGATATCAAATTACTGATTAAATGGGGAGTGAATATCTTCCTTATTGGCATAAATTTCTCTATTTTTTTGACATCAAGGTGATATAAATCTCACTCAGTGGTTGATTAGATTTTATTCTATGAACACAAAAAATGTATTTTTTTTACCAGCATGCCATGGTTTTTAGTGATTAATTGGAAGTAGTTCAAGCTTGGTGTAACATGTCTTTTTGGATATTATATCTCATTTTTTATGTTTTCTTGGCTATAATAATTTTGCTTCTTATAAAAATTAGGAATTATAATATATTTTTTTGTTGATTATGTTGAGGTTCTTTGATAATATGTCCATGAATTCTATCTCAAATTTTTATCAATGGTCTTATATATGTTTTTTATTAGGAATAAAATATTATTTTGATCTAATATAATCCTTAAAAATATTATACCACCTTTGGCCACAATAAAAAGTCCCAAATGGTTTATAATAATGGAAATAATTATGGTAATATTAAACTCCTCAATATAGTTATCATCTTATTCATTATTAGTTTTGTCAATACTATTAAAATTAAAATTCTATAATATGACATAAAATAATAAAAAAATTAAATTAAAATCAATATAGTTTGGAAATAAGTGTATAATAATGAATCATTGATGGTTTTATAATCAATACATATTTGTATTGTGTTTATGTTTGTACAGGTTAAACCAGCTACACAAATAATGATACACTATTATCATAATTATAAATATGAATTGGTAGAAAAATAGTAATTCTAATTATTAATGATATATAATTTTATTTAAAGGTTTATTATTATTATTTTGAAATTAAAACATTTAAATAATACTCAATATAAAGTAACTCGATAATATTGGAAAAGTATCTTCGAATGAGAAAGGTATATATTTATTCCTTATAAATTAGACTCACAATTTTAATTGAATAAACATGTATCTTTGTAAGTCATTATTACATTTTAATTTATATAATATGACCATTAAATAGACGATGAACTCATGAATAATGAATTATGATAGAGAGCATCATATCAAAACTAGACTTGAGCATTATGATATACAAATGTCAGATGATTAATATAAACTACAATTGAATAATAAATGAGTAATGAAAAAAAAAATCAATTATAATAAATAAAATAATTATATATAAAGTTAAAAAATTTATAATTAAAATTCTTAATTTTGATCATATAGGTAGTTAACTCGCATTCCTACAAGTCAAAAGTAAATGTTTGGGTATTATCATATAAATTTATATTCATTAAGACGTGTTCGATTATATTAATCTATTTTATATGGTTTATGTAAAGTTACAAGATAGAAATTCATCATAGTTTACATTTAGTTATTGGTAATTACCGCAAAATATCAGTCTCTCTCTTTGATTTTATTTAACTCATACATTACCATGGTTATAAAGGGATTATTGACTCAATTAATTTTTAAAATGATATATTAATTATTCATTGAAAATATTTTTCTATGAATGTATAAATTAAACCATTTTAAAATTTTATGCTATAATTACTCCAGTATAATAGTGACTTAAAATTTCTATCTCATAATCTCTTATTTGATTGATTCTCACTTTACATGTTATTATCTTTGTAGGGGGTTCTTATTAAATCATTTCCTTTATTTCTTTAAAGACATTATCTTAACTCTCAGTCAAATGGTCTATAAGAATATTCTCTCTTATATTCTTATTGATATTTTATCATCTATATTCAATTATTATTTTTCATTTCCATCTCAACAAGGAATTGATTAACTTATTTTATTTCTTTTTTTATCTTTAATAGGTAAAATTTTATTCTTATTTATATGGGTTTAAAAATAAACCTTATATATGTTTTATTTATAATATGTTTACTAAAATTATATATGATGATGGTGAGACCTTGATATATAACCATAATTTAATGAGTAATGATTTATTCTATAAATAAAATATATTTCAATTAACTAAAATTTTTATTCCATTATGGTTGACTATTATTGATCATGGATGATATGAATATAATTTCCCAAAAAACATTCATGACTATTTTATTCTCTTTTATATTTAATGTATAGACCATATTCTTCAAACACATTCTTCCTCATTTAAAATTTTTATGTAAATTCAATTATAAGTGTATTTTTGAGTTCTATGAATAATTATAGGAATTTAGCGAAGAAGGGGGAAATAAATAATTGGCATAGGTGTTGTAACAGCTCCAGGAACTCAATGGGATCTCATCAGGTTCTTGGTTGACATATGTGTTTCCTAGGAAATATATTATCCTATGAGGAACCGAATTTCTTATAGTAGGTATCCAGTAGTCTAAAATATTTATGTCTAAATACCCAATTATATTGTTATTTATATGATTTTATTTTGTCCATCGAATGTAAAGTCAATATATGGATGAGAAATAAAGTCTCACTTAGAGGATGAGAATAAGTTGTGTTGAATATATTTTAGATGTTTTAAATGTTAAATCATTAAATTTTATTATATTATGGATTATTTTTTTAAGGTAACATTATTGTAGAGCTTATTTCTGGATGAAAAGTCATGATGATGGAAGAGATTGTGTATTTAGAATTAATGGAGTTAATTTTGTTTCCGGTTGAAGAATATTATTTCAGGGAAAAACATAAATATATAATTATTATTGATCTAGAAATAATTTTAATAATTGAAATGTGATATGGTATATAATATCAGTTATCAAAAAATTAATTTTTCTGATGTTTATGTGAATCCATCCTTATGTCTATAATGTATTAAAATTGATGTTGATCCTTGAACTGTACATTATTGATAAATACAGATTTAGTTTTGAGGGAAAGTTAATTCAAAAACTATTTCATGAAGTCACACATATTAAATCATCAATAATATTAATAAAAATTTGGAGATAATATCCCGAAGTAGTATTTTTTGAATATGTATACATTGATTATAACCTAGATGTAATTTCGATTGTAACATAATATGTAATGGATACTATGATTATGTGAATTTGAAATATGAAAGATGAGGGAATATGTTCAATATAAATTATATATTACTAATAATACATGTATTTATAGAATATAATCTCCACATCAAAAAGATGTTTTTAATTTCTTAGTTTTATGATGTTTGATAAGTTTAAGACGCTCTAGAAAGTAAATCTTAGTGATGAAATCAAATGAATCTATGCTGGTATTTCTATATAAAATATATTTTCAAGGATTTAAAATTAAATATTATTCAATCTAATATAATTGTTAAAGGTATATGGTGATCCACTAATATATTATAGATGTTAAATTAATGTAAAGGTAGAAGGAGTTCTCGAAGTATAGGCCAGGGTAGAATATTCATGAGCCAATCCATAGAGAAGTCTGGAAATATTATTCTTCCGGGATGTTAATAACCAAAATTATTATTACAATGTTATAGTGTGGATATGTATGTAAAGTTCCAAACATATCATATATAGATATTACATCTTAATAGATAAATATTCCTTACTTAAAATATCAATACAATCCATAATTTTATGGGTATAGTTCCTATAAAAACATGGATACTTAAACATTTGGTTCATGCGTGAACTAAATCATCTCCCACTAAGTTATTAATAACTAGTAGCATTATTATACATATCATATATATATATATATATCCATTCTTCATAACTTGAGGAAATTAATCATAAGAATGGGTGAGATCATATGATAAATAATTTCAATAAAGGGAGATATTAAAGATCATATAAGAATAACATGAGAATAAGGGTATTATAAAATAAGAATAACATTTGAAAAAATACAATATATTTCATAGAACATCAACATGATTTATGGAATAAATCATGGTAGTTGAATAATAAAGTAATCCAAGAACATGAGATATGATATAATAACATAGTTATAAGACTTATATGTTTTAATATACCAATGAATAAGAAATATTATATGAAGGATACTAACATAGACATTAATATCATTATAGGTCTAAGTAACCCACTTGTGTGAATGTTAAAGGATTGGGATAACCTACCTTGTACTCACTGTTGGGATTGGGATAACCTCCCATGAATCCTCTTGGTTTGGGATTGGGATAAAATATTGTGTACCCCCATAATTTGGGAATTATATAACCTCTAATGTATCATTATTTTTTATCTTTGGATTACCTCCCATATAACCTTATTTTTTTTTTGGACTTCGGATAACCTCCAATGTAACCTTCTATTTCTAGATTGGGATAACCTCTCGCATACCCTTGAAGACCAAATAAAATTAATAAATTCTCAATTAATTTGAGGTATATATAGGTACCAATCATCACATAATACATTATTTTTTGTTCCACAAGGTCATAAAACATTCATCATATCTTAAATGATGAAAAGGAAATGGGTTTCATAAACCTTTCATCATAGTATATACCTTGTGAAAGATACACGTTTAATTAAAATATTGTAATCATAATCATAAACATAATACTTCAAGAGAGAGAATAATAATTATACCATTGGATCATATCCCCAGTAAAACATAATAAAAAAATTTTTTTGTCATTTATGAATATAAATTATTTAAAAAGAAAATTAATACATTCATGGGGATAATATACTTTCCATTTTGAAATGTATTCATTAAAATATTTATATTTTCAAAATGTCATGGACAAAATTTTCTTTGATCATAAAACTATGAAATTGTAAATTATTCTTAAACTAATTGATTGGTAATGATGGTGTAAAATTCTATTTATTCAATACAAATTAAAAATTGATTCCTTTCAAGTTTTCTGTAATAAGTCAAAAGTACCTCATTTAAAAAATGAAAAGAAGATTTGTTTAATTTTTTTTGAAAAAAATTAAATCACGGGAAAAATTTAATTTAATAAAGATTTGTATAATAATAAAAACATTTTTTAAAACATTTTTATAAATCATAAACTTGGGTGAAAAAATAGTTTTTACTGATGAAAGAAATAAAGTAATTTTTATTTTAAAAAATTATTTTCATCTATGTTTTTATTTAAGAATGTAAAAGGAAACGAAAAATGTATTTTTAATAAATAAATATAGGATAATAAAATTAATACGGTTCTTGAGAGGTATATCATAATATTTCGTCCTCAAATATTTAATTATAAAGAAACATGATAATCAATAGGATTATAACATAACAGCATGACCACTTTAGATAATTTTGAATCATATGACCCATGAAAGAATAAAAATAAATTTAAATTTAAATATATTTAGAATAAATTAGTTCATGATATACATTTTATAATGGTATTTATATACACCATTTAAAATAATATAGATGCATAACAAAACAGATGCCCTAAAAAAACAATTTGATATAATAATCCTTGACCTCAATTTTGTAATTTCATCCTACAAATTCACGCATAATGTATAATAAATATAGGTTTTTTTATAAATATATTATATAAAAATAATTATATATATATATATATCATTTCGTATATTATTTACTTATAACCATTTATCATAATATTAATAATAATCCTTGCTAAAACGACATTTTGGGTAATAACTACTTTCTATTTAATGTATGTTTTGGTTTGGTAATTTCAGTCATATTACATTGATCATGGTTCCATAATCTACTTAATTTTAAACATGATATAAAAATAACATATTTTCATTATACATTTATTTAGATTAATTTGAGAATGATAATGATAGAAATTTAATTACACAGTTCATGGAGATTGTAGGTCGTACATACACATGAGCGTTGTTTATATTTTCTAAAAAAATGCATTGAAAGTAAGGAAATAAATATATAATCTTTTAAAAATAATATATATGTCATTGATATCGTATATATTCCTTAAAAATGTCCATATTACAATCTATTTCAAAATAAAATGAAAAAATCATCACATCACTTCATTAAGGTTGTATCCCACATGTAATCATGAGCGATGCTATCATTTTCTAATGGATTAAGAAGTTAAAAACCGTTATTTTATATTAAAATAAAATTAAAATAATTAATTAATAAATATAATATTAATATGTTAAATCCATCACTATTTATACTCATTATAGGTAGTGATGGAAAATAAATTTCATCTATTCATGTGGTGGTAGACAACCGTACTCACGATCAACAGTGTCATTTACCATTTGATAGAGAAGGCGGTAGATATCAGTTATTACATTAACATATTAAAATATTATTATATATTTAATATTTAATTTATTTTATTAGTATAGTTGAATAATAATTTAAGGATTTAGAGGAATAAATACAATAAAAACCATTGGTCATGAATGATACCTCTTCCTCAGAAAACCTCATCAGGTTTTTACCAAAATCATTCCTAGGAGGGTTTCCATTTCAAAATAAGGAATCTAAGATATTTTTATGTAAGTAAAGAAGGAATTTGGGTAGTTATGGTTTGAACCAAAATGAATTGGAAGTGTAAATAAGAGATGATAGGTGGCGCCCTTTTATAATTGACAGATATGACACACATGGAATTTGTTAAAAGAAAAAGTTATACCCATGTTTTATAAAATTTTCAAGGAAAAATAGATAATTCTCAAAATTTATATGATACAAGGTAGAAATATGGCCATAAAATAGGAATTTAAACCCTTTTTTTTATTTTAACCTTTATCTTTTTAGTTGTACACATGGTAAACCCATTTTATCCTTACCCGCAATAATTATTTTTTACCATTTTTACAATTTAGTATTATCTAAAATTAATTTGAAATAATTATATAATATTGAATATTATTAATAAAAATATAAAATATATTATTAAAAATTTAATTTTTCTAATTGGAAAATTTTAATTTAAAATTAAACCTATAGTCTCGAAGAAAAGGCTATTTTCTAAAAAGAAAAAATTCATAAGTATAAAAAGTATTGATTTAAACATTAAAAAAAATGATTATAGTAATATAAATTTGATTAATTATAAAATATTGTAACTAATTTTACTTTTGAAAATTTTTAATATAAAATAGAACTTTGTACATTATTTATATGAAAATTTTGTTTTCAATAAAAACCCATTTTTTACGATTGATAAAAAATTTAACATTTTAGTAGAATCCTATAAATTCACCATATGGTAGCTTTGGATTATTGATTCAAAACAATTTGTACATTTTTTCAAATAAATTTTATAAAGGTGGAAAAAATAATTTTATTATTTTGTCATAAAAGCAATAAAAACCATTTATTTGAGAAAAATATATTTTTGAAACATATTGCGACCTCACTAGAAAAATTAGTTCTTATTCATCAAAATATTTTCATTATAAAAAATATTTATACTTAATTTTAAAAATTTAGTTATTCATATTTATAATGAAAATCTTAATTTCAAGGTTATAATTTTCGTGTTTAAATAAAAATATTAACTGTATAATTTAATTTGATATAACTCAGTGTTATATGTAATACAAGCTATCGAAGAAATTAAATTTATCAAAAAAAATATTTCATAAAATTATTAGTTGTTACATTATAACCCCATAAAATTAATTTCACCATAAAAATAATTTCACTTCGATACAAAAAACTCCATATACTTATGCCTCAAATATCCTTTGGTTCCCCTGTAGCTTCCTCTAGTTGGTCGTTTCGCCATAAAATCTTGACCATGTCAGAGGTCATGTTTTGTAATACTTTACCTATATGATCCAAAATCTACACCGGTTTCTCCTAATATGATTGATCATGATCTAGTAATATGAATTTTTAATTCAGTACATGTTAAGGTTTAGGTATGTAATTCATCATGAGACATATATGGAACACATCGTGGACATGGGAGAGGTTTTTGTGAAAACCCATGCAATAAAAAACAATCCCCACTCAATCATAAATCTCGAAAATCCCAATACACCTAGGGCCCAACTCCCCATTATTTCTAAATATCATAAAATTATTATATAAATAAATTCATAGGAATACATTCTCACCAACTTCATACTTTATATCACACCAAAAATTATCATCATAACTTTTCTATTGAATCTAAGATGCCTTGACCTGCTATGGAATGACCCTAACATTCTCTACCGTTTCTTCAGATACCTTTAGACCTAATAACTATATTTCAATAACATCATCCCATGAGTTTTTAGTTCTAAAATTCATTCCATTGAGGTATTAATAAGGATCTATAAGAAATATTTAATGAAATATATTGTTGAATGAATACCTTATTAGAGGATAGGGATTATCCTAAAAACCTTTGAAATCCATATAATATGTTCTTATAATATCTATTATGGTTTTAATGGTTCTCTAAGACATACCATCTATCTAAGGATAATATGTAGTGATGAAAATAATTTCCATATCAAGATCTTGTTGAATAAGATTCCTGAACATTGAAGTAAACCTTAGATCATTTTCAAACACAATAGAATGTGTTACTACATGAAAACATTCAATTTCATTAATGTATACAATAGAAATATTATCATTAATGAAATATTATTTAATAGAAGATAAGTGTGTTGAATTCATATGGTGATTGACTAAAACCCCTATATAATTTTTCCCATTAGATTCTTTGGGGAGTTCGACAACAAAAACCACGGGGATGTTTATCCATTTCCATTATATTATGGGTAATGGTTGTAACATACCCTTAATTATTTTCTCTCAAAAAAACTATCTAACATACCAAGCAATGAGATAAAAAATCTGAAATATCTCTCTTCATACAACCACATCAGAAATACGCATTAAAATATCTATATATCTTTGTACTTCCTAGATGAATATAGAATGAAGAACTATGAGTTTTCTCTAATTGAACCCTATTCAAATATTGTATGGAGGGGACACATACAAGGTTCTTAAACCTTCTCATTCCATAATAAATAAGGTTAAAATTAGGAACATTTTTTTACCTTATTCTATAGTTATACTCATTATTTATATATATATTTAATCTTTACTTGGATATATGTCTAAACAATTAATTTAGAAATATAAAATTCTCCCCTTATGTCAAGATTTCTAGATCCATTATTTACAGATCCATAAATATTAGATCTTTTGTGATCTTCATTATAGATAAACTAACTTGATCCTTTTGAATCATTGCATCATCCACTTTGTTTTCATTCCTAGAGTGGTAATGTATTGAGTAGTCATGATATTTAATTAGTTCTATCCATAGTTTCTGGTTCATATTAAAATATATTTATGGGAATATATACATTATTTTTTATCAACATATATATCACACCCAACTTCGTAATGATAATTCCTTAATATGATTAATGAAAAAACTAAGACAACTGATAGTAAATAATGATTTGGTTAATTTTTATTCTGGAACATCAATTGTTGTGATGCATAATCTATCACCATATAATTATTTAGGTGAATGCATCCATGTACCATCATTAATGCAAAACTATATATTTCAAACCCTTATCCAATATTGGAAAATTTAAGCACATGTTCATTAACTAAAAATCTCTAAATTTCTTCGAAATTTTCCTCACATCAATCTGTGCAATGGAACTAGGCTCCCTTATAAGTTAAAATTATGATTGGATTATAAAATCACAAATAGTTCATTAAAAAGAGTCTATAATATGTATCAAAAAATGGAATGTTATGGATCTTAGTCAATGTCGTTAGTCTGGGACTCTATTCATTAGACTTCATAATTGATGGATCCATGGATATACCATATCTCGAAATTATATTACCCCAAAATGATTCATTTTTTAGCTAAAATTCATCCTTAGTAATTTTTTTATATAGCTTCTCATCCCTCAGGTTCTTCAGCACAAATCTCATGTTATGTTCACACTCTTAATTTCACTTTTAATAGATAAAAATAACATATATATATATATATAATACCATAAAATAATCAAGGTAATTATAAAGGCTAAATTCATTAAATCCATAAAGATATAAGGTTCATTAGTAAAAACCAATGGATTTATAATATGTTCACAATGTCAATACCGCATACTGAATGATGTATTCAGAATATCATCTTTATTCAACCTCAATTGATGATATTCAAAAAAAAGTTCAATATTTGGAAAAGTATTGTGATCCACATATATGACTATACAAGTCATTTGTATGGGGTGGAGGATAGATTTTCATTATTATGATCTTATTCTACTACGAATAATCAATGTTGAGTCATATAAATCCATATTTATTCTTAACAGAAAATAAAAGGTCCCCCAATGTGACACACTTGTGTGAATAAATCCATTTTCAATATTCTCATAGATATTCTTCATTAGTTCTTGCAACCCAATTGGGGGGATTCTATAGAGAGTCTTTGAAATAGATATAACACCAGGTATGAGATCTATTGAGAAATAAATTTCATGATTTATCAGAAGACTATGAAACTCTTATTTAAATGAATCTAAAAACATATTCACAATAGGATGATAATCAATGTTTAGTTCCCCAACCATCTATGATACACATAGCTGCTTCATTGGAATCAGGACCCATACAATGGGTGCAATTTCCATCAAAAGTTAATACTTAACATTACTCGAATAGACAATAATAGTTTGGATTGTAATATCAAATTTGAATTATAATACTTCTAAATTTATTTGGGATTTATATAGTGAAATCAAATATATGAATAAGATAACATTAAATTCCACTAAAGGGTGGAAGATAAAATTTTCTAGAATACGTTAACAAAAATATTCAAATATGGAAAAATCATATAATTGATATGTGATCATTGTTCCATTAGGTGGTTTATCTAATAATTGTAAATGTAATAATTTAAGAGTTATTTTAATTCCTTTAGAAAATTATTTATATATAAAAAATTGGATAGATTCAGAATCAAATAAGATATTAATAGTTTTAGAGAGGACAATAAGTGTACCTTTGAAATAATTTTTATCATACCGATAATAAAAAATTGTTATCGCATTATATTTCCTTATTTATTTTGTCTTAAGAGGTTTCAGATGTTGATCATCATCATTAACCTTCCTATTTAAGAACTGGTTAGTACAATTCCCTTACTCCATGAATTTGAAACACTAGAGTGTAGGTGGTGCATTATGTAGAAATTTATCACTGTTCACATCATTATCTATCTTCCTCCAATCACTTTGACATTGAAAACTAGATTACATTCCTTCACACACAAAAATCATTTAATATTACCATTAATAAAATTTCCTCATTGTTTCCTTCTGTTCTTCAGTCATTAAAGAATGATCATATTATTTTCTCCATGGTTTTTAGAGATTCCCCTTAAATTATATTTTTTTACTTTCTTATCAAAAACGTGATATTGATTGGTATCTCCACTCTCCATTTCCATATTGATAAAATAATATTGGTTTATTAATTTCTTCCAAATTAAATTTTGGAAAAAAAATTCTAAAAAATAGATTTTATATTCCGTATAATCGACGAACCTTACTTTTAGGTTGGATGATAATATTAGAAGCATACCTCATAATTATTGAAAATTTTTACTCATATGCACCAATGAATTCATTACCCTTATTATTAAGATGAAGGAATTCATTCTCTAATTTCATATTAAAAATATGAAAAATTTACATAATGTAAAATAACTTCTTAAACTCGTCCAACTCCACTAAGTCAATGTCATCTTGTTGCCTTATAATCTTGATAAGAGTTCAACACTGAACAAAATTTCCTTCAAAATTATAGATACATAATATTATTTTTTCATTATCCAAAAAATAGTGAAAGGTTAATATATTTTCAATTGTAATGATCCATTTCTCAATAAAAATATGATCATCCAAATGTTGATTCAATAAGGGTTCCTTATGACTTTTCTATTACTTCATGTTTTGAAAATCACAAACACTCTATCATAGGAAAATTTCAATTTCCATAAGTTTTATCTTGATGATGAAAATTTTCCTTCCCCATGGAAATATATCATTACCATGTTTTTCATTGTTCATACTTCTAGTATCTCTGAATCAAACTCTTTTTATTCCTAAGTAAAAAATTCGACTTCACATCTAAATCCTCAAAATTCTATAAATACATAGCTATAATGTATTATATTTTCAAGATCCGAATTCAGGTAGCAAATTCTATGAAATTCATACACTGAATTCACTGAAATTCAGACTCCGAATTCTCTGAAATTCAGACTCTGAATTCTCTGAAATTCACACTCCGAATTCTTTGAAATTAAGAATCCAAATTCTTAGAAATTGAGATTCTGAATTCTCTAAAATTTAGACTCTGAATTCTCTGAAATTAATACTCTAAATTCTATGAAATTCAGACTTTAAATTCTCTATAATTCATGTCTGAATTCATTTGAATTCGGGTTCCGAATTCCTAATAATTCATAATCTGAATTCCTAAGAATTCATGTTCCAAATTCCTTATAATTCTAACTTCAAATTCCTTATAATTCAAAATCCTAATTAATCAATATTTTGAAATTGAAGTCTATAAAATTATGATTTTGAGTTCCTTGAAAAATATTATTCGAATATCCTTGTAAAATATACTCCAAGGGTTAATTTTCTTAGACTCAAAATTTTATTTTTCCATAGACTCTAAAAAATTGAATCTGGTTGAGCAACCATATTTTACTTACTCTTGTCTGAGTTATAAAAAAATTTCATGCATTCTGTTACCAACTACCTGTTGTTTGAGTGAAACTTGAACAAGTTTCTCTGAAATTCAAGGACAAATATGACCATTGGAGGATGGAGCCGACCCTTGGGGAAGTTCCAATAAATAGGAGCTCATTTTAAGGAGATCAAAACGTGAACATGTGGTTCTATCACTCTAGATATTACATACTGTTAAAGTGATTTTTATATAATGATACTCTCATGCTTTGTGCCTACTGAACATCTTGTTCAGATTGCTTTGTGTGACTCCAAATATTGCTAAGTACATTTAAGGGATTCTTATGATAGGAAGAAAGAGGTTACGACTACCTTAAAGTTAGAGGACTTCCTTGGTGAGGAAGACAGAGGTGCCGACTACATTGATGTTCGAGGGATTGTGGGGATCATAATAAATTTTATGATATTCTTATAGAGGGATTACCCTAGTGTTGGTAAGACATACTTTTCTTGAAAGTTTAAATCAAGGGACCTTTATCCAAGGTTGTTGGATACCCTTCTCTTTGGGATAAAATGTTTCACACTTGTCACTTGTATTGTTTCATGTTAATTTTCTCTTGAATTTTGATTTATAAGGAAAGTATAACTATCTTATACTTCCTTGTTTTGGTATACACTGATTAGTAAGATTCTATATGAATTAATGTAAAATCCTTGTCCTTGTAAACTTTTCATAAGTTTCATTTTTGGAACCATATTTCAAGAACCTATCAAATTTTTTGAACTAAGAGGTCTTGTGAATTTACCTTGTTTAACTTTGTTAAACACATTTTTTCATAATGTGAAAAAAAAAATTATACCAACTTTAAAGGTTCCAAAGTAATTTTTAAAGTATACAATTCACCCCCTCTTCTATATTGAGCATCTACATTCGTATTTCTATCCTACAATTGGGGTCACAGGAGGCCTCTGAAATACTTATATTCATATATAATTTTTCTTGCTCAGTTTTCATTATTCTATATATTCCTTGCTTAGGATTTTTTCCTTGTAGACAAACTTTTATTATTAATAATTTTTTGGTGGAAATGTTTTTTCTTTGAGATAGAAGGAATGAATGTTGGTTCTATTGACAACCTAAATCCTACTAGACCACCTATTTTTTATGTGAATGATTATAAATATTAGATATATCGCATGAAGATATTTTTTGTTAATACTGGAGTAGATAATTTTTTATTCTTAATAGAGGATATAAAATCTCTGAAAAGGAAGTCAGTACTTTCACCATCCAAGAAAAGAATGAATATCAACTGAATTATAAGGTATGCAATACATTGATATGTTCCATTACTAGGAATATATATAGCCATATTTATTACTGTGAAGTTGAAAATTGTATTTGGAAGAAATATTAGGTTACACATTTTGGAACATCCAATGTTATCAAAACTAGAAAAGTTATGCTTAGATATGAATATCATGGTTTTTTATTTCCTTATAGAGAACTATTATTTAAGGTACAACATATATTTAAGACCATTTTTAACATCTTACAATCGACAAGTGAAAAAGTGTTGGATGATGAGGCACTTAGGGACCAGATTATAGACATCATTCAAAGTGAGTGGGAATCAAAGGGAACAACTATTGATGAGAATAGTAAAGTCTCCCAAATTACTCTTGATGAGAATTTTGAAACTCTTTATCAACATGAGACAAGAATTAAAAGAGATTTTTACAATATTAAGAATAATAATGGGAATGGAAGTATTGCCTTTACAACTACCACATATTATATGAAATCTAAGACTTCTTAGAGAGTTACAAGATCAAAATCGAAGAAGGTCACTGTTTTATCAGAATCAAGAGAATGTGAACATTAAAAGAAGGAAATAGCTAATCTTTCTCAAAGGATGAACAAGATAGTTGGGAGGAAAGACTTTTTGTATATATATAAGAATAAATAAAGGTTAAGAAAGACTCTAAAGTCACAGGTTTTGAATGCAAAAGAGCAGGGAATATAATGCCAGATTGTCCTCTGCTTAAGTGAAAAGATAGAAAGGAAAAGAATTATGAGAGTAATAGAAAGAAGTCCGACAAAGATAAAGCTATGATTTTTTGGAATGCCAATGACACATGGAGTGACAGTGGTGGAGGCTCTTCTCAGGAATCCCCAGAATATGAATCTTCTGGATAGAAGAATATTGGTTTACCTACCAAGTTACCTATTGAAAATCATTTTCTAATGTCTAAGGTAGACAATGCTGAATCAATCAAAAAATTTTCCTTAAATGAAAATTATAGTGACGATAAATACTATAACACTTTAGATGATGAATATTCTTTCAATGAAGATAATACTTTACCTACTTATGAAAAACTTTCAAGGTTTTCTAAACTCCTTGACAATGAAAATTATAAACTGAAGAAAAGGAATGATAAGAAAAATTATAGAAATACTATTCTTACTAAGGAAATATCAGATCTTTATAAAGATCATGACAAGAAAATTTATGATTCTGAATGTATTTAAAATAATCTTGATGAAGTTAATTCTGAGAAGGTTAAACTTTCTAAGGATCTTGAAAACATAATTTCTATAAAAAATATTTTTGAGACTAGCTCTACTTCTAAAACTAAATTTTTTGAGGATGAAAAGTTAGTTATTAATCTATAGTCAGATATATTTTCCTTGAGGAAGATTTTTTCAAACATTACATTAGGTAAGTAAAATTTTGATAAGATGTATTCTCAAATTCAACCTCTAAGGAATAGTATTGGTTTTGGTTATACTAGTTCAAAACCAATTTTTAGTAACAATTATTTTGTTCCTAAAAGTGCTCCATTCTAAACTATGTGTCAGTGTGGTGGGAATTGGGAAAAAATTGTTCCTTACCCAAAACTCAGTCTTTAGGTTTTCAAAATGCTTATTTTTCTATAAAATGTGGATTCCTAAAATTTTTATTTCTGAAATTTCTGGATCCAAGAATGTTTGTTTTCCGAAAGTCTAACACTCTTATTTTCAGAAAAATAAGGATAGTACAAACCACAATATATGGTACGTGGATGTTCCAAGAACATGACTAGTAACAAAAAAATCTTTGAAAATATTATTTTGATCAAATGAAGAAAATTAACATTCAAAGATAATGCAAAGGGACAAATTATTGGTATAGGTAACATTGTTCTTCTTGAAAAAACATGGATTTCAAATGTTTTATTTATTGATGGTCTTAATCGCAACCTCATCAGAATAATTCAGTTATGTGGTATAGGTTACCTTGTGAATTTTGTGAATGACTAGTTCTTAGTAAACAATTCCACAGAAGAGTTTATTCTTTCTGCCAATAGGAAAGAGAACGTATACACACTAAACATAGATGACATTAAGAGTCAAGATCTACCATGTCTTATTAGAATGAAAGATCATTCATTGTTAAGGAATAGAAGGTTAAGATATTGTAATCTTAGGAACCTATGGAAACTCTCTATCAAAATAATAAATAAGGATCTACCAGATCATAGATTTGATTCATTGGAAGTTTGATATCCTTTTCAGTTTGGAAAGAAACATAAATCAAGTTTTATGTCAGTCGGTGAAGTCTCAACCACTGATGCATTATAGTTGTTTCATGTAGATCTTTTTGGTCCAACACAAACTAGAAGGACTGGAGGAATATATTATGTATTTGTTGTAGTTGATTATTACACTAGATTTACATGGGTCAATTTTTAATAAAATAGAATTGTTGATTTTTCTAATTTCAACAGTTTTAGAGCCCATGTAAAAATGAGAAAAACCTTCCTTTGATAAATATCCATAGGGATCCTGGAAGAAAATTTCAAAATTATGTTTTTGATACTTTTTATAGTAGAAAATGAATTCCTCATAACATCTCAGCACCCAGAACACCTCAAAAAAGTGGTGTTGTTGAATGAATAAATATAATTATTTAGGAGATAATAAGAACAATGTTGAGTGAGTATTCGGTAGCCAAACATTTTTGGGATGAAGCTACAAGTACTTCTTATTATACTATAAATCGTGTTTTGATTAGAACTTTTCTTAATAAAATCTTTATGAGTTATGGAATGGTAGAAAACAATGAATTTGATACATAAAGGTATTTGGATGCATGGTATTCATTCTGAATGCTAAATATAATCTACATAAATTCGATCCCAAATATGATGAAGGAATTTTCTTTGGCTACTCCACAACTTCTAAGGCTTAAAGAGTTTTCATTAAAAATACTTGTACGGTTGAAGAAATAGTACATGTGGGATTTTATGAAACTGATCCTTTTGTTTCTAAACAACCTCAACCTATATCTTCCGATGTGTTTTTAATAACTGATTATCAACACTTGATAGAAGATCCTTCTGATAAAGAAAATGTCCATAAAAATGTTTCTAAAGAATTTACCCCAGAAGATTTTCTACCCTATGTTGATGAAAAAGATCTACAAACCCCAAATCAGTTGTTTCTAAAGAATCATCCCAGTGATAGTATCATTGGTTATGTAAATGAACCTTTAATAAGTAGAGGTTCTTTAAGAAATTAAGTAGATCATCTAGCATTCCTTTCCCAATTATAATAAAAAAGAACTAATGAAGCACTATGTGATAATGATTGGACAAAAGCTATGACGGATGAGTAGAATGAATTCTAAAAGAATAAAGTATGGACCTTGGATGAACGTCCAAATGAAACTTCTGTTATTGGAGTAAAATGGGTCTTTATAAATTAGTGTGATGAAAATGGAATCATTGTAAGAAATAAAGCAAGATTGGTTGCTAAAGGCTATAGTTAAAAAGAAGGAATAGACTACAAAGAAACCAATTCTCCAGTAGCTACACTTGAATCTATTTGTATTATACTTTCCTTTGCAGCATTCTTCAATTTCAAACTTCTTCAAAAGGATGTTAAATGTTCTTTCTTTAATGGTTATGTTCAAGAGGAAGTTTTTTTGAACAACCTCTTTGTTTTGATGATACAAAACATCATGAACATGTTTTCAAACTTACCAAATCTTTGTATAGAGTCAAGCAATCCCCAAGAACCTGGCATAATAGAATTACATGATTTTTTATTCAAAAAAATTATGTTAAGTGAAATTTAGATCCTACCATTTTTATAGAGAAAGATAAGAAAAATGTTGTGATTGTTAAAAATTATATTGATGACATTATATTTGGTTCCACTCAGCAATATTTAACTAATTTCTTTGCAGATATAATGAAATCTGAGTTCGAAATGAGTATGATGGGTGAGTTAACATTTTTATTCAGTTTTTAAAATTCTCAAAAATCAGAGGGGATTTATATATCCCAACATAGGTATATCAATGATATTATTATAGAGTATGGATATGACAAAACTAAGAGTATAAGTACTCCCATTGGTACCTCAACTTCACTTGATCTTGAAGAAGCTAGAAAACAAGTAGAACAAACATCCTTTAGAGGTAGGATAGGAAGTCTACTTTAATTGACACCAAGTCATCCAGACTTAATGTTTTCGATATAATTATGTTCATGTTATTAATCCAATCTTAAGGAATCTCATTTAAAGGCAGTGAAAAGATTTTTTTGCTACATAAAGGGAACCAGTGAATTAGAACTCTTTTATAATTCTGAATATGATTTTGTTTTAATTTTTTTTCGGATGCTGACTTTGGTTGATGTAGAATAGATAGGAAAAGTACATCTATAACATGTCATTTATTAGGATATGAAATAGTTTCTTGGTCATGCAAAAAACCAACACTCAGTAGCACTTTCTACTACTGTAGCTGAATATGTAGCAGTTGTAATTTGTTGTGCTCAACTGTTGTGGATGCAATACACACTCACAGACTATGGTATGCGTTTTACCATAACACAATTTTTTTGTGATAATACTAGTTCCATTTCTTTAAAAAAAGACTTGCACATCACTCTTGTAAAAAACACATAGATATTAGGCATCACTTTCTTAGATATCACACAAAAAAGGAGATATCATTATTCAATTTATTGGAACATAAGATCAACATGCTGATATTTTCACAAAATCTTTACAAACAGATAGATTTGAATACCTTAGACCGAAGTTAGGAATGATAACCATAAGGTAATCCTCCTTGATATCTTCTTGTTGAAACCTATATCCTTACAGTAAGAAACTCCTTTTCATAGGGGGAGTGCATTTTCTTGTTAGTATAGTTTAAAATTTGTCATAATGAAGATTTTTGTGTTTTAAAATTTTTTGTAATGAATATTTTATGTAGTTTCAAATTTTTTGTTGTCAAAATGTCCATAGTCAATGTTTTCGTAATCAAAATTTTCAGAATCTAATGTTCCTCAAGAAGAATTTTACTCATTAAGAATAAACATTATGACAATACTAAAGGTATGTTTTCTTTCCTATGTTTCTGTTATCATTTTTCCCTTGTTGGTGTTTACTTTTGATTTTAAACTCTTCAGATTCATTTTTTTCCTTAAATCTGAATATTTTAAACCTCAAAAGCTTGAATCCTACCAAATTTTTTCTTTTGGATATCATCTCAATCGTCAGATCTTCTCAAGATGTTTTCAACCATTTAATCAATCAAAGAAGTTGAACCATTGCTTCACATGCCTATATAAAGGCCACCTAATGCTTATCTGACATTGAACTCCAATATCTTGCTTGTTGAAGCTCTTCCCTTCCTACATAAACTCGTACCAAAAATCATTCATCGTTTTCTTACTTCCAAATGTATACCGAAGTCTCTTCTCAGAATGAAATGTCCACTGACAAGCCAATCGTTGAATGGAAGATCTATGGGGAATGGTTAGTCGATCGGATTTTTTATGCCACATATTACTCTATCGCATCCAAGAACATCATGATCAATGGTTGGGAGTGTGTTTACGTATCGAAAACAAAAGCACAAGATCTTATGTATCTAGAGTTGCTAATAGAGTTCTATGAGATAGTATGTTTATTCATGGTAGAAGGCAGAGACAAGTTCCCGTTCAAGTGTTATAGAAGGACATATTTTCTTTCGTGCACTAAGGATTCATGTTTGATTGGAATTCCTTATGAAGCGGATGTTGAGTTATGTACTCACAAGCTACCCGATGTTCAAGGAAGCTTTGATAAAGTGAAGAACATGGGTTTCCTTGGTCTTTTAGAAGTAATAACTCCTAAGATTCTTCTTTTGTATAAAAACATAATGATTATTGAACTATAGGTTCAAGGTTTTATAATTCCGAGAAAGGGTGAAAAGGATACTCTATAGAAGGGTGGCATATACATTCTGGATTTCTTGGTGAACATCAAGAAGATAAATTTTGTTAAGTACTTTCTAGTTATGATTGACAATATCAAAAATAGGAATTTCAAATCAAAAATTATAATGTATCCAGCCATTCTGTCAAAGATTATTGTTCATTTTTTAGAATCCTTCAAGATTATTTGCAGATCTATGTCAAGGAATTGTAAAGTTATTATGTTGAGTGAAGAAACTTTGAGAAAGAAGAATGTTTATTTTTTCTATGAATCCAAAGAATTATTTGATTTTCCAGAAGAGGAGGTACAAGACTTATCATAGAAATAGGAAGTGGCTGAGACATTCAAGAAAAGTGGAAGGAAGAGGAAATCCAAGGAGCCAGAAGAGAAGACAAGAATCCCTGTGGCTAAGGGAATGCAATCTGCACCTCCAAAGCCAAAGAATCCAAAAGCCTATCCTGAAGAAGTTGTGGCTAAATTGAGGGAAGACAAGAAAAACCTAAAAGAAGTGGAGCCTATGATTGGCTAGGATCTTGATAAGGTAAAGGTTTTGGAAGATTTTACTATTGAGAATCTAGAAAAGGTAAAAAAGAAAATATGAAAAAGAAGATGTTTTCTGAAGCTGAGATAGTGCAAACCCTTTTGAAGGCAGGTGAGAAATCCTTAGAGAATTTTCTGGTAACCGAATCATTTATGATAGAACCATTACTTTAGACTTCACGAAAAAAGATTGTAATTACGGAAAAACAACAGGAAGAAGTAGTTGAATAAGAAATAGTAGAAGAAGGAGAAGAACAAAGCAGTGGTGACACTGAAGATGTGTTAAATCAAGTTGTGGAATATCATGAGAAGGAACTTCCTTCTGAGAAATTATCATTCTGAACCTCTTAAGTCAAATCATCAATGCTTCCTACTCCTAGGAAAGATGAAGATAAGAGTTAGGATAAAGTAAATAAACTATCTGGAGAAGAATTCATCAATAAATATTTTATTCACCACGAGGATGTTGAGGTAGGAGCTGAGAAGGGAGAAGTTAGTGGAGACAAAATAGTTCAGTTATCTGATAGTGAACACAAGTCACTTAATCAAAAAAAAGTCATTACGAAAGCTGATAATGGAAAACAAATAGTAGTTGATTCACCTATCTAAATAGTGGTGAAGAAGAATGAAGTCTGTACTTCATCAAAGAGGAATTATATTGAATTAGAAAAAGAATCCTCACCAACCAAAGTCTCAGATTCAGAATCATCCTCTCCTGGACTTGAATTTGTTGTTTAGTCATTTAAAAATGTTGTTGGGACTATTCCAATATTTACTAATATAGAATCTAGATGACAGATGCTTCAGCATTCATTAAATCAAAAATCATATTCAGTATCCATGTTGATGGATAAGTGTGTCAAACTCAAGCCAGATATCAAGACTTTTCACATTAGCTATGATGCTCATAAAAGAATAAGAAAAATTTAGACAAGCTGATCAAGAAAGTCAATAGAAGAGATGTTAATTTTTTATGAATTCCTAGAAATTGATAAGGATGATTTTGACACCAAATACGTGAAGATCATGGATCTCACTAATAGTTTTAAGGAAAAGCTATCTCTTGAAGAAATTACTCGAATGCAGGAAGTGAATGGTCTGAATTTGAAATTGAATTCATTTCCTCATATTTGCAAGGGAGAATGGGATATTAGAATTGAGATAGAAGAGAATATTGTTAAGTAGGAAGAAGTATTAAAGGCTTCAAAATAATCCTTTAAGGATCACGAAGAGAAAATTAAATCCTTAGAGAAGAAAACAAAAGAACAGGATCAGTTGCTCAAACGTGCAGAAGTGGATAACAAGGAGATTAAAAAGCTAAAGAATATTTTGAAGAATCTGATTCCAAAGGAGAAGGAAGGATTATATTTTACAATTTTTATCTTTTGTTATATTTTCATATTTTAAAAATTCTTTCAATCCTACTAACATTCATATTGCTCTTCATATTTTTTGGTTGTTTATTACTAATATTTCATGTACCAAATTGCCTTTCCATTACCTGTATTTCATTTTGAAAATCAGAAAGGGGGAGAAAGAAATGAAAAAAAGAATACTTTGTAAAGAAGAAATTGACTTATGTAAGGGGGAGTTCATCTAAAGGGGATTCTCATCATAAATATTTTTTATGCAAGAAAATGAAAAATCTCAATCAAGAAATTAAGAATATGATCCTTAGTGATTCCCAATCCTAATGGGGAGTTATTCGTATTGACTTTTATCCATATGTAAAGGGAGACAAGTTTTTTATTTATAAGGCCATACAATTTCTATTTCCTTATATTATTTTTTGTAAGGATGTTTGTGATTTCTAAAAATGGGGGTGATTGTTGAGTAAATAAGGGTTCCTTATGAATTTTCCATTCCATCATGTTTTTAAAATCGATAACACTCTATCTTAAGGAAAAGTTCATTTTCCATAATTTTTATCTTGATAAAGAAAATTTTCCTTCCCCAAGGAAATTTATCCTTACAGTGTTTTTTGTTGTTCATATTTTTAGTATCTCTAAATCCAACTCTTTATATTCCTAAGTAAAAAATTTGGTTTCAAATCTAAAACCATAAAATTATATAAATACTTAGATATAGAGTATTTAGTTTTCAGGATCCGAATCGAAGTTCCAAATTTAATGAAATTTTGTCTCCGAATTCTCTGAAATTTAAACATCAAGTTCTCTGAAATTCAGAATCTGAATTCTCTAAAATTCAGACTCCTAAATCTATGAAATTCAGAAACCGAATTCTCTGAAATTCAAACTCTGAATTCTTTGAAATTCAGACTCCAAATTCTCTGAAATTCAAACTCCAAATTTTCTGAAATTCCAACTCCAAATTCAATGAAATTCACACTCTAGATTCTATGAAATTTAGACACAAAATATTTTAAATTCAGGTTTCAAATTACATAGAATTCAGGTTATAAATTCCTTATAATTCATACTCTAAATTCCATATAATTTAGTTTTCGGATTCCTTAGAAATCAGGTTCTGAATTTCATTGAATTGAAACTCCGAATTCCATAGAATTCGGAATCTTAATTCCTCTGAATCCATACTCTGAAGTCTATATAATTCTGATTCCATGTTCCTTGAAATACAGAATCCAAATATCTACTTAAAATAGACTCCAGATGTTAATTTTCTTAGACTCTAAATTTTAATTTTCATTAGTCCTTGAAAAATTGAATTTGGTTGAGCAACTATATTTTAATTAATCTTGTTGGAGTTATAAAATGATGGCGTGCATTCTTTTACTAACTAACCATTGTTTGAGTTACACATCTACATGTCCCTCCGAAATTCAATGAAAAATATGACCGTTGGAGGAGGGAGCCAACCATTTGGGAAGAGCCTATAAATATTTTCTTGTTTGAGCGAGCTCAAAACATGAATGTGTGGTTCTATCACCCTAGATATTACATGCTATTAAAATGATTTCTAGAGAGAGATACTCTCATGCTTTGTGCATACTGAACAACTTGTTCATATTTCTTTGTGAAACTCCAAATGTTGCTGATTACATTCGATGGATTCTAGGGATAGGAAGACAGGGGTGCCAACTACATTAATGTTCAAGGACTTCCTTAGTGAGGAAGAAAGCGGTGCCAACTACCTTGACGTTCGAGGGCTTGCGAGGATAGCAAGACAGTTTCTGATATTCTTATAGAGGGATTACCCTGGTGTGGGAAAGACATGCTTTCTTGAAAGTATAAATCAAGGTACCTTTATTCGAGGTTTTTGGATACCCTTCTATTTGAGTTAAAATATTTCATAATTGTTACTTGAATTGTTTCATGTTTATTTCCCACTGCATTTTGAATGATAAGGAATGTATAACGATCTTATACTTCCTTGTTTTTTTATACTCTGATTAGTATGATTCTATATTCTTTTATGTATAATCATATTCCTTGTAAACTTTTCTTATGATTCATTACCAGAACCATATTTCTGGAACCTAGCATGTTTGTAGAACTTTGGGGTCTTTGGAATTTACCGTGTTTAACTTTGTTAAAAATAGTTTTTCTTAACATTAAAAAAAGTTTTTATACCAAAATTAAAGGTTCCAAAGGATATAATTCATCCCCCCTCTTTTATATTGAGCATCTATATTCATATTTCGAGCCTACACCAAACCACTAAAAGAATATGGATGATTCATCATGAATTACCCAATTTAATGTTGTTAAATCATTTACACATTAGTAGTTTAGTATAATTCATATCTCGAAAATTTTGTGTGAGAATAACAATGATATTTTTCATTATAGATGTTATTAAGTTAGTTTTCATAGAAGAGGAATAATTTAATTTTCGGTAAATTTAGCATTAGAATGGTTCCTTCAGGTTACAACCATTCACTAAAAACAAAAATCATAGTATATGAAACAATAATCACATTATGGAACCACATAATCTTGAAAAATCACTTATTTTAAGTCTAAATAATGAAACCTGATTTTAAAAATTTGACACCATAGATTTTACCTAGTTCATTTATATTCATCATCTATTTAAATATATTATGATGGTTTTTAAAAAGATTTTTAATTTTGAAAATGTATCCCTCATGAGTTTCAATCCAAGTGTATAGAAAGGCTTATTTTCATGCACAAGGTCCCGATCTAGTCAAATACCAAGGGACCCTTTTTGTAGTTATTACTCATAGTTACATATATACTAGAGCCACATCCACTTGTGTGTCCATATCGGGTAGTAACATCGTGTAAATTACTCTCTCTATCCATCAAAAAAATATATAATATTTCCCTATACTCTTATATATCCTTATACATTTCCATATACATATCTTTAGACACCTCCTTAGGGACATCACTAAAATTTCCCCATCATAGTTTCTAAAGGATAACAAAACATGACTATAATAATGACTGTAAACACCTAATATTCTTAGAAATATATATCAAATATTAATAGATAAACATTTGTTACATAAAATAATGATCCATGAATGAATTCTTTGGGTATATTACCTTTGGAAACATGGATAAAAAAACAACCGGTTCCCTGGTGAACTAAATCATCTCCAACTAAATCCTTCATAACTATCTCCCTTATTTTATATATCATACAAAAAACCTTACTTCATATCATAGTGAAATTAAACATAATAAATTTTGATCTCAGTTTCTTTTTAAGGTTAAAATACTATTATATCAGTGATAAAATAATGATAACACAAGTTTAAGTGCATTAAAACATGAAAATGACATTTTAAACCAAGACATTAATTTTATTGGTCATAAACATGATTTATGGCATAAATCATGGTATTTCATAAGACATGAATCTTAAATAAATCAAAGAGCATGGGTCGAGATAGAATTACATTGGTATAAGACATACATTTTTGGAAAATAGATAATTATTGGAAATGTTTTGTCAAGGCTATGAACCAAGTCATTCATAACATATTAAGACTATGATAATCACCCATGTACCTACTTTGAGCTTTCAATAACCTCTCTCATACCATATTTTATGTTTAGGATAACATCACGTGTACCCTTTTGTTTTGGGATTAGGTTATCCTGCCATATTCCAAATTTTTTTATTCTTAGAATAACCTCTCATGTACCCTTATGTTGTGATCTTAGGTAACCTTTTGTGTAACCTTCATTTTTAAGCATAGGATAACCTCCTGTGTACCCTACTTTTTCTAGCTTGGGATAACCTCATGTATACCCTTTTAATTCATATAAAATTAATCATTATCTAATTAATTTGTGGGGAAAATAGGTCCATCCCATCTCATAATCCATAAAATTGTGTGTATAAAGATAAAAAAATTGTAATCATATCATAACCCATGAAATCAAATGATGTTTCATAATCATTTCATCAATGTATATACCGAGGGAGAGAAACGAGTTTCATAAAAATATTGTCAACATAATCATAAAAATAAACCATACCGGGAAAAAATAATTATGGTAACATTGTATCATATCCTCAATAAAACATAATAAACAGCAAAGATAGTGTTTTTTGATGAATATAAAATCCATAAAGATATATTTGAAGCAGTTTTGAAAAAAAATATTCTTTCTAATTTGAAATATCTTCATTAAAAATAGAAAGTTCCCAAATATTAAGGAAAAATATCTCTTTGAAAATATCATTGAAATCATGAAAATTAAATTTCAAATAATTGTGTGACTATTATTGTACAAAATTATATTTATGTTATTCATTTTAAAATAGATATTCTTTTATCAATTTTGGAAAAAAGTCAAAAGTTCTTTATTTGGAAATTTACAAAAATATTACATTAAAAAAATTTAAATATTAAAAAAATGGTAGAAAATTAATTTAATTATTTTTGAGAATTTTAAAAACTATCTTTAAAATTTTTAGAAAAAATTAAAATGGAAGAGAAATAATTTTTAACAGAAGAGAGAAATAAAAGCATTTTTTCTTAAATTTTTTTTTTCATCTCATAATTTCATAGAGTAGAAAAATAAAAGGATAATGATTTGTATATAAATAAACAAAGGATAAGAAAAGTCATAATTTTATTGGGTTGTAGATAATAACATTTTATCGTTAGACGTTTAATCATAAACAAACTAGATAAGTAATAGGATTGTAACATAAATCCATTAACACATCCTTTATCTATCCTATATCCAACTTCTAGACCCATCCAGTAAGTAATCAAATCACACATAACACATGTTTCCCTTGTTTAATTATACTTCCATGAAATATGTCTGGGTACAAAATGGCAACTGAATATGGTGTTTGTACAACTCATTAAGCCAACACCCACGTTGCCTAAACAATGTACACTGAATAAATAATTAATTAAATAGTATGATAAATAGTGGATCAATAAATAAATTAATGCAAGATATAAAATAACCCTTCAGACTCTCATGCTTCAAGTTGAAACCCTGGGGTTATACAGACATGCATTAACATGATGTGGGAAGTCTTCATCCTTGAAACATGGTGAAATGACTGGAAGGAATTCCATGTCCAACATATAATTTCTCTTGTTAGGGAACACCATGTCCAACCCAAGGTCTCATTTATGGAGGAATGTCATGCGCAACCTATAATTTCATCCGCTAAGGAATGTCATGTATAACCAATAATCAGTCATGAAGTAATTCCATACCAAATCGATAATTTAGTTAAGAAGGGATGGCATGAAAAATTGATAATCCATCTAGGAATGAATTATATTTCAAATATATAAGTATTATGTGAAGAAATTCCATGTCTAACTAGTAATTTATCTAGTAAGTAACACAATGTGAAATTGTAAATTCATTCGAGATGGAGCTCCATGTCTAGCCGATAATTTCATCCATAGGAATTATGTGACCAAGGAGTTATACCAACTCCAAAAAACCAAGAATCCATTTATAATACAGGAATCCCAATTAAAAACATGTCATGATATTTCATATTGCAAAATTTTCCAAAATTACCAATTATCCATCATTTATCTCATTATTCCGTGTTACGAATAACACAAATAATTATAAAAAATTTAAATTCAATGTTTCAAATAATTAAATTTAGCATTTTCATGATAGTCTAAAAATATTCAATAATCTATATCCCTTTTAATACTAAATGGCCACTTCAATTTGAATGATTTTATGTCATGTTAATCACACCAACTTTATAGGTTAAGATAATTCAATATATTAAGATGAATCATAACCAAATTATATATTAAAAGGTCTATAGGTTAATTTCACTCATCGTCCAATAGAGATTCAAAGGTTATCACACCCATTGGGTTGTCACATGTCCTAATCCCAATGCCAACAGACCCAATGGGGTCCAAGGGAGTCGTGATTATATAATTTAATCAAAACAGTGTCTTCAAAAATGGATTAGGTCACGTATATGGTGTGCTAATGTGATCAAAATTATTTCAAATAACAGAAAAATAAAATAGATGTTATGGAGTCGTTCTAGGCCACCCACCATAAAAGCATCGAAGATGTATAAATTCATTAACCTTGAAGGTTGAACCATGTTCTTCCTTGCATACCTTCTTTAAATACAAGGAAAATTATATCAACATAATAAATCATTCTTATACTTGGTTTTGATAGTCCTCAAATATGGTGATCCTTAAGGTAAAACTAGTTGAACATGATGGCTAAGAAAAACCCAGATTCATACCTTCAACATCTAGGTATAGAACTCCAAAATAAAATGGAAACTACCTTTGGATTGAAGAGAACTCTCAAAATCAACTATGATATGGTTGGAATTCATGAGAAAAGGTAGAAATTGATATGAGAAATACAGGGCATGAAAATTAAAAGAAAAAAAATAAGATGCCCCATTCACTGTGGGATCTTGGAATTCACATTGCTAAAGATTATAATTTTACATATTCTAAAAAACGCATTGATCCATCTTTTAAATCCCTGAAAACCAGTTCACATACGATGTAAAAAAGTCAAAGTTTTTATCCAAAACCATTAAATTGTGAATGAATCTCAAGGAGAGGTCATCCTAGAACTATTGACATCATGAACATAAAAATCATAGTGTGAATTCATTCTTATGTATAGACTTCATCTACTCTTTATTTTCTCTATAAACACCATGAAAATACTAACACATCTAGGTATATGGGGTCAAAAACTAGGGTTTCCAATATTTAACACAACATAATGATGATTAACAGAAAAATATAAAGAGATAAATACCAAGTAAATTACTAAATCCCACAACCTCCCCACCATATGACAACACATCCCAAAGCATTTCTCCAATGAATTACAGCAGTGGATCAGCATACTTGTCTAGAAACCACATTCTCTTATCAGACTCCCTTACCTAGGTCTTCTCTTTGACATGCCCATTCTGCCATAGTACTCACACTACAAGAATTTTATTACCTTATAGATTCTTCTCACTACATTCCATGATATGAATGATATGCTTCTCAAAGGACTCAGCTACATCCACCTATATATCATCAATTTATATAATGTGATAATGGAAATGATGATATCTATAAAACTATGACTTTGGAAACACATCATTCATAGATCTGTAGCTCTATGAAAGGACCAAATGATATTCTACTGGACCGACCCTCACCAAAATCTCAAATAACCAAAAATACATGGAATCTAGCTTCCCCTATTTCCCAAAAAATCATTTTCCTAAACTAGGTGACACCAAAAGAAAACCCCAATGACTGAAATAGAACTATAGAGTTCATCTATGATGGTAATTGTATGATTATTTCCATCTATACATGAAAAAAAATACTCCTAATCAAATGAACCTAATTTTTTGTCACCATCATGAGACTGTGTCCAAAGAGTGTTGACTCACATTCCACTAACAAAGAGGCGAATGGAATGACCTTCCATACAATGGCCAGAAAGGAGCTATTTGGAATACTGACTAGAATCTATTATGATTGGATAACTTCACAAGTGCAAGATGATGCTCCCACGATCTACCAAAACCATTAGAACATTCTTTTAGGATATCCTATGTCTTTTGATTTTTCCACACAGATTTTCTGTTAGTCCGAGCATAATAGGATTTACTCAAAAGAACATGTGATCTCAGATCCTCCTGATGGGCCTACTAGAACCAATTCTTAAAATAAGAAACATTATCTAAAATGGAACTCCTTAGAAACCAATGAAAATTAAATATCTCCCCATGTAATGAATACCCAGATCACCAAAATTGATGGTATCCTTGATTGAAAAGTAGTGGGATACCTTCATCAGTCAATGCATGATCACCAAAAATACATTATAGTTTGGGGGTTCCTGGGAAATCCCGTCAAATGAACCTTGTATCATCATCCCACTTACAGTTTGGAATATGTAAAGGATGAAACATCCTAGAAGGACATTGATTCTTATCCTTTACTAGATGATAGTTTATGTATCATGTTATACCTATTTAAATGTCATTATTAATCCCTATCCACTTCAACTTCCTATAGACGTAATTATATAAAATTGTCAATGCTGGATATACCATCCATTTAAATGAATGAATATCCCTCACCTACTCCTTAATAATGCCTAAAATATCCTATACATGACCATGGATAATAAGGAAATAATCTCTTATAAGAGATCATCTTGATGGGGTCACCCCACAATAAAATAATTCACTTAAAGATAATCTATTTTGATCAAATAACATCCATATATTGATTTAGTTTAATAGAACATAACCAAATAATGTTTAAGTCATAGCTTATCATCCCTACAGATGAAAATTATCTATACACATAACTAAAATGTGTTCCATCAGCCTCTACATGTAAAATGACTTATGTTCTACCTCTGGATGTAATTTTTAGCTCAAGGCATCAATAATGATGTTTCACTTCCATAGAGCGTAATGCAACATAATGTTAAAGGATTAAAAATACTCTACCCACCCCATCTATCAAATGTCAATGTACCCCTCTTAAAGGATATAAATGAGGTTCTTATGGTCATTTTGGATAGAATAAACTCTCACATAATAGATAATTCCACCAAAATACTAGTGAGTATACCACTGTAACCAACTCTATATGATGAGTCATATAATTCTTCACGTGTAATCTCAACTTCATGGATCCATAAGCATCCACTCGATCTTCCGGGATCAAAAATTCTCTAAATATAATTCTAGATTCATCTTAGTACATGTTAAATTATTTACATAGAATAAGAATGGTGAGTATAAGTGCAAATCATGCTCTTCATATCCTAGAAATCCATCTCAAAAGAATTTTACTAAATCTCACCCATTACTTGTTTGACTTGGACATCTGTGCTACTAGATGGGAAAATTACTAGATAAAATGGGGTTAATAGTCTACTGGACCCAAAAATATCTTAAAATCAAATTCATTCATGAGGTGATATCAATATACCTTACCTAAAACCTTCTCCAAATCCACTGACACTCCAACCTATGAGATATAATGTCTTTAGTAGTGAAATTTTACAATCAAGAGGCTATATTTAAAAATATGAAACTAAATAAAATTATCTCTTAGTGTACTCGTGATGATGTCAATATATCATTTTTGTTTGTATGTAGACTAGTATTAAACCAAGATATAATTAAAAAAATCCACCACAAACTGATCCATGAATAGATAGAAGATTTTATTCATTATGAACCTAAATAAAACTTATGTGTTTGTCAGACCCAAATACATAAACTTAAATCCATCAATTTGTTGCTTCTCCTAAATTACATATGGTGCATGTCTGATGTTCTCACCCTCAACTGATTCTACCCCAAACTCAAGTCAATTTTAGAAAAAACATGGGAACCTCTCATCTAATCAAATAGATCATTGATGTGCATAAGGTGATATCAGTTCATGACCGCAATCTAGTCCATTCTATGATAATCCACACACAGGTGAGAAGTCTTATCAAAGTTCTTTGAAAAAAAATTGGATAACTCCATGGTGTGGTTCTAGGCCATATGAATCCCATTTTCCCCAGATATTCCAACTAAACCATTAACTCATGAATCTTCATTTCTTTCATCCTGTAATGTGGTATAGTGGTTGGATTTGGTCCTGAAAGAAACCTGATAGTTATCTAGATCTACCACATTGGTATTAATATGAAAAACTCTTCAGGAAGTACATCATATAAATAGTTCATTACTAGAGGAAACGTACCCTACTATAACTCACAAAAATCCAAGAAAAAGCCTTCTATTTGAGCTGTGAGAGAATCTATTCTGCACTAAATTGGTTCTGCATGAACAATGTGAAGATCCCATTCTCCCTAATGGGTATAGGTACCCACTTTTAGTGATTAAAAAGTCACTATCCTCCTATAATAAATTCAATGAGTCAGTTATAGAACTATCCAAGCCATATAAACAATCATATCAAATCATACCATTTCTAGTATAAAAACCCACCAAATGAAAAAAATATACCAATTTTAAGAGAACACTTATTGATGTATTTTATACCATCTTACGGCACCCATAAAAGTGTGTCAATTATCATAACATCATCCAATATATCTATTGATAACCCAAAACAATTTTAAAATTTGGAATATAGAAAGAAATGTGATAATCTTCTATCAATGAAACAATAGAAAAAGGTAGACAATACAAGAATACTACATATGATGGAGGAAGTCACTATCCAAAATACATGAAGTACACTATATAACATGGAAATGACTATCCCCTGGGACCCAAGATCTTTTGTAACTCCATTGTGATTATCCCATGAGATATTAATAGTTCTCCTATGTTGGGATTCCATATCCCCTACCCAATCATGTGCATTTGGTAATGCTCCATCTAACAGTCTGTTGAGGGGTAAATGAGACTGTCCCAGACTCTGATATCTGTCTGCATCCTCTAACACCACTATTTTGATGATTTTTTCTACCAAACCCATATATGTTGACCAACATAATATATTAATGCACACTACTACATGATAAGGACACTGTGGGTTCATGTGGCCAACCCTGTGACACTGAAATCTCTACACCATACTGCAATCCGGAGATGGATTCCCACTACCTTAAGAATCTCTTCTAGCCACTATCCTTGTTGTAACTATCGAAATGATGCATATTGATGTATGATTATGGTATTCTTGATATTCCTTCTATAAGTAAAGTATCCATCATAGTCTATCATTGACATGCTCCCTGGCACTAGTTGCATGAACTTCCAATCCCTCTAATCCCATAACTCCTCAAGAGATAATTAGATCAATAACTTCTCATCGATGTAATTACAGGTTATGTCCCCTTACTACCAATCTTTCTCTATGATTTCTCCCATGTAAAAAGATATTACTCTAGAATATAATAAGAAACATTCAATACTAATGTATGTAGGTGTCTCTTGGTTCCTAAAGCTCATCTCACTGAGTCAATAAAGAACAAATCTACCTAGGGTCCTCTTATTGTAGTGAATACAGGTACATGATCCATTTGAAACACTCTCATTGGATCCTAGATCAAAGGTATAAAGTGATAAATATCTTTATCTATGGATTTCATCCCCATAGAAAACTATTACAAGGATGATAAACTATATAGATCACGATACTTTCAAGAAGTTATGATTTAAATATATTAGGAGTTTTCTAATTACCACACCTCTTAAACTCAACTCGATGATGATGGTGAGTCATTTATTCTAAATGGTAAACAAACTCCTTAGATCACATGATACATGGAATGATCAAACTCAAGAGGTTAATAATCAAAATATTATAACTGGATCAAAGTTACTCTATACATAAAATAACATGTTAATTAGAAAATAATAATAGTAACCATCTAGTCATTTCTATCAAATAAAAAAGTAACCATATGTAATATTTAGGTAGGAAGAAATATTTCATTAAATAAATATGTCCCTAACATGAAAAATTCATGTCAAAATATATCCCTATATGCATACCATAATAAATTAATAATCAACTCATTCCTTTCCTCCCCTAAATAAAATATCAATAAATAGTAACATCAAAAAAAAATTGAATCACCCATAGTTAAATAACATAAAAATGAAGTAAATGAAAAACAGGAAAAATAATCTCATCCAATAGAACATGGGTTTCTCCCAAAACATGGGGTAACAACTCCCATGCAGGAAATAATTAGCAAGACCCAAGACATTCTAATCTCATACAAACCTATCCCAAGTAGAAAAATAACACAAAAAAAAACTCCTTTAATTCTATTTGGTAATGTTTTTTTTCTATTACTCCCTCACTTAACTGAATTAGGTCAGTACGAGACCTCAAACATTCTTCACCAAATGATAGAGGCTACAGATTAATATTGAGGGAGCATGAAATATAGTGGGGTGACTACATCCTATGGTATAGAGTTTCAATAACTGATTAAATCAAAATTATTATAATACCATGAAACATAAGAAGAAATAAAGGATAAAACAACGATGATACAAATAATATTATAAAATAATATCATGCCATAATGTATTCCAAACTAAAAGGCATGCATATGTTCATATAGGAAAACTAAGAATAGACTCCAAATAAAAACAAAAAAACACATTTCCAAAATCTATCCTCAGACTCATCCCTATGATCATGTACTGTCCAATAAGAACTCAAATCATGCACACAGATTATTTCCCATGTATAATCTATATCCATGAAATCTACCCTAGTACCAAATAGTGCTCGAACTAGGTTTCAGTACAATTGTTGGATCAAAAAATGATCCATTTAATTCACCAAATCCTTCCAAACATGACCTCAGATCATATCTCAATTTGAAAGCTTGGATATGACTATTCATGGAGGCAAACAGTGTAACAGATCCAAAGTTATGGCCCTTTAAAGTTAGAATGCTGAAAATGGGCATCTATGATGAATTTGGTGGAAAGTATTGTTTTTCCCACAAGAAGGGAAATTTGGTGCAAAATAAGGGAATCTTTTCTCAAAAAACAAGATATTGTGTGAAACATATCACACAAACCTTTTATAAACCCAATGTGATGTTGTCTTCTTCCACAGCCACTAGAAAAACATCTATGTAACATGCGCGCATGATTCGAGATGCGTGCGCAAGATCGACATCCATGCACATGATTCTTATGAGCCAAATGAAAAGTATGTCGTAAATGTTCCATGAAGTCCTAGGAAAATGTATAAAGAAGGTGTGTGCCAGTTTTTAGACATGTGTGCACAATTATGATCTGTACGCAAGACTCTTACGCGCCACACCCAATAGGACATCAAACACCTGTATGTGCATGCACCTTCCATTGGGTCCATAAAATAACTCTTCTACACTCAGAATCAAATGAGCCACGACTCAATGTTTATACTATAAATACAATTGCACAAACCTCCCCTCAAGGTAAGTCTACAATGGTTGTTTTCCACTCTAATGTGCATAATACTGCCACTTTTATGCCTGCATTGACCAATGGAACACTCCATGTGAGATCTCACGTGACATTTCCCATATGGGTCCACCTTCGCACAGTCCCATAATGGGATTTTCCTTGTATGATATATTTTCATTCTAATCCACGTGCATGAAAATCTCCTCTTGCATGCCTGATTCCATTCCTGCATGCAAGATTCCAGACCTAACTACAATACATCCTATCTTTCGAACCAAACATTGAATGTTACGCGCAATAGTTCCCATGGGTCCATCATGCGCGCACCTATTCTGTACAACCCAATCTTGTGCACTACCCATCCTACAGATATCCCATCTTAATTGCAATAGTGTCTAGGCATTCACCTATTGGTCTATTATGTGGGGACTGCACCTGATCACCCCCATTCACGATCAGTGCTAGTCCATTCACTAATGTAACCAACCCCCATGAACAATGGAGAGTCCCACCACAAACTTTTGAGGCACAATCACTGATATTTTAATTTGTACACTTATTCGCATTCACCTTTGACCTTTTGAATACCATGATTCGAAATACTCATGTTCACCTCATGAAACACCTTTCTTTTGCATATTCGTCTTAGACCCTTTTGTATGTCATGATTTGGGATTCTCAACATAAATTCACTGAGTACCATGAGGTGAACCATTACTAAAGAAACTCATCAAAACACTATCACATGACTCCTATGCCAGGTTGAACCAGAGAAGGCCTCTCTTGCATAATTCTCACACCATCCATTGTGGGGCACCATATTCCTAATAGTCCTCTCAACATGACTATAAATAGTAGTATATCCTATATGAAAAATATAGGATGAATCTTTCTCCAAATAAAAGATGTCTTATGTGCCAATCATAAGATGTCAATAGACCACACTACATGACATTAAACTATAGCATGGCCATCATTCCATAATAGGGCACCTCTTATTACGAATAAGATATTCCTTATACACTAAGCATAAGATGTCAATAGTCCTCACTACATGATTGTAAACTATAACATTCCCTATCATTCAATAATAGGGTGCCTCTTGTTCCAAATATAAGATATCATTTATGCCATGCATAAGTATACAATAGTCATCACTACATTACTTTAAACTATAGCATGCCATATCATTTAACAATAGGGTTACTATTGTCCCAAATAAGCGATGCCTTATTAGATAAGTATATGATGCATCATTCCATGATAATAGAGGATTTATTTCATGAGCGTTGGAATCCATTTGAGAATTCCATCCCTCCACCTCATGATTTTTGTGTACTTCATTTGGATATTCATCCTATTTCATGTCTGATGGGACCCCCTAATGACCTACTCCCACGCCGCTTCAACTCACCTACCATTCCGGTCCAATTCCCTTAATGACTTTGGATAACACATTGATTTTGGCCCAATGTTTTGAATATGGTCACCCATTGTCCCTAGTTTTTTTTCTTTCACCTCATGCTAATGCGATGTGGATGATTCATTTCGAATATGTCCAGTAGTTATCTCTCTTCTCCATGCCTCCATCATTATGTTAAGAATGTTGTCCATATTATTCACACTTTTCAACTGCCTTTTTTTAGATTGATTCAAATTACCTTGGTGTTATCCTTATTGTGAAATAGCACATATGTGTAGGCCTCAACTATATGCATCATCCCACTTGTGAGTTGTTATTCTCTCATGGATAGAATCGGTGAATAAATTATGGGACAATTCCATGAATAATCCCCATCCACCAATGTTGATCCTTAGGGGCCCCCAAATAGCTTCAATGTGTATGTCACACCCACCATTTTGGATTCATAATGACACCCAGACAGATTCCTTGCATAATCCCCATCATCAATTTTTCTTATTTAGAGACACCTGGGGGGGACTCAATGCATAACCTCCATCCACCAATATCGCTCTTAAGCCGAACCCGATCAGTTTCTATATTTAATCCCCATCCACCATAACCACCCCTTAGCAGCATACAGGTATAATCCATGTGTAAGCCCCATCTAACATTCTCAATACATAGAGTCACCTAAGAAGAATCCATTCATATTCTCTATCCACCTTTATAGCTCCTCAGTGGCATACAGGTAGCTCCCATGCGTATTCCACATCCACCATTTCCTCTCCTTTGCGGCACCTGAGATTCATCCATGTGTAAACCCCATTATCCAACCTTTGTGGCCACACCTTTGCACCATGATCATCAGGTAACTTGTTGCTTGATTTTTCTGACACATATCACAACTCATGTGATATTAGAGAAAATAGTGACCATGACATCCTCTTTGGGCTGCTAACCACACATAACCTGCATTCCATACTCTGTCAAACTACATGTAATTTGATCATTTCCTTTTTAAATCAAGGAACATAGGAAGAATCACTGAATTTCAAGAACCTCACACATCTATCATAACCACTTCATGACAGTTCACCCTCATCATACAAGACGTTAAACATTATTTCCCTTTAATCCTCTAGGACATTAAACTATATACTTTCGAATTGTGTGGGTTTTGATCCCTATCTCATAGACATGGTATGTAGGAAGACACTATGTGGATAAACCCCAAACCATAGTAATCATTGGTGTCCCCTTTTTAGGGACCCACATCCATGGTACACCCCCAAGTGGAATCATTCAAATTCCTAGGACATCTTAGTGCATAAGTCCCACACTCAATCCATACAATTACAACCATGAGTTTCCCCATTGTGATGGGATTCTAAGAATGAATAAGCTCTAGAATTTCTTAGGGTCGATGTCATTTGTGGACACCCAGATACAATGCCCCATCATGAACTATATGGACATTGATTTCTTGGAATGGGGATATGTAGGAAGCCTCCCTGTGGTTCAAGCCTATCATTAATTTCCCATCATGGGATCTCCTTCGAGCCTTTGAATTTTTGGAATACCATGCACTATCTCGTACTTTCTATATCCTTGAGCTCCCCACACATAAAGTCCATTCACGCGGTCCGTATTTTTAGGTGTCCCATCACACCACTGAACTACGTGGACTATGATTCAAATTCACAAGGATACATAAGAATCCTTCCATAGGTTCAATCCAAACACTACTGTTATCTTCACATTAGTTGCATCTCATTCACCATCAACACTATTGGTTCCATCTATAACCATCCATCCCATTACATGCCCGAGCTGCCACATACCAGTGAGATCATGACATCCGTCCAATTGCTACCATTTGATGCACCCATGCCTCAAACCATGCATAAGCCGTACACAATTCAGATCCATCAAACCTTGAGTGTACCTCTGATGATGATTAAATAACCATGTGTAAGACAAAACATATATCCATATCTTTTTCCTTTATTTATAACCTGATTTCAAGCCTCACACATCAAACTAAAAGGGTTTTGATCCCTTCCTTCTAATCATGGTATCTGTGAAGCCTCTTCGAGGTTCAATCCCAGCCAATGGTAAACCTTGTTGTACACCATTATAGGGTTCACTCTCCCTGGTATGCCCTTAGTGGTGTCCATATTAGACTTCACATTGTGATATCTTCCCATTATGGGACACACCACCCCTATTCCACTCTCATTGAGCATTCTGATTTATCCATATGGTGTTCCCCTTTATGGGGTGAGCTTTCTCTGATCATCCCTCAGTGGTGTCTAGAAAAGACTTCATTGTTTGATATCTTACCTTAATGGGACACACCACCCTAGTTACACTCTCATTGAGCATTCAGAACCATCCATATGGTGTACCCTTTCTAGGGTGAACCTTCCTGGATCCACCCCCAGTGGTGTCTAGATCAAACATCATGGTGTGATGTCATCCCTTTATGGGACACACCACCCTAGTTCCACTCTCAATTAGCATTCTGATCCATCCATTATTTGACACTCTTTCAAGTGTTTTTTCTTCTAGATCTTCTCTCAGTGGATTCTAGATTAGACATCACGATGTGATATCTTCCATTTAAGGGACACAACATCCTTGGTCCATTCTTATTTAGTATTATGATCCATCCACCCGATAAAGACTCTAGGGGATCCCTCCTTGTGATATAACAATCTGAACCTCCTCCATGGTGTGTTCTGATCACAAACTTTTTGTCTCCACAAAGATGTTAATCTCACATCCAAATCTATATTAAACATGGGATGTCTGAGGAAAACCTAGGAAACAACACCTTTGTCATAATCGTCTCCTATAGATAGTAAACTCGTAACACACAGTAGGTTAAACATGGGAAGACACCGAAAACCTCGTAGATATTCCTATTTTATAAAATTCCACACATTAAAAATGGGATTCATCAGGCTTTCACACCCTATATAATCCCTATCAATTGGAATTACATGGGTACCAATTTCGTAGAATTTAGAGATACCTTGAAATGTATGATGATATCATCTACTCTGACCAAATATTGTTGACATAACATTACCCTTTGGAATATCATAACCGAAGATGTGTAATTAACCAATGACCACAAGGATATTCCCTCAGGAAGGATACTAACAAACAATTTCTCAAATCTATTAGGGAGACACGTAATAGGCACTATATTCTGAGGTGAAATCTATAGTTGGAGAGACCGAGATCCCATATTCCCATTTAAATTATGAAGAAAACTTCCCTGAAGAAGTGATGTATATCACCTGTCTTTTTGAAATATGGAATGTGGGGCAACACCTGTGTGTCCCCCACAAATATATGTGTTCCCCATCAAAATCATATGAAACAACAACCTAGATTCTTGAAACCTGTGGTTCCTAAACAATCTTGCCTCAACAAATAGTTCATGTAATAGTATGCTAAACACTTAAATTAGATTATAAATTATCATATAATATAAAATAACCTTTCTGAATCTCAAGATTTATGTTGACACATAGGAATAAACGTACCTACATTGGGATAAGGTTTAATGTGTCCATCCTTGTAACATAGTGAAATGAGTAGAAGTAACACCACACGCAACTCTTAATTTCCCCTGGGAAGTAATTCCATGTGAATCATAATGTCGATTCATGAGAGTAAAACCATGTTTATCTTATAATTTATGTTTTCAAGGAATTCCATGTCTAACCTATAATAATATAGTAAGGAACACCATATCCAACTGATAATTTAAGTAGGAATTAATTCAATGCGCAACAGAAAATTCATCAAGGAAGGAACACCTTTACAATTGATAATTCATCTAGGAAGGAATGAAATTATATACTAATAATTCAGTTAGGAAGGAACACCATGTCCATCCAATAATTCATCTGGGATGGAATTCAATGACAATCCAAATTTCATCCATGATAATTATGTGACCAATGAGTTATGACATGACTAAAAATATAATAAACCATTTATAATATTGGACATGCACAACCCAATCATGTCCTGATAATCTATATTAGATAAATTCAAAAATTATCAATTATATGAAAAATTATCTCTTTATAATAGGTTACAAATTATCCCCATAATTAAAAAATGCATATTTCATGTTTCAAATTAACCCATATAATACTTTAATTTCAATCAAACCATATTTCATATTGTTAATATGCTATATCAATTACCATGATATTTTTACAACTCAATCCTTGTGATTTTATATCATGTGTCCCTCCAAATAATTATAGTTTTTTCCAATTCATGATGTTAAAAATAACATATCCATATTCCATTTATCAAGGGTCTCTATATTAATTTCACACAATTTCCAAAATATAGTCAAAGAATGGAAGACCCCTAGTGTGGCCAAAATTCCTAATCCCAATGAAAATAGACAAAATTTTCTCTATGTGAGATATATATATATTATTTAATCAAAACATTGGGTTTCCAATTTAGTTAGGTTACACACATGGTATATTGATTTGGCCACACTTAATGCACTTAATTGAAAAATAAAACAGAAAATAGGGATTTTTTCTCAACCACCACCTCAAAAGTAGTTTAAAAAAGTTTTTAACATCTATGGTAGAACCAGGTTTCTATTTTCCCTCTCAATGAATACAAAAAAAACATTTTAGTAGAATAAATCAGACCAAGATCCAGGTTTGGAAGTCCTAAACTAGTGTTCTTCCCATGGAAAAAATAATATAAGAAGAATGAGAATGCAGAATGAGTGGATTACCATAAATCACTTGGTTTGGAACAATAATATTTAGTGGAAATTACATTTAATTTGAAGAGAGCTATGAAAATATCATAAGGGAAGGCTATATTATAAGAGAAAAGTGATAAAGTGGTATGATAAGCATAAGGAATTGAAATTAAAAGAAGAATTATGGTTTACACCATTCACAGTGTCTTATTATAAATCAAGTATTGAATCCTATAAATTTTATATACACTAAAAAACCTATTATATCAACATATAACCAATTAAAACTAGTTATCATCATGATTGACATCTTAGTCATGAATTGAGAATTTATAGGGTCTACCCAGAACCGGTCACATCAAGAATAAATTTTAGGGGGTATTCCCACACCATTCATGTTGTGGAATGATGATTCATGATATAAATTTGTTAATATAGATAAACATAATCTATCATCTCTTTTCCATCCAAACACTTATGAATTAGTAACCAAAATGAGTTCAAGTAAATTATAACTGTGGTTTAATAGATTTTACCAAACTCAAAAATGTTTAAAGAAAATCATAAAGAGAAATATACTTAAAAAATATAGGATATCACACAAAAAAAAATTATTCCCTTAGTGAGAATTACTCCATGATGGAATTATATGAGGGTACGTTCCAAATTAATTCTTCACAGTGTGGCCTATGAATATCTTATACAAGCAAGGAATCACCCTAAATTTATTTTGTGTGAGCCTACTGTAACAACTCCAACTACGGTACCCCATTGCTGGTGTCTACTTAATTACATTGGTATATTATACAATTGAACTCATATTCAATGATCGATAATTTTATTACTCTTAATGAACCAGATACATACATGAGTACCATTTTCAATTGGAACTAAAAAATACAACATAACAAAAGAAAATGGTCAAAATTATGGAAAATCATTCAAATATATATTAATTATATATAGAGGTAAGTAAAGATATAAAGGTGATATCAAATGATCAATAAGGGTTAAGAATAATGGAATATATCATTAATAAATATTAAATAATTATTATGTCATCATAAATAAATCGAAAAAAAATATCATTTAATCAATAACTTGAGAACAAAATGAATCCATGGATATTATCAATGTTATAATCCCATAGATAATTATAACTGAATTATCAATTATGGAAATGCCTAATATTATAATTCATATTCTCAATCTTTTTGAAATATTTACCATCAAGACCTCAAGCTAAGATAGTTTAATTGAACGGTATTTTTTTATCATGAATCTATTTAAAAATGTTAGCCCACTGGTTTGTCTCATGAGACCTACATACAACGAGGGGTTATAATATTATAGGCTCCACCAGTCAATCCATGTCCAATGAAATCATTATATATTAAATGATAAATTTAATTAATAAAATAATTTCCTTCTTAACAAATATAATTATTGAGTAATGAAAAATAATATCAATATTTTCCCACTCAATCATAAATGTTTCAATGTAAAACATTGTATATATGAATGGTAAAAAGTATTAAAAATAAAAATACCAATGATAAAAAAATATGTTTGTTTTAGAGAAATATAACATTTAATGAAAGATGATGATAAGAAAATTCAATGTTTTATTAGAAAGGCAATGACTATAAAATAAATTATTAGATGAGAGATGACTTTCAATTCATTTGAAAATTAGGTTTTATAGTAAAATAATGTGTTTTAAAGAGTAGAAAAAATAGATGTTGTAAATTTAAAATAATATTTTACAAAGATATTTATTTGTACAATCATTAAAAAATTATAGAAAAAGATAAAAGAGAAAAAATTTATTGTTGTTGGAAAATCCATTAATGTTGTATACATTAATGAGATATGATTCTTTTTTAATTTTATAAAGAAATTCAAAAAACAAACATTTAATAAAAAATAATAAATATTTATTTAAAATCATATAATAATTCATGGAAAACATAAAATGTCCATAATAAATTAAGAATAATATAAATTCATTGTTTAAAATAATTTTCAAAAATATAGATATGTATGAAAAATATATCTAATCAGAAGAGAAATAATACAAACTTTTCAATTTAATATTTATTTTTATAAATCAAGTGAAAAATAGAATAAAATTTGGATAAAATATTGAAAATAATTAAATATCTAGAGGATAATAAAATAGATGTAGTTTAAGAAGGATATATTATAATTTTCTTTCAATGAAATTAATAGCAATCCCAAAAAAAAATTGATTGTAAAATAAATTCCAACCACTTTCATAATTTTAAAATGGTTACCCATTGAATGCGTAAATAGTAAATGAAACCAATATAATTAGTAACAAATATATGTTCATTTGAAATACCTGAAATGTGAATTATATTAACCATATAAAAATAAACAGGGGCATAATACCAAATAGTTCATAATGGATATGAAATTGATACAAATTCCCTTATAATGATTGAATCATTGAGGCATGAATTAATCAATGGAATTTTTAAATGAAAAATTTTAAAAAAAAATTAATAATCAAAATTAATAAAAAAATTATACGTATGTATAGAAATAATTTTTTCATAACATATAAAATCATTATGTAATACCACCCAATGAGTGGGAGTTGAGTTATAAAACCCCTTACCTCACATTTTCCATAGGTTGTATGTTGTTTAATCATTAGTATATTGGTTTAAAACATGATATTAATTTATATAAAAACAATATTAATATTTATAACATTATATAAATTACTCTTATAACATATTATTACCTGTTCCTTATCAATATTTCATTACCATCATTGTTTTGAGTATTAACTGCTTTATTTGATCATCCATGTTTTGTCACGGAAGTCTTAGTCCATATACTTTATTTATTATTCCATCATTTCCATTATATAAATAATGATATTAATATCATATATATTCATTGAATCTTTCATTATTACAATCCATGTAAATTGTAAATGAAAAATGTATAACATTGTTATGTAGAGGTAGAAGTCCACATGTATGCACAAGCGATGTTATTGTTTTCCAATGGGTTAGAAGATAAGAAGGTAGATATGATATCACAATTATAGAATAATATTTATTTCATAAATATAATATATATAAATTTTCTACATAATTATGACTATCAATGGAAAATGGTGATGAAAAACAAATTACACTACTATGTCGATACGGTATGTTGTGTGTACGCATAGGCAATGTCTTCACATTCCTTATGATTGAAACAAATTGTAAAATAGTTTTACCCAATAATAATATTATATTATCATATTAAATTTACTATATTAATTATTTTATAATGACTACAATATATTTATTAGATTTATATGAAGAATGAAATTTGTAAGAGTTGGTAAAGATGATTTCATATTCTTCAATTGATTTCCTTTAGAACTCGTCTTAAGGGACATATGATAAGTGTTTTGTAAATTTATATATATATATATATATATTGTATAATAATATTTAAGTTGATAAATGGACATTTATTGTTCAATATTGAAGGTTCATAGTAGTGTAATGAATAGAATGTATGTGTATCGTTTTTTAAGTGAGAGGAGGGGCATTATTGGAATTTCTTAAAGTATTAAATTGATATATTTTTTCACATAAAAAAATCCAAATTTATATAATTTGAATATAATATGAAGATGGGTAATAACATTTGTAAAAATTTAGGTGTTTTTTCACCATTATCTATTTTTTTACCCATTTCAATCCTTTTTGACAATTATTGTGATAATATAGTAATTTACAATATAAGAGCCAATAAAGTTACCATAAAAGAATATTTGGCCATAAATGTAAAATGGATTAAATTTCAGATCATATTTTATCCCCATTTTCCTATCTCGATATTTTTATGTTTCTTATATAATTAAATAATATATTACATTCATACAATTTATTTCATTTTTGAAACTATCCGTTTAATATGAATGTAAAATCATCGAGAGAAAAAATGTAATTTGAATGTAGCACCTTAACACATACATAATGTATTATAAATATCTACCAGATTAATGGGAATCAATAAAACACACCAATTTTATTACTTGAAAGATTTTGAAAATCATTTATTTTATTTATCTATTAATTGAATAAATATTGTGCCAGCATTGTTTCAACATTTAAGATAGTTATTGAATTACTAAAAAATATAAAAAAATCAATATAAAATATAAATTATTTATGTTCATATAAAAAATAATATTGTTTCATAACATATTTCTATATTTATACGGACCAATAAAATAAATTATAATCAAGGGAGTGACATTTTGGAAATTTTATTTTCTTAAAATAATATAATTTTTACGACTATGTTCAAATGGCTCACAAATGACATATAATTGTCTTTTGGATGTATATGAAAAATTAAAACCCATAAAATTAAATAAAAGAATGATTAGGTTTGATTTTTAATAGTGTGTGTATTTTTTAACCTTAATTACCCAATTTAGAATTTACTTAAGTAATAAATTCTACAACAGTAATTCCTAAAAATAAAAGGTACATACATTCCAAATTAGAACATTCGGATTTTAAATACGGTGTCCTTTTTTTAAATTTATCTTTCAAGAAGCGGTAGAATATAATTATAATATAAACGTGTGAAATTCAATGGAAATAATTTTTTTCAGAAAAATGCATTTCTAGAAATAAAACTTATCTTATAAAAAAGACATGAAAATCGTTTATTCATATTAGATTATTTTAAATAAAATTGATCATATATAACTTTTTTACTATATAAAAATATAATGATTCTTTTATATTAAATTATAAATTGATGTGGTGGTTTTTTCACTCTATTCCACATCCTTTTTATATTTTTTTTTACTTTTTCATACCAAAATGTTATTTTTTATTAAATAATTGATAATTGTTGTGGTTTTCTAACATGGTGTGTAAGATAATCAATTTTAGTTTAAATTATGTGTTTTTAGTGTTCATTATTTTTATTTTCAATAATTATTAAATTAAATTATTCCTGTGAATTTAAATTTTATTTTTAGTTCTTTTATTTTTACAATTTGTCATTGTAGTTAGTTTATCAATTATTTAATTCATTAATTCTTTATTTTTTAAATTATAAGTAAATAAATCATTTTTATTCTCTATTATTTAATTAGTTTAACAACATAATTTTATTCAATTCATATTTTTATTCATTATTTATTTATTTAACTAATTATTTAACTAATTAATTTATTAATTACTGACTTTAAATGTTTTAATCCAAATAAATTCATTCCTTTAAACAATGAATAACTAATTTTATTATTTTACTTTTATTTATTTATTTTTAATTCTTTTTTTAATTCTTTTTGTTAATTCAATTGATTAATTTATTAATATATTTTTTGTTTTATCAATGTTTTAATTAATTTAATTTCTTTAGCTGGCGTTACGGTCACTCTGGTTCCCTCTATTGTTGTGCTACTATTTTCATGCTATCACGGTGCCCTAAAAACCCAGTAACACACTTCATCCTGTCGCTGTTTCTTCTCACGGTTCCACTAGTTCCTTCACAAAAAATTTCGAATCGCAGTGCAATTGTGTCCACAGTGACAGTCGAAACCCTTCACGATTCCACCGTTTGGCCCATTTTCTACACAGGTGCAACAATTTCACCCAAAAAATTGGCACCGTCTTCTGGGACAACAAAATACGAGTGGCACCGTGAGCATCACTAATCATGGTGCCACAAAATCAAGCCATTGTATATCCTTGTTGTCCCACCGTCACCCTCAGCACCGTTTGGTCACCAAATGGTGGCACCACTTCAACCTTTTTTCTACTATTCCATCACAGTGCCCCCCATCTCTTCCTCCACCACCATCACAACAAATCAAACACAAACACCAAATGAAAGATCTGAAAAATTTACTAGATTAGCAGATGAAGAACATTAAAACAAAATATCATGATTTCAAACCTGAGAACCCTAAATCAGAATCTTACCCACACCATGATTTTAGTGTCTCCTCAATGTGAGAAACTAATTCGACCCCATCCGAATATGAGTACACCTCCATCATCGGACCCCTTCCTCCGCTGGAAGCCGTAGTACCCACCGCCTCGCAGCGAATCAGATCACCTGCACTCTCCGGCTTCACCTTCTGCCCTGCGCTACTCCCCCCCTCCGAGTTCATCTCTTCCTCCACCGTGAGCCCACATCGCTTCAGATCCCCTGCATCATCTCCCATGATCGTTGTCATCACTCGACTGACACTCCTCCATTCCGTGATTCCCAATGCCACCACTGCATTCATTCGCCCAAATGTCTATCCACTACCCTCCTTTCCCCGGGCTATTTCGCCGCATCCCTCTCAAAGAAGATCCTACATCCCCTATGTCGAACCCCTTTTCCCCATTTCTCCCTTCTCTTCCACGCCGCACTCACCCCCTCTCCTAATTATTTTTTTTATTTTTTATTATATATTAATTATATTATAATATATTTATATCTATATAACATAATACATATAATATATATATAACATTGTTTAATATGAAATAACATAATTCTAATATCATTTTAATAGTAATGTAATTATAACTAATAAGTAATTTTAATAATTATATTTATGTATTTTAGTAATATTAATATTAAGTATTATAATATATATATGTGTGTGTGTGTGTATGTATTTTCATTAATTTCAAGTAGTGATATAATATATGGTATATAATAGTTCCATTATATTTTTTTATATAAATCACGTGTGTTTTTGTTGTTCCATGTTGTGGGAGGGTTCTGGCTCGGGGCACACGATCCATTCATTTTGTTAGGAGCAATTGTTCCAGTGACCTGGTAGAGGATGTAGCACTGTGAAAGCCCCACATGGTGGCATTTGAACACTTCGGGTGGGATTCTAGAGAGTTCTTTTCATCGAACGGAGGAGGGGGGAACATGACATGAGGTGGTGAAAAATTATCCTGAGGTGATCAAGTAGTGAGGGGAATTTAGGGATGTCAGACGGGGGGACATCGATCATCCATCCATAGGATCTGGAGATCCCTTAAGTCTTCACCACTTTCAAGGAGTAGTGTCTAAGAAAAAGAGTAGCAGATCAACATTCCATATCTCTATTCCTAGGGTGGCACATCGAGCGCACTCCAGTGTTGCATCTAACCATCATAACATCATGGATTGGACCTTTCAAGAGATCAAGCAGGGAGAGGAACATCTTTATTTTCCTAGTTCTCTATTTTTCTGCAAATTATTTCAACATGAAATTCATTGATTTTAATTCTAGTTTTGCATTGAATCCAACCATTCTGTTCAACTAAACTCCTTGGGGGTGGGGAATAAGCTAGATGGTTAGATTTTTTTATTCTAATCCATGCACTGCATATTATTCTAGATCATCTCTCTCTCACTGTTTGTGGGACAATTTTATTATCAAAACAAAATGCATGAGTGAAAACTGATCTTGTTTGAATCTAAATGAAAACTATTTTAATTTGATGAATGCACTGAAAAATGAATCCTGCTCAAATGAGAGATACACACTGTATTCAACTGATAGTTTGAGAGAAGTGTCATCTGACTTTTATCACCATTGGATGGAATGAATTTTACGGTTGAAGGACTGTAAGGTTTATTTCATCACCAACTAACCAGATATTTAATCCGGCTAGTTAACTTAAGTCATATCCGTATTTTATAAAGTTTAGTGCATGAACAAGGCTATGAAATATCAAAATTCAGCCAGTGGACTTCCCCATACTCATCTATTGGTTATTTTCATCACAATCTTTCAAGATGTATGGTATGATTCAGTGCACTCACCAAATATTTATCACTTCCTCACACACCGATTTTAACTCACTTCACTCCAATACCACAATCTGATTTTTTTCGTGTGTGTTTTATTTGTTTTGTTTTTTAGTAGATCACTAAGAACAACATTTGGTCTCTTTGTGGTTTGACCCTGTCTTTCCACTAATTTAAGAAGTATGTAGGTTATAAATTTTAGTTTTTTGCTCCTTCCCAAAGATTCGCATGCGCTCAAATTTTTTCACCATTGATGGGAGGCCATGTGTGATAAAAAAATTCACGTATAACAAAAAGGAAAGAAATCAGAAAAAACAAAAAAAAAATATGAAAATTAAAATTTGAAATTAAAAAAAAATTGTGAACATGTTGTATGAAAACAATTTCTAAGACTGAAAACTTAGTACTTGGTAATCCTGAAATTGATAACCACCTCAATGATTTTAAAAATTAAAATGACAAGATCAAAATGGAAGATAACAAAAATTAAAATATGAATAATCAACTTCCAGATAATTTGAACCAACCTGGAATGATGAACCCACCAGGAAATGAGATAGCGGAGAGGCACAGTTTGAGACAGTTCTTGTTGCCTTATTTGTCTAGTAACCCTTCATGCATTAGACTCTCTTCTAGGTCCAAGAATTACGAAATCAAGCATTCCATGCTTATTCAGGTGCCTATCATCAATGGATTGCCTAGTGAATAATCTATTGACTACATTAGAGCCTTCTATTATAGTGTCCAGTAGCTACCACTTAGGGTTCTCACATAGGAATAGCTTAAATTGAGAGTGGTCCCCTTCTACCATAAGGGAAATGCTAGGACATGGTTCCAACAGTTGGAAGAAGAAATAATTGTCACCTAGGGTAATGTTTATAATTATTTCACAATGAAAGTCTATTATAAGATGTTGGCATCTGAAATTAGTCACAAAATAACTTCATTCCTTCCAAATGAAGGAGAACTATTTCATGAAGCCTGGGATAGGTTTAGAGGATTACATAGGGAGGGTCCAAACTATAAATTTACACCACAATTCCTTATAGAAACATTCTATAATAGTCTCACAGCATACCACTAAACCATGGTGGATTAGTCTTCTAGAGGAGACTTTAGTGAAAGGAATGCTGAGGATCACAAAAATATCGTTAATACATTAGCTAAAAGCTCCCAGCACAAATGATATAAGAGGAGAACCATTGTGAGAAAAGAAACCACCCCTGCTCCTCAAGTTAAAGCCCAAGCTATTGGGTTCTTTAATGAGAACCCACATCATACCCTTAAAGAGCAGTGCCACCATTGTTGCATGTATGGCCATTCTCAACCTATTTTCCAAACATTGATATACATGTATGGCCTTGTGGGAGTGCCAGCTTTGCTGGATATGGACCCCAGCTGCAGCCTAGGGAAGAGTCATTTTCCAACACATATAATAAGTGGTATAGGAACCATCCGAACCTTTAATGGAGGGAGCAGGGAGCCCTCCAATCTACTACCCATTCTGGATTCTAGCAGCCTTCGAGGAAATAATTCCAACCCCAACCCCAACCTAAGGCTGATTCATCCAACTCTAAAGATGAGGTGAGAGACTTTTTCCATCAGATTATAGGAAGGCTGGATGAACAAAAGACAAAAAAATGATTATGATAATTTTCAACTGGATGGGATAATGATAAATTTGGAAATTCAAAAGGGACAGTTGGCTAGGGAATCTAGTAATAGAAAAAAGGGTCGGCTACTCAGAACCATTTGAGGCCAATACTAAGGATAATTTCATGGATATGACCATGCGATGTGGTCTCTAAACTCGCCAAGATCCTAGTAAAGAACCCTAAAATGTTTGAAATGAGAAACTGGATGATCATAAAAATTGAAATCTGAAAATACCTGAATGTGGAAAACTACAAAGAACCACTGGAATCACTGCAGCTCCCACTGTTCCAGCTCAAAAACCCAATGAAAATGGATTTAAAAAAAATACAATAAATAGACTAATTTTTTTGAAGAGGAAGCTGTAGAGATTCCCTTAATTGTGCATAATTTTCACCCTACAATCCCCTTCCCACAAATAATTACAAAACCAATTCATGATTCTAAAATGTTGAAATTTTTATATGTGGTTAAAAAGTTGAACATTGATATAAAATTCTTGGAATCTTTAATTCAAAGCCTATCATATCTAAAATTACTCAAGAAAATATATTGAAACAAAAATACATTGGATGAATTTTCAACCTATAGCTTAACAGAGGTGTGTAGTGTTGTCTTATAGAATAGGATACCTCCTATGCAGTAGGACCCAATAAGCTTTGTCATACCTTGAACCTTTGGGGATAGAGGTGGTATGTTCAATTGTTTGTGGGATTTTGGTTCAAGTATTTATCTGATTCCCATGTCAACTTTTCATCTCCTGAGATTAGGAGTTCCCCAACCCACCACTATTGTGTTACAGCTTGCTGATAGGTCCATTACTCATCTAGTGGGTATGTTTTATGATCAGTTAGTGAGAGTAGGAAGACTCTTTTTGCCTACTGAAATTTTATTCCGTGATATGGAGTATGACCAGGAGGTTTCTATCATTCTTGGTAGGCCCTTCCTGGCCATAGGGGGAGATGTGATAGATGTTTCTAAGGGGAAACTGATTTTCAATATGGGTGAACAGAAAGAATAATTCAATTCTTATATGAGAATCCAAGATCACACCCACAAAATATTCCCCAAATATGATATCTTAGTTGTTGATAGTAGTGTTGATACAGTGGAAGATGAGTTTCTAAGAATGATAGGTGAAATAAATAGTGAACATGAAATCCCTACTACCACTTTCATGGGGATCCTCTCATGTAAGGAGAGAGAATCTATTGATGAGTACGAGGGTGAATTTTTGGAGAACCTACATGAGTTTTTTTAGAGAACATTCTTACCCCGAGAGAGGAGTCTATGTTTGAGAAAAATTGTTTTCGATGATATAGTGATGAGGAAGAAGTCTTCTCTATTTCTTTCTTCAAGAGGCAGCATGAAGCCCATGGGCCACCTAAGCCCAAGTGTCTTCTCTCAAGCAAGTTACTTCCTACCCTTGAAATCAAGCCCCTCACTACCCATATCAAATATTATTTTAAGATAATGAATTACCGTTCCTGTGAACATTTCATCCAACTGGAGGAGAGTCAAGTGAAAAATATGCTTAGTGTTTTGAAGAAGTACAAGTCCACCATAAGATGGTCGATTGTTGATATCAAGGTGATAAGTTCAAACTTTTTCATGTATAAAATTCCCATGGAACCTGATTTTAAGACTAGAGTTGAATCCCAAAGAAGTCTCAACCCAAACATGAAGGATTTTGTTATAGAATATGTTATTAAGTTACTTGATTATGGAATAATTTTTCCCATATCGAATAGCCCCCTCGGTAACTCATCTATAAGTGCTACCTAAAAAGGGTTGAGTGACAGTGGTCACTAATGAAAGGAATGAGAAAATCCAGACAAGAGCACTGAATAAATGGGGATTCAATATAGAATACAGATTGTTGAATTCTTCTACAAGAAAGGATCACTTTCCTATTCCTTTTTTGGATCAAATGTTAGATAGATTGGTAGGCAATGAATTCTTTTACTATCTTGATGGATATTCTGGTTACATCCAAATTTCTATTTCACCAAAGGACCAAGACAACACCACCTTCACATATCTATTTGGTACATTTTCCTACTAGATGATTCCCTTTTTCTTGTGTGGAACTCCTACAACTTTTCAGAGGTGCATGATTGCAATTTTTTCAGACATGATAGGAAGGATAATTGAAGTGCTCATGGATGATTTTTTTTTGTGGGAAATAACTTTAAGAACTATCTGAAAAATCTGGAACTACTGTTAAAATGCTGTTAAGAGACCAACATAGTCTTAAACTGGGAAAAGTGCCAATTCATGGCCACTGAAGGCATATTTTTGGGACACAATGATTCAAAGAAGGGGCTGATGGTTGATAATGCTAAAGTTCAGGTCATACAAAATTTTCTCCAACATGAAAATTTCAATGGAATCATATGTTTTTTGGGACATGTTGCGTTCTACAAGAGGTTCATTAAGGAAATTTCTATGATTTCTAGACCCATGTTCTACCTGCTGGTTAAGGAAATACACTTTTTCATCAATGAGAAATGTCTAGAGGTCGTTAATCTACTCACGGAGAAGTTGACTACTTCACCTGAATCACTGATCCTGACTAGAAGCTTCTCTTTGAGGGGATGTGTGATGCTAGTGACCTTATAGTAGGAGGTATTTTGTGATAGAGTAAGTATAGGAAACTACAAGTTATTTACTATGAAAGAAAGATGTCGGATGATGCCCAGAAGAATTATTCTACCACTGAAAATGAGTTGGCTGGTGTTATGTTTGCTTTGGAAAATTTCATGTAGCACTTGATATGAACAAGGATTATAGTTTTCGTAGATCATTCAGCCTTAAAGTACTTGCTGGCTAAAAATGACTCAAAACCCAGAATCATGAGGTGGACCTTGCAGTTATAGAATCTTGATTTAGTGATTAATGATAATAAAGAGGATGAGAATGAGGTGGAAGGTCACTTGCCTGATTTCCCAAAACCCCAATTATGGAAACAAGAGAGATCAACACTTCTTTCCGTGATGAAAAATTGTTTGCAACCTTTGTGCAATAGTCTGCCTGGTTTACAGACTTTGCCAACTTTTGTGTAGCTGGATTCATTCCCAAGGATCTCTCACACAACCATAAGAGGAGGGTTATATATGAGCTGAAATATTATATTTGGGATGAACCACTTCTCTATTGGAGATGTGCTGATGGGATTTTGAGAAGTTTTATGGTTGAGGATGAGATTTTTCCTATACATGGGAGTGTCCATTAATCACCTTGGGGTGGCCACCATGGAGGAGAAAGTACTTCTCAAAAGGTCCTACAACTGGTTTATACCAGCCAACATATTATAATGATTCTAGGAGTCTGTTTATTGGCTCTAATAAATGTCAACTGTTGGAAAATATTGGAAGAAGGTAGGAACTGCCACAAAAAGGAATTTTGGAGGATGAAATATTTGATGTGTGGGGATTGGAATTCATGGGACCATTACCATCCTCTTATCGAAATGAGTACATTTTGGTATCTATGGACTACATGTCCAAGTGGGTTGGGGAAGTATCTTTTCCCAACAAGTCAACTACTAGTGTTGTGAAATTAATCAAGAAAAAATATTTTCCATGTTCTGTGGGCCTCGATCATTCAACACTAATAATGGTACTCACTTCAAGAATTATATGTTCAAAGGTTTTATGGAGATTTATTGGTACCCACATATGAGAAGAACCACTTACCACCCATAGTCTAGTGGGGAAGAAGAAGTTTCAAACATAGAGCTCAAATAGAATTTAGTGAAAACAATATCTAGCTCTAGGAAGGACAGGTCAAGGAAGATGGATGAGGCCATTTCGGCCTATATAACTGATTATAAGACTCCGATAGTGATGTCACCATATTGAAAACTCTTTGGGAAAACATGTTATCTACCTTTTGAGTTATTGCAGAGAACTTATTGGGCAGTGAAGGATCTTAACATTGATTTCAAATCTTCCAGTGCAAGGAGATTGTTAGAGCTGAGTGAGCTGGAGGATATTAGAAGAGATTCCAATGGGAATTAATAAATTTACAGTGAATGAAAAAAGTCTTTTCATGATTCAATAATTCAAAATATGATTTTCATGGTTGGTGAGAGGGTCCTTATTTTGAATTCTAGATTGAGGCTGTCTCTAGGAAAGTTGATGACCAAGTGTTCGGGACTATATACAATTGTTAGAGTTTTGGTTAATTGATCGGTTTAGCTAGTTGGAGAATTTAATAGACCATTATTAGTCAATGGTCAAGGAATAAATCACTTCTTTGATGGGAAGCCAAAGGGAATGGCCACAATATCTCCGTTGGTAGAATGAGATGTTTCAAGTCTAACTGAGGACTATAAACTCAGGGTTTCATGGGAACTAATTCATGGTTTCTTATTTGATTTCCTTTTATTTTTGTTCATCAATAAATTTAACCTTTGAGGTTTGTTCTTCAGTTTAACCTCTTGACTACTTGATGTTGCCTCATGATCTGTTGTTTTTCAAGAGAGACAATTGTTGCTGACAGAAACTCAGCAATAAAAACCCAAGGGATAAATCCACTATATCATATAGAAAAAATTTATTTCTACTCAGTCCCATGTTTTAGTTATCTTTATATTAAAACTCTGCAATCATATTTTACTTATTTGAAAATTCAACTTAATTAAGTGGAGTAACCACCCTGTTCTACTGAAGAGGATCTGTCTAAGGAAGTCAGTGTTAAAGCTCCAATAATTCAAGTAAGTGTTGTTCTTCCTTTTTCCACTGTTAATTAACTGCTTAATCTTAACTATGAACTAATTGTTGGGGAATTACCCCTAACTCGTGAAAAGTGTGTTGTGTTACCTTCTTGGGTGGTAACATGATAATATCTAATTAGTTGAAAAACTATTTTGGGCTTAATTTTGAAACATTCTATACCAAATCTTTTTCTTATCAACGAACTGTTTCTGCACGTCATTGTTCATAATGAATAAATATCATTGATAAAATACTTTATCTTCTCATAATGATTCGAATCATGAATATTTTAGTAATAAAACTAATCTTGTTGGTGGTGATTATTGGTGGTGTTTGATTACTTTGTTTTTTACTGTGTTTTTCTTTTAATTTTCTTTTTTATGTGGAAACAACAATTTTTTTACCTTGTTTCTACCCTCTCAATATACTTTTTAAGCTGAAATTTCAATCTGTTCTAAACTTAAGTTGTCTTCCACCTCAGAAATCAACATTGGGTACAATTTTTGGTTTTATGTGTGGAGAGAGGGTTCATTCTACTGTCATTTAAAATTCCACCTTCTTGAACATGAGTTTGATTAAAAAAATGGAATTTTTTTCAAATATTGTTCAAAATATTTCCAAAAAAAATCAAATTCCTTTAGAACTTTAGGGCCATTCGAGGTTCACTGGTACTTCAATTATATCATGTTTAGTGGATACCTATTTTTTGGTTATTGAGGTAGGAACTTAGTTAAAAACTGTAATGTTTGAGTTATTGCTGAGTGGAATTGTTCATTGTCTTTATGGATATTACTATATAGGAACTGAGGATGGGAGTGTGATAAGATAGGTTATGTTGAATAAGTATCATGACTTAGGGTAACTAGAAGTTCTCACTGGATCCATTGGGACTCACATTTTTATTAAATAATATTCTATATCTTTAGGAAGTCAACCCAAATGATTATTAGTTTAGTCCTTTGTAATTGGACTAATATTGGAAAATGGGATCCCATAGAGAGTATCTGAGACATGGTTCATTGGGTGTGTTATTGTTAATAAATAAATACAATTTCAATATTAATAATTTCTATTCATAGTGCATTGCACATGGAATATGGATGGGAAAAATAAAAAAAAATTTCCCTTGTCAAAAATGAACTCTTTAAGATGAGGGGAATTTTGAACCCTGATGATGAAGGGAGAAATTGAATTGGTTAATATTCATTTTAGTTGAGTCAAAAAAATTGACGAAATTAATTGACTATCATTTTTGGAACCTAGGAGAAGGTGAGAATTGAAGTTGACCATGGTTATGATTTAATTTACACTTCATCTAACCTGCCAACACCCCTGGAATCAGTACATGAATTTTAAATTGAATTAGGATAGTTTATGAGTACATATAGAAGTCATTAAATACTTACAATGAATTAATTTGTGATGATCTAGACATTTAGTGGGGTTTTGAAGCTAGACAGTACAATATTTTTGAACACCTTTGAAAATCATGACTCATTGGTTGGTCATGTTCCTCTGTTGTTAATGTTTAATCGTGCACTTTTTGAACTAAAAATTACAAATCATTGTTCTATTTCAAGGTCAAAGGCATGCATTGGTTTGAGGGAAAAATAAGTTTTATGTGTGCGGGTGTTTGATGTGGCAATATTTTCACACACTTTGCCACATCTTTTTTTATTCTTTATTAACTTTTTAATACCAAAATGTTGTTTTTTATTAAATAATTGTTAATTGTTGTAGTTTTCTAACATGGGGTTTAAAATAATCAATTTTAGTTTAAATCATGTTTTTTGGTGTTCATTATTATTATTTTAAATAATTCATAAATTAAAGTATTCTTCTTAATTTGATGTTTAATTTTTAATCTTTTATTTTTACAGTATTTCATTCTAGTATGTTTATCAATTATTGATTTCATTAATTCTTTATTATTTAAATTTTAAGTATATTAATAATTTTTATTCTTAATTCTTTAATTATTTTAACAAAATAATGTTATTAAATTCATAATTTTATTCATTTATTAATTATTTAATTAATTATTTAACTAATTAATTGATTATTTAGTGATTTTAATTGTTTTAATTCGTTTTAAATTAATTTTTTTATAATATTTAATCCAAATAAATTAATTTTTTTAAAAAGGAATATGTAATTTTATTATTTAACAATGTTTTATTTATTTTTAATTAGTTTTTAATTATTTTTGTTAATTTAGTTGATTAATTTGTTAACCTATTTTTAGTTTTATCAATGTTATAATTAATTTTTTTTTGTTTTGTAGGTGTTAAAGTCACTCTGGGTCCCTCTGTTGTTGTGCCACCGTTTTCATGCTATCACGATGCCACAACAACCCAGTAACACTCTTCATCCTGTCACTTTTTCTTCTCATAGTTCCACCAGTTCCTTCACCTACCATTTCTAATCATGGGGCCATTGTGCCCACACTTACTATCTTAACCCTTCCTAGTGCCACCGTTTCGTCTGTTTTCTACACTGGTACCGCAATTTCACCAATAAATAGTGGCACCATCCCCTGGCACAACAACATACTGGTGGCACCATCCACTGGCACAACAACATACTGGTGGCACCGTGAGCATCACTAATGATGGTGCCACAAAAACCAGTCATTGTATCTCCTTGATGCCCCGCCATCTCCCTTAGCACCATTTGGCCACCAAAAGGTGGCACCTCTTCAACCCTTTTCTACTATTCCATAACGGTGCCTCTGCCACCGTTCCATCCCCTGCCCCAGTCTCATCCTCCACTATCATCACATCAAATCAAACAAAAACCACATCAACATGATCAGAAAAATTTTCTGGATTCACAGATGAAGAACATCAAATCGAAATATCATGATTTCTAACCTGAGAACCACAAATCAGTATCTTACCCACACAAAGAGTTCATCCGCTCCTCGTTGTAAGAAACCAAGTCGACCCCATCCTAAGCTTAGCACACCTCCATCGCTGGACCCCTTCTTTTGTAGGAAGCCGCGCTACCCACCTCCTCACCACGAATCAGCTCATCTCCCCTCTTTGTATTCACTTTCTTCCCCATGATTCTCCCAATCCCCTCCCCCCGATTTCATCTCTGCATTTCTGCGAGCCCGAATCGCTTTGGATCCCCTACACTATCGACCATCTTCTCTCCCCTGTTCAGCACCGGCACTCAACCACCACTCCTCCATTCCACACTTCCCAGCACCGCCACCACATTCCTTCTCCCCAAAGCTGAGCCATTGGCCTCCTTTACCCAAGGTGTTTCACCACCTCCACCTCTAAGTCGAACCCGTATCCCCTGCGCCGAACCCCCTTTCCCCATTCTCCCCTCTCTTCCACACAACACCCCACCCACTCCCCTTCATCGTTTCTATTTATTTCATTTGTTTTGTTTCATATAATAATTATACTATAATAACATTATATCTATATAATATAATACATAATATATATATATATAACATCATTTAAAATTAGATAACATAATTATAATGTCATTATAATAGTAAAGTAAATATAACTAATAAGTAGTTTTAATAATTATATTTACATATTTTAGTAATAATAATATTAGGTATTATAAAATATATATATTTATAATTATTTTCATTAATTTAAATTATTGATATAATATATAGTATATAATAGTTTCAATTTATTTTTTTATATGAATCAAGTCTATTTTTCTGTTCCATGCAGAGGGAGGGTTATTGCTCGATGCACATGATCCATTCATTCAGTTATGAACAACTGCTCTAGTGACCAGCAAGAGGAAGCAGAACTGTGAAAGCCCCACGTGGAGGCTAGGGAACACTTCGGGTAGGATTATAGATAGTTCTTTTCATCGAGATGAATATGGGGAGCACGTGACACAAGGAGGTGAGGAAATATCCTGGGGTGATCAAGCATTGAGGTGAATATAGGGATGTCAGATAGGAGGACATTAATCATCCATCCAGAGGATCTTTCGATCCCTCTCATCCTCACCAATTTCATGGAGAAGTGTTTGTGCATCAGAGAAGTATATCAGCATTCCATTTATCAATTCCTAGGATGGGACATCAAGTGCACTCATGTGTCACATCCAACCATCAGGGCACCATGAATTAGGGAATTCGAGAGATCAAGTAGGGAGATGAACATCTTTATTTTCCCTGCGCTCTGTTTTTCACATATTATTTCACCCTGAACTTCATTGATTTTAACTCTACATTTTCACTGAAGCCAACCATTATGTCCAGCTAAAATCCTTTGGGGGAAATAAGTTAGCTTTTTAGATTTGTTTACTCTGATTAACACACTTCATATTTATCTTAATCATCTCTCTCTCACTGTTTATGGGACAGTTTTATTTTAAAAACAACAAGGTTTAGGGAAAACTGATCTTCTTTGAATCTAAATTAAATCTGTTTTAATCTACAAATTTCACTGGAAAAATGAATCATGCTCAAATGAAAGAGACACGCAGAATTCAATAGACAGTTTGAGCCTAGTGACATCTGACATTTATCACTATTAGATTGAATGAATTTTATAGTTGAAGGAATATAATGGTTATTTCATCGCAAAATAACCATGTAATAAATCATACCTTTTACCTTAAGTCTGATCCATATTTCTTAAATATCAATAAACGAATGAAGCTATGAAATATTGAAATCGGCAAGTGGACTTCCCCTAATCATCTATCGGTTGTTTTCACCACAAGATTTCTTGTTGTCTGGTCTTCTTCCTTGCACTCACCAATTATTTATCACTTCCTCACACACCAAATTTTACTCACTTCACCCCAGTACCACCATCTGGTTTTTTTCACGTATGTTTTGTTTGTTTCAATTTTTTAGTAGATGTTTCAATTTTCGTTGAAGTTATTTAAATTTTTGAAAATTATATTCCTATTATCTACTGTATATATGGAATGGAGGGACAAACCCACAGAGGAGGTGATTTTATCCAAAAAATTTCTAAAACATCTCAAAAAGACCCCATTGTTGTCAGTAGTAGGGTGGATTTTCTATTAATTGTTTGTTAATTTTTTATTTTTTTTATAAGGCACAAATAAAGCACCACAATCCTTTTTGTTTTTTTATACTATAATGAAACGATACCCATGCTAAAAATGGTAAGTAACAGAGATAAAATACTGATAAATGAACAATAAAGAGACAGTTGTAAAAGGAAAAACATTTTTCTTCTGGTTGGAAAACTATTCATGTTCACATAAAATTGTATGTAATATACCACTGTAGAATAGAATGAATCATTTCCCTAACCAGTATTAAAGTCATAATGATTGACCGATCTTGGTGTTTTCAACTCCAAGATTGATCACATGAAAAGTATACTTTAAAAATGATGGCAAAATAAATTCTCTATCAGTTTTGAAGTTTTCTAAATTTATTAACATTTGAATGATGTATCCATAATAAATTTCTTCAAATTATTTTGGAATTTAGAAATAATTTTCTAGAGGTATGATGCAGTTGAATGTATCCATAACCGATCTCACCAATCAATTCTAAATATATTGAATTGAAAAAATGAAAAGTAAATATACCTGTAGAATATTTGTAATTCCCCAAACTCTATATTTTTTCCAACTATCTTGTTCATTATCAATACAGAAAATGGAAACATGTTAAAACATAGTACAAAATAATCAAAAATGTGGGAAGAAGAACTCTCTAATGATGTGCTCTACTGTCGGGCTCCATCAACTCCAGGGATATCCATTTGATCTCTCTTCTCTACTGAATGATATGCTGCCATGAGTAAATATGTCAATCTACTTTCCATGTACGTCCCCAAAATATGATGCTTGCTCTGTTTTAGGTACCCTCTGTCTTCTTCTGCTCTTCACCACCACTCTTCAGCGACATAAATTTGTCTTTTTTTCCGTTGCACTGCAAAAGTGTGTTTTTTCGCAAACCACACGTCACACTAGATTCTCCCTTGTAACTAACTCCGAAAGAGTTAGATGAATGAACCTAGACATTTTTAAGGTCTTGGTGTGAACCTGTGAAGTAAATAACAACAAAAGAAATTTAAAATTGTTAAAACACTATAATAAAACAATTGATAATAATAGATAAATCAGAAAATAGTTATTAGTTAGATATATTATTTATTTAGTCTAAAACTTAAATTATTAATTTCTAAATATTATTATTAAGTAGTTAAGTAATTAACTTATTTAATATATATATTAATGTTAATTTTATTTGCTAATAAAGTTATATATGAGTCCATTAATGAATTCAATTAAGTTACATTATTTTAATTTATAAGATCGTAAAATTATAGTTCTAAACATTATATTAAATAGTTATGTAGATTTTTTTAAATTAATTAGTAATTTTAATGATAATTTTTAAATTAATTATTACTTTGATCATTAAATTGTAAACTTATTAAATATTTTATTTTATTCTAATTTTATTTATAAATTATTATTGTTACTTTATTTTATATATATAATTATTAAACACTTATTTAATATGGAACACAAAATAATAATTTATTTTATTTAAAATTATACGATTAATTAATTTAGTTTATTAACATTTTATTTAAATTTATAATTAATTTTTAGAAATATTAAAAATACTTTAATTAAATAATGATTCTAATTATTAAAGTTTAATATTTTAATTTAGAAATGTTTTAATTTATGTTTTTAATTTAGTTTTATTTTAGTTAATTTTTATCATAATTAAATCCTCGCCCACCCAAATTGACGCAACCCTTGATGGGGGGGGGCTTCTTCCTCCAAGCAACACGGCACAACGAGTTTCAGACTGCGGTGACACACAACTCCTCTCATCACCTGGGTGGATTCCATTAAGCATTAAATCAGCTCGATTCTGCTTCCACCTCATTTCTCAGCTACGCCTCCAACTCCGAAGAACATGAGTAAGCCTCCTTGTCTAGGTCTCAAATTGGTGATGTCCTCCTCCACACCTTCAATTGCGGTGTAGCAGGACTCCCGACTCGATTCTTCCTCCAGAAAGATTTCAATAGAAGTTTGGTCTCTTTCGGGATTAAGGATATCTCTACATTGTGGGTGTTACTTTGGTCTCATTTTCCAGGTGGCGAGTACTAGACATCGGTGTCGACAAAAACATTCCTCGCAGTTGCTACTCTTATGGGCTGAACAATTCTAGCGACCGATGGATGACACAACTTCTCCACTGCAGGTATTTGTTTAGATATACACAGAACTGGGTTAAATGTGTTTGAATTTTCGTAAAAATCTGCATTTGAATAGTTTTGATAATGAAAAATGTAATGAGGATTTATTAATGTTAGAAGGGGTAAAGAGGTGCGTAGGAGGGGATAAATCATGGTTGTCGGTTCATTGTGGAAGAGGTAAAGGGAAAATGTAAAGGGGAAGAGCCAAGTGGGATTGTTGTGTTGTGATTCCTATTTTCTTTAGCTCTAGGGGTTCAAATTTGTAGGGATATAAGTATGAGAGGATGTATAAGCCAATGGTGAGAAGAAGGTGAAATAGAAACCGCGTCACTGTGACTAAGACGGTGATCGGTGGGTGATCGGTGAGTCCGTGAAACTGATGAGTGTTTTGCATCAGTGAGTCAGTGACCCACCGATAGAAGGATGGAAGTAGGGGAAGAGTATCAGAGTGTGCAGGAACTATCGATGAGTGATGAATGAGAATGGATATAGTGCATCGGTAGGTGGATGTGAAAAAGGGGAGAATTGGTGAGTTGGATGACTCACTGATAGTTAAGAAATAAAATAATCCACCGACAGATAAAATAAGAATATGTAATCAGTGTGATGTTAAATCGATGAAAGGAAATGAACAGTGAGTCAATGACTTAGTGATAATAATAAAAAATGAGTCATTGATAGTTAAAATAAAATGAGTCACCGAGTTGAGTGTTCAACCGATGAAAATAAGAAAAGGACCAGTGACTAAAGAGGATCGGTGCGTCATGACATCGGTGAGTTGCGACATCTGTGCCACGTGAGAGACCATTATAAGAAAAAAATAAATGAAAAAAATGAGAATAAAAATAAAATAAGACACCAATAGTTAAAATAAAATATTATGAGTAACAGATAGTTAAAAACGAGAGACCGAAGCCGATGCACAAGAGAGACCGATGATATTTCAAAGTGATTGGTGAATTGACTCACCGTTTGTTAAAAATAACATCGATGTGTCGCAGAATCTGTATATCAAATTGAAATGATAATAAAAAAATTATATTTTTAAACAAATAATGAAATGAATAAAACATTAATTAATTTAAAAAAATGAAAAATTAACTAAACTATTAAAGAATAAATAATTGACTTAATTGAGAAATTATCTAACTTATTAAAAAAACTAAAAATAATGAATTAATTATTATCCAAGAATATAAAAATTAAGAATAATTAATTAAATATATAAATTAATGAAAAAAACATATAAATAATTAACTAAAACATGAAATTAAAAGAATTAAAATTAGCTAAAGATTTTGAACAACTATGTTATTTACATAAATGAAAAAATAAAAAACTAAAAATTAAAAATACATTATTTTATTAAAAATTATTATAAAATTCTACATTTCTAATAAATAGAATAATTACACGAGTTAATTAATAAAGTTAATTTATATTAATAAATCTAATTTTAATGAGTAATGGTTTAAACTAAAAAATAAATAACAATAATTCAAATAAAAATGAACAATTAATTAAAAAATAAACGTTTAATTTTTTTTTTAAAATTAAACAGATTAATATTATTATACTAAAAAGTAAGTTAATATAATTAGAATAATTATAATGACCTAATTAACTATTTAAAATACTAAAAACACATGATTAATTATAAAAATATGATTAATTAATAAATATAGATATAGAAATACAAAAGTGCCATTATTTATTAAAATTTTATAAATTAAATAATTCAACTATTAAAAATTAAAAAAAAGATGTGGCAAAAATATGTAAAAACAAAACCACATAAAAATCCCCCACAATTAATCATTTTTTGTCCACAAAAAATCTGATGCTTTGTCAACTTTGAAAGACAGTAATGTGATTATTATTTTTCTCAAAATGTAACATGTCCAACATTCTCAAAATAGTGGACTGTCAATAGTATTTAGGCTCAAGAAAATAAATTTTCAAATCAAGTCTTACCATAAACAATCTCCTAGTACTAATCAAGATTGAAATGAATGAAATATTAGTGAATGTTTCTTGCCTCATTTGTGAATTTTCTTAATGAATCATTTCAATCCAAGATCAGGTTCAAATTCCAAGAGTGACTAAATGATAATAGTCAGTGGAATCAGGAACATAACAGAATGAACATTGTACAATGAATCAATCCTACGTACCCAAAAATAAATTTTTTGTGAATCACAACAATGATGCTACCTAAATGACTCACATATAAAACAATTGACTTTTTATTCATCCAACATTCATCATTCCCCTCACCTTAATGAACTCGTTTTTGACCCTAGACACTTTATTTTATTTTTCCCGAGCCATGTATCATGTGATAAGTACTGTACAATGCACTTATTCCTGGTGTACGAGGGCTTAAATTAAAAAGAAATGTACCCAGCATCTAAGGTCTCAGAGATTCACCATGGTATCCCAGATTCCCAGAATACTCTAGTTTCAAATGATTTGTATAAAAATCAATTATATTGGCTCATAAAGTGATAAAATCAATAATTAAAAGAAAAATGAGTCCCCTAGAAAAGACATCAATCTTCCAGTTCAAAGTGTTATTATCATAACTCCACTAACAAGTTAACCATATCACTCTCAAATATAGACCCTAAACCAAATTTTCATTAAATCAGTAATTATTCACACTCAGAAACCTTCCACCCACATTAATTTTATATTCTCAGCAACTCTTAACTACTAATCAAGCATAATTCAAAGGAAATACCCAATTTAGTATGTGTCAAACTTACAATCATTTAATTATTTTTTAAAAAAAATTACCAATTTTTTACAAAAAGATTGAAGATGCAGTGGGAATTGATGGGATTTTAATAAACACAATTTAACACATTAAATAATTAACCCCATCCCCCACACTTAAAACCCATATTTTTTGCTAAAGTTTACTTTTCAAAATGGAGAGAAAAATTAATCAATTAAGGATCAAAAATGATTTTCAATTTAGTAGATTTAAGGACATGTTAGAAGGGTCTCAATAAAGTTCAATAAGTACTATTTTTCATAATGATTAATTTACAAAAGTTTCATAAGCAAGTACACACATTAACATTTATGTCTAGTGATGATGATTTTTAAGAAAGTTTAAGAAATATCTTGTAACTTGTGGGTGCAATGTGAAAAGGGTGATAGAATTTTAACAATGTATGATTCAAATGGATTTACAGTAAAGCAGACAAGTTCATGCTATAGACCTCAACCTAAAGCCAATTCACAAAAAGATACTAACTAGCCTGTCTACATCCCCCCCCCCCACACACACATTAGCACATAAAGTGACAGGTTTTAATATATAATTGAATTAAAATTTTCAATAAGGTGGAACATGCATAATTTCTTATACAAGCAGAATTTTCTGGGCATGGAAGACATGGATCATGTTTTCTTACAGCACTAGAAAAATATTTTAATAGGAAACATGAGTAGAAATAAGTGACAAAGTAAAGTGAAGGAACTTCCCTATATAATTTTATGAACTACCCTTCATCATGGGAGTTTTACTCAATAAATGACACAACAACAACTTATTGATAACTCTAAAATAGAACAGCAAAACTAAGAACAAGATGTAATAGGAATTTCACAAAAATAAAAAATAGAGGTAGCACTTTATTAAATCTGAAAAACAAGAAAATTAAAGAAAAAAATAACTATGGATTGTCTCCCATACAGCGCTATGATTTAAAGTCTCCATCAAGATATTATTCAAGATCTTTTACCAAGCTTAGTGAAGGTAGCCAAGCCCTTCAGCTATCCCCAAAATATAACTTCACTCACTTCCTAATCACTAACATGGGCTTGTTTTCATCACCCACAATTTCTATAGATCCATTTTTCAGTACTCTCAAAATAGTAAAAGGACAAAACCACTTGGATTTACATTTTCAAGAATGAGTTGTTGTCTATAGTTAAAGAGGAGGACCTTTTGTTCGGGTATAAACTCTTTGGTTTGAATGATGGAATCATGAATGATTTTAGTACTCTCTTTATAATTCCTTGAATTATCATAACTCTCTCTCTTAATTTCATCCTCCCCACTCATCTCAAGTAATCTACTCTCACCAGCACTCTTAAAATCAACGTTTAGATCCTTAACTACCTAATAAGACTTATGTTACAACTCCACAAGTATATGACAACATTTCCAAAATAACATCCTGTATGGATACATTCCTATTGGGATCTTGAAATCATTTCTATATGCCCATAAAGCATTAACAAATTTAAGAGAAAAATGGTTCCTATAGTTTGAACCCGTTTTCTCAAGTATTTTTTTCAATTACCTATTAAAAAATTTCACTTGTCCATTGGACAGTGGATGATATGGTGTAACAGTTTTAGGAACACATCCATATTTTTCCATCAAAGGTCTTAATTTTTAGTTCTTAAATTGTGTTATATTATCAGTGATAAAGGATTTGGGATCTCCAAATCTTGTAAAGATGTTCTTTTTGAAAAATTTAATTACAGAATTGGCTTGGTTGTTGGGCATTACAACTTCCTCAACCCACTTAGACACATAATAAACAGAGATAAGAATATAACCATTTTGATGAGATGATGGAAATGGACCCATGAAATCTAAACCCGAGACATCAAAAATCTCAACATCTAGAATACCTTTTTGGTGTAACTCCTACTTATTACCCACATTTCCCAGACTTTGAAATCAATCACAACCAACTACAATGCATCTCGTATCCTTGAAGAGAGTGGGCCAATAGAAACTAGATTGTAAGACTTTCTGAGAAGTCCTTTCACCACCATGGTGACGTCCCCAAGCTGAAGAGTGGCAGATCTCTAAGATGGGAATAAACTATTCCTTAGGCACACAACTCTTACGAATACCATCATAACATCTCCTAAACTACAGTGAATCATCCCAAAGATAATATTGAAGCTCAGAGATGAATTTCTTCCTCTGGTTATAGGATAGATTTTTTGAAAAGATACCTGCTTCAAGAAAGATCGCAAAATCAGCATATCATTGATGATTTATTAATAGAAACAATGATAAAATTTTCATTAGGGAAGAATTATTTTATCTCCCTATGACCTAAATATTGATTAAGAGGAAGCCTAGAAATATGATCAACAACTAAATTTTCAGCTCCCTACTTATACATAATCTCTAAATCAAACTCCTGTAGAAAAAGGATCCATCTAATTAGCTAGGGTTTTGTTTCTTTCGTAGAAAACAAATACATTAATACAGAGTGGTCAATGAAAATGATGACTATTGAACATAAAAAATATTGTATAAACTTCTCTAGAGCGAACACAACATCTTGAAAATTTCTTTTTCAATGGTGGAATAATTATTTATTGATCATCTAGAAGTCTACTAGCATATTACACAACATGAATTTTTCTATCTTGCCTCTATCCATGGATAACACCTACAACCACATCACTAGAATCAAAGATAATCCCAAAAGGTATCATCCAATATGGTGCAGTGATAATTGGTGATGTAGTGAGTTTTTCTTCCAATAGATTAAATGATTTCAAATAATTTTCATCAAATTTGAAAGTGGTAGCCTTGACCCAAAAAAGAACATAATGGCTATGTTATTATGGAAAATAATTTTATTAACCTCTGGTAGAAACTGTAATGCCCTAGGAAACATCTAACACCTTTATCATTTTTTGGAGGTGGAAATTTTTGAATAACATCAATCTTAGAAGTATCCACTTATAGACCTATCTTGGACACCTTATGTCCTAAAACAATACCCTCCATGACTGTGAATTGAATCTTCTTCCAATTATGAACAAGTTTTGTTTTAATACATCTTTCCAAAACTAACTCATGATTTAAAAGACAAGAATTAAAAGTATTACCAACAATGGAAATGTTATCCATGAATACTTCAATGATTCATTCAATAATGTGTGAAAAAATATCCATCATACACCTTTGAAAGGTGGCTAGAGCTCCAAAAAACCCAACAGCCATCCTCCTGTAGGAAAATATCTCAAAGGGGCATGTGAAAGTGGTATTTTATAGATCATATAGTGGAACAAGAATCTGGGTTTAACCAAAATACCCATCCAAGAAACAAATAAACTCATTTCCAGCAAATATCTAAAGAATTTGATCCAAGAATGGCATTAGAAAATGGTCCTTCCTAGTGGCTTCATTCATCATTCTATAATCAATACAGACTCCCCATTTTTTGGATTTCCTATCATGGGTTTCATCATTATATTCATTTTTTTACTACAGTGAAACCTCACTTATTGGGGACAACATGGACAGAGCTTACACAAGCACTATCGGAAATGGGATATATAATTCCAATGTCCAGAAACAAAATCACTTCCTATGGAAAAACTTCTTTCATTTTTGGGTTCAATCTTATTTGACACACTCCCCTAGGATTTTGGTAAGGCTCCCAGATTTTTTATGCATGTATAATAATGAACTAATATCCTTTATATCAGTTATTGTCCAGCCTATGGTAGATTTTAACTTTTTCAACACACTCAACAATCATTGTTCTTGATTTTCATTAAACTTAGCAGAAATTAAACCAGGAAAAGTAGAATTCTCATCAAGAAATGATTATTTTAATTGAGAAGGGATTTGTTTTAGTTCGATATTAGGTGGTTCAACACTAGATGGAAGACTCATAGGCCTGGGAGGTCCAATATCTTCAACATATATCATGTCAGGAGTATTAAATGATGAATGATTTTCAATTTTATGATGAGATTCAAAAATAACAGTGTTTCTGTCCAAACTGGAAAACACACTATCTATATTATCCATATCCAAATTCAACAAGTTAATTAAATATGATTTATCATGTTGCATAAAAAACTCTACCTCAAAATCATCAAAATGCTCAGCAGGTCTGGTGTTAAAAGAAACACCCTCAATTTCACTCAAAATGAATCTATGTTCAGAAACAGAGGAATCCTCTATGGAAAAAACTGTATAGTTGTCCAGTTCTGATTTTTTTTCCATATTAGGTGTTTGAGCATAATTTTTAGTATCAAGACGAATTTCTTCAATAGAGGATTTTAATTTAGATACTTCAATATGATCAAGTTTATTTTTATAAGAATGTTCAGCTTTAATGACCTCAGTTTTTTAATAGTTTTTTAGATTAAGTTGGTCCTTTAATGTTCTTAAACACATTGAACTCATATTCGTGTTCTCCAATTTGGAAAATATGTTGACCCTTTGACACATCAATAATAGAACCACCTGTATTGAAGAAAGGCCTAACCAATATGATGGGAACCTTTTAATCACACTCAATGTCTATGTCTAGATATTTTGCATATAGATATAGTTTCCCAACTCCAACTAGCATGTCATATATCCTACCCACAGGATGAGTGAATGATCTATAAGCTAACTACAATATGAATTTAGTGGGTTATAGGTCACCCAACCTCAACTATTGAAATATTGAGTAATGGATAAGATTAATGTTAGAACCTAGACCACACAAAATGTTGAGCTGCTCAAAATTTCTTCATGTGCAAGGAATGACAAATCTACCTGGGTCTTTCAATTTAGGTGGGATTTTTTTGAAGCCCAGCACTACAGTCTTCAGTGAGGCTGTAGGTAGAAAAATTTTTAAGGGTATTTTTGTTTGAAACAATTTTCATAAGAGAGTTTAGATAAGCTATAATTTGAATTATGGCTCAGATGAATGGAAAATTTACTTGATTTTTTGAAAAGAGACCAAGGAACTGAAGAAGTTCATCCTTGGTGTAAATTTGTGGTTTCAACTTCTCAAGGAAAGAATGGATGGGGAAAAAATTTCATAATAGTTGGTATATCCGTCACATATAAATAAATTTTTTATATTCCTTTATTCTTTTATTTTTAGATGAATTTCCAGATTTTGATTCAGGTAACAAATGCATATTTTCATCATTTTCATGATTTTTCTGTTGATTTCTGGCATGTGGATAAAGCAAGTTTTTATTACCAGATTCAAGAAGACTTTTGTTTTGTGAATTTTAAAGGTCATTTTACACAATAGTTTGAGTATTAAGCCCACTTCTAGTGATAATATACATGGAATTCTCTCTAGGATTCAGTTCAGTTGTACTAGGCAACTACTTGTGTCCCTAGAAGTGAAATCTCTAGCAAGTTGTCCTAGCTTTATTTCCATGTTCTGTATTCTAATATCATTTTTTATTTCAACTAAATCATATATATTTTGATTTTTGGTTAGAGGAGTCATGTATCTTTCTAGTTGAGAGTTATTTTTTATCAAAATTTGATCAGGCTTATAAAACATTTGATTATCATTATTTCCTGGGGCATTTGAAGACTCACCACCTTGTTAATTTTGAGCATTAAATATTGGTTTGTTAGAGTAATTAGGGGTAGTGGATTGTTTAATTATGCCGTGATCATTACATGATAAATTTTTATGGTTCTTATAGCCTTGATTATAATTGTTTGAAAATAGATCTTCTTATGAGGCACTCTAGGACCGTTGTTAACAATGATTGAGTTCTCTTGTTGTTGGGTAGGCATATCAATGTTAGGAAATTAGTGTTCAATTTTCCCAAACATACCACATTGTGAACATTGATAACTTAATGATTGATTGGTATTTTTACAACCAATTTGATTATCAATTTTCTTAGTGTTCTGGTTCATTAAATATTGTAATTGGTTAGTGATTTCAACAAGTTTAGATTGAGTTTCTTTTATTGACCCAATGTTAACATTTACATTTCTTTTGACTCTTCCTATCATGAATTTTTATGTTGTGAATTTAGTGGAATATTATTAAAAATATGTATAAATTCTTCTTCTATCTTGTAAATATAATTACCCCTAGTTGCTTGATATACTAGATTCTATCTAGGGAATGGAAACCCATCATATAAGGTATCCATTGTAACACCCTGACCCTAGTTACCTAGAGTCAGTGCATTATTGTGTAACATTGGCATGATCACAAAAGATCAAGTCTCGAAAGACCGATTAGTTTAGTAGACTGGGAAACACTAGATACATTCATAAATGTTACATTACATAATAAAGTGAAAAAATACAACAACAAAGTCTCCATAGTCCACACTCATATCCTCTTCTGACTATCCCTGCAGGTCATTCATAAAATACTTCTTCACATCCTGGAAAATATTAAAACATTGAAAGGGGTGAGCTCAGATGCTCAGTAAGGATAACAATATAGCGGAATATTTCATAAATAAACATTAACATTTAAGGCAATGTATAACTAAAACAAAATCCATTTAAACTTGAAATTAAACATAATATGGAAAAAATAAAATGAAATAATGCCATTTACTTATTCAGATGGATATTCTACTAGTCGAATGATCACATGCAATATCAATAACCACTTTCATTATAATGGAATGCATAATGCCAAACTCATAACCACATAGCCAAGGCCTCGTGCCAAAACTACAAATACGATTTTGTCAAGGCCTCGTGCCAAGACACTAGTTTGTCTCATGAGACATTCCAATGCATCGAGGAGCTATAGCGGCCTCCACCCGTCACTTATTATGTCCAATGCATTCCTCATATGAACAGGTTTAAACATATCATAAACCATAACATAATCGTATCACATAAAACATGCATAAATAAAACATAAAATTTACACATTCCAATCACAAGATATCAATACAACACATTAATATAATAAAAACTTTATCAAAACCATTTTCAATACCAAAATAAAAGAAAACTAAAACTTGGTATTTATTTTTCGTTTTTTAAAAAAGTTATGGCTTGTAGAGGAATCTGAAACTCAAATAACGGTCACGGCGGCAGAGAAGTTATTATCGCCGCATATGTAAGACAAAACATTCCATTTTTTGTTTAGTAAAAACGCTATGTATAAAAATATTCCTTTTGAATAAAAGTAAAAGTCAAAGGGGTTTATACACCGTATAAAGGAATGTTGTGTATAAAACAAAATATGCCTCAATGAAATGAGATTGAGACGATGTCCTTTACAAAGATCATTTTTTTTAATAAAGTAGATATATTATGTGTAATCACTATATTTACATATAAATAAAGTATAAATACAAGATAAGACATAATAATATCATGACATAATTTGAAAGTATGAGATTAACCCAAAGAACGGAAATCAGGTTAAGAAGTTCCCTTACCTCGTGTCCGTATTGACTTGACCATTCTTTAACCTCCTGAATAATAAACTAGAGTTAATTTATAATTTCTTAAGAAAAATTTTCAAGTTTATCATTCCTTTTATATCACTTATTACCATGTTATTAACATTATGTAATTATTTATGTTAATAACGGTCGTTTTGTCGATCTTTGGTACTTGAGTCAAAAATAAACTTCTTATAAATAAAAGTTGTTAATGTGGTAAAATATCCATTACATACACAATTATATTATGATGTATATATCATATATATAATATATATCCAGTATATACTTGCATTTATAATATTACATAACATTTAGATGTAAGAAATGAAATGCACCGTTCATGGAGAGGTAAGCCGTACGTACGCATGAACGCTACTTTCATTTCTATTTCGTATTTTATGGAATGAAATCATAATGATATAGAGGTGTTTTATAATTCCAGTATAATATAATATATAATATTATTTACTCCATCCTTTATACATCCCACATATGGCATTAACGATTCAAATCACTTTGAAGGGGCGGCAGTCCGCACTTCCTAAAATGAAATTATCGCGTTTACCCATAATGGAAATCATAAAGGTATGCCATAAATGAAAAATACAGAATCATAAGGAAAACAAAAACATAATATATATCATATATAACAATAGTTTCATCATAATGGCCACCATGAGAGGTGTTAAAAGAAGATTGAACAATCATCGTTTCGTGTTGCAGAAATTCGCCAACCACAGAAACAGTATGTTCTTTAACCATTAGAAGAAGGCGTGTGTAATTGTAAATAAAATCTTTCACATAAAAACATCCTAGTATATTGAAGATACTGGTTTTTTTACAAAAAAAGAAATAAAAAGAGGTTAATGCAGTGGAGAAGAAAAATAAAACAAAAGAACATACAAGAATACATTACCATAAAATCAGGTAACTCTTTTTGATTTGAGCCAAAGGCTTCCTTGGGAAGACTTATACACAAAGTGAGGCTTCTAGGAGTAAGAGAGGGAAGTTGAGAGAGTATTTGGGCAGAGTTCAGACAAGCCAAATGGCTTGGAAGGTGTGAATAAGGTGGTAGTGGTGGGGGCCTTTTATAAGAGGAGAGGAGGGGAACTATTGGAAAGTCATGAAATGATACTTTATTATATAATGAGTTTCGGATTTTAAAGGTGACAAACTTATATATTTCTAGGATAAGGTGATACGGGTTTGAAATCTACTCATCCAATAGGTTTTTGACAAGTGTAAGTCTTAGATTTTACATTATCTTTTCATTTTATTTAAATCGTTAAATAATGAGGTAATCGCTGCATCATCATGGTGTCATAAATAATTTAATTTATTTAATGTCTAAAAATTATAAACAAACATTAATGATGTAGGAAATCGTTTTAGATTTCTAATGAATATTTATAGTCCAAAATATGACCTGTATAACCCCATTTAAAAATTGTTTTAGTAAAACAACTCATGTTTGTGACATTTTTATTTTAACATAAATAAAAAGTTTTTAATGTCATTTTCCTACCAAAGTGGCTCCATGGGGTCCCCAAGTTGACCCATGTATTGTCTTGGTCGGCCATTACTCATCAAATAAGAGTAGGACAAGTATAAATGTATTTTCATATTTTTATAATATCATTTTTACCTTAAATTTCACTAATTACCTTTAATTGCGATTAATTAAACCTAAAAGTTACTATTCACCAAAAAATTATTTTAAGCCCATTGAACCACATTTTACTTCCTAATGACAACCATGTATGTCGGATTTTTGAAAATCAAATCACAGAAGTGGTAATGTTTCATTTAAACAAAAAATCAGTTTTTTAACTACCACTTAGTGGTTTTACTATTCATCAAAAATTGAAGTTTTTCAAAACAGTGACAAAATTTCACCCTAAGCTATAATTGATATTACGAATTCAAAAATGATGTCTATTTTAAAAAATTCCAAAAATATAAGTTGCATTAGTTAATTTTATAATTAATTCCCACAATCACAACCAATAGCGTGTTTGTAAGAAACAATATATATCCAACGATTGACAATTATTTATGTCCAATTTCAAAGTGAAATTAATTCTAATGACCACCATTGGATAAAATGGTAAAAATATATTCTAATTATACTTTAAAAATACTCTATAGTATAATTTATCACTATAATTTATTTTGATTAAAAAAGATGTTTTTATGTATTTTTCAGTATTCATAAAAAATTGGAAGATCTCAGAAAAAAACAAAAAATTCAACATAGGCTATTTCGATATTCCAAATACAAAAATGAAGATTGAACAATCATCATTTCGTGAGGCAGAAATTCGCCAACAACAGAAACAGTATGTTCTTTAACCATTAGACGAAGGTGTGTGTAAGTGTAAATCAAATCCTTATCATAACAACATCCTAGTATATTGAAGATACTGGTGTAGTTACAAAAGAAAGGAATAAAAAGAGTTTATGGGGTTGGAGAAGCAGAATAAAACAAAGGAGAATAAGTGAAGACATTACCTTTAAATCGGGTAACACTTTTTTATTTGAGCCAAAGGCTTCCTTGGGAAGACTTCTGCCCAAATTGAGGCTTCTAGGAGTAAGATAGGGAAGTTGAAATAGTATTTGGGTAGAGGTTGGCTGAGCCAAAAGGCTTTGAAGGTGTGAATAAGGTGGTAGTGGTGGGGGCCTTTTATAAGAGGAGAGGAGGGGCACTCTTGGAAAGTCATGAAATGTTACTTTATTATATAATGAGTTTCGGATTTTAAAGGTCTCACACTTATATATTTCGAGGATAAGGTGATAATGGTTTGAAATCTACTCATCCAATAGGTTTTTGACAAGTGTACGTCTTAGATTTCACATTATCTTTTCATTTTATTTAAATCGTTAAATAATGTGGTAATCATTGCATCATCATGGTGTCATGAATAATTTAATTTATTTAATGTCTAAAAATTATAAAAAAAATTCAGGATGTAGGAAATCGTTTTATCATTCTAATGAATATTTATAGTCAAAAATATGACTTGTATAACCCCATTTAAAAATTGTTTTAGTAAAACAACTCATGTTTGTGACATTTTTGTTTTAACATTAAATTAAAAGTTTTTAATGTCATTTTCCTACCAAAGTGGCTCCATGGGGTCCCCAAGTTGACCCATGGATTGTCTTGGTCGGCCATGACTCATCAAATAAGGGTAGGACAAGTGTAAAGGTATTTTCATATTTTTATAATATCATTTTTACCTTAAATTTCACTAATTACCTTTAATCATGATTAATTAAACTTAAAAGTTACTATTCACAAAAAATATTTTAATCCCATTGAACCACATTTTACTTTATAATGACAACCATGTATGTCGAATTTTTGAAAATCAAATCACAGAAGTGGTAATGTTTCATTTAAACGAAAAATCAGTTTTTTAACTACCACTTAGTGGTTTCACTATTCATCAAAAATTAAAGTTTTTCAGAACAATGCCAAAATTTCACCCAAAGAAATAATTGATATTCCGAATTCAAAAATGATGTATATTTTACAAAATTACAAAAATATAAGTTGCATTAATTAATTTTATAATTAATTCCCGCTATCACAACGAATAGCGTGTTTTTAAGAAACAATATATATCAAAAGATTGACAATTGTTTATGTCCAATTTCAAAGTGAAATTAATTCTAATGACCACCATTGGATAAAATGGTAAAAATATATTCTAATTATACTTTACAACCACTCTATAGTATAATTTATCACTATAATTTATTTTGATTAAAAAAGTTGTTTTTAAGTATTTTTCACTATTTATAAAAAATTGGAAGTTCTCAGAAAAATACCAAAAATTCAACATAGGCTAATTTAGATATTCCCAATATAAAAATGAAGTCCATTTTGAAATATAAAATTTATATAATTTTAAAAAGTGGGTATAACTATTCATAACTGCTACTTGGATTGGTCGCAGTGTGTTAGAATCTCGAACTTGCGTACAATGCAAGCTATTGCATTATTTAAAGAGAAGCGTATCGTGGAAGCTTGGGGTGTTACATCCATGAGAAGGTGATATGGGATTTGATGATGGGGACACTACCTAGTAGTTCATGAATATATCCCAAGCATCATGAAATGCTTCTCCATCCTATTGATAAAAACTAGTTATCTTAGTTTTATGTTCACCTTTCAGTATTTCGGGATAAAATTTCTTAATGAATGAATTGTACATATAATCCCAATTATAAAAAATGATCTAATCTATGATTAAAAACCAATTCATAGCATTAACTTTTAGGAAAAATGGAAATACTCTCATTCTTATCTCATTCTATGTATTTCCTAGAAGAGGTAGCCGCAACAAATTGTTATATAATTCTCTAATGAAGGCTAGAGAGTCCTCATTAGAGAGCTCATTAAATACATGAAGCAGTGAGATGTGTGATTGTTTCAACTAATAGTTTCTTTCTCTAGGACTAAGTCTAATGGACTATGGAATGATTGAAACTTGAGGAAGTTGATTCTCCATCATCCTAGGCCTTTATACTTCATCTAATAATTTTGGTTGATTTTGAAAGTTGTTAGGTGCAGAAACCCTATTTTCTGCATTCTCCATTTCAATTTTTTGTTTCTTTTTCCTAAAAGAAGTAAGATGTTTATCTATATGAGGATTTATTAGCTCTAGACTACCAGAATAGTTTCTTGTTCTCATGAAAACAATATCGGACAATATTCAGCTGTAATGAAAATAGAAATTTATCGGCGAGAAAAGAAGTAGATTTTTTAACATTTTTCAAATTTTTAATTTTTTAACATTTTTCTAATGAATTTTTAATCTTTTTTTAGGAAATGAATGGATCATGACTTCCGCAGAAATGGTGCGAAACACGTGATGTGAGTTTCATTGAATTCAGTCATTGTTTAAAATTTATATTCCTAATAACTACTTTATTTGTGGAAAGAAGGGTCGAACCCACAAAGAATGATATTTTTAACAAAAAATCTCTAAAAATTTTCAAAAATACCCCATATTTGTCAATAGTGGGGTATATATTCTAATTTTTTTTTTGTTTTTTTAATTTTTTTTAAATTTTTTTATTATAAGGAATAAATGAATCACCAAAATCATTTTTAGTTTTGGTTCTAAACTGTAATGAAACAATACACAGTCTACAAAAAGTAAGTAATGGAGATATAAAATGCTGAGAAATGAACAATAAATAGAAAGATGGCTGAGGAAAAAAATTATTCTAATGGTTGGAAATTTTTTCCTATTTACTTAAAAGTTGATTAAATATACTAATGTAGAATAGAATGACTCACTTCCCTCACTAGGATTAAGTTATAAATATTGATCAATCATAGAGTTCGCCACTCAAAGATTGACAACATGAAAGTTTTACTTTGAAAATGACAACAACAAAAACTCTTCATAAGTTATGATGTTTTATAAATTTGTTAACATTTTAAAGATATATCCCCAAACAATATCTCAAAATGATTATTGAATTTAGAAATAATTTTCTAGTGAAACAATATGGTTGAATGTATTGAGAACTAATCTCACCGATCAATTCTGAATACATTGAATTGATAAAATGAAAAGGTAGTAAAGATACCAGTAGAATTTTTTAATTCCCTAAAATCAATAGTTTATCCAAATATCTTATTAATTATAAATAGAGAAAATGAATACATGATATAATAGAGTACAAAACATTTAGAAATGAGGTATGAAGAACTCCCCAATGATTTGTTCGGCTCTCAAGCTCCGTCAACTCCAGGGATTTCTACCAAATCTCTTTGATCCAATGAAAGAGATGTTGTCGTGAGTGAATGTGTCAATCTCCATTCAATGTATGTCCCCAAAATTTGATTCTTACCATGTTTTAACAACCCACTTTCTTCTGTTGCTCGTCACCACCACTCTTCACCAACTTAAATTTGTCTGTTTTACTGTTGCACCGCACACATGTGTTTCTTCACAAACCAATCGTCACACTAGATTCTCCCTTGTAACTAACTTCAGATGAGTTAGTTGAATGCACCTGGATGTTTTTAAGGCCTTGGTGTGAATCTTCAAAGTAAAAAACAACAAAACAAAGTTAAAGATTTTAAATCATGATAATAAACCAATTGATAATAATAGATAAATCACTTAATAGTTATTAAGTGGATATATAATTTATTTTATATTTAACATAAATTATTAATTATTAATAGTATTATTATGTAATTAAGTAATTATCTTATTCAATATATTTATCAAAGGTAACTATAGTTGCGAATAATGATATCTACCAGTTCAATAATGAATTATATTAAGTTACATTGTTTAAATTTATAAGTTGTTAAACTTTTGGTTCTAAAAATTATATTAAATAGTTATGTTTATTTTTGTAAAATAATTATTAATGTTAATAATAATTATTAATTAATTATTATTTTGAACATTAAATTGTTAACTTAGTAAATAGTTTATTATATTTTAATTTTTTTTATAAATTATTATTGGTATTTTATTTTAGATATTTAAATAGAAAACACTTTTTTAATATGAAACACTAAATAATAATTTATTTAAATTAAAATTAGAATATTAATTAATTTAGTTCAGTAATGTTTCATTTAAATTTATAATTCTGTTTTATAAATATTAAATATATTTTAATTAATAATTGAATATAAGTATTAAAGTTTAATATTTTAATTCAGTAAATTTTTAATTTATGTTTATAATGTAGTTTTTTTAGTTAATTTTAATTGTAAATAACTCCCCCCCCCCCCCGAAATCAGTTCAACACTATGTTGGGGGTGGTCTTCTCCCTCCAAGTAACACGGCATGGCCGGTTTCAGACAGTGGTGATATCACATGGATTCAGTCACCAGTGACGAACAACTCCTCTACTCATGGCAACAACTTCCCTTAAGCGGTGACTCTACTTGATTCGCCCTCCTCCTCGGTTCGCAGCTATGCCTCCTCCTCTGAAGAACCCGATTCAGCCTCTTTGGATGGGCCTCAAAGCAGTGAATTCCACCTCCAAACCTTTAATCGCGGCACAACAGGACTCCATTCTATATTCTTACTCTGATGAGATTTTAGCGGTTTGTGGTCTCTTCCGTGTGCAATGATATATCCACGGTGAGGTGGTTTCTTCGATCTCTTTTTCCATGCGGTGAATACCGGATATCGACATCAACTACAACATTCCTCGATGAAACTTCTCTTTTGTACGGAACCATTATAGTGACTGATGGATGACACAACTTCTCCTCTAAAATAGTCGTTTAGATCTACAATGAACTGGGTAAAATGGGTTTCAATTTATGTGATGATATGAATTTGAATAGTTTTGATGGGAAAAATGGAGAGATGATATATTCATGTTAGAAGGGATGAAGAGGTGCATATCAAGGGTATAAATCGGGGATGTCAGTTCGTTATAGAAGAGGTGCATGGAATTGGTAAAGAGGAAGAGGAAAGTGGGGTTTTTCTGTAGTGATTTCTGTTTACTGCATCTACGAAGGTTCCGATTTGTAGGGATGTTATTATGATAGGATATATAATTCTATGGTGAGAAAAATGTGAAATTGATACCACATCACTGTGATGAAGATGGTTATTGATGGGTCTTTGGTTTGTCCATGAAACTGATGACTGTTTTGCATCGGTGTGTCAGTGACTCAATGATAGAATGATGGAAGCAGGGGACAAGTATCGGTGTGTGCAGGAACAATCAGTGAGTGATGAATGGGAATGGATATAGTGCATCAGTAGGTGGATGTGAAAAAGGGGAGAATCAGTGAGTTGGAAGACTCGCCGATATTTAAGAAATAAAACGAGCCACCAATAGATAAAATAAAATAATTAATCAGTGTGATGTGAAACCGATGAAAGGAAATGAATAGTGAGTCAATGACTCACTGATAATAATAAAAAATGTGTCACCGATAGTTAAAATAAAAAGAGTCACCGGTGTGAGTGTGGATTTGATGAAAATAAGAAAAGGATCGGTGACTCGAGATGATTGGTGTGTCATACCATCAGTGAGTCGTGGAATCAATGCGAGGTGATAGAACGTTAGAGGAAGAAAATCAATAAAGACACCAATAGTTAAAAAAACAAGACACATATTGTAAAAATAAAATAAGGCGAGTAACCGATAATTAAAAATGAGAGACCAAAGCCAATACACCAGAGAGACCGATGTTGTTTCAAAGTGATCAGTGAGTCGACTCACTGATAGTTAAAAATAACATCGGTGTGTCGTGGCATATTTATGAAAATTGAAATGCAACTAAAAAATTATATTATTAAACAGATAACAAAATGAACAAAATATTAATTAATTAAAAACAAAAGAAAAATTAACTAAACTTTTAAAGACTAAATAATTTACTTAATTAAAAAAAGTAACTAATTTATTAAACAAACTAAAAATAAAAATGACTTAATTACTAATAAATAACATAAAAATTATGATTAATTAATTAAATATCTAAATTAATGAAAAACAAATACAAAGAATTAAATGAAAAAATTAAATTAAAATAATTAAAATTAGTTAATGATTTTGAACAACTATGTTAATTACATAAATGAAAAAAATGATAACCTAAAATAAAAAACACAATATTTTATTAAATTTCTATTTAATTTTTACATTTCGAATAAACAGAATAATTAGACTTGTTAATAAATAAAGGTAATTTTTCATAATAAATCTAATTTAAATGAGTATTGTTTTAAATTATAAACTAAATAATATTAATGAAAATAGTAGTAAACATTCGATTAAATAATAATTATTCAAAATTATAAAAAAATTAACTTGAATATGATTATTAAACTAAAAAGTAAGTAAATGTAATTATAAAATTTAAAATAACCATATTTACTATTTAAAATACTAAAAACACATGATTAATTATAAAAATAATGATTAATTAATAAATTGAATGTTATAAATACAAAAGTTCCATTATTTATTAAAAAGTGTTAAAATAAATAATTAAATTGTTAAAAATTAAATAAATGATATGGGAAAAGTATATAAAAATATAGCCACATCAGTAGATCACTAAGCACAACCTTAGGTCTCTATGTGGTTCGACCTTGTCTTTCCACTGTTCTAAGTAGTAAGTAGGTTATAAATTTTAGTTTATCACCAGTGCCCAACGTCGTGAGAGCATATATTAATCGAAAATTAAAGATAGTATTTTAAGAATAATTATTTTTCAATTTTCAATAAAAAAATACATCTTTTCAAAAAAATCACATATTTTAATGGATGATAATTTTTTTAAGATTAATTATAAAATTATTTTCATTTTATCAAATTAATTTTTTTAAAAGAATTTAGAAATTATTTATAATATTCATCCATAAGAGGAATTAGAAATAATTTATGTAGAAAACATACTTAGAAGGAAAAAAATTTTTATACTATGAATTGAGTTTTTATTTCTTAATAATAAATAATAAAAATTGGTATTGAGTATGTCATATATATATATATATGATAATATGATTAGTTAAATTCATACCCTCCAATTCAATAGCTAGTTTACAATGATATTATTTAAATAATAATATTTCATTGTTCGTTTAAACACAATGTTTTTTGTTGTATACACAATTAAACACAATTCTTTTTTAAAATATTGGGTTGTTATATTATCCCCCATTCTATAAATTTAATCCTATAAATTTATACTTGTGCTTGAAAATAATCGGTTTAGAATTTAAAAATTCCTGTACAGAATACCCACATCAGAAAAAGGGTTAATAAATATTCATCTTAAAAGAGCAAAATGAAAATAAATAGGTCATCTGGAATAACACAAATGTTGGCTTCCAAATATGGGAATATTAATGGGAAGGGAAAATATGGATGTGAAATAGAAAAATAATTCCTAAGGACTAAAAGTGATAGTATAGAACATGGTATAGAGAAATTTTATTGATCACAAGACCATTAATCTATGATAATTAAAAGATCATCGATCGAAAAAAAAATTATAATAAGATAATTTTTTTCATGATTTAGTTTCTAGTGTTGATGAAATATTTTAATATATAGAGTAATAATATAATTAAAAAAATTAATTGAAAAGTATATTTATTTCATTTATCATCAATTTCTACAACAATTTGATTCATTATCAAAATGATGAGTATTTTAGTTGAATTTATCATTACTGAAGCACCAAAATGAACTTATAATGGATCATAAAATCCACAAAAATCTATTCATCTTATATTTAAATCATATCAAAAAATAAAATGGTTACCAAAAGGTATGATAAGATCCAAAATGTATAATCCTTCATATGATGAAATAATACAATTTACTTATAAATTTCGACAATGACAAAAATGTTCAACATGGATTATTACACAAATAAAAAACCTTACATACCAATTAACATCAAAACCCTCAAAATTATAAAAAGATTAAACATAAACAATGTTGACAACCCTTTTAGCTAAAATTTAATAAATTTATCTACAATATTACTAAATAATATTTCATGTTAAAACATAGGTTAAACTTAAAAGATACATATAATATAACATAATAACTCATTCATAAAATATCATTAATCACCATGATAAATCACTATATAATATTATAATGTTGTGAACATCAATATATAACATTATAATGGTTTGAAATTCACCACATTGACAAAAAATGTTCAACAAGGATTATTACACAAATAAATAACCATAAATAAAAATTATAATAAATAAAGTAAAAAATAAATAATGTTTAAATGTAAACAGTGACGGTAAACCTTTTAACATAAATTCAGAAGATTTATCTTCATTATTCCTATATAATATTTCTCATTAAAACATAGGTCAAACTTAAACAGTAAATATAATTTAAGACAATAAATTATTCATAAAATATTATTAATCACCATGATAGATCACTATATAATATTAAAATGTTGTGAACATCAGCATAATATCATGAATTAAAAATAGATACTAACCCAAGAGGTAATGATTTGCCTAAAACTAAATATCATTGAAAATATATAATTAATACAGAATCATATTTCAACAATTAAGACTATGAGTTATTCAATCCTATAATAAGACTATGAGTTATTCAATCCTATATACTAAGACCATAACATAATATATACTAAGACCAAACAAAAATATATACTAAGACTACAAGTTAGATATCCCATTATCTAATAGACCATAACATAATATATACTAAGACTACGAGTTATTCAATCCTATATAGATTATTCTTTCTAAAACCAAATAAAATATTCAAATAACCTCATAATATCATTACTAAAAACATCAAAAATGATATTTTTTTCATTTGAAATTATAGAAACCATAAACATATAAAACCCTGATGATATATATTGCTCTTATGTTAATCCAACTTGAAAATATTTATTCTTCCAAAAATTAACACCAACAAAATACCTCAACTAAAATCGAAAACTCATTCTATAACTCCAAAAATATATTAATCTTCATCAATGATGACCTAAATAGATTTTTTATCAAATAACTAAACAATTTCATGGTCCCCAATACTATCAGATTTACATCATCAATTTAAATAATTCCTTTACACTAAAACATAATCAATTTAGTCCTGAAACTTCAATTATTGGAATATTATATGTATTTCAATGGTATAAAAGTTCACCTCTAAATTAGGGAATTGGCTTGGATAGTTCCTATATTCTCCACACATAATACAATGAATGATATATAGAACTTTAGGATGAATGTAAAATCCCTTCATAAAATTCCTCATTTTCCTTCAAAATGCATTGATATGTGTCATTATTATAAGAAATATTTTTGTTGTTACCTTGAGAAACTCTACGGGGTGTCTCATTCCACATTTACGACATGAAGGAAATTGATATTTATTTCTTTAATGTGGTCCACCACTTGAGACCTTAGTAAACTCAATTCTTCTTTAATTTTTATAATATGAGAGTTTTGTAAGGTGTATGTTGTTATTAATATATAATGAAAACTAATTAGAGATAATCATGACATCTTTAACTCTGGTAATCAATCAATTTGGTTTCTCATAATCACCACATTGTTCACAAAATTCAATTTTAGTAAGATTAATTCATGTTCCTTCCATTCACTAAAATGAAAAATCATAGTATGAGAAGCTATAATCATTATGGTAATACAAAGAATATTCACCTTTCAAATATTAAATGATATTACCATACAATTAGGATTATCATTAAATTCAATGATATGGTTATAATCCCTAATATATGTCTTCCATAATATAGTTCCCATGGTTTCCTCTAAATAACGTCTAATATCAACTATAACAATGAAAACTCTAGTAACCATAAGGCAGTTTCTATATTATGACATTGGAATAAGATGCAAGGGATTTATTAACAAAGAATCATGCAGTTTAGTAATCCTAATGAACTAGATAAATACCTGATTCCAATTTTATATTGGAACTAAAATATAATACATAACAAATGAACATTTTTATAATCATTAAAACTCATTCATATAATTCTTATACATATATTGGGGAATGGGAAAAAATTAATCTGAGCTAAAATGATTGATAAGTGTAATGAAAAATTGAATATATCAAAAGTAAATAAGGAATAATGAATATGTAATGATAAATAATTATAAATACATACCTTTTAATAAATAAATTGATCATGGTAAGCTTCCATAAATAATATTAACACGATATTATGCTATATAATAATAATGAAATTCTAAAAAAAATTAAATGATTAATATTTATCTTCATGATATCAAACATAATGATATATTTATTATGAATACCTTGTTCCAATAAAGGTTAATCAATGAGTATGTATTTATCAAGAATCCATTTAATAAATATAGAAAACTTGTTTGCTTCATGAGATCTGTCAATGCATCATGAGGCTATATAACATTGGCCCCCACGCACCAATTTATTTTCAATGTATTCCTCATATATTTAATGATAAATTTTATTATTAAACAAAATTCATTATCATCAAATTTTCATACTTTAAAGACCCAGAAATTTCAAGGAAAGTTTTTTTTCTTAAATTCTTTGGAATTTTACGAGTCCGCAGTTTCTGACGGCACCTGATTCTGAAGCCCGGTGTGCCTGGAATCAATTTCTGATGTTTTCTTCGGGTACATTTAGTGAACGTACGTGCGAGTTTTCTATCATTTGAACCGGCACTCGGAATTGAAATTCGAGGACACTGATAAACTCACAGCGCCGGTATTCGACTAAGGGGACCTTTTCCGTAGTTGCGTTTTCTCGAGGAGAGAAGTTAATTTTTGGAGATTCATTAAAAAAAATTATGTGTACATAATTTTTTATTTGATGGTGGTTAATTCCTCCAATGAAGAGTTGGAGGTGGGGCCCACACCGCACATAACCTCCCATGGGAGGATAATGGTGGTGGTTCCCACATGAGCCCCTAAACATTCAACTTCCCTTAAACTCTCCATTAACTCCCCTTCATTTAATTTTGAATTTTGAACTCTTCACCCTCTTTTTTGAAACTCTTGGATTTCCCATGAATTAAGGAGGCCACATCTTCTCTCATAAATTGTTCCAACCCAAATAATTAAAGCCTACTTTAATTAACTTGGGTGTCAATAATTCTATTAGAATTGTTTTGAATTACATGGAAATTATAATATAATGGGATGCCTTATTATTATATTTTCCTTGGAAAATATTTTGGTGGGGAAGGCACTAGAGAATTAGAAGAAGGTGTTCCTCTCCGACGAAGAACACCATTCTTCAATGAAGAACAACTCCGACGAAGAACGTGAAGAACATCTTCTAGTGACGCGTCCTCCTTGGACGCACCCTGACTTCATGGAATCTATGATGTATTCGAATTCTCCTTCTGTGTCATGACAACGGCTCTTCCTCCAATGTTGAAGAGATGACACCGTTCTCCGCGATGTCGTCTTTTGCGACGCCCGACTACTGCGATGCTCATCTTCCGTGGCATGTCGACATGCTAAGTCAATTACGAGGTAGGGGATTTGTATAATTTTAGTTTAATATTATTATAATCTTCTCATTTTTGAATGCAAGTGACCGTCTTGGCCTCTTGATATCACCTAACGTGGAGGGCGCGGGCTGAACAGACACGGCCCGACGACCCTCCATTGATCGACATTTATATTGGTGACGGAAGCGGTGTTGGGATAGGTGAAGAAGACCGGAAGCTACGGTGACCGGATATAATGGTGGACGCGTTCCGGCCACGTGCCGAAAAAACGCATCCCGCAACCACGGGCCGCTCGGCCCAGGAAGAACCGCCCGGCCGTAGCCAGCTGGGCTAGAAGAACCGCGGTGCCCCATGGCGCAACACTGTAAAGGACCGCAACCCACGCTCTGCGGGCCACTTCATCAGATGAACCGGCCAGCTCGTCATCCGGCCTAGTTGGAGGAGTTCATGTCACTCACGGGTGCCGCACGGGAGGACAGTGGCCCGCTATGCGGGCTGCTTCCGCCGGGAATACCGGCCGGCTTCGGCCGGCCAGATAGGAGGGCAGCCCTGCTCGGCGCCACCTGTTCGAGAAAGCAGCCCCCCCCTGCATCACTGGGCTAGCTGGGCTGAGTCGTGGCCAGCCATGGGTTGGGCCACGCCCCACCGGGCCACACCCCTCTAGGCCGGGCTGACCCCCCTACCGGGTCGGACCCCCCAAATCAGGACGGACCGACCCGCCGACCCACTAGGCTTGACGGGTCGTGCCATATTAAGTTAAATGAGAATAACATTAAAACCAAGCGTCTGATCGACACGCCATCTGTGGCACTGGGATCCTTGCGACAAGGTGGTCCTTTTGCGATACTCTTAGTGAGTTTTGGATGACTATAGATGAATGCTGGGTTTGATCGAGTGTAAATCCAACCAGGCCCATGGAATGTAAAACCAATAACTCTCAGACCAAACGTCTGTTTGTTGAACCATCGGCGGCATTGGTAATTTCGTTGAGAAATGATCCCTTTGAGTATACCCCATGGTATTTCAAGGTACAGTTGAGATATGGTTGGGTTGGTTCGTACACGAATCCAACCGGGACCCCGGGACCCCGGGACAAAAGTCTAATAACTCCCAAACCAGGCGTCCGATTGATGCACCGTCTTTTTCATTGAGACAATTATAACATGGCAGGCCTTTGATATACTTCATTGTGGGACTCCAGGATACTTGGAATATCGACTAGTATCTCATGGAGCAGATCCTCCAGGAGACGATCATTCAGAGTACGGAGACCTAGTACCTGGTTGAGACTTGATGACTACTTGTCCGATTCGTTTCGATGTGACTTGTCTAGCCTAGTAGGGGGAGATATTATAAGGACCCAACCATAAACCTTTAAATAATCTTGAATTAAATGAATAATTCACATTGAAGATCTTATCAGGTTTAGAGTTTTAGAGAGTTAGGCAATAACTATTAAATTTCAAAATATTACGAAGTAGACTCTTCTAATCAGTTTCTATTTTTTTTACAAAACATGAACTCCTGAAAAGAAGAGTCATGTCTAGTTCCATGTTTTAGACGACATGACTTTTCCTTGATCCCATCCTTGACCCTATTCCACTTTATGTCCCGTGAAAAACATTTCAAAAATTGGGATGAACATAAAAATCTCTGTAAGGGACACACAAAGAAATAAAATAGTTAGTTTTTCAAAACAATAAGTAAACCATGAATACTTTAACATAAGTAATAATTTTCACCTTTATGAAGTAATAAATACTCTTCACTGAATAAAAGATCATTACTTACCCTTTTGTAACCAAAATATTACCATAAAACCCATATAAAGAACACATAACATATAAAGGTAACTTGGGACATAAACATACTTAAATAGAATAACCATACGGTCGACTTCCACACATATCACTAAATGGAATAGCCATTCGTCTGACTTCCAAACTCAATGCATTGGATGTTATAATGTAACCACCCGTCCTGGTATTCACGGCACCACCCAGCATATGGTTTATCACGTAACAACCCGTAAAATGTCAAAGTACCATTATAACACATAAAATATTTCAAATATAATCATTTCACTAATAACATTTCATTTTCAATCACAAGAAGTAATTTCAAGATATTGAAATAATCAATCCATTTTCATAGACCATTTAAAAAGAGATTCTTGAATCAAAGTGTCCCATACCAATTTGAAGCTTTTAAATTAATTACCATTTGAAAACAATAATGTCTATATAAACAAATCCTTAAAACCATTTTTAAAACATGGACATTAATGAGAATTATTTATAAGAATAAATCTTTAAAACAGTTAAAACGATATTTTAGTTAAAGAGTTTTTATCAAAATGAGAAGATACATGAATTCAATTACATGAGGAATAACATTTAATCAGAACTTTATAATATCATGAGAATAAAGGTATTCATGACATAATATGTCAAAGGACAGTATATACACCATATAAGAGTGAATTGGTGCATAATAATAATGAAGTCTCAATGGAAATGTAAATTGAGATGAAATCCATTATAAAGATAGTATCCTTAAATTAAGGATAAATAAATTTCATAATTATGTGTGACAAATATAAATACACCCAATATAAGTGGATATTATGTGTAAAACAATCAGTGGCCATTCACAAATATTCATAGGATGACATATTCAATAACTACAAGTTGAACCCTATGAAATCGAAATTGGGTTATGAAGTTCCCTTGTAAAAATTCTATAGCCTAACGACATTACATTAAAATTAAGAAAATGAGTTGATGAGACAAAAATGGTATCTCATCAGTTGAAATTATATTTTACATCAATAAGGATATATAATAACATATCCCAACATAATAAGATGTAAATTAAAAGACATAACAAAATGAAGGCTTTTAAAAAAAGGAGGGTGAAAGTTTCCGTTATTGGTTTGGTAACTAACATAACATACGCCACATGACAGAAGGATCATACAATGAAAATTTTAATACTCCTAAATGAAATTATATTACACAGATAGTAAAATCATGGGAAGTACATACACCAAACAAAAGGAAATAGTGGCAAATATAGCATGAATCTCATGGGAATAAAAAGTGAGATGAAACCCTTTACCACGTTGTAATCAACTGAGTCGTATGAACAAAAGTTAATAACCACAAAATTATTGATAAAATAACATTAATATAAAGAGAATCATGATAATAAATATCAAATGGCAGTAAAAAATACACCACATTCAATAAATAAGTGTCAAACAATGGAAATCACACGGAATTAAAAGTGAGATAAGAAAATCCCTTACAAAAATTCGGCAGCCTAACGACGCCACTTAAAAATTCTTAAAATGAAATGATTAGAGTAAGAGGGGTATCTCATCATATGAAAATAAAACTTACAGTATGGTGAATATAAAAGAACATCCTCTAACATAAGAACATGGAGCATAAACGAAATGACATAAAAGAGAGTACTTGAAAAGAAAGAGAGAGGTCAGATCCATTACCTCGTGTCCGACTTTACTCGATCGTTCTTTAATCTCCTAAATAATAAACTAAAGTTAATTTCTACTTGCTTAAAAAACTTTTTCAAGATTATTATTCATTTTATATAACTAATTTTCATGTTATAAACATTATGTAATCATTTAAGTTAATAACGTTCATTTTGTTGATATTTGGTACTTGAGTCAAAAAAGAACACCTTATATTTACAAGTTGTTCATGTGGTAAATAGTCTATTATATCCAGAATTATATTCATGATTTAAATATCATATATATATATATATCATATATATTCAGTATATACATGTATTTATAATAGTTCATAACATTTGGAGGTTAGAAAAGAAATGCACCGTTCATGGAGACGATCAGTCGTACGTACGCATGAACGCTACTTTCATTTATATTTGTTATTTTAATGGAATTAAAAAATAATGATACATAGGTATATTATAATTCCAGTATAATATCATATATAATATCATTAACTATATCCTTTATACATCCCATATAAGGCATTAACGAATCACATCACTTTAAGGGGGCGGTAGTCCACACTTCCTCTAATGAGATTATCGTATTTACCCACTATGGAAACCATAAAGGATTGATATAATTTGGAAGTACATAATCATAAGAAAATCATAAACATAATATATATCACATATAAATACAGTGCCATCATAATGGCCACCATGAGAGGCGGTAGGAGATAATCGAACAATCATCGTTTCGTGAGGCGTCAATTTTCCATCCACATAAACATTATGTTCTTCATCCATTAGATGGAGGTGTGTGCAAGTGTATCTTCAATCATTCTCATAACAACATCCTATAATATTGAGTATACTGGTGTTGTTAAAAAATAATGGAAATAAAAAGGGTTTAGGGGTTGGAGAAGTAAAATAAAAGAAAACAATTTAAGAGAAACCGTTACCTTTAATTTGGTTAACTCCCTTTGGTTTGAACCAAAGGACTTATTGAAGTGCCTTCTGCCTAAGGTAAGGCTTCTAAGAGGAGGAGAGGGATGTTGAGAGATTAATTGGGAAGAGTTTGGACATGTTTGGGATAATATTTTAATCATTATAATCTTATTTATTTAAATCATTTATTAATGAGGTAAATACTGCTTCATTATTGTGTCATTAATAATTTAATTTATTAGAAGTATAAAAATTATAAAAAAATAAAATCATGTAGGAAATATTTTTATCTTTACAATTAATATTTATAGAGAAAATGTTAATTTGTATAACCCATTCTAAAAATTAATTTACTAAAAGATATTTGGTTTTGTCATATTTTTCTTTACATTAAGTTAATTAATCTAAATTGTCATTATCACTCCCAAGTGGATCAAAGGGGTCCCAAAATAGACCCAAAGATTCCATTGGTCATTAATGACTCAATCGATATGTTTTGGAAAAGTGTTAAGGTAATTTTTGAATTATTATAATATTCTTTTAAACTTGAATTACCCTATTTACCTTTAACCGCGGTAAATAAAAGTCAAAAGTTACTATTCACCAACAATTATTTTCATCTTAATGAACAAAATTTTAATTCTCAATAACAACCATGTATGTCAGATTTTTGAAATTCAATTCAAAGAAGTGGTAAAATTTCATTTAAATGAAAAATTCAGTTTTTTAACTACCACTAAGTGGTGTCACTATTCATCAAAAATTGATGTTTTTCAGATAAATAACAAAAATTCAGCCGAAGCATTAATTGATATTCCGAATTCAGAATTGATGTCTATTTTTCCAAATTCAAAAAATAGAAGTGGAATTAATTAATTTAAAAATTAATACCCATTGTTAAAACAAATATCGTCTTTTTAAGAAACAATAACTACCAAATGATGGAAAGTTGATTAAGTCCAATTTCAAAGTGAAATTGCTTACAATGACCAAAACTGGATTAAATGGTAAAAATATATCCTAATTTCACTTTAAAACAAAATAAATAGATAAAATATCTATATAAATAAATTATATTAAAAGTCACTTTTGAATTAAAATACAATATATTCCACTATTCATTAAAAAAATGAACTTTATCAGAAAAAATCCAAAAACTTACAAAAAGTAAATTTTGATGACCCCATTCTAAAGAAGGATTTTATTTGGTCATATAGAATGTATTAGAGTGACCAAAACTAGATTTAAAAAGGGTTTTCCATTAAAAGGCGATAAATCATCCTTTTTATGTAAATTATGCTTAAATTTAGATTCATTCACATTTTAAGCCTCCAAATTTTATTAGATAAAAGTAAATACATCTAAAAAACATGTATAATCATATTTTAGTTAGTTTAATTCATTCCCACCACTAAAATGGCTATGAGTTAACTACCATTTAAAATAATATAATTATATTATTAGTATGCCACGTAAGTTTCAAAGAAGCCCGTTGTTGCGTATCGGGCACACTATCAAACATAGAAACCCCTTTAGAGTAAAATTAATATTTAATTCAAAAATATTAATAAATATTAAATATGTCTTATTTTTCATTTATCTGGGACGTTACATCATTTCCCCCTTCTGGGAATTACGTCCTCACAATTTTAAAACTAGGCGTGGAAACTTCATTAAAAGCCCCACATCGGAAAAAGTGTCAACAAAACTATCACTTTAAAATAATAGAAGAGAAGTAAAAAGGTTACCCTAGACAACAGATACTAGTATTTCAGGAAAACATGGATATGAAGGAGACAAAAAACCATCAAGTTCTGATGGATAGTGATAGAAAACATGTTTAGGAGAAAGTTAACCACCAGAAAATCACAAACATGTGATGGGATAAACAGTATATGTTTTCCCTGTATGAAATGTTAACAGACAATGTTTTTGTTTTATGTTACTTTTCATTGAGGAATTTATTTTTGAGCTTAAATAAAAACATATGGAAACAAAATTACATTTCATTTAGACTTTTATCCTTCACTAGATTTCTAACACAAACTTATATTTCTTCAATACGATTAGTATTCAGGATGACTTGTTTACATTAAAAGTGCTATAATCAACTTTGAGAGAATCAAATAATCCAAAAAAATATGAACTATATATTTCCCTTGACATTAGATATTAACTAAAACCGAAACGTTTAGTATAAGATCAGATAATCCGTGAAAAGGACAAGCTTTTACAAAAAGAGAAACTACTCTTAATCTCCAAAATTTGTCTTCACAAAACCCAAAGTTCAATAAAGACCATTCGATAAACAATTGTCCCTAAAATTATTCTAAAGTAATCCAAACATTGATTGTTACCCAAATCTCATAAGGATTTAATTACATAGACTTCCATGATACATCTTAACATTTATCTCCAAGTAACACTAGTTTCTCATAAAGTCTCACATTGAAATGAAATTAACCTAATCAAATATTCATTACGATAGGTTAATCATTTTCATAAACAAATAAAATAATCATGTGTCCATAATAAAATCATAGATTCTTCCAAACTAAAATTTACACCATTATTCTACAATTTAACTCCCATAGTATTCTATCTTCCTTAGGCATATAGTGTTTCCTCAAAAGAGAGAACATCTTCCACAACAACCTTTTATCACTTAATCACTAAATCATTTTCCAATACTAAGTATATCCATTTGATAAAACATAAGTTCCAAAAATCAACCTATTCTTGTTCCATAAAAACATTTTACTAAAATTATAAGTTATACTAACCAGGGACTTCATGTAGGCTAGTGGTAGGTGATGCGCCCTTATCGCCCTTTGGTTTTGGGTTCGATTCCTGTAGCCTTGCTGGATGCGACAAGTTGTCACCCATCCTATAGGTTGTCCCTTTTATAAAACTTAAAAATAACCCTAACATGTTTTAACCTCAACAATTTCCTTATACCTCACATCATCATCCAAATTCACTATGATCTCAACATCTTAATTCTTGAAGTCTTATTTCACCACCATATGATATAATAAAACAATCCCCAAAATGAATAACATCATACCTTGACCATGGTTTCCATTTGGTTTCATCGTCATCTTGTTCACGTAGGTATAAGGTCCATGCATTTCAATAATGATTTAGAGATCCTTCAAAATCATTTGCTTCCTCCATCCAAATCACCTTTTACAACATGGGTTATATGGGTGTTCACGGAAAAACAGTTTTGGAAAATAATCATTTATGACATATAATTTCAAAACATCTGATAAAACATGATTTCTATAAAACAATCGAACCAAATTTGAGTTGAAACTTTCAATTAACGGTCCTTTTAAAATACCATATGTATGTGTTGGGAGACTATATTTTAAAATCAAATATAAATAGGTTGTCCAAGGGTATCCTTCTTCAGAACTTTTTTTAAAATCATAATATGCTTCAAAATCTTGTGATAAGGTAAAATATTTGAAAATGCCTTGATATTATTTACCTTTATTGAAAAAATTAGAATATTGTGAAAATAGGATCTTTCTAAATACAACCCATGACCCACGATGATAATGAGGTATTGTGGAGGTGTTTGATATCTCAAACAACTACTTGCAAGTGAGTTGTATGCTACAAAAAGTTTCACAATCATCTGAACATGAATTTGCAATAATTATTGCAAGCATGTCATCAGGAAGAGATAGGAATGTCGTTTGAGATCATCCTCCTTCTATTTGTAACTGGCATTCCTTAATCTGAAAAATTTATAAAACAAGTATTTAACTGAAATAATAGATAGGGACAAACCATATGTTTATCGAAAATTCCTAATCCCTAAAGTTGTCTAAACCGACCTCTGATACCAACTATAAGGACTCGGCCATAAAACTTTACATAATCTTGAATTAAATGAATAATTCACATTGAGGATCTTTTCAGGTTTAGAGTATTAGATAGTTAGGCTGTAACTATTACATTTCAAAATATTACAAAGTAGACACTTCTACTCAGTTTCCATTTTTTTACAAAACATGAACTCTTGAAAAGAAGTGTCATGTCTAGTTCCATGTTTTAGACGGCATGACTTTTCCTTGATCCCATCCTTGAGCCAATTCCACTTTATGTCTTGTGAAAAACATTTCAAAACTTGGGATGAGCATAAAAAGCTCAGTAAGGGATACACAATGAAATAAAACAGTTAGTTTTTCAAAACAACAAGTAAACCATTAATACCATAACATAAGTAATACTTTTCACCTTTATGAAGTAGTAAATACTCTTCACTGAATAAAATATCATTAATTACCCTTTTATAAACAAAATATTACCAGAAAACCCATATAAAGAACACATACCATATAGAGGTAACTTGGGACATAAACATACTTAAATGGAATAACCATACGTTCGACTTCCACACATATCACTAAATGGAATAGCCAAACGACCGACTTCCATACCCAATGCATTGGAGGTTATAACGTAACCACCTGTCCTGGTATTCACTACACCACCCATCATATGGTTTATTATGTAACCACCCATCAAATGTCCAAGTACCATTATAACACATAAAATATTTCAAATATAAACATTTCACTAATAACATTTCTTTTTCAATCACAAGAAGTAATTTCAAGATATTGAAATAATCAATCCATTTTCATAAACCATTTTAAAAGTGATTTTTGAATCATAATGTCCCATAACACTTTGTATCTTTTAAATTAATTACCATTTGAAAACATTAATGTCCATATAAATAAATCCTAAAAACCATTTTTAAAACATGGATGTTAATGAGAATGATTTATAAGAATAAATCTTTAAAACAATTAAAACAATATTTTTGTTAAAGAGTTTTTAACAAAGTGAGAGATAATTGAATACAAATACATGAGGAATAAAATTTAATCAGAAGTGGCATTAATTAATTTAAAAATTATTTCCCGTTGTTAAAACAAATAGCGTGTTTTTAAGAAACAATAACTATCAAAAGATGGACAGTTGATTAAGTCCAATTTCAAAGTGAAATTGCTTCTAATGACCATATTTGGATTAAATGGTAAAAATATATTCTAATTAAACATTAAAACCAAATAAAAAGATAAACTAACCATATAAATAAATTATATTAAAAGTAAATTTTTATTTAAAATACAATATTTTTCATTATTCATTAAAACATGAACTTTATCAGAAAAATTCCAAAAATTTACACAAAGTAAATTTTGATGTCCCCATTATAAAGAAGGATTTTATTTGGTCATATAGAATGTATTAGAGTGACCAAAACTATATTTAAAAAGTGTTTTCCATAAAAAGGCGATAAATCGGCCATTTAATGTAAATAATGTATAAAATTAGATTCATTCACATTTTAAGCCACTAAATTTTATTGGATAAAAGTAAATACATATAAAAACATGTATAATTATATTGTAGTTAGTTTCTTTCATTACCTCCACTACAACGGCTTGGAGTGAAATACCATTTAAAATAATAATATTATATTATTAGTATGCCACCTAAGTTTTCAAAGAAACCCGTTGTTGCGTATCGGGTACGCTATCAAACATAGTGACCAATTTGAAGTAAAAATAATATTTAATTCAAAAATATTAATAAATATGAAATATATCTTATTTTTCATTTATCTGGGATGTTACAGCTATTGTGTGAGGTGTCAAACCCATGGCGGAGGAGCGCTATTATGTGAGGCAGTAGACCCACGGTACTCGACAGGAGGAGTACCTCTATAGGCTTTCAGGGGGAGCACTACTGTGTGAGGTGGCAGACCCATGGAGGGTAGTGCTACTGTGTGAGGTAGCAGACCCGCGATACTCGATAGTAGGAGTAACTCAGCAGTCTCAGGTCAGTGAGTAGCACCTCAGAGTTGCAACATGACTACTGTACTCGACAGAGGATGAGTTATCGATCAGTCGTGGTTTCGACATCATGAATAAAAATCCTGGTTTGAGCTGAGTCAGTGTTCTTTGTTTTTTCCTCATGATTGAGATGGGTTACTTGATAACTTAGGTATATGTATGGTCATATACCTAAGTAATGGTTTTCCATTGATATCATACTTTTTTGGTTTATCCTAGTTGGATTTTGTGAGACCTTGAGGGTCTCGAGGTCCCTACTGAGTATCGTATACTCACCCCTACACGGGTTATGCCCGCACCTCGTTGTGTTGGATGCAGACGATGGACAACACTGATGGAGGCTGAGAGCGCCAGGACTAGACGGTACCCGGAGGAGGACCTTACAATGTATCAGTACACGGTGGAGTCTGATGGACATGGAGAGATGAGGAGGCCATCTGTACCTACCCTTTAGGCAGGAACCCCGGAGGATGATCCAAGAGCTGCTTCTCCTTTCATCTTTTTGTCTATTTTTCAGTTGTACATGTTTTCAGTTGTATTTGTACTTTGCTGTTGGGCTTGTATTCTGAACCCCTTTACTTTCAGTACTCTTGTTATGCAGTTTTTTCTTAGTGCTTACTTTCGCTTGTACTCTGGTTGTGTGTGTTTACAATTTATAAAGGCAATGCCTTCCCAGTTTTAGGGAATTACCCCTTTGGTTCTAGTCGCCAGCCCATGGCCTATGGAAGGTGGGTTTGGGGTAGTCACGATACAGACCTCAGGGGACGGGTCATGAAAAATTGTTATCAGAGAAATCGGTTCTACCGCATAACTCAGGACTCTGATCTTTCATTCTGTAAAGTAATAGTTTAAAGAGTACCGAGTGTGGTTTTCAGTTCAGGGAGTCGTGTGTTAGTGCAGCGACCAATGCATCCGTACACCAGGACCCTAACAGCTGATTTCTGACTTAGTGCATGAAAACACTGATTGCATGTGTGTATCAAAAGATTTCATTTATGTCAGCTCAAACCTAGTCATATCACCAGGAATAATCTTTTGATCGTGGCGCACCTGTTCTTTATCTGGATGCCACTGCGAAGACAGCCATCTAGGGTTCCTGAGAGAGTACATGTTGATGTCCCACCGAGCGAAGAGGCTTTGGTGCAGGACCCTCTTACTATGTTGGCACCTTCGGGTGGTGTACCAGTATCAGCACCACCCGTTGTGTAGCAGATGACACCAGCTGCATTGGAGGACGATGCACGACAACTGAGCGTGTCCCATGAGTTCCAGTGGCAGAGGCCTCTGAGGTTTCGAGGCGAGACAGATTCCCAGGTAGCAGAGGACTGTACGGAGGTGATTAATAGAGTTTTCCTCCTAGTTGAGGAACTAGTAGAGCAGATGTTTATCATAGCTTCTAATCTTTTTCAGTGATTGACCATGAAGATTGTCCACATAGTGATGAGGTTTCGGTACTTGGACCGTTTTCCAAGATGGTACCTTCGGGCAGTGTGCCAACTATATCACTACCAATTGGTCAGCAGACACTACCGGTGGTACCAATAGAGGAAACTTTTAGGTTTAGTGCCTTACATGTGTTCCAGCACCAGATATCCCTCAAGCTCTGAGGCGAGCCTAACCCACAGGCAGCTGAGGACTGGCTTGAAAAGGTGGAGGTGAGATTTCTAGAGCTTATACAGCTTCGTCTGGAGGGCGTGACGGTAGCTGAGTATTCATTGTGGCATACTGATCTTTCTTGGTACTTGATGAATATGATACGATCAGTGCATTAGATCTCGGACCTCTGAGCGAGGTGTGTTTAAGGATATCCGAGCCAACACTTTTTCCTCTAAATCATTCATACTTATATTAGGGTGCTAGAGATAACCATTGTGGTTGAATGATATTTGGTTGAGCGGATACAACCAGTGAATGTTAGTAGTGAGAAGCATGAAACTGGCTCCAGTCTCAGAGACTTGAGCGTGTAGAATGTTTCGAGAAGAGGAAGTGTTAAGGATAGATGAATCTTCAGGGCAACAGACGTGGAAGAAAATCTCAGAGAGTATCATGAGGTGGTGAACATTTCAACATGTTAAAACCACCCTCCTTTGTAGTCCCTTCTAGGCTTAGGGAGCTATAGGGAAGGGGAATAGAATAGCTGCATGCAGTCAAGGAGTGTGACCCAAGGGCTCTAATAATGATTCGAGGTACGGTCTATTTCTACTACTAGATTTTGTATCAACATACATTGATACGAATCATTCCTTCCTTCCATGAATCTTGTCCTAGACCTACAGTTTTTGGTTATGACGTTGACTTGACCCTCACGTCTAGAGATACCTTTGGGAGGAGACTTGATAATCACTCTTACACTGATGGTGTGATCTGACCCTTGAGTTAAGATATTTTTTTGAAACCTCATAGAGGAATCATCGAGGAATTACGACGTTAGTTTGGGTATAGACAGGGAACCACAGTTCATACATAGATTGACTGTATTGGAAAAAAAGGTTGTGGTGTACCTACAACATTGGGATGGGTTTTCCTTGGTCGGTGAGAAGGAAACACCAGGCAGCACCAGGTGGAATCATGCATAAGTGGGTGCAGTCGATCACTCACGAGTTGGCCAGACATAGAATTGTGCCAGACTTCTCCAGAGTTGCTGCACCACTTTCTGCAATGACGATATAGGGGAAACCCTTCGTGTGGTTAGATAGATGCCAACAGAGTATTTAGGAGATAAGGCAGAGGTTGAATAGTGTGCCTATCTTTAGGCTACCAGAGGAGGGTGTAGAGTACGTAGTTTGTTGTGACACATCAGGGACCAGACTCGGGTGTGTCCTGATGCAGGAGCGAGCAGTGAACACGTATTGTTCATGGCAGTTGAGACAACACGAGTAGAACTACGCTACCCATGACAAGGAGTTAGTAGTAGTGATCTTCTCCTTGAAGATGTGGCGGCACTATCTGATGGGTGAGCGCTTTACAGTCTACTCTGACCACCAGAGTCTAAGGTACATCTTCCTACTGAAGGACCTGAAAATGAGACAGCAACAATGGCTCAAGTTCCTCCAGGACTATGACTTCGAGATAGTCAATAATCCAAGTAAGGTGAACATTGTATCATATGCGCTCAGTAGGAGGACTGTTATTCAACTATTAGGAGAGGCGACAAAGTAGCTGGCTGCCTTACATATATCCTTTGTGGATAGAGATGGTGCAGCCTATCTATAGTCTCTTACAGTCACTCCTCCACTTCTTCAACAGAGTTGGTGAGGTGACTTACCGCCTAGCCCTTCTACCTTAACTGCACCGGTTTCACGATGTCTTCCACGTATCTCAGCTGAGGAGATCCGTGCATGATCTATCCCACATCATCGACCACGGGGAGCTAGACATCGATGACAGGGGACATTCACGGAGGATCCAGTGGAGATTGAGCATCGACAGGAGCAGGTCCTATATGGATGGTCGATTTCTCTGGTAAAAATTCTCTAGCAGCACGGGAACCTCCAGCAGTGCTCATGGGTACAAGAGGCTCAGATACGTTCTCAGTGCCTCTTTTGTTTTCCCTAGTGTATGTTGTAGCTTTACGGGGACGTAAATCTCTAAGGTGGGGATAACGTAAAGACCCGAAAATATCAAGGGATTTTTTTTCTAAATTATTTGGAATTTTACGAGTCTGTAGTTTCTGACGACACCTGATTCCGAGGCCCGGTGTGCCCAGAATCAATTTCTAGATTTTTGTTTGGGTAAGTTCAATGAACGTACGTGCAGGTTTCTCTATCTTTTGAACTAGTGCTCGGAATTGAAATCTGAGGACACCGATGAACTCACAGCGCTGGTATTCTCCTAAGGGGACCTTTGCCGCAATTACTTTTGCTCAGGAGGAGAAGTTAATTTTTAAGGATTCATTAATAAAAATAATAAAAATTATGTGTACATAACTTTTTTATTTGATGGTGGATAATTCCTCCAAAGAGGAGTTGGAGGTGGGCCCCACACCCCACATAACCTCCCATGGAAGGATAATGGTGGTGGGGCCCACACAAACCCCTAACCATTCATATTACCTTAAAATATCCATTAAATACCCTTCATTTAATTTTTAATTTTGAACTCTTCAACCCCCTTTTTGAAACTTTTGGATTTCCCATGAATAAATGAGGCCACCACTTCTCTCATAAATTGTGCAAACCCAAAGAACTAATGCCTACTTTAATTAACATGGGTGTCAACAATTCTATTTTAATTGTTTTGAATTGAATGGAAATTATACTATAATGGGATGCCTTATTATAATATTTTTCTTGGCAAATATTTTGGTGGGGGAGGCTCTGGAGAATTAGAAGAAGGTGTTCCTCTCCGATGAAGAACATCGTCCTTCAACAAAGAACAACTCCGACGAAGAACGTGAAGAACCTCTTCCACCGATGATTTCTCCTTGGATGCACCCCGATGTCAAGGAATATATATCTTCTTCGAATTCTCTTTCCCCGTCATGATAACGACTCTTCCTCCAATGTTGACGGGACAACACCGTTCTCCGCGATGACGTCTTTAGTGATGCCCGACTACCGTGACACTTGTCTTACGCCGTTCGTTGACGTGTGACGTCAATTACGAGGTAGGGGGTTTGTATAACATTAGTTTAATAAAATTATACTCTTTGTCGTTGTTGAATGTAAGTGATCATCATAGCCTCTTGATATCTCCTAATGCGAAGGAAGAGGGATGAAAAAAAACACAGCCTGACGACCCTCTATTGATCCACGTTTATATTGGCGATGGAAGCGGTGTCGGGATGGGCGACGGCGACCAGAAGTGATGGCGACCAGAGATAATGGCGGCCGTGTGCCGGCCGGTCAGCCGAGCGGGTTAGAGGTGGCCGCGACACCCGTAGGTGCCACGCGGGAGGACATCAGCCCACTGTGCGGGCCGCTCGTGCCGGGAAGACTGGCCAGTTTCGTCCGGCCGGATAGGAGGGTGGCGCCGCTCGCCACCGCCGGTTCGGGAAAGCTCCCCCCGGATTGCTCGGCCCCCTGGGCTGAGCTGGGGCCAGCCACGGGCTGGGCCGCGCCACGTCGGGCCAGACCGACCCCCCTACAGGGTTGGACCCGCCAAATTGGGGCGGGCCGACCTGCCATCCCATCGGGCGTGATATGCCAGGCCCGATTCACTTAAACAAGAATAACATTAAGACCGCGCGTCCGATCGACGCGCCGTCTGCGGAACTGGGATCCTCGTGACGAGGTGGTCCTTATGTGATACTATTAGTGAGTTATGGATGACTTTATAAAACATCCGAGATTGGATCGAGTGTAAATCCAACTGGCCCCCTGGAACGGAAAAACCAATAACTCTCAGACTGGACATCCGTTTGACAAACCGTCAGCGGTGTTTGTAATTTCATTGAGAAATGGTCCCATTGAATATACACCATGGGAGTTCGGGGTATAGTTGAGATATGGTTGGGTTGGTTCGTACATGAACCCAATTGGGCCCCTGAGACAAAAAGGCTAATAACTCACAGACCGGGTGTCCGATTGACGCGTCGTCTGTTGCGTTGAGACCCCTATGACATGGAGGACCTTTAAGATACTTCTTCGTGGGACTTTTTTAAACTTGGAGTATCGACCAGTATCTCATGGAGTGGATCCTCCCGGAGATGAGCATTCGGAGTATAGAGACCTAGTAGCTAGTTGAGACCTGATGACTACTTGTCTGATTCGTTTCAGAGTGACTTGACTAGCCCTGTGGGGAGCACCACTATGTGAGGTGGCAGACCCATGGCTGAGGAGCACTACTATGTTAGGCAGTAGACCCGCAGTACTCAATAGGAGGAGTACCTCCGTTGGCTATCATGGGGAGCGCTACTGTGTGAGGCGGCAAACCCATGGTGGGGAGCGCTACTGTGTGAGGTGGCAGACCCGCGATACTCGACATGAGGAGTACCTTAGCAGTCTACGGTTAGTGAGTAGCTTCTCAGAGTTGCGACCAGACTACTGTACTCGACAGAGGAGGAGTTCTCCAGTAGCCATGGTTTCGACATCATGAATAAAAATCCTGGTTTGAGCTGAGTCAGTGGACTTTTTGTTTTCCTCGTGATTGAGATGGGTTACTTGATAGCTTACGTATAAGTATGGGCATATACCTAAGTAATGGTTATCCATTGAAATCATACTTTGTGGTTTATCCTTGTTGGATTTTGTGAGACCTTGAGGGTCTCGGGGTCCCTACTAAGCATCATATACTCACCCCTTCATGGGATATGACCAATCCTCATTGTGTTGGATACAGATGACGGACTGTGCTGACGGAGGCCGAGAGTGCCAGGACTGGACGGTACTCGGAGGAGGACCTTACGAAGTATCGTTACATGGTGGAGTCTGACAGATGTGGAGAGTTGAGGAGGCCATCTGTACCTACCCTTCAGGTAGGAAACCCAGAGGACGATCCAGGAGTTGCTTCCCCTTTCAGCTGTTTTTCCTTTTTTCAGCTGTACTTGTTTTCACTTGTATTTGTACTTTACTATTGGGCTTGTATTCTGGCCCCCTTTACTTTCTGTAATCTTTTTATATAGTTATTTCTTAGTGTTTACTTCCGATTTTACTCTGTTTGTGTTTGTTTATGATTTATAAAGGCATTGCCTTCCCAGTTTCAGGGAATTACGCCTTTGGTGCTAGTCGCCAGCCCCTGGCCTATGGAAGGCAGGCTTGGGGTAGTCACGATACGGGCCCTGTTGGATGGGTCGTGACACATGCGGAGTGAAAAATACTAAATATTAATATTTCCTTAGTCAATCAAATAACATTAACAGAATAAAACCATATATATAAACGGTATGTGTTTTATTTAATATTATATATACATGATAAATATATTATCGATATTTAATATAATTATATTTTTCCACTAAAATATTATCACAATAAAGTTAATGTTTTAAGGTAAATTCTATAATTTCAAAATTAATAATTTGATGAGAGATGAACATTAATTAATTAAAAAAATATTTTTTTTATGTAAAATATAGACATTTAAGGATTAGAAGAAAATGGAATAGGAACATTTGTATTATGTTTCAATAAAAATATTTATTTTTAAAATCATTGAAAACATATAAAATATTATAATAGCATAAAATAGTTATTGAGGTGGAAAAACGTGTTAACATCATATATGTAAAAGAGAAAATATTACTTTTGGATTTTATAAAGAATGTTGACTATGATCCTTAGAGAAAAAATTATAAATATTACATTAAAACATTTAAAAAATTCATCAAAAACCAAAAGATGTACTTTATAAATATTTTTAGTAATTAGAAGGTCTTCTGAAAAGCAATTTTGATAAAAGTAGACATGGAAGAAAAACATATCTGATCAATAGAGAAATAAGAGCAGATTTTATTTAATACATTTCATTTCAAGAATCAAGTTACAATGAGGGGAAAATCTCAGAAACAATATGGAAACATTGTAAATATACATTGGATAAGAAAATATATGGGTTTGATGATAGATAGATTACATTATTCCATTGTTTATAATTAGTGAAATACAAAAAATATGACAGTTTCAAATAAATGCATACAACTTTTGTAACTTTAACGTTGTAAACTATTGAAATAGTAAACTTTGGATGATGCATTAATCATCCTGAATAAATTTTTATTAATTTTAAATTTATCACTAGGTAGTTATATACATCATATGAAAATAAAAAGGGTCATAATACAAAATAGGTCTCTATGTAGTGGTAATTGAGATGACGCCCCATACAAAGATATTACAATTGAGGTGATAATTAACCAATGATGTTTTTTTGTAAAAAAAACCACATAAAAATGTGTAAATATATAATAAATAATAATAGGTCATTATAGACATAATATAATCATGACATTAATAATGATTAAGTAATATAACCCAATGAAAGGAAGTTCGGTTATGAAAGGACATACCTCACATCTCCCCTCATCTGAACATGATTTTACATACTATATAATGTATTAAAATGTGTTTTTATTTTTTTTAAAAATTAAATATTAATAATAACATATAATATCCATTTATAACATATTATTACATATCCTTTAAAAATATATCATTATTATCATTATTTTGAGTGTTAAATGATTTATTTTTAGGCATGTTTTTTCACATAAGATCATTTCCTTATACTTTTAGTATGGATAAATCATATCCTTAATTATAATAATGATATAAATATAATATATACACATGAAATATTTCTTTATTACCATCAATTTAAAGCGTAAATGGAAAAAAAAATCAGATCGCTTCAAGGAGGTGGTAGTCCACATGTACTCACAAGTGACATTCTCATTTTATAATGGATTAAAAGGTAAGAAGGTAGATATAAAATTACACTTAAACCTATTAATTATTTCATTAATATAATATATATTAATTTATTTCATCTTTATAAAAATCCAATTAAAATTTTGATGACAAATGAAATACATCGCCATGTGGAGACAATAATCCATAAGTACGCACATGCATTCTTTTCAATCTTTGTAATATAGAAATGAGGTATAAAATGGTTTCCATTTAATCATAAAATATCATATTATATTTATAATACATGACTAATAATTTTATAATGAGTATAATATATTAATAGGATGCATAAAATGAAACAAAATTTAAGGAATCTGTAAATAAAATTATAGATTCTTTTAACGACTTCCTTTAGATCGTCTATTAATGGAACTTGGGTTGGTATTATTGGAGATACTGGAACCAATAAAACCTATATAAATTTATTTAGAAAATAAATTATTAGGTTTTGGTTGATCTAGATTGATCTTATTGGTGTCAATAAGAGAAGGTATGGGTGAAAATTTATAATTTAGGGGAGGGGAATTCTTTTAATTTCATAAAGTATACAATTAACCAAAATTATTCATCATGTAAAAAATGATAAAAATTTCTAAAATATGAATATAATATTAATATGAGTTAAAATACTCTAATAAAACATTATTTGGGTGTTTTTAGGTAATGATTTTACACTTGTCTATTTTTTAACATCTATTAACTATTATTAAAATTACCATGATAATGATATTTTTTAAAGTATAGGAGCACATGAATAATTACATAAAACTAAAATTGGAAATTAATGGATAAGGGATTAACTTTTAGACCATATATTACCCCATTATCCTAGTTATATATTTATAATATTTTTAAATAATTTACCAAAATATTATTTTCACAAAAATCATTAAATTCATTTTGACACTATTCAGTTAATATTACTTTTCAAAACATCAATAAAAATATGGAGTTTGAATATAATATATTATAACTTATTTAATAATTTATAATTACCTATAAAATTCAAGGGACTGAATAATTTTCCCAAATTTTGTTATTTTAGTATTTTTAAAAAAATTTATTTTATATTTTTATCAATTGATTTAATATCGTGTCAGTTGCGTAATAATTTATGATAATTATTAAATCACAGAAAAAAACTTAATTGATAAAAATAAATAAATTATGTTAAAAAAACATTTATATTCATTCATAACATATTCTTATCCTGATAGGAATATATAAAATAAATTAAAACAAATTCCAAGGCATTTTGTAATTTTCATAACATAAAATATTATAAATGTCATTACCAAAGGTAAAATGGAACGAAAATTCCATATATATGAAATATAGGATCATACCATAAAGTAATAAATTTAATGTTTTGGTTTATTTATAAATCCATTTTACAGTATTTTAACCATACTATCCTGATTTACCCATTAACAATATGTTAAATTTTACCATCATTACTATTCATAATGCCAAACAATAAGTGAGGAATATTTATAAAATTTGAACATTTTAATTCCAAATATTGTATCCATTTTTAAATTATTATTTTATATAAATTATTTTCAATATAAATTCTTAAAAAATAATTTAAAGAATATGTTTTCAAAAAATGTTTTAAGGCACAGAAATTAACTGATATCAAAATCATTTAAATGGTTAATTTAAAATAAATTATTATAAATCATATGGATCATATGATAATTTATGTATAAATAAAAATATATTAGAAAATTTTACTTATTTTATTTAATAAAAAAATATGATAGTATTTTAGAAATCATTGATTTCACTATTCTATGAAAAATCAACCATTTCAGAAAAATCCAAAAAACCCAAAGAAAAATAATTTTTATATGATTATATTAAAATATATGTTATTTTTTTTAATGTTCTAGATATTAGTTAAAATATTCTCTCCCAATAATAAATACAAACCATTTTTTGAGGAAAAAAAATTTTGATGAATAAAATGTCTTTACTAAAATTTGAGTTATTATTTCAAAAGAATTAATAAAAAAACTGTATTGGGTAGGAAATTTATACAAACGTATATATATATATATATCATAATATGGTTTAACCAATTTATACCCACTAATTTGATGGCTAGGATAAAACAGTCATTTTCAAATAAAAATATATCATATTCATTTTAGATCAGTGTTTCTTGTTGCACAAACTATCGAACATAATATTCTATTAAAATATTAATGTGTTACGCCCACCCTTTTTTTCCCTGCATAAATTTAAATTCTCCTTTGGAATTCTTTTAAATAATCAAAGAATATAAATTCCAATGATGATGTGATTCACATCAGAATTCATGTTGTACTCTGTTACGCGTTCTTGAAATGTGTTTTTGGGGAATTATTTATAGGTAATTTTCATAACTAATCCCACTGTATTCTTGGAAGCATACCTAGAAATAAAGAATGTGGTTGAAAGAGAAACTCTATTAATACATGAAAATGAAATAAATCCACATGTTTTACATATGGTCATAACAGAACACTTCATAGGAACCATATACAATATAATGTCACAAATTTCCCATGTGTTTGTAAGTGAATGATTCATTGACACAATAAAAAACTCATTAAAATGTTTACCGGATGATTTAAATAAATATATGAAATTTTATTTGTGGTTTCCTTCATTCATCCATATTTTATTTCTAAATTTACATTATTGTCCTAATGGGATGTTTTGATGAAAAAAATTCCCCTTTACAATTATATTCAATAAAAATAAAGAGGATATAATTTTGAAGATAATTTTTCCAAAAACAAAATATTTTTGTGGTTTATAATTATATTAAAAGATAAATGTTAAACAAAACCCCATTATTTCATTATCAATATACATGAGAAGGATTTTCACTATGGATGTTCCTCTTTTTTTATGAAGAAAAATATAATTTATGTAATAAACTATAGTCAATATTCTAAATAAAATTATTTTACCTTAAATTCACGATAATATTTGAAAAATAACAAAGAGTATCCTCAATGTGACTAAATAAACTTGAGCATTAATTTAGTATGGGCTTCAAAATCATAACCACAGTCTTCCTGAATCAATGATGAATTTTGTTAACCATTCAATCATATTTAAATCTGATAGTCGTAAATTGCTATAAGAAATCCATATATATACCATCACTATTAAATGAGGTTATCCCACTCGATAAAAATTGAAATGTTGGATTTACTTTTGAAAATATTATATTGGAGATATATTGAAAAACTAAATACACAATGTCTTTTCTATATTTAAAATTTAATGTTAGTTGAGTAAGATATCGTGAATGTGGGTGACCTAGAAGAATTTGAATTATAAAGGGGATTTTTTATTGAATAATTAACACTCAAAAGGGATCAAATACAAATAAATTACATATTCATTTATTCTGTATAAACCATATAAAGCAATATATTTGAGGAGCCAATTGTTTTTCTAACATTTTCCTATATCCAAATACATATCTAATATGACTTGACCTTATTTATGGTCGATTATTTTCCATAAAATATTTATTTATTTTTCTTTTATCCCTATGTAATATAGTGTAAATGTAATGACTAGGCATATTAGTTATAAAATTTTCATTATATCAAACCACCAATTTGAGGTTTCAAATGGAATTTTTTTGTAAATTTTTTCAAAATTCTAAAAAACATTCCCAAACATTGAATGGTGTAGGTCTAATGAGTGGAAACTGAAACATTTCCCCACATTCTCATTTTGAATTTGTAACTTGGTGAGTTTCATGTATCATTCCTTATATAGTTTTTGTTCTTGATGTTTTACTAATGAATATTTTGTGTAAGGATGTACAATTTTGAGAAAATGTTTTATGAGTTTATGAACATTTATAAATGATAAAACAATTGTGGGGTGAGGTAGCATGTCCTTTATATGGGTGAAATTATTCTGATATACATTAATTTAAATTATTCTAGTACACGTGAACTATGAATGGGAATATTCAATTTTATTAATTTCACAGTACTTAGATCAATGTAAGACTTGTTTAGGGTCACAGAAAAGTGACCAATTTTTTTTTCAAAGAGGCGACATGGATTGGTTACCCAATCCATGCCAAAAGAAATTTATTAAATAAAAAGTTTACAAGAAAATCCCGAGGTGTAAAATGAATACACCATCTTAAATATAGAAAAGACCAACAAAGATACAACATTAAAAACCGGGTAAGAATCATCAAAAGATTCCAGAAGAAGATCTGCATGATCAGCCCCACCATATCTTCATCATTCTGGAACTTCAAAATCCAGTGCAGGATCAACACTTGTCAAAAAATATATGAATCAATCAGCACATCATCTCAGAAAGTCTGCAAGAATACAGGTGCAAGGAAGGACCAACAGCAAAAACCAATACAGAACTTGAGCATTCCGGCAAAATCAAGCTTAAGACAGCACAAATTAAGCAAGTTTTCAACTGGAAAAAAAATATGCTGACATGAAGAATAATCAGGCTAAACTTCAAAAATTTTTTTTAGAGGAATCCAAAAAGATGAAACAACGGGACTCCAGCAAGTAGTAATCTCCATGTGAAAGTTTCCCAAGAAATCCAAGGGCCTGACTTCAAAAAGCTCCAGAAGAAGATCTGCACGAACTGCCAATAGAGAGAGATCAGACCCAACATGTCTTCATCATTCTGCTACCTCAAAATCTAGAACAAATCAGCTCACCATCAATGCAAGGTCGCAACCAAACAGATGTATGGAAAGTCAAGCAATAATGCGAACGCGAGCAATCCAGATAACTCAAACCTTTAACATCAAAACCAGAGGCAGAAAACATCATAAGAGGGCTTCAAAAAAATGTCAAAGCATGCTGCTCATCAACAAGCAACCTAATCTTGATCTCATCCCAGAAAAGTGACCAATGATGAGTAGTATCTATGAAGATAATATATAGGTGAGAACCCAACATGAATGATTCACCCAATCCAAAATATAGAATACCTCTAGGATATGAACACATTTTTTATGGTCATAGTGTTAAATCCAAAATAAGGAGGGTGTAGAATCCTATGTGGTGTTTGAGTGCTAAAAGTGCATCAATACCTTTTACAAAATAATGGGAATAATTTAAATAATAAAATGATTTTTTGGAATTATGATGTGGTGAAATAATAAAAACATGAAGTGGATGACAATTGACTGTATTCAAATGATGGATTATGATATAATAGTATTTAGGAAATATGGGGTTAGAGGATCTTTAGCTTATGTAAAAAACATGAATTTGTTTGAATATATGTGAGAACGATATGCGAGACATATGATTTTACAGATTAGAGGGACCTATTTTATAATTAGATTCTCTTGTTACTAATATATAAAGAAGGTTTATGTAGATTTAAATAAATGATATATGAAATTTTGTATAAGGGAAGAAAATATTATTAAGGAGATGAAAACCATAAAATTTGAAATTGAACAATTCTAGACTATAATTAAATGATAAAAAATGGAATTATATAATAATTTATGAATTAGATTTCCATAGTTAGTTATAGAATTTATTTATATATCCTCTAATAAAAATATTCAAGCCACATGTAGTTTTTTTAAACAATCTCAATACATATTTCATTCATACATAGGGGAAATGATAATGGGTTTATCCTAATATATTCCTATTGAAGAACCAAATTTTAATCAAATTCCAAACATTGGGAATGAGAGGGGGATTAAAGCTAGTGAGAACAACAACCATACCAAGTATGATGCATTCAAGTGTCACTACATATCCTATAATAAAAATGAGTCATGAAATGCATAGTTTTAAAAATTGGTTTGGTAAATTTTTATCTTAATATAGGTTTAATGAGGGAAAAATTAATATGAAATGAAGAACCAATGCGTTAGGGTTTTGGGGGAAACAGAATGGAAATTGAGTTTAAAATTTGGTACATGATACAATATTACAAAATCAGTAACGATTCTAAAACATTATTAATCAATCCATACAAAATTATTGGAAGGTCTCCACACATACTAATATCATGAATTGTAGAAATGTTTTTAAAATAGATTCATCTATCAATGAGAGAAAGAAGGAATTTCTGAGGTGAATTTGGTATCATAACCACGAAATATTAAAATGATTTTATCCTTACCTAGGACCAAAGAGAGGGTTGATGTAAACAAATATATGTCCAAAAATTGAAATATATATTTTCTATGGATGGAACTGGGATTATGCCATTTACATTCCAAAATATATCCTCTTATGAAAGAATAAATCAATATATAGTTCTTAATAGGAGAATGTTTTTCATGTATTGGATTAAGACTAAAATAAAGTTAAATATATATACTTAAGATAAGTAATTTGAATTTCTTTTTATGGTGCCTTAGTGTATGGATGAAAAAAATAACATGGCATGAATTAATTCTATAGAACTAATGATCAATGTTAATGGTATTCATGGTAGTGCATGAAATAAAAGATTTAGGCATCAATATGTTTCTTCTATGTCACATGAACCAAGGCACACATAGTTTATTTTATTCTTTACATATATATATATTATGCATAAGTGAAAAAATATATTCATTTTTTCTCAATGTTCGGAAATAAATAAGAAAAACATACATGACTTTATTTCCATATCTATCAGATATAGTTATTGGAAATGAAATCATTTAATCTTAGTATAGGATTATGGATAGATAGAAAGACTCTCTAGAATTTGAAAAATATATGAATCTCATTTAATAAATTTATTCCATGTAAATCATACAATAATATTATCTTTAGTGTAATTCAGGGTGGACTGTATATCATTTAATTTTACATTATGTGACAAGGAAACAAATTCTATATAGTCTAGGGTCATAAGACGAGGATTTTTGTTCCTTGTTGTTTAAGGTCATACGAGTGGGACTATTTCCACATAGTGTAATGTCATATAGAATGGAATTTAATGAAACTAATATGAATGTATGGAATTCATTTAATGATAATACTTTTATTTGTGGTGGGATTAAAATGATATTCGTCAATTTTTTCTAGTGAGTAAGCTCTGTTAGAGTTTACATGTGTATAACATAACAACTTTCCCCTTTTCATGCATGATTTGGGTGCCTGTTTCCAGATATCATCAGATTCCATAGAGACAATACAATCTTTTTTTGGATAAATTAGAATAGTTTAAAATTCTTATTGAACTCTCACATAACATAATTTTGATGAATCTCATTTTTATATGATTCAGACAAACTTATGTCATTGAATCACTCCAACTCATCGAGATGAATCAGTGACTTCTCATATTTGGATAAAAGATAAACAATAGTGATACAAATTGAACAAAACTAAACATAAATTTAAAAGACTAATTTTTATCTCATATATATTAGAGTATGGGGTAACTTGTGTTGTATCATGTGTTATGGTTCAATATTCCCAAAAGGCATGGAAAGTCTTATCTAGAAAAAAATCTTATCTTTTTCCGAAATATTTTGAAGGATATTGGACATAGTTTTATTGATGGACACTATATATTAAATTTTAATTTTAGGATAAAATTATGAGTGGATAGATTAAATTTTATACTCAGGATATAACTTCTTTGTAATGATAGAACAATAATTAGTTTTGTTTTCCATTAATGTCATGTGATAGACATAAAATATTGTTATGATTCTGGACTTAATTATGTAGAAGATAGATTCCATACTGGCTTCCATGAGGGTTGAACATTTATCCATTTTAAAAAATAATAAGATATCTGTAAAGATATAATTGAGTTTCCCTTATGTGTTTCAAGGTTATAGACTTATTATAGGTATCCCCCCAAAAAATGAACAAGTTTTTTGGCATGTGCACCATAAATATAGTAATGATAATTGACGTCAGCATGTATCTGAAATAAAAGGATTTATATGTTAATTCTATGAATTCACACACCATTTAAGGTAAAAAATATCTATATATCCTTATTTATTAGAATATTTTCTTTATTTACTGGTGAGTGCTGCAGGTTCCAACATGGAATTCATGGATAACAACAATGGTTTCTCCCCTATTAATGAACCCTTGATGAAATATTTTATAGGATAATTTTTAGATGTCTTTTTGGGAGTCTAGGTCATCTAAAGAGATAAAATTTTATTCATATAGATGTATTTATTCCTTCTTTTCTTGATCTTATGGTGGAGTCATTTTTGGAAGGTTCCCCAATATAGGGAGCATCTATCAGATTTTGGGAGAAATCAATGATGGAAAAGAATAACCTTGATATGTGGTGGTAATAATTTCACTGATTTCATCCATATCATTATCAATAATTGGGATTCCAAACTTAAATTCTTAATATGACTGATTATTTCATTTTGATTTGGGTTTTCTAAGGCAATAATTTAATTTTCTAGTGTATCATCTTAAGCACTCTATGAACACAGAATTTTGGATAATGTCGAACCTATGGGAAATGAATCTAATATTACTCACACATAATCAATAAAGGTAATAATAACTTACTTATTGGTGGAATAAACACAATTAATTTACATGATTACCATATATGAATGACCATTGATATCCAATTGAAAAAGTAGTATTTTCATGGAAATTTGATGGCAGAATTAATGGATTGACAATGTTTATTATTTTTTATGAATCATCTTTACTATAAGAATGATTAGGTTATAAATTTATATATTGATGAGAATAATTAAATCCAAAATATGAACCTATTGAAATTCAGGTCTACCATCCCTATATCTATTGGACATGTATTAGCACAATCTAAATATATTCCTCATGTTTTGTATGGTTCTTTAATAGAGAATACATACTCATCTGGGATAATTTAATCCAAAATTGATTTATATAGGGTACAATTTTCCTCAATAAAATACACAAGGTCTTGTGTCTTGATCCCCATATAAGACATGAACTAAATATAATACTACTGGAGATTGTCTACCATCATTCTGTTTCCCAATTAACTAATTATAACCGAGTATATAATTGATAGGATTAACCTAAAATACCAACTAGATGCTACATCATTCTTTTAGGAAAAAGGGAAACAATAGACTATTCTATGGTTTCATTACAGTGGAAGAGAGGGTTCCCTTCTATGAGAAAAATCATGTTCAGATAGAGGAGAAGATACTAATTAAGATCATTAATTAATTTTTGAAAATATTTTTCTTAGATATATATGACCATGTTCTTCATTATCATTAATATGGTGCTCTATACATAAAATCCAATATATAGGGAAGAAAACACGTTTTTAACTAATTTATTTAATTTAAAATGAGAATAATCAATCATTATTTTGTAAAATTTACATAAAAAAGACATTAAAACTCATAATCATCTCACAATCCTAAGAATAGATGGTTCAGAGACTTTGAGGACTAGGTACATAGGAAACATATTTTTCAAAACATCTTAACATTTATCCATATTCAAACCTTACGATATTCTCTTACAGATTTCATATAGCTTATAAGTATATTTATAACATGGCTAATGGCCACATATGGAATTTTATATATGAAATTATGAATATGTAAAAAACTCATCAACCTTTTGTTAAGGGTTAGATCATATGAATATGAGAAATCATTAGTAGTGTCTGAATTTCTAATTACAAAATGTAGATAAAAAATATTTATTGATAATCCACTATAGAAAGAGATGTGATCTTAAATAATAATTCATGAACCATGAAATGATATTATGAGATAGTATAAATGAAGGATTATAATCTTAGGCACATGACATTGAAATGTGGTACAAGTATTGTAAGCCATTACATTGTAAACAAAGAAAAATTTAACCATGTCTACACAAAAAAATATTATGAAAAAATCCATAATTGATCATTTCCAAACAACATCACATGAGAAAATTCATATATATGATAATGAATTCACATAATAATGTTACCAATGATATAAAAAATTATTGAAAATCATAATCTGGTAAACAATCCTAATCAAGATCATGCACATGAATTATCATGTGAACGAAGCTAGACACGATCATGTCCACACACAATCATGAGAAAATATATATCAAAGAACATGTAAACACAAAATCATTTGAAAAAATTTATATTGGACCATATCCACATACAATTCTATTATCCCATGAGATACTAATGAATTGGAGGTAATGTAGAACCCAAATGTACGAACATGAACTCATTAAATGATATTTGTTTCCTAATAAATGTGTTATATATTATAACATACACAAAAAACTATATCTATTCAATAAGAATGTTTGTATAAAGGGTTATGTGACAAAAATGATTCAACTATTTTTTGACCATTGGACAAATATGAATGTCGGTTAATATGACCGTTGGAAACTATACTCTTGGTAATATATTTCAATGTTATAATTTGTAAGTAGAAATGTTAATGAATAATTAATGCAGAAAAGAGAAACGATGGACTCAACTAGTATATTTGTGTTGTATGAAGCCAAATTATTGAATCATCTGATGGTGGTGTCATCACTAGTGTCCTCTCTTGGAAAATCCCAAGCCTAGATTCAATAAGTGAAACTCGAATAAAATATCCTATGGGAGAAGTACAAGTTAGTGGAAATTACAACTTAGGTGATGTTGTCAAGTCACCCCATTAACCTATCACCATTAGAAAACATATCCTTAGGACATGTGTGGGTGTTATTTTAGATTATGTGTCAATTAACTGGTTACATAATGTGTAACTCCATTTTCTGAAAACAGTTTATTGCATCTATTTCGTTTTAATAATAGTTTTTCTTAATAAAATTTTGATGGATTTTGATTAAAAGATTTTTTCAAAAAAAAAATATCACCTTCTAAAAAGTATTTTAATATTTATAATAAATAAAATATTTTTAATAATTCTTATTTTAATAAAATATAATTATATAAACACTATTATTTAAATATAAACGATAAAATAATTTTTTTTATGAGTTATAAATTTTACTATGCATTTTCAATCTGATTTTTTTTTAATAAATAAGGATTTTTCACTTAAAAGTTATAAGTATCATATTTATAAAATTATTAGGATAAAATAAATATCATTATAGAAATCATAATGCCAACATTACATTTGGGTGAATTTATGATAATTTTCTCAAATACTTAGTTTTTTCATGAATAATAAAAATTCACTTAGAGTTTTCTAGTATGATTAAATACATCATAATTATGTCATAATGATGTAATAATTATTTAACCACTATCAAAAAAATAACTTATTTTATTTATTTAATATCATTTATTTTAATAGATTTTAATCAATTTAAAAACCTGTAATTTACGACCTAATGTCTAAAATAGTTTCTTTAACATTAAAATGGTATTTTTTTGGAATCTTTAATTTTTGATTCAAAAATAAGTAATATAAAATGAATATAGACCATTTTTGATTAAAGTAAAACAAAATATGACCCCAAGAGTCCATATCCTTGGGAGAATCACATGTTTCTCATTTTCCCCAACCTAGGTTTCTAAGGTTTATATTTGGAAATTATTAAAAAATCCTCCACTTTTTCAATAAATACCCCTAATTTTTCCATTTACATTCAATATCAATCCTTACTACATGAGTATTATGTTGTTTTTTCCCAAATGCATTCATCCCATGTCATCCTCAGTCCCCCAAAGTTCTTATCTTCATGTTTTATGATTTACTATTTAAGGTATATTAGTTATCCATCATTCCTTTCTGATTCAAGAATATATTTTTTGAACATGTATTCTAAATTTTATGTTTACCCTCTTATATTACCCTTTAGATCAAACCCTTACATGAAAATTATGCTTTAAATATGGGGGGCCCTTGTCTTCTATCCTTTTACCATTTTCTAAAACCATGTTTTATACCCGTTTTGAAGTTGAATTTACATGTCAAAATTTGTCTCTTCTCCTCAAGATATTCCCTTTTATTTTTTTCATTTTGAATACCCATGACTATTTAATTTTCAAGGGAATTGAAATAAATGTAAATATTATTTATTTTAATCTTATATTATCATGAATTAAACCCATATTTCTTTTTATTGGGATTAAAATAACATGATATTCATGTTGTTAATAACATTTAAAATTCTATGATTTTGAAATGAAACCCATTAATTTTATTGTATGAGGGTTATTTATGATATGTTTGATTACAATATATGTGGATCAAATTAATTAGTACATACTAAAGGTGGACCCAAATTGTGTTCAAATGTATTTATTAATAAATTTAATCTTTAGATATGACATGTTTTACAATACATTGGGGAATATCCTTGGTAATTTTTATGACACCTTAATTAAAAAAACATGCTGAATGGCTTAAAAATGTCTCATTAAAATGTTTTATACGCATATCCATGTTACAAATAATAATCATTTTATTATATTCCACATGTTCCCATGCACATTCCATAATGATTTTTTTGATGTTCTTATTATTTTTTGTCAAGATTACATGTAAGATGTTTCAATTAAAATAACATACTATGCCTTATGCTCACCCATTACATTGATGTATGTACCAAGGTTTTGAGATGAAGTAAATTTACTTAGGATGAACCCATTTATATTATTTTCATGTGGATTAGAGTAAATGATTAACCGCGATTAAAGGTAATTAGAGTAATTTAATGTAAAAATAATGTTATAATAATATAAAATTACCTTGAAACTTGTTCAAACCACATTGGATGAGTCATGGCCGACCAAAAAAATCCATGGTTCAATTTTGGGACCCCATTAATCCACTTGGGTAAGATAATTACATTAGTAAATTTTTATTTAAAGTAAAAATAAAACTATCATAAACATGTATTATGTTACTAAAACAATTTTTACATGGTGTTATATAAGTTATAATTTAGACTATAAATATTCATTGGAAATCTAAAAATATTTCCTACCTCATGATAATTGTTTTATAATTTCTATAAATCAAATAAATAAAATTATTTATGACACAATGATGATGCATTGTTTATTCCATTAATGAATGATTTAAATAAATAAGAAGATAAGAATTAAAATAATATCCAAAACATGTTATATTATTATTGGATGATTTTATTTAGAACATGGGACACCAAATATTCATCATTAATGTTTTTTTGGCCCTTTAGAAATCGAAAATCATTATATAATAAAATTATATTTTCATACATTCCAAAAGAGCCCCTCCTCTTTTTTATAAAGGGCCTTCACTTCGTTCCTATTTCTCACACATCTCAAGCCCTTGGCTCACCCAAACTATGCTCCAATAAAATTTAAATATACCCCTCTTTATCCTAGAAGACTTTACTTAGGTATAAATCACTTCAAGATACCCTTCTGGTTCAAAGCAAAGGGAGTTACCCGATTTAAAGGTAACATCTTCTCTTAAGTTTGTTTGTTTTATTTTACTTATCCAACCACCTAAACTCTTTTATTACTTTATTTTATAAAAACACCAATATCCTAAATATACAATTATGTTTTTATGGGATGTATTCAAGCTACACATACAGACACCTCCATCTAATGGGTAATAAACATACAGTTTCAGTGGACGACGAACTACTACCTCACAAAACGAGGATTGTTCAATTATCTCCTACCACCTCTCATGGTGGCCATTATGATGGAAATGTATCTATATATGATATATATTATATTTTTTTTCTTTATTCTTCTATTTTTTATAGAATACCTTTATGGTTCCCATAATGGGTAAATAGAATAATTTTATTAGAGGAAGTGCGGACTACCACCCCCTCAAAGTGATATGACTCGGTCATTCCATATGTGGAATGTATAAAGGATATAATTTATGAACATATGTAACATATATGACATAAATGTTATACTGAAATTATAATATACCTATGAATCACTATTTTTTTCATTTCAATAAAATATGAAATAGAAATCAATGTAGCATTCATGCGTACGTACGAGTTACTATCTCCATGAACGATGCATTTCATTTCTTATCTCCTACTATTATGTACAATTATAAATACAGACATATATATATATATATATAATGTATATATATGTGATATATATAGGAAATATAAATGATGAATATCATTAAGGAGATAATGTAATTTTGACCAGATGGACAATTTATAATTATTACATGTTCATTTTTGACTCAAGTTCTGAACATTAACAAAATGTCCGATATGAGCTCAAATAATTAACTAATTATTATATCAAGGTAATAAGTAATATAAAAGGAATAATATACTTGAAAAATATTCTTATTAATTTAAAAAGTAACTTACGTTTATTATTCAGGAAGAACAAAGATCATACAAGCAAGTCAAGTCGGACAACGAGGTAAGGGGTTTCTTATCTCATTTTAATTCCATGAGATTTACATTGTTCTACACTTATTTATTGCATGTGGTGTATTATATAAATCCATTTGTTATATATTATCATTATTCCATTTAAATTCATGGTATTTTTTAAATCATTTTGTGGTTATTATCTTTTGGTCATACGACTCGATTGATTAAAATGTGGTAAGAGGTTTCTTATCTCACATTAAATTCCGTGAGATTTCTATTGTTTGACACTTATTTATTGCATGTGGTGTATTATGTAGTTACATTTGATATATATTATCATAATTCCATTTATATTCATGGTATTCTGTAATTCATTTGGTGGTTATTATCTTTTGGTCATACGACTTGACTGATTACAATGAGGTAAGTGGTTTTCTTCTCACTTTTATTCCCGTGAGATTCATGCTACATTTGCACTATTTATTTTTGTGTAGTGTATGTAATTCCCATGATTATATATATTGTGTAATATAATTTAATTTATTGGAATTTACATCATCATTGTATGATCCTTCTTTCATGGGGTGTACATTTTGAATGTTACCCAAATCAATAAGGGAACCTTTCACCCTCCTCTTTTTTAAAAAAGACTTCTTTTTGTTATGTATTTTAATTTAAATATTCTTATGTTGGGATATGTTTTAATATATCCTTATTGCTATTATTTGTATGTCCAAGTGATGAGATACCCTTTTATCTCTCATTAAATCATTTTCTGATTTTTAAATTGACGCTGTTAGGCTGTCGAATTTCTGTAAGGGGACTTCTCTACCCAATTTCAATTCATTGGTTTAAACCTCTACTTCTTGATTATGTCATGATATGAATATATCTGAACGAACTATTGTTTTTTACACATAATATCCACTTATATTGGGTGTATTTGTATTTTTGACACAAGAATTATGTAATTTATTTATTCTTAATCTAAGGATGTCATCTTTGTAAGGGACTTCGTCTCAATTAACTTTCATTAAGGAATATTTTGATTTCTAAACGACATTATTTTATACTGTGTATTAAACCCTTTTGAATTTTTATTTCATTAAAATGGAATATTTTCTCTACGAAGAATTTTACTAAATGAAAAAAGAAATGTTTCTTTTAACGTACTAGGTGACAATGACCTTTCTGCCACCGCCAGTATTATTTGATAAATGGATTACTTAACAAGCTGTAATGTTTTTAAAAGGAAAATAAATACCATATACTCTCTTACATATTTGGTATTGAAAATGGTTTTGAGAATGGATTTATTATTTCAATATCTTGTTCGATATCTTGAAATTACAATGTGGGAATGTTATCTTTCCTTCATGCTTATATTACGTGTTATGTTTATTTTATGGTTCTTAGGCATTGTTTACGTATACAGGTAGTTCTGTGATAAACCTAAGGTATGTGATCCTGAGATAGCTCTCCAATACGTTGGGTAATGTGATAGAGGTAAACATGAATGTTTCTGCTAAGAGATTTAAGGAATATACTTTGATGGGTATTCCATATGTAACTCCCTACGTAGCTGTGATAACTACAATGTAAGTATGGTATGAATTCCACATGTTACCTTTATGATTTGTGATTATTATGTGTTATTCATAAATATTATGATTTCAGAAGGTATGTTATGATTGAAAATTATAGTTTCATTGATTTTTATTTATTGATGGATTAATGTTTCATTATTTTATTACCCTTACTAAATTTTTTATGCTCATACCATGTTTTTGAAATGTTTTTCATAGGTTATAATGAAGGGTATGTGAAAGGAGGTATTCAAGAAGATTTGTATCAAGAAAATAACACTTGTTTTATTTATGGATTTTTATTGTTGTGAAAAATCGGTTATAGTAGAAGTATCTACTTTGTAATATTCAAGTTGATATGTAATTGTTATGGCCTAATTCTCTAAAACTCTAAACTTGAAAAGATCCTCAACGTGATTTATTCATTTAATTCAAGATTATGAAATTTTTTAAGGCCGGGTCCTTATACATATAATATTCCATAAAATAAATTCTTGAAATGACTCTCCAAGGAAATATTTTTGAGTTTCATAGCTTCTAGTGAAATTTATTTACATTAGATAATTTATTATATATCATGAGATACTCTATTCCAAAAACATTTTTCCATGATGTTTACATCAACAGACAGATGAATACACTATGATATAAATACAAAAATAATAACACACACACACTTGAAACACAATCACCTCATTTTCACTCATTTATTTTAAATCTTTGAACTCAAATCAATGATAATTTTCTTATAGATTCTTTACTTGATTTTTGGATTTTACGAGTTTCCAATCCTTTTCCAACCAATATGGTTTTTAGAATACATTATTGAACTTAAATCTAGTCAATAAGTGCTACTAGACTGTTAAACTTGTATACTTATTTTTGGGAATGATATGTATGACTTGTCTAATAAATATATATTAGAAATGTTTTATGAAAATAGGATCCCAATATAGATGATATGAATATGAATAAATTTGATGGATAATTATGATATAATATGATTATAAATTGAATTTTTCTAATTATGTAAATTAAAAATCAATGATGTAAAAATGAACTATATTTATATGAAAATATATAAGAAAATTTGATGCACTTTGTATTTTAAATCATGAGATGATAAATTCACATATTACATTTTCTATTTATTTTATTGCATTCATTTTTATAGGTTACACGTTATATATAAAAATATACAATCCAATAAAATATGAATGAATAAATTTTCATATGTACAATATTTAAATATATCATTATAACGACCAGTTCTAGAGGTTTTCAACAAAAGGATCCTTATTTTCCAATAAAAATATCTCATCAATTATTCTCCCCTTTTTATCAACTACTAGAATATTTATTTTCAGAAACATGATTTTTATAAACATGATATCATAGTTTTCATGATATAATCATATTAAAAAATATATGTAAAATCTATTTCTCATAATAATTATTTTTCACAATTTTAAATATAATATAGGCTCATTATCTTACTCAAGATTCATATTTCTTAAACACAAATCAATTATCTCATGCGTAACTAATTTTTATTACATGGATAAAATATCATAGAGGGTCAGAATATCGTACTCTTAATAAAAATGTTTTATGAAATTCTCAATCATTATAAATGACACAAATATATTAAATCAATAATAAAATAATATGGTTTACGATAAAATATTGGTTTTCTATTCGTTCTGTCATAGACATTCATTGGGGAAATGACACACATTCATTCCCAAGATTCCTTATTTCCAAATACAAGTGGCCTCCACTACCAAGGTGTGTGATGTCATCGCCTAGATCAAACAAAGGTTGATGGGATAACAATTAATCCTTCCAAATTTTCCACCTTATATTTCATCTCCAAGTCTAGGCCTCCATCAAATATTTTTTTCATGTTCATGAATCATTACTAACACCATCTTGAGGTGGACGTTGAAGAAATATACTATTTATATCTCAAGACAATGAAAACCTACAATTAAAATAAATGGTATCATTGGACATGTTTGAAAAATCATGGATGTTTTGTTTATTTGGAACCTATAAAGTCATTGTATTTTGAATTATTGGTCATCTTGTTTGTGAGGAATCCTAGGTGTGGAATCCAAGGAACACCTTTTTGTTCACAAGTTAGTTTAAACCATTATGAAATTATATTTTTTTAGGATTTTTACCACTATAATCCCATGAATATTTTATGGTGTAAAGATTCCAAACTAGGTTACAAATTTAACATCATATGGTGATAGGTGATCCAAAAGTTTATCATCTTTTAGTGATATGTGGATTAGAATATTAATGTCTTATGGGGATAAGTGGTTCATATGTTTAACATCTAGTGGGGGATATGTGTGTCAAATATATAATGAGGTGTGGGGATATGTGGGTCACCGGTATTACTTCTAGTGGGTGTAGGTTTCTTATTAGTTTAACAAAATCATGGGATTGGTGGGTCATAGGTTTAACATCTTTTGGGGGTAGGTGAGTCTTTGTTTTAATTTCTTATAGTGATATGTTTTTTGGGGTTAGTGTTTCCTAGGTGAATATGATCAAACATTAGAGTTTCTATATTCTAAGGTGAGGTAATATGAATTTTATGGAAAATCATGTGGTGTCATGATTGAACCTCCGGGAAGAACCCCATATATGTTGATATTAAAGAATTTTACCATATGAAGGGGTCATGGATAACTTATTTAAATGTATGGATCAAAATCCACATAGTCCAAATCCATAGTTGACGTTCATGTGAAGAGACTAGTAAATTTAATTTAACATTATTAGGCGAGGATGACTGTATCATTGAAGAAGCGACGACAAGTTATTGTTTGGGTCTCATGTATAAAGGCTACCAAATGTAGAAGGATAATCCCACGATGGGGAAGTATGTTTCAACCCTTGATGATCATACATTTGAAATCATGTGGTTATCACATAGTGTAGGATGTTCAGAGAAATTTTATTTTAGTCATACACAGTGAATCCTATGTTCATCACCCATGGTAGGGACATAATATTAAATAATGTTATAATAATGATTTAATGTAATTTAATATTTTACAACCAAGTAATTTGGTTAGGCAACAGAATTTTATATAGCATAGATATTTGATGATTCAACACATAGGAGGAAATTTACATGTTTTAGAGAATTATCTAGAATAAGACCTATTTTCTAGGATAGGTGGAATGATTCCCTTGATTACGCTGACATTTGGGATTAAATTTCTTCTCCACATGGTCTAATGGGTTTATCAGTGAATAAACATTGCCATGGGGAATTGGAAAATATGAATCATTATTTAAGGGTGTCTATTATTAAAAAAAAGAATTATGGTGTTAATGATTAAGAGAATATCATTGGTTAACGTTCATGGCCATGCTAGAGGTAAATGGTAAAGGGACCAAGGTTGATGATACGGGTCACATGTAATATCAATGTGTGGATAAACAGGGTTTAAATGTGTATCATGCACCTAGGTTTTTAACATTCAAAAGAGTGTGTTTGTTGAATAGAAGAGTCATGGAGTGACATGAGGGATATGTATATCGGAGGATGAAGGCTATTGAAGTTTTAGTGTTTCATGATGTGTAGGGGTTTTGAGAAGGTGTTTGCTTCATGAAAATTGGTGTCCCTACCTTGGAGTAAAGTTATGGTTCCCATAGGGTTGGCTTGATGAAGGATTATTATCTCGAGAAACCCCATGATCCGCAAATTAATTTTTTATAATATAAAGTTTATGATCCCTCATGAATGGTAAAGATATTATTGATTAAGGATCTCAAGAATACAAGTGAGGATATTTTTCAGAAATGGGTACCTATGAGATTCCATAACACATTTTTCTCAAAATGGTCAATGTTTCATGAAATCGGAACATTTCTCAAAATTTCAAGGACCACACCCCTTGAAAATTCTGATTATGGATGATATTTATAGGTGTGGTAAATTTGGGATGGTACTTTTCATGAAATATAACAGATTATGGTTACATTTTATAATGGATTTCCATAGTATGGAATGTTCTGTGAATGAATATTCTCCAAACTGAATTTGTCACCTCAACATCCATAGTAGTCTGGTAACCTTCGTGTAGTGAAACATCTTTTTGAATATTTTTACATTCATCAACATAGAACAATATGGGGTATTATATAGATTTTATTACAAATATACACTTATAATTGGGCATGAATTATCTGATGTATCCTATAACATATGTTTTTCAGAATCAAAAAACACCCCTCTGAAGAATTGGAGCCAACATAGGCGAGGAGAGTTGTATTTTGAGGGGGAACTGCTGAGAATTAGATATCGGTGAGCCTTGTTTGTGAAATTCTACCTAAAAATATACGTATAAAATGGCATTTAGGTTCATGGGGGACAAGAATCATTCCATGAAATATTTTCTCTTTCACAATTTTCATGAAAATAAAGACCTTCATGACAAATCTACGACTTTGATCGTCACCATTAATGAATTGTTAAATCATATGTAAAAAAATGATTCATGAAAACATGTCTATAAAACCTATCATCTTTCACAAACATGAACATCACATATCGACCTTAACTACACTACCTTCAGAAACCATTTTATAAAAAAATTATATATATTTGTAGTTGGATACAAAAGGGTGTAAGTTTTTGGTTGATTCATAGAGGGACATTGCTAGTAAACACATGATCTGGGAGTTCTTTAGAATGGTTTCGGACCATGATACTATAATTTTATTATAAAATAGTATAAATTAGAATATCCATGGTGAAACAGTCTAAAACAAAATTTTAAGGTTATATTATCAACCAAATAATGGCATAATTTCCTATGGATAAGTCTAAGGTAAAGAAATATGAATCTCAAGAAGTATACATCTGTGATGAGTAAGACCAATTATGAATTTGGGAAGATGATGTTTTCCACACTTATTAAGAGGAAGCAGCTAGGTTGGACGAGCTACAATAGACCTTGGAGGTTTCTCGATAAAGTATATATTTGTTAATGAAATTATTTCCCTAAGCCGAATCATACATGGGTTTCTACTGGTTGAAATAATGAAGAGGATCTGGATTTTTGATTACCCTCCCCAATTTTTTTGATTTGTTTTGTTTAAATCCACCACATGACAACATTTTTTTCAACATCTCGATCATATAAATGAGAAAACTAATAATAAATATTTAAGCCCATGTGATTCATTATCTATGTTTAAAACAAAGGGGAAAAGTAGATTAATCACATATATGACTGTTCTAAATAAGGCATGAACACTAAGGTCATGGATTACTTATTAACCACAAAAGAGTTTCCTAAATAGGAATCCTTTTGTTATCATGTGAGACTATTTACATAAATGGAATGCTTTATCAATATGTGTAGTTGTACAAATAGAGTTACACCAGGGGAATTAAATTCTACAACAATAAAGGGTATATAGATACTGTGAATTTTGATTTCAAGGACTTGTAAAATACAGAGAGTGAAAAAAATAGTGGATGATTGCTGAAATTTTTTTAAAAAAATAGTTCACCATCATTACATCAAGTATGGGGACAAAAATAGGTTGTTCGTCCATTGACCATATTTGAAACATAAGAATTTAAATATTTTAGTTGAATGTATTTTAGAGTTTTAACCCTTTATATTAGGTGATATACATTGTATATTCACCATTTCCATTAGGGGAATCTCATTAGGTCATGAAAGATAATGGAGATCCAAATCAAGAAAGGCATGTGCCATGTGGATGAACTGAGGGAATGTTGAATTTTTGTTCAAAACTCCTAAGATTATACCAACATACTTTTTAGCAAATAGTTTTGGAATATAAGTTCAAAATAAAGAAAACATTATATTCTAAGGGGATTGTAATTTTTAATTCCATGTGACTATCAACAAACTCAAATTGTGTTGTGGGTTAATGAAACTAATACGGAGAATGTGGTTCACATGAGAGGTTAAGATATGATATATAGTTTTACATCATTCAATGAGGATGGAGGGAAGGCTGTTTAATTCTTTGTGGTTAGAAAATAAAAATTGTATTTTAATTCCATATGGTGGGGGCATGAATTTTGGATATTTATGGTTACAAAAATTTAACCATTGAGGAAGATGTGTTTTGTGTATTTTTATGCATTAGATATTGTAGTTAAAGAAAAAATAATGTGAGATCCATGGAGACATAGTTTCAAATGAAATGTTCATTATAGGGGAAATTGTAGTTAGACCAAAGAAAAAGGATCTAGTCCTCACTACATACCCCAATAAATTTAGAATTATGACACATGTTGTTCTTGAACTTGGCATGGTAGGAGACCAATGTTATATAGGGAAGAAGGAACTTTCAGTTGAGGTTGTGATATTATTTTTTGTTTTACCTATCCTAATGAGGAAAAAGGGAATGAAATTTAATGTCTTAAAGAATGTATTTTGAATTGGAAGATTGATGTCATATGGTGAGGTCATAATTAAAAAAATTTAATGTTAGATAGCTTCAACCCTAATGCTGCATAGTTTAATATAGTATAGTCAGAGAGTGTGTATTACATTTTAATGTCTTGGGACAAGGACATGTTATCCGACATGAATAATGGAAGGAAATAATATTCAAAAAGAAGTTCTTATATAACTAGTAGATCTAATGGGAAAATCGTTTTTTAAACTTATGGTGGGTTTCACTATCTTAGTAAATTTATTATTTTCACATTCATTTTATCCAATGTCATGAGAGAAACCTGGATGATGAGAGTCTAACTATTTATCAGGATTCCCCTATGGGGTTTTAACCCAGAATATGTATGAAAAATTTCCCTTTTGTAGTTCATGGTCATTCAGGATATACTAGGGTTTCTAGATCAATTTAATATTTCTTACACATGGAAGTGGGATGGATGGAAAATCATTAATTCTGAGAATCAGATCATGAAAATGATGGTAAACCATGGAGACAAAATATTTGTTGACCATGTTCAAAACATGGATCCAAAAACCCAAATAGTTGGTAAAAAAAAGAGATCAACTATTTAATATATTCAAAATATGGGAGCCAACAAATATCATCGATGATCATTTAAGCCTTGTACCTAGGATGGTCGGTTCTCTAGAGAATCCAAAATCAATTGTTATTAGGATGGATTATTCATATTTAGAGGATAATTAGGATCCACATAAAAAGGAGGCATAATTGAAAGTGAGTGTGTGGAATGTACTAAGGGATGTTAAATACTATGGGGTCTATTCCACTACACACTCAAGAAAATGGATAGGTGTATTAAAAAGGCAGTATTAAGACATAATTCGAGGCCAACGACCATAGGATATGTTGATGGTGGGGATGGTCCTAGGGTGTGTGACCTGAGTGTCACTAAATTTCCCATGAAACTGGAAATCACTCCACATATATTTCCTGAATGTGGAATAGTATGAGTCCAATGCAGTGTGTAGTGGTTTTGGATGTGGAATATGCGTGGACAGGTGGCTCTATGTATGGTTTCGACTTACCCATAAATTGTCTTTTCATAAAATACAAAAAAAGGATTTTATGAGTCCAATGCTAAAAAGGGGGTGATCTTCTCAAGTTATGATGTGGGTATCATGTAGTTTTACATCCTATGAGGGGGTGTATACCATATAGTTTAGCATCTTTTGTAATGAAATTAGGAACGTATATTGTAGAAATAAAATTAGGACATTCCTTTGTCTCGGGATTCATTGAAGAAACATATCATGTATTTTTCATGTGGTACCATGTCTCGTTTCATGGGTATCACACATTTATTACTCATGGAATCCTAGCACCATTTCACAGGGTATGGTTATAGTTTAATCCTATCCATCAGGACCTTGTTTGTTGGGATTACACATTATTCTTTCTATTTGTTCTCCCTCTTATTGGGTTATGATGGTATCTCATTCCAGGTATGGGTTGAGGAATATGGTCAAGTATTAAATGTTATGAATAGGACCATGGAATATTTTATCACCATGGGAATGTGGATATGAAGATATTAATATCATAGATAACCTCACTTTGTGAAAGGTAACTTGTGGATGGGCCATTAGGAAAAATTTATATGTTTCACTTTGTAATGTCTTGGTTCCGGGTGCTGCCCAAAGGTTCCCCATACCTGATTGGTCACATGGAATCAAGAACATTTCCCCAAATGCTAGAGGCTTTCGACTAGTATAGAGGACCTTGGGTGTGGTAGTGTGGAAATTATGCACTCATTGGAACAGTATCACATCAATAACAAATAGATAACATTAGAGGAAGTAGTAATGCCATACAATAAGTAAAAAGCAGAAGACTGAAAGAAAATAAACAACTACAGTAGATATATGTAAATAATGCTGCATGTCACAAGTATCTAGGAAAATAGTCAAACAAGTCACATTGTATGAATGAAGTACTAAACCAATATATATTGTAAAACAAGTAAACAACACCAACAGAATCACAAGCCTCATCTTGGTCCCATGCTTTCCAGCTCCATATAAATCAAGTACATGTTGTGGAAGGGCACTTGTCCTTATCTATACCTACAATAATATAATCAGTTTGGGCCCAAAAGAATGGCCCAAACATGGTGTGAGACGAATCATAGTAGAAAACCTCCCAAATATATGTTCCTAAATGTCAGTGAATAAATATATATAGTAGGTAATATGAAAAACGAAGTAATAAACAAGGGAGTACTCAAAATTAAACAATCCTATAGTTTCAACTACATTTTTTTAAATTTTTTAATTATTCAACCAATCATTCACAAGTAAGCCTCTGGGGATGTTCTTACAGCCTAACCCCTCCGGTTCAACATATCATTTAACAATAATGATATAAGAACCCATGGGGATAGCTCACACAGTCTAACCCCTTTGGACTCATGAAAACAAAGACTCTCTGAGGAAGCACTCATAATCAATTCCCCTTATAATCTATTAACGATAAACTACATACTCTATGAGGAAAAAATCAATGTCAATTCCCCCATGTGGTCTCATAACTATATTTATATATACTCCGAGAGAGTTCGCAATGTCAATCCCCCGTATAGGCTTTCAGTGTTAAAATTATAAAAGACACTATGGGGAAGCCCTCAACGTCAATTCCCCCTATGGTATTAGTACACTAGGTTCCCAAATCCTCGTGTAATGAAATCGTGCACAAGTGATATTCAGAAGCCAAATTAAAACAAAATCACTAATTGGAAAAATTACTACAAATCATAACAGAAGCATTTTAGATAATTTTCTCCCTCCTAAAATCACTAGGCATGGAAAACATAGAAGCCTAATAGGCAATTATAGACCCAACGACCAATATTCGGTTAAACATGTGAAAACACACCCATACAAAGGTAAATAACCCTATTTATTATCAAAAACCCATTCTCAAGAAAATAGGACATAACAGGCTTTAACATGGTCAATTCCTGAAACACAGTACCCTAAACTAGGTTATTGGGATCTTTTCGCACATATAAATCAAATAAAATCTTCAAAAACACAAATAACACCTACCACAATTTTGTATGATCTATATAGTTGAACCTCATCCTTTGGATCAACCTATAATGTTTTAGATCTAAAAAAAAATCTAAAATTTTCAACTATGGATATATCTGGAAAGAGGATGAGTTAAGAAGAGAGGCTATAGAAGATGGAATAACTCACAGAGGAGATTCCAACACTATGAATGGTTGTTGATCTGGAGCAAGGACAACTGGTTGGGGGATCAATGAAGAATTGACGATATTCGTTGCTCCAAGAAAAGACGATGCCAAAATAATTTGTTTCCTTAAATGAGACGCGGTCTCAAGCTGACATATAAAATAAAAATAAAAATAAATGGCATATTCCCTAAAGATACATGGAATTTATAGGCCTTTACCATACCCCACATTAGGTGTTATCTAGGTCACCACACATGGTCGTGTATGCATTTGTTACATGGAATGTACACGACTACCCGCACCAACTAGGTACATGACATTACTCCTAAGAACACTTTGTGTACTCTGTAAATTTCTAGAAACTCCACTTTTTCTCAAAAACAACAAAAATCAAGATCCATACATAAAATAAAGACCCAGGTTCTTAAAAACTCCCCCCTTAAAAAATTTATCCATGATTTTCCCTAACAAGGAGGTTCAAAAGAAGAATCCTCAAACATCTCTGACCACTACGATCGCACATCGGCCTCCCTCTCCCATGTCTCATCCTGTACTCGCCCATGATGCTATAGCACCCATACTAGAAGAACATACTAGCCGCAAAGAACCATTGAACTATGATCAATGATCAATATAGGATTCTCTTCAAATTGGCCATCCACCTCCAACTCATCCTCCTCTAGTTGAGAAAACATGAGACGGGTATTAGAAGTAACTTCCTACCTGAAAAATGTTGAAGACATCGTTCTTAGCCCAGTACCTCTAAGGTAATTTTAATCAATAGGATACCAGAATGACTCTCTCCAAAACCATAAAAGGCCCAATGTATCTCATCTAATTCTTACCTTGTCTCTTAATCCTCATGTGTCCCATCCTCAGTGTGACACGTAGAAAAACCTGCTCTCTGACCTCAAAATCCAGAGGTCATCTTTGTCAATTAGTATAAGACATCTGTCCCAACGATGTAGTATCCATCCTCTTCTGAATCAACTCTATCAACTCCATGTTCTCCTAGACAAGAAGACATCCCAACATAGCTACCACTCCTACCTCCATCCAACATAGCATTGATTGGTATGTCCTACCTTAAAAGGCATCATATGGTGCCTTATGGATTGTTTCTTGAAAACTATTATTGTTGACAAACTCCACCGGAGGTATTTTTTCTCCCAAGAACATCCAAAATCATGGATGTAAGCTCGATGCATGTCCACCAGCACCTGTATTATATGCTCAGATTGAAAATCTGTCTTGGGATGGTAAGTTGTATATAGAATTACCTATGTAGCCAAATCCCTCTAGTCCATTCCAGACCCGAGAAGTAAGACATGTGTCCCTATCAGAAATGATAGAGTGTGGAACCCCATGAAAACATATAATCTCATAGATGTACAACCTTACCAGCTCGTCAACACTAAAGGTCTACATGATCAAGAAGATGTTTCAGACCTTCGTTAGTCTATCATTGACAACCCAAATTGCATCATTCCCTCATTTTGACCTCAACAAACCTATCATGAATTATATTGTGACATCATTACACTCCGACTCGGGAATGGGTAACTACGGAAAAATCCATGCTAGTCACTGATGATCAGCCTCCACCACTGGATAGGTGGAACACCACATCACAAAAAAAGCAACATCACTCTTCATACCTGGCCACAAATACTGACAGTGTTGATCTCGATACATCTTGGTGAAATTTGGATGAAATTCTCATACTAAATAATGAATATCCCGCATATGCTGCCAACGTATGTCTAATGACACCCATACACACACAAGAAAACAAAATATTTAATCCTCTCCAATGATCCATCAATGAATAAAGACTTATCATGACACACTCTCCTGTAGAACTAGGCATTCATAATTTGATAGATGCCTCATTCACACTTGATCAAAAATAGTAGAGGTAATAGATACTGAAGAAAGAAAAGTTTTCACATATTTTTCATGCACCTCAAAATTCATCTTATAAAAATGAACCATATGCTTCAACTCACTGATGGCCTCCAGAACTTCCTAAAATAGAGTCCTCTTGCTCAATGTATTAGCCACTATGTTGCCTTTCCTAGGTGTGTAGGCTAGAAAAATATGAAAGGACTGAAGGTATTCAACCCACCTTCTCTATCTCAAGTTCAGATCGTACTGAGTGAATATTTACATGAGACTTTTGTGGTCAGTGAAAACCAAAAAATGCTCTACCAAAATATAATGTTTTCAACAGTATAAAGCTTGAACAACTCCAGCCATCTCAATTTTTTGTGTCGGTTAATTCCTCTCATGTGGTCCCAACTGTCGGAACCCATACACAACGAATCCTTCCACCTGGATAAGCACTAATCCATTCCCAATACCTAATGCATCACAGTAAACTATATAACTCTTGACACCTCTTGAAAAACCAGTATCAGTGTGGAATTAAACCCCCGTTCAACTCCTTGAAAGCTGAATAAAATGAATCTATCCATAGGTACTTCAAACCCTTCATAGTCAGACCCTTCAATAGTGCTGCTAAGTGTGAAAAGACCTATATGAAACATTTTTAGTAACATGATAGACCTAGAAAACATCTTACCTCAATGATGGATGCTCCCATGAAACAACTACTCTAACTTTCATTGGGTATACTGATACTCATATCTTTGAGATAACATGACCCACCAAGTGAATTTGGTCCATCCAAAAGTGGAATTTTGAGAGATTTATATATAATTGATGCTCTCTAAATGTACTAAAAATGATCTCAATAATGGGATAATGGTCATGTCTAGTGTGATATTGCACTATGATATACCCATGAAAACAACCATAAAGGAATCCAAGTATGGATGGAACACTGGGTTCATTAGTGCATTAAAAACTACAGGCGTTTTTGTCAGACCAAACGGAATAGCCACATACTCGTATAGACCATACATGCTCTGAAAGGTTTTATGAGGTATATAAGATGGTCTAGAATTAAACTGATGATAACACGATCTCATGTAAATTATCAAGAACACCTGGGCTCCTCAATGTTGATCAAAGAGGTCATCAATCCTAAGTAAGGGAAATTGGTTCTTGAATGTCAATGAGTTCAGATTTCAATAATCCACACATAGTCTACGGAAACTGTCCACATTCATTACAAACAAGCCAGATGAACCCCTAGGAGAAGTATTGGTTCAGATGAAACCATTTATCCCGAGACTTCTCCAACTTATTCTTGAGCTTATGTAACTCTGGTGTAGCTATCCAATGTGGATGAATAAACACCAGTGCCGATCCTGGGATAAGCTCAATAGAAATTTATACCTTTATCTATAGAGGAAAACCTGAATAGTATTTTAGAAATAAATCCCTTAAATGATCCACCACTAGAGGGAAATCCATCTGTGATGTTCCATAGTAATCTACATATAGACTAGCAATCTGGGATGTAAATCCTCCCAACCCATGATGCTCGGGTCCCACTCTACTTGCCTGGACATCCCATTCAACCTTTTGTAGAAAAAAACCACCCTCTGGTGATGTGAAACTCGCCCTACAATGAAAGAAGTTAACAATAGCCTGGTAAGTAATCAACTAGACCTTTCTAGGAATGATATCATAGCCTATCCCATCAAAGACATAGAGGTCCCACCAGAAGTGACGCCCGCCTACCTCAAGAGGGAACTCCTTGAACATACATACACTAGCCTCTCTAGTCCCCAGTATAGTTTCTAGTGTCAATATATTAGTAAATATAAATATATAAATCCAAAGGATCTCCACAACAGCAACGTATATGAAACTATGGGAACCCCCTATATCAAAAAGTGAAAAAAGCTAAAACTAAAGAACCAAAATCGTACCTCTAACTTTAGAGGGTCCGAGAGACTACATCTGTTGGGTCTGCTCTACTGCAATAGTCCGACCAATATCGTAGCCTTGCGACCATGCCTAGCCACCATGAGCTAATCATCCTTGTTGTTGCTGAAAGCCTAGTGATTGGATACCAAGGCCACGACCTCCACCTTGTCCTGAATGGCCGGACGAACTATAGTTCCCATACTGATGAGAAACGGGTGGTCCCTCTCCTAAACGATGAGTCATAGAATAACCTCTTTCACTAGCTGCTGGTGAGAGAAACTGACAGAAATGCTAAACATGACCCATCATGCTGCAGGATCGGCACTCAACTATGTATCTTGGGCAATGTGGCCTTCTATTCCCGCCCTTCTGACACTGGTAGCATGCCACCTAGCAACCTAAAAGTGTATCCCTCCTACTGGGATCTCTAGGTGTAGACTCCATACGACACTTCCTAATCTCATCTAGAGAAACACCATCTCTGGAATTTTAACCGCCCTGACCCACAACTCTAGAATCCCTCATGTTTCACTCTGTGATCAGTTCGAGTTGAATATGGAAGATATGGTCGTCAACATAAAGATATTCACCTATGATCGTATGTCATGTCTGAGACCATCCAAAAAAATTCTCTCTAGGAATAACTCATCACCTCCTTTAATGGGTGTGAATCACAAGAACACTCTGAAGTGAGAAGAATTATCCATGATAAAGAGAGTTCCCTGCACCAAACTCATGAAATCTCAGGCTCGATCACCCCTCAAGTTATCCAGGTAAAATATGTCATAAAAGGTACCCTATAACTCTTCCAAAGAAATAACCCACTAGAATCCTTCCAATGAAACCACATCCCCCATCTCTTTGCGGAATCCTTAAGCACATATGTATCCAGATTTACCCTCCTTTATAGATGTGACTGGAGATGTTCAAAGATAGATAGCATGGATTCTATCCATGAATCTGCAACATGAGGTCCTCCATCCCCTGAGAATGTGGGAGGATGTTGCTGCTGAAAAACCCACGTCAATTCATCCATTGATGGGGAATGAGTTTTTACTCCCTAGAATGTCTACATAAGCCTCATGAATCCTTCTTGGAACTATATATTACCACATATATCCAGAATGATGGCTGGTGTCATGACAGGCAAAATTGGAGGATCTTCTTGTAGTCCTTGATCTTCAACCTTAAGTGGCTAATCGTTGCCCTGTAACTAGCATACAACTGGAGGTTTTCTCTGTGGCATGACATTGCAAGGTCAAGAACACACCCCAGTTCAATCATATCATAGACTGAAACATAGATGTGATAGAAAAGAAAAGGTGGAATAAAACATTAAATATCTTCAGAACATGTATACACGATTTGTATTACCCCTACACAACATGTTCCATTAAGCCTTTACATGGGAATGTACTTCTGCCAACCCAGGTCGTGTAACCCCCATACACATGACGTATTCTCCTTGAAACATGGTGTGTGCTTGAATCATTTCCCCTACCTGAGTTCCAGTACATGAAAAATCCACATGGTTCTATCAGAACAATTCTGCACGAGGTTTTTATTCTAGACACGACGTGTACAAAAAGGACTTTATTGACCAGTGTCGTTGATCACACGGCCTAATACACGATCGACTCTACACTGTGTGTTAAATCTAGGCATGACATGTACAACCTGAGTTTCATCCATCAGAGTCGTTGGTCATATGGATGGATACACGACACTTACAACACGGTGTGTACTCCAAGTACATGGTGTGTTCCATAAAACATTTCTCAACCCCGTGTCTCTTCCCACACAGTCAGTCAAATGGTTGAAGACAACACAGAGTGTGCATATAATGTACAATGTGTACATGAGAAAAATAGTTTCTTCCCAATAGAAGGACACATGGCATGAATTCATCATTAAAAACCATATATTCTAGGTTTTTTCATAAATTAATCCTTAGAAAATACTATGTAAGACCATAAATCACTTAAACAAACGTTTAAATTGACAATTTCTGATCTGTGAGGTCCCACACTCCTGGAGAATCAAATCATGGCATCTTATACATCTAAATTACAAGGAATATCAGTGAAATCAAACACATGATCCACAAAATGATGATCAATGAGGGACCATAACACCTTATGGACCAATGTATAACACTCAATCAAAAGAAACCTTACACAATTAGAAATACCCTATCAAATAGCACGTATTCTATCAAGGCATATATCACAACAACATGCATATCTAGCACAACATATATCACAACAACATGTCTTCCGTAATTGTAACACCCCGAGATTTTATGAAAAATATTCTTTTTAATTTCATTAATGTCTTGTGTTATACGCTACACCAAAAGGAGCTTGCACAACATGCATCCTTGACTTGCCATTCATTACACGCAATTGCGACCTTCCACGATAGCGTGTGTTGTACGCAACACCAAGTTTCGCTAAACAACGATATGCTATTAAGATATTATTAAAACTAGCTGTTATGAATAGTAATAACCACTTTTTGAAATTTTGTAAATTTTATTTTTCAAAATGGACTTCATTTATGGATTCGGAATATCGAAATTATCCTAGGGTGAAATTTTGGTATTTTTCTGAAAACTTTCAATTTTTGATGAATAGTGAAACCACTAAGTGGTAGGTTAAAAACTGAATTTTGCATAAAACTTAATTTTACCACTTCTGTGAATGGAATTTTGAAAATCCGACAGACACGGTTGATATCAGTAAGTAAAATGTGGTTCAATGAGATAAAAATAATTTTTTGGTGAATAGTAACTTTTTACTTTTTTTACCGCGGTTAATAGTAAATAGGGTAACTAAGGGTAAATATGATATTACTATTACCCTAACACATGTCCTAATTCTATTGGATAAGTGTAATTCGACCAAAAACAACCTTATGAATATAATATGACCATTTAGGTCCACTTGGATTAGATTAGGACATTTATTATTATTTAATTCAAAGAAGAGTTAAAAGAGTTAAAATCAAAGTTTATTTACTAAACAATTTTTAATATAGGGTTATACATAATATAAATTCGACTATAAATATTCATTAGAAAGCTAAAAAGATTTCCTACATAATGGTATTTTATTTGTAATTTTTAGACATTATATAATTTAATTTATTTATGACACAAAGATGATGCAGTAATTATCTTATTAATGAAATATTGACATAATTGATGTTATAAATACCCAAATAAATATAATTTGAGACTTTTTATGAATTCCACTAATTTTCTAGGTTACTATGATATATTAGTGTTGATTTAATCAACTTTTTTCGAACATATAATTCTGTTATGACTTTCACAAAAATCATATATCAAATAGTTTCAAAATTGACACAAAATAGTTTTTAAATAAAATATTATATTATTAATTGTTATTTTATTCCTAAAAATCTAAGGTTCGGCCAAATGACTTATATAAGGATATATATATTAATAATAAACAACTTGGGGTTCTTTTGGCATGTTATAGTAAGTTTATTAATCATATAGTATAAGAAAACAAAAAGACACGGTAAAAGTTAAATTATTTATCTTAGAGTTAAATCTAATTGATAAGGGTTAAAATAATAACCTAAACTTATCTAAATCCTATTTTATGAGAGTATTTCGACCCATCCCCACTTTAGCTTCTAAATAAGACCCTTTGGAACCATTATAAACCGATTTGTACTTTAATATAAAATAATATTTTGAGATATTCCTAAGGTGCCCCTCTCCTCCCTTATAAAAGGGAACTTCCTCCCTCTCTTCCTCACACATCTTTGAGCCTTCAAGATTGTCCAACCCCAGCCAAATTATCTTCTCCACTTCCCTATAATAATCCTAGAGGTCCTGGTCTTCTTCAAAGACCAATCTTAGTTCCCTAAGTAGAGGATTCAAAGAGGCGTTTCAAAGAAGAGGTAATATCCATTACCGATCTTTTCAATTTATTTCTTCTTCAACTTCTTCTTATTTAGTTGTTTCATGATAAAGTAATAACATCAGTATTACTTACATACTGATATGTTATTATAAATATGAAACAACCCTAATTCACCTTCTATCCATCCTACGGAAAAATGAAATCACCGCGCGTGCGTACGTACGGAATACCGTCTCCACGCCGTGGTGTAATCTATTTTCCGCCACCACCTTAATTGGATGGGTATAATGGTGTAATGAGTAACTGTATATGATTATTATAAAGTGATATTGATACTGAAATAGTATACATACACTTCAACACAATTTCACGATCATGAGAACGATATCATCGCTCGTGCGTACGTACGGACTACCGTCTCCACGACGCGATGAGATTGATTCTTCACATTAACCATTCATGAATGATTATAAAGTATATATAATGAATAATAATGAAATATATGACATGTTAAATCTACTGGATTTATGTATATATGTATATATATATCTACTTACTTCCATTCAAGACAATAAGGAAAGGAAAACAGCGTTCATGCGTACGTACGGACTACCGTCTCCATGAACGGTGTGTTTCGTTTCATTTATCTATATATTATATATATATACTGAATATATATGATATATAAATCATGTTTTATATTCTGGAAGTAAGTAAATCATGATATAAGTAATAATAATGTCAAGAACAACAAGTCCAAACACCTACGATAAATGAAACGATTTTACCCAAAACGCTTCTTTAACATGGAATTTACAAAAGAACGGGTAATATAAAGTCATAAGTGAACCATATATGATATCATAACAATGAGTATGATTCTGGAATAAGTCAATAACAATATTTAAATCATTATACAGGAGGTTCAGACACTTACGACGCATATCAGACCTAAGGTAAGGGAAATGTCACAATCTCATTTTTATCCGAGATTGTTTATACTTTGGCATTTACTGGGGTGTATTTTATCATCCACATCCATTTTTCCTCAATATGTAATATTATTTCCATTCACCTACAATTTTTTAAATCCAATTTTACCCTTTGGTGAGTTTTTAGTAAAAGATATGAAAGGAATCTTTTGTCGTTTTTCGTACGAGGTACTTTTTTGACTTTTCCGAAAAAAGTACGAGAAGAATGTTTTTTTACTTATACAGTATGAATGGATTTTTAAAACAATATTTCCAAGAATATTCCTTTACAAGTTTTCAAGTTTATTTTTAATCAACTTCTTTTAGTTTAAAATTGTATGACATGTTAAGAAAGGAAAAATGTTTTTGAAGTAGAAAGGATATTTTCCTCAAGAATGGAGTTCAAGTGTTTTATCAAAATTATTTTCCATATAAGATAATATAGGGTTATGATTCTATCCATATCATTACATTGATTTGATTATGTTGTTATGAAATTATTTTTATGAATTCATTTATCTTATATGAATTGTTTTATGATGTCACGATGTTTAAGAATTCCATTTTTATTACATGGGTTATGCAATGATGTATGATTTATGATTTTTGTGGCACACATAAGAATGGTTTCATTATGAGATGGGTGGGACCTATATCTCCCTCCAATGCATTGGGTAAAGATTTTATATCTCATGAGATAGACATGGCTGGAATGGTAGGTTATACCGGTTCAGTGAAACGGGACTGAAACGAGGGTGACTCGGTTCAGAAAGGGACTTTGTCCACTAAGATAGTCTTGTCAATGAGTCTTGACTAACAAGAAATGATTCTCTATGATTATGTGTGTATGCCACAAAGTTTAATGTTTTAAGTTATGATTATTGTGATTACATTTCACTTCCATGAGTTATCCCAGGTTATGAAATTATGATCTCTTTTACAGGTCAAGATTTCCAAAAGTTATGTGCTTTTGTATATGATGTGATTGATATTTCTTTTGTTTACCCTTACTGAGCATTTGAGCTCACCATTTTATGTTTTCTTTTCCCCAGGATATAAAGAAAGGTTTTAGGTATAAAAAAAAGGAATATATTTATGGGAGATGTCGAAGATCTTTCACCAGGATTAGAAGATTATATTCTGAGTTTCCAAAGACACTAAACTATTACGATCCTTGTGTGTGTGTTTTTGTTATGTACTAAGTATTCCGAAAATGTAATGTAATGTCAATGTACGTCAAGCTTCGGGTCTCTACAGTTGGTATCAGAGGAAAGGTTTAGTCAACCTTTGGAAACTAGGACGCGAAAACGTTAGTGAGATCCCTAGAGATATTTCTAAGGTATGTCTAGGGTTGTCCCTAAGGATAGGTATACATATAGGATATAGTCCTAGCACTACGGTAACGATCTTAGAATTTAACCTAAGATGTTAGATATTGAAGTTACTCCCCCTCTATTATGATTTTTGCATCTCACACTATTCTTTTTGGGTTTTAGAAAATGGCTGGAAACAAGATGATTCACAATAATGGAGGATATGATGGACAATGGAATGATATTCTTCATAAGCAATCAAATGAAATGGGATTTGGAAGTCCAAACATCATTATTATGCCGAATCAGAAATCTCATAATATGATCAATAAAGTAAAATTTGGTAAGTTTCCTGACTCGGCTAATAAGAGAAAGATGGAGTTTCATGATGATCATAGAGGAAAGAAAGTTCAAATTCCCCTATGTAAATCATGTGGGAAGAGGCATCAAGGAGAATGTTTTAAAGGAACTAGAAGATGATTTGGGTGTGGAAAAGAAGGACACAAAGCCAGTAAGTGCAATGGAAAAGTTTCAGTTAACACCATGGATGAGGTTAATGGTATTGCTACGACATAAACAATGGTTAAATGTTTTAAATGTGGAATGTACGGGCATTATGCAAACCAATTCCCTAAGGGAATGTCTCATGAAGAGAATCGGTATGGTCGTATGGGTAGTATTTTTGTTGTTGATGATGAAGAGACTACAAATGATATGTGAGATGAAAGAATTGTTGAAGCTCGGTCAATGGTTTAAGAAGGTAGTGGTATGATTACATGTTTATCAAGTGTAATGTTGTACTATAGAATAAAAAGACATCTAAGGATTGTTACACTGTTGTATTTCCTTAAGTTTTGAGAGTTCATGATGAATGGTATGAGTAACAATGAAAGGTTATTTAGATATTTTTTGGAAAGTGGATGATATGCGCATAATGAAGTGATAAAGAGAAAATGAAATGTTTGACAGTATTCATGAGCTTATGATTGATATAAGGACTAAGTGATATCATGGTTTGAGTATATAGAATTTTGAGGATTTTTGTATGTGGAAGGAGTTAAATTTTAACTGCATTCATGTTTTCACTAAGGTTCAATGGGTATTCAAGAGAATACATGATTAAGGACTTTGAATGTTTGGAATGTGACCAACAAAACATATCTTATGATATATGGGGATCAACGATGGTATTAAATCTCTGGTAATCGTTTTCACTATGTTATGAGAGTGGACCGAAATATTTTAGATAAGCCTAAAGATTGGAATGGATTATGTTGGACATAAGTTAGTATTGTTTAAGGATAGAACTTTTTTTTGATATTATTGATGTGATGTTATAGTAATGTAGTTTTAGAAAAAGGACAACCTGCAGGACGAGCGACAACCCATCGCGTCGGACAAGGCTATGGGAATCGAACCCACAACCGAAGTGCGACTGGCCTTTATCGCCTACCACTGGCCTACAGGAAGTCCCTGTTTAGTAGAAACTAGTTTTATTTTATTAATCGGTATGATATATGAAGTATAAGTTCATTTTTGGAACCATATACGATTAACCATAAGATGGACTTATAAATTTTGCTAACCTTTTGTTTGAAAGAGATGGAATGACCCATCATTCTATCACATGATCTGCTAACACATCACGAATGACAAATTCAACTTCATTTCTTTAAGAGATGAAGTGGAAATTGTCCAAAGAATGACAAACGGTGAGACTATACCAAAATCACGAAAGTATTTCTTCTAATTCCAATTTCATCAACTTTAGGGAAATGATCTTGAAAACCAAAAATGTTGTCTTAGTGCTCTTATATCTGATGAATCAGATGGTACCTTAGATCGTCACAAATTTATGGATTTGTGATTGTTGGCTTTTCCATAGCCATGTTCTCTACCACTCTCCATCAGAACATGATGGTTAGATTTTTCTTCCATATCCATATTTTCACCTATGTGGAAACCCAGTGATTAGTTTATTTGGGTAACCGTTACATTTAATACTTTCGTTTTTAAAGATTGGTTTTGGTATTCCTTTTTATGATGTGGGTTTCTATTAAAGAAAATTTCGAATAGTAAACCATTTATAACCCCGATGAATTTCGAGGGCGAAATTCATTTTAAGGGGGGTAGAATGTAACACCCCGAGATTTTATGAAAAATATTATTTTTAATTTCATTAATGTATTGTGTTATACGCTACACCAAAAGGAGCTTGCACAACACACATCCTTGACTTGACTTTCATTACACGCAATCGCGACCTTCCACGATAGCGTGTGTTGTACGCAACACCAAGTTTCGCTAAACAATGATATGCTATTAAGATATTATTAAAACTAGCCATTATGAATAGTAATAACCACTTTTTGAAATTTTGTAAATTTTATTTTTTAAAATGGACTTCATTTATGGATTCAGAATATCGAAATTAGCCTAGGGTGAAATTTTGGTATTTTTCTGAAAACTTTCAATTTTTGATGAATAGTGAAACTACTAAGTGGTAGGTAAAAAACTGAATTTTGCATAAAACTTAATTTTACCGCTTCTGTGAATGGAATTTCGAAAATCCAACAGACACGGTTGATATCAGTAAGTAAAATGTGGTTCAATGAGATAAAAATAGTTTTTTGGTGAATAGTAACTTTTTACTTTTTTACCGCGGTTAATAGTAAATAGGGTAACTAAGGGTAAATATGATATTAATATTACCCTAAAACATGTCCTAATTCTATTGGATAAGTGTAATTCGACCAAAAACAACCTTATGAATATAATATGACCATTTTGGTCCACTTGGATTAGATTAGGACATTTATTATTATTTAATTCAAAGAAGAGTTAAAAGAGTTAAAATCAAAGTTTATTTACTAAAACATTTTTAATATAGGGTTATACATAAGATAAATTAGACTATAAATATTCATTAGAAAGATAAAACGATTTACTACATAATGGTAGTTTATTTTTAATTTTTAGACATTAAATAATTTAATTTATTTATGACACAACAATGATGCAGTAATTATCTTATTAATGAAATATTGACATAATTGATGTTATAAATACCCAAATAAATATAATTTGAGACTTTTTATGAATTCCACTAATTTTCTAGGTTACTATAATATATTATTGTTTATTTAATCAACTTGGTTCGAACATATAATTCTTTTATGACTTTCACAAAAATCATATATCAAATAGTGTCAAAATTAACACAAAATAGTTTTTAAATCAAATAATATATTATTAATTGTTATTTTATTCCTAAAAATCTAAGGTTCGGCCAAATGACTTATATAAGTATATATATATTAATAATAAACAACTTGGGGTTCTTTTGGCATGTTATAGTAAGTGTATTAATCATATAGTATAAGAAAACAAAAAGACACGGTAAAAGTTAAATTATTTATCTTAGAGTTAAATCTAATTGATAAGGGTTAAAATAATAACCTAAAATTGTCTAAATCCTATTGGATGAGAGTATTTAGACCCATCCCCACTTTAGCTTCGAAATAAGACCCTTTGGAACCATTATAAACCGATTTTGACTTTAATATAAAATAATATTTTGAGATATTCCTAAGGTGCCCCTCTCCTCCCTTATAAAAGGGCACTTCCTCCCTCTCTTCCTCACACATCTTTGAGCCTTCAAGCTCGGCCAAACCCTGAAAAATTATATTCTCCACTTCCCTAGAATAATCATAGAGGTCCTGGTATTCTTCAAAGACCAATCTTAGTTCCCTAAGTGGAGGATTCAAAGAGGCGTTTCAAAGAAGAGGTAATATCCATTACCGATCTTTTCAATTTCTTTCTTCTTCAACTTATTCTTCTTTAGTTGTTTCATGATAAAGTAATAACATCATTATTAATTACATACTGATATGTTATGATAAATATGAAACAACCCTAATTCACCTTCTATCCATCCTATGGAAAAATGAAATCACCGCGCGTGCGTACGTACGGAATACCGTCTCCACGCCGTGGTGTAATCTATTTTCTGCCACCACCTTAATTGGATGGGTATAATGGTGTAATGAGTAACTATATATGATTATTATAAAGTGATATTGATACTGAAGTAGTATACATAAACTTAAACACAAGTACACGATCATGAGAACGATATCATCACTCGTGCGTACGTACGGACTACCGTCTCCACAACGCGATGAGATTCATTCTCCACATTAACCATTCATGAATGATTATAAAGTATATTAAATGAATAATAATGAAATATATGACATGTTAAATCTACTGGATTTATGTATATATGTATATATATATCTACTTACTTCCATTCAAGACAATAAGGAAAGGAAAACAGCGTTCATGCGTACGTACGGACTACCGTCTCCATGAACGGTGTGTTTCGTTTCATTTATCTATATATTATATATATATACTGAATATATATGATATATAAATCATGTTTTATATTCTGGAAGTATGTAAATCATGATATAAGTAATAATAATGTCAAGAACAACAAGTCCAAACACCTACGATAAATGAAACGATTTTACCCAAAATGCTTCTTTAACATGAAATTTACAAAAGAACGGGTAATATAAAGTCATAAGTGAACCATATATGATATCATAACAATGAGTATGATTCTATAATAAGTCAATAACATTATTTAAATCATTATACAGGAGGTTCGGACACTTACGACGCATATCGGACCTAAGGTAAGGGAAATGTCACAATCTCATTTTTATCCGAGATTGTTTATACTTTGGCATTTACTGGGGTGTATTTTATCATCCACATCCATGTTTCCTAAATATGTAATATTATTTCCATTCACCTAGAATTGTTTAAATCCAATTTTACCCTTCGGTGAGTTTTTAGTAAAAGATATGAAAGGAATCTTTTGTCGTTTTCGTACGAGGTACTTTTTTGACTTTTCCGACAAAAGTACGAGAAGAATGTTTTTTTACTTATACAGAATGAATGGAATTTTAAAACAATATTTCCAAGAATCTTCCTTTACAAGTTTTCAAGTTTATTTTTAATCAACTTCTTTTAGTTTAAAATTGTATGACATGTTAAGAAAGGAAAAATGTTTTTGAAGTAGAAATGATATTTTCCTCAAGAATGGAGTTCAAGTGTTTTATCAAAATTATTTTCCATATAAGATAATATAGGGTTATGATTATATCCCTATCATTACATTGATTTGATTATGTTGTGATGAAATTATTTTTATGAATTCATTTATCTTATATGAATTGTTTTATGATGTCACGATGTTTAAGAATTCCATTTTTATTACATGGGTTATGCAATGATGTATGATTTATGATTTTTGTGGCACACATAAGAATGGGTTCATTATGAGATGGGTGGGACCTATATCTCCCTCCAATGCATTGGGTAACGATTTTATATCTCATGAGATAGACATGGCTGGAATGGTAGGTTATACCGGTTCAGTGAAACAGGACTGAAACGAGGGTGACTCGGTTCAGAAAGGGACTTTGTCCACTAAGATAGTCTTGGCAATGAATCTTGACTAACAAGAAACGATTATCTATGATTATGTGTGTATGACACAAAGTTTAATGTTTTAAGTTATGATTATTGTGATTACATTTCACTGCCATGAGTTATCCCAGGTTATGAAATTATGATCTCTTTTACAGGTTAAGATTTCCAAAAGTTATGTGCTTATGTATATGATGTGATTGATATTTCTTTTGTTTACCCTTAAAGAGCATTTGAGCTCACCCTTTTATGTTTTCTTTTCCCCAGGATATAAATAAAGGTTTTAGGTATAAAAAAAGGAATATCTTTATGGGAGATGTCGAAGATCTTTCACCAGGATTAGAAGATTATATTCCGAGTTTCCAAAGACACTAAACTATTACGATCCTTGTGTGTGTGTTTTTGTTATGTACTAAGTATTCCGCAAATGTAATGTAATGTCAATGTACGTCAAGCTTAGGGTCTCTACAGTAATGCACCCTAAATGGCATGACAAGTATGCATGAAATGTGATCTCTAGAATGTGCCTATATGATGCATGAGATGGCATAACCACATCTCATCAGGTTGCAACAGAAAAAACTTCAATTACATCAATTATAATAGCAAAAAACATGTGAATCACACAATGGAGATGTCAAATCAACTGTAATAATTTCAAAACAAGAAAATTACAATAATCAGGTCATATTGGCATTTCCATATACACGGGTTAGTTACCCTAGGGAAAAGCTTATTACCAACTGCATATTCCTTCCTATCTCTGTCTATAGTCTCCAAACAGTATGTTAAGAAGAAAATAATTCGTTTTATACTAATTTGTAATGTCCCAGTTCTAGGTGCCACCTAATGGTGCCCCATTCTTGGTTGGTCACATGGCCTCAAGTTCATTTCCCCAAACACTGGAGGCTACTGACTAGTAGCGATGGACTTTGGTGTGATAGTGAGGAAACATTGACCACATTGGAAAAGTAACACAATGAAAAAAAACAGATATAATTAGTTGAAGCACTAATGCCATAAAATAAGTAAACATTGGAAGACTGAAAGTAAATTAACAATTGCATCATATATATGTAAATAATGATTTAGGTCACATGTATCTAGGAAAACAGCAAGACAAGTCAGAATGATGGAATAGGGTAATAAACCAATGTATACGGGAAAACAAGTAAACAATTGTTAACAGCATCGCAAGCCTCAGCTTGGTCCCATGATCTCTAGCTTCTCATCAGTCAAGTACCTAAATTGGAAGGGTTCTTTCCCTTATATATACCTGCAACAATATAATATGTTTGGGCCCAAAAGTATGACCCAAACAGGGTGTGAGATGAATCCCAATAGGAAACCACCCTATGATCTGTGCCTAACTATCAGTGAATGTATATATATAGCAGGCAATATGAAAAATTTTGTAATAAATAAGGAAGTACTCAAAAGTAAAAAATCCTACAGTTTCAACTAAATTAATTTACATTTATTAATTATTCAACCATTCATTCACATGTAACCCTCTGTTAATGTTCTCATATCTTAACCCCTCTGGTTCAACATATCATTTAACAATAAATATATAAGGACCCCCTGGGATAGCTTATACAGTCTAACCCCTTTGGTCTCATTCAAACAAAGACACTCTGAGGAAGTAGTCACCATCAATTCCCCCTATAGTCTTTTATCAATAAACTATAGACTCTCTAAGTAATTACTCAATTTCAATTCCCCATGTCGTATCCTAATGATAACTATAGCACTCTGAGGGATCACTCAACATCAATCCTCTTTATGGTATCAAAGCATGAAAAGTACATCATACACTCTGGGGAAGCCCCCAATGTCAATTCCTCTTATGGTATCACTACATGAGGTTCTCATAACCATGTGTAAATCAGTCATGAAAAAACTATATTCAACATCAAAAGTAACACACAAATACTACTTGGCTAAATATATACAAATCATAACACAAGAATGTTAGATCAAATCACTGAATCTTAACAGAACTAGGCATGGAAAACAGAGTAGCCTCACAGGAAATCCTAGACCCAATGGCCCATATTAAATCAATCATGGGAAAACACATCCATATAAAGGTAAAAAACAAATTAATATTATGAACCCTATACTCAAGCAAACAATCCATAACAGGAATTAACATGGTTAAATTCTATAAACGTGCAATACACTAAACTAGGGTATTGGGAACTTTTCACACATATAAATAAATGAAAATATATGGAAAGGCACAAAATACCTACCACAATGTTGTACGGTTTATATAGGTTAACCATAGCCATTTAATTGACCTAGAATGCCTTAGATATACAAAAACGTATAAAATGATCAATCCTGGATATCTCATGAAATAGGATGAATCATGTGGAGATGATATAGTAGAATGAATAATTCACCATAGCGATTCCAACAAAATTTACGGTGGTTGATTCGGAGTATGGATGATAGGTTAAGTGCTCGAAGATTAATCGGTGATATCTGTCACTCTTGGTTGAGATGAAGCAAAAAATAATTTGTTTTTGTAAATGAGACGTGGCCCGAGTATGATATATCAAATGAAAATAAAAACACACAGCGGGTTCCCTGAGGATACATGGCGTGTATATGCCTTTACGGAGCCCTTCTCTAGGTGGTCTCCAAGTCACCACACATGGTCATGTACTTAGCCATTACACGAACAATACACAGCTACCTGCGACAACCTAGTACACAAAGTGTACATTTAAAAACATGGTGTGTACTCCTTAAAATTCCAGAAAATTCTATTTTTACCAAATACACCAGAAATCAAGATCCATACCAGAAATGAAGTTCTAGGTTCCTACACACTATGTATCCTATAAATAGGGAATCAATAAATGTGTAGTTCTTGGTTAGGTTGTGGTGGGGCAACAACATAATGATGGGTGAGTGGTACACTCTCTTATGAGGGACCATGGTATAATATAGTATTACATCTTGTGATGATCATGTGGAGTCTTCACATGATTATCACATTAGGAATATTTTTTCATTCACACAAGGTATGTCTATAGTTTAATGACATGTACAAAGGATGTTGGTTTTAGTCGTATCACATTTATCACGTAAGGAAACCTATGTTTGTGTAATAGGTTAAGGCTGCAATTTAACATCATGTGTTGTAGAAAATGGTATTGGTATTCTAAAATTTATCATATGATAAATTCTATCCTTATAGCAGAGGGTAAGACTACATTTTAACATCATGCACTGAAGAAATTAGAAATTTTAATTTAAAGTCATACAACTCAAACTATGGGAGTGGATGTTATTTTAAGGTTTTAGATGTTGGAAAAAACTCATAATTTATGGTCATATAGTTTAGGAAAAACTAATTGTTTAAGGTCATAATGTTCATACCAATCAATTTTTTTATGGTTATAGAGGTCAGACTGTAGGTTCACGTGATGTACTTCTTGAGAAACCTCCTATTGGTGGGAGGTGTGAGGAGATCCCTCTCTATAGTGATCAAAGTGTATACATCATTTGAACAGACCTTGTGAATATTTTTATTTCTATTCCAAATTGGGTTTTAAATTTGGTTATTTTTATTTGGTATCATTTAAATTATGAGAGCTTCTAGCATGTCACCATTATGGATTGATTAGAGGAAAACATTCTTTTTGAATACCCACATTACCTGGTTCATTTCCATTCTGTGTTTTGTAGTGCATATTGTCTATATATCTTGAGGGATCAAAACTCTGATAACGAGTCTTTTTTTACCCTGTCTAGCATTTTTTTGATCATAATTATCTATATGTTTTTCTAATAGATGAATATCAAAAAGTAAAATCACCTCTACTCCATCATCATGGGAGTATGGTGTAACATGGTTATAATTTTGCGTTGTTTCCTAATATTCCAATTGATAATTGGGGATTTTATTCAGATATAAATTCTTATTATATAATACCATATTCTATATGAAACTATAGAGGTTTTTATAAAGAACCTCAATATTCCTATTCACTTCTTTATGGAAGTGGGATGCGTGATATAATTAGATATTTTATTAGTTATACAACCTCTTTAACAAATCGTCTTATATGACAATGTCATTGTTTGAGAGAAAGGTGAAGGGAACACAAAATTGGTGAATAATGTGGGATTTCATGAACACAATCATGAAATAAGTCTTTAATTATTTGATAGGAACTGATTCATTCTATTTTTGGAATAACTCCCTTGTGATCAGAATGAATCTGCACTGTCGAGCTATCGTTGGTGGGCAAGGACCCATAATGTGGGGTCCCAAAAATTAAATGTGCCAATAATATTATTTTGGTGTGGATAATCTATAGTGATTTAAGTATAATGTTGGAATGGATCAATCACACATGAAATCTCTTGGTAAAATCAATGAATTCATGCACCATGATAGGAAAGAAGTAACAAAACAATTGAATTTAGTTGGATTCATTAATCCTTGTTTATTGGATCCATAGGATATAGAAATAACCTCTTGAATAAGTTTTGGAATCTCCTTTCCATGGATGTAATGAATTATATTTCCATCAATCCTACACTAATGGAGTGTCTTCTAGTGGTTCAGGGCATTTTAGAGGGTGAACTGTGCTGTGCACCAGTAGATTAGCTAATTATAGGCTTAACCTACTTGGAGCATGTCGTACTTGAGATTCTCAACAAATGGATTAACTAAATCAGTCATTTACTGGAATTCTTAAGAAATTTTATATCCCTATAGTTGAATTATCAGTAGCCAATTGAATTACCTTTTGGTTATCCTATTCATAAATGGAGGGGGAAAATTAACCTTTAATGTGCTACATGAATGAGGATGTAATATTGGATCAGATCTATAATAGTTGTACCCAGGATTGATAGGTAATTTTATACAACATTTTGTTATCGGGGAAGATGAATCAACATTAAATTGGATGATAAATAGGAAATTGTCTAGTTTGTGTGTTCCAAAAAGGAAACAAGTTCTTGATTTCTAATGATGTAGTCACCATTGATATACTATATGAGTACTTTAGAGTCTCCCTTAGCATGTAAATAAAGGTCATCAATCTTAAGGTCCAGCTCGAAACCAGTAATAAGATACTGATACACATCTTTATTTTTAGTGCTTAATTCTAAAAATAGGAATAATTAGTGATGGAAAGCATGTCGAGGAGTGAATCTGATAATCCCTAGGCCTACCATCGTGAGTATGGGGTTGTTAAGAAATCTATTGGCTTGGCTCTAGGAATCAACATCAATGTGCATCTTGAAACATGGAGTAGTTTTATCCATAGAGAGGATGAATTTATCTGAAAAATCAACATTCAAGGGTAGCACTTTAATGGTTTGGTGTGAAACAAATAAATATTCTGGTGTTTCCTTTCAAAATATTTCTAGGGAACAAACCTATTTTTGAACTGATATAGGATTACCACACAATAGACCGGTTTCCCTATCAATATGCGATTATTGAAAATTTATATTAGTGGTTTAACTTGGGTAATCAGCTGTATATCATGGACCTCCATGTAATACCACAAATTCAACACTAAAAAGACCATCATTAGGGTTACCTTTTTTATGGGTTTGTATCTTGTATATGTGTCGAGGAGTACACAACTGAGATAATATAGGATTTTATCTTGAAAATAATTTTTCTTCTAGGTGAGAAGGGTGCTAAGGGACCATTCTATGGTGCTCACATTATTTACTAGATGATTACCATGGATGGGAATAATAATGAAAGACTATTTTATCAAATAAAACATAATTTCCTTAATGATTACTTGATGGTCCTTATCCCACCATATGGATTCACCTTTCACAAAGAACCATGAAAGGGGATAACACTTACCAACCAAATTCTTAATTAATTAGTGAATATAAGCTATGTGGCCATGGTGGGATCACAAATCCTAGTGGGATTTGGAGGATGAATTTGGTTTATGGACTTAATTTTATTAGGAATTATAAAAATACCTTTTTATCTGAAAATATGCTGAGAAACATTCAAAGGGTAACCATGAATACACACATCAAGGTGTTTATCTTCAAGGGATTGGATTGGAGGAAGTCAAAAAAAATCTCAAAATAATTGAGATGATCCTGGAACTGGAAATATTCTACCACCAAATCATCTAAATTACACATTAACAATATATGTATGAGTGAATTTAAGATTTGGTGCATGGAACACTAGTAAGTAGCCCTAAAAATCATCATCCTGAAAGGAATCACCTATTAGTAGAACGATAGTTTTGGTAACCTCAGGTAATTGGATTCATAATCATAAAGGTCCATCAAGATCGAATTATACTCGGAATATCTATCCATGATGTATAGGTCCTAGAAACCAACTATAGCATAGGTGAATAACTCGATCAGAAAAAGTAGAAAGTCATCCTTCAGAAAATGAGACTTTAGGTCATATAAGATAATACAGACTCTAATTTTCCCATTCTTATTTATTACTAGGACAATTATTGCCAACTAATTGGGTTACTAGACCATTATAATGACTTTTTCATTAATAAAATTTTCATCTTTATCCTTGGACAAGGAACATTGGGAAGAATGAATCTTTATTTGAGGTTGTTTGAATGAAAATTAACTCATTGGGATACTAAGGTGATGGATAGAAACCTAGGGATCTAGATGAAAGATATCATTATAATTATATATGAAAACATCATAATGTTGTTTAATGAATTCAACATACTATTATTATTCCCCTAGTCACATATATATGATTATCAGTTTCGGACTCAGATTATATTCAATGCTAGGATTTAGCTAACTCAAATCCTCAATAGTGATAAGGACACCCTCATTGAAGGTAGGATCAGTGTTGTCCAAATATTATTTATTGCATGAGGAAAGAGGATATGATGTAGAAGGGAATTTTTATCAAAATTTCCATTTGGGGGTGACATATAAATATGATATGATGGGGGTATAATCATAAAAAAAAAGAAATTATCACACTATTGGGACCATGGAGTGAATTATTAGTGAACTAATCCGATGGGATTTCTTGTCGTGAGATCAAATATTTATGTCATTGTAATAATTATGGTTGCACTTCTATTGAGTTGTCCCTCGTTTATAGAATATGTAAGAATACCATGGATTAGTGGGCATTGGGTGATGATATCCATACTTTATAGGGCTAGGGTTTTCCAGTAATGGCCATGCCTGTCCAATGTAGGAGTATGAGGTAATATATGATAACTCATTCTTTATAGATACTATGAAACAAGTTATTTAGTATGAAATTATGGGTTCCAACCAATAGAATGGGAATATTGAATTGTTTTTTAATTATTTACAATGATCTATGGTTGGGGATAACAGGTCATTAGGTACATTAATACACTTGATCCCATCATGCTGGATCTATTGGGTATCCCTTTTGTAGTAACCACCATCCAACCAGTCAGCCTCATAATATTTAAAGGGAGAATCATCTCCCTTGAATATCCTTATATGAAATTCAAGATAATATTTAAGAAAATAGTTCCATGAAGTTGGGACAAATGCTAGAAAATTAAATAGGGGCCTTACAGTTAGGTTGTTGTAGGTTGTATCATGTAAGAACACAAAAAATTAATTGCATTCTAGTAGCCACAAAATTGGGTCTTTATCATGTCCTTGCAACATGGATTATGATTAATAATTTAATACCTCATAATTATCATGTTATAGGGGTTTAGATATTTTTCCATAATCCCAATCATATGGCGTGTATGGTCAAGGATGTGGTTGATCTCGAAGCCAGTTTCTACTAGGAAGCAGTGGTTTTCTAAGCCATTTAACATGATAGTGATATATAGTGTGTGTATATGACCTTGAATGGTTAATCCTTTTTAGTATTCAAAAAATGAAATGGTAGACTAACATTCCTCTTATTTTTAGTCTTCTATTTAAAAATAATCAATGGTATGTTAACTCAGTATCAAAATGAATGGGGTCATTTGGGAATCAATAATGGTCTAACGTGTCTCCTTTGATAGGTGAGTAACACCGAGGGTTGAATGATTCAATGGTAATACAAAATGATGTTTTAGCACATTATATTTTCATGTTAGTGGAATATATATTCATTCCATGGTTCTCTCTTTGACATGGAGTGTAGTGGGTGCTACTGGTTGAGGTTCTAAGGAATGGCTACTATTGGATGCACTCTGTAACTAGTTTGTTGGCCTAGAAAAAAACATTAAGGTTGGCAAATAGATAGATTAGGGAAAACCTTGGATGGTCATGGATAAAAAGAACATAATATCAGTAGTGTCACATGTTAAAAAGATATAGACGGCTACTAAAGTGAGACTGAAGGAGCGGTCTAGGTGGTTTTTGTTTGATGAGTCCTATGTAACGATTTTTTCAGGACACATTTTCATGTATAACCTAGTATGATGTGTTATGAAAGATATTATTCATGATATCGTGCCACATGACTCTCCTTCAATGTTATCATCCATTTAATCCGAGGTGGTGATATATTTTTATTCACCATTGGGAATTATAAAGGGATCTACCTATTTGACATCATTGACGAACGTGTATCCCTATTCATCAGCAGTAGAATATTCTTGGAGTGGAAAAGTTATGCAGGTTTCTCCTAAACTAGGAATTATGAATTCAAGTAGAGTAAAGGCCTATTTTGGCATTAGTGGGGGACTTCAGTTGTTTTTTCACTACCAGAACCTGTTAAAATAATAATCAAAAGGATGTGATGAATATGTGGATGGAGGGATTAAAGAATATGTTGAAATTGGATGAGTTTTTTGTCTACTAAAGTGGGAACATACAATACCATTGGAATGAGTGACCATCATGTGAGCCAAATAGTCATTATACTTCATCATTTTACATTAGGGGGCCTATCTCCCCAAATTTGAGTGTGCACAGTCACTATGGGGGTTAGTGGAGTCACATTCTACATGTTCTAGGATGTGGTCCAATTTTACAAGGCCACATTCCAACTGATTGGTGAGCCAATATTTTAATATTATGAATCCATTGATGTTATTTCCAAGGATCCTAAGGTATGGGTTTTGGTTCATATAGTTTCTATGTTTGGCCTCCTGGGTAATCCTTCATTCTGGAAGCTTTAGAATCGATTTTTCTAGGGTAGATATGTTGTACCTTGAGACTTATTCATCCTTGAAGTAGTATTTATAATTCCCTAATTACATTATTTGAATCCCATGATCATGGCCTATATTGGGGGATGGGGAAATGTTCTCCTAGTGATGTTGTGACTCAATAGGTTGTGGCTAGAAAAGCTGTAAATCATGATGTTCATCCTGTATAATGCATTGTAAGTAACTATCTTGTGAGACTCAATCTAAAAAACAATTGTTATTTATATTTTCATAAGAATTTTCATGTTCTCTAGAAGGGGTAATGTGTGTGACCATTGATTGGATCATTATAAGGCTTCATCCATTCATTGATATTTTTTAGTGATCTATTGAAATACACCTGGATAATTCATGGATATGAGGGTGGGGAAAATATCATGTTTGAAATTATGTGCACACATTTTTAATAGCTACTCCTATAAAGGATACATATCAATATAGTATGTGATCCCCTTATACCTTAAAATGAATTCAGAAACATGTTCCACATCCCTCTACTTTCACATGGAGAGGTATGTTATACTGGTGTTGTTCATAGTGGAGTTGATCTTAAAGAGGATCTACCTATGGAGATCCTCCCACAAACAATATATCCCAGGGATATCTTGATGAACCAAATAAAAGATGGTGCTTATTTTGTCAGGAAAAAACATGGGTTCTTAGTGCCCCCCTATGGCTATGAAGTCCCTATAATCTAGCCACTTTATGAGCCAATGTGGGACAAACATTCCAACAGATCAATCGTACTACTATAATGGGTAAAACATTGATTTTTGAATTCTATGGGTGAAAAAAATATGATCCACCCATTATCATTATGACTTACCCTCGGGTGGGATTGAAACATGTTCTATCTCTAAATACTGAAGATAAGTGATGAGAGAGGATATCACATCATCTTGGTAAAAGATAGGTCACTAATACTCTGACTGGGACATCATCTTTGGTGGTGGAGTGGCTATGACCTGTTGGTAGGTATCCGTGCATCTTTGGAGGAGTTGGTTGCTCGTATTTTGGATTATTTCCATATCCATCATCTTCATCATGGGATGGATGTGTAGGGCCCCTATCTAAAAACTGGGGGCCTTTGAGTAGATATGAAGGCCCTTATATTATTATCAAGACTAAAATTTTTTATGGAGATAATCTTTTTAGTAAGCTTATCATATCCATTATGATCTTAGAGAATGGTGTCCGACCTAGCATCTAACATAGTTTTTAGAATGATCATGGATGGAATGACATGTTTAGTGGTCCCAATTCCTTTATAGGGGTTCCAACAAGAATATGGTAGTATTTTATTTGATGGAATTCTATGGATCAAAACATATATCCTCTGATGAGTTTCAGAACCTATTTGGGGATCCAACAGATAATATTCGTTTATTTGGGGTGTATTCTACCTATCATGCCCTATGTTAGTAGTCCAATTTCTCGAATCATTCAGAGGGTCAATAGTGATGAAGTTCATAGTGTCAGTGGTCAATGGGGTACTCTCACTATAAAATGGATTACTAGATTAATGATTACGTTGTTTTAATAAGACAAGGATAATGTGGTGAGAAAAATACTTCCCTCAGCCTCCGATTTTCACATGTTAGGTTGCATTTTTCATTACTCATCAATGCACAATGAGGATTATGATGTAGGTCCATTGGAATGTTTGGTGGTATCCATACATGCCATGGCAATGATATTCTAAAAGAACTGCACTGTCAACTATAAAACACCTATATTATATGAATTTTTTAACTAAATAAATTTATTTCTTTGACTACACTCACTCAACACAACAATAAGTTATAACAAAATGCTGCATACTATTAAAATATTATTATATAATGCGATAGTTATCACATAACAATGAGAATGAAATATATGAATAATATTATTGAAATTATGAAAATATTGAGTTTATAAATAAATATAAAATTTATTATTATTGGACTAATTAATTATAAATTAAATTAAGAACCATTTGAAAATTAAGGAAATCTTATCTAGATAAACTATTTTTCTGTGTACAAATGTATCTTTACTAAATAAATTTAAAAAATAACCTTTTTAATAGTTTATAAATAAATTTATTCTTTAATTAATAAATAAAATTATTAACATTTACCTTATCTATTTTCTAGACATGAGATTTGAATAAATCTAATTTTACTTCAAAACAAAATGTATTTTTCCGAAATTATTTTTGGTCATATTTTGCACAATTATTTTAAAAAACAATTATTTAAAAAATTTAAATAATTTATTCAAAAATTTAAACATAATTTTTTAAATTATAATTTCCAAATTACACATAGAATAGTTTATTTGATAATTTTCATAAAGGACAATGATTTTAGTGAATTGTGAAAAATACGAGTTTAATTAAATGATTCATTTTCATTTAATGATTTTATAGGCTACAATATATTTTTGTATGGTTATAAAATTAAAATTAGATCAATAAAATAGTTTATAATAAAATATAAATCATTGGATGAATTTTGTAAACTAATTTAGGATAGCATATCTTTTTAAACTTTTGACGATTTTCACTTTGGAAAACCTCTTTTTCCTAAAATCTTTGAGTTTAATTTGAAATTAAAAATTTCAAATTATGTGAATTTAATTTTGAAAAATAGGTTAAAATTTATGAATTATCATTATTAATATTATATTTTAATATCAACATAATATTTTTACATAGTGAATGAAAAAAAAATAAAAATTAATTAACATTACTATGGTTAAAAATGATTACTATGGGTTAAAATAATAAAATAATTTGTAAAATGAAATATAAAATTATCCAAAATCCATATAATAGACATATTTCCACCATATAAACTCTAGGGTTTTGTAATGACCCATTTTTTATCCTTTAATGATGTTAAAAACGAGGTTACACTTTATTCATTCCAAAATTCCATTTGTGTCATCTCTCCAAATTATAAAAGGAAACCCCATATTTTACCCTCTTCACACTTCAGAAAATATTTTGTTGTAAAATACCTTCCCCAATTTATTCTCTAAATACCTTATAACATCAAAGAGTAATTATACTGATTCAGAATCCATCATAAGAAGTCATTTTTTATAAACCTAAATAGGTTCTCTAAAGGATAGGTAAAATTCTTAAACATTCCTTTTGTTTTACTTCTCATACCCCAATGAAACTTCTTATTAAATTATTATGATATAATATAATAAGTATATTACATATTATAATATATTATTATTATAAATTAATAACTTATATTCATCTCCTCTTCCATTAAATGGGAAATGAAACTATTGATCATCTGTATAGAGGACTACTACCTTACAAAACAGTGTAATTAGTTTTCTGTCACAACCTCTCATAGATAGAAATAATTATATATGATGCAGTCATTTGATCATGTATTGATCTTCTGATAACTATGTCCCAAATTGTGAATAAACCTCTTACTTTCATAGAAACATGTTGGTAATATATTATTATCAGAAAACAATGATTTAACCAAAGATAAAATCTGATCAAAAAAATTATTTGACATTTCAAAATATTTGTTAATAGCCGTAAATTTTGTAAAAATGTGATGTTTGATGATTTGACATCTTAGATATAAGGCATCCTCTCCAAATAACAAAAAATTGTAAAACTGATTTGGTTCAGATTTAGTTGTGTGATTCAAGTGTTTTTATAACATTTATATGAATTATTAATACTAATTCATTTAATTAATTAAATAATTATACGATTTTTTTTGATTTTCTAATATTTGATATATTTATTTACAGTTTTTTAATTTTTTTTTCATTTAACAATTAACACTTGTTTATTAATAATTATGAGTGAATAATTATGGAATATGTTTAAATTATTTAACGAGTTATACAAATTATTTAAATTAAAAATAAATTTTCAATAAATAGTATTTTTATGAATTTTTAATAATTATTTTCATTTTTTTTTAATTTTTAAGAAATTATTACCAAAAATTATAGTAATTATTATTAATTGCGTTTTTAATAAATATTAAAAAATTTAAATTTGTAATATTTTTTTCATTGAACAATTTGTTACTTTCATTATTAAAAAATTAATATAAATAACATTTTGTTAACGTGTTTTCATTAAATTAACTTTCTCAAAAAAAAAATTCTATTTAATTCTAATATTAAATATATATATATATATATAAATATATGTATTACATACTTTCTTAATCAAATATTTGTACATCTTATTTAGTTGGACACATTTTTTAAAATAATTAACATATGAAATCTATAAACATACATACACGAATATGAACATATATATGTATATAAAAACCCATACTTGTTAATTTTATAAAATATCAGTATGAATATTAATATATTAAAATACACATAAATAGATATATGTATATATATATAAATCTATTGGTTTACAAAATTATATTTACATGATTTAAATAAAAGAAAAGAAATCATAATATGAATAAATGCTAAGAAATTAATGTCGCAATCCAAGAATTATTATAATTTCTAAAAATATTTCAATATAACCGTGTCATAAAATTCATATATCCCTATAAATAATGTTTATAATTATCGTATTTATAATAATAAAATTAAAAAAAACTTCCATAAACCCTAAACATCAAAAGAAATTAATTAAATCTAATGATCAAAAAATGGGGAAAATATCTCAAATCAAATGAAATCTTCTCATCAACAACCAATTAACACTCAAATATAAATTAATAAATTTATATTAACACTAATTTTCAAATAAATTTTAAAATATGGTAAATTTATTAACCAAGGGTCTTACCAAACCAATAATTACAATATTGAACTGAAATATAACAAAATAACGAAGGAGGAGAAAACTAGAGTTTGTACCTAGCATATTTATGTGGGTCACTAGGGGCGGCACTACATTATTATTGTAAAGGATAGGTAAAATGAATCTATGGGAGAGGTAGTGGTGTAACAGTACATTGGGTCATCTGTACGAGAGAGAGAGAGAGAGATAGAGAGAGAGAGAGAGAGTAGCAAAGTGGGGCTATCGAAGGATAAAGGAGGAGGATGTGTGGTGCTGCTAGAGGATTAAGAAGAAAGGTTCAAGTATTTAATCTGAAATGATTAATTGTGGTGAACTATTTTCTATAGAAATAATTGTATTAAAATTATCAATTAATTAAAAATTATTTTTCATATAAATTGATTCCCATAGAAAATACTTCCATGTCAGTAGGAATTTGTGATGGATGTAAGATTCCATCGCTAATTCCTATCACTAATACAGTTAGTACTGGGCGGTGGGAACTCCCACAAAAAATATTTGGGATGGAATAATTGTTCCTTAAAAAATAGTTCATGTCCAGATAATATTTATAATGGGTCAATATCACATCGCAATTGACCTATCATAAATACTCAAATTTCAAGTAGAGTTTTAATTATAAAAAATCATTAAGGATATAAATAATGACCATGAATGGTCTTGGTTTAACCTAAGGTATCATATATTCAAAATAATATTCCTTGATAGAAAAAAAACTATTAACAATTCATCACAACTTTTTGTTTTGCAATTATGATTAATATTTCTCACACTATGCTCTTTGGTTTTATTCAATGGATGGAACTAAGAGGAATCATATTAAAACTGAATGTGATGGAAAATTAAGTTATTATGAGAAGTAAAATTGGAGGAAGAATTAAGACAAATATATTGTGATTATTACTAATATACTATCATTATATATGATTAACAAAACTAACATTAGTGAGATTGATAACTTGCCAAATAAGAGGAAGATGATATTTTATAATAGTTTATGTAGTAATGAACACAGAGGAAAGAATATTTGTCTTCCAACATGTTAAACATGTGGGAATAGGTACCTAAATGAAATTATCAGATAGTGTAGAAGATTTTCTCTATGTTGAAATAGAGGTTATAGAGAAACAAATTTCTAAGGAATTGGATTTCTTATATGTGAGGAACTTAGGTATTATCTGATTAAATGCCCTAAACTAATGGTTTTCCCCAAGAATAATGATGTACCATTGTTAAAAAATATCAGTGAAGTAAGAGGGTTTCTGTATTGATTTATTTGGATTCAATAATTATGTTATAGAATTATTTTACCAATGGTATTTTGTTTAAAATTATCATGACACTTCTAAGGATTATATTACTTTTTGAATAATATATGTATAAATGTATGATTAACTAAATATTTACAGATTCCATCACAGGTTTATAATTTAAAGGTTGATCATAATTTTAATTTCATATATACCACATTTTAGATATTATGTTATGGTAGTTTATCAAGATTAAGGATATTTTGAGAGAAATTAATGGGAGTTAAACCCTATGGTTTTGTATATGTTTCACAGAAAAATATATTTGAGGTGGAATTTGTTTATTTTTTGTTCTTATATGATTAAATGTATTGTTAATATTTATGGTTTATCTAATCTTAGATTTTTATACAATTATGGGAAATTAAAATTTTGGAATGTTTTAGGAATTATATTAAATACAGTTTTGGAAAAAGATAACCCACATATAGGGAAACAACAAATCGCATTGGGAAAGGAAAAAGGATTTGAACCCACAATCAAATGATGACAAGGGTATACCACATACCCCTGGCTAATGAAAAAGAGTATTTCTAACTAGATCTCAATAAGAGATAAATTTCTATGTATGTATCTCGATTCTTATTATTTTAGTAATTTAATGTTGAGAGACACAATTCTTAGGGGATGTTACAACCATTATCCATACCAGAATAAAAAAGTTAAAGCATCACCATGGTTTTTTCCATAGGATTCAAAAAAACATCTAAAGATAATTATTTTATATGCATTGTAGAAGACCACCTTACAATGTCATCACACTTAATATCTAACAGAAAGGATTATGATCTAGATCATCTTTCATAGATATACATTAAATATGTTTTAAGGTTGTATAGAGTACCACATCATTGTATCTAATCGTGATCCAATGTTTACCTTGATGTTATAGAGAAGTATTCAAAAATATATTGATAAATAATTTATTCTTATCACATTAAATAATCCTTAGAAATATAGTCATTCCATGAGAATAGTTAAAAATATAGAGGATATATTGATATCTTATTTATGGATTTCAAGGATGGTAGGGATCAAAAACGTTCTCTAGTTGAGTTTTCATACAATAATTTCATCCACCCAAATATTCAGGTGGATCCATATTAATACCTATATGGAATTAAGTGTAGAGATACAATGATCAAGAATTAATACAGAGAAATAATGCTATTAGGTAAGGAGAGAGCTGAATAAATAGAATAAAAGGTTATAGTCATTCAATAATAAAAAATGTAAGAACTAATTCGATAGAATAACATTGAATAAACAAAATCATCAAAGATATCTATAATTTGATTTTAGTGACCATGTTTTTAAAATAATATATCCTAGAAAAAATGTAACGAGGTTTAAAAAGAAGGGAAAACTAATCCATTGATATATCAGTCTTTTTGAAATTGTTCATCATATTCCGACTATAGCTTATCAGTTATTTCTTCCAGCAAACCTCTCTAAAGTCCATGATCTATTTCAGGTATCTCTCTTGAGTAAGTATATAACTAAAACATAAAATGTGATGATCATAGAGTTTATACCACTAGTGAAAGATATTTCTGATGAGGAATAAGAAGCAGATATTCTAGATCATAGAGATAATGTAATAAAAAACCAAACCACTCGCTTTTCTAATTTTTTTTGGTGAAACCACCAACTTGAATAATCTATGTGGGAACCTATGGATATAATGAGAAAAAATATCCTCAGTTTATTTTATAAATGTTATACAATTTTGAGGGTGAAATTCACATTATGGGGGGGTGTAAAAGGTAACAAACCATGATTTTGTTAAAAATAATATCCAGTAAATTTAATTTCATCGATAGCTTTCACTAAAGACAACATTTACTTTTAACAAAACAAAACCTACTATTAAAATATAATTATTTAATATGATAGTAATCTACATACCTTTGTAATGTTGGGTAACAATATGATTAACCAAATATTTAAAATAAATGTTTTATATATTCTTATAATATTAAATCATTTGTGACATAATAATTATAAATTAAAATAATAACCACATATAAATTAACGAAATCATTTTCTCAAAAACTATTTTCTACGTAAAAAAAACATTTTAAATAAATATATTTTTAAAAAATAATAGTTTTTAATTACTATAATTTAATTTATATATTAGTTATTTAAATTTTTTTATCATTCATATTGTGTGTTTTCTAGAAATTATATAAAAATAATTCATATTTTATTTTTTCAAACTATATTTTTTGAAAAAGCAGCTTTGTTTCATTTTACACGCTTATTTTAAAGTTAACCATTGAAAAGGTTAAAAAAAGTATTTTAGAAAATTTTATTATATTTTTATAGCATAATATGATGATTATATTTGAGTTCATTTTTGAGATGTTTCTTAATGAGTAAATTTTTCCGTGAATAGTGAAAAATACTTGTTTTTTAAACAGCCTTTTCAGTCAAATAATAATCATGGTAAATTTTATCTTCATATTTTTTTAAATTTATTATTATTAAAATATTAAAATTATTAATCCAATTAGGATAATTGAAATCAATTTTAAATTTAATTTTGGATTTAAATTTATTTAAACTTTTAAAAATTTTAACATTAGAAAACAACATTTTCATTGCTTTTATGGGTTTAATTTTGAATGATATTTTTACATTTTGTGAATTTAATTTGTAAAAATGTATTTTTTATTATTATTAAACATTTAATATGTTACCTAATAATTTTTACTTCATTATTTAACATAATTAATACTGAAATAGTAAAACTTATTTTCCGTAGTAAAGGACTAAACAAGATTATTAAGGGGTAAAATAAAATGATAAGGGGGAAAATGACTTAGAATCTGGTAAAGAACCCACTTGATGACATTATTTCATCTATATAACTTATATGGGTTGATAATGTCTCATTTTGGATACTTTAATATTTTAAAAAAGTGGGTACAAATTATTATTTTCAAAATATTCATTTGAGTCCTCTCCTCCACTTATGACGGGACACCCCCTATCCTCCAAAATGAAAATTTCAAAAACTATTTGGATCATGAAATACTTATAAAATGTATTAGTTTCTTCCAAAATCACATAATAATGTAATTATTATTTTTATAATGCAATACTATGAGGTCTTTAGTTATAATCCTAAAGAGGTTCTCCAAAGATGTTGCAAAACTTTTAACAATGGGTTTTTTTATTCCTTCAGTTACTCCAAATCTCCCCAAATTATACTGATATAATAAAAAATTATTTTACATATACTAATATTTAATTTTGTTAATTTTATAACCAATATAAATATCATCTTCCATCAAATTGTAAATGAAACTCTCAATCATGTGTATGAGATACTACTACTACAAACTGATTTTATTTGTTTCTCATCACCACATATCCCAGCTAGATATAGTGATGGGTGTAATTTTTAAATAATATTATAATTATGATATTATAATTAATATATTATAATATCACAACTACCATCTTAGCATCTAACCTGGTGGAAAATAATAACGTCGATCGTGTGTACGACAGACAACCACCTCACGAACCGATATGATGTTTTTTTCCATTTATATATTAATTGGTTGGTAATGATGATATGTTGAATGAATATATATGATACTTTTAAAATAAATATACATTATTAATTAAGATGAAAATTTTTTCTTTCTTACTTTCTAATTATTTAGAATGTGGTAATGTCACTCATGTGTTTGGAAGACTACTACCTCACGAAGCCATGTGATTCTTTTTTTTGCACACACATTACATGGAATGTAATATGGTAAATTTAATTAATATATGGGATATATATGAAAATAAAATTATTTTTTAATGGTAATATTATATTTACCTTTCTTTTATTTTTTTCTATTGATAAATTGGAAACAACGTTCATGTATACATACGACCCACTATCTCCATGAATAGTGTATTTAATTTTCTATAATTATATTTTATAGATTAATCTAAATAAAAAAATTATATATATATATTATTTAAATATTTTTTAATTTTTTTTATATTTGGGAACCATGATCAATTTAATAAGACCTAAAATAACTACTCAGAATATACACAAAAGAGAAATGAATTATAACCCAAAACAAGATTTTAAAAATATAATAATTAATAAATGGGTAATTATAAGTATTAATTATATTTTATGGTATATATAATTATTGTTATATAATATAATTATATTAAAACTATTTTAATTATAGATGAGTTTCAAATTTGATCAAAGTATGAAGAATATTAAGGTTAAGGATTCATAGTCTCTCTTATATTTTTTGGAGACATATGTCATAATCACCACTCATTTATTTTGTTTGGTATATATAATCCCCCATCAAAATTATATGTAACTAATATAAATATTTTTTTGATGTAAAAATATTCTTATATAATTCATTAATGGAGCTTATGATTCAATAGATTACCAATGTAGCAAGGGATTTTTATCTCATTTTTCCTTCTTTAAAACATATGTTATGTTATAAAAAAATATTCTTTTATGAAGTGTTTATACAACCATATTGATATATAATATCATTAATTTATTTATTTTCATGATATTTTGAGTTTAAGAAAATTTTATTCATTCACGGGGCATATGATTAAATATTACCAAAGTGGTAATGGTTTTATGATACAATCTTGTTTTTTTATTAGGTGGTTTTATATTTATGCATCAAATGATGAAATATTATGATCCAACTCTCAAGAAACACAATAATTTCATTATCGTATTGTAATTTCATAACAATACATGTTTTCCGCTCATTTTCCTCTCATTATGTACTTAAGAGTTAAACTGAATATTTTTAATAAAAACCATCATTATTTCTCACCACTTTCAAAGAACCATTTTCATTCATATCCATGATATCCTAAAATATTCACACATCTAATAGCATTATTATAAGGATTGATGAAAGTCATTGTTGAAGTAACCAGTAGATTAAGAAGGTACTCTAGGGGGGGGGGAATAGTGTACACAATTTTTATCAATTTTTATTCATTCACTTTTATCCCATTTGTAAAACGAACCGATGCATATGTTAGAATTAATGGATATTCACTGTTTACAAGACAAATTATACCAAATGATTGAAAAAATAAAATGAAGCACATCACTTAGTATTTTTACAGGGTTCACCCTTGATGTAATTTACTACATCCTTGATATGTTGCATATGATCCGGGACATAGATTCTCCATTAAAATTAAATAAAAAATTATAAGTGTGTTTGTCAGGTATCCCCCTAAAACCATTCTAGGTAGGTATGAACAATTTCTCAAATTATATTGGCATCAGAATAGTGTTGATAATACTAGTATCCCATTAGTGATTCAAAAGTATAATACTTAACACAATGATAAAGATCCTAAAACATCAAGTTACAACTAGATCAAAAAAATTACGTTCCTCTTTGAGCCACTGAGAATAACATGATTCTACATATTCTCATTTCAACTAAAATTATTAGATGGTCACAAAATGTAATTAACAATGCTGCATGAAATTCAGCTCAGTATTCTCCCCTGAATTACTAGAGGTTATCAATTCCACTTCAGCTCAGTGAAATATAAGAATGAACAACTATAGATTCCTAAATACACTGCATGTTGTATTAAAATTTACTTTACTAAAATATATTTCAGTAGATGAAATCAATTATTACACACAACAACATATTTTTCATTTTATGCATGAAGTTTTCAACATCATGTACACATCTTTAACGCATGTAATTCTCCAAAAAATTGAGTCTACTTTGTAAAATGAAAAATGAAAAACGATTTTTATTATTTTGATCCTATTTGTTCATGTACAATGGGATATCATAGAGACACACTATACATATAGTGTGTTCTTCTACATGAGTACATTTAGTTTATCCATAAAAAATGGGTGTGGGTGAAATCTCTTTTTTGATAAAATTTTATTAATCATCTATACATGAATAATGTCTCAGATACCATCATAATAACAATCTATCTTTATATAATTTCATGCATATAATACAATAAAGTACACATAACTGTATGCACAATACCACTTCATATTTCTATAATAGAATTGTAAGAACCCGGATCTTCTTTTTAGGTACGTTTTCCTTTTTCTGGAGTTTTTTTTGAGAAAAATGAATTTTCTAGAAATTTTAGAAGTACACACCATGTACTTTCTGAGTACATGCCGTGTACTATTCCCCGGCTCGAATCCGTGTGCTAGCCGTGTCCGGGCCACACAAACGGTGTTTAAGGCTGAGGTGGAGGCCAGTTATTTCAGAGTATGGAAAATTCAAAGTACACGTCGTGTATTTTTTTTTCATTAAACGGACTGGGGTCACGCCTAACCCCTAAATACGTCTTCTTCTTCAGTTTTCGACCGTCGAGAAGTGACCGTATGATCGGATCTTCGACGGGCTCCCACCTCATCGTCCGTTCTCCGATTCGAGCACGGTCGATTGCGTTGGAAGCGCAGCAGTGAGTTCTTCCTTCTGCTTGAGCCTTGTTTCTTGATTTATCCTTGTTTTCATGTTATCGTGGGATCTAAAATTTGTTCGTTTTCTCAGATATACGTCATTCTAAGGGGAATTTGTCGTCAAGGTTCACGTATATCGATCTCCTAGGATCGAGGTAGCTGGTTTGTGCCTTTCCGTAGAAAGTTGATGGATATTTTGTGCAATTTCCACCAATACCCTTGAACGGGGTATTGTGTGTTTCCTGTTTTTCCCTTGTTACTTTCCTGATTTTCTTGATTACTTTATTAGAGGTTATTTCTTGTGATTAGAGTATTTTGTTTGTGCTCAGTTTGCATGCCAGGCTTGTTCTGCCTGTTTGGCGTTTTGCCAGTTGCCATGCCTAGTTGTAGGATAGTGGACTGTTTCCTTATTTTTATGTTGAGCCTTAGTTGATAGCCAAGTAGTTCTTGAGGTTTACATGGACGATATATATACACACACTGAGCATGTTTAGTTATACTCAGGACTGTGAGAACCTATAGTAGTAGACCAAATAGAGAATTGACGGAAGGGCTTCTCCAGAGTGTCTTTTAATTACAATGCGAGACCAAGGGGAGAATTGACGGAAGGGCTTCTCCAGAGTGTCTTTTATCTACGACATTGGACATAGGGGGAATTGACGTTGAGTGCTTCCCCAGAGAGCCTTTAGCATGATATGAGACTATAGGGGGAATTGACGGTGAGTGCTTCCCCAGAGAGTCTGCTTAATTACGTATCTGAACCAGAGGTGTGAGACTGTGTGTGCCTCCCAGAGGTTTGCTAGTACATAGAGGTTGAACCATAGGGGATAGACTGTGAGAGCTACCCAGAGGGTTACCTCTTTTCTCTTTTGTTGCTAGCTTCTTACTTGTGTGCTATAGTTGTTAGAACTGTGGATTGTAGCTGTTTTTGCTTTTCTGTTTACTACTTCTTGTTTTAGTAATGTCATGTATTCATTGACTATTTGGCACAAATCATTGGTTGAATACCTACTGGGATTGTATCTCACACCCTATTTCGGCCATGCTTTTGGGCCCAAGCAGACTATGTTGTTGTAGGTATAGTCAAGGGAAAGCGCCCATATACTTCAGGATCTTGATTGCACCAGGAGATGGGGAGCATGGGACTAAGCCGTGGCTTGCGATGCTGAGGAGATTATTTTGTTTTTCTTTTTCACTTGGTTTCAGTTGTATTCTAGCACATTGTTGTGTTTGCTTCTTTCCATGGATACTTGTACCTACTTCATTATTATCATCATTGTTATATATATGGATTGCTTCCGCTGTTTATTGTAGTTTTCTTACCTTGTATACCTTACTGAATGAGGGCACATTTTCCCCACCGATTCACCAAGGCCCTCGCTGCTAGTCGGAAGCCTCTGGCGTTCAGGGAAACGCGCTTGAGGTCATGTGGAGAACTGAGTACGGGGCACCAGTGGAGGGGCTTTGGACTTAGGATGTTACAAAGTGGTATTAGAGGGGTTATTTTCTCTTGTATTACTGTTTGGAGACCTTAGCCAGGGATAGGACAGATTTGGTACTTGGCATTAAGCTATTCTCGGGAGTAGCTAACCCGTGTACAGGGAAAAGCCATACTACTTCGTTAATTGCAGTTTTCAGGTTTTGAGATTTTATGGTTGGTATGTTTTCACCTAGAGTGATTCATATGACTTGTGCGGATATTGTTTTGATATTTCAGTTCTATTTCTGTCGCAACCCGATGAGATGAGGGTATTCCATCTCATGAATCAAATAGGAACTTTTAGAAATGACATGTCATTCATTCTTTCCATGCCATCTAGGGTGCATTAAATATTGCATGCTGTTTTGATAGGCTCTATGTAAATTATACATGCTGTTATGATAGATTCTTGATAGATTCTTTGCTGTTATGTTAGAAAACTGTTTGTTTTGTTCCTTTCATAAAAATGAATGTCAAATTTTGGGTTCTTGAGGTGTTATGGGCCCTCACGGATCAGAATTTGGCACCTTTTCCCTTGTTTTAGTGTTTCTAGAACTCTGCACAGTTTCTGCGCTACTACCCAGAAAAACCCAGAATACACGGCGTGTACTTTTTAGATACACGCCGTGTAGTTTTTAGGCCGTTTCAATGACCGTGTGGGCAGAACACGGTCTCGTGGGGGTAACTTTGGGAACACAATGTGTACCAGTGGTACACGCCATGTGAGTTCGGGCCCGTGTACTCGGCTGTGTCACTAACAACACGGGCTGGGGAAGCTCGGGTAAGAACAAGGCGTGTCCATAGGGAACACGCCATGTAGTCTTGTCCACGTACCCGGCCGTGTCACGAACAACACAGGCCGACGTTACCTTCCTTTCCACACGCCGTTTTTGCTAGGAACACGCCGTGTAGTCCTGTCCAGGTGCCCGACTGTGTCACGAACAACACGGGCCGGTGTGACCTTCTTTTCCACACGCCGTGTTTGTTCGAAACACGCCGTGTAGTCTTGCCTATTTACCCGGCCGTGTCATGAGAAACACAAGACGGTGTCACCTTCACCTATACACTCCGTTTTTGTTCATATAATGCCGTGTAAGGTTCAGCCGTGTAGACGGCCGTGTACTCAACAACACGGACCGCCGAAGCCTTGTCTAGTGCACGTCGTGTTTGTTTTGAACACGCCGTGTAGTCTTGGGTTGAGTTGGACCGTGTGGGTTAGCCGTGTAAGGAGACTCGGGTAGGGGAATAGTTTTCAAGTACACGCCATGTGTGGGGGTCCACACGCCGGGTAGTTTGTAGTGTACATGACTTGTAGGGCAGGAGTACACGCCCATGTCAGTGGTTTAAGAAGACATGCCTTGTAGTATTATACACGCCGTGTAGTCGTGTTTTGAAATCTTGTGTGTTTTTCTTCCCCTGTCCCCATTTTTGTACTCTTGTGTTCCCTGTCCTTGTTTTCCTGATCTAAGTTGTTCTTTTTATCTTTCAGAGCTATTCCTCTAAGACGTCCTCCGGTCATACGTCTGTCGTCAGGCAGTGATCAGACGCCAGACAGGGCTGATCAGGGACTTCCTGTCATTCCCCCAGCCGAGCCAGCCTTGGCACCAGTTGTTGTACCAGTTGCGGGCGCTGATGCGCAGTTTAGGGAGGGTTTCATGAGGATGATGCAGGCCTTCCAGTGAGCACCACCTCCTACCTCATCTATGGTAGACTTGACGCGGGTATTTCAGCAGCAGCATCCTCCCATGTTCTCGGGGGAGGGAGGACCTCAGGCTGTAGAGTCATGGCTGGAAGCCATGCTGACTATATTCGAGCATCTAGATATGCCTTTAGAGAGGTGGGTCAATCTCACCACCTACATGATCCGAGACTCTGCCATGAGGTGGTGGGACATGATCTCACAGGCGGGTCAGCAGCAGGCTATGGCTTGGGAGGAGTTCTAGCGCGTGTTCTATGACTACTTCTACTCGGAGACCCTGAGGGCCGATCGAGCCCGGGAGTTCATGAGCTTAGAGTAGGGTACTATATATATCATGGATTATTCCTCTCGTTTCACTGAGGTGCAGCATTTTACACCCCTTTAGGATGGGAGTGGGGTGTTCTTGGCGAGGAAGTTTGAGGATGGACTCAGGCGGGAGATCTGCTCGCAGGTGAACATCTTCTAGATGACTTCCATTACTTCCATCGTCAACCAGGCACTGATTGCGGAGCACAATCTGAGAGACTCTAGAGCTGCGAGTCAGGGCGGTTCTACTTCCAGAGCTAACTTCCCTTCAGATGACAGCAAGAAGCGCTGTAGGGAGCCTACGTGCGGTGATGCAAGGAAGCGAGACTCATCATCAGGCAGCCAGGTGACATGCTACCAGTGTGGTCGGATAGGGAGCACGAGGCCGTAGTGCCAGAGAGTCCCCATAGAGTGTCGATCTTACGGCAAGATGGGTTAAATTCAGCGTTTCTGCCTGGCTTTCTCACTAGCAGTAGGTGACCGGGGTTCTTCCATGCCTCCTCGTTTAGGAGAAGCCCCACCAGTTAGAGAACTGGAGTTCTTCCGGCCGTTCAGGCCGAGGTGGAGGTCGAGGCCGTGGTGGTCGACCACCTGTCCCTCAGCATCAGCAAGGAGGTTCAGCTCAGAGTGGTCAGTCAGGGGCGTAGGGCTGCGGTGCAGGCTAGTCTTTCGTCACGGAGGAGACTTATCATGAGTAGGATCCCGACCCCTCTACAGTTCGTGGTACGATTTTAGTAGCCTCAGTTTTATCATCAGCCCTTTTCGATACTGGTGCTACGCATAGCTTTATCTCTGCTGCTGTCATGGAGAGTCTTGGACTCTGCATCTTTTCTTCTATCGACTTGTTGACACTAGACACACCTTTGGGAATGAGGACATCTAGTGTATGCCAGTGTAGAGAGTTCCCTCTCGAGGTTGCATGGTATCACTTCTTATGGGATCTCTATGTCCTAGAGATGACAGGCTATGATGTCATTCTTGGCATGGATTGGTTGATTCCCTTCCAGGCAGTCGTTGACTGTTATCACCACAGAGTCAGTTTCATTTCACCAGAAGGTGAATCTTTCCTTCATAGAGGCGAATGGGACGTTCGGGCGAGTCGGGCGGGACTCGAACATCTTGGGCTAGGAGGGGTAACAACCCAGATTGCTAGTCTTTATCTGGATGATCAGGGGACTCCATAGTTGGACTTTCCTCCAGTGGTGGATCGCTTCAGGGATGTCTTTCCAGAAGAATTTTGAAGGTTGCCTCCGGAGTGTGAGGTAGACTTATCTATTGATCTCATTCCAAGAGTGGCACCAGTGTCCATTACTACCTATAGGATGGCCACCCCAAAGTTGTAGGAGCTCAAGAAGCAGTTGGAGGAGCTACATGCTAAGGGTTTCATCCGAACCAGTACTTCTCCTTGGGGTTCGCCTATTCTGTTTGCAAAGAAGGCAGACTGTACCCTTCGGCTTTGTGTGGATTATCGGATGCTGAACCAGTTGACAGTCAAGAACTGATATCCTTTGTTGAGGATTGATGACCTTTTTGATCATCTTAGAGGAGCCCGGGTGTTCTCGAATATCGACTTAAGGTCCGGTTATCATCAGTTGCACGTTTGACCATCAGATATACCTCTGACATCCTTCAGGAGCAGGTATGGTCTATACGAGTATACAGTCATGCCGTTCGGTCTCATGAATGCACCTGTAGTTTTCATGGCGCTGATGAACAGAGTGTTGTATCCTTACTTGGACTCCTTTGTCGTGGTCTTTGTGGACGATATCTTGGTGTACTCTCAAACTCGACATGACCATGCCACACATCTTGAGATCGTTCTGAGTACACTGAAAGAGCATCAGCTTTATGCTAAACTCTCAAAGTGCCACTTCTTGATGGATCAGATTTAGTTCTTGGGTCATGTAATCTTAGAGGCAGGAGTATCTATGGACCCAGAGAAAGTGAGATCTGTAGTTTCCTGGGAGTATCCGAAGAACGTTTTTAAGGTACGGAGCTTCCTAGGGCTAGATGGATACTACAGATGCATCATTCAGGACTTTTCTCATCTAGAAGCACCTTTGACAGGTCTGACCAATAAGGGGGAGAAGTTCTTATGGTCAGATTCTTGTGAGTCAGCCTTTCAGGAGATGAATGAGAGGTTGACTTCAGCACCGATACTAGTCTTTCCAGAGCCAGGAAAGAGATACACTTTTTACTGTGACACTTCGGGTATCGAGCTGGGAGTTGTGCTTATGCAGGGAGATGGAGTCGTTGCATATGGGTCTCGGCAGTTGAGGCCACATGAGAGGAACTACTCTACGCACAATCTGGATTTGGCAGTTGTTGTTCATGCCTTACGCTATTAGAGACACTATCTTCTGGGAGAGCACTTTGTGGTCTTTACTGAACACAAGAGTATCAAGTATATATTCACTCAGTGGGATCTGAATCTGAGGCAGCGCAGGTGGGTCAAGTATCTTCAGTATTTTGATTTCGAGCTTGCTTATACGCTGGGAAAGGGAAACGACATGGCTGATGCGTTGAGCAGGATAGCTCAGATTCAGGCAGTTAAGGAGGCCAGTAGTGAGTGGCAACTGATGGCTCTGTTCTCTGAGATGTATCTTGAGGTGCAAGACAGATGGGGACATACCTTTCTATCTTATGTAGTTGTTACCTCCACGCTACTTGATTGTGTACGGATGAGGCAGCTATCAGACTCGGAAGGCTTAGTCCTATGGGAGAGTGTGTCAGTAGAGGACCCTCTTCCTGGATGGAGAGTGGGCGAGGATGAGATCTTGCATTTCCAAGAATGCGTATGGGTGAAGCAGACATACGTGGGGAGCTTATGCGGGATTTCCATTCCTCAGTTTGGGCTATTCATCCTAGCGTCACCATGATGTATCAGGATCTTCATCGCCAGTACTGGTGTCCAGGTATGAAGAAGGATATTTCTGGTTTGGTCATGAGATGTTCTACTTGTCAGCAGGTGAAAGCAGAACTTCAGTGACTAGCATGCCTTTTATAGCAGTTACCCATTCCGGAGTAGAAGTGGAACGATTTCACAATGGACTTTGTGACCGGGTTGCCGAGATAACCTCGAGGGAACGATGCTATTTGTGTTATCGTCGACAGACTTACGGAGGTTGCTCAATTCTTGCCGATCAAGGAGACCTTCAGTGTTGGTGATCTGTGACGACATTACATCCGGGAGATCGTTCGTCTTCATTGAATTCCATGCTCTATTGTTTCAGACATAGATGTGTGCTTTACCTCTCGGTTCTGGCAAGGACTTCAGAAGGCCTTGGGTACACAGGTACTTTTGAGTATAGCATACCATCCCCAGACTGATGCCCAGTCCGAGAGCACGATCTAGGTGCTTGATGATATGGTCTGAGCATGCATCCTTGACTTTGGCGGTTCTTGGGAGAAGCATATTCCTCTGGTGGAGTTCGCCTACAACAAAAATTTCCAGGTGACCATTCAGATGGAACCTTACGAGGATTTGTACCATAGGCCATGCCGATCACCCTTATGCTGGTTGGAGGCAGGAGAGGTAGCTTTTCTGGGACCTCTTCTTGTTCAGGAGACTTTAGAGAAGATAGAGATGATTCGGAAGAGGATGGATACAACACAGTCTCGACAGAAGTCTTATGCCGATCAGCGGAGACAACCTCTGGTGTTCGAGGTCGGTGATCAGGTTTTCCTACGTGTTGCACCGAGGTTGGGACACAAAAGGTTTCGGAGACTGGGTAAGCATTCACTACTGTACGTCGGGCCGTTTGAGGTCTTGGAGAGAGTGGGGTCGGTCACCTATCAGTTGTAGTTACCTCCGAGGTATCGGGCCATGCACGACGTCTTCCACGTCTCTCAAATCCGACGTTACTTTTAAGACACATCTCATGTATTTTAGCCCGAGGAAGTCGAGCTTGAAGCGGATGCGTCGTTCAAGGAGCATCCTATCCGGATTGTAGATCGTAGTATGAAGGTTCTCCACGGGTGGTATGTTCCTTTGGTACGAGTGATATGGCAGCACTGGCGAGTACAGGACGAGACCTGGGAGAGGGAGGCCGATGTACGATCGTAGTGGCCGGAGCTGTTCGGGGTTTCTTCTTCTCCGACTCGTTAGAGAAATTTGGGGATGAATTTCTTTAAGGGGGGAAGTTTGTAAAATCCCGGATCTTCTTTCCAGGCATGTTTTCCTTTTTCTGGAGTTTTTTTGAGAAAAATGATTTTTTTTGGAAATTTTAGAAGTACACGCCGTGTACTTTCTGAGTAGACGCCGTGTACCCATCCCCAGCTCGAAGTTGTGTGCTGGCCGTGTCTGGGCCACACACATGGTGTGTAAGGATGAGGTGGAGGCCCGTTATTTCGGAGTACGGAAAATTCGAAGTAGACGTCCTGTACTCAGAAAGTACACACCGTGTACTTTTTTTTTCATTAAACGGACCGGGGTCAGGCCTAACCCCCAAATACTTATTCTTCTTCAGTTTTCAACCGTCCGAAAGTGACTGTATGGCCAGATCATCGACGGGCTCCCGCCTCGCCGTCCGTTCTCCGATTCAAGCATGGTCAATTGCATTAGAAGCACAACGGTGAGTTCTTCCTTCTACTTGAGCCTTGTTTCTTGATTTCTCCTTGTTTTCATGTTATCGTGGGATGAATGTTTTGTGTGTTTTCTCTGATCTATGTCGTTATAAGGGGAATATGTCGTCGAGGTTCATGTATATCGATCTCCTAGGATCGAGGTAGGTGGTTTGTGCCTTTCTGTAGAAAGTTGATGGATATTTTGTTCAATTTCCACAAATACCCTTGAACGAGGTATTTCGTGTTTCCTGTTTTTCCCTTGTTACTTGCCTGATTTGCTTTATTGCTTTAGTAGAGGTTATTTCTTGTGATTAGAGTATTTTGTTTGTGCTCAGTTTGTTTTCCATGCTTGTTCTGCCTGTTTGCCATTTTTCCAGTTGCCATGCCTAGTTGTTGGATAGTGGACTGTTGCCTTGTTTTGCTGTTGAGCCTTAGTTGATAGACAACTAGTTCTTGAGGATTACTTGGACGATATATATACACACATTGAGCATGTTTAGTTATACTTAGGACTGTGAGAACCTAGAGTATTAGACCAAAGGGAGAATTGATGGAAGGGCTTATCCAGAGTGTCATTTTATTACGATGTGAGACCAAGGGGAGAATTGAAGGAAGGGCTTCTCCAGAGTGTCTTTTAACTACGACACTGGCCACAAGGGGAATTGACATTGAGTGCTTCCCCAGAGAGCCTTTAGCATGATATGAGACTATAGGGGGAATTGACGGTGAGTGCTTCCCCAAAGAGTCTGCTTAATTACGTAGCTGAACCAGAGGGGTGAGACTATGCGTGCCTCCCAGGGGGTTGCTAATACTTAGAGGTTGAACCATAGGGGCTTGACGGTGAGAGCTACCCATAGGGTTACCTATTTTCTCTTTTGTTTCTGGCTGCTTACTTGTGTGCTATACCTGTTAGAACTGTGGATTGTAGCTGTTTGTGCTTTTCTGTTTACTGCTTCTTGTTTTAGTATTTCCATGTATTCATTGACTATTAGGCACAAATCTTTGGGTGATTACCAACTGGGATTGTATCTCACACCCTATTTGGGCCATGATTTTGGGCCCAAGCAGACAATGTTGGTACAGGTGTAGACAAGGGAAAGCGCCCTTCTACTTCAGGATCTTGATTGCACCAGGAGCTGGGGAGCATGGGACCGAGCCTTGGCTCGCGATGCGGAGGAGATTATTTTTTTTTCTTTTTCACTTGGATTCAGTTGTATTCCAGCATGTTGTTGTGTTTGTTTCTTTCCATGGATACTTGTACGTACTGTATTATTATCATCATTGTTATATATCAGCATTGCTTCCGCTGTTTGGTTTCTGTAGTTATGCATGTTGGTTGCTGCTTCCGCTGTTTATTGTAGTTTTCTTACCTTGTATACCTTACCGAATGAGGGCACAGTTTCCCCACCGACTCATCAAGGCCCTCGCTGCTAGTCAGCAGCCTCTGGAATCCGGGGAAACGTGCTTGAGGTCATGAGGCGAGTCGGGTACGGGGCACCAGTGGAGGGACTATGGACTTGAGACGTTACAAGAATTTCTAGGGTCGTCTCTGTCCTTCTTTGCAAAAAAAATACTCACACTGTTAAATCATTGTGCGCAAGATATGATCATGCTAAGGCTTTCAAACAGTTCTTTACATTGTGAATGATTTTCTTTTTCATGTATCCCACAATCTATTTACACAATTATCATTCGTAAGATCTCAAACCCATCTTTTACGTGGTATATTTCTTCCAAAAAACATATATGTTGTGTTTCTATGATATTTATAATGTATTTATCACATAACTATGTGGACACTACCACTACCTTCTGCCAATTGGTACAACTGAAACCGGTTATACTGTGTGTAAATAAACATAGAATAACGACATCAATTGAATTGTGCATGAAAAACTCTTTCTTCATCATGTAAGTAAAACACATCATGTGTTTACTTCACAAAAACTAGACTCAATGTGAGAGTATTATATCCTATGTGTAAAAGGTTTAGTTTGAAAGAATAATAGTTCCTGAGAATTTTACACAGAATCCTCATTCGAGCACATATAATTGTTTCTTATATCTTTCTCTGCTAACAGTAATGTACGTGTCAAAACCGGTTCATCGAAAAAACCTTGTTTGTGGGTTATCTTTCTTCATAAAACATGTTTGAGAAAATTAAATCAAACATAATGATATCACTTCTGTGGAATTAGAATTCATGGAACATTCTATGAAAAATTCGAATGTGATATTTTCTTGGTTCCTCTCCCAATAAATCATTAGATGATCAATTAAAACACACACTAAAAATAAACATCTCATGATTATTTATAGAGAACCATCCATTGACTCTTTTCAACTATAAACAAGGAGAACCATTTTTTATTCCTGCTTAATACTTGCTATGTCATGTTTGGTATCACGAGGTATCGCCATCATCGAAAATAATATTTTTACTAAAATATCTTTGGGTTTTTCCTTTTTTATATCATTAAAATGATTTTTCATGAATTTTTTTATCATTTCCAAATATTACAAATGATTAAATAATGATAAATTTTTTTCACGGAATCTTAGGACAATGTAGCATGGAGAAACATGTGAGCAGAATCACTCAATTGAGGCTTGACGGAGAAGATGATGTGACATTGATCATATGGCCTTAATAAAACAGATCAGACAACCATAGATCTATCTTCTTTTTTAAAAGATGATGAATAGTATCCATGAAATGTTATCCCACATCAAAACATTAGGAGTTTAAGCACTCCCTTGTCATACAAGATGTGAGCTATTCCATCTAGAATTGGATAACTATCCTCATCAAATGATACCCTAGAACTAGCCTACTATGCTATATTTATGCCCCACATAGAGGTGGATCCTCAGAATCATGTACCTTGGAGGGAATACCTTTAACTCCATTACACCCATGCTACCTACTATCATGGTCAAGGTAGCACCTTTCCACCTTAGCATTGGTGCAGGTCAATCGTGCTTCTTAGTATGGTTGGATATATATTTAATATACACTCAATATAAAAGCATAAAAAATTCCACATAATGCATATCCAAAAAACTCATAGACTAAAGAAAGATTCCTCTAATTTTAATAACATCAAAACATCAAACTCTCTACTTTTATATCACAGTAAAAAATGATTCAATTCAAAAAAACAATGACATGTGTATTCAGAACATTCGATCAGCTCTAAAATTGTAAAAATCTGATTTTTACTTATCTTAATGAAACAATACCAATTAAGACATTATTTCCAATTTATAAATACTTACCAAGAAAAAATTTAATGTCATAACCTCTATATATGAACCACTATAAAATTTACATTCCATAAAACAGATGTATATCAAAAATAAATTATATCACAAATATTACTTTAATAAATTTTGATTCATCAATATCCCCCACTAGATCAGTTGTCAATAACCATTTCACTGTCATGTCAATGTTTTCTTATCCCACTTATGTGACAATAAAAACAAAGTTATATGTATAGGAATGAATTCAACATAACTCATTCTATAAAAACTGATCTCCTTCCCTCTATCAATATCTTCATTTCATAAAAGATTCCACATGAGAGAAAATCCAAATGATCAACTTGAGTGAAGGAAAAAATCACCTTTATAAAATGAATGATTCATTAATTTATCATCAACATGCCCACATGGGATTAACCAATATTGAAAACATGAGTGATCAATCTAGACAAAAAATATGTCAATAATTGTTTTAGAATACCATTCCAACATTAATACCCACTTTCACGGGGTTTTAAAAATATATTCACCTAATCTCTTATATTAATTTTGAGCAACATATAAAAGCATTCTAGTACAAAAATTCACTTACCCTTAATCAATACTTTTTAATTTTTCAGTAAAATTATCTATTTAAACCCTTCAAATTCTAAATAGTCATCCATATAGTGATCATAGAACAATCATTTTTAACTATAAGCTTCAATTTCCAAGATTTGAAATTATTAGATATATACCATACCAATCCTTAAAATATTCATTTGATACCAATTGATAAATTTAACATTTGATTTGTACATATTTTCTCCCCTATATGGATGAGCTTCATCCTTTTTATTCGCAAGGATTTAATTTTAGTGAGGAAATATCCAATAAAAATTTATCAGAAATCGAAATAAATAACATCATGATGTAAATCCTCCTAGATTCAATATAATATTTTCAAATTACTCATATCTTCATAACTCCCCTTGAATATATTCTTCATCTTCAATTCCCTACATGAAAGAAAGAAACATAAAATATAAATGGGAATATGATGGGTTTTCAAGGATTTTTTTAATTATTGAAATAGGGATGGGATTTCTTTATCAACCTATAATATTCTCTTAATTCATCACCAAATTTATGAAAAATAAGCATGATTTATATTTTTTTACATTTTAAATTGTTTCATTTATGGTTAGAAAATATTTCTTGAATTATTCATTTTTCATCTTAGATGGAATAGGTGTCTTTACACTAAAAAGTAGTGAAAATTCATTATTCTATATTTGTGCCAACTTATTATCCAATTCAAAATTTTCTTCCAATATGACTAAGAATTATTATGGTGTTATGATAAGATATATTCTTGTGTGTGGACTCCTTATTTATATTATTATTTAGAATTTGAATCCATTGGTGCATTTACAATGTTCTTCAATAATTCAATTCTTTTTAGAATCTATACCACAATCTTTTTATCAGGTTTCCTAACAATATACACCTTACATGAAAATCTATATATTGTATAGAGTTATACTTTTCAGAGATCCTATCATGAAAATCAATTTTTTCATCTTAATTGATATGGACCAAATTAATTGTATTATTTTTTCTCAAATTAATTTCCTTTTCTTCATCAGTTTCATCCAATAGAATTAGTGATTATTAGATATTTGAAAGGGTGCTTTTTATTGAATCATATTCCAAATTTTAAAAATATGTTCATAGGTGTGACATTCATATCATTATTTTTCCTGGGTGTGTCTTTCCTCATAGTTTTCTTAACATTATTCTCTTACTTATAACCAATTTAAATCCTTTATTATTTTATAGTTTGCCAATGAATTTATTGTGACCATTTATTAATAACAAAAAATGTATTGTGCATAGTTCTCTCATATAAAAAATGATCATAATTATACCACATTTATTATAATAATCACATATGTATTCAAGCAACTCAAATCTATTCTTGTTTAATATATTATTCTTTATATATGAATTGTGATTAAACTCCATAGGATTTCATTTCAAATAACATCTCCCCCCTTAATACAAGGATTATATAACTATCATTTATAGAAAAATTATTCAAAAATACATTAATTGATGTCCAAATATCCAACAACACCTATAATATCCATAAAAACATAATTTATTTTACTATGGTACAACTTGGATAGTTTTGAAATCTTTTTAGTTTTGGATAATTTGAACATTAATATGATATTTTTGTAGGGAATTCAAAATCACACTATTTTTCATATCCACTATTGATGATTCGATGCATTTATCATTTTCCTTCTTAACCCATGATTAAATAAAATTCTTCATGGAACATATACTTACTGATCATGCAATATTTGTACAAACAGAGACATCTATAACAATGGTTACCTATTTCATTGACATGAAATCGATTTTTAATTAAAGAATATTAAACACTTCTTTCCACATCAATGAGTCTTGCACATGTAAGAATATTTTTATAATTACTATTGGAAACATTTATTATATTATCATTTTATAAAGATTCATCATGAATGTTCTCTGTATTTCAGAACATGACCTCCAACACATGATATTTTCCATTTAGAGAGTTCTTTTGGAATGCTATTGATTTCAACATATTTTCACATTATTTATAAGATCTTTTTATTTGTGATTCCATTAAATTATAAAAATTAACATCGATTTTAATACATTTCATGATGAGGAATTTTTTTATCATCATCAACAACAATCGGGATGTCTTTCAATTGATTCGTCATTTCCCTAACATGATATTCATGTATATCATTTTATATTATAATATAATTATTAAACTCTTTAATTCCATTTTTCATAAAATATAAATGATATTATTTAACATTCATAGAGGTTCTATGTGGTTTATCCAATGCATGGATCACCTCTATCTAAATTATCTCACTCACATCCTTCTCAATATAATTCCATTATAATTCATCTTCAATCAAAATGATTATTTCCTTATAGTGAAATATAAACATTTATTTTGATTATTTAGCTTGGTTTAATGTCTTATCCATGCCTTTGATTTCCAACTAAGAGACCACAATACTCATAGATTCATTATGAGATTCGTCAAGTGTGTGAATAATCTCATTAAGGACCATCTAATTTAATTCTTTCTCAAAAAAATTTCTATGGAATTCCTCTTCAACATAAGGTAAATATAAATTTCAATTTGAAACAGTTTCTTCTATGACATTAATAATTTATGTGAGATGTTTAAATCTATTAAATTTGATTTCCATGGTTTGATCCATATCCTTACGTTCCTTTTCAGTATATCAATGTTCATCATGTATACCCCTTATAAAAAAATATTTAAGTGCCAACTATGGTAGGAAAATTCATCACATAATTTTTTATTTCTAAATAAAAATCCCTAAGTTATTAAATAAATTCTTCTTCATCATGATATAAACTAGATTCTTCCAAACTATCTTTATCAACAAATTGAACGAATGCTGATAGACTACCAAATTTTACTATATTAATTTTTTAAACTCTATTTCTTCATAAATTTAATTTTTAACATTCTTTCCTCTTTATTTTGAATTTTCTTCTTATTTTTTACATAAATCGCTTTTTTTACACTGATAGAGTTAAGAACTGAACATTCCCTTTGATAAAACACTATGAATTATTTAAATTAAAATATTCACATCATATATGTCTGATACAAACAACTGAGGCAATAATATTTATTTACCCAAATGTGAAACCATTGGTATAATACTAATTAATATTCCAAGTGGATCATGCAGGTACACATATATGTAGGGGAGGGGGATAATTAGTGTACACATATTATACCAATTTTTATTCATCCACTATTACACCTTTTTTAAAATGAACCTATAAAGTTGTTAGGGTAAATGGATATACCTTATTTACAATAACAATTATACCATAAGAAATTTATAATGTTAGTGAAGGACAACACATAATATTTTTACAAGGTTCTCCCCTATAGAATGTGAAAATAACATTACATTGTTCGGGATGATTACAGACATAAATTTTCCACTACAATTAAATAAACGATTACTAGTAGGGTGGTCATGTATCAACTTGAAACCATTCTGTGTAGGTATTAACCTTTTTGAAAATTATAATGGAATACCACCAATTTTATATATACCTGTGTCTCACTAGTGTTTCAGGAATACAACACTGTGTATTCTTTTTATCAAATTTGGGTATGTAGATTATACTACAGTAGACAAAAACTATATATTTAGAGTGACATTCTATGTGATTAACTTTTGTCTAAATTTTCAAAATGTGTGTGGGTTTAATACTCATTTGGAGAAAATATTATAAATCCACCATGAACAATCATTATATCACTTATCTTCATAATCTAAAGAAATCTAGATATCATTTCATGATTTTAATTCAAAAATATACCTGTAATTGTATATATGATACCACTTATTCTTCACATATAATAATATGTGGGGCCATCCTAATTTTTATTCACATAAAAAAATTCATAGACCGTTAAATAATTATGTGAAAAATATTAGAATTCACAGGTTATTTGAATAATAAAAACTTCAGGGCCTTCTCAATATTGCATCACACAAAATGAATATATAGAATGTTCGATCATTACATGAAAAATATGCAGATGTGAATTTTCTAGAACACTTTTTAACTTTGTGAAAGTGTATCATGTGAAATTATCAGAATGTCTCTTCACGCAATACACATTCACATCATCTAAAAACCTCCATTTATGTGATATCACCCTTTTTCAAATCATACCCATGTTGCATCATTGATTTTTTAAAATGCATGTATCACATAACTATGTAGACACTATCCTTACCTTATACTACTTTTCTCAACTGACATAATTTCTACATCATGTAAATCAATAGTTCATAAGGATATCACATGAATTTTTTATGAAACCCTCTATCATCTTCACGTAAGTAAAATACATCATGTTTTTACTTCACATAAACTATACAAAATGTGAGAGTCTTATATCCTTCACATAAAAGGATTAGTTTATGATATTTGTAGTTCACAATAATATTTTTTTGTGAGAATTTGAAAAAAATCATCATATAAGAACATATAATCATCTCTTATATAGTATTTGTGTAACATAAATGTCAATATCAACACATGATCATAGAAACTGTCATTCTTCTTGTGTTCATCTTATCCATCACAAAACTTTTTTGTGAAAATTGAAAACAAAACCTCATGCTATTACGAATATAGATCTCAAATGCATGGACCAGTCATCACAAAAATTGAGTTTTTGATCTGAACAATTTTTCTCTCAAAAAATCATTGGATGTGTTATAAAAGAACATACTTTAAATGTTATTTTATTATATATTTATAGACAAATTTTCACTGACTTATTATTTGATAAACATAAAGGACCATTTCTGTTTCCTATATAAGTTATTTTTGTCTCATGTTTTGTATCGTGCGGTATCACCATCACTGAAATAATATTTTCACCTTATTATATATCTATTCTTTTTTCATTCATTATCTCATGAAAAATAAGTTTCATGCATTTTCCCATCTTATACAGATCACTATAATGATTAAATGATATTCTATTATATTAGTTCATGTTTTCGATGACATATAATGGATATCCCTATGAGGAGAATCCATCTGTTCCGACTTGATTTTGAAGACATTGATACTTATATAAGATGATTTTCATAAAATGAATTATATTTACATAGTTATTTGTATGTCTTTAATAGAGGATTAAAAATATCCATGATATGTGAGCCCACATAGAAATATAAAGAGTTTGATAACTATCTTTTAATATATGATGTGACCTACAACACCCTGAAATGGTTAAAATCACCTCCCACATGATACCCTCCCACATCCCTATTCCATATCCATAATCTTTCACCATTAAAACCCACATGGTGGTGGATCCTCTTAATAATTATACTTTGTGGTCCTTCTTTTCACTCATGTTCACCCATTATGTATGCTATCTTGGTTGAGGTATCACCTTCCCTCCTTAGTAGTGGTGCAAGTCCCTCATGCTGGCTGGTGTGGTTTGATATATTTTTAATATATACTCCATAAAGAATCAAATCCTAATTCTATATAATGAAATGACAAAAAATTAAAATTACAAACAACAATTTTAATTATAATTTAAATTCAATCATAAAGTCTAACTATCTACATATTATATTATTTAAAACATTATTTCAATTCAAATAATTCAGAACACATGGATTCATAATTTCAGATCTATATACAATAATCATTATTAGAATGTGTATTCACATGAAGAATCACTACGAATGAAATAATTATTTCACATTTATGAAAACTTATAAATAAAAAATCAATAGATGAACCTTCATAAATTAATGATTGTAAAATTAAACTATCTTTAATAAAATGTAAATTAGCGAAAATTAGACCAATAATATTAATTTAAGAAATTCGGATTCTATAATTTCTACAGATGATAAAAATTTTAAATATTTAATATGGAATCTTCTTATAATTTCTCAAACAAGTCCCATGATAAATATTCCATAAATTTATAAGGAATAATTTTTTAACGTATATAGGATGAACAAAATTTCATATCATCCCGATCACCAAATATTTTAAAGCATTATTTATATGTATCAAATTTTATTTTCAAATGAAATGTGTTTTTAAATTTGTTAGTATTATTATTATTTTTTTCAATGTAGAAAGTACGTTTTCATCAGTGTGTGTTTTAAATGATATATAAATCTTCCTTTACATAACTTCAAGGATATTTTCAAACAAAAGGATTTAGAAAATTAATTCTTTTTTAAAAAGTGTTTTTAAAAATTGAATGATATTTTTCTAATGATGGTTTCTAAATAATATTTAGAGTTTCCATTATAATTTTTGAATGTTATTTTTGAAGTGAAGTATATTGAAAAAAAATTAAATGGATTGTTTCAATGTTGTAATGATATTTTCCTCAAGAACTAATCTAAATGATCTATAAATCATTAGTTAAATAATTCCAAGATTATTTTCAAATAAAATTATAATGAAAATGCATTATATTTTATGAATATTTTTTCAATGTGGAAAGGATATTTTCATCATGATTTGTTTAAATGTTCTTTAATGAATAATTTATAAGATACCATGATATATTTAAAATAAAAATAATTTTTAATATTTTTATCTTCTAAAACGTGTTTATCAGAGAGGAAAGGTTATTTTACTCTAGAGGTTTTTTAAATGATCTTTCTGGAACCCATTACATGTTTAGAATCTGAATTTAAAATAAAAGGATTTTTTTAATATATAATGTTTTAAAAAGAGTTCTTCAATGTGGAATGGTTATTCCCTTAAAAATGTTCCATGTAATATTTGATAATATTTGTATATATACGTCGATATCCTTTGATGTAACTAAAGATTTAATGGGGATATGATTCAATGCTAACATCTTTATTATTTCCGAGGATGTAATATATTTATGAAGCCAAAATATTCATGAAATATATTTCTTTTACATGAGTTATTCATTGATGAAATGTTTCATGAAACCCTTTTCATTTCATGGGTTTTCATATGATATATGGTTTCTAAAGACCATTTATCATCATGGTTTCTAATATGATGAATTTTTTATGAAGCCAATTTATTTAAATGAGTTCTGTATGATAATTTTTTTTTGATATTATGGCACACATATGTATTATTTTTATTATGTTACAAGTGAGACCTATATCTCAATATAATGAATAGTGAAATTATTGATATCTCATTAGATAAACATGTCCATATTAGAGAGTGGACCTAGTTCAGTAAGATATTTTTTTCACTATGATATTATAATATGTGATACTTGAATTATATGATATATTTGTAGTGAACCCATTCCAATATGATATTTTTGGAAATGATCCTTACTACTAAGGAAGTTAATTTTTATTCCTATGTATTTTCTAAAATTCTATATATGATGCTAATTTTATGATATCTTGGATTATATAAATCTATTTCATTATTATTTATGTCTTAATAACTTACCTGAGTTATTTTTTGACTCATGTTCCGGATCTATGATAAGTAGGGCCTGAATTTAAAATGTTATGCTAATATTCTCATACCATTATGAACATGTTATACGTATGTGATCATTTATATCTCCCTTGTTTTCCCTTATTGACCATCTGAGGTCACCCTTTATTATGATTCCTTTACCATGGATATGAAGAATCATTTTATTAATGATATGTCTAGTAACTGTTCTAGTTATTAAGAAATTATTTTGTAGTGAGGTAATTTCAATGTAAACCAGTTGTTTATGTCTCTATACTTCCTATGTCACTATAACTTTACAATCCTCGAGTATGTGTAATGAATTTTTATATATAATGATATAATATTAGTTTATGAAAATTTATGGTTGTTATGTCAACCATCCTGAACAATTAATAAATGGAATCAAGGTCTCATGGTTTATTGGGAAAGCCAAATAGTATCCATGAATGTGATTGAGTGTCGCTCAGATATTTTTGTGGATGCATGCCACATAGTCCATTTCATGGGGGTTTGGGATGAAAAAATTCATGGTTGGGGGAGGATAGAACATGATAGAAAACTAGCTAGTGTCTAGGAACCTACATAATTACATTTTTCATTACATGATGGATCATTATGTTCTTGATTGGCCTAATCCATAATCACCGCTATTCACAAAACTCTTGGTGGCACTGATGTAGACCTATTTTTCGATTGAATTAATGGAAATAGGACCATAACATGGTAAAATAGTCCCATATATATTGTAATTTCTTTTTGATATTGGTATATCTGTAAGACCATGTATAAGTAGGACTAGGTTTTCACACAATCCTGATGAGGGAGAATTAAAAAAAATATTTTGGGATAAATTTACTATTAACCATCATTTTAGGGTATCATTCTAGACATCAATGTCTCTCTAACTCCTTGTATAGATGTTTAGAATACTTAAATTGATTATTTTAGATATGGTTTCACTATGATCCTCTGAAATGATTTGAAAATATCTTCCACCAATAGGTATTTGTGGGGGTGAGGGGTTAGGGATTCATGGAACTTGTATTTAGGTATACTCATCCTTAGACATTGTGCTTATGACAAAGCAATATACGTAGAGGAAAAGGAACCCCCATGGGGTTTTACATCCTCTCTAATTTGAAAGATCAATGCTGACATGACCTTTCCTACAATACAATCTCTGATGGAGAGGAAGGTCACTAAGTGTGAGTGGAGTTGAGTCACAAGTATTCCTTCCTCATATTTTATGGTCATCATATTGGGATGTTCCAATATGATAGTTTTTTCTCATTTAATAGGAATAATCTACAGAGAAGGTCATTTCATTGGTATGGGGAGGACCTCTACAATGGAATTATTTATCACAGAATGACCCCTGATCAGCAATGGTGACAATAAATAATATTAGAGTTATCCTTACCCTCCTCAAATGTAGATGGGGCATCGATTCCATGTGGGTGAATATGGTTCCACTTGTGGTGGTTGTGGGAGTAGAATAGGATTTGCCGATGGTAGTTGATCCCACTAGAACTAGGGAATATTCTTGTGGATGGGAAGGGTTCGTAGACAACCCCCCGTGTCATGATTGAGTATTCTGGATTGGTCTCAGTGGAGAAATGGTTGTAAAGACCTTATGATCAACATGTACATATAGTTGGCATCATCATCATGGCTGTATGAGATCAATTAATGGTGATGGTCATCAGGGGTACAACATATTCATATTCAAATTAATTAATGAAATTGAGGAAGCAGTTAGAGAAATCTAGAGTTAGGCTCATGAAATAGTTCATTGTAGTGATGAGAGGGGATTCCTCATAGAACTACCTTTATGGGGGTGATTGTGGAATCAATCCATGGCATCCAAATATTTTTAGGGCATATCCATAATTTGGATGACATCTTATTATTTGTATTGATGATCAATGACATTGATGAACCCTATTTTTATAAGATCAAAATTGGATATTGGGAAACAGAACAAGTTAATAAAATAATATATGGTCATCATAGAAAGAGTATGGTCATGTGGGATCATCAAAATGTTATTCCTTCTACCCAGTTCTTATTAAGGGTGGGTCATCGTGCATTCTCAATGGATATATTCATGCTGATATATGCATCCATCCACTAGTAAACACATCATGGAGACAATTACCAATGTTTCCAACATCATTATTCTTTCTAAAATCTAGAAGGGTGATCCATTATAGTGATGTCTCACATCAGGGATACCCAATTCTCTTCAATTTCCTATAGTTATATTAGTAGAATTTCATATAGAGACCATCATATATTATATAGGGTCATGGTTCCAGATATCTAAATCCATTCATACTCAAATATGATGGGACTCAGCATTACTAATAAAATAATTATTGAAGGACCTTAATTTTACATCAGGTTCACCATTTTGTTCTTATATTCCCTCTTTCAGGGGTGTGAAATAGGGGTTTAATGCTATATCTTTACCTGCATTATAGTTTTACCATGCCGGTTTCCCACACTACTAATGTTGGTGTGGGATCCTTGATCAAAATGGGATGAAAGTGTGCTGGATCCCCTTTCCAGGAATTCCTACCAGGATCATATCACCTAGTATAGTATTCCCACAATTATTTGAGTCATTTTCATGAATCTCATTGTAGACACCATCCCAAGGTGGATACCAGTTAATTACACTACTTCTATCTTGACAGGTCTATAATCTGCGTTCAGATTTGATTGAAACATAAGTAATTTATTAGAATTGTTATATGTTACATGTATTAGGAACCTATTGTATTCCTCTTCTAAATTATATGGAACCTATTGTGTGAGGTATCATATGTACAATATCCAAGGAATCTTCTTTTAGCCACAAGGTTATTAATGCTAGAGGGGCATAAGATGTCTGAGTATTTTTATATCAAGCATCCAATGTTTATTATATGTGGTAATGTTTGTGGATCAAGTCACAATTTTAACATTTTACAGAGATAGGTTGGTTATAGGTTTATCATATTGTGGGGATAGTTTTTTCATAGTTTTAACATATTATGGTTATAGATGGTTCATAATATTAACATTTTTTATATAGGAGGGTCATAGGTTTAAAATCATCTAGGGATAGGTGGGTCATAGTTTTAACATTGTGTGGGGATTGGTGGGTCATAATTTTATCATTTTGTGGGGACATGTAGGTTATAGGTTCAAAAACATGTGGGGATAGGTGAATAATAGGATTAATATATTATACTGATAGGTGGGTGGGAATGAATGTGTCCTATGGGAATATGAACACACTTTAGAGTTTCCATCGTTAGAGGGTAATCCATATGAATTTAACTGTAACACCCCAGGTAAATAAAGAGTATGAAATTTTCACATTTATCCATATTTTTGAATAAAATATTAATATTACTTTAAAGGGAACGCTATGCTCGATGGCGTATCCAATATGCAACAACAAGTTCCTTTGAAATCATACGTTGCACTCTAATAATAAAATAATATTATAGCTGTTTTATTGACAGGGATGAATATAAATAACTAATTTATGATTAAATATGTTTGTTAAATGTTTTTAGTTTTATCCAATAAATTTTAGAGGCTTAAAATAAAAATTAATCCAATCTTAAGCATTGAATACACTAGTATTTTTAAAAAGATTGTTTTACTACCCTTTTGATGGTAAAACATTTTTAAATAAAACTTTTGAAAATTTTATGAGATATATTTTTCAAAATAAACATATTATTTATTATTGGGACATTGAAATTTACATTGGGTTAATTTATGGTATTTTTCTGACAATGTTCCTTTTTCAATGAATAGTAAAAAATACTGCATTTTACATCAAAACTGCTTTTTCATATAATTTAATTATATTGTTACATTATCTTTTTAATTTGTTTTAAAGTGTCATTAGAATATATATATTTACCATGTAATCCAATTATGGTCATTGGGATTAATTTCACTTTTTAATTGGGCATAAACAAGTGCAAAATGTTTCATAAATATTGTTTCCAAAAAACCCGCTATTTGTTTTGACAACGGGAAGTTTTTTTTAAATTAATTATTTACAATTATGTGTTTGGAATTTGGTAAAATGGATTACATATTTGTAATCATAAGGTCCAAATTATGTAATTAATACTCTTTTGTTTTTGGACATTATGAATAGTAACGACGGTAATTATCTTTAATTATCTTGATTAATGAGTAATCGGGTAGTTAAAGATAATAAAATAATGTCATAACAATACAAAATGACCACAAAATGTGTCCTAAGGCTACTGGTTGTCTCATGGACGACCATGGGATTCCTTGTTCCAAACTTGGGGGCCCCATGGAATCACTTTTGTGAGAAAGTGACTTTTTATTTTTTTATTTTTAAAGAATGTTAAATGTAACAAAGAATGTATCACCAAAGTAAAATATTTTTAATTTTGTCTACATAAATGATATTTTGGACTATAAATATTCATTATAAATATAAAAATATTTCCTACATCATGATATTTATTTTTATAATTTTTAGACATTAAATTTATTAAATTATTTATTACATCATGACGATGCAGCGATTACCTCATTAATAAAGGATTTAAATAAAATGGAAAGGTAATGTAAAATATAAAACCTAAACATGTCCAAAACCTATTGGATGGGTGGATTTCGAACCCTTATCACCTTATCCTCGAAACACATCAATGTGGGACCATTAAAATCTAAAACTCATTTGAAAATAAAGTTACATTTTATACCTTTCCAAGAGTGCCCCTCCTCTCCTCTTATAAAAGGCCCCCACCTCTACCTCCTTACCCACACTTCCAAATCCTTTGGTTCGGCCAACACCTGCCCATTTGTCTCTCCACATCCCTCTCTAACTCCTTGAAGCCTCAATTTGGGTAGAATCCTTCCCAAGGAAGCCTTTGAGCTCAAACCAAAGGGAGTTACCCGATTTTAAGGTAACGTCTTCCCTTGAGTCCTTTTGTTTTATTTTGCTTCTCCAACCCCATAAACTCTTTTTATTCATTTCTTTTGTAACAACTCCAGTATATTAAATATACTAGGATGTTGTTATAATATGTATTAGAGCTACACTTACACACACCTACATCTAATGGTTAAATAACATACTGTTTCTGTGGATGACGAATTTCTGCCTCCCAAAACGATGATTGTTCAACATTCTTTTAACATCTTAAAAGGTGGCCATTAAGATGACACTATATTTATATATGATATATGATATGTTTATTTTTTTCTTAAGCTTCTGTATTTTTAATTTATGTCATACCTTTATGGCTTCCATTATGGGTATACGCGATATCTTCATTTTAGGAAGTGCGGACTACCGCCCCCTCAAAGTGATTTGATTCGTTAATACCATATGTGGTACGTATAAAGGATATATTTAATGATATTATATATTATACCATACTGGAATGAAAATAATATTATGTATAATTATGTTTTAATTCCATTAAATATGAAATAGAAATGGAAGTAGCGTTCATGCGTACGTACGACTTACCGTCTCCAGGAACGGTGCATTTCATTTCTTAACTCTAAATGTTATGTAATATTATAAATGAATGAATATACTGGATATATATGATATATATGATATCTAAATCATGAATACAATTCTGGAAATAATGGATATTTTACCACATGAACAACTTGTAATTATAAAGAGTTTATTTTTTTGACTCAAGTACCAATGATCGTTAAAACGACCATTATTAACTTAAATAATAACATAGTGTTCATGACATGGTAATAAGTGATATAAAAGGAATAATGAACTTGAAAAATGGATCTTAAGGAATTATAAATTAACTCAAGTTTATTATTCAGGAGATTAAAGAATGATCGAGTCAAGTCGGACCCGAGGTAAGGGATCCTACTCCACTCTTTCTTTTTTAAGTACAGTCTTTTATGTCTTTCCTTTTAAAGCTCATCTTTCTTATTATTGGGATGTTCTTTTATATTAATAATACTGTAATTTTTATGTTCATGTGATGAGAGACCCTATTCTCTCTCATCAATACATTTTGGAAGTTTTGAGTGGCGCCGTTAGGCTGCCGAATTTTCGTAAGAGATCTAACCTCTCACTTTCTTTTTAAGTACTCTCCTTTATGTCACTTCTTTTAAGCTACTCTTTGTTATGTTGGTGGATGTTCTTTTATATTCCTCTTTCTATAAACTTTATGTTAATATGATGAGATACCCTATTTTATCTCATCAATCCATTTTTTAAGTTTTATGTGGTGCCGTTAGGCTGCCGAGTTTTCGTAAGGGATTTTTCATCTCACTTTTATTCCCGTGATATTTATGCAACATTTTCCACAATTTCCATTGAGTGGTGTATGTACTTCCCATTATTTTACTAACTGTTTAATATAATTTCTTTTATGAGTATTTACATCAATGTTGTGTTGTCCTTCTTTCACGAGGTGTATGTTTCGAAAGATACCCATGTCGGTAAGGGAACCTTTCACCCTCCTCTTTTTAAAAGACTTATTTTGTTGGGTCTTTTAATTTACATATTGTTATGTTGGGATATGTTCTCATATATCCTTATTGATGTAAATTTTATGTCCAAGTGATGAGATACCCTTTTTTTTATCTCTCATCAACTCATTTTGATGTGACGCCGTTAGGCTGTCAAGGGAACTTCTTAACCCAATTTCGATTTCTTTGGGTTCAACATGTAGTTATTGAATATTTCATCCTTTGAATATGTGTGAATGACCTTTGATTATTTTACACTTAATATCCACTTATATTTTGTGTATTCGTTTGTCACACATAATTATGTAATGGATTTATCCTTAAACCAAGGATACCATCTTTGTATGGGACTTCGTCTCAATCTCCTTTCATTGAGGCATATTTTGTTTTATACACAACCTTCTTTTATACGGTGTATAAACCCCTTTGACTTTTACGTTTATCCAAAAGGAATCTTTTTTATACGAAGCGTTTTACTAAATGACAAAAGGGAATGTTTTTGTCATACGTATGCGGCCACAACGACTTCTCCACTATCGTGACCATTATTTGAGTTTCAGATTCGTCTACAATCCATACCTTTTTTAAAAAAAAGAAAAATAAATACCATGTTTTACTTTTATTTTACTTTGGTATTGAAAATGGTTTTCATAATCTTTTTATATCAATGTGTTGTATTGATATCTTGTTATTGAAAGGTGGAAATGTTATGTTTCCTTTATGCATGTTTTATGTGATAAGATTATGTTATGTTTCTTGGGCATTGTTATGAAGACGGGTGGTTCCATGATAAACTATGGGCAGGTGAGCCCGATATAGCTCTCCAATGCATTGGGTAACGTGAAGGAGTGAAACGTTAAGGTTTCTAGGGAATATACTGCGGTGGGTATTACAAACGTAACCAAGAGGGTTACTCCCTACGTAAGAATGTTATGAATGCCTCAAGTTACCTTTTATGTATTATGATTTCTATGATTTATTCATGATTTGATGAGGTGTGTTAAATTGCCTATGTTTTATGGGTAAAGTATGATTTAATTCTTATGTATATATGAACTCATGTTTCCTTTCCGTATTTTTATAACCCTTACTGAGCTTTTTATGCTCATCCCAAGTTTTTGAAATGTTTTTCACAGGTCAAGGGAAAGGTACATGATGTGATGATAGTGTCAAGGATGTGTCAAGAAAGAATCCGTGTTTTATTTTAAATATGTTTTCATTGATGGGAAGAATGAATATGGTATTTTATGTAACCACTTTGTTTAAATGTGGAATGTAATGAAAATTTCATGATCTAATTCTCTAAAACTCTAAACCTGAAAAGATCCTCAATGTGTAATCTTGTAATAACTCAAGATTAAGTAAGGTTTAAGGCTGGGGCCTTATAGTTGGTATCAATGGCCGGTTTAGATAACTTTAGAGGTTATGGTATTCTTTAAGCATAAGTGACATTACCATAATGGTTAGGATTTCAGAAAGAGTCCTAGTTTTAGATAAAGTGAATGAGTAAGTATATCTTAGTGCTTATCTTCCTCATTAGTACATGATGGTTTTGTTTATATAATCAAAATGACCTTTTTGGTTTTAGTAAATGGCTGGATCTAGCAGGAACTAAAGTAACAGTGGATGTGAAGGAAACTGTGATAGTTTTTTGAGAAAGGAACTGAATGATATGGGAGCTTCAATGAGAACTCTTGTGATTATCCTCAACCAACTATCTGGAGTCATGATTGACCACCTAAACCTTGGTGATTTCTCTAAGGCATCATATATGCGAGAAACAAATCACTACGGAAGTACAGGTAATAATCATAAAGGTAAGTGTGTTCAAAAACCTATGTGTCAAAGATGTGGAAAGAAACACCTAGGAAAATGTTTCAAAGGGGCAGAAATATGCTATAGATGTGGAAATGAAGGTCATAAAGCAAGAACCTTCCATGGAAAAAGGAAGCATCCAGTTGACTCGAGGAAAGGGAAAGAAGTTCTTTCTGAGGGATCAATTGAATGTTTTAAATGTGGTGTGCATGGTCATTATGAAAACACATGTCCTATAAAGAAGTTTCGTGAATGGGATCACCAAGATCGTACAAATGTTCGTTTACCAATACCTAATTCCATTCCGATTGAGGATGAAGAAACTGACAATGACCAATCAAAGGTATGGATTATTTCATAACTATTGTTTCCCTATTTTGGAATCTTAGGATATGATTCATGATTTTGTTTGTAGGAAATAAGTATTTCAGAATAAGTTGGAAAGGAATGGTTAATGGATCATGAAGAATGTTGAATGAGTAAGAAGTCAACATATAAGGTCTTCAAGAGTTATGGGGAAATTATTAAGAGTATTAAGTCTCTTTTGATGATGGGGTTACATTAGAAGACTTTTTATAGTATGTGTAACCCTGATGTTTAATATATGAAAATTTTATTCAAGGAATAGTTATCTGTTCTTTTGTGGACATAGTTATAAAGAACCATTTGGGTTTATATTATCCTTACTTTTGAGGTAATTATGGGTTACTATATGTTATGATGGAAATGAAAGGCATGAGATTAAATTTTGGTTAAATTATGTTATGGTTATTTTTGATGATTTTATCTCTTTTTGGGAATGATTTGAGAATGATATAGTTTTGGAAAAAGGACAACACGCAGACCGTGTGACAACCTGTCGCATCAGACAAAGCTGCGGGAATTGAACCCACAACCAAAGTGCGACTGGTATTTATCGCCTACAACTGGAATACGTGAAGTCCCTGGTTAGTTTGACTGATTCTTTTTAGTTAGATGATTTTATTAATTAAGAGTAAGTTGATTTTGGGTTATCTATGGAAATTTATTAACCTATCATTGAGGATATTTGATTAGGTTAATTACTTTTCAATATGAGACATTAAGAGCAACTGATGTTGTTTGGAGATAAATGTTACGATTTAACTTGGAAGAATATGTGACTAAATCCTTCAAATATTTGGGTTTCAATCTTAGTTTGGTTTAGTTTGAAGAATTTTTATGGAAAAATTGTTTATCGAATGGTCCTCATTGAACTTTGGGTTTTGTTGGACAAATTTTGGAGATTAAGAATAGATTTTCATTTTATAAAGGGTTATCTTTTTCTGGATTATCTGATCTTGTACTAACTTTTTTGGTTTTGGTTTTGGTTAAAGTCTAAAGACATGGGAAGTATATAGTTCTCTTTTGTGGATTAGGTGATTCTCTAGAAGTTGATTATAGTACACCTAATGTGAACAAGTCTTCCTAAATACTCGTCTTTTGGGGAAAGTATGAGTTTGTTTAATAAATCTAATAAAAGTTTAAAGTCAACATGATAAGTAATTATGTTTCCTTATGAATAAATTCCTCAATAAAAAAACAAAAATGTTGTCTATTAACTTTTCCTACTGGGGAATCGAATACCATTTAACCCATCACAAGTTTGTGATTTTCTTATGGTTAACTTTCTCCTAAACATGTTTTATATCACTCTCCATCAGAACATGACCCTATGTTTTGTCTTCCATGTCCATGTTTTCTTACTCAGAATCCTAGTATGGGTTAACTCGGGTGACCTTTGTACTTATCTTTCTTTATTTTAAAGTGATTGTTTTACCGACTCTTGTTCCGATGTGGGATGTTCAAGGATGTTTCCAAGCCCAGTTTTATAATTTCGAGGACGAAATTCCCAAAAGGGGGAAAGGATATAACACCCCAGTTAAATAAAGAGTATGAAATTTTCACATTTATCCATATTTTTGAATAAAATATTAATATTACTTTAAAGGGAACGCTATGCTCGATGGCGTATCCAATATGCAACAACAAGTTCCTTTGAAATCATACGTTGCACTCTAATAATAAAATAATATTATAGCCGTTGTATTGACAGGGATGAATATAAATAACTAATTTATGATTAAATATGTTTGTTAAATGTTTATACTTTTATCCAATAAATTTTAGAGGCTTAAAATACAAATGAATCCAATCTTAAGCATTGAATACACTAGTATTTTTAAAAAGATTGTTTTACTACCCTTTTGATAGAAAACCATTTTTAAATCAAACTTTTGACAATTTTATGAGCTCTATTTTTCAAAATAAACATATTATTTATGATTGGGACATTGAAATTTACATTGGGTTAATTTTTGGTATTTTTCGGATAATGTTCATTTTTCAATGAATAGTAAAAAATACTGCATTTTACATCAAAACTGCTTTTTCATATAATTTAATTATATGGTTACATTATCTTTTTAATTTGTTTTAAAGTGTAATTAAAATATATTTTTACCATGTAATCCAATGATGGTAATTGGGATTAATTTCACTTTTTAATTGGGCATAAACAAGTGCAAAACTTTTCATAAATATTGTTTCTAAAAAACCCGCTATTTATTTTGACAACGGGAAGTTTTTTTAAATTAATTCTTTCAAATTATGTGTTTGGAATTTGGTAAAATGGATTACATATTTGGAATCATAAGTTCCAAATTATGTAATTAAGACTCTTTTGTTTTTGGACATTATGAATAGTAACGATGGTATTTATCTTTAATTATCTTGATTAATGAGTAATCGGGTAGTTAAAGATAATAAAATAATATCATAACAATACAAAATGACCACAAAATGTGTCCTAATTCTACTAGTTTTCTCATGGCCGACCATGGGATGCCTTGTTCCAAACTTGGGGGCCCCATGGAATCACTTTTGTGAGAAAATGACTTTTTATCTTTTTATTTTTAAAGAATGTTAAATGTAACAAAGAATGTATCACCTAAGTAAAATATTTTTAATTTTGTCTACATAAATGATATTTTGGACTATAAATATTCAGTATAAATATAAAAAGATTTCCTACATCATGATATTTTTTTTATAATTTCTAGACATTAAATTTATTAAATTATTTATGACATCATGATGATGCAGCGATTACCTCATTAATAAAGGATTTAAATAAAATGGAAAGGTAATGTAACATATATGACCTACACATGTCCAAAACCTATTGGATGGGTGGATTGTGAACCCTTATCACCTTATCCTCAAAACACATCAATGTGAGACCATTAAAATCCGAAAATCATTTGAAAATAAAGTTACATTTTATACCTTTCCAAGAGTGCCCCTCTTCTCCTCTAATAAAAGGCCCCCACCTCTACCTCCTTACCCACACTTCCAAAGTCTTTGGTTCGGCCAAACCCTACCCATTTTGTCTCTCCACATCCCTCTATAACTCATTGAAGCCTCACTTTGGGTAGAAGCCTTCCCAAGGAAGCCTTTGAGCTCAAACCAAAGGGAGTTACCCGATTTTAAGGTAATGTCTTCCCTTGAGTCCTTTTGTTTTATTTTTCTTCTCCAACCCCCTAAACTATTTTTATTCATTTATTTTGTAACAAATATAGTATCATCAATATACTAGGATGTTTTTATAAGAAGTATTAGAGCTACACTTATACACACCTACATCTAATGGTTAAAGAACATACTATTTCTGTGGATGGCGAATTTCTGCCTCCCAAAACGATGATTGTTCAACATTCTTTTAACACCTTAAAAGGTGGCCATTAAGATTACACTATATTTATATATGATATATAATATGTTTATGTTTTCCTTAAGCTTCTGTATTTTTCATTTATGGCATACCTTTATGGCTTCCATTATGGGTATACGCGATATCTTCATTTTAGGAAGTGCGGACTACCGCCCCCTCAAAGTGATTTGAGTCGTTAATACCATATGTGGTATGTATAAAGGATAAATTTAATGATATTATATATGATAACATACTGGAATGAAAATACTATTATGTATCATTATGTTTTAATTCCATTAAATATGAAATAGAAATGGAAGTAGCGTTCATGCGTACGTACGACTTACCGTCTCCAGGAACGGTGCATTTCATTTCTTAACTCTAAATGTTATTTAATATTATAAATGCATGAATATACTGGATATATATGATATATATGATATCTACATCATGAATACAATTCTGGATATAATGTATATTTTACCACATGAACAACTTGTAATTATAAAGAGTTTATTTTTTTGACTCAAGTACCAATGATCGTTAAAACGACCATTATTAACTTAAATAATAACATAGTGTTCATGACATGGTAATAAGTGATATAAAAGGAATAATGAACTTGAAAAATTGTTCTTAAGGAAGTATAAATTAACTCAAGTTTATTATTCAGGAGATTAAAGAACGATCGAGTCAAGTCGGACCCGAGGTAAGGGATCCTACTCCACTCTTTCTTTTTTAAGTACACTCTTTTATGTCTTTCCGTTTAAAGCTCATATTTCTTGTTATTGGGATGTTATTTTATATTAATCTTACTATAATTTTTATGTTCATGTGATGAGAGAACCTATTCTCTCTCATCAATCCATTTTGGAAGTTTTGAGTGGCGCCGTTAGGCTGCCGAATTTTCGTAAGAGATCTAACCTCTCTCTTTCTTTTTAAGTACTCTCCTTTATGTCACTTCTTTTAAGCTCCTCTTTGTTATATTGGGGTATGTTCTTTTATATTTATCTTTCTATAAACATTATGTTAATATGATTAGATACCCTATTTTATCTCATCAATCCATTTTTGTAAGTTTTATGTGGCGCCGTTAGGCTGCCGAGTTTTCGTAAGGGATTTTTCATCTCACTTTTATTCCCGTGAGAATTATGCTACATTTGCCACAATTTCCTTTGAGTGGTGTATGTACTACCCATTATTTTACTCATTGTGTAATATACTTTCTTTTATGAGTATTTACATCAATGTTGTATTGTCCTTCTTTCACGAGGTGTATGTTTCGAAAGATACCCATGTTGGTACGGGAACCTTTCACCCTCCTCTTTTTAAAAGACTTCTTTTGTTGGGTCTTTTAATTTAAATATTGTTATGTTGGGATATGTTATCATATATCCTTATTGATGTAAATTTTATGTCCAAGTGATGAGATACCCTTTTTTTATCTCTCATCAACTCATTTTGATGTGACGACGTTAGGCTGTCAAGGGAACTTCTTAACCCAATTTCGATTTCTTTGGGTTCAACATGTAGTTATTGAATATGTCATCCTTTGAATATGTGTGAATGACCTTTGATTATTTTACATTTAATATCAACTTTTATTTTGTGTATTCGTTTGTCACACATAATTATGTAATTGATTTATCCTTAAACCAAGGATACTGTCTTTGTATGGGACTTCGTCTCAATCTCCTTTCATTGAGGAATATTTTGTTTTATACACAACCTTATTTTATATGGTGTATAAACCCCTTTCAATTTTACGTTTATCCAAAAGGAATCTTTTTTATACGAATCGTTTTACTAAACGACTAAAGGGAATGCTTTTGTCATACGTATGCGGCGACAACGACTTCTCCGCCGCCGTGACCATTATTTGAGTTTTGGCTTCCTCTATAAGCCATACCTTTTTTTAAAAAAAGAAAAATAAATACCATGTTTTACTTTTCTTTTATTTTGGTATTCAAAATGGTTTTCATAATGTTTTTATATCAATGTGTTGTATTGATGTCTTGTTATTGAAAGGTGGAAATGTTATGTTTCCTATATGCATGTTTTATGTGATAAGATTATGTTATGGTTCTTGAGAATTGTTATGAAGATGGGTGGTTCTATGATAAACTAAGGGCGGGTGAGCCTGATATAGCTCTCCAATGCATTGGGTAACACGAAGGAGTGAAACGTTAAGGTTTCTCCTAAGAGATTTAGGGAATATACTATGGTGGGTATTCCAAACGTAACCAAGAGGGTTACTCCCTACGTAAGAATGTTATGAATGCCTCAAGTTACCTTTTATGTCTTATGATTTCTATGATTTATTCATGATTTGATGAGGTGTGTTAAAGTGCCTATGTTTTATGGGTAAAGTATGATTTCATTCTTATGTATATATGAACTCATGTTTCCTTTCCGTATTTTTATAACCCTTACTGAGATTTTTATGCTCATCCCATGTTTTTGAAATGTTTTTCACAGGTCAAGGGAAAGGTACATGATGTGATGATAGTGTCAAGGATGTGTCAAGAAAGAATCCGTGTTTTATTTTAAATATGTTTCCGTTGATGGGAAGAATGAATACAATTTTTATATAACCACTTTGTTTAAATGTGGAATGTAATGCAAGTTTCATGATATAATTCTCTAAAACTCTAAACCTAAAAAGATCCTCAATGTGTAATCTTGTAATAACTCAAGATTAAGTAAGGTTTAAAGCTGGGGCCTTATATTAACGAGGATTGTGGGGTGTTTATTTTGTACCTCAGGGAGGAATCCTACATTCCTTATTTTGAAATAGGGATAACAAATATTGTAGTTTGATTGCATAGTTTATGTTTATGTGAATGTATTTTTATCTGCAGATAATCAACATATGGTGAGGATGCATTCATTATCAAAGGAGTGACGACAAGGGATAGTGTAGGGCATATGCATGAAGGCTGCAATAATTAGTAGGATCATCCCATGTTGGTGAAAGAGGATTCATTATAGGATGTTTATACATGGGAAATCATATAGTCATCACATAGGGTAGGTTGTGTGGGGTCATCCCATAGTAGTCATACATTGAACCTCCTGTGTTCATAACATAGGGTAGGGTATTGTTGTTTGTCTTGTTTTAAGGATGTTTCCATGTTGTTTAACATTTTATTTCTATAAGATTGAGCAATGAAATTATATGACATGTATCTTTAACGTGTGATGGGTCAACACCTAGGGATATTATTTCCATGCACTAGAGAAATTTTCATCATAATACATTCTTTTCAAGAAATTTAGGTAGTTTCTATTGATGATTCCACCTTTGAGGCATACATTCCTATTTCACATTTAATTGTGGGTGGTGAATGGTGTTAACATTATTGTTGGGAATTTTAAAATGTGGATCTCAATGTTAGGGTGCCTATTCCTAGATGAAATAGGCAATAGAGTTCCATATATTAGGATAAAATGGTTATATAATATTATATTCCATGCTAGAAGCAAAGGGCCTACATATAAGGGTTGATGATATTAGTTTCACTAATAGTTGGGGTTTGGATAAACCGTGTTTGGATGGGTATCACGAAACTGGGCACTCAAATTTTATAAATTTGTGTTTACTGAATGGAGGCCCCATGAAGTGATCTGATGGAGGTTTTACCTAATGGTTTTGGGGTTCAAGACGATTGATGGTTTTTTAAATGAAGGGGGATTAATAAAGGTATATGCTTCCAAAAACAGGGTGTCCTTGAATCATAATAAAGTCTTAGTCCCAATGTGGTTGTTTTCATGAAGGCTATTTATCTTGAAAACCACAAACATCTATGATAGTATTTATTCTAATGCAAATTCCATGGACCATCCAAAAATTCTTCTCTATAATAGTCTGAGGTTCTTAAGAACCCATGAAATGATGTTTCAAGAAGTATGGGTACATTTGGGAATCCCTCATTTCTTATTCTCATGAAGGTATGAGTTTCAAATATTCATTTCCTTTTCCTGAAGTTAAATGGTCATTTATCCAAAAATATTAGATGGAGTGAGATATATATAGGTCTTGAAAAGGTGGGATGTTCGTTTCATGAATAATAATTCCCCAGTGAAACATTGCGTGATGATATTCAATCAAATTAGAAGAACATCAAATGCATATATGTGGCATGGGAGTTACCACCTCATCATCCATAGTGGCCTATAAAACATAATGAAACAAAACACATCTATCAAGATTTTTACCTTCATTATCACAAACCCTTAAGGGCATTGTTTAGTTTTTTTAAGCTGGATATACATGAAACATATTGTGCATTCCCCGATGTACCTCGTAACATGTGTTTTTTCGGCACTCAAAACTATAATATGTGTAGAATAAGAAATATATCCTAGGGATAATAAATGAAATATTTTATGGAAGTTACTTATACATTTTTTCTTCCCATCATCCAAAAAAATAGATTTACCCCGAATAGTTTAATTATTTCAAACATCATTATACAGATTCCACACATATTAAATTAACCAAAAATCATTCACTAAATAAATATATAATACGAAATATGAATTATATATTGACAATTGAATAAAAAAAATAACCATACCTAAATCAACCATATCTAATATTTTATTCTATAGATGAATACCATATTTTAGAGTAACTTATTCAATATCATGTTATATAACTTTTAACTCGAGTCTTCGATGATATCCTCTAATATTAGATTCTTCTCATAATTTCCTTGACACATGACATTATATCAACACATTATTTGTTCCAATTTAAATAGGTTTTATCCTAATTCAAAGATTTTTATATTAAAAATGTTGGATAATGTGTGAAACAACATTAATTTAATTATCATTCTCTCTATCTCTTTAACCAATGTTATAGTGGGACATGAGGAAGATAAGCACCTTCCCATGTGCTAGGTGAGTCATAAAAACTCATGGATACTATAATAGTAATGATTCATTTGTATATATATTAGTGATCTTAATTAAATACATAAACATTAATAAGTATCTAATTTCATAAAAGAAAATGAATGTTCTTAATTTACGTTTTATTAAATTCAAATAAATGCATGGATTATGTGGAAAATGGGTTTTAGTGTTTTCTTTAAGTTATTGATTTAAAATTGTTGTCCCCATAATATATTTATATTTCTGGAAGCACGTATGGGCTTCAAGGAAAACATTAAATTAAAATAACCAATTTTTATTTAAAAAACTACGATATCAAATCAATTAATAGAGAAAAATAAAAAACATAACTTCTTTAGACATTGATCAACACACTTATATTATATAAAAGTAAATAAAATTTTGAATGGGTAATCATTAGGTGGTTGGCATAGAGGTTTGACATTACAAGATAGGGGAAAAAACCATAACTTCTCTCACTAGGTAACCCATTCCACCCAATTTTTAATAATTTTTTTCAATTATCTTAGTTAGATGGTACCCCCACCTTTGGTTTATCCAATATATATATAGTCCTTAATTAATCCCTTCATGACTCATTTGAGATGAGAATGTGATCAAGAGTAATGTTTTAATCCTAACTCTGTTATGAAATAATATAGAAACTAAGAATAAGGGTATGAAACACATTATATGGGAGGAATTATATTTTTATTTAAAAATAATAAACCCAAAATAGATAATAATAAACAAAAATATGAAAACCATCGCCTATTATAAATGATCACATGCATGATAATTTAAAAAATAAAAACTAATAGTACCAAATAATTGAAAAATAAAAACTCAATAAAATGAAACCACCGAGTATAAACATGGTCATATCATACCCAAACTAATGATGTTCATACTCACCATCAATATAATCCCTTAAATGTAAAAACCGAAGAAAAATATTATGTATGTATACAAATATACTCTCTAGACTTCTCCCCAACCTACCCATGTCATGTAAGAAGGTATAATAAATCCTCAGTGAATGAGATATATAAATAAACTACTAATTTTTAGAATAATAAAAAATAATACGTGATTCATAAAAGTACAAATAATATAAATTCATTCCCACCACAATTGAGTCATCACAAAAAAATTATAGGCTCCTATCTATGAACACTCTGAATGAAATTATATCTGACCTCAATAACTACTTACCACTGTAATAGGGACCTTGTGACTTCAACAATAATAGGAACTAAATTTTTGTACAACTACATCAATGTAATAAATAACTATCGTAGGTACATGACATTACTCATTCCATATCAATATAATGGAATACCGCCCCCTGTCCACAACTGAATGATAACATTTTTACATGTTTTAAAAAATAAAAACCAAATCGTAATTATTCTATCCATGTATTATGTATTTTTTTAATATACATATAACATTATTCTTCCTCAAAACCATAAATATAACAAGAAACAAAATGGCTTCCATAATTTTTCATCTTCTTATTCTAAAATGAATACTATGTCCACAAGTTTAGAGGAATCTACTCAATTCCCCAAAAAACCTTTACTTTTAAACTAACTAGAAAACAATTATTTCTTAACAAAATAAATCCACTCCACAATATTTATAACATATTAGAGACAAATAAAATGTATTACCACTTTTATGAATATAATTATAATATATTTTCTATATAAATTAAAAATATATAATTCAAGGAATAATTAATCAATATTTCAAATATCCACAATTTCCATTCACTATTTAAAAGCATATCATTTAATTTTATTAGTGTTTTTCCCTAGATACTCACAAGTACCATATTTTTTACTAACTCATCATTCTCTGTAATTAAAAATATAATTCTACGTATTATTTCATTTTTTATGATTACTTCAGTTAAATTATCTATGGTGAAAAATAAATTAATATTCATTATATTGACCTAATTATACTAATTCAATAAAAACATATAAAAGTTTATTGTTTAATTTCCTACCTCAAATGAAGCTGAATCCAATATTTCACCATTTAATTATATTCAAGGTGAAATATTTCTATTTTACACAAAACCCATCAAAATACCTATAATCCATCATCCTTATGATAATTAACCATAATACCACTATAATAGATGGTTCTAGTGGTATCCACGATGGAAGATTAACAATGATGATAAGAAAAATAAGAAGAATGGTACATTTATCCACAAGATATCTCTTACTAAAATCAAAGAATAAAAGGAGTCCAATGATGAATATAGAACCTTAAAAACCAGGTAACTCAGTCCCTTAATTCCTAAGAGGGATAGAGAGATAAAGGCAATAAAATAAATTAAAATAGAAAAGTTATATCATAATTAAAAAATCTTGTTGTCATACCAAGACATAGAACCCTAAAAAATTTTATGGTTTGAATTAGTTTATGATGATATGAAAACTATAAAAATAGTCTTCAAAAAATTCTTTTAATTCTACAAACTATTTTGCAGTTAAATCTTCATTTTCAGACCAACCCATGAATTTTCCATACAAAACAATGATATTATCCCTTTAAATTATCCAAAATTCTATGAGAACAATATATTATTCAACAACCATGAAATTTTTCTCCATGATACAAAACCATTATATAATTACTTCTGAAAATTTCTGACCAAAACTCCCATTAAACCGTGACCAACATACAATAATAATTACTACCAGCCTATGAAATCCAAAAAAAACATGACATGGTTGAGAATAAGTCAAGATGTGTTTTCATGTAAACCAAAATATCTAAGTCATATTCTATAATTCCCCCATATATATTATTTCATTCAATAAAACCTAAAAATTCCAAATAAAGTAACCATAAAAAATCAAGACATTCACAATACATACCTCTGAAAAAAATTTATTCCTCAAGAGTCAAAAAACATCAGGAGAATAAAAGAAACTCAAAACTCAAATCCAAATAAGATACCTCCCAATTAATTATATAATTATCAATGAAAAACAACACAACATAGAGATGAATGAAATCAAGAAAGAAAATTTAAAAAGTGAAAATATATTGGTTACTATAATATCAAGACTCAAAATATTTGTTACAGTAAGATCAAAATTGAAACTCAACACACCATGTACATTCAACACACTATAATTCTTCGAAAAACAAGTTTTAATGTAATTATTTATCCCTTAAGAACCTTCTTTTAAAGATACCAGATAGTAATAGACAATTCTATTAGCATTTAATCATCCTTAATATCTAATTAACCGAAATTGATAATTTGGGAATCATCAAATAGAGTTTAAATGTTATTATAAATGGAATACATACTGAACTCCATATGATTGAGTGTAAGATCAATTATATATACCCCTCCACTAATTCAACATAGTATCTCATATTTTTTAACAATCCCAAAAGAGAGTTTACTAATTATATTGTACCTCAATAGCTTCTTATGTTTAGATTCAATGAAAAATATCCCCATCCAATAACTCTTTGGATTTACACCTTTGATAGGCATATGATTTTTTGATAGTCCTATGAAGACATTATATACTTATTAATATTCTCATATTTCTTATCACGAACCAGGCCGGATCGTCATCCGACCCAACGCCTGACCCGGTCCGCGACATGGCCCGAAGGGCGTTCCCGATCCCCGCGGGCTGGAAACTAGTGCCGGGCATCAAAACAAACCAGTTGGGAAAGGTTTGGCCCATGAAAAAGATAAATAAACATAAATTGAACAAGCATATAAATAAAAGAAAATAAAATAAACAACGTGGTAGCAGAAAAAGGAGTAAACAAAGAAACGTGGCATACCTTAGGTGACCCCATGGATCACCATAGTACGACAACCACACTCGCTCCCAAAAGTGATCCAAGACTGAAACCTACAACTAAAAAGTAAAGTAGGCGTGAGCACCGATATGCTCAGAAGGAAAGCCAAAAATAACCACGTCCTATGCCTCCGCCTTTATTAAGAAATCCAACTATGCCAGTTTGAAAATAAGATATAATAAAATAATGTTTTCCCTTCTTTTCAACTCCAAGTAATGAGTTTTCATTTTCAAATAAAGGATTTCACTCTTACTACATTTTCAAAATAGGTTCCAACCGTGCACTAACATTTCAAAATGAAAAGAAACCAGTTTGAAATAAAATGTGATTTTTTTACAAAACAAGACACCAGGTATGAAACAACTGAAAAGAAAGTTACATCACAAGAAGCATGTCACAAATGAGCACTATGGGTAATACCTATAGGTAGCTAGAACAAGTGAGAACCTAGAGACCTCGTACCTTAGTGAAACGTGGCTTAGAAGACCACGACCCTCAGAAAACGTGGCTTAGAAGGCCATGACCCTCAGAAAACGTGGCTTAGAAGACCACGACCCTCAGAAATTCATATGTTTAGTTAGTGTTGTTGCGTCAATCCTGCTAGACAAACCTGGACGAACCCCTACCGTGTCATCTAGCGTACTAGTCCTGGTCACCCACCTAGATACCCGAGTTTCCCGTTGTGCTCTATTTCAAATGGTGGTGAGTTTTCTGTATCAAGCAATCAAACAAGTACATTACATTTTCTTTATCTAAAACTCATTCAACCTTTCACCACTGCACTCCCTACTTAAGTACATTCCCCCTCTTTACATCACACAATCACACACAAGCCTTTACACTAGGCACATATCACAAACCACTCATTAACACTTGCACCACATTTTATTTTCAAATTTAGGGGAATGACTAAAGAGGGGGTTTCTATTTTTGCAAACCAAATCGTAAAGTGCCAAACGGGCCTCAATAGAGTTTTTTTCTATTTAATAAAACATTCTTAAGATGCCAAACATGCGTAATTACATAAAGGGAACACTTTTTTTTACAATCAACCAGCCAAAAAGGCCAAACACCATTGGAAGTACACCTTACCAATTCAAACCACTTAAGAAATCAATTTTTCAAGAAAAGTCACTTAAGACCAACGGATTTGAAACACATTTCAATTTCCCCAATACAAGGCATAATAGTTTCTAGAAACCGAAATCAGATTCTATAGCATGTATATATAGCATAGTGTAAAACATATTTTTAAAACAATCAAGCAATTATGAATTTCAAATTAAAAGCTTAGGCATAGGGGACCTACCTCAACATGTCTCTCCTTGAAGACGAACATTCAAACTGATCCTTGGCACATACACGCACATGCATTTATACATATATACATACACCCCTAGGTGCATTGCACATATTCCATGCGCCATGAGGGAATATGCACAATGAGGGAATATCTATATATATGCCTTACCGTATGCATGTACATGCATCGATCCTAGATACCCGCAACCCAAAATCATCGCAGCGAGGTACAACACACTACACATATAATTTAATGAAACAATTCAAACATATAATAAAACATTTGACTAATTTATAAAACATTTTATCATGCTAAAAGTGGTACATTTTCCATCAAAAATTCTTTTCCAGCACCCACGCACCTCAAATACCCACAATAACACATTTCGCACTACTCAAACGATTAATTGAACACTTCCAATGATTTTCACAACAAGGCGCACACACATACACCACCATATGCATACTCAAACCCACTTTTGAAAACACTCACACCAAAAGAACATACAAACATGTTTCAAACACTTTACAAGATTTAATAAACCACTTAAAAATTTTATAAAACAACTCCAAGTGGTATTACAAGACATTGAACACAAAAGCCTACCCCAAAACCTCTTATAAGGCCAAACACACACCACTCACTTGTCAAAATCGAAAATGCAGCATGTCCAAAACATAATAAACCAACTGCACAATAAAAAAACACTTTTAAAACTCAAAAATACCATTAAGAAAATTTATTAAAAAGTTTCAAAACATTTCTCTTAACTTTGAATACTAAACATTCACCCAAAATCTCTTTTATGATAAAATGCATTTTAATGTCGCATCAAAACACAAACCGCATCCCTTGAATGTCTTAACAAACTATCAAAACAATTAATTAAACACAAATAAATAATTCATCATAGGTTTTTCACACATTAACACACTCATTTTTCACAAACAGACTACTAACAAAATAAATGCACATCAAAAATCAAATACAACCAATTTCACCCTTTGCACATTCTAACAAATTAAATACACAATTTATAAAATGCTGATAAACATCTCAACACGGGTTTGCACCGAAATTTGTACACATATTGCATCAACATACTATTTAAAAATTAAAAGTATAACAAATCTAAAAAAGAATCAAACTCGCATCTCGCAAATAAATAAATAAAAAAACTGAATTAATTAAACTCTCAAATTAACGCATCAAATAATGGTTATACGCAGAATCACATACCTAATATGGAGGAATTTCAAATATCAGTGCAAAACATCAATCGCCGCATAACTGCACCACACGGTGATCAAAATAATCACTAAAATCAAACAATCAAAATATATACCTCATAAACAAGCCAAACAAAAATCCATATCCCCAATGAATAAGAAACAAAACCACAAATTGAAGGAGGAGGGTTTACCCGGAGGGAAGTAGTGTCGGGGAAGAGAAGCAGGGCGCCAGAAAACGCGCCAGCAAGAGGAGGGGACGCCGGTGAGAAGGACGGGCTGTCGAAGGGAGGCGTGCGCGTAGGCTGTCCGGCGAGGAGAGGGTGGCGCGATGCGGTGCGGCTTTTCAGAAAAGGAGGAGGAGGTGGTGAGGGAGGTGACCAGAGAGGGAGGAGGCGCGGCGAGGGTAGCGGCCAGAGATGGAGGAGGCGCAGCGAGGGCGGCGTCCGGAGAGGGAGGAGGTGCGGTGAGGGCTAGGGGGAAAAAGGGGTAGCGCGACGGGGGGGGGGGGTGGGGGAGTTCGGCGGCGTAAGGGGAAGGGGGAGAGAGTGAGTTAGGGTAAAAAAAATAAAATAAAATAAAATGAAAACAAATAATTATAATAATAATAATAAAATAAAGAAATGAATAACATATAAACTAAGGGGATAAAAGAAAAGAGTATAAAATAAACAAAATAATAAAATAATAACAAATAATAATGAACAAAATAAGAATTTTAATAAACTCCAATAATAATAATAATAATAACAATTTTATAAATATGTCAATAATTTAATATTTTAAGCCTAATTAAACCATTAACTAAAATAATAATAATAAAATTATTAACTGAGAGTGCACACCGCGCACGGTCTCACGCGCGGGGTCACATGCATGGTTGCGTGTCTCAAAAACAACACATTCGATAACAAACAACCCCTTAACAAAAATTAGGAACTGTGCAGGGCGCGCATACGCTCGCACGTTCGTATAAAAACGAGATTTTCTTTTAATTTAAAACCGGTTCAAAACATAGTTCAAAAACGAGACCCAAAATAATTAAAATGAAATAAAGCATCGGGTCGGGGTGTGACAATTCTCCCCACCATAAAAACTTTCTGCCCCCAGAAAGTCACCCAGCCAAACGAGGAATCAAACTCGAGTTTGAAATTGAATGAGGCCAACAAAATCACGAACTTGGTATGAATTTTCACTCCATCAGTCACACCCCACCAACTTTGAGGGAAACTGAGAAGAGAAGAACCATCAGGAGAAGAGGAGGGTTCTCCCCACCACAAGAACACGACTAGCACAACCGACATTGAGACTCTTAGCATGAACTAACTCTGGAACTGCAAACTTGATCCAAGAGGGAACCGCCACACAGACCAAACCTCGAAAAAGGCACGACAAGATTCATGGTGAGTCTCCCCACCATTTAAGAACCGACTAGCTTAAACCAACCAGTATAAACCGACATGAGAACTTCCGACCCAAACCAGAAACCACTGTGACATTAGAAAACCCACAGAAGAATTCTACCAAATAACGAACTTAACCATGACTCATCATTTCCACAAGAGATGAGAATCTCCAAAACAAGCATGCACTAAAACAAAACGAGTCACACTTGAGGAGGCGCAACTACTGGAATTACAAGAAAACAAGATCACCATGCCTTTTTACAACCACAGTGGGGTATTCAAAGAACAAATACCACAACGAGAAAAAGAGACCTTTGTGCCTCTTACAGAAAAACAGAACCATCTAAGACGAGTGAGATTGAACCGAGAAACTTAAATTGTCCCTATTTCAGAACTGGAGACAAAAGTTAGACCAATGTGACCCACACCCAACGGTTCCTAACTGCGTGAAAGGCTTCACTCTGAGACCTGTGGCTGGAGCTCTGATGTCTCGAAGCATCTGTTGCCCCGCAGTCAGGAGCTGACATCCTTAGGTCGAGACTCTGGTTGACGATGCCGCTAGTGGAACCTCTCCAATTGTCCCAAATGGCCACACTGACGGCAAGCCTTCGGAGAATGATGACAAGGCGACTTAAAGTACCCAAACCGAGCACACTAGAAGCAAACAAGGGGGTGTCCCAACTAATAGAGGATGGAATTGACAAGAAGACTTGTCTGAGACGGGTTCCTCCAATTCGATCTCATCACCGGATGAGGAACCTTCCCAAACACCAAAAAGAAACGGCCCTGGAGCCCTGGACGAAAACCCCACACAAGAGAAACTTCAACTGATTCCACGACGCAACCTCTGGAGAAAATGGAATCAACCCCTTGGCATGTCCCACATAGGCCTTCACTGCTTGTTGGCCTTACTCGACACCCACTAGTTTTTCCACTTTCCTCGCCTTTACTTTCTCGGGTATAAACCATTGGACGAGCGTCGCCTTAAAAACATTCCAAGACGCACCATCATGCAACGACGCTGGGATTATTTCCTCCACAAATCCAAAGTTGCACCTTCAAATGGAGTCGAACCAACACAGACTCTCATAGCTTTGGGAGTTCCCAATAACCTGAAAACACCCACGATTTCACCATGCAAGTCTACTACCTTCGATAGATCATGATCACCAAAGAATATGAACAACAACCGAAAAGAATTAAATTCCACCACCCTGCTAAGAGTCTGGGTAGAACCAACAACTAGAAGAGGCTCACTAGAAACTTCTCGGACTTTTCTGGGCAGCATACTCAAAAACAAGAGGCACAAATTTGAATCAAAACTAATCATAAATCAAAATTCCACACCTCAATCATGAACGAAAGATAAAACTCAAATCACAATTCCAACCACAATTCAGTACGTCACAACCAAGAACCCACGAAAAAGAATACCCAACACGAAAAGAGAACGCTAAAAAATTTCTCACTCACTTTTCTAAACATTTGAAAAACCCTTTTTGAAAACCATCTTTCATCAAACAAGACAACTTAAATATCCACCATCGGTATCCCATGAAGTCTCACACGTACATATCCACGTGCTAGCTCAAGCACCCATCCACTCACATCACCAATTCCCCACTTGCCACAAGCATAGCTCAATGTATGTGATCACTCACAGGTATACCAACGGTCAATTCAAGACACTTCTCATTTCCAAAACAGACCATTAAGCACGAAGCACAAATTCCCAACCAATTTGAGAAAGTCACTTATCATTAATGAAACGCATTTCAAAATTCCAAAACGTTTTCCATTTCAAAAACAATTTTCCACTCCAACGACCATATTCCCTTTTTAAAACACCGTCACAAAAATCCATTTTCATTTTTGAGATCTACTCACATTAACCAAAATGAAGGTCAAACATAACTCACATCAAAATTTCCAAAAATAAGGGACAAGTGGCAATGCCAACCCAGTAACATGGCTTAGAAGACCATGCTCCGAGCGGTCATCCACCAAAGGAAGTATCTGGAACCATGCGTTCGGGCCGTACATGGGTCACTACTCTAAGAAGGCTCGTCATGTAACATCGGATCACTTCCCTTGTCACCCCTCATCCACACATACCAATCCAAAGAAGAAAATTCAAATCCCGAACCACCCCTGGCAACACGAGTCTCGGGACGGGCAAGGGTTCATGACGTCCTTCCCAAACCTACCACTCGAGTCCCGACACTTAATCACCAAGCTACTTGACACCCCAAATAACAAGGGCACCTCTAATACCATTTTGTCACGAACCAGGCCGGATCGTCATCCGACCCAACGCCTGACCCGGTCCGTGACATGGCCCGAAGGGCGTTCCCGATCCCCACGGGCTGGCAACTAGTGTCGGGAATCAAAACAAACCAGTTGGGAACGGTTTGGCCCATGAAAAAGATAAATAAACATAAACTGAACAAGCAGATAAATAAAGGAAAATAAACTGAACAACGTGGTAGTAGAAAAAGGAGTAAACAAAGAAACGTGGCATACCTTAGGTGACCCTATAGATCCCCACAGTACGACAACCACACTCACTCCCTAAAGCGATCCAAGACTGAAACCTACAACTGAAATGTAAAGTAGGCATGAGCACCGAGATGCTCAGTAGGAAAGCCAAAAATAACCACGTCCTATGTCTCCGCCTTTATTAAGAAATCCAACTATGCCAGTTTGAAAATAAGATATAATAAAATAATGTTTTCCCTTCTTTTCAAATCCAAGTAATGAGTTTTCATTTTCAAATAAAGCATTTCACTCTTACTACTTTTTCAAAATAGGTTCCAAGCGTGCACTAACATTTCAAAATGAAAAGAAACCAGTTTGAAATAAATTGTGATTTTTTTACAAAACAAGTCACCAGGTATGAAACAACTGAAAATAAAGTTACATCACAAGCAGCATGTCACAAATGAGCACTATGGGTAATCCATATAGGTAGCTAGAACAAGTGAGAACCTAGATACCTCGTACCTCGGTGAAACATGGCTTAGAAGACCACGACCCTCAAAAAACGTGGCTTAGAAGGCCACGAACCTCAGAAAACGTGGCTTAGAAGATCATGACCCTCAGAAATTCATATGTTTAGTTAGTGTTGTTGCGTCAATCCTGCTAGAAAAACCGGGACGAACCCCTGCAGTGTCATCTAGCGTACTAGTCCTTGTCACCCACCTAGATACCCGGGTTTCCCATTGTGCTCTATTTCAAATGGTGGGGAGTTTTCTTTATCAAGAAATCAAACAAGTACATTACACTTTCTTTATCTAAAACTCATTCAACCTTTCACCACTGCACTCCCTACTTAAGTACATTCCCCCTCTTTACATCACACAATCACGCACAAGCCTTTACACTAGGCACATATCACAAACCACTCATTAACACTTGAATCACATTTTATTTTCAAATTTAGGGGAATGACTAAAGAGGGGTTTTCTATTTTCACAAACCAAATATTAATGTGCCAAATGGGCCTCAATAGAGTTTTTTTTTCTATTTCATAAAACATTCTTAAGATGCCAAACATGCATGATTACATAAAGGGAACACTTTTTTTACAATCAACCGGCCAAAAAGGCCAAACACCTTTGGAATTACACCTTACCAATTCAAACCACTTAAGAAATCAATTTTTCAAGAAAAGTCACTTAAGACCAACGACTTTGAAATACATTTCAATTTCCCCAATACAAGGCATAATAGTTTCTAGAAACCGCAATCAGATTCCATAGCATGTATATATAGCATAGTGTAAAACATATTTTTAAAACAATCAAGAAATTATGAATTTCAAATTAAAAGCATAGGCATAGGGGACCTACCTCAACATGTCGCTACTTGAAGACGAACATTCAAACTGATCCTTGGCACATACACGCACATGCATTTATACATATATACATACACCCCTAGGTGCATTGCACATATTCCCTGCGCCATGAGGTAATATGCACAATGAGGTAATATCTATATATATTCCTTACCGTATGCATGTACATGCAGCGATCCTCGATACCCGCGACCCAAAATCATCGCAGCGAGGTACAACACACAAAACATATAATTTAATGAAACAATTGAAACATATAATCAAACATTTGACCAATTTATAAAACATTTTAGCATGCTCAAAGTGGTACATTTTCCATCAAAAATTCTTTTGCAACACCCACGCACCTCAAGTACCCACAATAACACATTTTGCACTAATCAAACGATTAATTGAACACTTCCAATGATTGTCACAACAAGGCGCACACACATACACCCCCATATGCATACTCAAACCCACTTTTGAAAACACTCACACCAAAACAACATAAAAACATGTTTCACACACTTTACAAGATTTAATAAACCACTAATTTTTTTTATAAAACAACTCCAAGTGGTATTACAAGACATTGAACACAAAACCAACCCCAAAACCTCTTATAAGGCCAAACTCACACCACTCACATGTCAAAACAGAAAACGCAGCCCGTGAAAAACATAATAAACAAACTTCACATTAAAAAAACACTTTTAAAACTCAAAAAGACCATTAAGAAAATTTATTAAAAAGTTTCAAAACATTTCTCTTAACATTGAATACCAAAAGTTCACCCAAAATCTCTTTTATGATAAAATTCATTTTAACGTCGCATCAAAACACAAATCGTATCCCTTGTACATATTAAAAAAATATCAAAACAATTAATTAAACACTAATAAATAATTCATCATAGGTTTTTCACACATTAACACACTCATTTTTTACAAACAAACTACTAACAGAATAAATGCACATCAAAAATCAAATACAACCAATTTCTCCCTTTGCACATTCTAACAAATTAAATAAACAATTTATAAAATGCTGATAAACATCTCAACACGGGTTTGCAATGAAATTTTTACACATATTGCATCAACATACTATTGAAAAATTAAAAGTATAACAATTCTCAAAAAGAATCAAACTCGCATCTCGCAAATAAATAAATAAACAAACTGAATTAATTAAACTCCCAAATTAATGCATCAAATAATGGTTATACGCAGAATCACATACCTAATATGGAGGAATTTCAAATATCAGTGCGAAACTTCAATCACCACATAACTGAACCACATGGTGATCAGAATAATCACTAAAATCAAACAATCAAAACATATAACTCATAAACAAGCCAAACACAAATCCATATCCCCAATGAATAAGAAACAAAACCACAAATTGAAGGAGGAGGGTTTACCCGGAGGGAAGTAGTGTTGGGGAAGAGAAGCGGGGTGCCGGAAAATGCGCCAGCAAGAGGAGGGGACACCGGTGAGAAGGACCGGCTGTCGAAGGGAGGCGTGCACGTAGGCTGTCCGGCGAGGAGAGGGTGGCACGATGTGGTGCGGATTTTTGGAAAAGGAGGAGGAGGCGGTGAGGGCGGCGACCAGAGAGGGAGGAGGCGCGGCGAGGGTGGCGGCCGGAGAGGGAGGAGGCGCGACGACGGTGGCGACCGGAGAGGGAGGAGGCACGACGAGGGCTAGGGGGAAAAAGGGGGTAGCGCGACGGGGGGGGGGGGGGGGGGGGAGTTCGGCCGCGTAAGGGGAAGGGGGAGAGAGTGAGTTAGGGTAAAAAAGAATAAAATAAAATAAAATGAAAACAAATAATAATAATAATAATAATAATAATAATAATAAAAGAAGGAAATGAATAACACATAAACTAAGGGGATAAAAAAAAGAGTATAAAATAAACAAAATAATAAAATAATAACAAATAATAATGAAAAAAATAAGAATTTTAATAAACTCCAATAATAATAATAATAATAATAACAATTTTATAAATATGTCAATAATTTAATATTTTAAGCCTAATTCAAATATTAACTAAAATAATAATAATAAAATTATTAATTGAGAGCGGACACCGCGCACGGTCTCACGCGCGGGGTCTCGCACATGGTTGCGTGTCTCAAAAACAACACATTCGATAACAAACAATCCCTTAACAAAAATTAGGAACTGTGCAGGGCGCGCATATGCTCGCACGTTCATATAAAAACGAGATTTTATTTTAATTTAAAACCCGTTCAAAACACAGTTCAAAAACGAGACCCAAAATAATTAAAATGAAATAAAGCATCAGGGTGGGGTGTGACATTTCTCCTTCATACTCAACAAAAATTGTTTAACTATAATCATTACCTCTCTAAAATTAGTCTAACATGAGGGTTGTCATGACCTGACCCTACCAGGGATCGAGCCGCAACTACCCCAAACCCGCCTCCATAGCCCAGGGGATGGAGACCAGTGCCGAAGGCACAAAAACTCAGGGAGACCTTTTCCTAAGTACCTGTACACACACACATGCAGTACACTCAATGAAAAAGTGAAGAGTAAAAGAAAGGACAAGCAGAGTAAAAGAACAACTGCTATATATATACCCCAATAGTGCATCGACATCTAAACAGTACAAAGAAAAAGTTGCAGGTACACTGAAAAGAAAAGAGGAAAAGCATGTGCCCAACCAAAAGTTCCACAACCCAGCTATAGGTAAACAAAAGAAACACAGCTGGAAGGGTCCCCCACCTCGAACCAGACTCCGACCACCGCACGTGGTCCTTGCTCCCGGCTCCTAAGCTCCTCCGATGTCACGACCAACCTGTTTGTCGTCTGCAAGGGCACACCAAGTGCGGGCAAAGCGCAAGCAGGGGTGAGTATAAAAATACTCAGTAGAATACCCCAAAGGCTCAAGGGAGAAACAAATGAGGTACCTAAGGGTGAGTAGTAGATCGAACATGAAAAGTAAAGGAGTGAAACCGAGAGTGCAGTAAGGAGTATAGTAGTAAAGAGTCCAGCTCAACCCAACAAGAGGAAAGAAGGTAGTATCATCCAGACAAAAGGAGCTGGAAACAGTGAGAAGATGAACTTATCGTCGAGTTTTCGCTACATAGAGCAGGAGAGTAGACTGGTCCAACCATGAGAAGCTAGACATGGAAAGCATGTGGAATACCCCGCACGTCTTCCCCTCTCCGGGAAGGAGAGTAATCCAATACCCAAGAAGTGGGTACCAAAACAAGGTATATACATAACTGTATGCTCAAACAAGAAGCCCGAACAAGATCGTAAGGGGATCTCCATCCCGTAGCTCAGCCCAAGAAAGTGAGTAGCCAGTATTCCCAGAATAAAATGCCACCGATGCCCAGAATCCCACACATCTGCCCTGAACTGCAAGTCAAGGAGCTAAAATCACCTCACCTTGGCACTATCCGCTTTGGGCGGCACTGACTTGCCCGCACAGTTTTAGGTCACGTCGCAAGGACGCGTCTCAGTGGGGAAATCGAGCCTCGCACTTGAGAGTTATTGGGGAATGTCAAACCACACCATGTCACTTCCCCGCAGTCGAGAGGTCTGCTCAGAGTCAAAACTGTCACATCGCTGACCCGTACAAACGAGGTTCTCACTCCGGTAGTCACGGAGTAAAGCCATAGACTTGCCTAGAAAAAAGGACTGATTCTGGAATGTCAATGGGTGACCCACTGCCCAGCCCTGCTGGAGGGTAATTCATAATATGATATCGTGTGACCCACAGCTCAGCCCTGCTGGAGGGTAAAACCTAGCAAGATATCGGGTGACCCACTGCCCAGCCCTGCTAGAGGGTAAAACCTAATACTTCATCAGGCAACCCACTGCCCAGCCCTACTAGAGGGTAAACCTGGAATAAGTCATCAGGCGACCCACTGCCCAGCCTTACTGGAAGGTAGACCTGGAAGAAGTCGACGAGTGAACCACTTCCCAGCCTTGCTGGAGGGTAAACCCTGAACAAGTTGACAGGCGACCCACTGCTCAGCCCTACTGGAGGGCAGACCTAAAACAAGGCGAAAGGTGACCCACTGCCCAGCCCTGCTATAGGGTAGACCCTCAAGAGTCGTCGGGTGACCCACTACCTAGTCTCTGCTAGAGGGTAAGCCTTGAGAAGTTTACGAGGAACCCACTGCCTAGCCCTGCTGGAGGGTAAACCCAAAACTGCACTGGCCATCTCTATTGGATGGTGCAACACTGGCCAACCGAACATGGAGTGGGTATCACACAGCCACCCAACTCCGGAACAAACCAGGGGAAACCACTCATCCTTGCTGAACAAACAAACGTGCACAGAGCCAGGGGAAGACTCAACCCTGCTGGTCAAAAGTCAGGATCTGAGGAACCCTCTATGTCACGAGAGGTTAAAAGTACGCAAAGCAGAACACTACACGCACTTGGGGCCCCCACGACGTGTGGCCCCAAGTCTATCCAAACCAAGCACTCAAATGTTCTCTGGTACAAACAACCACATGTACCTCCCAACGTTCTCGCATACTCCCCGAGTATGCCACGTCTCCAGCCCAAAGGGTAAAATGCACACGGCCCCCAATGTCCACACGAAGGCGTAAACGTAACAAATCCAACTTGCCACCTCAACGGCTGAGGCACAACCAACAACATCTCTTCAAGGATTTATATCACTCACAAGGGAGTGCACATGATCACACACCAAGGGTCCGTTACAAACATGGTAGAAGAACCACCACCGGGGCACCTTCACATTTCCACATTTAATAAGATCGTGTAAGAGGCTCCACTCACCTGAACAGATTACACTGTTGTAATCCTCGTGGAAAGACATGATAGATAGAATACTTACTCGCCTCAAATAGATATCTGACGGAAAAGTCACCAACACCGCCTAATTCCCCAACGACGTCCTATGATCCTGATCCTCAACCCAGAAAACAGTCGGGCACATCGCACCAATGCGATCCCCTTGGGAAAACACGTCAAAAATACTGCTCACTTGAGCACAACAGATATCCAGATAAAAAGATGCATTTCGGTGCAACGCACATGAGTGGTGCTATGTGGGACCCGCATCCCGGTCTCGAAACACAACGAACGGATTGTACCGGTGCGATATTCTTGAAAAAGTACACAAGTTCGACTAATCACTTGTCCAAAACAGACACCCCATGATAAAGCTGGAAATCACCGTCAACTCCCGAAACGACCCTCATGGGCCCCGCACTATTAGGAGAAATTAAAGCGGGCGGACTACGCCAATGCAATACCCTAAAAAAAACACTCATAATTGACTACTCGCACGCCCCGAATGGACGCCCGATGAAAAAGTCGCTAAATGCTGCTCGCAGCTCAAAAGACGGGCCGTGAGCCACATGCATCAAACCTGGTTTCAATGCCCAAAACCACCCTGAAAAAATCCACCATGGCACCAGGGTCCCAATTCCACTGATGGTGCTCAAAACGGACTTCGAATGCGTCTGCGCTGTCCAAAACAAGATCCCCAAAAAAACATCAATTCACGTAAAGACACGTCGCACCTCCAAGCCCCCTCGTTTTGGGAATTAAAAATTCTTGAAACCATCTCAAAAAGTTATTCCCATTTCAAGGAACACGTCGCCTTTTACGGCACGCGAATCCGACACCGGGACTGCATTTTTGGAGCGTTTTAGTGTTTTTATCGGACCGAAACGGGGGCTGGGCCGGTTCGGTCGGCACACACCCACCCTTGAATAGCGGTCTGCGGTACACCGTGCGGGCCGCCCCAAACCGCCTAGACTGGCTCGGCCGGTCCGAATCCTCCAACACAGAACCACAATCATGGGTCCTGTCTACCAGACGAGGTCCAAAGACACCGGTCTTCTCCAACAGCGACCGGCCAAAGGTCGGTCCTTCCCCCGCGTTGCGCCCCGCTGGCGCCAGCTACCGAAAACCGCCGCGACTGGTGCACGAAGCCCCTGCCGCCCCACCTGACACCCGACGTGTCTACTTACACTACCAAGGTCCCCCACCAACGCATCCACCAACCACCCTAGCCCCTGTCGCCTCGACCACTGCCCCGGAATGCCGCGCCGCCGCCTGGACCTCGCCGGACCGCCAGAAAAGACCAAAGAACTCCCGAAATTCCCGCAACATTCACCGGACCGCTGCGGGCTCCTCTAAACTCAGATTCCAATTCCAAAAGATGCGATGGGAAGAAAAACATGTATACTACCCGACCATGGGATTTGTTCTAAGATTTAACAGAAAATCGATGTCTAAAATTGGATTGAAATGAAGGTTCGGAAATGAAACATAAACCAAAACCACCTACCTGTTGTGGCTTCGCCCGATGCTTCATGTCGATCCGCCGGACAGCTACGCCTTTCCGGAGAGGCGGAGGAGATGGGAGGATCTCATCCTTCTTCATCGGTAACTCCTTGCGCCAGGGAAGAAGAAAAAAGAGAGGATGAGGGGGGTTAAGTGTTTAAATAGAAAACACTTAAACTCCCCGCCCGTAGGCCCCATATCTGAACCCTCAACAGAGTCAGGGTTAAGCCTCCCCAGGGGTAAAAACCACCTCCCGAGCACAACGGAGGTCTCAGAATTTAAATATGAGGTCTCTCCCAAAATTTATAAAACTGAACGCCCAAAGACGCCAAATTACGAAAACACCCCTGGGACCATTTTTCACTGACGGCCCGCGCCCATGAAACTTACACCCCTCCTAGGGTAAACAGCATGCTCTAAACTCAACGTTGCCCTCAGTTTTGCAATCTGAGCCACTATTTAATAGATACTTGAGTTTCACCATTAAACGAATAAATTAATTAATTAATTTATCCGTGTAACATTATGAAAGGGAGCGAGGGATCCAAACATCCTGTGTCGATAAGTTTTATGTCGTTCCTAAGGTAAAAAACTCATTCCAGAACCATCCATACACTCGGATCTCTGATCTAAAGAACCATTTTAGAGTTATCTCATTTATTTGGCATTTCCAGTACGAATGCACTGAAAATTTAATTCCGGCCACTCTGGGGCGCAAAATCGCATGCCGTCTGAAGGAGCTGCTCTGGAATAATATCAAGAATATTACAAAGACTTTTCCAGCAAAAACTGGGTTCCTAAATAATTCCCTCCTTCAAGATTTTCATCCCCGAAAAGAAAAAATAGGGAACAACTCAGGGTACTAAGCCCACACCTGGCTCTCCCGTGCCCAAAAGAACTCTTGTATAGCTCTATGCCACCGCAAAAAGACCAAAGGATTTGATCTGTTCACACGAGGTCTGCCCTCACCGATGTCGTGCATAGGAGCATGCACACCTCTTCACAGGTGGGTCACGTGGGAGACGACATGCACCTGAACCAGCCTTTGGGGTTAGGGAAAGGCGGTAGGGAACCTCTCCATCCCTCTGCATGGTCTCAAACGGTCAGAAGGACCTCCGAGGTAGCTCACTTCCCCGACCAAACCTCTACGTCACATGCCGCGACTGGAATCACTGCCCACACCGGGAATAAGGCCCGGTGATTCCCTCCTTCAAAATATCTATATGGTGAAACACCCAAAGATATCTGGTCATGCATGGTTCCACAGTCAAGGCTCTCTCACACGCTCGAAAGGCGAAGGACTCGACACCATCGACTAGAGAAAAGGGTCCCACACCTTTTACCTTTCAACCACATGGTTACACCCGATGCCCTGTGTCACCCTGGTAAAAACTCAAGCAAGGAGCAGAGAGGAAATAATTCCACACACAGAGTCTAACAATTCTACTACAAAAAGTAGAAGAGCTGTAGAGCGTACCTCTTACCAACTGTTGCACGGCAGGATCGTAGACATCCAATGCTCGCGGCTATCCGCGATCCCAATTGTCAACCCCCGAGGCCTGATGTGGACCACCTAGTGGTGATGGGAAGACCTCGTAAGGTTATCATCTACTAATAGTTCATCCCGTGCCTCTTCTAGCACCACCTCTCTGGGCGCTACTCCGATCATGGTGTTGCCTTGGCCGTGGTGGTTCACCTGCTGCCTGACTGATGCTCTCTGCAGGCCTGGTCAGGCAGTCCTGTGCCAGGTGACCTCACCCATTGAAATCATAGAACTGACTCTATCTGGGGTTCAATGGTTCCCTACGGAGCCACTGTAGTGTAGGACCACGCCCATGAGTCCGGTTGTCAGAAAGCCACCTACGTCGAGGTTCTGCTTGTCGACGCCCGCTAGTTATGGCAGACGTCTCGACTCCAACGTGCCTGCTGCCACCACCAACTCTAGAACGTGACATGAATCTCTCTGTCACCAGTGCCTGCTCTAGCACCCCTAAATATGTGGAAATGCCCAAGGGTATTATGATAGCACGAATCTATCTGTGTAGAACCTTCTTGAACTTTCATGCTCAGAAGTTATCATCGTGGACCAAGTCCGGGTAAAAGCGTGCATTGTCTGCGAAACTAGCCACGTACTCAGCCACCATCATCCCTCCATGTTGAAACTGCCAGAGCTCCTAAATCAGAATGGAGCGCAAGAAGGAGGGTCAAAACTCCTCATGGAACAATAACTGAAAGTCTCCCCACAAAAGCGACGACTCATCAAGAAACTGAGTCACCAGACACCACCAACGCAAAGCTGCTCTACGAAAAACATTGGCTACCAAATCCACTCTCTGATCAGTCGGTGTCTTCACAAGACTGAAAAGGATAACCATTGTCTAGCCAAACCTCTGCTGCCTGAGGGTCTGGATCACCACTAAATCTCAGCATTCTCTGCCTCTAGAACTCACGGAGTGCGCTCAACCTGCGCTCAAGCTCAGCCTGCTTTGCTGAAGCTGTCTGCTGCTCAACGGGTGGGGGTACTGCTACCAGCCCACCCAGAGAAAGGGGCTCACATGATGGGTCCTAGACTATGGCCTTGTAGCTCACAGGGTCTTCGTCACGAACCAAAGCTGGTATCCTGGCTGCTGTCTTCGCGGAGACATCTTGAATATTATCAAAGAGTTTCATGGTCAGATGAGCATATATGTATATTACAACAACAACAACGATGGGGAGCTAACTCAAGAAGGAAAATCTAAGACTCAATACTATGTAATTCACAAACCAATTTCCCTCCAACAAGTGTCTCAGCATACCGAGTTGACATGCGGGTTATCAGGGTCCTAGTGAATCACTACAAAAATACCCGGGTTTAGTGGCGGTTTTGTGGCGGCGGTTCACAAAACCGCCGCTAAACGTTTTCCGTGAAAGGTTTTGTGGCGGTTTATTAAAAACCGCCGTGAAACCCATTTTTTTTAAAAAACCGCGACCCTTTCCCCCACCCCTATCGCGTTTACCCCACAAACCCTCGCCCCTATTCCCCGATCCCCCCCGGCCCCAGCGACACCTGCGCCCTCCGGCGACCCCCGCACCCCCCGCGCCCCCCGTACCCCCCGCGCCCCCCCGTGCCCTCCGGCAAACCCCACACCCCCCTCGACCCCCGGCGACCCCCGCGCCACCCGTGCCCCCCGCGCCCTCCGGCGAACCCCGCACCCCCCTCGACCCCCAGCAACCCCCGCGCCCCCAGCGCCCCCCACGCCCTCCGGCGACCCCCACACCCCCCGCGGCCTCCGGCGACCCCCGTACCCCCCGGCACCCCCCGCGACCACCTTCGATTTTGGTAAATTTTAGTTATTTCTTGGTTCTTTGATTCGAATCATGACTTTGTTACACAATGTGAATCTACTGCAGGGTAGATACTATGGGTTTGGTTTAGAGCTTGAAGAATTATAAGCCATAAAACATTTTCAAGTTTTTAATGGGTTGATTAGGATTAATTCAAACTAAGGATACTTTTTTGGGTATTTTTATAAATCGTGGAATTCACACCATGAAAGGGGTTCATGACATGAATTATTTAGAACCAATGGTTTTTATCATGATTTACATATTACTCTTCTTCCATTCAATGTGAAAACCTCTCTCATAAATCCTAGAAAGATTTTAGATAATATTGGGTATCTTCCTCTACTAGATTTCTTTGCTTAGGGCATTTGATCACTAGTGTGGTGGGTTGTCTTTCTTTGGGTATGTGTAATATCATTCACTCTCTTTATCATTTATGTTCTTGGTTTGGTAGTGTTGTGTGATATGGTTTCGATGGTTTCATAAATAATATGTGTTATCAATCAATCCATTGTGGTTTTCCCTCATTCCTTTTCTATTTGAGGAATATCTGCTTGTTTTTAATTTATGTTGTCGAAGGATCTTAGGTTCCTTATGTTTATAAGGTAGGTGTATCTATACAAGTGGTTCTAATTTAAAATTTCCGTATATTATTATTAATTTCTTTGGATTGTTTCATGAAATTGATGGATTTAAATGGATTTTATGGAAAATATACATGTTTTTAAAGAGGTCGTTATTCAAAAATGGTTTTTCTCACGAAAAGTGGTTGACTAAATTCTTTAAAGGGTGGATTTGTTTTTAAAATGGATTTTCCAGCTTGAAGTCGAAAGGATTTATTATTAAAATTGTTTTATTATATGTGATCATGGTTTCAAAAAAGATTTTGAAAAACTTGGAACATTAGGTGTCCTTGGATGCATTGGAAATATACTTCTCACTCTTTTTTTATGTAATTCCACAAGAGGTTTTATGACACTTTTTTGTGTGTAATTCCACTGGAGGTTATATTAGTTGAATCCACCTTAATCTTGGATTGGGGATTCTCTTTCATGTCTAGAACGTAAACCCATAGTTTGGATCCCAAATGGTGGGTTTTTTCATTGATGATTTGTTTATCACATGATGGTATTTTCATTTTTACTTGCTCACACAGTTATATTATAGTGTATCTATGGTTGGGTTTTTCTATGACTACCCGATTTCTTTTATTCTTAACATATTCCTAGATTTTTTGTATATGATTTTTTATGAAAATCGAAGGATTATTTTAAAAAATTGTTTTATTTTATGAAAAATATATGTAAACTGGATTTATTTTAAAGATAGAGATATTGAATTTTTGATATTAGAACTTGTAATTTTCTCTTTTTGTTTACTATCTTTGTATAAAGATGGTTTGGTGGTGATAGATGGTCACATAGGGAGATGATAGTATTATCTATTTTATCTTTATGGTTTGGCCTATTTAGATTGAATTTTTTATACTAATGGATGTTTATCTTTATTTTTTATTTTAATTTGGTTTCATAACATTATTTTATAAAACAAGATACTACTTTCATTTATCTTTATTACACATCTCCATGTATAAGACCCTCTTGGGAGACTTGCCTAGTTTTCCCTAGTCGGTTCATTATAAATTGATATCAAAAGGAATATTGAGCCTGGAATGTTACGACACTTCATAGTTTTGGTTTAGTGTCATTGGTAGAATAGATTTAGTAGCACCAAAATTTAGTTAATATGTGTGGGATGGTGCCTAGACATCTCACCTCCATGTATGAATTCAAGTTACTATGGGTGGTTAGTTATTTTTGAAAATATTGTCACTTGGTCTTTGTGGTTGATTGAATAAACTAGATTTGGTGTCTATTTAATAAAAACTATTCCTTTCTTATGTTTTATATTTCATTAATATAATTCATAAATTCATAAAATTATTATTATTTTAAATCATTAATATGGATTATGGAAGTTGTTCTATGATTTAGGAATTTTCTCATGACTAAAGGGGTTTTCATCTTGTATTTGTTAGACGATTTGTACTAGAAGAGGTCTTATGAATCTAAGTGATGGATTTGTGAGATGGGTTTAATAGGAGAATCCCTTAGTGGTATCTTCTTTAGTGGAAGTTATAATATGCACTATTCATAATTTGGTTATGAAGGGATTAAAAACCCAAGAGGAGTAGTGGATCATGACTCATAATTTACTAACAAGAATCCACCTATCTTTCATGGTGATAATGGAATCTAGAAATATGAGGAGAGGATTGAGTAGATTGGTAGGAGATTTAAAATTCTAAAGATTCCCAAAGAATCTAAGGGGTGGGGGTCAACATATATTCTTGATGGATTGGGAAGTAAATGGTGAGACTCAGTTGTGCATGCTATATTTCATGAGGATCTTACGTGGGAATCCTTCAAGAAAATATATAAACTATAGTTTTATCCTAAAATGTTACATGTGGAAAAGAACTGATACTTTCTAACATTATAAAAATGGGAATGTATTGTTATAGTGTATTCCACTAACTTTTCTAGGTTGGTGAATTTCAAAGTGGATATTATTACCAATGTTTACATGAAATCTCTATGGTTTGGGATTGTTCTAAGTGTCTCCAAAGAAACCTGAGTGTGACATGGATTTATATTTATAGTGACACTTAATTTTGATATACCTGCACACTATTGTTTGTTTTATATTCGTGTACTAGATTATGCATTAGAAACCATTAGTGGTGGCCTACTTAATTTACCTCACACCATATTCAGTACATGTATTGGTACCCAGATAGTCTTCTTTGTCATAGGAAATACGACTTTGATATGGTTGGTTGTGTATGAAACCATTGAGAAACATCATTACTCTTGGTGGACATCTAAGGTCAAGCCTAAACAATCACATAATGTCTCAGGTTTAAAATGAATTATGATCAGTTTCGATCACACATCAATGGGGTGTTGTTTGAGGCAACATAAATGTGTGATTGATAGTGTTATAAATACCGACTGGTATCCCATTTCTAGATATGGAAAATAAAATAAAACATTTAATTGAGATGACCAAGCATGTGAGTACATGAGATGTTCAAGAAAGTTTTAGTATTTGTTGTGAGGGTGTGGAAGTAATCTGAGTGGACCAATGTATCTCATTAATGTAGTGGGGATAGAAATTGTTTGAGGCAACATAAATGTGTGATTGACAGTGTTATGATAATTGTGTATCCCGATATTCTTACTGCTCCTCAATGAGGTGTTCACGCTGTCTCCTAAGGACCAGACTTGTTTGGTTTGTCTGGGCATGCTAAGTAAGTGGTAAATGTGATCAATGAATCATCTTTATTATATTATGCATACTTTATGATCAATTGGTCATCTTTATTATATTATGATTCTGCAATCTTACACTATCGTATATTTTGTGTAGGCACATTGTGATATACATGGATAAAAGCTGGATCACATTACCGAGGAACACACCTCAGTATGTTAAGGGTTTGAATGAGTTTTTAGATTTTGCGATTTTTAATCGATCCGTTGAAGGGAGAATAAGATGTCCATGTCCTAAATGTAAATTTAGAGCACGGTTGAAGAGATATGAAGTTTATGAACATTTAATACTGAAGCAATTCCCTGGTCAATATTTGTGTTGGAATTGGCATGGAGAATCGAACAATACAGAAAGATTGAGCACTGATGTTAATCCACAAATGAGGTCCCAAGTTCACCGACAATGGATAATGAAATGAAAAACCTCATAAATGATGCATTCGGCACTGCAAGACACCACTATCAGCATCAAAACATATCAGAACAACCAGAAGATGGTGCTACAAATTGCAACGTGACAAGTGATGTTTTTGGGACTGTAACACAAGTAGATCAAGATTGGAACATATCATTGGATCCTCCTCTTGATTATGTAGAGCCAAATGTAACGGAAAATGTCACTGATAAAAATGTGTTTCATGATTTAGTTGACGATGGAAATCAAGAGTTTTATAGTGGGTGTTTGAAATATTCAAAGCTTTCATTTTTGCTAAAGTTGTACCATATCGAATGTCTATGCGGAATTACAAATAAGGCAATGTCCATGATATTGGAATTGATTCGTGATGCATTTCTTGAAGCAAAAATCCCAGAATATTTTTATGATATAAAAAAAGTTGTTAATAAGCTTGGTCTGAATTATATAAAAATACATGCGTGTCCCAATGATTGTATGCTTTATTGGGGAGAGGATTCAAGTAGACAGAATTGCAAGAAATGTTATTCTTCTAGATGGAAATAAAAGGGTGATGTTGGAAGTCTGACTGAACATAATTTCATGAAGAATAAGAAAATGAACACACCTGTAAAGGTTTTGCGTTACTTTCCTTTGAATCCGCGATTGCAATGATTATTCATGTCATCAAAAACCGCCGAAAACATGAAGTGGAATTCTGTAGATAATAACAATGATGGGTTAATGAGACATCCATGAGATTCCCAATCATGGAAGACATTTGATTCATTACATCCAGATTTCTCAGCTGATCTTAGGAATGTTCGATTGGGATTGGCTGCCGATAGATTCAACCCATTTGGGACTTTGAGTACAAGTTATAGCATTTGGGCAGTTGTTTGGATCCCTTATAATCGGCCCCCGTGGATGTGTATGCAATAATCATATTTTATCATTTCAATGATTATTACTGGAAAACAAATGCCTGGAAATGATATTGATGTATACTTGCAGCCTTTGATTGAAGAATTGCAGGAGTTATGGAGTAACGGTGTTGAGACATTTGATGTTTGTTCTAAAAAAATGTTCAAAAGGCATGCTGCTTTACTGTGGACCATTAGTGACTTCCCAGGGCTTGGGAATTTATCTGGTTGGAACACTTATACGGGTTTGTCTTGTCCTGTTTGTAACTTTGATTTTGAGCCCAAACGGCTACCTCACAGTAGAAAATGGTGCTTCTTATGCCATCGAAGATTTCTCGATGCATCTCATAGATTTCGGCTGAACAAATCAAAATTTAATGGTTTCATTGATCGTAGAACACCTCCAAAGTTGTTAACCAGTTCTGAAATATTGACACAGCTTCAAAATGTTGAAACAGAATTTGGGAAGGTTCATCATTGGAATGATAGCGGAAAACGGGTCCGAAGTGCATCGTGAAGTGAAATCAGAACGCAACAATAGAAGAAAAAAAGTATATTCTTTAAACTTTCGTATTGGGAATTTAATTTGTTGCGCCAAAATCTTGATGTGATGCATATTGAGAAGAATGTCTGTGATAATTTGATTTTCACATTACTTAATGAGCATGGAAAGTCGAAGGATCATCTTAATGCTCCCAAAGACTTACGAGTAATGAACATAAAACACGATCTCTGTCCAGATGAGAATGAAAAGTATGCTCCGGCCATTTTCGCAATGAAAAATAGGGATAAAGATACGTTCCTTCGAATTTTAAAGAATGTGAAGGTATCTGATGGGTATTCAAGTAACATCTCGAGGTGTGTTGACTTGAAGAATCGTAAGTTACATGGATTGAAAAGTCACGATTCACATATTTTGTTACAGCAGTTACTACCATTGGCATTGCGTACATTATTACCTGAAAAAGTTACTGCTGTTGTACTCCAATTCTGCACATTTTTCAGGCAATTATGTGAGAAAGTTGTACATCCATTTCAGCTTAACAACCTCCAGGAGAAGTTTGTATTGACTCTTTGTGCAATGGAGATGATCTTTCCTCCATCGTTTTTTACTATCATTATGCATTTAACTATGCATTTGGTTGAAGAAGTTAAATTAGGATGCCCCGTTCATAATCGATGGATGTATCCAATTGAGAGGTATTTTATTTATATGTTTTCCAGTTAAGTAAACAATTTTTGACATTTAAATAAATTCATAATATTATTATTTTATTTCAAAGATATCTTGGGCATTTTAAATCATACGTGAGAAATAAAGCTCAACCAGAAGGCTCTATTGCTGAAGGATATTTGGCCGAGGAATGCCTTAACTTTTGTTCCAGGTATTTATATGATATTGAGACAAGATTTAATCGAGTTGGACGTGTTGATGACACATCAACTCAATCTCAAATGCATCAGAAATCAAAAATATTTCCTGCTATTGGCCGATCAGTTGGGAGGACCTCAAATGTGACACTGACAGAATTGGAATTATTACAGGCACATAGATATGTGCTGATGAATAGTGAAATTGCAGATCCATTTATTGAAGAGTTTAGGATACAAACAAAGAGATGAATGAGAGGCCGAACATGAAATGAGAAAGATATAACGAAAGCTGTGAATAAAGAGCTTGTAGAATGGTTTGCACGACGTGTAAGTTCATAAATATTGCAATAAATAAGAATATTAGTTTGACACATAAAATTTGTAAATCTATTAAATTATATTTCTTTTTTCAGATCATTAATACTGATACTAGAGAAGACTTGTCAGAAGATTTGAAGTTTCTTGCTAGAGGTCCTATAAAGCAAGTTAGAAAGTTCGACGCTTATAATGTGAATGGATTTAGATTTCGTACAATTGATTGAGAAGTGGGTTTGAAAACACAAAATAGTGGTATATTTACATTTGATGAAGTGGGATACTATGGAAAGCTGCATGATATTATTGAATTAAACTACCATGGACATTTTTCTATTGTTTTATTCAAATGCAAATGGGTCGATATTATCAGAGGTGTTAAAAGAGATACATTGCAATTTACTTCTGTGAACTTCTCTCACTTGATGGATGTTGGTGATCATGAAATGCATGATCCATATATCTTAGCATCGCAAGAAAAAATGGTATATTATGTGAATGATGTTGTGGATGAAGGGTGGAGTGTAGTTACTCACGTAATACAAAGAGATTTGTATGATATGGGTGATGAAGTGGAATATTTGACCTCTGAAGTTGAATGTCATCAACAACAGGAAGCAGAATTATTTTTCCATCATGATATTGAAAATATTAGTCTTGCAAGGATGAATGAAGTGGATGAAGAAATGGAGCAGGAAACCGAAATTATTGAAGGGGAAAATGATTGTATGTATAATTATTCATTCATGCAGCAACCACTTGTTTCATTTCTGCAGTCATTCATTATCATTGTTATATATATATTTGGTTTGTTAGTACTGAGCATCTATTATCATTTTTAATTTTTTTTTTCTGCATAATTTTTTTGAAATATATATTCTGAACTTAATTTTATTTGATTAAATGACAGGAATGCCAAGGAGGAAGCGGTATACTATTTCTTCTAGTTCTGCGACGAATGCCGATCCATCTGGTTCACTCCCCACGACATTTGAGGCACCAGCTGCCTACACCCCCGCACCATCTCCCCCTGAACCATCTCTCACACCATCAGAGAGCCTCCCATTAGAGGCTGAGTTGTCGACTCCCCCTACAGGTGCCTCATCAGTTGGGCAGTGACAGACCCCTTCCAGTTCATCCCGGACACACTGGAGGGTCACAGTCATAGGTATAAATTTTAATTAAATAAATTTATTGCATTTTGTTTATACTAATTATTTTCTCATTGAAGATGAAAAAAATAAAACCATGGAGAAACACTTAAAAAGCTCAGATGTTTGGAACTTGAATGGCAAAAAGATAGTCGTGCCATTTGATTCTTATGGGGTCCCTACAGATGATGCTGCGGGGTTACTTGGCCAGATTATAGGTCAGTTGTCAGCGAAGCCCATTTCCCTTCCCATTTCATTTGATGATTGGAGACATATGCCTCCAAACTGAAAAATGAAGTTTTCGATTATCAAATAAAGGTAATTTTATTACATTATGGTTTAATTTAATGTCATGTTACTAATATGTTCAAAATGAATTTCTGTATACAAATGTTCTTCCACTTCACAGTTACTGATGTGATTGCACGGAAGTGGACTTTGAAAAATCTCGGTAAAAAATGGAAAGATTTCAAATGGAGATTGTGGTGTGATGTCAACGATACTTCGTTGACCTTGGAACAAATGTATGAAAAGCTACCCAGTGGGGTACCGAAAGAGAAGTGGAAAGTTTTTGTTGATAGACATCGTGATGAGAAGCGGATGGTATTGAAATATATATTATTATATTATCCTCATTTTACATTAATACATGTCTATGAAGAGGAGATGAAATTGGATACATTACTATTAAATTTCATTTTATTTATTTCAGGATCTTTCAAGACAGAATGCATCAAACAGAGCGAAGCAAGTCATACCTCACACGACGAGCTCAAAAAGCTTTTCTAGAAGCCGAATGTCATTGGTAATATTTTAAATAGTTTAAATATTTATAATACAATATTATCTATTAAATATATTGACTTTTTGATTTATCTTTGCTTAATGCAGTCACATAATTTAGGGCACGAAGCCTCCCGGACTGAATTGTGGTTGGATGTTCACAGAAAATCAGATGGCTCTTTTGTTAATGAGCCTACCAAAGAAGTTGGGGTATGAAGTCAAATTTTTAACTTATTATCAGTTTTTACTGTGTTAATATGTATTGATATTTGATTTATAGGTAAAAATTATATAACTATGGGATGCCAGTCCTGGGCAGTCCTACTCAGTCTCCCAGGATGACCCGGTTGCTCAAGTCCTTGGGAAGGAGCATCCTGGTAGAGTGCGCGGGATGGGTTTGGGACCCGTACCATCTGAGGTGTTTAGCAGGCCATCAGGGATTCTAGCCGCTTCTACTCCTGGTTATGGTCAGCCCATACCTGAAGATGCTCAGAGGGAGATTTCTTCTCTATGAGCCACAGTTCAAGACCAAGGGGCTCAGATATCCACTATGCAGAAAGAGTTGACTGATTTATATCAGCAGATGAGCAGATATGCCCCCAGTGGTAGTGCACCGAGTGGTGGTGAGAAGGTAAATCACAAAAAATCAAAATCATTTAGTTTGAAAACTTTTATTGGTTTTGTGTTTAATTATAAATTTGCAACAATATTTAATTTTCAATATAATCTTCTTACAGGTGGCGGCAGGAGATGGAGGTGGAGAGGGTGACGATGCATCATTAGACCATGAGTAATATTGTTGATGTGATCAAAAGATGTTTTATGGGTTATGTGATTTTTGTAACCTAGAATGGATCATGTGGTCCACGTAATGTTTTCCATGTTATGCACTTATTTTGTTTGATTAGCACAACTGATTCTCTCTTAATGGTTACATATCTTCTAATATATTCACTATTCTCTTTAAATAAGTCCTCTATTTCTCAAATATCTTCTTATGTGGTAGACTGGAGAGACATTATTTCCTGGAACTATAATTTCAATCATCAATATAAAGTATTTTATAACAATAATGTTTTAAAGGTTCTTATTCTGACTGAACATCAACCCATTTAATCCTCATTCCTCATCCTTATAGGACAAACGACTAGTAGTGATCCCTCCCCTCTCTTCTTTGGCAAATTTTGATCCATACACTTTAATCGTTTATGGAATCAAATATTTTCAATTAATATAAGTGGATAATTGTGTTTGGGAACCCTGGTCCCCATAGAAGGTATACCCATTAGAAACCATATTTTCATAAAAACATTCCATATTAATTTCTTACTCTACTAAGGGTTTTGTATATTTCGATTCCTACCATACCACAAGGTCCCCCCTTGTTCCATATTAATTTCTTACTCTACTAAGGGTTTTGTGTGGGGATAACCACGATTAGTAAAAATGATATGTGATAATTCCCATGAATATTCATTGAAGTCGTTATCTATGATGTTGTGGATAATTCATCTTATTGTGTTTCACTATATGGTTTAGGAAGTTGTATGGTGATGTTATTGACCAAATTGGTTGTGTAGTACAAGGGGATGTGATTCTTTGGTCGATTTTCAGGTATGTGATTTTGGTAGTAGTGAAATGTGCTATGAATAGGTTGTGGTACGTGGTTATGGGGTCATGGATGTGGTGTAGTGGTTGTAGAATAATGTTTTTGTAGAAGATTCGTTGATTTGGTATGTGGTGATAGAGTTTCATGATGGTTTTAAGGAGTATTTGATTTTGTGATATGGGTTGGGCAATGTGGTGTGGAAACAATGGTGGATGTGTGGTGTTGTGGTGATAGTTTTGTGAGTTGAATTAGTTGTAGCATGGAGTGGATATGTCAGTTTCTCGGTTATCCATGAGATGAACTATGTTGATAATGTAAATGATCTAGGTTAGTAAATAAAAAATATTTATTGGAAATAGATATGTTATAAATTAATCAAATGAAAATGTAAAGTGTTATGTGAATTGTAATGGATAAAAAATAAAGGTGGTGAAACATGTATGTGGAAAGTGGAATGTTGTGTTGATAGTGTTGTGATTGTCTTGGGTGATTCAAATAGTGATTTAATTGGTTGTGATTATTGATTTGTGTTATGGTGTGGTGATCTAATAAGCTCAAGTGTAGTTTATGTGGACACATAGGTTTGGTATCGTGGGATATCTATATACCATGAATGTTTCTATTATTTGATACACCAAGAATAATTTATATAAAATTACCACTACTCAAAGGTTTAGAGTTTTAGGTATTTTCACCAATAAATATGATGGTGGTGAAATTTAGGCATGGGTTCACACACATCCTCTCACTTCATTCAGAATTAGTGACACATGTTGGTGTTGGAGAATTCATAGAAACGATGTCATGTCCATGGTGCCTTCCGGTGTGAATTGATCTATTAGACCCAATTTTTATGAGTGATAAGTTATGTGTCTCTATGTGATATATTGTGGGGTAATTGATGGTAGGAGGAGGGGACAATGATTATGTCCATCACATTCATGATACCTTAAGACTCTTGTTCTAGTTTGGATGCCATTTGACAGAATATGTGTCCGTGGGTGGGAAGAGATGTTAGGTGGTAGTGTATTTGTCCACAAGTATGATTTATTGTGAAGTGATGGACTATGTGTCTACTGGTGGTATGTGATGTGATGTGATGGCCTAGGTGACTGCTATTGGGATGTGGTGTGATGTGATAGCCCAATTGTATACGGGAAGGATTTGATGTGATGTGACGTGGTTTGTTTGGATGGGATGAGAGCATTCCTAATTAGATATAAGGTTGTGAGAGTGGAAAAGTAACATTTAATCTATAGTGGGGTTACATTAATTTTTTGTTGAACACAGTTCCATATGATAATATTGGATCAATTATTTGATGAGTAATCCATAGTGTACAAAGGATTATTTAGATGAAATATATGGGGTTATATGGTTTATTCTATTTGAGTGCCAACACATTAACAAACCATTTTCACCTAAAATTGAAGACTTTATTAAGACCTAGATGATTATATCTTTTTTTTCTCGCACTACACATATATTATAGTTTTCAGGATACAAGAATAACTTTGGAGACTAAACTGGACATTACCAATTCAAATAGTATTCATGTTACTTAACTGGATTTTAATTATCATTTGGAACATTGGGATACTTTTATGGAATCAAATATTTTCAATTTTGATCATATGTAAACTATAAGTATAAATCCATGTGACCCCCAATCTCTTGTTTCATTTGATGTTATCCTGTGTTTCATTCTAAATCCATAATTTGAGGTATTTTGTATGCTTTAGGTATTATTATTGAATTGGATCAACTTTTTCATCAACATTAAATGAAAGGGTGTTTATGAATATTGCGTAGGTGGTGCATAAATGTTGTCCTTATTATATATATATTCTATGTGTTGTTTGGTTTGTTTTCCAGGGCAGTGGTGGAGTATAAATAGGAATGCATTTTTTTTCGGGTCAGCATTTCGTGGCGGTTTTAACCGCCGCTAATGTTTTACCACTTATACATTTAGTGGCGGTTTAAACCGCTGCTAAATGTATTCGGAAAATTGTTTAGCGGCGGTTAGAACCACCGCGGAATCACATCGGAAATTGTGGCGGTTTTAACCACTGCTAAGAAGGTGACTGGAACGCCAGAGTTTCGCGGCGATTATAGCCGCCGCTAATTAAATAGCCCTTAAAACCGCTGCTAAATTAACCAAAAACCGCCGCGAAATGAGGTACTACGACGCTTTTGTTTGACCGTCGCGAAATTCATAAAACCGCCGCTAATAGATTGCCGACGCCAAGTTTAGTGGCGGTTTCTGTAAACCGCCGCCAAACCATATAGCGGCGGTTTAAACCGCCGCTATATGGAAAAAAAACTGCCGATAAGAGGCGGTTTTCATGTAGTGAATGGATACGTCGGCCGCCGCACCATCACTGGACTCCCTGGCCTAAGAGCCGCTCTCGAGACACATTAACACTGTTTTCCTAAATCCCAACCAATTCTTTTTTAGGGACGTCTGAACAACGTCCCAAGGAACGAACCACCTATGATACCACTTTGTCATGATCGGACCCTACCCTGGCTCGAGTCGCAACTACCCCAAGCCCGCATCCATAGGCCAGGGGCTGGCGACCAGCGCTGAAGGCACAATAACTCGGGAAGGCCTTTGCCTAAGTACCTGTACACACACACGCAACACACTCAATTATAAAGTGAAGAGTAAAAGAAACGACAAGAAGAGTAAAAGAACAACAGATATATATATATATATACCACAATAGTGAATCAACCTCTAAACAGTAAAAAGTAAAAGATGAAGGTACACTGAATAGAAAAGGGGAAAAACATGCGCCCAACCCAAAATTGCCACAACCTGGCAACAGGTAAACAAAATAAACATAGCTAGAAGGGTCCCCCACCTGGAACCCGACTCCGACCACCGCACGCGGTCCAAGCTCCCGGCTCCTACGCTCCTCTGACGTCACGACCAACCTGTCTGTGGTTTGCAAGGGCACACCATGTGCGGGAAAAGCCCAAGCAGGGGTGAGTATAAAAATACTCAGTAGGATATCCCTAAGGCTTGAGGGAGTAACAAAGGAGGTACCGAAGGGTGAGTAGTAGATCAAACATGAAAAGTAAAGGAGTGAAACCGAGAGTGCAGTAAAGAGTACAGTAGTAAAGAGTCCAGCTCAACCCAACAATAAAAAAGAAGGTAGGGTCGTCCAGACAGAAGGACCTGGAAATAGTGAGAAGATGAACTTCTCGTCGAGTCTTCACTGCCTATATCAGGAGAGTAGACACGTCTAACCATGAGAAGCTAGACACGGAAAGCACGTGGCATACCCCGCGCGTCTTCACCTCTCCTGGAAGGAGAGTAATCCGAAACCCATGAAGTGGGTACCAGAACAAGGTATATACATAACCATATACGAAAACAAGAAGCCCGAACAAGATCGTAAGGGGATCTACATACTGTAGATCAACCCAAGAAAGTGAGTAGCCAGTAGTCCCAGAAGAAAAAGCCACCGATGCCCATCATCCCGCACATCTGCCCCGAACCGCAAGTCAAGGGGATCAACTCACGACACCTTGACACTATCCTCTTTGGGAAGCCCTGACTCACCCGCACAGTTTTAGGTCACGTCGCAAGGACACGTCTTGGTGGAAAAAGTGCCCCTCACACTTGAGAGTTCTGGGGGAACATCAAACCCCATCATGTCACTACCCCGCAGTCGAGAGGTCTGCTCAGAGTCAAAACTGTCACATCGCTGACCCATACAAATGAGGGTCCCGCTCTGGTAGTAACGGAGTAAAGACACAGACAAGCCTAGTGGAAAGGACTGAGTCTGGATTGTCAACGGTTGACCCACTGCCCAACCCTACTGGACGGTAATTCATAATATGATATCGGGTGACCCAGTGCCCATGCCTACTGGAGGGTAAACCCTAGAAAGATATCCGGTGACCCACTGCCCAGCCCTGCTGGAGGGTAAACCCTAATACATCATCAGGTGACCCAGTGCCCAGCCCTACTAGAGGGTAAACCTGGAATAAGTCGTTAGGCAACACACTGCCCAGCCTTGCTGGAGGGTAGACCTGGAAGAAGTCGACGAGTGACCCACTGCCCAGACTTGCTGGAGGGTAAACCCTAAATATGTCGACCGACAACCCACTGCCCAGCCCCGCTGGAGGGTAGACCTGAAACAAGGCGACGTGCGACCCACTGCCCAGCCCTGCTGGAGGGTAGACCCTCAAGAGTCGTCAGGTGACCCACTGCCTAGTCTCTGCTAGAGGGTAAACCCTGAGAAGTAGATGAGGAACCCACTACCCAGCCGTGCTTGAGGGTAAACCCAGAACTGCTCTGGCCATCTCTACTGGATGGTGCAACACTGGCCAAATGAACACAGAGTGGGTATCGCACAACCACTCGACTCCAGAACAAAAAAGGGGAAACCAGTCAACCCTGCTGGACAAAAAAACGAGCACAGAGCCAGGAGAAGACTTAACCCTGCTAGTCAAAAGTCATGAACTGAGGAACTCTCTGCATCACGAGTGGTTAATAGTACGTAAAGTAGAACACGACACGCACCTGAGGCCCCCACGACGTGTGGCCCCAAGTCAATCCCAACCAAGCGCACAACCGTTCTTGGGTACAAATAACCACATGTACCTCCCAGCGTTCTTGCATACTCCATGAGTATGCCACGTCTCCATCCTAAAGGATAACATGCACACCGCCCCCAACGTCAACTCGAAGGTGTAAACATAAAAACTCCAACTTTCCCCCTCAATGGATGAGGAACAACTAACCACATCTCATCAAGCATTTACATCACTCACACGAGAGTGCACACGATCACACGCCAAGGGTCGATCATAAACACAGTAGAAGAACCTCCAACGGGGCACCTTCACATTTCCACAATTAATAAGATCACGTAAGAGGCTCCGCTCACCTGAACAGATTACACCGTTGTAATCCTCGCAGAAAAACATGTGAGATAGACTACTTACATGCCTCAAATGGATATCCCACGGAAAAGCCACCAACACCGCCTCACGCTTGAATGGCATCCTGTGATCCTGAGCCTTGGCCCCAAAAATAGTTAGGCACATCGCACCATTGCGATCCCCTTGAGAAAACACGTCAAAAAGACTTCTCACTTGAGCGCAACAGATATCCGGAGAAAAAGATGCATTTCGGACCACCACACATGAGCGGTGCTACATGAGACACGCATCTCGGTCCCGTAACACAACGAACAGATCGTACCGTTGTGATCCTCTCGAAAGAGTACACAAGTTCGACTAATCACTTGTCCAAAATGGACACCCGACGATAAAGCTGGAAATCACCGTCAACTCCTGAAATGACCCTCACAGAGCCTGCACTAGCTATGCGGAATTAAAGCGGGAAGACTACACCAATGCAATTCCCTTGAAAAAACACTCATATTCGACTACCTGCATGCCCCGAACAGACACCCGAAGAAAAAGTCGTTAAACGCTGCTCGCAGCTCAAAAGACGGGTCGTGGGCCCCATGCCTCAAACCTGGTTTCAATCCCCGAAACCACCCTGGAAAACTCCGCCTTGGAACCAGGGTCCCAACGCCACTGACGGCGCTCAAAATGGACTCCGAACACGTCTGCGCCTTCCAAAACAATATCCCCCAAGAAAACGTCAATTCACTTAAACACGCGTCGTGCCTCCAAGGCCCCTCGTTTCGGGAGTTAAAAATTCCGAAAACCATCTCTAAAATTTCTCCTCATTTAAAGGAATGCTTCGCCGCTGACGGCACGAGAATTCGACACCGTACTGCATTTTAGGTGTGTTTTAGTGTTTTTATCGGACCGAAACGGGGGTCGGGCCGGTTCATCCGGCTCACCCCAACCTTGGATAGGCGGTCCGCGGTCCCCCGTGCGGACCGCCCCGAACCGCCTGGATCGGCTCGGCCGGTCTGGCTCCTCTAACAGGGTCCCACAATCGCGGGTCCTATCTGCCATCAGGGGTCCAAAGACCCCGATCTTCTCCAACAACGACCGACCAAAGGCTGGTCCTTCCCCCACGTCGCGCCCCACTGGCGCAAGCTACCGACGACTGCTGCGACTGGCACACGAAGCCCCTTCCGCCCCCCGCCTGACACCCGCCGCACCAGAATCTTCTGTCAAGGGCCCCGCCACCGCGACCTCTAACCGCCCTAGCCCGCACCGCCGCGACCGCCACCCTGGAACGCTGCCCCGCCGCCTGGACCTCGCCGGACCACCGGAAAGCCCCCAAAAACTCTTGAGATTCCCACAACATTCGCCGGACCGCTCCGGGATCCTCCAAACATGGATTCCAACTCCAAAATATGAGATGTGAAGAAACAAATGTATACTAACCGACCATGGTATTTTTTTTGAATATTTAACAGCAAATCGATGTATAAAATTGGATTGAAAGGAAGGTTCAGAAATGAAACGTAAACCAAAACCTCCTTCCTGTTGGGGCTTTGCCCGACGCTTCACGTCGATCCGCCGGACTGCCACGCCTCTCCAGAGAGGCAGTGAAGAGGGGAGGAGCTCATCCTTCTTCGTTGGGAGCTCCTGGCACCAGGGAAGAAGAACAAAGAGAGGGTGAGGGGGGTTAACTGTTTAAATAGAAAACACTTAAACTCCCCGCCCGTAGGCCCCATATCCAAACCCTCAGCGGGGTCAAGGTTAAGCCTCCACTGGGGTAAACACCCCCTCCCGAGCACAACGACGGTCTTGGAATTTCAATCTGAGGTCCCGTTCAAAAGTTATAAAACTGAACGCCCAAAGCCGCCAAATTACGAAAATGCCCCTGGGGCCATTTTTCATTGACAGCTCGCGCCCGCAAAAATTACCTCTCTCCTTGGGTAAACGACATACTCCGAACTCAATGATGCCCTTGGTTTTCCAATCCAAGTCACTGTTTAAGAGATACTTGAGTTTCACCATTAAACAAATAAATAAATAAATAAATTTACCCGTTTAACGTTCTAAAAGCAAGCGAGGGGTCCAAACATCCCGCGCTGACATGTTTTATGTCATTCCTAGGGTAAACACACCTTTACGGACCCATATGTACACTCAGATCTCTTATATGAAGCACCGTTTAGGTGTTATCCAAATTATTTGGTGTTTCTAGTGTGAACGCACTGAAAATTTAATTCCACCCACTCTAGGTCTCGGAATTGCACGCCGTCTGAAGGCGCTACTCTGGAATAATATCAAGAATATTCTGAAGTCTTTCACAGCAAAAACTGAGTTCTTAAAAGGGTGATTTGAATCCACATTCCTATATTTTCATTATAGGTTCCTTAAATATAGAATATTTATTTCCATTGTTGTAAGAACAATAAATCATGTGTAAATTCTTCACATAATGTCCTATAATATAAAGGACACATGCATGAATCATGTACAATTACTTTGGTAAAATACTCTATACATGTCTATCCATCTGAGGAAAAAACACTATGATAAGGAACAACTAAAAGATATAAGCAGATTCAATTCAATTTTACATACATATGATGAAATGAGGAACATATTTTTACTCCATGAATCCTCAAAATCTATTTAATTTATTTCATTTAAATAAATAAAATACACATGAATAAATTATATCTATGAAATAAAATTTTATTTCCAAAATACCTACAGAACCAAAAAACTATATCTTCTCAATTCTATTAGAAAATAAATTACAAAATTCATAGAGATATCCTTTAACTTCCACTATGTAATATCCAAATTCTATAACAAACCAACCAAAACATGACGCAAATCCCCAAGCATCTGATTAAAAACACACATATATACAAAAACTACCACTAACCTCTTTATACTTGACAATTAAAATATCTACTTCAAGGAATGATACAATTTTTAAAATACGCATATGCACTTCTATATGTGTATTTATGAAACTCACACAATATATCATACTTCATAACTCATATAATGAAAAACAATCCATAGAATAACAACTGATGATATTTTTCCCCAACCATCTATCAAGAGAATCCCCATGCATGAAATAATATCCCTAAGATTCGACCTCAGAGACACCTAAATGAGAGTCTACCACACACTAAAATAGTGAAAATCATATATTATCATTTATTATACACAAATAATAGCACCAACTTCATATATATCCAAATGAAATGTTATATGATTTTACATCATTATTAACTCGTCATGTAATTATCAAATAATAATTTATATGATCTTATGATTAAAGTATCGACTATGATATTATATTTTCCACAAGAATGTGAGATTTAGAAATAATTTTACATTATAAAAAATACAAATATAAATAGGTAATGATAAAAAATTTCAATAAAAATATATAGTGATATCTATTTTGTCCAGTTATGGAAAATTGAACTCTACATGTAGGTATTGTATTCATAGAGTCAACATTATTAAAATATAATCCAACTCAATATTAAGAGTTACATATTTTCATACATTGTTCAAGAACATCATAGACAGAGAAGATATAACCATCATCTTCTAAAAAATAAATAATTGAATCTGTTATATAAATCCTAAAAATGAACCTATGATATGAACCCTTCATTTGAAAAATCATGTATATGAATGATATCTAACATCTTCAAAAATCTGAATGATTACTATCATTGTAGCGTTTGAATGAAATTTTAATCTTTCATGTTCATGTTTTATAGAGGTGGTCGAATTTAAGAGAAAACAGATACAAACCTTCAAAAAAATCTATTCTTGTTGGGAATGATACACACCTTAGATACATTCTTCATAAAATCTAAATAAATAACATCCTTAATCCAATATCCATAAAAACAACACAATTTTAAGAGAATACATTTTCAATGAAATCATATTCTCATTTCAATAACTTATATATCGAAATATTTTCTAATAACAGATATTAATGAACTTGTTTTAAAAGGATCCTCAAATTATCAACATATTCTTTATAAATAATCAAATAAAGTAATATATTTAAAAAAAATGATAAAAAATGGGCCTCAAATTATAATATATAAATCCAATAGACACTACAGGCTCATTGGTAACTCAAAATGGAATAAAAAAAACTTAAAGTGTTTATAGTGATAGTAGAATTGAGTATTCTAAATATCAACATCCTTTATCATCATTTGATGGTTCCATAACAAAAAATAAACATCTTACAATGAACTCAATTCCATTAATTAATCACCAATATCATCAAAACATGGTAAGGGACTCATATTCCACATAATCACTTGTTTCAATTACCAATAGTTGATGAATATCCTCAAACTCCCTTTAGATCTCTTAGTAAAAAGCATTTGACATTCCCATGGAGTACCACTATGGTGGTTAAAACCCATTTTAATCAAATCATAAAATTGAATTTTGTATTCTAATATCATTATGGGTTTCATGAGATAAAAACACATAAATTTCATAGGTGTTCACAGATGTAGATCAATGCCAACGTTAGGCTTCAAAAATTGTAAAAAACATTATACATTTTTAGGGGATATTTTAAAAAAACTCCCACCACTATAGGAAAATTCTTCACCTCCACATCATATGTGTAAATCATTAAACAAGTAATTTGAGAGGTAATAATTTTTGGTTCAATATAAAAATAATATTGTTTTAGTCAGATTTCCCACTAAATATCACATCAAATCTATCCATTATCGACTATGAAAGTATCCTTAAATAATATTTAATATTTTATTACACCACATTTAACAAATCCATACCAATTATATCTCAGAGGGTTTTCCTTAATCAACTATTCACATCCATAGGTCACCAAAACAAACTTCTACTAGACCCCCATAAGATCAGTTGTCCTGATTTAATGAAAATTCCCCCTAGTTATTCAATTATTTTTTCTATGATAATTATATTGTCTTGAAGATAAATTAAATTACAATATTACATTCCCAAAGTAAAATGATTAGTGTCTTCAGGAAATTAGGATCATAAAATTTGAATACATATAAAATAATAAATATTATTTAAATACATCATTATAGTTCTCTTAATATCTTCTATAATCTTCTTAGTTTATGTTATAACCTGAGTACATACATTAATTAATGTGTTAGTTAAAATCCTAGTATGGGTAGGGAAAAAGGAAAGAACATGAGATATGAATCAGGATTATCCCTTGGTGAGAATAATAATAATCAGTATATAATAAGCATATGATCATTAGTATAATCTTGAAGAAATATTCTAATATTGAAATTGAAAATATCACATGCATAAAAATGAAACACCATAAAACAATGAAAAAATATAACATATAAAATGTGAACCTAACTAGAATCATTTTCATGCATATGATTTGGGTATAAAGATTTTTAAATAGATTTTGAGCAAATATATATTCATTTTAACACATAATATATACAATATTCTATGTTATATGAATTTAATCCATGAATTTTATTAAATTATAACTTTAGGACCACCCATAATATCATAATATTTTAAAAACCAAGAAATCAAAATAGAAAGAAATCATTTATCAGTCATAAACATGAAATAAAATAATTTGAAAATAATTTGATTCATAATGGTCGAATAATAAATATATAAGTGAATAAAACATGAATATTACCCAGAAAAGAAGGGTAGAACAAAATTTAATTCATTTAAGGATGTTTTTAAAAATTAATTTTTCATACATCTCGAAGAGGATCAGAATGATCATTAAATGAATAAACAAGAGTCATTATGAGAAAACATTTTATCATTCATCATGATGTTTGATTTTAATTAATCCCAATATAATGACCACATTCAATCCCAATTAATGAAAATGAAATATTTATGAAATAATTTTAGATGTTATTTAAGGTATTCATGATGAATACAGAGATTAATAGGTGAAAAACTAAAAAGGGAAGAGTTGGGTTTGAGGGAATATTTACCATTAGCCCCTTTTTGTTTTATCACATTAAGAGGTCATGTATAATATAGTTGTGTTTATTGAAGGACTAACCCAAAAGTATGTAATATTTAATTTTTTCATTCATGATCATTTAGAATATTTATTTTTTTATTACTATTTTATTGAATAGAGAATTGATTTTATAGATTTTTATTTTGAAAATAAACTGTTTTTATTTGATTTTTTTAAAACCACTCTTTTTTTGAGCAAAAACTTCACCATACACGAGAATAACAAACCACCAAATTCAAAAGAAAACTTATAAAAAATTCAAAATTGATAAAAAATTCAAAATCATGGATAGATAACCTCCTCCAGAAATAGAGACTGTATCACCAAATCCTCAATCCATGACCCCAATGCCATCGTCCCCATCGTACCAACAACAGGATGCTGAAAACATCATAACCTTTGAAACTATTTTCATCACCACCCATCGCTAGAGCCAGTGACCGGAATAAAATAATTGATAATAACCAATGATCCTCTTCAAATATAAAGCTGCCTTTTAACCTCATCAAGATCGTGAGACCACATCGTAAAACTAAAAAATACTACCATCATCTAAACCTCGTAGAAACACTAGAAACAACCATCTAACAGAGAAGAATGCTACTATCAAGAGGCACTGTCTAATGTTACCCAATGAATCCATCATCCTCACCACCATGTCACTGAGGATCATTATCATCAATATAATCGGCTCCTTCAAAAAACACACAGATAATTGATCGATATAGCAAAAAAACAACATCCACAACCATCATCAGTAAAAAACAAGACATAAAGGATGAAGAAAGTAGGAAAAAACCAAAAACAATATTTGGGATTGAAATCCAAGTGATAATACTGAAATAAAGAAAACATCTAGGAGATCTAGAACAAGAGAAAACTAGATCATGAAAAAATAATGCGGGACAAAACCTAAATAGAACATGGGATTGAAACCTCAAGAAGAAGGGACATCTCCGTTAACGCCTAGAGATTTGTCATCCGCCAAATCGATAGCCAAAAACATCATCATATCTTGGGCCCCAAATCCAAACTAGAGAGGACCTAAGGAACCCAAGATCAAATTACAAAGAGGAGGACATAGAGAAAATTGGAGCATCATCACAGAGCAGGGAGAGTCAATCAAGAGGGAATACAAAACTAAGAGTGAGAATCACAGAGGAATTATCTCTATCAGGGAATGCTGAGAGTAGTAGCGCAGTGATCACCGTCATGGAAAGAAGAAACCCTAGGAGACTCAGGAGAGGCAAGGAGAGTATGGAACCATCCTTAGTGAAATACTTATTTATTTAGATTTTACTCTGTATATTTTAGTGTAACAATATTTACTATATTAATTAAAAATTACTATAATTAACTCCCTAGAATAATTTTTTTTAATTTTTATATATTATATATTAGTTACTATTACCATAAATGAGAATGTTGATAAATAAAGAATTTAAATTGTCAATGTATGTGGATAAAACTAATCATTAACATGATATAATGAAAAGAGGGGAGGGTGATTATATTTATATTATGGATGGTTTTGATATATATAAACCATTTAATAATAATATAATCATTTTTGTACATTTTATTTTTTAGGATGATTTATAAATAATAGATAACGAGAGTATGATGAATAAAATGAAAATAAGTAGATTGCACGGTTGCCTCTTCATTTATTCTTACTCCCTTTCTATGAAATTAAATCCATAGGGGATTTGAGTAGGATGACACAATTACAACCCTATTGATATTAGAAGGATTAAGAGTATTTAATTAGTATAATATTTTTATAATATAAGTGATTTTACAAGGGGATAGACTTGGTGTATTTATACTTCACGGGAGGGGTATTCATGGTAAAAAATATTTAAAAACTTATTATTTCAAAATTACAACATCAACTACTATCAATATTTGAAAATATGAATCATATATTAATAAAATTTTATGATTTTGATAGTTTTATGAATTTACATAGAAGACTTTATTAATTTATACATAAGTAAATAAATAAAATTATGATATTTATTAACTTTTTTGATATTGGGAAATTAATTTTTAGGTTTACAAATTATGTTTATATTTTTTAAAATATTAATTCTTCTTGTAATTAAATTTTTTGTATATACATCAATTTTATAATTTATTTCATCCATATTACATCATTATTTTTGTATTATGCTTTTAAAAATAGTATTTTTACTAATCAGTACAAAAATCATGTTTTTACGAAATAATCAATATTTCATTGTTGTAAAATGTCAATATGTTGATTCCAAAATAGAAAATTATATTCCAAAAACAATATATGAACATTTTTCATTTTAATATTTAATATGAAAATTATAGTTTTTAAAAATACACAAAAATAAACATCATTAAAAATGTTTTTATAAATTAGATTGACATTTTAAATTTTAATTAAATTATAATATTTATCTTAAATTACATTATTCGTATTAAATATTTTTTTAAAAAAATATTATGATTAAGGTTCTAAAGTTACTAGTCTAAAAGATTAATTAATATTTTTAATAGTCAGTTTAATATTCATAACGTGTATATTACTATTCCAAATAGTATTATTCTTATACCAAATGATTTTTTTGTGTTATAATTATATCAAATAAATTATATTTACATTCTTATACATTCACTTAAATTCCCATATGGTTCTATAATTAAACATTACTTAATTTTCAGATAATTTAATTAAATGACATTCAATAACATGGAGGATTATTTCAGGATTAGATATTTACTGAATTAGGCCATAAAATATATATATCGACATGATTATTACAATTTATACACTTCTACTAACTATCAAATTTTTTCATAATACATAAACATTTTAAAAAACATGTTTTTGTATCACACATAAACATTATAATTATTCCATGATCCCATCGTTGATTCTATTATACATTAAATCCTATAATTTTTTTTTCAAATGTTGTGATGAGCATAAAAATATCAGTATGGTATATAAAAATATAGAAAATTGATAGCTTTGCAAAAACATGTAAACCACAAATAAATTATCAGAATGTAATACATTTCTCCTTTATAAAGTAGTAAATAATTTTCACTGAATATAAGTTCAATTATTTCCCTTCATAAAACGAAATATAACCATAAAACCCATAGAAATAATTCATTACATATAATAGGTATCTTGTGACATAACAATACATAAATGGAATATCCATACAGTCAACTACAACATATATCTTTATTACAAATGTAATTAACATATTATCGACTTCTATACACAATTAATTGGAGCTTATAACATAACCCCCAACGTTAGTATATCATAGAACCTATAGTATTTGGTTTATCATGTAACCACTCATCTTTGGTTTATCACATAACCACCCATCAAATGTCCATGTACCATTATATAATCATATAACATAAATGATAGCAATTATCAAACTTTCACTGATAAAATATCATTTTCATTCACTAGAAATCATTTCTAGATAGTGAAATAGCCAATACATTTTCAAATCCATTTTCAATACCAAAAAACCAAAAAAGTAAATATGGAATTTCTTTTCTTTTTAAAAAATATTTCATTTTAAGGTGGAAGCAAAATATCAAATAACAGTTCAAATGATGGAGTGGCCATGCGCTAAAAACGATAAAAACATTCATTTTTTATTTTAGTAAAATGATTCCGAAAAAAATATTCCCTTTGTATGAAATTAAAAGTCCAAGTGGTTTATTATACACCATATAATGGATGTCGTGTATAACTTAAAATAAGCCTCGATGAAAGGATATTGAGGCGAAGTCCCTTACATTGTGTTTGAATCATCACGTACAATCGATATGTTCTTAAATAATAATCCAAGGTTATTTAATAATTTATTTAGAAAATTTTTCTTGTTTATTATATCTTATATATCACTTATTACCATGTTAAAAAAATATATAGTTATTTACGTCCATATCAGAAGTTTTTTTGATATTCAGTACTTGAGTCGAAAATGAACTTGTTTTGGTGTAAATTTTCCATGGGGTGAAAATTAAACCTCCATAATATTTTTAATGATTTAAATAACATATATATGACATGTTTATGTATTTTTAATATCATTAATATTTGGAGATAATAAATGTAAGACACCGTTCATGGAGAGAGTAGGCCGAATGAATGCACGAACACTACATCCTTTTCTTTTTCATATTAATGGAATTAAAAATATATGATACATAGGTTTATTATAATTATAGTATAATATATATGTTATATATGTTCCATAAGTTCATTAAATCCATCCTTAAAAATTTCCATGTATGGAATTGTTGAGTTATATTAGTTTAAGGGCACGGTAGTCCACACTTCTTCAAATTGAATTGTCGTATCTACAAATTATGAAAAGAATAAATGTATGTTAAAATAAAAATTAAAGAGAAATAGATCAAAAATAAATATCATAAATATCATATATAAATACGGTTCCATAATAATGTCTACTGTGAGAGGATGTGGGAAAAAATTGAACAATCATTGTTTCGGGAGCCAGTAGTTCGCCATACACAGAAATAGTATGTTCTATATCCATTAGGTAGTGGTGTGTGTAATTGTAGTTCTAAACCATAGAATAAAACCATAATAATATATTGTGGATAATTTTTTCATTATAAAATAAATTAATAATAAAATATTTGGTGTTTGAGGAGGAGAAAATAAATGAATGGTTTTTGAGAGAAGACGCTACCTCTAAATCTGGTAACTCCTTTTGATTTGAGCCAAAAGGATTTCTTGAATTGCATGATGTCCAAGGTAATGATCCTACGTATAAGGAATGGATTTTGGGAGATTATTTTATCATATTTGGAAGAATCTAGGGGATTTATAAATGTGGGTAAGTTGGTAGAAGTGGGTTATTTTTATAAGAGGGAGGAGGGTCACTTTAGGAAAGTCATGAAATATTATAATACTATAATTTGATATCAGAATTATAATAGCTCAAAAGTGATATATTTAGAGGATTATATGAGGAATGGTTGTAATCCACTCAACAAATAAGTTCTAGACAAGTTTATGTCTCAAATTTAACCTTTTCCTTTTTTAAACATAGTTAAATAAATAAACTCTTACCATGTTTTCTTGTAATTTTACACATAATGGTATATATAATCACTATAAAATAACAAGATAACCTAATGTGGGTCATTAATTACATTTATTACATTATCTAGATCATTTGGAGGAATCATAAATTTTTATGACTATTATATAATTTAATAAAATATTATTTTCTATCAAAACTCAGTTTTGCAAATTTTGACACTATTTAGTAATTGATTTTTATAATTTCATAAAAACATGATTCATTTCAAAAAATAACATTTAATAGAAGATAAAATATCATATCCATACATAAAATTCGTGTCTGGAATCAAAAATTTCAAATTAAATTTATTTTAATATTTATGATATCATTTATTTGAATCATTCATTAATAAAGTAATCACATCATCATCATTATTTCTTAACTAATTTTTTTTAATAAATGTCTAAAAATTATATATGAAATACCATGATGTAGGAAATAGTTTTATATTTCTAATGGATATTTATAGTTATAAATATATATATTATATAACCATATATTAATATTGATTTTGTAAAAAGATACATGTTTATGTAGTATTTCTCTTTACTATAAATTAATTATTGTATCATGTAAATATCACAACCTAGTGGATTTAAAAATATAAACATTCATCATAAGGTTTTTTTGTCACCCATGACTCATCCTATGACATTAGGACATGCCGAAGTGTAGTTTTATTTTATTGTTATATTATTTATACCCTTATTCACCTAATTTACTATGTTATCATGGTAATAAAAAATAAGTACTGAAGTTATTATTCATAGTGTTTTAAAAGAAGAGGTACATATTAACATAATTTTTTCATTTTGATTCCACATATTGAATAAATTTTTTCAAACTTAATACACATTATTTTTATTACTTAATTTAAAATTAATTCTTGTTGTTAAAACCTGAATGTGGGTTTTTAATAAGTAACAACTACAAAATGATTCCAGGAGTTTATTTCCAAACTAAATGTGAAATTACTTATAATTACCAAAACTAGATTAAATGATAAAAAATTATCTAAATATAATTTAAAACTAATTCAAATGATAATTTTTCAAAACCAATATTTTAGATGAAAAGGCAGTTTTGAATTAAAGGTGAAGAAATTTTCAACATTCATTAAAAATGAATTTTATAAAAAGAAATATCAGTTTTTCAACAAAAGTAAATTCTGATGTCCTAATTCAAAAGAATAAGTATATTTTGTAAAAAAAATATAAAAAAGTGGAAAAAATTATTTTAAAAATGGTTCTCCACTATATGGTGGTAAAAAGATCTTTTAAAAATATTAGAGTATTTTATGTTTAAAAATGGATTCATTCTCATTTTAAGCCTCTAAAATTTGTTGGATAAAAATAAAAACAATTAAAAAATGTGGAATCATATTGTAGTTATTTATTTTCATTCTCTCCAATACATTGTCTAGTTGTTAACTCTAATTTAAAATACATATATTAATATCTTATTATTTTTCGGTGTAACTCACTGTTGTGTGAAGTGTAAGATTTTAGAAAATATATATTTGCATGTCGAGTATGCTATCAGACAAAGAGTATCCTTTAACATAAAACTAATATACTATTCATAAATATTAATATATATATGAAATGGTATTAATCTATAAATACATGGGAAGTTACATCCTCCCCCCCTTTTGAGAGTTGTGTCCCTGAAATATTATTTACTTATCAAATAAGTTGGGGGTATTTCTCCATCATTGTTTTTTAAATTTTTCATGGTTCCTCATCAACAAAATGGTTTTTCAAAAAAAAAAAATTACCTGTTGAATCACCTTATTCTACAACACATTCTCTCTATAGTCATGAATCCGTTTTGATTGTTCCTCATTGAAAAAAATATCTTTCAACTGAACTACCTCTGGGCTCAATACATGAGATGGATCTGGCATATACATTCATAACATTGAATCATGAAAACATTGAGTACCTGGGATAAAAATGTAGGTAAATATGCTCATAATGCACCTGATCTTACTTTCTCTAGAATTTCATAGGGCCAAATGAACCGCATAATCAACTTCCTTTTCATACCAAAACACACCACACTCCTTCATGGTTTAACATTGAGAAATACATGATCACCTACTTGAATGAATGATCCACTAGTTATCTGCATAAATTTTTTACATGCTTAGAGATTTTGTTATATCCTCCTAAATCAACAAATCCTTTTTTCCATCTCAAGTAACAATTCTATTCCCATCAACTTCTTTTCTCCTACTTCATCTCATGAAGTTGGAGTTCGACACCAATTCAAAAATAATTCCAAAAATGGTGCCATATTTACCATGGAATAGAAAATTTTATATTATGAAAACCCAAAAAAAGAAATATGTTTATACTTATATACTTGGTAATCTAGTGAACATGCATGTAGCATATATTTCAATATATGATTTTTTTTCATTCTGACTACCTATCTGATTGAGGAATAAAAGCTATACTAAAATTTAATTCAGTAACCAATGAATTCTAAAGGAATTTCCACAAGCTAAAACTAAACATCGGATCACGATAAGATATAATGGAGTGGGGGTAATCCATGTAACCTTACTATATCTTTAATATTCAATCGATAATGCTTATCTTGAGGTAGAGTATATTGAATAGGAAGAAAATATAAATATTTAGTCAACTAATCCACAATAACCCATATTTCATTATTACCTCAAGATTTCTTCGATAATCCCACAACAAATTTTAGGGATATATTTTCCCATTTAAATTCTAGAACTTCCAATGGTTGAAGCATCCCCTTCGGGAATTGGAATTATTGTTTCACCTATTGACAAGTCAAACATATCATGATGAAGTCAACAATGTCTCTTTTCATTCCATCACACTAGTAATACTCCCAAATATCATATACATATTAGTACATCCATGATGACATGAAACTGGAGAACTATGATCTTCACATAACAAATATTATTACAAGTGTGAATCAAAAGGCACACATAATCGCTTCCCAAATATCAAAAAACAATCTTTATTAATGTTAAATTCTAGCATCTTACCCTTCAGATCCAATTCAATTATTTTCTTTAAAATCATTATCTTCCTTATACACTTTCATAATTCTATTTGATAGAGATGATTTCACTAAAAAATGAAACAAAAAGAGGAATGTATAGCACCAACAACCTTTAGGAAAAAAATACTCAATTCTTTATCCAATGGATCTTTTTAATAACATAACTCGTTTAATATAGCATATCTTTTTCAACTTAAGGAATCATCCAAATTATTTTCTATTCCTTGAAGGTAATGAATCATTAAATCATAATACTTGATTAATTCTATACATATCCTCTATCATATGTTCAATTATTTCTGAGTGAATATATACATCAAAATTTTATGATCAGTATATATTTCACACATTACAACATAAAAATGATGCCTCTAAATCATTAATGAATAAACAAAAATAACTAATTAAAAATAATGTGTTGGGTAATTTAACACCTATGGTTTCAACTGACATGAAACATAATAAATTACTTGATCATTATTTGTTTGTAAAAAACAATGTCCTTTCAAGGATGCATTACTGTAGATAAAAAATTCTCCATTCCTAGAAGGCAATGCCATAAATGGAGCATTTACCGATCATTATTTTATTTCCAAAGAAAATTATCCAGATTTTTTGTGCCTACACACTTAACTCCCACAAATGTTAACTTAGTTAGTGGGATATATAATTGACAAATTTTTTCAAAAAACCTTCAGTAATAACCCGCTAAAATGAGAAAACTATGAATCCCTATGGTATTAGTATGTCTTGGCCACTATTCATTAATTTTTGTATTAGAAGGATCAACAGTTATTCAATATTTAGAAAAATATAACCAAAGAAAAAAATTATTTTCAACCACAATTAACTCTTACAAAACCTTACATATAGTATCATTTCTATTATGGGTTTCAAAACTATTCTTGTGTGAATTTCATGTTCCTCCCAACTTTTAGAATATATAAAAATGTCATTTATTAACATAACCAAAAGGAAATCCTGATACCAATGAAAGTCCCCCTTCATGAGATTCATAAATAAATTAAGTAAATTAGATAACCCAAATATAATAACTTCAAACTCACAATTCCTATATTGTGTTCGGAATGTTGTCTTAAGAATTTGATCCTCTTTCACCATAAGCTGACGATACCCAAACCTCAAATCAATATTGAAAAAATACTAAGCTCCCAGGAGCTAATAAAAAAATAATTGATATGAGGTAATGGATACATGTTATTAATTATGTTTTTAATCGATGATTTTTAATCAATAAATAGTCTCGTAGAACGATCGTTCATTTTCACAAATAAAACTAGAGAACCCCATGGTGAAGTTCTATGTAGAATGAAACCATTATTAAGTAATTGTAGTAAATGTTTTTTCAATTCGACTAGTTCTATGTGAGATATTCTATAAGGTGGTTTATAAATAGGCTTAGAATTAGAAACAAAATGAATATTTCACTCCACCTCATGATCAAGAATAATACCCGGAAATTCATCTGGAAAAACATCCCCAAATTCTTTCACTAGTGTAATTTCACTAATAAAAAATGTTTCTTTCTTTTCAGCATCATGATCTAGATATAATTCATTGCCATCATTAATTAATGTTCACGATTCTTGGAATGTTATCAATGATATTAAATCATTGAATAAAACTATCATGGATTTATAATCTATTATATCATGATAAATTAAAGGCCAATCCATACCCAAAATGATATGAAATTTAACTATTACAAGTTCAACAAGATTTATATGAAGGACTATCACACTAATGATAATAATAAGATTCCTATAAATATTGGATTCTTTAATAAATCCACCTAGAGTATTTACCAAATGTTTTATATGACATTCATGAGGTGTTATTTTCAATTTACTTTCAATACACTCAGATATGAATGAAGGTGACGATATAGAGTCAAATCGATTATTGGTATATTTTGAAAAAACAAATAACATAACTTTCACAACTTCATTTGATTGTCCCAGATCATCCATAATAATACAAAATAATTTTCTATTCCCTTATTCATTCGATCTTGCTAGTTCCCAACCATGGAAATAAACATTGGACACAGATTGACATAATATAATATCTCATTGCAACTAAAACATCTTACCATTGGATTTTAATTGCCAGCTTGATCATCTTCATTAAAGATACAAGATAATATGACCATTCTTACTGCATCTTATACACTTCTATGACTTTGATAGGCATTATCCAGAATGATTTATACCACAATTTTCAAAAGTTGGAAATTTTGTTTCCTTACCTCCAGGCTTCTTGGATGTATTCTTTCCCTTTACCTACCAACAATATTTCTTATTTTGTTACTATTCATGGAACACATGATCATCAAAGAGATCCATTTCCACCTTCTTAGTAAATTAGAGACATTTATCATATCTTTTAAACTAATGAGAAGCTAGCACCCTTTGATATTTCAGCTTCAATCATGAGTAAAATTGATTTATCTTATTATTAATAGCATGAAAAAATTTTAAATGGTACCCTAAAAAATGGGTGAAATTTACTTTATATAAAGCCACATAATGTGCCCACATTTGTCTCAATTCCATGAATTTTTTCTCTATCTTAATTTTAATATCCATTGAAAATATTTTTCATGGAGGATAGTCTTAAATTTATTCCATTTCATTGAGTCTATCTCTTTACTTCCTCTAATATTTTTAACCATTGACTACTATTTATCAGCTACACCTTCAAAATGATAAACAAAAAAACTATCGTTTTTATTTTATGAACATAACATTAAATCAAAAATATTTTCCAATGCTTTAATCAACCCTTTAGATTGAATAGGTTTAGATGATCCTATTAATGTTGGGGGAAATTCCCACATGGAATGAACCACTATCAACATATTCCTCAGTGGTTGGTGTGGTTGATATCATGCATGGACACCAACACCGTTTATTTCTTGAGTCAAATGAGCCATAAATGCAACAAAAATTTCAATTCCAATTCCTACCATAACATGATGTTGATCTGGATGGTTATTTTTCTCTGTATTCCTTTCTAATCCTAGTTTCCATGTTTCCTCTACGGAAATACATTCTGAAAAAACTTATATTAGATGAAGAAATAGGGTAACCATCAAATTATATATCATTTCAATTTGACCATAATGTAAATATTATTTTATGTATATTCTATTAACAATATTCTAACACCTAATGTAATCTAAACTGACCTCTAATACCAACTATAAGGCTCCGTCATTAAACATTTCTTAATCTTGAGATAAGTTAATAATTTAACTTTAAATCACATCAATAATATTATCGGGTTTAGAGAAATTATTAATTATTCCATAACATATACATATCAACTTGATTATTATATATTAGATACTTCTAATCACTATCCATTTTTCCCATAAAACATAAACATTTAAAAAAAATTGGTTTCATTTGACACATAAACATAATAACTTTTTGTTGATCCTATCATTGACACTATTCTCATTTAAATCATGATAAAAACATTTCAAAAGATGGGATGAGCATAAAAATCATGGAAATTGATACGTAGATAAGGAAAAAGTTTTTTCTTGGGAAAAATTTTGTAAACTTGGAATACATTATCATAAATTAATAATTTTCATCTTTATGAAGTAGTAAATACTTTTTAACAAAAATAATATAATTTTGTACCCTTTTATAACGAAAATATTACCATAAATTCCATAGAAATCACACATAACATATAAAATGTTACTTGGAACATAATAATATTGAAACTGAATAAGCATACATTCAACATCCATGCATATCACTCTTACAAATGGAATTGACATTCAACTTACTTAGCTTTCCAATGCATGTGAGGTTACAACATAACAACCCATCCTTGGTTTATCATAAAACCTCCTAAATTTGTTTTATTATGTAACCATATATCTATGGTTTATCACGTAACCACCCTTCATATGTCCATATACCATTATGTAATCATAAACCAAAAATGAATTCAATTATCAACATTTCACTGATAAAATTTCATTTTCAATCACACGAAATAATGCCAAGATTTTGAAATTTTCAATTCATTTTCAAATCCATTTATATCACAAAAACAACCAAGAAGGTAATAAGGTATTTATGTCTGATTTAAAAAACATTAAATCTTATAGAGGATGACAAATATCAAATAACGGTTATGGTGCCATAGAGGTCATTATCTCCACATATGTTAAAAACATTCCATTTGTCATTTTGTAAAAAACTTCATTTAAAATTATTCCTTTTAATTGAAATAGAATTTTGAAGGGTTTTATTATACAGAATATAATTAATTTCATGTATAGATTAAAAAATTCCTCAATGAATGGAGATTGAGACAAAGTCCATTACGTTGAGTTTGTATCATCAAGTACTATTGTTATCTTGCTTAATAATAATCATAGGTAAATTTCTATATTCATGAAAATATTTTTCATATTTATTATTCCTTTTTTATCACATATTACCATTTTATAAAAATTAAATAATTATTTTATTTCATATATGATTTTTTGTCGAAATTTTGTAATTGAGTCGAAAATGAACTTGCTAAACTTGTTTTTATATAAATTTTCCATGTGTTCAAAAGTAAATCTCCATAATATTATTCATGGTTTAAATTCCATATTTATATATAGTAAATAATTATTTATAATCTCGATAATATTTGGATATAATAAATGAAATGCACCATTCCTGTTGATGATAGGTTGTACGTATGCATGAACAATACTTAAATTTATTTTTCTAATTAATGTAATAAAAGATAATAGATACATATGTATATTATAATTACTGTATAAAATATATGGTATATATGTTACATAAATTATTTATCACCATACTTCATAAGTTCCATGTATGGAATGAATGATTCATATCATTTTTAGGGCGTGGTAGTCCACACTTCCGTAGATGAAATTATCATATTTACACATTATAAAAATCATAAGGTATATTAAAATAAAATTTATTAAGCATAAAGAATTTTATAATATAATATATATCATATATAGAAAAAGTTTTATCATAAGGGATACTATTAGTGGGGGTAGGAGAAACTTGAATAATCATCATTTCGTGAGGTAGTAGTTCATCGTCCAAAGAAATAGTATGATCTATATCCATTAGATGGAGGTGTGTGTAAGAATATGTATAAAAATTATCATAAATATCCTAGTATGTTGAGGATACATGTGTTTTAATAAATAATTGAAAAAAAAGTGGTTAGGGGTTTGGGGAAGGGAAAAAAATAATGAAAAAGCTATTGAGGGAAGATGTTACCTGTAAATCGGGTAACTCCTTTTGATTTTAGTCAATAAGATTTATTGAGTTTCCTTCTTCCCAAGTTAAGGCCTCTAGAATGAAGGGAGGGATGTGGGAAGATAATTATACCATAAATTTTATGATCCAAGGTGCTTGAGAGGTGTGAGTATGTGTCTAGAGGTGGTGGCCTTTCAAAATAAGAAGGAGGGGCACTTTATAAATGTCTTGAAATATTATTTTATTAAAAATTGATTTCAGAATTTTAATTTTTCCTATGTGATATATTCTAAATATAATATGATGATGGGAAAAAGTACTCACATTAAATTGTTTTTGAAATGAATAGTTCACAAAGTCAACTTTATCATTTGGCTTTATCCCTTAGACAAATAAATTAATTCTTACAACGTCTTCTTGTATTTTTAGAAAATATAATTAAAATAGAATCAATAAAATTCCAAGATAACATATAGTGGGACATTAATGACCATTAGAAATTTATCTAAATTAGTTATCCAAATATTATATTTTTAGGACTATTATATCTTTCAATAAAATAGTAGTTGTTTTAAAAACACATTTATGTAAATTTTGAGACTATTTAGTAATTGATTTTTGTTAAAGTCAGAAAAACCGGATTCATTATAAAAAACAACATTAACAAAATGATAACATTCCAAAATCCCCCATAAAATTTGTGGATGGAATCAATATTTTCAAATTACATTTATAATATAATTTATTCGAATGTTTCATTAATAACGTAATCACTTAAACATCTTTGTGACATAAATAAAAATACTTATTTAATGTATAAAAATTTTAAATAAAAGAAAATTATATAGAAAACCATTTTGGAATTACAATTACTATTTATAGTCAATGGGATAAGTTATATAACTCTATATTAAAATTGATTTAGTAAAAAGATACATGATTATGTGATATTCCTCTATACATTAAAATGAAATTTATAACATGTCGTTATCACACCCAAGTGGCTCCAAAATGACAACAGTTTGACCTACGAATTGCTTTGGTCAAATATTAATCTTAAAAAAATATTAGGACACATTTTATGGTTGTTTTATATTTTATAATAATATTTTACACTTATTTACCTAATTTACCAATTAACCATGGTAAATTAAAATAATTGCTAAATATACTATTCGAAAAGTTCAAGAATAAAAGGTAACTATTTAAATAATTTTGAACATATGATTCCAATTATGGAATCTATTTCTCCAAATTCAAAAAAAATAAGTTGCATTAATTAATTTAAATTAATTCTTGTAGCCAAAACCATAAACCATGTTTTTTAATGAATAAAAGCTATCAAAAGATTGACATGTTATTAAGTCCAATTTAAATGTGAAATTACATCCAGCGACCAAAATTAGATTAAATGATAATAAAATAATCTAAATATGGTTTAAAAACAATTCAATCAATAATATATCAATAAAAAATTAGGGGAAAGTGTAGTTTTGAATTAAAACGCTAGTATTTTTTAATATTCATTAAAATAGGAATTTTATTAGAAAAATACCATAATTTAAACGAAAGTAAATTTTGACATACCAATTCCAAAGATGAAACATATTTTGTTTTATATATATATTAATGTGAAAAAATAATATTTGAAAATTATTCTCCATAAAAAGGAAATAAAACGACTATTTTAAAATAATAGAGTATTTTATGCATAAAATTAGATTCATTCTTATTTTAAGCTTCTAAAATTTATTGGATAAATATAAAAACATTAAGAAAATGATCATTCATATTTTAGTTAGTTCAATTCATTCCCTCCAATACAACAGCTCGGTGTGAACTACCATTTAAAATAATAATAATAATAATATTTGCTTTATTTTTTGTATATATGAGTTTTGTTCTCAAAATAAGATTTAGGAGAAATGTATTATTGCATGTCAAGTAGAATATCGTAAAAATAATCCCATTTAATGTAAAATTAGTATCTTATTCATTAAAATTAATATATTTGAGATGGTATTAATCTATAAATACCTAGGATGTTAAAATTTCACTCAATGTTCTATTTTTTTAATTATCCAAATACTGATTTTATTTTTTTTCATTTCATAGTTTTTTTCAACTATTATAACTCTTGGGGGATGCAATGATTTAAAAAATACTTTTCATGTTTTGTTAATTTTTGGGGTTATTTTCAATTTAATTATTTTAAATTTTATAGAGATTATATATTATAATAATTTAATGTTTCAAATAAATAAAATAAGGTAATAATAGTTTTACAATTTAGTGAATATTTTTTATAATATAATATATTTTTAAATATGATTCAATTATATATTCAAAATGAAAATTCTATATATAAATGTTTAGTTACATACATTAATCCCCCATTTTAAAAATTTCATCTAAAAATTTCAACTCATATCTTCAATGGAAAATATACAATGGTAATTTTGATTCATTTCATTTCTAGATCCATATATTTTATATTCAAACATTTGGTTTTAACAAAAAATATAGATAAGGAATTTTTTATTGTTCCGTAGAACATTATCTCTATTGTGTATGATTTTCCATAGTTTATCCACGTAATAGAAGTACTTCTCCTCGTGTAGCACACATATATATTAAATACATGTCAGGAATTAGGTATGTACTTCTTTAGAGAGATACGTATAACACAAGATTTAATTGATTTAGATTTTGTTGAAGTCCCATCATATAGGCAAGCACACTTATGCAATCAAGGATCTAAAAAGTTTAAAAGTAAGTAATGTTGATCTTTCCCTTGACTCAAAAACTCATGAATCACATCTAGGTTGATATTTTAAGGAACAAATTTTCTTTAAATTTATATTAAAATAATATTTAATTATAGTTTCCATATATCTTTTGTTGTTTCTAATAGACTTTAAGGTATTTCATAATGTTATGTACTCTATCATCTCAAGAAAATGTTTGTGTCTTAACATCTTCCCTTAAAAAAAATAATACCAATGTGTTGTAGTATGAAATATCTTCCCATATAGAGATTAATATGGGTCTATCTAAATATATAAATGGATGATTATTTTATTTTAGAAATAAACCATGGGAATATGTGCATACTAACATAATTTAAATTATATTAAGAAATATCTCAATATATGATTCAATCTAAAAATATTCCTTTTAGATTGGACATCTTCCTAATGTTGATAGGATGTATTAAAGTTAAAATATTTATTTATATCATGTTAAAGACTCCTCTAAAAAATATGACATCCATGGATCTCAATTTGTTATAACTGATAGTGATTTCACATTTAGCATCAACACTTCCATTATATATATAATGAAATATATATTGAGAATAAAAATTTCTCAAATGGTAATGAAATAAATTATTTTGGTCTATTGATACTCCAAAAACCATATGTAATATATTCATATAGATGTATTCATAAGACCCATGACAATGTACCTGTTAAGGCAATCCCATTTCCATGTTTTTTGGATAATAGTTGCATCATCACCTTGTATTTATTTTACTATGAATTAATACTCTGTCATACAAAATACTTTTTTTTACTCCATGAACCCGTAATATATGTTTTCCCACATAACATAATCATGAATATCATTTTACATAATGTTTCTTCTATGGTGGATATAGAATGTTGTTCTATGTGAATAATTCAATTGATCGTTCATTATATATAGGTATAATAACATGTAGAGTATAGTTCCAAACTATATGACTCTATATTTATTAATGTTGAATTAATGACTCTTTCTATACGTTATATCTCTCAAAATTTTTAATGCCATATGTATTCCCTTGATGCCTCATAGACATTCTCATGGATAAATGGTTGGAAAATATTTTTATCCTGGTGGATGTTCTTCCCTACTATTATGATTTCAAGATAAATAATTAACATATCTTTGATGATTATACTTTTTCAATCCCAAACATGGATACGGTAGAAAGGTCCATTATAAAAAGGTAATGGACTATATTATTTACCTTTATTAGTATTGTAGTGAATCTATAAATTAAAGAAATTTGTTAACATGAACTTTGTTTATTGACACTTTATTAACTCCATCTTTGTGAATTTTAACATTTAACTATTGTGATCATAAAATATTTAATACTTATCTTCATATAGGTAATTCCTTGATTTATAAAAAATGGTAACATTCTAACATAACATCAAAACTGAGGTAGTTTCTTTCATGTATCTACAATTTTCACAAGGTACAAACTACCACTTTATCATTTTTTAAATGTATACAACACATGACTTTCATTGAAGAATTATTTTCACAAACCCTTCTACACCCATATTTAGTGTGAATATAGATACAACTTTTATACACTAATTGATCCCCTTAAATAACTCTTCACATTCTTCGAACTAGTTATATGTGACCCCTTCACCTATTAACATAATTAGTGGCCAAGAAAATCCTAACATATTTCTCATAAAGCATGGGTAATACCCATCTTAACTTTGAAAAACATGGATCTATAAGAAACCCTTCGGTACATAACATTCCTAAATTTTATTTTTATTTGAACAGTCTATAAAAATTACTTTTTAAAATATCACATTGCCCATGAATGTGACGAGATACATAAAATAGTCAAAAAATATGAATGTGGTTTTAAATTTATCATTCAGTAAAGTCATCATCACAATCCATTTATGCTCCTCAAATTCTACCTTTATCATGGATTATAATAGAATATCATAAATAAATATCATAGAAGATTTATTAAGGCATTCTATAAAAAATATATTTATCAATTCAATGAATATTTATAGAATGTTTTTATTGAAAAATAAATTCCTTATGAACTGATATTGTACATTTGTTATAATAAATGGTGTATTTTTAATATATTATTTGTTTTTCTTTATCTAATGATATTATTATCAAATATAAACTTTTGAGATGTAATGAGTTTGAATTATTTTATTGAAAAAATCCTCATTCATTGGAAGTGAATATGTTTTCATTAGAGTAATTTTTCTAATATCTCAATAATTGACACACAATTGCATGATATAAGAAAAGGAAAGACAATTCAGCAAGGATTACATTGGTATATTCCATTATAATATACACATTATTAAGGACGATTATTTCATTTGACAAAAACCCATGATAAAGATATGATTTTTAATTGGATATATACATCGACACATTATTGGGATTTGTTGAAATATATTCATAATATTCCTTAAATTTTTATAAGAGCATGTGATAGTTAATGAAATGGAAAAATATTTATTTTTCATGTATGATGATATGAGATACATATAGTGAAATCCGATTAATAACTTCTATAACATCATATTCTACGAAAGGATTATCGAATTTGTAGGGAGAATATTCCCACATTTGATAATATGGGATGATTTTATTACATTTTTTGTAATTATGGAAACATTGTGAATTCTCATAGATATATATATACATAATATTATTAAAAAGGATAATTAATAGGTATGAAAACATTTTAGGATATAATTGAATACATAATATCTAAATCAAAATAAAATTTTTCCATAATTTAGTGGATATTATGTATACTATGAAGTAATTCATTTTATGACTCTTCCTCGATGGTGTTGATGAAATAGAATTACCCTTCCTTTATTTTATTATGTGTATGATACTATTTATTTATATTTAAAACCCTTTCATTGATGGAATAGATTTCATAACACCCATATTCTCTATTGATGAAGAATTAGACCATGTGTGGTGAATGTATAGGTGATATCTATTACATTATGGAATCATTGTTCCTTTTCCAGCCCCATTCAAATTTATAAACATCATTGTGTATTTTTTACACTTAAAATATTTCATATTATATTTAATTAAATTCTTATGGTGTTCCATTACATTTAATTGGCATGTGGGTAGTTGAAACATATTTCCTCCTATATCATTTAATACTCCAACTTGAAACCCCATCATTCATTTATACTAACCATGTCCATGAGAAAATTCTCCATACTTCATAAATACCTTATAATATTTCCAAAAACATTCTCATAAGTCATAAATTCTTATATAACTATATTCATTCTGTGATATTATTTTAAAAAACTATAGAATGGATTTATTTTACTATAAAAATGGATAACAAAATCAGAGGCATGCTTTTCCACACTTGTCAAAATTACTCCAAACTCATGATTGGTTTAATCTCATCAAACTCAAACTACAAAAATTATTTATCCATATAGATAATAATATTCTGAGGGAAATACATGTTAAAAAATATTTTTTTTATTTTATTTATACCCCATGGCTTCACCATTATCTTCCAACTTTTCATTTGTGATAGATTCCAATAATGTATAATTTTTAATTCAAAATGAAATAAATCTAGAGTAATTTTATTTCCTAAAAATTTAATATTGGATAATATATTCTTCATGTAGTTGACCCATAATAGAACAATGACTATTTCAAAAGATCATCTAAATGGGGGTAATAATTGACACAAAAATGATTCAATGGATAACTAACATTTCTTGGGTGAATATAGGTATTATAAATGGTTTAAGCTATTATTCATATCCTTATATAAGTTATCAAGTCCCACCTATAGTTTTTTAACTTGATCTCCAACTACATTAGGGCCATAGTGAGGATAATCATGGAATTATCAATCACATTTGTCATCAACCTAGTTTCTCTTAGATCTCATCATTTTATAAACTGTAAATTTTTAGATTAATGTTTTTAACATTTATAGAATGGTTAAATTAATTATTCACATAAATAAATTAATTCGTTTTCCATAATTTATTTGGTCTCTATGATTACTCAAGTTTATCTTTCACTGACCTAGTTCCAAAATTTACTAACCTCTATCTAAAACCATCTATAGAGAAGAAAATGTTATATCAAGGATTGTTACATTACTTATAAGAAAAATAGAATCAACATAATACAAAAATTATTTGAATGGTCTTCAGTTTTGTGGAAATATCATACCCTTGGTATTAGGATAAATTATATAAGAGATGATGCCCAATTATGAAGCCTTTAGATGAGGTGTAGAGTAATTTCATCATCCCATTAATTTTGACACATTCATGTTCGACCTCACCTTTACATATTCCATAGGTTCTGGTATTTATGTGTTAATTTGGTTCCTATATTTTTTTTGTGACATCAAGGTACCCTCCTAATGGATTTCAGTGGTGATTTATATGATTTCATATTTATTTCACATTGAATTTTTTTTTGGTTGGGGTGTTCTAATCATTTTCATTTAATTGAAATTATTGGTGAATGTGCTTAAGGGTGAATGAGATTAGTGTTATCATAGTTGGCATTGTAGTGTTACCAATGATGTGGTGGTTGATGATTTCTTTCTATTATCTAAAGAGGAGGGATGGTTGGCACGCCCATCATAAAAAGGTTAATAATGGTGAGATAAAGAAGATTAGATGATGGTGTAAATTATACCAGGGGATGGTTCCTAGGTTTCTGTGTGATATTATATTTTTGGAATTAAGGTACACATAATGAACTTGGGTTCTATATCCAAGTCTCTATTATACATTGAACCTAATTTTAGGGAGATTAGAATTTCCTAATTAGGTCTTGGGTGACCCAATATATTTTGGTTAGTTTTTTTTTATTTTCTTATGATGTGTGTGGTTTAGATCCTTTTAGATATATATTTCTGGTATTAAATCTATCATAAAATTGATTTTTTATAAAATATAAAAAATTATTTGAGAATGATTTTTTTATGAAAAAATATCTTCATTCAACCTGAACACTTATAAAACATTAAAATACAATTAAATAATTCTTCATAACACTTTTATATGAATTTTTTATCATTTTAGTTTAATAAATCACCTAGGGACATACATTAAAGAAATGGTGAGCTAAAAATCCACTATGGGGTGGGAAATATAAAAGGAACATGAAACATGAATAAATGAAATAAATTATTGAGAATATTCATAATCATTATATTATAAGAGTTGTGTGATCAAAAAATTAATTAGGAAATCATTTGAATTTTAGAGGGAATATCGAACATGTATAATAATGAAACATCATAACATTGTAGAAAAATCTATTTCATTAATTCTAAAAAATTATGGATTCATGGTGACACATAAAATATGTCTAAAAATACCATTTCATATAAAATGAAAAATTATAGTATCATATTCTCACAGAATTTGAAAAAGTATCACGAGTTATATCATGGAGTGCTTTATAGAATACTGACATTACCATTATATTTGGATGAGAATTACTTATATAAAGATCACATGACTAAAACCCATAAATGAATGTTATTGTTAAATAGAATTTAGTTTGAATGTATTTAATATAATCATGTTGAAATGATAGGGAAAGTGGACCCATACACAAAAAAATAGAGTTGGGTTTGAGAGTCCCTTTACCAAAGGTATTGTTTCTTTATCACGATTACTCATCCAATATAATAAAATTTTATTTTATAAAATCATAATATATAAGAATATTTCAATAATTTCCCTAAATTATGATCAATTATAATAATTTTAATTTATTTATTACTATTTCATTGAAGGGAGTGTGGCATGATTACATGTTTATTTTTATTTTTCTGATTATGTTTAGATTTCCCTGTTTTGATTAATATTTATTTAAAAATTAGTAAAATTAAATCTATAAGTATAATAAAAAATTTATTCTTTTTAGCTATACATTATCTTCACCAACTATTCATACAGGTGATGAGAATAAAATAATTTACAAATTCGTCATTGGTTAATAAAACTGACTATTAATGGGACATATTGAATGGAGGGAGCGGGAGAATATTTATATTATGATTAATTTAAATGTGTTATACAATATCATAATAATAAAAAATAATTATTATACATTTGAATATAGTTTTTACAACGCTAAAAAAAGAGTTATGAGTATAGAAAGAAAGAAATTGAAAAGAATAGGATTGTAGTCTTACCTCTTTATTGATTATCACACTTTTGTTTGGGAGATAAATCATTGATGGCTTGGAGTTTTATGGAACCAAAAAATCACTAATTAAACTAGGTGGTTTTTACATCGTAAGTGAATAAAAATAGGAATAATATAAGCGACTGGGATGTGATTTTAAAATGGGGAGGGGGAATTTATACATGAGTAGTGGGGTATTTTGGATTAAAATACTCAGTAAATTATTAATAATAATATAAAACATTCATTAATGGTCAAATTTGAAATTAGGAATAATGTTTGGATACAAATATTTGATTGTATTAATTTTACACCTTTAAAAAATTGAATTTATAATTTAAACAAAAGGAAAGAAGAAAAATATGAAACACTATTATTTTTAAATACTTAATACATGTAGACTCTTCAAATAAATTTTTCAGTTTATAAATTAAGTTTATCATTTATAAATTATTATATTATCTTATTGAATAAATCATGTATTCACTTAACCATTTTATAATTTAATGGGTCCTTGTTACCTTATTATTGTTTCATAAAAATACACTATTTAAATAACTATGTTTTTACTTGTAACCCCCTGACCATAGTTACCTAAAGTACATGAATTACATTTGCATGATCACAAGAGATAATGTCTCAAAAGACCGATTATTCTACTAGCCTTCGAAGTACTAGATATATACATACATTTTAAATTACAGTATGAAATGGATAAACTAAACCATTGGGTCTAATTTGAACTCACTCATATCACATTTCCTATTCTTGATGGTCAATCATAACATACATCTTCACATCCTAGGAAAAGAAAACATAATAAAGGGGTGACCTCAAATTCTCAGTACGGATAACAATATTGCGTAAACAATAATAAGAAAACAGAAACATTTAAGGTAATGTATAAGACTAAAACAAAATCCTTTTAAACATAAACTTCATATTAATATGAAAAAGATAAATTAAATAATTCCATTTACATATTCATATGGATATTTTACTAGATGTAAAATCAGATGTAATATCAATAGCTAATTTCATAATGATGGAATGCATAATGCTGGACATCATAACCACATATTCAAGGCCTCGTTCCAATACTAAAAAAATATTTATCATGACCTTGTGCCAAGACAGTAATTTGTCTCATGAGAGCTACCAATGCATCGAGGGGCTATAATGAGCCCCTCTAGTCATATACTATGTCCAATGTTTTCCTCTAATAAAAACGATGAAACATAACATAAAGAATTGTATTAAAACTAGCATACGAATTGTTAAAACAGTGACCATAAAATATGAATGGTATAAAAATAGCACATACATAGTAAAACATATCACAAAACCTCCAATACAATATGTCAGATTGTATCATAATAAATTGACTTCAAACAAGCGTAAAATCCATCAATTGATGTTGACATGGATGATATAAAAACTATTTGAGAAAAATATCTATTTCTATTTTCAAATCATATAAAAGTCATGTACATATAAAAGAAAACAATTATTTTGAAAATATTCTTATAATATTGTATGGGAAGCTTTGAATGTTTTATAACGGTGGAAAAAATCAGCACCCACCTTATAATTTAAAAAAACAATTTTTCCTTAATTTGTCAAAAAGGTCATAAAGCACCTTGTTTGGAAAATTACAGAAAGATTCCATTAAAACCATTTATTAAAGTGTCAAAAAGTGTATAAATAACATTAACCCATAGTCTATGAAATAGGGAAATTTTTTTAAATACATTTTTAAGAAACATAGATGATGATGATAAAGAAATCCCTATAGATACTTACGTATAAACAACCTCATGTAATGAAGAGACTGTAAAATTAACCCTTACCTTGTACTTTTTATTAGTAAAGGGTATATTGAAATCTTTTATAATTGTTAAATCATTGCTATTAAATTATACAAGAACCACAAACAAAAATATGATATCATATATGATCATCTAATATTACTTCATTAATAATATTTCAGCAGTATCACTGTTTCGGGTGTTAACTGATTCATTTTACATTATATATTTTGTTACATAAGTAATGATTTGTTATATATTAGATTTTTTTATTCATATCTAAATTTTTATTATGTTATTAAACCTTATTTTTAATCATCAAATGAAAATTATTCATAAATGGTTACGATGGGGAATGAAATCATACCGTATCGTGGAGACGGTAATCCATATGTACACACGAGTGACAATATCATTCTGTTGATAGTTAAATAGCATGTGATTGGATGTTATATTATATATACAGAATAATAAACATGTTATATTTATTATTTAAGTCAATTATACATCATTATTATTCATATCCAAATAATGATGTGTTTAATAATAAACTACACCACGACGTATAGATGATAAGCTGAACGTACGCACGTTTGGTGAATTTATAATTCATATGATGGATAAAATAATGAATATGTTTTTATAAAATTTATAATAACATCATAGTATGTATAAGAGACTGGATTTATTATTTTCTTATGAAAACATCAAATAAAGAGGATGTGGATGAAGAAAAGAACATTGAAAGAGGTGGTTAAATAATTACATTTTCTTAGGTTTCTATATTTATATATGAACAAAAGGGATTCATAGGTTTAATTTATGATAAATTTAAGGCCTATAGGTTGAATTGATGGTATTTGGGTGGATATTTGAGTTGTTTTTGGCCGAGAAAAATGTCATTGGAGGTGAGAATTTAAGAGAAGGGGATGTACCCTTTTATAAGAGAGGTGAAGGGAACTTTAGGATGAGGTTGAAATATTAATTTATTATAAAGTCATTTCTGGATTCTAATAGCATAAATTGGATTTATTTCGAGGATATGGTGGGTAAGGGGAGAAATATTTTCAACCAATAGGTTTTATACATGTTTAGGTCACTATATATACCTTATCTTTTCGATTTAACTCTTAGGTAAATTGCTTAACTATTACAATGTCTTCTTGTATTATTATATTAAAATGTTAATAAACATACTATAAAATGAAATACAAACCTATATTGGTTCATTAATTACATATATAACATTATCTATTTCCTTTGACCAAATCATTTATTTTTATGATCTTATATCATTTTATAAAGTGATATCTTTTTAAAAACCTCATTTATGTCAATTTCATCATTATTTACTATCCGGTTTTTTTGAAAGTAATAAAAACATTATTACATCAAAAAAATACATTGAATAATCCCTAAAATTTTTTATTCACCTTTAAAAGTCCTTTATTTCATAAATATTTTAAATTTCCATTTATTTTAATATTTATAATATCATTTATGTTAATCTTTCATTAAGAATGTAATTGTTGCATCATCATTGTGTCTTAAGTAAATTTAATTATTTAATATCTAAAAAATATAAAAAAATTACAATGATATATGAAATATTATTTAATATATAATGAATATATATAGTAGAATTTATAATATGTATTACCCTATTTTAAAATTGCTTTAGTTATTAAACAATAAATTTTACACTTTAAACTCATCTTTAAATAAAATAATAATAAATGTCCTAATCTAATCCAAGTTGAAAAAGATGATCAAATTTTTTACATAATTTTAGTTTCAGTTGATATAATCTTTTCTAATAGAATTAGGGAATGTTTTGGGGTAATTATAATATTATTTTTACCTTTAATTACCCTATTTACTTTGAAGTGTGGTAAATAAATTTCAAAAATTTATATTCACCAAAAATTATTTTCGTCATATTGAACTACATTTTACTTACTAATATCTACTTTGTCTCTTTAATTTTTTAAAATTGAATTCACATAAGTGGTAAAGTTAGTTTTTATGTAGATTTGAAAATTTTTACTAGATGGTGGGTAAAATACTTTAAAAGTTCAATAAAATTTTGCATGTCGAATATTATTATAAACTGTCTCCATTAATTATATTTGATTAATATAGATATTATGTATCTATTTTAAATTTAAATATATTTAAATTTAAAAATAATTATTTTAAAAAAAATTCGTTTCAATCAATAAAGCACTGGTTTTCACTATTCATAAAAAATTGACAGTTTTCAGAAAAATAAAAAAAACACTCTAAGCTAATTTTGATCTTCCGAATCTAAAAATGAAGTTCATTTTGAAAAATAAATTTTAAAAAATTTGAAATGGTGTGTATTACTATTCATAAAATCATTTTAAACAGCTAGTTTGATTGGTCATGGTGTGCTAGAACTCAACGTTGCGTACAACACACGCTATTTTATTATTCAAAGAGAAACATATCATATAATATTGGGGTGTTACTTTCATCCCTCCTTCATATATGTTTTTCCTTTAAATTTTTAGAATACTACTACATAAAAAGATTCTGGTGGTTATTTATCATAAGTTTGTCAAGTGCCCACGCTACCTCTTCCATTTTATGTTTTCTCTAATGAACTTTTACTAGATGAGTCAACAGGTTTCTCAAAACTTCTTCTCTAGTATCAAGAATTATCATAGGCTTATCACCATAAAACAGATCGGGTTTCAGTTCTATTTCTTCACAGGTGAGTACATGCGTTGGGTGAGGCATGTATTTTATCAACAGTGATATGTGGAACACATCCTGAACCTTGGACAGACTTGGAAGAAATTTTATAAAGTAACCTACAACTACAATTCCTTCTAGAACTTTGAAAGGTATACTGTACATGGGACTTAATTTTCAATTCTTAATGAATCATATAACACCCTTCCATGTAGATACCTTCAAGAAAACATGATCACCTACATGAAATTTTAAATCCTTCATTTTGTTATTGGGATAGATCTTTTTCCAAATTTGTGATGATTTATATAGGTTTGGAGAATCTTCACCATTTCAATTTTTTCCTCAACATGTTATGGGCCTATGAGTTTTCCTTCCACATAATCATCCCAAATGTTTTGTGTGCGAAATATCTTTCTATATAAGGCTTCATATGGTGCCATTGAAATAATTGAATGGAAGCTAGTGTTATAGGAAACATCTACCAGCGATAAATAATGATCCCACATACCGTGAATGTCTTTTGTTCCAGATATCAATATGAATTTTAAGGTTTTAAAATGTCGTTCTTATTGTCCAAAAGTTTGAGGGTTGTAGGTAGTTCTCAGCCGAAGTTCAATATCTAAGGCTTTCAGACTAATTTTCCAGAATCTTTGCATAATATGGGTATCACGATCAGAAACAATCGACAGGGGCACTCAATTAAGTCATAATATATATTATTTCTAAATGTTCAGGTGGTAAATATTTTCTTATACAAAGTAAATGTGCTTCCTTGGTAAAATGATCTATAATAACCCATATTGCATCATTGATTCTAAGAGTCTTTTATATCCCCATGAAAACTCCATCACAATATCTTCCCTTTTCTACTCAACTATGAGAAGAGGTTGTATGACTCCTCTAGGATATTTCCTTCCAGCCTTAACCTATTGAAAAACCATATATCATTACACATAATCAGAAATCTCTCTCTTCATGTTTTTCCACTAAAAACGTTCCTTCAAATCTCTATACATGTTAGTGTAACTAGGGCGTATAGAGAAATTAGAGCTATAATCATCATCCAACAATTCCATTTTTAGATTAGGTATATCGAGAAAATAAACTATATTCCAAAATTTCAAATTTCTATATTCATATATGATGTAAACAAATCTATCATCATTTAGAGCATTAATTTCCTTTTGAAACTCCTCATCATCAGTTTGATAACATTTTATCCTTTATAGTGAATATGGTTTGGCAATCATTAGAAAATGTATAGATGATTCACCTTCAATGATTATTCTTATATCCATCATTACTATATCCATGAATATAGGTTCCCAATCAACTCTCATCTTATATATAACTCCAAGATCATTTATACTAAAAGCATATGCCACCATATTTTCCTTCCATGGGTGGTAGTGTATAGTGAAATAATAATCCTTGATTAGTTGAAATCTTCTTCATTGCCTCAGGTTGAGTTCTTTCTTTGAGAAAATATATTTCAAAATCTTTTGATCGGTATATATCTCACTTTTTTACCAAAGAGATAGTGTCTCCATATCATAAAAGAAATGATTATAGCTGATAACTAAAGATCAGGAGTGGGATAGTATTGTTCATGATTTTTTAGCTGTCATGATTCATAGGCAATAACTCTATCATTATGTATAAGGACACATCCTTCTCCATTCTTTGATGCATCACAATAAATAACAACCCCATCACTCCACAATGATAGAGTCAATATTGGATAATTTTCTAATATTTTCTTCAACTCTCCACAAAATTATTCTCACTCTTTTGTCAAAAAAAAATTTAACCCCTCTATGTAGGAGATTTGATAATGGGTTATACAATAAATTAAAATTCTAGATGAAACACTGATAATAACCTTCTAAACAAAATAAAACTACGTACCTGCATTATAATCGTCTGTTCTGGACATTCTTAGATTACAGTTGTCTTTTATGGATCAATAGATATTCTATACATAGAGACAATATGTCCAATAATAGAAATATCCTAAAGCCAAAATTTACACATTCTAATATTGTTATATAATTCATTTCATATAAGAGTTTTCAGAATAGTTCACAAGTGATTTTCATGATCTTCGAAGAATTTAGCGTATACCAAGATATCATAAATGAAGACTTCAAAAAGTCATCTAGATATTCCTTGAAAACTATATTCATTAGATCCCTCAAAATAGAGTGTGCATTAGTAAGTCCAAAAGGCATTACTATAAAATAATAATGCCCTCACATGGTACGAAATGATGTCTTTCGAATTTCATCCCTCATCAAGTAGAACTGATGATATCCAGATCGAATGTCCAAATTTTAAAAATATTGATCTCCATAAAGTTGGTTGAATACATCATCAATCTGAGGTAGGGGATACTTGTTTTCTATTGTTGTAGAATTGATACCCCTGTAGTAAATGCACAACCTAATAGATCCATATTTCTCTTTAACAAAAAAGAATAGGGGATCACCATGGATAAACACTGGGACAAATAAATCCTTTATTAATAAATTCCTCTAGTTGTTTCTTTAGTTCCACTAATTCCATAGTGGACATTATATAAGGGGTCTTGGATATGGTCCTTGAATGGAGAATTCAGTCAATGGAAAACTCAATTTCTCATTCTAGAGGATGTATTCATAAATCCTATTGAAACACAACAACATATTCTTGAACAATAGATACATCCCCTATTTTAACATTCCTTTCCTCACCTATAGTTATTTCACTCTCTTCCACCCCAATATTTGAATTTAGTAGAGCTACTATGGGTGGATCGAGATGAGAATAAGATGAAGATGTTTATACTCTGATAATAAGTGATTCCTTATCATCATCAAAAATTATAACCTCCTTCTTTTTAAAATAAAATTTTTCAACATGTTCAGAAAGACAATGAATATCAATGATTATATCAAATTCAATCATGGGTATGACAATGTGATCAAAAGAAAAAGTGTGTTTATATTAAATAATAGGAACTGATTCACAAAAATTTGTTTCAATAATACATTCCTTAGGATTTTTGTCTGACAACTCCCTTGTTAAATAAAATTGGAAATATCTAATTTTCTTGGACAATTGGGAAGATATGAAAGAGTGTGATTATGTAGAATCAAATAGTGAATTGGATTATTTAGGGGAAACGTTTAATGTACCTGCCATCATGTCATTCAGAACTTCAACCTCTTTAGTTGTGATCACATAAGATTGGACTTGATACCTTGGCCTTTTCTGAGGTATGAATTCTTGACAAAAATGACATTCATTTTCATAATACCCAGTTCTTAAAAATGTAGCATTCATCATTGACAACCTCTTTCTTCCCCATGCGATCACATGAATGGTGGCCTTTTTCTACAGACATGTAACATACTCCCATTCTCTTCATACATGTATCTGGGTGTTTCTTCCCATATTTAATACTGTATGGAAATTCAAATTTCACCTTCTTCCACTTATTTCCATTTCTGGAGTGTTCAAAAAATCTATTCTTCTCTTAATTTTCTTTAAAGTTTTAAGACAGAGAATTATTTTTCTTTCTTGATAGAACACGAGACTATATCTTCATACTATGAGAATTATTGTGAGACTAATGATCAATTTATAAATGGGTTTAACCCATAAAATAATCTATCAAACATACTCCTTGGGTTACATATATAATCTGCAGCATGCCTTTCTATCCTTGTAAAGGTAGCCTCAAATTTTCGACATTCTCATCCTCATGTTTTCATCAGACTCATAAATTATTTTTCTCTATCTGTTTCACATTCATGAGAATGTATTTTTGTATAAAAATATCTTTAAACTCCCTCCATTCCATTTTTGATATTTCTTCATCATCCATTCTGTTTTGAATTAATGACCACCATTGATCTGCATATCATGTGTGGGGATAAACTACCAGGAGATCTTTTTCCCTTTCTCTACTCCCCAAAGCATGAAATATTTATCATAAATAACTTATTCATTATTCATATAAAATGGATTTGTAGTTCCATTGAATGGTTGTGGATATTTACTTACAAAGCGGTTTCACATTGATCCCCTGCATTATGGATCATGGTTATCCATACGAGTAAGGTTATTATTCATTACCTGAGTGAGTTTTCTCAGTATGGTTCTAATATATTCAACACAAGTTTCATTTCTATCTCCAATATAATTATCTTGTGTATAAGAGAAATCCCTATATGGATTACGTGTGTTGATATATTTTCCATTCCTTCAACTATGTTCCATTTATAACAATGGGATACACTAGAATAGTTTATGAATCTCAACACATAATTCCAAACATGTAAAATAGTTTACAAAAATTGAATAATTTATGCATATAATCCATAATCAATAAAATGTTTTCTTTGGGGAACTATTTACTCATAAATTCTTCATAATGATTTGTAATGAAAATGTAAATTATACTATGCATATCCCTCGGGAGTGTCAAACTATGTGTATAGTAAGGACCATAGTCGTGTACATGGATACGCCGGGTCAAGTCCGAAACTCCAAGTCGGATTTTTCACTCCAAGGTACATTTATGCCAAAAACACATCCACATTTAGTATAATGACAGAGGTGTATTTCTTGGAAAACCCATATAATAACTACATTATCAATTTTTTTTGATGTTATTCTATACTAATCCTCAAAGTCTATCATACGGTAATGTTCTCTAATCATATTTTTTCTAAATCTAGTTTCTAAGGTTTTTACTAAACATCATGTGATACCAACTGTAATTCCCTGACCCTATTTAACTAGAGTCTGGGAATTATAACATAAAATTGGCATGATCACAAAAGATCATGTCTCGAAAGACAGATTTGTTTAGTAGCCTTGGAAGTACTAGCTACATACATACATTTTATATTAGATCATGAAATGAAAAAACTACAACATTGTGTCTCCTTTGAACACACTCATATCCATTATCCTATTCCTATAGAAAAATCATATTTTAAATCATTACATCATTGGAAATATAAAACAAAATAAAGGGGTGAGCTCAGATGATCATTAAGGATAATAATATAGAGGAAACTATCATAAGAAAACATAAACATTTAAGGCAATGTATAAGACTAAAACCCAAGTCTTTTAAACTTCATCATAAGAATAATATGGAAAATATAAATCAAATAATTCCATTTACATATTCACATGTATATTCATTTAGTTGAATAATCATAAGTAATATCAATAGCTAATTTTAAAATGATGGAATGCATAATGTTGAACATCATAATAACATAGTGAAGGCCTCATTCCAAGACTAAAAATAAAAATTTTCTCAAGATTTTGTGCCAAGATATTAATTTGTATAATGAGACCTATAGATGAATTCATGGTCTATAGAGGGTCCCAACCGTCACTTACTATGTCCAATTCATTCCTCATATGATAAGTTTGAAACATAACATAAAAATCGTATTAAAAGTAGAATACAAAATTTTAATACATTAAAAATAAACCATGAATGGTATATAAATAGAACATCCACATTCAAAATTATCACAAATCCATCTATACAATATGGATGGTTGTATCATAATAAATCTACATAAAACAAATGTAAAATCCAACAATGGATGTTGACATAGATGAAATAAAAACTATTTGAGACAAATATCTTATTCTATTTTGAAATAATTTATAAGTAAAGTAATTGTAAAAGAAGAAATTTATATTGAAAATATTACTATAATCATGTTAGGAAATATTTGGAGTTATAATGGCAGAAAATATCATCACCCACTGTATAAGATAAAAAAAATTCTTTCGTTAATTTTTCGAAAAGGTCATAAAGTACCTTGTTTGGAAAATTGCAGAAAGATACCTTTCAATCCATTTATAAAAATTATAAAAGGGTATAAATTTCATTAACCAATAATCTATGAAATATTAAAAGAAATTGAAATACATTTTTAGGAAACACATATGTTGATGAAAAAGAATTCCCAGTAGATACTTCTGTATAAACATTCTCAGATAATAAAGAGATTGTAAAATTAACCCTTGCCTTGTACATTTCATTACTCAAGGGTAATTTAAAATCATTTATAACGGTTAAATAATTGTTATAATATTATAAAAAAACCACCTACATAAATATGATATCATATATGATCCTCTATTATTTCTTTGATAGTAATATTTCAGTAGTATCATTGTTTCAGGTGTTAACTAATTCGTTTTCATTTATATATTTTGTTACATAATTCGGGTTTTTTATTGATAGGATGTATTTTATTCTTATCCATAATGATATTATGTTCTTAAAAATTATTTTTGAATTATCAAATGATAATTTTTTATAAATGCTTACGATGGGGAATGAAATCATATCGCATCGTGGAGATAGTGAGCCTTGCATACTCACGAGTGAAAATATCATTCTATTGATGGTGAAATTGTATGTCATTGGATGGTATATTATATATACAGAATAATTAAAGTTTTATATTTATTATTTACATCAATTATATATCATAATTATACCCATCCATATAATGAAGTGTTGAATAACAAAGTACTACACAATGTAGAGATGGTATGCCGTACATATGCACCTATGGTGACTTTGTCATTAATAGGATGGATAAAACAATGAATATGGTTTTGACATATTTATAATAACATAAATGTAAGTATAAGGTAATAGAGTTATTATATTTCTATTGAAAAAACATTGAAAGGGAAGTGGAAGAAGAAAAGAACATTGAAGGAGGTGATGAAATAATTACCTCTTTTTCAGATGTTTCCTTTTGATTTTAACAAAAGGGCTCCATAGATTGGCATTATGATCAATTTATGGACTATAGGATTAATTGAGAGTAGTTGGGAGAATATTTGAGTAGGTTTTGGCTGAGGAAAATGGATTTGAAGGTGAGAATTTAAGATAAGGGGAAGTACCCTTTTATTAGAGAGGTGAAGGGGACTTTAGGAAGAGCTTGAAATATTAATTTATTATAAATTCATTTTCGGTTTATAATAGCTCAGAAAAGACTTATTTTGAGGATACGGTGTAGATGGATTGAAATATTTTCAACAAATTGGTTTTAGATATTTTTAGGTTGCCATATTAACCTTGCCTTTTAGATTTAAGTTTTAGGTAAATAGTTTAACTTTTATCTTATATTCTTGTATTTTTATATTACATGGTTAATAATCATACTATAAAATGAAAAGTGAATATCAAGTGGTTCATTAATGAAATATCTAACCTTATCCATGTCCATTGGATGCATCTTTTATTTTTAGGATGTTATATCATTTAATAAAATGCTATTTCTTTTAAAATCTCATTTATGAAAATTTTGACATTATTTAGTATTTCATTTTTGTGAAAGTAATAAAAATTTAATTACTACAATAAAAATAAATTGAATAATCCATAGCATGTCATATTAACCTATAAAAATAGTCGATTTCATCAAAAGTTTCAGTTTCCATTTATTTTAATATTTATAATATCAATTATTCTAATCATTCATTAAAAAAGTAATTACTACTTCATCATTGTGTCATAAATAAATTTAATTATATAATTTCTAAAAATTATAAATAAAATACCATGATATAGAAAGTATTATAAGCTTTATAATGAATATTTATAGTTGAATTTATCTTATGTATAACCCTATATTAAAACTGTTTTTATTATTAAACATTGAATTTAAAACTTTTAACTATTCTTTAAATTAAATAATAATAAATCACCTAATCTAATCCATGTGGATAATAGAGGATCAAATTTCAATCCTAAGGATCATTTTGGTTGAAATAAACTTATCCAGTAGAATTAGGACACGTGTTGGTGTAATTATAATATCATTTTTACCTTCAATTAGCCTATTTACTTTTAACCATGGTAAATAAAATTCACAAGTTACTATTCAGAAAATATTATTTTCATCCTATTGAACAAAATTTTACATGCTGATATCAACAATGGATCTTAGATTTTGTGAAATTCAATTCACATTATTAGTAAAATTACATTTTATGTAGATTTGTAAATGTGCCTAGAAGGTGGGTAAAAGACGTTAAATGTTCAATAAAATTTTATATATCCAATATTATAATAAAATGACTCTAATTAATTACATTTGGTTCATATATGTATTATGTATCTATTTGAATTGAAAATAAATTTAAATTTAAAAATATTTATTAAAATAAAAATTCATTTTTAATCAATAACGTAGTATATTTCACCATTAAAAATAATTAAATGTTTTCAAAAAAATAAAAAAAATTCACCATAAGATAATCTTGATATTACGAATCAAAAATGAAATCCATTTTGAAAAATAAAATTTATCAAATCTGAAAATGTGGGTATTACTAGTCTTAAATTCTTTTTAAAAGGATACTTTAATTGGTTGTGGTGTTCTAGACCTCCATATTGCGTACAATGCAAGCTATTGTATTATTAAAAGAGAAACACACCATAGAAGCTTGGGGTGTTACATTATTCCCTCCATAAAATAATTTGTTTCTTGAAATTTCAAGAACAATACTACATAAAATGATTTGGGTGGTACTTCCTCATAAGTTTCTCAAGTTCCCACGTATCCTCTTACATTTTATGGTTTCTCCAAAAAAACATTTACCAAATGAGTCGTTTGGTTTCCCAACAGATGTTCTCTAGTGTCAAGAATTCTGATAGACTCTTCATTATATAACCGATCATGTTCTAGTTATATTTCTTCATAGTTGATTAAATTCATTGGTATAGGCCTGTATTTTCTCAACAGTGATACATGGAACACATCATGAACTTTGGAGAGACATGGTGGCATTTCCAAATGGTGAGATGAAACTCCAATTCGTTCTATAATTTTGAAATGTCCGATGTACCTGAGACCTAATTTTCCCTTCTGACTAAATTGCATTACAACCTTCCATGAATATACCTTCACGAAAACATGGTGACCTACTTTAAATTCCAAATCCATCCTTCGGTTATCAGCATAGCTATTTTTCCTAAATTGAGATTCTTGATATGTTTTTAGACAATCTTAACATTTTCCATTGTTTCATAATCATGTTCTATATCTGTGAGTTTTCTTTCACCAAACTTATACCAACAAGTTGGTGTGAAACATCTATTTAACTAAAATGCTTCATTTAGTGCCATCTGAATATTTTAATCCAAGCTATTACTGTAGGAAAAATTTACCAGAGTTAAATACAGATCTGACATACCTTGAATGTCATGCGAGAAATATATTAACATGTCTTCTAAGGTTTGAATAGTCCGTTCTAGTTGTCCATAAGTTTGAGTGTTGTATGAAGTTCTCAACTGAAGTTCAATATCTAGGTATTTATGATTACTTTTTCAGAATCAATATATAAAACATGGATCATGATCTGAAACAATCGATAGGGGTACACCAACAAGTATAAAAACTTCATTATTATAATGTCTATCAAAATGTTTAAGTTTTAAATATTCTCTTATAGCTAAAAAATGTTCTGACTTGGTATGATGATCAATAATGATCCATATTACATTATTCCTTATAGGATTATTTATTATCCCCCTAACAAACATCATCGTAATATCATCCAATTTCCTCTCTGGTATGTGAAGAGGCTGCATGAATAATCTAGGATGCTGCCTTCCTACGTTAATATGTTGAAAACCCATAATTATTGACACATAATCAAAAATATATCTTTTCATGTTATCCCACAAAAAATGTTCCTTCAAATATCTATACATCATAGTGAAACCATGGTGTATAGAGAAATTGGATCTGCGAGTATCATCCTACAATTCCCATCTTTGATCAGGTATAGCTGGAACACAATGTATCTTCCCAAAATTCAAAATTCCAACTTCAAATACGATATCAATAATTCTATCAACATTCAAAACATTAATTTTCATTTGAAACACCTCATCATTAGTTTAAGAACTTTCAATTCTTTCTAATAATGATAGTTTGGCAATAATTCGAAAAATTATTGATGTTTCACATTCTATGATTATTCCCATAACCATATTTACTAGATCCATGAACATAAGATCCTTATCAAATCTCATATTGTTCATAACTCCATGTTCCTTTCTGCTCAAAGAAACCTCCACCTTATTTGGCTTCCTTGGATGGTAGGGTATAGTGAAATCATAATCCATGAGAAGTTCAAGGCATTAAATTTCCCTCACGTTGAGTTCTTTCTTTGAGAAAGTGTAATTCAAAATATTGTGAATGGTATATATATCATATTCTCACCATAGAGACAATGTCTTTATATTTTCAATGAAATTATTACAGCTTCTAACTCATGATCATGAGTGGGATAGTTTTTTTAGGAATATTTAGCTGTTGTGATGCATAGGTAATAACTCTATCATTATACATAAGGACAATACCAAGTCCTTTCTTTGAAGCTTCCCTATAGATAAAAAACCCATCATTAATTGATGGTAGAGTCAAGATAGAAGCATTGAATACTATTTTTTAAAATTATTCAAAACATTCTTCACATGATTTTGTCCAAACAAATTTAAACGCTTTATGTGTGAGCTTTGTTAATGTGATAGCCAATCGGGGAAACTACTGGACAAAACGCTGATAATAGCCTGGTAAACTAATAACACTACTTACTTTAGTTATACGCATTGGTACAATCCATTCATGGATTACCGTTTTTATTAATGTATTTTTAGAGATTCCATCCTTAGAGACAATATGACCAAGAAAATAAATCTCCTGAAGCAAAAATCTAATCATGCAAAAATGCACATACAATTCATTTCTTCTAAGAGTTTTTAGAATAGTGCACAAGTGATTTTCATGATCTTCATAGAATTTGGAGTATAACCACATATCATCAATAACTACCACTAAAAATTCATCATGATATTACTTGAAAACACTATTAAATAAATCCATGAAAGTAGAGGGTTAATTTGTCAGTCCAAAAGGGATTATTGTAAACTCAAAATGCCCATACCTAGTACGAAATGCTATCTTTAGTATGTCATCCTTATTCACGCACAACTGATGATATTCGGATCGAAGGTAAATCTTTGAATAATATTGTTCTCCATGAATTTTATCAAATAAATCATCAATGTGAGGTAGGGGATACTAGTTCTTTATTGTTATAGCATTGATCTATCTATAGTCAATTCACAACCTCATATACCCATCTTTCTTCTTAAAAAAATAATAGGGGCTCCCATAGAGAAACATATGGGAGAATAAATACATTATTACTGAATTACTCTAGTTGTTTCATAAGTTATACTAATTCCACAATGGAAATTATATAAGATGTCTTCAATATGGTCCTTTAACCATGAATTAATTCAATGGAAAACTCAATTTCTTGTTCTGGAGGATTTCCCAGTAAATCCTCTAAAAAACATCAACATATTCATGAAAATTAGGTAAATCCTATATTTAAAAATTCAATTCCTAACCCATAGCTAGTTCACTCTCTTCCTCCCCAATAATTTAATTTAGTAGAGCTACTGGGGGTGGATATAGGTGAGAATCCAATTGTTATGTTTCTTATCTAAAGATAAGGGATTCCTGATCATCATTAAAAAATTTAACCTCATTCTTATTATAAGAATATTTTTCATCATGGTATGAAATCCAATCTGTACTGATGATTATATCAAATTACATCATGGGTTTGATGATGAGATCAACAAATAAATCACGTTTATTTTCTATAATGGAAAATGATTCATAAAACATTGTTGTAATGATACTTCCCTTAAGAGATTTGACTGACAACACGAATGTTAAATTTAATTGAAAATATCTAATTTTCATGAAAAATTGCAAAGATAATAAAGTATGCGATGATCCATAATCAAATAAATCATTGGATAAATTTGAGGAAACAATTAATGTACCTTCCACCACGTCATTAGGAACATGAAACTCTATAGTTGTGATCGCTTAATCATGGCCTTTCTCCCTTATAATTTTCTGAGGTAAAATTCCTTCATGGTTAAGACATTATTTTTCATATTTCCCCATATATTTACAATTGATGCATTTAGAATTGACAACCCCTTTCTTACCCTTGAAATCAAGATCTTGGTGGCCTTTTTATCCACAATTATAACAGACTCCCAATACCTTCAGGAAGGTACCTGGGCGTTTCTTCTCACATTTACTACTAAATGGAAATTTAAATTTTCCCTTCTTCCACTTATTTCTATTTATAGAGTGTTCAGAAGATATCTTCTTCTCTTTCTTTCCATTAATGTTGTAAGACATACATAATTATTTTTATGTCATACTAGCACATGAGACTATATCTTTTCACGATGAGAAGAATTGTGAGAGTAATGATCAATGGATAAATGGTTATAAATCATTACATAATTGATCAAACATACTCATTGGGTTACGTATATAATCTGTAACATGTCGTGATAATTTGTAAAGTGAGCCTCAAACATTTCAACATTCTCATCATCCTTTTTCTACAGACCCAGAAATTGACTTTCAATATCTGTTCGATGTTAACGAGGAATGAATTTTTCTAGGAAAATACCTTTGAACACAATCCATTACATATATGATACTTTTTAGTAGGCCTTTGTTTTTTTTAATTTATAACCACCATTGATCTACATCTCTTTGAGGCGATAAATTGCCATTACATCTTTTTACCTTTCACTGCTAACCAAAGAATACAATATTTTCTCTATGGAACCTATCCATTGCTCAGGTACAAATGAAATTGTAGTTCCATTGAATGTTGGTGGTAGTTGCCTAATGTAGAGGTCTAACATTGATCCCCCCACTTTTTAGATTAGGGTTCTCTATATGATTAAGTTTATTATTCATAACCTAAGTGAGTTGTCCCAATATGGTTATAAGATGTTAAACACCAGTTGAATCACCAACTACACTAAAATTATCTTGAGTAGGAAGTAAATCCTTACATAGATTACCTGTGTTGATACGATTTTCATTCCATCAACTAGGTTCCATTTCTAAACAATTACATACATTAGATTAATTTATGAATCCCAATACATTAGTCCAAACATGTAAAACAGTTAACATAAATTGAACAGTTTATGCATATAATCCATAATCAAAAAAAAGTTTTATTTGGGGAACTATTTACTCAAAAATCATTAATAATTTTTTGTATGTAAAATGTGAATTATCCTAAGCATAACCCCAAGGAGTGTTAAACCAGGTGTGTTGAATGCCAATTTTTGTGAACAAGGATACCTAGAGTCATGTCTGAAACTCTTTGTCAGAGTTTTCACTCTTAGGTACATTTTTTCGAGAACCACATCCACTTGTAGTATCAAGATAGGGATATATTTCTTTTAAAAACCCACATAATATCAACATTACCAAAATTTATGGATGTTCTCCCATACTAATACTCAATTTTTATATTAGGGTAATGTTATATAATCATAGTTTTTCTAAATACAGCTTACAAGGTTTGTACTAAACTTTATCTGATACCAACTGTAATTCCCCAAACCTAGATACCCAGATTCTATGTATTATGACATAACGTTGTGATTATCTCAAGAGATCATGTCTCGAACAACCAATTAGTTTAGTAGAATTAGATGTAATATATACATACATATGTTTTACATTACATTATTAAATTGAAAAAATATAACATTGTGTCTCCTTTGAACACACTCATATCCCTTATTCTATTCCTGAAGGTCAATCATAATATAGTTCTTCACATCCTGGAAAAAATAAAACAATAGAAAGGGGTCAGCTCAGATGTTCAGTAAGGATAACGATATTTGAGAAACTTTCATAAGAAATCATAAACATTTAAGGAAATCCATAAGTCTAAAAAGAGCCTTTTAAAATTAAACTTCATCATAATATGAAAAATATAAATCAAATAATCTAATTTACTTATTCACATGGATATTATACAATTCGATTAATCACATGTAATATCAATATCTAATTTTATAATGATGGAATGCATAACTTTAGACATCCAAACCACATAGTCAAGGCCTAGTGCCAAGACTAAAAATAAAAAGTTTTCCATGGCCTTGTGCCAAGATAATAATTTGTCTCATGTTACCTACTGATGACTCAATGGGCTATAGTGAGCCCCTCCTATAATGACCCATACTTTACATACATTGCTAATACTTCAAAATTGAAGCACACTTATTACAACATATGACAAAACCACAAAGGACCGTATAGGTATAGTGTCTTTAGAAACTGGGAAACATAAACAACTGGTTCATAAATCTTCTACAGTGTCTCCCATTTATTTCATCATATCTAGGGCCCCTTTTAGCATATTCTACTTAATATCCATCTTCCTGACATGGGGAAAAGAAAACATAAAAGGGTGAGCTCAAATTCTCAGCAAGGGCAAATAAAGGAAATAAAAATCATATCATATCTTTTTGAAAATCATAACCTTCAAAAGAGATCATAATATCTTAACATGGAATAAATCATAGAAGTGAAAATGAGATCCCCATAATCATAACATGAAACTTGAAACTTTGTGGAATGCACAAATAATCATGGAAAATCATTTCTTGTTAGTCATGACTCATTGCCAAGACTATCTTAGTGGACAAAGTCCCTTTCTGAACCGAGTTCACTCCTCGTTTCAGTCCTGTATCACTGAACCGGTATAACCTACCGTTCCAGCCATGTCTATCTCATGAGATATAAAATCTTTAACCAATGCATTGGAGGGAGATATAGGTCCCACCCATCTTATAATGAATCCTTTCTTATGTGTGCCACATAATCATAAACCATACATCATAGTGTAACCCATGTAATAAAAATGGGATTCTTAAACAACATGACATCATAAAAAAATTCATATAAGATAAAGGAATTCATAAAAATATTTCCATCACAACATAATCAAATCCATGTAATAATAGGGATAAAAACAGAACCCTTTTATTATCTTAGATGGAAAATAATTTTGATAAAATACTTGAACTCCATTCTTGAGGAAAATATCCTTTCTACTTCAAAAACACTTTTCCATTCTTAACATGTCATACAATTTTAAACTAAAAGAAGTTGATTAAAAATAAACTTGAATACTTGTAAAGGAAGCTTCTTGGAAATAATGTTTTAAGAATCCATTCATGCTGTATAAGTTAAAAAAAACATTCTTCGTACTTTTGTCGGAAAAGTCAAAAAGTACCTCGTACGAAAAAACGACAAAAGATTCCTTTCATATTCTTTACTAAAAACTCACCGAAGGGTAAAATTGGATTTAAACTATTGTAAGTGGATGGAAACAATATTAAATATTGAGGGAACATGGATGTGGATGATAAAATACACCCTAATAAATACTTACGAATAAACAATCTTGGATAAAAATGAGATTGTGATATTTCCCTTACCTTAGGTCCGACTTGCTTTGTAAGTGTCCGAACCTCCTCTTCTTTGGAACGCCTCTTTGAATCCTCCACTTAGGGAACTAAGATTGGTCTTTGAAGAAAACCAGGACCTCTAGGATTATTCTAGGGAAGTGTAGAGGAGAAAATGGCAGGGGTTGGCCGAGCTTGAGTGCTCAAATTGGTGTGAGGAGGAGGGGGAGGAGGTGCCCTTTTATAAGGGAGGAGAGGGGCACCTTAGGAATATCTCAAAATATTATTTTATATTAAAGTCAAAATCGGTTTATAATGGTTCCAAAGGGTTTTATTTCGAAGCTAAAGTGGGGATGGGTCGAAATCCTATCAACCAATAGGATTTAGACAAGTTTAGGGTATTATGTTAACCTTATCAGTTAGATTTAACTCTAAGTTAAATAATTTAACTTTTACCGTGTCTTTTTGTTTTCTTACACTATATGGTTAATACACTTACCATAACATGCCAAACGAACCCCAAATTGTTCATTATTAATATATATATCCTTATCTAAGTCATTTGGCTGAACCTTAGATTTTTAGGAATAAAATAACAGTTAATAATATAATATTTGATTTAAAAACTATTTTGTGTCAATTTTGACACTATTTGATATATGATTTTTGTGAAAGTCATAACAGAATTATATGTTCTAACCAAGTTGATTAAATCAACACTAATATATCATAGTAACCTAGAAATTAGTGTAATTCATAAAAAGTCTCAAATTACATTTATTTTGGTGTTTATAACATCAATTATGTCAATATTTTATTAATAAGATAATTACTGCATCATCATTGTGTCATAAATAAATTAAATTATTTAATGTCTAAAAATTATAAATAAAATCCCATTATGTAGGAAATATTTTTAGATTTCTAATGAATATTTATAGTCGAATTTATCTTATGTATAACCCCATATTAAAAATGATTTACTTATTAAACATTGATTTTAACTATTTTAACCCTTCTTTAAATAAATTAATAATAAATGTCCTAATCTAACCCAAGTGGGCCTAAATGGTCATATTTTATTCCTAAGTTTGTTTTTGGTCGAATTAAACTTATCCAATAGAATTAGGAAATGTGTTAGGGTAATAGTAATATCATATTTACCCTTAGTTACCCTATTTACTATTAACCGCGGTAAAAAAAAGTAAAAAGTTACTATTCACAAAAAAATTATTTTTATCTCATTGAATCACATTTTAATTACTGATATCAACCGTGTCTGTCAGATTTTCGAAATTCCATTCACAGAAGCGGTAAAATTAAGTTTTATGCAAAATTCAGTTTTTAACCTACCACTTAGTGGTTTCACTATTTATCAAAAATTGAAAGTTTTCAGAAAAATACCAAAATTTCACCCTAGGATAATTTCGGTATTCCGAATCCAAAAATGAAGTCCATTTTGAAAGATAAAATTTATAAAATTTCAAAAAGTGGTTATTACTATTCATAACGGCTAGTTTTAATAATATTTTAATAGCATATCGTTGTTTAGTGAAACTTAGTATTGCGTACGACGCAAGCTATCGAGGAAGGTTGCGATTGCGTGTAAAGTAAGCCAAGCTAGTATGTAGTGAAAGATTCCTTTGATGATATATAAAACATAATATTACTCATAAAAATCTCGGGTGTTACATTCTACCCCCCTTAAAAATAATTTCGCCCTCGAAATTCGTCACTTTGTAACAAACAGATGAGGATACTTCTCCCTCATCATATCCTCAAGCTCCCATGTAGCTTCTTCTAATTGGTGGTTCCTCCATAAAACTTTCACCAATCGAGTGGTCTTGTTTCGTAGGACTTTTTCTCTACGATCCAGAATCTCTATCGGGTGTTCTTCATAAGAAAGATCTTGCTTCAGCGGTACAACTTCTGAGCTGAGTACATGTGAAGGATCATGTATGTACTTTCTCAGGAGAGATACATGGAACACATCGTGAACTTGAGAGAGATTCGGTGGAAGTACCAATCGGTAAGCTACCTTTCAAACACGATACAGTATTTCGAAAGGACCGATATATCTAGGGCTCAACTTCCCCTTCTTTCCAAATCTCGTAACCCTCTTCCAGGGAGATATTCATAAGAACACTTTATCACCCACTTCAAACTCTAGGTCTTTTCTTCGGTTGTCGGCATAACTTTTCTGTCGACTCTGAGCTGCTCTTATGTGTTGTTGAATAGATCTGACCTTTTCTGCCATTTCATCAATGAGATCAGGTTCTAATAGCTTTCTTTCCCCAACTTCATCCCAGCAAGTTGGAGTCCTGCATTTCATTCCATAGAGAGCTTCATAAGGAGCCATCTGAATACTGGAGTGAAAGATATTATTATATGAAAATTCCACCAAAGGTAGGTGTTGATCCCAACCTCCTTTGGAATCCATAGAGCAAGCTCTCAACATATCTTCTAGGGTTTGAATTGTTCTCTCAGACTGGCCATCTGTCTGGGGATGATAAGCAGTGCTGAAACTCAACTCTGTATCCAGAGTATGCTGAAGACTTCGCCAGAACTTCGAGGTAAATCTCGGATCCCGATCAGATATAATAGAAAGTGGTACTCCATGCAATCTTACCACTTCCTTTACATATATTTTGGCAAACTGATCTAGAGAGAAATCCTCTCTAATAGCAATGAAGTGTGCAGACTTTGTAAGAAGATCAACTATGACCCAAATAGCATTATTGCCTTTGGATGTTTTAGGAAGTCCTGTGACAAAGTCCATAGTGATGTTTTCCCATTTCCATTCGGGTATGGGTAATGGTTGTAACATCCCCTTAGACTTTTGTCTCTCAACTTTAAATTGTTGACAAACCAAGCATCGAGAGACATATTCAGAAACATCTCTTTTCATGCCATCCCACCAGAAGTACTCTTTCAGGTCCCTATACATCTTCGTGCTTCCAGGATGAATAGAGAATGAAGAACTATGAGCCTCATCCAGCAGCTCCTTCTTTAATTCGGGGATGGGGGGAACACAAACCCGATTCCTGAACTTTATTATCCCATCATAATCAAGGTTGAATTCAAGAACATTTCTCACCTTCTTTTGTAACTCTACATCTTCTTTCTGTGCCTCTTTAATCTTCACATGTATATATGGTTGAACATTCATCTGAGAAAGATAAGATTTTTCCCCTTCCATTATAATTCCAAGATCCATCCTTTGTAAATCCATAAATATTGGATCTTTTGTGATCCTCATCATGGATAAAATAACATGTTCTTTTCGACTTAATGCATCTGCCACCTTGTTTGCTTTCCCAGGGTGGTAATGGATTGAGCAGTCATAATCCTTAATCAGCTCCAACCATCTTCTTTGACGCATATTCAGCTCCTTTTGTGTGAAAATATACTTTAAACTTTTATGATCAGTATAAATATCACACCTTTTACCATAAAGGTAATGCCTCCAAATCTTTAATGCAAAGATTACCGCAGCCAACTCCAAATCATGTGTTGGGTAATTTTTCTCATGGATTTTCAACTGTCGTGAGGCATAAGCTATCACCATATCATTTTGCATAAGAACACACCCCAATCCCTTCTTGGATACATCACTGTAGATCACACATCTTTCTCCACTACAAGGAAGTGTGAGCATAGGTGCACTGGATAACCTTCTTTTCAACTCCTTGAAATTCTCTTCACATTCCTCTATCCAAACAAACTTAACTCCTTTCCGAGTCAACTTGGTGAGTGGATTAGATAATCGTGAAAAATCTTTTTCAAAACGTCGATAATATCCAGCCAAACCAAGAAAACTTCAGATCTCAGTTACTGTTGTTGGTCTTGACCATCTTTCGATAACCTCTGTTTTTGCTGGATCCACAGATATCCCCTCTTTTGAGATTATGTGACCCAAAAACGCAACTTTTTGAAGCCAAAATTCACACTTGGTAAATTTGGCATAAAGCTTCTCCTTTCTCAGGGTCTTCAATATAATTCTAAAGTGATATTCATGCTCTTCCTTTCTCTTTGAATAGACAAGAATATCGTCTATAAAGACTACCACAAATTGATCAAGATAGTCTCTAAAGACTCTATTCATTAGATCCATGAAGATAGCAGGGGCATTAGTAAGACCAAATGGCATCACTATAAATTCATAGTGTCCATACCTTGTACGGAAAGCCGTCTTTGGTATATCCTCCCTTTTGACCCTTAATTGATGATACCTTGAACGAAGATCAATCTTGGAAAAGTATTGAGATCCACGTATTTGGTCAAATAAGTCATCAATTCGTGGGAGAGGATATTTGTTCTTGATAGTGATCTTGTTAAGTTCTCGATAATCAATGCAGAGTCTCATTGATCCATCTTTCTTCTTAACAAATAGAACAGGTGCTCCCCAAGGTGACGCACTAGGGCGTACGAATCCCTTATCAAGATTATCTTGGAGTTGCTTCTTCAATTCCTGCAACTCAATTGGGGCCATTCTATAAGGTGTCTTTGAAATAGGCAAAGCACCCGGTACGGGTTCTATTGAAAACTCAACTTCACGATTTGGTGGAAGACCCGGTAATTCCTCCGGAAAGACATCATCAAACTCCCATACGATGGGCATATTCTTAATCGTGAGTTTCTCACCAACCATTTGAGATAAATAACCTTCATTTAGTGGAATCAAGACCCATAAGATGGAAGGAATTTCCACTGGAAGGTTATATTCATCCTTGCATCGATAGACGATCGTAGATTGATCTGGAATATGAAATGTGACTTCCCTTCTTTGGAAATTGATATGAGCTCCATGTAGATAAATCCAATCCATGCCAAGAATCACATAAAATTCCACTAAAGGAAGGATCACAAGATTTTCAGGAAGCACTTTCCCACAAACTTCGATCGGAGAAGAATTATAAACTTTTGATGCGACTGTTGTGCCATTAGGTGTTGTCACAGCTAACTCAACATCTAATTGTTGAGGTAATATGGTGATACCCTTAGAAAATTTTTCAGAAATAAAAGAGTGGGTGGATCCAGAATCAAATAAAACATTTGCTACTTTAGAGTGGATGGTAAGTGTACCTTTCACCACTTCGTTATCGTACTCCACACCGCTGATAGAAATTGCATGTGACTTTCCTTTGTCTTTAGCCTTAAGATTTTGTTGACGTCGACCATCATCATCAACCCTTGGATTTGGGCATTGATTGGCATAATGCCCCATCTCCTTGCACTTGAAACATTGAAGTGTAGTAGGTTCATTCTGTGTATCCCTTCCTTTGTTTGCATCATTAGACATCTTCTTCCCATTATCGTGGCATTCAAATGCCCGATGACCTTCCTTTCCACATTTGAAACATTTACTTGTCCCTTTAAGACAACTCCCTCCATGTTTCTTTCCACACTTTGAGCATAAGGGAAAGCTCATCTTCTTTTCAGTGTGCTCTTTAGATTTTCCTTTGAATTCCATATTCCTCTTCTTATCAAACCCATGTTTCTGATGGGTTACTCCAATCTCCATCTCGACTTTGAGAGCACATCGAACGATTTCCTCGTAGCTATTGAAGTACCTTATGGCTAACTCCCTTCGATGACTTGGTTTTAAGCCACTAAAGAATCGATCAATCTTACTCTCAGGTTGGATAATAACACCAGAAGCGTACCTTGAAAGTCTTGTAAAATTTGCTTCATAGGTACCAACAGATTCATCATCCCTTTGCTTCAGTTCAAGAAACTCTTTCTCCATCTTTGTTCGGAGAATACGAGGGAAGTACTTATTGAAAAATAAGTTCTTGAACTCGTCCCATTTCATAGACTCAATTTCATCCCTTTGCCTCGTATTCTTAATAAGATTCCACCATTGATCAGCATCTCCTTCCAAACGATACACTGCTAGGATGACTTTATCATGTTCAGAACATTGAAGAACTGAAAATATCTTTTTAGTAGTACTAATCCATTGTTCAGCAACTAATGGATCAGTAGACCCGCTGAAAGAAGGTGGACGCTGCCTCATGAAGGATTCAACAGAATGTTGCTCCTTCGTTTACTCGTTTGGAAGTCCTTCATGATTCATAGCTTGAGAAAGTTGTGTGAGCATGGATACAAGATTTTTCATTCCAGCTCCTATATCGTTTGGTTGCTCAGGGGGACAATCATTGCATTGCCCATCGCATTCCGCATTAACACTGTTCCTTCGGGTTCTAGCCATTGACTAAAACCAAGAAGAATAGTGTGAGCAACACTAATTATAATAGGAAAACCACATAATCAAGAATAAAATTTCACACTTAAGGTCTTATCCTAGGGTATTCATGGACATTTCTAAAACACTAAGATTGTGTTCTATGCTTAGACTTATCCTTAGGGTTCTTACTAAGGCGTTCACATCCTAGTTTCCAAAGGTTGACTATACCTTTCCTCTGATGACAACTATAACGACCCATACTTTACATACATTGCTAATAATTCAAAATTAAAGAACACTTATTACAACATATGACAAAACCACAAAGGACCCTATAGGTATAGTGTCTTTAGAAACTGGGAAACATAAACAACTGGTTCATAAATCTTCTACAGTGTCTCCCATTTATTTCATCATATCTAGGGTCCCTTTTAGCATATTCTACTTAATATCCATCTTCCTGAACTGGGGAAAAGAAAACATAAAAGGGTGAGCTCAAATGCTCAGCAAGGGCAAATAAAGGAAATAAAAATCATATCATATCTTTTTGAAAATCATAACCTGCAAAAGAGATCATAATATCTTAACATGGAATAAATCATAGAAGTGAAAATGAGATCCCCATAATCATAACATGAAACTTGAAACTTTGTGTCATGCACACATAATCATGGAAAATCATTTCTTGTTAGTCATGACTCATTTCTAAGACTATCTTAGTGGACAAAGTCCCTTTCTAAACCGAGTTCACTCCTCGTTTCAGTCCTGTATCACTGAACCGGTATAACCTACCGTTCCAGCCATGTCTATCTGATGAGATATAAAATCTTTACCCAATGCATTGGAGGGAGATATAGGTCCCACCCATCTTATAATGAATCATTTCTTATGTGTGCCACATAATCATAAACCATACATCATAGCGTAACCCATGTAATAAAAATGGGATTCTTAAACAACATGACATCATAAAACAATTCATATAAGATAAAGGAATTCATAAAAATATTTCCATCACAACATAATCAAATCCATGTAATAATAGGGATAAAAACAGAACCCTTTTATTATCTTAGATGGAAAATAATTTTGATAAAATACTTGAACTCCATTCTTGAAGAAAATATCCTTTCTACTTCAAAAACACTTTTCCTTTCTTAACATGTCATACAATTTTAAACTAAAAGAAGTTGATTAAAAATAAACATGAATACTTGTAAAGGAAGATTCTTGGAAATAATGTTTTAGAAATCCATTCATGCCGTATAAGTTAAAAAAAACATTCTTCGTACTTTTGTCGGAAAAGTCAAAAAGTACCTCGTACGAAAAAACGACAAAAGATTCCTTTCATATTCTTTACTAAAAACTCACCGAAGGGTAAAATTGGATTTAAACTATTGTAAGTGGATGGAAAAAATATTACATATTGAGAGAACATGGATGTGGATTATAAAATACACCCCAATAAATACTTACGAATAAACAATCTCGGATAAAAATGAGATTGTGATATTTCCCTTACCTTAGGTCCGACTTGCTTTGTAAGTGTCCGAACCTCCTCTTCTTTGGAACGCCTCTTTGAATCCTCTACTTAGGGAACTAAGATTGGTCTTTGAAGAAAACCAGGACCTCTAGGATTATTCTATGTAAGTGGAGAGGAGAAAATTTCAGGGTTTGGCCGAGCTTGAGTGCTCAAATTGGTGTGAGGAGGAGGGGGAGGAGGTGCCCTTTTATAAGGGAGGAGAGGGGCACCTTAGGAATATCTCAAAATATTATTTTATATTAAAGTCAAAATCGGTTTATAATGGTTCCAAAGGGTTTTATTTCGAAGATAAAGTGGGGATGGGTAGAAATCCTATCAACCAATAGGATTTAGACAAGTTTAGGGTATTATGTTAACCTTATCAATTAGATTTAACTCTAAGTTAAATAATTTAACTTTTACCGTGTCTTTTTGTTTTCTTACACTATATGGTTAATAAACCTACCATAACATGCCAAACGAACCCCAAATTGTTTATTATTAATATATATATCCTTATATAAGTCATTTGGCCGAACCTTAGATTTTTAGGAATAAAATAACAATTAATAATATAATATTTGATTTAAAAACTATTTTGTGTCAATTTTGACACTATTTGATATATGATTTTTGTGAGAGTCATAACAGAATTATATGTTCGAAAAAAGTTGATTAAATCAACACTAATATATCATAGTAACCTAGAAATTAGTGTAATTCATAAAAAGTCTCAAATTACATTTATTTCGGTGTTTATAACATCAATTATGTCAATATTTTATTAATAAGATAATTACTCCATCATCATTGTGTCATAAATAAATTAAATTATTTAATATCTAAAAATTATAAATAAAATACCATTATGTAGGAAATCCTTTTATCTTTCTAATGAATATTTATAGTCGAATTTATCTTATGTATAACCCCATATTAAAAATGATTTACTTATTAAACATTGATTTTAACTATTTTAACCCTTCTTTAAATAAATTAATAATAAATGTCCTAATCTAACCCAAGTGGGCCTAAATGGTCATATTTTATTCCTAAGTTTGTCTTTGGTCGAATTAAACTTATCAAATAGAATTAGGAGATGTGTAAGGGTAATAGTAATATCATATTTACCCTTAGTTACCCTATTTACTATTAACCGCGGTAAAAAAAGTAAAAAGTTACTATTCACCAAAAAATTATTTTTATCTCATTGAACCACATTTTACTTACTGATATCAACCGTGTCTGTCGGATTTTCTAAATTCCATTCACAGAAGCGGTAAAATTAAGTTTTATGCAAAATTCAGTTTTTAACCTACCACTTAGTGGTTTCACTATTCATCAAAAATTGAAAGTTTTCAGAAAAATACCAAAATTTCACCCTAGGCTAATTGCGGTATTCCGAATACAAAAATGAAGTCCATTTTGAAAGATAAAATTTATAAAATTTCAAAAAGTGGTTATTACTATTCATAACGGCTAGTTTTAATAATATTTTAATAGCATATCATTGTTTAGTGAAACTCAGTATTGCGTACGACGCAAGCTATCGAGGAAGGTCGCGATTGCGTGTAAAGTAAGCCAAGCTAGTATGTAGTGAAAGATTCCTTTGATGATTTATAAAAACAAAATATTACTCATAAAAATCTCGGGTGTTACACCTCCCATCACATACTATGTCCAATTCATTCAACATATGAAAATCCTAAAACATAACATAAACATTCGTATTAAAACTAGAATAAAAAATGATAATACTTTAACCATAAGCCCTTAATGGTATAAAAACAGAACATCCATAATCAAACATATCAAAAAACCTTCAAAACAATTTGGAATATTGTATCATAATAAATCAACTCCAAACAAGCGTAAAATCAACAATGGATGTTGATTTATATGAAATCAAAACTATTTGAGACAAAATGTCTCTTTCTATTTTGAAATCATTTAGAAGTCATGTAATTATAAAAGAAAACATTTATTTTGAAAATATTATTATAATATTTTAAGGGAATTTCATAGTTGTTATAATGCGGGAAAATAACCGTTAAGTTATAAAACATTATTTCCTTAATTTTCCAAAAAGGTCATAAAGCACCTTGTTTGGAAAATGATGGAAAGATTCATTTCAAACCATTTATAAAAATTCAAACAAGGGTATAAATTACTTTAACCCATAGTCTAAGAAATAGTAAATAAATGTTTTGAATTTCATTTTTATGAAACATAAATGAAGATAATAAAGAAGTCCCTGTAGATACTTACATATAAACTACATTAGATAGTGATGATATTGTAAAATTAACAGTTACCTTGTAAGTTTATTTAGTCGAGGGTACGTTAACCTCATTTATAATGATTAAATAATTGTTATTAAATTATAATAGAACCACATACATATATATTATATCATATATGATCCTGTAATATTTTATTATTAATATTAGTTCAGTAGAATTATTGTTTCAGGGGTTGACCGATTAATTTTTCATTATATGTTTTATTAAAAAAGTTATTTTTTTATGGATAGGATTTATTTGATTCATATCCAAAATGATATTATGTTCTTAGTAATTATTTTTGAATCATCAAATGAAAATTATTCATAAATGGTAACGATGGGGATTGAAATATTATCGCATTTTGAAGATGGTAATATGTACGTACCTATGAACGACAATATCATTCTATTGATGGTGAAATAGTATGTGGTTGGATGGTATATTATACATACAGAATAATACTAATTTTATATTTATTATTTACATCAATTATATATCATTATTATAACTATCCAAATAATGACACGTTGAATAACAAACTACACCACGACGTGGAGATGGTAAGTCGTACGTACACACGTTTGGTGAATTTATCATTCATAGGATGGATAAAATAATGAATATGGTTTTTAAATATTTATAATAACATAAAAGTATGTATAAGTTACATGAGTTTTTATTTTGGCATGGAAATAGCAAAGAAGGAGGATGTGGAAGAAGAAAAGATCATTGAAAGAGGTGGATTAATAATTACACCTTCTTCAGGTGCTTCTTTTTTATTTGAACAAAACATCTCCTTAGTTTGTCTTTATGATCCAATTAAGGAATCTATTTAGAATTGAGGGTAGTTGGGAGAATATTTAAGTTGTAGTTCTCTGATCCAAATGGCATTGACGTGCAAATTTAAGAGAATGGGATGTGCCCTTTTATAATAGAGGTGAGGGGAACATTAGGAAGAGTTTGAAATATTGATTTATTATAAAATAATTTTCAGTTTCTAATAGTTCAAAATGGATTTATTTTGAGGATAAAGTGGATATGGGTCGAAATATTTTCAACCAATATGTTTTAGAGAAATTTAGGTCACTATATTAACCTTATCTTTTATATTTAACTCATAGGTAACTAGTATAACATTTACCATGACTTCTTGTTTTTTATATTACATTGTTAATAAACATACTATAAAATGAAAATCTAACAACATGTTGTTCATTGATAACATATATAAACTTATATATATCCTTTGTCTGAATCATAAATTTTTAGGATATTATTTCATTTTATAAAATAGTATTTTTTTTAAAAACTCATTTATGTCTATGTTCACATTATTTAGTATTTTGTTTTTGTGAAAGTCATAAAAACATTATTACTTATAACAAATTACATTTAATCATACCTAAAATGTCTTATTCGCTATGAAAAATTGTGGGTTTCATCAAAAGTTTCAATTTACCTTTATTTTAGTATTTATAATATCAATTATTTTAGTCATTCATTAAGAAGGAAATTGTTATATCTTCATTGTGTCATAAATAAATTTAATTATTTAATGTCTAAAAATTATAAATAAAATACCATGTTGTGTGAAATATTTTTATATTTGTAATGAATATTTATAGTTGAATTTATCTTTTTTATAACCCTATATTAAAATATTTTTAGTTATTAAACTTTGACTTTTACAATTTTAACTATTGTTTAAATAAAATAATAATAAATGTCTTATTCTAATCCATGTGGATCAAATAATATCAATTTTTTTCCAAAGGTTCTTTTTTGTTGAAATAAACTTATCCAATAGAATTAGGAAATGTTTGGGGTAATTATAATATCATTTGTACCTTTAATTACCCTATTTATATTCAACCGTGGTAAATAAAATTTAATAGTAATTGTTCAGCAAAAATTATTTAAATCCTATTGGACCACATTTTACATACTGATAAAAACCTTGTCTCTCAGATTTTTTAAATTCAATTCAAATAAGCAGAAAAATTATGTTTTATATTGATTTATAAATATTCATAGAAGGTGGGTAAAAGACATTAAAAGTTCAGTAAATGTTTTTAAATCTATTGTTATTATAAAATGACTCTAATTAATTACGTTAAATTAATATTTGTATAATGTATCTATTTTAATGTAAAATAAATAATTATCTAAAAATAATTATTTAAATATAAATTCATTTTTAAGCAATAACGTAGTGTGTTTCACTGTTCATAAAAAATTTAATGTTTTTAGAAAAAAAACAAAAAACTCACACAAAGGTAGTTTTGATAGTCTAAATCCAAAAATTATGTCCATTTTGAAAAATAAAATTTATAAGATTTGAAAAAGTGGGTATTACTATTTATAATTAATTGTTAAATGGCTATATTGATTGGTCATGGTGTGCTACAACTCAAAGTTGCATACAATTCATGCTATTGTATTATTCAAATAGAAATGTATCTTGGAAGCTTGGGTGTTACAGTACATTTAACATAAATACTCATTTTTTCATCAAATTATCAAATATTCAATAAACACAAATTTGGACACTCTTATTCCAAATATATTATTTATTTAATAAAAATAATTTTATAAATTTTGTGAGTTTACTATTCTATTGAATATATTACTATTATAACAGTACTCATACTATTCCTAATTGTTTGATTACTAATCATTATGGTTATGTTACTATTCCTAACATTCATGGCACTATTTCTATAGAAATGTTGAATTTAAATTATATTTAATCAATTAAATATCAACATCAATTTCCCTAAAGTTTCTATATTTTTCATTTTCAAAATTTTTATTATACTAGTAATGTTATATTTCCATTTTTGGGTGTTGTTTTTGACTGTGACAATATTTATGGGAGTAAAATAATCCTAATTTTTCAACTCTCGTTATGTTTTGTGTGTACATTATTATATTGTTTTTAAAATTTATATTTTATTTACAATATTTATTCACCAAATTTAATTTTCTATATTTATGAAATAATTTAGCTTTTGTTTTTATTATGTGGGCCTATGTGTTTTAAACAATATTGTATTCAAAGATACAACATAAATATATATTCATAAAGAAAATAATATATATGAATGTTTTATTCGTTACAAATCTCAATGAAAAAATATAATCATATTATTAATTTTTTTGGAACAATGGAATGTGACGAACATAAATCATATAATAGGGGGAAGAGTCAAGAAGATATAGATCATTCCCCTCACAACATTAATCCCTCCCAAATTGTCAAAATTAGCTATATGAATTTGAGAAGGTCCAGCTCCTCTACCTCATTTACTTCACTTTACTAACTCTACATAAACTCTAACCATTTCCCAATAATATTGATTTTGGATTATTACTTTGCTGACCTCTTCCACTACAACCTTGCACTAGGGGTCTCCTTGGTAAATGTTGATGTTATAATTGAAACATATGGGGTTGATGTTGTATTTTATGGGTTGGTTTATCTACCATAAAAATATATATTGGTACACACATCCCACAATTATAATATGGAATCATAAAATATAAATTTCTTCTACCTTTATTTGAAGGTTTAACCACATCACCACATTACCCAATAGATATGAACTTTAACCTCTCGAGAATAATGAAAATGGGGTCCCATATTACAGAACCAAACTCCCTTAAATCAATTATTCCCTCTAACTACCTATAATACACAACTCTATATATCATCAATAAAAAAAAATAATTCAATTTTTTCATTTAAAAAGCATAATTTGGAATATATTTGTTTTTATGAACATCAATATACATCTTCAAATTGAAAGAATGACATGTTTCCGAATAAAAAATTCAATAATATACAGAGGATGTGAGATCTCTATACCTCGTTAACAAAAAACTAATGTGAATATTTCTAAAAGATCCAAAATTTCACCTCATAATCTTGTACACTGAATCTCTCATAATGATTAGATATTATCACATATTGAACATGATTGAAGGTAAATAGTCAAATATTTATCTAGAAACAACTCCCTAAATTTTCTCTTCCTCGATAGTTATATGTAGAAATCACCTAGATATAGGGTACACCATTCCTATGAAAATATATTATAAAAACTAAAAATATATAGAATACTTTTCTCTTAATTTACATGAATAATTCAGAATTATTCTCTACTTCTTCTAGCTACTTCTCAGTTTCTTTTATCAAAATAGACATCTTATAAATTTATGTGTTATATAAATGGAACTTCCCTAGAGTAACTCTGCATGAACCTTATAATGTCTATTCTAGCCCTAAATAAATGTCAATAAGTGTGTCCTCAACCCTCTCTTCCTCGACCCCATGATTTCGAGGAATATATGACATAACTATAAGCATAAATCATCTCAACAAAGATAGAATGTAATTATTAATATTTATATTAATTAATATCAATAATAGTAATGGTTCAATGAAAACCACATGTAATCATCATGGACTATTATTATATGATTCTTGATTAGAAAACTATAAATCTTCAATTCTATAAATTCACTATTCATTATTAATGATTCATATACAATCAAAATCAATACATGGAATTATACCTCTCCCTCTCTAGCCTATTTCTATTGGTTATTTCATAGAGTGTGTTCATGAACTATAATAACCTTGAAAAATCATACAAAAAAATTCTAATTAATCAAAACCCAACCTAAAATACTCACTCTAATAATATTCTATCACCAAATTAACCCACCTAGACTCCTAATTAATAATAATTAATATTGGGAGTGAACCCTAATTCCCTCCTCCAAAATTCCACGGGGTAATGACTAGTGCCAGAAGAATAAAACATAGTCTATGGGAGTATTTTTTATTTATATTTTTAAATATGAAATTTAAAATAAAAAAATGTCTTAAACTTTGAAAAAAATAATACATAACAAATTATCACATATATGCATATGTTCTAAAAAAACCAATGGGTACCTTAAAATGAAAAACGAATTACTATAAAATCGACACAACATTATTTCAATTAGTTTATATTCTTTCCAAAATTAATAAACCTAAACACCAAATTCAACATGATATTATAAATATGAAAATATAATATAATAATTATGTTAGAATAATTGTATATTTATTAGGCTCCTCCTCTTACATCACTTCTTTCTAGTAAAAAGAAAAGAAAATTCATCAAGGAAGAAAATAATTAAATATATTATCATTTATCATTGTAAAAATATATATTAGACACAATATCAAAAAAAATTATTTTCCGCATCATTCCAATAACGAATGGATCATCTCCAACAAATATAATATCTACTCATTACCTTCACTCCTAATGAAAGTTTCTCTAACCATAATAAGTACATGCCAATATCATAGGGACCAAACACCTCAAACCACAATAACTACCTGGTGTATCAATTACAAATAAGTCATATATATAGTAGGTATATTAAATCAATTATACCATATAAATATAATGGGAAAACTCTTCCCCTAAACAAACACAATATAAGCTGCCAATAAGAAAATCTAAATAAAAAACTATATATATGAAAACATCATATCATTTAAGAATACATGAAACCAAGTTACATAAGATAATGAAAAATATAACCATAAATGTACTTGAATCATTATATTTAGGTCTTCTTATTTTTGTATCTAGACTACATCCATATTTAAATAAGAATCAACTATAAACACCCATTATGATACCTTTCATGTTAACTAGTAAAACTCTGCCACTAAACCATATAAATCTATTCTTCTAAATTTCAAACAAACTAAAAACAATTAATAAAACACATATAATTCTTTATTATCTATAAAAAAAATATTGAATATATAGAGACAACATATAAGGTAATAAATAATTAATCTATATTTCTAATATTCAAATAATAATTTCCACATTTAAAACCGTATCATTTTATTTTTTCAATACATCAATTTCTATTTTCATTATTACTGTTTATTTGATTAACTCACCAATCAATGATGTTTACATTACTATTCTAATACTTTTTCTTGTTTATGATAATAATTCTTAAATTCTAAAAAGTAAAATTTTTTATTAATCATTATATTTACATGATTATACTATTTCAATCAACATGTATAATAGTGATATTATAACACATTACAATAAATGAATAACAAACCAATACATCACCATAGAATTATCTTTCATGATCAAGATTGAATATTTACACAACATCCATTTAACAAACATAACACCCATCATTATTACCTTAATACATCCAACTCTAACTATAATAATTTATCCAGTAATATCTAGAATGGAATAATAATTAGGGACATTAGAAAACAAGGAATAGTGGTACCTTAAATTACATTATATCATTCACATAAATCCAAGAATAAAAATAATCATGAAATGTATCTAAAACCAGAAAAACTTAATACCTATATCAAATATGATTGATGATATAGTATGGTAATCATATAGACAAAAAAATAATTATCAATTTATTAATAAATTTGGGGTTCTACAAACTGTAGTGTGGTTCCCTAAATAATTTCATTGTTTTGTTTAGTAAATAATGATTCCAAAGAAAAGATTAATTTCCTCTTCCAACCAATTGGAAATTACTAGTCATTCTAATATTAAATAAATTTTGTTTTACAAAACTATTTCATGGTCATAAAAAACAATGATCTGATCCATTAACAAACCCCTTTGATCCATAAGACCAGCAGAACACAACAGTCACCTACCCATCCCTTGTAGATTTTAATTAACAATACGATATAATAAACTAAAAATGTGTCCATCCTCAACTCCGCCAGAACAACAAGAAATATTCCATGTGGAATACCACCATCATGAGAAATCTATATAGACCATGATGCAATTAAAATTATTATATGACATGGTTTTATAAAAATCCAAATAATCAACATATCTTTCACAATTGACCTCAAAAGTCATTTTTCCACCACAAACTCCTAAAAATTCACTATGGAATACACAAAAATACATCATTCTTCACATCTATTTATATATATCTATATTATTGTATTCTATTATTTGATTATATATATATATATATATGTATGTATGTATGTACATATATACTCAATGGTTGTCCTTTAACTCCCCCATTATATATATATATATATAATTAATTCACACACATATTGTAATTTTATCATAAATTAATAATGACTAATTATTTAATTCATTTTTTATCTCATTTATAAAAAAATTTATAATTAACCCACGTAATAAAATAAAAATTGATAAATTTATTAATGTAATAAAAATTTCAGACCAAAATTTGTAAATAACCAGTTAACCAATGTATTTTTGAAACCATAAATTATTTATTATTTTTTTATATTCAGTATATTTGTCTTTCTAAAATAGTTAATAATTACCCTATTTTAATTGAATCCAAATGAAATAATTGATATTAATAGAAACAATTATCCTATAAATGATTATTTTATAATAATTAAAAATTAAATCCTTTGTAATTTGTTAGTTTAATACCAATTAAATAATTAGTATTTTATTTGGGACTATTTGGTATGTGGAAATGAAAATTTGAATCATGTGGTATGAAATAAAAAAACAATCATGGAATTGGAAAAAATCCCCAAAAGGAAAGGGGAATTTCTTTTAATTATCCACCCCTTTAAAACATTTATTCAATAAAATAAATTTTAATGGGGACTAGTGAGAAGGTGATAATAAATAAATATTACATATAAATGAAAATCTTGTAACATCAATCAATGTGAATATCAATAAGGTGAAAAGATAACTAAAAAAATGAAATGATAAAATATCATAAAAAATTAATAAAAACCATAAACAACGAATAAATTCACAATACACATTATCATTTATAGGGGAATGAAAATGAATTTAAAATATAGAGGATTTACCAACATTGAGCACATGAAACTATAGTGTCATCATTCAAAATATAGGGAACGAATAATATAAAAAATACTATTGAAATAGTTAATTATATGTTGTATTATACATTACCATACCATTATAAGATTGAGAGGAACATAAGAGAGATGCTGAACATTGGTAGGGGTTGATCGAATGAATAGTTCAAATCTAGAAAAAAAAAATTCTCTGTTTTTCTTAAAATTATCCCACATTGCGTGTTAGTGTGGTGATAAAATTGTGATAAATGAAATGGTGACAATAATGATGAGTTATAAAGTGAGTTATAAATTATAAAACAAAACACAATAGATTAAATTTTTTTAAAAATGTTATTATAAAATGGCTACATCCATGGTGATCATGAATTGTTTTCACACTACTCATTTCAATGTATTCATACCATTTATTAGAAAAGTGGAAGACAGAGGGAGAATATAGAACTGGAATCCTATATGTATATAAATAATAACAAATGATAAATATAGTAGATAAAAGGTATCAAACATGAATGATCTTCCCCCACATTATTCTAATACTTTGGAACTAGTATAAGATTTATGCACTGCTCTTCCCTTAAGAATGGAATTATTCATAGACCTATCATCCTTTCATCCACATTACCACTACATCTTACATAAAAGTGATCTACAATATCAATATGATATATTTATAAAGATATTTCATATATCTATGACATCATACATTTCCATGATATATCCATGATCCCGATTAATTCATATTTATTCATGTTTCAAGAACCCAAAATCACTAGTAAATGTTGTTTAACTTGTTTCTAAAATACCCATTATAATATCCATTAACCCGATCTAAAAGATATGAAAATCCAATTTTATATTTTTATGAATTCGTAAAATCATTGTATAATAATAAGATTGGTTGCATAATGCTTTGTCAAACATGGATCATGATAATTTTAAATGAATACCATTCATTACTTCTCAAAATCATCAATTTGATCTTTCACATCTATATAGATCCTGAATGTATTATAACATCTTGATTATTATCATGGTGTAAAAATTTTATACTATTTTTTCCCATGTATGATAAAAATATAATAAGGGTTGATCAAAAATAATTGTATCATAGTTATTTGGCCTTCAATTCTATAAGCGATATAAAATTAACAATAGATATGAATTGTGATATATGATAATTTATGACCCCATAAATTATTTAATTGTATAAGTATTTCATAATAGTAATTTTTTCATTTCATTCAACTCAAATACTATAATTCCATGGATCTATAACAAAATTCGTGGATTTATATTTTAGAATTAGATTTGTATAAAACTTAATCTATAATATTAGTTTTTCTTGATATCTAAAATCTCATGAAATAATCCTAGAAAAAATATGATATTCCAATGTTCAATTATCTTCACATATCACATCTTTTATGTGGTTGTTAGTGAGAATAATAAATAATTTAAAAATAATTAATTGATGGTGTTACATATAATCATTCAACCATGGGTTTCATTAATATAATATATGACCAATTTCCTTGAAGTGAGAGCTTTTTTCCTTTAATATTGTTATATAGTATTTAAAAAAACATTCACTGTATAATTATGGTTATACTAAATTGAATTATACTAATCATTAAATAATAATCCATTACATTTATCTCACTATTAAAACTATAGGATTTATTAGTGTGTGATATATCATATATTATAGATTTAATAATGGTTCCTCCACAAGAGTATATACAAGACAAAACCAGACAGTATATATATATATAATGTATATTATTTTTTCATGAACACCTAAAAACTGGACGAATTTGTAACCAAATAAATTTAGAGGTTTATCCCACTAAACCATTGGATTTAAAAATGTTTGTGACATATATTTGTCTCTCAAGTATGTTAATTTATTATAAAATCCTCAAAATTTTAAGAATCCGTATCCATATCCTTTTTGATATTTATTATATCACACCATCAATTCATATAGAGTATCAATCTATGGTATGAAATCATTCTTTTAAACAATAAAAACTCATTTGATCATGAAAATAATCCATAACATCCTTCTCATTCTTCACCCTATAAGTGAATATTCACCCTATAAGTTACTTTTTTATAAGATATTAATGGAATATGATATTAAAAATATGACTTATAAATAAAATCCTTATCCCTATTAAAATCATACGATGATCCCCTTTATGTAATATCATCCAAAAAAACAAAAAAAATCATTTTTACGAATCATGAATCTCTATTTATCATATAATACTCTTTAATTTACTAAAAAACCTAATTTTTTTTCATTGAACAAATTGAAATATGTCATGAACATCATTTATGATAATTACATATATGTGAACATCAATATCCCTATTTTTATTTTTAAATAAAAATATCATAAATCCTTGTAAAAATATTACATCTAATGGGAAACAACGTGAAATGATATAAAATTAATATTAGTTAATCAAATAAAGACATTATATTTTCTCATAAAAAACTACTAAGGAATTATGCAATGATACATTGGATTTTTATTCATTTTCGACCTCTTCCACAACATAATGACTGGTCATATTGACTGAAAAATGTTAACTTTTTTCTACAATATCTACCCCTTTTTTGGCTTGATATTATATTTACCATTTAATAAGATTGAATTATTCTTTGTGATGTTAAAAAAATATACACTACTTAATCATTATTTTCCACATTGGTAAAACAATTAGTAATTCCATTATCCCCCTTTGAAACGAATTATCATGTTTATTGGTAGAGTTAAATATTAGAAGGAATAATATTCATTATATTGAGTGGTAATCCTTCTCATGAACAACCTTCATGTGGATCTTCATGAGATTGTACTTAAGTATAAATTTTTGAATCTAAAATTTAAATACATAACAAATAGAAATTATAATCAATCACGCTATTCTTATAAGAGAAAAAACATAATATAAAACAATAGTAATTAATAAATAAATAAAATTTTCCAAAAGAGATCGTTATGAATAAAAAATATTGAATATAGTCTATTATGGGTTGAAGTGGAAGTAGTAAATCCTTTTCAAAAAAATAAATTTCATCTGTTTCTTTGTATTAATAAACAAAAATAGACAATAGAAATGTCAAAATAATCTATAATACAATCATTCTATATATAAATTATTACATTGTATAGTTAATAATTACCTCCAATTGAATTTTTTTCTTAATTTTAAAATAATTTTACCTTTTATTATCATTTTATCATTGAAATGTAGGATATTGTTATAAAACAAAAAGAGATGTAACCACACATGATCCATGAATCTCAAGTCATTTCTATTAGAACATTGTATTCTAGTGAAGTGGATCCAAACCACTTGAAGCATTCCACACTTATCACATAAATAATCATCCAGAGTCACTTAAAATCATCTCTATTATTCTATTAATCCATGGAGAGAAAAGACGAAGATATTTTCAATCCATTCTGAAGGAAATTCTTGAGAACATCTCCCTATAATTTCATAGATTTATAAAGAGATTAATTTATTTGTACATAGGAAGTACGATTAATTTAAAAATGATATAATAAACTATATATAAATATATAATAGAGAAATAATTATTTATAGAGTGGCCACCAATCTCATAATATATAAGAAAACCCAAGATAAATAATATTTATAGTTTTATTATTATCATTTATTTTAAATTTTTAAAACTCTTGGGTTATTTGAATACCCTTTATTCTGAACCCTTAACTCATCACATCAATAATCATCAGTATTTATTGAACCATGAATAATAATTAAATATTTAAATAAATACATAAATACCCATTTATTTTTAATTGATTAATAAATAAATATTACATTCACTAGGCATGTGAGTAAATATATTTTTTAATATTCATGTAATCATGTAAAATATTTTTTCTTAAATTGTAAATAAAAAAGGGATAAATAAATAATATATATTCGTGTAATTATTTATTATATTGTGACTAAATATTTATTTCATATTTTAATCACATATTTATTTTGTCAAATAAACCTCAATTCAATTATTGTGATCAACACAACCTCAATAATATTTAAAAAATACATAATTAATCTTTGTTCAATTTTTTAAATTCAAATATAATTTATCTAAGATTATTAATACACATTGTGTGCAACTATATTGAAATATTCATCACTACAACATGTAAAAAGAGGCTGGAAGATGAAGGTAAATTTCTAGCAACCTTTTAATGCACCCATAGAGAAAGACGTTTACTACACAAATATAAAAACCTCTTATTAATCCACATAATAAAATATAGTTCTATTGTCTTGAAATATCATCATATATGTTACATAATTTGTGTAACAAACCTATATAATTGATTTATCATTCCACGAATTTCCATAAATTAACTATTTAATATCATTCTGTGTACATGGATTTATCATACAATTAATTTTCATAAAATGGTTTAGAAATATGGAAGGGTCAAATACATTTTTTATTAATTAATATAATATCATTTGTGATCTGTGGATTATATCCTACCTATATGTGATTAAATATCATCATATATTTCATAAATATATCAATATTAATGACTCATGATATAAATTTATAATAATACCATGTTTCAATCCAAATAGACATGTTTTCAGATTGGAATATCCAACATCACATATAATATGTATAATTCCTACAGGTGGGCACATTCTCAAAAACACTTATATTGGAGATTACCAATTGGAAACATCATGTGAAGAAGACTCAATGTATTATAAGATTAAAATACTTTATATTTTTCATCATATGTATATGGTAATTTATATTTCATTAAACCATTATATATTTTTGATTGAATATTTTCATTACACTTCAGCGTTCTAATTTTACTCGGGAACTATTATTAAAATTCATAAAATAACCACACAATGTATATTATAAACATAATATTAAAATGAATAACACACATCATGTGATATTATATTTATAAATATTCATGTATCTTATTATATAATTCATTAAAAGTAAAAATTAGTTGGTTTTAGTGAATCATCTAAAACAGAATATGAATTATACTACATCAAACTGCTAAAAATTATATGCTTTATTCCTGATATGATAATCATGATTATATTGATACATGACAATATATCCTTGTACTAGAACATTATTGTGGTTTTAATTCCTAATTAAAATTCATCTACCCTTGAAAATCCCCCATGTTTTGATATTACCGATTATACACATTTTTTCGGTTACCATCATGACATATTCAAAAATACCATAGAAAAAAATTCATCATAGTTTGATTAAAATTTTATAAGATTAGTATAATTAAATAATATAGAATGTATTGTTGATAAATATTATTATTAAGACATATAATAAGAGAACATTTACTCAAACTTTGGAGACATAGAAACCATTTTATATAATAAATTTTCTATTTTATATTACCATAGAATTACTATGATACCCGATTAATTATATATAAAATAATTTTAGTTTTATATCCCTGTGAGAACTAATTTTCCTACTTATATAATGACCATATACTAATCCAGTTTACTTTATCATGTTTGGTTAAATTGTTTGAATAAACAAACATTATACTTCCCATTGATCTTTTTAATCTTTTTCGCCTCTGTGTTTTAAACATAAGTAATATCAAAACATAGTACTTTTTATGGAATGTGTTATAGATTTTAAAATTACTCATAGAAATATGTAGTATATTTACCAAATGAATCCCCCAATCATTAACATATAAATTTGGAGGGATTTCATGCCATGTGACCATAGTAACAAAAACTTTCTAATTATTAAATTGATTATTTTTTACCTCCATATCAGTGTAAGTATAATGAATTAGACCATGAAAACCCAAATATCTATCATTGTTGTCAATGTTCCTCTATAATTGGGGAACTAATTTAAGTCATTTTTTGAAAACATATTTTAGGATTTAAATTTATGTAATACTAATATACTTTATTATATATTATCAAAAATTTTATCTAGTAATACAATATCACATTCACTAACCTGTTATATATACCTAGGCAACATTTATTAAAAAATAAATATTCTATAATGTTATAAGGTTGATATGAAATATAGAATTCTAATATATTTTATCACAATGATGTGGTATAATTTTTTTAGACTACATATTGACATACCTTAAACCTTAAATAACCAATTAACCACTACTAGTACTAGCATGTACCATATGTGTCTAGTTTCTTTTGAATACCCACCAATTAAAGTGAATGAATTATAGGAACATAAAAAATATAGAATTGGATTTTATTACATGGAATATCTATTTAATTCATTTTATATTACCAATAATATCATTATTCCTTTTATTTATTACTGGAAGGAACCATTATTCTTAACAAATAATATATCACATTCACAAGGGAATATAATACCATCTCTATAGTTTTTACTTTAATTCACGTAAGATATATCTTTAACAATTACACTCACTAATAACTATGGTATTTGGTGTGTTTATGCCAACTACTATGCATCCAGATACTATAATTCACTAATGACTAGAATTATGACTCCATCTAAAAAATACATTATTTACTCATACTCGTATAGTTTTTTAATAATACCTCACTAAATTTTTGATGTTATTATTCTATGTTTTTATATGACAATTAACTAAAATCCACATTGGGTTTCATTCTATGTACTCATGTATCTATTAGTATTTTTTTATAAAAAAATACCATAAAACACATGATGCTACAACATAAATAACACCCATCATATCATAACTTATTTGATATTAATTATTCTATCAAGTAAGAATATTGTTAATCATTAATATTCTTGTGAAAAACATTACATATAATGATATATAAGAATAATGATATGTATAAGACTAATCATTGATCTACATTTTAATAAGATCACATCCATAATGTGAATAATGTAATGTGAGTATAGGAAAACCATTAATCTATATTTCAATGATTTATTAATATTAGTTAGGATATCCTATGACAGAAACAATTAGAGGCTCTAGTATGTTTCTCTATGTGTATTCGTTTATTCACTAAGAATTTATAAAAATTTAACATAAAAATCTCATAATGTAAATGGATTTACCTATATATTGAAATTATAATTGTCCATGAGGTAACACTAAAATTGAAACAGAATATTTATGACTTACTTTTTTTTATAAGTATTTAATTTTTGAAGAGGAACATTTATATTAATAATATATATGTTTTATTGGTATATTGAATCAAGAAACCATCTAGATATATCTTTGATAACTTCTAGGAACATAATTATCTTTCCATAACTAGTTATGGGTCTTATATTTCATATTTTTCAATCATTTATGATGATTCAAGTATTATTGAAATATTAATTGAGTATAAAATACCTCAAGAAACATTCATTCCAATCATTAAATTTTGTCTCTTTATGTCTAATTAGAAAAATAGTTAAAATTTTAAGATATAATTAATAAAAAATAGTAGTTTAACACTACTGAATCCACTAGGAAATTTTTATTCATGTTTTTATCACAAGAAACATACGAATAATTCTTTCTCAACTTCTGGGAGATTTCACCGTACTTATTTAAATGTTTCTTAAAATCATTGGTTCTCATATTTGAATATAGATAGTATGTAATACCTAATTAGTAAATTAAAAATATTACAAGAAATTATGTATATATAAAAAGTAAAATATTCTTCCGTATTCGTCATTCAATTAATTGATTCCCCTCTTCTATTGACCTCTCTAGCCACATGCGAGGAAAATAGTATTATAATATTGACAGTCAATATGAATTTTTTTAATGATTTTGAAAAAGAAACATTTAATTTGAACCATTAATGGGCTTTCGACCTGGTAATTCACTTTTTCAATTGAAAGGATTTGGAACCATATTCCAAAAATTCCTTATCAACATGTTGAAGCATTGTCAAAATATTCTTGGTAGGCGTATACATACTGGTTATATTATAATTTTGAACTAATATAGAATATATTGAGGATGATAATATTAAATTAATATATAATATATTATCTAAATAGAAAAAGGAGTTCACTACCTAACCAATTTACTAAATATTTTGAATGAAAGTTTACCTTATAGCCCAGTTTACACTGTTTAATAGAAGTGAAAATCTAATTTATCTAAAACAAATTTCCAATATTTTTATAGATGAAGGATGAAATATCATGGTACATTCATTCATATTTTTATTTTTCATATTTATATCTCTTTAAATAATTCATTTCATGATCTTAATAGTATAATCATTAGCAACGTGTCTTTTATAAGCATCCATTTCACCATCACTCACTTAGATATGTGGCTGTATAAGTATAGGGACTCATGAACATACTTTAGCAATTCCTATGGTATTGAAGTGTATAAAACATGACACTGCTCAAAAAAATTTGTACTAGTTAGGGCATTTTTGTTTTACAGAAAACAATGTTGTGTTACCATAGTTTCTATTTCCATTTGATATAATATATAAAATAAGATTCTAGAAAATCACCATGATTACCAAATGTGAATTAATTTTTTATATAGCCTATGTATTGTTTGATAAAATGAAAATATACACCACCATTGAATTAAATATATTGCATATCATGGTTATTCTATTGATAGTTATAAATATATCCCTTATCATAACCCATATAGAGGGCTAAAAATCTATGTAAATTTATTTTATTTAGGATATATTTCCAACTCTATTAACACATAGTTTCATGATCTATTGAGGGGAATTTGTAATTCATAAATATGAGACTATTATTTAACCAATAATTAACAAATAGCTTCTATATTTCTTGAAAATGTGATTAGACCTTGATTTAAAATAATTAATCCATCACAAAACATAAAATAACAGTATTTTATAATTAAAAGAATCCTGTTATAGGCCATAATTTTTTTTATATTTGGGATCTTTTTTTTCTATTTTAAGGGAATAATATAAAATAATAATATACTTTTAATGTATTTTTATCGTTATAAATAAATATAATAATTATTTTATTCATTTAAATTTTTATTAAATTTATATGGATTTTATATAATTAATATACCATATCATTATAAATTAATTGATGCATAATCTAACTATTTAATTTCATTTTTAATTATTATTAATTTATTTGTTTTATGTGATCACATTATGCATCTAATAAATAATAATAATTAACCATAAATGCGTATTAATTAAAATAAGTATATATTGTTTGATCATGGGGTTTTATAAATGTTGGTTTATCAAGAGGAAGATAAACTAATACTTTATCTAAAATAAATAACTTTATGATCCAATGATTCAATCATGTTATATCATTAAACCAAGATAAAATAAATATCCTTCACCTGGTTCACCTCAACATGTGTTTTGAACTACCTTCTCTCTATGAAGAGATATTCATTATATGTATTTTTTGACATGAAATTGTGGGTAACCAGGTTTATGAGTTTACCTAAATGAAAAAATTGATGTGATGACCCATACCCAATAATGATGGGAGGGATGAATCCTTGTCCTTAAAATTTAATTTAATAAAAACCTTGGACACATAAATAACTAATAAAATAAATAATAAATTAAATAGAAACCCAGCACTTTATTTTTCAGATCAATCTCATAACCGTCCTCACTCGAAAAAACTTTTTATATAAAAATTGATGACACTAATTTCAATTGATTTTATTCCAAGATAAAACTATCAAATTGTTGAATAAATTATCAATTAATTAATTATACATTTCATATTAATTTCTTATAAAAATATTTTTTGAGATTTCCATAAAAAGTAATTTAAATTCAATTAAATTAAGTAAAAAATAATTCAAGCACAATAATTACTAACACGAGAAACAAACTATACCCTTATTTCCAGTCATAAATTTCATCTTGAAATTAAATTGGATTATAGATACTCTAATAAGAAAAACCCTAATTTTGTTTCTATTTTATTACATTAGTATGAGGAAAAAAATATCACATTCTAAAGGATCTATATGTTTATTATACATTAAGAATAAGAAAGATACAAGATTCCCATATAATATTAAAATAAAAAATATATAGAATTAAAAAATTATTACATCCTTGTAATATTCATAATATCCTACATTAATTTATAAGGACAGAAAACCAAATAAATGGTATGTTTTTATTGATAATAATAGATACATATAATAGAATAAATCATGAGTAAATAATAAATAATCAATATATCAAGGTAAATTACTAAAACACATACCATTTAGTCAATAAAATTAACCTTAATTTCATCTATGTATAAAATCAATAAAATAATATAGTTGATTATAATATCTGAATTCATAATGATGTAAATTATTAATTTTAGACATTGTGACCATAGACATCATGATATATATATAGCATAAAATCCTTTTCCTAATAAATTTTAATCAATGGGTAAGTATACACAATAATCCCATTAAATTTGGCCAACTGATTTGTCTTACGAGACCTAATTATGTTTCTAGGGGAAATCTATAACCATACCCACCAAAAACATCAGTTCCAATGAAATCCTTATAATTTTAATGATCAATTAGATTCACAGAAAATTATTCATTATCTTAAAATATCTGTAAAAATTAAACAATACATATTTATAAATGTTTTCACCAATAAATCAAATAAAATTATTAGTAAAACACCATTTATATAAACGATATATGGTTTAATAAAAAAATATATTAATTATGGATATTATGAAAAGTTTAATTTTAACTTTAATATTATAACAAAAAAATAATATATTGAAAAAATTAAATGACCACAGTATTATTAAGAGATAAAACAAATATGCCAATTCATTATAAATACCAGTTTTGTAATAAATTCATGAATTTTGGGGATTGAGAGAAAAGTCATGAAAAAAATTAATATAGTATTTCATAAAATATTATTCTTTGTGAAACCTATAAAACTTGTAAAATATATTAAATCCCATAAAATGTTTTTGGCGGCAGTAAAATATGTTAATGTCGTATAAATTAAAAAACCATTCATCAAACTTTTTGTGAATAAATACAAAAACAAATCATTCCAAAAAATAATAAATAATCCATTGAACCCCTATAAAAATAAAATTATGACATATAAATTTATTGGAAATTAATTTTAGAAAATAAAATCATATTTTTGTAATATAATTTAAAAGAATATCGACTTAAGAGGAATATATACAATATCATAAATATAAAAGATATTGAATTTTCATAATATAATTTTCATTGAAATGGTAACAAGAATTGAATTATTAATCCTCATGAATAAATATATATTCATGTTAAATTCATCAATGGGGATGTATATCCACCACATAAATGTAAATATGTTCATAATATCAAATAGTTTTTCTCAATAGGGTGGAAAATGATATGAAATTCATTACCTCAGGTAGGACTTGCATCGTATGTGATTGAAACATCATATATAATAAATTTATAGTTATTATAATTATGTTATATTATTATATTTATATAAATAATATAATGTATTCTAAATATATATTATTCTTTCACCTATTTCTTAAAAATCATTTATTGTTAACATTATTTTTGGTGTTAACTACTCTGGTATTCAGGTTTGTTTTGATTATGAAGTATTTATGCATACCACATTATAATAATTAAACCATATAAATAAGGTTTTTAAAGATATAAATACAATATATATTAAATAAATATATATTTATAGTTTTTCATAATATATAGAGATAGTAAAATGAAATACATTGTTCATAGAGATTGTAGGTCAAACGTATGCATGGACATCATCTTCACAATTAAAATGATGTAAATAATGTAAGGTAAATAATTATCCACATTAATAGGGTAGTTTTTAAACTATATACATCTTATAAATTCACTTAATCTATCCTTATAACCAACCATGTAAATTTGAAATGAAAATCTAATCTTATCACTTCATTGATGTGGTAGTCCACATGTACGCACATGTAACATTACCATTTTTCAAAATATTGTAAGGTAATAATATAGATATTATATTATAATTAAAAATAATAATTATATCATGAATATTTTATATATTTATTTATATATATTTATAATTATCCATCTAAAGTGGTGGTGAAAAAAATAACCCACTATGTGGAGATAGTATGCTGTATATAACCATGAGAGATGATCTTGCTTATCATTGAAAGGAAAAGTGGAATAATTTGGATGTACCATAATCATAATAAAATTTAAAAATATTTAGGACAATATATTTATTATTTTAGTGTGGTTACAATTTATTTTTATATAGTAGAAGAATAAATAAACATGAAAGAGTCGGTAATGGCGATTACATATTCATTGGCAGACATCCTTTAGATAACCTCTTATGGGGCTTATGGATTGTATTTATGGAATGAAATAAACTCTCTAAATTGGATAAATATTTTAAGAATATTAATGGGTATGGTTTTTTTTGAACTGGAATGTTCAAAGCGGTGTAAAGATAAGATAGAAGGGGTGTACTTTTGAAAGTGACGGGAGGGATATTCTTGGAATTTCCTAATGTATTAAATTATTATAAGTTAACATTCATTTAAAATAACAATAAATTTTTATAATTATATTATAAATTGATAATGAGTGTAAATACTATCATAAAATAAAATTTGGACAAGTTTTGGTTATGTTTTAACCCTTATTATTTAGACTTAACACCCATCAACCCTTTTGACACTTACCATATTATTAATGTTTTATAACATTTAAGAAAAAGTAATGTTCCCATAAAAAACCATAAATAGATCATGGATGAGGCTTCAAACAATAACCCATCGATTTTTCCAAATATAATATTTTTATGAATTTTAAATATTGTAATAAAATATTATTTTCTTAAAATATCATTAATTTCAGCTTCTACAACACTCATTTAATTAGATAAAAAATACATAATAAACATTATGGAACTATAATATAATCAATTTATACATAATTAATATTTCGTATGAATATATAAAATATGTTTAACATTATAATTAATCCAATTTATTTTATATTTAATAATGTTAAACTCATTTATTTTATTTATCTAGAAATTGAACAAATACTCTATTAGTATTTTGTAGGAATTTACATTAATTTTTAAATAAATAAAAAAATATATAAATTAAGATCATAAAAATAAATAATATATGTTTTACATTATTATTTAAAACTTAACATAACCTAATTTTTTCATTATGAAAAAATATTAGATACATAAAAGTCAAATGTGTGCCATTTTTATTTATTCCATTAATAATGTAATATAAAGGCCAATATAAAAAAATGATGAAGCCTTGTTTCCATATTTTAATGAATTAGAAGGAAATTGATGTAATAAATTTTTAAAATAGTAAAAATTATAGTGTTATAGAAATTTTAGTTCCTTTTGACAATAGTTTTTAACGTTAATTACCAATATTACCCTTCCCTGATGTGATAAATTTTAACATGTCATTAATCATAATGAATAAAAATAATAGGGAAAAATCTAAAAAATTTACCCTAATGATTATAAATATTGAATCCCTTTTATCAAATTCAATTTTATTAATTTGAATAAATTAAATTATAAATAACCCCACAAAATGCGATGAAAAAACGGGTTTATGAAAAATGAAATTTTAATTCCGAAAGTAATATTAAAGTAAAAGAAAGTATAATAAAAACTAAAATGTAATTAATAATATTATTTATAAATAATGGTGGATTGTTTTAATTTATTATTTAATTCAATGAATATTTTTTCTTTTATTAAAATTAATTTTTGTTGTACAAAAATCTATCTTTTTTTCACTTCACTAAAAAATAAAACTTTTCAGAAAATTCCCAAAATTTCAACATAAAATAGTATTATCATGAATTAAAAAATATATATAATTTTCATATAATAACTTTTTACTTATTTTTCTACGTTTCATTATACTCATTTGTTTCTGAAAAGATATCCTACAATTAAATTTATTTACATATAAATATATCATTAAATATCATGTTATTACATTTTAAACCTTTATAAGAATTTTTTCCTAAAAAATCAATCACTATAATAAAAAATACGAGTATAATTATTCCTCATAACATCCTCAGTTTTCCACATGAGATTATTAATTTTATGAATCCTATATGAAATATTACTAGATGATTAGCCTTATATCATAACACATTATCTCTACGATATAAAATTTCTACTAGTTGTTCCAAATAAGAAATATCATGATTTAATTTTATAAACATTGAGTTAATACTTGTGAATGATTGGATATGTTATTTCTAAAGTGATATACATGGAACACATCAGGAACTTGAGGGTTATTATGTATAATTTCCAAGAGATAATATTTCATCCTAATAAGATCATGAATTTAAAAGGGACCAGTATATCGAGTGCTAAGCATTCATTTCATTCAAAATATCACAAACATCATCCAAGGAGATATTTATTGTAATTACATATCTATATATTCAAACTATATATCTCAAAAATTATTATTAATATATCATTTTTTCATCATCGAGTTACCCTTATGCATTATTGAATGGATCTAACCTTCTTTTCCATTCCGTCACCTCGATTAGTTCTCGATAGATTTATTTTTAAAAAATCATACCAGTAGATTGGAGTTGATAAGATACTTATATAGAGTTATTCATATGGTGACATATTAATACTCATATAAAATATATTTTTGTATGATAAATAGATTAGATAATGGTTTTCATCCTAACCATATTTTAAATCCATTGGGAAATAACTCAATATGTCTTCTATAGTTTGAGTGGTCGTCTGAGGATGACAATTTTTCTATGGATGATAATAAATAATAATAATCAACACTATATCCTAAGACTTATAAATGATTCTATAGAACTTCGAGTTACACATTGGATACCGTTCAGATAATATTCAATGTAGTACACCATGAAATATAACAACTTTCTTAATGTATGACTAAGTAAAATAATCAAGAAAGATATATTCTCTAATACTGATAAGTTGAGATGAATTTTTTAGGTCAATTGACTATAACCCAAATAACATTATGTCTTTTAAATATTTTTGGTTGTCCAATTATGAAATCCATGGTAAATTTATCACTCTTTCCATTTTGGAATGGGTAGTTTTTGTAACATGACAATAGACTTATGTCTCCAATCCTTAACTTACCGACAGAAAGTGTTTAGGGAAATATAATCATCAATATCCCTTTTCATGTCATCCCACCATATTTATTATTTCATATCTCCATACATATTTCGACTTCCATGATTAATAGTGAATTATAAACTATGAGCCTCGTCAAAAAAACCATTCAACCCTGGTATTGATGGGACACACTTCCGGTTCCTGAACAATATCATTTAAACATGATAATAGTTGAACATTAGAACATCCTCATCTTTTGATTTAACATCACCTCTTCATTTTATGCCTTATTAATCCACTCCTGGATGGATTATGAAAATTTTATCTAGTAATGATATGATATTCCCCAATTAAAAAATATTTCAAGAACAAAATTCTATAAATCCAAAAATACTAGATCTCTTTCAACCATATTCATTTAAAAACTACCATGATCTTCCTTAAATATAGCATTAGACACCGCGTTATCCTTATCACAGTGATCATATATAATATATCATCAACTCCAACTATATCATTATGAACATTTTTAACTATTTATATTTAAATATATACTTTAAACTTTTTTGATCAATATATTTGTCACACCATTCAAAATAAAAATAATTCCTCTAGATATTCAATGAAAAAAATTATCGCTTCCAACTCAAAATCATTAGTCAAGTAATCCATAAAATAAATTATCAATTTTTGGATAAATAATATATAAAAATAGTATTCAACATGAGGACTCATCCCATTCCCATCTTTGATGCATCACTATAGTTTACAAACCCCTCTCTACTAAAGGGTATTTGTAAGTACCATTGTATTAAACTACCATCTCTTCAATTCATTGAAACTATCCTCACATTCATATATCTATAGTAACTTAAACTTAGTCTGTAAATACATTGTACATGTATTAGGTATTAATGATACATGTCCCACAATGTGTCGGTAATATCTAACTGAACCATGAAAACTATGAATTTTAGTTACCATGTTCTGTTTATGCCATTTCCTAATATCTTCCATATTTGAAGAATCCACCAATATAAAATCCTATAAAGCAATATTACATAATAATGAAATATGTAGCCAATATTCACAATTGAAAAAAATTTCATATAACGTTCCCTTCCTTAGGCTCTTTATAATAAATTTCAATTATTCTTCATGAAATTCATATCTTTTTTAATATATAAGAATATCATATATAAATACTACCAAAAAATGATCAAGTTAATCTTTTAAGACACTATTCATTAAATCCATAATGAAAGAAAGAGAATTGGTTTGTCTAAATGGAATTTCTATAAATCCATAATGGGAGTTCATATTATATGTCTCAAACCATAAATATTTACATAATCATGAGATATGTCAAAAAATCTTTATTTAATTTTCATTCAAGATCTTATAAGGTTTAGAGATTTAGATAATTTGGCCATAAATAAAACATAACAACATCTATATTACAAGTACAAAATTATACTCTCTATTAATTTTTTCAGAAAACATAAATTTTTTAAAAATAAACATTGTGTTGTTTCTTGTTTTAACAATGTAAATTTTCTTTGGTCTCATCCCTGATTCTGTTCTTCTTTATGTCCTATGAATTTTTTAAAAAGACATGGGATGAGCATAAAAAATATCAGTAAGGGATATAAAAATAAGGAAACTATTAGTCTTGGGAAAACATAAAAACCATGAGCACATTATCATAATGTAATACCTTTCACATTTATGAAGTAGTAAAAACTATACACTGTATATAAGTTCATTGTTTACCATTTTTATAACAAAAAGATAAACATAAACCCATATAAATCATCATATATAATATAAAGGTATCATTGGATATACACATACTTATATTTAATAACCATATGATCAACATCGAACCATATCGCTAAATGGATTAGCCATAAAACCGATTTACACACCCAGTGCATTGTATATTAGAACCTAACCACCCATCCTTAGTTTATCAAAGATTCACCAGTCTCTGGTTTATCACATAAGCACCCATCTATGGTTTATCACATAACTAACTTCCCAAGGACCATGAACTATTATATAATCATAACACATAAAATATTTTAATTATCAACATTTTACTCATATAATTTCATTTTCAATCACAAAAAATCATTTCGAGATATTAAAATAGTAAATCCACTTTCAAAACAATTTTCATTTCAAAAACACCCAAAATATGGAATAAGGGATTTATTTTCAATTTTAAAACATTATGCCATATAGAGGAATCCAAATATCAAATAACGGTTAGGAAGGTGGATGACTCATTTTCAACACAAATGTTAAAAACATTTCTTTTTTGTCGTTTAGTAAAATAAAATGTAGAAAAAATATTCCATTTGAATGAAATTAAAATTCAAAGTGGTTTATTATGCACTGTATATAAGAAAGCAGTGAATACCATCAAAATATGCCTCAATGGATGGAGATTGAGACGAAGTCCCTTACAAAGATTTCATCATAAAATCAAAGATAAATCTATGATAAAATTTTATGAGAAAAATATTAATACAGCTAATATATTTGGATATATTGTGTAAAACAATTATAGGACATTCACACATATTCATTGAAAAACAAAACACATGACATGGATATTTAACTCAATAAATATAGAATGAGTTAATATTTACCTTACAATAATTATTTTTTTAATAAAATACTATACTATGTGCATTCACTAAAAATATACATAAAAATTGTATAAATATATGATTGGATATAAATATTTATTTCTCACATAATCATAACACAACATAATCAAGAAATAGAAGATTAACCCAAATAATGGATATTTGGTTAAGAAGTTCCCTTAAAATGATAGTATCCTTAGATCATGGATAAATCAATGAATTTTTATTAGTTAAAAAATAAATACACCCAATAGAAGTGGATACATAGTTTAAAACAATCATAGGATATTCACACATATTCCAGTATAAACAAAAAAATTACATTGATATTTAACTCGATGAATGGAAATTGAGACAAGATTTCCCGTACCTCGATCCCAACTTATATCTTTCTTTCATTATATTCCTGAATTATAAATAAATGTAAATTTATACATTGTTAAGAAAAAATTTCTTATTTTTTATTCACTTTACATTACTTATTACAATGTTATAGAAATTATTAAATTATTTTAGTTCATATCAGATATTTTGTCGATGTTCAGTACAATAGTAAAAAATGAACTTCTTATAATTACAAATTTTCCTTGTGGTAAAAATTACATTATCTCCAGAATTTTATTAATTATTTAAATATCATATATTTCTTGATAATTTTTATTTATAATATTCCATAAGATTTAGAGATAAGAAATTAAATGCATCGTTCATGGAGATGTTAAGTTGTATATACACAAGAATGAGGATTTAATTTCATTGTCATATTAATGAAATGAAAAATAGATGATACATAGGTATATAATAATATCAATATAAAATTAATGTTATATATGTCATATAATTTCATTAACACGATCCTTTATACGTTCTAGGTATGGAATAAATTATTCCTAACATTTTGAAGGGGTGGTAGTCCACACTTCCTAAAAAGAAATTATCATATTTACTCATTATGGAAAACATAATGGTATGTTGTAAATAAAAATTATCAAATCATAGAAAAAATATAAATATAATATAAAATATATAAATATAGTTCTATCATAATTTCCACCATTAAAGTTTTATCAATAATTGAATAATCATCATTTTGTAAGGCAGTAGTTTTCCATACTTAGAAAAACATGTTTTTTATACATTATGTAGAGGTGTGTGTAAGTTTAGGTAGAAAAATTAGCATAAAATATACTAGTATATTGAGGATATAGTTAATTTTATAGATTAATGGAATAAATAGAGGTTGCAGTTCTGTAGAAGGAAAATTAATGAAAGGAGGTTGAGAGAAGAAGTCACCTTTAAATATGGTAACTACTTTTTATTTGAGCCAAAGGCATTTTGGGATATTATTTTAGCAGAATATTGAGGATCCAAGGGGATTTAGTGGTTTTAGTAAGTTGGTAAAGATGGTTGAAATTTATAAGAGGAACTATGACCACTTTATGAATGTATTGAAATAATATTTTATTTTAAATTAATTTTATAATTATAATTGCTTCAAAGTGGTATATTTAGAGGATAAGATAAGGATTTGTTTATACCCATTAAAATTATATTTTTTATATATTTTCATGTCACAAATTTAACCTTATATTTTGGCTTTAATCCTTAGATAAATAAATTAACTCGTACCATATCATCTTGTATTTTAACACTATATGGTTAATATAGTTACTATAAAATGACAAGAGATCATAAAGTGGATAATTAATGTCATTTGAAACATTATCTATATTAGTTGGATGAATCATATATTTTTATGACTTATATATTATTTAATAAAATAATTTTTTAAAAACTCATTAATGTCAATTTTGACATTATTTAGATTTTTTTTTGTTAATGTCCTTAAAACATGATCAATTCAAAAAATATACATTAACTCAAATATATCATGTCATAATTGTCCAAAAAATTCATTTATGGAATAAATATTTTCAAATTTGGTATTTATAATATGATTTATTTGAATCATTCAAAAATAATTTAATTACTCCATCATCATTGTGTAATAATAAATTTATTTATATATTGTATAAAAATTATAAATAAAATACCATGATGTAGGAAATAATTTTATATTTATAATGTCTATTTATAGTCATTGAGATCAGTTATATTACTATATATTAATATATATTTTTGTAAAAGATACATTTTTGTGTTATATATCACTTTACTTTAAATTATTTATTACAACATGTCATTATTAGAATAAAGTGGCTAAATAGGATCCTAATATAGACCCATGTATAGTCATGGGTAGACATATATCATCCAATAGGATTAGAATAAGTTTTTGGGTCGTTTTATATTATTATCATATTTGTTTTACCTTATTTACCTGATTCACCCTTTAAGCATGTTAAATAAGATAAATTACAGAAGTTATTATTCATAATGTCAAAAAATAAAAGGGAAATATTTATATTATTTGGAAATTTTTATTAAAAACATGTAATCCATTTTTCCAAATTCAAACCACATAAGTTTCAATAATTAATATCAAATTAATTCTTGTTTTCAAAATAATAAAGATGGATTTTTAAATGTAAAAATGATCAAAATATTGATGTGTATTTATGTTTAATTTTAATGTAAAATTAAATCCAATTAACAAAGTTTGATTAAATGATAAAATCATAATCCAATTAAACATTAAAACCAAATAAAATTAAAATCTAACTATATAATTAAATTATATGAAAAAGTAGTTTTGAATTAAAAGTAAGTATTTTTCAATATTTAATAAAAAGGATTTTCATATTGAAAATACCAAAACATCAACCATAAAAAATATTATGTACCTCTACCAAATAATAATTTTATTTTTTCAAATATAAAAGATAAAAGTGTCAAAAAATATATTTAAAAATGGCGTCTCCATTTAAAGGTGCTAAACTAACATTTAAAAATATTATAGTATATTATCCTTGAAATTTGATTCGATCTCATTTTGAGCCTCTAAAATTTATTGGATAAATGTAAAAAATTTAACAGAGATTTTCAATCATATTTCATATAAATGTTTTCATTCTATCTAATACATTTTCTAGGTGATAATTACCATTTAAAATAATAGAATTATTATTGTATTATTTTTCAGTATAACTCAGTATTGTGTTCAACGTAAGAATTCAGAGAAACCCATTGTTACGTGTTGAGTATTATATTAGAGATAGCATCACTACTAAGGTTAAACCAGTACCTAATTTATAAATATTAATAAATATGAAAGTGTATGATTCTATAATTTCCATGGATATCCTTACAACCTTTTAGAAATTGTGTCCTCAAAATTTAAAAATTGGGCATGGTAACTTCATTCAAAATCCCACATAAAAAATATTAAATAAAAAATCACATTAAAAGAAATAAAGATAAGTAAAAAAATAATATATTATTACACATAATAGTATTACATATGGTAAATCCTCGATGTAGAAGAAAAACTAAACATCTTGTTCTAATATAGTGTGATATAAAACTAAGCGGATAATGTTTTTGTTTTATTGTCTTTTTCATAATGTTGTGTTATTAATTTAATACATTAAATTAGGAAATGTAAATTTACTCACTTTAGAAGTATATTTTTATCCTTTAATCAAATTCCCCCAACACATATCTTTTGCTACAAATAATTATTATTCAAAATTAATCATCTTATTCGTCCAAAAAATATTAAATATCTATTTTTTCCATCATGAAACATTATCCAAAACCAAAATTAATAGTACTAGATCATATATTTCCCCCAAAATAATAATCCCTTACACGGAGAATGAAAAATTTTAATTTCCAATGTTCAACAGTAATACCCAATGTTCCACAGAGACCATTCCACAAACAAATGTCCTTAAAATTCTTCAACATAATCCAAACAAATATTGAAATCAAATATTCAGATGAATTTGATACCATGGTATACCAGGTAATTTTTTTTCTTGTATCTCCAAATAATATCGATCAATCATGAATTCTCATACTAAAAAGTAATTAACCTAATTACGTATTGTCCCTGAAAAGTTAATAAATTCTATAAATGAACTAATTCCCATAATTCCACAATTTCAATCATAGATTATTCCAAAATATAATTCAATCATTACTCCCTTAAAAATCTCATTGTTTTTTATATTCCATAACCCTATAAAGTTCCTAAAACAGCGAACATCTTCCAAAATACCATTTATCATGTAATCCCCAAACCATTTTACTACAATAGGGATATCCATTAGATAAAATATATGACTCCAAAATCAACATATTCTTAATAAATAATATAACTTCATAAAAAATAAGAAGTCATCTTTAACAGGGTCATCACATAGGCATGTGGTATGCGATAAATCCCATTTCACTTGGGGTGTGGGTTCGATTCTTGTAGCCTTGTATGACATGATGATATGTCATCTGGTATACATGTTGTACTTTTTAAAAAATGGTATAATTCTATTAATATTCCCATCATGAGATAAAAAGTCGACATCTTAATCATCAGAAATTTTTCATGACACTTTAATAGTGTTTTTCCATATTATTCATTAAACCATCATTACTACAAAAAAATAATGCTTACTATCATAATATTCAACAATATGAAATCATGAGCTATGAAATAATCCAAACCATTCATGGGTCATTTTCAGTTTCCACATCTTCAATTGAAATGAGATTAGGTATTAGTAAACATAAATTTATATAGTCCTTCTAAACCCATTACCAATCCATATTCTTAGGACATATATTTTCATAATAATCATTCACACCACATTTTAAACATTAAATTTACCCCTTAGAAATAACTTATTTTCCATTCATTGTGTCAAGTGAACACTTCCTTTTTCGATGGTAGGTTTTTGCTTTATGAACATCATTACCACATCTATAACGTCTTCTCGTTCCATTGAAACATTTTCCATATTGTTTATTTCCACATCCATGACACATAGTTTGTTTAATATACTTACAATTATGATCATTACCTTAACCTCCATTGGGATTAATTTCTCACACATATGATTACTTATTAATATCACCAAGGTTCAAGTGGTTAATCATGCATCCATATTGTTGGCTTATAATAGACACAAGAATTATCATTTTAGCTCCATTTTATTCAGTTTCTTATTTAGAAAACAAACATCGTTTCCATCAAATACATTATGACTTTGGTGCCTACTATATCCATCCATATAGTAAAACCAAAAGGGATAGTGTGAGTATATCAATAAAATATTCTTATACTATCATTTGATGAGAATAAACAGAAATATATAATTATTAATGATATCTAAAACTCATTCAAAATATCTAAAATAAAGATGACTCTTTCTAATATTCTATACATTTTGTTTATATAAAACATGAAACTTATGTTTAAATAACACCCTAACAACTAAATTTATCTAAACCCACATAATATAACAACTATAAGGATACAGATATAAAAATTTACCCAATCTTCATATATGTCTGTAATTTGACATTAATTCACCTAGATGATCATTTCAGGTTTACACCTTTAGAAAATTATGTCATAACTCATACATGACATCTTAAATATTACAAGTAGTCACTTATTCTCACAATACATTTTTTTGTAAAACAAAAACTATTCAAAAAAACATGGAATCGTTTCATTTTTAAATAGCTTAACTTTTCCTTGATCCCATCCTTGTCTATATTATGCATTATGTCTTGTGAAAAAAATTTCAAAACATGGGATGAGTATAAAAATCATATTAAGGGATACACAAAGAAAGAAATTATTAAAATTGGGAAAGCATGAAAACTAGGTATACATTATCATAATGTAACAATTTTCACCATTATGAAGTAGTAAATACTCTTCAGTGAATATAAGATCATTGATTATCCTTTCTGTAACCAAATTATTACCATACAACAATATTAAAAACAAATATCTTATAAATGTAACTTGGTACATAAACATACATAAAAAGAATTACCATAAGGTTGACATCCACACAAATCACTAAATAGAAAATTCATATGGATGACTTTCTTACCCAATGCATTGGAGGTTATAACATAACCACCCACCCCTGGTGTACCATGGAACCCACTATCATTTATTTTTCATGTATCCAACAATCATGGGATTATCACATAACCATCCATAAAATGTCCATTTACCATTTTATAATCATAAAAAATAAATGATAGCAATTATCAACATTTCACTGATAAAATTTCATTTAAAATCACAAAAAATAATTTTATAATATTAAAAATAGTAAATCCAATTTCAAAATCATTTTCAATATCAAACCCCCAAAAAGGGAATGAGGGAATTATTTTTATTTTAAAAACATTAAGGCATATGGAGGATGCCAAATATGAAATAACCATTATGATGGTAAAGGATTCATTATTTCCACATACGTTGATAAAATTCCTTTTGACATTTAGTAAAACAATTCTTAGTGAAAAATTTATATTTGAATGAGATTAAATATCAATGTTGTTTCTTATACCCCATATAAAAGAAGGAAGTATATAACTTCAAAATATGCTTCAGTGTAAGGAGATTGGGATGATGTCCCTTAAAATAAATTTTTCATTAGAATAATGAAATTAAATGACATAATTATGTGTAAAAAATATATATACAACCAATAAAGGTGTATATTCGGTTTAAAATAATCATAGGACATTCAAACATATTTTGGGGAAATCAAAACCAATGACATGGATATTTAACTCAATCAATGGATATTGAGTTAATATTTTCCTTAAAAAGATAGTTTTGTTAATAAAATTGGTCGACTATGTTTATTAACTATAAACACTAATAAATAATTTATAAATAAAATATAGGATATCAAATGTTATTTATGAAATTATCATAGCATGAAATAATCAGGAAGTAGAAGATTAACTGAATGAATGGAAATTCAGTTAAGAAGATCCATTACAACGATTGTATCATTAGATCATGGATAAACCAATGACATAATTATGCATGAAAATATAAATAAACACAATAATAGTGTATATTATGTCTAAAATAATTAGAGTACATTCCTACACATTTTTGGAAAAACATAACCAAAGACATAGATATTTAACTCAATGAATAGAGATTGAGTTATAGTTTCCCTTTCCTCTAGTCTGACTTGTCTCAATCGTTCTTTATATTACAAAATAATAATATTATGTTAATTTTTCATTTCATTGGAATTTTTTTATTTTAATTAATATATTTATATTACTTATTACCATTTCATATCTATTAGTTAATTATTTGAGTTTATATCAGACGTTTTGTAGATGTTCTGTACATGAGTCTAAAATAAACATATTATAATTAAAAAATTTCCTCTTTGACAAAATTAAAAATATACAGGATAATATTCATGATATAAATTGAATATATATCCATTATATATGTATTTATAATTTTCCATTATATTTGATGATAATAAATCAAATACACCTTTCATGGAGATGATATGTCATATGTACGCATCAATGCTACATTCATTTAATTTTTATATTGAAGGAATGCAAAATTAATGATAAATATGTTTAGTATAATTAAATTATAATATATATCTTATATATTTCAAAAAAAATCATTAATTAAATCCTTTATATGTTCTAGTTATAGCATTAATGAGTCATATCACTTTGAGGGGTCAGTAATCTACACTTTCTCAAATGAAAATATCATATTTACACACTTAGAAAACATACTGTTATGTTGTAAATAAAATTTATATATCTATAGAGAAAGTAATATATATATATATTATATATAAAAAATGTTCCATCAGAATGTAAACCATGATATGTTGTATTAGAAAACTGAACAATCATCGTTTCTTGAGGTAAAAGTTCACCATACAAAGAAATAGTATATTATATATCCATTAAATGGAGGTGATTATGGGTAAGAATAAAAATTATCATAAGACAATTCTAGTGTATTTTTGACAATTTTTTTGTTATAAATTAATTGAACATATATATGTTAGGGGGTTGGAAAAGGAAAATTAATGAAAGGAGTTTGATAGAAGATGTTACCTCTAAATTGGGTAACTCTTTTTGATTTAATGTAATTGATCTATTGAATTAATTTATTCCTATGTTAAGTATTATAGGAGTAATGGATGGATGTTGGGAGATTATTTAATAATTTTTTGGATGAGAAAAGGTGCCGGAGTGGTGTTATTAATTGGGTAGAGATGTTATCCTTTCATAAGAGTGAGGAGGGGCACTTTAAGAATGTATTGAAATATTATTTTATTATAAATTTATTTTTGAATAATAATATCTAAAATGTGATATATTTAGAGGGTAAAATGGGGAAGGTTCTAAATCATTTAAACCGATTTGTTTTATACTTTTTTAAGTAACAAATTTAACCCTGCCTTTTGGATTTATCACATTGTTAAATACATTAACTCTATGTCTTCTTGCATTTTTAGAGTATATGGAAAATATAGTTAATATAAAAGGCCAAGAGAACCTCAATTGGAAAATTAATGGAATTTTTATCTTTATCAATGATATTTTAATGAATATTATATTTTTATGACTATTATATTATTTAATAAAATAGTACCTGTTTTAAAAACACCATAATGTCAAAATTGACACAATTTAGTAATTGATTTTTATTAAAGTCATAAAACAAGATTCATTTAAAATAAAAGAAATTCTCAAATATATCATGTCCGAATCATCCATAAAATTCTTGAATGGAAAAAAAATTAAAAAATTATATATTTTAATATTTATAAAATAATTTATTGCAATCCTTCATTATTTAGGTAATCACATCATCATCATTGTGTCATAAATATATTTATTTATATATTGTATAAACAATATAAATAAAAAAACATGATGTAGAAAATAATTTTTTATTTAAAATGAATATTTATAGTAAAATAGATCAGTTATATAAATATATATTTAAATATTTTTATAAAAAGATACATGTTTGTGTCATATTTCTCTTTACATTAAATTAAATATTATAACTAATCATTATCACATCCATGTGTCTCCATGGGATTGTAAAATCAACCAAAGGATGCTAATTATTATCCATATCTATCCCAATAGGATTGTGACATGTGTTAGGGTAGCATTATATGAGAATAATATTATATTTTACCCTTATTTACCAAATTTTCCCTTTAAAAATTTTAAATAAAAAAATTACGGAAGATACTATTCATTATGTACAAATTTAAAAAGGACCTATTTAAATAATTTGGGCCATTTAAATCCAAATATGAAATAAATATTTAAAAATTATAAACAGAATAGTATAATTAATTATTTGAAAAATAATTCTTATTTTCAAAATGAGAAAGCTGGTTTTTAAAATGCTAAAACCATCAAAAGATTGATGTGCATTTATATCTTACTTCACTGTTAAATTACTTACAATATGAAAACATTGATTAAATGATAAAATTTTAATCCAATTAGACTATAAATCTAATTATGATGATAATCTATATATATAGTTAAATCAGATGAAAAAGTTGTTATGAATTAAAATGCATTATTTTAACAATTCATTAAAAATTAATTTTATCATGAAAATACCAAAACTTCAACCAAAGAAAATTTTGATGACCCAATTCAAAAAAATACATTTATTTTGTAAAATATATCATATAAAAGGGTCAAAAATATATATTTAAAATCGGTTCTCCATCTAAATGTTGTAAAATTACCTTTCAAAAATATTAGATAATTTTATTCATAAAAATGGATTCATTATCATTTTAAGACAATAAAATTTATTACATAAATGTAAATAAATTTAAAAAAATATTCATATTATATATACTTATATTGATTCACTCAAATTCAATAACTAGGCATTAACTTCCATTTAAAATAATAAAATTATTATAGTATTATTTTTTGGAATAAATCAATATTGTGTGAAATGTAAGATTTCGGAGAAACCCGTTGTTTTGTGATGAGTAAGATATTAGAGATAGAATCCCTACTATGGTAAAAAAACTATCTAATTCATAAATATTAAAATATGTGAAATATTATTATTCTATAATTACTTGGGTGGTTTCACATCATTTGTAAATTTTTCTTGGGTATACCATTCTTCTTGAATTTTAGTTGAAAATATCAATATCGAATATCAATTATGGATAAATGTTTAACTATTTATAATTGATCAAATAGATAATTGATACAATGTATATAATACGTTTTCTTAATATTTACTTTGTAAAATTCTGGATAATTATTGCACAGACACATTGAACCATCATTCTACATAACAAATAGAATTGGTACACACCATAGAGATGCATCGGGACGAATAAATTCCTCATTATGATTCTATTTTTGTTTATTATTAAATACGTAGTACTCAATGAGGTATATTTTATATGTAGTCATTGAAATAGTTGTACTCCTAGGCATGTAGTCTGTTGATAACTCATCTTCTTGATTCAAGAGAAGAATATGAAACTATACTGGAAAGGAGTCAACAAAATACCATACCATAGGTATATATTCAATTTCATCTTTGTCCCCAACTATAATAGATATGTATCCCTAATTAATTGGTATTAAAACCTATATTATGGAATTAATTTCTTTTTTGTGTTTACATTCATCATTACATCAGTTGATTATCCAAGGTTAATTTAGAATATCAGAAGTAACTTTAATTCTATAATAGTTTATATGAGTTCTATACTAAGAGAACCAATCCATTCAAAATATAACATTAAATTCTACTATAGGTATAATAAATACTTTTTTTGATTCATCTACCCTAAAAACTTATATCATATATGAGATATAGTCTTTGGATGACATCATTCTACCATCAAATGTTTTCAATAGAAACTCAACATCTAAAATTTTAGGCTTTGATATTATTCCCATACTAAATTATTCAGATATAATAGAGTGGGTAGAAATTTAATATATTAAAAAAATTCACTTTTAAAGAAGATGATAAGTGTATATTCTACCACATTTTGAGTAACATTCAATTTGACTAACATATTTCCCTTATATTGGTCTTACCCTATTAGTTTCTTTGGTAATTATTTTAATTGACATTTGGGGAACTACTATGAATAATTCCTTATCACGTTAATGGTGAATTATATTATAAAATGGTTCATTTCATAAACACATATTCATTATCAAAATTACCATTATCTACACACTTTAAAAAAAACACCCTTCCCCTTTAAGTATTTCCCTTAACGATTCCTTCCACAATTTTTACATGATAGAAGTTTCTCGATTCCCTTATTCTCTTTTTGATTTATTCCATTATTCCAAGTTCAAATTCAACAGATTATTCTCTTTATTTGCCATAAAATACATATGATCTAGAAAATTACATTTCTATGTTAATGGAACTTGATACTATATCATCATATCATAGATGCATTTATGTAATAGTTTCCCTTTGGAGACTCACTATAATCCCATAATATAAAAATCAATCATTATTTTCTGATTACGTTTGTTTTCTCAAGCATGTGTGGCCAATATTGAAAATTTAACCTGATACTCCAAAACAATTTTTTATTTATTATGTTTTAATGTGAGTAAATTTCACTCCATTTTATCTCTTTGTTATCAAGGGAATTTTTTCCCAAATAAAATTACTTGAAATGATATTTGTTCAATGATTTCTATTTTATCAACATCATTAGTGTTCTAGATCAATGAATAACATTGATTTACACAACATTTCAAACAATAAAGTTCCATAATAACCTTTTAATATTCATTACATCCTAATGTGAATAATATATTTATGAGATACTTAATCCATCCCAAAACTTCTAATGCATGATTAGTCGTTTTAGAAGATAGATAATTTTGTCCCATTAAGGAATCCAACATAGGGAAATCACACTATAGTACAATAGGATTCCCTATTTTGGAAAGGTTTCATATCATAACATGATTAAGATTCCCTAATATTTTCATGATCTACTTTGTTCCCATACCAGTTTCATTCTCTTGATCAGTAGGGAAATCTATACATTTAATATAGGTGTTGATTCCCATTCAATCATTAGGTTCCATCACAGAATAATGGAATAGACTAAGTTATCTCATAATAATTATGAATATTGACCAATAAAATAAAAATCCCTATCATTGTAAATGATATAATATACAATGCAGTATTATCATTATTCCTAGGTTTTTTATGTTTATTTAAAATATAGTTCTAATGGTTTATAATAAAATTACTCTTATAACCACTAAAAAAAAGCAAGACACTAGACACTCGGAAGTAGTATCTAATTTATTACATTGGTATAAGATACAAATTATCTCATCTAAATGGAAAAATCAATTTAGTAGTCTTGAATAATGAGGTACATAATGATTCCCACATTACATTGGAAATATAAAATGCATTGCATAAAAAACATTCTTGAATCCATGATATTAATTGTAATATCCTTCTTCATATCCCAAAGAAAGGGAAATAATAAATTATGAGATCATATTCTTTGTAACATCCCCAAATAATACATGGTTAAATGACTAAATGATATGACTCATGTCAACAAGGTGCATCTTCTTTTTCAGGAACCTTTCTGATTAGAACTCCATAGTTAAGCGTGCTTGGTCTAGAGTAGTGATCAGGATGGGTGACCTTATGAGAATTTTCACAGGGTGTGTGTGAGTGGGGACAAAGCACACTGAAAAGGACATGTGTTGGCATGTGGGGACTATCATTAGTCAGATGACCCGTTCAGGCATGTGGGTGGACCTGGGGTGGGCCCCACGTGTCTGCGGGGCAACTGGTGGTACCTGGTGGGCCAGGACCTACCGACCATGTTATTGAGGGGTGGCTGTGCGGTCATTGAGACCCGGTTGTCTCATTTTTATCAGAGGAGGAACCCAGCCTTAAGTGCGTGGTGCACTGCCTGGGTTGAGATGTAGGGCCCACAACGAGGGCGTTGTGCTCTAAAGGGGGTGGGGGGGGGGTGGGGGGTGGGGGGTGGTGATTGTAACATTCCCAAATGATACATGGTTGAATGACTAAATGATATGACTCGTGTCAACAAGGTGCACCTTCCTTTTCGGGAGCCTTTCTGATAAGTACTCCACAGTTAAGCGTGCTTGGTATGGAGTAGTGATCGGGATGGGTGACCATCTGGGAAGTTTCCCAGGGTGTGTGTGAGTGAGGACAAAGCACACTATAAAGGACATGTGTTGGCCTGTGGTAACTATCATTAGTCAGATGACCCATTCAGGCATGTGGGTGGACCCTGGGGTGGGCCCTACATGTCTGCGGGGCAACTGGTGGTACTTGGTGGGCCAGGACGTGACGACCATGTTAAGGCGGGGTGGCTGTGCTGTCACCGGGACCCGGTTGTCTCATTTGGTATCAGAGGAGGAACCCAGCCTTAAGTGCATGGTGCACTGCCTGGGTTGAGATGTAGGGTCCATAACGAGGGTGTTGTGCTCTAAAGGGGGGGTGATTGTAACATCCCCAAATGATACATGGTTAAATGACTAAATGATATGACTCCTGTCAACATGGTGCACCTTCCTTTTCGGGAGCCTTTCTGATTAGAACTCCACAGTTAAGCGTGCTTGGTCTGGAGTAGTGATCAGGATGGGTGACCTTCTAGGAAGTTTCTCAGGGTGTGTGTGAGTGAGGAAAAAGCACACTGAAGAGGACATGTGTTGGCCTGTGGGGACTATCATTAGTCAGATGACCTGTTCAGGCATGTGGGTGGACCTTGGGGTGGGCCCCACGTGTCTGCGGGGCAACTGGTGGTACCTGGTGGGCCAGGACCTGACAGCCATGTTTAGGCGGGGTGGCTGTGCTGTCACCGGGACCCGGTCGTCTCATTCTTAGTAAGAGTATGTACAACAAAATATATCATGAGTAATAAGGCATAATCAATATGGTATAGTAAATATATTTAATACAATCCTTTTATTCCAAAAATTGATCCTGAAAATAATCCATGGATTATATCAATGATGTTAAATCATGGAAAATAATAACTAAATCTTAAATTATGGAAATGTGATTTATTTGACATAAAGACATCAAAAATCATGATATATATACCATCAATGGATTGTTCCAAGAGTGGTTAATCAATGTGTAGGTATACGCTTAAAGCAAATTTTATTTGGAAAACTAATTTTTATTGGGGTATTCAGTAAATAATAACGATTTATCATTATTTTACCCTGTTAATAAAATAAAATTCATAATTAAACACTCCATGTTGAAATTATATATGGTTTAAAGAATAAAAATACTCGTGATTTATATTTTAGATAAATTTTTTGTCTAATGAGATTTTATCATAATAAATTGAATTTTTCATGATAAAGTTATTGACTAAAAAATTAATAAGAGATACAATATTTTCTTAAATTGATCATAAATAAAATTTCAAAAATAAATTAATATATTTTAGAGTCTAAATAAAAATGGATGGAAAAAAACTAAAATAAAATTTCTAAAAAGTGTTGTCATTGTAAAATAATTGAAAAAACATTTCGTTTTAATTTTCTATAATGAAAATAAAAAAATTTATCATTTAAGAAAAATATCTAAAATATTCCTTCAAAAAATTATAAAAATTCAAGAATAAAAAAAATTATTTCATATGTAATTTTAGTAAAAAATCTAATATTGTGAAATATTTTTAAAAAAATAACATGGAAGAAAAATATCCCTGATTTAGAAGAGAAATATAAATCATATTTTTTCTTAAACATTGATCAAGAATGTGTAACATGAATTGAATCATTACTAATCATTACTAAATATATTTTCACTTTAAATACCTCAATGTGTTACTATATACCACACATACATATATATAGGTGCATAATACAAAACTCGTCTCAGTGGAGTGGAAATTGGGATGAAATCGCTTACCACAAGATAAATATTCCTCATATGTTATTTTAGAGACCTATATAATATATTAATATTTAATTTAAATACATTATAAAACCATATAACTATAAAATATATAATATATAAACCATTTAAAATATTGTATTATACGATTTTTGTAATATTTTATTTTTACCAATAATTTGGGTGTTAACTGCTTGGATTTTCTTGTATTTATTGATTCCTTGGTCTCAGACCATGAATCATTCCCATTCATATAGAATCTTGTATATTAAATTCATGATATAAACATAAAATATATATTCAATAAATAGATATTTATAGTCATATGATAAAAATAGATATATAAATATTAATTACAATGTTAATAGATACAGTGGTCCTTACATATTCGTGAACACTATTTTTAATATTCAATAGAAAGAAAAAAATAAATTTAAAAAATAATTAACATTTATAGGATAATTTTTATATTAGATAAATCTTATATATTCATTAAATCTATCCTTACTGCCATCTATGTAATTCTGAAATGACAAAAAATCACATCACATCATTGAGGTGGCAGTCCACATAGTGCATGAATGACATTATCATCTTCCAGCGGAATAATATGTAAAAAGGAAGATATCTTATTAAAATTTAATAAGAATAATTATTACATAATTATGATATATATAATCTTTTTTATATATTTATAATCATTAATGTAATGTGGTGATGAAAAAAAATATTAGCCACTGATATGTGGAGCTGATAAATTGTACGTATGCACGAGTGATATTTTATCATTAAAAATGATGGAAAATTTAAGGAAAATGGTTGTTGTGGAATAATAATAGTAAATATCTATATTTATGATAAATCAGTTATTCTTTTTTACTAGTGAACCAAATTTTGAAGAATTTTTTGAAAATTTAATCATGAATGTTTCGGTAAAAACAATTACCACTTCTTCAGTAGACATTAATTAGATATCCTCTTATAGGACATAATATTTCTCTTTTTGAAATAAAAAAATCCACTTGAACTTGGATAATAATTTTTAAGAGAAAAATAGTTATAGTTTGGTAATGAAAATATGCACAATTTTTTTAAAAAAACTACATAATGGGATGCATTTTATATGTGAGGGGAGGGAATTCCTGAAATTTCATAATGTATGATTAATTTAAGTTATTTATAACACCCTAAGACATTAAAATAGTAAAATAGGGCTTTTTTTTATATAAAATGAAACAACTATATTATAAGATAATTTAACAACCCAAAAATGTATGATATATTTATTCTTTAAATAAATATAATCTCTTCGATATCATTAGATGTGCGAAATAAAGAGTATAAAGGAAACACAATAATCTATTACAATGATATTAATTAAATAACAACCTTTATAACTTATAAGTTATGATTATTGTAATTAATTATACTACATAATTTATTAAAATACATGATTTTCACATGTTCAGTGTTTATCTATTGATTATAAATAAAAATATAAATAATATGAAAGGAAAAGAAATTTTTTTCCGCAAAACTGCAATTTTTCTAATAATAATTCTATTCAGTATTTGTGCATCAAATTTTAAATTAATATTTATCAATTTTATAAAATTTATTTGAAAAAATTATATTATTTTTTAGAATTATCATATCAAAATTATTACTGTTTAATTTTTGGAATTTCACTACAATGTTTCATTTTACAACATAGTGAAAATATTGATTTTTATTGAAAACTGCTTTTACGTATTAATTATTTTAAAATATTCTTTAAATTAAAATTCTTTCAATTATATTATAATAAATAAATGTTTTCCCATGAGTCAATTTTATATTAGGTTTTTCATATTAAAACCTTTTATACTTATGTTAATATTCTCTTTAGAAACTCGCCTTTTCATCATGTCTGTGGGTAAAATTTTAAATTGGATTCATCCAATTATTGTAACGCCCTAACACTAGTAACCCAAACTAGGTGAATTATTACATAACAATGGTATGATACAAGGAATCATGTTCAGAATGTCCAATCAGTTTAGTAGCTTTAGAAGTACTAGATACATACATAAGTTTTACATTACATCATGAATTAAATAAACTACATTTTGTACCCTTTGAACACTCTTATATCCCATAGAATATTCTTATAGGTTAATAGTAATATACATCTTCAAATCCTGGGAAAAATAAATCATAAGAAACGGGTGATTTCAGATGCTCAGTTTGGTTAACAATATTGCAGAAACTATCATAAATAATCATAAACATTTAATGGAATATATTAGAATAAAAAACAAGCCTTTTAAACATAAACATTAGCATAATATTAAAACATAAGTCAAATAATTCCATTTACTTATTCAAATGCATATTATATTAGTTGAATAATCAAATGTAATATTAATATCCAATTTCATAATGATAGAACACATAATGTCAGACATCCTGACAACATAGTCAAGGCCTCATTCCAAGTCTAAAAGTATGAATATTTCAAGGCCTTTTACAAAGAAGCTAGTTTGTATCTTGAGACCCATCAATTCAATATGGATCAATAGCAGGATCCACCCATCACTTACTAAGTCCAATGCATTCCTCATATGAAAGGGTTGAAACATAACATAATCATTCATATTAAAAGTAGAATAAGAAATGATAATACACTAACCATAAACAATTAATGGCGTAATAATAACACATCCACAGTAAAAAATATCACAAAAAAATCAATACAGTATTGAAGATTGTATAATAATAAATCAACTTCAAATAAGTGTAAAATTCATTAAAGGATGTTGACATAGATGAAATCAAAACTGTTTGAGAGAAATATCATTTTCTAATTTTAGATCATTTAATATTCATGTAATTGTAAATGAAAAAATTAATTTTGAAAAAATTCTTCAAATATTGTATGGGAAGCTTCGAAGGTGTTATAATGTTAGAAAATAGCCCCACCTGCCATATATGCTAAAAAACATTATTTCCTTAATATTGTCAAAAAGTCATAAAGGACCTTGTTTGGAAAAAAAATGGAATGATTACTTTATAAACGTTTTATATAAATTTAAAAAAGGGTATAAATGAACTCATAGTCCAGGAAATAGAAAAAATGTTTTGAAATACATTTTTAAGAAACACAGATGTGGATGATTATGAGGTCCTAGTACATACTCACATATAAACAACCTCGGATAATGAAGAGATTCTAGAATTAACCCTTACCATGTAATTTTACTTGATGAAGGGTACGTTAACCTTATATATAATAGATAATATATTCTTATTAAATTATACAAGAACCCTTTACAAAAACATGATATCATATATGATCTTATAATATTTATTTTTTAATAATATTTCAGATGAATCATTGTTTTGGGTGGTAACTGATTCATATACCATTATATGAATAGTTACTTAATACATGTTTGTTATGGATAGGATTTATTAGATTCATATTCAAAATGATATTATGTTCTTAAACATTATTTTAATCATAAAATGAAAATTATACATAAATGGTTATGATGGGGATTGAATTTCATTGCGTTCGTGGAGACGGTAATCCATACATATGCATGAGTGACAATATCATTATATTTATGGTGAAATGAAATGTAATTGGATGTTATATAATTTATACATAATAATTAAAATTTTATACTTATTATTTAGATTATTTACACTCATTATTATACCCATCCAAATAATGATGTGTTTGAATATCAAAATACACCATGACGTGGAGACAACAAGTCGTACAAACCCACGTATGGTGACTTTTCAATCATAGGATGGATATAATAATGAATATTAATGTACCATATTAATAATAATATCACAGTATGTATAAGATACTATATTTATTATTTTGGTATGGAAAAAACAAATAAAGAGGACGTGGAAGAAGAAAAGAACATTCAAAGAAGTGGTGAAATTATTAAATCTTCTTCGGGTGTTGCAATTTGAGTTGATCAAAAGGGCTCCTTAAGATGGCTTTATGATCTAAGTAATGCATATCAATCTCAATGAGGGAATTTGGGAGGATATTTTTGCAGGTGTTGGCTGAGCCAAATGGATTTGGAGGTATGATTTTTAGAGAAAGTTATGTACCCTTTTATAAGATAGGAGAGAGTCACATAAGTAAAAGCTTGAAATATAATTTTATTATACAATCATATTAGGATTATAATGTATCCAAAAGGATTTATTTCTAGGATAAGGAGGCTTTGGGTAAAAAAACTCTCAAACAATAGGATTTAGTCAGGATTAGGTCTCCATATTAACCTTATCTTTTATATTTAACTCTTAGTTAAATAGTTTAACTTTTACCATGAATTCTTATATTATTATGATATTTGGTTAATAAACATTCTATAAAAAACCAAGGGAATCCTAAGTGGTTAATTATTGATATATATAACCTTATCTATAACCTCTTGCTGATGTAGTGATTTTTAGGAATATTATATAAATTAATAATGTAGTATTTGATTTAAAAACACATTTATGTAAATTTTAACACAATTTGATATTTTGTTTTTGTGAAGTCATAAAAACAATATCACATCAAAAAAATTTAATTTAATCATCTATATTATGTTATATTGACCTGTAAATTTATTGGAATCTAGGAAAATTCTCAATTTACATTTATTTGGATATTTATAATATAAATTATTTTAATCTTTCCTTAATAACATAATTACTGAATCTCATTGTGTCATAAATAAATTTAGTTATTTAATATCTAATATGTATAAATAAAATACCATAATTTAAGGAATTTTTTATATTTATATTACATATTTATAGTCTAATTTATCTTATTTATATCCCTATATTAAAAATGTGTTAGTTATTAAACACAGAATTTAAAACTTTTAACTCTTTTTAAAATAAAATATTATCAAATATCCTAATCTAATGAAAGTTGACCAAATGGTTCATTTTATATTACTATAGTTGATATTTGGTCAAAATACAGTTATCCAATAGAATAAGGACATGTGTTAGGGTAATTATAATATCATTTTTTACCTTTAATTACCCTATTTAATTTTAACTATGGTAAATAAAGGTGGAAAGTTACTATTCGCCAAAAAATTATTTTCATTTTATTGAACCACATATTACTTACTGATGTCATCCCTGTCTCTCATATATATGAAATTCAATTCAAAGAAGCAGAAAATTTCCGTTTTATACAAATTTTCAAATGCACCCAGAAGGTGGGTAAAAGAAAGAAAAAAGATCAATAAAGTTTTATATATCTAATATTAGTATAAAATGACTTAATGAATTATATTGAACATATACAAGTATTAATTATATATTTTTACATAATATAAATATAAATAAAATAAATAATTATTTAAATAAAAATTCAGTTTTAAACAATAACGCAGTGTTTTTCACTATTCAACAAAAATTGAATGTTTTCAGAAAAATTCCAAAAATTCACCCTAAGATAATATTCAAAATTCCAAATCAAAAAATGAAGTACTTTTTAAAAAATTATATTTATTAAATTTCAAGAAGTGGTTATAACAATTCATAATGGCTAGTTTGATTGGTCATGGTGTTTTAGAACTCGAAATTTCGTATAGCACATGTTATTCCATTATTCAATGGGAAACGTACCATGAGAGCTTGGGGTGTTACATTCATCCATCCTTCAAATAATTTCATTCTCGAAATTTCTAGAATACTACTACACAAAACGAATCAAGAGGTTATTTATCATATGTTTTGTGGGTTCCCACATTACCTCCTCCATCTTATAGTTTCTCCATAAAACCTTCACAAGATGAGTCATCCCGTTTATCAACATTTCATCTCTGACATCAAGAATTCTGATAGGCTATTTGTAATATGACATATCGGGTTCCAGTTCTATTTCTTCATAGGTGAGTAAATGCATTGGTTCAGGAATGTATTTTCTCAATACTGATGCGTGGAACACATTATGATCTTTGGAAAGACATGGCAGAATTTCCAAACGATAAGCTAAAAATCCAATTTATTCTAGAATTTTGAAAGGTCTGATGTACTTGGGAGATAATTTTACTTTCTTACGAAATCGAATTACACCCTTACATGGAGATACCTTCAATAAAACATGATTTTCTATTTTAATGTCCAAATCCTTAATTTGGTTATCAGCATAGCACTTTTTCCTACCTTGCACTGCTTTGATGTGGGTTTGGATGACCCTCACCTTTTCCATTGTTTCCTCAACAATTTCTGGGCCTATGAGTTTTCATTCACAAAAATCATCCGAACAAGTTGGTGTGTGGAATCTCTTTCCATATAACGCTTCATAAGGTGCCATCTGAATACTTGAATGGAAGATATTGTTATATTAAAATTATACCATAGGTAAATATATATCTCACATACCTTTAAAGTTATGTGAGAAAGATCTCAACGTGTCTTCTATGGTTTGAATAGTCTGTTATGATTTTCCATCAGTTTGAGGGTGGTAGGAAGTGCAGAAACTAAGTTCAGTATCAAAAGATTTATGAATAATTTTCATGAATCTTGATGTAAAATGGGGATCACGATTAGAAACAATCAATACGGGTACTCCAGGAAGTCTTGAAACTTCATTAATATATAGTCATTCTAAACGTGTTTGTGGTAAATATTCTCTTATAAAATTAAAATGTTTAGACTTGGTAAGATGATAAAAAATGACCCATATATCATCATTCATTATAGGAGTCTTTTGTATCCATATGACAATGTCAATCATAATATCATCCCATTTCCACTAATGTATTGAAAGAGGTTGCATGACTCTTATTGGATGTTCTCTTCTAGCCTTCACCTGTTAAAAAACAATACATCATGACACATAATCAGCAACCTCCCTCTCCATGTTGTACCACCAAAGATGTTCCTTTAAATCACTTTACATCTTAGTGCTACAAGGGTGTATAGAGAAATTATAGCTATGAGTATCATCCAAATATTCTCTTTTTAGATCTGGTATACCAAGAACACAATGTCTCTTCCCAAATTTCAATATTCCATATTCATATACGAAGTCAATCAATTTCCAATCATTCACAGCATTAATTTTCTATTGAAAATCATCCTCAGTCGGATAACTTCTTATTTATTCAAGTAAAGTTGGATTGGAAACCATTTGAAAAAATATTGATGTTTCACCTTCCATGATTATTCCAATATCCATCTTTACTAGATCTATGAACATAGGATCCCTTTCAACTCTCATCTAGTTCAAAACTCCATGATCTTTACTGGTCAATGCATCTTCCACCATTTCTTTATACCCCAAGTTGCAGTGTATAGTGAAATCATAATCATTGAGTAGTTTAATCCATAGTCTTTTCCTCATGTTGAGTTCTTTCTATGAGAAAATATACATCAAACTCTTGTTATTTGTATATATCTTATATTTTTCACCATAGAGATAATGTCTCTATATCTTCGAAGCAATGATTACATATACTAACCCAAGATCATGAGTAGGATAGTTTTATTCACGAATTTCTAACTTTTGTGATGCATATGAAATAACCCAATTATTCTACGTAATGACACATACATGTCCCTTATTTAAGGTATCACTAAAAATAATAAACCCATAATTCCCCAATGGTAGAGTCAAGATAAGATAATTGACAATCTTCTCTTCAGTTCTTCAAAACATTATTCAAAATATTTTATCCAATAATGTTTGACCCCATTACATGCGAGCTTTGTTAATGGGTTAGCCAATCAAAAAAAATTTGGTTGAAACACCAATAATAACCATCTAAACCAATAAAACTACACACCTTTGTTATACTTGTTGGTGATGGCCATTATTGTATTTCTATTATATTAGAAGGATCAATGGAGATTCCATCTTTAGAGACAATATGTCCATGAAAAGAATTCTCTTGAAGCCAGAATTCACACTTTTTAAACTTTCCATATAATTCATTTCTTCTATGAGTATTTATAAAAGTGCAAAAGTGATTTTTATTATCTTCATAGATTTCAGAGTAAACCAAGATATTATCAATAAAAACAACCACTAATTTATTAATATATTCTTTGAAAACTCAATTTATTTGATCCATGGTGACAGAAGATGCATTAGTCATTCCAAAAAGAATTATTTTAAACTCATAATTCCAATACCTAGTACGAAATGTTGTCATTAGAATGTCTACCTTATTCACACACAAGTGATGATATCCATATCGAAGGTCAATCTTTGAAAAATATTTATCTCCATGAAGTTGATTGAATATGTAATCAATATGAGGTAGTGGTTACATATTATTTATTATTATAGCATTGATCTCGATGTAGTCAATTCAAAAACTCATAGATCCATATTTCTTCTTAACAAAAATAATAGGGATACCCATGGAGAAACACTAGGGAGAATAAATCCTTTACTACTAAATTCCTCTAGTTTTTTCTTTAGTTCCACAAATTACACCGTGGTAATTATATAAGGGGTCTTAGATATGGGACTTGAATAAAGAATTAAATCAATGGAAAACATAATTTCTTTTTCTGTAGGATGTCTAGGTAAATCCATGGGAGGCACATCATCATATTCATGCACAATATTTACATCCCCTATTTGAACATTCCTTTCCTCTCCCATAGTTATTTCACACTCTTCCTCTCTAATAATTGAATTTAGTAGAGCTACAGGTGGTGGATCTATATAAGAATCAGATAGTGAAGTTTCTACTCTAAAGATAAGGTACTCTTTATCATCATTGATAATTGTAACCTCATTGTTCTTATAAAAAATTTTCACATCATGGTCTTAAAGCCAATCATTACCAAGGATTATATCAAATTAAATAATGAGTATGATGATGAGATCAGTGGATAAAGCACATTTATATGCCCCAATGGGAATTTATTCACAAAACATTGTTGCAATGATACTTCCCACAGTACTTTTAACTAAAAACTCCCTTGTTAAATAAAATTGGAAATATATCATTTTCTTAGCAAACTGGGAAGATATGAAACAATGTGATGATACAGAATCAAATAAAGTTTTTTCTATACTTGAAGAAAACATTAAATTACCATTCACAACGTCATTAAAAGCTTTAAACTCAGTAGTAGTGAACGCATAATCTTGGCCCTGTTCCATTGGCCTTTTCTGAGGAATGTTTCCTTGGCATTTGGGACATTCATTTGCATAATTACCCATTTCTATACTATTGTAGCATTCAACATTGATAGATTTTTTCTTTCCCTTGCAATCATGAGCTTCGTGGCCTTTTCATCACACTTGTAACAGACTCCCATTCCCTTGAAGAATGTACTGGGGTGTTTCTTACCATATTTATTGTAGGATGGATATTCAACATTCCCTTCTTCACCTTATTTCCTTTTCCAGAGTGATCTGTAAATCTCTTCTTCTCTTGATTTTATTTAATGTCATCTGACTTAGAGAATTATTTTTCTGTCTTGATAGCACATGAGACAATATCTTCGTATGATGAGATGGATTGTGAGACTAATTCTTGATAGATAAATGCTTGCATCCCATAAATGAATTGATCAATATTACTCCTTGGGTGACATATCTAATCTGATACATGCCATTATATCCTTGTAAATTTAGCCTCATAATTCGTGAAATTCTCATCCACCATTTTCCTCAAACTCAAAAATTGCCTTTCCATATCCACTTGATGGCCCTGAAGAAATTATTTTTCTATGAAAAGAGCTTTAAACACCCTCCATTATATATTTGATACTTCTTCATATTCCTTTGGGTTTTGAATTACTGACCACTATTGATCAGCATCTCCCATGGGGTGATAAATTACCATGGAAAGGTTTTCCCTTTCGCTACTCCACAAAGAAATAAACATTTCCTCTAAAGAACATACCCAGTGGTTAGCTAGAAATATATTTTTTGTCCCATTGAATGATGGTGGTTGTTGCCTCATGAAGCGGTATAACATTGATCCTCCATTTGTAGATCAGGGTGATCTATACGGGTAATGTTATTATTCATAATGTGGGTGAGTTTTCCCAATATGGTAATCGGTTGTTCAGTACCGATTGCATAATTATATCCACTATAATTATCCTTAGTAGAAGTGAAATTCCTACATGGATTACAAGTGATGATACAATTTTCATTCCTTCCACTATACACCATTTCTAAGGGAATATACTAGATCAGTTTATTAATCAAAATACATAATTGATTTCATGTAAAACACTAAACATAAGTTGGAAAGTATATGAATATAATCTATAATCATAAAAAAATGTTATCTTTTAGTAGGTATTTAATTATAAATCCTTCATAATAGTTTTTAAATAAAATGTGAGTTATCCTAATCATATACCTCGGGAGTGTCATAACCAAGAGTGGAGAAAGGCATATTGTTGCATACCAGGATATCCAGGGTCAAGCCCCAAACTCATTATCGGATTTTCCACTCCTAGGTACATCTGTGCCAGATCCAACTCTACCCACTCGTATCCAGACAAGGATTTATTCTTTGGAAAATACGAAAAATATCTACATTACCAAAATTCTAGGAAGTGATTATATAATAATCATCAAATCAAATCTTAGGGTAATGTTCTATAATTATAGTTTTTCTAAATCTCTCTTCCATTGTTTTTACTAAAATTATTCTAATACCAACTATAACACCCCGAATGAGTCACCTAGTGTCTGTGCATTATTACATAACAAGGGAATGATATAGGGAATCATGTCCCGAAAGACAGATCATTTTAATATCCTTGGTAGTACAAAATACATACATAAGTTTTATATTAAATATTTTTATAAGAAAACAACATTTTTCCCATTTGAACACTCTTATATCACTTAGCATATTCTTGCAGGTTAATCATAATTTAATTCTTCACATCCTGGAAAAAATAAAATATAAGAAATGGTTGAGCTCAGATGATCATTAAGGATAAAAATATAGCGGAAAATATCATAAATAAACATAAGCATTTCAGGAAAAGTATAATACAAAAATAAAAGCCTTTTAAACATAAAAATTAGTATAATACAAAAAATATAAATAAAATAATTTCATTTACTTATACATATGGATATTCTACTAGTCGAATAATCACATGTAATATCAATAGCGAATTAAATAATGATTGAATGCATAATGTCGGATATTATAACCACATAGTTATGGTTTCGTGATAAGACTACAAATAAGATTATGTCATGGTCATGTTCCAAGAGACTAGTTTGTCTCATGAAACCAACTAATGCATCGAGGGGCTATAGTGGGCTCTACCCATCACTTTGTAAGTCCAATGCATTCCCCATATGAAAAAGTAGAAACATTACATAATCATTCGTATTAAAACTAGCATATGAAATGTTAATAATTTAACCATAAACCATGATTGGAATAAAAATAACACATTCATAGTCAAACATATCATGAAACATCCAATACAACATGGAAGATTGTATCATAATAAATCAAATTCAATGAAGTGTAAAATCCATCCAAGAATGTTGACATTGAAAAAATCAAACCTATTTGAGATAAATATATTTTTCTATTTTGAAATCATTTAAAATTAATGTAATTATAAAAGTAAATAGTTATTTTAATAATATTGATATAATATTGTAAGGGAGTCTTCAAACGACTTATAATGGTAGAAAATAGCCTCACTCACCATATAATTTAAAAAACATTTATTCCATATTTTGGTCGAAATAGTCGTAAAGGACCTTCTTTGGAAAATGATGGAAATATTTCATTATAATTTTTTTTAAAAAATTAACACAAGGCTATAAATGACTTTAACCCATAGTCTATAAAATAGTACAAATGTTTTCAAATACATTTTTAAGAAACACATAAGTGGATGATAAGGGGGTCCTATTAGATACTCATGTTTAAACAACCTCGGATAATGAAGATACTGTAGACTTAACCCTTAACTCGTGATTTTCCTTGATCGAGGGTATGTTAACCACACGTATAAAAGTAAAATAATTGTTATTAAATTATATAATAACTACGTACATAAATATTATATCATATATAATTTTCTAATGTTGCTTTGTAAATAATATTTTAGTAGTATCATTGTTACGAGTGTCAACTGGTTTATTTTCCTTTATATGCATGGATACTTAAGCCTTGTTTGTTATGTATAAGATGTATTTTACTCATATATAAAATTATATTATGTTCTTAAACATTATTTTTAGTCATAAAATTATTATTATTCTTTAATGGTTATGATGGGGAATGAATTTCATTGCGTTCGTGGAGACGATAATCCGCACATGCGCTCGGGCGACAATATCCTTATATTGATGGTGAAATCATTTGTAATTGGATGTTATATAATAAATAAAGAATCACTAACATGTTATATTTATTATTTACATTAGTTATACTTATTATTATAACCATCCAAACAATGAAATGTTTTAATAACAAACTACACCACGACGTGGAGACAGTAAGCTGTACGTATGCACGTATGGTGACATATCATTAATAGGATGGATAAAATATTGAATAATTTTGTAACATATTTATAATTAAAACACATTATGTCATGGTTACATTATTTTTTTTTATGTAAACATCAATGAAAGAGGAAGTGTAAAAAGAAATGAATTTTGAAAGAGGTGGTGAAATTATTACCTCTTTTTCGAGTGTTTCCTTTTGAGATGATCAAAAGAGATCCATAGGATGGATTTATGATCAAATTAAGGCTTCTAGGTCATAGAAAGTATAGTTGGGAGGATATTTGAGTAGGGGATGGATGAGAAAAATGGATTTGGAGGTGTGATTTTGAGAGAAGGGTAAGTTCCCTTTTATAAGAGAGGTGAGGGTCACTTTAAGAAAAACAAGAAATATTATTTCATTATATCATAATATTTAGTTTATAAAGGATCCAAAAGGAATTATTTAGTTGATATGGTGGGGCTGGGTCACAAACCTCTCAACCAATAGGTTTTATAGAGGTTTTGGTCAACATTTATTTAACAATTAGTTAAATAGTTTAACTTTTACCATGTATTCTTGGATTATTATAATAAATACTTAGTAAATTTTATAAAAAATGACAAAAGGACCCCTAGTGGTTCAATATTGATATATATAACCTTATCTATGTACATTGTCCGAACTTTTGATATTTAAGAATATTATATCCTTAATAATATAGTATTTGTTTCAAAAACTTATTTATGACAATTTTGACACTATTTGATATTTTAATTTTTGAAATTTCTAAAAACTTTATCACTTCCATATTTTTTTTAATCAACCTTAACATGTAATATTAATCTATAATATTATTGTAATTCCTCAAAAGACACTATTTATATTTATTTCTATATTTATAATATCAATTACTTTAATCAATCATTAATTACGTAATTACTGCATCATCATTGTGTCATAAATAAATTTAGTTATATAATATATAAAAATTATAAATAAAAAACCATTATGTAGGAAATTATTTTATTTTTATAATGAATATTTAATTTCTAATTTATCTTCTGTCAAACCCTATATTAAAAATGGTTTAGTTATTAAACATTGAATTGAACACTTTTAACTATACATTATATAAAATAATAATAAATGTCCAAATCTAATACAAGTGGACCAAAATGATTATATTTTATTAATATGGTTTATTTGGGTATAAATACAGTGATATTATATAATTAGGACATATGTTAGGGTAATTATAATATCATTTTTTAACTTTAATTACTCTATTTAGTTTTAACCGTGGTAAATAAAAGTCAAATGTTACTATTTAACAAAAATAGTTTTCATCTTATTGAACAAAATTTTAAATACTGGTGTCAACCATGTCTTCAAAATTATGAAAAATATATTCATTGAAGCTGTAAAATTATGTTTTATGCAAATATGCAAATGTGCCTAGAAGGTGGGTAAAAGATGGTAAAAAGTTCAATAAAATTATATATATATATATATATAATATTATTATAAAATGACCTCATTGAATTAAGTTAAACATATATAGGTATTATGTATCTATTTTTACCTAAATTAAATTTAAATAAATTAAATAATTATTTAAATAAAAATTCGCTTTAAACAATTATGCAATATTTTTCACTATTCATAAAAAATTGATCGTTTTCAGAAAAATACCAAAAATTCACCCTAAGGTAATTTTGATATTCTGAATCAAAAAATGAATTCAATTTAGAAAAAATAAATTTATAAAATTTCAAAAAGTTTGTATTTCTATTCATAACGACTAGTTTGATTTGTAGTGGTGTGTTAGAACTCGATGTTTTGTACAATGCATGCTACTACATAATTCAAAGTGAAACATACCATGGATGTTTGGGGTGTTCCAATTATGTGAATAGAATTTTGAAAAATTGATTCAATATTTTTAATAATTATATTTTATATTATGGTAATAGTTTAATTTATTTTTTTTACCATTATAAATAGTAAAAGAGGCAAATTTTTACTACCATAGTGATGGTAGAAAATAATTTACCAAGGGGATAAACTAAGAATATAAGGGGAAAAATAAAAAAATAAACTTGTACAAAAACCATTTAATTCATATATTTATACCTTTAAACACTATGGGTAGATAATAAACAATTTATGGGGCTTTTTCATGAATCAATATAGGCATTATAAAATCATAAAAATATTCCATGTTTTCCCCCTCCCCCACATATAAAAGGACACCACCTTCTCACCTATTCACACATACAATGTAATTTTGATTTTCCAATCCGTAGTTAAATAAATTCACTAATCTAATAAAAATATATATATCCTTTTTTATCAAAAATCCTTCCTTGCATGGATTTTGGTGAAAAATTAATGAATTTTTCCAAAAAAGATGTCACATTCATAAATGATCATTTTTATTTTGATTCATATTAAAAATACTTAAAATATGGTTGAAAAATTATTATATAACAACCTATTTATATTTAATATACATATATTTCATAATTTTAATGTAATTACCACTATCCATCTCCTCTTCCATCAAATGGGAAACAAAATTGTTGATCAAGTGTACAGTAGTATACCACCTCACGAACTGATGTAATTCATTTTCCATCAAAACCTTTTATGGATGGACATAATGATTGATTTAATACATGTATATTATATTTATAATATTATTATAAATCTATAATTTAAAATCACATATACCTTTTTACATTCCATTATGTTTAAAATACAATAACAATGCTCATGTGTACAGCTAGAAAGCATATTGGAAAGGGATGTGATTTTTTTTCACATACGATTTACATGGAAGGTATTAAGGATAAATTAAAAAAACTACCGGAGAACCCTAGTAACTAGATTACTGATCTATCTCTATTATGTCTCGAAAGGCATTCCTGATCCCCACAAGTTTGCGACTTGAACATGGAACCATACAAAATTAATGTTGGAATGAATCTTCCATATTCAAAATGGAAGCAAGATAAACAAATCAATATGAATACAAGAAAATTACATAGGTAGAAGTGTTAAAAAATCAAATAGGTATGAAAACCCAATGTACTAAAACAAAGTACTAGAAAATAAGATTATAACCCACGTCTCAATTGAAAAAAATATCTAATCCCAAGGATTAATAGCCACTACCAGCTCTATGTGGAGCCTTACCCATTCCTAAACCATAAAGATGATAATTTACAAACCCATGATTTAATAGGTATAGTGTGAGATTTTGGAAGGGTCTCACAATGGATTTAATAATAAGTTACCATGATTAAATTAAACAAATAATTCCTTATATTTTAATCAAATAGAAATGGAATTTCAAAAACATATTTAAAAAAATCAGGATTCAAATTTTGAATGACTGAAATACTTTAAATAAATGTATAAATATACATTTTATATAAAATATTATATATTAACATAGAAAGAATGTAATATTTTTAAATAAAAACAATGGAATATATTTCAAATACAAACAAGAGAGAACCATTTTCATGTTCCAAAAGGTATGATAGTCCTAGGCTATGAGATCCTAACACACTCGAAGGTGAATCCTAGAAATAGGTGTATATATACATCCATTTGATATTTACTAATAAGGACAAATTTCCATCCCTTTAGAGGTGTGACTTAATTCACATCATTTTTTTTCATTTGTACAGAGTTAAAATTGTTCTATCCCAATAAATCACAAACTACCTAGGATCACATGTTCCTTATTATAAATAAAAAATAGTTAATTTATTTTCGAATTCCAAAAACACAATTCACCCCATTCGGCAATTCAAATATTCAAATTTTCTATTTAAAACCTAGTACAAGAGTTTTTAATCTATTCATGAGTTTTTCAAGATAAAAACAATTAGTTTGTATCAAATTAATGTCAATACATTTTCCCCATATAATAATTTGAAATCAATTCCATAAAATCACTTCCAAAATTAAAATTCAACAATTTAAATTTCAAAAAATTGCATCAATTTCAAAGATACACCCTAGTATAATGTAATTGTGATTTTTACTAAATTCATGCCAAAATAAAATTCAAACCCAGTGAAATGGAATTTCATTTTTAATCACCTAATAAAAATGACTTTCATTTATCAAAAAATTAAATAGAAATAAAAAAATTGAATATAATCAAGAAAATTTTGGTTAATAAAAACTGGAAATCAGAATAGAACGACCTACCTCAGGATCACAGTATCTCAAAACAATAATCTTTAAATTGGAAACTCCAATGAAGAATGTATAAAATGATGATCTAGGAACTCATACAAGAAAAATTATCTAAAATACTGGGTATTATATCATTCAATGGTATAATGATCTATAAAATTGTAGTGAGTAAAGAGGACAATGTATGATAAATGGAATTGGATGAAGAAACCTACCATGTAGAGAAAAAATATTGTCTTTTAAACATAAAAATTCTTCTTATAGGATATAGAGGGTCCAAATTCTCCACTTGGGAGCACCCATAAAAGATGTAATCACAATAGGTCGAAAGGGGTCCATCAAGCACCATAAATGAAGAGGATATGGGTTTTAAAATTAATATTCAGATTAATGTATCCCATATGCATAGTTAGTTAGGAAGGGCCCCATGGTTTGAAAAATAGTGAATCTTATCTATTCACCCCTTTTGTCTAGGAGAATGGTTTATCATTGGTGGGTGTGCTATTTTTCAATCAATTTTGATACAATGAAAAACCTCACTACCATAGTCTTTACTTATAGTGCCTACAGTTTGGACAATCAATGTGACAACTATGAATAACGTACGATATTCCATAATATTAAAAAATATCCCCCAAAACACCTATAAAGGATCCCCAACCAAATAATGATAAAAATAGGGGTTTAGTATTACCTGAAAACAATAATATGAAGCTACAATCTCACCACTATAGAATAACTCTTTCACTAGAAATCGTACTCATAAGCATCCATGTCAAAAACATGAGGTCATTGCACTCTCATTAGCGCCTCCCTATCCCGTGTCTAACTAGAATCATATCTGTGATTCCATAACACTCAAACAAAAGGTGTCTTCCTCTCATGATATACCTTGGTTTCAGAATCATCTATCCAGTACGGATTACCAGTCAGAGATAAATCAGGTTTGAATTCAAGATCCTTCCATCTGAGAAGAAGAGATATGTAAAAATGATAAAACTATACCTGAGATATATAATAAACATTATGTATCTATATCATATGCGGTGGATGTGCTAAATGGTAATGCACTTTTCACAACATCGTAAAAATATTTAATGTACCAAAAAAAGAGGAGAATGTTTCCCTTGCCTCCCAAGACATCATTGGCCAAAAATAGTTGAAACATTCAAGAACACCTAATCACCAATTAGAAATTTAACTTGTATGTGATGATGATAAATATAAGATTTATTCTGACAATGTAATGTAAATATTATATGATGAATTAACTCAATCATTGTTGTAATCTCTTGAACAAGATCATTCCAATCATGGAATATTCAGCAACATAATGGAGATCTTATCATGGACTGGTATTTGTTGTTATAAGAAAACTAATCTAGCCCCAGATGATCTGGCCAAGTCCCACTAAAGAAAACAATATAGGTGTGGAGCATATCTTCAAGAATATGTGAAATTTTTTTTGCCTTGAAATCCAAATATGGATGGTATGTCGTACTCAAAAAGGCTTGAGATCATAGTGCCTCCTTAAGGTCTCCCCAAAAAAGATATGTGAACCGAGGATCCATATTAGAGACTATATAAGATATAACTACATGCATACAAAATATATCGTTCAAAAATATATTTCCCAACTCTTCAACATTGGTTGTATCAAGAATGGGAATAATGTGAGATGACTTGGTTAGCCTGTCTGTCACAAACCATTTCACATTTTTCATTCCCTGGGTATGAGGAAATGAAACCACAATGTCTATAATGATCTCATCTCACATCCATGTTGGCACTCTAAGAGGATAAGAAAACCAAAATTCTTCTGATGCATGTCCTTGACATTCTTGCCTGTATGATAATGAAAAACAAAATCCTGAATTCCATATCTAAAACCTAGCCACCAGAATCATCTCTTCATGTCATAGAAAATCTCCATGGTCACTAGGTGCACACCCCACTAAGAATTATTAAAATGCCCCATCACATCTTTCTGTACTAATAACGGTACAAAAAATTGATTCTGAGAGCATAGAATGTCTTTAGTGGAGAATAACCATTCATGAAAAATCTCCCAACCAGAAAGAGAATCTCTCATAAAATATCATTCATAATCAAGATGTTATTCCTAAAGGACCATCTCAAGAGGAAATAATTTCAGCTAAATGTTGGCCGTGAAAACCTTAGTCCTTGACACCTTGACACTCATGTGAAATGATGAAAAAAATGCTGAACAAGTTCTACTCTTCTTATGATTATTTCACTTTCTATAAGAACGGTATCCTTCTCAACACTTCTATGATGACATTCCCTTTCACTGTGGTGTATGCGATGTCAATGTTGAAAGATTGTAGGTATTCCACCCAAAACCTCTGGAGTCAATTTATATATATTTGACAGAATATATAAGTCAATATATTGTGTTATTAATACATGAGAATAATTTCTCCAAAAAGGTCATTCAAAAAACTGTTAATCATTTTCATCACAACTGCAGTTCAAGGACATGGGTCGGGTAATTCCTTCCATGTGGCCTAAGATGACGATATCCAAAAACAAAGACTTGATCACCCTATATATGACTGTATCCCAAACCTACACCTAATGCATCATAGAAGACCACATATCCATTTCTAGTCTCTGAAATTTTCAATAATTGAATATTAGTAAAAAATGTTTCACCTTAGAAAAATAATTCCAAAACATATAATACCATGAATAAATTACTCCATTTATCATGTCTGTAGTTATCATAGAATGAAACATTGAGAATTCCGTAATAAAACAACGGTAATACCCCGCTAAACCAAAGAGTTTCAAAATCTAAAAAACATTACATGGTTGTCCCCATGTCCTAAAAAAATAACCTTTTAGGATCAACTAAAATACCATGTTCCATCACCATGTGTCCAAAGAAATCCACTTCTTGAATCTTGATATCAAATTTATAAAGATTGGGACAAATTTAGGGGTCTAATAACAAGTCCAAAACATCTCTTAGATGACACACATTCTCCTCTTTTTTGTTAGAGTACACTAGGATGTAATCCAAAGAGAATACCATGAATGTATCAAGAAAGTCATGGAAGATTGTAAACATCAAATTCATTAAAATTTATGGATAATTGGTTTGACAAAAAGTTATAAAATATACTTATAATGGTTGTAATGACTCCAAAATTTAGTTTACTAAATGTCAGATTAATTAATTCTAAAATAATGGTGACCAAACCAAAGATCAATCATTAAACACCACTTCACCACATTTAACAGTTCAATCATATCATCAAACATTGGAATCTCATAATTATTTTTACCCTAACTCAATTTAGTATTAAATAATCCACACACATGTTAAGTGTCCCATAATATCTCCTAGAAAAGGGAATAGTTTCCTCCCATGGTGACACACTCGGGAATATAAATCCTCTCTCTGGGAGATCATCCAAATGATTTTTCAGCTGTTAAATTTTAGGTACTATCATGCAGTTATAAAGAATTGATATATTTTTATTTCTAGAAACTAAATAAAAAAATCTACCTCCCATTTTAGTGGGAAACCAGATAAGTCAGGAGGGAAAATTCAAGATACTCAATGAAAACTAGTGTGAAATCACCGCTCAATGATTCTCTCTCTGTGTTAAAAGCAAACACCGATATAATTTTCTCTAACTCTGTATAAGATGGACCAACTCTACTCTACATCGGTTCCCATAATCCTTGAAGATGTGGAACACACCATAAGGTGCTGTGATGGAGACCCATTGAACGTAACAATTAATCTGAGAATTATTGGTAATGATCCAATACATCCCAAATATAACATCAGGATGCTTCATATAGAAAAAAAAACTCAAAGAAAGATCAATATCTAATAATGAGAATACACAAGAAGAAATGAAGATACAATTTTATCTCTTAATTCCAATGGCATTTTATAATATCCATTAGATAAGAAAAAATATCCATATGAATATTTAGAATATTAAAAATGCAGATTGAAATAAATGAATGAGATGCACTGAAAAAATATAAATTCAGTAATGAAAAAACAATAGGGATGTCACCACTCATGATCACTGGACACATATCCTCTTCCTCTTGAGATTATTTCACTGCCTGATGAAGCCTCATTACAGATGCATGTGGCCGAAATCCTTTATTCCATGAAAAATATGATTTCCGTACTATTTTTTATGCACTGATGATCTCATTACACTACACAATATAGAATAAATATGGAAGAACATCATTAAGAGACATGAGTTTCATTAGAAACTACATAACATGGTGAAAAACATTTTTCAATACCATGACATTCCTCCATAGTAGAAAATAAATGGATCTAATCTAGGCACTGTATGTTGTTTATAAAAACATAGATTTTTAGAACCACCATGAGAATCATCACACTTATTATTTCATTTAGAGGAAATCACACATCCATTGGGAGGAAAAGAAACTCCCAAGAACCCTGAATTTCAAGCTAGGTCCATTTCGACCATTGACGCTCAATCCAACACATTAGTATAAAAATGAATAATCAATAAGAAATCATAATAATGAATATTAGATTTATTTACTTAATAAAAATGTCATGTATTCATCTTATCATACAAAAAAATCTTATGTAAAAACTACACAAGCATGATAAAGTTATTTTTATATTCTCTTAGGGTCATATCATCTTAATGACGTTTGAAAAACTAAATTTCTTTGGCCAATAACATCGACTCTTGATAGAGTTTATTGGTGAAATGAGCATTGGATTCTTTCTACACGAATTTCTTATGTTTCTTCACCATCACTATTTTATCCAACCATATTTTTCTTGGACCCTACCTCATTAATGTTTCACACTTTGCCTATATTTCATCAACTATTTATATGAACATGAACAAATACACCATCATTCCCATACATTCCTCAGCTTGTTGATGATAATTGGGGAATTTGAATTCTAGTGGAATCTAGTGAAGTAAGTCTTAAATTGGTTATAGAAAAATCCATTGGAGAATCTATAACTAGATCTCATCTTGGAATTGGTGGTGGTTTATTTCCATTAGGTAGAATTGTTTGCATAAGAACTTTATCCATACACTGATTCACAAGTTGATTTTCTCACTATAGTTCAACTATATCTTCCTCTGAGATCCAATTAAAATTTATTATTAGAAGAATGATTCTGAAAAAAAACTGAAATAGATCAATATTGAAAATTAATACCAAAAGATAGAACACATATTTTGGATTTCATTCTTTCCAATTCAAAAGCTGGAAAAAGTCTAGAACTAATACATAAGACATCATTACCATACAACCCCTGATGACTTAAGGATCACTATGGTGAGTGATATCTAAGAACTCAGTCTTAAATACCTCCAAATTCTTGAATAAATCACTCAACTTCACACATATATAAAAGCAAGATTCTTATCCTCCCATTAATGCCACTTTGTCACGAACCAGCCCGGGTTCCCTGGTAACCCAATAACTAAGCAGGCTCTAACATAGCTTGATAGGCCCTCCCGATCCCTATGTGTTTGTGAGTAGCACCTTGAAATATATAAAATGAAATCTTGAATGCCTTTTCAACTGACACTATAAATTAACGTTAAAGATGTTAGTATGCATACAAGAAAACACCATAGTGATAAGTGCACTATAAGCGAAATCGATATAAAACCCCAATGTATTAGAAAAAAGTACACAAATAATATGTTAACCACGCATGTCCCAGTGGGAACAAATCTCTAAGAAAAAGTATCTACAGCTATTACCACCTCCAGGTGGAACCAGTCCCTTGCTCGAGCCTCATAGAAGATAATATAAAAAAACACTAAGACACAAGTTGAGTGAGAGATAAAGGCTTAGTAAGGTCTCACAAAGGATTCCATATCAAGATTCCAACATTTAGGTAACCAAATAAGACTTTCGATTTTATATAAAATTCCTTGGAATTTCAAAATAATGTCTAAAGAAATAAAATAAATTTCAAATGATGGAAAAAATATAATCAAATTGATAAAAAACATTTTATATATAATTGCTTATAAATATTCCAAAGGCCTGTAAACCAATTTACAATAAACAATGAAATATATTTTATATAAATTCATGCGAGAAACATAGTTATTTTCCAAAAGGTATGATAGTATTGGGCTACGTGATCCCCACATACTTGAAGGTGAATCATAGTAATATGAGTATACACATGCCCTTTGATACTGGCCAAAGTGTATCGATCACCGTCCCACCGAAAATGTTACCCTCTACACTATGTATTGTTTCAAACGTAATGAATCAAAAGGGTGATATCCCAATAACTCAATAACTAAATATGATTGCATGTGATCTATTATTAATAAAAAATGGGAAGTTTAATTCTACACTGTTTAAAATATAATTAATCCCATTTTAAATTTAAAATACTCCAATTTTCCATTTAAAATCCAATACATAGATTTTTAATCAAAAAATTCCTTTTCAAAATAAATACAAGGGGATTATTTAAAATTAATTTTATAAAATTTTCCCCAAATAATAATTTTAAATCAATTCCATAAAATTAATTTATCATTTTAAATTTGATAATTTATTTTTTTCTAAAATTCCATCAATTTTACAAATATACTAAAATCTAATGGAAATTGTGGTTTTCCCCAAATTCATGCAAAAATGCAATTATTAACCGCAATTAAATGGAATTGGGTTTTTAATCATCCAATATAAATAAATGTAATTTATAAAAAAATGGATCATAAATAAAAGAAATTGAATCTAAAACCATAAATTCTGGTTTTAAAAAAATGGCCATCATAACAGAACCACCTACCGCAGGATCACAGGATCATGAAATAAAAAGTAATAAATGGGAAACTCCAATGAAGAATTCTAGAAATGAATATATGGGATATAATACTAGAAAAAAATTTAACTCATGGGTATCAGATCGTATAACAACAATAAGATCTATAAATACCTAGGGGAAAATATGAGTGAGCGATGGAAAAAGAATAAGAAGAGGAATCCTACTAGGTAGAGATGAAACGTTGGTTTCCATGATTCAATCTGTTTCCATAAGGGTGTAGTGGGTCCAATATCACCTCTTGAGTGTTCCCCTATAAGAATAAATCAAAATATGTCAAGGTCAGTCTTTCAAGTACCCTAAAAGGGGGTTTCTGGGGTGTTATGAATAAATTTATGATTAAATTATCATGAATTCATGGTTTACTAGGCAGTAATACATGGTTTGAAAAACCATTCACCTTTGTTGAGTTCCCCTTTCTGTCCAAGTGCACTATTTATCTTTTTTGGGCGTACAGTTGATTAAACCATATGACAAAGAAGCCAATAATCAGTAGCATAGATTTATCTATTTTCACATTCATGGCTTATAGATTTGGAAAACAATGTTTCAATCATGAAATGCTCTAGATCATCCAAAAAAAATAAAATGTCACAAAAAAACGATCATACAAAACCCAACCAAAGAGTGATGAAACGTGGGGTTTATTAATTCTTAAAAGTATTAAAAATATTTGACAATAAATTTATTGAATATATGTGATATATACATGATATTATATTGAGTCTGGATAGTTAATGTATCACCTACTTCTTTACCCTTTTAGACATTATGGAAATGATAACATTTCCCATGCGTACATATGACCTACCATCTCCATGAAGAAATGTGATTCATTTTCCATATCCAAGCATCGATAATGATTCTAAAAATATATATAATCATTTAATATTATTTTTATGATATCTTCCTAGAGTTGATGGATATATATCATATAACCATTAACCATAACATTAAAGACAAAACATGGATGAGGAAACAAGTCAATTTACACCCAAATCAATGAAAATAAATAAATATTGTTAATTGACATGTTATGTGATGTTGTTATAGGGTCTTAAATGATAATATAAATATGAATATGTTTCTGGTATAAATTAATAAAACTCCCATATACATTAAAAATTAGTTTAATGCACTTTAAACCAAAAAGTAACACGTGGTAAAGGATTTTCAGTGTCACTTTTTATTTCTGCGATACTAATTAAAAATTCAACACTCCTTTATTTTCTGTGCTGTATATATTTCCCCATTGATATGTTGTATCAAGAATATCATTTAATAAATTATATTTAAAATTATATTTTATTTTATTCTTTAATGGGGATTATGATTTAAACGATTACCAAAATGGTAAGGGACTTCATCTCAATTTCCCTTCATTGAGTGGTATTGTAATTTATTTTCTATAGTGTTTATTATACCAGTTTGAAATTTAATATATTTATATATTAATATGTAATGAAATTTAATGTTTAAATTTTAATTATTTTAACCAAGGGTATTTTATTAAAAAATTTTCATGTGTTAAATAATATCATAACTCAAATTATTTTCATTGACTTATATTACTTCATTAATTTCCATGATATTATATGATTTTATGTGTATTGAATTTTGAATATATAATGTATTATATCCACTTTATTTTTTGGATTCAATTTCATAAAAATTCATCAATTCATTATTAAATTCTCAATTCAATGTAATGAATTTTGTAAGTGTTTTTCTCATAATCATACTTTAATCAAGATTATTTATGCTTAAATTTACAATGAATGAAATTATTTGATAATTAGATAATGAACCACAATAATTTTCATCTCCTATAGTAATTAATGATGTTTTAACATAATATTACTATTTAAACTCTCTCGTAAATAAAATGATTGAAAATCGTTTTTTAAAAAATTCGATTTCATTTCTCTCTTTGGGAGAAAATTGTATTTCACACAAAACTATGTTTTCTAGAAATGATTTCAAAAAAAGGTTTGTAAAAATTATAAATTATTTATTAATGAAATTTGTAAAATTAGATTACATTAAAAAATTGAATGGAATATTCATGTAATTTTCCAAATGAGGCCCATTTGTATTTTACTGAAAAGGTGAATAGAATATTTGTTTTAATGTGTATGCTATGATAGAAATTTCCAGATTTCATGACCAATCAAATTTTTAACGATTCCCCTATAAGTATACAATTTTATTTTCAATGAAAATTATTTTAAAAATACTTTTTGATCATTTATTTTTAAAAATATTATGAAATTAAAAATGATATTTTCCATATTTAAGTTTTAATGAAATTTTTATGGTATCTCTACTCAACAATGAAAAAACCCTTTATTTTAGTTATCATTCACTATGAATATGTTGTATTTATAATATAAATATTAAATATATGGATTTGTTCTGATAATTTTGACCATGAAAATTATGAACAAACACATTCTTGGTAGTTTTTTGTAGTTATTCACATTCCCTTGAAATATTCACTTTCCTGTTATCATTGGACATCAAATTTCACCTAAATAACCATATTATTATTTATCATGGATATTTTAATTTATTTAGTAATATATCATAACTAAATATGGTTCTCTACATAATAAGTTAATTTTTAACTATGTAAATATTTATAAATAAGTATACTTTACTCGGTTTGGAAATTTTATGATAAAGAAAATTGTTCATGAATTACATAAATTACAAAATATGTGAGGAATGATTTGGACATGTAGTTTTGGGTGGGTCCTAAATTAATATATCCCTTGGATGGATTAATTATATCATGAGTAAAATTAGTACACTAACACTAAACGAATCTTAATACATCAGTTTAAAATGACGTGTGAAATGTATTGACAGTAGAGGTAACATGATGCTTGAGATAATGATGTCTAAAACTTAATCATTTACCTTACGAAGAAATCAATATTTTTTATCAATGATTGTTTCACAAGATTATTATCTATGTATTTACTTCATTATTATTTATTGATTAAATGGAATGTGTGTTCAATTATATACCTTTTCATATTGATTATTTTGTATCTGGTAATGATAGTAAAATTATTGATTAAATTTAATGTGTGTTCAGTTATTTACATTACCATATAAATTATTTTAATAAATTTATTTTAGTAATGTTATTTATGTAGCGGCATGTGAAATTAGTTATGTACCATTCAATGTTCATTATAACTTATCTAATAATGATAATAAAATCATTGATTAAATGGAATTTGTGATAATTCATTTACCATTACATATTTATTATGAATTATATCATCATGATAGTAAAATTATTTAAATTGAATTTATATTTAAAAATTTACCTTCATATGTTTATTATGATTATTTATTCCTGATAGCTTCCACTGTTCATAATACTTTTTTATAATTTGGGAACACCCTTACTTTTTTTCCTTTAATAGGACTCTACTAAGTATACTATTAATGATATGGAATAATATTCTAGAAGTAATAATGATAATTAAAAAACATAAATTTTTTGTATTCAAATGTAATGTTGGAATAATATATATATCTTGTTTAATAATACTAAAAAATTATTTGGTTCTTTGTGATGTGACTCCTTAAATATTTTTCTAAGTTAATAAAGCATATACATGCTCCGAGTTATTGGGTACATGGTCGTTATAGTCGGTATCATAGGAAGTTCAGTTGAATCTTGGGAAAATAGATTTTGGAAAACATAGATTATGAAACAAAAGCCTATGATAAAATTTGAGGTTATGTATAGAAGAACATCCTAATGTTTTGTTAAGGATGTGATTCAATTGATTTTCCTGATAATAAATCCTTTTATTGAAACTACATATGTACATAGTTCAAGCACATATGTATATAATAACATTTACATAGAACATGGTGGGTCGTTATTAACTATAGTGGTACTTGGTACCTTAAAATGGGTCTTACCATGTACCATGTATTTTTGTTCCAGGTGATATGATTTGGATAAATCAGATTTTCTTAAAAATAAATAATGAAGGATTTGAATATAAGATGATAATTAATGAAGTAGGCTAAACTTAAGGTGTATTAGATTGAAAATTTAAAATCATGATTTATATATATTATAAATGATTATATTTTTTCCCACTTTGATTACTGTTTCTCACTCTATGTTTTTTGGTTTTAGTCAATGGATGAAACTCGAAGGAATCGTGTTAGTATTAAACATTATAGACTATGTGATCACAATGAGGTTCCAAATTTGATGATGATAAAAGTGAATTATATTGTAATTATTCAAAATCAGTTATAAAAAATATAAAATAAAAAATTATACCTTAACCATTATTAAGACTCACCAATTATGATATGGATTGAGTTTCCTAGGAGATCTAGTGTTGGGGAGCATATAAGAAAGAATGATCAATTTTCATCATGTCAAAAATGTGGATAGAGTCACCCAGAAAGTGTCTCAAAGGAATGGAAAAATGTTTTATATGTGAAAAATGGGCATAAAGGAATTAATTTTCAATTAAAAATTAAGAGTATGATATAATGAAAAAAATATTATCCTAGGTATCCATTTATAGTTATTTCTCATAAATGTGTGGATTCTATAATTATCCGAGTCAATTCCATCCTCAAACGGTTAACCACTAGACTGAGAATGGACTTATATTGATGTAAAACGTTTGAAGTATTTTTGTTTTTGGATTTGTGAACTATTTGATAGATATTTTTCATACTAATGATATTTTCGTTATAATATTGATGAAATATACGTGTATTATGGTATATTTAGTAGAATATATGCCTTTATTAACATTATAGTTATATACATTGTTTAGGGTTATGATTTTATGGATGATCATAATATCAATGTTTTAAAAACCCAATTTGAATATTTTTATGGTGCGAAATTACAAGATTAAAGAAACATTTGGAAAAAAAAATTAGGAATGAAACCGAATTGTTTACTATATGTTATATTTTATTGAGGTTGAATTCCTTTACTTTTTGTGGACATAATATTAATGGTATTGATAACCTTTGAGGTTTATCCTATCATTCAGTAATTAATAATTACGGGTCATCACAATTTGGGAATGTTATAGGGATATTGTTAATATAGTTTTTGAAAAATTGCAACCTCCATGCCAGGTGACAACCCATCGCATCGAGAAAGTCCTTGCAACTTAAGTCAAAAACTGAAGGGAAATATGGGTGTTTCACCTTCCACGATCCTAAGTGCTTTTTTATTTAAAATTTCATCATTTTCCCAAAAAAATATTTGATGAATAAATATTAATGATTAACTTGTGGTGTTAATATTGTGATTTTGTGATTATTGTGTAATATTTGATAATTTTTTATAAATATATTAGTTTTGGAAAATCATTAGAGACAAACAGAGAGGATTGCCAATATTTCAGGGATTATACGACCTACTAAAAACTATTTTTACTACTTCCAGAATAAAAAATTTATTTATTAATATTCCATCATTATTGTAAGAGATGAAATATATCAAGTAAGTATAGTCCCATCTATTTATATTGATGATTGTTAAATAATTATTAAACTTTAGGAAAAAAGGATATTGAAAGAAAAATGCTATCATAATAACTTATTATATAATGAATCAAGTGGTATTTTAAATCACCACAAATTTATGGTATTTAATTCCTTCACATTCCATTGATCATTAAATTTCATATGATAAATATATTCTAATGGTCTTTATAATTATTTATTATTTTCTTCGATGTTCAAATCATCACTTTCAATGACTGTTCACCTTCTTGGAATCAGAGTTATGTGTTATTCCAGATGAACTTCATATTTCCCTATCATTATTTAAAGTGAAATTTTTTATTAATTTTAATGACGTGGGTTCCTAAAAAATAATTTCCATATTTTAATCCCTTTATTAATGAGATCATGTTTAAAATTTGCGAACTCAATTTCTGGAAGGTGGGGAGAAAGTAACAACCAATGATTTTAGAAGAATAAAACTGGGTTTCATGGAATATATAAAATTAAAAATATATAATATATGATAATGTAACATCAAATTACATTAAAATATATTAATTTTTAAATAAATTCAATCCCTTTTATACACTATGATGCATAGAATATTGGGTATAAATGTCACACAATATTATATTAATATATTATAATTTAGAACATGACCATTATTAGATAGACATTATGTTTATGGGTAATAATATGAGTAACTTATTTATGAAAATATATAATTTACACATTTTCATTGGTTAGCTATTTTTATAAAAAAATAAACATCTTTTGAATGAAAAAGAAATGTTTTAATAAAAATTATATTTTTCTTAAATGTAAGATTAGTCATGGTTTTCACACATAATATTTATTTATTTTTTAATACTTTTATAAAATTATAAATTATCTTAGGGATAATTCTTGGGTTTTTTCAGAAATGTTTACTTTTTCAATGAACAGTGAAAATTACAGATTTTTATAAAAAATTAATTATTAATTAAAATTATTTGAAATGTAAAATTATATTTTAATTTTTATAAGTTAAAATTAGTTCAATTATATTATAATAAATACAGTTTATTTTAGTGAAATCAAATTCATATTGAACTGTTATATTTTAGAACTTCTATACAAATGACAACATTCTCATTAGAAACTCGCTTTTCCATTACGTTTGAGATTATAATTTTATATTGTATTCTTCCACTTATATGAATGTAATTTAAAAAAATATATACCATATTTTTAATCAGAATATTTTATATTATATAATATTATCATATTATTTTTTCCATTATGAACAGTAAAATTAGAAAAACTTAATAATTATGGTTTAAGTAAAACTAATATATTGGTAGTTAAACTATGGATATAAGTGTTGAATGACCTATAAAATTTTAAAAAACAATTTTCTTACAATATTTCAACCTTATCACCTACAATGGTCGATAATGTTCCATTTTTTTTCATGTGGGATGATAAATAGATGGATTTAATTAAAGGTTTTAAAAACATTCCATGTATGTCCTCTCCCCCACATATAAATTGTCACCCCCTATATTACACAATTAAAACATCCAAATACATTTTTTGGAAAATACTTACCTAAATTGTGTCCATATTCAAATCCAAATATCTAAGTGTCCATGTTTTGATTACCAAACCATCACAGTAATGATTTTGATGGAAACCAAAAGAAGTTGTCTAAAGAATATGTTATATTTTTGGATGAGTGTTTTTATTTTATTTCATATTCCACCTCCAAAAATAGTATTAAACCATTATTATATAATAAAATTAATATATCATGTGTATTGGGATTTTATTTTTTTTAGGGAATGACTTATATAGGTCTCCTCTTCTATCAAATGGGAAAACTATTGTCGATTGTGTTTACAACAGACTATCGCCACTGAAATTGATGTAATTAATTTTCCATCACCACATTTAAAGGTTGGATATAATAATGGATTAAGAAAATTTATATGATATTTATTATATTATTATAATTGTTTAATTTTTATATCACATATAAATTTTTACATTCAATTCTATTTGAAATATGGCATCATCACTCGTGTGTATGGAATACTGCTACCTCGTGAAGTGATGTTATTTGTTTCTCACTTATCCTTTAAATATAAGGTAATGTGGAGAATTTAAGATAATATATATTCTATATATATGAAGTTATATTGATTCTAGAAAATTAATATATTACCCACTTTCATACCATTTCATAAATTAAGGAAATTATATTGTCGCCCATCTGTACATAAAATCAACGATCTCCATGAAGAAATGAGATTCATTTTCTAGGTCTAAACCTGAATACTGATTATAAAAATGTATATGGTGAGTAAATATGATATATATACCATTAATATAATTTTTTAGATTATTTATTTATATCCAATACCCAATAACCATATGTTTTGTGAAAAGACACTCATGGGAAAACAAGTCAATTAATACTCGAAACAACAAAAATAGTGATATATTATAAACCAATGTGAGGTAGGATATTATATGATGATAATATATGATATTATAAATATTAACATTGTTATATTATAAATTATTATCTTGGATAAAACCGTTATAAATGCGGTTAAATCATTCTCAATCAAAAGGAAACATGGGGTAATGAATTTTTAGTTTCACTTTTATTTTAGGGACAACAACATAAAATTCAAATAGATTTTCACTTTGGTGGTTTATATAATTACCCATTGAAATTTTATATCATGATGTTCATTCTTAAAATTATTTATAATGTTTCATATTATGTAATTATATGACGTGCCCATTTTATTCATCATTTTACCAAACTGGTATGGGTCTTCATCTCAATTTCCCTTCACTGAGGCATATCGAAATATTAAGCATATAATTTCTTTTATACAGTGTATATAATGAAATATTAAATATAATATATTTAACATTAATAACTCATTGTATTTTGAGTTTCAATTTAAATTATTTCATCTAATGGTATTTGACTATAAAAATACATATTAGAAAAAATCATAACATAATTTAATTTTATTTAATTGTATTACTTATTTATTATATTTCATATTATCTAATTATTTGTATATTTAATTTTTAATATAATATGTTTTATTTAATTTTTTGGGTTTATTTTAATTTTTTCATATTATCAAATCAATTGTTAATTCTCACTTCAATTTAATGATCATTGTAAGGTTTTACTAGAAAATATAATTTGAATCAATATTTATTATGATTGAATTTAAAATGATGAAAATTATTTATTAATTGGATAATAAAACACATTAAAACTAATATAATATATTTATTCACAAATATTTCAAATAATATTAACATTATTACAGTCTGTGGTACTTAAATGTATTATAATTTTTTTAGATAAAACCAGACTTCATTTCTCTCATTAGTCGAAAATTCCTTTTCCTTCAAAAATATTTTTTATACAAATGTTTTCAAATAATTGTTTTTAGAATTTTATAAATTATTTAATAATGACATTTTAAACATTTTTTAATTTTTTAATTCTTTTTAAAATGAACCATCCGTTCATTTTATATACAAGGCCTGTTTGGATTTTACAAAAAAACTGAAAAGATGCATTATTTGAATGTGTATGGAATGAACATAATTGCCAACCATCATGACCAGTAATTGTTTCAAATATTATTATATATGTTTCAAATTTTATTTGAAAATAAAATCATTTCAAATACATTTATTAATATTTAGTTTTATTAATATTTTCAAATTAAAATAATTATTATCCCATAGAATGTTATTAATGATGTTTATTATGGCATTTCTACTCATCAATGTAAAAAACCATTATTTTAATTACAACCACTGTACATATGTTTTATATAACATACATGTACCTTATATGGATGATTTATAAACATTTTGACCATGTAAATTATTGATATTCAATTTCATGATTCATTTTGTATTAATTAACATTCCCTCAAAATATTCAATTTCTTACGATCATCAGACATTATATTTCCCCTAAATATAATTATTGTTTATCATGGACGTGTTCATTAATTAAATAGTATATCATTTGAGGATATGGAATTCTACATCAAAATTTATTTGTTTATCTAGTGAAATATTGGTAAATCTATAGCCATTACTGATTACAAATATTCTATGATAAGGAAAAATAGTCATGAATTAAAATGATAATCCGATATGTAAGGAATTATTTGGACATGAGGTGATGGGAAGGGACCAGAATAATATAGGAAGGTGATGCATTATAGTCTCATGATAAAAAAATATAAGTCTGATTTAAATAGGGTTGTACAGTTAGTTGTAAATTTTCTTAGGAACAATATTAATAGTAGAGGTATCAGGATGCCTATGACTATTGATCAAAATAATTAATAATTTCCATCATTGATAATTAAGTTATTATTAATTTCTATGATTTTTTAATGATGATATTATCTCGAGAAACATTAAATTCAATGTTATTTATTAAATGGAATGTATGTTGAGTTATTTTCATTTCCATATTGATTGTTAATTATTTCATAATGATATTAAAGTTATTGATTAAATGGAATGTTTTTATAGTTATTTGCCTTGACATATTGATTATTATTTATCAATTTATAATCTTTATGTTACTGATTAATTGACAAGTGTGATTAGTTATTTAATATTCTATATTGATTATGACATAAATAATTATGATAATAAAACAATTTAAATAGAATTTGTGTTCATATATATACCCTAACAAGTTAATTATTTTTTTGGATTCATGATATATTCTACTATACTTAACCCTTCTTAATCATTTGATCTCACCATTATTTTGTTTCCTTTCCAAAGAATCTCATACATGTACTATGAATGGTATGGAAGGATAAGCTAATGGGAATAATTATATTCTCAAAAAAAAATGTTTAATTTGAGTATTCATATATAATATGGGAATTATTCTTAAATATAGTTAACCAATATTACTAAAATTTTATAATCTTTGGGATTCGATTCATTTAATCTTATGACAATGTAATAATGAAGATATCGACTCTAGGTTACCGATGTTGAGGTATTTACAATATTTTTCATGTCTAAATGTCTCCACATTGACATAATTAAATATATGATGTGTCAAACTCCAAAACCACTCAAATAATAAAATTTTTACATGTTCTAGTTATTTTTTAAGCCTTATCTTTTATTTTTAAACCATGTTAAGCCTTTTTATAATTATCATAATATTATTTTTTTTCTACCCGTTAAGATTATATAATTTTACCATAAAATGAAAAATTCCTATAAAGGGAGAATGGATGATGTTATAATCCACATGTCATTAATTTGGAAGAGTTTTTTGTTTTTATAAAATTTTAATCAATTAATAAATTATAATTTTCATAAAATATCATTAATGTCATTTTTTAACTATATTCATTTAATTTGACATTAAATACATCAATACAATGATGGAATTTGAATATAATATATAAAACATCCCTATTATTTTTTTATTTATAATGTTCATTGAAAACAATTATTTGGCCAAATCAAATTACTTTTAATATTTATAACATCATTTATTCCATTTATCTATTTATTTATTAAATATTGTATCAGTATTGTGTCTCTTTTTAAAGAAATTATTCTATCAATAAAAGTGAAAATAAAATTACCATGATAAAAATAATCAATTTATATTTCGAATTAATATATAAAACTGAACATTAATTATTTTTATCCTTATGAAAATATATTAGAGATATTTAAATGATGAGTGTGATATTTTGTTTTTATTCCATTCTTATTTCATATAAACATCAATATAAATGAAAAATAGAACCAAGTCGATGAATTACCTAGTATATAATTTAATGGGAAGAACTATATTCATCCATTAAGAAAATTTGAATTACTATAGAAAATTTAAATCTTTATACATTAGTTTTTATCTTTAATTACTCGATTTACCCTTTATCAAAATGATAAATTTTACCACTATTACAATTAATGATGAGAAAAAAAGAGGGAAATATTTTATAATATTTTAATATATTGAATAGAAAAATGAAATCCACTTTATCAAATTTAATTCATAATAGTAGAGGGAATGAAATGAAAAATAATCCAATAAAATGTAATGAAAAAAGTGTTATGAAAAATGACTTTTTTAAAATTAAAAACTGACTTATAATAAAATAATTTATAATAATGATTCAAATGTAATTAATTATATTATATATAAATAAATATTTCTTATTATAATTTTTTATTAAATTCAAATTATTATTACTGTTATTAAAATAGTTGATAGTATTAAAAATAGGTATTTTTAACCACTCACTGGAAAATCAATCATTTAAATAAAATAAAAAAAATTATCTATGATAATATTTACACGATGAAGAAAACAAATGATATAATTGTCACATATTAATATTTTAATAGGATTTCACAATTTGTTTAAACTCATTGTTAGGTATAATGCAACATATCAATGAAATATATGTCAAGATAAATATATAAAAATATCCCAGACTATTAAATGAAATGTACGTGATGTAAAGAAATTTGTACAATATTATATGGTGTTTATTCAGTTTTGTAACATGTACCTATGCTCTATATAATACTTTTTGTGTGCTTTATACTTACACGAGATATATCATACAAGACATGTTGTGATATTACATGTCATGTAGTTATGTGAGTCAAGAAAAGTAAGAAGATAAAATATTATTTTACATGAAATTACTTCAATATACATAGATTGTACTTATAAAAATTAATTTTAATTAAAAAAAATTATGATGAACATACATTACATGTATTTTTGAAAAAATCAGATAAATTATTTAAACATTTTATACTATAAAAACAATATCACACAACATGAAATCCCCCTACATGTAGTGTAGTTCAATTTAATGTCATAATTAATTTCCATTAGACATATTTGATTACTATGGTGTACATCATGGTTTAGTTTGTACTCTACATTTACATGTATGAGATACATATTTTGTACAACTTGATGCATGTTGTGTTTTCCATTCTTCATCTAATTGGATAGAACTTTATGGGTATTGTGATGTAATTTTTATCAAAATTATGAGTTATAGGACGTGTACACTAGATACATGATATGTAATCTCACATGGAAATGTTTCCAAGTTGGAATTCAACACACGACTTGTAATTGGTACATGCTGCCTATATTAACTACACAACCACTATGTTTCTAATTGGGATAAAACATTTTCATTACCTGATGTGTACACTAAATAACAACCATATAACTCATTATGTAGTGTTCCAAATTTCTTGTTCAATACATGACACATAATGACACCACATTATATTCTCCCACATGTTGTTTCCTAAATTTCAAATCTCCTCTTTGTGTGTTGAATCATTGTATATGGTGTGCACCTTTAAATTATATGTTTTGTTGTCCCATGTTATTCCTATAAAATATCTGACACCTCCAGATGGGATATTTGATAATTATATATATATATTCGTGTCCAATTATAGTCTAGATTAAGTGAATAATCTAATTATAGCGAATTTAATATTCAATATTAAATTAAAATCCAAATCAAAACTAACAAAATATGTGTAAATTGATCATTGATTAATAAATGTTATTAATAATAATTGAGGGTTTCATGGTGCAACGGAACTGGTTGGGACAATGGTCATCAATGGATTTAATTTATTTATTCAGATTAATATATAGAACTAGATGGTAGGAATTCAAAAATCATCAAAGAGAGAATATTTTCAAATTTAAATTATAATTAATTTATATAAATAATAATTAACAGTCATTATAACCCATTCTTCATTATCAAATTTGTTAAAATAATTATTTGTACAATTGTTGCATTGAACAATACAAGAATATAATTGTTTGAGAAATATACAAACATGATCCATGAGTCTAATGATTCCACTATTAGAGATCTATCATCTTGTGTGGAGGATCAAAACTACTTGCATTATTCACCATTCATCACAACCCAAATCTCTTAGAATCACTTGAAAATATCTATCTTTTTAAGATTTATCTATAATGGGATGATAAGGATCATCACTTTCCAATCATGACAATGTTATTGAAAATATCACTATGGGGTTTTTGCGAATTATCTTGAGAGGAAATGTGTTGTGCACTTTAATTTCCTTACCACACAAAATTAAGTAATGAATTTTATACATCTTGGTTAGTGAAATTGTTATTACCCAAAGGACCATATCTAATATTTTAATCCATAGTAAACCCCATGTTGAATAATAATTATTATATTTTTATTATTTCTAAGACATTGACTAAACTCATGCTTTATTTAAATATTATTCAACTCAGACCCTTAACACCATCCATCAACCCTTCTTAACCTTTATAAAACCTTGAATAATATCTATTTAGTTAATTAAATAAATATCACATTATTATACATACAATATATAAATAAATACTAAATTTATATAATTGGTGAATAAAAATATATTTTATATTTTTATAACCATGTAAATTATTTTTTTACATTATGAATAAATAAGAGGGGAACAAATATTATATATTAGCATAATTATTAATTTTCATAAGAATAAAAATTTATATAATATTCAACTCACACATATATATATATATTATCTAACATAGATGGTAATTTATTTATGAAATCAAAACATGATGAATAATTGTTAAACCAAAAGACTGGAAAAATGTTATTTAAACTGTTATCATCAAATTTAATTTTACATTCATTTTTTATATACATTGTTCCAATTCATCATAATAATATTTTAATTATATAATCATATCCAAATCCAGAATCTATAAATATTTCAAATTTTCTATAGTATTTGAAGTTAATTTATCCACAACAATAGCCTCATACAAATTATAAAACTGTAGTAAAATCTCTTTTCTAAGATATCTCATCATGTAGTTTTCATACATTGTGTCATTAACATATATGGTTGATTTATCATATTTTATTTTCATTAATTATACTCATCGATATCTTAGTAGTGAAATTAATTTAATATATAGTTTGATTTAAATTAAATGGATAGTGATATCTACATTGAATAAATTCAAGGAATATATGTTATCATGACTTATCCATTAGTTTCATATAATTTATGATGCACCTAACTTATCATACCTGGTCATATGAATATGTCATCATATATTTCATTAGTAAATAAAATTAGATGAATAATTATATAAATTAATTATAATCTCATGTCTATGGACCGATTCAAAAATATGCATATATGAGTATCCAATGACACATGTATCATATGGAATTATTATAGGTGGTTCATTTTTCATAGTATCCTATTTTAATGATTACCAAGTGTGAACATCATCAGAAGAAGAGTCAATGTATTACAAGATAGAATCAGTTGATGGTATAAATTATATGTCTGCTATCATATAGATTTCATGCACCCATATAACATATTTTTAATAATATTAAAATAGTACTTTTGGTTTCTCATTATAGTAAGGAACTGTTATGACCTTCCAAAGTAATAGATACTCTACAGACATTATAAAATTAATTTTATATAGAATAAAACTAATCGTGTTATAATATATATATATAAATCATTATGAATTTGAATAAATTTTTTGTTGAATATATAATGTAATTTGATATAGGGAATCAACTCTAATTCCATTTACAAAAAAAAATTAGCACTAAATTTTTCAAAGAAAAAAATATAAAAAAATATAAGTGAATATAGATAACCACTCATAAATTAATCTCATATAAGAGGAAAACATATTATTTTGAATATATTATAATTCTTGAAGTTTCAATATTTTCATATTTAAGTCACTTCTTTACCTTTTTTGTATCCTCTAATTGTTACAATCCATATCTTTGTTATTTTGGGCACATCAATTAGATGTTGATATACACTATTATTATTTAAATCCAATACATGTGACTAATTGATACCCATAAATTTTTTTAAGTTAGAATGGTTATATAAATTTTCCATTTCCGGTAAAAACTATTATAATATTTAAGGATCTAAGACAATATGTTCTAAATTACTTATATTTAATAATGTGGAATGAATTTTTTGAAATATGAAATAGATTTTAGGGGTCCTCTAAGAAAAAAAATATTATTTTCTTTTGTTACAATATGATTTTTAGTAGATCTTATTTATATAACATTACATTATTTGTAAAAAAAATTATTAATAAACTAATAATTGTAATTGTAATCAATATCTATATTCATCTAAACCAATTTTTGTGTTACATTTTTTTGTTATGTGTGAATATTATCTACACTAATCAAAATTCTCCTTGAGAACACCAATAGTTGACGGAATAGTCTATTATTTATTGAATGATTCATTTTCTTCTTCTTCATATGTGTTACTATTGGAATTTTGAACCATCATTTTATTTCATTGTTACCAAAGAAACAATAAAAAACATTTTCAATATTTTGAATCCTCTATGGAATATATACTCATGTAATTTTTTTATATTTATTTTTATATTTTTTTATTTAAATAATATATTACTTATTCTCTTATGAGGAATTTTTCTGAATTATGTCACCAGTAAAGATTATCCCATGAACTCTTTCTTATTCTCTGTTGGATGGTTTATCTCCCTACATTACAATATCTATCACTATCTGTGATAGAAATCAATTATTTCCCTCTTCTTTGGGGTTAAAATATTAGTAAAACCCAAAATCTTATAAAGCAATTTTTTTCTACGATTACAAATCTACTATATAACATTTCACCTCAACAAGTTCATTTAAATTTTCATATATCAATTTAACCACAAAATATTATACTTTTGAAGTATATTTTATCATTTTACCCTTATAGATATTTTTATTTTAGAGAAATAAATAAATAACTATATTCATTTGGTTTTTAAATTTCCTCCAGACATTTCATCAACATAAATGTAATATTCTCATGGTCATTGATATTCAAAATTTTATATTTAAATATATCAATCACAATTATTTATGAAGATCCAAATTTAAAGTTCCTTTTGAAAGAATCATCGGTGACACTAAGGTGGGGGATTGAATCAGTGTGGTTAAAAACAAATGATTTCCTTTAATATCACTAGTGTTCTCATTATATTTAGTTTATATTATTAATATATAAAACTGAGAAATGATGATGCACTATTTAAATAAAGTAAAAAAGAAACATAAAATAATAGAAAATTATAAAAGGGTCAGCCACTAGTTTAATTGAGTTAATAATCCTTATTGTGAAATAGTTAAAATCCAACAATCCAAATACATATCATATTACCAATAAGGAAAATTTAATATTAGAAGGATATTGGTCAATAAATCTATGTACCAAAATAACCAAAATTAGAATTTACTTTATGATCAATCTTATATAGTCCTCCTCCAGTTCATCTAGGGTTGTATGAAGTAAAAACCATTATTATTATATTACAATATTCCCCAAAATTGAATCTATTTTATACATTAAATGTTTGGTATGACTATATCATGTTTCATTACATCATTCCAAAATATAAAAATATTTAAATACTTAGGAAAAAATCATGGTCTGTTGTGTTTCAACCATGGTGTGGTTTATCTAGTCCAAGAATAATTTAAAAAACATGGACATATATCTCCTATATCTGATGAATTTAAATAAATATTTGTTTATCCATGTGTATATCTTTTAATTCTACCATGAAATAGATAATTTAATCATAAGTGGTTTCTTTAATTATTATAAAATATTTGAAACATGAGTGTTTATCCAATGAATGTGACATAAATAGATTCTATCATTTATCTAAGAATTATAATATGTTATTTTTTCTCTAATCCATGTTATGGATAATAAACCATGTACATTATTCCACTATTTATAGTGGTAATGTTACTTCTCTAAAATCTCTAATAATATCAACAGTTTTACCATGGTAATTTATAATCTAAATGATATTGTAATGTTAATCCCTCACTACATTATCTAGAATTTTAATTTCTAGTTTTACAAATTATATAATACCATCGAAATAATCAAAAATATTATTGTTTTAACAATTCATTATCCATTTAAATAAGATAAAAATGATTTCATTTTTTAATAACTAATACATGGTTTATGCCTCCTCCAAATGTTTTCATTACTTTTCTTCGATCTCATAATAAATTAAACTCTAACTATATAATTACAATGTTGAAAACATATTCAACATGATTACATTTAAAAACATATAAAAAAATCAATGTAAAAAACTATTACAATGAATATTCTATTGTGAGAGTTATATAAAACCCAACTAATAGATACAATAATGTTATTAAGAATTATCTAGAGCACAATTTATTATTCTATACGAAATTTTACATGACATAATTATTTATTCATAATCCTATTTCAAAAATCACTATATGATGATTAATCAAACCACATAATATTAAATGGATATTTAATCTACCATTTTCTTGAAAGGGAAAAAATATGAGCACCATATCAATCATTAACTACCAACACCTCAAGTATCTTACTACAGGTGAAAACATTTTTTATTCACTCTTGTAAAAAAGATTAAAAATAAAAAGTGTCTATAATCCTTTAGAAGAAGATAAAATTATTTATTTTACCCCTTTATGAAACAATTTAGAGTAATGAATGAGGGGATAAAAATAACAAAATCAAAGTTATTTTTCGAAAAAATTCACCCAAAATGAGACACTCATGTGCCAAAAGAAATACATTATTAATGTTCATTTTATGAAATCCAATGGTTTCACTTTCTTCAAAAAATATTCCATGATAATAAAAATATATTCTACTTTTTCCATGATGCTATTTTTCTTTATGATAATATGAATTAAACTCTCAGGTTTGACCTATAATAATCCCATATATACAGATCGGTAAAACAATGGGAAATTTTAATTTATAGCACAATCCATGAGATATTTTCATAATAGAGTTTTCTATCTATAATTAAAGAGTTGGAATATCTATATGATGTGTTTTTTATGTTTTCAATGGCTCATGATATTCCTTAATTAGTATGGTGAGTATAATAGTAGTGTAAGTATAACAACTCAGGTGTTCCTGAATAGTAATTTGTATCTGATATCATATGAACCATGTATATTTAGATCCTCTAATAGTATCAAGGAGTGTTATATTTGGATATTAATTGAGTTAAATTAGTTATCCTTGGCCTAAGGCTAGAGTTTATATGTGGGATAAAAACTATAGAGTGATGTAAAAACATTCTATTTTGAGGGGTGTGTGAGGAAAGTACATTTTAGGTTGTTTGTAGGATACAACATAACATGGTGAAACTATTATTTTAATGATGGAGTGAAATTAATTTTGGTTATTGATGGTCACACCCTAAAAAATATAATGATTTCACGATGAAATTTTGGAAATGAATAGTGTGGGTTTTTGAGTTGTAGGCCAAATTAGAAAATGGAAAAATGTTAAAATGTAATGGTGTGAGTTATCTAAGTGTTAACTATGGATTTTAAAGATAAATTCTTCCATGAATATAGGTACTCATGTGTATGGGTGATGTTGTTTTTGAAAATATAATATTATCAAACACATGGGATGACCCTATGAGGTTAATGGGTTTTCTTAGGATACCTAAGGGTTATGATATATAAGGGGTTCCTATAAAAAAATTAGATGCATAATGTTTTATCACATATTTTGTAATGGTCATGCTATGATGTGTAATGTTTTAAATATAATTACACAATTAATCATAATGGTTTACTTGATGATACAAAAAGGTCACCCTATATGTACAGTTTAATATATAAGGGTTACCAGAGTTGGGTTATAAAAATATATTTTTTCGAATCCCACTCATAAATTATTGTTTATCTGAGATATTTAAGTATTAACATAATGATATATAAGGGATAACATAATACACAAGAGAAATAGAGCTATTCCATGATAAATTAGGATTAATTTGGATACAATATAAATGGCACCAATGGAAAACTATTCAATATGTAAGGGTTGTATTTGGTTAATGAGTAATGGACAATACGATGATCCATGGATAAAAAGAATTGATACCCTATATGTAAGGTTGGATTCTTAATGGGAGGGATTTGAGGACTATATCAAATATGATACATAAGGGTTTATCAAAGGTGATGTGTAAGACATATAGAGATTCTAAAAAATGGACTTTGGTGGACTAGATTAATAAAACACTTCAAATTAATATACAATAATCGGTGATGCATTGTGATAAATGTTTGAGCCAAAAGATGTTATCAACACACTATCATTGAATCCATGAAAAGTTCATCAGTCAAAAAATATTAGGTGGGTTTGTGTTTATATAAAAATATCAATTCATCAAGTCGAATAAAATTAGATTTTTATAAATTGCCTGACCACAGACACACTAATATATAGATATCATTCAAAAATATTTCCTTGTTTGGTGACATGGTTGTTATAACATCCCTATTATTGTAATATTCTCATCTCACACATTGCTGATGAGAAGGGTATTAATGACCTAAAACACATTTTTTGGGTCTTCTATGAAATTTTCCCCTCACAAAATCTATAATATGGGAACCCAATATAAAATGGAATTTTACATTTCTAAAGATTCAATTTTATTATTAGTGGAGCCAAAAAAATTACATATTAAAGGAAATAGTAATTTTATTTGGGCATCAATTTTGTGAGGAAGAATAAATTTTAGAAAAAGAAGGTCTCCCATTATCCAGAATCCACACATCATGTAGTAAGACATTTTTTTTGAATAAATATATTCATGAACCCACCTTTTATGAGTAAGTGAATTGAATTTTATTTTATGGTCATAAGGTATTTCAAGAATGGAAACCACATGTGGTTCTTATGTGGTCATTTGGAACCCACCATGAAGTTATTCATGAACCAATACATTTTTATAAATAGAGGAATAGCCCCTGTCATCAAAAACCTCTTCATGGACCATATCATATGTTGTATTCTGGTGGTAATTTGGCACCCATCTTGAATTTTTCCATAATCCTGCATTATTTGAGGTGGTTAGGTGTGTTCTCATAAGATCAAAAAAATATTTAGGAACCCATATCATATATATATGTTAGGTGATGAATCTAGGACCACTGTGAAGTTTCTTTTATTAATTAACTTGTGGTACCACCCATTTCAAGAAATTATTCTTATGGTACCATATGTAAATAACTCATACCCAACTCAAAATAAATAGATATTGGAATGAATGATAACTTTTTTTTGAATAGATACATATCACATTGAGAAATTTATAGGTGATACTAATCTATTTTTCTTATGGTAATACTATGTAAATCAAGAGTCCAGAGATAGAGAAAAGTAAGAGAAGAGACTTATATGTGAAGTCCTTACCAAAACACCTTCACAAGCTTTCCGTTTTTGGGTTTCCCATTAAAAACGTTTGCAAGACACGTGTTCATAAGGAGGGGAATCATATAATGATATTCAAAAATACTTCTTAAATTATGTATCTCTTTGAATCCCAATTCCATGAAATAGAAATACACATATGGGATGTTTATAAAATTTAAGGTCCCCATCATCATCCTCTTATGGGTTTTAGCCCATGTAGAAATATTCTTTATCATATATTCTATTAAAAATACGCAATTGAAATGTAAATGGAATTATCTTCTATTTTTTATTTCAATCATGTGTCCTAATTGGGACCAAAAAACTGAATGACCTTCATAGAATCTCCAAACAAAGGTTATAAAAAAAGGTCATTTTGTGACCTCCTCAAGAACCTCTCGAACAACATGATTGAGCTATTAGACGTATTTGTGTGCCGAATTTTAATTATGAATACCCTTAATAAAACATATCTCTAAAATTTTCCCCTCCGATTTTTATAACCCTTATATTGATCATGATCATGTATTTCATTGATTATGAGGGTCCATATCATGAAGGCACTAGATGGATCTCTCTTGGATCAATTTGATCAACCTAACCCCTAATTGCAATCAATAATCCACGTGGATGAGGTCCTCCTTTATAGATGTTATCCCCATCAATGATCTCATTAATGAATTCATCACAACAAAATACAAATTAGCTAGGAAAAATCATATTTTGGAAGAACATATTCATGAATAATCCTCACTCATATTCTACCAATTCACTAGAACCACCTGAGGAATCCCTTACTTTATCCCCCTAAAAATATCATTTACTATACTATGCATGTTGTGGGACTATTCCCTATGTATATTCCTCCATTAATAATGAAATTATTAATGATATATACTTGATAATTTATTAGTGATCATAATAGAGAAACCCCAGTGTGTGGGCCCTATGATTACATTACAAGGCCAAATATCTCTTAAAATCCCAATCAAAGGGGAATATTTTCTATGATCCATATTCCTATTAAGATACATAGTCTATGAAAAGCACATGTCATGGTACACCATGTGTCACCCCACTCTGTCATATACTATCACAAATTTCTTGATATATAGATCGTTACTACATGACGTTATACTATAGGGTACAGTCTTGTCAAACAACCTTAAACTATGCACCTAGAACAATGTACGCTTTGGTTCTTGTTAAGAATGATATGTGGGATACCATTACGAGTAAAAAACACAACATCAAAACTACATATACCCTTAATCCACATACTATAATCCCCTTTATCTTGGGAATACATTCCCTAGGGATATATTAATTACAAACCATTATATCATTGGGATATATTCTTGTTGAGACCATACACATATGAATGGGGTATATTCCCACCAGCCAAACCAACCACATATCCTCATGGGGACATATTAACTGTGATAAGAACAAGAAATGTATAATAATTTGTAAATTACAAAATAAAACATTTATAACCACATTTTTTTTATAAAAGCACATTATTTATGATTTAAACCACTTTAGGAGTGGGCATGGATAATAATTTATAAAAGGAAACACAATTTTCTATATGATATTATGGTAAATTGTGTTGAGTCAATAAGGGTTTCCTTATGACTTTTCCATTACATCTTGTTTTGAAAATCACAGTCACCTTATTATTAATCAAATATGTTTTTAACCCTATTTTACTTCCATAAGGAATATTTCCTTCCTAAAGGAAATTTACCCCTACCTTGTTTTCATTATTCATATCAATTTTTTTTCTTATGTGCAAAAATCGGATTCATATCTAAAACCTCAGAATTGAATAATACATATATATGAAGTATTCTTTTTTTTTTCTGATCCGAATTCTTGTTATGAACTTTTATGAAGTTCTACTTCAAATTTCCTTGTTACAAACTTTTATAAAGTTTAACTCTGAATTCTGATTACAAACTAACATAAAGTTCTAACTCCGAATTCTGATTATGATGTCTGATTATGAATTCTCATTACAAATTCTGATGATGAATTCTGATTACGAATTCTGATTATGAATTCTGATGATGAATTCTCATTATGAATTCTCATTACGAATTCTGATGATGAATTCTCATTACGAACTCTCATTACGAATTATGATGATGAATTCTCATTACGAATTCTCATTATGAATTTTGATGAATAATTATAATTACGAATTCTCATTACGAATTCTGATGACGAATTCTGATTAAGAATTCTCATTATGAATTCTGATGATGAATTCTGATTACAAATTCTCATTACGAATTCTTATGAAGAATTCTGATTAATAATTCTCATCAAGAATTCTGATGATGAATTCTGATTACAAATTTTAATTACGAATTCTGATTACCAATTCACATTTAATATTCTTATGATAAATAGAATCTGAATTTCCTTGTATTATAGACTTCAATTTTATTCATGGTTTGACTCTGAAATTTTATTTTCTTACATTCTGAACTATCATTTTTTCCATTCTGAATATAAGTTTTAGTTATGCATTCACTTGTTATATTATAAAACAATGTCGTGACTTCAGTTATCAACTAACCATTGTTTGAGTGAAACATGTACAGGTCTCTTTGAAATTATAGGAAGAATATGACCATTGGAGGTGGGAGCTGACCGTTTCACCTAAGCCTATAAATAGGAGCTCATTTGAAAAGAGCTCACAAATTTGACAGATATTTGAGAACGATTCTCACATGCTATTGATGTGATTTATAGAGAGAGAGAGACTCTTATAAACACTCATACTTCTTGTAGAATGTTTGAATAGCTTGTTCAAACATTGCTTTGTGCATACTTGCATCGTGCGACTCCGATTATTGTTGTGTACAGTCGAAGGCTTTCGGGGATAGGAAGATAGAGGTGCCGACTACCTGATAGTTGAGGGATTTCTGGGATAGCAAGACAAACTCCGATCTTCGTATCGAGGGCTTACATTGGTGTGGGTAAAACAGACATTCTTGAATGTATAAATCAAGGGACCTCTTATACAGGGTTTTTGGATACCATTCTTTTTGCGTTAGAAGAGTTATTATTTGTTACTAGGACTGTAACTTCTTTGTTTTCCGCTGTTCATTTTGTATTGTTAGGGAAAGTATAACTATCTTATACTTCCTTACTCTTGTACTCTGATATAGTTAAATTTTATACGCTTTAAGGTAGAATATTCATCTTTGTAAAGTTTAGTTAAGTTCTGTTTCCAAAATCACTTTTCTTGAGTTTAGCAAGTAATTAGAACTTATTGAGGTCTTGTGAATTATCTTGTTTAACCTTGTTAAACTTAACCATATTTAAATGTTACCAATGAATTTTGAAAAGGTACAATTCACCCCCCTCTTGTATTTGAGAATCTCAATCTTATTTCGATCCTATGTTTGGTATTATAGAGTATATCATACTCAGACATACCATCCTAACAATTGGTATCAGAGCATTTGGTTCAATCTGAATTAATCTCATGATTAGATTCCGAAGAGAATTCTCAGAATTGAATTTTCAGATTCACACTTTTGGATTCATATTTTTTTTTGGGAATCTGTTTTTTGGACTCATGGTTTGGATTCACTTTTTCATAGAGATACTTTTCTCTATATTTTCTTGCTTAGAATATTTTCGTTTTTTACAAACTTTTTCTACAAACATGTTTTTGTGGAAATACATTTCTTAAAGATGGTAGGAATCAATGTTGGTTCAATAGAAATTCTCAATCTAACCAGACCACCTATCTTTGATAGTAATGATAATGAATGTTGGAAAAAACATATGAAGTCTTTCATTATCAACAATGGATTGAAAATTTGGTTATTCTTACCGGTGGATATAAAATTCCTGATATAGAAGTAAGTGCCTTTACAAATCAAGAAAAGTATGAATATCAACTCAATTATAAGGTACACAATACTTTACTCTATTCAATGACTAGAAATATATATATATCAAAATTTCCTCTTGTGAAGCAGCAAATTCTATATGGGAGAAACTAGACATTACTCACTTTGGAACTTATAATGTTATTGAAACTAGAATATCCATGCTTTGAGCTGAATATCATGGTTTTAGTTTTCCTTATGGAGAACCCATATGTAAGGTGCAACATAGATTCATGACTATTGTGAATAGTTTAAAATCAATTGGTGAAAAGGATTATATGATGAAGGCCTTGTTGACAATATCATCGACATCATGCCAAATGAGTGGGAATTTAAAAGGACTGTAATTGATTAGAATAGAAAGGTCACTCAGATTACCCTTGATGAGCTTTTTGGAACTCCTCTTCAGCATGAGACTAGAATGAAGAGAGATGTTGATATTGTGAAGAAGAAGAATGGAAATGGCAGTGTAGCCTTTAATACTACTTCCAATCATATGAAAGCCAAGACTCTTGAGAGAGTTACTAGATCCAGATCTAATAAATTTGTTATCCATTCCGAATCTAGTGGAAGTGAATCCTCCGAAAATGAAATAACAAATCTTGCTCGAAGGATGAACAAGATAGCTGGACAGAGGAACATTCAATCCAAATATAAGAAGAAGGAAATGAAAGACAAGAAAGACTGTGATGTTACAAACTAGGAATGCAAGAGGGCTGGACACATAAGACCTTACTGACCTATGCTCAAGAGAAAAGAAATAAAGGAATGTAATTATGAGAAAAACATAAAGAATTATTACAAGTCCAAAGATAATAAGGTGTTGAAATCCAATGACAGTTGATGTGGCAGTGGTGGAGATTCTTCAAATGAATCATCAGATTATGAATCGTCTGGATAGAAGAATATTGTTTTTTTAGCCAGACTACCTATTCATAATCATTTCTTGATGGATAAGGTACACAATGTTGAATCAATGACTAATGCTTCCTTAAATTCTAATGATAGTAAATATTATAACTCTTCGAATGAAGAATATTCTTCTAATGAAGATAATAATTTAACCACCTATGAAGATGTTTCTAGGTTTGCCAAAATTCTTGAGAATGAAAACTCAAAACTCATGAAGAATCTTGACAAGGAAAATTCTAGGAATACTATTCTTACTAAAGAAATATCAGATCATTCTAATGATCTTGATAAGAAAAATGTTGATTTTGAAAGTATTTCAAAAAATCTTGAGGATGTACGTTCTGAGAAGAATAAAATTTCTAAAGATCTAGAAAACTTAATTTTATAAGAAAAATATTTTCGACCCTTGCTCTAGTTCAAATGTTTTTGAAGACAAGAACTTTGTTATAAAACTCAAATCCAAAATATTCTCCTTGAGGAAGTGTTTTTCAAACTATACCTTATGTAAGGAAAATTTTGATAAAATGTATTCAAAAATCTGACCTCGAAGGAATACTTCTGGTTTTGGTTAAACATGTTTTAAACCAAATTTTTGAAACAATTACATTGTTCCTCAAAGTGCCCCATTCTGTACTAAATGTCAGTGTAGTGGTCACTAGGCAATAAATTTTTCCTCAAACAAAACCCAATCTTTATGATTTCATAAGGCTAATTTTTCAAAAAAGATGCGGGTACCCAAAATTTTACTTTTTGAAATTTCCATATCCAAGCAAGTCTGTATTCTAAAATCCTAACTTTTTCATTATTTTCAGTAAAATAGGGAAAGTACCAAAAACAATTCTTGATACATGGAGAGTAAATGTTCCCGACATATGACTGGAAACAGAAACTATTTTTAAAAGATTATCAAAACAAAAGGAGGAAGAGTAATTTTTGGAGATAATTCTCAGGGAGAAATAATTGGTATAGGTAACATCGTTCTTCTTGAAAAAAATTGATTTCAAATGTTTTATTTGTTAAGGGTCTTAAGAAAAAAACTCATCAACATAAGTCAATAATGTGATGAAGGATACCTTGTGAATTTTAGGAATGATAAGTTCTTAGTAAACAATTCCAAGGAAGAGTTTATTCTTTCTGCCCATATGCAAGAGAATGTTTACACAATAAACATAGAATATCTTCAAATCCAAGAATTACCTGGCCTTAGTGCAATGGAAGATCATTCTTGGTTATGGCACAGAAGGCTTGGACACTATAAACCTAGGAACCTTTTTCAAACTTTCTATGAAGAGCCTATTTAAGGATCTACTGGAGCTTGGATTTGAATCTTCAAAAGATTGTGACCCTTGTAAATATGGAAAGCAATAAAAATCGAGTTTTAAATCCATTAGTGAAGTCTCAACCACTATTGCATTACAGCTAGTGCATATGGATATTTTTGGTCCTACAAAAACTAGAAGCAATGAGGGAAAGTATTATGTATTTATCATGGTGGATAATTACACTAGATTTACGTGGGTTGATTTTCTAGCAAAGAAGTCTGATGCTTTTTCTTAGGTAACTCCACAACTTCTAAGGCATATAGAGTTTTCAATAAAAACACTTGTACTGTTGAAGAGACAATACATGTTAAATTTGATGAAACTGATCCTTTTGTTTTTAAACGACCCCAAACTACATCCTCAGATTATATTTCCAAAAACTGAATATCATCCATTCATAGAAAATCCTTCTAATAAGGAAAATATTCAAGAAGATACTCATGAAACATTTACCCCGCATGATTTTCTACCCTATATTGATGAACAAGTTTTACAAAACCCAAATCAGCCATTTCTAATGAATCATCCCAGTGATAGCATCATTGGTGATGTGAATCAACCTGTAAGTACTAGATGTTCCTTAATAAATGAATTAGAACATCTATAATTTCATTCTCAAATGGTACAAAATCACTGATGAAGCTTTAGGTGATGATGATTGGATTAAATCCATGCAAGATGAACTAAATGAATTTGAAAGGAATAATGTCTGGACCTTGGTTTAAAGACCTAATTAATCTTCTATAATTGGAGTAAAATGGGTCTTCGGAAATAACTGTGATTAAAATGGAGTCATAGTTAGGAATAAAGCTAGATTAGTTGCCGAAGGCTATAATCAACAAGAATAAATAGACTATGAAGAACCTATGCTCCAGTAGTTAGACTTGAATCTATTCATATTTTACTTACCTTTATAGCATTCATCAATTTAAAACTTTTTCAAATGGATATAAAATGTGCTTTCTTTAATGGTTATGTTTAAGTGGAAGTCTTTGTTGATGAACCTACAAGCTTTGAAGACACCAAACATCCTGATCATGTTTTTAAACTTACCAAATCATTGTATTGCCTTAAACAAGCCCCTCAATCCTGGTATGATAGAACTAAATGAATTTTGCTTCAAAATTACGATGTTAAGGGAAATTCAAATCCAACCATTTTTATATAGAAAGAAAAGAAAAATGTTTTGATTGTCCAAATTTATTTGATGACATTATATTTGGTTCAACTCAGCAATCCTTAACTAATTCCTTTGCAGATATAATGAAATCAGAGTTTGAAATGAGTATGATGGGTGATTTAACATTTTCCCTAAGTTTTTAAATTTTAAAAAACCCAGAAGGAATCAATATATACCAAGAAAAGTATATTAATGATCTTCTTAAAAAGTATGGAAATGAAAACACTAACAGTATAAGTACCCTTATTGGTACCTCAAACGCACTTGATCTTGATGATGCTTGGAAACCGTTAGATCAAACATCTTTTAAAGGTATGCTAGGAAGTCTACTTTACTTACCATCTAGTTTTCCAGACTAAATGTTTTCAGTATGCTTATGTGCAAGATATAAATCTAATCCTAAGGAATCTCATCTAAAGCCAGGGAAAATAATTTTTCACTACTTAAAGGGAACCATGGATTTAGGACAATATTATACTTTTGGAAATGATTTTATTCTAAAAAGATGTTTGGATGCTGACTTTTGTGGTTGTAGAATAAACATAATGAGTACATTTAGTGCTTATCATTTCATAAGAGATTCATTAGTTTCTTGGTCTTGCAAGAAGTAACATTCTATAGCACTCTCCACTACTGAAGCTGAATATATAGAAACTAGAAGTTGTTGTGCTCAAGTGTTGTGGATGCAACACACACTCATAGACTATGTCATGAGTTTTACTAAGACTCAAATTTTGTGTGATAACAGAAGTGCCATTTCCCTTAGTAAAAACCATGCCCATCACTTTCATGTAAAGCACATAGATATTAGGCATCACGTTCATAGGTATCACAAAAAAAAGAGATATTATTCTTTAGTTGATCGGAACGCAAGATCAACTTGATGACATTTTCACAAAATCTTTAACTTCAGATATATTTGAATATATTAAACAAAAGTTAGGAATGATTACCATAAAGTAGTTTTCCTTGAATAACTTTCTGTTAAACCAATATCCTTACAGTAATAAACTCCTTTTCAAAGGGGGAGTACATTTGTTTGTGATCTTTTCAAAAAAAAATTCATAATGGGCTTTTCAAAATTTTATGTAATGAGCTTTTCAAAATTTTTTGTAATGAACATTTTCGTAGTTAGTTTTTCAAATTTTCATAATGAAAATTTTTGTACTTTAAATTTTTGTAATTGTAGTTTTCATAATAAAAAATTTCATAATGGGAATTCTCATACTCATAATTTTTAATTGATTTTTGGTACTCAATGTTTTGGAAATAAAACATTTAGATTTTAAGATTTTCGTTGTGAGTTTTTCATAGTGTGTTTTTCATACTGAGTTTTTCTTAGTCAAATTTTCTTCAAGAAGAATATCACCTATTACAAATAATATGCCTGTAAATCCAAAAGGTATGATTTTCTTACTTACATTTTTGTAATCATATTTTTCATGCTGGTATTTTCTTTTCTGTTTATCAGATTCGTTTTTCCATAAAATCCGAATGTTTTTCTTAAAACCTCAAATGATCAGATTCAAGATTTCCTTGCATCTAGTTTTTCAACCATTAGATCTGATCAGAATGTTTTGAAATATTTAGATGGGTTTTGGAAGATGAATGGTCACCTCCTTTGCCTATATAAAGGAAAACCCCGATGGTTTTCCCACATCGAATTCAAGCCCTCACGTGTTGAAGTTCTTCCCTTCCTTCTTAAGACTGTTCCAAATCATTCAGTTTTCCTCCATTATGAATATCTATAGAAGCCACTTGTCAAGAAATGTATACTATGAAGCCAATATAAAGTTGGTTACTCTACAGGGAAAGTTTGGTCCATCCGAATTTATTCAGTAAGTATGATTCTCTTATTTCTAAAAATATCAAGCTCAATGGATGGGAAGATTTCTGCATATCAAAGCCAGGAGATCAGGATGCTGTTTATATGGATTTTCTTAAAGAATTTTATGAGTCTATTTCCTTATTTGATGAAGATGGTAGAGAAAAATTCTTCTTTAAAATCCATGGGAAGACGTATGCTTTATGTTACACCAAGGCTGAAAGCTTGGTGCGGCTCTCATATGATGGAGAAGCTGAATTTTTCTCTTATAAGCTACCAGATGGGCAAGGAAGATTCAGCAAAGTGAATTATATGGAATGACTTGGACTTAAAGAAGTCAACACCAAAAAGATTTCACATCTATCTACCAACAATCAGATTCTATAGTTGTGGGTTGAAGGGTTTTTCGTATAAAGAAGAGGTGAAAAGGATAACTTAAAGAAAAGTGACATTTACATCTTGGATTTCATGGTAAATCTAATAATGATCTATCTGATGAGGTACATCCTTATTACGGTTCAAAACATCAAGAATGGAAATTTCAAAGATTGAATTATTAAGTATCATTCTCTTCTCTCCAAGATTATTATTCGGTGTCTTGATTCTTTTATGATTGCTTGCACCTCCAAACCAAGTAATTGCAAGGTAATTCTTATCAGTGCTGATAATTTAGAGAGAATGAATGTTGGATTCCCAAAATAGTTAGGTGAGTTTTATGATCTGCCAGAGGAGGAGGCAGAAGCCAATCCATAAAATGTAGAAAATGCTGAACCCTCAAAGAAGTCCGGTAAGAAAATGAAGCTTAAGGGAGTTCAAGCTGAAGATAAAATGCGAAAAATCAATGGTAGTCCAATCCGTATCTCCTAAACCCAAAAAGAGAAAAATCATACATGGATGAGGTTGTAGAAAAGTGTAGATAGCCCAAGGAAAATAGGAAAGAAGGGGAGCTACAGTTCAGCATGGACCCTGCTGAGGCTAAGTCCTTAAAAGAAAAATCTACTGATGAGTTAGAGAAGTATGACAAGGAGAAGAAGCTCAAGAAGAAATTGTCTGAGGCAGAGATTGTTCAATCTCTTTTGAAGGAAATAGATATTTCATTCGAGAACATTCCAGTGCCGAAGTATTTTTTGGTAGAACAATTACCTGAGACTCCAGGTACGAAGACCCTGGAAAATTTCAAAGAGAATGAAGTTGAGAAAGAATATGTAGAGTAAATTCAGCAAGATGAGAGCAGTGGTGGCTCTGATGATGTAATCAAGCATGTTTAAGACTAACATGAGAAGGATATTGCTTCTGAGAATTTTTCACTTCTGAATTCTCAAGAAGGATCCTCAAAATTGGCTACACCTGCAGATGAAGAGATGGGTGAAGAGGAAGTGAACAAGCCATGTGAATAAGAAAGTCATAATCATGAATTTATCCATCCTGAAGATATTGTGGCTAGTACTGAAAAATGGAAGATTGATGAAGATAAGATTGTACAACTTTCCTGAAGTGAAAATGAATCTCTTGATGAAGAGGTTGTTCCAGAAATCATCAAGGGTAAGCAAGTGCTTATTGATACCCTAATAAAAGTTATCATAAGGAAGAATCATATTGGAGGATCTTATTAAAGGAAGATGGTGGAAATAGAAGTAGAACAATCCCCTAGCAAGTTGTCTGATTCAGAGTCATCAGTATTGGGGCACAATTTTTTTGTTGAATCCCTCAAGAAGATGGTTGATAAAATTCCGATCATTCCAACAATAGACTCCGGATGCTAGATGCTTCAACACAGCATGAATCAGAAGTCAGAATCTATATCCATGGTGATTGATAAATGTGTGAATATTGAGGCAGAACATAAGAATTTTCTTATCAACTATGAGGTCCATAGAAAGTTGTGCAGAAAAATAACTCCATGGTCTAAGAAAATTGTTGAAGATATAGAAGATCTTGATCAGTTCCAATAAGATGTTATGGAGGCCTTGGGTACTGAGGATGTCAAAATTAAAAATATTTCAGATAGATTTCAGGAAAATCTTACTCTTGAACAAAGTTCTTGGATTCAGGATGTAAAAGATATGAATGGGAAGCTGAGTTATATTGTTCAAAGCCGGAAAATAGAAAAGAATATTCAGAGTGAGATACAAGAAAAGCTTTGGAAACAAGATGACTTGCAGATTCCTTAGGAAGATTCCCTAAAGGCTCAGGCAGAAGTCCTGAATTCTCAGGAAGACATTATCATGGCATTTGAAATGCAAGCTGAGGAAGATCACAAAGAGCTGAAGAATTTGATGACCATTGTCCAAAAGATGATGCCCAAGGAAAAAGAAACAAAATAGACCACTCTGGTCTTTTTTCCCCCTGTACTAATACTTTCAATCATAATGGAAAGTTGGTTGGCCTGTTTTCCCTTTCATGTCTTTAATAATATTTGAGGTATCATATTTCTTTTTCATTCCCTTAAACACTTTTTGAAAATCAAAAAGGGGATAAGGAAAAAGAACTCAAAAGGGAGAAGGAAAAATCTAAACGGGAGAAGAAAAATTTCTAAGTAAAGAAGAACTATCCCTAAGTAAGGGGGAGCTTATTTAAGGGGGGGTTTCCTCATTACAAATATTTCCATTTTCTAGATAATAAAATTCCATTATATAAATCTTGAATACGATCCTTAGAGTTCCAAAGCCTAAGGGGGAGTTAGTCGTATTCACCATTGTCCATAAATAAAGGGTGATAAGTTTTAATTTCAATGTCTAAAGAAAATTTTCCAAGTCCTTATATTCTATTTCTAAAGGATGTTTGTGATTTCCAAAAAGGGAGACATTTTTGAGTCAATAAGGTTATCCTTATGAATTTTCCATTCCTTCTTATTTTGAAAATCACAAACACCTTATTATTAATAAAATCTTTTTTAACCCTCTTTTACTTCTATAAGAATAAATTTCCTTCCCAAAGGAAATTTACCCCTACCATGTTTTCATTATTCATATAAATATTTTTTCTTAAGTGTAAAAATATGATATATATCTAAAACCATGGAATCATATAATACTTAGATATGAAGTATTCTGTTTTCTTATTCTAATTCCTGTTATGAACTTTTATGAAGTTCTACTCCAAATTTTCTTATTACGAACATTTATAAAGTTCAACTCTGAAATCTGATTAAGAACATACATAAAGTTCTAACTCCAAATTCTGATGATGAATTCTAATCACAAATTCTCATTACAAATTCTTATGATGAATTCTGATTATGAATTCTCATTACGAATACTGATGATGAATTCTGATTACGAATTCTCAATACGAATTCTGATGATGAATTATGATTATGAATTCTCATTAAGATTTCTGATGATGAATTCTGATTACGAATTCTCATTACGAATTCTGATAAAAAATTCTAATTAAGAATTATCATTACAAATTATAATGAGGAATTCTGATTATTAATTCTCATTAGGAATTCTGACGATGAATTCTGATTAAGAATTCTCATTATGAATTCTGATGATGAATTTTGATTAATAATTCTCACTATGAATTCTACTTAAGAATTCTCATTCAGAATTCTTCTGATAAACAGAATCTAAATCTCCTTGTTTTATAGACATCGATTTTATTCTTCATTAGACTCCAAACTTTTATTTGATTAAATTCTGAACTAACATTTTTTCCATTCCAAATATCAGTTTAAGTTATGATTTAACTTGTTCAATTATAAAATGATGATGTGCCTTCAGTTATCAACTAACCTTTGTTTGAGTTACACGTGTACAAGTTCCTCCTAAATTCAATTAAGAATATGACTGTTGGAGGAGGGAGTCGACCGTTGCAGCCACGCATATAAATAGGATCTCATTTGAAAAGAGATCACAATATTGACACATCTTTGACAACCGTGTTTAAATACCGTTGAATTGATTTATAGAGAGAGAGTCTCTTATAAACTCTCATGCTTCATACAAAAACTTTGAACAGGTTGTTCAAATTTTTCTTCGTGCAGACTTGGTTCGTGCGACTCCGATTATTGCTGTGTACAATCAAGGGCTTCTGGGGATATGAGGATAGAGGTGCCGACTACCTGATAGTTGAGTGCTTGCAGGGATAGCAAGACAGACTCCAATCTTCATATTGAGGGATTACCCTAGTGTGGTTAAAATAGAATTTCTTGAAAGTATTAATCAAGGGACCTCTTATCTAGGGTTGTTGGATACACTTCTCTTTGGGTTAAAAGAGTTATTTTTTTACTAGGAGTGTTACTACTTTGTTTTCCGTTATGCATTTAGTATTGTTAAGGAAAGTATAACAATATTATACTTCTTTACTCTTGTACTCTGATATAGTTAGGTTCTATACGCTTTAAGGTATAATCTTCATCTTTAGAAACTTTAGTTATGTTTCATTTCCAGAATCACTTTTCCAAGGATTAGCAAGTAATTGGAACATATAGAGATCTTGTGAATTATCTTGTTTAACATTGTTAAACTTAACCATATTTAAAATTTCCAAATTTTTTAAAAAAAGGCACAATTCAATCCCCTCTTGTATATGAGAATCTTATTCTTATTTCGATCATACCTATGGTATTATAGAGTATATCATACTCAGACTAACCATCCTATCAAATTGTATGACCTTAATAAGTTGAACTAAACTATGTGGGTTCTTATTACTACCATAGTATTAAATTAAAGACAATTTATATATGATTGATCCCAACATTGAAATACCCTCCATCTCCAAATATGATGATTTATTATTGAGTTCCCAAGAGTTTGGAATCAAACCATATCATAATTGAAAAACCTATAAGGGATAACTGGAGAATATTTAGTACAATTATATATGTTCCAACCATGTATTCCCATAGCAGATAATTTTAATGGAATGAAATTAATAACATTACCAAAATTACATGATGGATTCATGAACTAAACTTATATATATAAGAGTTTCCTTGTGTAAGAAATAACCCCCTCCCCCCTCAGAATGTGCAGTTGATCTGATCTTCCACCCTATTATTCCAGCATAATAAAAAAAATTAGTAAGTCCTATTGACTTTTATATTTGGAATGTAGCCCTCCAATAGACAATAAAGCATATTAGGGAATTATGAACAGTAGAAAAAAATATTTAACCCAATGTGAATCTATTTTCATCCCAAATTTATAATCTTGTGGCATGTACTATTAGTTTCTCTAATGAAGTTGTGGTCCTACTGTGTATCCTTACCCATGATAATGATCATCTAAATATTTATTATTCCTTATGATTGTGAACTAATGGGTTTAATTTTTTATAATTAAATAATGATTTCATGTGTGTCATTCATAACAATATTAAACCTAAATGAAATTCATAAACATCTGATAATCATTTTTATGGTTATTTTATCGTAGAGATAACTATGAAAATGAGAAGGATCATTTTTCACTAAAACAATGTCTCAAGTGACATGTGTATAATGAAATAATGAGGGAGTTCTTCCCAAGAGGTATGGTCCAATATTTATATGTAGACTATGAATGCCTCCATGAACTTAGGTATCATAGAATACCCCACTAGTGGAAGGGTATAATGAATACAATGGGGCATAACTCTTATTCCAATCACATGAGGCGTTTCTCTCTTGAGCATTAAAATGATATGACCCCAAACCATAGAAAAATAGAGGGGATCATCATAGACTCTATGATGATTATGGTGGCACTTAGGAGGACTCTCACTATCGGTCAACACCAATTAATACATAATAAATCCTTATTTACACAATAAATTATAGGGTAGGTCAACATAAAAACTAAATCCCATATGTTTAGTGTGGGGTGCCGATGAAAACTCATTTTTAGGAGAGAAAATGAGTGGTTCATACCTATAATACTACACCATACATGTAGTCCACCATCATCAAAAATAAACACCATCACAAGTGACACAAATTAACACTCATCTTCAGTATTTCTTCCAATACATTTTATGAACATTTAAAGATGCTAGTATATACATACTAGTGATAGTTCAAGGTAATTCATATATTACCACTCCACTCTAGGAGGGTGGTTTTTAGAATTCATGTAGTGAGGAAATTGGAATATGGGTAGCTACATATCTCAACTCCAACCCATGAGGATTTTCCTAATATCCCATTATAATGTCTGTGGTAGGACCACACTCTTACCCCCCATACTCATTGATGGACATTGAAAAATTCTATTGTTCACAACAGAATAGTGGGTACACATTATAACTCAAATTATTTAGTATCTGAGGGACGTATAAATAAAAAAAATTTAATTATAAAATGACCATATCATTATATATATTTAAATTTGTTGGTATCTATGAAAAAATTGAGGTATATGCCTATATTCTGAATCCCTTGATGACCAAAAATGACCAGAAACTTACTCTATTTTTCATCAAGGAGAACTATTATAATATTAGAAGTAAACCCATGAGTGTGATAATATTTTGACATTAATTTATAATTTCTTCCAATACATCATTCATAGGGGGGAAAAAGTAGTCACACATTCCTTCTTCAATTTATTCTAAGGAATATAGATGACTTATCCTAAAAAATCAAAGAAAATGACCAATTTGGACCAGATTTGTAGGTACCCATCAACATGTTCTGATTAAAGATAAAATACAACGAAATATTACCATTCCAAACATGGTACATTAATGAATGACTATGATTATTCCATGAGATCCCTCAAAAAAAATACTCCCACATATGAAGGTCACCATTCTATCACACAATGTGAATCTAATAGGTGATCTGTCAAATGGAACCCCAAAAACCAAGAGTATGACCATATCCTTATATTGACTAGTACAGATGAGTTCAGGACCTTGCAACACCCATCTATGGTGGCCTAAGATTTTTCCTAATCATCACTATAAATTGAGTGAAGCTTCATTCAAGAAAATCCTCCAATGATATTCTACTCATTAATTTTGAATTTCCTCCCTTGAGAGCATTCCATGAACTTCCTCCTCCTTGAAATATTAAAACTTATCAGGGGAAACCTTAAAATGATTCTAGATATGAATGATATAAAAACATTAATATGATAATCATGCATATAGTTCCTCTCCTTGATAGAATAATAACATGGGAAAATGAGGGACTTCCACATGGAATCCAAAACCATGGCATTGGAAGTCTACTAAATAGAAGTAAATAAAAATTTCCTCTCTATGATAACATTTTATCATAATAAGAAGGTAATTAACATGTCAGATACACATTGATAACTCTCTTATAATGAGATGTACATAATGGACTAAGGATGGTTTCACCCATGTCCTCAAATCCCAAATGAATCGTATCATCGTCATTGATAGTTACTAGGGGTGAATTTAGTTTTTTATTTCCCCCCTCACTCAATATGTATGCTATCTTGATTAAAGGGACAACAAAAATTACTCAAATTCCTGATAGTGTGTTTAAAAAAACTAATTTGTTACAATATGCTGGAAGATGTTTCCCATATATATTTTTAGGATATCAAGATATGTAGAACAAATTTTCCAAAGTTAATATCCCTATAATGTTCTATCCTTTTTCTACACCCTGATATAATATCCCAAGTTTATTGAAATGGATGTTCATACATTTAAAAATTTTAAATTTATAGGAAACTATAAAACAACTAAAATAAAATATTCTACCATATTATAGGTACAAGAATTATTTCAATTGTATTAAAATAACATTCACCAAACTAAATTTGATGATATCATGAAATATCAGAACCTCAGATTGAAGAATCCCAATAATAACCTGAAGCATTCTTCCTACTGCCGAATAAAGGCACATTAAAAAATAATCAATGATTCCCAATCCAATAGACATATATGGGAAGGGGTAAATTAAAAATAATTTCACATTACTATATATCGAGGTATGTTGTGTCCCCCAAGGAAGACATGATGTAGTGTCATTTTAGTAGGATAAGTGTCAAGTCCAAATTGTGCATATTCTAGTTGATTTTCAGGATAAAAATCACCCCCTCAAAAGTGGTAATGAGAAATGACCACTATGAATTTACAATGGATAGTCTATACATTCAATCTTCTAAAAAGGTATCATGGAATTTTCAATAGATAATCGAAAAGATCATGACTATAGAAAAACCATTTTTAGTGAATATATTATATTTTAAACATACACAGAACTAATCCCATACATGATATTGAGCATTAAAAATAAAAAATGATATATTAAAAACCACTATGGAATAAATTAATGAATTTTCCAGACATAAAATTTTTGAGGAACTGCTAATACCACGAAAACCCATGCATTCATTGAATCCTCAATGATAAAAAGATATAAGGAAATTGGGATCATGTTAACCCATGACTATATGACTAATGTAATTTTTACTCTATTCTATAAATCCTCATTGAAATTATATCTTTTCTAAATTGTGGAGAGACCTCCAAAAACCATCACCAACTATTCCTACTGCTACATGATATATCATTATCATTTGGGAAATGGCCAAAACAAATTGGGGATTCCCTCAGATTCACTATCAACATATTTCGCCAAGGGGAATATGGAGTGAGAATTAATAAACCGATCATAGGGAATATGAAAAAGTGTCCCAATAAGAGAAGGAATATAAAGGAAGATCCATATTTTCATCTCAAGGAGAGAATAATGGATGAATCCCTTCATATTACTTTGATAGTGATGATGATTTGGTTCCCAATACCTGATATACATCCGTTAATTTTATTAGTGAAAATACGATAGATGAAATAAGATTATAAATAGACACTAAGGGACATAAAAAATAACCATTTTTCAATAACATGGTTCACATTAAAATAAACGAGGATGGTGTGAACATCCAACATTAGATATAGGTTCAAAACCTAGGATCTATGAATTTTTAATTTCTCACACATGATGTGTTATAGGTAGTGATAAATGAAAATTAATTGATATATACCACTCCATACCAAAATTTGTTGAAATTATATTTGTCAAATACAAGATGCTACAATATAAAGGTGTTCTATAATATATGAAATGGATCATATAGAATTACTCATGGCCAATATCCATACTAAGTATAACATTAATGTTGATTTTAACATTTCGCCTCCAATTAATCTCATTCAACATTTTGGGTAACCCAACCTTTTATAGTAGTGTATAATTATTATGTTGGATACTTGTTTTAAATAAATGGTTTTTTATAATGTTATTGTGGAAAACACATATTTTTTACATTATGAGAGAAAATTCCCTCGTTTTAGGAATGTAAACATGGTCCAATATGAACTAGGCTTCAAAATACGAGATACATATGATGACCACATCATGAATTTGCTTCTACCTACATTTAATCTCTGGATCCATAAATAGTATCAGTATATCAATTTAACTCCATCAAGTAATATTCCAAAATAATTGAATCCATTGAATGATGGAATAACCTAATAAATTCCAAAAGGGTATCATTTACTGAATGGGTGGATGTAACTCCCCCTTTTCGAAACATCATGAATTCCAACTTCTCATACATCAATAGAACATACGATTAGAAACAACACATGATAGTTTTTTTTAAAATGTGTATCATTATGATGGGAATATGTAATCACCAATAGGATATGAATCATTTATGGTTTGTTAAAACCTTATTGGGGAAAAATTCATCTTGTATATAAAATTATTAAAAATTCAATTATAGTATAGAAAATAAATTATCAGTAATTCTTATACCAATTGAAGTCTTCATTAAGAAAGACAATGTCCCTTCATGTGTCCAATATCAAGATGTTTGAATGATGAGCGTTTCAATGATTTAATAAGTAGATAAAATCTTTTTACAAACTACTATGATATGAAACTCATAAAATAGAAACTATATAATATTTTTATAGATAATAAATTGGATGAGTTATGTACACACCTAATACCACTAAAATCCCAATGAATATTTTAGGGGTTTTATACCATGGAACAACACCTATATGATGACATTCAAAAATTAACTAAAAATATAAACCCATACATATTTCTTAAGAAAATAGATTTTGTAAAGAGGAAACAACTTCTATTATGATTATACAATCAGTTATGAATACTACAATCCCATCCTAGATCAATATTTTACAATTCATGACACTAATAAAAAATAAAAACAACAAATATTCCCTTATTCATTTCAAGGAATGAACCTGTCCAATATTGAGATATGTAAAAATGAAACAAATCCAACTCTTTTTAAAATGTTTAAATTCTAGGTTACATCATTGTCACAATAGAAAACAATTTACTAAAGATTACTAAGACTTATAAACAAGATAAAAATGGATACAGTTACTTTCCAAACTATTTCATTTATAACTCTATCTTGGGATATAACATTCAAATTTATTTTTCTCAAGATACTCTACAGAGAATGGATAATTATGTATCAGTTGTGACACCCAAAATTTTTATGATTTCATTTTTAACATTAGAATAAATTTAGCCTATGAATTTCGTAAGATGATACACCATGATAATCTTTCATTATCAACAACCCCATATAAATAATGTATTATATGAAACACTAAAATAACTTGTGTTACACAAGACACTGAGTTTAAAGAAAACCATGATATATTATTTATTATTTATACACTACCGTTATAACCTAGCTGTTAAACATATAGATATATATATTGAAAAAATATTAAATATTATATATATTTTTAAGGAAAAAATATTGATAATAAAATAAATAATATTTTGTAAATTATTTATATGTATTGAAAATACCTTTTTCTAAAAAAGATGCTTTCTCTACCATTTTGTTAAAAATAATATAATTAATTTCTAAAAAATTAAGAAAATACTTTTTAATAAAATAAAAATCATTTTTTAATCTACAATTTCTAGATTATATTAGGGATAATTATTGGGATTTTTTAGAAAATTTTATTTTTTAAGGAATAATGAAACAAATTGTATTTTAATTAAAAGGTAGGATATTATAATAATTTATTTATAAATTAATATTACATTTTAATATGGTTATAAGAATTACTAATTAAATTATATATCTATTAATATAATTTATTTCATTAGATTAAATTTAATATAGAAATTGGAGACAAAAACACTGAATGCTTTTGATCATTTTCTGTTTTAAAACCCGCTTTGTCATTGTGTCTCCATGACTAATTTTAAATTAAATTCATCCACTAATGTTAATAGAATTTGTAAAAACTGATTGAATATTTTGAATAATTTTATTTATATATTTTATAATATGGTAAATTTAATTTATACTACAATGATTGAGGAAAAAAAATTAAATTAATTTATGTGATTATGGATAAATAGGGTTTCATTCTCCTTATAATAATTCGTATTTTATTAATTTTACAGAAAGATTTGTTTACTATTTAATGAATTTGAAATAATATATAGAATTAACAGGTATAAATTAAATAATATATATATATATATTTAATTGTATCGATGATGGATAAATTACCAAGGATAATGAAAAGATACAAGTTAACTTAATAAAACTATAATGATAACATTTAATAGACATAAAGTCTGTTGAAAACATAATGAAAATGTATTTATTTTATTTGGTGGAGTTATTTATAGAAACATTATTCCCCAAACCATTATAGTTCATTTTTGTCATCACATGATGTGTGGTATGCCACTTAATTGTGAATAATTTTTGGAATTAGAGGATTTCTACTCCTCCTTATTTATAATAGGGTACACACTCTACCCCCTTCATCTCTACACTCAACACAGTTTAACTAACAAAACCCATGAAAAATGAATTCAAAAAATTCCAAACCCTTTTCCTATAATCCTTATATTCATCTAAAATTTATCCACGTAAGGATTTTAGTTAAAACATATGGAGGATACCAAATGAAGAAGTAATGTTCACCCACAAGAATTTTATTTTTATTTCATCCTCCATCCCCATAATTTTTTTATCGGATTATGTAGTAATATAAATATCTTTCATAAACCTATATTCTCTTATGATAAATTAAAGACCTAAAATCCTCTCCACATCCATAAAATGGGTTTCAAAATCATCAAACTTCTGTAGAGATAACTACCACCTTGTGAACCGATGTCGATCGATTTTCCATTGCCACCATTAATGGTTTGTCATAATGTCAGATTTATAATTTAGATATGATATATATGAAATTTATTTTTTTTATTATGATTCTGTAATTTTTATATCAAACATCTCTGCATTCTTTCCATTTTGTGAGAATATGAAAATGTTGTCCATGTGTACAATATACTACTTCATTGAGAACTGATGAGATTCATTCACGCTATACACGGAATGTATTAAGAATGGATTTAATAAAAAAACATGATCTATGACATTAAAATTATACTGAAATGATAATATATATTTTTTAATTTTATTTATTTCAATTTGACATGTACTTGTAAAAACGATCCTCATGGGTATGTACAACCTACCATCACCATTAACGATGCTTTTCATTTCCTAGCACTAAATATTATGGATTACTCAAAATAAACATATGATTAATATATGATATAAATAATATATATATATATATATATATATATATATCATGAATATAATTTTGGATATTATGAAGCCATGATCAATTTACAAGGACAAAAAAATAAAAAGTAAAACCATATAAAAACTAAGCATTTACTACCCGAAATGTAACATTAACCTAGAGTTCTTAATAAAAAGGTATTATAATTTCATAAGAAAACAACATACGGTATGATGTATATGAATATAGTTCATTAATATATTTATAATGACATTATATTTATTTTAAAGGATTTTTTACCATGTTTACAAGAAGTTAGGACATAAGGTGAGGGTTTTACACCTTACTTTTATAATATATTAGACAAATGCCATATCCAGAAAATTTTTCATTACATGTGGTGAATATAATGACCATGAATATGTTTTATTATAATTATAATTTTTTTATTTACATATCCATTTAAGGATACATGTTTCATTGGGTTCTATGGTTCAAGAGTTACTAAATAGATTGAGGATTTTTTTCTCAATTTTCCTTCTTTGAGATGTACAATATGTTAAAAACCTATATTATTTCAAGTTGTGTATATAAATCCACATTCACTTGTTATTTCATGGATTTATTCCTAATCATGATATGTTATGTTTCATTTTATATTAAACCTAAATGGGGTTATGAGTCAATGATACCAAAGTGGTAAATATTTTATGATATAATCTCATTATTTATTAGTAATGTTTATGATTAAGACTCTATTGATGAAATACCAAAATCTACCTATCAATAATGATCATGAATTTTATTATCCTTTGGTTATTCATGAGATTTTAATGTAATGGTATCACATTCCTAGAATTTTGTATTTAAATTATAATTAAATTTTTTTTATAAAAATAGGACATTATTTCTCTTTTAGAATGGAAATATGTTTTCATAGAAAGACATGTCTAATAAAAATATTATAAAAGGTTTTTTAAATGATAATTTAAGATAATTTTTAATTAAATGTTATTTGAAAATGTTTTCTTTTTTAAAAAAATTTAAATTTTTTTCCAATTTTCAATCATAATTTTAATTATTATTTTCAAAGAAAAAAAAATTCAAATTTTTTTACAAAGGGTTTTTCAAAAATCAAGGTATATTTTCAACATGTATGGTTTTAAATCATAAAAAAATTTCCATCTATGATATAATTTGTTGGTGTTATCTATGCCTTCATTTGGATATTATCAAAGGATGCCATCCAAATTATTTCATGGAATGGATTATGTTTTTGATTGTATGATGTTTATGGAAAATATTTATCTTACACGGATTATACTACGAGGTAATGATTATGACCCTGATACTTTTTTATGGGTTATTCTATGATGAAATTATTATGAAGCCTGTCTATTTTCCATGGTTTATGATATTATTAAATGTCTCGATACCCATTTAATTCCATGGGTTATGATATTGTGAATTTTTATGTTCATGTGGAACAAATAAAAATGATTTTAGCATTGTAATATGTGGGAAAAATATATCCCTCCAATTAATTGGGTAAATATTAATATATATCCCAAGATATACATGTATGTAAGGGGGAGGAATCCCAGTATAGTAATAAATGGATAGAATGGGATGTGAACCCGGTATAGAAATAAACAGATTGAATGAGGTGTGAACTTAGTACAGTAGAGGACTGTTTCCACTATGATGGCCTTGATAGTGAGGCTTGACCAATATGGAAATTACTTTCTAGTATTATGTGTTTAAATAAAGTTCAATTATTTTTTCCAATGTTATAATCTAGTGGATCATGTTATTTTATTTCATTATGATTCATTTCTTATGTACTACAACTATTTATAACATGATTCATGATTGTGATCTTAATTATGCATTGTACGATTTACAAATGTTAAGCTAATTTTTTCAAACACTTGTCCTCATGTTATGATTATGCATCTCCCAATGTTAACCTTACTAGGAAATTGGTCTCAAATAATATTATGTTTAATTTTCCCATGTTGTGAAGAAATTTATTATTTATGATATATCTAGTAAATGTTCAATTTGTTATGAACATTGTAGGAGATTACATAGATCACTCATGGACTAGAGTTTATGTTTCTATGTTTATAAATACACTAAAAAATTACAGTGATCAATGTTGTGTTTGTATAATGTAATAAATATTCCTAATAAATGATGCAATATCTATCTATGTTATACCTAGGTTCCTATATTTTGTAATATATTATAGGTTCAGATAACCTTTGGAATCATTTATGAGAAACATTTACTGATATTCCTAGTGATATTTATAAGGATCTGTCTAGGGATTATCTAGAGGCAAGTATAAAGATGAGCTAATGTATAGGAAAATGTCAAATAATGTTGGAAAAGGAATGACTGGGTGGTTTTAAAGAAATTACATCCATATATGGATAATACAAGTACATGTGGCTCTAAAATAGATGTATGTAGGGGTAACAACCCCAAAAAACTACATTGAGATACATTCAATCAATAACTAGTGCTCAAAAATTGGCCTCGCTACCCACATGGTATGACACTCCCACGGGATAAGATTTGGGAATTCACAAACACATTATAAATAATCATAAAGGATTTAAATTAATAGTGACAATTAATGACATAAGATAAACCTATGGACTCATTGATTAATGAAAAATGCTTCAACATTTATATAAATTATTTTTGAATTTGAAAGAATATTTTGTTTTCTTCTATGATAAGTGTTTATGATAATTTTTTTTTAGTTTTTTGAATATAAGGAACCCGAAGCAACCATGTTAATACTAAGTGTGATAGAATATCTATTGATGAGATGTCAAATGGGATGATGAATGGAGTTATGTATTTTGTTATTATTCCAATTATTTTTAAAGGAACATGACTAAAAATATATACATCAACTGATGCTATGAATCCCTAAATAAGAGATTCAAAGTGGATGATGATAGTTAATGTAGTGGAGAAAATGGAGGAAATAAGGTTCAGTTTCAATTTTGTCTAGAATGTTGTAAGAACCACCCAAGTTACTATTTTAGGGGAGCGAGAAGATTTCGTGACTTTGGAAAGCATGAACACAAATCATGTAAATGAAAATGGAAAATGAAATGTTTTGTTAACGCATTCTATGGGAAGATTGGTCTCCATAATATATCAACAACTTTTAAATGCATTAAATTTTGAATGTATAAGAATTATATAAATTGATTTACTAAAGGAAAATATCATAATGAAAATAAGAATGGTTTTTTTAATGATTATATTCTTGATGTAGAAGATACTAAAAATGTCATATTAATGGAAGAAGTGTTTTGGGATAAGATTACAAATCCTTGTTAATGGTGTTTGAAGAAAAAGGATTGATGGATGTATTTATGTATTGGGATTAAAAAAATTATTATTATTAGTGGGTTTTTTGATATTATAATCATGAAATACAAATGGATTATTCCATAGTAGATTTACATTGAGGAATTTCATTTGAATTTTAAATGGAATCTATGGTATAGAAAAGAGATTTAATGAAATAATAATTTTTTATTAATAGAATATTACTCTTAATATGGTATTTATGTTGAGAAAATGTTCTGTAGTTTGGATAAATATATTTTGGGCAAGAATAGATTAATTTGTATAGTGCTGAGTACCCTAGAATAGAGTCACAATTTGTTGAAAATGTGTGTTATGATGTATTGAATGGCGTATATGGAATTTTTGGATTTTTGAAATATATAAAAGAATACATGTTCTATATAAGGAATTATGATTCATGTATGTATTCAACAATTTTTTATGGTAACTCAAGTTCTTACCATGATTCAAAAAAATACATGATGAATGTATTCACATGTTTTCTATGTGAGAGTAAAGAGGAACACTATTATGTATCTAGGATCAATGTTAAGATAATATAATGAACATATTTCTAATTTTTAAATTTTCATCATTTGTAAGGATGAAAAGGTTATCCATTAATGAGATATTTTATAATGAAATTTGATTGTGGATTTATAGATTTATATATTATTTATCTATGTAATGATTTATGAAGTTTGGTTAACATGTTATATCCTTTCTGTTTTGATGATAAATAACAATTGATGGAAGAAATTATCATTCATTCTTTGGGTCGTATGATCCAATAGTTCTTTAGGCATAAAAATTTATTTTTCATTTCATAGAGTAAGAGATGATGTGAAAATTGATCAAGGCACATCCATAGTGTGATATTGTTCATATGAAATGGAATACAATCAAGTAAGTATATATTATATTGAAAATAAATAAACTTAAGGAAAATCATATTTATTGGTCAGAGTGGATACTCAAGAGGGGGGTTAATTGAGTTCCAATAAAAATTTTTGTTAAAAAGATTTCTCCTGAAATCCCCCAATTTGAAAACTAAGTCAAACTGTAATGAATTTTTATTACAGTAAAGGGTCAATTAGGATCTCAAGAGATTGATTAGTTCTCAGTTAATTCAATCTGAAAATTAATTAACGTTTTAAGATAACCTAATTCTTTAATGTATATACAAACACTTTCTAGTTAAACTATCAAAGTAACTTTAAAAAAAATTTATTTCAAAGTAATTAGCAGTGGAATATAAAATATATATTATAATTTAGACTTAATTTAAGAATTCAAAGCAGATATAGCCAAGAGTTTTAGTCTCAAGTTGAGACTTAGTCCTCTCAAATAATTTATATAAATTTGATCCACACCCTGGATCGGGGTAAACAACAGTACAAAGATTTTCTAGGTACTAAATCCTCTACCACAGTTCTTTGTAGGAAAAAAAACAATAGCACACTGGCTTTCCAGGTCTTACTTGACCTCTAGAACTATCCATAGTGGGATACAAAAGAGTTATGTAAGGTTTTTGTGAGGATTTAGAGATCCTCCAGCTTAGCACAAGAGACAGTGAGTGTATAAAATATACAGAGCACACACACTACTCAAAATGTAAATAGGAAAATCACTAAGAGAGTATATATCTTTTTAGAATGCTCTAGTGATTTAAAGTGTAGATCTTAACTCCTTTTTATTTGATAGAAATTCTTATGAGTCCTCTAGTTTTTGTTTGGAAAACAGAGTGTCATTTGCTTCCTTGGTTTTCAGGTTCAGCTTGGTCATCTTGAGTGAATGACCAGCTCGTTCTAGTTCTTCACTCTGTGATTGATGTTTGATTTGTGTTCTCTTCTTGTATGGATCGCTTCGTTTATGTCCAGTGTTATAGGATACATTTTCCCTTTTTCTGCCCCTTTTTTTTCATCATGTTTTGAATGGAATTTTTCCTTCTTTTTATAGCTTTGAGCTTCAGCAATGGAAGTTATTACATTTTCATGGGTATTAGGTACAGTTCCCTAACATTCCAATAACCCACATTAAATAACATTAATTACATTAAAATCATAAAATATGGCCATTTCTTAATAAATAAATAATGTTGAAAAAAGTAGTGTTTAAGAATCAGTGACTGGGTCTTTCATCAGTAGCTCTCTATCAGTAGACTAGTATCAGTGGACTTTATATAGCAGTGAGCTCATATCGGAAGCTCTTTTTTCTTGTACCGATAGTTCCTTGTATCGGTATCTATTACGCTATGTATCGGTAGCTCTATGTACTGGTGACTCCTTTTATCAGTAGCTCTTAGTAATTCGGTAGCTCGCTTGTATTGGTGGCCCTTTTGTATCAGTGGATCATTTTGTATTCGTGACTCTGTATCGATAATCTTTGTATCGGAAGCTTGTGCATGTCAGTTAGTGTATATCGGTAGACTTGTTCTATTGGTAGCTCTGCTTATATTGGTTGTTGTCTGTATCGGTGGACTTTATCTATCTGTGGCATGTGCTTACCGGTGGACTTATACAAACTAGTAGCTCTGTGTATTGGTGACCTTTGCTTATCGGTGACTATGTATATCAGTATCCTAGTACTGGTAGATATGTATCAGTAGCTATAAGCATATCAGTGAATTTAACACTTATCTGCATTATGCAACACATATCCAATTGAGATAGAATTATTTCAAAAGTCGTATAAACATATTTAAACATTGATTAACATATTTCAAATATTATTTTAATATTATTATAAGCTTGATAATATAATTTCATAGATTGAAATAATTAATATATAGATAAACATTAGTTTGGATTATCAAAGAATGTGAGAGTATAATTGGGATTATCAAAACATGTGAGGTCAAAAATCTCCCCCTTTTGGATAATCACAAATTATAATATTATATTCTCATAAATAAGTAGTAATTCATCAAAGGATATTGCATTAAATCCAATTGTATCGGATAAAACAATATAATAAAAAACATATATACCAATGATAAAATATAAAACAAATGTACCAGAGGAAAATTAATTAATCTCATAAAATATAGTATTACTCCCCCTTTTTCATAAAATATATTTGTTCTCCCACAGATATGTTTCCCATAGATAGTATTTCTCCACCTTTGTGATTAGAAAAATGTGGGGCATGACGGAAAAACAGGAGAAAAGAAGTAAGAGAGAGTCAAAGAAGGTAAGATCACATATATTCCATGGATAAAAAACGTACAAAAAAATATAACTGAAACAAAAAGAAATACAGGTGATTCCTATCAATATACCCTAGCCACTGATAAATCCACATCCTCAGAATGATATTTTCCCTTGGGTTCAGAAGAGGATTCAGGTGTGGTGGATTCAGGTGGAGGCTTAGGAACACCAGATATGATCATAGGTGGCTGATCTACTAAAATTGTTCTTGGCCTATACCATGTAGCTATCTAAGTGATCATAGAAGTAAGGCTTCAGATATGTTGGACTGGAGTCATATGGGCAGGAGAAGTAGAGGCAGGTAAATCTAGAGGTACAATCACTGTTGGAGCATCAACATGCAGGAAGTGAAATAAGAGGTTTCTGAAATCCATAATGATTGCGCCTCCTCTTTCCATGGTAGAAATGAAATCATCCTTATTCTGCATAAATGTTCCTAGTGCAGGTGTCAACTCTTTGAGCTTTCTAACTTGTTCTCTAAAGGCTTGATTGATTGGTGGTAGCTTCATGTATTCTAACATAATCTTTAAATGGTTGTTGGGATGATGCTCGGTGTAAACCCTCTGGAAATAGTAATATACATTGTCTTTCACCTATCTTTGAGAAGCAGAAGCTTATATAATATAGTCTTGAACAATCGTCATTATATCTCTAGTGGTATCTTTAGTAGAAGTAACCACTTTGGTTAGATCTGATGAGTCTACAGAGCCACTGGTTGATGATAAACCAAGATCCTCCTTCATCAAAGCTCTAATCTGATCTAAATACACTGAAGGTTTGGAAGCAAGAGAACCAAGAGAGAAGGTTACAGTTTCAATGAAACTCTTATTTATCCCACTAATAATATTTTTCACTACAGAATCTTGGGAATCGATATGATTCTCCACAAACTTTTTAATGCCTTCAAAAACTAAAACCATCTGTCTCACCATACTCTTAACATAGGTAAAATCATTGTTTTCTTGATATTTTGAACTCATATAGGATTCCAAAGAGATAACTGATTTCTTTAGAACATCAATATCCTTTTCCAAGGTAGATATCTGATTCTGGCAGGCTGTGACTACATCCACTATTTCTGCCACAAAGGTTGACACATTACAACTGAGAGAGAGTTCAAAAGACTTTTACAAATTTCTCATATCATCAACAAAGAAACTCTTTAACTCAGCAACAGAAGAACCCAAAATCTCTTTCATCTCACCCTTTAAAGATGCTAAGTCATCCCTGGTGATCATATCAGTAGGCACAACAAAAGGTTCTCTTTCAGATACTATACTAGTTACAGAGTTATCCATAACAGTCTGAATAGATGACACCAGTGATGTTTCCATTTTCATTATTTCTTCCACAAAAATGATTTTGAGATCATATTTGAGCTTATCCAGATCATTTATTTTTACCACATCTTCAGGTAATACCTCAGACTGAATATCATAATTGATTTTTGGTCTCTGAAGGGATGTCTAATTATCAAAGTCTGGATAATCTAATCCACAAACTACAAACACTAGGTCCTCTGCCCAGTCATCATACTCAGAAGCCACTGAAACACTACAAAACCTGGTTGAATAATCCCCCTAAACTGGTGAAGTCTCTTGTATAGAAACGTCACCCTCAACTGCTTGGTCTTCCTCTTCAGAGTCTTTCACTTCTATCTCCATTTCTCCAGCAGTAGGAGCTTCCTCACATATAGGAGCAGGTCTATCAACATCATCCAGAACAGCCTCTAAAGGCACAACAGAACATCCAATCAGAGGACTCAAACTCAAGGTGGAAAAAGAAGATGCTTCAGTTTCAGATCCTCTTTCTTGTTCCCCATTCTCAAGGGCAGCCTTTTCCTGATCTGATCTGTGTTGGTCTTCTTCAGCTACAGGTTCCATTTTATTGATACACCCAAAATATTTTCTCTACTATTTAGGTTCAAAGAAGTACTCCCCTTTTCTTGTAACACAACTTCAGAAGTTGGGATATGAGGATAGTCCGGATCTCCTCCATCTGCTGTAGAGGAATATTACTATTCTGAATCATCACTATATTATGGCACTTCTTCATGAGGTCCCAGACTAGGATCCCTTACATCCATAGGCCTTGTAGGATAATCCACAAGATTGAACTTATCATATATCTTCTTATCATCAGTAACCCACTCTCCTCTCCATGGGTTCTAGTTTATCATCATGTATTTACATACAGTTCTTGTGATATAGAAGTTGTTTCTTACCACTACGGTCTCATCCTGAGACTCAACTACTTATTTTAAATTAATCATTTCTGAGATCATCTTGGAAAAGAATAAGGCCTTGGTCTTTTATTTTGTCATAATCATATCCTCCATTTGAATCATTAGCAGCCTGCACATATTTACTTTCACACCATGTCTCAAGAGATGTAGCAGATAGATATCTTGATATCTCAAATTTACAAAGTCCCCCCTCCTTGTAATTAAAACATGCTGAACAAACGTGAACATCAATCTGTTCTCTCCATCCATTTCAACAGCCAGTACCTGTATTTTCTTTCCACTACCGGTGAGCACCTCTAAGGCAGTCTCATAATCAAATATGTCGCTTGTAGGTGGTACTAATTTTGATAAATATCCAGAAACACCTTCATGTGGAACCTTCAGGCATTTATCCCACTCAATAGAAGAAGAATATATCTCCTTTGCATTCACAAATGAAATCATTCGGTTCTTATCTTCTAATTTCTCAAAACATACAAACTCGTAGAACTGTTTTACCAGATACGGATAGTAGGGGCCATTGTTGTTTGAAAAGCATTATACCCACTTCTGATGTTCCAACACCACTAGAACTAGCGATTTACTAGACAAAAACCATTCCACACATAGCTCTTTTTCGATCACTATAACTCTATTTTGCTAATGCGGGCTCACTGGTCGCCTCCCGGACCTTGTTCTACTAATAGTGCTACTTCCTTCTTGATCTTTCTTCTGCTTCTTTGCATTCGGTTCTTCAAAGTCATATATGACGGTAGGCATTTTGGTGTTTTCCATTTATAGTTCAAGGATCGTAGGGTTTTCACTAGATTCGGGAGCTACGGCTTGAGGGAAAAGGGCTTGAGGATGATCAAGAAGTAATTAAGAATTAGTTTTATCATTTAGGAATCATAAAATAAATAATTAAAATATTAGACGTAAAGTATAAACGATACAAATTCTGGTGGCAGACAGAAGTATAAAACAGCGCATACATAACAGTAGGGTATACCGGTGAGAATTCCTATCGGTGAGATCCACTAATCAGTGAGGTATACCGGTGAGGTCCATACCAGTGAGGTATATCGATGAGGTTTCTACCGGTGAGGTATCTCAGTGAGGTTTCTACCGGTGAGGTTAATCATTCCTAACTCATGTATAATGTAACTTAACCTATCCGAACATAAAGTCTTAGTGAAAATATTAGCTAATTTATGTTTAGTATCAATAAATTAATGAGTAATATCACCCTTTTGGTAATGATATCTTAATAAATGGTGCCTTACATTAATGTGTTTAGTCCTAGAGTGAGACACAAGATTCTTAGAGATATTAATTGCACTAGTGTTATCACAGTTTATTAAAACATGATTAAAGTCATATCCATAGTCCAAATGAGTGTGTTTAATCCCCAGAATTTGTGCACAACAACTACCAGCAGCTATATACTCTTCTTCAGCAGTAGTCAATGCAAAAAAATTATGATTCTTAATACACCATGTTACTAAGGATTTTCCCAATAAATGACATGCTCCAGAAGTGCCCTTTCAATCCAACTTGCAACCAGAAAAGTCAGCATCTGAATAACTCATTAAGTCGAATGATTATCCTATTGGATAAAACAAACTTAAATTTGTAGTATGTTTAAGATACTTAAAAATTATTTCAACAGCAAGAAAATGAGATTATTTAGGATTAGATTGAAATTTCTCACACATACACACACTAAACATAATATCTTGTCGACTAGTACTAAGGTAAAGTATGCTTCCAATCATACCTGTGTAATTGGGTTTATCCACTAGTTTCCTAGTTTAATCAGTGTCCAATTTACAGACAGTACTCATAAGAGTATCACATTCTCTAATTCCATCAAAACCAAAAAAAATTAAAAGATCCTTTGTATATTTACTTTGATTCAAAATAATACCATTTTCATTTTGAAAAACATGAAATCCAAGAAAATATTTGAGTTCTCCCATTAAACTCATTTCAAATTCATTTTGCATACTCTTTAAAAAACCAGGACATAAAGAATGTTTAGAAGTTCCAAAAATACTATCATCAACATAGATTTGTACTATCAAAACATCTTTATAAATTCTTTTAATAAAAAGTGTTGGATTTGAAATCCCTTTTATAAAACCTTTTGAAATATGAAAATTACTAAGTCTATCATACCATGCTCTTGGATCCTGTTTTAAACCATATAAAGCTTTAGAATGTTTAAAAACAAGATTTTGGAAATGGGGATTATAAATCTAGGTGGTTGTTTAACAAAAACATCTTTAATTATAAAACCATATATAAAAGCACTTTTAACATCCATTTTATATAACTTGAAATTCAGATGAGCAGCATAGGAAAGTATGATTTTAATGGCTTCTAATCTAGCTACAGGTGCAAAGGTTTCCTCATAGTCTATACCTTACTATTGATAATACCCTTGTGAAACTAGCCTTGCTTTGTTTATAACTATATTTCTTGACTCATCAACTTTGTTTCTAAAAACCCATTTTGTGCCTATGGTCAAAGTTTCCATAGGTCTTCCAACTAATTCCCAGAATTTGTTTCTTTAAAATTGATTTAATTCTTCCTGCATTTCCATTACCCAAAATTCATCATTGATTGCATCTTTATATTCTTAGGTTCTAGCTGTGAAAAAAAGGCTTCATTTTCAACTTGATTTCATATAGAAGATCTAGTCTATATCCCTCTATCAATATTACCAACAACAACACCCAAAGGATGATTCTTTAGAATTATAGTTGATCTAGTGATGGTAGGACTATAAATTTCAGGTTCTTCTCTAGGTTCGGGTTTAATAGAAGAAGATTCTGGAATATGTGAGGATATGGATGTCTTTATAGTAGGTTCTTTGGTTTTGTCATTCAGGTCCAGAACAAATAGATCTTCTTCAAGATTTTCAAGAGAAGACTTAGGTTTATGTGGATCAGTTTCATCAAACTTGATATGAACAGATTCTTCCACACATTTGGTTCTTATGTGAAGGAATCTATAGTATTTTCTAGATAAATAATTAACAAGGAAAATTCCATCATCACTTTGGGATGAAAAATTGTCAAGATTATCATTTTATTAAGAATATAAACTTTGCAACCAAAATCTCTGAAGTAATTAACCTTAGGTTTCCTATTGTTCCACAACACATAAGAGGTCTTCTTGAGAATGGGTCTAATAAAAACTCTATTGATAATATAACAATCTATATTTATAGCTTCATTTCAAAAGTAAATAGGCAGGTCATATTCATTAAGCATAGTCCATTCTATTTCTTTAAGGGTTCTATTTCTTCATTCTACTACACCATTCTAGTGAGGTGTTCTAGGGGAAGAGAAGTTTTGACTATAGCCATTGTGTGAGCAATAAGATTCGAACTCATGATTTTCAAATGCACGACCATGATCACTTCTCAGGGTCGTAATCTAAAGTCCACTACGATTCTATACAGACATGGAGTATTTAATAAAGTAAGAACAAGCTTCACTTTTGTGAGCTAAAAAGTTTACCCAATTATATCTAGAATAGTCATCTACTAAGACATAGACATAGTGATTCTCATTAAACTAGAAACTCTAGAAGGTCCAAACAAATCCGTGTGAACCAACACGAGAGGTTGAGAATTTGAAACTTCTTTCTTTGATTTAAAAGAAACTTTATGTTGGTTTCCCGTTTGACATGGATTAAAACGTTATCTAATGGGAATTCAAGTATAGGTAGGTCTCTAACTAAGTTTTTCCTAGTCAGTTTTCTAAGTGAATGAACATTGCAGTGTCCTAATCTTCTATTCCATATCCCAGACTCTTTATTAAAATTATTTAATAAAGTAATGTTTTGTTTAGCTAAATAATTCAAATAAACAACATAAACATTTTCATTTCTCAAAGAAAAAAATACTAAAAAAATTAGAGTGAACAAAATTACAAGAAACATTTTCAAATTTAACATTAAAACCATCATCACTCAACTAATAAATACTTAACAGATTATTTTTATGTCCATCAACAAATAAAACATTTAAAATTAAAACTGAATCATTGTTACCAATCTGGCCTAGGTCGATGATTTTTATTTTAGAGTTATCCCAAAAGGTGACATGGCCTCAATAAAATTTGATTAAGCTCTTGGAGAATGAGTAATCTCCATTAATATTCCTTGAACATCCACTATCCAAATACCATATCTTTTTATGAGAACTCTTCATGCAAGTTTCCTACAAGATAGATTTAAACAAAAAATGATTTTGGTACCCAGATTTTCTTGGGTCCAGACAGGTTAGCAATCAAAGCTTTAGGTACCTAGATTTGTCTTATGGGTCTCAAATAGTTTACAAATTTGATATATTTTTAATGATAAACATTATGTTATCTATAACCATATGAATAACTAGTTGAAGCATATGAATTTCTTAAACTAGAACTAGCAGCTTTTTGTCCAGATTTAAAAATAAATCTAGTTTTAGTAATGTGTCTCTGTCCAGGATGATAACCTATTCTAATTGTATATTTTGGTTCCAATTGTTTTCATAGAATTTGAGTGATTATATATTTTCCATTTGTGAAATTTTCTAATTCCTTCCTTAATTTCTCATTAGACAACTTCAGTTCAGTATTTTCCTTCAGTAATTGAGAAATATTTTCCATTTCTACATCAAGGGCAGATTTAACAGTGCTGGTTAGAGCATGATATTTCTTCAAGGTCTTATACATGTCCTTCAATTAATTACATGTCTCTTATAGCATATTAAAATATTCAAATAATTCTTTACTATACATATTTTCAGATTCAGAATCAGATTCAACTCCAGAATAATATGAATTTAATGCAGGAGTATCCAATGTTACCTCAGATGTGTTTGTCATGAAACACATATTAGATTTTTGAGAATTTTCATCCTAAGTAGAATCATAATCACTTGAACTATCCTCTTAAGCACTGTAAGTTTCTTTCATATCATTCTTATACTTTTTTGTCCTTGTAGTCATATTTCTTTTTGAACATCAATTTTGGACAAAATACTTTTACCTGTCCTTTACTTTTGCATTCATAGCAGACAATCTCATATCTTTTATTAGTATTCTTCGAATATTTCCTCCAGTTACCTTTGTTGTCATATTTTCCTTTGTAATTTGATTTTCTGGATAATTTATTCTTCCTCTAGAACATCTTGAATCTTTTGGCCATCTGAGCTATTTCAGCATCACTGTTAGAATCTGAACTTTCACTTGTTGAGATTTTAGTTGGTATGTGCACTTTCTCTTTATCCTTACTTCTCATTCCAGTAGACATAAAATACACTGACTTTCCTTTTGATTCATCATCTTCTTCCATGTTTACTTTGAGTTCCTCCTCATACATCATAAGCTTACCAATTAATTCTTTAACAGGAAGTTTGCTAATGTCACACGATTTTCTAATGGAAACAGATGTGCCTCTCCATCTATCTGGTAGACATCATAATATCCTAATGAACTATTCTTTTGCAGAAATAGCTTTACCAAGAGAGCTCATAGTGTTGACAGTCTCATTGAACCTGAGATACATGTCAGAAATTGGTTCATCCGGCTTCATTTTAAAATTATCATATTTAATAGTATAGGTATCCAGCCTCATTTCCTTAACATTGGTTGTTCCCTCATGGGAAATATCCAAAGTGGCCCAAATTTCATAAGAAGATTTACAAGCAGATATTCTCTTAAATTCCTCATCACCTAAAGCGCTGTGTAAAGCATTCATTGCTTTACAATTATTATTGTCAGTAGTTTTAGTAGGTTCATCCCAATTAGTTCTTTCCTTGTCTAGAATTTTATATTGTGTTTCTATATTAGTCTAGATGTAAAATCGTATACTCTCCAAATGAATTTTCAATTTAATCTTCCACTGGGCATAATTTGTACCATTAATGAAAGGTGTCATGTTGGTAGTAGGACCTTCTAATGTATTTTCTAGAATTCTATTTTAGTAAATATATTTAAAGAGATAAAATTTAGAACTAACAGATATTTATGATCCTTAAGATAAAACTAAAATCACAGTTTAAAAAATAGAGTGTTTCAAAACCATTAATAAATAGACAACCTCTGATACCAAATATTGTTCAGAGTGGATACTTAAGGGGGGTGTGAATTGAGTTCCAATAAAAAGTTCTGTTAAAAATATTTCTCTTAAAATCCCCCAATTTAAAAACTATGTCAAACTATAGTGAATTTGTATTATAGTAAAGGGTCAGTTATGTTCTCAAGAGATTGGTTAGTTCACAGTTAATTCAATATGAATACTAATTAACTTTTGAAGCTAACCTAATACTTTACAGTACATAAAAACACTTGCAAGTTAAACTATCAAAGTAAATTTAAAACAAATTGTATTTCAAAGCAATTAGTAGTGGAATATAAAATATATATTTTACTTTAGACTTAATCTAAAAATGTACAACAAATATAACCAAGAGGCTCAATCTCATGCTGAGACTTAGTCTTCTCAAACAATTTATATAAATTTTATCCACACCCTGGATTAGGGTAAACAATAGTGCATAGACTGTCCAGGTACTAAAACCTCTACCGCAGTTCTTCGTGGGAAAACAAAACAACAGCACACTGACTGTCCAGGTCTTACTTGACCACTACCACTATGCACAGTGGGATATAAAAGAGTTATGGAATGTTTGTGTGAGAATTTAGAGATCCTCTAGCTTAGCACAGGAGAAAGTGTGTGTATAAAATATACAGAGCACACACACTGCTTGAAATTTAAATAGAAGAATCAATAAGAGATTAGATATATGTTTAGAATGCTCTAGTGATTTGAACTGTAGCTCTTTACACCTTTTGATTTGATAGAAATTCTTTTGAGTCCTTCTCTGGTTTTTGTTTGGAAAACATAGTGTCTTATGCTTTTTTGGTTTTCAGGTTCAACTTGATTAGCTTGAGGGAATGAGCAGCTCTTTGTAGTTCTTCACTCATTGACTGAAGTTCAGTTTGTGTTCTCTTCTTGTATGGATCTCTTTGTGTATGTCCAGTGTTAGAACATTCATTTTACCTTTTTGTGAACCTTCTTTTTCAATATGTTTTGCACATAATTTGTCCTTATTTTTATAGAATTCAGCTTCGGCAATGGGAATGATTACATTTTCATGGGTACTAGGTACGGTTCCCCGACAAGACAAAAACCCACATTAATTAACATTAAATGCATTAAAATCTTCAAATATGATCATTTCTTAATAAATAAATAATGTTGAAAAAGTAGAGTTTAAGAATCATTGACTGGGTCTTTCATCAGTAGCTCTCTATCTGTAGACTAGTATTGGTGGACTTTATATAGTTGTGAGATCCTATTAGTAGATCTTTTTTCTTGTACCGGTAGCTCCTTGTATCGGAAGCTGTTACTCTGTGTATCAGTAGCTCTATGTACCGTTGATTCCTTATATCGGTAGCTCTTGGTCTATTAGTAGCTCGCTTGTATCGGTGGCCCTTTTGTATCGGTGGTTGGTTTTGTATTCGTGACTCTGTATCGGTAAAATTTGTATCGGTATCTTGTGCATGTCGGGTAGTGTATATCAGTAAACTTTTTCTATTGGTAGCTCTACTTCTATCGGTAGCTATTTGTATCAGTGGACTTGATCTATCAGTGGCATGTCCTTACTAGTGGACTTATACAAACCAGTAGCTCTGCGTATCAGTGACCTTTTCTTATCGATGACTATGTATATAGGTAGACAAAGTACTGATAGATCTGTATTAGTACCTATAAGCATATCAGTGACTTTAACACTTATCTGATTTATGCAACACATGTCCGATTGAGTTAGAATTATTTCAAAATTCGTATAAACATAGATAAAAATTGATTAACATATTTCAAATATTATTTTAATATTATTATATGCCTGATAATAGAATGTCATTTATGAAATAATTAATATATAGATAAACATTAGTTCGGATTATCAAAGAATGTGAGATCATAACTGGGATTATCAAAACATGTGAGGTCAACAATATTGAAGTAAAATATTATACTATTATCATCATTTTAAGTGATGTAAATTACCTTTTTAAGCCTCATTGGTTTACCGATGTTTGATTCTAAACATTCACCATAACATGGCCTTTAAGTGTGTACAATGTATCACACTATGTTTTTAGGAATTAATTGTTTTTATAAAAAAAAATTAGTTGATGGATTTAATAACATGATAAACCAAGTTAATATTGACTTATAAATAGAACCAAGTTAATCATGCTCACTACACAACACAATCTTGTGATGTGTTACAAGAATTGATGAGTTTAAAAAACCATCATATATTGTAAATTATTTAAAAATGATCATTATACCCTATACATTAAAACTAATGATATGAATAATATAAAAAAATTTAAATATTATGAACAATTATTTTATATAAATTAATCTTACTACAGATACAAAACATAGTTTTTTAGTAATGTGTTTATATGTTTCGAAAATACAATTTTTTCAAAAAAAATTATGTCATTATGTTTTAAAATAATTAAATTAACTTTAAATAAAATTAGAAACTAAATTTGATAAAATAAAATTAATTACTTAATAAATATATTCATAATTATCAATGTTTAAATTTTGGTCATTTTTATGAAAAGTTTAACTATTTTATGAATAGTGAATTATAGAGAATTTTAATTTAAAACAACTTTTCCACATAATTTATTTATTAATGCTAAATTAAATTATATATTGGTTTTATATTATAATTAGTTCATTTATAATCAAAATAATAAAAATTATGACCTTTTAAAAATATTCAATTTGAAATTGGATAGAATTTTTTTAATCATTTAATCGTTATCCATAAAAAACCGTTGTTCTCATTACGTATACAAGAATAATTTTACATTATATTATTCCAATTATACCAATGGAATTTGGAAAAAATTTCATATTTTTAATTATAATTATTTATATTATCTAATAAGCTAAAATTTATATTTACTATAATGATTAGTGTGAAAACATAAAATTAATTAACATGTATAATTTTAATACATTGTTTCTCATAATTTACGTGTTTCAATTAAAATTAATTTTAAATACACATAATATTTTTATATAATGAATTAGAGACAATTTTTATAATTGGTGGGTTTAAATTATCTAATAATTAAAATTTTAATTATAGTATTAATGTATAAATTACCAAGGTAAATAAATGGATACATGTTTCCTTGGAAATATTAAACAAAAAAAATGAGTAAACTAAAAGACAAAGGAATTACATGATAAAATAGTTATTGATTTTTTGTGGTGAAGGTATTTATTGACCAATTAATACCCCCCTCAATAATTTTTCATTTTTTGGGAACAATTGTAAAGGTAGATCTCAAAATAGTGAATATGTTTGGGTATTTACAAGATTTCCACCCTTCCTCAATTATAAAAGGGAACTCACTCTCCCCCCTAATTCATGCCACATAATCCATTTGGGATTTTCCAAACCCTACAAATTTACTTAAAAAATTCAAAACCCTTATCCATTAAGACTAATGTTTTTCAGAAAAACCAATCCATGGAATTATTTTTCTGCAAACCTTACTAGGATACCCGAAGAAGAGGTAACATTAATCAATGTACATTTTTATTTTATTTCTTTATCCAACAAGATAAATTATTTTTATATACTTATTATACAATACTGTAATTATCATCCATAAAATTATATCTTGTTATGATATGCTATTGATCTAAAATCATCTTCACTTCTATCAAATGGGTGGTGAAATCATCGTTTGTGTGTATGGTGGACTATCCCCTTTCGATCCAATTTGGTTTAATTTTCAATTACCACCTATAAAGGATGGTAATAATGATGGATTTATTGCTTATATATAATATATATTATATTATTGATCCTATTATTAATTTTTAATTTTTATATCACACAAACCTTCATGAATTCTATTTTATGTGTATACGATAATTGTATTTGGGTGTATGGTGGATTACTGCTCCACAAAGTGATGTGATTAAATCAGTCTATACGTGGAATGTATAAAGGTCGAGTTTAATATAAATTTGAGATATATATGGAATTAAAATGAATTTATAATTATCATATATACCATTTATTTTTCAATCTATTAATGTGAAGAAGAAATGATAAAACAACTTCCATACGTACGTACAACCAACCATTTTTGTGAACAATGTATTTCATTTCCTAACTATAAATATTTTTTATTACAATAAATATTTTTATAAAAATATATATTATATTTATTTTATATTTATCATTATTGAAATTATATAACTATTATCAAATTAATAGGTATAAAAATATAAAAAATCAAAACATATATGAAAAATAGATGTTATTACTCAAAATGTAATGTTAACATGGACTTATTAATAAATGTTCAATAAATGATCAAAAAAATCATATATGATATGATATATAAAATTTAGGTTTTTAAATATATATATTATAAAAAAATATTTATTATACATGAGGTTTTAAATGTCAAACAGAATTCATAACATAATGTAAGGGATGTAAGACTTACTTTTAATTTATACAAGACAAATGCTATATTCATGACATTATTTTATTTAGTGTATATAATAATTATTAATTTATTCTATTATTCATTTATTTGACATTATTTATATTTAAATATCAATTTTAGGATCACTCATTCATTTGGTTCTGTGGTTCAAGGGATACCAAATCGGTAATAGATTTTAACCCAGTTTAACCTCATTTAGATGTATATTATCTTATGAACCTATATTAATTAGGATGTGTATATACAACATATTTGACATGTCATATAAAGAACTTATTAATCATAATGATAATTTACATTTCATTTTATAATATTCATTAATGGGGTTATCACTCAATGTTTCCAGAGTGGTAAATCTTTTATGTTATATCTCATCATTTATCAGGATTATTTATGATTATGTCTCTAATATTGAAATATCATGACCTACATCTCAATAATTCCTATGAAATTAATTATCCTATAATAATTCATGATAACATCATGTACTTTTACCTATTTCCACTTTTTTACTTATATTTATAAATATTATTTATTGATAATCCTACTTTATTTATCTTATAGGCCAGGAATCCATTTTTTGGAATTTTCATTAAAATGTATTCAAAAATACATTCAAATGAAATTTTAAGATAATTTTCAATGAATATTATTTTTTAAAAAATAATTTTCTAAAAATTCATTTCTATTATTTTCAAATATTCCATTTTGTGATTTGATTTTGTTTCCAAAAAATGTTTTCAAAATGATTTATTTTATATAAAAGGTTTTTCATAGTGGAATGGAAGTTTTCGTCAATAATTATTTTAAATTATTAATATATTTTCCATCTATGATTTCATATTTTTTCTGTTACATATTTTATATTGTGGATATGATATAAGTATAACAACGATATTCATTCTTAGAGTGGTTGAGGTTCTGATTTCATGATCTGTATAGATCCCATTTCACATTCATGAGTTATTCCAAAAGAAATTATTATGAAACTACTTCTGTCCCCAGGATATTCAATCAAGAAATTATTATGAAACCTGTCTCTTTTCCATAGGTTTTGAAAGGATAAACATTTTAGGAAACCCATATACATTCATGGGTTATTATTTGATGAATTTTTTTATATGGTAGAATAAATAAATATGGTTTTCATTATATGATGAGTGAAAACTATATCTACCTCCACTGAATTGGGTAAGGATCTTTATATCTCATTAGATAGTAATTTCTATAAACCTAGTACATTAATACATGGATTGAATGGTGATGTCAGTAGATACCATAAGAGATGTACATAACATGAAGTGAAATTTGTAGAGTAAAGGAATTTTTCTCGAATGATGTCCTTGTTAGTGAGCCATGGACATTATGTAAATGATTTTTTATGCTTATGTGTATAAAAAAAATTCAATTACTTATGGAAATTTTATGTTCTCATGGCCCATGTTTTTTGGTTTTAAAATGATTCATGTCTTATGAACTGCCAATATTTATACCATGTATCATGATTGTGATCTTTGATATGTAGGGTATTCTTTTAAAATATTATTCTCATGATCTCATACGCTTATCCAAATATTATTTTTATGTATCTCCCTTATTTACCCTTAATAAGAATTCACGCTCACTATTTATTATACTTCCTGTCCCTAGGTTCTGATGAAATTTATTATGTATTATCTGTCTATAAATGGTACTAGTTTTCATGAACATTCTGGGAGATAATGTTGATAAAAAATAGACCAGTTCTAATATCTAAATGTGTAAAAATAAATTTAATTATTATATCCCTAATAAATGTGTTTGTTTATTGTAATTAATATTCATAAAAATGATGAAATATCTATTTATGTTAAGTATAGCTGAATAAATATGTAATTTTTGGGAAACCACTATCATACATGTAATATGCTTCCAATTCCCAAAAATAAGAACAATATTCAAGAAGAATAGTCACCGAACATTGAATGAATATTTGATGATTTGATGACTCGACATATAGCCGATTGAGATAATTCCATTCTCTATAAACAATTTAATAAACCATTTTTGGCATAGTTTTTTGACTTATCTTCCAAATATATGCCTTTAACTCCAACCTCCCAAGGTAGTCATAATTTGTGATAGAAAAATATGGTGCAAAATAAGGAATTATAAACAAATCCGTAAAATTTTCCAAAACCTCGTCGATTTTATTCCCCTATTATTTAGTGGATATATATTTCCCCATCAATGAAAATTGTAAATACATTGAACAAAATATCCATAAGTCAGTGGTTACATTTTTACATTTCCATAGGATATAGGGAGTCACATCCTTGAAGAATTTTTTTTATATTTTTTAGTTAACTAGTTACACACTTGAAATTGACATTAAAACTAAAAAAATAAAATACACTGAGATACTAATTTGAGAATTCCATATTTCCCCATAGCATATCCTTGTATATAAATTAGATGTAATTCATAGTATCTTGGGGAAAATAAAACATAAGAATGGGGTGATCTCAGATACTCATAATGAGTAATAATAAAATGAATGTTTTTATGAATAAATATGAATAATAAATCTGTCCTTGAAAATAATAGATATATATTCCAATAAATAAATTACATAATCCTAATATTTTAAGAATACAAAATTATCAAATAATTCCATATAACCAATCACATGATCATGAAAATTATCATAAGATATGATTAATAATTGAATAAAAACATATACATTAAAAAATGTTCTCATAATGAGGGAATCCATAATGATAGACATCTGAAACATACTGTCATGAAAATTCATAATACAGTTGAAAACTAGGGGTAAAAAACCCTTAAATTTGTCAACTTTATTTGTCTCATGAGACCTACAGATTCATCGAGGTGATTATTAATTTGTAGACCCACACATAAATTAATAATTCCAATGAATTCATTATAGGAATATGGTGAAACATAATCAAAATATAAATTCATATTGAAATGACAAACATTCAAAATTTTCCCACATTCCCCAATTAATAAACATAATCAATAGAAATTATGAATAATATGGAGAATGGTATTATAATAGTATGTCCTTGTAAACTAATTCTAAAACATCTAGAGAAATATTTAATATATAGTCATTACATCAAATTCACAATAAATCATAATGTAAAATTTGTGTTATTATTTTAAATGATTAGAAAAACAATAAAAACACCATTAATAAAACTCTTGAGTAAAATATCATTTTCATTTTGAAAATAAATATTTAAAAATAATATATCATAAAATATTTTGTTAATAATTTATTTCAAAATAAGTTTGGAAACATGTAAAAAAATCATTAAAATATTGTGTTTTTATTAACGTAGTAAATTCAATGCATGTCGTAGTCATTATAACAAAAATTCCATTCATATTATTGGTAAAATACAAGTGGGAATTATTTTCAAAATAAAATTAATATTCCATTAAATTTTAAAAAAAATAATACCTAGGTAAAAACATAGTTTATAAATTATTTTTATAATGATAAAAACATTTTTTAAATTATTTTTATAAAACTTAATTTCGGAAAAAAATGATTTTAGAACTAAGAGAGAAATAAAGTATATTTTTCATAAAAATATATTCATAATAATTTTATGTATGAAATAAAGGAATATATAATGATTAATTTAAAAGTTTATGTAATGATCAGGAAATTCATTATATATTATTTATTTATATATAATTATTTAGACACCAAAAAATTTGATGTCACGTGATTCCAAGGCCCGGAGTGCCCAAAATGATCCATTGAAAAATGTTAAGCGGTAAATATCGCGTAAGATTATTTTCATAATAATGTGGAATAACTCTTAAATGGATGCCGAGATAAAATATTTGAGAGGATTGTTGTGTTTAAGATGGCTGATTTACCCTATGTGTATCTTAAGTTTAGTCGGTGCAGGCCTCCAGTGAGTAAAACCGCAAAGGGAATAACTGTAAAAGAAAATAATAAATAAAATTATTATATTTTTCAAGTGCTTACAACTCACGAACGGTGACTCAGATTAAAAATTGGAGACCACAGCTGAGCTCATGAGGGTGTTCATTCCTTAGGACGATCATAACATTGGACGGTGCTGGCCAACAATGGAATATAGTTTTTTTGTCAGAAATAAAATAATTAAGTCACAATTATTTTATTTTAAAATCCTTATAACTCCTAAATGGTAAAATGGATTGTAAACTTGAGTTTACCATTGATCTTTTGAGGGTGTGTTCCTCTTAGGCGGTTCCCAACATCGACTGGCACGGGTCGATGGTGACTGTTAATAATATTTGAACTTTTTTATGGTACATTCAAAAAAACATGTGAGCGGGGATTTCTATCTTTTGAACTAGTGCTCAGATTGAAAATATAAGGGCAGCATGGAATTCTAAGTGCTGAGATTCAATTAGGAGAATCATAACTTAGACCAGAAATGGTCGGACAAAAAAGATAATTTTTGGACCTTTCATAAAAAAATAATAAAATAACAAATTAAGTTGTTTTATTCTTTCTGCAACCATTGATTTTCGGATAGTGGGAATGTAGTATAATGAAGGAAATTAAATAATATGCATTTAATGAAACATCTATATGGATGTGTAACCACAATGTTCATGGATTAAAGGTTCATTCATTGTAGTTCATTAGAAAACTTTATTAATGAACGAAACATGGTGCAATTTTATTTATTTAATCAAATTGTTGTCAATCATTTTGAAAGCCATGGGAGAATCCTCTGCCATGATGCTTATGAATTTCCTCTCCAATGAAGAATGTTGATTGAGCGAAGATCATTGGAGGAATTGAACCGGGCGATGACGAGCACCAGCAAACGCGAAACATCTATGAATGAGAATCTTCTCCTTCATCCACAATGTCGATTCCAGGTAGGGGGTTTACATGTTTAATATACCCATTCCACGTTCTTGATTAATATGATGAACATGGATCATCAAACCAACGGTTTGATATGTGTTTCATTCTTTTTTACAGGAGGTTGATTTGAGTTTTCATTAAGGATTTTTAATGATTATTATTCTTCCTCCTGTTCATGTGCTTACGCGGAGGGAGCATGCCAATATGAACAAGGCCCATACCCTCCTCTATTATTTGTTTATATGATTTCATTTTGTGCAACTGGGAAATGTAATATAAATGTAATTTCAAGGGCTTCGTAGTGAAGGCGACAACCCAAGGTCTCGAAGTCGCAGACATGAAACGAAACGGACCACAAGAGCATCTCCAGTAGTCCGGATAAGTAACCACCAACACGACACCACCGGCGGCAGTCGCCAGCTGAGCCAGCTACATGGAGAGGTGGCTCCCATAGGTGTAGTGGTGGTGGAATGGAGAGGCTCTGATGAACCTTGTGGGAAAGGGAGGGGCCCGCTTTGGCCGCTCTGCTTAAGCATTGGACATCTCCATCCAATCATTTCAGAAGGGGGGCGGTGCCCCACAGGTTCCGCCAACTAGATGAACCTACAACATCACATCAATTCGGAATGTCTAGAAACATGTCGGGTCTCTATTGCACTTCCAGACCCACCATTCGGGCCTTGTCCGCCAACCAGGTCGGACCTGCCAGTAGGGCTGGACCCATGGCCCCAATGGGTTGACCGGTCCGAACTCGAACCCGACCAAACCTGTTTCTCTGAAATGTATGTATCTCGAAAACTAGGCATCCAATTGGTGCTGGAACCCTATAGAAGATTACATCCTTTTGAGATAATCCACTTTTGTTTTGGAGAAAGTTGGGGTATGGCCGAGTTGGATCGAACTCAAATCCAACCTTCCCCTTGGTTCTAAAATGCCCATAACATACAGAACGAGCATTCGATTGATGCTTCCTCTCTTGCGTTGAAACGCTTATGACATAGCGGTTCTCAGGGTGTTTTCTCTGTGGGACTTTGTGGTAGTTGAGGTATGACCAATGAATTGAGGAGCTAAATCTTTGAAACTCAAGTGAATCAAGTAATGGAATATTGTGCCTGGCTATCATTTGAAGGGAGACCCATTGTTTATTGGCATCAGAGAGACCCAATTTTGATCAACAGTTATGTGATCTGACTAGGACCATCCTTAGAGCAGCCCATAATGGATCATAGACTTATGACCTTGTGTGGATCAACAACATATGAACCTTTGTGGATCGACAACATACAACCCTACATGGATCAGTAGTAGAACGACCCTATGAGGACCAGAATTAGAGTGTCCCTTCGTGGATCAACAACTGACGACCCTTTGAGGATCAACGAATTATGAACCTATGTGTATTGATGACTTACGTCCCTATGTGGATGGAAGACATACTATATTGCGTGGATCGGTGACTTACGCCCCTGAAGGGATCCTCAATAGAATGACTTCGGCGTGGCTTAGTAGTGAAACTTTTCATTGGAATAAGATTATTTAGATTTATGACTAATAATAATTATTCAAATTATTTACGTTATATACCTAGGGTGAGATGTTCCATTTACTTTGTGCTATGTGGTTGATGTCTTTCTTGGTGGTTTTAACTTTGATGTATTTTTTGCATTGTGGTTTTTTCATTTGCAGATTATCGAGAGTCCTTAGGGTGTCTTGGGGTCCCTACTGAGTACTATTATACACAAACTTGCTTGGGCTTCGCCTGCACATGTTGTGTCTGGTGCAGACATTCCACATTTCGATATAGGTGCCCAAGGGGAAGGGACATATGGACACTATGACGATAGACTTTGTGGTCTAGGACTAGGTAGGGCCTATTATGACTAGGTGTGTAGGAAATACTAATTTATCTTCTAGTAGTTTCACTACTCTCACAATCAGGTGGGGTTTTCCGCGGATGGCCCTTAATGTTTCTTTTTTTTTTACTTTACAATTTTCAGTTCCTTGATGGGTTTTTATTCTAGCCCACATATATTCACTTGTACATGCACTCAGCCTTGTTTTAGTGGTATAATTTTTCCCCCATTCATTGGGATTGGATTTTGTTGAACGTGTTTGTGTGTGTGTGCATGTTTAAATTCAATGCCCTACCATTTTTGGGTTTTACCTTTTTAGTGCTAGTCACCAACCCCTGGATTATGGAATTCCATCTTGGGCTTGTCACATTACGAGCCTTGGGGGACGAGTCATGACAATGTGGTATCATAAGGTGTTCAGTTCTACCAAAAGAACTAAAAGTATGTATTTTTAATGGGGGTATGGATGTTAAGTGTCTTCAGTTCATATTTCACCCTAGGGAGTCTAGTGTTAGTACGGCGTCCGACATACCCATACACCCGGACCCTGATTTTTTTTTCAGAATTGGTACATAAAAACAGTAGTTTCATGTGTTTTAAATTTTTTTTTATCTTGATCTCTTTTGAGTCAGCTCAATAGGTATAACATAATCACCATGGTTTATCTTTATACAATTTCACGGGGCGTCCATATAGACATCTATCCAGGATTCCAATGTGTGACCATGAATAATTTTCCACAGAGTGATGAGACATCAGTACAAGGACTGTTTTCTGAGATTGTTCCTTCAAGATGTTTCCCAACAGTACCACTTCCTATTGTTCATCAGTTACTACCGGCACTACCGGTATAGAAAAAATGTAGAACAAGTTCTTTACAGATGTTTAGGTGATAGACATCCATCGTTTTTTGAGGATAGCCTAACTCACATATGGCTAATGACTGTCCTGAGGTGGTGAATATGTTTCCATCTAGCTAGGGAACCATTAGATCAGATGAATGTCTTAGTCGTGAGCATTCTCAATGGCTCATTAGGGAAATATCAAGGTTTATATTACCCCTATATAATGATTTGTTGACTTTTACATGGACAGATCTTGAGAACCTTCCTCAAAAAATGTTGACTCTTTCCATAAAAAAATCTAAGGGTTTTGTGTTCCAATGATAATCTATAGTTTCGATAGGAAGACATGTCGGTAACTAAGTATTCGTCAAGAAAAACCGACCATTACATGTATTCAATTAATATAATATGACCAGGGATTCCGTGCTCATACATCAGAGCGGGATGTGTTTTGGGATATTCAATCTCGCACTATTTTTCTGTGCATTCCTACTAATGATAGGGTGCTATTGGAAACCTTTTTAGTTGAATTTATTTGGCTGAGAAGACATATCTAGTGAATGTCAGCAGTGGGAAAGTAGGAAACTGACATCGGTCTCAAAGACATGGATGTGTAAAATATTTTGGGAAGATAAAGTGATACAGACATGTGAATCTGTTGGGAAGTAAAAGTATAAGAGGATCTAGGATAACATAATGAGGTGGTATACATTTTGACATGTTACTACCACCACCCCAATTTGGTCCCCACCAAGATCAGGAAATTGGAGGACATGAGAAGGGAGTAGTTGTATGCGGTCAAGGAGAATGACCCAATAGCTCCATGAAAGATTTTAGGTGTAGTTTTTTTCTACCACTAGCTTTGGTATTAATATATATAGGTACTAATTAGTCCTTCATTTCATGATTCTTGTTCAAGACATAGAGCTTCCAGTTAAACTGTCGACTTGAACCTTACTTCTAGAGATACATATTGGTGGAGTCTCGATAATCAGGCTTATGATGACTATGTGATATGACCCTTGAGGTATGAGATTTAGTTTGGACCACTAGGTGGATGCATCAAGGCCTTGCGATGTTAGTTGGGGTACGAAGTAGACCTCCACAGTTCATCATGAGATTGAATATTTTAGTAAAATAGATGTGGTATATCAATAGAATTTGAATGGGGTTTTCCATGGTTAGTGAAAAAGGATGTGCAGATAGCATGAGATAAACTCTTGCATAGGAGGGGTAGTTGTTCACTCTTGAGTTAGTCAACCTTACCCGCATGGTAGCTAGTGTTTTGATATTTATGTTCCCAACAGTACTGCTTGAGTATGGGAACATCCTTTCAAAATATATTTCCTGGATTACATCCCCATAGGGAGAGTAACTTCTTCATGGGCTTGTACCCATAGATGACATTGATATCTACAATTACATATCTATTTTCTCTGACAGAGATCCGGGAGCTGAGAGTATAGTTAGGAGATTTGTAGAGGAAGGGCATAGTAAGACCCAATGTTTGAGGTTATGTGTTGATTACCCACACATTAACAAATTGGTTTTGGAGAATGATGACCCACTAATAAAGGGTCGATGGGCACATCAATAATTTAAAAGGGGTGGCCTTTCGTCTGGATGGAATGGTTCATATAAGCCATATAACAGTTGAGACACCGGTGATGTTTGGAGTTTCTCTAGGACTATTACCTTTAGATAGTATATAATCCTCAGAAGGCGTCATGGGGGAGGATGCGCTCAGTAAGTGGTCAAATTTATAGCTGATAAGTGAGGCGATAGATCATCTAGTCGAGATGCTGATATCCTTCATAGATGATGTTGGAGAAGCTTACCTCGAGTCTAAGACTATCACTCCACCCACTCCTATAGTGATTTAAGTAGGCAAAACTTGTGGATGTTGACTACAAGATCCAACGTGATCAGATATCCTCAAGATAGGATCATGATGGATTTTCAATAGTTTGGGATCACATTATCCTTTCTATAGGATACACCATGGTACAAGTGACATTATGGGAGGAGGTGTTGAGGGAATTCCATACATCCCCATTGGCGCGACATCTTGGTGTGGTGAAGATGTACTAGGATCTCCAACGTCAATACTGGTTTCCAGGTATGAAGAAATAATTGGTAGAGTTAGTTTCACAATGCCACACTTATCATCAAGTGATATTTGAGCATCAGGTTCCATCACGCTTCAGCACAACTTATTTACCCCTAGACAGATGGTCCGATGGAGCAGACCATATAGACCATAGAGGACATGTTTCATGCTTGTGTCCTATATTTTAGTCATAGTTGGAAAGACTACCCACCACTAGAGGAGTTTTCATAAAAAAATAACTATCACTACACCATTGGAATGGAACCATTTGAGGCCTTATATAGGAGGCCATGCCGATCACCTCTTTGCTGGACAGAACCAGGGGAGTCATCACTCATGGGTCTATAGTTGGTATGGGATACCACTGAGAAGGTGAAGATCATCTAGGAGTGGATGAGGACTACACTAAGAAGACAAATTTCTTGTATAAAAAAGATACGTAGACCCATGAAATTTGAGGAGGGGACCATGTTTTCCTCTAGGTCTCTCCCCAAAGAGAATTGCAGTGATTTTGCTGGGTGGACATATTTCATTGAAGTTCATCATTCCATTCTAAATCCTCAGTAGAGTTGGTGAGATGGAATACCGCCTAGCTCTTCCCCCACATATGCACATGGTGAATACTGATTTATATGTGTCACAACTGAGGAGATACGTGCATGATCTGGCACAAGTCATCGACTTGGGCGAGCTGGACATTGAATAGGGGGAGGCTTTTTTGGAGTTCTCGGTTGAGATAGAGGATCGACAGGAGCAGGTCCTTCATGGACAATCCTTCCCATTTGTGTGTGTTCAGTGGTAGTATATGAACCTCCAAGAGAGCATATATGAGTTGGTGGATCAGATCCATTCCTTGTACCCCAAAGTGTTACCTTATCTTTTGTTGTGTCTTTTGGGGACATTAATCACTGAGGCGGGGAGAATTAAATGACCCATAAATTCTGTATAATGATTTTATTTATATGGAATTATTTTGAGACTATGAAATCTGAAGACATATGATTCTGAGGTCTGAAGTGCCTGAAATGATCTGTCGAAATATTTTATTCATTAAATTGTGAGTGTGAGCAGTTTCATGAAAACGAGTATTATCTTTTAAATGGGCTCCCAAATTAGAAATCTAAGGGCACCATTGCATTAATAATGGTCTGTTTACCCTAGGAATAAATTATGTTTAGTCGGTGCAGGCCTCCAGTGAGAAAACACAAAAATGACATAACCGTATAAAAATAATTAAATAAAATTATTTTATTTTTTAAATTCTTATAACTCACGAATGGTGACTCTAATTAAAAGTTATTGACCACTACTAAGGTCATGAAGGTATGATTTTCATTGGAATATCCTAATATTTTCCAGCAAGGGCCAACTTTGGATGTTAGAATTTGGTCATAAGTAAAATAATTATGTAATAATTTTTCAATTGTAAAATAATTTTTACTTGTAAAATTTTACTCAGATTGAAAATACGAGAGTACCATTGATCTTGTGAGGGTGCGTTCTCATTAGGTGGAGCCTGTCCTCAACTGGTGTAGGTTGAGGGTGACTATTAATAAATTTTTATGTTTTTTTAAGAAACTTTCTACAAACATGGGAGTGAGAATTGATATCTTTTGAACCGGTTCTTAGATTGAATATATGAAGTTTCCATTGATTTTGTAGTGCCAGGATTCTATAAGGTGAAGCTTAACTTTGACTAGTAAGTGTCAGATGAAAATGAAAATTTTTGGACATGTTAGAGAAAAATAATAATAAAATAACTAAATGAGTTATTTTATTCATTCTAAAACCATTTAGGGTGGATGGTGGGGCTGTAGTGTAATGACAGAAAATAAATAATAGGAATTTAATGACACATCCATTTAGATTTCTCACCGAAAATATTTTGGATTAAAGGATCCTTAATTGTAGTTAATTAAGAAACCAGATTAATGAACTCAATGTGGTTCAATTTTTTTATTTAATCAAACTGTGGTCAAGAATTTTGTTAACTTAAGAAGAAGCCTCTATCATGACGCTAATAAATTTCCTCTCTAATGAAGAAGGCCGATTGAGCGATGATTATTAGAGGAATAGAAATCGGTGATTATTAGTGCCATGAAATTTGGAATGTTTATCAATGTGAATCTTCTCCTTTGTTTGCAACACCAATTCCAAGTATGGAGTTTATGTGTTTAACATCCCTCTTTATCCATTCATGATTAATATGATGAATGCTGATCAACCATCCAACAGGATTATCCATGTATCGTTTTTTATTACGGGAGTTTGATGTGTGGTTTCATTATGGGGTTCTAATGATTATTATTCTTCCCCATGCTCAAGAATTGACGCGGATGGCACTGGCCAATCCGAACAACACCTATACCCTCTGCTATTTTTTGTTTATATGAATTCATTGTGTACAACTCAGTAATGTATTAGTAAGTCAATTCTGAGGGCTTCGTAGTGAAGGCAACAACCTTGGATGCCCGTAGGCACATATGGGAAAAGAAAATAGACCACCAGATCAACTCTACTGGCCCGTAGATGCAATCGCCAGTGCAGCGGTGCTAGAAACCGATGGCTGCGGCCGACCAAGTCAGCCTCATTGAGAGGCAGTGCCTGTAGTCGTCGCCGCGACAAGAGTCGTGGTCAGTCAGGATGCAATGGTGGAATGGCACGGTGTCGATGTGCTGCATGGGAGGGGAACGACCTGCGTGTGATCCCCGACTAGACCAATAGTCGGCTCCAGCTAGTAGTTTACAAAGGGGCGGGCTAGCTGGAAGAACCAGACATGATGCGTCCAGTCAGCGCATCCAACAACTAGCCCACAACAGGCTGGGTCTTCTAGGAAGGGCAGGGACTACCTGTAGGGCCAGGCCCGCTAGCCGGTCTGGGACTACCAATTTGGCTAGAGTAGCAAGTCGTGCCAGACCCGACAGGTCCTATTTTGATAAAACAGACGTCTCTCACAAATTGGGCGTCTAATTGAAACATCGTATCTGGCGTTACAACCCTATGGACAATAGGTCCTTTTGAGATACTCTATATGGGTTTTGATTATTATTGGAGTACAACCAATTTGGATCGAACTAGAATCCAACTACGCCCTCAGTACTAAAATACATAAAACATACAGAACAGATGTATGATTGGTTCGCCTTCAATTGCATTGGAATCCTTATTAAATGGAGGTTGTTCAGGTTACTTCTTTGTGGGACTTTGTGGCTGTTTATTTTTGACTGATGCCTTTAGGATAAATAAAATAAGTAACCCATGTGCACAAAGTATGAGAATCATGTGACTGGATTTCATGTTTTTAGAGACCCTTTGTCGATATGTATTAGAGCGACCCTATGTGGATCAAAAGTAGCAAGAGATGAAGAGAAACAGCCTTAGAGTTGCCCATCGTGGATCAGTGACATACGACCCTATGTGGTTCGTTGACTTATGACCATGTGTGGATTAGTAGTAGTGCATCCTGATGAGGACCAGGCTAAGAGCATCCCATTGTGGATCAGTGACTTACAACCCTGTGTGGATTAATTACTTACGACCCAATGTGAATAGAAAACTTACAACCCTATATGGATTAGAAGTAGAGAGACCTAATGAGGACCAGCCTTAGTGTGTCCTATCGTGGATTAGTGACATACGAGCCTATGGGGATCGATTACTGACGACCCTGTGTGGATTGACAACTTATGACATAATGTGGATCGACGACATATGACCTTATGTTTATCGGTGACTTACAAATATTTGTGGATCGACAATAGAATGAATTCTTTGGGGTTTAGTAGTGTAACTTCTCAATTGAATAAGATGATTTAGTGTTACAAATAATCATCATTATTTCTATTCATTAGGTTATATACCTGGTGTGAGCTGCCTCATTTACATTGTGATATGTGGCTGAGGTCTTTCTTAGAGGTTTTACCTATAAGACTTTTTTTCATTGTGGTTTTTCCCTTTTTGGATTACCGAGAGACATTTGGGGGTCTCGGGGTCCCTACTAAGTATTGTTATACTCACCCCTGCATAGGCATCGTCCGTACCTATTGTGTCTGGTACATACGTTCGATGTTTCAATAGAGGTGCTCAAGGGGACGTGATAGACAGACACTATGATGGTGGACATAGTGGCCTAAGAACATGTGGGGCTCAGTAGGACCAAGCATGTAGGATATACTACTCTAGATTCTAGTACCTTCAATACTCACATGATCAGGTGGGGTTTTCCACGTATAGCCATCAAAGTTTAATTTTTTACATTACGACTTTCATTTCATTGTTGGGTTTTTATTCTGAACCACATACTTTCACTTGTACTTGACCATAGACTTATTTTAGTGGAATAATTATTTCCCCCTTTAATTGTGTTTGGATGTGGTTGGACGTGTGTGTTTGTACAAGTTTAAATTAAATTCCCTCCCATTGTTGGGTTTCTCTTTTCCGGTGATAGTCACCAACCTCTGACCTATGGAAGGCAGGCATGGGGTAGTCACAACATGGGCCCATGAGGACGGGTCATGAATGTTTATTATTGAATAGAGTTGAATAAAATTCATGATTTTCACGAGTTTTAGATACTAATATTTAATTATCATGATTTTAATCTTTACCAATATCAATGAACGATAATATTCTAAAATATACCATCACAACATTAGAAACATTTCAATTGTATGCCACATAAAAGAAATATCTTCATCCAAAACATTAAATTACTTGGATTTTAAAGAATTTTTTGTGTGATATATTAATGGGGTACTATAAATATGATAGAAAACACACTGTGATAAATATGGCATATGTCTCACATATGTAAGAGTGAGATGAGAAACATATACATCAAATGACATTTCATTAAAATGTTTTTTTACATATCATTATATATATATATATATTTATTATAAATCAATAATAGAACCATACCCATACATTTCATACCATAAATTATTTATTCATAGTATTTTGTGAAATATTTATTAATAATTCTTTGTTAAATCACAGTTTCAAGTGATAATTGATTCAATTTTCATATATTATTGGGTTAAGAAATTTTTCAATTTTTACATTGATCTTGTTAACATAAGATTAATAATTTAAAAAATGTTATAAATTTCATTTATCTTCATAATAATTTTATTTATTGTAATTAAGAAAAATTAATGGTATCAAATGCATGACATCATTCATGGAATGGTAGGACATACATACTCATGAATGTTGTTTCCATTTTCATAATTGATAGAATGAAGAGAGGATTAAAATTAATTAAAATTTATATAATAATAATTATTTTTTATATATAATTTATGTTGATCAAATACATCATTAATACTATCCATGAAAATAAAATAAAAATAAAATTCAAATATCTACATGGAGGTAGTTGTCCACATGTAAACACGAGTGATATTCTTGTTATCCAATAAATTGGAAGTTAATAATTTTGATATGTTATTATAATTATAGAATTTTTAGGTAATAAATATAACATATATTCTTTAAATTTATCCTTAAAACCTTCCATGTATAGGGTTATAAAAAAACAAATCATATCGCTTCTCTAGGTAGTAGTATGACGTACTCATGAGAAACATTATCATACCTCCCATCACATGTAATGTAAAAAGGTGTATGTGATAACATATTTAAATAATTATAGTAATTTCATAAATATCTTATAGATATATATGGATCTTAAATCCATCATTATATCCATCATTGAAAGGTGGAGATGGAAAATAAATTACATAGATTTATGAGGCAGCATTCCTCCATACATCTGATCAGCAGTTTCGTTTCTGATTTTATGGAATTGGAGATATAATTGTGTTATTCCTTGAACATATTAATATATCATTATATAGGATATACTATTATTATTATATTAACATAGCTTTGTATGATTCAATTGTGTAGGAAGTTCAAATTAAACAAATACACACATTTAAGAATTTTACCCCTTCTCTAGAGAGACACTTTATATTTATAAATAAATAATTCATATGAGGGATTAATAATAAAAATAAGTAATATATGATTTTTTAGGGAATTAAAAATATTATTTGTGCATGTATTGTCTGAATTTTGTTTTGAACATTATATGTGGAGGAGAGTTGTCGTTTATAAATAGGGGGATGACCGACATGGTTTTTTGTAAAATATAATGTGATACCCACGTTTTTATCATGAAAAATGATTAATAATGGGTCATTATCAGACAATATTTATGATATTTTTGAAATATGGTCATAAAATAATTTTTGGAATTTTGTTAGGTCAGTTTCAATACATATTTTTTTAGTTTGTCCCTTAGTAAAATATTTTTTACCTCAACCACTGTATTTAATTGTAACTATTCCCAATATTCAATATGTTAAAAATTTATTTTTACCATATTAGATAATATAAATTATAGATGTTTCCAATATACATTCCATGTTTTCTAAATTCATTTTAGGGATTTTGAAAAATCCAATTTAAAATTATACCTGCAAACCCATCAAACAAATGGATTCAATATGAAATTAATTGAAATAAAATAAAGAAGATAAATTGAATCCTAATTAATAAATTTTACTTTAAAATAATTTAAAATATAATTTAACATTGTATATAATTTAATATAAAATTATGTTTCCATTAAAAATCCGTATTTTTCACTATTTATAAAAAATGTATGTTTTTTATAAAAATACCAAAAATTAATCAAATGATAATTTTGATATATAGATTTCAAAAATGATGTTTATTTTTCCTGAAAAAATTTCTTATCTTTGTAAAAAATAATTTTAAATCTTGTTAATACACCTTGATTAAACTGTCTTTTAGGAAAATACAGTATTTAAGTTAATAGTTCATTCTCTTTTGTATAATTTTTCCTATTATTTATAATAAATTGATAAAAATGGGTTTATTTTATATATGATTAATGAATATAATTTTCATAATTATTTGTTAGTAATTATATCCACTAATTTAATTACCCGTTTATAAAGGTATACTACACTATGTATCATTTGTACTTGGGATTTGATGTTCCTAAAGCAATCAGTGAGAATGGATTTATATAAATGGAAATATATTATAATATATTCAACTTTTACGTACTCTTATAATTTTGATATTTCATGTCATATATGCTATTGAATATGATTTTCATCTTTTAAAATCGCAGGGAATTACATTTTTCCTACTTAAATCAATATGATCCTCATAATTTGATCTAAAAAATTAAGGGTCTAATTGTTTAAAATAGATTTGATAGAATCGCACACAAGAAAAAAGGTTAATAAGACATCATTTTAATGAGGTATAATGGAAAGTATAATTTTTTGTATCATAAAACATAATTAGGACTCCAAATAGAACGAAATTGGTTGGATGTGATGATATGGACAAAGAGGAAAAACGTAAATAATTATGCAGAGTGATAAAGATTGTTGATAAAAATGGGCGATCCAGTCAATTTTAAAGAAAGAAAAACCATATATATGTGATGATTTAAAAGGCCAGTTGATTCATCAAATAATAAATTAATATGTAAATAATAATGTTTCAACATCCTTTTTATAATTTTGAGGAATTATATTAATAACATGATAGATAATCCAAGAAAATATACTTACATAATATAATTTTAAAAATATATTCATCATTTTGTAAAACATAATTCCTTACTCCATGAAATGAATATCAATGATGATTCATTTACCTCAAATATCTATAATTAAATTTTAAATGATCACAGGATCTATATATTATTAACATGATACTTCTCAAATCTTTGCTAAAACCAAATTTATTTATTAAATATAAAACAATAATATATAGTACCTCAATAGTATCTCTGATAATTTTTCATAATCCTTTTCAAAAAAATTTATCCTTTGGAATTTTCCAAAATATGATTGACTAAACTCAAACTCCATAATTTTTGAAGGTCACTAAATCAATATTAGATTCCCCTTTAAAAACATGGCTCTTAATATTCCATCACAATGATTTCAATAGCCATATCAGTATAAAGTATTAATAAAAACCTTTATGCTTCCAAAAAATAATTTCTTATTTCCTCGTCAAATATAATATCAAATTATCTAATTTTTTCAATAATTCCAAAAAATGAAGTAAACTATGTAAAATTTAACATAAACCATAATGTCACTACGAAATTTTACGATAAAAAATACCATCCCATTAACATTTCTTTGTCATTTTTATAGCAGCATATGGCATGTTTTTATGTTTAATCACCCATTAATATTGTGTTTTCCAAAATGATTAACTTTCCAATGTATCACATTTCTTGGTCATCTCTTCAATTCAACATATTCAATAAAATAATTGATAAAAAATTATTGTAGTCTAATCCTTATTATGTGTATATCATTGATTATAATTTTATAAAAAATAATCCCTAAATCTAAATATGCATGAACATTAATTAGTCCACTTTATCTATTATAACAGAACAAACATGACAATGATCATGTGGCTTATTTTAAGGAATGTTCAATTGATTATTAGTTAATACATTTTTATAGTTCCCCATCTCTTTATAGTTAAATAGATTTACTTTGAAAATTTATTGATATACCTAAATTTAATGAACATGGTGGAATTTCTCTATACATTTTTTGTAAACCCCTATTCATCTCAAACAATTATCACTTTGATTCCTTCCAAAATTATCACATGTGAGATTTGGTTTTTAATTTTTCACCTTCCATATATTTTTTTTGTGTTTTACACCTCCTCTCTTTCATGCATTTTAATCTATATGACTTGTAAAATTCAATATATCTATTTGAACCATAGGATTCTATGTCCATGTATGATTAGAAATCTTATAATACTTTTTCCCTTCATATAATATTCTGAATTCCATCAAATAAATAGTCTATCATTCTCTTTGGATTACATAAGAAATCCTTACCTTTCATTTGTTCCTTTAAATGTTTTTTACATGCATAGAATCATTTTCATCTTCCATTGGACTTATATTCTAGAATTTTCTCTCCAAATCTGCTTATTTCTCATGAGGAAAAGATATTTACAATAAGTGTACCTTAAAATCCTTCCATTCCATTTTCCTTATTTATTCATTATACTTAGTTTTTTGAAACAATGAATATCATTTTTCTACATCTCTTGAGAGATTATAAACTAGCATAACAACTTTCTCCATTCACTTCTTCCTAATGTGACATATATCGTATATAAGAAACTAATCAATTAATCATCTACAAATAGATTTATAGTCTCATTAAAAGATAAAGGTTACTAATTTATAATTTTTTATAACATTTTTAAGCCATGTGGTGGATCAGCAGGCCTATACATATTGGATAGGTTATTTTTCCTAATATGAGTATTTTTCACAAATATGGTTCTTATTTGATCAGTTATAGTTATAACTCCATCTTTATTGTCATTGCAGTGTGGGAAATCCATACATGTGGTATGTGAATTGATATTTGTTCTATACCATCCTATAGGATCCATTTAAAAATAGTAGAATACCGTTTATTGGATCATAAAAATATGAATCATAATGTATATTCCCAAAATAAGTGAAACACATAACATAAATTTGAAAATTTCACATAGAAAATCTCATTCATAAATATGGTTACTTCGAGAATGTTTTTAAATCATATTTTTATAATAGTTATTCACAATGGTTGGTAATGATAACATGAATTATCCAAATCATATCCAATGGGAATGTGAAACCAGGTGCATAGTAAGGCCCACTTTTATGTACCCAGTATCATTTGTGTCACGCTTGATGCAACATTTTTCATAGATATTACCCATACATTCAAATGTTTCAGAACTACATCCACATTTATTATCTATAAAAGGATGTATTTCTTGGATTGACCACATAACATATACTATAAAAATCATGATGTTCTTATGTACATATCCTCATTATCTATCATAGGGTTCTGCTCCCTAATATATGTTTTTATAAATCTACTTCCCACAGTTTCTACTAGACATAATTTGATTTAAACTGAAACTAACCTAACCCTCATTTCCTAGATATGGTAGTGAAATTATTGCATTGGAAAAAGTTACATGGAATCACTTCCCAATGGAATATATAGTCTATATGTATTGGTAAACTAGATACATACATGAAATTCACATTTTAATTAAAAATATAAAATAAAGAAATAGTTTTCTTAGAAGATACAATTTTCCACTTATCATATCCCTTTATATATAATACAAAAAACTACCTTGTATACTTTGGAAAAAAATGTTGGAATAGGGTGGTACTATATGCTCTTTAATCATAAGAGTATATTGTAATATATCCTGGGAAAATAAGCATAATCAATATGGATATTTGAATTACAAAAACATGTTTCCTTCAATAGATTACATGAGAATAATGTGGAAGGAATAAAAAATGATCAAACAAATCAATATAAATAATCACATGATCACGATACATAATAATGGATGGTAAAAATAATCAAATGTTCCCAAAGACATCAAAAATACCTCTTATTGAAGGCATACATAATTTGGGACATCTAAATCATACTATCAATACATCTCAGTAGATAGTTGAATACTATGGGGAAACCCCATTAAATTAGGAAAACTAAATTGTCCCATGATTCCTACAGATGCAATGATGGGTACGTAAATACAGTAACCAAATGACACATAATAATCCTAACTAATTAATTATATTAATGGGGGTGAATAATTATCAAAATAAAAATTCATATTGGAGAAACTATTATATGAATTCTTAATAAATTCCCCAATAAATAAACACAATCATATGTTATTCAAAGTAATATGGTGGACGGTATGAAAATAGTAAATCCTAGATGACTAATCATAAACTATATAGATAAATAATCAGTATGGAATCATTATAACATATTTTCAATTGAAAATATGGTATAATTAGGGTTTTTTATTAATATAAGAACCACATAAATTATATTAAATACATTCTTGAAGAAAATATATGTTTCATTTTGAAAATCATCATTTCAAAATAAAATATTAAAAAATAAAGACATTTTTCATTTAAAATAACCTTTGGGTCTTGTATAATAATCTTTAAAACATCTATTGGTCCTGAAGGAGAAAAAGTCCATTCATGCGGTACAGGTTAAAAGAAACATTCCTTTTATAATTTTATAAATAAGAAATCAATTTTTTGTTAAATGAAATGATTATTCAATTTACAAAAATCAAAAAATTTCATTATAAACTCATTCAAAAAAATTTCAATTCATTTTTTATACATTTTCATAAGATAATGTTTCTGAAGAAAATTTATTTTTTACCAAATAAATAAATAAAGTCAAATTTTTCATTAAACAATTTTCATAATCATTTTATGTAAAAATGAGAAGAAAATGTAACTGTTACTTGAAAAAACATTAATTCACATAATAGAAAAATGTTCATGAGTTTATTTGGTGATATATCATAATATATCAACATAAAAACTTAATTTTATACAATCTTGATAAATGATGAGAATATAAAATAAACAAATACAACTTTGGAAAAATTTGAATAATAATCCCCATGAATTATATAAAAAAAAGGAAAAATTAAATACCATGAATACAATCTAACTCAGGATATAACATATCAAAAGGTAATTATATAAACAAAACCCAATAATTAAATGGATAATATGGCATACATCTCATAAATATAAAAGTAAGACCATAAAACCTTGCCAAATATTCAATTTACATGGTATGTGTCTGAACCACCTATATAATAAATATAGATTTATTATATATATATATTATATAACTGTACTAAAATATTTCATATGATATGTGATTTACATATATTTTTGTGACCTATTTAATAGCATTTATATGATAAAATCACTCTTCTGGGAGATAATTCCATCATTTTTTATAAATTTTTTTATTCATTAATTTTTTTTATTTAATAATGATCATGGTTACATAATATAAATAATATATTGTAATTTCCAAGATCTGGGTGACGCCCAATGATGTCATGCATCTTGTTGGCCACATGGCCTCAAGTGGATTTCCCCAAAAGCTAGGGGTTCCCGAATAACATCGAGGGACTAGGGTGTGATAGTGGGAATACTATGACATCTATGGTGGAGAATACATCACAGAAGATAAGTAGTAAATAGTAGAGTAAGTATTAATACCATACAACACCAGCAAACAGTGGAAGTATGATAGTAATTAAATAAATGGTGCATATTTAAATGATTCATGTCACTTGTATCTAGGGAAAGAATACAAATAAGTCACACTGTTGGAAATACAATACAGAGTCGAAGTATATAAAATCATGTATAATCCAACAGCATTGCAAGCCTCATCTTGGTCCCATGCTCTCCATCTCCAGCAGAAATCAAGTAACTGAAGAAGAATGGATCTTTTCGTTATCTATACCTACAACCATATAATCTTTTTTGGTCCAAAACATAAACCAAACAGGGTGTGAGACGTATACAAGTACGCAACCACCAAATGATCCTTGACTAACTCTCAGTGAATATATATATAGATGGTAATATGTAGAAACGAAGAAATAAACTAGGAATTAATCCAAAGTAAAAAATCATATAGTTTTCAATTACATTCATTTTCATTTATTATTCAGTCCATTGAATCATGTAGTCCTTGGGATCTAGCCTATGATCTTTATCCACCTATGTAATAGTAACAACCTGATGTCTTAGAAGACCATCTAAATGATGAATTATGACTAAATCCATTTTTGTTCATTATCTTTCAAGGCTCATCAAAATCATTCAATCATTTATAAGAAACCCTATGGGAATGCACTCACAATCTAACCACATTGGATTAAAATAGTACTAGTTCATCAAATAAAAACCACCTGGGTCATCTCTCATTATCTAACCCCATTGGTCTATCATATCATTATTCAATTATAAATGGCCACCTAAGAAGCTCTCATGGTCAATAACCATGGGTCAAAATGGCATCAACAAATCATAAAATACCTCTTGGGTATCTCTCATAGTCAATAAAACTATGTCAAATTATACACCAAGGATCGCACAGTCCTATGTAAATAAACATGGAAACTGAAACAATTTTCCTAGTCAAGGCTCACACAGTCCATTGGAAAAATATTTTCACATCATATCAAAGAATCACATTTAATATATAACTACTATACGGCCAAAAATTCAAAAAAACATACCACATTATGTTCATCAAATCAATCAAACTTAATCTTAATCAAGAAAGGCATGGAAAACAAGGTATATAGCCTTACACATAAGTGACAACCACTTTCCAATAAATCAATCCATAACAAGTATAAAATAGGGTTAAATTCAAAATCAATCAATACACAAGACATGGATCTATGGCACTTTTATCATATATAATCAATAGATGTACAATGAAAGGCACAAACCACCTACCTCAATGTATCAGGATCAATAATCATTAACCTCAGCCCCTGAATCGGCCTAGATCGGCGTAGATCTAAAAAAGATGAAAAATGAAAAACCTTGAATAACTCACTATAGGGGAAGACTCATGATGTAAGGATCTAGGGTATTTTAGAAATCACTAGTGGGATTCCAATACACCCAACAGTGTCTCAATCAGAGGTCACATAAAGAATCGGGGGGGGGGGGGTCAGAGTTTCTCATTCATTCGGTTGCTCTCATGTATGATCCCAGGCGAGAAAAAGTTTTTTCGAAGATAAGATGCGACCCCTAAACGATTTATCAAATAAAAATAAAACTACACATCATGTTCATTAAAGGTACAAGCTATGTAGTAGCCTTAATTGGCCCCCACCATAAGAGGTCTTCCAGGTCAACACAAAACCATGTACTCGGCCAGCACATGAGAATTACCGGGTTGTACGTGGTTCCTAGCTACATGAAATGTACTCGTATGCACATAGTTGTACCTTTTAATAAAATCAACTTGAATTAAAGATCCAATCTTGAAATGAAGATCCGGGTTCTTACAAAATTTATCATTAATTCAATTTTTCACCAAATTGTTCTTCCAAGGGTGGTGAATAAAAAACGTCTAATAACTCTGGAAACTGTGATCTTATGTCAGCCTCCATCTCCAAAGTAATGTCTTGTAGTTTCCCATGCTATAATAGAACCTATAACAAAGGACCATATTAGACATGAAAAACCTCTGTGATGTAATCCATAATCTGAATAGGGTTTTCGTTGAATAATGAATCCACCTCTAACTCGACCTCATCTGGTTGAAGAAAATGATATGTGTCAAAAAAGTAACGCCATATATGAGAAAAATGAATGAAATTGTGCATATCTTGACACCTCTTTGGTAACTTCAGCACATATAAAACCGGCCTGACTCTCTCCAAAACCTCAAAATGCCTGATGTGTCTCAGTAAAAGCATCGCATGTCTTCTAATCCTTATATGTACCATCCGTGGTATGACACATAGGGGAAACCTAATATATGACCTTGAACTCCAATGGTTGTATCATTTGTTAAAAATAATATTTCTATTGAGACTATGCAGTATCCATCCTCTTTGAATCAACTCAGCGTGCTCAATGGTCTCTAGGACAAGAAGAGGTCCTTTATTGTTTTCTCTCCTACCTCCAGCCAACGTAGGGGTGATTGGCATGGCCCCCATACAAAAATTCATAAGGTTCCATATGAATCGCTTCCTACAAACAGTTATTCTAGGAAAACTCCACTAGGGTTACGTGTCCCTACCAAGATCCGCCGAAATCTATGAACCATGCCCTGCAGAATGTCCTCCAAAACCTAAATCATGCACTTGGACTTGCCAACTATCAAGGGATGTTATATTGTACTTTGAAGTACCTGTTTACCCAATTCCCATTTTTGTACCTTCCAGAAATGAGACGTTAACTAGGTGTCCCTATAGGAAATGGTAGAGTACGGAACCCCATGTAAATGTACAATCGGACAGATGAAAAAATTTTCTAGCTCATCTACAACGAAGGATTTGATGGTCATTAAGAAATCTGAAACCTTTGTTAGGTTGTAAAAAACATCCCAAAATGTATCATTCCCTTGAGATGACCATGGTAAAGCTGGCATAAAATCCATCATGATGACATTCCACTTCTACTCAAGAATGGATAACTTCTATAAAACCCTGACTGGTCACTGATTCTCTAACATCACCAAATGACCCGTGGAACATATCATAACAAAACCAGATAAATCTCTCTTCATACCTGGCCACCAATAGCTACGATGTAGATCATGATACATCATGATGACACTATGATGAACTTCCTATTTGGAGGCATAAAAATATCAAAATAGCTCCTCATGTATATCTGCTGACACATATACACATCCATGAAAACACAAAACATCATCGTCACCTATGGTCCAACCAAGAGTAGGGTCCTCTCCTGACAAAATCTCAATTAGGACTATTCCTTTAGAATCTAATTGTTGTATCATTCACACGCGATACAGTAGATTAGTGGTAACATATATATAAGAAAGAAAAATTTTCCCTTTTCTATCGTGCATATCAAAATTCATCTTAGAGAAAAGATCCATAATCTTCCATTCACGACTGCCCTCTTAAAATGCATGTATCTGAGTTCTACTTCTCAATCCATCATCCACTATGTTTCCTTTCCTATGAATTTAGTCATGGACAAAGTCCAATAGTTGAAGTTAGTCAACCAACCTTTTTTGTATCAAATTCACATCTCGTTGAGTAAATATATACTTGAGGATTTTTTGGTCAGTGTATACCAAAAATTTCTCTCCAAAAAGATGATGTATCCAAAAGCTTAAGGCATGCTTAAGTGTATCTAACTCAAGATATTTCATCATGTAATTACTCCCATGTGGTACCAAATATAGGAACCTATACTCAATGACTCCTTCCCCCTGAATAAGAACTTCTCCCAACCCAATATCAGATACATTGTAGTAAATGGTGTAACTCTTTCCTAGTTCTAGAAAAATCAGTATTGGTGCAAATGTTAGTCTCCGTTTTTGCTCTTGGAAAGTCTAAATCACATGAATCTATCTGTAAGTACATTGTACCCTTCTTAGTGAGGCTTGTCATTGGTGCTGCTATGATTGAAAATTCCTTTATAATAAAACTGTTGTAACCATCCAGCCTCAGAAACTCATAACCTCAAATATGTTCTTTGGATTATCACATGAAACTATTACTCTCAACTACATTGGGTCTACTAATACTCTTCTCTCTAATATGAAATGACCCAAAAATTGAATATGATCCATCCAAAAGTTGAATTTTCATACTTTAGAATACAAATAATTCTCTCTCAGTGAACTCAAAATGATTTCAGGATGGGTGGCATGGTCATTTCAAGTGTGAGAGGACACAAAGATATCATCAATGGATATTACAACAAACAAATCCATGTAAGTATGGAACACTCAGTTTATTAGTTCCAGGAAAATTGATGGCCCATTCATGAGACCAAACGGCATAACAAAGTACTCATATATACCATACCTGCTCCGAAATCTTATAAGAGGTATATCTAATGGTCTAATTCACAACTGATGAAAACCGGATCTCAAGTAAATATTTGAGATCACATGGTCTCCTCAAAGAAGATCAAATAGGTTATCAATCATTGGAAGGGAAATCGGTTCTTTAACATCATATGATTCAACATCTGATATTCCACACAATGTCTCAGGATACAATATTCCTTCTTCTCAAAAAGGATAGGCAAACCCGAAGGAGAATAACTGGGTCGAATGAAACCCTTTACATGCAACTCCTCTAACTGATTATTGAGCATATATAACTATATTGTAGCCATCCTATAAGGAGGAATGGACACTGGTGACACTCATGGATCAAGATCAATAGACAAATCTACCTCTCACTCTGTAGGTAAACCTGAAAACTCTTCAATAAAGACATCTATGAAATGATCCACCACTAGAGGATCATCCATATGTGAAGACCCCTGGTTATCCAGGTATAAACTAGAAATATGGGATTTAATTCTTCCTAGACCCTGATTCTTGGATCTAGCATTACTTGCATGGACATACCATTCACCATTGTATATAAAATAACTACCATTTGTTGATGTAAAAACACCCTTGGGAGGTAACAGTCAACAATGGATAGAATGATGATCAACCAGTCCTATCGGATAATGACATAGATGCCAAAAATTTCTAAGACATAAGTGACCCATGAGAAGTGACACCCACCAACCTCATGAGGGAACACCTTGTACTTATGTAAACTATTCATCCCAATCCCAAAAGGAGTGTTTATAATCTTTACATCATCCAAAGTAAGGATAAAGATCTCAAGGATCTCTATAGTAGAAACATATAAAGAAATATGGGAATCCATTGTATCAAAAAGAGAATCAGAAAAAATAGAGGCCACTAGAATCATACCTCTAACCCTATAGGGTCTGAGATCCTAATACTATTGGGTTTGTTCTACGGTTAAGTTTTGACCTATACCGTGGCCCTATGACCCTTCTTGACTACCCTGATCCGATCCACCCTGTTGTCCCTGAAAACTTATCATCTCGCTACCACAACCATCACAACCTCCTTGACCTGAATGGAATTTTAAACTCTTATTTTTGTCTGATGAGATACTGATGTTCCTACTCCTGAATGTAGAGTCATTACTGATCCCATATCACCAGTTTCTAGAGAGAAAATTGGTAAAAATTCTAATGATAACCAATCTTTCAGCAAGATTGTTACTCAACTAGTTCTCTCATGAACTGATGTCTCATGTTCCCACACTTCCGGAACATGTTGTACCTCACATAGCTCCCTGAAGATACATTTCTGCTACATGAATTAACATGTGAATGCTCCTTTTAGTGATTCATACTATAAATTGAACGATTACCAACCCTAGATGCAGAACCTCCCTGGCTCATAGATTCTAACTCTCTTAGATTACGGTCGGTAATCCACCCATGTTATAATATATCATTCACCTAATTCAACTTGAAAACATTCACCTACGATCAGATGTCTTATCTGATACCACCTTCAAGTCTTATAGACAATTATAATTTATCTCCTCCCAAAATAGGTATGTATAATTGATGATCCATAAATAGAGAGTAATAATCCATTGCTGAAAGAGTTACCCGTTCCATGTTCATGAACTCTTATACTCGGTAGGGCCTCAACGTCTCGGAATTGATGTCGTTATGGAAGGTCCTTTGAATCTCTTCCCATGTCATATCTAGATGACATCATAACTATGAGATAACATCCCACCATCTCTTTTTGGAAACACATATCTTGTTCATTGTGAGATTCACCATCTTCTATGAAGGAATCTCTAGATTCTCGAAGATAGAAATCAGGGACTGCATCCATGACTATTTAGCCTGTGATCCCCCAACCCAAGAAATGGTAGATGATGTTGCTGCTGGAACACCCTCATCAACACCTCCATAGTTGAGCATGATGCAGTGCTCTATGAAATTCTTGCATCAACCTTAGAAATCCTTCAAGGAACTGTGCATCATCTCTCGTGTCAGTTATAATAGTTGTTTCCAATATGGGCAAGATGGGAGGATCTGCTCGTAGCCCCTGATATACAATTTTCAGTGTTTGATCATCGCCATGTACATGGCGTACAAATGTAGGATGTCTTGGTGGAATGAATCAACATTGTAAAATGTACCCCTCAGTTGAAGATTATCAAGGTCCAAAAAAAGAAATTAACGAAAGGAAAAAAGTGAAGGAAAGCATATAATGTTTAATAAAATAAGGATACATGGTGTGTAGAACCACTACATGATGTATTAACTTTAAACCTAAACATGGGCCAGTACCCTTGAAATCCTAGTCATGTAACACACCATACACATGGGGTGTGCCTTCTAAGACATGACTACACTTGAATATTCCCTCCTACCAAAATTTATCTTAGCGTCTAGAACTTCATGGTTCCCTCCTGGTGTAATACTACACGGTGTGTTCACCTTAATCATAGTGTGTACCCCATATCTTCCATCAACCCCTGTTGTTATTCACATGGAGAATAACATGGTTGATTTCTAAAGAACATGAAAAAGGATGACGTAGTGTGTAAAATCCTAGATTCATCCACCCATGTCCTTAGTCACATGGGTGGATACATGGTCTTTTATAGCCGGACGTGTACTCTCAGTACACTGCGTGTTATAACATACATTTATCAACCTCATGTCTCTACTCACAGAGTCAGTAACATGGTCAAAACTACACACCATTTACATATAGTACACAACTTGTACTTAAGAATATTTGAATCTTACAAAACAGAAGAACATAAGGCATGTGTTCATAACAACACATGTTGTGTTTTCTGGGTTTCTGAATAGTAGCCATATGAAACATTTCTAGAACCACCAAATCATCAATGTCTATCCATGGAATACCAATTTACTATCCATTAGATCCTATACTCCCCATGTATGAATGTTTTGCATCCTTATTCATATCATATCATAACTGAATTTAATTAATTTTCAAACATGTTCGACTAAATTTTGATCCAAGAGGGACCATATCACCGTCGGGACCAAAGTTTGGCATCCATCCAAATGAAATTTATATATACAATACCCATCAAAATATTAGGGACCTATATCATGGAATATATGAAAACAACCTGAATATCTTACACAACATATCTCAATACAACATGAAATCAATAATGCACCCTAAATGGAATGATAAGAATTCATTGTATGTGATCTCTATAAAGTTGTTATATGATGCATGAGATGGAATACCCACATATCATCAGGTTACAAACGAAATAGAACCAAAATTATATCAATAATAACAACACAAAACCTGTGAATCACCCAACTGTGAAGGGAAATTAATTTTAACAATTGAAAAACAAGAAAAATATCACTATTCAAGGTAAATTGTCTTTTCCATATACACATGTTAGCTACTCCGAGGCACAAATTATTTGAAAACTCCATTTCCTTCATATCAAGGCCTATTGGATCCATATTTTATGGAAAATCAAAAAATGAAACCCTTTAATACCACATTGTAACATTCCAGATTCGGGTGCCACCCCAAGGTTCCCCGTATCTGGTTGGCCACATGACCTTAAGCACATTTCCCCAAATGCCAGAGGCTACTGATTAGTAGCAAGGGCATAAGGTGTGATAGAGAGGAATCTATTCCCTCATTGGAAAAGTATATACAAGGGAAGATATATAGTAAATAACAGTGGAAGTAGTAATACCATACAACAACTATAAACCCAGGAAGACTGAGAGTAATAAATAAACTAGACAATATATAAATGTTTTGTCTCACATATATCTAGGGAAATCGTTCAAACAAGTAAAAATGGTGAAAATAAAATTTAGAAACCATGTACATAATATAATGTAAACTACAATAGTATCATAAACAAATCTTGGTGACATGCTCTCTAGAAACAACAACAATCAAGTATCAGATGAAGAAGGGTGCATTACCTTATATATATCTACCAACATATAATCTGTTTTGGTCAAAAACCTAACCCAAAAAGGGAGTAAGAAGAATCCCAATAGACAACAACAAATGTATTTGTGCGTAAATGTCAGTGAATATACATAGAAGGTAATATTAATAAATGAAGAAAAAATCTAAGAAGATCTCATAAGTAAATAGGCATGCAGTTTCCAATTACATTGATTATCATTTATTATTTAGAAAATGATATATGAGAAGACCATCTTAACAATCAAGTATGATCGAGTCCAATCTTTTTCTCTGGCTTGGATGACTCATCACAATCATTCAATAATTCATAAACAACCCTCTGGGAAATCTCTCACAGCCTAACCCCATTGTTTTAACATATTATCAGTTCCTTAAATAACAACCACCTAGGAATATCTCATAGTATAACCACTTTGGTCTCTCATAGAACTAATCAATTATAAATGACCACCTTTACAACTCTCATGTTCAATACCCTTGGGTCAACATGGAATCAAAAAATCATAAACAACCTCTTAGGTAGCTGTCAAGGGGAATACCCATGGGTCAATGTATACATTAAGGGTCTCATAGTCTTATGTAAATAAACATGGAATCCCTCATTATTTTCTTAGTCATAGGATCTCTTGGTCCATAGAAAAAATAACATTCATATTATATCAACATATAACATATAATCTATAATTACTACATGGCCAAACATTCAAAAAACATACCACATGCATTTAATATAATCAATCAAACTCTTTCATAATAAAAAAAGGCATGGAAGAGAAGGTACCTAGACATATGCACATGAAACAACCCCTTTAACATCAATCAATCCATATATGGTATATAACATTTTTAAATTTCAATTCATGTGACACCCCAAACATGGTTATGCATATCTTTTAGAATATATAATCCAAATATGATCAACGAAAGGCACACTCCACCTAACTCGACGTCTCCCAATCGATAATCATGAATGTCAACCCTTTAATTATACTAGATCAGGGTAGATATAAAAAATTCTGAAAAATGACCATCCTTGAATAACTCATGATAGAGGAAGAATCAGGATCTAAGGCTCTTGGGGACTTGAGAACTCACAAGTGGAATTCCAATTCATTAGACATCATCTCTATTAGAGGTCAGATGGAGAATCATGAGGGGATAGTAGTTATTTGGACGTTTTGTCACTATTTTGTATGAACCAAGGGGAGAATAAGTTGTTTCATAGATGATATGCGACCTAGATTTGATTGATCAAATAAAAAAAGAAAACTACACGGTGTGATCATTAATAGTATCCATAGGGTAGTTTCCTTAACTAGCCACCACCTTAATCGACATGTCTGGTCACCACACATCCATGTAATCGGTCATTACACATACAGTATGCCACTGTATCTGGTACCTGGGTACATGGTGAGTACACATAAGTAAACAATGTGTACTTAAAAAAACCGTATTTCATCATTTCCCTAAAAAATAACACGAAATCAAGATCCATACCTGAAATGAATATATGTGTTATTAAATAATTAAAATTATAAAAAATTTATATGTACACATTATAGGAATATTTATATAAATCTATAAAAGTTAATGAAACAAAATTAATTGCATCATTCACAGAGACGATAGATCATACATACACATTAACACGATTTCAATTTTCTTAATTTATAGAATTAAAAGAATATAAATATTAATTCACCCTAAAATAATAATAATAAAATTATATATATTTTATAATAATGAAAACCATCCTTATTACTATACATGTAAAAATAAAATAGAAATCATTTCACATTGCTATGTGGGGGAAGTAGTCCATACGTACGGACAAGAAACCTTATTGTTCACCAAAAGACTGAAAGGATATAATTTATGAATGATTTTAAATTTAAATTATTGTTTATAGGTTATATATTTCATATATATTCATTAAATTTTTCCTTAATATATTCTTATTAATGTGTATGTGAAAAATAAATCATATAAATTTAAGAGGTAGATGATAGTCGTATACATGAGAGGTACTATCATTTCCTCTATAAAATGGAATTTAAGAAGGAATGTGTTACACAGTAATTAGATAAGTATAATAATTTTATAAATATAATATAAATATATTATATAAGTTATTATATTAATCCTTGAAAGGTAGTGATTGAAAAAAATTACATTGGTTCACGTGGCAGTAGTGCATCGTAAACATGAATGATGATTTCCTTTCCAATTTGATAGAGGTAAATTTGGATTTAGATTATTATATTAACATGTTAACATAATAGTATATTTTAGATACTTAATTTTTAATATTTTCATATATGAATATTATTTTATTATGGGGAATAATAAATAAATCCAATAAACATATTTAATAATTTTAACACTTTTTCACACAGGCTCATTAGGTTTATTCATAAAGACTTTATATTAGGGATGAAAAATAAAAATAAGCATTATAGTATGTGGGGAGTTAATTAAGGAATTTTATTAGGTTGTTATTTTACAAATTATTTTTCTTATTTTTAATAAGGTAGGTTAGTGGATGTACTTTTTTATGTGGGGGAGAGGACACACATGGAATTTTTTAAAATTTAAAGTGATTCCCATATTTTTCTTATTCCAAAAACATCCAAAATGAGAAATTATCATACTTTATATAATATATGGTATTAATATTCCACAATAATATATTTTCAACATGTATTATGTTATTTTTGAAGAATTACATTTTTAGTTTAACCTCCTTTATAAACCCATTTTTAATTTAACCATGATAATTAATTTTGAATATATTCACTACTCATTATGGTAAAAAATAGGATTAAATTAATAGATAAATAAATAGTTATAATTAAAAATATTGAATACATTTACGAAAATTAAACTGACATAATTATTATGATTCATTATTAAATTAAACCTCCAAACAGGTCGAAGAAATGGTGTAAAGACCTGTAAAATTCAAGGGAAATTTTTTCTTAATTTTCTTTGGAATTTTACAAGAGCGCGGTTTCTGACGGCACCTGATTCCGAGGCCCGGAGTGCCCGGAATCAATTTCCGAAGTTTGGCTCGGGTACGTTCAGTGAACGAACGAGCGGGAATTCCTAACTTTTGATCTGGTGCTCGGAATTGAAATCCGAGGGCACCGATGAACTCGCAGCGCCGATATTCTCTTAAGGAGACCTTTTCGGAAGTTGCGTTTGTTGCGAGACGAAAGTTAGTTTTTGGGAGATTTATAAAAAGTTGAATAAAAAAATGTGGAATTCTTTTTATTTTACTTTTGTAGGTTAACTCATCTCAAAGGGAGTTAGGGGTGGGACCCACACCCACTTAACCTCCCTTGAGAGGATTAAATGTGGTGGGACCCACACGAACCTAAACCTCTCATATTCCCCCTTAAACTCCCCTCTCTCCCTCTTAAAGGTTTGTTAACTTAACATCTAATTAATTACACATGACATGTATAATTAATTAAGTGTTATGTTTTTGAATTTGATGTTTTGAATTCCTTGGCTTGGTAAATAAAATAAGGAGGAACCTTATTTTATTTGGTTAGTTTTGTTTATTCATCTTGAGAGGTTTGAGAGCTTTTTCTTCCTTCTTCAATCGTTGACGAAGAACGCTCAACTTGACGAAGAACGCTCAAGCTCCGACAAAGAACACCACTCCTCTCTTCTTCATCTTCCGTGTCAACGAGAGGGAACGCCGCTTCCTCCTCGGACCTTCTTCGTCGGCATACGAAGATTCGCCAATGACGTACCTCTTCGGGCGTATCTCTTCGTCAACGGATTTGACGAACGACTACCGCGACGCCCGACCTCCGCGACGTTGTCTTCCGAGGGACGTTGACAAATCTTCGAACTTATACCCAAGGTAGGGGTTGTTGTATTTTGTTTATTTATTTATCCTTGTTCGTGGTTCATGCATGATTAACGTAAGGATTTTAAGTTGTGTTATCTTTTAACGTGAGGGGGGCCGGACCGCATGAACACGGCCGAACCCCCTCCATCGTTCTTGTTGATTTACCTTGCGGGTGGAAACAAGGTGGCGTGGTGCCGTCGCACCACGCGGTTAATCGTGCGATTATATTACGCGACGCCGTCGCGCGCGCGCCATGGAAGAATCTTCAAGAACGCGACGCCGTCGCGCCGCGTTGAAGGAAATCAAAGGCACGGCGGAGGGATGCGGTGCCGTCGCACCGCGCCGGACGACGAACACCGCGGCCGGTTCCGGGCTGCGGCGGAACGAGAAGACCGGCGGCCGCGCCGCCGGCGTCGGAAGCCGAAGAGGGGACCGGATTTTCCGGTCCCGTTGGAGAAAACCGGCCGGCAGTTGGCCGGCCGGAAGGTCAATGGCCGGGGGAAATAAATTCCCCCGGCCAGCTCTAAAAACCCCCCTCATTTAAGAGGGGAGCGGTTTCCTTGAGGGGGGGCAGGAGGCCCCCCGGTTTTCTTCAAGCCGGCCCCCACGTGGGGGGGCCGTTTTTTTTTTCAAAGGGCGCGGCATATAGTCGCGGCGCCTCTTCAATCAAGCGGGGGCTTGATTCCCCCCGCGCGCTGCCTCCGTGCGGCGCCATGCCGCCGCGCCGCCGGCCGGCCAACCGGGTCGGGTCGACCCGGTTCGGGCCGACCCAGGGGGGGTCGGGCCGGGTCGGCCCGGACCCGGACCCCCCCCGTTTCGAATCAGTTTCGGTCTTTTGGCCATAACATGAGTCACGGACCTCCGATCGACAAACCGTCTACGACAACGCGATCCTTGGATCGAGACGGTCGTTTCGGTATATCGCACTCAAGGTTTCGGATTACTTTGAGTTCGGCCGGGTTGGTTCGTTCACGAAACCAACCGGGCCTGCGGAGCGGAAACACTCATATCTTGAGCTACGGACGTCCGATTGACGTGCCGTCAGCCGTGTTGTGTTCCTCTTAGTGAGACGGATATTTTGGCATACTCCGCCCGAGGTTTGGACGCAGGTGGAGTACGGTCGGGTTGGTTTTGCCTTAAAAACCAACCGGGCCCCGGGAACGAAAATGTCAATAACTCTCAGACCGGGCGTCCGATCGACGCGCCGTCTGTTGCGTTGAGTTCCTGTTGGCGATACGGAACTTTTGGATACATCAACTCTGGACTTTGTGACAGTTGATGTATCAACCTCTCAGCTCGTGGAGCGGACCCTCCGAACGAGCTTGCTGTGTGCGGGAACCCTAGTGCTGGCTGCGACTGTTACTGTGACTACTACTGCTGCTACTGCTACTGTGACTGCGACGACGACAGTACAGAGATCCTGTGTGGATTCGACGACGACGACTTCAGCACTCAGCGATCCTACGTGGATCAGTGCTACAGGTCCTGTGTGGGCCCGATCCTGTGTGGGTCCGATCCTGTGTGGGTCCTTGCGCTCAGCGGTCCTGTGTGAACCAGCGCCTACAGGTCCTATGTGGGCCCGATCCTGTGTGGGTCTTTTGCGGGGGTTAGTTACCTATCGATCCTTCATGGGTCATACGGCTTAGATGGGTCAGAGATCATCTTTATCGTCCTTTGAAGAAGTATACCTGTGTGAGCTGAATCCTTTTTCTTTCCTGTGTGGATTGTGTTGTGCAATCCTGTGTGGATTACGTTTTTCTTTCCTGTGTGGAATACGTTTACTTTCCTGTGTGGACTGAGTTGTACTTGGGCTCGGAGGTTGGAGCGTATTTGAAAATTGATGACTTAGGTATATGTATGGGCATATACCTAAGCAGTGTCGGTTGTTACTTCGTGATTGTACCTTTCTTCGTGGTTTATCCTCTGTGGATTTGAGAGACCTTAAGGGGTCTCGGGGTCCCTACTGAGTAGCTTATACTCACCCCTGCACGGGCTTTGCCCGCACTACGTTGTGTTGGTTGCAGACGACGGATAGCGTTGATCTTAGCCGAGGCTTGCAGAGCAGGACGGTACCTGGAGGTGGACCACTGGACGTGACGTACTCGGAGCGGACGGCGGGACCCGTGGAGAAGTGGAGCTGTCTGTACCCACCCTTCAGGTGGGATTTCCAGTGGACAGCTCGGTGTAGCGGCTTTTACTTTTCAGTTGCTGTTTTCCCTTTCGAGTTGTACTTTACTTTCAGTTTGGGTTTGTATACTGGCCCATTTACTTTTCCGCACTTTCAGTTGTACTCTGCTTTTTCTTAGTGTTTACTTTCCGCTTGCTTACACTGTGGTGTTTGTTTACTTTACAAAGGCAATGCCTTCCCCTTTTACCAGGATATACGCCTTGGTGCTAGTCGCCAGCCCCTGGCCTATGGAAGGCAGGCTTGGGGTAGTCACGGCACGGACCCCGAGGGCGGGTCGTGACAAATTGGTATCAGAGGAGTTCGGTTCTACCGCGAACTCTGATCTTTTCTATGTGAAGCAATAATGTTTAGCGTATTGAGTGTGGTTATCAGTCCAGGGAGTTCAGTGTTGGTGCGGCGGCCGACGTATCCGTACACCAGGACCCTGCCTTCTGATTTCCGACTTAATGCACGAAAACATTGATTGCGTGTGTGTTTCAAAGTTTTCTTTGTGATTACTTATATCAGCTCACCAGGTATACTGTTCTGACCGTGGCGCACCTGTTTCCTTTTCAGGATGGCCCCACGACGGCAGCCAGCTAGGGTTCCGAGAGTCGAGCGTGACGACAGCCCACCGAGCGACGAGGCCTCGGTGCAGGGCCCTTTGTCAGCAGTGGCACCGGCGGTAGCTCTACCCGCCGAGCCCCCGATGCTTCCAGCAGCAGCCGCTGACGATGCACGTCGCCTCAGCGCACTGCATGAGTTTCATCGCCAGCAACCACCCAGGTTTCGCGGGGAGACGGATCCCCAGGCAGCAGAGGACTGGCTGGAGGCAGTGGTACGTGTGTTTAGGCTAGTGAGGACACCAGCAGACCTCATGGTGATCCTCACTGCGAGCCTACTACATGCAGCAGCAGGACGATGGTGGAGCTTGATGCTCCAGGTGCACGATGAGGCATCTCTTCTATGGACGGACTTTGAGAGCCTCTTCCGCTCGGAGTTCATCCCAGCCACCCTTCGTGCGGTGCGTATCCAGGAGCTTCTTCAGCTGTGGCAGGGCAACATGACGGTCGCTCAGTACTCGGCGAGATTTACTGATCTCTCGCGCTACTCGACCGACATGGTACGAGACCCATTCTTCCGGGCCCGGACCTTCGAGCAGGGTTTGAGACACGAGATCAGGGAATCACTGATCTCCCTCAGCATACCGACTCAGACAGGAGTACTGGAGCGGGCCCTTCTGATCGAGAGCTTCCTTGCTGAGTATACACCAGCGCAGCGACCCACCGCAGGGCGGCACGTGGCAGAGTCATCTGCAGCAGGCAGTCGACGGATGACTCAGGGGTCCAGACAGACCAGACCTTCGGGCAGACGACCTCAGGACACTGGCTCAGCAGTGCGGGGCACACAGCGAGGAGCCAGTCTTTCGAGAGGCAGACAGTGCTACTCGTGTGGCGGGCAGGGCCACATGGCTCGTGACTGCCCGACCCGTCGTGCCGAGGATCAGCATTCGGTTGAGGGACCACCGAGGCAGAGGCAGAGGGGCGACCATGGCGGTCCGCAGGGAGGAGGCGGACGAGGCAGAGGAGCTGGACGAGCAGCCGGTGGTGGGCGACGCTTTGAGGTTCTACCACCACCACCACCAGGAGGTCCACCCCGACCACAGGGAGCTGGCGGGCAGAGACAGCCACAGCTCCAGGCAGCATAGGCCTACGACCACGGCGCACCCGAGATGATTCGAGGTACTATCTGTGTCTATTCCACCCTTGCTGCAGTTATTATAGACACAGGAGCGAGTCACTCTTTCATAGCCGCTGCCCTTGTTTGGAGCTCGGAGATTCCGACAGAGCCGTTGGCTCGATCCTTACGGCTAGAGACTCCTACGGGAGAAGACTCGACGATTACGCACTGGTGCCGGCAGCGTGAGCTTACTCTAGGAGGCGAGAGCTTCGGCTGGGATCTTCTTGTAGCAGCGTCGAGGCCTTACGACGTCATCTTGGGCATGGATTGGCTATCTACGGTCCATGCGCAGGTTGACTGTTTTAGGCGCAAGGTGCGATGTGTACGCACCGACGGGAGCAGGTTCACCTTCACCGGCGAGAAGGGAGCCTTATCAGCACAGGATGGACTTCCGCAGAGGATAGGACAGCCCATTACTCATCAGTTAGCTAGCCTCATCCTTGGAGCAGTTGACGTGAAGAGTCCTGGTTTTCCTGCAGTGGTGGATCAGTTTGCGGACGTTTTTCCCGACGACGTTCCAGGGCTACCTCCTCGCAGAGACGTAGACTTTTATATTGACATGTACCCCGGGACAACCCCGATATCCACTCCAGCATATCGGATGGCCCCCGCCGAGCTTCGAGAGCTACGGGTACAGTTGGAGGACTTGCAGGGCAAGGGGTTCATCTGACCCAGTGTTTCACCCTGGGCTTCCCCGATTTTGTTCGCCAAGAAGGCGGACGGGAGCTTGCGACTTTGTTTTGACTATCATCTCCTGAACCAGGTGACAGTGAGGAACAAGTATCCGCTACCGAGGATTGATGACCTCTTTGATCAGCTCAAGGGAGCACAGTGGTTCTCGAAGATAGACCTCAGGTCAGGCTATCATCAGCTCAGAGTCCGAGACGAGGATGTGCAGAAGACAGCCTTCAGATGTCGGTATGGCCACTATGAGTTCTTGGTTATGCCATTCGGGGTAACCAATGCTCCAGCAGTGTTCATGGCTCTCATGAACAGGATCTTTCAGCCATACCTCGATCGGTTTGTCGTGGTCTTCATCGACGACATTCTGATTTACTCTACGACTGAGGAGGAGCACGCCTATCACTTGCGAGTTGTACTAGACACACTCCGAGAGCACCAGCTTTATGGTAAGCTCTCGAAGTGCTAGTTCTGGATACGTGAGGTCCACTTCTTGGGACACGTTATCTCTGAGGCGGGAGTTGCAGTGGATCCCGCGAAGATTGAGGCTGTGTTAGATTGGGAGCCACCCAGGAGCGTGACTGAGGTTCGGAGTTTCTTGGGACTAGCTGGATACTATCGGAGATTCGTGCCAGACTTCTCTAGAGTTGCGGCACCACTCACAGCTTTGACGAAGAAGGGAAAACCCTTCGTGTGGTCAGACAGATGTCAGCAGAGCTTCCAGGAGCTGAGACAGAGATTGACTAGCGCATTTATCTTGAGGTTGCCTGAGGAGGGAGTAGGGTACGTAGTCTACTGCGATGCATCAGGGACCGGACTCGGTTGTGTTCTGATGCAGGAGCGGGCAGTGATCGCCTATGGATCACGTCAGTTGAGGCCGTATGAGCAGAACTACGCTACCCATGACCTGGAGTTAGCAGCAGTGGTCTTCGCTCTGAAGACATGGCGACACTACCTGATGGGTGAGCGCTTTACAGTCTATTCCGATCATCAGAGCCTCAGGTATATCTTCTCGCAGAAGGACCTGAACCTGAGACAACGGCGATGGCTCGAGTTCCTCCAGGACTATGACTTTGAGATAGTCTATACTCTTGGGAAGGGGAACGTAGTAGCCGATGCCCTTAGCAGGAGGATGGGCATTCAACTACTTGAGGAGGCGACGGAGCAGCTAGCCTCTTTGCGGATATCCTTCAGGGATAGAGATGGAGCAGCCTTCCTTCAGTCTCTCACAGTCACTCCTCCACTACTGCAGCGAGTCAGGGAGGCACAGCATGGGGACGCTGACTGTGAGACACGGCGTGCACAGATATCCTAGGGACAGATACCTGATGGTTTCTCCCTTGGAGCAGACCACGACATCCTTTTCAGAGGACGTACCATGGTACCAGTCTCTTTGCGAGAGGAAGTGCTGAGAGAGTTTCACACTTCTCCTTTGGCGGTACATCCTGGAGTGGCAAAGATGTACCAGGACCTCAGACGACAGCACTGGTGGCCGGGCATGAAGAAGGCAGTAGCAGAGTTCGTTTCTCGATGCCTTACCTGCCAGCAGGTGAAGGTAGAGCATCAGGTACCAGAAGGCTTGGTACATCCCTTGGAGGTTCCGGAGTGGAAGTGGGATGGAATATCTATGGATTTCGTGACTGGACTTCCACGCACTTCTAGAGGTCACGACTCCATCTGGGTGATTGTTGACCGACTCACCAAGTCGGAACACTTCTTACCCATCAAAGAGCAGGGCTCAGTAGAGAGCTTGGGACGTCTCTACGTTCAGGATATTGTGCGGCTCCACGGCGTGCCATCATCTATCGTCTCCGATCGAGATGCTCGCTTTACTTACTGGCTTTGGAAGGGGTTACAGGAGGCGTTCGGGACGCAGCTACGTCTGAGCACAAACTTTCACCCTCAGACGGATGGTCAGACGGAGAGGACCATTCAGACTCTCGAGGACATGCTCCGCGCATGTGTCCTCGACTTTGGTCGTAGCTGGGAGGACCACCTACCCTTGGTGGAGTTTGCGTACAACAACAGCTACCACTCCACCATCGGGATGACACCGTACGAGGCGTTGTACGGCCGACCTTGTAGATCTCCTTTGTGCTGGACAGACCCCGGTGAGTCTGCACTGGTGGGACCGGAGATGGTCCAGGCCACGACAGAGAAGGTCCAGGTCATCCAGGAGCGGATGAGGACAGCTCAGAGCCGGCAGAAGTCATATGCTGACAGGAGGCGGAGGCCACTAGAGTTCGAGGATGGCGACCACGTCTTCTTGCGGGTCTCACCTCGACGTGGTATTCAGAGATTTGGCCGAGGCGGCAAGTTATCTCCGCGCTTCATCAGACCCTTCCAGGTCCTCAGCAGGGTTGGCGAGGTGGCTTATCGCATGGCTCTGCCACCTCAGTTGCACCGGGTGCACGACGTCTTCCACGTATCCCAGCTGAGGAGATACGTGCACGACCCGACACACATCATTGACCATGTGGAGCTTGACGTTGACGATGGGGCGACTTTTACGGAGGTCCCGGTGGAGATAGAGGATCGACAGAAGCAGGTCCTGCGTGGGCGATCGATTCCTCTTGTGCGTATCAGATGGCAGCACGGGAATCTCCAGGAGAGCACATGGGAGCGGTAGGCTCAGATGCGTGCTCAGTACCCTCATTTGTTTCCCTAGTTTTTGATGTTTCTTTATGGGGACGTAAATCCCTGAGGTGGGAGTAATGTAAAGAATCGTAAAATTCAAGGGAAATTTTTTCTTAATTTTCTTTGGAAATTTACAAGAGCGCGGTTTCTGACGGAACCTGATTCCGAGGCCCGGAGTGCCCGAAATCAATTTCTGAAGTTTGGCTCGGGTACGTTCAGTGGACGAACAAGCGGGAATTCCTAACTTTTGATCCGGTGCTCGGAATTGAAATCCGAGGGCACCGATGAACTCGCAGCGCCGATATTCGCTTAAGGAGACCTTTTCGGAAGTTGCGTTTGTTGCGAGACGAAAGTTAGTTTTTGGGAGATTTATAAAAAGTTGAATAAAAAAATGTGGAATTCTTTTTATTTTACTTTTGTAGGTTAACTCCTCTCAAAGGGAGTTAGGGGTGGGACCCACACCCACTTAACCTCCCTTGAGAGGATTAAATGTGGTGGGACCCACACAAACCTAAACCTCTCATCTTCCCCCTTAAACTCCCCTCTCTCCCTCTTAAAGGTTTGTTAACTTAACATCTAATTAATTACACATGACATGTATAATTAATTAAGTGTTATGTTTTTGAATTTTATGTTTTGAATTCCTTGGCTTGGTAAATAAAATAAGGAGGAACCTTATTTTATTTGGTTAGTTTTGTTTATTCATCTTGAGAGGTTTGAGAGCTTTTTCTTCCTTCTTCAATCGTTGACGAAGAACGCTCAACTTGACGAAGAATGCTCAAGCTCCGACGAAGAACGCCACTCCTCTCTTCTTCGTCTTCCGTGTCAACGAGAGGGAACACCGCTTCCTCCTCGGACCTTCTTCATCGGCATATGAAGATTCGCCAACGACGTACCTCTTCGGGCGTATCTCTTCGTCAACAGATTTGACGAACGACTACCACGACGCCCGACCTCCGCGACGTTGTCTTCCGCGGGACGTTGACAAATCTTCGAACTTATACCCAAGGTAGGGGTTGTTGTATTTTGTTTATTTATTTATCCTTGTTCGTGGTTCATGCATGATTAACGTATGGATTTTAAGTTGTGTTACCTTTTAACGTGAGGGGGGTCGGACCGCATGAACACGGCCGAACCCCCTCCATCGTTCTTGTTGATTTACCTTGCGGGTGGAAACAGGGTGGCGTGGTGCCGTCGCACCACGCGGTTAATCGTGCGATTATATTACGCGACGCTGTCGCGCGCGCGCCATGGAAGAATCATCAAGAACGCGACGCCGTCGCGCCACGTTGAAGGAAATCAAAGGCATGGCGGAGGGACGCGGTGCCGTCGCACCGCGCCGGATGACGAACACCGCGGCCGGTTCCGGGCCGCGGCGGAACGAGAAGACCGGCGGCCACGCCGCCGGCGTCGGAAGCCGAAGAGGGAACCAGATTTTCCGGTCCCGTTGGAGAAAACCGGCCGGCAGTTGGCCGGCCGGAAGGTCAAAGGCCGGGGGAAATAAATTCCCCCGGCCAGCTCTAAAAACCCCCCTCATTTAAGAGGGGGGCAGTTTCCTTGAGGGGGGGCAGGAGGCCCCCACGTGGGGGGCCGTTTTTTTTTTCAAAGGGCGCGGCATATAGCCGCGCCGCCTCTTCAATAAAGCGGGGGCTTGATTCCCCCCGCGCGCTGCCTCCGTGCGGCGCCAGGCCGCCGCACCGCCGGCCGGCCTTCCGGGTCGGGTCGACCCGGTTCGGGCCGACCCAGGGGGGTCGGGCCGGGTCGGCCCGGACCCGGACCCCCCCGTTTCGAATCAGTTTCGGTCTTTTGGCCATAACATGAGCCACGGACCTCCGATCGACAAACCGTCTGCGGCAACGCGATCCTTGGATCGAGACGGTCGTTTCGGTATATCGCACACAAGGTTTCGGATTACTTTGAGTTCGGCCGGGTTGGTTCGTTCACGAAACCAACCGGGCCTGCGGAGCGGAGACGCTCATATCTTGAGCTACAGACGTCCGATTGACGTGCCGTCAGCCGTGTTGTGTTCCTCTTAGTGAGACGAATCTTTTGGAATACTCTGCCCGAGGTTTGGACACATGTGGAGTACGGTCGGGTTGGTTTTGCCTTAAAAACCAACCGGGCCCCGGGAACGAAAATGCCAATAACTCTCAGACCGGGCGTCCGATCGACGCGCCGTCTGTTGCGTTGAGTTTCTGTTGGCGATACGGATCTTTTGGATACATCAACTCTGGACTTTGTGACAGTTGATGTATCAGCCTCTCAGCTCGTGGAGCGGACCCTCCGAACGAGCTTGCTGTGTGCGGGAACCCTAGTGCTGGCTGCGACTGTTACTGTGACTACTACTGCTGCTACTGCTACTGTGACTGCGACGACGACAGTACAGAGATCCTGTGTGGATTCGACGACGACGACTTCAGAACTCAGCGATCCTACGTGGATCAGTGCTACAGGTCCTGTGTGGGCCCGATCCTGTGTGGGTCCGATCCTGTGTGGGTCCTTGCGCTCAGCGGTCCTGTGTGAACCAGCGCCTACAGGTCCTATGTGGGCCCGATCCTGTGTGGGTCTTTTGCGGGGGTTAGTTACCTATCGATCCTTCGTGGGTCCGATGACTTAGATGGATCAGAGATCATCTTTATCGTCCTTTGAAGAAGTATACCTGTGTGAGCTGAATCCTTTTTCATTCCTGTGTGGATTGTGTTGTGCAATCCTGTGTGGATTACGTTTTGCTTTCCTATGTGGAATACATTTACTTTCCTGTGTGGACTGAGTTGTACTTGGGCTCGGAGGTTGGAGCGTATTTGAAAATTGATGACTTAGGTATATGTATGGGAATATACCTAAGCAGTGTCGGTTGTTACTTCGTGATTATACCTTTCTTCGTGGTTTATCCTCTGTGGATTTGAGAGACCTTCAGGGGTCTCGGGGTCCCTACTGAGTAGCTTATACTCACCCCTGCACGGGCTTTGCCCGCACTACGTTGTGTTGGTTGCAGACGACGGACAGCGTTGATCTTAGCTGAGGCTTGCAGAGCAGGACGGTACCTGGAGGTGGACCACTGGACGGGACGTACTCGGAGCGGACGGCGGGACCCGTGGAGCAGTGGAGCTATCTGTACCCACCCTTCAGGTGGGATTTCCAGTGGACAGCTCGGTGTAGCGGCTTTTACATTTCAGTTGCTGTTTTCCCTTTCGAGTTGTACTTTACTTTCAGTTTGGGTTTGTATACTGGACCATTTACTTCTCCACACTTTTAGTTGTACTCTGCTTTTGCTTAGTGTTTACTTTCCGCTTGCTTACACTGTGGTGTTTGTTTATTTTACAAAGGCAATGCCTTCCCCTTTTACCGGGATATACGCCTTGGTGCTAGTCGCCAGCCCCTGGCCTATGGAAGGCGGGCTTGGGGTAGTCACGGCACGGACCCCGAGGGCGGGTCGTGACAAATGGATTTTTCAAAAACACATTAAAAAGATTAAAAAATTTTCATATCATATTTCAATATGAAATTTATTAAAATTAAATAAATTAGTTAAATTTTAATATAATTTAATACACATTACATTAAATATAATATAAATATAATGTATCATTTTATATTATTTAAACTAAAGGAATTATTTAATCAAAATCATTGTTTTCCCTATTCATCAAAAAATTAATAATTTTAATAATATACCATGAGTTCACCCAAGTTAATTTATAAATGTATATTTGAAAAAAAAAGATTAATTTTTCTATTTTATTTAACTATATGTGGTTAAAATTAATTTTAACTTATGTGTGAAAACTGTGACTGAACATCTTTTTAGAAAAATTTAGTTTTCCCAAAAAATTCTTTTTCCTTCAATTTTTTTAATTTTAGGTTCTAATCAATTGATAAATTATTTTTATCTTATATCATTGTAAACATTATAATTTTTGTAATTTAGTTATTACTATACATAACCACCAATTTTACTACATTTCTATAAGGTAATACTATATTATTGTTGATATAGAATCACAGTTACATGTTCCATAAGTTATAAATGAGAATTTATTTTTTTAAATGGAAATATATCGTATATTATCATGGTGTTACATAATCTTTTTAGATTAATTTGTGTTGTCATATATTATATTAAATATTATTTTCCTCTTTTAAAATATTGGTGAATTATAAGTACCATCATCCAATGAAGAATGAAATTTCATCAATATCAATATTGTAACACCCCAAGCTTCTACGGTACACTTCTCTTTGAATAATTCAATAGCGTGTGTTGTACACAACATCACGTTCTAACACACCAAAACCAATCAAATTATCCATTATGAATATTAATTCCAAATATTTGAAATTTATAAATTTTATTCTTCCAAATAGACTTCATTTTAGGATTTGGAATATCAAAATTAGCCTAGAATTAATATTTGGTATTTTTATGAAAAACTTCATTTTTTTGATGAATAGTGAAACCACTAGGTGGTAGTAAAAAACCTAAATTTTTCATAAAACTTAATTTCACCACTTCTGTGAGTGGAATTTCAAAAATCTGAGAGACACGGTTAATATCAAGGAGTAAAATTTGGTTCAAAGAGATGAAAATAATTTTTTGTGAATAGTATCTTTTTACTTTTATTTACCACGGTTATAAGTAAATAGGGTAATTAAGGGTAAATATGATATTAATATTACCCTAACACATTTCCAAATTCTATTGGAAAAGTGTATCTCGACCAAAAACAACCTTAGGAATAAAATATAATCATTTACGTCCACTTGGATTAGATTATGACATTTATTATTATTTAATTCAAAGAAGAGTTAAAAGAGTTAAAATCAAAGTTTAATTACTAAAACATTATTAATATAGTGTAATACATAAAATAAATTCGATTTCAAATATTAATTAGAATCCTAAAAATATTTTCTACATAATGGTATTTTATTTATAATTTATAGACATTATATAATTTAATTTATTTATGACACAATGGTGATGCAGTAATTACCTAATTAATGAAATATTAAAATAATTGATATTATAAATATCCAAATAAATGTAATTTTAGACTTTTATGAATTAAACTAATTTTATATGTTAATATGACATGTTAGTATTGATTTAATTAACTTTTTTAGAAGTAATAATTCTGTTATGATTTTCACAAAAATCAATTTTCCAAATATTGTCAAAATTGACATAAAAGAGTTTTTAAAACAAATATTTTATTATTAATTGATATTCAATTCCTAAAAATATAAGGTTCTGCAGAGAGACTCATATCATGATAGTTGTATCATTAATGGACCACTTGGGGGTCTCTTGGAGGTATATAGTAAGTTTATTAACTATATAATACAAAAATACAATGTGACATGGTAAGTGTCAAACTAATTAACTAAGTCTTAAAACTAAATGATATGATTAAAATAATGACCCAAACCTATCTAAATTCTATTGGATGAGTTCTTTTTGATCTATACGCACCTCAACCTTTAAATAATACCCTTTTGAGCCATTATTAAAAGAATATGATTTTATTATAAAATAATATTTCTAGCTTTTCCAAAGGTGCCCCTCACCCCTCTTATAAAAGGGAACTCCCCCTTCTCACTAATTAACACATTAAAATCCATTTGGCTCAGAAAACCCCTGCCCAAATACTCTCTCAAATTCCCTCAATTTATCCTAGAGGCCTTATTTTGATCAGAAAGGTAACTTATGGAGCCCTTTTGATCAAATCAAAAGGAAGAACCCGAAAAAGAGGTAATGTTTCAACCACCCTCTATCAAGTTCATTTCTTCTTCAACATCTTCTTTATTTGTTTTTCCCATTCTAAAATAATAACTCTAATATATTATATATACTGTGATGTTATTATAAATATGGTACAACCATATTCAGTATTATATCCATTCATTGAATGACATGTCACCATATGTGCGTACGTACGGCTTACCGTCTCCACGTTGTGGTGTAATTGTTATCAAATAAATTATTATTTGGATGGGTATAATAATGATGTTTAATTCATGTAAATAATAAATATAACATGATAATGATTCTTTATATATGATATACCATCCAATTATATATTATTTTAATATCAAAAGAATGATATTGTCGCTCGTGCGTACGTACGGACTACCGTCTCCACAAACGCGATTAGATTTATTCTCCACCGTATCCATTCACGTATAATTCTAATTTGATGTTTTAAAAATTTTTTTAAGTAATTGATATAATTCTGGATATTAATAAGATACAACTTATCCATAACAAACACGGCTTATGTAAAAAGAAACATAAAAGAAAACGAGTAAGTTAACACCCAGAACGATGATAATTCTAAGATATTATTAATAAAGCAATGTTAAAAGATCATATATGATATAATATTAATGTATATGATTCATTTATAATTTAATAACAATTATTTCACCATTATACAAGATTTTAACCTAAACTAAACCAAGGAAAAGTACAAGGTAATGGTTTATTTCGCATCTCTTCATTATCCGAGGTTGTTTATACGTGATAATATACTGGGATTTCTTTATCATCCACATACATTTTTCTTAAAAATGTATTTCAAAGTTATTTTACTATTTTAAAGAATATGGGTTAATGTCATTTATACCCTTGATTGACTTTTTATAAGAGGTTTATAAAGGAATCATTCCATCGTTTTCCAAACAAGGTTCTTTTAAACTTTTTCGACAGAATTAAGGTAAGAATGTTTTTTTAACTTATACAGCGGGTGCGGCTATTTTCCGCCATTATAAATTTTTTGAAACATCCCTTACAAGCTTATAAGAAAATTTCCAAAGTAAATGTTTTATTTTATAATTATTTGACTCTTAAATGATTTCAAAATAGGAAGAGATATTTATCTAAAAAGAGTTTTTATTTCATCTATGTCAACATCCCGTGATGGATTTGATGTTTATTTGGAGTTGATTTATTATGATACAAAACATCTATGTTGTATTGATGGTTTTGTGATATGTTTGACTGTGGATGTGTTATTTTTATACCATTCATGGTTTATGAAGAAAGTATTTACATTTCATATGCTAGTTTTAATACAAATGTTTACGTTATGTTTAAACCTGTTCATATGAAGAATGAATTAGACTTAATAAGTGACGGGTGGAGCCCGCTATATCTCCTCAATGCATAGGTAGGTCTCATGAGACAAACTAGTGTCTTTGCATAAGGCATTGACAAAATCTTATTTTTAGTCTTGGCATGAGGCTGTGGCTATGTGGTTATGATTGTATGGCATTATACATTCCATCATTATGAAAGTGGTTATTGATATTGCTTGTGATTATTCGATTAGTAGAATAACCATGTGAATAAGTAAATGGAATTATTTAATTTTATTTTTTCCATACTATGTTTAAGTTCATGTTTAAAAGGATTTTTTAGTTATACATTGCCTTAAATGTTTATTCTTAATTATGAAATTTTCCACTATATTGTTATCATTACTGGGCATTTGAGCTCACCCCTTTTCTATGTTTTATTTTTCCCAGGATGTGAAGAAGTAATTTATGAATGACCTGCTTGGATAATATGAGGGGATAAGAGTGTGGAATATGGAGACTATATTTTTGTAGTTTTCATTTTATGATGTAATGTAAAATTTATTAGTGTATCTAGTTATTCCAAGCCTACTAAACTAATCGGTCTTTCGAGAATTGATCTTTCTTGTGATCATTCCAAGGTTATGTAATAATGCACTGAATCTAGGTATCTAGGGTCGAGGCGTTACAGTTGGTATCAAAGGAAGTTTAGTAGAAACCTCGGAATCTATATTTAGATAAACTCTAATTAGAGCACATAGATTTTAGATGGACATTGAAGATTACTATAGAAGAACTTCCTAGAATTTTGGTATTGTAGTGATTTTGTGAGTTTTCCGAGCAATACATCCCTGTCTGGATATGTGAAGGTAGAGGCAGCTCTGACATAGATGAACCTAGGGATAAAACCTAAAAACACTGCTTTGAGCTAGACTCGAACGAGAACTGGTGCACGACAACGGGCCTTACTGCACACTTGGTTACGACACTCCTGGGGGATATGCTTAGGATAACTCTCATTTTCTTTACAAATTATTATGAAGGGTTTAGAAGTATATACTTCCTCAAAGAAATTTTTTTTATGATTATGGATTATATCCATAAATAGTAGAATTTATGTTAAGTGTTTTATAATTATGGAATTATGTATTTTGATTCATAAACTGATCTAGTTTATGTGATTGTTTAAAAATGGCACCTAGTGGAATAAATGGAAACCATATCAATGCACACACTCCATGTAGGGATTGCCCTCCTAGTCAAGATAATTATAGTGGAGTTGGTGATGCAACTGGTGATGATCAACTAACCACCATACTGGGACAACTCACTCAGGTTATGAATAATAACCTTACTCGTATGGAGCACCCTGATCTACAGCATGGAGGATCAATGTTAGATTACTTCATGAGGCAACAACCACCAACGTTCAATGGGAGTGAAAATCACATAGAAGCTGAGAAATGGATAAATTCCCTGGAGAAAATATTTCAGGCTTTGGAGAGTAGTGAAAGGGAAAGAGTTATCATGGAAGTTTATCGCCTCACTGGAGATGCTGATCAATGGTAGTCATTGATTCAAAACGTGAAGGAAGATGATGAATCATAAAATATGGAATGGAGGGAGTTCAAATATCTGTTTTTAGAAAAATACTTTCCGTGTGACCATCGAGTAGATATGGAAAGACAATTTCTGAGTCTAAGACAAAATGAGGATGAGAATGTCGCAAATAATGAGGCTAACATTACAAGGTTGTAAAGGTATGCTAGAGATTATATACGTAACCCAAAAAGTAATATTGATCATTTCTTTGATGGGTTAAAACCATTTCTCTGTCAAGCATTAGTCTCACAATCCTTCTCGTCATACAAAGACATTGTCTCATGTGCTGTCAAGACCGAAATGGAATTCTCTAAGTCTTATGAATTTAAAGCAAAGAAAGAGAAGAAAAGATCGGATTATCTATCTAGGAATGGAAATAATGGGAATAAGGGAAAAGTAGAATATCCATCCTGTAGTAAATGTGGGAAGAAACACCATGGTACTTTCTTGAAGGGAATGGGAGTCTGTTACAAGTGTGGTGAAAAAGTCCCCCATGCTCATGATTACAAGGGGAAGAAGGAAGATAATAATTTCCAATGCTACAATTTCAGGGAGATGGGACATTATGAAGATGAATTTCCTATGCGTCAGGGGAACTTACCTTAGAAAAGTCCAAGGGATTAAGGCTGAGCTTATGTTATCACTACTGTTGAGGTCAAAGATCCGAAATACATGGTGGCAGGTAAATTAATGGTTTCCTCGAGTTTAGAAAATGAATTATTTGATTCTGTATCATTGCATTGTTTCATATCTTCCCAGTTTGCTATAAAAATTAGATATTTCCATTTTGATTTAACACGGGAGTTTTCAGTTAAAACTCCTAAGGGAAGTATCATTGTAACAAAGTTTTGTGAATCATTCTCCATTAGATAACATAAATGTTCTTTATCTACATATCTCATTGCCATACCTATGATTGAGTTTGATATAATCCTCAGTATGGATTGGATTTCGGACCATGATGTAAATAATTATTATAAGAAGAAGGAGGTTACGATTTTTGATGATGATGATAAGGAACACCTTATCTTTAGAGTAGAATCGTCACCACCCAATTCTTATCTAGATCCACCCCCAATAGCTCAATTAAATTCAATAATTGGGGAGGAAGAGAATGAAATTATAGTGGGTGAGTAAAGGAATGTTGAAATAGTGGATGTACCTATTTTGAAAGAATATGTAGATGTGTTTCCGAAAGATTTACCTGGACATCCTCCAGAACGAGAAGTTGAGTTTTCCATTGATTTAATTCCTGGATCAAGGCCTATATCGAAGACCCATTATAGAATGGCCACTGTAGAATTAGTTGAACTAAATAAACAACTAGAATAATTGATTAATAAGGTATTTATTCTCCCTAGTGTTTCTCCATGGGGATCCCCTATTCTTTTTGTTAAAAAGAAAGATGGATCTATGATGTTATGTATCGACTACAGGGAGATCAATGCCATAACAATAAAGAACAAGTATCACCAAACTTGAATTGATGATTTATTTGACCAACTTCATTGATCTCAATACTTTTCAAAGATTTACCTTCGATCTGGATACCATTAGTTGTGTGTGAAGAAAGAAGACATTCTGAAGACAGCATTTCGAACCAGGTACGGGCATTACGAGTTTACAGTAACACCTTTTGGATTGAATAATGCAACCTCTGTATTCATGGATCTGATAAATAGTGTTTTCAAGGAATATCTCGATGAATTTGTGGTGTTATTTATTGATGATATCTTGGTATAGTCCAAAAGCTACGAAGATCATGAAAATCACTTGTGCATTATCCTGAAGACTCTGAGAAGACATGAATTATATGGGAAGTTTAGAAAGTGTGAAATCTAGCTTCATAAGATTTCTTTTATTGGCCATATTGTCTCTAAAGATGGAATCTATGTTGATCCTTCTATGACCAAGGCAATCCAAGAATGGCCTGCACCGATGAGTATAAATGAGATACGTAGTTTTATTGGATTATCAGGTTATTATCGATGTTTCGTCCATAATTTTTCCCGGCTGGCTAACCCATTAACAAAGCTCACATGTAAAGGGGTTAAATTTTTTTGGACAAAAGAGTGTGACGAATGTTTTGGAGAACTGAAGAGAATATTAGTCAATGCTCCTATATTGACTTTACCATCAGGGAATGATGAGTTCGTTATTTATAGTGATGCATAGAAGAAAGGATTGGTTGTGTCCTTAGGCAAAATGATAGGGCTATTGCCTATTCATCACGACAGTTGAAAATTCATGAGCAAAACTATCCTACTCATGATCACGAGTTAGAAGCTATGATATTTTCTTTGATGATATGGAGACACTACTTCTATGGTGAAAAATTTGAGATTTATACTGATCACAAGAGTTTGAAGTATATTTTCTCACAAAAAGAACTCAGCATGAGGCAAAAGAGATGGCTTGAATTACTCAAGGATTATGATTGTACGATACACTACCACCCAAGGAATGAAAATAAGGAGGCATATTCTTTGAGAAAAAAAGATCATGGAGTTTTGAACAGTATAATAATTGAAGGGGATCCAATTTTCATGGATCTATTGAAGATGGGCATGGGAATAACCAGGGAAGGTGAAACATCATGTCTTTTTCAAATTGTTGCAAAACCATCTTTAATATAAAGGATTAAGAATTATCAGACCGATGATGATGAATTTCAAATGAATATTAAAGCTGTGAATGATGGGAGATTGAGAGACTTTGTGTATGAAGAAGGAATTTTGAAATTCGGGAAGAGACATTGTGTTCTCGATATACCTGATCTAAAAAGGGAATTGATGGATGATGCTCATAGTTCCAATTTCTCTATACTCCCTAGGAGCACCAAAATGTATAGAGATTTGAAGGAACATTTTTTGTGGGACGACATGAAGAGGGAGATTGCTGATTTTGTGTCAAGATGTATGGTTTTTCAACAAGTGAAAGCTGGAAGGCAACAGCCTGGTATAGTATTACAACCTCTTCCCATACCTGAGTGGAAATGGGATAATATCACAATGGACATTGTCATGGGACTACCAAAGACTCCTAGAAGGAACGATGCAATATGGGTTATTGTTGATCGTCTTACCATGTCATCACATTTTCATGCTATAAAAGAAGATCTACCACTAGAACGTCTAGCAAGACTATATATTGATGAAGTTGTGAGACTTCATGGAGTATCCCTATCAATTGTTTCTAATCATGATCCCTGTTTTACTTCATGATTCGGGAAAAGTCTTCCGAAATCCTTGGATACTGAACTTTATTTGAGCACTGCCAGCCACCCTCAAACAGATGGACAATCAGAACGAACTATTCAAACCTTATAAGACATATTGAGATCTAGATCACTTGACATTCGGGGTATGTGGGATCAATATTTACCTCTGGTAGAATTTTTCTATAATAATATCTTCTATTCAAGTATTCAGATGACACCATATGAAGCGTTATATGGAATGAGATGTCGCACACCAACCTGTTTGGTTGACGTTGGTGATAGAAAAATTTTAGGCCCAGAACTGGTGGAGGAAACGATGGAAAAGGTGAAGGTAATCCAAAAACATATCAAAGCAGCTCAAAGTAGGTAGAAGAGCTATTCCGAAAATCGAAGGAAGGATTTGGAATTTCACGTCGGTGATCATGTTTTCCTGAAGGTATCTCCATGGAAGGGAGTCATATGTTTTGGTGTGAAAGGTAAATTGAGTCCCAAGTACATCGGACCTTTCAGAATTCTAGAATGAATTGGGGCTATAGCATACCGATGGGCAATGCCACCAAGTCTCTTCAAAGATCACGATGTGTTCCACATATCTGTGTTGAGGAAATACATGTCTGACCCAACGCATGTACTCACCTATGAGCAATTAGAACCGGAACCCGATATGTCTTATTACAAATAGACCGTCAATATTCTTGATACGAGAGAGAAAGTACTGGGAAACCGGACGACTCACCTGGTAAAAGTCTTGTGGAGAAACCATAAGATGGAAGAGGCAACATGGGAACCCGAGGAACTAATGATGAAGAACCACCCAAGTCTTTTCATGTGGTAGTATTCTAGAAATTTCGAGGACAAAATTATTTGAAGGAGGTGAGAATGTAACACCCTAAGCTTCTACGGCACGCTTCTCTTGGAATAATGCAATAGCGTGTGTTGTACGCAAGATCGAGTTCTAACACACCACAACCAATAAAACTAGCAGTTATGAATAGTAATAACCACTTTTTGAAATTTATAAATTTTATTTTTCAAAATGGACTTCATTTTTGGATTTGGAATATCAAAATTATCCTAGGATGAATTTTTGGTATTTTTCTGAAAAACTTCATTTTTTTAATGAATAGTGAAACCACTAAGTGGTAGTTAAAAAACGGAATTTTTCATAAAACTTAATTTTACCGCTTCTATGAGTGGAATTTAAAAAATCCAAGAGACACGGTTAATATGAACGAGTAAAATGTTGTGCAATGAGATGAAAATAATTTTTGGCGAATAGTAACTTTTTACTTTTATTTACCATGATTAAAAGTAAATAGGGTAATTAAGGGTAAAAATGATATTAATATTACCCTAACTCATGTCCTAATTCTGTTGGACAGGTGTATCTCGACCAAAAACAACCTTAGGAATAAAATATTATCATTTAGGTCCACTTAGATTAGATTAGGACATTTATTATTATTTAATTCAAAGAAGAGTTAAAAGAGTTAGAATCAAAGTTTAATTACTAAAACATTTTTAATATAGGGTTATACATAAGATAAATTTGATTTCAAATATTCATTAGAAATATAAAAATATTTCCTACATAATGGTATATTATTTATAATTTTTATCCATTAAATAATTTAATTTATTTATGACACAATGGTGATGTAGTAATTACCTAATTAATGAAATTTTAAAATAATTGATATTATAAATATCCAAATAAATGTAGTTTGAGACTTTTTATGAATTACACTAATTTTAAATGTTAATATGACATTTTAGTATTGATTTAATTAACTTTTTTGGAAGTAATCATTCTGTTATGATTTTCACAAAAATCAATTTTTCCAATTAGTGTCAAAATTGACATAAAAGAGTTTTTAGAACAAATATTATATTATTAATTGATATTCAATTCCTAAAAATATAAGGATCGTCCAAGAGACTAATATAATGATAGCTGTATCATTAATGGACCACTTGGGGGTCCCTTGGAGGTATATAATATGTTTATTAACTATATAATATAAAAATACAAAGTGACATGGTAAGTGTCAAACTAATTAACTAAGTGTTAAAACTAAATGATAAGATTAATATAATGAACCAAACCTATCTAAATTATATTGGTTGACTGGTTTTAGACCCATACCAACCTTAAACATTAAATAATCCACTTTTGATCCATTATAACCCAAATATTAATTTATTATAAAATAATACTTTTATCTTTTCCAAAGGTGCCCCTCACCCCTCTTATAAAAGGGCACTCCCCCTTCTCACTAATTCACACATTCAAATCATTTTGTCTCTGCCAAAACCTTCCAAAATACTCTCTAAACTTTCCTCAATTCAACCTAGAGGCCTTAGTTTGAATAGAAACCCAACCTAATGAGCCATTTTGATCAAATCAAAAGGAAGAACCCGAAGAAGAGGTAATGTTTTCACCAACATCATTCAAGTTCCTTTCTTCTTCAACTTCTTCTTTCATTGTTTTTCCCATTATAAAATAATAACTCTAGTATATTATATATACTGTAAAGTTATTATAAATATGTTACAACCATATTCAGTATTATATCCATCCTTTGAATGGCAGGTCACCATACGTGCGTACGTACGACTTACCGTCTCCACGTTGTGGTGTAATTGTTATTCAATAAATTTTTATTTGTATGGGTATAATAATGATGTTTAATTCATGTAAATAATAAATATAACATGATAATGATTCTGTATATATGATATACCATACAATTATATATTATTTTAATATCAAAAAATTGATATTGTCACTCGTGCGTACGTACGGACTACCGTCTCCACGAACGCGATGAGATTCATTCTCCACCATTTCCATACAAGTATAATTCTAATTTGATGATTAAAAATAATGTTTAAGGACTTTATATAAATATGAATATGAATTATATACAACCTATCCATAAAAAACACTACTTATTTAACAAAACATATAAAAGAAAACGTGTAAGTTAACACCGGAAATGATGATAATTCTAAGATATTATTAACAAAGTAATGTTAAAAGATTATATATGATATCATATTAATGTATATGATTCTTGTGTAACTTAATAACAATTATTTCACCATTATACAGGATTTTAACCTACCCTCAACCAAGGAAAAGTACAAGGTAAGGGTTTATTTCGCAATCTCTTCATTATCTGAGGTTGCTTATACGTGATAATCTACTGGGATTTCTTTATCATCCACATCCATGTTTCTTAAAAATGTATTTAAAAACATTTTTACTATTTACAAGAATATGTGTTAATGTCATTTATACCCTTGTTTGACTTTTTATGAGAGGATTATAAAGAAATATTTTCGTTGTTTTCTAAACAAGGTGCTTTTTAACCTTTTCGACAGAATTAAGGTAAGAATGTTTTTTTAACTTATACGGCGGGTGCGGAAATTTTCCGCCATTATAAAATCTTCAAAACTTACTTTACAAGATTATAAGAAAATTTTCAAAGTAAATGTTTTATTTCATAATTATGTGACTCTTAAATGATTTCAAAATAGGAAGAGATATTTCTCTAAAAAGAGTTTTGATTTCATCTATGTCAACATCATTTATTGGATTTTAATTTTATTTGGAGTTGATTTATTATGATACAAAACATCCATATTTTATTGACTGTTTTGTGATATGTTTGACTGTGGATGTGTTATTTTTATACCATTCATGGTTTATGAAGAAAGTATTGACATTTCGTATGCTAGTTTTAGTACAACTGTTTATGTTATGTTTAAACCTGTTCATATGAGGAATGAATTAGACTTAATAAGTGACTGGTGGAGCCCGCTATAGCTCCTCGATGCATCGGTAGGTCTCACGAGACAAAATAGTGTCTTGGCACAATGCCATGATAAAATCTTATTTGTAGTCTTGGCACGAGGCCTTGGCAATGTGGTTATGATAGTCTGGAATTATGCATTCCATCATTATGAAAGTGGTTATTTATATTGTATGTGATTATTTGATTAGTTGAATATCCATGTGAATAAGTAAATGGAATTATTTGATTTTATTTTTCCCATACTATGTTTATGTTCAAGTTTAAAAGGCTTTTCATTTAGTTATACATTGCCGTAAATGTTTATTCTTAAGTATGAATGTTTTTTCTATATTTTTATCCTTACTGGGCATTTGAGCTCACCCATTTTATATGTTTTATTTTTCCCAAGATGTGAAGATGGAATTTATGAATAACCTGAAGGGATAGTATGAGGGGATAAGAGTGTGGACTATGGAGACTATATTGTTGTAGTTTTTATTTTATGATGTAATGTAAATGTTATTAATGTATCTAGTTATTCTAAGTCTACTTAACTAATTGGTCTTTCAAGACTTGATCTTTCTTGTGATAATGCCAATGTTATGTAATAATGCACCGACTCTGGGTATATAGGGTTGGGGTGTTACAAATATCATTCCCCCTACTTATTAATTACTTGACAAAAATGATGAATATGAATCCTTATCAGTAATTTATAGTAAATAATGGGGTCATAAAGGCTGAGGGGTTTGGGGATGACATGAACATGCTACATCCTAATGTTCGGGATAATTATTCTCAAAATAAATTTATGAATATAAAAAATAAAGGAATGAAGTTTAGGGATCCCAATAAGATCATTAATTCAGCCCAAACATTTCATAGATTAAATGGAATACAATTTTCATAGATGATTAGTTGGAATGTATATTACCACCCGATCAATGAAGGCATGTGGGTAGATAATCTCGACCCTTCAAATTAGTGAAAAAATAAATTAATATTAACATAAATTAGAATAATGATTAGTAATAACACATCGACCTCATATCCTTATGCCTATGAATAACCTTACACTGGGATAAAACTACCATTTGTGCACAAATATGACATCCTGAAAAATTTATTCATCATTTAGGCTAGAATCAATCTAAAATGTACGTAATATCTCAAAAGTGGTTATAGATTCATATTTTAGAAGTCCATTGAATCCCCCATGAGTTCATGGTTGATTTTTTTTTGGATGAGGCTTATTATGTAGAGAGAACCTCTAAAAAATGGCACATAATTATCTCATTCATAGAGTTCGATCAAGAGGCCATTCTCTAAGGAAACTGTAGACCCCTTTATATTTCATGAGATATTTACAGTTTTGGAATTCATTAATATTTGATAATAAAATATTTCGGGATCAATAATAACCCCGTTTAGAGTCTCCCACACATGGGTTATAGAAAGTATTATTTATCCCCCTCAATATTAACCATTAAATGGCTGGATAATGCTATGTAGAAAATTCTTGAAAATTTCAAATGAAGAATCCAATTATATGATATTTTATATGAATTAATATTAATTGTGGTTTATAGGGGTGAAAATTTAATGTATTTCTATAAATATTGTGGATATACTTTCATGTGATTGTAATATCATGATACCTTCAATCAGAAAAATAACTTATCAATGAGAATTTTAGAGAAATTTATATTTTATGTTCACCTTTAATTCTTCTGAATAACTGAATGTTGAGGTACTCTTTGGTTGGGGACAGGTAAAAAATAAATTGAAGGATTATTCATATAGGTTTACACTCCAAATATTTTTTTAAATTCACTCATTTGACCCTAGAGTATACTCGGGGAAGATTATATAATTTTTATCAAACAAAATGTGGAAATGAAAGCATACCCATGGATTAACAAGGGTTCATTGATTTCAAGTCACCATGTTTATGTTTTGAATGTTATGTTAGATAATGTGATATTGTCAAAAGGTAATTGGGGATAATGAAGGGAAAATGACACTATAGATAAAAATACACCAAATTATTATTTCCTCATATCAGTTTTGGACCAAATGATTATTTCCTCATATTAGTTTTGGTGGACCCTATAGACAATTATAAGATTTAATACTTCATCACTTCTTCCGCCCCAATGATTGTAGGGATGATTGGAATGATATCCATGATTATCTTAATAGTGATTCTCCTATATCGTCCCCCTCAATATATAATGTGTCCCCTATATTTTTCCTATAAGATAAAAATATTCCCATGTCCCCAATTACATTCAGAAATACCCCATAAAAATGTTTATTTAAAAACATCAACATATAGGAATATGAGGAGGATTACCTCATAGATTCACGACCAATATTTGATGATGGTGTCTCTAACACCATCGATGAGAATAAGTATGTGAATCTCAAAATATAGAACGAACCGCGACTCACATTGAATAGTATAACAACGGACCATGAGATTCCAGAGGAGTATGCTACCTTATTAAAATTACATCAAGATGTGTTTTCCTATAACTAAACTTAAATACTATGATTTTATCTTTAGGTGATGACCCCTTATCCATTGATGAAATATAACCACCATATTTATATGTTAATAATAGGAAGAATGCATCCAACTCTTACTGCAAAAGTAAATGGTGAGATTCAAAGGAATGTGAAATTCAACTTTATAAGAGAGGTTTAGTTTCAAATTTATTTAGTAGTCATCATGAAAATAATTATTAACAATGGGGATATATGAGTTTATATATACTTAATAAACCTAAATAGTAATTACCCAAACGATCACTTCCAAATCATGATCATGGAATTATCGAGTGATGCGATAGATACACCCTTACATAATATATGGGTAATCTTTTTATAATTAAATTTGATTGTCCAAAAATTACGAGAAGAACAGTATTTTCAGGGAACCTTAAGGGGTATATTTCTATAATGTAAATCCTTTTACATAGATATTACTGGTTCTCTATAGCAATGTTCTATGGATCATATCATCAACTCATACATAAGAAAAATCCCTAGAGTATTACATGGATGACCTGGTAGTCAAATCTATGTAGTGATATGATAATTATTATAATATTGAGGTTGTCTTTAGAAAGCATGAGATGTAAAACCTAAAAATTATTCCCCTGATGTGTACATCCTTGGTATCATCATAAAATATTCAGATTCATGGTTCAAAATCATATCAACAAGGTTGACCTTAGAAATTATAAAGTTGTTCTTAATAATCCTTCACCAAAAAACCTCAAGGAATATAGATGACTCAAGGGAAATATTTCTTACATTTGGATAATAATTTTAAATCTAAATGGTATATTCATACCCCTCACTTGATTAGTGAAAAATTTATTGCCTACCTGTAGGATGATGAATACTATAGATCCTTCAATGACCTCAAAAAGAACCTCCTCAACCCACCAATTTTACTGAAACTTATTGATCAAATTCTACTCATCTTGTATGTGGAATCTATTGAAAATCCTCAAAGAAAAAAAATTATAATAGAATAATAATATATAAAAATATAACAGTTTTTATTATCATGTTTTTATGATATTTAAACTGATTATTAGTATTCTAAAAATTAGAAGAACTATTTTTCTTCATTCTTCATGGACAATAAAGTGAGGTATTATCTCAAATAACATCTGATCCATTAGGTATCTTTTGATAAATCGGTCAAATATAATCTTATACATTTCTTTCTAATTGGATTTTGGGAACGAAGTATAGTTATATTGAAATAGTTTTATATACATTCCATGTATAAAAATTATTTCGAATGGAATGAATTAGTGGAATTTATTCCAGAACACGAGACTCTTGAGATAATTCCATTAAATATGAATATATATATTTAAGAATTCTACTATATACTGGTAATTCATAGGCTTAAGAGATGTTATTTGATGGTTCTTATCAAGGTATTATAGGATTGATAATGGATAAACCAAATGCTAAATTGGTTTTATTGGGAATTTTGTTCATGTCAACAACCAAAGTAATCAGTCCCTATTGCTTCCTTATATTAAAAGGATGAAATACAAATTATCCTTAATAATAAGCCCTAAATACTAGTTTTGAGATAACCATAAGGATAAAAATGGACCCTTATAAAATTAATGATGATTTAATGTTTTTAATCATGAAAATAAATAATGAATATTTATCATAGAGGATGAGTTAATACCTATACTATATTACGTATGAGATATAATGGTAGAGTTTCCTCCCATGATGAGTGTTACCCATGTTTTGTGATTGAAAAATGATATGAATGATGCTGAAGCCATTGTGTCTCAGAACCATTATGTCCTATACATGGATGGGATGTACATACATATTACATAATTTAGGACGGTTTCACCATTCATTAAAACTAATATTGTAGAGATCAATGAATTCAATGCTTCCCTCAATCTGGATGAAGAAATATCCTCATCAACAAATTCCACGAGTGACTGGATGAAACTAATTATAGACTACCATTGAGAATGGATCCATACACTATATGTATATTATAATTAAAATATTCATTTTAAGGTATTTAACATTACCCTCTTTGGTGACCATTATTCCTAAACGGTCTCTAAAAATGTCATTTTGATGGAATTCATCACAGAATCATCGAGGGAAGGGATTATCTCACTATAATGTAATATGTACATTCTAAATCAAATTTATATTACCATTTTGGGACTAATATCACTCATAAAAATTGAATAAATTTTTATTTATAGACCATGATAATTCATGGTTGTGTAGAATACACTACAATGTGAGACACATTTTTGGTACATCGCAATTTCATCTACTCATTGAGGTTAATTTTATTCTCTTTATGCCATTGAATACTTTTATATTAACTGGAATAACAATAACAATTATTTCATAAACTTGACTTACCTGAGGAGAAAAGGTTCCACACACTACATAAACATGAGGTTCATTACAACCACATAGCTCAATCCTTCAATAAGAATGACCTTCATCTGTTTTACTGGGAGAGTTGGAGTTAGCCCCTACATCTCTAATGATATCTGGAATGAATCCTCATACATGATAGAAACAATTAGATTGAACATTCACTACATAGAATGACTACTCTAATGGATGTTATTAACAAATCAAAATGAATACTGAACACATCACCCCAACAAGCAATTGGGGTCCATCAAAAAATAATTTATAATGTTTTATTTTATTTCTCAATGACCTTACTGAATTACATTAAAAATTATATTCATGGTACTCTTCACAATACCATAAAATATATGAATCATGAGTCAAAGTATTAAGGCCTAAATCTTGTTCCACCATCCACTCCCTTCTAAAATACATAATAATTTACAGAATTTACCTTTATGACACGACAGTAGACATTAAAACATATGTTATAGACTAAAATAAAATAAATTTATTGTATATTTAGGCAATATGAGACACCAATTTATTACCCATGAGTTAGATCTACGTGAAAATCCCAAATGATTCTAGAATAGTGTCATAAAATTTATGCATTTTCAATAAAATCAGGTATTTAACCAATATAATTTTATCAAAATAATTTATATGAAAAGTATGCATTGTAATTTTATCTATTTTGGGGTTTAGGTTCCACCTTCACCAGTGGGTTCCTTGAAAACATTAATTTAAAATAAAGTCCCCTATTTATGTTACATAAGAAACATATCTATGAAAATATATTCATATAATTATCATTTCAACGTGAAATTAAACTTCCTGAAACCTCTATCCTATCAGTAGGATATTAATATAGATAATACACAATTTTCATTGTAAAGAAGTATTTTATGTTAGGGGAACCCTTCCATATTTTATTTTGAACATTAATCATAACTCACATTAGATTTAATGTTTTTGTTGAAATTTCATAATAGTGAAATTTATATGCATGGTATTAAAAATTAGGTAGGAATCAAAATCATTGAGAAAATAAGTTGAACTAAAAATCATTGGGACCCCCTAAAATATCTTAAAGAACATGATGTTTCCTACCTTTTATGGATTATTTACCTTACATGAGATAAAAATCCATGGATATATTCATTCATAAATGAATCACCATTCATATTAAATTCTTCTATTTCCCAATAACTATATTTGGATTGACTATTTCTGATATTGAATATATAGAGATACATGGATATCTTATCATAGTCCCATATTTGAATTTTATAAATAAAAATAAAAATCATTAACCTAATGTCGATGCCACCCCATATAATTTTATTTTTTGTAAAAGACGTTTATCAAGGTGAAAATAAATTTTCATACCAACAATAAGAACATAATCTTTTTAGAAGAGTATTTAACATATGAATTCTTCATCATGATGTTTATAAACCTTAATTCAATTCAGTTTTCCTTTAATGGACCCATTATTGAGATGAAGAAATCATATTCTGTGCATGAGCAGGATTATTATAAAACTGTCAAAGTAAATTCCTTGTCATATGTAGAATAATAATATGATGATTATTCTTTCATTAAATTCATTAAAATCCATATATTTTCATTCTATTTGTGTAATAATTGGTATAAATGAGAACCATATCAATGTAATAACATATCCATCACATGGATTGAAATCCCAAATCCAATTTTGATATAAAAATTCCCCCTTATATATGATTCAGATCTATATACTATCTTCCAATATAGATTCATCAATGAACGTAGATTACGATTGAGTCCTCTATAATGAATATATTGTCTCACATGGATGATCTCTTTTAATTGAGAACACTAAAACTATGGTTCCATTCACCTATCATATTATATGCATGAGTGATACAAATGGATGGATTCTAGATTATGGTTACATATCCATAAACATATTCTATGAAAAAATGATTCCAATTTCAAATAGTTTCATCCAAATAAAAAACCTACACATTCAACATCGAGACCTCCATGTGTAGAACTGTAGGATGGTGCTATATCATTATAAACATGATTCAAGTATATATGAACTATACTATATGAATGTCAACATCACATGAACATAAACAAATAACTAGTATACCACTTTATAAACTTAATCTATAGAACATATATGCCCTTATATCATAACATTAAACTACATGATATATGATTTTCCATAGATGAAAAAACAATACAAAGAGTGATATGTGTCATATGACCCAACCGTCAAATACAATAACATGATACATGTACGAAAACATGATATATGAGTCCTTATACACATACAAAATGCCTCTGTATTATTGAGAAATCTATTTTTTGGGATTTCCATATTCAAATTAATGTTATCCACCAAATATGTTTCCTATGTCTGAAAATGATGACACTTATAAATTATATTACATGTAGAGATAAAATATCTCACTCCATACAAAAGAAATATCTGTCTAGAGACGTGATAAAAAATGTGTTGGGGATTATTATTTGTCTATGATAATTATTGATGTTTAGACCATACAATACAGACTCATCCATGATTCATCATTCATCATCACACCTTATTAAGGGATTATCATACCAATGTTAAAGAAAAAACATGTTTAGAAAACCCTAAAAATCATTCATAAACATCTTGTATACATAGATCATACATCACACCTCAAGTGTCTAATATTTCCACAATCCATTTATTACCATCAATGACAGGTTCTTATAACTCAAAGGGAAAATCATGTCTCGCTATACATGAATGCCCACAATATGGATCTATATAATTTCCCTCAAAATGACCAGAAAACCATATTATGGAATTCATCTTGATAAAAAGGACATTTAATAACCATATTCAACCGCAAAATCTAAATAGAACATGTTATTAAAATGTGTTATGTTTTCATACCTTTCATACCAATCTTATATCATTATTCCTGATCAAAATGCCTAGATTTATGATTTACAATTTCATCTTTTTTATTCAAATGGTGTTGGGTTACTCATTGTCCATTATTCCCAAATTGGAATTCATTTATTATGCCATTGGTCAATGAAATTTTATTTTAATCAATAATAACTAATACATGGGATAATCTATTCTAGAAATGGGTTCTCTATAGACATCATTTTTTTCTTCCCTCTTGTAATAAAATTTTCCTCACTATTTTTATCCAAGAACTATGAACAAAAAACGATGTGTACCATCCCAAAATGATCTATAAAATAGTAGTTATTTTCATTAATTCATGTTGTTTCAACCTTGACGTTACTACTAGGTATATTTACCCACTTTAGGTTAAATATGTATGACCTTAAATCTTATCCCAAAATATTTCAATTCCTAAAACAATAAATTCCAGGTAAGAGAGGCATAAAAAATATCGGGATAAAGAACTCTAAAAAGTGGCATGAGTAAATATCATTTTTATGCTCACTATGAATGCAAAATTCATGTCTTATAAAAAGAAATACAATAGAAATTGATAAAGGAACAGTGCTTGTGGCCCCCATATTCCCCTAGATAAATCAATGCTATACTTGCTAGACCCACTAGTCTAGGAAAAATTTAATGAAATATAATATGGTACCTCACCACCTAAAATATATATTCCATATATAGTGTAATAATTATAAGTGTTCCTGAAACCTCCAAGAATATTACTTTAATTTATAATCCAACATCATATAGAATGAGTTTAAATCCACACTAATATTATATGACCATGGATAACGATTGAATTCAGATCCAATGGACACTAATATTTGGTTATTCAAACACTCCAACAATATGGATCTACATATGCACCCCTATTATATCATACAATCTGGAAGAGAGTTTTCATCCTAAAGGGAATGTTCTCTAATCTCGTTATACCCTTACACCATTAAAATGAAATCCTCCATTCAAATATGGTCAACAATTATACCAAACAAACTTATCCCATATAACAACCTTGATTCAATACATGAGATTTATAGTTTACCCAACCCATAATATAACTATTCAAGTCGATTTATTACTATAAATTATGAACATTCACACATCATGTTCACTTTTTTAGTAGAGATACAAAATTTATACCATACACCTTTGATTGGTGCTAATCATGTTGCCCATAACCACATGACACAACCGTTTGAGATTTAGGATAATTAATTGAAATCCCTTACTATTGAAAATATCTATAATATAAATAGACCCTTCATTTAAATTTGGGTTTTGTTATTTTTGTTTATATAGGATGATTCACCATTTAGTAAAAAATTGTGTTGACTTAAACTTAAACAACCTCTTATTCAAGGCTAGTTGACCTTAAAAATAAGACCCCTTATTCTAGAAACTAGGAAAAAAATCTATGATCACAAGTCAATGTTTATGTTAAAATTTAGAACATGTTCACATTAGGTCACACATGATACTACACTGATCTATCATCATTTTGGTTAAAACCGTACAACATTATACATTAGTAATATTATAAAAATTATATTCCAAATAAAACCTATGTGAATTGTTGTTTAACATTCCAACCTTACATTTGAATCACCATTTCTAGAGTTCACCTACATTTTTAATATTGGGGTCTAGGTTAATGATGGGTTAGTTTAATAATGTTTTAATACATACCAACTCACCTTTTTTCAAATATATCATAGCCCAATCATCACCTATCACCAGTTTCTCTTAGAAGAACATTTATTACATAACGAAAGAGATATAAAACTAAAAAATTTGAAAATATACAAAATGATGACTAGAAATAATTACAGTATATTTCTTCTGGACATGCATCATGCTTGGTCTATAAAACATTAAATTATAAAGATGGAAAAAATCTAAAAATATATCATGTTAAAAAAAGAAAAAATGTGATATTTGAGAAGAATACAGATTCCTTTATTCTAATTCTTCCCTATAAGAATCATTTGAAAATGTTAGGAATATCAAAATTAACATGATACAAAACATATATTTGGTTATATGTGATACAAAAAAATCAAGCCATTCTAACAAGGCCTCAATCTAAAGAAAAACTATTAGACCCCTTATATTCCATTTCATATTTATATTAATCTACGTAACTCGTATAAAATGAATAAAGAATTATTTATTTACCCCATATTTTTAGAATTATAATAACTATTCTAGTAATTCACTTAAATGTAATGATCATATAGAGTCATCTCCATCCATATCCAAATAGATTCGATATAGTGTTATGAAAATTGAATTTCTGGTTGTACCCATCCATGGTCCACTTCCCTGAGGAACTCACTATCTATATTCAAATGGATGAACTCTATTGTCAATGTGATGGTATTTTATCCTATACCCATCCGTAATCCACACCTCGGAGGAATTTATCTCACATATATAATTGGTACCAATGACTGACTCTATCAATTACACCTGAATGTTTAGTTAGATTAATGTTATCACGACATCACTCTTCCGAGATTAATTTGTTATCGTGAATTGAAAAGTCTAGATAACACTAAAAACATGAATCAATATTATTTTATTGGTAAATGATCCCCCACTTGTGTGTCATTTTTGAAAGAAATATAGATCATCATGTAATAAAATAATGATCTATATGTCACATTTGAATGAGAATGTTATTATTTTGTATGAATAAAATTATAAGGTGTAATAATTTCAGCAGTAAATAAATAGTGACACACACTTTTCAACATAAGATATGGAATGGTCCTCACTGAGAAAAAATACTTTTTTTCCATTAGAATGAAATATTTCCATACTCAAATGAGAAGAAAATTGGATTTCCATGAACTAAATCACCCCACACCCATTGATGGATGAAGATAAATCAATAAAATGTTACACAATGATGACATAATGGTGAGAATATCTCCAAGGAGTATCTTATAGATTTCACACCTTATATGTGAGAGTCATTTTTAATAATCTAAACACACATTGAGAGTTTTAATTATCTTTTTATATTCATAAATCAAATTATATTGATAAATACATAGCCAATTTAGTACTTAATTTCAGAATCATCGATTTGACAAATTGTAGAGCCATAATGGACTTATGAATCAATAGTTATAACCTTTTTAAGATGGCCTCTTTTTTGGATTGAAAAATAGAAATCAATAAAGGTTTATTTTTAAAAAATTATCATCCATACATAATGAAACCATCTATACTTCATGAATAAAATTCAATTCAAACCCTCTTTGTTGTTGAATGTTTGATTAATTCCTTTTTGAAAATCAAGAGTATTGTAAATGTCCATGGCATGTGGTTTTTAGGTGGTAATTTGTGGATTATAATGAAGTCCTTCATAAACCATGATAATTTATTGAGTTAAGTTAATACCTTATAAATATATATTTATGATTCATGTAGAAACAAAAAAGGTTCTTTATGAGGGAGTTCCTTCATGAAATAACTTCACAAGACCCTCACATGATGGGGTTCCTGTGCTAAATTTTCCTATGAATTGTGTTTTCAAATGAAGGGATAAAATAAATTCCTTGATTAATCATATATAAATACATTTCCTATTATAGTATCACTTTCGTTATGTAGCACTTCACATATTCATGGTGGATAACATTGAATGTACCCATCAACCTCCTTATAGGTGTAGAATTTATCCCAATGACATATGAATAGTGAATTATTGAAATGATGAGTAAATTGACTACTCTTTTATCTTATACTACACTCAATCTCCCAAAACAGTCATAGAAACCCTAATGACCTTCATGGAATCTAAAAATGAAGATAAACACCCATTAATAGTTAGGTTAATACATCATCTAAAATCAGTGAACATATATGATTGATTTATTAGAAACATTACAGTTACCTCCATTGATAATTTATTCCCCCTATAAAATATTTCTTCTAAACCCCATGATAGGTAGAACCCTCAAGGTGATCATGATAATGTATTATCTTAAAAAATAGAATCGTTTTCCTATTGAAATGAGAGAATTCCCTCCTGGATAAAGATATTAAAAATGACTCATGATTCCAATGAATGATCCATGTGGACATGGTCCCCCTTTCCTAGAGGAAGCTCCAAATATGTTCCCATTTATGATTTCATCACCATGAAATTTAAATAATATAGGGAAAAAAATATCTAGGTAGTACATAATAATGTGTAATCGCCACTCACATTATCCTAGCCTCTTATAACTAACATGGGATTCCCTTGTGTATGTCTTATAAATATATCCATGTTTGTAATATGAAAACGCGGTGCCTCATCCCATATTTTAAATCCCAATAAATTATTCCCTCAATAATTATCGCATCAATATAATTCAACAGTGAGAAGAATTAGACAACCCAAACCTGTAAGCCCGAACTCAAATTCATGAGACAATATTCTCCAGGAAACTATTAATAAAGGAAAATATTTCCTAATATTCATATTAATTCAATGGTTAATATTCTCAGAGATGTATATGTTATATATTTCTATGTGTATGCCCTTACAAATCCTCTATTGTTTCACATTTAGAATCATTAACTTCAATACTACATGAAATGAAACTGCATGATATTTGCCCCTCATAATAACTAAAAACTTTTCAACTCAATCAATGTGCTATTTGATTACAATTAAAAGGATACATAGGAATACACCATGAGGTTCAAACATAACAACACAAACACATATATCCTATCTCATAAGGACATACTCATTTTTATCTTGGATGTACATTCACAAGGGAAATATTCATTATGAACCACACTCTCATTGGGAAATATTCCTTAGAGACCATACCAGGCTCATTGTCATGTATTCCCACCAGCTAATCCAACCACATATGGTAAATAAACCATATTCCACAATATAATACAAAAATGGATGATTACGTGCAATTAATACACAATAAATTATTTTAACCTCACACTTAGTAGTCCAATGTGATTGACATAATTTATTTTTAAACGGTCATGGATGAAGAACCAAAAAATGAATCGCAATGGTTCTTATCACATGACCATAAAATGTATGATGTTCCCTGTTAAGAGGCGCTAACCTATGTGAATTTTTATCCCATTGATAATGATATATTGGAATCCTCTTTTTATAGTCTTGATAGATATAAATTCCCAGCCTTAAAAAATGTATAATCTATTTTATTTATACAAGATTTAATTTTCTGGTATTCCAAAAGATATTTTTTGTATTACAATGTTAGCGGATTAAGAAATCACTATTAGAAAAATAAATATTACCTAAAAAAGTGGACACATTCACTTAGCTTCAATTTTTTTATCAAAAAAAAATATGATAAAAAAGATTTATTTAAATGGAATATCATTACAATTTTCATCATTACATCATCTGTTCCACTACTCATCCATAGATCCCTTTTGAAAACATATTAAAACACAATATTTGAACTCTGAGATTAGTAGGGGACATATAAAAACAATTAAGGAATCATGTTAGTACATTAATATTTTTTAAAGATAATTCATTATCAAAAATAAACATTGGTCTTAATATTAAAACATAACTACCCATGGAATAACCAGTTCTACCCAAATATATTTATAATATGTTTGATAAGAAATATTAAATTAAAAAATAATACGCATAAATGTTCCTATGAAATCAAAAAATAACTAGTCAAATTTGTTTTGAAGAATTTTATATATTTACCCACAATAAAGTATCAAATAATTTACTCATAAACTCTTGAGTAATCACAAGGAATAATAATAATAAAATATGCTAGCATAATAACATGGAAATATATGTATTGAGGTGGAAACTCAAAATAATAAAAAGTCATAATCCAAGGCCAAATTCAAAGACAATGTGACCAGGTTGACCGAGTGTCATGTGGATTAGGTCTAATCCTTAATCCCATAAATAAATCCTTATGAGACACTGCTATATTTAATGATGGTAGAACTATTTGGGTGAAGACATCATAAAATAATCATGGTCATGTGCATAATTAAATGGAATCAATTATATGTATTAATCCTAAGAATAAAAAATTGATTAAAATGGGATGAATAATCATACAACATACCATAATAAAAGGAAATTTAATAATTAATGAATTATAGAAATGAACACAATGAATTTATTACCACATCAATAGAATATAGATTTATCGTGGTATATATGTGTGAGATATTTACAAAGTATTTAGAAGATTTTCCTAACTTATTTGAGAGAGAATATGAAATATAGAGAGATAATAGTGATAAAATATTGAAAAGGGGTTTTTTGGGATATCCTTTATACCCAAGTGAAAAACATTCCTAGATATCCAAATAACCTTTTCATTTACATCCTTTTTTGAAAACAAATAGAAAAGTAAAAATATGGTTTTTCTATGAAGAAATCAAGATAGACATTAAATGAATCCAAATATAAAATAGTGGAAGTAGTGGTGTGTCACTACCAGACTTCTCCATGATGAGGGAATATATATCATACTACCAGACCCTTCTTTCTACATGTTGAAGGAGAGATATTGACCCCTCGAGTCCCGCCTTTAATTGGCCCTAGAGTGGAGACTTGCACCAAGGGTATATAATCTCATATAAAATGGAAGGTATTATAATTTTTATTTAATAAGATTAGGAGATAAGACAGTAAATACCAAACACCCACAATGACTAAAATAAAAGTAAATTCCCAAATACATTCTCATATGAATGTTCAAAATAATATGATATAAAGCATAAGAAACTATGAAAAAATGTACCAAAAATAAAGGAAAGGTAAAAACAAAAAATTCAAATGCATGAGCTAGTAATCTTCAGCACGGTCTTTGAAGTCCTCATGGAAACATGAAATCCATTTTCTATATGTAGGGTGAGAATAAAGTTATAATCATTAGGGAATATTTGAAGCTCTCGTATAGAAATATGGAGACATCGTAATTCCCCATGATAAAATAGAGAAAACCAAAACACCTACTAGGGAAACTATCCCCCCAACCTCACCAAGGCACACACCTCAAATAATGCTTATCAGGTAATGTAATAGTAATTTAACATCGATGGTTAGGTACCCCGCTCTAGTTTCCCACTGGTTAGTTAGAACATCCTACACCTCAAACATCCCTCGTAAATCACACTACAATACCACTGCCACACCAAAAACAACCATGTGGGTTATCCCAACCATAGGTTTATCCTTCTTGAAAAAACCCGGGCCACCACAACCACACATAGCCCTACTCGCAGACACTAGGGACACAACAACCACCACTAAACCCCGAAGGAACCTTGTTTAGAACATCCACTTCCATGCTTGAAGACAGATGGGCCATAACAACCACTGCAATGCCCAAATACACGTGGGCTTCATCCTAAAGAAACCTGGGAAACAAACCAGCCCGCACACACGTGGCTAACCACCAAGACACACCCTGCCCAAAGCGCATTGGGACATAATGAACATTGGTTCATTACAGCGTACCCGAATAGTAATGGTCTACCTTGAAGATGAATCTGAAATGAATCCAATTACCAACCACTCATAGGTTTGTTTTAAACAACACATTCCCCCAATAAATAGGGCTGTTATGAATGAAGTTCTCAACATAGGTGGGGTGTGTATATGAAACACAAGAACAAAATTTTATACATACAGGTAATCAAGAACTCATCCCAACTTGAGTGTCCTGAAACCAACAACCAGCCCACATAAAACCACTGTTGATGTATCCCTACACGCACAAGTATACACCAACCTCAACTAGTGAAAAACTATTTTTTATAGAAACTATTTTACCATCATACCCATTCTCATTATCATGTTTAATAGATTCCATTTAAATATTCCTCCACTACTGGGTAACTAACAGGCATTACCAAAAGTCAAAACAAAACTGTTGGAAAAAATCCATGAAATAATTCAAGAATTCACTCCAAGTTATCTTGTAAGTATCAACATCAAAAGCTGTCTGTGAAATCCTTCAAAGTACTGGAACCAAACCAAGACCCAACAAACGGGGTCCAAAACCCTTACCACTAGCTCCACATGACCCCATATTCACCATAAAAAAACTTCTCGACCAGATATTCCATTCCCCCTCTACGTCACCCCAAAAACATTAAATTAAAGAACCATACATATCATCGGAATAGAGAAAGTGGGTTTTCTGATTTAGCGAACACCATTCATTAATTTCCATCCTTCTAATTGGCTAACAGGGGTTACCACACTAGTATTATTATCCATTGGGAATCCATTTAATCAACCAGGTTTAAGTGATTAATCAGTTTCCATGTCACCATCATGGAATCATAAGATTATCCAGAAAATATAGCTTTATTAGGGTGAAATAAAGGACAACCAACAACCACAATTATAATTGGACATAATGACATAAAAGTATCGTCATAAAAATGATGGTATAACAAAAAAATCATAATCAAATTTCACACTGCTTAATTTTTTAAATTTTCATTTATTATCATTGTTAAATTCGGTATCATCTATGTCCCATGGAAAACATTTTCACACCCACCCCGCATGATAAACTATAAAAAGCGACGATGAAAAACATTATACTTGGTTGATAACGTTTTGAGGGTTTCCCATTGTGCTAAAAACTGGGGAAGTGCGACATACAGTAAGAAGTCAAAGGATGAGTGTAAAGAGCTCCAGTATAGGCATGCGATTTATATCCAGAGGAAGTCGCGAGGCGCACTCAGGGAAATGAAAAGGAAGAGGTATGAGAGGATATCGACATAAGAAAAGGAAAGATCCTAAAATATAGGATTCCATTTCAAAATACATAAAAGTCAAATCGTGGCATGAACATCCGTCTTGGAAGTTCCACACGTTGGTATTAATTAATATTTAATAATTCTCTTCAGAGATGGTGGAGATAGACCATCGGAGGGATATGAGTCAATAGATTTCCTTTAGATGGAGAAAATATGTAACATGGGAGAAACTGGAAAACACGTAAGGATGTAAAATTTTGCAAAGTGTGTGGCATGATTCATGTTTTTTTAATGGAGTGTCTCCCCACTCTTAAGGGATTTATAAAATCATTAATGGCCTTCAAAAATCCTTAAATAACATTAAAAGAGGATTTTAAAATACTTTTACATCAAAATATACATTACTCGAGAGAAACTGGAAAATTTTAGGAGAAGCTGGAAATGAATCACTAATGCATGAGTCACTAACACCCTAACACCATCACCCTATCCCTAATATCCACTAATTCCATCTGTGCCACCATTCATCCAAGATAAAATTTGGAAAACTCCTCAATGAGTCACTAATGGTACTGATGATATCTTGAACATCATTATTTGGCAATGTAATGGACCATTAGGGTTTGGGCCATTACATTAGATACCTCTAAAAATATTCCCTCCCTTGAGATTTCAAGTGTAATCTCGATGAAAAGAGAGGGGTCTGAACAATCACATCTTAAGATACCTCTTAGGGACAAACCACCATAGAGTTGTTTGAATGTCGAAAAAACCCGGAAATCCAGGAACACCACTATCATCTATATCATTATAACCCGTCAAAACACTACTTCTCTTCTCCAATAAGTATCCACACAAACATTGAAAGGCCACACAATCTAGACTTATGGATTATGGAGTCCCTTTATCAATGTCAAGATACAATCCTTTTTGGGCAGTACTGAATCACCCGCATGGGTTTAATCTCATCCACCTTAATGTGTCTTGATTAGGGGTTAGGTCCTCCCCTCCCCATAGTCAAGGATTTTTTCATATATTTGGAGAATAATGGAAACAACCCATCTTGTAGAAAACAAGGTCCAGAATTAAATCATATCAAAGCACAATGAAAACACAAGGTCATAACTCAGAACAACTCTGTGTACTAGGAATGCATATGTTCCTCTCATTCCCATGTACTCTCCTCAAGGCCACTATACCTCCACAACACATGAACCTAGGAAATGGTACGTCCATGAAGCACCTTCTACATACGATCCCCAATTCTCAGAGGTCACTCCACGAATGTCGCATTGTCCAAAATATCTAACTCTCCATAGGAAAGTACGTGGGAGTCATATTGTAGTTACCGAAGGAGATGAGATACATCAAAGAAGTTGTAGATCCTCTTCATTGGAGGTGGTATCTATAGAAGATATTCCACCTCACCGACTCCTCCCAACACCTCGAAGTGTTCGGAGAACCTGGGAGAATAATTTCTCCCCTCACCAAACCTCCACTTCCCACATCGATGGGAAACCTATAAGAACACATGATCTCCAATCTCGAACTCCTAGGTCCTCATTCTATGATCGAAAAAAGATTTATATCAGTCCTATGCCACCTTCATACTCTCACGCACAAGCTGTACCTTCTCTGTCATGCTCTGCACGACCTATGGCTTAGGGACACCGGCCTCCCCAACCTAATTCCATCACACGAGTGAATGACATAGTCTTCCATAAAAGTATTCTGATGGTTCCAAACCAATGGTAGAGTTATAGATATTGTTTTAGACACACTCTACCAGAGGAAAGAGTCATACCCATGATCATATGAGGTCTAGAACACATGCTTTTAACATGTCCTCTAACATCTGTAGGGTCCTCTCCATCTTCCCTTATGTATGAAGGTGGAAGGTCATGCTAAGGAATAGTTGGGTGCCAAAGGAACATTATAATACCTACCATAATTGTAAATTAACGCGTGTATCCCAACCCAAAATGATGGTTTTTAGAACTCTGTGTAGCCGCACAACTTCACCCACATACTTTTATGTTAAGGAATCCACTACGCTAGACTCCTTAGTCATTAAGAAGTTTTCCGATTTCACCAATCGATCCCCCACTATCCACATGGAATCAAAGCTTCCTTCATCCATGGGTATTCCTATAATTAAATCGATAGAGAAGTCATCCCACTTCCACTGGGGAATGTCTATGGGATGAAAAAGCTGACCAGGAACATGGTTTTCATCATTTATCTACTGACACAAGGGGTACTTTTCACCACACGCTGCCACTACCTTCTTCACTATGGGCCACCAAAACTATCATATTAGGCCCCTATACATCTTGGAGACTCTGGGGTGTACCTCTAGGGCGGGGCTATGGAACTCACCCAGAACATACTCACACATTTCCACCAGAAAAAAAAACTTCCCACATGAAAACATCTGATTTTGACTATCCTACGACCATCATTCAGAAGCATCACCCTAGATAATGCGATCACATATCACTTCGGTCTCCCAGTTTCCCCACTAAGACTTCTCCACCTACTGCACCAAGGAGGACTACACTGTCATCTGAAACAGATATCCTCTGCCATCACCTACTCTTATTCAAAGATGTAATACAGCTGAATCTTCTACTGCTTTCCAATAATCTACTGACTCCCGAACCCCATCCCTCTGTGACTTCCTACTTAGGGAATTGACCACCACATTCCCCATTCAAGAAGTGAAAGATATATAAATGTATTGGTCCTAGATAAACTACATACACCAACACTTCCAAAAGTTCAGGTCTTATTTAGAGAATTCATACCTCAAGATCTTGTGATCTGTGAAGAAAACGAAGCATTCCCCGATGAGGTAATGCTGCCAAAGCTTCAGTGCGAACACAACTGCTGCATGTTAAAGGTCCTGGGTGGAATAGTTATGTCGATGTGGGCATAACTGCCAAGACCCAGAATAGATCAATCCCTTATACTGCATTAGCAGAAACACCATGCCTAGACATGAAGCATCAAAAAACACATGAAACATCAAAACATCCTCTAGAAACCACCGAACATGGTCACTGACTGACTTCCCTTTTAGATAACTAAATGTTGTGTGTCACTACTCACTCCATACAAAAAGACTTTCCTTTTCTGGTCAAGGCCATAAAACACACTGCATGTCAAGAGAAGTCATGTACGAACCGCTGGTAGTAACCTGCCAGTGCAAGGAAACTACAAGCCTCTGACACGTTCTTGGGTGCCTTTAATGTAAAAAATGATTCATCTTTTATGCACCCATTTATATTCCCTACTAGTACACCACATGTCCAAAAAAGTGCACCTCTTGTGTCTAGAACATGCACTTGGACAATGTCCCATATAACTGGTGGTGCCAAAGGACCTCCAAAACTATCCTTAGATGCTCGGTGTGATCTTCCTCTGACCTTGAGTATATCAGGATGTCATTGAAAAAAATGATTCCCAACCAATCTAGATACTAGAGGAAAATAGAGTTCGTGAGGCCAATGAATAGAGATGGTGTGTTCTTAACACCGAACGACCTCACCACGAACTCAATGTTCCCATCAATTCATCTGAAAGTAGTCTTCAAGGTGTATCACTCCTTTACCCTCAAATAGAGATATCTAGACTGAATTTTTTTCTTAGAGGACAAACATTTTCCCTTCTACAGGTCAAAATAGACATTGATCCTCGAGAGGGTGTAGAGGTTCTTGACCGTCACCCGATTTAGACATCGATTGTCTACGCACAACATGAGACCACAATCTATCTTCTTTGAGAACAATATTAGAGCACAACATGGCGATGTGTTTGGTCGGATATAACCCCTCTTAATCAAGTCATGTACCAGAATCTTCAACTCCAGCAACTCAGAGGTCCCTATCCGATAGGGATCCATTTGAAGTAGAATGGGAAATAGGTTATAGGATTATCCTAAACCCATCATCACATCAAGGGGGTATATTAACAAACCTATTTGGGGAATAAATCTGGGAACTCACTGAAAGTCCCCAGAACATCCACCATCTCTGAGTCTGCCGACTCCACTAAATGCTCAACAAAAAAGAAATGAATGTGCTCTACCAACTGACTAGACTTCTAAAAACCATACTAGCCTACAACATCTACAAGATGTCATCCCATATATGGGAACATGAACCTCCTCTTGAATTAGTTGATAACAGAGTGCATAGAAAACAACTAGTAGATGCTAATGGGGACATCATACGACTGAATTCGTAGCAGAAAAAGATACCAACTGGACTGATGCTGCCCCATCATCAGTCTGCACACTCGAAAAACATCAAACATGCTGGTCTGACCTCCAACATGTGTGCTCAATATAAGGGGAATGAAAAGTATCTATACTTCTAGACCCAATAAATGGGCTAGACAATGTGCAACAAAGGAGTGAGATGCTTCAGAATAAAACAAGGAACAAGAAAGGGTACTAAATGATCTAATCATGCCTTGATTGACCTATATCCCACTTGGAACTAATTCCTCTACAGAATGATACTACCCATTCAAAAAACCTCTACCCATTAGCTATTAGCGACCTCCCTTACCATGCCCTGGTCAAGGTCTCTAAGGATTTCCCTGAGGTCAACCTCCTTCAGCACGATCCACCCTCAGTGGAGAAGGAGCTCGATGTCCAAGCTACTGCTCCTTAAATGGTTTGGTCAACAACTGGTGCTGTTGAGGTGTATGATGAACCTTTCCACCCACACTATATTGCACTATGACTAGGAATTGATTTAGAAGGTTCCCATGACTTCCTCAGGTAATTCGCCTCAGTCCTAATCTCATAGAGAAATAGAGAGGAATGAGGGATCAGAACTGGGACTGATGAGGCCTACTCCCCACTGACTAAAACCTGGAAGGCCCTAATGTTGGAGTCCTACTACTAACATCCTTCCCCTTTAACAAACCTACCAGGCTCCCTTCTCGTGGAACACCTCCCAATGTCGGAATCCTCTCCACTACTTCATCCTTCTTTTGAACCTCTATGTACGTTGGTAGAGTGAATGGAGTAATATAATTTTGTAGAGAAGGTCAGAGTTCCTCTTCTAAGAGTCTTGAATGTGAATCCCCATTCAAAAAAAGGTCTGCAGTGAAACAAATGAGATCCTTGAACATTATCCCCAAATCTCTTACCGACATAATCTATTACTAGAGAGAGAGCAGCTCTTGCCTCTATTTGGCCATTATCGTGGAAGAAAAGAATTCTTCTCGGAACTCCTTCTCAAATTCCACCCAAGAAACATAGGTCTCTATCCTCTATCTATGTTAGAGCATCCACCACTGACACAATGCCCCCTTATCTAACTAACTTCCCCTGGAACCCAATTCTTCATTAGAGCACATATCATTGTAAAGGAGATTCCTAGCTCCTTTAGCCAATCCTCTATCTCCAAGTTGGATACACTTCCCTGATACATCTCAAGGGTCTTCCAATAGAATTGAAAAAGAGTATTCTTCCACTTTTTATCCCTATAACCTCAGTCAATCCTCATCTGAATGACTTGGCCATATAGCTAGGCCTCGACTGTTCGCACTACTCGTGGTCATCATCCATGTGCCATATCTAAAACGATAAACAATGAATTTTTAAGCATGAGTAGAGTATAAAGTCCCTGCTAAATTTTGTTTAATCTATTTCATTTATATTAAATTCACAATACAACCAAGACACACATGAAACCAACTCATTACGATGTATGTACCTTTCCTATGGTATTTACACTGCAATCTTGGTAGCATCACATTATCATTCAATAGGTTCAGAGACCTTTCATCAGAGCATGGGGGCCCTAAAATCGAGTGTCTTATGCAGTCTTACCTTTCATATTTTATGCACCATTATTTCCTAGAACTGGTTCCCTACCATCCCATGAAATCCTCATTGTGCCACACACCGAACTCCATCTTTTCTCTCAACCATCAACCTCTGATACAATTTGGTCCCGACACACCTTCTCCGAGATGAGGGCAGGGATAGAAAACATCCAGACCCTTCCTTCCTCAATTATAAGGATATATAATAAACCCTCAAGTCACACCTTCAATCATCTTTAGAGTGGTGACTAGCACCAAGGGTATAGAATTTCAGATTACTTTGAAGGAATTATCCATTTTATTTAATAAGATATGAAGATATAAAGGTAACTCCCAAAAAAATCCAAGGAGTGAAATAAAAGTAATGCCCAAAATCCATTCATGTATGCATTTTCAATATAAGGTGATAAAAGTCCCATGAAATATTGAATCAATATAGAAAAAATAATATAAAATCAGCATAGAAAACTTCTGACAGTCGAGCTAGTAAGGTCCATAATGTTCCACAAAGACTTAGTGGAAACCATAATGTAGTTTTATATATGTAAGTGAGTATACATTTATAAATAGTATGTAAAACCAATAGATCATGTGCACAAGTGGTGAGACATCCTAATTCCCTATGAGAAAATAGAGATAACCAAATCACCTAGCAAAGAAATTCTTCACCCATCCTCACCAAGTCACACTCCCTAAATAACGAAATTCAGGTAATGTAATTGTAAAATCTCATCTATGTTTGGGTGCCTGACCCCACTTTCCAACTGGTAATTTAGAATTTCCCACACATCATACCTCCCCCAAAAAATTTCACTACAGTCCCACTACCATCCCAACAACAACGATGTGTTCCATCCTAGCCGTATGATTATCCTTCAAACAAACACCAATTCCACCACAACCATGAATATCAATTACCGTAGACACTTAGGATACAACAAGCACAACCAAACCTGAAGGAACCTATGTTAGAAAAACCACTTCCATTCCCAAAGACACATGGGCTAGAAAAACCACTTCCATTTTTAAAGACATCTGGGCCACATCTTGAGGACACTTAGGAAACAAACCTTCTCGTACACACTTAGTCCAACCACCACCACACACCCTTACTAAAGAGTCATGGTCCGTAATGAACCTTAGGCCATCACAGCCTACCAGAAGAGTCTTGGACTACCAAATAGATGTAGTATGAAAAGAGCTAATAACCAGCCACTGATAAGAATGTCGGAAAAAACACAGTCCCCCATGAAATGGGGTTGTTTATCACAATGTTCTAAACATGGGTGGGGTGATTATAACAAACAATAGAACTATATTTTATATATATAGGTAATCAATCACTCACCCAACCTAGGGGTCCCGAAACCAAAAACCTACCTGCATTCAACGAATCTTGCTGCTATCCCTACATATACAAGTATACAACAACCACAACTAGAGCACAACCCATTTTTTGGTAAGAAACCATTTTTACATTGTACCCTTTCTCGTTATCATGTTAATGTGATTCCTTTTAAATATTCATCCACTACTGGGATACTAACATGCATAACCACATGTAAAAAAAGAAAACTGAAAGAAAATAGCCATGTAGGAATCCATGGATTCACTCCCGGTTCTCTTTTAAGTAACAACATCAAAAGGGATCCATGAGATCCCTCAAAGTACTGGAATGAAACCACACCCAAACTTAAGGGGTCCCAATTATTTTACAAATGGCTCCACATGGCCAAAGATTAACAATCTAAATACATCTCGACAAGATATTCCATTCCCCCTATGCATCACCCCATAAAGGTTAAACAGAACAACCATGAATATCATCAGAATAGATCAAGTATGATTTCAGATTTATCCAAGACCATTCATTATGTTTCTTCCTTCTATTTGTTTAACCATGGTGATGTCACAAGGGTTCTTATGCATTGGTAATCCATCCAATTGACCATGTTTATATGATTAATTAGGATTTCTATTACATTCATTCAATATAAAGATTATTCAAGAAACAGAGCTTCATTATTGCACAATAAAGGACCACAAATGACCACAATTTTTAGTGAAAATAGGCCCATACAACTCACAACATATAATTGATGGTCTAACATAGAAAAAATCATTATCTTTTCCACCCCATTATTAGTTAAAAATAAGTTTATTATATTCATTAATGTCCGTTTCATCTATATCTCGAGGTAAAAATTATCATACCTACCCCACATGATGAACTGTAAAGATAGAAGAAGGAAAAATATCTACATGGATGATCAAGGATCGATGTTCTCCCATTGCACCAAGAACTTTGGATGTGCGACTTGTAGAAAAAACTCCAATGCTAAGCGGAAAGATCTCTATCATAGGCGCATGATTAGTCTCCAAAGGATGTGTTAAGTTTCAATCAGAGAAAGTAAAATTAAGAGTTAATAGAGGATCTTGACATAAGAAGAGGCAAGAACCTAAAATAAGTGAGGCCATTTCAATGTACATTAAATTAAGATCGTGGCTTGACCAGGTGGAACAACAGTTTCACATGTTTGAATTAATTGGGATTTGAAAACTCTCTTCATATTTGGTGGATATAGACCATAATATGGTTGTGAGTTTATATATTTCCTTTAAATGGAGATAAACATGTAACAAGGGAATGAATGAAAAAAAAGGAGGCTGGAAAATTAGAAAAATGGTGTGAAAGGCCACACATTTTGGTAATAGAGATTCACCCCACTCTTAAGGGATTAAATAAATCCTTTATGGGTTTTAAAATAGCCTTAAACAACTTTAAATGAGTAATTTAAAACACTTTTAGGTCAAAGGAGATGTTACTAGAGCGAAACTAGAAATGTCATGGAGATGCAATAAATGACTCACCGATGGGTGTGTCACCAACACTCTGCCACTATCACCACAGAACTGATATCTATCAGTTCCACCAATGTTGATTCTTTCCATTGAATCCAATATGTTCCACTAACACCCAACAGTGCCACTGAATTCCATCGGTGCCACCGACGCCAATCAGTGCCACTAACACCCATTAGTTCCACTGTTTGTCCAAACTGAAATTTGAAAAACTTATCAATGAAACACTGATGGTCATTAGGATGCCTCGAAAATTTGGATTTGGAAAAGTAATGTATGATCATATTTAGGGACATTAGATGGTGGAAAATGATGTTGATACCATCTATGACAAAGTAAAACATTCCATTGATCTTTTATTAATAAATAAAAAATACTCCGCATAAAATACATAAACAATTCGTTATAAAACCCATTGAAATAATGAACCAAATATATATAATTTTATTCATAATTAATTTATTTTCTTAAAAATACATTAAAAAAATAATTTTAAAAATATGGACATTGATAAGAATGATTTATAAAATAAATAATTAGAACTATTAAAAAGATGTTTTTATAGTAATATATCCCATATGTAAAACATCAGAATGATTAAATTAAAAAAATATTATATATTATTTAAAATATGATAAAAAATTAAAATTATCGTCTATTGAAATAGAAATAACAATATCCAAAAACAATTTATAATAACATAGACATGGAAGAAAAATAGTCTAGTGGGATACATTAAAAGAGGGGTTTTAAAAAAGGTCCCTTAAAACGAGTTTGAATCACTATGTACCTTTATATCTAACAAAATAATAATATTATAATAATTATTTACAATATTAAGAACTATTTTTACTTTTATTATCCATTTTGTTTAATTTATAATTATCTTATATTCAAATACTTAATCATTCATATTCATAACGTGCGTTTGGATGATATTTGACTCATAATTCCAAAATGACTATAATGGGATGACTATGTTCAATGAGGACATTATTTAATCATCTATATAATTATAATCATATAATAATTATTATTTTTATATATAAATTATAATTTTAAAATCAACCATAAATCATGTTTATCAAAACTGAACTATGTTAAAATCAAGGTGACTGTATGTTATACATTTCCATGAGTAACATTTCCAAATTACAACGATCATGACATATAGATGCTATGTGATATTTTATCTTATTATAAAAAAATTATTTCATATATATAATATTATTTTATTAAATAATTCATTTTATACGGTCCATTTTAAGAGGTATTTTAAAATGAATCGCATTTCTCTTAGAGGTGGTATTCCACAGGCACGCTCAAAAGATGTTAACATTTTTGAATGAATGAAATGTAAAAAAATATTTTTAATATTAAATTTATAAAATGATAAATATATAATATTTATAATATATATACTTCAAATAAATCACTATAAATAGAAGTGAGAGGCGATGATGGAAATCAAATTACAATTGATCATGAGGTAGTAGTCATATGTACACAAAAACTATTGTTTCGTTTCACATGTGATGGAAGAATATATGCATATATAGTATGACATGAACATAATGAAATATCTATATATGTGAGATAATTTTTTTATCATCCCAGTTGAATAATATTTTAAATATGTGGATGAATAAAAAAATAATAAACACTTGGTTATGAATGATTCCTCTTCCTCAAACAACCTCTTTTGGGATATAACAATAATCCTTCCAATGAAGGATTAATAATTAAAAAAATGAATATATGAAGTGTTAATCGAATGATGGAACAGATTTTTGTAGGCATTTTATTAATCAAAATTCTATTTATATTTGAAGAAAAGAGGCTAGGAGGCTCTCTTATCTATGTGAGGGGATGGTCAGTTTAAGAATTTCTAAAAGTATTAGGTTAATATAAATTATTTTTCAATGAAAAACACGTTAAATTGACATACGCACACCAAAAGAAATACACTCTTCTCTCTTTTCTTTAAATATAGATAATGTTGCTGGTCCTGATGTCTTTTCCAATAAATTCTTTATGTTTTATTGGGATATGAACCAGAAAGAGGTGATTGACGCTGTAATGGAATTTTCCTATCACTCCTACATGCCATTTGGGATGAATTCCAACTTCATTGCCCTAATTCCGAATAAATAAAATGATGTGGACATTAGATAATTCAGGCCTATAGCAATTGGAAACTCCATTCCAAAAGTTATTAGTAAAATCATTGCTATACGGTTAGGTGATATTTCTAAGTATCTTATTTCTTCTAACCAGTTTGGTTTTGTTCCTGGTAGGATCATTCAGAATTTCCTCTTCACTGCTTCAGAGTGTGTTAATATTGTGAGGATTAAATTTACATATGGTAACATGGCCTTGAAGGTTGACATTTCCAATGCCTTTGACACCATAAGGTGGGATTTTATTTTCAATTTTCTTAACATGCATGGATTTTCAGGGAAATTTATTGGTTTGTTGTTCTCAATTTTGAGAAGTGATAGCCTTTCTATTCTGGTCAATGGATCCTCTAGGGAATTCATATAATACTCTAGAAGAGTTAGGCAAGGTGATCCTTAATCTGGGCTTCAATTTTCCATTGCTGAGGATAACTTGAGTGTCTGTCTGCATGATCTTATAAATATTGGATTATATCAAAGGGTGAGGGCTGGTAGAGGCTGTCTTACTCCCTGTCACTTGTTTTATGCTTATCATATTCTCCTATTCTACAAGGATTATAGGAAAACCATTTATTGCATCAAGAATATCTTTTCACGCCATGAGGATGTTCTAGGTCTGGTCATTAGCTGGAACATGTCTTTTGTTGTCTTTGGGGAAGGAATTTGAACACAGAAGCAAAACAGCATGACATGCAGGCTTCATGTGAAGAGAGGCAGTTTTCCCTTTAATTATCTTGTATTGCCTCTATTTTGGGGAAGGGTAAAACATGTATATCTTGAGGGAATTTCTCTCAAAATAACTGATCATCTAGCTAGTTGGAAAAGGAAGGCCATTTCCCAAGCTAGGAGAGTATGTCTCGTTAACTCTGTCATCACCTCAATGTTTGTGTATATTTTCTCATTATATAAATGGCCAAGAACTTTTCTTAATGAGTTGAGTGGAATGGTATGCAACTTTATCTAGACTGGATCTACTAATTAGAGGAAACTTGTCATGGTGGAATGGAAAGACTGTATAAATCCGGTGGCTATGGGGGGATGGGAGTAAAAGATATCAGGATCTTTATTAATGATTTGATTATGAAGTTTACCTAGAGACATCTAACTAGAGATGACTCTTTGGAATTCCTGGCTAGTTGATTTATTCACAGGCTACACAATACTATTACTGTGTACTTTCAGTCCTCTGTGTGGACCTCGATCAGGAGTACATATTCTCAAATAAAGACATAATCCAAATGGCTGGAATGTGTCAACTCTCATTTGAATTTATGTAACACTTCATGGATTTATTCTCCACTTAAGGACTCCAATGATATCCCACTACATTAGAGGAATATGTCTATATCTGACATGTAGGGAAATGATGATGATGTTGCAATAATACCTAGTCAATTTCACATGGAAATTTCTAATTATGACTATGTAGATAATGATATTTATTTTTGGAATCTTGTACTCTATGTGCTATTTTACAGTCGTGATTTATTCAAAATGCATTGTGGTACAGAACTTTTAGCACCTACGTGGTTGAAAGGTGTTAGTGGGACCTTCATTTTTCCAAATGAAACTCCGCTGATTTGGAGAATCTGGAAGCAACAGTTGCCAATTCAGTCTGCCCTTCAGCGCACTGGAGTGCACCATTCCTCGGTATGTTACTTTTCATTGAGTACTGAATCATTTTTCCTACATTTCTTCCATGAATTCCCATTTTATTCTCGTTTATGGATGTATCTACAAGCTATTTTTCATTTCTACCTCATATGCTCGGTTGACTCTTTGTTCACCTCGGCTCTATAGGAAGAAGGCAGTGAGAAAGTGAAAAATCATTTCACTACTGCTACTGTCTCAATTTTTTCAAAAATTTGGAGGTCCCAGAATGGCATGGTCTTTAACAATAACATTCCCATGTTCAGGGAGGGTGTACTGGCAATCCGCCAAAGCATTATACTTTCTTCAATGAATCAAACTGGAACAATGCATAACGATATTTCTTGACTTCATTTTGTTGAAGACTCTTGGTGTAAGTGGTAGGGATAGGAAGCCGTGAATGATGAAATATATTCGTTGGATTCCACCAATCCATGATTGGATGAAGGAAAATTTGGATGGAGTGGCCTCTGGTGCACCGGGACCGGTTGGTTCTTGTAGAGTATTTAGGACTCCCCAGGGATTTCTGAAAGGTTTCTACTTTCATTACATTGTGTATGTGCATACGATTGAGGAAGAAAAATGGGCGATTATAAAGGGGATCAGGTACTAGATTCGTTATAGTTGGTGAATGTTTTGGCAAGAGGTAGATTCTTCTGTTGCTGCGCAGATTTTGAAGGGCCGATCAATGAATGTCCCATGGAGGATGTTATCAGTCTGGATAAAATATCTTTAGCTTGCTCAAAGGATTTTACTTGAGGTCTCTAATGTATACAGAGAGGCAAACCAGGTTGCTGATGATCTTTCAAAAAGAGTGATTATGGAGGTCAGTTCTAGCTCGTCCTTTGTGTTGACAAGTTATTACAGTGGTCTCGTGCATGATGATAGTACTGGTATTATTTATACAAGGTTCTGTAAGGCTCCCCTTCTTTGAGTTGTATTTTACTGTTTACTTTATATATATATATATATAATTTTGTTGGGAGAAGGCTCCTCCTATATCTTAGACCTTTTAGATATTTGGGTTGGTTAAATAATATTATTTAATATTATTTGGAAAAGTTTACATTAGGTTTTTACACTAATTTCATTGCTTCAACTTGCGTTAATATTTTTCTGACATTTACCATGATAATAATTTTTTAATGAGTACGGGTCATGTTAGTTACTATAAAAGAAAAACTGTATAATAAATTGATCATTGTTGATATTATCAACCATATACCTAAAAAATGGCTAAATATGTTATTTTTATGACGTTTAAATATTTTAAGAAAAAGTTAATTATTATAAAATATCAGTGATTTAATTTTTGAAAAAAATCATTTCTTTTAAATTTTAATTTTACATGACAAAACAGGTTTTAAAATATTATTGATTGAAAAAAATAACATGTTATATTAGTTTATAAAAATAATGGATCACAAAAATTCATTCAATTTATATTAATTTAAAATAAATTTAAACCATATATTTTATTTTTCTATTAACTGAATACACACTATGTGAGAGATTCATATGAATTTATAATAATTATTTAATTAAAAAAATTAGAATTTAATTAACAGGGTAAAAATAAAAATTTATCATTAAAATGAAAATTTCTAACTAAAATCTTTTTTTATCATTGGAAACAATATAATATTTATTAAAAGTAATAAAGTGTTATTTTTATCTATATATTCAACATAAATATTTTAAAGGTAAAAATCAAGGATATTTTGAACCAAATGGGAGTAAATTTGAGTCATGGATTATCGTGGATGAAATCCAATCATCAAAATGGATAATGGATGTTTTCATGGTCAAATATTTTTCCTTATGATATTTTTTTATCCTTACATGATTTAACGTTACAGTGCTGATAAATATTTACTATAGACACAATTCGTAATGAAAAAAATAAAATTGTCATATTTTACAAATCATAAAATCATCATTATAAATATTTAATTCAATTTTCATGATTAAATTTATATATATAACATTATTTATATTAAAATTATACTTACAAAACATGATAAAAATGGGTTTTTCCAAAAAAATATATTTTAATGAATAAAAAAATTATTATATAAAATTGACAAATAAAAATAAGTAAAATGACTATAAATTAACTATATATAATCGAAATGAAAATATAATATTTTACAAAAAATCAAAAATATATTATTACATTCTATACAATTTAAAATAAATAACAATTTTCCACTGAAATTAGTATTTTTTCACTATTTATTGAAAAATAAGACTTCTCAAGTGAATCCAAAAATTTTACCATAAGAAATTATTGACATTTTGATTTTGAAAATGTTAAAATTTTTATTAGAGAGAAATTCATTATAATATTTTTTCATTATAAGAAAAATATCCCCTTTTGAGGAAAATGTATTTTTAGGAAATTTGATGGCTTATTGGAAATTGAGTTATTATTTACTAAGAATTTATCAATAGATTTATTATCATTAGGATATTAATATATTTATATGTAGTAAATAAATTTATCTTATTAATGTGAATCAATTTAATGAATATGATATAATGTTCACCTTTAAATAATAATATTTCATAGTTCATTTAGGTTCAGTATTGAAAGTTGTATAGGATATCAAACATAGTTTCCTTTTTTAAGAATCTCGGGGGGTTACTGTAACACCTATATATTTTAAAAAAAGATAATAATATTTGATAGAATATTTGACCAGAAAAAACATAGAAAATAATGTAACACTGCGAGACTTTATGTTTTTTATTTTATTAAAATAAATTCAATTTATTCGATAGCTTGCAATGCACCCAACACTGGGTTAAAAAGAAACATAATAATATATTAAAATATTATTATTTAAACACGATTATTATACCCTTGTTATTCAGTTTGTGGGAATGAAAATAAATAATTGAATTATAAATTTATATTTCATACACATGTATAATGTAAATTCAATTATTATCAAGAAATTTGAAATAAGACAATATCTATTTGACAGAAAAACACACTCTTAATGAAGAAATGTATTTTTATAAAATAATGTTTAGTCGCACATTGCACAAATTGTTTAAAATTAATTTTTAGTATATTTAGAATTTTTCTTTTAAAAATTAAATTTCTTTTTTTAAATATAATTTTAAAAATTTTCATTTGATGATTTTTTATGAATTTTCTAGAATGAAAAAATTTTGATGAACGTTGAAAAATACTATTTTTAATTTAAAACTGTCCTTTAATTTAAATTAATTAAAAAAATAAATTTTATTTTAAATATGTTTTATATTAATTTTATTTCAAATATGTTATAATATAACAAATTCAGTTTAATGTTGTCAATTTATAGTTCAATCATGATAAAATTATTTCTTAATCATATGAAATATTTCCTTTTTAAAACATTCTTTTTCTCCATGTCATTGCGGTTAATATAAAATTGAATTGTTCCACTTATTTGAATTTAATTATGAAAATGTATTTTCAATTTAGAATATGAATAATTTATATTAATTATTAATATGAACTTAATTTTTTATCATAATGAAATGTGAAATGTGTAAAAAATAATTACCACAACTACAGTAATAATGGGTTTATTATGGGTTAAACTAAGAAGATAATATTTAATATTGAAATATAAATTGTATAAAAAACAAGTTATGTAAATATTTATACCTTACAACCTTCATTGTTATATAATGACCAATTTTTTAGCCTCTTATAATGTGAATAACGTGGGTACACCATATTCTATTAAAAATTACCATGTTTGTAATCTTTTTTACTTATAAATGTACATCGAATATCGTCTCCACTTCACACTCCTAAAATCCTTTATTTTAGATACTAAATTCCAAAATATATTCCTTAAATACGTCTCCACATCCTAGTGTCCTTTATTGGTTCATAAATCCAAATTATAAAGGCTATAGTTTAAACATAATGTGGTTTCCTACAGAAGTTGTAATGTTGTTAACTACATGTTTTCATTTTAATTTTTCTTATAACTCATTATCATCCATTAGAACTATAAAAAATACTAAAAATATTATCTCTTATATAAAACAATAGTTTCATTACAATTTTATAATAGATATCAATCTCAACATCCATTAAATGGGAAAAAACTGTCAATCATGTGTACAACAGATTGCTACCTTACAAAATGATGTAATTTATTTTCAAAACCATATTTAAATGAAGGATATAATGATTAATATAACATAGTTATATTATATTAATTTAATTATTATATATATATATATATTATGTCCCATATATATTCTTACCTTCATCTAGCGGGGGATATGATATTGTTGCTCATATTTATGAAAGACTACCACCTCACTATGTAATGTCATTCATATTTGACAAACAATTTACATGGAACATATTAAATATAAAATTAATTAATATATATTATATTTTTTACCATGAAATATTTCTATAAATATAATATTATATATAACATTTTAGCTTCAAATCTATTTGAAAAAAATAACGTCGCTCGTGCACACATGTAGACTACTACCTCCATGTAGTGATGTGAAATGGAATTAATTTCATTTTTAGAAGGATGGTAATAAGGATGTATCTAAATAATATAAATTATATATATAAAAATATAATTATTCTATAAATAATAATTAATATCAAGTTTCTTTTCATTCAATCCTTTGAGAAAATGGAAACAACGTTAATGATTATGTTCTGCTTAACATCTCCTTGAATGACGTAATTAATTTTCTATCATTATGTTATATAGATTAATATAAATTAATATATAATGAATATATATGTATGAAAATATTATATTTTTATCAATATTAATATTTTATAATTGATTTAACTGTTATAAATATAAAAGGACCAAAATTAGAAAATAGAAACAGACCTGAAAAAGAAGCTATTATCATCTGAAACAGTTATTTTAGAAAACAATTACAAAATAATTTCTTATAAAAGAATGTAATTAAATATTATATAGAATTATATATATGATTATTTTTCACTATTTTATTTATAATAATCCAATATTTATTATATGTGACAATCAGACACATACAATATAAGTCAAACATGAGGTAATGGATATTTGTCTCAATTTTATTTTCGTGAGATATATTCCATATTCACCACTTAATCCTTTGGGTGGTGTATATACTACTCTCTTTTATATGTTATATCATGAATTTATTTATCTTTATGGTACTTAATGTTTAATTTTAGGTTATTTATTTTATTATTCTTATGATTTCAACATTACCATAGTAGTGTGGATTTATTTCACAATGTCATCATTATTTTGGATTGTTTATGTTTAAGTATTACATGAAGGAATTATTTTATCTTAAAATAAATATTTTTTCTTCTCATATAGTTAATAATTAACTTATTCAAGTAATAGCACAATTTATCCTCTCCTTGATTCTTCAAATGATTGAGAAAAATAACATAATAAAATATAACTTCATTTTACTCGTTGGTCGAAAATCCTTTTTTATTCCATAAAAAGCTTTTTTAATTTATATTCTAAAAGGATTTTAATATAATGAAATTAAATTATTAAAAATATATTTACCATTTTTGAATTTTTTTCATAAAATTTGAACGAAGTCTTCATGCATATATGGATTCTTCTAGTATATGGGGTGTATCTTTTCAAGGACGTTGGATTCTCTAGATTCCTACAGCCCATGGATTGAAGATTAATGTTGATGGGTCATGTGTTAATGGTTATATGTGTAGAAGAGAGTTTATTCATGATCTGGGTGGCCTGGTTATTCCCAAATTAAGTGAATCCTATGGTCATGGTGATTCTTTAATGGTGGAGACTTTTTCAATATTGTTTGTGATAGAAATGTGTAACTTCATTAATATCAGACTGTCATATGTGGGGACTGAGTCAGTGATCGTATGTCATTATCTTTAGGAATATATCAAAGATCCATGGTCAATTATTTATCACATTTATGGATGCAAGGATCTTATTAATTATCACACTACTCTGCTCGAAACTTAGAAGGAGGGGAACTGGGCAGTAAATTTTTTTTCTTCAAGGGTTATCCTAGAATAATTCTATATTTTTATACATATTTAGGCTCTTCTTCTTGGATGTATATCCATTTTGAGATGTGATGCCCTTGGGATTCTCTATTTTATTCCTCTGTGATTGGGTTTCCACTTTGTTCCTATATTCAATAAACAATTCATTTTCAATTTAAGTCAGGTCATTTTTTAAATGACACCCATTTGAATCTTATTTAATATTTGAAAGGAATCGTTGTTTTTACATATAATAAATGCACATAATATTCAACCATCATGACCAGTCCATATTTTCAAGATGAAATTATATTTTTGTGGGTTATTTTATTTGAAATAAATTTTTAATATTTTTCTTAAATTTTAGTTTTAAATGTTCATTTTTATGGTCTAATTGTTATTCCCCTCAACAATTATTTAATGGATATTTTCTTGTAATTTCTATTCATCAACGAAATCAAACCAAAATTCACATATGCTCCACTATGTATATGTTTCAAATAAACAATAATAATAATTTTTATGAATGTCCTATGATTACTTTTACTACATATGAACTATATTAATACCATCCATATCAATCTAAATGGTGTATTATTATGTTTTGTGATTGGGATAAATTAATAATATTATGTATTATAGTTATTTAGTACCACTCTTTATATTGATTATTTTTCACAAAATTTATTTTAGGAAATACGTGGACATAATAAGTGATTGGAGGGACCTTTTATATACCCTTGAGTCATTAGTATATCTCACTAGACAGACTAGATAAGGTTTTGGTTTAGTAATTACTGATTTGTTTAGATGTCAGGCATAAGGCCGTTATGATTTGTTTCACAGAAATAGAAGTTTTAATTCCATCAATTTTAGTTTAGATATTTGTTTTTCCTGTGATTATTCAATTTTTTTTATAATATCCATGTTTTTTTATGTTTATGTGATTATTTATAGGTAAATTTTTTATCATTTAACCTTCATTTATGGATTAAATAGAATGTTTTTAGTTATTTATATCTCTATATTGATTATGAAATAAGTTTTCATGATAGATTCCAATTATAAATTTACATTATTGATCATAATAGATCACCCATTTATTAGGTCTTATATTCCATAGGATACAAGGTAGTGTGTTAAGACTAGTTTTATGGGATGTGATAACGAAAATAACGGTGTACACAAAGAAAATGCAATTTTGTATTTTAGGTTTTCAATTGTAATATCAAATAAAAATATTTATCCATTTTAACAAAAATAATATTATATTTTTTTAATTGATATGAGATTCCTTATATCTTATGACAATGTAGTAATGTTACCATAAATAATGGGTTACTAGGTGTGGGGTATTTATAGTTGGGATCAGAATAATTTTATTAGAAACCTTGGGAACTATATTTAAGAAAAAATAAATTACAGAACATAACCCTATTATATATATTGAGAAAAATAATATAATAAAATAATATGGTAAAATAATAATGATTTTTAATGTTTTCTATTAGGTGTTTTTCCTATAATTTTTTCCTTTTATAGAAACTATAAGTATGTGGGGTTCTAGAATAATTTTACCAAGGGTAATAACTCTAAAACTGACATGTCTGGATTGACTTGTGTGTTACCTAGTTCATAAAAATGACCCTAATTGTACACTATGTTTGAAACACATGGGGGATAAAAAGGGTGATTAATATTTTCATTACATCCCATTATGAATTATTTGATACTATTTTCAAGATTTTTAAAATTTCCCAATGAATCCTTGTGTATGATTATAAGATTAACAATGAAAAAAAATTTCAATATAAGATAAGTGTTTCAATACTGTAGGGATTAAACATTATTATATATAATTTTATAATCAAATATATTGTATTACATTGTTTATAAATGGATCCAAGAAAAAGTAATGAGAGTCATATCAATGCACACAATCATATGAGTGTGAATGAACATTTACTTTATGTTATTAAGACAATATTTATAAGGGAACTACTCTCCAAAATATTCTCATCATATAAGGTCATAATTCATGGTAATATGAATAGAGATAAATAATTCTCCAATAATTATATCCTCAATGGGAATGAATAGAAGAAAATTATGGTAGATCAAAAGATATAAAAATGAAATAAGGAATAAAAGGATTTACCCTATGTGATAACTGTCGAAAGAAAAAACATGGTACTTTCATAAAGGGAAAAAGAGATTACTATGAGTGTAGAGATAATATACACACTAATAATAAATTCAAGTGTAATAACTAAATCATTTATGTTTAGTGTTTCAAATATAATGATATGGGAAACTATGAAAATGAATATCCCATGTGACCGGGAATGTACCATAGAATATTCTAAGGGATTGTGGTCATGCTTATGATATTACAATTGATGAAGTGGAATGATATAATTTATTGTATTTAGATTCATGAATTATGTTATAAAATTATTTTAACAACTATATTATGTGTATAAGAATCATTAAATGTATTAGGAATATAAAAAACTATTATTTATTAATGTTTTTTAGTGAATACGATGAATGGTACCAGTGACAATGAAAAGTGATTCAATGGAATGTTGAAGCAATTTGAGAACACATGAAATAGAAATGAAAAAATTAATATGTAAAAAATATTGAGATAAAATGAAATTATTATAGGATAAAATTGGTGTCCAGGAAATGGGTTAGAGGTTTTATGGTTTATGTTATCTTTTTGTTTAGTTTTCTAAAAATTAATGATTTATGGATTAAATTTTACAACAACAGATTTTATTTTTGGAAAAATTTATTTTTTCAAAATATTTTTATAATTATCCTTGTACAATCATATTTGAAATGAGTTATTAAGATCCACTTTATTTTTTTTTGGTGTAATAGATATTTGATTTATTGACCTAGCTTACAATTTTGTACATATTAAATTGGGTATAATTATTTTGGATGATTTTTAAGGAAAAATATGTATAGAATGGATTATGTTGAAATTATAGTGGTTATAACATGTTCTAAATATTTTGGATTTTTAAAAAATATAGATATTTGAGGAATTAATTTTTATTCTAATTATATGTTAAATGGGATTCGTGAACCAAAATTCATTCATGGATATTAATTTCAAGGGGTAAAAATTGAAGCAAAAATTGATCAATGATCAACCAAATGATACAATTATTTCTATTAAATAGAAAAATATTAGGTATGTATATTTTCATATTTTCTTAGTCTATATTGTAAAATAATACCCCCTATTTAGGAAAATTATTGTAGAAAAAATAATTATCCTAGAACATTTCTTTCTGATGAATCAAGTGGTCCCATAATTCATCAAATATTTATGGGTTTGTGGTCCTTAAATTTTCAATATCATTAACTTTATGGTGATTAATTCTCTATATAACTATCTATTAACATTTCAGTGTTATTATTTTTCATCCATGTATATATCTTACCATTCCACAAATATTCTCCTATTGTGAAACCTGGTATGTCTTAATTCAGATGACTTTCATACATCCCTTCCTATCTTACCAAGGGTTTTTTATTAAACCTTTTTATGATTTTGGTCATTAAAAAGGTTATTTTAAAATGTCAAACCCTTGAATACCAACATCAAAATTAATTTCTGAGGATAAAATTTATTTAATTGGGGTAGAATATAACACTACATGATTTAAAAAGTGGAACATCCTATTGGATATAATTTTTAAATCAAAAAAATGTATTAAAATAAATCATAAAATCCAAATAATTTATGATATATTTATTTTCAAATAAATTTTTTATCATCGATAGAATTCAATTCACACAACATAGACTTTAAAAAACATGATATTGTAATAAAATATTATTAATAAAAAACAAACACAATTACCAATAAATTATCTTTTTTTGTTTAAATATTAATAAATACATTATAAAAATTATATGTTTTATACATGTATACAAAAAATTTAATTTTTATATATTTATTTGAATAAAATACGAACCATTTGAAAGAAAAGAAAAAATGTTTTCTAAAAAGTTGTACTTTTAGAAAAAACATTTTACTCTAACCTTTCACAAATAATTTAAAATTAATTATTTAAAACATTAGAAACATAAATTGAAAAAATACAAATTTTTAAAATATAAATGTTTAAATTATTGATTGTTTAATTTTTGAGAATTTATACAATTGCGAATTTTTTTATGAATAATGAATATTAATGATTTTTTATGAACAAAACCGTTTCATTAAATGTTTTTAAATAGGAAAATTATATTTTAAAATCGTATTAATGTAAAATTAGTTCTCTTATATTGATAATAAAATAATTTAGGTCATTTGAATAAATTTCATATTTAATTTTTTTACAAAAAAAGAATTTATATTATTTAAATATATTAAAGTAAATTTAGTTCCATTATATTGATAATAAACAAATTTAGTTTATTTTAAAAAATTTTGTAGCTATTTTTTTTTACAAAAAATCATTCAACATTCGAATGTTTTCCTTTGGAAAACATGTATTTCTTTGCATCTGCATGTTTAATTTTAAATTGAATTCTACCACTTCTGTGAATTGAATAAGGAGAAATGTATTAAATAGTTGTAATTTGAATAAATTTAATTATCTAATAAGGTGGGTTTTTAAGAATAATAAATAGTGAATTCATAAAAAATTAATTACTATGGTTAAGGTAAAAATGAGTTTACCATGGGTTAAACTATGATGATTAGGGTTATAAATGTCCAAAAACATATCTGAACCTTATTTTATGGATAAATATTAACTTTATAAAACCTAATGTTTTAAAATTATTCATTTTTGATCCTTTTTTATGTGAAAATGTGTAACAACCCAAAGTATAATTAATGGAAAATCCCTATTGATCTTATTAAATGTCTCTTTATATAAAATATTTTTATAAAATGTCAACTTCATTGGTTTTATGATAATAATTGTGACTGTTACTTTTATAGCAATTCAATAGTGATCACATGATTAGTATAAATATAGGGCTTAACACATCCAATTTTACTTAGAAAAAGGAAGTGATGACCTCATCTAGTAGAATTTCCCCATACGAAGCCCATTTATCGGAGCTCGGAAAAGAGGTGGCGCCCTTGGGGTTTGCTCTTGACCAAGCCCAATATGAGCTTCACCATGTCAAGCTCGAACGGGACCGTCTACGGGAGAAGTGGATGTTGATAGAAATTACCAGTCGAGCGATGTTATCTGAGCCACCCCAAGAGTCTATCACCATCGCACAACTTACCCTTAGGACTTATGCCGCTGTTTTAAGGGGTTATGTTACTAATCGATAGTACTATGTTCATGTACATTATTTTTATATATAATATTGAATATAATTTCTTGTCATTATTGATACATTGTAAATAGTTTTTAAAGTAAAAATGCTGTTTTTAGTTATTATTTAATTAAGAAATATATTTTATTAAATTAAGGGATTTTTGAATTAAATAATATTTTAACAAAATATTGTTATTGTTATTATTAGATTAATTTTATTATATACAAATAATCATATAATTGTATGAATTTAACTATAATTGTTATTAAGGTTTGAAAGCCATTTTTTTCAAAAACCCGTGAATTTTTGATAAATGTCAGGTTTTATTTTAAAAGTGAAAATTCACATATTTAGAAAATTATTTAGATAAAATAAATATTATTTTTGGAATCAGGATTTTGGAATTATCCAACGGTGAATTTTTCATAATTTTCTGAGAGAGTTAAATTTTTCAATAAAAATTAAATACCGTTTAAATATATATTGTGTTTTATGACATCATAATTACCAAATAGTGATGTAATAAAATACTATAATCTTTATTTTCGAACAATATATGATTTACCATTAAAATAATGTGATTTTAGGTTTTTTTGCCTTACTTTTCAATGCATTAATGGACCCCTCAAGACTTATTAAACTTCTTGTCTTTTTAAATTAATTTCCATGGGAGTGTGACTCACCTCTACATAAGAAAACTCATTTTTTTAAGATGTTCGTCCTTGACCATATATAATATTCATTTACTCTTCCCTTTTCCAAAAACCATGGGCAATAACCATGGGATGGTTTGTGGTTTGGATTAATTTAATATCAGGGGTCCCAGACATAAATAATAAAGAATTCCATCACCTTTCCTATATAAACCCACCCAAGCTCCCACATCCTCCGCACACAAATCCTTTGTAGTTCGTTCAACCTCTGCCCTAATCTCTCTAGAATCCTACGAAGGTGCCCCAATCTCCCAAAAAGCCTCTCACAATCCTCTCTCTAGACTTTGGAAGCACACTTCCATGTAAGGGTTTTGTCTTCCTTTCTCATTTTTGTCCAATTCTCATTAAGTTGTTTTGCCCTTTTAATTTAAATTATGAATGTTGGGGTATGGTTTTTCACTTCCCTCATACTTCTCTCTTTATGTTTTAATGATGGGATACCCCTTTATCTCTCATTAAATTCCTCCCATGTACACCCGTTACTACGCCGAAATTCCGAAAGCAACTTCTCTCTCATATTTTTCATTCAAGAAATACATTGGTATCATGAATATAAATTCCACTAAAATTATTCGGAAACGTTTCTATATAACCCCCTTACTGTCCATTACATGTAAATATGATGAGGAACCACTTTATCTCTCATCAACCATTTTTATGAATTCTTATTTCACGCTGTTACGCTGCCGAAATCGCACCGATTTTCTAAGCCAATGTCATTGTATATTGAATACCATACCCATTTCTCCATCAAGGGTATTCAACTTTAGTCACATTTACTTATTGAATATAATGATTCATGTATTAATTCCACATTCCTTTATCATGGAATAAATGATTATGTTTTATGAATCCATGTTTTATGATCCATGTGGCACACTTATGCATGAAATAAAATGTTTAAGAAGGGTGCACCCTTATAGCGCTTCAATGCATTGGGTAAAGTATAGTATCATGATACGTCATGTGCAGTGAGTGTTGACTCGTGCTAATTCAAATGCAATGAGGGTTTACTCATGCTTTATGTGCAATGAGGATTTACTCATGATCCATGTGCAATGAGCCTTGGCTCATGCTAATTCCATGTTTAGTGTTGTTGCCACATTTCCATGTTATAATTATCATGCTTTATCATGCCTTTATGTTCATGTTTATCTTATTATCTATTGATATACCTATTGCCTATAATGTATTGTACTCCTCATGTTATTCCATGTGTATTCCCTTATTGGGATTTGTAGCTCACCCTTTTCTTATGCATGTCTTCAGGTTATCCCATACAATGGAAAGTACAAGGGAATGTAGTGGTCATGTAAAAGAAGTTTTCAATAAAGATGTTGTATTTCATGTTTCATGTTTTTATGTAATGATCCTAAGTCCCAAAGATACTAAACATACCGATATTCTTTGTTTTATCAAGTGAAGTTTTATGTAATAAATCATGTTTAAGTTTGTAATAAAAGCAGGGTTGTCATAGTTGGTATCAAGGATATGTTTAGTTATTTTTGGGATTAGGATTAGAAAACCATAGTAAATCCTTAGAGACAAGACTATGAACAATATAAATGTCCCTTAGTTTTGGTGAGTATTGAGTAAGTGGTTTATCAATCAAATACATCCCTGTCTGGATACTAGCATGTAGAGGCGGCTCTGGCACAGATGTATCCTAGGGGTAAAACCCGAAAACATCGCTTTGAGCTAGACTCGAATGAGAACTGGTGCACGACAACGGGCCTTGCTTAACTCTTGGTTATGACACTCCTGGGGGATATGTTATGATAAATTCACAAGCTTAGTATGAACCTTTATTAAGTAAATTAAAAAAATGCCCCTAAGAATGTATGTTTGAAAGTAGATCATGAAAAGCCTAGATTAAAGCCTATAGAATCATGAGTTATGGAAATAAAAGTTTATTTACAAGTCATCAACTTTTGTCTTTGGATTACCCTTTATGTGTTACCCCTAACATTCCTTTTATTCCAGCCAATGGCTGGTAATTGGAGGAATCAGGCTATCAACCGATTTGAAGATTAGTGTGATGACTGTACTAATGAGATTCCCAATCCAATGAGAGCAGGAATCAAAAACTTTGTCACGCTTCTCTCTCAGCTAACTCAATGATTGAATAGAAACACGGGTCAAGAGGAATGTTCACCCCCCCCCCCCAAGAAAGAACAAGTCTCTATCGAGAGCTTCATTAGAAAAAGGCCTCCTACTTTTAGTGGATCATCCGATCCCACGATTGCTGAACAATAGATCAACTCCATTGAAAAGATCTTCACCATCCTTCAATGTTCTGACCAAGAGAAGGTCCTCCTGGAGGCCTATCATATGGAGGGTGAAGCTAATAAACGGTGTACTTTGATAAAAAATAAGAAGCCTGAGGAGGAGATCGAGGCATTGGAATGGAAGGATTTCCAGAAGATGTTTTTTGAAAACTATTTTATGTGCACCCTCCATCTTAAGATGGAAAGAGACCTCCTTTACCTCAAGAAAAAAGATGATGAATCTGTTGGAGCGGATGAGGCGAACATCACAAGGTTTGCACGATACACTTCCAGCTTTGTAGTTACCCCAAAATGCAAATTTGACCGCTTCTTTGGTGGGCTGAAGCCTAGCCTGCAGAGAGCATTAGTAATTCATGACATCGACAGCTATGAGTAAATTGTCTGATGTGCCCTCAAGGTTGAAATAGAGATCAGAGAATCACAGGGGTATCATGGGGACAAGAAGCATAAGGTCAAATTCAATGTCGGTGGTCCGATGGATAAATAGAACAATGCTAAGAAGATACAATACCCCACTTGCCAAATGTGTGGAAAGAAGAACCCTAGAAATTGCCTTATGGGGATGAGGAAATGATTCAAGTGTGGAAGGGAAGGGCATCTAGCTGTTAACTTTCGGCAAGAAAGACCTGCGGGTGCGACCGAGGAGAGGAACACTCCGTTCGAACCTCAACATGTTGTTCAATGCGACAAATGAAAAGAACCGGGTCATTTTTCAATTCAGTTCCCTAATCCAAGGGTTTTCGGAGACAACCATCAACCTCCAAGGCATCAAGGAAGAGGTTTTTCCATCACTTCTACCGAAGTGAAACCCGACAACGAAGTGGTGATTGGTACGCTAGTTATTCATTAAAGAATAGCGAACGTACTTTTTGATTCAGGTTCTATGCATTCTTTTATATCTCGAAAGTTTAGTAGAATAATCCCAGCACCACCACAAATCATGGAAGAGAATATGTCGGTGAGTATGGAAAATGGGAAAATCGTTGCATCCCATGAATATAATTCCTCCCCTGTTATAATCTATGGATTCAACTTCCCAGTGAACCTCTTCATACTCCCTCTGGTTGAATTTGATGCAATTCTTGGCATAGATTGGCTTTCCTTATATAGAGCCAACATAAATTGTCGGGAGAGGGAAATCACACTCCATATGGAGAATCAACCCCCGATTGTTTACAAGTTTATAGAGGAAGATGAATCTCCTTTAGCTCTATCATCTCAAGTGTGGATATTACTACCTTATGAGCACACATATCTGGCTCACATGATTGAGTCCAAGGAAGAAACCAACCTTGAAGAAATGCCTATTGTGAGGGAATTCGCTGAAGTGTTTACTGAGGAACTTCCTGGTCTTCCTCCTAGAAGGGATGTAGAATTCTCAATTGAACTTATACCCAGGGATTTACCAATATCCTAGACTCCATATTGAATGGTTGTTGTAGAGCATAAAGAGCTGAAGAAACAACTACAGGAGAATATGTATAAAGGGTTTATACGCCCAAGTGCTTCCCCATGGGGTGCACCAATCCTCTTCATCAAGAATAAGGATGGGTCAATGCGGCATTGCATAGATGATCATGAACTTAACAAAATCACGATAAAGAAAAAGTATCATCTCCCAAGAATTGATGGCTTGTTTGATCAGCTGCATGGAGCACAATTCTTCTCCAAGGTATATTTGTGGTTAGGATATTATCAAGTAAGGTTGAAGAAGGATGATGTCCCCAAGACTTCTTTTCGTACAAGATGCGGGCACTATGAATTCTTAGTAATCCATTTCGGACTCACCAATGCTCCTGCAATCTTCATGGACTTAATGAATAGAGTCTTTAGAGATTACCTAGACAAATTTGTGGTAGTCTTTATAGATGATATTCTAATACACTCCAAAACCAAGGAGGGTCATAAGGAGCATTTAAGAACTGTACTAGAGACTTTGTGCAAGGAGAAGCTATATGCAAAGTACAGCAAGTGTAAGTTCTAGTTGAAGGAGGTCTCATTCTTGGGCCATATCATCACAAGCAATGGGATATCTGTGGATCCCTCCAAAACAGATGCAATTGAGGGATGGCCGAGGACAACATCGGTAACAGATATCCGTAGCTTCATAGGGTTAGCTGGATATTATCGATGATTTGTGGGAAATTTCTCACGATTGTCCAACCCTCTTACCAAGCTAACTCGAAAGGGAGTTAAGTTTTCAAGGAGTGATGAATGCGAAGAAAGCTTCAAGGAGTGGAAAAATAGGCTTATCACTGCGCCCGTGCTCACTTTACCCACAAGTGGGGAACTTTTTGTGGTATTCAGTGATGTTTCAAAGAAGGGCTTAGGATGTGTGCTGATGCAGAATGATAAAGTGATATCCTATGCCTCAAGGTAGTTTAAAATCCACGAGAGAAACTATCCAACGCATGATCTGGAGTTGGCGGCGGTGATCTTCACCTTGACAATCTGGCGGCATTATATCTATGGAGAGAAATGTGAGATATATACTTACCACAAGCGTCTTAAATATATATTCACACAAAAAGAGCATAATATGCGCCAGAGAATATGGATAGAGCTCATCAAGGATTATGACTGTTCAATCCATTACCACCGTGGGAAAGCGAACAAGGTGTCAGATGCCCTAAGTAGAAAGGATCCAGTGATTCTATCAAGGATGAGAATTTAGAAGGATCCAATCATCTTAGACTTGATGAATATGGACATGGGAATCATAGAGAAGGGAACATCATCAATCCTTTCACAAATGATTGCTCAACCATCTCTTTTGGAAAGGTTAAAGGATGGTCAAAAGGATGATGTGGGAATTCAAGAAAAAGTGGGAGCTATCGAAAAAGGGAAATCCTCGGAGTTTAATGTTAATGAAGATGGAATTGAGTGGTTTGGGAAAAGACTATGTGTTCCATCATGTCTGGAGGTGATGAAGGAACTTTTTGATGATTCACATAGTTCAAATTTCTCTATTCACCCAGGGAGCACAAAGATGTATCGAGATCTCCAAGAAAACTTTTGGTGGGATAATATGAAGAAGGAGATTGCTGAATATACATCAAAGTGACTGGTGTGTTAGAAAGTGAAGGAATAGAGGAAGAATTCTAAGGGGATGATGCAACCATTGCCCATTGCAGAATGGAAATCGGAAAACAATACCATGGACTTTGTCACCAGACTTCTGAGGACATCCAAAGGCAAAATTGCAATATGGGTTGTTGCAGATTGTCGGGAGGATTTATCATTGGATCAACTGGCACAAATATATATCAGGGAAGTGGTAAGGTTGCATGGAGTACTACTACCTATTGTGTCTGACCGAGATACAAGATACACCTCTGTGTTTTGGATGAGTCTGCAACATGCTCTGAATACTGAACTTAATATTAGTACGGCCTATCCTCCTCAAACTGATGGCCAATACGAGCGGACTATCCCAAAACTTGAGGATAAGTTGAGAGTGTGCTCAATGGACTTTAATGGAGTTTGGGCTCAATATCTTCCTCTGGTTGATTTCCCTTATAATAACAGTTTCCACTCGAGCATCCAAATGGCACCATATGAAGCACTATATGGGAAAAGGTGCTGAACACCAGTATGTTGGGATGAGGTTGGTGAACGTAAGCTTCATGAACCAGAAATGGTCGAGGAAATGGTGGAGAAGGTGAAAATCATTCAACAGCATATCAAGGTAGCCCAGAGTCGACAGAAGATTTATGAAGATAATCGTCGATGAGACCTTGAGTTTAAGTTGGAGACATGGTTTTTCTATGCATATCTCTGTGGAAGAAGGTAATGAGGTTTGGAAAGAAAGGGAAGTTAAGTCTAAGGTACATCAGCCCCTTCGATATTCTTGATCATTTCGGGGTTGTGGCCTATCGACTAGCACTTCTGCCTACTATGGCCAAAGTACATGATGTCTTTCATTTATCCCTCATAATGAAGTACATACCGGACAATTCACATGTACTCTATTTTGAGGTGGTACAATTGGAAGACGATCTTTCTTATGAGGAGCAACCAGTGAAGATCATAGATTGTAGAGAAAAAGTTCTACAAAATAAGACAATTCCCCTCATCAAGGTGTTGTGGAGAAACCACAAGTTTGATGAAGCTACTTGGGAATTGGAGGAAATGATGAAGCTGAGTTACCCACATATGTTTTAGTATCAGAAAAGGAAAATTTTGCGGGCGAAATTTCTTAAGGGGGGAATATTGTAACAACACAATGTTTAATTAATGGAAAATCCCTCTTGATCTTATTAAATGTATCTTTATATAAAATGTTTTTATAAAATGTCAACTTCATTTGTTTTATGAAAATAATTGTGACTGTTACTTTTATAACCGTTGAACAGTGATCACATGATTAGTATAAATATAGGGATTAACACATCCAATTTTAATTTGAAAAAGGAAGTGATGGCCTCATCTAGTAGAATTGCCCCATACGAATCCCATTTATCGAAGATCGAAAAAGAGGTGGTGTCCTTGGGGTTCTCTCTTGACCAAACCCAAGCTGAGCTTCACCATGTCAAGCTCGAATGGGACCGTCTACAAGAGAAGTAGAAGTTGATAGAAATTACTACTCGAGCGATGTTATCTGAGCCACCCCAAGAGTCTGTCACCATCACACACCTTACCCTTAGGTCTTATGTGGCTGTTTTAAGGGGTTATGTAACTAATTGAGAGTACTATGTTCATGTACATTATTTTTGTATATAATAATGAATATAATTTCTTGTCATTATTGATACATTGTAAACAGTTTTTAAAGTACAAATGGTGTTTTTAGTTATTATTTAATTTAGAAATCCATTTTATTAAATAAAGGGATTTTTTAGTTAAATAATATTTTAATAAATTATTATTATAATTATTGTTATTAGATTTATTTTATTATATATAAATGATCATATAATTGTATGATTGCAATTATAATTTTTATTAAGGTTTGAGAGCCATTTTTGTCAAAACCCGTGAATATTTGATAAATGTCTATTTTTTTTAAAAGTGAAAATTCACATATTTAGAAAATTATTTATATAAAATAAATATTAATTTTGTAATCAGGATGTCAAAATTATCCAACGGTGAATGTTTCATAATTTTTTGAGATAGTCAAATTTTTGAGTAAAAATAAAATACCGTTTAAATATATAATGTGTATTATGACATCATAATTAACCAATAGTGATGTAATAAAATACTATAATCTTTATTTTAGGCCAATATATGTTTTACCATTAAAATAATATGATTTTGGTTTTGTTTGACTTACTTTTCAAAGCAATAATGGACCCCTCAAGACTTATTAAACATCTTGTCTTTTTAAATTAATTTCCATGGGAGTGTGACTCACCTCCACATAAGCAACCTCATTATTATAAGAATTTTGGACCTTGGAATTATAAAATATTGTTATCCTCTTCCCTTTTCCAAAAACCATGTGCAAAAACCATGGGATGGTTTGTGGTTTGGATTAATTTAATATAAGGGGTCCCAAACCTAAATAATAAAGAATTTCATAACCTTTCCTATATAATCCCACCCAAGCTCCCACTTCATCCTCACTAAAAGACTTTGGAGTTCGTCCAACTTCTGCCCTATTCTCTCTATAATCCTCCCAAGGTGCCCCAAGCTCCCATGAATCCTCTCACAAGCGTCTCTCTAGTCGTTGGAAGCACACTTCCAAGTAAGGGTTTTTTCTTCCTTTCTCATTTTTCTCAAATTTTATTTAAGATGTTTTTCCCTTTTAATTTCACTTATGAATGTTGGGGTATGGTTTCAAACCTCCCTCATACTTTCCTCTTTATGTTTGAATGATGGGAGACCCCATTATATCTCATTAAATGCCTCCCATGTACTCCCGTTACTATTCTGAAATTCCGAAAGGAACTTCTCTTTCCTCTTTTACATTCAAGAAATACTTTTGTATAATGAATATAAATTCCACTAAAATTGTTGGGACACATATATATATGACCCCCTTACATTCCATTACATGTAAATATGATGAGGATCCCATTTATCTCTCATCAACGATTTGTATGAATTCTTATGTCACGCCGTTACGCTGCCGAAATCGCACCGATTTTCTAAGCCAATGTCATTGTATAGTGAATACCATGACCATTTCTCCATCAAGGGTTTTCACCTTTTTCACATTTAATTATTGATTATAATCATTCATGTATGAATTCCAAATTCCTTTATTGTGAAATAAATGATTATGTTTTATGAATCCATGATTTATGATCCATGTGGAACACTTATGCATGAAATGAAATGTTTTAGGTGGGTGCACCGTTATAGAACTCCAATGCATTGGGTAAAGTATAGTATCGTGATACTCCATGTGAAATGAGTGTTTACTAATTCTAATTAAAGTGAAATGAGGGTTTACTCATGCTTTATGTGCAATGAGGATTTACTCATACTCCATGTGCAATGAGCCTTGGCTCAGACTAATTCCATGTTAAGTTTTGTTGCCACATTTCCATGTTATGATTATCATGCTTTATCATGCCTTTATGTTCATGTTTCTCTTATGCTCTGTTGATATGCCAATTTCCTAACATGTATTGTACTCCTCATGTTATTCCATTTGTATTCCCTTACTGGGCTTAATATCTCACCATTTTCTTATGCATGTCATCAGGTTATCCCATGCAACGCAAAGTACAAGGGAATGTAGTGGTCATTTAAAGGATGTTTTCAATAAAGATGTTGTATTTCATGTTTCATGTTTTTATGTAATTATCCTAGGCCCCAAAGACACTAAAATTCCCGCACTTCTTTGTTGTATCAAGTGAAGTTTTATTTAATAAATCATGATTATGTTTGTAATAAAAGTAGGGTTGTCATAAAATTTGGTTCTATAGTCTTACATTCAAAAATACCATGTGTGTCCTTTTCCCATCTTATAAAGGCCACCCCTCTCTTCTCCTCTCCACAGTCACAAAATAATTTTGTTCAGAAAATACCTACCCAAATGTCAAACGTATATCACTACCAACATCTTAGTGGCTTTTTATTGATCATAAATTATATATTGTAAGGATTTCGATTAAACATTATGTTGTTTCCCGTAGAAGTGGTATAGTTTTTTCTATAAATTTCTATTTTAACTCTTCTTATAACTCTATATAATCCTATTCAACACTTAGAAATAAATAAAAATTATATCTCATATATACTAATAAGTTTTTTATTTCATAACTATAGAGACCAATTTTTCCAATTAATACATTGAAATATTTCTATAAATATTTCCAGAGACAGGCACTTAGAAGACATTCAATTCCAAGGTCCGGTGTCCCCAAAATTAATTTTATTAAAATAATAAATATATTTTATATTATGAATACATGATACCTCAAATAAAATAGGATAACTCTTAAATTTAATATCTGACTAGATATCTGAGGCCATCACTTTGTTCAGAATATAGTATTTACCATAGTCGTGACATAAAATAAGTTATAAGATGACTTCTAGAGTCCCTGCTCATTAGCAATGAGTTTAATAAATTATAGAATTTATTAATTATTTTATTAGTTTATTTTTTAATAGTATGGATAATATTATAACATTATCTCCCTAGAAAACCTTCTTAGGATTGGATAATAATTTCTAAAATCTACTGGTGAGAGATCCTCCCTTATCCCTTTTGCGAGTGACATCAAATCTCTCGAATTAGATCAGATCTGACACAACAAATGAAACAACTTCCATAAAATTGATATCATACATGTTCTTAAACAATTATCAATCTGACACATATGTAGGAATCATCATTGGGTATTTTTACAACTATAGATTAAATGATTTATTATATCATCCATCTTTTCATCAGTATACACCTTGAATAACCTTTGAATGTTCCCATGTTTGGAATTTTAATTTATTTATGAATTTTTCAACATACCAACGTGTTTTATTGTTGACCACCATAAAATAACACTGGGAAGATGATGTTTTAAAATTTATTTCATGGTTCTTCATGTCTTGGTTCATTGCATTCTTCTCTATTTAGATCTCCAGGGTCCAAACTCGACCATACTGTGAGGTACAAAGAAAGAACGTACCCCTATATTCAAAGAAAATCCATGAGAAGATAATAGTCTGATGAACATTGCAAACATTTGGGATCATTATGAGGTAAAGATTCCTGATCCATTAGGTAATCATAAAAATTGTGATATATAGATTCATGATGGGTTACCCAACAGATGAAGAAACACTCATCGACTTCTGGTGGTTGATTTCAAAGGAGCAATGACAATGCTCCAAAATATTCAATTGTATTTTTAATTATTTAACATATTCATGGAATAATAAGTGATGGAACAAGTAGACTCAATTAAAATGATTAAATATATTATTCTTTCTAAAAACACAACTACATGTTATATAGTATGAAGAGAACATGTCATGTAGCTCCTCTATAGTGGTGATAGGGTTTTAGAGAAATGAAGGGTAACACAAAATATAGTCCATATTGCATGACATGTACCCCCTCTCATGTTGGATAACCCATGTGAAGGGTTACATAGATAAGAACCCATGTAGTAGTACACAGGGTTTGATACATGGTTGTGTAAAGTACATATACATAACATTCAAGAAAAATCCCTGATCTCAGTTATGTAGGGAACACAAATTAGTGCACTAACATGGAATAGACTACTACATGGGATGAAAACTTCTACTAAATTGGGACACTGGCAGGACTTTGAGTGGGGCCACATGTCGTGTGCAGATCCTCTCATGTGATGTCCCAAATTTTTCCTTTTCTGGAAACATTACGGTCTCATATCTCATTCTTTTGAACTCAAATTTTGGTCTATGAGTAGCCTATCTAGAGTGTATATCCATTTAGAACATGATGGTGACCTCAGTTGAAGATTTTGAGATATGACGTGAAATATTATATGTTTTTAAAACACTGAGGGAACACTTGATCATCAAAATGATCATAAAGAAACCCCAGATCTTTTTGGGTGTTACCAACAGGGTTCAAAACTGGAGTTCCCCGATGACTTAATCCAGTCATTTCTCTCTAGCTAAGTTGTGCAGTAGAGTTACCCAAAAACATTATTTAGGTGTTTCCCTCTAGTAGGTTTGTTCTTTTAAGTTTTCCAATGACCTTTTGGGTGATACCCTCTTACAGGGTTGGGTATTGGAGTTCCCCAATGACATTCCCTATCATTACCCTCTAGTGGGTATAGGTAGTGGGGCTTATTTAGAGACTATTATAGTAATAAAATCCTATTATACCATGGCATGGTATCCTTACATAGAATTTTGGGCCCTATATAATGAATTATGGTGAAAAATGTGGTTTGATGTAGCTTTGGTCTCCTGAAGAAAATGGATTATTTCCCCACTAGGAATCTTTTGTGTTACATGGCCTAAAAACATTTTGGTGATTCTGTGCCATGCAATGAAAATAATATCATTTTTTAGTGATTTAGTTCATTATACTTATGTGTTGGGACAAATGTATGGGATGATAGGAACTGATGTTGGACATTTGGAACTGTTGAATTCTATTCTTCTTAAACTGATTTGTGATATAGATATCCCCATACTCTCTGATTTTGTATTCATTTTCTATGAGTCTGTATACATATATATATATATATATCGTTCATTATTTTGCATTCACAACTTGGATTTTGATTCTCTCATTCAAAGGGAGGTGAAGGTTTGTTAGTTTGACACATGATTTCTATGTCTACATTGTCATGGTTGCATGTGCTTATTCTCCTACAATAAATGATGAAGGATACATGGTTAGTTTATCTACACACATTGTTTATCCCTTAGTGTTTGGAAGATCTTACTTTCAATCCCTTTTTTGGTTGAGTTGTACTATTTCATTGTACATTGTGTTATCTGCTATCTTTTTTCTCTATGTTATTTATTAATACTCGCCTTAACCCCTTTTGGTGCATTTTAGTGGGTATGTATATACTCACCGATGTGTGGAATTTTACCACATGTTTCATTTCATTTTCAGATGATGGAATTTTCAATCGTGGCTTCATAAGAGCTTAGTGATTATTGGTACTTTTACCATGTAAAATAGATTTAGCTTAGGGTTTTAGAGATGGGATCTATACAACTCTTAAAATTCTATATTTCTATTAGGTTGGGACACATTTCTTGTTTGGTGATTTTTTCCCATAAAAATATGTTTACAATACAATACGTTTGTTTGGATTGAAGGTTCATTAATAATTGGTTTACTTTAAAGAAGTGGTCTATCTTCTCTATCATTCCATCTAATATTTTGCATTGAGTTGGATGTGTGTTTGTGTACGGTTTATTAGGAAACACCCTCCCTAAATTAGTTATTACTTTAATGCTTGACACCAAACCTAGACTATGGAGGTGTGCATGAGGTAGTTTTGGATTTAGAACTGTCTTGGGCCTGGTCGTGACATATTGGTATCAGAGAAAGTTCATTCCATGGGAATTTGTATCGATATATCCCCTTAGAGGATATGGTTGGATTTAGGGAAATAATGTCATAATATTTCAAGTGTGACTCTCAGAATGGAGAGTTTAGTGATGGTGTGGGGACTGGCATGTCCATTCACTATGACCCTAAATACTTGTTATTTTTTCAGTATGATGGGTTACTTATTATAATAAATAATATTCAATGCATCATATCAGATTGGTACTTTGACATTCATTATTGAGTCAGCTCCCCATTTTCATTGTTATATATATATATATTATCATCTAATAGCAAATAAATACTCCAAGAGAACATTCAATTTTCCTCTATGATGAAACCCATCCATGTTTCTAGAGATGGTTCATGATGATGATCCAATGAGCGATGATTCATCTATTCAACATCCATCCTACGATCTTCTTCCACTAGGTGGGAATGTAATCACACCACGAACTATAATTTAGATGGTCATTGATGTTGAATTGTTTGACTATTTTTGGTGTCTTAATACACTCTATATGTTAAAAAAATAGATACCACTGATGTTCCTTTGTGATATAAATCCTCAGGCCCCATGGATTGGTTGGATTCGGTGGCCCATATCTTATTGTTTTTTCAGATCCTTAATGTTAAGGTTTTTTCAATGGCACCCTTCCTTTTCCATGGAATATATGAGAATTTATGGAGCCTCATTATGAAAATTCATGATTAGTTGACACACTCATGTGACGACTTCCATCAGATGATTCATGAGAAGTAATACCCATTCTTCTTACACTCAGTCCAGATCAAGGAGCTTTTACAGCTTTAGTTGGGAGGGATGAAGGTGGATGTGTATGTGTTGAGGGTAATAGAACTTGTGAACCAATCCCTTGAAATTATCTAAGATGGTTACTTCTGGTCAAGGAAGTTTGAGTAGGGACTCCATTGAGAGATTCAATTTAGCATTTTGGAAATTTTCATCACCACCAATGTTGGGTTGCTATAGTGGGAACTAGTGATAGAGAAACTTCTGTCAGAGGGATGCAAAATGTTTGAGATGGTAGTGGAAACTTAATGTTTATTCCAACATAGCATCTTGAAGACACCATGTTTTATGATCTCAGAGCTGAAGACCCTTCTTCCATCCATCATAGGCAAGTAGTCACATGTGGATGAGATATCACATAGTGCAAAGGAAGTATCGAGAGGAGTGATTCATTAAAATTTTTGAGAGAGGTTACATGTAATTGGACTACATATCGTGGCATGTAGAACATCCAAGGTAGGTAGCCGATGGACCACAATAGAAGAGGTAGCATTGTGATCAGGGATCCATGAGCATAGAAAGGGTATTCCCTTGGGAGGTAGACCTGGAAGCGGAGTAGGAGGAACTATATGTGGAAGACATCATTATAAGGTCCTTACACCACCACCACATGCTAGTCCATGTCAGGATCAAGGAGATAGATTTTAGGGACGTGGACATTGACAATTTTTTGATGTATATGACCCCATAGTGCATGATATGATTATTGTTATGATAGTTGTTTTTAATACTCTTGATTTAGTATTTTTTTATATAGTGTATAGTCATTCCTTCATCTCTCTACCCCTAGTGCGTGAGATGGAGCTCCCAGTTGAGGCACTAGCACAACATCGTTGTCTTGAAATTCCAACAGGGAATGCTTCTTCTATATCCTTCATCTTTTGGCCATGTGAGTTATCTCTTGATGGATTTATGTTCATGTGAGACCTTTTGGACTTAATTATGTAAGCCTATAACATCATATGGTTTATTTATTTTATTTCCATGCTTCGATCCTAAATTTACTATTACCAAAGTCTATTTAGGTTCATCTGCACTGATGAGATAAGATACTCCTTTTATGGTGATAGAGATCTCGATGTTGGGAATGTGGGTTCCATGAGCAGCAAGATGAAACCCATCACCAAAAATTTGGTGGGTGTATTAATTTTAATAGTAGTATACATCAGAATCTGGGATCCCTCAATTATAGAGTATTTCCTTGAAATCATCCCAAAGATGATCCAAGAATACCTTTAAGGTGGGAGATGGTGTTTTTCATTGACTTTCATACATTTAAAGCCACGATATATTCTATAGAGTATAATATGGAACATACTGAGATTAAGGAGCTATGGTTTTAGTTCTAGGATCTTTCAGGGAATGGTTTCATCCAAACAAATGTGTCCACCTATGTAGGTCCAGTGTTATTCGTGTAAAAAATGATATGAGTATATAACATTTCATGGATTTCTGTTGCAAGAAATAGGAAATGATAAAGAAAAATAAAACCATTCCACGTATTGATGAGATATTTGACCAATTTTGTTGTGTGAGATGGTTCTCTAGGATCGATATCAGGTCTAGCTTCTAGCCATTGATTATTGGAAAGGTTGATATTCCAAATTTGGAATTCTAATGCCACAATATACTGTATGAGTTCCTAGTGATTCTCTATGTTGTGACGTATTGCTATTCCATTTCTATGGTTTTGAGGATCCAGGTCGTCCAACCATGATTAGAAAATTTGTTTATCAACATCAATAACTTACTCATCTACAATACAACATTTGAGGAGTATTTAGAGAACTTGAGGATGGTCCTCAATTATATTCAAGAGCACCATCTTTATGGAAATATCTAAAATTATATGTTCAAGATCCACAAGGTTTAATTTATGGGGTTTTTAATAGTTTAGCATAGTTTAGCTGTGCATCGAGTAAAGAAAAAAGTAGTGATTTAATGGGATCCACCCATGACTGTGTGAGAGGTTTTGTGATTTCTTGGTTTGGTGGGGTATTAGAGGAGATTTGTGGAATAATTCTCAAGGATCACATCCCATTTTTTTATCTGGTCATGGAAAGGGTAGACTGTTACCTTATATGTGCAGTTAAACATGGAATTTGAAGAGTTTTAGTAGAGGCTAATGAGTTCTCTAGTGTTGATATTACGAAATCAAGCTGAGGAGTTCATATTGTTTTGTGATGCCTCAAGAGTTGGTCTCGAATGCTTATTGATGTAGTAATAGACAGTAATCAGATAAATGTTGAGGGAGTTGGGAAAACATGGAAAAAAATATGAAAATCATGATCTAGACATTACACCAGTTTTAACCCTATGTATATGGAGACACTACCTTCTAGAGGAGAACTTTTTGGATTAGTCAAACCACAAGAGTCTCCAGAACATCTTCACTCAAAGAGAACTAAACCTAATATAGAAATATTGGTTGGTGTTTATAGATGAATAGAACATCAACATATTATATAATCTTGGTAAGGAAAGTGATTTAATAGATTCTCTTGGTAGTAAGTTCCAAGTACATTTATTACAGGAAGCATCAAATCAGTTAGCATTCATGTAGCTGACCCTAGTGGAGAAGGAGGGTGATGTTTTTCTTCCGTTGATGGTGTTCAATGTTTTGCTTATCAATAGTGTGAGAGAGTCTCAACATGGATAAAATATTTTTAAGTGTTGTGTGATTAGGTATCCATAGGAGACTCATCATATGGATATTCTAAATGAGGGAATAAAATTATAATATTCTGTGCGCGAATAGTGCATCTAGTCACGTTGCGAGAGGAGGTGATGGGGGTGTTCCACCCCAATCTAATATCTATAAATTATGGTGTATGTAAGATATATAGAGACCAATAGAAGTATTTTTTCTGTCCTAAATGTGTTGAATGATAGCTAGGTTCATCTCTCAATGCCTCTCATTTTAGCAAGTTAAGGAAGAGAACCATGTTCCTGTTGGATTGTTGATTCCCCTTTAAATCCAATACTGGAATTGGGATAACAAATCCATGGAAATTTTCATAGGTATATCATTAAAAATAAAGTGCAATGGTTTCATTTGGCTGATTGTAGACTAACTCATGATGTTGGTGTATTTCTTTGAAATCAGGGAGCATCGTTCGATGGAGTGTTTGGGATAGTTGTATTTTTTATAGTTCTTTCACCTAAATGGGGTACAAAAAATGATTTCTCATGATCGTGATACACGATTTACATCATTATTGTTGAGATGTATCTATGAGGCATTCATGCCCCATATGTGAATGCGTATAACCATTCACCCCTAGAATGATGCGCATACAAATCAAACTCTCTAGGTGTTAGTGGATATACTAAGGACATGCGTGCTAGATTTCAGTAAGAGTTTGGAGAATCACATGTTTTTTGTAAATTTTTCATAAAATAACATATACCAATATATCATTGGACATGACCTTTTGAGTCCCTATACGGGAGACCTTTAAGGCTACCCTTTTTCTTGACAGAGATCGAGGAGACATCTCTAGTGGGACTATAGTTGGTTCAAGGGATGATTGTGAAAGTCTAGGACATCCTTGAGTGAATGAGGATGGCCCTGAGTATATATAAATACTACAAATGCAATCATCATATGACCTTGGATTTTGAATAGTGAGACCATATATTTTTTTGAGCCCCCCCATGATAAGGATTGTGAGGTTTAGTCATGGAAGAATGTTATCCCCAATGATAATTGGGTTGTTCATGATTATGTAGAGGGTGGGTGAGGTGGCTTACTGCCTCAACCTACCCCCAAAACTATATTGGACACAATATTTCTTCCATGTGTTCTAGTTGAAGAGATGTGTGTACGACCCTACACATATTATTGACTTGGGTATGCTAGATATCAAGGATAGATCCACTTTTATGGAGCACTCGATGGTGATTAAGGATCAGTATGAGTAAGTCCTGTGTTGGAAGGTCATCCATTTGGTTCACATGATACAGAAACATGGGAATGTGATGGAGAGTTCCTAGGTGTATGAGATCCTAATGCCGGCTCAATATCATGAGTTGTTATCCTTATTATTTTTGGAAGAAATATTTAATGATTGAATGGTGTAGAGACATTGTTTTTCTTTGTAAGTCTTTCAAATATTAAAATACAAATTTACAATGCTAGTAAATGAGATGATGTAAAATTTAGAGCCCGTTTTTATTAGAATTAATTTTATAAAAATAATAAATATATATTATAATATGCGCAAATGATACCTCAAAGTTTTTTGGATAAATCTAAAACGTTAATTTAGATAAAAAATGTGAGACTAATGTTGGAAATAGAATGTGTTATTTACCGAATGTGAGACATAAAATAATCTAGAGTGAGATTTTTGGAACCTTCAATAATTGGAGGTGTGTTTAATGAAAGAATTAATGAACTCATTAACTAATTAGGAGATTTTTTGACACCCTGAATATCAAATGGACCTTGTATTCTATTGTGTGTATGAAACATGAAAAAAGCGCTTTAGGTAATATAATATTTGAATAAATTTTAATATATTTAATCTTAAAAATATATTCTATATGTTTAAATGAAGGAATCAATATGTTATCACGTGTAACATGAAAGAGTGATCTTCTTCGATGGATTGAATTACACCATGACAGAGTTTTAAAGAACAATAATATATTATTAAATATTAATATTTAATATTATCTTATATAACCTAGACGTTATGTTATAGGTTTTGAATATTACTAACTGATATATCAAAATTTTTCATTTCTATAAATATAAAATTATTCCATTAGGCATAAATAAATGGGAAGTGATAGTATGAACCAAATGTATATAAAAAGAAATATTATTATATTTATACTTCCAAATGAGTATCTTAATAAAAAATAAATTATTTGAATTACATAATTATTTTAATTTAATAAATATATTTATATTTAATAAAATATTTTCCATATTCATCCATTTGGTTTTATATACATAAGAAAAGAAAAAACATTATTTTACAAATAAAAAATATATATTTCTATAATGGAAATTTTAACACCTTTTAAAGATGTACACATTTTAAATATGAATTTATAAACAATAATTAATTTAAAATATCACAATAAACTAAATATTTGATATGGAAACCCAAGAATTATTTTAGGGTAAAATTTTGATATTTGTATGAGTCATTTCATTTTCTAAAGAATGGATTAAAATACTGAATTATATTTCAAAATTTATTTTACATGTGATTTATTTATAAGGTTCAATTACCATTTTAATTCATTTAAATTTTTTAGTAGTTAATATTTTATCAATTAAACAATTTAATTCATTGCATTCATCATCACACAAAAATGATTATAAAAACATAGCAAACATTCAAGTGCTATTACTCTTGAATCACTCATTGTTTCCACATTTACATGATAAGATTAAAATTAATTTCTACAAAGTCATTGATTGGAAATTGGAAAATTTATTAGATACATGAAATGAGAATAATTTTTAAATTCTAATAAGAATAAAATGGTTTTTTGTTTAAAATTATTTGTAAATATGATTAAAATTTATTAGAAGTATTAATGTATAACTAAGATAAATAAATCAGAAATACTTTAGTTTAAGGGCCTAAATAACCTTGACATTTTTCAAATATCCATTCAATGTCCACACTTCATCCATGCACCTTATATTCATGTGTTTGGCTTATTTATGATGAATTCTTTGCTAAAAATGTTGGTATAACTAACTTGTTTTCAATAAACAAATTGAGTCCTTTTTCTCCATTATAAATGAAAACAAACACTCATATATTTTATTTACAAAAAAATTACCATTATGAAAAAATAGTATATATATATAGTTTTCATTATTATTATATCACACACTTTAAAATTAAAATCGGCATATGTGGACATGTGGACAACTGCCTCCTCAACAGGATGTGATTCAATTTACATAACAACAATTATATATATAAGTTTATATGATTAAATAACAAGGTATTTATGTTATAATTATCATTATTCAGTAATATGGTGTTTCATACATTCATTCCATAAATCTTAGTGAAAAAAGGGAATGTTACTCATGTGGACATATGACCAACCGTCTCTTTGATTGTAACATTGATTCATTTTTCATAAGCACATTTAATGATTGGTTTTAAAAGTATAATTTATTTATAAATATGATTATTATGTCATTATTTTTATTATATATATATTATATAAGGACACATTTTACCATAATGGACATACAGAATTTATTTTCAGTACATAATCTGAATTTTTTTAAAACACCCAATGTAGACATAATTTTTAAATTAGTAATATAAAACATTGTAATAAGTGAAATAAAACTAAGGATCAATATGAAAAAGGATCTCAAGAAGTTATAATATTAACATGAGTATACTATTCTGGATTTAAAATGGCATTAACCAAAATGAAAACTCAGGGTAAGGAGTTATCATCTAACTTTTTATATTCGTAAAACGAATGCCGTGTTCACAACAGACATCTTCTGTGAGGTGAATATACTAGAATTTTTTATATATAATATTATGAATTCATTTATCCTACTTCTATTTAATACTTTCATCCAATATTTTTCCATTATGTTGTTTATTATTGAAAAGGTTTCAGAGTGGTATGGGACACATTGTAATTTTTAATGATTATTTTTCACAACAATATCTTTAATGATATTTAAATGGTATATAAATTTGGGTAGATTTTATTATAATTTTTTAATAAAAAATTTCATTTTAATTTAATATTTTAATTAATTACCATTTTCATGTATTGTTATCATTATCCCTGTTGTTAGTTCTCATAAATATTTAAAAAATCCTTTTAAAAAACCCATAATTCATTTCCGTCTTTTTTTGGAGAACATGGATTCTTCTAAAAACCATTTTTTAAGAACTTTTTTTAAAAATCTGTTTAAAATGATTTGGTAATGATATTTTTAACTTTTTTTCATTTACCAGGGTTTTTAAAGGAGTATTTTAATGTCCTTCTAAACAAGGTATTTTTCAAACATTTAACTATTGAAAAGGAATGTTATTTTTTACCTCGTGTGACTTTGACAGAAATAACCACAATGATTTATTTGATGATTCCATTTTAGGTTTTTAGGTTAAATTTTAAATGAAAATTTATTCAAATGTATTTTTAATGTAATAGTTTTTTAATAAGTGTTTCAATACAAAAGAATATTTTTCCCCAGAATTTGTTTAATTTTTTTATATTATTTATATTCACCAATGTCAAGAAACCTTTATTTTATTTCATATGGGGTTTGTTTTATTTATTTAATCCTTAAATTTAATTTATATTATTTATGATTGATTTGGAAAGGGATAATATTCACATTAACTTCCTTGATTCATTTTTTTTCTATTGAAATTTTCAATTTCCTATAATCATTGAACATTGAATTTCCCATATTTTTTCATATAATTTAAAATGTATTTTTTCATTTATTTAATCATAAATAAAACTTATATGATGTTTAATTTGAATGTTATTTGATTAATTCCTATGTATTGGAAAATTTGTATCTCTTAGTCCATACAGATATTTGAAAGGCACATTTTCAAATCAAATATTCAATATATGAGGAATGTTTTGGACTAGGAGACATATGTGGGATTGGATATAGATATCCCCTTTATGGATTGATAGTATCATGGTATGATTCATTCAGATGGAAAAATTAGATGAGTTATTACCTGAAATTTATCAAACCTTCTTGTGAAAGGTCTTGACTGTAAGGTTACAATGTACCTAGGAAACATGACATTCCATAATCAATTATTCACATCATATTAATTTAAAATATTATTCATCCATAATTTTTTCCATCGACAAATATATGAATAAGTTTCATTTTCAGTTATGTAGATGACATTTCATTTATTTTATTAACATTCTATATTTATGTTTTTCTTTATCTTGTTATTCGGGTGGCATGTGTTTCTAGTTATTAAAGTAAATTATCATTTATGTACATATATTAATTTAATTGATTACATGGATGTTTTGTTTATTTATTTACCATTCATTATTGAACATTCTCACTTATTTTTTATTTATTCTTAAATATTTTTTCTTTATTAAGAATTTGATCGGACACTTATTATGTTTCATTCCCCTCGAATCCAACAAATGTACTATGAAGGATATGTAAGGATTTACTAGATGGGATAGATATATCATCAAAGTTATTTATTTTCAATGAAGAAACCAATTATATTGTAATTAGTGTATGTTTATTTAATATAAGAAAAATGTAAGTTTCAAGTTTACCATGAATATTATAGTTTCGATCCATTGGAATTTGATTCCCTATCATCATGCCAATATAATTTATAGCAGATAATGGCTCCGAGATATATGGGGTCAAGTCAGTACATATTTTTTAGTGAAAAAGATATAATTTTATGTTTATTAGAATGGAATTCATTTCCAGGGATAGAAAATAATATCTATAATCTGATGGCAAGATCTCTTCTGTCATCCCTTTGGAAAAAATGATGATTCTCTCTAATCATGTTAGTTAAAAGGCAGAAAATGAAGTAGCTTCCTTTGAATAATTGATAGACACGTCCTTTATCATAAATCACTCCAAAACTGAGGTAGGACTCATATTTTGGTGTTTTTAGAGCATTGTACTACATTTTTGAGTAGATAATTGTTCATTTCTTTGATCAAAACCTTGAACAACATTTCTATATTACCATGGTTTTATTTTTAATTGTATACATGTTTTCTCATCAAACCCTGATTCCTTGTTATTGATTTCCATCCATGAACGATTGGAAGGATATATTATAAACATTGTTTTATGGTAGTTTTCACCATCGATTCATTGTATACATTTCCGGTTGGATCCCCATAGTCTCAGGTCGACCTTGTTGGTAGGTAACAAGCTCAATCGAACCCCTCAATTCATAGAAAAGTAATGAAACAACAATATTTTGAAGAACCGATCATTGATTCTATATCATTGTGAGGTTTGAATGAAATATCACGTGTTTATTCATCACAATCATGGTGAACAAAGGCATGGTGTCATGGATAATGGAGGTCAAAACCCTTTTCAATTTCTTATGGATGATTTCAAGTGATAAGGGTCTAAGGTACACATTTATATATATTTTCTACAATTTTCCAAAAGGTTAATGGTGAAAATTTTGGCAGATAGTGTAGATTTATATTTCATGATTAGATATGATATTTCAGAAGAAATCATTACTACATCCCACATGGTAGGAATAAGATACATCGTGTATCTCCCCAGCGGTTGGGATATGATTTTAGGTAAATTAAGAGTAACACGGATTGTAGTTCCTCTTATGTATTATGTACCCCATCCAACAATTGGATAAATAATATGATGGGAAACATGAATGAGGACCCATTAATGAGTATATGAGGTTTGATACATGACCATGTACTCCAATACATGAATACAATATGCGACATATGACCCTGGTCCCAGTTTTCTAGGACACGCCATGTAGTCAACATACACATTGTGTACTGCTAGATGAGATGAAATTGTATGCCATCTAGAGAAACTATATGACTATGGAGTGGATACACACACGATGTTGTCCCCCAAACATGATATTTCCCCCCAAATTTTCCTTTTCATCAAACCAGAAATGTATCATATCTCCTTTGATTGAACTCTGATTTTGGCCTCCTAGTTACTTATGTAGAATATTTTCCATGTATAACATTATGGTTCCCATGGTGGTGTATTTTCAGACATGACATCAAATATTAAAGGTTTTTAGGACACTAAGGTGACACCCAATGATGTTAGCAATCATGCAGTATTACTAATGTTTTACAGGTGTTGTCCTCTAATAGGGTTGAAAAGTGGAGTTCCCTAATGAATTTTTATTGGAATTACACTATAGCATGTCTGGGTAGTAGAGTTACATGAAGGCTTCATTAGGGTGTTACCCCTCATAGGGCTGAGTGTTTGAGTTCCCCGATGACCCTTATGGGAATCACCCACCTGTAGGTCCATGTAGTAGATTTTACAAATGAAATTCCAGGGCATTATACTCTAACATGTCTAGGTAGTGGGTTTTTCTCAGTGAATATCAGATTAGGAGCCTCCTATCATACTATGGAATGGGATCCCTATTTGGAGTTTTTCCCCAAATTAGTGGATTAAATATGAGATGTGGTTCAAAATAATATTGGATTCACAACAAAGAGGAACACTTTCTCCACTAAGACAACTTTTTTTATGAGACCTGAAACTGTGTGGGAAATTAAGTGGCCCCAAATGTGGATTATATCAACGTTTGGTGATTGATTTCCAAATAATTTTGTGTTTTGAGTATATGTAGGAGTTTATGGACATTGTTTTTATACTTTTGTAACTATAGGATAAACATCTTCATATTCCGAGCTATGAGATGGAGATCCCCTTACTCTCTAATTTGGGATTTTATGACTATAAATATATATATATATATTTTCTTGATTCAAACATTGTATTTGGATACTCCCCTTCCAAGAGAGGAGAATATATGTGAGGTATTCCATGTTCTTTCTCTGTATAGCTTCTTGTGTTTGGATGTGCCTAATCTCTTACTTTAGGTAGCAATGGCTTGATGGCTAGTTAATCCACTCACCTTGTTTATCCCCTAGTGTTTTGATGTTATTACCTTAACTATTTTTTTGATTTGAGTTGTACTATTTCTATACACCTTAATATAACTACTATTTTTCTCTTTTATTATATCTAATACCACTTTCCCTTCATCACATTCCTGGTATTATACTGGGTATGTATGTAAACACCAAGCCATTGACTATTATAACATGTGTTATGTATTTTGTAGAAGAAGGACAAGTCAAATGTGACTTTTTAGGATATTAGGGATATTGGGTGCTTGGGCCATGTATGGTGGCAGTATATTGGGGTTTTGGAGTGGGGATCTCTATAGATATTAACTTTTCTAGTTTTTGGTCATGTTGGGAAACATTTCTAGTTTGACTTGTATTTTTACCATCATAGTATGTCTACATTGCCATACAATTTTACTAAGGTTCAAATATTATTGGTTTTATTTATTGAAGTGTTTCATATTTTCCTTCATTACATCAACATTATTTTTTTGTGTTTATTGTGTGAATGTGTAACGGTTCTCAGGAATGGTCCCCCCGTAAGTTAGATATTCCTTATGCTCTTATCTCCACCCCCAAACATATGATGTTGGGCTTTGGGTAGTTTGTTCATTAACCTCATCTTGGGTTGGGTCATGACTACCTTTAAGTTGTGTCGCCTCAACTATGAGACATGGTTTAATGTAGATTTGGACTCACAAAGAATAGGGGTCCTCTCCCCACTAAGACAATTTTTTTTGATGTGACCTAAAACTGTACGGGCGAGTCATAGAAACGCAATTTAGATTGTGTCAAACTGATGTGAATACATCCCTTAGACTTGTGTGTTTAGGAAATAAAAATGGGATAAGGGTAATCATTGTTGGACTACTGGAACTATTGGACACTCCTCTTCATGGGATGACATGTGAGATGGGGAACATATTACTCTACCTTTTGGGATTATTTGACTAAGCATATTTATTTTTTTATTTTTTCTATATTAAATCCTTGTATTTTGATTCTATCCATTTAGGAGAGGTGAAGACACACATGATATGCCATGTTATTTTTGTGTCTAGCTACTCATGGTTGGATGATCCTACTCTCCTGCTATTGGTAGAGAAGGCTAAATGGGTATTTCATCTACTCATTGTTTTTACCCCTTGGTGTTTATAAGAGATTAATATCACTTCCTTTTTGGGTTGAGTTTCACTCATTCACTAAACCTTTTGTTGTCTACTATCATTCTCTTATATTGTATCTCTTACTACACCCTTCACCCCTTTCCAATTGTTATTTAGGGTATGTATATTCTAACCATTGAATGGGATTTTCCAAAAAAATTTATTTCTTTTGCAGATGTCATAAAGGGGAACCATGAATTCATATGTTTATAGGTATACTGGGGGCATGGAATACATATGGAAGTCATAGCTTGGGGTTTAGGAGTAGGATTCTCTATAGTTGATTACTTATTCATTTTATGTTACGTTTGGGATCATTTTGGGTTAGACATGTAATTGTCACTTCCCATTCAGTTTACAATACCATAATTTCGTAAAATCAAGAGGTTCATGCATGATGGATTTAAATTATATTAGTGATATTTCTTTTCATTCTTTTTATCTGCACTTTTTCATTCAGTTTTCTATGTTTGTGTACATGTTATTAGGCAAAACACTACCTGAGTTACTTATGACTTCAATTATTATTTCCACCACAGGATTGTGGAGGCATTTTTGGTGATGTTCTATCTTGGCCTAGATCTTGGTTCGGGTCTAGAAAATAACCTATATCTATCTCCACATCCATCAAATTGTAAATGGAACAATCAATCATGTGTTTGATCAATTACCGCTACACAAAGCATTCAAAATCATTTCCCATCACAGACATTAATGCATAGATATAATGATGGGTATATCATATTAATATTATATCTATGGTGTTATTATACTTCTAGGATTTTCCTATAAAATATTCATTCATACATTCATTCTATTTGGGATACAATAACATTACATGTGTGTACAATATAAAATCGCCTTATGAAGCGATGCGATTTTTTCCTCTTATGATTTACAAGGAAGGTAGTATGGATAATGTTAATTAATATATATTATATTAAGGACATAAAATTACTTTCGTAAAAATAACATCATATATATATTCTTAAAATCCATTCTAATGGAAACCAATAATGTCTCTTGTGCATATTTATGGATTACAACCTCAACATAATTATGTAAATTATTTTAATTTTATTTTTAAATTGATGGTATTAAGTAAATATTTAACTCATATACATGATATTTATAAAAAAATAATTATTTCATAATGGTTAATTAATATTTATTTTCCTTTAATTCCATTCTTCATGAAAATGGAAACAACATCCATGCGTAAGTATGGATTAACAGCTTCATGAATGTTGTAATTTATTTTCCTTCATTAACATATATGTGTTCATCTAAATAATTATATAATGAATATATATATATGATATTTATCTCATTTTTAAATTTTTTTAATGATGTATCTATGATATAATTAAAAGGGCTGAAATTACAGAACAAAAACATACATGAAAAACAAAGCAATTAATACTCAAAATTTTGATTTCAATAAGGAATTTATAATAAATGGGAGATAAAGGACAACGATTAAGTATTTAATTATTTGATTTATATTACTATTTTTAATTAATATATTTTATTATAAACATTTAAATATTATTAAGGATGTTTAGACACATACAAATAAATATGATCCTTAGGTAAGGGTTTATCGTGACATTTTAATTTTGATGATACAAACTCCATATTCACCACGCATTCCATGTTATGGTTTATATTCCACCACTTTTTATATTATATATTAGGAATCTATTTTAGTTAATGGAATGTAATGTTACATATAATGTTATTTAATTCATGGGTATTAGGATTCAAACATTACCAATGTGGTAAAGATTTATTTCTCATCCCCATCATTACTCAGTATTGTGTATGTTTACGAACAACTTGGGCGAATTATTTGATCTTAAATAAATATATTTTATTCTCCTATGGTTATTCATGAGACTTTTAAGTATTAATTCCATATTTTTTCTATTTTTACTTAAATAATAAAGATTTTTTAATACAATCCAATTGTATTTTTAATTTGGTCAAAAATACATCTTCATCAAAAATAATGTTTTTTTAAAATATTTTCATTTTGTTTAATATTCTAAAAATAAACTATTTATTATTTTTTACCCAAGTTTTACTTTTTTTTAAAAGTTCATATAAATCATCACGTTCTTTCCAAAAATGGATTATATGGATTTTATATAAAATTTGAAAGTAATAATCATTCTAAAATGTATGAAATAAATGTAATTTTGTGTTATTATGAACACTAAATGATTTAATGATTACATTATATATTTCAATTTATATTTTCTAAACAAAATCCCGAATGTTTTATTATTTTTTCATTTTAAAATGTTATTTTAAAAGTGAATGTTCTATTTTCCTCAAGAATTATTTAATTGATATTTTCATGGATTTTCTATCCATAAATGGAATCATCAATTTGTTTACTAATGTTTCACTATGTATTTTTTGTAATGGCACTGACATCATTATTTATATGGATATATTATGATCATTTAAAATGGGGATTTATTATTAATAATATTTCTCACATCACTCAGAATGGTTTATAAATATATTTTTTGATATGTGTAGTATTAAAATTTCATATGTTATTATTAAATTTTTTTGATTATTAGTCACGTATATTATTTGAGGAGTAAATTACAATAGGAAGTGATTAGATGGTCCTGTTATAGCACCTTGATGCTTCGATTGGTCTCATGAGGAAAACAATACTTGGTTTTTATATATGTGTAACCCATTAATATAGATGTCTTAGAAAACAGACTTTCCATTAAGTTTCAAGTGTATTATATTATGAATTCTATCTTTATTAATTAATTAATTTATATGAAATTTTATTATTTTATTCGTTATATTATCTATTGTTAATTTTCATGTTCTTTTTATTATTTATGGAATTATTTGATCATTTTTATTTGTATCATATTATTATCAAGTTATCGATTAAATGGAATGTGTTTCAGTTATTTACCGTGACATATTGAATATTTCGTATTAATGTATTATATAATCCATTAAAATTTCCCCCTACTAAGAATATAAGATCACCCATTTCTTATGTTTCATTTTCCATAGGATACATGGAAGTGTATTATGATTGATTAGTAAGGATATGCTGAAAGAAAAAATCATTTAATAAAATAAAATATTATAATTCATTTTATGTTTTCTATTTTAATGTGAGATTTAAATATGTATATCATTTACCAAGAATACTAAACTATTCAGTCCATTGGGATGTTATTCCTTATGTCCTATGTCAATGTAATAAAGTAACCACTAACATTGGGATTATAGGATCAATTTCATTATAGTTATTCAATAATTCATTTAAAAAATTGATCTGGGAATCTTCATACAAGGGTTTAAGATATGAAAAAACCATTGATGAAGACCCTCACCATAATTTTTTATTAATAAAACATCCTCTAGAAAGTGGGAAAAGAAAATAATATGTTCTCTACAAAACATGGTTTCCAAATATGAGAACATTTGTTGAAAGTATGGACATGGAGAAAAAATATAAAATCCAAATAATTATGGAGAGTGATAGAGATCATTGATCATAAGAATTTTTATTATTAGGATAATGCTAATAACCAAAAAACCATAAACCTATGAATTGTGAAAAGGACCAATGATTAATTTCAAATGAAGGTAATATGATTTTTTCTAAGAAACCTTCTCATAGAGGATCAGGGATTTCATTAATATATATATGAAGAATATAAATGAATATAATTACATAATATGTATAATTAAATCCTTTAATAAATTTTCAACATAATATCATATTTTTCACCAAACAATGTTCATTCAGGATGATTTTTCTAAGACCAAAGCACTAATATAAACTTCTAATAGATCACATAATCCATAAAAGGATATTAAGATCTTCCCTATCTTTAGAATGTAACCAAAACCAAAATGGTTGGTCTAACATAATTATCCAAATAAATAAACCATCATATGCATAAATACATCATTAACAACCAATTATTATAAAATAAAACTATATTTTTAACTAATGATAATATTTTTCCAAATATTTGTATCCAAGTTAGAAACCAAAAAATATGATGGATTTGATCACAAATTCACCCAATATTAATTTAATAATTTTCTAAAAATAACAATATTCAAACACATCATAATATAAATAAATTTATATCCCTTAATTGTCACAACCCGACCCGTGTGATTAATTTATTTAATTATTTTATTACCTTTAAATGCTTTTTATGGTGTCCGGGGTGAGCCCTGGACGAAATTTCACACTTTATGTTAAAAAGTGTTCATTTTTAATTTGGTCGTCATTGGACACACGGAAAAAGCTCGATCCCATGCGGCTTCACCTAGGAAACTGTTTGGCCTTTTCGTTTTTGGAAATTTTAAATGAATAAATAAATGTTAATTTATTATGTCATTTAAAATTTTTAAGATTATTAAGAATTTAAATATTTTTATTTTAGATTAAAACTGAAATTATTAATTATATTTTCATTAAAATGAAATAAATACGTTAATTATATTTTTTTTAAATGAGGATGTTATTATTCTTGTTATTGTTTTTAATATTATTGCTACTGTTATTGTATTTATTATTATTATTATTATTATTATTTTGGTGATATTTATAATTTTTTTTATGTTTTTTAGATATTTTTTACATTTTTTGGGTTTTCAACGCACCCTTTTTATCCCCCTCTCTCCAATATCCTCTCCATACCCTCTTTGTGTTCTATACAAGCAAGCCAGCTACCAACATCCTAGCTTCTGCCCTCCCTATGTAGTGTCCCAATCTTCCTACATTTTTAGTGGTGCAATGCTTCACCCCAACACCCCTGTCCTCGGCCTCCTTGCAACATTCCCCAACACCCCGATGGGCCCCCTGTTTTCTTTCACAGTAACCCAAGCCCCTCCTGCACTCCTGCACTAACCCCCCTACCAGATTTTTCTCCGGCGACACACCCTCCCCTTCCTGCCCAGCACACCCAGTGACCGAACCTTCCCCTCCATTGCAGAACCTCCAACCATCCACTTCTTGCATCCTGGTGCAACACCACTCTTTCAGTGAGACCCCTACTAGACAGTGCGACAACACTCTTTCACCGCGACCCCTACTAACTGGTAAGACACCCTCTTACATGGACCTTACTTGTGAGCACCAATTTCTCCGACTAACTGAGCCATCTCTGGCATTTATCCGACCAGGCTCTAGTGTGTCCCTTTTTTCTGTCAACCTATTTAGTAGTGCTATTCCCATTTTCTAGCGAACACTTCCTACCAACGTCGCCCTATTCTAGAGACCACACCCATTTAGGAGTGTGTTATCCCCTCCTATATAATCCTCCTCATCTTTCATTTTACAATAAGTTACTTTTAGGTTTTTAATGGCTAGGTGATATTTTTTGGTTTTTTTGGTAGCATCGGGTTGGTTTCTTCATTTGAATTGTGCTGTGAGGTGAGAAAGAGATCCCACACTGGTTCCAAGGTTTCATTTTTGTGAGGATTTATCTTGAGGTAGGTTCCCATTACACTACCTTTTTTAAATTATGTTTGATCTATTTCTTTCTATTCACACCCTATATATGTGAAAATTATTATTGTGCAACTTGTGTTTAATTTATTTATTATACAAATTGGTAGTTCAATTATAGTTTTATGAAATATGAGGTAATTTTATTATAACAGAACACTTATTTTGTTTAATTAAACAATTTATTATGTTTTCCACACATTTTTGACTCTTAAAACATAATTTTACAATTTAAATATTTTTGCAGAATGGAATTTTTTTAACCTTGTTGTGGGTTAATTAGAAACTATTTTGAAAAGAATTGCTTGTGCTGTTGATTAACTACCCGATTGTAATTTTTGTAAAGAATTTTTCATTTCAAGGTGTTTTGGTCAGTTTAAACCCATATATAAAAGTGCATGTGTATGTTGAAAAATGTTTTTATAGTGTTTTTATATGGTTTCAAATTAAATGGAACAATAGTTGTGGATTTAAACCAGATTGATCTAAAATGGTGATATTGGTCTTTATGAAAATGTTCCAAGTAGTTTTATGTTTAAATGAAGTGTGTATTTGGATTTTAATGTTTTTTGAAATTAGATGATGGATTTTTACCGATTGGTATTTATGTTCTATGTGGAATATAAAAAGTTTTTTAAAAAATTATCAATGTTTTGGCAATGTTCGAAATGATATTTTGAGGGTACATTTTTTTGTATTTTTAAGGTGGGGTTTGGTTTTATAAATAAATGGGTGTTGAGTTTCAGGGTGATTTAGAATGTGTTGTCCATAAATGGCTATTTGTAACTTTTATAAAAATGTATTTAACCGGGAAAATGTAATCTGAATTTTTTGAGATAATTTATCAATGTTTTGGTGTAGATATTATTTTTTCCCTATTTATAAAATTTGGTTTTTGCTTTAATGATAAATGACTGTTTGTGAAAAAGAAAATGATTAAGGACCATTTGGGAACCTTGTGAAAAAATGGTGATATTTTTTATTATAAAATCATCTTTTGGTTGTTTATCATGCCAAGACTGTGTGTATATAATGGATGAGATGTATTTAGCAAGTAATCATTGTGATCCATTATAATGGTTACTCATATTAGACTATTTATGTTATTTTGATTAATGGAATGAGATCGGTCCTTGTAGTGACTTGGGGTGATGCCTGTTGTGGTTTATTTTTATATATACATTGGTTGGATGCTCGGATGACATCAGTTGGTCCACCCCCTTTTTAAATAGAAGAGAAATTGAAACCTAGAATTTTGAGAGAATATTCTGAGAATGATTGCTGCACTGGTGGGTTATCGTACTGCCTACTGACCCATAGTAGGCAGATATGTTTGGGTTCATTTCAATGGTATTTTATTTTAACCTACGTGAGAAAGGATAACTGTGAATTTGAGAATTTTTATTTCATCATGTGTGACATGTTAATGAGGATGAGGTCTCATGAATTAGTATCTTTCTAATTATTATTAATCTTTTAGGTTCACCTATTTCTACTCGTACATAGATCCTTTAGTATTGAATGTGTTACTTATATGTAAATTTTCATTCCATTTACCTTGTAGTGAAAATATTGTAGCCCTTTCATGTGTAATGTTTTTACTAGAAAGAGATGTGTGGTTTTAATGTGGGTTAAGAAAAAATAATTTAATGATAAGTGTTTTATTCTTTTTGTGAAAATTAAAACTTTAAACATCACATTCCCTATGAAGATGATAATGTATCACTTAAATATGACATCTATTTTTGAGAATTAGATGAATTAAATGACATGTAATTTATTAGGAGTAATATGTAGAAATATTTTCTTTTATACATTGTAGTTCAAACTTGAAAATTGTTGTTTCTTTTATTCTAAAGGATGTTCATTTGTAAATAGTATATCGGGCTAACCAGATGAGTTTTAATACTCATGCCTATAGTTATTTTCTATTTTTAGTTTATATGTATGTTCCATCGTGGATGAGATCACAATTGGAAATGCTTGATCATTGAGTTCTTGAGTGACCTACGGGGTCACATGGAGTTAGTTCGAACATCATGTTTGGTTCGTTTTATCATATCCAGTTCTTCTTTAATTGTATTTTGGTTTCTTTATTCGGTGATTCTATTTGTTATTTCATATATTTTTATTTATTTTTTTGGGAGAAATCATGTGCATATTCTCTTTCGAATCCCTAGAGCTTGTTCTTAGCCTAGGAGGATAGGGAACAAATCTCGGGCCTTGTCGTGGATCAGCATGGGTGACCAGTTCAGGGTTGACCCGAGTTGTTTCGTGAAAAAAATGCTATCATAGTGGTCATATCGTAGTAGAACTCTCTTTTCAAAGCACCCTTTGATATTTGGGATTTTTAAGGTATATTTAGTAGATTTTTTGGGACCCAAGGGGTGGGTGCGGGAAGAGCATCATGAAATCATGCTCATACTGATCCTCGAGCTTCCATGCGATGTACGATTTAAGTAGTTTATTTGGGTTTTTATTGATTGGGATAAGAAAAATTGATTTGGGATAATATTTCTCATGAGCCACATGGCCTAGAACGCCATGTAAAGCTAGATCCATGGTTATCAAGGCTCTCTGTGTTAGTGACGTGTTTGGAATATTTCAGCCAACCATATGGTCAAGTCACCCACCAAAACTAGTTCCCCGTTTAATATGTTTTGGTTCTATTGTGTCATATAAAGTGGTTTGAATCAAATAAGAAGTTGGTTTTATAAAATGGTTATTTTAAATGAAATGTTTAATTTGTGGATTCTTTTAATTTAAATTGGATTATAGAAAATTTTGATGTTATGGTATCTTCTTTTTTTAGATATTTTTAGCTATGCGTTGCTTGATCATGAGGATTTTATTCTTTATGTTGGACCTGATTAGGCTCATGAATTTTCTTGCCCAGTGGATGTCCTCTAGAAGAATCCATGGTTGATCGTAGTGTGATTGATCAACTATTATATTTTATAATTGAGTTTCATAAGCTAGATCCACCTCTCTATTATGGTCACACAGACCCTTCCATAGTTAAGATGTGTATGTAGATGATTGAAAGGGACTTTAACCTCATATTGTTGACCAATTTGTTGAAGTATAAGTTTTCAACATTCATGCTTGATGTTTCACCATAGAGGTGGTGGAAGTCATTGTCTCAAGACAAGCCCTATAAAGAGCTTACATGAGTATTTTTCATGTCTTTGTCCATTATTCAGTATTTCTCTAAGAAGGAAAGGGTGAGAAAAGAAGATGGACATGTGTTATCCGCCACAAGGTGACCGATCTGTGATGGAGTATTTGTATCGCTATATGTAAATAGTCATATATATTCAGGGTATTTCACAGATGACTCCGTGAAGGCTTGAGGTTTCGAGGATAGTCTTCACCCCGATATTCAGTCGACAGTGATAAATTCCATCCTAAATTATTTTTCTAATGTGGTGAGACATGATTTTCATGTCAAAGATGTGATGGAGGTAGTGCTCAATGTAGTCCTACCTCCATCAATACATTTGAGCAGTGGTGAAGATTCTGGAATGGAGATGAGGAAGCGATTGAAAGTGGATGGAGCAATTCGTTTAATCAAAAGGCGTCAGGATCTTTCATAAACCTATTCTGAGAGAGAGAGATATATCCTCATGTGATATAATTGTGTAATTCTGGGTCCCAAGAGGTTATCCTACACAAGTACTCCAAATCCCCGTCATGCTTGCAGATGTTTGGGCTACTTATAATGATTCTGTCAGGGTATTGTCTGAAGGCTTCACAGAGGATGTTCTCATATGTGATGTCCAGTATGGTTTTTGATTAATGTTTTTGGTGTATGTTTCCATCCAATGAATGTGATATCTTATTGTGGAATTTTTGTAGTTATTTTTGTGGTTTTAAATGTATAGGACTATCGTGGGACTTTTTATGAACTCCATTTTTCAATGCCAGTATGGTTTTCATTTCAAACATTTGTCCTTTCATCCGTCAGATCAAATGATGTATGTTTCTTAATGGGATTATCATACCCTAACTATGAGGTAAGAGAATATTAATCCATCAATGCTTCATCCAAAAGGTCTCGGATTGAAGCCAACACATAGTCAGGAACCCCGTCAGAATTTTAAGGATCTTAGATAAGGTTGTGCCTCTATCATTGTGGTGATACATTTTTAGCATTTCTGTTGTGGTTTCTCTATCATTTTAATTGTTCTATTGTCATGAAGAGCACGATATAATTAGCCCTCATGCAATGTCATTAATTGTGACTTTGGGATATGAGTTTCTGATCAGTGCCCTTGCATGGACCACCCATGTGAATCAAGTGCAACATTGGTTTGTGAACACACTAAAGTGGTGAGTATTGAGTTGTTTTCTGTCGTGGTTTCATTGATTTAATCTTTTGGCCCTCCTTCTCCGCCTTTGTGGTTAGGATTTTTAGTTCGTGCAGTGTTTCAGGGTCATCTCTTATCCATTTTGGATGGGAGTGAATGGTTTAAATGTTATTTTTGTATTCCTTTTAACAAGGGTAAAGCCCAGTTCAAGTTCATGTTAGATTTCCATTTGGTATCACGTAGGGTTATTCTTCTTGGTGGGAGAGAAACCGTGAGTCTCGTTTGGATTTCTATTAAGTAGTTATATAATTATAGTTGAATTCTTATGGTGGGGAGTCTGATCAAACATCAACTTTGCTGGGGATCTTTTTAGGGAAATGTGGTTGAGCCCCATTGGTTGTCGATGGAATGTCCTTGGGATAAAAGGTTGGAACATGTTTTTGTGTAATCCCTAGGTGTTGATCGATCGTTTGGATAATGTATTAGATATTAGGGGGAGGAAAGAATTATGGTGGGGAGAATTGTCACACCTCAAACCATGTGTTCAATTTATTTAATTAGTTTTCTACATTTAAATATATTTTCTGGTGTTCGGGGTGGGTCCATGATGATATTTCTGAGATTATGTTAAAAGTTTTTCATTTCGGGTTCGACTCCAATGGACGCATGTGTGGAGGATGATGCCATCAGGCTTCTTCCAAGAAGCTACATGGTCATCTCATCGTTGAATAATTAAAATGAATAAATAAATGTTAAATTATTATTTCATTTAAATAGTTTATAGTTATTATGAATTTTAATATTTTTATTTTAGATGGATACTAAAATTGTTAATTTTATTATCATTAAAATGAAATAAATACTGTTATTATTGTTATTTTTTCCATAATGATATGATTTTTATTTTTATTCTTATTAATAATAAAATTATTTTTATTATTATGATTATGATTATGATTATTATTTTGGTGATATTTATTATTATTTTATATATATATTTGTTTTACTTGTTTTTGGGTTTTGGCACAGCCTTTTCCTCCCACTCTCCCCAATATACTCTCCCTACCTTCTTTGGTTTGGTGCATGCAGGCCAACCACCGAACTCCCAGCCTCTTCCCTCCATGTCCCGTGTCCCAGCCTTCCTACCTGTTTGGCAGCGCAATGCTTCTACCCAGTACCCTAGTCCTCGGCCTCCTTGAAGCGCACCCCAACACCCTTGCGTGGCCCCATGTTTTCTGTCGTAGTAGCACGAACCCCTCCTATGCACCAGCACCGACCCCCCCCCCCCCCCCACCCGACCGACTTCTTCTCTAGTGTCATGCCCCAACCATCCTGCCCAGTGCACCTAGTGCCACGAACTCCTCCTCTGTAGTAAATCTGAACATCTTCCTATTTCTTCCCAGTGCGACACTTTTTTTTGGCACAACCACTACTGGATGGTGCGACACCACTACTTTGGTGCAGCCCCTACTAGCTGGTGTGACACCCACCAGCATGACCCTTTCTAGCCAGCATGACTTTTTTTGACCGATTGACCTTTCTTTGGCCTTCCTAGAGCCTGCATCTGGTGTGTCCCCATTTATCAAAATCCTATTTAGTGGTATGGCTCCCCTTTTCCAGAGAACTATCCCTACTGGTGTCGCCCTGTTCTGGCCCCCACACGCTTTCATGAATGTGTTATCCCCTCTCGTATAATCCTACTCATTCTTTATTTCAATTTTTGTCAGTTTGGGGTTTGTAATTGATGGTGGGTAATTTTTTTTGGGTTCTTTTTGGTAGCATTAGGTTGGCTTAATCATCTAGAGTGTGCGGTTGGTGTGAAAATGGGATCTCGCGCCAGATAAAATGTTGCACTATATGTGTGCCTTGATCATGAGGTAGGTTTCCATCGCATATCCTGTTAAAATTTATGTTTCATCTATTTCCTATTGTCCGCACACTATATATGTGCTTATAATTATTGTAAAACTAGTGGTCAATTTATTTATTATGCGAATTGGTTGTTCAAATATATATTTAAAAAAAATTAGGTTATTTAATTGTAATTGGGAACACTGTTTTATTTAATTAAAATTTTTAGTAAATTTTCACCTGGTTTGTGACTCTTAGAACCTGATTTAACAGTTTAAATATGTTTTTGGAAAGGAATTTGTTTTTGGAACATTTTATTATTAATTAGATACTATATTGAAAATCATTGCATGTGCTGGTGATTAATGGTCTGGTTTGCATTTTTGTAAAAAATATTTCTTTTCAATGTGTTTTTTCAGTGATTACAACCCTTTATAAAAATTTAATGTGTATGTTGAAAAATGTTTTTATATTATTTTTAAAAGGATTCAAATTAAAAGGAAGAGTAGTTGTGGATTTAAACTAGATTGTTTGTGAAATGGGGATATTGGGTTTTGTGAAAATTATCCATGTAGTTTTGTGTTAAAAATAAGTGTTTATTTTTCTATTAAAGTGGTTTGACATGGGATAACAGATTGTGCGTGATTGGCGTTTACATTCGAAATGAAACAAAAAATGTTTTGTTTAAATTTATCAATATATTGGTAGTGGTCAAAATGATATTTCAAGGGTCCTTATTTTTTAAGAGTTTTGGTTTTATAAATAAAAGGGTGTTGAGTTTTAGGGTGTTTTAAAATGTGTTGTTAATAAATAACCATTTTTCACATTTATAAAAAAAATCCATAGGAAATGTAATATGAATATTTTGAGAGAATTTATCAATGTTTTGGTGTGGAGATGACCTGTTTGTCATCTATAGAAAAGTTGGATATTGTGTTAATGAAAAATCTTGGATTATGAAAAAGAAATGGTTTATGGCCTGTTTGGAAACATTGTAAAAAATGGAATAATTTTTTATTATGAAAACCTTTAGTGAATGTTTCTCATGCCATGATTGTATGTATATAATGGATGGGATTTCCTTACTATGGAATCCTTATGATCCATTATATTGGTTCCTCGGATTGGAATCTTTATGCTCTGTTGATAAATTGTGTGAGTTAGGTCCTTGGAGTGACTTGGGGTGATGCATGTTGTGATTTATTATTATATATAATGTGATTAGATGCTTGACTAACATCGGTTGGCCCACCCCCTTTTTAATTTCTTGAGACATTGGAACATGGCTTATTGAGAGATTATTTTAAGAAAGATTTTCGCACTAGTAGGTTATGGTACTAACATGTGGCCCATAGTAGGGAGATATGTTTGGTTTCAATATTATGAGAGTTTCCCTATGCCTTCCTTAGAAAGGATGGGTGAGCATTTGAGAATTTTGATTTCATCATGTGTTACAGTTCAATGAGGATGAGATCTCATGTATTGGTGTTTTCTAGATTATTCATGATCTTTCAAGTTCACCTCTGTCTACTCATTCGTAGTGAATACAATGTTGAATGTGTTACTTATATATATATTTTCATTCAATTTATCTAGTAGTGAAACTGATTTTCTCTTTCATGTGTAATGTTTATATAGGAATGTTATGTGTGGTTTTAATGAGGCTAATGAAAACATTTTTCCAAGAAAATGTTTTTATTCTTTTTGTGAAAATTAAAATTATAAACATCACATTGCATTTGATGATGCTAATGTATCACTAAAATAACGAATTCAGTTTTTGAGAAATTTATGAGGGAAATAATTTGTACCTTGTATTTTATTAATATGTAGAAAAACGTACTTTAATACATTATTGTTCAATCTTGAAAATGGATATTTCTATTATTCTAAAGGATGTGAATTAGGAAATAGTACATCGGGCTAACCTACTATATTTTAATACTCAAACCTATAGTTCTTTTATATTTTTAATTTGTGGGATGGCTCTGAAGTGGATGCACTTGTGTTGGGTGACACATGATTGTTGAGACATGGAGTGACCTTTGGGGTAACACAGAGTTAGTTTGAATTTCGTGTTTGGTTAGTTTTATCTTCCTCAATTCTTGTTTATTAGTTTTTTGGTTTATTTTTTATGTGAAGATATTTATTATTTCCTCTATTTTTATTTATTTTTTATTGGGAGAAATAATTTGCATCGTCTCTATCGATGCCCGGGTTCTTGTCGCCATCCTTGGAGGATTGGGAACACCTCTCGAGCCTTCCCACAAATCAGCTTGGGTGACCAATTCATTGTTGACTCGGGTTGGTTTGTGACAATAATTATATACTCTCTAAAATTTTGTAATCATTTATATAAATAATATGTATCACAATTTTAATCATGTATGATTTCAAAAGATAAATCAACATGGATTTGTCAAATAAAATTCAATAATAATTACCTTAATCATATAAGGTTACAAAAAATGGATTCCTCTTTGGAAATATCATTAATCACTTAATTACCAAATCTCATTTCACTCCAATGTTTATATGTAAAAAAATGATGATTTTCCCCAAACCAAAATAATTGTAAATTTTAAAATCATTTAAGTAAAAATAAATGTTTCATACTTACTAGGATTCCATATAAAATATTTTTAGGTGTTATAGCCTTTCTACACTTTGGTTATTATTTCAAGCCTTGTGGATTTACTAGACGTGATGGGTTTTTCTTCTTACAAAAAACACAATTAATATAATGCTTAAAATTTTCATACAAATATGACAAACATCCTTAAAAATAACCATTATCATAAAATATAATATACAATATGATGGTTTTCAATATCAGTAAATATATTAATTTATAATTATTAGACAAATAATACTTTGTGATGAGATGAAGAGTTAAATATTACTTAATCAATTAAAATGTCTCCCAAAATGTAATTATTCATATTAAATTCCCACCAATTAAAAATAAAAAGGGTTTTATAATACATTGATATTATGATCAATCCTAGACTCATCAATCCATGATGGTGGGAAAATCATCTAAATTAATCTCAGTTGAAATCATCATAATCTCCAACGTTATCTTGACCTTTTCACTGATTTCAAATTTAATGACCCAACCAAAAATATTATATAATCTAGTGTCTTAAGAGAATAATTCATTTATTTCATTCACTATGATCTTTTATGTTTTTAGATTTATTGAATTAGGCCACAAACCTTCCATAAATAAAAATTATATCCCAAAGTGGACACTTCCACATAATATCCATTTTCTGACCAAAAAAATTATTACGTAAAAACTTTCTCTTTCCATGGTATATATTCAAATTTTTTTTCATAACGTCATCCGTATCCCAACATGTCCTTAAAAACATATGAAATAAAATTTAAAATTAATTATTATAACAAATATTACTAATGTTTATATAACACTAAAGAAAAAACATTTTATTTCATGAATATTTATACATGATTTTTCAATTCAAAAATTATAATTTTGTCTGAAAATATTCAATTTAGTTTCAGAATAATAGTTTTTTAATAAAAATGTTCTCAGAAAAAATTTCATAAAAATTATTAAATGAAAAATATAACACTTAATGGATAATTTTCAATTATGAAAAACATATTAAAACATTTTTGAGGAATTTATTAGATTTCTCAATTATAGAGTAGAATATACTTTCCTATTATTATCATGAGTAATAAATTGTGAGAATAACATAAATAAAATAGTATAATGAAATCATGAAAAAATATGAAAGGTGGATGAATAAAAAATCATTACATAAGAAAAAACAGGGTCATATAGTAATACAATAACACATTGTGGATATGGTCTCATATTGGATATGGTTTTCCCCTAATCCCATAAATGATTTATCATGAGACAAAATTTAACCCAATGTATTAGAGAATTATATGGGTGAACCCATTATATAATGTTATTGATTATCTGTGACCATATGTGTAATAAATTTTAGTGAATTATAATACTTTTCCAAAAAAATAAATAGTTTTCATAATCATAACACATATAAAAATTAATTGATATTTCATAATGAATTCAGTTGAGAAATAAATGCAATGAATGTATTAACCAATAAAAGGATGATAGAACAATATATGTATATATGTGAGAGACATATATACATGATTCATAATCAGTTAATTATTTAAACTAGAGGGGTAAAAAATCTAGAGAGAGAAATTTCATAACCAAAAGAAAATTATGGTTTAGATAGATCCATTACCCCTATAATATAAACATTTCCATAAATAAAAATATCTAATTCATTAAAAACAATATTTTAAAATACGTAGACCTAAGTTAATTAGATTATTTCATAGAAAAAAAATATTATAAATAAATACAAATATCAATAATGGATTCAGTGGCTAGAAAATCCTTTGATGGGATATATATTAAAATAAATCATTCATTTGTTTATTTATAATTAAAATAAAAACGATTTGTACAAAATAGGTAAAAATATTTCTTTTAAAAATACTAAAAGAAATTAAAAAAAAATTTCCATTAATATTTCATTTTTTCATTATAAATATATTTTCTTTGATTATGAAAATGGAAAAGAAATATTTTAAAAATAAACATCAAATTCATTAAAATTAGGTTTTAATATAATGTTACCATTATGATGAATGTTAAACAAATTAATTTTTAAATTTTTTTAAATAAATTATAATAAACCAAAAATTTACCTTTATAATCCATTAAAGAATAAATAAAAAATTTCTTGAAAATTGTAGAGGTATTTTGACATGAAAGAAAAAGGGTTGGAGTGGAAACTTTAAAAAGATAGTTTTTAGAAAAAACAATACACCCTCAAGTATGACTCATCATTAATGTTATTTATCTTCATAAATAAAAAAAATTATGTTAATTAATGGCATAATTAACAAGCATTTTAAATTTTATTGTATGTAATTATTTCATTTTGTGTCATTTTATATTCAATTAAATAATCATTTACGTTCAGGTCAGATGATTTGAGGATACTCAACTCATTAATTTAAAATGACTTCGACAGGATGACTGTGATCAATGTGGGAATTATTTTATCATATCATGATTATAATTAGGAAATATTTTTTATTTTTATATTTAAAAAATAATTTTAAAACGTATTATGGAATCTTGATATGAAAAATAAACTATGTTATAATCGTGGTGATGGTAGGTCTTACTTAAGAAAGTATAACATTATCATTTTTCAATTATCATGATATAGGGAATCAAAGTGTTATTTTATAGATTTTAAAAATTTAATTATATGATAAATATCATATTATTTCTATAAATACACTTTTTTACCCAATTTATGTGATGTGGTAATGGAGAAAAAATCACATCGATTAATGGTGGTGGAAATCCACACGTACACATTAATGACATTATCATCATTCAATTATTGGAATTTTAATAAAATATATGATATATAAAAAATATATAATTAAAAAAATTTCTTTATTATCATATATACACATTGAATAAATAATCATAAATAATATTTATAGGCGATTGTGGAAATATAATTACATCGGTTATCATGGTGGTAGTTTAACATACATAGGAAAGATGGTTCATTTCGATATGATATAACAGAATATTGATGTAAGTTATTTCATAAAAATTATAACACCTCTATATAAGGGATACAATTATGTTATTATATAATAATATTTGAATAATATTTGATGTAGGTGGAAGAATAACTAAAAAAACTTTTTAATAATGATATCTCTTTTTAAGAAACATATATTAGGTTTACACCCAAATTCTTCATATGAGGGTTTATAATAAAATAAGAATCTATAAAATTAGTTTGGAATTAATTAAGGGATTTTAGATGTGGTTTTATGAACCAAAATTCTTCTAAATTATGAAACAAATTGGAGAGTAGGTGACCTCTTATATTTGAGAGGATGGTTAATTTTGGAATTTCATATAAAAGTAAATATAAATTAATATTCATGGGAAAATCCTCTTAAATGATATAACAAGAAGGTGTTACATTGATGATTCAAAATCAGGGCATCTAGTTGGACATGTTTAGACTGGTTTTATACCCTTACATTTTTTTTTAAATTCATGTTAACCCTTTTTGGAATTTACCATGGAAACAATGTTCCGAAAATTTAGGGGCCATAATTGTCACTATAAAATGATAATTGGATAATAAATAGAACAAGTTAAATATCTCAGACCATATTAAAATAATTTGATCTAGTATATTAATTTTATGAATTTTAAATAATTTCATCAAATAAAAAATATATTATAAAATATCATTAATATAATTTTAGAACTATTCCTTTATTTTAGATATTAATATGATATTAAAACAAGTAAATTAAAATTTAATACATTAAAAATTCATAACATGATATTTTTATCTTAAAATTTTATTTACCACAATAATCCGTTCAACTAGAATTAATTTTGACATTTTTAAGACCGATAATATTTTTTTATTTTAATTGTTTAAATACAATGTCATCAATGCATATGAATTTAATTTTTTTTCCCAATTTTAAATATTATAAATAATTTATGATGAATGAAAAATATTTAATATCTATGTAATATTTAGCTTTATAACAATTTTTTTATCCGTATAAACAATATTATAATTATTAAAAGAAAGAAAGTAGTATTTTTATCATTGTCATTAACACATATACTAGAAAGGATAAAATTAAATAAATATTGAAGAAAGTGACATATAATTGATAAATATATGGAAATGGAAGAACTAATCACATTAAATAGGATATATTCATTCTTTAGGGATACATTTTCTTTTTATCACTTTATTTTTCTCCGTAATTGCCTAATTCTCCCTTATCATGGGGATAAATATTAAATATAGTTACTTTCTATAATGGATAAAAATAAAACCAGTCTATTTTAAAAAAATTAACATAATGACTCTAAATATAAAATAATTTTTCAAGATTTAATTAGAAATTTTTATTAATTTAATATAAATATAAAATGTGGAAAACATGATGAAATGTTGTTTTTCACAAAAATGCATTTTTCATATAAAAATGTTTCCATATCGATTTCAAGAATAAAAAAATTCAATGAAAAATAATTTATTTATATTTATTCAAAATAAACTAATATAATTTTAAAATTACTCCACAATAAAATATGAATTTTTAATAACCTTAAAAGAAAATACAGTTTCAAATAAAAATCATTATTTATTCACAATTAATTGAAAAATAAATCCATTCAAAAAAAAAATAATCATTCAATATATGATTATTTTGATATCATGATTTCAAAAATGATAACCTTTTTATTAATGAAAATTCTAAAATATAAACAAATAAATTATAATATTTTATTTCTAAATAGAAATAAAGGATATTTTGGAAGAAACACTAGTTTTGAAGAATTAAATGATATATTAACATTGTGTTATTAATTTTTTACGAAATTATAAATACATTCATATTGATTAATTACTTGATATGAATTTCATAAAGAAGGTAATCATATTAATACATTCTAATTTAATAGAAATCATATAACAGTCCTAATTAAATAATAATATTACATGTACATTTAGTCTCACTATTGCATTCCATATATGCTACTGAAAAGAGAGTTAATTTTTTTTAATAATATATGGGTTTTTAATCAAAATATTACAAAAATAGGCCATATCGAAGACTGATGATATATTCGATTATTCCTAGCTACATGGATTATAACCAGAGAATAATTTAAAAACATAAAAGGAAGAGATAATGAATCATTGATATAATAAGATATTGTCCATACATGTATATACCCAACCAATCATTTTCATATAATTAAAATGATAGTGTATTCAATTAAATTATGAAGGACTCATAACTATCTATAAAATCTATAATAACGTCCAAGAATAGGAAATAATTACCCTACAAAAGGGGAAGATGACCATGACTTCACATCCTCTTTATCAATCCCACTAAGAATTCTGTCTCTAACATGTCATAATGAACCATGACATTAGAAAAGAGCAATATTACAAGAATATAAAACAATGGAATAAAAAATGTATATAATCCTGGAATCACACATTGAAGGAAGGTTCAAACCATGATATTTCATGAATAATTAATATTGTATCCATGTGTAAGATGGTCCTTTAGGAAATTTATGTGTAAAATAAAATTAATGTTCTTCAATTATATAACATATGACTAGTGGGAGGATATAATTTTCTTCCCCTTCCTATTTTCCATTTCAAACTCCTTGAGTCTATGGTTATTGATTGTGGGTTTCCATGTTTTTAAATTATTATGTTCATTATCTTTCTTTATTACCAACTTATTCTCAAACTAATTATATTAGTATCATTTATCCTATGTTTGATGACAATTCATCAGAGCATGGTTTAGTCCAGATGATATGATTAGTAATAAGTGTGTTTTTTCTAAATGATGTGATAAAATGATGAACACCATAGGTTTTTAGTGGATTCATTAAGGTATGTCAGAAATCTGAATTATTTTTAGACTTCAAAAGGTTTTAGTGAAATTTATGGATGTGTTAAGAAATAATTGAGGAATTTGTGCGGTGAGGTATAGGTACATATTAGGATTAAACCAAATTCAATTTCTCATGGTATCATTGCATTTATACTACCCAGTGAGTTTAGATTCATTTATTCAATGTTGGATTTTTAGTGAAATGTGGAATAGATGAAATGATGGTATTAATTTTTTAGATAGGATACTATAGACTAAAAAAGTTTTGAATTATCATGGTATTTTTTTAATGATCATTGGTTGAGGTAAGTTTTGTTTAAATTACCAAATATATTTTTTATTTAGTTATTTAATATTCTTTTGAAATCATTTGGATTATTTCTAGCTTGTTTACATGAATTGTGTGATCTTTCCCAATAATTTTGGATAGTGTAATGTTAATAGAAAATAAGTATCACATATGCTACTAAAATGTATATTAATGGATTCATGGATGAATGAGATCTAGTGGATATATTTATAGAATATGTTTTGTGTGATTTGGATTCTCAAGGTCAGTGGTACATTGATTTTATAGGGGTGTTTAAGAAGAGGTTTCTTATAAAAATTTACTTAATCAGAAATTTTTTTATATTATATTTCATGGTAATAAAAGGTAATTCAAATTTTGGTTTATAAATATAACATAAAAAATGTGATTATTTAAAATGAATAATTTTTGTGGTATTTTAATACGGTTGTGTTATGATCTATAAAAAAACATGTTTCCTTTTATAAATGTGTTTTAAAGAGGAATTAATATGGTATTTATGGATATAAGGGTATGTTTTCATATTTATTTTGGGTCTACTGGACCTCTTGTGGGAAATGCCTAATTTTTATAAACATTGTTTCTTTTTTACAAGATTGGGGATAATTGTTTCCACGATACTAGAATTTATTTCATTATGAGGCATGATTTAATCACAAGTACAAATTAGGATATGATGTATACATGAAGTTATATGATATTCCATGCATGTGTGTGCATGAGTTGGCCAAATAGTGTTATGTGTTTTTTATTAACGTGTGAGGTTATCTGAAAAGGATTTAACAGACCCCTTAAACTGTATAAATTTTTAAAATAGAATTGGTTTGATGCAAGAAATCATGATTAAATGACATGTGGTTGAGCTTTACTATTTTTTTATTGGGTATATAGTTTTATGTTTTAGAATGGATATGAATTTGGGGACATAATAGTTTGACATTTCTCTTGGGGTGTTGAGTCTTTTAGTTGAGGAGGTTTCAGTTGTTTAAATAGATAATATGGGGAAACATAGAGGGGTCCATTTGGGATAATCCTATAGGTTATCAATTTTTTCCTTTTTGGTTGGTAGACTTTTTACATTAGTAGTTGAACGTTTTAAATTTATTGGTTTTTAGAGGTTATGAAAAAAATTATATATTGAAACTAATTTAATGACTAAATCCTATGTGATATTGGTGGATTGTGAATAGAACAATCCCCTTATAGAGTTGGGATAGTCTGAGATGTTGATGTGTGGCCTGCCCGGAGTAAGTGGTCAGGGTCAAAGATGTTGATGTGAGGCCTCCCCTGAGTGAGAATTTATGGTTTTTCCTATTGATTTGAGACATCCCCTATGTGATAGAGGATATTCTACTAAATGATGTGTGAAATCCACTTTGTGAGAGGGTTTGTCGAAAATATTAATGTGAGACATCCCGTAAATCAGAGGGGATTTTATGTTAATCTATGTCTAATCTCCCATGAGTGTGAGGGTATAGTTTGAAATATATATGTGATGCCTCCCATGAGTGGTATTGTATGGTATTAAATATAATGTCCAACCTCCCTTGAGTGATAAAGTATATTCTAAGAATTTAATCTTATACCTCTATTTTCTTTGTATGGACTGTATGTGACTCAATGTATGGCCTCTCATGTGTTAGATGGTAAAATAGAAGATGTTGGTATGTTTATTCAACTATGTGAGATGGGGTGGTGTTGTAATTCATGGGAATCCTCCAATGAGTGAGAGGGTATATCTCAGGCTTTTAAGGATAGAATCTCTTAAGTGATAGGGGAATCGTAATTCTTAAAATGTATCCTCTCTTATTTTAGAGGGTATTTTAAAGTCCTTTATATGGGATACTAATTAGAACTTAATGTGGTGTTATATATTAAGTGAGAAATATAAATATATCATACAATATGTAATTTTTTGTGAGATGAATCGTTTTTTTCTGCTAATTAGAAGATTCAGAGAGTGTTAAGTGTTGTGGTGTGATAGTTAGTACAAGATCACATGACATGTTTTCATTCACATGCATGTTATATTATGTTTCTAGGTGGGTGTTTTTGATTAGTAACACATTCATTCATTTTTATTTTCTTTTCAAATCAACTTGATCACAAAATAACATAGTTTTTTATGTGACTGCAGGAATCATAATAAGTCATTATAATCACCACTACCCTTGTACAAGGTAACGACTTCACTGCACAAGGTTAGAACAAATTTTTTTAGGAACACAAATTTATTGGAATTAGATATTTAAATTAGGTTTAGCTAGTTATTAAGACTGAGTATTTAGTATTAAGGATTATGTATGTTTTTTAGAAGAAATTAATGTTACTTTACAATTCTGTACTAATTATATATTTTATAGTGTTCCCCCTTTTCATTTAAATGATGATATTTTCCATGTGTACCTTTTTTTGTTACTCAGTTATTTTTTATGTCATATTAACTATTTATTAATATTCTATTTTTATCAAGGGGACCCCTCTTGGATACTATTTTATTTTTATAGGTTTTTTATGTTTTTTAGATAGCTGGGTCATGAATGGTTTTCCATATAATCTTATATAACCCAAAGGCATTGCTTTTGAGGGTATAGTATCCCCATGATTTTGTTCAAAATAAGATTATTAGTTAGAAACATCTAACATTTTGGGAGGTACACATGGGTTATGCAGTTCCCCAATATTGGTATACCTTCATAGATCTAGGACAATGATATAAAAAATGGTATCAATGAATTCATTTCTTTGGAATTTTTTTAGTTATAGGTAGAGTAAGGTTTTCATCGATCGATAGGTATATACGTGGAATTTGTATCCAATAATACATCGACTGATTCCCATGTTTATGGGGGAATTATTATTTTGGGTCTAAGAACTCTACAATAGTGTGGTTTTGAAACAAGAATCCCATTATGAGTGGATATGACTCCCAATTAGTTATAGTGAATGGTTGGGATCTTGTGAGTTGTTCAAAAATCATGGTAATAGAATTCTATGAACATGATACGCACACATGGGGTGGTATTTTTTAAAAAATCTCCACATTGTGATCCAACATAAATGAAGGAAACTTTTAATATATTAAATTATTTATCAAATACATTATTAGGGGTGATTAGATTAATTTATATTAGAGGGGTTTCATTTATTGATTATTGACTGTGATTGTTTGAAAATTATATAGAAATTATTTTCATAATGTTTATTTCATTTAGAGAACCAATCTTTTTTTAAAAAGTGTTTTCCAATGGGGCATGTGTGAAAATATATTTTAAATCAGTTCTAATTTATATTTCTCTTGGATCTAGTGATTTTGATAGTATTTTAGATTTTTTGGTTTTGATAAAATAGTAGGAAAATATTTTTGAAACTATTTATTTAAATTGGGATCATTTTCTTGAAAATAACAAACCTAATATGCTATGTATTTAAATGATACAACATGGCCACGATGTTCAATTATGCAAAATCCAGCATCTTAAAGGTTCTTGTCACTAATTCTAGAAATATTCACATTTTATATCAATATATTGTGAAACAATATAATAAAATATGTAAAATATCAAATGCATTTACAAATTTACAACGATGTATAAATGTTTGAAAAGATCATATTTTGGAAACGGTCATTATTCAATTAGTGTTCTAGAAATATCATAAGTGTTCCTATAACGTACTACTCAAGTTCAAAATGAATTATATGGCCCGAAACATATCATACTATACAAAACTTTGAAAAATAAAATCATAGGGTGAGAAGGTTCTATCCGATAAAGTAGAATAAAATACAATAAAAGGAAAACTAAAAATATATTACGAACTCCCTACATTATAAAAATTAAATGATTTCAAGAAAAAAATATAATTTTAAATGGATTCATATAATTATTATAAAAATAACACATTTCTTAAAAAATCCATAAAAAACACTTAAAATAAATTAATTAAAAAAATTTCATTGAATTTTGGAAAATACCATTGAGAATTAAAAGTGTAAAATTCAACTCAATAAAACAATTATTGGTGATTTATTCCATGAAAATCACATAAATAGATTTTTAAATAACAAATATTTCAATTTACCCATACATTGAAAATGGACTCCAAAAAATTATGTTAGAATCGTTAGATCAAAATAAATTAAATCGCAAATCAATGAGATTAACAAACTTATCACCAAGAACGTAAAGAATTTCCTACATACTAAAAAACAATATTAAAAAAATATCCATTCCATTTACTCATACCATTTGTAGATAATTTCTATTATTGATCCAATAATTCACTAATATTCTCATATAACACAAATATGGATCTCTAATAATGTTTTTATCATCCAAATTAAATAATGAGTTACAATAAGTTTTATAAATATCAAAATATTCACATAATGTGAGTAAAATAATTGTAAAAAATAATGTGTTCTTGTTAGGGTTTTTCGGACACTTTATATTGTTAATTTTTATATGTGTAATTTTTTATGAAAAATAAAGAGGGTTTAGATATATTTGAACTAAAATTACTTTGTGAATTTACAATCATGTGTTGTTCCTCCCATTTCCCCTAAAACAAATAAAGCTCAAATTCAACTGAAATATATAGGGATAGTTAACACATTCATTATATCATTGAGAATATATTTTCAGTACCTCTCCAATAACCATATGAAAATGTTATCTATTTTTTTGATATATGATGTTTTTTTTGTAAAATATTGAGATAGTGAAGTGAAGGGGGAATAATTTGAGCTCCATAATTTTTTTTGATTGTCTTGGTTTTATATTGATATAAAAATATATTTCATCATATTTATATTTTTTTAGTTCCATTTTATCATTTTGAACTTCTAGAAATATGCTCAAATCGCTAAAGAAAGGAATAACTCTATGAAGTAAAAATCCTTTATCATCATCTTATGTTCCTTAGGAAGGATGGTAAACATGATTTATAAAACCACACATAAGATCTAATATAAAATAATTAAACAATGAATTGTAATATTATTTCTTATAAGATGGTGTAATGGTAATTTTTGTTGTAATGTGGATAACCAGTATGCTATGTGTGGCTTATAAGTGGCCCACTAGGGTAAAAATATACAGTTTAGATTGAATAAGAAATAACCTTTTAAAAAATTGAATTCTGAATCAAAAAAATCCTAAATGATTATAAATATAAGTTCCACAAAATATATTCCTAAATTGATGTAAATAAAATTGAAGTTTATATGTTATTTTTTTCATCACTCAATAATTAAGATGAATAAAAAGAAATTTCAAAAATTGTTTAGTGGCCTCATAGACTAGTGAATTTAAAATATAGACAATGTATTGAGTGATTATATTCAAAATTTAAATTTTCTCTTCATGATATTTGTAACATCTGGATTATTTATGAAATATAGTTTTTTCAAATAAATAAAATTTCTCTGATACCTTATCTTATACGTGGCACTGAATTTGAACGAACAACACTATGTTTTTAATATTATTATTTAAAAAAGAAAATTATAACCAAGATATTAAAATTACTTGAATTAATAAGAATAAAATCATTTTTATAATTGTGTTTAATTTTTTTATATAAAATATATATTTTTTAGTAAGGTAATTACAGGTTTTTGAAATACTTTTTTCTCAAACTAATGCTTTTATTACATTCTATGAGAAAATAATAAAAATAATTTTTCCTATTTTTTGAATTTTTATATGTAAGAATATAATTTATTTCTCTCGTATACTTTTTGAAATTATCATTTAGTGAAACTTTGATCTTTTTTTACAAAGATTATTTTTTTAATGATTACTAAAATATGAATTTAATTAAAAAATCAATTTTCAATTAATGAATTTATAAGATCCATATTATTTTAATAATAATTTAAAAATAATATGAGTAAAATTTCATATTTAATAATATAATTTACTTCATTTTATTCATCTCATATTTAGTTTTCATATTAAATAATTTGATAATCATGAAGAGTTTAACTTTGGGAAAACATATTTTTAACATGTATTTGGGTTTAATATTAAATTAACATTTTACAAATATATGAATGGAATTTGGAAAAATTGATTCAATATATTTAATAATAATATATAAATTTATAAAATATGTTTATTTTAATTATTATAAAAATAAATAGTAAAAATGGAAAATTAGTTAGCTCGATTAAGCATAAAACAGGTTTACATGGGGTTAAACTATTATAATTAGGTGTACATTGACCTATAAACGTTTGAAAATATAATCTAATGGAAATATTTAGACATTATATCATCTATGTATCTAAAATTATCCATTTAGGATATTTATAACATGTTTAAAACGTTGTTACACATTTCTAATTTCAAAATATTTTAACTGTGTCCTCTCCACAACATATAAATGAGGATCCCATATTATCTCCAAAAAACACTTCTGAAACCAATTGATTTAGCAAAAACCAAACCAAATATATTATTGACTTCCGTACTCACATCATAGAGTCCTTGGTTTGATTATAAATTCATCCTACGAAGGAATTATCTATAAACCAAAATGAGTTCTAAAAATAAGAGGTATTATCCTTAACTATTCATTTTCATATTATATATTCCTCTAATAGCTTGAAATATTATTCAACCACACAAATATAATATAATAATTTCTTCCCACATAAATAAATTAAATTATTTTAATTTTATTTAACCTACATATATTTCTTCTGCTATCAAGTGGGAAATAGAGCAATCAATCGTGTGTACGGAGGATTACCGCCTTGAAAAATGATGTAATTCATTTTCCATTACCACCCCTCATAGTTGTAGATAATGAGAGATTTAAATTTTTCTATTTTATTTACCAAATATATATAATTATATAATAATGATATCACATATAACTTTTGGCTTCCCATTATATGGGAATATGATTAAATTAGTCATGCGTTTAATGGGCTACCACCTCACGAAGCGAGGTGATTCATTCTTCACATACACATTAAATGGAAGATAATAAGGTTAAAAAAATTAATATAACTGATATATATGAAATAATAGTAACATTATAATTGTGATATATTATTTACCTTCTTTTCTTTCCATCTATTGAGAAAACCAAAACTTTGTTTATGCATACATACGACCTACCGTCTCCACGAACGGTGTAATTAATTATCTATCTCTAACATTTATGGACTAATATAAATACGTATATAATTAATATATATTATATTTATATCATGGTTAAAATTATATAGATTATGGAACCATTATCAAATCCAAAAATACCAAACAAAAGCATACAAGAAAAAGGAAACAATTATTATAGGAAGAATGATTTTGACAATGAATTGTTAATAATTCGGTAATAAATAGTAATATGTAAATAATATATGGTATTTATATATTATTACAGTTTGGAATATTTTACTTCTAACAATATATTTATTATATAGGATGTTCTAACAATTATGAATCAAGTAATGACTTATGGTAAGAATATTTTCTTCTTTATTTTATTTCCATAGGACACATGTCATTTTCCCAACTTCATTATTTTATTTTATTTATATTATTATTATTATTTTAAAAACAATAAATACATCACAATCCATATAATTGTCTTCCTTGCATGGTTCTTATGACTCAAACATACCTATAGTGGAAATATGTATTATGTTAAATTCTAATTTTTTTAGATTCTCTTTGTTGAATTATCTAATGACAAGACCCTATGATATATCAATAAATAAACTCTATAATTTTCAAATAATATTTTTATTTATTTAAAATGCATGTATTATTTTCATTTTCCTCTATATATGTGCTTAAGGGTCTAAAATAATTATTTTATGGAAAACCAAATTTATTTCTCTATTCTGCTAAAAACACATCATTTTCATATACATATTTTTCCTAAAAATATATTAAATAAAGGTGTACTATTCTAAAATTATTGTAAAATGTTATATAATACATTCATTTACATTTTAAAAATTAATTTTAAATGATTATAAATTTTATTTTCCAAGCAAGGCCTTTCTGGATTTTACTGACAATTTGAAATTAATATCCATTTCAACATATAGAACATGAATGTTAGTTTCCTCTATCATGAACTCTAAATGATTTAATTATTTCATTATAATTTTTATATATTATTTTCAAAAAATTCCCATTTATAATTTGGTATGTTTTGAGATTTTAATGATGTTATTTCAAAGAGAAAATGATATTTTCATCAAGAAATGTTACAAATGATACTTCAAATTCATTTTCCATCTAAGATTACATATTTTGATGGTAACTAATCTTTAATAGGAATTTGATCAATGAAGAACATACTTATTATTTTTTCAGATGGTTTATGTTTTAGATGAAAATATATTTCCAAAATCTAAACATTTTTCCTTATATTATTCTATAATGAAATAAAAAAAGGTTTATAAAACCCATTTCTTTTCTAAAGATTTTGTTATGATGAAATGTTCATGATACCATTAAATTTTCATTAACTGTGATATTATGAAATTTTTATCATCCTTTATAACAACTATATATGGTTTTCAATATTCAATTGCAGCTGTAATAATACCAATGATGGTGGTTACATTATAAAAATGGATGTTAGTTGCATTATAAATGAGGATGGTTTGGACCAGTATCTCCAATCGATGCACTTATAAAATATTGATATCTCATGTGAAAATAAGACTATAACGTGAGTGGAATCCTAGTTTAATATGTGAATTTTTCCACTATAATCAACTTTTTTGGGAACCGTGACTACTACGATAATTTGTTTAGTGAACCCATTATTTAATAACATGATTTTTAATAATATTTAAATACTATGGAAATGATTTTATTTTGTCTTGTGTATTTCATAATTATATATCTTATGTCAATTTTATTCTTCCATTGTTCATTTTCATTGAATCATTTTTTATCCATGTCTTATATACTGTTGAAAGTTATTCTATGACCAACTTGTATGATCTATGATATTAAATGTTTGGCTTCCCTATGTTATTATCTAGTTTTCATACCCTTATTCTCCTGATATATTGATTCTTCAAGTTTACCCTTATGGATAATCTATTCTCACCATTTAATTTTTCTAATAGTAATATTAAATATAATTGTATTATGTATGAAATTTTAATTAAGGGTGATAGTTATGAGGATATTCGTTTGTTATGATGTAGTTAACATATGAACCAATTTTTTTTACATTTCTTTGTTTAGAATAATACTAAACCTATAAAATTATATCTTGTAACATTATGTTATGTAATGAATATTGACCTGTTATGAAGTGATATATGTGTATGAGTATATTGGGTCTCTATAGTTGGTATTAAAGAAAGGATTATTTGTCCTTTTTAAAAGAGGATGAGAAAATATTAGTTAGAATAATATAGATAAATATAAGTATATAAAGATATCCTAAAATTTAGGTGATGGTGTAGATAATGGTCTCATTTAAATGAAATCCATATATAGATAATAAAAGTGAATGTGGATTTGAATTTATTATACGTAATGTTAATAACTATAAAAAGGTATAAATGAAATCAACTTGGTCGTCACCTAGTGCATGACAATAAGCCTTACTACACACCTAGTTTTATACACCTGGGGGATATTCATTGGAAATTCACAAAATATATATACACTATTATAGAGGATTTTAATAGATGATGCATGTGAGTAACATTGGATAAGCCTATGATGTCATGGATTAAAAAAATGTGTCATGATTTATAAATCCTATAAGTAATTTTTTTTATTTAATGTATTTACAATGTGTTTATTGCTTCTAAAAATATGTTTTTAGTTTTAGTCAATGTTTTGTACTAGGAGGAATTAGGTTAACACTGAATGAGATGGAAAATTCAATGATTATAAATATCTAATTTTTTTGATGAATACAGAGAGTGATATTTTGATTAAGACTAATAAGATATCATGATATAGGATGATCTATATGAAATTATGTAATATTCATAACATGTCAAATAAGAGGAAAAAAAATTTATGGATACACATGTTCTAATGATCACAGAGTAATGAAAATTCAAATACCTACATGTAAATAAGGTGGAAATAAGCACCATAAATAATTCATTATATATAGGGTAAGATTTTTTCTAGTTTGAATTGAATGTCTTAGAGAAACAAAATTCCAAGGAATTTGATTTTTTCTATGTGATGAACTTTTGAATTTTTTATTCAATTCCATAAACTATAAGTTATACCCTAAACCAAGGTAGTGCCTATTTTATACCAAATCATTGATGTGACAGGGTTGATGAATTTATCTATTTCAAATGAAGAATTATGGTGTATAATTATTTTAATAATTATATTTTTGTTGTAAAAGACAAGACACATTTAAAGATTGTGTTAATTTTAGAAGCATATTTGTCTTCATGATATATAAACTTATGTGTTATGGATACCATTATAAAATTTCCAGTTTAATATTTATCATTCGTTAAATTTCATAGATACATATTTGTAGGTTTTAAGTGAAGATATTTCAATGTCATTAATGTTTGTTTGGGAGATGTTTTATTTGAATTATGTGTATGTACCTCTTAGGGTCAACATGAAGTATTTTTTGAGGAAGAATGATCTCTTAATACATTTAAAGGTGTTGAAACCTATTAGGGTTATATGATGATTGATTATTAATGTTATTTTTAATGCTGATTATAATATTTCTAGTGATTTTATATTAATTAAATTTATAATGATTTAGAAAGAAGAACAACCTTCCATATAGGGAAAGACAAAATTTCTTGAAACCAAAACTGAATGTTGATAAGGGGGAAACACCTACAATTGGCTTACATCATATCTTGACCATTATAAATAATTTTATAGATAAATAATAATTTAATTTTGGAGTATATGTTTTATTATAGATAAAACCTAGGGATTTAATATTTATATAATTATAGATTATGCCTCATGAAAACAGAATGTTCATTTGACAAATATCCATATTCATTATTTATAGGTTGGTATATTAATTGTTCCATTAAATATATGGATTTTTTATATTAATAGAGAAAGGTGTGATATATATAATTATTATAAATGTTTAAATTATATATTCACATTGAAGGAATTAAATATTCAACACAGAAAATAGTTTTAGCTTATTAAATAATATTATTGATGGATACGATAACACCCAGATGAACAAAAAAGGTGACTGATTGTTTGGGTCAAAAGGATAAATCTTGATTATCTATATGAGTATTAAAAAGATTGAATAATTAGGTATTTTTAATGGATGGATCCAAAAACACTAAACAAATGGGGAGAATATAATCACCCTAAAATTAATTTTATATAATGTATAATGGTTATTTATAAAGAGGTTTAGAAGGAAGATGTAGAGTTGTAGATGTAGGTGTGAATATTTCCTGATTTTAACAATGATTGTGAGGTAATGATAAGGATTATGCACCATCTATATCTCTCATCTATAACCGATGTGAATAAATATTTATTAGAGGAAGCTTATAGTTCTTATTTAACTATTTATTTGGGATGTACACACACAAACACAAATATTTGAAGGAAAATTTTTAGAGGGATGGAATTAAGAGATATATTGAAGAGTCTGTTACAAGGTTCTTGGTATATCAGCATGTTATTTCTAGGTGAAAAAATATAAAGATATATTACAACAATTACCCATACTATAATGGAAATAGAAAAATATCTCAATGTTTATTTTTATCATGATCTATTGAAAATATAAAGGGAACAAATGTTTTATGAGTTTTAGTTGATCACATTAGAATGTCTTAACATTTAATCCCTACCAATGATTATTTTTCCTTGGACTATATTTCCATTATATAACCTATGGAAGATTATGGTTAGATGGAGTACCAAAATCTGTTGACTATAATAGGGATCCAATATATACTTCAACGTTCTCATGATGTCTTATGAAAGTCATTGAATTTAATGTTAAAAATTTATGAGCGAAAAAATTGGTTAATATATTTGGAATATATTCATATTTTAATGAAAAATCATTAGAATATGTGGATCGATTACAACCCTTGATTATTCATTCAATAAAATTATTATATAATTTTTATTTCTTTATTCATATATAAATATATATTTGTAAAAATGAAATTCCCCCATCTAATATACAAATCCCATTCCATATGTTTTTTTTCATTATAATATTGATTCATAATTTCAATGATCTCTATGAAAATATAATCAACTACAATCACAATACTAAAGGCATTTACCATTATAACCAAGATTAAATAATGATTACATACTATTTACCCTTATAAATTGGGAAACAACATAGAATAATTATGAATATAAATATTTATGAAAGAATAATAACCCTATAATTGAGAAAAATTTCCTAAAAAATATAAAGATTATATAATGAATTTATAGGAAAAATTAGGGGTTCATCATTGGGTCAAACAGCTGCAAATACATGAGAGTTTATAAAAAATTCCTAACAAAAATTATATTTTGTAATGTATTCCTTATATTAGAAACAACTCATTCCCACCTTCACAATAGTCCAAAGTGTTTATCATTTTTATTATAATTTTCAATTATTATTTTTTGGATTAGATCAACTAAAAAAGGAAAATTATTTGATTTTGATTTCTACTATAATGTGTCGCCCATAATCTTCATGCATATGAAATAACTTCTTTTCAATTACACATTGCTGGAAATACCAATGATTTCATTAGTCAAGTGGATGAGAAATTAAATTTAGGAACCCTATGATTTTACTTCCTAATAAAAACATCTTAGGGGAATCACATATGAATCTCACATATCAATGAAATCTTGGTGGAAAGGATATGAGAGTAGTATAAATCTAGAAACATGATTTTTATGTTCACTAATTTCAATGATATTCCACAAAATAAATTTTTACAATAGGAAACCAATATCATATAAGATAAAAATATTATACATTAAGTGAAATATCCTTTGAGATTAAATTTTCATTCATTATTTTAATCTATAATAAGAAATTTTACAGCTTTTGTTCAAAAAATATCATCTTCATTCCAAAAACATCACACACGAGTGAATGTATTGAATCCCTCACAAAAATATTATACTAGGATTGAATTTTTCAAATTAAAACATCATATATGAAGGATATTTATTATTATGTGTAATGACATATAGAAACATGTAGAATAAAAATATCCTTTGAATCCTATAGTTATTCAAAATGCAATATTACATGCTCAAAAATATAATTTTACTGATTTCATATAGTTTCCATAAAAAAAATTCAAGATCAAATATATATAAATATTTTTCAAAATTCTTAATGAAAATTGATTATTCTTTTTAACATAAATTTCCATAATACCATTGTGAATTAAATCTTATGTAATTTATATGAATTATGAAAAATTGGTGGGTATTTATTCCTTTTAAAATCATGAAATGGTATGAAAAATACAATTCTATTAGTGACCTATATATTTAAATTATGTACTATGTCAGTGTAGAATATTATTTTTAACGAATTTTGTCATATTTACATGTGTGAACATGGTTATATTGATATTGGGAAATGAAACTAGTTCTTATATGGAACATGTTTAGATGGGGTTTAGGGGTTTAACTCTAGATTAACCTAATAAGTTGAATTGTGAATCCATGCAGTATATTTTTGATATTTTGAGGAAGTATCTTGTTTTAGGATGGTGGGATGGGTGTTTGATTTTGGATCAAAAATATTTATGTTACATAATTTTGATAAATTATTTTTGTTGATTGTTTTGGGTTTTGGTAGTCCATTTATAGAGTGAATAGAATTATTATTAAGAATAATCTGTAGGTTATTGGGCATTATAGTAGGGTTCCATATACTTCAGGATAAATCATTTTATGATATTTTCTGATTTTTAAATTGATGTGAGTGATCATGAAACATCTTTTATTTTTGAGGTTGGTTAGGATTGGGGATCATCATTTAAGGTTTAAATACCTATGATTAATGAATAAATACATTACATTACTATTATAGAATATTTAAAACATGAAAAAATAGACACCAAAATAAGGTATTAGTTTTGTTCCATCGGAAATTAGAAAACATAAAGAACAGGATCATAAAACATCTACATCATCTCCTACTTTATCATTCATAATTAGAAACCTTTCTTGGCATATCATACATAATACCCATCATCAAATATATAGGGAAATGAAATACGGAAAGGGGTGATATCAAATGCTCATTAAGAGTAAGACTGAAAAATATATTAAACACATAAATATAAGAATTTAAAATCATGAACAAAACTTTTGAATAAAAACATATCACATTTAACATATACCAAAATATTAATTCATGAAATAAATCATAGTTAATCATTAGGGATAAATCATAAAGTAATCATGAACCATGAGAACATATAATTGGAATAAAAAATGAATCCTTGGAAAAGAAATAACTCATAATATTATTTTCATAGTATCCAAGGAATTTCTTCCAAGACCATCATTATGGAATAACAAAATTTCTAATGCGGGTTTACATGTCATTCCAACCATGTTTTATTGAACCATATTTACATGTCATTACAGCCCTGTATTACTCAATCGTATTTAATTTTTGTTCCTATCATTTTTATGTCAGGATATATAAATCATTCCCTAATGCATTGTAGGGAGATATGGGTCCAAGACAATCATAAGAAAATTATTCTTACACGTTCCCCAGAAACATAAATCATTTATCATAGAATAACCCATTAAATAAAATTGGTTTCTTGAACATCATTCAATAATAGAAAAACACATATAAAATAAAATTCTATCATTAACACAATAATATCATATTAATAATACGGATTGAAAAAGAACAATTTTTATAGAGCATCATCTTATTTGGAAAATAATTTTAATAAAACACTGGAACATAATTCTTGACCAAATTTTCATTCTTAGTTGGAAAAAGAATTTAAAATAAAGGAATTTATTAGGAAATAACCATGAAATATTATAATGTTGGATTCCTAGAAAAAAGGCTTTATGAATAATTAAAAATATTCTCATGTTGTGCATGTTAAAAAACATTCTTCTCTAACTTTTACTGGAAAAGTCAAAAAGTACCTCACATCAAAAAATGCCAAAATATTCCTTTCATAAAATTTACTAAACATTTTTCTATGGATAAAATTGAATTTAATCAATTATATAAGAAAAAATATAATATGATATATTTATGAAACTTGTATGTGGGTGATAAGAATACCCTAGTATATACATACAAATAAAAATCTCAGATGGCAAAGAGATTTCAAAATTATCGCATACCATAGGAACTATATCATTCATATGTATCTGAACATCCTGGGTAATGATTTAAATAATGTTATTGACCTATTTTAAAATCATAGTCGTATTTTGGATATCATATATGATCATATTATGATCAGTTTTTAGTAACATTTCATTTTCACCCATTATTCAGATATTGTATGCTTTATGTTCTTATGCATGTTTTGTCAGATAATTTTATTTTTAAATTATTTGGTTATTGTTATATAATTTAGAGAATGAAATTAATATTAAATATATCACATTTATTTATTCTATTCAATTATGTTTATGTGGTTTAATGAAGATCATGTAGAATCAATCACATCACCTCTTGGTGATAGTAGGTCATACTTACGCATGAAGAAAGATATCATTCACTTAAAGGTTAAATAGTATTGAAATAGTTGTTATATTAATTGTAAAAAATAATTATCATGCTATATTAATTATTGAAATACTTTATAATACTTATTATACCCATCCAAATTAAGTATTGTTGAATAAAAAATTACACCATGGAGTGGAGATGGTAAGTTGTACGTACAAATGCATGGGGATACTCTTATTCCTAGGTTGGATAAAAGGAGATGCATGGATTTTAAATTATTATAATAAAATAAAATAATATAGAATATTCTAGATTTATTAATTTTTCATGGAAAAAAATAATAAGAGGATATATAAGGAGAAAATAATTTTTAAAGATGCGATAAAACAATTACCACTTTTTTGAGAATCTCTTTTTTGATTTTCACAAATGGACACTATAAGATGAATTTCTGACCAATGTATTGACTCTTGAATGAAGTGAAGGAATTTGAGATAGGAAATTGGTAGGAATTTCCAATGATAAATGGGTTAGAAGTGTGATTAATAGAATAGGATATGCGACCTTTTATAATGGAGGGGATGAGCACATTTGGAAACATAAAAACTATTAAAATAATATGAATTAATTTTTAAACCCAAATTCCTCTAAAGTGGATTATTTCTAAAGAAAGATTAGTATGGGTATAAATCCTCTCAAAAAATTGATATGTTTCTTTAAATTTAATCCTTATTATTTTTATTTATCCTTATTTAATCTATTTAATTTTAATTGTCGGTATAATATTCTCAATATTAAATGGTTATAAATATTTATTTATTTTTTCTAAATTTTCTATAATATGTTAATTTTTTAAATTTTAGACCTTATAATTTAAAATTATTAATTTTTAATTAATTTTTGATTTTTAATAATTTTATAATATGTTATTTTTATAAAATATCAATAGTTTCAATTTTGACACTATTAAGTTATTTGACATGAAATAAAATCGACACAGAAGACAAATTCAAAATAATAAAATTTAATATACTCCTAATATTTTATTTTGAAATAGGAAATTCTTTCATCACATTAATTAGTTCATTTTATATTTAGTTTCATTTTTTGAAAACCATTTATTTGATATTTCAACAAATAAAAAAATTTATACAAGACTATTTTGTTCTCATTAATGGTAATTTTTTCTTATATAAAAAATATAAAAAAATAAAATGAATTATATAGTTTCATTATATATCTGGATAATATTTATTTTTAATGATTTATCTTTTTTATCAATACAGTTAAATTATTATACTTATAAGATATTAGAGAGTGAAATGTTGTCACTTTAAGATTTTTTAATTATAATTACTTAACTTTTATGGAGAAAAGTCTATTAAATGAACAATTTTCTACCTTTAGGTGCTATTATTAAACATAAATTCATCCAATAAGATTTTGTCAAGTGTTTGGTTAATTTATAATCTTTCTAATATTGTTCGTTACCCTAATTTACCAGATTAACCTTTAACAGTAGAATATAACAATATTTGTAGTTACTATTCATAATTTCTAAAAAATAATAGTAAACTATTAACATAATTTTGACCCATTGATTCCAAATATGGAATCAAATATTTAAAATTAAAAACACATAAGTTTGAAAAATTAACTAAAATTAATTCCCATTGTCAAAACCAGAGAGCGGGTTTTTATAAAATAAATACTATAAACAATTGACTCTTGTTTATGTCCAATTTAAATGTAAATTTACATTAAAAGACCAAAATTTTATTAAATGTTAAAGACATAATAAAATTGAAATTTTAAAAAAATAAAATGATAATCTAACTATAAAAATAAATTACCCAAAATGGCATTTTTAATTAAAATATAGTATTTTCCACTTCTCATTAAATTATGCATTTCATTATAAAAATAAAACAAAATTAAACCAAGGTAAATTTATATGTCTCTCTTAGAAATAAAAAGTTTATTATTTTAAAAAGAAATTATAAATTTGAACAAAACTAGATTTAATAAGGGTCCTCTATCGTAAGTCGGTAACGATGTTTTTTTAGAAATACTTGTTTTATCCCAAAAATTGAATTTTTTCTTATTTCATATATAGAAAATATATAATATGAATTTATAACATTAAATTTAATATTATATTTATATATATATCACTAGTAAAATCCATAATTTGTTATTTTATTTTTTATAGACTCACATTTTTTCATTAAGATTATTTTTTAAGAAGAAAGTTAATATTATTTTTAACCACTATTATAATGATTAGGTTATAATACATAGTGTATTTTATATTTCAAGCTAATATAGTGTTTCATATTGAGAAAACTAATATTATTGTTTAGTATAATATACGACATCTAAAAAATTTAATAAATATATCTCATAAAATCTCTGGGTGTAACATTATACCCCCCATAAAATTAATTTCCACTTGAAATTCATATGGGTTATAAAAGGTTTACTAGATGAATTTTTCTTTTATAGAAACCCACATCATAAAAAGGAATACTAGAAAATCCATTTAAAAAGGAAATATTAAAGCATATCAGTTATACAAAGTAATATATCACTGGGATTCCACATAAGAGAACATTGGTGGGATGTGAAAACATGGATATGAATAGATAATCTAACTATAATGTTTTAATAGATATTGATAGAGAACAAGTATTAGATACTATTAACAACCATAAAGCCATAAATATATGATGATTTAAGGGACCGTCTAAACCATCAGATAATATGGTACTGAGATAATATTCATGGATTTCAAGATCCTTTCCCTAATAATGATTATTTTTTCATGATAATAAATACATACATTACTTTCGAAAAAGAGCATTGTTTTTTATTCCATAAACAATATAAAATTCACCTATTAGTTAAATAAATTAATTTGAATTTGTAATTATTGAATTGTTAGTAGATCAAGAGATAGAATGATAGTTCATTCCATTTGTCTAAACAGAAAGGGTAGCATATGATGTAAAATATTTATAATTACACCTATAGTTAAATAATAAATTAATCTAACAATTTTCAACCGAAATATAATGTATACTCTCCTAAAATGGAGAAAACTACAATCCATCCAAAAAACCAAAAATATAAAGAATTAGAAAAATGTGAACTAAATATACTTATAATTAATCTCACTTATCTCATAAGGTAGTTATTAGATGTCACATTCTAGAAATGTGAATACCTTAATCATTTATTCTATTGAAAAATGATTATAAAAGTAATTACAATAGAGACTTAGTGAAATCAGGAATTATATCAAACTTATCCCTTCCCACACACCAAAAATAAAAAAATACAATAGTCTAAATCCATGATAACACTTTATCCTTATATCAGTCATGAGGTCATTAATACTAACATACATCTCATTATCTCTTTATCCAATCAATATGTGCATACAAAGTGATTCCCAAAAATATTTCAAACAAATTTTTTTGTTATTGGTGCCATATAATTATAGAAAACCACAATGGACTAATACTTAGATATATAAATTTTTCATAATACACTAAAATAGATTCTACAACACTATTTTGGAATCCCATTAGAGAAACAATTAATTATTCCACAACATCATTTTCACACGGAAAATCACCAATAGTAATTGCATGTGATTTTAAATTTCCTTTTTCATGAAGAGGTTTTCTATGTTAATAATAATAGATACCCCTTGGATTAGGGAATTGGATAGTATAATTCCCCATTTCTTTTCACTTGTAGCATTTAAATGTGGGTAGTGAGTTCTCTATATCCTTTTCTTTATTCAAATAATTATCAATATTTCCCCTATTACTTCAACACTCAACTACTCGATGACATTCATTTCCATATCAAAATTAATTTCTAGTCCTTTAATACGATATACATCATGCATCATTCTACACTTTGTTCATAAGGAATCATTCATATCCTTTGCACCGTCACGTTGAGATTTTCACTTGTACTTCCTCATTTGGTTCCCCTCAAAACCATGAGATTGATATGTACCACCAACATCCATTTCTACCTTTATATCAGAACACACAGTATATTCATTTTTATTAAATTTTCTTACAGCTGGTTCCCTTCGATGAAATGGTTTGAAGCCATGAATAATCGATAAACATTACTTTTAGTTTGAATGGTACAACCAGATGAATAACATAAATGAATTGTAAAATTTTCCTCATATGTACCAATTTATTTACTATCCATTTGATTAATCCCGAGGAACTCATTTTCCATAATTGGTCGAAAAAATTATAGAATATTCTCACTAAAAAATAAGTTCTTGAACTTGTCCCATTCCATGGATTAAATATCTTTTTACTACATTGTATTCTTTATTAGAGTCCACCACTGGTCTGATTCACCTTTTAAATTATAAAAAATAAAAATGATTTTCATGTTCTGAATAATAAAGGATGGAAATTATCTTTTCAATGGTAATGATCCATTATTCAACAACTAGGGTATTGGAAGACCTACTAATAGAATGTGGACGTTTCCTCATGAAGGACTCAACAGAATGTTGATCCCTTATCTTCTCACTTTGATGTCCAAAATGATTCAGAGTTTTTGAAGGTATAAAAATAAGTTATTAATTAAATATCCCACAACATTTGGTTGTTCAGGAGGTCAATCATTGAATTTCATATCACATTTACCGTTAACATGGTTCCTTCAGGGTCCAAAAATTGTCTACGACGCAAAAAGAATAACATGAGTGGAAAAAATCATACGAGGAGAACAACATAATAATGGGTGAGTAATTTCAATCCATAAAATCTTAGGTTTAATACTATTTTACTCATGATGATTACCACAATTCTAGGACTGTAATATATAGTTATACATACCCTTAGGGACATCTGTTGCCATAATATTGAAATATCTCTAGGGATATCACAAATGCTTTCTCATCCTATTTTCCAAAGTTAACTAATCCTTCACTCTGATACAAACATTAAAGACCCAATATTGATTTACATGCACATTAAATTACATTTGTAGAATACTTAATAAATTACAAAAATCGATGCCTAAATAATATATATGTTTAAAGAATATGGAAACCAGAAAACATAAAAAACTTGATCATAAAACAACTACACCATCTTTATCTCTTTCATTCATAAATAGAACCCATTTTTGACAAATCATACATAATACCCTTCTTCTAATCATGTGGGAAAAGAAATATGAAAAGGGGTGAGTTCAAATGCTCATTAAGGGTTTTCATGGAAAATAAATTAATAATTATAAACATAATAATACAAAAACACAAACATAACATCTGAAAAATAACACACCAAATTTATCATATAAAAAAATTTTGTGCCGTGAAATAAATATTCACATTCAATAAGGCATAAATAATAATGGAATCATGAAACAAGAGAAAATAGGATTGGAAGAAACCATTAAATTTTGGAAAAATTTCATATTATATGATTTCCATAGTGGCCAAGTCATTGCTGCCAAGACCATTATAGTGGATTACGTCCATTACCGAACAAAGTTTACTTATTTCCATCCATGTATTGCTGGACAGGATATAGAAGACATTTCATCCATGAATTTTTGAATTGGATTTAATTTTTCTTCCAGTCATTTATATCTTATGAGATACAAACTTTACCAAGTGTGTAACACACAAAGATTTCATAATACATTATCTCATTAAAGTAATTAAATAGCTTGCACTACACGCAACACCGAGTTTGAGCACACAACAACTTACTAAAATAACCATTCAAAAAGTGGTAATGAATAGTATCAGTTGCATTTTGAATCTTATATACTCTATATAAATTTGACATCCATATAATGTGTTTTTTAGACATAATATAAGAACAAATACATTTTCTCGGATAATATAAGAATTTTTCAAACCATTTTTAAATCCAATATTTGACACTCTTATATTTTCAATTTAATTAAATTAAATTCTTCTTTAGAAGAATTACATAAAAAATTAGGTTGGATAAATTTTTGGTACTTTTTTGATAACTTCCATATTTTTATGAATAGTGAAAAATATTATGTTTTAATTGAAGAAGACTTTTTTAATCGAAATAATTTATAATGAAAGATTATGAATTTGAATGGTTTGGAAGTATAATTAGATTATATATTTATCATTTAATAAAATTTAGGTCATTATAAGTAATTTCACATTTAAATTTGACATAAAAACATGTTCATCTTTTGACTGTTTTTACTTTTTAAAAACGCACATTTTTGTTTTGACAATGAGAATTAATTTTAAATTAATAAATGAAAATTCTATGTTTTGAATTTGGTAAAATAGAATTCTTTTCGAATTTTTAATATCAAAATTATATTAGGTTATGTTTTTGGTATTTTTCTAAAAATGTTCAATTTTTTATGAATACTGAAAAACACTGCGTTATTACTTAAAACTGGCTTTTTATTTAAAAAGTTATTTATTTTATTTTAATATATTTTATATCAAATTAGATACATAGTACATATATATGTCCAAAATAATTCATTATTGTAACATCCCAAGTATGAAAATAATAATAGATTTTCATATCGATGTCCATTTATGAATTATATAGTGTTTTAGAGGCTTAAAATGAGAATAAATTCAATCTTAAGCATAGAATAATCTAATATTTTTAAAAGATTATTTTACCTTTTTTTATGGAAAACCATTATTAAATCTAACATTTGACAATTTTATAAGCTCTATTTGTCAAAAAATACAATTTTTATAGAATTGGGATATTGAAAATTACTTTCGATAAATTTTTGGTATTTTTCTGACAATGTTCATTTTTTAATGAATACTGAAAAATACTACATTTTACTTCAAAAATTATTTTTTCATCTAAATGAATTATATGGATATATTATCTTCTTAATTGGGTTTAAAGTGTAATTAGAATATATTTTTACATTTTAATTCAATTGTGGTCATTGTAATTAATTTCACATTGAAATTGGACATAAACAATTGTCAATCTTTTGATAGATATTGTTTCTTAAAAAACACGCTATTTGTTTTGACAAAAATAATTATTTTTAAATTAATTACTGGAATTTATGTGTTGGGAATTTGGTAAACTGGATTCCATATTTGGAATCAGAAGGTCCAAATTATGTAATTAAGATTCTTTTGTTTTTGGACATTATGAATAGTAACGACTATAATTATCTTTAATTATCATGATTAATTAGTAATCGAGGAGTTAAGGGTAATAAACTAATATCATAATAATATTAAATGACCTCAAAATGTGTCCACATCTTCTTTTTTGAGTCATTCCCCACCATGGGAAGCTTTTTACCAAATTTGAGGGTCCATGGAGTCGCATGGGTGTAATAGTGACATTTATGACATTATTTTTTTAAAATGAATAGAAATATAACAAAGGTTTGTATATACTAAGTAAAACTATTTTAATTTTGTTTACATAAAGATCATTTATACGATAAATATTTATTGTAATGATAAAATTATTTCCTACATCATGGTATTTATTTTATAATTTTTAGACAATAAATAAATAAATTTATTTATGACATTATAATAATGCAATGATTACCTCATTAATGAATGTTTTAAATAATATGAAAAGATAATGTAAAATCTAAGACGTAAATTTGTCTAAAACCTATTGGATTAGTGGATTTCGAACCTTTATCATATTATCCTCTAAATATAACATATTGGGACCTTTAAAATCTGAAAAACATTTTATAATAATGTAACATTTCAAGACATTCCAAAAGTGACCCTCCTCCCTCTTATAAAAGGCCCCCTCTACTACCCCTTTACTGACACCTCTCAAGACCTTGTCTCTTCCAAAATCTACTCATATTATCTCTCCACGTCCCTCTATTTCTCTTATAATCTTCACATTTGGCAGAAGTATTTCCAAGGAAGCCTTTGGCTCAAACCAAAATGAGTTACCTGATTTAGAGGTAACGTCTTCTCTCGAGTTTCTTACATTTATTTTCTATCTTCACCAACCAATATCTTATTATTATTTTATCCCATAAAAACTCAATTATCCTAAATATACTAGGATGTTGTTATGATAAGGATTCTACCTACACTTACACACAGCTCTGTCTAATTGTTAAATAACACACTGTTTCTGTGGGTGGGGAATTACTGCCTCACGAAAAGATGATTGTTCAATATTCTTTTAAAACCTTTCATGGTGGCCATTATGATGTCATTGTATTTATATATTATATATATGGTATTTTTTATGCTTCTATATTTTATTTTTTAATCACATCGTTATGCTTTTCTTGTTGTGGAACTGCGATAATTTCATCTGAGGATGTGTGCACTACTGCCCCTCATGTGATGTGACTCGTTCATCCGCAACATGGAATTTATAAAGAATGTAATTAATGAACGTATTTTACCTATATAAAATATAAATTTTATAGGAATTATAACATATATATATATATATATGTCTCAATTATTTTTAATTTATTTAATATGACAAAGAAATGAAAGTAGTGTTCATGCGTACATATGGCCTACCGTCTCCATGAACAGTGCATTTCATTTTTATCTCAAAATTTTATGAAATATTATAAAATGAATATATAATAGATATATATGATATTTAAATCATTAATACTATTCTGGTGATTATGTACTTATAACTACATGGACAATTCTTTTCAAACAAGTTTATTTTTGACTCATGTACCGAACATCAGAAAAACGTATGATATGAACTAACAAAATTAACTAATTATTATAACATGATAATATGTGAAATAAATTGAATAATAAACTCTAAAGGAAGTCCTTAAGAAATTATAAATTAACCAATGTTTATTATTCAGGAATATAAATAACCGAATAAGACTAGTCGAACTTGAGGTAAGGGACTTCGCCTCAATCTCCTTTCATTGAGGAATACTTCAATTTATATACGACCTTCTTTTATTATTTGTATAATAAACCCTTTTGAATTTTAATTTCATTGAAAAGGAATCTTTTTACACGAATCATTTTAATAAAAAACAAAAGGAATGTTTTTGTCTTATGTATGCGCCGACAATGACTTTTATGCCACTGTGACCATTATTTAAGATTCAGCATCTTCTACAAGCCATAACATTATTTAAATGAAAAATAAATAACATGTTTTAATTTATTGGGGTATTTAAATTCTTTTTGATAATGTATTTATCATATCAATGTGTTGTATTGATATCTTGTGATTGAAATGTGGAAATGTTATGTTTCCTTTATGCATGTTATATGTGATACGACTATGTTATGGTTCTTGGGAATTGTTTATGATGATGGGTGGTTCAATGAAAAACTAAGGGCGGGTGAGCCCGAGATAGCTCTTTAATGCATTGGGTAATTCGAAGGAGTTAAACGCTAAGGTTTCTCCGTAGAGATTTAGGGAATATAATGTCATGGGTATTCCAAATGTAACCATGAGGGTTACTCCCTACATAATAATGTTATGAATGCCTCAAGTTACCTTTATGTCTTATGATTTCTATGAGATATTCAGAAATATAATGATTTCATGAGGTATGTTAATGTTCTTATGTTTTATGAGTAAAGTATGATTTCATTGATTCTTATGTATACGAACACTAATGTTTTCTTCCTGTATTTTTTATATCTCTTACTGCGCTTTTTTTGCTCATCCCATCTTTTTGAAATGTTTTTCATATTTCTAGGGAAAATGATATGATTTGATGATAGTGTTGAGGAAGTGTCAAGGAAAAATACATGTTTTATTGTAAATATGTTTCCATTAATGGAAAAAAATGAATATTGTCTTTGATGTAACCACCTTGTTTAAATGTGGAATGTAATGCATGACTTATGATCCAATTCTGTAAAACTCTAAACCTGATAATATCCTCAATGTGTATTGATGAAATAAATCAATATTATGTAATTTTTATGGCTGGGTCCTTATAGTTGGTATCAAATGTCTGTTTAGATTACTTTAGGAGTTTGAATTCTATTAAATTATTGTCCAATTGTTTTTTACACGTTATGGACAAATTGTAATGGTATAGAATTTGAATATTACCATGTTTCATCATCTAAGACATGTAAGTTCAGAATGGTTTTCTGTAGAGGAAATAGTGAAGCAGTGCTAGGAAGGCATACAAAAAGTAATTACCTTCCAAATCAGCATCCTGAGATGGTCGGAATTGGAACTGAATAGTTTGTTGCAATAATGGCGTAGTTGACTCAAGCAAAAAATGGTGGTGGTATCCATGCACGAGATTAGCCAGATCAACCGTAGATGAATATGTCAGTGGTAGAACATTTCATGAGGAAACATCCCCCATCATTCAGAGGACCATCTGACCCTGTGTTAGGTGAATGGTGGATTAAAGAACTAGAAGAGATTTTCAATGTCATGGGGTGTTCAGATAATAAAAAGGTAAGTCTTGCTGTTTACCATTTGGAGGGTGAAGCAGATCAGTAGTGTTTGATGGTTAAAAATATCAGGGACGCCGATGAGATTGATTTTCTTGACTAGGATGAATTCAAAGGAATGGTTCTTGAGAAATATTTTCTTGAGGTTGTTCAACTTAGGATGAAAAAACAATTATTTGAATTGAGGCTAGAGGATGACTCAGTGGATTCTTATGAATTAATGTTCACTCATTTGGTGAGGTATGCACTAAATTTTATCTGAGACCTTGATTGTAATATAAATCTTTTTTACTCAGGATAAAATCTAAATTCTTGAATGGAATTAACTTCTAGTGAGTTAAAATGATATGAAAATATTGTTTGATGTGCTGAGAAGGTGGAAATGGAGTTTTCTAATGATCAAGTGTTCTATGATAACCAATAGAAGACGTGATCGAGGTTGTAGGAGAAAGGAGAGAATCCTTCAAAAAGGATTGATTGTATGACAATTAAGATTCTTGTTAGTGATAAATGTGTTAAAAATCATGCTGGGGAATGTCTTTTGAATTTTGGAAAGTGATTTAGGTGTGGTAAGATGGGACATAAGGCTCATGATTTCACATGAAATGATCAGGGTAATGGTAAGACCAAATTTGATATACAGTTAGTGAAATGATTAATGTGCAATGAGATGGGTCATTATCCAAACGAGTGTTCGACAAAGATCTCAAATGATGGGAAGAAGTTAGACTACAATCAGAAAGGTGTTGTGAAATCCTTTGCAACTACTTCAGTAGATGTTGGGCTATCAAATGAAGTGGTATCAGGTACTCTGTTTGTTTTTTCAGATTATGCCAATGTGTTGTTTGGTTCAGGGTGGCCACATTTGTTCATCTCAGAAAAAGTTTCTAGTAATTTGGAAATTGAATATCAAGAAATGACTCATGAACTTGTGGTAAAAACACCTAGGGGAAATGTTGAGGCAGAAAAGAATGTATAAGAATCTTCCTATCCATATCCTTGGAAAGAATATACTTGCAAACCAAATTTTTTACTTCTAGTAGACTTTGATGTTATCTTGGGTATGGATTGGCTCCCTATTTACCATGCTAATATTGACTATAGAGCTAAAAAATATTCTTTACAGAATGAATTTCAGTTTGTGTACAAGAATGAACCCTCACAGATGATAACATATCAAGCGGCTAAAAAACTTGTAAAAGATGGAAATGAATGTTACCTTGCACATATTGTTTAAAACAAATGAACTTTTTAGATTAATGATTTTTTAGTGGTAAATGATTATCCTGATGTTTTTCTGGATGATTATCCTGGAATAATAACAGATCAAGAAGTTGAATTTACTATTGACATAATTACTAATGCTAATACAATTTCAAAACCCCCTTATCTAAAGGCTCAAATTGTATTTTTATATTTGAAGGAGCAATTTCAAGATTTATTAGAGAAATGTTTCATTCAAACTAGCACATAACCATGGGGTGCTCCTGTCTTATTTATTAAAATTAAAGATGGTCCAATGAGACTTTTCATTGATTATAGATCCTTGAATAACATCCCTATTAAGAACAAATATACATTGCCTCATATCGATGACTTGTTTGATCAGCTCCAGAGAGCTGAGTATTTTTCAAAGATAGAATTGAGATCGGGGTTCCATCAGTTGATGTTAAAGGAAGAAAATATTCTGAAGACCGTGTTTCGTACAAGATATGCCCATTATAAATTTGTAGTTATGCCTTTTGGGATAACCAATGCACCTACTTTATTCATGGAAATTATGAATAACATTTTCCATGAGTTCTTCGATAAGATTGTGGTTGTTTTTATTGATGATATTTTGGTGTTTTCTAAAAGTAAAAAAGAGCATGATAGTCATTTAAGGGTTATTTTTAAAACCTTAATAGAATATAAATTGTATGGGAAATTCAGCATGTGTGTGTTTTTGTTGCAACAAATTTCATTCCTTGGTCACATTATTTCTAATGATGGAATAAATGTTGATCCTGCAAAAACAAAGGTTGTTGAAGAATGGCCAAAACCCACAAATATCACCGAGATTTTTTGTTTTCTGGGTTTGACAGGCTATTATAGAAGGTTTGTTAAAAAATTTCCATGGTTTTCCAGCCCATTTAATAAGCTAAATAAGAAGGGTGTTATGTTTATCCGGACAATAGAATGTGATGATAGTTTTCAAGAATTGAAAAGTAGATTTCTGAATGCTCCAGTATTGGAACTACCTTCTAAGAATGGTGAGTTTGTTATCTATAGTGATGCTTCATTGAGAGGAATTGGTTGTATCCTGATGCCGAATGATCAGGTAATTTCTTATGATTCACTTCAGTTGAAAACTCCTGATATAAATTACCCAACACATGATTTAAAATTAGCTACTGTTTTTTTCACTTTAATAATTGGGAGGCATCATTCATATGGTGTAAAGTGTGAAATATATACAGATCACAAATGTTTAAAGTATATATTCACTCAGATAGAATTGAACATGAGACAGAGGAGAGGGCTATAATTAATCAAGGATTATGATTACAAGATTCACTACCACCCATGAAAAGAAAATAAAGTGGAAGATACTTTGAGTTGAAAAAGTAAGGTTTCATTAACCATATTACATTTGGAACGTGATCCTTTGGATATAAATTTGATGCATTTTGGTTTGGAAGTTGTTGGTTCAAGAAATTCATATGTTTTGTTTCAGGTATCAGTGAAATCTTCTCTATTAGACAGAATAAAACAAGCACAAAAGCAAGACAGTGAGTTGCAGAAAAAGGTAGAGCTGGTTTAGAAGGGTATGTTACTAGAATTCAACATTGTTAATGATTTTGTTTTGAGATTTGGGAAGATATTGTATGTGACTTGTGATTCACAGTTAAAGAGATATTTGTTATGTGAAGCTCATAGTTCTCTATTTTCAGTTCAACCTGGAAGTACTAAGATGTAAAGAGATTTGCGGGAGTATTACTAGTGGGATGGAATGAAAAGAGATATTGAGGATTTTACGGTGAAGTTTTTGACTTGTCAACAGGTTAAATCAGAGTGATAGTTACTGAAAGGGATGATTCAAGATTTACCAATTCCAGAGTGGAAATGGGAGAATATATCCATGGACTTCGTTGTGGGATTACTGAAGACACCTTGAGGTAATAATGAAATCTAGGTTATTATTGATCGTTTGACTAAATCTGCTCATTTCCTTAATATATTAGATACTTTTTCCCAAGATAAACTTTATCATTTGTGTCTTAAATAGATAGTCTGGTTACATGGAGTCCCTTCTCCATTGTATCTGATCGTGATCCCAGGTTCACTTATAACTTTTGGAAAGGCCTTCAGAAGTCATTGGGTACTGAATTAAATTTTAGTACAGATTTTCATCCTCAATCAGATGGGCTGTTAAAACGAAAAAATCAGACTTTGGATGATATGCTACATGGTTGTTCGATGGATTATCAGGGAAGTTGGTAACAATATCTTTCATTGGTTGACTTTTTTTATAATAAAAGTTTTCATTCCAGTTTACATATTGCACCATTTGACGCATTATATGGGAAGTAGTGTTGAAATCCAGCTTTTTGGGATAATGTAGGTGATAGGAAGTTGATGGGACCAGAATTGGTAGAAGAGATGGAAGAAAATGTACAGCTGATAAAGAAACACAAGAGAACATCTCAGAGAAGGTAGAAAAGTTATGCGGATAACAGGAGGAAGTATCTCTCTTTTGAGGTAGGTGATCTAGTCCTTCTCAAAGTTTCACCATGGAAAAGTGTGATGCGACTTGGTAAGAAAGGAAAACATTGTCCAAGGTTCATCAGACCATATTAAATTCTGTACATAATTGGATCAGTTTCATACTGAGTGACTTTACCTTCGAGTTTATCTCTGGTTCAATTTTTTTTTCATGTTTCAATGTTAAGGAAGTACATTCCAGATCCGTCGCATGTTTTGAGTTCAAAGGTAGTTCACCTAGAATGGAATCTATCTTATGAGGAACAACCAGTCCATATTCATGACTATAGGGAGAAGGTTTTGTGAAATAAGGTGATTCATCATGTAATGGTTTTGTGGAAAAGCCACATGATTGAAGAGGCAACATGGGAATCTGAAAATGCAATGAGGGATAAATACCCCCACTTATTCGATATGTAAATAAATTATGGGGGATGAAATTTCCTAAATGGAGGAAGGATATAACATCCCAAGTAATTAAAGAATAATATATTTTTATATCCATGTCTATTTATGAATTAGATAGTGTTTTAGAGAATTTAAATGAGAATAAATCCAATCTTAAGCATAAAATACTGTACTATTTTTATAAGAACTTTTTTACTACCTTTTGATAGAAAATCATTTCTAAATCTAAATTTTGATTATTTTATTATCACTATTTGTCAAAATAAAAAATTTCTTTAAAATTGGAACACTGAAATATACTTTGAATAAATTTATGGTATTTTTCTGACAATGTTCATTTTTTAATGAATACTGAAAAATACTGCATTTTACTTCAAAACTTCTTTTTCATCTAATTTAATTTTATGGTTATATTATCTTATTAATTGGTTTTAAAGTGTAATTAGAATATATTTTTACCATTTAATTTAATGGTGGTCATTGTAATTAATTTATCTTTGAAATTGGACATAAACAATTGTCAATCTTTTGATAGATATAGTTTCTTAAAAAACATGCAATTTGTTTTGATAATGAGAATCGTTTTTAAATTAATTATTTCAATTTCTGTGTTTGGAATTTGGTAAAATGGATTCCATATTTTTAATCATAAGGTCTATGTTATGTAATTAAGACTCTTTTTTTAGACATTATGAATAGTAATGGGGGTAATTATCTTTAATTATCATGATTAATTAGTAATCGAGTAGTTAAGGGTAATAAAATAATATTATAAAAATATAAAATGACCCCAAAATGTGTCCAAATTTTCTTGTTTTAGTCATTCCTGACCATGGGAATCTTATTACCAAACTTGAGGGCCCATGTAGTCACACGTGTGTAATAGTGACATTTATGACATTATTTTTTTAAAAGAGAAATATAACAAAGGTATGTATATCATAAGTAAAACAATTTTAATTTTGTTTACATGAATGATATATTAGACTATATATATTCATTGGAATGAAAAAAATATTTCCTACTTCATGGTATTTATTTTATAATTTTTAGACATTAAATAAATAAATTTATTTATGACACCATTATGATGCATTGATTACCTCATTAATGAACAATTTAAATAAAATGAAAAGATAAGGTAAAATTTCAGACTTATACATGTCAAAAACCTATTGTAAGGATGGATTTAGAATCTTTATCACCTTATCCTCTATATATATAATTGTGGCACCTTTAAAATCTGAAAAACATTTTATAATAAAGTAACATTTGATGACTTTCCAAAGAGGCCCTCCTCCCTCTTATAAAAGCCCCCACCTATACCCCCTTTACCCACACCACTCAAGCCCTTGGGTCTTCCAACGTATGCTTATATTATCTCTCCAAATCCCTTTGTTAATCCTAGAAGCCTCACTTTGGGCTGAAGTATTTTCAAAGAATCCTTTGGCTCAAACCAAAAAGAGTTACCCGATTTAGAGGTAATGTCTTCTCTTGAGTTTCTTCCTTTTATTTTCCTTCTTCACTCACCACTATATTCTTATTATTTGATCAAATAACAACACCATAATCCTCAATATACTAGAATGTTGTTATTTTAAGGATTATACCTACACTTACACACACCTCCGTATAATGGTTAAAGAACATACTGTTTTTTTGGGTGGAAAATTACTACCTCATGAAATGATAATTGTTCAATCTTCTTTTAACATCATTCATGGTGGACATTATGATGTAACTATATTTATATATGAAATATTTGGTAGTTATTTTTTCAATATGCTTCGGAATTTTATTTTTAAATCAAATCTTTATGCTTTTCATGTTGTGGAACTGTGATAATTTCATATAAGGAAGTGTGGACTACTGCCCCCTCACGTGATGTGACTCATTCATGCCAATCATGGAATTTATATACAATGTAATTAATGAAAATATGTTACCTATATAAATTATATATTATACTGGAATTATAATATATATATTTCTCATTTAGTTTTAATTCAACTAATATGACAATAAAATGAAAGTAGCGTTCATGCGTACGAACGACCTACCGTCTCCATAAATGGTGAATTTCATTTTTTTCTCAAAATGTAATGGAATATTATAAAATTAATATATATTGGATATATATGATATTTAAATCATTAATACCATTCTAGAGATGATGTACTTATTACTACATGGGCAGTTATTTTCAAACAATTTCATTTTGGACTCATGTAATGGACATCGACAAAACGTATGATTTGAACTCACATAATTATCTAATTATTATAACACGATAATATGTGATATGAATTAAATAATAAAATTTATAAAAATTCCTTAATCAATTATAAATTGACCAAAGTTTATTATTCAAGAATATAATGAAACGAACAAGACAAGTCAGACTTGACCCTTGGGACTTCATCTCAATCTCCTTTCATTGAAGAATATTTTAATTTATATATGAACTTCTTTTATTAGTTGTATAATAAACCCTTTTGACTTTTAATTTCATTCCAAATGAATCTTTTTACAAAAAGCAATTTACTAAATGAAAAATGGAAATTTTTTGTCTTAAGTATGCGGTGACAACGACTTCCCTGCCGCCTGGACCATTATTTGAGTTTTGGATTCCTCTACAAGACATAACTTTTTTTAAATGAAAATTAAATACCATGTTTTACTTTATTTTGGTATTGAAAACAGTTTTGATAATGTTTTGATTATATCAATGTGTTGTATTAATATCTTGTTATTGAAATATGGAAATATTATGTTTCCATTATGCATGGTTTATGTGATACGATTACGTTATGGTTCTTGGGCATTGTTTATGAAGACGGCTGGTTCCATGATATACTAAGGGCAGGTGAGCCCAAGATAGATCTCCAATTCATTGGGTAACGTGAAGGAGTTAAACACTAAGATTTCTCCAAATATATTTATGGAATATACTGTGATGGTTATTCCAAACGTAACCATGAGGGTTACTCCCTACATAAAATTGTTATGAATTCCTCAAGTTACCTTTATGTCTTATTATTTCTATGATTCATTCATAAATCTTATGATTTCATGAGTTATGTTAATGTTATTATGTTTTATGAGTAATTAATGATTTCATTGAATCTTATGTATACAAAGACTAATGATTTCTTTCGGTATTTTTTTATATCCCTTACTTAGCTTTTTATGCTCATCAAAAGTTTTTGAAATGATTTTCACATGTCAATAGAAATGTAATTTATGTGATGATAGTGTCTAGGAAGTGTCAATAAATAATCCATGTTTTATTCTAAATATGTTTCCTTTGTTGGAAAAAAAATGAATATTGTATTTGATGTAACTACCTTGTTTAAATGTGGAATTAATGCATGATTTATGATCTAATTCTCAAAAACTCAAATCCTAAAAATATTCTCAATGTGTATTCATGAAATAACTCAATATTAAGTAATGTTTAATGCTGGGGCCTTATAATTAGAGTCATTTTATAATAATTATATATATATATATATAAATTATTATCGAATATTTTACCGTCTTTTACCCACCTTCTAAGAGAATTTAGAAATTTTCGTAAAACATAATTTTATCACTAATGTGAGTTGAATTTCAAAAACATGAGAGAAATGGTTGACATAAGTAAGTAAAATGTGGTTCAATAAGATGAAAATAATTTATGTTCAATAGTATCTTTTAACTTTTATTTACAACAATTAAATGTAAAAAGCATAGTTAAGGGTAAAAATGATATTATATTTAGCCTAACACTTGTCCTAAATCTATTATATAAGTATAATTAGATCATAAAAAACCATAGGAATAAAATATGACCCCCTTTTGATCCACTTGGATATGATGAGGACATTTATTATTATTTAATTTAAAGAAGAGTTAAAAGAGTTAAATTCAATGTTTAATAACTAAAACATTTTTAATATAAGACTATATATAAGATAAATTCGACTATAAATATTAATTAGAAAGAAAAATTAATTTCATACATAATTTTATTTTATTTATAAATTTTATACATTAAAAAATTTAATTTATTTATGACACATTGATAATGCAGTAATTACCTTATTAATGAATTTTTAAAGTAATTGATATTATAAATATCCAAATAAATGTAATTTGAGACTTTTGAAGAATTAATAAAATTTTCATGGTTAATATGAAATTTTAAAGTTGGTTAAATAATTTTTATTTGATTTCATAATGCTTTTATGGCATAAAAGAATCAAATACTAAATAGTGTCAAAATTGAGAAAATTGATTTTCTAAAACTAATATTATATTATTAATTGATATAATATTACTAAAAATATAAGGATCAGATAAATGACATAGATAAGGTTATATATATTAATAATTAACCACATGGGTTTTTCTATACTTTTTATAGTATGATTATTAACCATATAATACAAAAATACAAAGAGACATGGTAAATGTCAACTTAATTAACAATGAGTTAAATCTAAAATACAAGGTTAATATGATGACTTAAACCTATATAAAACCTATTGGTTGATATGTTTTTGATCCATACCTACACTATCATTAAAATAAATCAATTTATATCCATTAGAGATGGAAATTGATTTTATTAATAAAAAATATTTCAAACTTTTCCTAAAGTGACCCTCACCACTCTTATAAAGGGAACTGGCTCTTATCTTAATTTCACACCACCAATGCCTTTTGAATCAGCCGAACCCTACCCAAATATCCTCCAAACATTCCTTAATTATCTTTTTGGACTTATTTTCTTCAGAAATCTAACCTATAGATCCTTTTTTATCAAATCAAATGGAAGAACCTGAAGAAGAGGTAAATATTTCATCACATCTTTCAAGTTCTTTTATTCTTCCACTTCATATTTATTTTTTGTTTCCATTATAAAATAATATTACCAGTATATTCTATATACTGTGATGTTATTATAAATATGATACAACCATATTCATTATTCTATCCATCCTATTAATGAAAAATTCACCATACGTGCGTACGTACGGCTTACCATCTCCACATTATGGTGTAGTTTGTTATTCAAACACTTCATTATTTGGATGGGTATAATAATGAGTATAAATAATGTAAAAAATAACCATAACATGATAATTATTCTTTATATATATATATATACCATCCAATGAAATACGATTTCACCATCAATATAATGATATTTTCTCTCGTGCGTACGTACGGATTACCGTCTCAACGACGCGATGAGATTCATTTCCACGTTCAACATTCAACATTGATTATAAAAATATATATCATCAATAAGAATATAATATATGACATAATAATCCTACTATATATATATATATGTACATACATATATCTTATTCACATAGTTCTGTTCAATATGATATGAATACGGAAACAACGTTTATGCGTACATACTTTCTACCATCTCCATAAATGTTTCCTTCCATTTCATATATCTATCTATTATAAATATTTATTTTATAAATATATGTGATATATAAATCAATGTTTATATTTTAAATTTATTTAAATCATAATCTAAAAGATAATATCAATAATAACATGTTAAATCACGTACATTAAAAAAAATCGATTATTACCCAAAATGTTAATTTAACATTAAAATAATTATTAAATGGGTAGCATAAAGTCTTAAATGAATCATGTATGATATAATAAATATGAATATGGTTCTGGTATAAATAAATAAAATACTATGGTTCTTATACAAGAGGATAAACGTACCCTCGACCAAAGGAAAGTGCAAGGTATGGGTTAATTCCACAATCTCATTATTATTCAAGATTGTTTATGTGTAAGTTTTTACTGGGACATAATTATTATCCGTTTTCATGTCTCATAAAATAGTTTTCAAAGGGATTATTTTTATGTGACTCTTTTACTAAAACATCGTTTTAAATGTTTTAAAGAATTATTCTTCTAATCCTTTCTAATTTTTTTCCATGTTTTCAAATTGGTTTTATGGATTTATTTATATATACTTGAATGTTTTTAAAATGTTAATTCCTTTCAAAAGATTCAAGTTTTTATGGGAAACATTGATTAAAAAATGGCTTTTAATTTCTTCATTTTTAAATTGTGTGACTTTTAAATGTTTTCAAGAAAAAGGTTTATTTCTCTCAAAGAATTTTACAAATCATTTTCATATATCTCAACATCCTTTGATGGATTTTAAACATGTTTTAAGTTTATTTATTATGTTAATAATCTTCCATATTGTATAGAAGGTTTTGTAAAATGATTGACTATGAATGTTTTATTTTTATAGAATTTGTTGTTTATGTATAATGTATTGACATTTCTTATGCTAATTTTAATACAAATGTTTATGTTATGTTTAAACAATTTCAAATGAGGAATGCATTGGACATAGTAAGTGATGGGTGGAGCTCTCTATAGCTCCTAAATGCAACGTTAGGTGTCATGAGACAAACTAGTGTCTTGGCACAAATACTTGAAAAAAATTTATTTTTAGTCATGGAACAAGGCCTTGACTATGTGGTTATGAAGTCTGGAATTATGTATTCCATAATTATGAATGTGGTTATTGATATTGCATGTGATTATTAGAATAGTAGAATATACATGTGATAAATTAATTAGAATTATTTGATTTTATCTTTTTTATATTGAGTTGATGTTTGTTTTTAAAAGGATTTTATTTTAGTCTTATAAATTTCTTTAAAAGTTATGCTTATTTGTGAATGTTTCCGTTATATTGTCATCCTTACTAAGAATTTGAGCTCACCCCTTTCTTATGTTTTATTTTCTCATGATTCCAATAAGTGTATAATGATTGATAAGAAAGGTTAAGCTATGGGATTAATAGAATTCTAAAAGGATCATTTATGTTGCATTTTATTTTATAATTTGAAATATAACATTCGTGGGTGTAAGATATTTTCAACGAATTCTAATCTGGTCGGTCTTTCGGGACATGATTCCTTGTAATTAGGCCAATGTGTTAAAACAATCCACCGACTCTGGGCTTCTGGGAATGGGGCGTTGCAGTTTATATCAGAGGAATTTTAGGAACAACCTTGGAAATAGATTTAGATAAAGTGTTATTATTGAATATTACCCTATAATAGACATTGAGTATTAGTATAGATGAACATCCTAGAATTTTGGTAATGTAGATATTTTGTGTATTTTCCATTAATTGCATCCCTATCTAGATACGAGTAGGTAGAGGCGGCTCTAGCACAGATGTACCTAGGAGAGAATACTTCGACAATGAGTTTTGGGCTGGTCCCAGGGTATCCTGGTGCATGACAATGGTCCTTGATACACTCTTGGTTATGACACTGCTAGTGGATATTCTTAGGATAATTTACATATTCATTTCAATACATTATGAACTATTTAAGAGTAAATACTTCCTCAATGAAAAGATTTTATGATTATAGAATATATGCGTATTCTTTTCAATTTAAGTTAGTATTTTACATGTTTATAAATATTCATTTTGATTGATAAACTAACTTAGTGTATTCCATTGTTTAGAAATGGTGCCTAGTATATGGAATAAGAACTCCAGAAATACGCATGATCCAAAGAGTAAGAAGGATCATATCTTCCATGGTATTAATCTTAAATTTATAAAGGAAATAGTCTCCCATGTAATATCATCATATGAAGAAATAGTATCATGTGATAATAAGATAAGTAAAGAATTTTATGAGTCCTATGACTTTGAAGGGAACCCATATAAGAAAAGGATGGTAGAAATATAGATAGATAAAGGGAATAAGGGAAGGAAGGATTTTCCCATATGTGATAAGTGTGGAAAGAATTACCTTGGTAAATTCTTGAAGGGAAGATGAGTTTTTTATATGTGTGGAAAAATGAACACCATGCGTGTGATTGAATGTGTAAGAAAAAGGTTTCAAATATATTGTGCTTCATCTACACGGTCTTCGGACACTACACAAATCAATGTCCAAATCATGAGAGTATACCACAAATGATGCTATAAGATAAAAATCAAATTATGATACTACAAAAGGTGAAGAGGAATGATTAAGATTTATTATGTTGTTATTAAAGTATTGTGTCATTTGAGTATTTTATTAATGATGTACATTTAATAAGAATTAAAGAGTATATAAGGATTGTACTGGGGTACTATTTCATTAAGGACATGAGATTGTGTGGTTCCAAGATATGTGACTCAGTTGAAGTTTAATTTTTTTGGAAAATATAAGGTTGAGAGAAAGATAAACATTAATATGATTCTGGTACTGAGGTAGTGATTTTAGAATAAGATATGATTTATTTTGATATATTATAATGGATATTCTTGACTACATTGAAACTGATAAATGATTTGTATATTCCATCATTGATTTTGTTTACAAAATTATTCAACATAATGAGTATATCCAATATTATATAGTTAATAAGGGAGAATTAATGTAATTAATACAGTTATATGATAATTCATTATGATACCATGTTTTAAATCAATACATGATGAAAGTATTCCCATGTTGTTACGGGGAAAAAAAGATATTCATTGTGTTTACCTTCTTTATAAATTTTTTTACTGTGAGTTTGGACAGATGTGTTTTGGATAATTCTAAAGGTTGGATTTTATTAAGTTTGACATTGGATACTATTTTTAGGGTTAAATAATTTCTTGAGATTATTTTTGAATTGTCATAAAAGGAAAACCTGGAGGTCGGGCGACAACCCGTCGCGTCAGGCAAGGCCATGAGACATGAACCTATAACTGAAGGGCGACAAGGATGCATCATCTACATTTGGACTACGTGATTTCCAAGTTTGTATAATGTAGTATTTTAAATACTGTGAAATATGAATATAAATTCATTTTTTAACCCTATACGATTAGGATAAATAGATTATTTTTGAATCATTTTATCTTTTGGTGTGAATGATGAGTTTCCGGAAGAAATTACTTGAAGGATGAAACTATAATTGTCAAGTATATATATATTTGAATCTTATTCTATGAAAAAATTAATTCTTAATCTTTTGGGAAGGGATCTTAAAAAAATGTGTTATCCAAATACCATATGTTTTTTGGAACCGATGATATTTTACATCATCTTAGATTGAAGGCTTTGAGGCCCTCAATTATACACTTGTTTGTGATTGATGACCTCAATCACTTTCAATAAATATTTATGTTTTCCCTGTAATTATGTGTCTCCAATTTCCACCAATGTTCTCTTAATGGATATAATAATTTGGTGGTGACTTTTTCATTTTCCTTTCCCTCTTATTAAGACTAGATATTAATAAAACAATTTCCGATGTGGGTTTTCTCCAAAGGTATTTTTTTATTTTTAACTATTTATTTTCGAAGAACACTTTCAAATCACGAGGACATAATTTATTGAAGGAGAGTATAATTTATCACACCAAGATTTTATAGTACGCTATCTCATTAATGTAATTAAATAGTTTGTGATACACACAACACCGAGTTTGAGCGCACCACAAGCTACTAAACTAACCATTCAAAAAGAAGTTGTGAATAGTATTTACTGCATTTTGAATCTTATATACTCTATATAATATTAACATCCATATTATTTGTTTGTTAGACATAATATAAAAACAAATTCATTTTTTCGGATAAAATAATTAGTAATCAAACCCATTTTAAATCCAATATTTTACACTTTAATATATTCGATTTAATGTAATTAAATTCTTTTTTAGATGAAGGACATAAAAATTTAGTTTGGATAAATTTTTTGTATTTTAGGAAAACATTAATATTTTGATGAATAGTGAAAAATACTATGTTTCAATTGAAAAAAACATTTTTAATCGAAATAATTTATAGTGATAAATTATGGGTTTTAATGGTTTGGATGTACAATTAGATAATTTTCGTATCTTTTAATACAATGTAGGTCATTATATGTAATTTCAAATTTATATTTGACATAAAAACATTTCAAAATTTTGATAGTTTTTACTTTTTAAAATCCCAATTTTTGGTTTTGAAAACAGAAATAAATTTAATTTAATAAATACAACATCAATGTTTTTATTTTGGTAAAATATACTTCCTTTTTTAATTTTCAATATCAAAATTACAATAGGGTATGTTTTTGGTATTTTTCTGAAAACATTCAATTTTTGATGAATAGTTCAAAACACTTGACTATTATTTAAACCAATTTTTTATTTAAATAGTAAGTTATTTTATTTTAATATAAATTAGTTCTAAATAGATATGTATTACCTATATATGTTCAACATAATTCGTTGGAGTCATTTTATAATAATTTTATACATATATATTTATATATTTATTTATTTATCAAACATTTTACCGTCTTTTACCCACCTTCTCAGAGCATTTACAAATTTTCATAAAACACAATTTTACAACTTCTAGGAGTAGAAGATAAGAAACTGAAGAGACACAGTTAACATTAGTAAGTAAAATGTAGTTAAAAAAGATGAAGATATTTTCTGGTCAATGTTAACTTTTCACTTTTATTTACGATAGTTAAAAGTAAAATGGCTAATTAATGGTAGAAATGATATTATAATTATCCTAACACATGCCATAAATCTATTGGATAAATATAATTAGATAAAAACAACCATAGGAGTAAAATATGACCCCCTTTGTTCCACTTGGATAATTTTTGGACATTTATTATTATTTATTACATTGAAGAGTTAAAAGAGTTAAATTCAATGTTTAATAACAAACAATGTTTTACTATAAGGATATACATAATATAAATTTGACTATAAATATTAATTGGAAACATAAAACCATTTCTTACATAATATTATTTTATTTATAAATTTTAGACATTAAATAATTTAATTTAAATATGACACAATAATGATGCAGTAATTACCTTATTATCTAATGATTAAAATAATTGATATTATAAATACCCTAATAAATTTAAATTGAGACTTTTGATGAATTCATCTAATTTTCAAGATTAATATGAGTTGTTAGGGTTTGTTAAATAAATTTTATTTGTTGTTATAACGTTTATATGGGTTTAAATAAAATCATCTACTAAATAGTGTCAAAATTGATATAATTGAGTTTCTAAAAAAATATTATATGAATAATTGATATAATATTCAAAAAAATATAAGGTTCTCCAAAAGGACATATATAAGGTTATATATATTAATAATTAACAACATGGGGTTGTCTTGTCTTTTTATAGTATGATTATTAACCATATAAAACAAATATACAAAGAGACATGGTAAATGTCAAACTATTTAACTAAGAGTTAAATATAAAAGATATTGTTAATATGATGATCTAAACCTGTCTAAAACCTATTTTTTGAGAGGTTTTAGACCCATCACCACATTATCATTTCAATAATTCATTATTTAGCAAATATAAACCAAAATTGATTTTATTATAAAATAATCTTTCATAATTTTCCTAAAGTGACCCTCAACTCTCTTATAAAAGAGAACTTACCATTATCTTAATTTCACACCTCCAATGCCTTTTGACTCAGCCAATCCCTACCCAAATATCCTACCAAAATTCCTCTCTTCATCCTAGGGTCTTTCATGTAGTTATAATGCCAACCTATGGGGCCCTTTTGATCAAATCAAAAGAAAGAAACTGAAGAAGAGGTAAATATTTCATCAACTCATTCATGGTCTTTTCTTCTTCCACTACCTCTTTCTTTTTTTACATTATAAAATAATATCACTATTATAATATATATACTATGATGTTATTATAAATATGGTACAACCATAATCATTATTCTATCCATCCTATAAATGACAATGTTACCATACATGTGTACATACGGCTTATTATCTCCATGTTGTGGTGTTGTTTGTTATTCAAACACTTCATTATTTGGATTGGAATAATAATGAGTATAAATAATGTATATAATAAATATAACATGATAATGGTTATTTATATATGATATAACATATACTTAAATAAGATTTCACCATCAATATAATGATATTGTCGGTCATGCGTACGTACGGATTACCATCTCCATGATGCGATGAGATTCTTTTCCATGTTCACCATTCAACAATGATTATAAAAATATATATCATTAATAAGTATGTAATATATGAAATAATAATTATCCTAGAGATATATATATATACTTACATAAATCTTATTCACATAGTTTCGTTCAATATGATATGAAAACGGAAACAATGTTTATGTGTACGTATGACCTACGGTCTCTATAAGCGGTTCCTTCCATTTCATATATCTATATATTTTAAATATTTATATTCTAAATATATGTGATATATAAATCATGTTTTATACTTTGGAATTATTTAAACTATGATCTAAGTGATACAATCAATAATAACATGTTAAAACACGTACAATAAAGGAAGCGATTATTACCCAAATTGTTAATTTAACATTGAAATCATTATTAAATGGTTTTAATAGAGTCATTAATGAATATTCTATGATATTTTGAATATGAATATTGTTCTGGTATATTATAATAACATACTATGGTCATTATACAAGAGGATAAATATACCCTTGACCAAAGGAAAGTTCAAGGTAAAGGTTATTCCTCAGTCTCATTATTATTCGAGATTTTTTATGTATAAGTTTTTACTAGGACATAATTATTATCTATATCCATGATTCATAGAAGAGTTTTCAAATGGATTATTTTTAGGGAATACTTTACTAAAATGTCATTTTAATAGTTTTAAATATTTATTCTTCCAAATCATTCTCATTAATGTCCAAGTTTTGAAAATTGTTTTAATGATTTATTTATATGGACATAAATGTTTTTAAAATGTTAATTCCATTCAGATGTATCAATGTGGTATGGTAGATTTGATTCAAAAATTCTTTTAAGTGTCTCCCTTTTAAAATTGTGTGACTTTTAAATGATTTCCTGAACAATCGATACTTCTCTCAATGTGCTTAAAAAATCATGTTCATCTATGTCAACATCCTTTGATTGATTTTAAACTTGTTTGAAGTTGATTTATTATGATACAAATCATACATATCTTATTGAAGGGTTTTTTATATGTTTGACTGTGGACGTGTTATTTTTATACCATTCATTGTTTATGCGTAAAGTATTGACATTTCAAATGCTAGTTTTAATATAAATGTTTATGTTATGATTAAACATTTTATATGAGGAATGCATTGGACATAGTAAGTGACAGGTGGAGCCCGCTATAGATCCTAGATGCATCAGTAGGTCTCATTAGAAAAACTAGTGTCTTGGAATAAGGCCTTGAAAAGATCTTCTTTGTAGTCTTGGAAAAAGTCCTTGACTATGTGGTTATGAAGTCTGGCATAATGCATTCTATCATTATGAAAGTAGAAATTGATATTGCTTGTGATTATTCGACTAGTATAATATCCATGTGAATAAGTAAATGAAATAATTTGATATTATCTTTTCCATATTACGCTGAAGTTTAATTTTAAAAGGCTTTTGATTTAGTCTTATACATTTCCTTAAAAGTTATGTTTATTTGTGAAATTTTCTGCTCTATTGTTATCCTAACTGAGTGTTTGAGGTCACCCCGTTCTTATGTTTTATATTCCTAGGATTTTAAGAAGTGTATTATGATTTATAAGAATGGTTATGCTAGGGTATTAATGGAGTTCTAAAAGGATAATTTATGTTGTGTTGTATTTTCTAATGCGTAATGTATCGTTCATGTATGTAATCTATTTTCCAAGACAACTAAACGGATCAGTCATTCAAGACATGATTCCTTGTAATCAGGCCAATGTATTAAAATAATTCATCGACTCTGGGCTTCTTGGGTTGGGGCATAACAAAATGCATTATAGAGAGATATAGGTCCCACCATTCTCATAATGAAATCATTTGTACATTTTCCAAAAAAACACAAATCATTCATCATATCATAACCCAATAAATAAAATGGCTTTCTTAAACATAAATAAATAATAACATAATCCATATAAATTATCATTCCATGAAAAACCCAATAAAATAATAGTACAAATTGATATAGAAACAAAACCATATTTATAAAGCTCCATATTAGATTAAAAATAATTGTGATAAAACACTCAAACATAATTATTTGGGAAAATATAATTTATTCTACAAAAGAGTTCTATTTTATCTAAATGATGTTCAATTTTAAAAGAAATGAACATTATTGAAAATAAAAATTAAATCTTGCAAAGGAAGCTTCATCTAAATAAGGCTTTATGAATACAAAAAACTCATTCATGTTGAGTAAGTTAACAAAAACATTCTTATCATGATTTTACTAGAAAACCCAAAAAATACGTCGTATCAAAAAACACCAAAATATTCCTTTCACACCATTGAATAAAAATTTAATAATGTGTTAAATTGAATGTAAAAAATTTAATAAGAATAAAAATACTATTACATATTTCAGAAACATGGATTTGATGATATATATACACAAGTATGTACTTACGAATAAAAAATCTCAAATAATATTGACATTGAAAAATTATCCCTTACTATAGGTCTAATATGCATCGTATGTCTCTAAAAATCAAGAATAATGATTTAAATAATGTTATTGACTTATTCTAGATTCATAGTCATTTTATTATTTCATATATGATAATATTATTATCTGTTTGTTAGTAACATATCATTGTCACCAATATACAGATATTAAGTACATTATGTACTTATGCCTGTTTTTTCAAATAAGTTTATGTTCAACTTCATTGGATATAGTTATATCATTTATATAATTATATTTGTATAATATATATCAGATTTATAAATTTTATTGATGTGTATAATTGTGTTTTAAGGATGATCACATACAAATAATTTCATCACATCGTGGAGATGGTAGATCATACATACTCACGGGCTATGATATCATTCACATAATGGTTAAACGATATAGAATTGGACGGTATATTAATTATAATGAATATTTTTAAATTATGAATTAATTATTTTAATCTATTATACTCGTAATTATACATGTCCAAATTATGAATTTTTAAATAAAACATTACACTACGGCATGGAGACAGTAAGTCATACATATGCACACATATTGATTCTGTTATTCGTAGGACGAATAAAATGATTTATAAGGTTGTTATATGATTATAATATATCTCATAATATATAAGATAATAGATTTAATACTTTATTGTTGAAAAAATAGGAGAATTGGAAGTAGAATATGAAAAGAATTTTGAAATATGTGATAAAACAATTACCTCTTTTTCAAGTATCTCCTTTTGATTTGAACAAAATGTCTCTATAGGATAGATTTCATACCAATGTGTGGCCTCTAGGAGAAGTGAATAATTTTTTTAGAGGAAATTTGTAGGTTTTTTCAGAGAAAAAGAGATTTATAGAGGATATTATAAGAGAAGTAGATGATCCCTTTTATAAGAGAGGGGAGGGGAACCATTAAAAATACCAACACTATAAATTTAAAATAAATTAATTTTTAAATTAAAATGCATAAAAAAGTTGATTATTTCGAGGATTTGTTGATGATGGGCCTAAATACTCTCATACAATATAATTTATACATGTTTTTATTTTGTTCTAAAACTCTTCATTTTGATTTATCCTTATTTAATCAAATTAATTTATTTGTTGTAATAATATTATAAATATTAAATGATTTTAAATATTTACATAGGTGTTGTTAATTGTCTATAATTGTAATATTTATGACATTTTAGACATTATAATTAACAATTTGTAATTTGCAAATATTTTTTTTTGATTTTTTTATAATTTAATAATATGTTATTTTTATAAAATATAAACAGCCTCAATATTGAAACTATTAATTTATTTGGCTTAAAATGTAATCCATAGAGAAGAAAAATTGAAAAAAATATTTAATACACTCTTAACATGTCCTAGTCACCTGAAAAATTCTTGAAGCACTTTAATAATTTTAAAACCATTTATTTGATATTTCTAAAAATAAAATAATTTCTACATCACTATTGAGTCTTCCACAATAGTAATTATATAATTAATAAAAATATAAATAAGATTTAATGATGTAGATAATTTATTTATATTTATGAAGACAAAGTATGTTATATGTTTTATAAATTTTATCTCTAAATTAAAATTATTATACTCATAAGAGATAAGAGAGTGACATATTGTCACTTTCTTGGGTTTTAATTATAATTACAACACATTCATGAAAAAATGTACATTAAATGAATCAATTCAGACCCTTAAGTGATATTGGTATAATTTAATTAATCTAATAATATTTTATAATGTGTTAGGGTAATTGTATAATCATTATCATATTGTCTGTTACCCTAATTTACCCAATTTACCATTAACAATGGTAATTATAAATTACCGTAGTTACTATTCATAATATTCAAAAAATAAAAGTAATATATTAACATAATTTTGAACCACGGAATTAAAATACAGAATCCATTTTTAAAAATTCAAAATAAAGAGATTTTATTAATTAATTTAAAATTAATTCTTGTTGTGAAAACACGAATGCAGGTTTTTAAGATTTAAAATCTATTTAAAAATTGGCATTTGTTTACGTTCCATTTAAAAGTTTAATAACATAGGATTACCAAAATTCAATTAAATGATAAATAATAATCAAAATAAATATAAACCAATTTAAAAAGGTAATCTTACTATTTTAATATATTATATTAAAATATTGTTTTGAATTATAATGTAGTTTTTTCACTATTCATTAAAATACTCATTTCGAAAAAATACCGAATTTTCAACGAAGGAAAATTTTGATGTCCCTATTCTAAATGAGATGTTTATTATGTCAACTAAAACTAATAAAATTTTCAAAAAATAGATTTTAGAAGGCTTCTCCATCAAAAGGTCGAAAAAAGTTATTTATTTGAAAACAATTTCTTTTATCCAAAAAGATTAATTTATTGAAATATCATCTCTATAAAACATATAATATGATTTTAAAACATTACATTTAATATATTACATATATATTTCAATAATAAAATACATTAATGATGATTTTATTATTTTATAGACTCACTTATTTTCATTTAATTTCATTTAGAAGGAAGTAAATACTATTCATACCCGTCATTATAATGAATAGGATATAATATTTAGTAATAAATATACTTAGTTTTGAGTGAAATGAAATATTTCAAAATAATATGATATTTTGGGTAACACAAGCCAAAAATATTGTATATTATACTGGAAGATAATATGGTGCTTCATATAGCTCAAGTTAATCTTGGAGAAGTGTACAATAATAGACAAAAACGTAATTTAAAAGAATATATCTCATAAAATCTCAGGGTGTTACAGAGGGAAATTTGGTCTACGATTTCCAAAAGATAGCTCAAAATAAAATGATTCTGGTTATATTATGGTGGTCATGGATAGAGATGTGGGTAACCTTGTTTGTATGTAATTATACTTTTTATGAATATGGAATTGCCTAGTTTGAGTTTCATAGTGGAAAAATTTAATCATTTAAAGATTTAATATAGTGAGTTTTTATTGAATTTATTACAATGATGGGTAAGGATTTTTGGTTCATAAACCATCATGGATTATCAACTTTCAGTAGAATTATGCTGGGATGTTTTTAATAAACCAAATCAATATTGGTTAGTCAACATCATAGGAAATTTTAATTTAACGCAACAAAGAGAGTGGTATTTTAGTTGTTGGGTTTTAAATGACTGTTTTTTGAGTTGTAACATCTATTTAAGGTGGTTTTAGATGTTTTTAGTGAATTGAGTGGAATATCAATTACTAAGTTGAGTGTTGGTGTATTGGTATAAAAAAAGAAAAGATATTCAAGAGTGTTAATTTTATTAATATCATTAATCAACATTGTGTATTATGAACCTACTGATGTGTTGGAGGCATTAGATTATATTGAGAATCCTGTTTTCGAATTATCATTGTTCTATGAATGGAATTATAAAATAAGATAAAAAATAAGCCATGGTGTAGGGAAACAAAGATCAATAATAGGTTTCATGTGGAAAATAAATATTGGGTCAATTTGAAATGTCATGTAAAAGAGAAATAATGGTTTCACGGATCGAGTGATGTTGTTTGGGGATGATATAAGGTCATAAAATGAACAAGGGGAAATATGTCGTGATTGTTTTTTAAAAATTTCTAATGCTGAATTCTATTGGTTTTGGGGTTGTAGGAATGAATTAGAAAATTTAAATATGTTGTTATGTATGGTTTTTTGGTATTTAAGGGTTAAAAATGTATAGAAAGTGGTTAAATCTATCATGAGTATTTTTCCACATTCATATAGTTTCTAACAGTTGTAAAATGGATAATCCCTCAAATATATGTGTTAAACCTGAAATATATATTGGTTACTTGGTATATATAAGTGTTATGATGCATAAGGGTTGACAGCAGAATTGGAAATACATAATGGTTAACCATATAATGTGTAAGGTTGTCCCTATGACTCATAAGGTCTACCTTGTAATTACATTGTGATGCATAAGTGTTAAATCTAAGATATATAAGGATTATTATATATTTAATGGTTAGTACGTCTATGTAACCAGAGTATGTTATAATAATGGATTATTATTGGACACCATGTAAAATGTAAGGATATATCTAAGATTGGTAATTATTAACTTTATTTTATGCAAGGGTTACCTTGATATATATTTTATAGTAATGAAGAAAGGTTTTTGAAATTTAATAGTAGATTTATTCATTATATAAGTGTTATCATGATATGTGAGGGATAAAAATGGTAAATAATTTTGTACATAAGGGTATTCTCTTAATGAGGTGGAAGGTTCAATTTAATGATCCTATGGTACTTATGATTTGATAATGTATACATAAGTATTGATGAATAAATGTTTTTATATTAGGTTTGTCTCTAAGATGATATGTTAGGGTTAATATAGGGTTATTCATAAGGGTTTCAGACTTTTTAAAAAATAAATTTTGATTTTATAGAGTGGGAAAACATGACATGAGCCAAGGGTCACACATTGATGTTCTATGAGGTATCTGATAGGGGAATACCAATATAAATGATGTTTCACATCATGATATGGAAGGGAATTTATCTTATAAAGCCAAGGGAATGATTGTATCTTAGGGATTTATTATTATAAAACCCCTTCAAGGTTCTTCATTTTTGTTATGTGGGATCATGAGGGATAAATATTATCTTCCCCTTTCTTTTATCCCTTTCATCCTTCATGATCCTGGATGATTAAAGGTGGTATTACTCTTTATTTGATTCATTATTTTTTTTATCCTCTCCCATTTTATAGCCACTGGTAATTGTTTCACTAGTCTTGTGCTTTACATTGATTCTACTAGTTCATGGTCTAATTTGACCAAAATGAAAAATCATTATTGTGTTGTGTCTAGAGGTGGTACGAACAGAATGAATATGGTATGTTTTTGTGGATTTAATAAGGTATTTTATTTCTTTGAATTATTTCTTGATTTCTACCTATTTTGATAAAATTGATTGATTCATTTACTAAATGTTAGAGATTATTTTCATCATTATTCTACATGCATGTTTATATTTTACCAAACCCAATGGATCATGTATTAAAAACCAGTATGCGACCTGTTGAGTGTTCCATCAAATATAATGTACGGGGTTTTTATTATAATTTTTTTTTTAAATTAATTTCATGGAATTTTTAAATTATATAAATTTATATGGACCTAGTGCACGTTAATAAAACCTTGGGAAGAGTTTATCAACAATTAGTGTTGGTTTATGGACTTTACAAAAAAAGTAAATTCATCATTTTGTGTCATATCGAGTGATATAATTGTTGTTATTTCAAGCATTTTTTCAATGGTAATATCATAATTCTTGATAAATTTATATGATATCATATCATCCTAATATGTAACAAATACCACATATCCTTGAAAAAGGTTCAATGGGGGTTCGTCGATTTTTGATGAAAATATTTTTCAAAATGCAATGGTTAAAGAGTGTATTTCAATATAAAAATAGTGATTCTAAATGTTGGTTTTGAAATGGATTATCAGGAAATTTTTGGTTTTCATTAATAATGGTGTCATTTGGATTTGGATAGGGTCCTAATATGAGTGATGAAATATATGATGAATTTTCTAAATGAGTTTTAATGATGGATAGAAATGACCATTATGGAAAATCCAAAAGGGATTGGTTTGAAATTGTTTGTTCCATTTGACATCATTTGGGTAATTCATAGTTTTATATGAAATGGCTTCCTTTTTTACATTATTCATGAATAAGATTTCCTTGATGGTCATTATTATTGGTTAATAATTAATTATATCCTAATAATTCATTTTATGGTTATGTTTTTATGTGTGGTTGTGTGGTATTACTATATTTGGGTTTATGAGTTCACTAGATTATGTTAAATATTTAGCATCAATGTGCAGAGTTTATTTGAGATAATGTAATTAAACCCATAAATAATATCTATGGTTAATGTTTTTTACATTTATGGAATCATACATAGACCAATGAAGAAATGTGAATCTATCTTATTGGGTGTATTATTAAAGGAATGATTTTGTAGAGAAGATTATGGTGATACTAACCTATTTTGTTGTCATAGAGTTAAGGGTGATGAGTCCTTCAGTTATTAAGGAATTATTTTTATGAACATGCATTGTGGGTTTATCCTAGAGGAGTTAGTTTGGGTGGATCCTTTGGGTTATCATTGTAGATATTGTTTAATGGAATGTATCATGAGGTTAGTGGGTGACCTTTTGAAATTGGCTGGTCTTTGGAATTCCTACGGATATATTATTTATATTTTGAAAGTAATTATTTTTTCAAGATTTAAGTGGGATGGAGGTGGGTTGTGACTTTTGGCCTCTCTTGAGGGATATGGGAATGTTTGAGATGTTGGTGAGTTTCCTTCAACATATGAGGTGGGATGGGTTGCATCATTACTTTTTGGACTCCCCCGAGTGGTATGGGATTATATGAGGTATTGATGTGGGACTTCCTTTGAGTTAGAGGGGAAGGCAAGATATGTTTATTTAGGATATCCCTTTAGTGAGAGGGGGAGGTTTGAGATCTGATTTGAGACCTACCTTGAGGGAGAACACATTGTCCAATATTTTTATGTGGAACTTTTCTATAGTGATAGTCTATGTCTGAGACATGATTTCAGTCCTCCTATGAGTAAGAGGTGATGGTACAAGATATTTATATGAGAACTACCTTGAGATTGGGGGTCCAGTTCATAACCTGATGTGTGAGATTCCCTGTATGAGATGGGATTGTACATGATTTAATTGATGTCCGCCCTAAATGATATTGGATGGCTTGAGACATAATGTGTGGCCCCCCTAACTGATAGGGGATTGTTTAATGATTGATATGCTTAGGAAATGATATATGATGTTATTCTAGATATTCAATTAAAAGTTACTAGAAATATTGAATTTGTATTTTTTTTGATATTTCTCTCTTCCTTATAACATTGGTTGAAGCAGGTGGGTTCATCTATCATTGTGTCCTTGTTAGCACACGATGAATTCTTGTTTTTATTGAATGTAAATATTGTGTAATGTTTCTTGATGGGGTTTCTTCATGTGTAAAACATACACATTAATTTTTATTGTTTTCCAATCACATCCCCAAGATAATAGAAGCACTTAGTGTGTTGAGGTGAGTGTGGGGGTCCTATTGAGAAACTTATCTCAACCCATAACTACCTACATTCCATGGGTTTTAGTGTACATAGGTATAACTTACTATTTTCATTCAGTTAAAGGTATGACATGGTGATTGACATGTGTTCCAACATTAACATGTTGAAGATGTTGAGAAATTTGTAGGTAGGATCATACAAGTTACGCCATTGGCCACTTTTCTTAATTTTTTTCTATATACAGCATATAAACCAACTATTAACCATGTATTTTTTTATTTAATGCTATTTTTCATATTTTTCTATTATTTTATCTCTATTTATTTGAGGAATTACATAAAATATATTTTTATTTTCTATTTTTTACTAAGGTGGTCCTCTTAGATACTTTTTTATGACAACAATTTTTTTGAAATCCATTAATGAAATTGGTCATTCAGGATAATTGCTAGATTTAAAAAAGAGCCTAAGGATTCAAATTTGAGGGAATAGTAACTCTATGATAATTTTTTGTATGTATTTTTCATCATTGTCATTGTAACACCCCAAGCTTCTACAGTACGCTTCTCTTTGAATAATGCGATAGCGTGTGTTGTACGCAACATCGAATTCTAACACACCACAAGCAATCAAACTAGTAGTTATGAATAGTAATACCTACTTTTTGAAATTATTTATATTTTATATTTCAAAATGGACTTCATTTTTGGATTCGTAATATCGAAATTATCCTAGGGTGAATTTTTGGTACTTTTTGGATAACTTTCATATTTTGATGAATAGTGAAAATTACTAAATTTTTAATTAAAAACAACTTTTTAAATCAAAATAACTAATATTGATAAATTATGAATTTGAGTGGTTTTAAAGTATATTTATAATATATTTTTAAAATTTAATTCAATTTTTGTCATTGGACATAATTTTACAATTAAACTGGACATAAACAAGTGTCAATCTTTTGATAGTTATTATCTCTTAAAAACACGCTTTTTTGTTTTAACAACGGGAATTAATTTTAAATTAATTTCTGCCACTTCTGTGTTTTGAATTTGGAAAAATGGAATCCATATTTGGAATCAGGATGTTCAAATTGTATAAATAGGTAACTTTTATTTTTAGACATTTTAAATAATTACTGCGGTAAATATTTTATTTACCATGGTTAAAGGTAAATCCGGTAAATAAGGGTTAAAAAATAATATTATAATAATACTAAATTACCCTAAAACGTGTCCTAACCTTATTGGTGGATACATTTCCGACCATGGGAATCTTTGGTTCAATTTTCGGACCTCATGGAGCCACTTGTAGGTGATAGAGACACTTTATATTAATTAAGTTAAAATGAATACAAAAATGACACAAGCATATATCTTTTAGAAAAACAATTTTTACATAGGGTTATATATGTTGGATTTTAGATTATAAATATTCATTAGAAATATAAAAATATTTCATACATAATGATATTTTATTTATAATTTTTATACATTAAATAAGTTAATTTATTGATGACACAATGATGATGCAGTAATTACTATAATATTTAAAAATTTAAATAATTGATATTATAAATACCAAAATAAATATAATATGAACATTTTAATGAATTAAACTAATTTTATAGGATAATATGATATATTATTATTTATTCAATTGAATTTCTTCGAAGTAATCAATCTTTTATGAGTTTCACAAAAATCAACTATTGAATAGTGTCAAAATTGACATAAAAGAGTTTTTAAAACAAATATTATATTATTAATTGGTATTAAATTCCTAAAAATATAAGGCTCGGCTAAGAGACTTATATCATGATAGGTGTCTCATTAATGGACCACTTGGGGGTCTATTGGATGTATATGGTAAGTTTATTGACCATATAATATAAAAATACAAAGAGACATTGTAAAAGTGAAACTAATTAACTTAGAGTTAATACTTAAAGATAAGGTTAATATAAGAACCCAAACCTGTCTAAATTTTATTGGTTGAATGGTTTTCGACCTATCCCCTCCTTAAAATTTTAATAATCAACATTGGAACCATTAAAAACCGAATATGAATTTATTATAAACTAATATTTCAAGCTTTTCCAAAGGTGTCCCTCACCCCTCTTATAAAAGGGCACTCCTCCTTCTCATTTCATCCCACCTTCAAAGCCTTTTGGTTTTGCCAAAATCTGCCCAAATACTCTCCCAATATCCCTCAATACGACGTAGAGGCCTTATTTTGATCAGAGAGGCAACCTAAGGAGCCCTTTTGATCAAATAAAAAGGAAGAACCCGAAGAAGAGGTAATGATTTCACCACCCTTTTCCATGTTCCTTTCTTCTTCCACTTCTTCATCCTTTGTTGTTACCATTCTAAAATAATAACTCCAGTATCATATATATACATTGATGTTATTATAAATATGGTACAACCATATTCAGTATTCTATCCACCATTTGAATAACATGTCACCATACGTGCGTACGTACGGCTTACCGTCTCCACGTCGTGGTGTAATTGTTATTCAATATATTATTATTTGGATGGGTATAATAATGATGTGTAACTCATGTAAATAATAAATATTACATGCTAATGATTCTGTATTTATGATATACCATCCATTTATATATTATTTTAATATCAAAATAATGATATTGTCGCTCGTGCGTACGTACGGACTACCGCCTCCACGAACGCGATGAGATTCATTCTCCCTCGTATCCATTCAAGTATAATTATCATTTTCTGATTTAAAAATGATGTTTAAGGACTTGATATTATTCTGGATATGAATAATATACAACCTATCCATTACAAACATGGCTTACGTAACAAAACATATAAAAGAAAATGAGTAAGTTAACACCCGAAACAACGATAATACTAAGATATTATTAACAAAGCAATGCTAAAAGATCATATATGATATCATATGAATGAATATGATTTTTGAATAATTTAATAACAATTATTTCACTATTATACAGGAGGTTAACCTACCCCAACCAAGGAAAATTACAAGGTAAGGGTTATTTCACAATCTCTTCATTATCCGAGGTTGTTTATACATAATAATCTACTGGGATCTCTTTATCATCTACATACATGTTTCTTAGAAATGTATTTCAAAACATTATTAATATTTAAAAGAATATGGGTTAAAGTCATTTATACCCTTGTTTGACTTTTTATAAAAGTTTTATAAAGGAATCTTTCCGTCATTTTCCAAACAAGGTGCTTTTAACCTTTTTGACAGAATTAAGGTAAGAATGTTTTTTTAACTTATACGGCGGGTGCGGTTATTTTACGCTGTTATAAAATCATCGAAGATTCCCTTACAAGCTTATAAGAATATTTTCAAAGAAAATGTTTTATTTTATAAATATATGACTCTTAAATGATTTCAAAAATAGAAAGAGATATTTCTCTAAAAAGAGTTTTGATTTCAACTATGTCAACATCCTTTGATGGATTTTACACTTACTTGAAGTTTATTTATTATGATACAAAACTTCTATATTGTATTGAAGGTTTTGTGATATGTTTGAATGTGGATGTGATATTTTTATACCATTCATAGTTTATGGGGAAAGTATTGACATTTTGTATGATAGTTTTAATATGAATGTTTATGTTATGTTTAAACCTTTTCATATGGGAATGCATTGGACTTAATATGTGACGGGTGGAGCCCGTTATAGCTCCTCGATGCATCAGTAGGTCTCATGAGACAAACTAGTGTCTTGGCATAAGGCCTTGACAAAATCTTATTTGTAGTCTTGGCACAAGGCCTTGGCTATGTGGTTATGATAGTCTGGCATTATGCATTCCATCATTATGAAAGTGGTTATTGATTTTGCATGTGATTATTCGATTAGTAGAATATCCATGTGAATAAGTAAATGGAATTATTTCATTTTATTTATGCCATAATATATTGAATGTTCAAGTTTAAAAGGCTTTTGTTTTAGTTATACATTGACTTAAATGTTTATTCTTATTTATGAAAGTTTCCTCTATATTGTTATCCTTACTGGGCATTTGAGCTCACCCATTTTCTATGTTTTATTTTTCCTAGGAAGTGAAGAAGTAAATTATGAATGACCTGCAGGGATATTATGAGGGGTTAATAGTGTGGACTATGGAGACAATATGTTGTTGTAATAGTTTTTGACTTTATGATGTAATGTAAAACATAATGAATATATCTAGTGTTTCCGAGGCTACTAAACCAATCGGTCTTTCGAGATTTGATCTTTCTTGTGATCATAACAATGTTATGTAATAATGCACCGACTCTAGGTAACTAGGGTCGGGGTGTTACAGTTGGTATCAGAGGAAGTTTAGTACAAACCTTGGAAGCTAGATTTAGATAAACTCTGATTAGAGCACGTAGACCTAAGATGAACTTTGAGGATTAGTATAGAAGAACTTCCTAGAATTTTGGCATTGTAGAGATTTTGTGAGTTTTCCAAGCAATACATCCATGTCTGGATACAAGCAGGTAGAGGCGGCTCTGGCACAAATGTACCTAGGGGTAAAACCCGAAAACACCACTTTGAGCTAGACTCGAACGGGAACTGGTGCACGACAATGGGCCTTGCTGCACTCTTGGTTACGACACTCCCGAGGGATATGCTTAGGATAACTCTCATTTTCTTTACAAATCATTATGAAGGGTTTATGAGTATATACTTCCTCAAAGAAAAAATTCTTATGATTATGGATTATATCCATAAATAGTTCAATTTACGTTAAGTGTTTTGTAAGTATGGGATTATGTATTTTGATTCATAAACTGATCTAGTTTATGCCATTGTTTAGAAATGGTGCCTAGTGGAAGAAATGGAAACTGTATAAATGCACACACTCCATGTAGGGATTTCCCTCCTGCTCAAGATAATTATAGTGGAGCTAGTGATGCGACTGGTGCCGATCAGCTAATCACCATATTGGGACAACTTACTCAGGTTATGAATAATAACCTTACCCGTATGGAGCACCCTGATCCACAGCGTGGAGGATCAATGTTAGATTGATTGATGAGGAAAAAACCACCAACGTTCAATGAGAGTAAAAATCCCTTAGTAGCTGAGCAATGGATAAATTCCCTAGAGAAAATATTTCAGGCTTTGGGGAGCAGTGAAAGGGAGAAAGTTATCATGGCAGTTTACCACCTCACTGGAGATGCTGATCAATGGTGGTTATTGATTCAAAACACGAAGGAAGATGATGAAGTATCAAATATGGAATGGAGGGAGTTCAAAGATCTGTTTTTAGAAAAATACTTTCCTCGTGACCATCGAGAAGATATGGAAAGGCAATTTCTGAGTCTAAGACAGAAGGAGGATGAGAATGTCGCAAAGTATGAGGCTATCTTTACAAGGTTATCAAGGTATGCTGGAGATTATATACGTAACCCAAGAAGTAAGATTTATCTTTTATTTAATGGGTTAAAACCATTTCTCCGTCGAGCATTAGTCTCATAATCCTTTTCATCGTACGAAGACATTGTCTCATGTGCTATCAAGACCGAAAAGGAATTCTCTAAGTCTTATGACTTTAAAGAAAAGCAAGAGAAAAAGAGACCTGCTGATCAATCTGGGAATGGAAATAAGGGGAAGAAGGGAAAGGTTGAATATCCATCTTGTGGTAAATGTGGGAAGAAACACCCTGGTACTTTCTTGAAGGGAATGGGAGTCTGTTAGAAGTGTGGCGAAAAAGGCCACCAAGCTCGTGATTTCAAAGAGAAGAAGGAAGCTACCAATGTTCAATGCTACAATTGCAGGGATATGGGATATTATGCAAATGAATGTCCTAATCGTTAGGAGAACTTACCTTAGAAAAGGCCAAGGGATCAAGGCCATGTTTATGCTATCACTACTGCTGAGGTAGAAGCTCCGAAAGACGTGGTGGCAGGTAATTTAATGGTTTCCTCAAGTTTAGAAAATGCATTATTTGATTCTGGATCATCGCATTGTTTCATATCTTCCCAGTTTGCTAAGAAAATTATATATTTCCAATTTGATTTAACAAGGGAGTTGTCAGTTAAAACTCCTAAGGGAAGTATCATTGCAACAACGTTTTGTGAATCAGTCCCCATTAGAGCACATAAATGTTCTTTATCTCCTGATCTCATCGTCATACCTATGATTGAGTTTGATATAATCCTCGGTATGGACTGGCATTCAGACTATGATGCAAAGATTTATTGTATGAATAAATAGGTTACGATTCTTGATGATAATGATAAGGAACACCTTATCTTTAGAGAAGAATCGTCACCACCTAATTCTTATTTAGATCCACCCCCAGTAGCTCAACTAAATTCAATTATTGGGGAGAAATAGAATGAAATGACTGTGGGTGAGGAAAGGAATGTTCAAATAGAGGATGTACCTGTTGTGAAAGTATTTGTTGATGTATTTCCGGAATATTTACCTGGACATCCTCCAGAATGAGAAGTTGAGTTTTCCATTGACTTAATTCCTGGATCAAGGCCTATATCAAAGACCCCTTATAGAATGGCCACTGTAGAATTAGTTGAACTAAAGAAACAATTAGAGAAATTTAGTAATAAGGGATTTATTCGCCCTAGTGTTTCCCCACGGGGAGCCCCAGTTCTTTTTGTTAAAATGAAAGACGGATCTATGAGGTTATGTATCGACTACAGGGAGATCAATGCTATAAAAATAAAGAACATGTATCCCCTACCTCGCATTGATGATTTATTTGACCAACTGCATGGATCTCAATACTTTTCAAAGATTGACCTTCGATCTGGATACCATCAGTTTTGTGTGAAGAAGGAAGACATTCCAAAGACAGCATTTTGAACCAGGTATGGGCATTATGAGTTTACTGTAATGCCTTTTGGATTGACTAATGCACCCTCTGTATTCATGGATCTGATGAATAGAGTTTTCATGGAGTATCTCGATGAATTTGTGGTGGTATTTATTGATGATATCTTGGTATACTCCAAAAGCTATGAAGATCATGAAAATCACTTGCGCATTATCCTGAAGACTCTGAGAAGACATGAATTATATGGGAAGTTTAGCAAATGTGAATTCTGGCTTTATGAAATTTCATTTCTTGGCCATATTATCTCTAAAGATGGAATCTCTATTTATCCTTCTAAGACCAAGGCGATCCAAGAATGGCCAGCACCTACGAGTATAACTGAGGTACATAGTTTTATTGGTTTAGCATGTTATTATCGACGATTCACCCAGAATTTTGCCCGATTGGCTAACCCATTAACGACGCTCACACGTAAAGGTGTTAAATTTGTTTGGACAAAAGAGTGTGAAAAATGTTTCAAAGAACTGAAGAGAATATTAGTTAATTCTCCTATATTGACTCTACCATCGGGGAATTATGGGTTCGTTATTTATAGTGATGCATCGAAGAAAGGACTTGGTTGTGTCCTTTTGTAGAATGATAGGGTTATTGCCTATGCATCACGAGAGTTGAAAATTCATGAACAAAACTATCCTACTAATGAGATCGAGTTAGTAGCTGTGATCTTTTCTTTGATGATATGGATGCACTACCTCTATGGTGAAAAATGTGAGATTTTTACTGATCACAAGAGTTTGAAGTATATTTTCTCACAAAAATAACTCAACATGAGGTAGAGGAGATGGCTTGAATTACTAAAGGATTATGATTGCACGATACACTACCACCCGGGGAAGGCAAATAGGGTGGCAGATGCTTTGAGCAGAAAAGACCATAGAGTTTTGAAAAATATGAGAATTGAAAGGGATCCAATCTTCATGGATCTAGTGAAGTTGGACATGGGAATAACCAGGGAAGGTGAAACAACAATTCTTTTTCAAATGGTTGCCAAACCATCTTTACTAGAAAGGATTAAGAGTTCTCAGACCGATGATGAAGAATTTCAAAAGAAGATTAAAGCTGTGAATGATGGGAGATTGAGAGACTTTGTGTATGAAGATGGAATTTTGAAATTCGGGAAGAGACTTGGTGTTCCTGATATACCTGATCTAAAAAGGTAATTGCTGGATGATGCTCATAGTTCCAATTTCTCTATACATCCTGGGAGCACCAAAATGTATAGAGATTTGAAGGAACATTTTTGGTGGGACAACATGAAGAGGGAGATTGCTTATTTTGTGTCAAGATGTATGGTTTTTCAACAAGTGAAAGCTGGAAGGCAATATCCTGGAGGAGTCATGCAACCTCTTCCTATACCAGAGTGGAACTGGGACAATATTACGATGGAATTTGTCATGGGACTACCAAAGACTCCTAGAATGAACGATGTAATATGGGTTATTGTTGATCTTCTTACCAATTCAGCACATTTTCTTGCTATAAGAGAAGATCTACCCCTGGAACCTCTAGCAAGACTATATATTAATGAAATTGTGAGACTTCATGGAGTACCACTATCGATTGTTTCTGATCGTGATCCGCATTTTACTTCAAGATTCTGGAAAAGTCTTCAGAAGTACCTGGATACTGAACTTCATTTGAGCACTGATTACCAACCTCAGACAGAAGGACAATCAGAACAGACTATTCAAACCTTATAAGACATGTTGAGATCTTGCTCACTTGACTTTCAGGGTATGTGGGATCAATATTTACCTCTCGTAGAATTTTCCTATAACAATAACTTCCATTCGAGTATTCAGATGGAACCATATGAAGCGTTATATGGAAAGAGATGTCGTACACCAACCTGTTGGGATGAAGTTGGTGAAAGAAAACTTGTAGGCCCAGAACTGGTGGAGGAAACGATGGAAAAGGGGAAGGTAATCCAAAATCACATCAAAGCAGCTCAAAGTAGGCAGAAGAGCTATGCCGATAATCGAAGGAAGGATTTGGAATTTCATGTTGGTGATCATGTTTTCCTAAAGGTATCTCCATGGAAGGGAGTCATACGTTTTGGTAAGAAAGGTAAATTGAGTCCCAGGTACATCAGACCTTTAGAAATTCTAGAACGAATTGGGGCTGTAGCTTACTGATTGGCAACGCCGCCAAGTCTCTTCAAAGTTCACGATGTGTTCCACGTATCTCTGTTGAGGAAATACATGCCTGACCCAACGCATGTAGTCACCTATGAAGAATTATAATTGGAACCCGATATGTCTTATTGTGAAGAGCCCGCCAGGATTCTTGATACGAGAGAACAAGTACTGAGAAACCGAACGATGCGTCTGGTAAAAGTTTTGTGGAGAAACCATAAGATGGAAGAGGCAACGTGGGAACCCGAGGAACTTATGATGAAGAACCACCCAAGTCTTTTCATGCAATAAGTATTCTAGAAATTTCTAGGACAAAATTATTTGAAGGAGGGGAGAATGTAACACCCCAAGCTTCTACAGTACGCTTCTCTTTGAATAATGCGATAGCGTGTGTTGTACGCAACATCGAATTCTAACACACCACAACCAATCAAACTAGCCGTTATGAATAGTAATACCTACTTTTTGAAATTATATATATTTTATATTTCAAAATAGACTTCATTTTTGGATTCGGAATATCGAAATTAGCCTAGGGTGAAATTTTGGGACTTTTTGGATAACTTTCATATTTTGATGAATAGTGAAAATTACAAAATTTTTAATTAAAAACATCTTCTTTAATCAAAATAATTAATATTGATAAATTATGAATTTTAGTGGTTTAAAGTATATTTAGAATATATTTTTACCATTTAATTCAATGTTTTTCATTGGACAGAATTTTACAATTAAACCGGACATAAACAAGTGTCAATCTTTTGATAGTTATTATCTCTTAAAAACACGCTCTTTGTTTTAACAATGGGAATTAATTTTAAATTAATTTCTGCCACTTCTATGTTTTGAATTTGGATAATGGATTCCATATTTGGAATCAGGATGTTCAAATTGTATAAATAAGTAACTTTTATTTTTAGAAATTTTAAATAATTACTGCGGTAAATATTTCATTTACCATGGTTAAGGGTAAATTCGGTAAATAAGGGTTAAAAAAATAATATTATAATAATACTAACTTTACCTAAAACGTGTCATAACATTATTGGTGGATACATGTCCGACCATGGGCATCTTTGGGTCAATTTTGGGACCTCATGGAGCCACTTGTAGGTGATAGGGACACTTTATTTTAATTAAGTTAAAATGAATACAAAAATGACACAAGCATATATCATTTAGTAAAACAATTTTTACATAGGGTTATATATGTTGGATTTTAGATTATAAATATTCATTATAAATATAAAAATATTTACTACATAATTATAGTTTATTTATAATTTTTAGACATTAAATATTTTAATTTATTTATGACACAATGATGATGAAGTAATTACTATAATAGTGAAAAATTAAAATAATTGATATTATAAATACCCAAATAAATATAATATGAAACTTTTAATGAATTAAACTAAGTTTTTAGGATAATATGATATATTAGGATTGATTCAATTGACTTTTTTGAAGTAATAAATCTGTTATGAGTTTCACAAAAATCAACTATTGAATAATGTCAAAATTGACATAAAAACGTTTTTAAACAAATATTATATTATTAATTGTTATTAAATTCCTAAAAATCTAAGGCTTGGCCAAGAGACTTATATCATGATAGGTGTCTCCTTAATGGACCACTTGGTGGTCGCTTGGATGTATATGGAATGTTTTTTAACCATATAATATAAAAATACAAAGAGACATTGTAAACGTGAAACTAATTAACTTTGAGTTAATACTTAAAGATATGGTTAATATAAGTACCAAAACCTGTCTAAATTATATTGGTTGAATGGTTTTAGACCTATACACACCCAAACCTTTGAATAATCAACATTGGAGCCATTATAAACCGAATATGAATTTATTATAAACAAATATTTCTAGCATTTCCAAAGGTGCCCCTCACCCCTCTTATAAAAGGGCACTCATCCTTCTCATTTCATCACACCTTCAAAGCATTTTGGTTCGGCCAAACTCTACCCAAATACTCTCCCAACATACCTCAATACATCCTAGAGGCCTTAGTTTGTTCATAATTCCATCCTATGCAGCCCTTTTGATCAAATCAAAAGGAAGAACCCGAAGAAGAGGTAATGATTTCACCACCCTTTTCTAAGTTCCTTTCTTCTTCCACTTCTTCTTCCTTTGTTGTTACCATTATAAAATAATAACTCCAGTATCATATATATACTGGATTTTATTATAAATATGTTACAACCATATTCAGTATTCTATCCACCCTTTGAATAACATGTCACCATACGTCCATACGTACGGGTTACCGTCTCCACGTCGTGGTGTAATTGTTATTCAATATTTTATTATTTGGATGGGTATAATAATGATGTGTAACATATGTAAATAATAAATATAACATGTTAATTATTCTTTATGTATGATCTACCGTCCATTTATATATTATTTTAATATCAAAAGAATGATATTGTCACTCGTGCGTACGTACGGACTACCGTCTCCACGAACGCGATGAGATTCATTCTCCATCATATCCATTCAAGTATAATTATCATTTTATAATTTAAAAATGATGTTTAAGGACTTGATATTATTTTGGATATGAATAATAAACAACCTATCCATTACAAACATGGCTTACGTAACAAAACATATAAAAGAAAACAAGTAAGTTAACACCTGAAACAACGATAATACTAAGATATTATTAACAAAGCAATGTTAAAAGATCATATATGATATCATATGAATGCATTTGATTCTTGTATAATTTAATAACAATTATTTCACTATTATATATGAGGTTAACCTACCCCAACAAAGGAAAAGTACAAGGTAAGGGTTATTTCACAATCTCTTCATTATCCGAGGTTGTTTATACGTAATAATCTACTGGAATCTCATTATCATCCACATCCATGTTTCTTAGAAATGTATTTCAAAAAATTATTACTATTTAATAGAAAATGGGTTAAAGTCATTTATACCCTTGTTTGACTTTTTATAAGAGTTTTATGAAGGAATCTTTCCGTCGTTTTCCAAACAAGGTGCTTTTAACCTTTTCGACAGAATTAAGGTACGGATGTTTTTTTAACTAATACGGTGGGTGCGTTTATTTTAGGCCGTTATAAAATCATCGAAGCTTACCTTACAAGCTTATAATAATATTTTCAAAGAAAATGTTTTATTTTATAAATATATGACTCTTAAATGATTTCAAAAATAGAAAGAGATATTTCTCTAAAAAGAGTTTTGATTTCATCTATGTCAACATCTTTTGATGGATTTTACGCTTATTTGAAGTTGATTTATTATGATACAAAACTTATATATTGTATTAAAGGTTTTGTGATATGTTTGACTGTGGATGTGCTATTTTTATACCATTCATAGTTTATGGCGAAAGTACAGACATTTCGTATGCTAGTTTTAATACGAATGTTTATGTTATGTTTAAACCTTTTCATATGGGAATGCATTGGACTTAATATGTGACGGGTGGAGCCCGCTATAGCTCCTCGATGCATCGGTAGGTCTCATGAGAAAAAATAGTGTCTTGGCACAAGGCCTTGACAAAATCTTATTTGTAGTCTTGGCACGAGGCCTTGGCTATGTGGTTATGATAGTCTGGCATTATGCATTCCATCATTATGAAAGTGGTTATTGATTTTGCATGTGATTATTCAATTAGTATAATATCCTTGTGAATAAGTAAATGGCATTATTTCATTTTATTTATGCCATACTATGTTGACAGATCAAGTTTAAAAGGCTTTTGTTTTAGTTATACATTGCCTTAAATGTTTATTCTTATTTATGAAAGTTTCTGCTATATTGTTATCCTTACTGGGCATTTGAGCTCACCCCTTTTCTATGTTTTATTTTTCGCAGGAAGTGAAGAAGTAAATTATGAATGACCAACAGGGATATTATGAGGGGTTAATAGTGTGGACTATGGAGACAATATGTTGTTGTAGTAGTTTTTCACTATAAGATGTAATGTAAAACTTTATGAATATATCTAGTGTTTCCAAGGCTACTAAATCAATCGGTCTTTCGAGATTTGATTTTTCTTGTGATCATGCCAATGTTATGTAATAATGAACCGACTCTAGGTAACTAGGGTCGGGGCATTACAGTCATCTTATTATACATCACATTTATATTGAAAAATATCATTTAAAAATGAATTTACACCACTCGGTCCATGATGGTAGATTTAATATTTAATAATCACGTCATTAAAAAATGGTTTTTGTGATGTTTCTAATGTATAAATGCTAATAAAATGTGATAAATTCTTATATTTCCAAAAATTAATATGATAAAAGAAATATCAATTGATAATTTATGTATAGATAAAAAAGTATCTACTGGTTAGCTCAATTATCAAATTGTATGAAATATATTATTCTAATAATGATCTAAAAAGGACCATGTAAAGTATCTTTAAGTTTTACATTATCTAATACATCAATTCATATGGTGTTTATATCTAATTTTGGATGAAGTTATAAGTTATTTAAGATATAGATAACTAAAAGTATATCTTATCTGTAATTTAATTTTGAGGCTCCATAGTCTGTTAAAAGGTTTATCCCACTGTCTTCCAATTTCGTTTTATTCACTTTATCTAATCCAATTTGTTATGGTGTATATAGTGATCTTTATTCAGGATTTATCGAGTTATTCTATAAAAATTATCATTTAATTATTTCATGCATTCAAATACACTAGAGAATAATAATAATAATTATGATGACATATATCATTTTATTATTACAATTTCTTTCTATAGACTTTAAAATATCATGATCATGTGATTTAAAAATCATAAAAATATAATAAATCTGATCAGTATAAAATAAAATAAAATAAAATATATTGAGTATTTGTCTCTATTTTTTAATTCAATCTCATCTGAAGAGACACATTTGAGTTTATCATTTTATAATTTCTTTCATTTTTGATATCAAGGATATTTCAAATATTTTTTAAAATATTTTCTTTTTTACACACATAAAAAATATTTATTTCCATAGGATTATGCTTCTGTAGTGTTTTAAATATTTCATATTTGAATTTTTTTTAATTTTATTTTGTCACATGTGATCATGTCTTATATTCCAAAGACCATTTTATTATGTCACACTATTGTAAAAAAATTAATTATCATTATAAATATGGAATTAATTTTTACTTTTATGATATCCATTTATGATGATTTATGTATCTTTATTTTTTAAAAGGACACATCTATTAATCTAGAATATCACAACATATCATTTTTCACAATATTAAAAAATAATCAACATATTTTTCCTCAAAAAATTAATATAGTGATCCTCACTAGATTAATAATTATTATCATTATTTTTTAGGCTTTTAACACATTTCAAATTAAAAATATATCACTTACAAAAGTGAGTATATTTACACTATTACTATAGATATACTCCATGTGATATTTTTTTTAGTTTTAAATTATTTAGAACTATTATCAATGTTATATAATTTCTTGCATGGCCGTAATTTTATACCACCCAAACTGACAAATATTGTTCTTAAACACTCATCCTCTCTTAAGAGTGTTATTTTTTCCCTACTTATTTAATTTTATATGATATATTTCAATGGAATTTCATTATTGATCACATATATTATATACTTACTTATGATAATTTAAATCATTATGATATTTTACTTTCTATCTTCAATGTTATCTTATTGGACTCGATAACATAACTATTGAATCCACCCCAATTAATGGGTTTCTTTTTATAGTGGGAGGGATGTATTATAACAACACAATTCTTATTTGTGTCCTAATACTCAAATTATTTTCAAATTATTTTTTAATTAAATATCTTTGGATGGAATTTTTATTATTTAAATTCCTCTCTTTGAATATTATTTAAATCCAAACTCCATGATTTTAAATATAATTATCATTATTAAAATTTTCTTCTAAAAAATTGTATTTTCCATTTTATTTATCCACAATAAAATTATTTCAATCGGTCACTATGTCACAACCCGTCCTCTGGGCCTGTGTCGTGACTAACCCAAGCCCGCCTTCCATAGGCTAGGGGCTGGTGACTAGCACCAAGGTGTAAATCCCGTAAAAAGAGAAGGAATTTCCTTTGAAAAGTAAACCACAAACACCACAAAGCAAGAAGGCAGAAGTAAACACTACGTAAAAACTGGTACAATAGTACGTGCGAAAAAGTAAGTGGGCCAGTATACAAACCCAAACTGAAAATAAAGTACAACTGGAAAGGGAAAACAACAACTGAAAAGTAAAGCCGCAACGTCAAGTTGTCCACTGGAAATCCCACCTGAAGGGTGGGTACAGAAAGTCTCCACTGCTCCTCGGGTCCAGCCGACCGCTCCGAGTATGTCCCGCCCAGTGGTCCACCTCCAGGTACCCTCCTTCTCCACAAGCCTCCACCACGATCAGCTCTATCCTTTGTCTGCAACCAACACAACGTAGTACGGGCATAACCCGTGCAGGGGTGTGTATAAGCTACTCAGTAGGGACCCCGAGACCCCCAAAGGTCTCCCAGAATCCATAAAGGATAACCACAAAGAATATATACGATCACGAAGTAACATCTGACACTCCTTAGGTATATGCCCATACATATACCTAAGTCATCAATTCTCGCTCGGCTCCAACATCTGAGCTCAAATACAACCCAATCCACATAGGAAAACAAAACGTAAATCCACACAGGATAGCACAACACAATCCACATAGGAATGAAAAACATAAATCCACAAAGGATAGAACAACACAATCCACATAAGAAAAGCAAAATAGGATTCAGCTCACACAGGTACTTCTTCGTATGACGTTAGAGATGATTAGATGTTGCCACGGATTCATCTAAGCCGTCAGACCCACAAAGGATCTGTAGGTACTAAATCCCGTAATGACCCACACATAATCGATCATGAAGTTGAACCCATAGCTACTTGGAAAATCCTTATCAATCAAGTACAGTGGTTATGCCGCTACAACCAAGCGTGTCCCTCTTACCTTGGACCGCAGTAGTACTCCACCTATCGAGTACCGTGGGCCTGCTGCTACAACCAAGTGCTTCCCACCATGGGTCTGCCGCTACAACCAAGCGCTCCCCCTCATAGCCTCTATAGGTACTCCTTCTGTTGAGTACCACGGGTCAGCCGCTACAACCAAGCGCTCCTCCGTCGTGGGTCTTCCGCTACAACCAATCGCACCCCCGTGCTGCTAAAACCAAGCGCTCCTCTGTCGTGGGTCTGCCGCTACAACCAAGTGCTCCTCCACCGTGGGTCTGCCGCTACAACCAAGCGCTCCCCACTTGGATATCCATAACACACCGAGTCGTTCGATCAGTAGTCGTCAAGTCTCAACCGGCTCTAGGGTTTCCTCACACAACATGCTCATTCCGGGAGGGTCCACTCCACGAGCTAAGAGGTCGATGCATCAACTGACATGTAGTCTGGAGTTGATGTATCCCAAGATGTACCGTAGTGGTCACTGCTGAAAACACGGAGGATTCCCGTACTGTTTTCATTATCGTCGCAGTCGCAGCCAGCTCTTGGGTTCCTGCAGACAACAAGTTTGTTCGGGAGGGTCTGCTCCACGAGTCGAGAGGCTGATACATCAACTGACACAATGTCCGGAGTTGATGTATCCAAAAGTTCTGTATCGTCAACAGGAACTCAACGCCGCAGACGGCGCGTCAATCGAACGCCCGTTCTGAGAGTTATTGGCTTTTTCGTCCCAGCGGCCCTGTTGGTTTTTAAGGAAAACCCAACCCGACCATACTCCACCTGTGTCCAAACCTCGGGAGGAGTAAGTAAAAAGATCCGTCTCACTCAGAGGAATTCAACAAAGCTGACGGCACGTCAATCAGACGTCCGAAGCTCAAGATATGATTTTTTCCGCTCCGAGGGCCCGGTTGGTTTCGTGTACGAACCAACCCGGCCGAACACAAAGTATTCTGAAACCTTGAGTGTGATATACCAAAACGAACATCTCGATCCAAGGATCGCATCGCCGCTGACGACGCGTCGTTTGGAGGCCCGTAGCTTAAGTTATAGCAAAAGACTGAAAAGGCCTTGAAACGGGGGGTCTAGGCCCGGACCGACCCGGCCCAACACCCTTGGGTCGGCCCGACCCGGCCAGGGCGCGACCTGGCCCGGAGGGTCGGCTCGGCTCGGCTCGGCCGAGGGGCCGAGCAAGGGAAATCTGGGGGTGGGGGCGCGCTGCCCCCGCGTGATGGATCCGCGGCCCCAACCGGGCCGCCTCTCGCCAACGGACGCGGCAGCCGGCCACATCCCTGCTTCGGTTCCGCGCGGCCAAGGAACTGCACCCCGCCACCGCGGTTTCAGCCGCGGCGGCTCCTTCCGACGATGCACCGGGGCGCCGCCGCCTCCGGCTGCCAGCGCCGCCAGTGGAGTCCGCGGACCACCGGAGTTGCTTCGGTGGTCCGATTTCATTTCCGTCTGCACCGTAGCTCATCCCGGGTCCCGTTATTCACTGAGGAATCAAAAAATCGTCTCTGCGGCCCGTTTTTTCGTCATCCGCCGTTCCACACACCAAGAACAAAGGCGGTGGGTTCGGACTTGTTCGTTGGTCTGCACCCACCGCGTTAGCGGTTTGAAACAACCCATAATTCCCAGTAATTGATAAACAACGATCCGCAATAATAATCTGAGGACCAAATTATTAATTGGTTGGTCCGCGTTCTTGCCTTGGATGAAAAACAAACATGGGTAATATCATTTTCAAAATGACCCCTACCTCAACATCGTCGTCGGGCGTGAGTTCGTCACGGAATTGACCGTCGCAGAAGAAAAAGGATCGTCGCGTCGCGGAAGGGCATCGCTGTCACGCGGTACTCGGCATCACGTAGACAAACTCTCAAGATGCCGATCGAAGATTGTCGCGGGGATGGAACGTCGCGGAAGAAGCATCGGCATCGCGGTACTCAGCATCGCGTCGATCTCTGGGGGTCTGGCGTTCTTCATCTCCCTTCGTCGGAGTCCGGCGTTCTTCGCATTCTTCACGTTCTTCGCGTTCTTTGCATCCTTCTCGTCCTTCATGTTCTTCGCGAAGGAGGATGAAGATCTTTAGAGATTCTCCAAAGGTTTAACACAACCACCAGATAATAAAATAAGTCCTCATCTTATTTTATTATCAACTAAGATTTTGAAAACCAAAGATAAGTAACGAACAATTAATTCATAGAATTAATTTCAACGAACTAACCTCCCAATTAACAGGGGCATTAAGAATTTTGAAAACACGTCAGTTGAATTTCATTTAATAGGGGTTTTTTTCGGTGCATTACTTAGCGGAAAAGAAACGTTGGGGCTCGTGCGGGCCCCATCTCACAAATAACCTACCAAGAGGGTAGGATATTTTGGGTTCCACCCTATCCGCTTCAACTCTGCTTAAGAAGCTTTAAGTGGCTTTAAACGGCTTTAAGTAAAATAAAATAATGTTTGCCATACCACATTATATTATTTCTTAACATAAAGGCCAAAAATTAAAAAAACCACACCCGAGCAAATGCAACTCCGGAAGAGGCATTTCTAAGTAAATACCGGCGCTGCGATTCCATCGGTGCCCTCGGAATTCAATTCCGAGCACCGGTTCAAATGTTAGAAAACCCCGCTCGTTCATTCACTGAACATACCGAGCCAAACTTTTGAAAATGATTCCAGGCACACCAGGCCTCAGAATCAGGTGCCGTCAGAAACTGCATTCTTGTAAAATTCCAATGAAAATTAAGGAAAAAATTTCCTTGAAATTTACAGGTCTTTACACACTATTTTATATAAGTTCTATAACAAAAATAGGATGAAAATTTTGGTGTTTTACCTTTCTTCTTTAGTAATGAAATCAATATGCATTCAGTACATGCATTTATAAGTTTATAAGGTTAAGTATTTTTCATCATATTTATTTAGTATCATAGGATAATATATATTATATTTAATTGAAACAAGAATCTTCTCCAATATTTTAAATAATTCACTAAACTAATTGAAATTTTTTCACACTCTACCGACGAATTAAAAACAATATTTTCTTAATTGATCATTTTTATCGCATAAATTTTAACAATTCATTATTATAAATAAATATTTAATTATTTTTAAAAAAGAAATTATCTATCAAATTAATATTTTCAATGATTTCAATGATCATTATCACATAACCCACATTATTATACATTTTTTACATGATAATTAATTATTTAATTGATTATTTAAAAGAATCAATATCACATCTAAAAGATTATTTATCCCATTTATGATTTATGTATTCTTTGAATCATAATAAATGTTCTATTCATAAACTGAAATTTGTATATGAAACTTCTTCCCTATAATATTCTCTACTAATTTATAATTTTCTAGTGTATACTTGGGATTTGACTGATTTTTCTATAAATCCATGAGTACCAAAAAACGTTGTAACCATATTACATATTAGTACATGGATCAATTACTGATCAATGTAATGGTGAGGAGGTTGATGCAGTATAGAGAGAGTATGAATGTAAATCCCATAAAAATAAATTACAATTTTTAAGCACCGATTTTACATAGTGGATGCATCATTGGAGTTAATAGATTTTTATTCCACTAACAAATTAATCATAATATTATATGTGATGGTAAAGGTTATATATAGTCCAATAATATGGTTTAATTTCCAATGAAATATGTTAATTAAAGTACATGGAGAATAATATCATCAATAAAAAATGGAAATATTGAATGATAATCCTCTACCTTATTATGAAAAAACTGATCCAATGAATGATATAATGATACAATCCTTTTAAATTTATCACTACATGACATAAAGAACATAAATATACATTGATAAAATACATGTAACTTAAATAAATAGTTCCTTTTTAATAATTGTATCATAATAATTTAATGTGAGGTAAAATAAATCTTTATTTTATTCTCAATAACAAGGTCCTAAATCGCATTGATCCCCTAAAAAGTGTGGGATAACCTGAGTAATACATAGAAAAATGGGGTGACCTGAAATCCTAGTAATGTAAGACAAATGATAAGAAAACATAAAATGTTAGTTAAAATAATACCAAGATATCATAAATAGAAGTCTCATGAGTAATCTCATAGAAGATGAACACAATGAACATGGTATCAAAAGATCACAGTAGCATATCAAATGTGGAAGAACAATAAATAAGGAAATAAAAATATGTAAATGGTAACTACCAAGAAAAAATCACACAATGGAAAGAGTAACATAATGGATTATATTTACACTATAATACCATACATGACATATCATGGGACTAAAGCTGTACCAAACGCATTGAAGTAGAATTTGGGCAGACCCATCATAACATGTTCATGATCTATGTGTTCCACATGAAGGAAATCAACCAAAATTCACAAAAAACAATAAAACCTATAAAAATAATGGGTTACATAATCTTGTGTCATATAATATTAAACAAAAATTTCTTAATGAAACCATTTGATATATGATTATAAGGCTTTTATTTTTCAACCAAAGGAAGTGAGAATAACTATGTATCTTTTTGTGAAATATATATATATATATATATATATTATATGAAATCATGAAATATATTTTTTCCATTTGATGAAAGTTATTGTTAAATGATTACAAAAATTCTTTAGGAAAAAAACCTTTTAACATTGAGTAACATCAATGGATGTTATCTTAGATGGAAACTAATTTTTAAAGATCACATTGAACATTGAAGGAGAAAAATATCCATTCAATTTACAAAACACATATAGAAAATATAAAAAATTCTACTAATTTAAATAAATAATGTTCTTGGAAATAACCTTTGATTATAAGGAATGAATATTTAATACCTTTAGTGGTAATTAAGGCAGAAACATTCTGTTTATGCGAAATCTCATAAAAAGTAAAAGATTTAATTCACATTTTGGTATAAAAAGTAAACATTTACACTTATTCTGAAAATGATACAAAGTTAAATTTGATAAAAAATTTTAAAAATCATATAATGTGTAAAAATGATTTTAAATATTTATTGTAAAACACATTTTCAAACATTGTTTTAATACATGTGTTTGGAAGAAAATGGATTTTTTCCCAAAGATGTAAATGACGTAATATATTCTTCATTATATTTAATAAATAATTTTTTTAAGTAAAAAATTGAGAAATATGGTATTATCACATGAAAACATCATAATAAAAATTGGATATTAAATTTAATTGTGTTTATTATATAATGATAAAATAATTTTTATCGATAGAAATTCAAGAATAAGTAATCATTCTAAAATTGAGATTCAACTATAATAACCTACCACATTAGTAACATTTGAATCAAAACATCCCATGAATGAAGTAGATAAATTGTAACCTAAAATATAATTATTTTGGATTGATTAATGCTATAATATTTGGATTTGTAGTATATACACCGTTCAATAAATTTATTTGTATAAAATAACATGTGCCTTATAGAATGAAATCTTTGTAGAAAACCTTGCAATGTTCATACCATTGAGTTTAGTGGTAATAAATTTGGTGAATATGTGAAAAAAATATAGATCCATTTAAATAATATAAGAAATAAAACATATGGAAATCAAAATTTATTTCAGATATTTTTTTTATATAATATAATAAATGAAGTAGTCGTATAACCTAATGAATGGAAATTGAGTTTTGAAACCCCTTAACTCACTCACCCCTTTAGTTGAGTGGTATTTAATAACATATATAGTGGTTTTTAAAAATTTATTTAATTAAAAAAGAAAAAATTCTTATTCTTAATATCACAAATGAATGTTTTTTAACATCTAATTTCTCAGCAGATAAATATTATTCATTATCACTATTATTTCTGGTTTTAATTTCCACATTTTATCATTTCATTTTTATCATGAAAGATCTGAATTTTAAAATTATGTTATAGATAAAAATAAATAATGTTATTATTTTTATAAATATAATTTTTTCATTATAATTATATATATATTTTATATTTAATTTTTAATATGGAGAATGAATGACATCATTTTTTAAGATGGTTGGCCATACATATATAAGGAAGATGTCAGAAATTATTTATTTATTGAAAGGGTAATGAACAGGATTGTAAATTAATTTTATAAAATCAATACCATGTCATATATATCTCATATATTCATTAAATTTATTTTTTATTTCCGTCCTTTTAAATCGTTACTGAAAAACAAATAGATTCCTATTGTGAGGTGATTTCCTTCTGCACACATGAGTAATGTTATCATATATTACAATGAATATAATATAATAAGTTATATATGATATTATATTTCTAAAAGAATAATTATATCATAAAAATATTAAAAAAAAGATTGGATACATCACTGTATACAGGCATGATAGGCAGTGATGGAAAACGAATTACAGTGGTTCATGAGGAGGTAGTTTTTCCCACACATGGCCAGTGGATTTGTTTCCCAGTGGAGGGAGTGGAGATGGTTGTAGGTAATATCAATAAAAAAATATATTTCAGTTTATAAAAGATAATGAGTTTATGATATAATCATGTTTTTATAAGGATTCATGTTCATGAAAAAATACAAAAAAATCATGGTTAATGACATTACCAATTATCCAGAAAACATTTTTTTTCACCAAAAAACATTGTATATTAGGTTTGTGATAAATAACAGGTTGAAATGATTTTTTATGGAATTAATTTAGAGATTTAAAATTTAATATTCAGAAAAAATGTCTTCTAGAAGTGTGTAATAGAATGAAGTGGGTGGCCATTTATAAGTGGGGGAGAGGAAACACATTGAATTTTTAAAAATAATGAATTAAACCCACGTTTTTCTCATGAAAAAAGGAAAAAAATAGGACTTTTTATAAGACTAGAATATATATGGTCTAAATATGACTTCAAATTAAGAAATAAAAAAATTTTGTGTCATTTTTATGCCTTATCATTTTTGTTTAACACCATATAAATGTGTTTTCACTTTAAACGCAATATTTTTTTTAATTTTAATAACTATTTATTATTGTTACAAATTTATTTGGACTTAGTAGATATTATAATATATGATGATTCCAAATATGGTATCAATATTTTCAAATTATATTAATATATGTGTTTGAATTTAGTATTACATTAAAGTTATAGTCGTGTAGAAAAATTGTTTTTCCAAAAGAAACACTTTCAAAAGATTAAAATGTATTTATAACAAATTTAAATATGAAATTGATTCAAATGAACATATTTTTAACAATAAATATATAATTATACTAATTTTACCTTATAATCCAAATAATATAATATGGAAATAATATATTATTTATACAAAAGGTGGATTTTAGTATATTTTATTATTTTTTATTAATCATTAACAAATGAAACATTTTATTATAACAAAAAAAAACTAACCATAATATAATTTTGATATAATTGTTTTAAAAAACAATTTTATAAAATAAATGTTCTAAAAATGATTAAAATTAATTTTAAAATATGTGTGTAATCTATGTCTAAACTATATTTTAGTAAAATATGGGTTTTTTTAAAAATATTTCTTTTTATGTTAAATGCTTCTTATTTTACATCAAATCAAAATATAATTGTTGGATAAATTTTATACATGTGAAAACCATATTATTTTCTGAATTTAGTTAGTCTTTTTATTCCAACCAACATAATGACTAGGTTACAAAGACCAAGTTTAAATATAGATAATTTAATAAAGAATCAGCTTTAGATTAAACAAAGTGATGTGTGCACCCAAACATATTAATTAATATTAACTTTTTAAAAATTTAATATACCTTGTAGTCGTGGGGTGTTAGATTCTATTATAAGACTTGTTTTTTCCTGTTACATAAACAATTGAACAATTTGTTTCTTTTTAAAATCACAAGGTTTTACATTCTACCCCCTTAAATAAATTTCATCCCTCTGATTTAATCATGATATAAAAACCAAGGGTTTTAAAATTTAATTATTTAGAAACCCAAATCATAAAAACTATTAATAAAAAATTCCATTATAAAATTGGAAATGGAAATATGATATTCATCACATTACTGGGATTCCAAAAAATAATAAAATGGTAACAAGTGATTATATAGATATGGTAGAAAAATAATATAAGAAAGAGTGATATAGATCATCTATCTCAAGGAATCGAATGACCTATGGAAATTTAAGGACCTCAAAAACATAAATATATGTTAATTTAAAATAAAATTTGATTCAAAATATATGGAGTTAATATGAAAATATACTTTTAATTATACTTCTATTAAATTATTGGAGTTCTTTTACATGACAATAACATAATGAAATATTGTTACAAGATCTATTTTTTTAAGAAGAAAAATATAATCATTTGGTAGTACTTTAATCAATTTATACTTCATATCATACTCAAACAAATTAATATCCTGAAAATTAAATTTTTAGTCTTGATGGGTTAAAATGAACTTCTAACATATCACATAATCCTATAAAAAATACAACAACGTTTTTACTCATGTCTTTAATAAAACCAAAATGGTTAGAACAAGTCTTGTAATGACCAAAACAATTATAATTTTTCCCTTTTTATTTAATTACATTTTTTATTAAGTAATAAGTTCATAGAAAACACATGCACATATTTGCTTTTATTATGTCATATCAGATATCAATAACCATTTATCAAATTTAATGTTCATAATATTTATTTGGAACAAAGATAATATGAATAGTATAAATATAGGATTTTAACAAATCCAATTAATTAGAAAACTAAAGTGATGAGCTAAACCATTAGGATCATACCATATCATACCCATTTATCAATGGTTCCAAGGAAGATAGAATCACTGAGATTTTACCTTGACCATGCCCAAGATGTGTTCCAACAATATAAGCAAGAGAGAACCCAATTACAAGAGATATTCAATTTGATCAAGGTTATAACCCAAACCATGTTCTTTGAACCACCAAGTGAATGTATCCCCATCGGCTAACATTACCATATAAAAATATTCAATGTATTAAAGGTATACGTATCAAGAAATTAGAAAGATTTGTTTTGAATTTTTTTTAAATAATAATGAATATATTTTCATCATATTATTATAAATTTTTAAATGAATTTTATTTTGATATAATTGAACCCAGATATTTTTTTTGGTAAAATTGAAATTCAATAAATGAATATATTTAGATAAATTAATCGATATTTTGAATTAGTTATTATTTTAATAAAATATTATCTTTAATTATGTTTTATTAAATTTTATTTATCATATAATTTTTATGATGTCAATTTTTTTAAAAGGGATCAAAAACTGGTATTGTAAAAAACAACATATTTTATCAATAAATAATGATTATTATTTTAAATGTAAAAATTCACATATTTAGAAAATTATTTATATAAAATAAATATAATTTTTGGAATCAAAAAACTAAAATTATCCAAGGGTGATTTTTTCATTATTTTATGAGACAGTCAAATTTTTGGGTAAAAATAAAATACTCTATAAATATACTATGTGTATTATGAAATAATAATGACCCAAAAGAGATGTAATAAAAAATATAAAGGGTATCATGGAAAAATATATGTATTTATTTTAAAATATTTTTATATTACATTTTTTGATTATTTTTATAAATTCATTATGAATCCTCCAAAACATGTATTATATTTTAATATTGTAGAATCATTTCTTTTAGTGTATTACTCACCTTCGAATAATCACAACAATTATATAATTATATATTGAAATTTTACTTATAAAATAATTAAAACCACATAAATTTGGAGGAATCCAAGGGAATGTTTTTGGTTTTAGTTAACTTTTATATAGAGACCAAAACCAATGTTTGAGAAATAATAAAGAAAACCCTATTCCTTTCCAATATAAACCCACAAATTCCCCCAATTCACAATAACAAAATTTCCACAAGCAAGTCCCTACTATACCCTCCCATATCTAGAGTACTACCAAGGTTCCCCAAACACATATGATTCTCCTCCCAAGTATTTTGAGTGACACACTCAAGTAAAATATCCTCACCTTATCTTCTTTATTAATGTTAATTTATTATCATATGTCTTCTATTTACAATTAATAATGATGGGATATGAATTTACAATTCCGTATTAAATAAAATTTTGGGTCTAAATGATGAGATACATATTTCTCTTTCATCATACAATTTTATAAATTTTTATGTGACACCATTATGCTGCCGAAATTTCATCATAATTTTACCATGCCAAAACCATTATGTAGTGAATACCATAACCATTTCCTATAAACAGTATTCACATTTCTAAACATATAATTATTTTTATGTGGGACTTATATGTTAATATTCCAAAATACATGATATTGGGATAAATTATGACGATGAATGAATCCATGTTGTATGATCACTGTGGCACACTTGAGCATATGAATGAAATGAATATGAAGGGTGAACCCTGAATTATACAACACTCCAATGAATTGGTCAATTCGTTGTCTCATGAGATTCCATGTTGGTATCAAGAGTGAAAATAATTCCTTTATGGGAAATTTTCCATCTTTATGCCTTGGTAGTTATTCATAACATATGATTATGATGTAGTGTTTTAAGATGTTATGACATATCCCATGTTATTATGTTATATCTTGTCTTATTGTTCAAATTTATGAATCTCACCCATTTTATGCTCCACTCATATACCTATTATATAAAATGTATTATTATATTTATATTAGACGATTTTTATTTCCCTTAATTGGTTTCATATCTCACCCATTTCTTATGTATGTTCCATGGTTATCCCATGCATTTTTAAGTACAAAAAAATATTATGATCACGTTAAATAAGGGTTCAATAATGATTTTTTTATTCCGTGTTATATGTTGTTATGTAATGTGACTATTTCACAAATAAACTATACTTCTAGATAATTTGGGTCATATTAATTTTAATTTTATCTTATAAGTCATGTTTTAATTTTTATCAATGGGAATGGTTGTCCTAGTTTGTATTAGAGGCAAATTATTTATTATTTTTGGTATTTGGAATAAAAAAACTAGATAACTACATAGGGATATGAATTATTATAAGAAAACATCCTTAAAGTTTAGTATGTATAAATTATTTTTTTTATCACGAAAATATATCCCTATTTGGATACTATAATTGGATGTGGTTCTTTAACATATATACTTAGGGGTATCAACTCTGATAAGATGTATCCATCTTGAATCATCGTAACCTGGTACATGCCAATGGGAATTGTTGTGCATATAGTTTGAAACTCTCAGGGACATGATTCGAAAAAATAATAATCTCATTACGATAAATTATTAATAGAACAAAAATATTCAAATAAAAATATGTATTTGGAAATATATCATGGATAAGATTGATTGAAGCCTATAAAATCATAAGATAATAAATAAATAAATTCTTCATTTTATCCCTATAATGTTATTGGATTCCATTTTATGAGTTCAATAGTTTAATTTTATTGATCCCTAATTTTCCATTGGTTCTTTTTAATTCCCTAAAAATTAGGAATCTGGTAAAAAATAAATGTAATTGGAAATTTGATGACTTCCCAAAAGAGATTACCAACCCGATGGGAGTACGAATATAAAACATTATAACATTAATATCTCAACTAAATCAGGTACATAATAGAATTCTCAATCCGAATGATGGGAAAAATTTCCATAAGAATTAACAAGTTAAATTTGAGGGTTTTATGTGCCAAAAGCCTCTAAAATTTGATGGATCCACTCAATTTAGAATATCTTCTTCATCCATCAATGATTCGAACAAAATAATGTTCTACTAATAATTTATCATATGGATGAATAAGATTAACAATGGTGGACATTGATCATTAATATAAATATTGAGGAAGAGATCGAAGTAATGGGGTGAAAAGAATTCATGAAAAAATTGATAAATATTTTACTCACACTCTATGACTTAAGATGGTAAGGGATTTTCAATACCTCAATAAATATTAATAAGTATATATCAGGGAGCATGAGGATACTATAACATGACTTGAACTATACACCATAATATTTTTTGTTACCCATGACTTTATGGTTGACAACTTATTTGGTCGGATAATACCCAGTTAATGATAATCCCTAGAAATTCGAGACATTGAAAGCTATGAATAATTTTTTTGACATTCCCTCAAAGTTGAAATGAAGGTTAGAGAATCTAAAGTGTATCATAGAGATAAGAAGTGTAAATTCAGGTATAATTCTAGTGTTTTTGTGTATAAATATAATATTTCTATGAAATTTCAACGTCCCACCAGTCAAAAGTTCAGAAATAATCACCATTGAAATTTCAAAAAACGAATGAGGAAATGATTTAGGAGCAGGAAGGAAGGGAACATTTATAGTGACTACATGAAAAAGAAACTAGATAATGCGACATAGGAAAATGGTGATCTGTTCAATCCTCACCACATTGTTTATTTCTTCAACTACAAGGAACCATGAAACTTTTCAAACAAATTCACAAAGCTAATGGTGTTCTGAGACAACCATCATCATCCAAGGTAGATAGGGAAATATTTTTCGATCAAAACCACTAAGGTGGATCCCAAAAACAATGTGGTGACATGAATGATAGTTATTAATTCTATAATAGAAAACATATATTATGATTCTAGTTCTATGCATTCCTTCATATTAAAATTGGTTAGTGGAACTATTCAAAAAACACCACCAATCACGGAAGTAGAGTTGTTGGTGAAATCATCAAATGGGTGAATTATTACATCCCATGTATATATATATAACCATATAAAAATTTATGTGTTGTAGATCCTAGTGACCCTTTTCCATACTACATATGATGCAGTTTTGTTTAATTCTTGACATGGATTGGATTTCCGTATATAAAGCCAACATAAATTTATGTGGGAAGGAAATCACTCTCTATATTGAGAATCATCCCCTGAATTTTTAAAAGTGGAAGGAGGAGGATGAACCTTATTTAGTCACAACATCACAATAATGGATATTATTAAGTTAAAATCAAGTAAATATATCTGATATGATAGAGTCTAAGGAAAGAATAATCCATGAAGACATGAATATTATGCGGGGATATGATGATGTTTTTCTTGAGGAATTCCCTAATATTCCTCATAGCCATGAGATTAAATTTTCAATCAATATTATACATGGGGAGTTGTCATTTTTGATGATTTCATATAGAATGTTTGTTATAAAAATTTAAGAGATAAATAATTAATGATAATATAATCTATATATAGGGTTCATATGCCTAAGGGATCAACTGTGGAGTGCATTAGTCATCGTTATCTAAAAGAAGGATTGGTTAATGCGGCATTTCATTGATTATGGTGATATCAAAAAGATCAGAATAAAGATCCTGTATCGTCTTCTAGAGATTAAGGAATTGTTGCAGCAGATAAATGGAGCATAATACATCTCTATGGTAAATGCTTTATTGATATTTTATCATGAAAGGGAGAATAAAGAAGATATCCCGAATCCCTCTGTTTTGTACAATGTACGAGAAATATAAGTTCATAGTAGTTCCATTTAGACACATGAATGCTCCATCAATCATTGTGAACATAATTAATTGAGACTTCATATATTAACTAGACCAATTATCAGAATTATTTATAGATGAAATTATTATATAATAAAAAACAAAGAAGGAGGATGAGGAAAATATTAGCATTTTTCTAAATACCATGCTAATTATGAATAATTATGAAAAATACAGAAAATTTGATTTTTGGTAAAAGGAAGTCTTATTCATGTGGAATATCATAAGAAGAAATGGGATATATGTGGACCCTTCAAAAACATTAGAAAAATAATTATTTTCAAGCCTAACATATGTGACATATATTTGTAGTTTCCATGGATTAGCTTAGTAATATCATCAGTTTGTGATAAATTTCATACGAATTTCATACCTGATAATAAATATAACACTGAAGGGATTCAATTTATCGTGGAATGATGAATTTGAAGTAATATTCATGGAGGTGAAATGGAGGATAAGAAATACCTCTATTTTCACCCAACCCACTAGAGGATAACCATTTGTGGTGTTCAACGGTTCTTCGAAGAAGGGCTCAGGCGTTGTGCTAATATAGACCTATAATGTCATAGCCTATTCTTCAAGGAAGATGAATGTTCATGAAAACAATTACACAATTAATTATCTGTAGATGGCTATAGTAATGTTTTCATTGTAAAAATTATGGTATTACCTATTATTAGAGATGTGTGAAATATATTCAGTTATAAATTTCACAAATATATATTCACCTAGAATGAGTTGAATACGCACTATCAAAGTCGATTTGAGATGATTAAGTACTATGACTACTAAATGCACAACTATATTCCTAAAGAGAACAATGTATTGGATGATCTAAATAGAAAGGATCCAAAAATTATATCATTTTTGAGAATTGAGATGGATATGATCTTATTTGATTTCAAAAGGATTGATATGGGAATCATTAAGGAAGGACCTTCATCAATCCATTAAAAATAATTTATAACCATCCATTCTAGAAATGATAAAGAATGATCAGATAAATATTGTGGGAATTTAGAATAAAGTGAAAATTATACGTAAAGAGAAATTCTCAGAGTTCAATGTTATCAAATATGGACTTTTGAGAATTGAGTCGACTATATATTACATCAAATCCCGAGTTAATGAAGGATATATTAGATGTTTCTCATACCTCAACATTATACATCTAACTAAGTAGTAAAATTATGTAACAAGATCTCTAATAAAAATTTTGGTGGATCAATATAACTTTAGCACAATTAGAGAGGATTTATAACTAGATCAGAATGCATATATATAACTTAGATAAGTGGTAAGGAAGTCGAGAGTACCACTATCAATTATATCTAATCAAGATTCAAGATTCACTTTAATGTTATTGAAAATTATCAAATATTTTCTATGCACTATCTTAATAATAACCCTGACAAATCAACCACATACTAATGGAAATTCTTAGAGAACTAACCAAACAGTAAAGGAAATCTTGAGTACATGCTCAATTTACATAAACAAAGGATGAGATCAACATCTATATCTAGTCTAGTAATTATACCACAAAATTTTTTACTCAAGATACCAAATGACTCCCTATAAATCTATTAATGGGAAGAGGTGTAGAACACCTACAAGATGGGATGATGTTTGGGAATGAAAACTAAAAGGTCATGAAATATGTGAGAAAACTGATGAAATTTTTATGGTTTTCCAATAGCTCCTCAAGGCTTCTTTGATTAATAATAGAGATGTTATGATAATCATCAACAAGGCATATAGTTTGATGTTGGAGACATGGTATTACTCCAATTATCTCAATGTAAGAGGATCCATATATTTGGGGAGAACTAAAAGCTATGTATTGAGTATATAGGCCCCATAATAATCTGTGATCGTGTTAGAGTTGTGCCATATCAACTAACACTTGATTCTAGCCTATCTCAAGTACACAATGTATTCCACGTATCCCCCATTATGAATAACACACCATAACCGAAACATGTACTCAATCCACAGGTTGTACCATTACATAATTATTTTACCAATTAAGAGAACATGGTGAAAATCATAAATTATAGAGAAAATTCTACGAAATTAGATAATGAACCATGTCATAGTGATGTGGTGAAACGAAAAGTTTGATGAAACAATGTGGGGATGGGAAGAGGTGACGAAATTGATTTACCCACATCTGTTTTAATGTGGGGATAGAATATTTGGAAGGTTATATTTCTTAAGGGGGGAGATTATATGACCCAAACTATTAATAGTATTTCATCCCTTATTATTTAATTAAATGTCTTATTATGTAATCTCGTTATAGAAATCACCTGAACAGATTTTTTTATTATACTAAATCATATTTAAATGATCATAATTTATATTTAATATTGAAAATACAGTCATTGAACATCGATCATATGATTAATGTAAAAATATGGGTTTAAAAATCCAATTGAAACAGATCGTCGAATTGATGACCTCAACCAATATGACCAAACCCTTTGATATCCATCTGTCAGATATTACAAGGGAGATTGGATCACTGGGAATTTCCCATAAACAATCCCAAGATCAAATCTAATAACACAAGCATTATAGAAACTCTTTATGGGAGAATATGATGTTCATCAAAATCACAACCCATGCCATGGTCTCTAAACCAGCCCTTGAAAGTATCACCATCACCCAAGAGACTATTTTTTAGTTTTTTGATGAATCAATGAGATATGTATCAACACCCCAATAATATGATAATTCACATTATTTTTTAACTAATAATGAATATATTTTCGTCAAATTATAGTGACTATATAAATGATTTTTATTTTCATATAATAACACGCAAATAATATTTTTTGTAATATTTAAATTATATTAAGGAATTTATTTTAATGAATTAATGGGGTTTTAAAATAAATACTATTTTAATAAAATATCATTAATAAATGCAGTTTATTAAATATTATTGATCATATAATAATTATGATTTCCAATGTAATTTTTACGAAGGTTTAAAAACTATTATTGTAAAAACAAATTTCTCAATAATTATCAATTTTTACATAAAAAGTGAAAATGAAAACATTTAGGAAATTATTTATATTAAATAAATTTTATATTTGAAATTAATACATCGAAATTATGAAACAGTGTAGTTTTTAATATTTTCTGACATAGTCGAATTTTTGAGTAAACATTAAATATTATATAAATATTATTTGCATATTATGAAATCATAAAGAAATAAAAGGGATAAAATAAATACCATAAATTTTATCCATGACCAATTCATCATTTTAACTTTAAAATAAAGTGATTTTGTTTTTTGAACAATTTTATAAATTCTTGATGAATCTTCCAGTACATGTAATATATTTTAAGGTTGTTGAATAATATGTTTAAGAGTATGACTCGCCTTAACATAATAAATAGAATTATTTTATTATATTCATAACTTTTCCATATAAAATATTTAGAAACATCGACATGTTATAGAAACCTTGGGAAAACCCATGGAACATTTTTTTGTTATTTTATTATAAAGAATCCAAAAACCTGTGTTTCAGAAATTATAATGAAATACCAACTCATTTCCTATACAAAATCACCCATTCATCTATTTATCTTCAAAAAAAAATTAGATCAGGTCCTTATTCTTACATCCCTTCTCTTGAGTCATTCAAAGGATCCCCCAAGCTCTTAATAAGATCATCCCAAGCATTTGGATGACACACTCAAGTAAGGGATCCTTACATTATCTTTTATTTTAAAGTTTCATTATTATTTTATACCATATATTAATAATACATAATGATTGTATATGACATTCCATGTCCATATTAATACCCATTTAATTAAAAAATAATCATATACCCTTTTCACTTTCATTAACCCATTTCATAAATTGTTATCTGACACCATTATGCTGCAAATATTTCATTTTTTTCCCTTGCCAAAACAATTGTGTAGTGAATATAGTACCCATTTCTTATCAAAGGTATTCCACACTATAAAATTATATTTATTTTATATTGGACGCTATTTATTTAATAAAAACATTTTGATTGTATAATAAATTATGATTATGAAAGATTTCATTTTTAGTGGTCTATGTGGAACACATGAAAATAATAATGAAATGAAAGTGGTAGATGAACCCACAATTAAATAGCTCTCCAATGAATTGGGTAATTTTTACTCTCACGATAGGACCTATAGAGATAGGCAGTGATCTTGATTCATTTATGAGGATTTTTCAATCATGTTTTCTTGGAAGTTATCCATGACATATTATTATGTTTCGGTGTTTTTATTTGTTTCCACATATCCCATGTTATCATTATATAACATATATTATTATTCATGTTTATGATTCTCACCCCATTAATGCCCAATTGATATTCCTATTTTCTATCATTTATTATTGTCTTCCTAATATTCCAGGTTTATTTCCCTTACTAGGATTTGTATCTCACCCATTTTATAAGTATTCTCCCAGGTTATCCCATGCAGTTTTATGTACGATGGAATATTATGAGAATATTAAATAATTTTTCATTAATGATGTTTTATTCCTCATTTTAAATTTTTATTTAACTTATCTAATTTTAAAAGACACTATACCACTTGATCATTTGGGGTTTTTTAGGTTTAATTTTATGTAATAAATCATGTATTAATGTGTAATAAGTTGAAAAATTGTCATATGTATTCCCATAGTTTTATTCAATCTCTAATACATTAATACTAACTCCTAATGTTCGAATTTATCTATTCCATATGTTTCTATCGATATAAAAGTTCAACATTTATAACTATAAATATAAAATTTTTCTTCTTAAATAATCCTTTAAATTTTAAAAACGGTTATTATATTTCCACCCAATAAATCATCTCCTGAAATAACATTATTCACTTAGAATCTCATTTTATTAAAACCAAAAAATGTGTGTCTAATATTTTTAACATAAAATTAACTATTACTGAATAAAACCATGATGGTAATTGTTACTCTTATGTCAATATAACATGAATACATACATTCTCAGAAAATTTACATAGTAAATATTTGTTTCTTAATTCTAATAATGAAAATTCCATTAATATATATAATTATATGTTATATTTCCTAAATCAAAATATTTAAATACTTCAAACCTTTTATGTAATAACCCAATTTTTTCAATAAAAGACTTTTGAAAATTCGTGATGTTATTCCAAAGCATGGAGTTCAGACGGCGTGCAATTATGAGGCCCGCTGTGCCTAGAATTTAATATATATAAATGTTACGTGTTTTTATGTTACGCAAGCCTGGTTAACTAAAGAAAATGTGATATCTCTTATAAGTTTGATCAAATCAGAAATATAGGACCACAGTTGGTTCTGAAACACGGTGTTTACCCTAGGCGTGACATAAAATGAGTCGGTGTGGGACGTTTGGACCTCTTGATCATTGGCGATGTGTTAAATGGATAATTAAATTGTCAAATTATTCATTTAATTGTTCAAACTTAAATAAATTCTAAACGGTAGCTCCGATTGGAAGTCTGAGGGCATGGTTGCGTTTAGAGCATGCCGTTTACCCTAGGCAGGGTGTAAAAGTTACAGGTGTGGGCCTGCTATTAGAGATGTCCCCCAGGGGAAAAATATTCATTTTAAAATAATGACTTAGTGATTTTTAATACTAGCGTTATTTTTGAATAACATTCGAATGAAAACTTGGAATGGAAATCTGATACTTCCATTAAGTTTTAAATGGGGCGTTTTTCTTTCGCGTGATATAAAATGAAAGGGTACGGTCATTACAGAATCTGTTCTTATCGTGAGAGTTTTAGTGAATTTTTATAAATTCACTTATGTGTTGGGAGGAGAAAACCCATTTTCTCTCTCTATCTCTCTATCCTGGTCTTTGGCGTTCTTCACTGTTCTTCGACGGATGAAGGAGTGATATCCATCGGAGTCTTTGCGGAAAGGAGCGGGTGCGTCGTGGACCCGTCACCAACAACGAACGACCAATCCGATGTTGTATTTCTGATAAATTTCTTCACCTTCATCAATTTTTGGTGTTTGTTTCAATTTTGTCATTTTAATTTTCTATAACTCATGAATTGGGGCGATGTTCGAACAAACACGGCCATCGTCTGAGCCCCATTCTAAAACTGTTCTTGAGCGTCCTTCGTCCCAAATTAGGACACGCAAATCTTTGATGGATCATCGAGCGAGGGGAGATGATATGATGGCCTCATCCCATGAACCCGAATTTCGACCTTGGAATCAAAATCGGACCTCCGATGAGGACCCGACGGTCCATAGAAGGGACCGCCGATGTGGGCTGGAAGGAGCAGCCGGAGGCTGCGTGCGGCCGCCACGGTGTGTCGAGCGGCGGAGCTCGGAGCCTGTGTGGCAGGTCGTTCGAAGGCGGAGCGGGAAGCGGGTTTCCGGGATGACGGAGCTCGGAGGGAGTGTGGGGCGGCGCTGGGGGTGTAGCGCCGTAGGGTACAACCAGCGCAGAGGAACAGACAGTGGTGGCACCAGGTGGCGTGCAGCGGGCTACAGTAGGCTGCGATGTTCGGTGGGACTCCGGCATGCAGAACGAGGAGGACAGAGCAAGTGGGCGGTTGGGGTGTACGAAGGTGCGTGGATGGGCAGGGGAGTCCAGAGGAGTAGCGGTGAGTCCAGGAAGAGGCGGCGAGGGCTCCGGCCTGTCATGGTCGGGAGGACCACGAGGCGCTGACCTCGGGGTGTGCGCCATGGACACAGACCTGCATACCGCAAGTCCTGTTGGGTGAGCAAGACCGGACAGTTGGCCAGTATGTTTGGAGAAAAACCAGACATGAGGAAGGGGTCTAGTGTTGCTGAGTAGGCCGTGGTTAGTGGGCCGAGGTGTGACGGGCTGGAATCGTGGTTTGGTCGCGGGCCGACGGTTTGGACCAGGCCGGTCAGGGTGAACCGGCCCAGTTAGGCCCCCTTGCATTCGGGGGGCCGTAACTTCTAAATGGTGTGTCCGTTTGACACGCCGACTATGGATTTGGATCGGACACTTCGATAAAGACTATTTAAGATGGGTTCCGGGGTTTTTGGGGTACTGTTCCCAAAGGCGGGTTACCCGAAACACATTAATTTAATAATAATAAAATATTATTAATGTTGCGATGGACCTGGGTCGTGTGCCGGACGTCCGTTTGACGTACCGTCAGAGATGAAGTGGCCCCGAAGCTGAGACAGTATTTACAAGTTGGTTCATGAACTTTGCGGGTTGGTTTCGTTGCTCGGTGGCATGAAACACTAAATGTGAAGAATTAATTAATTAATTAATTGTTGCGTCCTACCTAAATCGTTCTTGGGATTTCTGATTGAAGCGCCATCAGAAGTAGCGTGAACCTAGTCCTTGTGCGAAACTTTTAAGATGCTTTTTGAAGCATTCGGGTAGGAGACAAGGTTCAGGCCCCACAGGGCCTAGTTCACACGCTTTACGGTGAAACATCACTTTTTCACCCAACACCTATTTAGGGTGATCGAGTACTCATTTTAGAGTGTTTTTAGAGTGGATTGGAATGGCGTAATCCACTTACTGAAATTCGGGCTCGAGTTGTGGGCCCCATAGGGCCTCGTTTGCGTATAATCTGGGGAGTCGCAGCTTCTACATCCACAGTCCGTTTTAGGCACTGTGAACTGTGTTGTGACCCTGGCATCGAAGCGAAATTGACGTGGTCGGTTTTAGGCTTTGAGGCCAGAGTTGAAAAGTGGCCCCCACTGGCAGTCTCTTAAGCTGTGTTCATCATACTGTGACTTTTTCATTAGGCATCCATTTGGGGAGTATTAATAATTGTTTCGACGTGTTTTTCCTAGGGCATCACGATGGCTCTGTTCGCCTGACTGATTTTTGGACTAAGATGCAAAACCCATGAGACGATGTATGGGCATGAAGTGATGTTAAATAACTTTTCCACGGGGATCCCGTTTCCACCGAGTAAGTATTCTATCTCACGTGTTTTTCCACGAGGATTACTACGGTGTGATCAAATGAGATGTTTGTGTTCCCATTTTTTCTTTAGCCGTGTGGGATTTCAGTATCCCATCCCTTCGTGTCCCCTATTAGAGTTTTTGAAGATTTGGTGTGACTAATACATTTCGCAGGCACCGATCCTCTACCTAGGAGGTTGTTTCTAGTAGGGTACAGAGCCCCAGTGAGCCTAGGTGTAGATTCCCTAGCCAAGTATCAAGGTCATATCCTCCTACTGTGATCTACCGTGACGTGTTTCCCTATGCGGAGCTCCAAGTATCGGCGTGACCCACACTACATGGGCGTAGAACCTCTACTTGGTGAATTATTCTGGAGTTGGGTGGTTGCACGATACCCAGTCCTTGTTCTATTGGCCAGTGTTGTACTATCCCGCTGGGATGGGCATAACAGTTATGGGTTTACCCTCCAGTGGGATTGGGTAGTGGGTTGCTCATCGACTTCTTTGGGTTTACCCTCTAGCTGGGCTGGGCAGTGGGTTGTTCATTGACTTCTTAGGGTTTACCCTTCAGCAGAGACTGGGCAGTGGGTTACCCGAAGACCCCTTAGGGTTTACCCTACAGGAGATACTAGGCAGTGGGTTTCCCGATGACCTATTAGGGTTTACCCTCCATCAAATACTACATAGTGGGTTACCCGATGACCTCTTTGGGTTTACCCTCTAGTAGAGACTGGGCAATGGGTTAACCGAAGACCTCTTAGGGATTACCCTCCAGAGGGGATGGGCAGTGGGTTACCCAAAGACTTCATTCAGACTCAGTCTTTTCTACTAGGCTTGTATGTGGCTTTTCTTCATGACTACCGGAGCGGGACCCTCGGTTATATGGTTCATTGATGTGTCAGCTTTGACATTGAGAGATGTCTCAACTGTGTGATAGTGATGAGGTGTGGTTTGACATTACACAGAACTCTAAAGTATGAGGGGTACATTCCCCACCAATACAGATCCTTGTGGCGCGACCTAAAACTATGTGAGTGAGTTAGTGCCGCCCAAAGCAGATAGTGTCTGGGTGAGGTGATTTGAGCCCCTTGGCTTGCAGTTCGGGGTAGACGCACAGGATGTTGGGCATCGATGGTGTTTACTTCTGGGACTATTGGCTACTCACTTTCTTGGGCTGAGCTACGGGATAGATATCCCCTTACTATCTTCTTCATTTTTCTTTATTGAGCATATGGATATGTATATACCTTGTTCCTGAACACACTCATTGGGTTTGGTTACTGTCATTCTAGGAGATGCGACGACGCGCGTGGTATGCCCCGGGCTTTCTGTGTCCAGATTCTCGTGGTTGGATGAATCTACCCTCTTACTATAGGTAGCTAATACTCGACAATATGTTTTATCTTCTCACCATTTCTAGCTCCTTGTGTTTGGAAGAGTCTACTTCTTTCCTCTTATTGGGTTGATATGTTTCTCTACTGTACTCTTTACTGCACTCTCTGTCGTTCTCCTTTACTATTCCCTATTTGATCTACTGCTCACCTCTTCAATACCTACTTTGTTTCTCCCTCGAGCCTTCGGGGTATCCTACTGAGTATATTTATAATCACCCCTTCTTGGGCGTTGTCCGCACCTAGTGTGCCCATGTAGAATATGTACAGGTCAATCGTGATGTCAGAGGAGCTCAGGAGTTTGGGAGCTTGGACTGCGTATGGTGGCTGCATTTGGGTTCTAGATGAGGGACCCTCCCAGCTATTGTACTTTTGTTTACCTATTACCGAGTTGTGTCACTATTCTTTGAGGCATGTGTTTTTCCCTTTTTCGTTTCAGTTTACCTTCAGCATTTACTTTTTATTTTTTAGTGGTCGATGCACATTTTTGGTTGTTTATAGCAGTTAGTACTTTACTTTTCCTTTTACTCTACAATTCTGCATTTAGTGGGCTGCGTGTGTCTGTATAGGTACTCAAGAAAAGGCCTCCCCATGCTATTTAGCCTTCAAAGCTTGTTGCTAGCCCCTGGCCTATGGAGGCGAGCTTGGGGTAGTTGCAGCTCGAGCCCATGTAGGGTCGGGTCGTGACATTTTACATTTATTATTTGGTGTGACATATGTCATTCCTTATTCATGGGCATAAATATAAGATTATTTAATTGAATCCAATAATTCCCATGTTCCCCACATATAATACATCGAATTTATTAGAAATTCAATTCCCTATAACCTAAATTTCCACATAGATAATATATTCCCCTGTATTTGGTTATTATTTTAGGTTCTCTATTCCACTATATTAACATGTAAAAAAATGAATATTATTTCTACTATGTTTATTAATACAATGAACACTAAGAAAAATACATCCTCTTTTTATTTTACTTGTTAGGAATCTCATTAATTTTCTCATAGTTAATCATATATCACTATAGTTGATTATTCATATTGAAAATACGTTTTCTCAAATCAGCATCCATTTTTGTTTCTCATAATTACCCAATTGTCCATAGAATTTTGTGTTAACATCATTCCTCCATGTTCCATCCATTGAATATGACCACAATTCCTAGTATGAGTAATAATAACCATAGTGGAAAAAATATAATCATGAAAAAGTATTTATAAGATGTCTTAATCATGAAACACTAATTTAAATCTAGAACACCATGAGATTAATCTACATCATCCATTGCAATTATCTATCCAAATATTTCATGATGGTTTGTACAGAATTTGTGAATATCCAAATCATATCACATTGTATTTTCAAATCAAGTGTGAAATAAGACTAAATTTAGCATAACAGGTAATGCTCGAGTCATGCTTGACATGCCTTTTTAGACTTATTACCCCTAGAAACATATGTACAAGAACTAAATGTACATGTTTTATTATCAATATAGGTGTTTATATTTTTTGTAATCCACTATCTAATATTCCAAAATATTAAAGGATATTTTCATATACAAAGACTTATTTTTCTAATTATAATTATAATAGTCTATTGGGTTCTCTCTATGGTTTTCTCATCCACGTTCCAAGGGTTAGCTAAACCATTCCTCTATTAAAAACCATAATGACCCAAGACTATAACATATACTATAATATGATTTATAAACATTAATATGAAATAATGCAACATAGTAATCAAAATATCCTAGTGTCATTGAATGACCATGTTCATAATATAATAATACGAGACTAAAAAAGAAGAAATTTTATTTTATTCACTGTAATTTTTTTTAAATATTTTTAGCTCTTCAAATGCATGGCATAACTAGGAGAACAACTAGAAAATATGGGTGGTCATAAATCCCAATAAAGGAATATAAATTATAAGGAATCATAACACGTGATTCAAAATTATATAATGATATCACAAAGAGAAGGCTCCGGAGTAATCACATGGAAGTATAACATTATGTAACACCCTAGGTAAATAAAGAATATGACATTTTCAGATTTATCCATATTTGTGAATAAAATATTAATATAACATTAGAGGGGAAACTATGCTCGATGGCGTACCCAAAATGCAACAATGAGTTTCTTTGGAATCTTACGTTGCACTATAATAATAAAATAATATTATTTTAAATTGTAGTTAATGCCTAGCCATTGTAATGGGAGGAATGAAAAGAAGTAACTAAAAAATGATAATATATGTTTGTAAAATATTTTTATTTTTTACAATAAATGTTAGAGAATTAAAAATGCGAATGAATCCAATTTTAAGCGTAAACATTCTAATATTTTTTAAAGGGTCGATTAACCGCCTTTTGATGACGAACCTCTTTGAAATCCACTTTTTGAAATTTTATGTGTTTTATCTGACAAAATAAAATTCTTCTTTAGAACCAGGACATCAAAATTTACTTTGTGTAAATTTTTGGTATTTTTCCGATAAAGTTCTTTTTGTAATAAATAGTGAAAAATGTTGTATTTTATTTCAAAACCACTTTTTAATATAATTTATTTATATGATTTTATTATCTTTTGAATTGGTTTTAAAGTGAAATTAGAATATATTTTTACCATTAAATCCAATAGTGGTCATTGGATTTAATTTCATCTTGAAATTGGACTTAAACTAGTGTCAATCGTTTGATACTTATTGTTTCATAAAAAAACGCTATTTGCTCTGACAGCGGGAATTAATTATTAAATTAATTAATGTAACTTATATGTTTTGAATTTTTTAAAATAGACATAATTTTTGAATTCGGAATATCAAATATATCTTAGGGTGAATTTTTGGTATATTTCTGGAAAACTTCAATTTTTGATGAATAGTGAAACCACTAAGTGGTACTTAAAAAACTGATTTTTCGTTTAAATGAAAATTTACCACCTCTGTGTTTTGAATTTCAAAAATCATAAATACATGGTTGTCCTTGAGAAGTAAAATTTGGTTCAATGGGATTAAAATAATTTTTTTGGAAAATAGTAACTTTTAAGTTTGAATCGCGATTAGAGGTAATTAGTGTAGTTTAAGGTAAAAATAATGTATTAATAATATGAAATGACCTAGAAACATGTCCTACCATCATTGTATGAGTCATGTCCGATCCAGACAATCCATGGGTAAACTTGGGGACCCCATGGAGCCACTTTTCTTGGAAAATGACATTAATAACTTTTTATTTATAGTTAAAATTAAAATGTCACAAACATGTGTTGTTTTACTAAAAATTTTTTTTGATGGGGTTATAGAAGTCATATTTTTTACTTTAAATATTAATTAGAAATCTACAAAGATTTCATACATCATGATATTTTTTTATAATTTTTAGATATTAAATAAATTAATTTATTTATGACACCGTGATGATGCAGTGATTACCTCATAAATGAATGATTTAAATAAAATGAGAAGATAGGGTGAAATATAAGTCATAAACTTGTCAAAAAACTATTGTATGGGTGTATTTCGAAACCTTATCACCTTATCCTTGAATTATATCCTTTTGGTACCTTTTAAATCCGAAAATCATTGTATAATAAAGTAATATTTTATAACTTTCCAAAAGTGCCTCTCCTCTCCTCTTATAAAAGGCCCCCACCTCTACCACCTTACACACACCTCTGAAGCCTTTGGATCGGCCAAACCCTGCCCATTTCATCTCTCCACATCCCTATATTCATCATTGAAGCCTCACTTTGGGATGAAACTTTTCCAAGGATGCCTTCGAGCTCAAATCAAAGAGAGTTACCTGATTTAAAGGTAATGACTTCCCTTGTGTTCTTTTGTTTTATTTTTCTTCTCTAAACCCCTAAACTCTTTTTATTAAGTTTTTTTTGTAACAACACTAGTATCTTAAATATACTTGGATGTTGTTATAAGAAGTATTTGAGTTACACTTTCACACACCTCTGTCTAACGGTTAAATAACATACTGTTTCTGTGGATGGAGAATTACTGCCTCACGAAACGATGATTGTTCAATATTATTTTGACATCTTCAAAGGTGGACATTAAGATTTCACTATATTTTTATATGATATATAATATTTTTTATGTTTTCCTTAAGCTTCTGTATTTTTCATTTATGGCATACCTTTATGGTTTCCATTATGGGTAAACGTGATATCTTTATTTTAGAAAGTGCGGACTACTGCCCCCTCAAAGTGATTTGATTCGTTAATGCCATATGTGGGATGTATAAAGGATGGAATTAATGGTATTACATATGATATCCTACTGGAATTATAATATACCTTTATATCATTATTATTTAATTCCATTGAGTACAAAAACAAAAGAAATGAAAGTAGTGTTCATGCGTACGTACGACTTACCGTCTCCCTGAACGGTACATTTCATTTCTTATCTCCAAATGTTATGTACTATTATAAGTACATATATATAATGGATATATATGTAATATATTACATCTAAATTATTGATATCACTCTGGAATTATAATATATATATCTCTCATTTTGTTTTAATTCCATTAATATGACAAAAAATGAAACTAGCGTTCATGCATATGTACGACCTACCGTCTCCATAAACGGTGCTTTTAATTTTTTATCTCCAAATGCTATGGAATAGTATAAAATGAATATATACTGGATATATATTATATTTAAAAAATAAATAATATTCTGGATATGATGTACCTATAACTACATGGAAAATTCTTTTCCAACAAGTTTGATTTTTACTCATTTCTGAACATCGACAAAAACGTCTGATATGAACTCACTTTATTACCCAATTATTATAACATTATAATATGTGATATTAAATGAATAATAATCTGTAAATTATGTCCTTATTGAATTATAAATTGACCAAATTTTATTATTCAGGAGATTAAAGAACGATCGAGTCATGTCAGACACGAGGTAAAGGATCCTACCCCTATCTTTCTTTTTAAGTGCACTCTTTTATGTCATTCCTTTTAAGATCATCTTTCTTATGATTTATATGTTATTTTATATTACTCCTACTTTACTTCGTATGTTCATATGATGAGAGACCCTATTTTCTCTCATGAATCCATTTTGAAGGTTTTGAGTGGCGCCGTTAGGCTGCCGAATATTTTTAAGAGATCTAACCTCTCTCTTTCTTTTTAAGTACTCTCCTTTATGTCACTTATTTTAAGCTACTCTTTGTTATGATGGGGGATGTTCTTTTATATTCTTATATCTGTACATTTTATTGTAATATGATGATAGAGCCTATTTGATCTCATCAATCCATTTTTGGATGTTTTAAGTGGCGTCGTTAGGCTGCAGAGTTTTCGTAAGGGATTTTTCATCTCACATCTAGTCTCGTGAGATTTATGCTACATTTTCGACCATTTCCTCTGAGTGGTGTATGTGATTCCCATTATTATACTCTTTATGTAATATAATTTCAATTATGGGTATTTACATATTCATTGTATGACCCTTATTCAATCGGGTGTACGTTTCGAAAGTTACCCAAGTTAGTAAAGGAACCTTTCACCCTCCTCTTTTTAAAAGACTTCTTTTGTTATGTCATTTAATTCACATAATATTATGTTGGGATATTTTCTTCTATATCCTTATTGATTTACATTTTATGTCCATGTGATGAGATACCCTTTTTATCTCTCATCAAATCTTTTTCTGAATTTTGAAGTGACGCCGTTAGGCTATCGAATTTTTTCAAGGGAACTTCTTAACCGAATTTTTATTCTTTGGGATAAACTTGTACTCCATGAATATGTCGTTATATGAATATTTTTGAATGTACTATGATTGTTTTACACATAATATCCACTTATATTTGGTGTATTCGTTTGTCACACATAATTATGTAATTGATTTATCCTTAATCCAATGATACAGTCTATGTATGAGACTTCGTCTCAATCTCCATTCATTGAGGAATATTTTGTTTTATACACAACCTTCTTTTATATGGTGTATAAACTCCTTTGACTTTTACGTTTGTCCAAAAGGATTATTTTTTATATGAAGTGTTTTACTAAATGACAAAAGGGAATGTTTTTGTCGTACGTATGCAGTGACAATGACTTATCCGCCGCCGTGACCATTATTTGAGTTTCGGCTTCCTCTACAAGCCATCGATTTTTTTAAAATGAAAAATAAATACCATGTTTTACTTTTATTTTATTTTTTTATTGAAAATGGTTTTCATAATGTTTTTATATCAATGTGTTGTATTGAAATCTTGTGATTGAAAAGTGGAAATGTTATGTTTCCTTTATGCATGTTTTATGTGATATGATTATGTTATGGTTCTTGGGAATTATTATGAAGATGGGTGGTTCCGTGATAAACTAAAGGCGGGTGAGCCCGATATAGCTCTCCAATGCATTGGGTAACGCGAGGGGTTAAACGGTGAAGTTTCTCCGAAGAGATTTAGGGAATATATTGTGATGGGTATTCCAAACGTAATAATTAGGGTTACTCCCTATGTAAGAATGTTATGAATGCCTCAAGTTACCTTTATGTCTTATGATTTCTACGATTTATTCATGATTTTATGAGGTATGTTAAAATGCTTATGTTTTATGAGTAATGTGTGTTTTCATACATGGACTAATGTTTTCTTTTCATACTTTTATATCCCTTACTGAACTTTTTATGCTCATCCCATGTTCTTGAAATGTTTTTCACAGGTCAAGGGAAAGGTGAATGATATGATCATAGTGTCAAGGATGTGTCAAGAAAGAATCCATGTTTTATTTTAAATATATTTCCGTTGATGGGAAAAAACGAATACTATCTTTTATGTAACCACTTTGTTTAAATGTGGAATGTAATTCATGATTTATGATCTAATTCTGTAAAACTCTAAACCTGAAAAAATCCTCAATGTGAATTATTCATTTAATTCAATATTAAGTAAGGTTTAAGGTCAGGGCCTTATAGTTGGTATCAGAGGTCGGTTTAGATAACTTTAGAGGTTAGGGTATTCTCTAGGAATAAGTGACATTAACATAATTGTTAGGATTTTAGAAAGAGTCCTAGTTTTAGATAAACTGAATGAGTAAGTATATCTTAGTGTTTATCTTCCTCTTTAGTACATGATGGTTTTGTTGATATACTCACACTGACATTTTTGTTTTTAGTGAATGGATGGATCTAGCAGGAACCAAAGTGACAAAAGGTTTGAGGGAAACTGTGGTGGTTCTCTGATTAGGAGACTAGATGAAATGGGGGATTCAATGAGGAATCTCATGGTTATTGTAAACCAACTATCAAGGAGTCATGATCAACCACTTGAACCTTGGTGAGTTCTCTAATGCATCATGTACGAGATGACCAACTCGATGTGGAAGTTCAGGTAATAATTATAAAGTTAACCATTAGGGTTTATATGATCCTTACTTTATATGTAATAATGGGTTACTCTATGATATGATGGAATATGAAAGTAATGAGATAAAATTGAGGTTAAAATATGTTATGGTTATTTTTGAAGATTTTATCCTGTTTTGGGGAATGTTTTAAGATTATATAGTTTTGGAAAAAGGACAACACGCAGACCGTGTGACAACCTGTCGCGTCGGAAAAAGCTACAGGAATCAAACACACAAACAAAGTGCGACTGGTATTTATCATCTACCACTGGGCTACGTGAAGTCTCTGGTTATTTTGACTAATTCTTTTTCAGTTAGTAGATTTTAGGAATCAAGAGTAAGTTTATTTTGGGTTATCTTTGGAAATGGTTAAATTATCATGGAGGATATTTTATTAGGTTAATTACTTTTCAGTATGATACTTTAAGAGAAACTAATGTTATTTGGAGATAAATGTTAATTTTGTACATTTGAAGACTATGTGATTAAATCCTTCAAATATTTGGGTATCAATATTTGTTTGGTTTACTTTGGATAATTTTATGGATATATGTTTATTGAATGGTCTTTGTTGAACTTTGGGTATTGTTTGACAAATTTTGGAGATTAAGAATAGATTTTTTTTATAAAGAATTATCCTTTTTGGGTATTATCTGATCTCATACTAACCTTTTTGGTTTTATTTTTGGTTAAGGTCTAAAGACATGGGAAGTATATAGTTCTAATTTTGGGAATAAGTGATTCTCTAGAAGTTGATTATAGCTCTCTTAATGTGAACATGTCATCCTAAATACTCGTCTTTTGGAGAAAATATGAGTTCCTGTAAGAAATCTAGTAAAAGTTGAAAGTCAACATGACAAGTAAGTATGTTTCCCTAAGATCAAAAATAAATTCCTCAATGAAGAGTAAATTAAAACAAAAAATTTGTCTATTAACTTTTCCTACTGGGGAATCGAATACCGTTTAACCCATCACAAGTTTGTGATTTTTTATTGTTATCTTTCTCCTAGAAATGTTTACTATAACTCTCCCTCAGAACATGACCCTTTGTTTTTTCCTCCATATCCATGTTTTCCTACATGGAATCCTAGTATGGGTTAACTCGGGTGACCTTTGTACTTATTTTTCTTTATTTTAAAGTGATTGTTTTACTGACTCTTGTTCCAATGTGGGATTTTCAATGAAGTTTCCAAGCCCAATTTGGAAATTATGAGGACGCAATTCCCAAAAGGGGGGAAGGATGTAACACCCCAGGTAAATAAAGAATATGAAATTTTCACAATTATCCATATTTGTGAATAAAATATTAATATAACTTTAAAGGGGATTCTATGCTTGATGGTGTACCCAATACGCGACAACAAGTTCCTTGGGAATCTTACGTTGCACTCTAATAATAAAATAATATTATTTTAAATTATAGTTAATGCCTAACCATTGTAATGGAGTGAATGAACAGAACTAACTACAAAATTATTATATATGTTTATAAAATATTTTTACTTTTTACAATAAATGTTAGAGGATTAAAAATGCGAATGAATCCAATTTTAAGCGTAAACATTCTAATATTCTTTAAAAGGTCGATCAACCACCTTTTGATGACGAACCTCTTTTAAATCCACATTTTGAAAATTTTATGTGTTATATTTGAAAAAATAAAATTCTTTTTTAGAATTGGGACATCAAAATTTATTTGGTGTAAATTTTTGGTATTTTTCCGATAAAGTTCATTTTTTAATGAATAGGGAAAATGTTGTATCTTAATTCAAAACCACTTTTTAATCTATTTTATTTATAAGATTAGATTATCTTTTGAATTGGTTTTAAAGTGAAATAAGAATATATTTTTAGAATTTAATCCAATATTGTTCGTTGTAATTAATTTCATCTTGAAATTGGACTTAAACTAGTGTCAATCATTTGATAATTAATGTTTCATAAAAACACGCTATTTGCTCTGACCGTGGGAATTAATTATTAAATTAATTAATGTAACTTATATGTTTTGAATTTTTTAAAATAGAAATCATTTTTTAATTCAGAATATCAAATATATCTTAGGGTTTATTTTTGGTATTTTTCTGGAAAACTTCAATTTTTGATGAATAGTGAAACCACTAAGTGGTACTTAAAACACTGATTTTTCGTTTAACTGAAATTTTACCACTTTTGTGTTTTGAATTTCAAAAATCTAACATACATGGTTGTAATTAAGAAGTAAAATGTTGTTCAATGGGATTAAAATAATATTTTTGGTGAATAATAACTTTTAAGTTTTAATCACGATTAGAGGTAATTAGTGTAGTTTAAGATAAAAATAATGTTTTAATAATATTAAATGACCTAGAAACATGTACAACCCTAATTGTATGATTCATGTCCGACCAAGGAAATCCATGGGTCAACTTGGGGACCCCATGGAGGATCTTTGTTTGTAAAATTACATTAATACCTTTTTATTTAAAGTTAAAATTAAAATGTCACAAACATGTGCTGTTTTACTAAAAAATATTTTAGATGGGGTTATTAAAGTCATTTTTTTGAATATAAATATTCATTAGAAATATAAAAAGATTTCCCTCATCATGATTGTTTTTTTATAATTTTTAGATATTAAATACATTAATTTATTAATGACACCGTGATGATACATTTATTACCTCATAAATGAACGATTTAAATAAAATTATAAGATAGGGTGAAATCTAAGTCATAATCTTGTCACAAACCTATTGGATGGGTGGATTTATTATACTTATCACCTTATCCTTGAAATATATACTTTTTGGTCCTTTTAAATCCGAAAATCATTTTGTAATACAGTAATATTTTATAACATTCCAACAGTGCCCCTCCTCTCCTCTTATAAAAGGCCCCCACCTCTACCACCTTACACACACCTCTCAATCCATTGGCTTGGCCAAAACATGCCCATTTCATCTCTCCAAATCCCTCTATTTATTATTGAAGCCTCAATTTGGGAATAATCCTTTAAAATGATGCCATTGAGCTCAAATCAAAGAGAGTTAGCCGATTTAAAGGTAATGTCTTCCCTTGTGTTCTTTTGTATTATTTTTCTTCTCCAAACCCCTAAACTATTTTTATTACTTTTTCTTGTAACAACACCAGTATCTTAAATATACTAGGATGTTGTTATAATAAGTATTAGAGCTACACTTTCACACACCTCCGTCTAATGGTTAAAGAACATACTGTTATTGTGGATGGAGAATTACTGCCTCACGAAACGATGATTGTTCAATATTATTTTAACATCTTCAAGGGTGGCCATTAATATGTCACTATATTTATATATGATATATTATATGTTTATGTTTTCCTTAAGATTCTTTATTTTTCATTTATGTCATACCTTAATGGTTTCCATTATGGGTAAACGTGATATCTTCATTTTAGGAAGTGCAGACTACCGCCCCCTCAAAGTGATTTGATTCGTTAATTCCATATGTGGGACGTATAAAGGATGGAATTAATGGTATTAAATATGATATACTACTAGAATTATAATATACCTTTATATAATTATTATTTAATTCCATTTAATACAAAAAAAAAAGAAATGAAAGTAGTGTTAATGCATACGTACGACTAACCGTCTCCATGAACGGTACATTTCATTTCTTATCTCCAAATGTAATGTACTATTATAAGTACATATATATAATGGATATATATGTAATATATTACATATAAATGATGTATATCACTTTTTAATTATAATATATATATCTCATTTTGTTTTAATTCCATTAATATGACAAAAAATGAAAGTAGCGTTCATGTGTACGTACGGCCTACAGTCTCCATGAACGGTGCTTTTAATTTTCTATCTTCAAATGCTATGGAAGAGTATAAAATAAATATATTCTGGATGTATATTATATTTAAAATATAAATACTATTCTGGATATGATGTACCTATAACTACATGGAAAATTATTTTCCAACAAGTTCAATTTTTACTCATGTACCAAACATCGAAAAAAACGTATGATATGAACTAACTTTATTAACCAATTTTTATAAAATTATAATATGTGATATTAAATGAATAATAATATTTAAATTAGGTCGTTAAGAAATTATAAATTGACCAAAGTTTATTATTCAGGAGATTAAAGAATGATCGAGTCATGTCTGACATGAGGTATGGGATCGTACCCCTATCTTTGTTTTTAAGTACAGTCTTTTATGTCATTCCTTTTAAGCTAATATTTCTTATGATTGGGATGTTATTTTATATTAATAATATTGTAATTATTATTTTAATATGATTAGAGACCCTATTTTCTCTCATCAATCCATTTTGGATGTTTTGAGTGGTGCTGTTAGGCTGCTGAATTTTCGTAAGAGATATAACCTCTCTCTTTATTTTTAAGTACACTCCTTTATGTCACTTCTTTTAAGCTCATCTTTGTTATGATTGGGTATTTTCTTTTATATTAATCTTTCTATACATTTTATTGTAATATTATGAGAGACCCTATTTGATCTCATCAATCCATTTTTGGAAGTTTTATGTGGCGCCATTAGGCTGCTCAGTTTTCGTAAGGTATTTTACATCTCACTTTTAGTCTCGTGAGATTTATACTAAATTATCCACATTTTCCTTTGAGTGGTGTATGTACTTCCCATTATTGTACTATTTTTGTAATATAATTTCATTTATGGGTATTTAAATATTTTTTTTATGACCCTTCTTCAATGGGGTGTACGTTTCGAAAGTTACCCAAGTCTGTAAGGGAACCTTTCACCCTCCTCTTTTTAAAAGACTTATTTTGTTATGTATTTTAATTCACATAATATTATGTTGGGATATGTTCTTCTATATCATTATTGATGTAAATTTTATGTCCATGTGATGAGATACCCTTTTTATCTCTCATCAAATCTTTTTTTGAATTTTGAAGTGACGCATTTAGGCTGTCGAATTTTTGCAAGGGATCTTCTTAACCCAATTTTGATTCTTTAGGATAAACTTGTACTCCTTGAATATGTCGTTCTATGAATATGTGTGAATGTCCTCTGATTGTTTAAACTTAATATCCACTTATATTTGGTGTATTCATTTGTCACACATAATTATGTAATTTATTTATCCTTAATCCAAGGATACCCTCTTTGTATGGGACTTCGTCTTAATCTCCTTTCATTGAGACATATTTTGTTTTATACATAACCTAATTTTTACGGTGCATAAACTACTTTGACTTTTACTTTTATCCAAAAGGAATATTTTTTATATGAAGCGTTTTACTAAACGACGAACGTGAATGTTTTGGTCGTACGTATGCGGCGACAATGACTTCTCCGCTACCGTGACAATTATTTGAGTTTCTGCTTACTCTACAAGCCATGCCTTTTTTCAAATGAAAAAATACCATGTTTTACTTTTATTTTATTTTGGTATTGAAAATGGTTTTCATAATGTTTTTATATCAATGTGATGTATTGATATCTTGTGATTGAAAAGTTGAAATGTTATGTTTCCTTTATGCATGTTTTATGTGATACGATTATGTTATGGTTCTTGGGAATTATTATGAAGGCAGGTGGCTCCGTGATAAACTAAGGGCGGGTGAGCCCAATATATCTCTCCAATGAATTGGGTAATGTGAAGGGGTTAAACGTTGAGGTTTCTCTGAAGATATTTAGGGAATATATTGTGATGGGTATTCCAAACGTAACCAAGAGGGTTACTCCCTACGTAAGAATGTTATTAATGCCTCAAGCTACCTTTATGTCTTTTGATTTCTTTGATTTATTTATGATTTGATGAGGTATGTTAAAATGATTATGTTTTACGAGTAAAGTATGTTTTCATACATGGACTAATGTTTTCTTTTCATACTGTTATATCCCTTACTGAGCTTTTTATGCTCATACCATGTTTTTGAAATGTTTTTCACAGGTCAATGGAAAGGTGCATGATATGATGATAGTGTCAAGGAAGTGTCAAGAAAGAATCCATGTTTTATTTTAAATATGTTTCCATTGATGGGAAAAAACAAATACTATCTTTTATGTAACCACTTTGTTTAAATGTAGAATGTAATTCATGATTTATGATCTACTTCTCTAAAACTCTTAACCTGAAAAGATCCTCAATGTGAATTATTCATTTAATTCAATATTAAGTAAGGTTTAAAGCCGGGGCCATATACATAATGAACATGTTATCATAAGATCATTGTAGAATTGTAAATATGAAAGCAAATAAAACACAACATAAACATATGTCAGGTATAACCGCCATAAAAATGTCACATTGTGGATTGTGTCCCATACTCGATTAGGATTACTCTGTAATTTTATAAATGAAGTATCACGATTCAAAAGATTTACCCAGTGCATTAGAGAATTATCAAGTAAATCCTATTATAAAATGTTCATTATCTATATGTTCCATAGAAATGAAATAAATCATAATTCATAACATTAGAATTACCCATAGAATGATGATTGGTTGCCTAATCATCATTCATATCATATTATAAGGAAATTTTATAATGAATGAATTTTAGAAATTATGAGATGGAATGTATTAACACATCAACGATATGGATAATAATAAGGTGTATATATGATAAATATATATACATAATTCATTACCGATCAATAACATTGATGGATATTTATTTGATAAAAATAATTTTAAAAATATTAAAAATATTCATTAAGAAAACATGTTTTTAATTTGAGTACTATAACATGATTTCATCTTATAAGGAAAATGATTTATAAATATCACTTTGAACATTTATTCATGAAAATATGCATTTATTTTTCAAATATTTTTTTATAATCTATAACCCCCTAAAAATTTAACATTTTTTTGAAACTAAAATTTTGGAAAAAAAATGGATCATTAATACATTGAGTACTCATGATTATAGAAGTGTAACATTCCTGAGAAATATATATAAAAAATGATTCCTCTAACATTTGGGTAAGAAAAGTCATAATGAACCTTTTTTGGAAAATTATTGGGTGATTCATTTTAATATATTATGGAAGAATCCAATTATGGATTAAAATTAATTAAATAAACATAGTAAAACACATTTTAATCCATTTTATAACACATGGTAATGTAAGATAAATGATTTTTGACCTAAAAGATACATGAAGTCATATTTTTATAAAAAAATTCACCATTATTTCAAGAATGAATTATAAGAAAATTGTATTATTATTTTAAAACAACATGAATAAAAATATTTAAATAAAATGAAAGGGTTTTATAGAAAATTATCAAATAGTTTTTTTCAATGGTAATTCATGAATAATAAATATTGACTAAAAATAATTGGAAACATAAACCCTTACCTATTTGGTATATTTTGGATCATAACATTCCATGAATGAAGATTTTAATTATAACATAAAATATCAAGATGTAGGAAGTACTCTTGTTTTATTATTTAAATGGGAGGTATATAAATCATTGAAAATAAATTATGTGCATAATGGAAATTGTGTTAAAGAACCTTTTGACTCATGCACCCCTTTAGGTGTGAACTCATAAACCTCATATATAGATGCTTTAAAATGGTTATAAAAAAAGTAAATTATCTATTTTAATGTTTGTAATATCATATATTATCCTTTAATAATATATTATTATCCATTATTGAATAACTATTCATTATTACTATTCTTTCATGTGTTTATTGTATTATTTCCTCACACATGTTATATCAAGAATATTATGGATCCAAAATATAGGATATAGTTAAAATGTCCTTATAATTATAATAATTATATAAATATAATTCATTCTTATATACATGTTTATAATAAATATTTAATTTTGATCATGGGGAATGGGTCACATCACTTTTAAGAGATGGTAGACCATACATACGTACGAGCAGCATTATCATTTCCATGACATGTGAAAGAGTAATGAATTGAATTTTATATTTATTTTAGAGAAAAAAATAACATCATATAAATCATATAAATGAATTTAATTTATCATTTATAACCTTCTATGTAAATCATCAATGGAAAATGAATCACATCACTTTGTGAGGTGGTAGATTGTTGTACACACAAGTGACATTGTCGTATTCCCTATGAAATAAAAAATTAAGAAGGAATATATTATATTATTATTTTATAAGTATAAATATATCATAAATATCATATATAAAAATTATATACATCATTATATCTAGTAGTGGGAGATGGTGATGGAAAATGTCTTCAGTTTGTTTGCGAGGTAGTAGCCCACTAAAAACATAATTACCTATTTCAATTTCCTTATGAGGGTAAAAATGATGATTATAGGTCAAAACGCAACATAATAATGAATTATAATATGAAATATTAAAATTATTTTACAAAAAATTGGATTAATAATATTTTATAGAGGTTTAAGAAGAATCAAAATAAAATGTTTGGTTAAGGAGTTTATAACATATTCAGAAAACTTCATTAGGTTTAAAAAAATCTTATAATATGGATTTTTAATCAGGAAAAAGACTTTTTTATGATGGAATGAAATTAAAGGAGTTTTTTTGTATGTTATTTTATTAAATAATGGGTTTTGGATATGTAGAATAGAGACAAGAGTGAATAACCTTTTATAATTTGGGGAGAGGAAACACTTGAATGTTTTCAAAAGAATGAAATACACAAATGATTTCCACATGAAAAAGGTTACAAAATGATCCATCTAGAAAATAATTTTATATATGATAAAAATATTAAAATAAAATCGGAATTAAAATTTCTTTGGGACTTATTTAACCCTTAACATTTTATTTGAACCCATAGTAATCACTTTTTAACATAATTGCAGTAAATAATTTGTACATTTTTTACAAATAATTATTTTAAAAAATTAATTTTAACTTTTCAGAGAGTATATATTTTATTAAATTAAAAATATGGAATCCATTTTTTCAAATTCAACTCCCATAATTTTCATAATATAACTAAAAATAAATCCGTACGCATGTCAAAAAAATGGTTTTCCAAAATAAGAACATTCAAATGTTTAAAAAGAATTTATCAATAAATTCATTATGAAATTTATTCCAATGGAAAAATTTATATTAATAAATATATATTTGAAATAAATTCACAATTATATCCACATTATAATAAAATGTGGCATCTAAATTCGTTAAAAGAAAAGGGATTTTTAAAACAAATATGTATTATTTCATTAGCCATCATAAAATGAAACATCTGTTAACTCTCAAAAAATAAACCAAAACTAATTATTATATTATTATTTAAAAATTGATGATATTTTTTTAAAAATAAATTTTATAGGTATTTTAAAAATTATATTAAAATTTTTCACGTAATGTGAAATTGATCCTCCTTTTAGAAAAATACTGTATTTTAGAATACATATTTTTTCTTTTAAATGATTCTTATTTTCTTTAAAATAAATATATAATAATTTAATTTATATTATACATTTATAAAATAAATATTTTTGATAATTTATTTAATCATAATCATTTCATTCGATTTAAGGACTAAGTAATAATGCCCATGTTTCAATAATAATATTTTAAATATGTATCTTATTTTGTATAAACATGATGTTGTGTGCATCACAAAGAATTTTGTATATTGAATTTATTTAAAAGATATACATCATTATATCTTTTTTTGTTATATTCTCTTAAAATACTAGTTCATCCTACCATATAAACTACTGAATAATATATTCCTATTTTGAAATCATTGGGTGCTAAAAATGTTTTGTGTAAAATATATTTCCCATGTATGACTTGGTTGGGTAGCCCATAATTTTTTTAATCATCCTGATTAATTAGTACTATGTCACTCCATAGTATAAATAAATTTTTTTATTTAAAAAATTATTTAACATCTTAATTTCTATAAAAATGGTTTTTATCAATCTATGAATATTGGATTGGCTCATATTTATCTACATTACCTATCCACTAATTCTAATAACAATTTATACTAGAAATCTATCAAAATATCCCTTTTAAGTCCTACATTATAATTTAAAAGGTATAATACATAGATTCTAGATTGTGTTGAATTGACTAAATCAATACTTACCAATGTGATATTGGGCATACTTCATGGTCGGCCTCAAATCCAAAAATTTCAATCCAAATATATTTTTTATAGACACAAATCTTAAACTAATACTTCATATCACTATAGATCTATAATATATTTTGGTGTTATAACTATATTAGTGATATATTAATCTAATATTATAATTTTTAATATTATACTAGGAATATATTTTCGTGTGACTAAAAAAATTTGTAACATGTTTATACAAAAATCATTTTAGAAGTGACATAGAATTCATACAACATATGTCTTAAAAATAATTTATTTATTAACTCTATAAAATATTACATTCCAAAAATATTCCCTAATTGGAACATTCATTGTTGTATCCAACTCCAATTTTTCCATCTATATGTTCAAAAAAATAAAAACATTCATACATTTACAGTGTATGAACGTTGAAATATTTAATAAATAGTATACATATTCATTAATATTATAATTATCATAAAAAATCATGGAAAAATATATTTTATTAGATTATTATAATAACATGCTGTAAATATCACCCTATGATAATGAGAATAAATAAATAACTGCCTTATCAATAAATCAAATTGTAAAAAAATAATCATTATTCTTTGGTTTTCTTCAAAAAAATATCTCAATCATTTCAATTATTTGGTAGTCTCTATAAAATATTATTCTTCTATAATATCTATAAATATTCTAATATTCATAATGATTCATTTTAAATAAAATAAAATCATAAATAAATCATAAGCCTAAATATTTCTTTTTTATATTATTATCAAATTCAAAAGCATATCATACATCAAATATATATTCAACTATAAGTATGACTCCAAAAGATAACCAAAAATATATAAATATTCAATATATATATATATAGTATCTTATTTTTTTATAAACTCCTAAACATTATATAAATACATATTTAAATAATTTTAGAGGTAAATTCAACAACACCATTTTTTTTAAATGTTTTTTAGAGATCTCCATACACAACTAGAAAATGATACTATAGAAATAGACCTATAACCACAATCATGAATGATAATGTATATTTGGTAAATTAATAGAGGCTAATCTCATGTGAGGGTTGTGGGGACAGAGATATCATGTAGAAATTGAACATATTGCCATTATAATTTTTATCCTTGTCTATTTTTTCAAATGGATGTAGATTTCAGGTTTGAAAGAAATTTCCAGGGGAAAACTTTTCGTGGCTCAAAGTACTAGTGTGGACCCCAAGATTGAAATTATTTTTATGTGGCTATAACATTAAAAATAGAATGATATATTTATAAGTGAATTTTATACATATTTTTTTGGGTATTTAAATTAATTAAATTTTGATATCATTACTATTCTATACAATATTTTGGTTGTCTATGTTGGTTTTATCTTTATGGTAGGATACTAGTAGTATTCAGAAGACAAATATAAGGAGAATATTTTGGTGACCTTAAGAAACATCATCCAATGAATCAACATAGAGAGTGATCAAAGTTATGAACATTCAATGGATATAAAATCACAAAATTCTAGTCATGAATGGATTTTAAATCATATAATATAATAATAGGTAAACTGAAGAAAAAATGGAAAAAAAATAAATGATTATTTCAAGGCCCGGGACATTACATGTCATGAAACAATAAGATGATGTGAATGTTTCATGACAACCAATAAACGGTCAAATTAAACGTATTATGCAGTGATGTCTTTTTTTCTGAACCTAGAACCACCTAGGGTGAATTTCTTATTCCATTAAATGCTACATGATCCCCCATAGAGTTATATAAATTGTGAGGTCTGATGATTCATCTTATAGGGACAGATTATGGAGACTAATGATTGGAAGGAGGAGCTACACTATGCAAGGTCCTCACCGGTTCGACATATCTATATTTTATAAATGTTTTCATTTGATGAATTCCTTTTATATTACTCATTCATCGTTCGTCTGAGGGGTAATTCCTGCTCGGTTTTTGAGTAATTTTACTAGTAGTGTAACTCTCTACTGAATTTAATTATATTATTATATTTATGAATTTGGTTTGTGAAAATTTCAATATCCAATTAAAACTCCATTATTTTTTCTTTAATAATTCTCATTGGTTAATAAACATAAAAGGAACATTTTAATTACATGACTAGTAACCCTATATTGAGGCTATACCATTAGGACATTTAGGTTGTCCATGTTTGAAATATTTTATTAATAAAAACATGATTTGGTGAAGACATAAATTAAAAGACTAAGGGAAATAAGGGATTTCCATGTGCAACTTGGGATACCATAACCATTTGATCCACTTCGTATTGAAATTAACAAAAAACATGGATTAATCAATTTATTTATAAAATAAATTTTCACTTGAACCCTAAATCTAAAAAACCCTTTATACTATCAAAACATGATTTTGAAAACCCAAAAAAAATTTCTTTATTATATTTATTTAAATAATGTAATTTTAGAACAAACATTACATCTTCTCTAACTTTGAAAAAAAAATCAAATAAAACAATTTTTAATAAAAACCTAATTAAACTAATCTCACTATGTATGTGGGTTCAACTTACACCTACTACATACTACACATTAATTAATTAATTACACCTTTATGAGATTTAAAAATTCTATATTTTGATGATATCCATAGTAAAATATCAATTCTCTCTGGTCCTTTCAAAACTGGAACCATTGTTGGAGATGGTTTCAATTTAGTTTTTTGGATAAATTAAATTTTATTATTGTAGTTTATCTTATTTTTTTACATTGGCTATTTTATATAGAAATTTCAAAATTATATTTCATTGATGCACAACTATAAAACATTAGAAAATTTCATAGATGTTTTTAAGATAAATATGATTCTGCTAAAATGCCAAGTAGTAATGTAACTATTAATATGGTGGGAATATAGATAAACCTTGTTCTCAAGTGTTTTTTAAAGGTATCTTGGTATTTTGACTCTCATGGATTATGTGTATCCATCAAAAATAGAATTCCAACTGGGAATCTGGGTACCACATGTTTCTAAAAAACGTTTTAAGATCAAACATGGAATCATATATATGATATCTAATAGATTTCAATAAATTTTTTTTTCCAAATAATGATCCAAATTCACATCTAGGAATATACCCTGAGAATTTTGACACCTTCTAGTTTTATAATTTTTCATAATGCAAGGAAGAATCCCACAATTACATTTTTCATCATGGGAATGTGATCGTAACTGGTTGAGATTTTTCCATATCATTTCATCACTACATGGGATGATATCACACAAAAAAATATCAGGTAATTAATCCCACCATCCAAATAGATGGATGTTTGGGTAAACATTATGAACATTTTTTTATTTTAGGATAATTTTATATACCCTTATTGGTAACATTACAAAGGTATGAATAGTAAGTTCCCCCATTATGGTATTCAATTGTGGATGCATTTCCAAACCATCAATAAAGGAATTTAATAAGAAAATAGGATAATTATAGCTAGTTCATTCAAATGATAACCAATTATGGAAATGTTGAAAGAGAGTTACAACCTACTAGATATAATGGTGAGTAGTATATTCAAGAGGAGAAAAGAAAGGAATCAATGAATAGGAATAAATGTAGTAAAAAACAATAGTTAGACGGTGGTGTATATGGAATCCTTAAATAGTTAGATAGAAAAAATGTTGGTACAGAAAGATTAACCCAAATATACATATATAGAAGAAGTAAATTATGCTGATTATAGGAAAATTAATAATTTTTATGTGTAGGGAATGCGAGAAAAATATGGATAATGAAATTAGTTGTTATCAGTAGAATTAAAAGAACACCAATGTACATTCACTCACAAGCTAGGTCTACAAAATAGTGGTGACCTTGGATACATTCATAACGTCCACTAAGCATAATATTAATTAAATCATGGATTATTAAAAATATCATAATGAATCAATAAAATATGTGAATAATGACTCATGATATCTGAAGGGAGGTACCCCAAACCCTCGAATTCAAAATAGGAAAAATCATTGAGCATTATAGAGAGAGTCCATAAAGAACACCTACTAGATGCCACTAAGTGAACCCATATAATGATTTAAAATTCATACAAATAATGAGAGGTTAATTCAAATATGATCATCTTAATCGAATAAAAGTACATGAATAAATGAATGATGAGATTGAAAAGATTAAGGAACATAAAGCTAGAGAAGATTAAAATTAATAACCTCTATAATTATATCTGTGCAATTGTTTTCCCAAAAGAATGTCTTAAGAGATTATCAACACACAAAAAAGATAAATTCAAAAAAAAAATTTATATTAATATTTCATTTAAAGAGGTTCTCACAAACATGATGACTGATGAAAATTTTATGAATGTTATTATGAGAAAAAAGATGATATACGAGGAATTTAGTCCCATCACAGTCAATGTGAGTGATCAATATTTATATAAAAAGAAGTACCTAAGATGTTTTATGTTTTAGGTAAATTTTTTATTTCTATCATCATTAGTGCTAATGAATTTGTAAAATAATTATGACAAATTTGTGTGATTTTCAATATCATGTCTTACAAAATTTGTCAGATTTTAGGAGAAGATAAATCAAAACCCAAAATAACATCACTTATATTAGATGATATAATAGTGAATTACCCATGAGGGGTCATCATAGATATTTTGATAAAATTATATGATTTGTATATTTCATTTGACTTCATATTGAAGTATGTGAAAGAGAAGTATACTACACTAATTATAGGGAGCCTTTATTTAGCTAATGGGTATGTTATGATCCGCATCCAAGTAGATAACGTTTTATAAGAGCTGGTTGGGGACAAGTATGTTTCAATATACCTCACATGAAGAAGAACTACTATATAGGGGTTGTTGAAGAAAAATATATATGAATTTGTGGGTATTAGTGAATGTGAATAGGTATATGAGATAGACATTATTGTATGAGAGTATAATAAAAATAATGCAACTTATGTCAATAATGAAAAGCTGAAGGGAGAGACTGCTAAAAATGGTGGTGAGGCCGAATCCACCAAATTTTATAAAGGGGAATCTTTATGAATTGTGGATGATCATTTATTTAGTCATTCGGGATTATGAAAAAAATATTGGATGGGCCCAATTTAAACCACACTTTTACTACCATCATGAAGAGTTGTGTTTTTTGGCGAGGAAGGATAATGACCTACCTGTGTAGAAAGGACACAAATATGGCCATTCATGGATTCAACTAGTATGAAACTATTTCAGTCAGTTGTCACCACATTTGAGGCCGAATAAGGTTAGATCAAACCAACGATGATAAAAAAAGAAATCCTAGGAGGTAACCCATGTATTTATGTTTTTTCCTTTTTTTATTTATTTCTTTTTGGAACACATGTAATATCCCAAAAATCAATCAAAATTCCTTGATAATGGACAATGGTTTAACTTTTAATTATTAATTTATAGGATTATCAAGTCATTAGATGATTGGAAATATATGAAAGAATAATTTCAAGGTGTAGGACAAATACATGTTATGATCACCATTCAAGTGGTAAATTTTGATAACACGGGTTTTTAAATCTACTCAAGACATGAATCTTGAGAATACAAAACATACATAGCCAAACTTAAATTGACATTCAAAAGAGGAGTAAGAATATTCTGTAAATATTTGTTAACTTCATTTCATATATATAATTATTTTATACCTTTTGAATTATTAATGAATGTACACATATTATTATTACTTTACTCAAGAAAACTATGAGACACAAACATTCTAGGATACCATCCATGAAAATATTTTTAATTTATTTTTCAATAAATTTGAATAATAGTAATGGAAAATCAATTACTATAGATAAGCATGTCGAATTGGATTTAGAATATCACATTTTAAGTATACATGTTAATTATTTCCAATGATTTTTTTTGATTTCTATAATGAACCTATAGTTTATAAATATTATTAAATTATTTTAACCATAAAGTAAACCCAGGTATCATAAAGTCTAGTTTCATTGAACGATTTTTTTTATAAAACTTAATTCATGGAACTAAAAAATAGATATTATTTAAAATAAATAATGATATCCTAACTTATTTTCTACCCTTACATCTACATTTGATAACATGGGGAATACGTGAATAAAGGCACGAGCTAAAAATCATTATTAGGGAAGAAACATATGAATAAAGCATAACCCATGGGTCATAGTGAATAACATGATTGCATTAACGGAATGAATATATATAAGGAATGATAAAATATGTAATAATGGAATCATATGATATGTGACAACAACATAAAACATGTAATACTAATGATTTAAGGATCATTAAACTTGTAGGAGCATAAGTTAAAGCTAACCACGAAGATCATTTAACATGAATCACAAGTCAATACTAACCACCATGACTATTACACATGGAGCATGAGTCAAAGTTGACCACCAAGATCATTCCACATGACATATCATGAGACTAAACATCACCCAAATAATTTGAGATCTTTATGGGTTCACCCCATAACATGTTTTGGCATATGTGTTCTACATTTAAAAATCATGCATAAGGGTTACCAATGTAAATAATTGGTTATCATAATCATATAAAAACACATAACAAAATGTAATATCATAATAGCCTCCATGATGAGAATGATTTAAATAATAAATGTAAATAAATAAAAGAGAATATGAATATATCATATTATGTGATGTAAAATCTATGAGAATGCATGTAAAAATGGTGTTTAAATGAGAATAGAAATAAATCATTTTTGTGTGGTTTATGGAAAATAATAAAGAGTGTTTAAAGAAGAAAATGGATATTTGTTATCATAAGACTATAAATGATCCAAGATATTTATTGATTATTAAATGAGTAATTTTATAAAAATAATGGTGTAATGAATCATATATGGGAGTTCAAATTAAAATGTGCAAGAAATTATCATGTTCTCTTTAATTGGCATTTCCTATCAGGATAATTATTGAAGGGAACCTTTAAAATAATTGTATTTCCCCAAAAAATAAGGATGATATAATATTGAAAAATTATTTTGGAAAATTTAAATATATTTTAGAGCATGTAAATATGGAATGAAATATTACATTGGGGTAGAGAGAAAGATTAAAAGTAGCCCAAAGGGAAACAGATGTTTTGGTAGAATCCATTACATTATGTCCGAATTTGTTATGAATTTGATCATAATTCTCTTAATAATCAAATAAAAATTATTAATTAATTTATTAATAACCATTTATAAATTTATTTTATTGATCAAAATTTTATTCTGTACATTTATGGCCTTATTGATGAGTTATAAGATGAAATTTTATAGTCTAGGAGTGTTGGTTTATTTGGTTTTCATGATCGGTTTACTTGTTGTTATGTGTGGAAAATAGTGTAAAATAAGAATAACTATCCATAATTGATGTTATATAATATTACTTAAGATAAATAGTATTAAATTTTTATATATTTCCTTTGGTTATTTGGTGTTATGATGAATCATTTAATAAGATGATAACGACAACCATTTAGATTAATTTAGCGATTTTTCGATCATCAAAAACTAGTTTTGTTTTATTTATTAATATTTTATATATAAATATTTTCTATAATATTATATATTTAGCAAAACATATTTTATAATATGGTTCCCCATAAAATGGTTTTATGGTCATTATTGAAGTGGTAATGTAAATTGAAAACTTCATCGTCCTTGAATTCGACAAATTAACACATCATACACGATGTTTTCATTCTAAATAAAAAAGGAGAGGGTCATGGAAAGTATGTTTAATTATTCTATTAACATGATAATATTATATTAAATTTGAGATATTGGAGTTAACACCCCACCTGGACAATGATAGGTGATTTGAGAACAATAAAAGGAATGAAAATGGAATGAAACTAAATGAAAATAAAATAGGTTTTTACCTCTTCAACTTCTCTCATTGAGAATATCATTGAGGCACTTGAGTTTTTAATTTTATTGATACAAGTGGATCTCGTATGTTGGTAGGGGAAGGGTTGGAAGATTTTTTGGTTGAATTTGGAAATAGCCCAATGCTATAAAAGTGTGAGGAGAAGAGGTAGTGAGGCAAAGTATTTGTATGGGAGTATTGGCGTGTTTTGTCATTATTTTATTCATTATCATTTTGATTTTGGATCAATAGAATGAATCGAATTATATTTTTCATGAAATATATAAAAATAATGATAGAAATTTTGATATTATGGGACTAAATAATCTATATATCATCCATGAGTAAATAATTAAATTTTAGTTTTTATCATAAATTATCTGATCTTACTATTCAAAAATTCTAATATATTTGAAAAATAAAAAAAATGACCGTAACCTTTTTTTTTGATGTGTAGAATAAAAAAATTACCTCTATTTAAGGAAGTAAATTTTCTAAATATGATAAAAATATTTTATAAAAATCATTGAAATTACCAATTTTAAAATTATAACTGATTAATTTTGGTATCATAAAAGTATCTAATAATCATAAGAAAAATATATGAATTTATGAAAATATTTTATGAAATTAAAATTTATTTTAAATCATAATAATAATGTTATAACTGTAAATAAACAATTATGTTGCACAAAAATATCAATACTTAATTTATAATTTTTGAAACATTTATTTACTTATACTATGATATAATTATATTATATTTTCATTTATAATATAGATTAGTTTTATATATACATTCATTAGCGATGTTACTATTCCATTGTTAAGATTACTATTACTAAGTGTCACATTACTATTACAAATGTTAAGATACTATTAAATCTGTATAGATTCTTTAATTTATGAAAATGAAAGTGATATTATTCATTATATAATTATAATGTTTGTATTGTGTTCTATATGTGATTATATGTGACTTATAAAATATTAAAAAAGAATTTACTTTCCATTGATAGAATTATGGGTTTTTAAATCCCCCCCCCCAAGAATTTTCACACTAAAATTGTTGTTTTACAGAAAATGGAGATAACAGGTGAGGGTACTTCTCCTATATCTCTCTACAAATGAGAAAAAAATCATGGGTATTGAATAATTACCTAATAAGAATGTAAATATTATACATTAGACATTGATGGATAAACTTGTAAAAGAAAATTATATCCTAACTTGTGATACCATATGATTTAATATTGGTTACCCATGGTCATAGTATTATCCATAGGGTTCTTTCTAAATAGTTATAGTTCTAATCTCAAAAAATTAACATGACCTGGATGTGATACCAACTATAAAAACACTAGACTCTAACAAAAAATCTTACAGTATTTTAACCATAAAATATAAACAAGGATTGTAATGTCTTGTGTGTTTTAAATATTAAGTTCATACAATTGAAAACATGGAACTATTTTTTTAATCCATAATGAGCTCTTAAATTACTTTGTGCCCTTAAATATAAATAGGATAACCTAGGGAATACCTGAAAAAATGGTTGATAAAAAATACTATGTAAGGGAACCAGAATATAAGTATGGAATTACAAATTGGTTAAAAGTCATAACATTATTCCATAAAAATAAATGACTATAAATAATGATGAATAACATATGTAATCATGGTATCATAAGAGATGTCCTGAAAAAATGAAACATGTCATAAGAAATATTCAGGGCTCATTGTACGTAGAGGATTATGAGTAATGCTAAACCAACAAGACTGTTGCACATTGAACATGAGTCAAGGATAACCACTAGGACTATTTCACATGGGCATGAGTCAAAGTTGACCAAAAAGATTGTTGCATATAATGTATCATGATACTAAAAATTACACAAAATATTATAGCATTTTATTGTCACACCGATCATAACATGTTCATAGATATGTTTTAAACATTAATAAAAAAGCATAACAGTTTCCCAAAGAAAGAATATGGTATGGTAATCAGGTCATAAGTCATAATAAAAGAGAATACCATAATGGTGTCAATTAATGAATGTATTAAAATAATACAAGGAATTAAAATAGGTAAAATTATAATATATCATGGCATGTTTTGTCCATCTTATGTGAACACATGTGCAAATAGTGTCTATGAGTAATTATAAATGAAACACTTTAGTGAGTTTTGAGGAGAACGTTAAAGAGTGTTTAATGTGGAAAAGGAATATTTTTTCATAAAATCAGAAATGAACCATGACATTTTTCATTATTAAATGAGTGATTTTAAAAAATAATGGTGGATTAAAAAAAATAATGGAGAGAACATAAAAATGTGTAAGAAATCAAGAAGACCCCTTTTATTGGGCTTTCTTATCAGGATGTTTTTAGAATGAATCCTTTTTAAAACATGTATTTAACCCCAAAAAGAAGAATTATATTATATTGATAAATTATTTAGGAACATATAATATGAATTTATAATAATTAGAAAATAGAAAATTATAATCAAATTTTGATAAAGAGATAATGAATATCTCGAAGGAAAAATGGTGGTTTGGGTAGAATCTTTTACCTTTTGTCTGAATGTTTTTTCCATTTCATATTAATTCCATAGATAAGAAAATTAAATGCATTAATTAATTTACTAAAAAACTATTATATCTAGATTTTATTTAGTAAAATTTTATTAAGATAATTTTTTACTTTTTGAAAAGTTATAAGGCACAATGTTATCATTTAGGACTGTTGGTTTCCTTGATTTTCATGACAAGTTTAGTTTTATTGATTTACAGAAAATCAAGTAAAATGAGAATAATTTTCCAAAATTGAATTTATATGTTATTAATGAACGTATATAGGATTATAATGTTATATAATTCATCTTGTATTTTTTTATGATTAATCATAAGATAAGACATTATTTATAATCGTTTTTATTTTTTGCTGGTTTTTCGATCATCACAATAATTTTTTGGTTTTATTTATTAGTAATATGTATATAAAATAGTTTCTGAAGATTAAATAGGTTGTAATATATATATATATATTATAATTTATTTTGACCATAATAATGGGTTTTAGTATTCATGAAGGGATTAGTGGAAATTGAAAATATTGTTGTCCTTGTTTGCGATAAATTAACTAGTCATAGATGATGTTTTCATTTTTGGTAAAAAAGGAGAGGTGAAGAGAAATGTTGATGAATTATTCCATTATCATGAAAAAATTACATTATATGTCTAATAATGTAGGTATCATTCACCTTTTATAAGTGGAGTTTAGTAGAAAATAATAAAAGATGGTAAATTGGAATGAAATTAAATTAAAAGGAAATATGTTTTTAGTACTTCAATTAATTAACTTGAGAAACTTCTTTGAAGAAATTGAGTTTATTCTTCTATTGAGACCAAGGTATCTTGTATGGGGGTGTATTTGGGAGTCTATTTGGAAGAATTTTTAGAGGGATAAAATCTTGAATGGTGTAAGGAATGGAGGTGGACAGGGGTAGTATTTATAAGGGAGGAGAGGGGTGTCTTCTAATTATTTTATTCATTAGTTTATTATTTCGGCTCAAGAATATTAATATTTTGAGTTATATGAAAAAATATAATAAAATAATGAATGATATATTAAGATTTTGGGTTTAATTTATCCATACAACATCCATAACTGAATAATTCATGTTTTGAGCATTTATCGAAAATTATCGTATTTTACTATTCATAAAAAATTCATGTATTTTATATGATTCCAAAATATTCACCTTAACGACTTTTAAATGTGTAGAATTAAATAATGAACACCATATTATTAATTGTCTTCTAATTATGAAAAATATAATTTTTAATTGAAACATCATTTACTTGGAAATTACCAATTTTAAAATTATAAGGAATTAATTAAGGTACCGTTAAAATATATTATAATCATAATAATAAAATATTAATATCATGATAAATTTTATTAAAATAAATTTTCTGTTAAATTTTTTTATAATGAAATTATTTTAGATAAACAATTCTCTTTCTCAAATATAATAATACTTAATTTAATATTTTTGAATCATTTATTTACTTATACTATGATATAATTATTTAATATTTTCATTTATAAGATGGACTTGTTTTATCAATAATTTATTTGCGATGTTACAATTTTATATGTAAGATTACTATTTCTATGATTTACATTAATATTCTAAAGGTGATGTTACTATTACATTGGTATAGGTTCTTTAATTTCTAAAAATCGGACTTATTTCATTCATTATCATTTATAATGTTTTTATTTTGTCCTCTATTTCATTTTTATATGATTTATAATAATTGAAATATGATTTTAATTTCCATTGATATAATTTTAGGTTATTATAATTTTTCCATGATTTGAATTTCATAAATTTACATTAAATTATTTAATTATTCGTATGCATTTCAGTGAGTTGTTTTCCCATTACTTCTTTCACATTCTTGAGACATAATTTTAGACTAATATTTCTAGATAATTCTAAAATAAATTTCCTATGAAACATGGGAATTTTCTGTTGTATAAATTTCATTTAATCAAATTTCTAATATAATTGAAACAAAAATCACATTTAAAATAAATGAAGAACATTTACTTATACATTGTACATATACCATCCAAATATTAATCAATTTCAGCTAATAGAAGCCATAAATTTCATTATTAGGGATGATCCTTATAAAATACCATTTATTGCCTTCATGCATTCTTCAAAATATATTTCCTGGTTATAAAAAATAATTGTGAGGGAGACGACGACTGGTGGAAGGGATATACATTTTATAACATTTAATTATTAGTGGTTTTTATTATATTTTAGGACGGAAAATTTATTATACTGATTTCACACATTTTTGTAAATAAATAAAATTGGATGTGTCTTGGGAATTACAAAATTCAAAACTTCAAGAGTGGTAGTATTTTTATTACTGTTAAAAATATTTTTATGAAGAGATCATTTGGGGTTGGGTGGTGTTTGAGAGATTTTTATTGTGAATATCCGTAATAAAATAAAAATATATAAAACAATAGATTCAAATGACTCAATAGGGTGTTTTATTTATTGTATTATATCACATTATGATCCTGTAGTGAGATACTCGGGTAGAGGATACATTCATCAATATTATTTTGATTATCATGAAAACTACATTTAATATAACCCCCATGTTGAGTTTTAATTATAGTACATAATTTAATATCCTTACCAAATCCTAGGAGTCATACAATTCGAAATAATGATTCCCCCCTTAATTTCATTGATTTTTTTCTCTACATGGATGAGAAAGTAGATGCATTACAATAATATGGTATGTGAAATGTTCTTTATGTGTGTTACTAACGTATTTTAATATTATACCCCAATGACAAGTATAAAATTTCAATGTATAATAAATTGATAATGGCATGTTTATTAATATTTAATTGATAAATAACAATGAATGAATGACAAGGATTTTTTAAGGAAGAATTTTAAATTACATGGTTGGTTTAATTATTTAAAAAAATGAGGTGTTGATGACTGCTTTTCTACAATGAACGTATATTTCATTTCAAATTAAATTAATTCATTTAATAAATTTGAAATTTAATTAATGTTATGGTGAACTTACTGTGTAGTATGTTAAGATTTCATCTGAGGTGAGAAGTCTAAATTCAAGTGTGGCGTATCATTGATAGGCGCATTTGAGGTATATATTTTTGGATGGTTTAATAAATTAAATTTAGTAATATAATTTATGTTCTTTCCAATATTAACACTATTTAATTTTATCAATTATGGAAGGATACTACCATTATTTGAAAAATGATCAAAATTCGATGATTATTTTGAGATGATGAAACTTTACACAATGAAATTTTGTGGCGTTAAACTGGTGAAATCAATCATTAATGGTGAGGGAATTTCACAAGTCTTGTCGTGAAAAAATATCACATCATAGAGATTTAAAATATTTTAAACCATGATGAAACATGAAAATGTTCTAAAAAAATTAAGTTCCTTGAATATTACAAATCATGAAACACTTAGGAGACATGAAATTTTTAGGAAAACAAAAAATCATCTACATTTGATGTATTGTCTAGAAGGTCCAATTTTAGGACCCCAGGACAACCCAATGAGAGCCATCGACTCCATTAAATAATAAAAACTATATATATAGTTCTATATATAGTGTTTGATGTTGTTTCTTCCTGATATAGATTTCGAAGAAAAAATATTGGAGAAAGAAGATATGTTGTGTAAGTTCCTCACTAGTTCGACATATCAATATTTTATTTATTTTTTCTATTCTTTCTTCTCGTCCATATTGTCATCTCATAATTATTATGAGGTTGTAATTCATGCCTTGTGTTGTAGAAATGTAGATGATGAGGGAGGATTCCATTGGTTTTATTTCTTTTATTCTAGTCATGTATTTGTACTTATACATTTTATCCTTCGAATCATAATTATTTTCATTCTATTTAATCATGTCCATTGGTTAATAAATTTTAAAAGACCTTTTAATTTTGCTATTCGTTAACATGAAATGAAACCAGACCATTTTAAAATTTTGAGAACCTAGGTATAAAAATGTTATTGAGAGAAACATGATTAAACAAAACCCTAATTTAGAAAACCAATGTAAATAGGGGATTTATTTGTAATGTATGGAATATAATGACTACTAAATCCAACTAATAATGACTCCGAAGATAAACATCAATTAATCAATTTATTTCAAATTTCCTATTTCAACTTAATCCTAAATCTAAAAAATCCCATCCTACATTCAAAATATGATTTTCATAACTCAAAAAACGTTTCATTGTACCCATTATTTCATCAAATATCTTTTATAACTAACATATGTTTTTCACTCTCCTTCTTAAGAACACAGAAATACAAAAATCATTAAAAACATAATTAAATTAATTTCACCTTCTCGGTGGGGTTGACCATGACATGTTGCAAAAAATGTAATTAACTAATTTCACTAGTATGAGTTTCGTAAAATATTTATTTTGATTACAACCATATGGAAAAATACCCCTTTTGTGCCTATCATAAATCTTTGTAAAAAAATCCCATGAATATAAGTTTTCACATTAGTATGTATTTCCATATGTATGTTTTCCATTATTGTAGACATTATAAGTGGCTATTCCATTTGAACTACATAATGATTGTAGGAAGTTTAATAAATATAAAATATTTATTAAATAACTAATCAAAAAATATATATATATATCTGTGTGTCTGTAATGGATTGTATAGTGTATTAATAGAGTATTTTGTAGGTTTTTCTACTGATTTATGTTTGAATCCCCATGATTGAAATTATTTTAAACACCCTATAGCCTTTTTAAGGGGTTTTTTTGGCTTTAGGATCCAAAAAAACATTTAATATTAAGGAAAAATATATTGATGGGTTGTGTGCATTGTTCAGGCTAATGGAAAACGACTTATGGCCTTTTTCAATGATATTAGTTGCCACATGCACCTTACGTGTGGCTATAACCTATAGCCATCTGAAATATGGATTCATCAAAGTGAATGGTCTATTTCTATAAAAAAATTACACTTTTGATTCCTTAGGTATGTTAGAGTTCCATAATCTCAATAATTTTATTGAATCTATAGGAAAATTCATTTAGAGGTTCCTTCCACCACACCATCTGTTTGGTGATTGTTAGTGATAGATATACACTACCATGTAAAGAAGAAATATTTTTACTAATAAAATCTATATTTATTAATAAAAAGAATTATAAAATTTCAATTTATATTCATGCTCCAAGTAAATTTTCTACCATGATGTTCTTCTTCCCTAAAAAATAATCATGGTATATGATTTGTTTAACATTCTTCTAAACTAGATATTAAATATTCTTCAAATATCTTGATGATCTATTTAATGATTCATAGTAGCAAAAAATTTTATCCAATCATTTTTAGGGGAAATCAATATACCATTATCATATCAATATCATCACTGTAATAAAAATCTATCATTCTTGAGTATTTATAATAAATCTAAAAAATCATGCTTAGATATCAATTTTATGAAAATAATGGAAACATGATAGTATAAATATTAATGAAAATGATGGAAAAAATGAGTGAAAAAACTGTTATTTTGATAAAAAGATATAATTCATTGTCTATAAAATGTCAAACAATAACCCTCTCTAGCATATCGGACTTATCAAGAATAATAATTATCCATATATTTACTATTCTTATATATATAGGGTCAATGACTCAACACTCAAAACTAGATCTAACCCTTTTTAAATTTCCACATAATTCTCCCATAACACTACCAAAAAACATTAAATTCAGTATTAGACTATATGAACACATAATATATCACTTTTATAGACATTAGATCATTTCTCTGTTAATGGTCCAATAAGGAATTAACCCTTCTATTTGTATTACTAGTATAAAACCTAATACTAATGAAACATATCAATGTAATGGATAATATCATCCGCTATTATACCATAGTTATGAATTTATTTAAATTTTTCTATTTATTCATATAATAATCATAAGTTTTATTTTAATACAACCAGATAAACATATATTTTATGATTTATCAATTCATGATGATGGTGAATACCAATCAGGGAATTAAAAATGAAATAAGACAACTCAATTAACAGACTACAAATGAAATTACAACTTTCATTTACTTATCCAATATTTGATGGGATACAACCATTTTTTGATGCAATAATTCAACATCATTGGATATATCTCATAAAAAATATGTTGATAATATCCAAATGAATATAGCATCAATCATTGACTAGTATTTAACAAAGTAAATGGATGATTTAATAATAAACTATTTAATTTTCACCACATTAACCATTAACCCAAACAATAAAACAAACAATTATCTAGACCTATATGAAACTACATGAATACTAATTCACATGTAAAAAAGATAATAATGTTGGAAATATGTATATCCCTATGGAATAGATAATAGATCATAACTAACCTTATATATGAATAAAAGGCCCACAATTACCATAACTATGTCCATTGGCCTTCTTTATATTTTTATTCTTGGAATACCGCATCCCAACCAACGTAAGACAATACTCTTATATCCTTGCAATAATATAAATATCCAAAAATAGTCATTTTGATACCCCATTTAAATTACTCTCTCACACTATGACCTCTTATAATTGAGCATTGAGATTGGTAGTTGTTTAAAAAATGAATATTTAAGAGTCTAGTAGTTAGTGACTTTAGTTAAATATATAATTTTCCAGATTGGAGATATTTTTGATGCCAAAATGTGTCCGTAGGAAAAGAAAATGCAAGGAAGAATCAATGACCTAAGAGGCTGCCTCAGGAATCCCCTTCATAGAGCCTGTGATCATGGAGACTCATGTTGAGCCCCGCGGCCGGTGATAAGCCCACGTCCCCACTCCGGCTGCCATAGAGGACAATGATGGGAGGTTCCACGATTCGAAATACATTTGTGAAGCCATCGTTAAGAAAACTGATTGGAGGGTCTATGATCTGAATGATGTTTACAAATCATCCCTAGAGTAAAGTGACCAAAGGCTCCCCAGTTACAACAACATTCGATGTGGCTTTTCGTTGAGCTACCTCTGTTTCTCACCGCATCTTTCATATAAATATCGGGCATCCTTTGATCCTGAAGAACAGATACTCTGACCGTTCACCTTCCCATTTCTCAAATCACAAAGAACATACTGCTCTGATATAAATGTGAATTTTATTGGTACTTGAGAATTTTCAAGTTTCCTTTCCATAGTTCAAATACATCCCCACTTGAAGAAGGTATTCCCTTCTTATAGTCCATGGGCCACTAAGATGAAGGGAGAACCTCAAGGGTACTCGGGTATTACCAAAGAACTTATGCTTCACGAATGAACTTCCATGCACATGTGAAGCACATTCTAAGGTAGTGTCCCTATGCTTCGCGAACCACCTTTCTTCATAGTGCTATGATTTATAAGGTAACCATTATTTGTGAATTACTACTCCACGAAACCCATTCCACTTCGCGAAGAACCCTCCATATGCACTTATACCATATTCTTAGGCTAGGCCATCAAATTTCACGAAGCACTCCCCTTCTCGAAGCCACTTTCATATGTGGAGAATTAGAGATTCACAACATCCTTACCTATGTACTTGTTTGCAACAAAATCCCCTTACAACCCTCCAGGTTTGAATGATGTTATTTCAAGGTCCCTTTGGTGGTTCTTTACATTGAATTTCTTAGCCTTATGGTACTTCGTATTGGCACAATATGGTTTTTTCTACTTCATATAGCCATTCGAATGCGTGCCCCTCAATGGATCACTCCACAAGACCCCATATCCATGGAATTGCCAGTTTATTCCCATCACCAAGGGTTAAAGTGTAGTGGTTATGTAAGTCTTAGGGGTGTGGAGTGAACCCGCCTCATCTGAGCTTTATAACGTTAAATTCCCAAGCACCATCATCCTCAGCACATGGTGTTATATTGTGGCCTCACCCCATGCATCATACATGGGGTGCCCCATCTTTGACTTTTATATGCCTGCTCCTCTCCATGGGAGTGAGATATTCCTCACACGGAATGAGATCCTATGTACTAGAGTGGTGCATGTCCGCGGGGAAGGGAAACCATCATGGTGTAATCCCTATGCCTTTCTCGAAGGAGGCATCACCCATGATCCTCCTTTATTCTTTGGTGCCAAAGACTACTGTTGTGAGGGGCACATGGACCTTCGTTCTCTTGTCCTTCTCCCTCTGAGCTTTTCTCCATCTGGACATCATCCTTGAGTAATTCCCATTCTCCATCTCCCTGGGCCACTGTCCCTACGTAAACCCATGTTTTCTCTTTTAGATTCTAACCATGTATAAGCCGCACTCCACTACCCATCCATGCACCATTCGTGACCTGATCATCATGTCATTGCATTCTATTGTTTATCACACTGTACATGAATCACATGGTCTTAGAGTATGTATTGAACATGACATCCTCTCTGGGCTGACATTGTGTGTAATCCCCAAACCATCTCCTACTACGTGGACTTTGATCCGTGACATGGAACGGTATGTAGGAATCATCCCTAAAGTCACATCCCAACATCTAATTGTCTCTACCCCTTCACATTGGTTCAAATTCATCCCACACAATGTTAAACCATATCCCTCAACCCGAACAATGTGGAATTTTATCCTTATCTACTAGGAAATGTACGTAGGAAGCCTTTCTGAGGAACAATACCAACACCCATCGGTCCAAACCTTCTTTGTGTCATTTCAACCTCATCCCCTGTGATGTTAAACTGTACTCCCCATTTCATCTCGCAGGATTTTAAACTGTACCCATTCAAATAACATGGGATTTGATCCTTGTATGCCAGACATGGTACGTTGGAATCCTTCCTGAGGTCCAGTCCTAATCAACATTAAGTTGTTGTGTCCCCCAATCGACGGTAAGCCATTTTGTTTCCCAATCGATAGTAAGTCGTTGTTTTCCCCAATTGAGGTTAAGCTTTCACGTTTCCCAATCTACGTTAATTAATTGTGTTTCAAAATATATGATATGATATCGTGTTCCACAATCGATGGCAAGATGTCATGTTTCCCAAACGACGGTAAGTTGTTGTGTTCCCCAAAAGACAGTAAGTCGTTGTGTTCCCCATCCAATGGTATATCGTTGTACCCCAATTTACGATAATCCATTTTCAACCTCATAAAGTGGAAATCCAATGTAGTCCGATATTGAAGGTATGTCGATGTAGTCCCCCCTATTGGGACCCACATATCTGATCTTCCCCTTGAGCATCAAACCAACCGCGAGATACTAATTACCTGGATGTTCTAGTATGACATTAGGTCACTGTCCTCTGCACACAGCATGATTCCATGCCCCATCCTAAACAACGTGGACATTGATTCCATAAAACGAGGATACATAGGAAGTATATTCGAAGATCAATCCCGATATAACTGTTGCCCTCACATATGTCCCATATCATTCTCCATTAAATTCACTCAACCATTCATATCCATAATGATTATTACCTGGGATGACACATCCCTGTGAGATTATGTCACCCACTATCTCACTGCTCCTAGTAGCAATCAGGTAACTAAACACACAATAACCCTAGCATCAGTGATACCCCTAGGTGATTCACCCATCAGATCCACTCTCATCAGTGTATCGAGTACTATAATCCCTCTCCTCTAGACATTAAACTGACATCATACCCTATTCCAAACAAGGAAATAGGAGGAACACCTCAGAGACATTCCTATGAAATATAATTTCCCATTTTCAGTGAGGGATTCCTCAGGCTTTCAAGCTCTCTAGAATCCCTTTCATAAGAGGAAGAAACCTAGGCACATCAGTGTTCCAGTGTCCAGACCTAAAAACGATGTCAATCGTGACTTCTCACCCGACTAATGATTTATTCCATGTTGTGATCCCTTGGAATGTCCTAACAGAAGCAGCATAATAAACTGGTGTCCATGATGACATGGGACTGGGAAGAGTTTCACTAACATCATCTACAGTCACTAAGGGAGACATGGACTATGAAATGAGTTCTGGGGAGGAATCCACATAAGGAGTAATTGGTATCCCATCATCCAGTTTCGATCAAGGATTAAACATTCCTAAATAAGGAACAGATGCTTCCCACATTTGGAATGTGGGAATATGGGGTAATAGTTACACCTCTTCCAAAAGAGACAGATGTGCGCCTCGATGAAGGCATTAAAACCAGAAATTGTGAACCCGACGTGACGTTATTGTCCTTAATTTGGTGATTAGTATTTCTCAAGACAATAGTGTATTAGCGTGTCACCAGATTCATTTATCTAGTGATAGGTCCTGCTATGAAAATTGTGGGTTTGACATGAAACTTACCTGATATTGAGGTAGATGAAATTTGGACATCCCAGTATGAAATGTTGTCATCATGGATCATTATTAACAACCATGGAAGACAGAATGTCGCTAGGGCACTTGACTTCACTTTCCTTCTATCATAAATGATGGTTGAATCTACCTGCCTTGTCAGACCAAAGCTATCATGATGGAGAACTGATCACCTCTCACCCACAAACACAGTGGGAATGGCAACATCAATGAAAAAATCCCACTCGGTCTCCTCTCCAACATGGAAGCCTCCATGTCCATGGCTTCTTGGTACCCAAACACCATATCCCGATCTAAACTCATTTAGAGAAGGGTGATTATTGACCTCATTCGATGATATGAGGAGGAGGGGATTATCCCATCCCGGGAAATGGCCTCACAAGACATAGAGGAATCTGCGCTTCGTCACCACTACTGCCTTCAAAGGCTGCACAAGGAGAAACTGCTCCCCACTCCGACATATAATCATTTATGGAGCCTCTCCACAGAATTCTTTGATGACTCCCTCCAATGTGCTAATGAGGTGAGGGATCTCAAGGTCATCAGAGTAGGAATCCTATCCTAGGGTCCACTGTGTAGGGCTCCCACAAAGCCTTGTCCGTGCTACCACCTAGCCCCACGAGCTGAGGAGCAGGTAAGCTATGCACATGCGCCACCATCCCGGTTCCGAGTAACCCGACGCAGGCATCGAGCATAGGCTGAGGATGATTCCCACCTAGAGGGACTTACATAAACTAATACCATGTCCTATTCCACCCTAACACCCCACATCTACAACTTGTTTATCCTATGAAGGGGAAATCCTATGCCTGGCCTGGATTGGGGCCCAAACCACCACATGTGGAGGCTGGGACGACTCTCATGGTTGTCAAAGAAGGGACCTTCTACATCTGGCCAACCCACGACAATGATACCATGTACGGAGGTCCTCCTATTACTATCACCAATGAGAGAGGAGGCATGTCCCACTCCCATGCTTGGTGTGGAGTTCCTCCCCTTTCCCCCTTCAATCCAGACAAGGTTCTGCTGTATTTTAGTATCACACAATACAGATGCCTCTTTTTCACCCATGAAATCAGTTATGGAGTTTTTCCTCCCATCATAGGTCAATAGAGTGATGATTCTATAAATCCATTCAAATTTTAGCATGGGGGTCTTCTCCATGTCCTTGCAGTAGCCGATGAAGGTCCTCCTCATCCTAGAAATCAGAGAAGAGGAGGCTTGCCTTACATAATACGTACCCAATGAAGTGGTCTTACTAGTGTTCTTCTCGACCAGTATGAGGTCCCACCTTGCACCAAAACTAACAAATGAATAAAAATGAAGGTCATTCCTATGATACTAACATCTTCAGCGGTGGTCTTACTTACTCCAACACTTCCCACAGATATTCCCTCTACACATCAGCCAATAGAGATAAAGGACCTCCCCATGTCACTTTTGACATTTTTCCAGGTGATCCTCTCTCCCCATCTCACCCAGGTGGATGTCCTCTCCACCCTAGAATCAATTCGGATAAAAGTCCATCCCGATATGAAAATCTACCATTGCCTGAATAGTTATCCCGGGGTAGGAAAGAGGGTCTACAATGCCATTAAAAGAGCACTGCTATGATTGAGACTCCAATCAAGCCCTTATGCATCTCGAATTCTGAGGCGGAATGTGATTTGAAAATGGAACCCTCACCTAGATCCTCAGTATCAATGGCTAGGGTAGAAACAAGACATATCAACATCAACCATCTAGAATGTGAGGTCCACCGGATTCTTGCCCCCCTCTATAGACACATCCATGAGGTGGAAGATCTGGCCCCTTCCCAGGTTCTGGCTACGTAATCCTCACTATCATCAACAGGTTCATTCTTTTCCTTTACCAGATATCATGGAGAGTTAGTCTAGGGACCAGTAAAAGATGAAAAATAGATATTCCGACCATCAGTGGCCACAACCATTTTGTCGTAAGCCATGGTTGGCAGCCCGTCTTACAGAGATGTAGTAGCGTATTCGTTGTATTCATTGCAGGAAATTCCAAGACATATGACATGTTATCCCATTCACCATATTCTCCAGCTGTCAGTCTACCATCACAGCAGTCTTCTTTAGTTACGCTACCAGTCCCCCAACCGCCCTCAGTAAATGAGTGGGGAAACCAGGGGCCAGATCCTGTGTATGATCCAAGGAGATTCCAGAACATTCTTGTAGTGGATCATTTCCCAGAAATGTTCTTAACTATTAAGACCTCCAACTTCAGTGCACTGGAATTGCTTACTCAGGAGGAAGTCACATTCTCTTACCAGACCCTATGGGATACCCACTTCCATCTTCGTTATCCTCACTTGGATTACCCCAATAGTCATTCACAAATTGAGGAACTTTTCTAGTAATGTGGTATGGTTGACGTGGTTGCACTCCTTCTGGGCCAGTTACCTTAGTTTCCTAGTCACCAACGGACCCTCGAGAAATGATGTGTTCAGAGAATTAATTTTCTCCATAGAATAATCAAGGAGGATTTCCCCCTTTTTTAGGTATGTGGTTGGGGACAGTATAATACCTTCCATTTTTTTCTTATTTGGATCCAAACTGACTAGCGAGGAGATATTGAAGATATACCTCCAGGTAGAGTCAAAGTTAACATGGATAATCTATCATAGGGGGGAAATGATTTAGAAATCTATGATGAGAATTTAACCCTGGGGTAGTGCCACAATTATTGGATCTGTTGGGAAGGGTAATTCACCAGTAGAGAAATATATTGGGTGTTCCCATGCCCACTGAGGCATTAGTCCTCAGCCAGAATCCTAATAAGGGAAAAGAGAACCATGGAGCTATCAAACCCTCTGACCCATATGGTTTAGTTCAGAAGATAGAAGATGACCTTGAAAAGCTTTTGTTGTGTAAACATCTTGTAGAGCACAAGAAGATGGTCGATGACCACCTTGTTGAACATGTCATGTAGGAGCAGCCATATTACTGTGATCCTCAGCCGGGGCATCAGGGGCAGACAAAAATTCCTCCTGATGAGTTCCCCATGAGTGACCCCAATCATCCTACCCACATAGACAAGATAATGTCTAGAACATATGGTAGGAGGGTGAGGGATGTGTCACCAAATCCACCTAAGACGCGTGATAATCTTTGAGACCCAGCTCAGGTTCCACCTAGACGCTCCATAGGTCATCCCACCAGCCGCTCCACAAGACTTCAGGCCTGCATATCATGTTGGAGAACCTTGCAATGCACTGGTGGTCAAGGACCCACATAAAGACAGGAACCCCCCAGATAATCTGATGGCGGTTCTCATTACTCACCTCGAGGCATTGAAGATCCGATAGGTGGAAATTTCTCCAAATGGAAAGACATATCTGGTATGGGTGGATGATATTTCGGAGTCCATGAGTTTTGAGAATCCCACTTATCCACTTTAATGTTATGGGGTACACATTTCAGTATCTGGACTACTTAATATCATGGTGCGGACCCATTTTGGGAACTCTAAAACAGTGTGAAGCTGCCAAACTCTGATGTTTCGTACAGATATTGGAAGGGCATGCATTTTTTTGGTACAACCAGCTACTCATCTGGTTAGGCGTTAGCTGGGATGATCTCCACATGTTTTTCATCTACCAGTTCAGCTCTACCACTAGAATACAAATATATTAGACCACTTCATGTTTATGTAGAGGCCCGATGAGCGCGTCACGGACATTGTTTCCCGATCGAAAGGTCTAACCTGCTCCATGGATATGCCAATAACTCAGGAAAAAATAATGACAATGTTTGTGGGGGAATGTCAATACTGAACTGGTCCCCTCTCTCATTACACAAAATTACTAAATGGGATACCAAGACATCTCGGATAGGTCCCAACATCTTGAGGAATCCTTGCAGCAGGACAAGAAGGCACATCTGTTACGTCCTGCAATTCCCACGAGAAGGTCTACTAAGCCAAAGATTACCATGGTGGAAAAAAATAAAGTCCCATAGACAATTGTAGTTTGTTACTAGTGGAACAAAATCCATAGCCCCATAGGTGCCATCAACCTCAGGCGCAGCCTCCAGCCAAAACGAACCCACATTAGAATAGGGATGTGCCCCCACGTAACTCGCTGCCACCACCTAGGAGAGATAATCAGGTTCCAACTCCATGATAGGATCCTCTAGATCCTCGTTAGGTCAGGATCCCATAGCCCCCTTTCTAGGAAGAGGAATCCCTATCTACTCGTACAATGAGGATCAGGTCCTTGGTTATTTTAGAAGGACCTTGGAACATGGACATCTACATTTTCCCGAATGCTGGGGTCTAGAAGAGATGGATCTAACTGATCACCCCAACTACTACCACTATATCTAGATCCTGTAGAACACCCTCAAATAGTGATATGTGTTTAAAGACTACTTTCAAGACTAGGTTTATAATGACACAGTATGGTTAGGCCTAGCCCCGACACTTGTGGAATGTGTATTCGCGAAGCCAGACAATAGTAGTGATAATGAATGTGAGTGGCATCAGGTCTCGAATAGTGGGTCCAAAAATTATGATGTCTGGATGGCTCATAAGATACTCTCTCATGCCCATTGTATTATATGTGCATGTCTGACTTGACTTGAGCCTTCAGATGATGCCGCATCACCTGCATCTAGTACTTCTGCGTCAACGGCTCAACCTTCCTCTTCCCAGAAGAGTAGGCATCAACTGTGCAAGGGGAAAAAATTCTCCACTAGTGTCATCATCTTCATCATGTTCTATCAGTGAATTAATTCCATTAGAGATAGAGATTCTCCCAAAAATTCGTCTCATAGTGGAGGATTCTTCTAGTGACAATCAAGGGTACACCATGTCTAATATCATGGAGCTGGTAAACCCTAATATGATTTCTATGGGTTAGGAGTGCCAGGCACATCCTACCAATGTTCCTAGCATTCTCCACCATCGAAGATGTTGTGTCTATATGGGTATTCAAAGTGCCTCGGTCATTACTTCCAGATAGGCTATGCATGCCACCGAAACAAGACAGTTGGTCTAGTGTAGAGCTCAACATACACAACTTTCTCATCTGGTGTCATTAGGTTATCCTTCACCTTAGTTTGTGTTAAATGATTAGGAAGAGCCTCCAAAACCATGTTGTGATAATACACGCTCTGTTACGGCCCGAATATAGTAATATGTTCCATATCTGGTAATCTCTCCATGAGTTTCGACTAGCGAGCATCAGGACTTTTCCAACACCATCCAGATGCCGGTTCAACTGGAAGGGCCTATCATGCCCCCACCACAGAACAACCTCCTATAAGAATAATTTGATGATTTGCACGGAAGTATAATGTACTAAATCATCTTGAAATCCTTCCTATGAGGCTTTCTATCATTGAGGACCTTCACATGTCAGCAGATATGTGTGAATCCCTTGGTGAATCATTATGAAATACCCTTTAGTATGAGATGGAGTTAGCATCTACAGAAGCCTTTCATGTTGAGGTGGTTGACCACACTGAGTTCTAGGACATTATCTCTTTTCATATAGAATAATAAGGCTCTCTTATATAAGGGATGATTATCCCGATGTATATCACAAGCCACTACAATGGTGGGGAGATTCGTCATTGTCTTGTTGACGCAGGCTCTGCGATCAACCTAATCTCAACACAGACACTCCAAAATCTGGGCCTATCTAAGGATGAAATGAGTTCCTCTAACCTGTATATCCAACGACATGATTGGAAAAAACATACAGCAGTGGGAAATATCCTCTTGATGACCCTGTTTCATGGTATGGTAGCCAGCACCGAGTTCATTGTTTTCTCCCACGACACAACCTACAATTTGTTTATGGGTAGTCCATTGCTTCATCTTCATGTGGTGGTCCCTTCATCGTATCAATATTTCTTTAAGTACTCTCTTAATTATCGAGTGGGTGTACTCCAATGTGATGCGTCTCCCTTTGCCTCTTGTGAATCCCACTACCTGGATGCTGACTATTATAAGAGTAAGGGAAAGCATAATTATGTTAACAAGGTTGAATATACTATGGCTACGACTGACCCGTGGACAGACCTGGATGATTCTTACATATTTCTGATCCACCGATTGGAGGCCAAGTCCCTAGATATGGGATTTCATCCCCATAGAAACAGTAATACATGACACACTCTTCTTCTTATAGACTGGAAAAAACAATCTCATGGAAATGGGTCACTATTTCTTTGACTTCATCAAGCATGGAACCTTGGGGAAATGATCGGATGGGATCAAATTGACAGCTTTCATTACAATGGTTTCTGTAGCGTAGGATTTACAAGATGTAGTGTCTACCACAGCTTAGGCTTTCACTAGCTTCCCATCAAGATCTTTTGACTAGATGTATCTTATCAAATCATGGATCTCTCCACCATAAGTGAAGAAGATGATTTGGAAGATGAACCCCCTCCATTGAAGTGGGTGTCTCCACCACGGTTGATTAATTGGTACTGGTGATCTTCGGTTACGAGACGGATTCAAAACCCACAATGATTATTCTCACTATGCATATCGAAGATAAAATACTACACGTGGACTTCATGAAGCAACATAGTGATTTGTTTGCCTTGAGTTATGAAAGAATTCAAAGACTAGATCCCCATGTTTTCATACCCTACTGCAGGCTTCTGAAAAATCATCATGTGTTCAAACAGCCTCCCAGGAAGATGAAACATTCTCACAGTTCCATGGTCTAGGCTCAAGTTGCAAAGATCATCAGAGCCAACTTAATCATGTAGGTTCAGTACGCACGATGGATAACCAACATTTTTTCCATCAGGGAGAAGAATAAACAAATCAGGGTCTGCAATGACTTCTGGGATCTCAACCATCACTGCCCGAAATATGATTTGTCACTTCTTGTGATGGAGTTGTTGATTAATGATACTGGTAGGTTCCATTAACACTCCATCATGGTACCACATGGTACATTCTGCTACTAGGTAATGATCATCAGTCTAAATAATGTAGGAGGCACCTATCAGCATGTAATGACCAACATATTTAAACCAATACTGAGGAAATTGGTGGAATGCTATGTGGTTGGTCAAGAGGTCATGTCTCACCAGTGTCGGGACCATCACAAAGATCATGAGAAAGTGTTCGTCTTCCTTCGTTCTCACCACCTAAAGATTAACCCATTGAATTGTGCCTTCAGAATCACACTCGGATTGTTTATCGGCTTCCTTATTAGATATAGAGGCATCAAGATCAATCTAGAGAATATTAGGTCCGTCAGTCAGATGTCTCCCCTGAGTAACATTCGATAACATCACGGCTTTCAAAGCCAGTTTTCCAACATACACCGATTCATTACGAATCTGGCCGGAAAGTGTATGTCATTATCTTGGCTCGTGAAAAAAGGCATTGTCTATTAGTGAAACTAGGAATGTCAGACTTCATTCAAGGAAATCAACCAGTATCTTCTCTATCCTCTAGTCCTGATGCCACCCATTTCTAGGAATTCGTTTGTCCTTTATGTGACCACCCTAGAACAATATCCTGGTTCCCTTCTCATCCATAAGAATAATGAGGGAAATAAGAACAGTCTCTACTAACTCATCTGCATGCTCCTAGATACAGATACAATATAATCCCCTATCGAGATGTGATGCCTTGCATTATAATTCATAGTATAAAAATTGTGACATTACGTGCAGCACCAGGAGGTACAGTTGGTGTCCTGAGTAGATCAACTGATGTACATCCTAAACAACCCCATGTTGACAGGCCTCCTAGTTTGGTGGGAAGTGATTCTCCAGTAGTTCGAAATCTGGTGTGTCACTCATAAGGATATTAAAGAGAAAACATTTGTAGACTTCTTTTCTACCAATTGATCTCCCAAAGACAAACATCCTGACCTTGATTTTCTCGATGAGGCAATCCTCTCAGTAGACCAAACCATTCTGTGTTGGAAAATTTACTTTGATGATTCTTCATGGAGCCCTACCGGTAGAAGGCTCAAGGAACCAATACTTATCATTTTAGGCCACGATATCATCTTCATCACTCCATCACAACGTGTTTTTACGAATTCATTTCTACTGTCAGAGGGTTGTACCAATAATGAGGTGGAGTTCTTGGCTCTCATCACTGGCCCTAGCTCACCCTCCTGATTGAAGTTCCCCACTTGAATGTGAAAGAGGACTCCGAACTAGTCATAAAGAAGATCAATAGTGACTATGTCATCAGAAATTCATAGATCATACCATTTTTGGAACACACCCTCCAGCTGATGGACCAATTCCCATCTTAGCCAGAAGATACCAATGACCCTCGATACCAGAATGGTCAATATGATGCATGGGACATCCTAGATTCATATATTCAGGATCCAGATCAGGATGATTTGATAATCCACATGGTACAATAGAGATTCGTCACCCCCCATCACTCCAGATGATGATGTTAGCCCACAGGTAAGCCACCTTACTGGAAGAGCCTCCATGTTTGGCACTCCAAGTCCCCCAAATGCATTGATGGACGTAACCCCAATTATTGGACCCCCTTTATCGAGTACCTAAATTATGGTAATCTCCAGATAGATCGAGTCGATCATGAGTGAATCTGACAATATAAATTGTAGTTTACCACCAGAGTGGTCCTGGTATTGAGAAGATCCTCTACAAGCGTGGGATTGATGGGGGTCTCTTCCATTGCGTTCAAGGTGTTGATATTTCTTAAGTCATGGATGAGGTTCATGAATGTTCCTACATGGATCATCAGATCGGGCCGATATTAACTCATCAGATCTGTAGGTTGGGGTATATTTGGCTCTCCATGATCCATGACTACATTGAGTTTTCCAAGAGGTGTCATGCATGCCAAATTCCTGCCATCTTTGGGCATCGGTTTCCAGAGCCTCCCCACACATCTAGGTACTCTTGGCCCATTGCGGTCTGAGGACATGATGTTAGGGGGCCATATCCACCAGAAAAATCCCACCAATGTAGATTTATCCTGAATTATATAGATTTCTTTTCCATGTGGGTAGATGAAATTTATACTCAAGGAGGTCAAGGACCATTCTATCATTAAATTTGTGATCTCCAACATCATCGACTGAATTAGAGTCCCTCACCACATTCACACTGATAATGACACCAACTTCTGGGCATCGAAGTTGAAGAATTTTTATGCCATGTACAAAATTCACTCTAACCATACCTCCTACTATCATGTACAAAAAAATGGGAGATCGAAAAGTTAAAAAAATCCCTCTCTATAATTTTTCAGAAAATGGTTGGCCAGAATAAGAAGAGATGGCCGAAAAAACTCCCCAACACCCTTTAGGCCTATCGTACAATGAAACGCAATTACAAGAAGGTGATCCCATATTCTCTAGTCTATGAAACAAAGTAAATCCTTCCCCTTGAGATTCCATTTACTTCATTATGCATAGTTGTCTATGATTAGCACGCACTGGATAATGTTGCTGAAATTTTTCTGGCCAAATTAGAATTGCTCAACAAGAAAATGCTTCGTGACCTACATAATCTAGAAAGGTATCAAAACAAGATAGCTATAGATTTAAATAATAATGTTCTCCTCCTCTCTTTATTGCAAGGTAACATGGTGTGACCCTAAAAACACTAACTATACCTAGTAGGAAACCATCCAAGCTAGAGCCCAAATAGTATTTACCTTACATTATTCACAAAGTTTACCCAAATGGAGCACAATATTTTGTTACCATTGATGGTGAGTGTATAAATCCCCCCAACAAGGCCCAATTCCTCATGTATTACTTTTCCTAAGTTAGATTTGGTCCTGCATAACCTAAAACTGTTGCATCCCGCATGATATTAAACTATATTGTTGTCCCACATGATGGTAAACTACGAAATGGTCTGAGCTCTATGACCATAAACAAAGATCTACACGGTCCTTTGTGACCATAAATTGTTCCATATTCTCCTGGTGATGTTAAAATTTCTGATTCTTCCAAACATTAGGATGTAAAACTATTCATAATTCAACCTCACCGTACAACAATAAACTACCCGACAACAAGAAAAACTATGTATGGATTGATTCTCATCCTCATGGGTTACATAGGAATGCTCGGATGTCTTGTCTCAAGCCCATCCCCCAGATTATTTTCTTTGAGTATCCCTGTAGCACCCAAATATTTCATAGTATGTTATCTCTTCAAAATAATTCAATAACTTGCGCTACACGCAACAACGAGTTCGAGCGCACCACGACTTACCAAACAAGCCATTCAAAAAGAGTTTATGAATAATATTAACTTCATTTTTAATTTTATATATATCATATATAATTTTAACATTCATATATTGCTTTTCTTAAGCATAATATAAAGAAAAATTCAATTTTTAAGATAAAATAAGTATTTAAAAAAAATGCAATTTTGACACCTATTCAATAGAGAATCATTTTTAAAATAAATATTTGACACTTTAAAAAATTCAATTTAATAAAATTAGATTCTTCCATAGAATTGGGACATAAAAATTTAGTTTTCGTAAATTTTTTGGTACTTTTCTATTAACTTTCATATTTTTATGAGAAGTGAAGAATACTAAATATTAATTGAAAATAACATTTTTAATTGAAATAATTAATAGTGTTAAGTTATTGATTTAAATTGTTTGGAAGTATACTTAGTTTATATTTTTATCATTTAATACAATGGATGTTATTATAAGTAATTTCAGATTTAAATTTTACATAAACAGATATCAATCTTTTCATAGTTTTTACTTTTAAAAAAACCAACCTTTTGGTTTTGAAAACAGGAATTAATTTTAAATTAATTAATGAAACATATATGTTTTTAATTTTTTAAAATATAAATCATTTTTTAATTTAGAATATCTAAAATAGCTTAGGGTGAATTTTTGGTATTTTTCTGAAAACATTCAATTTTTTATGAATGGTAAGAAAACACTACTTATTGTTTAAAACCGGGTTTTTATTTCAATAATTATTTATTTTATTTAAATTTATTTTATTAAAAATATAAATATAATACCTATATATTTTCAATTTAATTCACTATATTCATTTTATAATAAAATTAGATGTTTCATGTTTTATGTAACTTTTTACCGTCTTTCACCCACCTTCTAGGAGAATATTAAAATTTGCATAAAACATAATTTTACCGCTTCTATGAGTTGAATTTAAAAAATTTGAGATACATGGTTTAAATCAGTATGTAAAATTTGGTTAAAAAATGAAAATAATTTTTTGTGAAAAGTAACTTTTGAATTTTATTTACCACGGTTAAAAGTACATAGGGTAATTAAAGGTAAAAATGATATTTTAATTAACCGAACAATGTACTAATTCTTTTGGTAAGTGGATTTCTTCCAAAAACAACCTTAGGAACAAAATATGATGATTTTTCTTAAATTGGATTACATTTGGACATTTATTGTTTTTTTATTTAAAGAAGAGTTAAAAGTCTTAAATTCAATGTTTAACAACTAAACCATTTTTAATATAGGGTTATTCATAAGATAAATTCGACTATAAATAATCATTAAAAACCTAAAAATATTTCAAACATTACGGTTTTTTATTTATTATTTTTATAGAATAAATAATTAAATTTATTTATGACACAATAATGATGCTGTAATAAACTAATTAATGAAAGTATCAAATAAATTGTATTGTAAATATTAAAATAAATATAATTTATATGTTATTATGATATACATAAATTTTCTAGATGAATATGACATGTTAGGGTTGATTAAATGTATATTTATCAATGTAATCCAGTATTTATGACTTTCATAAAAACCAAATACTAAATAGTGTCAATATTAACATAAATGTGTTTTAAAAAAAATGTATATATAATATTAAATTATATAATTTTCCTAAAAAACTATGCTTAGTAAAAATGGATTTAATAATATTCTAAATGTCATTAATGAACTACTTTAGGTTCTTTTGGAAGTTTAGAGTACGTTTATTAATCATATAGTGTAAGAATACAAGAAGACACAGTAAAGGTTAAACTATTTAACTAATAGTTAAATCTAAAAGTTGAGCCTAATATGGTGACCTAAACTTGTCTAAAACCTATTAGATTAGAGGATATAGACCCATAACCATCTTATCATAGAAATAAATCAATTTTGATCTATTATAAACCTAAAATTATTTTATAATAAAATTATATTTCAAGATTTCCTAAAATGATCCTTACCTCTCTTATTAATGTTTACTTTCCCTTATCTCCAAATCACTCATCCAAAGCCATTTGGCCCAGCCATACCCTGCTCAAATATCCTCCCAAATACCCTAAAATAATCTTAGAGGCCATAATCTATTCCTAAATCCATCCTAAGGGGCCTTTTGATCAAATAAAATAAAGCCCTCGAAGAAAAGGTAATAATTACATCCCCTCTTTCTACGTTATTGTCTTCTTCCACTTCTTCTTTATTTGTAATTTACATAACAAAATAATAACTCAAGTAACATATAAATTCTTTTATGTTATTATAAATATGGTATATCCATATTCATTATTCTATCCATCCTTTTAATGGCATGTCACCATACGTGCATACCTACGGCTTTCCGCCTCCACGTCATGGTGTAGTTTGTTAATGAAACACTTCATTATTTGGATGGGTATAATAATTATTATAACTAATGTAAATAATAAATATAACATTTAATTATTATATTTTTATGATATAACATTAAATTATTTATGATTTTTCCATCCAAATAATGATATTGTCGCTCATGCGTGTGTACGGATTACCGTCTCCACGAACGCGATGAGATTAATTCCCCATCCTAATCATTCAAGAATAAATTTCATTTTATGTTTAAAAATAATGTATAAGAACATAATATCATTCTAAATATGAATGAAATACATCCCATCCATAAAAAACATGGCTTATGTAATTGAGAAAATAATGGAAAACAAATCATTTAAAACCCGAAACTATGATAAATGAAAAATATTATTAACCAAGAAATTTTAGAAGATCATATATGATATCATATTTTTGTATGTAGTTATTTTATAATTTAATAAAAATTATTTAACTATTATACATGATGTTAATTTACCCTCGACCAAGGAAAATTACAAATTAAGGGTTAATTATACAATCTCTTTACTTATCTGAGGTTGTTAATATGTAAGTATCTTCTGGGACCACCTAATCATCCACATCCGTGTTTATTCAAAATGTATTTGAAATTATTTTTATTATTTACTATAATATGGTTTAAAGTCATTTATATCCTTGTTTTAATATTTATATAATGGTTTTAAATGAATCTTTCTGTCATTATCCCAAAAAGTTACATTATGATCTTTTCGACAAAATTAATGTATGAATTTTCATAAACTTTTATGGAAGGTGTGGTTATTATACTACGTTATAACACCTTTGAAACTCCGCTTACAAGATTAAAGAATACTTCAAAAATAAATATTTTCTTTTAAAATTATGTTAATTTTAAATGGTTTCAAAATATAAAGAGGTATTTATTTCAAATAGTTTTCATTTCATCTATGTCAACATCCATGGATGGATTTTACACTTGTTTGAAGTTGATTTATTAAGATAAAAGTTATCCATATCATATTGAAGGTTTTTTGAGATGTTTGACTATGGATGTGTTATTGTTATGTCATTCATGGTTTATGGGTAACATATTGACATTTAGAATGCTAGTTTTAATATAACTGTTTATGTTATAATAAAACCTTTCCATATGAGGAATGCATTGGATGTAGTAAGTGATGGGTGGAGCCCTCTATAGCTCCTCCATGAATCAGTATGTCACTTGAGACAAACTAGTTTCTTGGAACAATTCCTTGACAAAATCATATTTGTAGTCTTGGAACAAGGCCTTCACTGTGTGGATATGAAGTCTAGAATTATCTATTCCATCATTATGAAATGTGATATTCATATTGAATGTGATTATTTGATGAGTAGAATATCCATTAGATTAAGTAAATAGAAATATTTGATTTATCTTTTTCATATTATGTAGAAGATTAAGTTTAATAGGCTTTTTTTTTGTTTTATACATTGCCTTAAATATTTATGCTTATTTATGAATGTGTTGTCTATACTTTTATCCATACTAAACATTTATGCTCACAACATTATAGGTTTTAATTTTCCCAGAATGTGAAGAAGTATTTTATGGTTGACCTGTAGGGAAAAGATAAAGATATAACTGTGTTAAATGGGGACAAAATGTTGTTGATGTTTGTATTTCATGACGTACTATAAAACACATGATTGTATCTAATATTTTCATATCTACTAAACAGGTCGGCCTTTCGAGATTTTATCCATTGAGATCATTCCAATGTTATGCAATAATGCAACAACTCTAGTTAACTAGGGGTGGGGCAATACAGTTGGTATTAGAGTATTTTTTTTCAAAACTTGGAATCAAGATTTAGATAAACTATGATTATAGAACATTACCCTATGAGATAAATTGATGATTAGTATTTAATAAATTACTAGAAGTTTGGTAATGTTGATATTTTGTGTATTTTACAAGAAATACATCCCTGTCTGGATACGAACAGGTAGAGGTGGCTCTGGAAGATAAGTACCTAGGAGTGAAAACTCTAACAACGAGTTGTTTTCTTGATCCTTAGTATCCTAGTACAAAACAATGGGCCTTACTGCACTCTTGGTTACAACACTCCTATGAGATATGCTTAGGAAAATTCACATTTAATTACAAGACATTATGAAGGATTTAGGAGTAAATACATCTCAATGAAAACATTTTATGATAATAAATTATATGCATAATTATTTCAATTTACGTTAGGTATTTTCCACGTTTGGAATTATGCATTGTGATTCATACACTATATTATTGTATGCAATTGTTTATAAATGGAACCTAGTAGAAGGAATGTGAACACCCACAATACGCATGATGCAAAGATTAAGAAGGATCACATCTTTCATGGAATTAAGCCAACATTGAGAAGAGAAATAGTCTCATCCATATTCTCATCATATGAAGAAATAGTATCATGTGTTAATAAGATATGTAAACAATTCTATGAGCCCTATGGATTTAAAGGAAACCAAGAGAAGAAAAGAAAGGAAAAGCGAAATATTGATAAAGGGAAGAGGGGAAGGAAGGATTTTCCAATATTTGATAACTGTGGATAGAATCATCACGGTACATTCTTGAAGGGAGTGGGAGTTTGTTATATATGTGGACAAAAAAGACACCATGTACGTGATTGCGAGGGTTTGAAAAAGTATTCAAATGTACAACACTTCATCTGTATGGAGTTGGGACACTATGAGATTGAATGTGAAAATCATTAGAGTATATACCAAATGATGTTATTGGATAATAATAATGTTATGATACTACTGAAGATGAAGAGGAATGATTAGATTTCTTATGTTGTTATTAAAAAATTAGGTCATTTGAGTATTGTATTAATGATGTACAAGTTATAAGAATTATAGAGTATATAAGGAATGTACTGTAATATTATTTTATTAAGGACTTGAGATTGTGTGGAATTATGAAAAGCGACTCAATAGTAGGTTAATAATTTTGGAAAATATATGATTGAGAGAAAGATAAACATTAATATGGTTATAATAAAGTGGTTGTGATTTTGGAATAAGATAACATTTATTTAGATAAATTATATTGGATATTCTTGACTACCTTGAAACTGATTAATGAATTGTATTTTCCATCATTGTTGGAGTTTACAACATTTTTGGATATTAGGAGTATATCACGTATTCACTAAAGAATAATGGAGAATTAATGTAATCAATAATGTTTTATGTTAATTCAGGGTGTTACCATGTTTTAAAAGAAAACATGATGAAGGTATTCACATGTTATTACGTGAAAAAATCATCTTCATTGTGTCTACCTTCCTTATGAATTTTGAACTGTGAGTTAGGAAAGAAGTATTTTGGATAACTCTAAAGGTTGGAATTGATTATTTTTGACATTGGATACTATTTTTATGTTTAAAAAATTTCTTAATATTATTTTTTGGATTGTTATAAAAAAGAAAACATGGAGGTCGGGCGACAACCTGTCGCGTCCGGCAAGGCCATGAGACTTGAACCCACAACTGTAGGACGACAAGGGTGCATCACCTACCACTTGATTACATGATGTCCTAGTTTGTATAATGTAGTTTTTTTTAAATAGTCTATCAAATGAATTATAAAGTAATTATTTTTGGAACCCCATACGATTAGGATAAATTGAATATTTTTTAATTTTATTATATTTTGGAGTGAAAGATGAGTTTGTGGTAGGAATTAGTTAAAAGATGAAACTCTACATGTCAATTATATTTTTTCACTTTTATTCTATGAAAAAATTAATTCTTAATATTTTGGGAAGTGATATTAAAAAAATGTGTTATACTAATATAATATGTATTGTTGAAATGATGATATTTTAAATTATCATTGATTGATGGCTTTGAGGCCCTCAATTGTACACTTGTTTGTGATTGATGACTTCAATCGCTCCCAATAAATATTTACATTTTTCCTCCAATTAAGTGTATCTAATTTCCACTAATGTTCACTTAATCGAGATCATTATTTGGTGGTGATTTTTTCATTTCCCTTTCCCTCTTATTAAGACTAAATATCATTAAACCAATTTCTGGTATGGGTTTTCCACAAAGGTATTTTTATATTTTTTACATTTTATTTTCGATGAAAATTATCAAATTGAGAGTAATAAATTTATTTAAGTAAGGGAACGTGTAACACCCCCTGAATTCATAGTATGTCATCTTTTCAAATTAATTTAATAACTTGCGCTACACGCAACAACGAGTTTGTGCACACCATGATTTACCAAACTAGATGTTCAAAAAGTGGTTATGAATAGTATTAACTGCATTTTGAATTTTATATATATTTTATATAATTTTAATATTCATATTTTTTGTTTCTTAGAAATTATATAAGGTCAAATTGAAATTTTTAGATAAAAAAATTATTTTTCAAAAAATGAAATTTTACCAACCATTTAATGGAGAATCCTTTTTAAAATAAATATTTGACACTTTTATATATTCAATTTAATTAAATTACATTATTTTTTAGAATCGGAACATAAAAATATAGTTTGGATAATTTTTTGGTACTTTTCTAATAACTTTCATATTTTGATGAATAGTGAAAATACTAAATTTTAATTGAAAAAATATTTTTTAATAGAATTATTTTATAGTGTTAAATTATGAATTTGAATGGTTTGAAATTATAATTAGATTAGATTTTTATCATTTAATACAATTTATTTCATTATATGTAATTTCACATTTAAATTTGACATACACACATATCAATATTTTGATAGCTTTTACTTTTTTTAAAAGAACCTACTTTTTGGTTTTGAAAACAGGAATTAATTTTAACTTAATTTTTGCGACTTATATTTTTTTAATTTGATAAAATATAATTCATTTTTTAATTCATAATATCAAAATTAGGTTATTTTTATTTTTTGTATTTTTCTGAAAACATTCAATTTTTGATGAATAGTGAAAAACACTATGTTTTGTATAGAATTGACTTTTTAAAATTTATTTAAAATCAAAATAGATATATAAATAGTATATAAGTTCAATTTAATTCATTGGAGTCATTTTACAATAAAATAATATGTATAAAATTTTATGGAACTTTTTACTGTCTTTTACCCACCTTCTAGAAGCATTTGCAAATTAGCATTAAACATAATTTTATCGTTTTATGTGAGTTGAATTTCAAAAATCTGAGAGACCCAATTGACATCATTATGTAAAATGTGTTAAAATAATATGAAAATAATTTTTTGTTAATAGTAACATTTGACTTTTATTTTCAACGATTTAAAGTAAATAGGGTAATTAAAGGTAAAAATGATATTATAATTATCCTCCCACATGTAAAAATTCTATTAGATAAGTTTATTGTTACAAAAAAACCCTTAAGAACAAAATATGATTATTTTGGTTCAATTGGATTATATTAGGATATTTATTATTATTTTATTTAAAGAAGAGTTAAAGTGTTAAATTCAAAGTTTAATAACTAAAAAATTTTTAATATAAGTTTATACATAAGATATGTTAGACTATAAATACTCATTATAGTGCTAAATAGATTTCCTATATGATGGTATTTTATTTTTAATTTTAAGACATTAAATTTTTAAATTTATTTATGACACAATGATGCGGCAGTAATTACCATATTAATGAACGAATCAAATAAATGGTATTATAAATATTAAAATATATATTATTTAAATGTCATTATGACATAAATCAATTTTATAGGTTAATATGACATGTCATGGTTGATTAAATGCATCCTTTTTGAAGTAATGAAGTTGTGATGACTTCCTAAAAAACCAAATACTAAATAGTGTCAAAATTGACATAAATGAGTTTGTAAAAAAATATTATATTATTATATTATATAATATTCCTAAAAGATATATGTTTAGGAAAAAGAAATTAAAGAATATTATATATGTAATTAATGAACCACTTGAGGTTCTCTTGATATTTATAGTAATTTTATTAACCATATCGTGTAAGAATAAAAGAAGACATGGTACAAGTTTAACTATTTAACTTATAGTTAAATCTAAAAGATATAGTTAATATGGTGTCCTAAAATTTACTAAAACCTATTTTTTTAGATTATTTCGACCCATCCCCACCTTATTTTATAAATAAATCAATTTTGATCCATTGTAAACCGAAAATTATTTTATAATAAAATAATATTTCAAGCATTCCTAAAGTGACCCTCACCTCTCTTATAAAATGGTAATTCACCTTCCCTAAAACTCACACGTACAAATCCATTTGGCTCAGCCAAACCTTGCTAAAATATCCTCCCATCTACCCTCAATTCATCCCATAGTCCATACATTGATCTGAAATCCATCCTATGGGGCATATGGATCAAATAAAAATGAAGCAGAGGAAGAAGATGTAATTGTTTCATCACCTCATTATATGTTTTTTTCATCTTGCACTTCCTCTTTCATTGTTGTTTCCTTAAAAAAATAATAAATCCATTAACTTATACATAATTTCATGTTATTATAATTATGGTACAACCATATTCATTATTATATCCATCATGTGAATGAAATGTAACCATATGTGTGTACATATGACTTAAAGTCTCTACGTTGTGGTGTAGTTTGTTATTCCAAAACATCATTATTTGTATGGGTATAATAATTATTATCACTGATATAAATAATAAATATAACATGATAATGATTCTTTATATATTATATACCGTCAAATTACATTCAATTTCTCCATAAATATAATGATATTGTCGTTCGTGTGTATGTACGGATTACAGTCTTCATGAATGTGATGGGATTCATTCCCCATGGTAATCATTGAAGAATAATTTTCATTTTATGATTAAAAATAGTTTTTATGAAATTAATATAATTCGGGATATGAATCAAATACATCCTATCCATAACAAACATGTCTTATGTAAACAATCATATAATGAAAAACGAATCAGTTAACACCCGAAACAATGATACAACTAAACTATTATTAACAAATAAATATTAGAATATCATATATGATATCATATTTGTGTATGTAGTTCTTGTATAATTTAAGAAAAATGATTTACATATTATACAAGAAGTTAATGTTCTATCGTTTGAGGAAAAGTACAAGGTAAGGGATAATTATATAATATCTTTACTTATCCGAGGTTGTAAATACGTAAGTATCTACTGGGTCCTCTTTATCATCCACATCATTATTTCATAAATTTTTTTCCAATACATTATTAATATTTGCTATACTATGGTTTAAATTCATTCATATCCTTGTTTTACTTTTTATAAAATGGTCTGAAAGGAATCATTCTATCATTTTCCAAACAAGGTACATTATGACCTTTTCGAAAAAAATAAGGTAAGAATGTTTTTTAACTTATACGGTGGGTGTGGTTATTCTCCACCGTTATAACACCTTTGAATCTTTCCATACAAGATTATAAGAATATTTACAAAATAAATATTTTCTTTTATAATTATGTGAATTTTAAATGGTTTCAAAATAAAAAGTTGTATTTATTTCAAATAGTTTTCATTTCGTCTATGTCAAAATCCATTGATGGATTATAAACTTTTTTGAAGTTGATTTACTATGATAAAAATCATCCATATTTTATTGAAGGTTTTGTGATATATTTGACTGTGGATGTGTTATTTTTATACCATTCATGGTTTGTGTGTACAGTATTTACATTTCACATGCTAGTTTTAATATGAATGTTTATGTTATGTTTAATCCTTTTAATATGAGGATTGGATTGGACTTAGTATGTGACATGTGGAGCCCACTATAGATTCTCGATGCATTAGTAGGTCTCATGTGACCAACTTGTGTCTCGAACCAAGGCCTTGACAAAATCTTCATTGTAGCCTTAGCATAAGGCGTTGAATATATGGTTATGAAGTCCGGAATTATTTATTACATCATTATGAAATTGGCTATTGATATTGCATGTGATTATTGGAATTGAAGAATATCAATGTGAATTAGAAAATGGAATTATTTGATTTATCTTTTTCATATTATGCTGATGTTTATGTTTAAAAGGCATTATTTACTCTTATACATTGCGTTAAATGTTTATGCTTATTTTTTTATGTTTCCACTATATTGGTATCCTTTCTAAGAATTTGGGCTCACCCCTTTATACGTTTTATTTTTCCTAGGATATGAAGAAATATTTTGTGGTTGACCTACAGGGATAGGATAAGGATATAAGTGTGTTCAAAGAGGAAAAACGGTTGATTATGTTTTTATTTTATTTTGTAATATAATACTTATGAATGTATCTAGTATTTCTGAGGCTACTAAAATGATCAGTCTTTCAAGATTTCATCCCTTGCTATCGTGGAAATGATATGTAATAATTCACTAACACTGGGTGACTGGGGTCGGGGCGTTATAGTTGGTATCAGAGAATGTTTAGTACAAAATTTGGAAAATATATTTAGATAAAATTTTATTAGAAAACATTACGCTAAGAAAGTATTTGAGGATTAGTAAAGAATAACTTCCTAAAAGTTTGGTAATATAGAGATTTTGAGTATTTTACAAGAAATACATCCCTGTCTGGATACGAGCAGTTAGAGGCAGCTCTGGCACAAATTTACCTAGGATTGAAAACATGGACAAGGAGTTTCGATCTTGACTCGGGGTATCATAGTACACGACAATGGGCCTTCCTGCAATCTTGGTTAGGACACTCCAGGGAGATATTCTTAGGATAATTCACATTTTTATTACAATCCATTATGAAGGATTTAGGAGTAAATTAATCCTAAAAGAAAACATTTAATGATTATATATTATATGCATAATCTTTTCAATTTACATTATGTATATTATAAGATTATAATTATGCATTATTGTTTATAATATAACCTAGTGTTTTCCATTGTTTAGAAATGGAACCTAGTAGAAGGAATGAGAACTACAACCATACGCATGATCCGAAGATTAAGAAGAACCATATCATTAATGGTATTAAGACAACATTTAGAATTGAAATAGTAGACCACGTTTTCTCATCATATGAATAACTAGTATCATGTGTTAATATGATATGAAATGAATTTTCTGAGTCCTATGGCTTTGAAGTGAATTTAGATAAGAAAATTATAGGAGAGAGAAAGATGGAAAAAGGGAAAAGGGAAAAAAATGATTTTCACATATGTGATAATTGTGGAAAGAATCAACATGGTATTTTTTGAAGGGAGTTTGAGTTTGTTATAAGTGTGGAGAAAAGGACAACATGTATGTGATTTTAAGGGTAAGAAAAAGGTTTCAAATGTACAATGCTTCATCTGCAAGGAGATGGGGCACTATGTAGATCAATGTCTAAATCATTGGGGTATACCCCAAATTTTGCTATTGGATAATAATCAAGTTATGATACTACCAAAGATGAAGAGGAATGATTAGAGTTCTTTTGTTGTTATTAAATTATTGTTTCATTTGAGTAACATATTAAGGATGTTCATGTTATAATATTTATAGAGTATATAACGATTGTACTATAGTACTATTTCATTAAGGATTTGAGATTGTGTGAAACCAAGAAAAGTGACTCAATAGAATGTTAATTTTTGTTGGAAAATATATGGTTGAGAGAAAGATAATCCTTAATATGGTTCTGATATATAGGTAGTGATTAGGGAATAAAATATGATTGATTTGGATAAATTTTATTGGATATTCTTGACTACCTTGGAACTGATTATTGATTTTAATATTACATCATTGTTGGAGTTTACAAAATTTTATGGATATAAGGAGTATATCCATTACTATATAAGTATTAAGGTAGAATTAATGTAATAAATATGGTTTTATAGTAATTCAGGGTGTTTCCATTTTCTAAAAGAATACATTATGATGTTATTCCCAAGTTATTACGTAGAAAAAGGGATCCTCATTATTTTTACCTTCCTTATAAATTTTGGATTGTGATTTTGGAGAAGTTATTTTGGATAACACTAATTATTGGAATGGATTAAGTTTGACATTGGATACTATTGTTATTGTTAAAAAATTTCATAAGAATATTTTTTGATTGTTATAAAATGGAGAACCCAGATGTCGGGTGATAACCCATCGCGTCCAGAAAGGCTGTAAGACTTGAACCAACAACTGAAGGGTGACAACGGTGCATCACCTACCACTATCCTAAATTATGTCCTGGTTTGTATCATGTAGATTTTTAAAATAATCTTTCTAAATAATTATAAATTAATTATTTTTATAACCCTATAGGATTAGGAGAAATAGAATATTTTTGAATTTTATTATCTTTTGAAGTGAAAGCTGAGTTTGTGGAAGGAATTAGTTAAAGGATGAAACTCTATTTGTCATGTATATTTCCCACTTATTATATGGATAAATGAATGATAAATATTTAGGGAAGGGATCTTAAAAAAAAAATGTGTTATCCTTTATATGTTATGATTTGTTGAATTGATGATATTTTAAATTATCATAGATTTATGGTTTGAGGCCCTCAATTATACACTTGTTTGTGATTGATGACTTCAATAACTCACTATAAATATTTAATTTTTCCTCCAATTATGTTTCTATAATTTCAAACAACATTCTTTTAATCGAGATCATAATTTGGTTTTTAATTTTTCATTTGTCTTTCACTTTTATTAAGACTAAAATTTATAAACCAATTTCTGATGTAGGGTTTCCACAAAGGTAATTTCTATTTTTAACATTTTATTTTCGATGAATAATTTCAAATTGTGAGGATTAAATTTATTAAATGAGGGTATATTTTAACACCCCATGATTTCATAGTATGTTATCTCTTCAAAGTAATTCAATAACTTGTGCTACACGCAACAATGAGTTTGAGCGCACCACAACTTACCAAACTAGCCGTTCAAAATGCAGTTATGAATAGTATTAAATTCATTATGAAATATATATATATATATCCTATATAATATTAACATTCATATTTTGTGTTCATTAGAAATAATATAATGACAAATTCAGTTTTTCAGATAAAAGAAGTATTCTTCAAAAAATGAAATTATACTGCCTATTTAAGGGGGAATACTTTTTAAAATAAATATTTGACACTTTTAAATATTAAATTAAATTATATTATATTATTCTCTAGAATATGGACATAAAAAGGTAGTATGGGTATTTTTTGGTACTTTAATGGTTACTTTCATGTTTTCATAAATAATGAAATATACTACATTTTAATTGAAAACAACTATTTTAATTGAATTAATTTATAGTGTTAATTTATGTATTTGAATGGTTCAGAAGTATAATTAGACTATATTTTTAACATTTATTACAATGTAGGCCATTATACGTAATTTCAAATTTAAATTTGACATAACCAGATGTCAATCTTTTGATAGTTTTTACCTTATTTAAAGAAACCCGCTTTTTTGTTTTGGAAACGGGAATTAATTTTAAATTAATTAATGAAACGTCTATATTTTTAATTTGGTAAAATTGAATTATTATTTTTAATTCAGAATATCAAAATTATCTTAGGTTGAATTTTTTTTTATTTTTCTGAAAACATTCAAATTTTTGATTAATTGTGAAAAACACTCCGTTATTGTTTAAAAACGATTTTTTATTTAAATAATTTTTTATTTTATATAAATCTATATTAATTAAATATATAAATATATTACTTTTATATGTTCAATTAAGTTCATTGGAATCAATTTATAATAAAATTAGATATATAAAATTTTAATGATCGTTTTACCGTTTTTACCCACCTTCTAGAAGAATTTGTAAATTTGCATAAAATATAATTTTACCACTTCTATGATTTGAATTTAAAAAATCCAAGAGACACTATTGAAGTTATTATGTAATATTTTGTTCAATAAGATGAAAATAATTTTTTGTGAATAGAAACTTTTGACTTTTATTTACCACGATTAAATGTAAATAGGGTAATTAAAGGTAAAAATGATATTATAATTAATTTAACACAAGTCATAATTCTATTGGATAAGTTTATTTCGAACAAAAAAACCTTAGTAATAAAATATGATCATTTTGGTCGACTTGGATTAGATTAGGACATTTATTATTATTTTGTTTAAAAAAGTATTAAAATTGTTAAATTAAATATTTAATAACTAACCATGTTTAATATTGGGTTATACAAAATATAAATTAAACCATGAATATATATTAGAAAGATAAAAATATTTCCAACATGATGATATTTAAATATAATTTTTAGAGATTTAATAATTAAATTTATTTATGACACAATGACGATGCAGTAATTATCTAATTAATGAAAGAATCAAATAAATGGTATTATAAATATTAAAATAAATATATTTTTAAAGTTATTATTATATACAAGAATTTTATAGCTGAATATTTCATGTTAGTGTTGATTCAATGTAACTTTTTAGAATTAATTAAGTTGTGAGGACTTTCATAAAAACAAAATACTAAATAGTGTCAAAATTGACATAAATGAGTTTTGAAAACAAATATTATATTATTAAATTAAATAAAATTCATAAAAATATAATGTTCGGCCAAAGGGAGTAAATAATACTATATAAGTCATTAATTAACTAATTGAGGTTCTCATGGATGTTTAGAGTATGTTTATTAACCATATAGTGTACAAATACAAGAAGACACACAAAAATTTAAACTATTTAACTAATAGTTAAATCTAAAAGATACGGTTAATATGGTGACCTAAACTTGTCTAAACCTTATTAAATGAGATGATTTCGACCAATCCCCACTTTAGATTTTATATAAATTAATTTTTATTAATTATAAAAAGAAAATTATTTTATTATAAAAGAATAATTCATGATTTTCTATAGTGACCCTCACCTCTCTTATAAAAGGGTACTTCCCCTTATATCAAATTCACACCACCAAAGCCATTTTTCTAGGCCACTCACTTCTCAAATATCCTCCAACCTACCCTAAAATAAAAATAGAGGCCTTAATTTGTTATCAATTCTATCTTATTGAGTATTTTGATCAAATCAAAAGGAAGCACGAGGTGAAGAGGTAATAATTTCATCACCTCTTTTTAAGTTCTTTTCATCTTCCACTTCTTCTTTATTTGTTTTTTCCATACCAAAAAAATAAATCCTGTACCTTATACATACTTTTATGTTTTTATAAATATGGTACAATAATATTAATTATTCTATCCATCCTATGAATGACATGTCATCAAACATGCGTACGTTCGAATTACCGTCTCCACATCATGGTGTAGTTTGTTACTCAAACACATCATTATTTGGATGGGTATAATAATGATTATAACTGATGTAAATAAAATATATAACATGTTAAATATTATGTATATATTTAATAACATCGAATTATATACGATTTATCCATCAATATAATGATATTTTTTCTTGTGCGAATGTACGGATTACCGTCTCCACAAACATGATGACATTCATTCACCTTCATAATCATTCAAAAATGATTTTAATTTTATGATTAAAAACACCGTTTATAACTTAATAACATTCTGGATATAAATTACATACATTTTATCCATAACAAACATGGTTTAGGTAACCATGCATTTAAAGGAAAACGAATCAGTTAACGCCTGAAACAATGATACATCTAAAATATTATTAAAAAACCAATAGTAGAAGATCATATATAATATAATATTATTTTATTTAGTTCTTTTATAGCTTATAAACAATTATTTAACTATTATACATGTGGTTAATTCACCCTCGACCAAGTAAAAATACAAGGTAAGGGTTAATTATTGAATATATTTACTTATACGAGGTAGTTAATACGCATGTATCCACTAGGACCTCTTTATCATTCAAATATCTGTTTCTTAAAATTGTATTTCAAAACCATTTCACTATTTACTAGAATATTATTTAATGTCATTTATACCCTTGTTTTACTTTTTATAAATTTTTTTGAAAGGAATCTTTCTATTTTTTTCCAAATAATGTACATTATGACATTTTCGACAAAATTAATTTAAAAATGTTTTTTAACTAATACAGAGGGTGCGGTTATTCTCCTTCGTTATAAAAGATTTGAAACTTCCCTTAAAAGCATATAAGAATATTTCCAAAATAAATAATTTATTTTATAATTATGTGACTTTTAAATGGTTTAAAAATAAATAGAGGTATTTCATTCAAATTGTTTCATTTCATCTATGTCAACATCATTTGATGGATTTTAATGATATTTAATGTTGATTTATTATGATACAAATTATTCTTGTTGTATTGAAGTTTTTGTTATATGGTTTACTGTGGATGTGTTATTTTTATATCATTCATGATTTATGGGTAAAGTACTGATATTTTTCACGATAGATGTAATAAAAAAAATTATGTTATGTTTAATCCTCTTCATAAGAGGATTTAATTGGACTTAGTAAGTGACACTAGTGAAGATAATGTTTTTTACGGTTGTTATATTATATTTATTACATCATCTTTGGGCCGACGTTATTATAGGAGATGTTATAAACATTTTTTTTACATTGATTATTTTAAAACTAACAAAAAACAGAAATCCGAAGACTTTTTCAGATCAGTTGATCAAAATCTAACATGGAAAATGCTTCAGAGTCATGTTTTATTACATTGGTTATTAAATAACCGATGTGGTACGTAATCCTTCATGTTAGTTATTATATAACTGATGTCAAAAATCACTCCTCTGAAGCATTAATCACATAATTTATTTTCTTAACAGATGTGATTAACCTGTCGCCCAAGTAATTTCCCACGTCGGTTAAATAATAACTGACGAGAAAACATATCTACTATATTGGTTAAAAAATAACTGACATAAAAAACTACTCATTTCCATTTATTAAGTAGGTTATGAAATAACTGACATAAATTTCATTTCCCATGTGATTATTACATCAGTTTTTAAATAACTGACATTAAAACTAATCCAAATACATTTTTTACGTCAGTTATAAAATAATTGACGTAAAAATTTATTTTTTTAATAAAACCGATCAACCACTGCTATGCCCTACCAAAAGACATGAAACAGACCAAAAACATACCAAAAATAGACCAAAACATGACCAAAAATAGACCAGAACCCTCCCACCCCACTGGACAGCCCCCACCACACCTATGGACACCCCCACCCCACTGGACACCCCTAGAGAAAAACAAAAAATAGACCAAAACCAAAAACATCCCCCCAACACACCTGGACATCCCCCAACTCCCCTTGACAACCCCCACCTTCTTGGACACCCCCTCCCCATGGACAACATGCCCACACCCCTGGACATCCCTCCCACACCCCTAGAACCCCCCCTCCACCCCAGTGGTCACCCCCCCCTCCACACCCCTCGACACCCCCTGGACATCCCCCCCACTCACCTTGACATGCCTCCCACCCTCCTGGACGCCCTCCCACACCCTAGACCCCCCACCCCTATGGACACCCATGACACACCCCCACCCCACTTGGAAGCCCTCCCACACACCACTGGAAACCCCCCTCACCCCACAGGACACCCCCACCATCATGGACACCATAGACACCCCCACACCCCTGGAAAACCCTACCAACATACTCGAAACCCCCACCCCCTGGACATCAATCCCACACCCCTGGACAGCCCCCCCCCCACACCCCTAGAACCCCCACCACTAGACACCCCCACACCCCTGGACACCCCTTGGACATCCCCCCACTTGCCTGGATATCCCTTCCACCCTCTTGGACACCCTCCCACGCCTCTAGACTTCCCCCACCCCATGGACGCCCAAGAAACCCCACCCACTAGGAAGCCCGGCCACAAACCACTGGAAACCCCTCTCACCCCATAAAACACCCCTACCCTCATGGACACAATGGACACCCCCATACACCTGGATATCCCTCCAACACCCCTGGACAACCCTCGCCCCCTTGACACTCCCACCCTCATGGACACCATGGACACCACCACAAACACCTGGACATCCCTCCCACAACCCTGTATAGCCCTCCCACACACCAGTGGACCCCCCACAGGACACCCCTACCCTCATGGACACAATAGACACCCCCACACCCCTAGACAACCCTCCCACACCCTTGTACAACCCTCCCACCACCCTGGACACCCCCACCCTCATGGACACTATGGATACTCCCCTGAAACGCCTAAACATCCCTCCCACACCCCTGGAAAGCCCTCCGACACACTACCGAACACCCCCCACAAGACACCCCCACACTCATGGACACTATGAACACCCCAAACCCACACCCCTGGAAAGACTTCCCACACCCCTGGACAACCCTCTCTGCCCCTGGTCACCCACCCAACCATCAAAGACACCATGGAACCCCACCCCCCCCCCCACCACTGGGTTGCCCTCCCATAGCCCTGGACATCCCTCCCACCCATAGAAAACCCCCATAGCCCTAGACACCCCTTTTATAAGGCCCCAACCTTAAACATTAATTAATCTTGAGTTACTTTAAGAATACATGCTGAGGATCTTTTCAGATTTAGAGTTTTATAGAATTAGATCATAAAACATGCATTACATTCCATATTTAAATAAAGTGGTTACATAAAAGATAGTATTCATTTTTCCCATCAACGGAAACATATTTAAAATAAAACATGGATTCTTCCGTGACACTTCCTTGACACTATCATCATATCATGTACCTTTCCCTTGACCTGTGAAAAACATTTCAAAAACTTGGGATGAGCATAAAAAGCTCAGTAAGAGATATAAAAATATGGAAAGGAAACATGAGTACGTGTATACATAATAATCAATGAAATCATACTTTACTCATAAAACATAAGCACTTTAACATATCTCATCAAATCATGAATAAATCATATAAATCATAAGACATAAAGGTAACTTGAGGTATTCATAACATTGTTACGAAGGGAGTAACCCTCTTGGATACTTTGGAATACCCATCACAGTATATTCCCTAAATCTCTTTGGAGACACCATAATGTTTAACACCTTCGTGTTACCCAATGCATTGGAGAGCTATATCAGGCTCACCCACCTTTAGTTTATCACGGAACCACCCTTCTTCATAACAATGCCGAAGAACCATAATGTAATCGTATCACATAATACATGCATAAAGGAAACATAACATTTTCAATTTCTAATCACAAGATACCAATACAACACATTGATATAAAAACATTATGAAAACCATTTTCCATACCAAAATAAAATAAAAGTAAAACATGATATTTATTTTTCATTAAATAAATGTAATGGCGTGTAGAGGAAGCCAAAGATCAAATTATGGCCACGGCGGCGGAGAAGTCGTTGTCGCCACATACGTACGACAAAAAAATCATTCCCTTTTTTCGTTTAGTAAATGATTTTTATAAAAAGGAATCCTTTTGAATAAACATGAAAGTCAAATGGGATTATACATCGTATGAAATAAAGTTGTGTATAAAACAAAATATGCCTCAATGAAAGGAGATTGAGACGAAGTCCCATACCTTTGGGTCCGACTTGACTCGATCATTCTGTAACCTCATGAATAATAAACTTGAGTTAAAATCTACATGATTAAGAACCTTTTTCATGTTTATTATTCCTTTTATATCACTTATTACCATGTTATGAATACTATGTAATTATTTATGTTAATAATGGTCATTTTGTCGATCATTGGTACTTGAGTCAAAAATAAACTCTTTATAATTAGAATTTGTTCACATGGTAAAATATCCATTATATCAAGAATTATATTCATGACTTAGATATCATATATTTATCTTGTATATACATGAATTTACAATATTTCATAACATTTAGATGTAAGAAATGAAATGCACCGTTCATGGAGACGGTACGTCGTACATACGCATGACCACTACTTTCATTTCTATTTTGTATTTTATGGAATGGAATAATAATTATATAAAGATATATTATAATTCCAGTATAATATCATATATAATATCATTAATTCCATACTTTATAAATCCCACATATGGCATTAACGAAAAAAATCACTTTGAGGGGGCGGTAGTCCGCACTTCCAAAAATGAAGATATCACGTATACCCATAATGGAAGCCATAATGGTATGCCATAAATGAAAAATATAGAAGCTTAAGTAAAACATAAACATATTATATATCATATATAAATATAGTGACATATTAATGGCCACATTTGATGCTGTTAGAAGAATATTGAACAATCATCGTTTCGTGAGGCAGAAATTCCCCATCCACAGAAACAATATGTTCTTTAAGCATTAGATGTAGGTGTGTGTAAGTGTAGCTCGAATAATTATTATAACAACATCCTAGTATATTGAAGATACTTTTTTGGTTACAAATTAAATGAATAAAAAGAGTTTAGGGGGTTGGAGAAGCAAAATAACTCAAAAGAACTCAAATGAAGACATTACCTTTAAATTGGGTAACTCCCTTTGGTTTGAACCAAAATGGTTTTTTGGAGAGATTCCTGCCTAAGGTAAGGCTTATAAGATTAGTATAGGGATGTGGAGAGACAAAATTAGCAGATCATGGCCGAGCCAAAAGCTTTAGAGGTGTGGATAAAGAGGTAGAGGCGGGGGCCTTTTATAAGAGGAGAGGAGGGGCACTCTTGGAAAGGTATAAAATGTTTCAATATATTCAAATGATTTTCGAATTTTAAATGTACCACATTGATGTATTTCTAGGATAAGGTGATAAGGGTTCTAAATATACATATTTAATAGGTATTTTACAAGTTTATGTCTTATATTTTACATTATCTTTTCATTTTATTTAAAAAATTCATTAATGAGGTAATCGCTGCATCATCATGATTTCATATATAATTTAATTTATATAATGTCTAAAAATTATAGAAAAAATACTATGATGTAGGAAATATTCTTATGTTTCCAATTAATATTTATAGTCCAAAATATAATTTATTTAGGCAAAAATAAAAATGTTTTACTCAGGTGATACATTTTTGTAATATATAACTTTCTTTAAAAATAAAAAGATAAAAAGTAATTATCACACAAAAGTGATTCCATGGGGTCCCAAAGATTGGAACAAGGCATACCATGGTCGTACATGACACAAATAGTAGTATTAGGACACATTTTTGTGTCATTTGTTATTATTATTAAATTATTTTATTATCCTTAACTACCCGATTACTTATTAATCAAGACAATTAATGATAATTACCATCGTTACTATTTACAAAGTCAAAAAACAAAAGAGTCTTAAATACATAATTTGGACATTATGATTAAAAATATGGAATCCATTTTACCAAATTAAAAACACAGAAATTGCAAATATTAATTTAAAAATAATCCCTGTTTTCAAAACAAATAGCGGGTTTTTTTGAAACAATATCTATGAAAAGTTTGGTATTTGTTTATTCACAATTCCAAAGTAAAATTAATTATAATGAACAAAATTGTATTAAATGGTAAAAATATATTCTAATTAAACTTTAAAACCAAATAAAAAGATAATCTATCAAAAAAATTAAATTAGATGAAAAAGCAATTTTAATGTAAAATGCAGTATTTTTCAAATTCATTAAAAAATGAACATTGTCAGAAAAATACCAAAAATTTATCTAAAGTAAATTTAAATGTCCCAATCATAATGAATAAGTTTATTTTGAAAAATATAGCTTATAAAATTGTCAAATTTTTTATTTAAATAATGGTTTTCCATCAAAAGGCAGTAAACCAATCTTTTACAAATATTAGTGTATTCTATGCTTATGATTGGATTCATTCTCATCTTAACACTTTAAAACACTATATAATTCATAAATAGACATAGATAAGAATATATATTATTCATTACTTACTTGGGATGTTACATCCATCCCCCCATTAGAAAATTTCATCCCCGTAATTTATTTACTTATCGAATAAGTGGGGGTATTTATCCCTTATTGCATTTTTAGATTCCCATGTTGCCTCTTCACTCATGTGGTTTTTCCGCAAAACCATTACATGATGAATCAACTTATTCCACAACACATTCTCCATGTGGTCAAGAATATGGATCGGTTGTTCCTCATAAGATAGATTCTCTTCCAGCTGAACTACCTCTGGACTCAAAACATGAGATTGTTCTGGCATGTACTTATTTAACGTTGAAACATGAAAAACATTGTGTACCTAAGATAAACTCGGAGGTAAAGCCACTCAGTATGAAACTGATCCACTCTCTCCAGAATTTCATATGGTTTAATGAACCTTGGACTCATATTTCCTTTCATTCCAAATTGCATCACACTTTTCCATGGTGATACTTTGTAAAAAACATGATCACCAACCTCAAAAGAGAGATCCTTCCTCTTTTTGTCCGCATAACTCTTCTGCCTTCTCTGAGCTGTTATCAGGTGTTTATGTATCAGCTGAACATTTTCTGCCAACACTTCCACCAATTCCGGTCCCATCAACTTCCTTTCACCCACTTCATCCTAGAAAGTTGGAGTTTGACACTGCTTCCCATATAATGCCTCATATGGTGCCATCTGTATACTAGAATGAAAACTGTTTTTATAGGAAAACTCAACCAAAGAAATAAGTTGGTCACAACATCCCTGATAATCCATAGAACATGTACATAGCATATCCTCCAAAGTCTTAATCATTCATTCTGACTGCCCATCTGATTGAGGATGAAAAACTGTACTAAAATTTAATTCAGTACCCAACGACTTCTGAAGGCCTTTCCAAAAGTTAGATATAAACCTAGGATCACGATTATATAAAATGGTGAGAGAAACTCCATGTAACCTTAATATCTCTTTATGGTACTAACGAGAAAGTTTATCTCAGGAAAAAGTATCTCGTATAGCAAAGAAATGAGAGGATTTAGTCAAGCGATCAACAATAACCCATATTGCATTATTACCTTGAGATGTCTTCGGCAATATCACAACAAAGTCCATGGATATATTTTCCCATTTCCACTCTGGCACTGGTAAAGGATGAAGCATCCCTTTCAGTAACTGCCACTCTGCTTTAACCTATTGACAAGTCAAACACTTCACAGTAAAATAATCCATATCTCTTTTCATTCCATCCCACCAGTAATACTACCAAATATCTCTATACATCTTATTATAGTCTGGATGAACTAAAAGCTGAGAACTATGAGCTTCACATAATAACTCTCTCTTCAACTATGAATCACATGAAACAAACAATCTCTTCCCATATCTCAAAACAAAATCATTATCAATGTTGAATTCAGGCAACTTACCCTTCTTAACTAGCTATACCTTTTTCTATAACTCACTATCTTTTTTCTGAGCTTTCTTAATTCTGTCTGATAGAGAAGATTTCACTGATACCTGAAACAAAACAGAAGGACATCCTGCACCAACAACTTCTATGCCAAATTTCATCAAATCCTTAACCAAAAGATCACATTCCAAACACAACATTGTTAATGAGGCATTACTTTTTCGACTCAAAGCATCAGCCACTTTATTTCCTTTTCCCATATGGTAATGAATTGTAAAATCATAATCCTTGATTAATTCTATCCATATCTTCTATCTCATGATCAATTCATTCTGAGTGAATATATACATTAAACTTTTGTGATCGGTATATATTTCACACTTTACTCCAAACAAATGATGCCTCCAAAATTTTAAAGCAAAAACAACAATAGCTAAATCCAAATCATGTGTAGGGCAATTTACCTCATGAGTTTTCAACTGACATGAAGAATAAGAAATTACCTGATCATTCTGCATTAGGATGCAACCGAGTCATTTCAATGAAGCATCACTGTAGATAACAAACTCTCTATTCCTGGAAGGTAGTGCCAAAACTGGAGCATCCGCCAATCTTCTTTTCAGTTCCTAAAAAAATCATCAAATTATTTTGTCCAGATAAACTTAACACCCTTCTGGGATAGATTTTTCATTGGAATAGATAACCGGGAGAAATTTCTAGAAAACCTTCTGTAATAGCCTGCCAAACCAAGAAAACAACAAATCTCAGTTACATTTGTGGGTCTTGGCCATTCTTCAACAACCATTGTTTTTGCAGGATCCACAGTTATTCCATCTTTAGAAACAATATGACCAAGGAAAGAAATTTGTTGAAACCAAAACTCACACTTGATGAATTTCCCATACAATTTCATTTCTTTTAAGGTTTTGAAAATAACCATTAAATGTCTTTCATGCTCCTCTTTACTTTTATAAAACACCAAAATATCATCAATGAAAAAAACCACAAACTTATCCAAGAACTCATGGAAAATTTTATTCATAAGATCCATGAATACAGTAGGTGCATTAGTTAGCCCAAAAGGCATAAGTACAAATTCATTATGGCCATATCGTGTATGAAATGTGGTCTTCAGAACATCTGCTTCCTTTACCTTCAACTGATGGTACCCCGATCTCAGTTCAATCTTTGAAAAAGACTGTGCTCCCTGGAGCTGATCAAACAAATCATCGATATGAGGCAAAGGATATTTGATCTTAACAGTGATGTTATTCAAGGCTCTATAATCAATGAAAAGTCTCAAAGAACCATCTTTATTTTTAACAAATAAAACAGGAGCACCCCATGGTGATGTGCTAGGTCGAACGAAACCTTTCTATAATAAATCTTGCAATTGCTCCTTTAACTCTAAAAGATAAATTTGAGCCACTCGATAAGAGGGTTTTGAAATTGGATTAGCATCATGAACTAAGTCAATGGTAAAATCAACTTCACGGTCTGGTATTATTCCAGGCAACTCATCAGGAAAAACATCAGGATACTAATTTACCACTGGCACATCATTAATATGAACAGTTTCATTTTTTCAACAATATGTGCAAGGTAACATTTATTTCCATATTTTACAAGTTTCTTGGCCTCTGGATATGTTATCAAAAGTAAGGGTTCATTCTTGTACACAAACTGAAAGTCTTTCTAAAAATAAACTTCTTTAGCTCTACAGTAAATCTTAGCATTGTAAATAGAGAGCCAATCCATACAAAGGATAACATCAAACTCTACTAGAGGTAAAACAATAAGGTTTTCAAGTAGTTTCTTTCCATGGATAAGGATAGGAAGATTCTTATAAATTATATTTTCATCAAAATTTCCCCGAGGTGTTTTTACAACAAGTTCAGGAGTCATTTCTTAAGATGGTATTCCCATTTTTCTAGAAAAAGTTTTTGAGATGAAAGAATGTGTAGACCCCGAATCAAAAACACACTGGCATAATCTAAAAAAACCAAAAAATTACCTGATACAACATCATTTGATGGCCTAATGTCTGCTGAAGTAGTTGCAAAGGATTTCACAATCCCTTTCTATTTGTAGTCTAACTACTTCCCATCACTCGAGCTCTTTGTCGGACACTCATTTTCATAGTGACCCATCTCATTGCACTTAAAACATTTCACTAACTGTAAATCAAATTTGGTTTGACCATCACCCTGATCTTTTTCAGTGCAATCACGATCCTTATTTCCCATCTTACCGTATCAGTAGCACTTTACAGAATTCAGAAGACATTCTCCAGCATGCCTTTTACTACATTTATCACACACTAGTAACTTAGTTTTCTTACCATCAGACCTTTTTGATGAATTATTTCATTTCTCCTGCCACCTCGGTCTCTTCTTCTGTTGGTTGTTATAGAACACTTGATCATCAGAAAACTCCATTTCCACCTTCTTAGCACAACGAAAAATCTTTTCATAACTTTTCAACTCTTGAGAATCCAATGCCCTTCGATATTTTGGCTTTAATCCTGAGTAAAAACGATTTATTTTACTTTCAAGGTATCGGAAAAAATTTGGAGCATACATTGCCAACTGAGTGAACTTTTCTTCTTAGGCATCCACTGAGTCTTCCTCATTCCTCAATTCTAGGAATTGTTTTTCAATCCTATGTCGAATAGCCTTAGGAAAATACTTCTCAATAAACATACCTTTGAATTCATCCTAGCCAAGAGCATCAATCTCATCAGCGTCCTGGATATTTTTAACCATCGACCACCACTGATCTTCTTCACCCTCCAAAAAGTAAATAGCATGACTAACCTTTTGAACGTCTGAACACCCCATGACATCGGAAATCTTCTCCAGTGCTTTAATCCACCCTTCAGCTAGCACAGGTTCAGATGATCCTCTGAAAGATGAGGGATGTTGCCTCCTGAAATGTTCCACCAATGACATGTTCCTCTGCGGTTGATATGGCCGATCTCATGCATGGATACCACCACCATTTATCTCTATAGTCAACTGCGCCATTACTGTAACAAAATATTGAATTCCCATTCTGACCATCTCAGGATGCTGATTCAGAAGGTTATTTCCTTCTGTATGACTTACTAGCACTGCTTCCCTGTTTCCTCTGAGGAAATCCATTCTGAACAAACATATCTTAGATGAAGCAACATGGTAATATTAAAATTATATATCATTTCAATTTTACCATAAAAAAATAAATATTTTTGGATAATCATTTAATAGAATTTTAACTCCTTAAGTTATCTAAACCGACCTTTGATACCAACTATAAGGCCCCAACCTTAAACATTACTTAATCTTGAGTTACATAAAGAATAAACACTTAGGAGCTTTTCAGGTTTAGATTTTTAGAGAATTAGATCATAAAACATGCATTACATTCCACATTTAAACAAAGTGGTTACATAAAAGATAATAATCATTTATCCCATTGACGGAAACATATTCAAAATAAAACATGGATTCTTTATTGACACTTACTTGACACTATCATCATATCATGTACCATTCCCTTGACCTGTGAAAAATAATTCAAAAACACGGGATGAGCATAAAAATCTCAGTAAGGGATATAAAAATATGGAACGGAAACATGAGTACATGTATACATAAGAATAAATGAAATAATACTTTACTCATAAAAATTAAGCACTTTAACATTCCTCATGAAATCATGAATAAATCATAAAAATCATAAGACATAAAGGTAACTTGAGGAATTCATAACATTCTTACGTAGGGAGTAACCCTCTTGGTTACGTTTGGAATACCCATCATAGTATATTCCCTAAATATCTTCAGAGAAACCTTAACTTTTAACTCCTTCGCATTACCCAATGCATTGGAGAGCTATATCGGCCTCACCTGCCCATAGTTTATCACGGAACCACCTGTCTTCATAACAATTCACATGAACCATAACGTAATCGTATCACATAAAACATGCATAAAGGATACATAACATTTCCACTTTTCAATCACAATATATCAGTAAAACACTTTGATATAAAAACATTATGAAAACCATTCTCCATAAAAAATAAAAATAAAAGTAAAAAATGGTATTTATATTTCATTAAAAAAATGTTATGGCTTGTAGAGGAAGCCGAAGCTCAAATTATGGTCACGGCGGCAGAGAAGTCATTGTCGCCGCATACGTATGAAAAAAAAACATTCCCTTTTGTCATTTAGTAAACACTTCGTATAAAAAACATTCCTTTTGAATAAAATTAATAGTCAAAGGGGTTTATACAACATATGAAATAAAGTTTGTATAAAACAAAATATGCCTTAAGGAAAGGAGATTGAGACGAAGTCCCATACCCGAGTCCGACTTGACTCGATCGTTATTTAACCTCCTGAATAATAAACTTGCCTTAATTTTTACTTTAATAAGAACCTTTTTCAAGTTCATTATTCCTTTTATATCACTTATTACCATGTTATGAACACTTTAAATATTTAATTTAACAATGGTCGTTTTGTCGATCATTGATACTTGAGTCAAAAATAAACTCTTTATAATTACAAGTTGTTCATGTGGTAAAATTTCCATTATATCCAGAATTATATTCATGATTTAGATATCATATATGTAATATATATCCAGTATATACATTCATTTACAATATTTCATAACATTTAGTGGTATGAAATGAAATGCACTGTTCATGGAGATAGTAAGCTGTACGTATGCATGAACACTACTTTCATTTCTATTTCATATTTTATAGAATAGAATCATAATGATATAAAGGTATATTATAATTCCAGTATAATATCATATATAATATAATTAACTCCATCCTTCATACATCCCACATATGGAATTAACGAATCAAATCACTTTGAGGGGGCAGTAGTCCTCACTTCCTAAAATAAAGATATCGCGTATACCCATAATGTAATCCATAAAGGTATGCCATAAATGAAAAATACAGAAGCTTAAGTAAAACATAATCTTATTATATATCATATATAAATATAGTGACATCTTAATGGACACCTTTGAAGCTGTTAAAAGAATATTGAACAATCATCGTTTCATGAGACAGAAATTCACCATCCACAGAAACGGTATGTTCATTAACCATTAGATGTAGGTGTGTGTAAGTGTAGCTCCAATCCATCTTATAACAATATCCTAGTATATTAATGATACTGTTTTTGTTAAAAAATAAATGAATAAAAAGAGTTTAGGGGGTTGGATAATCAAAATAAAACAAAAGAACACAAGTGAAGACATTATCTTTAAATCTGGTAACTCACTTTGGTTTGAAACAAAAGGGTTTCTTGGAGAGATTCCTACCTAAGGTAAGGATTATAGGATGAGGAGAGGGATTTGGGGAGACATAATGATAAGAGCGTGGCCAAGCCAAAAGCATGAGAGGTGTGGGTAAAGAGGTAGAGGTGGGGGCCTTTTATAAGAGGAGAGGAGGGGCACTCTTGGAAAGGTATAAAATGTTACTTTATTTTCAAATGATTTTCGGATTTTAAAGGTCCCACATTGATGTATTTTGAGGATAAGGTGATAATGGTTCGAAATATACTCATCCAATAGGTTTTTGACAAGTGTAAGTCTTATATTTTACATTATCTTTTAATTTTATTTAAGTCGTTCATTAATGAGGTAATCACTACATCATCATGATGTCATTAATAAATTAATATATTTAATGTCTAAAAATTATAAAAAATACTCTGAGGTAGGAAATATTTTTGTCTTTCCAATTATTATTTATAGTCCAAAATATCATTTATTTAGAGAGAATTAAAAATGTTTTACTCAAGTGATACATTCTTTGTAATATTTATCATTCTTTAAAAATAAAAAGATTAAAAGTCATTATGACACAAAAGTGATTCCATGGGGTCCCCAAGTTTGAAACAAGGCATCCCATGGTCAGAAATGACACAACAAGTATTAATAGGAAACATTTTGGTTTAATTTATTATTATTATGATATTATTTTATTATCCGTCACTACCCGATTACTAATTAATCAAGATAATTAATGATAATTACCGACATTACTATTCACAAAGTCAAAAAACAAAAGAGTATTAATTACATAATTTGGACCTTCTAATTAAAAATATGGAATCCATTTTACCAAATTCCATACACAAAAACTGAAATAATTAATTTAAAAATAATTCCCGTTGTCAAAACAAATAGCGGGGTTTTTTTGAAACAATATCTATGAAAAGTTTGGCATATGTTTATGCCCAATTTCAAAGTGAAATTAATTCTAATGACCACCATTGGATTAAATGGTAAAAATATATTCTAATTACTCTTTAAAAACAATTAATAAGATAATCTATCCATGTAATTAAATTAGGTGAAAAGCAGTTTTAATGTAAAATGTTGTATTTTTCAATATTCATTAAAAAAATAACATTGTCAGAAAAATACAAAACATTTATCCAAAGTAAATTTCAATGTCTCAATAATAATGAATAAGTTTATTTTGACAAATAGTGCTTATAAAATTTTCATAAGTTTGATTTAATAATGGTTTTCCATCAAAAGGCAGTAAAATAATCTTTTAAAAATATTAGTGTATTCTATGCTTAAGATTGGATTTATTCTCATTTTAAGTCATTAAAACACTATATAATTCATAAATGGAGATAGATAAGAATATATATTATTAATTACATACTTGGGATGTTACACCTTGTACATCCCCCACTCACCTGGACAGCTCTCCCACCCTCTTGGACACCACCCCACCGACTGCTGCAAATAACCCCCACACCCCACTGGATAGACCCACCACACCCCTTGACAGCCCCACCACACTGGACACCCCCAGAGAAAAACAAAAAACAAACCAAAACTAGGATAAAAACCCCCAACATACCAAAACCCGACCAAAACCAGACCAGAACCCCCCCCCCCTAATGGATATCCCCCACCACACCCCTAGACACCGCCACCCCACTAGACACCCCTACAACAAAACCTGACCAAAACTAGACCTCCCAACCACCTGGAAACGCTCCCACCCTCATGGAAACCCTCCCACACACCACTTGAACCCCACCCCCCCCCCCCACGGGATAGCCCTCCCACAACCCCATGGAATCCACCCTTGCCCCACAGGATCCCCGCCCCCCCACACAAACCACTAGAAACGCCCTAAACAGCACCCCACTTACCTGGACAGCCCTCCCACCCTCATGGAATCACTCCCACCCCCTAGACTACCCAAAATCCCCATGGACACCCTACAAACCCACCAACCCACTAGAAAACCCTCCCACACCACTAGAATCCCCCGTCACCCAACAAGACACCCCCACACCCTTGGACAAACCCTGGACATCCCCCACTCCCCGGGATAGACCTCCCTCCCTTCTGGAAATGCTCCCACCCCCTGGACTGCCCCCCCCCCCCCCCGCCCACTCTCATGGACACCCTAGACATCCCCACCCCACTAGACATTCCTCCCACACCCATGGATACTCCCCACCCCACTGGAAACCCCCAACACCCTTGCAACCCCTCCCCTCAGACCCGAATCCAAACCAGAAAAACCATCATAAGTAGACCAAAACATGAAGTGTTGAAAAATAATCATTCACATATATAACTTTCATAAAATACAATTTCAACTAAAAAAACTAAATCCAACCTAAACGATGAACAATAACCCTATTACAATGACAATATTAAAAATTACATTTTACAAAACGAATAACTAAAATTCAATCAATCCTGTAAAATTATTTGACCATTCCACTTGTAAGTGTTTGAAGTCTTGAGAAATATAAGGTTGAGGGTCATAAAATAGATACAAATTAAAAGGATAGTAGTTAACGTATATAATGAATACATCAAATGAAGTATTTTGGCATACTTTAAAAATGGAACCTTACCAGGTCAAAGATCACAACTGTTCCAGTTGAAATTATTTCATACATAAATAATAACATATAATATCCGCATTCGATGATGCTTTTTTGTTCATGAAAATTCTATTTGAATGAGTGTGAATTAAATATAATTTTTTTATGTATGAAATCAAGAAGTTCCTATTATAAATTGTTATTTATCTTTACATTTACATATTTTATCTTCACACTCCTTTTCTTTTTGTTATTTAGAAAGTAGATCCATCCCCTATTAGAAAATAATTTGAATGGGATAAATTTAAAATTCACTATAATATATAAAATTATTGTGAAATTGAAAATTACTTTTCCAATATTTTCTTAAAAATTTCCCGTACATTTTCATAGAGATATGATATCTAATAATTTTTTATCTCCCTTGGGCAATGAAAACCTAACATCCAATTATCACTGATAAAAGAAAATATAAGGTCAGTGATTTTTTATGTTAGTAGATAATTAACTCTTTTCCAGAGATGTGTTTTATACCTCTCACAAAAAGGAATCATCCAACATTGTTTGACTATATTATGTTCAAATATTTTAGCAATATACATCATTCTTTGCTTATCATCCAATGCATGTGCTACATGGATAATCAAATGCGAGTCCATGAATCCATATACACCTGTCTGCTCGTCCTTCTCATAAAATTTTATAAAGATACATTATAGAAAATAGACATAAGTATACATTTTAAAAAAAATATAATGCAGAGAAATGGTGTTATGACTTACATGAAAAATATTTTCACCATGTTGATGCCCAACATATCTTCAGTAATAAGCTCCATGATATCAGTTTTTACAATCCCCACAGTTATTGGATATCCACAAACATGGGCTTCCATTGGAAACCCATAATGACCGACCATGAAATTTGAATATATTGACAATCTTTCAGGACTACTAGAATATTTATCTAATGTCATAGTCATTTTTCATTATTGTTGTCTATAAAATATTTCTTTACGTTTGAAGTATTTCTATAAGATTAAATAGAAAAATATATTAGTTTTAAAATGACAAAAAAACTTTAATAAATAAATAAAACAGATGATATAACATACATACCTCTATGGTAATGAGTCGCATATGTCTGGATGGCCAAATTAAAAAAAGGTTGATACTATGTCCAACTATCGTCACCTCATCTATATGTAATGGTACTCAAGCTGATCTATCTATGACATCTTGTACAATGACCCTATGATTCTCTACCTCTAATTTTTGATGATTAATTGTATCTCCTACATAATATACCAACCTATATGAAACTATATGACGTTGAGGATCATCAACATACAAATTTCAATAATTAGGATGCTGCGGCCGAGGAGTAGGGTAAATAATGGGGTCTGCAGGTAGTGGTGGGGAGTGGGAGCTACTGGTGGAGGTGGAGGACAAATAATGGGGTCTGTAGGGGGAGGTGGAGGAGTAGGAGAAACAGTCTGATATTTCCTTCGCATGTCTTCAATGATTGACTGTAATGATGCTATAATATATTCCTCCATCACCGCATTAATATTATGAACATTAGCATCCAAATATTCTATTTTTTTATAAACACCCTCAACGGATGAAGTTTAAGAACATGGAAACACTTTTCTTACTAATACACCTATCAGATATCCTCATACATGACAAGGATGTTCGGGCTTTCCCAATGCTACAGATAAAATATATTGCCTCTCATTAGCTGTAAACCCCCCTGTGAGCTCTTCTCCTCAAGAGTGTCCTGTATTAATTTATTGAACATTTCTGTAATGATTGAAATTATATTAAGAATATAGTCAACATAAATAAATAAAATAAACATCTTACAATCCTGTCAGCTACGATTCTCGAATCTTCCGAATGATATTGACTTTTTTTTACCCTTCTGAGCTCTCTTCCATTTTTCATTCCTAGATGGAGGGGATGGAGAGGCCACCTCTCCAGAGCTTGAAGACTTAGCTCATAGTTTTTGTAATATTTCCCCCATTATTTGTTTTTTCAATAATTTATACCATCAACTAGATAAACTATAAGGGTATACATTTTTAGATTGGATCTCCTTATGATATTTCCTTATCTGTTGTAAATTAAGAATTAGAAATCATTAACAAAACATTAATAAGATCATTTATATAAGGAATCATTTAAAATTTTACATTTCCCTTTACAAAATTTAATCTTTACTTATAATTTCAATAAAATGTCTGAATGTGTCTTCATATATGAAAGGATATATATGAAAAGTATTATCATGACTCTTATGAACAAAAATGAAATTAGATTACAGGGTTGATTTGAAATCCCTCCATCTCCTAGCAGCCATTGATAATCATTTCATATTGACTCCTCTAGTGTGAGGAATATCAAATATCTTATGATAAAGAAGAGGTGTACCATATAATATATACTAGAAACATTTAAAAAATATTAAAACACTAGAAAAATATCATACCATAATCATCTAACACAATTGAGAGATTATCGATTCATCCACACTTCTCCAATCATCATACATAATTCTTACATTGCTCTTACCCTGAGTTGATACCAAACTCTTAAAATCTTTTGCATTTGGACCTCTAGGAATATCATTCTTATAAACATAAACAAGAATCCTATGGTCGTGCGTACATGCACGTGATAATATTGGTAAACATGTGCACCCATGTTTACCAACTCTTGAACTCTTTGTCGTAATGGGAGCGCATGAAGAATATTGGAGAACATCAAGATGAGCATTTGAATGTTCCTTCCTAGAGGTGTGACCAATATTCTCATCTCCAAAATCATGTGGTTGATAAACTGATTGATCTGTCAATATCCATCAAGTAAAAAAAAACATTACTTCACATATATAAAAATTCAAATATTACAATACAAATGTAAAAATAAAATAGAAAATATTACTAAGTTAAATAATAGTAAACATGGCCAATATGGTAAGCATTTTAAACAATGCTAAATATGGTAAACATGGTAAAGATGGTAAACATGGTAAACATGGTAAACCCGGTAAACATGGTAAACATAGTAATGTAATATTTATTGAACAAAAATTATAGACATATAATTTTTGTAACGGTAAACATGATAATGTGAACCAAACAAAATTAAAAAAAATCTTATACTTATTTGTTTTAATACGTGATTTAATAAAGAAAAAACTTACAATATCTAACATTTTATGAAAATAATAAATGTAAACTTGAAATTATAAAATGTTACCAATAATTATAAGAATGTAAAATGGGTTTTTCTCCGAAATTTCTTCATCGTGATCATTTCTTAGGGCACAAATCATGTCTTCATCATCCCCATCATTATGTTCAATTAATCATTTCATGGAAGTAGGAATCTTACATCAATCAGCATCTTCTCAAGTTGATCCCAACTAACATATTGATTTTTCCCTTGTAAAACAATAGCCCACTACATATATGATTGATATACTACATAGAAAATTTGTTTTTCTTGTGTTTCCATTATAAAAGAATCGATTGTATCTTCCAATCTATTCAGATTAATAACTGTCATTCCAAATTCATCGTGTCTAACACTGTTGTTACCAATAAACCATTTACTGTTAAAAACTAGAAATTTAATTTTAAATTAATCATCCTATCATATTTCTTCAATCACTCCATAATATGCACTTGATGCAGAAATTGGGTTTTTTTATTTACCACTCAAAAAATGAAATTCTTCTACAAACACCAATACACCACTATTCTGAATTGCACTCTTGTTGTCCTGATCATTTGTATGAAATGTATAACCATTAATTTCATAACCGGACCTTGTTATACTATCTAACCATAGACCACGCACTACCCATTTTAATGTCCCTGATACATATGATCTACCAAGGAAGGTCTTTCTAAACCATGACAAAAATGTTTTGTTGTGCTCATTCGAAATACACATTTCAATATTCGTTGGATGAAATTGTTTCAACTCATTAATATGAAATGTGATATATGGTTGTGCATCAGCTATGTTATTCAATATGTATAATTCTAACTTCTTCATCTATTCAGCTGACAACGATTTGACTTTCAAGAAATTAATCATCTATCCCTCATTATTTAATCATTCATGGAAAGATGGATGCAATCATATGTGTTGCACCATAGCCATGTCGCTCGTACAAAACTCTAAAAACTCCTATGAAATGTACATTTCAATAATGGAGGCTTCAGGTCGATATGGATTCTTAAAATAACCAATCAATATTCTCATATAACATTCAAAAGGATACATCCAACTAATATATACAGGTTCACAAAGCATTATTTCTCAAACCATATGAATCATTAAATGCACCATTATATCGAAAAATATAGAGGAAAATACATTTTCATTTGAAAAATTTGAAAAATTGCATAATTTTCCAAAATTTTTAAAGCATTCAGATAAGTCACCTAATTAAAAATTGAATTGAAAAAATATTAAAACATCATTATAGTCTTTCTGAAACAGATGGGCAATATTCCATGCAATGAAACTGGTAGAATTTGTTGCATCATGACGTGCCAATTATGAGATTTCCTACCTATCAACATCAAATCCTTCAATGAGACAAAATTTTTTACATTTGAAGAATATCCTTGAGGCACTTTGATATCATGAAGAGAGTAAAAAAAGCTAATTTTCCCCCACTAGGATAATGTATTTCAAGTTTAGGGATGAAATGTTCATCTTCCAATAGGAGTTGGAGCATACTCCAAACATATTCCCATTGATAGTAAGTCTAATCCGGCATTCAACCCATCTTTTTTGTTTCCTTTAATATCTAACAATGTTCCAATAAAACTGTCACATATATTCTCATCCAAGTGCATGACGTAAATATTATGTTTAACTTCATGATATCTCTAATATGGTAGCTCAAAATATATTGACCTTTTTTTCCAAATATGTCTATCATTACTAGATTTCTGTGTCTTTCCCAATGCCAAATCAAGGTTTTCCACCCCCTCTAAATATAAATATAGGGATAATGGTTTTGGAGAAATATCAAATTCTTGTGAGCCATTAAATGCCATTTTGAGTCTTCTATAATAGTGATGCATAGGTAAAAACATTTCATAACCCATGTAAATTGCTTTCCTCTCATGTGAGCCATGTATAGATATGAATTCCGTTGTTCGCAAATTGGACATGCTTCATTCCCTTTAACATTGTATCCATACAAATTACCATATGCTGGAAGTCATTTATAGTGATCACAAACACTGCATGTAGTTGAAAATATTCCATTTTATAAGAATTATACAATATAATAACATCCTCCCATAAATTTTTCCAATCATCAATCAATGAGGACCTGAAAAATCAATATCATTGTTCGGTTGCTTCAGACCAGATATCATTATACTCAACATGACATATTTGTGCTTCTTAAAATATTTAGGAGAGAGGTTGTAAATTACCAATAAAATAAGACGTGAACAATGTGTGCTAATGAGGTTTCAGTATGGATTCATTCTATCTGTGTACAACCATATTCTATGATTTCTAATTTCATATCCAAAAATAGGATACTGCTCATCAATATTATTCCATTGAGGACAATTATATGGATGCCGTATTTTCCAATCACATATCCTCTCATCAACATGTCATATTAACCTTTTTTGCAATATGTGAATTAAAAAATAAAAATTTCAAATGATGAATTATAAGAAGAGACCAAAATACCTTGGAAGGGATCTTTGTAATCTCTAAAGTAGCCTGTGATTTTTCATTCACCTTATACCCTGAGGTCCATAATTTAAGACACTCTAAAAAAATTCATATTCTTTTATATATATTATACAGTCATTCAGATAGTCATGTATTTTCTTGTATCCCAATCCCATCGGGCATAATATTTTCTTGGCCTTATAACGTGATTCTGAAAGATTATTATCAATTAGAAGAATGTCTTTCATCAAATGTAGCAGCTCTGTAAAACATATGTCAGTCCATCCATGTTTTTCATCAGGTAAATAAATCATAACACTTTTGACAAAATAGTAAAATTTGTACAACCAGGATACAATGGTTTTTCAGTATCTCTATATATATGCGCAACTGTCAGTTTTATCTCAATGTGTTCTGCTGCAATATCCCAAATCATTTCATCAATTCTGTCAGAGTTACCATCATGCGAATCATCATCATCAGTAGATCTGACATTTCGTCCAGTTTCAATGCCAAATCCAAGGGCTGTAACTCGGATTAAAACCACGACAAATAAGATGATCTTTCATCTCTCTACATTTCGACTTCTTCATATTCAAACATTTCAGGCATGGATAGAAAAAAAATTTACAGCTTGGAACATTTCATTTAGCATGTTCCAAAAAGAAATCAACACCTTCCTCATATTCATTACTCATTTGATGTGCCGTAATCCATCTTCGAATCATTATTACATTTAACAAATATCGAAATTATAAATCTTTTCAAGATAGGAAAAATATATGTTTATATCAAAAATATCAAAATTTTAATGTAAAAAAAACATTGAAATATAAAACAAATCTATGCGTAATTTAAAAAAATATGCTTGAAAATGATTTTGAAAATAAAATATAGTTAGATATAACAATTTTACATTCATCTTGGATCCTTTCTCTTTATGGTTCACAAAGAATACATCCTCATGAAACTAGAAACCAAATTCAACATTCTGTAAAAAACAAATATGATGTATAAATATTAAAATATATATACATTCACTACTGAAAATTACACAGATCCCAACCATTTGAAACCTCGGGACAGCCCCCCACCCCTCTAGACGGCCCCCCGACCACCTAGAAACCACCCCCACCCCCTGGACACCACCCCCACCCCTTGAACACCCCTACTCCCTTGGACAACACCCCCACCCCCCTTGGAAACAACCCCACCCCTCCCTTGGACACCACCCCCACCCCCTTTGGACGCCCCTGGACACCACCACCACCTTGGACAACCCCCACCCCTCCAGACAGCCCCCCACCCCCTGGACACCACACCCAACCCCAGGACACTACCCCCACCCATGCACACCCCTATCTGCTTGTACATCACCCCCACCCCCTTGGACACCACCCCACCCCACCCCTTGGGACACCACCCCCCACCCTTGTACATCCTCGAACACCACCACCCCCTTGGACATCCCCCACCCCTATGGACATCCCCCCTGGAAAAGACCCCCATCCCCCTAGACACCACCTCTGCCCCTTGGACACCCCTACCCCCTTGGAAAACACCCCCACCCCATTGGACACCACCCACCCCTCCACCCGGACACCCCCTGGACGCCACCACCCCCTTGGACTGCCCCCACCCCCTTGACACCACCCCCACCCCCTTTCCCCCCACCCCCATGGACACCACTACCCCCTTGGACATCCCCCACCCCTATGGACAGCCCCCACCCCCTGGAAAACCCCCACCCATCTAGACAGCCCCCTGCCCCCTTGGACACACCACCCCTCCTGAACACCACCCCCACCCCTTGCCGCCTTTGACACCTCATAGACATCCCCAAACCTCTGGATATCCTTCACCCCTAGATAGCTCCCCAAACCCTTTAGACATCCCCAACCCCTAAACACTATCCCCACCCCCATAGACACTGCCTGGACACCACCATCCCCTTAGACAGCCCCCACCCCCTAGACAGCACCCCCACCCCATGGACACCACTACCCCCTTGGATATCCCCCACCCCTCTGGACATCCCCCATCCCTCTAGACACCACACCCCCCTTGGACACACCCTCCCCTATTGGACACCACCCCACCCCCACCCCTGTGGACACCCCCTAGACTCCCCCCAACCCTCCTGACAGCCCCTCCAGGACAGCCTCTGAACCCTCTAGATAGGCCCCACCCCCTTGGACAGCCCCCACTCCTTATACATCCCCCACCCCTTCGACACCCCCACCCCTTGTATCCCCCCCCACAAACACACACACTGGGATTGCCCCCCCCCCCACCCCCACGGACACCCTGGACACCCCAAACCCTCTAGACAACCCCCCCCCCCCCCCTGAACCCTCCGGATAGCCCCCACCTCTTGGACAGCCCCCACCCCTCTAGACAGCCCCCACCCCCTGGACAACCCCCTCACCTCCTAGGACACCACCCCCACCCCCAGGACACTCATATCTGCTTCGATAGACCCATCAACCCCCTCCACCCCTGAACTCTACCACCCCACCCCCTTAGACACCCCAAGCCTCCTTGTACAGCCCCCACAACCTCTAGAAACCACCCCCACCCCCTTTGACATCCTATGAACCTCCTTGGACACCCCAACCCCCTTGGACAGCCCCTGGACTACCTGAACACCACCACCACCCCAATTGACACCCACTAGATGCCCTTACCCCCCTGGACAGCCCCCCCCCAACCACCCTTGGTCACCCCCAACCAACTTGGATAGCCCCCACACCCTTGGACACCCCATGTTTGCGCACACACATAAACAAACAAAAATCATAAACTTGTATGATATCAATTCCATGGATTCCTTCACCAGAAAAGAATTTTGCATCGTATAAATGGACATTATGAATCTTACCATGAGAGTAATAAAAAAGATAGAAAAATAACATATCAAAAAATTTGATTAGGGCATCGTGAAAAATAATAACTAAAACTGAGCCATGTCAGGCTTACTTGAGTGTTTTGAGTTGACCTGATCGATTTGGTGATAATAAAGATAGTGAATGATGTTGGTAAAATGAGGTTGTAGGTAACAACTTTGAAGAACCCTTTCTAGGTTTTCCATATAGGAGTGAGGATTTGCAGGTTTCCTGATCGAAGATAATAGAATGGCTGAATATGGGGCGTAATAAATTATTTATAATCTTTATAACATCGTTTATTTAATAACCGACATGATAAAATAATTTTTGTATTATTTATAACGTCAGTTATTTAATAACAGACCTAGAAAATCATTTATAATGTCAGTTATAAAATAACCAACGTTATCAATGGAGATTTATCACTTTGGTTTTTTTATAACTGACGTGAAATGTACCGAGATTTCCTTTATCACGTTAATTATTTTATAACCAATGTGATAAATCGTGCCAGATTGGATTTTCACATCGGTTACAAAATAACAGACTTAAAAATTCTAATTTCAGTATTTTTTACGTCTGTTATTTTATAATCAACATAAAAATTGATCCTGATCGATATATCATGACAGTTATAAAATTATCGACGAAATATATCAAATTTTTCAGCTTTGCACGTTGGTTATATATAACTGATGTGAAAAATGCCTATGTGTTAAATGTTTTTTCCACATGTGTGAAGGGTGGAGCCTTATATAGCTACTTGATGCATCAGTAGGTCTCATGAAACAAACAAGTGTCTTGTCACAAGGCTTTTACAAAAATGTATTTTTAGTCTTTGTACAAGCCCATGACTTCTCTGTTATAAATTTTATATTTATGCATTCTGTCATTATGAAATTGGGTATTGACATTGCATTTGATTATTAGACTAGTATAATATCCTTGTGAATGTGTAAATGGTATTATTTGATTTATCATTGCCATATTATGATGATGATTATTTTTAAAACGATTTGGTTTATGTCTTATACACTGCCTTAAATTTTTATTCTTATTTATGAAAGTTTCCACTATATTGTTATCCTTACTAAGCATATGATCACACCCCTTTCTATATTTTATTTTTTCCAGGATGTGAAGATATATTTTATAGTTGACTAGTATGGATTGGAAAAGGATACATGGTTTTTAAAAGGGGAAAAATGTTGTTGATGTTTTTATTTCATGATGTAATGTAAAACATATGAATGTATCTAATATTTCCAAGGATACTAAAATGATTAGTCATTGAAATTTGATCCTTTCTAATCATTCCAATGTTATGTAATAATGTACCAACTCTCGGTAACTGGTATCAGGGAGTTAGAATCCCCATTATGTATAGTTTCCTTGTAGGATCCCACATGGTTTATTGTAGGCTTCTTTGGCCCCACTCATGGCAAGATTACAATAATCACACCATGTTACCCTACTCGTTCTTCTATCCTTTTACATCCTTCCAACATGATGTTAAACTACATGAACATTTCAGAACTAAGTATGGCTTGATTCCCATACTCACGAGATACATAGAAACGCCTGGACATTTTGTCTATCGGCCCATCCCCAGACAACAAGATCTCCCCTTAGGTCAAAAAACATGGTGTGGTGAAGGATTTTTCCCTCATTCATGTCGATTTCGTCATGACTTCACCATGTATCCCTCTCCCTGAAGGTATCTACCTCTTTCTTTGTTTTTTATGATGTTAAACTTCATAAGAACATCCATGCTTCACACACTCCCTTTAATTGGGTCTTCATCATATTTCACATCCAAAGTTCCCCCGAATGGCATGGATGCAAGGACATAGTTCTGTACCACTATATCGGGCCATTTTCCTTGAGGATATCAGGTAGAAAATTGATACAAGTCCCGCGATGCTAATATAGTCAGCAGTCGACAAAAATTTGGTGACTATTAAGACATGAATCATATGATTCATAGATGGAAAGTCACAACACAGTATCCCTATATAGTTATGTGAATCATATAAGGATATTGTGTTGCAAACATGATCAACATATATTTGGAGAATACATATGTGATATTCTAACAATATTGACTATGGAAAATACGAGAAACATGATTAAATTAAATTTTAAGAATATTAAGACATGAATCATATTTCATATTATTCGAATGTGGTATTAACAAATATAATGATGAATCTTAGTTAATGGTTTTAGAATTAAATAGTATTATTTAAGTGTTTATGGACTGGAATTAATGAATTATGATATATGAATCATGAAATATATAAGTATTATTTTAAGTAATTTACCATTAAGGAATTCAAAAAAAATTAAGTTAAATGGTGATGATGACCTAGGAATGTAATTTAATTGAAATTTAATATTTTCATTATGGGTACAAAACCTTTCATATGTTCATAATTTTGTGAAATTGGTGTTTAGAATGGTTAAATAGAAGATTTATATGAATAATGTTAATATGATATTATAGATTACAGTGGAACAAATTAACGATTTGTTGAAAAAGCAGTTTATGCTATAATTAATGGAGTGTAATTATATTTTGATTTAAGGAATATATACAATAATAATTGTTTTATGTAAATAAATAGTAATATTGTATGTTTTAATAAGTTATTTATAGTAATTCAGGTTATGAAAATGTTTTATGAGAATACATGATGAAGAAATTCACATGTTCTGTATGTGATAATTAATAACTACTTCATGTTATTCAGAGGATTAAGAATACATTAAATTGTTAATTTTATATAAATTCTTTATAATTTTTGGGATTTTAATATTTAAAAAGGGTTATATGGTTAACCATTAATGAAATTGTTTAATTTGAACATTGGATGATCTTTTAGAGATTAATGTATTTCTTCTCCATATGAAGAATTGTACATATTTCATAACCAATTCTAAATATTTTGTTATATTTATTGATATAATTAACGAATTATCATTATATTATGGATAATGTGATCTATTATTGATTCAATAATAGGAATATTCATATATATTTAATAGTGCATAGGTGATGTCAAAATTGGTCGAATCAAATCTAAAGGATTAAATTCTGTTTATAATATAAGGGAATTTCAATCCCTATGTATTTTGGTCTTTTTTATTTTCATGATCATATTGGGATGGTAGCCTATCTATTATGGATTTCACTAAACCACAGTCATGTTAAAGATGTGTTCCTTATATCTCTCTGGAATAAGTTCATACCCAATCTATTACATATTCTAATATCAGAGGTTATAACACTAGAAAATGACATTTCTTATGATGGAAACATAATAATGATTCTTGATAGAATAACGAAAGAAATAAAAAATAATATTACATTCCATTTCATATTTTTGTGGTGAGATATCAAACATGAGTATGCTATGTGCGAAAATGATGATGTAATGAGGTAAAAATATCCTCAAATTTTGGTACCAAGGTGACAGATTTTGTTGGAGAAATTAACTATAATGGGGGTATAATGTAACACCATGAGATTTTGTAAATATTTTTCTAGTAAATATCATATTTTTGATAATATTCATTACCTTAATCACAAATTTTGTATTGTTCTAGAAAAAATAATATGTTCATGTTGTGTTACAAGACACATTGAGTTGAATGAAAACCTAAAAGACTATTAAACTACTATAACATAAAATGGTAGATTTTTCATAAATGATGGAATGGTGGGAATAAATAAGATTAACAAAGCAATTAAGACATGTGGTGATCATATATATATATATATATTTAATTATATGGTAACTAATGAATTATTAATGATTATCAAATCTATTTCAAAATAATGGAAATATTTTCCGAGTAACATATTTTTATGAAAACATATATTTTGAACAAAAACATGAACAATGTAATATTAGTGAGTAATGTAATTTCATATATATATATATTATATATTCTTTCTGTTTTTAACATTCACATTATGGTTTTTTTAATAAAATATAAAATAATTTATCAAATTTTATGCTAATAAACTACTTTTATTTGAAAATTAGTTTAATTTCATTTACAATGTTATTTTACAAATTAAAATTATTTAAATTTAGAAAATATATTTTAAAAATTAAAAAAATATTTTAAATCAAATTTTAATAATTTTCTTTTGGTAAATGTTTTAAATAATTCTAAAAAGTAAATATTATCAACGAAGCGTGAAAAATTCTATTTTTTATTGAGAAATGTCACTTATTTTAACAAATTTTAACAAATAAAAATTGTTTTAATAAGGAATAATTATAAAATTACATCAATTATATATCAATAAATAGATATTATGTCATTGGATTAATGTTTATATTTAATTTTTATAGAAAATCATCATAACATTTGAAGGGTTTCTCATCAAAACATCAGTTTTTATCGCATCGGTGAAATTAATTTTAAAATAAAATCATCCAATTCTATGAAGTGTATTTTGTAAAACATATTCCATATTTTTATTCAATATAATTTATATTATATTATAATTATGATTTAATTTTTACCATAACTAAAAGGGAATGTAGTAAATATTAATTAGCATGGTCATGGTAAAAATGTGTTTAATATGGCCTAAACTAACAAGATAATTGTTATATTGACTACGACACTTGTTAAAAAAATAATTTATGACAATATAACAAAATAAACATTCTCATGTTATAATATATGGTTATGTTAAATCTAATTTCTTTGTAATGACTTTATTGTTTTTGATTCAATTGGGATGTTTCCAAGTAGTTTCCATGTGGTTTCAATTCCACCACATATAAAAATAAACCAATTATTATCCCTTATTCACACCGTAAAATCCATATAGTTTGGAAAATACTAATAAATTACCTCCCCAAAATTCATATCCATGTTTTATAGATTCATATCCTTCCATTAAACCAACACTATGGACTTTAATACAATATCCCAAGGTGGTGCATCTTTGTAAAGGTAATTGTCTTTACTATTATCCATGTTATATTTAATTTATCTGATAAAAATTATTTATTAATAATTAAAATATAATATCAAATTTATCTATTATATGATGATATGTTTTTATGTTAATTTAATATCCTCTATCCATACACACATCCATCAAATGAAAAATGAAACTGTCGATCATGTGTACAATGGCCTACCACCTCATGAACCGACATATTTCATTTGCATCACCAAAATAAAGTATGAATATGTGGATGGAATTAAAATATTTTTATAATATTTTATTCATTAATATACTTCTGGAATTATGATAACAATGATACATTCTTACTCTATATTTCATTAGGGATGTGATAATGATGCTAGTGTGTATGGCAGACTAATGCCTCGTGATGTGTTGTGATTTATAATTTATTACAATTTACATGGATGGTATTAAAGAAACATTTAATAAATATAAATTATTCAAATTAAATCAGAATTATTATTTAATGGTAAAATAATATTTACTTGTCTATATTTCAATCCATAGATAAATTGGAATAAATGTTAATGCTTACATACGACCTTCAAATCCAATGACGATGTATTTAATTATATATATATATATATATATTATTGATTACATTAAAATTAGATATTTAATATATATGTTTTTTAATAATGGTTAATATTTTGGATATTATGTACAAATGGTCAATTTAAGAGGACCAAAAATTACAAATGAAAACATTCATGAAAAACAATGCATTTATTTTCAAAAACATGAATTTCACATGTAATTGTTGATAAACATGTAATAAAATGTTATAAGAAAATAATATATTGTGTTATATATATATGTAATATATGTAGAATATATTTATAATTATACTATAGGATTGAATGTGTATGACATATGTCATGACATAACGTATGGGAATTTCATTTCAAACTAGCTTTTTTGGGACATTTGTTATGTTTTCCACCCATATTCTCTTATGTGGTGTATATACTTCCCCATTTCCATGATATGTAATCAAAATAAAGAACATTATCATATTATATGTTTCATTTATTGTTATTTTTTAATTATAATTCCAATTCAAATGTACCAAGGTGGTGTAAATTTTACATTACAATCTCATCATTTATCCAGATTGTTTATGACTATGCTTCAAATGATGAAATATTATGATCTATATATCATGAAAATCAAGAATTTTATTATATGTTAATTTAATGATATTAAATTTTTTTCTATCATTTTCATCCCTTTATGTATAAAAGTGTTCAAATTTTTTTTTACTGAAAAAGCATATTTATTTATTTCATTGGTCGAAAACCCATTTTTTTCATAAAACCACGTTTTATAAAAATGTTTTGAAATTCTTTCTAAAATTAAAAAAATATGAAAGAATATTAACCCATTTATAATATTTATAATTTTTTTTATGGAATCATTTTTTATTTTTCCATACAATTCTTTTTTTAATTTTATAAAAAATGTGAAAGGAATCTTTGTATTAAAATATATTACAGAAATGGTATTTTCCTATTTAATTAACACTCATTAATTTAAATATTTATTTATATATTTAAATGTTTATTTGGAATGATAATTATTTCAAATTGGTTTACAAATTTGTATTTTTAAATTTGATTCTCAAGGAAAATGCATATTCATCACAAAACATTCCTAGTGTCACTTTCAAAATCATTTTCCATTTATGAGGAAATTGGATGATGTTACCTATAATTTATTATGGATACATAATCAATGATAAATGTTTTATTTTATTTTAATTAATGGTTTATTTTTACTATGTGACGATGTTTATGAACCCCACTACTTTTTTATGTTATTCAAAAATGAAATCGTTATGAAACATTACTCTTTTTGGCATGTTATGAAATGATCATCAGTTTATGATCCCCATATCATTTCATGAGTTGTGATATGATAAATGTTTTATAATGACCCGACCTAAAATGATAAATAATCTCGAATTAAGAGAATAATTATCATGGAGGATCGTTTCGGGTTTATAGAATTAAATAATAAGGCCCTAACTATTACATCTCAAAAATTACATAATAGACACCTTTTCTTTGTTTCCTTTTTTCATTAAATAAAAACACTTAAAAAAACTTGTCTACTTCCATGTTTTAGATAGTAGGACATTTCCTTAATCACATCCATTACCTTATTCATCATTATATCCTGTGAAAAACATTTTAAAACCTGGAATCTGTATAAAAATATCAGAAACGGTTATAAAACAAGGAGAAAAACATTATCCCATCAATAAATACAAATCAATGAAAGCATACTTTTCAATCGTTACATACCTTATGAAATTATAAGATTTATGAATAACACATATATTTCATAAATAATAAAGGTAATTGGTGGAATCCATAACATACTTATGTAGTATAATTCACACCTACATAGGGAGTTACATTTCGAATACCCATCATAGTATATTCTCTAAATCTCTTAGAAGAATCATTAATGTTTACCTCCATTACGTTACCCAATGCATTGGAGAGCTATCTCGGAATCACCCGCCCTAGGATTATCACAGAACCAACCATATACATGAACAATATTCAATAACCATAACATATTCATAACTTATATGTCAACAATAATGGAAAGATAAAATATCAAAATTTAAATCACAAAATATTATTTCAAGAAATTGAAATAATAAATTATATATAAAAATACTTTCAAAACCATTTAAAACATTTAATACTATGAATTTTGAATCAAAGTGTCTCATACCAATTTGTATATTTTGAATGAAATTTTAATTTCAAAATATTCATGACGATATATATAAATTCTTAAAAACATTTTTAAAACATTTACATTAATGAGAGAGATTTATAAGAATAAATATTTTAACCATTTAAAATGATATTTTAGTTAGAGTTACTAACCAAATGAGAGACGCTTGAATACAAATAATTGAGGAAAAAAATAATAAAAAATTTATAATATCATAAAAATAAAGGGATTCAGGATATAATATTCTAAAAGAAAGTATTTACACCATATTAAGATGAATTGATGCATAACAACAATGAAGTCTCAATGGAAAGTAAATTGAGATGAAATCCCTTAAAAAACTGCATCCTTAGATTAATGATAAATCAATTACATAATATTGTGTGAAAAATATAATTACAATGAATATGATTGGATATTCAGTGTAAAACAATCAGATGAAATTCACACATGTTTCTTTTAAAACAAAACCAATGACTTGGATGTTTAACTCAACAAATGGAAATGGAGTTAGGATTACCCTTATCATGTTCATATCAATGATATGAGAGTTTATCAATGGAGTGATTATGTTCATCAAAAATATATCCATAGAAAGGGGAATGGAATTTAAAACACAAAAAATAAATAGTGAATCCACACATTATCATTGAATGACATAATTAAGAATTATAATATTAACCCAAGGAATAGAAATTGGGTTAAAAGCATCACTTTGCGATTTGGTAAATTACGAAACATACACTCCATGAATGACTGATAATACAATGAAGATGTAAATACACATAAACTAAGTTATATTACATAAATAATATAATAATGTGCAGAAAAAATAATATAAAAATGGAAATAGTGGAAAATATAGCATGAATATCACTAGAATAAAAACTGAGATGAAAACAACTTACCAGGATGAAATCAATCGAGTCGTGTGACCAAAAGATAATAACCACCAAATGGATCACATATTATCATGAATATAAATATTATCATGATAATATATATCAAATGGAATTACACAATACACCAAATTCAATAAATAAGTGGTTAAATTGGAAATCTCATAGAATTAAAAGTGAGATTATAAACCCCTTACCTCATGTCCGATGTGACCCGTTCATTCATTAGTAACTTATAAATTGGGTAACACCCTTTGGTTTAAACCAAAAAGATTTATTGATGTTACTTATGACTAAGCTAAGGCTTCTAGGTTGAAGAGAATGAGCTTTATAGCTTATTGGGGATGCGGTTGGATGATCTAAGGGGATTTAGAGGTGTGAGAAATGGGTTAGAGGTGAGGTCTTTTTATAAGGGGGTATAAGCCCCAGCCTTAAACCTTACATAATCTTGAGTTATCACATGATTACACGTTGAGGATCTTTTCAGGTTTAGAGTTTTAGAGAATTAGATCTTAAAACATGCATTACAACCCACATTTAAACAAAGTGGTTACAATAAAAGATAGTATTCTTTTGTCCCATAAATGGAAACATATTGAAAATAAAACATGGATTCTTTCTTGACACATCCATGACTCTATCATCTTATCATGTACCTTTCCCTTGACCTGTGAAAAACATTTAAAAAACTTGGGATGAGCATAAAAACTCAGTATGGGTTATAAAAATACATGGAAAGGAAACATGAGTTCATATATACATAAGAATGAAATCATACTTTACCCATAAATCATAGGAACTTTAACATACCTCATAAAATCAATCATAGAAATCATAAGACATAAAGGTAACTTGAGGCATTCATAAGATTCTTACATAGGGAGTAAACCTCTTGGTTACATTTGGAATACCCATCACAGTATATTCCCTAAATCTCTTCGGAGAAACCTTAACGTTTCACTCCTTTGCGTTACCCAATGAATTGGAGAGCTATATCGGGCTCACCCACCCTTAGTTTATCACAGAACCACCCATCTTCATAATAATGCCCAAGAACCATAACATAATCTTATCACATAAAACATGCATAAAGGAAACATAACATTTCCACCTTTCAATCACAAGATATCAATACAACACATTGATATAAAAACATTATGAAAACCATTTTCAATACCAAAGTAAAACATGGTATTTATTTTTCATTTAAAAAAAGGGTATGGCTTGTAGAGGAAGCCGAAACTCAAATAATGGTCACAGCGGCGGATAAGTCCTTGTCGCCTCATACGTACGACAAGAAAAGCATTCCCTTTTTTCATTTAGTAAAACGCTTTATATAAAAAAGATTCATTTTGAATAAGCGTAAAAGTCAAAGGGGTTTATACACCGTATAAAAGAAGGTTGTGTATAAAATAAAATATGCCTCAATGAATGGAGATTGAGACAAAGTCCCATACCTCGTATCCGACTTGACCCGACCATTCTTTAATATCCTGAATAATAAACTTGAGTTAATCTCTACTTGCTTAAGAACCTTTTTCAAGTTCATTATTCCTTTTATACCATGTTACGAACATCATGTAATCATTTAAGTTAATAATGTTCATTTTGTCGGTATTTTGTTCTTAAGTCAAAAATAGACTTCTTACACTTACATGTTGTTAATTTGGTCAAAGGTTCGTTATATCCAGAATTATATTAATGATTTGGATAACATATATATCATATATATTTAGCATATACATGTATTTATAATATAACATCACATTCAGAGGTAAGAAATGAAATGCACCGTTCATGGAGACGGTAAGCCGTACGTACGCATAAACACTACTTCCATTTCTATTCCGTATTTTCTGGAATGGAATCATAATGATATAAGAGTATATTATAATTCCAGTATAATAACATATATAATATCATTAACTTTATCCTTTACACATCCCACATATGGTATTGACGAATCAAATCACTTTTAGGGGGCCGTAGTCCGCACTTCCTAAAATGAAGATATCGTGTTTACCCATAATGGAAACAATAGTGGTATGCCATAAATGAAAAATACAGAATCTTAACAAAAGAATAAACATATTATATATCATATATAAAAATAGTGACATCATAATGGCCACCCTTTAAGGTGTTAGATGAGTATTGAACAATCATCGTTTCGGGAGGCAGAATTTCGCCATCCACGGAAACCGTATGTTCTTTAACCATTTGATGTAGTTGTGTGAGAGTGTATCTCGAATAAATCTTATAAAAACATCCTAGTTTATTGAAGATACTGGTGTTGTTACAAAATAAGTAAATAAAAAGAGTTTAGGGGGTTGGAGAAGAAAAATAAAACAAATGAACATAAGAGAATGAATTACCTTTAAAAGTGTAACTCCTTTTGATTTGAGCCTAAAGGCTTCCTTTGAAAGGATTATTCCCAAAGGGAATCCTTTAGGATCAGGATAGGGATGTGGAGAGAGTAAATGGTCAGGGGATGGCCGAGCCAAAGGCTTGAGTAGTGTGTGAAATGAGGTAGAGTTGGGGGCCTTTTATAAGAGGAGAGGAGGGGCACTTTTGGAAATCATGAAACTATTATTTTATTTTCAAAAGTGTTTCGAATTTCTAAGGTCCCACATTGATATATTTCGAATATAAGATGATAAGGCTTCGAAATATTCCCATCCAATAGTTTTTGGACAAGTGTAGGTCTTAGATATTACATTATCTTTCCATTTTATTTAAATCGTTAAATAATGAGGTCATCGCTGCATCATCATGATGTCATAAATAATTTAATTTATTTATTGTCTAAAAATTTTAGAAAAAATAATATGATTTAGGAAATCTTTATATATTTCTAATGAATATTTATAGACAAAAATAAGATTAGTATAACCCCTTATAAAAATTGTTTTAGTAAAACAATTTATGTTAGTGTCATTTTCACCTTTATTTAAAAAAAGGCATTAAAGTCATTATCTCACCCAAGTGGCTCCATGGGGTCCCCTACATCGACACATGGGTTTTCTTGGTCGGCCATGTCTCACCCAATAGGTGTAGGACAAGTGTCATGGTGTTTTCACATTTTTATAATATCATTTTTACCTTAAATTACACTAATTACCTCTAATCGTGATTAATGAAAAAAAGTTACTATTCATCAAAAAATTATTTTCATCCCATTGAACCACATTTTACATACTAATGACAACCATGTATGTCGGATTTTGGAAATTCAGAACACAAAAGTGGCAAAGTTTCATTTAAACGAAAAATCAGTTTCTTTAACTACCACTTAGTGGTTTCACTATTCATCAAAAATTGAAGTTTTTCAGAAAATTACCAAAAATTCACCCTAAGCTATATTTGATATTCCGAATTCAAAAATGAAGTCTATTTTACAAAATTCAAAACATATAAGTCACATTAATTAAATTAATAATTAATTCCCGTTGCTATGACAAATAGCGTGTTTTTATGAAACAATAAGTATCAAAAGATTGACACCAGTTTAAGTCCAATTTCAAATTAAAATTGATTCCAATGACCACCATTGGATTAAATGGTAAAAATATATTCTAATTTCACTTCAAAACCAATTCAAAAGATAATCTAATCATATAAATAAATTAGATTAAAAAGTTGTTTTGATGTAAAATGCAGTATTTTCCACTATTCATTAAAAAATGAACATTGTCAGAAAAATTCCAAAAATTCCCACAAAGTAAATTTTGATGTCCCAATAATAAAGAATAAGTTTATTTTGACAAACATAGTTTATAAAATTGTCAATAGATAGATTCAAAATTGTTTTGCCATCAAAGGCAGTAAAAAAATCTTTTAAAAATATTAGTGTATTCCATGCTTAAGATTGGATTTATTTTCATTTTAAGCCTCTAAAACACTATGTAATTCATTAATAGACATAGATAAAATATCTATTATTCATTAATTACATGGGATGTTACATCCTTCCCCCCTTTAGAAAATTGCGTCCCCGCAATTTATTTACTTATCAGATAAATGGGGGTACTTATCCCTCATTAGATTTTCAGATTCCCATGTTGCCTCTTCAATCATGTGATTTTTCCACAAAACCTTTACCTGGTGAATCTCCTTATTCCGTAACACTTGCTCCCTATGGTCAAGAATCTGGACCGGTTGTACTTCATAAGATAGGTTCTCTTCCAGCTGAACTACCTTTGGTCTCAAAACATGAGATAGATCTGGCATGTACCTCCTTAACATTGAAACATGAAAAACATTGTGTACCTGAGATAAACTCGGAGGTAAAGCCACTCGGTAAGCAACTGATCCAACTCTCTCCAGAATTTCATATGGTCCAATGAACCTTGGACTCAGCTTTCCTTTCTTACCAAATCGCATCACACTTTTCCATGGTGATACTTTGGGAAAAACATGATCACCTACCTCAAAGGATAGATCCTTCCTCCTATTGTCTGCATAACTCTTCTGCCTACTCTGAGCTATTCTCATGTGCTTCTGAATTAGCTGAACATTTTCTGCCAACTCTTCTACCAATTATGGTCCCGTCAACTTCCTTTCACCCACTTCATCCCAGAAAACTGGAGTTCGACACCGCTTCCCATATAACGCCTCAAATGGTGCCATCTGTATACTGGAATGAAAACTGTTATTATATGAAAATTCAACCAAAGAAAGATGTTGGTCCCAACTTCCCTGATAATCCATCAAACAAGCTCGTAGCATATCCTCCAAGGTATAAATTGTTCATTCTGACTTCCCATCTGATTGAGGATGAAAAGCTGTACTAAAATTTAATTCAGTACCCATCGACTTCTGAAGGCCTTTTCAAAAGTTAGAAGTAAACCTGGGATCATGATCTGATACAATGGAGAGAGGAACTCCATGTAACCTGACTATCTCTTTAAGATACAAACGGTAAAGTTGATCAATAGAGAAAGCATCTCGTATAGCAAGGAAATGAGTAGATTTGGTCAAGCGATCAACAATAACACAGATTGAATTATTACCTCGAGATGTCTTCGGTAATCCCACAACAAAGTCCGTGGATATATTCTCCCATTTCCACTCTGGCACTGGTAAAGGCTGAAGCATCCCTTTTGGTAACTGCCACTCTGCTTTAACCTGTTGACATGTCAAACACTTTACAGTAAAATCAGCAATATCTCTTTTCATTCCATCCCACCAGTAATAATCCCGCAGATCTTTATACATCTTAGTACTGCCCGGATTAACTGAAAACGGAGAACTATGAGCTTCACATAACAAATATCTCTTCAACTGTGAATCACAAGTCACACAAAATATCTTCCCAAATCTCAAAACACAATCATTATCAATGTTGAATTCAGGCAACTTACCTTTCTGAACCAGCTCAACCTTTTTCTGCAACTCACTGTCTTGCTTCTGTGCTTTCTTGATTCTGCCTGATAGAGAATATCTCACTAATACGTGAAACAAAACAGAAGAACTTCCTGCACCAACAACTTCTATGCCAAATTTCATCAAATCCTTAACCAAAGGATCACGTTCCAAACGCAACATTGCTAATGAAGCATTACTTTTTCAACTCGAAGCATCAGCCACTTTTTTGCTTTTCCCGGATGGTAATGAATTGTAAAATCATAATCCTTGATTAATTCCAGCCATCTCCTCTGTCTCATGTTTAAATCTATCTGAGAGAATATATACTTTAAAATTTTGTGATCAGTATATATTTCACACTTTACTCTATAAAAATGATGCCTCCAAATTTTCAAAGCGAAAACAACAACAGCTAATTCCAAATCATGTGTAGGGTAATTTACCTCATGAGTTTTCAGCTATCGTGAATCATAAGCAATTACCTGATCATTCTATATTAGGATGCAACCAAGTCCATTCAATGAAGCATCACTGTATATAACAAACTCACCATTCCTAGAAGGTAGTGCCAAAACTGGAGCATTCACCAATCTTCTTTTCAATTCCTGAAAACAATCATCACATTCATTTGTACAGATAAACTTAACACCCTTCCGATTTAGCTTAGTCATTGGTCTAGATAATCGTGAAAAATTTCTAACAAACCTTCGGTAATAGCCTTCCAAACCAAGGAAGCTACGAATATCGGTTACATTTGTGGGACTTGGCCATTCTTCCACAACTTTTGTTTTTGCAGGATCAACAGTTATTCCATCTTTAGAAACAATATGACCAAGGAAAAAAATTTGTTGCAACCAAAACTCACACTTGCTGAATTTTCCATACAGGTTCTTTTCTTTTAAGGTTTTCAAGATAACCCTTAAATGTCTTTCATGCTCCTCTTTAATTTTAGAAAAAACCAAAATATCATCAATGAAAACCACCAAAAACTTATCCAAGAAGTCTTGGAAAATTCTATTCATTAAGTCCATGAATAAAGCAGGTGCATTGGTTAGCCCAAAAGGCATTACTACAAATTCATAATGGCCATATCTTGTACGGAATGTGGTATTCGGAATATCCGCCTCCTTTACCTTCATCTGATTGTACCCCGATCTCAAGTCAATCTTTGAAAAAAACTGAGCTCCCTGGAGTAGATACAACTTCATTTGATGGCCCGACATCTGCTGAATTAGTTGCAAAGGATTTCACCCCCCTTTCTGCTTGTAGTCTAACTGCTTCCCATCACTCAAGCTCTTTGGCAGACACTCGTTTGCATAGTGACCCATATCATTTCACTTATAACATTTCACTAACTGTAAATCAAATTTGGTCTTACCTTCACCTTGATCCTTTTCAGTGCAATCACGAGCCTTATGTCCCATCTTACCACATCGGTAGCACTTTCCATAATTCAGAAGACATTCCCCAGCATGCCTTTTTCCACATTTATCACAAACTGGAAACTTGGTTTTCTTACCATCAGACTTTTTTGAAGAATTCTTACCTTTCTCCTGCCACCTCGGTCTCTTCTTCTGCTTGTTGTTATAGAACACTTGGTCATCGGCAAACTCCATTTCCACCTTCTCAGCACATCGAACAAGCTTTTCATAACTTTTAATCTCACGAGAAGCTAATGCCCTTCGATATTTTGGCTTTAATCCTGAGTAAAAATGATTTATTTTACTATCAAGGTCTCGGATAAAATTTAGAGCATACCTTGCCAATCGAGTGAACTTTTCTTCATAGGTAGCCACTGAGTCTTCCTCTTGCCTCAATTCCAAGAATTGATTTTCCATCCTAAGTCGAACAACCTTAGGAAAATACTTCTCATGAAACATACCTTTGAATTCATCCACGTCGAGAGCATCAATCTCATTAGCATCCCTGATATTTTTAACCATCGACCACCACTGATCTGCCTCACCCTCCAAACGGTAAATAGCAAGACTAACCTTTTGATTGTCTGAACACCCCATGACATCGAAAATTTTCTCAAGTGCTTTAATCCACCCTTCAGCTAACACAGGGTCAGATGATCCTCTGAATGATGGGGTATGTTGCCTCATGAAATGTTCCACCACTGACATGTTCCTCTGCGGTTGATCTGGCTGATCTCGTGCATGGATACCGCAACCATTTATAGCCTGAGTCAACTGTGCCATCACTGCAACAAACTGTTCAGTTCCAATTCCAACCATCTTAGGATGCTGATTTGGAAGGTTATTTCCTTCTGTATGCCTTCCTAGCACTGCTTCCCTGTTTCCTCTGCGGAAAACCATTTTGAACAAACATGTCTTAGATGAAGCAACATGGTAATCTTCAAATGCTATATCATTTCAAAAAAATATTTTTGGATAATCATCTAATAAAATTCTAACTCCTAAAGTTATCTAAACCGACCTTTGATACCAACTATAAGGCCCCAGCCTTAAACCTTACTTAATCTTGAGTTATCACAAGATTACACGTTGAGGAACTTTTCAGGTTTAGAGTTTTAGAGAATTAGATCTTAAAACATGCATTACAACACACATTTAAACAAAGTGGTTACAATAAAAGATAGTATTCTTTTTTCCCATCAATGGAAACATATTGAAAATAAAACATGGATTCTTTCTTGACACATCCTTAACTCTATCATCTTATCATGTACCTTTCCCATGACCTGTGAAAAACATTTCAAAAACTTGGGAAGAGCATAAAAACTCAGTATGGGTTATAAAAAAACATGGAAAGGAAACATGATTTCATATATACATAAGAATGAAATCATACATTACCCATAAAACATAGGCACTTTAACATACCTCATAAAATCAATCATAGAAATCATAAGACATAAAGGTAACTTGAGGCATTCATAACATTCTTACATAGGGAGTAACCCACTTGGTTACGTTTGGAATACCCACCACAGTATATTCCCTAAATCTCTTCGGAGAAACCTTAAAGTTTCACTCCTTCGTGTTACCCAATGCATTGGAGAGCTATATCGGGCTCACCCGCCCTTAGTTTATCATGGAACCACCCGTCTTCATAATAATGCCCACGAACCATAAAATAATTTTATCACATAAAACATGCATAAATGAAACATAACATTTCCACCTTTCAATCACAAGATATCAATACAACAAATTTATATAAAAACATTATGAAAACCATTTTCAATACCAAAGTAAAACATGGTATTTATTTTTCATTTAAAAAAAGGGTATGGCTTGTAGAGGAAGCCGAAACTCAAATAATGGTCACAGCGGTGGATAAGTCATTGTCACCGCATACGTACGACAAGAAAAACATTCCCTTTTGTCGTTTAGTAAAACGCTTCGTATAAAAAAGATTCGTTTTTAATAAGCGTAAAAGTCAAAGGGGTTTATACATCGTATAAAAGAAGGTTGTGTATAAAATAAAATATACCTCAATGAAAGGAGATTGAGAGAAAGTCCCATACCTCGTATCCGACTTGACCCGACCGTTATTTAATCTCCTGAATAATAAACTTGAGTTAATCTCTACTTGCTTAAGAACCTTTTTCAAGTTCATTATTCCTTTTATACCATGTTATGAACATCATGTAATCATTTAAGTTAATAATGTTCATTTTGTCGGTATGTGGTTCTTAAGTCAAAAATAGACTTCTTACACTTACATGTTGTTAATTTGGTCAAAGGTTCACTATATCCAGAATGATATTAATGATTTGGATAACATATATATCATATATATTAAGCATATACATGTATTTATAATATTACATCACATTCAGAGGTATGAAATGAAATACACCGTTCATGGAGACGGTAAGCCGTACGTACGCATGAACACTACTTCCATTTCTATTTCGTATTTTCTGGAATGGAATCATAATGATATAAGAGTATATTATAATTACAGTATAATAACATATATAATATCATTAACTTTATCCTTTACACATCCCACATATGGTATTGACGAATCAAATCACTTTCAGGGGGCGGTAGTCCGCATTTCCTAAAATGAAGATATCGCGTTTACCCATAATGGAAACAATAGTGGTATGCCATAAATGAAAAATACAGAAGCTTAAAAAAATAATAAACATATTATATATCATATATAAGAATAGTGACATCATAATGGCCAACCTTTAAGGTGTTAGATGAGTATTGAACAATCATCGATTCGGGAGGCAGAATTTCGCCATCCACGGAAACCGTATGTTCTTTAACCATTTGATGTAGTTGTGTGAGAGTGTATCTCGAATAAATCTTATAAAAACATCCTAGTATATTGAAGATACTGGTGTTGTTACAAAAGAAGTAAATAAAAAGAGTTTAGGGGGTTGGAGAATCAAAATAAAACAAATGAACATGAGAGAATGAATTACCTTTAAAAGTGTAACTCCTTTTGATTTGAGCCTAAAGGCTTCCTTTAAAATGATTCTTCCCAAAGGGAATCCTCTAGTATGAGGAGAGGGATGTGGAGAGAGTAAATTGGCAGGGGATGGACGATAAAAAGGCTTGAAGAGTGTGTGAAATGAGGTAGAGGTGGGGGCCTTTTATAATAGGAGAGGAGGGGCACTTTTGGAAATCATGAAACTATTATTTTATTTTCAAAAGTGTTTCGAATTTCTAAGGTCCCACATTGATATATTTCTAATATAAGATGATAAGGCTTTGAAATATTCCCATCCAATAGTTTTTGGACAAGTGTAGGTCTTAGATATTACATTATCATTCCATTTTATTTAAATCGTTAAATAATGAGGTCATCGCTCCATCATCATGATGTCATAAATAATTTAATTTATTTAATGTATAAAAATTATAAAAAAACTAATATGATTTAGGAAATGCTTTTATCTTTTTAATGAATATTTATAGGCAAAAATATGAGTAGTATAACCCCTTCTAAAATTTTTTTTAGTAAAACAATTTATGTTAGTGTCATTTTCACCTTTATTTAAAAAAAGGCATTAAAGTCATTATCTCACCCAAGTGGCTCCATGGGGTCCCCTAAATCGACCCATGGGTTTTCCTAGTCATCCATGACTCACCCAACAGGTGTAGTACAAGTGTCACGGTGTTTTCACATTTTTATAATATCATTTTTACCTTAAAATACACTAATTACCTCTAATCGCGATTAATGAAAAAAAAGTTACTATTCACCAAAAAATTATTTTCATCCCATTGATCCACATTTTACATAATAATGAAAACCATGTATGTAGGATTTTTTAAATTCAGAACACAAAAGTGGAAAAGTTTCATTTAAACGAAAAATCAGTTTCTTTAACTACCACTTAGTGGTTTCACTATTCATCAAAAATTAAAGTTTTTCAGAAAATTACCAAAAATTCACCCTAAGCTATATTTGATATTAAAAATTCAAAAATGAAGTCTATTTTAGAAAATTAAAAACATATAAGTCATATTAATTAATTTAATAATTAATTCCCACTGTTATGACAAATATCGTGTTTTTATGAAATAATAAGTATCAAATGATTGACACCAGTTTAAGTCAAATTTCAAATTGAAATTGATTCTAATGACCAAAATTGGATTAAATGGTAAAAATATATTCTAATTTCACTTCAAAACCAATTAAAAAGATAATCTAATCATATAAATAAATTAGATTAAAAAGTAGTGTTGATGTAAAATGCAGTATTTTCCACTATTCATTAAAAAATGAACATTGTCAGAAAAATACCAAAAATTCACACAAAGTAAATTTTGATGTCCCAGTCATAAAGAATATGTTTATTTTGACAAAAATAGTTTATAAAATTGTCAAAAGATAGATTCAAAATTGTTTTGCCATCAAAGGCAGTAAAACAATCTTTTAAAAATATTAGTGTATTCCATGCTTAAGATTGGATTTATTTTCATTTTAAACCTCTAAAACACTATCTAATTCATTAATAGACATATATAAAATATATATTATTCATTACTTACTTGGGATGTTATAGGGGGGATGTGCTTTAAGGATAGTTTGAAAATATTATTTTATTTTTTTAAAGATTTTGGTTTTCTAATAGTCCAAAACTTATTATTATCTACAATAAGATGAATTTTGATCAAAATAAAATCATCCAATAAGAATTGGACAGGTTTCAGGTATAGTTTTAATTTTTAAAATCTTATTTACTTAAATCATGCAATAATGAGGTAAACAGTGCATCATTATTATGTCATAAATAATATTAATTATTTTTATGTATAAAAATTATAAATAAAATACCATGATGTATGACATATTTTTAGCTTTATAATGAATATATTTATTAAAATATATGATTTATATAACCCCACATTAAAACTGTGTTAGCAACATAATACACGTTTATTATATTTTTATTTTTACATTAAATAAATGGTTATTAATGTTATTATCATACCCAAATGGCTTTTAAAGACCAAAAATATCACCCAAGTATTTTATTGGTCGGACATGAATCATCCAATATGTTTAGGACAAATGTTTTGATTAATTCTATATTATTATAATATTATTTTTACCTTGGATTACCTTATTTACCATTAACCGCGGAGAATAAATGTCAAAAGTTATTATTCAGTAAAAATTATTTTCATCATATTGAACCACATTTTAATTATTTATAATTACCATGTATGTCAGAATTTTAAAATCTAATTCACTGAAGCAGTAATCTTTTAAATGAAAAAAGTCTGTTACTTAACTACTACTCAATGTTATCACTATTCATAAAAAATTTAACGTTTTCAGAAAAATACCAAAACTCAAGCCTAATATATATTTGATATTTTGAATTAAAAAATTAATTATATATTACCAAATTAAAAACATATAATTTCATTAATTAATTTAAAAATAATTCCTATTCTGAAAACAAAAACTATTTAAAAATAATAATAACTATCAAAAGATTGACATTTTTTATGTCCAATTTCAAAGTGAAATTACTTCTAATGAAAAAAATTGGATTAAATGGTAAAAATAAAATATAATTAAACGTTAAAACCATTTAAAAAAGATAAAATAATAATAACAATAAATTATATTAAAGTGAGTTTTGAATGAAAATGCTGTATTTTTTCACTATTCAGTAAAATGAGTTTTATCAAAGAATACCAAAAATTTACCCAAAGTAATTTTTGATATACATACTCTAAAGATGAAATTTATTTTTTCAAATAGAACATATAAAAGTGACCAAACTATATTTAAGGTGGGTTATCCATTAAAATTCGGTAAATCGACCTTTTAAAGAATATTACATTATTTATGTTTAATATTATATTCATTCAAATTTTAAGTCTCTAAATTTTGTTGGATAAATGTAAAAAGGTTCTGTTCATTATTGTGATTAAAATATCTAGCGTTAACAACCATTTAAAATAATAAAATATTATTATTTTTCAGCATGACTCAGCATTGTGTACAACGTAAGACTTACGAGAAACTCATTGTTCTGTGTCAGGTACGCCATTGAATATAGAATATTCGTTAAAATGAAATTAATATTTAATTCTTAAATATTAATAAACATGAAATTTTCATATTATTAATTTTTATTGGATGTTACATCCTTCCCCCCTTTTGGAAGTTGTGTCCTTGCAATTTTAAAATTTGGCATAGAACCATTATTGAATGTCCCAGATCGGAAAAGGAGTAAATAAAACTGTCATATTAAAGGAAAGAAAGAGAAGTAAAAAGGTCACCTGAGATATCCCATACATGGATTACATGAAAAAATTTATATGGAGGATAAACTAAGTGTCATGTTCTGATGTATATTTATAGGAATCTTGATTAGGAGAAAAATTAAAATACGAAATCCAAAAATTTGTGATGGGTTAAACGGTCTTTGGTTTCCTATTTCGAAGAATAAACAGACAATGTTTTTGTTTTAAGTTCCTTTTCATAATATTTAATAATTTATTTATGAGCTTGACTAATTACATAAGGACACATACTTACTTGTCATTTATACTTTCACCCTTTAATCAATTTCTACCACAAACTGTTCTTTTCCCAAAATTATGAGTGTTCTAGATTACACGGACACATAAAATTCTCTAAAATCGACTTCTAGAAATTAAAATGATCAATGAAATATGAACCATATATTTCCCCTATATTTATACATTATCCTAAACCAAAATTGGTTAGTACGAGATCCGATAATCCCAAAATGGATAATCATTTATAAAAAGAAATACTACTTTTAATCTCCAAAATTCAACAAAAAGTACTCAAAACTCATGAAAGACCATTAAATATACAATTTCCATTTAAATTATTAAAAATATTCGAAACTATTATTTAATCCCAAAACAAAGAAGGATTTTATCACTAAGTATTCCATAAAAAAACTTAACATTTATCTCCAAAAACATCGACTACTCTTAATGTCTCATACAAAAGTGTAATTAAAATAATGACATATTCTCTATGATAGGTTACTCATTTCCATAGATACCCCAAATCATCTTATGTCCACAATAAAAACATAGATTTTTCCAAAAAAAACATTTCAAATACTACTATACAAATTTTATCCCATAGTATTCTCTTTTCCTTAAGCATATTGTGTTCCCAAAAGAGAAAATATCTTCTAAAATAACCTTTATCACTAAAGCCCCAAATCATTTTCATGTACTAAGGATGTCCATATGATAAAATTTAAGATCCCAAATCAATTTATTATTGATCCATAAAATCATTTAACTAAAAATAATTAGTCATACTAACCAGGGACTTCACGTAGTCCAATGGTAGGCGATAACTCCCAATTGCACTTTGGTTGTGGGTTGATTCCCATTGCTTTGTCCAGCATGACGGGTTGTCACATAGTCTGTGTGTAGACCATTTTCAAAAAAATTATAATTTTATAACATTCCAAAAAAATGAGACCAATTACTCAAAAATAACCATAACATTTTTTATACTTAAAGGTTATCAAATAAGTTTCATTTTGCACTCGAAAATGTAGTTACCATTTATCACCTCTCAAATAACTATTACTCACCATTATGTTTATGTCACTTATGCTTCAATAACACCCTTATCCATAAAGTAATCTATATCAACCTCTGATACCAACTATAAAGACCCAACATTAAACATTATATAATCTTGAATTAAGTGAATAATTCGCATTGAGGTTCTTTTCAGGTTTAGAGCTTTAAAAAATTATCCCATAACTATTACATCTCAAAAATTACAAATTATACACTTCTACATAGTTTTGTTTTTTTCATATAATAAAAACACATAAAAAACAAACTTTTCTACTTCCATGTTTTAGATAGAAGGAATTCTCCTTGATCCCATACTTGACACTATTCAACTTTACGTTATGTGAAAAACATTTCAAAACATGGGATGATCATAAAAATCATAGTAAGGGTTATAAAATAAAAAAAATAAACCATTATCCAATAAATAAATACAAATCAATGAAATTATACTTTCCAATCCTAACATACATAAATATATCATATGATTTATGAATAAAACACTGATATCTTATATCATAAAGGTAACTTGTGGAATCCATAACAAAATTACGTTGTAGCTTTCACAGCTATGTCATGAGTAACATTTTGAATACCCATCATTTTATATTCTCTAAACCTATTAGTAGAAATATTAATATTTACCTCTATCACATTACCCAATAAATTAGAGAGCTATTTTGGGCTCACCCGCCCTAGTTTTATCACCGAACCATCCATATACGTGAACAATGACCAACAACCATAATGTATTCATAACACATAAATAAAACATAATGGAAAGATAAAATTTATATATTTCAATAAAAATGTATTATTTCATGATATTAACATAATCAATACTTTATAAAACCATTTTCATTACCATTTACATCATTTAATAAAGATATTTTTGAATCAAAGTGTCACATACAACTTTGAATATTTTTAAAGAAATTTAAATTTCAAAAAATTGATGTCTATATAAATAAATCCATAAAACCATTATTATAAAATAAACATTAACGATAATGATTTAGAAGAACAAATGTATAAAACATTTAAAATGATATTCCAGTTAGAGTTACTAACTAAATAAGAGATGCTTTGATATAAATAATAGAGGAATAACATTTATCAAAACATTATAATATCATGAAAATAAAGGGATTCATGATATAATATGTCAAAGGATAGTATTAACTCCATATAAAAGTGAATTGGTGATTCAAAATAATGATGTCTTAATAGAATGTAAATTGAGATGAAATACCTTATAAAAATGGTATCCTTAGATTAAGGACAATTAAATTACATAATAATGTGTGAAAAATATAAATACCCTCACTTGGATTGTATATTATGTGTAAATCAATCCGATGAAATTCACAAAGGTTTTTTAAAAAAACTAATGGCATGGATGTTTAACTCAATGAATGAAAATTGAGTTATGATTACCTTTATCAAGATCATATCAATGACCTGAGAATTTATCAATGGTGAGATTTGTTGTATCCAAAGTATATCCACAAAAATGGATGTGAAAATTAAAATATAAATATATAAACAGTGATTCTACACACAATCATAACATGACATAATTGAGAATCATTAGAGTAACCCAAGTAATGTAAATTGGGTTAAAAGGTTCCCTTAACGATTTGGTCTCTTAAGAAACAGACACTCCATGGAAGAACGATCATATAATGAAGATTTAAATACCAATAAATTAAGGTATATTACACAATGAATACAATCATGGGATGTAAAAACAACACAAAAAAGGAAATAGTGTAAAATATATCATGAATCTCACAGGAATAAAAAGTGAGAAGAAAACCCTTTACCACATTGTAATCAATCGTGTCGTATAACCAAAAGTTAATAACCACCAAATGAATCATAGAATATCATGATTATAAATAGAATCATGATAATATAAATGAAATGGAAGTGCAAAAATCACCACATGAAATAAGTAATTTGTGAAAAATGGAAATCTCACTGAATTTGAAATGAGATAAGAACCCCTTACTTCGTGTCCTGCCTGACCTGTTCATTCTTTAATCTTTTTTGAATCGGGTAACTCCCTTTGGTTTGAACCAAAATGAATTCTTGAAGTGACTTCTGACTAAGTTAAGGATTCTCTGTGGAATAGAGGGATCTTGAGAGCTTATTTTAGAAGAGGTTGGATGGTCCAATGGGCTTGAGAGGTGTGCGTAATGGGTTAGAGGTTAGGGCTTTTTATAAGGGGGAGGAGGGGATCTTTAATAATGTTTGAAAATAATATTTTATTATATAATGATTTTTGGTTTCTAAAGGTCAAAAACATATTGAAGTTGATGATAATATGACTCTTGTTCGATATAAAATCATACAATAAGGAATGGACATGTTTTGGATATTGTTTTAATTTTTATAGTCTTGTTTATTTAAATCATTCATTAATGCGGTTAACACTACATCATTATTGTGAAATAAATAATTTTATTTATTTGATGTCTATAAATTATAAATAAAATACCATGAAGTATGAAATATTTTTAGCATTCTAATGAATGCTTATTGTAAAATATGTCAATTATATAACCCCACGTTAATTTTTTTTAGCAAAGCAATACATGTTTATGATATTTTTATTCATAATTTTAAAAAAATATATTAATGTCATTATCTTACCCAAATGGATTTCAAAGGCCAAAAATATCACCCATGGATTTTATTGGTCGGCCATGACTAATCAAATATGTTTATGAAAAATGATAAGGTAATTTGATTTTAATACAATATTATTTTTTCTAGAATTACCATATTTATCTTTAACAGCGGTAAATAATAGTCAAAAGTTACTATTCACCAAAAATGATTTTTATCTTATTGAACAACATTTTACATACATATAATAGCCATGTATGTAGGATTTTTGAAATTAAATTCATAGAAGCGTTAAAATTTCATTTAAAAGAAAATGTTCTTTTTTAAACTACAGCTCAGTGTTTTCACTATTCATCAAAAAATGGATGGTTTTCAGAAAACTATCAAAAAATAAGCGAATATTATATTTGATATTCAGAAATAAAAAAAGATATTTATTTTACCAAATTAAAATAATAGAAGTATCATTAATTAATTTTAAATTAATACCTGTTGTAAAAATAAAAAACGTGTTTTTAAAAAATAATTACTATCAAGAGATTGAAACTTGTTTATTTCCAATTACAAAGTATAATTTATTCTAATGAACAAAATTGGATTAAATGGTAAAAATATTATCTAATTAAAATTTAAAACCATTTTAAAAATATAATCTAATTAAATAAATAAATTAGATTAAAAGGCAGTTAGGAATTAAAATGCAGTATTTTTCACTGTTTGTTAAAAAAATGAATTTTACAGAAGAATACCAAAACTTTACCAAAATTAAATTTTGATGTCCCGATTATAAAGAAGAATTATATTTTGTGAAATATAACATATAAAAGTAAAAAAAGTTATATTTTAAAAGGGTATCCAACAAAGGGTGGTAAATCGACATTTTAAAGAATATTTGAGTATATATGCTTAAAATTAGATTCATTCAAATTTTAGGCCTCTATGTTTTATTGGATAAATGTAGAAACACATAAATAACATGTATAATAATATAATAGTTAGTTATTTTCATTCACACAATTACAAAGACTAGGTGTAAACTACCATTTAAATTAATAATATATTATTATTTTTCAGTATAAGCCAGCATTATGTGCAATATAAGACTTCAAAGAAACCCACTGTTGTGTGTTAGGTACTCCATTGAATAAAGAATTTACATTAAAATATAATTAATATATAATTCTAAAATATTAATAAATATGAAAATTTCATAATATTTATTTTCCTGGTATGTTTCATGTTTTTTGATATTTTGGTATAAATATATATTATTTTAATTTTGTGATGTTTGGACATGTATCTCTCTCTAATGAATTGGATAATTATTTATATCTCATCAAACAAAAATTACATGAATGGGGAGTGAACCCAGTTCATTATTGGAAATTTTCAACAATGATTGTCTATAGAGTGAACCACTTATAATGTGATGTTATTGGGAGTAAAACCATTATAATAAGATATCCATGGTTATGATACTTGAATATTATGGAAATACGTTTTTAAGAACATGTGTATGCCATAATTCTGTGTCTATTTCCAACATTATTGTGTCATGGATTATTTTATTTAATTTCCTCGTGATTCATGTCTATTACCTTCTAATATTTATTTCATGAAAAAATATTTTGATATTTAATATACAAGGTATTGTTGTAACATATCATTATCATGTTCTCATACCCTAATTCTCATGTTATACTTATTTATCTCCCTTGCATACCCTTACTGTGGATATAATCACACACTTTATTATGTTTCCTTTATCGGGACTATGATGTAATTAATTATGTATTATATGTATATTAAGTGGTCTAGTAATGAAAAACATAGCGAGGGATTGTGTATTTAACACACATATCAGTTATTTATGTTTCTACATTTCTTAAGGCACTCTACCATAACGAACGAAATTTTTGTGTTTGTATAATGTAATTAATGTTCATATAAAACCACATAAGATCTATTTATGAAAATCTTGGGTCGCTACAGATACACTAGGAAATTGTCTCCATAGAATGGTAAATTTTTTTCCTATTTAAATTAAGGTACTAAAGAAATAAATTTTCAATGATAAATAAAGAGTATGATGAAAGGAAATAAATTTCATCTTAGGGATCCATTTATTGTTTGTATTCTTTAATGTAAGCAACCTATGAAATTTCAAATTCAATGACATAGTTATACAATAATGATGAGACCAATATGAGAAATAACAATTTTGTAAAATGGACAGAGTAGTTATGTATTTGGCTTGAATGACTATATTATAGTTTTTTTATTATCAATGGTATTTTGATTATAAGAATCATGAATCATTCAAGGAATGTATTAATTTTGGAAGAAAAATGTATTCAGGTATGATTAAAATAATATTTATGAATACCATATTGAGTTTATGAGTTTAACGTTCATTATAATATCAATGATATAAGAAACCCTATTTAATATATGTGTGGTGGTAGTATAAAATGACTACTATTAATTATGTAAAACATTTATTGGAATATAACACATTGGATTAGTATGTGAAAAATTAATTTATGGAAGAAAACATTTGCTTTTTTTGTACACAAGATTAATTTTATTGGTTACCTTAATGTTTTACCTTATCATGGATAATTTTTTAATTAAAGGTCATCAACATTATGGATCATTATTGGAAATATATTAATGTATTTTGTGAAAAAGGTCTGCCCACATTATGGGTAAAAACCCATTTCATCTTGTGAACACTATGGGGATTCATCACATAATTGAAGGAAGATATGTTTTAATGTCTTCCACTAGAAAATGTGATGTTTGGGGTAATATTTAATTACCTATAAAGAATATATTTTATGAATAAATATTTATTATGAACTAGTGGTGTTATTATTCTGGATTATAGAATAATGTATTATATTAGATGAACTGTGATAAACATATTTGTTTTGGACAATATTAGAGAAATATAAAAATAAATTTCACACTATTTTGGATCATACAATATTTCAAAATTCAAATTTAGTGATTAAGGTTTTATGAAATAATTTAATGAAATTTTTTAATAGAGTAAGATATGAGTTGGAAATTGATGAGGCACAACCAAAGGATGATATTGATCTTATGAAAGTGAAATAATATTTTTTTATGTATTTTCCCTTATATTATTATATAAATTTAAATTAATAAAATTTAGGAGATGGATATTGAAAAAAATGTTATCTTATTACATTTATATAATATAAATAAAATTACCTTTAAGATCATCATTGATATATGGATTTGGAGTCCTTAAATTTCCATAAACCATTCACTTTATTATAATATATAATCATTATCACTCTCTAATTTTTTTGTAACTTTTATTCCATATAAATATATTAACATGACATTAATGTTCACCTACTTGGAAACAGAGTTCTGTGTTATTCTGAATGACATTCATATTTCTTTATCGCTCCAATCAAGCGGGAGTTTTATTCACCCTTTTACGATATGTGTTTTTAAATAAATGGTATTCTCAAATTTAAGACACATGATTATCAAGATCAAGTAAAAATTAAAAGGAAACTTTTCATTTAATTTGGGGATAAAATATCGACACATGATTTTAATATAAATTAGGGTTCAAAATCATATGCTATTTGCAACATCGGGCTTATACTACCCATCAGATTTTATTTAAAATTTAATCTCTTCGATAACATGCTCAAAACACAACCCTGATCTTAAACGAATACTAATATAGTATACAATTATAAGATAGAATTTTAATTTTATATTTCTAATATTACTTACTGAATTGTGTAAATTATTTTTATATATTCATTATAAACATAATAAAAAATTGAAATAAAAAGAAATGGTTTCTATAAAACAACATTTTTTTAAATGAAGTTATAGTCCCACTATGAGAACATAATTTAAAATTAATTTTAAAATTAATTTATATTTTTTTAATAATCATTAAAAAAAATTGTTGTGATTTTTTGGGAATTTACTTAAAATATTAATTATTTTAGGAATAGCAAAAGTGTAATTATTTATGAATTTTTTTTATATAAAATACATACAGTGTAAAATTAAATTTCAAATAGGTTTCAATGTACCAATATATAAATAATCATAAAATTTTACTAATTTAGGTAATTATAAACAATTTAAAATTTAATGTTTATTTTTAAACCTATTATAGTTATATAATGTTTTTATTTGGAAATTTGCATTTTTGTGTCGTTAGTAATTATAATTTGAAATTTTATAGTTTCCGTTGTCTAAATTTAATTTTCAAAAATTGGATTAAATATTTTGAATCAGAATAATTTGTATTATTTAATTATGTACACTTTTTTTTAACAATATAAAGAGTAAACACGATAAAAAACAATTAATGATGTTAATGTAAAAACTGATTTACTAGTGGTTAAACTAAAAATATAATCGTTGAATGAACTAAAATATAAATAAATTAATATTAGGTTAAATATTAGATCATATAACTTCATTGGGTGTATAATGATCCTTTTGAAGATTTTTAATGATAAAAAATTGATGCAGTTAAATCTTTTCAGAAATCCCATCTATGTCCTCTTCCCCACTTAAGAATGGCCACCTCATCTCCTCTACTCTCCATACTTATATAGCTATTTTGCCATCTAATTACACCAAAAAAAATATTTATACAATAAAAATTACAATTTTATTTTTTGTCATCAGAATGAAAACATAAGAAGGTTTTTTTCATACCTAAAGAGGTTTTGGAAAGAATAAGTGATATTATTAAACCAATATATTTAATTTATTTATTTTCTCACATCGTTAAATTATTATTAAACAATTAATATATAATAACATAAGTATACTACTCATACATAGAGTTAATTATTTTAAGTTAATGGGCTATATCAATCTCCACATTTATCAAATGGGAAACAAAATCATTGGTTGTTGTTACAGTAGAGTACCACCTCATAAACTGATGTAATTCATTTTCATCGCCACATTTAATGAATGGAAATAATTGTTGATTTCTAACATTTATATGAAACTTATGATATTATTATACTTGTTCAATTATAATATCATATAATTATCCATACCTAATATGTTGTTTACATTATGATAGAGTTTATCGTGTGTATAGTGGACTACCGTCTTGTAAAGCGATGTGATTCATTTTTCATTTATAGATATCAGGGATTCTAATATAGATAAATTTAGTAAATATATGTGATATAACTAAAATAATATTGATTATTTATAATTAATATATCATTGACATCCATACCCATTTACCAGTTGAGAAAATCATAATGTTCCTCGTGCATACATACAGCCTCTCGTTTCCATGAAGAGATGTGATCCATTCTCTATGACCAATTTTATAAATAATTATAAAAATGTATCTAAATTAAAAAAATAAAATTGTAATCATTAATATCATTCTGTGTATGATATAAATATATATACTATATATAATAATTGGAACATTCCTAACAATAGATTCATGTGAAAACAAGCTAATTAACACGTGAAATAATGAAAATAATGAAATATCTTTAACAAACAATAGATAAGATTTTATAAGAGGATAAAATATTATTTAATAATTATAAATATGATTGTATTAAAAATAAATAACAATATTACAACCATTATAGATGAGGTTAAAATATTTTTAAATTCAAGTAAGTGTTTGGTAATGGACGTGTCTTCATTTCCATTTATTGAGGCGTATTGTAATGTTATGCACCTAATTTGATTAACACCATGTATGTACAAACCAATTTACAAGTAATATAATTATTAATCAATACATAATATTATTTTAGGTTTCAATTTGAATTATTTCATCTATGTAAAATTTACATGAAAATTACCATGTGGTATGGAATTTCAAATCTCAGTTTCATTTCATCAGGTTATGCTACTTATTTATTATCATTGAAATTAAATGATTATATTTGAAATAATTCATGAATATCATATGTTTTATGTAATTTTTTTTCATTTAAATTTTATATAGATAAATTATTCAATGATTAATTCTCTCTATAATGTTACAGTCTTAGCATGTTTTTATATCACAATCTCATTTTTATTAAAATAATTTACAGTTTAATTTTCATTAATGTCAATTATTTTCTAATTGTAAAATAATAACATATTACTTGTTTATAATATAGTAATTAATGTTTTTTTCATGTAATATTACCTTTTCCCCTCATTGGTACCTATATTTTTTGATAATTATTTTATGAACAAATTTTGTCATTTAAAGCTTCATTCGAAAATCATATTTGTTCCTAAACTATTTTTTATAAAAAACTGTTCTCTATTTTTTTAAATTTTTGAAATAAAATTTATTATTTTTATTTTTGTCCATTTCATCATTATAAATGTTATTCCTAATGTAATTTTGATTTCATTTTCAAAACAAGCCCCATTTGTCTTTTACAAAAAAGTAGAAGGGATTCATTTTTAATCATTTATAACATGAACATAATTTTCATCTATCATGACAACTCAATTTATTAAAGATTATATAATAATATTCAGTGGTTATTTTCAAGGAAAAGTATTTTCAATTTTATTTTGAACCATTTGTTTTGAAATTTTATTTTCAAGATGAAAAGGAAATTTTCATCAAAACTATTTTATAAAAATTGTTATGGTATTTCTATTCATCAGTAATGAAAATGATTTAATTGACATATAATATAGTGGGATGTTTTTGTATTGATTCCATAAATTTGTCTTCTATGGATGGATTATGATCTTTTTTACTAAATAATATAATTTATTTCATTTCCTTGATTCATTTTTTAGTTAATATCATTCCCTTGAAATATTTATATTCACAGTTTCATTTGACATTAAATTTCCTCTAAATATCCATATTATTTATGATGGATATATTGATTGCTTAAAATTTATATAACTTCAACATATGGTGTTCTATATTGCATGTTATTTTCTAACCTAGGAAATATTAATATACTAATATTCTTTCCACAATATATATATTTGTGGATAATGAAATTGTTATTTAATTAAATTGATTATTTGATATTTAATGAATTATTTGGACATGTAGTAAAGAATTGTACTAAGAATTAAATAACCCATTGATTCATTAATATACTCATGAGGTGAATCAAATTTCTAAAATTAAACATTTTTCTCCATATAGTTTTATATTATCTTATATATGGTCATGATAATAGACGTATCATGATTCCAGTGATCTGGACTTTGATGAACCCCCAATTTTTGGGTCTCCCATCTCTTTTCTTATTAGGGTTTGTTCACATTATCGTCACCTCTACTCTCTCCATATTATCACACCCAATCGGTGAAGGTCATTCTCTAATGTTCCTCCTCTTCTATCATTCTCATTCCCCAGCTGTCCTCCTGGCCTCATTTAACCAAGGGTATGATCTCTCTCTTCATTATGGTTTCTCCACTTACAATGACATTCCTATATGTGGAAACACTCCTCTTAAACCCTATGACTTTACCGATTCTAATGCTTAATAATTTTATTCTCGTTTCATGATGGATCCCTTGCTGGTCATTCCCCATTCCTTATATTTCTAGTGAATCAAGGCCCGTTATCCCTCATTTTCCTCTGTTTTTGTCGTCTCTATCATGCAACACAACATCTTTGACAAAATCAAAGGGTATTCAGTGACATGGGTCTGTGATGAAGGATGAATTCTTAGGTTCTTCTGGATTCATTACAATTCGCTGGTGTTCTATCCACTTCTAAATCGTTTTTAGAAGGTTCATTTCTTTTCTATGTGTTTTTGCAAAGTGGAAATTTTTTTATGAATATGGTGATGTATATAATTAAAAGGTTGCATCCCCCTGGTATGACTCTCCACCCGAAACTCTGCCCTATCCTCTTTGTTTTTCATCCAAAGGCAGGTTGTCCTAGTGCGATGGTTATTATGGTGACTTTGGGATTGTGTTGTTTTTGTGATAGTCAGCATTTCAGGAGGCGCAACCTTAACTCAGTGTTTGTATTTGTCATGGATTTCAGATTTGTTCTTAGATATGGTGTTCATACGATGGTGATCCATGTTGGATTGGTTATCTAAATCTGGAATATTTCTATACTGTGGAAATACTAACTTCTAGATGATGTGGTGTCATGGAAATTTCAGTTTTCTTCTAATGATTCTTCACTGTGTTTTCAATGTTCATTAGTCTGGTCCTTTCTAGTGCTGGTATGGGTGATGATGATGTTGAATGATGATTTAGTGCATCCAGGTGTGTAGATCAAGGGGAATTGTTTTTATGTTAATGATGTCCCCTATTTCTTTTGAATTTTTAATTTGTCGATTGCATGTTGTTTGTTAGTTGTAGTCTTTATTTGGTGTTTTTTAATTAGTATTCAATAATTTGTGAGGTTCCCACTAATCAAAAAAGTTGTTTATTTAAAAATTGAAAATATTATTTGGAGGATGATATCATGACATTAAACAACTAATAATTTCTTTCATTGATAATTTAGTAATTATTATTATATATGGTATTTTAACAACGCGGTTATATCTAGACGAATTTCATTTTCAAATTATTGGTTAAAAGCAGTGTCTGCCCAGTTATATACCATTCCATATTGATTCATCCTTATAATATAATAATTTTTTGTTTATTGGTTAAATTTTATGTTTGTTTAGTTATTTACCATTCTATATTTATTATTAAATATGTATTCATGATTGTCAGGTTATTTAAATTACATGTGTGTTCAGTTATTTAACATCCCATATTTGTTATTCCTTACCAATAAATTATTGTTAATTTATTTAAATTGAATGTATGTTCATTTATCTACCATTCCATGTTACATGAATCTCGATGTTCATTAAATTTCTTATTAATTTTCACTAATTTAACTAGTTTGAGAGGTTACATTACATTGCCTAAAATCCTAGAGGCTCTAAGGCATAATACATAACCTTTAGTGTCTAATCCCACATAACAGACCCACCAAAATATTATTTTCAGTTTTATAATGTTCATGAAATTTTAATATTGATTATACTATATTTATTATTATATATTAACTCAGGATAGCTTCCAATATACATAACTCATGCTGAGCATTTGAACTCACCCTTTTTTTGATTCTTTTCTCACAAATCAGAGAAGTATACTATGAATGATATTCAATGATATTATAGAGAGAATAATGATATTCTACAAAAACATATTCTATAATTATTATATTAAAATATACTTTTGGAATCACGTATTAATTTTATTTACAATGAGCACTAAACTATTTTGTCCTATGGAATGTAATTTCATGTCTTTTGTCCCAATTCAATAATATAGGAAAAAACATTGAGTTAATATTATTAGGGCGTCTACATAAAAATCTGCTAAAATTGGTCATTATAAAACATTAGAGGTGAGAGGGTGAGAATATATAAATTAAGAGGGATTTATATATGTATATATTAATTTTTAAGAAATACCTTCTTTGATTATCCTCTAGTAAATCTATTTTTACCATTAGAAAAGAAATTAATTTTAATATTTTCCATTATTTATTATAGTAAAAAACTAATCAGATCACATGAGATATTATAAATTTTTATTATTATAATTTTGGAATACATTTTTCAAATCAAAATTCATAGTAGTTACAGAGTTGAATTTAGTATTAAATATGAGACATGACGAAAGTGAAGTTTTCCAAAGAGAAAATTCACATTGTTATAATGTCTTTTAATATCTCTATTGTAAATGGAATTGATTGAAATGAAATAAATTAGTTTACTTTTAATATAATTGAAGTGATTTTATTTAAATAAAATATAATTTAACATTTTAAATATTTTAAATGAAAATTTTGATCTCAATAAATTTTATTTATTTATTATTCATAAAAAGATATTAATATTGTGAAAACTTCTCAAAAATTGACCCAAATATTTTACATGATGATATATAAAAATTATATTTAATTTTTAATTTTCATTTTTATTAAATTGGAAAATATTAATTTTTTATTCAATGTTAAAAGAATAACAAATATTCATTTTAAAAAAATAATATTTTCCAAAAAAAATCTTATTCAAATTGTTCATATTTTATTAATAATCATTATATTACCACATAATTTATTTTGGTAATGTTTAATCCATTTGAATTTTAAAAATTATTTATTAATTTTCATTCCTTCTTTCTTAACAGCTAGGTTATAATGGTCATATATTAATAATAATAATAAAATAGAGTATCACTTTTTGTGTAAACTTGACGTAGCCTACATCACAAGCTATTGAAAATATTTATTTGAAATAATTATATTAAAATTTCTTGGAGAGTTATATTAATTTATATGATTGGTGTTGTGTTCCATACACACTATAAAACAAGATGTTATGATTTTAAAATATATTAGTGTTGTAGATTTCCCCTTAAATAAATTTGGTCATTATAGTTGAATCTTGATCATGGTAAAGAAGGATTTGAAATCATTGAATACCATTTTCGGAAACCCACATAAAAAAAGTGGATAATAAAACATCACCATGATAAGAGATTAAGGAAGGTATGATGGTCGTCATGTATAACACATTATAATGTTACCAGGTAAAATTATATTGGTGAGAAATAAAAACATGGTCATTAAAGAGAATAATAATTCCCAAAGATTAATAGTCAGTGATAGAGAACATGCTCATGAACAATATAAACACAAAAAATCATAAGTATTTTGTATGTTAAGAGGTTTTCAATTCAATATAAATGAAGGTAATTGGATAAAATTTCATTTTGAAGATCATTTTCTTAATGTCAAGGGTTCAAGTTACCATTATTATAGAGAACACTATAAAATAGACATTAAATGTAATTTTTTTTGAATCAATCAATTCAAACATATTATATTACACCATGAAATGAATATGGAATATTAATTTTTTTAATCCGTAATCACCAAAATTAACTTTTAATAAATCAAAATATCCATAATTGAATGTCAGGTTAATTATATTATCTTCGGAAAAAACCAAATGGTCATCAAAAGTTACTTAATACAATAAATTACACGATAAACCTAAATAGTAAAACCAATGTTCATATTAATCTAATTTAAAAATAGTTAACCATATAGAACATCCAAAATATGTATTCCAAAATTAAAATCCCATAAATTTTATAGAAAGACCACTACTTTAACATTATATTTGAAAGAAAATATAAAGTGACTTTAAATGTAAAATTAATAATATATAAATACCTTGAACAACATATAATAGTAATTAATATAAAAATCCTTTTAAAAATAAATTCTCATGTTATTAAATATCTTTCATAAATTCAAACTTCTTGTAAAATCCAATAAAGATAAAATAAATCACTAACCAATTTTATGGATAAAAATACTAATCCATGAAAATATATTTATACATATAATGTTGACATGAACAACATATTAAATGTTATCGTCCATAAATCATGTTTGTTTCAAAAATGATCAGCATTACACTAAATGAAAACTCATGGTTATCTATAATAATCATCATATGCTTTTATATACTTAATGAAAATGTACTGATGTAAAATTATTAATCATTTTATAATTATTATCAACATAATATCATTGATAAAATAATTCTAAAACATATTTCATGAAACCTAATAGAATCACATTAATCATTCAACTTCAGGTGTATGAATTACATAACCATCACATTGATCAAATATCTTCTTTTGTGGTATATTCCCTAGATTCATGTGTCTATATTTTCTGTACCTCTCCACAACCTTAATGTTGACGAATTTAATATTAGAAACCTATTTTTTCTTGTCAAATCATGAGAATAATATAATTTCACTAGAAATCCAGGAAAACTACCATTCCTGTCAGGAAAGATATAGGGTCACTCCATCCAAAATTTTCAAATTGGGGGAAGTCACTCATTTACTTCATCCAGTTATCTATATTTTTCTCTGCTACCCACTTATTCTCTTTATTTCTATCAAATACATATGTCTTAGGGAATAATTTGTCTACCATTATAGCGCATGAAAAAATATCCTTATATGATGTGTATGTTTTGGTGACTATTTCACTTTAAAAGAATGTGTTTAACCCGTCAACAAAATATTCAATCATACTCTATAGATTAAAAACATAATCCATAGAATTCCATTATAACCTTTTAAACATATATGCATACTTAGATACATTTCAATACTCCATCTATCTTAAATAAAATATTATCTCTCTATATATTCTTGTTTCTCGTGAGGAAAATACATTTCTAGGAAGTGTGGCTTAAAATAATTTCATTCCATGTATCATATTTATTATTTATCCATATTGTTTTTAACAATGACCATCGTCGATACACATCTATTATGGTAATATAAACATCTTTGAAAAACCTTCTGGCATTCATTACATCCCAATTAGATAAATATCATCTCTTAGGAACATATGTGTTTCTAGGATATAAATGGATTTATAATTTCATTGAATGATGGAGGACTGTGACACATAAATTTGTGTAATTTTGTTACAACAAGTGGTGGATCAGTAGTGTACTCTATATGGGAAGGGTTTCCTCTCATAACCTGAGGAATCTATCCCAATATGTTTATAATGTATTCTACATCAACTCAATCTCAAGATACAACTTCATTATCATTCATATGAAGGATATCCATATATAGGGTTGGTGTATGGATTTGATTCCCATTATATTTATTAATAGAAAATTATAAACATTGTAATTCACTAGTTTAGATCATTAAATTAAAAAAAGAATGTATAATATCTATAATAGTGAAAATCTTAACCTAAATTGATATATTTTTTCATGGATAATATCAAAATCATAAATTTGGTTTCCATTGAAATGTTTTTAAGTAGTAGAATTATTTTAAAATCCTTCATAATGGTTTAAAAAAATATGTAAATTCTCCCTGTAATATCCACTTGAGTGTAAAATAATGGGCTTAGTTGGGCTTAATGTCTTTCTCCAGGTAACTCATGAGTTAATATCTAAATGCCTTTTGGATTTATTCCTCCTCGGAATGCCTTTTATTGAACCAATTCCATTTATAGTATCCAGATAGTGATATATTTCTAGAAAAAATAAGACATAACATACACCTAAATAACATTTGGGTGTTCTTATATATTTATCAAAAATCTTTATCGTAGGGTTATATTTCATAATATTCATTTTTTAAAATCTAGTTCCATTATTTATACTAAACATCCCCTGATAAAAATTGTAAAATCTCTGACCATAGTTGCTCGTATATGGTGATTACTTTATTACATTGTAATATGATACAAGGAATCACATCCAAATTTGATGAATAGTTAGGATACATTATATTCTAGATACACACATGAATTTAAAATTAAAATTGAATGAATAAATTTCAAAAATGTGTTCTTTTAAGAATCCCATTATTCCAAATATTGTATCCCTATATTTCAATCGCAAAACACATCCTGATATCATCGGGAAAATAAATAAAATTAAATGGTTTAGCCCAGATACATATTAAGGGTAAACATAAAATGGAATAATTCATTAATAAGTAATGGCACTAAGTATGTATTATTAAATAACAGAAACTCATTATATTTAATTAATAATCCAATGATAGTATTTTAGAAATAAATGATGATTAAGAGAAGAGATAAAAATAATCATATAAGTTCAAAAATAACATGGATTTATATCTACTTTCCCACATGAACATTAAATAATTATTTCATAATCAGGGAATACAGAATGTTATACCTATTAATCATCGGTTCATGTCCTTTGATAATATGGTTTAAATCTATTTTTAGAATCCCGTCTCATTTGGCCAAATGAATTATCTCAGGACACATGGATATGCATCGATGGGTTTTAAATAACGTTGCCCACCAATCACATACTAATTCCAAAAAATTAGTGATATGTAAGGGGTGAAACAAAATCAACCTAAACATTTAAAAAAAACTGACATATGAAATGTCAATACCGTCCCCAATCAAACTAATGGAATTATAAACACTGTATAGTAATATGGTGTAAAGACCCGTAAAGTCCAAGGAAATTTTTTTTCTCTTAATTTTCTTTGGAATTTTACAAGAATACAGTTTCTGACGACGCCTGATTCCGAGGCCCGGTGTGCCCGGAATCATTTTCTGAAGTTTGGCTCGGGTACGTTCAGTGAACGAACATGCGAGTTTTTCTAACTTTTGAACCGGTGCTCGGAATCGAATTCTGAGGGCACCGATGGAATCGCAGCGCCGGTAATTGCTTAGAAACGCCTCTTCCAGAGTTGCGTTTGCTCGGGTGTGGTTTTTAATTTTTGGGCTTAAAATTAAGACATAAAATAAATTGTACGACAAACTTTATTTTATTTCACTTAAGCCGCTTGGAAGCCACTTGAAGCCACTTAAAGCAGCTTAAGCTGAGTCGATGTGGATAGAGTGCTATCTAGAAATACCCTACCCTCTTGGTAGGATGTTTGTGAGGTGGGGCCCGCACGAGCCCCACCGTTTCTTTTATTCTTAAGTAACGCACCCGCACCCCCCTATTAAACGAAGTCAACTAACGCATTTTCTTAATTTCTTAATGCCCCAATTTAATTGGGCTGTTAATTTGTTAAAATTAATTCTTTGAATTAATTGTTCGTTTCTTTTGAAATTCAAACGTGTCTTGTGCATTAATAAAATAAGATAACTCTTATTTTATTTTGGGTTGAAACTTGTCGCATGGAGAGGATTTGGAGGAAAGCGTTCTTCTACGGCGAAGAACGCGAAGAACGCTGGCCTTCGACGAAAGGCGACGAAGAACGCCGAACCTGCGGAGATCGACGACGCGAAGCCTTGTACCGCGACGCCAACGGATCTCCCTTCGCGACGCTTCTTCCGCGACGATCCAACCCCGCGACAACCTTCGATCGACAACAACAAGGTAGGGGGTTGTGCTTCTTTTTATTTTCTTTTTGGATTTCAACAACAAAAGGGATTTAATTTTTATTAATTAAATTCATATGTTCTTGGTCCTCAGAGATCGTCGACGCGACGCCCTTCCATGGTGTGACGATCACCTCCTTCCGCGACGGTCAATTCCGCGACGACCTCGCATCCGACAGCGACGGCGAGGTAGGGATTCTTTTTGTTTAAATGATTTTTTCCCGTGACGGTTTCCTTTAAAAAAAAGATAAGGAACCCAGTTTATAGAACAATTTTAATTTATTAAAATTGTTTCGGTTATGTTTCTCTGTTTTGTATGATGCTCCCATCTGATATCGCCTAACGCGGAGGGTGCGGGCCAAACGAACATGTCCCGACAACCCTCCGCCGTTCTTCGTGTTTTGCGAATTTGGCGGGCGATGACGAGACGTGCCGTAGAGGCGATTTGGGGTTCCCGCAGTAAAGAATGGATCCCGGGAGGAACAACGGTGTAGATGGGAAGAAAAACGGACCACCGGAGCACGTCCGGTGGCCCGCAGAAACTCCCGCCGGCGCGCCGCTGGAAATAACCCCGCCGCGGCTGAAGCCGCGGCGGCGAGTCGGTTCCGCGGCCACGCGGAACCGGAAGGAGGGACGCGGCCCGCTCGCCCCGTCCGCTGACAAGGCAGCCCCAACCGGGGCCGCGGGAATTCTTCACGCGGGGGCAGCAGGCCCCCCGCGGCTTCCCTTCGCGCGCGGCCGAGGCGAGCCTGGCCGGCCGAGCCGGCCCGCACCCCGGCCGGGCCAACCGGGTCGGATCCGGGTCGGGTCGACCCCGGTTCGGGCCGACTCGGGGGGGGGGGGGGGGGGGGTCGGCCCGGACCCGGACCCCCCCGTTTCCGGACCTTTTGGGTCTTTTGCCCGTAACTTGGGCTGCAGACATCCGATCGACGAACCGTCAGTTGCGTAGCGATCCTTGGATCAAGACGATCGCTTCAGTATACTATACTCAAGGTGCAACTTCTTTTTCGGGAGTCTACGTGGTTAAAACTACATAGTTAAGCGTGCTTGGCCTAGAGTAGTGATCAGGATGGGTGACCTCCTGGGACGTTTCCCAGGGTGGGTGTGAGAAGGAAAGACCAATAACTAACAGACTGGGCGTCCGATTGACGCGCCATCTATTTCGTTGAATTCCTCTTGATGAGACGGATCTTTTGGCATACTCCGCCCGAGGTTTGGACGCAGGTGGTGTACGGTCGGGTTGGTTTTTCCTTAAAAACCAACCGGGCCCCTGGAACGAAAAAGCCAATAACTCTCAGACCGGGTGTCCGATTGACGCGCCGTCTGTTGCGTTGAGTTCCTGTTGACGATACGGAACTTTTGGCATTCTCCGCCCGAGATTTGGATGCAGATGGATAGTGGCCGGGTTGGATCGCACAGAAATCCAACTGGGCCCCTGGAACGGAAAAGCTGATACCTTTCTGACAGAACGTCCGTTTCATGAACCTTCAGCGGCGTTGGTGATCTCGTTGAGAAGCGGTCCCTATGAGTTTACGCTATGAGAGTTCGGGTTACAGTTGAGATATGGCCAGATATGGTTTGCTCACGAAATCAACCGGTCCCCTGGGACGAAAAGGCTAGTAACTCACAGACCGGGCGTCCGATTGATGCGCCGTCTGTTGCGTTGAGACCCCTATGACGAGGCGGTCCTTTTAGATACTTCTTCGTGGGACTTTGAGATACTTGGAGTATCGACCTGTAGCTCATGGAGCGGACCCTCCAGTGACGAGCGTGCGGAGTACGGAGACCGTGTAGCTGGCAGAGACCTGAAGACTGCTTGTCCGATTCGATTCAGAGTGACTTACGTAGCCTAGTGGGGAGCACTACTTTGTGAGGTGGCAGACCCACAGTGGAGGAGCACTACTATGTGAGGTGGCAGACCCGCGGTACTCCACAGGAGGAGTACCTCTGTAGGCTATGAGGGGGGAGCACTACTGTGTTTGGGTGGCAGACCCCGGTGGGAAGCACTACTGTGTGACGTGGCAGGCCCGCGGTACTCGACAGGAGGAGTACCTCAGCAGTCTTAGGTTAGTGAGCAGTACCTCGGAGTCGTGAAAGGACCACTGTACACTCCAGAGACGGAGCACTTCTGCAGTTTCGGTTTCGATAAATGAAAATACTGGTTTGAGGTGAGACTTTTGACCTTGTGTTTACCTCATGATTGAGATGGGTCACTTCCTAACTTAGGTATATGTATGGGCATATACCTGGGTAGTGGTTATCCATTGATTTCACAATCCTTGTGTTTCCTCATGATTGAGATGGGTTACTTGATAACTTAGGTATATGTATGGGCATATACCTAAGTAGAGGTTATCTGTTGAGATCATCTTTGTGGTTATCCTTGTTGGTTTAGTGAGACCTTGAGGGTCTCGGGGTCCCTACTGAGTATCGTTATACTCACCCCTACACGGGATATGCCTGCACCTCGTTGTGTTGGTTGCAGACGACGGGCAGTGCTGACGGAGGCCAAGTGTTCGAGGACTGGACGGTACCCGGAGGTGGACTACACGACGAGTCAGTACCCGGAGGTGGACTACACGACGTGACGACTCACAGAGGAGGTTGACAGATGAGAGCATGGAGGAGGATATCTGTACCTACCCTTCAGGTAGGATCCATGGTGGACGACCCAGGAGCTGCTTCCTTCTTCCAGCTGTTTGACTTTTTGTTGTTGTACCTTGTTCAGTTGTAGTCGTACTTTCTTTTGGGTTTGTATTCTGGCCCATTTACTTTTCAGCTTTCCTTTTGTACTTAGTGTTTTTCATCCGCTTGTACACTGTGGTGCTTGTTTTCTTTTATAAAGGAAATGCCTTCCCAGATATCGGTATTTTACGCCTTTGGTGCTAGTCACCAGCCCCTGGCCTATGGAAGGCGGGCATGGGGTAGTCACGGCACGGGCCCCAAGGACGGGTCATGACATATGGTGAATGATAAAAACATTACATAAATAGTAAATATGGTAATAAGACTACCAATTAAATAATAAATACGATATAAATAAAAAAATTTCCCTGTAGATCATGATTACAATAAATGGTTGAAGTCATTTATGAATAGAAATAGAATAAAAATTTCATTAATTTTTTTTGGAAAATAAAATTTTCACTTTGATAATATTTAAAAAAAAATTGTATTTTTTAAATCTATTATATTTGAAAGTATCATATTTAAACATGTAATGTAATCATAAAAAATTTTATATCTCTTGACATCAAAAAATAATGTTCATGACATACATGTAATAACGAAGGCCCCTGTCACATTTTCAACAAAATCCAAATTGTACATTTTTTTAAAATGACACAATTATTCTAAAAAATTCATAAAAGTAATAATTGGTAATATTATCATCATAAATAATTATTAAAAGGTGAAAAAAGTATAACATTTTTTGAAAACATAGATTATGTTGAAATATTATTTTTCACATAGAGACAAATAAACATTGATTTTATAAAAAAATAAGTCACTTTATGTACCGAATATTGGAATAATTCTAAAATAATTTAAAAAATGTAATAAATAACTTTTTAGGAATATAATATATTGTTTTTAATATATAAGTACAGAATAATTCAACAAAATTAGACTTAATTAAAAACAATCCCAAATAATGATGAGATTGTGAAATAAATCGTTACCACTTTGGTAATTTTTTTATCATAACACCCATGGGTAATATAAAATAAAATGAAACATATAATAGAATTTATATAGTTATTTTAATTATACTAAATATAAAAAGTTTTAGTATATACACCAAAAAAATTGAATTAGTGGTGTATATGGCATATGTATCAGAGATGTAGATGTGAGAAGTGAGAACCCTTTCCTTAGGTTCAAAATCCTTCATATGTGTCATAAAATCATATTAAAAAAATTAGGTTTTGGATTAATATATTATAGAACCATAATAATATATATTATACAATATATGATTTACTTATAGTCTTTTATGACCAGTTTCTTAAAAATTCATTGTTAAAATCTTTTTTTCATGTGATAATGTCTTCATTTTTCATATATGTACTAGTTATCTAACTGTAGTACTTTTAATTGGATTATATTTAAATCATTAAAAAATAATAAATATTATATAAATATAATTTTTATTTATTTGTGTAAATATTTTAAATCTAGGGAATGAAAATGGATTTCACTTTTCATGGAGATAGTAGGTCACATATACGCATGATCCCTGACTCCATTTTTCTGGACAGATGGACTGAAAGTGAAAAAATTATAAATTAATCATTATATAATAATAATTATTTCATATATTTAATGTATATTAATCATATAAATATTTATTACCCACCATGTAAATATACAATGTAAATCATTTTATATTTCTATGTAGAGGTAATAGTCCATACGTTCAAGTGAAAAATAATATTTTTTTCCAATGAGTTGGATATTTAGAGTATAAAAGTGATATGATATTACCATAATTATTTATAGGTTATAAATAAATAATATATTCCTTAATTTTTACCTTAATTAATCCAATGTAATGAATAAATGAAAAATCAATCACTTCGCTATGTGTGACGGTAGTCTGTCATATATATTAGCGATATTATTGTACCCACCCGGAGAATGGAATGTAAGAAGGTATATATGATACCATAATTATATGATTATAATAATTTAATAAATTTAATATAAATTTGATAAATTCATCATTATATATCATCTTAAATGGTGGTAATGGAAAATGTATTGCATTTGTTCGTGAGGTTGTAATCTGTCATACCCACGATCCATAGTTTCATTTCTCATTTGATGGAAGTAGAGATAGATAAGAGATATGAAATTTACATAAAAAAATATAATTAAATATTAAATAAATATATTATTATATTATTTGTGGTATTGATTCAGAATGAGAAATGTACTAGGAAGGTGAGTACTCATTACTAATTTTAATTACTTGTGTCTGTTAGAAAACATCATAATGGAAAATCAAATGTTAATGAGGATAGATGTAAAATTGAGAAATATTTGGAGACTTATTGGATCTTAATTGATGGCGGTGGACCTTGGATGCATGCCATGTCTTATAGAAGAGGCTGACACCCTTGTGGTGGGGGTGGTCAACTCTCATACCATGGTATGATCACCAATTCTTAAGTGCGTTAATGTCATTTTTGTGGATTATTTTTTAGTGATCCATCTTTTCATCTGATTTCTATCATTTACATTCAATAAATGGGACTTGGAGCCTCAACCATTTAAAAAAATTATTATATTGTCATATTTTAATATGTTTGGATGTTTTTGGAAGAATATATAAAACAAATACACATGTTTAAAAAATTTACCCCTTCATTAGAGATCCTCTTTATGTTTATAACTAAAACATTATTTATAGGAATTAATAATAAAAATAATCTCTTTTGTATGTGGGGAGATATTTAATTTTGGTAATTAGAAATTTCTTGTCATAACTAAATGGGTTTTTATGTATATATGGAGGAAGAGAGGGGGTGTCCTTGTATAAGTGGTTGATAGGACATACATGTGATTTTTTGTAAGATAAAGTAATACCCACATTTTGAGAATTTCCTAATCCTATAAAATGTATCATTGATGAAAATTACTGGTGATAAGGCCAGTAAAGGTTAATAAAACATGTTTTTGACAAGTTTTAGTTATTTTCTAACTCTTACCCTCTATGTTTACCCTAAATACACCCATTTTTACATTAATCAAGATAAATAATTATTTTTGACATTGTTACTATTTATTATGGTAAAAAATTATGTTAAAACTATTAGATAATATTAATTATTCTGATTACAAATCTATAATTCATTTTTAAAAAATTCAATTCCATAATACGGTAGAATTCATATAAATATTGAACCACATATGCGAAGAAAGAGAGGGTTTCCAAAGAAAAACATCTCATATGTACAGAATCTTTTAATATCCAAATTTAATATGAAATTTTGTATAATAAAATAAATTAGATAAATAGTAATATTAAAAAAAAAATTTACTTTTATAATAATTTATAATATAATTTATCATTTTAAATAAATCAAATTAAAAAGAATTTTTTTAATAAAAGTCAATATTTTTTACTATACGTCAAAACATTATTCTTTTCAAAAACTTCTAAAAACTTTACCCTTAGATAAATTTTAAAATTATAATTAAAATTAAATTTTATTTTCTAAAATATATATTTTTATAATTGGTAATTTTTAATTTTTTGTTATTCGTGCACAACAAACCTAATCCACCAATTTGTAAAATATAGTTTCCAATAAAAAATTTATTTCTTTATCAAATGTTAATTATTTTATTTATATTAAATAGATAACCATAATGTCTATATTATAAATATGTAAATTATATAATTCTATTTACAATGTTATTGTAATTAATTCCGACTATCTTAATAGATTTTTTATAATTGTCATGATTAAATGATAATATATAAATTCAGTATTTCATTTAATTTAATCCCAAAATTGTGTTTATTAAAAAACTATATAAGGGATTTAATTTAATAAAATATAACCTAATATTAAAGGATTTTACATTGTTTTCTAAATATGGTTTTATATTTCATAAATTTTATCAATCATTATTTCCCTCTTTTAAAATATCGTTGTGTAGCTTTGGTCATTGTAGCACCCAAAAGCCTTTCAAGATCTATTGATACAACATAGTATGTGTTAGACCATATTTCTAATTCAAATATACATTTTTTGTAAACAATTACTTCAAAATGAACACAAAAAGTCCATCTTTAAATCTAAAAAAGTTATTTTCCAATAATTTATTATAACATTTATACCAGAATATTTGTCCAATGAATCATGTTTTTAGTATAAGAGGTAAATCATGCATCATTTTAATTATAAATTATTGTGCTAGATGCCCATGGAATTATTTCCTCCCTCAAAATAATTATCTATGTAATTTATTTACAAATATTTCTATCAAATTTTAAAATGAAAAGTTCTAAAATAACTCTTCTTTTATATGTGATCATTATATAGTGTTTGATAATAATTTTTTTTATAATCATTTAGTTTCTAAAGGTTTTCATCATTCTTTAACCACTCCTATAACACCTCTAAGAATTGGTCTATAAAAGAATTTAATAGGGCACTTTAATAGTTTTCCAGAAATCATTTAAAAGAATATAAACTACCTTAAAAAATTTGGCCTGGGGAAGAAAAAATTACATACTAATTCAATAATTATATACCCATGAGAAGCATCGTAATAAAAAACCCTATGATCATTGGAACATGACACATCATAAACATAGAACTTTTAGAGGTATTTGGTGTAACTTATTTATCCTTAACATCAAGGAAATCCTAAGAAAAAATTAAAAAAATTTGATAATGGTATATTCTATGGGTTATTTAAATCATGTAAATCCCACCAAACAATTAATATGTAGAAAAAATCTATAGAAGTATCAAATGAAATATTTGTTTTATGATAATCTACCAAAATATTATCCGTCATTTGGTGATGAAAATTACTATGATAGTCTTACCACACTTAAGCCTAAACAATATAAATTAATTGATGTTGAAAAATAATACTCATAAAATCCATTACCCAATGAATTCTTTTAATATGTAGACCATCCCTTAGAGAATGTTCTTTGTGAATTACAATCTAAAAACCATACTAAATGGTTTGTGTTAAATGAGGATGAATATCATTCTTATAATAATCAATTTGAATCTAAATACCATTATGATTATATTAAGGATAATAATTATATACATTACAAATAGCGTATGTAAAAAAAATCAATGGTACAGTTCTATTACTCTCATGGAATGACCTAATGAGTAACCCATTATTTGAAGGAAATTATTTTTTTTTGGAAATTTCTTTTTTGGGAGAGGTAGTATCACTCATTACAAGGTAATAAATTTTAATTAAAACTAAAATAAACATTATGTTTTAATTATGTTATATTTTTTTCACTCTTTTATTGATGATAAATTATTAGAGTAAGATCCCCTCTTATTCTAGGTACATTTCTCTATGATTTTTTTCATTTGAGCCATGGTGGATGATTCTTTCTTGGATACAGAGAGCCTTTTTTTAGAAAATTATATAATGATTGGGTATGTGTTCTCATTCGAATTATTTTAGTCTTGGTTTAAGTGGGAGTAAGTGTTAAAATAAAATATTTTTATGTTGAGATGATTTAAAGGGGTTATGGATGTTTAAAAAGATAATTGGTTGAAAAATAAACTCCAAAACAGTTACATGATGTGTAAATGGATTTCACATTTTTTAATTTTATAAAGGTTTTAATAAAATAAATTTAAGGATATAGGGTCTTTGGAGAATACCATTAAAACAGTTACACTATTTTTAACTACATTACCAACCGTGTAAATTATTGACCATCTATTTTATAAATTATTTATGGGTGAAATTCATTTATTTTGATTCCCAAATCTCCTATAAACCTTAAGATTTTCACAAGGAAATTTTGGAGTTCCAATATCCATTTAATACATTCTGTTTGAATCTAAAATCCCTAGTCAGTTCATTAGATTTGGTTTCTTCTTTCCTCCCTTCTGATATATAACGATGGTAGTAAAATTCTTTGCCCAATTGTGATTTTGGATTTGATCATAATCAGATTTGATATATGACCCTAATTTTTATCTTCAAAATATTCTTCATTGTGGGAGTTTTACATTGGATTTTTTTGGATAATCGATTAATGGTAGGGGTCTAAATCATAACCATACTATTTTATTATTGTTATTTTTTTCAATATCATTATTTGTCCTTCATTTTGTGTGTAAAAATTATTAAATGGTTTTCTCTCATGAATTATTTTGGTTTCAAATGGATTTATAATTGACTACGGTCTTAATATATGTTTTTAGGACATCTGATCAAGGGTTATTTCTTGTTATAAAATCCAAAAATTGTTGATTATTTATTATTAAAATAATTTCTAATCAATTATGAATTACATTTCATGTTTCACATGAATGGAGAAATGAAAATCATATAGATATCCATTGATAATATTGATGTGAGATTGGGATTTCTATGATTTATGACATAAATTCTGTTCTATGGATATGTTCATATATAATGGGCAAGGCCTATGTAGTTTCACAAGAATACAATATAATTATAATTGTGAGTGGGCTCGGCATTGTCCCATGATGTAATGAATACATAGAGTGGGATTTTAAAAATATTGTGTTATAGTTCATATAGGGACTTTGATCTGGATATGTTGTAATGCTTATAGATAATTAACCTAGATTGTTATGAGTATACCATGGGTATATGGTTTAGGTTTTCATGGTCGTAATACACGATTAGATATTTTTTTTCATGGTGACGATGTAGGATTTTTACCTTGCTTATATGATTTTTCACCGCATGGTTTTAAGACATGCTTAGAGATATTTTCGATTAGAGTAAAAGAATGTTGTTATTTTAATTATAGAATTCATTAACACATCTACTGTGGATTTATTTCATATAAATCATATCCAAAAATATTTTTTATGCATGGACATTTCAACATAATGTTTTATTATAACTCTTTATTCAGGATGTAGTTTGGCACCCATGAATATTTTCTAGTTGATGGTTTCAAGAAGAGAAAATGACCGTGCAGTTGATTCCTTCTTTCCTATTGTGTTGGAATTTGGAGATGGAACTGACATGGGGTTCAGGACATAAGAAATTGAATATTTTTTTGGAGATAGCTAATTTTTTGATGCATTATTCTAGCATTACATTTAATTATATTCCAAAATGTCATTACCTTATTGATTTTTTATAATTTTATTATTTAGATTGATTTTATTGTCTTCTCCTTATATGTCTATACTTTGATTATTATTACTTTTTTATTATGATTTGTTATATTTATATGAAAATTTATAGTAGGTGGTATAGTCTCCCAACAATACACATTACACATCCACTACTTGTGGGAATCCTCTAGCATATGGGGGGGGGGCATGCTTGAGGTCTTGTGACAAACCCAATCCATCAACATTAGAGAGTGCCAGATTAAGGGAAATTTATATGGGGTATTAAATGAAGGTTTTCATTTTTTATAGTGTACTATTTTGGAAAACATAAAAAAAATTAAGATTTGTCCGGACATGGTCATGATGTTGTGCATGGAAGTAGCTAACCCATGTATGGAGAAAAATTCATTTACAAAGGGATGGGATTTCATTTTATCTTGTGTTCTTATTTTACATGATGTTATTTCAACTATAGTGATTCATATGTTGTGGGAGGTAATTGTTTTATGATTTTATTTATTATTTATATTTGAACTCATCACTCAATATGGCGCGAGATTGTTATACATATATCATGGTAGGAACATAGGGATATATTTACACGAATTATTCATGATAGGGATATATCTTTATTTAAATGTGATATATATATTCATGTAGAACAATAATATGATATATATGTTGCCCTAGACAAATGAAATTATATTGTGTGTCATTTTAAAATACATTTACACCATATCCAATGAGATCAAGGGTTCGTGGTTCTCTATTATAGTCACATGTTGCGTTGACCTTGTTTCTCTGTTCTATAAGGTGTGAGCTTGTCGTGTAGTGAAATTGAATCCACATAATCTTCTACATGATCATCTATAATGTCGAAATAAAATTTCCCCAAATTCAGCTGATGTAGAGCTTCTTATTTCTCATGAGGAGCATATGGATGTTCAGCATTATGACATCTTCATGATGGTCAGGTGATCTCTAGAAAGGGAGACTATTCATACTATTCATTTGATGTCTAATATGAAACAAGAGTTTTAAATATATAATCCAGCTATGCTTATTGGTGATGGGGGACCCTTGGATGTGAAGATATGGATTGATTAATTCATCATGATCTTAAATAATCACAAGACACCCACTAATTGGAGGGTGAAACCTTCTATGAATATTCTTTATGAACCATCAATGAATTGGTTACTTAATCTAGAGAAATATATATAGTAGTATGTTTCCTCATGGAAGGTCTTTTATGTGATGTATTTTATCCATTTTTATCCCATGAACTTGAGGGTTGAAAAATATCTTGAGTTCATGCATCTAATGTTTGAGGGTTTGGTAGTTCTAGACTATTCTGGATGTTTTTACAACCTATAACAAATTGCACCATCATTAGAAGTTTATGCGATATCTCAGAAAATGTGTTTTCATGATGGAATTCACTTTGAGATCTGGTACTGGGTAAATATTTTTATGTTTAAAAATCATTAATGACATGATGAATCTGAAAGTCCACATAAAAGGGAATCTTAGAGAGGCACTAAGCATTGACCAAGCTATTTCAGTAGTGAAATCTGTATATTCTCTTGAGATTTCTATGATGTTTCATTATGAATATTTCTTCTAATTTATTTTCATGCATAAAAACCAAGGACGTGGAATACCATCTGAAGACTAGGTTTAGTTTCTTTTCTATCAGCATGGCATGTCTGGTCACAAGTTCCTGTGGTGTCTATACCCACAGTCTAGCTTTGTATATGTAGTAGACTGAGAAATATGAATATTGTTTATGTGGACATTCCATAATAGACCTATGGGACTCGATTAGGATAGGTACTAGGGTCAGCAAGGGACTCAGTTATCCCACTAGAGGCATGTATCTGGAGTTCCACATGATGTTCTAACTGGGGTGGGGGACATGGTATCCCAATGCATGAGAAATTGTTCTAATCATGGGAAATAGCTTAGGGTAGTTTGAACAGATATCAGGGTAGTGGGAAAAGTTAGTTTCATGTTATCCAGACTACTCCATCTAACAAGGATGCAACACCACCACCCATCATAGGTACGATTCTTGTATCATCTCTTTTAACTGGGGTTTTATTTTATATAGAAGTATCACATTATTTCAAAACTTATACTTTATCAAATGGAATGGGATTGGATATAGAACATGTACGTTTTGTTTTAACCATTGACACACCATTGGAAGTATGGTCTGAGAATATCAAACGTCGTAAGGATTTTTCTATATATATTACTGGTTACTATTTCTTTTAAAAACTGTTCATGATGGAAAATAATGTCATTTAACCAATTATTTTTAATGATTGGTTAGTTATGTTATAGGATCATATAAAATATTATAATAGTATAGTTACTTTACTATCTTGAGAAGGATGAAAACATTCTCACTAGGGTTAGTGGGATCATTACACAGGTTTTGTAGTACAAATTCATTGAATATTTGATTGTATCATGGCTCAAATAGCAGATCATGTTCAAGACAATGGTGGAATATAATATGAATCTTTTATATTAGTGGTATAACTTTTCAAAATGCTTTCTAGGATGCGATCTATCAATTATCACCCAGGTGAGATATCGAGTTCACATTCAACTTGGTGTGGGGATCATAGATAATTTCAATCCAATAATAAAAAATAACACTAGAAACTATTCATGATTTGATAGTCTTGTTGAATGATATAGAATATAAAGGCTTCTATTGGCCAAGTATATCTCCTTGGGGAGCTCCAATTCTCTAATCCAAGAAGGCTGATGGATATTTGGAGTTATATGTGGATTTTCAGTGGGTGAACTAGATGACAGTCAAGAACCATTATCCTCTACAGTGTATTAAGGTTATTTTCGATCACCTGAGTTTTTTTAAGATATCATACATTATTGATTTGAGATCACAATATCATTAGTTAATAGTGACACTATTAGGTGTGCCTCGAACTACATTTAGTTAGAGGTATGACATGTATAAATTTTTAATGATGACGTCTGGGTTTGTTAGTGTTCCTATGATATAATGGACCTAATGAATAATGTCATTAATCCTTTATTAGGTCATTTTGTGGTGGTTTTTTTGACAATATCTTATTGTACTCGTATTCATTAGATGATCAAGAAAAACATCTTGGCATCGTAATGGGTACCTTGAGAGAGCATCAGATTTATTCCATGATAACTAAATGTGATTGTAGATTAATACACTACACTTTTTATCCCATGCCATTTCATAGGTATTAGTTTTAGTGGACCTAGATAAAGTCATAACCATGATATCTGAGAAACAACCTATTAATGTCTTTGAAATTTCGATCTTTCTCGGTTTAGCTTGTTATTAACAGAATTTTATCCATGTTTTCTCAGTTTTGGAAGCATCGATGTCTGGGAATAATATGAAATGGGTGAACATTGTTTGGTTTTATGGTTTTGAAAAAGCCTTTTATGAGCTATAATACAACATACCATCAAAATATATCCCCACATTATCAGTACTAGGTAAATCATAAATCATAAACAGTGATGCATCATAATTAACAGTCATAGTTATACTAATTAAATAGTATTGAGTGGTTGCTTATTACTCTAGGAAGTAGTGAACACAAGGGAGGAATTACCCCACTGAAATATGGAGTTAACAACTGTGGTAATGACCTGAGATATTGGAGACAAAATCACATGGGTGAGAGGTTTGTGGTATACAAAGATCGTAAGAGACTCAAGTAAATCTTTTCTCAATGAGATCTTACCCTTCATTAGAGGAGTTTGGTTGATTATCTATATTATTTTGACATTGAATTTGCGTATACACTATCAAAGAACAATATCATTGTCGATGCTTTGATGAGTAATACATAGATATAGATAGTATGGGATTCTTTTGATGAGTGGCAGATAATGTCCCTAATTAGAGACAAGAATCTTGATGTTAATGAATATTAGGGACAAATAGATATGAAATCAATAACTTTTATGACCATTATTTTGGACCAAATTAGGATAGGGTTGTAATCATAAAAGAAGGGATAAGTAATGAAAGAAAAATTATATGGTGGGGAGACACCATTAGGAAGTTCATTCAGTTGTGATAATTTTAGTATATTCCATGACATAGTATGGGTTCCTTTGAGATTGTGCGAGGAGTGGTCAAGGGAGAACAATTAATCTACATGGGCGGTGAATCCTGTTTTAACAAAGATTAATTGTGATCTTTATAGACAATAATACATGTCATGAATGATGAAGTAGGTGGAGAAATATATTTCTAGATGCCCCACTTAGCAGTATTTGAAATTCGAGAATCATAGTCAAGCCGGATTTTTTATGCCTTTACCAATCCCTGAGTGGATATTCCAAGATATCATGATGGATTTTGTGATTGGTTTCCCCAGGAAGACCCCTATGAATTGTAATTTTTGGGGTGTTGTGTATCTAATGATTATGTTATCCCAATATATACATATTATGTTTCACCTTATAATTAACGTTCATGTAAATATTTACATGAAAAATGTGGTTCGGTTTCAGAGTGTTATAAGGAGTATCCTTTTAGATAGAGATCCTCATTTCAAATCATGTTCTTTGTAAGGATTTTTGAAAGGCTACGGTTCACTAGTTATTTTAAAAACATCCTATAATCTATAGACTAATAATCAATATAAGTAGAATAATCAGTTTCTCGATGAGTTTTTACGAGTATGTGTCTTTGATTAAGGTTGTTTATAGGAGAACCATAGTTAATGTGGATAGTTTTCATATAATTTTTTTTGTTCATAAATAAATAAAAATTTGACCATATAAGGAATTTTATGTAAGGACATGCAGTTTTCTTCTTTTGTGGGTGGAGATAGGTGAGTTAGCACTTGTTTGGCCTAGTCCTATGCAGGAGACATCTGAACATGTTGAGTAGATCAAAAAGCGGTTTATGACCGTGCATAGCAAGATGGAATCATATCATTACCATCAATGATGACCTATAGAAGTTGATTATTGAAATCATGTTTTCATTCACGTGTATCCTATGTTGTGGAAACTCCATAAAATGAAAAAAGAAAATTTATCAACCTGGTTTGTTGGGTAGTTATAAATAGTGGCAAGGGTCGGCCCACTGGGGTACCATATATCCCTCCCATAGTGCAACAATTTCATGAATGATGTTTCCATGTATTTTAGCTATGAAGACATCATCTAGACCCATTACATGTTATAGATGTTCAGTAATTCATGATTTTTGTTGATACTTCCATTGAGGATCATCTAATACAGGTTGTGGATCATAGTGAAAAATATCTTCAGTGTTAGACTCTACCATTTTCTTGACTATAGTGGTATCATGGGATATTTCAGGTGGAGACCTATAAGAGGTTTTTTAATATGTAAGAACAATGGGTAAAAATGTTCACTAAGAACTAATAGTGAAGCTTGGAGTAACTCATAGATGATATGTTATAAGGTGGGGTGGTTGTAAAATCCTGTCATTTTATAGGTATGTTTCTCTCTGATTTTTTTTACCCTTTTTGGGAATGTCTTGATTGATGATGGAGATTTTTTGTTAGTGTAAATTACCAAAATTTCATGGTTTTATAAATTTTTTAATTAATAGTGTCATTGAATAAATGGGACTATGTTTTAAAATTGGTTCATGGTCTTTTGACTGAATTTAAATTGGGTTTTGGGTAATTTAAATAGAATGTGAGATAAAAAATAAACTACATAACATTTACAAATCGTATAATGTGATTACATGTCATGTACTTTTTTGTGGGTTTTTAAAAAATAATTAGAGGTGATGGTATTTTTACAAAATACAATTTAAAACAATTACATGATGGGTAACAATATTGCATACCAGCTAAATGATGAACACGTGGTTTAAAACATATTTTGTGGAAAAAATTGATTCTTTTTCAATGTATAAAATCTCTACTTCAACATAGGAAATTTTCTAGAAATGTTGGAGAGCTAATATCCTTTAACGATATTCTGATTGTGACTTTAATCCCTGGTATGTTCCATTGGATTGGTTTATTTTTCTTCCCATTGGTTCTCCAAACATTACGTTGAAATACATTGGTCTAATATGTTTTTGGATTTGATAATGACCAATTTTGATCTAAGAAAATATTTTCTATCATCCACACCATCTTCCTCAAGGGATATGGCCCTTGGAAGCATTTTGGGATCATTGGTTAAAGTTATGGGGTCTAAATATTATCCCAATAGTTTTATTATTGTCATGTTTATGAAATATCTTTATTGAACCCTCATTGTGTGCCCCAAAATTTATTAAAAAATTAAATGATATTTTCCCGTGAGGTCATTTTCTTTTAAATTAATTTTAAATTTCTTCATGTTTTAATGTATGTCTAACATTACATGCGATCTATGTTGATTTTTTATTATAGAATCCCTAAATATTGGTTAATTTCTTATTGATATAATTGTTAATAAATGATGAATTAAATTGCATGTGTTATATGAAATAATAATGTAAATTATAATAAGTAATGATTGAGTATGTTGATGTTATATTTTGATATCCATTCTATAAGATAGGAATTTGGTTCTATTCATAGATGCACATATAGAAGGCTAGACCTAGGAACATCCATAAATATACGTTTTAATGTTGAAAGTGTGTGGGATCAACCCAATTTCATGTATAATGCTTACATACAATAGGATATTCCAAATCCTATGCTTTAATTATTATCGGTTTTTGAACCATAAATTCTATAATTCGTATAGGATTTTCATTGAGATTGCTGTGATTTTACCATGGGTATATGGTTTCTATTGGCATGGTCATAAGGCATGATCAGATATATAATGTCAATGTGCCAAAGAATTTTTTTACCTTGGTTACATTATTGTGGTTTGAATGGTTGTAACACATGAATAGAGATATTAAAACATTATTCCAAAGTAGGATGTTATTGTATTTCATTAATTGTTGAATTAAATAATACTGATGTTATGTCATTATATCGTACACTTCTTATCAGACTTGTTTTTTAGACCGGGTAATGTCAAACTATTGAGTTATACTCATACCATATTCATTCCATCATTTTCAACCTGAATAGATTTCATGGATGATGGTTTGTATAATGGAAAAGGACGATTCAGTTGATTGCATGTTTTCTATTGGGATGGATTTTGGGGATTGGACCACCATCAGGTTTTGGACCCATGACACTAATTTTCTTTTTGATTATGCATGTATTTTCTTTTATTGTTATATCATGAATGTTAGTTACATTATTGCACATTATTACATTATTAATTTATAATTATTGGATTTCATGGTTGGATTTTATTGGTATATTCTTCTATTTTGTTACATTGATTATTATTTATGTTTTATTATTATTAGTTCAACTCCTATGACACATCATACTAGGGGTAAATTCTCACCACTATACAGTTTACACCCCCACCACAAGTAAGAAGCCTCTGGCATTCAGTGATTCACACTTGAGGTCTCATGGGAAACCCATTCTGACCACATGAAATATTTTCAGATCGGGGGGGGGGGGAGTTAGAATTATAATCATGTTGGAATTCACTATTAACATGTATTAAAATATTTTTCAAATAGATATAAAATGATATTTTTAATGGTTTTATTTCTATTTTTTGTGGAACAAGAACTATGTTTTGAAGATCTAAATATTGAAAATAATTTTTTTCATGTTAACCAGTTCTCTCTACAGTTCAGAGGAATTCCATCAAGATTGGTATTAATAGTTAAAAAAAATCCAATTTATCAATATTTTTTTAAAAATTAGAAAATTAAATTCCAATATTTTTGTAAATACCTAATAAAATTATTTTTTAATTATTGAAATTTATGATGATGATGTTGTTTTAATTTGATCTTATGATTATTCTCGAAAAGAATTTTATGATTTAATGAATAAAGGGTATGATATGGGTTTTATATGATAACTCAATTTAAAATTTGTTTTTAAAATTTATCATAAAATAAATGGATGTTTTATAATCCAAAAAAAGAAATTTAATTTCATTTTGAAACAATTTTGAATGGATCCTTATAAATAAATAAAAAAATGAATACATCATATTAAATAACATTGGATTAATTCAGTAAACTAGTTGAAAACAAGATTTAGAGAAGTATTATAAGAAGAGTTATTTAACATACTACAACCCAATCAGACAACATGTTTAGTGTATTCCATTGCACTTATTTTTAATAAAATCCAAATGAATCACATTTAAAATCTCTACAAATATTTTTTTAATGCTATACTAAACTCAAATGAGAAAATTGGGCCCTCACATGCTACAATATCCAAAAGAGAATTAAAATCCACTATGGAAGACACCAATCACATTGAAATAAATCATACTGGTTCCAAATAAACTTGTTATAGGAAGCATTACAACAGAATGGTTTCCATTAAATTGGATAGAGCCTTCACAAATGTTACTGCATTAGATTTTTGGAACTCCATCATTAGAACCACACATCATAAGCTCCATTCTTACCAACATCCAATCCTGGTCATTCTCTTAGCCGACACTATTAGACGCCTTCTTTCTTTTAGATTCAATAATGCTAGGTTAAACAAAACTTAATGCACTTACATCATCAAAACTTTTGGCTCTCTAGGACACAATACTATGATGCTTTTGGTTTCTCTTACAAACTAAATTCTCTTAAATAGATGAATAAAGGTGTATGTAGACTACATGATAATAAAATCAATAAAGATAACATAATCCTTGAGAATGAGCTCAACCAACTTCAATCCCACATCAATAAATCCAATTTTATCATTGAACCAAACTGCAAAATTAACACCTCAATAAAGATAAATTCCCTAATCAATTTTATGGAGAACATGAGTAAGAACGCCTTCAATATTAAATGGATTTCTGATGGTGATATAAATATTATGTTCTATAACTCTCTTCAAAGAGCCTTTAAAGGCTATAGTCCTCTATCCACTCTTCGTGATGGAGACAATATTTTAGAAAATTAAGATGACATTGCTAACCATATTGTCACAAACATTGAAACTATTTTCAATGGCCCTAATAAAAACAAGGATTTCATACCATGGATCATTCTAATGGTGGTCAATGATAAAGGCAACACCATTCTTCTTAACACTCCTCTAGATCTGGAATTTAATGATGTGGTCATAATTTTACATACGATAGTGCCCCAGGACCTGATGGCTATAATAATTGGTTTTCCAAAACTACTTGGATATTACTCAATATGATGTTTGAAATCTTTTCAAATCCCTTTTCACCAATGGTTTTATTCCATATGCTCTAAATGTTCAATTCCAATCTCTAATACCAAAAGATGACAATGCTTCTAAGATACATCTATTTAGGCCTATCGCTATCATCAACACTATTTACACAATTATTAAAAAAATATTTTTCAATAGGGTCATGATCATCACAGATAAAATAGTCTCATAGAATCATTTTGGGTTTATCTAAGCCAGATCCATCCTAAATTGCTTTTTTCCTTTCCTTATAGTGTATTAGCACATCAAACATGGTTAACAAAGGAGTTAATATTTCTATTAATCTTGACATTAAAAATTCTATTGACATAATTAACTGGAGTTTTATCTTAAAATTTCTTCAATATTTTTTTGTTAATGAATTCCCCACTACTCTCAGAACCTTATTCTATTTGGATATAATCTCCATTTTGATCAATGTCTCCCCCAGAGGATACTTTAACTGCACTAAAGGGGTAAGACAAGGGGACCCCCTCTTTGCTATCCTTTTTTCCATTTCGGATGATTATCTTAGTCATTTACTCACTTGTCTTGTTGATCAAAATAAACACAACCCCATTGATGTGTCATGTAATTGGATGATCCTACTCACCTGTGATATGCTGATGATATAATTATTTTTCACCATGGTGATAAAAGAAACATTCGAACCCTCAAAAAATCTCTTGCTCATTATGAGTAGGTCTTTGGACAAGTGATTAGTTGGAACAAATATTCTATATTCTTTTGGAAAATTTTTCCTCCTAATAGAAAATGCAGTAGTATAACTGATTTAGGTATAAAATAAGGATATCCTCCCATTAAAAACCTTGGTGTCCCCATATTCTGAGGAAGACCTACAACATCACATTTCTCTAAAATTTCCACTGAGGTCATAAACCATCTTTCATCTTGGAAGGGAAAATACCTTTCTATGGAAGGTAGAATTTTTCTTGTTAAATATAATATTTTCTCAAAAATGGTCTACTTTGTGATGGTTTAAAAGTGACCCATTGGTCTTATTAAAAAAATATACACCTCTATTAAAAATTTTGGTTGGATAGGTAGAACAGTGGAAATGAATCATATCACTATACCTTGGTCATCTTGTTGCAAACCCATTGATCAAGGAGGCATTGGCATTAAAAATATCAAACACATTAATGAGGTGCTTCACGCCAAATATCAAATGGGATATCCTACATAGTAATTCCACTTCAACTAGCTTTCATAAAAATATATTTCTCGAAATACTTAAATATGGTAACTCATCTTTTCATGGAAACTCTATATGGCCTTATATAAAATTGTCCTTTTCCTCAATATGAATAATGACAGGTTGATGGTCTCCAGAGACTCTGACTTGAATTATTGGTTGGATAATTGGATTGGAACCCCCTTAATCTCTAGAATTGCTCTTGGAAAAAATCCCGAGAACACAAACCTCTTAATTAGAGATTTCATATGCTCGTAAAATGATAATCTTCCCAAAAACATCAAGAATTTCATTGATACTTACACTTTCTCTATCTGTGATGATTTCTTAGTTTGGGAACCTACATACAATGACATTCATAATTCCAAAAACTATAACAAAAAAAATTCTTTCATATCTGAAAGTGATTTTTTGGTGGATTAAGAAATTTGACAAACCATGGATAAATTATTCATGGTTTACCCTAATACAGAGGATTCCTCACTATAAGATCTCAACTGATGATCGCCTTCATTTGCATGGTATTCAAATCAGTTCCAAATGTTGTCTCTGCAATCAATAGAGAGAACATGCCAATCATCTATTTCTTTCATGTGCCACTTCTTCTACACTATGGAATTATATTTTGGAAATTTTTAACTATAGGTGGCTGATACATATCTCTATCAAATCTCAATTAAAGAGATGTGCAGAGATGTGTAATTCTCAATAGATTAAGAATATTTTCCTTACTGATGTTGTAGAGCTCCACCATGTGATCAGCATGATAGAAATTCTCCTATTCATAATAAATGCTCATTAAGTCATGAAATAGGGGGTACGAGGATAATTATTTCCATAAGTTTAGCTACTTCGATCTAAAAGGGACACTTCAACAACACGGTGCATGATTTTGGATTTATGCGGCGACTCTATATTGATAAAAATTTATGCCAACCTTGTATCACTTTTGATTTCTTTCAGCATACCCCACTTCTGGACTGGATTAATGTCACCCTGGAAAGTGATTCTAAAGGAAATTTGGGACCTGTATGTTGTGAGGTAATTTTTAAGAATTATGCTGGTTTGATCCTTGGATGCTTCTATTGGATATATTGTATTTCCTCTTCTTTGGAAGATGAAATGATGAGCATGATTCATGCTGTTTCCTTTTCCAAACAATATGGTTGGGCCAAACATTGGATTGAGAGTGACTCGACCACCATTGTGCAAGATATTTTTAATGGTGTGAGTCATCTTGCATGGCGGATCACCAATTGCTGGATGATCTGTATCCATACTCTTCTTGACATCAACTACATCATCACACACACATATCGAGAAGATAACATGGTTGTTGATGGCCTTGTGAATAAGGGGATCAATTGTGATATTACCCGGCCTGATGATCTTCTTATTGATCTAATCCCCTTTCTTCACACATATTGTCATATGTTTCCCTCATTTAGACTCTTGTATCCCTTTTCCGTATAATAAATATTCCTTGGTCATTTGGCCAGGAACCACCTTCTTCAAAAAAAAACACACATTATTTAGTTTTATAACCATATAAATTTAGTGTGTTTCATTATTTCTATTTGAAAATATATATTTTTTATTAATAGTCCAAAATAAGGATTTAATTGGATTATATAAGACATGTTTAAGAATCAGTCCACATGGTAGTATCCACCATCCATTATAGAGGCACCATCTATTCAGTGGATGTTGATAGAACCAGAGAAACCAATAAAATTCCACCAACTAACCAGTAAATTCATTGAACCAAACCAAGATACCCTCATACTTTGGTCATCAACCCAATCCACCACATACCCGAATGCCTTTTTATATCCTTATGGGCGGGAAACTACTACCCAACCATCAAAAACAACAAGAGTGAATGATTTTATCCATTTTTAAATAAATGAGGTGACATATATATATATATATAAGAAATAGGAAGTGAAAATAAAAGTGAGGAAATATATATCCCATAGATAAATGAATGTAGTAGAAATGATATAACAGAAATGTATGTTAGAAACTCAAATGTACGTGTCCAAAAAATTGATCAAAACGCAAAAAATAAAAGAAATAAATACTACATGTGATTAGTGGATGACATCCCATTATTTCACCACCAGCAACCTAAGTCCAGCTGACTAAAACCTAATAGCATCACTATGACACTTTTCCTTTCAATAAGTCGAAATACATGACCATGTCTTCACACGACCGAAGGGGTGTGAAGGTTTTGATCTAAACAAGTTCAGTAGGATCCCACCTAGTCGTTCCATAATAAGTCTTTATATAACAATATAGTCATGGTAAAATACACAGAGAATAGGGTATAATAATGAATTAATATGATTTTATATCCAAAAAATTATAAATAGTTCACCGATTACCATAATTATAAAATAATGTAGGAAAAACAATTTCAAATCATATCACATATTTAAAATAATCTAATCACATACAAACGGAAAAAAATAAAAGATTAGGTAAAGGAAAACTAAGGATCACTACAATCCAGGATGACTAGAATAGTCATACCCAAACAGAAATAGATTATCCATATAAATCCTTTATACATATACATCAAATCATAGAGGAATGGGAAAATGATAGAATTTTATCCACTATACAGTGTCTTATATGTCTCTAGGAAACTTGCTATGGGATTATAAGAAAACCCCATGAGTGATTTTCTTGAAAATAAATTCATATGATGCATATTTCTACACCTTCAACCTATATACCAAAGCCATACTATTTGATAATATTTCCAAATAATTTCATATTTTTTTATAAATAAACATTTGATAAATAAATTTCAATTTTTATAGAAAATCCATTTTATTTTACCAAAATCCAGGGAAAAGAATCATTTCAAAAAAAATTACAAACATAAATAAAAAAAGTATTTAAATTTAGGTATAAATTTTTTATAAAACCAGAGCATTCAAGGTTCATCCAACATATTCTATACACAGAACCACCTACCTCAAGATGTCCAACATATAATGGGAATGGTTTCCACCGACACTTAAAAGAAAACTGAGACAATAATGGATGTGCTATAATTGATTCTAATATCCTATGATCAAATTACTCATACAAAACTAATTATGGAGGTAATGGTTCAAAACATACCTCAATAGAATCACGTCTAATTCACAATAACAATTAAAGGATAGGACTCGGAAGATTATTCAGAATAAATATTGAAAAGATCAATATAATAATCACTACAATATAATCTTTTCCAAAAACTAAGTGCAAAGGTGCTTCTGGGACAAATAGTTATGAGAAATTGGAATTGTCACTTATAATTAGAGATAAAACAGAACCCCTATAGGGATCAAATTTCAAATTATTTGATCTGGAAGGAGTGTAGAAAAAAAAATTCTTGATGTATCTCTATGGATGATGTGGTGTCCTACACAACCTAAAAATAAAATAAGGTTTCTTGTTTAGTGCCTAAAACAAACATACCATGAAATATTCATGATGTTACATTAGTTTATATTCCATGAATCCTACAAATCACTTGCATGATTAAAAAGGTGTCTCATGAAGTAAAAATAATCATACCTATCAAAATCATAATTTGGTCACTTTCCATGGCTTGTAAAAATTTCCCACCCTCTACCTTACTCATCAAATATTCCTAGAAATATATTCATTTCGTTTAATCCATCTATGACATGAATGTTTACAATAGGTAATACACAACCCATGCAGTGCATATAAATCACTAAACTAACACATAAACCCATAGAACATAAAAATATAATATTAATCATTATTAAAATCCATAATTTTTTACCATTATGTCACAATCTCTCCACCATACGACATTATATCCTATGTGATGTCACAATGGAGAAAGATTATTTTGAAAGTGGTGAGGCCACTTCTCCATAAAATACAATTCAATCTCCAAGGTATGTTGAGAATATGATCTATGTCGCAAAACACTATGGCCCACAAAATATTATATTGACTTAAGACATTCTCCTATGAATCAATGTTGTCCACTAGATTTTTCACAACCGATACCGAAGGCAATATATAAATATCTTCCCAATCTAGAATGTGATATGAAATATGATGGTTCCACATGAGCTGAGATATGTTGAAAATATCATGACTTCATACTAAATGTGGTTTTAAATCCAATTGATACATAACATACCTATGCTGCTCAATGAAATCAATAGGATAACGTATCAAAGAGCCATGATTCACTATTTTATTAATAATTTTTACACAATGGAGAAAAAATAATTCAAGAAAACCCATTCACCAGTGGAATACTCGAAAGGGTGATGTCTGAAATCCAAGTATGATTTCTAATAACTACGAGATCTAATTATTGATGAAATTATATCAGGAGTCCTTATTGTTGTCTCATTAAAGATACTCAATCCAAGAAGAGATTCCTCACCCACATCTTCTCCATAAAAATGTGATCTTTATTGGTGACCATATAATGCGTCAATTTTTTCCATTCTAGTCAATGAATGATAACTATAGTAGTGGGACAAATCATCAATTCCAATATTGATATCACTTGATCTAAAAAACCCAATAAACATGAGCAAATAATATAATATATAATATGAGTAGAATTATATTTTTGAATATCTATCAGTAGACTATATGTTGTACTATATGTTCTCATAATCTCTTGTGTAATCATCTATTACATAGATGTAAACCTATGATCCATATCTAGGAAAATATATATTAACAGTAATGACCTAGGTATTAATTTAATATTACATTTTTCATATCTATTAATATTTATGAAAAATATATTAATTTTATGTTAAAGAGGTCAATTTTTCCGATACCTTACTCAATATTAAAGAATATACTTATTTTAAATTTTACGTTGCACGCAGCTTTGAGTTATACCAGAACCATAATATTATATTATTTTTATATAATGATAGTTAATGCCTAGCCAATGTATTTGAGGGAATGAAATGAAAAACTAAAATATTAATATTAAATTTCTTAACAATCATCCAATAAATTTTAGAGGCCTAAATTTAGAATAAATACTATTTTAAGCATGAAAAGCACTAATATTTTTAAAATGCCATTTTACTATCTTTTGATGGAGAAACCTTTTTAAATCTAGTTTTTATAGAATTTATATGTTATTTTTTACAAAATAATTTTATTATTTAGATGGAGGACCAAAAAATTTACGTTGGATGAAGTTTTCGAATTTTTTTTGATAAAGCACAATTTTTAATAAATATTGAAAAATAATGAATTTTAATTAAGAACTGCCTTTTAACCTAATTTAATTATAAAGATAGATTTTGAATATAATTTTTTTAAAGATTAATTGGATTATAATTTTACCATTTAATACAATTTTGTTCATTGTATTTAATTTCACTCTTAAATTGGACATAAACACATGTCGATCTTTTGGTAGTTTTTATTTTTTAAAAACATTATTTTCGGTATTAACAACAAGAATTAATTTTAAATTAATTTCTGTTAATTATTTGTTTTGATTTCTGAAAATTTGTTTCAATATTTAGAATCAGGGAGTCCAAATTGTGTAAATAAGTATCCATTATTTTTATGTATAATCAATAGTAACATCAGTAAATATTTTATTATCAAATGTTAAAGGGTAAATCTACTAAATAATCGTAAAAACAATATTTCAATAATATTTATTTACCCTAACACATATATTAACCCTATTATATGAGATATTTCCGACCATGGGTATCCTTGGGTCAATTTTTGGACCCCATGGACCCACTTGTGTGTGAAAATGTCATTTAATTACTTTTAATTTAAAGTTATATAAAATATAACAAAAACATATAACTCTTAATAAACTTTTTTATATGTGGTTATATAAGTGTTAAATTAGACTATAAATTGTAATTATAAATATAAATATATTTTCAACATCATGTTATTTCATTTATAATTTTTAGAAATTAAATTAATAAATTTAATTATGACACAATGGTTGTAACAACCCAAGATTTTATAAAAAAATATTCTTTTAATTTTATTAATGTCTTGTGTTGTACGCTACACCAAAAGGAGCTTGCACAACACACATCCTTGACTTGACTTGCATTACACGCAATCGCGACCTTCCTCGATAGCGTGTGTAGTACGCAATACCGAGTTTCACTAAAAAACGATATGCTATAAAAATATTATTAAAACTAGCCGTTATGAATAGTAATAACCACTTTTTGAAATCCAGTAAATCTTATTTTTCAAAATGAACTTTATTTTTGGATTCGGAGTATCGAATTTAGCCTAAGGTGAAATTTTGGTACTTTTCGGATAACTTTCATATTCTGATGAATAGTGAAAATTACTAAATTATAATTAAAAACAACTTTTTTAATCGAAATAATTAATAGTGATAAATCATTAATTTGAGTGGTTTTAAAGTATATTTAGAATATACTTTTACAATTTAATACAATGTTGGTCATTGGATGTAGTTTCACATTTAAACTAGACATAAACAAGTGTCAATCTTTTGATAGATATTGTTTCTTAAAAACACGCTATTTGTTTTATCAGCGGGATTTAATTATAAAATTAATTAATGCAACTTTTATGTTATGAATTTGGTAAAATAGACTTCATTTTTGAATTCGGAATATGAAATATAGCTTGGGATGAAATTTTGGCATTGTTCTGTAAAACATCAATTTTTGATGAATAGTGAAACTACTAAGTGGTAGGTTAAAAACTGAATTTTGCATAAAACTTAATTTTACCGCTTCTGTGAATGGAATTTCGAAAATCCGAGAGACACGGTTAATGTCAAGGACTAAAATGTGGTTCAATGAGATGAAAATAATTTTTTGGTGAATAGTAACTTTTTACCTTTTTTACCACGGTTAATAGTAAATAGGGTAACTAAGGGTAAATATGATATTAATATTACCCTAACACATGTCCTAATTCTATTGGACAAGTGTAATTCGACCAAAAACAAACTTAGGAATAAAATATGACCATTTAGGCCCACTTGGATTAGATTAGGACATTTATTATTAATTTATTTAAAGAAGGGTTAAAATAGTTAAAATCAAAGTTTAATAAGTAAATCATTTTTAATATGGGGTTATACATAAGATATATTCGATTGTAAATATTCATTAGAAATCTAAAAAGATTTCCTACATGATGGTATTTTATTTGTAATTTTTAGACATCAAATAATTTAATTTATTTATGACACAACGATGATGCTGTAATTATCTTTTTAATGAAATATTGACATAATTGATGTTATAAGCACCAAAATAAATGTAATTTGAGATTTTTTATGAATTCCACTAATTTTCTAGGTTACTATGAAATATTAATGTTGATTTAATCAACTTGGTTCGAACATTTAATTCTGTTATTACTTTCAAAAAAATCATATATCAAATAGTGTCAAAATTGACACAAAATAGTTTTTAAATCAAATATTATATTACGAATTTTTATTTTATTCCTAAAAATCTAAGGTTCGGCCAAATGACTTAGATAAGGATATATATATTAATAATAAACAATTTGGGGTTCTTTTGGCATGTTATATTAAGTGTATTAACCATATAGTGAAAGAAAACAAAAAGACACGGTAAAAGTTAAATTATTTAACTTGGAGTTAAATCTAATTGATAAGGTTTAAAATAATATCCAAACATGTCTAAATTTGATTGGTTGATGAGATTACAACCCTATATCATCTAATATTCTAATATGAGTCATTTTTGGAGGTTTTTAAGTGGGGTTAGATTTATTATAAATTAATATTTTTAAGAATTCCTAAGGTGCCCCTCTCCTCCCCTTCCTCCTCACACCAATTTGAGCACTCAAGCTCGGCCAACCCCTGCCAAAATCTCTTCTCCACTTCCCTAAAAAAAATCCTAGAGGTTCTGGTCTTCCTCAAAGACCAATTTTAGTGCCCTAAGAGGAGGTCTCAAAGAGGCACTTCAAAGAAGAGGTAATTACCGTTACCAATTCTTTCATCTTTATTTCTTCTTCCACTTCTTCTTCTTAGGTTGTTGCATTATGAAGTAATAACATCAGTATCACTCATATACTGATATGTTATTATAAGTATGAAACAACCCTATTTCACCATCTATCCATCCTACGGAAAAAGAAATCACCGCGCGTGCGTACGTACGGAATACCGTCTCCACGCCGTGGTGTAATCTATTTTCCACCACCACCTTACATGGATGGGTATAATGGTGTAAAGAATAAATATAAATAGTTATTACAACATCATATTGATTCTGATATATTGTATAATCCACTCCAATTCAATTCAATATTTATAGAAATGATATCATCGCTCGTGCGTACGTACGGACTACCGTCTCCACGACGCGATGAGATTCATTCTCCATGTTAACCATTTAAGAATGATTATAATGTATATATAAGAAATAATAATGAAATATATGACATTATAAAGCTACTGGATTTATATATATATACATATGTATGTCATCTACTTACTTCCATTTCAAGACAATAAGGAAAGAAAAACAGCGTTCATGCGTACGTACGGACTACCGTCTCCATGAACGGTGTTTTTCATTTTATTTATCTATCTATTATATATATATATACTAAATATATATGATATATAAATCATATTTTATATTCTGGAAGTAAGTAAATCATGATATAAGTAATAATGATGTCAAGAACAACAAGTCAAAACACCTACGATAAATGAAACGATTTTACCCAAAACGCTTCTTTAACATGGAATTTACAAAAGAACGGGTAATATAATGTCATAAGTGAACCATATATGATATCATAACAATGAATATGATTCTGTAATAAGTCAATAACATGATTTAAATCATTATACAGGAGGTTCGGACACTTACAAAGCAAGTCGGACCTAAGGTAAGGGAAATATCACAATCTCATTTTTATCCGAGATTGTTTATTCGTAAGTATTTACTGGGGTGTATTTTATCATCCACATCCATGTTTCATCAATATGTCATATTATTTCCATCCACCTACAATTTTTTAAATCCATTTTTACCCTTCGGTGAGTTTTTAGTAATATGTATGAAAGGAATCTTTTGTCGTTTTTCGTACGAGGTACTTTTTGACTTTTCCGACAAAAGTACGAAGAATGTTTTTTTTAACTTATACGGCACGAAAGGATTTATACTGTTTTATAAAGCCTTATTTTCATGAAGCTTCCTCCAAAATATTTCATGACTATTTTCAATAAAATCTCTTTCTTTTAAAATTGCATGATGTTTTGTGAAAAGGAATTGATTTTCAAGAAGAAAGGATATTTTCCTCAAGAATTCATTTCAAGTGTTTTATCAAAATTATTTTCCATCTAAGATAATAAAGGGTTCTGTTTCTATCCATATTTTTACATTGACTTGACTATGTTGTGATGGAATTATGTTTATGAATTCCTTTATCTTATATGAATGGTTTTATGATGTCATGTTGTTTAAGAATCCCATTTTTATTACATGGGTTATGCAATGATGTATGATTTATGATTTTGTGGCACACATAAGAAAGGATTCATTAAGAGATGGGTGGGACCTATATCTCCCTCCAATGCATTGGGTAAAGATTTCATATCTCATGAGATAGACATGGCTGGAATGGTAGGTTATACCGGTTCAGTGAAACAGGACTGAAACGAGGATTACTCGATTCAGAAAGGGACTTTGTCCACTAAGATAGTCTTGGCAATGAGTCATGACTAACAAGAAATGATTTCCATGATTATGTGTGCATGCCACAAAGTTTCAAGTTTCATGTTATGATTATGGTGATCTCATTTTCACTTCTATGATTTGTTCCATGTTAAGATATTATGATCTCTTTTGCAGGTTATGATTTTCAAAAAGATATGATATGATTTTTATTTCTTTTGTATACCCTTACTGAGCATTTGAGCTCACCCTTTTATGTTTTCTTTTCCCCAGGATATAAATAAAGGTTTTAGGTAAAAAAAAAGGGAAGATCTTTATGGGAGATATTGAAGATCTTTCACCAGGATTAGAAGATTATGTTCCGAGTTTCCAAAGACACTAAACTATTACGATCCTTTAGTGTGTGTTTTTGTTATGTACAAAGTATTCCGCAAATGTAATGTAATGTCCATGTACGTCAGGATACGGGTCTCTACAGTTGGTATCAGAGGCAAAGGCGGTAGGAATGTATCCGATCCTTGGGAACTCTCACATGTGAGCGTTGGACGAAGCATGGCTCTCCGCCCAAGGGCTTCATGAGGAAATGGCTGCCACTGGGGATGGTGGTGTGTCCCGCCCAGGGGGTGTAGCCGCCCATGGAGTGCCCTGATAGGTATCAATTGTAGTCCACTAGAAGTAATTCTAGACCGCTACAGTTGGTATCAGAGGAAAGGTTTAGTCAACCTTTGGAAACTAGGACGCGAAAACGTTAGTAAGATCCCTAGAGATATTTCTAAGGTATGTCTAGGGATGCCCCTAAGGATAAGTATATGTATAGGATATAGTTCTAGAACTATGGTAACGATATTAGATTAAACCAAAGATGATAGATATTTAAGTTACTCCCCCTTTATTACGATTTTTGCATCTAACACTATTCTGTTTGGGTTTTAGAAAATGGCTGGAAACAAGATGATTCACAATAATGGAGGATATGATGGACAATGGAATGATATTCTTCATGAGCAACCAAATGAAATGGGATTTGGATGTCCAAACATCATTATTTTGCCAAATCAGCAATCTCACAATATGATCAATAAAGTAAAATTTGGTAAGTTTCCTGACTCGACTAATAAGAGAAAGATGGAGTTCCATGATGATCATAGAGGAAAGAAAGTTCAATTTCCCCTATGTAAATCATGTGGGAAGAGGCATCAAGGAGAATGTTTCAAGGGAACTGGAAGATGCTTTGGGTGTGGAAAAGAAGGACACAAAGCAAGTAAGTGCAAAGGAAAAGGGTCGGTTAACACCATGGATGAGGATAATGGTATTGCTACGACATCAAAAATGGTTAAGTGTTTTAAATGTGGAATGTATGGGCATTATGCAAACAAATGCCCTAAGGGAAAGACTCATGAAGAGAATCAGTATGGTCATATGGGTAGTATTTATGTGGATGATGATGATGAGACTACAAATGATATGTGAGATGAAAGAATTGTTTATGCTCGGTCAATGGTTTAAGAATGTAGTGGAATGATTACATGTTTATCATGTGTAATTTTGGAATAAAGAGACATCTATGGATTGTTACACTGTTGTCTTTCCTTGTGTTTTGAAAGTATATGATTAATGTTACCAGTATCCATGAAGGTTATTCAGATATTTTTGGAATGTAGATGATATGCGCATAATGAAGGGATAAGGAGAAAATTAAATGTTTGATAGTATTCATGAGCTCATGATTGATATAAGGACTAAGTGATATCATGGTTTGAGTATATAGAATTTTGAGGATTTTGGTATGTGGAAAGTGTTAACTTTTAACTGCACTCATGTTTTCACTAAGGTATTCAAGAGAATACACGATTAAGGACTTTGAATGTTTGGAATGTGACCAACAAGACATATCTTATGATATGTGGGGATCAACGACAGTATTAAATCTCTGGTAATCGATATCACTATATTATGAGAGTGGACTGCAGTATTATGTATAAGCCTAAAGATTAGACTGGATTATGTTGGACATAAGTTAGTATTGTTTAAGGATAGAAGATTTTCGATATTATTGATGGGATGTTATAGTAACGTAGTTTTAGAAAAAGGGACAACCTGCAGGACGGGCGACAGCCCATCGCTTCGGAAAAGGCTGTAGGAATCGAACCCACAACCGAAGTGCGACTGACCTTTATCGCCTACCACTGACCTACAGGAAGTCCTTGTTTAGTAGAAACTAGTTTTATTATATTAAGCAGTATGATATATGAAGTATAAGTCCATTTTAGGAACTATATATGATTAATCTCACTATATAATGACTTATGTATATTTAATAACTTTTGCTTACCTTTTTTTGAGACAGATGGAATGACCCGTCATTCTATCACATTATCTGCTAACACTTCACGAATAACAAATTCAACATCATTTATTTAAGAGATGAAGTGGAAATTGTTCAAGGCACGAACAACAGTGATATTGTATCAAAATAAAGTAAGTATTTATTCTAATTCAAATTTTCAACTTTAGGGAAATGATCTTGAAAACAAAAAATGTTGTCCTAGTGATCTTATACCTGATGAATCAGATGGTACCTTAGATCGTCACAAATTTATGGATTTGTGATTACTGGATTTTCCATAGCCATGTTCTCTACCACTCTCCATCAGAACATGATGGTTAGATTTCTCTTCCATATCCATATTTTCACCTATGTGGAAACCCAGTGATTAGTTTATTTGGGTAATCGTTACATTTCATACTTTAGTTTTTAAAGCCAAGTTTTGGTATTCCCTTTTACGATGTGGGTTTCTATTAAAGAAACTTTCAAATAGTAAACCATTTATAACCCCGACGAATTTCGAGGGCGAAATTCATTTTAAGGGGGGTAGAATGTAACAGCCCAAGATTTTATAAAAAAATATTCTTTTAATTTTATTAATGTCTTGTGTTGTACGCTACACCAAAAGGAGCTTGCACAACACACATCCTTGACTTGACTTGCATTACACGCAATCGCGACCTTCCTCGATAGCGTGTGTAGTACGCAATACCGAGTTTCACTAAACAACGATATGCTATAAAAATATTATTAAAACTAGCAGTTATGAATAGTAATAACCACTTTTTGAAATCCAGTAAATCTTATTTTTCAAAATGAACTTTATTTTTGGATTCGGAGTATCGAATTTAGCCTAAGGTGAAATTTTGGTACTTTTCGGATAACTTTCATATTCTGATGAATAGTGAAAATTACTAAATTATAATTAAAAACAACTTTTTTAATCGAAATAATTAATAGTGATAAATCATTAATTTGAGTGGTTTTAAAGTATATTTAGAATATACTTTTACAATTTAATACAATGTTGGTCATTGGATGTAGTTTCACATTTAAACTAGACATAAACAAGTGTCAATCTTTTGATAGATATTGTTTCTTAAAAACACGCTATTTGTTTTAACAGCGGGATTTAATTATAAAATTAATTAATGCAACTTTTATGTTATGAATTTGGTAAAATAGACTTCATTTTTGAATTCGGAATATGAAATATAGCTTGGGATGAAATTTTGGCATTGTTCTGAAAAACATCAATTTTTGATGAATAGTGAAACTACTAAGTGGTAGGTTAAAAACTGAATTTTGCATAAAACTTAATTTTACCGCTTCTGTGAATGGAATTTCGAAAATCCGAGAGACACGGTTAATGTCAAGGACTAAAATGTGGTTCAATGAGATGAAAATAATTTTTTGGTGAATAGTAACTTTTTACCTTTTTTACCACGGTTAATAGTAAATAGGGTAACTAAGGGTAAATATGATATTAATATTACCCTAACACATGTCCTAATTCTATTGGACAAGTGTAATTCGACCAAAAACAAACTTAGGAATAAAATATGACCATTTAGGCCCACTTGGATTAGATTAGGACATTTATTATTAATTTATTTAAAGAAGGGTTAAAATAGTTAAAATCAAAGTTTAATAAGTAAATCATTTTTAATATGGGGTTATACATAAGATAAATTCGATTGTAAATATTCATTAGAAAGCTAAAAAGATTTCCTACATGATGGTATTTTATTTGTAATTTTTAGACATCAAATAATTTAATTTATTTATGACACAACGATGATGCTGTAATTATCTTTTTAATGAAATATTGACTTAATTGATGTTATAAGCACCAAAATAAATGTAATTTGAGATTTTTTATGAATTCCACTAATTTTCTAGGTTACTATGATATATTAATGTTGATTTAATCAACTTGGTTCGAACATTTAATTCTGTTATTACTTTCAAAAAAATCATATATCAAATAGTGTCAAAATTGACACAAAATAGTTTTTAAATCAAATATTATATTACTAATTGTTATTTTATTCCTAAAAATCTAAGGATCGTCCAAATGACTTAGATAAGGATATATATATTAATAATAAACAATTTGGGGTTCTTTTGGCATGTTATATTAAGTGTATTAACCATATAGTGAAAGAAAACAAAAAGACACGGTAAAAGTTAAATTATTTAACTTGGAGTTAAATCTAATTGATAAGGTTTAAAATAATATCCAAACATGTCTAAATTTGATTGGTTGATGATATTACAACCCTATATCATCTAATCTTCTAATATGAGTCATTTTTGGAGGTTTTTAAGTGGGGTTAGATTTATTATAAATTAATATTTTTAAGAATTCCTAAGGTGCCCCTCTCCTCCCCTATAAAAGGACACCTCCTCCCCTTCCTCCTCACACCAATTTGAGCACTCAAGCTCGGCCAACCCCTGCCAAAATCTCTTCTCCACTTCCCTAAAAAAAATCCTAGAGGTTCTGGTCTTCCTCAAAGACCAATTTTAGTGCCCTAAGAGGAGGTCTCAAAGAGGCACTTCAAAGAAGAGGTAATTACCGTTACCAATTCTTTCATCTTTATTTCTTCTTCCACTTCTTCTTCTTAGGTTGTTGCATTATGAAGTAATAACATCAGTATCACTCATATACTGATATGTTATTATAAGTATGAAACAACCCTATTTCACCATCTATCCATCCTACGGAAAAAGAAATCACCGCGCGTGCGTACGTACGGAATACCGTCTCCACGCCGTGGTGTAATCTATTTTCCACCACCACCTTACATGGATGGGTATAATGGTGTAAAGAATAACTATAAATAGTTATTACAACATCATATTGATTCTGATATATTGTATAATCCACTCCAATTCAATTAAATATTTATAGAAATGATATCATCGCTCGTGCGTACGTACGGACTACCGTCTCCAAGACGCGATGAGATTCATTCTCCATGTTAACCATTTAAGAATGATTATAATGTATATATAAGAAATAATAATGAAATATATGACATTATAAAGCTACTGGATTTATATATATATATACATATGTATGTCATCTACTTACTTCCATTTCAAGACAATAAGGAAAGAAAAACAGCGTTCATGCGTACGTACGGACTACCGTCTCCATGAACGGTGTTTTTCATTTTATTTATCTATCTATTATATATATATATACTAAATATATATGATATATAAATCATATTTTATATTCTGGAAGTAAGTAAATCATGATATAAGTAATAATGATGTCAAGAACAACAAGTCAAAACACCTACGATAAATGAAACGATTTTACCCAAAACGCTTCTTTAACATGGAATTTACAAAAGAACGGGTAATATAATGTCATAAGTGAACCATATATGATATCATAACAATGAATATGATTCTGTAATAAGTCAATAACATGATTTAAATCATTATACAGGAGGTTTGGACACTTACAAAGCAAGTCGGACCTAAGGTAAGGGAAATATCACAATCTCATTTTTATCCGAGATTGTTTATTCGTAAGTATTTACTGGGGTGTATTTTATCATCCACATCCATGTTTCATCAATATGTCATATTATTTCCATCCACCTACAATTTTTTAAATCCATTTTTACCCTTCGGTGAGTTTTTAGTAATATGTATGAAAGGAATCTTTTGTCGTTTTTCGTACGAGGTACTTTTTGACTTTTCCGACAAAAGTACGAAGAATGTTTTTTTTAACTTATACGGCACGAAAGGATTTATACTGTTTTATAAAGCCTTATTTTCATGAAGCTTCCTCCAAAATATTTCATGACTATTTTCAATAAAATCTCTTTCTTTTAAAATTGCATGATGTTTTGTGAAAAGGAATTGATTTTCAAGAAGAAAGGATATTTTCCTCAAGAATTCATTTCAAGTGTTTTATCAAAATTATTTTCCATCTAAGATAATAAAGGGTTCTGTTTCTATCCATATTTTTACATTGACTTGACTATGTTGTGATGGAATTATGTTTATGAATTCCTTTATCTTATATGAATGGTTTTATGATGTCATGTTGTTTAAGAATCCCATTTTTATTACATGGGTTATGCAATGATGTATGATTTATGATTTTGTGGCACACATAAGAAAGGATTCATTAAGAGATGGGTGGGACCTATATCTCCCTCCAATGCATTGGGTAAAGATTTCATATCTCATGAGATAGACATGGCTGGAATGGTAGGTTATACCGGTTCAGTGAAACAGGACTGAAACGAGGATTACTCGATTCAGAAAGGGACTTTGTCCACTAAGATAGTCTTGGCAATGAGTCATGACTAACAAGAAATGATTTCCATGATTATGTGTGCATGCCACAAAGTTTCAAGTTTCATGTTATGATTATGGTGATCTCATTTTCACTTCTATGATTTGTTCCATGTTAAGATATTATGATCTCTTTTGCAGGTTATGATTTTCAAAAAGATATGATATGATTTTTATTTCTTTTGTATACCCTTACTGAGCATTTGAGCTCACCCTTTTATGTTTTCTTTTCCCCAGGATATAAATAAAGGTTTTAGGTAAAAAAAAAGGGAAGATCTTTATGGGAGATATTGAAGATCTTTCACCAGGATTAGAAGAATATGTTCCGAGTTTCCAAAGACACTAAACTATTACGATCCTTTAGTGTGTGTTTTTGTTATGTACTAAGTATTCCACAAATGTAATGTAATGTCCATGTACGTCAGGATACGGGTCTCTACAATGGTGATGTAGTGATAGCTTCATTAATAAAGGATTACCATAAATGATATTATAAATGTTAAAAAAGGTAATTTTTATATTTTTATGTCATAAAAGATTATTTTGGATGAAATTTATGAATTACTTTTATTAATTATGTTTTTTTGATGTAATAATGTTGTTATAGATTTTTAAAAAAGTCCTGATATAAATAATGACAAATTGACATGATATAATTATTAAAATATAAAATATTTTATTAAATATTAACAAATAAAAAAATATAAGATACTAAAAAATATTAATAATAAGTATAAAAATATATTATTAAATCTTAAATGGAATATTTCTCATGTTGTGGAAACTATTTTGATTCTCAAAGTGTTAAATGCATGATAAAACATTATGATTAAAAAGGGTTAAATTAAAATGAAATGGATTAAAAAATATTCAAAAACATTCTTATTCTTCTTGGATAATTTTATTTCAATTAATATTAATCTTCTCATGTAAATAACTGAATTTGGAATCATTTATAATTGAAATTGAATTTATAATAAATAATATTTTATGATGTTCCATAAGTGCCCCTCATCCATCTTATAAAATGCCACCACCTCTAACCCTTACTGACACATCTCAATCCCCCTTGGCTAATCTAAAATCTACCCAAATCATCTCTCAACATCACTATATTCCTTTTAAAAGCCTTAAATTGGGTATTAGGAAATTCAAGAAGGCATTTTAGATTAAATCAAAATGAGTTACCCGATTAAAGGTAATATCTTCTATCAATCTTCTTTCATTTATTTTACCTTCTCCAATTCCATAACTCTCTCTATTACATTTTTTATAACAAAAATATTATTTTCAATATTCTAGGGTTTTGATGATATGTATCTGAAATACCATCACACACACCTCCATCTAATGGAATTAAAGCATACTTTTTCTTTGGACGGCGTATTACTTCCTCACAAAATTATGATTGTTCAATCATCTTCTACCACCTCTTATGGTGGCCATTAAGATGGAACTGAAATTACATATGATATATGTGATATTTATTCAACCTCTATGATTCTATTATTAAAATTTATAACATACTTTTATGTTTTTAATGTTTTATAAATATGATAATTTCATTTGAGAAAGTGCGGACTACCGCCCCCAGAAACTGATATGACTCATTCATGCTATTAATAGAATGTATAAAGGATTGAATTAATGAACTTTTATAAAATATAATATATATATATATTTATTCAATTATAATATACATAATTATCATTTTTATGACATTTCATTAAAAATGAAAAAGGAATGAATGTAGCTTTCAAGCCTACGCACGGCTAACCGTCTCCATGAATGGTGCATTTCATTTTATTATTACCAAATGTTATGGAATATTTTAAATACATATATACTATATATAAATACATATATACTGGATATATTTTATACTTAAAACATTAATACAATTAGGGAGATAATTTAATGTGGATCAAGTGGAAACTTTTTAATTATAACATGTTTATTATTGACTCAAGCACTAAACATCGACAAAAACACCGATATGAACTTGAAAAATTATTTGATTTTTATAAAAAGGTAATAAGTTATTTAAAATGAATAATAAACCAAAAAATTCATATGAATTATGTATGATTATCAAAAATTTATTATTTAGGTAGATAAAGAATGAATAAAACAAGTCGGAGACAAGGTAAGAGAACCTTTCACCATCCTCTTTTCGTCAAAGACTTATTTTATGTTATGTATTTTAATATCTATTTTCATCTATTCAGATATGTTCTTATATATCATTATTTCTGTACATTTTATGTCCATGTGATGAGAGACCCTAATCCATCCCATCAACTCATTTTCTAAATTTTAATCTGATTCCATTAGGCTGCCAAATTTTCGTAAAGAAAATACTTAACCTTATTTCAATTCATTGGGATGATCATATACTTCTTGTTAATGTTGTGATATTTTTATGTGAGAAATGTATTTTGATATCATATTTGGTAATTATATATTCTTTGTGTGTACTTATAGTGAAAACACATAATTGATTTATTTTATTTAAAGGATGCTCTTTCTAAGGGACTTCATCTCAATCTCATTTCATTAAGACATATTTTTATTTATGCCTAAAATAATTTTATATGGTGTATAAACCCCTTTAAAATTTCATTTAATTCAAAGGGAATCTTTTTTATATGAGTCTTTTTACTATATGATAAAATGGAATTTTTTTAATGTATGCAATGACAAAGATTTTTCCACCACTAGAGGTATTATTTGATATTTGGAATTGTTATCAAGATGTAGTTTTTTTAAAAGAAAAATTAATACCATATACCCTTTTTACATATTTTTCTATTTAAAATGTTTTTGAGAAAGCATTTATTATTATAATATCATAAAATGAAATATTGTGATTGCAATGTGGAAATATTATCATTCATTTATGCTTGTTTTATGTTTTTTGGTTCTTGGGCATTGTTTACGTATATTAGAGGTTCCGTGATAAACCTATGGTCAGTGAGCCTAGGATAACTCTCATTGCATTGGGTAATGTGACAGTGGTAAATGTTAATGTTTATCCTAATAGATATATGTAATATAATGTGGCGGGTATTCCAAACCTAACATCCAATGTAGCAGTGAAATCTATAATGAAAGTATGATATGGATTCCACAAGTTACCTATATGATTTATAATCACTATGCGTTATTCATAATTCTTATGATTTCATGAGGTATATTTAAGAGCATATGTTTTGTATTTATTGATGGGATAATGTTTTAATTCATTATTTTATAACCCTTGATGATCTCTTTATACTCATACAATATTTTTGAAATGACTCTCATAGGTTATAAGGGTAAGAGATAGGATGTATTCATGATGATTTATATCAAGAAAAGAACATTGTTTTATTTATGGAGTTTTATATTTTTGTAAAAAATATGGATAAAGTAGAAGAATATAAATTATAATATTGACATGTAATGTAATAGTTAAGGCATAATTCTCTAAAACATTACACCTGAAAATATACCCAATGTGAATTATTGACATAACTCATGATTATGTAAGGTTTAAGGCTAGGGCCTTATATTTGCTATCAAAGGTTGATTTAGATCGGGTGTTATCTATGTGTATGTAAAGGATCATATATAACCAAGTGGTTTTAATCATATGGAAACATTTGGATGGTTAATATAAAACAGTTTGTTTGAAAAAAACCTAAACAATTGATATGAAATATTTTTGATGTACTAGAGTAATATAAAAGTTCTTATGTTATCTTTACCCTATAGAGGATTATTTTTTTAATAATAATTAGTTTCATGTTTGAGTGTTTATTCATTTCACCAGATTAAGGATCCATTATCAAGACGGAAGGTAAGGGATCCTGCACAACTTTTTTGTCCCTATTTAATGATTTGATACTCAATATTATGGAGAAATCATGTTAAAATGATATTGACATCTTATTGATTATTCAAATCACCAACAAGAAATTTTTTGAGTTCTCTAACACCTACTCTTTTCTAAAATAATTGAATGGGTCATTGTATCCTTTTCAGATGATTTCAAGATCTTCACCTTTTCAACTCTATCATGAAGTGAAATTATAGAAGTGGAGATAATGTTTACTTTTTGAAAGTATAACAACATGCAGAAAGAGAAAGCAGACTTCCAAAAGATAATGATATCCAGATTCAAGGTATGATTTATTTTCTTATCAATAAAGAGTAGAGCATATTTGGATTGATATTTATAAATAATTATAATATTCAACATAAAGGAATTATGTGTTAAGAAATAAAGTTGAAATGCATAGTAAATGGGAAATGAAGAGTACTGAATGTGTAAGAAGTCAACATATAAGGGATTCAATATTTATGGTATATTGTAGGATGATAAATTGTTTAAATGTACTAATTATCTTTTGGTGACAGGATTACTTGGGGATGAATTTTTCTTTAATGTGTAACCCTAATGATTGATATGATAAAATGTTTTTCAAGGATGATTCACTTTTTCTTGTGTGGACATAATGGAAAACCATTGGTGTTCATATAATATTTTTTTTGAGTTGATTAATGATTATTACATGTTGGGATGAAAATTGAAAGGTCTTAGATAACCATTGAGGATAAAGTAGGGTATAGTAAATTTTTAGGAGATTATCTTATTTTTATAATGTTATAAAAAAGATATGGTTTCAGAAAAAGGAAAAATTGCAGGATGGGTGTCAACCTATAATGTCCGACAAGGCCGTGGTAAATTAACCAACAACTGAAGGGTAACAAGGGTGCATCGCCTACCATTGGCCTATGTGAAGTCCTTGGTTAGTATGACTTGTAAATTTTATATAAAAGATTTGATTGATCAAGAATTTGTGGATTTTTTAACTGATGTTTTATCAAATAGATATCTTTATTATAGGAAAATTATTTGGAGAATAAGTGGTATGGTTATTTGGGATGAAACTTTCTCTTTTGGGAACACTATATGCCTTAGGAAAATAGAATACGTTGGGACATCAATTAAGTAGTAATGGAGTATTATTATTTCAGAATATTCTATGTTTTTATTATAGACATATATATATTTGATTTATTTTATGGAAATTATTAACCTATCATAGGTAATATGTGATTAGGTTAATTACTTTTCATTATGAGACTTTAAGAGTAGCAAATGTTATATGATGATAAATGTGATGATTTTTTGGAAAATATATGACCAATCCTTCTGAAATTTCAGGTTTCAAACATAGTTTGGATTATTTTGAAAAATTTTAAGGTCAATTGTACATTAAATTATATATATTTTTTCTGTTGGTATTTGTTGTTCAATTTTGAACATTATGAGTAGTATTTGTTCTTATTAAAGTTTATCCTTTTTTGGGATTGTCTGATCTTGTAATAACCATTTTGGTTTTTGTTAATGTCTAAAAATATTGGAAATATATGGTTCTTCTTTTTTGGATCATGTTAGTCACTATATGTTGATCCTGGCACTTTAGGTGTAACCAGTTCATCTTGAATATTCATCATTTGGAGAAATGATGAGTTTTTTAGAGAATATTTTTTGAGGATGAAACACTAATTGAAAATTATGTATATTTAATTATGTTCTTAGTAAATCTCATAAATAAAATCTAAATTTTTTTGTAATATAATTAAAAAAAATGATTTTTTTAAATTTTCCTATTTGGGAATCAAAGACCGTTTATCTAATCACATGTTTGTAGTTTTTTGGGGTTCTATTTCTCCTAATCAAGTTTTCTATCACTATCCATCAGAACATGATGGTTAGTTTTCTCTTCTATATCCTTGTTTTCATGGAATCCTAATATATGATATCTTATATGACCATTATAATTCTCTTTATTTTTTATAAATGGATATTTTTATTTACTATTATTCAGATTTGGGACTTTAAATTAAGTTTCCAAGCCCAATATTAAAATTATGAGGACACAATTTCCAAAAGGGGGAAGGATGTAAGAACACATGTTTTTATAGAATATTTATTTTTCATATCTATTAATATATATGAACAAGATATTAATTTTATGTTAAGGCGGATAATTTTTCTAATATCTTACTCATCATGCAACAAGGGGTTTTTTTAGAATATTATGTTGCAGACAACATTGAGTTATACCAATAAAATAATATAAAATCATTATTATTTTAAATGATAGTAAATGTTGAGCCATTGTATTATACGGAATGATATATATAACTACAATGTGATAATTAAATTTATTTACTCTCATACAATAAATTTTAGAGGTTTAAAATAAGAATTAATATGATTTTAATCATGAAAAACTCTAATATTTTTTAAAGGTCGTTTTACCACCTTTTTATGGAGAACCCTTATTAAATATAGCCATTTCACTTTTTTATATTATTTTTGACAAAATCATAATCTTTTTTAGAAGCAAGACATAAAAATTTATGTTGGATGAAATTTTGGTATTTTTCTGATAACGTTCATTTTTAAGTGAATAGTGAATAATACTGAATTTTAATTGAAAACTGCCTTTTAATATAATATATTAATTTTTTTAGATGGTAATTTTAATTTTTTTTAATGTGTAATTGGATTATATTTTTATCATTCAATCCAATGTTGGTTATTGGAAGAAAATTCACAGTTATATTGGATATAAACACTTGATAATCTTTTGGTAGTTTTTACTTCTTAAAAACATTCTTTTTGGTTTTGACAACGAGAATTAAATTTATATAAATCTCATCCAATTATGTGTAATTAATTTTAAAAAAATATATTCCATATATTTAATATGGATATCCAAATTGTCTATATAGGTAATTTTTATTTCTAGACATTATGAATAGTAACATCATTAACTATTTTATTTACCATGGTTAAAGGGTAAATCTGGTATATAAGGGTAAAAAATAATATTATAATAATATTAAATTACCCTAACACATGTCCTAAACCTATTGGATTAGATATATCGGACCATTTGAATCCTCTGGATGATTTTAGGACCCCATGGAGCAAATTGTGTGTGAAAATGACATTTAATTACTTTTATTTTAATTTTAAGGAAAATATAATATAAACATATATATTTTATTAACATTTTTAAATAGAGATATCTATGTGATATATTATACTATAAATATACATGTGAAATATAAAATGGTTTTCTACATCAGGATATTTTATTTATAATTTTTAGACATTAAATAAATAAATTTATGTATGACACAATGGTGATGTAGTGATTGCTTCATTATTAAGGATTCAAATAAACCATATTATAAATGGTAAAATAAATATATTTTTGTTAATTTTTTGACATCATAAAATTTAATGGATTATATATACATGTTATTTTTTTATTAATGATGTTTTTTTAATATTTCAAGTGGTTATGGATTTTTAAAAAAGTCATGATATGAATAGAGTCAAAATTGACATTATTCTTATTTTATAATATAAAATATTTTATTAAATATTATATAAAAAAACAAAAATTATAAAAATATGGTTATAATAAGTCCAAAATGTTTTTATTGACTCTATAATTGTATATTTTTTATGTTTTGGTACCTATTTTGATTCTCAAAGCGTTAAATGATTGATAAAATGGTAAGAGTAAACAAGGGTTAAAAAAGACAAGAATTAAAAAATATGCAAAACCTGTCTAATTTTTATTGGACAATTTTATATTCAATTATATTAATCTTATATTCTAACTAATGGAATTTGGACTCATTTATAATCAAAATTTAATTTATAATAAAATAATATTTTAAGGTATTCCATAAGTGCCGCTCAGCCTACTTATAAAAGGACACCACCTCTAACCCGTACTCACACCAATCATGCCCTTTGGGCTCATACTGACTCTACCCAAATAATCTCCAAAAATCACTTTATTACTCATAAAAGTCTTACCTTGGGAATAAGACAATTCAAGAAGGGATTGTAGATTAAACCAAAAGGTGTTACTTGAATTATGGTAATGTTTTCTATGAGTATTCTTTCATTTATTTTCCCTTGTCCAACCCCATAACTATATTTATTAAATTATTTTATAACAACACAAGTATCTTAAATATACTAGGTTGTTTTCATGATATGTATTCAACTGATACTAAAATATTAATCCATCTAATTATTCTAGAACATTATGTTTCTATTAATGGAGAACTACTGGCTCAAAAAACGATGATTCTTCGATTATCTCCTTCCGCATCTTTGGGTGGGAATTATGATGAAACATAAATTAGATATAATATTTATGATATTAATTTTATCTATATGCTTCTAATATTATCATTTATAACATACCATTATAATTTTCATGTTGTATAAATACGATAATTTCATTGGAGGATGTGCAGACTACAGCCCCCTCAAAGTGATATGACCCGTTCATGACATACATGGAATGTATAAAGGCTGGAATTAATGAAATAATGAAACATATATAACATATATATTACACTTTAATTATAATATAAGTATTTATCATTTATTTTTCATTCATTTAAAAATAAAAAATAATAGAAAGTAGAGTTTGTGTGTAGGTATAACTTACCATCTCCATAAACGATGCATTTCATTTTATTATATCCAAATTTTATGGAATATTATAAATACATATATACTGGATCAAAATAAATATATACTCGATATATATGATATTTAAATCATGAATAAAATTCTCGAGAGGATGTAAATTTTCCCACATGGACAATTTGTAATTATAAGAAGTTCATTTTTGACTCAAGTACTGAACATCGTCAAAAAAACAATATGAACATGAATAATTATAGGATTGTTATAGAAAGGTAATAAGTGATATTAAAGGAATAATAAACTTGAAAAATGTTGTGATTAAATTACAATTAACTTATTTTTATTATTCAAGGAGATAAAGAAAGAACATGACATGTTGAACACAAGGTAAGGGAACCATTCACCTTCTTCTTTTAGTCAAAGACTTGTTTTATGTTATGTATTTCAGTATATATTTTCTTATGTTGGGATATGTTCTTATATATATTCTTTACTATACATTTTATGTCCATGTTGTAATAGACCCTTTTCTCTCCCATCAACTCATTTTCAGAATTTTAATGTGACATCATTAGGCTAACAAATTTTTGTAATGAATCTTTTATATTAATTTCCATTATTTGGGTTGATCATGTACATATTATATATGTATTTCTATGATAATGGGAGAAATGAATTTGGATTTATTATCTAGTATTTATATCATCATTATGTGTACTAATATTTAATACACATAATTAATCTTATTTATTTACAAAATGATCGTTGTATGGGACTTTGTCCCAATCTCCTTTCATTGAGGCATATTTTTTATTTATAAAAAACATTATTTTATATATTGTATAAACCAACTTTAATTTTCATTTCATTCAAACAAAATATTTTTTCTACAAAGCATTTTACTAAATGACAAAACCAATGTTTTCTTTTTAATGTACACAGTGGCAATGATTTTTCCGCCTCCATGAGTATTATTTCATATTTGGATTCCTAAACAAGTCGTAGTGTTTTCAAAAGAAAAATAAATACAATATACCTATTTTATGTATTTTGATATTGAAAATGGTTTTGAGAACGAATTTATTATTTTTAATATATTGTAATGATATATTGTGATTGCAATATTGAAATGTTATCTTTCCTTTATACTTATTTTTTGTGTTATGGTTCTTTGGAATTGATTATGAATACATGTGGTTCCATGACAAAACAAGGGTGGGTGAGACCAATATTGCTCTACAATTGATTGGGTAACACGATGGAAGTAAACGATATTGTTTATCCTAAGATATTGAGGGAATATACTGTGATGGATATTCCTGACATTAGTCTCTATGTTGCTCTAAAAGTTAAAATGTATGTATGATATGGATGACACAAGTTACCTTTTTTATTTATGATTACTGTGTGTTATTATTAAATCTTATGATTTCATGAGTTATGTTTATGAGCTTATGTTTTGTATGTATTTATGGGATAATGTTTTTTTATTTATTGTATAACCCATTCTAATATTTTTACACTCATCCCATGTTTTGAAATGTCTTTCACATGGTATAAGAAAGGGTACAAGATAGGAAGTATTCAAGATGATTTTTATCAAGATAATAACAGTTGTTTAATTTAAGGATTTTTATCTTTTTGTGATAAAATTCGATAGAGTAGAGGTGTCTAAATTGTAATATTTATATGTAATGAAATAATTATGTCCTAATTCTATAAAACTCTAGACCTGAAAAGATCATCAATGTGAATTCTTGACATAATTCAAGATTACGATAGGTTTAGGGATATGGACTTATATAAATCCAAAAACATGAATCATGGATCTATTACCAAAAACACGATCTCAGCATTTTTTTCTTTGATATTGATAAATGTGACCCAAATTTTTCCATCAAACCCTTTCAACATCAAAAGAAATAATGGATGAGTAACATTCCCAATAACCATTAATATTTATAGTTTTATATAATTAGGTAAAACTATTATATAAACTAAATATCCTTTTGTGATGTTTTTCTAGTAATTTTTTTTGTCCTTATTGAAAAACATATTATCATAAATAATTATTTTTACTAATTAGTGAATGTTATTAAATATGATTGCTGTAAAAAAAATTAAATCATGTTAATAATGGTTTTTTTCTACTGGAAAATAAGAATGTTGTAATTTTCAGAAGTATGGAATGTTGGGTGTAATAGAAGAATATGTATTAAATCAGATGATTCCATATTAATTCTTCAATGTAAAAAATCATATGAATTCATTTCAATATCATTTATTTTTTAGGAAAGTAGTGTTTTTGTTTTTTATGTAGACTATTTAGACCCTAATAATCAAATGCATCTCCTCATATAGATACTAGGTACAGTCACACCTGAATATGTTCTATGTAGTGTTAAGGGTTCCAACCACAAATCTATGGATATATTTATATAATCTAGAATACTAAAAAAATGATTGTAGATTGATTATTTTAATGTGTTATACTACTCATCATCACTGATAATCAGACTCAGATTCTAGATAGAAGTGTTGATAATTTTTTACAAATTCTAATTATATGAAAATCATTTACTTCATGGAAAACGTGAGTAAAATAAGATGATAGAGGTTATCTAGACAAATAATCCATAGGTTTTTATATGAGGCTTTTACATTGAATGTTATCTTATTAGAAATTCTGGATTGAACTGCTGTAACATAATGACTAGATCATTTGGTACATTTTTTATGTTTCAAAATTTCGAGAGTATTGGTTGATATTTTTTTTATGCTTTGAAAAATGAAAAAGAATTGAAAAGTTACTCTGGAAATTAGATATGAATATCTGAGAAATGAAAATGGGGGATAATTTCATGTAACCATCAACAAATATATGTACATATACCTCTATAAAAAACATTATAGATAGAGATTTTGTAAAAAGTTTTCAATTTCATTATTAGACAAAAGTTAATTGATTAATGAATGTTTTTAAAAACATCTAAAAAAATAAGTGGATGATTTTTTTTTAATCATAAAATTTATCCTAATATTCAAAATGTTATATAATTTCAATTTTATTCTTATACTTGTTTCATGAAAATAATTTTTTTTTTCAATAATATAGTCAACCAAATTAAATGGATTTGATGAATGATTAAGGAAGGAGATGAGTATCGATAGAAATAGATTATAATATGTTTGATGATCAGAGTTTTATAACATGATATGTAAAGTTTGAATTCATTTTAAGTTACTGATATTGAAATAATATAGAAATTCCATAGTAATTAAATGTTTTTTTATTTTAGTGGGTAAATGGGAATATAATGTTTAATAGAGTTTCATATAGTGATATAGACAAAGATGATCATGAAAATAAATATCTAGATTTTTCATTTATCATAAAATGGAAATATTTTTCTCATATAGTTGAAAATTATTATATTATATAATATTAAATAATATTAAATAACTTTATTCAATATTTGATAGGTTCTAATACGACAATATTCGATAACATTGGATATGTGAGTTTGGATGAGTGGGGGAAGAATTTTATGTTTCCAATAATTTCTTATTTATGGAGTACCTATTAATAGAGGTGAATAGTAAATCGTGCATGATAAAAAATAATAGATACAAAATATAAATAAAGATGAATGTTTTCTGTTAGATAAATGTTTCATATATAGTGTTTAGTTAGGATATAAGATATAGAAATATTTATAAGATCATATAGAGAAGAAACAAATAGGGATGATAAGACTGAGTTTTAGGAAGCATCATATGAAAAAATTATTTTAATTAAGGAGAAGAAACAATGGTTTTTAAAATTCATCGGCTCAAAAATTTACTTTCGGTAAAGGACATTATATTGAGGCCCAATTGACATAGTCTCATAAAACATATTTTCCATACAGCCATTTGGCGGTGAAAATTGACCAAAGTTACATGTTTCATTGTGGATATTTTTTAATATGAATATATAAACTATTATATGTTAGTATAATCATTATGATAAGGGTATTTATGGGGTCAAATAAGAGTTGATAGAAATTTTTTTCCATTTTTCATAATAGTTAATTTCTATAGACACATGGTAGTGGCTAGGGAAAAGATGTAGTTTCTGAGAGTGATGTTAAAAACTATAAATATTGTGTTATTTTTTTAATTTCCAATATTTTCATGTATTTTAGAATACAAAATATTCGATAAGGAATTATATCTATAAATATGTAGGGGATAGGTTTCTTAAATATTAATTTTGTCAAAATGAAATCACTAATTCCCCCTTCTTAGTGATTCAATGATCCTTAGATACATCGAATGGAATTATTGGGATGTTCCTTTATTTTGTACATATCATTGATAATCTCAATTCCATCAATATTTTAGTAATTCCTACTTTCTATAGAAAAATAAATCATTGCTAGAAAAATAGAATGATGCACAATCATCTTTCACTTAGACTTGATGATGTTGATGCTGCTAAATTTTGTCTCCAACCATTGGGAAATTTGATTCACTAACTTTTACTGAAAAAGGAAACATTTAAGTTGACTAAAACAATAAAAATTATATTCTTATGTATCTTTTAAAAAAATTACAAGAATATAATGGTTCTAAAAACATTAATGTTAATGTGGGAAAATAATTAATGTATTTTAGAAGGAAATATTAAAGTTAAAGAAAAAAAGAAACAAATTTTGAAAATAATTACTGAAGATATAATAATAATATATAAATAAAATATATATGAATACTTCATAAGAGTTAATTATGTAGTTTTCAACATCATTATTTTTAGATATATTCTTGAAGATTCAAGAATTTTGATTAAAATCAGGAGAAACATTCTATATTGGTTTGATTCTAAAATAAATTCTTATAAGATAAAGAGTATTTATCTTTGTTTTAATTACATTAATTCCTTATTTCCTATTAAAACAGAAAATATCCCATTTTCAAAATGAATATCGAAGATGAAATTCATTGTAAAGCTATGAAAGAGATGAAAATTCATGATGTAAAAGGTGTTAATCCTTTGGATTGCAATTATATGAAGGATGATGAGTTGAAAAAAAATTCATGTATATCATCTCCATGAATTATACTATAAGAATTTAAAATATTGAAGGAAACATCCTCTAAAATATATTGAGTGTGGTGGAATACGGAGTATTTCTTTGAAATGGACCAATATAAAATCTACTGAATTTGAAGGTTACTATGACGAAAAAACATAGCGGGAGATGATTTATAATGCTTCCTTGAAATAAAGTAATTAAACTGGATAGAATAATATGTCTACTAGAAATAGAAGAATCATGATATGTAAGAGAGATGAATGCGACTTATATGTGTTTGACTCAAAAAATTATAGAAATTCATAATGAATAAGAATTATCTTTTTAAATGTTGATAAAAGAAATGATTCGTCAAATAGTGAAGAAGGTGGTGATATATCTTATATATAATATCAGATCAGATTAGAACATATTGTATATCATGATAAAAAAAAATCTCATGGATAAAATTAGAATGATAAATGAAGATTGTGGAAATGTTTTTGAAGGAATAAAATATATTTCATGATTTATAGAATAATTCATCCATTGGATCTTATTCTATGATAAAAAAATATAAAATAGGATAATATGGCTGAATAACTCAATAAAAAGTTTTAAGATATTGATTAAGAATCTTAAAATATTAAATCAAAACTACGTGGGGATGAAATTTCCTTATGAAAGATGACTCAAAACTTAAAAAGGATTTAAATATAAAATTGGAATCATCTAAACCTATAGAAAATGAGAATTCCATGAATCATTTGAATTATCTATCTTCCTAAAATAATTTAATGTATATTTTTTCTAGAATTTATAGTGTTATAAAAATTATTTGGAAAACATGGGTTGATAAGGATCCTCAAAAATCCGTAACATTACCAATATTTAAAAATTCCATTTATACAAAAGAAGTTATATACCTTGATAATGTTAGAGAATAAGTAATTTTTCATCCTTAAGAAATTGTCTTTTCAGAAATATTTTAATTATATAAATTACCATGATTAATTTGATTTCTTTTTTTTGTGGAATCTATGGGAACATGGGATATAATGGTTGGCATAAATTTTCTCTTCCCAAAATAAGGAATGTAAAATGTGGAATATGTGGTTGAAAAAATTGATTAACACTCATCATAACAATAACTATGGAAAATTTATAATTCAAGATGTTAGAGAAATTGAATTAGATAAAAAAAACATTGACAACTAGATGAATTATGTGGATGGTGTGACCAGAAAGGACACTATGTTGAAAAGTGTATGCAATCTATTCTAGTGAAATGTTCTTAAAATAGAAATGATAATGGATTGTTGAAATAATAAAGAAGATGAGAGAGAATTTCTTATTGAGAAAACCTTAAAAATTTAACAATCTAGGGATTCATGATAATAGTTGTTATTCACAATGTATTGGTGGTTTGAAAATTTTTAATGGTGATGAAAATTAACATGGATAAGTATTTAGGTTTATGAATGAAAATTACATACAAATTAGAGTAATTTTAATGACATATAATGAATCATAAAAGTTGAAATATAATGAATATATATATTTATGTGGTCTAAATCACAAAATTCATTTAGTATTTACAGTTTTTATGATGTAAAAGAAGTGTTATTATGAAAAACAAATTTTCCAAATATGTATGACAGATGGTAGTTTTGTAACTACAAGAGAATTAACTAGTGGAAATATTTTCATTATAAGAGTACATTATCACTCATGTTATCTATATATTATAGATAACCATAAAATTTCACATTGTATAAATAGAAATATTGGGACGAATAGTATGAAAAATATTTCTAATGATTATGTTGACCATAATTCTGTATCTTTTAAAAGAACCAAATATGATATTTTCATAACATGTTAAAAATTGAAAATAGATAGTAAAATCCATAAGAATTTTGTGATTCATTCTACCAAACATCATGAAAGCATTATTTTATATCTTAATAGATTAATGATACATCAATCAACAAAATTATATTTTTAAATTATAACATGTTTTGATTTTTTCACTAGGATGATCAATATCATTTATATGAAACCCAATTGAGAGGTAGTAGAAATGATTTTATTTTTCCATAAAATATATTTACATAAGAATGGGGGTGTATATAAAGAAGTTGAGAATATATAATAGTAAATATTTCACAAGAAAAACATTGGAATATTATTTAAATATTCATGGAATCAAAAATCAATATAGTTATCCAAACTCCCAAAAAAAGGCTTACCATAAAGTAAAATAGAAAAGATTTGTGGGAAAAGAGAAAAAGCCTGTTTTTATAATAAAAATTTCAAATGTTCTACTAGGGGGAAGATGTTTTTACTACGATTCATTTTTAAAAGAAAATATTTTTAAGGTAGGAATAAAAAATTAATCCCTATGAATAGTGGAATAAATATCCTCCAGTGAAATATTTCAAGGTTTTTGTATTACTGTTTATACTAAAAATAAAAAAATTCACATAGTGGGACATTTTTTGATAATGACGAGAAAGGTACGTTCGTGAGATATTAATTCAAATAAATATGTTATCACATTTTTTATTAAAATTTTAAAAAATTTATTGGATTAATATTATTGGAATGATATTTAATTTTAAAATTCCTCGATAAATTATTTTGAAAATTTTATCGAATAAAAATTTATTATTTCCAACCAATGTAAATGTTAGTCAAAACAAATATATATATAAAATAGAATCATGTGATATGAAAATAAAAAATGTAAATAAACCTGTAAATATTATACCATAACTACATATATTGAAAAAAATAATACAAATAGAAATTAGAATTCTTTGTTTTGTACAAGAAGAATGTTAATATTATTAAATCAGACATCACACATTTCACAGATTGAAACAGAATTAGTTTTTGATGAATAAAAAAAATGACCGACTTCTATGATTGAATATTATTATCAAAATGAAGAAATTGAAATGTTGGAGCGTGTCACATGACCAATAAATAAGAATTTCAGTGTAAAAAAAATGTGTGTACAAATTTTTTTAATGAACATTAAGAAGTAGTAGTAAACAATGATGTTCTTGTTTTTAAAGGATATGCAGATGTTCTTGTTTAGGATTTTGAAGAATCATTTTATCCCATTGATATATTAGAAAATATTTGAATATTTCTATATCTGTATGAATATAAAATAAAAAAAATTATCTGATGGGTGTAAAGTCATATTCTCCAAATTTTGATATTTAAGAAAATGTTCACATTGAGAAACCTTATGGTATTCCACTTTATGAATAAAGAACCATGGTTTCTAAATGTATTAAATCCTTTTATGTGTTGAATAAAATTCCCACATAGCAGGTATTCAAAACAATATAATTTTTGGACAATGTTGATTCTATTAATGTAATGGATGATTGAAACTTATATATGAAATATGATTTATCCCACACCCGGATTATAATTGTGTTCATCTGTGATAAATGATTTTATGATGATGAAGAAAATGATTTTAATTAATATATTATAGGAGTAAAGAATAAATTTGAGCTGTTAATTTTTCTTATAATTACCTCTCATCATACATTTACATGTTTACCAGAAAGAAAAATGAATTTGTATATCTCATGGAATGTATATCAGGGAATTTTTAAAGAATTTGGGTATTGAAGAATCAATATAATTCTATAGTGATATTTCTATTTTAATAAAGATGAGTAAATATGATGTTTTAAAATGTTTGATGTAACGCCCCGACCCCAGTTACCCAGAGTCGTTGCATTATTACATAACATTGGCATGATCACAAGAAAGATCAAATCTCGAAAGACCGATTGGTTTAGTAGCCTTGGAAACACTAGATATATTCATAAGTTTTACATTACATCATAAAATGAAAAACTACTACAACAACATAATGTTTCCACAATCCACACTATTAACCCCTCATAAAATCCCTGCAGGTCATTCATAACTTACTTCTTCACATCATGGGAAAAATAAAACATAGAAAAGGGGTGAGCTCAAATGCCTAGTAAGGATAACAATATAGCGGAAACTTTCATAAATAAGAATAAACATTTAAGGCAATGCATTACTAAAACAAAAGCCTTTTAAACTTTAACTTCAACATAGTATGGAAAAAGTAAAATGAAATAATGCCATTTACTTATTCACATGGATATTCTACTAATCGAATATCAATAACCACTTTCATAATGTTGGAATGCATAATTCCAGACTATCATAACCACATAGTCAAGGCCTCGTGCCAAGACTACAAATAAGATTTTGTCAAGGCCTTGTGCCAAGACACTATTTTGTCTCATGAGACCTACCGATGCATCGAGGAGCTATAGCGGGCTCCACCCGTCACTTACTAAGTCCAATGCATTCCCATATGAAAAGGTTTAAACATAACATAAACATTCGTATTAAAACTAGCATACGAAATGTCAATAATTTCACCATAAACTATGAATGGTATAAAAATAGTACATCCACAGTCAAACATATCACAAAACCTTCAATACAATATAGAAGTTTTGTATCACAATAGATCAAATTCAAATAAGCGTAAAATCCATCAATGGATGTTGACATAGATGAAATCAAAATTCTTTTTAAAGAAATATCTCTTTTTATTTTGAAATCATTTAAGATCCATATAAAATAAAACATTTTCTTTGAAAATATTTTTATAAGCTTGTAAGGGAAGTTTTAAAGATTTTATAATGGCGGAAATTAGCCGCACCCGCCGTATAAGTTAAAAAAACATTCTTACCTTAATTCTGTCGAAAAGGTTAAAAATGACCTTGTTTTGAAAACGACGGAAAGATTCCTTTATAAACCACTTATAAAAAGTCAAACAAGGGTATAAATGACTTTAACCCATATTCTTGTAAATAATAAATATGTTTTGAAATACATTTCTAAGAAACATGGATGTGGATGATAAAGAAATCCCAGTAGATTATTACGTATAAACAACCTCGGATAATGAAGAGATTGTGAAATAACCCTTACCTTGTACTTTTCCTTTGTTGGGGTAGGTTAAACTCCTGTATAATGGTGAAATAATTGTTATTAAATTATACAAGAATCATATATATTAATATGATATCATATATGATCTTTTAACATTGATTTGTTAATAATATCTTAGAATTATCGTTGTTTCAGGTGTTAACTTACTCATTTTATTTATATGTTTTGTTACATAAGCCATGGTTGTTGTATCTTATTCATATCCAGAATGATATCTAGTCCTTAAAAATCATTTTTAAATCATTAAATGATAATTATACTTGAATGGTTACGATGGAGAATGAATCTCATCGCGTTCGTGGAGACGGTAGTCCGTACGTACGCACGAGCGACAATATCATTATTTTGATATTAAAATAATATATAAATGAATGGTATATCATATATACAGAATCATTAACATGTTATATTTATTATTTACATGAGTTACACATCATTATTATACCCATCCAAATAATATTATATTGAATAACAATTACACCACGACGTGGAGACGGTAAGCCGTACGTACGCACGTATGGTGACATGTTATTCAAAGGGTGGATAGAATACTGAATATGGTTGTACCATACTTATAATAACATCACAGTATATGTGATATACTGGAGTTATTATTTTATAATGGTAAGAACAAAGGAAGAAGAAGTGGAAGAAGAAATGAACTTAGAAAAGGGTGGTGAAATCATTATCTCTTCTTTGGGTTCTTCCTTTTGATTTGATCAAAAGGGCTCCTTAGGCTGGCTTTCTGATCAAACTAAGGCCTCTAGGTTGTAGTGAGGGATGTTGGAAGAGTATTTGGGCAGAGTTTTGCCGAACCAAAAGGCTTTAGAGGTGTGAAGAAATGAGAAGGAGGAGTGCCCTTTTATAAGAGGGGTGAGGGGCACCCTTGGAAAAGCTAGAAATATTAATTTATAATAAATTCATATTCGGTTTCTAAAGGCTCCAAAGTTTATTATTCAAAGGTTAATGTGGGGATAGGTCTAAAACCACTCAACCAATAGAATTTAGATAGGTTTGGGTACTTATATTAACCGTATCTTTAAGTATTAACTCTAAGTTAATTAGTTTCACTTTTACAATGTCTCTTTGTATTTTTATATAATATGGTTAATAAACTTACTATATACATCCAAGCGACCCCCAAGTGGTCCATTAATGATGAACCTATCATGATATAAGTCTCTTGGCCGAACCTTAGATTTTTAGGAATTTAATATCAATTAATAATATAATATTTGTTTTAAGAATTCTTTTATGTCAATTTTGACACTATTCAATAGTTGATTTTTGTGAAACTCATAACAGATTGATTAATTCGAACAAAGTCAATTAAATCAATCCTAATATATTATATTATCCTAGAAAATTAGTTTAATTCATTAAAAGTTTCATATTATATTTTTTTGGGTATTTATAATATCAATTATTTTAATTTTTCACTATTATAGTAATTACTGCATCATCATTGTGTCATAAATAAAATAACTTATTTAATCTCTAAAAATTATAAATAAAATATCATTATGTAGTAAATCCTTTTAGCTTTCTAATGAATATTTATAATCTAAAATCCAACTTATATAACCCTATGTAACAATTGTTTTTCTAAAAGATATATGCTTGTGTCATTTTTGTATTCATTTTGACTTAATTAAAATAAAGTGTCATTATCACTTACAAGTGGATCCATGGGGTCCCAAAATCGACCCAAAGATGCCAATGGTCGACCATGTATCAACCAATAGAGTTAAGACACGTTTTAGGGTAATTTAGTATTATTATAATATTATTTTTTTAACCCTTATTTACCGGATTTACCCTTAACCATGGTAAATAAAATATTTACCGCAGTAATTATTCAAAATGTCTAAAAATAAAAGTTACCTATTTACACAATTTGAACATCCTGATTCCAAATATGGAATCCATTTTCCTAAATTCTAAACACAGAAGTGGCAGAAATTAATTTAAAATTAATTTCCGCTGTCAAAACAAAAAGCGTGTTTTTAAGAGATAATAACTATCAAAAGATTGACACTTGTTTATGTTCGGTTTAATTGTAAAATTATGTCCAATGACCAAAATTATATTAAATGGTAAAAATATATTCTAAATATACTTTAAAACCACTAAAATTCATAATTTATCACTATTAATTATTTTGATTAAAAAAGTTGTTTTTAATTAAAATTTAGTAATTTTCACTATTCATCAAAATACGAAATTTATCCGAAATGTACCAAAATTTCACCTTAGGCTAAATTCGATATTTCGAATCCAAAGATGAAGTCCATTTTAAAATATAAAATATATATAATTTTAAAAAGTAGGTATTACTATTCATAACGGCTAGTTTGATTGGTTGTGGTGTGTGTTAAAACTCAAGGTTGCGTACAACACACGCTACTGTATTATTCAAAGAAAGTGTACCGTGGAAGCTTGGGATGTTTCATTTTAAATTTTTGATGTCCCCATTTAGTCAAAAAGTTTAAAATATTGTATTTAAAAAGGGTTCACTATTAAAAGTTGATAAAAGTGCAATACTGAAAATGAATTTGTTCTTGCATTATATCTAAGAAACTCATAATATGGATTCTAAAATTATAAGGATTATATAAAGTTTAAAATTTAGATAATACTATTCATAACCTCTTTTGAATGGCTTTTTTTTGTAAGTCATGGTGTGATTGAACTCAGTGTTGCGTGTAGTGCAAGTTATTGAATTATTTTGAAGAAATAACACACTATGAAATCTTGGGGTGTTACATTCTCCCCTACTTCAATAAATTGCGTCCTCGCAATTTGAAATTGTTCTTCGAAAATAAAAGGTTGAAAATAGAAAATATATTTGTGGGAAAACCCACATCGGAAATTGGGTTACTAAAATTTAGTCTTAATATGAGGAAAAGAGAAATGAAAGGGTCACCACCAAATTATGATCTTGATTAGGAGAACATTGGTGGCAATTAGAGACATATAATTGGAGGAAAAACGTAAATATTTATAGGTAGTGATTGAGGTCATCAATCACAAAAAAGTATAAAATTGAGGTCCTTAAACTCATCAATCTATGATGATTTGAAGTACCATCGGTTCAACAAAATATAGGGTATTGGGATAACACATTTTTGACGTTTCAAAATATCTTAGTTGAAATCCCACATCGAAAAATGAATTAATGAGGCCTCTATTTAAAATAAAGAGTGGAAAGTATGAAGATTACCGAAAATAACACATACTAGGGTTCCATGTAGGAAAATATGGATATGGAGGAGAAATCTAACCATCAATTATCTGATGGAGAGTGGTAGAGAACATGGCTATGAAAAGGCCAACAATCCCAAAGCCATAAATTAGTGATGATTTAAGGTACCATCTAGGGAAACATTTTTGTTCTAAGTTCCTTTTATTAATGTTGAGGAATTTATTTATGAGATTGGATAAGATCATAAGGATATATACTTACTTTATAATCAGAGTTTTATCCATTAATAAGTTTCTACCACAAACTCATCTTTCACTCTAAAAGATAATAGAATGTAATTTTTTATTTATTTATACTATTCGTACAGGGTTCCAAAATAAATGAATTTATTATTCATCTACCAGATCTTTAAAAAAAACAACATTATTTAATCCAGGACATCTCATGGGCCAGTGGTAGGTGATACACCCTTGTCGCCCTTCAGTTGCGGGTTCAAGTCTCGCAGCCTTGCCGGACGCGACGGGTTGCCGCCCAACCTCCGGGTTTTCCTTTTATGGTAATCCAAAATAATCCAAACTAGAACTATCCAAAATAATTCTATCCAAACTCACAGTCCAACATTTATAAGGAATGTAAACATAATATAGATCCTTTTTACCCTGCAATAGCATATGAATACCTTCATCTTGTATTCTTTTAATAAACTGAAACATCTTGAATTACCATATTCCTTATTGATTACATTCATGCTCCCCTATTCCATATAGAATGCTGGATATACTTCATTAATCCAAAAATGTTTTAAAACCCAACAATGATGGATTATACAAATCATTAATCAGCTTCAAGGTAGTCAATAATATCCAATATAATTTATCCAAATCAATCATGTATTATTCTAAAATCACCACCTCGGTATCTGAACCATATTATGGTTTATCTTTCTCTCAACCATATATTTTCCAAACATTTAACCTGCTACTGAGTCACTTTTCTTTGTTCCACACCATCTCAAGTCCTTAATGAAATAGTACTGCAGTACAATCCTTATATACTCCACAATTATTATAACAAGTACATTGTTGATACAACACTCAATTGATATAATCAACATAAGAACTCTAATCATTCCTCTTCATCTGTGGTAGTATCATAACTTGATTATTATCCAATAACATCATTTGCGGCATAGTCTGATGACTGGGACATAGGCTCGCGTAGTGTCCAAACTCCTTGCAAATGAAGCATTGTACATTTGAAACCATTTTCTTACCCTTGCAGTCACGTACTTTGTGCCCTTTTCCTCCACACTTATAACAAACTCCCATTCCTTTCAGGCAAGTTCCAGGGTGTTTCTTTCCACAGTTACCACATATGAGAAAATTTCTCTTTTCCCTCTTCCCTTTATCCATGTTTCTCTCTTCCATCCTTTTCTTCTCTTGCTTCCCTTCAAAGCCATAGGACTCAGTAAACTCTTTAATTATATTATCAACACATGATATTATTTCTTCATATGATGATAATACATGGGAGAATATTTCTCTTATAAATTCTAACTTAAGACCATGAAAGATATGATCCTTCCTTCTCTATGAATCATGTGTATTTCTGGAGTTCTCATTCCTTCTACTGGGCGCCATTTCTATACCATGGCATAAACTAGATCAGTTTATGAATCAAAATACATAATCCCATACTTATAAAACAATTAACATAAATTGAACTATTTATGGATATAATCCATAATCATAAGAATGTTTTCTTTGAGGAAGTATATACTCATAATCCCTTCAAAATTATTTGTAAAGAAAATGAGAGTTATCCTAAGCATATCCCCCGGGAGTGTCGTAACCAAGAGTGCAGCAAGGCCCGTTGTCGTGCACCAGTTCCCGTTCGAGTCTAGCTCAAAGCGGTGTTTTCGGGTTTTACCCCTAGGTACATCTGTGCCAGAGCCGCCTCTACCTGCTCGTATCCAGACAGGGATGTATTGCTCGGAAAACTCACAAAATCTCTACAATACCAACATTCTAGGAAGTTCTTCTATACTAATCCTCAAAGTTCATCTTAGGTCTACGTGCTCTAATCAGATTTCATCTAAATCTAGCTTCCAAGGTTTGTACTAAACTTCCTCTGATACCAACTGTAACGCCCCGACCCCAGTTACCCAGAGTCGGTGCATTATTACATAACATTGGCATGATCACAAGAAAGATCAAATCTCGAAAGACCGATTGGTTTAGTAGCCTTGGAAACACTAGATATATTCATAAGTTTTACATTACATCATAAAATTAAAAACTACTACAACAACATAATGTTTCCACAATCCACACTATTAACCCCTCATAAAATCCCTGCAGGTCATTCATAACTTACTTCTTCACATCCTGGGAAAAATAAAACATAGAAAAGGGGTGAGCTTAAATGCCCAGTAAGGATAACAATATAGCGGAAACTTTCATAAATAAGAATAAACATTTAAGGCAATGCATTACTAAAACAAAAGCCTTTTAAACTTTAACTTCAACATAGTATGGAAAAAGTAAAATGAAATAATGCCATTTACTTATTCACATGGATATTCTACTAATCGAATATCAATAACCACTTTCATAATGTTGGAATGCATAATGCCAGACTATCATAACCACATAGTCAAGGCCTCGTGCCAAGACTACAAATAAGATTTTGTCAAGGCCTTGTGCCAAGACACTAGTTTGTCTCATGAGACCTACCGATGCATCGAGGAGCTATAGCGGGCTCCACCCGTCACTTACTAAGTCCAATGCATTCCCATATGAAAAGGTTTAAACATAACATAAACATTCGTATTAAAACTAGCATACGAAATGTCAATAATTTCACCATAAACTATGAATGGTATAAAAATAGCACATCCACAGTCAAACATATCACAAAACCTTCAATACAATATAGAAGTTTTGTATCACAATAGATCAAATTCAAATAAGCGTAAAATCCATCAATGGATGTTGACATAGATGAAATCAAAAATCTTTTTAAAGAAATATCTCTTTTTATTTTGAAATCATTTAAGATCCATATAAAATAAAACATTTTCTTTGAAAATATTTGTATAAGCTTGTAAGGGAAGTTTTGAAGATTTTATAATGGCGGAAATTAGCCGCACCCGCCGTATAAGTTAAAAAAAACATTCTTACCTTAATTCTGTCGAAAAGGTTAAAAATGACCTTGTTTTGAAAATGACGGAACGATTCCTTTATAAACCACTTATAAAAAGTCAAACAAGGGTATAAATGACTTTAACACATATTCTTGTAAATAATAAATATGTTTTGAAATACATTTCGAAGAAACATGGATGTGGATGATAAAGAAATCCCAGTAGATTATTACGTATAAACAACCTCGGATAATGAAGAGATTGTGAAATAACCCTTACCTTGTACTTTTCCTTTGTTGGGGTAGGTTAAACTCCTGTATAATGGTGAAATAATTGTTATTAAATTATACAAGAATCATATATATTAATATGATATCATATATGATCTTTTAACATTGATTTGTTAATAATATCTTAGAATTATCGTCGTTTCGGGTGTTAACTTACTCATTTTATTTATATGTTTTGTTACATAATCCATGGTTGTTGTATCTTATTCATATCCAGAATGATATCTAGTCCTTAAAAATCATTTTTAAATCATTAAATGATAATTATACTTGAATGGTTACGATGGAGAATGAATCTCATCGCGTTCGTGGAGACGGTAGTCCGTACGTACGCACGAGCGACAATATCATTCTTTTGATATTAAAATAATATATAAATGAATGGTATATCATATATACAGAATCATTATCATGTTATATTTATTATTTACATGAGTTACACATCATTATTATACCCATCCAAATAATATTATATTGAATAACAATTACACCACGACGTGGAGACGGTAAGCCGTACGTACGCACGTATGGTGACATGTTATTCAAAGGGTGGATAGAATACTGAATATGGTTGTACCATACTTATAATAACATCACAGTATATGTGATATACTGGAGTTATTATTTTAGAATGGTAAGAACAAAGGAAGAAGAAGTGGAAGAATAAATGAACTTAGAAAAGGGTGGTGAAATCATTACCTCTTCTTTGGGTTCTTCCTTTTTATTTGATCAAAAGGGCTCCATAGGTTGGCTTTCTGATCAAACTAAGGCCTCTAGGTTGTAGTGAGGGATGTTGGGAGAGTATTTGGGCAGAGTTTGGCCGAACCAAAAGGCTTTAGAGGTGTGAAGAAATGAGAAGGAGGAGTGACCTTTTATAAGAGGGGTGAGGGGCACCCTTGGAAAAGCTAGAAATATTAATTTATAATAAATTCATATTCGGTTTCTAAAGGCTCCAAAGTTGATTATTAAAAGGTTAATGTGGGGATAGGTCTAAAACCACTCAACCAATATAATTTAGACAGGTTTGGGTACTTATATTAACCTTATCTTTAAGTATTAACTCTAAGTTAATTAGTTTCACTTTTACAATGTCTCTTTGTATTTTTATATAATATGGTTAATAAACTTACTATATACATCCAAGAGACCCCCAAGTGGTCCATTAATGATGAACCTATCATTATATAAGTCTCTTGGCCGAACCTTAGATTTTTAGGAATTTAATATCAATTAATAATATAATATTTGTTTTAAGAATGCTTTTATGTCAATTTTGACACTATTCAATAGTTGATTTTTGTGAAACTCATAACAGATTTATTACTTAGAAAAAAGTCAATTAAATCAATCCTAATATAGTATATTATCCTATAAAATTAGTTTAATTCATTAAAAGTTTCATATTATATTTTTTTGGGTATTTATAACATCAATTATTTTAATTTTTCACTATTATAGTAATTACTGCATCATCATTGTGTCATAAATAAAATAAATTATTTAATGTATAAAAATTATAAATAAAATAACATTATGTAGGAAATCGTTTTAGCTTTCTAATGAATATTTATAATCTAAAATCCAACTTATATAACCCTATGTAACAATTGTTTTGCTAAAAGATATATGCTTGTGTCATTTTTGTATTCATTTTGACTTAATTAAAATAAAGTGTCATTATCACTTACAAGTGGATCCATGGGGTCCCAAAATCGACCCAAAGATGCCCATGGTCGACCATGTATCAACCAATAGGGTTAAGACACGTTTTAGGGTAATTTAGTATTATTATAATATTATTTTTTTAACCCTTATTTACCGGATTTACCCTTAACCATGGTAAATAAAATATTTACCGCAGTAATTATTCAAAATGTCTAAAAATAAAAGTTACCTATTTACACAATTTAAACATCCTGATTCCAAATATTGAATCCATTTTCCTAAATTCTAAACACAGAAGTGGCAGAAATTAATTTAAAATTAATTTCCGCTGTCAAAACAAAAAGCGTGTTTTTAAGAGATAATAACTATCAAAAGATTGACACTTGTTTATGTTCGGTTTAATTGTAAAATTATGTCCAATGACCAACATTATATTAAATGGTAAAAATATATTCTAAATATACTTTAAAACCACTAAAATTCATAATTTATCACTATTAATTATTTTGATTAAAAAAGTTGTTTTTAATTAAAATTTAGTAATTTTCAATATTCATCAAAATATGAAAGTTATCCGAAATGTACCAAAATTTCACCTTAGGCTAAATTCGATATTTTGAATCCAAATATGAAGTCCATTTTAAAATATAAAATATATATAATTTTAAAAATTAGGTATTACTATTCATAACGGCTAGTTTGATTGGTTGTGGTGTGTGTTAAAACTCAAGGTTACGTACAACACACGCTACTGTATTATTCAAAGAAAGTGTACCGTGGAAGATTGGGATGTTTCATTTTAAATTTTTGATGTCCCCATTTAGTCAAAAATTTTAAAATATTGTATTTAAAAAGGGTTCACTATTAAAAGTTGATAAAAGTGCAGTACTGAAAATGAATTTGTTCTTGCATTATATCTAAGAAACTCATAATATGGATTCTAAAATTATAAGGATTATATAAAGTTTAAAATTTAGATAATACTATTCATAACCTCTTTTGAATGGCTTTTTTTTTTGTAAGTCATGGTGTGATTGAACTCAGTGTTGCGTGTAGTGAAAGTTATTGAATTATTTTGAAGAAATAACACACTATGAAATCTTGGGGTGTTACATTTGAATCCTAATTATTTTAGAAATTTATCGAAATTATTATTTTTCAAATACATTTAATAACTGATTTTGTTTATACAATGACTTTTTTTGCCAGAAATAATGTTTTTAGGAAATATCATATGTTGTTAGTATATATAATTATGATATATGTTAAGGAATAAAATTCACATGGGGTATTAAAAAAATAAAGTTGTGATATGAACGTTGATGGTTATGCTGATATTGATTGGGCTATAGATTGTAATAATTAAAAAATCAACATTAGGGGATCATTTTCTCTTTACTGAATTTGGATTGAGATAGTAAAATAATAAATAATTCTTAGTAACTTTAAAGATAGTAGAAATATAAAATTATTTAGCTATATAGGCTTGTACTAAAATGTTTTAGTTGAAATTTTAATTGTTTTATTTGATAGTTTATGTCTAGAAACCATTGAAGATTCATTTTGATAACCAGTGTGTAGTTTAACCTTCTAAAAATCATGTCCAGCAATCAAGATCCAAGAATATTTACATTAAGATTATATTTGTAAAATTGAATTTTTGTGATTATTTTTTATGGAATAAATTACAAATAAATAACCAATTTATGATATTTTCCTATAATATATTCCAAATTAGATATTTGAAGAAATAAAGATAAAAATTAATGTTCAACCACTAAAAAATTTTATAAACATCAAAACGATCTACTGCACAAATATTTTTATTATGTTAGTAAATGGGAGATAATTTTTACAACTATATCCTCTATGAGGGAGGGAGAAACTTATCAAACATAAATTTATATACATATATTGTAATCATAAAATTTGGGAGTAAAAATTAGTGACAATAATGAAAATTGATAGGGAATTTCCCATAATAGGGATTCAAATTTTCATTTCTTAAAGGGATATAATTTCATCAGAAAATTTTACATTTTCTTGTATTGTATTTTCAAGATAGTCTCACTAGGGAAAGTATTTATTTTTTTAAATGGTTAAAATTTTATTTTTCAAAAAAATGGGTTGTATAGATTATAAGTTTTGAAAGATGACGAGTTCATGAATTTGTAAATGAGAGTTTTCCATGAATCAATATAGTGAGATTGACGATACTTTGTGTTGTTTTCTTTTAAAAAAAATTTATCATTAAAAAAGAATTTTTTTAATGATTATATTTTTTATATATGTGATAGTTTTACGTTATGTTTTATTTCATGTTTTTGGAAATCATGTTTATAATGATTTTTAAGATTATGTAAAATTAAAATGTTATAATATTAGATGGTATGAATGCTAGGAAGTTAATGAAAAAACCATATTATGTTAAATTATGCTAATATGTCCTTAAATGTTAAAAAATATTATGAATGAATTTTAATATCAATGATTTTAAATGACATGATTTTTGTAGTTTTCATGATACTGATTTTTCAGATGCAGATAATTAGACGTAGATTCTAATGTATTATCTAGATAGATCTGCACTAAATGATGTATTATTAAATATTAATGTTTTTGGGAAACGATATTAAGTTACATTTATACTTATTGAGAAACATTAAGAATATGGATGTTTAATGATATTGAACTTTGTTAAAGATCAAATATAATTTTGATAAATAAATATTGATAAATAGAGGTTTAGAGTGCTAAATTTATAATAATCCATGTTTTTTAAACCACTGAGTTTATGGAAATCATGAGATTTCAATGATAATATTTTTTTAGTGAGATCGGTAAAGAAGATATCTTTATAAGAATCTATGATATTGGAACATTTCTTATCTTAAAGACCTGATCAAAATGATATAGCATACTAATGAGATCAGATGATGTAGCTATGATGTTTCTATATGTGAAGAGTTTTTGTTTAAGATTATTTTTAGTTATGGAAATTGTGGAAGACATGAAAAGTGACTATGGAAATAATATTTTAATATCTGAGAAGAGATGAAGGGTGAGAACAATTTTTTAATCAGACACACATCCCTGGACACAAATCACCCAAAAAAACATTCCATAAAGAGATGTGTTATATTGTTAGGAGTTGATTCATCATAAATTAGTTTATCTTTTGAAGCTATTTGTTGAGACACTTGAAATGAAAGAGTGTAAGAGCTAATGTTTGTAAACAAAAAAGGCCTCTAAAAATATTTTCAGAAGGTTTTAAGTTCCTACTAGAAATCCGTTGCAGGAAAATAATGTATATATAAGTTTCAAAAATGTAGTTATCTATCTTCAATTGATATGGAGGATGATAAAGAGATATAAGATAAGTTTTCTAGAAAAGATATTATATGATTTTGGAATACCAATTTTAGGTAATTGACTATATAATGTTTGAAATCATGTAAAGATTCCATTTTTTAACTAAAAAAACCATATAGATCAAATGTTTTCTATTTTTTTGTGACGAGAGGAATAAATAGTTGGAGAGAGTTCCAAATATATAGGTTTATAATCAATGAATTTTCTAGATAGATTATTATTGAGATGTTTGAAATATTTTTCTTATAATGAAGAGAAATATGACATTCTAGAGAACTTATGATGAATCCAAAATACAATTGAATAGTTGATAAAAATGATATTTCCCAAAATTAAAATCATATATTTGATAAATTGGTATATTTGAATTTTGGTCATCAGGGAACCTTTTCATGTTTCCATCATATTTCTATTATTGGAGTGCCTATAAATGGAGGTGAAAATTATATAATACATATCAATAGTTGTAGAGATATAAATGTTGAGATGCTAATTTTTATTATATGAGATGGATTCTAGATAGGTAATTTAGTTAGAATTCAAATGAGATAGAAGTTCAGAAGTTTAGACAGAGGAGAAATGAACTATGAAGATCTGATAGTGTTTCAGAAATACTCTTATAAGACACATTGTTTTTCTAAATAACATAGAACAAAGTGTTTTTAAATGAAAATGGTTCAAAAAAGCAACACTCGGTCAAGGACCTCAGACGCAATCGTATTGATCTTAGGCTCGTCAAACGGAATTTCCATATTGAAATTTGGTAAAGCATTTTGTTCAATATTTCTTTTTTATTCTCAATTATTGAAATAATTTTGTTTAAAATGAAGGTATTGTGCATCCATTTTTATAGGGAGATTGATGGATTCAAATGGGAGTTGACACACAAGTCTCATTCAATTATTCATAATATTGAATTTCTATTAATGAAAGAGTGTAGCAATGGAAATGATATCAGTTATCTCACTATGGTTAATCCTAATATATATTATGTGTTTTTACATTAATTTAATTTCATGTATTTAACTCACATAAATATTATAAAGAAATACCATGAGAAATTTGCAGTGGTAATATTTTATAATGATGAATTTTGTAAATTTACAATCTCTTATTCAACCATCCCACTAATTGATTCAGTGATTATTAGTAACTTCAAATGGATTCATAAGGAATTTACCACATTGAAATATTATCAAAGATAATATCAATTCAATCAAAAGTTCAGGATATCCAACTTTCGATGGAAACGATTATCATTTATATAAAAATATAATGAATCTCTATCATTGGTCACTTCCCTTAGAAGAAGTTCATATACCAATAATTGGGTTTCCACCATTTTTGAATCATACTACAATGTCCATTATTAAAAAGAAATAAATTGAATTTCTTGGAATGGATTTAAATTCATTTATTATTTCTATATCATTAAATGAATACATAATGGTAATTGGTTTAAAATAGAAAGTTAATTTGGGAAAATTATTAAAGTGTTGTGGTAGGAAATTCTATATTGATGGAATAAAAGTAAAAAATATGGTTTATAAATTGTGAATACATAAGAATGAGATATGATGAAATTATTAATGATTACTTCACAAATGGGAATGATGTTGTTTGATACATCAGAGTTTTTAGAAGTGGAATTGGAGATTCTAAAATTGTAAAGAAACACATGGGAATAATTTAAAAAATGTATGATTTATAAAATAAACTTTTATAAAAAAAATATAACTATTGATGAGGTTTATAGATTTATCGTTCCATATAAATTTATAAAAAATATACACAATTAAAATATATGATCAAAGGTGAAATGGATTATGATGATGTGAGAATGTTGAAAATTAACAATGTTGTTGTTGTTGATCCTAATGATTATAATTATAATAATGATGATTAGTTGAATGAAAAAAGAAAGCCTCTAATCTCTATTAACTATTGAAGAGTAATAGGTATGTAAAACTAAAATATTCCTATCAAATGTTTTGAGTGTGGTGTAATGGTGAATTTTTAAATGAATTTCCCCAAAAAGAAAGGAGCTTAATTTAATGATCATTAAGAACAAAGACAATGGTTCAAGAATATTGATAAAACATATATGAATCAATGTTAGTACACTGTGGGAAAGAACTTTTTTTGGGAAGATAAGAACAATGGAAAGTGTGGAAGTAAAATATTATAATATTAATATTGATTCAACAGAAGGAGAATTTTTATAAAGTATTTGGAACTTCATTATAAATGATTAGAAGAAGGAATAATTGTGAAATAATTAAGAATTAGGTGGGGAATCTTATAGATGGTGTTAGCTCAAATCATAACTTATGGTATGTAATGAGAAAAATAAAAATCATAATAATGGAATTGGAATAAAGATTATTGATAGTGGAAAAGCGACATAATTATGAATATATGATTCTAAGAAAGAAGAAGAATACATCAAAGGGACCATATTATAGAAACTTTGAATTGATCAATTCGGAATGATGGTTCAAGACCGTAGTATGAGGTCTGAAGCTAAAGAAGTTGAATATAAAATCCCTTATCAATACTCCTTGAGGTTAAATGTTCCATAAGAGTGAGGAATGAATATATTATAAAGGCATCCATAGTAAATGTTGAGTCATCTAAATATGGATCAAAATAAAATCCCAATAATAATTTAAATTCCATATAATCAAAAAATATTTATTTCTCTATTTTTTATAACAGTAGTACATTGTTTGTGCATATGCATGACATCATAAATGAAATATGAACTAGAAAATGAAAATGAAATATGAAAAGTGATCAATGGAAATTAATAAATAATGTATTTAAATTTTAAATATATTCATAGAAAGGAAGTATGAAAATATAATTTTGAGATACTTGAAATTGGTAAACAGTGTAACAGATTCATGGTAAGAGAATTTGAAATTGGAAACAGAAATTTGTTGTCATTTTTATGTCCCCATAGAAATAGAACTATGGAATGTTATTTAATCACGATTATAGAACATAAATACACTTTATGTAGCAGATACATGTTTGAAAAAATTTACAGGAACCATGATTTTCAACAACAGCGGGTGTGCAGATCATATTACAATTCATGTCATCAGAATGTGCAGTCAACTACCTCCCAGTACAACCATGTATCATTAATGTAGAGTTGCAAATTTTCATGTTTGTTGACAGTTATATTGATCCCAGAAATATATAATTAGACATTAATCTGTGTAAATGAGAAATATTACTATGAAAAAAAAACATGGGTAATGTAGTAAGGCGAAAAAAAAACATGTCATAAAAATGGATTATTTGTTTACAATAGTCATCTATGAAAAGAAGTTTGATAATAATTCAATGAAAACAATTATTAATATGAAAATTAAAAATCAATACTAATTTAAATAATATACTAATCAATAGTAATTGAAATAGAAAAAGTGGTTAATCTGGACAGCTTGCCACAATCCCCAATTTTCAAGCACCAGTTTCTACCCCCTACCCATCTCTACCCCTCCCCTTTCCCATCCTCTACTTGTCTCCCACCCAATCCCAGTAGATCCCCCTCCCACCTCAGCCTCACCCCTTCCTAGCCCCTTCCCCCACCACTCCATCCACTCTACCCAACCTCTTCCCCCATTAGCCCTCTCCCCTCAACCCTCATCCTCCACTCCACTCCCCTCCCCTCCCCTCAAACCTGCCCCTCCCCTCTTCCCTCATCCTCCCCTCCCCTCCCCTCCCCTCCCCTCTAACCTGCCCAGCCCCCTCCCCCTGCCCTCATCCTCCACTCCCCTCCCCTCATGTAATGTAGTAAATTTTGAGCAGAATAAAATACTGGATGTAAGGATAGACTCATGAATTGAACTGAATCATAACAAAAAATGCTCCCAACATAGGAACTGAACTAAAACAGAAAACAACATGGATTCAACACAGGATCTGAACAGAAAAAGAGTATAAAATGAACCCAAATCAAATCTATATGGTCTAGCTATGTTTTAGCAGTCTTGGAGGGTCATAAATACACGTGCATTAATTAAATGTATCACAAATTACTGATGAGTTTATAAGTTGTTAACTTTTAATAACAATAACACACTGCAATACCTTCTTTCAAATATGAAATATGTGTAAGAGAATATCACTAATAATCCAACATGATTGGATTTTTTTGTCAAAAAATAAACTCTAAGATTTCGAATATTCATGTTTTGTGTAATTTCATTCATATAAACCATCCAATGATCCAATAAAAATGTTGAGCATTACATTACATAAGAATGTACATTGAATATCTGTATGGAATTCCTTACAATGCACCCCCACCCCATGTTGCTATTGAACTTTCACACAAAAGATAAAAAATAGGAATCCTAAAATTAATGGATAAGTGAACATCTTTCACTATCAATGATCAAACAACATGTATATAACAAACACCACATCCATATTCATGTTGACCATCCATTTATTTATGTCACCATGGTAATAAGAAGAAACTTGATTAAAAAATATTACACAGGCCCATCCCCCCTGCCCAGCTCCACCCCCCACCAGGCACATCCCCCCATCCAACTCCTCCTCCCTCCTGCCCATCACCACCACCACCCATGCGCAGCCCCTCCCCTTCACCCCCTATCCAACCCCTTGCCTCCCCTCCCGCATTAGCAACCTCTGCTACCACTACATCCTAGCACACCCCCTTCCTACTCATCCTCCCTCCTGCCCAGCACCAACCCAACCAGGTCCCTCCTCTCTACCCAACCCCTTTCCCACCAGCCCCCACCAGCCTCCCCCCTGATCTGCCCCATATCCCACCAGCACTAAAATACATCATGTGACAGTTGATATGTAATACATGAAGAATAAACTAACTAACATGACATAAAAGAAATTAGAAGATACAATCACCTAATATCGTTTTACCTTCCATATCTGCAAAACATATCAGTCATTATTTTCCATCCTGTCTTTTAATTTATCAATCAATGACATCAATGAAAAAATATAATTGTAAATATGCATATATTCAAAAAGTGATCCTGCCTTCACAGAGTTTTTACTGAATACTAATGTTCGATGGTATGGAGGACAGGACGGTAGAAATTGCAAAGAGACATTACGAGATTATAATGCCAAGTTTATTAACACCATTAATTTTACCATTACTCACCTATATAATATTTGAATAGTGTAGATCCCTCTAATGTTTGCCAATACTGTGGTTCTATCGTTTGGTTTAATGAGAGAAATATAAAATGCAGCACCAAAGAAAAACCATGATTTGGTATATGTTGTGCGCTTGGTAAAGTCCCTTTGAAATGGTTAAATGAATGGTGTTAATAAACATGGCATTATAAAGTGGTGATAAACTGTGATGAATTGAATAAAATTCTAGAAAAAGGTAAAAAAAATACAGTGACCTGCATTTTCCGCAAGGTAAAGTAGTTGCATTCTTTCTGCAGTAGTATTTTCATTTAGTTAGTAAGTAAATGCATACGAAATACCTATTTAATAACAAATGATTATATAGTAGGTCAAACCTAAATAGTTTATCTGATGAGTAAATACAGCATTTATTTCACCAGTTTCTACATCTCTTTCTGAAATGACATGACTCAATGTAGATGAGACATATTTTTAAAGTGTAAATTATGTATTCAAATTACTTGGAAATACTGAATTATTGGAGATATATATCTATTGATAAAAAAATAATACATCATGATTAGAATACAAAACACACCTATGTCAGGAAAATAAGCTTCATTACTATTTGTCAAAGAAGTGAAATAGTATTTGTTTTAAACATAGTATGCAACAAATTAGACTATGTGATAATTAAAAATAATTTGAATGAATGATATGTGCTTACTCTAATAATGAGTCACGAGAAGGGTGATTAGGAATATTTCCCTCAATTATTAAACCTTCCAAAAGTAATGCAAATATAGTTTAACTATTAAATACATATGAGACAAAACGTGATTCTATTCACAAAAATAGGCTAAAGGAGTACATACCAGAGAGGTCATAATTTTCTTCATTAGATGATGATATATGCTTTCTCTTGCTACCGGGAACAAATCTAGTTGATGAAGTTCCACGTATAAAGTGGTGTTAAACTGTGATGGCTTGAATAACATTCTAGAAAAGGGTAAAAATAATACAGTGACCTACATATTCCACAAGGTGACGTAGTTGCATTAATTTTGCAGCAGTATTTTCATTTAGTTAGTAAGAAAATGAATATGAAATACCTGTATAGTAACAAATGATTATATAGTAGGTCAAACCTGAATAGTATTTTCAATGAGTTTATCCAGTATTAATTTCACTAGTTGATATATATCTTTCTCAAATGACATGACTCAATGTAGATGAAACATATTTTTAATGTGTAGGTTATGATTCAATTATATTGAAATACCGAATTATTAGAGATATATATCTATAGATACAAAAAAATAATACAGCATGACTAGAATATACAACACACTTGTGTCATGAAAATAAGCTTTGTTACAAGTAGTCTAAGAAGTAAAACATTATCTGTTTTAAATATAGTATGCATCAAATTACACTACGTGATAATTGAAAAGCATTTGAAGGCATGATATGTGCTTACAATGATAATGAGACACAAGACAGGTAATTGAGAATATTTGCCTCAATAGTTACAACTACCAAAATTAATGGAAATATAGTTTAACTATTCAATACATATGAGAGAAAAAATGAATCTGTTCACAAAAATATGCTGATAGAGTAGACACAAGAGGGGCCATAATATTCATCATTAGATGCTGATATATGCTTTCTCTTGCTACCGGGAACAGATCATGTTGATGATGATCCACGTCCATGATGAGTTGTCATTGATAGTTAATATTTGATAAATTATACAATGTTACGACAAAGTAACATAAATATATTAAGCACGATTCTTTGAAAGCTTAATATAACTCACTGTTCAATGATAAAGGTGACAATAAAAGGCATGATCCTCCTTTGTTGAATAGACAATACATGAAAAAAGGGTAATGATTAGATGTAATTTAAGATTGAATTGCTCGGTTACTTACCTGATGTACTTTTAATACAGTTACTGCAACCCTTTGTAAGGCCTATTTTGATTGTAATTGGCAAAGAAGATCCATAAGCAAGAGCCACTGATAGTTTAAAAGTAAAATGGGTAAAGCAGATAAGATTATTCACATTTAATATATTTTATGTATATGAAAATGTTGGTACAATGAAAAAGTACTGACCATTGATAGGTATAGGTGAAAGTGGTATGAGTGCTCCTCTGATCAAGTTGGAATTCAACTGCATAGAATCAAATGTTTCAGTAGAACATAGTTTATAGAAGCTCATGGGTGATTTTCCTATAATGTTATGAACCTAGAATTTAGTATGTTTATGGAATTTTTTCAACAAAATACACTAATTTTGTACCTATTTGTCATTCTCTCATATGAAGTCTCCTTTGAAACCTTTCATATCTCTATGCTGACAATTTCTACACCTTTTTTTTGTTTACATTACGATAAATTCTCATGTTTTAGAATGCAACGAAAATATGTTTATGGGTATATACATTGAATTTAAAATTAATTGATCAGAAAATTGGCAGAGAATGCATATTTGAATCCTATATGATATATCCTGTAAATGTAAATTGGCTGTTTACTGTGGTTTTACTGAATGACACTTACACCAACACGAATGAAGAATATCTATTTTATACAGAAATGATATATTTGAAAATTTCATATTGAAATAAAAATAATGTAGTACGGGAACACATCTGAAAAATGGTTTGAATGAATACCTTGGATGGATATTTAGTAATATTAATACAGTGATGATGTATGGAATCACGAATGTGAAACTTGTAAACCTGAATGAGCATTGTACTGTGATTTCAATGAACCACACTTATACCAACATCAAAGAAACATATATACATTACACAAAAAATATACAATGAAATCCCATAATTTAATGTCACATCATGTAGAAAGAGGTACCCATTGATAAGAAATTTCCTTTAATTTTACTAAGCGACAGTTATTCCTACAATAAAAAAGCATGTATATACTGTACAGAATTGAATCCTTTGAAAATAGAATATTCTATTAAAAAAATGTTGTACGGGAATACATCTACAAATCAGTTTGAATGAATATATTAAATGGATATTAACAAATTTATATGTAGTTAAGACCGATGGAATCACGACTACAAATTCTATAATCCCGAATAACAACTATTCTTTGATTGCAATAAACCACACTTATGCCAACATCAAAGAAACATATAAATATTTCACAGAAAATAAGATATAAAATTTGAAAATTTAATGTCACATAATCCACTAAAATGTACCATTAGATAAGCAGTGTAAAGTAATTTAAATTTAAAGGAATTCACCATGGGAACACATATCCAAAACAGTTACAATGAATACCTCGGATTGATATCAAGGAATATTTATACAGTGATGAAGAATGAAAGTGTGGGGGTAAATAATCTATAATCCTCACAAAGCATTGTACTATTATTGCAATGAACCACAATCATAGCACCATCAATGAAGTCGGTATAAATTAGACTGAATATATACAAGAAAATATGCAATACGAATGTAATGTAATGCAGTTAAATGAACACATACATGAATTGCAGTTGCATAATGATGTGAAAAATGAGACAACATATATGTGAAAATAAATACTGGAAGATTTCATTTAGACATCATATGGAAGAATAGAGTAATCTAAACATCTATTCAACGACGGGAGCTCGCGTATAGAGAATCCGAACCTGGAAGAATCAATACGGATGGCGTAGTGAAGAGGCGGACTACTGTTTCGTTGAACTTCGTCGAAGCCACCTGGTAGAATGAAACTGTGATATGGAGGTAAGAGTATACAACGCACTGGTCATCGAATGGAAACGTGGGAGGTGAAAATAAAAATAGGTAGAGTGTATCAATGTTTTTTTGTCGAATTAGGCAAGTACCTTGAAACCCTAAACCAGATTGGAAGGAGGTAGAACGTGTGGGCGAGAAGACAGGTTTCTGTCGTTAGAGCTACTAAAAAGGAGGGGAGGAATTTTGAAGGAAGTCGGATGCTCGAAGGAATTTGAAAGCCATGAACCCTAATTCGGAGGGATGTCGAGAGAGCGCGTGGTGGAGAGCTTGATTGGGTCACGAGATGGAGGATGGAAAGCCGGAGGGAAATGAAATGGAAGGATACATGGAGGCATGTAGTGGTGACACTTAGGGTAAGAGGTAGCCTAGGTTAGTATAAATAATAGTTTTCATGTGTTTCGGAATGTGTTTTGGAAACATTGGTTAAAAAGGGTAGTGAAAAATCCATCACCTTTACTACATATGAAAATTAAATCCAAAATAAAAAATGTTCATTGACAGAAGATGTTAAGGAAAAATGTTTTTTTTTCAACTGAAATAATTACTATAGATAATGATCATGGTTCTATATAAAATTAAAATTTCATTATTTATGTAGGTGATCTAGAATCTATGGGAACATGGCATATTACTGATGAAATAATGTTTCTCTTCTTATAAGAATGTAGGAACAATGATAAAGAAGGGGTGTAAACAGAATGTGGAACATTGATAAAACATAGATTGTTGGAAAAGATAAAAATCATGATGTTAGAAAAATTAATTTCCAAAACAAACATGAATTTCTATAATAACAATGTGGATGGTGTGACTATGATTTCCATGATTGTTAAGAATTTATGGAAACTCTTCCAATTAAATGTTCATAGACTAGAAATGAAATGGTTTTTGGAAATAAGAATGTCATGGAAAGAACATTTCTAGTTAAAAAATCCTTAAAAAACAAAATAGATAAAAACATGGATATTATAGTTGTCTCTCTTCAAACATGATGGGAGATTTGAAAACCATGAATGATTTTGAAATTCATAATGGGGGAATAATTACATCTGGGAATTATAGTTCCTAAAATGTTGAAGGAATTGGAATAGTTGGGATTTAATTAAAAATGTTGACATCTAAGGAAGATAAATTTATATATTTAGTGAAACAAAACATAAATATTGTAAGAAAACATTGTGATGATGGGAAAGAGGAGAAATTTAGAGAATATTCACATATCAACAGAAGTATAAATAATAATAATGTTGTATCTAATGGATAATGAACTGGAGCAAAAAAATTCCAGATGGAAGAACATTATGACAACTATTATCTATGGGGAAAAGAGAAAAATAATTTTTGGAAAAATTATCTTGGGAATTTTTGAAATAATATCATGAATAAATATTCTATATTTTATTCTATATAAAATTTTCCCTATTTTATAATAATTGAACATGATATTTTCATAACTTGTTAGTAAGGTAAAATGTCTATTAAAACATATAATATAGTTTATAATTAGTTTAATGGACCACTTTAACATATTAATTCTTATGTTCATGAAAAATGGTACATTAATAAACAAAATCAATGTTTTAATTTAACAGATTTATGATGATTTCACTTTGATGAACAACATCATATTAATGAATAAAATAAGTGGTTATAGAAATGTAAATTTTGTTTTGAAATGATGTTGAGAGGGTAATGTAGGTTTATATAATGAATTTTATAATAGATATTGGTAAATATTTGACATTAAATTTTTTAATATAGCATCTTAATATTATTTAGTCAATCATCATTATATTTTTCCATATACCCCATAAAAAATGGAGTTCAAAAATTAAAAAAATACATGTTTTTGTAAAATGGATGAAGTATTTTAGTTTAATAAAATAATTCAAATTTCAACTACACATATGAAATTATTACTATTGTAAATGTAACAAACTAGTTCTTTTTAATGATTGAATTAAAAATATTCCTCTTAAATTTATTATAAAAAATAATTTAATAAAATATTTTAAGGATTTTGTAAGTCCTCATTTGATGAAAATGTCATAATATAGATCTTGGGAAATTTGATTAATAATATGATGAATGAACATTCAGGGGATATTAATCCAACGTAAGATATTAATAATATTGAACGAAGGATTAGAAAGATTGTCGATTCCTATGACATGAATGTTTTTGAAAATAATAATTTTATATAAAAAGATGTTGAAAATATTTAGGAAGTTAAAATTAATATTAATATTGAAATTTATTTTTAGTGAAAAAAGATATATCATGAGACATATGATTTATGAGACTTGGAATGTGAAGATCGAGGAGGAACTCTGAAATTTCATACCTTATTGGGAATAGGTTAAAATTTAAAATACATTGTGAAATAAGAATGAGATGATTCCAACAATAAGATGGATGATATTAGAAAAACATACACCAATAATTCCAAAAATTTAACCATAATGGTGTTTTAATGGTGTAAATAAAATATTATTTGAATGAAATGAATGATGATTTGGATCAAATTCAGGAATATGAAGCGTGGAAACATGTACCATGAGTAGTAAATGAAAATGTCATTGGAGTAAAATGGGTGTACAAAAAGAAGATAAATGAACATGGAGAAGTTTCAAGAAATAGAGTAAGAATTCATTATAAAATAAATTCAGATATTAAATATGTGGATTTTGAAGACATATTTGGTCACATTACAAGATTATAAGTTATTAAAACTTGTATAGAAAAAGATTCATGTCGACATTATAATGTTTACTAGATGGATGTAAATGAATATTTCATTAACCATGATATTTAAGAACAATATTATATTGAGTTATCTTGTGGGTTTTAACTTTAATAATATTTAATCATATTTTTAAAATATATTAAATTATTGTATGGGTTGATAAAATCCCCACATGATTGGTAATAAATAAATATGATTGTTTAATAATGTTGAATTTTTATAATGTAATGGTTGATAGAAACTTATATGGGAATTATCATTACACCAACACCAAGATTTTTATTGCGTATATAAGTGATATAAGTTTTTTTGGAGATGAATAAAATGTTTTTAAATAATTTTTTGATTAAATGACAAAGAATGTTGAGATTTCAATGTTTAGAGAATTAAATTTTCATGGTTTTAGATGTTCAATAAATTGAACATACATATTTCAATCTCATAAATAGTTTTCCATGGAATTGATACTGAATATTGGAATTAAATAATATAAAGAGTATAATTATACTATTTTATTAGATGAAGGTGAATAAATATGAAGCTATAAATAGGTAAAATCAGAAATATTTTAAAAAAATGATTAGTTGTTATATTTATCTAACAACATCAAGACCTTAGATTATTTATTCTACAAAGTTGTTTTATATATATCATGATGTTATTAAAGAATTACATATATTGGTAGAATAAAAGTTCTAAGATATTTTAATGAAACAACATCAATTGGGATATAATAAAAAAAATTGATATGAAATTTCATCGATATAATCATACTGGATGAGAAACAGATTATATTGAAATAAAATAAACTTCAGTAAGAATATTTTTTATATGATATTTTTTTTGTGACATTGAACAACAAAAATTAAATCAAGGTAACTTTGAGAACCAAAAAATTAGAATTTGTTCTAGCTATGTATGCCTGTGGTATAATTTTGTGATGAATGTTCAATTCAATGATTGGAAATATAATGATTTCATACAATTTTAGACACCTTGATATAAGCAGAGTGAATTTTAATTTTAAAAAATTTTAACCAACACTCATGATAAAATAATAATGATATTTATTTTCATATTATAAAAGGGAAAATTTCTAGTGGAGACGTTTTTATAGATTATATTTCAATGAAATATCAAATTGATGATGTTTTCACAATAATTTATACAATGGAAGTGATTATTATAATTGAGGATGAATATTCACGTACATCCCCCACCAAAAGAATCATAAACATCTTAAGAATCTCCCACCACTTTGATTTGGATTATTTTTTAAAAGGGGGAGAATATTTACATCATTATCCTATAAGGGAGAGGGAAGTACTTTTCTCTAATAAATTTATCTAAATTAGTTGTTATTATAAAATGATAGAGAGAAATAAATGTCGGAGTGATAAAATATGAGGGGAATTTTATCTAAATATAGGATCATATATTCATTGAACTAAGGAATAGAATTCCTTAAAGACAATACTTTATCTAGAATTGTGGTTTCAAGACACACTATTCCGAGAATTTATTGGTTTGGTAAAATATTTAAATTACATTTTAATTAAAAATATGTTTTCGAATGTATTAGATTTAAAAAATGATTATTTTACAACGTTATAAATGGGAGTTGTCAAAAACTAAAAGGGGGTATTAAATATTCCTCATGATGTTTTTTTTGACAATGTTGTGAATTTTTTAACAAATAAAATATTAAACTATTTTTTTTATTAAAATGGTGAAATTTTTTTAATATAAATGTTTTAAATTTGGTGGAAATCATCTGATGTATGATTTATGAGGTATAAGAAAAGAATAATATTGTAGATATTAGATTACATTGTATTAGAGAGGTTGTAGAAAAATACAGAATTAAATCAGATGATGGGGAAGTTCGTTTTCAATGTTTCTAAACATCATGAATTCATTTCTTGAACCATGATTTTTAAAGAATGGGGTGTTTTAAATTTCTTGAATATGTTTTTCTGAATGAAAATAACCAGATGATGGTCTTGATAGAGTTATTGGGCATAGACTTACTGGAAGATGTTATGTGAAAAGTTAATGTTTCTAGACATAGATATCTGGAAATAGTTATGTTTGTTGAGAAACTACAATAATTATGGGTATTTTATGATGATTATTTTTGATAATGCTTAACCTTATATCATACTACATACAATTTTCAGATAGATGTTTCAGATGATGTTTTATAAGAAATACCGAGTTTGGAAAAATCCCTGAGTTTATGAAAAAAGTGGGAAGATGAAAATACTATTATTTAGTCATACTGCTAAAGAAATTGTTTTTATATGAAGCACCGATGACGAAAAATTTATTATTTGACATAACATGTATGAATGATGTAGCTGAATGTCCTAATTGGAAAATGAAAATTTCATGTTTGTAAATGGAAAAATAATTATTGTTGTTGTGTTTTTTTGTGGTTTTCAAAACGGTAATGACATATAACGTGACTCAATAAATAATATTTTCAAATCATAGAAGACATATTACAGTGGACCATCATTTAAATCATAAATATTTCTCTTGACATTGACCACCAAAAAATTTATATATATTGATGTCTAAGAAAGTTTACAGTTTCTTCATCAGACCGAATTAGATCGGGTAAAAAATGTTTGTAAAAAATGTGGATAAAAAGATGAAGATTTCAAGTTTTTATCCAATAATGTATCTGAAAAAAGAGAATTATAGAATGGCTGATGTTTATAATCGACATTTATTGTATGAAAATTAAATATTTATATGTTTCAAAATTGTAGTCAACTATCTTCAGTTGATTTGGAGGAATATATATAAGCATTAGAGGCATTTCTTAATAGAATTCTAGTATGATGTTTAAAGGAAAGTGTTATGTAAAAAAATATAATTTTTAAATTATTTAAAAGTTATTAGGATTAGAATAAGAAATAAATTCTAGATTCATTAAATTTTGTTTATTTTAGGGGGAAAGTGGACCAGAAACATTAATAGTTTTCTTGAGAGAGATACCAATAGAGATGCTCTGGATATTGAATTTCTAGATTGAAAATTTGGCATAATGTTGTAAATTTTTTCATATAATGTATCTAATTTTATAGATCTATAAATTTTACGAAGGTACGATAAGTCACCAAATTATTTGAGAATATTTTAGATGTGCTAAAATGAATATCAAATATTTGATAAATTCGTATCTGTTGGTTTGGGTGAGGGAGGAAATTTTAATTTAACCCAATTCATTATATTTCTTATGCTCCTATAAATAGATGTGTAAAGTGAATCATTACTAATAACTTTTTATAGAGTATAAAACCATAGAAATTAGTATTTTTTGTTAGAGATTATTTCTAAATATATTTTTCAATCATATGATCATATAAAGAAATGTTTGTACGTTCAAACATATGAGAAAATGATAGTGAAGATAAAATATATTTTCAGGTACAATCTTCTGATATTATGAAATTTTTAATTTGAAATAATATATATTTTTTGAAAGGGATAGGTTTATAAATGATTCACCTGATAGAGGTCATTGGATGTTGGCCAATAAGACTCAGTCTCATTAGATAGTGTCTTATGATAGACCATTAGAGGAGTAGTTTGGAAAAAGTGACATTCTTTTTTCATTATTAGTTTTTGAAATATGTAATTGTAAACTGATGGGAGTTATTATAGTTATTAATAGCTTGATAAGGATGGTGTAAAATTGGTTTTGAGAATAAAATAATTCACCTATTCATAATAGTTAATTAATATAGACCCACTGGAGTAGCTATGATAATTATGATGGTTATCACAATTTTGGAGATCATTACAAATATTGTATTCATTTTTTACTATTAAATGTTATAATTCATTTGAGTTTCAAAAAAATTGATAATTATGAAACTCTAAAACCATATAGGTATTATGTTTCATAAAGATTAATTTCTAAAATAAAAATCACAAATTCAACCCCCTTCCTCTCAATGATTCAATAAACATTATGAAAATCATAAATAATATATATGAATTATTTGGATAATTATTCCCACTATATGAATCTATTTATATTCTATATTAATTATGAAATATCTTTAAATTAGTTATTCCTAATATAAACCATTGAAAACAATATTCATTTAATAATTATTCTTTATAAACAATACCCATGAATTATTATGAGTTCCTTATTAATTCATCAATATTTCAAAATACATTGGAGAGTTATGGTGGAGTACCATCATATAAGATATTTATGTCACAAAAATTGATATTTTAGAGAACCCATCATAAAAGATATATCTGGATCACCTGACTATATATGAGTATACTCATCATATAATATATATTGGGCCCACCTCACACTATTTTGTTACACCCATTTTATAAGTTATATTGGGCTCACCCTTGAGGTATAATGGGACATAACCATTTGTATATGTTAAATCAGTCTCTCATATGAGCTATATTTGGGTGATACATTTATTATAGTCAATTATGAATAACCATAATATGAATGAAGTACACAGAACATGCTTCTCTTCATAAAACTTCTAAAAACATCCATTATTTTGTTAATTAATTGATTAAACCAAGGAAAAGGAACAATTTCCATGAGAATATATTTTCATAAACCATTATCCATCAAGATAAACATTTAAGATGTTATCATTAAAAATAATCCTTTGTGGAGAATTTGAAATGTCAAAGGTTGTTGATGTTGATGAATAGATATATTATTAAAAGACCATTAAAAATGTAATTGAGGAAAATAGCCTTATCATTTTGAAAATAAATTTTAAAATCTTAAAATTTAAAAAATATTCATGAAAATATTATTCAGATAAAATTACAATTAAAAATTAAAAATTAATATTTAAATCATTGAGAGGTCATGATGGATGAAATGTTTTCTTGTTGAGTACCTTAAAATCAACATTCCTTTAATTTTTTTTGAGAAAGGAAAAAAATAACATTTCATGAAAATGATAAGAAGATTTATTTTTTCTACAAACAATACATGAAAAAATATGACTTTAAAAAATCATGTTAATTCAATATTAAATTTTATTTAGAAAACGTGTATTTAGAAGAAAAATTATTTTTGACTAAACTACGAAATGATGTCCGATTTCTTTAACAACTTTTTCTCAATCATTTTTCTGAATAAATAGAGAAAATGGTAATATTTCAAGAAAATATCATGAATATCCATTGTATAAAAAATTATGAAAATGATCATCTACTTTTCTATAATGGAAATTCAAGCATAAGTAATCCTGATTAAAATGGAATTCTAAAATATATCCTTATCATTTTGGTAACATTGGAATAATAATACCCATGAAAGGAATAAAATAATATGAATCATTAAATAACAGTAACATAAATATATTTATTATATAATATATCAACGATGATGTATACACACATAATAAATGATATAGGGGTAAAATATAATATATGTCTCGAAAAATTTAATTTAAGATGAGAAACACTTATCGTGATAATAAAATTAATGTTAGCATCAATCAATGAGTAGATTATGTGCATAAAATGTAAATAAAGAAAAAAATAGTAAAATAAAATTTAAAATAATAGAAATTATCTACACACATAATCATATAACATAAAAGATAATCAATATGTACTATAACCAAATAAATATAATTTGTGTTATGAAATTATTTACCACTTGGTATCATTCAATTGAAATATTCATTGATAATATTATTCAAGATAAAATATAAAATACCTATATGTATGAAGGATTCATGATATAAAATTTAATATGTTTAGTAAATACAACATATAAATGATTTTTGGTGTATATAATTACAATATTCCTAAATGAATGTGAATTTAGATGAAATCCCTTACCTCAATCCCATAAATTCCATTTATGTCCTTTAAATCATGTTTAATAAGATTATATAAAATATTTTATTCATTAAGAATATATTTATTATTTAATAACTCATACCAATGTAATTTATTTTATTTGGATATTTAAATAATTAACCATTTATGTCCACATATTGTGTTTGGAGGATTTTCAGTTAATTGTTTCTAGACGGCATTGGTGTGTTGATAGAGATAAAAGAGATCAACGTTTCATAATAATGATAATAACAATAATAATTACATATGTATCTTATATATAATTCATTTATTCATTTTAAACTATCCATTAATAATGGTTAACAAAATCAATTATGTTACAATCATGGAAATGGTAGGTTGTACATACGCATGAGCAACACTACCATTTTTTGACGATCATTATAGAAATAAGATGTGTTTGATTTTATCATTCCATAAATCTAATAATATTAAAAATATAAAATTAATTATTTATATAAATTTCTATATATATCATCCATGTGATGTGGTGATGAAAAAAGAGTCACACCGCTTCATGGAGGTGGTTGTCCGCACGTACGCACAAACGATGTCGTTAGTTTTTATTGAGTTTAAAGGAATGAAATATAATGAGATATTATCTTATATTATTTAAAAATATGTAAATAATATCATAATTATTTCATATATATAACATTTATTCATTAATAGTTTCCTTATTTTACACTATGTAACGAGTTAGTGAAACACAAATCACTTTATTTTGTGAGGTGCTCATATGTCGTACACATAAGCGACATTAACACATTTCTCATGAAATAGAATAAAATAAGGTATATGTTTTATAAAATTTAAAATAAGTATAAATATGTGAAAATTATAATTTATATACATTAATTATATCATTATAACAATTTATAAGATGAAGATATGGAAAACAACTTACATCAATTTGTGAGGCATTATTCCACTGTACACATGAATGATTCTTTCAATTCCCATTTGAGTGACGAATTAATAAATATTGGTTATTAAATTAACATAATATAATATCATTATATTGAAGATATTTTATTATTATATATGTATAATTTATGAATATTTGACAAAGGTGGAAGAATAAATTAAATAAAAATACGTATTTGAGGATGATACCTCTTATTCAGAAAGCCACCTTAGGTTTGCACCAAAAGCCTACATATAATTTTTTATTATAAAACTAGTGGATTTTGGTAATGGGGAGTAATTTAATTAAGTTATATGGGTCTAAATTTCATATTATAAATTTATTTTCATGTTTGAACAAGATAAGAGAAAGGTAACCTTTTATAAGTTTGGTGAGTTGCAGACATGTAAATTTAAAAAAGAAAAATGTGTACCCATGTTTATTACATGACACAAGGATTGAAAATGGACCATTATCTATAATTATACATTATATGGTATAATTATTAACATATAATATATTTTATAACTTTTTTTTATGTTATTTTTATGCTCATATGTTTAGTTCAACCCCTATCAATCACATTTTTACCTTATCTACGGTAAAAGATTTTTTTTCACAACCCATTATAGAAAATAATAAACTGAAAATATTTGATAATATAAAATATTCTGATTCAAAATTTAGAATACATTTATAAAAATTAAATTCCTAGAAATATCCTAATTTAATTTAAATGAATAAAACACACAGATTTGATAAATATCGTGCTTCAAGAAATCTCTTTTCAAGAATTAATTGATATTATATTATCTCTTTGATGGGGAAAAAGTCATTAAATTAACATAAAATAATATTTATGACATATATTATATAAAATTTTTAAATTAATTTCACATTTAGGGGTCTTCTATATTTATAATAGAGAAACACTACACAGTTCAAAATTGCCTTGTGAAAAAAACCCTTGTAAACCAAGAAATATCGGTATAGTAAAATTTTGTATAAATATTATATAAAAAATTAACATGGTTAAATATATTTAAATATATTATATTTTACTTGAAAAAAAAAATAAAAAAAATATGGCCTTTAAATTACATAATTTATTGGAGGTAAATGACGGTTTTAAGAAAACATGTATTATTCAATATTCACTAAAATGAAAATATTTATTGAAGAATCCCAAAAGTTCACCCAAATATAGATTTGGAAATTTTATATCAAAGAGAAGTTCATTTAATAAAATAAATTTTCTATATTTTTGTAAAAATTTATTTATAATAATATCTAATGTAAATTAATTCAGCTTTAAAGAAATCATATTTTTAAGGAATATAATGACATTACTAAAAAATGATAGATAATATACTTAGTATTTATCTATAAATTTATATTTAATAGTAATTTTATATATTTAATAAATTATTTGTAGCTATTTACACTATAACATGCTGTGTTTTAGTGAGAAAATTATTTGGATAAATTTAATGTCTTGGATATCTTTTCTTGCACATAACACCGAGTTTTAACAAAACGAGACATAGATTTAAAATATTATTATTTCATATGATCGTAATATAATTTCCATTTTTATGGTGTGTATTAATATTAGGAACTAAAATTTAAAAATATATGGTTTGAAAATTTATATAAAATTATTTCTTTGCTGACCAATTAATTAAAAATGAGAATACAAACCATTTGAAAATAAGGGAAATCTTTTTATGAAAAATTAAATTTTGTGGACGTAGATGCATTATTTCAAATACAATAAACAATTAAATTTTGGTGAATTATTTTTATTAAATATATATATTAATAATATATTCAATGACATTTTTTAACATTCATCGTATGTCCTTTTTAGAAATGAGATTATAATAAATCCAATTTTATTTATAAAAACACTCTTTTTATAAAAAGTTGTTTCGTTATATTTGTCCAAATTATTTTACAAATAAATTATAAAAATATTATAAAATTTATTAAATAAGATACAATTTGTATCTTAAATCTAATTTTTAGAATTATATTGGATTGAATTTGTTTTAATTTTTTGAATGGAATAATGTTTTAGTAAATAGTGAATATTCTGGGTTTTATAAATAATCAACCATTTATTTCAAACGATTTATTATATAATTTTGTTAAATATTTTTTTAATATTAAAAATAGTTTAACTATAAATTTATAAATCCAATTTTGGTCATTTAAATCAATTTAATAAAAAAAATTTGATAAAAAAATATTATTGCACTTTTGAAAATTTTCAATTGGAAAACAAATTTTTTGTCACATATATGGGTTAAATTTTAAATTTCATGTAATATACTGTTAATATAATTTTAGATAAATTTGTTCTATATTTAAAATAAAAACAATTAAAATTTTATATTAAATTCAAAATATTTTTTTTATTTTAATAAATTTTAAATATAGTAAAAATTTATCACATCGGTTAATTTTAAAACGGGTTTACCTGGGGGTTTAAAAAAATATAAATGGTAAAAAGATAAATAATAATTCTTCAATACCAATTTTATTGACATATTTCTACCTTATAAAATCAATGTTTAGATAATGACACATTTTCAAGCCATGTGGTATGTGAACAACGGGGGTGGACAATATTCATTTCAAAAATTCCATGTGTTCTCCCCCCCACTTATAAAAATCACCCCTCTCCTCCCATATTGAAAAATAATAAACCATTTATATCATATACTGACTAGAAAAATAGATTTCACACATCCTTTCTCTATTCTTATAGGGGTTATTCTTAATATGAATCCCGCCCATGAGGTATTTTGTAGTAAACCTATAAGGATCTTTGAAGTAGGAGTAAAATTCGTAAATGTTGGTTTTGGTATTACATATTATTCCAATACCTAAAAATCATCTTCAAATATCATGATATAATATAAAAATTATCTTTAATATATTTATATTTTATTATTTAAATTTCATAACCTATATCAATATGGCCTTCCATCAGATTGGATGTGAAATCATAGATTTTGTGTACGACAGACTACCACACCAAAAACCACTGTTATTCATTTTCAATAACCACAACTCATGGATAGATATGATAATGAATTTAATATTTATATAATATGTTTTTGGTGTTATTATAATTATATAATTATATTACCACATCAAAATTCTTACCTTCCTATCAATTGGAGAATAAAAACGTCCCTCATGTGTATGGCGGACTAACGCCTCTCGAACATATGGGATATGTTTTTAATTTTTTTAAGTTGATGAAAATTGGAATATATATAATGAAATAATATTATACTTTTAATGTAATTACACATATAAAATTATCATATCACTTTTTCCTTCTTACATTCCATTCTGTGAGGGATTCGATAACTTCACTCTTGTACATAACCGAGAACCTCATCACGAAGAGACATGATTCGTTTTTGATTATATATTTTCATAGAAGATAATATTGATAATGATAATAAATATTTGTGATATATATAAAATCATTGATAATATTTAATGGTTAATTATTATGTATCTTTCTTTTTTCCATTTGTTAAAAAAATTAAAATAACCTTCTTGGGTATATACAACCTCCCATCATCACAAATGGTGTATTTATTTACATATGTATAATTTTTTTTGTATTAATCAAAATAAAAATATATTTATGTTATGATTATAAGATATTTTTACCATGGTTAAAATTATTTAAATAATGGAACAATGATCAACGTAAAAAGATAAAAAAATCATATTGGGAATACAAATGAGTTCTTACCTCAAACATGATTTCCACAAGGAGGCGCATACAAACAGGTAATAAATGGTCATTAATAAATCATATATGGAATGATATATATAACTATGGTTCATTAATAGATGTATAATAATCTTATATTTGTTATATAGGATGTTCAGACTTGTATGATTTATTTTAAGACTTATGGTAAAGAATTTTGTCCCAATTTGTGTACTTTGGTACACTAATTTCATCAATAATATCACCACCAAAGAACAGAATTTCAAGAATGTTTCTAGAGAAGGAATTCATTACCCAGTCAAAATCAAAATAGACATGGTTTAATGTTGGAGATTGGAACACCAATTTTTTAGGACATCCTCGATGAAAACAAGTGGGTTACTTCTCCTAACATATGCATAATGAAAGATTCCTTCACATATAACATTAATTTGGTGTATATAATAGTTTAAAATTACATAAAATCATTACATTCAAGTCTCAATCCTACTATAAAGGAGGGATATCCAATGTTTCATTCTAATTTATATGATTCTATCCATTTTGTTACATCAGATGGTATTATTTTTATTTATTAATAAAATTAATGATAAGGGGGGATATATAGGATTTCATAGAATCTATAAACCATGAGTTATCCCAAGGGGAAGAAGATTTATATTAATTTTCTATGTGGATTCTTTGTATCTTATTAGAAAACTTCTTGTGGATATTATTTTGTATTATATAAAGGAGTTCATCATACACTGGTGGTCTATGAAATCACTTTGATCTTTATTATAATGGTGAGGGATTATTCCTCTTTTGGGATCAATAGGCCCATTATTATATGTATTGTTTCAAACAAGGTGCTTATTTTTTTATCAATAAGAAGATATCATGTCACCTTGATTACTATATTTTGGAAAATCAACATGGCTTTGTTAGAGGGAGATCCACTAAGTCTTTTGTTAGATTATCCAAAAAGATGATTGGATACAACAATAGATATAATATTTGTTACGACATTTTGATTAAGACAGTCTTGGAAAAAGATTATGATAGACTTGAGTAGGGATACATATTGAAGGTGATGTCTTGTCTGTGATTCTTGGATGGGTGACTGTTTTATACATTAAGTGTTTTATCTCCCCTTATTTTAGTTATTTTTTTGGTAAAGATGAATTGGTTCTTCAAGTACGTGCATGTTCTAAAGAATTTTGATCCACATTCCCCAACACTCATTGTTTTGTAAAAAGATTCCATTAGCATGCTTCTATCTTGTATTATTCATAACATAAGCATTCATCCCTTTAGGTAAAATATTCATTTCCATTTAGTCACACAGATCCACAATGATAACATAAATCATTTATGTATTAATGTCTTTAAGATATCTATTCAATGAATTATCATGTTTATGGTGGAGTATTAAAAACATAGTAGAAATCATAGAATCATTGAGAAGAGAAGTGTTTTTACTTAAAATTTTTGAACGAATCATATAGATAAAATCATTTATGACTGAGTGAAAATTAATTTAAAAAAATTTCATATTTATAATTAGAGAGGCCCAATTTATCCTAACCGCATCCACATTCATAACTACGAGAGTCTAGATTCTAGAATCTTCATATATATTAAAAATAAAAGAAAAACAACTTATCCATTGTGGGTCACATTACACTGGATAACTATGTTCTTACTTCCATTCTGCTACACGTCATTTCCATTCACAATGTTCAAAAAATGGTGCTATGTATCTTTAAACAAAATTTTAAGTCCTTTATTTGGGATTCTCACATATATGGAAATAAATATGGGGAATATTGGGAAATAATTTTAAAACTAGTTGATATTAGAGGAATTGGTCTAACAAATGTGGTTTATAATGTGCATTACCACTAATCCAACCAAGTTTCGGATATAATGTAGGGGTTTTTACTCTGGGGTAGTTTAATTATTGGGATGTACGGTGCATCCATGGGGAGTTCAAAGGGAATGTTTCAAATCCATAGAAATTGTTTTGTGGGCATTTACCATAGTTCTTGTACTAGTACTAGTCAATTATTTGATTGGTTGAGATTAGAAACATGGATAACATTTTTGTATTTTTACCCCTAATATTTCTGTGTTTTCCTACCCTTGATTTTAATTTTTGTTAGGAAAACACATTTTCAATGTTTAACAAGGACACTTTTGACCCATATAAATAAAAATTCTCAGATAACAGTCATCTCACCTCAGAACATGATAGACTCATGTAAGCTAGAGCCTTATTTGGTTCCATCAATTCCAAGTAGTAACACATTTACATCTATGAAATAATCGAAATGGGTATTGGTAAGATTATATGGGGAAGAGATATTTTGAATAAATTTAAATTCCTTGTATGGATTATTTGGAATAATGATTTACCAATATATGAAGTGATCCGACACAAGGGTATAATATTCAATCCATGTACATCACTTATTGAATATGAAACGATTAAACTATAGATAACCTATTTTATTGGAAGACTGGCTAGGGTGGTGTGTAGTAGATTTTGGAGCCCCACTGGAATCCATATACCATAGGGAAATAAAGATGTTTTTATTTAGCCTTGGTTTCATGGATTAGAGGCTAATGAAATGTTTTGGAAGGATAGATCCACAATGATATCTGATCGATGTTAGAGTATATAAAATTTTATTAATATATCCCATGCGGAAGACTAAATTTTTTTTAGCCATGAAGAGATGATGAAAGTGTATAGAAGTTGATCTGGTTCATCTCTTGAATTACTATGAAAATTCTTCTCCATGATTTTGGTCATGAATGGTAAAAGTCATCCACCATTCTCCCAGATGGTGGTCACTTATGGTATATGGGTATGTTTGAATATTCATAGTAGTGGGTTCAAGATCAATATTTATAGATCCAATAATATTGGCATCATGGGAGGGCGCGGTGTAGTTTGGGTCTCAAATTATTTAGTAGTTATTTTCATATTAGATTTTATGGGATTGTTTTCATTATTTTAGATGAGATTTTGTATTTCTTCAATGGTATATAGTTTTTTAAATCATCTAATATAACCATCTCTAATATTAAAAACAATTTCATGGTTATATTTTACTCTACCCATTATGTTATGATATCCCTTGGTAAATTTTTTATCTTATTACAATATTTAATAAAAACATTGGATGAGAAATATTGATTCATAATTGGAATGAAGGTAATTCATTTTCAGACATCATTACTTCAAAGTGTAATCAGTGTAATCCTATAATGATTTTTACAGTTTGGGTTCCCTTCCCCCAGAGTTCATTTACTTTGTATATTCTAATTATCTTTTAAAGATAACACAAGTGGATATAGTTCTAGATATGGTTTACCATGGGTTATATATATGAAAAAAACTCTCATTTATCATGTCTTGAGAATTACCTAGTATATGAAAATTGGTATTACTATTCAACTAGTTTGACAGTACCGATGGATATGCATTGTAAATTTACTAATAATTTATTATTTATCTTGACAGATTTAAATAATGTCCCTGAATGACATAGGTTAAGACAAGGTACCCTAGATTATAAAGAATCTTTCATGTTTTCAACATAATATAAGTGAATGTTCACTAATATGTGATTTTCCACAATTAATATTGTTTCTCACACTATAATTTTGGTTTTAATTAATGGATACAACATGATTTAGTCATGTTAATTAATAATTAAATGGAAAATGAAATGATTTTCTACCTAGGAAACCAAAGGATATGGGAAATGTAATGAAAAATATCATTGCTGTGGTCAAATAGCATTCTCATGTTATAAATCATAATGAACATCCAAATGACCAAGTGATGGAATAGTGTTTTATTAAGTCCATATTGAGGAAATTTCCAATATATTATAGTGGTTTTACTTATCCTATATTTTTTTAGAAATAGATCAGTACTATGATAATAGTACATTCAGTTCACCATTGTTCAGAACATGAAAAAGTAATTTAGTCTGACTAACATTTGTAAGGAAAAGAGGATCAGTGGTGGAATATCATCAAGAATATGAGTCAATATGTTGAAAAATTGTCCATGTAGTGGATTGAGTAGAAGATATTATTTTTCAAAAAGTATATCCCACAAATTCTACATATGTAAATAATTAAGGAATTCTTTTAGCTGAAGTATACAGATAATGAATCCATTGGTAACTATGATAAAACATTTACTAGAATTTTGAGTTACACTTCTTGAATAATATTCCGACTAAATATTAATGATTATTTATTATTTAGTGGGTGAAAAAAAATTTCCTAAATAACATTATACATATGGGTGTATGGTAGCTATGTATAAATCAATTGATGTGTTCTCAAGGTTGATATAGAGATTGTATTTATGAATATATGACATGAGATTGATAAGAAAAGAGAGATAGAGTTCATGGGAAACACTAAGAACAATAGAGAAATGAAGCTGATCATTCATTCATGCTGAATGTGTGGAAGTAAATATTGATGAAATTTATATATGGGTGTTTATAAATGTTATAATTGTGTAATGTAAGGTCATTAGGTATTTTAATGCCAAAATGATGGGACGTTGTTAGATAATAAGAAAAATGGAGAGAAATTTTCAAATAATAAACCACAAAAACATTAGTGCTTCATTTAAAAATAGTTTTGGAGTTATGTGAATCAATTCCCTAATCCAATTTATATTTAGGATGACACGACACAAAAAACTCTATAGATAAATGAGAAAAGAAAAATTTGATGAAATCCCCATTAATTAAATGAATCATGAGAAGTAGGGAACAATTATCATTTAGTACATAGTTGAAAATTTTATATTTGATTTTATATTAAATATCCCTATGAAAATATTATTGTTTATACATTGGTGGAATTTTATATAATTATTTTCTTTGATTTTCCCTATCAACCAAGATTCTAGAAAAATTAAATCACATCTATTATTCTATTAGTGCAAGGATGAATAAAATATTACAATGGAAATGTTTTTATAATATAATATCCTATTTTAATGAATAAATTGTTGATGTTTTTTTATATTTCGATTCACGAATTATGTTTTAAGTGTATTATTATAAGGGTATTTTTGTTATAAGGATCATGAATAATCTATGTATTATGTTAATTTTGGAATAATATATGTCTTCATGTAATATTAACAGAAATTTTTTATTGATACCCTCATGGGTTTGGGTGTTTATGGTTGATCATATGTCCATATTGATTGACACATATTTTGATGTAATATGTGATAATTGTTTCCATGATTAAAAATATTTAGGCAAAAATTTATGGAAATACAACCCTTTAGTTGTAGTATGTTTTAGTGAAAAACTTATTTTAGGAAGAATGAATTTACATTTCTAGAGTGAGATGAAAGGTATTGGTTACCATTATGGTTTTTCTAACATATATATTAATAAAAATAAGTTTTATTAAAAATTCATTTATTATATTAATATAGTATTGTAAAAAGGATAACCTACAACCTAGGCGATAATGTGTCACATTCGGCAAGGCCAGGGGGCTTAAACCCATAATTGAAGGATGATACTGATATAATGGATAATAGTCGAATAAGTTAAGGTGTATTTATGGTGACACAATAAGATTAGGTAAATTTATAATAATGTATGTCAATTTTATTATGTAAATAAGTTAACTATAAGAGATGATATATAAGGGGATTCTAAAATCAATATCCTTACGAGAATTGAAATGGGAAAACATCACCATATATTTTGATGCTGAACTCCAAAAAAAATATTTAATCATAAATATTCTATATGGATATAGTTGATGAAAATAATAATTTTTTTACAGTTCATCATTATCATAAAATATATCTATATGGATTATATTTCCAATCTAACATTAAATTAGAAGTATGTCTTCTGGGAGTACAACATTTCATTGTGTTTTATAGTGATCCAAGGTTTACCAAGACGTTTAGTGAAGTCTTCACAAAAAATATTGATTTGGAGTTGATAATTAGATCATTTTATAATCTTCAAATAAATGGTTATTATAAGATAACAATTAAAACACTATATATTAAGGTATGATATTGTTTTATAATTTATATTGGTTATTGGGATCTATACCTTCCTCTAGTTGATTTTTTTATAATAATCGATTACAATTGAATCATTCAAATAGATCCTCATGAAGACAGTTATAGAATGATGTGTAGAGCTACAAAATGCTACACTGATGTTATATATTGAAATGTATTTTTCATGATACATACGATGAAATGAAAGTGTATTTTAGTGTCGTTTAGCAGCACATAAGTGAAACTCTAATGTCGATAGAAAATTTAAAATGATAGTAATAAACACAATCTATAATTTAATGTAGAATAGAAGGTGTTTCTGTGAATTTTTTTTGGGATAAAATAAGGGAATACTATTCCATATATATATTGGTCTTTTGGAAATTACTTTTTTTAAAGGGATGTAGCTTATCATTTGGATCTCTAACCAATCCTCTCTCACGTTCATGATGTGTTCCTTTTGTCATTGTGGAGGAAGTACATACATGATTAATCTAATGTGATGAACTCATAGGTTGTACCAATGGAGCAAGAATTTAATTATAAGGAAAATTATATACTGATTGTAGACAGTATTGATAATTTTTTACAATATAATTCCACTCATCTGGTTAATGTTTTGTGAAGAAACCAATGTCTTATGGAAGCTACATAGTAACCCACTGATGTGATGATGCCAATGCATCCTTATTTGTTTGTACCAAAGTGTTGTAATTTCACATGATAAATTAATTTTATGTGTGTTAAAATGTACAAAATATTTTTTTAGTAAATAATATTTTTATATAAATTAAATTTCATTGAATGCCAATGTTACCCACAAAATCACATTTTAATGAAACACAACACACTATTAAAATATTATTATTTAATATTACGATAATCACCGAGCCACATGAATTCAAGGTATGAATAGTATTAACTAAATCATGAAAATATATGTTTAAAAATTTTATATAAAATTAGTTTGTATAAGGCCAATTAATTATAAATGAAACTAAGAATCGAATGAAAATAAATGAAATCATTTTCTTAAAAATACATTTTTAGTGCACAATGAAATTTTACCTCAAAAACTAAATAAAATTCATTTTGGAGAACGATATGAATTAAATTTATATTTTATATAGTAAATCAACTATATAACCTAAATCTTATATTTTTTCTAAACCTTATATATGAATAAATCAAATTTTATGCTTTAATTTTTTTTTGAAAAACAAAGTTAGTCACATCTTGCAATATTATTTAAGAATTAATTTATGGAATTTCTTGAAAAAATAATTGAAATACAATACATAATATTTAAAATCAGAATGAATAAATTATTTTTTTATTTAATTTATGATAAAATTTATAATGGATAATATATTTTGTAAAAACTGAAAAATAAATGGTTTTATGATAAACTACATTTTCATTCAATGAAATTACTAGATAATTTTTTTGATAAAGTATTAGAAGTAAAATTATTGATATTATATATGTATTAATCAAATTGATGTAATATTATTAATTTTATTGAATTTTTTAATATATTATTTTAAACCTTTTCAAAATTGACTTTTTTGAATATTATTCATCATTTCTATTAGTACAATTTGAAATTGAAAATTTTAAATTCTATGAAAATAATTTATATAATTGAATTCTATATTTTTAATATTAAGGATTATTATTTTCTAATATGTTAATAATGAATTTTTACAATAATGATTAGTCAATATAGTAAAAATTAATTATCATGGTTATGGTTAAAATAGGCTTACTGGGGGTTAATCTATAATGATAACTATTTAGAAGAACATGAATTTTGAACAAAAACTATTTTAAAAAAATATTTATAGCTTATATCCTACAATTATTGATAATGTTATATTTTAGAGCCTTTTTGCTAGTGAAAATGTGGGTACACATCATTCTTTTTAAAAATTTGAAATGTGTTCTATCCCCTACTTATGAAATGTTGTCCGCACTCCTCTCATATTCGAACATGCAAAACCATTTACTTCAGAAAATATCTATTGAAATATATTCACTAATTTAATAACCACATATTTTATTAAATATTTTTATAGTAATCTCTTTTATTAAGGCTTTAGGTGTATACCTACAGTGGCTCTCAAATGAAAAGGAAAAATTCCTAAATCTATGTTCTTATTTTATTTCTCCATATACATCTTTTAGTTATTATTTCAGTGTGATTATATAATATAATAAAACCTTTATATAACTTATATTAATATGTTATTATGTTAATTGAAAAACCTATATCAATATCCTACTCTATCATATGGGAAACATAACCGTTGATTGTGTGTGTGGTGGGACACCGCCTAAAAAACAAATGTTATTTAGTCAACATCACCACATATAATTACTAGATATAATGATGAATTTAATTTTAATATAATATATTTATTATATTACAATACTAATTTAATATTAATATCAATCAAACTATCTTAACATCCAACCCATTGGAATACAATAATGTCTTTCGTGTATACAGTAAACTACGACCTTTCGAGCCGAAGCGATGCATTTTCAACATATTTTTTTCATTGATGGTAATATGTTTATGTAAAATTAATATATATTATATTTGGAATATAATTATTCTAATTTAACTATCATATCACATATACCTTCTTACTATCCACTCATTGGAAATATCATGACATCACTCATGTGTACGGAGGACTACCACCTCACAAATTAATGTGATTCATTTTTCAGTAATTATTTTCATGGATGGTAATAAATATAACATTAATAAATATATGTTTTATATTAATATAATCATAATGATTATTAAAAATTTAATTATTATTTAATTTCTCTTATTCTATCTCTTAAATGCATACATATGGTATATTGTCTCAATTAAGGGTGTATTTAATATTATATAACTACCTTTTATTGATTACTATTAATAAAATTATAGTTAACATATATAATATTTACATCATTTATAATAGTATGGAGAATATGGAACCACAATCAAAGTATATGGAACAAAAATACCAAATCCAAACATTCATGAAGAACAAAACAATTATTACCAGAAATATTAATTTAATAAGTAAATGTTAATAAACATGTAATAAATGTTCATAGGTAAATCATATCAGTTTTCAAATATATATTTATAGATATATAATTTTTTATCATAAAAATATATTTATTATTCAATATGTTTGAATGTGTAATAAGTATTTCAATAGTTAAATTAAGGTGTTTTCACCAAATTTGTCTTCTCTAGGACACATGTTATGTTAAAAACCAATATTATTTTATGAGGTGTATATACAACCTTTCGGACTGAAATATAATGATGTTATTTATTATCATGATGTTATATATTTAATCTAATGATATAATTTCTTGTGCCTTATGATTCAATGTTACCAAAGTGATATTGGATTTCTGTTACAATATCATCACATATCATGATTGTTCATGAATATTCTTCCATTGATGAAATATTATGATCAATCTCTCAAGAAACAATTATATATTATTTTAAGGATGTCATTTCTATATAATATTTTCTTCCTATAATTTTCTTATATTAGGTATATTTAATAGAGAGATAGTTTTTTATTAAACACCATCATTATTTCTCTATTCACCAAAAACCATGTTTTCTTCTATATCATGGTTTAATAATTTGTTATTTATAATGTCTAAAACATTATCTAAAAGATTTTTTAAATACATTTTTACCAAGGATTAATTTTTTACAATGTTTTTTAATATTAATCTTCATGTTGTATTTTGATGAAGCCGAAATTTTCTTTTATTGAAAATGATAAATAAATCTTTTCTAATGTGCACGAAATTAAAATACCTCAAGCCGTCATGACCAAAAAATGTTTTAGAACATAAATTATAGGTCTCAAAGATTATTTTCAAAGAAATGGATTTTTAAAATTCTATAAGATAATAATTTCTTCAAAATGGAAGGTATGTTTTCTCATGATTTGTTTTAAATGATTCCATTATATGTTTCCAAGGTTAATTTCCCTGTAAATGATTTCAAAAACATTTAATGTTTTAAATTGTTTTTTTTGTGTAAAGGATATTTTCCATAAGAAACGATCCATGGGAGATTTCATAATAATTTTCCATATATGAAAACATCATTTGATATAAACGAAGAATTATTGGGGATATTATGTAACACCCCGAGCTTCCAAGATATGCTTCTCATTCAATAATGTAATAGCTTGCATTGTACGCAACATCGAGTTCTAACACACTGCAACTAATCAAAGTAGCCGTTATGAATAGTAATAACCACTTTTTAAATTTATAGAAATTTTATATTTCAAAATGGACTTCATTTTTGTATTCCTAATATTGAAATTAGCCTATGTTGAATTTTTTGTAATTTTCTGAGAACTTCAAAATTTTTATGAATACTGAAAAATACATAAAACAAATTTTTTAATCAAAATAATTTATAGTGATAAGTTATACTATTTAGTGGTTTTAAAGTATAATTATAATATATTTTTACCATTTTATCCAATGGTGGTCATTAGAATTAATTTAACATTGAAATTGGACATAAACAATTGCCAATCTTTTGATATAAATTGTTTATTAAAAACACGCTATTTGTTGTGACAACAGATATTAATTATAAAATTAATTAATGAAACTTATATGTTTGGAATTTTTTAAAATATACATCATTTTTTAATTCGGAATATCAATTATTGATTAGGGTGAAATTTTGGCATTGTTCTGAAAAACTTCAATTTTTGATGAATAGTGAAACCACTAAGTGGTAGTTAAATAACCGATTTTTCGTTTAAATGAAATATTACCACTTCTGTGATTTGATTTTCAAAAATCTGACATACATGGTTGTCATTAAGAAGTAAAATGTGGTTCAATGAGATTAAAATAATTTTTTGATGAATAGTAAATTTTAAGTTCTTAATCGCGATTAGAGGTAATTAGTGTAGTTTAAGGTAAAAATAATGTTTTAATAATATGAGATGAGCTTGACACATGTCCTACCCTCATTTGATGTGCCATGGATGACCAAGACAATCCATGGGTCAGCTTGGGGACCCCATGGAGCCACTTTAGTTGGAAAATGACATAAATACCTTTTATTTAATGTTAATGTAAAAAATGACACAAACATGAAATGTTTTACTAAAACAATTTTTACATGGGGTTATACAAGTCATATTTTTTATTATAAATAGTCATCAGAAAGATAAAAAGATTTCCTACATCATAGTAATTTTTTTACAATTTTTTGTCATTAAATAAATTAAATTATTTATGACATCATGATGATGCAGCGAAGACCTCATTATCTAACGATTTAAATAAAATGAGAAGATAATGTAAAATCCAAGGCATACACTTGTCCAAAGCCTATTGGATGAGGAGATTTCGAAAACGTATCACCTTAGCCTCGAATTATACATGTGTGGGACCTTTAGAATCCGAAAAGCATTGTATAATAGAATAACATTTCATTACTTTCCAAAAGTGCCCCTCCTCTCCACTTATAAAAGGCCCCCACCACTCCCACCTTATTCACACCTTCAAGCCATTTGGCTTGGCCAAACTCTGCCCAAATACTCTCCCAACATCTCTCACCTACTCCTAGAAGCCTCACTTTGGGCAGAATTCTTCCCAAGGAAGCCTTTGTCTCAAATCAAAAAGAGTTACCCGATTTTTTAGGTAATGTCTTCTCTAATGTTGTTTTGTTTTATTTTGCTTCTCCAACCCCTTAAACTCTTTTCATTCCATTATTTTGTAACAACAGAAGTATCTAAAATATACTAGGATGTTGTTATGATAAGGATTTGGTTTACACTTACACACACCTTTGTCTAATGGTTAAAGAACATACTGTTTCTGTGGGTGGCGAAATACTGCCTCATGAAACGATGATTGTTCAAATTCTTTTAACACCTATAATGGTGGCCATTTTGATGACACTATTTTCATATATGATTTATATATTATGTTTATTTTTTCCTTATGCTTCTCTATTTCTCATTTACGGAATACACTATGATTTCCATTATGGGTAAACGCGATAATTTCATTTTAGGAAGTGCGAACTACCGCCCCCTCAAAGTGATGTGAATCGTTAATGCCATATGTGGGATGTATAAAGGATGGAGTAAATGATATTATATATGATATTATACTGGAACTATATTATACCTTATATAATTATGATTTCATTCCATTAAATATGAAATAGAAATGAAAGTAGCGTTCTTGCGTACGTACGGCTTACCGTCTCCATGAACGGTGCATTTCATTTCTTACCTCTAAATGTTACGTAATATTATGAATGAATGTATATACTGGATATATATGATATATATGACATCTAAATCATAAATATAATTCTGGAGATAATGGATATTCTACCACATAAACAACTTGTAATTATAATAAGTTTATTGGTGACTGAAGTACCAAAGATCGACAAAACAACCGTTATTAACTTAAATAATTACATAATGTTCATAACATAGTAATAAGTGATATAAAAGGAATAATGAACATAAAAAATGTTCTTAAGTAAATATAAATTAACTCTAGTTTATTATTCAGGAGGTTAAAGAATGGTCGAGTCAGGACAAGACGCAAGGTAAGGGAATTTCTTAACCCAACTTCCATTATTTGGGTTAATCTCCTACTTTCAAATTATGTCATGATATTATTATTTCTTATTTTGTATTATTTATGTGTACCTATAGTGAATACACATAATAGATCTATTTTATTTTAAAAATGATCTTTTTAAGGACTTCGTCTTAATCTCCTTTCATTGAGGCATATTTGGTTTTATACACAACTTTCTTTTATACGGTGTATAAACCCCTTTGACTTTTACGTTTATTCAAAAGGTATCTTTTTTATACGAAACATTTTACTAAACGACAAAAATCGAATGTTTTTATTTCCGTACTTATGCGGCAACAATGACTTCTCTGCCGCCATGACCATTATTTGAGTTTCAGCTTCCTCTACATGCCATAATTTTTTTTAATGAAAAATAAATACAAAGTTTTAACTTTCTTTTATTTTGGTATTGAAAATGGTTTTGAAAGCGTTTTTATTATATCAATGTGTTGTATTGGTATCTTGTGATTGAAATGTGGAAATGTTATGTTTCCTTTATGCATGTTTTATGTGATACGATTATGTTATGGTTAAACCTATTCATATGAGGAATGCATTGGACTTAATAAGTGACGGGTGGAGCCCGCTATAGCTCCTCGATGCATCGGTAGGTCTCATGAGACAACTAGATGTGGAATTGGCCGAGGCCCTTTCCCCATTTTATTTGTGATTTTGGTCGAGGCCTTAATCATTTTAGACGTCTTGGCCGAGGCCTTGACAAAATGTTTCAGAATGTCTGGCATTATGTATTCCATCATTATGAAAGTGGTTATTGATATTTCATGTGATTATTCGACCCGTAGAATATCCATGTGAAGAAGTAAATGGAATTATCTCATTTTACTTCTACCATATTATGTTGATGTTCATGTTTAAAAGGCTTTTGTTTTAGTTATACAATGCCTTAAATGTTTATGTTTATTTATGAAAGCTTCCGCAATATTGTTATCCTTACTGAGCATCTGATCTCACCCCTTTCAATGTTTTAATATTTTCCAGGATGTGAAGAAGTATTTTATGAATGACCTGCAGGGATAGTCATAAGAGGATATGAGTGTGGACTATGAAGACTTTGTTATTAGTTTTTCACTTTATGATGTAATGTAACATTTATGAATGTATCTAGTGTTTCCAAGGCTACTAAACTAATCGGTCTTTCGAGACATGATCTTTTGTGATCATGCCAATGTTACGAAGTAATGCACCGACTCTGGGTAGCTGGGGTCAGGGCGTTATAGTTGGTATCAGAGTAAGTTTAGTACTAACCTTGGAAGCTAGATTTAGATAAACTCTGACTAGAGCACATAGCCCGAAGATAGACTTTAAGGATTAGTATAGAAGAACTTCCTATAATTTTGGTATTATAGAGATTTTGTGAGTTTTCCGAGCAGTACGTCCCTGTCTGGATACGAGCAAGTAGAGGCGACTCTGGCACAGATGTACCTAGGGGTAAAACCCGAAAACACCGCTTTGAGCTAGACACGAACGGGAACTGGTGCACGACAACGGGCCTTGCTGCACACTTGGTTATGACACTCCCGGGGGATATGCTTTGGATAATTCTCATTTTATTTATAAACCACTATTAAGGGTTATGAGTATATACTTCCTCAAAGAAAACATTTTTATGGATTATATCCATAAATAGTTCAATTTATGTTAAGTATCTTACAAGTATGGAATTATGTATTTTGATTTATAAACTATTATAGTTTATGCCATTTTTTAGAAATGGCGCCCAGTTGAAGGAATGGAAACCGTATCAATGCATGCACTCCATGTAGGGATTGACCTCCTGCTCAAGATAATTATTGTGGAGCTGGAGATACAACTGGTGCTGATCAAATTATTACCATACTGGGACAACTCACTCAGGTTATGAATAATAACCTTACTTGTATGGAGCACCCTGATCCGCAACGTGGAGGATCAATGTTAGACCGCTTCATGAGGCAACAACCACCAACATTTAATGGGGGTACAAATCCATTAGTAGCTGAGCAATGGATAAACTCATTAGAGAAAATATTCCACGCCTTGGGGAGTAGTGAAAGGGAAAAGGTTATCATGACAGTTTACCGCCTCACTAGAGATGCTGATCAATGGTGGTCATTGATTCAAAACACAAAGGAAGATGATGACATATCGAATATGGAATGGAGGGAGTTCAAAGATCTTTTCTTAGAAAAATACTTTCCTCATGACCATAGAGCAGATATGGAAAGGCAATTTCAGAGTCTGAAACAAAAGGAGGATGAGAATGTCCCAAAGTATGAGGCCAACTTTACAAGGTTAGCGAGGTATGTAGCAGATTATATACGTAACCCAAGTGGTAAGATTGATTGTTTCTTTGATGGGTTAAAACCATTTCTCCGTCGAGCTTTAGTATCAAAATCATTCTCAACCTACGAAGATATTGTCTCATGTGCTATCAAGACAGAAAAGGAATTCTCTAAGTCTTATGACAACAAAGTAATGCAAGAGAAGAAGAGAACGGTGGAACAAGAGACAGATAAAGGGAAAAAGGGAAAGAAGGATTTTCCATTATGTGATAATTGTGGGAAGAATCACCCTGGTACTTGTCTAAAAGGAATGGGATTTTGTTATAAATGTGGGGAAAAAGGTCACCAGGCGTGTGATTGCAAGGGAAAGAAAGAGGCTATCAATGTTGAATGCTACAATTGTAGGGAAATGGGGCATTATGAAAATGAATGCCCTAAGCGTCAGGGAAACTTACCTCAGAAAAGGCCAAGGGATCAAGGACAATCTTATGCTGTTACTACAGTTGAAGCAAAATAATTAATGTATTGGTGCCTTTGGACTAATGGATTATATTCTGGTTATTATAATAATCTGATATATATATATAAGGATTGTACTTCAGTACTTGTTGATTTCAGTAAGGTTTTAATATGATGAAGGTAATTATATTTTTAGTATGTGACAATAAGAGAAACTTTACTTTGTTTGGGGAATCTGATAAATTGATTTTGGAATTAAGAGACCTTTTAGAGAAAGTCTGCACAGAGGTATTTTGGATAACTATAAAGGTTGGAGTGGATTAATTTGATATTTGGATAGTATTGTTTAAGGTTAAAAATTTATGAAGATTATTTTTGAATATTATAATACTATAGTTTTAGGAAAGGACAACCTGCAGGGTGGGGCATAACCCGTCGGGTCGGACAAAGCTGCAGGAATCGAACCCACAATCATAGTGCGACATGCCTTTATTTCCTACCACTAGCCTACAGGAAGTCCCTGGTTATTACAAAATAATTTTACTAATCTAAATGCTATGTGTTAACATTTGGAACCTTATACAATTAGGATAAGTATAATATTTTTGAGTTCTATTATCTTTTTGAGTGAAAGATGAGTTGAAGGTTGAAACTCTAATTGTCAAGCATAAATATATATATACCTATCTCTTATTCAATGAATAAATTAATTCTTAAACTTTAGTAAAGGGATATTAAAACAAAAAAATGTGTTATCCTAATACCTTATGTCTTGTTGAACTGATGATATTTTAAATCAACATAAATTGAAGTCTTTGAGGCCCTCAATTTGACAGTTGATTGTGATTGATGACCTCAATCACTCCCTACAAATATTTACGTTTTTCCTCCAATTATATGTCTTTAATTGCCACCAATATTCTCCTAATCGAGATCATAATTGGGTGGTGACCTTTTCATTTCCCTTTCCCTCTTATTAAGGCTAAATTTTATTAATCTTATTTCCGATGTGGGTTTTCCACAAAGGTATTTTCTCTTTTCAACCTTTTATTTACAAAGAAAAATTTCAAATTGCGAGGACGAAATTTATTGAAGGAGGGGAGAATGTAACACCCCGAGCTTCCATGATACGCTTCTCATTCAATAATGTAATAGCTTGCATTGTACGCAACATCGAGTTCTAACACACTACAACTAATCAAAGTAGCCGTTATGAATAGTAATAACCACCTTTTAAATTTATAGAAATTTTATATTTCAAAATGGACTTTATTTTTGTATTCCTAATATTGAAATGAGCCTATATTGAATTTTTTTGTAATTTTCTGAGAACTTCAAAATATTTATGAATAGTGAAAAATACTTAAAACAAATTTTTTAATCAAAATAATTTATAGTGATAAGTTATACTATTTAGTGGTTTTAAAGTATAATTAGAATATATTTTTACCATTTTATCCATTGGTGGTCATAATAATTAATTTAACATTGAAATTGGACATAAACAATTGCCAATCTTTTGATATAAATTGTTTATTAAAAACACGCTATTTGTTGTGACAGCGGGAATTAATTATAAAATTAATTAATGCAACTTATATGTTTGGAATTTTGTAAAATAGACATCATTTTTGAATTCGGAATATCAATTATAACTTAGGGTGAAATTTTGGCATTGTTCTGAAAAACTTCAATTTTTGATGAATAGTGAAACCACTAAGTGGTAGTTAAATTACTGATTTTTCGTTTAAATGAAATATTACCACTTCTGTGATATGATTTTTAAAAATCCGACATACATGGTTGTCATTAAGTAGTAAAATGTGGTTGAATGAGATTAAAATAATTTTTTGGTGAATAGTAACGTTTAAGTTCTTAATCGCGATTAGAGGTAATTAGTGTAGTTTAAGGTAAAAATAATGTTTTAATAATATGAGATGAGATTGACACATGTCCTACCCTCATTGGATGTTCCATGGCCGACCAAGACAATCCATGGGTCATCTTGGGGACCCCATGGAGCCACTTTAGTTGGAAAATGACATAAATACCTTTTATTTAATGTTAAAGTAAAAAATGACACAAACATGAAATGTTTTATTAAAACAATTTTTTACATGGGGTTATACAAGTCATATTTTTTATTATAAATATTAATTGGAAATCTAAAAAGATTTACTACATCATAGTATTTTATTAATAATTTTTAGAAATTAAATAAATTAAATTATTTATGACATCATGATGATGCAGCGATGACCTCTTTATTTAACGATTTAAATAAAATGAGAAGATAATGTAAAATCCAAGGCTTACACTTGTTCAAAGCCTATTGGATGAGGATATTTCGAACCCTTATCACCTTAGACTCGAATTATACAAGTGTGGGACCTTTATAATCCGAAAATCATTGTATAATAGAATAACATTTCATTACTTTCCAAAAGTGCCCCTCCTCTCCACTTATAAAAGGCCCCTACCACTCCCACCTTATTCACACCATCAATCCATTTGGCTCGGCCAACCTCTGACCAAATACTCTCCCAACATCCCTCACTTACTCCTAGAAGCCTCACTTTGGGCATAATTCTTCCCAAGGAAGCCTTTGTCTCAAATCAAAAAGAGTTACCCGATTTTTTAGGTAATGTCTTCTCAAATGTTGTTTTGTTTTATTTTGCTTCTCCAACCCCTTAAACTCTTTTCATTCCATTCTTTTGTAACAACAACAGTATCTAAAATATACTAGGATGTTGTTATGATAAGTATTTGGTTTACACTTACACACACCTTCATCTAATGGTTAAAGAACATACTGTTTCTGTGGGTGGCGAAATACTACCTCACGAAACAATGATTGTTCAAATTCTTTTAACACCTATAATAGTGGCCATTTTGATGACACTATTTTCATATATGATATATATATTATGTTTATGTTTTCCTTATGCTTATTTATTTCTCATTTATGGAATACTTTATGATTTCCATTATGGGTAAACGCGAGAATTTCATTTTAGGAAGTGCGGACTACCGCCCCCTCAAAGTGATGTGAATCGTTAATGCCATATGTGGGATGTATAAAGGATGGAGTAAATGATATTATATATGATATTATACTGGAACTATATTATAGCTTTATATAATTATGATTTCATTCCATTAAATACGAAATAGAAATGAAAGTAGCGTTCATGCGTACGTACGGCTTACCGTCTCCATGAACGGTGCATTTCATTTTTTACCTCTAAATGTTACGTAATATTATGAATGAATGTATATACTGGATATATATGATATATATGACATCTAAATCATAAATATAATTCTGGAGATAATGGATATTCTACCACATAAACAACTTGTAATTATAATAAGTTTATTGTTGACTCAAGTACCAAAGATCGACAGAACGACCGTTATTAACTTAAATAATTACATAATGTTCATAACATGGTAATAAGTGATATAAAAGGAATAATGAACATAAAAAAGGTTCTTAAGTAAATAGAAATTAACTCTAGTTTATTATTCAGGAGTTTAACGAACGGTCGAGTCAGGACAAGACGCAAGGTAAGGAAATTTCTTAACCCAACATCCATTATTTGGGTTAATCTCCTACTTTCAAATTATGTCATGATATTATTATTTCTTATTTTGTATTCTTTATCTGTACCTATAGTGAATACACATAATAGATCTATTTTATTTTAAAAATTATCTTTTTAAGGACTTTGTCTCAATCTCCTTTCATTGAGGCATATTTGGTTTTATACACCACTTTCTTTTATACGGTGTATAAACCCCTTTGACTTTTACGTTTATTCAAAAGGAATCTTTTTTATACAAAGCATTTTACTAAATGAAAAAAAGGGAATGTTTTTATTTCTGTACTTATGCGGCGACAACGACTTCTCTGCCGCCGTGACCATTATGTGAGTTTCGGCTTCCTCTACAAGCCATCATTTTTTTAATGAAAAATAAATACAAAGTTTTAACTTTCTTTTATTTTGGTATTGAAAATGGTTTTGAAAGCGTTTTTATTATATCAATGTGCTGTATTGATATCTTGTGATTGAAATGTGGAAATGTTATGTTTCCTTTATGCATGTTTTATGTGATACGATTATGTTATGGTTAAACCTATTCATATGAGGAATGCATTGGACTTAATAAGTGACGGGTGCAGCCCGCTATAGCTCCTCGATGCATCGGTAGGTCTCATGAGACAACTAGATGTGGAATTGGCCGAGGCCCTTTCCCCATTTGATTTTTGATTTTGGCCTAGGCCTTAATCATTTTAGACGTCTTGGCCAAGGCCTTGACAAAATGTTTCAGAATGTCTAGCATTATGCATTCCATCATTATGAAAGTGGTTATTGATATTGCATGTGATTATTCGACCAGTAGAATATCCATGTGAAGAAGTAAATGGAATTATCTCATTTTACTTTTGCCATATTATGTTGATGTTCATGTTTAAAAGGCTTTTGTTTTAGTTATACATTGCCTTAAATGTTTATGTTTATTTATGAAAGCTTCCGCAATATTGTTATCCTTACTGAGCATCTGAGCTCACCCCTTTCAATGTTTTAATATTTTCCAGGATGTGAAGAAGTATTTTATGAATGAACTACAGGGATAGTCAAATGAGGATATGAGTGTGGACTATGAAGACTTTGTTATTAGTTTTTCACTTTATGATGTAATGTAACATTTATGAATGTATCTAGTGTTTCCAAGGCTACTAAACTAATCGGTCTTTCGAGACATGATCTTTTGTGATCATGCAAATGTTACGAAGTAATGCACCGACTCTTGGTAGCTGGGGTCGGGGCGTTACATATTATTTTATGATACCATTATTATTATTTATCTAGATGTTTTAATCTCTTATGTAAAAATGTTTCTGAATATTTTTTATTTTAAACATGTAATTATAAGATGAAATGTTAAAGAAAAACAATTTCATTTCTTGAGTGATGATATGATGAATATTATATGAATTCTATTTCATTTCATGATTTTATATTTGATGAATGATTTATAACACCCAGTTCATTCCTTCGGTATTGATAAAATGAATGATTTATAACCATATCGAAGACATATGCATGAATTGAATTTTGTTATTGGTGGGACGAATATGTTCATCCAAAACATTAGGTAAATATTATTATCTCAAGAGATAAATCTTTTTTAATGGGGTGTGAAACATGTTCTTATGGTACATTTTCCACTAGAATAGTATTGAGAGTGAACCTTGACTACTACGATGGTTTAGGGAGGGAAAAACTGCCCTTTGATAGATTTAGAAATTATCATTTATTAATATGGAAATGACTTTCAATGATTATGTGTATAAAATAATTCCCACTCTTATGGAAATGTTATACTCTCATAGATCATTTTTATTAATTTTTTTTGATTCATGTATTATGAGCTGCCAATATTTATTAAATAAATGATGATTTTTATTTTTCATATATAGTTTATAATTATAAAATATCATTCTTGTGTTATCATACATTTAGGCTCACACAATATTTATATATTTTTATTATTTAACCGTACTGGCCATCTACTGCCACCATTTCAAAGGATTATTTTCCTATGTAATGAAAATATGTATTATATTTTATTTTATTATGAATGGTTATAGTTATGAGAATATAATTTTGAGATTATGTAGAACTCTTATAGTGAAGTTATTTTTTTCCAAGGCTCTAAAGGAACCAGTCCTTTATTTTTAAATTTATTTATATATGGTAATTAATATTCATCTTAAAATATTTATTATTGATGTATGAAAATAATGTGTCTTTATACCTACCAATAAAACTAATAGATAAATTATAGTGGTCATCTTTAAAATAATATTATTCCATTACTTGTTTGCAATCATTGTTGTATGTATTCTAGGCTATCAAGCATAACATCAATTTCCAAAAACCATTGGTGATACATTACCCCCAATTAATAAATATTGTCCTCTTAATTTTAACATTACCCTGATAATTAATGGTTGTAAAAATTAATTTATCTCTTTTCAATTCCCACATTGTAAAGATTATAATTAAAAATTCCTCTTGATAAGAGTGAAAAGGATGTATGAAGGTCATCTGGAATTACACTTACTATGTTTGAAAATAGTATAGAATTAATGGGATATAGAGATTTGGAAATGGAAGAAATGTGTAGTCCCAAAATAATGATGGGGAATGAAAATGATCATTGATCACAATAATGTAAATGATGTGGTTAATGTCTACATCCACAAAACCATAAACCAAATATGTCTAAAAACATTTTTTTATTGTAAATAAACATAATAGGTTTACATTTGCTTTTGAAATGAAATTTTATAGAATTAAGGAATTAATTTCAAACTAGATAGAGAATATATGTAAATATAATTAATTTATATGTTAAATTTAATCCTTTAATCAAACTGCAACCTAATTTTACCATTTTATCCAAACAATTATTATTAATGGTTAATTTTTCATACATGATGTAATGAAATAAACATTTAAAGGATGATAATAAATTTAAATGCTTATTTATGACCATAAAAATATCATTATACAATCAGTAAAATGAAGATTGTTTTCACATAGTATGAAAATTTCAAAAAATATTAAAGCATCATATTATAAAATAATACATTAATCTAAAAAATTTATCATTAATCCCCAATGTTCAAACTAAATTATTCTAGAAATAATTTACCATATATATGAAAAAACATAATACCCTCAACATAAATGTGGGTTTTAACCAAAATGTATATTTGATAAATTTCATATTATATTTCAAAAAAGATATTAATATCCTTCAAAAATAATTGTAATCATTTAACCACCAAATCAAATTTCAATGTCATGTTAATCTATATGATAAAATTTGTTTTCACAAAACTAAATCAATATATAATATCATATAAAACATAAGGGTTATCAATTCATTTATTTTTTATCAACAAAGTATAAGGTCACAGATTACATTATACAAGGGGTTTATATATACTAAAAAAATAATACATCTCCAGAATTGTCATTAATCAGTTAAGATATCATCACAAAAATCATACTAATTGGTGTCTAAGACACTAAATTTGTGATCAAAATAAATATAATATTCCCATTATTGAAACCATATCATTTAAGATAACCTATAATGAAAAAAATTATAAACTCAAGAGATATAAAAAACATTCTCTACAAAGAACTACAACAACCTCAAACTCAATCGCCTGGATCGAGTGCTAAAACATGATATTTGCAGTTTTTGAATTTGATACCAATAAATGTTACCCAATTTTATAAATCAAAACTATACTACATGAAAAATGAAATAAGGGATAATTACCCATGGACCCTACAATGTTAGTGTTTTAGAGTATTAGAGAAGACTCTTCCATAAATTACCATTATTTCAATGGTGGTTCCTGTTCTATATCCATATTTTCATAATCCATATATAGTCATAAAAATCACTTAAAAATTAATAATGTTATAATAAATTTTATAGAGAAATCATTTAATCATCATTTATTATAATATAAGGAATGGTAAACAAATGAATTGTGATATAAAATGCCATGTTAGGGTAAATATAAGAATCCATAGTTGAATGAAATTGTTGTGTGTGAGAGGATCATATGTGAATAATGATGTAATAAATGATCATGATCATAACATAATAATATTCATAAAAATAAATACCTAGATCATTAAACAAGTGGAATGAAATTAATCCTTGAAAATTTAAAGAGTCATGAGAATTAACAATATTGAGTAGTTTGATTTCAGACATGATCCAAGAATGAATTTAAAATGAATTTCAAGCATAAAGATAAAATGCTTCCATCATTGAAACATTCTATTTATAAACTATTTTAAACCCATGCAATAAATAACTAGTGTTTGGTAGCATCCATAAGAGAACACCATTAGAAACTCCCTCCTTCATTTCTTTCGGGATAATGAATAATACCAAATGCATTGTAGATCTATATGGGGAACCCCTTAATATAATATATATCAGTATCACTTGTCACTATATATGTTCACCAATAATATAAGCTATATTAGGCTGACATGGTTCTATCTTAGTGCACACATCCTATAAGCTATTTTGGGCCAAATAGATGTGATCCTAGTACACCCATTGTAAATTCATATATTATTATCACCCATGAGCTATAATGGGGGTCAAGATTTTTTATAACATATATCAGAGTCACCCATGTCCATAAAATGGTCTCAATCATTTTTATAAACAATTTTCAATAAACATAACATTAATATAGTACATTGAAATTCCATATAGTCAAAAAAAACATATAAAAAATGCATTAATCATATTATAACATGGCCAAATCATGGAAATGAGATGGGTTCCATGAAAATATATTTCAAATAATCATAATCATTCATGTGAAATAACTAGGATGGTAACATAAAAAAATTCCCTCAGGGGAGCATAGGTAACATCAAGTTTTATTGATGTTGATGAATGAAAATACAATTAAGAGGTCATTAAAACATTTTTGATGAAACTAACCTTTTCATTCTAAAAACAATTTCAAATGATAAATATTAAAAAATATTGTGAAAATACATTTCAATGAAGGAAACATATTAAAATTTAAAATTAATACATAAAATTTTGAAAGTTCGTAATGATAGAAAATTCCATTCATGTAGAGTATGTTAAATCCAAGATACATTAAAAATTTCAATAAAAAAATCAATATGAATCTTGTTTTGAAAATTATAGGAATGTTACTTTTAAAGTATTTAGTGGAAATATAATCATGAAACGTTGTTACATTAATCAATAAAATAAGAAATAATTTCATTTAAACATGGATTTGGAAGAAAAATGAATTTCAATTTAATAGAATAATAATGCAATATTTTCTTGAAAATATTTTATCAATCACTTTTCATTCTAATGATATTAAAATGGTACTATAAATTTAATAACCCATGTAAAAAGGATAAAATTAAATTGTTTTATTAAAAAACCATAATATAATTTATTTAAAAATAAATTTAGGCATAAACGCTCCTGAATAAAATGAACTTGTCAAATAAACCCTTACCAATTTTGTATGATTTTATTCGTAATCTCCCTAAATCGAATACAACAAAATAGAAAAATAAATTTTATGAATATTAAGAGATAAAAGATATATCATATCAATATTTCATTAGATATATCCCATAAAATGATATAGGTGTGTATTATAAAAAGTATCCTGAAGAAGACAATTAATGTTGAGAAACTGTTACAATAATCATAACATTGAAGTGAGAATTAATGAATGAGTTGATTTTGTGTATAAAATACTAACCAACATAAAATAATTTGAAATAAATCATATGATAAAAGATAATACATAATAAAATAATATATTAATACCAAATACAGTAGAGATGTGATATTATCCTATAAATTGAAATTATGTGGTGAATGTTTTTATCCCTTGGTAGCATTGTTGTCAGAACCACCTGGATTTAATAATTTAAATTGAAACATAGAATTCCATGATATATAAATAATTAATGAATATAAATTTAAAATTTTATTTACATATAATTGATAATGTATATTACATTTATATCATTATAATATTCCGCAATTAAATAAAATTGATATGATTCTTTTACCTCGAGTCCATAAATTCCATGTTTGTATTTTATGTCAATTATATTATTTTTTAACAAATATTTTTGGTTTTAATTACTTATACTAATGTAATTTATATTACTTATTAAAATGACATATTTTATTATGTAATTAGGTAATTCTGTGTCATGTGTTTTGGTGATGTTTGGTTCATTCATTGAAAATATATTTGGTGTGTTGAACAAGGCCAAAGAAGTTATTATAACAAGTTCTCCAAAATAATAATTTTAATTTAACAATATTCATTATAAAAAATAATTATTTTAAAATCACTCAAAAATGGTTATGAGAAATGAACTACACTAGGAAAATGATTGTAAAATTTTAATAATAAATAATGATAATAATATCTAATATATCATATTAATTCATTAAATATATATATATATATATATAATGAATGTAAGTTAGTGATAAAAAAATAATCACATTGCTTCGTGTAGGTGGTATTCCACACATACGAATTAACGAAATTATGATTTTTTAGTGGGTAGACATGTAAGAATAAAAATTATATATTATATTTTAATATTGATAAATTTGTTACAAATATCATAATTATTTCATATATATATAATATATTTTTAAATTTTCCTTATTGGCTTAAATTTAATGCCATAGTGAAGAACAAATCGCATCACTTTATGAGGTTTCAGTTTAAGTTAAACACAATCAACAATAATATATCCATCCTAAAAAAGATAGTAAAAATATATGTGTCATATAAAAATTTTAAAAGTATAATTATTTTACAAATATATTATATATATATTAATTTCATTATTATTACCTACCTGAATAGAAGGTGATGGAAAATTAATTACATTGGTACGGAATGTTTTAGTCTACTGCACATATGAATGATGTTTTTGTTTCCCATTTGAGGGAGGATGAGACATATTTAGGTTATAAAATTAACATAATTGATTCTAAATAAATTTGGTATAATTTTTATATTTCATATGAATAAATTAAAAATATTTGAATAAGTGGGAAGAAGAAATAAAATAAAAATTTTAGGTTAAGTACGACACCACTTCATCAGATAACCTCATTAGGTTACCACCAAAAGATATATTATGATGAATTTACTATCAAAATAGAGGATTTATGTCATGGGTTGGGAATTATGTAATATATTTTCGATGTTTTATAAATATAATTATATTTTATGGTGTGAATAAGAGAGGAAATTGTGTGGCCTTTGATAAATATGGTGAGTGGAATACTTTAAAATTTTTCATAGAAGAAGATGTAAACATGTTTTCCACATTAAAAAAGGAGAAAAAAAGAACCATTACAGATAAATAGAACATATAGGCTATAATTATGTCAAAAAAATAAATATTATAATTTTTTCTAGGCCAGTTTAACCATGATCATTTTTTGATTAACCCCACATAAACCAGTTTTCACCTAAACTATGGTCAACTTTTTTTAGAATTTTCACTATTGATTTTGTTAAAAAAAATATGTTGTCCTTATTATATTAGAGAAATTTATTTAATTAAAAACATATAATCCATTTTACCAAATTTAATTCCATGTCGTGGTAGGATTTAATTTAAATAAATAAAATCATCAGAAGTGATGAAAACTAATTTTTAAACTAATATCCTTAAGATGTTTAAAATCAAGATTACTAAAATGAAAAGAATTTAATTATGGTTTAACAAATAATAATTATTTGTTTTGAAATAAAACACAATGAATAATTGGGATTTCAAATTAATTAAATTATTAGAATGAAATGATTATTTTACAATAATTTTTTATTTTTAACTATTCACTGAAAAACTAATATTTTTTAAAAATTAAAAAACAAACCATAATGTTATTTGGATATGATTGTTTAGAAAATGAAGTAAATTTTATCAAATATTTTTTTTAATGTTTTAAAAATTAATCATTATATTTTCTATAAAATAATAAGAAAAATAATTTTTTATGAAAAAACATTTTTAATGAACAAAACTACTTTTCTAAAAATTTGTTTTTTATTTACTAGGAATATAAAAACAAATTTATATTATGTTGGAAATTTATATATATCATAATGTAGTTAATAAAACATATACCTTTAAATTTAACAATAAGTATAATATTCGTATATAAAATAATATTATTTCAAAGTTCGTTTAGGATCAGTGTTGTGTGTATTATACGCAATCTAGCATAAATTGATTTTTAAAAATCCTGTGGTTTTGAAAATAAAAAAGGGGGAAAACCATATAACTTCATGATCTCCTATACATATATCATACCCATATATTTGATATTAGTTATGATTCTAATCAGAATAAAATGGGCGGACTTTATAAACTAATGAATCAACACACATATATGAAATTTCCCTCAAAGAGTCCTTGGGAATCCAACGAAAAATCGGATTGAATAAAAACCCATTTCAAAATTGAAACTAGCAGAGGATGATGAAGACTATAGGGTTTTAGTTTCACTACATTTATCTTCTCTATGGTGTTACAATGTGACATTATATGTATAATTTCACGCTTTATGGATGCCTGTGACAATTCCAGTCTCACATAATAATACTTATTTTTAGTTCTCTCATGACCGACCCATGGAGAACAATGATAATAAATAAAACCAAACTCATAAATGATTTTTTGACAAAAAATTTAGACCCAATAAGAATAAGAACATGTGAAGGTAGAGGGTAATAAGAAATGGTATCCCTGCCTTAAACGGTTTCTCAAATTCCCCAGAATTCTTTATCACTCAGCTAATCCTATAGAATACACTAATAGAGAGATGATTATAAAATAATTTTAATTATAAACATATATAAAATTTCCTCATGAGCATGTATATGAAATTTATTAAAGAGTCCCATAATGTTCTACTAATTCATTGAATCTAAAAATTCATATTTTTTAACATTCCTACTAGGGTATTGGTGACGTTTATGTTGAAAATATAAATAGATTGTACCAAAAACATTTTTTTGAGATTCAATTATTTCACAAATAAAGTTATAAATTAAAATAATAAGGTTAGAAGATACTATGAAACATTACTTAAATAGATTGTTCCCACAAAATTTATGCACATTCATTACTTCAGAATGTTAGAAATCATTAGTGGGGTAAATCATTTCATGAATTTGAAGATGGAGACTTACATAGGACACAACATAGCCATATTTCCAGATCACAAAACCCAAAACAAAAATTTAGTACTCATTTTATATCACATACCAATTACTAGGATTAAGAATGACTAATATAGGATCCATTTTCAAAATATTTTTAAATTCACCAAAATAAGAAAAAAAATTTAAATTCATGGTGATTTTATCCCCCTTTGGGATAATAGCATTAAATGGTGAGGCCAAGCTTTTGAAATCAATAAGGAACCACAATTAATTAACAACAAGACCATGAAATATCTCATAATAAAATAAATTATGTAGATCCTCCAATTACCAGACAACCATCACCCTCTCAAGATCAACTAATAGTCGATATTGAGATATAAAATACCCCAAGTGCTTGACTTCCGGGATTACATAAATTTCATTTCATATGGCATAAAAAATGGTGACTCCTTCAATTTTCCAAAAATAAAATCAAATGGTGCTCATTATCATGCACAAATTTTAAGTAAACCATAATATCCTCAATGATTGAAACAATAAAAGAATCGAGAGACTAATAGAATATCTAGTTCATCATATGTATAAAAACTAAATGAGTTTTAGTCTATCAAATCCTAAATAAAAGGTATTTGTAAAGGAAATATACGTTCCTGAAATCCATATTTTGTATAGAAGGATCTAGAAAAATATTTTGATGATAACCAGATAGAATATCAATTTTTTTAAAAAAAATCTTGAACTATTACTGATTAAAAAAATAATCTACTCAGGGAAAGGATTATTTATTAAAACCTATCGCCAAATTAAACATCTGATAGTTCAAGAATAGTGGAATTAAAACAACATTCTTCTTAGGACGGATCACTTGGGATTACCATAGTTAAACATTTGGGCAGAAATAACCCTTCTCCACTAGATTATACTATTGAGTCTTGTGCTCTATAATCTCTATTGGTGCAATATGATAAGAGGGTATTGAGATCTGGGATGTACCTAGAACCAGATCATTCGTAAACACTACCTCCCTCAATGGAAAAATAATGAAGGATAATTATTTTATGATGTTAGAAAAATCCCAAACATCTAAGGAATGATTAAAAATAAAATTAAATAATTCCAGATCAACTACAATGAAAACAAAAAACTCATGAGATTTTGGAATAATGATCTTACATAACCATTCATTAGATCAAACTCACCTTGGAACACCTTATATTCCCCTTCAAAAGTATGAAAAACGACACATAATTGTGGAAAAAAATTTCATGACGAGATACAATCTAATCCATACAAATGAAGACGTGAAATAGAACAATGTCTAGATTTAAGAAACCCTAGACTAAATCTTTGTCAACTATCAGTATAAAATGAGAAGGTTAGAAAATCACAGTATATTTCCACTTCTCATGTTGTGTCTCTAATTCCATACCAAAAATGTTGGGATCAATAAATGGTTTTTGGAAATGAAAATAATAGGCTGGTTAATTTTTTTTGAGGGACTGATATCAGATAAAAATGTTGATTAATAATAAAGAAGGAAGATGATACAATTCAGTATTTCAAGACCTATATCAACCTCTACTAGAACCTATTCCACTATGTAAATGTTCTCAATAATAAATACTATTGTTGGAGTAACAGAGAATTTAAAGGACTTGATTGCACTTAAGAGGAAATTGGATATGGAAATATTTATCTATCAAGAGGCATAGACATAGCGTGATTGAATCTTGGTAAATGGATGTATCCTATAAAACCATTGTACAACATTTAATGTTTGGAATAAGAACATCATTTTATCCACAACCATTCCACAGTTGTATACATTGTGGGGATATTAAATTTCTTAACATATGGCGCATAGGGGGAAAACTATTATGAACCACCTACACCACTCCTGTGACACTCACATCACTTCATCATATTTCCCGACATTACATCAATAGCTACCACAAGGTGAATGAAATAGGATAAAATCCCTATCTTTTCTAACATTTCCATTTCATAAGTCATTTAGAAGTCGACTATCTCCACGTAGATAGAAATATTTAGCTGAAATACATGTGTTTTTATATTTTGAAAAAAGACCTATAAGAACATCAGAGTATTCACATAATCCTTATTTATTTCCATTAGGTAAAAATGTTACACCTCCATATGTCAATTGGTGTACAATTTAACTAAATGATCTCCCTAAAATAAATATTGGAATTCTAAACACATTTACATATTCAGAGGCTTTGAATATACATTTTTGAATAATATGGTCATGAAAGCATTTCAATCCAAACACATGTACCTATATTAATGAACTATTAATTACCACATTCTCTTGCTGAGACCCTTGATTCTAAACACCGTGCACATCACCTAATAATTCATAGGTGTATACTATAAGGCCCTGACCTTAAACCATACATAATCTTGAGTTATCACAAGAGTACACATTGAGGATCTTTTCAGGTTTAGAGTTTTAGAGAATTAGATCATAAAACATGCATTACATTCAACATATAAACAAAGTGGTTACATAAAGATAGTATTCTTCATTCCCATCAATGGAAACATATTTAAAATAAACATGGATTCTTTCTGGACACTTCCTTGACACTATCATCATATCATGTACCTTTCCCTTGACCTGTGAAAAACATTTCAAAAAAACTTGGGATGAGCATAAAAAGCTCAGTAAGGGATACATAAAGAATGAAAACTGTTAGTTTTTCAAACATTAAATAAACCATATATACTCTATCAAAGTAATACCTTCACCTTCATGAAGTAGTAAAAACTCTTCACTGAATAAAGTATCATTACATACCTTTTTGTAACCAAAGGATTACCATAAAATCCATAAAAAGAATACATAACATATATAAAGGTAACTTGGGACATAAACATACTTAACTGGAATAACCATACGGTCGACTTCCACACATATCACTTAATGGAATAGCCATACAGACAATTTCCATACATACTTAATGGAATAGCCATACGACCGACTTCCATACCCAATGCATTGGAGGTTATAACGTAACCACCCGTCCTGGTATTCATGGAACCACCCGTCATATGGTTTATAACGTAACCACCCGTTAAAATGTCCAAGTACCAGTATAAAATCATTAAACATAAAACCAATATAAAGGAATGATAACATTTCCACATTTCAATCACAATATATCATAAATATATTGACATAATAGAATCCTTTTTCAAAACCATTTTCAATACCAAAATACATAAAAGAGTATATGGTATTTATTTTATTCTAAAAACATTACGGCTTGTTGAGAAAGCCAAAGACCAAATAATACTCGCGGCGGCGGAAAAGGTCGTTGTCGCCGCGTACGTTAAAAGAAACATTACTTTTTGTCATTTTGTAAAACTCTTCGTAGAAAAAGATTCCTTTTGTATAAAAGTAAAAGTCAAAGGGGTTTATACACCCTATAAAATAATGTTGTGTATAAAACGAAATATGCCTCAATGAAAGGAGATTGAGACGAAGTCCCTTACCTCGGGTCCGACTTGACTCGATCATTCTTTAACGTCCTGAATAATAAGCTTGAGTTAATTTATACTTGATTAAGAACCTTTTTAAAGTTCATTATTCCTTTTATATCACTTATTTCTATGTTATAAACATTATGTAACCATTTAAGTTAATAATATTTGTTTTCTCAATATTTGGTTCTTGAGTTGAAAGTGGACTTCTTACAATTACATGTTGTTCGTGTGGTCAAAGGTTCTTTATATCCAGAATGAAATTCCCGATTTGGATATAATATGTATCATATATATCCAGCATATACATGTATTTATAATATTACATAATCATTTAGAGGTAATAAATGAAATGCACCGTTCATGGAGACGGTAAGTCGTACGTACGCATGAACGCTACTTTCATTTATTTGTCATATTAATGGAATTAAAACTAAATGAGAGGAATGTATATTTTAATTCCAGAATTATATTAATCATTTAGTTATATCATTAATTATATATATCCATTATATACATGTACTTTTAAAAGTACATTACATTTGGGGATAAGAAATGAAATGCATTGTTCATGGAGACGGTAAGCCGTACGTACGCATGAACGCTACTTTCATTTCTATCTCATACTTTAATGGAAAGAAATAATAATGATATAGAGGTATATTATAATTCCAGTATAACATCATATATAATAACTTTAAATACATCCTTTACACGTCCCACATATGGCATTAACGAATCACATCACTTTGAGGGGGCGGTAGTCAGCACTTCCTTAAATGAAGATATCGTGTTTACCCATAATGGAAACCATAAAGGTATGCCCAAAATGAAAAATAAAGAATCTTAAGGGAAACATAAAAATAATATATATCATATATAAAAATAGTGACATCATAATGGCCACCTTTGAAGGTGTTAAATGAGTATTGAACAATCATCGTTTCGGGAGGTAGAATTTCGCCATCCACGGAAACCGTATATTCTTTAACCATTTGATGTAGTTGTGTGAGATTTTAGCTCAAATAAATCTTATAACAACATCCTAGTATATCGAAGATACTGGTGTTGTTACAAAATAAGTAAATAAAAATAGTTTAGGGGGTTGGAGAAGAAAAATAAATCAAATGAACATGAGAGAATGAATTACCTTTAAAAGTGTAACTCCTTTTGATTTGAGCCTAAAGGCTTCCTTTGAAAGGATTCTGCCCAAAGGGAATCCTCTAGGATGAGTAGAGGGATGTGGAGAGAGTAAATGGGCAGGGGTTGGCCGAGCCAAAGGCTTGAAGAGTGTGTGAAATGAGGTAGAGGTGGGGGCCTTTTATAACAGGAGAGGATGGGCACTTTTGGAAAGTAAAGAAATATTACTTTATTTGAAAATGTGTTTCGGTTTTAAAAGGTCCCACATTGATATAATTCTTGGATAAGGTGATAAAGGTTCGAAATCCACCCATACAATAAGTTTTGGACATGTGTAGTTTATAGAGTTTACATTATCTTTCCATTTTATTTAAATCGTTAAATAATGAGGTCATCACTGCATCATCATGATGTCATAAATAAATTAATTTATTTAAAGTCTAAAAATTATAAAAAAAATACTATGATGTAGTAAATCTTTTTAGCTTTACAATTACTATTTATAATCAAAAATATGACTTGTATAACCCCATTTAACATTTGTTTTAGTAAAACATATCATGTTTGTGTCATTTTTACTTTTACATTAAATAAAAAGTAATTTATGACATTTTCCAAACAAAGTGGATCCATGGGGTCCCCAAGTTGACCCATGGCTTGTCTTGGTCGGTCATGACACAACCAATGAGGGTAGGACATGTGTCAAGCTCATTTTATTTTATTAAAGCATTATTTTTTACCTTAAACTACACTAATTACCACTAATCGCGATTAAGAACTTAAGAAGTTACTATTCACCAAAAAATTATTATAATCTCATTGAACCACATTTTACTTCTTAATGACAACCATGTATGTCAGATTTTTGAAATTCAAAACACAATGATGGCAAAATTCCATTTAAACGGAAAAATCTGTTTTTATAAGTACTACTTAGTGGTTTCACTATTCATCAAAAATTGATGTTTTTCAGAAAATTTACAAAAATTCACCCTAAGATATATTTGATATTAAAAATTCAAAAATGAAGTCTATTTTACAAAATTCAAAACATATAAGTCGAATTAATTAATTTAATAATTAATTCCCGCTGTCAGAGCAAATAACGTGTTTTTATGAAACAATAAGTATCAAAAGATTGACACTAGTTTAAGTCCAAATTCAAAGTGAAATTGATTCCAATGACCACCATTGGATTAAATGGTAAACATATATTCATATTACACATTAAGACAAACTCAAAAGATAATATAATCATATAAATAAATTAGATTAAAAAGCAGTTTTGATGTAAAATGCAGTATTTTTCAATATTCATAAAAAAATGAACATTGTCAGAAAAATACCAAAAATACACACAAAGTAAATTTTGATGTCCCAATCACAAAGAATAAGTTTATTTGGACAAAATAGTTTATAAAATTGTCAAAATATAGATTTAAAAAGGGTTTTCCATCATAAGGCAATCATTTAAGAATATTAGTGTATTCCATGCTTAGTATTGGATTTATTTTCTTTTTAAGCCTCTAAAACACTATCTTAATAATTAATAGACATAGATAGAAATATCTATTATTCATTACTTACATGGGATGTTACATCCTTCCCCTCTTTAGAAAATTGTGTCCCCGCAATTTATTTACTTATCGAATAAATGGGGGTACTTATCCCTCATTGCATTTTCAGATTCCCATGTTGCCTCTTCAATCATGTGGTTTTTCCAAAAAACCTTTACCTGGTGAATCACCTTATTCCACAACACTTGCTCCCTATTGTCAAGAATCTGGACCAGTTGTTCCTCATAATATAGGTTCTCTTACAGCTGAATTACCTCTGGGCTCAAAACATGAGATGGATCTGGCATATACTTTCTCAACATCGAAACGTGAAAGACATTGTGTACTTGAGATAAACTCGGAGGTAAAGCCACTCGGTATGCAACTGATCCAACTCTCTCCATAATTTCGTATGGTCCAATGAACCTTGGACTCAACTTTCCTTTCTTACCAAATCTCTTCACACTTTTCCAAGGAGAAACCTTGAGAAAAACATGATCACCTACCTCGAAAGATAGATCCTTCCTCCGGTTATCCGCATAACTCTTCTGCCTGCTCTGAGCTGTTCTCATGTGTTTCTGAATCAACTGAACTTTTTCTGCCATCTCTTCTACCAATTCTGGTCCCATTAACTTCCTTTCACCCACTTCATCCCAGAAAGATGGAGTTCGACATCGCTTCCAATATAATGCTTGAAATGGTTCCATCTGTATACTAGAATGAAAACTGTTATTATATGAAAATTCAACCAAAGAAAGATGTTTGTCCCAACTTCCCTGATAATCCATAGAACAAGCTCGTAGCATATCCTCCAATGTCTGGATTGTTCGTTCTGACTGCCCATCTGATTGAGGATGAAAAGCTGTACTAAAATTTAATTCAGTACCCAACGACTTATGAAGGCCTTTCCAAAAGTTAGAAGTAAACCTGGGATCACGATCCGATACAATGGAGAGAGGAACTCCATGTAACCTGACTATTTCTTTAAGATACAAACGGGAAAGTTGTTCAAGAGAGAAAGTATCTCGTATAGAAAGGAAATGAGGAGATTTGGTCAAGCGATCAATAATAACCCAGATTGCATTATTACCTCGAGATGTCCTCGGTAATCCCACAACAAAGTCCATGGATATGTTTTCCCATTTCCACTCTGGCAGTGGTAAAGGCTGAAGCATCCCTTTCGGTAACTGCCGCTCAGCTTTAACCTGTTGACATGTCAAACAATTCACAGTAAAATCAGCAATATCTCTTTTCATTCCATCCAACCAGTAATACACCCGCATATCTCTATATATCTTAGTACTGCCAGGATGAACTGAAAACGAAGAACTATGAGCTTCACATAACAACTCTCTCTTCAACTGTGAATCACAAGACACACACAATCTCTTCCCAAACCTCAAAACACAAACACAAACTTATCCAGGAACTCATGGAAAATTTTATTCATAAGGTCCATGAATACAGTAGGTGCATTGGTTAACCCAAAAGGCATAACTACAAATTCATAATGGCCATATCTAGTACGGAACGCAGTATTCGGAATGTCTGCTTCTTTTACTTTCAACTGATGGTACCCCGACCTCAAGTCAATCTTCGAAAAATACTGAGCTCCTTGGAGCTGATACCACTTCATTCGATGGCCCAACATCTGCTGAAGTTGTTGAAAAGGATTTCACCACCCCTTTCTGCTTGTAGTCTGGCTGCATTCCCCCAGTTGAGTTCTTTGTTGGACACTCGTTTTCATAATGACCCATTTCATTACACTTAAAACATCTTACTGTTGGCTTTTCATTTCCTGCTTGATCATCTTCCTTACAATTACGAGCAATATGACCAGACTTACCACACCGAAAGCACTTACCAGACTTGGATAAACATTCTCCAGGATGCATTTTACCACACTTCTCACAGGATGGATATTTGGTTTTCTTACCTCCTTGCTTCTTTGATGAATTCTTCCCCTTTGCCTACCAACTAGACCTCTTATTCTGTTGTTTGTCATAGAACACCTGATCATCGGCAAACTCCATTTCCACCTTCTCCGCACATCGAACAAGTTTTTCATAATTTTTGAACTCACGAGAAGCTAAAGCCCTTCGATACTTTGGCTTTAACCCTGAGTAAAAACGGTTTATTTTACTATCAAGATCTCATATGAAGTTTGGAGCATACCTTGCCAATCGAGTGAAGTTTTCTTCATAAGCAGCCATTGAATCATCGTCCTACCTCAATTCTAGGAACTGTTTTTCCATCCTAAGACGAACCACCTTAGGAAAATATTTCTCAAGAAACATACCTTTGAATTCGTCCCAGTGAAGATCCTCAGTCTCATCAGTATCCCTTATATTTTTCACCATCGACCACCACTGATCAGCTTCACCTTCAAAACGGTAAACAGAAAGACTAACCTTTTGATGTTCTGAACACCCCATGACATCAAAAATCTTTTCTAGTGCTTTAATCCACCCTTCAGCTTGCACAGGGTCAGATGATCCTCTGAATGATGGGGGATGTTGCCTCATTAAATGTTACACCACTGACATGTTCCTCTGCGGTTGATCTGGAAGATCTCGTGCATGGATACCACCACCATTTATAGCCTGAGTCAACTGTGCCATCACTGCAACAAACTGTTCAGTTCCGATTCTGACCATCTTAGGTTGCTGATTGGAAGGTTATCTTCCTCCTGATGTCGTCCCAACATAGCTGCTTTGTTTCCTCTGCGGAAAACCATTCTGAACACAGAAATATCTTAGGCGAAGCAACATGGTAATCCGTAAATGCTATATCATTTCAATCATATTATAATTTAACACTTTTCTAACTCATAAAGTTGTCTAAACCGACCTCTGATACCAACTATAAGGCCCCGGCCTTAAACCTTACATAATCTTGAGTTATCACAAGATTACATGTTGAGGATCTTTTCAGGTTTAGAGTTTTAGAGAATTAGATCATAAAACATGCATTACATTCCACATATAAACAAAGTGGTTACATAAAGATATTATTCTTCATTCCCATCAATGGAAACATATTTAAAATAAACATGGATTCTTTCTTGACACTTCCTTGACACTATCATCATATCATGTACCTTTACCTTGACCTATGAAAAACATTTCATAAAAACATGGGATGAGCATAAAAAGCTCAGTAAGGGATACATAAAGAATGAAAACTGTTAGTTTTTCAAACATCAAATAAACCATATATACTCTATCAAAGTAATACCTTCACCTTCATGAAATAGTAAAAACTCTTCACTGAATATAGTATCATTACTTACCTTTTTGTAACCAAAGGATTACCATAAAATCCATAAAAAGAACACATAACACATATAAAGGTAACTTGGGACATAAAAATACTTAAGTGGAATAACCATACGGTCGACTTCCACACATATCACTTAATGGAATAGCCATACGGCCAATTTCCATACATACTTAACGAAATAGCCATACGGCCGACTTCCATACCCAATGCATTGGAGGTTATAACGTAACCACCCGTCATGGTATTCACGGCACCACCCGTCATATGGTTTATAACGTAACCACACGTTAAAATGTCCAAGTACCAGTATAAAATCATAAAACATAAAACCAATATAAAGGAATGATAACATTTCCAAATTTGAATAAAAATATATCATAAATATATTGACATAATAGAATCCTTTTTCAAAACCATTTTCAATACAAAAATACATAAAAGATTATATGGTATTTATTTTATTCTAAAAACATTACGGCGTGTTGAGAAAGCCAAAGACCAAATAATACTCGCGGCTGCGGAAAAGGTCGTTGTCGCCGAGTACGTTAAAAGAAACATTCATTTTTGTCGTTTTGTAAAACGCTTCGTAGAAAAATATTCCTTTTGTATAAAAGTAAAAGTCAAAGGGATTTATACAATGTATAAAAGAAAGTTGTGTATAAAACGAAATATGCCTCAATGAATGGAGATTGAGACGAAGTCCCTTACCTCGGGTCCGACTTGACTCGATCGTTCTTTAACGTCCTGAATAATAAGCTTGAGTTAATTTATACTTGATTAAGAACCTTTTTAATGTTCATTATTCCTTTTATACCACTTATTGCTATGTTATAAACATTATGTAACCATTTATGTTAATAATGTTTGTTTTCTCAATATTTGGTTCTTAAGTCGAAAGTGGACTTCTTACAATTACATGATGTTCGTGTGGTCAAAAGTTATTTATATCCAGAATGAAATTCACGATTTGGATATAATATGTATCATATATATCCAGAATATACATGTATTTATAATATTACATAATCATTTAGAGGTAAGAAATGAAATGCACCGTTCATGGAGACGGTAAGCCGTACGTACGCATGGACGCTACTTTCATTTCTTTGTCATATTAATGGAATTAAAACTAAATGAGCGGTATTTATATTTTAATTCCAGAATTATATTCATCATTTAGATATATCATTAATTATATATATCCATTATATACATGTACTTTTAATAGTACATTACATTTGGGGATAAGAAATGAAATGCACCGTTCATGGAGACGGTAAGTCGTACGTACGCATGAACGCTACTTTCATTTCTATCTCATACTTTAATGGAAATAAATAATAATGATATAGAGGTATATTATAATTACAGTATAACATCATATATAATAACTTTAAATCCATCTTTTACACGTCCCACATATGGCATTAACGAATCACATCACTTTGAGGGGGCGGTAGTCCGCACTTCCTTAAATGAAGATATCGTGTTTACCCATAATGGAAACCATAAAGGTATGCCCAAAATGAAAAATACAGAAGCTTAAGGCAAACATAAACATACTATATATCATATATAAAAATAGTGACATCATAATGGCCACCTATGAAGGTGTTAAATGAGTATTGAACAATCATCGTTTCGGGAGGCAGAATTTCGCTATCCACGGAAACCGTATGTTCTTTAACCATTTGATGTAGTTTTGTGAGAGTGTAGCTCAAATAAATCTTATAACAACATCCTAGTATATTGAAGATACTGGTGTTGTTACAAAAGAAGTAAATAAAAAGAGTTTAGGGGGTTGGAGAAGCAAAATAAAACAAATGAACATGAGAGAATGAATTACCTTTAAAAGTGTAACTCCTTTTGATTTGAGCCTAAAGGCTTACTTTTAAAGGATTATGCCCAAAGGGAATCCTCTAGGATGAGGAGAGGGATGTGGAGAGAGTAAATGGTCAGGGTTTGGCCGAGCCAAAGGCTTTCGGAGTGTGTGAAATGAGGTAGAGGTGGGGGCCTTTTATAAGAGGAGAGGAGGGGCACTTTTGGAAAGTAAAGAAATATTACTTTATTTGAAAATGTGTTTCGGTTTTAAAAGGTCCCACATTGATATAATTCGTGGATAAGGTGATAAGGGTTCTAAATCCACCCATCCAATAATTTTTGGACATGTGTAGTTCATAGATTTTACATTATCTTTCCATTTTATTTAAATCGTTAAATAATGAGGTCATCGTTGCATCATCATGATGTCATAAATAAATAAATTTATTTAAAGTCTAAAAATTATAAAAAAATACTATGATGTATGAAATCGTTTTATCTTTCCAATTACTATTTATAATAAAAAATCTGACTTGTATAACCCCATTTAAAAATTGTTTTAGTAAAACATATCATGTTTGTGTCATTTTTTACTTTTACATTAAATAAAAAGTAATTTATGTCATTTCCCAACCAAAGTGGATCCATGGGGTCCCCAAGTTGACCCATGGCATGTCTCGGTCGGTCATGAGACAACCAATGAGGGTAGGACATGTGTCAAGCTCATTTTATTTTATTAAAGCATTATTTTTACCTTAAACTACACTAATTACCACTAATCGCGATTAAGAACTTAATAAGTTACTATTCATAAAAAAATTATTATAATCTCATTGAACCACATTTTACTTCTTAATTACAACCATGTATGTCGGATTTTTGAAATTCAAAACACAATGATGGCACAATTCCATTTAAACAGAAAAATAAGTTTTTATAAGTACTACTTAGTGGTTTCACTATTCATCAAAAATTGAAGATTTTCAGAAAATTACCATAAATTCACCCTAAGCTATATTTGATAATACAAATTCAAAAATGAAGTCTATTTTACAAAATTAAAAAATTATAAGTCACATTAATTAATTTAATAATTAATTCCCGCTGTCAGAGCAAATAGCGTGTTTTTATGAAACAATAAGTATCAAAAGATTGACACTAGTTTAAGTCCAATTTCAAAGTGAAATTGATTCCAATGACCACCATTGGATTAAATGGTAAAAATATATTCATATTACACATTAAGAAAAATTCAAAAGATAATCTAATCATATAAATAAATTAGATTAAAAAGCAGTTTTGATGTAAAATGCAGTATTTTTCACTATTCATAAAAAAATGAACATTGTCAGAAAAATACCAAAAATTCACACAAAGTAAATTTTGATGTCCCAATCATAAAGAATAAGTTTATTTTTCCAAAAATAGTTTATAAAATTGTCAAAATATAGATTTAAAAAGGGTTTTCCATCACAAGGAAATCTTTTAAGAATATTAGTGTATTCCATGCTTAAGATTGGATTTATTTTCATTTTAAACCTCTAAAACACTATCTTAATCATTAATAGACATAGATAAAAATATCTATTATGCATTACTTACTTGGGATGTTACAGCCTTCCCCCCATTAGAAAATTGCGTCCCCGCAATTTATTTACTTATCGAATAAATGGGGGTACTTATCCCTCATTGCATTTTCAGATTCCCATGTTGCCTCTTCAATCATGTGGTTTTTCCACAAAACCATTACCTGGTGAATCACCTTATTCCGTAACACTTGCTCCCTGTGGTCAAGAATCTGGACCGGTTGTTCCTCATAAGATAGGTTCTCTTACAACTGAATTACCACTGGGCTCAAAACATGAGATGGATCTGGCATATACTTTCTCAACATCGAAACGTGAAAGACATTGTGTACCTGAGATAAACTCGGAGGTAAAGCCACTCGGTATGCAACTGATCCAACTCTCTCCAGAATTTCGTATGGTCCAACGAACCTTGGACTCATCTTTCCTTTTTTACCAAATCTCATCACACTTTTCCAAGGAGAAACCTTGAGAAAAACATGATCACCTACCTCGAAAGATAGATCCTTCCTCCGGTTATCCGCATAACTCTTCTGCCTGCTCTGAGCTGTTCTCATGTCTTTCTGAATCAACTGAACTTTTTCTGCAATCTCTTCTACCAATTCTGGTCCCATCAACTTCCTTTCACCCACTTCATCCCAGAAATCTGGAGTTCGACACCGCTTCCCATATAATGCCTGAAATGGTTCCATCTTTATACTGGAATGAAAAATGTTATTATATGAAAATTCAACCAAAGAAAGATGTTGGTCCCAACTTACCTGATAATCCATAGAACAAGCTCGTAGCATATCCTCCAATGTCTGGATTGTTCTTTCTGACTGCCCATCTGATTGAGGATGAAAAGCTGTACTAAAATTTAATTCAGTACCCAACGACTTATGAAGGCCTTTCCAAAAGTTAGAAGTAAACCTGGGATCACGATCCGATACAATGGAGAGAGGAACTCCATGTAACCTGACTATTTCTTTAAGATACAAACGGGAAAGTTGATCAAGAGAGAAAGTATCTCGTATAGAAAGGAAATGAGTAGATTTGGTCAAGCGATCAACAATAACCCAGATTGCATTATTACCTCGAGATATCCTCGGTAATCCCACAACAAAGTCCATGGATATGTTTTCCCATTTCCACTCTGGCACTGGTAAAGGTTGAAGCATCCCTTTCGGTAACTGCCGCTCTTCTTTAACCTGTTGACATGTCAAACACTTCACAGTAAAATCAGCAATATCTCTTTTCATTCCATCCCACCAGTAATACTCCCGCAGATCTCTATATATCTTAGTACTGCCAGGATGAACTGAAAACAAAGAACTATGAGCTTTACATAACAACTCTCTCTTCAACTGTGAATCACAAGAAACACACAATCTCTTCCCAAACCTCAAAACACAAACACAAACTTATCCAAGAACTCATGGAAAATTTTATTCATAAGGTCCATGAATACAGCAGGTGCATTGGTTAACCCAAAAGGAATAACTACAAATTAATAATGGCCATATCTAGTACGAAACACAGTCTTCGGAACGTCTGCTTATTTTACTTTCAACTGATGGTACCCCGACCTCAAGTCAATTTTCGAAAAATACTGAGCTCCCTGGAGCTGATACCACTTCATTCGATGACCCAACATCTGCTGAAGTTGTTGCAAAGTATTTCACCAACCCTTTCTTCTTGTAGTCTGGCTGCATTCCCCCAGTTGAGTTCTTCATTGGACACTCGTTTGCATAATGACCCATTTCATTACACTTAAAACATCTTACCGTTGGCTTTTCATTTCCTGCTTGATCATCTTCCTTACAGTTACGAGCAATATGACCAGACTTACCACACCGAAAGCACTTACCAGACTTGGATAAACATTCTCAAGGATGCATTTTACCACACTTCTCACAGGATGGATATTTGGTTTACTTACCTCCTTGCTTCTTTGATGAATTCCTCCCCTTTTCCTGCCAACTAGACCTCTTATTCTGTTGTTTGTCATAGAACACCTGATCATCGGCAAACTCCATTTCCACCTTCTCCGCAAATCGAACAAGTTTTTCATAACTTTTGAACTCACGAGAAGATAAATCCCGTAGATACTTTGGCTTTAACCCTGAGTAAAAACAGTTTACTTTACTATCAAGATCTTGTATGAAGTTTGGAGCATACCTTTCCAATCGAGTGAAGTTTTCTTCATAAGCAGCCACTGAATCATCCTCCTGCCTCAATTCTAGGAACTTTTTTTCCATCCTAAGACGAACCACCTTAGGAAAATATTTCTCAAGAAACATACCTTTGAATTCGTCCCAGTGAATATCCTCAATCTCATCACTATCCCTTATATTTTTCACCATCGACCACCACTGATCAGCTTCACCTTCAAAACGGTAAACAGCAAGACTAACCTTTTGATGTTCTGAACACCCCATGACATAAAAAATCTTCTCCAGTGGTTTAATCCACCCTTCAGCTTGCACAGGGTCAGATGATCCTCTGAATGATGGGGGATGTTGCCTCATGAAATGTTCCACCACTGACATGTTTCTCTGTGGTTGATCTGGCTGATCTCGTGCATGGATACCACCACCATTTATAGCCTAAGTCAACTGTGCCATCACTGCAACAAACTATTCAGTTCCGATTCCGACCATCTCAGGTTGCTGATTTGGAAGGTTATCTTCCTCCTGATGTCGTCCCAACATAGCTGCTTTGTTTCCTCTGCAGAAAACCATTCTGAACACAGAAATATCTTAGGCGAAGCAACATGGTAATCCGTAAATGCTATATCATTTCAATCATATTATAATTTAACACTTTTCTAACTCCTAGAGTTGTCTAAACCGACCTCTGATACCAACTATAAGGTCCCGACCTTAAACCTTACATAATCTTTAGTTATCACAAGATTACATGTTGAGGATATTTTCAGGTTTAGAGTTTTAGAGAATTAGATCATAAAACATGCATTACATTCCACATATAAACAAAGTGGTTACATAAAGATAGTATTCTTCATTCCCATCAATGGAATCATATTTAAAATAAACATGGATTCTTTCTTGACACTTCCCTGACACTATCATCATATCATGTACCTTTCCCTTGACCTGTGAAAAACATTTCAAAAAACTTGGAATGAGAATAAAAAGCTCAGTAAGGGATACAGAAAGAATGAAAACTGTTAGTTTTTCAAACATCAAATAAACCATATATACTCTATCAAAGTAATACCTTCACCTTCATGAAGTAGTAAAAACTCTTTACTGAATAATGTATCATTACTTACCTTTTTGTAACCAAAGGATGACCATAAAATCCATAAAAAGAACACATAACATATATAAAGGTAACTTGGGACATAAACATACTTAAGTGGAATAACCATACGGTCGACTTCCACATATATCACTTAATGGAATATCCATACGGCCAATTTCCATACATACTTAATGGAATAGCCATACGGCCGACTTCCATACCCAATGCATTGGAGGTTATAACGTAACCACCCATCCTGGTATTCACGGCACCACCCGTCATATGGTTTATAACGTAACCACCCGTTAAAATTTCCAAGTACCAGTATAAAATCATAAAACATAAAACCAATATGAAGGAATGATAACATTTCCACATTGCAATAACAATATATCATAAATATATTGATATAATAGAATCCTTTTTCAAAACCATTTTCAATACCAAAATACAAAAAATAGTATATGGTATTTATTTTATTCTAAAAACATTGCGGCTTATTGAGAAAGCCATAGACCAAATAATACTCGCGGCTGCGGAAAAGGTCGTTGTCGCCATGTACGTTAAAAGAAACATTCCTTTTTGTCGTTTTGTAAAATGCTTCATAGAAAAAGATTCCTTTTGTATAAATTTAAAGTCAAAGGGGTTTATACACCGTATAAAAGAAAGTTGTGTATAAAACGAAATATGCCTCAATGAAAGGAGATTGAGACGAAGTCCCTTACCTTGGGTCCGACTTGACTCGATCGATCTTTAACGTCCTAAATAATAATCTTGAGTTAATTTATACTTGATTAAGAAACTTTTTAAAGTTCATTATTCCTTTTATATCACTTATTTCTATGTTATAAACATTATGTAACCATTTATGTTAATAATGTTTTTTTTCTCAATATTTGGTTCTTAAGTCGAAAGTGGATTTCTTACAATTACATGTTGTTCGTGTGGTCAAAGGTTCTTTATATCTAGAATGAAATTCCTGATTTGGATATAATATGTATCATATATATCCAGAATATACATGTATTTATAATATTACATAATCATTTAGAGGTAAGAAATGAAATGCACCGTTCATGGAGACGGTAAGCCGTACGTATGCATGAACGCTACTTTCATTTCTTTGTCATATTAATGGAATTAAAACTAAATGAGAGGCATGTATATTTTATTTCCAGAATTATATTAATCGTTTAGATATATCATTAATTATATATATCCATTATATACATGTACGTTTAATAGTACATTACATTTGGGGATAAGAAATGAAATGCACCGTTCATGGAGACGGTAAGCCGTACGTACGCATGAACGCTAATTTCATTTCTATCTCATACTTTAATGGAAAGAAATAATAATGATATATAGGTATATTATAATTCCAGTATAACATCATATATAATAACTTTAAATCAATCCTTTACACATCCCACATATGGCATTAACGAATCACATCACTTTGAGGGGGCGGTAGTCCGCACTTCCTTAAATGAAGATATCGTGTTTACCCATAATGGAAACCATAAAGGTATGCCCAAAATGATTAATACAGAAGCTTAAGTAAAACATAAACATACTATATATCATATATAAAAATAGTGACATCATAATGGCCACCTTTGAAGGTGTTAAATGAGTATTGAACAATCATCGTTTCGGGAGGCAAAATTTCGCCATCCACGGAAACCGTATGTTCTTTAACCATTTGATGTAGGTGTGTGAGAGTGTAGCTCAAATAAATCTTATAACAACATCCTAGTATATTGAAGATACTGGTTTTGTTACAAAAGAAGTAAATAAAATGATTTTAGGGGGTTGGAGAAGCAAAATAAAACAAATGAACATGGGAGAATGAATTACCTTTAAATGTGTAACTCCTTTTAATTTGAGCCTAAAGGCTTCCTTTGAAAGGATTATGCCCAAAGAAAATCCTCTAGGATTAGGAGAGGGATGTGGAGAGAGTAAATGGGCAGGGGTTGTCCGAGCCAAAGGCTTGAGGAGTGTCTGAAATGAGGTAGAGGTGGGGGCCTTTTATAACAGGAGAGGAGGGGCACTTTTGGAAAGTAAAGAAATATTACTTTATTTGAAAATGTGGTTAGGTTTTAAAAGGTCCCACATTGATATAATTCGTGGATAAGGTAATAAGGGTTCTAAATACACCCATACAATAAGTTTTGGACATGTGTAGTTCATAGATTTTACATTATCTTTCTATTTTATTTAAATCGTTAAATAATGAGGTCATCGCTGCATCATCATGATGTCATAAATAAATTAATTTATTTAAAGTCTAAAAATTATAAAACAAAATACTATGATGTAGGAAATCTTTTTATCTTTCCAATGACTATTTATAATAAACAATCTGACTTGTATAACCCCATTTAAAAATTGTTTTAGTAAAACATATCATGTTTGTGTCATTTTTACTTTTACATTAAATAAAAAGTAATTTATGTCATTTCCAAACCAAAGTGGATCCATGGGGTCCCCAAGTTGACCCATGGCTTTTCTTGGTCGGCCATGACACAACCAATGAGGGTAGGACATGTGTCAAGCTCATTTTATTTTATTAAATCATTATTTTTTCCTTAAACTACACTAATTACCACTAATCGCGATTAAGAACTTAATAAGTTACTATTCACTAAAAAATATTATAATCTCATTGAACCACATTTTAATTCTTAATGAAAACCATGTATGTCGTATTTTTGAAATTCAAAACACAATGATGGCAAAATTCCATTTAAACGGAAAAATCAGTTTTTATAAGTACTACATAGTGGTTTCACTATTCATCAAAAATTGATGTTTTTCAGAAAATTACCAAAAATTCACCCTAAGCTATATTTGATATTAAAAATTCAAAAATGAAGTCTATTTTAAAAAATTCAAAACATATAAGTCACATTAATTAATTTAATAATTAATTCCCGCTGTCAGAGCAAATAGTGTGTTTTTATGAAACAATAAGTATCAAAAGATTGACACTAGTTTAAGTCCAATTTCAAAGTGAAATTGATTCCAATGACCACCATTGGATTAAATGGTAAAAATATATTCATATTACAAATTAAGACCAATTCAAAAGATAATATAATCATATAAATAAATTAGATTAAAAAGCAGTTTTGATGTAAAATGCAGTATTTTTCACTATTCATAAAAAAATGAACATTGTGAGAAAAATACCAAAAATTCACACAAAGTAAATTTTAATGTCCCAATCATAAAGAATAAGTTTATTTTGAAAAACATAGTTTATAAAATTGTCAAAAGATAGATTTAAAAAGGGTTTTCCATCATAAGGCAATCTTTTAAGAATATTAGTGTATTCCATGCTTAAGATTGGATTTATTTTCATTTTAAGCCTCTAAAACACTATCTTAATCATTAATAGACATAGATAAAAATATCTATTATTCATTACTTACTTGGGATGTTACATATACATAATGTTCAAGATATGACCAATCATTGCTATTCCTTCAAAACCAATTATGGATAATTAATTCACTTAATAGACGGGGGATTCTTATTTATGAACTCCCAAAATCAATCCATTTATCCTCTATATCCCAGATATACCTAAAAATGTTATATAGACAAGTCTTACATGTTAGTGCATGACATGAACTACTCATATGATATATTTTATAATATTCTTATCTAGTGTTATATTCCCACGAGTAGAATCTACTAATCCCTCTTTAATAACTTATAGAAGATCTCTCTAAGGCATATCTATAAACATTAAAAATAATAGAAACAATTTGATGATAGGAAATTATCATTTAAAATAAATAGACCTCCAGAAAAAACTATCCTGGAGATAAAAAATACAACACATTTGGAACAAATCCCATTATCTCATTGTAACATTAGTCTCTTCATGGAAATAGCTGGCAAGAAACTCATGTAAATATACATATCATGTCATGATAATCCATCTTCTAGACTAAAAAATTCACAATATTTAGAATAATAATTCTCTAATACCATGCTATAACAACCAACCATGAGTACTCTTACAATTTGGTACCCTACCGGATCTACCCCATATCAGATGGTAATTCATAGTCCACATGGCCATGAGATTAGAACATTAAAATCAAAAATAACCATAAAGAACATGTTTTCTAAAATAAAAATAGAAAACATGAAATATTTCTATACAATTGAAATATAAGGTGAACTAATCCAGATGATATATATATATATATATCAACAATAAGATAACGAATAAGAAATAATACAAATCCAAAGTATTTTATCAACCCCATGGATTGAATTAATCATCAAATGAAAAAACCTAAAATGAGAATCATCAAATCCATGTGATATGTGAATGACATCCCATTGTCCCGTCACCAGCTACCCAAGACTATCTAAATTATACTTCACCACCTCAATATAGTTCCTTAGCATTACCTATATCAAAATACATTAGGAAGTCTACACACAAATTAAGGGTTATGTAGGGTTTAAGATAAAAAATATCAATAAAGTCCCACCTCTTTGTTCCATAACAAGTATCTGTATAAAAATTTAAATATGCTTATCTATAATGAAAACATGTTATGATAATAAGATAATCCATTTTAATATTAAATTCATGAAATTTAGTTCCACCACTTCCATAGTTTTAAAATAATAATGGTAAAATATATTCAAATCATATCACATAAATAAAATAATGTAATCAAACCTAAAATTAAAAAATCAAAGCATATGTAAAATCATACCAACAATATCTACTGGTCAGGGTTTCTAGAACACTTGTATCCAAAAATAGAAAAACTAGGAATATCAATTCCCTAGACGTATGAATCAAATATATTGAGGAGAGTAACAACACACAAACATAACCTCTAAATTGTATATAATAATTTCCTAGGAATCTTAACCCATGGAGTAGAGGATCACCCCACGAGTGACCCCCAAAATACTAAAAATGGATAAGGCCTATTTATATTCCTTCCACCTAACTATCCAATAATTTCCATATACATAATTTTTAAAATAAATTCCTCAAAATATATTATCTGAACACAATTTCAAAAATACATTCCACAGTTATATGAAAATAACTCATCTTTTTCAAAAATTAGGGGTACACAACCTTTTCTCCAAAACATTTTTACTCATAAAAATGAATAAATAATAAAAATCTATTTATAAAATATTTTATATAACAATATTAATCAATGTTCATCTTACATAGGCTAAAAATGAAACCACATACATACAACTTAGGTCACACTTGATCGTAATGGGATCTACCAACATTGTGGAAAATGGAGATACAATAACATGGACTTGAAATTGATTCTCTAAATTTAGGATCACATTCCATAAAAAACGGATGGTAATGGGGATATGTAATAAAATACCTCAAGGAAGATTCATTTACCACACCAAAAACAACAAAGGACTCGCCGGAAAAATAATATAACACAATGGATCTATATATAATCAAGAATAACCTCAAAAATTGATCAAAGAATCTAGAGACACATTGAAATGGTGTTTCAACAACTGGTGAAAATGAATAAGTAGAAAGGTATCATACAAAGAGAGACACAAAAACCCCACAATAGTGGTAAATCATCAAGTGATGTGATCTTGAAGGAGTAGATACAACCAAAATCACATACTATAGTATTATGTTTTCAAGAGGTAGTATGGGTGTTGAAATAATGAAAATATGTTATTCATGTAGAGCATAAAACCTATAAACCACAAAAGATTCTTGATTTTAATTTAGGTTTCACATCATGAATACTTTGAATTTAAAGCACATCGAATGTTTAATCCACTCAAGATAAATTAATTGTGACTTTTGAGTTTATGAAATGAAAAATTTTCATGGCTTGTAAATTTTTTTAAAGATAAGCTCATGATCTACCTATAAATGGATTCATGTAATGTTTGTAGTTAATAATGTGAATGTGTACATTAAGTATTTCTCAATCCAAATTATATAGAAATTCCCCAAACCAACACCTAATATCTTGAAATGTAAAAACACAATCTTAATAATTAAAATAGGTATACATTTTTTCCATAATGATACAGTAAAAGGCATAGATAGTCGGTAGTTGCATAAGAGAACTAGTTTCAATTTCTAAAGTGCATTGGAAAGGAACAGACCAGTAGATATTGGCTAGTGAAATAATTCCTGAAAATCTATAGTTGAGGTGTCACATTTTATAATTGGTGGATAGAACTAGATAATAATGGATTTTGAATATCATCCTGAAATTCCAAGTCAATGTCGAAACACTAGTTTAATTATCTGTTTTCCATTTGTTAATGATTAAAATATATTCTAAATGATTTATAGAGTTATTTCAAACTATAATTTGACCTCGTAGAGTCACGGAAATATAACTGGATTAGATCTAAATTAGAAATATAAATGATAATTAATTTCTTTCAGGTATTTTTTAGGATTTATATTAAAAAATTGTGTATTATTTGTAAATTAATCTCACCTTTTATAAAATATTTCCTTTTTCTCCAAATGTTAATTTTTATTCCTTGAGATATTGAGGCAACAAATTAAAGGTATTATACCAATATAATCCTATCTGGTGGTACTTATTTAAATATCGATGCTCAAAACCACTAAATTTGAGGGATTCTGGTTTTTAGAAAAAGACCACTAAATTAAAGGGATTTCATTAATTTTAGTTTGATGGATAGAAATATTAAAATATAGGGATTATATTAATAAAATATTATTTTATAAATAACTAAAAAACAAATAATTTTTTATTTCAATGATTCCATTAGAATAAAGGAGTAATACGGTAATCACTTAGGGGGGGGGGGGACATAAAAGGGCAAGATAAAGAGATTTATTAATACTTCTTTATTAAAATTTTGTCTTAGTTTTCATATTTTTTACATAATTATTCGTTTAATTCCCTCTATGTATTATATTTTCATTATAAAAATATTGTTAATACAGTTAAATTTTAAATTATATTTGTAGTTTTATATTTAACCATTTTTATTCATATTAAATTAATTTCCATTGACCTCATATGTTCTATTCTTAAATGCACATATAATATTATAATAAAATTATAATTTTATATTTAATAAATATTTATTACTCATTAATTCAATATTATAATTTATAAAAATATGGGTTTCCTTCATGAATAATATTAATTATTTATTTACTATAAAACCACCTCTCATTGGAATTTATTTCACATAGAATGATAGTTTGATATTGGAAGAAGAATTTAATTTTAGCAGATTAAGTCATATGATAATTACATTATAGAGAACATATAATAAGACATTTGATATGTTTATAAACAGAATATATCTGACATAGACTAGTTAGTATAGTAATAGATAGATCATAAGATAATTCACTTATTTAAACAAGACCGTAAGAAAAATATGTACAAAGACTGGCCGATAAAGAAATTGATGTACATAAAATAAATTTATGTTTAATGATAAATATCAAATGAATGATTTATCCTAAAAAGATTCGAAACGTTGAGTTTATTCCCAAAATTGAATATTGGATGGTCCATTTTGAAAAGATTTATATGGTTATGAATGGTGGTATATCCTATTAGTCTAAAGAATTAAATTTTATATCCAATTTCAAGAAAGGAAAAACAAGATTCTTGGGATATTCAAATGTGGAGTCTTGACCTCGAATCATTGATGTTTAAATGAGAATATTACACCGGGGATTATTGGGGGTGCTTGAAAAAAATAGTGACATGTTTTTCTACTTGTATTAATATCAATGAAAAATGATTATTTATAATGTAAATGATTCATATTGTAAAAATTCATACACACTCTTAGAATTATATGAACATGATATGAATTTGCATCATTGGGTGGAAAGAAGTAAATTCTACATACTATTAATGAAAAAGGAATATATTTTGATTCCTATTATTAATATATAAGGAGGGAGAACATGATCGTTCAATATATAGAAGTAGTATCTACATCAGAATTTGTGTTAAAGCTCATAAGGGAGTAAATGTGATGAATTGTCGATCTATCTTATTATAGGGGAGGGATAACATATGGAGGTGTAGAATATTAATAATTTATTTATTCCTTTCATTACTAGATCTTTTTTAAAAATATCATTTTATATTTTAGTGGACAGTAGATGTTGTAGAAGGATCAATAGAATTTGTTTTTTAGGAGAAGAATGGATCTTGGAATATAATGAATCCATGTTGTATGATATAACTCGAAAAGTAAGCAATATGAATTTTAGAAGATGGATATAATTATCAATATCTACTACATTTTTTTCACTTATTCACATGGAATTTAGGTAATGATAATTCATTTAGTGTATTGATAAGTCTTAGGTTTCAAGTGTTTTAATTAACAGAATTCAAGAAAATAAGCTTGTCACTAATTCACCAACCTCGTATTTGTACCTAATCATTCGCAGAATAACACATATCATCATTAATCATGTTTTGGGACTCTGAAGTTATTGGGTAAATCAGATTGTATTAGCACTAATCCATGTACATAATACTATGGATGAAGGTTATCAGATTCATGCATGCACTCTCTATTGCCAATGAATTTTATCTATAATAAATTATCAGGAAGGGATGACATGGTGATAAAATTTTATAATCATCAAGGAGAAAAGTATTTTTCATAAGAATATTCTTTTATTATTTTATGAAATAGAGTGTGTTTACAAAGATCCAATTTATTCTAATGTGATGGAAGAATTCTTAGAGAAATTGGATCATTCTATCAAAATAATTCCATGCATTATATAGTGGGATTTTGGGGATAAGTACTCACACAGAGATGTATATGATAAATATATAAATATTTACTTCTAATTAACAGTTATTATAAAAATATTGACTCAACCAATATATGATCATAAAATAGAGTAGTCTAACTGACTAAGTTCAAAATATGAAAATTTATCTATAGTGCTACTTTACATTAGGGTTGAATCATATCAGAGAAGAAGAGATTATAAAGTGTGGATGTATACTTTATTTATTCATACTAGTTTAATTTAAATTAATTATTATATAAAAAACCCGTACTATTGATTCAACCCCTCCTAGTGATACCCTAAATGATCTTGGCCTAACAGATTTTAATTACCCACACATGTGAATATTTAATAAGTTCAACTATTACAATGGGTTTGATTTTGTTTATTGATGAGATAAAGACAATTCATATAGTACATGTTATCAAGGATTTTATAATTTTCATGATGACATAAATTTTAATTTAATATAATAAATTTAATGAACCAACTCCAATTGACCTGAGAAATTACTTGAGCTAGCCCTGCACATGTCACATATCACGTTCCCAATCACCACATACTATTAAAAAGAACAATACCTAACCAACAACATATTGGTAATGGATTTTCCAATGAAAAATATAACACCACAAACATTTTATGGTATGATTATATTAAATACATTCTTTTCATATATTATATTTAATAAATCAATATGTTACTTTGAAACAACACTTGATTATTTATGAGATATTTAAAACTAAACCATTAACATAAATTTTCCACTTCTATTTATGAATTTCGAAAAAGGGTCATCTAGTGTTGTGACCAGCAAGTCATGTGGAGACTGATAGAACCAACATTAAATTTTGAAGAATAGTAACAAACCCTTATGAATAGTAATATGAGTAGTAATATTACACTTATAAATAGTAAATAATGATAATATTTTATTCACTTAAGGTAATAAGATAATGATATCTTAATTAAATTTTCAATGTGATATAGATCTAATTATACCTTAAAATTGTTATTTTTAGAATTAATTATGATTTTATTTTAAAATTAAATTAAAAATACTTAGAAAATTATTTTCAAAAAATGGATTAAATTTTGGATTTCTATACGTTTAAAAATAGTTAGGGTGAATTGTTCATATTTTTCTAAAATATTGGATTTTTTCATGAATAGAAAAAATACAGTTGTGCATTTTCTGTAGTATAATGACATCATAATAATGAAATAAATAAATAAAAATGGATATTAAACTTTTTTACATAACTTATGACATGAGGTGTCGCAAGTGGCTAGAACCATGGGAAAATTCCATTGGAAAGCCCATGGTTTTGCAAAAACCACTAAGGAGGTATCCCATTGAAATTATTAAAAAACTACTTAAATTTTTCTATAAATACCTACCCATACATTCATTATAATTCATTACAAATCACTCATACTAGATGATCTAGAAGTTTCACATCACTAGGAATTCTCCCAATGTGTCTTTATTCCCCCAAGGTCTCATTCATCAAGATCTAGGAGTTACACTACATAGTAAGGGAATTCTTCATTCTCTTCTTTTAGCTGACACTTTTTTTATGTTATATATTTTATTTTCCATTCTCATATGATGGGGTTTGATTTTATGTGTTATTCATTCTTTCAGATTTATTTCAATATGATTATATACCATTTTTCTCTCATCATTTACTTTTATGAAAGTTAAAGAGATGTCGTTAGGCTGTCGAATTTTCATAAGGGATCTCTCACCTTTTAATTTATTTTCAAGTTCATCACTTTTCTTTTTCTCTCATCACCTCCTCTGTACATATGACCATGATAAACTCCAGTATCATATATATACTAAAACTATATCATGTTAATGGAATAACTATCATCAATATTATTACTCCCCTTTTTATTTTTATAAACGAAATCAACGTCCATGAGGTTCCAATTTATAACCTTTGTGGACATCAGAGTTTTGTTCTTCACAGTATACTTCATTACTATTAATGAAACCATTTTAATGGTTGAACCAGATAAGAATATATGCATTTAATATAATTAATGTTCTGGAATCTTTAAACACTCATAAATTGGAATAATAATACAAACCAAGTTCATTGTATACAAAACTACCAATATAAATTCAATCCTTTATCAAAAACATTTAACTAATGATTCATCCTCATGTATATAAACTAGAAAAATTATAATATAATTTATATCCATTTAATGTTAGTAATAATATATATTAAGAATTCATGATGTTTACCCACATTTCAAACAATCCTACATTCATCAAAGCAAGTAAACAAATCATGAAACCCAAGGAAGAAAATGTTTCAAAAACAATAAAATTGAACCTATTAAACCCATTAAACCAGCCATGAATGAAACTAATAAGGATATAATAAATAAATTATATGTATATTTGGTTATTTAATTATAAATTAATGAATCTAAATTTGATTATTCAGGTCATAAAATCAAATGAAGAACACACTCGAGAATAAGGTAAGGGGTTTCTCATCTGACTTTCATTTTTGTGAGGTTTTTCATTGTTCACCACTTATTTCTTATATGTGGTATATGTGTACATCAATTTGATAATATAATAACATTATCCTTTTTATATTCATGTTATTAAATGATTTATCTAATGGTTATTATATTCTAGTGATATGATTCGACGGACTACATTGTGGTAAGCGACTTTGTCTCAACTACTATTTTGTTGTGACTAACATTGTGTGGTGCACCTAATAATCCTTATCTGGTGTATATAATGCCCATTTGAGATCAATTTTCATTAGAAATTGTATTTATAATAAATATTCATAATCTCATGTCATGGATATGTTTGTTGTCTAAATCATATACCATTTTACATATGGTGTTTATTTGGAATGTTAATTTAACTATTGAAATATTTATGAATCTGTATACTCTACTCTATATGGATATTGAAAAAGAATACTTCTCTTGTATTGAATCAATGTGAGAAGAATTATTTTGAAATTCAGTCATGGTTGGGGCCTTCTATAGCCCCTCGATGCATCGATATGTTTAATGAGACAAATCAGTTGGCAACAAACCCTTCAAGTCTATTTCCAAAAATCAGACGGGTTTCCACCCTTAGAACTAAACCGTTTTATACTTTTATGGTATCTGGGGCTAGATACATGATGTCCAATCAATAATCATTATATTTGTTCATTATAAATTGTTATTATCTATGAGGTGTTCACTATGAAAAAATATAGGGATGCAGTTCATTCTCATTTTCTTAATTGCGTGAGTTTTTCATTTATTCACCATGTCACATTGATTATGTTAGATTGATTATGATTAACATATTACTGTATTCATGATTTTTCTATTTTTAACCCTTATTGAGAGTTTTATCTCACCCCTTTCATTGTTTACCATCAACATGTGATGATGTGGTGATCGTTTATTGAGTTCCTGTGGTTTCAGTTTTTAGTTTTTGTTATGTATTATATTTTGTAAATGTTTCCAATGTGATCTGTGTTACATCTATGTAATTAGTTTCTTCATGACTACTAAACTGGTTGTTCCATTGGGATTTTAATTCCTTCTATCCATACAAATATAACAAGTAATGCACTGGCTCCATCCTAGTGGATTCAGGTTGTTACTAAAGGTATCAGAGGAAGTTTAGTAGAAAACATGAAAACTAGATTTAGAAAATGTAGATTAGAGAAGTGTCCCTAAGATAAGCCTTTGAGGATAAACTTACATGAATTTATTGGTATTTTGTAAAGGAATATAATATGTGGCTCTTTCAAGAAATAAATCCACGTTTGCATACGAGCAGGTAGAGGCGGCTTTGGCACAGATGTATCAAGTGGAAAAACCCAAAAACACCACATTGAGCTAGACTCGAATGAGAACTGGTACATGACAAAGAGCCTTACTTCACTGTTGTTACGACACTCTTGAAAAAATGAATAGTATAATTCATATTTTCTTTGCAAGACATTATGAAGAATTTAATTGTAAATTATTCCTCAAAGAAACCATTTTTCTGAATATGGGATTAGCCATGAGTAGGATCTCAATTTATGTGGAAAAGATTCTTATGTTAAGATTATACATTATGATTCATACCCTAATGTATCTTGTTACATTATTTAGAAATGGTGTCTAATAGAATAATGGGAATCAATTATCATGGAAAACGTAGGGATATCCCCACTGAGAAAGTCAACACAGTCAATGTCGGAATACATCAGACCATAACCATATTGGGACAAATTACTCTGGTTGTAACGAATAATTATTCCCCACATGTGATAGATCATTTCAAGTGGCAGAAGCCCCCATATTAAGTGGTACTACTAATCCATTGGTTACTGATAAATGGATAATTTCCCTTTAAATGATATTCATGGCATTAAGATGCAATGATAATGAAAAGGTAGTACATGATGTATATTGTCTCAAGGGAGACAGTGATCAATGGTGGTCCCTGATTCAAAATACCATTGAGGAAGAAAAAATAGAAGATATAGAATGGTGAAATTTTAAGGAAATATTCTTCAAAAAATATTCCCCTTGTGGGCAACAAACTGAAATGAAGAAGAAATTCCTTATCATAAAGAAAACGAAAGAAGATAGTGTTGGAGAGTATGAGGCTACCTTCACAAGGCTAACCAGGTATGTCGTATATTAAATGATTAACTCGACAGACATGATTGATCATTTATTTGATGGTAATAATCCATGTCTTGAAAGGGCACCGAATTCTCAAAATTTTTAATCATATTATGGAATTGTATCAAGTGCCATAAAAATAGAGAAGAAATTTTCTAGATCAAATCTTTTGAAAGGAGACAAAGATAAGAAGAGGTACTCTGATAAAAAATGAAAAGGAGAAGCACCAAAGAAGAGAAAGGGAACAAATCTATTCCCATTATTTAAAAACTGTGGAAAAATAATCTTGGTAAATGCTTAAGAGGCATGGGAGGCTTCTATAACATCAGAGAAAAGAGTCATCGCTCTAATAAATGCAAGGAGAAGAAACAATTCAATGATATTCAATGCGAAAATTGTTGAGAGATGGTACACTATGAAAATGAGTGTCCTATGCACCAAGGAAACATGATTCAAAAAAGTTGAAGAATGAAAGAGAGACCCTATGCTATTATAACCGTATAAGTTGGTGTTTCAAATGATGTATTTGAAGGTACTTTAATTGTTTCCTTGATCTTATCCAACACTTTATTTGATTCTAGATAATCTCATTCATTTATATTTTCCCAGTTTTGCACGAAAATTAGGCATGCCCAACATGATTTAATAAATGAGTTTTTTAGTCAATAATCAGAGGGGATGCATCATTGCAACAAAGGAATGTCAAATAATCCACCTCGTGACACATACAAGTTCTTTAGTTTCCATCCTTATCATCATACCAATGGCTGAATTTGATATAATTCTCGGTATGGATTGGCTGTCATATTAAGATGCGATTATTTATTGCAAGAAAAAGGAAGTTACACTTTTTAAAAATTATGTAGAATCTGTTATCTTTAGATCTAATACTTCACCGTCTGATTCTTATCTAGAACCATCGCCATTAGCTCTATTGAATGCAATTCATGGAGAAGATGAAAACCCAATTTCTATGGGAGAGAAAAGAAATATTCAAATTGAATATATACATATAGTTCAACAGTACGCTGATGTATTTCCAAAGGATTTACCTAGAAATCCTCCAGAGCGAAAAGTTTAGTTCTTTATAGATTTAATACATAGTGAAAGACCTATATCAAGGACTCCCTATAGAATGACCATTGTGGAGTCAGTGGAGATAAAGTAACAACTAGAGGATTTGAGTGACAATGGATTTATTCAACATAGTGTTTCTCAATGGGGCACCATGGTTTTGTTTTTCAGGAAGCATGACAGATCCATGAGGCTATAAATTTATTACAGGGAAATCAAAGATATTACAAATAAATAATAATTATTCTCTACCTAAGATTGATTATTTATTTGGCCAACTTCATGGAGTACAATAATTTTTGAATATTTACCTTCGATCAGGATATCATCATCTGTGTGTGAAGAAGAAAGATATTACTAAGGAAACATTTTGATCTAGGTATGGCCATTAGATGTTTACAGTGCTACCTTTTGCACTAACTAATGCAACCTTTATTTTCATGGATTTAATGAATAGAGTTTTCAAGGAATATCTTGATAACTTTTTGTGATTTTCATAGATGATATCCTAGTATTCTCAAAAATCTATCAAGACCATGAGGGTTATTTGTGGACTGTTCTAAAAACTCTTATATGAAATGAATTCTATGGGAAGTTTAGCAAGTGTGAATTCTAGCTTCAATAAATTTATTTTCTAGGCTATATTGTCTCTCTAGATGGAATCCTAGTTATCTTACAAAGTCAAAGGTAGTCCATGATTGGCACACGCCAACAAACTTAACTTAGGTACTTTGTTTTATTGGCTTAGCAGGTTACTATCAACATTTTGTTAAGAATTTTACCTGAATAGATGACCTGCTAACCATGCTCACAAGTAAAGGGGTTATGTTTTTTTTGAAAAAAGAGTGTATGGAGTGCATCGAAGAATTGATAAATATATTGGTCACTGCTCGAATTTTGACTCTTCCATCTAGAAGTGATGGATTTGTGACATACAACGATGCATCCAAGTATGGGATAGGTTGCATCCTTATGAAAAATGATAATGTTATTTCTTATGCATCAAGATATTTGAATTCCTATAATTTTTTTTCCAACTCATGATCTTGAGTTAGCAGCTGTAATATTTGCTCTGAATATGTGGAGACATTATCTCTACAGAGAAAGATGTGAGATTTATATGGACTAAAAGAGTTTGAAATACATTTTCAGAAAAAAAGAACTCTACATGAAGAAAATGAGATGGATTGAGATACTCAAAGATTATGATTTTTCAATACACTACCACCCAGGAAAGTCGAAAAATGTTGAAGATGAATTAAGTAGGGAGGATCATGGGCTTATGACTCAAATAAGGATTGAGAGAGATCCTACATTTTTAGATCTAGTAAAGACGGTTATGGGAATTATTAAGGTAGGGGAAACATCTTTTCTCTTTCAAATGATTTATAATCCTTATTTATTAGAAAATATAAAAAGATCTCAATCTGATGATGAGAATATGAACAAGAAAAATAATGCTGGCAATGATGGGAGACTGGCTGACTTCGTGGGTGAAGAAGGTGTTTTGAAATTTTGGAAGAGGTTATGTGTTCCATCAGTACTTAATCTAAAAATGGAACTATTAGAGGATTACATAGCTCAAATATCTTTAGACACTTGGGTAGAACCATGATGTATAAAGATCTGATGAAATATTTCTAGAGGGATATTATGAAGCAGGAAATTGCTGACTCGGTGTCAAGGTGTCTAGTTTGTCAAATGTGAAGGAAGAGAGAAAACATCCCAAAATTTTGATGCAACCAATACCTATTACTATTTGGAAGTGGGATAACATTACAATGAATTTTATTAATGGACTACCGATGACACCTATAAGGAACGATGCAATATATGTAATTGTTGATCATCTCACAAAATCATCACATTTCCATCCTATAAGAGAGGATTTACCACTTGAGCACTTGGAAATACTGTATATTAATGATGTTGTAAGACTTCATGGTGAACCTCTATCAGTTGTATCCGATCAAGATCCCAGATTTACATCAAAATTTTGGAAAAGTCTCCAAAAGTCTTTGAATACTAAGCTTTGTATGAGTTCCACATATCACCCATAAACCGATGGAAATTCTAAAACGACAATTCAAACTCTTGATGAGATACCGAGGTCATTCTATCTTGACTTCCAGGGTATGTGGGACCAATAATTTCCATTTTTGGATTTTTCATAAAACGATTATTTCCATTCAAGTATTAAAATGGCTCCATATGAAGCATTATATGGAAAGAGATTTTGAACTCCAACTTGTTGAGATGAAGTTGGTGAGAGGAAACTTGTAGGTCCATAACATATTAAAGAGACCATAACAAAGGTGAAGTCAATCCAAGACCATATTAAAGTAGCTCAAAGCAGGTAGAACAGTTATGTTGACAACTAGAGAATGGATTTGGAAATTCAAGTGGGAGATCATGTCATTCTAAAATTATCTCTATGGAAGGGTGTCCTAAGGTTCAGTAAGAAATTGAAACTGAGCCCCAGGTACAACAGACCATTTGAAATTCTAGATAGAGTTGGATAAGTAGATTACTGTTTAGCAATGCCACCAAATCTCTCCAATGTCCATGATGTGTTACATGTGTCAATGTTGAATAAATACATGCCAGACCCAACACATGTACTCACCTTTGAAGAAATTGAACTCGACCATGATATTTCATTATGTGAAAAGGCTTCTGGGATTCATGAAACAAGGGAGTAGGTTTTGATAAATCGGAAAACTCATCTAGTAAGTTTATTTGGAGAAACCAAAATATGGAGGAAGAAACATGGGAACCAGAGGATTTCATGACAAAGAACCACCCACAACTTTGTGGTGGGATTTATACGTAAAATTTCGAGGATGAAATTTCCAAGGAGGGAATAATATAACACCACAAACATTTTATGGTATGATTCTATTAAATACATTCTTTTTATAGCCTATATTTCATAAAGCACTATGTTCATTTGAAACAAAACCTGGTTTTTTAGGAGATAGTCAAAACCAATCCATTAAACATAAATTTTCCACTTCTATGTTTTTAATTTCAAAAAACAGTCATATAGAGTTGTGACTAGTAAGACATTTAGAGTCTGATAGAACTAATTTAATTTTATAATCAACAGTAACATACCCTTTTGAATAGTAATTTGAATAGTAATACGACCTTTATAAGTAGTAAATAATGATAATATTATATTTTTGAAAGGTAATAAATTAATGATTTCTTAATTAATTTTTCAATGTGATATAGAACAAAATATACCGTTAAAATTGTTATTTTTCAAATTAACAATTATTTTATTTAAAAATTGAATTAAAACTACTTAGAAATATTTATTTCAAAAAAATGGAGTTCATTTTTGAATTCCAGACTTTGAAAAATGGTTAGGGTGAATTTTTGGGATTTTTCTAAAATACTTGAATTTTTTGTGAATAGTAAAAATAATGTTTTGAGTTTTCAGTATTATAATAAAATCATAATGATTTAATAATTAAATAAAAACGTTTGGTCAACTTTTTTACATTAACTAATAACATTATGTGTCCCAAGTGTCTAAAACCATGGGCAAGCCCATGGGTTGGTAAAAAAACTAACAAGGTGTCCCTTTAGCATTATTAAAAAACTACATATATTATTCTATAAATACCATATCATCCATTAGTTTTCATTCATTCCAATTCCTTCATAATCATAGCTCTGGTGGTTTCTCCTATCTAAGAGTCCTCCCATGGTTTCCTTAAGCTCCCATGGTCCCATCCTTCTAGATCTAGGAGTTACTCTACAAAGTAAGGGAATTGTTCATTCTCTCATTTTAGTCGACAGTTCTTTTATGTTATCTATTTGATTTTATACTCTCATATGTTGGGGTTTGATTTTATGTATTCTTATTTATTTAATTTTGATTTATATTTTATGATATAATATTTTTCTCTCATCATTTCTTTTTATGAAATTTTAAGCGATGTCGTTAGGCTGTCAAATTTTCTTAAGGGATCTCTCGCCTATTTTATATTCATGTTCATCTCATTTATTTTTATATACTCACTTACTCTTTCCAATTGACCATGATAAACACCATTATCATCTATATACTGGAATAATATCAAGTGAAATTAATAACCATCATCAATATTATTACTCCTCTTTTTATTTTTATAAACGAAATCAATGTCCATGAGGTTCCACTTCATAACCTTTGTGGACAACGAAGTTTTGTTCTTCACATTCTCATTAATAACTGGTCATGAATCCATTTTAATGGTTGAAACAGATCATAATATATTTAATTCATCTCATTAATGTTATGGAATATTTACACACTCATAATATTGAATATTAATACCAAACAAGTTCATTGTATATAAAACTGCAAAGATAAATTCAAGCATTTATTATAAACATTTAACTAATGAATCATCCTCAAATATATAACCTAGAATCATTATAAGATAATTTATATATCTTAAATTTCACTAATTACAAATATTAACATTTCTAGAGGTTTAACAACATTTTATACAAACTCCCATTCATGAAAGCATGTAAACGAATCATGAAAACAAAAGAAGAAAATGCTCCCAAAACAATAAAATTCAACCTCTTAAACCCATTAAAAGGGCCATGAGTTAACCAAATAAGTCTATAATAAATCAATTAAATGTATATGTGGTTCTGGAATTATTGATTAAATGAATTTTAATATGATTTTTTAGGTCATTAAAACAATCAAATAACACACTCGAGCATAAGGTAAGGGGTTTCTCATATCACTTACATTTCTGTGTGATTTTTCGTTGTTCACCTCTTATTTCTGGTATGTTCTATATGTGTACTACCATTTGATATATAATAACACGATTCTATTTATATTCATGTAATTTAATGATTCATTTTAGGGTTATTATGTTCTGGTAATATGATTTGACCGACTACATTGTGGTAAGAGACTTTCTCTCAACAACTATTTTGTTATGAAAAACATTGTGTGGTGCATCTAATAATCCATATGTGATGTACCAAATTCCCATTTTAGATCACTTTTCATTTGAAATTTTATTTATATAAGATATCCATAATCACATATCATGGATATGTTTTTTTCTAAATCGTATAACATTTTACATATGGTGTTTATTTGGAATGATATTTTAACTATGGAAATATTGATGAATCCCTATACTCTACTCTAAATGGATATTGAAAAGGAAAATTTATCTTGTATTGAATCAACGTATAAATAATGCATTGGACATGCAGTGGTCGGTGGGCTCGCTATAGCCCCTCAATGCATCGGTTGGTCTTAGGAGAGAAATCTGATGGTGGCAAACCCTTCGATTTTGTTTCCAAAAATCAGATGGGTTTCCACCCATAGAATTAAACTGATTTTATGGTATTATGGTATCATGTGAATAATAAATGACATCCAATAAATAATAATTCTCTTAATTAATTTTCATTTTTTACTATCCAAGGGGTTTTCACTGTGAAAAAATATATGGATTCAGTTCATTCTCAGTTTGTTATTGCTGTGAGTTTTTCATTTTTTCACCATGCCACATTGATTATGTCAGATTGATTAGGATTCACTTATTACTGTATTCTTACTTCTACTATTTTTAACACTTATTTACCATTTCATCTCAGCCCTTTCATTTTTTACGTTCAATAGTTGATGAACAGGTTATCATTTATTGAGATCATGTGGTTGAATTTTTTAGTTTTTTTAATATATTGTATTTTGTGACCTTTTCCAATGTAATTTGTCGTACATTTATGTATCTAGTTTCTTCAAGACTACTATACTAATCCTTTTATCAAGATTTTCATTCCTTCAACCATTCCAATATAACAAGTAATGCACAGTCTCCAGCCTAGTGGGGACGAGGTGTTATAAAAAACTATAATTACCCATCCAATAAATGTTTCGGAGAAAAAATATCATCAGAGTCAATAGAGTTAAATAAAACATCTATAGTACAAAGAAAGATTAGTAGATTCCATAAATAATATCATATACATGCATCCAAAATCATCAGATACATGGTACCATAAGACAAATATGAAAACTCAAAAGAAAATTTCCAATTTACAACATTACCCACATATAGATCTCTACAGATATCAAAATCCAATGTTTACTCTGCATGATTCATCTTAGTAGGAACATGCCTCCACAATAAAACCCCAAAACATTGATAACCAAGAATTGTATCTTAGGTACATAATTACCCTAATTTTACCTATGTAATGAATAAAGAAATCAATTTGCATTTGAAAGAATAAGTTCGATTTTATTTGAAAATCATGGAATGATATTGCCATGAATTTTATTATTTATTTTACGAATGAAAAACAGTAAACATGTTTTCAAATTCTATTTCAAAAATAATAAAAATTGATAAATTTTTCTGTAAAAATAATTATCCATATAAATTGAAACATGAATAACTTGTATGATATCATATAAACATGGAAGTAATAATATTCATATTGAATATCAAGCAATATAAAATGAGTAAGTGCTCCTATGTATCTAACTAAAATGGGTCAAATGTTAGTTAGTCTAAACAATGCAATCTTGTCCAAAATTAAAGTGAATGCTCTCATGGTTTTCCATGGGCCCAAATCAAAGAGATATTTGGAATCTTAGACAAAACGGTGGAATGTTTCATGATATTTCAAACAAATATTCTCACGGTCACATATGAAACCAATGGAATATCTCATAGTCTTCCTCGTGCAAGGATCTAATGATCCCTCAAAAAACTACATGCTCACACCACAGTTCACTTATGTGCTATTGTACATTAAAATAATGAAATACCAACTTCCAAACATGAAATGAATTTCAGAAGACAATTTTAAAAACCAACATTCACATTTTAAATAAAATGACTTTCTTATGGTTAAACCATTTCTACTACCTTTGTAAAAATCCATTTACAAACATAATCCTCTTTTACATATTTCAAAAAATCCTTTATGTTCATACAATCCACACGTATTTGGAAAACAATATATAAACAACTATTTTTCCATCCCAAAACATAAAACATATCAACCATTGTCTACTCATCAACAATAAATAAAAATTCTCAATTTGATAAACACAATACAAGGCAGATTATGATTTAGAAGGTATCCCATGGAAACTCTATTAGATAGATCCACCTACCTAGGAAATGGTTCTGACCTTATTTCCTTCAATAACAACCAAATGTAATAGGTAGAAGAGGTCCTCATATATATAATCCAAACAAAGAAAATTCCAAAACACCGATTAATATAGATGTAATAGCTATCCCCACCATTAAATGTTCCCCTATTCTATGAGAATGGAAGAATAATCATGAGAAGGGGGAAAGGAAAAGAAAACACGATGAAATTGAAATACATCAAGGAAAACCAACTTGTAGAAAAATAGATTCATCCAAATAGGGGAGGAATGGAGAGTAATATTTAATGAGAGGGGATTCAAATTAATAGGAGGATAAATGTTAACCACATTCATAAAAATTGATAGGATAAATTTAGTAAAATAATTAATTTTGAGTTAAATGAAAAAATCAAATAGTTTGGATGTATGGTTAAGAAAACCTTTTGAAGAAACCCAAATCCCTCAATTTAGGCTACATGGTTTGTGAAACACTGATTAAACCATGAAAAATCCCAATATCCCAAAATCAAACGCCCACACAATTAACCTCATGATTAGAACAAAAATTTGTAAATAATGTTCTTTGTTATATCTTCATGGAAAATATATTTTCTGGCTACACCCCTTGAAAACTACAAAGGTAAACCAAATGATAGGTAAAACTCAAAATTAGACAAAAAACAGACCTAAATGGTGTCACTAAATTCCCATTATTCCACTTTCTCCTCCCTAAATGTCTTTATGAATCCATATAAGAGAACATGTCGGGTAACTTCTATCTCACTAAATACTTTTTATCCCATTTTTTAGGGATATCGCCAAAAATATTCCATAAAAGATGGACCAACAAGATAGATTTACAATAGAGAACCATGCTATGATAATCCGAGATTTGAAATTGATGCTCTATAACGATAGAATTAGACTAAAACCCTAAATCATTTTACTCCATCCATGAGATGGGTTATTATGGAATCTCTTAAACTGAGAAACATGAAATATATCATGGATCCTGGAATACTATAAGGGAAAATCTAACTGATATGATTCCATCCCAGTACTTCATACCACACGAAACAACCCAACACAATGCATCAAAATATTTCTATAATTTCCCAATAAAAAATTGCCTATTTGAACCAATTCATCTAGAAAATACTGACTAGTAACCATAGAATCTAGTGATTAATGATTTTTAGTGGTGTTAAACATATGGAAACTGTGATCTATCGCCAATCATTTATGAATTAGTTATACCATCTTTTTGGACTCCTTGAGGACACTCATTTCTACCATGGAATACTCACCCCCATAGTCCAACCCAACCTAGATTAACATGAACTACCATTCAATTTTTCAACAAAGACCATAATATTTGGTTGCTAATAACAATTTTTATATTAAAATAGAACAAATAGTGGATTCATTCCCCTTGAACATATGAAATCAAGAAGAAACACTCGATGAATATCCTCAATTTTCTTGAGGGTCTTCTTAGTCTGACCATCCATAATTTCAACTGGGTCCCAAAAAACAATTAAAGATATTGTCAATATTAGTAATATAAACATGAATATTATTTTAAACTAATGAAGAGGTAAATCCATGAAGCCGAATTATATCACAAACATGTAGGCATCCAAGGTTATCTACATTCGACTGCCTGATGGAAATAAAGTGGGTTGATTTAATAAATTATTAATAATCACCCATTTCATATCATTCCCACAACATGTACTAGTGAGTAAAATCATGAAATACATGTAGATCATTTCCCACTTCGACACTAGTATAGAAAGTGTCTTCAAAAACCCGACTGGTCTCTAATGCTCCACATTGATATTTTTTATGTTCAGACACCTAGAGACAACATTTTTAACGAAATATCTCATATTGGGCCATAAATAACACTGTATTATGGTATGGAACATGTTAGTTAACCTATGCTGAATTTACCATGTAGAATGTAGTGAATCTTGAATCACCTACCACATCATGCTCAACTAAACAATCCTTTACATTCTGAAAAGGAGTGATCATTTAGGATATGGAGACTAATCATTGTAGGTCTCCCTACTATATAATTATCTTTTAATCAAAATAGACATAGTTTTGGATCATTGATCACACACAACCTAAATGATAATAGAGTATTTGAATAGCATAATTTCCATTAAAACTTAATATCCAACCTATTAAACATAGAGAATCATATTAGTAAAGAAGATCATAAGACCCCAATCATTTACTGATTATTGATTGGAAAACACTAGAAGTTTCATTCTAAATGCATCCATGCCAGCATTTCCCTTTCAGTGTGTATAAAAAATATAAAAATATGATGTCCAAATATATTCTATCTAATGTGTCTCAAAAACGTTTAGGTACCACTAGGTAAAAATATAATTTTGGATTTTAGGTTTTCATTAAAGTAAAAATTTCTCCCCAAAGAGGTTGTGTTTCGATGTCATCAGTTCATGCATCACCACTACTAATTAAAAATTAGAGTTTTGGTAATTCATTTCATATAGTAGTATCTACCATGGTCTATAGTCCACAAAATGATGGTCCAATATCCCCAGACATCCCAAACCTATATCCAATGAATCAAAATACATATCATAATCTCTCCAAAGCTATGTAAGAATAAAAACTCTTATAGATTTCAAATTCATAAACTGTATAGAAGGACACTAACACATCTAATGCCACTCACAATTCACCCATTTCATTATCGAGTCCATCCTTGGAGTATTAATAAAGAGATTTATTAATTGAAATTTCTATAATACCATGATAATCCCATGAAGAAACTAATCTCAAACAAATTATTGGGATAATCCTAAGACCTGATTTCTAAAACAATATATGGAACCACCAAAAAATTATTCCTTATAAACCATGTCACCCAAATATATTGCCTCATTTATCCACAACCAGAATATGTTAGCCATGTAGTTATGATTATTCTTCCTCAAAAAACCCATAAAACCTCTAGGTTGTTATCATTGTCTTTATATATAATATAATAAAACATTATGTTATACACAGAATAAACATTTAAGGGGTGCCAAATATTTTGTAGGATCATATCCTTCATATCCGTAAAGACTAAATGAGCTTTGTTCATCCCAAATTACATAAAAATTACTCAAAATTCCCATAATATCTCTAAAAGGTGGTATTTGGAATATCCACTTTCCAAAACCCCATATGTTGTTACCCAAATCTCATGTTGATCTTTGAAATCCACTAGGATCCTCAGAGATGATCAATGATATCATTAAACCCAGGTAATTAGCATTCATTATTTATAGTAACATGATTAATCTTATGAGAGTCTTTGAATATTTGGACGCTTCCAAATGACTTCATAAAAAAGAACATGTGAATAACTTTTGTGACATGTTATGGTGGATAAATCCCTTACCATTGAGATCCTGTAGTAGTGAATTCAACAATTTCAGATTGACTAGAGGTATCTGATATGATGTAAGTAAATCAGTCATATCCTAGGATGAAGATCAATATTATGCTCGAACTCTTGTTATGGTGGAAATCTCAAGATATCTTGTGGGAGCATATTTCATTACCCATAAATGACCATTAGATGTTCTTACATTGGAATCTACTCTTAGGTATCAATAAACAACCATGATTTATGACCTATAATTAACCCCAATTCTAATTTAATCGGTATTTATTTTCATGATCATGGATTCCGCTAATCTTGAATGATGGCAGTTCTCTCATCAAGAGTATTAATTTAGAACCTATGGTTATAAAATTTAATCATCTCCATGATTCTAATAAATCAATCCCTACAAATGATAAGGTAAAAAGTGTTGAGTTCTAACCTGATGAAATCCCAATTGAATTCCATAGTACAATTAGAACACAAAAATCTAGGTATATAAATCTTGCCACCTTCACCCAACCTAATATAGTTAGTTGTTCCATAAAAACAGCATCAAATCCACTGATATCCATAAATAATCATGTAATTTAATAAAGTTAAAACAATAGGATAATCCCATATCTAATTAAATGGATTTTATAAATGAATCCTTGAGAACCATACATAACATAGTGGTTAGTTCAGAATCTATATCAATAGGAATAACCTCTATAGCATGAAGATGAGAAAACTTACAACATTCCTAAGATTTTTTTTCTTAGTTAGAATTCTCTTTTCCCTTAGTGTGAGGGATTATACGACAAGTAGAATCTGAATGTAGTTGATAACCCTGAGGGAATGTGTATCATGCAACACACCCAAGAAATCCAACTAATATCGGGGCTTACAATTTCCCAAGCATCCCCATTGGTGGAAAATACAATGATAAATGGGAAATTAGTATGGGTGTGTCTACCTATCCACACTGAAAATATACAAATGTTTTCCACCCTATAGAAGTCACTAGTGTTTTTTATTATTGATTTATCATTCCACTATCATGATTAAGAACATAATAATTCCAATTCTAATTGAATATGTTTCTCAACCTACAAACTAAAAAATTAATACCACTAAGACCTGTCATTATAGAATAATTTTCCTATTTCATATCCACCTAATCATCCAACATAGAATACTTTAAGATAATGAAAATAATTATCTCGGTATTTTATCTCTAACCTCAACCCCATATCAAAATGATGAGTCTTGATGAAGTCATTCAAATAGAGTTCTAGGGAGACTTGGAAAAAATCATTAAATTGGGAAGCATTCTCTATCCCCAAATGATCCCCTTACTCTAACTTCAAGATCTCATGGGGAATTACAACCCACAAGGTATTTGGGTAGAAATTAATATTAAGATCCACTTTGAATGTTTTCTAGGTGATCTCCTCATACTACCATGTAATAAATACTAAATCCCACCACTTCCTATACACTTCATGCAAAACATAACTGGTGATTCCCGCCATAGTGGTCCCATGTGTCTTAATTAAATCAACGATATGATCTATATCACCCAAACACTCATCAAACACATTGGATACCTTATCACCATGGAAAACATTTTATTTTTCCTTATAAACTCTAGAGTGTGGTCCACTATTGGTGTTTGCCCTCGAACACCCACCTGACCCATGGATTGGATCATACAAATCACCATTTCCACCAAAATCTAGATTATGTGGAATGTTCGCCTTTGAGGTATTCTTGACAACCCTATATAAACTTGTATAATGTCCCTCATGGAGGAATTATCTTAAGAAACATAATACAATATTAGTCATGAATAATTAAATATTGATTGACATAAAATAGAAACAAAAAAACCACCATCAAGGGATTTAATATTTAAAAAAACATAAAAATAAACTCCAATTATTGAAGGAAAATAAATATAAAAAAGTTCATGTATTTACCCCATTGCATGGTTTGGATACTTGATTTGGAAATCTGTGCATAAACATTGTGGTAGTTAGTAGATAATTATACAAAAGCCACATGGAATGCACATTGTCACTACTAACTGTGTCCCCTAACCATTCACCTCCTCCAGACATCCCTGCTTCACTCCAAAACCGATTAAAAATATCCAGGATCTCTCCAAGACTCAACACCGCTGGGTAAATACATTAGAAATCACCGAAACATCCCATTAAGAGTCCAAAAACATAAATGAAATCCCAATCCAATAGTAGAATCATGAGTTTAGATATGAATAAGAGATGTTTAGGAACCCCTTTTTACAAACCACGTGTGCTTGAATGGACCACTATCCAATATATTACCTAATCCCAAATAAAAAATAATTTAATACAACTTTGAAATGTACCGACCGTGGTCGACCAAAAATATCACCCAATACATCAATCCACCTAGCTAAAATCACATTATTGACTGACAAGGGATACTGAAAAACATCACGAATAACCAACAATATCCTAGGAATTGTTTCACCCATGGTAAATCTTTAACAAAAAAATACATATCAATTGATACTGATGTCCAAAAATGACATTGAATGAGAAAAATACATATAAATATATCTCCTACACAAATCCCATGAATTATAGTAATAAAAAAGATCCATCTAGGTACACGTTTCAATTTATTTAATTATTGTCAAAAATATGAAATCTATATAATCCCAAAGGGTTATGTAATATGGGAGCCCCAATTACAAGTAGTATGTAACATCCCAAGTAAATAAGGAATAATAAATTTGAATGTTTATTAATATTTTCGAATTAAATATTAATTTTACTTTAAATGGGATGCTATGTTCGCTAGCGTACCCGATGCGCAACATTGGGTTTCTTTGAAATCTTACATTGCACACTAATAATATAATATTATTATTTTAAATGTTAGTTATCTCCTAGAAATTGTATTAGAGGTAATGAATAGAACTAACTAAAATATTATTATACATGTTTGTACATTGTTTTTAGATTTAACTAATAAATGTTATAGGCTTAAAATGTGAATGAATATAAGCATAAATACTCTATTTTTCTTTAAAAGGCCGTGTTACCGTATTTTAATAAAATCCATCATTAAATCTATTTTTTCACTTTTATATGTTATATATTAAAAAATAAAATTCTTATTTAGAATTGGGACATCAAAATTTACTTTGGATGAAATTTTGGTATTTTTCTAATAATGATTATTTTTTAATGAATAGTGAAAAATGCTGTATTTTAATTCCAAAGTGCCTTTTAATATTATTTATTTATATGGTTATATTATCTTATAAATTAGTTTTAAAAATTAATTATAATATTTTTTTCTATTTAATCTAATTTTGGTCATTGTATATAATTTTATTTTAAAATAGACATAAACAAGTGCCAATCTTTTGGTAGCTATTATTTCTTAAAAACACGATATTTGTTTTATCGGGGGTAATTAATTTTAAATTAATTTCTACCAATTATATGTTTTCTAATTAGATAAATGGATTGCATATTTGGAATCAGTATGTTCAAATTGTGTAAATAGGTAAATTTTATTTGTAGACATTTTAAATATTTACTTCATCAAATATTTTATTTACCATGATTAAAAGGTAAATATAGTAAATAAAGGTAAAATATAATATTATACTAATTTTAAATTACCCTAAAATGTGCTCTAATACAATTGGATGATACATATCTGACAACGGGAATCCTTGGGTTGAATCGGGGACCCCATGGAGCCACATGGGAGTAATAATGACATTTTATGTTAAATAATTTAAATTAAGACAAAAATGACATAATCAAATATCTTTAATAAATCAATTTTTACATGGGGTTATATAAGTTATCTTTTTGACTATAACTATTAATTGGAATGATAAAACTATTTCATACATCATGGTTTTTTTATAATTTGTGGACACCAAATAAATTAAATTATTGATGACCCAACAATAATGCAATATTTACCTCATTAATGAATGATTTAAATATATATGATTATAAATATTAACACAATATCCAAAACATGTCCACTTATTATTGGAATATTTTATTTCATCCATGAGTCATCTTAACATTGATATTAATGAATATGTGACCTTTTGAAACCAATGATGAGGTTATAATAAAATTATTGATTCAAACTTTCCTAAAGAGCCCCTACTCTCCCTTATAAACATCCCTCACTTATAACCCATTTCTCACAAATATCAAGCCATTTTCTCATCAAATATCTTCTCCAATAATCTCAAAATTTCCCTCTCTTCAACCTAAAAGATTTATGTTTGTCAGAAATCACATCAAGAAATGATTTTGGTTCAATCCAAAGGGAGTTACCCGATTAAAAGGTAAGATCATCTCTTAAGTTATTTTATTTTATTTTACTTATCCAACCCCTATACTCTTTTTTAACCTTTATTTTATAACGAAACTAGTATTATCAATATACTAGGATGTTTTTTTGAGAATTATTTGAATTACACTTACACAAACCTTCATCTAATGGTTAAAGAAAATAATATTTATGTGGATGAAAAACTAACGCCTCATTAAACGTTGATTGTTCAATTATATCCTACCACCTCTAATGGTGGCCATTATGATGGCACTGTTTTTATATATAATATATATAATGTTTATATTTTCCTTATGATTATGTATTTTCCATTTATATCAAACCTTTATTGATTCCATAATGGCTATACGTGATAATTTCATTTTAGGAAGTGAGGACTACCGCCCCTCAAAGTGTTATGGCTTGTTAATGCCTTATGTGGGATGAATAAAGGGTGTAATTAATGATTTTATTTATGATATAATAATGGAATTATAATATACATATGTATCATTATGTTTTCACTCCATTAAATTAAAAAATGGAAATGAAAGTTTCATTCATGCGTACATACGAGTTAACGTCTCCATGAACGGTGCATTCCATTTCATACCTCCAAATGTTATGTACATATATAAATACATGTATATAATAGATTTATATGATATCTGAATCATTAATATAATTATTAATATAATGGATATTTGACCACATGGACAACAAGTAATTATAAGGTGTTTATTTTTACTCTTGTACCAAATATCGTCCAAACAATCATTAATAACATAAATGATTACATAATGTTTATAACATTGTAATTAGTAATATAAGAGGAATAATAAACATGACAAAGGTTCATTATAAAGTTGAAATTAACTTTTGTTTATTATTCTAGAGATTAAAGAATGATCGAGTCACGTCGGACACGAGGTATGTGCATTGTCACAATCTCCTTTCATTGAGGCATATTTTGTTTTATTCTCAACATTATTTTATACAGTGTATAAACCCCTTTTGACTTTTAATTTTTTATAAAAGGAATCTTTTCTCATTTAATCATTTTAGTAAATGACAAAAAATACGTTTTATTTTAATGTACGTAATGATAATGAACTTTCCACCACCGAGAGTATTATTTGATCTTTGGCTTCATTAACAATCCATAAAGTTTTAAAAGGTAAATAAATACCAAATAATAATTCTACATATTTTTCCACTGAAAATAATTTTTGAAATGGATTGATTATTTCAATGTCTTGAAATGATTTCTTGTTATTTCAAATGAAATGTTATTAGTGAAATGTTTTTATTTTATATAAATTATATGTTATGATTTTATTATGTTACTTGGTCATTTGATGGGTGGTTACGCGATAAACCATATGATGGGCGGTGTAGTGATAAACCAGGACTGGTGGTTACGTTATAACCTCAAAATCATTGGGTATGGAAGTTGGTTGTATTTCTATTCCATTTAGTGATATGTGTTGAATTCTACCGTATGGTTTTTCTATTTACGTATGTTTATGTCCCAAGTTACCTTTATAAGTAATGTGTTTTTGAATGGGATTTATGGAAATATTCTGGTCAAAAAAGGTTAATCAATGATATTTTATTCATTTAAGAGTATTTTATACTTCATAATGGTGAAAAGTATTTTTTTAAGATACGGTATTCATGGATTACTTTTGTTTTTGAAAAACTAACATTTTTCCTTCTTTGTGTATCCCTTACTGAGTATTTTGTGCTCATCACAAGTTTTTGAAATATTTTTCATAGGACATAAAGTGGAATAGGGTCAAGGATGAGATCCTCGAAAAGTCATGCTGTCTGAAACATGGAAATAGAAATGAATATTTTTTTCAAAGAGTTTATATTTTGTTGGAAAATAAAATGGGAACTACGTATAAGTGTCTACTTTTTCATCTTTTGAGATTTAATAGTTATGTCCTAATTGTCAAAAACTCTAATCCTGAAAAGATATTCAATGTTAATTATTTTTTTAATTTAATATTGTGTAATTCATAAAGGAATGTCCTTAATGTTGGTAGAAGAGGGAGTTTTAGACAACTTTTGGAGGTAGAATATTGTTAAATTAATATCCATAAGTTAATTTGTGGTAACATGGAAATGATATAGCATTTACAGATTACCATGTGGCTTTGACTAAGATATTTCTATGTTAGAATGGTATTCCATAGAGGAAATAGGGAAGCTATGTTGGAATGAAATCAAGGGGAAGACAACCTTCTAGATTAGCCACCAGAGATGGTCCTAATCAGAACTGAAATTTTTTTTGCAGTGATATCATAGTTGAATCCGACTATAAATGGTGGTGGTATCCATGCATGAGATCATCCAGATCAACCGCAGAGGAACATGTTAGGAGTAGATCATTCCATGACGAAACATTCCCCATCATTCAGAGGATCATCTAACCATGTTCTAGGAGAAGGTTCGATTAAAGCACTGGAGATGATTTTTGATGTTATGGGGTGTTCAGAACACCAAAAGGTTAGTCTTGATATTTACGGTTTTGAAGGTGAAACTAATAAGTGGTGGTCGATGGTGAAAATATCCGGGATAGTGATGGGATTTATACTATCTATTGGGATGAATTCAAAGGTATGTTCCATGAGATATATTTTCGTAAAGTGGTTCGACTTAGGATGGAAAAAAATTCCTAGAATTGAGGTAGTAGAATGACCCAGACGTTTCTTATGATGCAAAGTTCACTCAATTGGCAATGTACGCACCAAATTTCATCGGAGATCTTGATAGTAAGATAAATTGATTTTACACAAGACTGAAGCCATGATATCAAAGATAATTACCGACTCGTGAGTTCAATAGTTCTGAAAAATGTTTTCTATGTGTGGAGAAGGTGGAAATGGAGTTTTATAAAGATCATGCGTTATTTTACAAACAAAAGAATAAGAGGTCCAATTGGAAGGTAAAGGGAATGAATTAATCAGAGATTTCTGGAGGTATGAATACTAAATATAGATCTTGTGAGAAGTGTGGTAAAAATCATCCTAGAAAATGTTTATCAATGTCTGGAAAGTGATTCCAGTGTGGTATGTCTGGTCATATTTCTCATAACTGTAAGGAAGATTATCAAGTAGGAAATGAAAAGTCATCGGTAATATGTTTTAAGTGTAATTCAAACGGTAATTATGAAAATGAGTGTCCAACTAAGAACTCGATTGAGAGAAATATGCTGGAATACAAGCAAAAAGGGGTGGTGAAATCCTTTGTAACTACATCAGTAGATGTTGGGCCATTATATGAAATAGTATCAGGTACACTATTTGTTTTTTCAGATTATGCCAATGTGTTGTTTGATTCATGGTCTACACACTCTTTCATTTCTGAGAAGTTTTCTATTAAATTTTGAATTCCATCTCAAGATTTGAATCCAGAAACTATGGTAAAAACTCGTAGAGAAAATATTGAGACAAAACGAAATCCTAAGGGTCGTTCTGTCCTTGTGTGTGGAAATAATCAACCTGAAAACCTTATTGTTTACCCTCTAGTATAGTTTTATGTTATTTTGGGTATTGATTGTATTTCTGTTTATGATGCTAAAATTGACTCCAGAGCTAAATAGGTCTCTTTTCAAAAAGATTTTCATTTTGTGTAAAAGACTGAACCCTTACTTTTGATAACATATCAGGAAGATGAAAAACTAGTAAATGATGGAAATGAATGTTACCATGCACATATTGTTGAAAATAAAGGATGGGTTGAGATTAATGATGTGCTAGTGGTATATTAATACCTTGATGTTTTCCTGATGAGTTTCCGGGAATTATACCTGACCGAGATGTTGAATTTATTGTTGACTTACTACCTGATGCTAGAACAATTTGAAAAACCCCTTATTGAATGGATCAAATTGAACTTCTAGAGTTAAAAATGAAATTGCAGGAGCTATTAGATAAAGGTTTCATTCGACCTAGAATATCACCATATTGTCCTCCTGTCCTTTATGTTAAAAAAAGATGGTTCAATGATACTTTTTATTGACTATAGATCACTGAATTACATCACTATTAAGAACAAGTATCCTTTTCCTCAAATTGATTATTTTCTTGATCATATTCAGGGAGATCAGTATTTTTAAATATTGATCTGAGGTCCAGGTACTATCAGTTGAATGTAAAAGAAGTAGACATTCTAAAGACTGTATTTCATACTATATATGGACATTATGAATTTTTAGTTATGCCTTTTGGGTTAACTAATGCACCTGATGTATTCACAGAACTTATGAATAGAATTTTTCATGATTTCTTGGATATGTTTGTGGGTGTGTTCATTGATGATATTTTGGGTTTCTCCAAAAGCAAAGAAGAACATGAAAGTCAATTAAGGGTTGTCTTTCTAACATTAAAAGAAAATAAACTGTATGGAAAATTAAGCAAGAGTGAGTTTCAGTTACAAAAAATTAATATCCATGGAAACATTATTTCAAAAAATTGAATAACTATTGATCCTGATAAAATAAAAGATGTTGAAGAATGGGAAAGACCGAAAATTATAACTGATATCCGTAATTTTCAGGGTTTGGCCGGTTATTACTGAATGTTTGTTAATAATTTTTCACGATTATCTAGTACAAAGATTAAATTAACTCGAAAAGGTGTTATGTTCATTTGTACAAAATAATGTGATGATTTTTTTTCAAGAATTGAAAATAAGATTGGTGAATGGTCCATTTTTTGGCACTACCATCCAGAAATGGTGAGATTGGTATTTACGGTAATGATTCGTTGAAAGGAGTTGGTTGTGTCCTTTTGAAGAATGATCATGTAATTGCTTATGCTTTACGTCAGTTGAAGCCCCTTGAGTTAAATTACCATACACATGATTTGGAATTAGTTGGTGTTGTTTTTTCTATTAAAATTTCGAGGCATCATTTGTATGGAGTAAAAATATGAAATAATAAACTGACCACAAAATTTTGAAGTATATATTCACTCAAAAGTAATTTGACATGAGACAGAGGAGATGGTTGTAATTAGTCATAGATTATGATTGCACAATCCATTAACATATGGGAAAATAAAGTTAAGTGACTAATTCTTTCAGTCGAAAAAGTAATGCTTCCTTAACTATGCTACATTTGGAACATGATCCTTTGGTTGTTGATATGATAAAAATTGGCATAGAAGTTGTTGGTGTAAGAAATTCTTCTGTTTTGTTTCAGGTGTCAGTGGAATCATCCTTGTCAGACAGAATTAAGCGAGCACAGAAAGAAGACAGTGAGTTACAAAAAAAGGTAGAGTTGGTTCAAAAGGGTAAGTTTCTTGAATTTAACATTGATAATGATTTTTTTTAGTTTTGGAAATAGATAATGTGTGCCTGGTGATTCACATTTGAAGAATGATTTGTTATGTGAAGATCATAGTTTTCAATTTTCAGTTCATCCCTATAGTACTAAGATGTACAGAGATCTTTGGGAGTATTACTGGTTGGATGGAATGAAATGAGATATTATTGACTTTACTGTGAAGTGTTTGACTTGTAAGCCGGTTAAAGCAAAGTGGCAGTTACCAAAAGGGATGCTTCAGTCTTTATCGGTTCCAGAGTAGAAATGAGAAAATATATCCATGGACTTTTTTGTGGGATTACCAAAGGCAACTAGAGGTAATAATGCCATCTGTGTTATTGTAGATCTATTGACCAAATCAGATCATTTCCTTCCTATTCATGATACATTGACTCTAGATCAACTTTCTTGGTTGTTTGATAAAGATATAGTTAGGTTGCATGGTGTTCCCCTCACTTGTATCTGATCGTTATCCTAGGATTATGTCTGACATTTGGAAAGACCTTTATAAGTCATTAGGTACTGAAATAAATTATAGTACAGCTTTTAAAAATCAATAAGGTGAGTAGTAAGAACAAACAATTTAGACCTTGGAGGATATGCTACTAGCTTGTTCACTAGATTGCCACAGAAGTTGTGACTAACATATATCTTTTGTTGAATTTTCATATAATAACAGTTTTTATTCTAGTATATAGATGGCTCCCTTTGAGGCATTATATAAGAAATCATTTTCGAACTGCGTATTTTTGGAATGAAGTAGGTGAAGGAAAGCTGATGGGACTAGAATTGGTAGAAGAGATGGAAGAAAAAGTACAGTTGATTCTGAAGAACATGAGCACAACTCAGAGCAGGCAAAAAAGTTATGTAGATAACTAGATGAAGGATCAATATTTCGACGTAGGTGATCATGTCTTTTTAAAATATTCTCATTAGAAATGTGAGATGTGTTTTGGTAAGATGTTAAAGTTGAGTCCAAGGATCATTAGACCTTATGAAATCCTAGAGCAAGTTGGAACAGTTGCATACAGAGTGGATTTACCTCCATGTTTATCTCAGGTACATAATGTTTTTCACGTTTCAATGTTGAGAATGTATATGCCAGAACAATCTCATGTTTTGAGCCCAGAGGTAGTTTCAATGGATGGGAATATCACTTATGAGGAACAACATGTCTAGATTCTTGACTGTAGAGAGAAAGTGCTACGGAATAAGGTAATTTTTTAGGTAAAGGCTTTATGGAAAAAACCATATCGATGAAGAGGCAATGTGGGAATCTGAAAATGTTAATAGGGATAAATAACCCCACTTATTTGATAAGTGAATAAAAATTTTGAGAACGTAATTCCCAAAATGGGGGAGGATGTAACGTCCCAAGTAAATAATGATAAATACATTTGAAAGTTCATTAATATTTATGAATTAAATATTAATGTGACTTTAAATGGGATGCTATGTTCGATAGCGTACCCGATAAGCAACAGTGGGTTTCGTTGAAATCGTACATTGCACACTAATAATATAATATTATTATTTTATATGGTAGTTAACATCTACCCATTTTATTGGAATAAATGAATATAACTAACAAAAATATGATTATACATTTTTGTAAATTGTTTTTACATTTATCTAATAAAAATTAGAGGCTTAAAATGTGAATGAATCTTAGCATAAATACTATATTTTTATAAAGGGCGATTTACCACCTTTTAATGGTGAAACCTCTTTAAATCTAGTATTTTTCACTTTTATACATTCCATTGACAAAATAAAATTCTTCTTTAAAACCGGGACATCAAAATTTACTTTGGATGAGATTTTGTTATTTTTCTGATAATGTTCATTTTTTAATGAATAGTGAAAAATACCATATTTTAAATCAAAATTAACATTTAATATAATTTATTTATATGATTATATAATCTTTTTATTTGGTTTTATAGTGTAATTAGAATATATTTTTACCATTTAATGTAATTTTTGACATTGTATGCAATTTTATTTTGAAATTGGACATAAACTAGTGTCAATCTATTGATAGTTATCATTTCTTTAAAACACGCTATTTGTTTTATTGACAAGAATTAATTTTAAATTAGTTTCTACCACTTATATATTTTGAATTAGGAAAATGGATTCCATATTTGGAATTAGTAAGTCTAAATTATGTAAATAGAAAACTTTTATTTTTGAACATTTCAAATATTTACGTGAGAAAATATTTTATTTACCTTTATTAAAGGGTAAATATAGTAAATACAGGTAAAATGTAATATTGTAATAATATTAAATTACCCTAAAATGTGTCATAATCCAATTAGAAGATAGATATCCAACCATGGTCATCCTTGGGTTGAATTTGGGACCCCATGGATCCATATGGGAGTAATAATGACATTTTATATTAATTAATTTAATGTAATGAAAAAATGAAATTAACAAATATATTTTAGTAAATCTAATTTTAAAAGGGGTTATATAAGATATTTATTAGAATATAAATATTAATTGAAAGATAAAATGTTTTAATACATCATGGTATTTTTTTATATGTTTTGGACACTAAATAAATTAAATTATTTATGACACAACAATAATGTACTATTTACCTCATTAATAAATGATTTAGAAAAATGTGATTATAAATATTTAAACCATATCCAAAAACCTGTAAAATTATAATTGGATTATTTTATTTAGAACATTATTCATCTTCAATTTGATATTAATGAATAGTTTTTCTTTTTTAATTCAAATATGAGGTTATAATAAAATAATTGATTCAAAAAATTCTTAAAGGGCCCCTCCGATCCCTTATAAAAATCCTTATTTCTAACCAATTTATCAAACTTCTGAAGCATTTAGCACATTAAAAATCCACTAAAATAACTTCCCAAGATCCCTCTCATCAATCTAGATGCCTTACCTTAGGCAGAAAGCACTTCAAGAAACCATTTTGGTTCAAACTAAAGAGAGTTACACGATTCAAAGGTAGCGTCTTTTATTAAGTTCTTTTGTTTTATTTTACATTCCAACTCCTTAAAAGATTTTTATTCCTTTATTTTATAACAAAAACAATATCCTCACTATAATAGGATATTGTTATGAGGATTATTTGAAATACACTTACACACACCTCCATCTAATGGGTAAAGAACATAATATTTCTGTGGATGGAAAACTAACGCCTCATGAAACGATGATTGTTCAATTATCTTCTACCGTCTTTCATGGGGGCAATTATGATGGCACTATATTTATATATAATATATATAATGTCTATATTTTCCTTATGATTCTATATTTTCTATTAATATCATACCTTTTTGGTTTTCATAATGGGTAAACGTGATAATTTCATTTTAGGAAGTGCAGACTTCCACCCCCTCAAAGTGTTATGACTCATTAATGCATTACGTGGGATGAATGAAGGATAGAGTTAATGATCTTATTTAAGATATTATACTTTAATTATAATATACATATTTATCATTATGTTTTCATTCAATTAAAATTTTAAATGGAAATTAAAGTAGCGTCCAAGCGTACGTACGTCTTACGATCTCCATGAATGGTGCATTTCATTTCTTATCTTCAAATGTTATATACTAATATTAATAATATATATTATGGATATATATGATATATATAATATCTAATTCATTAATATCATTCTGAAGATAATGGATATCTGACCACATAGACATCTTGTAATTATAAGGTGTTCATTTTTACTCAAGTACCAAATATCAACGAAACTACCGTTAAAAACATAAATGATTACATAATGTTTATAAAATTGTAGTAAGTGATATAAGAGGAATAATAAACTTGAAAAAGTCTCTTAAGAATTTAGATATTAACATTAGTTTATTATTCAGGGGATTAAATAATTATTGTGTCAGGTCGGACATGAGGTAAGGGACATCGTCTCAATCTCCTTTCATTGAGGCATATTTTGTTTTATTCTCAACTGTATTTGATACGGTGTATAAACCCCTTTTGACTTTTAATTTTATTCAAAAGGAATATTTTCTCTATGAATCATTTTACTAAATGAAAAAATATACATTTCTATTTAATGTACGCGATTATAACGATCTTTCTGCTGCTACGAGTATTATTTGATCTTTGGCTTCCTTAACTAGTTGTAATGTTTTTAAAAGTTAAATAAATACCAAATACTAATTCTACATATTTTCGTATTGAAAATGGTTATTGAAATGTATTGATTATTTCAATTTCTTGAAATTATATCTTCTGATTGAAAATGAAATGTTATTAGTGAAATGTGTGTATTTACAACACTTTATGTGTTAGGATTTTATTATGGTAATTGAACATTTGACGGGTGTTTACGTGAAAAACCAAATGTCGGGTGGTGGCGTGATAAACCCAGATGGGAGGTTACATTATAACCACCAACTCATTGGGTATGTATGTCATTTGTATGGATATTCTATTTAGTGATATGTATGGAAGTCGACCGTATGGTTATTCCATTTAAGTATGTTTATGTCCCAAGTTACGTTTATAAGTTATGTGTTTTTGAATGGGTTTTATAGTAATGTTTTGGTTATAAAAGGGTAATAAATAATTTTTTATTCATTAAAGAGTATTTACTACTTCATAAAGGTGAAAAATATGTTTTTAAGATAAATTATTCATGGTTTACTTATTTTTTTGAAAAACTAATAATTTCCCATCTTTGTGTATCCCTTACCGAGCATTTTGTGCTTATCCCAAGTTTTTGAAATGTTTTTCATAGAACATAAATTAGAATAGGGTCATATATGGGATCATGGAAAATTCATGCTTTCAGAAACATTCATCAATACATGACTCTTTTTCTTAATGATTTTATATTTTGTGGGAAAATAAAATGGAAATTGAGTAGAAGGGTCTACTTTTTATCTTTTGAGATGTAATAGTTATGTACTAATTCTCTAAAACACTAGACCTGAAAAGATCCTCATTGTTAATTATTCTATCAATTCAATATTATGTAATTTTTAAAAGAGGGTCCTTATATATTATGCAAAAAAAAACTATTTATGGTTTTTACATATGAAAAAAAATAATTTTGTTTAAATTTTTTTTTTCAATATTAATCAATTTTTAGGAATTACTATTTAAAAAAATAAATTGAAATCCCAATGGTTTTCTTTGTAAGGTGATAAATGTTTTTCCATGAAAACATCAATTTGGATCAAATAACAAAACAATTATAAAGGAAGACAATTCTCCTCATATCCAACATGGAATAATACACAAGATTATAAAAACAACATCATATAACAATATAAATGGAAATGGTAATAACACATATAACATCATATCATTATGGAACTAATCAAATTCAAAAAGAATATAAATCTCTCTAGAATGAGTAACTATTCCATGTGATCTCACCATAAAAGGTATAACATGAAGGAATTTGAACAATGTATCATAGTTGGATAGGAAAAATGGAAGCCCTCATGTCATCTTCAAGCCCAACACCAATATATGCCACTCACTCTTAGAAAAAAAGATAAATCTCTCAATGTTATAATTCCAAATTAAATCATGGTAACTTTTAAAAATAATAGAATATATCACTTTTTTCCCTTATGAAGGCTCAAACAGTCCCTTGGATAGCCTCTCATTCAAACCATGATTTTCCTGTATGCTACTCCATGCCAGTATAATTAAAAACATATTACAAACATAAAAAACCATTTGACAATATAATTTCACAAAAAAATATCCCAAAATTAAATATAACACATTTCATAATGTAATAGATTTTAAAAATATATTTTACATATCCATTTGGAACCATATAACCTATCCGAAACAATTTAACAATCACTTGGAGTTCACATAGGCCACTCCCACATGGAAATCCATCTTTAAAGAACCAAATTGGAAATCCCAGTGATAAAACATTTTAATCATTGGATAATAATAAACAATAAATCAAACTAATGAAAATTTGATAAAAAAAAGGAAAAATAATTTTTTTTGGAAATGGGAAACCACTAAAAAACCTTATAATGATACCCCAAAATTAAAACTTCTGTCAAACTCATCTTTTTCAATTAAAATAAGGTCTGATAGAAATAAGAAGGAATCAATGACCTTAGAAACCAAAATAAAATCCAACCCCCATTAAAACACAATGTCCATACATCCCCATAATAATGGTTCCACAAATCCATGAAAATTTATGAACAACAATGAAAAGGAGGATAAAGAAGAATAAAACTCTATAAAATGGAATTAACTCAAACCAACCCACATTGGATAAAAGGATAATCAACCAGAGAGGGGATGTAACAACCGATATTTTTATGAGTAATATTTTGTTTTTATATATAATCAAATAAATATTTAACTACATACTAGCTTGGCTTACTTTACACGCAATCGCGACCTTCCTCGATAGCTTGTGTCGTATGCAATACTGAGTTTCACTAAACAACGATATGCTATTAAAATATTATTAGAACTATCCGTTATGAATAGTAATAACAACTTTTTGAAATTTAATAAATTTTATCTTTCAAAATGGACTTCATTTTTGGATTCAGAATACCGAAATTAACCTAAGGTAAGATTTTGGTATTTTTCTGAAAACTTTCAATTTTTGATGAATAGTGAAACCACTAAGTGGTAGGTTAAAAACTGAATTTTGCATAAAACATAATTTTACCGCTTCTGTGAATAGAATTTCGAAAATCCGATAGACACGGTTGATATCAGTAAGTAAAATGTGGTTCAATGAGATAAAAATAATTTTTTGGTGAATAGTAACTTTTTACTTTTTTTTACCGCGGTTAATAGTAAATAGGGTAACTAAGGGTAAATATGATATTACTATTACCCTAAAACATGTCCTAATTCTATTGGATAAGTTTAATTCGACCAAAAACAAACTTAGGAATAAAATATGACCATTTAGGCCCACTTGGGTTAGATTAGGACATTTATTATTAATTTATTTAAAGAAGGGTTAAAATAGTTAAATTCAAAGTTTAATAAGTAAATCATTTTTAATATGGGGTTATACATAAGATAAATTCGCCTATAAATATTCATTAGAAATCTAAAAATATTTCCTACATAATGGTATTTTATTTATAATTTTTAGACATTAAATAATTTAATTTATTTATGACACAATGATGATGCAGTAATTATCTAATTAATAAAATATTGACATAATTGATGTTATAAACACCAAAATAAATGTAATTTGAGACTTTTTATGAATTACACTAATTTCTAGGTTACTATGATATATTAGTGTTGATTTAATCAACTTGGTTCGAACATATAATTCTGTTATGACTTTCACAGAAATCATATATCAAATAGTGTCAAAATTGACACAAAATAGTTTTTAAATCAAATATTATATTATTAATTGTTATTTTATTCCTAAAAATCTAAGGGTCGTCCAAATGACTTAGATAAGGATATATATATTAATAATAAACAATTTGGGGTTCGTTTGGCATTTTATGGTAAGTGTATTAACCATATAGTGTAAGAAAACAAAAAGACACGGTAAAAGTTAAATTATTTAACTTAGAGTTAAATCTAATTGATAAGGTTAACATAATACCCTAAACTTGTCTAAATCCTATTAGTTGATAGGATTTCGACCCATCCCCACTTTAGCTTCGAAATAAAACCCTTTGGAACCATTATAAACCGATTTTGACTTTAATATGAAATAATATTTTGAGATATTCCTAAGGTGCCCCTCTCCTCCCTTATAAAAGGGCACCTCCTCCCCCTCCTCCTCACACCAATTTGAGAACTCAAGATCGGCCAACCCCTGCCATTTTTTCCTCTCCACTTCCCTAGAATAATCCTAGAGGTCCTGGTTTTCTTCAAAGACCAATCTTAGTTCCCTAAGTGGAGGATTCAAAGAGGCGTTCCAAAGAAGAGGTAATATCCATTACCGGTCTTTTCAATTTCTTTCTTCTTCAACTTCTTCTTATTTAGTTGTTTCATGATAAAGTAATAACATCAGTATTACTTACATACTAATATGTTATTATAAATATGAAAAAACCCTTATTCACCTTCTATCCATCCTACGGAAAAATGAAATCACCGCGCGTGCGTACGTACGGAATACCGTCTCCACGCCATGGTGTAATCTATTTTCCACCATCACCTTACAAGGATGGGTATAATGGTGTAATGATTAACTATTTATGATTATTATAAATTAATATTGATACTGAAATAATATATATATACTCCAATACAATTCCACGATCATAGGAACGATATCATCACTCGTGCGTACGTACGGAATACCGTCTCCACGATGTGAAGCGACTCGTTCTACATGATCATCATTACATTGTAATTATATAAATGAATTGAATGAATAAATATTATATATGTTACACTAATACCATTATGGATATAAGGTATCTATAACCTTAAAAGAAGAATAAGAATTTATTCAGAAAAACACGCATAATAACAAAAGGCAATAAAGACCCGAGTAACAAGTAACAATGAAATATTACTAACAAGAAGCTAAGAATATGACCATATATGATATCATATCAATATGTATGATTCGGGAATAAGTCAATAACATTATTTAAATCATTATACAGGAGGTTCGGACACTTACAAAGCATGTCGGACCTAAGGTAAGGGAAATATCACAATCTCATTTTTATCCGAGATTGTTTATTCGTAAGTATTTATTGGGGTGTATTTTATCATCAAAATACATGTTCCCTCAATATGTAATATTTTTTTCATCCACTTACAATAGTTTAAATCCAATTTTACCCTTCGGTGAGTTTTTAGTAAAGAATATGAAAGGAATCTTTTGTCGTTTTTCGTACGAGGTACGTTTTGACTTTTCTGACAAAAGTACGAAGAATGTTTTTTTAACTTATACGGCATGAATGGATTTCTAAAACATTATTTCCAAGAAGCTTCCTTTACAAGTATTCAAGTTTATTTTTAATCAACTTCTTTTAGTTTAAAATTGTATGACATGTTAAGAAAGGAAAAGTGTTTTTGAAGTAGAAAGGATATTTTCCTCAAGAATAGAGTTCAAGTATTTTATCAAAATTATTTTCCATCTAAGATAATAAAAGGGTTCTGTTTTTATCCCAATTATTACATGGATTTGATTATGTTGTGATGGAAATATTTTTATGAATTCCTTTATCTTATATGAATTGTTTTATGATGTCATGTTGTTTAAGAATCCCATTTTTATTACGTGGGTTACGCTATGATGTATGGTTTATGATTATGTGGCACACATAAGAAAGGATTCATTATAAGATGGGTGGGACCTATATCTCCCTCCAATGCATTGGGTAAAGATTTTATATCTCATGAGATAGACATGGTTGGAATGGTAGGTTATACCGGTTCAGTGATACAGGACTGAAACGAGGAGTGAACTCAATTCAGAAAGGGACTTTGTCCACTAAGATAGTCTTGGCAATGAGTCATGACTAACAAGAAATGATTTTCCATGATTATGTGTGCATGCCACAAAGTTTCATGTTTCATGTTATGATTATGGGGATCTCATTTTCACTTCTATGATTTATTCCATGTTAAGATATTATGATCTCTTTTGCAGGTTATGATTTTCAAAAAGATATGATATGATTTTTATTTCCTTTATTTGCCCTTGCTGAGCATTTGAGCTCACCCTTTTATGTTTTATTTTCCCCAGGTCAGGAAGATGGATATTAAGTATAATATGCTAAAAGGGACCCTAGATATGATGAAATAAATGGGATACACTGTAGAATATTTATGAATCAGTTGTTTATGTTTCCCAGTTTCTAAAGACACTATACCTATACGGTCCTTTGTGGTTTTGTCATATGTTGTAATAAGTGTGCTTCAATTTTGATGTATTAGCAATGTATGTAAAGTATGGGTCATTATAGTTGGTATCAGAGGAAAGGTATAGTCAACCATTGGAAACTAGGATGTGAAAGCCTTAGTAAGAACCCTAAGGATAAGTCTAATCATAGAACACAATCTTAGTGTTTTAGAAATGGCCATGAATACCCTAGGATAAGACCTTAAGTGTGAAATTTTATTCTTGATTATGTGGTTTTCCTATTATAATTAGTGTTTCTCACACTATTATTCTTGGTTTTAGTCAATGGCTGGAACCCGAAGGAACCGTGTTAATGCGGAATTCGATGGGCAATGCAATGATTGTCCCCCTGAGCAACCAAACTATATGGGAGCTGGAATGAAAAATCTTGTAGCCATGATCACACAACTTTCTCAAGCTATGAATCATGCAGGACTTCCAATCGAGCAAAGGAAGGAGAAACATTCTGTTGAATCCTTCATGAGGCAGTGTCCACCTTCTTTCAGCGGGTCTACTGATCCATTAGTTGCTGAACAATGGATTAGTACTACTGAAAAGATATTTTCAGTTCTTCAATGTTCTGAACATGATAAAGTCATCCTAGCAGTGTATCGTTTGGAAGGAGATGTTGATCAATGGTGGAATCATATTAAGAATATGAGGGAAAGGGATGAAGTTGAGTCTATGGAATGGGACGAGTTCAAGAACTTATTTTTCAATAAGTACTTCCCTCGTATTCTCTGAACAAAGATGGAGAAAGAGTTTCTTGAACTGAAGCAAAGGGATGATGAATCTGTTGGTACCTATGAAGCAAATTTTACAAGACTTTCAAGGTACGCTTATGGTATTATTATCCAACCTGAGAGTAAGATCGATCAATTCTTTAGTGGATTAAAACCAAGTCTTCGAAGGGCGTTAGCCATAAGAGACTTCAATAGCTACGAGGAAATCGTTCGATGTGCTCTCAAAGTCGAGATGGAGATTGGAGTAACCCATCAGTCACATGGGTTTGATAAGAAGAGGAAGATGGAATTCAAAGGAAAATCTAAAGAGCACACTGAAAAGAAGACGAGCTTTCCCTTATTCTCAAAGTGTGGAAAGAAACATGGAGGGAGTTGTCTTAAAGGGACAAGTAAATGTTTCAAATGTGGAAAGGAAGGTCATCGGGCATTTGAATGCCGCGATAATGGGAAGAAGATGTCTAATGGTGCAAACAAAGGAAGGGATACACAGAATGAACCTACTACACTTCAATGTTTCAAGTGCAAGGAGATGGGGCATTATGCCAATCAATGCCCAAATCCAAGGGTTGATGATGATGGTCGACGTCAACAAAATCTTAAGGCTAAAGACAAAGGAAAGTCACATGCAATTTCTATCAGCGATGTGGAGTACGATAACGAAGTGGTGAAAGGTACACTTACCATCCACTCTAAAGTAGCAAATGTTTTATTTGATTCTGGATCCACCCACTCTTTTATTTCTGAAAAATTTTCTATGGGTATCACCCTATTACCTCAACAATTAGATGTTGAGTTAGCTGTGACAACACCTAATGTCACAACAGTCGCATCAAAAGTTTATAATTCTTCTCCGATCGAAGTTTGTGGGAAAGTGCTTCCTGCGAATCTTATGATCCTTCCTTTAGTGGAATTTGATGTGATTATTGGCATGTATTGCCTTTCTCTACATGGAGCTCATATCAATTGCCAAAGAAGGTAAGTCACATTTCATATTCCAGATCAATCTACGATCGTCTATCGATGCAAGGATGAATATAACCTTATAGTGGAAATTCCTTCCATCTTATGGGTCTTGATTCCACTAAATGAAGGTTATTTATCTCAAATGGTTGGTGAGAAACTCACGATTAAGAATATGCCCATCGTACGGGAGTTTGATGATGTCTTTCCGGAGGAATTACCGGGTCTTCCACCAAATCGTGAAGTTGAGTTTTCAATAGAACTCGTACCGGGTGCTTTGCCTATTTCAAAGACACCTTATAGAATGGCCCCAATTGAGTTGCAGGAATTGAAGAAGCAACTCCAAGAGAATCTTGATAAGGGATTCATACTCCCTAGTGCGTCACCTTGGGGAGCACCTGTTCTATTTGTTAATAAGAAAGATGGATCAATGAGACTCTATATTGATTATCGAGAACTTAACAAGATCACTATCAATAACAAATATCCTCTCCCACGAATTGATGACTTATTTGACCAACTATGTGGAGCTCAATACTTTTCCAAGATTGATCTTCGTTCAGGGTATCATCAATTAAGGGTCAAAAGGGAGGATATACCAAAGACAGCTTTCCGTACAAGGTATGGACACTATGAATTTATAGTGATGCCATTTGGTCTTACTAATTCCCATGCTATCTTCATGGATCTAATGAATAGAGTCTTTAGAGACTATCTTGATCAATTTGTGGTAGTCTATATAGACGATATTCTTGTCTATTCAAAGAGCAAGGAAGAGCATGAAGATCACTTGAGAATTATATTGACGACCCTGAGAAAGGAGAAGCTTTATGCCAGATTTACCAAGTGTGAATTATGGCTTCAAAAAGTTTCATTTTTGGGTCACATAATCTCAAAAGAGGGGATATCTGTGGGTGTATAGATGGATTATTGAGGGAAACTAATTATGTGGGTGTATACATGGATTATCCTTTTTATATGCATGTATTTTATTAATTGATTGAAACCTAATCATCTTTTGTTTTTACTCCATATAATTTTCCATGGATGAGTTAATTCCCTATATAATTATTATTGGAAACAAATTTTATTCTTTGGTTCTACAAGATTGTGGATAGTTTTACATTAAACATTAGTATTATTATTTATTCTCAAGTTGATTTATATTAATTTGTTGATAAACATTTTCTATTTCAAATACTTATGAGTGAAAATTTATAGGAATGGATTTAATGAAATGAAAAAATATAGTTTATTTTATTTTCAAGGAATCACTATTTTACTAATGTAGAGAATGTAATAGTACATTCATACATTGTGAATTAATTTATCTATACATGAGTATAAAATACAGTTTGGACTCAATTAAATTCATTGTAAAACTTATTAATAAATAAAATTTATATTGATTGTTAAATAATAAGTTTTTTATTAATAAAAAAAGTATTTTTTTATTGAAATGGGTAAAATATTAATGTTATTAACTTTAGATAACCAGATTGAATGATGAAATTGAACTTCATGATTAGAATTTTTTTTCATTTTAGATGTGAATAATGAATTTTTTAATCATGGTAAATTTTTTTGTTGTTATTAAGTGTTTCTTAAAAAATAATATATTTTATTTATTATATAAAATTGTATTGAACATATAATGGCTTTCATATATTCATATTTTCAAAAATAATGTTACTATGGTTTTGTTTTATTATTTTCATAAATGTTTAGCGTCTATCAATGTTATATATATCATTAGTGATCATAGATTTTATTAGAAAATAAGTATTCTGTCTTACTCTTTTTATTTCCTTGATAATTGTAAGGACTTCCTATCTAAAATATTTTTTATTTTCTCATCAGGTTAACTATGTTATAAAATTCATGTATAATAACCTTTAAATAATTAGAAATAAAATATAACTATAATGGAATCAATTTGAGTTAAAAAATTATGGTCATTATTATAGAAAAGTTTTATTCTAAAAACTGATATTATATTACCAAAAAACATAATATTCGTAATGAATGTATTATATACTTTTATTATTTTCTAGAGTAAAATTATAATGATTTTTACATTATGAAGATTATAATTACTATTTTAGATATATTATTGACAAATTTTTTACATCCATTTTGATAAAAGTCTTCTAAACATATCGTGGTGAAGTATCTTAAAAATACCTATTTTCTTTGTCCTATTATTTTTTTCCGTTGAGGTTATATAATGGGTGAATGAAATATTAGTTTTAGATAAAAATTTTATTTATTGAAAAATAACAATCATATTGTCATATATATATATATTGTGTATTTTTTAGGGAAACTAACAAAAATATCTTTTATTACATATTATGGAATGAATGATTCATTATAACCTATAAAATTATTGTGTAAATAATTATAGAACACTATTATTAATTATTTTATGTAATAATGTGGTGTGTATAGATTAATGTGTTTTAAAATGATCTTGATAAATTCATAGTGATGATATTATATGGATTTTAAATTTTAGGGATTAATATCATATGAAACTATATAAATGGGAGGATTACAGAATGAAGACCAAATATGAAGACATTAAATAAGAAAACAATTTTTTATATCATAATGAGATATTAGGTAACCATAATTGATTTTTCATTGAGAATTTAAATATTTAGGTCATGGGGAAGAATATATTGTAGTTTTCAAATTACACTTTCCCAGAACTTGATATGATGTAATTATATTTGAAATATTGTGATTTTTGATTTCATTCTTATAATCTCTTAACATGGATCAATCTATTGTAATGAGATAGTAGAGACACTTGAACTTACTAATTACAATCCATGCACGATTGATTTCCAATTTGATGTGAGGGTCTATAAGGTGATAGATGAGAGATTATACCCTTAGAGTATAAATAAAAAAATTTCAACAATAAAAAGAATTTGAAGCATAATAGAATAAAAATAATAAGATAGTAAATGATGAACCAATCTATAAAAGGTCATATATATGATAGAAATATCATTATTATTTAATTCAAGAAGACCACACATATAAAAAAACAAATTTAATTAAAAATGTCACTATACTGACACTGATGAATGGCAAAACCCATCTATGAAGCCATGAAAACTTACTCATCAACCATATTTAAATCCATCGCGCCCTAGTTAAAAATATTAATCATTTATCATTACCATTATAATGAGATATATTATTTACAAATTTATTAAATGGTCTAAGCTAGGTGTGAGTACGAACATAGTTGGATTCCACCAATCATGAACATTTATAATATGTATATGTACAATATTTTATGAAAATATATGTTAAAAGAAATCATATCACATTACAAAACCATCTTCACTAAATAAAATATATCCCCAAGTGAGCCTTTACATTAATATACTAGTGCTATAATGTAATGATACAATCATAATATTTCATTCTATAAGTTCTATAGTCCTTCAAACCAATTCTATATTACACGTATTAACAAAAAAATCATAAGCATGTATATTTTTCCACAATTGTGATTCCAAAAATTCCTACTTAGAATAAATGTCACAAGACCAATGATATTTTAAATTCCCAGTTTAACCACTGGATAAACAACATGAAAATCCCAAGGCATAATAATAAAAACATAAACAAATCTTACCCCATTTCACCAATATAATAGGCATATCAATGGAAGTATTTCTCTCATCTTCTGGCCTAAATATCACCACATATAAATGACAATGGTGAATACTATAAAACATATAGATGTTCAATTCCACCAATATGACACTAAAATAACGTTTGATGCACCCAATAATCAGTTGACTAAAAAACACACTCGAATTATCATATATACACATGATCCAAACATCCTCATCCCCAATAGAGTGAAAAACCATCAACACCCATAAATCATACCCCAGTAAACCATCATCTCTACATGATTCAATGGTTTAAAACATCTACATAACACCAATAATGGCCCAGACCCTCATGGTCCATCCCATTGGCAATTTTCAGATCCTAAGGGCGGCGTCTCGGTGGTAGGATGTCAATTCTATGTGAGACCGATCGGTGTGACACAATCGGCATGTCACCGATCGATGTGAATGATCAGTGTGTGATTGATCGGTGTGAGACGATAATTGTGTCACCAATCAGTGTGATCGACCGATGTGATCGGTGTGCCATTGATCAGTGTGACCGATTGGTGTTCTCGGTGTGACACGATCGGTGTGTCCTTGATCGGTGCGACTGATCGGTGTGACACGATTAGTGTGTCACCGATCGGTGTGACTGATCACTGTGTCCCCGATCGGAGCGACACGATCGGTGTGCCACCGATCGGTGGGACATGATCGGTGTCACATAGGCTTGTCAAGTTTTTATTCTAGAGTTTTCCGTGTAACACTTATTTTAATCCTTTTTTAACCTTCTAGAAGTGGTTTGAGGCCGTTTTAGCCCCATAATCAATGCATAAAATCCTATGATTGGGGAAACCCTCAACAAACCCCAATGTGTGTCCGTGTATCTTTACCCTATGTTTATATAAAATCCTTTAATGTCACAGCTGTTACCCCCAATTTACGATGAGATTTATTAAATAACAAATAATCTGGTCTTGTGAAACCACCCAACCATAGGGTGAAACCACGATCCTCCTTTAAAATTGATGAAGATAATGATATCCAGTAACTCTTAGGATCATATTTATATCGCACTATCCTTCCAACTTTTCTTCTTCTTGGCCGGGTTTGCTCTCTACTTAGAGCGTTTGGAGTTCCCTTCCTGAGGGAGGTGGTGCACATGTGATGGAGCCCTTATTTCTCGTCCATGGAGTCCCGGATGCTCCTCCCCTACAAGTTGCACATCCCGAGTTCTTGACACATTGAGAGAAACATCGATCTTTGATCATGCACGTGGGGTTTTTTCTTTGTATCTCTTATTGTGTATCATACGGGGTGGGAATGCTATTGTCTCTATGGGGATGGATCAAACCAAAATTTTAATGAAGATAATAAATAGACATTTATATAAAGGAGGGTGGTTCAATTGGTGTTTCTGTTGTATTTCCTATTATTAATTATGTGTTGTGAATTTTACGAGATCATGCCAACTGAAAATCATGGCAGTTGGTGGATTTTCTTTGTGCACTAATGAACCTCTATGCTTCTAGATTTTTTTCTTTGTCATGATTAAATGACTATGACATAGAAATTTTTTAATCACCTATACCTTGTTAGTCAAATGGATGCCCAGTGAACATCAATCATTGTGTGGTCCCATCCACCAGTTAACCAACAGAAAGAATAACCTAATAAATGATGTGCTTGAATCTGTATGTTTCCCTACTCTATTTTAGTAGTTGGTATGTTGTTCTGCTAGATGCTTATAGGGTGATGTGTATGGGGATGGGATCCTCTGTTGTGGTACGATTGTTGGTTGTGAATCTCAAGCCATATTGGGCTATATCTTCAGGCTTGGTTTGGTTCCAGTACTTTGAGGGATCTCACGGATCCCTTTGTTGTTGTGACATCACATGAGATACGAGTGTGAATGCTTAAATTAATGTTTGGTTGTTTCTATTTCTTTGGCTTAAGGTTATTCTGGTTAGTTTCCCAGTAGTGCATAATTCACTTAAATGGGATCATTTGAACATGAAAACAAGAAATTGCTCGGTGGGGAATTGTTTTCCGGGATGAGTGGTTACTTAGTCATGGGTTCAGTGCTTCTTGTGAAATAATAGTAATGTGTGTGTCTGTGCTTATGTTGGTTTTGGAACTCCTAGGTTAGGATGAGTGTTTGTTATATATATATATATTATTTAATCTTAGTTCTTATGTTTCTTATTAGCACCCCACCCAAGTTGAGCACCTAGTGCCAGACACCCCCATTTCATGGGGGAGGGTGTTTTTTCAAGTACTCCAATGAGTGGCAGGTTATTAGCATCTTTTCTGCTCCCTTTCATGAAAAGCCCAAGACTAATCGGGTAGGTAGTGACGACCTAAGTTCCATTATAGCTCAAGATTCATCGGACATGGTAGTTTTTTTTGTTGCCCAGGTGTGTGTAGGTGGGTTGTTTCCCAAGTGTCTTCGGGATGAGGCATTAGTGTCTTTGGGCGTGGTAGTAGTTGTTCTATCCCAGTTGTGTGCGGGAGGACTGTGGTGAGAATGGCTGGAGAGGTTCGATGCATAGGATGTTTCCAATAACCATTGGGAAAGTGATGCAGGGTACCTTTATATCTATGTGCTAATACAATACCTTACATGACTTATGTTATTTGGGGAGTGTGCCTTGGTGAGTCTTGGGTGGATAGTTCTCCTTGTTAGGTGCTTGGGTTATCTCCTTTCTCGCAGTGCATTAGAATTCCACCCCACTTATGCATGATAGTCTTTGGTTTTCCCTATTGAGTATACTTTTATGCTCACACTATGTATATGAAACTGTTTTTAGGTTTCTAGGAGGACTTCAGGGATCATGCAGGATCGTGCTAGTTCGGAAGTTGGGACAATTGCCAATGTTTATTCCCTCTCTTTAATATTTTCATTTTTGGGGTTCCATGTACATTGTAGCATTTACTTTTTGAACATGCATTTGGGAATGGTTTGTTTTTTATTTACCTATACATCCACTTTTGGTGTTGTTGGGATTTACTATCCTATATCCCAATCCTATTAAATATAAAAAAGGGTAATGCCTTCCATCTTTTGTGTGGTTTTATACCCTTGGTGCTAGTCGACACTCCGGGACCTATTGAAGGCGGGTCTCGAGGGTCATTATCTCTCCTTAAACTTGTAGAAGGGTCTGGAAACCTGCTATCTGTTCTTTCATCATGGTGAAGGTGGGTCATGACAGAATGGTATCAAAATGAGGTTGGGGGTTAAGAGATAGGGTGGAGTCTGGGGTTATGAATAGTGAGGATTTAATGGGATGGTAGGGAAAAGGTGTTGGGTGATCATGGTGCGTGAAATAAGCCTGGGAAGACTGGCTAGGACATGGGATTTTAGGACCCCCCGTGATCTGATGCAAGTACTCTGGGCCTACCGAACGACCATGTAGGGTTACACTGATTGCAGGGTGGAGACCCTAGGGAAGGTATATACATCATAATGAATTGTTTCTTGTGTTTCATGGTTATTTTGGGAATTTAAAATGAATATGAAGTCTACAAAAATACAAATTCAATCTTCTACACTACTCGGGCTTAGGTATTCCTTGTTTACCTTGCAGCTATGGCACCCGGACGGTGACCTAGGGTAGGACGGGCGATCGAGGCCCTGGAGGTTGATATGGCTGATTGCTAGAGGCCTGACCGAGAGGAGGTGGACAAGAAGTGGCAGAGGAAGCTTTGTGCCTTTCAGCTGCAAAACCTCGCGAAGCACGGTGGTAGCATCTCATACATGGAGACCGAGAGCTGTCTAGAGGATATGGTGATTGCTTTTAGCTTGATCTGGGCTCCAACAGAATAATGGGTTCCCCTGGCTGTATGAAAAATGTAGGTAGAAGTGCGTCAATGGTTGACACATTATCTTGTGGAGAAGAGGGAGGCTGGGGATAAGTGGGATGACTTCAAGAAGAAGTTCTGGGCAGAATTCCTCTCTTCCACGATGAAGGCTGAGAAGAGGCAGGAGCTACTCTCCCTCCACCAAGGGAGTATGTCAGTGAGAGAGTTGGGGATAAGTTCACGGATCTCCTCCACTTTGCTTTGGACCTCTTACCAGTCGAGGAGTCTCGGGCAAGACATTTGGAAGAGGCACTTCTACCTTCTCTTCCGTATGTTGTTACTCCCTTCACCCTACCGACATACTTGGATGTCCAGAAGATGGATGAAGTGGTGGAGAGGATGCACACGCTGGGAGGTGTAGCCTGAGAGGGAATCCAGTTTGGCTCGTTGAAAGGGGAGGCCGTCATTAGCATGCCTCCATCATCAGGGCCCTCTTGGATTCAACTAGTAGAGAGCACGCATCAACAGTTCCAGTTCTGATCTCCCAGTCCTCTCCCTTTCCTTTCAGGCCCAGGACCAAGATTCATTGTATGTGGGAGCCATGGGAACCTTCGTAATCTGTGCCCAGACAGAGTGCAGTATAGTAGGGGAGGGCAGGTTCAACGCCCACCTCAGTAGTAGCTGTTTCCAGCTAGGTCCTTTCAGTAGCAGCAGCAGGGGAAGCAAGCTCCCGCCCCACCGAGACCAGACATGGCCGGAGGAGGATGACCCCAGGGTTCCCCTCATTGACCTCGACCATGGAATGGGCAGGGAAGTGGTAGACAGTCGAGAGGCAGAGGATCTGGGTGTGGGCAGTTTTACACCACAGAGACAGCAGTTCCTGCAGGGCCAGAAGTTGTTTGAGGTATGATCTGCTTTTTTAGTACTCTTGCCTATGCCTTGTTCGATACTGGAGCTTCGTACTCCTTTGATGCACCCAGTCTGGCCCGTCCTCTAGGTTTAGATGCTGAGAGACTTCATGTTCCCCTAGTGTAGAGCATGCCAGTCAGAGGTCAGACCGACTTGTTTTTAGTTTTCCGAGGGTGTAAACTGATGATATGGCCACATCAGCCTATTAGGGATCTTCTACAATTGCAGATACCACCATACGATGTCATCCTAGGCATTAACTGGATGTTATCTGTATGTTCCGTCATTTACTATTTCTGAAGAAAGAATGTGTTTTTGTATTTGGGTGGCTGACATGTATCATTCATCTGTGAGCGGGTTTGCGAGAAAAGCAGCAGGAGAGAGGAGACCCTCTGTTCCTTGATTGCTGAACTATCAGTGGAGTCGGTGGATGTAGAAATGGTAGAAATCCCAGGGATCGTCAGTGAGTTTATGGACATATTACCTGAAGAAGTGGAAACTCTACCCCATCGATATAATTTTGAGTTCGAGATAGACTTGTAACCTGGTTCCCATCCTATTTCGATGACTCCCTACCGTATAGTGCCTCTTGAGTTGCGGGAGTTACAGATTCATATTGACGATCTGATGAAAAAGGGTTTTGTTAGACAAAGTACGTCACCTTGGGGTGCTATTGTCTTGTTTGCAAAGAAGTTATATGGTGGTCTCAGGCTGTGCATAGACTACCGGATACTGAATTAGGTAATGGTTAAGAACAGTTACCCTCTCCCGAGGAGAGAAGATCTCTTTGATCACATAAGGGGAGAAGGTTGGTTCTCTAAGATCGATTTGCAGTCTGGATATATCTTGTTGAGGGTGAAGGAGGAAGACATCTCAAAGACCGCCTTCAAGTGTAGGTATGTATAGTTTGATCTTGTAGTCATGTAGTTCAGTGTTACGAACGCACAAGATGTGTTCATGGGACTCATGAACTTGGTCTTCTGGGAATACCTAGATCGGTTCGTAGTCATTTTTACTGTCGACATCCTGATCTTCTCAAGTTCAGAGGAGGATCTTGCTGAACACCTGAGAACAGATTTAGTGGTCCTTCGACCGCACCAATTCTATGGGAAATTGTCCATGTGCATGTTCTAGACATGATAATGCACTTCCTTGGGAACATGGTGTCCGAGCAGGGAATAACGGTCTACCCATCGAAGGTCGAGGTGGTTGTTTCTTGGGCAGCACCAAATAGCGTGACAGACGTTCATAGTTTCCTAGGTCTAGAAGGTTACTACTGGAGGTTCGTGCCTAACTTCTGTTGAATTTCAGTACCTTTGATAGGATTGAACAAGAAGGATCAGGCTTTCGGGTGGAGTGGGCAGTGTGAGGCAGCCTTCATCTATCTGAAGGGGAATATGGTTAGTGCCTCATTGCTGAGGTTTCCTGAAGAAGGGCTAGCATATGAGATGTTCTATGATGCATTAGGACAAGGCCTCAGGTGTGTCTTGAAACAATGACAAGGGTAATCTCTTATGGGTCCAGATAATTATGTCCCCATGAGAGTATCTATGCCACCCATGATCGGGAGCTTCTCGTGGTCGTATTCGCACTAAGGTTGTGGCAGCATTACCTAATCAGGGAGGGCTTCAGGTTCTTCACGGATCACAAGAGCATGAAGTATATATTCTCCCAGTGGGACCTGAACTTATGGAAGTGAAGTTTGATGGAGTTCCTTCAAGACTACGACTTTGAGATTTCCAACACCTCAAGAAAAGCTAATGTGGTGGTGGATTCATTGTGCAGGAAGTGAAAAAAGAATGTGGTTCGAGAGTCGGTAGATGCTTGAAGGTGATGGATATAGCGACCCGGCCTTTTCATACATTACTATTACGTCGTTTTAAAGATAAACAACATAGTAGTATTATAGATAGAGGATCCAAAGGTTCAGTGTCTTGGGAAAACTTGGACCATACATAACAAATACAACATCAAGCATAAACATTCATTTAATTTCTTCTTCTATAGCTTCTTAGAGGCACTTGTCATCTCCTTAGTACATGTAGTCACAGGAGGATATACATCAAAAGGGGTGAGATAAAATCCCAGTTAGAGGATAGATAATAACAATATACCATGGGGTGAGAATAATCATGACTTAGGCAAAAGATCATGAACATGAGAGGAGCATAAATAAAAGACTTGAAATGTGGCAATGCAAAAAAATGAAAATCATGTCTTAGTGGTTAACTACCGCACATACTTGTGAACCAAGCTAGTATCTTTTTCAAACATTATTTCACATTTAAACATGAGATTCATCACTTTACCCAATTCATTGGAGCGCTTTATATTTCCGGACACACCCGTCACTTTGAAACATTCATAATTGCGCTATATAATTACGAGCGCACCTGTCACATCATAACATTATCATTATTCATGCTTGAGACAATGAACATATAACATAAATTAAATTATGAACCCATGAAAAGTAATGGGTTTCATCTCATAATAACATATTCATATGCTTTGGGTTCCCAAATGAAAGAGAGTATGACACAAATGTTACAAGAACCGTCCACTTTGAGTGACAAGTAAAAGGGGCATTCATAAAATAAGAGTTATTTTTTAAAACACATAGTTGGACATAGAAACTAGTGACAAACATGTATATCCCAGAAAAGTAAAGGAAATGATGAAAAAATGATCTTTTAGGAGTAACCATATCAAAAATGGAGTGAAAGATGGAGAACACGAAGGAAGGGAATTGGGTTCGAGATTTCCCCTTACCTTGTACTCGAATGCCCCCTTATCTTTAATGACCTGTATAATGACATTATATTAATTAATTTTGAAATTCCAGAACCTTTTATTCATTAATAGGGTTCATTATGGTTTCATTATTTCATATTATGTTCCTTTGGATTACTTATAGAGTTTAAAAACATTGTTCAGGGATGTTCGTTTTCATGGTTTTCTTGAGTGGTTCACTTGTATTCTTAAATTGAAGTTTGAGTAGAACATGGGTAAACATCCAGAACTGATATTACATGTTATTAATGATATTACAGTAGATTTTATGATTTTAAAATGAATTATATTAGATCCATGTGGACAAAACATTAGATAAGAATTTCATGATGGTTATTTGGGTTAATTTGAGCGGTTTTTTAATCACAACAATTTTTTTTTAACTTTTCACATAGTAATATGGCCATAGGTTATCTCCAGAACATAAAGGAAAACATAATACATATAAAATATTCAGTTTCAACCATAAAAATGGTTTCATGACCAGATCTGAAGGTATAAATGGAAGAAGAGAGCATGTCATTTTTGAAGGTGATAAATTAACACCTCATGAACAACGTTATCTTTAATAAAATAAAAGGTAGAGGGAAAGGGAGTGGGGTGATATTAGAATCATAAAATTACATTATATGTATAATACTAGAGTTAAAAAACATTTAAGATGAATATATGTGTGGAGAGATCAGGAAAGGAACTTGAACATGAAAGGAAATTAAAGTAGAAGAGGGAGAGAAATTACCTCTAGAATCTTCCTCTTGAGATCCTCATTAAAGAAGCTAGTCTTGGTCTTTTGATGAGACCAGAAGATTTTGGAAGTAGGGGAGGGGATAGGGAAGGTGTTTGGGCAGATTTTAGAGAAGGCTTGGAGCTTGAGAGGTGTGAGGAAAAGAGAGAGTGAATGGTGGCTTTTATAGTGGAGGGGAGAGGGGTTTCCTTAATATAAAATTCATTAGTTTATTATTTTCCCCTAAGACAAGGAATAGTGAGTCTTGGATGAACAAGAATAGTAAATAATGCATTTCAGTGTGGGATCTGGGTTCTTACATCACTTGTGATGTTAGGAAGAGTGGGTTATAATTAAAATGTATTTATATGGTAAATTAATGTATTCTACTATTCACCGAAAATTCAAGTATCTCAGAAAAATCCCAAAACTTTACCCAAACCATTTTTCGATGTGTAGATTCCAAAAATGATGTCTATTTTTCAAAAATAATTTTATAAATATTATTAATTTAATATTTAATTAATATCACAATTTACATAAAAAACAGGTTTTAAGATTAAAAATGATTTTATTGTTCTTTAAAAATTTACGCAGGGTCTTATAAAATTATGTAAAAACTATTAGAAATTTATTCTATAATTTATGAATAACTTTAGGGGAAATAAATATTATTTTAAATTAATTAATTAATTATTTATGACTTACAAAATACCAAAACATTTACTAAGGTCAAATTGTCACATTCTAAGATGTTTGAATTTTATTTTATTATTCATAGGTAATGTTACTCTTATATTGTATGATTTAATATTCATAAGGGTCATATTACTATTCATAAGGGTATGTTACTATTCACCAAAAATTATTTTTGTTTCATTAGACTCCAAAAATCATCTTGAACACAAACGAGAATGTCGAATTTTGAAAATTCCAAACATAGAAGTGAAACACTTATGTTTAAAGGTTACTTATCACTTAGTAGTTAATTTTGTTGTGTTTTCATGTTATTTTATGACATAAAAATAAGAAGGGAATTTCCATTGAAATTTGTTTTTGGGTTGTTACAATGGAGGAGTTGGCTACCCTGCACCCGGATGTAAGGGAGGATGGTGGTATAAGTTGTTTGTTTAAGATGACAATACAATCCTCTCTCATACGGAAGGTGGAAGATTCTCAGTGCGGAGACATAGAGAGTGAACCAATTCGTGACCTGGTTAACCAAGGTGATGCTCCAGATGTATGGATAGAGGATGGTCAGAATCATATGCTTTTCTGAGGGAAGTTGTTTGCTCTAGAGGCGATGCATGAGATAATTCTTGGTGAGTTCTACAACTCACCCCTAGCATTGCACCTGGGAGTTTCCACGATGTACCAGGGACTGAGGAGTTAGTTTTGGTGGCCTGGGGTAAAGCGGGTGGGGGAAGAGTTCGTGGCCAGGTGCCTAGTGTATCAGTAGGTGAAGGATGAACACTGTGTTCCAGGAGGTCTGTTACAACCTTTAGATGTCCCCGAGTGGAAGTGGGGCGACATCTCGATGGATTTGATCATAGGACTACCCAAGGATCACGGAGGTTGTCATGCTATCTGGGTAGTGGTGGACTGGTTGATGATATCAGCTCACTTTCTGGTGATCAAGGGGTCAGGTGCAGTGGATGCCTTAGCAAAGAGGTACGTGGATAAGGTGGTACGGTTTCATGGGGTTTTGAGGTTCATAGACTCAGATAGGGATGCACAGTTTACCTCATGAGTCTAGAGAGGATTGTAGCATGGTTTTGGCACCCAACTATATCTTAGCACTTTTTCCACCCCCAAACAGATGGACAGAGAGAGCGCACCATCCAGACAATGGAGGATATGCTACGGGCATGTACTCTGGACTCTGGGGGATTGTGGGTGAGACACTTGCCTCTGGTAGATTTTCCTACAATAATATCTATCACTCTACCATTGGCAAGGCTCCATTAAATGCTTTGTATGGAAGGCCATATCGCTCGCCCGTATGGTGAACCGAGGTTGGGGAAGCATGTGTTCTTGGCCCAAAAGTGGTGTAGAGCACGACAGAGAAGGTTCAACTAATACGGGAGAGGAAGAAAGAGGCTTGAGACTGACAGAAGTCGTACGCCTATAATAGGAGGAGACCCCTAGAGTTCTAGGTTGAGGACCATGTATTCTTGAAAGTCTCCCATCAGCGTGGGAAACCAAGGTTTGGTAGGGGGAGTAAGCATTCTCCATGGTTTTTTGGACTGTTCGAGGTACAATGGTGGGTCGACGAAGTGGCTTATCAGCTAGTGATACCACCACCACTACTTATAATTCATGACGTCTTCCATGTGTCACAACTCTGATGGTATCTACATGATGAGTCACACATCCTCGACTAGGGAAATCTGGACATCGAGGATGACATGATGTTTGTGGAAATACCTATGAGAATCATAGATCATGAAGTGAAGTTGCTATGTGGATGGAAAATTCCCTTTTTTCGCGTGTTATAGAGGCATGGTGGGCTCGAGGAGAGTACCTAGGAATGCGAGGAGCAGATGCACGCCCAATACCTAGAGATGTTTTGAGTTTTTTTTGTTTTCTTTTATAATTGTTTGTGAGGTAATGCTGACCTAGTTGGTTTATGAGGTGTTTTGTTTCCCTACCTTGAAAATGTTATGAATATTCCTGATATGTGTGGAAGGGAGGACATGATACCTAACCAAGAAATATTAAGGTGGATACAATAAATCCTGTGTGGGTGAGTCACTACCACCAAAAGCAGATAGTATCTTGACATGGAGGAAGGAACTCCCAGAACCATGTGTTAGGACAATATGGACCTTGAGTTCGACATGGATGTTTGTTGAGGTTTTTTCCAGAGGGGTTTCTTTCGAGGGAGGGGGGTAGAGGGGTTTTCAGACCCCTATCTTATCATTAGGTCTAGCATTTATTCTTGAGGTTGAGAATAGTTCGATAGTTATCTAATGTAATGGCCCAGACCATTATGGTCCATCCCTTTTCCAATTTCTAGATCATAAGGGTGGCGTCTCAGTGGTAGGACGTCATTTCGGTGTGCGATCGATCGGTGTGACACGATCAGCATGTCACCGATCGGTGCGATCGAGCAGTGTGCGACTGATTGGTGTGACATGATCAGTGTGTCACTGATCGGTGAGACCGATCATTGTGATCAGTATTTCACTGATCGATGTGACAGATTGGTGTGTGACCAATTGGTGTGACATGATCGGTGTGTCACCGTTCGGTGTGGAACGAACGGTGTGTCACTGATTGGTGTTCCACGATCATTCCTTCACCCATCAGTGCGGTCGATCAGTGTGTCACCGATTGGTGCCCCATGATCACTGTGCCACCGATCGGTGTGACATGATCGGTGTGCCACTGATAGGTGCGACACGGTCGGTGTCACACAGCCTTGTCGAGTTTTTCTTCTATAGTTTTTCCCATAATGATACTTTTAAACCTTTTTTAACCTTTTCAAAGTGGATCAAGGCCGTTTTTATCCCCATAATCAATGATTAAATTATTAAGAGTGGGGATACCCTCAACGGACCCCACTGTGTGTCCGTGAATTGTTCCCCTATGTTTATATAAAATCCATTAAATTCACAGCTGTTACCACCAATTTCGGATGAGAGTTATTAAATAATAGTAAATCTAGTCGTGTGTAACCACACAACCGCATGGTGAAACCACGATCCACCTTTAAAACTGCCTATGATCTTGATATCCAATAATGATCGATCTCATCATTATATCGCACTATCCTTCCTCATTTTCTTCTTCCTGGCCGGGTTCGCCCTCCCTTTGAGGGTTTGGAGTTCTCTTCTCGAGGCAGGTGGTGCGCATGTGATGGAGCCCTTATAGCTCATCCTTTGAGTCTCGAACAATCCTCCCTTACAAGTTGTCCATCCCCTGTTCTTGGAGCATCGATAGAAACATTGATCATTGATCATCCACGCAGGGTTTTTCCTTCTTCTCTCTTAATGAGTATCATGTGGGGTTGGTATGATATTGTGTCTATCGGGATGGATGAAACCATACTTTAAATGAAGATAATAAATGGACTTTTAAATAAATGATGGGTTGTTGGATCGGTGTTTATGTTGTATTTCTTATTCTTAATTATGTGTTGAGAATTGTACGAGCTCATGCCCACTGAAAATCATGGACATTTGTGTATTTTCATTGTGCACTAATAATCCTTTGTGCTTCTGTTTTTTTATATTTTTCATGATTAAATGACTGTGACATACAAATTGGTCAATCACCTAAACTAGGTTGGTCGAATGGACTCCCAGTAAACATCAATCCCTATGTGGCCACCCCTCATTAACCAATAGAATGAATAACCTAATGAATGATGTTATTGAATCTGGAAGTCTCCCTAATCTGTTTTAGTAGTAGGTGTGTTGTTCTGCTATATTCTTATGGGGTGTTGTGGATGGGGATGGGATCCTCTATTGTGGTACGATTATTGGTTGTGAATCTAAATCCGTGTGGGGCTATATCTTGAGGTTTGGTTTGGTTCCAGTGCTTTGAGGGATCTCACAGATCCCTTTGTTGTTGTGACATCACAACAGAATCATGTGTGAATGCTTAAATTGTTGTTTGGATGTTTCTCTTTCTATGGCTTGTGATTATGCCGGCTAGTTTCCCATTAGTGCAGAATTCACATAAATGGGATCACATGAACATGATAACAAGAATGGTCTCAATGGGGAATTTTTTATAGGATGAGTGGTTACTTGGTCATGGGTTCGGTGATTCTTGTGAATGAATTGTAACGAGGGTGTTTGTGCTTAAGTCAGTTTGGGAACACCTTGGTTGGTTTGAGTGCTTCTTATATATATAAATTATGTAATTGTAGATCTTATGTTTCTTATTCGCACCCCACCCAAGTTGAGAACATAGTGAAGAACACCTCCATTTCATGGGGGAGGGTGTTTTTTCAAGTACTCATATGAGTGGATAGTTATTAAGTCTTTTTATTCTCTCTTTCCCAAATATCCCATTACTCATTGGGTAGGTTGTGATCAGCTAAGGTTCATTATAGCCCAAGATTATTCTAGCATGGTAGTTTTGGTGGTTGCCCAGGTTTGTGCGGGATGATTATTTCCCAAGAATCTTCGGAATGAGGCCCAGGTATCTTTGGGCGTGGTAGTAGTTGTTCTATCCCAGGTGTGTATGGGTAGGGTGTGGTAGTGGGACTGTAGTGAGAATAGCAGGAGAGGTTCGATGCATATAATGTTTCCAATAACTAGTGGTAAAGTGGCACGAGGTACCTAAATATTGATGTTCTAATACTATACATTACTTGACTTGCGTAATTTGGGGAGTGTTCCTTGGTGAGGCATGGGTGGATAGTTTTCCTTATTAGGTGGTTTGATTGTCTCATTTCTCATGGGGCCTTAGGATGCCTCCCCACTTGTGGACGAGTGTCTTTGGTTTTCCCTACTAAGTATACATGTAAGCTCATCATATGTATATAAAACTATTTTCAGGTTTCCAGGAGGACTTCAGGGATCGTGCATGATCGTACTAGTTCGAAAGTTGGGACAATTGTCATTTCTATTTTCCTATCATTGGTATTTTCATTTTTCTGTTTTCATGTACCTTGTAGAATTTACATTTGGAACATGCATATGGGAGTGGTTTGTTTTTTCATTACCTGGGCTTCCACTTTTGGTGTTGTTGGGATTTTAATCCTATCTCATGATCCTATTAAATATTAAAAAAGGGTAATACCTTCCATATTGTGTGTGATTCTATAACCTTAGTGCTAGTCTCCACTCTAAAACCTATTGAAGGCGGGTCTCGGGGGTCATTATCTCTTTTTAAACTTGTAGAAGGATGGGTCTAGAAACATGTTGTACCTTCCTTCATCTTGGTGAAGGTGGGTCATGACAACACCAGCAAACCTCGTTACTCCATTCTAAATTATCGATTTCACCCACTACCACACATGTTAAACCTATTATATTCATAAGGAACCATGTCAATCATTACATCATGAGAAACTTTATCCATAATACCCTATTTCATGTAGAAAACCCACAAAAAAACAAAAATGAAAAACTGTGTTAATCCAATCAATATCCACATGATATTACCCTTAAAAATCTATGACTGACAATGAAAACCCTAAGTGGTTCCATTAATAGTTGCATATATAAAACCCTATCGATGACAATTTATTACACATAATATTACACATATATGAACATTTAATTATCTAGGAACCACCTACATAGATTTTGTAGGAGTACACTCATTGAAGAACACCATCCAATTTGACTTCAGTCAAAAGAAATCAAGAAATATAATAAGCCCATAATTTAGAGAAATAATTAAATTAAAATATAGAAAATATTAGAGATACAATAAATAAAAACTAATGCAAAGTCAGACAAAACCGTGGCTCTTCTCTGCATCCAAGATCCCGTTGAATCAATAAGAAAAGAATAAATCTTACTCATAGATTAAGAATGATGAATTATGTTTTTAGTGTTATTTTGGAATATTTCTGTTGTAAATACCCTTCTCCACTACTTAATAAGGTATTAATGTGAGGAAATAGTCATATATTAAAATTTATGTGAATTTTTTCATTATAGTAAATGTTTAAATAAATGATATTTCAATAATAACAATATATATTTCACTAAACCATATATATTTTTTTAGAAAATACATCTATATAGAACACTTAATGGACAAAAACGTCATATATATTATTACAAAAGCCTTACATATTATATATTTAATTTTTCAATTATTTTTATGTTTTTTAAATTTTCTGAAATTATATAGACTGCATTTTTTCTATATATATGCTTTTTTAAAAATACCTAAGTTTTCTCCTTTTCCACAAGTCCTAGATGTATTATATTTTCCCTTACATATTATATTTCTATTATTTGAGCAACCAATACATAATACATTCTATTTCATACATAATACATTTTCTTTCATACATCCTTTTTTCTATTAGTTGAAATGCCTTACAAAATATACACTACTGATAGTAATATTTTTTTAGCTTATATATGTTATTTTTCTTTTGGCTTAAAAACCATATGTAACAAATCGATTCCATTCAAAAGATATATTCCTTAGATATATTTTTGTAACATATGATATATAGACCCTATATAATATATATATAACACACATGATTTTGATTTAATACATGATACATATATTCTCCCATATTATTTGTAAGGTTTTAGTCTAATACATTTTTCAAAAATCTACTAAACCGATAAAATAACTAAAATTCAATAAAAATGCTCCATGAAATATTAAAATGTTTTTCGACCTATATAATTCATTTAATCAAATATTCTTATAAAAAATAGTAGTGAATACATTCTAAAACATGGCTATATTCAATGACTAACTTCATGAATTATATCATCACCCCAACACATCTAGAATGTTTACACTCACACAAATAACTATTAATCTTTCATGAAGAATCTTTATGCAAAACCTAGACCTTACAACCTAACAAAAAATTATTTCTCATCACTAAGCTATTTCAGATAACAAGGTAACAAAATATTTCCCAAAACTAAAGATCATACACAACATATTTCAAAACTAATATTTTTTTTAAATACATATAGTTCTACCTCGATCAACCCAATTACCTAAGTCAAAAAGGCTTATTCCATTCATTGGAATTACAATACATAAGAATCACTTAACATACTATACTAAAACCAATGTATCCAATAAAATGTTGATGTTATACTAATCTATTATTAAAAATTTCATTACACACCATTTATCTACATATATCCACCAATCATCAATTATTGTATCCATGCATAATAATTATTCCACACTCCTACAAAATCATAATAGATTCCCAATTTTCATTACCATTAACAATGAACCTCATATTTTTCATGAAACACATTCAATTCCCATTTCTCAAGATAAATATGATCAATCTATTTGTTACACTAGCACAACATGAAATAGTACCCATTATAAAAGGAAAACTATAACATTATAATGATGTACCTATAACTAATAATGGGTAAAACATTCTTCATATTCATTTTCTAAATGGGATAAATCTTAAATGATGGTCGACATCCCAATGAAATTCATCACTATAGAGTAACAACCATTATCAGCCTCTACTGTACTATTGCACCTACCTTACAAATCATGACGTCACTTTTAGATTAATACATTATTCTAGATCTATGTAACACTATAATCCCAAATTATATACATGACTCCTACTTGATACATGAATCCTAGCTAACCCCACTTAATTGGTAGGCCACTAAATAAAATTTCACTAGATTTTTATTCTGATCACAATACCAAATCACTTTTAGAGACCTATCACACTATAATTGAACTTGTATTGAAATATTAAACCAAAAACATACTAGAAGTGAATAAATCAAAATATCTATCCTCCAACCATTGTTCTAGAAACCTTATAAGAACTGAACATGTATTCTCCTCCAACTACACAAACATCCATAACTAATTATTCTTGGCACAATTTTTTTCCCTATTAATGTCCCATATCCAAGGTTCCACTTTTCCATCATTTCATGGATAACCACAAAAAATGATTTCATCCTAAAAATACTTACTAACATATTAATAACAAACAAACACCATCTGAAAATCACCACATGATGGGAATATCATCTCCCACTAGAATCAGGGAAAACCATAACCAATCCATCATCCTGATAGAATAATTCATAATTGAATCATCTCCATATACCTGATAAATGAAATCAAATTTACTATATTCCACAAATTTCTAATGAATGATGTCATTTTAGATCACTACATTAATGAAAATAAATATTATAAATTATCTTTAACCAACATGTACCAGTAAATCCAACTAAAATTCATCATGTCCTTTGAGGATATGAAAATCATTATTTACCTTCTACTATAGTGGAATCTTTATATGATAAAATATCAGCTATAATGAATCAATCCGATAATCTTCAACCTTGGGTCGACCATAACCCTAAAATGTAGGTTGTTTTTCATGGAACATTCATTGTATATATTCTATGGATGGATAAGTTCCTAGATCAGTAAAATAAATTCTGTAGATAATTTATACCAAGATGTCTTTGTCTTTTAATGAAAAAACATCTCATTCTCTATTTCATTCATATGAACCCATAATAGTGGATCATACTAACATTCTCACTTAGGGGCCTCATTTGGTACATTAATTAATTTAAATGTATCTATATAATAGTTATGATGAAATAATGTTCATCTAGATTTCATATCTCTAAGAATCCAATTACCATTCTCAATAAAAATATAATCAAGATATCCCAAAGTGAAATATTTTATAGGTTTTTTGACTAACTAACCCATACAAGTCCATAAAACACCCAATTTAAACACTATTTGGACTTATAGACCCACATACCCATGTTAGGGCTAAAAACTACACACAAACCATATGAAAATGTCATACATATATATATTAAAAACAATTATCACTTAACTGATATAATTGGGAAAAATGTAATGATGATTTTTTGGGAAAACTCATAAGTTTGTCCCGATACTATAAATAAGTAATCCCCTCTTAATTTCAGAAATAATTATAGTTTCTCGGCATGATGAGTAATGTCGAACTAAGAGACTATAATGTAGAACATTTTCTATATTTTTATTGGCATATTAAAAAACTAAACCCTTTCTTAATATTGTCAACAATTCAAATCAGAAGACACGCACTCATATCATGTTATCCTTACACGTATAAAATTATTCATGAGCACTAACTCTAACCTCTCATGGAAACAATTAAAAATTAAATTCATATAATCCAATATACTATTATTATGAATCAAATAACTGAACTAAAACCATTTATACAAAACAATATCCCCATTTCCCTGGTAACATGATGTTAGGTACGTTCTTGTGATATCTAGACAGACAATGTGACATCCATTTCAATTTACATTTCTAGAATGATGTTATAATATATCCATAAACACTTTATCAATCAATATACGAATAAAAACACATTTATATGATAACACATTTTAACAACTTGATATAGATCATTATAACAACAAATACCCCAGTACAATGGAGCCAGTGATTACCTTATTATATTTTAGTAGATATATAGGATAAATTCATAAAGAATAGATTAGTATACTAGTTTTATAAGAAAACATGAAAACAAGACTTTCATTTTACATTAGTAATAGAAAATAAGTCCAAATATATAAAAAAAAGTTACTCCATTCTTCAAAAATAATTCATCGAGTTAAGATTCATTATCATATGGAAAATAAATAAAATAATGGTGACTACATATTATCATTGAGGGATAATTACAATGGAATATATCACGGATAAATAAGCATTATAAACATTGAATAATAAATAAACTAATGCAGTGGCCATTTAAATGAAATGGAAATCATTATATTATAAGGAACAATCAATATGGAAAATTAAATAACTTAATCCAAATTCCATTTAATCAACAAATAATGAATGAAATTCATCCTAATATAATATCATGGTAGAAATATCATAGATAAAAAACAATTAAGTTATAAATAAAGGCGATGTTTTGTTATTGGATGTCATATATAGGACACACGATAGATCTACTACCATGATATATCAACAAGATAGTTAAAAACTACTAGGAAAAAACACATAATATTTGTCCAATTAGTTTGTACAAGGAGAACTATCGATTAATAAAGGGGTTATCTATAACCGGTCCCCACATATGTCAACATATGCAGAGAATTTCGTATATATAAAATGAATGATTTAATTAAACATAAAAGTTCTTTATAAATGGATATCCATATTTAGTAAATGATACATATTTGTCAATTTTTCCCCATATAAACAAATATATATCAATGAAATATTTTTTTAATGTAAAAGGTTAGATTATAATCATATCCATCATACAAAAATATGGAAATTTAATATGAATATAATGTTGAATGATCACGAGTAATTTATTGATTAAAAGGGTGGTATCATTAAATCATATAATATATGGTGAATTGGTAAAATTATATATTTTTACATTGATAAATAAATGTTCCATTGAATCATCTTTGAAAAATATTTTATTATAAAAATATTTTTCACTTTGAAATTAACTTCTCAAAATAAACATAAAAAATGAAGGAAAAACATTTCGTGGAAAATAACATTGAATTTTTTTAATAAAATATTCCAATAATTATAGTTTGATGATAGAAGGAATATCCCATCATGAAATATACATTAAAATAAAACATTCCTTTCTAATTGTTTGTAAGAAAATTAACCAACTACATTGTTAGGAAAATGATAGAAAGATTGCTTTTAATACTAATTTCAAAATTAAATCATTGTTAAAATGAAATTAAATATCTTTAGAGATAATTTAAAATATTTTTGAAACATTTTTAGATATCATGTAGATGGAAGAGAAATATTCCCAATTGGAAACATAAACATATAAAATCCTGAATAATGAAGAGATTGTGGAATAAACTATTACCACTTGGGTATCTTATTAATCATTTTAATTTTAAATGAAATAATATCAAAATTATCATTAAATCTCATGAAGTGAAAGATATTTATGATAATATATATAAAATGTGTTTTATATATACCAAAAAAATAAAATATGTTTTGAATCTGGCATATGTATCACATAAGTAAAAGTGAGATGAGAAATCCATTATATCATAGGTCCCTAAAGGTAACATGATCTAACAACCAGTATAACTAATATCAAATTATTTTTCCTAAATTACAAACACATACCAATTTATGTAATATCATATATGATTTAATTATAATAATTTTTCACTATTTAATATCATTTCACTATTAAAATCATTGTTTTTGGGGGCAATGTCTTCATTTGTCTTCTTTGTTTTGTTTTTTCATTTCTGGTACTTATTCATTAACCATAGTTCCATAATTTCTAGAATATTAATTGATATTTATATATCATAATATTAAATTTATTGACATTATCAATCATACACATGGATAGATATTGAAAAATTAACTACACCATTCATGGAGATTGAAGGCTATTTGTAAGCATGAATTTTGTTTTCATATCTTAAGGGATTAAAAAAATAATGGTTATGTATAATTAACCCTTAAGGAGTAATTATTTTTTAACATATATCTTATATATTCATTAGTTAAATTTTTTTACCATCTAACTTATTTTTAGATAAAAAATAAATCAAACCACTCTATAGAGATCGTAAGGCATACCTAAGCCCACATGATGCTTTTTTTTCATAAGATAGATAAATGGTCGAATATGGATGTAAAATTATAATTATATCATATATATATGTTATATTTTAGATATAAATTAGTATTGAAATAACCCATGAGTTGGATGTTTGAGAATAAATAAACAGTAATGATTTTTTTATTAAAAATTACATCTTTTTTAGAAGACATCCACTTGGAATCTTCTTAATGGACCTATGGTTAGTCTTTTGTATGGTCCAAAAACACAATATCATATCGAAGGATATTTATAGGATATATGGGAAGATTTTTGTAGATCTATATGGCACAATGTGGTGTAAATAATTAAAGGAATGGTTGCCTTTTATAATTGAAGATGCGTGAAATTTTAGAATTTCTCAAATGATTAAAATATATTCAAACTATTATAGAGAAAAATTCATCCAAATGGAATATAAATGAACATGAGATTAAATTTTTAATTATATGTTATTCCTATTATATTTTTTTATTTTTGTATAATTTTATAAAATTATAATCCCATAAAATTTCAATATTGTCAATTTTTATTCTATTCATTACATTTAATTTTACAAAATTAATATAATAACTAAAATGGGAAAAAACTATTTAATGTAAAATAAAAATTTCACTGTTTTCTATATAATTAATTTATCACTTTAAAAATTATCAAATAATTTTTCTTTTATTATTTTTAATATAATTTATCTAATGATAGAATTTATTTAATAAAGACTACATCAGGGTTGTGTAATAATTTTTGGTAATTATTAATTCACTAAAATTGATAATAAATTGTGATTGTGTAGATAATTAATTTTTTATTTAGTATAATATTTATAGTAAAACATATGATCTCAATACAGCTATTTTAAAAATATTACACCTTTTAAAAATAATAGTGTACAAGATCAACTTTTCAATAAATAAAATACCATAAATTTTATAATCTCATCTATGTTTCCTCGAAAGGACATAAATTAATTTATTTCATCAAAATATTTTATTATGATAATAATAAATATTAATTTTCATTCATTATTTCGTTATAACCTGAATATATATCCTGAAAACACATTTGATGTCCTATTTTGACTTTGATAGTATTGTGCATGTATTTCAAAAGAAATTTGATAATATACATGTTATAGTACACTATAATTAATTTCAAACCTCAAGTATCATAAATAATAAATAATATTTAATATTAATTTATATCAAGTACTTATCTAACCAAAATTATTATTTTTATGAACCGAAATTTGACTATTTATAGTGTTGTGCAGGCTTTTCACCATCACTAAAAATGTTTTTCTTATTTATCATGAAATACATTAAAATATGAATATTATGAATGATTTTTGTGTGATATTTATATTATAATATCATAAATTACTCATTTCATATGTTTAATACATTTTTATATTGTAATAATGTCCTGATGACTTAATAATAGATAACATAGTTTAAAAAACTATATTATTTTACTATTCCCCAAAAAATTACTTTTCTAAAAAATAATAAAAAATTCATATTGATAAATTTTTAAGTTTTTTATTTCAAAAATTAGGTCAATTTTAATGAAAATTTATTTTCTAAAAGTTTCAAAATTTAAATATAATTTTTTACCCATAGAAAGAAAATATAGCTTTTTAAATAAGAAATATATTTGAAGAAAATATTTAGTTTATGAAAAATCAAGTGATTAATAAAAAATAAAAAATTAATACCTTAAAAATGTGTAGGAAAATTTTATATTTTATATTTCATTTAAAACTATTCATTATCACTAATTGAACAACTATGTTACAATAGTCACATTTAAATAAAAATATTTTGGTGGGTTTGTTTAGTATCGGTGTTGCATGCAATGCAAGCTATTAGAAATTTTTTTTTATTCTAATATTGAAAAGATAAATTCAACCTATCTTAAATAAATTGAATCCTCACAATTTTAACATATTTTTAGTAAAAAAGGGTTTTTTATTTGAGAATACCGTTTTGGAAATCCCATATCATAAAAAGTGTAAATAAGAAATCCACATAAAAAGAGGGAAAGGGAATTATGGTGGTTACCATAATATTACGATTATGAATATGATGATATTATAATAATGTGAAATATTTTACAAGGAAGATACATCATTTTATCAAGTACTAATGTAGAGAGATATAAAAAATGAACATGAGAAATTTAACCACAAACAAATATTACTTTATAATAGGTTTAAAGGCCATTTATTTAATACTAATAAAAGTAAATGGATAAATTTTTTTATACTAAAATCATCTTCATATTATTGAAGAATTACATTAATATATAGTTAAGTAACTTGAGAAAAAACATACTTTATTTAATTTCATTTGATAAGTATAATCCCTTCCCATGGATGTGATTCGACCTATATCAACATCATTTTTCTAAATGAGCAGATAGAAATTAACGATAAATTTTTATGACTAATGAAAATATAATGAATCATAAGGGAAAAAAATCATTACTTCAGTCTCTAAATATTAATCAAAACAGAAGTGGTTATAAAATGTTATCGAATATGATAAATCCTGCTACATGCTCACAAAATAATCTAAAATCTTCAATATAATCCATTACCTAAGTTTTCAACATTATGTTACATCCAAATTAAAAAATCCATAATTTTCTAAATAAGAACAATAATTTTCCAAAATTAACTCATCATCAATCCCCTTTATGTTATTAATTTATGTTACATTCAATTAAAAAATCATATTTTCTCTTAAAACTTGTTAATAAGTTGAATCATTATAAAAACATAATGAAAACATTCATTCTTTAAAGAATTAACTATTTTTGTATTTCATAAATAAAATATAAAAATATAAAATATATTTAATGAATCCAAAAAGTTATGTAAACTCTATCATGAATTACATTGTTATGAAATCATTATCTATTTTCAATATTACAAATACTATCCCCTGAGAATCTATTACCTATTAACATCAAAATCAGACACATATTTAAGGTTATATTTCCACATTAATGTGATTTCCAAAAACTCTCATCTTTCTACTAAATAACATCTATTTGACATTAGTATCATTACACATATGCTATCAATGAATTTTGGAAATGGTACGACAATAAAATCCCTATATATTTTACTATTCTTATAATAATAATTTTTTGTGAAGTATATAAAAAATATATTTCATGGATCCAAATACATATAGAGGATAGTCATTTCAATATTAATTTACTAATAGCATTATATTAACCTTAACCACATATATTTTTATTAGGGTCATTCCATTGCAACATGAAATAGTCATTTGTGTAGTTCCCCATGTCCTTAAATTGGAAGCACTGCACATTGGAGACAATTTTATTTTCCGTGCAACCACGACCATGGTTTATTTTTCCCACACATGAAAGAAATTCCTTTTCATTTTGAGGATTTACCTTATTGTTTCCTTCCCCCAGAATCAAAAATTAGAAAATATGTCTTCCCTTCTTCCCATAATGAGTATTTTTATCTTCTATCCTATTTTTTCTATTATTCTGTCAAATTCATATAACTTGGATAATTATTTATATTTAATGATAGAACATTATGATATGTCCTCATATGATTAGAAAAGTTAGGGGACTAGTTCTTCTGAAAATGTTTACATAAAACCAATAATGGGATTATCATTCATACACTTTAGATTATGTGAATTAATATAGTTTTTATTCCATTTACTCTAACCCATTTCTAATGAATGGAATTTAATAGATCAGATCATGAAATTAATATACATAATTTATAATTTTAAAATTATTTAAACACTCAATTAAAATTTAATATTTAGGTAAAACAATTATCTAAATCATAAGAATGGTTTCATTTTTAATATTTCTATATCATCTCATAGGGTATCATTCTCTAATTAAATTTTCCCTAAATATATTTCCCATAGTTTCTACTAAACAACCTTTAATATCAAATGTAACAACCTCGACCCCAGTGACCAAATGTTAGTGGTCACATTTTTATATTATCATATATATAGAGAATCCAATCTTGATGGACTGATTGGTTTATTAGTATTGTATAATCTGACTGACTGAAAATTAATATTTTTTTATTAAGATAAACCCCCTTTTAAGGGGTAAGGGGAACCCAAATGACTTCAAAAACATATAGACGATCAAGACACACAGTACAAAATCCAATAACCCAAAACAATCTGATTCAAATCTACCAAGACAGCCCCTCCCTAGCATCAAAATCATTGTGATGAGCTTCCACCTTCACATCGCTACACGTCAAGCGGTCCTGTGCATGAATGCATGGGTATAGAAACGACGGCAAAAACCATGCCCTCTAAAACAACCAGTTCTGAAATGCCATGATCTGTGAAAGCTCCTTGCTCTGAACCTCTTCTGAAGCTCTCTTTTGAGAAGAATCAAGTGCATTGACCCAAGACCACAGTTTGTGGTGCCATAAAACAATCATACGAACATAAAATCCAAGCCACAACTTCAACAATTTATCCAACGAAAGAACAATCACGAATCAGAAAACAAGTAAAATCTCACAATGAAAAATACTAACCAAGAGAAATCGATTTCATCCCGAACCGAAAAATCAAGAACCTCGGCCAAGCTTCCCAAATTGTATAACTCATCCCATTCCAAATCAAAAATTCAAACCGAACTTATCCATGGTTGAACAACGCAATAAAAGGAAGGTCAAGAAAAATGCATAAATCCTAAAACAAGAATACCAGTGTCGAAAGCCATTTCCTCAACTAGTCACCCGAACACCAGCACGTCAAAAGAGGGATCCACTGCAAGACAGGTCTGAAATCCCATTGCCACCTCGGAAACCGAACTCGAATCCCACTACGAACCTCTCAATGCACCCAGAGCAGCCACGATTATAGCCCATAGACACGAAACATGGCCTCTGATCCTTCATTGCGCCACCTTGAAAAGCCTTATCAAATTCAGGGATAGGGAGATGGCAGATAATCCCCAATGTCGCGAGCCACACCCACTTTCACTGATCCAAAATTCCGTGGGAAGACACCGCCAGACAGAGCTGGAGAAGATGGAGGCGGCGGTAGGGGAAAAAACCGTGCTTTAGAGTGCCCCTTACGGGCTCATCGTGGTCCAATTAGTATTATGTAACCAAATACATACACGATTCCCATTTTACAATTGAAATATAATATAAAACACAACACATAAAAAAAGTAAACTATCATAATCCTTGAATACTAATTCAATGAGTTTTTTTTAAATCCTAGGAAACAAAACCAAAATAAGGGTGATCTCATGTGGTCAATAAGCGTTAAGTATTGATCATTATATCATGAATCAATAAAAATAATCAATATTTAAAGGTATATAACTAGAAACAAATTCAATTTAAATAACATGACTATCATAATAAGAAAAGGAATAATCGATATTGAATGGTAAATAATTGAAAAAACATCCTATTTAATCAATAAAATTAGAATGAAATGATTCTATAGATAATATCATGAAAAAATATCATGGATGAAAACATAAATTAATTATCAATAAAGGAAATTCTGAATTATTAGACATTAGGAATAATGAACATGATACCTGTTCCATGAAGATCTAAAATCACGATTGTTTGAAACGACTAGGTGATGACCCATATAATTGTCTAACCAGTTTCACTAAAATGACATGTCGATGTATTGAGGGGAAATATATAATCGTCCCCACCTATATCTACATATCAATATAATTCCCCATATTTTCAAAAAGTTAATTAATTAATGAAAAAAATTCATTATAAAAAATAATATTTACTGAATTAAGGAAAAATATTAATCAACATTTCCCTAGATAGGATTTTTTACTTTAAATTAAACACCATATGTAAAAATAGTTTTTTCATTTAGGAATGTATGATATCTAACATGTAATAATATAGATATTTAATAGAAAGTCAATATCTAATTTTCAAAAGTATGTGAATTATATAAATTATTGTATAATTATTTCATATATTGATGGGTGAGTAGGTAAAATAATGTTTTTTTAATTGAAAAAAAATAAAATAAAAATATGATTAAATCTTTTTTGACCGAAATTATATTTTTCACATTGAAATTAAATTTTCCAAATAAACTGTGCAATTAGGAAGGAATAAATTTTCATTGAATATAATTTTTAGAACATTTAATTTAAGATTCAAATCATTAATACATCATGAAAGTTAGAAAATAAACTCCTAAAATATAAATTAAGGTAAAACAATTTTCACATATTTTTTCAGAAAAACCACAAATTAACACATATTAATGAAGAATAAAATATTCCATTTGGTTTTTAAAAAAACTGTTCAACATAGTTAAAAGTGAAATTTAAAAATTTTATGATAATACAGAAAATATATTTTAATTTATTTTTGAAAAACAAGCATATAAAATGTAATGATTCCCTACTAAAAACATAAACATAAACAATCTGAAAAAATGAAGTGATTGCGAAATAAAATAAAAAAATGGGTATATTATCCATAATAAGTCCTATTAAATAATAAAAAACTTGTGATTAATTCAATATCATGAAAAAATAATATTTAGGATTTAATATATAAGTTTTTTAGTGTATGAACCACTAAAAATAAATAAATGGGGAATATAGAATATTTATCCCAGAAGTAAAAGTTAAATGGGAAATTCCGTACCTCAGACATCACTTTAATTTAATGTTCCTTAATATCCTTTATAATCAATATATAATTACAATTACTAAATTAAATAATAATAAAAATATATATCATACCATATATGATTTACTTATTATATTATATAACCCATTTATTATCAATTTATTGTCATAATCATTATTTTGGGTGATAACTACTTCATATTTCATGTATGGTTTCATTAGGTGGTTCAAATACATATAATTTTATCATAGTTCCATCATGTATATAATATTATTTACTATGTAAATATAATCTATTATATATATAGAGAGACATCTAATAAGATATACAATGAAAAACGAATTACACTATTAATTGATATTGTCGGCTATATATACGCATGAATGTTATTTTCATCTCATGATGGATGGAATAGAAGAATGGTACATAATAATTAAACATTAAAGAATCATTATTATGTAATAAATATATTATATATTAATTAATTCAATATTTATCATCATCCACATACGATGCTGGAGGAAAGTATTACATCGTTGTGTGGATATGGTCAGTCGTACATACACACTCGCGGTGAATTGGTTTTTCATAGGATGTATAAAAGGTGGAATACAGTATTATCATAATCATAATAGAATCCCAGTATATAAATTATACTTTATAAATTAATTTATGATTTAAATAACACATTATGTGGATTTCAAAGAATAAAGAACCTTGATATAGTCGGTATATATGATTACCTCTTCTTCGTAATACTTTTGTTAGAAATCTTCTTAATAGAAATAGGATTGGTATTTTGGAAGGGAATGAACCTAGAAAACACAACAATTTTTTTATAATAGATATGTGAAGATAATTGTAGATTTATTTTTCTCATTGTGGGGTAAATAAGTGAACAAATGAGCAAACATTTAAAATTATGTTTGGAGCACTTTTAGAATTTGTTAAAATAATAAAATATATTATGACTAATCTAGATATGAATGCTTAAAAATAGACTATATTATAACATGGTATTAAATATATCCCTTATATAATCCCAATTTGATTATTTAATTTTTTATAATTTCTAATTAATTTAGTAATATATTATTCCCCTAAAATATAATTATTTTTAGTTTTGATAATATTAATTATGTTGGATTTAAAAACATCAAGACAACAACTAAATTATAACAAACTATTTTACTATTTCATAATTTTTTTGGTGAAATATATAAGTCTTATATAACCTTAAATATTCTAAAAATGTCAATTTCAATATTTTTAATATCATTCATTTTATTTCTCAAATAATTGAATAAATAATGAATAAATAATGTGTAATAATGTAAGGTAATTATTATTTATGAATAGTATAAAATCATTTAAAATCATTTAGATTAATATATTAAATTTAAAAATAATATATATATTTTAACATATACTATATATAAAACTTCATTAAAATATTAAAATTATTAAAAACCATAGTGTGACATGTTTGACTTCACAATAAATAAAATTCCATAAATGTCATAATTTTATCCCAGTTCCCCCAAAAGAACATTAATTAATTTATATAATGAAAATATGTCTACCATGTTCAAAATTTTAATTTATATTTTTTCAATATTTACTACAACTCTTATCTAAATCACTAAAACACCATTAATGTGTTATTTTGATATTACTGGCCTTTTCTAAACATTGAACAAGCATTTGGATTATATATGATTTTTATATGTATTTATAATTAATTTATAACTATTAGTATAATAAATAATATATTATATTTAATATGAAATTATTACATAAACTTGTATCATAAAAATTTATTATATTAACTATACCATATTTTACTTTTCAAGTGATTTACCTGATATACATCACCACTGATAATGACATACATTGGTATCATGAATTAAAATAATGTTTTCATTTTATGAATTATTTAATATATGATATTTTTATTATAATATCATAAATTAGTCATTAAATATGTTATATAAAACTTTATATCCTATTTTTATTTAATATATCGTAAAAAATAATGTATTTATTAATGAAATTCTATTTTTTTATTCACCAAAATGATTATTTTTTTAGAATATTCTCAAAATTTCGCAATAGAATAATGGTTATATTTTTATTTAAAAAATGATAATATTTTAATCAAATAAATTTTCTAAAATTTTTATAAATTATTTATATTGATTTTACCAAATAAGGGAATTATCTTTTTGAATTAATGTTTATATTTGAAATTTAAAATGAATTTACGAAAAATCATGTTCTTATTCAAAAAAAATTAATTAATACATTTAAATGTTTAGTAAAAATAATATATTTTTTATTTTACTTAATATTATGAATTTACTCCAATTTATTTCCTAGTTTATAATGTTCATATTTAAATAATAATATCTGGGCTTTATTTAAGTCCGTTATTGTGTGCAACATATGCCCTCCAAATAATGTTATTTTAAAATTTCAGGAAGTTAAAATCAATCTATAGTAACTAGAATCAATAGAAACATCAAATTTAGAATTTTACATAATATGCCTATGGATTCCAAATTTATACAAGGGTTGATGGGGTGGTAATGTGTTGGTTATACCCAATGAATTTAAATAAAAAAAATTACATTTCAACATTAAATACTAGCGATGGTATAATTGTGAAAATTTGATAATATACTAAATGATGATATAATATCTACAAGTTCATACATGATATATAAAAATAAACCATATTACCCTCTCGATGATCACATATAGTCAAAGAAATTTTTTTAAAAAATATATAGAGGCATAGTGGAACAACCCTTCCCATCATTAAATGCATGCATTATTGATCAACATCCGTCTATACTCTCATCAAAACTAGGATCTAGTTGTGAAATATTTACTCTTACTTGTACAATGAGATACAAAGTCTACTTGTGTCTCAATATTTCCTAGCATGGTGTGAATATGAACTCAATAGGACAACACCAATGGTATCCCCATCTAATTCACAAACATATAAAATATCATGGTAATTGAAATAAGAAGAACCAAAAATTAAAAAACCCTCCCTAATCAATATCAAACAGCCTTAGTTGAGGATTTATATACCTAATATTTTGTTCAAGTGGAATTAAGAATCCATAATCTATTATATTTGAAGATCACTTGGCCTTCCAACAAATTTAATTTTATATGAAGTCATACAGAAAACATTTCCACGTGTCCATTATGAGTAAATTATGAAACCATAAATGAATAATACTAACCCAAATTACAAGACCCATAATATTCTTAATCCCTTTGAAAAAAATTAATCCATATCCCAATTAACCTATTTAATGGAAACATTTTTCCCTAAAAATCAATTTCTAAATACGTTATATCCCTTCATCCATAATTATATCAAATAACACCCCCACAGGTTCATCATTCTATGGATATTACACATAAATGAGTAGAAGGAACCATTTTATGGGCCATATATTCTATGAAAACAACCCTAATATTCTCAAATCTATATTGAGTGGGATCACCAACACCAAATGAACACAACTAAGTCAAATCCCATAAACACCAACAACAATGGAAAACACCATCCACATAACACTAATGAACCTCATCACCTCATTCCAAATGGAAAAACCACGCAAAGCCACACTAGTAACAAACATAATGTTTCTTATGAACCACATTAATCATTACATCACATGAAATTGTATACCTTTAACATGAAATCATAACAAAAAATCCTAAAAACCACAAAACTATGATATACTAGGATAGACACATTATCATCCATCTATGGCTACCCATATGTATATATTTTGAACAATGAATCCCCAAAAATATTTTATTGCAACTTTTAAATAAAGAGACCAATTAATAACCTTTTATTACACATTGAATAACTCGTTTATAAAAAAAATAAATTCCTAAGAACCACCAACATGGTTTAAGAGGAACTCCAATCAATGAATATATCCAGTCTATCTATATTTGGTCAAAATAAATCTTGAATATTTGTAAACCCTGTTTGGTAGGGAATAAAAAATAAGAAAATAAATAAAAAAATGCTAGAATCAAAGAAATAAAACTCTATATAATCTCCCAATACCCATGTTATGTTCTCGAAATAACTGGAATAGGGAAATGTGAAGAATAAAATAAGATCTCTTATTATGATATTAATACTGATGAGATATGTTTTAAGGAGTTTTATAAGAGTAACTAGTGGAAATAGACTTTAAAAAATTAATGTTATTTCCAATATTCAAATATTTATTTTTGAATAAATCTATAAAATGTGTCATTATAATCATAATAGGAAAAATTATGTTATTTAAAAATTATTCTATTCATATATCTATATCCCATATGAAAATTTTTCAGGAAAACCTATCATACCACCATTAATAGAGAAAAACCTCACATATCACCTTACAAAAAAATAATATATTCTATACATATTTTTTCTTCCATATCTATGCTTTCAAACATTTCTATAATTCTATTCAATAGAATTTTCATTATTAAATTTTAATTTTATTAACTACACGTGGGTTTCTCTATTTCGATAAAACCAATATAAAATAGTTTCTTATTACATATAGGAATCCCTTAAATGAAAAACAATGACATAAAATATTTTACTTCTTAACTAATTTATTCCTTTACATAAGTATGTATTTTCCATTGTATGAAAAACCATATGTAATATAAACTACTCATTCCTAATATATTTTTACTATGCATAATGTTTTTGGTTTATACATAAAAACCCATATGTATCGTACTGATTCAATATGTAATATATTTTTGTAGATTTATTTTTCATACATAATTAAATTAACCCACTCATACTATATATAAAATGTAAATAATAATTTCCCCATAAGAGATCTACATATTATCCACGGTAAATTTGGTGGTTTTATATGTAAAATAAAAAATTAAATAACTTCAAAATTACCAAAAATCATTTCATGATTTTTAAAATATCCTAATGTATTTTCAAACACTTCAAAATTAATTTAAAAACACTTTATTTGTAGATTATATATAAAATGAAACATGAAACCAATCAAAATCCCAAGAGACAATTCTCATCTTCTAAATATACCACCAAAATCAATACAATTTACAAATTAACAAACATAGTCCATGATATGACATAAACAAACATTATATAATACTAAGGTCCTTATTCTTATTTTGGTTATAAATACATATTTATTCTAAAATTTATTAGTGTTTTTTCATTTCTTCTTTACCATTTTTAATTCCAATGTTTTATTAGATACCATTAAATAGCATTCATAATAGTAATTAATTCTATATATATCATGATTATAGATTTCATTTAATGATATGTTTTTATTTTTTCCTTATTTTAATTCCCTTAAAAAATATATTTAATATGTTATGAGAATATTAGTTTTACACATTTATTTTAGTTTCATAATTTTTGTGATGGGTATATAATATACATAGATTCTGCAAGATATTCATTTAGGTTTATTTGTAATTGATCATCGAACATGACTGATATTTGTGTCTTGATTATTGGAGATTCATTTTAAGGAAGTCAAATTACGATTTCATGTTATTTCATTATGAAAATAAGGAATTATCTACTCTTATTTTTAATTAGTTGATGAGTTTTAATTTTTTTTACTATATATAGTAAACCAACACCAATTAAGGAAAATTGATGTGTCTCAAACTAGTATTAGATATTTTATTTTGTATTTTTTTATGTTGGTAATGATTTTTCTAAATCACCACTATGAAATAATTTTATTATGTATAGTATATTAAAATCAAAAACAAAATTTCATGAATTTTTAATATTTGTTATTGTGATTGAAGTTGAAATAGAGAAATTAGTGTTTGATAAATATAATATTATTATATATAATAAAATCTTATAAAATGGGTGAGGATAATATGAAATGGGGATTTTTTATATATATGATGAAGTTGTTTAATTGAATTTATGTTGTTGATATGATGCTTATTATAGTGATTATGGATTTATTGTGGTTTGATTGATGTATTGTCATAAGATATGGGTTTATGGTCTATTTTGATAGTGATAATATGCAGATGGAATTATATTCGGTTGTTACCTAGTAATATTTGTTGATGATTACATTAATTAAATGAACTGAATTAATGGAACATGAATTGGGATTGATTGAATAGTAATTTATTGGAAAGAATGAATCTATGTAGAAGAAAAATGATATGTGGTAATTGAATCATAAACATGGACGTGGTATATGTGTAATTGGTATGTGGTTTGAAATAATTTATTTAATTAATATAAAATTGTTGGTAAATTAATAAAGTATTTTTGAAAGTAATATATGAAATATTTGAAGGTTTTATCACTATTTTTTAAGGAGGATGGCATTGGAATGAGTTTTTAGTAGTAGTAAATATAGTTTTCTCTATTATATGGGGACTATGTTTTGTTAATGGAATGTGATTTTAGTAGTGTTATAGTAAGAATTAAATTGCATGTAAGGTATTTTATTATATATATGTATATATATATTTTTTATTTATAACACACCACTACCTTATTCGGGTATCATTAGAAATTAATATAAATGTTTTTGGGATATGGGTTTATACTTAATATATATAATGAGGGTGAATTAAATGGATTAATACATATCATTCCTTTCTCTATCTTTTGTTGTTAGTGTTTTGATATGCAACTAATGTGGTGATGTAATAGTTATTTTGTAAAATCTCATGGAAGTTGTGGTATGTTTATTGGAATGTGGTATATGGGTTCTAATATAATTGTTTTCCATTTGGTTGATCATGTGAATGTGATATTCTATTTTTTTCTGGTATCTGATTTAAAAGGAAGAGATCATCATGAAAAATGAATTTGGTGCATGGGGGTGACTAGTTATATGGGAAAGTAATCTTGGGGTACCTTTCATGGTATATTTTAATTTATTCTTTTATTAATAGAATGAATATGAATTTTATATGAAGCCATGGTGATATAGAGAAAGTAGTTGACTTATAATAGTTAACAAGTTGGTACCACTAATTATTCACCTAGGAAGTACAATATTTCATGCATTTTTTAGTGATATTTGTTACATCACTTATACATTTATTCAAATATTTTATATATTTAGAAGTTTAATTTAATTATCATGAGGGGTATTAGTAGCTCATTTCCTAGATTTGACTATTTTTTATGGTGTTTCTAATATAACAGTTAATCATGGGTTTTTAATTTTGAGTATTTGATAATGAATTTCATTATACTGATATTTATTCATAGATTTGTTTTTTATTTCAATATATATTATGGATTTTATTAGTCATTGATTTTAAATTTTCCCTGTTTTATAGGTAAATATGATTCATTATGAATTATTGATACCCTCTATGCTATAATATAAAATGTGTTCAATCAGATCTGTGGTTTGGGGGGCATACTTCTCATATATAACATCCTATGATGGATTTTTATGGGTGTGTGTTGTGATATACTAGTGTATAATCAATGTTTATTTGTCATATATGAGTTCAAATTTATAAACTGATGGGGATTTTATTGGTTCTATAGGGAAAAAATTTTCATTAACATAATATGTAAAGTTATATGTATAGATATGTAGGGATATAGAATTGTAAACTTTTACTAATGTAAGGACCTTGATATCATATAGTTTATTCATAATCAGAGTGTCATAATATCGTGGTAGGTATTTGGTTTTGGAACATAAATTAAACTAGCTTTTTCTTATGTTTAAATTAGATTAATTCATTTATTTTAAAAATAAAAATAGATTGAAAGAGCCTCAATTGAATTTCATAACATTATATTCTATGTTTTTTGGGTTGTACATAGGGATAATATAGGTTAACCCCATGTATTTGACGTTTTCTATGTACCAAAAGATATTTCAATGGATCATAGGATATTTGATATTGATGACTATTAATATTTTAGGTAATCAATAAAAAACTTTTGGTATTGGATATTTCCAATGTATAATGGATTTGTCTCTAATCAAGAGAAATATAAGTGGTTTTAATAGCTTGATATTGAATTTATTTTGTTTTGATAGTGATAAACTCATTAGTTCCCATTGGATATCTACTTAAAAAAATTTCATCCAGACTATTGTGGGATCATTATCCTGGTGATTGTAATGTTTTAATTGTAACATGAGAGAAACTCTTGATCTAGTTCTGAATCAAGTTTCTATCCCCAAAATTGACAGAATCATGGTTTCAAGAGTTTTTAACTATTAATCAATTGATCTTTATTGTGATTGTGATTATATTTTTATTCATAAAACATTATTATTATTCCCTTAATAGTTTACTAAATTATGATCTGTGGGATTGTATTTCTAAAATGATTCTATTCTTGGAGATTAATTATCTAGTCAATAATCTTGTGATTGTATTGTATATTTATGTTATAATAATTAATATTTTATGAGAGAATACATTAGTGAATATTTCATTATTTGATGATTGGATTTCTTTTTCAAAAATCAATTTTTTAATCAGAGAAATGTTTGTTTAAGTATTATGTCTATAATTTTATTGGATATATTACTTATAAAAAGTATTTTGGGATCTATAAAATTGTTTTCGATCAGGTTTTAGTGTGGTAAAATTGAAATATTTAGATTTTTGACCACCCTTAATTTCAAACATGGAGTAAGTATATGGTTTCATGTAAATCATCCAATACAGATACCGTTGTGGCCTTATCATTCACTAAAACGTGGTCCTTTTGGTTTTGGACAATACAGGTGAGATTGAATATATGGATAAAAATAATGGGATATTCCTTATCCACATAAATATAGGGTTCAATATATATAAGGTGGTGGATGTTATTAGGGGTAGAAATATAGAAGAGCTAAGAATGGATATATATACGTGTGTGTGTGTGTGTGTGTGATGGAGTTTCAAATGGTATTTAGACTATATTTATTTCAATGTTATATATATTTTCTTATAAATTTATTTTTAAGGTCATTTCACAACTTCATTTCACCTAACTTAGTCGTCATACAAGGATTTAAGGTGGGGATATTCCATATTGCATTTGGGTTGACAATATAATTGTGTGGTTTGTATAGATTTTGTTTTGGGGTTGTGAATTGATGATGGGGACATATCAATCTATTGGGGAGTTATTACTTCTATTTATATAACCTATTTGAAACATAAAAGGTCTGTATTGGTTTTATTATATGTGGGATGCTATATATTTCTTTCGAATGATAATATTTTCATTGATATGGATAGTGAATGTGTGATGTTTTTTCATACGATATAGAATCAAATGAATAATTTATGGTTGGATCTTCTTTATTCTTTTTTTTATATCACGATGTTGAGTTCAACCTTTGTACATATAAATATGTCTCCAAATATTATAATTTTTATAAATGTTTTCCAGAAAAGGTTTATGCACCACTCCCTCAACAAGATATTGTGTCTTGTTTATAGTTACATGTAATTTACATTGAAAAATTTGTATAACCATATAGGATGGTTCCGTTAGATTTTTAGAATTATATAAATCATTTATTGTTTAATAATTTCATTAGTATAATAAGATATTGTTTATTAATGAAAGATTTTTTTTGTTGGGATAAACAACGGTGGTTTGAGATTACATAGGGACTACCGATGATTGAAAATATTAATAGTTTTTAATAAATATCCGCTCTCAAGTATTGATAAATTAATCCATTAATTAGATAAATGAATTTTAAATTTTTTCATGAATTATTTATATCATCAGATTTTGGTGAATGTGGATAATATTATAAATACATCATTCAGGTTTCATTATAGAATTTCATTTTTTTCTAGAAATTTCTTTTTCTATCTCACGTCCCCCAATCATTTTCATTGGTCTGAGGAACAAAATATTCAATGATTTTATCTAACATATTTTTGATGTGTTCATCAATAATATTTTAATGTATTTTTCATTATATGATTATTATGCTACTAATTTTAGAACAATCATAAAGATCTCTGGTGAAATAAAATTCTTGGGAAACTGTCGCAGAATAAATTATAAATATTTGGGGAATATTTTCTTGGTGGAGTTGGTGTATTGATATTTTTTAGTACATGATCTGAAAAATATTTACAATTTATTGTTTTGATAAATCAAAAAAATCTATGAATGTGTGTAACTCTTTTGGTCATATATTTTATAACAAGAAATATTATCATTTTACGTTAAACTATGGCACCATTGATGACATTGATTAGGAAGTTATATGCCATTGTGTGGACCAATCCATGTGATATTACAATCGAGTACTGAAAAACTAAGATGATTAGATATCCTTAATGGATTTATGTTTATGGTTTATTGATATTTTTTATATCTATTCAGGTTTTTTCATAATAGAAGAATGAGTTTTAAAATAGGTATTTACAACTATATCCTTATGAACATAAGTATTCCACCCCTCATATTGATCTTATAGTTAAAATTGTTCCTATGAATATAATGGAATATTTTCTTATTTGTGTTATATTAGTGTTTTTGTGGAACATAAGAGAATTTATTATATGTTGTCTATGCATGAAAAAAATTTCACTAGATGAGATGGGTAGATTTACTATAATAGTCTAAACATGAGTTTTCTTATACTCGACAATGTGGAAATGTGGTAGATGATGTGTTGAGTATAAATTCATGTGGTGTTATTAAATTACATTATTTGTATGGGTGGATTAATATATCATATATTGTTTTTTAGTCTGATATTTACGAAACTTATTGTGTAATTTTTCCTATGTAATAGGAAAATGGAATAATTCATATTACAACTAGTATAAATGTTAATACTCAAAGGCCCTAGGGTGGTTTATTAATGATATCATGATTTATGTCAGGATCATTATGGGGGAGAGTTATTATATGTTCAAACTAAATTATTATTTCTTTAAATTACCCTCATTTCAAGGGTGATGAAATAAGTAGTTCTATATCAGTTTCATTGATCACCTAACAAAATAATTCTTACATTTTAAAATATATATCACCCTTTGAACATTAAATTATATTAGAAAGGTAGTAGTAGAATGGTATTGAAGTTAGTGAAATTATTATTTAATTATATGAAATTTAAATACATTTATTATGTTATAGATAGTATGTTATAAATTTTAGAGTTTCTTATTGAAACATAGGCTATAATTTCAATGGATATTGTGAATAATTTTCGTCATCTCCTAGTTGGATGTATTCTATTTAGGATGTTATTTTAATATTTTATAAGTCAATTCCTTTATTTCTTATCATTAATTTTAATATAACGTATTATGTTTAGATATTCTCATAAGATGAATTTATGAGTATTATTGGAGATATAAGGATATTAATATTTAATTAAGATCTATATTTCCCTAATAAGTATAAAGGTTTTTTTGGATCATTACTATTTGTTTACACCACTTAACATCCATAAATATATTGTATGGTGGGTAAAATGATTCAAATAATTCAATTATTATTAATAAATTATTCTATTGAACTTAAAGAATCATGGTAAATGAATTAATTTTTTTTGTTTTCATATAATAAAATCCATAAATTAAATATTAAAATGTATTCTTTTCAAGGAATTATAATCATGACAGTCTATTGTGCAAGATTATACTGAATGATTTAGTGATTCATAGATATATATTGAGGAATATTACAATGTAGGATCTAATGTAGATTCATGTGTGTGCCAAATATTCTCAAGATGATCAAAAACCTTTTTAAATTATTGATGGAGACCTTTAGTGTTCAATGATATTATTTTTTGTTCTTTATGTCTTTTTCATTTCATTGTCAATGTAGGTTTAATAGATGGATTATATAAACTATTCAATTCATCAAACCTTTTATGTTGTTGGGGTTTGTTAGCATAAGGGTGTTTTGGTGACATTTCAATCATAGATGGATCGAATTCTTGAAATCACATATAAATCGTAGCTCTGATGATAACATCGTCATAAATCCCACATCATTGATTGAGGTGAGTAGAATATTAATAATGATATTTCATTTTTGGGAGACAACATGAAATTCAATATTTTCATATTAATGAGTTTTAGGGATGCATATTTCCTTTTTTGTCATATGGTGTTATAGATATCCGAAAGAATGTATGCAGATGATATAGTTACAAATTCCGCATTAGTTTCTAGATTTATTTTAAATTTTATGATTAATATTAATAAGGGAACATGATTTATATTTTAAATTTTTATGTTACTATAATTTTCAATTTCAATGATTTTCTTATTGAAATATTCAAACATGATAGGTATCACACTATGAATTAGTTTTCTGAGAAGTTTTTATTTCAAGATTATTTAATATATTCTAAAGGGTAAAAATAATTTAATTTGTATTTAATTAATGGTAATAGATATTATAATAACTATAAATGTTTTTGATGCTGCAATGGATTTGGGAATGTGTTTATAATTGGATGGAGAAAAAGATGATGAATTGAAGATAGAAATTTTATTGATTTAAAATAATGATAGATGACATACCATTACACAATTGTTTGTTTTCAACTTGAGTGGGTGAAGAAGAATTGTACTTATTATTACTTTCATATTCTATTGTTTGTAATGGGGTTGTTGTGTGGATAGTCATATTATATCTTGATTATAAAAATAATGATGTCTTGTTATTCTTGGGGAATGATTTTTTGGGCCGACATATTGATCCATGTTCCATGAAGACATCATTTAATTTTTTAATTTAGTGGAAGATGTGTATGAAAAATTGAATATAGGTGGAGATTTAATAATCAAATCTTGAGATTCAAGTATTATATAATGAAGAGTTGAATTTTTTTGATAATATAAATTTTTGGTATAAATTTTGATAGATTTTTACTTAGGAGATATTGAGAGTAAAACTATGATTTCATATTACATAGATGGCCCTTTGACAAAACCATTTGGTAATATTTATTACAATTAATATATATTTTAATAATAGCTAAATGTTTATTAAATTTCAGTATTTTCATAAATCCATAAATTTTTCAATCATTTCCACTCAACCTTTCGTGATTATAAGGGTTTATTTAACACAATATAATTCTTATATTCATGGTTATTAATTTTTGAGCTTCCATAAGTGAAGATTTATTAATTAAGTTATCCATTGTTTTTCTTATTTTTATTCCCCTTTTTAATATTAATTTTTACATGGTATTGTTATTTTAATTTTCCTCTGGTTGGTTTTGGTTATGGGTTTTATAAGTGGATGATGTGTATTCACTTCATAGTATATTCTTATAGGTTATTTAGTGAATTATTATTGTTCTCTTCCTATCATAGTGATCAGATTTTAATCGTTTTTTATGGATGTAGATTTATAATTTATCTCTATTTTATTATAAAAATATAAAATTAACATTCTATCATTTTTATTTAATTATGAGTTATACAATTCGCAATATTGATAATGAATAGAGAAAAATATAATAAGGGGAAATTTCACAGGCATATGTTACTTGTTTTACATTCTAATGTCTTTTATATGGGAAAAGATTATTATTTGACCAATTATATGAATATATATTGATGGAATATGATTTATATATATCTGAAATTTATTTTTTTGATTAACTTCAATGATATTATTTTAATTGATGTGTAAATTTGATATATTATGTTTTATTTTTTTATGGTATTTTAGAGTATAATGTAGTCACATGGAATATGATATGTATAAATGAGGAACATTGTTTGTCTATTTGGGGTTCTATAATGTTAAATTTATGTTTTAATAATTTTTTTTGATGGTATTGGGGATATTTTTTACTATTCTCTTGATGTGGTGATGGAAGAAAAAATAGTGGGAATAAAATTTTTGAATGAAATATAATATCTATAGGATATGGTATTATCGTTTCATGAGAATATGTATTTATTCCAAAATTATTTAACATAATTATATATATTTAATAGTAATGAGTCTTTAGGATACATGGATATTATTGATTTAATTAAAAACAGTGTTGGATAAATGTATAAAATAGTTATGAGAGTGGTTTCTGTGAATTTTTGTTCTACCACCATGGAAATGGTTCATATGTCAATAGGAAGATTCATTCAGAGGGTTGGAAGTCAGTGGGACATTACCATAGATTCTTTGGGTTGCATATAGAAAATTAGAATGAGAGTTTGGAAACATATCAATACTTTTTTATAGATAGTTGATTACTCTGGGACTTGATTAATCATTTATGATATCTTTTTGAATATTTTATGATTAAACTATTATCACGAGTTAACAAATTGAACACGGTTATTCATTATCATGCACTAATTTGAACATATATATATTATCGTAGGTTCTGTATCATTCCATTATATGGTGATTAATAAATTTTTTGAAAAAATAGGCATACTGGAATTAATTTCCATTTCGGAAGGTGGAAGGTTTTGTGGATTTCGGATAAACACCATGAGAAATTTATTTTTATAGATGATGCCTTGGCCGAAAATGACAAAATTACAATTTTTATAAAATAAAGAGTTTGAGGTGTCTGAAATATAAGGTCCTATTATAATCGTTATCATGAAAAGAAAGTAAAACAATGTGGAGATCGTTGAACCAGATAGTGTCTTGATTTAAAATAATGTTTTCCAGGCCATTTTCCACTATTTTTTACCTCGATAAACATGTGTGATGATATAGATGAGATCGATATGAATATAGAAGCAGTCTATCTAACATGTAGTAATTGTCCATGCATGATGTTTTATGCCATTCCAAATCGCATGAACAATGGCAGTCGAATCACATTCAATCTAGAGATTGTTCAAACCAAATAACATAGAAAATGAAATAGCATGTATTAAACTCATCATCTCAGCTTCAAGAGAGGTGGTGATTCCATAGTTAAACATGAAGAATCTATAGATCTAGTTGTAGTGATTCATGAAGATAGCACCACAAACCACAAGGCCCAGATTTCCTTTAGAGTCACTCAAAATATTATCTATAATCTATCTACGAATAAGAGATCTCTAGAACACTTCCAGAGTATCACATGGTTCATAGTAATTTTCATTAATCTAAGGATGTTTCATGATTACAATGTAATGATATTTACAATATTTTTAAGGAGATGATCATGATGAAAGTCTAAAATGACACTAATAGAATAATTAGTACTCTCAGGGGTTTGATCGGGAGATATCATATTAATTAAGTTCATTCCAGTCCATTTATCCAAACAAAAATTCATGGAGGAGTCTATGGAGAGCATCCATCTGGAATTACTCACAATACTGGACAAATATTGTTTGATGGATGGATAGATGGAGGAATTAATGATATTTGAGTTTCACATCATATGTTTTTTCATGAAATATATTTTTGATGAAATTAATAGATTTAGAAATATTATATAAAAGGTTATAGGTGTTCATGGATTGAAGAGATTCATTAATTTACTTAATATTTTTATGCTGATACCACCATTTTCATTAGGAATGTAAAATGTTGACCACAGTAGAGTCACATTCTTTTTATCAAGATTTCATACAATCCAATTAAAAATATTTATTACAATGTTCTTTTTTTATAATACCAACTGAACATTTATAGGAAATCATGGATTAATCCTACTTGGCAACAAGGGTTGATTTGACCATGCATATCCTGCCCTCCATAGAGAGAGATTTACCTTTCCAAGAAGATATATTGGTTAGAACATGGTCAAATATTATAGTAATGTGGAAAGATTTGGGTATGCCCCAAACATGGGAGCAACAAGATATATAAAATTTAGTGTACCTTCTTTTATTAACACGTTACTAATAATGATAGATATTATTGTTGGGGAGAAGGTTCTTCCCAATGAGTATGCATGATTTATTCCATGTAATGATCTGTCCAAAAATATATTCATAGTTAGAGAGAGTTTTTTGTGGTGTATAATGTTTCTTTTATCACCTTGAACGAATAGGATGACATCGTCAGCATAAAACAGGTGGGTGGGGGCATTCACATTATTAGGGACATGGATGGGTTGTAGTTTATTCTCGTCCACTAGACAATTGAGAAGGTGGCCAAGATAGTCTTCCGTTATTGAGAATAAAATGTGATCACCATTCCTGACACGTTTGGTGTATTTTAAATATCCCTTGTAAGAACCATCCACCAAAATAGAGATAGATTCCATATTTTACAATGTTTTGATTATAGTAATAAATGGAACACTAAATCCAAAAACATTAAGAATATTGAAGATAAAACTCTAGTATATTGTGTAATAATATATTTTTGAGGCCCAGTTTAATAGAAATGTTACCACCCCTATTAGTTTTTTTTCATGTTATTGACACACTCAATTGTAAGATAGATACAATCTTGAATGGACTTACCATTAATAAAACCAAATTGGATCTCAAAGGATATTTTACATGTGATAGATTATGGTATATTGGAAATGATTATAATGATTATTTTATATAGGTTTTTGATAAGGGAAATGGATCTAAATAAATGAATATCAAAGGAAATATACACTCTAATGAGTGAGGAGAGGAATTTTTCATCAAGAGAATGAGGAAAGAAACCATTGGATAAAATGGTTTTTGACATGTATTTAAACATCAACATGAATCACATCCTAATAGTGTTGTAAAAAACCAATTATTGAAACCATCGGGACTCGGAGCACTGTTAGGATTCAATTTAAAGACAATTTCTTTAATTTAATGATCCATCACAGTGTCGAGTTTTAATGTGTTGCCCTCATTAGTTACCACTATCATAATTTCCTCAATAAGGCGGTCTTTCTTGATATTAGGACCATTGAATATAGAGTCATAGTAAGGGATAATGTGATGAAAAATTTAATATTAATTGTCAAGAAGATTTTACCCATCCATTAAAAAGTTTACCAGCCTACAAGCCTTCTGATTTCATTGATGGGAATTATAAAACATAGTATTTTTTGTCACCATATAAAAACAATTTAACATTAAACTCTTGTTTCCTCAAGTTTTCTTTAAAATTTATAAAGGAGTTGAGCAAAATCACAATGTTTATTTCCTCAATCTGATCAATATTGAAATCAGATTTTTTGTTGTTGTTTTTAATTCATTCTCCTCATCCTCGAGAAGAAGGATTTCATTATTAATTTGTTTGGAATTGGAGATACACAAACTTTTTAGAGTCTGTTTGAGGTTCTTTAATTTAACAGTACAAGAAAAGGCATCATTGTTATGCATCATTGAGGACCAATATTTTTTTATGGTATTAGTTCATTCATAATCATAGAACCATGTATTGTTAAATATGAAAGGTAACTTGGGTCTCATTCTTTTTCCAGATAAATTTAATAGGATGGGATGACAGTCAGAGTTCATCTTTTGATGTGTGGTGCTAGACATAGTGTCCCATTTATCTAAAGCATGAACATTTGTGAAAGCTATATCTAGCTTTGGGGATACAACTCTATTGTACTATCTTCTATTCCATGTAAATTTCTCACAAGTGAGATTAATTTAAATTAGTTTGTTGTCTTCAGTTTAAGATTTAAATTCTCTCGTGGAAATTATATAAGTGGAGGGGAAATTATTTCGTATGAGTTGAGAATGGAATTAAAGTGTCCAATAAGAAACCAAAGTTAGTAATATTGGTTCCTATATATGATTGGTCATTCAACAAAGGTCACTTTTCATGATATCTACTCTTAGGATAAACAAAGGATCATAATAAGTAAGAGTTCCTAGTGTTAAATTGGCTGCCAAAAATTTGATTAGAAACATTGAAGATATTAGCATTATGTAATTAAAAGTGTTAAAAATCATTAGAGTTTCAACATTGGTGGTATTTTTTATCTCCCCAATAAAAGAGTAGTTATGCTGGCAGAAGTGAGAATTATTTTCAAAATAATTTATTTTTGGTTCCACAATAACAAACAAACAATGATGATGAGTGTTCAACATCCTTTTTATAATAGGGAACATGTCATAGATCTCTATACACTTACAATTCTAAAAATAAGCTTTATTTAAACCCATGTTTGGAGTTATAAATCCTTTTTTTCTTTTTCCCTGGATATTTATTTCTATAAGGACTTCTAACTACATTTCGATTTTCACCATTAAAGATCTTTTTATATATTTTATGATAAATTAGGAGGGTTGTTTGAATCCCAGACATTAACCTTCATAGATTCATTCATTGACGTTGTTGAATCTGTGTTATTTTTATTTGATAGAACCAAAGTGTTAACATTTTGGATAGAAAAAAATTATTAGTATGCTCGAGACTAGCAATGAAATCGATAAAATATGTACTATCAATAAAAATTATTGTATAAAAAGGGTAGGTGTACCTAAACCTGGAGAATATTTGTCCCACTATAGAACATCGCAAGATAATGCTGGTTATTTTCCTGACCATTCCACCACCAGATCATTTGTGTCCATCAATAAATACTGGTGTTGGAAAGTGTCCAAAGAAGGTGGAGATAAACGAATCAGCTCAGTATGATATATAGTATCCTTTAATACTAGAACAACATCATCATTGTATTCCAACAATTGTGAAGGCCCCTTTACTGAGGGAAATGTCCCCTCTGCAGGTGACAATTGGGATTTCCTGGATTTCATATGTTTGGATTTATATTTATTAAGATTATATGAGGACGGTGCCTTGGTGTGATCTACCTTCTATATAGCATGATTACTTTCAGATTTAATAGAGCAACTAGTTTAGTCCATAGATTGAGTGATGTTTGCTATATTCTTGTGAGTAGAGGGAAAAAGATTAAATTTGTCAATTTTAGTATTAATGGATTCCAAAACCACATATTCCAATGTTTCTTAGTGATACACATCACACTGTTGATGGTTATGTGAAAAGGATTAAAGTGGTCCATTTTAGGTTTGTAAAAACACGAACAGTTTATGTTAATTTTTGGTTTTTTATCCAAACCCAATGGGGTTTTGGGATTAAAATTCTTTGAGATATCCTAAATATCCTTTTGAACGGAAATAATATCCCAAAATTTTTATTTTTCAGGATTTGAGGTATTGTGGCAACATCATTCTATGTAGTTTAGTATTATGTCATAAAGTTGTTATTCTATAATATTTAATTTTATGAATATTTGAATATATAGATAGGAGCTCCAAAAAAATTCATCAGCATTATATATGAATATGTGTCACTTTTTTGTTTCATTCTATTTATTTGTAATGAAATAAGAGAGGGTATAGATAGGATCCCATGAAGTGTAGACCATTGAGAATATTATAATCATATAGATTGTTACCCATTGGAAAAGAAAAATGTTATAGAATGAATCCTCATAATAAATAAAGAACATTGAGTTATATTGACTAAGAACAAATATTTCCCATTATGGAATGATTATATAATAAAAAATATGGATCATTTGGGTAGAGAGGACTAACGGGAATATAGATAATTGATGAATGATGGTTCACATGGAATATTTCCCAATGAGGACTATGTATGGGATTATATGTGGGTGGACCATGATTTGTATAAGGATAAATAATGATTCAGACGGATGTGATAATCAGCAAAGATATGATTGTGTCATACCCAAATTTGGACTACCAAGATTAGCCTCAAAATATTAAGTATACATGTAGGACATATGTATATTCGTACTGAATAAACCTGAAAGGACTGTTGGAACAAGTGAAGGTAAGGTTTTTGTATTAAAATATATTGACAGACATTATATGTATCCTTTAATCATTATGTGTAAATAAGAGGTCCATTGACTTCATGGGATATATGGATTTTGAAAATGAATTAGTAAATTTAGAAAAAAAGATATAGTGGAGGATTCACCAATATCCCAACAATATGGATTCATTTTTAATAAGGGAGAATGTGATATTAGTTACCCTATGAGATCCTTCATTTTAAGGTAAATCCCTACGATAGGTCAATTATTGATGGAATAAAAAATGGATGAGTTCAAAATTGATATTCACAACATTTTCATTCATCTTAGGAGGCTATTAATGATTAATAAAGGGATAATTTCCTAGGTAGGGGATCTGAGAGATAGATAAAGAGAGTAGAAGTTGGTAGAAAAAACTAGGAAGTTAGGGTAGATATATATTTTATCTATGTGAATGAACTATCATCTATGAAGTTAAATGGGATAAGTATCCCCAATAATGAGAGTAGGGTTAATTAGTGTTATAGTAGATGATTATATTGAATATTATTCATAATTGGTCTTTTTAGAATAGGTGTTCACCATAATGGGTAGGAAGAAGTTTCACCCTTATTTAGGATAAGTTGAATTCTCTCCTTGATAGTGGGTAGGTGTAAGTGTCTCCATCATATATTTTAGGTTATGTTGCATCTTGATAAATTTTAAAGGTTCAAAAAAATTTAGAGTGGATAACATGAGAAAAATTTCTCATAATTTGGGTAAATGTATGGAAGTGTGATTTCCAAACTAATGAAGGTTGGGAGAATTTTCTCCTGAGAATATACATTATATGGTGACTTGGCCACATGTACGATTAGTAGTTCACACATGGGGTGAGTTGGGAATCTAAATCCTTTGTATATTTTATTCAAGAAGGGGTTTTTCTTCACTAGCATTAATTATTGTAAGGGTATCAGTCTTCCCTAATGTTTAATGATGAAAAATATTTTGATGATTCCATTATACAATAATATTTATACTCATCCCCTCTTATTTTTTAATTTTCATGTCACTTGAAGGAATAGGGAATACAAAGTCCTATAGAGCAGGAACATATTTTACTATTCAAATAATTCAACCAAAAAATAGTTATCACCATGTCTATATATATAATATTATGATACATGGGATTGGAACTAAGTGGGTCACCTACTTAATTATATAGTGAGGATGTAAATTCTGAATGTTTTATTATCACTTTCCACAACCATATCTTTTGATCTTAGTACCCATTTATGTTTCACAAGTTTTCAAATATATGCCTATGAAATAAAAATCATCTACATCAAATATTCTTTTTATAAAATTATTTTCCATGTCAAAAATGATCCGTAAAAACCCTTAAAATGTACTTGGTGGTTGTAGTATCCCATTTTATCATCAAATGAATACAATCATAGAAATAACATAGTATAAGACTCTCAGAATTCCATGTCTAGACCTGGAAAGGTTTTTTGGGGAATCTTCATCCATAACAATTTGAGTAATCATGAGAAACATTGAGATTCCATTGCTTCCTTCTTAATGCATAAAGAAACTTTGTTACCACATATGAATTTTTTTAACTCAAAGAAAGACTATATTATTACATCAAAGAAAATTAAAATGGATCACATTTTTCTACACCAACATAGTGGCTCTTATATAATTGTAATATTCTAAAAAAAGAAGATGATTTTTGGGTAACATGATATATTCTTATTTTTTAGGCAAGAATATTTCTACACTTTTGGAGCTGATTCACAAATGAGTATATTTTCACCAAGAGAAGAATATCAACTCGAGGTGTTGGTGTTTCCTTTACATTTAAATTATTTATTATCTAAAAATATCACATTGAGTAATATCATGAAAATTAAATTTAATTAGGAACATCATGGTTTTCAATGGATTAAATCATAAAATTGGATTTTATGATCTAGTAGTGAAATATGGATCAATCCCCTATCTTCTAGAAATGGTGCCACAGAAATATATACGTAATAAACTATGGAATAATATGCACCATAAATATAATCTATGGTTACCATTAATTATAAATGATTGTTTAATATTTTACCCAAAAAATAAGTGCATATGGATGAATATAGATGAGATGAATATGGAGGCACATATTTGATCACCACAATCCAATATTATCTCATTCAAATATGAAACGTGGATTCCTCAGAGATATTTACACTTATATGTGTATATAAATGATTGATATGGAAAAATATATATAATCACAAATTGATATGGATAGTATATTTAGATATTGGAGGGTTGAATGAATCAACATGATGATAATAATGAAGGGATTGTCTAGAATGTGGATTTGAATGCTTAAAAAGCTATAGTTACACAGAAATTTTAATTTTTTTTATTTTAAATAGATCATCTGAACCAATATATGGGAGTAATAGAAATGTGGAACAATATTTATTACTTTTATAATCGACCTAGAAATATCAATTTGTCTTTTTACAGGGTCATATTGTGCTCCTTATATGTTTATTGACAAATTTTTCACTATAAAGTTTTCTAATATAATGGTTTGGAATGGATTATTAGATAGGAACTAATGTTTATCTCAGGCATCCATTTACTCTTTTTACTTGATAATATTCATTGATCTTCAATTATAAACATTCATTTTTATAGGTTATGCCTCAAATAATAATATTGTTCATATAATTAACTATTTATGAGTTCAAACATTAGTTATTTTCAATATAGAGTGTAATATTCCTCTTTCCAGGGTAAAATAATGGTCTTTTTAGTGGAATAATTTATGTATAAATTATGGTCAATTTGAGGTGATGTAAATTTACAGAATACTACAAATTAAAAGGGGGGAAGAAAACACAAAATTAATGGAGGTCTAATGTCACAAATGTAGATATCATTGAAGAATGTATGAAATAGATTAAGATTATAGCTCTTAATTTTTTTTTGGATTTTGGTCAAACATAATTTGAGAAAGGGTGTGATATTTTGTCCACTAATAGATATATAAGGCAATAAGAAGGGAGAACATTATGTTTGTGTAGATGAAATGGGAAAGACCCCATGTGACTGAGTCAAACATCATTTGACCCTCCTTTCGTATAGAGCCATGTGGTAGAGCACATGTGAAGGACCCCATGATGTAGGACACTTGGTTTACTAAAGGACACAATTGACGTAAAGAATATACAAACAAGGCCAAAAGAATAGGTGTGACCTCAGATTATTGAGTCCGGATATGTCGCCCCACTAAATTTAGTGGATGGCTACATATCTTGTGACCCATGTACCGAAAGAAAAATGATCATGAACGGTAGCGAGACCACATGTCATGTCCCCCCTTACTCAATTTGTACCCCTACATCCCTTTATATGGAACCTATACCTCCCATATATCCTTTGGATTCAATCAAATTTTGGATGTGAGTATCCTATCAGGATATTTCTTCCATGAAGAATGTGATGGAGGAATCCATTTTGTATTTTTTGATACAATGACATATGTTTTGAGTGAGATACTTATTTAAGTGGTTCTTAATGATGGTATTGATTGGGTACGATCATTATAGTGTTAATAAACATCCCTAAAAAGAATAGGGTGATTATACTCTATTTAATAATTTTACCCCCCCCCATATAGGTAGGATGTGAGTACTCTATCTACTAAGTTTCACCCCTAATAGAGTTATGGTGGAGGCCCTATAACTAATTAGTGGTACCATATAATGGAGCTAGTGTGCGGGTCCTCTATCTACTAATTAGTTCTCCCCCAAATTATGTTGTGGGTACTCTATCAAATTATTGGTACCCCTATGTTTTTTGGGTGTGGTTCATATATCAAGTGATTTGTATCCATTAATTTGTAGGAAACATGTCCTACTTAGACTCTATGGTACCGCCTTGATGTAATAGGATACAAGAAATCTTATTACAGATTGTGTCTCCTTGACTGTGGGGCATAAATGCCAGTCTTGGGCCCCTTACATGGTTACTACTATTTATATACATGTGAGATTTTGTGTATCGAAGATGGACCCTTGGAACTATTGCCTCTTTTTTCTTGGGATAGGCTGTGAGATAGATATCACATTTCTCTCGCATTAGAAATTATTCTTCTGATTGTATATATATCTCTACCCATTTCATTATACTTTTTTACTATATTTAAATGGGATAAGTTGTCTGTTACTATTGTGTCTTTTATTAACCCTTCATCTTTTGGGTCATGCTATTGGGTATGTATATAATCATACCATCATGGGATTATCCCACATTTTCATATATAATGAATAAGAATGACATGTTGATGATTAGAGAGGAGAACATGTGTACCTAATGAATTGTTCCATGTATGATCATCAAATAATGTATATTTAGATATGTTATCTCTTAGTATTTAGATTTCCTATTTCATCTTGTTGGAAAATCTATGAGGTTAGCCATAAATTTGTTCCCTTCATTCTTTTCAGTTTACATTATCTTTCTCATGTACTCACTATAATTTTTAACTGCATAAATTATTCTCTTGAAGTTGGATAAATTATTATTATTCACCTACACTTTTTGAAGAAAATTATCATGTTTTTGAAAATAGGTACATATGAAATGACCATCTATGTTAGTTTTTTTTCTATTGCATGTCACCAACCCAAGGTCGATAGAAGAAGACTTGGTGTAGTTATAGCTCGCTCACCGTTGTGTTGCATCATTACCAAATGGTATCAGATGTGATTAATTCCTTGGGATGGTGTTCATAAGAGACCACATATGATGATTTGGACGGGATATAGGGAATCAATTTCAATGTATTTAAACTATGGATTTTAGGCCATGAACATATTGTTAGTCCATGAATAATGTATCGATTCACTAGGACATTGACTACCTTCATGTTGAATCAGTATACTGATACATTGGATGAAGGGATATGTTGTACATGAATCTTATGATATTGATTATTTTGACAATATTTTTTTGAGTTAACTTCCCATTATATATATATATACATATATTCGCATCTGACTGTGCTATGTCTTGATTAAATTTTTCAAATGCCTCCGCAACGAAAACCAATCAGTATACCAATTGAAGAACATAATAGAAATCTGATTAGTGATGAGGACTCAGTTCAAGGTATGCCCCGTGATATTATTCTTCAGGGTCGATAAGTAGCACCATCCCACATTTTGTGAAGAATATCATACTAGTAGATAATGATGTGGATGAACATAGGATTAGCGCACTCTGTGAGTTCCAGAGTAAGTTTCCACTGAGGTTACACGGTGAGACAGATACATAGGAAGTGGAGGATTGGTGGGAGTCAGTGATTCTATTATTCTAGAGTATCCAGACCCCGATTGATCATGTGGTACCACTGGAAACTATCCTTTTCTATAGAGTAGTTTGGTACTGCTAGAGTGTTTTCAAGTACATGCCTGATTAGACGGTACACAGATAGACCAAAATCGAATAGTTGTTCTATGAGGAGAACTATCCCTCATACTTGTTCATAGTTTAAATTCAATATCTATTTGTTCATAAATATGGATGTATTAGCATTTCATATCATTCTATGAGGTTCATTTACCTTACATGGTAATCCCTTGACATGATTTGAGATGGTTACATCTGGACATAGAAGATTGATAAGCTTCTCCGTAGAGATAGTTGTTCCATTTTTGTGACCATGTAAATTCCCACTTATGTTGGGGAGTTAGATAAGGCATTGGTGATAGATATATTATTGTCGAAGGGATGAGATTCTATTCGGTCCAGTACTAGGTGTAATACGGATGAGCTATCTACAATAACATGAACATGTCAGTCGATAGGATCTCGATGCATGATTCCAATACATTACCAAAATAAAGAACATTGTCCTCTGACATTGGGACCATGAAGTGGACCAGGAAAACCCATATATGGGGATTTCTATGCATGTGGTGTGAATGGTCACATTGTATGTGATTTCTAATCTAGATGTGTTGAGGTGGGCAGACATGTAGTGGACGAACACCAATTGCAGATGATGCACCGTGATCAAGGTTATAGTAGGTGCGGGAGGGTTTTCCCCCAATAGGCAGAGATGGTAGTGGAGGGTATGGGGTTCTTTGACAATCGGGTCCCGGTGACAACACAAACACTCTGCCTTAACAAGGTCGTCGGGTCCTGGCCTACGAGGTACCAACAGTTGCCCCCGCAGACATGTGGGGCCCACCCCAGGTTCCACCTACTTGCCAGAACGGGTCATCTGACTAATGACGGTCTCGACGGGCCAACACAAGTCCTTTCCAGTGTGCTTTTTCCTCACTCACACACACCCTAGGAAACTTCCCTGAAGGTCACCCATCCTGATCACTACTCCCGGCCAAGCACGCTTTACTGTGGAGTTCTATCCAGACAGGCTCCCAAAAAGGAAGATGCACCATGTTGACATGAGTCATATCATTTAGTCATTTAACCCTTTATCATTCGGGGGTGTTACAATCACCCCCCCCCCCTTTAGAGCCCAAGTCCTCGTTGTGGGCCCTACATCTCAAGCCATGTAGTGCACCGCACCTAAGGCTAGGTACCAGCTCTGATACCAAATGTAACAACCGGGTCCTGGTGAAAGCACAACCACACCGCCTTAACAAGGCCGTCAGGTCCTGGCCTACCAGGTTCCACCAGTTGCACCCGCAGACACGTGGGGCCCACCCCAGGGTCCACCCACGTGCCCGTACGGGACATCTGACTACTGACTATCCCCACAGGCCAACACATGTCATTTCCAGTGTGCTTTTTTCTCAATCACACACACCCTGGGAAACATCCCAAAAGGTCACACATCCTGATCACTACTCCATGCCATGCACGCTTAACTGTGGAGTTCTAATCAGACAGGCTCTCGAAAAGTAAGGAACACCCTATTGACACGAGTCATATCATTTAGTCATTTAACCCATTATCATTCGGGGGGTGTTACATGTTCCAGGAAAAGATATGGGTGTTGGATGATGATATGAGATCCTTCCACAACCAGAACCATGTGGCCAATGCCAATCTCAGGGAGTTGTCTCTCAGGGTCTTGGACAACTGCAGGCTATGGATGCATATAGTCCAGTGGAACAAAATTTGATTAGAGATATTATATATTATTATTATACACTTTCTTATTTATTAGTAGTACCATCTATGAATTATTCCTAAATATCTTTACTATGGATAACGGAGATGCATCTCCCTATCGAGGATCTATCCCAGCCACATCGTAATGTGGTAAAAATAAGGAATGATTATTTTATATTTCTTTCACTACTGGTAGTGTGATAAATCACTTGGAGGATAGAGGTTCTCATAAGACCTTTTGGTCCCCACTATGGAACCCTATTATGTCATCTTTTATATATATTGTTTGTCCATATTTAGAGACCAGATTTACTATAAACACAGACAATTCAGAATCCTTCACAAAGATGGGATATGATACACTATTATAGTTCCAAGAGATCTCATGGTATTGTGATTGTGTTTCACGTGAAAGGGGATGCATCTGATCACCCATCAGTTGGAAATTCTGTACCATGTATTAGTAGGATCTTAAAGAAGATGAATTCCATCATTCAAGTAAGATTTGTTTTCGATCCTTCACCTAGGAAGTCATAGGATGACCTCCATGGTGATCGATGGAGTTATGCATTGAATTTCACCCAATTATTAATAGGATATCTTATTTGATATATAGGATGCTCCGTCAAATTCTCTAAGAGTGGGGGATTCGGTTTTAGGACCTTTGAGAGAAGGGTTTTATCAGACCTAGTGTGTCCCCCAAGGAATTTCCAATGTTCATGTGAATTTTGGACAATATATTATGAATTTTTGATGATATTCATTGAAAGAATCATGAAATGATAAAGGAAATGAACTGATTTCCTATGTTTTATGTAGTCATTGAATAGTTTCATGATGTGATACGGTTCCCTAGAATCAATCTTATGATGGGATACCACTAGTTGACAAGTGATGTGGATAATATTCCAAAGCTGGAATTCCACTGTCGGAATAGACACTATGTCTACCTGGTGAATCCATTAAATTTGATGAATTCCACTGCTATGATTATTGAATTGATGAACATAATTTTCTAGTAATATATAACCTACGTTATTTATTGTATTCTTTGAAATCAATCTCATATAATATGTGTTAGTGGAGGAGAATGAAAATAGCTTTCGTATGGTCCTAGACTTTGTTCAAAATACCATGATTTATGGGATCCTATCAGAGTTCCTTTTATATATTCATGAGGTTTAATTCATGGGGAATGTCATTTATGATCATGGTTTAGTTGGGAACCTGAAAAATATCGATTTAGAGTTTTCATGTGATCCACCCAAGAGAATGTTAGAGTTTTATAGTTTTCATGTCATGGAAGGTTACATCATGGTGTTACTGGAACACTAAACCAAGACTACATCCACTTTGACCACCCTGATTTGAAATTGGATTTTTTTACCTTGAATAATAATTTTTAGATATTATTTGTGGAGTTAATGAAGAGGATTATTTTTTATACTATTTTTTGTCCACCAAAAGATGGTTTGTAGTAAAAAATTTATTAATATGACTCATGATTTTCACTAAGATAGATATTGATGAAAATATGTACAATTATTGAATATGGTGTAAGGTAGTTGAACCCCCATGGGATTAATTATGTGACCCCTGATTTTGATTTAGAACTGGTAGTCTTTGCTCTGAGGATGTGGAGGCACTCTCTTTCGGAAAATCACTATGTTTTTTTCTCATTTCATCAATTACTATGTTATGCAATCACATAGATGGAACTGAACCTGTGATAGGGTAACTTGTTAGAGTTCCTAAAGGAATATGAATTTTAGATATCTTATGCCCATTATAAGGGAAATGTGGTGGGGGATTTTATTAGTATGAATTTATAGGCTCGTTTGGTGGATGAGGAATATATGAAGTTGTATTCCCTCTATATAACCCTGGTTGAGTAGAAGAATTGAACTTTTCATTATTTTTTCACGTTGAATCCTATCTTAGTTTAGTTTGTGATAGAATCACAACTGGGAGTTATCAATTGTGTGGTCATACATAACCATATATCTATATAATATTCACAAGGTAAAAATTTTAAAGAGTTAATCACATCATATATTTCTGAAGATTGACGGTGGTACATGTCACAATGTGTAAGGATGTGATTACAGAGTTTCACACATGCCCTCAAGATTTAGATCCATGTCTGAGGAATATATACTATAACCTTTAAAGGAATTTTCTATGGACTATCATGAGACTTAACATGGTTGAGTTCATATTTTTTCACCTCACCTGTCAGAAGGATGAAGATGAGTAGCTGATTCAAAAAGTATTGTTGCATCCCCTTGAGTTCCTGAAGTGGAAATGGGATAGAATTTCTTTTGACATTATGAAAAAGATTATAAGGATAACAATTATCTATAATACCATCTTTGGGATAGATTATTGATACATTATCTTGAAACATTATATTACAATTAGGTAATATAGTTTATTGATCAATTTTGGGTTGTTGTATGTGTGGGATATTGTTTTCCATAATAGGAGTTCTATAAATTTTTCTCTGAACATGATGTGTATCTCACATCACAATAGAGGAAAGGCTTTTAGGTTGTATTTAGGATATATTTTTCGATAATCACATCATTAAAACATTGGAAATAAGAGATAACCTAGTCAACTCTCTTGGTGCTAGGGGATATACTAAGTGACTCCATGTTCGACTTTTTCTAGAGTTGGAAGGATCATTTAAGCTTATTACATTTTCGGTAAAATAATTTATATCACTCAATTTTTGGCATGGACCCTTTTGAGGTCTTGTATGGGATATCCTATAGGTCAATCTTATGTTGGATAGTGTTTGGTGATACATCTCTTGTTGGTCAAAAAATGGGGTAAGATATTATACAGAAGGTCCAGGTCATTCGTGAGTAGATGAGGATTGCCCAAAGTAGTAATAAATATTATGAGAATCGATATTATAATAACATGTAGTTTGTAAAGGGTGATAATTTTTTCTTGAGACTATCACAATGAGGCGGAGTTAAGATATTTTTCAAAGGAGGAAAGATACCATTTTCGTTCATTGTTAAATTCAATATCTTGAAGAGAGTTAGTGAGGTAGCTTATAAGAATATAAAAACCACACTATTGGAGCTGGTATATGATACCTTCCATGTGTCAGATATGAGGAGATATGTGCACTAACCCACACGTGTTATTGAATGGGAATAGATAAAAATATATGATGGATCCCCATTTTTTCATAACATAGGGGCGATCAAGGATCAGTATGAGAGGACACTCAATGGGCAGACCTTCAATATGGTTTGTGTGTTGTGGATATAATGGATCGTGCAGGAGAGGTATGGGGAATGAGAGAACCAATGGTGGGATCATAACCCAGATCTTTCCGTTTTTTCGTAGAAAAACATTAATTATGTATTAATATAAAGACCCTATTTTTTCATGTAAGTCATTGAAAGTGATCTACAACAAATGATTGAGCCATGTGTTGTAACAATGAGCGACACTGTGGACCAATGTTTCTCAAAATAATTTTAAAAAATATTAAATATATTCTATATCAAGAACAAAATTTTTCTTATATTAAATCATATAGAATGTAAAATGGGTCTTGCAATGAAAATATGAAACCATGGTTGAGTCCAGAAAATGATATTTACACAAGGTGTGACTTAAAATCGATCAGTTATGGATGTTATGATAAAACGTCTATTGGTAGGTGCATTGAGTGAATTAATTAATTAATTAATTTTAATAAATTATAATAGGACTTAATTTAATTACCTCAATATGCATAATATTAAGGAATGATCACAAAGGACATCTGAATAACCCTAGGATCATTTAGAGGCATTCTTCCACCATCCCATTGGAGAATCAAAATCAGATAATGATGAAACTCTAAATGCAGGAGATACAATGAAAAGTTAATTAAATGAATCCTATTCTTCATTTACAAACACAATATTAATAAAAGAATGATCTATCTTGAGGTAAGAATAATCAATTATTGAATTCTGCCCCAATTTGTTAAACCATTTGAGAATGACTACACAGTTCAATTGATATGTGTCAATTTCAAGGCTTGGAATATAGATGTGTAGCTAGGTTAATTGATTATTTAGTTTTTAACACATTCGGAATATCAATTTGTATTCATATTCCAAGAATTCTAGGAAACTAATTTTTTTACATTTTTTATCCAAATTTCACACAATGGCTAATCTATTTCTTTAGCGATTGGCCTACAATGTCTTGGTTCTACATTGTTGCAAAATGATCGAGCCCGATTAGATCCCCATTTTCATATAGGATTAACATGTGATGAAAGAAAAAATTATTTGGGGAAAGGTGAATTTGTTTTTTGGGATTATTTTGTTTTTTGTTTTGATCATGGATCCTTTGTGGAGATTGTGTGGCACGAAAGACATATATGTTATATATGAGCATTGAGAGGAAAGAAGGAAATCCCTTTTCTGGCCACTCGATGGTCGAGAATTTTTAGTGGAGGATCCCCATTCGAATACAGGTGGGAGTCATGCATGGATTAAAAATGAGGAGGTGGATATGGAATTTGAAATTGAAATCTATTTTTCTAAAGAACATGAATTCATGGTGTGGGTAATTATTAACACACTTTGGGTCATACCCCTATGGAGACGGCACTAGGGGTTTAGAGAATGATAAGGATCACAAACCATATCACTAGGACACATGTTGTGTGACCCTCCCTAAATAGACACGTCATGATGTATAAAAAATAGGTATGACATATAATGGGAGGACATATTAGCTACTCAAGTACACGAACATTAGAATCCACACACATACACTTCCAGAAGCATTTCTATGACATGGGGTGGTTGAGGAACTATATATAGTGAAAATAACTAATGTGTTTGGATACATAGTTAATGAATAATTTATTAGAAGGGATACAACCCTACATAGAAGGAGGACCACACATTGTGTGGGTCCTCTTTCATGCGGTGTTCCCCCACATTCCTTTTTATGATTCTTCTACATGTAATATCATGTTAATTGGGAATATGATATTTTATTGTGAGTATCCTATCTAGAGATTACGTAAATTTCAAATGTCATGGTGTAATTTATAGTGTATTTTATGGTATTGTGGGATTTTTCAATGTTTGATACATATTTATCAATTGATCTATGAGGGCAGTTTTCAGGCATTATTATCAGAGTGGGACCCCCTAATGGACAGGGGTGTGGGTCCTCTATCTACTATGTGGTACCCCATATAGAATTAGGGTGTTGGTCCTCTATCCACTAAGTGATTCACCCTATGGTGGTATAGTGTAGGTCCACTATCTAATGAGTGGTACCCCACTATGGAATTAGAGTTTAGTTCCACTATATACTTAAGGGTACACCCTCCCCCCATGGAATTATGGTAAAGGTCCTCTATCTACATAGTCATAACCCCTATTTAGTAGGGAGTGGGTATTACATACATTGATTATAACCCTCTCTGATGCATTATGTCATGTTTCTTATAGTTGGATATTGTGTTCCATTGAATATGTGACATTGTTGCGAGGATTGGGCCCTCCAAACCGTTACTACTATGGATAGACACAAGCGATGGTAGGCATGATGATGGTCCCAATGAACTATTGGATATCTTTTTTTTGTTTAGGTTGTGATATGGAGACCCATTTTCTCTAAAATTTTGGATACATTAATTTATCATATATATATATATATATCCATATCATTATATTTATTTACACTCTTTCAATAAGATGATCTTTTTATTCCAATTGTGTCTATTATTACTCTCCCATCAGATTTGGGGGGAATCCAAATGGATATATATATAATCACCTCTTCATGGGATTTTCCCACATGTTTTGTGTCATATAAAAATAGTATATAGTTTATTAGTGATTACAGATGAACATAGGTATTCCATATACATTTGACTTAGAATGGTTCCATATTCATGGGGATTTAGAGATGAGATATCTCATATTGATTTTCTAGTTTTTTATGCATGAATTTCTATCATGGTTGGTGTCTATTGTTTCCCATTTTTACTTTTACTTTACAATGTAATACTATTTTAATTGCTAGAGGCTGTACCTACATGGTTTATTCTCTAGATGTTACATCTTTTTATGTTATTACTTTACTCTTCTGCATCATTATGGTCAGGTGTATGCATACACATGCTTAAGAAAATACCTCCCATGTCAGTTATGCATTTCAGGGATTTTGAGTAGATCCTAGCCTATAGAGGTTTCATTTTGGCACTATTGGATTGATTATATTTGGGTTGGATAATAAACAATTATTGTATAACTGACATCATATAGAGGTGAACATAGTTTGTGGACATTGATCATGGAACAACATTATTTGAGATTTATGGTTTCACAATTGTGAAGAAAATATGGGGTGGTGTATATAATAAGGGTGTGTAAAAAAATATAATGTTAATTTATTTCCTAAAAATAATATAACAGTACCCAATACCATTTTATAATGAAGGAGTATTATGTAAATAAAAATAGTAATTTTAATCATGATATATTGTAATATAATAGGAAATATGAGGAATAAAAATGAATGTTATATAAATGATGTGTTCCTTAAGAATATTTTTAAAGGAGTTTGGGATAACAGATCTTTCACAAGAGACACAAACATACCTCTGGACAGTGGTTCTAAATAATCTATAATAATAATAATTTTCAATAAGTGGTATCCCATAGATCCAAATAAAATTATTACCTTTATCCATTACTTTTTTGGGAAGATTCAAAACACAAATGGTACAAACAATGGTTTTTGGGAAAGGGATATTCAATACGTGATTTCAAAACAACCATCCAAAACTCAATATTAAGGGACTATTAATGTGATTCAATGTGGATTGAAAATGGATTATGAGAAGTGGTTAAGAAAAAAATTTATATTTTAAACATCATTATATATGAATAAATAATATTAATTATGACACATATATTTCATAATATATATTATCTGAATTTATCTATCTCATATACATGATAGGGAATGTTTTTATATTTTCATGTGGAACCATAAAGGATTCCTTAGGTTGTATAAAAGATAGAATATTAATTATACATTTTGATTGTATCATTTTCTAATAGAATTTTTTTATGGAGAGAAAATATATTACATGAACCCTTACATGGATTTTTCTCTCATGTATGTTTGTTATACCATATAAGATGAACTATTCTATATAGTTATATTATTATTATAATGGGAATATTATTTTCCTGTTTAGAATCATGTGTTACGACAATGATTAAATGTATTATAATAAACTATATTTATGATTGATTATGTGATGTTTAGAGTCATGAAATGTGTCCTTCTGTGTCTGGGAGTTTACAACAATTTGATGGAGACTGAATTTGATTAGGCTAGAGTCATTTATCAAGAATATAGGTATTGAAATATTTGTGGTCATATTGTAAGAACCGTTATAATGGGGGGGGGGGGGTTCACAAATTTGGATCATGTGTAAAATTAGATTTTAATAATATAGTGCTAATTAAGAATATAAAATTTTATTTGAATGAATGAAGGATCATACACAATGAAGTGGTCGGCCTTATTGGTATATTTATTTAGGATAAATTGAAATGATATAGGAATCACTATATTTCCTGAGATGATAGGATTCAAGTTATACATAGTTATTAAAATTCCACAACATTAATTTTCCAATTATATATTAAAATAGAGGTGAATTATATGTGGTTAAAATTGATAAAAACAATGAAAATCATAAATGAATTATAAAAAAATCATCATCATTGAAAAAATGGCCCTGAAAATAGAAATAATTTCTTGATATGGGATAGGGAATCATGTAATCACTACATATAATATGGTAATAAGAATCATGAAACATGTAGTTTTGATGAAGATATAATTTTTAATGTGTAGAGTCTTGTATGGAAGGACCCGTAATTATTTTCGAGTCCATTCACTTGGATTTGGTTCAATGTATGTTTAATTTATAGATTAAAGAACAACTAACAATCTATATACTTCAATTTATACTCAAATAACATTAATCTAGATTCATGTAGTTCTTATAAAAATATTTTCTGTATAGTGATCTAGCTAATGTATAGGTGAGGGAGAGTAAAATGAATTTATTATCTAGTGTAAGGGAAGGATGAAATCATGAATTTAATTCAATAAGGCCTCATAACAAAAATATAATAAGGTAATATAATGGAAGTGGTTTTTGGGTCTAGGATAGGAAATAAAGGTGTCCATATTTATATTTAGGTAGTATAAGTGAATCCTAACAAATACATTATAAGGTAAAATATTAGTTATTTTTTAGTTGAACCATGACATTAAGGATGGATTTTACTATAATAAACATTCCATGTACAATGAATGAAAATGAAGATGTTTGTTGAATGTTCTCTTATATAGTGGAGTTCAATTTTGATCCAGATCATATGGAATTAATAGTTTAAAATTGTATAGGTTTATGTGGGATTGACCACTCCAAACTCTTTATTATTATTCATGATGGACTACTTGATTTAAAATTTAACATCATCTTATAAGCATATATATTCCTATGTGGTTATGTTCTTATGATGAGGGAATTTCCCATGCAGTGTAAAGACATTAAGTATGAACCTTTAAAGGTTTGAGGATAATGATATTATGTGATGTGATTAATTATAAGGGAATCATATCATTTTATACCTTATATTATCTCGTTTATCTGTGTCCCCATGAATGTCCATCAAGAAATAAGTCTTAATCCATTAATATTTTTTACCTATTAGGGGAATTGTTTATCTTTCAACCCCATTAAAGAATCACCTAATCTCCATGATGGAAAACTATCATAAAAGATACCAAACAACTTCATAAACCATTGTTTTAATGTTGTAGATGGATTATATTATGGATGAAATTACAAGGGATATATTTTTTATTCTGATCAACAATTGGATAAGATATATTTCCATTGAGGTGGAAGGTGTAATAATTCAAATATTTATAGGATATGATTGAATTGGTTCTTTCACTATGATAACATGGATCCACAATGGATGTATTGATCACATGAGTGGTGGTTCTCGTAAAAATTCCCTTAGCACTGTGGGCTTGGGATCGTCTTATAATGTCATTGAGGTAGCTTTTATTTTTTCTTATTTCCTTTTATCAATTTATTTATGATTGATCTAGGAAGAATATTTTTTCATGATGAGAGATGAAGCCAATAATGGGAACATCTATAGTAGAATTATTTTAAAACATCAGATGGGAGGCCTATTTATATATGTCTGTGTATGTGGTTATCTCATATACATAACTAATAAAAAATATATAATATCAATACATTCACAATACCTTTTAGGTATATGTTTTAGATAATTAAGACAAAATATTTACCAAAAATACCATTTTTCATGAATTGATTAGGCATTTTATCCATTATATACCAAGGTACAAAATTTAATATATTTCATCATTATCTTGTTAAAATTATTCATAAAAAAATCTTATATACTGTTAATATTTTTCATAAATTAAATTACATGGGAAATGGAAACATAACAATGGATTATTATTATATTCTATATAAGGGTAAACATAATCATTAATAACCAAATATTATAAGTGAGAATAATATGAACCAATGGGAATAAATAAGACACATAAGAATCATATACCCATAAATTTATGGATCATAAACCATAGAAGATTATTGAAATAACATAAAACATGATTCAAAAGCATTGGGAAACATGAATTAGTTTATATGATTGATGAGAGGGTAACATAGTGATGAGAACAATAATAATTCTATGGAACATCATTAATATATTAAAAAAATACCTACTAAGGGGAAAAATTAATTTCAGAAGACCCATGTTTACTTACCACACTTATGAGTAACTAAAATATGCTAATGGTCTCTTATCTCACGAAATATATTAATCTAACTATTTCATTTGAGTGAGATATAAGACCTTAATATTAATCATCCAATATTATTTATTCCACATGAAAACCATTCACATATCAGAAAATATAAAACCAAATGAAGTAAAGTGGGTTTAAAAATATATTACAACAAAAATAATTAACTATGTATAGAATTAATAATCCATGCAATTGAAATGGTTTTCATTTAATCCATCATAAATAACCTTCGAAAATAATATTAGTGTCGTGTCGTTTTCAAATATATTTATATAAAGAAGTCATTAATAATTACATAAATTAATATAACCTTATAAACCAATAGAAAATAAACTATTATTAAATGAAATCAACTATAATTAATGGTAAACACTAGAGAAGGAATATTATAAATCATATTCAATTGAAAATGTACAAATAAATTTACTATAGTAATGGAAATAGTTTCCCAAATAAATCAATGTGTTAAAAATTACTGAATATCCTTCAAAAAATTGAATATAAAATATTGTATTCACATAGGGAATACATTGTTTGGAAAATTAGTTTTATAAATAGTTAATTACAAGGAAATTAAAAAGTATAAATTTATCATTTCTATTATAGAAAAGAATATTAAATATTAAATGGAGAGAAGATAGGTGGATAAAATCAGCTGAAGTATATACCTTGTTCCAAATTACACATATCAATAGAAAATGACTTAGATGAAACCATTTTTATTTTAAAAAAAACTACTACATAAAAAATCAGAGGTTCCCCCAAAAGAATAATAGATGAGGTTTTTTAATTTACAAGAAACACTTTAGGTAAAATATGATTTAAAGGGAAATGAATATTTTGAGGGAAATATTAAAAAAACAAATAAATAGGGAAAATTATGTCTGAATTTATTAACAATAAAAATTCTATATATGTATTATCTTTTAAAAATTAGCTTAACATTAAGATAATATTGGAAATGAAACTCTTTTGGAGTGAGTGACATCATAAAGAAAACCCCATTGTAAACATTCGTGTATTTTGAATTGATATCCATTTAAATAGTAAAATTATATTGATCATAAGAAGCACCATTAATATTGTAAAATAAAACTGTTATTCATTATAGATAGAAATCCAAAGAAAACATGGGTTATAATAGAAAATATGTCTCATGGGGTGAAAATTTAATCGAAGAAACCATTACATTATTTCCCAACAAAGTCAAATGAACTCTATGATCATGTATAAAAATAATAATTATCATAATAACCTATTTAGTAACCCTCATCAAATAAACAAATTTTATAGAAATCATTTATAATTATATTTAAATTGTATATTAGATACTTATTAGACGTTCTCAATATCGGCTGCGAGTAGTTTTGATCATTTTGAACCGATTTCATATTAGTGGGGTCATTCATTAGTAATAAAAAACTATAATACACACTATATCATAAAAATGAATTATAATTGATTATTTATAATTATTAATATTGCGGTAATTTCATTATGTGGTATTTTTGGTAATGATATATAATGATGAATTAAACAATGAGCAGGTTATGATGATTCGTAGTGAGCGATGGGAGATTAACAAATCTAGAACAAAAATAAACTCATTATTTACTTATATATATTATGTATTTTTATATATTATATTCAAATAGACTTCAATGATATAAATATATATCATTGGTCTTGTAGGTGGTTAATCTAACCCAAAAGAGAACATATTATAACTTATGGTTAATTATGAAGTGATTAAGTAATAATATCATTATACCTTAAGTATAATGAGGTTATTTGGTAATTATTATTGTGTTTTATAATAATTTTAATGAATTATAATAATATTATAAACATTAAAAATTTATTTCATAGTATGGATAAAACATTTTTTCATCATAGAACAATTTATTGGACAATTGAATTTACCATGATTGTTTCTTTCACATATTATTAAATTTTTTCAAAAACATTCATCCTAAAACAATAAATTTTTTATAAAAATAATTTTTATCTATTAAAATCATTATCCCTATGTTAAATTTGTGGCAGTGAATATAATAAAAATAAAAATTAATAATTCCATGGAGATAGAGGCCCATATGTGTGCTTGAATATAATTTTCATTTATATAGAATGTGGAAAAATGATTAATACCATTTATCATTATATAATATAAAATTTGTTATAAATATCATTCCTATATATTAAATTCCTAATTATGAAAAAACAATTATGTAATTATTAACAAAAACTAAATGTGTCATTGAGTTGGTAGTCTGCACAATAGAAAAATTACGATTTTTGTTTTTCATAATTTAAATGGAAAATGTGGTAAACAATTTTACAATAATTAATATAAAAAATAGGATAATAATTATAAAACATTCATCATTTTTTATGGTTTATTAAATTTTAATTTAAATAATTGAATATAATTGAAATTAAATTGACAAAGGAATGATTAGGAATATATAGCTCACTTATTTTATTATCTCATCTATAGAGGAGGATAGTCCAATGTGAGATGGAATAGAGAGATTAAAACACCATCATGAAGGTGGATAATAATTTTTGAAAATTGGATTTGGATTATTTTTGGATGGAATTAGTTTCTTTTTGTGTGAGGGGGTTGTGGGAAGTGGAGTTCCCCCTTTAAGAATGTAATGGTATTTAATATTTGTAACAAAATAATACAATAATAATAAGTAACACTAAATGAATGTGGATCGAATAGTGAAAAATACCTAAGAGGACAAAGGATAAGTTATATATAATCCTCATCCACCCATTTACACACTTGTTAGAAAATTTTTTTCAACTCATTAACAATATATTTTGTACATATTATTATATTTTATTTTACCATGGAATCTAATTTTTATCCATGGAAACTTATACCTCATTAAAAAAATAAAATCTCTCATTTTAAATAATTTGGACTTATTAATTTCAAAATATAAATCCATTTTATTTTATTCAATTTATAAAAGCGTTAAATTTAATTTATAATAAATAATTAATTTATATTGTGATAAATTTTGTTTTTATAAATTATTACTTATATTTTAAAAGGTTAGTTATAGTCTTGTATACCTGTTATTATAAATAATCATATAAAATAATTTACTTTCCATGAAAATGGTTCCATAAATTTGTAATTCATATATAAAAAATAAAAAAGACATAAAAGTCATGTATTTGTAGAAATAGTATATTATACAATTTAATTAAACACGATTTCCAAAAAAACAAAATATATTCCCTTGAAAATATTATTATACTGAATCGAACAATGATTTCTATTATATTAAATTTAAAATTCTAAAATATTTGAATATAAATTATAAATAAAATTCTAATATTTAGTGAAAAACAATTTTTATTGTTTTAAAACTTTTTAAAATATTAATTTTTGTTATTATTAACTCCTATAAAAACTAATAAATATATAATTAATAAACTAATATTATATATTATTATCATCATAATTTAACAATAAAAAATGAATTTTATTTATTAAAATAAAAAAACATAAAATGATTGATTTTAAATAAAAATATTGAATTAGTTGGATATTTAGAAAGTAAGTGATATATATATATGAATATATATGAATATATATTGTAATTTAGTAACTTCAACTATTTCAATGTGTATTTTTAGTTGTCATATATAATTTCAATCTAACTTGAAATACACAGACAGAGACACACACACACACAGATATATAATGAAAATTTTTTATTTCGGGGTTCTGTGTGAAGAAAGCTATAAATCATATTCCAGATAATTTGAGGAAAATAAATATTAAATTCATGTGTCATTAAATTATTTATCCATCATGGAAACCTAATACAGGATTCAATAGGTGGATCACCCCCACTAAAAAATTATTTTATAGGACTTATAAATGATTGGATTTAATTTGACAAAACAGTTTGAAAATTACATACCGGGTCTTGAAAATAGGTTCAAAGAAAGTATGTTTCATGGTTACATTCACAATAGGACTTATTTCTTAATGAGCTTAATGAATTATATATAATATTATAAACCCATAATTCTAATTCACACATGAGTATTTAAGTTGTTAATTATCTAGTGGAATATTTCATTCTTTTGAAAACGTTTTTCCAGACATATTCCATTTTATACATTGAAATAAGGTTCAAATAAACTGAGATGGGGGTAAGGTAAAATGAGAAACACATTTCATTCATTATTTCAAGATTTTATTTTTTTTACTTACGATAAGGCAAATTTATATAATTGATATTCTCAAGGGTCACCGATAAATTTTTCTGAACGTGGGGTATGTACTTCAATTTTAAAGCCTTTAGAATGTAAATGACAAATGATAGTTAAATTATATAAAATGAACTATATTCGACCCAAACCAAATATTACTAAATGATCATGTATTTCTACTCATATATTTTGAATAAATACTCAACCCATTTAGATCATAAATTATTATTCTTTATATCTTAATCATGGGGATAGGATCATTTAGAACTATACCCCTTGAATGAGAGGGTATATTTTATGAGGGAGGTGCATGTGATGTCCAATGATTGAATATTTCATTTATTGGGGTCATATGTTTCCATCTAGAGATGAGGGACCTAGTGTATCATACCTCATCCTTATCAGTTCCTCTCATTATGGGGGAAAACTCATATTAGTTTCAATTTGGAGAGGACCATCATGTAGAAGTTACATGTTATTTCTTGGAGGACATTTTCAGTAGACACTATGGGAAGGTCCTCTATGGATTATAGCATGACTTCTATAATTAGTACCTTTATTGTTAAAAACTATATAGGCATTGGAAGGGGGAACTCCATGCCATTTTACAATTATACAATTTAACGGACCTATTAAATTATTATAATGGGAAAGACTATCCTGACATGTTTCTATAGCATGAATATATGATATCTATTTCTGGTGGTCTAAGGAGAACTTATAGAGCTAATAATCATGGTTCTATTGGTATGACCATGAAAACAATAGATTCTGTCATATTATGATGATTAAAAAATCAATTCTTCAGTCTCTATCAAGATATATTGAAGGGGATCATGAATATTTGTGTTCATAGGTGCAAGGATATTAACCATTAACATGATGGTATATTTTCCTTAGTGATATTTCATATATATGTTCTATGTATTGAGACTAGGGTTAGAATCATGGTCATAAGAGGAGTAATGATGTATATATAATTACCTCAAGAGTAGATTACCTCTTAGATAGATCCTTAATTATCAATTAAATTTGATGAGGTTATTGTTTTTGTGAGTGTAAACATCAACCCATTCCATGATCATTAAAGGAGTACATAAGAAAGTGTTTTAAATATTGAATTTGAAAGGATATTACATAATTCTGTCAATTATCATGGATAATCTTATTAATGTATTATATTATAAAATTTATATGTTTTATATTCTATGATCTCATTGGAATATGTTAGTGATCCTCTTGTACGAGGTCGAGGATATGTTCATACATATTGGGTGCAATCAGGATATACTGACGAGATCCATGTGTCTAGGTATGGAGATGCATCGTTTGATATTTTTTTACTAGTATATGATGTTAGACATCTCTAATTGGTGTATTAACATGAGGTCTCTCTTGAAATACCTATCAGATATGATGATAGACTCTGGAATGAACAAGGATATGTGTATCCCCTAGATATTTACTCTTCAAAAAGATATATCGATGAAAAATTAAGTTAGAATATAGGATATAAAAATACTCTTGGGTAGACTCTATGATATTATGACAATATTTAGCTGTATCCACCAATATATGATTGTAGGATTAGTGGGTAAGAGTAATAATTTGATCATACTTTTCTCGTCACTACTTGATTATGCAGACAATCCTCATTATAGTGGCTAAGAATTTGATTTTGTCATGAATGTTCCATACATTATTGATGGAAGGAAATTTCAGTGGGAGTGGAATTATTTAGATTCTTTTTTGTCTAATTTATCTATTTTCCACAACAATATATCCTCCCAGTTTTCTTGGATTGGAAAAATAAAGATGAGTTCTCTTTAGTGTTCTCCACTACAAATTCTTAAGGGGATAAGGCCACACTTTAGTACAATAGGTAATCTTTATTATACACTTATATATATATCTCATGGGTATAAAATGGGATTTTAGATACATTCTTATCCACCTCCCTATCTTATGGGAGATATTTATTATAAATATACTGAGATAATATCATGAATATGTTCAATGTTTCAATTGGTGAAACCTATTTCCTCTTGGATTTTCGATGGCAGGATGGACAATGGGGATTCATCTCTTGATAGATAACATATTTTACCTAAAATGATGAGATAGAACCATTTATGTGATGATCTCATAATAGAGAGTCCATAATTATTATTGTAGCCACTAGGTTCGAGACCTCATCCTCAAGGGTTGGGGATCCACAACATCTAGCATGATCAAGTCATATAGATATTCTAGGTGTTGAACCATGGCTGATGAATGCTATAATATCTCGAAATGTATTAAAGGGAACTTAGAGAGAATTTGGAGAAATCCTAAATGAGTGAATTATAGAAAAAAGTTCCTCATCAGGTCATCGTCTTAGGAATTAACATGGTTGATGAAAATCATTCATGGGTAAAGTATTCATGTCATGTTCAACATTCTATTTATATTACAATGTTACAATAAATAATTTTTTATATGGAAAATATTCCAAAAGATATTTAGTCACTAGGAATTTAACATCAACCCTATGTGTTTTTAATTGGTTGAAAGGTTGCGAGGTAGATCTCTCAGCAACCATTGGGGAGTTGTTATTACACACACTAGGAGTCTCTAACTGATTTTATTTCTATTCTTATGTCAATCCCAATAATAGTATTACAATTTTTTAGAATCATTTTTTTGGGTGATAGAAACAATTATTCATCATCTTTATATGTTTTATATTATCCAAAATTTCATTATCTAATGATTATATTATGATTAAAAATAAAAATTTAGGAAATATTTTATATATTACCTTCTACTAAGTTATTCAGTGTTGTGGATTTGGGATTTGGTGAAGGTAAGTAATTTGGATTATAGTTTATTACAGATCATTAAATGGATATCTGACTTATTATGGGAATGTGTAGGTTTACTATGTTCATGTACATGCCTAATATTTTGTATGAGTTCTCCAATCTTAGTGTTATGATCCAGGGAAGATTTCACAAGCATTCTCATTAAAGGGATCCCAATTATCAAGCGTTCACCTGGTAAAAATTACCTCAAGGTCACATCAATTAGGTATGAAAACATGATATAGGTCAATTATGAGAGAAAAAATAATATATGTGTTTATATAAAATATTCACTCACTGGTCATGAATGTAAATAATCTATGAAGGAGGCTATAAACCATGGTCCCCTATACATGGGACCCTTGAGAGAGCGAGTCCAATGTGGAAGACCCAGATAGTTCTGGTTCCCATGATAGAAACACAGAATAATGAAAAATATACAACTGTGTAAAATCGTAAAGAAACTCCCATTAGAGGAAGTACGATGAATTGGATCCCTTTTTAATTACTTGGATCAATGGTCACTCTCTAAGGTAAAATGGGTAGTCCATTACCCTAGTATTTGGTAGGTTGAATTTTCTCCCAGGAGTAGGGTAAGGTGAATTGTCATTTATGGTGGAGGCTATTTATAATAGAGGATAGGGTGAATTATAACCATAGTATAGTGTAGGGTTATGTTTCCTAAATGTGAATTATAAGGGGATGTTTCACCCCAATAAGTTAATGGTATAGTGAAGCATACCAATAGTAGATTGGTAATGAGATGCTTCTCTATTTTTAAGATCCTGGTTTGCAATTTTCAAATGGTGCTTTAGTACCACTCACTTGGGGTGAGATATTTATGTGTCAGCCAACTACTTTTAATCGATTTTGAGTTAATTTTTCAAAATATGTAAATATCAACGTTGGAGTAGTTTTTATAATTATTTAAGTATTAAAGTATTTTAATAATTTATTTAATAATAAATTTCCTATTAATTATATTACTTTCTGGATCAAGATGTCACATGAAGGGTGGTAGAATGGTTTAGATGCACATATATTTTATGTATCCCCATCATCTAAAAAAACCTCCCATAATGGTTCTCCCTACAGTGAAAAATGATTTCATACATAGATATTAAATTATTTTAGATGAATATTTTTTACATTTCAAAAGAAAACGATTGTTGATCATATTGATATTTTTTTGGGAACATGGTAACATAAATTTCTATTTCATATCTGAACTACACCATCTCCCACAATGTTCTTCATTGTTATCACCCTTCATAGAGATATAATATTTAATTTAAGTCTTTATAAAAAATAGGAAATAAATATAAGATATGGTGATCTCAAATTATCAGTATGGTTAAACAAGGGTGAGAAAAAATAAACACATTAGAATATGGGTTTTATAACATCGTCATAGAATATGAAAACCATAAATTACGTATAAAAGAACATATTCTTGATACATGGATCAAATATTACAATTTAATATGACATGAATAATAAATGAATCAATCAAAATAAGCTGTGAGAGTAGAAATTTGACCTAAGAAATAGAATTGTGGAATACAAATAAGAATAGAAATTCATTTCCATAATAATCAAAGATCATTTCCAAGCCTATCATTGTGAAATGAGTTCAATACCAAAATCATCCCAGTATTCAAAGTTCACCCCTAAGATTAGCATTATTGACAATTTCTGTTACAAAATTAGGTTCAATCTCTATTACAACTCTATATATATCAATACACATCAATATTTACCCAATGAATTAGAGGGAGATATTGGTCCCACCAGTAACATAACGAAAATCATAAATATGTGTTCCAGAAGATCATAAATCATTCATCATATCCTGACACATGAAAAGGAATAGAAGTAATTAAACATTAATAATATCAAAATTCTAGAAAATAAATGGGTTTCAGAAATACTTAAAAATTGCATGTCCTATGGAAAATGAAATTTTTTCACAATCAGTTCATCATTTCCTCAAAGTATAAACCATGGAAACTGAATTTGGTTTGAAAATCATTATTCATGGTATAAACCATGGAACAGAAATGGGTTTCATAATCATCTTTTCATCATAATCATAGGATAATGATATCCTTTGATCATACATATAGTAATTCATATATTACATTAAATCATGTTATATTTGATATAAAATGAATATTGATGATCACTTAGATCACTTCGTGATGAAGATAGTCATTACACTATGAAAAGTATTTATAAAGCATAGAAAATTTTCAATATACTTTTCTTGGAAAATGACATTGTAATCTCGTAATCCTAAAATTAAAGATCATATTAAACATTTCATGAGGAAAATAATGTTTTTCATTTGCAAATAAACTTTTTGAGAAAATAATTTTTTTGGAAAATACATTCATTTTACGATAATCTAGTAATCATATAAAGTAATATTTAATGAATTTAATTTTCATAAAAGTGTATGTATTCATTCATTTAATAAAAATTAAAATTATATACTATTCTCAATTTTTTTTTAATTTCCAACATGAGTTATTTGTAAAATTATATGAATACTAATTAGAGATTTTTTTAAAATTAAAACAATGGTAAAAACAATTTTTAATATTTATTAAATTATTTTTGAAAATAAATTTCTATTAAATATGTATTTGAATGAAAATATGATTTTATCCCAAGAGAGAAATAATATGAGGTTTATTAAAAAAACCTTTTATAATTGTATGTAAAAAATATAGGAAAAATATAGGTAAAAATGTATAATCATTAAATAACTACCGGACAAGAAAATACAGTATTTTTGGGATATATGTCACTTATTTTAATAACCATAAACAAAATCATAAACAATCCTGAAAATCATAGTTACATTAACATAAAACCATTTCCACTCTTGTATATTTTAAATCATTAGTATCATGAAAAGAAAAAATTAAATGATACAAAAAATATCATGATAATAAATATATTCAAGTTATTACATGACATAGTTGATGTATATACACCTTATAACTGAAAATCGGTGTACAACATAACATCATACCCAATGAATTCAAATTGTGTCAAAACCTCAATACTACTTCTCAATATATTAAACTATAAAACTCATGAAATAAAAATAATATATTTAAAATAAAAATCCACATAATTTTTCAAATTATGAAAAATAATATACAATCATGGTACAAAAAATAAGCATACATGGGCTTCAATATATCCTTTGGTTCCCACATAAAATTCTTAATCTAGTGGTTTTACAATATGAATTTAACAAGATGTGTGGTCTTGTGTCTTATAACATTATCTCTATAATCTAGAATCACCACCATTTGGTCCTAATTTGAAAAATAATTTTCTAGGGGTCTGACCACTGAGATTAATACATGTGATAGATCTGGTATGTACTTTATTGCGAGAGAAATGAGGAACACATCATGAACCTAATAGTGGATCGATGGAAATTACAAATTACAAGATACCATATTGATATGATCAATAATTTCAATAGGTATCATATACATTGGTCATTGATTATCATTATTATCGAATATCATAATATTATTCTATTTATTAATTCTTAGAGACACCTTATGACTAAAAGAAAATTATAGATCACATCGAGGATTATTAGAATATATTTTATATCCAGTTTATACCTATATTATGTATTGTTAAAAGGATCTAACCATATATACAATTTCCTCATCTATCTCGGGTCCTAATAGATTCTTATCTCCAACCTTATTCTATCACATTGGTTCTAGAAACATTTTTTCATATAGGGATTGATAAAGTTCCATCTAAATACTACTATGAAAGATATTTCTACATGAAAACTCAAAATAAGGAAAGTATTTATCCACATTATTTTTTAAATTCAGAGAACATGATCTTCATATATTCTCAAGGGTTTAAATTATTATCTCAGACTAACCATACATTTGAGGATGATATGAAATAATAGAACTCAACTCATTATCAATACATTGTTTAAGACGTCACCAAAACATCAAGGTAATCATTTACTTCTGATGAGACACAGTGAAATGTTGTACACCATGAAACCATACAACTTAATTAATATATATAATGGAAATAATATCCAAATTTACATATATTATAATAGTGTTTAAGTGTGTTGACCTTGTATGGTGATTGAAGGAAATCCATATAACATTGTTTCCATTAGATGTTCTGTGGAGTCCAAGGACAAAATCCAATGTTATGTTTTCATATATCTATTCCGGTATAGTAAATATTTAGAGAAACCCAAAAAAAATGTCTCCTAGAAGTAATTTTCTAAAATACCAAACACTTATATACTTAATCAACCATATCTCCCTCCATGATTCCCACCTTAAGAACTCTTTCACCTAATCTAGTGGTAGGTGTTGTACCATTTTCATCAATCGTAGTTAGTTAATGACCAGAAGCTTTGCCATATGTGACAAGTTGTTTCCCAAAATGTGTGATATCCTTTTCTAAAAGGTATAATAACATAATTATAAGTTCAAATAATCTATATTTACCTCAACATCAAATATATGATAAAGAAAAATGGTTACTTTTATCTTTAACCTTATCACCAAAATGTAATGACATTATTCTTTAAATGACAATTTTAGTAAAATTTATTCAAACCAAAAGGGTTGCATTTCCATAATTTCACTGAAAATATTTATAATCTGGGAATAAAATCATCATATAAAACATAAAAAGGTGAGTCTAAGACATCAAACAAATGATCAACCTTATACTACTGAATCCAAAAATTTATCCATAACCCTTTTGTTAATCATAAATAGAGACATATGTTTCTAAAATTAAGACAATCCTTTTATATTTAATGATTTTTGTAATAAAAATTCAATTGGTAAAATACATATAAAATATAATTCGTGAATCAAAATTTATAACTACATCAAACCATTATTCAATAAATATGTTGGTACCCTATACCACGAAACTTCCATTGGAACAAAAGGTTCATCCTTACACTGATATAATATCAAATGTGATATCATTAACATTTATCAATGATTTTTATATTTTTATTTTAATTTCTTATTTATTTTCAAATCAAACCCATAAGACTGATGTGATACACCAATCTCCATTTCCACCATGATAGAAAAAAATGATTTATTAGTATATACCATTGTACCTTATATTCAATGATATTTAATGACATTGATTCAAGACATTGAATAATTAAAAAAATTTACATTCTTGATTGATGATAATACCAGAAGTGTACCTCAAATGTCTTGCAAAATAAATTTCATAGGCACCAAAAAATAGTTCATCCTTCTACATTACCTCATGGAAATACATTAATATTTTAATATGTATAATATGAGGGAATTAATTTTTGAAACAAATCACTTTAACTCATCACACATCATGGATTCAATTTCATCATCTTGCTTGGTATTATTCATTCTATTCAAACAATTATCATATTTTACATATAAATGATAGAAATACAAAAGGAATTTTTTTTATTTTGAATATTGGATAATAGGGAATATATTTTTAGTGGTACAATATATTAATAAAAAAATAGTAATATCAGTGAAAAAAACTAATAAATTATAGAAATTTTGTCATGAAGTACTAAATTGAATATAGTTACTATCAAATTTCATTTTAAGATTCAGCATTATTCATCGCTTAAGAAATAATTTTGATAATAGATTCAATATTTTTCATTCAATATCCCATAATAGTTGGTTTATTGGGAGGAAAATTATTTATTTCATTAAATATTAACACATTTTCATTGGGTTTAATCCATTTACTAAATCCTAAATCATATTGTGATTGAAAATACTAACTGTGGGAAACCAAATAATTAGGAAAATTCACGTAAAGGATGTCTAAACCATAAAACCTTATTTACAATATATGGAATCTTAGGGATAAAAAATCATTTAAGGTAATTATATAAATATTTCAGGATGGTTCAGAAATTTTTTATTACTTTTCATAGAATATCCTCATAAATTTTCAACCCATATGTATAGTAAGTCCCATTATTTTGTACCAAGTAATTCTTAAGTAAATCCCAACACAACTAATTTCGTGTTAATACACCTAGGTACATAAAATATAATGAAAAGTTAACCTTTATTATCTAGACATTGATGTATTTCTAGGATACCACTATCACTATCCTTCACCAATGTTCCAGGATATTTTCTTATACAATTAATTATCCACACATGTATCATTATACATATCCCTATTTATCTCACTAATTATTTCTTATCCATGTTTTAAAATGTTAACTAAAAAATTCTATTGATACTAACAATAGTGATCCATGATTTTCATAAATCAATATTACATCATTTTAGAGGAATATTCATTACATTACAAAAACAAAAATATAAGGATTGTAACTGTATATTTACTTTGGGAATATAGAAATATATAAAAACAATTTCATATTTTAACTACATAATCTCAAACTATGATTTTCATAATTAAAACCCTTCATAGAAATATCATTCAATATATTATTATTCATAACCAATGGAAATGTAACATAAGTAATGGTGACTTCAGATTCACAGTAACGGTAATCAATTGAAAAAAAATAAGCATAACATGATAATAATTGTTTTAGAAAACATGATAATAAATTTTTAAAACCATCCAATGAATATAAAATATCAAACACTTGAGTCATGGAAAATATATGTGTAGTTTAAAAGACATTATTCGTAAGGAAATCACATAACATGATCCATGAGTTTATAACACTGGACTAATACATAGAATATTTTTATACACATATTCATTGAATGATATTTAAATAGTAGTTAGGGATTATTCCCATGAATGCTATAGTGGAGTGGGTTAACAACATAAACCATTGTAGTAGTCATGGTTCACACCCGAGACTATCATAGTCAAAAAATTCAATTACTGAACTAGGTTCACTTCACATTTCAGAGCTTTTTATCTCATGAGTTATATGTTATTAAAAAATGAATTAGAAGGAAATAGATGACCTATATTTAAAATAATGAAAATCATAAATATGTCTGTTGTAATAACATAAATAAATTATTATATCATATCCCATGAAAATTAATGAGAATCATTAAATATTCACCATATAAAAACCCCCGAAATGAAAATGGATTCATAAATATTTCATCAATAAATTCCATATGGAAACGAAATAATTTTCATAATAATATCATCATTTACACATAGCATAACCAATGACAAAATAATTTGGTTTCCTAAGAATGTTATCAGGGAATCCTTGTATTATATCCTTGGTAAAGAATAATTTATATCAACGGATTTCATCTTAGATGGAATATTATTTTGAATGATCACATGGTAGATTTATGGAAGGAAATAGGCATTCTATATGGAAACAAATTTTATAAAACATAACACATTTTAAAAAAATTCTATGAATATTACATTATAATCATATAAATGATTATTTAAATACCATTTAAAAATCACAAGGAAAAACAACCCTGTCTATTCGAAATTTCCAACATTAAGACATAATTTATTTTAAAAATAATTTTTCTTTAAAATAATCAATGGAACATATAATGTAATCATTATTTAATACAATGGTAATGATGATTGAAATTTTTGTTCCTTCTATACATTTTTAAACACTTAATTATTTTTAATTTTTAATAATGGAATAATCCCACATGCTTGATAACTGGTAGGATTATTTAATTAAAAAAATATAAAAAATTTAATTATGGTAAAAATTAATTTTTAAAATACATTAATACATTATTGAAGACATTTTTATAAAAAACATGGGCATGTGAGAATGCATGTTTTCTACTATAGGAATAAACAACGATGAGTTTCTTTAAAATAATCATTTGAAATATTGTGTTAACAAATAGAGAAAAATAAATCGAATAAAATTATATTCATGACATTACAAGAGGATAATATACATCATGATCATCATGATCAATAGTTCAAAAGAATTTTAAATTGAAAATATAAAAATTATTAATCATTTTAACCAATGAGATTGAAAAATAAAAATTTTATAACATTGGAAACTATTTAATTTCATTAACCATGATAGAATAACATTTAACTATAATTCCAATATAATGATAATAAATAAAGTAATGATATTTCATGTGAAATGTGATTTATATACACATCATAAATGAAACTACATAGTATAATAATGTAAGTACTAAGGAAGACAATTTGTGAAAAAAACCATATCATATTTTTTCAATTTAACTATGAAACCTTTGAAATATTTAAAATCATATAGATATTTGAATAGAAATAATTATCATGATAATGTACATAATGTACTTTAATTGAATTTCATCCCATATTTCAAATATGCAACCCATAATTTATGTAATTTATGTATATAATGATTTTGGGTGTTGTTTGCGAGGGTTTTGGAAAACATTTGGAATATTTTTTGGTGATTTTATGTTGGTTAAAATTTTGAGTATGCTTTGTGGAAACCATGAAAATCCACTCATAAACCATCAATAATGTGAAAAAGGATAAGCGGAAGGCACACATGTAGGATCATGTTTTTCCCAAACAATGTATCCACCCAAAAGAAAACATATAATGTGGGAAAGTTTTATTATTAATGATTAGTAAACCAATTGTCTTACTATGTGCTCTAACCATGTGAGGTCCTCCTTGAGGAAGTGGTTGGATCAGGTTTAGCACTCAGTTTTTCCTAACCATGTGACTATGAATTAAATGTATAAAAATGATCCTAATAATGTTTGTTAGGTTGGAAATTATGTTTAATTCTCCCATTTTCTATCTATATCACTCCTAACACAATATCTCTTCCTCCCAAATGTTTTAAAGGCTTCCTCTATTGAATATAAAATGATAGAGAGGTGTTTATTGAGGTGTTGATGATTGAATCTGATGGAAAGTCTACATTTATGGTGGTTTTGGAGGATTTTATTTGATCGACTTTGCTCCCTATGTCGGTTTCATAGATCTAGTTTCATGTGGATAGATCTTAGTGTTTTGAATCCAATAATGCTTTTATTTAGTCTTCTGATGATATGGGAAGAGATATTAGGTTGGGTTTTGGATATTCAACCAAGTTTTGTGGGTGTTTTTGTGTCCGTCTTCATTGACACTATAATTTCTATGGTTGGTGGCTTCACTCTAGACTCCTCTTTCTAGAACATGATGGATGGATTTGAAATAATTAAAATTTATTTAAATTGATTTTGAAATTGTTTTTAATTTCATGATGTAACCCCACATTGGTAATACTTTATTGAATTGTGGAAATTGGTATTTTTTTTTCAAAATTGAATGTAGAAATTTGATTTTAAAGTTATGATTGTAAATGATAGATTAATTTTAATGCTTGTAAATGTAGTTTTTAATAAAAGGGTGGTTTTTTTTGAAATGTTTTTGGAAATATATTGTTCGCATGTGGTTGTCTTTAATGTTTTTGTTTTTGTGGAATTGGTTCGATAATGTCTGTGATGTACCACTACCAATTGTAAGTGTTTTGGACGTGATGTACAATAATCAATGGTAACACCAACATTGTGTGGATGAGTGTGTGTGTGGTTATGAAAAAATGCAATGGGTTATTCCAAAATGCAATTGAGATATTATTAAATGAACTTTTTGGTTTAATCATTTCGAAATATATTTTGATTATTAATACATTTTTTTAGTGGAAAATGCATTAAATTTTGATATAAATGGTTTTCATGTTTTTTATGTAAATGATATACCATGTTCCATCCTAGTGATGTGAGTAGCTATTTCATTTGGGTAAATCCTGATGGGTTTTATTAATAACCCTTTCTTTGGAACATCTCGATTTTTTATATCATGTCTAGTAGCATACATGTAAAGGAAATGCATCACACTCCTTTTTCGGTTCATCATGACCCAGGAGAATTGCGTTAGTGTCAGAGAATGGAGTTATTTCTTGGAGTCTTTTATATTTAATAGTTTTTATTATTATTTGTACTTTGATATTATTTTCCTTCAACTATAACACCCTTTTGTAGTTGGTTTGACATTAATGGTTTTACATTTGAGTTTTCTACCTTTTTTATCATGCATCATGTATTGGTTGTTTTGTAATTATAGGTTTGAGTATGCTATTATATTTAAAATAAAATGAAATACCCCATTGGTTAACAAATCCCTTGAAATATATTATAGATACAACTTATTTTTAAACATTAACATTTCATTCAATTCATGTACTAACTAAAATATTATACATATAGTTTCATAAATACTGTACTACTCTGGTGCCTTTGGAAGCCTGTAAACATTAACACTGTTTCAAAAATGAGCTAAATCACTCCCACTAGGTTTTTATTAGATTTCATCATTTTAATACATATCAAACATAATAAATATCTTCATATCCTTTGGGAAGGAAACATATAAGGGGTGAGATCAGTGGCTTAATAAGGGTAATAAATGGAGATACATTAGCATTATTTTGACCATAAGGATATGGGAACATGATCCTGAAAATATAGGGTCTCACCCTTTATAGAAAGATCATAAAAATGTATCAATGAGTAAATATTTTAAACTCGTAAGACATGAATAATAAAGAGGAAATTAACATAAGACTTAAAACTATTATATAGGAATATAACATGCAATTATGGTTGAGACATAATCATCAAAAAACCAAATTTCAAGGTGGCCTCCCAATGACTTTGTAACATGTGAGGCTTTGTTTAATAACCCATACACATAACTCGGGATTGGTAAGACCTCCTATGTAGCCTCTTGTTTTGGGTATGTGATGTACTCCAATGCACCCTATGGTTTTTGGATTATGATGTTCTGTCATGTACCCTCTTGTTTCGAGCATCAGATGTCCTCCCGAGAACCCTCTTGTTTCATGCTTAGGATGCACCCTCATGTACCATTTTATATAAAAAACATTTATCATTACACAATTTATTTGAGGGATAAATTCATCTATACGATATTAGAAATAATCATATAATATCCCCTTAAATAAAATGTGTTTCATAGACATATAATTATATATTAACCTGTTGAAGAAGGAAATATTTCATAATCATTTAATCAAAAACATTACTTGTGAAAAGAAGTGAATTTCAAAAGAACATAACCCATGTAAGAGTAATGGGTGTAATAATAATCATTTAATCAAAATATAAACCATTTAATAATTAATATTAATTTAATCTTGGGATCATTTCATATAAGGAAATGAATAACATCAACAGATGTCATTGTCACGACCCCTCCCCCGAGGCCCGTGTCGTGACTACCCCAAACCCACCTTCCATAGGTTAGGGGTTGGTGAAAACCACCAAAGGCGTATTTCATAAAACTGGGGAGGCATTGGATTTATAACCTATAAACAAACACAACCAAACACATAACAAGATACAAATGCAAGTCAATTGTATACTAAACAAGTGAGTACAATAAGTTAAAAGGAGCAAGAATACTAGCCCAACTTGAAAGTACAAGTACCACTGGAATGCAATACAACTGATGAAAAATAAAGACAGCTATGGGGTCGTCCTCTTCTGTTTATACATGAAGGGTAGGTATAGATAGACTCCTTAGTACACCATGTATATTTCTCTCCTCTACGTACCCACACACCATATGGTCCACCTCTGAGCTACGTGCAGTCCTGGTACTCTTAGCCTCGATCAATGATGCCCATCGTTTGAATCCAATAGAACAAGGTGCGGGCATAGCCCATGTAGTGGTGAGTATAAAGATACATAGTAGGGACCCCAAGACCATCAATGTCTCATAGAAATCAACCAAGGAAAAAACAAAAAGAATGAAATCAACAGATAACCATACTTAGGTATTTGCCCATACATATACCTATGTTATGATGTATCCATCTCAATCATGAGGAAAAACTCAGAGGTACTGACTCAAATCAAACTAGGATTATTCTAGGGGTAGTAACAAGTAACATTATAAACCCTCGGCTGCTGGATAAGTCCTCCTCTACCCAGTACAGTGGTCATGTCGCATCACAGAAAATCACTTCCCGCTAAGCATGGAATACTGAGGTACTCCTCCTATCGAGTACCATGGGTTTTCCGCATCACACAGAGGCTCTCCCCACTGTGGGTTCTACCATGTCACATAGAGGTGGTCCCTCTCATAGCCTACTAAGGTATTTCTCCTATCAAGTACCATGGTTCTACCATGTCACATAGAGGCACTCCCCACTGTGGGTCTTCCACGACACCAAGGCTCTCTCCACTAGTCCAGTCGAGTCACTCCGAGTCAAAATGGTTAACAGTCGTCAGGTCTCAACCAACTACTAGTTTCCCACACAAAGCTCACCCATCTCCAGGAGGATCATCTCCACATGCTACTAGTCGATGATCCAACTAACCTGAATTCCCTTGAATAAGTATCTCAAAAGTCTGCCACGCCATAGGGATCTCAACACAATAGACGGTGCGTCAGGCGGAAACTCGGTCTATGAGTTATTAGTCTTTTACTCCTGAGGGACCGGTTAGATTCATGCATGATCCTACCCAACCATTTTCCATAGTAATCAAAAACAATAGGGGGGTATACTCAAAGGTATTTTCTCACTCCATGATTTCTATCACCGCTAACGGTTCGTCATATAAACATCCAGTGCCAATGATAGGGACAATAGAATTAAATTGGTCGTAGTGGGCCTAGGTCTAGTCTGACCCGGTCGGATCGACCCAGCCCAACCCTTCATGGGCCGAACCAGTTGTGGTCAACCTTGCCTGACCCACTAGGTATGGCCCAGTTCGTAGTGAGACCCGGCCCATAGGTTACCGGGAGTGCGCAGACCGGCTGCGTGTACCACGAGGGCACAGACTGGCCATGAGAGTGCCGACTGGCCATGAGGGTGCAAACCGGCTGCAGGTCATCGAACCGGTTGCATGGTGGCGGTCCTGCTACGGGCTACTGACTCATGAAAGGTCATGTTTGGCGTGACCAGGGTGGCTCGGAGGGCTGAAGTGGGGGAGGTTCAGAGGATGGTGGCTCGGCTCGGCTTGGCTTGGTGAAAAACATGGATCACCTCGGCTCGACGGACTACGTGGCTCGACTCAAATTAGTGGATGGCGGATGGAGTAGCTCGACTCAGCTCGACCGATGGTGGAACAACTCAACTTGTCTCAGTGAATGGCGGTGTGGTGCGGCTTAGTGAACAGTGGATGGCATATGACACGGCCGGGGTGCATGGCCGGTAAGGTCATGAGGATAGAGCCCCCAAGGGCGGTGCAGGTCATGGAGGCCACGGGTGGCGGCGTTGTTGCCTTCGTCACCTTTGTCGCCTTCGATGATCACCACAAATGAACACAAGATTTATAGAGAGGAAGACACATGTTGGTTTGGGCGGCACTCTCCACATTAGTTCGGTAGAAAGAAACTCATCATCATCAACTGTGGAGAATGTCAAACTCTCCTACAATGATTGTTCCCCATCCACAAAAAAAAACATCCACATTCATCATTTTAAAAGAAAAGAATAAATTGGGAATATAATCATACACAAATTAAACCCATACCTTTTTCACTTACTGCGTTGACACAATAAGGTAGTATGGTCGTCAATTCGACATAAATGAGGACTTCCCACATCGGATGAAGTCTGGAGGAATGAGGTCGAAGGAGGATGGATTTCTTCCTTGGCAGAACGTTCTTCGATGGAGAGAATAATCCTCCATGTGTTGGGCGCCACGTCACATTAAGAGTGCTTCATCTTCTGGTGAAGATGTCCCAAATATTCCTCCCAATCTCTATATATATAGTATAGGGGGGAGGTACATAATGATCCTAAAATTTATGACATTTCATTTATTAGAAACCATCTTAAATTCCAAAGACGTTGTTACAAAATTTAAAAATGGGGTCAAGACAATAAATTTACATTGTTGAATATAATTGTGGTGCATTTGAATAATTAATTTGGATGAAGCTCATGAGGCCCTGCCACATTTGTGAAGGAGTTGAGAGGTTTATCCCTCATTAAGAGGGGAGTTGAGAGGTTTAGGTCTCGGTTGGTCCCCATCACCATATCCTATCATGGGAGGTTAGGGTCTGCTGGTCCCCACCACTATAACCTCTCATGGTATATTAAGGTCTGGTGGTCCCCACTTCCAAACATCTACAAGGAGGTTTAGTTTCGGTTGACCCCACCCCCAACACCCACATGGGTGTTTCAAATAAAAATAATGTGTCACAAACATTGATTTTAATTTATATTCATTCATGAAAAACCCAAAAACTAACATTCACCCATGACCATCTTCTATGGAGGTGGATGTCACCTTAAGCGAATACCAGCACTGCGGGTTCAACAGTATCCTTAGATTTCAATTTCGAGCACCGGTTTAAAAGTTAGAGAAAATTGCTCGTACGTTTACAGAACATACCCAAAATAATGTTCAGAAATTCATTCAAGGAACTCCGGGCCTCAGAATCACACGCCATCAATTTTTGTGTACACATAAAATTCATATTTAGTTAAAAAAATACATTGAAATTATGGGTCATTTTATTCTCCAAAAATCGGGCCTCTACATCCCTATAATCCACAACGCAAACTAAGTAAACAAGTGGGGGTACTGAGCATGCAACTGAGCCTACCACTCTCATTTTCCTTACTGGAGGTTCTCGTACTGCCAATGAATGTGCACTAGAGGTATCAACCATCCACGGAGGACTCTCTCTTATCTATCATCAATCTCTACTGAAACCTCCAAAAAAGACACCCAATCATCGACATCTAGCTCACTGTGGTTGATGATGTGAGAAGGGTTAAGAACGTATCTCCTCAGTTGGGATACGTTGAATAAGTCATGTACCCGGTGCATCTGAAGTGGAAGATCTAAGTTATATGCCACCTCACCAACACTACTAAGGACATGTAAGGGTATAATGAATCTCATAGATAACTTTACACCTCAACCAAATCTCCGGAAACCTCATCGAGGTGAGAAACATAGAAAGGCGTGGTCACCATCCTCGAACTCCATAGGTCTCAGTCTCCTGTCAACATACAAATTATTCCTACTCTATGTAGTCTTCATCTACTCTTGGATGATATGCACCTTCTCTGTGGCAGCCCGTACCATCTCTGGTCCCACTAGTGTTGACTACCCTGGGCCAGTCCAGCAAAAAGGGGATGTGTAAGCTCACCCTTACAATGCCTCGAAAGGTGTCATCCCAATGGTGGACTGATAACTTTTGTTTTATGTGAACTCAACCAATGGAAAGTGATCCTCCCAGCTATGACCGACGTCGAGGACACAAGCACAGAGCATGTCCTCGAGGGTGAGAATGGTCCGCTCAGTCTGGCTATCCATCTCAGGATGGAAGGCGGTTCTCAAATGAAGCTGCGTCCCAAAATCCACACGTAACCCCTTCAATATCCTGGAAGTAAAACATGCATCACGATTAGAGACAATCATCGAGGGTTCTCAATGTTGCAGCATAATCATCTGTAGATAGAGGCACCCCATGCTCTATACTAGACCCTGCCATCTGATCTATAGAAAGTGGGCCGACATGGTGAGTCAGTCTATGATCACCAAAAATAGAGTCGTGTCCCCTAGGCATACAGTGATGACCCATCCGAAAGTCCATGGATATCACATCCCACTTCTACTCTGGGACCACTAAAGGTTGAACCAATCCTGATGGTACCTGATGCTCCGCCTTCACTTTCTGACAAGTGAGGCATCGAGAGACAAACTCTGTAACTGCTTTCTTAATTCCTGGAGACCAGTGCTATCGTTAGAGATATTGGTACATCTTCACCACTCCTGTATGGACCGCTAGATTGGATGTGTGGAACTCCCTCAAAACATCTTCCTGAAGTGACACAAGTACCATGGTACGTCCTCTGAAGAGGATGACATTCTCCCCACCTTCAGAAAATCTATAAGGTTCATGTTCTGTGGATATCTGAGTACGTCTTGTCTCGAAGTCAGCATTCCCATGTTGTGCCTCCCTAACTCGCTAAAGATGTGGGGGAGTGACTGTAAGATATTGTAGTAAGGTTGCTCCATCTCTATCAACAAAGGATATCTGCAAAGTGGCCAGCTGCTCCATCGCCTCACCTAGCAGTTGAATACAAGATCTCATTATTAGTTCATCTACAACAATGTTCCCCTTCCCAGGAGTATAGAATATCTCTAAGTCTTAGTCCTGGAGGAACTAAAGCCAACGTCGTTCTCTCAAGTTCAGGTCCTTCTGGTATAAGATAGACCTGGGACTCTTGTGATCCGAGTACATGGTAAAACACTCAGCCATCAGATAGTGCCACCAAATATTCAAGGTGAAGACCACTACTGCTAAATCCAGGTCTGGGGTAGTGTAGTTCTGCTCATGTTGTCTTAGCTACTGAGAACCATATGCGATCACTGCCCACTCCTGCATCAAGACACAACCAAGCCTCGTCCCTGATGCATCGTAGTAAACTACGTACCCAATTCCCTCCTCTGGAAGCCTCAAGATGGGGGCGCTATTCAGCCTCTACCACAGCTATTGAAAGCTATGCTAGAATCTCAATGACTACACGAAGGGTTTCCCCTTTTTGTCAATGCTGATAGTGGTGCTGCAACTCTGGAGAATTCTCAAACAAACCACCGGTAGTTTCCATCCAAACCCATGAAACTCTGTACCTCGGTCACACTTTTAGATGGATCCCAAGCAAATACCATCTAAATTTCACTGGATCTACATTAACTCCATCCTCCGATATGACATGTCCCAGAAATTTATCCTCTCGGATCCAAAACTGGCACTTCGAGAGCATACCCTAATGATGTAGATCTCTGAGTGTGTCCAGTACTACTGCAAGTGATAGGTATACTCTTTCTCATTAGCTGAGTAGATCAGTATGTCGTCGATGAATACCACTACAAATCGATCATGGTATAGCTGAAATACAATGTTAACGAGTCCCATGAACACTGTTGGAGTGTTGGTCATCCTGAATGGCATAACCATGAACGTGTAGTGGCCGTACCGACCTCTGAAAGCCATCTTCTACACATCCTCATCTCAAAATCTGAGCTAGTTATATCCTCATCTGAGGTATATCTTTGATAACCACTATGCTCCCTTCAGCTAATCAAAGAGGTCATCAATCTTCGAGAGTGGGTACTTTTTTTTCACGGTCACCTAGTTCAGGCGTTGATAGTTTACTCAATGCGTCAAGCTCCCATACGCCTTCTTGGTGAATAGAATCAGGGCACCCAAGGTGAAACACTGGGCTTGATTAATCCCATTACTTGCAAGTCCTCTAGCTATACAAGCAGCTCACGAAGCTTTTCAAGAGCCATCCAATACGCTTGTTTAGATATCAGTGCCATCCTTGGGTACAAGTCATTGTAAACGTCTACCTCTCTGTGAGGAGGTAGACCTGGAACATCATCGAGGAAATCATCTGCGTACTAGTCCACCACTATAGGATAGTTCATATTCTCCATATAAACTGCTCTAAGGGTAAGCCTATCCAACCGATGAGTGATCATTTTCACCCTCCTCCGGGAAATTCTATCCTATGTTGAAAAGGCTCCCTTCTCGTCGGTGAAGGTAAACTTGGTCCAATCCATGTGGACACACCGCACTTTGTTCCTAATATAGTCAAACTATGCGTGGACTATAAATTACCAGTCCATACCCAATATGATGTCGTATGGCCTCGACGCCGCTACTAGGAGATCCCAGCCATAGCTCTTGCACCTTAAAGTAAGCTCGCACTGCTAGCACCAGTGCGTAATCGTTGAATCTTCTCCCATATGAGTCTCTAGCCGTAAGCATCGCGCCAACGGCTTCGTCAGAATCTCCAAGCTTCAATGAAAGGTAGTGGAAATAGAAGAATGACTGGAACCTGTGTCTATAAGAACTGTAGGTAAGGTGGAGTATACACATATCATACCACATCTCATCTCCGGAGCTCCATGATCATAACCCCTAGCTGCCTGATGCTGAGCTCTCCTCTATCCACCTGCTCCCTGTGGTCGGGGTGGACCTCCTGGTGGTGGTGGCGGTAACAACACGAAACGTCCCCCACTACCTGCTGCACAACCAGATCCTTTACCACGTCCGAATGCGTCCTGCGGACTGCCTTGATCGAATCTTTGTCTCTGCATGGGTGGTTCTTCAACCGTCTGCTGATCATCAGAATGGAGGGTCGGAAAGTCACGAGCCATGTGACCCTGCATGCCACATGGGAAAAAGTTCCTTCTCCTGGAATGTCTGTCTCTGCCTCATGTGACCCACACAACCGACTCTGAATCATCGGGTTGTCCACCTGTAGGTCTGGTCCCCATAGTCCTCTGTTAATTCTTTCTATTTCCAGCTATAGAATATTCTTCTACGTGACAACTAATAGTGGGCCTCACTGCTAGTGATTGCTCAGCAAGGAAACTCTCCACAAAAAGGGCTCTCTCTAATAACCTCGTCTGTGTCGTGATGCTAAGTGATATCTTCGGAGCTCTAATATCCCTCCTGAGTCCCTGGTCGACGGTCCGGGCCCTGAAGAATGGGTCCCACACCATATCGGTGGAGTAACTTGAGAGGTCAGTAAACCTCACTGAGTACTGAGATACAGTCATGCTACCCTGCTGAGTAGAAGTAGCTCTTGAATGTGCACTGCGTGAAGAGTCGCTGGAGAAAAATATCCCCAAAACAGGCTCATGAAGTCTTCCCAGAGAAGCATCACCTCATCATGAACTGGGATTATCAAGCTCCACCATCTTCTTCCTGCTACCTGTAGAAGGCTAAGGTCATGGATCAGCATGACATCTGCTAGTGTCCTTACTAGTCGGAAGACTCTCACCACAGCCTCCAGCCAATCCTCAACCGCATGTGGGTCTATCTCTCCACTATATTAGTGTGGAATCTAGTACTAGAACTCATGAAACATACTCAAGAGGAATGCACCCTCTACTGCTCAGGCTTGTGGCATCGGTGGCCCAACAGGTAATAGTATCGCTAGTGCCATCGCTAGTGCCTCTACTTGAAGAGGACCTTGCACTAAGTCCTAGTCGCTCGGTGGGCCATCACTGCAAAAAACCCTCATAACCCTAACTGGATATTTTCATGGAGGCATCTTGAAATGAAATAGTTTCTCCATGGTCAAAAGATTATACCTAATGTGAAGACCTCGTGAGCTGACTTGTGAAATCACAGTGAAAATACACATGCAATGAGATTTTTCATGCACTGAGTCAGAAATCAGAAGCCACGATCCTGATATATGGATACGCCAGCCACCAGATAAACACTGGACTCCCTGACCAGAAAAACACACTCACTAAACTTACCACTATTGCTTCGCTGAAAAGATCAGAGTCATATGTTCTGTGGTAGAACTGACTCCTCTGATACTAATTTGTCACAAACCATTCCCTGGGGCCCTTGTCGCAACTACCCCAAGCCCACCTTCTATAGGATAGGGGATGGAGAGTATCACCAATGAAGTATTACCTACAACTGGGAAAGCATGTCCTTTATAAACTGTAAACACACACAACCAAACACATAGCATGATACAAATTCTAGTCAACTTTATAGTAAACAAGTGAGTATAATATTCAAAAAGGGGCTAGAATACAAGACCAACTGGAAAGTACAAGTACAATTAGAATGAAATACAACAGGAGAAAAAGAAAGACATCTATTGGGTCATCCTCCGAGGTTCCTACTGGAAGGGTAGATAAAGATCACCTCCTCAGCACACCACATCTATCCGTCTCCTCTACGTACCCACACACCGTATGGTCCACCTTCGAGCTCCACCATGTCCTAGTACTCTTACCATGTATCTGTGTTGTTTGTCATCTTCTTCCAACACAACAAGGTGTGGGAATAGCCCGTGCATGGGTGAGTATAACAATACTCAGTAAGGACACTGAGACCCTCCCGGTCTCACAAAAATCCACCAAGGATAAACCAATAAGAATGAAATCAACAGATAAACATATATAGGTATATGCCCATAGATATACAGAAGTTGTCATGTATCCATCTCAATCATGAGGAAAAACACAGAGGCACTGACTCAGCTCAAACTATGATTTATTCTAGGGGTAGTAACAAGTATCATTCTGAACTCTCGGATGATGGAAAACTCCCCCTCTATTGAGTAAAATAAGCCTGCCACATCACACAGATGTGCTTCCCACTAACCATGAACTGCTGAGGTACTCCTATTGTCGATTACCGTGTGACTTCCGCGTCACACAAAGGCGGTCCCCACACTGGTTCTTCATGTCACACCGAGGCGTTCCCCCTCATAGCCTACTGAGGTACTCCTCCTGTCGAGTACCGTGGGTCTGCCACATCACATAGAGTCTCTCCCCACCGTGGGTCTACTACGACACCAAGGAACTCCCCACAGGGCCAGTCTAGTCACTCTGAGTCAAAATGGTTAGCAGTCACCATGTCTCATAAAACTACTAGGATCCCGCACAAAGCTCTCTCCTCTCAAGGAGGATCTTCTCCACAAGCTACTGGTCAATGCTACAACTTCCACGAAGTCCCGGGAATAAGTATCTCAAAATCCGACACATCATTGGGATCTCAAAGCAAGAGATGGCGCGTCAATCAGACGTTCGGTCTATGAGATATTTTTCTTTTAGTTCTGAGGGCTCGGTTGGATTCGTGATCGATGCAACCCAGCCATTTTCCATCGTAATCCAAAACCTCAGTGGGGTATACTCAAATGGTCTATCTCGCTCTAATATTTCCAGTGCCATTGATAGTTTGTCAAACAGACATCTGGTGCCAATGATATGGCCGAAAGAAGTAAATAGGTCATAGTGGGCTCAGGTCTAGTTCGACTAGGTCAGACTGACCAAACCCGGCCTGGCCTTGTGCGACCCGGTTGTGGTCGGCCCCACATGGTCTGGCGAGGCCCATAGTGTGACCAAGCCTATAGGTCACTGCAGGGGCATGGATAGGCTGCATGTACCATGATGGTGTAGACCGACTGCAAGAACGCGAACCATCTACGAGGGCATAGACTAGCTGCGTGGGTGACCGACCAGCCACAGGTCAACGGAATGGTCATGGGGCGGCAGTCTGGCCATGGGATGGCGGGTCACGAGAGGGTGCGGATGGAATGACCGGGGAGGCTTGGAAGGCCGCGATGAGGGCGATTTTAAGGACGACGGCTTTGATCGACAGACGACACGATTAGCTCGGTGGACTGTGTGGTTCAAATTGGCTCGGGGGACTGTTGCGCGACTCGGCTCGACTCGATGGATTGCGGTGCGACTCGACGGACTAGGGACGGCGCAATAGGGGCATGGGGGAGGTTCGGATGGAATGGTGGAGCACCGCTGGGGGGGCGTGGGCTATGGAGGCCGCGTGTTGTGATGCAATTGCCTTCGTCACCTTCATCGCCTTTGAAGATCACCTCAATTCAACAAAAGGATTACAGAGCGGTCTAACCTTGTTGGTTTGGCTCGTAGTCTTAGGATTTGGGAAGTTGCAAGAGGCTCATCATAATCATGAGTGAAGAACACAAAAACCCTCCCACACTGATTTTTCCTTGCACGCAAAAAAACATCGTCATTGTTCTTTTTAAAAGAATGGAGGAAATTTGGAATATATTCATACCCAAATTAAACCCCTACCTTGTTCTCTTGCTAGAATTTGTGCAAGAAGGTAGTAAGATCATCGATTCACCATATATGAGGTAATCCCATGTTGAAAGATTTCATGAGGAGGAATGTTTAATGAGGTCAGCGTTCTTCGTTGCAGGAGCTTTCTTTGTTGTAGAGCATAATCCTCCAAGTGTTGGGCATCGCATCACTTTAGCAGTGCTTCGTCACTTGATGAAGCCATCCCAAATCCTCCTCCCAAGATCCATATATATAAGAGGGGGTATGTAATGATCATGGAATTTATGACGGTTCATTAATTTAGAGAAATCCTAAATTCCTATGACGCTGTTACTTAATTTTAGTAAGGGTTCAAGCCAATTAATTTACGTTAGCGGAAATAATGGTGGTTCGTCGGAATAATTAATGTGGAGGAAGCTCAAGAGGCTCCTTCATAATAACGAGGGAGTTAAGAGGTTTCTTCCTCATTAAGAGGGAAGTTGAGAGAATTAGGCCTCAGGTGGTCCCCACCACCATACCCTCTTATGGGAGGTTTGGGTCTGGTGGTCGCCTCCACCATAACCTCTATTGGAAGGTTAAGGTCTGGTGGTCCCCACTTCCCAACATCCACAATGAGGTTTAGCTCTGGTGGACACCATCTCCCAACACCGAAATGGGTGTGGCAAATAAAAATAAAGTTTCATGCACTTTTATTTTAGTTTTTATTCTTACATTGAAAAACCAAAAATAACATTCACCCTCGACCATCTGTCATCGAGGTGAAAGTATCCTTAAGCGAATACTGAAATTGCGAGTTCAACGGTGCCCATGGATTTCAATTACAAGCACTAGTTCAAAAGTTTAAAAACCACTATTATGATTCCTGAACATACACGAACAAAAGTTCATAAATTTATTCCTGACACTCTGGTCCTCAGAATCACGCGAGGTCAATTTTCATGGTCTTGTAAAATTCACATTTATTTAAAGAAAATTACATGAAAATTCCAGGTCATTATAGTCATCATAAATGGAAAATAACATTCAATCTTATTTTGAAAACTATCTGAGGAATATATACATTCCAATTTAAAAAGGGATCTTTAAAACATAAAATAAATTTTGAAACCATTTTATTGAAAATAAAATTGAATTATTATAAGTAAATCATTGAGAAACTTTTGGATTCGGTTTTCATTGAATGCATATAAATATATCATCAAAATGTTTTGATGTTTTTTGTCAAAAACATATGAACGTATCATGAAAAAACATATGAAAAAACAATCATTGAAAATTTCTTTCAACTACAATATCTTAAATATTATACATTTAAGAATGAAAATAAGGATTCAAACAATTGATGGTGGGTAAATCAGTACACCTCATATAAGGTAATATGTACAATGATTTTTTATGCTAAAATTCTTATATAAATTCATTATCCAGAAAGAGACAATAATATGATGTGGAAAACATTGGTAAAATAAAAAAAGGGTAAAATTATATATTAATTATAACATTATATTTTTATTATATTAATGGAAACACATTTTATAAAATTTGGTTTTTAAGGAACACAAATTTGAGACTGAAGAGAGGGTAAATTTGGGCACTCTAAAAAACACTTTCTTAATAATTTAATGTACTAATAATTGGAGAAGATGAGCTAATACATGAATATATCATGAATAAATAGATGGGAATAAAATTAAATAGATTTATTAATAGTTTTAACATATTATTTTTCAATGTAATCATATACATATATTATATCAAAAAGCATTGAGTTGTTTCAATAATCTTTAAAAATGAGGTCAATTTGCACCATACTACCAATGTAATAAAATGAAATTTATATAATGCATAAGATATAATAGATAGAAGGGGATTCATGATATAAAATTTAAAAGACATTATATACACCTCATGGAAAAATATTTTTCCATAATATGGCATGAGTCTCAAAGATGTAAAAATGAGACAATATTACTTTACAAATTTTGTAACTCTTGAAACATAAATACCCTGATAGAAATATCATAAAATGGATATGTAAATACCCAAAATTTTATAAATAATAAAAATAGAATAAATTTATGGAAGTATTCATACCACATAGAAGGAATGGGTGGTGAATAAAAATTGATTCTCATAGAGATAGAATGTGAGATGAAATTCCATTACCTTGTTTCTTACCTCTCATCTTACTTGTTCAAACCACCTATTAATCAAGAATCTACTTATGGTTTGAAGAAAAATTCATCCTGGGATTTATTTCTACAAAAGGGTAGGCTTCTATGATTATTATAGGATTCTATTAACATATTTGAGAAGAGGATGGGAAATCCAAGGGGCCTGATAGGTGTGAGGAAGTTAGAGGAGAGGATTAATTTTATTGTGGGGCTAGAGTGAAACTCCTAAAATATATTTGAAATAGAATTCCATATATATTTCTCACAAGTCTTTTGGATCCAATAATGTACCAAATTCTTGACAATGTTGGATAGGGTTAAAATATAACTATCCAATGGCACTAGGAAAATTGTATATGTTGTTTTTTTATGTTAAATTTGGGTTTTAGTCCTTAGTTATTCCAACTTCTACCGTAATCGATGTTATTAATTTTAATTACATTCACTAATAATTCTATTCAGAAACATAGTTTACCATATTAGAAATTATAAATTATTTTTATTCCAAATATGCAATCAATTTTACAAAATTAAAAACATTGATAGGGAAGAAATTAATTTAAAATTAACCCTCATGATGGGATGACAATATGGGGTTTTTTGAAACTTTTTTATAAAGTTTTCCATTTTTTCATATTGAATCTCAATGTGAAATTATTTAAAATTTCCAAAATTAGATTAATTTATAAAATTATTATATAATTAAAACTTTAAACAATTTTGAAATATAATTTTATCATTATAAATTAATTAGATGAAAAATAAGTTTTGATTTAAAATTATGTATTTTAATTACTCTTTAAATAAATGAATCTATAAAAAAATTAACAATAAATTTATCAAAACATAATTTTTATGTTCCTATATCAAATTTGATGTTCATTTTTACGTATTAAATCTATAAAACATCCAAAAATTGGATTTAAAATGTCTTCACCATTATAAGGGGGTCAAAGTAGCTTTATAAACATATAGGTTTTTTCGAATAAAATCGAGTTTGCTTTTAATTTATTTTGATAAAATCAATTAGAGGAATATTAAAATAATATTAATTAATATATAATATATACATTAGACTATGATGAGTCACTAATTATGTTTAATTTAATTTATTAATGTAAAATAGCTTGGTGGCCATAAAAACGAATGTATTTCTCTTTTTATTTCATCAGTTTTCATATTCATTTAAAATAAATTAGAATCCAATGAATATATATTATATTTTTCTAGACAATATGATTTCATAAATTTTTTAAATACTGTTAATAACCACTAATTTAATAGCCATGTTATATCTTATTATATCACATAATTACATATTAAATATTTAATATTATTCAGCAAAACATGGTATGTCATGTTTCACGAGCCATTGTAGAATGACATTTTTGTGTGTAACACAAACTAACCAAAATTTTCTATTTATTGGAAGCTAAATTTTATGTTTTATTTAGTGCAAGATTAAATTTTTGTTTCATATAAATCAATCCAAATATAGTTATTTAATATAAATTAATCTATATTCAATGTTGCGTGAAATGTAAAATATTAAAAAAGTAAAATTAGTTAGAATAAACAATACAAAATATCTAAGTGTCAAATATTATACCCCCCATAAAATAAATTCATCATTCAATATTCTTCTGGTTTTCAATGATTTAATAATTGAATTTTGTATTCATCGAAAAAGACATTGTAAAACTGGATACTAATACTTCCCTTCAGAAGGGAATTTTGGATCCATAACAGTTATCCATTATAACATATGACGATGTTTCCATGTTAAATTATATTGGATTGGAGTAAATATTGGACATGGAGGAAGAAAAAAATATTTATTGGGATTGATTGAGGTCATCAATCAAAAACAAGTGAATAATAAAAGAAAAGCTGACATACTAATTTCCATAAATTAATAAGGACATAAAAAACTGTTTGTTCAAAAAAATAACGTTATTATGACAAAATTTTTCATTTTGATCATTATCCTAATTCTATGTAATAATTTTATTGACCAATAAAATAATGAAATATAGTTCCTTTATATATTTCAATAAAATATCGCATTATTTAGTTTTTGGTTATCTATTTCTAATTCTTCTAGTACATCAAGAAATGGGTGACCGTAAATTAACATTGATGCCCGAGGTGCTACAATAAACATTTAGAAACTATTAAGGACAATAAAATAATGAAATGTATAATTATTTTACTCAAAATATTCATTAATATAAATATTGTTAATACAATAATATGTAAAAATAAATAGTATCTCTACTTGTTCATAAATAATAATTATTCAAAAAAATTAATTACACATTAACCTTAACATCACATAGGCTAGTAGTAGGCATGAAACCCATATCATCCTTCAGTCTTTTGTGAAATAACAATGGCCTTGCTGGACATGATATGATTTCACATGACATATGTGATGTACTTTTATAAAAAAATATATAATTTCGAAAATAAATATGAAACACATCTTTCAAATAAGGATGATCACTAAATAGCCTTTCATACAATGTTTTCAATAGGAAGTCAACAGATAAATACATCCTATAGTGTTTAACATATTCTATTCATGAATGGTTTACCTTATAACACTTATGAAATATGAATATCCAAAAATTTTGAGACAAAGTCATGAAATAATCTTAACATATATTACCCATATATTACAAAGTGGACCCTAGTTTTCACATTCCAATCATGTGAATACCCACATCATAAATATTCATAAAACATGGTAATAACCTGAATTAAAACATATAATTTTTGAAAGCATGGATTTTTCATTATTTCATATATTATGGGATATATTACATAAATCTATGATGTTGTAAGGTTCATTTATAATATAATAAATTATTTTTATATAAGTCCTTATTTTGATCCAATGAAATCTGTACCCTCTAATAAATTTAATTTTATACGATATATCATTATCAAATAAACAATATCCCAATAGAAGTAATATATTAAGGGTAATCTTTCTCTCAATTTTTTTTCAAGGACATCACCTCTCCATTATATCAGTTTCCTATTCCATCAAAACCATTTAACGTATTCTTGTAAATCCATAGAAGAAAATATAAACTGAAAAATCCATATATATTTCACCATCTATATAACCAAATTCATGAATCCAAATATATATAACCATTTATTATATCACTTCATCCTTACTTAATTAAAAAGGTTACCTCGTCATATAACACACTATTTATTTCCTCTCACATTTCATCTATTGTTTCTTCATTATCAACAATTTATCCATTACTCACAAACCCTGTAGAGTATGATTAGGATCATTCCAATTGGGACATTGAGATACACAATAACCATTTATTTGACACTTAACCTTAGATAATGATATATGGAGGCCATTATTATCATTTATTTGGTTAACAAAACTATTTATTTTTATATTCCAGTTACTTTCTTATTGACCTTTTTTATCATAGTCAAAACATATTCTTGTTACTCAAATATATTCAAACAGGTGATTCATTACCCATTTTTGATTCAATGGAAACCCATTCATCCTTTATCCATGGTATCTATTACTCAAACTCTAAAAGAATTCCTTTTTTCTATTCCTTGGAGAGTTTAATAGTTGGTTAATATACATGATGTTATTGATGTTCTTTGAAAAATGATATGGAATGATCACAAACTATTTCACTCTAGTGATCATCGAAAATGAATTATGATTAGCATATCACTCGTCAAGATTCAATGTTTATCAAGTTCCTTCACATTTCTACCATTTTATAAAACTAGACCATAGTGTAAGGATTAGTATCATAGAAAAAAACTATATAGTCATGATAATAATTACTTACATGCTGTCTAAATCATGACACCTTATTTAATCTACGAATCATTTTATTATTTTATGTTATTCATAAGGAAAATATATTTAAACCCTTCATGATTATTCATGAAGGGTTTTTTTAATTCCCCAAACAGACGCTCCATGTGTGTTAAATAAGTAGTGGAGAAAGGCCTATTTTCGTGTACCAAGACACCCTAAATAAGGCCAAGAACGTCTTTTTAGTGTTGTTACCTCAAGGGGTATCTATGAAAAAACCACATCCACTTGTAGTATGTAGATATGGATTTATTTCTAGGAAACCCCTCACATAATCCTTAAACAAAATCACTAGACATTTTGATCAATGTTAACTCATCATTATATTCAATCTTATTGACATCCTAAGAAATATCCTAAGAAATATACCTAGGGTTCTCACTAATGTTTTTCAACCATGTTTACAAAGGTTAAATAATATTTTTCTATGATACCAATAATATTAACCCAAAAATTTATTACATTATCATTACATAATATTTAAATAATACTAAAAATATTATACAAAAAGAAACCCAAAGACCATACTAGTGTAGTACCTTTGTAAACATGGAAAAATAACCGGTAGTACATAAATGAGATACATCATCTCTCCCTACGTAAATCAAGACTATAATTACTTTTGTAAATATAAAACTGAATAAATAACATCCTCAAATGGGTGAAGGAAACAAAATAATGTGTTATTTTTAATAGTTAGTACGGGTATACAAGGGAGATATGTATGTATAATCATGAGAACAAGGGCTTAAGAACAAGATCATGAAAATAGAAGATCAAACCCTACATATCAAATATCATAAACATGTATCATGGAACAATATTTACTATTAATAAGACATGAATCATATTGAAATAATGGTTATAATCAATGAAATCAAAACATAGTAATAAACTATGGAATTGTGGCAGATATATAATCATATAAAACCCCTATGTCAATGCGGCATCCCCAGGCCTTTGTAACATGTTCGTCTTGGTTTAATCACCTATGTACCTAATTCATGATTTGGATTCCTTCCCATGTTCCATATTATTTTAGGGATGGGATTTCCTCCCTTTTACCCTCTTATATTTGGGTTTTGATTCCCACCCGTTTACCCTCTATGATCACAAAACACTTATCATTACCCAATGCATTCGAGGGAGATATAGGTCCCACATATACCATAATGATATCGTACATTAATTCTACCGGAAATCATAAAAATAAATATCATAAACAATGAAATGAAAATGGTTTCCTTAAAATGAAATCATCTCTTAACCTGTGAAAAAATACAGGTTTAATAATCATTTCATCAAATGTATAACCCTTGAAAAGAAGCATGTTTCAATAGAGTATATCTCATGGAAGTGAAAAACATGTCATAATAATTATTCCATATAACAAATGAACCATTTAATAAGGAATATGTATGGAAACATTAGTTCATTTTATAGAAGGGAACGAGTAACATCAAAAGATGTCATCTTATATGGAATATAACATTGAATGATATTTTGATAACATTTATTTGGAAAAATATTCGTTGTTTATTGAAAAAGATTATTAAAAATAAAAAAAAATTAATACCATTTTCTTAAAATAAGACTATAAGTATTATAAATAAATCTTTAAAATCCTTATGGAAGTATTTTTCTTTTAAAACAAATAAATAAAGCTGAAAAACGATTTAAAATCAATTTTCCTTGATACCATATAAAAGAAGCATTAAAAAATTTAGAAGTCCATTTTTTTAAAATATCTTGTAAATTTATTTCTAATAAAATCATCCTTCTAAAAATGAAATAAAATATTCAAAGAAATTAGGGCAGCTAAATCAATACATTTTTTACAGGTAAAATGAACATTCATTTTTACAATAAAATTGTTAGAAAGATGCCTTGTTTGGAAAGTGATAAGATGACTCCACCGAAATAAATTGGTGTAATAAAAAATGGGTAAAAATTTATTTTAATTTTCATTGGATATTAAAATAATATAATGGGAAATTAATTTTATAGAACATGGTCTCAAAGGAATGTAGATTTCTGACTGATGAGAGGTTATTTTTAGGCATTCATAAAAACACATTCTCAGATAACTTATGTACCAAAGAGTTGAGAAATGGAACCAGTAAATAAATATATCATGGATAACCAGATGAGAATAAAATTACTGAGAGTTCTTAAGATATTGATCATTTTATATCATCATTAGAATATTAATCATAAACAATATAATTAATCAATTAGATTCTTGAAGTAATAGCTTACCACATGGTAAATTTGAACCATACGACCCATGTTATAATATGGAATTACATGTATCATAAAATCTAATAAAAATAAGTGTATTAATGACATTAAATTTCAATGGTATTATATACATCTCAAGGAAAAATATATTCCCACAATATTTCATGTGTATCAAAGAAGGAAAATTGAGACAAAATTGCATTACCAATTTAGTAACACATGAATCATAAATACCATGGTAGAAATATCAAAAAATTGATATGTAAATAAATACAATATTATGTATAAGAATTATAAAATACATCCATGGGAAACATACACACCACCCAAAATTAATGGGTGGGTAATTAACAATGCATCTCATATAAATAATAATTGAGATAAAATAACCTTACATTGTGTTTGGACACTCTTCATACTCATTCAAAACACCTCTTAATCAGGAAACTCGATTTAGTTTGCACCAAAATGATTGCTTGAAATCATTTCTACACAATGTGAGTATTATAAGAGTAATTTATGGATGACAAGATATTTTTTTAGAAGTGGTTTGTTCGAATATGGGCCTGGAGAGGTGTGAGGAAGTGGGAGGAGTTGAGGCTTTTTGTAATGGAGGAGTGTAACACTTGTAATATTTTGATAATTTAATTACATAAACATTTTTTTCAGATTTAACATGGATTTAAAAATGGACCCAATCTAACAAAAGGGAGGATAGGGTCTAAATATGCCCATCCAATGAAACTTGGAAAAGTGTATTAGAAATTTTCGATCATAAATTTATTGTATAGTCCTTAGATATGCGTAATTTTTCATTAATCGATGCAAATAATTTTATTTAAAATACCTATTCATTTTTATCAAAGACTAAGTTGAACATAATATAAATTATAACTTATTATGATTCCCAATATGGAATCCATTTTGAGATTGTCAAATCACAAAAGTGTAAGAAATTAATTTAATATCAATCCAACTTGTGGGGTGACACTGCAGTTTTTTAATGTAAAAATTATAAAAAGATTTCTAAATTATATTATCCATTTAAATGTGAAATTGGCTCCAATAACTTATAATGGATTAATAGATAAAAATAATATAAAATTAAAATTTTATAAAAATTTAAAATAATTCATCCTTAGTAACTAATTTTATGATAAATTATATTGGAATTAAATTTCTATATTTGTAAATATTCATTAAAAATGAAACAATACTTGAAATTACAAAAAATTGATCATAAAATATTTTTTATGTTTCTCATCAAAATATGAAGTTTATTAATACATATTAAATCTATAAATGTTACAAAATTTGAATTTAAAATTGATTCTCCATTAAAAGGTGGTAAAACTACCTTTATAAATATATAATATTTTAAGCATAAAATTTGTTTTGTTCGTATTTAATGTAAATAAATTTTATTGGATGAATGTCAAAAATATTTAATTGAATATATTACATAAATATTAAATTAATATCACTCAGTAGTTATATTTAATTTAATCTATTAGGGTAAAATATATTTGTGACCATAACAAAAGTAGTATTTCCTTCTATATTTAATCAGTTTTCATATTCATTTATAATTAATGTCGAACATATGAATTCAAAGATAATTTTATATACCATATATTTTAATAAATTATATAATATTATCCATAAATTATAATTTAACAACTTGGTTATATCGAATTATATTATGTAATAATATTTTAATGAATAATTATTTTTTGGGTTAAAATCTATCTTGCATGTTAAGAAAGAAATCGAGGAATGTCATTATTGTGTGTAAGGAAAAATAAAATCGATATTCCATATAGAGAAAGATAATTTCTATATTGCATGCAATGCATGATTAAATTTATCATTCATATAAAAAAATACAAATATTGTGAATTAATTTAGAATTAAATATCATATCTCTTGTGTGAAATGAAAATATCAAAAGGTTTAATTAATTAAAAAATATTTCAACAAATATCAGGGTGTTACATTTATGTCCATCTATTAGAGACTTCATGTTGATTCTTAATTCAATTCAATGTCCTACCTCCTTCTCATTATAATGAAGAGGGTAGGATATTATATTTGGTATTATCTTGTTTTGACATTGACTAATAAGTGTACATCAGTTCTATCTATCATGTAGTTGAAATTCATTAAGAGTTATTCATCGAGGTGGAATAGTATAAATGAATATTATTTTTAGGAGATGAAATGTTGATATTTAAATATTTAGGTAACATTTTTTTGTTGAACATCATGTTACCAGGTATTTGGGTACATAAATTTTTTGGAGACACTTATAGGATGATTATCTCATTTTCATGGGTTTAAAAAATCATAAGAGCAAGTAAGAAGTTATAGAAATGACTTCCCACTTGGATTTTGTATTTAATTTTGTGTAATTATTTTTTATTTGGTGTAGAGGTTTTCATTTTTTATAACTGATAAAAAAATTCAAATGTGATATTTTTAAAATCAATGAAATATTTAATGTGAAAATGCTCTTATTTTCAAAAGAAAGGTTAAATTATAGAATATGGTTGATCATGGAAAATGTTTAATTTTTTAATGAATTTTTTTTGTAGTATGTTGTGAAATAATTTGAAATTGTTAATATTTCAGCTTCATGATATAGAGACTTAATGTGTTTGTTGTTTTTTTTATAAAATGGAACCCTATAAGCATCATAGTAACAAACTAGAAGAAAATGATGAAAATGTGGTCGCACCTGAGCCACAGGTTAACTAGAAAATATTTGAAAGTATAGTCCATGATTTTTAGGTTGTATGAATAAGGAAAATGAGATATGAACCATGGATAATGGATCATTCTTCCCAGTTCAAGAAATAGAATCATCCCATCATTTATGGTGATTCTGAACCAGAGAAGGAAGATGTGTAGTTGAAAATGATAAATCATATATTTCATTTTAATGGAACCCTAGTATAGTTGAAATTCTTGATATAAACATATTTAATGAATGATATTGCATTCCAATGGTTAGAATATTCAATTATGACTAAATATTCACAAGGCTATTCATGGGGGTGTTATGAATTATTCGACATAAATTATTTCCTCATACATTTATGATTTCAGGAACGAAAAAATTATTCCTATTAAATTATAAAATCTTCACTTTGACATAGTACACAGATAAATTTATGAATTAGGTCTTTTTTTCACATGATGTTGCATCTAGTGAATCCATAAATGAACACATTTTTGAATTGGGGATGATTCAAGATATTCTCTTGAATATTGCCATGCTCTACATAATGGATTATTAAAAGAAGGTAAATAGTGAAATAGTGGCTAAAATAGACATCTTAAGAACTAAAAGTGGTGGGAGTATGTTGATACCTAAGGGAAATAGTTGATGCTCTAATGCTGGGATCAAGAGAAAGAGGGAATCCAATTTACAAGGTATGGCAATTATTCTGAATCAAAATAACATGATTTGTAAATCATCCTCTAAAACCCAAGAGAAACAAAGATGTTTCTATTGTGGTATTTTCGACCACATAAAACATGACTGTAAGACACAACCCAGATCAAGCCACAACTACATCCAAATGGGGTGTAGAGACCCGAATATTAACATACATAGACATTAAATTACTTTTGAGGAATACTTAGTACATAACAAAAACACACACACAAGGACCGTAATAGTTTAGTGTCTTTGGAAACTCGGAATATAATCTTCTAATCGTGGTGAAAGATCTTCAATATCTCCCATAAAGATCTTCCTTTTTTTACCTAAAACAATTCTTTATATCCTAGGGAAAAGAAAACATAAAAGGGTGATCTCAAATGTTCAGTAAGGGTAAAAAAAATAAATATCAATCATATCGTATACACAAGAACATAACTTTTAGAATTCTTAACCTGCAAAAGAGATCATAATTTCATAACATGGGATAAATCATGGCAGTGAAATGTAATCACAATAATCATAACATAAAACATGAAACTTTGTGGCATACACACATAATCATAGAGAATCATTTTTTGTTAGTAAAGACTCATTGCCAAGGCTATCTTAGTGGACAAAGTCCCTTTCTAAACCGAGTCACCCTCGTTCCAGTCCTATTTCACTGAACCGGTATAACCTACCGTTCCAGCCATGTCTATCTCATGAGATATAAAATCTTTACCCAATGCATTGGAGGGAGATATAGGTCCCACACTTCTCATAATGATACCATTCTTATGTGTGCCACAAAATCATAAATCATACATCATTGCATAACCCATGTAATAAAAATCGGAATCTTAAACATCATGACATCATAAAACAATTCATATACGATAAAGGAATTCATAAAAATAATTCCATCACAACATAATCAAATAAATGTAATAATAGGGATAAAAACAGAACCCTTTATTATCATAGATGGAAAATAATTTTCATAAAACACTTGAACTCCATTCTTGAGGAAAATATCCTTTCTGCTTTCAAAAACAGTTTTCCTTTCATAACATATCGTATAATTATAAACTAAAAGAAGTTTATTATAAATAAACTTGAAAACTTTTAAAGGATTCTTCTTGGAAATAATGTTTTAAAAATCCGTTCATGCCGTATAAGTTAAAAAAACATTCTTCTCGTACTTTTTTCAGAAAATTCAAAAAGTACCTCGTACGAAAAAAGACAAAAGATTTCTTTCATATCCTTTACTAAAAACTCACCGAAGGGTAAAATTGGATTTAAAAAATTGTAGGTGGATGGAAATAATATTACATATTGAGGAAACATGGATTTGGATGATAAAATACACCCCAGTAAATACTAATGTATAAACAATCTCGGATAAAAATGAGATTGTGATATTACCCTTACCTTAGGTCCGACTTGCTTTGTAAGTGTCCGAACCTCCTGTATAATGATTTAAATAATGTTATTGACTTATTACAGAATCATAATTATTTTTATGATATCATATATGGTCATATTCTTAGCTTCTTAGTAGTAATATTTCATTGCTACTTGTTATTCGGGTGTTTATAACTTTTTGTTCTTATGCGTGTTTTGTCGAATAAATTCTTATTCTTCTCTTTAGGTTATAGATACCTCATTTCTAGAATGTTATTAGTGTAATATATATCATATTAATTCATTCAATTCATTTATATAATCATTATGAAATGAAGATCATGTAGAACGAGTCGCATCACATCGTGGAGAGGGTATTCCGTACGTACGCACGAGTGATGATACTGTTCCTATGATCGTGGAATTGTATTGGAGTGTATGTGTAACACCCCGAGATTTTATGAAAAATATTCTTTTTAATATCATTAATGTCTTGTGTTATATGCTACACCAAAAGGAGCTTGCACAACACGCATCCTTGACTTTCCTTTCATTACACGAAATCGCGACCTTCCATGATAGCGTGTGTTGTACGCAACACCAAGTTTCACTAAACAACGATATGCTATTAAAATATTATTAAAAACACGCCTTTTGTTTTGACGACGGGAATTAATTTTTAAATTAATCAATGCAACTGATATTTTTAAATTTGGTAAAATATAAATCATTTTTGAGTTCATAATATCAAATATAGCTTAGGCCTAATTTTTGGTATTTTTCTGAAAACATTCAATTTTTGATAAATAGTGAAACCACTAAGTGGTAGGTTAAAAACTGAATTTTGCATAAAACTTAGTTTTACCGCTTTTGTGAATTGAATTTCGAAAATCCGACAGACACGGTTGATATCAGTAAGTAAAATGTGGTTCAATGCGATAAAAATAATTTTTTTGGTGAATAGTAACTTTTTACTTTTTTTTACCGCGGTTAAAAGTAAATAGGGTAACTAAGGGTAAATTTGATATTACTATTACCCTAACACATGTCCTAATTCTATTGGATAAATGTAATTCGACCAATAACAACCTTATGAATATAATATGACCATTTAGGTCCACTTGGATTAGAATATGACATTTAATATTATTTTATTTAATGAATAGTTAAAATAGTTAAAATCAAAGTTTAATAACTAAAAAATTTTTAATATGGGTTTATACATAAGATAAATTCAATTATAAATATTCATTAGAAAGCTAATAAGATTTCCTACATAATGATAGTTTACTTATAATTTTTAGTCTTTAAATAAATTAATTTATTTATGACACAACGGTGATGCAGTAATTACCCTTTTAAGGAAATGTTAACATAATTGATGTTATAAATGCCCAAATAAATTTAATTTGAGACTTTTTATGAATTACAATAATTTTATAGGTTACTATGATATATTAGTGTTGATATAATCAACTTGGTTCGAACATATAATTCTGTTATGAATTTCACAGAAATCATATATAAAATAGTGACAAAATTGACACAAAATATTTTTTAAATCAAATATTATATTATTAATTGTTATTTAATTCCTAAAAATCTAATATTCGGCCAAATTACTTAGATAAGGATATATATATATTAATAATAAACATCTTGGGGTTCGTTGGGCATGTTATAGTAAGTTTATTAACCATATAGTGTAAGAAAACAAAAAAGACACGGTAAAAGTTAAATTATTTAACTTAGAGTTAAATCTAATTGATAAGGTTAAAATAATAACCTAAACTTGTCTAAATCCTATTTGTTGATAGTATTTCGACCCATCCCCACTTTAACTTCGAAATAGGACCCTTTGGAACCATTATAAACCGATTTTGACTTTAATATATAATAATATTTTGAGATATTCGTAAGGTGCCCCTCTCCTCCCTTATAAAAGGGCACTTCCCCCCTCCTCCTCACACCAATTTGAGCACTCAAGCTCGGCCAGAACCTGCCAAAATCCCTTATCCACTTCCCTAGAATAATCCTAGAGGTCCTGGTCTTCTTCAAAGACCAATATTAGTTCCCTAAGTGGAGGATTCAAAGAGGTGTTTCAAAGAAGAGGTAATATCCATTACCGATCTTTTCAATTTCTTTCTTCTTCAACTACTTCTTATTTAGTTGTTTCATTATAAAGTAATAACAAAAGTATTACTTACATACTGATATGTTATTATAAATATGAAATAACCCTAATTCACCTTCTATCCATCCTACGGAAAAATGAAATCACCGCGCGTGCGTACGTACGGAATACCGTCTCCACGCTGTGGTGTAATCTATTTTCCACCATCACCTTACAAGGATGGGTATAATGGTGTAATGAGTAACTATATATGATTATTATAAAGTGATGTTGATACTGAAATAGTATAAATACACTTGAATACAATTCCACGATCATGGGAACAATATCATCGCTCGTGCGTACGTACGGAATACCGTCTTCACGATGTGATGCGACTCGTTCTACATGATCATCATTACATAGTAATTATATAAATGAATTTAATGAATAAATATTATATATGTTACACTAATACCATTCTGGATATAAGGTATCTATAACCTTAAAATAAGAATAAGAATTTATTCGGCAAAACATGTATAAGAACAAAAGGCAATAAAGACCCGAGTAACAAGTAACAATGAAATATTACTAATAAGATGCTAAGAATATGACCATATATGATATCATATCAGTATGTATGATTCTGGAATAAGTCAATAACATTATTTAAACCGTTATACAGGAGCTTCGGACACGTACAAAGCAAATCGGACCTAAGGTAAGGGAAATATCACAATCTCATTTTTATCCGAGATTGTTTATACTTTGGCATTTACTGGGGTGTATTTTATTGTCCACATCCATGTTTCCTCAATATGTAATATTATTTCCATTCACCTACAATTTTTTAAATCCAATTTTACCCTTCGGTGAGTTTTTAGTAAAAGATATGAAATGAATCTTTTGTCGTTTTTCGTACGAGGTACTTTTTTGACTTTTCTGAAAAAAGTATGAGAAGAATATTTTTTTAACTTATACAGCATGAATGGATTTTTAAAACAATATTTCCAAGAATCTTCCTTTACAAGTTTTCCAGTTTATTTTTAATCAACTTCTTTTAGTTTAAAATTTTATGCCATGTTAAGAAAGGAAAAATATTTTTGAAGTAGAAAGGATATTTTCCTCAAGAATGGAGTTCAAGTGTTTTATCAAAATTATTTTCCATATAAGATAATATAGGGTTATGATTATATCCCTATAATTACATTAATTTGATTATGTTGTGATTGAATTATTTTTATGAATTCATTTATCTTATATGAATTGTTTTATGATGTCACGATGTTTAAGAATTCCATTTTTATTACATGGGTTATGCAATGATGTATGATTTATGATTTTTGTGGCACACATAAGAATGGTTTCATTATGAGATGGGTGGGACCAATATCTCCCTCCAATGCATAGGGTAAAGATTTTATATCTCATGAGATAGACATGGTTGGAACGGTAGGATATACCGGTTCAGTGAAACAGGACTGAAACGAGGGTGACTAGGTTCAGAAAGGGGCTTTGTCCACTAAGATAGTCTTGGCAACGAGTCTTGACTAACAAGAAATGATTCTCTATGATTATGTGTGTATTCCACAAAGTTTAAGGTTTTATGTTATGATTATTGTGATTATATTTCACTGCCATGAGTTATCCCATGTTATGAAATTATGCTCTCTTTTGCAGGTTGAGATTTCCAAAAGTTATGTTCTTATGAATATGATGTGATTGATTTTTATTTTGTTTACCCTTACTAAGAATTTGAGATCACCCTTTTATGTTTTCTTTTCCCCAGGATATAAAGAAAGGTTTTAGGTATTAAAAAAAAGATGATATTTATGGGAGATGTTGAAGATCTTTCACCAGGATTAGAAGATTATATTCCAAGTTTCCAAAGACACTAAACTATTACGATCCTTGTGTGTGTGTTTTTTTTATGTACTATGTATTCCGAAAAAGTAATTTAATGTCCATGTACGTCAGGATTTGGGTCTCTACAGTTGGTATTAGAGGAAAGGTTTAGTCAACCTTTGGAAACTAGGATGCAAAAACATTAGTGAGATCCGTAGAGATATTTCTAAGGTATGTCTAGGGATGTCCATAAGGTTAAGTATACATATAGGTTATAGTAGTAGAATTACGCTAACGATCATAGAATTAAACCTAAGATGTTAGATATTGAAGGTACTCCCCCTTTATTATGTTGTTTTCCCTAGCATGATTTTTTCCTCTCACACTATTCTTTTTGGGTTTTAGACGATGGATGAAACCTGAAGGAACCGTGTTGATCAATGCAATGGACAATGCAATGATTGTCCTCCTGAACAAACAAATGTTATGGGAGATGGAGTGAAAAATCTTATTGCTATACTTACACAAGCTATGAATCATTCTGGACATCCAAATGAGCAGAGAAGGGAACAATATTCTATTGAGTCCTTCATGAGGCAACGTCCACCTTCTTTCAGTGGGTCTTCTGATCAACTTGTTGCTGAACAATGGATCAGTACCACTGAAAAAATATTTTCAGTTCTTCAATATTCTGAACATGATAAAGTCATCTTAGCAGTATATCATTTGGAAGGTGAAGCTGATCAATGGTGGAATCTTATCAAGAATACGAGGCCAAGAGATGAAATTGAGTCCATGGAATGGGACGAGTTCAAGAACTTATTTTTAAATAAGTACTTCCCTCGTATTCTTCGAACAAAGATGGAGAAGGATTTTCTTGAACTAAAGAAAAAGGATGATGAATCTGTTGGTATATATGAAACGAATTTTACAAGACTTGCAAGGTATGCATCTGGCATTATCATCCAACCTGAAAGTAAAGTTGATTGATTTTTCAGTGGCTTAAAACCAAGTCTTCGAAGGGAATTAGCTTTAAGAGACTTCAGTAGCTATGAAGAAATTATGCATTGTGCTATCAAGGTAGAAATGGATGTTGGTGTTACATATCCATCCCAGGGTTTTGACAAGAAACGAAAGATGGAGTTCATGGAGAAATCTCAGAATAATGGTGAAAAGAAGATGAATGTTTCCTTATGCTCAAAGTGTGGAAAGAAACATGGTGGAGATTGTCTTAAAGGGACTAGAAAATGTTTTAAGTGTGGAAAAGAAGGTCATCGAGCAGCTGAGTGTCGAGGTAATGGAAAAAGGGTTTCTAATGATGTGAATAAAGCAAACACTGCAGAGAACGCACCACCAACACTTCAATGATTCAAGTGCAAGGAAATGGGGAATTATGATAATAAATGCCCTAATCCAAGGGTTAGTGATGATCAACATGAGCAACCACTTAAGGAAAAGGAAAAAGGGAAGTCACATGCGATCACTATTGGTGATGAAAAATATGAAAATGATGTGGTGGAATGATTTAGTTTTTATGTAATGGGATTCCAAAATAATGTTGTATATAGTATCGTGGAATATTGGAATATTTATGTTTTGGTCTATTGTGGTTTTCAATAATTTTATGGTACCGGTAACCATGAAAAGTGATTGATACATTTTTAGTAAACAGATGATATGCGCATAATGAAGGTATAAGAAGATAATGAGATTTTTGATTGTATTCATGAGCTCATGATTGATATAAGCACTAAGTGATATCATGGTTTGAGTATATAGAATTTTGAAGATTTTGGAATGTGGAAAGTGTTAACTTTTAACTACATTCATGTTTTCACTAAGGTTCAATGGGTATTCATTCTTCAAGAGAATACATGATTAAGGTATTCACATGTTTGTAATTTTACCAACAAGATATATCTTATGATATATGGGGGATAAATGATGGCATTCACGTGATTGTTCTGTGACATTTCAAGTAATCATTTTCTTTATACTATGAGCTTGGACCAAAGTATTTTAGATAAGACTAATGATTGGAATGGATTATGTTAACCATAAGTTAGTATTGTTTAAGGATAGAACTTTCTTTTTGATATTATTTATGTGATGTTATAGTAATGTAGTTTTAGAAAAAGGACAACCTGCAGGACGGGCGACAGCCCATCGCGTCGGACAAGGCTGTGGGAATCGAACCCACAACTGAAGTGCGACTGGCCTTTATCTCCTACCACTGGCCTACAGGAAGTCCCTGTTTAGTAGAAGCTAGTTTTATTATATTAAGCAGTATGATATATGAAGTATAAGTCCATTTTAGGAACCATATATGATTAATCTAACTATAGAATGACTTATGTATATTTAATAACTTTTTCTAACCTTTTGTTTGAGACAGATGGAATGACCCGTCATTTTATCACATGATCTGGTAACACTTCACGAATAACAAATTCAACTTCATTTATTTAACAGATGAAGTGGAAATTGTTCAAGGCACGAACAATAGTGAGATTGTACCAAAATAAAGTAAGTATTTATTCTAATTCTAATTCTTCAACTTTATGGAAACGATCTTGAAAACCAAAAATGTTGTCCTAGTGCTCTTATATATGATTAATCCGATGGTACCTTAGATCGTCACAAATTTATGGATTTGTGATTGTTGGCTTTTCCATAGCCATGTTCTCTACCACTCTCCATCAGAACATGATTGTTATATTTTTCTTCCATATCCATATTTTCACCTATGTGGAAACCCAGTGATTAGTTTATTTGGGTAACCGTTACGTTTCATACTTTAGTTTTTAAAGATTGGTTTTGGTATTTCTTTTTATGATGTGGGTTTCAATTAAAGAAAATTTCGAATAGTAAACCATTTATAACCCAGACGAATTTCGAGGGCGAAATTCATTTTAAGGGGGGTAGAATGTAACACCCCGAGATTTTATGAAAAATATTCTTTTTAATTTCATTAATGTTTTGTTTAGTACGCTACACCAAAAGGTTTTTGAAAAACACGCATCCTTGACTTCCCTTTCATTACATGCAATCGCGACCTTCCACGATAGCGTGTATTGTACGCAACACCAAGTTTCACTAAACAACGATATGCTATTAAAATATTATTAAAAACACGCCTTTTGTTTTGACGACGGGAATTAATTTTTAAATTAATTAATGAAACTGATATGTTTTTAATTAGGTAAAATATAAATCATTTTTGAGTTCATAATATCAAATATAGCTTTGGCCTAATTTTTGGTATTTTTCTGAAAACATTCAATTTTTGATAAATAGTGAAACCACTAAGTGGTAGGTTAAAAACTGAATTTTGCATAAAACTAAATTTTACCGCTTCTGTGATTGGAATTTCGAAAATCCGACAGACACGGTTGATATGAGTAAGTAAAATGTGGTTCAATGAGATAAAAATAATTTTTTGGTGAATAGTAACTTTTTACTTTTTTTTACTGCGGTTAATAGTAAATAGGGTAACTAAGGGTAAATATGATATTACTATTACCATAACACATGTACTAATTCTATTGGATAAGTTTAATTCGTCCAAAAATAACCTTATGAATATAATATGACCATTTAGGTCCACTTGGATTAGATTATGACATTTAATATTATGTTATTTAATGAATAGTTAAAATAGTTAAAATCAAAGTTTAGTAACTAAAATATTTTTAATATGGGTTTATACATAAGATAAATTCGATTATAAATATTAATTAGAAATATAAAAAGGTTTCCTACATAATGATATTTTATTTATAATTTTTAGACTTTATATAAATTAATTTATGTATGACACAACGATGATGCAGTAATTACCCTTTTAAGGAAATGTTAACATAATTGATGTTATAAATGCCCAAATAAATTTAATTTGACACTTTTTATGAATACCAATAATTTTCTAGGTTACTATGATATATTAGTGTATATTTAATCAACTTGGTTCGAACATATAATAATGTTATGACTTTCACAAAAATCATATATCAAATAGTGAAAAAATTTACACAAAATAGTTTTTAAATCAAATATTATATTATTAATTGTTATTTTATTCCTAAAAGTCTACGGTTCTGCCAAATGACTTATATAAGGATATATATATTAATAATAAACAACTTGGGGTTAGTTTGGCATGTTATAGTAAGTGTATTAACCATATAGTGTAAGAAAACAAAAAGACAAGGTAAAAGTTAAATTATTTAACTTAGAGTTAAATCTAATTGACAAGGTTAAAATAATAACCTAAACTTGCCTAAATCCTATTGGTTGATAGTATTTTGACCCATCCCCACTTTACCTTAGAAATAAGACCCTTTGGAACCATTGTAAACCGATTTTGACTATAATATAAAATAATATTTTGAGATATTCCTAAGGTGCCCCTCTCCTCCCTTATAAAAGGGCACCTACTCCCCCTCCTCCTCACACCAATTTGAGCACTAAAGCTCGGCCAACCCCTGCCAAAATCCCTTCTCCACTTCCCTAGAATAATCCTAGAGGTCCTGGTCTTCTTCAAAGACCAATCATAGTTCCCTAAGTGGAGGATTCAAAGAGGCGTTTCAAAGAAGAGGTAATATCCATTACTGATCTTTTCAATTTCTATATTTTTCAACTTATTCTTCTTTAATTGTTTCATGATAAAGTAATAAAATAAGTATTAAATACATACTTATATGTTATTATAAATATGAAACAACCCTAATTCACCTTCTATCCATCCTACAGAAAAATGAAATCACCGCGCGTGCGTATGTACAGAATACCGTCTCCACGCCGTGGTGTAATCTATTTTCCACCATCACCTTACAAGGATGGGTATAATGGTGTAATGAGTAAATATATATGATTATTATAAAGTGATATTGATACTGAAATAGTATAAATACACTTGAATACAATTCCACGATCATGGGAACAATATCATCGCTCGTGCGTACGTACGGAATACCGTCTCCACGATGTGATGCGACTCGTTCTACATGATAATCATTAATTAGTAATTATATAAATGAATTGAATGAATAAATATGATATATTTTACACTAATACCATTCTAAATATAAGGTATCTATAACCTTAAAAGAATAATAAGAATTTATTCGGCAAAACACGTATAAGAACAAAAGGCAATAAAGACCCGAGTATCAAGTAACAATGAAATATTACTAATAAGAAGCTAAGAATATGACCATATATGATATCATATCAATATGTATGATTCTGGAATAAGTCAATAACATTATTTAAACCATTATACAGGAGCTTCAGATAAGTACAATGCAAATCAGACCTAAGGTAAGGGAAATATCACAATCTCGTTTTTATCCGAGATTGTTTATACTTTGGCATTTACTGGGGGGTATTTTATCATCCACATCCATGTTTCCTAAATATGTAATATTATTTCCATTCACCTACAATCTTTTAAATCCAATTTTACCCTTCGGTGAGTTTTTAGTAAAAGATATGAAAGGAATCTTTTGTCGTTTTTCGTACGAGGTACTTTTTTGACTTTTCCGACAAAAGTACGAGAAGAATGATTTTTTAACTTATACAGCATGAATGGATTTTTAAAACAATATTTCCAGGAATATTCCTTTACAAGTTTTCAGGTTTATTTTTAATCAACTTCTTTTAGTTTAAAATTATATGACATGTTAAGAAAGGAAAAATGTTTTTGAAGTAGAAAGGATATTTTCCTCAAGAATGGAGTTCAAGTGTTTTATCAAAATTATTTTCCATATAAGATAATATAGAGTTATGATTCTATCCCTATCATTACATTGATTTGATTATGTTGTGATGGAATTATTTTTATGAATTCATTTATCTTATATGAATTGTTTTATGATGTCACGATGTTTACGAATTCCATTTTTATTACATGGGTTATGCAATGATGTATGATTTATGATTTTTGTGGGACACATAAGAATGGTTTCATTATGAGATGGGTGGGACCTATATCTCCCTCAAATGCATTGGGTAAAGATTTTATATCTCATGAGATAGACATGGATGAAATGGTAGGTTATACCGGTTCAGTGAAACCGGACTGAAACGAGGGTGACTCGGTTCAGAAAGGGACTTTGTCCACTAAGATAGTCTTGGCAATGAGTCTTGACTAACAAGAAATGATTCTCTATGATTATGTGTGTATGCCACAAAGTTTAATGTTTTCAGTTATGATTATTGTGATTAAATTTCACTGCCATGAGTTATCCCATGTTATGAATTTATGCTCTCTTTTGCAGGTTAAGATTTCCAAAAGTTATGTTCTTATGAATATGATGTGATTGATTTTAATTTTGTTTACCCTTACTGAGCATTTGAGCTCACCCTTTTATGTTTTCTTTTCCCCAGGATATAAAGAAAGGTTTCAGGTATAAAAAAAAGACGATCTTTATGGGAGATGTTGATGATCTTTCACCAGGATTAGAAGATTATATTTCGAGTTTCCAAAGACACTAAACTATTACGATCCTTATGTGTGTGTTTTTTTTATGTACTAAGTATTCCGCAAAAGTAATGTAATGTCCATGTACGTCAGGCTTCGGGTCTCTACAGTATGTATACTATTTCAGAATCAATATCACTTTATAATAGTCATATATAGTCATTATTTACACCATTATACCCATCCAAGTAAGGTGGTGGTGGAAAATATATTACACCACGGCGTGGAGACGGTATTCCGTACGTACGCACGCGCGGTGATTTCTTTTTCCATAGGATGGATAGATGGTGAATTAGGGTTGTTTCATAACTATAATAACATACCAGTATATGAGCGATACTGATATTATTACTTCATAATTAAACAACTAAATAAGAAGAAGTGGAAGAAGAAATAAAGATGAAAGAATCGGTAACAGACATTACCTCTTCTTTGAAGTTCTTCTTTGAGACCTTCTTTTAGAGCACTAAAATTGGTCTTTGAAGAAGACCAGGATCTCTAGGATGTATCTAGAAAAGTGGAGAGGAGAAAGTGGCAGGGTTTGGCCGATCTTGAATGCTCAAAGTGGTGTGAGGAAGAGGGGGAGGAGGTGCCCTTTTATAAGGTAGGAGAGGGGCACCATTGGAATAACTAAAAATATTATTTTATTATAAAGTCATGTTAGGTTTTAAATAGCTCAAAATTGATATATTTCGAAGCTAAGGTGGGTATGGGTCTAAATCCTCTCATCCAATAGAATTTAAACAAGTTTAGGTTCCTATTTTAACCTTATCATTTAGATTTAACATTAAGGTAAATAATTTTACTTTTACCATGTATTCTTGTGTTATTATACTATAAGGTTAATAAACTTACTATAAGCATCCAAACGAACCCCAAGTTGTTTATTATTAATATATATAACCTTATCTAAGTCATTTGGTTGATCCATAGATTTTTAGGAATAAAATAACAATTACCAATATAATATTTGTTTTAAAAACTATTTTATGTCAATTTTGAAACTATTTAGTAATTGATTTTTGTGAAAATCATAACAGAATTATTAGTTCAAACCATGTTAATTAAATCAATACTAACATGTCATATTAGCCTAGAAAATTAGTGGTATTCATAAAAAGTCTCAAATTACATTTATTTTGGTGTTTATAACATCAATTGTGTCAATATTTCATTAATAAGATAATTACTGCATCATCATTGTTTCATAAATAAATTAAATTATTTAATGTCTAAAAATTAAAAATAAAATACCATTATGTAGGAAATATTTTTATCTTTCTAATTAATATTTATAGTCGAATTTATTATATGTATAACCCCGTATTAAAAATTACTTACTTATTAAACTTTGATTTTATCTATTTTAACCCTTCTTTAAATAAATTAATAATAAATGTCCTAATCTAATCCAAGTGGGCCTGAATGGTCATGGTTTATTCATAAGGTTGTTTTTGTTCGAATTACACTTGTCCAATAGAATTAGGACCTGTGTTAGGGTAATAATAATATCATTTTTACCCTTAATTACCCTATTTACTTTTAACCGTGGTAAAAAAAAGTAAAAAGTTAATATTCACCAAATATTATTTTCATCTCATTGAACCACATTTTACTTACTTACATCATCTGTGTCTCTCGGATTTTTGAAATTACAATCACAGAAGCGGTAAAATTAAGTTTTATGAAAAATTCGTCATTTTTTTAACTACCACTTAGTGGTTTCACTATTCCTCAAAAAATGAATGTTTCCAGAAAAATACAAAAAATTAGGCCTAAGATATATTTGATATTATGAACTCAAAAATGATGTCTATTTTACCAAATTCAAAATATATCAATTGCATTAATTAATTTAAAAATTAATTCCCGTCGTCAAAACAAATAGCGTGTTTTTAAGAGATAATAAATACCAAAAGATTGACACTTGTTTATGTCTGGTTTAAATGTGAAATTACATCCAATCATCAACATTGTATTAAATTGTAAAAATATATTCTAAATATACTTTAAAACCAATAAAATTAATAATTTATCACTATTAATTATTTCGATTGAAAAAGTTGTTTTTAATTAAAATTTAGTAATTTTCACTATTCATCAAAATATGAAAGTTATTCGAAAAGTACCAAAATTTCACGTTAGGCTAAATTCGATACTCCGAATCCAAAAATAAGTCCATTTTGAGAGCTAAAATTTCTAAAATTTTAAAAGGTGGTTATTACTATTCATAACGGCTAGTTTTAATAATATTTTAATAGCATATCGTTGTTTAGTGAAACTCGGTATTGTGTACTACACACGCTATCGAGGAAGGTCACGATTGCGTGTAATGCAAGGCAAGTCAAGGATGCGTGTTGAGAAAGCTCCTTTTGGTGTAGCGTACAACACAAGATATTAATGATATTAAAAAGAATATTTTTTTTATAAAATCTCGGGCTGTTACATTCTAACCCCATTAAAACGAATTTCGCCCTCGAAATTCGTCGGGGTTATAAATGGTTTACTATTCGAAAGTTTCTTTAATAGAAACCCACATTGTGAAAACGAATACCAAATCCAATCTTTAAAAACAGAAGTACGAAACCTAACGGTTACCCAAATAAACTAATCACTTGGATTTCACATAGGTGAAAATATGGATATAGAAGAGAAATCTAACCATAATGTTTTTATAGAGAGTGGTAGAAAACATGGCTATGGAAAAGCCAGTAATCACAAAGCCATAAATTTGTGACAATCTAAGGTACCATCTGATTCATCAGATATAAGAGCACTAGGACAACATTTTTGGTTTTCAAGATCATTTCCCTAAAGTTGAAGAATTTGAATTAGAATAAATACTTACTTGATTTTGGTACAATCTCATTGTTGTTCGTGCTTTGAACAATTTAGAATTCATCTCTCAAAGAAATGAAGTTGAATTTGTTATTCGTGAAGTGTTAATAGATCATGTGATAGAATGATGGGTCCTTCCATCTGTCTCAAACAAAAGGTTAGAAAAGTTATCAAAAAATACATAAGTCCATCAATAGTGAGAACAATCAAATATGGTTCCTAAAATGAACGTATACTTCATATATCATACTGCTTAATATAATAAAACTAGTTTCTACTAAATAGGGACTTCCTATAGGCCAGTGGTAGGAGATAAAGTCCAGTCACACTTCGATTGTGGGTTCGATTCCCATAGCCTTGTCCGAAAAGATGGGTTGTCGCCCGTCCTGCAGGTTGTCCTTTTTCTAAAACTATATTACTATAACATCCCATCAATAATATCGAAAAAACATCTATCCTTAAACAATACTTACTTATGTCCAACATAATCCATTCCAATCTTTAGGCTTATCCATAATACTGCAGTCCACTATCATAACATAGTGAAAATGATTACCAGAGATTTAATACTATCATTGATCCCCATATATCATAAGATATGTTTTGTTGGCCACATTCCAAACATTCAAAGTCCTTAATCAAGTATTCTATTGAAAACCCATTGAACCTTAGTAAAAACATGAATGCAGTTAAAAGTTAACACTTTCCAAATACCAAAATCCTCAAAATTCTATATACTCAATCCATGATATCACTTAGTCCTTATATAAATCATGAGCTCATGAATACTGTCAAACATTTAATTTTCTCCTTATCCCTTCATTATGCGCATATCATCTACTTTTCAAAAATATCTGAATAACCTTTCATGGTTACTGGTACCATTAATCATACACATTCAAAACATAAAGAAAGACAACAGTGTAACAATCCTTAGATGTCTCTTTATTCCATAGTACCATGAGATTACTTATACAACATTACACTTGATAACCATGTAATCATTCCACTACCTTCTTAATCCATTGACCAAGATTCAGCAATTCTTTCATCTCACATATCATTTTTAGTCTCTTCATCATCATCAACAAAAATACTACCCATATGACCATACTGATTCTGTTCATGAGACTTTACCTTAGGGAATTGGTTTGCATAATGCCCGTACATTCCACATTTAAAACATTTAACCATTGTTGATATCATAGCAATACCATTATCCTCATCCCTGGTGTTAACTGAACCTTTTCCTTTGCACTTACTAGCTTTGGGTCCATCTTTTCCACACCAAAAGAATCTTCCAGTTCCTTTGAAACATTCTCCTTGATGCCTCTTCCCACATGATTTACATAGGGGAAATTGAACTTTCTTTCCTCTATGACCATCATGAAACTCCATCTTTCTCTTATTAGCCATGTCAGGAAACTTACCAAATTTTACTTTATTGATCATATTATGTGATTGCGGATTCGGCATTATAATGATGTTTGGACTTCCAAATCCCATTTCATTTGGTTTCTCATCATTCCATTGTCCATCATATCCTCCATTATCGTGAATCATCTTGTTTCCAGCCATTTTCTAAAACCCAAAAAGAATAGTTTTAGAGGAAAAAATCATAATAAAGGGGGAGTAACTTCAATATCTAACATCTTTGGTTTAATATAATATCAATACCATAGTTCTAGGACTATATCCTATACTTATACTTATCCTTAGGGACATCCCTAGACATACCTTAGAAATATCTCTAGAAATCTCACTAACGTTTTCGCATCCTAGTTTCCAAAGGTTGAATAAAAGTTTCCTCTGATACCAATTGTAGAGACCCGAAGCTTAACATACATAGACATTACATTACTTTTGTGGAATACTTAGTACATAACAAACACACACACACAAGGACCATAATAGTTTAGTGTCTTTGGAAACTCGGAATATAATCTTCTAATCGTGGTGAAAGATCTTCAATATCTCCCATAAAGATCTTCATTTTTTTTACCTAAAACCATTCTTTATATCCCGGGGAAAAGAAAACATAAAAGGGTGAGCTCAAATGCTCAGTAAGGGTAAACAAAAGAAATATCAATCATATCGTATACACAAGCACATAACTTTTGGAAATCTTAACCTGCAAAAAAGATCATAATTTCATAACATGGGATAAATCATGGCAGTGAAATGTAATCACAATAATCATAACTTAAAACATGAAACTTTGTGGCATACGCACATAATCATAGAGAATCATTTCTTGTTAGTCAAGACTCATTTCCAAGACTATCTTAGTGGACAAAGTCCCTTTCTGAACCGAGTCACCCTCGTTCGAGTCCTGTTTCACTGAACCGGTATAACCTACCGTTCCAACCATGTCTATCTCATGAGATATAAAATCTTTACCGAATGCATTGGAGGGAGATATAGGTCCCACCCTTCTCATAATGATACAATTCTTATGAGTGTCACAAAATCATAAATCATACATCATTGCATAACCCATGTAATAAAAATGGGAGTCTTAAACATCATGACATCATAAAACAATTCATATATGATAAAGGAATTCATAAAAATAATTTCATCCCAACATAATCAAATCAATGTAATAGTAGGGATAAAAACAGAACCCTTTATTATCATAGATGGAAAATAATTTTCATAAAACACTTGAACTCCATTCTTGAGGAAAATATATTTTCTGCTTTCAAAAACACTTTTCCTTTCTTAACATGTCGTACAATTATAAACTAAAAGAATTTGATTAAAAATAAACTTTAAAACTTTTAAAGGATGCTTCTTGGAAATAATGTTTTAAAAATCCGTTCATGCCGTATAAGTTAAAAAAACATTCTTCTCATACTTTTGTCGGAAAAGTCAAAAAGTACCTTGTACGAAAGAAGACAAAAGATTCCTTTCATATCCTTTACTAAAAACTCACCGAAGGGTAAAATTGGTTTTAAACAATTGTAGGTGGATGGAAATAATATTACATATTGAGGAAACATGGATTTTTATGGTAAAATACACCCCAGTAAATACTAAAGTATAAATAATCTCGGATAAAAATGAGATTGTGATATTTCCCTTACCTTAGGTCCGACTTGCTTTGTAAGTGTCCGAACCTCCTGTATAATGATTTAAATAATGTTATTGACTTATTCCAGAATCATTATTATTATTATGATATCATATATGGTCATATTCTTAGCTTCTTAGTAGTAATATTTCATTGCTACTTATTATTCGGGTGTTTATAACTTTTTGTTCTTATGCGTGTTTTGTCGAATAAATTCTTATTATTCTCTTTAGGTTATAGATAACTCATTTACAGAATGGTATTAGTGTAATAAATATCATATTCAATAATTAAATTCATTTATATAATCATTATGAAATGAAGATCATGTAGAACGAGTCGCATCACATCGTGGAGACGGTATTCCGTACGTACGCACGAGTGATGATATCGTTCCTATGATCATTGAATTGTATTGGAGTGTATGTATACTATTTAAGAATCAATATCACTTTATAATAGTCATATATAGTCATTTTTTACACCATTATACCCATCCATGTAAGGTGGCGGTGGAAAATAGATTACACCACTGCGTGGAGACAATATTCCGTACGTACGCACGCGCGGTGATTTCTTTTTCCATAGGATGGATAGATGGTGAATTAGGGTTGTTTCATAATTATAATAACATACCAGTATATGAGTGATACTGATGTTATTACTTCATAATTAAACAACTAAATAAGAAGAAGTGGAAGAATAAATAAAGATGAAAGAATCGGTAACAGACATTACCTCTTCTTTGAAGTGCTTCCTTGAGACCTTCTTTTAGGGCACTAAAATTGGTCTTTTAAGAAGACCAGGACCTCTAGGATGTCTCTAGGGAAGTGGAGAGGAGAAAGTGGTAGGGGTTGGACGAGCTTGAAGGCTCAAAGTGGTGTGAGGAAGAGGGGGAAGAGGTGCCCTTTTATAAGGGAGGAGAGGGGCACCTTTGGAATAACAAAAAATATTATTTTATTATAAAGTCAAGTTCTCTTTTAAATAGCTCTAAATTGATATATTTCGAAGCTAAGGTGGGTATGGGTCGAAAGTCTCTCATACAATAGAATTTAGACAAGTTTGGGTTCCTATTTTAACCTTATCATTTAGCTTTAACATTAAGTTAAATAATATTACTTTTACCATGTCTTCTTGTGTTCTTATACTATAAGGTTAATAAACATACTATAAGAAGACAAACGAACCCCAAGTTGTTTATTATTAATATATATTACCTTATCTAAGTCATTTGGCCGAACCATAGATTTTTAGGAATAAAATAACAGTTACCAATATAATATTTGTTTAAAAAACTATTTTATGTCAATTTTGACACTATTTATTAATTGATTTTTGTGAAACTCATAACAGAATTATTAGTTCGAACCAAGTTAATTAAATCAATCCTAACATGTCATATTAACCTAGAAAATTTGTGGTATTCATAAAAAGTCTCAAATTACATTTATTTTTGTGTTTATAACATCAATTATGTCAATATTTCATTAATAAGATAATTACGGCATCATCATTGTGTCATAAATAAATTAAATTATTTAATTTCTAAAAATTACAAATAAAATACCATTATGTAGGAAATCCTTTTAAATTTCTAATGAATATTTATAGTCGAATTTATCTTATGTATAACCCCATACTAAAAATTATTTACTTATTAAACATTGATTTTAACTATTTTAACCCTTCTTTAAATAAATTAATAATAAATGTCCTAATCTAATCCAAGTGGGCCTAAATGGTCATGTTTTATTGATAAGGTTGTTTTTGTTCTAATTACACTTTTCCAATAGAATTAGGACATGTGTTAGGGTAATAATAATATCATTTTTACCCTTAATTACCGTATTTACTTTTAACCGTGGTAAAAAAAAGTAAAAAGTTACTATTCACCAAAAATTATTTTCATCTCATTGAACCACATTTTACTTACTGACATCAACCGTGTCTCTCAGATTTTTGAAATTCGACTCACCGAAGCGGTAAAATTATGTTTTATGAAAAATTCATCATTTTTTTAACTACCACTTAGTGGTTTCACTATTCATCAAAAAATGAAAGTTCCCAGAAAAATACAAAAAATTAGGCCTAAGCTATATTTGATATTATGAACTCAAAAATGATGTCTATTATACCAAATTCAAAATATATCAGTTGCATTAATTAATTTAAAAATTAATTTCTGTCGTCAAAACAAATAGCGTGTTTTTAAGAGATAATAACTACCAAAAGATTGACACTTGTTTATGTCTGGTTTAAATGTGAAATTACATCCAATGACCAACATTGTATTAAATTGTAAAAATATATTCTAAATATACTTTAAAACCACTCAAATTAATAATTTTTCACTATTAATTATTTCGATTGAAAAAGTTGTTTTTAATTAAAATTTAGTAATTTTCACTATTCATCAAAATATGAAATTTATCCGAAAAGTACCAAAATTTCACCTAAGGCTAAATTTGATACTCTGAATCCTAAAATAAAGTCTATTTTGAGAGCTAAAATTTCTAAAATTTTACAAGGTGGTTATTACTATTCATAACGGCTAGTTTTAATAATATTTTAATAGCATATCGTTGTTTAGTGAAACTCGGTATTGCGTAATACACACGCTATCGAGGAAGGTCACGATTGCGTGTAATGCAAGGAAAGTCATTGATGCATGTTGAGAAAGCTCCTTTTGGTGTAGCGTACAACACAAGACATTAATGAAATTAAAAAGAATATTTTTTTATAAAATCTCGGGCTGTTACATGGGGCTTCTACAGTGCTCTGCGATTGGGTGTTGAAGGAACTTTTCAAGGGTCTTAGATGTCAGATATATTGATGGAAAAAGGGATAAAGAACAGTTCTAATAAAAATGTTTATATCAATGGTGATTCTAGGAATACCATCACACTTCCTCAAGGATAGTCTTAGCAAGGTAATAATGAAAAAACTACATCGAGCAGGTTGGTATATATGGATGATCAAGTGATCATTGATGATTAGTCTAGACTATTGATGGGGTGAGGTAATATTATTTTAAATTATATCATCATGAAATATTTATTTGATATTGGTGAATCCCATTCCTTTATTTCTTATCGTGTTATTGATTTGATGAGTTTAAATGTTTAGATTCCTCATTCAATGTTGGAACATCAGACTCCTCATTGTAAAAGAGAATTTCAAGACGCTATATTTAGAGAATATCATATGACTATTGATGGAGAATAGATGATATGAGATTTTTTTATGTATGATATAAATTTATATTTTATAATCCCTAGGATGGATTTGATGATAATGATCTTGGGTCTCATCGATAGTTATAACTCATGATTTAGTTTTATGACTGATGAAGGCATCCAGAATCAATTTAGGGATTATCATAATGTAAAGGAAGTTTCTATATGTTTTTTGGATACAGCTTTTAGAATATTCTCATTGAAATTAGCTATGTTGACATTCAAATTGGTATAGGATAATGAAGATATAAAATTTTCATGGTTGTGGATCAGTTTCAAGACACCATTCAAGTAAATTTCATAAGGTTTCCACCCAAATCACAAGTGTACATTATGATTGATCTTATTGTCTGGATATGTCCTATTTCCCTTCAATATTATCATATAGTACCAACACAGTTATGTTCATTTACATTTCTATAGTATGTGATGGAAAGAAAAGTGTTCATTCCTCCTAACATGTCTTTGTGGGTATTGTCGATCATGTTTGTCAGAAAAAGTGGATGGAACTCTTTAGCTATGTGCCTATTGTAATATGAATAATCATGTTAAGATAAATACTCTATACCCACTATCACAAATTGAAATCATGATTTATCCATTGAGGGGATCCCATTTGTTCTCCATGATTGAATTACGATCAGGATATCACCAATGTGGGTTCAGAATGGGGATATTGCAAAGAATGTTTTCCGAAGTAGGTAAAACAACTATGATTTTCTGGTTATCAATTTAAATATAATTAATGAACTAGTGGAATTTATTTAATTGATGATCAAGACATTTCAGTTATATCTAGATTCATTTTTGGTTATCATGGACGATGAAATATTTGTGTATTCAATGACAATGGATATGCATGAGAAAGAGAGAAAAAAATGTTGGGAATCATGAGGGATCATTGATCGTACTCCCAATAACAAATGTGTGATTCTTGGATACAAGATGTATGTTTCCTTGAATATGTAATTTTTAAAAGGATTTTTTTGTTTATCTATAAGATATGGAGCCTATTATCTATTTTAATCTTCCAAATAATGTATTCTAGTTATGTAGTTTCCACACTCTACCTGGTTATTACTAATTATCCTTTCATGATTTTTCACTAATAGCCTCACCTATGAAACATTGATAAAGAAAAATATATCATTATAATGGAATGAGTATTATTATAAGCCTTTTCATGAGCATAATGATTTACTTATATCAGCACTAATCTTGATTTTTCATGACCTATGAAAAGGGTATGTGGTGTATTATGATGTTTCGGGAGAAGGGTTGGGATATTTTTTTCATGAAAATAGATCATTTTGTGGGTTATGGTTCATGATAGTTACAGTTTCTTGGGAATTACTACAAAACCTAATAATTAGATTTAGCTATTGTAGTCTATGCCTTGAAGACATGGCATTATTACAACTATGGAGAGAAATTTACAGTGTTTATAGATCATAAGAGTATGAATCATATTTTCTCACAAATGGATTTGACCAAAGAAAAAGGAGATTTTTGGAGTATCTCCAAATGATGTACACTGACATGTTGTTTACACCATGTAATGGAAATTCAATTGAATATTCAATAAATAGAATGTCCGGTGTTTTTTTGGAAAATGAGGCATCACACTTATGGATGTTGATGTCATTCATATCCCACATGCACATGGAATGTGAAGACCGATGGGATGATTTGGTATTATTTTTAGTTTCAATTGATTAATATTTGGAGGATATGGTTAAAGAGGCATAGAATCCCAATTATGAATGTGTTTCTTTGAGGAAGAAACACAATGGTGGAAATAACATTGAAGGATTGAATGTTGAAGGAATTTTAGTTATAGGGATTCAAAACCGATTGTTTAGACTTATTCCATGTTGGAAAAAACTTCTTCACACTTACCACCATTTAATATGGTTTGTTCATAATTGGATAAGAAATATGTATAATGTTTTGAAATCATAGTTTTGGTGGATATTCATGAAACAGAATTTGTCTGAGTTTGTTACGAGATGCTTATCATGTTAGCAGGTTATATTTTATCATTTATTTCCAGCATGTATGTTGTAGTCTTCACATATTCTTATATGGAAATGAGAGTAGATAGATAGGGATTTTCTAATAAGATTACCGAGATTAGTTGGGAAACACGACACCATATGGATGATTATGGATCTTCTCACAAAGTCAAATCATTTCATCAATATTCGTGAATATCATATGGTGAAGGAATTTTCAAAAAATCAATATTCAAGAAGTTTTAAAGTGGAATGGTTTACCACATTCGATAGTATCTGAGAGTGAATTTAGTTTTAGGTCGCGTTATAAAGAATCCAAACAGAAATACTTAAGGATTCATATGACTATGAGTATGGCCTATGACCCATAGATTAATGGAGAGTCTGAAAAGATGATTCAAATGTAGAGTTCTTGATGAATGATTCTATAATGGATTTTTATGGATCATGGGAAGAGAACATTCTTTAAATAGAGTGGAAATATAATAAAATATATCATGGTTAAAAAAATATGTCCCAATTTTGTGAATTCTATGTGCATCTTTTTCATTCTACACATTTTTTGGTGGAAACATGTGAGACATCCTTAGTTTGGACAATCATTTTCCATGAAAAAATGGATAATATTTAGTGTATCAGAAATAGATAGAGACATGTCATATACATCATAAATCATCTATGGATCAACGTCAATGGTCGTTGCCATTTGAGGTGAGTGATCATGTGTTTTCAAATATGTCTAGAATGCCTAGGAATCATCATTTTAGGAATAATTTCATGTTATCTCCTTGACACATAGGCCATTTGAGATAAATTGATGGGTTAGTGAGGTAGAATATCAGTTATAATTAGCACCATTGTTTAATTTATGCATAACATGTTTCATGTATCTCAATTGAATATTTTTTAGCCTTATCTTGACAATGTGATTTGATTGGATCATGTTTACCTTGATCCAGATCCTTCATTGGTACAAATGAAAATGAAGATTTTAGATAGGTAAAAGAAATTATTTCATGGGAAAGGAAATGGAATATTGTGGATATTGTGTCGATGTTGTCAAATTCATGAAGAGACAAGGGAACATGAAATGTAAATGGTCAAGAAATATGAAGAACTCTTTCAGGACACCAGTGGTTTTTGACTTTTCATGAATTGAAATACCAATGGTGGGGAAAATATATCACCCACGGTTCCATGTAAGTAACAATTCATTTATTTAATTTAATTATAAATTTCTTTTGGATGTTGTTTGGAAGGGTTTGAAAATAATTTTGAATGTTTTTAGGGATTTGATATAGGTGTATGGATTGAGCCCAATTTTCAGAAACCATGAAACTCCTACTGGATGTTGTGCACAGTGAGAGAGAGGCTAAGTGGAATGATCACTGGTAGGTTCATAGTTTCTACAAATAGTTCTGCCACATAGCAGAAACCATGCAATGTAGGGAAGTTAGATTTTCCAGACTAGGGGCACAATTTTTTTTACCGTGCATCCCAACCATGAAATGTCAACCATAAAGAAGTGGATAGAACAAGATTAGGACAAGGTTTTACAAAATAATTAAACTATCCATGCGTGGTTTAAAAAGATACTGAAAAGATGATCTAGTTTGGGATGAATTTTTAGCCCCTTAATGTTTCTCCAAATAGACAATATCTCGATGTTCTTCCAACTAATGGTTATAGAGGATTCCCCTATCATATCAAATATGATCCATAGGTGTTTAATAGTGTGCTAAAACTATATTCAATTGGTAAGAATTTTTTATTTTAGTTTTTGATGAGTTTTTATTGATATACATTCCTCCCTCTCTTGATTTCTTATATGTAGTATGTGGTGGATAGGTAAAAGAATTTTGATGCTAGTAATGGTTATATTTATCATTTTTACGATAAGGTAATTTATCTAAGGTGAGTTTTTGGGGATTCAACCTGGTTTTGTGCGAATTTTTCATTCATTATATGTTATTTTTTGTAATTTATTAGGTAGGTGTCATCAGTATTGAATCGTCCCACTAGAACTGGAAAGAAATATTTCAAATTTTTTGTTACTATTGAAATTATTATTATTTTTTTGAATTTCTTAATGTAGACCATCTTTTCTGAATGTATATGGAATTTTAGATACTGGTCATTTCGGTGGATTCTAAAAATGGTAATTTGATTTTAAAATGATGACTTTAAATGATTATTTTATTTTGATGAACAAAAAAGTGATTTTGAATAAAATTATTTTTTATTGAAATGTTTGGGAAAATATGGTTTTGGAATGTGGCTAGATTAAATAGTTATGCATAAATTGAATGGGAAATATAATGTTCATAAACTACCACTGTCAAAGGGATGTGATTTAGATTTCATGTTCCACAATCAACGGTAACATAATTCATACATTGTCGTGTAGTTAAGGGTGTCTATGATATTTTATGAATATGTAATGGGTTATTCAAACATAAAATTGATAAATGGTTAAATTATTTTATTGTTTTCATCTATAGAAAATGGGCTTGGTTTTTTAAATTCTATTTGGGAGGAAAATATTTTATATTCTGATGCAATATGTTTTAATTTTTTTATATAAATGTGTTGACGTGTTCTATTCTAGTGGCATGTATAGGGAATTATTTTAGGGAATGAATTAATTGTTTCATTACACACCACAGATTTTGTAAATTAGTTCTTTAGTAGATTTTTTCTAGTGGGATACTAGTAAAAGTAATGAATTCATCTAATTTAGTGGTTCCTCATGAATCTTAAGCATGGATTTAGAGTTAGATCATGGAGTTATGTCTTGGAGTCTTTAAGGTTTGTCATATTATTCATCCACTTTTTTACTTTGACATTATTTGCCTTCCAATTTGTTACATTGTTGTAGTCAGTTTGACCACAATGGTTTCACTTTGACATATTTTAAAATTTAATCGTTCATTATGTAGTGGTTATTTTTTATCTTATGGTTGGTCATGTGGCTTGATTTCAAGAGGAAAATTGTCCCTCATCAGTTAGTGAAGACCATAGAATTTATTTCTAGTATTTTGGTGTATTAGGGTTTTTTCATGATACAAAATAATGTACATCTTCCTTCTCATGCCAATGAGTAGGGGTGTGATGTTACACACTCATAGTATATTCACATCATATAATAAACAAGTGGTGAATGTGAAATGTATATCACCAATATAAGAGTGATAAAAAAATCCCTTACATCAAGTCATTAATTCCTTCACAGACATTACAAAATATTATATTAAATATAGGTTTATTATTAATATATTAAAAAATATAATCATATTTATCACATCATATATGATTTATTTATGGCTGTTTATTACCTGTTTATTAATTTTTAATATCTTGTATTGGGTAATTAATGTGTAGTTTCTCATGTATATTTTCAATTGGTATTTCTGATCGTATCACATTGATAATAGATCCTTGATTATCATATTTTTTATAATTATTTAAATTTTATATTAATTCAGTAAATATATATATTGAGTAGTACATATGGCTTTTAGATATAAATAAATACACATTGTTCATAGAGACGGTAGGTCTTTTGTACACATGAACATTTTTTCCATTTTTTAACAGATGGAAAAAATAAGGTAAAGATTTATTTAGATTTCCATAATAAATTTTATTTTATATATATCACTTATTTTTATTGAAATGATCATTATTACCTTCCACGAAATGTTGTAGGGAAAATTATTCTCCTCGCTTTGTGAGACAATAAGTCATCGTAAACATGAGAAATGTTATCTTATTCTTCACAAAGTGTAATATAAGAAGTTATATGTGATATGATATTTATAGGAGCATAATAATATTACTCTTATTTTATACAGTCATTTAACATATCTCTTTTACCATACATGTAAAACTGAAATGAGAAATCCTCACATTAGTTTGTGAGATAGTAGTTTGTCTTACACTAGAGAGACATTGTCTATTTACAAAAGGTGGAAAGGTTGGAAGTTAGATTTTGTATAATAATTCCATAAGTATAAATATATCATAAATATATTATATAAATACTAACCACATCACTTTTTATGTCTATGACTGGTGGTGACGGAAAATTAATACCATTTGTTCTTTAAAAGGTAGTCCACTATACAGAAGATCAATGGTTTTTTTCTAATATATTGTAAGTGGAAATAAATATAGTTTATTACACTAAAATAATAAAATATTATTATATGTGATATACTAGTTTTATTATATCAGCACAATTGATGATGATGATGTTGAGGAGGAAGAATAAAAAACAAAATGAAAGTATAATAATTTTACTTATTCTTTAGAGAAACACTTTATGATTATAAATAAATAATTCATTGAAGATACTAAGAACCAATATAATTACTCTAGAATGTAGTGATGGAATTAGGTAAGATATTTGGGATGTTCTTGGAAAATAAAAAGTGTTTTTAATGTGTGTAGTCAAGAGGATATGGGTGACCTTTTATAAATCTGTGAGAGAACAGATAAGATGTTTTTGGAAAGGATATACTTTGCCCAACTTTCTCATATTCTGCAGGGCTCCAAAATGGTTCATTATCAATAATTAGAGGTTATAAGGAATACATAATTCTATTAAATAGTGTTTGAATGAGTTTATTTTACATTTTAACATCAATATTTTTTTACCCTCAATAGCCCTGATTTATCCTTAGTCACAATTCTTAACTATTAATGTCTTAAATATTTAGTATAGAAGATATTATATTATTCATGTTAAATAATATTAACTTTCCTGATTAAAAATAATTATTAAAATTTTGAAAATTAATTTCATAGAATTTTAATTTAAACATAAACCCCCAAACATGATAGTAAATATGTTTTCTAAAGAGAATATATTAAAAAGTTTTAAAAAAAATTCTATACAAATTAAAAATTAAATTTCTTCAATTGAATTATATTGGTATTAAAATAATATAAATTAAATAATTTTAATTTTAATGTTTTTTTAAAAAATAATTATCCCTGTAAAATCATTAAAAGAAATGGAAGGATTAATTAAAAACTAGTAATTTTTACAATTCATTGAAAATTTAATCTTTTTAGAAAAATTCCAAAAAAATATTCAGATGATTTTAAAATTTTTATTCCTTAAATGATGTTAAATTTCTTATTCAATATTTCTAAAAGGTACAGAATATTTTTTTTCATCCAAAAATTAATAAAAATAATTTTTTTTATTTGAGAAAATGTATTTTCATTGAATATAATGATTATCCTAAAAATAACTTTTCAATCAATATGATTTACTTTTTAAAAAATAAATAGAATTTTTCATTAAAATATAATAATCAAAATTAATTCGAAAATCTATAATAACTATGTATTAATAGTCTCATTTATATAATAGCATTTATAGTTTTTTGCAGCCCGATAACGCTGGGTGTGGCGTGTAATGCAAGGTATCTAATAAATAAAATTTATTTGAATTCTTTTCTTCAAATCGGTGTTTTTTATATTATCTAGGTTTATATATATATATATAAATATTTATTTTAATGTTTTGTGGATAATTCTACAATATTCATACTTTGATGATGGTGGATACTAAACTATAATGGTGAGGTGAGTGTAGGGCTAGGTGTATGAGAGGGGTAACACATATATTTAATGAAATTACACTATTCATAATAATTATAGGAATGGATAACACAGACGATTCACACAATTAGGACATGTGAAAATATTTTGGGAAAATATAACTATGATGTTTCATAGAGTTCGTTATGTGCAAGGATAATGAACACGTGGTGTGTTGATATTTCGGAAAAGTTGGTTGTGTTCAACCATTATGGGCATAGTGAATTCTAATATTTCATAAAATAAGGTTATTCAAAATGATTATAGACATGAATAATAGTGAATTACTTAAATAATAGTTTATGAGACTAGGTCAAGCATGCATGAGGCCTGGCACATATGTCTGGCCCACCATAACTTAAAATAAGAATTTTGTAAAACATTTTCCAAATAAGAATGACAATGACACCATATTCAAGTTACTATTTTGTCTCCAAAAGCATCGAAATAAAATAGTGAAAAATTTAAAACATATACCTCTATATTTTTATAATTTTTTAAAATTTTTATATAATAAAATGTGCTATTAGTACCCTAAAGTTTTGGTTTTATGTATTCAAAAAAACATTTCATCAACAATGTGTATAATATATAGTCTACTCTCAATTATAGTTTCTCAAAACGAAATCCCTAAAATTTTATACATCTTTGTGAATCTATATCCCTTCTTGTGTGATAGATAATTTGATACATGGAGATCCCATCATTCTCTTCATAACAGGAAAATATATTACTCATCACACTTAAGGATTTTGTTACTATACATAGGATCATATTATGGATTCCAAATAACGTGTTACAAAAATTTTAAAATACAAATAATTTCTAACTGTGAATTGGTTAGAAAATTCTATGATTAATGAATGTATAAATCATGATATATTATTTATGATTATTTTATAAGGAAATTTGAAATTTTGGTCTCTTTTATTGGAATTTAATATTGATGTTGGGGTTTTAAAATATCCAATTTATTTGTATAAGAATGTATTTTTTTTTGTTTTGATGTAGTGATGTTGGTTAATTTTAATTGGATATAGTATTGTTATGATCTAATATGGACCCCATATATTGTATTTTTATCCATTATATAGTATCATTCTATTTTATTATTTTTGAGACATAACTAACCTACATATCTAACATGATTTACACATATATACAGATTTATTAAATATGTAACCCTAAATTTAATTATTTTGGAAATATGGATGGATGAATAATCCCCCTTCCATCACTCTCAACAACATATTGTGTTTTGTTTGTATTAAACACAAGTTATCGCCAGTGTATAGACTTTTCTGGAATGAGGGATGCTATTTTAGTGGGGAACCATGTTATTGATTACATTCATGATGTATTTTAATTTATTATTAGAATATTATATTATATATAGATTTGATGAGTAAGATTTGGGGATATTGGAATGTTAGTTAACATGTAATAGTTAACAAGACATGTTCATTGTTATTTAACTTTGAATTTACTATGATTATTAAATTTATTCATGGGAGAGTCTTTAGAGAAACCCAATGTGTGTTATTATATGCTCACCGCTAATTTTATATATTTATGTTGATATAATTAGAGAATATGGTTCATGGATTTCAGATAATTACTCTCTTATGATATAAAATTTTGAAATGTTCATGGAGTTTCCCCTATAGGATTTGGTTTTTCTATTGTTTTATTTCATAAACATTTATTTTTGGGGATATTTCATTTATAATTATGTTATGGATATGTTATTGTTTTACTTTACATTGTATATTATATTAGTGATTTAAAAAACTTTCTCTTGGGTATAGTGGGTCATGTATCTTATTATAAGATATTTATACACTCAATAACAGACCATAACAATTTTCCTATTTATGGTACGATTCTGAGGCCACACATGACATTACTATCAATATTGGATGGGTTATAATGGTGGATTTGTTGGAAAATTTCTAGTTGAAAATGACAAAATATTCTACTAAAATTAAAGATATGAATCCAATGAGATCATGGACATTATGATTTAATTTATGAATGCCATTTCTTTATTTTTTAAGTTATTTTATTCTCAAACATTCCTTATCTTCTAAAAAAATATTATTTTTAAACAAATAAGAAAATTAAATTATTAAATTATTAAAATGAGAAATAAAATCTGAAATAATTGAAATAATTTTTTTTCATTATCTAAATATATATTCACATGCAGTGAAATAGATGAAGTTAGTACTACAATAATGAGTAAAATAATTAAGGAAAGAAAAATATGGAATTATTTTCCTTAAATAGAATACACTCTACTAGATACATGGAATCATAAAGGACTTTAGGAATGTGATATAATAGACTTGATAAAAGATTCACATGGTTATAAAGTCAATTTATATAGTTACCATATTTCATTCATATATAGAATGAAAGATATGTCAGGATTAGCGAATTGGTATTTTTATTTCTCATGAATGTAACCACACATTAATATTATTGGAGTGAAATATTATGATTTCTTATAATGTTTTTGATGCATGGTGGCCCTAAATGGACCCTCAAAAGGATCAAATATTCTTATTATATCTCATTGTGAGTAATGAAATGATTTATCAAAAAAATAGTTTTACTAGAAACTTATTGATGCCAATTACATAATATATCCCATTTTTTATAATTTGGGATAAGTTTTTTGAAATATTATATCTAATTTTTATTAATATGAATTGTAAAATTGGACTAACATTCTCTAATTTTGTCCATTAATGGTTACATTTACTTTTGATGTATATAAGAGTTATTAATGGAATTCCCTTGTTAATAAAAAATTTAAATATTTTATAAATATGATATTAAAAATTTATGATAAATAATTTAATTATTATTACTATGTTTTTAATAATATTTTTTATTTTGATAATTTATATTTTAAATGGGAGTATTATATGATACAATTTATGTTATTATTAAAATAAAAATCATTAATTTGAGTAATATAAATAATATTGATGAATCATAATTAATTTAATAATGACTACAACAATATAAATAAAAATTATTATATATTCATAAGATAAAAAAAGAATTATCATTAATTTATATTAACTATATAATGGATATAATTAGTTTGATTTCTTAATAAAATAAATTCTATGGTAGAAATTGATATTAAATTATGGGATGTGATAAAAACTATAAGGAGAATATTTTTTGATATATATATATATGTTTTATTAATATCAAATAAATATGATGTTTTTTTTCTTGATGATTAATATTATTATATGAAAAAATAATAAACATAGTAATGTTAGGGGTTAGTTTAAGAATGATGATATAACTCAATGAAATAGTGTTTAGTATTTAGAACTTCAATTTTTAGTCTTGTAATGATATGAAAAAATGAACACAAACATTATTATTTGAATTTTGGTTAAAATATTAGTTTAATTAGAGTGATGATAATATTTATATTAGTATTTTACTAATGGGTTAAATAAAATATTTTAATAACTGACATAAAATTGGTCCTATATTTTTTATATGAATTTACATGGAAATAAATATATAATTTTACAACATTTTATCGATTATTATGTAAGAAATTAGAAATATGGTATATGGATTAAAAAATAGTACATGAAATATTTACATAACTAACATGTATGTGTGATGTAATCCATTTATTGGTGGATATTGATGGATATAGTGTAAAAAATGATTACTCTCACACACATCAATACATTTGGGTCAGTGTATGAAAATAGAATCTATGAATGTGATATCTTCTCACCCATAATTCTACATTGATGTTATCGTTGATATACATGTGTATCTATTCTTACTATAATGCACTATTTAAGGCTATAATCTATTGATGATACACATAACCATTTACTATTAATCACAAAATGTAAAGTGGAATTGATATTGAAAATTATTGATCCTTGACATTATGATCATTCTCTCAAATATGTATATATTGATCATAATCCATGATGATCTAATAAAATTTTCATTTCTCACCCAAAAATTCATGTTTTATGAACACTAGATGCATAACAGCTACTCTATTATGATATTTTGTTTGTATGAAATTATAAATCAAGGACTGATGATGCATTCTAAGTGCATCATTAAGAGATAGAACATATTAAGGGGTGTTATATAATGTTATCATTCATAGGTGTTATATTTATTTTACGTTATGAAGATCCACATTATGGAGTTGATTATTTTTAACATATATTGAGAAATGGGTATGTTGATCCTATAGATACGTATGCTTTTCAATTTTTTTACCTCTCTATGTTAGATGTGGATTGAATGATATTACAAGGGAACATAGCCCCACGGTATTATTTCTCCTCTATAAGAGTTCATAGTCAGAATTGATTCATAATAAGAATTGGATTTTGGAATTCAAATTTCCTTTTACATGAGATGTTACATTGACATATTCCATTTTATTTTTATATTATGAAGTCTGAGTACATAAATATATTATTAAAATATTAATTTTGAGTGTGACATAGTGAAATATAATGACGATATTATGCATGAATTTATTTTTTTGATGTAATTTTGGTTTTTTAAATTTATTTATGTATTAGGTATATGCTTGGAAATATATTTTTATGGGGCAAGAGAAATTCTTATGTTGACTATAATTAGTATTGAAGATTACAATTACATTCATAAACATTAATTTTAAACTTTTATGTTCATGTATAAATGTAGATATAGTTTTTGGAAATCATAGTTGATAGATATGAGAAATATGTGTAGTAACTAATGGATTTGGTACATCATTATAAAAGTCGCATTTCGGATATATATCTTCAATATTATATTTCACTATATCTATTCTAAATGTCTTATTTAAATATGTGGATGAATTTCAATCCATTATTTTATATCAGGAATATGTTGTTATTTATTCAGGTTTAATATTTTGATATTGTTATATATATATATATTAGTATGTGGTATATGATATTATATTTAAATAGATATATATTTTAATATTTGGTAATTTCTACCATTAGAGTCGATTTGATACCTCAACACAAGTTAATTCCCCCATATTAGATAAAAGACTGTCTGAATGGCCCGAATGCCTCCTTTTTTATTGATTTTCTAATAACCCCCTTTCATGGAATGTGGGGGAACCCTTACAAGCCCTGTAGGCATAGATATTGCATTGCTCATAGGATTGGAGACATTATATGTCTTGTAGGTATTATGGATATCATACAGACAATGACTACTTGAAATCGCCCCTCCCCAGCATCTGCATCGTGATCAAATATCCTCCTTTGCATGGCTGTTTGGCTAGCATGTCTATGTGTTGAGGTGCATAGCCATGGTACCAATGGAAAATTCAATACCCTCTCATTCGTCCAATACTACTTAGCCCTTCTCTAGTGAATGTTCTATAATATTTCCTCCTCTAGAGTGGTTCCTTGTATAATCTGTCTATGCAACAACATATCAGGTGGCCGTAAAAGCCTTGAGGTGGCCCGAAGGCCATGAGGTGGCCCAAAGGCCATGAGGTGTCCCGAAAGCCATACTGACCAGATGTCGTGGGTGACATGTAGTCCATAAGGACTTGAAGACCAAACTGGTGGCCCAAGGTGAATAGTTCTATCTACTGGAGTGTAACATTTATATTAATCTATTTCTTGTAATTAGCTAGGATATAAATTTCTGTCACAATTACCTGTTTATTTAAGTAAATATAACAAATATAAATAATTTTAATTAATTATAATATTATCTAAAATGACAAAAATGCACGCATAAATAAAAATTTACTTATTATATGATCTAAATAACTATTAACTATTTAAAAATATTTATAAAATAATTTTCTTCCATTATGCCAAAAAACCATTTCCATGTTAATTAGACAACTATTATTAATATTAGGAACACATTTTTGAAATTAAAATGTCAATAGCATCGATAATATAACACATTAAACATTAAGGTCATCTAATAATTATCCTCATTAAAAAATGTGTTTATCGAAATTTAAATTTTACTATATATAATTGCATATTATATTAATTCTAACATATTGAAAAAAAATTAATCCCCTAAAAACAAATCACAATCATAACTCTCTTTCACCAGCTTTTATCTTCACAAATACATCACTCTTTTCTAGAGATAGCAATATATCTATATTACATTTAAATTTATTCAATGTAATTTTTATTTATCATATTGCATTAATTTTGGTGAAATATCCATTAATAGTTTCATTTAAACATTGAATATATGAATAATTAGAAACCATATATTTTTAGTATAATGAAGAAATATTAAATACAATATTCGTATTTATTTACTTCAAATCATGGAATTTAAAATTAAATTATAACTTCATTATTATATTAAAATTATTAAACAAAAACAGTAGTAAAATTCATGGCCAAATCTGAGAAAAATAATTTGGTTTATATTTTAAAATTTTAAAAAAACATCATTTATTAAAATAAAATGGTGTGGTTTGTATCTCTAATTTTTTTCATTCACTAATTCACAAAATTTACTCAAATCATTTGCTATTTTTAATACCATTATTTTATTATTTTAATAGTTACATCTATTTTTTTTTTAGTTTTTCTTATTTAAATAAATTTCTAATACAAAAATCAAAGGGTATATTACTAAAAAAATGAAAATATTCCAGATTTGTTATTTATTATCAATCCATTTTATCTCGAAATTTTATTCTTGAACTGCCAAAAAATGAAATTACATAGTTATATTAGACTACATGTTTCATACATACACCTAATTTCAATATTCTGTAAATAAAATTTTATTTGGGATGTCACGTAAAAAATACAAATCATTTTTATTTTCAACCCCCAAACATGATGTTATGTGAATATAGCATCATAGTATTTTAATATTATACACAACCAAAAATAAATTCTTCCACATTCAAATCATGATGTAGTTAACTTTAATCACATCATGTTTTGTTCTCATAAATTATAATCAACATATTAAACCTAAAGAACCCTATAATATATTATATGTCTATTATATGTCTCGATGAGCCTTTTTTTAAAAAAATCAAAAAAAAATATCATTTGGGTACATGAGTATCCAATTTTTTTCTTATTACAAAAACATTCCATTAAATTCAAATTTTTTTTACTGTAGTGAACAAACCTGAGTAACATAATGACATGAATTTGATATCCATAGTATCTATAGAATGTATCAACTATGATAGATTATATCATAAAATTCTATATAAAAATGTATTATTTTTGAAATAATTTTCACTCATTTAGATCTTATCATGATTACTAATAGGATTTTCCACAAAACAATCATTCCCTCTCTATAAGATGATTTTTTAGTCGTAGATTTTCTTTAAATGAAGGGTAACTCTTAAATTTATATATATAAACATCAATACAATTTTATAAAATAAAAAAATCATTAATAATATATATTATCCATTAGAAGAAAATAACAACAGAATTTTAAACTTACATTTATAACTGAAAATGAAATAAAAATATAACACAATAAATGTCATTTTATTACCTCATAAACATGATATAAATTTATAAAATAAAAACAACTAATACTATCATAAAACCTTATTCCCATCACTAAATATAAAATTTCCATCAATGTAACCATCAATAATCAAAAGTACTATCATATACCTATGGTTTTATATTTAAGTGACCATGATTTAAAAGGTATTGGTGTATCTTTGTTATACCCCCGAATTCAGGTATATGGCCTTTTTTAGAAATTTTTATTTGTTTAAAGAGAATGGTGTGAGTTTTGAAGAGGTTGTGAGAGTTTGGAATGGTTTTTAATGAGTTTGAAGGTTTTTCTTAGGGAGAAAAATTTGAGCACGGTTAGTGGGAAAGGTGTGGGTTCTCCAAAAAACTACGTAAGGGGAGATAGTAGGCTTCACATATCATGCGCACGGTTTGCCAAACCGTTCGAGGCAACAGTGTAGAGCCTTGCTCCCGAAATAGTAGCGTGTGCACTGTAAAGACCCGTAAAATTCAAGGAAATTTTTTTCTTAATTTTCTTTAAGATTTTACAAGAACTCAGTTTCTGACGGCACCTGATTCTGAGGCCCGGTGTGCCCGGAATCAATTTCCGAAGTTTAGCTCGGGTACGTTCAGTGAACGAACGAGCGAGAATTTTTAACATTGAAACCGGTTCTAGGAATCAAATTCTGAGGGCACCGATGGAATTACAGCGCCAGTATTTGCTTAGTAATTTCTATTCCGGAGTTGCCTTTCATGGGAGGAGTTGTTAAAATTTGTGGCTTAATTGAGAAATGAATAAAATTGTATGACAATTTTATTTCTTAATTCTAGGGTAGTTTTATCCTACATGAGGAAGTTGGGGTGGCACCTAACTACCCATGTGAGGATAAATGAGAGGATAATGTGTGGTGGGGCCCATACGAGCCCCACCTCTTCAAATTCCCCATAACTCCCTGACTCCTCTAAACCCCCCACATAAGTTGTGTAACTCTTCCTCTCCCCTCTCTCCCTCTTAAATTCTTGCCAACCTATCACTTAATTAATTAGACAACTCATTGTTTAATTGATTAAGTGAATTAGGTTTTGAATTTTTTTTATGTTTGAATGCATCAAAAAATAATAAAATAAGGAGAGGCCTTATTTTATTTTGGGAGTTTGGTTGTGTGAGAGATTTTGGAACAGAGCTCTTCCCTCTTTATAAGAACACCATCTTCAACGAAGAACGACGCCTCTTCAATGAAGGATGACGACGCACCCATTATCCTTTTCTTCATGCGACAAGAGAGGAGACACCGATTCTTATTTGGGTGCACTTCTACAACGACGAAAGCGACCAACGTCAACAACCTTCTCCGACTTCCTCCCTCGGATCCTACCGACGTGTAGTGTCTTCCACAACCGACGTAGCTCGGGATTGGGAGTGTGTGACGGACGCGGCGAAAGATGAACCTCATCATCTTCTTTCCGCAACACCATCAATGAACGATGAATGTCAATCGGAGAATCAAATGTAGGGGTTCGTTTCAATTTGTTCTTGATTCTATCTTTGACGTTCTACGATTAATGAGAACCACTTGTAATCGTTTAACGGGAGGAGGCCAGACTGCACAAACACGGCCGATCCTCCTCCCTTTTTATTCTTTCTTGTCATTGCAGTTCGAAAGAAAGTGGCGCGGTGTTGTCGCACCGCGTGGGAAAGAACGACAAGGATGTGCGACATCGTCACACTGCGCGGGATCGAGCGGCAAGAATGCGCGTCGTCGTCACGCCGCGCATTCAAAATTTTAAACCCTTGTGCGTGGGTATTTTGATTGCAAGGTGTTTGTATAATTTATTTTTGATAAATTATACCCTCTTCAATGATTAATATCATGTGTTATTGTTTTCCAATTGTTAACACCTAATGTGGAGGGCGCAGGCCGAACAAACACGGCCTGACAACCCTCCGCAGCTTGTTTATCAATGTGCGGATCGACGGACGACGACAAAACAGGCCGCTACGGCATTTGAATCCCTTCGCAGTGAAGGTCGGGTCCCGAGAGGACCATTAGTGAAGACAGTAGGAGAAACAGACCACAAGAGCGCATCCGGTGGTCCGCGGAAGGTGGTGGCGGGCCGCCGCCGGCCTCATTTAGCGGCGAGGGCGGGCCGCGCCCACCCCCACCCGCGGCTTCCGTTCGGCCGCGCTGGCCGAGCCGCGGATGGCCGGTCGTGCCGGACCGGGCCGGCTGGGCATAGCCGGGTCAGACCCGGGCCAGGATGGGTCGACCCGGATCAGGCCGACCCGGGGGGTCGGGCCGGGTCGGTCCGGGCCCAGACCCCCGTTTTTCAGACCCTCTTCGGTCTTTTGCCCATGTCATGGGCTACGGATCTCCGATCGACGCACCATCAGTTCTGTAGAGATCCTTGGAACGAGACGATCGTTTTGGTATATTGCACTCAATGTTTCCGAATACTTTGGGTTCGGCCGGGTTGGTTCGGATACAAAACCAACCGGGCCCTCGGAGCAGAAACCCTTATATCTTGAGCTCCGGACGTCCGAATGACGTGCCATAGACTTTTTTGGATTCCTATAAGTGAGAAAAATCATTTGGCTTACTACGCTCGAGGTTTGGATGCCATCGGAGTGCGATCGGGTTGGTCCGCTCATGAAACCAACCGGGCCCCTGGAACGAAAACGCCAATAACTCACAGACCCGGCGTCTGATTGACGCGCCGTCTGTCTCGTTGTTTTCTTCCTGATGAGACGGAACTTTTGGCATACTTCGCCCGAGTTTTGGTTGCTGTTGGATAGTGGCCAGGTTGGTTTGTACCCGAAATCCAACCGGGCCTTTGTAACGGAAAAGCCGTTATCTTTCAGACTGGACGTCCGTTTGACGAACCGTTAGCGGTGTTGGTGATCACGTTGAAAAATGGTCCCTATGTGTATACCATATGAGAGTTCAGTGTAATGTTGAGTTACGGCCGGGTTGGTTTGATCACAAAACCAACCAGGCCCCTAGGACGAAAAAGCTAATAATTCACAGACCGGGCGTCCGATCGACACGCCGACTGATGCGTTGAGACCCCTATGACGAGGCGGTCCTTTGAGATAATTCTTCGTGAGACTTTGTGATACATGGAGTATCGACCTGTAGCTCGTGGAGTGGACCCTCCCAGAGATGAGCGTACGGAGTACGGGGACCGTGTAGCCGGCTGAGACCTGACGACTGCTTGACCGACTCGACATGGAGTGAGTCGACTAGCCTAGTGGACGGAGCGTCCGGTATTTGGCGACAGACCCACGACGGACGGAGCGCCCGGTAGTTGGTCGCAAACCCGCGGTACTCGATAGGAGGAGTACCTATATAGGCTATTAGGGGGAGCTTCCTGTATTTGGCGATAGGCCCTCAGCGGACAGAGAACCCGGTAGTTGGCCGCACACCCGCGGTACTCGACAGGAGGAGTACCTCAGCAGTCTTAGGTTAGTGAGCAGTACCTCGGAGTCATGACAGGACCACTGTACACTTCAGAGATTATGCTCTACAACAGTTATGGTTTCGATAATAAAAATCCAGGTTTCAGTTGAGACTTCTGACCTTTGGGTTTACCTCATGATTGAGATGAGTCACTTGATAACTTAGGTATATGTATGGGCATATACCTGGGTAGTGGTTATCCGTTGATTTCATGATCTTGGTGTTTTCCTCATGATTGAGATGGGTTACTTGATAACTTAGGTATATGTATGGGCATATACATAAGTAGAGGTTATCTGTTGAGATCTTCTTTGTGGTTATCCTTGTTTGTTTTAGTGAGACCTTGAGGGTATCAGGGTCCCTACTGAGTATCGTTATACTCACCCTTGCACGGGCTATGCCCGCACCTCATTGTGTTGGTTGCAGACGACAGCCAGTGCTGACGGAGGCCGAGTGTTCGAGGACTGGACAGTACCCGGAGGTGGACTACACGACGATTCAGTACCAGGAGGTGGACTACATGACGAGTCAGTACCCAGTGGAGGACTACACGACGAGTCAGTATCCGGAGTTGGACTTCATGGTGAGACGACACTCGGAGGAGGTTGACGGGCGAGAGAATCGTGGAGGCTATCTGTACCTACCCTTCAGGTAGGATCCTTGGTGGACGATCCAGGAGCTGCGCCATCTATACCTACCCTTCAGGTAGGAACTGAGGAGGACGACCCAGGATCCGCTTCCGTCCTTCCACCTTTTCTCTTTTTCTATTGTACTTTGTTCAGTTGTAGTTGTACTTTCTTTTGGGTTTGTATTCTGGATCATTTACCATTCATCACTTCTCTTTGTACTTAGTGTTTTACTTCTGCTTATACTCAGTGGTGTTTTGTTCACTTTTATAAAGGCAATGCCTTCCCAGTTATCAGGATTTACGCCTTTGGTACTAGTCGCCAGCCCCTAGCCAATGTAACGCGGGCTTGGGGTAGTCACGGCACGGGCCCCGAGGACGGGTCGTGACAAATTGGTATCAGAGGAGTCGGTTCTACATCAGAACTTATAATTCTGATATTTTTTTCTGTGAAGAAATAGTGTTAAGAATACTGAGTGTGGTTTTCAGTTCAGGGATTCCAGTGTTGGTGCGGGCGGCCGACGTATCCATACACCAAGACCCTGACAAATGATTTCCGACTTTGTGCATGAGAACACTGATTATGTGTGTATTTCCAGATGTTTTATTTAAATATCATCTCAAACCGGGTCATCTCACCAGGTATAAATCATTTGACCGTGTCACGTTGTTTCTTTCAGGATGCCTCCCCGGGGACGACCAGCTAGAGTCCCGAGAGTGGTACGTACTGACAGCCCGCCGAGCGACGTGGCCTCAGTACAGGGCCCTATCACAGTTGAGGCACCAGCGGAGGCACCAACGGTACTACTACCCATTGGGCCACCGATGCCACTAGCCCTATCAGTAGAGGGTGAACGTCGCTTGAGTGCACTTCACGAGTTCCAGTGCCGGAGACCACCCAGGTTCCAGGGAGGGACGGACCCGCAGGTGGATGAGGATTGGATGGAGGCTGTGGTGAGAGTTTTCAGGCTAGTGGGGATGCCAGCAGATTTAATGGTGATCCTTGCTGCCAGCCTTCTTCAGGCAGCAGCCGGCAGATAGTGGAGCCTGATGCTCCATATGCATGACGAGGTGACTCTTCTTTGGGAAGACTTCGAGATCCTGTTCCGGGCAGAGTTTGTACCAGCCACCCATCGAGCGGTGCGTATACAAGAGCTACTTCACCTACATCATGGCAGCATGACTGTGGCGCAGTATTCAGCAAGGTTCACAAACCTCTCACGCTACTCCACAGATATGGTACGAGACCCGTTATTCAGGGCCCGAACCTTCGAGCAGGGGCTCAGGCGAGAGATTAGAGCTTTTGTGGTTCCACTCAGCATTCCGACACAGACAGGGGTGTTGGAGCGAGCCCTTTTGGTGGAGAGTTTCCTTGCTGAGCAGTCTCTACCAGAAGGACCCACCACTAGTTGACATGTGCCAGAATCTTCTACAGCAGGCAGTAGACAGATGACGCATAGGTCCAAGAGGAACAGACCTACCGGTGGCCGACTACACGACTCAAGTTCAGTTGTGTGGGGGAACCGGGGTGGAGTCAGAGCCAGTTGTGCCGAGAGTGGACAGTGTTACTCTTTCGGAGGGATTGGTCACATTTCACTTGACTGTCTAACCCGCCATGCAGATGACTAGCAGTTAAATGAAGAACATCCCAGGCAGAGGCAGAGGTTCGATCAGGGCAGACCACAAGGAGCAGGCGACCATGGAAGAGGAGCTGGCCGTGCAGCTGTATGTGGACGACGCTTCAGGGTGTTGCCACCACCACCACCAGGAGGCCCACCCCGACCGCAGGGGATATGAGGACATTGGAGAGCTCAGCTTCAGCCAGCTGAGGCCTATGGTCATGGAGCTCCAGAATCAGATGAATAGGAGCGGGACTAGCTCAAGACCTGGAGGCTATTGATCAGGTTGCTTCTAGTTTTGTTGTTGTTACATTTGTGTCTTTGTAATATGAGCTGCAATAACAAAAACGAAACTTATCTTTGTGATGTTTGCTTTCCTGTCTTTTTGTTGGGTTGATACTGAGTGGTCCCAGTTAAAACTATTGACTTGACCCTCACTTTCGAGATTTCTACTAGAGGAGACCTAGTGACCTCACACTGATGCCGACAGTGTGACTCGACCCTTGGAGGCGAGAGTGACAGTTGGATCTCTTGGTAGTTATGTCGAGGCCTTACGATGTCATCCATGGAATGAATGCATCATTCATGTTAGGATTGACTGTATTAGGCAATGAATGTGGTTCATCCAGGGGATGAGACCAGATTTCTATTATCGGCAAAGAAGAAACCATAGCAGCTCTTGTGAGACTAGAGAAGGTCCAGGTCATCCAAGGGCGGATGAGGATAGCACCGGGCCGACAGAAACCTTATGATGACAGGACTTGGAGGCATCTAGAGTTCGAGGATGACGATCACGTCCTTATACGGGTTTCACCTCGACGAGGTTTACGGAGATTTGGCCAAGGCGGAAAATTATCCCAGAGGTTCAGTGGACCTTCTTAGGTCCTCAGCTGGGTAGGTGAATTGGTTTACCGCTTGACGCATCCACCTCAGTTGCACCAGGTGCACGATGACTTCCACGTATCTCAACTGAGGAGATACGTGTTCGACCCTTCGCATATCATCGACCATGATGAACTGGATTTTGGCGATGAGGAGACTTTTGCAAAGTTCCAGTAGAGGTTGAGGATCGATAGGAGCAGGTTCTACGAGGACGGACGATTCCTCTTGTTCTCTTTCGTAGGCAGCACGAAAACCTCCTGGTGATCACATTAAAGCGGAAGGCTCAGATGCGTGCTCAGTACCACTTTTGTTCCCCTAGTTTGTGTTATAGCTTTATGAGGACGTAAAGGCCTGAGGTGGGAGTAATTTAAAGACCCATAAAATTCAAGGAAAATTATTTCTTAATTTTATTTAGGATTTTACAAGAACGTAGTTTTTGACGGCACCTGATTCCGAGGCCCGGTGTGCCCGGAATCAATTTCCGGAGTTTAGATCGGGTACGTTCAGTGAACGAATAAGCGGGAATTTCTAGCTTTGAAACCGGTGCTCAGAATCAAATTCTGAGGGCACCGATGTAACCGTTGCGCCAATATTTGCTTAGGAATTCCTATTCCGGAGTTGCATTTTCACGGGAGGAGTTGTTAAAATTTGTGACTTAATTGAGGAATGAATAAAATTGTGAGACAATTTTATTTCTTAAGACTAAGGTAGTTTTATCCTACATGGGGAAGTTGGGGAGGAACCTAACTACCCATGTGAGGATAAATGAGAGGATAATGTGTGGTGGGGCCCACACGAGCCCCCACCTCTTCAAATTCCCCATAACTCCCTAACTCATCTAAACCCCCCACTTAAGTTGTGTAACTCTTCCTCTCCCCTCTCTCCCTCTTAAATTCATGCCAACCTATCACTTAATTAATTAGACACCTCATTGTTTAATTGATTAAGTGAATTGGGTTTTGAATTTTTGTAAGTTTGAATGCATGGAAAAATAATAAAATAAGGAGAGGCCTTATTTTATTTTGGGAGTTTGGTTGTGTGAGATATTTTGGAAGAGAGCTCTTCCTTCTTTTGAAGAACTTCATCTTCAACGAAGAACGACGCCTCTTCAACGAAGGATGACGACACACCCATTATCCCTGTCTTCATGCGACAAGAGAGGAGACACCGATTCTTCTTTGGGTGCACTTCTACAACGACGGAAGCGACGAACGTCAACAACCTTCTTCAACTTCCTCCCTTAGATCCTACCGACATGTAGTGTCTACCACAACCGACATAGCTCGGGATTGGGAGTGTGTGACAGATGCGGCGAAATACGAACTTCATCATCTTCTTTCCGCAACACCGTCAACGAATGACGAACATCAATCGACGAATCAAATGTAGGGGTTCGTTTCATTTTGTTCTTGATTCTATCTTTGAAGTTCTACGAGTAATGAGAACCCCATGTTATCGTTTAATGGGAGGAGGCCGGACCGCACGAACACGGCCGATCCTCCTCCATTTTTATTCTTTCTTGTCATTGCGGTTCGAAATAAAGTGATGTGGGGTCGTCGCACCACGTGGGAAAGAATGGCAAGGATGTGCGACATCGTCACGCCGCGCGGGATCGAGCGGCAAGAATGCACGACGTCGTCCCGCCGCGCATTCAAAATTTTAAACCCTCGTGCATGGGTATTTTGATTGCAAGGTGTTCGTATAATTTATTTTGTATAAATTATACCCTCATCAATGATTAAAATCATGTGTTATTGTTTTTCAATTGTTAACACCTAAAGAGGAGGGAGCGGGCCGAACAAACACGGCCCGAAAACCCTCCGCAGCTTGTTTATCAATGTGCGGATCGACAGACAAAGACAAAACAGGCCGCTACGGCGTTTGAATCCTTTTGCAGTGAAGGTTGGGTCCCGGGAGGACCATTGGTGAAGAAGGCAGGAGAAACGGACCACCGGAGTGCATCCGGTGGTCCGCGGATGGCGGTGGTGGCGCGCCGCCGGAAGGTCGGCGGCGGCGGTGTGCCGTCGGCCTCATTTAGCGGCGAGGGCGGGCCGCGCACACCCCCGCATGCGGCTTCCGCTCGGCCACGCTGGCCGAGCCGCGGCTGGCCGGTCGAGCTGGACCGAGCCGCGCCTGCCGGGCCGGGCCGGGACTAGCCGGGTCGGACCCGGGCCAGGACGGGTCGACCCGGTTTGGGCCGACCCGGGGGGGGGGGGGGGTCGGGCCGGGTTGGTCCGGGCCAAGACCCCCCATTTTCGGACCCTCTTTGGTCATTGGCTCATATCTTGGGCTACGGATCTCTGATCGATGCACCGTCAGTTGCGTAGCGATCCTTGGAACAAGACGGTCGTTTTGGTATAGCGCAATCAAAGTTTTGGAATACCTTGGGTTCAGCCGGGTTGGTTCGGATACGAAACCAACCGGGCCCTCAGAGCGGAAACACTTATATCTTGAGCTCCGGACATCCAAATGATGTGACGTAGACTTTGTTGGATTCCTATACGTGAGAGAGATCATTTGGCTTACTCCACTTGAGGTTTGGATGCCGTCGGACTGCGGTCAGGTTGGTTTGCTCACAAAACCAACCATGCCCCTGGAACGAAAAATCCAATAACTCACTGACAGGGCGTCTGATTGACGCACCGTCTGTCTCGTTGTTTTCTTCTTGATGAGATGGAACTTTTGGCATACTTTTCCCAAGTTTTGGTTGCTGTTGGATAGTGGCTGGGTTGGTTTGTACCCAAAATCCAACCGGGCCATTGGAACGGAAAAGCTGTTATCTTTCAGACTGGACGTCCGTTTGACGAACCGTCAGCGGCGTTGGTGATCACATTGAGAAACGGTCCCTATGTGTACACCCTATGAGAGTTCAGGGTACAGTTTAGTTACGACCGGGTTGGTTCATTCACGAAACCAACTGGGCCCCTGAAATAAAAAAGCTAATAACTCACAGATCGGGCTTCCGATCGACGCGCCGACTAATGCGTTGAGACCCCTATGACGAGGCGGTCCTTTCAGATACTTCTTCATGAGACTTTGTGATACATGGAGTATCGACCTGTAGCTCACAGAGCGGAACCTCCTAGAGACGAGCGTATGGAGTACGGAGACCATGTAGCTAGATAAGACCTGACAACTGCTTGACCGACTCGACTTGGAGTGAGTCGACTAGCCCAGTGGACAGAGCGCCCGGTATTTGGCGACAGACCCACAACAGACGGAGGGCCCGGTAGTCGGCTGCAGACCCACGGTACTCGACAACAGGAGTACATCTGTAGGCTATTAGGGGGAGCGCCCTGTATTTGGCGACATACCCTCAGCGGATGGAGCACCCGTTAGTTGGCCGCAGACCCGCGGTACTCGACAGGAGGAGTACCTCAGCAGTCTTAGGTTACTAAGCAATACCTCGGAGTCATGACAGGACCACTGTACACTTCAGAGACGGATCTCTACAGTAGTTATGGTTTCAATAATGAAAATCCAGGTTTGAGCTGAGACTTTTGACCTTTGTCTTTACCTCATGATTGAGATGGGTCACATGATAACTTAGGTATATGTATGGGATTATACTTGGGTAGTTTTATCCATTGATTTTATGATCTTGGTGTTTTACTCATGATTGAGATGGGTTTCTTGATAACTTTGGTATATGTATGGGCATATACCTAAGTAGAGGTTATCTATTGAGATCTTCTTTGTGGTTATCCTTGTTTGTTTTAGTGAGACCTTGAGGGTCTCGGGGTCCCTACTGAGTATCGTTATACTCACCCCTGCATGGGCTATGCCCGCACCTCATTGTGTTGGTTGCAGACGACGGGCAGTGCTGACGAAGGCCGAGTGTTCGAGGACTGGACGGTACCCGGAGGTGGACTACAGGACGAGTCAGTACCCGGAGGTGGACTACAGGACGAGTCAGTACCCAGAGGTGGACTACACGACGAGTCAGTATCCGGAGGTGGACTTAACAGCAAGACGACACTCAGATGAGGTTGACTGGCGAGAGAGTTGTGGAGGCTATCGGTACCTACCCTTCAGGTAGGATCCGTGGTGGACGATCCAGGAGCTGCGCCATCTGTACATACCCTTCAGGTAGGAACCGAGGAGGATGACCCATGATCTGCTTCCGTCCTTCCAGCTGTTGTCTTTTTCTGTTGTAATTTGTTCAGTTGTAGTTTTACTTTATTTTGGGTTTGTAGTCTGGCCCATTTACCTTTCAGCACTTCTCTTTGTACTTAGTGTTTTACTTCCGCTTATATTGTGTGGTGTTTTGTTAATTTTATAAAGTCAATGCCTTCCCAGTTATCGGGATTTACGCCTTTGGTGCTAGTCGCCAGCACCTAGCCTATGGAAGGCGGGCTTGGAGTAGTCACGACATGGGCCCCGAGGACAGGTCGTGACACGCACGGTTAGTGCACAGTTTGCCAAACCGTGTGGGATAATCTTGTGGCCACATAAAATAGGGTTTTAAAACCTAGGGTCACTCGGGCATGCCTCATTCCTCTCCAAATTCTCTCCCACTCAGAGCTCACTCAGGTTATTTAATTTTCAAGGATTGGAGGGGCTCTCCCACTCTATTTGGAAGCGCTTTGAAGTGGTTTCAAGGTCGTTTGAAGGTGTTTTCTCTCAGGTAAGTCAATTATCTTGGTTTCCTTGTATTTTCCTCTAGATCTACATCCCTATTTTTCATGGTTTTCTAGATCTACACATGTTCTATGTAGATATACTGTTCCGGTTTCCATGTATGTTGATTTTAAGGCTTGTGAATTCTAGGTAAAGGGATCTAGATAGGTTTTGGTGGTGTGTTCGCCGGATTTGAGGCGTGGTTGGTTGTGGGTCGATTTCTCGGGAACCCTAAAGGTAGGTGGTTCCTCTCTCAACTCCAATTGGTTAGATTTAATGGTTTTGGTTATAATTATTGTGTTTTACTTTGTATTAATTGTTTTTCGATGTGCGGAATTGATTGGATATCCCATGCGTGATGTTTTGGTGGATTTTTGGGAAAGGCGTTTTGTGGGTGAAATGGTGTTTTTTTGAGTTTAAAATGGATATTTTAAAATGGATTGACATGATTTACTTGGGAAAATAATTGATAAAAATGTTTTTCAATGAAGATATTATTTTATTGAAATGTGTTTTGGCAGGGAAAATTATTTGCAATAAATGGGCGATATATTGAAGTGGATTGATATGCAATGGAATTGGTTGGTTGCATGTGGTTGTGACCATGGTGGGTTATATTCTTGGTTATGGATCGATTGGAATGTTGTGTGGAAGTGGACATGAAGTACCACTATAAAAAGGGATGGATAGTGGATGGAAGGGCCACCATTAATGGTTAAGTGGGTGAGAAGTATAACTATAAAGGGGGATGTATAGTGGACAGAAGGGCCACCATAAAAGGATAAGTGGTTGGGAAGTACCACTAGGTGTGAATGGGTGAATGGGTTGGACGAAAGCTCCATCGTTTGGTTGTTTTGATTGTTTTTTTAAATGCTTTGCAAGGTGGAAATTGTTGTGCTAATGTGTACATGATGATAAGGCTCGGGGAATGGTTTTTTGGCTTTCCCTTGGTTGTTTGGTTTGGGTGAGATGTCTTGGTAAGATTTTTTCTGTCTTATGGTAATGGTTACACTTGTGAATATTTTATATAAACTATTTCGTATAAATATGCTAATGGTTTTATCCTAGTGGCGTGTGTAGGTAAGCCATTCAGGGGAAACCTACTGAGTTTTAGTAGTCACCCCCTGCTTTGGCACTTTGGTGTCTTTTTTGATGTTTTGTACCGTGACATGGTGGATGGTAAGGAACCATCCTCCTATAAGGGTGACCTGTGATGTCTTGGTGGACCTTGAAACTTGGAGCTTAGTGTAGAGCTGTGGTGGAATCATGGCACGTGGTGCTTTGTTGTTTGGTGTCCGTTGTAGTACTCTGATATTGTGTTGTTTGTCTTGGATTTGGGTTGTATGGTGGAAAAATGTGGATGTCTTTTGGGAATTCATGTAGGAATTTTTTATTGACATGCATAATATAGTGGTGGTTAATGGATGGGTTTTTTGGATTTATCATAAGGGAAAATCGTTCCCCAATTTGATCTTGAAACCCTCATCATTTATTTCATGCCTTTGGTGTCTTGGGAAGGTCACTTAAAGCCAAGTAACCCTCACTGCATCCTCAATCCAATGCGGTCAGGGCGGGGTGTTACAAGTGGTATCAGATAGTTCAGTCTTTTGGAGATGAATCTCAGATTTAGATTCCACATTCATTGTGGTATATTCCTTGAGTCGGTATAGTAGCATGGCTTAAAAATTTCAAAACATGGCATGTATTGCATAAAAGGACGTAGCTAACCCTGTTATGATGAAATTCAAGTTACCAAGGATTTGGATACATAAGTGTTTTGGAGAAACTTATTGGCATTGGATATCTCATTGTCGTGGGTGTAGCTAATGAGATGAGCATGGCATGCATGGTAGAAATGAATTCCCACTAGGATTCATATTTCATTGGGCAAAATTATTTATGGGATAAATTCAGAAATGGTGGGTTTTCAAATGTGTGAAATTGTAATGTGAATAAATTTGGTATTTTGAAAATGGAATGATTTTAAAATATTGTGAAACCTGGAAAATGTGGAAAGGTGGAATGCCTCATTGTGATAGTGTTGTGTAATGCGATTTGAAATGGGAATTCATGATGTCTGTGGAAGTGAGACTCATGGTTTAATGTTTTCTGTTTATAGAAATGGCACTAGGTAGCCGTCGTAGAGACCAAGAATATGTGGCTGATGAGAACATGGTTGCACCTGAGCCTCAGGTGAACCAGTAGTTACTACAGATTAACATGAAAGATATTCATGATGTTGAAAGTGGAAACAAAGTGGATGAACCAAGGCATGTGGATCATGTGGTTCAGTTTCAAAAGAAAAATCCACCCATCTTTAGGGTGATTTAGAGACAGAGAGGGCATAATCATGGTTGAATAGAATGAACATGATCCTTGAGTTCATGAGAACACCAGTAGAGTTGAATGTGTAGTTGGCCACATATATGTTGGATGATCATACCCTTTAGTTGTGAGAGTTGGCGGTTCAAGATGGAACATACCAGGGTATGACATTGTAAGTCTTTGAGGAATTGTTTAATAAAATATTCTACCCACATACGTTCATTATTCAGCGCAAAACTGATTTCTTCACATTGAAACAAGATAATATTTCTGTGATGGTGTATTAATTTATATTTATGAACTTAGTGAGATTTTCACCCGAGGTGGTGGGTAGCACGTTGTTGATAGCTTTTATCTTCGAAGCTGGTTTGAGGTAGGAAATTCGTTCCAAGATAGCGTGGTTTTGTATAGATGATTAGAAATAAATGGTGAATAGAGCCCCAATGGATGATCAGGATCTCTTGGGAGCTCAGTGTGTAGGATGTATGGTGGTAATAATGGGGAATAGTGGGAACTCTGTTTCTGGGATGAAGCGAAGGAGGGAGACTTATTCCCATGTTGGGAATGTGGCATATAATCTGACAACAGGATCTTTTAATCATCCTTTAAATCCCCAGAACAAGCCGGGATGTATTCAGTGTGGTTCTATGAGCCACATCAAGAGAGACAGTATGACACACCCTTGAGCATGTCATAATTGTAAGATGATGGTGCATATAGAGCATTTTTTTCAGAATTCTCGAAGGTTGAGTGCGCGTGACACTCCTCGTGGATCGTAGATATCGTATGCATCCATGGGACAGTGGCAGCAACATACCCCTCAGAAGCATTATAAATTGGGTAACGGTGATTCTCGTAATACCACGACACCTCAACAGTGTTATATCTACCATTGTGTCCACCTCATAAAAACTATGAACTTTTTTCAATATGGATCTGCACAGCATGCCTAGGGTTAGGGAAAATCATGTGCAAGCTACATGATTTGTTCCAAATAGGTCGTACAATCACACAATAGAAAACTCAGTTTTTGAATGGTTATGGCTAAACATCTAGGCTTTTATTGTGGGTATTTTCTCCAAAGTAGTTGGAGTTTTATAGTTACAAGATAATTTGGAAAACTGTTCATGCCAATCAAGAATCACATTAATGGTGTTAATTGGCCTTTTCTCCTCTATCATATTTCCTTCATTTTTCCTTTCCCATATCATAGTCGTGTTTATCATCATGGGTTACCATTTTCTTCTTCAAAGAGTGGTTTCTCTATCTCCTCCTCCCAACCTCAAATCATCATGTAGTTTTTGGTGTTTGATATGTATGTCTAAGGCCCTATATCTTTTAACTACTTATTTTCTTTTCCCTCGACTCACAAACAGCTAAATCTATGAAATTAATTTTCCCCTTTTTCATGGTGATTATCTAAAACACATATTTCTTCATTATTAGTTAGATTTTAAGGCTATGATAAGATGTGCCTATGTCTATGTCTACAAGGTATGTGTTGCATTCTTTTCTTTGGACTTCCATAGTGTTCGGTGGGGTGCGAATTTTGTGCACCAATGTGTTGATTGAGTAAAACCTCATCATTTATACAGTTTCATTTAATTAATTAATTAATTAAATCTTATTATATTTGTATAGACATGATCAATAGATACTATAAATGGTTTTATTCATGTGAAAGTCTTTAGAACAGTGGGAACATTAGGTCGAGGTGTCATTCTATTTTGAACAGATTTTTTTATTTAATTTTAATTGAAAAGATTAATTTTTTTGAATTTAATTGTACATATATATAAATTTTTTGAGATACAATAATGGTTTTAAATATTATATTATAATCTTATATCTTGGATCGAGATAGATTTTTCTATATGTTCTGCTGTAGTGTAATCATGATATTGGGCATTTCACAATATATATAGTCTCTAAGAGATGTTATTCATTGGTTGGGAGACATGGTCATCAGATTGAGGTGGCCCGGACATCATGATATTGGTGAGTCTTGTGTGATATTGGCTGAAATGGACATTAGTTTGAAAGATTTCGTAGTAAGGGAATGTTGTGCTGTAATTGATGTGGCTTAGGTTCTGAATTGTTGAGTTTTTCTCACATGTGTTCCCAATGAACTATTTGGAGTCATGTTCACACAAGTTGACTTAGATGATTGTGTTGGTACTGACCACTTGTGTGGGTAGACTCCCGCAGTTGTTTTATATTAGGTAATAAATTGTGGTGATTTCTAAAGAAATCCATGGTGATGGTGAGGAGACATCAGATAAAATGTTGGGGCTCTCCGTTGGGTGATAATGCTCACCATTCTTGAAGGAATTGGGCCATGATAATTTTTAGAGGATGGATGTATCCATTAAATGGGTCCTACGATACTAACATGATGATGATATTATTTTGAGAAATAGTATATTTATTCCTCAAGATGTCAGATAAGAAATGATAGATGCTTTTGAGAATGGGTCTAAGGGTCAAAATTCTGGATTAGTTGTCCCTTTGAGAAGTATGTTACATGAATTGTACATGGGGTGTCAATTGGAACATAATGAAGTGTGAATTTACTAGAGGTGGAACCATAGGGTTCACCCAGACTATAAAAGACAAGGGGATTCTTTAAAATATGGGTGAAATATCCTATCCTCCACAGACCTCAAATATTGGATGATGTTGGTGATAACCTTTTAGTGGATGTTGAGCACCAAGAATGTTTATGTTTATTTTAAATTCATGCACTTATTTCATTATTTATTATCTATTGTCACCTTCTTAATCACAATTTTATGGTAGGAAAACATTGGTGGTGACCTACTAAGACTCTTTCTCACACCCTACATAGTCTATTAAGGACATGTCTAGACTTCATTATTTTGAGTTTAGGTAATGGTTTTGGATCTACAGCTGGATCCTAGGGGTTGTGTTGGCTTGTTATGGATGGAACAGGTCATGGAAGTTCCACAATCAGTTGGAGTTTTATTTTGTCTCCTTTTCAATAACATCATTCTTCTTATTCGTATATAATGATGTTTCTCCATAGCTCACCCTTTTCCTTTTATTTTATTGTATGGCCTGTATTGGTTTCATGTCATGTTTTTTATCTTGAAAAATCATGTTGATATTTTAAATTCTATGAATGGAATATATTTAGATTTTCATTAATATATATTGTGCTTCTTCCATGGAAGGGTTGTTGATCTTGTTTGTTATCACCTTCTATAAGGCTTTTATAAATATTTTGACCATTTTTATAACATCACTAGTGGTTTTAGTCTCCCCGCGACAACCTCCTTACACCCACACTACTATTCAGCAACCATTGGTGTTCGAGGAGGCACGATAATGGCCTAGTGTAACTCCACCCGTTGCACTAGTCATGTGTAAATTCAGGATGGTACACTACATTTCACATCAATGGGGTTGTATATACACCATTTAAATAAAATTCAATGTATAAAATTACAATATACCTCAATGAAATGAAATCGAGATGATAAATGTTTCATTATGATTCATATTGGTTGATCATGCTTTTCCCACCTATATTCTAGTTTAAAATATATTTTTAACATATTCTAGAACAAAATTAATATTTCTAATATAATATATGATCATTTAATAACATCTTATTACCCATTAGTTTATAACCATCAATTATTTTTATAATTTTTACGATAATTTCCATGTTTTATCATGTGTGTTTTGTTATTAATGACATGGTACTTGCACATTTTATATATTCATATCATCGGTAGAATAATAATCAGGACGTAATTATCATATTATTTACTTCAATTGTAATTTTAAAACCATTCAAGATTGATGGTTATGCAAATGAATCATGTTGTGATCAGGGAGATGACAGGTCATGCATACGCATGAGTAACATTTCGATTTTTTGATGATCATTAGAGAATGATGGTAAGAAATATTTTAACATTTCAAAATTATAATAATATCATAATATAATACTATACAAAAATATATATCATCAATTGTTTTTGGTGATTAATGAAAGTTACATCGCTTCAGTAAGGTGGTATTCTGCACTTACTAGAATGGTGTTATCATCATTACATGAGTGATAAGGAACGAAACAAAATTATATAAACACACACACACACACATATATATATTATAAGTATTCTAGCTGATTACATCACATAATCAGGAATTCCAGTCAAAAACTCACTTCCATTAACATGGAGCATATTTTCTAGTTTATTGTTTTAGATAATTTAGATACAATACATACATGACATTTTATATTTATACAGAGAAGATAACACAAAAAAGTATCCATTTCATCTAAAATATAAAACATTACATATAAAACATGTTATCTTGGAAAAGTTTTCATAACATATCAGATGGATTTATTATGTTTCTTAAAAATATGTATAACATATGAAAATAATTTAAAAACATATAATTAGCACAAAAATCATAGTAACAAATATTAAAATAAGGAAAGAAATCATTAGTCCATGAATACTTTTAAATGCATGAAATCATTTTAAAAAAGTCATTCTTGTCATGCATATTTACTTAATGTGTAAAAATTTATATTTCCATGATATTTACAATAAATGTAATGAAAAAAAATAGAACCATAATGGAATATTTAGGGTTAACATACATAATATTTTATTCCTCTCAAATACCTTATAATTTGTTACCCTCTTGGATATAATACAATGTTACCTTCACGACTACCGTACTGTGTAACCATCATTGTTACACATAGAATAACCATATGAATGACCTACAATATACACATGACCACTGAATTGGTGGGAGATATAGGTCCCACCATATGTTATTAAAAATTCCGAGTAACTAGTTCATAATAATATTATAGGAATAATTTCATAAAATGATTTCTTTTGAATTTGTTGAAAAAATTAAAAGATAATTTTAAAAGAAAAATCCATAAAAAAATCATATAATTGAAGTGATCCATAATTTAGTTGATGGAATATGCATATAAATTTTAAATAAACATAATTAAATATAATATATAAAACATTTTTCACAACAACACTTTCAATTAAACATATATAATGGAGTAGAAGGTTACCCCAAAGAAGGGAAATCAGGTTAAGAATTCACTTACATCCAGTTCTGATTACATAAAACATGTTTAAAACACATGTATAATTGTTTAAATAGTTCAATTATTATCAAAATAAAACATATTAATTTTTATAAAACCTTATATAATAATTTCATAACATCATTTGTCAATTTATTTTTGGTATTTTCTTCTTCCAATTTTTTTGGGTGCGTTCTTTACATCATTTCCATGGCTGGTATCTATTTGATTTTCTTGTCATATAAAAATGAAAATACATAAGTTTAATGAAACATTATTCATATGTTTCTATAATATTAACTGATTCCATAAATAGTTATGGTTTTATTTCATGAGGATGAATCATTAGATAAATATATAGTGATATCTGTTTATATCATTTTCACAGTTCACTGAAAATCACCAACTGGCTTCATTATATAACATAATATTTTTTTTATATGTTAACTAAAAAGAATGAAAGAGGATAAATAATACACATTAAATAATTTATCAACGATTAATATGGTTTTATAACAAGTTTTGAAGGTATTAAGGGAAATTTAAAACACATCATCAATGATTTTGGAAAATCGACACAACATGGATGGTGTATTTATACGAGAGGGAGGATATGATGTATGTTGATGAATTTTTTCATAAAAATTATAAAAATAAAAAATATATTATATAAATGACATGTCATGCCTATTGTGAAAGTAATATGAATAGATTTTATGAAAATAAAACAATAGAAAGAAAACATAGTAAAATAAAAGGGGATCACTATCTCTTGATCTCTTCTCCATGAGATCCTCATTACGGCCCTTAGTTTTGGCCTTTTGGGGAGACCAAAAGTTATTGGATGTGGGGGAGGTTCTTTGGAAGAGTATTTTTTAGATCATTGAGATGGATAATGTCTTGGGTGGTGTGATAGGATGGGGTGAGGGTTGTATTTATGGTGTAGGAGTGGATGGGTTTTACATTATTTTAATCATTGGTTTAATATTTTTGCTAAAGACTACGAAAAATATTGATTCATGTGACCCTAAACATTAATAAGTTTATGTGGGTTCAATACAATGGCCATTTACATCATCCATGACTCAATAAATATGCATATATTCATTTATGTTACACACTTTCTTAATTATAGTATTTAACTATTCACCTAAAATCAGGTATTTCAGAAAAATCCCAAAATATCACCCTAAACATTTTTAGATATTTATAAAAAAATAATGAAGATCATTTTTTGAAAATAATTTTCTAAAAATGATTAGTTTACTTTTTAAATAAAATCATATTATATTCCAAAAAATAACATTTTTAAAACTATGAAGATTTTATATCGGCTTGAAATTTTAATCAAGATCTCATTATCTTATAACTATAAGAAATTAAAATAATAATATGATTTATTAAAAATAATAGTCATATTAATTTTTACATTATTATTCAAAAGGGTATTTTACTAAACTATAGAAAACTTGTTTGTATATTAGACTCAAAATATTATACTAATCACAATCATAGATGTCCATTTTTCAAAATTCAAAACATGGAAGTAGAAAAATTATGTTTAACAGCTAGTTTATTACTATATACATAAAAAGGTATCATCAGGTAATGGAAAACTGTTTCATGAATATAAAATTAATTATAAAACCATTGGGTGTTACATTCTCCCTACCATTTAGAAATTTCTTCCTCACAATTTTATTTAATTATTAATCAAGTGAGGGTACCTTTCCCTCATAGAATTTTTAGATTCCCATGTTGATTTTTCAACCATTTGGTTTCTATAAAAAACCATTACCTTTTATGTTACCTTATTCTAAAATACATTCTCACTATGATCAAGAATATGAATATGTTTTTCATTATAAGAAATATTATCTTCCAAGTGAAACTCTTCTTGGATCAGTACATGAGATGAATCTTGAACATACTTTCTCAACATAGGAACAAGAAAAACATTTTGTACCTGAGACAAACATGGAGGAAAATATACCCAGTTAAGGACTGGTCCAATAGTATCTAGAGTTTAATAAGGTCTAATTAACCATGTTCATAGCTTTATTTTATTACCAATAAAATTGACACTATTTTTTCATGAGATTCTATGAAAAACAAGATAACCTACCTCAAAAAAATCTTTCCTCCTATTAAATGCATAACAGTCTGCCTTCTGAGAGCTATCCTCATGTGTTGATAGATAATCTTTACTTTCTCATCCAATTCCTCTACTAGTTATAGTCCCATCAAAACCTTTTCTTCAACTTTATCCCAAAAATCAAGAGTTCAACACTACTTCCCATAAAAGTTTTCAAAAGGTGCCATCTATATACTATAATGAAAACTTTTATTATTAGAAATCTCAACTAAAGAAATATGTTGATCCCAACTTCTTTGGTATCTATTGAACATGCTCAAAGAATATACTACAATGTTTTAATTGTTCGTTTGGACTAATATATTATTGAAAATGAAAATATTTACTGAAAATTAACTCCATTCCCATTGAATTCTAAAGGAATTTCCAAAAATTATATGTGAACATGGGATCCCAAAGAGATAAAATAGAAAGAGGGACTCCTAGTAACATGAAAATATCATTGAGGTACAGTCGAGAAAGATAATCTATTATCATTGAATCTTGAACAAGATACAAATGTGATGATTTAGTTTTTTTTTCAACTATAAGCCAAATTGAATTATTACCTCAATATGTATTTGGTAGTCTAACAAGAAAGTCCACAGATATAGTTTCCCATTTCCACTCCATCACTAGTATCTGCTGAAGAATCCACTTTTATAACTTCAATTGTACGTTCACTTACTGATAAGTCAAACATTTCATAAGAAAATGTTCAATATCTCTTTTCATTCCATCCCTCCAGTAATACTACATAAGGTCTCTTTAAATAATTGTGCTTCTAGGATGAACAAGAAATGGAGAACTATGAGTTTCTCACAATAATTATTTCTTCACATGAGAATCACCAGCAAGCAAAATCTTTTTACAAATATTAAAACACAATCTTTATCAAGGATATATTCTTGTAACATACCCATTTTAAACAATAACAACATTTTAGTATCTCTTAGTATTCCTTTTTTCACTTGGTTAACTCTGTCTGATAATAATGACTACACTGACACCTGAAACAAAACAGAGGTATTTCCTGCACAAAAAACTTCAATGCCAAGATTCAACCTATCATTAATCAAGGTATCATGTAAGAAACATAACTTGTTTAATGATGAATGATGCTTTTGACTCAAGGTATCTGACACATTATTCAATTTTATAGGATGGTAATTTATCATTCAATCATAATACTTTATGAGTTCATACCATCTAATTTTCCTCATGTTTAATTCACTTTGAGTGAACAAGTACTTAAAAATTTTATGGACAGTATATATTTTACATTTGGATGTATATAGATGATGCTTAGAAATTTTCAAAGAAAATCCTCAACTGATAAATACAAATTGTGTGTGGGAGTATTTAACTCATGGGGTTTAATTTTCCTTGAATCATAAGCAATTTCCCGATTATTCTGCATTATAACACAACTATGTCCTGTCAATGAAGGAACAATATAGATGATATAATCACCATGTCTAGAAGGCAGAGACAAAAATAGAGCATTCACTAATCTCTTCATCCATTCCAGAAAACCAATATCACATTCTTCTGTGGAAATAAATGTTACCCCTTTTCATGTTAACATAGTTAGAGGCCTAGATTACTATGCAACGTTTTAAACAAACTGTTGGTAATAACTTGCTATTATAAGAAATCCCCAAATTTATAGAACATTTTAAGGCATATTCCATTCATAGAACACTTATTTTGGAAGGATTAACATTTAATCCATCATTATTTATGATGTTCCCTAGAAAGGAAATCAGTTGCAACCAAAAATCAGAGTTGCTGAATTTTTTGTATAGTTTCATTTCAATATGTTTTGAAAAACAACAAGTAGATATTTTTCATGATCTTATTTACTTGTTATAAATTCCAAAATTTCATCAATAAACACTACGCCAATAATATCCATGATCTTATAAAATATTCATTTCATATTATCCATGAATTTAAAAGGTTAATTATTTAACCCAAACAATATAATAAAAAATTAATAATGCCAATTTTTATTATGGAATGTAGTATTAGGGATGAATGCTTCATATAAATTCAATTGATGGTACCCTGAACACATGTAATACATTAAAAAAATACTATGCTCCTTAGAGGTGATCAAAAAAATCATCAATATGAAGAAAATGTTTCATTTTTTAACCGTTTTGTTATTCTAGTCTCTATAATCAATGAAAAGTCTCAAGGAAGAACATTAAATTTAAATGAAAAAATAGGATCACCCCATTGGTAATGTGCTTGGAAAAATGTTGTCTCCACCATGAAATTCATTCAAATGTTTTGTCAACTCAATATGTTCTACTTGAGAGATTCAATAAAGGGATTTTCAAATTGTCTTAGCATCAGGAACTAATTGAATTGTGATTTCTACTTCCCAATCAGGTATAAAAATGGATAACTCATCAGAAAACACATCAACATATTTAATTACCACTAACACATTATTTATCTGTGTTTCCCTAATTTTCAACAATATGAGAATGATAACATTCATTTCCATCATTCAATAGTTTATTATCTTCATGATTTTTGTCAATTTTATGGGTTCATTCTTGAATAAAACTCACTTTTTTAAAAAAAATTCATTAGCACTACAATCAATCATATCATTATAAATAGAAATCAAATTCATAACCAGAATTTAATCAAAAACTACTATGGAAAAAACATCATGGTTTTCAGAAAAATTATTTCCACAAACAATAATAGAAAGATTCTTATAATTAAACCTTGTTGTAATATTTCCCCAAGGTGTTTTAACAATAATTTACATTCTCATTTTTTGAGTTGATATTTCCAAACTACTAGAACATTTCTCAGAAATAATGATATGTGTAGACCCTCTATCAACCAAAACATTAGATAATTATGAGTAAACAAACTTGGTACCTAATACAACATTATTTTATGGCCCGACTTCTACTGATGTAGTCCCAAACGATCTCCCTACACCTTTCTTCTTATAGTCTGGCTTCTTTGAGTCATTCAAATCTCACTTTGGGAAGGCATTTTTATAATGAGTCATCTCACCACATCTAAAACATATTATAGTTTTCTTATCAGGGTTTTTTTAGTATAATTTTTATTATAATAATGGGAAATATTTCCAAACATACCAAATCAGTAACAATTCATGACTTTTGTAAAGAATTCCATAGGGTGATTTTTACACACTTTTCACATACTAGAAACAAAACATTCTTACCATCAGATTTCAGTGATTTATTCTTACACATTTAATGCCATCTGGACTTCTTCGACTCTTTATTACCAAAGTCCATGTGCTCATCAGAAACCTCCATTTATACCCTTTCAAAACATTATATAATTTTTTTTAACTTTTGAACTCATGGGAAAACAATGACCATTAATATATTGGACTCAAACCTGAGTTAAAAAGTTTGAATTGGAAATCATGATCCAGAATCCAATTTTGAGGATACCTTGCAAGTCGAGCGAATTTATCTTCATACCATCCCACTAAATCATACTTCTTATACTTAATTACAAGGAATTTCTTCTCTATACTATATCTAAATACCATTTTTAATATTTTTTAAGGAAAATTATTTTAAATTCATCAAACTCTAGGGCTTCAATATCCTCCTAATCCAGGATATTCATGACCATTGACCACTACCAATGTGCTTCACCATCGATATGATAAATTGAAATACATAGCATGGGATTATCTAAACATCCTAGATAATGGAAAATGTATTTACGGTATTTAATACATCCTTCAGTTGCTACTGGGTTAGATGATCTACTAAAAGGAGGAGGGTGTTAATTCATAAAATGTTCCATTTTATTCATTTTTATTTGGTGGTAGCTCTGGATGATCTCTTTGATAGATTCCGAAAATATTTTTTCCCTATTTCACATAATCAATTTCTATCATCAATTTCTCAGTTCCATTCCCTTCCATTCTAGGCCATATATTATAAAGGATATTGTTTTGTTGTTTCATTTCTACATCTTCTTCCCTATTTATTCTGAAAAAAACCATTCTGAACAGACATATATTAGTCTAAGAAACATGGTAATAATTAAATTCTATAACATTTAAAATTAACTATATCTTAAATATCTTTTATGGTATTCTTTTAGCACCATATTAACCCCTAATGTTATCTGAACCATCCTCTGATGCCAACAATATGGACCAATACTTATTACATTACATAATCATGAATTTTAATCGAGAACTCACTCTATTTCACATTGATGATATTTACAGTTTAGAGTTTTATAGAATTGGGATATAATAAACACATAAAATACCAAATTTATATGTAGTCAATATCCAAAAATATGTATGTGTTTCATCTAAAATATAAGACATTTAAAATAAAACATGTTTTCTATGACAAATCTTCATAACATTTAACATGAATTCATTCTTTGTATTAAACAACCTTATAATATTTGAAAAAAATGTAAAAAATTGGGATGAGAAAAAAATTCTCAGTAAGGGATAAAAAACGTAATGAAATCATTAGTCCATAAACACTTGTAAACTTATGAAATCATTTTCAAAAAGACATACTTGCACAAATATATAAATATTTTTTGAACTATGATATTTCAATAAGATTTCCAAAAAAATAAGAACATAAATAGAAACAACTAGTTAGATTGGGGAATGAATTATATAATTTTGTAGCCCTCCCAGGTAACTTATAAATTAAAATTCTCACAGCTACCTTACATTGTAACCCTCATGACTACCTTATTGTGTAACAATCACAATTAAAAATGGTGTGACCATATGTATGACCTATAATACATATATACTAATTACATTGGAGGGAGATAATATCCCACCATTAGTTATAGTCATTTTCCAAGAACCTAATTATAAAAAATTATTATTTTCATAAAGAACATAGCTTTTGAATTTTTTAAAACAAAATTTCAAAAGATGGTTTCAAAATAATTCCCATTTACAAATTTCATATAATTTTCGTGATAATAAATGTAGTTGATGGAATATTTATATACATTATAAATAAACATAATTCAAAATTATATTAACACAATTATTCTCAGAAAAAATTATAATACAACATTAAAAATGAAGGAGAAGGTTAACCCAAAGAACAAAAATTGAGTTATGAATTGCAATACATCAGGTTCTTTATACATAAAAAATGTTTGAAAATCATGTATAATAGTTTAAATATAGTAATTAATTTCATGAAAAATGTATATTCGTTTTTATAAAACATTTTATGATCCTTTCATAACATAATTTCCCCATTTATTTATTAATATTTCGGTGCTTCCATTGTTCTGGGTGCATTCTTTACATGATTTCTATGCCCGATTCATATTTGATTTTTTGGTTGAATGGAAATTAAATTTCAGAAGTGGAATGAAATTATATTCAGATAATTTATGAATATTAAATGAAAACATATATATTTTTGGTTTTACGGTATTGTGATGAATCATTAGATAAATCTTTAGTGATATCAGTTTAGATCATTTTGGTGGTTCATGGATTATGACAGACTAGTTTCATTATATAACATAACGTAATGTATATATGTTAAATAAAGAAAATTAAAGAAGATATATTATAAAAATTGAAATATTTTTCAACCGTTAAAATGGATTTATAACCAGTTTTGATGGAATTAAAGGATATTGAAATCACATTGTCTCTGATTATGGTAGATCAACACAACATGTACAATGTATTTATATGATATGGAGGAGATGAAATATGTTGATGAATTTGTTCAAAAACATGATAAAAATACATATTATATATTATAATGTATATTTCATGCCACTTATATAAGGTAAGGTGATGATATTATAAGAAAATTATATAATTAAAAAGAGAACATAAGAAAATGAAAAACGATATTTACCTATTGATCTCTTACCCTTAAATCATCCACATGGCCCTTGGTTTTGACCTTTTGGTCAGACCAGAAGGTCTTTGACATAGGGGAGGGTCTTGGGAAGATTATTTGGTAAAACATACCCATGATAACTGGTTGATGGATTGAGAGAAAGAGGGGTTGAGGGTTGTATTTATAGTGGAGGAGGGGAGGGGTTTTACATTATATTAATCATTAGTTTAATATTTTTTATAAAATTATCAATAGAAATGATTCATGTGACGCTAAATAGTAATAATTGAATGTGAGTTCAAACCAACATCCATTAACATCAGCCATGAATAAAATATGATGTAGAAATAAATTTATTTATAAGATTTTGTAAATAACTATATTTCACTATTCACCAAAAAATCATGTATTTCTGAAAAATCACAAATATTAACCTTAACCATTTCATGATGTGTGGAATTACAAAATGAAATCCATTTTTGAATACTATTTTCTAATTATTATTTATTTAATTTCTAAATAAAATAATATTTTATGCCAAAAATATCAATTTTTAAGCTGTAACTAATTTTATATCTCCATTAAAAATTAATCAAGATATCATTATATTATAACCTAAAAACTAAAATATTTATATGATATACTATTCAAAAGGGTCATGTTACTGTTCACATTACTAATCATAAGATTATGTCACTATTCACTATAAAAAAGTTGGTTCTATCAGACACAAAATAACTTACTGATCACAACCATAGATAAATATGTTACAAAATTCAAAACATAGAAGATGAAAAATTGTCTTTATAGGATATTTTATTTCTATATACATAAAAAAATTCATTAGGTACAGACTAAGTGTTCCATACATTTCAAATTATTTTTTAAACCATACAGTGTTAAACATATATTCTTACTAGAATGATAAATAAGTAACTAATATAATTAATATTTCATTTTTCACATATAATAATTAAATTTATCTTTATCACCTTCCTTGTGATACATTAGTGAAAGGAGAATCACATCACTTCATGAGGTTGTAGTATTCCATACAAACGAGTGATGTTATCATATTTTGTATATATTAAATGACAATAAGATATATATGACATAATAACTCAACAGATTTATTTATTTTATAAATATAATATTTATTCTTTATGTCCATTAACATCCCCCACCATAATATGGGGATATCAACGATCAGACGACATCAGTTTGCAAGGGGGCAGTCTGTCGTACACACTACTTATAATTTCATAAAATAGTTAATTAAAGTGGATATTGATTTAGGTTTTCAAAATGTAACAAAAAATAATAGTATATTGATGATATTTAGTTGGTTATATAATTTTGGTTTAATAATAATTTAATTAGATGAATAAATAAGTAAAATAAAAATTCTCATTAAAGAAAATTACCTCTTCTATGGGTACCCTCATTCAGATTGCACAAAATACATTCTATATTGGATTTATGAAAAAAATAATGATCCTATGATGATGATAATGTATTTGGAAGGTTATTTTTTCATGAAATTTATTATCAATATAGGAGTTATGGGGTGTCCTTTTATATAGTTTTATCATTATGTTTTGGAAAAAAAATTAAAAAAATTGTATGTTTTTTTAAATTTGTCTAAATAGTTGAATCGCTGATCCCTCCTTTTCACTAAAACAATAATTTTTTTATATTTTTATTATTATTTTATATTTACATTATATTTTAATGTTATATTATTTTTTTATGTTTATATATAAATATATATATAAATAAATCAAAATGTTTCAGCATAATATATCTCTTATTAATTAATGTGACATTTCTAGCCAATAAAATATAAATTAGAAGATGAATATAAATGAAACATAAAACATTGATTAAACATATACTGATTAGTCCAAAATAAAAAAAGTATTTCTTAAAAAATGTTGATGAAAAATAATTATTCAGCTTTCTAATACACCAACTAGAGACATAAAAATGATTCGAGTTCATGTCATTTCTTGTCTATAAAACATAAAAATTAAGACCAAAATAAATGAAAATTTTTATCATTGATTAAGAATATAATAATTAGTCAAATATATAAATAATTTATTAAAATATTTTGATGAAAATAATTTAAAAACTTTCTAATCCACCTACATGAAATTTTAAAACGGTTTAAGAACATGATTTTACTAGCCTATAAAATATAATCTATAAGACTAATGTAAATGAGAATTTAAACATTGAGTAAAAATATTAGATGTATTCGAAAATAAATATGCACATCTGAAATAAAAATGATGAGAAAAATATTTATAAACTTTTTAATCCACCTACATGAAACATATAAATGATTCATGTACGTGACATTCCTAGATTATAGAATATAAAATATAAGACCAATATCAATAAAAACATAAGCATTTATTAATCATATAATAAGTTTTCAGTGTTTTTATTTTAATTTATATGGGTCTTATAGTTTATATTTTATAGGCTTTAAATGTCATGTATGTGGCTTTGGATCCTCCTCGATGTTTCTTCTTTTTGATCTCACATCCGAGTATCTTTTCATACATTCCATTAATTTTAATTTATTTATTTTATTTATGAAACACTTTATTTTCAATAACTTTTTAGATTTTTAATCTATCCGTAAAATTTAATTTACATTTTTTACTGTATAGTTTGTATGCTGTTAATGTTATCTAAACTAAATTTAATAATTATTCATTTGTTTCATGTAGTCGAATTTGAACACTGTCAAATATAATCATTGGATAATAAATTAATGAAAACTTAAACAATGGATAATCATATAAGATGGGATTATAGTAATAATAGAATCTTCATTTCAATAGACATAAAACATATAAATGAACATTTATAATCAATGTCTATGTCTATGGAGAGGAGATTCAATCCCACATATTGGTCTGCAAATAGGACGTCTGAGTTGAGTTTGTTGTGAAGTCTGATGACCCGAAAATGGATGATCCTTGGGCATTGGAACATCGACTGTTCCATCCACCACATGTGTGTTAGTGGGAAGAGCTTTCAACTACATCTCACACTGCCCATTTTTGCTTCTCCCACTAGTGGGGTAGAATGACCTACAATCAATATAGTGGATAAATAAGACTTAAATGGAACTATACCCCAAAGATGAGATGGATATGGACCCCAAGTCTATGATAGATATAGGCCCCAAGCCTGTGATGGATCTCGACCCCAATGCTGCGATGGTTTTGGACCCCCCATATGGAGATAACTATGGATATCCTATCAAGAAAGATGGTTCTCATGCCACCTATGGCGCATCTAGAATATGTCGAGGATGTACTATTAGAGGAATGACCTCTTCTTGTTGAATAGGTGAGGCCTCACATGAAGCATGACACCGTCTATGTCATTGTCATTATGGATCCTAAGCACTAGAAGGATCTGCGGGATGTTCCTCCAGGGAAGGAACCTCCTCTCTCTAGGATGGATGCTAGATGATTATCATAGAATGTGCACGATAAGATGACCTCAGCTCCAACAATTCATCATAGATGGCTACCCAGCTAATTACCCCCTCCTCCACTTCATCACACTTGAGAACATGATTCTTGGGGTGACATCCCTGTAATGCGTTTCAAAATGAATTAGAAAATAGTTCAATAAACAAACTAATGGGAATTTATTGACTAAGAATTATATGACTCTCTCTACTGTGTCGGGTAAGATACAATAAATAATGTATTCTATACCATTTCCTATAATCAACTTGATCCCAATGAAATGATTAATTTTTAGGTACACCCTAGATATGAAATTCACCATGTCTACGCCTGATGTTGAGAAAGAAGGAATTTACTCACCACAAATCCTCATCCTACCTCCATGTCAACTTCACCCTATGAAGCTGCTCTATCCTTCTTGGCGTAAATGGAACAAGTTGAGTATATCAAAATCCTCACATGACTTTTTCAGGATGCTTCAACTCGATAATATGGAAGTGAATGAGGGTCACTATAGCCATATCAACTTCAAAACCTACAGTGCAGTATGGTGGCAATTGGTCCATAATAGTCCAGTATAGAAGCCATGAAATCTGAAATGACATGTTACCCATATCAAAAGAATCCAGTTACTAAAATCTAAAATTGAATCTATTATTAAATTTTCTAGAAAATGATAGATTCTATATACATACATTTTCTGATAAGAGATAGTCCCATTGGAGCCGATATAAGTGCAATGGTGTCTCAGAACCGCATGGAAATTGGTTCTCTAACACCACCAATAAAATAAAACATATATTGTGACAATTAGGGAGAAATTATAGTCAATAAAACCCAATATCATCATAAATGAATATAAATTATTGATCATATCAGTGTCCAAATATTGCGTCAATTAGCACAACCATCTCGATCGACAGACTAGAAAGACTAGGGAGAAATGGGTGTATGTTCTCTCATTCACACATATAAAGAAGTATGGAACATCCCATAAGAATTGTGTGGTCCCTGTGGGATAGTCTGTATAATTCTTCGTAAGTATATGCCATGTAGGAAGATACCTATTTGTACATCTATGCCCGATCAATGTCTTCTAGTAGCGGTAGATACATCATGTGCACATGCATCCCCAAGTGATCAGTACACATGGTCCCTCCAATGACTTGTAATATATATTCATGGGCATAACTCATGAGAGTCTTCTTTCCAGTATCATCAGCTAAATGTGGAATCTTCTCCATTGACCAAGGCATAGATATAGATGCTCCACCTGTAGCACTACGGTTGGAAAAAAATTCTAATCCTACTAATTAGTGAGAAAGGTCAGGCCAAGATGCATGAGTTGGTCCAATAATGGCTCCCCCCTTGATAGGAAGACCTAGAAACATTACCGCATTCAGGAGGTTGATGGTAACCTATCCCTCATGTAGGTGGAATGTCTGTGTCTCTGGTATCCACCTCTCCATGATGGTAGTAAGAAAGAGATGGTTAAAAAATTTGAATTCTGAAATGGCAATGCCATAGAAGCTAGCATGGTGAATGTTTGGTCTAATGGAATTTGAGGCTCCCTATGAGGGATATGGTGTGCTCGACACAAACTGATCGATCGGTCCTCACCACCCTCTTGTATGACCGGGTAAATATGGGTATCCTGCTGAGTGAGTACTATTGTATAATCTATCATCATATAATGAAATTAAATTAGTCATAAATGTAAACTGTGAATATAACATTATGGTCAGTAGAATGTTATGACATTTATAATCAAATATACACCATGTTTATTCACTTTATTTTATGAAGATTTTTTCCCAATGGAAAGTGACATTTCTTCATGTTTTTCAAATAATATTACTAACTTGATGTTAAGACATTTATTTAACTAGAAAATGGTGTTTTGTAATATATGGTATTAAATATATATATATATATATATATATATATATATTTTTTCATTGATATTTCAATGTTTATTAGAAAATGGGTTTCTCTGTAATTTATGTATGACTGTATAAGTGATGGCATGCTTCATTATTATTTTGACACATGTACATCAGATTCTGTAAGACTAACATATCATCAAGAAATAATTTGTGGGAAATGAACCATGATGTAGTAAGAATATTGACAACGATGATGGTGACAAAATAAAATCATTCCATCACTATCGCCGTTGAAAATATTCCTCCTCCATCAAGGTTAATTTCCCAAAAAATCAATCTTGATGTTCAGTTAGGGTTGCATAATCAGTTGTAATAACCATTATTATCAGTTGTGTAATATAACAAGCTCCATTATTAGTTTTTATAACCTGATAATAGTAGTACATACAGGTAAAACAACAATCCATATGTCGAAAAAAATTTCTGATCAAGATTATCATAGTGTTAAAAATATTGAAAAATATGGTTGATCATATAATCATTATTATTCTTTAATTTTATAACATATTCTCATAAAATAATATACGATACTATTATTTTGTAATATAAAATACTATTCTAATATCAGTCACTTAATTTTTAGAAAACCATAGGAAAGGTAATATGTTTTTTTGGTTTAGGGTTCATATTTTAGATTATTGGATTTAGAGATCAGAGTTTCACATAGTGAATTTTGGAGTTAGGTGTTTGGATTTTTTGTAAGGTTTTAGGGATTAGGTTTATGATTTTTGGGTTAGGGTTTAGGTTTTAAGGTTTATGGTTATGAATTTTGAGATTAAGGTTATGAGAAGATGTTTTTGGGTTTTGTGTTTTGCTTTTGGTTTTTGGGGTTTTCAAACCCGAGGTAAAAAGAAGAGATATCAACATATAATTTACAATATGAAAAAAACTCACATTGAAGAAAATACATCACTATGGATGAGGGTGTGAACTCAACCAAACAATGTTTGAGAATTGTTTCTCATATTACCATATTTATGAAAAATGTTTCATCTCAAACTATATCTATTTTCTTGAGGCCAGTCCATATCATTTCATATCCTACTAGACTTTGGTCTCCAATGGGGACACAACCGATTGATATTAGGTATCACAATCAGCTGGCCATTGGGAATTGGGAAATAAAAAAAACTACCCAATAGGTTCCCATGGTGCAACGTAATAGTTATCAATGGTTCTCATCTGGTACACTAGATCAACATATGCATCACATGATATGTTCACAGAGGCAAATGATATTATGGCCTGTGTGCATGGAAACCATATAGACTAAATAATTCCACATTGACATTGCCTCATTTCTAATAACACCACCAGTTTTTTATCGATGCTATTTGTGATGGGGAATCAATGCTCTTGAACAACAAATTCAGAGTATTCATGTATAAAATGTTATACATTATAATAAGAAGCTTCTTCAACATTTTTTTTCATTCTCTCATTAAATGTGTCATCCATACCATAGCCCATATTGTATTCTATTTGATGAATGTTTTTTTCTAACAACAATGTACATCCTTCCATGATATAATGTATCTTGAATTGGGCATGTTATAGGTAATTTGTGAAGCCCTTTGATGACACCACTGATGCAGTCCACAATATTTTTTGTCATGAGTCTGTACCTCTCCCCCCACGTCATATTACAATGTCTATTTTTTTGGAATCAACATCATATAATCATAAACATATTTATTATCATGTTGGATTTGTTCAAAAATTTATTCAAACCACCATTGATCCAACTCATATTCTACAAAGAATAGATGATATTTCACAAAAAATAGTTTTATCATTACGTTGATATAGTAAACAATAACATAGACAATGTGTACTAAGCCACGTGATTACCTTCTTCATCAGTTTGTTGTGGAATGTTTTATTCACATTGCTAGAAATGTGTCTAATGAATAACCGATATATGATTTTGGGTATCTACATGAATCAGGATCTGCATTGATTGCCTCATTAAATGCCCAATACCGATCACATACAAACAAACACCCCTAATGTCGTTGGAATGGATGCTGATACATGCCAAAAAACTCCAAGATTCATATTTTTATTTCTCTACAATTGAAAGGGTAAGAGAATGAGGTGAACAGTTTCAATCATAGTTTTCTTCAATGAACCATACACCCTTCTATTTTCTATATAAAAATGTTCCATCGATTTGAATTAACTGTTGGTTGAAATTAAATGTAGAGATAAAAGGAATGAATTCCCAGAACAACAGATGAAATAGAACACGAGATGGATCAAATCGGTTATCTTGAGATAGTTTCTCATTTTATCATGATGGAATGCATGTTCGTTATGATGCCTTAGTATGTCTAGAAGTTGTGGAATCACCCGAAACGAGTCGTCCCAATCACCAGAGACCTTCACAATTGCCTTCTATTTTGCAGTCTATAACTTATTAGAGGAAATATAATAATAGAATCACTGTTTTATACTATCTTGTATAGGGCCTATAGAAACATCATGGCATGTCCTAATCATTTCAAAAAGAAACGATGAAATAAATTCTGCATCTAATGAGATTTTATATTTTGTTAGGCTTGGATGAATGCATGTATGAGCTGCCTCATTCCTCAAGATTCTCCAACCTCCACATGAAGTGTTTGGTATCTCCATCAAGAGAAATATACAATCTTCCCCATAATTATCTCACCATATAAATTATTTACTATGGCATGATTCATGAAATATACATTTTTTGTTCCTCTCAATGTCAAATCTCTTAAGCAAGATTTTTAATTCTTCATTGCATGGAATATTCCTTCCAACATATAGGGTTGTGTCCAGCTCACAAAACATATCTAATACAACATTGGGAAACTCATTTGCTGGTGTAATAACATTATTATCGAATTCAAGAACTTTTATCTTTTCTTCTGACCAAGATTCAAAGAGTAGTGGATGATTTATTGTTGGTCGATGCTGTTGTAAAACTAATGCATTTCCCAAAACCTCCACTGTATCTACCACTGGACCCTCCACATTAGCATTATTGTCACCATCTATTACATTATTAAGAAACAATTCATTAGAAGTCGGGTTGACTTGTATATCTGGGAGATCATCTTGTTTTTCCTCTTCTGCATCATTTGGAATATGTTCAATTTCATGGGGTAGACTATCTTCAACCACATTTGTAAGTCTACATCTTCATACAACTAGACATTTTTTTATACATTAAAAACATAATCATAAAATGCCATCATGGTACCATCAGACTATTTAGAAAATAAATTTATTACTCGGACCCACTCCACATCAGTAACCAATATTCAAGCTAGATTCCATAGTGTTGTCAGGAATTGCAAATATATGTAGCTCGCAGACATGATCTCTTGATCAGTTCCAAGATTTATGGTACTACTGATTCTGTCTTGATGGTCACTTAGGGTTACACAATTAGCTATAATAAAAATGATTATTGGTTGTGTATTGTAAGAAACTCTTTGTTTAGTTTGAATAACCTCTCTATAATAGTACACACAGGCCAACTTGACTTTCTACATAAAACATATTTCCTTTATAAAGATTATGATAGTGTAACAAATATTATCAATGATGGTTGAAAATATAATATTTTTTTGAATGTAATTTTGGGAATCCTTTTTGTACCCAAAAATATGCTAGTATTGTTACATTATATAGAATTTTATTACAATATAAGTCATGGAATGTTTGGGAAAAATTGTAAAAAGTAGACAAAACATAAAATTAGTTTATTTATCATTGATAAAATGAATGTTCTGATCATTTATTTTGAAATATATAATAACAAAAAAATTAAATTACACATTAATTCTTTATAACATACAATAAACCCGTTTACATTTTTCAAAAAAATGTGGTTTCGATTTCATGAGCCTCACATCATATATGAGGTAAAAACCATTTAATTTTTTTTAGTAGCTAAATAATATCTTCAGATGATATGAACTTCATTTTTAAACATTCAAAATCATTCAACCTTCTAATGACATATCTTAGATGACCTATTACATGCCATTAAAAGGATCAAATTTTTTGAATTTTTATAAGTGAATTACAAATCATTTGAAAATATTATTAAGATGTCAATTAAAAAAATTTGTATTTTACCTCAAGTATGAAGTGTGACTCATCTCGTCCAAACCACATTCTATTGAACATTTTCAATGAACTTATTTTATGTTATAAATCATTATTGTGTAATTTAATGTGTTTTTTCTTTTACGTTTCACTTTATATGATCATAAGTATCATTATCTAATCATTATATGAATTCATTTTTTAATCCTATATTATTCATAAATTTATCGATAACTAATTTTTCCTAATAATAACTGTTAATCTAATAGTATAATATTTATGATACTAAAATTTTAAAACATTTTCATATATCCTAAACTATGATACCAATGTTTCTTAGTATAGTTTTTACCAACATAATCATTTTTTAATTGCTTGTTAATTATTACTAAGTTAATAATTAATAAATAATTATTTAATTATTATTCAGTCACTCTATAATACAAAATAACCTACACAGAAAAGAACCCATTATTGTTTTACAACATATAAGAAATACCAATAATTTTAAAAAATGTGGTTTGGATGATTTGATCTTAACATCAGAAGTGAGGTAAAACCCGACTGATTTTTATTTAATAGCTTGATAACATCTTCTAAATGAATTTACATAACATATTAAGAACATATCTTTAGATGTTGTCATTAAGATACCAAATATAAATGAAATAGATTTTACCTCACTTCTGATGTCACACTCATCTCATCCAACCCATTTTTAATTGAAAAATGTCAAAACATTTCTTGTTTGTTTTAAAAAAATCAAGTTTAATTTAATGAATTTTAACTTCTAAATTGCATTTTATATAATCATAATTGTCATTTTATCAATGATATATATTATTATATAATCATTACATGTACTCATATTTTAGTACAATTTTATTCAGTAATTAGTCTAAAATTAATCATTGCTAATATAAACTATTATTTCTAAACTATATAATATTTATGATACAAAAGATTTAAAATATCATATTATATCCAAAAAATTGTATTTATATTTTTAGTATACATTTAAACTAATAAATCATTCTTCAATAAATTCTCTATCATTATTATGTTATTCTTTAATTAGTTATTCTTTAATCATTAATCATATGATATTCATTAATAAATTATAATTACCAAATCATATGTATTAATTTTTAATCCAATGATATCATTTATTAATCTATAATTAATCATTAGTAATTATTTTTATTATTTCTAAACTATAAATCACTAATTAAATGACACAATAAAAACTATGGGAAAACTGTTTTTTGCGACTGGAAAAAATCTTGTCGCAAATTGTTCGTCGAATAGGTTATTTGCGACCGGAGCATCAACCTATGGAAAATAATTAGTTATTTGCGATGTGGATGCACCTCCCATTTCAAATAACAGGAGGCGGTAAATACAATTTGTGAGGAGGCAACTCCCCTGTCGTAAATAGTGCATCCCCTTGAGGGTATATGTGACGGGTCCCGTCGATAATACCAAGCATCAGTAAATACTATTTATGGTGGGATGTCAATACTGGAAATATAATCTATCACAACAATTTCAACCCGTTTGGAAATACCATGTCATGGTTGGGACTAGATATCCCAATGGTTTCAATAATAGTTGATATGTGGGCTGGTGGGGAATCCGTATGCCAATGGTTCACATTCTTCCATTGGTATAGGGGGGTTTAGTTTTCAATATTCTTACAGTTCAATGTGAACCATTGGGATAAATTTATGCCAATGGTTATAACCCGTTGGGACATCTCTATACCAAAAGTTTAAAATGTCAGTATATCTCACTACCAACAATTTAAAGAGGTGATTTAATGATGTTGTTCAACTTTTCATCTTGATTCATTGGAATAGAGTTATACCTACAGGTTGGCAGAAATCAGTACCAACAGGTCTAAACCTTAGGCATTTTCCTATACAAACTATTCAAAATAAACTGTTGGTAAATGATTTATGAATTATAAAGGTGTATACCAACAGTTTATAAACCATTGTCATAGACCCCCGAATCTATTTCATGGAATAGAACCTACATAGACTACCCCACTTTATTCCATAGAATATAAATGGCATAGATCCCCCTCAATATTTCATAGACACTGCAATAACACACTGTCATAACACAAAAATAACAAAAAAACCCATCAATATCATATAAATAACACAGAACTTGCATAGTCCCCTCCACTCTATTTCATATACACTGTTATCAAACATACTACAATAACACAAAAATCAAACTGGGAAATGCAACCGTCAATGTAACAAAAACCCACAGCAAAATAGAAACACACCTAAAACCTGCAGTCACATAGAAAACACTTAAACAATCATTAAAAAAACAATTCAAACACACACAAAACTTAGTAAAAACCCACAAAAACACACTGCAAACAAACAAAAAACTCACTAAAGACACAAAAACTCACTGGAATCACCAGAAATCCCACAGAAATCAAAAACAGAAACTCACTGAAACCTAAAACAAAACACAAAAACTATAATCACCTGATGAGTGTTGAATTATTAGGATGTGGGGATTTAACCATGAACATAATGAGTGCAGAATTCATAGGAGTCATGGATTCAACAATGATCCTGTTGATTTTGGAATTCATAGGGTACTGGTATTCAACCATTATGTCAATTAAATTCGTTTTGTGATCCCCTTGGATTTGATGATGTGACTATAGATGTGGGAATTCCCAAGTTGTCTTTGAATCGAATCTATGAAAAATTGAAACTCCTTTTCCTTAGTAGGATTTACCAGAGGATGTGAATTGGTTTTAAATGATATAATAGTTGGAACGGTTTCAAGACATGCTCAGAGACACTTTCGCACTAGATGAGGTAGGTGTGGTTGATCACAAGTATCACATTAGAGCCTGAGGATGAATAGTGATTTATTTATTTATATTAAATATTTCATAAATTTATTGATCTTATATTACCACATGTAGCGGAACACATGATTCATATTATGTTGTACTCTCATCATGCTTTGGAGGCTATGTCACTTTGGTCCCTGAGAAAAATTATTACTTTCATATAAGATAAAATTGGTTAAAGGATCATTGTTAGATGATAATGATGGAGTAGTTAAGATGGATTGGTGACTGAGATGATGTGAGACTCGGGGATGGATTGGATTCTCTTTTTCCTTTTATATTCATTTTTTATATATAGAGTCAATCTGGCAGGATACTAGTGTGTGTTAGTTTTTATGTATTTAATTTTACTTTAGTTTTATATTAGAATGTATGATCTAATGTTTATATCATTAATGATGATTGGTTTATTTTCATCTATTATTGTGCACTCAAATATATGGGATATATTCTTCTAATTGAACTACCCTAATACCTCATTGTTAATAGATATCCTCTAGTGTATGTCAATGCTTTCTTAAAGTCCAGTGGTCACTCCTTGATTCAAGAACCACTTAGTGGATGTGGATCGGGGGAAGGATGTTACAAGGGAATATATACAAAGGAATTATTCGTGTAATCTTAGAGTTACACCTTCATGTGAGTGGATGGGGTATAAAAAATGGGATCTATGTATGATTTAGTTGTAAGATCAAGGGTGATTCAAAAACATCTTAGTTTATGGTCCCATAACATTATCCAGGGGGGGTAATCCTTAAGGTCATATAGCCTAGAGTGTAGGGGTGTAATTTTTTAGGTCTTGTATCAAGGAAAAGGGCATAAATATAAAATAAATAAATTAGTGGAAATGAACATGGATTTTTATCATATCCTAGGGATTATTTGGAACACCTTAGGTATGAGTGCATAACATTTAAGGTCATGGTGTTTGGACTAGAATATTTGTAAAATGATTGGGATCATTTATAGAAGGATGGGAAATTTTTTGGTGGAAAATAATTACTTATGTGAATTTAGTATGTACTTATAACCCAAGAAAAACCAGGTGAACCTCTCACATAGATATAGATCATACTCATAGGAAGGGGAATCATATAAGAATTAGGCTAGGTGGGGGATCAAAATTAGTTTGTCATAATCCCTAGGATCTAGGATGGAATGAAAATTGGGTTTGTTTTGGAAATGATGACTAAAAATCAATATGTATCATGTATAGTGGGAATCAGAGCATACATTTTCCTTGAGGGCAGTGTGGTAGGAGTCCAATGTCATTAAGAGATTATCCTCTCAAGTGAGGACTAATGTATCACATTATTTTAGTAAATTCAATAGTGTTATGTTTGAGTTGCAGGGGACCATAACACCTAGAAGGTTTATTCTAGAAGAATGACAACTGGAATATGGGACACAGTTAAAGAGTCTTGTGGCGCTGGAATGGGAAGTCTGTTAGGGAGTCTTGTGGGGGCATACTGCTTTGGTGCAAAGCAATATCGGCAGATTATAGGGAATAAAGTGGGTCATGGGGGGACCACTTGGGGTATTCCGTAGTCTGTTATTGAGTAGATATTTGGAGCTTGTGCGGGAGAGAATCAGGGGCCTCCAGAAGTGTTCCTGAATATTCTTCTTCCCTATTTTCTAGCTCTAAGTCTGTAAAAAGGTAGCTGGTGATGCTCTATTGAATATACATTTTTCTACTGCTAGTTCTGGTGAGGGAACTCTATCATTTTGGTATGATAATCCAGATACTTCTATCACCCCACCCCCCATCTTTTTGTTTCCTTTGGTGCATAATGATACTCAATTCTATTTATAGAGAATCGACTTCAGTCTCAAATAGAGGAATTGGAGAAGTGGCTGAGGCATGTTTAAGTAGGATAAGACCAACACCATGATCAGGTGGAGTCTGTTATGTCCGGATTAACGAGTACAGTGGGAGTATTTCAAGAAGAACTTTTGGGTTTAAAAGAGATATAGAAATCCAGGGCTTTTTTAGTACATCGTCTGTAGAAACATCAGTGCATGAGGAGGTTACAACCTCAGTACCAACAGTTCGGTCAGAATAGATGGCGATACGATCGTGTGAAAGATCTGGTCCAAACTACGGGATACCATGGAAAGAATAATCTGTGTGGGATAGTCCAGGACCACTGTTAGTTGTTATACGAGTTGAACTACCTATTTTTGAGGGACATCACCCTCGCATATGGATCAAAAATGAGAAATTTTATTTCTGAATTAATCAAACACATGAATTAGCTAAATTCTCATTGGATAAGGGGGTATGGAGGGAGTCACAATAAATTGGTTTACAGTCCTAGAAGAAGTACAACTATAATTTTCTTGGAAACCTTTTAAAGAAGAGATAATGGAACGTTTCAGTGGAATATATGTGAAAAATCCTTATGAGGAATTAGCTACTAACTGGCAGTAAGGCACCATATATGAATACATAGAACGTTTTGAATTTCTGGCATCACTTATTCCGCGTCAACCATAATCTCAACATGTGGGTAATTTCTTTCATGGTTTTCATGAGGAAATATGGAGTTCGGTGTGCATCCATAATCCAGGTACTCGTTTACAAGTGATGTGGTTGGAGAGACCTATGGAGTTAGCTCTTAGAATATGGAAAACCATCCTAGACCCAATAAGAATGTCAGTAAATCTCGGAGATGGGCATAAGATGGCTACTACCGGAATGTGTCAACACATATGGTTGGTAATGGGGGTATATGGGAGTTCAATAGAAGCACAAGTATTGGATATCAGAGGTTTGGACATAATTTTATGTGTGGTAGAGATCAGCACCCTAGGAGGTGTTTTCATTACTTAAAAAACTATGGTGATGATTTTTGTAGTAGGAAATCAGTTGCTCAGCCTTTTTGGAGTTCATCGATCAAACCGTGCCGTAGTTTCACTGCAATAGTGGCCTCAAAGACAAATATTCATTGAGATTTTCCATTAAATAATTTTTGGTAAACGGAGTAGTGGGAAAAAACATCAGACTACACACCAAATGTAGGACTTATAGATGATTTTTACCCAATATCCATCTCTTTTTGATGAACCATAGGTTTTTCCAGAACCTAGACAACAAGAACATGCTACAAGTTTAATCCCTGGACAAGGACTAGTCTCGGTAATACCATATAGATATCATTCTATAAAAAAAATAGAAACATAGGTGCATGAGATGATGACCAGTGGAATAATCAAACCCAGTTCCGGTGTATTTTTGAGCACGATATTGTTGGTAAAAAATAGAGATGGGTTGTGGTAGCTTTTTGTCAACTACCGAGCATTGAACAATGTAATCATACCTGAAATGTTTCCAATTCACGTGGTTAAATAATTACTTGATTAATTATGTAGAGCTACATAATTCCCTAAACATTATTTAAGAGTAGGATATCATCAGATTCAGATGCGGGAAAATGATGTAGAAGAAACTACCTTTCGAACTCATAGTGGCCACTATGAGTGTTTAGGAATTCCATTTGTTTTAATATGGGCCCCCTCTAAATTCCAATATACAATGAATGATTTATCTCTTCCCCTACTCTGACAGTATGTAATCATGTTTTTTGACAACATACTATTGTACAACAGGGATTGGCCGACCCACCTGTAGCATGTTGCAATAGTCCTTGGAATTCTACAGGAGAATCATTTCTTCTCAAATAAGAAATTTCATTCCGGGAAACAAGAAGTCGAATATTAGGGTCAAAAAATTTCATCTAAGGTATTTTTTAGAGATTCTGGGAAGGTGCGCGTAGTGTTATAATGGCCAAACCCAACTTCCATTAAGGGATTATACAGCTTTCTAGGCCACACCGACTATTACCTCATGTTCATTCGAGGATATTGGAAGTTAGCATGACCTCTTACTATCCTCACACAAAAGGATGATTCTGGTTGAAATTTGAGTCCCTCAACTATTTCCATCAACTCAAACACCTAATGACTAAAGCAACCATCCTTTATATAACAAAATTTTTCCAAGAAATTTGAGCTGGAGTGTGATGCTTCAGGGAGAGGTATAGGGGCTTTTCTCATGCAAGAACGATGACCAATTAATTTTTTCATTATTTCACTCCCAGGTCGTCACAGATGTCATAGACCATCTGCAATTTATAATCCAATGGATTGGCAGCTCGCTAGACGATTCCACATGGAAGATGAAGTCACTCTTTACAACCAATTTTCATATGTTAGTCTAGAGGACAATACTGATTCCCAAGGGGGTTCAAGGGGCATGGTAAATACCACAAATGGGTTTTTTCATAAGATAATTTCACAATGGACATTATAGAGAAAATTATCTATTTAATATTCTATAACAAGAGATCTTCGAAAATATGAAGAGAGCATCACAATGATGCAAATTCTAAATGGAAAATATTTATTACAAAATAATTGCATTGATATATCACAAAATTAATTTAATTATATTTAGAATTTATTCTAAAACTAAATCTGAACAAATCAAATTCAATAAGTTAATCAACTAAATCAATATAACTGTCACTGTGAGTTTTTGAAGTCAGTGCTCCTCCGTTGGAGGGGTTTTATTATTAAAAAGTGACGTTATTTAACAAACGAAACAATTATATTAAAGAACACTTATCCAAGAGATGAAATTAAATATAAATATGTATCACTAAAAAAGAATATAAATTAAATTTAAAGCATTCAAGAATTGATGAGGCTAGGAGAGGGACCCTACCTCAAGGTGGAACTAAGTTTTCTACCTGAGCTCTTGGAGATTTCAATCTAAAAGTTGCTTCTCCCCATTGTGAATACACACCTTCACACACATGCAGGGAAAACTAGCCCATATTCACAAAACCTCATTGACATGGTCTTGTGAAACAACCCACGCTTCCACGTTGTGCATCTCTTTGAATAATACAATAGGTTGTGTTGTACGCAACATCAAGTTCTAACACAACACAACCAATAAAACTAGATGTTATGAATAGTAATACCCATTTTTGAAATTATATAAATTTTATCAACCAAAATGGACTTCATTTTTGGATTTGGAATATCGAAATAGCTTAGGGATAATTTTTGGAATTTTTTATGAAAACATTAAATTTTGGATGAATAATGAAAAACACTGAGTTATAGTTTAAAACCAAATTTTTATTTAAATTTTTATTTATTTTATCTAAATTTATTTTATAACAAAATAGATATATATTACCTATATAACACCAATTTAATTCATTAGAGTCAGTTTATAATAATTATATATATATATATATTATTTAACTTTTAACCGTCTTTTACGCACCTCATAGGAGCATTTCAAAATTAACATAAAACATAATTTACCTGATTCTGAGGGTTGAGTTTCAAAAATCCATGAGACATGGTTGATATCAGTAAGTCAATTTTTTTTCAATAGATTAAAATAATGTATGGTGAATAGTAGAATTTAACTTTTATTTACCATGGTTAAAAGTAAATAGGGTAATTAAGTGTAAAAATGATATTATTATTACCATCACACAAGTCCTAATTCTATTGGATAAGTTTAATTCAACCAAAAACAACCTTAGTAAAAAAATATGATCATTTAGGACCATATAGTTAGATAAGAACATTTATTGTTATTTAATTCAAAGAATATTTAAAAGAGTTAAAAAAAATTTAATAACTAAAACATTTTTAATATTGGGTTTTACAGAAGAGAAATTCGACTATAAATATTCAATAGAAAGTTAAACTATTTCATACAAAATGATATTTTACTTATAATTTTTAGACATTAAATAATTAAATTTATTTATGACACAATGATGATGGAGTAATTAAAGTATAAATGATAAATTAAAATAATTGAAGTTATAAATATCCAAATAAATGTAATTTGAGAGTTTTTATTAATTCCAATAATTTTATATTTTAATATGGCATATTAGGGTTGGTTATATGAATTGTTTTCAATGTAATAATGCTGTTATGAATTTAGAAAAAACAAAATACCAAAATGTGTCAAAATTGACATAAAAGCAGTTTTTTAAACAAATATTATATTATTAATTGATATTCTATACCAAAAAATTTAAGGGTAAGCCAAAATAATTATATAATTATTTTTTTATCATTAATTAATTAGTTTTAGTTCTCTTGGAAGTATATATTTTGTTTATTAACCTTATCATATAAAAATAAAAAGTGAAATGGTAAATGCCAATCTATTTTACTAAGAGTTAAATGTAAAAGATAAAGTTAATATAGTGACCCAAACCGGTCTAAATCCTTTTGGTTGAGTGGTGTTCAAACCATCACCTGTCTTATAAAAGGGCACTCCCACTTCTCTCTAATTCACACCTTCAAAGACATTTGGCTCGGCCATACCTTGACCAAATACTATATAAACTATTCTACCTCTATCCTATATTACATTCTTTAGTGAGAAAGAAAACCTAAGGATCCCTTTTGATCAAATCAAAAGGAACAACCTGAAGATGAGGTAAATATTTCATCACCTCTTTCAAGTTCCTTTTTTATTCCACACCATCTTTCTTTCGTTTTCCATTATAAAATAATAACTAAAGTACCTTATTTATACTGTGATGTCATTATAAATATGGTAAAACCACATTCATTATTCTATCCATCCTTTTAATGAGATTTCACCATTCGTGTCTACATACAGCTTACTATCTCCATGTTGTGGTGTAATTGTTATTCAATACATTATAATTTGTATGGTAATAATAATGATGTGTAATTTATGTAAATAATAAATATAACATGGTAATGGTTTTGTATATATTATATATCATTCAATTATATATTATTTTAATATCAAAATAATGATATTTTCACTCGTACATATGTATGGATTACTGTCTCCACCAACTCGATGAGATTCATTCCCATCGTATCCATTCAAAACTAATTTTCATTAGATGATAAAAAATAATGTTTAATAAATTAATATCTTTCTGAATATTAATAAGATACATCCTATCCATGACAAACAATACTTACGTAACATTGCATATAGAGGAATATGAATTTTTTAACACGCAAAATGATGATAATACTAAGATAGTATTAACAAAGCAATGTTAAAAGATCATATATTATATAATATTAATATATATGATTATTTAATAATTTAATAACAATTATTTCTATATTATACAAGAGTTTAACCTACCCTTAACCAAGGAAATGTACTAGGTAAGGCTTAATTTCACTATATCATTATTATTTAAGGTTGTTTATACATAATTATCTACTGGGACCTCTTTATCATCTGCATCCATGTTTCATAAAAATATATATCAAAACATTTTTACTATTGAATAGAAAATGGTTTAAAATCATTTATATCCTTTTTTACATTAAATGTTTTAAAGGAATCATTCCATTGTTTTACAAACAATGTACTTTTAACCTTCTAGACAAATTTAAGGTAAGAATTTTTTTACTTGTACTGCGGGTGCAGCTATATTATGCTATTATAACAACGTCGAATCATTCCATACAAGATTATAAAAATATTTTCAAATATAAATGGTTTCATTTATAAATACTTGAATTTAAATGATTTCAAAATAGAAAGACATATTTCTCTAAAAGGTTTTGATTTCATCTATGTCAATATCCTTTGATGGATTTTATGTCTGTTTGATGTGAATTTATTATGATAAAAATATTCCATATTGTATTGATGATTTTGTGATATGTTTGAATGTGGATGTGTTATTTCATACCATTCATGGTTTATGGATAAAGTATTGATATTTCATATGCCAGTTTTAATATAAATGTTTATGTAATGTTTAAATATTTTCATATAATGAATTCATTGGACTTAGTATGTGATGGGTGGAGCCTACTACATCTCCTCGGTGTATCGGTTGGTCTCATTAGACAATATAATGTCTTGGAACTAGGCGTTGACAAAATCTTATTGGTATTCTTGGCACAAGGCATTGGCTATGTGTTTATGAAAGTCTGGCATTATGCATTCCCTCATTATAAAAGTGGTTTTTGATATTACATGTGATTATTTGACTAGTAGAATATCCATGTGAGTAATTAAATGGAATTATCTTGATTTATATTTGCCTTATGATGATGATGAGTATGTTTAAAATGATTTTGTTTTAGTTTTATACATTGCCTTAAATGTTTATTCTTATTTATGAATGTTTCTTCCATATTGTTATCTTTACTCAGCATCTGAGCTCACCCTTTTCTATGTTTTATTATTTCATGATGTGATGAAGTATATTATGACTGACTTTCAAGTATAGTCTATGGGATCTCATGTTTTTCCTATGGAAACAATTTTTTTTTTGTATATTCCTATTTTATTATGTAATGTAAACCTTATCAATGTATCTAGTTCTTCCAAGGCTTCTGAACTAATCGGTCTTTTGAGACTTAATCTTTTGTGATCATGCCAATGTTATGTGATAATGCACCAAATATGGGCTTCTGGAGTTGAGGCATTACAGTTGGTATCAGAGAATTTTTAGTACAAACCTTGGAAACTAGATTTAGATAAACACTGATTATATCACATAGCCCTAAGATCGAATTTGAGGATTAGTATAGAAGAACTTCCTAAAATTATGGTATTGTAGATATTTTGTGAGTTTTCCAAGAAAAAAATCTTTTTCTAGATATGAGCAGGTTGAGGCGGCTCTTTCATGGATGTACCTAGGGGTAATCCTAGAAAACACCACTTTGTGCTAGACTTGAATGGGAACTTGTACATGACAACAGGCCTTGCTTCACTCTTGGTTAGAACACTCCCGGTGGATATGCTTAGGATAATTTTCGTTTTCCTTACAAACCATTATGAAGGGTTTATGAGTATATACATTCTCAATGAAAACATTCTTATTATTATTGATTGTATCCATAAACTGCTCAATTTATGTTAATTGTTTTACATGTTTGGATTTATGTATATCGATTCCTAAACTAATCTAGTTTATTACATTGTTTAAATATAGAACCTAGTGGAAGGACTGGAAACTGTATCAATGAATGAACACCATATATAAATTTCCCTCCAACTCAAGATAATTATTGTGGAGCTGGTGATGCAACTGGTGCTCATCAGCTAATCGCCACATTGGGACAACTCACTCAGGTTATTAATAATAACATTACCCATATGAAGCACCCTAATTGCACTATTGAGGATCAATGTTAGATATCTTCATGAGGAAACAACCATTATAATTCAATGGGAGTACAAATCCATTGGATTTTGAAGAATGGATAAATTCCTAAGAGAAAATATTCCATGCCATGGGGAGTAGAGAAAGGGAAAACTTAGTCATGGTAGTTTACTGCCTCACTAGAGATGCTGATCAATGGTGGTCATTGATTCAAAACAGAACGAAAGATGAGGAAGTATAAAATATGTAATAGAGGGAGTTTATAGAAATTTTTGTAGAAAAATACTATCCTGATCACCATTGAGCAGATATGGAAAGAAAATTTCTGAGTCTGAGGAAAAAGGAGGATGAGAATGTCTATAAGTATGAAGCTTACTTTACATGGTCTGTGAGGCATGATAAAGATTATATATGTCACCAAATAAGTACAATTTATTGTTTCTTTGATGGAAAAAAACCATTTCTCCATCGAGCATTTGTATCACAGTCCTTCTTGTCGTACGAAGATATTGTCTCATGTGCTATCAAAACAGAAAAAGTATTCTCTAAGTCTTACAACTTTAAAGAACAACATGAGAAGAAGAGACCTACTAAACACTCTAGAAATGGAAATAAGGGGAAGAAGGGAAAAAATGAATATAATTCTTGTAGTAAATGTGGGAAGAAACACCCTTGTACTTGCCTGAAGGGAATATGAGTCTGTTACAAATGTGGTGAAAAAGGCCACCAAGCTCGTGATTGCAAGGGGAAGAAAGAGGCTGTTGATGTGGGATGCTACAATTGTAGGGAAATGGGGAATAATTCAAGGGAATATCCTAAGAGTCAATGTAACTACCTTAGAAAAGACCAAATTATCAACGCAAATATTATGTTATCACTACTACTGAGGTTGATGCTCTAAAAGACGTGGTGGAGGGTAATTTAATTGTTTCATCATGTTTATCAATTTCATAATTTGATTCTAGATCATCACATTGTTTAATATTATCCCAATTTGCAAATAAAATTAGATATTTCCAATTTTATTTAACAAGGGAGTTGTTAGTAAAAACACTGAAGGGAAGTATCATTGCAACAATGTTTTCGGAATCTGTTCCCATTAAGGAATATAAAAATTATTTATCAATTGATCACATCGTTATACCCATGATTGAATTTTATATAATCCTCGATATGGATTTGATTTTAGACCATGATATAAATATTTATTGTAAGAAGAAGGAGGCTATAATTTTTTATGATGATAATGAGTACATTATCATTAGAGCAGAAACATCAACACCTAATTCTTATCCACATCCACCCCCAGTAGCTCAACAAAATTTAATTATTGGGGATGAATATAATGAAATAACTGTTGGTGTGGAAAATAATGTTCAAATAGAGTATGTTACTATTGTGCAAGAATATTTTGATATGTTTCCTGAGGATTTACCTAGACATCCTCCATAATGACAAATTGAGTATTTCATTGACTTAATTCCTGGTTCAAGGCCAATATCAAAGACCCCTTATATAATAGCCACTGTGGAGTTATTGGAACTAAAGAAAAAACTAGAGGAAATGAGTAATAGGGGATTTATTCACCCTAGTGTTTCTAAATGGGGAGCCACTATTCTTTTTGTTAAAAAGAAATATGGATCTATGAGGTTTTACATTAACAACATGGAGATCAATGCTATAAAAATAAATAACAAATATCCCCTACATCGAATTGATGAATTATTTGACCAACTTCATAGAGAGCAATAATTTTCAAAGATTGACCTTCGATCTGGATATCATTAGTTGTGTGTGAAGAAGGAAGATATTCCGAAAATGTCATTTCCAACCATGTACGGGCATTACGAGTTTACAGTAATGCCTTTTGGATTGACTAATGCACCCTTTGCCTTCAAGGATATAATGAATATATTTTTCAAGGAATATATTGATGACTTTGTAGTGGTATTTATTGATGACATATAGTATATTCCAAAATCTACAAAGATCATGAAAATCAATAGGGCATTATCCCGAAGTCTATTAGATGAAATGAATTATATGTGAAGTTTAGAAATTGTGAATTCTAGCTTCAAGACATTTCTTTTCTTGGCCATATAATTTCTAAGGATGAAATCTCTATTGATCCTTCTTCTAAATGAGAAATTCATGAATGGCCAGCACCGACGAGTATAATTGAGCTACGTAGTTATATTGGTTTAACAGGTAATTATCGACATTTCATTCAGAATGTTTCCCAATTGGCTAACCCAATAACAAAGCTCACATGAAATGAGGTTAAATTTGATTGGAAAGAAGAGTGTGAAGAATGTTTTAATGAACTGAAGAGATGATTATTCAGTGCTTCTATATTGATTCTACCATTGGGGAATAATGGGTTTGTTATTTATAGTGATGCTTCGAAAAAAGGACTTGGTTGTGTCCTCATGTAGAAAAATAGGGTTATTGCCTATGCATCAGGACATCTAAAAATTCATGAGGAAAACATCCCTAATCATGATCTTTAATCAGCAACTATAATCATTTATTTGAATATATGGAGATAATGTCTTTATGGTGCAAAATGTGAGATATATATCAATCACAAGAGTTTGATGTATATTTTCTCACAGAAAGAACACAACTTGAGGAAAACGATATGGCTTTAACTACTCATGGATTATTATTGCATGATACACTACAACCCGGGGATGGAAAATAAGGTGGCAGATGCTTTGAGCTGAAAAGATCATGGAGCTTTGAACAATATGAGAGTGTAAAGGGATCCTATTTTCATGGAGATAGTAATGATGGAAATGGGAATAACCATGGAAGCCAAAACATCAATTCTTTTTCCAATGGTTGCCAAACAATATGTACTAGAAAGGATATAGATTTCTCAGACTGATGAAGAAGTGTTTCAAAAGAAGAATAAATCTGTGAATGATGGGAGATTGAGTGACTTTGCGTATGAAGATGTAATTTTGTAATTTGGGAAGAGAATTGGTGTACCTGATATACCTGATCTGAAAAGGGAATTGCTGGATGATGCTCATAGATCCAATTTCTCTACACACCATTACAACACTAAGATGTAATGAGATTTAAAGGAACATTTTTGGTTGGACAACATGAAGGGGGAGATTACTGATTTTGTGTTAAGATGTATGGTTTTTCAACAAGTGAAAGATGAAAGGAAACAACCCAGAAGAGTCATGAAACCTATTACCATACCAAAGTGGAAATGTGATAATATTACGATGGAAATTGTCATGGGGATACCAATGACACCTAGAAGTAAGGATGAAATATGGGTCATCATTGATCGTCTTACCAAGTCTGCACATTTTCTTTGTATAAGAGATGATTTACCACTGAAACATCTAGGAAGACTATATATTATTGAATTTGTGAGACATCATGGATTTCCCCTATCGAATATTTCTGATTGTGTCCCACATTTTACATCAAGATTCTAGAAAAGCCTTCAAAAAGACCTTGATACTGAACTTCATTTGAGCACAGCCTACCACTGCCAAACTGATGGACAATCAGAATAGACTATTCCAACCTTAGAAGACATGTTGAGATCATGGTCATTTGAATTTCAAGGTCTGTGGGATCAATATTTACCTCTGGTAGAATTTTCGTATAACAATATCTTCCATTCAAGTATTCAGTTGGCACTATATAAGGCATTATATGGAATGAGATGACTCACACCGACTTGTTGGGATGGTGTTGGTGAAATAAAACTCATAGGCCCATAACTTGTTGAGGAAACGATGGAAAAGGTGAAGGTAACCCAAAACTGCATCAAAGCAGCTCAATGTAGGCAGAAGAGCTATGTTGATAACCGAAGGAAGGATTTGGAATCTCAGGTTGGAGATCATGTTTTCTTGAAGGTATCTTCATGGAAGGGTGTTATACATTTCGGTAAGAAGGGAAAATTGAGACCTAGGCACATCAGTCCTTTCAAAATTCTAGAATAAATTGGGGATATAGCTTTTCGTTTGGAAATTCCGCCAAGTCTCTCCAAAGTTCACGATCTATTCCATGTATTACTGTTGAAAAAATACATGCCTCACCCAATGCATGTACTCACCAATGGGGAATTAGAACTGGAACCTGAACTATCTTATTGCAAAGATCATGTCAACGGTCTTCATACAAGAGAACTAGTGTTGAGAAATAAGAGGACTCGTCTGGTAAAAGTTCTATGGTGAAACCATATGATGGAAGAGGAAACATGAGAACCCGATGAACTTTTGAGCAAGAACCACCTGAGTCATTATATGATGTAATATTCTAGAAATTTTGAGGAAGAAATTTATTGATGGTGGGGATAATGTGACACCCCAAGCTTCTATGGTACACTTCTCTTTGAATAATACAATAATGTGTGTTGTATGCAACATCGAATTCTAACACACCACAACCAATCAAACTAGCCGTTATGAATAGTAATACCCATTTTTTAGAAAATTTATAAATTTTATAATTCAAAATGGACTTCATTTTTTGATTCGGAATTTCAAAATTAGCTTAAGGTGAATTTTTGGTATTTTTCTGGACACATTCAGTTTTTAATGAATAGTGAAAAACACTTCGTTATAGTTTAAAACCGAATATTAATTTAAATAATTATTTATTTTATTTAAATGTATTTTAGGTCAAAATAGATACATAGTACCAATATAAGTCCAATGAAATTCATTTGAGTCAGTTTATAATAATTTTAGATATATAATAATTTTATTCAACTTTTTACCATATTTTACCCACCTCATAGGAGAATTAGAAAATTTATATAAAACATAATTTTACCACTTTTTTAGTTGAATTTCAAAAATCCAAGAGACATCATTGATATCCGTATGTAAAATGTGGTTCAAAAGGATGAAAATAATATTTGGGGAATAGTAACGTTTTACTTTTATTTACCACAACTAAAAGTAAATAGGGTAATTAAGGGTAAAAATGATATTATTATTACCCTAACACAAGTAATAATTCTATTTAATATGTTTAATTCGACCAAAAAAAACCTTATGAATAAAATATGATCCTTTATGTCCACGTAGATTTTATTAGTACATTTATTATTATTTAATTCAAAGAAGAGTTAAAAGAGTTAAAATCAATGTTTAATAATTAAAACATATTTAACATAGGGTTATAAATAAGATAAATTAGATTATGAATATGAATTAGAAAGATAAAATTATTTCATACATAATGGATTTTATTTATAATTTTTAGACATTAAATAAAAAATTTATTTATGACATAATGATGATGGAGTAATTACCGTATTAATGAATGATTAAAGTAATTGATAATATAAATACCCAAATAAATGTAATTTTTGGCTTTTTATGAAATCCACTAATTTTCTCGGTTAATATTACAATTTATTATTGGTTAGATGAATTATTTTCTAATTAATAATGTCGTTATGATATGATAAAAAACAAAATACCCCATAGTGTCAAAATTTTCATAAAAGAGTTTTTAAAACAAATATTATATTATTAATTGATATTCTATTCCTAAAAATATAAGGTTCCGCCAAAAGATATTTATAATGATAGGGGTATTATTAATGAACCACTTGGGGTTCTCTTGGATGTATATAGTATGTTTATTACCATATAATATAAAAAAAAGAGAAATGGTAAATGTCAACCTATTTAACTAAGAGTTAAATCAAATAGATAAAGTTAATATAGTGATCAAAACTTGTATAAAACCTATTGTTTCAGTGATTTTCAACCCATCCCCACCTTATCCATTAAATAATTCATTTTTCATCCATTATAATCTGAAAATTATTTTATTATAAAATAATATATCTTGCTTTTCCAAAGGAGCTAATCACCCCTCTTATAAAATTGCCCTCACCCTTCTCTCTAATTCACACCTTCAAAACCATTTGGCTCGGCCATAACATGCACAAATACCCTTCCAATTGTTCTACCTTCATCCTAGATACCTTTCTTTAGTCACAATTCTATCTTATGGAGCCATTTTGATCAGATCAAAAGGAAGAACCCAAAGAAGATGTAAATATCTCATCATCTCTTTCAACTTCCATTCTTCTCCCACTTCCTCTTTATTTTTTGTTTCCATTATAAAATAATAACTCCAGTATCTTCTATATACTGTGATACTAATATAAATATGGTACAACCATATTCATTATTCTATCTATCCTTTGAATGACAAGTTACCATAAGTGTGTACGTACGGCTTACCGTCTCCACGCCGTTGTGTAATTATTATTCAGTACATTATTATTTGAATGGGAATAATAATGATGTGTAATTTATGTAAATAATAAATTTAACATGATCATGATTCTGTATATATGATATACCATCCAATTATATGTAATTTTAATATCAAAAGAATGATATTGTCGCTCGTACGTACATACAGATTACCGTCTCCATGAACGCGATGAGATTCATTCCCCATCATATCAATTAAAGATTAATTTTCATAAGATGATTAAAAATAATGACTAATGACATAATATAATTATAAATATGAATAATAAATATTCTATCAATAACAAACATTACTTACATAATAAAGAAAATAGAGAAAAATGAATCAGTTAACACCTAAAATGATGATAATATTAAGATATTATTAACAAATCAATGATAAAAGATCATATATGATATCATATTAATGTATATGATTCTTGTATAATTTAGTAACAAATATTCCACCATTATAAAAATGTTTAACCTACCCTCAACCAATGAAAATTAAAAGTTATGGGTTAATTTCACAATCTCTTTATTATCTGAGGTTGTTTATAAGTAATTATCTACCGGGGCCTCTTTATCATCCACATCCATGTTCCTTAAAAATATATTTCAAATCATTTTTACTATTTAATAAACAATTGGTTAAAGTCATTTATACCATTATTTTACCTTATATGTTTCTAAAATGAATCTTTCCATCATTTTCAACACAAGGTACTTTTTGACCCTTTTGACAAATTTATGGTATGAATGTTTTTTAACTAATACGGCGGGTGCCTCTATAATACGCCATTATAACAACATCGAATATTACCTTACACGATTATAAGAAAATTTTCAAATATAAATGTTTTCCTTTTTAATTACTTGACTTTTAAATGATTTCAAAATAGAAAGAGATATTTCTCTAAAAATGTTTTTATTTCATCTATGTCAACAACCTTTGATGGATTTAAGTTTGTTTGAAGTTGATTTATTATGATACAAAAATCCATATTTTATTGATGGTTTTTTGATACGTTTGACTTTGTATGTGTTATTTTATAACATTAATGGTTAATGGATAATGTATTGGATTTTCATATGCCAGTTTTAATATGAATGTTTCTGTTATGTTTAAACCTTTTTATATGAGGAATGCATTGGACATAGTAAGTGACAGGTGGAGCCTGCTATAGCTCCTCAATGCATCAGTAAGTCTCATGAGACAAAATAATGTCTGGGCACAAGGCCTTGACAAAATATTATTTGTATTCTTCGAATAAGGCCTTGACTATGTGGTTATGAAAGTATTGAATTATGCATTCCATCATTCTGAAAGTGTCTATTGATATTGCTTGTGAGTATTTGATGAGTATAATATCTATGTTAGTATGTAAATGGAATTATCTTGATTTATATTTTCAATATTATAATAATGTTTCTGTTTAAAAGGCTTTTGTTTTAGATTTATACATTGACTTAGATGTTAATGCTTATTTTTGAATGTTTCCGCTATATTGTTATCCTTACAGAGCATCTGAGCTCACCCCTTTCTATGTTTTAATTTTATAGGATGAGAAGAAGTATATAATGACTGAACTGCTGGGATAGTTTATGGGATCTCTGTGTTGTCTATTCAAACAGTTTTGTTGTAGTTTTATATTTTATGATCTATTGGAAACCTTATGAATGTATCTAGTTCTTCCAAGGCTACTTAACTAATCGGTCTTTTGAGACATGATCTTTTATAATCATGCCAATGTTATGTAATAATGTACTCACTCTGGGAATCTGGGGTCGTGGTGTTATAACATGTGCATGGGGATCCATTTACATGTGATTATTTTCATATACCAGTATCAAGTCACATGCGTATGCATTTATATATATATACATGAGCACACCATTCCCCATACGTGCATAATCAATACCATAGCTGACTACACACATAATGGGCGAACCAACATATATATACTTAGATTCCTATGCACACGCAGATGAGTCACCCTTGACTTGGCAAATTGAAACCATCGAGCATGGATCAACGAACTTCAAAAATGATATTAGGAACCATATAACAGATAAAGGACCCTACATAACCTCTGAGAAACCAACCAGCGACATTAAAGACTTACCGTGATTGGCAGTGGATAACCAAGTCAACCCGAACCAATAAAAAAGGATCCAAAGACCCAACGAAAACATAATATGGAGTCAAAAACACTGAATTCCCAAAATACATGATGTGCGAGACAAGTAGTAACCGTATAATCTTAAATTGGATCAAAAATGGTAAACTGAAACAATCTAAACCCCTTCTGGCCCCCATTACAAAATATAACTACCCTATGTCCATAAGGAGAAGTAAAAGACATATGGGGCTAATGCGAAATAAATATAAACTAAAAACTAAACTAAAATATTCATGTCTCCTATGACAATGCACGTCACCACCCAACCTATAAGAACCACAATTCCCAATGGGTCAAAACATGTTCCAGCAAGCAAGGGGTAAATAGATTCATGTTTCAAAATGATAATATCAAATAGATATCCAGTATGTAAAGCAGTATTATTCATGGAATTCATACCTAATATAGATTTTTTCATGGGAACATAAATAACCAAAATCCCCAAATTAAATTGGAAAAAACAAACATCTCTTCCAATCACCTCGTGGTAATGAAAACACACCACACTCTTCTCTTTGTATTTCATAAGATTAATCCTTTGTGCTTTCAAAGATCAACAGTAATGGAACTACAAGGAATTAAAAGTAGTGATTGCAAGAAAGATGTAGGTTGAAGTAGAGAAAATGTATATATAAGCATAAGGAAATTAGTATTTATTTTATAGAATACCTAAAAAGATAACGACTAAGGGAAGTAATAAATTCTATAAGCGATAAAAATATCTATTTGTAGCACTAGATTAAAAAGTGTAAGACTAGAAAATAATATTTAACAATTTAATAGACAAAAATACTTGAGGCTATATTTGTTTATTTATTTTAATTAGGTTTTTAAAATCAATCAAAATATCATCATGTAAATATCATCTTTCTGAATTAAATATATTCAAAAAATAAAAAATACTAGTAAATTGTTTCAAGAATCTCATCTTTCTCAATTAACTAAACAATGGAATCAAGATTGGTCTGTGTCATTATAGTTGAACAATACCACGATAAGGTTATCATCCCATATATAGCTAGAATCTAACAAATAATCCCTTTTTTAGATCCTTTAAAACATAAATGTATTAATTTTTATTGTCGTTAATCAAATAGAATTATTTTTAAATGATACATTTTTGGGTCATGAATATAATGGAGTTATTTTTTAATGATCCAATATTGGGTCATGAATTCCTCCTACAATCACAATATGGGACAAGGATTAACCCTGAAACCTATTCTCAATAATACATACTGATATCCATAAGTTAACAACAACCAAGATAATTAACATATCTATCAAATTATCTCAATGATGCAACTAAATTTAAAAAAATTTGTATAAGATACGTGAAATATATTTGGATTATGAATAGGATGATCTCCAGTATTGGAGGAAATAACTAATCATGTTTTGATTAATGATATCCAATTTCAAAATTTTGGATGAATATGTTTTATGAAATGTCATTATAATAATAGTATTTTTGAGCAGTGAACTAAATTTATTCAAAAAATGATGATTAAGGAATAACAATGTGAAAGGTATTCATGTAACCATGAAGAGTAAAATAAAAAAACTCCAATAATATACCTTGAATAAGATTATCCACACCATTTAAAGCTCAGTAAACCAATTAAATTTTGATTTAACTAATGGTGGTCATAAAAAAACTGAACATTTAATGTTGTGATTTTGGTCGTACGAATGACATGGAACATCACATAAGAAAAAAATGGTACAAAAAGAAAGATATGATGATATTTCACTAAAAAAATTAGATCCAATAAATCATCCACATATGGAATCACTAGATGGTAGCTGCAACCATGATGTAGTGTAATGTTTCATAAAATTATGGAAACTCTGCAAAAATATTTAATACATCGACCAATACCCCTTACAGAATGGATAAAAATGTCAAAAGAGAATATTTATATTTAATAAATCTATATTTATGAAGTTATTCTAAAATTTATGGTTCTTCACATTTTCGAGATACCCTTCAATAGCCATTAATTCTTGATATACCCACTATGCCCTGACCATACTTCCACATTGAAATAACTCGGCTATTAAATCTCAAAAGAAACACCCATTACAATGAAACAAATAAACAATGTGATTCATTACATAATATCATGATATATCTAATTTAAAAACTTCCATAATTCCTGATTTTGGAATAATTCCCACCATCACATCATGACACTTCCTAAATGAAATATGAAATTTAATATTATATTGCTATCTTTATCCTTCCCATAAAAAATCAGACTCCCAAATGTTATAATGTAATAGTTTGAGAAGTTCTGGGTAGTGACATTAGACATATAAGGCCCCTGCCTTAAACCTTATTAATATTGAATGAAATGAATAATTCACATTGAGGATCTTTTCAGGGTTAGAGTTTTAGAGAATTAGATCATAAATCATGAATTACATTCTACATTTAAAAAAAGTGGTTACATTAAAGAAAGTAATTGTTTTCCCCTATCAACGGAATCATGTTTAAAATAAAACATGGATTCTTTCTTGACACATCATTGACACTATCATCATAACATGTACCATTACCTTGACCAGTGAAAAACATTTCAAAAACTTGGGATGAGCATAAAAAACTCAGTAAGGGATATAAAAGTATGAAAAGGAAACATTAGTCCATGTATGAAATCATACATTACTCATAAAACATAAGAATTTTAACATTCCTCATCAAATCATGAATAAATCATAGAAATAATAATGAATAAAGGTAACCTAAGGCATTCATAACATACTTACGTAGGATGTAACACTCTTGGTTATGTTTGGAATACCCACCACAGTATATTCCCTAAATCTCTTTAGAGAAACCATAACGTTTAACTCCTTCGCGTTACCCAATGCATTGGAGAGCTATATCGGGCTCACCTGCGCTTAATTTATCACGGAACCACCCATCTTCATAAACAATGCCCAAGATCCATAACATAATCATAGCACGTAACTTAAGCATAAAGTAAATATAACATTCACACATTTCAATAACAATATAACATTTTATGATAATGAATCCGTTCTAAAAACCATTTTCAAAACCATTTAAAACATTTAATAAAGTGATTTTTGAATCAAAGTGTCCCATACCACTTTGATGTTTTTAACATTTTAAACCATTAATATCCATATAATTAAATCCATAAAACCATTTTTAAACATGGATATTAATGATAAATATTTATAAGAATAAATCATTAAAACATTTAAAATGATATTTTAGTTAATGGGTTTTTAACAAAATGAGAGACACTTGAATACCGTAATTGAGGAATAACATTAAATCAAAAATTTATAATATCACGAGAATAAATGTATTAATGATATAATATTCCAAGGGACAGTATATACACCATATAAGAGTGAATTGGTGCATAACAACAATTAAGTCTCAATAGAAATGTAAGATTAAATCCCCTGTAAAGAAGGTACTGTTAAATTAAGGATAAATCAATCTCATTATTACATGTGAAAAATATAAATACACCAAATATAAGTGGATATTAAGTGTAAAACAATAAAATTTCATTCACACATGTTCAAAGGAGGATATATTCAATAAATACATGTTTAACCCAATGAAATTGAAATTGGGTTAAGAAGTTCCCTTGGTAAAATTTGACAGCCTAACAACGTCACTTTAAAATTATGAAAATGAGTTGATGAGAGATAAAAAAAGTATCTCATCACTTAGACATACAATTTACTTCAATAAGGATATATAATAACATATCCCAACATTACATTATGTAAATTAAAAGACCCAACAAAATAAGTCTTTTAAAAAGAGGATGGTGAAAAGTTCCGTTCCCGACTTGGGTATCTTTCGAAGCATACACCCCATGAAAGAAGGAAAATACAACATTGATGTAAATAATAATATAAAAAAGTATATTACGAAAATATAAGAATGAAGTTCAGTACATATACCACTCAAAGGAAAGGGTGAAAAAAGTAGCATAAATCTCACGGGAATAAAAGTGAGATGAAAAATCCCTTACAAAAACTTGGCAGCCAAACAACGCCACTTAAAACTTACAAAACATGGATTGATGAGACCAAATAGGGTCTCTCATCATATTAACATAATATTTAAAGCATGAGGAATATAAAATAACATCCCAATCATAAGAAATATTAGCTTAAAAGGAATGACATAAAAGAATGTACTTAAAAAGAAAGAGAGGGGTAGGTTCCCTTACCTCGGGTCCGACTTGACTCGATCATTCTTTAACCTCCTGAATAATAAACCGGAGTTAATTTATACTTTCTTAAGAACCATTTTCAAGTTCATTATTTCTTTTATATCACTTACTACCATGCTATGAACTCTATGTAATTATTTATGTTAATAATGGTCGTTTTGTAGATCATTACTACTTGAGTAAAAAATAAACTCTTTATAATTACAAGTTGTTCATGTGGTAAAATATATATTATATCCAGAATTATATTCATTATTTAGATATCAAATATATCATTTATATCTATTATATACATGAATTTATAATATTACATAACATTTAGAGGTATGAAATGAAATGCACCGTTCATGGAGCTGATAAGCCGTACGTAAGCATGAACGCTACTTCTATTTCTATTTTTTATTTAATGGAATTAAAACATAATGATACATAATAGTATTATAATTACATTATGGTATCATATATAATATAAATATATCTATCCTTTATACGTACCACATATGTTATTAATGAATCAAATCACTTTGGTGGGGCAGTAGTCCGCACTTCCTAAAATGAAGATATCGCGTTTAACCAAAATGGAAACCATAAAGGTATTCCATAAAAGAAATATACAGAAGATTAAGTAAAAAATAATAATATTATAAATCATATTTAAATATAGTGACATCTTAATGTCCACCATTGATGGTGTTAAAAGAATATTGAACAATCAACGTTTTGTGAGACAGAAATTAACCATCCACAGAAACAGTATGTTCTTTAACCATTAGATGTAGGTGTGTGTAAGTGTAGCTCGAATAATTCTTATAAAAACATCCTAGAATATTTTAGATACTGTATTTGTTACAAAATAAATGAATAAAATGAGTTTTGGGGGTTGGAGAAGTAAAATAAAACAAAAGAACACAAGTGAAGACATTACCTTAAAATCTGGTATCTCTCTTTGATTTGAGCTCAAAGGCTTTCTTGGGAAGAATTATGCCCAATGTGAGGCTTCTAAGAGTAAGATAGGGATGTGGAGTGACAAAATGAGCAGGGTTTGTCTGAGCCAAAGGCCTGAGATGTGTGGGTAAGGTTGTAGGGGTGGGGGCCTTTCATAAGAGGATATGAGGGGCTCTCTTGGAATGTTACAAAATGTTACATTATTTTCAAATGATTATCGGATTTTAAAGGTCCCAAATTGATGTATATCGAGGATACGGAGGTAAGGGTTATAAATATTCTCATCCAATAGGTTTTGTACAAGTGTATGTTATATTTTTAACATTATCTTTTAATTTTATTTAAATCCTTTATTAATGAGGTAATCGTTGCTTTATCATGATGTCATAAATAATTTAATTTATTTAATGTCTAAAAATTATGAAAAAATATCATGATGTAGGAAATCTTATTATCTTCCTAATGAATATTTATATTCAAAACTATGACTTGTATAACCATATTTAAAAATTGTTCTAGTAAACCAACTCATGCTTGTGACATTTTTATTTTAACTTTAAATAAAAAGTTATTTATGTCATTTTCCAACCAAAGTGGCTCCATGGGGTCCCCAAGATGACAAATGGATTGACTTGGTCGTCCATGACACATCCAATTAAGGCAGGACATGTGTCTAGGTCATTTCATATTATTAAAACATTATTTTTACCTTAAATTACACTAATTACCTCTAATCGTGATTCAAAAATTAAAAGTTACTATTCACCAAAAAATTATTTTAATCCCATTGAACCAAATTTTACATCCTAATGACAACCATGTAAGTAGTATTTTTGAAATTCAAATCATAGATGTGGTAAAGTTTCATTTAAACGAAAAATCGGTTTTTAAACTATCACTTAGTTGTTTCACTATTCATCAAAAATTGATATTTTTCAGAAAAATACCAAAAATTCACACTAATATATATTTGATATTCCTAATTCAAAAATGATTTCTATTTTAAAAAATTAAAAACATATATTTTGAATTAATTAATTTAATAATTAATTTCCGCTGTCAAAACAAATAGCATGTTTTTTTGAAACAATATCTATTAAAAGATTGACACTAGTTTAAGTCCAATTTCAAAGTGAAATTAATTCCAATGACCACCATTAGATTAAATGGTAAAAATATATTCTAAATACACTCTAATATAAATTAAAAATATAATATTTCAATATAAATAAATCAGATTAAAAGGTGGGTTTGAATTAAAATGCTACATTTTCAACAAAAATAATCTATATCAGAAAAATAACAAAAATTTACACAAAGTAAATTTTGATGTCCAGATTCTAATGAAGGATTTGATTTTGTCAAATACAACATATAATATTTTCAAATGTATATTTAAAAAGGGTTCTCCATCAAAAGACGTTTAATAGACATTTTAAAGAATATTAGAAGATTTATGCTTAAAATTGGATTCATTTGCATTTTAAGCCTCCAACATTTATTGGATAAAAGTAAAAATATTTGAAAAACATATATAATAATTTTGTAGTAAGTTCTGTTCATTACTGCCGTTACAAAGGCTAGGTGTTAACTACCTTTTAAAATAATATTATTTGATTATTAGAGTGCAACGTAAGATTTCAAAGAAACTCGTTGTTGCGTATTGGGTACACCCTCGAGCATAGAATTCCCTTTAAAGTAATATTAATATTTTATTCAAAAATATGGATAAATATGAAAATTTCATATTATTTATTTACCTTGGGTGTTACATCCTTCCCCCCTTTTAGGAATTGCGACCTCACAATTTTAAAATTGGGCTTGGAAGCTTCTTTGAAAATCCCACATCGGAACAAGATTCAGTAAAACAATTACATTAAAATAATGGGAGAGAAGTAACAATGTCACCCGAGTTAACCCATACTAGGATTCCAAGTATGAAAATATGGATATGGAGGAAAAAAGGTCCATGTTCTGATGGAGAGTGATAGTAAACATGTCTAAGAGAAAGTTAACAATAAGAAAATCACTAACTTGTGATGGGTTAAACGGTATTTGATTCCCAAGTAAGAAAAATTAACAGACAAATTTTGGGTTTTGAGTTACTTTTCATTGAGGAATTTATTTATGAGCTTAACTAAGACATAAGGAAGCATAAAAAATTTTCACGTTGACTTTCAACATTTACTATATTTCTTACACGAACTCATATTTTCTCCAAAAGACGAGTATTTGGGATGACTTATTCACATTAAGAGAGCTATAATAAACTTCTAGAGAGTCACCTAATCCAAAAAAGAGAACTATATACCTCCCATGTATTCAGACCATAAGAAAAACTAAAAACAAAAAGGTTAGTATGAGATCAGATAATACCCAAAAAGGATAATCCATTATAATAAAAATGTATTCTTAATCTCCAAAATTTCTCAAACAAAATCCAAAGTTCAACAAAGTCCATTCAATAAACATCTATCCATAAAAATCTACAAAGTAAACCAAACTAAGATTGAAACCCAATTCTCTGAAGGATTTAATCACATAGCCTCCTAAGATAAATTTTAACATTTTTCTCCAAAATAACACCAGTTACTCTTGCAGTCTCATAATAAAAAGTAATTATCCTAATCACATATCCTCCATGATAGGCTAATCATTTCAATTGATAACCAAAAGTCAACTTACTCTTAATTCATAAAATCATCTAACTAAAAAGAATCATTCAAACTAACCAGGGACTTCACATAGTCCAGTGGTATGATATAAATACCAGTTACACTTTGGTTGTGGGTTCGATTCACGCAGCTTCGTCCGACGCGACGGGTTGTCACACGGTCTGCGTGTTGTCCCTTTTCAAATACTATATAATTTTATAACATTCCTCAAAAAGAGATAAATTCATCAAAAATAACAATAACATATTTTAACCACAAAGGTTATCTGATAACTTCCATTTTGCAACACAAAATGTATTAACTAGTAATTGCCCCAAATTCAAGGATCATATAATCCCAAATGGTTCTTTATAACTATATCCACAAAAGAACGGATAATTATTCCTTGAATAATATTTTCGTCTATCAAACATCAGGGTTACTATAAAAAGTCTTCTAATGTATCCCCATCATCAAAAGAGACTTAATACATCTAAGAATTTCGCCATCCTAAAATCTACCGTAACACTTGAATCCTTTATATGATGACTTCTTACTCATTCAACATATTTCATGATCCATTATCCATTCCTTTTCATCTTATTCTAAAATACTTCTTTCCTACAAACAAAATCATGAATCATATCCTAATATTCCAATAATAGGAAAACATATGGTAATAAATAATCCATACCTTTCATTCATCATTGTCAGTTTCTTCTTCCTCAATCAGAATGGCATTAGGTGTTGGTAAATAAATATTTGTATGATCTTAGTGACCCCATTCCCAAAACTTCTTCGTAGGACATGTGTTTTCATAATGACCATGCACACCACATTTAAAACATTCAATTGATCCTTCAGAAAGAACTTCATTCCCTTTCCTATAGTCATCTAGATGATTCCTTTTTCCATGGCAGGTTCTTGCTTTGTGACCTTCATTTCCACATCTATAGCATCTTTCTGTCCCTTTGAAACATTTTCCTATGTGTTTATTTCCACATATTTGACACATAGATTTCTGAACATACTTACATTTATGATTATTATCTGAACATCCGTAGGGATTTGTTTCTCGCATACATGATGCCATAAAAAATCATTAAGGATTAGGTAGTCAATCATGACTCTAGATAGTTGGTTGAGGATAACCACAAGAGTTCTCATTGCAGCTCCCATATCATTCATTTGTTCTTTCATAAAACCGTCATAGTTTTCTTCAAATCCACTGTTACTTTGGTGCCTCCAGATCCAGCCATTTACTAAAACCAAAAAGGAATGTGTGAGTATATCAGTAAAATCATCAAATAAAAAAATAGGAATATAAACACCAAGATATACTTATCCAAGTTATCTCAAACTCATTCTAACGTTAAAAAAAACGATGACTACATGTAATATACTAACCATTGTTGTTATACACAACTTGTCACTTTTTCTTAAACAACACTCTAACCTCTAATGTTATTTAAACCGACCTCTGATACCAACTATAAGACCCCGACCTTAAACCTTACTTAATATTGAATTAAATGAATAATTCACAATGAGGATCTTTTTAGGTTTAGAGTTTAGTGAATTAGATCATAAATCATGAATAACATTCCACATTTAAACAAAGTGGTTACATAAAAGATATTATTCATTTTTATCCATCAACGGAAACATATTTAAAATAAAACATGGATTCTTTCTTGACACTACTTTGACACTATCAGAATTACATGTACCTTTCCCTTGACCTGTGAAAAACATTTTAAAAACATGGGATGAGCATAAAAAACTCAGTTAGGTATATAAAAGTATGAAAATAAAACATTAGTCCATGCATGAAATCCTACTTTACTCATAAAACATAAGCATTTTAACATACCTCATCAAATCATGAATAAATCATATAAATCATAAGGCATAAAGGTAACTTGAGGCATTCATTACATTATTATGTAGGGTGTAACCCTCTTGGTTATGTTTGGAATACCCATCACAATATATTCCCTAAATCTCTTCAGAGAAACCTTAATTTTTAACTCTTTCGTGTTACCCAGTGCATTGGAGAGCTATATCGGGCTCACACACCCTTAGTTTATCACGGAACCACCCATCTTCATAAACAATGCCCAAGAACCGTAATATAATCAAAGAACATAACTTAAGCATAAAGTAAATATAACATTCATACATTGCAATAACAATATAACATTTTAAGATAATGAATCCATTCTAAAAACCATTTTCAAAACCATTTAAAACATTTAATAAAGAGATTTTTGAAACAAAGTGTCCCATACCACTTTGATGTTTTTAACATTTTAAACCATTAATATCCATAAAATTAAATAAATAAATCCATTTTTAAAACATGGATATTAATGAGAAATATTTATAAGAATAAATTATTAAAACATTTAAAAAGTATATTTTAGTTAAAGGGTTTTTAACAAAATGGGAGACACTTGAATACCATAATTGAGGAATAAAATTTAATCAAAATATTATAATATCATGAGAATAAATGGATTCATGATATAATATTCCAAGGTACAGTATATACACCATATAAGAGTGAATTGGTGCATAAAAACAATTATGTCTCAATAGAAATGTAAAATGAGATGAAATCCCTTGTAAAGAAGGCACCATTAAATTAAAGATAAATCAATCTCATAAATATGTGTGACAAATAATAATACACCCAATATAAGTGGATATTAAGTGTAAAACAATCAAATGTCATTCACAGATATTTAAATGAAGACATATTCAATAACTACATGTTGTACCCAAAGAAATTGAAATTGGGTTAAGAAGTTCCCTTGGTAAAATTCGACAGCCTAACGACGTCACATTAAAAATCAGAAAATGAGTTGATGAGAGATAATAAGGGTATCTCATCACTTGTACATAAAATTTAAATCAATAAGGATATATAAGAACAAATCCCAACATTACAATATGTAAATTAAAAGACCAAACAAAATAAGTCTTTTAAAAAGAGGAGGGTGAAAAGTTCCCTTACTGACTTGGGTATCTTTCGAAGCATACACCCCATGAAAGAAGGAAAATAAAACATTGATGTAAATAATCATAAACAAAATTATATTACACAAAGAGAAGAATTATGGGCAGTACATATACCACTCAAAAGAAAGGGTGGTAAAAGTAGCATAAATCTCATGGGAATAAAAGTGAGATGAAAAATCCCTTACAAAAACTCGACAGCCGAACAACGCCACTTAAAACTTCCAAAAATATATTGATGAGATCAAATAGGGTCTCTCATCATATTAAAATAAAATTTAAAGCAAGAAGAATATAAAATAACATCCCAATCATAAGAAAGATGATCTTAAAAGGAATGACATAAAAGAGTGTACTTAAAAAGAAAGAGAGGGGTAGGTTCCCTTACCTCGGGTCTGACTTGACTCGATCGTTCTTTAACCTCGTGAATAATAAACTTGAGTTAATTTCTACTTGGGTAAGAACCTTTTTCAAGCTCATTATTCATTTTATATCACTTACTACCATGCTATGAACACTATCTAATTATTTATTTTAATAATGGTCGTTTTGTAGATCATTGCTACTTGAGTAAAAAATAAACTCTTTATAATTACCAGTTGTTCATGTGGTAAAATATATATTATAACCATAATTATATTAATTATTTAGATATCATATATATCATATATATCCCTTATATACACGCATTTATAATATTACAAAACATTTAGAGGTAAGAAATGAAATGCACCGTTCATGGAGAAGGTAAGCCGGACGTACGAATAAACGCTACTTCCATTTCTATTTCTTATTTAATAGAATTAAAAAATAACGATACATAATAGAATTATAATTCCAGTATGGTATCATATATAATATCATTGAATCTAACCTTTATACGTACCACATATGGTATTAACGAATCAAGTCACTTTGAGGGGGCGGTAGTCCGCACTTCCTAAAATGAAGATATCACGTTTAACCATAATGGAAACCATAAAGGTATGACATAAATGAAAAATACAGAAGATTAAGTAAAACATAAACATATTATATATCATATATAAATATAGTGACATCTTAATGGCAACCATTGAGGGTGTTAAAAGAATATTGAACAATCAACGTTTCGTGAGGCAGAAATTCACCATCCACAGAAACAATATGTTCTTTATCCATTAGATGTAGGTGTGTGTAAGTGTAGCTCGAATCCTTTTTATAAAAACATCCTAGTATATTGAAGATACTGTATCTGTTACAAAATAAATGAATAAAAAAATTTAGGGGGTTGGATAAGAAAAATAAAACAAAAGAACACAAGTGAAGACATTACCCTAAAATCGGGTATCTCTATTTGATTTGAGCTCAACGGCGTCCTTGGGAAGAATTCTGCCCAAATTGAGGCTTCTATGAGTAATAGAGGGATGTGGAGGGAAAAATGAGCAGGGGTTGGCTGAGCCAATGGATTGAGAGGTGTGGGTATGGTAGTAGTGGTGGGGGCCTTTTATAAGAGGAGAGGAGGGGAACTCTTGGAAAGTTACAAAATGTTACTTTAATTTCAAAAGAGATTCGAATTTTAAAGGTCCCACATTGATGACATTCGAGGATAAGGTGGTAAGGGTTAGAATTATTCTCATCAAATAGGTTTTTGACAAGTTTATGTAATATTTTTAACATTATGTATTCATTTTATTTAAATCCTTTATTAATGAGGTAATCGATGAATCATCATGATGTCATAAATAATTTAATATATTTAATGTCTAAAAATTATAAAAAAAATTCATGATGTAGGAAATATTTCATGATTTCTAATGAATATTTATAGTCAAAAATATGACTTGTATAACCCTATTTAAAATGTTTTTCAGTAAAACAACTCATGCTTGTGACATTTTTATTTTAACTTTAAATAAAAAGTTATTTATCTCATTTTCCAACAAAAGAGGCTCCATGGGGCCCCATGTTGACCCATGGATTGTCTTGGTCAACCACGACACATCCAATGAGGGTAAGAAATTTGTCTAGGTCATTTCATATTATTAAAACAATATTTTTTCCTTAAATTACACTAATTACCTCTAATCGTGATTAAAAACTTGAAAGTTACTATTCACCCAAAAATTATTTATTCCCATTGAACTAGATTTTACATCCTAATGAAAACCATTTATGTCGGATTTTTGAAATTCAAATCATAGAACTGGTAAAATTTCATTTAAACGAAAAATCAGTTTTTAAACTACCACTTAGTGGTTTTACTATTCATCAAAAATTGATGTTTTTCAGAAAAAGACCAAAATTCACCCTAAGGTATATTTGATATTCCGAATACAAAAATGATATCTATTTTACAAAATCAAAAACATATATGTTGCATTAATTAATTTAATAATCAATTCCCGCTGTCAAAATAAATAGCGTGTTTTTAAGAGACAATATCTATTAAAAGATTGACACTACTTTAAGTCCAATTTCAAAGTGAAATTAATTACAATGACCACAATTAGATTAAATGGTAAAAATTTATTCTAAATACACTCTTATCTGCATTAAAAATATAATCTATCCATATAAATAAATCATATTAAAAGGAGGTTTTGAATTAAAATGCAACATTTTCAACACAAATGATCATTATCTGAATAATAACAAACTTTTACACAAAGTAAATTTTGATTTCCAGATTCTAAAGAAGGATTTTATTTTGTCAAATACACCATATAAAATTTTTAAATGTATATTTAAAAAGGGTTCTCCATCAAAAGGAATTTTATCGACCTTTTGAAGAATATTAGAAGATTTATGCTTAAAATTGGATTCATTTTCATTTTAAGCCTCCAAAATTTATTAGATAAATATAAAAATATTTGATAAACATATATAATAATTTTGGAGTACATTCCGTTAATTCACGCCATTACAACAGCTAGGCATTAACAGCCTTTTAAAATAATATTATTTTATTATTAGAGTGCAACGTAAGATTTCAAAGAAACTCGTTGTTGTGTATTGGGTACGTCCTCGAGCATAGAATTCCCTTTAAAGTAATATAAATATTTTATTCAATAATATGGATAAATACAAAAATGTCATATTCTTTATTTACCTGAGGTGTTACAAGACACCCATCAAATGAATCACATCACATAGAATTCGAAATACACTCATATTAAATAAAAAATCCTCCAATTCCAATTAGTCTATGGTTGATTCCTCTCTAACATAGGCAATGCCACAATCAAAACATGGAAAATTCTTGACTGATGAAAACCATAAGCACAATAGAATAATTTTAATCATTTAAAAAAAATAATGAGTTAGTGAAATTAGCTCTTAAAATATTGATTCACAAAGTGAGACATCCCCATCAATGCTGATTTTATAAAAAGAATCAATTCCCTTAACCAATGTACGATAACACTACTCAAGGGATATAGTCATAATGCATTGAAATTACTAAACTCTATAGAAAAAAATTCTACACACTCAACACCTAAATTTATTAATTTATTTTAATTTAAAGACATCCCACATACTACACAGTATTAAGGATACAAAAAAAATTGAATCATTCTATTTTTAAGACTCTCAACACCATATAATATTAAATAAAAAATATAATTCACTTCCATCCAATGATTCACATTCAAAAAAAGCATAAATAATTGTAATAAAAATAAAACTAATTTGAAATAATATTTCTAAACCCATTAATTTAAATAAGAATTTATTTTAATATCCCAAAAAATTCATATATTAGAAAATTTATTTATTTTTATATTACTATATAACATCATCTTATATTGTTTTAATGATCATTTAATAGGATGTATTAATGGTATGGTTAGTTTTACAAACTATGAATATACTAAATTTTAAATTCACAATCCAATCTCACCATGTCCTAACCAGTAATTATATAAAATATGTAAACCATGCTGAATAAATAAATCAACCCAAAAATACCATGTATTCTGATAAATCAGTGTGATCATTTACGGTTAGTGCCACATAAATATACAAGGAATAAATGTTATCTTACCCTACATGAGATGACTAAATCCACTCAAATTCAATTCATTAATCCATTCCAGAATCATGAGTGGCTACCTAACATCCATCCTGTGATTACGGTCATTCTTAAAACAAAATAGACCATCATTAAATATTATTATATATTGTAGAAAACCCCTAGATTATCTTAGTATGATCCTTCACATAAATTTTATAATTAATTCAAAAACCAACATACCTTCATAAAAAAGTTATCTTTAATGAAGGCGTAAAATAACGTATTCACATGTCTTCGTCATCTTTGTCGAACAAAAACATTACCATCAACATAAAAATATTATTTTTGAGATCATTAAAATTTGAATACTTATATGGTAACATTAGTTTATCTTACGTATTTTAATTCCCATTCAATGTGTAATGAACAAACCCTCTATTATGGAAACCAATTCCTCCCAAAAATTCCCTTCTGCCAAACATTGTCATCTGTCTACCTTTTTCAAGACCATGATTAATTTTATTTAAATATTAGAGGAAAGATCATTCCATAATCATAGTAAGATGATTCCATTAAATATATAAATTAATCCCAAAACACTCCACTCTTCATTAAAAATTTATCATTAATGATAAAAACGGTCAAGTTCTTGTATATTAATATACATTCCGGCACATAAAATGGATGATCAATTTGCAAATTTGATTTTTGAGAATATTCACATTTAATCCCTATACATTCACCTTAGTGGATACTATGTATGTTAATCCTAAAGAAATTGGGAACAAATATACCATTTATCAATGAAATTAATTCTTCTTAAAAAATACCCCCATGAAAAGACATGGTTATACTTCCAACTTGTTTAAGCGACCCTCTATGTAAACCCCACTACTAAGGGAAATGAAAATTTATCTATAAGAATTTTTTTTTAAACGTGTCCTCAAGATCTTATAACCACTCTTCAAACCCAAGGATAGAAACTCCACGAATGACCTTCCTTTATTATTTATCTAAAATAAATACAATTCCTTGAACCATGATAGCTTCTCCAACAACCCATGAAGAACACTTGGGTTATGTTTCGATGATTTATATTTAGCTAAAACATTATAATCAATTTTATTTATTCAAATAAATTTAATCAAAAAAAATCAATAGAGAAACAAAAACACACCATCTGATTCACATCTTGTCTTGAACACCATATTTTCAAAACCATCTCATCTAGCATCCCTATAATATTTTTTTCAAAATCATTGTTTTATATCGTTTTTAACATTAAACATCACGAATAAAGTGGACTTTGATATATTGTATATAAATATTTTTTAAATGTGTTTTTTGTATCCTAGATGTTAAATTTGAAATTATAAATAAAAATAAAACTTTAATAAAACATTACAAGTTAGTTTTTGATATTTTAAATGTATTGATTGATGAAAAATAAACAAGTACACCATTTTCATTGATGTAATTTTATACTACAAATGTATAATTTCTTATAAATTTAATATTTTAATTTCCTTCATTGAAATTATAATTATTTTTTATCAATTCATGACAATTTATTTTTTGGAATGAATATTATTTTTGATGTTGACATGTCAATATTATACAATAGTGAATTTTTGTTGATTTTTATAAAATATTATTTTTTTCGTAGATAGTAAAAAATAATTTTTTTTTCAATCCTCTATTTTCATTAAATAGTAAAGTTTAAAAGACCAATAATATTTATAATTTCATATTTTTAATATATATGACTCTTTTTTATTTTACATAATGTAATTAGTTCAATCTGAATGATCATCATACATTATTTTTGTATAAGTTCATTTCTGAGCCTAAAAACACATTTTCTAAAATTTGTATTTATTTGAAAAATGTGATATTATTTTAAATAATTAAATTAATAAATATTAATTATTTATGTTAATGGAATATATATATTATATATTAAATATTTTTTAAAAAAAATTATAATTTTTTTAAATAATTTCCATAAAACAGTAGTCCAGTATCTGGTTCAAAAATCATAATCATTATATTTATGAAATTGATCCAAATAAATTTGGTCATGTTATATAAATATAAAACATAAAAATATAATATTTTATCGGATACAAAGTGAAATTATTTTTAGGTTTATAGTTTTATATAATGAAAATAAACTCTTACATGATGATACCCTTGAATTTATGTGATAATTTTTTCCACTAAACATGGTGTTTTGAAAGAAACAATTTCTTTATTCATGGTAACTCCCAAATCCTTAACTCTAACTAGTATTAATGTTTTTTACTTTTTATTAATCCCTATTGAATAAATTTGAAAAAATTTCATGATAATAAAATGATGATTGTGATATATATATATATATATATTAATATGAAAAGTAAATTATTACTATATTATAGAACCATGTGATCAAATAGGAGAGATATATATAAAAATAATTATCCTTGAACTCAAATAATTATTTAAGGGTAAAAATAATTATAGCCCAAATTTATGTATAAAACACTTTACAAAAAGTATAATCGAAAAATCATAATCCTGAGGGATTTTCAATAACAAGAGAATCCATAAAAATAATATTCTTAGAAACAATCCATTCACGCATAAAGGTCATAACAATTCATTATAAAAAATATCATAATATTACATTATGAAATATATTTTTTATGAAAACTAATTAGAATTAATATAAAAAAAATGTTGGTACCCTCAGCCTCGATCAGCATTGTCCATCATCTTCACCAAAACACAACAAGGTGCGGGAATAGCCCATGTAGGGGTGAGTATAACGATACTCATTTTGGACCCCGAGACCCTCAAGGCCTCACAAAATCCACAATGAATAAAAAAAGCATGAAATCAACTCAAAACCCTACTTAGGTATATAACCATACATATACCTAAGCTATAAAGTATACCCATCTCAATCATGAGGTAACACAATGTTTAACTCAAAAACCCAATCTCAACTGTTCCACATGGGAAGTGATACCATGAAGGTTTGTTCCACACATGTATGCCACACTGATGTTTTCCACCAAGGTATTTCCACAAAGGAAAAGTACAATATATGTGCAGACTCATCTCACACTAAGTATAACTTAGGTATAGTAGTAGAGATGATTTGATATAAATACTGAATCATCTTACTCTTTTAAGAGGCTCTGCTGCTGACCCACACAAGATCGCTTGTGCTAACCCACGTAGGATCTGAAGGTGCTGACCCACACAGGATCTCTCTGTGCTAATGCACACAAGATTTCTCAGTTCTGACCCAAAAAGAATTACTTGGGGCTGACCCACACAACATCTCTAGGTTCTGAGCAACACATGATCTTTATTTATTCTTCACATCACAGCCAACTTCTGGGTTCCTGCACTAAGATTGCTCCACTCTAGGAGTGTCCTCTCCTCAAGCCACTGGGCGATACACCATCTTCCACAAAGTCCCACACAGATGTATCCCATAGGACCACCACTTCCTAGGGGTCTCAACGCAATACATGGTGCATCATACAGGCGCTTGGTCTATAAGTTATTAGACTTTTAATCCCAAGGTCTTGGTTGGATTCGTGCTCGATCCAACCCGATTGTACCCCAAAATTACCCTAAACTCTAGTGGGGTTATACCAAAGGGACCTTCTCATTAAAAGGATTACAGTGCCATTTATGGTTTGTCTAATGGACTCCTGGTGCCAATATTACGGCCGTTAGAGAGAAAAGCTCGAAGCTGGTCTGGGTCTGGTCAGTCCTAGTCGAGCCGAGCCTGCCACATCTGGCATGGGATGACCCGGCCTAGTTTGGGTCAATCCATCCCATTGGGTCTTACCTAGCCTGCACTGGGTGGCCCTTTAGGTCGTGATGAATGCGTGGGGCCGTTAGGCAGTGCATGGAAACCTTCCATCGGCTAGGGGCTGGTGACTAGCACCGAAAGTCATATTCCCTATAACTGGGATGGAATTGCCTTTATAACCTGTAAACACATGCAACCAAGCACACAAAAAAATATGAACACAAGTCAGCTATATAGAAAAAAGGGTGCTGAATGTATAAAGGGACTAGAATAAAAACCCAACAGTAATAGTATAATAACAACTGAAGAAAAAAGAAAGGCTGCGACTGGGTCGTCCTCCGAGGTTCGTACCTGAAGGGTAGGTACAGATCGCCTCCTCCGCACTCCTTGTATGCCCATATCCACTGCGTAACGTCATGCCAAATAGCCCACCTCCATGCCCCATCTAGCCTGAGTACCCTTAGCCTCGATCAGTGTTGTCCGTCGTCTGCACCAAACACAACATGTTCCGGGGATAGCCCGTGTAGGGGTGAGTATGATGATACTGAGTAAGGACCCTGAGACCCTCATGGTCTTACAAAATCCACAAAGGATAAACCAAAAATCCTGAACACAACTAACAACCCTACTTAGGTATATGCCGATACATAAACCTAAGTTATCAATTAAACTAATCTCAATCATGTGGAAACACAGAGTCCAACTCAAAATCCCAAGCTCAACTATTCCATAAGGGAAGAAATACAACGAAGGTAAATACCACACAGTTACACCACAATAAAGAATACGACCAAGGTATTTCCACGAAGGAAATGTACTGCATAGGTATAGACTCAGATCACACTAGGTATAACATAGGTACAATAATAGAGATGATTTAAAATAACTAATGAATAATCTTACTCTGTTAAGTGGTTCTACTGCTGACCCACACATGATCTCTCATGTTGACCCACATAGGATCGCTAGGTGCTGACCCACAGAGGATCACTAGATGATACCCCACATAGGATTTCATGGTGCTGACACACACAAGATTGCTCAGTGCTGACCCACATAGGATAGCTTGGTGCTGACCCACACTAGATCACTATTCATTCTTTACGTCACAACTAGCTATTGGGTTCCCACACTAAGCTTGATTTTATCCAGGAGCTTCCGCTCCTCAAGTCATTGGTCGATACTCCAACTACCACGAAGTCCCAATAATATGTATCTCAAAGCACCACCACGTCATAGGGATGTCAATGCAACAGACGGTGTTTCAATCAGACCCTCGGTCTGTATGTTATTAGGATTTTAGACCCAACGGCCCGATTGGATTTGTGCTCGATCCAACACGACCGTACCCCAGCAATACCCAAAACTCAAATGGGTGTATAATTAAGGGGCCATCGCACTCCAAGGTTTGTAGCACCATTGATGGGTTTTCAAACTGATGCATGGTTCCAATGTTATGGTCGTGCGAACATAAAAATGATATTTTAAAATAATGAAATAATCCATTCCTTTAAAACCCAATTATCAAAACTAAAATTCTTGAATATAAATAAAAGTTTGGTTTTATGAAAGAAACTATAAGATCATGAATATTAAAATAGAAACAAAATAATAGTAAGGGATGTGTAAAATACATTACTGCATTGTATGTTAAAATAGAACATTCATTTCTTTTATAAATAAATATAAAATCACACATATAAAATAACAATTAGATAAAAAAATAGGCAAATATTAGTTTTTAATATTTTTAAAATTCCTATGATTCAATATCCATAACCTCCTATTTTAGTTCATTTCATAAATTCATCCTCATTTCACATAATCATGAAATTGTTGTTTTAAGTGTCAATTTGGGCCTAATGTTTTCATCTTCTATTGGAATTATTTATTTTATTTTATTTTATTTTATTTTTATAATTTGAATTATCATGTCTATTGGATCATTTTTTCATTTAGTATCAATTCATGAATCTCAATGGAAGATATAAATTTTTTGTAATGAACACTAAAATTTTGGGATAGAGCATAATGGGCCCTGGGAACATAAAAAAATAGATCCAATATTTACATCCCAATGGAGCTCAAATTATATCTTTTTATAGATGAAATAAAAGTTTTAATTTAATTATAAATTTTATATAACTAAAGTTTATTTATTCAATGATATCTGGTGAACCCATGTTGACATTTAATTTTTGAGCTAGATTTGGTGGCCCCTAAAACAATCCCACCATTTCAAGAATAAAATCATTATGGATAAAAAATTTGGAATAAAATTTTTAAGGATTTTATTAGAATCCTAGAAGATTTTTTTATTCTCCTATGACTATAAAATATTCATCCATATTCAATTACATAGCTTAAATAAAAAATGGGGTGAATCTAGAAGAATTTGTCAGTCAACATTGAAAAAATCTGATTTCCTTTACTATCTCACCCTCCTTTTGTCTCTCCTAATAAATGGGGAAAGAATTAAATTTTTGGTTCTTGACCTTCTGCTCTATATATTCATAGTTAATGTGTGTTCAGTGAAGGAATTGGATCACAAATTTTTTACTCTTTTAATTGTAATTTCATGCTATCATTTGAAAAAACATCTTCAATTTTTCTTATGTATGTTTTTCATTCACATTAATTTCTTTATAATATTTTCTATCCTTCACCAATTCAAATATTATTCATATCAATGTGATACCTTTACATTAGTCAGTTATTCTATTCATATAATATTTTGTGAAATTTTTCACATGATGGTGGAGTGATAATTATTTAAATGTTTTTCTTCTTCAATTTCTCCATCATAAGTCAACTTCTCGCATCTATTAATAGTATATAATCAATGCAGGGATGACCCTATTAAGGGTTTATCCAAGGGAGTATAAAGTCAATGAATTGGATGTTATGTAATTTTATTAAATATTTTAAATTAGTTTATTATTTTTAGATTTCGTCTCATTGAGTTATTTTCATCTCCTTCTTCAGCAACTTTAATGACGATACATTTTGTGTGTTTTTATGATCCAATTACATATAGTTATAATTTAAATTATACTCTATGGTTAATTTTTATTATAATTTGAATTTTGTGGGGATTAAATTGTGGAATTTTTTTATGGGATTATCTCATTGTTTGAATACATCTTTATTTAGTGATATAAATTTTTTTATAAAAAAAATAAATCCAATCTATCCATATAAACAACTAATGATGGACTCATAATAAATAATTATTTCCATTAAAATATTTATTTGTTTATTTCTTTAATCAACCCCATTATCTAAATAACATTATTTTTATACATTCCCAATAACAATCAACCCTAAAGTAGTCCACTTGATAATTAATCCTCTCACCAAATCGTAGTGGCTATAAGTTAGATCTTTATTCCCTTTGGATTAAAACCCTAATTGTTCATCAAAAACTAATTATATCACTTGGTTAAATTTGAGAACAAAATATTTTTGTGCCATTTATGGAGACCCTTATATGCCACCTTATAAATTCACCAATTTCTCACCTGAAGTTCTCATTTTGACCCCAATTATCTTTTTCAATCACCGATTTCACCCTTATAGAATGCTATTTTGATCTAATCCAATCATAGGAAACCCCTAATAAAATTTTAAAACCCTCACCATTTGACATGAACATTAACAATCATAGTTGCAATTATTGGGATAATCCACAACTGAAGAAACCACAATGTTTGTACTTCTATGTTCATCGATTAATAAAAAAATCTAATGAGTTTCAATCCCACAAAGGCCAATGTGAATAGAATTCTATGAAATTAGAAAAATATTATTATACTCATGAAATAGATATTTTAGATAAAACACTTATACAAATATATCCAAACTATTAGATTAGAATCATTGTAAAAAAATAGAGCGAATTACTTTAGAGGTAATGTCATTGAGGGTTGAAGTACAAATAATTGATATAGTTTTTGAACCCTTTCCCACAAGGGGTTTCCCATCATCAGAATTGATAAAATAATATTTTTACACATAAACATAAAATGAACAAATCAAAGATGACATGATTTCAATGATTTTTATATCTAATTAAAAACATGTCGTAATAATTCCAAAATCATTAGAGGATTTAATTGTTTTTGTAAAATGGTAATGAACCCTCATTAGAATCTAAGATATCAGAATTGGATAATGAGGTTAATTGGTTTAGGAATGTTGAATGTATACCCGAGGAACATGATGGGACTGTAAATGATTGTTTATCCTAAGAGAAAATTGAATTTTACGATTCAAAAGGGGGAATTTTACCTCATGGATTGAGACTCTAAAATATAACTCCATTTATTATTTTTCTGAAACCTCAATCACTAATCCATTAGAAATAATCCCAAGCAATGATTCCAGAACCCTTCATAAAATAAATAAACTCAATATATTCATTTAATTTTCTATTAAAAAGGTACTAATTATATCAAGAAATTCATAAAATGGAATTTATTTCAATTCAAAGACCTCACCTGTGTATGAATGTACTGTCAAACCCAAACTCAAAAAAATGGCCCATTCGTCCGCTCTTATGTTTTTGTCGCATAGGCAATAAGATTTAACATTAATTAATAATTCATTCTTCTCTTGGAACCAATAAATTTGTAATGAAAATTTATTTATTAGGAAATATTATTGAAGCAACTAGACCAAACATTTTAAATATTTTATGGATTTTCCCATTCATTTATGAACAAAGGATTATACATGACACACATTCATAATTAAAATAAATATCAATCTTGTAAAAGTGTAGAAATATGGAGATGTTATAATTTCAAATGATTTTATTGGATATTTATGTGGGTCCATGTCAAGATAATGAATTTAAAACAGTATCTTTTTGGGAGGCAACCAAAATTATGAATTTTTTTAATTTTTTTAATTTTATATTGTGTGTTTTGCTGTTATTTTGTTAAGGAAACGCCCATTGGGTTTCCAATGTGATTTAATATCTCATGTGTGCTATATTTAGTAGCTAAATTATGTTAGTAATTACAAATTAAACACTAGATTTTAAATTTTCATCCCCATCCATCAATCATCCCTAAGTATTCGACTTGTGACCTTAGAATAAAGTTGTCAATCTCATATTGATAGGGTCACCAACATCAAACCCAGTGGTTTTGTTTAATTATTTAATTTGAAATAATATCTCTCCTATCTGGTACAAATTTTAAACACTATATTATATTTTATTTCACCACTGATGGAATTATCATCATATATTAGGGGAGTTGAAATCTTGGATTTTGAAAAAAATGGTATTTCATTAAATAAATTATATAAATTGAAAAAAAATAAATTCATTATAATTAAATATAGTAATGTAAAATTTTAATCATAGAAACTAAATTTGAAATTATTTTAATTCGTTGATTATGATTTTAATGCATTTTAAATTACATGATCATAGTTTTTAGAAATATTTTTTTTTGGATGTGATTTTGTGTTACTAAAATTTTCATATTTTTAATAAAAATGCCACAATGCAAGTATATATGATTTTTGGTGTCATTTTTAGTTTATTCATCCCATTCATCATATAATGGTGTTTTTTTTCACTTTTATTTTACATTTAGTATCCAAAAATATTAAAATAATGATTGTATAGACCATTGTTTTGTCCAAATGCATTGAATTCAAAACATTGGGATCATGGATCCACATTTTTCTTGCTCAGAGATCGGATTTACACCACTATTACAGATAATGCAATTTATATTAGGTGTCGTGTTTGGAACATGGTGATCAAGAATCCCAATTTTCCTTTCCCATTGTTAGTATTTTTTTATAAATTATCGTTAAAAAACTAAAAAAACATAAATAGATGAAAAATAAAAATATAAAACCAGATACTCATCTTATGTTTTATTGTGATTCCTATCTAGAGATGGAAGTTTTCCCCTATAACATTAGTATAGTCCCCATATCAATTGTGATGAACCAAACATTATCATTTTTAATTGAAATTGGATGAAATGTGATGTAGAATTTGATCAATGTAATGGGATTGGGAAATGGATATTAATTTAAACATAACTTGTGAGATATTATTTTGATAGTTTTCATAATTGTTTTGAATGATATATTTTGATAAGAATTGTATGTAAAAATATTTTTTATAATGGAATTCAATTTTACATTGTTTAGATAGATTTTTCTCGAGACTAGAAAAAATCAAGTTTTGGGATGGTGATTTGCCATTAAAATATGCCAATATTAATTTTTAATATTTTATTCTTCATTTTATTAAATGTTCATAAAGATTGTTTTTGTAATTTCATACATTGATATTAATTTCATATCATTGTGCAAGTCATTTTTAATGTGTCAATTTTGGAATAATTTCTCATCTGCATATTGAATTCATTATTATGATGTTATGAATAATACATTATCGTATGTGATTTAGAAATTTTCATAGATCATTTTATAATTTGTTAGAATGATAGAAATCATAATGGTTGATGTGTATTTTTTATAATGAATACAAATCATTATGGACAATGAATAATGGGTTTTAAGACTATAAAATAATAGTGGATCCCTCATTTAAATCCCAATAAAGATAAAATATTAACTGTAATTAGAAAAAGCCAGTTGTATAATTTCATTCATCATTTTCTATATCTAACTAATATGTTATCAAGAAGTTATAGGGATCCCAAGTTGATATTTAATTTTTTTCCATATTCTAACGCGCATAAAAATCTCCCCACATTTTGTGCAAAAAATTCAAATTGATGTTATAATTATCAAAAAATATTATACATATTATATGAAAAAAATATGACGATTTTACTCTTCTATTACCATCAATGATTTTAATATATGCAATGCCTTGTCTGAACACCATAATTACGGGGCGTGTGGGTCTAGGTAAATTTCATGGTCAAAATTTGAAGACTCTAATTACCTTTTTATCTCACCCATCTTTTGACACACCTAATTAACAGGGATAGAATTTAATGATTAAGGATTAAAATTAGGGCACAAGTATTCCCATTTATGTTTTTTTGGTAAATTAATTGTTTCTTTCATTTTTTATTCATTAAAATTTTAATACTAAGATTTCATTTTTTTAATAACAACAGAAATGTTTTTTCATGTAAGTTTTCTATTCACGTTCATTTATGATAAAAATTTATTCGTTTTAACCTATAATATTATTATTCATATCATGTTCATAATATTTCCTTAATGAAAGAGGATGTTTAAAAAACATTTTTGAAATTCATCACAAAATAGTGGAGTGATCGTTATTTCAATTTTATTATTCTTTATTTCCATCATCATAAGTCAACTTCTCACTTTCATTGATACAACATAATCAATGGAGGAATAATGAACTTATGGGTTGATCTAATGGATTAATAAGGGCATATATTTAATGTTATTTCATGTACATTAAGAATTAAATCCAGTCAGTATTTTAGGATTTTTTTTCAATGAGTTACGTCCTTCTTTTTCTTTTACATATTTAAAGGGTACATAGGTTCAGTTCTATTACAATACTTTTACATTGACTTTTCATTAGTGTGACCATATTTGTTAATTTTTTATTAGACTTGGAATTTTGTATGGATTAAATTTTTGAAATATTTTTTAGAATATTTTCATTTTTTGGAAACATATTGAGTTATTGATATGACATTTTACAAGAAAAAATACCTCCAATCCTCCCCAAGAAAAATTCTAGGATAAACCCACCATCATTAATTTGTTAATTCACAGTATTTATTTATTTTTACTAAATTTAGTAATTATTTAATCATTTATTACAAACCCCAATGATGGGAACATAATAGCCAATATTCCCATAGAATGTATGTTTCTTTATTTTTTTCTATCATCCTGGTGGATTAAATAACCCAATCTATTCTACAAGAGACTTGTTAAGAAATATAACTTGTGTAAATTTGGGCGTCACCAAATATATAAAAATATTATTGAAATACTTTAATATAATATAATAAAGGAAAAAATAAGTTGTCTTTGTAATTAATTTATGTCAATATAAATATATAAATAATGAATTTTAATAATATATACATAGAAGAAAAAAATTTAGAAATTAAATCAGTGTAACATTTAAAATGAGGTTTTGTGTTGCATAATCCCTTAACTATATATTAATGGGTCATATAAATTATTTATTTTATATAATAATAAAAATATGTCCATTATTCTATTTTTAATAACTCTTTTTTAATTATATATATATTTATTCATTCACTTATATCAATTTAATACTAAATTATTTAATTGATTATGTTCTGATCATAATTTTGAAAAATTTAATCTAATAACTATGAAATGGACTCAGTATGTTGATTATGGTCAAAGGCATCATTGTTCTATCATCCAAAAAATATTAATCATTATATAATTATGAGGTAACAAAGAAATTATGAGAACAATTAAATAATGGTGTAAATGAAAAATAAATCCCATTACTTTATAGTGGTGCTACTCCACACATACACATGAATGAATTTATCATTTTTCAAACTATGTAATGGTAAAAAATTTAAGGATATATTATCCTTCTATAATGATAATTTTTTCATTAATATATTATATAATAATTATTCCCATAATAATAACGATCCAAGAATGGGAGTGATGATAAAAAAGTACAAAACATTTAGGATGTCGTAGTCCACATGTACAAAAAATTATGTTTATATTCCCCATAGAATGGAAATAGGGATGAATATGTCTGGGAAGATAGGGTAATGGAAATTGATATAGAGGATGGTGAACAACCCGACACAAAAACATATTCTTGTTATTAATTAATTAAATAGTGTAACAATATTTTAAATTTTTTAATTAACATTCGAATAAAATAAAGAAAATTTGGATGATTTTTATAGTATATTAGTCCAATGTGGTCCTAGTATATTCTTAAAATTACCTAACTATTGAGGGATATATATTCCACTAAAATTATTTTTGAAGGGAATCCTAACATGATTATAATCAATATTTTGTACTGGATGAATAACTGAGACAACGAAATGTTTTATGGGGAGTCACAAACCAATTAAATCAATACCATTAGACAATGAGAGTAAAATACTAAATAGTCCCAAACATAGAATTGAGGATTCAAAAACAAAATATATAAAATCATTTTTTATGTGAAAGCATGAAGAGAGATTTAGGGTTCATAAGACACATGGTAAATAGAGTTACTCATAAATGAGACGATAATGAATGAGAAGATAAAATTATTAGTTCAAGAATTGAGATATCATATAAATGGTGAAGATGAGTATTACATTGGACTTCACATATTTTAAAACATATATAAATTTAGTGCCAACATTATTATATTAAAATAGAGTGTATTAGATGACATTTCTTCCATTACATAATATATATGTGTCCCTTTTTATATAAATGATGAAAAAACTGAACTACTAAAGAGATCATGTAAATGGTTAGAACCATTTAAAATAATAATTACTATATAGACAAAATATTTTATCCAAAACAAAAACAGATCTTTGAAATGATTAAAAATTAAAAATAAATTAAAAAATATCATTTTTCTAATTAGAAAAAGTAAAATTAAATCAAATATTTTAAAAATATTTATATAAAACACGAATAATTTATACCATGAATATTTGATAAATATTTATATAAACAAAACATTTGGAAAACATTTTATATACATAATTTAAATTTAAAATCAATTTAATATGAATTTTATAAAACCAAAATTCTTAGAATATATTTCAAAATATTAAATAAAAATTAATAATTAAATGAAATTGGGAATTTAAACATTAATAAATAGTTTTAGATAATGAATTATATACACTCTATATTTGTATGCATATCCAAAATTCTAAATTAAAATAGAATAATGGTTCTACTAACACATGAAGGTACCATTTACTCCTATTGATGAATTGAAGAATGGTTTTACTAACACATGATGCTAAAATGATGATTATACCATCCAAGAATGGTGTTACCATTTTATAAAGACATTGAATCCCACACCAAGTTGGAGATGTTGTCACATGAGAGTTATTTTTTTGTTGTTGGGGTAGAAGCTGTGATGTCAATTAGAGGATCTATGTTAAATATATTAAATAAAAATGCATCCCATTTGTAAAATTTATTTTACTGATAGAATGAGTAATGGAGCTATTTATAGGTAGAGGCATGGAACAATGGAGTTGATGATAAATTCATTATTTTTTGTCAGATCTTTGTCAAAAAAATTATCGATGATTTTTATCCCATCTAAATGACAGATTTAGTGAAAGGTGGAGAATTAAAATATTTATATAAAAATTATATATATCAATAATATTACATTATGATTCAATATGTAACATATATCTATATATTTCATTAAAAAATAGTGAAAAATATAATCTACAATATAGAGAAAAATACTAAAATTATTATAGATGTTATACCAATTTTATGGTATGTAAATAGACTTTCCTTTTTTTATTAAATTGAAAAAAATATAGAATTTGTTAATATTTCTAATAAAAGAACAATGTGTAAATATGATTTATATTATGATATTAAAAAATAAATATAAAATAAATTCAAATGATGAAATTTCAATATTTCCGATCATCTGAATAGGATTCAAGCATTTTTTACCATTGAAATATACATTCCAAACATCCATTTATTCGAATGAATTGATAATAAATGTATTGGGTATCTAGAATAATATTCCAAGTGAATAAAAAAATCCCACAACTGATATTAAAAGAGATAAAATAATGGTATATAAAAAAACATAAATGGAAAATAATAAATAAACTAGACATTAAAGATGTTCGGACAAAAAAGAAAACATTAAATAAAATGATTTATACTTTTTCATAGTTTATTAAATGTTAATAAAAATCATTGCCTTTAAAATTAAATAGGATATATTAATATCCAATAACTATTACTAAGGATAAAATATCAATAATGATAGATAGTTAGAACTAATAATATCATAAAATAATGAGAGTGTTTTTTATTATTAAAAAATAATGCAAATAAAATAACATATAATGAATGAAAAAATGAATAAAAAAAATTTAAAATAAAATATTTTTATGAAATTAACATAATAATATCTATGTATATTGGATATAATGATGTTATTATGTTCTAATGGAAAAGAAATAATTTATGTAAGTAAAATAAGACATAAATCAAAGAGATTTGATAAAGCAATTATCTTTTTTTTGTGAGGCCTCTTTTGATTTTATTCTTGAGGATCATATAGGATGATCTTTTGAATATACCAACACCTCCATAACATGGATAAAAAAAATATAATAATAATTTTGTTTGAGGTTTTTTTGAGATAACTATCTCTAGTTGGTGTGATGACTTGAATAGTGACAATGTCCTTTTATACTGATTAAAAGAAAACACATGGGATTACTTAAATACATTAATTATAATAACTATTTTTTCAAGTGAATGTCGAACCAAATGATTTTTTTTATTATATATGATAATTTATGGTCACTACACTATCAAAAAATAAACTTTTTATATGTTTATGTGGCCTTTTCAGCATTATAATTAGGTTTAACCTCTTCATTTACCAATTTGAACCATAACTATAGTGATACAATTTTCAAAGATAATGTATTATACACATACTTATAATGTAAAAGTTTGTTCATGATTGTCAATATTTTATTTTTTAGACCATATACTTCCTAGTGCCCAATTTTAATATTTTTATTACATTTAAATCATTTAATATTAAAATATTATACCTAAAATACCATTAAATTAAATTTAAGAATTATTCACATATTTAGACATTATTGACATAAATAAAAACATGATATTATAATATAAACTCATATATCATCAATAAAAGATTATTAATAACAATTTAATTCATGTGATGTTATATGTAATCCCAAAAATATTACTTCTTAATTTATTAAAATAATTTAACATAATTTTTCAACTACGTTGGAAATAACTATGTCAGCATTTTGTAATCAATTAAGCTAATTAAAAATTCAAAATTAATTAAAATTAATTAAAATAAAAAAATTATATTTAAAACTAAATTTTTTGTTTATTCATCAGATCCTCTAATACCTATTTGAATGTTATAAGAAAATTTAATTCAAGATATGAATAATATAAAATTTTTATTACTAAAAATTATATATTGATCTTTATCCATGAAAAATGGCCCCTCAATTAAATATTTCAAATATTTGAAGGGTTTTTAGATATAAACTAAACAAATAGATAATATTATAGTCTAAAATATATTTTCAAAATATTTATAAACATTAATTTTAACAGTAATTACCTGATTTAAGCATACAAGGGTGAAAAATAAATTCTTTGATTACAATTTGTTATAAAATGAAATAATGTTATCCTATTTAACAAAATTGTACAGTATGATCCAAAATATTAAACCCATTTTATCAAATTAAAAATATATATTTATGAGAATTTACATTTAATATTACTATAAAAAATCACTAAAAAAATATTTTAATAAAAACACATGATTTATGTATAAAATTTATTTCAACATTAAACAAATTTAGATGTTTGATTTAAACTACTATTTTTTGTTAAATAATTAAAAAAGGTTTATATGATTTTATATCAATAAAAAATAGAACCTTCCAAGTATACCATTAAATTAAAAGGCCCATAATTGTCTTTTAAATTTATTATAATATAATTTATGGGTGTAAATGTTAATAATGTTTTCCAAAATTCTATAAAATGTTTTATAATAAAATCCTTTATTCCATTAAAATATCATTTTTTATTATAAATTGTTTAAAATATATTATTTCATTATTATATCATAACATTTAAAAAATTAAAATTATTTGAAAAAAATTAGTATTATTACTAGTCCCTAAAAATATGTTTTATGATAGATAAATCACAAAATATCATCCTATGATAATTTTTATATAATTATTTCAAAAATAATATAATTTTATTCAAATAAAATCTCTAAATTTTTCGAAAATAAAATACATGAAGGGTTCAGAAAAATAAATGATTTTTTTAAAGATAACATATTTCTTGAAACTAAAATGATCATAGAAAAAAATTATTTAATATTTAATGATAAATAAAAAATAGAAAAAATTAGTCGGAGAAATATATTTATATTCTATAATTCGGAACTCTATTTTCTACCCACCAATTCAATCACAATGTTATTTCGGTTATATTTAAATTAAAATATTTCAGAGGCATTAAATCTAAGTGTTTATTATTTTTTGTGATATAAAACAAAATAATATAATTAAATCTTATAGTGTTACATATTTCTGGAAAGGTAGTAATTAGAAATATTTTTTATACTTAAAATCATATTTTTCAATTTTTTTGATGCAATTTGGATGCTTATTTTAAAATTAATTAATTTTACACCACGAAAATAAATTTTTTATTATGTATTACATAGTTTGAATCAGATAAATTAATATAATATAATATGGAAAAATTATTTTTGGATCATTTTGAATTGTAACGATGTAAATTTTTAATCACCTAAATGAGGCTAAAAATTGTAAAATGGGGTAAAACATTAGGATAAAGCATTAAAATCACAATAAAAAATAAATTTTTCATATTTTATGATATATTTTCAACCCATAATCTATTTATGGAGTTAGATATTATAATTTCAAAACATATTTTTTTAATTTTGACTCAATTCCGTTATTTTATATTGAAAAGATACATCTTCTTTAAATTAATTTTTTAAAGTCTTTTCATTTAGTAGATTCACTAGAAGGTGTCATTAAGTTTTTTTGAAAATACTAACATTTAAATAAAATTATTAATATTTTAAAAATAAAATTGTAATGTAATATAATTTTTTTACATTAATTAAATGTAAAACTATTTTTACATATAAATTTTGTATTTTCTTCAAAATAATTTTTCAAATGTTTTGTGTTTTTATATTAAAAATTATGTATAACACCTACATAAATTTAATTTGATAAAATGATTTCTAAATTTTGAATAGTCAAGTCCATATTTTACTATAATACCATTTTATTCTTCATTATACAATTATGTTACATTGGTAAAAATTTATGTTATCATGATTAAAGATGAAATTTATTTAAAATGGTTTAACAATAAGATAAGTTTTATAATGTATCATAAAATTATAATAAATAATTATATGAGATTATTCAGAGCATATCACATATTATATCAGAATTTTTTCTCTTCGTTAAACATAACATCATTTTATATATAAATTGCGTAACCTTTTAAATAATTCCATGTTTATCCTTTCCATAATTAAAAAAGGGTGCCTCCTCTCCACCCAAATTCTCAATGTTTAATACCTATAATGCATTCAATACCTAGAATTGTACAATATCATCTTTAATGGATTCATATTATACCTTCTATTCATTACCTATGAATATTCCAAGAAGGAATAATGTGGAAGACAAATGAGGTATCTCAATGAAGAGTTAATCATCTTACACAACTCTTTGAATGTTTATTTCTTCTTAAATATACAATAAAAAGGTTATATCTGGTATATAATGATTAATCATGTATCATAAAAATACCATCATGTTATTATTATGATGGAATAACCACATTCCACCCTTTTCATCATATTGTAAAATGGATGTGTCGCTCGTACAAACATGTAAACTACCACCTCCATAGAGGGATATGATTAATTTTCCATCACCATCATTCATGTTTTGTTATTATGATTGATTTTATGGTTATATATTATATATATGAAAAAATTATTTATTATAATTATAATATATTATTATTCCCATACCTCCCCATATTCTATACAGTGATAAATCACTATTTCATAAGTGTGGACTACCGTATCCATGATATGATGTGATTTCTATTCATTCATGATTTACATGAATGATAATGAGGACATATTTAATAAATATATATAATATATATGATATATTAATCATTCTGAAAAGGATAATTATTATTTACCTCTTCTTTTGATAGATCCATCGAAATATGGAATCATTAATCCCGTGTAAGTACATATTATCATCTCCATAAAGTTAAGAAATTCATTTTTCATAATCATATATCATGATTTTTCAATAAATAGTTGATATGATATTATAATTAAATAAAATATTAAATGATATGAAAAAATATATTTATTTAAATGATGTATAATAAATATTTACTATTTTTACAATAGGTTTGAAAAAATAATATGTATAGTAATACCCTGGGTATGGATTTCTAATAATAGTATTATTTCAATCAGATACATGATATATTAAAAATTTTTGTAATGTATATACTACCCCTGAATATAATTTTTGAGGATTCCCATGAAATGTTTTGGGATTTAAAATATATTTTTGGTTCAATATTTCATAAGGTTTTTATTCCATGATTACTAAAGATATATGTTTACTACTATAACATCATTTGTTTTCAGGGGTCTCAATGATAATTTAACATTTAGGGAACTTATATGGATCTTATCCCTTTTGTCTCATCTTTTTTCAAACCATATAGTTAGACTTGGAATCTCTATTTACTGCTACAATTTTAATCTCATTAATACTTAAATTGATTGATATTGTTTGAATTAATGGTCAACCATATTTTTTATATTGTTATTGGAATTTTTCATCCATACTCACACTTCTCAAAATTAATTTATAGAAATTTTTAATTGTACATGAAAATTTAAAAATATTCAAATTTCATTACCTTTTACTTTACAAATTTTTGGATGAACTTTTTCTTAATAAAGTATTTATAAACTAGCCATTTTTCATGTTTTCAAATCTTTGAAATGAATTTTCCTTTTTAACATATATAGTATATATATATTTTTCCACTATCATGATTATTATTTGGTTTTAATATTCGTTTAAATTATTCCATTTTAATTTTATAAGGACAATGTATCTTAAATTGGCTAAAAATATTTAAATTTTAAATATGTTATTATATAATATATTGTTTATTTTATTTAAGAAATTATTTTGGTATATTTATAATGTATATTATTTTATGAAAAAATACAATAATGTTAAATATGATTCACTTCGGACAAGATCCAATGAATCCTTTATAATTGTATATCAAGATTTAAATTTGTTATGATGATAAAATACTAATGAAAATAATTTTATTTTTTATACAATAAGATATTGAGAAATGATAAATGGTTTTGCGACCTTGAAGATGGAATATTAATGAATTATTGTAATTTGAATTTTATCTCTATTATAGATCCCTAATAAACTCGGAAATGTGATATTGATATATCATGGTATGATGATGATAAGATTGGACATTATTGAAAATAATTTTTTTTACATATTGATGTTTGAGTATGATCTCTTTCTAGCCATGCCCACACGAATATGTATAAATAGATAATGAATGTATATTTTAATATTGTAATGCATGAGTATGATATATTTATAGATAATATCACATAATTATGATATTATATTATTTAGAATATCAACAATTTTCAAGAATATGATTTCATATTCTTGTGATGATACATGTATATGTTATAACCACTGAATAATGTTGACTACATGACACCATAATTAGTCATGCTATTAGATATGACTTGATTTACGATTTTATGATATATGATTTTTTGGGTGTGAAATTTTGATATTCAAATCATGCCATTGATTATGTTATAATGCCACCATTATCATCTTATTTTCTTATAGTTGATATCTTCCATGTTTAACCTTACTAAACATATGATCTTATTCATTCAAAAGTTTCATTTTCTCAAAGGATATATAAAATCGATGATGTAAGATTTTCATAAAGAGGGAACTAATATGACATTATTAATTTGATATTTTGATGATCATTCGACAAATAAAAAGAGTATGTATAATGTATCCAAACAAATATTTATTATCTTTGGTTATGTATTTTTGTGATATGTAACAATTATTCCGTTAAAATGATGTAATATTTTAGTATGAAAATTTCTAGTCACTATTTTTTTTCATATAAGTGTTTAGTTATTTTGGAAACTGGGATGGGAGAAAATAAGGGAGAAAACTTATGAGAATCATAAGTATAGAAGAAAATATTATGTTATTGTAAAAGAAATTGTTTTTTCCTAGAAAATATATATGTCTATAGATAATAGATAATGGATATGGAAACGGGTCAGATTTATCAAGAGGATACAAATCCAAATTCGGGTAATTGGTTATTAACACGATCTTTACCAGTTTATAATGTTTGGAATTATGACTACAGACCTAGCTGGATACACCTTGGGTATATTAATGGGTTAAACCACATTTTATTTGAATGAAATTATGCAGTATTTAAATAGATGGTGACAATGGATGTCCTTAGTTTAATATTTGGTGTTATAGATTGAAAATAAGGTCTCAATATTTTGAAAACATATGAATGATTTTTCGTGATAATATGACTACACAAAATAATTATAATTTATCACACTGTTATTTTTTATTTTAATTTAGTGTATTGAATTAAGATTAATTATTTATTCACTAACTATGATAGAAATTTTAATGATTATCATTATATGTGGTCAAATAAAATAGGATATGGAATTCGAAATATTTTAATTTTCATAAAACAATCATAATTGTATATTTCTAAAAATAAAAACATAAGTGAGTTTCCAAATAATATATATAATAAATAAATTTAGTTTAAGGAACATTATGATTGAAATATGATTTATCATTCTACATGTCTTGAATATAGGAAGTTTAATCCCATGAAATTTTGTAATGGAATTACAAGATGTTTTATGTGTGGAAATATAAGGAAAAAAGAAAATAATCAGTTAAAAAATATTTCACTGGTGGGAAATAATGTGGATCATAAATTACCATTTATAATTTACTATATTATTTATTATAAATATGAGAAATATATGTATAAATTTAAAAATTCATGGTCTAACAATTATAACATTTATGGTCATATTCTATTGTAGTTATTAAAATTTAATTATTTATGTTTTTATCTGTTGGGATTTGAGTATTATATTATAAATGATTTATATTAATCATAATTTATTTATAAGAATCCTGAACCTTATAGGATTTTCTCTATAGCAGTTTTTCATTTAGAGTTTCTAAAAAAATGTTGAATGATACTAATAACCTAGGAAACTGACATACTGTTAAGTTGATATTTTTTTAAAAACTCATGATTTACTATTAGGTAAGCCTTAATATGTTCCCAATGATGATATATAAATGTTATATTGGGATAAATATTAGATAAATATTGATAATTTCAATGAAATCAAATTTGTGACATTGTAATTGATTATTTATTTTATGATAAACTGCACTTTGTTATCATTGATTGTTTATTATTCATTTTTTTAAATTATGGAAAATATAAAATAGTCTATGGTATTATTTTTTGAATAAGAATATATAAAATTTTCAAAATAATTTATGTTTTCATTCATTTTTTATGGAGAACTACAATATTTTGGTAATGTATTATCATGTTTTAAGAGAATATATGTGCATTGTATTCAAATGTTTAGTGTATGGCATTATAAACTACATTATATTACTTTTGGGATTAAACTTAATTTTAGTTTGTAAATTTTCTGAAATTGGATCCAATTTTTTGTGTTTTTAATTTGGATATAAAATTTTTGTCAGATTCCTAAGGTTATGTACTTTTTGAATATTACTGTTAAAAATGTGTGGTATTTTTAAGGTTATATAGTTTCATGTATTATTTCATAACATGAATAATTATCCAAATTGCATAATTAATTCTAATCATTTTGGTTTTAGAAAATATATAGGAAGGTAGATAGAATAAAATTTCAAGTTCATATGGATCTCTAATTTTTAGAATATTAAATTTTGACAATTCATGCAGGAATATTTATCATTTAATATTCAATTCATGGAGTAAGAGATAAAGTGGATGTTAATAAAAGAATTACCAAATGATTAAATTATGAATATGAAATAAAATGGAATAATGTACATTTTTTTGTTTTATATATAGTGGTGGTAAAAATAACACTCAACTCAGGGAAATAGATCATCAAATTAAAAAGTTGTTATTTTATCTTAATTTATGAATAATTAATTATCTTCCTTTTCCCATAATAATTTATAATTTTTTTGTCATTATATTTATAATGATCATTTCTTATATCATTCTCGGTTATGTGTGGCTGTTAAATTTCTCTTCTACATATATATTATTAATTACCAAAAAACTTATCCATATATGGGAATAAATTTAGGCTTTATAACTTGTTTAGGGTCAATCATCTTTTTTTGAATAAACACAAGATAAACACATTTTGAAATGGGAATAGAGTAAACATGTTACAAGGCATATGTCATGACTATTCAAATGCCTGAAATAATGACCAGATGGCCCGAACATGATCCAAATGATAGAAAAAACACTGCATGAAATGTACAACCATCACACCTCATGGAATACCCAAATTCAAAAAAATAATCACACATAATTAAATTACCTAAAAATTTATTCCACCACCCCAAATTATTGTTCATGCACTTCTGATTCTAATCAATGATGATGTATAACCCCTAAAAATAAGTTGTTTCGTACTCCTCCAAAAAAATATTGTAGAGCAACTCCAACCCCATCCCACACTAACAGGTATGAGAAGGACGTAATTATTGGTTCCAACTCATCCTGCTATATTTGAAAACTCCCACATCGCATTACTTACAAGGAACTAACTATATATAAATCCTGATGATTTTGAAAAAATATAATTGAAATCATGATAGAAAGAGAATTATGGATGGGTACCCATCCATTCTCTAAAAAATGATGGCTTACAGATGAGTTATTAGTGCAACTGCACCCATTAAAATTTTTAGGATTCCCCCCCAAATGTATATAAATTTAAATAAAGTTTTAATAATTTCTAAAAATGTCTTGACAATATTCATGTTGTGTAATGACATCTAAAATACATTGACAAATAATCCCTAGTAGAAGAATGAAATCAGATATTACATGAACCACGCATAAGACCTCTGATTCCTAATAAACATCATGATGGAAAAAACCATTGACATAAACACTACACTATACCCCAAACCATTTGAAACCCCCAACATCGATCATCATGATACAATTTAATCATCATGAAAAAGGGAGCTGAACAACCCCAGTATTGTGCAATCTTGTTCCATTTATGGCCAACCATCACCCTAAGATTTTATTCTCCCAATGAATAATGGATTTATCGGGTTCTATGATTTGGAATAATCCCATATTTGATATTGGGGGATCTCACATAGAACCATCACTTACATGAATCCTTCATCGGTGAACCAATGATGATATCACCACCACCATCATCATGAGAAAAATAACATAATTACCCAAACAAAAATCCCTATAAGAGTGTAACAATGGAAAAATGATAAAATGTGGATGAACATAAGACAAATTGGAGAAGGATTGGGAAACATTGAAATTATTATAGCAATCTAAAAACCACCACCACAAAAATCATAAAAAAGAAGGCTGAAAGAGGAGGGGATTAATCCAGCCAACAGAATGGATTTAGAGTATAAACATTAAGAAAAGAGAAACATGGGTTTGTGAGATTGTGGAGCTATCATCACATGGAAAAAATCTATGTATGGGTAAAACATGATTCCCGATGAGGGGAATTTTCAAAACATAGAGCATGCCTCATGCACATCAGTATGGTAATGGATTTGAATTTACTTTTGTATTTTACAAGTAGTTCCTGAGTCCGGTCAGACATGATCATGTTCTAGTTCTCATGGATTGTGACTGGTACAACCAGTTATTACCACTTTAATGACACACCATAGAGAAAATGTGTGTATGGGTTATTCTCAATGCAAAATAGGGTCCCTGGACCTAGACCAACGTGTCTTTCACAATCCTAATATTGGAAATATGTTTGAATCGCTACATGAATTATATTCTTAGTTTCTAAGTCTAGTGAGAGAAGACATAAAAATTGTGATGACACATTTTTTTGGTGTTGTGTGGGGGTGTGCAACACCCTAGAATTTAGTTTAAAATAGCTTACATAAAATTTTTCTTTATAAACAAGACCAATCTTTATGTGAAATATAACATACTCAATATTAATATTTTTTAAATGTGCACATTATAACCTAGCTTTTATATTGGATGTTATGAACAGTAATAACAACATTATGAAAAATATATATAATGGTATTAGAAAATAGAAATTTAGTGAATTCAGAATAATAAACAAGTAATCATTTTTTATAGTAATTTTATTCTAAAAATATAAGTTTTCTTTAAAAATGGATTTTATTTTTTAAAATTATATTTAACTAATACGATTTTATATATTTATATTTTGGTGATGAATATAATTAATTAATTCATTATGAAAATATTATCATAGGTTGAATTATTGTAATTTTTCTTAAATAATTTTTTTAGTGAATAGAGAAAAATGAAAATATTTAAAACCCCATATTTTATTTTTATTAAAATAATTAATTGAAAAGTATAATTATGTTTTTAGTTTTTTCTCAAAGTAACTTAAGTGTCATTTAATAATATATTATGTATTTAATTAAATATATATCATCATTATACTTGATTTTGGTTTTAGTTTATTTTTTGGGATAAAAACATATTTTTTAAGACCATTTTTTTTGTGTAATGTATTTTTATTTTAATTAATTAAATAAGTCACTACATAGAAATGATTTAAATTATATTTCTATATTTTTATCAAATATGTATTTGTTATTTAGTAATTTTTTTACTATAAATGAATAAAAAATTAATATAATTTTATGCTTACACATTCATTTGCTTATAAAAGGTTTTCATTGTATGTTGCGTGCTTATTTTAATTTTATTCCATTATTGAAAATGAATATTAAAAAATTTATGTATTTTTAATCATAATAATTAAAATAATTTCATATTTTTAACAAAAAATTTGGCCATTATAAACTGTAACCATTGTATTTATTTATCACCCCTATAAGGGAAAATTCATTAAATCAATTATAAAATTATATTTTTTTGCCTCATAATCTCTTTAAAATACTCGTATTTGCTAATTTATGACTGTTTTTAGACCAAATAAATTTTAATAGTTTTTTTTAAATATTTCTCATTATTTTTTACCCATAATTTACTTTTTTAAAGATATGTAATATTTTATTCAAATAAAAAACCCGTTTTTCTCTTTGCATTCAACGATATGGTTGGAAGACCACGTTTGATGTTTTCCAGATCCAAACAACTAATAATATAATCTCTATAAAAATAAAAAATAAAAAATATTTAAAAACACTATTACTTTATTTCCAAGTAAAATTAATTTTAAACGTAAACCATGTATTTTTCTAAAATAACCTTTTTATAAATTTTGTGAAATTATATTAAATTTAATTTCTTCAACAAATCGAAATTTAATTTAATAAAATATATTAGAAATTTTTATTTTGAATGAAAATATTTTTATAATTCACAACATATTTTTTATATGATTATGTTATGATTGTAAAAGGTTATGTTATTGTGGTTATTGTTTATTTTGGTACAAATTGGTTCAACGAGGACATATGGATTAAAATATATCTAGAACAATTATAAATGTGATTAGATGTGTTATTTGAGACCCTATAAAATAATATATTCAAATTAGGTTTTACTTTTTTCTTATAGAAATTATTATGGTATATAAATTATTTAATCTTTTAAGTAATTGGATGTTAGTCATTTCTCTTACATATAAAAGGGTATCTCATATCAACACTTACTATGAAATATTATTTCAGCGAGCCTATATAATCCCTCCAAATGTTCCATAATATCATCTGATCCTTCATCACATAGTTTTTAAATTCATGTAGTAATATCATAGTAATGATTAAGGTGTATAAAAAAGGATGTCTCTCAGAAAAGGTGTAACTATTTTACACTAATAATTATGAGGTTATTTTATATTCAAATTCCAATAATCTTATTTTATCCCTCATGACATAATGAGTCCAGTATCATAAAAACACTAATATTTTAATATTTTTATTAAACAACCATTTTAAACCCTTTTTTCATCAAATGGTAATCTAATGTATCACTTGTGTGTACGTGAGGTATTCTTCCATTACGTAGTGATATTATTATTTTTCCATTAACATCATTTGTGATTGGTTATTATAATATATATTATGTTTATATATGAAATTAATGACATAATTATATTTATTATATTACAATATAATGTCATTTGTTATGCATCCTTGTCCACTGTAAAACAATAATATCACTCGGGCGTGTATATAGACTAAAACCTCCACCAACAGATGTGATTTGTTTTCATTTCCCCTTTACATTGGAAATATTAATGATAGATTTATTGAATATATGTATATATATATGATAATTTTAATATATTAATCATTCTTTAATGGTGACTTATGATTTACATTTTCATTTATTCCATCCATCGAAAACCATAAACATCACTAATGTAAAAATACATACTACCATCTCCCCAAAGTGATGTAATAAATTTTTCATAGCCACGTTATATGTATACTTATAAAAGTGAATATAATGATTTCATTTTAATCAAATGGAATTATTATTATTCTTATGATGAAGGATCCTTGGTCAAATTACAAGGACTAGAACCACCAAATCAAAATATAAATAGAAAATGAAATATATATAACCTGAAATAGTGGTTCTAGTAACAAATTTTCAATAAATGATTAAAAAAATTATAATTAAATAAGACATTGTATGATATGAACGAATATAATCCAATTATATATTAATTTTTTATATATTTATTATATTTAATATTTGAATGTACACAAACTAGGATGAGACCTGGGTTTTGTATTTCTCATCTCACATTTATTTTTATGAGACATTCCATATTCATGACTTTTGTAATTAGAGTGGTTCTTAAACTAAACATGATTGTATTTTATGTTTGTTCTAAAAACAATTATTGGGATTATAATTAAATCACAATTTCTCTCTTTTAGGTTGTTTTTATTTATTTTTACTAAAATAGTAAGGGTTTATGTTAAAATCTTATTTCTATTTATGATTTTCTATTAAAAATTTATATTGAAGTAAATTTTATAGATAATATCATTTAAAATACTTCTATTATTTCAGTCATGATTATTTATGAATTTTTTATTTATTACTTCAAATTTTATCTTTTTGGTTAATCAAGGGGACAAAAACATTTATTTATGGAAAATTTAACCATATTTTATTTTATGTTGTTGAACATTTTTTTCCATATCCAAAATGAAAAATATTTATTTATGAATGTATTTACATATAATTGAAATGTTTTAGATTGTTTTCATAATTTCCTGTAACTCTATTTAAAATGTATAAAAGGGAATATTTTAATTGGAATATTATATAAACACTTTATATTTGAATTCATACAAATGAGTGGAAAGAAAGTTCTATTTTATCATGTACAATAATAATGGATTTTATTACCACACTGAGTATTTTTGTTTTATATTCATTTATAAGATTCAATGATTTTTTGACATATTTTTCTGCCCTAATATTCAAAAAATATTTATATTTGTAATAAATTATTTCAAAATCAAAATCATATTTTACATATTAATCATTAATGTGCTATTTTAATGGTATTTTCATATATAAAAATATAAATTTGTGATACTTATTATTCAATGAGTAATTGATCAAATGATGTCATCCCTATTCTATCATAGGAATTTTATTTACTATGATGGTAAAAGATTGATGAAGCCCATTTTATTTTCCATGGCTTACGCTATGATATATTGATAATTTATTTATAACCTTTAGTAATACATTTGTAAAGATTATAAATACGTGATGGTTTGGTCTGATATAAACCGTAAATTAATAGGGCCCTTTGATATTGACATCACATGAGATGATGCTGATGTGAGTTTACATGATTTTAGAGATATTTTTTCACATTTTGATGTGTTATTGTGATCTCATTTTTGTTATGATCGAAAGAGTATGCATGAATATTATTGTGAATGGATACAACATCATATTGATTTGTGTGTAGTAAATCATTCATTAATTGATAAAAATATTATTAATGGTAATAAAATTGAATATTTATATACAGTTTAGTATAATATACTATGATAATGGTGCCACATTACTATAATAGTACTAGTTAATGATGATGAATATTTGACAACCTTATTTATAATACATCATGATATAACTTGATTTTTTTAGTTTATGAACAATGATATTATAGGTATGAATATTGTATGATGATATCATGACCATGAATATATTGTTATGAGACAATGATCATCTAATTCTCTTATGATTGATATCTACTTTGGTTACCCTTATTGAGCATTTGAGCTCCTCCTTTCTTATGTTTCATTTTTCCCATGATTGAATGAAATATTTTAAATATTATATGTATAATAAGGGTACCGATATGAATATTCATGTGGGATATTAATAAAATATTTCACAAAATAGTATGGTTAGGTATCTAATCTCTATGGACAGTAATACATTGTTGTGAATTGTATTGTCTTACTATGATATGTATTGTATATTCCTATAAGATGATGTTATATTTATGTATGAATTGCTTCAGTCATTATATATAATTCATGAAAAATTATAATTATCTCTCTTAATAATCAAAATCCTTTTAACCTACATCATAATTGTCCCATTACATCTTCATATCTATACATCAAACCATCAACAAATCATACAACACTATTTCCACCAATAAACCCTTCGACCGCCATAGTAAGAATAGAAAACCTTATTCAATGAAAGAACTAAACAAAATTATTCATGTAAAAATTCATTAAATATACATATATATATATATATTAAATTCATTAAATCCAACATAGATGGGTCATAAAACAAAAAATTTATTAAGAAAATTAAATAATTTTATTGATGTACACATTAAAATCCTTTGTAAATCCACCATAATTTTTCATCAATGAATGATTTTTTAAACACCATTTAAATGAAAATAATTTATTACCTCTTTAAAAAATGGTAAAAAAATATAAATCAATATTTTCGCATTTTAGAATACCAAATTCAAAAACCACAAAAACATTATTAAAAATAAATCATCCGCTTATCTAATGAAGAAGTAAAAAACAAAGAATATAATTGTTTATGAAATTCATGAAATAGTACAGGAAAATAATGAACATATTATTATAAAGCATGGGGAGATACATCAAAATTATCATGCCCAAAAAAATAATGATCCAGAAATATATCAATACGAATTTGAATAGACCAAATTTTAACTTATCCCACACTATAAGATATTAATAATTCACCAATTACTACATTAATGTATATATAGGCTTTCACTAATAAAACATAAAATCTTAAAAATATAAGATATAAAAACCACGTAGAATAATATACTATATTTAAAAATATATCCATATGTTTTTTTATACATAAAATACTAACATTATCTTTTTCTAATCAACAAAATAATATTTAACTTAAAACAAAAAAAATCATGATTGACACATAATAGGATATATAAAATATGTTCTGGAATAATACAAAAATAAATTGGTAATTTAATTTATTAATATATCAGAAATTGTAAAAATTATCTACGGTAGAATAATTCCTATTTTGATGGTATGAATTTAATTTTAACATTTTCATGGATTCTATTAATCATTTACTTCTTCTGAGATTTATTTCCTCATAGTATTTTATATTGAAAATATCTACATATCTATTTAACATATATAGGCTCATAAAATAATATAAAACCTACTAACATAGATATATTTACCAAATATATAAATAATCATAGTTTAGATCATACTCATAATATAAAAAAATACATCATAATGGTCATGAGATTGAATAATAAATACAAATAGGAACTCTAATAACCCCATCCATATCCCTAAAAATAAATCAATGGACTGTAGTGTGAAATGAATCACCGGGACTAAAATGATATTATTTTACATAATCATTTTATTTGATTCATTTTCAAATCATGAAATTGGATCAATGTAAAAAATTATAAATTATCATGAAGCATGTACCAATACCATAATTGTACCCTTTATGTAGTATTATAATTTTTTGTTTGTTAAGTGTAATGAAGGTTTTTTTATTATATGGAATCATCAACTCTTTTTACATAGTTGGTCTTCATTAAAATATGACATGATATGTTTTATCATTAATTTTCCACTAAAAATCAAATAGAAACCACACCATTTCCAAACTAGTAATGCAAAACTATCTCTTATCCAGAGGGTTGACACAACATTTTCATACCATCCCCATCGGAAACCCCTCAAAGAGATATATGGAATTTAAGGATAACCCCTAAAGTGTTCATCAAATATTTTATAGGTTAGTGACTATTAACAATGGTATTAAATAAAAAATCATATGAACTACCCACATAAATCTATGAACAGATAGAGAAACCAACATTATATTCCATATTATTAAATAAAATTAGATATCTTAATATGCATGTAATTTTTATCATGAGAAAATATTCAAAATAAAATATAAAATGAAAACCAAAATGACAAAGACGTTGACCGTCATTCAAATACTCAATATTGTATTGAAAATCCCAATCACAAACTCCCAGCTAAAAACCTAAAAAATTTACTTATATATAAGTATTATAATATTATAATACTTATTAGAGTCCAAAAAACTACCCCCAATGAAAATGTGAAACAAACATATTACTAACTCTGTAATTTTTTATCCAAAATGAACATATAAAGAGTGGACTAAAATATGACCTCACAAAGTCCCACTCACCCAATATCAAAAAAAAACTATAATAAAAATGTTTAGAAAGTATATTGATAGAAGTAATCCTACAACCAATTAATCTATGGTATAAAACTATCACATCCAAATGACATAAATCACATTCTTTAATCCTTTATATATCTATATACCTATATAAATAGACCACATTTCTAAAAAATTATAATATATAAATATCCAAATTAGATATCAAATTATCATAATACCAAGGTATCTAGAACATGATGGAAATAAACCTAATTCCCTCTTCATATCATAAACAACCCCCACAATTTGACTACCCAGACAACATTATCCAGTATATACATACTTATCAATTAAAAATTATATCCCATATTTATATATGTACTTTCTTTCATAATAACTTTTATTATATCATAAGGGAGAGTGAGGAAGATGTAATAGTAATCCATTAATTTCCCCCACAACATGTATATTGTCGAAAGCATTTGGAACCCCTAAAATTTTGGTATTTATAAATTCATCTGACATAGGTGGGGTGTGTAAAAAAATGAAATATAACACACACAAATATATATAAAACCCACATAAAATCCTAACATGAAGGTTCATAGCTGAATAACATTTCTAATCCCAAAAACATCAAAACATGATAATAACCAAATATATCCAACACATCCTTCTATATAATACTACAAACCACACATTCTCACACATAAGAGACATAGAAACTCAACATATTCCATTTTAAAAGTTTCATTTATTTGACTCCTGATTTACAATTTTACAAACTATATTAAATCAATTATACTATAAATTTTTCATTATTTCTTTTAATCCATTCATTATCTATCAACCAGGTCAATACCATCCATTATCCCATCATTTCAATAACTAAGAAACTCATTACTCAAATTTTTTTTAATACTAGCTATATTCCTTTTATTCTAACCATGTGTCAGGAAAACTATTCACCAAAAACAATTTTAAATAACCCATGTAAATAGATATCACAATACCAACAATAAAAAATTACATGAACATAAATATATATTCAAAAATAACAAATACACACAATTTCCTATCCATCAATAGAGTAAAAAATCCCATTCTTCTAAACATACTCATTAACCACACAGAAACACAATTTCCATTACTCTTTCCTCCATTAATTCCATATAATAACTGTGTATTTTATCAAATGATTTGATAAGATAAAATTTGAAAATAACAACATAGATTATAACAGCATCATAGTATAAAAAATTATATTTAAAATTTAAAAACTATAAATCAAATCACCATGTTAAATATTATAGTATAAAATTACTACTGATTCATTCATATAATATGAATTAAATCATTGATACTGTTAAAAAATTTATCAAAATTCTATATTTACAAACAAATACATCATTAACATAATTAAGTGACTTAATTGTTTTGGTGACTTATTCCATAGAATTCAAATTAGAAGAATAACAGAACCACTATAGCATGAAATAAATTCATATTAATTAGAAAACCATATATCATAAGAAAACTCGTGGAAGCATATAAAAATGCATGAAAATCACATGTTAATATTGATTAATTCTTTATCGATTCATTATAATCAATATATAAATAAATTCAAAAACACAATGAATGTTAAATCATTATTCTTACACAATATAGACAAAATATAATGAGAATATAGTCATACCATACCTCAACTAAAGCATCAATACCACTGTTATTTTTAATGATGTAATTCCAATTACACACCACTCAAGGGAGATTGATTGGTTGTGATTAATATTCTCAATCATGAACCATATAACTCGTAGTATCAAAACAACCAATCAAAATATCAATTATTTCATTACATTTATACTATTTAAGAATAAGGATAAAGCAAATAAAAAGATAAAAAATATCCTCTAATTATGAGTTTGATGATCCATAAATTCAAGGGTCCAAAAAATAATGGTTATTTTGAATAAATACAAGAATAAAAATATATGGAATCACAAAATTTTAGGTCACGGTAATTCCCAAATGTGCTGTAGTCAAATTAATATCAAAAAATAATTTTATAATCTACCCTACCCACCATATTTAAAGCACATTATGCTCTTTAAATTGAAATATAATTCATGTATAACATGAGATAACCAATGTTTTATTTCTATAATTAATTTTCCCTATGAAATTTATGTAAAATTCACCCACTAAAATATGGTGTAGAAAGAACACCATATTATAATGAAAACAATAAAAGAAGAAATATGACCTTAACCGATACAATATTCACCCTATAGTAGTTATGTCCATTTTATGATGGTCAATGAACCAATGAACCAACCCTAGTATTCCAGAGCCATTTTTTGCATTGTTAAATTGATAAAAGATATAAGGAATTACATCCTGAAGGACCAAATAATTTAATAGTGATGGTGCACTAGATGCATACTTGAAATGTACAATATATTGTAAAAAAATATATGAAATGTATTTTATTTTTATAATTCATTTATTCCTCTTATTATATAACTACATATCAATAAAAAACTATTTATATAATCACATGGAATATAAAATTTAATAAATGGGTGAGCTTAAGTGCCCAATAAGGGTAATCATAAATCATAGGCAATGAATAAATAAGCTATAATCAATATGACATGGAGAATAACTAAAAAAATCAATTTAATAAATAAATTTAGAATAATATGGTAAGAAAAAATGATTTTTATTGTATTATATTTGAACAATCACATGATCCCTAATCATTGAAATAAATGATCTTACTAATTGATTAATGAGAAGGAATATAAATTACTAAATACATATTGATGTAATCCATAATTATAGAAACCCAAAACAAAATGTTGAGGCCTTATTCTATGGAATCTATTATCATTAATGGTTTTTCAAAGAAATATATTTAAATGTGTAAGGATTCTGACAATACCCATTATTGTTTGTCTCAAGAGATATACCACGGAATTAAGGGGCTATAGAGGTCACTGACCATCACCTACTAAGTATAATGCATTCCTCATTTGAAAATGGGATAACATAATGAACACAACAAATTTATATTTTTAGTAGTATATGAAATCTAATTACATTCCCCAAACAATAAAAAATGTTAACCACTATAGTGTAATGTTAATGGTTTCAATAAAACCTATCAATAGTTGAGGATAAATAAAATAAAAGGTTTTTTATTAATATAAATACAATAAAAATATATTTAAAAAATTACTATATAGAATATAATTTTAATTTTGTAAGTGAAATTTTATTAATAATAAATAAAAACATATTTTCAATAACCATATCATTGAAAAAAACCTTTGAATATTACAATGGAATTTATAACACATAGATTTTTCAGGATGGTATGAAATTTAATTCATGTTTAGTATGTTAAAACATAAATCACTTCCACATTTTTTTGAAGAATACCCAAAGGTTGTGTTTTTTTAAAATGATACGAATATTCTTTTAACAACATTATATAAAAATTATTGAAGGGAAAATTATTCATTAAATAATTATAGGAATGGTTAAAAACATTTTTTATTTTTTTCTTGAGAATTTGGTTTTTGATGAAAAAGAATTTTTAAAAAAATATAAATGATGATATATTTTATAAAAACATTTTTTCAACACTATTGAGAACAAAAGAGTGGATAATAGTACAATTAGAATAAAATGTTCAGGAACAACCATTGAGGAAGAAAATTAAAATTTCCATTAAATAAATATAAAATAATTTCCCTAATTTAAATTCATTTATATGAAATCCTTATTAAAATAAAATTGTGAAATAAACCCCTTCACATGTCAGAACAATGATGTGAGAATTAGTCAATAAAATTAATATGGGAATTACATGATAATATAAATTAAAATATTTTAAATAAAAAATATGTTAATCAGAAGTCATTACACAAATAATATTAATAAATAATAGAAAACAAAGAATTAATATAACCAAATCAAAATAAATTGAGTTATGATATTCTTTACCACATGGGAACATTTCTGTAAAATACCCATGGTGAAAATAATTATAATTCGAAATTAAAATATGCTGAAGTATTAACTAAATATTATATTACATTTATTCATGAAATTATTTACACAATATAAAATAAATTAGTAGCATAACATTACAATATTCCTCTGTGATGTAAAATTCAGACGATGTCCATTTACTCACACTTATTTTGGTTGAACATTATTTGAACTCAATTATAGTAGTTTTGAATATATAACTACCTTTTAAAATAACTATATTAATATTTATAATAAAATAAATCATAATTTTATAACACATTACCACCCATTATTTTATAATAATTCATTATTTTCATTGTTTATCTTGTTAATTAGGTTATTATATCATTTGTTCCCTATTATAAAAAAATCAATTTCATGTAAAAACTATTTATTTAAATCATATATAGAATAATAAACATAAAATAATAATCAAATTAATTTTAAATTAATTCTTTTCTATCCAATCATGAATGTTGGGTTCGAAAAAATGATATATATTATCAACATGAAGATAGTAGGATGCACATACACATGAGTAACATTTCCATTTTTTTAGATCATTATCGAAAATAGGTATGTAATATCACATATTTATATAATTAAAAATGATCTTAATTATAAAATTTTATTATAATGAAATTATATATTTTATCCATGTGGTGTGGTAATGAAAATCGGGACAGATCGCTTCATGAAGGTTGTAGCCCACACATAAAAGAACGATGTTGTCATCTTTACGTGAGTGAATCAATTTGAAATAAAATTATACATTTCCTTTTATAAATGATAAATATATAATGAATATAATAATTATTTCTTTTATAACTCATATAATAAATAAATTTATCCTATTTAACTTCCATTATATCATTAGTGAAAAATGAATTTCTTTTTTTTATCAGGAGATACTCCATCGTACTCATGAGGGACATTATAATATACCCAAGTTAATGGATGTTAAAAAAGAAAATTTATATATATATATATGATACCATGACTCATGATGTGTAATTTTGTTTTCTATATCATATATATATATAAATATTATACCCATTATCATACTTGACATTGAGAGGTTTTAATGGGAAACCCAATGACATCAGTTTGGGAGGTGGTAATCTACCGTACAATCAAATGATTATTTTCCCACACATTGGATAGAAGTGGGGATAATTATATGTCATGAACCAAACATCACAAATTCTTAGTATATATAACATACTAGGGATATTATATCATCAATTTTTATTAATAACTGGATGAGGATTAAGATGAACAAAAATGAAAATTCCTGATGAATAATAAAACATCTTCCTTGTATATCCTCGTTAGGTTTTCAAAATAACCCATCCAAGGATGAAATTAAGAAAAAAAATAAAGCTTCTTGAATGATAATAGATATGTTTTTATGAGGTATGGGAATTTTTTATGAACGAAAATGGTTTTATGGTTTGAATATGAGACGGGAGTGGGTTGTCATTTATAAGTGAGGCGTGTGACACACTTGTAATTTTTGAAATGAATAAGGTGTGCCCACAATTTTCACCAAATAAATGATAATAGTGGAGAGTTATAGAGAATTAGAAAATATAGTTACCATTTATTTCCATAAAATATTTAATAAAATGTTTTTATATTATTTTAATCGTTATCATTTAGTTATAACCCTAGTAAATTAGTGTTTACCTTAAGTGAAAATAAATTATGTTATTGTATTTACTAATGATTATGGTAAAAAATTAGGATGAAATTATTAGAAAATAGGATTTATTATTATTTCAAATATTGATACCATTTTTTCAAATAAAATTCATCTATTTAGAAATTTTTTATTTAAAATTATTCCCACATAGGCAATAAGAAATCTTTTTTTAAAGAGATTATGTTCAAAAGTTTATAAAAGTATTATATCAAAATTAAAAATGAAAATATTTAAAATTATATAAATTATATTAATTAATATATAATTGAACTATATATTTGTAAAAGAAATTTTGTATATAGTATTTATTCATATCTTATTTTAATAAAAAATGATGTTTTCGGTTGCAGTTCATTATTTTTCACTATTCATCAAAAAATGATTCTTTACAGAAAAATCTCTAAAAAGAAGCATAATATAATTTTGATATGTATATTTAAAAAATGAATAATTTTTAAAATAATATTTTCTATAAATGGTAAAAAAAATAATTTTACAAAATTATCACATAATGCAAAAGAAATCACCTTTTATAAAAATTAAATTCTTCCTAAAACACTTATTTTTTCTATCAAATGACTCTACTTTTATATGAAATAAAAAAAAATCATTATTATATATTTAATTTAGGATTAATTTTTTTTATTTTATATTAAATATATTAGTATTCATACACCCCAATATAACTATTTGGATATAAATCAAACCTTTAAATAATAATACAAATTTGTCACATTTCATTAATACATAACTTTTCATGTATTTAATACTGTCAGGGAGATATAATTTATTTAAAGATAAATATATCAAAATTTATTAGGCTGTTATATTTTATTATAATCATGCTGTTTCGAGTCATATATGTTATTGAACAATAATTTTTTATATTTAAATCTTGGGGTGTTGTATTCTATCCCCATAAAAAATTGTGCCCTTATAATTTAATCTAGATTTATGTAATCAAGGGATTGAAATTTGAATATATCATTGGATGAAACCCAAATCTAATAAGGGTAAATAAAATATCCTATTAATAAAATATAATGGGTTTTGTGATGTTTATCTTGAATAAATCCTTTATGGTTTCTAAATAAGAGAAAATATTTGTCATGAAAGAAAAGAATAATTCCAAAAAATTATATTAAGTTATAAAGATTATTGATCACTAGAATTTGAATTATATTTTGAAAAATAAAAACCAAAAATCTATACATGATATAAGAGTGAAAATGGTCAATTATTTTAGTAGAAAATAATGTAATAGGATATTCTTCTAGATCCATTTCATTAAGGTGACATATTTTATTTATATGATATACTTGCCTGATTTTATTCCATTTAATTTGACCAATTTCATACTTTTTTGTACATTAATTAGATTTCACTCAGTCACCTACTCTCATAAATGATGTTAGATTTCTTATTCTAGAAGCACCAATAGATAATAATACATATATTAGAAAGATAATTCATTATGTTGATCTCTAGATATCATTATAATAATATGGTCACCAAAGGATATCCAATATGAATAAATATTCAAATGGTGAAGTAATACATTAATCTCTAAAACCACAACCAATGTGATACATAAACCATTTCATAAATGGTAAACCATACGACCATTCCAAACTACAGTAATACAATTAATTATAAATAATTAAAATAAATTTCCCATCATGAACATAACATTAATCCCCAAAACAACATATTGAATTTTTTATTAACAAAACTCCAAAAATGTGAATAAATTCATCATGTATTCACATAAATAATGGTAATATCCTGAATTACTGTAAAACTATAGTGGAAACTTGTGATTTTCATTATTCATTAAAAAAATTATTATTGGATATATTCTTTAAATTTCAAAATATTTATAACATTATCAATGATAGAAAAAACCACATTGTCAATAAATTGATAATCAGCTTCAATATCTTAAGTACTATAAAATTTACATTATCTATATCAATAATATATTTTTCCCCAAATCATAATGACAACATCAGGAATATATTAAGTGTCATATTTCACTCAATATTCTTTTTTATGAGAAGTTATAATTTCGATTGGATTGCATTTCCTTATCATCGATAATGTTCACTATAGACTTTCCAATAATTTATGAAATGTAATTTCATTAAAAAATTTATATGTTTTATAATTATTAAAATTCATATTTCATTTATAAATTCCACTAAAAACATAATTAATGGATATAAGAAAACAAGCACAATAGTCAGTCCCCTTCAGATCTATTAATAGAAGTGTCATAACCTTGATCATATAGCTTATTTTGGGGAACATTTCATTGATTATTGGGGAATTAATTTGTAGAGTTCCCCAAATCTCTATAGTGGAGGAATTCCATATTTTATTATTCATTGCTACCACGGTTATCATGAAAATGGTGTCTTTTTTCTCTACACATGATGAAAACTCCATTTCCATTTAATCATGAAAAGTTGTGTTTCATCCACAAGAATCACATAGTAGTAAATTCTTCTTTACCTTCATCCCTTTATCTATTTTTTCCTTCCATAATATTTTGTTTTTAATTACCTTATAATCCACATGATGTGTAAAATTATAACTGTATATTGGAATCACATGGTTCTATCACATTATATGATTAGAATTTTTGGGAGACTAGTTCCATTTGATTGGTCAGCATGACCCCTTTAATGAAATAATCATTCTTACTATATTTATTATGTTAATTTACGTGGTTCTTATTACAACTTCTATTATCCATTCCTTAATTATGGAATACACTACATTTGATCATATCATTATAATACATATTTTATAACCCCAACACTTGTGAAATTCTTAAAATAAATTTAAAATTTATTTAATAGAAAATATCATTATCATAAATACATTTACCTTGGGTATATCTCTATTTGAAAATCCTTCATAATGTTTTAGAAAGAAAATTTGAACTATATTAAGTGTATACCTCAGGAATGTCAGACCAGGTGAAGAGTAAATATGGTATTCATGCACTAGTTGTCATTTATGGAAACCTTAATGCACCCTTTTCAAAAAATTTACCGCCAGGTACATTTGTTCTAGATATAGGTCTACATGTTGTATCTATAGAGAGATTTATTTCTTGTTAAAGCCTCATAAAATTATACATACCGATATATTAGTATTATCTTCTACAACTATTCTAAATTTCTATCATAGGTGTATGTTACATAATATATGTTAACCTCAATCATGTTACAAAGGTTTCTACTGAACATCTTCTTATGAAAACAATAGGGACCTGAATATACTATCCTGAATCCAATGTATACATTTTTATATTATTATAAAATAAAAGGAATCAAATCTTAATGGAATTAGTATTTTTTTGTTTTTTAAAAATAGATACACATTTAAAATTCAAATTATTATTTAAAACACCGAATAATCAATGTATTTTCTTTCAGAACGACATTATTCTCTTTAGCATATCCATGTATAACAAAATAAAAACCCTGAAATCCTATAGAAAATTAAGGATAAGAATAGGTGAGCACATATGTTTACTAAGAGTTAGTGTAGAAATTGATTTATGAATAATTATGAAATAATTGATATAGAATGATAAAATATAGAAACACCTTCAATTTATTCAATAATGTTATCATTATATGGTAGAAGTAAGTGATTATCAATTAATTCTACATAAATAATCACATAATCATGAAACATAACCATGAATATTATATCCAGTTGAATAATCACATGGATTATGAATTAAAAATTCATAATGATGGAATAAATAATTTTTTACATCTAAAACATACCACTGTGTCCTTGTTCTATGAAAACTAATTCAGATGAGGCCTTATGATATGAAATTTACATAAATGGGTAATTACCCATCAAAATTTTAATATAATTCTCTCATGATACATAATAATGTATATAGGATATATAGCATGCCCTACCAATCACATACTAAGTCCAACGAATTCCACATATAAAAGAGGAGAAACAAAATTTATTTTTTTGATCCATAATTTAACTGGAATAAAAAATGTAAATAATTTAGGCAATAAAAAACTTAATCATAACTCATCTATAGTAATGTTATTGGTATCCCTATATCATTTTAGAAAGAATATATAACACTACAATTTCCAAATAACCCCTCCATCCAACATCATTCATGAACATTTTAACTATAGGTAAATTTTTTTTAAATGATTTTTATCTCATATAATATTAATGTTAAAATTAAAAAAATATGGAAATACAATATTACAAATGGAAATTAATGTGTTCAATTCTAAAAATAATTATATAAATATTATCTTGATTACATAACATATGTCGTCTTGGGAAAGAAAATAAATAATATTAGTATAAAAATAACACGTATAAAAAGAATTTTCGTATAATCACTATTATACAAAATAATATATCATACATTATACGATATTGAAATATTTTAATTTTAAATTGGAAAAATAATTAAAATAATTTTTTAACTTGGAAACCACATTACGAAAAAGGATAAAAAGGTACTACATAAACAATTGTCTTCTTATGTTATGCATTTTATGAATAATGTATGCTGTATATAAAATAATTTTATCAAAAAAAGACTGATTATAAATACTCACAGATTCATCAATTATATAATCACTTTAAAAAATGACTAATTATATTAAAAATAAAATAAATAATACTATGAAGTAAAAAGAACATTTTTTATATTTTACAAAATTAGATATGATACATTTAATGTGAAATGATTTTTTAAATTCCAATTTACAAAAGCCTACAAATATTAGAATTCATTACATCATTACGTAAATAAAATTATTATTATTATATATTAAAATAATGATACAAAAAAATAACATAAATCTAAAATATCATGTTTAATCATAAAATTATTTGAACAAACTCATAATTTTTAACTAAAATACAAATGAACTCCTACATGTCACAATTATAGTAGAAAAAAAATTATTTCATAAATAAATAATAATTTAACAAATTCATATGATTATGAAATAATAATACTTATTTGTTTAAATATAATATAAAAATATTATTTATAACAAATTATTATAAATAAGCTTTCTATGAAAATAATTTGAATATAAACATGTTAAGATATTTAATTAAACAAAAAAATTTATGAATAAACCACCAAAAACATAATTAAAAAGTAATTAAAATAAAAAAATAACAATTGTATAGAATAGGCATGATAAGATACAATTAGGTTTTTAGAATTTTCAAATTATTTTTTTACCATTTCAATTTATTAAATTAAACATGGTATTAATAAATTTGAACCAAAAATTACTTTTTAATATAAAAAATAGTCAATTCAATTGAATTTAAAATATATTTGAATAATTTTTCTGGAACTTATATACCATATTCATAATTACTGTTCAAAAAAATAAGTGAGAAGTTTTAAAACATGAAGGAAACAACCTTGTTAAAACATATAATTAATCAAATAATGTAGAAGATTTTAAACTATCACTTTATTAATATAATACTAATTTCCCAAATATAAAATACCAAAATATCCCTTTATAATGATTTTTACAAAAATATCATTTCATTTTCCATAAAAATTAATTTAACAATATTATATTGAAAACATTATATTTTTTTAAATCAAATAAAATTTTAGCCAAGTTAACAATTTATATAAAACATCACATTATTTTAAATTTGGAAATTTTATGAACAAAATATTTGGATAAAATCATTTTTTTTGTGTCCATATGAGTTGAATATTCTTAATAAAAACTGAATTTTTCAATTACAAGATTGTTCAACATTTTTCGAAGATTTAGAACAGAAACTATATAGAAGAAAACTAATTATGATGCTTTTAGGCATGTATTGAAGAACATACGGTTAATCAGATGCTGTGGGGATACTTTAGAGCATCAGGTTATGTTTTGAGTGTTCTTGATGTTTTATATAGGGAGAAAAATTGTGGGTGAACAGTTTAGAGGAAATTGTGTGGTATCCAAAATATTAGGTAATTTATATCTTCTTTTCTATTTAGTAGGGATTGAAAGAATAATTATAGCACATTTAAAGTAAAACCATGTGTGGTTGAAAATTAAACGATATGTCACATTTTCATCTAGAGGATATGTTCATATTTTTCACATTGTTTAAAATTGATTGTGTACTATGTTGCAGTGGTGTTTTTCATGGAATGTTTGTGGGTTGGGAAACTATTGAGACCATCCATGCATGGAATTCTGTAGTAAAATGTAAAGATAACATTGCCGGTTCAAATTTTGGATAATGATGTAGCTAATTTTTTTATCTCATTAATAATTAACTTCTACTATTTTTCATATATTGTTTTTAGAGGGGAGACCCCTATTTTCTTATTCTTTATCTCAAATATAACATATGTTTGATCCCCTATCACCTGCTATCCATTTATTAAATAATTATTTTGAAGATATTATTTAGTTTTTTTGGCTTTTCTTCGACTTAGTTAGTCTCCATGTTTCTTATCTTATCAAATATAATTTTAATTCTCTCTATCTCAATTTTTTTATCGATTCCATTGATGCGTGGGGTAATCAATATATTTTCAAGGGTATTCCATGTAAAATAGTATGATGACATATTGAGACATAATCAAAAGCAATTTTCTCCAAAATTTGTCCTTTAATGTCATTATTTTGGATTTTCATTAGGTTTTTTTTAAATTTTAAATTTATTTAGTTTTGTTTGTTGGGTATTTCACATGGTTTTGTGATGGGGACATGATACCGATGTTTATGGTGAAATTATAGGTGGTTTTGTGTGACTATGATTTTAGGTGGGTTGTATAGTATTATAAAATTTTATATTGAAATTTATTATTTAATAATGAATTAAATAATTAATTATTTACTAATGTTATAATTGATTTAGGATTTTTGGGTAATGATAAACGCTTGGATGATCGAGCATGAGATCAGATCGGCCTCGTAGCTTCCACTACCATTAGAGTTAATTTGTAGATGTTCCTTTTGATGTTGGTGGTTCTATTTTGATACCATTTCACTTAGGAATTTGATAACATAAATTTTGGAATGTTTCCTATACCTGTTAGTTTGATGATCCTTTAAATTTAAATAATGGTTTTATATGTATATTAAATTAAAAATTCTAATATAATTAAACAATATATTTATATGAGATCCCTTGGATCCCATAGAGTGAAAATGTATATAGAAATAATTTGTAATCTAATTGGATTCCTCAACCAGCAAATTTTGAGGTCATGAATATTGATTAGGAGGACATTGGTACTAGAACATTGAGGTGTTATTCCTATTTTTTAATTTGGAATGATAATTTGTTGGATGAGTTAATAAATATAGTAAATCCTTGTTAATTATGATGGTGTTTGTGCCTTATCTAAAATTTTATATCATATGGATGATCCAAATGAGATAGAAATCCCATAATACCCACTTTATAATTCCATTAGATGTCAAAATTTGATATCACATGGAGATTTCATGTAGTATAATGAGAATGTGGAGTAATTTTACAGTGATTCTCCTATAAAATGACCTTAGGAATACTGCTGGGATATATGAAGACATAAAAACCTTGAGTGGGAGAACATAGATTAGGTAGATATGATTATAGGTGTGACATTAGAACCTTTATCAAACAAGTTATCATGTGGAGAATAAGATCATGGCTATGGGTTTAGGAATTCTAAAACCCTTGATTTTTAGTTAGGACTTCATGTACATATTATGGATGAACCTATTGTATATAATTAAGATTTTTGGGACCCATCCTATCATCTTGAGGTGATGTAAGTGTAATAAATTCCATGAGGTTCTTCCTGTTATTTGGAATTGGGAAATTGGTAATATAATTGTGAGATAACATGGAAAAAAAATTCATCATGGATACATGATGTGTGTTTAAGAATATAATTGTTGATCCATGTGAAAAATTCATGAGACATACAGATTTGAACTCATTATATACTAGTTTCCATAGAATCCACTATTCCATTGGATGCCAAGCCTGATACCGATTTAAATACCTATATTAGTAGGGATATTATATTTTATTTTTAATGTTATGAGATTCATCAAAAATCCATTGGATATATCTAGTAAATATTGATGATATTCTTTGTTCTTTATCCAGAGGGTAATATTCTGAGGATGTAGTCACTTGTATGGTGACTTGGGAATGATTTTATATAGTGGAATCTTTAGGTCTCATGAATCGGCCTCGAGCTGTTATTTATATCTTGAGATTGGGGTGAAATATAGGATTCTTGGGACCTAGCAGTTGATCCATTGATAATGATTTGTTATTTGGATGATCCTAAATACAAAATTGTATAGTATATATATGGTTTTCATAATACTATGAAATTTTTATAGATAACCCTAAACAAGATAATGTTGGTGTAGTTGATCTGGGACATAGACATAGTGATTGAAAAAGTAATGGTTTGGTACATGGGATGACTTGGTCATCATCAAATCTTCATATATATTATAGAATCAAAATTATGTATTTATTATTATTTCATTTCATTTTTTATATAATTTACTTATTTATTTGGATAATACAACAGACACATGTCACTATATATGTTGGTTGGTATGGGACGACATAGGTGGTCACCTAAAGAGACTAGTACTCACATCAGAATATGGATTCTATATTATATGTGTATTCAAGAATATATCAGTTGGGTATTATATATATAATATTATATTAGGGTCGGAGAAAAGTTTTATCATGGTCGAGAAGGATAACTCAGTTGATATTATGAGTCCCTGATATGGTAAGTTTTAGAGTGGTTAGAGAGTAGTGTCATTTTTTAATTTTATACTAGTAGGTGTATATAAAAATATTACTGGATGGTCATTTTTCTGTTTTTTTGGATAATTTAAACCATATTGTAATTCATTTTTTATGTTTCATGTTTATCTTTTTTATTCCGCATTCAATTTATTATAATGGATGAAATTTAGTAATTTATCATTCCACTATGAACTCTAATACATGGGTATATCCTTTCCATAGTTACTCCATAAACCCATGATGCTAGTAAGAAACCATTGGTATTTACTAAGGCATCCCAAATTGCATGTGGAAGACTGGGTTGAGGATTAAGAGGACTGGCCACGGGACTAATATTTTTCAATTTAAAGGACTTATATTATTTAATAATATTATTTTAAAAATATATAATAGATAAACTCATGGATTCAAAATCCTTCTCAATATTAGTAAATAACTACCTACCTAACTATGGAAAATAATAATTTAATAAATAATTAACCTTAAATTTCCCATATACTTTTGTAATAAAATTATTAATTCATAAGAGTAAAAAAATGAAAATTAAAAAAATAAAATAACAAATACTAAACCAAAATACTAACCACAATTGTAAAAATATAAAACTATATTATACAAATAAAAATTAAAAATCATTGGTTTTAAAATAACATAAAAAAATAATATTATAAATTATTCAAAATTTAATCAATGAAAAACTATATCTAATAATATGTTTTCATAAAGAGAGGATAGTCATCAATGTGAACACATAAAATTTTACCAATAGTAGAAAATAATTCAATATTGTGAAATTTATAAATTAAGGTGGAAAAATTATTATAATCAAACAACACGATACTAAAAACTGAAATATAATTAAAAAATATATTTATTTACTTGATTCGAAATAATAATTTTTTAAATTGATCTAATATTTGTTGACATTATCACTAATGTAATTATTTTTCGATGAAATTATTTAAATATTAATTTTTTTTAATAAACTAATTACAAAATATATTTTCTAATAACATAATGATTTCCTGCAAGAACATGAAATAATATTTTCCAAATATATAACTCTTAATTCATTACCTAACATCACCTTATTTAATGTAATGACCTGTATTTTCACTAAGGCACAACAATATTTTTTTCAATTTTTATTCCTTTTTAATCTTGGTAAACTTGCATTGTAGCCTATGGATGGTTCCAAGATAATCTAGGGAATCTTCAGAGACTGGAGTTTTGGAAAATATGATAATAGGGTATGCTACATGGTTACTACATGTTTAGTAGAAATTTAGTGTGGTAACTGTTTGAGGCGCCTTGTGAGCAGTAGGGGATAGAAGGATTGTCTAAAACATTATGCCCCCAATAAAATTCTTGTGTGAGAAAATGAAAAGGTAGGATAATGGGATTACACATAGCTTTTTCATTTCTAGGTAAACCAAGAACCTTTAATGTTTGCAGTATTTCCTTAAAGAGTGAGGCTAGCCATATGTTTGAATGGTTTGGCCAAACTGTGTGACCCTATATTTGAGGGTGATATTAAATTTTCTCCCTTAATGAATACTTGAACCTAATTTATTCTTTCTATCATCCCATCCCATCAGATTCTTTGGTCTTTATCCTCCCACAACATCTCTTCATACTCCCTCAAGGATCCTGGATAACTCATACATTCAGACTATGAATCAAGATCTATAAAATTATATGGATAGTTTATAGTGTTATTCTGAATCCTCTCCCATATTATGTCAATTTATCTATTGATCCACTATTCTATTTTAATTTAATCATCGTTTACCTATATTCAAGTTGTTGAACCGTTTTGTCAATTTATTTCAACCTACAATGAATATGTGGATATCCTCGAATGAGGAGTCCTAAATGGACCTAAGGTAGTTGGCTTGGTCATTTATCCCAAAATTAATATTATTTTTATAGCACCACCATTGTGCGTTTGCCATCCTTTTCCACATGTTATTTTAAAACTGATTTCATCTTCTTAAATACATTTACACACATTAACATACTCCAATTTATCATCATTTATTTATATGGGGATGTCGACTTTGATCACCGAAACTCATTGGTTGTGCCAACCAGAATTGAACATTTTTATTTAATTGTTTTAATTTCCAAATTTCCATATAATAGTATTTAGGGGTTTTAATTTATCTTTCACACTAGTATATATTTTTTGAAAGAATTCAATCCCCTAAAAAGTTATTGTCTTGATTAATTAATGTATTTCACTAGTTGATAGATTCTAAATTTTTAATGGGTCAATAATTGTACTAATAGAGATATGTTAAATTATATTCAATTTATAAAAATATTTAATAGAATGTATTAAATTGAGTTGTTTGTTCATGGTGGCTTTCCTTCCTTAAATGAATGTAATTTTTTGATGAAATTAATTGTTACATGGTGGAAAGGCCACCCCGATAGATTATTACATTAAAAAATTCATTAATTGAATTGAAATTACTCATGGATATTATGATAAAAATTATTATGCCTTGATATAGGATATGGGACGATGGTAAATGTTCTATTTGGACTATAGATTCACACTCCCTTACATCAGGAATTGACCATTATGTCTCACACCATTGACTGTATTTGGACAGTGACCATGATGCAGAACATCCCATGTTTCTGGTGCTGACATGATGACACACACTCCTTCGCATGTCTCCACCATAATGGCTCTCACAATTTATGAAAAAATTGCTAGTACCATTTTCTCATGAGTTAAAATACTCATTTAGACTTGTTATAGAGGACTCAGTTACATTACAATCCTGTCAACACATATTATTCTAGGTATATGGCCACGTAAATATACACATTGTTTGACTATATCTATGGATGAAATATAAAACTATACTATACATATATTTACTAAATATATATTGTTAATAATCATACATTTATTCCATCCATGAACTGATGTAGGACGGTCCACAATGTGTTTTTTGGGAACCTGGGTTGGATGGTTATTTATTTATATATGTTTATTAATTATTTATAAAGAAACACTATTTAGATATGAGAAATTCTTTGATTAATTATAGACATCATTGGTTGAGGAATACATTAAAAAAATCACACACCATACTCAAACTGCATGACTATGAAGGAGCATCAGAGGGCATGACTATGAATATGAATATGCTCGATACAGTAGTAGAGTTTACTTTAAGAAGGAGCATCAGAGGGCATGACTATGAATATTCTTGATACAGTAGTAGAGAATAAATTTTTTATTTTTGTAGTTTTTTAGCACAATTGTGTACTGATATCCCCAGTTCCCATTTTGTACCTCAGAATTACTTGAATCCATGTATATGACAATACCTAGATGATTTTGATTATAATATTACGTTAATTGGTTATTTATTATACCACGTCATAATTATAATTTCATTGTTCATATGATTCCATCATTTTATTATTATAGTTATATATTTTAGGCCACTCTAATAATGGGGTATATTCTTTCGGTTCATACCACCTTTACACCATCTCTTTATGTTAGAAGCCCCAAGAATATGGGTAGGTGTTCATGAGGTACTATGACCCCCTCTATTAGGTCACAAGTTATGTGGACCCCAGGTTGAGATGTTACAATGTGTTATCAGATTTTTTTTTGTTTTTCCCTTTGTCTAACCCTTAGGGTATAATAAATGAGACTAGGAGAAAAGGTATATTGAAATGATCCATATACTGGATGTAGAAAATTCATATATAAAGGAAACCAACATTAAATAGTATGGGAAGTTGGATTTATTGAATACTCCAGTTATGGTTGAAATGAGTTATCAATTGTGTGATACGCATGTTTTATGATTTTATTGATATTGGAAATATTGAAATGATTAATATCCTTACATAGTCCTGAGAAAATGATGGAATTTTATAGCATGCATCATTATATACACAATAAGATTAAATTGTTGTTCATTTTTACATTCCACATATATTTTCATCATGCGTGTTTGTTTTTCATCTTATTAGTTCCTTGATAAAGTATTGAAAATCTATAACATTACATAAATGGGTTGGATCTCATAATTGACACATAACGTTCCTTCCATAACCTAATATCATTTTCTAGTAGAGGATAAATAATACACCTTACATAGTTAAATATGTATCACTGAGGAAAGGGACACCAATTACATGGATTGGAATGAGTAATGGTATGTGTTATGTAAACAAATTATTTTTTTACAATGATTGTGGGACCTTGTAGATAAGAAATTGTGATCCATATAATTCATCCATTTAAAGAGATTTAAATATTTTAATAGAAATAAAATTTAAATTTAATATAACCATTAAATTGGAATATTTGTCTTATATATATGAAACAATGACCTAGACATGATCTTGTCCTTATGGGTGGGTAGTTGATGTGTCTCTTAGGATCTTTTGTCCAGTCATGGTCTTTCCCTATTACCTTATCCATTATTTAGGAGTAGACATTGTGGGATTATCTAACTATTTGAAGGATACACAGTTTTCTATTTTTCTATCCACTATCCATTAAAATGTTATGTTATCTTTATAGGTTTACATTTATCATTCTGGTATCATGGATATATGATATCATACTATTGTACACCACAAATTTGGAGCGGACCATACCCCATAGGTTGTGGGCCATGAGCCACCAATGATCTCTCCTATAGTTCCACTTTTGGCATCTCTTCAAATTCCTAATATGGGCACTAAAACCTCATTCCAATAGGTATTTCTATCAATGTTTCAAATTATTCCATGTGTGGTTTGACTTGTAACATGTATGGAAGAGTTGAATCGGTAGTTTTAATATGGAGAACATCACACTCAAGAGTTTTGGATCAAAGCTATTTCTTCAATATAAGATAATCTGAAGATCTCTATGAAGAGAATGGTCATACTTTCTTCTAATATGTTGTTAGATTATTTATAGAGGTGTTTTGATGTTTTTGCCTAGGAATATTGAACTAGAGATATGATTTATGATGATTTATAGTTTTTATTCTATGAATATTTTTTTCTCCATACTCTAATACCTATCAAAACTACATAATTTAGGATCTTCCAACAGGGTGGTATGTCTGTTATGGAATAATCCACAAATTTTCCAATGTTTTAGTTGTTAACTCCTACTTTAGAAGGTGATGAAATTATAACCAATAAGAAATATGGGGATTTTTTGGTTTATTACATCTTATCATATGTTATTTTAATCACGTTGTATACCACTTATGAAATTGTCTATTAGTCCCTTACCATGCAAGGATAGTTTAGAGAAATTGATGGAATGAATCCTGGTGGTTTAAAACCTAGATCTATCGGGTTCTAAATTTTTTGGAGAAATAGATATTTTGGGGCTACATGTGGAGGATTCCTCTACAATGAACCCAATGATGATATCTTTCAGATATGTCACTAGTGCGAGAATCCATGATAGTCGAAACATCAGTACATACGAGATCAAGTGGAATGTCACGTCTTCGGAAGGAAGGGCCTTATCCATCATTCCAATAGAAAGCATCCATTAGATCCTAAAGATAGAGAAAGAGAGAGTATCTACTCATACCCTATGTCATATATGGGGCTAGTAGTATCAAATTAGGTATGCATCTGGAATACCACATACCATTCAAGCTTAGGTGACGATTTAGTCAAAGGCAGTATGACTCATAATTCTATGCACTAGCTGAGCAAGTATTCATAAATCGGTCAGGAAATGACTTAGGGAAATTTTACATTAAAGATATATTTATCCCATCCAATGTCATATTATCAGATTGAAAACATACTACATTTCAACGTTCATCTATAATGTATTTAACTTTATATATTTCTTTATTTGACACAGGCACATCTCAATATTTTTTTTCTGAGACTCCTTTGGAGAGTCTTGGTCTTGAGATTGAACTATTATGTGTAATATTGAAGCATGATACCTCATTAGGTATATTATAATGGGGAATTCTCCATTGTGAGGATTTCCCCCTTGATATAGGTGGATACTTTTCTGTGTGGAATCTTCACATCCTCAACTGGATGAGATTTAATGTAATCATCGATATGTAATGGTTTGTTACCTCTCTAGACTATATTGACTTCTATCATTGGAGGGTGATATTTACTTCACCTTAGGGTGGTAGTTTTTTATATGATTGATGGCGTGATATTCTATCTAAATGTGATGTAATTGAATGGTAATGGCTTTATAGTGTGACACCATGTATTTCAAGACATTTCATAGATGATCAAGGGTTATAACAAACTGATTTTCATCTGATAGTGGATTTTTTGAGGAACGTATATTATGAAATATTATATGGTATATCTCTAGTGTGAGGGGTAAAATTTAAATTTTTTCTTATCCTATGGGCATAAATAGTGACAATTCCTCTTAATTGTATAGAACATATTGAGCTTATAGATCTTAAGAAGTAGTTAGAGGACCAGAACACAAAATTCTTCAAATGCCCCATAACATCTTCTTAGGGTTCAACAATCATTTTTTTCAAGAATTTAAATGATACCCTTAGTATTTTCAAGGATTTTTTCAAATTGAACCAGCTCACAATAAAAATCAGTATCTACTGCCATAAATAAGAGTCCCCTTTGATCATCTTCGAGGAGTAGATGTTTTTCCAAATATATATATCTGAGGATGGGCTATCACCATGTGTGTGTTCAGTCCTCAGACATACCATTGAAAACATTGAAGAGTAGTTATGTTTTATATGACTACTATGCCATGTCATTTAGTTTCTTGAATGCACCTACTATCATCATGGCTCTTAAAAAATGTGTTCCCACCCATATCATGATTCATACATGATTTTATTTGATGATGATATATTGGAATTTTCAAACTCCAAGAATGAATATTCAAACCGTATTGAGATATTTATGAAAACACTATGAAAGAATCAAATTTATACTAAACTTAGTAAGTTCCAATTTGGGATAAAAAACACTTCTTATGTCAAATTATCTCAGAGTTGGGAATTTCAGTAAACCACAAAAAAGAGAGAGATGTAGTTTTTTGGGAGAATCCAATGATTTTTTTTGACATACAGAACATCAAAGTGCATACTAGATATTATAGAAACCTCATATAGGATTTATAATTTCTTTTATAACTGCTTATGGGTTTGCAAAGCGATGTGTGAAATGATTATGGTAAGAATCAGTTGAATAAACCATTCTAAGGATAATAAACCATTTGATTTTATTGTCGATACTGATTCCTTGAAATTTTAGAAGGATTTACACATAATACTATGATGAAATAAGTACTGGGATTATAATTATTTTAATGATAGATGGGGAATTCATCATTTATTTGTCTCACCAGTTGAGGCCTCACGAGTTGAATTAACCAATGAATGGAAATGATCTTTCAACAAAAGTTCATAAATAAAGCTGTTGTAAACACTATCTATTTGGATAGTGTTTTATAGTATTCAATGATATAAATCCTTAATTACATATTTACACAAGGAGATATCAATATCAGGTAGTGTAGGCGGGTTGAAGACCATCAATACTTTTATATCTTGTAATCCTATATAGAAGGTAATGGAAATGTTGTGGCTGATGTTACGATCTAGAAGGAGTAGACACAGGAGTTTCAGAAGGCCAGTAGATAATGGAAGATCATGTACCAATTTTTAGATATGCATATTGATGTTTAGGTGTACCATGAGTTGACTACCCTCAATCCTTAGTAGTGACCTATACTCTCTTGGGATGGGTATGATTGTGGAATCTATTTCATCTCGAGAGAATTATACTAATGGAAAGCATCACAGATGTTGATGCGTCTTCATTAGAGATCATTTATGGGGATCACAATTTAATATTCCATGGGTGTGTTTGGGTCCCATCTGACATAAAGAGGAGCTGATGTAGGTATTTCATGGCTCAATTTTGTCTGTTCATCAGGGTGTCACTAATATGTATTGAGACATGTGATTCTAGAATTTGCGTCATGGTATAAAAATTGATAATTTCAGGTTCATCGCATGGTGTTCCGATTACCAACAGATAAGGGCGGAACATTGGTTACCTGTTGGGATTTTATAGGCTTCTTCCGTTAATGAGTGGAAATGGGATGATATTTCTATAATATTTTTATGACTATACCCAGTCCAGGTCTTGGAAATGATACCGTGTGGGTTTTACTGGATCAGTTGAAGAAGTTCACAAACTTCTTAACTATGAATGATACCTTCTTAGTAGAAGAGATATAAAGGATATGTAATTGTGAAGGTTATACAATTTCATAGAGCTCCAAATTCTATCATTTCTGATAAAGAAACTTATATTATATCACAATTTTTGAAGGGTTTGTAAAAGGACTTGATTACACAGGTGCTTATAAGCAATGTATATCACCCTCAGACTGATGGAAATATGGATTTCATGATTCATGTGTTAGAGCTTATGATATATACATTTTTCCATGACTTCAAGGGGTTCATGGGAGAAACACATTCCCCAAGATATGTTCTCTTATAATAATGTATTTCAGGATAACATAATGATGCCTCCTTATAAATCCTTGAATGGAAGGAATTTTCATTCACCTCTATGCTAGCTTGATGCAGGAGATGATTCTTTTTTTGGGCCATGTCATGTGCAAGAGACTAAACAATAGGTCCAGTTGATCAAAAATAACTTGATGATGGACCAATCTACACAGTAATCACATGCTAACCCACATAGGTGACCTCTTGTGTTTGAGTATGTATAAAAATTTATCATAGGTGTCTCACCTCGAATGGAACATGAGAAAATTTAAAGGTTGGGTAGGTTGGCACTTAGGTTTATTAGACCCAATTGAATTTTCGAAACAGATCAAACCAGTGGCCCACAGGATAAAACATCCTCAAAGATACCAATCTATTCATTATGCCTTTTACATATCTTATTTTCACAAATATTATCCATACCCATCACATGTCCTTCATCATGAAAATGATGAATTGGATACAGATGCTTCCTTCATGGAGTATCTTGTTCATCTTGTTGATTGGGGAATGAATAAACTCTAATGTAGTTCAGTTCCTTTTGAATTGTTTCTCTAAAATAATTTAGTGGTGAAAGATGATACCTAGGATTGGGAATATTATATATGTGTTCTATAGATTGAACCCTTTTCTCCTGATACCTCTTTACCCTGGGATGTCCAACTTGGTAATGTGTGGCTTTTAGGAGGAGTTTTTTTAATGTACAGTCATTCCAGGAGGATATAACTCCTTTGTATTTTAATTTGAGTCCTTTCTTTTTCATGTTAATAATTAATTAGAAACTAAGAAAGTATCGAAGGGTGTTTGAGGATTGATCGATGCCTTAATTTTTCAAAAAATATGGAAAATAGGGTAGGTTGCACAGTTATTATAAAACATGGGGGATTACCATTTGGGGAACCTAATGAGTATATAGGGTTGCATGGTTTGTCTAAAACCATGGGATCCCATGAACATTCTAGTAAGAGAAAATAAATATATTTAATAGTGTGATTTCATGTGTTTTTCACATAGTTATTTAAACCATGTGCCTTAATTATGTAGGGTATTTCTTTAAGATATGAGTCTATCATGGTTTTCACATGGTATGGCTAAACCATGAGGCCAAAATTTTATCCCCTATATTTGATGTAGAAATTAATTTATTAAATATAATGAATCCTTAAACATATTTTCTTCTTTATCAAATCCCATTCCAATGAATGGTTTGGTCATCCTCTTCTTGTAGCTTCTCTTCCTCATCTGTCTAGGATCCTTGTTGAATCATTCCTCTGGACTTCAAATCATGCTCAGTCAAACGTGTTTGATATATATATATATATATATATATATATATATATATAACATAGATTCCATTATCTTACTATATAATTATATCTATGGATCCAATTTTCTATCTAGGTTAATGATCGTTTGACCTTTTTCTGGGGAATTGGAAATTTTCATCGATTTTTACAAAACAACATTCAATCTGAGACTTCCATAAGATGAGTAGTCAACAGCGAATCTAAGGGATTTGGTCATATTTTTTCCCTAATAATATTTTTATTATATTTTCAATTCAATAAAATTGTGCCATTTTTTATGCCTTGCGTTAAAATTGATTTATTCCACTTAATATTGTTTAATCACTTTGACATACTCCTGGGGATTATCACATAGTAAATATGGGGATGTCATACTCACTCATAAACTCTAATTGGGTGTTACAAATTGAATATAAATTTTTTATATTGATTTCTTAAATATATGAGTGCACTCTATAGTGATTGAATTGGGGTAATTTGGACTTTTTCACCTATATATAAATATTGAAGGAAACCATGGACATCTTAAGTTCTCGGATTTCTTAAGAAATATAATTTCCCTAGTATGTAGTTTCCAACTGCTACAGCAACCTTATAAGTAAAATATTTATCCATGTAAAATAAATTGATTTTTTATAGATATAATGGAATTTATTCAATTTAATACATTGTTAATGGTGTCTTAACATCCTAAAATTAATTTAATGGTTTAGAAGGACTATTTTATTATAGAGTGGCAAGGATATGCCAATGGATTCTTATATAAAAAATTATTTATTTTAATTCTAATGCCTCAATGATATTATGATAAATTTGATTAGACATTGATATTGGTGTTGGAATTATAGTAAGGGTTCTATTCGGAATGATGATTCACGCTATTGTACACTAGGTGTTGAGCATAATGTCTCACACCATTGAATCTATTTGGATGGTAGGAATGAAACACCTCATCCCATGATTCCCGTGTCAACATGATGACACATATAATATCTCTAGGGGTGATAATTATGTATCTAAATCTTCTGAGGTTGTTGGGAATGTACCATATTTTTGACCATATGGAATTATTTATATAGGTTATAGATGACTGAGTTATGTCATAGTCTATCCAACACTATGTATTCCATGTCTATGTCTACTTACGTCTGGATGTAAATGGTCCATATATATTGATGAAATATAATACTATACTATAATTTAGTTATTTATCAAACAGTCATTACATCCATGAGCTGTTGCAAGTAGTGTGGCCATGTGTCCTTGAGTATCTTAAGAAGGACGATTATTTATTTAGCATTTTTTCTTATTTATTTTTACCTCCACCATGTTTATATATGAGAACTACATGGATTAATTAGAGACATTGTTGGTCATGGACTATTAGGAATTCATCTCACACCCTACTCATCTTCCTTTGGTACATAGTAGATTATTTTGTTGTAGGTATGGATAAGGGAAAGTACCCCACTACCAAATCATGATTTACATACTTATTGAAGGAACATAGAAGATGAGGACTAATCTTTTTCTCAAGATGGTAGTAGAACATGATTCTGTTATTTTTTATATTTAAATATGAATTATTGTGTATTCATGTCCCATGTTCCCCATTTTTACTTTGTCCTGCCATACATCTTAGTCTATAACATTGCCTAGTGTATTTTGATATTATTAATCTGTTTCTAAACTATTTAATCATCTACTAATGATTTATTATGTGTTTTCTGTATGATTTTTTTGTTTTATTTTAATGTATTTACCTTTAATACCACTCATATAATATGGTATAGTCCCTCATCATACAACTATTACACCCTCAATTCTAGTTGGCATCCTATGGAATTTAGGGTGGTTTGCATAAGTCCATGTGACACGCCCTCTTAGGGAATATGTTAGGTTGACCTTGAGTTAGGATGTCACATTAAAACCAAATAACACAAAATAAACTATGTAATTAACTAAAATTATAAAAAAAAGATAAAAACTAAATAATTAATTCAAATACATAAATATTATAATCTCAACATTTTACCAAAATAGTATTTTAAACAATAAAATGGAATACATTATTCCACCTTGAAATAAGATTATAAAAATTCATAATTGTACTTTTTTCCAAAATTAATTCAATGATATTTAATTGAAAAATTATAATAATTCATTAGACATATTAAAAAAATTAGTGAAATTTAGAAATCCATTTTCTTATGACTTTATAAAACCCACCTAAAATATATTGATAATACATAATTATTTTTGTACTTTTAGAGAAGATTTACATTATAAAAACATATTACAAATCCATTATACACATGAAAATATACTAATTATTCACATATTTTATATAAACTCTATTAATAAATTTTTATATTATAAATAAAAGAATTATTTCCTCTATTTCATTTTAGATTCTATTATAACTCTCTAACATGATACTGATATGTACTTAACAATAACTTGATCATCTATAGACAAACCCAAAACCACTTCAGCTGTGATTAATTTCATTATTTTTTCAGATAATATCCTCATATATCTCCAAATTAACACATTTTGAAATCCCATTAATATATATGTTTTTATTAAATTCATTTCAAAAAAATTAATCTAAAAATTAAAATGATAAATTCAGATATCAAAAAAATAACTGTACTTTAATAAACTGCATCAATTTAATGTGTATATTAATTAATATATAATGTTCATATTTGTATATATGAGAAAAATATTTATTTATAATATAGGATTCAATGAATAAATATCCTTAAATTAATCAAATAATTTACTATAAAAAACAACCGGAATTGTAAAGTATCACGATGTCCTTTATGTGTTGTCATGTGAAGGAATACTCAAAATGAATGAGACTAATTAAAATATGTGATGTTATAAATAAAATAAAATTAATTCCTAAAAAATATATTAAAACACACCATTAAAATAAAACTTTTGTTTAGTCATTTTAATGTGTTAACTTTTATGTCTCGAGCATCCAATCTCTTGGTTAGTTTAAAATAGAACTACCTTAAATGCACATGAATATTATATTTTAATCAACTAGATATGATCACCCTTGGACGTAAATAGGAATAATATAATTACTCAGAAATTCACCCAAAATTGATAAATAAAGGTAAAACATTTAGGGAAAAATGGAATATTATAGGAAATAGTTTCCAATCATTTCAGAATGACCAATGTCATTGATAATTTATATTAGAAAACCTAAATTAACTCTCTAGTATATGTATTTTATAAAATATAGAATAAGTTATACTAGATCTACACTTTTATACATATATAATCATATAAATAAGAATCTATATGTTTACAACATTAATAAATGAACTATGACGATGAATATAACTACCATTAGATGAAGTCGATCATAACAAGAACTATATACGGAGATGATTCAAAAGGGAACTATAAACAATACTATAAATGATTATGTTTAATCTTATAAATATGAGATAAAAATGTAATATGATATACACAGATCCTATGTAAATTAAATATTTATAACCCACTATTGAATATACATCATATATCTTATCATTATGAAATATAATATTTTATTACTAATTTATTTCCATTACATTGATCCCGAATATTTATATATGGATGCCTCTCAAGGGAACACATGAATTGGTTCAGTATATCATACCTATTAGGTGGTCACCACCAGACCCCTTTCATACTACCATGGGAACAAATGTATGTAATAGAAACAAAAATTAATATTGATAGTTACATATAGATATAATTATTTTATTACAAAACTATTAAATTTAAATAATCAATCTATTTTGGTCTTAGTTTTTACATGATCGAAAATAAATAGTTGAAAACAGGCTTACAAATATTGAGATATGATTGAAATCTATTTTGGTAAAAAATATAACATGTTCTTAAAAGGCATGAAATATATTCAAAAGACGAATAAGAAGAAATTATATTAATCATGAGTCCCAATAAATTCTATATAGGAATATGGATAATTTATTTATCTGAAAATATACACACCCATATAGTGGATGGGGAATATAATAGAAATTTCTCTTACCACCATCATATAAATTGATGCTTCCACTGTCAATGGATTGAGATACCTATAAACAATTAATAATGACATCTTATCCATTTTATATACATAAAATAAACATAAAACACACATATAAATGTATTAAAAAATAATGACAACATATTCCATTATATATTATATTTTACCAAAACAAATCATGGATAACTATTATGACAACCCAAGAACAACATGTAGCATGAATAAAACCATGTATAAATGGTATTGCTAGTATAAAAACATAAATAATCAAAATACATGTTTAATATTTTTCTTATAAATTTTTCTATAAGTTTATCTTCATATCATATATGACACTCTAAAATGAGGTTTCATAATATAATGGAAGAGTGTATTCAAAAAATTGAATTAACTAATTATTTATTCAATTAAAACATGGTAGGGATCACATTGCGATTATTCAGTTTCTCTATTGTTTAATCATCAACTAATTATCATAATATAAATTGTCATATGATTATATTATTGAATGATTATGGTCATGCCCTTTATGACTCTACTGTAATAGGGTATAGTCTCACCATCGTACAACCTTTTCACCATCACATCTAGTTAGCAGATTTTGGTATACAAGGAGGCATGTATGAGTCAACAGGAGCCAACGACTCGGGCATGGGTAAAGTGGACACTAGTTCAGAGAGATACACTAAATACAGAAAACAAAATATAACTATCTAATAGACTATCATTATAAAAATATGGAAAAATATAAATAATAAATTCAAATATTTTTTTTATAAAAGGTCATTATTTTACAAGAAATATACTTTTGGATCATCAAATTTTAAACATTATCCCCCCTTGAAATTAGTTTTAAAAAATTCAAATTCCATAATACTTAATAAAAACATTCAATGATAATTTATAGAAAAATAATATTTATTCCTTAGTCTCATTAAAAATCATTTTTTGTGTCATTTAAATTTCCAACATCCAAATAATTTCTAAAAAACCCACCAAAAATAAAATTAATATTAATATTTATTTTTCATATTTTAGGGAAGAAATATATTATTGAAACTATAGAGACCCAAATCTTGACGTACATGGACATTACATTAATTTTTCAGAATACTTAATACATAACGAAACAAACACCCAAGGAACGTAATAATTTAGTGTCTTTGGAAACTCGGAACATAATCTTCTAATCGTGGTGAAAGATCTTCAACATCTCCTGTAAAGATCTTCCCCATTTGTTTTCTTACCTAAATCCTTTCTTTAAATCCTGGGGAAAAGAAAACATAAAAAGAGTGAGCTCAAATGATCAGTAAGGGTAAGAAAAGAGAACATAAAACAATCCATAAACATTTGAATGCAAATACATGAACATAAAATCTAGACATCAAAATGTTGAGCAAGGACATAAATCTTGGAAGTACATAGGGCATATAACATAAAGGAACATCAATCTTGATAAAATTTCATGGGAATAAATCATATAATTGTGGCAACAATTAAGCACATGTTATGATTTCCATAGTAGCCAAGGAATTTTGGCCAAGACCATCTTAGTGGACAAAGTCCCTTTCTGAATTGAGTTCACTCCTCATTCCAGTCCTGTATTACTGAACTGGATTAACATACCATTCCAGCCATGTCTATCTCATGGGATATAAAATCTTTACCCAATCCATTGGAGGGACAAATAGGTCCCACCCATCTCATAATTAAATCATCCTTACTTGTGTCACAACATAAACATAAATCATTCATCATAACTGAATGAATAAATTGGGTTTCATAAACATTATTCCATCATAACATAATCCACAGAAAAAATGGATATCATTTCATCATAAGAAAATTGAAACCATTTAAATCATAGAGACATTATACTTGAAACATAATAATACTAAATAATTTCATCATAGATGGAAAATGGTTTTGACAAAACACTTGAAATGAATTCTTGTGGAAAATATCCTTTCTTCTTCAAAAACATTTTCTTTTCACAAAATGCCATGAAAATTTTAAAAGAAAAATATTTTTCTGAAAATAAATATGAAATATTGTATAGTATGATTTATGAAAATGATGAATTATGAAACCGTAAAAATCAGTTCATGCCGTATAAGTTAAAAATAACATTCTTCTCATAATTTTGTTGGAAAAGTCGAAAAACAGTGAGTATGGTAAACAAAAGAAAGATTCCTTCCATACGATGTGGTAAAAGTAGAAAAGGGTAAAAATTACTTTAAACATACATGTATGAAATGTAAACATTTTATGAATAAATTTTGAGATCATTTTGACATGGATAATAATCATAACCCCAATAAATACTTATGAATAAACAATCTCGGATAAGAATGAGATTGGAATAATTATCCCTTACCTTAGGTCTGATATACTTCGTATGTAACCTAACCTCATCTATAATGATTTAAATAATGTCATTGAGTTATTACAGAATCATATTCATTGTTATGATATCATATGTTGTTCACTAATGACTTTATATTACCCGTTGTTTTGTAAATCCCATGTTAAAGCAACGTTTGGGGTAAAATCATCTTATTTATCATATGTGTTTGGAATTGTTGTTATTGATGTTAGTATTATTTATATCATGATTTAATTACGTCCAGAATGTAAATAATTATTTATATATCATATATATTTATTATATATCCACCATATACATGTATTTATAATAGTACATAACATATGGAGGTAATAAATGAAATGCACCGTTCATGGAGACGGTAATCCGTACATACGCATGAATGCTACTTTCATTTATATTTATTATTTTAATGGAATAGGTATATTATAATTCCAGTATAATATAATATGTAATATAATTAACTCAATCCTTTATACATCCCACATAAGGCATTAACGAATCAAATCACTTTGAGGGTGCGGTAGTCCGCACTTCCTCAAATGAGATCATCATATTTACCCACTATGGAAACCATAAAGGCTTGATATAATTGGGAGGTAAAGAAGCATAAGGAAATAATAAACATAATATATATCATATATGAATAGATTGCTATCATAATGGGCACAATGAGAGGCGGTAGGAGAAAATCGAACAATCATCCTTTCGTGGGGCATTAGTTTTCCATCCACAGAAACATTATTTTCATCATCCATTAGATGGAGGTGTGTGTAAGTGTAGTTATAATACTCTAATAAAAACATCCTAGTATTTTGAGGATACTGGTGTTGTCACAAAATAATGGAATAAAAAGAGTTTACGGGTTGGAGAAGTTGAATAAAAGAAAACAACGTAAGAGAAATTATTACCTTTAATTTGGGTAACTTTTTTTTGATTGAACCAAAAGGACTTCGTGGAGTGCCTTCTTTCTAAAGTAAGGCTTCAAGGGGGGAGAGGGATTTATAGAGATTAAGTGGGCAGATTTTGGATGAGACAAAAGGCTTCAAAGGTGTGAGAAATTTCATATAAGTGGTCTCCTTTTATTAGGGAGTGGTGGGGCTCTTTAGGAAAGTGTGAAAACATTAGTTTATTATAAAATTATCTTCTATTTCACGAGGTCCCAAACACATTAATGTAGAAAATAAGATGACTCATATTCTAAAAAAAATCATCCAATAGGAATTGTATAGGTTTTGGATAATATTTTAATCATTATAATCTTATTTATTTTGATCATTTATTAATTAGGTAAATACTTCATCATTATTGTGTCATTAATATTTAAATTTATTTTATGTCTAAAAATTATAAAAATTTATCAACATGTAGGAAATCGTTTTAGCTTTCTTATTAATATTTATAGATGAAAGGATAATTTATATAACCCCTTATAAAAATTAATTACTAAAGGATTTTTGTTTATTCCAATTTTGTCTTTACATTAAATTAACTAATCTAATTTGTCGTTGTCTTAAATAAGTGGCTCAATGTGGTCCCAAAATAGACTCAAGGATTCCCATGGCCGGCCACTACTCATCCAATAAGTTTTGGATAATTTTTAAGGTAATTTTGAATTATTATAATATTGTTTTAACCTTGAATTACCCTATTTAATTTTAACCATGGTAAATAAAAGTAAAAAGTTACTATTCACCAAAAATTATTTTTTTCTAATTGAACCACATTTTACTTCTTGATATTAACTGTGTCTCTCAAATTTTCTAAATTCAACTCACAAAAGTGGTAAAATTATGTTTTATGAACAATTGAAAAAGCTCCTATGATATGGGTAAAAGACGGTGAAAAGGTCTATACAATTTTTATAAATCTAAAATTATTATAAAATGATTATAATTAATTTCATTGAACTTATATAAGTATTATATATTTATTTTTACCTAAAAAAATTTAAATCAAATATATTATTATTTAAATGAAAAGTCGGTTTTAACCAAAATCTCAGTGTTTTCACTCTTCATCATAAATTGATGTTTTTCAGAAAAATACCAAAAATACATCCTAAGATTTATTTGATATTCTGAATTCAAAAATAATGCCTATTTTTCCAAATTCAAAACATATAAGTGGCATAAATTAATTTTAAAATTAATTCCTATTATCAAAAAATCTAGCGAGTTTTTAAGAAACAATAACTATCAAAATATCATCACTTGTTTATGTCCAATTTCAAAATGAAATTAATTCCAATGACCAACATTGGATTAAATGGTAAAAATATATTCTAATTACACTTTAAAATCAATTTTAAAGATAATATAGCCATATAAATTATTGCAATGAAAAAAGTTGTTTTTAATTAAAATATAGATTGTTTTTACTATTCATCAAAATAAGAATGTTATCATAATATTATGAAAACTTTATCCAAATTAAACATTTATATCCCGATTCCAAGGAAGAATTTTATTTTGTCAAATTTAACTTATAAACATGTCAAAAACTATATTTAATGTGGGTGCTCCATCAAAAGGCGACAAAACTGCATTTTTTGAAAAGTACTTATTTCACCCGAAAAATTTATTTTGTTCTCATACCATGTTCCAGAAAATATGTAATATCAATAATAATTTTATAAAATTCAAAATGCAGTTAATACTATTCATAACGGCTGGTAAATAATATTATTATATCAATATATGATTGTTTTGTGAAACCTGGTTTTGCATACTGCACACGCTATCGAGTTAGGCTGTGATTGTGTGTAATGCAAGCCAAGTCAGGGTGGTGTGTAGTGCAAGAATCCTATGTTGTTGCGTACAACAAGATACAACCATATTTTTTTTATACATTAAACAAAGTCTATAATTAATGTTGCGTAGAATAATTTCTACAAAATGAGCTTGCAATTGTGTGTAACACGAGCCAAGAATAGAGTTGCGTATACTGCAAGCTCATACGGTGTTTCGTATAGTGCAAGATAATCTTGGTGTAGCGTACAACACAAGACATCAATGAAATTAAAAAGGAATAATTCTCACAAAATCTCGGATTGTTACATTCTACCCCCCTTAAAATGAATTTCTCCCTTGAAATTCGTTGGGGTTATAAATGGTTTGTCACGTGAGAATTTATTTCATAGAAACCCACATCATAAAAAGGAATGCTAAAACATAAATTTTAAAAAGTAAAGTATGAAACATAATGGTTACCCAAATTAACTCATCAATAGCTTTCCATATAGGAGATCATAGGTGAAAATATGGATATGGAGGAGAAATCTAACCATCATGTTCTGATGGAGAGTGGTAGAGGACATGGCTATGATAAAGTAAACATTCACAAAGCAATATATTTGTGATGATCTAAGGTACCAACTAATTCATCGGATATTAGAGTACTAAGGAAACATTTTTGGTTTTCAAGATCATTTCCCTAAAGTTGATGAATTAAAAGAAATAATTGCATGATTTTGGTACAATCTCACTGTTGTTTTTGCCTTGACCAATTTCCACTGCATCTCATAACAAAATGAAGTAGAATTTGTTATTTGTGAAGTGTTAGCAAAGCATGTGATAGAATGATGGGTCATTCTATCTGTTTCAAACAAAAGACTAGAAAAAGCTATCAAATATACATAAGTTTATCTATGGTGAGGTTAATCATATACGATTCCAAAAATGAACTTATACTTCATCTATCATACCGCTTAAAAAAATAAAACCAGTTCTTACTAACCAGGGACTTCACGTTGGCCAGTGGTAGGCGGTAAAGGCCTGTTGCACTTCGATTGTGGGTTTGATTACCGCAAACATGTCTGATGCAATGGGTTGTCGCACATCCTACAGGTTGTCCTTTTTCTAAAACTACATCATTATAACATTCCATCAATAATATTGAAAACAGTTCTAGACTTAAACAATATTGTCTCACGTCCAACATAAACCAATATAAGCTTTTGGTTTATGCAAAATAATTCTGTCCAATCTCATAGTATAAAGATAAAAATTACAAGAAAGGTTATCTACCAAGAATGTGAATACAAGCATTTATCCCTCATATATCATAAGATATAACTTTTTGTTTATATTCCAAACACAATAATTCCTTAGTCATGTATTCTATTGAAAAATAAATTACCATATAACCTTAGTGAAACCATGAATGTTGTTAAAAGGTAACTCTTTCCACATAACAAAATCCCAAAAAATCAATATACAGAAACCATGATATCACTTTGTCTTTATATCAGTCATGAGCTCAGGAATACTATCAAAAATATGATTTTCTCTATATCCTTTCATCATGCAAATATCTTCTTCTTTCCAAAAACATCTGAATAACCTTTCATAGTCACCAGTACCATTCAACATATACATTCAAATACATTAGAAAAACAAATAGTGTAACAATCCTTAGATGTTTCTTTATTCCATAGTACCATTAAATTACCTATACAACATAACTCTTGATAAACATACAATTATTCCACTACCTTCATAAAACATTGAACAAGCTTCATAATTTTATACCTCAACACTTCTTTCATCGCACATATCATTTGTAGTCTCCTCATCATCATCAACATAAATAATACCCATACAACCATGCTGATTCTCTTCCTGAGATTTTCCCTAAGGGATCGATTTGAATAATGCCGGTACATTCCACATTTAAAGCATTTGACCATTGTTGATGTTTTAGCAATACCATTATCCTTGTTCATTGTGTTAACTGATCCTTTTCCTTTGAAATTATTGGCTTTGTCCCCTTCTTTTCCACACCCAAAGAATCTTCTAGTTCCTTTGAAACATTCCCCTTGATGCCTCTTCCCAAATGACATACATGGGGGAAATTGAACACTCTTTCCTCTATGATCATCATGAAACTCCATCATTCTCTTATAATCTGAGTCAGGAATCTTACCAAAGTTGAGATTATTGATCATATTATGAGATTTATGATTAGGCATAATAATGATGTTTTGCCTTCAAAATTCCATTTCATTTGGTAGCTCATGAAGAATATCATTCCATTGTCCATCATATCCTCTATTATCATGAATCTTCCGGTTTCCATCCATTTTCTAAAACCCAAAAACAATTGTGTGAGTGGCCGAAATCATGTTAGGAAAACAGCATATTAAAGGGGGAGTAACTTCAATTTCTAATATCTTAGTTTTAATTCTAATATCGTTACCTTAATTCTGGGACTATAACCTAGACTTATACTTAACCTTAGGGACATCCCTAGATATACTTTAGAAATATCTCTAAGGATTTCACTAATGTTTTCACATCCTAGTTTCCAAAGGATGACTAAACCTTTGCTCTGATACCAACTGTAGAGACCCAAATCTTGACGTACAAGGACATTACATTACTTTGGCGGAATACATAATACATAACAGAAACCAACACTCAAGGACCGTAATAGTTTAGTGTCTTTGGAAACTCGGAACATAATCTTCTAATCATTGTGAATGATCTTCAAGATCTCCCGTAAAAATATTCCCCATTTGTTTTCATACATAAAAACTTTCTTTAAATCATGGGGAAAAGAAAACATAAAAAGGGTGAGATCAAATGCTCAATAAGGTTAAGCATAGAGAACATAAGACAATCAATAATCATTTGAATGCAAAAACAAGAAAATAAAATCTAAACATCAAAATCTTGAGCAAGGGCATAAATCTTGGAAGTACGTAAGGCATATATCATAAAGGAACATCAATCTTGATAAAATAGAATTGGAATAAATCATGTAATTGTGGAAACCATTAAGAACATGTTATGATTTATATAGTACCCAAGGCATTGCTGCCAAGATCATCTTAGTGGACAATGTCTCTTTCTGAATCGAGTTCACTCCTCGTTCCAATCCTGTATTACTGAACTAGATTAACATACTGTTCTAGCCATGTCTATCTCATGAGATATAACATTTTTACCCAATGCATTGGAGGGAGATATAGGTCCCACCCATTTCATAATGAAATCATTCTTACTTGTGCCACAACATAAACATAAATCATTCATCATAATCCAAAAAATAAATTGGGTTTCATAAACATCATTCCATCATAACATAATCCATATAAAACAAATTGATATCATTTCATCATAAGAAAAGTGAAACCATGTAAATCACAGAGACATTATAATTGAAACATAATAATACTAAATAATTTCATCTTAGATCGAAAATAGTTTTGACAAATCCCTTGAAATGAATTCTTGAGGAAAATATATTTTCTTCTTCAAAAACATTTTCTTTTCACAAAATTCCATGAAATTTTAAAAGAAAAGGATTTTGTTGAGAATACTTAAGAAATATTGTAGAGTAAGCTTAATGAAAATAATTCATTATGAAACCGTAAAAATCAGATAATACCGTATAAATTAAAAATAACATTCTTCTCCTACTTTTGTCAGAAAAGCAAAAAAGTACCTCGTATAGTAAGAAATGAAAGATTCCTTCCATACGATGTGGTAAAAGTATAAAATGGTAATAATGACTGTAAACATACATGTAATAAAAGTAAACATTTTATGAAAACATTTTTAGAACATATGGACATGGATAATAATCATAACACCAGTAAATACATACGAATAAACAATCTCGGATAGGAATGAGATTGGAATAATTATCCCTTACCTTAGGTCCGATAAGCTTCGTACGTATATGAACCTCCTGTATAATGATTTATATAATTTCATTGACTTATTACAGAATCATATTAAGTGTTATGATATCATATGTGGTTCACTTATGACTTTATATTACCCGTTCTTTTGTAAATCCAATGTTAAAGCAACGTTTTGGGTAAAATCATCTTATTTATCATACGTGTTTGGACTTATTTTTCATTATGTTAGTATAACTTATATCATGATTTACTTACTTCCAAAATATAAATCATTATTTATATATCATATATATTCACTATATATCCAACATATGCATGTATTTAATAACATATGGAGGTAAGAATCGAAATGCAGCGTTCATGGAGACGGTAAGCCGTACGTACGCAATAACGCTACTTTCATTTCTATTTATTATTTTAATGGAATAGTTATTTTATAATTCCAGTATAATATAATATATAATATCATTAAATCTATCCTTTATAAATCCCACATAAGGCATTAACGAATCATATCACTTTGAGGGGGCGGTAGTCCGCACTTCCTCAAATGAGATCATCGTATTTACCCACTATGGAAACCATAAAGGCTTGATATAATTGGGAAGTAAAGAATAATAAGGAAATCATAAACCAAATATATATCATATATGAATACAGTCCCATTATAATGGCCACCATGAGAGGTGGTAGGAGAAAATTGAACAATCATCGTTTCGTGAGACATTAGTTTTCCATCCACAGAAACATTATGTTATTCATCCATTAGATGGAGGTGTGTGTAAGTTTAGTTATAATAACTCTCATAAAAACGTCCTAGTATTTTGATTATACTGTTTTTGTCAGAAAATAATGGATTAAAAAGATTTTAGGTGTTGGAGAAGTAGAATAAAAGAAAACAACTTAAGAGAATCTATTACGTTTAATTTGGGTAACTTCCTTTGGATAAAACCCAATGGACATCTTGGAGTTCCTTCATAATATTGTAAGGCTTAATAGGGGAGGGGAGGGATGTATAGAGATTAATTTAATAGAGTTTTGACAAGCCGAAAGGCTTGAGAGGTGTGAGGAATTGCATAGAAGTGGTCTTCTTTTAAAAGGGAGAGGAGGGGCTCTTTAGGAATGTGTGAAAACATTATTTTATTATAAACTTATATTCCATTTAAATAGGTCAAAAACACATTAATGTCAAAGATAAGTTGACTTATATTCAAAATAAAATCATCCAATAGGAATTTGACTGGTTTTGGATAATAATTTAATGTTTATAATCTTATTTACTTAAATCATTTATTAATGAGGTAAATATTGCATCATTATTGTGTCATATATAATTTGATTTATTTGATGTATAAAAATTATAAAAAATACGAACATGTAGTAAATCTTCTTAGATTTCCAATGAATATTTATAGTCTAAATGATAATTTATATATTCCCTTATAAAATTTAATTACTAAAATATTTTTGTTAATTCCAATTTTGACTTTACATTAAATTAATTAATCTAATGTGTTGTTGTCTTTCATAAGTGGCTCCATGCGGTCCCAAAATTTAGCCAAGGATGCCCATGGTCGGCCATTACTCATAAAATATGTTTTGGACAAGTTTTATGGTAATTTGGAATTATTATAATATTATTTTAACCTTGAATTACCCTATTTACTTTTAACCGTGGTAAATAAAAGAAAAAATTTACGATTCACGAAAAATTATTTTTATCTGATTGAACCACATTTTACTACATGATATTAACCTTGTCTCTAGGATTTTTTATATTTATCTCATAGAAGCGGTAAAATTATGTTTTATAAATAATTGCAAAAGCTCCTAGTAGGTGGGTAAAAGACGGTGAAATGTCCAATACAATTTTTATAAATATAAAATTATTATAAAATGATTCCAATTAATTTCGTTGAACATATATAAGTTTTATGTATCTATTTTGATCTAAAAAATTTAAATCAAATAAATGATTATTTAAAGAAAATGTTGGTTTTAACCAAAAACTCAGTGTTTTCACTATTCATCAAAAATTGATGTTTTTCAGAAAAATACCAAAATTTCATCCTAATCTATATTTGATATTCCAAATTCAAAAATGATGTCTATTTTTTCAAATTCAAAACATATACGTGGATTTAATTAATTTTAAATGTAATTCCCATTATCAAAACATATACCGTGTTTTTAAGAAACAATAACTATCAAAAGATCATCACTTGTTTATGTCCAATTTCAAAGTGAAATTAATTCCAATGACCAACATTGGATTAAATGGTATTAATATATTCTAATTACACATTAAAATAAATTAAAAATTTAATCTATCCATATAAATTATTGAAATGAAAAATGATGTTTTTAATTAAAATATAGCGTGTTTTTACTATTTATCAAAATTTGAATGTTATCAGAATAATAAGAAAAATTTGTCCAAATTAAAATTTTATATCATGATTCCAAGTAAGAATTTTATTTTGTCAAATTGAACTTATAAACATGTCCAAAAATAGATTTAAAGTGGGTGCACCATTAAAAGGTGGCAAAACTGTATTTTTTGAAAAATACTTATTTCACCCGAAAAATATATTTTGTTCTCATACCATGTTCTAGAAAATATATATGATGAATACTAATGTTATAAAATTAAAAATGTAGTTAATACTATTCATAACGTCTAGTCCATAATAATATTATAACAATATATCGTTGTTTAGTGAAACCCATTATTGCGTACTGCACACGCTATCGAGGAAGGTCGTGATTGCGTGTAATGCAAGCCAAGTCAGGGTGGCGTGTAGTGCAAGACTCCTTTGTTATTGAGTAAAACAAAATACAACCATATTTCATTTATACATTTAATATAGTCTATATTTAATGTTGCGTAGAATAATTTCTACAAAATTAACTTGAAATTGTGTGTAACACGAGCCAAGAATAGTGTTGTGTATACTGCAAGTTAATACGGTGTTGCGTATAGCGCAAGATAATCTTGGTGTAGCGTACAACACAAGACATCAATGAAATTAAAAATAATAATTCTCGTAAAATATTGGGTTGTTACAGCAACTTAATCAAAATTAGTTATAAATACAATAATCAACTAATTAATCAACAAAATAATAAAAACACATATTTAATTTTTATATTAAAAATTATATCAGTATTTCCTTCATTTTATATTAGTTTCTATCATTACTCTATAACAAGAATGTGATATGTAATTTACCATAACCTGATCATAAATTGATCAACACAAAATAACATCAGGTGGGGTTAATTTCAATATTTGGCAAGTATAACATCCCCATATGTCTCCCATTTAATCCATATTTTAAATACCAATAAATTATATGATTTGATTTAGTGATTTTAAAATACATTACGTTAATCATATGAATGAAACATTCAGTTCACATAAAAAATAATAGTAAATTTTTAAAATGAAACACATTATAGAATATATTAATGTAATCATAATATATATATATATATATGTATAAGAGAACATTATTTTTTTATTATATTGGATTCAATTATTATATATCCCTAAATTAATCTACAAATTTAAAAAAAATCAAAGACTAGGGTAAACTATCATAATATAATATTCATTTCGACCTATGAAGAAATACTCATGATTAATTAGACTTATTATAAATAATAAATATATAAATAAACAATAATCAAACCATGGAAACCATTTTTTCTGACACATTAAAAATAAATAAGTTGGTTATAAATATTTATGTCCAGCCTTCTATGTTTTGCATATCCTATATACATGTTAGTTAACAACCCAACAACCATTAATGGGCATGACTATAATTTTTGAATTAACATTCCTTGATAATAATTTGAAATAAAATGGACTATATAATACATCAATAATCTATTTAAATTAATACAGAATGGTAAAAACCTTGAGAAAATAAAATAAATAACATGGTAATTTTTTCCCTATTTTTAGAATGACCAGGGTCCCTAAAAATTTATATTAGAACCCAAAATGACCCCACTACAAGATGTATATAATAATATATAGATTTTTTTATATGAGAGGTAAAATTTTATACATATATATTCATGTAAATAATAATATATATATATACAACATCAAAAAAACAACTAAGAAAACACATATAATAACCATTAGATGAAATCAATCACAACAAAAACTATATACATAGATGATTTAGAGGGGATAAAAAAATACTATTATACATGAGTATGTTTAATCATATAAATAAGAGAGGAAAAAGTAAAATTTTATAGGAATTTCCTTTAAAAATTAGTATTTATAAACTGCTATAAAATATTCATCATTTATTTCTACATTAGGTCTTAGTAACCATATTTACAAGTGGAATTACATTAACTTAGACATGAATAATTAATCTATATGCCTCTCAAGGGATCATGTGAATGGTTTGAGTAGGTAATACACAGTAAGTGGTCCCACATGACTCCGACCAATCAACCATGAAAAAATGTACATTATAAAAACATAAATTAAGATAGATAGTTAAATATAGAAAAATCAATATATTAAATAAGTAATAAATTTAAATATTAAATCTATTTTTTTATATTTCACATAATATAAAATCCTTAGTGGAAAATAAATTTAAAAATATTGAGTTACGCTTGAAATCTATTTTACTAACAAATATTTCATGTATTCTAAAGCAAATAAATATTTTGACGAGTAGAATATGTAGAAATTATATTAATTATTAGTACTAGTAAAATAAATACATGAATAAGTATACATTATTTATGTGACAATATGCACACATGTATTCTATATAGATAAAAACATATGAATTTTATTTATCACCCTCATATGATCTGATGCCAATACTATTAATGGACTAAGATACCTATAAATACATAATAATAACATCTTCTGCCTTCCATCTATATAGAATAAACCAAAAATTCACACATATACGTATCAAAAAATATTGAGAACAACTTCCATGATGATTTTTAGTTTTCTATAGCCAATAATGAATTTCTATTCGTCAAAACAATAAGAATTATATCATGAAAATAACCATGTATAATATGGTAATGTGAGAATAAAAACATATATAAATTATGACCAATGTCAAAATTATTTCTTATAATATTTGTTTCTGGAGGAAAATAAATTTTATGTGATGTATCATACTACTCCTATAGTGAAAACCATATAATATAATAATATGAGACATGGTAAGGATTATATTGAGATTCCCATGATGAACCCAAGTCTAAAATATAGTGAAAAGAGAATTAATTATTTGTTTAGTAAGCAAATTATTTATTTAATTTAAGAATGGTAGGGATTAGATTGAGATTATGGAGATGCTCAGTTATTTAATCTCCCTTTTGTTATTTATTATATCTATTTTCTTACGTTTTTGTGGATGTATTTTTATGGCCATATCCACTATGCCATGTTGAAAAGAGGTTATAGTCTCCCCATTGTACAACCTTTACACAATCACTACTAGTTAGCAGCCTCTAGCGTATGGGGAGGTGTGCATGAGTCTATGTGACCCATCATCTTGGGGAATGAGTTACGTAAAACATGGGTTGAGAAATTACATTAAATCAAAATAATATAAACATAAATATGTAATATACCAATATTATAAAAAATGATAAAATCAATAGTATAAATTCCAATACATTTATATTATGAGATAATGCTTTTACCAAAATCGTTTTTCGAACCATCAAATTGAAAAAATTATTCTCCCACAAAATATGTTAAAAATGATTTCAACTTTTAATATTTTTTTCTAAAATTATTCAATGATATTTTATATTAAAAGTTGATAATTATTCCTTAGCTGCATTAAAAATCAGTTTTAGTAAAATTTATATATAAATCTCCCAATTATTTTCTATAAAATCCACCAGAAATTTAATTATAATTCATAATAATTTTTTTATTTTTCATGGATGAAATAATTTTGTAATAATTATTATTAATTAATTATAAACCTACTTATTAAGATATTAATCACATAATTTTTTGAAACCACAATTTTTGAATGTTCATATTAAAAATAATAGTATTTTTTCCTCTATATTACATTAGTTTCCATTATAACTCTCTAACAAGATAGTTATAAGTGATTTACCATTACCAGATCACATATTTTTTAACCCAAAATCACATTAATTGGAATTAATTTCAATATTGGTTAGTATAATATCCCCATATATATTCTTATTAATCAATTTTTTAAATCCTTATACAATGTATGTTTTGATTTAATTCATTTCAAAAACATCACATGCAATATAAACTTGAAATATTATGTTGTAAAAAAAATTATACTTTACTAACAATTGTCACATAAAATTATATTTTAATTTAATAATTATTTTAATATATTTAAGTATTAATAAGAACATTATTTATTTATTAAATAGGTTTTAATAAATATATATCCCTAAATTAGTGTAATAATTTACTAAAAAATCATAGAAAATTGTATAGTTTCACAATATTCTCTATGTTTTGACCTATGAATATATAATCATTATCAATAAGCCTCTTTATAATATTTGAATATTTAAATTAACTAAAATAAAATCCTAAGCCCCTTGTTAGATAACACTTTTTAAATAAATATTTTGGCTAGATGTTTTTATGTCTTGCCTTCTATGTCCTAAGCATCCTATCTCTAGGTTAGTTAAAAACCCAACTACCATAAGTGCAGAAGAATTTTATTTTGTAATGAATTACAAAGATTATCCATTGACCTAAAATGGACTTGAAAAAGACCTCAATAATGAATTGAAATTGATAGAGAATAGTAAAAACCTTGATCGACAAATGGAATATTAGGGGAAATTTTTTCCCTATTTTTGGAATGGCCATGTTTTCTAGTAATTTATATTAGAATACATGAATAACCCCTATATAATATTAATTTTATATAATATAGAAAAATTTAGACTAGAGAAAAACTTTTATTCATGTACAATCATATAAATAAAAATTTATATGAATACAATAAGAAAAATAAAACTAAGAAATCACCTATAATAACCATTTGATTAGAACAATCATAACATAAATATATATAAATAGATGATCCAAGAGGGACCAAAAATAGAACAATACAAGAGTAAATTTAATCATATATATAAGGCATAAAAATGTTAAAAAAATATACTGACTTTACCTCTAAATGAAATATTCATATCACATTATAAAATATTCATTAAAAATGAGGTCATTAAGTATTATAAAATCTTTTTTTCTAGTGGATTCCCATTACCAAGATAATGAAAATATGTTCTAGATGCCTCTAAAGATAACATGTGAATGGTTTGATAACATCAAACCCAGTATGTTGTCACCACCTAAACCCTACTAATATACGGTAGAAAATAATTAACCATATAAAAACATAAATTATCATTGATAGTTAAATATAAATATAATTATTTTAATATAATTTTATTAAATTTCTATAATCTGTCAATTTTGTTTTTAGTTTTCACATGAAGAGAAATATATATTTGAAAATAAATTTTCTAATATTGATCTTATTATCAATATCTATGTTGGTAATAAATATACCATCATCTCTAAAGGACGTTAACATGTTCATGATTAGATTACATTGAAATAATATTAATCACATGACCTAGGAAAATCTATATTGGAATGCTGATATATTATTTATTTGAAAATATTCACAATTGTATAGTGTAAGGGGAATGACATATAAATTTCACTAATCACCCTCATATATTATAATGTTTCCGCTATCAATTGATTGAGGTACCTATACATATTTAAAAATATCATCATCTTTATTCTTTCTATAGATAATTAACATAAAACACACACATATGCCTATTCACAAATAATGAGAATAACTACCACAATTTATTTTAGTTTTCCATAAAAAATTGGGAATAACTTTTATGGAAAATAAGATTAAGAATTAATATTAGTAAATACATGTATATGTGGTAGTGGGAGAATAAAAGCCTAAAAAATTAAAATACATGTTAAATAATTTTCCTATAAAGATATTTTTTGGAGGAAAACTAATTAGTATTTCATAATAATAATAAAATTATTTCCAAAAGGCTAATAATATGATAATATGGAACATGGTAGGGATCATATAGAGATTATCATTTTTTCTCTAGTCCAGAATATATTATAAGAGTATATTAAAAAAATTGGTTAATATATAAAATCTATTAATATAATAATATTGGGATATTATTACCTATATAAATATAATGGTTATATTAGAAACTATAACCAGTAAACTCATTTAATATAAGGAAAAATAGAGATATTATAATAGACTGATTGAATAGTAGATTAAAAACAATAGATAAATTGTCATAGATTAATGAAAAAAATTATATAAATTTATTATCAATAAAAATGTATCCTAAAAACATAAAATAAAAAAAAATTTGTTATTTTAAAAATTCTATATATGTTCTCTAGTAGCATTGAGTGAAGGATCATGAAATAATTGACCATTTATTTCCCTTGGGATTAGATATAGAGGTGTAGGGAGCACTTGTAAGAGCAGAAAAATATATTTAATATTTAAATCCAAAATTTTTAACTTAATATAAGAAAATGATATGAGAATTTACAAATTTGTATACTAATTTTTTTAAAACAAAGTGACTGTGAAGTATGTACCTTATAGGGGAAAATGGATAACTAATGTCCAATGGGTACATAGATATAGTATAATAGGAACCCGTTACATGATCCAAGTGCCACTATAACTCAACTAAACACCGTTTGGTACCCAATACTCATTCACTATATACCAATTCTACTTTGTGGAAAAATTATGTAAAAAAGTTTTTTTATTCACTCGTCCACATATACTTCATACCATCTAAGACTAAAAATTATATTATTATTCTATTTAATATCCATGAAGTGATATAAAATACTACACATCATTGAAATGGGTTATTAAAATTAAAAAATATAATCTTTTTCAAAATTCAACTTGTTAAATATAAATATAAAATATTTTAAATTTATTCACTCTATGACTACATTTGACAAATTATGTGTTCAAAAGTGGTGTAAATAAAATATTTTAAATATATTTCATGTAACATGATTTAATTATACTTATTTATTGTATTCATTTTACTATATCATTTTACAATGTGCCCACATATATAGATATGAGTTTGTGAAAATTATTAGTTATATTCAAATATGTTTCCAACCCACAGAATGTTTTGTGAATTGGTTTATTAATTGGAATTAATATAATTTGAATAACAGTGGGTGTGTTTTTGTATTTTTTGTACTTATTAAATGTTTATCAGGTGATTAGGATATTGATGGATCTATAAGGACCCGACCTTAAACATTACATAATATTGAATTAAATGAATAATTAACATTGAGGATCATTTCAGGTTTAGAGTTTTAGGGAATTAAGACATAACTATTACATCTCTAAATATTACAAAGTAGGAACTTCTACCCAGAATCCACATTTTTCATAAAATAAATACTCATGAAAAAAAGTCATGTCTAATTCCATGTTAAAGAGAGCATGGATTTCCCTTGATCCCATCCTTGACCCTATTCATCTTTATGTCCTGTGAAAAAATTTCAAAACATGGGATGATCATAAATGGCTCGGTAAGGGTTATAAAACAGTGAAGAAAAAATTTGTTCATAAATACATACAAAAAATGAACTCTTTTACTTAACTCATGAAATCATAAAATTTATGAAAGACACATAGAAATTATAAATCATAATGGAAACTTATGGTAGAGACCCGAAGATTAACGTACATGGACATTACATTACATTTGCGGAATACTTAGTACATAACAAAAACACACAAACAAGGATCGTAATAGTTTAGTGTCTTTGGAAACTCAGAACGTAATCTTCTAATCGTGGTGAAAGATCTCCAATATATTCCATAAAGATCTTCTCTTTTTTTACCTAAAAGATTTCTTTATATCCTGGGGAAAAGAAAACATAAAAGGTTGAGCTCAAATTCTCAGTAAGGGTAAACAAATGAAATATCAATCACATCGTATACATAAGAACATAGCTTTTGGAAATCTTAACCTGCAAAGGAGTTCATAATATCATAACATGGGATAAATCATAGAAGTGAAAATGATATCCCCATAATCATAACATGAAACTTGAAACTTTGTGGCATGCACACATAATCATGGAAATTCATTTCTTGTTAGTTATGACTCATTGCCAAGACTATCTTAGTGGACAAAGTCCCTTTCTGAACCGAGTCACCCTCGTTCCAGTCCTGTTTCACTGAACCGGTATAACCTACCATTCCAACCATGTCTATCTCATGAGATATAAAATCTTTACCCAATGCATTGGATGGAGATATAGGTCCCACCCATCTTATAATGAATCCTTTCTTATGTGTGCCACATAATCATAAACCATACATCATAGCGTAACCCATGTAATAAAAATGGGATTTTTAAACAACATGACATCATAAAACAATTCATATAAGATAAAGGAATTCATAAAAATATTTCCATCAAAACATAATCAAACCAATGTAATAATATGGATAAAAATAGAACCCTTTTATTATCTTATATGGAAAATAATTTTGATAAAATACTTGAACTCCATTCTTGAGGAAAATATCATTTCTACTTCAAAAACATTTTTCCTTTCATAACATGTCATACGACTTTAAAATAAAATAAGTTGATTAAAAATAAACTTGAAAACTTGTAAAGGAAGTTTCTTGGAAATAATGTTTTAAAAATCCATTCATACCGTATAAGTTAAAAAAACATTCTTCGTACTTTTGTCGGAAAAGTCAAAAAGTACCTCGTACGAAAAACGACAAAAGATTCCTTTCATACATATTACTGAAAACTCACCGAAGGGTAAAAATGGATTTAAACAATTGTAGGTGGATGGAAATAATATTACATATTGATGAAACATGGATGTGGATGATAAAATACACCCCAGTAAATACTTACGAATAAACAATCTCGGATAAAAATGAGATTGTGATATTTCCCTTACCTTAGGTCCGACTTGCTTTGTAAGTGTCCGAACCTCCTGTATAATGATTTAAATCATGTTATTGACTTATTACAGAATCATATTCATTGTTATTATATCATATATGGTCCACTTATGACTTTATATTACCCGTTCTTTTGTAAATTCTTGCTAAAGTAGCGTTTTGGGTAAAATCGTCTCATTTGTCGTACGTGTTTTTAACTTGTAATTATTCATATGATTACTTAGATCATGATTACTTAATTCCAGAATATTAAACATGATTTATATATATATATTCAGAATATACATATATAATAAATTCGTAAATGGAAAGAAATACACCATTCATGGAGATGGTAGTCCGCACGTACGCATGAACGCTGTTTTCGTTTCCTTATTGAATTGAATGAAATTAAGTATATGACATACATATAAATATAAATAATTCCAGTATCATTATTAGGTCATATATTTCATTAGTACTTATTATATATACATTATAATCATTCATGAATGGTTAATCATTGAGAATGAATCTCATCGCGCCGTGGAGACGGTAGTCCGTACATACGCACGAGCGATGATATCGTTCCCATGGTCGTGGAATTGTGTTGAAGTGTATGTATACTATTTCAGTATCAATATCACTTTATATTAATCATATTTAGTTACTCATTAAACCATTATACCCATCCAATTAAGATGGTGGCGGAAAATAGATTACACCACGGCGTGGAGACGGTATTCCGTACGTACGCACACGCGGTGATTTCCTTTTTCCGTAGGATGGATAGAAGGTTAATTAGAGTTGTTTCATATTTATAATAACATATCAGTATGTAAGTAATACTGATGTTATTACTTTATCATGAAACAACTAAAGAAGAAGAAGTTGAAGAAGAAAGAAATTGAAAAGATCGGTAATGGATATTACCTCTTCTTTGGAATGCCTCTTTGAATCCTCCACTTATGGAACTAAGATTGGTCTTTGAAGAAGACCAGGACCTCTAGGATTATTCTAGGGAAGTGGAGAGGAGAAAATTTCAGGGGTTTTCCGAGCTTGAGTGCTCAAATTAGTGTGAGGAGGAGGGGAAGGAGGTTCCCTTTTATAAGGAAGGAGAGGGGCACCTTAGGAATATCTCAAAATATTATTTTATATTAAAGTCAAAATCGGTTTATAATGGTTCCAAAGGGTCTTATTTCGAAGCTAAAGTGGGTATGGGTCGAAATACTATCAACCAATAGGATTTAGACAATTTTAGGTTATTATTTTAACCTTATCAATTAGATTTAACTCTATGTTAAATAATTTAACTTTTACCATGTATTTTTGTTTTCCTACAATATATGGTTAATACACTTACAATAACATGACAAAAGAACCCCAAATTGTTTATTATTAATATATATATCCTTATCTAAGTCATTTGGCCGAACCTTAGATTTTTAGGAATAAAATAACAATTAATAATATTTTATTTTATTTAAAAACTATTTTGTGTCAATTTTGACACTATTTGATATATGATTTTTGTTAAAGTCATAACAGAATTATATGTTCGAACCAAGTTGATTAAATCAACACTAATATATCATAGTAACCTAGAAAATTAGTGGGATTCATAAAAAGTCTCAAATTACATTTATTGTGGTGTTTATAACATCAATTATGTCAATATTTCATTAATAAGATATTTACTGCATCATCATTGTTTCATAAATAAATTAAATTATTTAATGTCTAAAAATTATAAATAAAATACCATTATGTAGGAAATCTTTTTATCTTTCTATGGAATATTTATAGTCGAATTTATCTTATGTATAACCCCATATTAAAAATGATTTACTTATTAAACTTTGATTTTAACTATTTTAACCCTTCTTTAAATAAATTAATAATAAATGTCCTAATCTAATCCAAGTGGGCCTAAATGATAATATTTTACACTTAAGGTTGTTTTTGGTCGAGATATACTTGTCCAATAGGATTAGGACATGTGTTAGGGTAATATTAATATCATTTTTACCCTTAATTACCCTATTTAATTTTAACCGGGGTAAATAAAAGTAAAAAGTTACTATTCACCAAAAATTATTTTCATCTCATTGAACCACATTTTACTTACTTACATCAACCGTGTCTCTCGGATTTTTGAAATTCCATTCACAGAAGCGGTAAAATTAATTTTTATGAAAAAATCAGTTTTTTTAACTACCACTTAGTAGTTTCACTATTCATCAAAAATTGATGTTTTTTCAGAATAACGCCAAAATTTCATCCTAAGCTATATTTCATATTCCGAATTCAAAAATGAAGTCTATTTTACCAAATTCATAACATAGAAGTTGCATTAATTAATTTTATAATTAAATCCCGCTGTTAAAACAAATAGCGTGTTTTTAAGAAACAATATATATCAAAAGATTGACACTTGTTTATGTCTGGTTTAAATGTGAAATTACATCCAATGACCAACATTGTATTAAATTGTAAAAATATATTCTAAATATACTTTAAAAACACTCAAATTAATAATTTATCACTATTAATTATTTTGATTAAAAAAGTTGTTTTTAATTATAATTTAGTAATTTTCACTATTCATCAGAATATGAAAGTTATCCGAAAAGTACCAAAATTTCACCTTAGGCTAAATTCGATACTCCGAATCCAAAAATGAAGTCCATTTTGAAAAATAAAATTTATAAAATTTCAAAAAGTGGTTATTACTATTCAAAACGGCTAGTTTTAATAATATTTTAATAGCATATCGTTGTTTTGTGAAACTCGGTATTGCGTACAACACATGCTATCATGGAAGGTCGCGATTACGTGTAATTCAAGCCAGGTCAGATATGTGTGTTGTGAAAGATCCTTTTGGTGTAGCGTATAACACAAAACATGAAACTAAAAAAAAATATTTTTCATAAAATCTCGGGGTGTTACACTTTCGACATCCATACCATACTTACATTGTATCTATCATAGTTACATAGGGAGTTACTTTGGAATACCCATCATAGTATATTCCCTAAATCTCTTGGGAGAAACATTCACGTTTACCTCCGTCACGTTACCCAATGCATTGGAGAGCTATCTCGGGCTCACCCTCCCTAGGTTTATCATGGAACCACCCGTATACGTAAATAATGCCCAAGAACCATAACATGATCTTAACACATAACACAAGCATAAAGGAAAGACAACATTTCCAAATTGCAATAATAAAATATCATTTAAAGATATTGAAATAATAAATCCATTCTCAAAATCATTTTCAATACCAAAATACGTAAAAATAGTATTTGATATTTATTTTTCCTTTTAAAAAACATTCCATCTTGTTAAGGAAGCCAAAGATCAAATAATACTCGCGGCGTTGGAAATGTCATTGTCACCGCTTACGTTAAAGAAACATTCCTTTTTGTCATTTTGTAAAATTCTTCACAGAGAAAATATTCCTTTTGAATAGAAGTAAAAGTCAAAGGGTTTTATACATCGTATAAAAGATAGTCATGTATAAAACAAAAAATGCCTCAATGAAAGGAGATTGAGACGAAGTCCCTTACCTCGTGTTCGACTTGACCCGTTCATTCTTTAATATCCTAAATAATAAACTAAAGATAATTTATACTTTCTTAAAAACTTATTTCATGTTTTTTATTTCTTTTATATCACTTATTACAATGTTATAATCATTATGTAATAATTTATGTTTATAACGTTCATTTTGTCGATATTTGGTACTTTAGTAAAAAATGGACTTCTTATAATTACATGTTGTTCATGAGGTAAAATGTTCATTATATCTAGAATGATATTCATGATTTGGGTATCATATATATCATATATATCCAGCATGTACATGTAGTTATAATAGTACATAACATTTGGAGGTACGAAATGAAATGCACCGTTCATGGAGACAGTAAGCTGTACGTACGCATGAACGCTACTTTCATTTATATTTCTTATTTAAATGGAATTAAAACATAATTATACATAGGTATATTATAATTCCTGTATAATATCATATATAATATCATTAATTCTATCCTTTATACATCCAACATAGGGCATTAACGAGTCACATCACTTTGAGGGGGCGGTAGTCTGCACTTCCTCGAATGAGATTATCGTATTTACCCACCGTGGAAACCATAAAGGTTTGATATAATTGGGAAGTAAAGAAGCATAAAGAAATCATATATATAGTATATATCATATATAAATACAAATCCATCATAATGGCCACCATGAGAGGCGGTAAGATGTAATTGAACAATCATCGTTTTGTAATGCGTTAGTTTTCTATCCACAGAAACATTATGTTCTTCATCCATTAGATGGAGGTGTGTGTAAGTGTAGTTCGAATAATTATCATAAAAACATCCTAGGGTATTGAGTATAATGGTGTTGTTACAAAATAAACGAAATAAAAAGAGTTTAGGTGTTGGTAGCAAAATAAATGAAAACAATTTAAGAGAAACTGTTACCTTTAATTTTGGTAACTCACTTTTGTTTGAACCAAAGGACTTCGTGAAGTGCCTTAATCATAAGGGAAGGCTTCTAGGAGGAGGACAGGGATGTAGGGAGCTTAATTGGGCAGATTTTGGACGAGAAAAATGTCTTGATATGTGTGAGGAATTGCATAGAAGTGGTCTCTTTTTATAAGGGAGAGGAGGGGATCTTTAGGAAAGAGTGAAAATATTATTTTTTAATATAATGATATTCGGTTTATAATGGTCCAAAAATCATAATGGTCGAAGATAAGATGACTACTAATCGAAATAAAATCATCCAATCAGAATTGAACATGTTTTGTATAATATTTTAATCATTATAATCGTATTTAATTAAATCAGCTATTAATATGGTATATACTGCATCATGATTGTGTCATAAATAATTTAATTTATTTGATGTCTAAAAATTATGAAAAAATTCCATGATGTAAGAAATATTTTTATCTTTCTAAATTATATTTAAAGTCGAAAATATAACTTGTATAACCCCATGTAAAAATTAATTTATTAAAAGATATTTGTTTATTTCATTTTGGCCTTTACTTTAAGTTAATTAAAATAAAGTCTCATAATCACTTTTAAGTGGCTCCATGGGGTCCCCAAATCGACCCAAGGATGGACATGGTCGGATATGACTCATCAAATAGGATTAGGACACCTGTTAGGGTAATTTTATATTATTATAATTATATTTTTTACCCTTATTTACCTGATTTACCCTTTAACCACGTTAAATAAAATTTTTACTCAAGTAAATATTTAAAATGTCTAAAAATAAAAGTTAACTTTTTACATAATTTGAACCTCCTGATTCCAAATATGGAATCCATTTCTCAAATTTCAGAACACAAAAGTGGCATAAATTAATTTAAAATTAATTCCCGTTGTCAAAACAAAAGGCGTGTTTTTAAGAAATATTATCTATCAAAAGATTGATAGTTGATTATATACAATTTAGATGTGAAATTTCTTCTAATGACCAATATTAGATTAAATGGTAAAAATATAATCTATTTAAACTTTAAAACAAATTAAATGGATAATCTAACAATATAAATAAATTAGATTAAAACATAGTTTTGAATTAAAATACAATATTTTCACTATTCCATAAAAAAAGAACTTTATTATTAAAATACCAAAAAATTACCCAATGTAAATTATGATGTCCTCATTCTAAAGAATGATTTTATTTAGTCATATAGAATGTATTAAAGTGACAAAAACTAGATTTAACAAGGGTTCACCCTTAAAAGGCGGTAAATCGGCCTTTTAATGTAAATTAGGATTAAAATTAGATTCATTCATATATTAAGCCTCTAGCATTTATTGGATGAATATAAATACATGTATAATCATATTATAGTTAGTTTTTTTCATTACTACCAATACAATGGCTAGGAGTTAACTATCATTTAAAATAATAATATTATATTATTAGTGTGCAACGTAAGCTTCCAAGAAAACCCGTTGTTCTGTATCGGGTATGCCATCGAACATCGCAACCCCTTTAAGCTAAAATTAATATTTAATTCACAAATATTAATAAATATGAAGATCTATTATTCTTCATTTACCTAGGATGTTACATCCTTCCCCCTATCTGGAAATTGCATCCTTGCAATTTTTATCTACTTATCAAAATAAGTGGGGGTATTTATCCCTCATAGAATTTTCAGATTCCCATGTTGCCTCTTCAACCATATGATTTTTCCACAGAACCATTACCAGGTGAATTACCTTATTATGCAACACCTGCTGTCTACAGTCCAGAATCTGGACTGTTTGTTCTTCATAAGAGAGATTCTCTTCCAACTAAACTACCTCTGGGCTCAAAACATGAGATGGATCTGGAATATACTTTCTCAACATCGAAACATGAAAAAAATTGTGTACTTTGGATAAACATGGAGGTAAATATACTTTATATGAAACTGATCCAACTTTCTCCAGAATTTCATAAGGTCTAATGAACCTCAGACTCATCATTCCCTTCCTACCAAAACTCATCAAACTTTTCCACGGAGAAACATTGGGAAAGACATGATCACCTACCTCAAAAGAAAGAGCCTTCCTCCGGTTATCTGCATAACTTTACTGTCTGCTCTGAGCTGTTCTCATGTCCTTCTGAATCAAATGAACATTCTTTGCCATCTCTTCTAACAATTCTGGTCCCATCAGCTTTCTTTCACCTACTTCATCCCAAAAAGCTAGAGTTCGACAATGCTTTCCATACAATGCCTCAAATGGAGCCATCTATTTACTGGAATGAAAAATGATATTATAAGAAAATTCAACCAAAGAAATATGTTGGTCTCAACATCCCTGATAATCCATTGAACAAGCACGTATCATATCCTCCAATGTCTGAATCGTTCGTTCTGACTGCCCATCTGATTAAGGATGAAAAGCCATACTAAAATTTAATTCAGTGCCCAACGACTTCTGAAGTTATTTCCAAAAGTTAGAGGTGAACATGGGATCACAGTAAGATATAATGGAGATAGGAACTCCATTTAACCTGAATATCACTTTCAGATACAAATAGGAAAGATGATCTAGGGAAAAAGTATCTCGTATAGAAAGGAAATGATCAGATTTAGTCAAGCGATCAACAATAACCCAGATTTCATTATTACCTTGAGATGTCTTTGGTAATCTCACAACAAATTCCATGGATATATTTTTGCATTTCCACTCTGGCTCCAATAGTGGTTAAAGAATTCTTTTCGGTAACTTTCACTATGCTTTAACCTGCTGACATGTCAAAAACATCACTGTAAAATCACCAATATCTCTTTTCATTCCATCCCATCAGTAATACTCCTAAAGATCTCGGTACATCTTATTACTTCCAGGATGAACTGAAAATGGGGAACTATGAGCTTCACATAACAACTCATTCTTCAACTATGAATCACAAGGCACAAATAATCTCTTTCCAAACCTCAAAACACAATCATTATCAATGTCAATTTCAGGAAACTTACCCTTTTGAACCAACTCTACCTTTTTCTGCAACAGACTATCTTCATTCTGCGCTTTCTTTATTCTATTTGATAGAGATGATCTCACTGACACCTGAAACAAAATAGAATAATTTTTTGCACCAACAACTTCAGTGCCAAATTTCTTCAAATCAAAACCCAAAGGATCTTGTTCCAAACGTATCATGGCTAATGATACATTACTTTTCAGTCTCAAAGAATCATACACATTATTTTCTTTTACCTGATGGTAATGGATCGTGCAATCATAATCCTTGATTAATTTCAACCATCTCTTCTATCTCATGTTCAATTCATTCTGAGTGAATATATATTTCAAACTTTTTTGATCAGTATATATTTCACATTTCACTCCATAAAAATGATGTCTCCAAATTTTTTAAGAAAAAAACAACAGCTAATTCCAAATCAGGTGTAGGGTAATTTAACTCATGTGGTTTCAACTGACGTGAAGGATAATAAATTACTTGATCATTTTTCATTAGGACGCAACCTAGTCCGTTCAATGAAGCATCACTGTAGATAACAAACTCACCATTTCTAGAAGGCAATGCCAAAACTGAGCATTCACCAATCTCCTTTTCAATTCCTAAAAAAAATCATCACATTTTTTGTCCAGATGAAATTAACACCTTTTCGAGTCAACTTAGTCGTTGGACTACTTAACCGTGCAACATTTTCAACAAACCTCCAGTAATAACCTTCCAAACCAAGAAAAATATGAATCTCGGTTATATTTGTCGGTCTTGGCCATTCTTCAACAACTTTTTTTTTGGAAGGATCAAAAGTTATGCCATTTTTTGAAACAATGTGATCAAGGAAAAAAAATTTTTGTAACCAAAACTCACACATGATGAATATTCCAAAAAGATTATTTTCATTTATGGTTTTCAAGAAAATCCTTAAATGACATTCATGTTCCTATTTATTTTTTGAATAAACCAAAATATCATCGATGAACACAACCACAAACTTATCCAAGAACTCACGGAAAATTCTATTCATAAGATCCATGAATATAGCAGGTGCATTGTATAAACCAAAAGGCATAACTACAAATTCATAATGGCTATAACTTGTTTGAAATGCTGTCTTAAGAATATCTTCTTCCTTTACCTTCAACTGATGGTACCCTGATCTCATGTCAATCTTTGAAAAAAAATGAGCTCCCTAGAGCTAATCAAACAAATCATCGATATGAGGCAAAGGATACTTGTTATTAAAAGTGATATTATTCAAGGCTCTATAATCAATTAAAAGTCTCATAGAACCATCTATCTTTTTAACAAACAATACAGGAGATCCCCAGGGAGATGTTCTAGGTCGAATGAAACATTTATCTAATAACTCCTGCAATTTCTCCTTTAACACTAAAAGTTCAATTTGAGCCATTCGATAAGGGGGTTTTGAAATTGGCCTAGCATCAGAAACTAAGTCAATAGTAAATTCAGCTTTCCGATCAGGTATAATACAAGGAAACTCATCCGGAAAAACATCAAGGTACTCATTTACCACTGGCACATCATTAATCTGAATAGTTCCTTTGTTTTCAACAATTTGTGCAAGGTAACATTCATTTCCTTCTTTTACCATTTTTTCGACTTCCTGATATGTTATAAAAAGAAAGGGTTCATTCTTGTACACAAACTAAAAATCATCTTGAAAAGTAACCTCTTTAGCTCTACAGTCATTCTTAGCATGATAAATAAAAAGCCATCCCATGCCCAATATAACATCAACCTCTACTAGAGGCAAAACAATAAGGTTTGCAGGTAGATTCTTTCCACACACAAGGAAGGAATGTTCTTATGTTTTCATTTTGTCTCAACATTTCCTCCAGGTGTTTTTACCCTATGTTTAGTATTCATATCATGAGATGGAATTCCCAATTTACTAAAAATCTTTTCAGAAATGAAAGACTGTGTAGACCCTGAATCAAACAACACAATGGGATAATATGAAAAAACAAACAGTGTACCTGATACAACTTCATTTGATGGCCCAACATCTTTTGAAGTAGTTGCAAAGGATTTCTCCACAACTTTCTTCTTGTAGTCTAGATGCATTCCTTCGGTTGATTCCTTGTTGTACACTCATTTTCATAATGACCGATTTCATTTCACTTAAAACATTTTACTTACTGTAAATCATATTTTTTCATACCATTACCCTGATCTTTTTCAGTTCAATTACGAGCCTTATGTCCCATTTTACCACATCGGTAGCATATACCAGAATCCAAAAGACATTCCCCAGCATGCTTTTTACCACAATTTTCACAAACTGTAAACTTAAGCTTCTTACCATCAGACTTTTTTGAAGAGTTCTTTCCTTTCGCCTTCCACCTCGACCTCTTATTTTGTTGTTTGTCGAAGAATACTTGATCATCCGCAAACTCCATTTCCACCTTCTCTGCACAATGAACAATTTTTTCATAACATTTGAACACACGAGAAGAAAAACCCTTCGATACTTTTTCTTTAATCCGGATTAAAAAATGGTTGATTTTACTATCAAGATCCCGTATGATGTTTGGAGCATACCTTGCCCTTTGAGTAAATTTTTCTTCATATGAATCCACTGATTCATCCTCCTACCTCAATTCTAGGAATTGATTTCCTATCCTAAGACGAACCACCTTAGGAGAATATTTATCCATAAACATACCTTTGAATTAATCGCAATCAAGAGCATCAATCTCTTCACTATCCCTGATATTTTTCACCATCAACCACCACTGATCTGATTCACCTTCAAAACGGTAAACAGCGAGACTAACCTTTTGATGTTTTGAACAACACATGACATCAAAAATATTTTCCAGTGCTTTATTCCACCATTCAGCTAGCACCAGATCAGATGATCCTCTGAATGATGAGGGATGTTTTCTAATGAAATGCTCCACTACTGACATGTTCCTCTGTGGTTGATATGGATGATCTCGTACATGGATACCACACCATTTATAGCCTGATTCAATTGTTCCATCACTGCAACAGACTGTTTAGTTCCGATTCCAACCATATTAGGTTGTTGACTTAGAAGGTTGTCTTCCTCTTGATGTCGTCCCAATATAGGTGCCTTGCTTCCTCTGTGGAAAACCATTCTAAACAAATAAATATCTTATGCGAAGAAACATAGTAATCTGGAAATGCGATACGATGTCAATATTAACCTAAATTACTTTATGGATATTAATTTAACAATATCCTAACTTCTAATGATATCTAAACCAACCTATGATACCAACTATAAGGACCCAACCTTAAAGATTACATAATATTGAATTGAATGAATAATTCATATTGTGGATCTTTTCAAGTTTATATTTTTAGTGAATTAGGACATAACTATTACATCTCAACATATTACAAAGTAGGCACTTCTACCCAGAATCCACTTTTTGTTCATAAAATAAAAACTCTTGAAAAAAAGTCATGTCTAATTCCTTGTTAAAAAGAGCATGACTTTTCCATGATCCCATCCTTCACCCTATTCATCTTTATGTCCTGTGAAAAACATTTCAAAACATGGGATGAGCATAAAAGGCTCAGTGAGGGTTATAAAACAGTGAAAAAAAACATTTGTTCATAAGTACATACAAAACATGAACTCTTTTACTTACCTCATGAAATCATAAGATATATGAAAGACACATAGAAATCCTAAATCATAATGGTATCTTGCAGCATCTATACCATACTTACATTGTAGCTATCACAGGTACATAGGGAGTTACTTTGGAATACCCATCACAATATATTCCCTAAATATCTTAGGAGAAACATTCATGTTTACCTCCGTCACGTTACCCAATGCATTGGAGAGCTATCTCGGGCTCACCCGCCAGAGGTTTATTACAAAACCACCTGTATACGTAAATAATTCCCAAGAACCATAACATGATCTTAACACATAACATAATCATAAAGGAAAGATAACATTTCCACATTGAAATAATAAAATATCATTTCAAGATATTGAAATAATAAATACATTTTCAAAATCATTTTCAATACCAAAATACATAAAAAGAGTACTTGGTATTTATTTTTCCTTTTAAAAAAACATTCCGGCTTGTTAAGGAAGCCAAAGATCAAATAATACTCGTGGTAGTGGAAAGGTCATTATCACCGCTTACGTTAAAGAAACATTCCTTTTTGTCGTTTAGTAAAATGATTCGTAGAGAAAAGATTCCTTTTGAATAGAAGTAAAATTCAAAGGGTCTTATACAATGTATAAACGAAATACATGTATAAAATTAAAATGCCTCAATAAATGGAGATTGAGACGAAGTCCCTTACCTCATTTCTGACTTGACCCGTTTGTTATTTAATCTCATGAATAATAAACTAAAGTTAATTTCTACTTGCTTAAGAAACGTTTTCAAGTTTATTATTCCTTTTATATCACTTATTACCATTTTATAATCATTTTGTAATCATTTATGTTAATAACGTTCATTTTGTCGATATTTGGTACTTGAGTCAAAAATGGACTTCTTATAATTACATGTTGTTCACGTGGTAAAAGGTTCATTATATCTAGAATGATATTCATGATTGTGGTATCATATATATCATATATATCCATCATGAACATGTATTTATAATAGTACATAACATTTGGAGGTACAAAATTAAATGCACTGTTCTTGGAGACGGTAAGCCGTACGTACGCAAGAACGCTACTTTCATTTCTATTTCTAATTTTAATGGAATTAAAACATAATTATACATAGTTATATTATAATTCCAGTATAATATCATATATAATATCATTAACTCTATCCTTTATACATCCCACAGAGGGCATTAACGAGTCACATCACTTTGAGGGGGCGGTAGTCCGCACTACCTCAAATGCGATTATCGTATTTACCCACCATGGAAACCATAAAGGCTTGCTATAATTGGGAAGTACAGAAGAATAAAAAAATCATAAAAATAATATATATCATATATAAATACAGAGCAATCATATTGGCTACCATGAGAGGTGGTAAGATGTAATTGAACAATCATTGTTTTGTGAGGCGTTAGTTTTCCATCCATAGAAACATTATGTTATTCATCCATTAGATGGAGGTGTGTTTAAGTTTAGTTAGAATACATATCATAACAACATCTTAGTATATTTAGTATACTGGTGTTGTTACAAAATAAAGGAAATAAAAATATTTTCGGGGTTGGAGAAGCAAAATAAAAGAAAACAATTTAAGAGAAACTGTTACCTTTAATTTGGGTAACTCACTTTGGATTGAACCAAAAGACTTCTTGAAGTGCCTTCTTCCTAAGTTAAGGCTTCTAGTATGAGGAGAGGGAAGTAGGGATCTTAATTTTTCAGAGTTTGGATGAGCCAAATGGCTTGAGAGGTGTGAGGAATTGCATAGAAGTTGTCTTTTTTTATAAGGGAGAGGAGGGGCTCTTTAGGAAAGAGCGAAAATATTATTTTATAATTTAATGATATTCGGTTTATAATGGACCAAAAATCATTATGGCCAAAGATAAGATGACTCATAATATAAACAAAATTATCCAATCAGAATTGGACTTGTTTTGGAAAATATTTTAATCATTATAATCTTATTTAATTAAATCATCTATTAATGAGGTAAATACTGCATCATGATTGTGTCATAAATAATTTAATTTATATGATGTCTAAAAATTATTAAAAAAATACCATGATGTAAGAAATAATTTTAGATTTAAAATTAATACTTAAAGTCGAAAATATAACTTGTATAACCCCATGTAAAAATTAATTTACTAAAAGATATTTGTTTATTTCATTTTGGCCTTTAGTTTAAGTTAATTAAAATAAAGTGTCATAATCACTTTTAAGTGGCTCCATTGGGTCCCCAAATCGACCCAATGATTTCCATGGTCGGATATGACTCATCCAATAGGATTAGGATACCTATTAGGGTAATTTTATATTATTATTATAGTATTATTTCTTTACCCTTATTTACCTGATTGACACTTTAACCACGGTAAATACAATATTTACTGAAGTAAATATTTAAAATGTATAAAAATAAAATTTACCTATTTAAACAATTTGAAACTCCTGATTCCAAATATGTAATCCATTTCTACAAATTCAAAACACAGAAGTGGCAGAAATTTATTTAAAATTAATTCCCATTATCAAAACAAAAGACGTGTTTCTAACAAATATTAACTATCAAAAGATTGACAGTTGATTATATAAAATTTAAATGTGAAATTGCATCAAAGGACCAAAATTATATTAAATGGTAAAAATATAATCTATTTTAAATTTAATACAAATTAAAAGGATAATATAACCATAAAATTAATTATATTAATACATTGATTTGAATTAAAATACAATATTTTCACTATTCCTTAAAAGACGAACTTTATCAGAAAAATACCAAAAAAGTGCCCCATGTAAATTATGATGTCCTCATTCTAAATAAGGATTTTATTTGGTCATATTGAATGTATTAAAGTGACCAAAACTATATTTAAAACGGGTTCGCCATTAAAAGGTGGTAAATCGGCCTTTTGATGTAAATTAGGCTTAAGGTTAGATTCATTCATATATTAAGCCTCTAACATTTATTGGACAAATATAAATACATGTATAATCATATTATAGTTATTTTTGTTCATTCACACCAATGATTCGGCTAGGAGTTAACTACCATTTAAAATAATAATAATATATTATAAGTGTGCAATGTAAGATTCCAAATAAACCCATTGTTGCGTATCGAGTATGCTATCGAACATAGAGACCCCTCAAAATAAAATTAATATTTAATTCACAAATATTAATAAATATGAAAATCACTTATTCGTCATTTACCTGGGATGTTACAGGATCAATGTTGCGGTATAATTTTTATGGGTACACCATATGTGATGTTATACTCCCATAGTATGGAGTTATTCAGCATGGAGTCTGTTTTAGTGTATTTTGTTTGCAGATATTCAGGGTTTCTAAAAATTGTTGAAATTAGTTATATCTCGATAAATAAAGGTCCTCGTTTTCAAGGTTCTTTATTTTTAAAAAAAAATTCTATTATATAATTAATAAATGTTATCATGATCATGGATACACCTACATAAGGGTATTCCTCGATTGTAAGGAAATATTACCCTTTTATAAAAATTGAAAATGTTTAAGATGAAAAATGATACATAAATGTTTACCCATTAATGTGTAATAGTCACCCTTTGATACATAATGTTTTCCTATATGTATATAAGGGTTAATTACATGATGTGTAATAGAGAGATTGGATATGAAAATATTAACACTAGGTTAATTATCGATATATAATTATTTCCATACATTAAACAAAATACAGAAGTAATCTCTTTATGATAAATAAGGTTAACAAGAGGTTAATTAGAAAAATGGAAATGTATAATTCATAAGGCTAAATTGGATATTCCATGTGATAAAAATGGGTCACACTGTGAATTTTACGGATCATGCTATAAAGAAGAAGGATTAACTATGTCATATATAGGTGATACCCTACGATATGTAATGGTTTTCATTAGGTCAACATGTGTTATATAAGTGATAGAAGTCTTTTAATGTTCCATCTATGTATGGGATAACATAGAAGGTACTTAATTGTATCTTTAAAAATATATAAGTGTAGTAAACTATTGATATACAAATAATGATATTAATATTTGATTATATCTAAGGATTAGAATGGTGATAAATATGTTTTTGATGAGATTACTTATCATATTCCTATAATTTGATAAATTTTTCATAGAGATTTGTATATCATGATGATGTGTGATACTTAGTAGGGGTTATCAATGCAATATATAATGTTATAGATAACTGTTTTTTTCTTTATAGGGACTATAGGATGTAGTAGAATCATGTTATTCAATTTATTTGGATATAATATCAAGATAGGGGTCAAGCCTTAATGAGGAGTGGTGAAGTTTAATTGAAACCAATGAATGGATAGTGGTTAATTTATTTTGAATTAGAAACCAAATTGAGGTTTTAAAATATTATTGGATGATAAAATAGTGGGAAGTTAAACCATTCTTCAATTCAACATTTTCCATTCAACATCCATGAGATATAAAAATTATAAGATGATTTCATAATCAATTACATAATTATTGTATTCTTCTTCCGTAGTTTTTCTCTCCGTCTTTTTCCATTGATGGTTGTATCTATTGGATATGTTTTGATGTTTCTTCTACTAAATCCTAGATAAATTATCCTGATAAGTAGGTTATTGGGTATATTTTTCATATATGTTTTCATAATAGGATTAATTCAATAGGTTTTTTACATATTCATAGTGGTTTGGTGGTGTGATTGGAGTAGTCCACCCCATGTTTCTCATGGTTTATTCACTATTATACTAATATATTCTCATGGATGTAATTGAAATTGACATAATCCTAGAAGAAATACATTTTCCACTCTTTGTGGATGGTTTATTTTTCATTACCAAGTCACATATTTGAAAATTTTATATTGTTTATGAGAAATAATAACATTTTTATTTTCAAGTTTAATGACATTGTCTTCGAATTTGGGGATATATAACATACTACATTGTACATTAAATTACATTTATATTCGACAATTATAATATTAATATAATTAAATTATTACATATTGAATGTTACTTTGAATAACATTAGTGTAATAATATCCTAGAGTGTTTGACATATTTATAAGGTTATAGTAGTTTATAGCTATGATGAGAGCATTGAAACACAATTAAGTCATTCATAAATATATTTATGCGATCAGATAACATATAATGATGGGACACAAAGAATATTGATTGTTAGGTGTTAATACTAATATGTTGATGATACTTATTCACATGATGTTATCACTTTGTAATAAAAATTATTATAGATCATGAGAATTGACATCAAAGATGGAATTCCTCAAGTATATGAAAAATCATATGTTCTTATCTATGAGAATTTGTAAAGGTTATTAGACATTAATATTATAATTAATGTATTTCTTTATTCACACTCTTTAATATATCTCATGATCCTTGATGATATATTTAATGGAGAAGTTGGATACAATGTTCATTCCTTGACTAATATCTTATTAATTCATATATTAATGATGGATATGTCATATAAAGCAATATTAAAGATGATTTCGATTCCATTTGATATAAATGGAAGCAATGTATTAAATAAATTGTCCATGGTTTAGAAACATGATTATTTTAGATTTTCAAATAAGTATTTGAAATGTGCATTGTTTGATGACACATGTGTTAAACCATATCGATGGGATATTGTGAAAAATAGATAGTATTACATAGTAATAATTTATGTGATATTATCAATAATTTGAGAATAAATTCATTAACATGGTCTCCATTACCCGTTTCTAGATAGAAATCTTACAATTTATACATCCACACCTAATTCTTATTAAAATTAAACCAATAAGGCCACACAATTAGTGTTTTAATTTTTATCAATTAAATTCTATTTATAATTTTATTTTTATAATAAATATTATTATAAAGACCAATGAATAATGTTGTTTCTGAATTATTGACTGAAAATATTAATAAATGGGTTTCACCCAATTTTTGTATATAATATTTACACAATTTATTGAATCTAAAACAAATATTTAATCTGTATAATGTGAATAGAATATATAAAATTATGAGTAAATATTTAATCAAATATATATTTCATTATTTGATAAATATAAAAAAATATTACTGGACAAAGTCTTTTTTTGTTAAGAAACATTAATTTGCAAGATGGAAAAATAATATTTATTATTGTATCATTTAACACATTCCATAAAAATAAAAATAATAAAAATATTATTATACGGAATGAGAAGGCTTTTTTTTAAAATTATTTTAGAAACATTTATCAATTAGAAAATATTATAACCTTACCCTTAACTATAAAAATAGATAACTATGTCTATTAGATAGTGTTAATTGTAATGTGATAATTAATACACTCATAATATTTCTCTCTCAGATTACAAATTCACTTATCCACTCATGAAGAAAAAGAATAATAGAGAATCCATAAAAATATAAAGAACTAGAAGCGATCAAGAAGAAGAACAGAAGATGATTGATCAACTTTACTAGTACCCGAAGTTACATTAGATTTCATCATAGTTCAATGTAGAACAAGTGGATGACCACTTTTGGGATTCTATACATGGATCCCACATGTTCACTATTCCTAATATTTTCTTCGGATGAGAAATTGCATCAATGAAGATATTTACAAAGATGAGGAAACCTTTATTCAAATAAACAAAATTAAAAATAATATTAACAAAAAATGATCCTCTCTATGGTTTCCATGGTTTATATATCATTATTTAATGGAAAAATTTCATTTTTCAGGATTTTTATATCTTTGCAAATTGTTGAATGATCCCATAAATTTAGAAAAACATATGGTTATTGACACAATATGTTCTTTCACTATGTATACAGCTATAATGTAGTATTAGTGGTGCCATGTTTTAAATTTATTATTATTAATTTAATTCTAGATCAATTACTCATTATAGTGGCTAGATCATTTATTTCTTAACTCATAAATCTATAATCCTATATATTATTATCATGATTATGAAATTTTAATTACTTCAACTATAATTTAAAATTTATTTAATCATAAATTATAGATAAGGTAGTATCATGTTACCAATATATCAGGTATTTCATTAAGATCGTTATGATTTTCCATTTCCTATTGTCTATTTGTGGATGAGAAAAAAAATTTACGATAACTATAATTGTGAAGATAGGGAATTTTTGGACACTTAGCTTTAACTAGATATTTTTGCTGGCTTCAGGATGATTTCACACTATATAACAATGTTACAAGTCTTGTATGTGTAATTGGGTGGATGTTATGAATGAATTCACACTATTAGAGTTTACAAGTTGTGATGATGTTTTTCACATTGTAAATGTTTTAAATGATGGATTTTAATCTTTTGTGAAGATTTTTCTAGTGTACCATGACTTTGACAGTTACACATCTAGAAACCACGTTAAAAAATTGTAATGACCCTCTTAATATTAATTAAAACTCGGGCATGAATGTTTTGTTTTGGTTCATTCTCAAGACATTCTGGTTCTTAGAATAAGGAAAATCCAAGGTGATTTTGGGAGAATATTTTCATTTTTGAATCATCTAATCTATTTTTAATCTGCATTTTAGTTCTGGTGCATTACTTGGGGAAATATATCATTCCACTAATTCATTTTCTTTTATCGTGGTACCACCCATGGGTTTCATTATCAGATATGTTGGTCTAAGTTGGTGTTTTATAACATCTTTTTTCATGATTCACTATGAGATTTCATTCTAGAAACCATTTCATTTTTTCTATTGGTACATAAGCCATTATTTCTTGACGTATATTTCTATCCTCATTTCCTATATCCCCTAGTTCTTAAAATTTGATCAATCGTGTGATGTGGATTTGATTACAGGGACTTCAAATAATTTTTTGGGTTTTCATTATTGTTTCATATAGTTGCAGGTGTGTGTGACCTGAGTTTTTTTGTAGGTGGATTTTTCTCTATCATGTGATTATTAACCTTATTTTTCTATCTTTATAAAATGGATTATAGATGGAATTTTCATGATTAATTTGTGTCTATAGTGAAGGGTTTTTAAAATAAATTATCTTTCCCAGATTGTTGATAAATGGAAAGTTAAAAATTAGTTTTTATATAATTTCAATTAATATTTGAAATGTTTTTGATTTTTTTTGAAACATTGAGATGTTTGTGAAAATGATCGGTTGGGTTACCATGGGTACTAGGTGGAATATTTTTCTAGTAGCCATCACCCCTTTTGTGGGTTCATTTTTTGGGGTTTTCCATTTTTATATAGTGTAAATTTTTGGCTCTAGGTTTGCATATGATGATGGGGTATGAATTTATAGGGTGAATCCATGGTTTTAGAGTGTAGACCCTTACCTGCATGTACGACAATATTTTGTTCCTATATTTATGGTTACACGTATTTTTTTGCTATACCATTTTCATTTCTTGTTATTATGATGCTTGTTTTAGAAAAATGTTTTTTAATTTCTTTTCCTTGAGCTATTTTATCAAAGATATGAATGTTTTTGATTTTGAAAGATGATGTTGGAAAATGTTCTTTGAATTTGAAATATATGCTTTTGTTTTACAATTTTTATAAAATGGAACTGTTTACAATGATTTCTATAAAAATTAGTTATTGTTTTTCATGATATGTTCTATTTACAAACAACTTAAATGAGTTGTTATGCATAGAATTTCTGAGGAACACCTCTGTGGGATCCCATTGATCCTGTTTGATCACTCCATGTGCTCTTATTCATTGGTTCATAGATATTTTATGTATTCTAATTCACAGAAAATGAATGTTTCTAGTGTGAAGCAGTGAGGTTTCATGTTTTATCAGTTTGGTAGTTGGTGGTGAGATGGTTTGAGTTTGTCCATGCCATTAATTTGAGAACTGTTTAGTTCTATACCTTTGTAATTAGATATTCCATCTATAGTTTTAGAATTTTTTATAATTTTTTTTCGATGTCTCACTTACAATAATGGAATTTTTTTTATTTACACTATTCCTCCTTGATTCATGTATATATTTGCCATGTGTTTTTTTTCAGGTATGGGGAAATCATTCCTTATTGTATTTCATTCGATTCCATGGTTTTTGTCACCAGCCCGTGTAGATTGGGAATTCTTTTTGGGTATATGATGGATCAGATTGGGTGACAAGATTAAGGGAAACCCTGGTCAGTTCATTAAAATTTGGAATCATAGGTGTTCTGTCCTCAAGTGTCCTCATCTTGGGAAATATTTTAAACCGTATATAGGATTGTAGGGACATGAGATATATTGTATGATAGGTACCTTTATAGCTCTTATTCTGAAGAGACTGAAGGTACCATGGTACGTTATCATATGTGTCTCTAGATTTTCTATTTGTTTTAAATTTCGGTTTCATCTTGTGGGTTTTCATGTTTAAGATGCGATTTACTCTATTGAATGATTGTAACTTCAATTTCATTGTGTAGTATAATTCATCAGAGACGTCTTCCATGAGTTCCTCAGGATGGTTTAGTTGATACACCATAAGGAAATCTTCCATTGGATCAAAATATCATCAAGATTATCATATAGGCAGTTTGTTCTGTTGATCATGATTCACCATAAATTCAAAATGTGGTGGTTGAGGTAAAAATAGGAGTTGAAAAAGAGAGAGAGAACAATCACTTGAATTCATGTGTGATAAGACGCCATCGTTTAACAAAATTAATGAAGCTGAAAAGGCAGATAAATTGCTGGATAAGATTGATCAAATTCTCTACCTCATAGATAAACATTATAATATTAGGATAATTTGTGTAGTGTTTATGGTATAGGGTTCTGTAATCTGATGTTGGGATTATATGGTAATTAGACATACTAATGGATTTCGATTGTAAGGGTTTCAAAACCATTTATTCATGTTTTTTTGGAGTTGGTGATGTTGGTAAATTATCTAGACCTCCTATCTTAGTATCATGGAGAGTGTTAGGTGCCAGCATACACCAATGAGTTCGATGTGATATTCATTTTATCATTGGACTTCATGAATAATAATGAAATGATTGCTCAGATGTACATATAGGGTTTACTATTAGGTATCAGATCAAATGTATTTATGTTGAAACATTCCTCCTATGAGGAGATGGTAGGTTGAGCTATGATTGATGAGATGGAAACAGAATGAAATGTTGACTTTCCCAACACTTCTCTTCCATTAAGTAGAATATTTAGTGCAGTGAATGGGAGGAATTGGATGTGGAAGGATCATCATAGAAGAGGTGGTGGTGGGTCTCATTAGTTATCATATTCCACAACACCTACTATAGGTAGATGTGTGCCTCAGACATTATATCAGTGTGGTAGGGTCATACACACAAGATATTTTTGTCTTATTCCTACATAGATGTATAATAGATATGGAAATATTTTTAAAATAGAATGATTTTTTATTTATATAACTACACATAGATATGTTTAGGGTTATTTTTCTCCAAAAAAATACAGCGAAATAAAATGCTTCAAATACGAAAGGCCTCTAGCCACATGCCTCAATAGTGAAGCGTGTTCACATAGATGAAGAGTTTCTAGAATAAATCGATGCATTTCTAACAATATTCAGATTTAATATCCTCGTTGTATATTCTGTAGAAATCGATATATATAATAATGGTTTTTCCCACTCATTTATATCTACACATTTTTTTATAGTATTAATCATCCAACAGAACTCATTTCCATTATAATGATGTAAGTGAAACCTCTAGAAAGATGGATAATGTTGGGGTTTTCATGACTTTCTTGTTTGTTAACAATTTCTTATTAAAATATGGCATAGGATTTTACCATTCTTGATATGCATCTGTTTGACGTCATCATCAGTATGGATTGTCTTGATTCTTATTGAGCCAAGGATGATTATTATCATCAACATGTCTCTTTTCATGCTGCTGATAAGAGATCTTGTGTTTTTAAAGGGCATTGGGATGCAATATCATGATGTGGAGGGAATATATTACCATACCTTAGATGTTTCAAATTTAATGTTGAATTTGATCCTAATGACATTCCTCCTCTTACGGACCTTTATATTGTTGTTTGAGAATTTCATGACATTTTCTCTTATGACTTCTTTGTTCTTCCTCCAAAGAGATGGTTACAGTTTATGATTGCTCAGATTCTTGGAAAATCATCGATATCGATATGTTCTTATCATATGGAACCTGTTGGATGGATGATATTGAAATTCAGTTGGATAACCTGTTCAAAAAAAGGTTTGTTCTCCCTAGTGATTTTATTTGGATAGCACATGAACTCTTTTAAAATAAAGTAGATGGTTCACTATCGATAGGTGGGGACTATTAAAATATAAATGGGTAATAGTAACGAATAAATATCCTTTCCCTCATATTGTTGATTTGTTTGATCAATTAAATGAGGGAAAGTGGTTCTCAAAGATTGATCTTTGGTAGTGATATCAGTATCTTAGAGTTCAAGAGTCTGATGTACTGATGACAGCTTTGAGGATATGGTATGAACATTATGAATATTCTATGATCCATTTTGTCCAGAATAGTGATCCTGAAGTTTTTATGGAATCAATGAATCCAATATTTCATCATTATGAAAACAATTTTTTAGTAGTGTTCATTGATGATAATCTAGTTTATTCAACCACCAAGCGTGTTCCTGAAGAACCAAATATGTATGGTTCTAGAAGTATTAAAAAGTCATCATTTGTACATGAAACATTAAAAATATTGTTTCTGAATTAATGTTCTGATGTTATTAGGGCACAAAATTTCTAAACACATATTATCATTTGATATATTCATGGTGAGTAGTTTTTCTACAAGGAACTAACTAGAGTATTTCATTGAAATTCAATGATTTCATGGTCCTAATAGTTACTATGGATGGTTTTTTATGTATTTATCTAAGTTGGGGTCACTGTTGAGTTCTGTTACCAAGAAGAAAGTAAAATTTAAATAGGATGTGAGGTACCAATGTTATCTTTATGACATGAACTAAATTATGAAATCATCTTCTATTATGATCTTTCCTGAGCCTGATATAGTGTATGTGGTATTTTTTGATGCTTCTGGTACAGGTTATGGATGTTCACTTATTAAGGATGGCCATGTTGTAGAATATGGTTCTTGTCAGCTCTGACCACATGAGAAGAATTGTCCACTCAAAATTTAGAGCATGAAAAATATTTCCATGCACTTAAATGTTGGCATAACTATATTTTTGGGGAGAGATTCACAGTCTTCTATGAGCATAAGAGTTTGAGTTATATATTTTCTCCAAAATACCTAAATCACAATTAGAGATTATCAGTAATATTATTCTTATATTTTATATTGATACCACCTACACCTCCGGGAAAGAAAATATTGTTGTAGATGCTCTTATCAGGTATGTTTTATTGTAGGATGTTCTAGAATCAAAGGAGGGGTGGACCCTTATATAGATATTCACTCAGTTTTACCTAGATTCTTTGTAGGATGTTTTAATTATAGTGTTAAATATTTTTTAATTATCATCATATCACTATGATTCTATTTTAATGTGTTAGTAGTAGGATTTTGAGTTTTGTAATGGTAGGGAAATCCTTTATTGTGGGGAGATTTATTCAAGACGGCCTGTATTTTCTAGAGGTATAATCGACATTGGAAAGTGGTTTGTCATCCCAGTATCCCTCAATATTTTAGTATTGTTATATTGTCAAAAATATTTTTGGTCCACACAAATAGGTGCTACAAAGATGCATTATGACAAGAGATGTTGATTCTGGAGTCTGGGTATGAAGGATTACATTTCACATAATGTGTCCAGTTGTAACAGTAGCCAGTAGATAACAGTAGAGCACTTGAAGCCCTCTCATTTTTTCTACCTATTCCAGTGTTAGTTTGGAAATTGGACAAGGAATCCATGGATATTTTTGTTGGATTGATATGGACTCATCAAGGTAGGAATGGTATTTGGGAGGTCATTGATTAGTTGAAAAAATATTCTCATTTCATTTTGATCAAGGATAACACTAAGGTGATGATCATGGTATGTTGTATTTGTAGTATATTGTGTGGTTACATGGGGGTCCTTTTTGAATTTGTTCATATAGGGATCATAGATTTAACTCAAGGTTCTGAAAGAGTCTCCATGAGGTAATGGGAACTCAGGTCATGTAGAGCACAACTGACCATTCATTGAAAGATGACGAGAAATAGTGTGTGATTCAAATCCTATAGGATATGCTTCATGCTTGTGTCTTGGATTTCAGTGGATCATTGGATATCCATCGTAGAATAGTTATGTTTTTTATAACAAAAATTATTATTAATCAATAATAATGGATCCCTAAGAGTTTTTTTTTGTTTCCTATGAAGATCAATTCTTTTTTGCGTTTAGGTTGGCATGGTATCTTTAGTTGGACCAAGTGTGGTTTAAGAGGCATCCAAAAAGATTCTGGAGGTACAAAAACATCTTGTTATAGCAATGAGTCGACTCAAATTGTATGGATATTGATAGTGTATTCCTATAGATTTTTCAATTGGTCACTGGGTTTTCAGGACGGGTTCACCTTGTTTTGTTTATTGTGGGAATGGAAAACATGGAAAATTGGCTCTGAGATTTTATGGACCGTTTGAGGTCACTGAGTGGCAGGGGCATGATGCTTCTTAAATAAAATTTCCAATTCTGCTAAAAGGAATTCATTATTCCACGTATCTTGGTTCATAGAGTATCATCATGATCCCACTCAAATTATGAGATGGGATGAAATTGATTTAGATCCAGATGTTACTATTTTGGAGGTACTGGTTGAGATCATTGACAATCTATTAAATGTCATGCATAGAAAGTCAATTAAAATGGTTATATTACTATGGAAGAACATATTAGATTACCATTATACATGGGAATATTAGATGACAATGAAAGGGATGTGGAATGGTCTTTTTCCAGGGATTACATCTTTAACATCACCTCATAGGGATGAAATGTATTTATTCTGGGTAATTCGTAACATCATGTAACAGATCAATCAGGTATTACCTTAACCTCATTGCATTGTTCATATTCTCATTTTTTGTAAGGTCCCAAGAAGTAATTTAGAGGATACATATAATATTCATATCCATGATTTTTTTACTCTTATATTAAACATGATTTTTCTACTGGCTACAAGAGGATTTCACATGGTGTAACTAGGTTAACGTTATTTAAGTGTGGAAGGGTGCATGTTGTGAAATTCAACACACAATTAATGGATACATGACATGAATAGATTCTTCATATAAGAAATATTTTAAATAATGTATTTGAATATTATTTTAAGGGGTTTTTAGTGTATGTGGGGATTTGATAGTTAAACATCATGTAATAGGGATATACATATGTAATGGACCACTTAAAATTTTAAAAAATAGGCGTGAAACTATTTTTTTCTGGTTCATTATCCAAATTTTCTTTGTGTAGACCCATTTCAATTCCAATATTATATTTGGAGTCTCACATCATTCTAAAATGATTTGATTAGCTTTCAATCTACATTGTGGTTTCACAACATTAGTCTGGGTAAGGGATATTTCTACTTCTTGGTTTCTTTGATCATGGTAGCAGTCTTGGGTTTCATTATCATCTCTATTTTTCTAGGTTAGTGGTTTCTCTCATATTATTTCCAGTTATATTATGTGATTTTATTCTATATTCAATTCCATTGTTGTTCGTGTTTGGTGATCATTCCTTCTTGACATATGTGGGTTTCCTCAATTCCATTGACACCTTATTATCAAACTTGTATCAATAATTTGATGTGGATTTGATTATAGGGGAATTGTAGATATTATTTATTTATTGTTATTATTGGGACCCATTGTCCTCCTGTGAATCCGGATATTCGAGGTTTGTGGATATACAAATATCCTATGTTGATGGAACATATATTTTCTGATATATAAACATATTTATATAAAAATTTTGTATGACTGATTTCTGTTTGATAAATTGGGATATTTAATGAAAAATGGTTTTCCACTAATTATTGGTTAATATAAATGAAGAAGGTTGTTTTCGAATTATTTTAATGGATTTGCTAAATGGTTTTGTAATGATTTTAGAAACATTATAATTATTTTGAAAAATATATTATTGGTTACCATGGCTACTTGGTGGAATGATTAGTTTTAGACAAACATCCATTGTAGGGATTCACTTTCTGGGGTGTTCCTCTTATCTAGAGTGTATTTTATTTGTTATAAGTATATATATGGTCATGGATATTCACTTTCTGGGGTGTATCCTTGGTTTTAAAGTGTAGATCATTGGATTCATGTAATATAGTTCAATATTCATTGATTTATGGGTATGAGTTGTCTGCATCATGACATTTTATATTCCTTGGTATTGTGATTCCTTCAAATCTACATTTTTTTTATATGTCATTGATTTGGGTAATTTTATTCATTAAATTCATGTTGATTCATGTGAATGTTGACATGTAAAAATGTTCTAAGAAATTTATATACCTTATTTTTCTTTAGAACAGTGATATAATTGAAATTCTTATCATGTTCTCCCTAAAACGGATTTACTGAAAAAATTGCAATGTTTTATTTTAAAATAGAATACATGAGATGTTATACAGAGACATTTAATAGAATAACTGGGTTGGATCATATAAAACTTATTAGATCATACCATTATCACATATTCTATGGTGTGTAGACCTTTGAATTTCATTAGATAATTTGAATGACAAGGCTCCATAGTGTGGCTATGAGGTTTTTTGTCTACTAATTTAGTAGCAGGTGATGAGATGGTGGGTGTTTGTCCATTACAACACATGTTGTAGTTATTTATTTCTCATCCTTTGAAGATGTACGTTTGTTTTGGATTATTAGATAATTTTACATTTGTTGTTTTCGTTGTTTCTCTATGAATTATGGCATTTATCATTTATATTTCTCATGTGTCTTCATTATTCATTTATATTTATTCCATGTGTTTTATTCATGTAGGAAAAAATCATTCCCTCAGGTTTTTCATTAAATGATCAAGTGCTTTTCACCAACCCATCGGGATCAGGAATTCTCATTGTGTATGTGTTGTATCGGGTTGGATTCCAGCTTTTAGGGAAACCTAGATCAGTTCATTATATATAAATAACAACCTATGATTTTATCCAGAAGTAACAATTATTTGTTTCCAGTGACACTTAGTCACAATGAATTTAGTAGCAGTAAATTCTTTTTTCCCATAAATATTTCACCTAGATGGGTCATGATATATAAAAAATTCTATGTAGTTATTATATGTGGTGTATTTATTATACACTTCATGTTTGTCGGACCAACAAGAAAATTGAATTTTTATTTCACACAGACTTATCTGGTGTACACATCAAGTATTCTAGACAGTTTAGTGGAAATATTCATGCTAACCACACTGTTTATGAGTGTGTGATACCTAAATTTTTTGTAATTAATAAAACACATAGTGTGTTACCATTGTACAAGTTTAAAATTCACTAATTTTTTCATCTTAAATACATGCCGAGTTGAACACAACATTGCATGGTCACTTGTTAAATATAACACACAACAAGTATCTTGTGTAAATGTTGAGTTCCCCTTCATCTAATGAACAGACTTCGTCTTTTAAAGGGTTTGGTGGATACAAAAAAGAACAATATGTGGAATGTTACTATTTTTTACTTTCAATGTTGTCATTTAGTGATGCATAATAGATCCTCATGTGTTTATCCTAGGTATATATGAAATGAGGAAGATGGCATGTAGCATGGTAGCACAAAAATGTATAGTCTCCCAATAAAATAAGGATTTGAATTAAATTAAAATAAATTAGTATATAATGAATACCATATTAAACTGATTGAAACAATATGTTCTAGAAAATGTAATAATATTTTTGATGAATTCAAAATCATCATTTAATTTAATGTTATTATCTATATTTATTTGTCAATCAATTTATTTTCTATGATTTCATTAATGATAGGTAACTTTTATTGAATTATGATTATCATTATGATAAAGAAGAATTTATTAATTAGTAGATAATTAATTAATCAAATCATGTTATTCTTAATAATAATTAATGAATAAAAAGTATTGTGAACTATTATACATTTTCATGTTTGTTTCATGTGTATTCCCAATCATGATCATTGAATATGCATTTGTATGAGTTTGTTTTATTTAATTAAATTTATTACATAGTTTTTACAATTTTATTAGTAAATTAACCATGGTGGAATGTGTGTAATCCCATACTCATTTAGCAAGTAGGACATATGTGTCAAGTATTATTTATTTATTTCATATCAACCAATTCTTTTTTTCTCGTCAATAACATATGAGATATAAATATATGTAATAACATGAGTATTCCATTGTGCAATGAGGATGGTCAAGGAAGAATCGAGACAAAACCAAAACATTAGATACACCGATGGGCAAGTGGAATACTGTAAATCCTTCCATGACATTGATATGTTTTCTATCTCTAGAGTCATATAATGGTTTATTTCTTAATCGAAAATTCAATAGTTAGAGAATATCTTGTCTAGGTTTTTTATATATTTATTTATTTCTATCTTATGAATCAATTCACTTATGAATGTAAATCTATGATCACAAAAATAAACGAAGAAGGATCGATGGATGGAAATTAAAAAATGGATAATATGTACAGGTTTTATCGAAACCTAGTAAATCTCTTATTTAAAATATAAATAATATTAACAATAAATGTGAAGGGTAAAAAATTTCAGAGAATAAAACAAAATACATCTAGTTAATGTTACATAATTATGCCTTCCAATATCCAAATTAATATGATACCATAGTTAACTTGTTGGTTGAAGAAAATGTCATGGGTACTTTTAATTACTAGGTTGTCATATCTCAGATGATGGGTCAACATAGAAAAAATTATTGAATTTAATGGATTAATTCAATTCAATAGTTGTATAGAGACACATGTTGTGGAAATCACAAATATAATATCTGTATTGGGGAGTCTAATAAATGGATCATGGATATTCTATTTCATTCTTTTAAATATTTCTTTTCTAAATATATTCTTTTGGTATTCATGGAAAATGTTTGGATCTTTAAGAAGGTAAATATAGATCCATGCAACTAGAATGTTTTGAGTGATATGAAATTTGATTTTAATTATGATGGGTGTTGAGACATGAGAAAATATAAAGAAATAAAAAAATAATATAATCATATAACACAAAAACTGTAATCATGTAATGTACTAAGCATCTATTTTAATTGTTGTAGAGAAATGTCTTGCAAAACCATGAAGCCACTATACTAATTTCTTATCTCAGGGTATGTTCATAGAAATAAAAATTTCTAGATATAGTAAAACCATTAACAACATAAAATTATTATGTAACACTATTTTTTTAATTTTTTAAGCCCTATAAAAATTCTACATCCCCAATAATGAGATAAGTTCAAAATTATTCTAACTAGATATATATAGAGGATTTTTATTATTTACATTGTATAAAATTATCCACATTGTCTATAGAGATGGTTATAAAAAATTAGGACAATGACACTTACAGTAAAATATATCATCTTTGTTTTCATTGGAATGATATGGAATGACTTAGAGTAAATATGATTTTCAAAACATCATGTCAGTGAATAATAGATGATGGTAATCTAGAAATAATCATTCATTAAAAATACTATTGAATATTTATTGTTCATAAAAATTTTCCATCCACATTATTAATAAATTGTCCATTAATATTAACTTATTACCCTTCCCACTTTTATTATTCTTTTTTTACCTAATTAGATAATCAAACTAGACATGTCGCCAAAAAATATTATTTCAATTATTCAATAAGAAGGCGGTGATTTCATGAAATTTTTTCCCCCAACAATAAAAGTGAAATTATTGAAAGAAAATGTTTATGAATCCATATGTAATATAAATAAAAAATACCATTAATGGTTTCCTAAAAAAATCAATTGATTCATCGGTAGAAAAATTAATTGGATGCAATTTTCATCTTTTGTGAGAGGAAAAGACATTGAAAAAAATCATTGGGTTGAAGTAAAAGGAAAATGAATCTAATTTTTCTAAATTAATAAAATTCTTATTCAATACATTAGTATTAATATAAAATATGGTTAATATATAAATTTATTTAAATACAAAAAATTGTAATGAATAGAATGGTTATATGGTGCACTCAAAAGGATCTGAGAAAGGTAGATTCCGATATACGCCAATGGGATCTCACAATTTATCACCACCAAATGTATTGATTCTTGTTTGTAATTAGTGTAACCAAAACATTTATATCAGTTTCCATAAAGACACAATGAGATATTATATAACATTTGGAAAAAATGTTATTATGGTAACTTGATAATAAAATAAAGAACCCATAAATCCTGAATAAATGATATCAATTTTAGTGATTGATGAATATAAATTATAAAACACTTAAATGATTTTGGAAATATAAATCAATATAAATTAAATATAAAATTATTATTCTTTTTTATACTAATAATAATTTTTTTATTATCAAATGTGTTAAGATTCTATGTATAAAAAACTACTTCCAATGTTCTATTGAATGGATTCCTTTTCAAATAACAAAATGAAAAATATTATTTATATATAGTTAAACAATGGACATAAAAACTGTTATAAAAAATGTTAACATCATATAATTCATGATAAACCATTAAGAAATTTTAGAAATTCTTTGGGATAGAAATTAGTTTACGTGGTATAGATTTATGAATCTCTAAGCTAGATTATCAATAAACAGCGTATCCAGGTATTAATTTATAACTAATGTGAAGAATTAGTAATACCAAGATCATTTTTACATAAATAAAAAAATTTAAATATGATATTAAAAATAATATTAATGATGAGTTCATTATATAATAAAAACCATCCATTAATTATTCAAATACATGTTAGAATAGTATAGTGAAACAACTAACCATATGAAATCAATGATATCTAATAGATTTCATATCAATTGTGTTATGACAATAATAAATTATGACACTATGATATGTTCTTATTAATTTTTTTTCAAAGTTTCTTTTATCAATAAATGAACATCAAACACTAAGTTGAATTTAAGTTAAAGAAATTATCTACACTAATGATAATATTTTTATGACAAGTCAAAATATATTTTCATAAATGAAAGCATATCACTATGAGGATATTTGGATATGTATAACTACTATGGGTTAAGGCTTTGGATGAGCATGATTTGGAATCAAAAAACAGGGCTCTACTGGGATTTTTGAAGTAATAATTCTAGAGACACATACTATGCATGATTACACTACCAGAGTGATTCTTTATGTTCAATATATTGAATGATAAAAATATAATTCACTCAGAATAAATAACCCATCAACAATGTAGTAAATAATGATATGATAAGGTTGAAAATTGTCTATAAATTTATGTAATGGAATCAATATATCAAGATTTAGGGATTCCATATTTCTAATGAATATATGAAATGGTATTTTTAGTTTTTATATAGGATAAACGTGACATGGATGGTTTAATATAGTACAAATAAATCATTATCAATCATTTAATAGTCTTGTCTAGGAAAAGACATACACACCAATCATCATGAATGAAATATTATTAAATTATAATTTTGAAATAAAATTTATATGGTTATGATATTAGTCTATAGATAAAAAATGACAACTACTATGAAATATTACATAAAGAAAATTTCTTTATGAAAAAACAAAAAGTAGACCTATTTGTGTATGAATTCTTGGAATGGATAGAATGAGTTGATGAAATCCACAAATTTCAATGATATATGAAGATTTCATAAATCCATTCATTAATAAATCATGCATAGTAAAAATATAATATTCAATTGTAAATTAATGACTAAAATTTATCTTCAACTATCTATTTCGAGTGCTATATATTTTTTAGATTGAAATATTGAAAACATATGAATAGAAAATGTTGTTCCCCACTTCACTGTAAATTCTATGTACTAAAATTTCACAGAGTATGACTTAATGTTGATACCATGTTATAGGATTCAACATATAATTAATAGATCCTTGGGTTTTCTAAATATAGTCATAATATATAGATATACATAGTAATGAAAAATCAATTGTTAAATAGTTAATGGCTGAATATTTTTTGGCATATAATCCATCTAGTTGACATGTGTGTGAATAGGAAGTGATATATTTTATGAATATAATTTCAAATTTTTAAATGGAAGAAATTCAAAACATATTCTATGATATATACTGATGTTTGATATTAAAAATTCATAAATCATTGTTTTTTAATATCAAATACATAAATCATAATTTCATTTAATTGAAGTTAGAATAATCAAAATGTATATGAAGAATTATAACTGATTATATTCCTAGAGATTAAAGAAGATGGAATAATAGGGATAAATCTAATTGAACACTTATATTCTCTTAGTCAATTTTAAAAGGAATTTCAAAAAGTCCAATGTAATATTAATGAAACAAAATATTACAGCCATTGGTTTCCATATATATAATATATGAGCATATTGTGGCTACTTATAATTTTTAAGAATTAGTTTTGAATCATAATATTCAAATTTTGGGTAATAATGAATGAGATATTATTATCATTTTAATGATAATAATTAAATATATATTTGTATGAATGTCAATATAATTACATGGTAATAATAAATGACAATAATTTATACCACTACCTGAGGGATTTTTTGAAAGTAGTAATGATGTGGTGAGAAAATTCACCACAAAGACATATCAATTTACCAAACCTAGTAACAGAAACATGATACGCCCAGTAAAAGAAGCCATACCGAGTATAATCATCTTTATAATGTGGTAATTAACCATTAATTGTTAGTTTTCTCTAGTTAACATGGGTGTATATTGGTTTTGGGTCCATAGAACCAAGTAATATTTCTATTAGATTTCAATTCTATTCAATGATATTAATAATAATATAAATATATTATCTTATTTATATTGTTATTTGTCATTACATTAATGGATGAGTGTCCTAGAGTATTTATCAAATTGATAAGTTCCTATGAATTTCTCACTATGTTGAGATCCTCATAAAAGAATTTTAATATTCAAAAATAAAGTTATGTGGTAAAATAAAAAACTATGATGAGACATATAGAATATTAATTTTCAAGTGTGATTACTTATATGTTGGTTAGAATAAATCGAATGAATTTCATAATTATTAATATTCAAGATAAGAGGTTAGGAGAACTGACCCACTAGTATGACTTATTCATCTTCACGTGTAATCAGATATTCTTTTATGAGACTATGTGTTATTGAACATTTAAATTAATATTATTAATGACACATTTCATGAATCGTGATCTTTGTGGTACTTCATAATCTATAATGATACAGTTCATGGTGAAGTTGGATATGTGGGGAGCATAAAAATTGTAACGCCCCGACTGCAGTTACCCAGAGTCAGTGCATTATTGCGTAACATTGGCATGATCGCAAATGATCATGTCTCGAAAGACCGATTAGTTTAGTAGCCTTGGAAACACTAGATACATTCATAAATGTTACATTACATCATAAAATAAAAAACTACAATAACATAGTCTCCATAGTCCACACCCATATCCCCTTCAGACTATCCCTGTAGGTCAGTCATGAAATATTTCTTCACATCCTGGGAAAAATAAAACATAGAAAGGGGTGAACTCAGATGCTTAGTAAGGATTACAATATAGCGGAAGCTTTCATAAAGAAACATAATCATTTAAGGCAATGTATAACTAAAACAAAAGCCTTTTAAACTTGTACTTCAACATAATATGGCCAAAGTAATATGAGATAATTCCATTTACTTATTCACACAGATATTCTACTAGTCGAATTATCACATGCAATATCAATAACCACTTTCATAATTATGGAATGCATAATGCCAGACTATCATAACCACGTAGACAAGGCCTCGTGCCAAGACTACAAATAAGATTTTGTTAAGGCATCGTGCCAAAACACTAGTTTCTCTCATGAGACCTGCGGATGCACTGAAAAGGTATAGCGGGCTCCACCCGTCACTTGTTAATTTCAATGCATTCCTCATATGAACAGGTTTAAACATATCATAAACCATAACATAATCGTATAACATAAAACATGCATAAAGGAAACATAACATTTCCACATTTCAATCACAATATATCAATACAACACATTGATATAAAAAAAACACTTTCAAAACCATTTTCAATACCAAAATAAAATAAAATTAAATCGGTAAATAATGAGATAATCGCTACATCATCAGGGTGTCATTAAATATTTAATTTATTTAATGACTAAAAATTATAAAAAAAATATCATGATTTAGGAAATCTTATTAGATTTATAGTGAATATTTATAGTAAATATATGACTTTTATAACCCCGTTTAATTTTTTTTTAGTAAAACAACTCATGTTTGTGACATTTTTAATTTAACATTAAATAAAAAGTTTTTAATGTCATTTTCCTACCAATGTGGCTCCATGGGGTCCCCAAGTTGAACCATGGATTGTCTTGGTCTGCCATGATTCATACAATAGGGGTAGGACATGTTTCATGGTCATTTCATCTTATTATAACATTATCTTTACCTTAAATTTCACTAATTACCTTTAATTGCGATTAATTAAACTAAAAAGTTACTATTCACCAAAAATTATTTTAATCCCATTGAACCACATTTTACACTCTAATGACAACCATGTATGTTGGATTTTTGAAAATCAAATCACAGATGTGGTAATGTTTCATTTAAAAGAACAATCTGTTTTTTAACTACCACTTAGTGGTTTCACTATTCATCAAAAATTGAAGTTTTTCAGAACAATGACAAAATTTCACCCTAAGCTATAATTGATATTCCAAATTCAATAATGATGTCTAGTTTGAAAAATTCCAAACATATAAGTTGCATTAATTAATTGTATAATTAATTCCCGCTGCCACAACAAATAGCGTGTTTTTAAGAAAAAATATATATCAAAATATTGACAATTGTTTATGTCCAATTTCAATGATAAATTAATTCTAATGACCACCATTGGATAAAATGGTAAAAATATATTCTAGTTATACTTTAAAACCACTAAATATTATAATTTATCACAATAAATTTATTTAATTAAAAAAGTTGTTTTATGTATTTTTCACTATTCATAAAAAATTGGAAGTTCTCAGAAAAAATACCAAAAAATATTCAACATAAGATAAATTCAATATTCCGAATCCAAAAATAAAGTCCACTTTGAAATATTAAATATATATATTTTCAAAAAGTTGGTATTACTATTCATAATGGCTATTTTGATTGGTCGCGGTGTGTTAGAATCTCGAACTTGCGTAAAATGCAAGCTATTGCATTATTGAAAGAGAAGTGTATCATGGAAGCTCAGGGTGTTTCATTCTCCCCTCCTTCAATAAATTGTGTCCTTTCAATTTGAAATTTTTCATTGAAAATTAAAGGTTGAAAATAGAAAATACCTTTGAGGAAAACCCATATCGGAAATAATGTTAACAAAATTTAGCCTTAATAAGAGGGAAATAGAAATGAAAGAGTCACCACAAAATTATGATCATCATAAGTAAAAAATTTGTGGAAATTAGAGACATATAATTGGAGGAAAAATGTAAATATTTTTAGGGAGTGATTGAGGTCATCAATCAAAAACAAGTGTTAAATTGAAGGCCTCAAATCCTTCAATCTATGTTGATTTATAATATTATCAGTTCAACAAGACATAAGGTATTAGGATAATACATTTTTTTGTTTTAATATCCCTTTACTAAAGTATAAGAATTAATTAATTCATAGAATAAGAGATAGGTATATATATTTATGCTTGACAAGTAGAGTTTTATCCTTCAACTAATATCTACCACAAACTAGTCTTTCACTCAAAAAGATAATAGAACTCAAAAATATTATATTTATCCTAATCATAAAAGGTTCAAAATATTAACAGACACCATTTAGATTATGAAAACTATTTTGTAATAACCAGGGACTTCTTATAGGCTAGTGGTAGGTAATAAAGGCCAGTCGCACTATGGTTGTGGGTTCGATTCCTACAGCTTAGTCCGACGTGATGGGTTATCCCCCAACCTGCAGGTTGTCCTTTTCCTAAAATTATATTATTATAATATTCCAAAAAAATCTTCAGAAATGTTTTAACCTTAAACAATACTATCCGAAGTTAATCTTAATCCATTCCAACCTTTATAGTTATCCAAAATACTTCTGTCCAACTCACAATCCATATTTTATAAGGAAGGTAAACACAATGAAGATCCTTTTTTCCGCGTAATAACATGTGAACACCTTCATCATGTATTATTTTAAAACACGGAAACATCCTGAATTACCATAAATCCATATTGATTACATTCATGATCCCTTATTCCTTATAGAATACTATATATATTCCTTCTACCCAAAAATTTGTACAAATAATTAATCAGTTTCAAGGTAGTCAAGAATATCCAATATAATTTATCCAAATCAATCATGTATTATTCCAAAATCACTATCTCGGTATCAGAACCATTTTATGGTTTATCTTTCTCTCAACCATAAATTTTCCAATAATTTAACCTGCTAAGGAGTCACTTTTCTTCGTTCCACAAAATCTCAAGTCCTTGATGAAATAGTACTGCAGTACAATCCTTATATACTCCATAATTATTATAACCAGTACATCATTGATACAACACTCAAATGGTAAAATTATTTAATAACAACATAAGAACTTTAATCGTTCCTCCTCCTCTGTGGTAGTATCATAACTTGATTATTATCCAATAATGTCATTTGGGGCATACTCTGATGATTTGGACATTGGATTGCGTAGTGTCCCCACTCCTTGAAGATAAAGCAATGTACATTTGAATCCTTTTTCTTACCCTTGCAGTCACGCACATGGTGTCCTTTTTCTCCACACTTATAAAAAACTCTCATTCCCTTCAAGAAAGTTTCAAGGTGTTTCTTCCCATAGTTATCACATACTGAAAAATTCATCTTTTCCCTCTTCCCTTTATGCATCATTCTCTCTTCCATCCTTTTCATCTCTTGCTTCCCTTCAAAGCCATAAGACTTGGATAATTGTTTACTTATCATATTAACACATGATACTATTTCATCATATGTTGAGAACACATGGGAGATTATTTCTATTCTAAATGTTGGCTTAATACCGTGAATGATATGATCCTTCTTACACTTTGGAACATACGTATTGCTGGAGTTCACATTCCTTCCATGGGGAACCATTTCTATACAATGACATAAACGAGGTTAGTTTATGAATTGAAATGAATAATTCAAAAATTGTAAAATACGTAATGTAAATTGAACGGTTTATATATATAATCCATAATCATAAGAAATTTTTTCTTTGAGAAAGTATATACTCATAAGCCCTTCATAATGGTTTGTAAAGAAAATGATAATTATCCTAAGCATATCAACTGGTAGTGTCGTAACCAAGAGTGTAGCAAGGCCTGTTGTCGTGCACCAGTTCCCATTCGAGTCTAGCTCAAAGAGGTGTTTTGGATTTTACCTCTATATACATCTGTTCCAGAACCACCTCTACCTGCTCGTATCCAGACAGGGATGTATTGCTCAGAAAACTCACAAAATCTCTATAATACCATCATTATAGGAAGTTCTTCTATACTAATCCTCAAAGTATATCATTGGGCTATGTGCTCTAATCATAGTTTATGTAAATATAACTTCCAAGGGTAGTACTAAACTGCCTTTGATACCAACTGTAACGCCTCGACTCCAGTTACCCAGAGTTGGTGCATTATAGCGTAACATTGGCATGATCACAAAAGATAAAGTCTCGAAAGACCTATTAGTTTAGTAGCCGTGGAAACACTAGATACATTCATAAATGTTACATTAAATCATAAAATGAAAAACTACTATAACATAGTCTCCATAGTCCACACCCATATCCCCTTTAGACAATCCCTATAGGTCAGTCATAAAATATTTCTTCACATCCTGGGAAAAATAAAACATAGAAAGGGGTGAGCTCAGATGCCCAGTAAGGATAACAATATAGCGGAAGCTTTAATAATGAATCATAAACATTTAAGGCAATATATAACTAAAACAAAAGCCTTTTAAACATGAACTTCAACATAATATGGAAAAAGTAAAATGAGATAATTCCATTTACTTATTCACATAGTTATTGTACTAGTCGAATAATCACATGCAATATCAATATCCACTTTCATAATGATGGAATGCATAATGGCATACTATCATAACCATGTATCCAAGGCCTCGTGCCAAGACTAAAAATAAGATTTTGTCAATGCCTCGTGCCAAGAAACTAGTTTGTCTCATGAGACCTGTCGATGCATCGAGAAGCTATAGTAGGCTCCACCCGTCACTTATTAATTCCAATGAATTCCTCATATGAACAGGTTTAATCATATCTTAAACCATAACATAATCGTATATCATAAAACATGCATAAAGGAAACATAAAATTTCTACATTTCAATAACAAGATATCAAATACAACACATTGATAATATAAAAAACACTTTCAAAACGATTTTCAATACTAGAATAAAAGAAAATTAAAACTTTGTATTTATTTTTTTATTAAAAAAGGGTATGGCTTGTAGAGGAAGCCGAAACTCAAATAATGGTCACAGCGGTGGAGAAGTCATTGTCTCCACGTATAAAAAACATTCTTTTGTCATTTAGTAAAAACGCTTCGTATAAAAATATTCCTTTTGAATAAAAGTAAAAGTCAAAAGGGGTTTATACATGGTACAAAGGAAAGTCGTGTATAAAACAAAATATGCCTCAATGAAAGGAGGTTGAGACGAATTCCCTTTCAAAGATCAATTTTTAAATAAAATAGATCTATTATGTGTATTCACTCTATATATATACATAAATAATTTACAAATACAATATAGGACATACAAATATCATGACATAATTTGAAACTAGGAGATTAACCCAATGAACAGAAATTGGGTTAAGAAGTTCCCTTACCTCGTGTCCGACTTGACTCGATCATTATTTAATCTCTTGAATAATAAAATAGAGTTAATTTATATTTTCTTAAGAACATTCTTCATGTTCATTATTCATTTTATATCACTTATTACCATGTTATGAACATTATGTAGTTATTTAAGTTAATAAGGGTCATTTTGTTGATCTTTGGTACTTGAGTCAAAAATAAACTTCTTATAATTACAATTTGTTCATGTGGTGTAATATCCATTATATCCAGAATTATATTCATGATGTAGATATCATATATATCATATATACCCAGTATATACATGCATTTATAATATTACATAACATTTAGAGGTAAGAAATGAAATGCACCGTTCATGGAGACGGTAAGCCGTACGTACACATGAAGGATACTTTCATTTCTATTTTGTATTTAATGGAATGAAATTATAAATATATAAAGTTATACTATAATTCCAGTATAATATAATTTATAATACCATTTACTCCATCCTTTATACATCCCTCATATGGCATTAACGATTCAAATCACTTTGAGGGGGCGGTTGTCCGCACTTCCTAAAATGAAATCATCACGTTTACCCATAATGGAAATAAAAAAGGTGTGCCATAAATGAAAAATAAAGAATCATAAGGAAAACATAAACATAATATATATCATATATAAAAATAGTTTCATCATAATGGAAACCATGAGAGGTGTTAAAAGAAGATTGAACAATCATTGTTTCGTGAGGCAGAAATTCGCTAACAACAGAAACAGTATGTTCTTTAACAATTAGATGAAGGTGTGTGTAAGTGTAAATCAAATCCTTCTCATAACAACATCCTAGTATATTTATTATACTGGTTTAGTCACAAATTAATGTAATACAAAGTGTTTATGGGGTTGGAGATGCAGAATAAAACAAAGGAGAATAAGTGAAGACATTACCATTAAATCGGGTAACACTTTTTGATTTTAGCCAAAGGCTTCATTGGGAAGACTTATTCCAAAATTGAGGCTTCTAGGAGTAAGAGAGGGAAGTTGAGAGAGTATTTGGGCAGAGTTTGGCCGAGCCAAATGGCTTTGAAGGTGTGAATAAGGTGGTATTGGTGGGGGCCTTTTATAAGAGGAGAGGAGGGGAACTCTTGGAAATTCAGGAAATGTTGCTATATTATATAATGAGTTTCGGATTTTAAAGGTCCCAAACTAATATATTTCTAGGATAAGGTGATAAGGTTTTGAAATATACTCATCCATTGTGTTTTTTACAAGTTTAAGTATTATATTTTACATTATATTTTTATTTTATTTAAATTGTTAAATAATGAGGTAATCGGTACATCATCATGGTGTCATAAAATATTTAATTTATTTAATGTATAAAAATTATAAAAAAATATCATAATTTAGGAAATCTATTTATATTTCTAATGAATATTTATAGTAAAAAAATGACTTGTATTACCCCATTTAAAAATTGTTTTAGTAAAACAAATCATGTTTGTTACATTTTTATTTTAACATTAAATAAAAAGTTTTTAATGTCATTTTCCTACCAAAGTGGCTCCATGGGGTCCCCAAGATGATCCATGGATTTTTCTGGTCGGCCATGAATTATCTAATATGTGTAGGACATGTGTAAAGGTCATTTCATATTATTATAACATTATCTTTACCTTAAATTTCAGTAATTACCTTTAATAACGATTAATTAAACATAAAAGTTACTATTCACCAAAAATTATTTTAATCCAATTGTACCAAATATTACATAATAATGATAACCATGTATGTTGGAATTTTGAAAATAAAATCACAGAATTGGTAATGTTTCATTTAAATGAACAATCAGTTTTTTAACTACCACTTAGTGGTTTCACTATTCATCGAAAATTGGTGTTTTTCAGAACAATGCCAAAATTTCACCCTAAGCTATAATTGATATTTCAAATTCAAAAATGATGTCTATATTAAAAAATTCCTAACATATAATTTTCATTAATTAATTTTATAATTAATTCCCACTATCACGACAAATAGCGTGTTTTTAAGAAACAATATATATCAAAAGATTGACAATTGTTTATGTCCAATTTCAATGTTAAATTAATTCTAATGACCACCATTGTATAAAATGGTAAAAATTTATTTTAATTATACTTTAAAACCACTAAATAGTATAATTTATCACTATCAATTATTTTAATTAAAAAAAGTTGTTTTAAGTATTTTTCAATGTTCATAAAAAATTGGAAGTTCTCAGAAAAATACCAAAAATTCAACATAGGATAATTTCAATATTCCGAATCAAAAAATGAAGTCCATTTTGAAATATAAAATATATATATTTTCAAAAAGTGGGTATTACTTTTCATAATGGCTATTTTGATTGGTCGCGGTGTGTTAGAATCTCGAACTTGCGTAGAATGCAAGTTGTTGCATTATTGAAAGAGAAGCATATCATGGAAGCTCGGGGTGTTACAAAAATGACATGTTATTAATAATTAGTAAATTAAATAATTTTCCTTGTATCATTTCTAATGTGGATAACCTGGTGATTTTATTGAAAAGGAACTATAAAATTAAATTCTATGGTTATGATGTAATGACATTTTAGTTAATTTATTTAATGAAAGATATATGAATCACATATGATAATGAATTATTTTTGAAACCATCTTGATGATATATACTATTAAATGGATAATATTACATAGTAATATTTTGGTTGTAATCATCTATACTATTACATTTACTTCATTCTCATCATTTCAATGAGCAATTTCCATAAAATTGTCTAATACATTAGCAAAACCCATTTTATTGAAAGGATAAAGATTTATTGAGGCTAAAACACTATATATTTATAATGAACTCAATTCAATTTTATTTTGAATGAAATTATCAGAAATAATATTATACTCATAAAAAAAAGAATAATTTTTTTCAATATATAATTATCACTAATATTAATAAATATATATTTTCTATTATATGATTATAATGTAATTTTATTTAATTAATAGTAAAAAATTATTTACTCACAAGACTAGTTATAATTTACTTATTTTTGGAATAAAATTTTAATTTAATATTTATTTATTTATTCAATAAATACAAAGGAGGAAGCGAAGTAAAAGACAATGTATGATGATAAATATAAATTCTAAAACCTATAAAATATTATTTATCATTGTGACTTTTAGTCCATAACAAAAAATAATAATCATTTTTATATCATATTTGGTCTAATAAGAAATATTATATTAATTATGGACCTTTTTGAAAATAATAAATATTATAACCTTCACCATATGTCTAAAGATTAATATAACTATTTTTAATATTTAATTAGGAATTAATAATAATTGTAGTAAAAAGATTTCATTCATATTACCCTTGTCTCTCATCCTCTCAAGAACATGAAGAACAAGAGAGAATCATTTAAACCTAATGGATTTAAAAGATATCAAAATGAACAACACGTGTTGATTTATCCACTATGATACCACCAGGTGTTCTATTAATGTGTTTTAGAGATTATTGGAGTAATTTTGGATTACTATTATAGGGATTGTACACATGAATCCAACAGGAAGAACAATGGTAATCTAGAAAAGGGTTTATTGGATGTTTAAAAACATCAATGAAAAATAATCATGAGACAGGGGTTAAATTATTTTAATGTAAATTAATGTAATTATATATTTAATTTTTCAAATATCCACTCTCTATGATTTGTTCATTTCAATTAAAATATTCGATTGAAAAATTTAGTTATATATGATATTTACATAACACACTATCAAGGAATGATAATTTTAATTAATAATTCTATAGTTATTTAAAAAATAGGTGGTTACACTTATTCACAAACCATTAGTTTTGATATATCACGGATATGGATAGAATATGATCAGTTCAACTTAATAGAAAACAATAACCAGAATTCATGATAAATTGATAAGTGGTGGAACCTTAGTTAATCATGTTTTGTTGGAAATCATTATAGAGTATTGGATGTGTGAGTTTAATACTCATGGAAAATATGTCTTGTTATTATTTATTTTAAAATATTTTGTTTATAAATAATTAATTTTTATAGGTAATAGTTTTTGAAGTGATTTCAAGGTGAAAATTGAGATTGCATATGATGCTTTCAAAACAGATCCTTAAAAAATAGTGTTTTATAATAATAAATTTCATTTGGATTTTAGTCAATGACCTAGAATGAGAAAATAAAACAATTTTTTCATTTAATAATTCTTAAAAATGATGATTTTGACATGGCATTTAATGAAAATTCAAATGTTCTTCATTTGAGACTGTTTGGGAATGGTTTTCCTCATATGCGAAGCACCATATTTTATAAATCATGTACTCTATTTTGTGATTTTTTATTATAACATCCGAGTATTTTTTCTTTTTCCATGATTTTAGATGATTTTATATTAATCTATTAAAATATTTCAATGATTATACGAAATTTTTGGGATTTTGGTGCAATCTAGTGCATTAGTTGGCCTGAGAATAGATGGTTTCATGTCTAATGCATCTAGGGATCACTAAATTAATTTAATATTCTTTTTAGATCATATATAAGTTTAAAAAATGTTTCATTGGAACAATTGTTTCTTTCATTAGTTGGAATGGAATTTTCCACTTCAGTATACTAGACATAGAGTGAGTTGTTCTAGAATGGTTATGGATTGGGTGACCAGGAAATTAGTTAAACGTCTATAGATGATGAATAAATAATTTGTAGTGGTTTCATGTGAATTTAAATAACTATTTTCGATATTAAACAAGGTTTCTATTGAGATAATACAATGGACTATTCATTATGTATTTCTTCTTGGGATATTCTATGGCACTAATGGTTCACCCTTTATATTGTCCTTATTAATAATAATTATTTCAAAATGATTATCATTATGTAGAAAATTATGTTTATGACCACATCCTATGTGCAGAATGATTATTTTTTATGTGGTAATGATATATATGATTTCCTATTATATGTTAAACTATGTTAGAGGGTTAAGTAATGTTATGTGATATGAAACTATTACCACATTGAGTGTATGGAGGTATCTGATATAGAATGTGATTTGGTATTAGACTTGAACCTGAGTGAGAGGGTGGATGTATGTGATGAGTGGTGACATATTATATGAGTGATCACCATTTGAGAGAGTGTAAGGTTATTTGATATTGTATGTGATGTTCTATTTGACCAAACCCTTAGTGACATGCTGGATATATTTTATGAGAGGTGTGATGTTGTATGATTACTCACATTGAGTGGAGGGTCGAGGTATGTGTTGAGGAATGTAATGTAGCCATCGGAAAACCATATGTGATATTTTTTGGTATGTGACCTATCAGGGTATTATGGATAATTTTTCCACCCTATGTGAGTGAGCTTGGCTCGCGATGTTGCTCTAATGTCTCGCTTGAGAAATAGGATATTCTATGACGTATGGATGTACGATGAACCACATTTATATGGTTATGGTCATGGATTTTATGTAGAAATGATATTTCTGTAATTTCAAGAGTGAGAGGGAATGACCCATTACTTGATATGTGATCTCACCAAAAGTGATAGTGTGGTTATATAATACTAGATTGGAAATTATAAAATGGTACGAAAACTTATAACTAGAGAGATGTTTTTGTAATAGATGTAATAATATGAAATTAACCTAGTAGTGGGGTGTCATCTATGTTGATTTTTAAGATAAAACTATACATTTAAATTATAATTATCTGTTTGTGGTTAGGTGTCATGATGTCCTTTTTAGAAATTTAAGACTCGATAAATTGTATTTTATGTTTATCTCTAGTTTTTTTATGTGTCTGTCAGTGTGTGTATCAAGAAAAAAATATTTTCTTTTGTGTCGTGATTCACATTTACTTGATCATTGTAGAACATAGTTTATTGATGTGACTAGGGTAATCATACTAGGTTATTGGACTCATCCCATACCCACAAACAAAGAACTGGGTCTATGTATATGGGTAGACTTTCAAGAATTATTTCTAGGATATATATAAAATCAGGATTGAAATTTTTAAGGGGTATGGAAGGTTTTAAATGACGATGTTCTGGTAGGTTGGATCATGTTACATTGTCCAGGGGACATTGGTTTTTACAATTCATATTTATCCTATACATCTACTATCAGATTTTCTATAACATTATTATAATAAGATTCATGTTAAATATTTTTTCTTATACGAATACATTGGTTTTTTGGTATATTATTTTTATTTCTTAATTCCTTATAATCAAGTCTCATTGATGACCTCATAACATTGTATTTATATCTAAAGTATTTTAGGATGTCTCTTATAAGGGTCATTAATGATGAATTTTTAAGAGTTTCAAGCATGAAAAAAAGGGATTTACATTTGAGATCATAGTCTCCTCATGTAAATTTTGGACCATCTACTCATATTTAAAATATACATTATCTAGGGTAGAGTTCCCATGATCATGTTCCTACCCTACTCAAGATCTATTTAGGCAATCTATAATAGGGTGTAACTAATGGTATTATAGTTTTTCATTGGTTGGTAAATTTTTTGTTAATGGTGGAGTATGTTTATCAAGACCTTAGAGAAATGATGGTAGCTTGCATGGTTAGTAAACAAATTTTTTATACCCATTTCACAATTTTATTTCCATTCTAGTACTATGAACTATAGGATAATTTAGGTTCTCGACTATAAATCCTTGTAAATGTTAGAAGAGACTCGGTGTGGGTCATATGGCATAATTGAAAGACATAGACATTATTCAAGCACCACGATCGTGGAATTCATTAAATATAATACATGATACTGTAAACACTGTTGTTTTACGTATTTCATCATTGAGATTATTCATTATTTGTTGAACAATTATCGTATTCAATTATTTCCAAAATAGATTATATGGGTATATTATATTAATATGGATTAAAGGGGCTTCATTGATTTATTGTTTTTTCTGTGATTGACTATAATTGAGAGAGTTTCATTTATTATATTTAAATTCAATATATCATTGTGAAATAGTATTAATGTATATAAAATTTTAGAAATGATGAAATTCCAAATGAATAATGAGATTTAATAGTTATATGAAGCATGGTGTCCTTATGATTACTATATGAATTACATTCTATTGGTTATGGTATGGAAGATCATCGAAATGTTTGGAAAAATGTATTGAGATATTTATTCATAAGAAATATCCTAGAAATATGATTATTATAGAAATGAAATCGTTAAATATAATTGATACATTTATATGTAAGGTAAAATCATTATCTATATGAAGTTATTGGTAAGTTTGTGAATCTAGCTATGATGGGTGTATAATAAATTTTTTATGTGAAATAGAATAACTGTGTATAAATGTGAGGATCCATCAATTTATTATCATTCTTATAGGTTTATATATTAAATAATGAATATATATTATATGAAGGGCCAAGAATGAATGGTGTGAACCTTTAATAGATGAGATATAAGATATCCATTGATTTAATCTTTTTTATGTACACATATTTTCAATGATTTAATAAAGGACATTAAATAGATTTTGGCACATTTTAAGAAAATAATAATGTCATTCAAATTTTTTTGGTTTTGGAGTTATTAGAAATTCCTTGAGAATGATTAAATTGGATATGAGTGGATTTGAAAAAGTTTATATTTCATATGTAAAATATCTTTATATAAATTAGAATAGATTATTGCATTTTTTTTGGATGATACTATGACATGTAAGATTTAGTAGAGAAGATATGTATGAATCAACATATTATTAAGTATAAAATAATCATAAAATAAAAATATTATTGATTTATATATAATATATTTATGGCTTGTTTAAAAAATTTCATAGCGCATATAGAAATATAGAAAAGTTCTGGACTCACTGTGATACATAATATATATTTAAAAATATGTATTATATTTACTATAGAATAAAAATATATATGGAAATGTTCAAATCATTCGAATGATATATTTGAATAACAATAATCTAAAACATAATAAGATAGTAGATCTCAAATATTAGTTTCCAGGAAAAGTACCTAAGTCCTACTATGATATATAAAATTAAGTTACATTGTATGTAAATGCTATCAATGTGTTTCAAATGAAAAGTGTAAGGAAAATTGATGGCTATTAGTTTGAAAAAGTTTTAAACTATATGCCCAATATTGATACGTCATATTTTATATCTTTTTATATGATTTGTCAATTATAGTTTAAATATTATCAATTTGAAAAAAAGAAATATTACTGAAGATCTAAACATGATGATGTTGAATTAATTATTTATCTAAATAAACATAAAAGGATTCAAATTGATATTTTTATTCATGTTGAGATTTAATAATATTATATTGTTAATATGAAGAAGAAGGCCACACCACATGTATGTATTTGGATAAAATAAATTACAATGAATGATTTATAATTTTAGATGTTTCCATACTACACTGAATGGTTTCACCATAGTGCATGGTCTATATAATGATTGTAGAGATTTTCACATCATGATAGTGCTACTACATGTTATTATGATGATAGGGAATAATGTTCTCTGCATTTTTTATGAATTAAATATGGGGATAAATATTCATATCATATGTTGATTAAAAAATTAAAGTTACTGATAGAATATATTAGGAGTAAATGTGTTTAATAACGATGAATTTTGAAGAATTAATGTGATGAAATTTATGGAATTTTATTTTGATTGTATAAAATAACTACTAATTTGATATTCGTTATATAAAATTTTATGAAGGTGAATATTGTGTGTATGTTAGATAAACGAGAAATAATATTGCATTACATACGAGTATAAAATATATCTAAGAGATGGGGAGGAGAACCTGATATTAAAGAATAAATATCATTTGTGTCAAGAGAAAAAGAAAAATTGAATTATAATAAGGGGATGTTGAAGAAAATTACCACCCTGGGATATTTCTATATCATAAGAGGAAAATAATACAGAAAATTATGTGATTTTATATGATTATCATTTGGATTCCACGAATTATAATTAAGTATTCAAATATTACAGCTTTGATGTTGTGGCATCTGTTGAAGCTCAAATACTCTCTTTACTATGTAGTTTAGGAGTAACCACTGTACAATGTTGAGATTCAGAATAAAGAAACTGATTGGGATAATCTAAACATATTGAGGGATAGTACAATTTTTTATAGATATTGTCTATTCATATTCACGAATTTAATATAGTGGATATCAATTCATTAAACTGGTATGAATCACAATAAAATATTAGATTTCTACATTGGGTTCAAAAAATGTAAATCAACCATGTATTTATCTCTTTCATATTCCAAACATTATATGTGGTATTGTGTTTTGGGTAATCATATACATATAAATCATTCATAATTGAATCACTAGTTCAGATAAATAATGTGGACAAATTTTTAATTAATAAAATGGAATTCCATAAAATAGGTTAATAGTGATTAACCCTAAATCTCTGTATAACAACACGATCCTCTATAGTAACTCCAAGTGGAATCCATGTAATAGACTTGATGTATTATACTTTGGAATTCACATAAGTGAATGTGGTGTCAATCAACAATATTTACACAAGGGATTCATGAAATTATAACAATTTTTCATGATGTCTCCCCTACCCATGGTTCTACTATATATGTGGATATCAAACATACACTAATATTTCCTATATAGTAATAACATTTATGCAATTATGTTATAAAATATGAATTACATGATACCATTAAAAAAAATTTCATTTTGCATAAGAGCTAATATTGCTTCTCTATAATGTTATCAATTTTCAATTCATATTTTTCAAAATTGATATATGATGTCCACATGTAAAGAAAGTTCAAATAAACCTCATATGATGAATACTCTTTAAACTCCTCTAAAACAAATTCAGACAATTTTATAATATTTGTCATGAATATGATGAGGAAAGAAGAAATTAAATTTAAAACAAATATTACATGAGTATATGGTTGTTGTAATAATTATAGGTAATAAAGTTCGTTCATTCTCTGGTATATTATTTAAGAATCATCCTCTTTATGTATAAAATCAAATATGTGATTTTTTGTAGGGATTGAATAACAAGAATATTTTTTTTAATGTCATTTATTTTTTAAAAAATATACACATTTGTGTTGTAACATATATATAAATTTATATGACGGGTATAAAGGATTAGGAAAACCAATCATGATTAGATTATAATTAAATAGAGTTAATTGGATCAAAAATATTAAAATTTAAATACTCTCCAGAAACTAGAGAAAACAATTAAATAGATAACAATACTTTGTAAGGAAAATTTCTCCCTTGTTGATGGATAATTGAACATGATTACTAGGGGTAATGAAAAGTTATAGATTTTATTATAGAACCATGAATACATATATGGTATGTTACCTTTTAAACTTTAATAAAACTCGTGTGTTTTACTTAGTTTTAGTTTTTTAGGTTTCTATGTGAACCTTAAAGTGTAATTAGTGAATAACGAATGACTAAAATTGAAATGGATACATACTATAGTCGGTAACCCTGTGACACAATGTGTCATGGCCTATAGAGGCCAAAAAAGGGGAGGATAACCTTACACAATATAGTCACATTTTAAACCAAAATTTTATATTGTGTGTCCCTCTTTTGTAATTTTTCTTGGTTTATTATATTAACCCGTTAATTAAAGGGTTTATAACATTAAAAAGATATTGCAGGGGGAGGACATTTTGACCAAAAATTGTGAATGCATACCCCCTTGTTGAGTTCATTTTTTAAGGTATTAACAATCATTCCATTCTATAACATAGTTTTGTTACTTATTCAAGGTACCCTAGGGTAATTATAACACTATGTATCCTGTCATGATGGATTATGTCACTTCAAATGGATTCCTAATTTTTTATGGTTCTAATGCCCTATTATAAGTGTTTTATCTACTTCTCAAATTCTACACATTTGTTCAAGAACCATAGATCATTATTTTATGATTATGATTCTATTAATATATGGTATGGGGATCCTTGTATTATCTTAAATTTATATGTGTTTTATGTGATATGTGATAAATGGGTTTGAGTGGGGCAGTCATGGTGAGTCCAATTATATAATTTTATTAGTATTTTTGTTTCTATAAAATTACAGTACATATTATCATATGTTATGGGGTTCAGATGGGAATTTTATGGCTTAGATGGTGTGATTATTGTACTCTATGATCATTTTTTCATGATTATGTATGTTATAGAAATTCTTTTAATTATGTTTTTGATGATTAGGTTTTCTCTGAATGCATTGGGTCTTGCTTTTGAGACTGTATGTAATGATGGTCACTTGTACTGAGGTGACATAGGACATCAAGGTATGGAAGATGTTGATCACCGTTGTCAAGGTTGGTGTGACATGGTTCATATGTGGTGATAGAGTTTTTCCAATGTTAGTCCCTATGATTTTAGGTGGTTCCAGTCACCTTGGATGTTTGATGGAGATGTAGGGGACATTTGGACCTAGGATGGAAACTAATGAGGTGTTTTTGAAAAATAGTTTTTGTTGGAGGGATTTTTAGATTAGGTATTAATGGGGATGGTATAAACTAGCAGTATCGAGGAGCTTCTCAGCATAAAATGCCACTTTTGATTGTACATGAGACCATCAGATGGGGATAACGCTCAACATTTATGTTGGGGAATATGGTTTAGAATTATTGAAGGGTTAGTATAATAATTACATGGGTTTTGTTGATATATTAATATGGATTTCGGTTGATATAGTGACCCAACAGTCATACATTATTTATTACATGATTTTTAAAATTATTAACCAATAATAAAAATATAAGAATCCATATTGTTAGTATCTATAGAAGTAAAGGTACCGAAATCATAGACATGAATCTAATGTAATAAATATTTATATTCTTCACTATAGTGATCTCTAATGTTTATATGATATTCTAAGACAACATAGTATAATATGGAAAGTATATAAAGAAATGGGGATATCTATAAAACAAGGAGAGTGAAAAGGCATGACAAACGAGAATAACATATTAGTCAAATGTTCTGACCTATTATCATAATGTCAAAGGTAAATGAATTATACCATAGATTAATGAAATACATAATATGGGATCATATAATTTAGAAATCATAATATTATGGTAACAATATAATACATGACATTACAGTCATAATTCAAGGATCATTTTGAAGAAATCATAACATTGTATATGGAGTCCCACAATGGAAAAATTTACTCTCCAAACCCCTATATATTATCTCATGACATTTAAAAATTACCCATTTCATTGGGTGATTATCCTTAAAATCCCATTATAACATATCTAATCATATGTGTGGTATGAAATTAAATGAAGCATAAGGCATACAGATATGAACTACAAATGAAATGAAATTGGTAACATAATCATGTATATAACCAAATGTAATCTCAATATTTAATCCATCAAAAATTGTATTAAAACATTATTTGGTTATAACATTTGAAATATATTCATATATCATGACAAATGATGTCCACGTGATGCGATGAAATGAAAGGGTGTTGTGATGAAACTTTGGAAATAAACCACTTAAACGGGGTTTTATTGAAAAGGGTAAAGAGTAACTAATGGGGGGTGGAATGAGAATAATAATTTCTATAAATATATATGAAAAAAAAAATTCATCATGAAATGATAAATTTTTGAGGCCAAGCATTATATAAAAATTTATATTATGGAAATACAACAGAGTTATGAATCAGATAAGTACCATTTAATCAATTATTCTTATAGAATGGAATTTAAACAAAAACCTTAATAATGTGTATATCCATAAAACATAAAGGATATAATAACATGGTATATTTGTGATTTGAACATATAAACATAATATTAAATTAATATATGAAATTAATAGTTTATGATGTCAATTTTAGGGGGAAAAGTCATGGAAAAATATAACGGAGTGTGGTTCATAAGCTGCCTAACCTCGGGTATATATTTTGTCTGCACATTCACTTAACATCATGAATAATAAAAATAGATTTATTAAAAAGTTATTTTAGATCCCAATTCCACTATATTTTTTAGTATTAGTTCATTTTACTTTTTAATCGTTAAATATACATATACTATTTGTATTCACATTTTCTTAGTTGTTTATTTTATGGTTCCAAGGTCATAGTAATTTATAGGTAATTTTGAGAGTTAGTATGATATGGTTTTATAACCTCATAATAGTGATGAAAATATTTTCTTGTAATTCCTAGTTATTTTAATGGTATATAATTTCACAGAAATTTTAAAATAAATGGTGTTCATAATGCACTAAAATTATCATTCTATGATTAATACACATAGCCAGCATTGCTGACCATGGTGAACATATTTTGATTTATTTGACCTAATGAGGTATTATACAATAGAGTATTTGAAACAATGTATTGCAGAATTATTTTGATAACTTTTAATCAAAATAAATATATTAAAACCATCTTTTATGGCGTTGGTGAAAAATAAAATATGCTCTTCATAGATGTGGTGAACCTAATTTAATGAGAAAAATAATAAAGGAATAAGATTCGAAAATATTTATAATCGTAGTTTCATCATGTAGTTATGGATGGAAAATATGCAGTGGTTGGAGAAACTTAAATCTATTGAACGATATAGAATTGTAAATATATTGATCGATATATGTTATTAATTTTTCTTATTTTCATTACCTCACTTATAAATAATCTTAAATTGTAATGGGTGTGACATTCTATACTTGGGTCATGACTGAGTAATTGAACTGCATTGGCCACATTGCCTCAAGAACACCAATACGTAATCCAAAAGATACTGACTAACAGTGAGGGACTATGGTGTAACAGTGGGGAGAAAATTCATTCAGGTCGTAGTGTATCACATCAGTGACATAAATGATGAATAAATAGTGCAATCATAATAATGAATGAGTCTATAAAGTGAAATGTATATAAAGAAATCACCATTGTAAGAGGTAATAAACTCAATAACTATAAATACTCTTAAAATAATGGATTTTGATGTCATTTCACGACCAAAAATAATTAGGGGTACATGGTAGTATGATTATAGAGTATTACAATATATAAAACAATTAAAAATAAAAAAACTATTCATGCATCATAAAACTCTCTGGATCATCTGCCACCATGATCTCATCCTAATGAAATTCAGAAATTCAGAAATCCAAAGTGGGACACTTCCCCATTCCTACACCAATGATAATATAAACTGACTTGGTACCAAAAGGTTCCCATATAGGATTTGAAAAAAATCTCTGTAGGCCACCATCAATGACGTCTAAACCAATATAGTCTGTGAATATAAATTGAATAGTGTATGTTTATATAATATTAATGGAGTTTAACATAAAAACATCATTCCCACTTCATCCTCACCTATTTTTGGAACATGTTACATTATTTTAATTTATATTATATTAAATTCATATATATTAATCATTTTATAGTGTCAGTGAATATAAAATAGATAATAATAATAATAACAATAAGTGTGGATCTATGTTGAAACCATGGAATCCTTATCTTCAGGGGCCTGGATAACCCATTTTAGTAACTCCTCAAATCTATAAATATGGGTCTGATTGTAATCCAATGGTTCCACCCAAGTAATTACACTATAAAAGAGTCTAATAGATGCCACAAAGCTCATCCATAGTAATCTCGGGTTATGTGGGATACATCACTGAGGGGTGAATCCATATCACATTGTGTCTGAATAAATAACGAGGAATCAAATTAATGTATCTGAGGAATTATAATATTTTTAAATTATGTCATGTTAATCATCAGTCGAACTCTGATTCAATCAAATAATAATAGCAATACAATATTTCTAGTTGGCTATCTTCCACAAAAATGAAATCAATGAATCGTAATAAAATCCAATGAGTTTTCAAAGAATTACATCAAGAATCCATGTTAATTAGAAGTCCCATCATTCCAATAAAGACCAATGGTTTAAATTTACTGTTAACCTTATCATCATTCTATTTATATCATATGTAATCATTTTACATGTAATAATCATTCCAATTTATAATTTAACATGTTCATTCCATTTCAATTAATTAAAAATTAAACGGGAATTTAGGGACATGAAAAATATCAACTTAATTACATAATCAAAGGATATGTGATATATATATATATATACATTCCATTTATCAGTATATGATTCACGTGATTAAATTTAATTACATATTATAATAATGATCACGTAAAATTAAATGAACGCTATCCAAAATAATCTCAATATAGGCCCCCAAAGTATAATCATGGATCACACCCAAAAATGGTTGACAACCTTGAGGTTATAACCTTAATGGTTTCAATATGTTTCAGTATGGGATTACAATAAAACCTATAAGAATAAAATTAATGTAGTGGAATTTTAGGGATCAATGCTCGGTGAATCCCGCAACATCACAATAAAATAATTTATAGATGGTGAGTCAATAAATGATTAGTCATAGGACACATAGTTTATTCATGAAATAGATTATATATCAAATTTAGCATCATTTTTATCCTAGATCATAAGAAATTTTAATATTATAAAACACCCTTATATTGAGAAATATAATCATACATCAATGTAGGATCATCGATAAAAATAAATTATGATTATAGGTTGACAATTATTGAAGAAATTAATTATAGGAATCGAAAATGATGAATGGATCTCAATTATGAGTTCAAATAGGGAATAAATCCATTAAACTTAACGGAAGGCACTTGAGAGCTTCTCTAGAGAGAATGATGAGGTTTTTTTCCAATGGATGAATAAATAATGAAAGTGGGTTTTATTTTATAATTAATTCAAGAGAGAAAATATCAATTAAGCCAACATACATGGGTAACATGGGTTTTTTGAACATTTGGGTTAACTATGTGGAAATAGTGCAAGGATTACTATCCAAAGAGGTGACTGAGATGATTCATGTGCATGGTATTGGAATCCAAGGAAAACCAAACTATTTGGATTATTTTGAAAACATTAGTGTTTTTATGGTCACATCGCATGGGATGCATGGTTATGGAAAAATGTGGGACCCTATTATACTTGTTGAACACCTTACACAGTTAGTATAAATGATCAGTGTTAGGATACACATTTTCTACTAACCATTCTATCCAACTGTTTCTTCCCCCCATCAATGATCAAGGGCTTGATCATTCCAATGAAACCCTAAAATCCCATGGGAACTCTTTAGGCATTCATATTAGTTCGAAACCAAGGAATTAAATAAAAACTAAAGGATTCCTTCTTTATAGAAATATTGGGTTCATTCCATTATCCATCTTAAACGAACTCATACAACTTTTTCCCTTCCAAGGGTTGTAAATTCCTATCTAAGAAAAACTCTGACCATTGAGAGCATATGTCGGCCTCCCACTCCCATGAATCATCTTATACTTGGCCCTAAAACCATAAAAACTATTTCCAAAGGTAAATAAAACAATTAGAGATCCATCAAGATCCGATCAATTATGAGAATGGGGTACTCCCCAAAAGAAGAATCAAAATTTTATTCCACACCCATGGGAAAAATAATTTGATGGGTAGATGTGGTAACAATGAAATTTTGGAACGTAGATTATTTCATGCAAGTCATGGTACCTTTTAGGTAATAAAAACATATTGGGTATTGACTAGACCTTATCCATGATATGAAATGTCTCAAAAAAGTGAGGAGATATCTTTCTTTACAACTGTGTCAAACTATGCTCATGTCTGGGTGATACCCGTGAGAAGAAATGATCCCCATATTCAAACTCTCAAGGTCATCAATAACTATTAGAATAATATATTTTCTAAATTGATCAGTATACATAAACATCCATATCAACTACAGATTCATTGAACTATTCCTCACAAGAAGAGGACCTAGTAGCACTAAATCTCCCTCCTCAAACTAACAAAGAGGTGGGCTTCAAAACCTACCATATGGAGCATCATATAGTGAAATATAAATTTTTTTATGAAATATATTATTTGTGAAAATTTAATGAGAGAGATATTTTTATCCCAATAACATCTAAAATCATGGACACATACATAGATAAAGTCTATGAAATTTGTACATATTCCATTCCAACTAGTCATTTGTCTGAGGGTTAAAAGATTTTTTCCAAATCAACTATGTACGAAATTATTTCGGTATCCCTTATAAGAACCTAGATGTGAAATTAGCATCCTCATTTGTAAAGATAGAATTAGGGTCCCCGTTGTCACGACCCGTCCCCCGGGGCCCATGTCCTTACTACCCAACGCCCACCTGTAATAGGCTAGGGGATGGCGATTAGAACAGAAAATTGTATTCCCTAAAACTGGGAAAGAATATACTTTACACCTATAAACACAAACAACTATGCACAAAGAAGGATGCAAGGAAAAAATAAAAAATATTGTAAATAGGATGTGAATAGAAAGGTAAAGGTGTCAGAATAAAATCCCAACATTATAGTACAAGAAACACTTGAAAGTAAAAGTAAAAAATGAGTATAGCTCATGTCAATACCCACCCTGGATCCTACTTGAAGGGTTGGTATAGATCTCAAAAAATCACCTCTGTGGATCACCTCATCGATGGTCCACCACTGAGAAGTCTCTAGTCTAGCTACTCTCTTCCTCAGCCATCATTTTCTGTCGTCTACACCAGACACAACAAGTTGCGGGCATAGCCCGTGCAGGGGTGAGTATAACAATACCCAGTAAGGACCCTGAGACCCCCGAAGGTCTCTCAAATCCACAAAGGATAATCCAATAAACATAGTCACAACATTAAACCCTACATAGGTATATAAACATACATATACCTAAGTTATCAGAATATAACCACCTCACATTGGAGGGAAGAATACCACACAGGTAATAAAACTAGGGTAGGACTACCACACAGGTATCGCCATGATAATTATGTACCCCATAGGTACACCATGATGATATAAGACTCAGGTCAAACTAGGTATACAACTCTAAGAAACAGAAATATGATGCTAAACCACACAGGATCGCTATGAATACTGATAGCTAGGCATGAGATTGTATAGGGATAATAATAACTAACATCCCCAGTCACAAAAAAAAACACCCCGGATGCTGGAGAAATACTCCTCTAACGAGTACAGTGGGCCTGCCATGTTACACAGAGGCAGTTCCCAATAACCTTGGACTGTTAAGGTACCTCTCCTATCGAGTGTCGTGGGTCTGCCACATCATACAGAGGCACTCCACCTCGTGACCTGCTGAGATACTACTCTTGTCAAGTACCATGGGTCTGCCGCATCACACAGAGGTGGTCCCCACCATGGGTCTTCTACGTCACACAAAGGCGCTCCCCATTGGGCCTGTCGCATCACTCGGAGTCGAAATTGTCAGCAGTCGTCAAGTCTCATCCAGTCGTAGGGTTCCGTATGTAGCATTCTCAGGTGAACCGCTCACCAAACCATAGACAATTCCTCAACCACTCTTAAGTCCCATGAATATGTATCTCAAAGGTCTTTCATGACATAAGGTACCCAACGTAGTAGACGATGCATTGATTGGATTCCCGATTTGTAATGTATAAGAATTTCTGCTCTGAGGGCCCGGTTGGATTTGGTGTCTGATCTAACCAAGTCATACTCTATCCTTATCCAAAATCCAAGTGGAGTATAGAATATGGACCATCTCGATCCAATGATTTAGAGGCCATAGACAGTTCATCAAATGGATGACCGATTCTTATGTTACGGAAAAAAATCTGAAACTGGGTCCAGATGAGCCCGAGTTTAGTCCGACCTAGTCGGTCCAACTCGGCTTGACCCTGGTCCATCCTGTATGGAATGGGCCCCAGAGGACCTAGCCTATTGGGCTGTGTTCTAGCCCGACACATGAATATTGTGGCCCGGCTCGGCCCACTGGCGTGGGGAGCAGTGGGTGGCCCACTGTGGTGTAGCCTGATCGACTAGTAGCCCGCCGAGGTCGGGTCAGTTGTGACCAACAACAGAGGGTGGCTGCCCTCGGTCTTCCCGAATGGTTCGTGGACCATTCGGATACTAAAACATAGGACTCTCTAGGGGGGTCTCACCCAGTGTGGTGTTGTCTGCCGGATGGCCGGCTAGACGTCCTCCTAGAGGCGAGGTCGCACGCGACTCCTCCACTGTGGCTTGTCCTATGCCAGCTGTGTTCGGCCTCTACCGCAGCCGAGCGGCCATGACCTCCCACTCCACCAGCGGCACGGACGTGCACCGCCACTCCACCACACGGTCGGCCAGATGCTTGCCACCACCCTGCTCTGCTGTGACCGATGGGATGTGTCCTCTTGCTCAACCAGTGGTGTGGATGCACACCACCCTACATTATGCGGTCGGCCGGTATGTCATCCCCCTCCTCTTCCACGGGTCACATCATCTATGTTCTTAGCACAAAAATTTAAAATATCACATATTCGCGATCCTCATGTTGAGGGTTCTAAGTCCATATATCGCGCTCAGCAAAACTTCATGATTCCAGCATCAATAAATATCTGTTGTCAATGAACTCACAGAGAACTCCTGAAGAACAGAAGGGAAGGAGAAAGATTTAAGTGTGGGACGATGTCCATGTTCATTTGGCCATCGTTGTCGTGATATTATGAAATGGTGAATCAATAAAATAAATTCAAACATATATAAGAACCCCTACTTCAATTTCCCATTGAAGGTGTCATGAGGAAGAAGAAGAAGTCGACGAATATGGTGACTTCGGCATTCGTCACTCCCACAAGACGCTTCTGATAGGGGCTCGACATCGGTCCATAGTTCTTCGTTGTGGGGTGGTTATTTGATAGAGAATGATCATCATTGGATAATGTTCTTCCCGATTCTCCAAAGCTCTCCCAATTCTCCTTTTCCAATGATTTTCACCCAGGAAATGAGGAGCCAACCTTTTAAAATAAGTTTATCAATTTAAATGAAGTTGGATCATTTAATTAGGTTATGAAGGAAAATTAAATTTGAAGGATTGAAAAGGTTTTCCAACATTAAGAGGGGTTCGGGTGGTCCCCACCACCATGATTTCAAAATCGGTGGTCTTCCAATGGTCTCCCACATTTAAGGAAAGAGTTCGGGTGCTCCCCACCTATAAAAACTAAAGAGAGGATTCAAAAAAATAAAACAAAAGTTAATTTTTTATTTTATTTTTATTATTTCACAAAAAAAATGAAAAACCAACTTCTACCCTCGACTTACTTTAGTTGAGGTGAAGGACTCTTTAAGATAATATCATCGCTTCGAGTTCAACAATGTCCTCATATTTCAATTTCAAGCACTAGTTGAAAAGTTAAAAAACGCTGCTCACGTTTTTACTGAACGCACACGACAAAATGTTCAAAAATTCATTTTGGTAACTCTAGGCCTCGGTATCATGCACCGTCGGTTTTCACAGACTACTAAAATTCCCATATAAAAAAATGAAATTGAAAATTCTGGGTCTTTACATTCACCCCATCTGAGGGATTCGCATCCATGAAAGCCACAACACATGCTACAGAAACAAGTAGGGGTATTGTTCATGAATATGAGCCACCTTCTCCCATGTTCTCTCCTAGATGTTCCCATGATGTCGTCGTACGTGCACCATAGTTATCGACTACCCCTGAAGTACTCTCTCCTATCAATTCTCAATATCCATTGGAACCTCCGAAATTGATACCCATCGTCGTTGTCCTTCTCACCCCAGTCAATGATGTGAAAAGGATCAAGTACATATATACTCAGTGGGGATAACTGGAAAACATTGTGCACCCGGTGCAACTACGGTGGAAGATCAAAGCAGTAAGCCACTTCGCCAACTCTGCTGAGGAACAGAAAGGGTCCGATGGAACTCAGAGATAACATGACGCCTCATCGAATTATCTTCAACCCTCATCGAGGTGAGACCCTTCGAAAAACATGGTCACCATCCTCGAACTCAAGAGGTCTTCGTCTCTTGAAATCATAGGATTTATTCCTACTCTGTGAAGTATCTATCCGGTCCTAGATGATCTACACCTTTTACGTGGTAGCCTGTACCATCTCTGGCCCCACGAGTGGTGACAACCCTGTGTATGTCCAGCATAGTGGTGAACTGCAAGGAAGCTCGTATAACTCCTCTAATGGTTCCATAATGATAGTGGAGTGATATTTTTGGTTGTACGCAAACTCCACCAAAGGCAAAGTTATCCTCCCAGTTGTGGCCTAAATCAAGGATGGAATCACGGTGCATGTCCTTAAAGATCTGAATTGTTTGTTCCCTCTGACCATTCATCTGAGGATGGAAGGCAGAGCACAACCGAAGATTTTTCTCAAATACCTCATGCATCCCCTTCCATAGCTGTCAAGTAAAATGTGCATCATGATCAGAGACAATAATAGATTTCACTCCATGAAGCCGTACAATCTCCTTCACATAGAGGCATCCCAAGCTCAATATTAACCCCTTCTCTCTAATAGTTAGGAAGTGGGCTGACTTGGTGACTCGGTCAATGATCACCTAGATAGAATAATTACTCCTAGACATGCGTGGGAATACTATCACAATGTTGATGGAGATTCTATCCCAATTCCATTCTGGAACATCTTGTGGCTGAACTAATCCTGCTGGAACCTGATGCTCTGCCTTCACTTTCTGAAAAGTGAGGCACCAAGAGGCAAACTATGCTACAACTTTCCTTATTCTTAGCCACCAGTGCTGATGCCGAAGGTCCGGGTAAATCTTCGTTACTCCTAGATGTACCTCTATAGGGGGCGTATGGAACTCCCTCATCACTTTCTCCTATAAATCCACTGGTAATATAGTACGCCCTCTGAAGATGATGGAGTGCTCCCCACATTCATAAAATCTATCAGGTGGATGTCATATTGAAATCTGAGCACGTTGAGCCTCGCAGTCAGTGTCCCCAAACTGTGCCTCTCTAACTCACTGAAGGAGTGGGGGAGTGTCTATCAGAGACTAAAGATAAGTTTCTCAATCATGATCCACATAGGATATCTGCAAAGTGGCTAGCTGCTCTGTCTCCTCACTCAATAACTGTATTCTAGATCTCTTGCTGAGTGCATCTGCTACTACATTCCTCTTCTCAGGAGTATAAACTATCTTTAAGTCATAGTATTGGAGGAACTCAAGACAACTCTGCTGCCTCAGGTTTTGGTGCTAGTGAAAGAAGATATACTTGAGACTCTTGTGATCAGTGTAGACTATAAAACGTTCACCCATCAAGTAATGTCACCATATCTTGAATGTGAAGTCCACTATTGCTAACTCCAAGTCATCGGTAGCATAGTTATTCTCTTTTTGTCTCACCTGTCGAGAACCATACATGATCATTGCTCACTCCTTCATCAAGACAAATCCAAGCCCTGTCCTTGATGAGTTTTAGTAGATTACGTACCCAATGTCCTCCTTTGGTAGCCTCTTGATAGGGGCACTCATTAGTCTTGGACTCAGCTCCTACAAACTCCGATGACATATCTCCTACCACACAATGGATTTCCACTTCTAAGTCAACGTTGATAAGGATTCCGCAACACTAGAAAGGTCTAGTACAAACCTCCGGTAGTAACTGAACATACCCAGAAAATTCTGCACCTCCATCACACTCCTAGGTGGATCCCATGCAAGCACACCCTTAGTATTCGCTGTATTAACGGCAACACCAGCCTTCGGGATAATGTGTCCCATAAAGTGGACATGTCGTATACATAACTGGAACTTCAAGAGCTTACCATAAAGGTGGTTCTCTTAAATTTTTTCTAGAACTATCGGAAGATGATAGGCATGCTCCTCCTCTATCGCTGAGTATATCAGGATGTCTTCAATGAAGACTACCACCAAGCGATTGAGTTATAACTATAACAACTTCTTCATGAGTCCCATGAACATTTATGGGGTGTTGGTCACAGAGAATGGCATAATAATAAACTCATAGTGGCCATACATACATCTGAAGACTACCTTCAACACATCCTCGTCTCGTACCCTGAGCTGTTGATAGCCTGATCTGAGGTCTATCTTCAAAAACCATCGTGCTCCCATTAGCTAATCAAAGAGATCTTCAATCATAATTAGTGGGTACTTGTTCTTCACGGTCACCTCATTCAGGTGGCGATAGTCCACATAGTGTCTCAAACTCCCATCCTCCTTCTTGGAGAACAAAATCGGGGCTGCCCAAGGAGAAACACTGGGCCTAATGAACCTTTTGCTCTGCAAGTCCTCTATTGGTACTGACACCTCTCGAATCTTCGCTGGAGCCATCCGATATGGTGGTGTAGATATTGGTGTTGTACTGGGTTAAAATTGGATGTAGAAGTCCACCTCTCGGCATGGAGGTAGACCTAAAACATCATAAGGGAAAATATCAGCTTATAGGTCCACCACTATATGATGGCTCAGACTCTCAACATCAACCGCTTCAAGGGTAAGGCTAGAAAACTGATTTGTGATCTCCAGCACCCTCTTCTAGGTAATTCCATGCTACACTGTAGAGGATCCCTTCTCACTAGTGATGGAAAAACTTTTCCCATCCATGTGAAAAGACCACACATTTCTCCTAATGTAGTCAATCTGAGCATGGACTGTGGATAACTTGTCCATACCCAAGATGACGTCGTAAGGCCTCGACGCTGCTACAAGAAGATCCCAGCCGAACCTATCATCTCCTAGAGTAAGCTTGCACTGCCGACACTAGTGTGTAATCATCGAGTCATCTCCCATAGAGGTCTATAGCCGTAAAGATTGGACAAACTGCTCCACCGGAATCTCCGAGCTCCAAACGAGGACTGTGGAAATAAATCAATGACTGGAACATGTGCCTATATGTACTTTATTTAGAGTGCTGTAGACAAATATCATGCCTCGAATCATATTCAGAGTTCCATGGTCGTATGCCTCACCTGCCTGGAGCTATGCTCATCCTTGCCCACCTACTCCCTGTGGTCAGGGTGGACCTCCTAGTCGAGGAGGTAGTAAAACCTGAAATCATTTCCCACCACCTGCTGTATAGCCTACTCCTCTGCCACATCCACCTCCTGCCTGAGGACCTCCTTGATCGAATCATCCACTCTACCCAGTGGGTCCTTTGACCGTCTGTTGGTCATTTGTATGACAGGTCAGGCGGTCATGAGCCATGTGACCCTACCTGCCATACTAGTAACATTACATGATCCTCACATGTTCTGATTTTCCTTGAGAGCCTCGTACCACTGACCCTGTATCCTATGGTATTCCACCAATAAGTCCAGTCCTCATAAACCTATGTGTCATATTTCTACTTCAATCTATCGATGACTCTGATACGTGTCATCCGGTGTTGGGTCTCGCATCCTGGGACTATTCATCAAGGAAACTCTCCACTAATAGTGTTCCCTCTAACACTCTCGCCTGTGTCGGGATGCTGAGAGAAACCATCAAACCTCTAATCACCCGTCTGAACCCCTTCTCAAATGTCTGGGCCCTAAAGAATGGGTCTCACCACATATTTGAGTAGAGATAGAGGTCGGTGAACCTCGTTGGATACTGCTCGTTCGTCATGCTACCCTTCTGTAAGTGGATAAGATCCTATATATACATTGAGCACAAGGTTTCTCAAACAAAATCTACTTTGAAAAGGCTCTCAAAGTGTTCCTAGACTATAGTCACCTCGTCGTGAACATGGATCATCAATATCCACCATCTTCCCACTATTTCATGTAGAAGACTGGTGGCAAGGATCAACACGAAAGAAGCTGGTGTCCCTACTAGTCAAAAAAATATATCAACAGCCTCCAGCAAATCCTCAACTGCCTATGGATCTATCACACCATAGAACCTCGGTGTCCACTAGTGTTGGAACCCATGCAATGTTCTCAAGCAATGTGCACCCTCTACTACTGGGGATGGTGGGATTGGTTTCCCAAAAGGTAGTGGTGCTGCTGGAACACCACCTGATGGTTCAACTGCCATAAGGGGGCCCTACACCAAATCCTCATCACTCGATGGGCTCTCATACGGTACTATAACCGAAATCCCGACTTGCCATCTACGAGGTGGAATCCTGAATATAAACAGGTGTGACATGATCATTAAATTTATACCTGGTGAGCTGACTTAAAGTGTTCACAAAGAAAACTTTTCAAAAACACATATGCAATCAATGTTTTCATTAACTGAGTCAGAATCCAGAAGTCAGCGTCCTGATGTATGGATACGTTGGTGGCCACACCAACACAGGACTCCACGAACTGAAAACCACACTCATAACACTTAACACTATTTCTTCATAGAAATGATCAGAGTCCATGTTTTTCGGTAGAATGAAACTCCTATGGTATCAATTTCACACGACCCGTCCCCTGGGGCCCGTGCCGTGACAACCCCAAGCCCTCTTTCCATAGTCCATGGGTGGGAAACGAGCACCGAAAGGCGCATTTCCTAAAACCAGGATGGAGTTGCCTCTATTCTTGTAAAAACACACAACTAAGGAAAAAGCATGATACATGCAGAATGTAGTCTATATAGTAAATATGGTGTGAGTGGACAAGTAAAGGGGCCAAAATACAAGACCAACTGGAATGTAAAAGAAAAACTGAAATTTACAAGTAAAACATAGTACAGATCTTGTGAGCACATTCCAAGGTTCCTACCTGAAGGGTAGGTACACCGGTCGAATGATCGCCTCTACAGATCACCTCATCAATGGTCCACCTATGAGTAGTCTCTAGTCCAGGTACTCTCATCCATAGTCAATTTTTTCAGTTGTCTTCACCAGACACATCAAGGTGCGGGCGTAGCCCGTGCAGGGGTGAGTATAACAATACTCAGTAGGGACACTGAGACCCCCGAAGGTCTCTCAAATCCAAAAATTATATACCATAAAACATAGAAACATCTTTGAAAACTACTTAGGTATATGACCATAGATATACTTATGTTAGCAGAATATACCCACCTCACACCAGAGGGAAGAAACCGCAAAGGTAATACCATAAGGTTAGGAGTACCACATATGTATCACCATGAAGATAAATTACCATGCAGGTACACCATGAAGATATAATACTCAGCTCAAACTAGGTATACATCTCTGAGAAACATGATTCTGATGCGGAACCACATAGGATCACTATTAAAACTAATATCCAACCACAAGATTCTCCAGGGATAGTGACAAATAACATCTCCACTCACAAAAATGAACACCTCAGTTGATGGTGAACTCCTTCTCTAACGAGTACAGTGGGATTGATGTGTTACATGAAGGAAATTACCAATAATTTTGGACTTCTAATGTACCCCACCTATCGAGTGCCGTGGGTATGCCACCTCACATAGAGGTGCTCCCCACCATGGGTTTGCCGCTTCAGACAGGGGCGCTCCCCCATGTGGTCTGCTGAGGTACTTATTCTTTTGAGTATCATTGGTCTTCTAGATCACACATAGGCTATCTCCACCATGGGTCTTCAACGCCACCTAGAGGCACTCCCCACTGGGACTGTTGAGTCACTACGAGTCGAAATGGTTAGTAGTCATCAAGTCTTAGCCATTTGTAGGGTTCCATACGTAGCATGCTTTGGAGAACAACTCCTTAAGCCATCGGGCATTCCTCAACTACCCTAAAGTCTCACGAAAAAGTATCCCAAAAGTCCATCATGTCAGAAGGTCCGAAATGTAATAGATGGTGCATCGATCAGACACCCGGTCTATATGTTATTAGTGTTTCTGCTCCAAGGTCCCAGTTGGATTCGAGGTCCAATCCATCCCGGCTGTAATCCAACCTTATCCAAAACCCAAGAAGAGTATACCAAAAGGACTGTCTCAATCCAAGGATTCTAGTTTCGTAGAAAGTTCGTCAGACAGTTTTCTGGTCTTATGTTACGACCAAAAAGGCGAAACTCGGTCTTCCTGGGAATGGGTCTGGTCTGACCTAGTCGGACCGAACCGTCCTTACCCGGGTCTAGCCTTGATGGCATGGGATTGGGCGGGGCTGGCCCATTGGTACGGCCTGCAATGGCACGAACCACTACGCTGTGGCCCACTATGGTGCTGCCCGCTGCGCGTGGCCCACATGGCTGGTAGTCCATCGAGGCGGGGTCTTCTGTGACTGAAACCCGGGGTGTGGCGCCCCCTGGTCTTCCTTAACTGCCCATGGACCATTCGAATAGTAGAATGTGGGACCCGCCTGAGGGGTCTTGACCGGTGTCTCATGGTCGGCCGGAAGGCCAGCCAGACATACTCCTAGTGGCACGGTCGTGTGCCGCTGCTCTACCGCGGTCGACTGGATGTTGTCTGCTTTCGGCCTCCGTAGCGGCACTCTGCTCCACCGGTGACCCGAATGCGTGCTGTCACTCTGCCACATGGTCGATTTGATGCTGACCGCCACCATGCATTACCACGGATGACGGGTTGCATCTTTTTTCTCAACCAGCACCGCAGACGTGCACTACACAACCTTTATGTGGTCGGCCGGTGTTCCGACCCTCCACCTCTTCTGTCGGTCACTGCATCCTCGTTCTTTGTCCGAAAATTTAAACGATTGCATAATCGTGATCCTCGTGTCGTGGGATCAGAGTCTATATATCACACTCAGCAAAACTCACTGTTTCGAGTGTTAATAAAAATTTTGCGTTGAAGAATGCATGAATAACACATGAAGAATGGAAGATAAAGGACAATGATTTATGTGCGGGATGATGGCCATGTTCATTGACCATCATCATCATGTATTTAGGATATGAAGAATCAATAAATGAAAGTTATCCATATATAAAAACCCCTACCCTGATTTTCCAGAGGAGGTGGCGCGAGGAATAAGATTAAGTCGATGAAGATGGTGACATTAGCGTTCGTCACACCCACAAGACACTTCATATCCATGCATGACGTCATTTCGTCATTCTTTGTTGGGGGTGGTTCTTCGATGGAGAATTATCTTCATTGGAGAATGTTCTTCCCAATTCTCTAAGGATATCCTAATTCTCCTTTGCTAAAGATTTCCAACAAGGTAATGAGGAGCCAACATATTAAAATAATTATATCAATTTAATTAAATTTGGCACACATAATTAGGTTATGTTCACACATTATATTTGGAGGACTGCAAGGGTTTCCCCACATTATGAAGTGTTCGGGTGGTCCCCACCACTATGAATTACAAATGGGGGTTTTCCAAGGGTCTCCCACATTAAAGAAGAGAGTTCAGTTGGTCCCCACCTCTAACCTCAAAATGGAGGTTTCAAAAAAAAATATTTTATTATATTTTATTTTTATTCTCCCTCAAAAAAGAAAAAAACCCAACTTCTACCCTTGACCTTCTGTGGTATAGGTAATGGTCTCCTTAAGAAAATATTGTCTTTTTGAGTTCAACAATGTCCTCATATTTCAATTCCGAGCACTGGTTCGAATGTTACAAAATGCCGCTAGTGCGTTTACTAAACGTACCCGAAAAAAAGATCAGAAATTTATTCCGGGCACTCCAGGCCTCAGAATCACGCGTCGTCAATTTTCGCAGACGCGTAAAATTTCCATATAATAAAAAAAATTCATGGAAAATTCCAAGTCATTACACCCATGTAGTTGTATAATATCATGGGCACAATTTATTCCCATCTAATCAACAATGGAAGACTCCCAGATTGGAAGGTAGTGGGATACATTTATTAATAGATCCATGACTACCCACACAACATCACCTCCTAATGGAGACTTCTACAATCTAACCACAAAATCCATAACAAAATCATCAATTTTTTATTCAAGGGACGACAATCTCTTTAACAAGCCAGCATACCACATGTTCTCTAACTTCACATGATGATTGGTGCAGCACCATGTGATAAAACATTTAATTTCATGATTCATCCAAGGCCATCATTACTAGAGATTCGTATCAAATTACATCTTTAGTATACCTATATTGACGTCTCAATGAGAGACATGAGATTATAAAATCAAATCCTCTCATATATTCGCAACCATGCATATATTTTCATTTAATTTGAGGTTTTTACGTCATAAATAAGAAAATACATAGGTGTTTTCCCACCAGAAATGATTTCCCATATTAAAAATCTATCATGATTTTAAATATTCTTTCTATTCCACCTATTCCAGAGTGAATAGATAACTGCTAGGGATATAAGAAAAGGATACTATTTAATCTAATGAATCATTGGATGTATATCCGAAATAAGTGACATACATTTTTATTCATTACTGGCTTCCTGAATGGATTGGTGTTGAGTTTTATGACATAGTGCATCAGCTACCAAAATACAATTTCTAGACGCATAGGAAAGCTAAAAGTTATAATACAAATGATATTATAACAATATTAATTGTATTATATTTTTTCCCAATATATAATGATATATTTTAGGATCTTATGATTTTAATAACCCACAACGTTCTCTCCCATAGGGTGACATATCCATAATTGTAAGTAATGTATGTTTTCTTCAAACTGAATATTGTGCATCATGTAATTACTCTCCATTGGTATCAATAGGTGAGACATGTATCCAAAGACTCTATCCTCCTAAATTTTCACTGAATCATGACTAATTCATGATTCATCATAAAACACTATATATCCCTTCAATGCTTATAAATAATTGGGATCAGTGTTGAGGTATGCCTTCCTTTCATCACCTGAAAATACATATCAAAAGCTTCATACCACAATATCTTCACAACCTTCATTCTAAGACTGGTAATAAAGTGACTCAATGCATGATAATTCCTATATAAAATTCTTATAATATATATCAAACACCAGAAACTACATATCTCTAAAATGTTCTTAGGATTCTCCCCACAAATAACAGCACTCATATAATCACGATTAAAGGATACATCTGAATCATGGTTAATATTACCCATGAAGTGATCCTTGTTGATATAGAGGGGTTATTTGGAGATCATAGCATATAACCAATTATATCCAAGAATATTCAATACTATCTCATGATGTTTGGAATAGTCCTTATGTTAATAATAATACACCAATATTTCATAGACAAAAACCAAGATTAAGAAACATAAATAGGGGAAGACATTCCTATTTTCCAATTCCATGAAAATAGTGAGAGAATTTCTATGATCGAACAGTTTAACCAGATACTCATATAGGTCACACTAAATTTTTAATTTATTTTGTTGTATATTTGATGTCCTGACTCAGACATGATGATAGCATGATCCTATGTCGATCTTCGAGAACATGCTAGATCCTACGAGCTAATCGAAGAGATCATCAATATGAGTAAAATGATATTATTTCTTCGCCATTAGTTAGATAAATCATTGGTAATCTAGGATTAATATAGTATTATCATCCCCTTCTCTGATATAATCATGGTGGAACCCGAACATAAAAAACAATGTCTGATAAAATCCATAAATTCTAAATTCTACAACTATCTCTTATGATCCTAAAGCTAAGTTGGTGCTATCCCGTTTATAGGAATAGTCATTGAAGATAATCCAATAATGAGATAAATCAGAAAATCTACCTATCTATCATGAGATAATCTAGAAAAATAATTTGGAAATGTGTCAATTAATTGTTCTTCTATGGGACTAAACTTTGATAGAAACATTACCCACTCATCCAGATATGTGCGAGAAATCATGTTTTTCAATCCACCTATGACATTTATTTATATTTTAAATCTACATTAGAAGACATTACAAAGTCCTTTTTCATGATAAATATTACCCTCAAGCGATGTAAATGATATACTATAGTGATAAATGTCAAAATATGAATGATAGGGAACCAGACAGTCCATCATTAGAATGAAACATTATATAAAAATATCAATGATTAATAGGCCCTATATGTAATGATAACTACCTACCTCAAAGGTAAAACATTTCATTTGATTATACCATCAAAATGAACACCCATTAGTGTGTCTGGTTTTATCTCCCCTTAGATGTTCTGAATTTCCGTCCAGAGACATTCCATGATTGATAAAGTTATAAAGGAGTGAGAGGAACCTCTATTTAATAAATATGATATGATAATATAGGATATTATAATAACATTTTATAATAGATTATCTTTCACTCTGTTCCTCGGGAATTGGCTCTGATGCATGATACTGGATTGATCCATGTCTCTGAGTGACAACTAGAATACCCTTAGATGTTATTCTCTATTGGTGAGGATAACAATATGTCTTTATTCAATGGACATGAGATCCACCTCATCTTGTATATTGGAAAAACTCTGACATCCTTCCTACCATGAATCCATTAGTCATTATCCAGAAGGTGGATCTAGAAAATATCCTCTTTAGATAGAAATCGGTGGAAGGGTTCTACAGAACCAATGAAATGGCCCGTCTGGTTGTAAAAATGGAACACAAAAGGGTCTGTATGACAATGAGGATTCATGTTCCAAAACCATCCTCTTGGATGTCATATAAAAGATTCATCCATGTCGATACTATGTCCTCCACTGATCTAAATAGAATCCACAAGGCTATGCTTCCATCAACTAGATGAACATGTACCATATCTCACCACTAACCATTGTTCCAAGTACATTCATCTTCCATCATGTTGTAATTAGTGATAATATACTAGTTAGTGATATCAAACAGGATATATGGGTAAAATACAATCACCAATTAGAGGATTTAATACATTATCCTATCCCTTAAGAATCTCTCTGGAAATGTCTGATCACTAGCAAGAAATGCTGCACAACATTGATGCTCGGGGAAATGTGTGGAATATCCCAAAAAGGAAATATCACCCAAATATAGGTCCATGAATTATCTATATTTATCAGCTATCTACATATGAATAAAAAATTAATCATAGAAGTCAGTTTGGACGTTCTCGTGGACTATTCCAATATTATGACTAGTCAAAGAAATCACATCCCAAAAGTGATTGGACACACAACATATAGGTGGAAATATTAACCCCTCTATCAAGAGGCATATCTAGAATCTTGATGATAGATAGGTTTAACACTATATATGTCTCAAAAATATGAGTACCACCACCCCCTGAGAATATTACATGATGATGTTTCTAGAAGTCATGATTCTAATCAGACATCATAAGAGTAGGTCATGAGGTACCAATTAGAGATTGCAACAACAATAGGAACCCCTATCAAAGCTGATCCTCAATGCCTAGTTTGAGAATAGTATGTAGTTACTTGAATAGAACATCTAGTGGTTTCACTGGTGGACTAGGGTATACTATCCCTAGATCATTGTCATCTCCACCTTCTTGGGACACAAATTTAAGATTTCATAGTGGTAGATATCTAAAAATTCTAATAACATGACTCCAAACAAGATTCCAAGAATATAAAATATCTAATATAAATGCAACAAAAGAATATGGATCACTGTAAAAAAACTCTCTTATCTACCCAAATAGAACTGCATGGAATTTTTTATTGATCATGTTTTATTTAGGGGTATTCTAGTCTATTGAGTTAAATTTTAAATTCTGGTGGAAAAAACAGCAAAAATTAATGATAGCCTTTTTATTTAATAGAAAACATTTCATTTATAAGACATAAAATACACTTGTGTTTTAAATGATTTTATTCATAACACAAGGCTCTATTAAATAGATATCCATTCCTTGTTTATAAGTAACATACACATTATAAAATGAATCTAGTATCCATTTAATTTTCACTATCCCCCCTTACATTCAGTCTCAAAATGTAAATGGTAGAATATAGAGGATTGATTCAATGGATTACTAATTACAATTTCAAAAGTTCTATACTCGTTATAAATTAAAAACACGTAGTCATGTAATTATATCCCATGTTAAGAACATGTTACCGAGGATACATACCTTACCTGGGAATAAATTTTATATTAATGATGCTACTATCAATCTCTATAGGGAAAAAATATTTTGGTTAATGCTAAAATTTTACCCACAAAATATTACATCCCAAAAGAATTTTTTAGTGGAACATGAATATATCGCATCCATGTTAGGCACAAATTTCATAGGCATCATATGAAATTAATGTAATAAAATTCACCCATACATCATGATATATGCATGCGATGAGAATCAAAGGTAACTATAATGATGCATGAAACAGTGAAACATTCTATACCAGGACAAGGTTGAATATCCATAAAACATAATAAATACCAAAATTCATCTTCATCACCCATCAGTGAAAGTATATCAACTATAATAAGAGAAAAATATATCAAAAATTTACTATTCCAATGAAACATAGAATTTACCCTAAACATGTATTATATTCTAATTGGAATGACTTATGAACATATTCCAACATGTTCCTAATATCCTATGTAAATTAGCCAAATTTTAAGACAACAAATTAAATAAATCTGATACCATATTAGGATGTATCAAACCCAGTTCACTCTTGAGTAACTGAGTCTGATCGGCAAAATGTCCTTAAGTATTCTCTCCCGTACAATATAGGCTACTTACTATAAACTAGGGAAAATAACGTGATAATGGTATGACTATTACCTATGATATGATTACAAAAAAAGTGATGATATAATTGATAAATAAACACATAGTTCATAAAAATGATGAAAACAAGAATTTGAAATGAATGTAACCACACAATAATAATAATATTCCATGTGAGAGGTAATATCCTAAATAACTATAAAATGTATATTATAAGGAATGATGATGTGATACCTCTTAAAAATAAAATATTTAATACAAGGAATTAGGAATTAATTTCATTACATGATATAAACATGAATAACAAATGACAAAAAAATATCCATGAATCCCACGAACATGTATGGTCATCTAAAACCAAGTTTCCATCCTAATGAGATAAGTCATGTCTTGAGTCTAATATGGGGTACATAACTTTATCCAAACCTACAATCATATAATCTACCTAATCACTAATGATCGTATGGTTATTGCTTCAGATAAATCTCAGTACTCAACCACCAACATCTTCTATACCAATCCTATCTATGAATTTATCAAAAACAATGTCCTGGTATATAAATATAATGTAATACATCATAAACAACCCATATATGATTCATCGTTAGTTGGTTTCTTAGAACATAACCATATAATTAATCAATTTATGATTAATTTTTAATATAATAATCAATAAAAGTTGTAAATAGAATTGAAATAGATCATAATAATCATATGTGAGTATCCTGGGTGATATTAAGGCATCTTTGTCCTAAGGGGTTGGGCCAACTCTTTGTAGTAACTCATGTGGTATGTCAACAAGGGTTTGATTGTAATATAAGGAGTAACCCCAAGAACTTACACATTAAAAGAGTCTAAATAATTCATTGTAAGTCCTCTATAGTAATATCTAGCTAAGATTGTCTTGGCCAAATGGGATTAATCCATGGCTCTATGTGTCCATAGAAATCATGTTGAATAAATGGAGTGTATACAATGAATTATCTATCTAGAAAAAATTCCCAGTGAATATATTCTCAATTACAAATAAGTAACATAATAATTCAATTAATAGATTCCTTTGTGGGTATATCCAAGGTAAATCTATCGAATGAATAAGAATGTAATCTTTTGAGTGCTTAAGGAATTACCATAGGTAATCGAATGTCATCTCATGTTTAATCATTATTATAATGAAAAAAGGACAAAAAGTTGTAATAACATTATAATCATTCCAGTTATATCATATATAATTTTAGGCCATGTATTAATCATGTTGAATAATCATTAAATAGGTCAGTTCCCTTTTAATTCAATAAAAATGACACAGTTTGTTAATGAAATCAAAAAAAATCTCAATTCAGTTACATAATCAATTGATAAAAATGATATTTTTATTTTTATACATTGCATTTAAAATTTTAATATTAATTTAAATAAACTGAATCAATTATTTTATTATAGTTAAGTGTAACAAACTAGGGTAGTGTCCCAAATAATCTCAATATAGGTCACCAAGTAATAAATAAGGAACACTCCATAAAATGGTGGTTTGTGTTGAGGTCTCAACCTCCATTGGTGTTAACATGGTTCAAAAGGGTATTATAATAAAAACATGAAATCTTATATTAATAAAGATGATTTTTAAGGTGTCAATCACTATGAAACCATCTTTCTTACAAAGTGTCAATATATAGATAGATGGAATTTATTTAATGAGTCATTGACATCCTACCTTATGAATCTAGTAGGTGCCTAATCAGTATCAACCATTAGTTTATCTTGGATCAGAATAAATTATAAAAATATATGAATGACATAATAATTTTTCATTTGATTCAGCAGAAAAATAATTTCCTCTATTTAAAGGCAAACAATGAATGTAGCCAAAGGATTGAAGGACATACCAGTAGAAATCCAATGAGATTTTTTGATCTAAATTCCAATGTGAGACAAAGAAAAAAATACAATATCTTAGGTGTATGGGGATTTCGATAATATCTAGGGAGGAAGGTGAATGTTTTTTACTCATGAGGAAGAAATAGGAAAATGGAGGTTTCTATTATATGAAAATGAAGGCAAAATTATAATTTTACCCAACTTTGAGTGGTCACATGGTTTCCCAAACCGTGCACCATGTGGGCATGGTTTACAGTCCAAAGAGGTGAATCATAAGTTTCATTCATTAAATTAAAGAATCCTTTTAAAAACTATAATATTTGGACTGGTTCAAAACTATTGTTTTTTAAGTATTTTTCCATCCTGGATCAATTGTATAGGGAAAACCATGAAACCCTCTTTTACTCAACAAACACCCCTCATAGTAATAACTTTGAGGATTGGGAATAATAGGTTCTACTAACCATGTGAATCACCTTTTTCTTCCACTAGAATGGGATCTAGGATCTGGAAAATCCATGAACACCATCAAATCCACTATGACCTCTTTAAGAATTAATATCATGTCCAAACTAAGAATTTATACAAAAAATAAAGGATATGTACCTCAAAGAAAATCAAGATCTTACAATTGGATGGTCATGTAATGTGACCAGAAGATCCCTATAATCTGTTAGAGGGGTTAGAAGATAATTGAGTAGAACATTAGCCAGATCCAAGGCTTAGATGGTACGTGGAGAATGGATGGTAAAGAGTGGTATATATAATGGGTGGAGAGGGTTTGTTTAAAATAATATTCATCAATTTATTATTTGGGGTCTAGAATACTAATAGTGATTATTCCTATAAATAAATTAAGTAACTATTTCTTGTGGGTTTTAAATTTTGGCTACTTAAATCATATATGAATTGGGTATTCTTGCATTTATCCTATAATATTAAATATCATATTATGTCAAATTTCATTGTTGATTAAATTTGAAATTATATTATAATAACACCAATAATTCCCCCAAACCATTTTTAGATGTGTATATTCAATAAATTAAATCAATTTTATAAGAATAAATTCCCAAACTTGAGAAATTATATATTAAAAGGATATAATTATTTATTTTAAAAATACGAATTTTATATTTCGATCAATTTTATCATCATTTAAAAAATTAAATATGGTTTCATGAAATTATGTTATCATGATAATAAAAAAACAATATTTTTATGAAAATCATTTAATGAAATTATAATTTCTTTTAAATTTTATAATTTATTGTAAAATGAAAAATAAATAAAAATGTTTTTATAAAAAATAATTTATTTTATAAATTTTCATATATTATTTACATATACAATGATAATTTAATTATAATCATTTTATTATGTTCCAAAAATTATTTTCTTATTTAATTATTCAGGGTACTAAATGTGGGGTTACTATTCTTCAATGTCAAATTACTATTCCAACGGTTAATATATTATTCAATCATTGGAATAGGTAATAGTCATATGGGGTTCCTACCCTCTATAAATACGTCATATTTCATTAATTCATTGTTCATTTATATTTTCACTCAAAGTTATATTTATTTTCATGTTCAGTCTGGATATATAATTACTAGAATTATTTTTCATATATATATTTTTTTCCTTAGTGTGATCATTTTAGCAGATCGAGGTGATCCATATTTTAATATCGTAGTTATCTTATTACAAATGATTTAGTAATGAAATTTATTGAATTTTAGTATTCATATTTCCATATTTCATGTAATGTTTTTTTGAATATGACAATTTTTTTTCTAGATATATCATGTGGTAGATTTGATTTTTAAAAAACATCATTTCTAATAATGACACATTTAAATAATTTGACTGGATTTTCCATTGATAAAATTCTAGGATGTTACCTTCATTCCCCATTAATTCATTTATCATTAAAACATTCATTCCCACATTGAATACAATATTCACCATACTTATATATCATTGTTTCCACTGCTTCTCATGTTACCTCCTCATATATATGATTTAATGTGGTTACGTTGACATGGAGAGTAGTCTTGTTGTGTACAACGTTGGGAATATGGTACAATACTATCTATGGTTTCTCCTCAATAGAGAGATTATGATCAAACTACACCACCATCAGATTCAATATTTTGGAGCAATTCTATATGTAAATCCTTAAGAGGGTTATGTGGAACATGTCATGTTATTGTGACAGGGTTGGCGGGAGTGCTATTAAACATTCCATAACATTTATGTGATATTTAATATCAAAGGGCTTGATATACCTAGGACTTATCATTCCCTTATTCCCAAATATCCTTACTCTATTCAATTGAGATATATAGAGAAATATATTATTTATATCCTCTCTCAGGACCCACCTATGATGGGCGAATTTCATGACTACCCCACCCCGATCTCAATTATCCTAGGGGTTGGTGACTAGCACTGAGTAGACATATCCCACAAATGGGAGGAATTTGCCTAAGCACCCTTACACACTCACACATCTCCTATCCCAAAATTCTAAAAATTAATAACATTAAGTAAAAAATTCTTGAATACATTAAGATAAAAACCATAGAGTATTACTAGAATATAATTTGATGTAATGTACAAAAGGGTCATTATACAATACCACCAATGAACGAGTCTAAAAATGTGAATGCACAAGTTCTTGAAATTCATATTTAAAAATCCCTACCTGAAGGGAAAGGTACTGTGTAGATTTTTGAAGCCATAGGGGAACACCATGATTTTCTGTTCCATCCAACAAACTCCTATTTCTGGACCACATATGACTCCATCAATGTGTTGATCATCTTCACAAGACATGACATGTGTGGTAAAATTCATTGTATGGGAAAGTAATTCAATAATCTGTAGGACACACTAAGAACACAGATTAAATAACATAATGTATAATACACAAAGAATGTATAGTCATATCAATAAATTTATGTTTCAATAAAAAAATATAATAATAACATCCAAGTATAATAATATAGGATTCCTAGACTCCATATTTGATCCACTACAAGCTACACATTTCTGCTCATAGCACGCTCGTCCCAGGAGATCTCACAACTCATGAAACTTTATAGAATCACGTAGAACAGATTTACCAAATGTATCTATAGAGATAAATGGTCTCCATATGTAATGTAGTTTCAACGAATCATTCAGTATCTCTAGACATGGAGTCATGATACATCAAAATCAAACATCTGCAACAGAAAACATCCCAAATAACACTCATCATGTCTAGTCACGTAGAATAGAATAAATCTGATCTCTAAACACAGATTGGGGGTCCACTGTGATCAAGACTCATTGGGGGGACTCATAGAACTATCAGAAATATCATCATATGAGGGATATAGGTTTCCACATAAATATTTTTCAAACCAGCTCAATGAACTCTTTCTAGGGTAACACAAATATATGTGAGGACTGATTGGGACTATATGTACGATACATTCTTTGACTGGCATATTCAACTGTTGGAGACAGAATAAGACAACTCAAATCAGAACATGGGTCACATTGTGATTGGAATGAGATCCTTGATTGAAACCTTATATTAAAATACCATGAGTAATCTCTCAAACTATCCATTAATCCTTTCTGATGAAAATCATATCTTGCAATGAAACCTCATAAGAATGACAAAATATAACATTCTCAATCTCTAATGGTCAAACTAAAAACACATGAATCCATATCAAGGGGACCACCCCATCTCATGGGTCCCATATATATTGTAGCATATTATGATTCATTTGAATAATACGGACATTTTACTAAAAAAATATAACTCGGGCCTAGTCCGGGCATGACCCATATAGGCTAAGCCTTACCAAACCTTCCCGGTCTACTGGGATGCTGGGAATCGCTAGCTGTACTGGTAGGCCTCCGTGGTAGTCAGTAAATTCTTTTCTACCCCACACGCATAGGCTTATCATGCTGTGATATATGCAGACTGCTGGACTGCATGCCTCTAGTAAACATGGCACTACTATATTCAACGCAGATGACACATGCCTCCGGTTTCTCTATGGTCTCATAGCTATAGGTTTGTCTCACTTGTATGTGATTCAATTCACATGGATGCTGCCACCATGTTCCACCATTTTAACTGGTTTCCACTTACAAAATCCACTGGTTCACCTCAAGTTCTCCATTTTTCAAAATATAGGTACATCTGCAAACCATGAGTCATGATCTTCATGGTCATGTGATCCGATTATCATAAAATATTATCCTGAATAAATAAAACATAAATATATATATCTCGTTACTCACATCGATCCATCTATTCCAATCGTCTTTTCAGCTCAGTTAGGTCATCCAAACAAATAATCCTCAATTTTAGATCATTGTGCCAATAATAGGAGGTTTATAAATCATTCATTCATAAACGATGAAGAACATAATGAATGAAAATAATGCAATGGTCCTCATGGGATAAAAGCACATAGAACAACAAATGGATCTAAACTCAACCATTTTCACTCTAGCCTCATTCCACTCTGTAAGAAGGTACATGAAAGCCTAATTATTCATTAATCAAATAAACCTTGAGAATAAAACCCCACAATTTCGCCCATCCCCCAATAATTTCAAATATACGAGTCGAACTATTCATTATTTGATCAATTTACATCATTATTGTTTATTAATGGGGAAATTAATAATCAAAATCAAAACTCTGTACTATGATTTGGTTTCATCGCTGATGAAAAATGGTCGTCACGTCATTGTCAAGGTCAATATCATTCGAATGCGTGGATTTTTCTTTCATGATAATAAAATCCATCAACATTAATTCCAAACACCTTCCTCTCCTTGCCTCAGAGGATTTTCAAGGTCATTTCGAAAACCTATATTCTTGACAATAAGAAAAAATTAAAAATGAAACCAATGATACATAAAAAATTATAATTATTAAATTATATTAATGATGTTTACTTATAGAAACTATCATTCATAGAATTCCATCTTCTATCAATGTTAGGGATCATATTATGAAAAAATACCCTTAGAAACTCAATGGTAGTATTATATTTTTAATCTAAGATACAATTAATCAGTAATTCAGATTTTAAAATAAAATAGAATAATTTAATTATTTTATATATGATTACATCCTTGGAGGTGTTTTCTACTGATGATCCGCACTAACAAATGTTCGGTCACACCTAGTGTAAAGCCTCCATTATGATCTCAACAGTACCCTTGTATTTCTTATCTGGGAAACCTCTTAATAGTTATTTCACTTTATAATAAAATTCAATTTTAGGTCTTATTAAAAACATAACAACTTTCAACTATGTGATTTGGGGCATAGTAGGCCACAAAATCATATGCCCTCTCAGCCCATTATGTTGAAATTTCCCCATATAATTTCAAAAAAAATTATGACAATATGATTCATTATATACTCCCCACATTAAGGATCTATGTACCCAAAATCCAAAATAAAGGGTTAATCAACCAATTGAGGGAACTAAGAATTAATTTGACCCCCTCTCCTCCCATTGACTTTTTGTAGATTCTCGTGCCACAAACGAAGACCAACCATACGAATCAACCACCCATCAATGAACCCCTCCTCTCAATCCTTGATCTCCACCAGGTACTCAATTAATGGCTCCCAATCATAATGGACTAGATCTCCCCCTTTAGTGATGTGCGATGGATCATGAAAGTATCTCTTAAGATGTGACTTGTAGAAGACATCATGTTCCTCATCTAACTGTGGGGGAATAACCATGTGGTATTCCTCCTCTCCAAACCAACATAGTAACTGGAAAGAAAAGGCCAATGATATTTAGAGATAGTTTGTCATCCCAGCCAAATCACCATATACAATACTAAGGAGAGACCAGAAAGAACACATGGTCTCCCTCTTAAAACTCTAAAGGCCTTATTTTCCTATCATCATAAGATTTATTACATTTATTTTAAGTATTCATCCAATATTAGATGACATGAACATTCTTTGTAGTCTCCTACACCAACGTCGGGCCTATGGGTGCTAAATCCCTTGGACATTCAAAAAAAGTGGTGAGCTAAAGGGTTGCTTATACCAAGCCTCATATAAAGACATACTGATGGTGGAGGGGTAGATGTTGTTGTATGTAAACTCTAATATAGGTAGAGAATCATCATAACTATGGCCAAAACAAATCAAGTAAGCTAGTTTCCTGATCTCAAGATCCTAAATGTCCCACTCAGTCTGGCCATCCTCTTATGAGTGAAATATTGTGCTCATGTGAAACTAGTCATAAATTCGTCATATAATCCCTTAAAAAATTAGATATGAAGAAAGCATTATGATATGAAAAAATCAATGATGAAACTCCTTTTATTCAATATATCTCTTCCATATATTGGAATCCCATGATATATATTAAACTCTACTCTTGGATAGACTGGAAGTGGGATGACTTAATGGGTCGGCCGAAGATCACCTAGATGGTATCGTGACCCATAGAAATATGTGGTCAAACAATTTTGAATTCTATTATTATCCCATACCACAAACATTTTCACACCTTAAGGTGTTGATTCAGTCCATGAGAAACCTAATGAACATCTTTCACTTTTCAAAAATTAAGGCATCGAAGCACAAACTCTGCAACATCCTTCTTCATCTCCAGTAACCAAAATGATGTCAGATGTCTAGGTACATCTTTTCCACACCATTATGTGAATCTAAAGGCTATGCAAGAAACACTCTAGAAACCTCGTCTCATAATTCCAGTTTTATCTTTTGTGTCATATTTAATGATCATCATGATATACATCTTTCGAATATCCATCTAGGGAATACACTCTGGGAATTAGAGCATGTAGAGCCCTGTAGTTTGTTTCCCTATGTTATGCCTCCCAAACATTTCATAAGAGTGGAGGGGTGACATCAATTGACTATAGATATGCTACTCTATGTCTATACACTATGGATATCTGCGATGAGGAAAAATTATTTTATTCCTCTTTCAAAAACTACAAACTATATCTCCAATTGAGAGAACCTTATACAATGTTTCTCTTCCCAGTAGTATTGAAATTATCCATGTCATTGTACTGGAAGAAATTTATCCATCAACTCCATCACAAGTTCCTATCCTCCATAGAGAATATATGCATGATACTATTATGGTTCATGTAGAAAAACAATATCTTTACCATCATGTAATGTCACCACATCTTCATTGTGAAATCTATTGCTACTATCTAAAGATAATGGGTAACGTAGCTATTTCCATTTAATTTCAACTGGTGTGAACCATAGGAAATTACTTATTTCCTTAACATCTGGAAAAATCCAAGCATGTGTATTGATGCATCAAAGAACACTATATATTCGAAAAACTCCTCAGGAATCTTCAAGAATGGAGTTCTCGTCAAATTATGCCTCGAAAATTGATAGATCTATTGATAATCCAGTCGCTGAGATGAAATGTCCCAAAAAATGTCATCATGAATCCATTATGGACACTTCATGATCATCCCATGTTTGTGGTTCTCTTGATCTGTTCCCTAGAAAATCACAAAGTGTCTCATGTTCTTCTTGTGGGATGTAGTGTACACCATGATGTTACGAATGAATTGAACCTAGGTTAGACTAGGGTGAAACAATGGGTCTCATGAATGCTTTCATCTACAAGTCATACAATATTACCATCAATTCAACATGCTCTACAGGAACAATATAATATTATGTTGTAGATATCAGTTTCATCATGGGTTGTAGACCAATGTATATGTATATCTCTTGGTAGGGATTTAAGAATGAAACAATATCTAGGAATACATCCTTATACTCCACCAACATTACATGAATATAAGGACTCATAACATCCACAACAATGAAATTCTGGATAGCCAACTGGAGTCCATCATGAGTTGTATGGATTTCCCTTTCCCTGTTAAAAAAGAAAACCTGGTTCTATTTAAAAAGATGAACCACACCCTTTTCCAGAAATAGTAAATCTGAGCATGAACTTTGGCTACTAGGTGATACAAAGAATGATATCATATTTCCTTGATGCCAATAACAAGTTATCTCAGTGGAAACTCTATCCTTTAAGAGTCTGGTTACACCATTGACACTGGTGTGTGATTATCGAGTCTACTTTAGTTTTTGCCTCTAAGAGTAAAGGTAAAATAAATGTTTTAATTGAAATATATATGTATCAAACAAGGAAAGTGGAAGGAAAGGAAAAAACTAGAAAATGCGTATATCTACTGAAGATAATGAAGAAAGACACATATCGGACAATGAATAATTCTAGAGTCCTAGGGTCATAATCATGGACAGTCATAAACTATCTCCTCCACTACCCTCAATCTCCCTTAGTTTGGTACAGTCCACCTGGGGTGGTGGTGGTTAAACACCAAAACATTGTCCACCTCCTACTACTACCCCAACTCCTTTACCGTGTATGATTCCCAATGGATCTGCCTGCTCCACTCACAGCCTCTTCCTTAGTGGTTCATCAAACACCTCTCTTACTTCAACATGAAATGAAGGAACATATCATGTGAGATGTCCCCTCTCATGAAAACATAGTAATTTATCTCGTTCTCAGAATTGAGGTTCCCCTAGGGAGTCCAATGAATCCTCTTATTCAATGGGTTATATCATACACCAACTATACGTACATCTTTCTTACAAAACATGTAAATAAATCGGTACCTAAAAACCCTATTGATACACGCTCAAAACCTATATATCATCATCCAGCATCAAAATGGAAATGCACACCACATTTTGGAATGATTCATACACCAGAACCAGTAGAGGTTTGTATATGAACTAATAAATATTAGAAAGCACCACCTGCTGATCATCCTGAAGAAAAATGTTTTCGTGACATGATTTCCTCAGAGAGGCCTCATCAAAAATCGGGTCGAACTCGTGATCCTACTACAGAATCCTTGTTGGCTGGCATCATCATTACATCCGATAAGAAAATAAGATGTTTCATGTTTAAAAGAGTATACATGGTGAGATGAATCAATATGGACATGATAAACTCAAAAACATTCCTTTGTGATTCATGTATATTTATTTTTCCCTGTACCTAGTGTTTTCATGTGCTTAGTTGAGAAGTAGGTGTCCAGAGACCTGGTGTATAGATACGTCAACCACCACCCCAACACTGGAGTCCCAAGCCTAAAAGCTATGTTTGAAACACATAATTCTTCCCTTGAATGAATCTCACATACTCTCGATCATAAATTAGAACAAACCCCATCTGATACATGTTTTTTATGACCTGTCCCAATGAGTCCGTGGACTTGAACACCATTCCCACCTTGAATAGGCTAGGGTTTGGTGACTAGAATCATGTAGTATTATCCCACATATGAAAGGAATTTTCATGAGTAATTTTACACATGCACACATCTACATTACTAAAATATTGAAATATAAAAACAATAAGTGAACAATTCATGAATACACTACAATACCAACCACATTTTATTAAAAGGATGTAAATTTATATAAACTAAAACCAGGATAGAATACAGTCCCATAAAATAAATATACTACAAAATAGAATACACATGTTATTAACTCTCATCTATAGAGAACCCTACCTTAAGGGAATGTAATGCTAACCTTTCTGAAGTTATAGGATTACACCTCAATTGTATAGTCCCTTTGAGAATATCCTGGTCCTGGTCCACCTAGGACTTCATTAAGATGATTATTTTCTACACAATACACAACACATACATGAAAATCCAGTGTAGTGTGAGTAAAAAAATACTATGTAGGACACTCCAAAAACAAAATGTAAATACTAAAAATGAAATAACACTACAAGATATAGTCATATCAAAAAAGTTATCATAAGAAATAATATAATAGAAGAACATCTAGTTATACCAATAAAGTAGTCCGAGCCTCTATGTCTCATCCATTGCCAGTAATAGGGTTCTGCTCGTAGCATGCTCATCTCAGCAGATCTCTCCCCTTGATATATTTGATATAAGCACAAATAACATATCATCAAAATTAACCATATAGATTCATATTCTTGATAATTCATGTAATTTACATGTTACATTCAGTCTCGATGGACATATAATCTTGATACATCACATCCAAACATCAACCACTAAAAAATAACTGAAGCACATGCATCCGGTCTAGTTTCAGTGACCAAAATTAATCTGATCATGATACACTGATAGGGGGTCCACCACACTAAAGGCTCCCTGTGGGGACTCCTAGACATACTAGAAACATTATAAAAGATATTGGAGTAGATCCTATGAAAATATTGGTCAGATCTGATCCATAAAACCTAAATTATTTAAATGAAGAGAAGTGAGGACGGACTGGGCCTCTCAATACGATACATTCTTTGACATGGTGAGTCAACTATCGAAGTCATGCTATGAGAATTGACATCACAACATGGGTTATTATCCATGATAGGAATGGGATCCAAAATAGAATCCTAAATGTAATGGATATGGTTATGCTTTAAAACTCTTTATTCTTCCTCTATTACAGGATCCCGATCCTACATCGAACCCTCATAGGAACTGGGAAAGGGAATGATCATTACTTCTACTGGTCCAATTAAAAATCTAATAATACCCATCAAAAGGGCCTTACAATTATCAGTGTTCTAATTTTGCTACAAATCATCAAAGAATGAATGTTTTAATGTTTTGTACATTTTAGTGTAAAATTCTAACTCTGGTCTGGACTGGGTCTAACACGAACTGGATCGACCCAGCCCACTGGACCACTAGGCCACTAGACCATCCTGACCCCTCTACTCTGGTCCCCTTGCACAGGACGGTCTCTCTACGATACATGTGGTCCACTATATTTCATGCCTCTCAGTAATACGGCACCTCCATGTTCCATGTGGATGACCCACACCATTGGATACCTTGCTTCTTCAACATTGTAGGTCCCTCTAACCCGATAGAGTGTCGGTTCTTGAGGCTTCTAATATAGATGACAGTCACCAGTGCATGGATGCTGATAGCCCCTTTCATGGTCTATTGATTCTCCTCTAAAGCTCCTTTTTTTTGAAATAGAGAAATATCTGAAATCCTTGGGTTTTATTCATCATTGACCTGGGCTTGGATCAATGTCATGATTGACCCTGATGAAAAACCACTCACATTAATATTTCTCCCAACTCACTTCGATCAATCCCTTAACAGGGTCATTGCACAATTCGTAGGTTATCTTAACAAAATATTATTGATTTTGGATCAATTATTCATGAAATGGAGGCAAATAGATCATTCATTCATAAACCACGAAGAATGGAAATAACATAATGAATCTGAAGAAAATAGGGGAAACGAACTTGGAACAACCCATGGATATAAACTGATCTGTTTTTCTTTCTGACCACAGTATATTTGGTACGAATCATAAATAAATCATAAAAAAATCATTAGTGAAATCATCCCGATGAATAACACCATGTAGGTATGCCATCCTGCATGAACGAATGGTCCATGGGTCAACATGTTTATTTGATGATCTACATACTTCATTTTATTCAAGAATATAGAAAAGAATGACAATAAAACTTCCTACCTCAATTCAGTTCGATCACTGATGATGAATGATCTCCACATCATTTTCCTAGTCATGATCCTTCAAATCCGAGGTTCGTTGTTCTTAATTCATCAATCTGTCACTGTTTGTGGGATAGATCAATGTATGCATGCCTTAGATGATTTATAGAGTTATTTAGAAAAAATATATTTATGACAATGGAAAAAATGAAACTAAAACCAATGCAGTATAAAAAATAAATTTTATTAAACTATTTGGATAAAATTTATGTCCAAAAAAATATGTCATAACTGGCACACAACGACTGATATCTAGGATAAATTATTTCATTTTTTTAAGATTACATATTTGGTGGAATTTTCTATAGATGACCCGCACCGTCCAATGGTAGGTCGCACCAATGCTAAACCTACCATTCTAAGATCAATGGTTACCTATGAATTCTGATTAGTGCATCCACTTAAATTTTATTTCACATTATATGAATATTTCTATGATCATGCTATTAAAAACATAACAAATTTCAACAAAGCGATTCAAGGCATAGTGGGCCTCCGAATTGAATGTCTTTTCAGTGCCTGGTTTGGTAAATATCCCAAATAATCTCTATAAAAATTTGGGAAATTAGAGTCATTACACCATTAATATATATTTCTTCCATATGCTTTTCAACATAGATATTATATTGAATCTGACCAAATCTATTATGACGTGGAATAAAGTTAAATTTTTCTTCCATTTCCTCAACAATATCATGTCCTAGCTTCTTATATTCACGAACATTTTTTAAATGTTTGGTTTTTTAAATCTCTTCCCATATATTTATTCATATGGAGCCATTAGAATGATTTTCAAAATCAATTATTTTGTAATAAATCAAAACAAGAAACATGTTGATCTTATCTTCCTTTTACACCAAATGAGAAACCTCTAAATAAGTCATAATATACCTGTATTGTCTTCTCAAATTGAAAAATTATTTGGACGTCATAACTGAAAAAATTTTCCAATTGGGGACTTGTAATGAAAATTTCTATAAAACTTCGACCATAATCTATTGTAATAAATAGTTTTGTTCCGTACACCCTAACAAAATAACTAATGTATATCCTTGGATATTGATCAAGCTTGAACTCCCCCAAAATGGAAAAGAAATTTGAGGCCCTTTTTGGTTAGTCTACCACAACCCATATAGAAATAATTCATAGGTATGTCTATGAAATACCTAGGAAAATGTAAATGGGGATATATTCAAATTTTTATGAAGGTGTTGGTAATTGTTTCATTATTTCCACGAACTTTTTCCTCTCCACTTTCACTTGATGATATACTAGGATATTTAATTTCTACTCTGTGAGTGCCTAAATCAAAATGTACCACTAATAGTGATCTTGGAGAACTCAATACATCATCATGATTCCTGGGAGATTAAATAGCGTAATGTAATGTTAATTATTTAATATATTTTTATTTATTTTATTATTCATAGTAAACATATTCATTCCCCAAAATACACAAAAAATCATCCTGGAGTTTCAATTATGATGGTTTCCCTCTTCATATGGATTCCATCTTTACTCTATTTTTTCAATGTCGATTTAGAAATCATTTATCCTCTACATAATGGATAATTCTAAATGAAATTTGTATTCGAAATATTTTTATGATCATTTATGACAAACATGTACATCCTTTACTTATCTATGAATATCTTATACTTCTAAATGATCATCATTGATATGGTTATAAGATACTTTCTACATTTAGAATCTTTTACATTATTCACCCTCCCAGGATGGTAATGGAATGATTTTTCATAGTCCTCAATCATATCTATACATATTCACTAGATTGTATTATGATACATATTTGTGAATATCCATTTGAAGAGATTATGATATTAATAGTTTGTCCACTTCACCCCTAAAACATAATATTAAAAATTCATCAATGAAAAAATTACTACATATAGCTCCAGATCATGTTCTTGATAGTTATACTCATTGGATATCAACTACTTTAAAGCAGTAGATAACACATTTATTTTTTAAAAAAACACATGGTATTTTTAGAATAATCACTATATTACATGAATACTTCACGAAATGAGGATTACATGAGTACCAGTGTAGTGATATCACACTATTTCAATTCCCTGATGCTCTCTTTATATTCAGTGGTGAAGATAGACATCAATCTTATATATTTTATCTTTTCTATTAGGTTAAAAATGATTATTATTTCTGAAAAAATAATTTATAGTACCCAGATAGTCCATGGAAACTATATATCTTCATTACATATTTTGGTTTGGTCCTCTCATCAATCATCTTTGTGTATAATAGATCCACATATTCTCCTTTGTTGGCGATAACATTCCCCTATAATGAAACTTCATCAACCCATAAATTACATTTAAACTAATTTTTATATAGTTAAACCATTTATAATGTTAGTAGAACAATACTCAAATACACACCATGGTATTCCTTGATTTTGAATTATATCCAAAAACAACTAAAATAATGAACAAAATTTTTATAAGTTCATCTTTAAAGTAAATATTCATTAATTCCATTAATATTTTTTATAAATAGTGATATAGAAGAGAATAAAAATGAAATAATTGTGTACATACCTTGTATGAAATCTTGTGTTGTTAATATATTTCTTCATCAACCGTAATTGGTTATATCCCAACTAGAGGTCTACCTTTCTTCTGATGTTGATGATAATGTGTGTGGAGTACCTTGATATCCATTTGATTTCTTCTACAAGATCCCCAATAGAATCATCATTATTTTTCATTAGTCCAAAAAAATATCATTAAACGAAAAAGAGGTAAAGGAAAATATTTAAGAAAAAATATTTTCTCAAATCCTTCCCACTCAATAGATTCCATTTCCTTATTAGGAATCATTAGCTTGATTATTATCAAACACTAACCATATTCTCCCTTGTAATGTCAAATTACTCATGTTAATTTGTATTATTCTGATAAATAGAGGATATATAATATACTATAAATGATTTTAATCCATTGTTCAATGATGAAGGTATATAAAAATCCACTAAAAGTAGGATTCCTTAATTACATAGCGGAATTAGATAGTACATTCTATTTCATAGAAAAATGAGGAAATTTAATAATATTTAATTTATTATTCATAAATTGGGTTAGTTGATCCACTAAATCCATGAGGTTCATTGCCACCAAACCTATCATGTTTGGTATCTCATTAGGTAAATAATTATATTTCCCACCGCATAGATTGTTTTCAAGATTCTTCATACTTCCAACATTCACTCAAATAATGGAAAATTTGGGGGGATAATACTAATACCTGTACAAATTTAAAAGGGATCCAATGAAAATATAAATAATAACTTGTAATTAGAATGTTATAATAACTTATGAGTCTCTATATTTCAATATAGGTTGTCTAGGGTAATTTTTATAAAGGCTTTTGAATCCAACCAATCAATTAATTTTCTTCATAATGGTTCTGATTTATTCAATGAATATATTATAGCATATACCCCTTGAGTGAAAAAATAGGTCTATAAAATGTAACCATTGTCATGAACTAGTTACATGCTAATTTATTACCCAAAAAAAATCTTTTAGGGTTTTTTCTACTTAAAAAATCTCTACAAAATTCACATTCACTTGTAGTATAAAGAAAAATATATCATTTATTATATTCTATTCTCTCGATATGTTACAGAAAATCTAGGATATTTCCATATATATATAGACTATTCCCTATTGATTCTAATAATATATTCATATCAATATCACAAAAAATAACTCTACCTCTCTATGAACCCCAATATTACAACCCACTAAAATTAAATATATTATTACATTATTTTTAAATTCACTATCCAATACAAATAACCAAAGGATCCATAAGCCTAGTGTATTCCGATGAAACTGTATAATAATTATATTCATGAAACCAAAACAAAAAAATATTTAATCTCATTAATGATCTACTGAATCCATTTTAATATATAATACATTATATGATAACCTAAATAATAGGAAAAAAATTGGTAGGATATAAAATAGAGTAAGGGAATTATAATGAAAATGGATCCCACAATATGAGTTAAATAGAATAACATGATATCATAATAGACACGACACATTAATGATACCGTGGAGGATTGAAATAAATAAGATGGATTCATATAATTATTGGAATCTTATAGTAATATAATACATGACATCATTAGCATATTTTAATCATCAATGACGAGATATCATAAAATGGTCGACATTGTCTCAAAATGTAATAGAATTACTCCATAATTACTTAAATATTTTCCCAAGAGATGTAATAATTACATATTGAATGAGTGTTATATATGGGAAGACAAATCCTAAAATGATCATCCATATTTGTTCCAGAAATGTATCTCAAACATGAGGCCTCATAATATGGAAAACTCTTGAAATTAAATGGGAAACATAAAAATATTTAATAACAAAATTTAATATCATAATGATAACCTTAAAATAATTTTTCCAATCATTAGTGTTTGTTCATAGATGAAAAATAATAATATTCCATGAATAATAATGTCTAGTTTGATTGAGTGCCTGAAAAAGTTGGGTGATTTTATATTTGAAATGAAACGTTTAATTGGGGTTTCTGGGAAAAGGGTAATGATTCAATAAAGTGGTAAAAGAACATATTAATTTACATAAAAACATAAGAAAAATAATAATTACCATTATAAAATGTGATCATTTAGAAACAACATATGCATTAAAAAAATTTATAGAATAATATGTTAAATTAGGAATGAAACATAAAAGTTCACTTTAATCATGTTTCCATAACTAATGTTATTGGGAACGAAACCCTATTAAATTTATATCTCCAATGAATAAATGGAATAATAACTAGTTATATATTTGAAGTGAATATATATAAAAGTATTAAATTATTTTTTGAGAATTATATTTTGATGAATATAGTTTTATATGAAAATTTGATTACATAAAATAAATGTATGAGGTTAGGAATTCCCCTTACCCCTTGTAAATATATTGTCTGTACTTTTGGATATCAACAAAATAGTCAAATTAGATTTATTAATCACATTTTTTACATTATAATTAAACTATATATGATGTATTAAAATCATTGATGTTATTTTAGAGTCATTTAACTTTGATATTGTGTGTATTCTCACTGTCCAATTTTGTTCAATTCATGGTTCAAAGGTCCCATTATATTGTAAGTTATTATGAGGGACTTTATGATATTGTTCCCTAACTAGAGAAGTATAATTAATGATTTTTCATGTCATTATTTATTATTTGAGTGTTTACAAATTTAAAATGGTATTAAAATACACAATTTTCATAGACAATAAATGTTATCATTTTATTATTATTACAAATAGCCCATTTTTCGACCACGTTGAAGAAAGTTTTATTTAATCATATTACTAATTATACTTTCATTAATCAACCTTAAAAAAAATTGTGAAAAAAGTATCTTTACATAGATGTTGTGACAGATCATATTGTAAACATTAACATAATATCATTATCATATATTTACAATAATAGAATAATTATTTCATGTTGGATGGAGGAGATTTTACGGAGGTAGGAATGGAAAAATATTGAAATGGGAAAGTTGATATTGTTACCTCTTTTGTTTCAATCCCATAAAACCCCACATTTAACCTAGTGATGGTGTTATAGTGAGACCAATAATAGAAATATGTCATAGAGAAGATTGAAAATTTATCTATGAATAACATCTAAAATCTCCTAGTATTCTACGATGTGATGAAAATTGGTTGTGAGGGGTGGAATATATAAGGTGGGGAGTGGGAGACTTTTAATAAAAAATTTAATATTTTAATATTCTTTCTCAATACTATAAATACTAATTATTCTTGTGACTTAATATTATAATTAGTAGATATTATATTGAGATAATGGCTCTAACATAATCTATGATGTAGTTATTCATGTATTTAACTTATAATTTTGAATATTATGTTTTTCGATATTTTAATATTAAATAAAACATAAAATATTTAAAATATTTATGGTATTTATAATATCTCAATTTATTTCCATAGATTTTTTGGATTGTGATATTTTTGTAGGATAAATAATACCAAAATTTCCATATAATTTTTATCTTATTTTATATTTTTTTCCCATTGAAATGTGTGACCATTTTTTTAGTATATTTACACCAAAGATTTAATTTTCAATTCAATATAATGAAATTTTAGTGGTTCAATAATGTCTGTAATGTGAAGTATATAATACTACATTAATAAATATGACCAATTTATATAATAATTAGCTATGTTACATTGATAAATTTTTTAGACATTCGTGATTAATTAAGACAAATAGTTAGGGGAATGTGATAGGTCTTGGTGGGATACCCTATGGACTGGTATGGACATAAAAGGATTATTGTTGAAATGATTTCATGTTGTTCTATGTATTGTATGTGGTTGTCTTTCCATTTACGTCGCGTGATGTAGTTTTTTTGTATGGCCAAAGGATAGAGGGATGGTGTATCATTCCACTTTAGCAATGGATGATGTATGGAATGTATCAATTACAGCTTCTGAGAACTAGTGGAGTGGATTATGTGATATGTATTGATTACTATTTATTTACATTAAGTTAAATGATGGTGTATGTATGGATGTAAGTGGGGGCACCAATGGTGGTGGCCTATTATGTTAATACTCACACCCTACAAGTTCTCATTAGGATTCATATATATGTTATAATTTTGATTACTATAAATGGATTTTGAACAAGGTTTGGATCATAGTGATAAAGAGAAAGAAGTGGTTGCCTGGGATTGATGGAATGTCATTTTCTAGACGGGCTAGGTGGTTCACTGTTGTTAGGATAGTTATATTGTTTTTTGTTCATGTACATGTATGATCGACCCATGAACTATTATATTAACTCTTTTATTACTATAAGTGAATGTAGATATTTTCTTGTCATTAGAATGTGTATCTGTTATGGTAATAATTATTTCTAAAAATTTCATCAAATGTGATTAATTTATCTCTCCCAATGTTTTTTAATTATTAATTAAAAATGGAATTGTTTCCCCCAATAACAAAATACTTCCTTTCTTTTAGTCTGAATCCTTCGATGTATAGGGGGTGCACGTAAGGTCACATAGAAATTGATGAACTAATTATTTTTTTGAGTGAACCGAGGATGAGGGATGTCATAAAATTTTATCAATGTAATTTTTTGGTTAAAAAGTATCATCAATGATATAATATCCCAATATTTTAAAAATTATGATTAGCTAGAGTATAAAATGCACAACACTATTAATAATTGAAACAGAAAATATTATTATTAAAATATGACCGTTATAACCTTGACAATAAATTGGTGGGTATAAATAGTGTTAAATACATACTAAATATACATTTAAATAAATGAACTAATAAATAAATATTTATAGATTTTTTTATGAGTTTACCAATAAAATATAAGTAGATTTATTTTATTCTTTAAAAATAATTTTTTATCAAAAACGTTTTTAATTTCTTTTTCATGGTAAATATAATATTAAAATTTTATGATTTTAATAAATTTTATCTGATAAAATAATTATTTTTTTGAAATATAAAAATAAAAATTATCTTTCAGTGAAATTTTTGTATTATTTGGAAATAATAATTACTCATTGAATATTCGAATAGTAATGAGATTTATTGAAACTTGTATTTTCTATTAAAATAATTACAATGAAAAAATATAATTTTGGAATAGTTATCCAATTTAATAACATCATATATATTTTATATAATAAAAATTTTGTTTTTTTAATGATTTATATTATCACATTTAGTATAAAAACATTTTGTATTTAAAATAGTAATTTTTCTGAAAAATAGTTTTAATCTCATTTCCCCTGTTTAATTTTAAATTATATTATACAACATATGTTTTTTAGAATTGTGAAAAATTAATATATATTTATAATCAATGGGTCCATATTAGATAGATATGTGTCTTGTGTTTTTATTCAGCATGAATAGTAACCAAATAAATTATGTTGACATGGTAAAGGATAAATCGGTAAATTAAGGGTTAATTTGTTTAATACAAACTATAAAATGACTCTAACAATTGACTGAATTTTATTGGATAATTTCACCCGAATTTAAAAATCCAGGATTTTTTAATATATTACTTTTCCATTTGGATTTGATTAGGACCATTATAATATTTTATGTAAAGAAAAAAAAATTGACACACTCATGTTCTTAATAAATATAATTCTATTAACATGGTGAAAAAATAAAGACATGTTCTTTTTTAAATATTAGTGTGAAATAAAAGTTAGTTATCTTCATCATAATGATTTATTTTAAAATTTTAGTCAAGTAAAAATCACTTTAAATCCGTAGAAAATTCTCATGCAATAAATAATCAATTATTAGAGAAACTAAAATAAATAGTATTAAAAATAACAAATAATATAATATTTAACCTACATAAAATTATCCTTGAATTTTATATATTTATATTAGTTATTAGGGATTTAATAACAAATGTTTTTCATATTTAAATTATTTCATTATGTTATTTGTGTAAAAGTAATGAATAGATATATATATTTAAATAATTTTGATTTTATAATAAATAAAATTTTAAAAATTACATAAAATTTGTGAAACATTAAATTATTAAAGTTTATTTGGATATAGTTTATTATATCATAAATTATCCATTCATGTTAATTAATTTCATTCATAATATCTATAATGACAAAAAATCGAAAAACCATGAAATCGTGGAATCTTTTAAAATGGTTAATAGGGGGTTAAAACAAAATAAGATGCATTAAAATGATATATTGAAATTTCAAAAAACAATTGTATGTGACAATTTAGACTCATTATAATTATATAATCAAATATTATAAATTTTATTCATTTTATATGATAAAATTAATTTTTATTAAATTAATATTTTAAAAAATTCCAAGAGTTTCCCACCCTTATCTTATATATGGGTCCCATTTCATGACATATATTCACATTTTGAAACCCTTTTTTCAACAATTATCTTCCCAATTGACTTAATAAAATTATTATCCTTGTTATATATTCCTTATTTTGGGTGGAATATAAATATTTGAGGTATTAAGGTGTTAATAAAATGTGATTTTATTAACAAATATATAAAATTCATATTTCTATTTCTTTGTTGTATTATCTGTTATACGTCCACAAAATCATCATCAACCATGATTTAATAAAATTAAAATTTTCTTCTTTATCCTTGTAATTTATTATGTTCATAGTAAAACATATATCCATCTTATGAATATAATTTTCCATGTTTCATGAGAGATTTTTTAAAAAATTCATTGGGTTTTAAGAGATTTTATAGAAAAAAATTTTAACATATTTTTCATTTAGAAATAACATTTCTATCAAATGAAAATTGAGAAAATGTTATCCATTTATTGGGTTTTTATATTTTTCACATGACTAAAAAATTACTTATTTTTTACTTCCCTTACTTTGTAGTATATTATAATCTTGTATTTTATGTAAAAAATAATATGTTTTAAGGATGGGTATGGGAAAAAATAAATACAGAAGAAATTTGTTAATATTTTTCATGAAAAGTAATGTTTTCATCATTTATATGTCTTCTATATTTAAAAAAATGGATACTGAGTGGAAGTGTCCTCTTTGAAATATATGATATTTTAATGTACGATTTAAGACCTTATTCTTAAAAACTTTTGAATTCTAATCTTATGGTACTAGAATATAAAACTATAAATTTTAGGTCTTTATAGTTGAATTGGGAGAAAAGAGTTAAATTATTTTAGATTTTAGGTATAGGGCCCCAACATTAAAAGATAACTTAATCTTTTGATAATAAAATTAGTTGACTTTAATTCACATAGAGGATCTTTTTAGGTGTAGAGTTCTAAATAATTTTGCCATTATTAAAAAATATCATCCCATATCATAGAATAGGATACTATAAAAATAGTATACATTATTTCCACCAAATTAATCCCTTTAAAAATTATTTCTTATTTGGATAAAATACATATTGACTTCTTACTTTATATTACCCATCCAGATACCCTGTGAACGTATTTCAAAAAACAACAGATGAGAATAAAGAATAAATAAGGGATAAAATAAGGAATGAATTCATTATTCCATGATTATTTATAAACACATGAATTCATTAGAATCGTGACAACATCCTAGCAAACATAAATCATAACAGTAGCTTATGGCATAAAAAACAAACATACATTGTAACTTCCAGATCCACATAGGGAGTAATATTCAGGGTTATTATTGAAGTACCCATCACATTATATAATCCAAATCTATTAGTAAAATCCTTAATGATTACCTAATTTATGTCACCTAATTCATTTTAGATAAATCATGGACTCACCTACCATCTGTTTATCACGGATGCACTCATATATAAAAGAAGTTCCCAAGAACCATAACATAATAATAATGCATGAACAAGCATAAAGGAAAAATAGCATTTATGAATTGAAATAAAAAAGAAATAATTTCAATATAATTATAATTTAAATCCATTCTCATAATAATTTTCAATACCAAAATACCTAAAATGTAATATGGTATTTAGTTTTTTTTTAATATTACTTATTGTAGAAGAAGAGAAATATCAAATAATTATTATGGTGAAAGAGTGGCCATTGTTGGCGCAAATGATAAAAAATCCTTTAATTTTTCATTTTGTAAAATTATTCATAAAAAATATAACTTTCAAAATTTTTTTAATAAAATTAAATTTCAACAGGGTTGATTTTACACCAAATAAATTAAAGTCGTATATAAATCAAAATAAACCTCAATGAAAGGAGATTGAGACGAAGTTCCACACCTTGAGTCTGACTTGTCACATTCATTCATTACATTCATGAATAATAATATTAGGTTAACTGATACATTCATTATAAAATTTTTAATTTTAATGATTTATATAATATCTCTTATTACCATGTTATAAAAAATTATTTAATTATTTGAGTTTATATCAAAATATTTGTCGACGTTCCATACATGAGAAAAAAATTAACTATTTTAATGCATTTTATCAATGTGGTAATAATTCTATTAAATACATAATATTATTCATGATTTAAATATCATATATATCCATTATGTAAGTATTTATATTAGTCCATAACATTTTGATATACGAAATTAAATTCATCATTCACGGAGAAGGTAGGTCATACGTACACATGCACGCTACAATCATTTCATTGTCTTATTAATTAACAAAATACTAAATGAAAATAGTTATATTATAATTACATTATAATATATATGTCATATATATTACATATTTTCATTAATTCCAACATTTTTATGTTCCATATATTGTATGAATGAATTATATCAGATTGAGGGTGGGAGTGGTCCACACTTCCTCAAATTAATTTATCATATTTATACATTATGGAACGAATAAAGGTATGTTGTAAATAAAATATTACAGAATAATATGGTAAATATAATTATAATATATATCATATATGAATACATTTCCATCACAATGGCTACATTGATAGGTGGTATGAGAATATTGAACAATCACCATTTCATGAGGCAGTAGTTCACCATACACAGAAACAATATGTTCTATATCTATTTGATAGAGGTTTGTGTATGGTTAGGTCAAACACATAACATAATAAAATACATGTCTATTTGGGAATCTTTTTTTGTTAAAAATAATGGAAAATGATATGTTAGTGGGTTGTATAATGAAAATAAATGAAAGGATCTTGAGAGAATACACTAACATTAAATTTGGTAACTCATTTTAATTTCAGTGAAAATGATTTCATGAATCTCATTATTCGCAAGGTAAGGCTTCTAAAATAAAGTGAGTGTTTTCTGGGAGCTTATTTGTATATAAGTTTTACACACCAAGTGTCTTGAGATGTGTGAGGAAGTGGTTAGAGGATGTGGCTTTTTATAGGAGGGAGGAGGGGAAATTAAGGAAAGTCATGAAATATTATATTATTATAAATTTATTTTAGAATTATAATAGATAAAAAGTGATATATTTAGAGTATAAGATTTTTATGGTTCTATATGATCTCATACAATATGTTTTAGACATGATTATGTCACAAAATTGTCCTTATCTTTTAGATTTAACCGATACTTAAAAACAGTAACTCTTACAATATCTTCTTGTATTTCCATAATATATAGTAACTATAGTTACTATAAAATGCTAAGAGAACCTCACGTAGATCATTAGTGACATTTCAATAATTATAAATGTTATATAATAGAATCATGTATTTTTAGGACTATAATATCTTTTAATAAACATTTATTTTTTTAACTCATTTATGTCAATTTTTTCACTATTTAGTAATTGATTTCATTTAAAGTAATCAAAATATTATTATTTAAAAAAACAATAGTAACTCAAAAATAACATGTCCATGTAATCTAGAAAATTAGTGGATGGAATCCAAATGTTCAATGTACATTTATTTTAAAATTTATAAAATCATTTATTTGAATATTAAATTAATAAGATAATCACTACATCATCATTGTGTCGTAATTAAATTTGTTTATGTAATGTCTGAAAATAATTAATAAAATACAATGATTTAAAGATTATTAATGAATATATAATGAATATTTATAGTAAAAAATATTAGTTATATTACCCCACTATAAAATCATTTAGTAAATAGATTCATGTTTATGTTATATTTTACTTTACATTAATGTAATTATTATAACATCTCATTATCTAACACAAATTACCCCATGGGGTCCCAAAATTGACCTAAGTATGATAATGGTAAGAAAAATATCATCAAATAGAATTAGAAAACATGTTATGGTAGTTTTATTTTATTATAATATTTATTTTATACCTTTACTTACATGATTTACCCTTTATCAGTTTTGAAACAAAAAATTATTCAAATTGTTATTCATAATGTCCAAAAAGAAAAGGTAAACACTTTAACAATTTGTACCCACTGATTAAAAATATAGAATCCAATTTTTCTATTTCAAAAAACATCATTGGTAGAAATTAATTTAAAATTAATTTTCTTTGTCAAAACTAAAAATCATTCTTTTAAGAAGTATAAAATATAAAAAGATTGGAATGTGTTTATTTCCAATTTCAATATCAAAATACATCCAATGACTGAAATTGGATTAAATTATATAAAATTAATCAAATTTAACATTTATAAAATTTATTAGAACAATCTATAAAAAAATAAATTATATAAAACAGAATTTTTTATTAAAATGTAGTATTTATTACAATTCATAAAAATATAGATTTTGTTTGAAAAACACCAAAACATCAACTAAAGTAAATCTTGATTTCCCACATATAATTATGAATATTATTTTGAAAAATAAAATATAAAAAAATTGAAAAACTATATTTAATAAGGGTTCACCATAAAAAAGTTGTAAAATGACCTTCTAAAAATAGTAATGTATTTTATGCTTAAAATTGGATTCATTCTCATTTTAAGACTCTAAAATAAATTAGATATAGGTGAAAATATTTATAAAATATGTAAAATAATAATATATTTAATTCTATTCATTCCTATAAATACAACAAAGAAATTGCTTCCATTTATAATAATAATATTATGGTTGTATTGTTTTTTGGTATGACTTAGTGTTGTGTGTAACTTAAGATTTCAGAGAAACTAGTTATTTAATGTTGGGTACGCAATTTTACATAGTTTCTACTTTAGACTAAAATTAATATTTAATTTATATATATTAATATAAATGAAAATTTATTATTATATAAATATATGGGATGTTACATCCATCCCCATTTTTTGATATTCTTTCATCAAATTTTTTTTCACATATCAAATAATTCTGGGTATTTATCCCTCATATAATTTTCAGATTCTGATGTTTCTTTTTAAACCATATGGGTTTTCCAAAAGACCATTACCTGATGAATGAACTTATTCTGCAACAATTTTTCTCTATGGTCTATAATATGTATTGGACGTTCCTCATAAGAATGAATATCTTCCAACTGAACTACCTCTAGACTCAAATCATGATTTGGATCTGAAAAATACATTCAAAACTTTGGAACATGATTTTTTTTACCTGGGATAAAAATGGAGGTGAATCCACTATGTAAGAAACTGATCCCACATTCTGCAGGATTTCATAGAGTCCAATGAACTATGGACTCATCTTTCCCATCATAACAAAACACATCACACATTTCTGTGGTGAAACATTGAGAAAGACATGATCACCTACCTCGAAATAAAGATCCCTCCTATGGTTATCCTCATATCTTTTCTTCCTGCTCTGAGCTATCCTCATGTGCGTCATAATCAACTAAACTATTTTAGCCATCTAATCTACCAATTCAAGCCCCATAAACATAATTTCACCTACTTCATCCAATAAATCTAGTGTTCAAACAACTCTTTCCATATAATGCTTCAAAAGGTGCCATATATATACTAGAATGAAAACATTTATTATAAGAAAACTCAACAAAAGAAAGATTTAGATCGAAAATACCCTGGTAATCCATTGAACAAGAACATATCATATCCTCAAATGTCCTAAATGATCTTTCTCACTACCCATATGATTAGGGTTGAAAAGCTACAATGAAATTTAATTCAATTAAAACTACTTCTGAATGTTTTTCCAAAAATTATAAGTGTACATAGGATCACGACCAGATAAAATGGAGAGGGGAACTTCATGTAACAAGACAATATATTTAATATAATATTGAATAATTTTATCTAGAGACAATTTATCTTCAATAATATGAATGTATATTTATTCAATTGATCATCAGTAACCCATATTTCATTTTTACCTTGAGAAGTCTGTGGTGATCCCACTATGAAATCCATATATACATTTTCCCATTTCAACTCTGGAATTAGAAATGGATGAAGCATCCCTTTTGGTAACTAATACTCTGTTATAACCTAGTGACAAATTAAACATCACAATTTAATGTCTCCAATATCTCTTTTAATTACACCCCTCCATAATTACTCCCAATGTTTTTTTGTGCATCTTAGTGCTGTCAAGATAAACTAAAACTGGAGAAATATGAGTTTCTCATAACAAAACATTCTTCAACTGTGACTCAAAATTCACATAGAATATCTTCCCAAACCATAAAACATAGTCTTTATCAATATTAAATTTATGTAACACACCATTTTCAACCAATTCAACCTTTTTATGAAACTCACTACCTTCCATTTTCTCGTTCATTAATCTCTCCACTAGAGATGATTTAACGAAAACATATAATGAAAAAGTGATTTTTTTGTGGCAAAAAACATCCACGGAAAATTTCACCAAATAATAAATCAGAGGGTCACGTTCCTAAAATAAATTGGATAATGTATCATTAATTTTCTGACTTATATAATCAACCACTTTGTTCACTTTTCCAAGATTGTAATGAATTATGTAATCATAATCATTTATTAATTCCATCCATCTTCTCTGTCTCATGATAAATTATTATTGATTAAATATATACTTTTTACTTCTATGGTGTACATATATTTCACATTTTAACCCATACTGATGATGGAAACAAAATTTTAAGGAAAATAATAGCAGATAATTCCAAATAATGTGTAGGGAAAATAACTCATGAGTTTTCAACTGATGTAAATCATAAGAATTTACCTGGTCATTCTGCATTAGGACACAACAATGTGCTTTATACAAATATCAATATAGTTAACCAATTCAACATTTTTGGAAGGCAGATCCAAAAATAGATCATTGACTTATCATGTTATCAATTCCAAAAAATAGTTATCACATTCTTTTGTCCAGATGATATTAAAACCTTTTTAAGTTAACTTAGTCAATAATCTAGATAACCATTAATCAATTTACACAAATCTCGGTTAATATCATTCTAAACCAAAAAAAAAATTGAATCTCAGTTATATATGTGGGTCTTGAAAATTCTTCAAAAAAATTTGTTTTAGTGGGATCAACAGTTATTCAATATTTAGAGATAATTTGACCATGGAATGTAATTTGATGTATACGAAACACACATTCACCTAATTAAAAATACTATTTCTTTATGTTTATCGTTTTCAAGACAACTATTAAATGAATTTTATACGCCAATTACTTTTAAAACATTCCAAAATATCATTAATAGACACAGACACAAACATATCTAAGGACTCATGAAAAATGTATTTTTATAAGATCCATGAATATAGAAGGTGGATCAGTTAACCCAAAAGGCATAAATACAAATTCATAATGTCTATATCTAGGAATAAATGTGGTCTTCATAATGTATTCATCCATTACATTCAATGGATGGTACCTAGATATTATGTCAATCTTTGAAAAATACACAGCACCCAAGAGAAGGTCAAAAAATTCATCAACATTAGGAAAATTATACTTGTTATTAATAGTGATGTTATTCAAGGATTAAAAAAATGAAAAGTCACATTGGACCATTTTTTTTATAAAACAAGATAGTAGAACACCATGATGACATTCTAGGTCAAATAAAACCATTATTTGATAACTCCAAAAATTTATTCATTAACTATAAGTGTTCAGTTTGAGCCACATGATAAGGTGGTTTTGAAATAGCCATAGCATCAGGAACCATTTCAATAGTAAATTAAACTTCCCAATCAGGTGTTATACTAGGAAACACATCTAGAAAAAACATCAAGATACTCATTAACCACTAGCACATCATTAATTTAAATAGTTCTATTGTTTTCTACAATATATGAATGGTAACATTCAATTACATATTTTAATAGTTTATCATCTTCATGACTTGTTTTTAATAGTAAGGGATCATTCTTTTACACCAAATAAAATTATTTCTAAAAAGAAAACTTTTTAGCTCTATTTTCAATCATAGAATGATAAATGGAAATCCTATTCATAACCAAAATAACATTAAACTATGAAATAAGAAAAAAATGGTTATTAGGATGATACCTTCCACAGATAAGGATAATAAAGTTATTATTATTTCACTTTTTATTAATATTTCCCACAGGTGTTTTTACCACATTGTCAAGATTCATTTCTAGATATATAATTCCCAATTTACTAGAAAATCACTAAGAAAGGAAATAATTTGTAGACCTGGAGTCTAACAACACATTTTCATAATCTTAATAAACAAACAAAGTACTTGATACTACTTCATTTGGTGGCCTAATATCTATTGATGTGGTTACAAATGATTTCACTTCCCCTTTCATCATATTGTCCGACTTCTTTCCACCTTGGGATTTCTTCTTCCGAAAATAAATTTCAAAATAATCCATCTTGTTTCACTTAAAATATTTTACTGAATGGGAATCATATTTTTTCCTCGCACTACCCAGATCATTTTTATTAATGTTATGAGCCTTATATCAAATTTTACAACATCATAAGAACATACCTTAATTCAAAAACCATTAATAGTGTGACATTTACAAAAAATTTCAGATACTATAATCTATATTTTCATACCATCATACTTTATTTATGATATCTTCCCTCTTATCTTCCACCTGGACATTTAAATATTTTGTTTTTAAAGAATAACTAATCACAATCAAATTCAATTTCCACCTTATCCTCAAGTAGAAAATTCATTTCATAACATTTGAACTCACTAGAGTCTAATATCATTCAATTATAAGGATATATACTAGACTAAAAATGATTTAATATACTATCAAGATCATGTATGAAATTGGGAGTATAACAAGTTGGTCGAGTGAATTTTTATTCATAAGAAACCATTGATTCATCCCCCATCCTCAATTCCTAGAATTGTTTTTCAATCCTATGTCAACTAGAGATAGGAAAATATTTCACAAGAAACATTCCTTTAAATTTATCCCAATTATTTGCATCAATATCCTTAGTATCCCTAGTATTTTTAACCACCGAACACCACTGATCGAATTCAAATTCAAAACGGTAAACAACATGACTAACATTTGGATGTTCTGAAAACAAAAAAACATCAAAAATAATTTTTAGGGATTTAAAACATATCAGATAGAACAAGGTAAAATGATCCTTCAAATGATGGAGGACATTACCTCGTGAAATGATCCACTACTGACATGCTCCTCAGAGGTTGATCCGACTAATCTCATTCATGGATACCATCTCCATTTATAGCATGAGTCAACTATTCCATCACTATAACAAATTGTTCTGTTCCCATTCTTACCATATCTGGTTGTTGATTTGGAAGTATTTTTTCCTCTGGATATAGTCCCAGCTCAACTGACCTATTTCCTTTGCGGAAAACTATTATGAAAATACATATCATTGATAAAGAAACTTTGTAATCCTAATATGCTATTTCAATTTGACATTAAGGTAAAAATAATTTATTTATATACTATTACAACATCCTAACCCTTAATGTTTTCTAAACGGTCCATTTATACACACTATAAGGCCCCAGTGTTAAAAAATTACTTAATCATTAGATAATTCAATAATTTGACATTAATTCACATTGATGATATATTTAGGTTTAGTGTTTTAAATAATTTGACCATTATTAAAAAAATCATCTGATAATCATACAAGAAGATACTATGAAAACATTATCCATTTATTCCACTGGTGAAAACCCTAAAAAAATTATTTCTTTTCAGTATAAAAAACATCTTGACTTCTTCTTTTATCTTATTGGTCCTTATACCTTGTAAAAAAATTTAAAAAATCCTAGTATGACCATAAAAACTATGTAAGGGATAAAATAAAGAATGAGAACATTAGTCCATGTAAATTTAAAACCCATGAATTCATAAGAATCATGAAAACATCATAGAAATCATAAATCTGAAGGTTATCATTCATAATCCATAGCATAATTAAATTGTATCTTCCACATCCACATAGGGAGTATCCTTCGTAGTTGTGTTTGGAATACCCATCATAGTATATTCCCTAAATATCATAGGATAAAAAATAATTTGTACCTCTATCATGTTACCCAATTCATTGGAGAACTATCATGAGCTCACCCACCCTCAGTTTATCACATATCTACCCATATACAAAAGCAATTCTTAAGAACCATAACATAATCATTATGCAGAACATAAAAAATGGAAAAATAACATTTCCACAATGAAATAATAAGAAATCATTACATGGTATTTATATATCCAATAAAATCTCAAAACTGTTTTCATTAAAAAATAACTAAAAACTTATATGGTATTTAATTTTCTTTTTAAAAATAATACAGCCTGCATTAGATGAAAAATATCAAATAATGCTTTCAGCAGTGGAAAGTCTGTTGTCGTCGCATACATTAAAAAAATTATTTTTTAATATATTAAAAAAATCATAAAAAAATATTCTATTTGAGAAATATTTAATGAAACTAATGTTTATAGGGGTTTATTATACACCATAAAAACGTAGTTTGTATATAAATAAAAATACGCCTCAATGAAAGGAGATTTCGACGAAGTCACTTAACATGAGTCCGACTTGTCTCGTTCGTTCTATAGTTTCTTAAATAATAATCATAGTATAATTTATATTTTATTCACAATTTTTTTGAATTTAATTATTCATTTTATATCACTTATTACCATTTTGTAACAATTAGTTAATTGTTTTAGATCGTATCAGATGTTTTTTTTGAGGATTGATACATTAGTAAAAAATGAACTTTTTTGATGCAATGTATCCATATGTTCATAAGTCCATTATCATCAAAATATTATTCATGATTCAAGTATCATATATATTCATTATAAATGTATTTATAATATTCCATTACATTTAGTGATTATAAATGAAATTCTACGTTACAGAGACAGTAGGCCATCCGTACTCCTGAAGGCTACATTCATTTTTTTGTCAAAATAAAAGAATGAAATTTAAATGTTACATAAGTATTTTATAAATATAGTATAGTATATAGGTTATATATGTTACATAGTATCATTAACTCCATCATTTATACTATTCATTTATTGTATGAATGAGTTATATCACATTGAGGGGGCATCAGTCCACACTTCCTCAAATGAAATTATCATATTTAATAATTATGAAAATCATAAAGGTATGGTGTATATAAGAATTTACAGAAGAATATAGATAATAAAAAATAATATATATCATATATAATTATATTTCCATTATAATACCCACCATGGTAGGTGGTAGGTGAAAATTGAACAATCATTATTTCATAATGTAGTAGTTCGCCATACCTAGAAAAAATATGGTATATATACATTAGATCAAGGTATGTTTAAGGGTAGGTAGAACCCTTATCAGAAAAATACAAGAATATTGGGGATATATTTTTTGTTATATAATAATATAAATGAATGTTATGGGGTTGGATAAAAAAATTAATAAAAGATGTTTGATTGAAGGCATTACCACTTAATTAGGTATCTTGTTTCGATTTGAGCAAAAAGGGTATCTTGAATTGGCTTATTCCAATGTTAAGGATTCTATGAGGAATTTTCGGATTTTGGGAGCGTATTTTACCAATCGTTGGATGGGACAAGGGGCTTTAGATATGTGAGGGTAGAAGTTCTGTCCTATTATAAGGGGGATGAGGGGAACGTTATGAAAATCATGTTTCAGTTCCTCGATCATGGAAATGTATATTCTCATTTATGTTTTGTTTTGAATTTAATTTTCTGGTTAATTAAGTGCTTTTCCAAGTACCTAAAGAGGCTCAGTTGTGTTCTGAGTGTTCAGGACAAGAAAAAAGTTGAAAAAATGGAGTTTTCTGGGTTGGATGCATGGTCTGTGCATGATTAATGCTGACCGTACGGACATACCAGGATACCGTGAAGGATGTGAGATTTCAGACAGTGTCCTTTTTCACTATTTTCTAAACCATGTGGGTAAACCACGAAACCACGAAACATTTTAAAAATTACAATTTTTGCGACTCCTGTATTTTAATACCCAACTCAAGATTTCCACCCATTTCTTCCCTTTTCACCCTAGGAATGAACCAAATCCCCCAGGATCTCCAAGAGATTGATCTACCTAATTTCTATGGAACTTTTGATGCCAATGGTTTCAGATCAAAGCTCTAGGTAAGGCTAATCTTATCCTTACTTATCTTCTACATTTAGGGTTTGTATCTTCTTCTCCTCTCTTTCTAAAGCTATAAAACCCAACTCTATGGGCGATATACTTATTGAAACCTCAAATGTTGGCTGAAGTGGAATCCAAGAGCTCGATTAATTTCCCTTTCAACCACATAATTGATATAGGTGGTCTAAAAGTTATATTCCATGGTTTAATTGTGGATTTGTGCATGAATGGTTTTGATCTTGGGGGTCTCTTGGTATGCTTTGATCACCCATGGATTGTTTAGGTTAAATAGTTATTATAAAGGTATACAAAAACCATAATGATCCCCATGGGGTGTGTAGAGGGTGATGAGACTAATATAGGACCACCCATGGGGTGTTCCAACAATACCGAACCTATGGATTTGTAATGAACAAGTGAGATTGTTGTTAGTTATGTAGAGTCATGATAAACATGTTGATGTGTTTGATTGTATTGAAGTAAAAGCTAGGTGATGTACCTAGGCATAGTAATAACCAAAGCTATATTGAGTTAGCATATAAATGATTTAAGATCATAATGAAATGTATTATGATCCATGATATAAATCCTAGAGAGTAAGGCATAATGAACGAATCCTCGTGAGATAGGAACAATTATTCAATTGAAAGTGAGATAAGCATAATAAAAGGTGGAATCAAGATATGTGGCTATGTTATGTGAAATGTGGTATCATGTTAATGGGTTTTGTCATGACATTAAATCTTATGTTATTTTAATGATTTATGTTTTCCTTGAAAATTGGTTGTGATTTTGGGTGAATGGTTGATGGATTTACATATATATATAATTTTTACATGGCTTGGTAGAGTGGGGTATTGACATGAGCTTCTATTCCCATAGGTCAAGTTGGACTGAGGATCTAAGTTCCATCCCTACTGCATGGGTTAGGGAAGGGGATTGGAGCTCTATTTCCCAAATGGCTACATCCACCCAGACTTAGGCTTCGAGGTGATGATATTGTTTATATGGGGAAGTTAGTCCTTGAATGTCTGGATAACAATGTGTTTCCTATTGAATTTGATTGTGTACATTAAGCATGTGTAACTTGTTGTTCTTGATGAACCAATGTTAAATATGTTGTAAAAGGTATGTAATGGGAAAATTGAAGAAACTGCATGATATGTAAATGGTAATAAATTTTGGTAATGGGCCTAAACCGGCTAAGGTAACATCATGTTTTCCAGGTAATATAGTAATCATTTCCCTTTTTCATGCACATCTTATTAAACAAGATATTTTATAGACACCATTGTTGGATGCCTTTTGTGTAGTACTCACTCCCTGCATGGCTGTCATTGGTTACCCGAGCAGACATAAAGTTTTCAAGCCAGGAGAAGGGCAATGTCCCATGCTAGGAAGTTGGGTTGGAATGGGCGTACATGGAGGATGAACCGAACATGGTGTTGGGACCAATATGGGTATATTGTAGTCTATTTTAATTTTGGGTTTTGTTCATTGTTTAACTTGTTGCATGGCATTGAATCTATTCTGTTGGACATGGTTGCACCCTGTTGGGGGAATCGTTGTTTATGCATGCTCTGGTAGTCTTTGTTATTATTCCTCTATTTTTTGTATCTTCTGTTGGAGATTACTCTGATAAATAGTTTTTATAGTCACCCCAATTTACTATTTGGACCCCCAATTCTAGTTGGAAGCCTTTGGAGTACATGGAGGCATGATTAAGGTCATTTAACCACCCGTCTCGGAGCACTGGTATAGTGTATTCAAGGTTGGTGATGTTACAAAAAAGTATAAATGGGTGGTTTTTCTTCTCCTTATTCGGAATCTTATTATTTGGAATGGTAGACAAGAGTTTGGATTTGTTGGTCCTTGGTAATGATCTTGTGCATAGGAGTAACTAACCCATGTATGAGGGAATAACCAAGTCACTCAGTGTGGGAAATGTGGTTCATGATTGTGTGATGATACAGTTGATGATATTTCCCCATTTGGTGATGAACATGTTTTCTGATGTTATAGTTTTATGATATTTTTTGTGGCCTCAGTGGAATGAGGTTGTGAATTCATGCATCATTATAGTAACCTATAGAGTTAGGTGACATGATTCGTGGTAGGCACACACGGGTTGGGAGTGAGATTCATGAAATATAGAATGGACATAGCATCATGGTTATTAAAAAGAGGGAAAAATTCTTCAATGAAGCAATGAAAATTGGGATGATAAAAGAATGGTAAGTGATGATTAATGAAATATGTGTAATTAAGGGTTATTAATAAATGTAAAATGTTGTTTCTAACATGTAGTGTGAGCACTGTTGTTGTGTATGGTTGTTTAACCCTTGTGAACCATGTCCCATGGTTAGGATGGTCGGGGTGATGTTTTCAAAATGTTATGGTTTGTTGGGATAGATCATATAGGGTGGGTTTTTGTGTCTGGTGATGAACATTCATGTTATGAAGTTTTGGATGTTTTATCATATGTTTTTTAAACCTTGCCATCGGAAATGTAGAGAAATTACACCATGACATCGAGCGCAGGTTGGGAACAAGAGGATGTTGTTGATAACACTCCTCTAGTAGAGGAACAATAGAATGTGGAGATTCAGGAATGTAGAGAAGGTATGTTTAGAGATAATTTGGTTTATTTTAGGAAAATTATGGATTGAGAACTAGAACGAGCTGCACCGAGTATGTTTGAGCATACCACTAGGTTTTAGTTGCAGCACCCTCCAACCTTTACCAGAGAGGGTGGGCTAGAGGCATCAATGTTCTGGATAGAATCTTTCCAAAAAAATACTTGATCATCTGTATAATCCTATCAGTAATAATGTCAAATTGGAAAAATATATGTTGTGGGGCCAAGAAAAGTGTTGGGTGGACATCATGGATCAGGATGGGCAGCCTAAGGGGTTGTTGTGGAATGATTTCCATGAAATTTTTAGGGGGAATTTTTACCTAGAGACATTGAGGAAAGAGCATGATCAAGAGTTCATGATCCTGAATCAGGGATCAATGTCGGTGATAGATTATTCTTGCCACTTCATTGACCTATGACTCTTTATAACCACCTTGGTGGGGGTGAGGCAGTATCTACGAGGCATTTCCAGAATGGGATGAGACACAAGATCATGTCTCAGATGAATATATATTGAACAATGCGGTTGAAGAGGTATTAAAATAGCTGTTTATATCTTAAGGGAATGTAAACAAAGCATTAGGTAATGGGACTATCCTTCCAGCGGGGTAGACAAGTGGTGCAGCTTCTGAGGTCTGGAAGCATCATTTTGGATGTTTTCAGAAAGGCAGAATGGTGAAAGGTGGTCAAAATAGTAGGTCATCCTCTCATGGTAGTGATGATATGTTCTTATATCTTTGTGGAAGGATAAGTCCCGTGTGTGGCCAGTGTCCTCAACCTCTAGTTGAGTTTCAGTTGTGCAGTAGATTGGGACACATCCAGAGGTTATATAGAAACTTTCAGAAGGTGAGCATGGATGTTGGTGACTGGAAAATTCAAAATGGTGGAATAGGATCAGTAGATCCATATCAGAAAGGTAGTTTGAGTTTCACTAGCCGTACTAGTAGGGGTGGTGGATGTGGAACTCTGGGGCTGGATCACCCGTGTCAACAGGGTAGTGTATCATAGGGTACACTGGTTAGAGCCCAAGGTAGTGTGGCCGGTTAGCTTCATTTCCTTTAGTCTACACCTTGTCATGGAGAAGTTGGGACATCGACTGTTCAAGGTACAATCCATATAGATTCTATGCTTTCTAGTTCTTCGTTTGATACTGGTAAAACACGACCTTTTATTTATCATTAGTATGTGGTAGAATTATGTTTTCTAGTGTTGAATGTGTGTGGGGTTATATCTATTGAAATATATTGTGTGTAAGAAGGGAAGATATCAGTCAGTGTTAGGGATGTGCTCTAGAAGTTGGTGGGTATCATTTCCTATGGGACTTGTTCATTTTTGAGAGTCTGGGAGTTGACCTAATTTTGTGTATGGAATGATTGGTGTATTATCAAGTGCACGTAGACTATTACCATCACAAGGTATCGTCCAGGTCACACGAGTGTAACACTTATGTCCATCGTGGAGAGTGAGATGTTTGACCATGTCGTGCAAGACAATTTTGTCAGTGTTTGGGAGGAATCATGGCTCTAGAAGATTGTCTTGTTCTTGATGATGAACAAGGGGAAAAACTAATCTTCCATCCTCTAGTGGATCAGTTTCAAGATGTGTTTCCCAAGGATTTCAAAGGGTTTCCACCTGAGTGAGATGTTTATTTCATAATTGAGTTTCTTCTGGGAGCGGAGCTAGTTTCATTCCTCCATACCAAAAAGAACATGTAGAACTCTAGGATATATAGTATCATCTTGAGGAGTTGGATTTTAAGGTATTCATACATTCTAGTACGTCTCCTTGGGGATCTCCTGTGCTTTTTGCAAATAAGGATGGTGGGTCGTTAAGGTTGTGTGTTGATTAATAGAAGTTCAATACGATGATGGTGAAAAAAGGTACCATATTCCCCGAATTGAAGACCTATTTGACCAGTTGACAGGTGATTCAGTTTTTTCTATGATTTATCTGACATCAGGTTATCACCAATTGAGGGCAATGCCTTGTTACATACCACTAACACCTTTTTGGAGTCGGTACATGTTGTTTAAGTTTGTGGTGATGCCTTTTAACTTGACCAACACACCTAAGATGTTCTTGGATTTGATTAATTGAATCTTTTATCTTTATCTAGATTAGTTTTTAGTTTTCCTGGTTGAAAACATTTTGGTGTACTTGAAAACAGATGACAATCATTTCCAACATCTTGTCGTCGTTCTGAGTACACTAAGAGAGCATTGACTATACCCTAGGATGTCGAAGTGTAAACTCTATATTGGTGATGTTTGTTTTATGGGTCACAACATCTCTAAGCAAATTGTTTCTTTGGATCCATAGAATATCCATGTTTTCATGTCTTGGGAGTAGCCCAATAGTGTTTCAAATGTTCAGAGATTTATGGGTTTTGACATGTATTATTGGAGGTTCATCTAGGATTTCTCTTACATGGAAGCACCATTATCAAGCATGAAATAGAAGGGAATAATATATGAGTGGTATAAGCCTTTTTATAATTCCTTTCATGAGTTGAAAAATCAATTGATGACCACACCAATCATGATCAAATATGAGCTAGGTAGGAAGTATGACCTATTTTGTTATGTGTCCAGTATCGGGTTTGGGGATGTGTTGATGCTAGATAAGCGGGTTTTGGAATATGGTTTGATGCAATTGAGACCACATTACAAGAATTATCCCACTTATTATCTTGAGTTGGCTGTAGTAATGTATTCCTTAATGTTTTGGAGGCACTATTTTGTTGTGGGAATAGTTCATAGTGTTGACCAATCACAACATTCTAAAGTATATATCATCGTCTTGGGATTAGAATCTTCATCTACGATGATGGGTTGAGTATCTCTAGTATTTCGACTTTGAGATGGTATATACAACAGGGAAATAGAATAGTGTTGTAGATTCTTTGAGTCGAAAGGCTCAGAGCCTGTGGGTTCACAAATCCAGCATCGAGTGTAAGGTGATGGATTTGTTCGCTGAGATACGCCTGGAAGAGTTGGATGAAAACAGTCAGCCGACTCTTGCTTTAGTGGCGGTTGAGTCGAAGATTTTGTGTCAAGTTAGGGATTGTCAGCTCCACGATCCAAAATTATTGGCCTTAAAGGAAATAATTAAAGGTTGGGAGACACCTTTTGACTGGGTCATCACTGTGGATGGGTTATTTGTGTTCATGGTCATGTGGTTGTGATGGTATTCATGCGAGAAGAGATGATTCATGAGTTACATGCATCAAAATGGGAAGTGCGCCCTAGTTTTACCAAGATGTATCGTTATCTCCACATATGGTTTTGGTTTCCAGGAATGAAAAATGATGTTGTGGGATTTGTGGCATGGTTCCATACCTATTAGTAGTTGAATTCCAAGCATCAAATCCCAAGTGGTTGATTACATCCATTTACCATTCCAGAATGCAAGTGGGATGATAGGAAGATGGATTTTGTGGTGGGTATTCAGACGACACCTCAGAAGAATAATGAAATATAGGTGTTTGTGGACCGGCTAGTGAAATTTGCTCATTTCCTAATGAATTAAGAGACATACAAAGTTGACAAGTTGGGTGAGTTTTATGTTCTAGAAACATTACTATCACATGGTGTACTGTGGAACATATCATTATCCCTATTTCACATATTACTTATAGAAAGGGTTGGATAAGTCACTTAGTACTCAGGTGATTTTGAGCACATAATTCCACCTAGAGACAGATATGCAGTCGTAGTATACAATCCATGTGTTAGAAGATATTTTGACAGATTGTCTGTTCGATTTTGGTGCTTCCTAGGAGATGTATCCATCTATTGTGAATTTTCCTAAAACAAAATTTTTTTAGGATATAGTTCAAATTCAACCATTTGAGACTCTCTTTGGGAGGTCATTTAGATCTTTTCTTTGATGGTTAAAGAGAGGTGAAACTAAGCTATTGGGACTGAGTCTCATGCGTGAGACTTTAGAGAATGTTGAGTTGATTTGAAAGAGGACGGAAATGGATTAGAGTAGGAAGAAGTCATATATGGATCAAAGGCAGAGAACTCTTCTGTTTCAGGTGGGTGATAGTGTGCTCCTACAGGTGTCACAACATTTTTCTCACTAACGGATTCGAAGGAAGGGAATGTTGGTGACCATGTATGTGGGGCCTTTTGAGATAGTGGAGAGGATCAGGATGGTGGCATACCGATTGTCTCATCCACAGATTTATAGTGGGATCCATGATCTTTTTCATGTCTCACAGTTTAGGAAATATCAACCTATCCCATCTCATATTACAAATTTTGCTGATGTTGATCTTGAGGCAGATGCGTCCTTAGAGGAGAATCCGGTTTGTGTGGTGTATCCTGGTGAGAATTTCATGCGGGGGATAATATGTTCCATTTGTGTGAGTACTCTTGCATCATGGGAATGTTTAGGAATAATCATGCGAGCAAGAATCAAATATATATGATCAGTGGCCCGATCTCTTTTCTTTGTATGTCAAATGATCCTTGGGAGCTTAGCTCGAGGACGAGTCATTATAAGGTAGGGAGGTTGTATAATCCCAAATCAATGAAATGAATTTTCTATTATATATTTTGGTTTGAATTCATTTTATTCTTATGTATTTTCTTACCAAAGAACATAACGAGTGTTGGGGGGTTTTTATGGGTTCGAGACATGAAAATGAAGAAAAATGTGGGTTTTTGGGTAGGTCGCACAGTATGTGGAAGGTTAGTGATAACCGTGTGGGAATCCCAGAAAACCATACAGGAGGTGGGATTTAGGATAGTGGCATCTGCCTAGTTTGTTCTTCTATTGGTGAACCATGCGAGTAAGTCATGTGGCCTAAAAACAATAAAAAAGTATAAATTTTTCCAGACCATAATTTTAAAACCCAACATGGTATTTCATCCCATTTCACCCCTCTTCATACTAGGATCAAACCAAATCTCTCAAGATATCTTAGAGATCGATCTCCCTTCGTTCTATGGAATTTTTGGTGTCGTTGGTTGTGGATCAAATCTCCGGTTAAGCCTAATCCCATACTTTCTTCTCTATTAATTTAAGGGTTTGAAAATTTTTATCCTCTCTTTCCAAAGCTCCATTACCCTACTATTTTGGTGATATTTAGGTTGAATGCTTCGAAGTTTGGTTAAAGAAGAATCTAATGGCTCTATTAATAGTATGTCCACCCATAAAATAGTTGTTGGTGGTCTACATGGTATATCCCAAGGTTTAAATGTGGATTTTTTCATGTGATGGTTTGTTATTTGATGTCTCTTGGTATGTTTTGACCACCCATGGAATTATTTGATAAAATGGATTTTATGATGGTAAATGGACGACATCATGATCCCCATGGGATGTTTTGATGGTAATGAGAGCAATCTAGGGCCATGAATGGGGTGTTTCGACTCTCCCAGACCTCAGTATTTTTTTATAAAAACGTGATATTTTGGTTTAGTTATGTAGAGACATGATAAAAAAGTAGATTTGTTTTATTTTATTTAAGTAGAAGATTGGTGACACAAATTCTCTTAGCAATAACCTTAGGTACATTGGGTTTAAACGGAAATGATAAAGACCATATTGAAATGTATTATGAGCCCTATAATGGAGCCTAGAGTTTTATGAATAATGAATGAAGACTAGTGGGATATGCACAATGAATGAATGGTTAATTATATAATTATAATAAAATGGTGAATCAGGCAATGTAGATAAATGGTGTTAAATGTGTTAACATGTTAATAGGTTAAGTCATCGTATTAACTCTCATGTTATTGTTATGATTTATGTTTTCCTCATGAAATGGTTGTGATGTTGTGCGAATGGTTGATGGATTTAAATATATATATATAGCATGTGAACATTGCTTGGAAATGATGGGTATTGACTAGAGGTTCTACGCCCACATGTTGAGTTGGACAGAGGCTCTAAGCTTCACCCCTAAAGCAAGGGATAGGGAAGAGGACTGAGGCTCAGTTTTCATAATAGTTGCATCCACCAAGACTGAGGCATCGTGTTGAAGATATAGTTGACATGAGGAAGTTAGTCCTAGTGAGATAGGATAATGGTGTGATTCCTCATGCAAGTGATTGTGTTCTTTATGACCTTGTAACTGTAATATTTGGTGTCCTAGAACCAACTATTTTTACTTTGATTACAAGGATATTTACCATATTATTACATATTGCTCATTATTCATCATTAATATGATTTCATAATGTCCTAGAGTATTTGTTGCATTGATAATGTCATGAATGTTCCCTGCTATGATGAGAACATTGAAATGATATAACAATATTTTTAAATACAGTTCTATGGTTGGTTGACAAGTTATGATGGGGCACATAGCATGCAGACCGTCAGGTGTGATTACTCATAAGCAGATGGGACTTCATCTCATGAATTTCACACTTGGTAATATCTTATATAAGATATTATGAGAACAAAACCGCTAGTAGGAATTCCAGATGTTTTGGTGTCATCAAATATTTCTATCTGCGAGCATGTGTAATGATCCTTAGACTTTAAAATTATCATTATAATATGTCACGACTTACGCAATATTATTTACTGAGTAAAACCATCATTTAGAGAGTTGGAGGGATGTAGGGTACATTGCGTGCATGACAAGTGTCGTGATATTAATGGATAAGTCGAGGAAGGATTTTTCCCTTCCATTTATAAAGGTTGATATCTCGTCCCATTGATTGAAATAGAACTGTTGCGCGAAATTCAATGGCCATAGTGTAACGTCAAGTTTATTTCAGGTAGTCAAAGAACGACATATCAAGCATAAAAGTAGATATCACAATCATGAAACCTAATTGATGAGATATTGCGACAAAGGGATTATATTACACAGTGAGCATTTGTATGTGGATGTCATTTTTGCACCTTTACGTTCTTTCTCATGGGTGGGTTGACCAGTTTCTAGATATTACTCATGGACTTTAGGAAAAACCTCCAAATGAAAAGGAGAAATAATCCTAAAGGGTCACACACTAAGTGTTTTTGGAGGTCATGGTAAAATTCTATTTGAATTTAATTAATAAAATATATATTAATCTCAAGACGATTGAATAATGTTATTCATGTTATAATGACCACATAAATTAATGAAATACATTTATTTATTTTATTGAACATTTAATAAAATTTGATGTACTAGTTATTAAATTAAATATTTATTTAAGAGAATGAATTATTTATTTATATATTCGAGTGTTCAATAAATAGATGTGGAGTTCGAGCAGAACGGGGTCTGTCCGGTTTTATAATAATTATTTTCATTATGATAAATAATTATTTAAATATTTGGAAAAAATTAAAATAATGCTTCTATTATTTTATAATGTGGAATTTTATTTATAATTATGTTTTGGAAAATTTGGCAGACCATAAATAATGACGCAGATTTATTATTAAATGAATGGGGTTTCATTAAGTTCAGGAATGTATTTAATTGTTTCTATGCAATTAAATATTGTAACTTAAATTCCATGTATATATATATATGCAAGTATGCCTATTGTTCCAGATACCACACCACACACCGGGTGAATTGAGAATTGATGAGACAAACAATGTCTCTCTTGAATCCTCTTCTCTCCCCTCTAAAGAATGAGAGATGTTCTTCAAGGCTGAAGAACAAGATATCAAGAATGACTGACACAAGACACTCACTTCTCCATGCTGGCACCCGGGGAAAGAGCACAATCGATCGGATGCCTTCGGAGCACGTGGGGATCACCGCTAGAGGGATTATAGTTTGGATCCTTATAAGTGCAATGAGATAATGTAGAAGGGTCATTCCAGATGATCAATATCACTGAAGAAGAAAAATACCAAAGATACATATATGATTTTACTTTATGAAATTTAGTAAATTAATTATAAACCTGATTTGAAAGATCCTCAATAATGTTTTTGGCCTCTTTATTATTTACCTAAATATTTCGTAATAATCTAGAGAGACTAGAATTCATCATTGTATTGATCCTGGAATAATCTTTGATAATTGTAAAAATCAATTTTGGGACCTACCCCAACCACTCTTCCACTGCACCCGGAACTAACAAGTGGTATCAGAGTGGTTACATCATAGTTTATAATTATTTAAATATTTTTTAGATGAATTATCCATTTAATAATTTAGTTGATGCAATTAATGTTAATTGTTCATAAAATATGAATCTTGATATTTATTCCTCCTTTTTTGTTTCTTATTCACCTTACAAAAATGATCTTTAAATTTAATTTTGATTAAAATAAAATTGAGGATCTCATCTGGAGGTGTCAATGATTCCTAGACATGCGACACCAGAACACACATAATGTATTCAGTAATACATGATGTGTAGTTTTGATTCAATGCATCAGACCGGTGTGCCAAACCAAGCCTTGTGTTGGAGTCTTTATTATACATAAATGACTCTGTTTGTTGACTAGGAACAGGTGGCACACAGTTTTAATATTACACACTATGTGGCCCAATGGAAACGACATGTAGTCCCTTCGAGTATGGGTTTGACCGTGTAACTCGTACATGGCTTGCTCGGCTGGAGACCGTGTAATGAGGAACTACAGTGCATGTGGACCACTAGTCACACCGTGTACTCCAATGATTTCAGAAGCATACTCACACGACGTTTCCCAAGGAATGTACTTCAGATAGATGGTGGAAAATAGAACATGTCATGTATTTGGAACTATACATCATGTACTCATCCAAATTACATAGATTTATTAAATTTTATTACTATATTATACAAACCATTGAGACCTATACCACTGTGTAGGTGAAAAGATGAGGCACAACATGTGATTGGAGTTTTATATATATGTGTTTAATTTAACATCTTTGTAATGTTCATTTTTTCTAATCGGGTTGTTATGAATAGGAATACACCAGGTTGGCTCCAAGGTACAATTTACGTAAAAAGATAATTTTAATTGAATTTATTTGTTAAAAATTATGATCGATGAGAATCTCACTAAAATTCATAAAAGGGATTAAGATAAAATGATTGATTAATTAAAGATGAAAAATAATTAATTCCAGCATTATTTATCTTATACAAGAATGATTAATGAATTGATTTATAGTTTTATTTATGTTAAATATTGTTACATTTATCGATGATCATGAGCTAGACCAAGACCTTTGTATGTGGATGGTTTATTTCAATTTATTTATTTGAATTAGTTTTTTTGTCCTACGAGCATTCTCTTCATTAATATGTAGGGCATGTGTGCTAAAGGTTTCTTTTATGTAAAACCTCTTTTTACCCCTCATGTACATGTGAGTTGAAATATGCATATGAAATGGATGTATGTAATGCCCCGACCCCAAAAGCCCAGAGTCAGTGCATTATTATATAACATTAGTGTGATCACAGAAGATCAAGTCTCGAAAGACCGATTTATTTAGTAGCCTTAGAAGAACTAGATACATTCACAAGGTTTACATTACATCATAAAATTAAAAACTACAACAACATTATTTCCATAGAAAACATTGAGATCCCTTAGAATATCCCTACAGGTCAGTCATAATATACATATTCGCATCCTGGAAAAATAAAACATAGAAAGGGGTGATCTCAGATGATCAGTAAGGATAACAATATAGCATAAACTTTCATAAATAAGCATAATCATTTATGAAATTGTATAAAACAAAAAAAAATCCATTTAAACATAAACATCATCACAATATGGAAAATATAAACCAAGATAATTCCATTTACTTACTCACAAGGATATTCTACTAGTCAAATAATCACATCAAATATCAATAGACACATTCATAATGATGGAATGCATAATGTCAGACTTTCAAAACCACATAGTCAAGGCCTTGTGCCAATACAAAAAATAATATTTTTTCAAGGCCTTGTTCCAAGACACTAGTTTGTCACTTGATACCTACCGATTCATCGAGGAGCTATAGAGGGCTCCACCTGTCCCTAACTAAGTACAACGAATTCATTTTATTAATAGGTTTAAACATAACATAAACATTTGTATTAGAACTGGCATATGAAACGTCAATAATTTATCCATAAACCATGAATGGTATGAAATAAAAAATCCATAGTCAAACATATCACAGAACATTCAATACCATATGGATGTTGTGTATCTAAATAAATTAACATCAAACAAACATAAAATCCTTCAAAGGATGCTAACATAGATGAAATCAAAACCATTTTAGAGAAATATCTCGTTCTATTTGGAAATCATTTAAAAGTCATTTAATTATAAAAGGAAACATTTATATTTGAAAATATTCTTATAATATTGTAAGGAAAGATTTTACATTGTTACAACGGCGTAATATTGCTACACCTACCGTATAAGTAAAAAAAATATTCTTACCTTAAATTTTTCAAAATTGTAAAAAAGTATCTTGTTTGGAAAATGACAGAAATATTCCATTCAAAAAAATATATGGTCAAATAAGGGAATAAATTACTTTAACCAATTTTCTATTATATAGTAAAAATGTTTTGAAATGAATTTTTAAGAAACATGGATATGGATGATAAAGTGGTCCCAGTAGTTAATTACGTATAAACAACCCCAAAAAATAAAGAGATTGTGAAATTAACCATTACATTGTACATTTTCTTCGACGAGGGTAGGTTATACTCTTTTATAATAGTGAAATAATTGTTATTGAATTCTTCAATAATAATATACATTAATATTATATCATATATGATCATTTAACATTAATTTGTTAATAATATCTAAGTGTAATTTTCGTTTTTGGTGTTTACTGATTCATTTTCCTTTATATGATTTGTTATGTAAGTAATATTTGTTATTGATAATATGTATCTTATTCATATTAAGAATTATATTAAGTCATTAAACATTATTTTTAATTATATAATAAAAATTAGTCTTGAATGTATAGGATGGGGAATGAATCTCAATGTGTTCGTGGAGACAGTAATCCGTACGTACGTACGAGAAAAAATATTATTTTTTTGATATTAAAATAAAATATAATTTGATTTTATATCATATATAAAGAATAATTATCATGTTATATTTATTATTTACATCAAATAAAAATCATTATCATACCCATCCAAATAATAATGTATTGAACAACGATTACACCACGACGTGGAGACAGAAAGTCATACGTACGAACGTATGGTGATATGTCATTAAAAGGATGTATAGAATAATGAATATGGTTGTATCATATTTAAAATAACATCACAGTATATATAAAATATAGTATTTATTGTTTTAGAATGAAAACAACACAGAAATAAGAAAATGGAAGAAGAAAGGAAATTAAAAGAGGTGATTAAATATTTACCTCTTCTTCAGGTTATTCCTTTTGATTTGATCAAAAGGGAACCATAGACAGACTTCATGACTAAATAAAGGATTCTAGGATAAAGGAAGAACAGTTGAGATGCTATTTGTGCAGGGGTTGTGTGGGCCCAATGGCTTTTAAGGTGTGAATTGGAGAGAAGGGGGAGTTCCCTTTAATAAGAGGGGTGATGGGCATCTTAGGAAAAGCTTGAAATATTATTTTATAATAAGATCATATTCAGATTATAATGGCTCTAAAATTAATTATTTAAAGTATAAGGTTGGGATCAGTCAAAAATCAGTCAACCAATACGTTTTAGACAGGTTTGGTTCACTATATTAACATTATTTTTTATATTTAACTGTTAGTTAAATAGATTGACATTTACGATGTCTCTATGTATTTTTATAATATGTGGTTAATAAACATACTATACACTTCCAGGTGAACCCCAAGTGGTTAATTATTGATACAAATATCATTATATATGGCTTTTTCCGAAAATTAGATTTTTATGAATATAATATCAATTAATAATATAATAATTTTTTCAAAAACTCTTTTATATCAATTTTGATACTATTTGGTATTTTGTTTTTTCTAAATTAATAACAGCATTATTACTTCCAAAAAAATTCATCTAACCAACCCTAATATGTCATATCAACCTAGATAATTAGTGGTATTCATAAAAAATCTTATATTACATTTATTTTGATATTTATAATTTGAATTATTTTAATCTTTCATTAATACGGTAATTACTGGATCATCATTGTGTCATAAATAAATCTAATTACATAATATCTAAAAATTATAAATATAATACCACTATGTATAAAATATTATTATATTTATAATTAATATTTATTGTCTAATTTATCTTATTTATAACCCTATAATAAAAATGTTTTAGTTTTCAAAAATTGATTTTAACTCTTTTAACTCTTCTTTGAATTAAATAATAATAATTGTCCTAATCTAATCCAGGTGGACCTAAAGGGTCATATTTATTTAGTAAGGTTATTTTTGGTCGAATTACACTTATCCAATAGAATTAATACATGTGTTAGGGTAATAATAATATCATTTTTACCCTTAATTACCCTATTTAATTTTAACTGTGGTAAATAAAAGTAAAATGTTACTATTCACCAAAAATTATTTTCATCTTATTGAATGAATTTTTACTTACTAATATCCACTGTGTCTCTCATATTTTTGAAATTCAACTCACAAAAGTGGTAAAATTAAGTTATATGTAAATTTGTAAATACTCCTAGGCGGTGGTTAAAAGAAGGTAAAAAGTTCAACAAATTTTTTATATATCTAAAATTATTATAAACTAACTCCAATGAATTATATTGAAAAAATATAGGTATTATGTATCTATTTTGACCTAAAATAATTTTAAGTAAAATAAATAATTTTTTAAATAAAAAATCAGTTTCAAACTATAACTCAGTGTTTTTCACTATTAATCAAATAAATTTATGTTTTCAGAAAAATACCAAAAATTCACCCAAATATAATTTCGATATTCCAAATCGAAAAATGAATTCCATTTTTAAAGATAAAATGTAGAATATTTCAAAAATTGTGTCTTACTATTAATAACGGCTACTTTGATTGGATGTGCTGGGTTAGAACTCGATGTTTCGTACAACACAAACTATTATATTATTCAATGAGTAGCATAACGTGGAAGCTTGGGGTGTTACATTCTACCCTCCATTAAAAAATTTATTCCTTGATATTTCAAGATTATTACTGCATAAAAAGATTTGGGTGGTTCTTCATCAGAAGCTCCTCGGGTTCCCACATTGCCTCATCCATCTTATGGTTTCTCCATAGAACTTTTAACAGACGAGTTGTCTGGTTTCTTAGCACTTGTTCTCTTGTATCAGGAACATTGACATGATCTTCTCAATAAGACAGATCGTGTTAAAGTTCTAATTCTTCATAGTTGAGTAAATGCATTGGGTCAGGCATGTATTTTTTCAACAATTATATGTGGAATACATCGTGACCATTAGAGAGACTTGGAGGCATTGATAGACGGTAAGCTACAACCCCAATTCGTTCTAGAATTTTGAAAGGTCTGATGTTCTTGGGACTCTATTTTTCCTTCTTACCGAAACATATAACACCCTTCCATAGCGATACCTTCAAGAAAACATGATCTCCTACCTTAAAATCGAAATCCTTCCTCTGGTTATCGGCATAGCTCTTCTACTTACATTGAGCTGCTTTGGTGTGGGTTTGGATTACCTTCATATTTTCCATAATTTAATCCACAAGATCTAGGCCTACAAGTTTTCTTTCACCAAAATCATCCCAACAAGATGGTGCTTAACATCTCTTTCTGTATAACACTTCATATGGTGCCATATGAATATTTTAATTGAATCTATTGTTATTGGAAATTCTACTATAGGTAAATATTGATCCCACATACCTTGAAAGTCATATGAGAATGATCTCAACATGTCTGATAAGTTTTGAATAGTCCGTTCTGATTTTCTATTAGTTTTGGGGTGGTAGGCAGTGCTCAAATAAAGTTCAGTATCCCGGGCTTTCTGAAGACTTTTCCAGAATCATGATGTAAACATGGATCAATATCATATATAATCGATAGGGGTACTATATGAAGTCTGACAACGTCATTAATATATAGTCTTGCTAGATGTTCAAGTGGTAAATCTACTCTTATAGCAAGTAAATGTTCAGACTTGGTAAGATGATCAACAATGACCCATATTTCATCATTCCTTCTAGGTGTCTTTGGTAGCCCCATGATAAAGTGCATCGTAATATTATCCCATTTACACTCAGTTATGGCAAGAGGTTTCATGACTCCTTCAGGTTGTTGCCTTCTAGCATTCACCTGTTGACAAACCATACATCTTGACACAAAATCAGCAATATCCCTCTTCATGTTGTCCCACCAAAAATGTTTTTTCACATCACTATACATCTTGGTGATCTCAGGGTGTATAGAGAAATTGGAGCTTTGAGCATCATCCGATAATTCCCTTTTTAGATCAGGTTTATCAGCAACACAAAGACTATTCCCAAATTTCAAAATTCCATCTTCATACATAATGTTGCTCAATATCCCATCATTCACAACATTCATCTTCTTTAGAAACTCTTCATCATCTGTCTAAGAACTCCCTATCATTTCTAGTAAGGATGGTTTTTCAACCATCTGAAAAAGAATTGATGTTTCACCTTCCATGGTTATTCCCATATCCATGTTTACTAGATCCATGAAAATAAGATCCCTTTCAACTCTCATCTTGTTCAAAACACCATGATCTTTTCTGCTCAAAGCATCTTCCACTTTATTTTCCTTCCCCATGTGGTAGTTTATTGTGAAATGATAATCCTTGAGTAGTTCACGCCATCTCCACTGACTCATTTTGAGTACTTTCTGTGAAAAAATATAATTCAAGATCTTGTGATCAGTATATATCTCACATTTTTCACCATTAAGATAATGTCTACATATCACCAATGAAAATATTACAGCTGCTAATTCAAGATCGGGAGTAGGATAGTTTTGCTCATGTTTTTTAGTTATCGTGATGCATAGGCAAAAACACTATCATTCAGTATAAGGACAAAACAAATTCCTTTTTTCAAAGCATCACTATAAATAACAAACCCATCATTCCCTGATGGTAGAGTCAATATAATAGAATTGACGAATATTCTCTTCAGTTATTCAAAACATTCTTCACACTTTCTTGTCCAAACAAATTTAACCCCATTTTCCTGTGAGATCTCTTAATGGGTTAGCCAACAGCGAAAAAATCTAGACGAAATATCGATAATAACCTATTAAACCAATAAATATGCATACCTCAGTTATACTCATTTTTGCTGGCCATTCATGGATTTCTCTTATCATAGAAGGATCAATGGAGATTCTATCCTTTGAGACAATATGGCCAAGAAAATAAATTTCATGAAGCTAGAATTCACACTTGCTAAACTTCCCATATAATTCATTTCTTCTATGATTCTTCTGGATAATGAGTAAGTGATTTTCATGATCTTCGTAGCTTTTGGATTATTCCATTTTATAATTAATAAATAACACTTAAAAGTCATCAAGATATTCCTTGAAAAGTCTATTCATTAGATCCATGAAGACAGAGGGTGAATTTGTCAATCCAAAAGGCATTACTGTAAACTCGTAATGCACGTACCAAGTTCGAAATGTTGTTTTCGGAATTTCTTCCTTCTTCACAGATAACTGATGATATCTAGATTGAAGTTCAATCTTTGATAATTATTGAGCTCCATGAAGTTGGTCGAATAAATCATCAATGCAAGGTAGGGGATACTTGTTTTTTATTGTAATAACATTGATGTCCCTATATTCAATGCACAACCTCATAGAACAATTTTTCTTTTTAACAAAAAGAACATGGGATCCCCATGGAGAAACACTGGGGAGAATAAATACCTTATTACTTAATTCGCCTAGTTGTTTCATTAGTTCTACTAATTCCACAGTGGCCATTCTTTAAGGGGTCTTTGATATGGGTCGTGAACCAGAAATTCAGTCAATATAAAACTCAATTTCTTATTCTGGAGGATTTTCAAGTAAATCCTCTTGAAACACATCAACATATTCTTTCACAATAGGTACGTCCTCTATTTGAACATTCTTTTCCTCATCCACAATTATTTCATTCTCTTCTTCCCCAATAATTGAATTTGGTTGATCTACTAGGGGCAGATCTACATAAAAATTAGGTTGTAATGTTTCTGCTCTAAATATAAGTTACTCCTTATCATCATAAAAAATTGTAACCTCCTTATTCTTACAGTAAATTTTTGCATCATGGTTTGAAAGTTAATCCATAACAAGGATTATATAAAATTCAATCATGGGTATGACGATGAGATCAGAAAATTAATAATGTTTATATTTCTTAATAGGATCTAATGCACAAAACACTGTTGCAATGTTACTTACCGTAGGAGTTTTTACTGACAACTCCCTTGTTAAATAAAATTTGAAATATCTAATTTTGATAGGGAACTGGGAAGATATGAAACAATGCGATGATCCAGAATCAAATAAAGCATTTTCTAAACATGGGGAAATAATTAAATTACCTACCACCATGTCTTTCGGAGCTTCAACCTCAGCAATAGTGATAAAATAAGCTTGGCCATGATCCCTTGGACTTTTCCTAGGTAAGTTCCTCTAACACTTAGTAAATTAATTCCCATAATATCCCATTTTTCTACAATTGTAACATTCAACATCGACAGCCTCTTTCTTCCCCTTGCAATAACGAGCTCGGTGGCCTTTTTCCCCACATTTTTAATTGGCTCTCAATCCTTTCCGTAAACTACCATGGTTTTTCTTCCCACATTTACTATAGGATGGATATTCAAATTTTCCCTTCTTCCCCTTACTTCCATTTACATAGTGTTTAGCAGATCAATTCTTCTATTTCTTTTCTTTAAAGTCATAAGACTTTGAGAATTTTTTTTCTACCTTGATAGCACATGAGACAATATCTTCTTACCATGAGAAGGATTATGAGACTAATTGTTGATGGAGAAATGGTTTTAACCCTTCAAATAAACGATGAATAAATATTCATGGGTTACGTATATAATCTAGATCATGCCTCGCTAACCTTGTAATGTTAGCTTCATCCTTTGAGACATTCTCATCCTCCTTTTTCCTTAGACTAAGAAATTGTCTTTCCATGTCTACTAGATGGTCATGAGGAAAGAATTTTCCTATGAAAATTGCTTCAAACTCCCTCCATTCTATATTTTATACTTCCTCATCATTCTTTGTGTTTTGAATCAATGACAACCATTGATCAGAATCTCTAGTGAGGTGGTAAACTTCCATGAAAATTTATTCTCATTCACTTCTCCCTAAGGGATGGAGTATTTTCTCTAAGGAATCTATCCATTTATCAACCACTAATGTATTTTTAATCCCATTTTATGTAGTTTTTTTTAATTCATGAAGTGATGTATCATTTATTCTCTATGCTGCGGATTAGGGTGCTCCATATGGGTAATGTTATCATTCATAACCTGAGTTAGTTGAACCAGTATGGTGATTAGCTGATCAACACATGTTGCATCACAAAATCCACTATAATTATCTTTATTAGGAGGAAAATATTTACATGGAGTGCTTGCATTGATACGGTTTCCATTCCATCCCCTAGGATCCATTTCTAAACAATGGTATAAACTAGATTAGTTTATGAATCGCAATACATAAATCCAAACTTGTAAAACACTTAACATAAATTTAACAGTTTATGGATATAATCCATAATCGTAAAAATATCTTCATTGAGGAAATATATACTCATAAACCATTAATATTTTTAATGAAAATGATAATTATTCAAAGCATAACCCTCGAGACTGTCGTAACCAAGAGTGCAGCAATGCCCATTGTCATGCACCAGTTCATGTTCGAGTCTAGCATAAAGCAGTGTTTTCGGGTTTTAACTCTAGTTACATATATGCCAAAGCCGCCTCTACCTGGTCATATCCATGAAAGTATGTATTTCCTAGAAAACTCACAAAATCTCTACAATAATGAAATTCTAGATAGTTATTCTATACTAATCCTCAATGTCTATCTTAGGGCTATGTGCTCTAATAAGAGTTTAACAAAATCTAGTTTCCAAGGATTGTACTAAACTTCCTCAGATGCCAACTATAATGCCATGACCCCATAAGCATAGAGTCAGTGCATTTTTACATAGCATTTCCATGATCACAAGAGATCATGTCTCGAAAGACCGATTAGTTTAGTATCCTTGGAAGAACTAGATATATTCATAATGTTTAAATTACATCATAAAATAGAAAACTAAAACAAAATTGTTTCCATGGACAACACTGAGACCTCATAGACTTTCCCTACTGGTTAGTCATAATATAAATCTTCACATCCTGGAATAATAAAACATATAAAGGGGTGAGCTCAGATTCTCTCTAAGGAAAACAAAATAGCGGTAACATTCATAAATAAGAATAAAAATTAATGGAAATGTATAAAACTAAAACAACATCCTTTTAAACCTAAAATTCATAATAATATGGAAAATATAAATGAATATAATTTCATTTACTTACTCACATAGATATTCTACTAGTAGAATAATCACATTCAATATCAATAGTCAGTTTTCTAATGATAGAATGCATAATTCCAAACATTCGTAACCACATAGTCAAGGCCTTGTGCCAAGACTTCAAATAAGATTTTGTCAAGGCATTGTGCCAAGAAACTAGTTTGCCTCATGAGACCTACCAGTGCATCATGGATCTATTGCAGGCTCCACATGTCACTTACAAAGTCCAATGAATTCTACATATGAAAATGTTTAAACATATCATAAGCATTTGTATTAAAACTGGCATACAATATGTCAATAATTTATCAATAATCTATTAATTGTATGAAATAACACATCCATAGTCAAGCATATTCCAAAACCTTCAATACAATTTGAATGTTTTGTATCATAAAAAATAAACAGAAAAAAAACTTATAATCCATCAAAGGATGTTGACGTAGATGAAATGAAAACATTTTCAGAGAAAAATCTTTTTCTATTTTGAAATCATTTAAAATTTATGTAATTATAAATAAAGACATTTATATTTGAAAATATCTTATAAGCACGTCAGGGAAGATTATACGTTGTTATAATGGCGTAATATAGCCACACATTCCATATAAGTTAAAAAAACATTCTTACCTTAAATGTGTCGAAAAGGTAAAAAAGTACCTTGTATTGAAAACGACGGAATGATTCATTTAAAAAACATATAAGGTCAAATAAGGGTATAAATGGATTTATCCCATTGTCTTTAAATCGTAAAAATGTTTTGAAATAAATTTTTAAGAAACATGGCTATGGATGATAAAGAGGTCCCAGTAGATAATTATGTATAAACATCCTTAAATAATAATGAGATTGTAAAATTTACGATTACCTTGTAATTTTCCTTGGTTGAGCAAATATTAACCTCATGTATAATGGTGAAATAATTGATATTAAATTATACATGAATCATAAACATTAATATGATATCATATATGATTTTATTACATTAATTTGTTAATAATATCATAGTAGTATTTTCGTTTCGGGAGTTAACTGATTCGTTTTCCTTTAGATGCTTTATTACGCAATTAATGTTTGATATGGATAGATGTATCTTATTCGTACTAATAATGATATTAAGTCTGCATGATTTATTTTTAATCATTTAATTAAAATTAGTCTTGAATGGATATGATGGGGAATGAATCTCATCGCATTCGTGGAGACAGTAATCCATACGTACGTACGAGCGACAATAACATTCTATTGATATTAAAATAATATATAATTCTATGATATATCATATATACAGAATCATTATCATGTTATATTTATTATTTAAATCAATTACACATCATTATTATAACCATCAAAATAATAATGTTTTTAATACCAATTACACCACGACGTGGAGATGATAGGTCGTACATACACACATAGGGTGACATGTCAGTCAAAGGATGGATATAATAATGAATATGGATGTACCATATTTATAATAACATCAATGTATATAGAAGATAATAGAGTTATTATTTTAGAATGGAAACAACAATGAAATAGGAAGTGGAAGAAGAAAGGAACATGAAAGAGGTGATGAAATATTTACCTCTTTTTCGGTTTCTTCCATATAATTTGATCAAAAGGGATCCATATGATGGATTTTTGAGTAATGAGACGCCTCTAGAAAGAAATAAAGATAGTTTATTGGGTATTTGGGCAGGAGTCGTGTAATGGCCTAAATCATGACGTACATAAACATTAGATTACTCTTGCGGAATATCTAATACATAACAAAAATCGACACCAATGTATCGTAAAAGTTTAGTGTCTTTATAAACTCAGACCGTAATATTCTAATCATTGTGAAAGATATTCAACATCTCCTATAAAGATCATCCCCTTTGGTTTTCTTACCTTAAACATTTCTTTATATCCTGGGGAAAAGAAAACATAAAAAGGGTGATCTCAAATGCTCAGTAATGGAAAGCATAGAGAACATAAAACAATCCATATACATTTGAAGGCAAAAACTTGAAAATAAAATCTAATCATCAAATTCATGAGCAATGACATAAATCTTGGAAGTACGTAAGATATATAATCATAAAGGAACATCAATCATGCTAAAATATCATTCGAATAAAACATGTAATTGTGGAAAACCATTAAGCACATGATATGATTTCCATAGTAGCCATGGTATTGCTGCGAAGACCATCTTAGTGGACAAAGTCCCTTTCTGAATCGAGTTCACTCCTCGTTCCAGTACTATAACACTGAACCAGAATAACTTACCATTCCAACCATGTCTATCTCATGAGATATAAATCTTTACCCAATGAATTTGAAGAAGATATATGTCCTACCCATCTCATAATGAAATCATTATTTCGTGTGCCACAAAATAAACATACATCATTCATAATATCCCAACGAATAAAATGGGTTTCATTTCATTCCATCATAACATACTCCATAAAAAACAAATGGATATAATTTCATCATAAAAAAAGTGAAACCATGTAAATCATAGAGACATTATACTTGAAATATACAGATATTAAATTATGTCATCATATATGGAAAATGGGTTTGATAAAACACTTGAAAAGAATTCTTGATGAAAATATCCTTTCTTCTTCAAAATCATTTTATTTTCACAAAATGCTAATAAATTTTAAAATAAAAGTATATTGATGAAAATGATCATGAGATCTTGTAGAGTAAGCTTTATGAAAATAAGGCGTTATGAAACCGTAAAAATCTGATCATGCTGTATTAATTAAAAAACATTCTTCTCATACTTTTGCCGGAAAAGTCAAAAAGTACCTCGCATGGTAAACAAAAGAAATATTACTTCGATACGATGTGGTAAAAGATAAAAAAAGGTAAAAATGACTTTAAACATACATGGACGATATGTAAATATTTTATGAAAACATTTTGAGAACATATGGATGAGGATAATATACATAACCCCAGTAAATACTTGCAAATAACAATCTCGGATAAGAATGAGATTGGAATAATTATCCCTTACCTTAGGTCCGATATGCAACGTAGGCATCCTAAACACATGTATAATGATTTAAATAATTTCATTTACTTATTAAATAATCATATTCATTTTTATTTTATCATATATGGTTCACTTATGACTTTATATTACCCGTTCTTTTGTAAATTCCATGTCAAAGCAGTGTTTTGGGTAATATCATTTTATTTATTGTTAGTTTTTTGACATGTAATTATTAATATGGTTACATAGATCATGGTTAATTAATTCCAAAATATAAAACATGATTTATATATAATATGTATTCAGAATATACATATATATAATAGATCGATAAATGGAAAGAAGTACACCGTTCATGGAGACGGTAGGCCGTACGTACGCATGAACACAGTTTTTGTTTGCTTATTGAATTGAATGGAATTGAGTAGATGAAATACATATATATATATATATACATAAATCCAGTAGAATTATTATATCATATATTTTATGATTACTTATTATATATACATTATAATCATTCTTGAATTGTTAACATAAAAAATGAATCTCATCGCGTCGTGGAGACGGTAATCCGTACGTGCGCACGAGCGATGATATCATTCCCATATTTATTTAATGGAATTAGAGTGAATGATATAATATATTATAATTATTATTATGTTATAATAATCATATTTAGTTATTCTTTACACCATTATACCCATCCACGTATGTTGGTGGTGGAAAAACAGATTACACCACGGCATGGAGACGGTATTCTGTTCGTACGCACGTGCGGTGATTTTGTTTTCCATAGGATGGATAGAAGGTGAAATAGGGTTGTTTAATATTTATAATAACATATAATAATATGAAGGATTCTGATGTTATTACTTCATAATGAAACCACTAAATAAGAAGAAGTTTAAGAAGAAAGAAACTTGAATGAATCGGTAGAAGGTATTACCTCTTTCTCGAAGTACCTCCTTTGAACTTCCTCATAGGGAACAAGATTTCGTATTTTGAGAAGACAAGTACCTCTATAAGGTTTCTAAGGAAGTGGGTAAGTAAAATGGGTAGAGTTTGTCGGATCTTCAAGGCTCAAAATGGTGTGAGGAGGAGAGGGAGGAGGTTCCTTTTTATAAGGGAGGAGCGGGGCTCTTTTGGAAACCTCTAAAATACTAATTAAAATAAACCCAAATCCCACATAAAAACATATAAAGTGACTAAAATTCGGATATTAGAAAATATAGGTTTGTAATCTCATCCACCAATAAAATTTAGACATGTTTTGATTTTATTTTAAATATTATCATTTTGATTTATCCTTATTTAATCTATTTAATTTTATTTATGGTAATAATGTTATAATTTTATATGGTTATAAATACTTGTTATGTGTGGTTAATTATACATAACCTGATTTACTATTACATTTTAGATCATATAAACTTTAATTTGAAACTTGTAAATATTTTGGTGATTTTTAAACAATTTAATAATATAATATATCAATAGTGTGAATTTTGACACAATTCATTTATTTGAATTTAAAAAAAATCCACATGGAATATATTTTCTCAAAAACCAATATAATAGATTACTAGAAAGTCATATAAATCTATAAAATTAGTGGAGTACATTAATTAGTTCATTTAAAATTTATTTTTAGTTTTTTAATATCAATTATTTGATATTTCTCTTAATAAAATAATTAATGCAACATTTTTGTATAATTATTTAATATACTTATTTGTTGAATAAAAATTACAAATAAAATACTATGATGATTCTAAATATAATAGATTTCATAAGAATACTTTTAGTCGAATTTATCTTCTAAAACACCCACTTTTAAAATTTTATCTTTATTAAATTATGAAGGTGACAACCTTGACATCATTTTAAACAAAATAATATAAGTGCCATAATCGCTTTTATAAGGCTTGAAATGGTCATATATTAGACCATTGTATGCTTATGGTTTACATTTACATGACCAATAAGTTTTCGTCAGTTTTTTTGTTCCTTTTATGGTCACTATTTGATTAATAAAACTATATTATTGATTGTTCAATAAATAAACAATTTATGCATCACTATTGTTTCACCATTAAAGATAATTATTCAATCCATAAAAATTATAAATAAATTCCCATGATCTAGATAATTTTATTATATTTCTGGAACTATTCATGTTCGATGTTTCATGAAGTTGATCACTAATGTAAAATTAGTATTCTTATAAAATTTAAGAGAGTGACATGTTGTCACTTTCATTGGTTTTAATAATAATTAAATTATTGTCAAAGTAAAAAGTCCATAAAATGAATCTAATCCGACCCTTAGGTTATATGGTTCAACCTTTAGTCATCCAATATAATTTTGGCATGCGTTAGGGTAAATTTATAATCTTATTTTTACCCTTAATTATATGATTTACCTTTAACTGTAGTAAATAAAAATTACCGTAGTTAATATTCATAATATCAAAAAAAATAAAATTAACCTATTAACATAAATTAGTCCCATTTAATTAAAATATGGAATCAATTTTTCAAAATTCAAACCACATAAGTTGCAGTAATTAATTTAATATTAATCCCGTTATTAAGAAAACATGTTTTAAAAGTAAAAACATTGCAAAAGATTGAAATGATTTTACCTATGAATTCAATGTAAAATCAATGATAATGGCATAAATTATATTAAATTGTAAAAATATATTCTATTTATACTTTAAAATCATTCAATATTATAATTTTTCCATATAAATTATTATGATGAAAAAAGTTGTTTTTAATTAAAATATGTCGTGTTTTTACTATTCATTATAACATAGAAGTTATCAGAATAATATAAAAAATTTATTCAAAGTAAATTTTTATATCCTGATTCCAAAGATGAATTTTATTTTTCAAATTGAACTTATAAACCTGTCAAAAACTAGATTTAATGTGGGTGCGCCATCAAAAGGCGGTAAAACTGCATTTTTTGAAAAATAATTATTTTACCCGAAAAATTTATTTTTTTCACATACCAGGTTTTAGAAAATGTGTAACATAAATAATAATGTTATAAAATTAAAAAAATTAGTTAATAATATTCATATAGGCTAGTCCATAATAATATTATAACAATATATAATTGTTTAGTGAAACCCGATATTGCGTACTACACAAGCTATCGAGGAAGGTCATGATTGCGTGTAACTCAAACCATGTCAGGGTTGCCTATAGTGAAATACTTATTTTTTGTTGTGTATAATATAATCCAACCATATTTAATTTATAAATTCAATATATGTATATATATACACTCAATTTTGCGTATAATAACTACTATAAAAAACATGAAATTGTGTGTAACACGATCCAAGATTGGTGTTGCATATACTGGAAGCTAATAAGGTGTTGCGTATAGCACATGATAATCTCGGTGTAGAGTACAACAAAAGATATGAAATAATTTAAAAAGAATATATCTTATAAAATCTCGGGGTGTTACATTCTACCCCCTTAAAATGAATTTCTCTATCGAAATTCATCGGGGTTATATATAGTTTCCTATTTGTAAGTTTCTTTAATTGAAACCCACATCGTAAAAAGGAATACCAAAACTGAACTTTAAAAACTAAATTATGAAATGTAATGGTTAACCATATTAACTAATCACTAGGTTTCCACATAGGTGAACAGAGGTGAAAATATAGATATGGCATAGAAATCTAACCATCACGTTCTGATGGAGATTGGTAGAGAACATGGCTATGAAAAAGCCAACAATCCCAAAGACATAAATTTGTGATGATCTAAGGTACCATATGATTCATCAGATATAAGAGCACTAGGACAACATTTTTGTATTTCACTATCATTTACTGAAAGTTGAAAATGTGGAATTAGAAGAAATACTTACTTGATTTTGGTACAATCTCACTGTAGTTTGTACCTTGAACAATTTCCACCACATATCTTAAAGAAATGAAGTTGAATTTGTAATTCTTGAACTGTTACCAGATCATGTTATATAATGATGGGTCATTCCATCTGTCTCAATCAAAAGGTTAGAAAATGTTATTAAAAATACATAAGTCCATATATGGTGATATAAATCGTATATGGTTCCAAAAATGGACATATACTTCATCTATTATACCGAATAATAAAATAAATCGTTTTTCTACTAACCATGGACTTCATGTAGGCCAGTGGTAGGTCATAAAGTACTGTCGCACTTCGGTTTTGGGTTTGATTCCCGTAACCTTGTCCGACGCGACGAGTTGCCGCCCATCATGCAGGTTGTCCTTTTTCTAAAACTATATAATTATAACATTCCATAAAAAATATCGAAAAATTGTTCTAGACTTAATCAATACTATCTTATGTCCAATATAATCCATTTCAAATATTTAGTCTTATCCAAAATACTTCTCTCCATGATTATATTATAAAGAAAACAATTACTAGAAATGTCATTTACCGAGCATGTGAATACCATCATTTATCCCCGATATATCTTGTAGGTCACATTCCAATCATGTGAATACTGTAATCATGTATTCTCTTGAGAAATGAATACCCATTGATCCTTTGTGAAAACATGAATGCTGTCAAAAGTTAACTCTTTCCACATACCATAATCCCAAAAAATTTATATATTCAAACCTTGATATAAATATGTCATTATACCATTCATGAGATCATTTCATTTTCTCTTTATCCCTTCCTTATGCACATATCATCTGCTTTACAATAACCTTTCATGGTAACCAGTACCATTCATCATATACATTCAAAACTCAAGAAATGGAAACTGTGTAACAATCCTTAGATTTTTCTTTATACCATAATACCATTAAATTTCTTATACAACATAACTCATGATAAACATACAATCATTCCACTACCTTCCTAAACCATTGACTGAGCTTCATCATTGAATTCCTCTACGCTTCTTTCATCTCCTATACCATTATTAGTATCTTCTTCATCATCAACACAAATACTGCCCATACGAACATGCTGGTTCTCTTCATGAAATTTTCCCTTAGGGCATTGGTTTGCATAATACTCGTATATTACACATTTAAAACATTTAACCATTGTTGATGTCTTAGCAATACCATTATCCTTGTACATGGTGGTAACTGAACCTTTTCCATTACAATTACTGGATTTTTGTCCTTCTTTTCCACACCCAAATCATCTTCCAGTTCCTTTGAAACATTCCCCTTGATGCCTTTTTCCACATGACTTACCTAAGGGAAATTGAACTTTCATTCCACTATGATCATCATGAAACTCCATATTTCTCTTATTAGCTAAGTTAAGAATCTTAAAAAAGTTGAGATTATTGATCATATTATGAGATTATAGATTAGGCATAATAAATATGTTTCAGCTTCCAAATTCCATTTAATTTGGTATCTCATGAAGAATATCATTCCATTGACTATCATATCCTCTATTATCGTGAATCCTCATGTTTCCATCAATTTTCTAAAACCCAAAAAGAATAGTGTGAGAGGAAAAAATCATGCTAGGAAAATAGCATAATAAAGAGGGAGTACCTTCAATATCTAAAATATTAGGTTTAATTCTAATATGGTTTTAGAAATTCTAGGACTATAACCTATACTTATTCTTAACCTTAGGGACATCCCTAGAAATACCATAGAAATATCTCTAGGTATCTCACTAATGTTTTCGCATCCTAGTTTCCAAAGGTTAACTAAACCTTTCCACTGATACCAAATGTAATGGCCCAATGCTTGAAGTACATAGACATTAGATTAATCTTGTGGAATATCTAATACATAACAAAAATAGACACCAAAGGACATTAATAGTTTAGTGTCTCTGGAAACTCGGAACGTAATCTTCTAATCACAGTGAAAGATCTTCAACATATCCCATAAAGATCTTCCCCTTTAGGTTTCTTACCAAAAACCTTTCCCTATATCCTAGGGAAAAGAAAAGTTAGAAAGGGTGAGCTCAAATGCTCAGCAAGGGAAAGCAGATAGAACACAAAACAATCCATAAAAATTGGAATGCAAAAAAATGAACATAAAATTTGAACATCAAAATCTTGAGCAAAGACATAATTCTTGGATGTATGTAAGGAATATATCATAAAGGAACAGAAATCATGATAAAATAGCATGGAAATAAGACATGTAATTGTAAAAAATCATTAATCACATGATATGATTTCCATAGTAGCCAAGACAATGCTTCCAAGACCATCTTAGTGGAAAAATTCCCTTTCCGAATCGAGTTCACTCCTCGTTCTAGTCTTGTAACACTGAACCGGATTAACATACCGTTCCATCAATGTCTATTTCATGAGATATAAATATTTACCCAATGCATTGGAGGGAGATATAGGTCCCACCAATCTCATAATGAAATCATAGTTTTGTGTGCCATAAAATAAACATACTTCATTCATAATAACCCAATGAAAAAATGGGTTTCATATCATTCCATATTAACATAATCCACAAAAAAATGGATATAATTTCATCATAAAAAAAGTGAAACCATGTAAATCATAGAGACATTATACTTGAAACATACACAGATGAAATAATGTCATCTTAGATGGAAAATGGTTTCGATAAAACACAAGAAAGGATTTCTTGAATAAAATATCCATTCTTCTTCAAAAATCATTTTCTTTTCACAAATATGCCATTAAATTTTAAAAGAAAAGGATTTTGTTGAAAATAATCATGAAATATTGTACAGTAAGCTTCCTGAAAATAAGGCATTATGAAACCGTAAAAATTCGTTCATGCCGTATATGTTAAAAAACATTCTTCTCATACTTTTTCCGGAAAAGTCAAAAAGTACCTCGTATGGTAAACATAAGAAAGATTCGTTATATACGATGTGGTAAAAGTAAAAAAAGTGGTAAAAATTACATTAAAAATACATGGAAGATATTTAAACATTTTATGAGAACATTTTGACAACATATGGACGTGGATAATAAACATAACCCCAGTAAATACATAAGAATAAGAATCTCGAATAAGAATGAGATTGGAATAATTATCCCTTACCTTAGATCCGATATGCATCGTATGTATCCAATCCTCCTATATAAAGATTTAAATAATGTAATTTACTTATTAAAGAATCATATTCATTGTTATGATATCATATATGGTTTAGTTATGACTTTATATTACCCGCTCTTTTGTAAATTCCATGTTACTGTAGTGTTTTGGGTAAAATCATTTTATTTACCGTATGTGATTTGACTTGTAAATATTAATATTATTACATAGATCATGATTAATTAATTCCAGAATATAAAAATTGATTTATATATAATATATATTCAGAATATACATATATATAATAGATTTTTAGATGGAAAGAAATACACCGTTCATGGAGACGGTAGGCCGTCCGTACGCTTGAACGCTGTTTTCGTTTCCTTATTGAAATGAATGGAATTAAGTATACGACATACATATATATATATACATAAATCCCGTAGAATTATTATATCATATATTTCATGATTACTTATTATATATACATTACAATCATTTTTTAATTTTTATCATGGAAAATGAATCTCATCGTGTCATGGAGACGATAATCTGTACGTATGCACGAGCGATTGTATCGTTGCCATATGTATTTAATGGAATTTGAGTGAATGATATAATATCTTAGAATCATTAAGATTTTATAATAATCATATTTATTTATTCATTACACCATTATACCCATCCAAGTAAGTTGGTCGTGGAAAAACAGATTACACCACGGCGTGGAGACGGTATTCCGTACGTATGCAAGCATGGTGATTTTGTTTTCTTTATGATGGATAGAAGGTTAAATATGGTTGTTTAATATTTATAATAACATATCAGTACATGATGGATACTAATTTTGTTACTTTATAATGAAAACACTAAATAATAAGACTTATATGAAGAAAGAAACTTGAATGAATCGGTAGAAGGTATTACCTCTTTCTCGAAGTTCTTCCTTTGAACTTCCTCTTAGTGCACTAAAGTTGGTATTTTGGGAAGACCAGTTTCACTATAAGGTTTATAAGGAAGTGGGTAAGTGAAATGGGGAGAGTTTTTCTGAGCATCAAGGCTCAAAATGGTGTGAGGAGGAGAGGGAGGAGGTGCCTTTTTATAAGGGAGGATAGGGACACTTTTGGAAACGTCTAAAATACTAATTTATAATAAACCCAAACCCCACATCAAAACTTCTAAATTGACACAAATACGAATATTAGATAAGATAGGGTTGTAATATCATCCAATAATTAAATTTAGACTTGTTTTAATTTTATTTGAAACATATCTTTTTGATTTATCCTTATTTAATCTATTTTATTTTATTTGTGGTAATAATGTTATAAATTTTACATGGTTATAAATACTTGATTATGTTTTGTTCATTATACATAACCTGATATAATATGACATGTTAGATCATATAAACTTTAATTTGAAACTCTTAAATATTTTTGTGATTTTTAAACATTTTAATAATATAATATATCAATAGTGTCAATTTTGAAACAATTCATTTATTTGAATTTAAACAAAATCCACAAAGAATATATTTTCGAAAAAACCTATTTAATATATTAATAACAAGTCATATTCATCTCTAAAATTAGTTTAGTACATTAATTAGTTTGTATAATATTTATTTTAATTACATTAAAATCATTTATTTGATATTTCTCTTAATAAAATAATTAATACAACATTTTTTTATAATTATTTAATATTCTTATTTATTGTATAAAAACTAAAAATAAAATACTATGATGAAAATTAATATAATTTATTTCTTAATAATACTTTTAGTCAAATTTATCTTCTAAAACAACCCACTTATAAAATTTTATCTTTATTAAATTATGAAGGTGAAAACTTTGACACCATTTAAAATAAAATAATATAAGTGTCATAATCGCTCTTATTAGGCTCCAAATGGTATAATATTGGACTCTTGTATGCTTATGGTTTACATGTACATGAAATAAAATGTTTGGTAAGGTTTTTTGTTCTTTTATGGTCACTATTAGTTTAATAAAAACTATATTTTTTATTTTTCACTAAATTAACTATTTCTGCATCACAATTGTGTCACCTTTAATGATAATTATTTAATCCCTATAAATTATAAATAAATTCAAATGATGTATATAATTATATTATATTTCTAGAGTCTATTCATGTTTAATGTTTCATGAATTTTATCACTAAATTAAAATTATTATTCTTATAAGATTTAAGAGAGTGATATGATGTCACTTTCATTGGTTTTAATAATAATTAAATAATTTTCATAGTAAAAGGTCCATAAAATTAATCAAATCCAACCCGTAGGTTATATAGGTCGACCTTTAGTCATCCAATAGAATGTTGGAATGTGTTACGTTAATTTTATAATCTTATTTTTATCCTTAATTACATTATTTAACTTTAACTACAGAAAATAAAAATTACCATAGTTACTATTCATAATATCAAAAAAATAAAATTAACCTATTAAAATAATTTGGACCAACTGAATTAAAATATGGATTCCATTTTTCAAAATTAAATACACATAAGTTTCAGTAATTAATTTAAAATTAATCCCGTTATTAAGAAAACAGGTTTTAAACGTAAAAACATTGCAAAAGATTGAAATGATTTTACTTATGAATTCAATTTAAAATCAATGATAATAAAATAAAATATATTAAATGGTCAAAATATATTCAATTTATACTTTAATATCATTCAATATTATAATTTAACCATATAAATTCTTACGATGAAAAAAGTTGTTTTTAATTAAAATATAGCGTGTTTTTACTATTCATTAAAATATGAAAGTTATCAGAATAATATGAAAAATTTATCCAGAGTAAATTTTTATATCCTGATTCCATAGAAGAATTATATTTTGTCAAATTGAACTTATAAACTTGTCAAAAACTAGATTTAATGTGGGTGCGCCATCAAAAGTCGGCAAAACTGCATTTTTTTAAAAATACTTATTTTACCCAAAAAATTTATTTGGTTCACATAACATGTTTTAAAAAATTTGTAAGATGAATAATAATGTTATAAAAATCAAAATATAGTTAATACTATTCATATCAGCTAATCCATAATAATATTATAATAATATATCATTGTTTAGTGAAACCCGGTATTGCGTATTACACACGCTATCGAGGAAGGTCGCGATTGCGTGTAACGCAAGCCAAGTCAGGGTTGCGTATAGTGAAAGACTCCATTGTTGTTGCATATAACAGAATCCAAACATATTTCATTTATACATTGAATATATATATATATATATATACACTCAATGTTTCTTAGAATAACTAATATCAAATGAACTTGAAATTGTGTGTAACACGATCCAAGATTCATATTGTGTATACTGCAAGCTAATACGGTGTTTCTTATAGCACAAGATAATCTTGGTGTAGCGTACAACAGAAGATATGAAATAATTTCAAAAGAATATATCTTATAAAATCTCGCGGTGTTACAGGTTGGCGGAGTTAAATGGCTTTGATGGTGTGAATTAGAGAGAAGGGGGAGTTCCCTTTTATAAGAGGGGTGATGGGCACCTTAAGAAATGCTAGAAATATTATTTTATAATAAAATAATATTCAGTTTTTGATGGTTCCAAAATGAATTATTTAAAGGATAAGGTGTGGATGGGTATAAAAACACTCAACCAATAGGATTTAGTCTAGTTTGGGTCACTATATTAACTTTATCTTTTATATTTAACTCTTAGTTAAATAGATTGACATTTACCATGTATCTTTTATTTTTATATTATATGGTTAATGAACGTAGTATATACTTCTAATTGAACCTCAAGTTGTTCATTAATGATACATATATCATTATATAAGGCTTTTGGCTTAACTGTAGATTTTTAGGAATATAATTTCAATTAATAATAAAATATTTTTTTTAAACTCTTTTATGTCAATTATGACACTATTTGATATTTTTTTTCTAAATTCCTAAAAGCATTATTACTTCGAAAGAAAATCATATAACCAAACAAAATAACATATATTAAGCTATAAAATTTGTTTAATTCCTAAAAATTCTCAAATTACATTTATTTGTATAATTATAATATCAATTATTTTAATAGTTCATTAATTCGGTAATTACTCAATCGTCATTGAGTCATAAATATATTTTATTATTTAATATCTAAAAATTATAAGTAAAATACCATTAAGTTGGAAATATATTCATAATTATAATGAATATTTATTGTTTAATTTATCTTATGCATAACCATTTATTAGAAATGTTTTAGTTATTAAACCTTGATTTTCACTCTTTTAACTCTTATTTAAATTAAATAATAATAAAAGTCCTAATCTAATCGAAGTGCACCAAAAGGATAATATTTTATTCATAAGGTTGTTTTTGTTCTAATTACACTTATCCAATATAATTATGACATGTGTTAGGGTAATAATAATATCATTTTACCCTTAATTATCCTATTTACTTTTAACCGTGGTAAATAAAAGTTATAATTTACGATTCACCAAAAATTATTTTAAACTTATTGAACCACATTTTACTTCTGGATATCAACCACGTGTCTCGGATTTTTGAAATTCAACTCACAGAAGTGATACCATTATTTTTAATGTATATTTGCAAATTCTAACAGGAGGTGGGTATAAGGCGGTAAAAAGTTCGATAATGTTTTTATATATCTAAAATTATTATAAACATACTCCAATAAATTACATTGAAATTATATAGGTATTATGTATCTATTTTGACCTAAAATAAAATTAAATAATTTAAATAATTATTTAAATAAAAATTTGGTTTTAAACTATAAGTTAGTGTTTTTCACTATTCATCAAAAAATGAATGTTTTTAGAAAAATACCAAAAATTCACCCCATGCTAATTTCAATATTCCAAATCCAAAAATGAAGCCCAATTTGAAAGATAAAATTTATAAAATTTTATAAAGTGGGAATTAATATTCATAACCATTTGTTGGATTTGTTGTGCTGTGTTAGAACACGAAGTTGCGTAGAACACACACTATTGTATTATTCCAGGAGAAATGTATCGTGGAAGCTTGGGGTGTTACAATGGAACTCCAAATATAGTGGGGCCAGTTCAAGATGGAGGTGAGAAGACACCAATCCTAGGAGATATAGAGGGGGATAGGCGGAAGCTGTAAACACGAACCCAAAAGGTTCAAGGTGTTTCTCCCGTAGGTCAGGGTTTGTTTTTCGACCACTAGATAAACTAACCATTAGAAAAGATCATTATTTACATTATTTAATTTATTTCAGTTTCATGGTTTATCATTATCGATGTGTTTTCATGATCACATAATTAATTAATTAAACAAGCATGCAAGACAGAACTAAAATAAACATGACTTATGTGTGAATATTATCCAAACATGGTTAATCACATATGTAAAGTTCCACTTAATATTAACAAGATTTTGATAATGATAATAATTAATTCATGCATAAGAGATAATAAATCACTCAAATTAAATATTCAATCAGAACAATCATTCTGTTACTTGATTTATGACAAAAATAAATAAAACTATATGTTTGACCAACCCTTGTAGGGACACATAATCTTATAAAAGAAAACCTTATGAAATGTTTCGAGTTGAATTAACCATATTAAATCAAGAGGAGAATCCCTTTATAGACATGGTGTAATATTGGAGGCAATAGTTGAGGAAATCCAATGTCATGATTTCAGGATTGGGGAGTCCACTCAACAGATCATGGAGCTGCAAGAATGATGTCGGAAAAGACCTACATACCTAAATACCTTCTAATAGCTTGGCCAACCTTTGTTGGGGTTATGTGAAGGGGATTATGGATCCTTTCCACTAGAATTTCATGGAAACTAGACATTACGAGTTCAATGGTGAGGGAATTGGGACTTGATAAAATATTGGGCGACTTAATAAAATTTATTATTTCTTATAAAATGTAATCAAGAAAGTACTAATGATCTATTCTTTTAATTGTTGAATAAAAATGACAAGCATGAAAGCCACACTATCCCTACGATTATTTCTAGATAAAGACAATATCTTCACTGGTAGTAACATCTAGGAAAGGTTTAGATGCCTTCGGGTTATCCCACTCCATGAATGAAATTATTACGTGCTACAGTCAGCATTACCCGATCCTCCTGCCAAAGGGGCGAGTGATGAGGATTTTCTGGTCTATGAGAAAGATATGAATGATTCCTTCAACATTAAATGTTTGATTCTATCATCAATGTCTAGTGATATCATAAAGTCTCATGAAAACATGGATTCATATAGCATGCTCGAGCACCTCTGTGGTATTTACTAGGAGTGAGAAAGATAGGAAAGGTTTGAGATCTATAAGGCACTATTTCAGTGTAATCTTGGAGATGCTTCCCCAGCCGGCCCTAATGATGTCACACTCATTGGTAACATTGAGCACCTAGAGGTTCTAGGGTTTAAACTCCCTAATGAACTGGGATCTGATCTCATTCTCGCATCACCCACTCATAGATTCTATAACTTAGCTGTCAATTTCAATATGAACAACATTGAGAAGTCTCTATCTGATCAACTTATCCTCATTCAACATGTGAAAAAATATATTAATTTCAAGAAGCATTCTATTCTTATGGTGAATAAGAGGAATGGGAAGGTGAAGAGATTTAAGCCCAAATCTTCCTCATGGTCTTCCAAGAAAGCAAGATCAAATGAGAGGAAAAGGGAAAATAAGGTTTTTTTCTCATGTGGTATGAAGTGCCAATAAAAGAAGAACTCTACCAAGATTATTAAGCAAGGGGAAGCTTCAGGTGTGTTTGATATGGAATTCAATCTATCTGTTTATACAAATTGGGTATTAGATACAGCATCTGGTGCTCACATATGAATCCAAATTCAGGAACCATGTAGATTCAGGATGATTGATTGAGGGGAGGTATATCCATGCGTAGCCAAGGGAGACATACATGCTTCTATAGAAGCCGGGGACTACCACCTCATGTTTCCAACTAAGATTATCTTGGTGATAATGGGTTGTTATTATGTGCCTTATGTTACTAAAAACATTATTTTTGTACCCAGATTAGATACAGATGGATTTATTTTAATGTTTGAAATTGAATGTTGGTTGTTTTAAAAAGATAGAATTTTTATGATAGGTAACATTTATACAATGGACTTTACATGTTGAATTACACAATCCAAGTAATGGAAATCGATAAAAATGATACTTCACATGACTCGTACCAAACCCAAATTTGGCATTACTGGCTTGGTCAAGTGAATGAGAAAAGCTTGACAATGTTACATCACGATGGATATTTATATTAAATTGAACTAAAACCACTTGGTGTATGTCATGCATGTTTATAGAGGAAAATGACCAAATCCTCATTCAGTGGGAAAGGTGAAAGTGCTAAAGAACTACTTGAATTGGTTCATACCTACTTGTGTGGACCATTTCCAGTTGATATAAGGGGAGGGTACTCATACTTCATAACTATTACTGATGAATTTATTATATATGGATATATCAACATAATGAGGTATAAGTTAGATTCTTTTGAAAAGATAAAAGAATACAAGAATGAAATTGAGAACTAGATTGGTAAGATGATTAAGAAACTCCAGTCAAATTGAGGTGAATAATATCTTAATAAATACATCATTGATTACTAATGGAATTTTGGGAACCTATCCCAACTCACTCCTCCAAACACGCCCGAGTGGAATAGTGTGATCTAAAGGAGAAACCTCACCTTGTTGGACATTGTGAGATCAATGATGAGTCATGTGAGTCTTTCATTATCTTATTGGGGATATGTTTTTACAAACATTGGAATACATATTAAACAAAGTAACAAATAAATTGATAAATGGTATTCCATACGAGTTCTTGAGTCGACGAAAAGCCATGTTATAGAATTTACTTGTTTGGGGTAGATAAGAGTTTTTTAAGGCCCCTTCAGGTAACAAACTCACATACCAATGAAAAATGTATACCTTTATAGGATTCCTCAAGGAAACAAGGGGATATTACCTATATAAACCCTTAGAAAAAATGGTTAAAGTGGCCAGACATGCAATATTCCTTGAGGGTGAGAACATCTCCAAAAGAGATGGTCAGAGAGAGATAGACTTCTATGAAGTCGAGGCTCATGGTACACAAGAGTTGGTACAAGAACAGATTACACAAGCCTATGTGGATGAAGAATCTGTTCTAGAGACACATGTACTATGTAGGAGTAAAAGAGAGGATAGAGAACTAGAATGATATAATTTTATAGTTACCGAGGATTGTGACTCCTTATTTGATGATAATAATGATCCTCTAACCAACAAGGAAGAATAAAGTGGCACCGACATTGCCAAGTGTATGGAAGCCATGAATTCTAAAATGGATTCCATGTACCAAAACCAAGTCTGTATTTTGGTAGATCCTTCAGTTGATGTATATATCATGTTGGTTGCAAATGGTTATTCAAGAAAAAACTGGAAATAGAAGGACAAGTTAGTACCTATAAGGCATGACTGGTTATAAAATGGTTTAAAAAACATCATGGAATTGACTAGGATTAAACCTTCTCACCAGTTGCAATGCTAAAATCCATTATATTTCTACTTTCCATTTCAGCTTACCATGACTATGTGATTTGGAAAATGGATGTCAAAACATAATTCCTTAACGAGAACCTTCAGGATGATGTCTACATGACATACCATAAATGGTTTGTGACATTAAAGGATGCCAAGAAGGAATGTACATTGCAGAAATCCATTTATAGATTAAATCAAGCATCAAGGACATGAAACATTAATTTTGATGAAGCCATAAAAGAATTTGGTTTTATCAAGAATGAATGTGTGACTTGTGTGTACAAACTATTTAGTGGGAGTGTAGTCATTTTCTTTATAGTATATGTTAATGACATATTACTTATTGGAAACAAAAATACCAGTCATACTATCTGTTAATGATCTATTGAATCAATGCTTCTCCATGAAATACTTGGGCGAGGAATCATATATTATTGGTATCAAGATAGATCCTAACAGATCCAAGATATTGATGGCCCTATGTCAAAGTACATATTTTGATAAGATACTAAAGAGATTCAGTATGGAAAAATCCAATAGGGGATTGTTTCCAGCATCACATGGAATTCATTTTTCCAAGAAAAAGTCTACTAATAAACATGAGGAAAGAAAGATAATGGAAATAACTCCATAAGCATCGGCGATTGGGTCAGTCATGTATGCCATTCTATTTACTAGGCTGGATTTCCCCTACGCATTGAGTGCGGTAGAAAGATATCAGGCTGACCCATGTGACCTCCATTGGATGGAAGTCCAGACTATCTAAAAGAATCATAGGTCTACTAAGGATATATTCCTGGTTTATGGAAGAGATGAGGCACTAGTCATTAGAGGATATGAAGATGCTAGTTTCCAGACTGATCAATATGACATGAAGTCGCAAACATGATACATCTTCCCATTGAATGGAGGTGTAGTGTGTAGAGAGAGCTCAACGAAGAGTGTGGTCACAGACTCTATAGTAGAGTTTGATTATCTCACAGCCTCTGAGGAAGCTAAAGAAGAATATTGGATGCAAAAGCTTCATCCAGGAGCTAGATGTGATACCCAACAATAAAGATCCCATCACATTATACTGTGACAATAATTCAGCAGTGGCTCTCGCAAAAGAAACATCGTCACATCAGTGGATGAAGAACATAAATTAGAAGTATCATCTCTTGAGGGATTTTTCCCATAGAGGTGAAGTTGCAGTGAGCAGTATTTCCATGGAAGAAAACGTGGCAGACCCTTTTACGGAAGCCTTGACTCAGCAGAAACATGATCATCATGTGAGGTCTAGTAGATGGAAAGTCATTGGTAGTATTATCTAGTCCAAGTCTGAGTTTGTAAGAGTTGGTGTCCTAGAACCAACTAGTTTCACATTGATTACATGGATATACAATTTATAATTACATAATGTTCATTGTTCTATATGAATATGATCTAATAATGTATTAGGGTATTTGTTTCATTGATAAGGTCATGGAAGTTCCCCCACTATGATGAGAACCGTAAAATGCTCTAACAATATTATTAAATATAGTTTTGTGGTTGGATGACATGCTATGATCATACACATAAAATTCAGACTGTCAAGTGAGAGTACACGTAAGTAGATGAGACTTCCTCTCATGAAGTTCACACTCGGTAATCACCTATATAGGATATTATGATATCATGCCCGCTAGTAAAAATTCTGCATGTTTTCATTTCATCAGATATTTCTATCTACAAGAATGTGTAATGATCATTAGACTTTATGATTATCATTAATTCGTGTCATGACTTACACACTTTTACTTACTGACAAAAATCATCATGTAGACAGTTAGCGAGATGTAGGGTACATTGGGTGAGTCAATAGTGGCATGTTATTAATGGAAAACACGAGGAAGGATTTTTCACATCCATTTTTGAATGTTTATATATTGGTTCATTGATTAAAATAGAATCGTTAGATAAAATTCCATGGACATGGTGTAACGAAAATTGTTTTTACGTAGACAAAGAATGACCTGCCAAGCATAAATGTTGATGACACAATCAGGAACCCTTCTTGATGAGATATTGAGACATGGGGATGATATTACACAATGAGCGTTCATATGTGGATATCATTGTTGTGAGTTTACTTTCTTTCTTTTGGGTGTCTTAAACTGTTTCTAGAAATTACTCTGGGACTTTAGGCAAACATGACTAATAAAAATAAGAATGATTCCTAGAGGGTCACACACTAAGTGTTTATGGTGGTATCAATTAAATTCTATTTGAATTTAATTGATGAAATAATTATTATTCTCATGACCATTGAATAGTGTTATTCAAGTTACATTGATATCATAAATTAAATAAAATATATTTATTTATATTATTTAACAATTACAAAATATTTATCTACTAGTTTGTTAATAAAATATATATTTAAGAGAATGAATTATCTATTAACTTATTTAGGTGTTCAATAAATAGAAGTGGAGTTCAAGTGGACCAAGGTCGGTCTGGTTGTAAAATAATTATTAGCAAGACAATAAATAGTTATTTTTCCTTTTGGAAAAAATTAAAATAACGCTCCTATAATTTTATGATTCAGAATTTTATTTATAATTCTGTTTTTCTCAAGTTGGAACACCATAGATTATGATGCGGTATTATTATTAAATGAATTGGTTTTACCTATGTTCATGAATGTATTTAATTGTTTCAATGCAATTAAATATTGTAAATGAAATTTTATGTATATAAATATGAAATTATGCATATTGTTCCAGATACCACACCACACGCTAGGTGAATTTAGAATTGTTGAGCCAAACAATTTCCCTCTCAAATCCTCTTATCTCCCCTCTCAAGAACGATAGACCCTGTTTAAGGCCGAAGAACAAGTGATCATGAACGACCGACAAAAGATACTCGCTTCACCGCGGTAGCACCCGGAGAATGAGCGGTGTCGATCGGAGGCTATCGAAGCATGTGTGTGTCACCACTAGAGGTATTCTAGATTGTTTCCTTACAAGTGCAACGAGATAGTCTAGAAGGGTAATTCGGGATGACCAACATCATCAATGATGAAAGATACCAAAGATACATGTATTATTTTTCTTTATAAAATTTATTAAATTAATTATAAACATGATGTGTATGATCCCCTATAAGGTTTTGGGCCTCCTTCTTCTTTATCTAAATCATTTATTATATTTTTTGGAGACTGGCATTCATCGTCATATTGATCACGAAATAATCATTGATCATGGTAAAAATCCAAGTTTGTTCACACCCCAACCATGCTTTTGTTGGACCCGAAACCTATAATAGTATATAGTTCTTGATTAAACAATGATAAATGTGTTAAAATGGTATATAATGGGAAATTTGATGAAATGTTAAGATATAAAAATGGTAATAGATGTTGGAAATGGTCCAAAACCGGCTAAGAGAGCATAATATTTTCATTGTAATTTATTATTCATTTCCCTTTTCCATGAAAAAATGTATACAACAGATATTTTATAGAAACTATTGGTGGTGAACTAATAAGTTATACTCACACCCTTCTCGGGCCTCCGTTGGGTACCTAAGCATACTTCATGTTTGCTGGTCGGGAGAAGAGAAAAGGCTCTTTCTTGGAATTTTGGTTTGCATGGGTGTATGTGGAGGAGGACCCAAACATGGTGTCATGACCATTATGAGGATTTTTGAGTTTTTCTTCATTTTGGGTTTTGTTCTCTTTTTCACATGTAGCATGGCATAGAATTTTTACAATTTTACATGATTGTACCATGTTTGGAGAATGGTTGTTTATGCATGCTCTCTTATTATTGGTCATCAATCGACTATTATTTTATATTATGTTTTGTCTTACGCTAATAAAAGGGGTGTATATTCTCTCCAGTTGACTATATGGACCCCCGCTACTTGTCATCAGCCATTGGCATATGGGGAGGAGCACTTATGGTCATGTAACCACCCACCTCGATGAACTGGAATAGTGGCTTTCAAGTCAGGGACGTTACATCTTGAAATATTTTTTTTTTACAAAAAATTAATTCTAATAGCTCCAAAGTGAAATATGTCCAAGCTTAGATTTTGATGGTTCGAAATACTCCCAACCAATATGTTTTAGAATATTTTATGTCACAAAATTATACTTATCTTATACGTTAAACCTTTAGTTATAAATATTAACCCTTACTAGGTATTCTCGGATTTTCTTATTATATTGTTACTATATATAATATAAAATAAAAAGAGAACCAAAAGTGGATCATTAATGACATTTCTATAATTATAGAAATTATTTGGATGAATCATGGTTTTTTAGGACTATTAAATAATTTAATAAAATTGTATTTATTATAAAAATGTATATAGGTCAATTATGACTTTATTCAGTAATTGTTTTTAATGTAATAACAACATGAATCATTAAAAAAACTAAATTAATTTAGGTATAAATTTTTTTAATCACCAAAAAAATCATTTTCTAACATTAAAATGATCAAATTACATTTAATCTATTAATTATAATATCATTTATTTGAATATTTCATTAATTATGTTCTCACTACATCATCATTGTGTCATTAATAAATATATTTATTTAATGTTAAAATATAATAAAAAATTCAATGATTTAGGAAATAATTTTCTATTTCTTATTACTATTTATAGTCATATAGATATGTTATATAAACACACATTAAAATAATTTTTGAACAAAAAATAGTGTTTATGTTATATTTCTCTTTACATTGAATTAATTATTATTACATGTCACTATCACATCGAATTAGCTTCATGGTGTCCTAAGATCGTCCCTAGGATACTCATTGTAATTCCCCGACCCCAATTACCTAGCGTCGGTGCATTATTACATAACAATAGCATGATCACAATGAAATCCTGTCTTGAAAGACTGATCAGTTTAGAATTATTGGAAACAAGATTCATACATAAGTTCAACATTACAACTTGAAAAGATATACAACATGAATTTATTCCATTGGAAACATACAAACCTCCTAAACCATGCCTTCAAGTCACTCATAACTAACTTCTTCATATCCTGGGAAAATGAAACATAACAAATGGGTGAGCTCAAACGCTCAGTAACGGTAAGCAATACAATAGAAGATAACATTAATATTAAGCATGGTGAGTTATTGAAACCACATGCCTTTACAAATAATAAACATGACTACTTTTATGGAATTAATATGAGTTTAGTAAATAATGCCATAATAAAACATGATCATTGGTATTCTATTAGTCTAATGACCACATGAACCATCAATATTATTTTCACATTTAGAGAATGTATAATGTCAGACATTCTGAAACATTTTGTCAAGGCCTCAGCCATGACGTCTAAAAATGATTAAGGCCTTGGCCAAAACCATAAATCAAATTGGGAAAGGGGCTCGTCCAATTCCACGTTTAGTTGCCTCATGAGACCTACCGATGCATCGAGGAGCTATAGTGGTCTCCACTCATCACTTACTAACTCCAATACATTCCTCATATGAAAAGGTTTAAACATATAAAAAACATTCATATTAAAAATAGCATATGAAATATCAATAATTTAACCATAAACATGAATGGTACAAAAATAGCAGATCCACAGTCAATCATATCACAAAACCTTCAATACAATATGGAAGTTTTGTATCATAATAAATCAACTTCAAATAGACATAAAATCCATCCAAGTATGTAGACATAGATAACACAAAACCCTTTTTAGATAAATATATCTTTCTATATTGAAATCATTTAAGAGTCACATAATTATAAATTAAAACATTTTATTTGAAAATATTCCTATAATCTTCTAAGGGATGCTTCAATGAGTTTATAACGGTATAAAATAGCCGCACTCGACGTATAAGTTAAAAAACACATTCTTACCTTAATTTTGTTGAAAATGATAAAAAGGACCTCGTTTGGTAAATGATAGAAAATTACATTATAAACATATTATAATAATTCAACAAGGGTTTAAATGACTTTAACCCATAGTATATAAAATTGTATGAATGTTTTGAAATACATTTTTAAAAAACACGGATGTGGATGATAAAGAGGTCCCATTATATAATTACGTATAAACAACCTCTGATAGAGAAGAGATTTTGAAATAAACCCTTACCTTGTACTTTTACTTGTTTGATGGTAGGTAAACCCCTTGTATAATGTTGAAATAATTGTTATTAAATTATATAATAATTATATACATTAATATGATATCATATATGATCTTTTAACATTGCTTTGTTAGTATTATCGTCATTTTGGGTGTTAACTTACTCTCTTTATTTTATATGTTTTTTACATAAGCGGTGTTTTTTATGGATAGGTTTTACCTTATTAATATCCAGAATGATATCAATTCCTTAAAAATTATTTTTAGTCATCAAATTATAATTATAATTGCATGGATACGATGGGGAATGAATCTCATCGCGTTCATGAAGATGGTAGTCCGTACGTACGCACGAGCAACAATATCATTATTTTGATATTTAAATAATATATAATTGGATGGTATATCATATATAAAGAATAATTATCATTTTATATTTATCATTTACATCAATTACATATCATTATCATAGCCATCCAAATAATAATGTTTTTGAATAACAATTACACCATGACGTGGAGACGGTAAACTGTACATACACACGTATGGTGAAATGTTATTAAAACGATGGATAGAATACATAATACGGTTGTACCCTATTTATAATAACAATACTGTATATAGAAGATACTGGAGTTATTTTTTAGAAATCAAATAACAAAGAAAGAAGAAGTTTAAGAAGAAAACAACATGAAAAATGGTGGTGAAAACATTACCTCTTCTTCAGGTTCTTCATTTTGATTTGATCAAAAGGGAACCATAGTTTGGATTCCTAGAAAATTGAAGGCCTCTAGGATTAATGGAGGATAGTTGAGAGGATATTCGGGTAGTATTTGGCCGAACCAAAAGGATTTGATTGTATGAATAATTGGTTATAATTAGTGTCCTTTTATAAGGGGGGGAGGGGCTCTTTAGAAAAATCCTAAAGTAACAATTTATAATAAATTCATATTCAATTTCTAATTGCTGAAAAGTGTATTATTCAAATTATAATGTGGGTATGGTTCTAAATCCTTTAAACTAATAGATTTTAGACAGATTTGGGTCATTATATTAATGTTATCTTTTTTGTTTTAACTCTTAGTTAATTAGTTTGACATTTACCATGTCACATTGTATTTTTATGTTATATAGTTAATAAAAATACTATATACATTCATGAAACCCACAAGTGGTCCATTAATGATTCACCTATCATGATATATATCTTTTGGCCGAACCTCAGAATTTTTGGAATAGAATATTAATTAATAATATAATATTTGTTTTAAAAACTCATTTATATCAATTTTTAATATATTTAATAATTGATTTTTGTTAAAGTCTTAATAACATTATTAATTCGAACCAAATTCATTTTACCAATCCTGACATGTCATATTAACATTTAAAATTCTTGTATGGCATAAAAACGTTTAAATTTTATTTATTTTAAAATTTATAATACTAATTATTTTATTCTTTCATTAATAAAGAAAACACTGCATCATTAATGTGTCATAAATAAATGTAATTATTCAATGTATAAAAATTATAAATAAAATACCATTATATATGAAATATTTTGATCTTTATAATTAATATTTATAGTAAAAAATATAACATATATAACCATATGTACAAATTGTTTTTCTAAAAGATATATGCTTATGTCATTTTTTTATTTACTTTAACTTAATTAATATAAAGTGTCCTTAACACCTACAAGTGGCTCCATGTGGTCCCAAAATCGACGCCAAGAATCATATTGGTCGAAAATGTATCAAAAAATAGGGTTAGGACACATTTTAGGGTAAATTAATATTATTATAATATTATTTTTTACCCTTATTTATTCGATTTACCTGTTAACCATGGTAAATAAAATAATTACCGAAGTAATTATTCAAAATTCCTAAAAAGAAGAGTTACCTATTTACACAATTTGGATATACTGATTCCAAATATGGAGTCTATTTTTCCAAATTCAAAACATCGAAGTGGAATAAATTAATTTAAAATTAATTCCTGCTGTCAAAACAAAAAGCTAGTTTTTAATAATTAATAAGTATCAAGAGATTGACACTTGTTTATGTCCGGTTTAAATGAGAAATTAAGTCCTATGACCGAAATTGTATTAAATGGTAAAAATATATTCTAAATATACTTTAAAACCACTCATATTCATAATTTATCACCGTTAATTAGTTCGATTAAAAAAGTTGTTTTTAATTAAAATTTAGTAATTTTCACAATTCATCAAAAAATAAAATTTATCCGAAAAGTACCAAAATTTCACCATAAGTTAATTTTGATATTAAAAAACAAAAAATGAAGTCCATTTTAGGTAATTAGAAACCTAGATTTTTCATTTATTAATTTAAAATTAATTCCCGTTTTCAAAATCAAAAGGCGTATTTTTAAGAAACCATATCTATAAAAAGATTAACATTTTTTTATGTCAAATCTCAAAGTAAAATTACTTAAAATGACCAGCATTGGATTAAATTGTAAAAATATAAAATATTTATACAAAAAACCATTATAATGTATAATTTAATACTATAAATTAGTTTTATTAAATAAGTTGTTTTCAGTTAAAATATATTATTTTACACTATTCACCCAAATATGAATGTTATCAGAAAAACACAGAAAATTTATTGAAACTAAATTCATATATCTTGATTCTATAGAAGAAGTTTATTTTTTCAAATTGAATATATAAAAGTTTCAAATATTGGATTTAAAAATGGTATACCATTAAAAGGTTGTAAAAGTGCATTTTTTAAAGCTACTTCTTTTATATAAAAAATTGAATTAGTTATTACATTATATATATGAAACTCATAATATGGATTATAAAATTATAAGTATTATATATAGTTCAAAATTCAGATAATACTATTCATAACTACTTTTTAACTGCTAGTTTGGTATGTTTTGGTGCACATGGATTCGGTTTTGCGTGTAATGCAAGTTATTGAATTACATTGAAGAAATAACATACTATGAAATCTTGGAGTGTTGCATTCTTCCCTCCTTCAATAAATTTCATTCTCTCAATTTGAAATTGTTTTTGAAAATAAAAGGTCGAAAAGAGAAAATACATTTGTGGGAAAACCCATATCGGAAATTGGGTTAATAAAATTTAGTCTTAATAATAGGAAGAGGAATGAAAAGGTCACCACCAAATTATGATCTCTATTAAGAAAACATTGGTGGAAATTTGGGACACATAATTGGTGGAAAATGTAAATATTTATATGGAGTGATTGAGGTCATCAATCACAAACAATTAAAGAATTGTGGGCCTCAAAGCCACCAATCTATAATGATTTAAAATACCATCGTTTCGACAAAACGTAAGGTATTAGGATAACACATTTTTGGTTTTATGATTCCTTACCTAATGTTTATGAATTTATTTATTCATAGAATAAGATAAGAAAAAAGTATACTTGTCAAGTAGAGTTCCATCCTTTAACTAATTTCTACCACAAACTCATATTTAACTTTAAAAGATAATAGAACATCGAAAAATTCTATTTATCCTATTCGTGTAGGGTTCGAAAAAATGAATTTATAATTCATCTACCAGACCCTTAAAAAACTACATTATTCAATCCAGGATCTCATGTCGGTCAGAGGTAGGTGATACACCCTTGTCTCCCTTCAGTTACGGGTTCAATTCTTGCGGCATTGCCGGACGCGACGAGTTGTCTCCTGACCTTCGGGTTGTCCATTTAATAACAATCCAAAAATAATATTTATAAATGGTTTTACCTTAAAAATTGTATCAAATGTAAAATATAATCCATTCCAACCTTTAGACATATACAAATTACTTCTGTCCAAACTCACAATCCAAAATTTATAAGGAATGTAAATATAATGAAGATCGTTTTTTCCCACATAATAACATGGTAATACCTTCATCATGCATTCTTTTAAAATATGGTAACTCCCTGAATTACCATAAAACCTTATTGATTACTTTCATGCTTCCTTATTCCTTATAGAATACTAGATATATTCCTTATATCCAAAAACTTTTAATATTCCAACATTGATGAAATAAACAAACCATTAATCAGTGAAAAGGTAGTCAAGAATATCCGATATAATTTATCCAAATCAACCATGTCATATTCCAAAATTACTACCTCTATATGAAGAACATATTAAGGATTACCTTTCCTTCAACCATTTATATTCAAAAAAATGTTTAACTTTCTATTGAGTCACTTTTCATAGTACCATATAATCTGAAATCCTCAATGAAAAAGTACTACATTACAGTCCTTATTTATCTCCATAATTCATATAACCAGTGCATCATTGATATAACACTCAAATGAAATAATTATGTGATAACAACATAAGAACACTAGTCATTCCTCTTTTTCTATGGTAGTATCATAACATTATTATATCCAATAGCATCATTTGGGGCTTACTTTGATGATTTTAACATTTATTTGCATAGTGTCCCCACTCCTTGAAGATGAAGCATTGTACCTTTGAAATATTTTTCTTACCCTCACAATCATGACCGTGGTGTCCTTTTTCTCCACACATATAACATTCTCCCATTCCCTTCAAGAATATTCCATGATGATTCTTTCCACAGTTATCACATATGAGAAAATCCTTCTTTACCTTCTTCCCTTTATCTGTCTATCTCTCTACCATCCTATTCTTCTCTGGATACCCTTCAAAACCATAGGACTCCGAGAACTCATTACTTATCTTATCAACACATTATATTATTTCCTCATATGATGATAATACATGGGAGATTATTTCTCTTCTAAATTCTGGCTTAAGACCATGAATGATATGATCCTTCATACTCATTGGATCATGCATATTGTTGGAGATATCATTCTTTCTACTGGCAACCATTTCTAAACAATGACATACACTAGATTAGTTTATGAATAGAAATACTTAATCCCAAACATGTAAAAAACATAAAATAAATTAAAATGTTTATAGATATAATCCATAATCATAAAAATGCCTTCCTTGAGGATGTATATACTAATAAACCCTTTATAATTATTTGTAAGGAAAATGAGAATTATCCTAAGCATATCCCCAAGGAGTGTCGTAACCAATAGTGCAAAAAGGCCCATTGTTGTGCACCAGTTCCTGTGTGTGTCTAGCTCAAAGTGGTGTTTTCGGGTTTTATCTCTAGGTACATCTATGTCAGAACTGCCTCTACCTGCTCGTATACAGACAGGGATGTATTTCTTGGAAAACTCACAAAATCGCTACAATACCAAAATTCTAAGAAGTTATTTTATACTAATCCTCAAAGTCTATCTTAGGGCTATGTTCTCTAATCAGAGTTTATCTAAATCTAGTTTCCAAGGTTTTTACTAAACTTCCTCTAGTACCAACTGTAACGCCCCGACCCCAGTTACCCAGAGTCGGTGCATTATTACATTACATTGGCAGGATCAAAATGAAATAATGTCTCTAAAGACCGATCATATTAGAATTATTGGAAACAAGATTCATACATAAGTTCGACTTTATAACTTGAAAATAAATAAAACATGAATTTATTCCATTGGAAACATCCATGCCTCCTAAATAACTCCTGCAAGTTACTCATAACTAACTTATTCATATCCTGGGAAAATGAAACATAAAAAATGGGTGAGCTCAAATGCTCAGTAAGGGTAAGCAATACAACATAAGATAGCATAAATATTAAGCAGGGTGAATAATTGAATCCACATACCTTTACCAATAATAAAAATTAATACTTTTATCATAGTAATATGAGCTGGGTACATAATTCCATAATAAAACATAATCGTCGGTATTCTACTAGTAGAATGACCTCATGAACCATCAATATTATTTTCATAATGAGGGAATTTATAATGCCAGACATTCTGAAACATTTTTTTGAGGCCATGGATAGGACGTCTATAAATGATTAATGCATTGGCCAAAACCATAAATCAAATTAGGAAAGGGACTCAGCCAATTCCACATCTACTTGTCTCATGAGACCTACCAATGCATTGAGGAGTTATGGAGGTCTGCACCCATCACTTACTAAGTCCAATAAATTTCTCATATGAAAAGGAATAAACATATCATAAACATTCATATTAAAACTAGCATACTAAATGTCAATAATTTAACCATAAACCATGAATGGTATAAAAATAGCACATCCATAGTCAAAAATATCACAAAACCTTCATTACAATATGGAAGTTTTGTATCATAATAATTCAGCATCAAATTAACCTAAAATCCATCAAAGGATGTTGACATACATGAAATCAAAACCCTTTTTAGATAAATATCTCTTTCTATTTTGAAATCATTTAAGAGTCACATAATTATAAAATAAAAAATTTACTTTGAAAATATACTTATAATCTTGTAAGGGAATCTTCAACGAGTTTATAAAGGTATAAAATAGTTGTACCTTCTGTATAAGTTAAAAAATACATTCTTACCTTAATTTTGTCGAAAAGGTTAAAAAGGACACTGTTGGTAAAACGATAGAAAGATTCCTTTATAAAAATCTTATAAAAATTCAATAAGGGTATAAATGGCTTTAACCCATAGTATATAAAATACTAATAATATTTTAAAATACATTTTTTGGAAACATGGATATGGAGGATAAGGAGGTCCCAGTAGATAATTACGTATAAACAACCTCGGATAATGAAGAGATTGTGAAATAAACCATTAACTTATACTTTTCCTTATTTGATGGTAGGATAACCTCATGTATATTGGTTAAATAATTGTTATTAAATTATACATGAAGCATATACATTAATATTATATCATAAATGATCTTTTAAAATAGCTTTGTTAGTATTATCGTTGTTTTGGGTGTTAACTTACTCGTTTTCTTTTATATGCTTTGATACATAAGTCATGTTTGTTATTGATAGTTTGTGTCTTATTAATATACATAATTATATAAAGTCCTTAAAAATTATTTTTAATCATTAGATGAGAATTATAATTTCATGGATATGATGGGGAATGAATCTCATCGCGTTTGTGGAGACGGTAGTACGTATGTATGCACGAGCTACAATAGCATTCTTTTGATATTAAAATAATATATAATTGGATAGTATATCATATATAAAGAATAATTACCATGTTATATTTTTTATTTACATCAATTAAATATCATTATCATACCCATCCAAATAATAATGTTTTTGAATAACAATTACACCATGACGTGGAGACGGTAAGCCATGCGTACGCACGTATGGTGACATGTCATTCTAAGGATGGATAGAATAATGAATATGGTTGTACCATATTTATAATAAAATCAAATTATATAGAATATACTGGAGTTATAATTTTAGAATGTAAATAACAATGAAATAAGACGTTGAAGAAGAAAGGAACTTGAAAAGGGTTGTGAAAACATTACCTCTTCTACGGGTTCTTCCTTTTGATATGATCAAAAGGGCTCCATAGTTTTTTATTCTTGCTAAAAGAAGGCCTTATGATTAAGGAAGGATAGTTTAGAGGGTATTTTGGAAGATTTTGGCCGATCCCAAAGGATTTTATGGTATGAATAATGGGTTACAAGAGGTGTCTTTTTATAAGGGGGAGGATGTTCTCTTTAGGAAAAACATAAAGTATTAATTTATAATAAATTCATATTAAGTTTATAATGGATAAAAATTGTATTATTAAATTTATATGGTGGGGATGGGTCTAAATCCTTCCAACCAATAGATTTTTGACAGGTTTGGTCATTATATTAACCTTATCATTTAGTATTTACTCTTAGTTAATTAATTTGACTTTTACCATGTCACTTTATATTTTAATATTATATAGTAAATAAACATAATATATACATCCAAGAGCCCCCCAAGTGGTCCATTAATGATAAAAATATCATTATATAAGTCCTTTGGCCGATCCTTATATTTTTTGGAATAGAATATCAATTAATAATATAATATTTGTTTTAAAAACTCATTTACATCAATTTTGACAATATTTAATAATTGATTTTTGTTAAAGTATTAAAAACATTATTAATTAGAACCAAGTTCATTTATGAAATCCTATCACGTCATATTAACCAATAAAATTTGTTTATGGAATGAAAAATTTCAAATTATATTTATTTTAACATTTATAATACTAATTATTTGATTCTTTCCTTAATAAGGAAAATACTGCATCATTAATGTGTCATAATTACATTTAAATATTCAATGTCTAAAAATTATAAATAAAATACCATTATATAAGAAATATTTTTATATTTCTAATAAATATTTATAGATGAAAATATAACATATATAACCCTATGTAAATTTCTTTTCTAAAAGATATATGCTTATGCCATTTTTGTATTTACTTTAACATAATTAATATTAAGTGTCCTTGTCACCTACAAGTGGCTCCATGGGCTGCCAAAATCCATCCCAAAATACCCATGGTCGGAAATGTATCAACCAATAGGGTTAAGACACGTTTTAGGGTAAATTAATTTTATTATTATATTATTTTTTACCATTATTTACTGGATTTACCCTTTAACCATGGTAAATAAAATATTTACCGAAATAATTATTCAAAATGTATAAAAATAAGAGTTCAATATTTACACAATTTGGACATCATGATTCCAAATATGGAATCCATTTTTCCAAATTCAAAACACAGAAGTGGCAGAAATTAATATAAAATTAATTCCTGCTTTCAAAACAAAAAGCGTGTTTTTAAGAATTAATAAGTATCAAAAGATTGACACTTGTTTATAGCCGGTTTAAATGGGAAATTAGGTCTAATGACCAACATTGTATTTAATGATAAAAATATATTATAAATATATTTTAAAACAACTCCAATTCATAGTTTATCACTGTAAATTATTTTGATTAAAAAAGTTGTTTTTAATTAAAATTTAGTAATTTTCACTATTTATCAAAATGTAAATGTTATTTGAAAAGTACCAAAATTTCACCCTAAGATAATTTAAATATTATGAAATGAAAAATGAAGTCCATTTTACCAAATTAAAAACCTAGATGATTCATTTCTTAATTTAATATTAATTTCTGTTGTCAAAACCAAAAGACGTATTTTTATGAAACAATATCTATCAAACGATTAACACTTTTTTATATCCAATCTCAGAGTGAAATTACATTAAATGACCAGCATTGGATTAAATTGTAAAAATATTATATATTTATGCTTTTAAACCATTAAAAATTATAATTTAATACTATAAATTATTTTTTTAAAAGTTGTTGTCAGTTAAAATATAGTTTTTTTCAATATTCCCCCAAATATGAATGTTATCAGAAAAACACCAAAAATTTATTAAAAATAAATTCTTATTTCCTGAATCTAAAGAAGTTGTTTATTTTGTCAAATTGAATATAAATTTTTTTCAAATATTGGATTTAAAAAGGGTTTACCATTAAAAGGTGGTAAAATTACATTTTTTAAAAATACTTCTTTTATCTGAAAAAATGAATTAGTTTTTACATTATGTCTAAGAAACTCATAATTTGGATTCTAAAATTATATGTATTATATATAGTTTAAAATTCAGTTAATACTATTCATAACCGCTTTTGAACGACTAGTATGGTATGTTGTGGTTCACTTGAACTCAGTGTTGCGTTTAATGCATGTTATTGAATTAATTTGAAGAAATAATGTACTATGAAATCATGGGGTTTTACACTCATGGTCACCCTCATATCCTAAAATAGGATTAGGAAACATGTTAGAGTAGTTTAATATTATTATAATATTATTAATTACCCACATTTACTTGATTTACCATTTAACCATTGTAAAATAATAAATACTAAATTTACTATTAATAATGAAAATAAATTAAAGTTAAATATTAAAAAAATTAAGACCATTGGATTCCAAATATGAAATCCATTTTTCAAAGTTCAAATCATTTAATCAAAATAATTTATTTTATAATCAATTCATATTTTCAAAACTAGAAAGAATGTTTTTAATAAGTAATAAATTTCAATAGTTTTACATCTATTTATGTTCAATTTCAATGTTAAATTACATCTGATAAACAAAATTGAATTATATTATAAAAACATAATACAATTAAACATTTTAAAATATAAAGGTAAAATATGACTGTATTAATAAATTACATTAAAAGGATGTTTTGAGTTAAAATGTAGTATTTTTTCACAATTCATAAAAATATGGATCTAATCATTAAAATACCAATATTTAAACCAATGTAAATATTTATGTCCTTATTCCATAGAAGATATTTATTTTGTCACATAAAACATATTAAAGAGACATAAACTATATTTATAAAGGGTTCTCCATCAAAAGGTGATCAAATATCCTATTAAAAATGTTAGAGCAAATTTTTGCTTAAAATTGGATTCATTCACATTTTTAGCCTATGAAATAAAATAAATTAATTAAATACATTTAAGAAATATTTAAAATAATAATATAGTTAATTATTTTTATTCCTACAAAAATAATGGCAAGGAATTAACTACCATTAAAAAATGATATTATTATTGCATTATTTTTTTGTATAACTTAGTGTTTTATGAAACGTAAGATATTTGGGAGACCCATTTTATTGTGTTGAGTACACTATATTACACAATGTATCTATCAATCTAAAATTTATATTTAAATAAAAAATATTAGTACATATGAAAATGTATTACTCTATAAATATCTGGGATGTTACATTATGATAGTGTTAACAGAATAAATATTCTATATTCTGGACATGGATATTTTGGAATAATATAGAATTAAAGGATCATAATCCTACTCTAGCAAACATATGACTATTTAGATTGGGTATCTATAACAAAACATTCATGTTGATGTATGTATTTATTAGGACCAATGAATCCTTCCAAATCAGTATCTTGGAATGTTTGTATTTGTAATTGAATAATTTTTAGTAGATATGGATGAATTCTAAAAGGATATAAATTGTAGAGGAATATATATTAGATATAATCCTAATTTTCTACCAAGGAACATGTGGATAATTTAGAATTTCATGAATAAAAACACTTTATATTTTAGGGGAACCATGGATTTGGTTGTATTAAAAGGATTTATTAATGGTTTAGAAATGATATATGAATTTATGGGATGTGTAGAAATCAAAAGATAAATGTTTCCATTTATGATTTTTAATGTGAGGCATATTAATACTAATATTTGGATATGAATACTAAAGAGTGATATGATTTTATATACATTAAATGAAAAAAAATTAGAATATTTTCCTTAGGGAATATTTCTATATGATTTTTCAGCTCAGGATGGGTAAAAATTCTTGGAATTGAGGAAAAAGGATGTATATTTCGTGGAAGTGTATGATGTAAACATTAAGAAAAACTAGATTACATTTAAGATTTATTCAAAAAATTGATTTTAAAATTAATATATAATACATATAATTTAAACCAAATTTAAGAAGAGATTTTGTCTTGTTAGAATTTTAAATCATTGAGAATTATGTTCATTGTACTGAGATTGTTAATATGGATTGTCATGAAACTTATGTGACATGATATTAATAGAGTATGAAATGGTAAATGTTGTTGGAAATGGTTAATAATCCTTATATAAAGTCTCCAATTAATCCCCCACCATGTTCCAAGTGTGGTAAAAAAACATTTCAAGGAATGCCTAATAAGATCTAGAAGGTCACACTAGTGAGGTAATATTTGTGATAAGGGTCATGACTATAGATAATAGTGTCCTGAAAAAATGATAATGGGGTTACATATACCTTGTTAATGGATAGAGGTTTTATTTTTAATGATTTATTTCATTATTCAAATGTGCCTCTAATGATATTTCCACTAGGTGAAAATCAGCATGATTTGAGTCATAAATGTATGGAAAATAATTTTTTATAAATACAGTTGATGTTGGTCCACTTATGAAAAAGGTGACATGTTTGTTATTTTCTCATTAGAATTAATCAAATTATCTGTTTGACTATTTATCTTCACATTCCATTAGTTTGATAACTTTTAAATTAAAATTGGAATATAACAACATGAAAAGAAGATAAAATTGTTAATGAAATGTCATTGTGGAAATATTATGGAAACCTTGATTTATAGAAATCTTCTAATTTATATAGAGAGATGTAATTTCTTGAAAATCATTCTGAAATTCACATATTATAGTCTGATATCTTTTTTTATGAATTATATTTTTATTTATCATTCTATGTTAGATTGTATTGCTAAGAATGTTTTTATCATTGATATTATAAATTTTTCTAACCTACTAATAAGCTCAAAAATTTATTAGTGATATTAGTTAAAGTTACATAGTTTATGTGTTGAAAATAAATAAGTATTTCAATTTAGTTATGTGCTAGTAATTAATTAATATATAAATCATTCCTTTGATGATTTTTTAATCCCTGGTTAGGATTTTGAGTTTCCCTATTAAATATTATATCATGGTAAGAATATTTTAAAACACCTTTATCAAATTACACCATTAGAAATGTGGTGATTGAAAGTGTAGTTTCATGAGTTTCTAGATAAATGTTTTAATTATATGGGCATTTTACCATGGGGTGACCCTCTTTTACTTGTTAGAAAATAAATATGTTTCAATGGGGGGATTTCATTTATTATAGTTCTTTGAATACCATAAATTTATGAAAAATTCTCATTCCCCACATAATGATGATTTGACAGATCATATCCAGGGAGAATAGTATTTCATGAAGGTTGATCTTAGGATAGGGTATAATATAATAATGGTGAAGATATATGATATTATGAAGACTAGGATTCATACTTGAAATGGTAATTATTTGTTTTTATTTATGACATTTTATTTTCAAATTCACAATATGTATTTAGGTGTTCTTATTAATACTTTTTTTTTACTTTTTAGACATTTTTCCATTGATTTTATTGATTAAATATTTTTATATTCTTTATTTCCTAAGAATCATGAATGTTACCATATAGAGTTTTAAAAATATATTAATTAAAATATATAGAAAATCTACTACATGTAAATTCTAATAGAAAAACAATTATTTCCATTGGATTATTTTTAATTTTGTATAACTATTGACCCTACTAAATCTAATGTTTTTGAATAGTTTTTGGGAACAATAAATGTGAACATTATAAATATTTTTCATATATTAACTGATTACTACTGACATATTGTAGATAGTTTTTCTTAGTTGTTAATACTATTAGATATATTATTTTGAAAATGATTTAAATTCATATAGTCAAAAGTGTATGATGATTTTTTAAGGTTATAAAATTAATATCAGTGAATGATTTATTTTTGGAACCACCATATTGAAATGTTGGTTTTTCATCTACCATGACTCTTTTTACGGGACATGGATGCCTCTAGATTCCAAATGATATGATAATTTCTTATTATTAAAATCAATTGTAACCTAATGAGTTAAATTTTCAAAAATAATATCTAGAAATTGAGGTAATGGTTTTTTCATGACAATTATAGAGAAATAGATTATTGAAATGAAGTGTGAAATATATATGACTAAAAACAATTTTCATTATATATTCACTCAGAAGGAGAAGAACACGAGGTAGAGAATATATGTGGAACAAGTCAAGGATTTTTATTGCCCAATTCATTACCATCCTTTAAAAAAATGACATTGATGCTCTCAGTCAAAATGATAATGCATAAAAAACCATCAAATAATTTTGAATAAATAGATTTTGTTGACGATTTGATTAATTTCAGTCTATAATTTTGGAATGTATAAAAATACAATATTTTGTTTAAATATTCAATACAACCACATCTGTTAAAAATAATTAATCATGTTCATAAAAAAGACTATGAGTTATAATAAAAGGAATAATTGGTTGATAATTATAATTTTCACCAATTTAATGTTTACAAAGAAGGGGATTCATATATTAAAGAATATTATTTGTTCTTTTTTATTTCTATTTGAACAATGAGTATTTTAATGAATCTTAAAGTTCCATTTTTCTATTCTTCTAGGTTTCAAAATGATATATAGATACATGAAACATTATTTCTAGTGTAGTTTAATGAAAATAGATATTATTGAAATTTCCATGAAATATTTGAATTGAAAAAGGTTAAATAATAATTTAAAATTATATATGGTATTGTTGATCCTATTTTTAGTAGATAGTAGAAATCGGGAAATATGTCTCTGGATTTTATGGAGGGATATCCAAATACATCTTGGGGATTTAATGTGATATGTGTTATTATTTATCAACTGATTAAATATATACACTTCCATACTATACATGATTCAATATACTTATATTTTCATTCTAAACTCTGTCTCAATGACGTATTCCTGTTATGTAGAGTTACTCTCTCCATTGTATCTGATCATGACCTCAGATACCCTTATAATTTTAATAAAGGACTTTAGAAGACATTTACTATTTAATTAAAATTTTAAACAACTTCTAATAACTAATTTCATATAATGTTGGAGAAAACGATATTTAAATGATTCTGTAATGTTCAATGGATTATTTGAGATGTCGAGATAAACAAAAATCATTAGTATTATTTCTTGTAATAAAAATTTTAATTCATGTATTCTTACTCCACATTTTGAGGAATTATATAGAATGTTGTTCCAAACTCTCTATTTTTTGGGAGAAGTAAAAGAATGGAATTTCATAGGATTATATCTTTTTATGGAAATGTATGATAAGATGGAGATGATTCACCAATATATGAGTAAATATCAGATCATGCATAAAGGTTATGGATATAATAGGTGGGATTATATTTCATTTTAGGTTGGTGATCATGTACTTTCTAAAAGTATATTAATGGAAAAATATTTTGAATTTTAGTTAAAAGGGTAATCCATGTCCCCACTTCATGGACCATATGAAGTTTGTAGAAAGTTAGTTTAGTTACATATTGAACATATTATGCGATTATTCTTCCATGTATGTCCTTGTTATATATTGTATTTTATTTTTTGATGTTAACACAATATGTGATGGATTCATCTCATGTTTTTATCCCTAAAGTAGTTCACATGGACAGTAACCATTTTCAGGAGGAATAGACTATTTAAATTTAGGATAATATAGAGATGTTTTAATATATTTAGATAATTCTTCATGTTAGGGTATTGTAGTAAGACCATGTGGTGAAAGAACTAACATAGGAATCAGAAAATGATATGTGGAGAAGATATCCAATGCGATTATACAGTTTTATTTAAAAAATTAAATTTCAAATTATAAAATATTAAAAAGGAAAGTTGTATTTAATTTTTGAATTAGTCTTGGAAAACATATCTTAATTTGAATTCTATGAGAATGCTATAAAATGGTTTATTTTTTCAATGAATTGTAAAAATTCCAATTTTTATTGAAAATTATATTTTCTTTTTTAAATATTCACACAAACGAAATATATATAATATTTATTTTAAAATGTATTTTTTAAATTTTTATTTAAAAATTTAAAACAATTATTTTTTAGATAAATATTAGACATGAATTTTTTATAAAATATTTTAAACATAAAAAAATAATTGATCTGAAAAACATTTTTGCATGGTGTTTTATAAGCTTAATTTAAAAATATATTTTGAAAATTATGATTTTGTAAATATTAATAAATGGATCCAAAATTTGGTTTCAATAGATATTGTTTTTATAAATTGGTCCCTTTTATTTTTAGTTTGCATGAATACAAACCATAGTAAATCATTGTTACTCTGGTAAAGGTGAAATTGGTACATTAAGGTTAAAAATAATATAATCAGGATTAAAAAAAGACTTTAAATCACGCATTAATTTTATCAAAAGTCTATATTTTCATCTATAATAATAGAAACTCCAAATATATTTATTTTTCCCCATTTTTATTTTATTTTATCTTTTGTGTTATTTTATATAATGATCAGTAAAAAATGTCATTCTCTTCGTTTTATTTTCACTATGTTTTTTAAATATTGATAAAATGAGGCTATGCATAGTTATAAAAAGTGTTTCAGAATAATTTTAATATCATGGTAATTTATTTTTAATTGTAGGTGATGAAGTAATTTTTTAAAAATCTAATGTAGTTCTCACCAAGTAATAATTTATGAAATAATAATCAAAATAAAATATTTATAAATTTTGTAGTTAATATAATATTAAAAAATTTATATCATCCATTAATTTTTTAGATTATGAATATTATTAGAGATGATTTAATTTTAAAATTATGAATTCCAATTTTTTATTTATGTTTTTAATGAAAAATTAAATTAATAGTGTCTAAATTGACATTAATGGTATTTAATAATAAATAATATTTTATGACATTATTTAAAATTATTAAAATTAATAAATGTATATAAAGTGTTTTTGTATTGTCTTAAATATCATCCATGGTATTTATATGGGAAAAATATATTTTTACAATTTCTATTTTGACACATATGGTGTGAAATCATTGTCATAGATGTAATTTATAAAAGGGGATTTGGTGGGTTAAAAAAATGTTATAAATGTAAACACCTAATATAAACTTGTAATATATTTTTTGAGAGTTTTTTGACTCATAACCATATTGGATTCATATAATATATTTTATAATGATGTGAATGTGAAATTTTATTTTCATTAATTATATATTTATGATATCCCAAAAGTCCCCCACCCCTCTCTTTTAAAAGGTATCTTCTTGTCCTCATTAATTCACTTTTAAAAATACATTTGGTTCAACCAATACCATCCAAAATCTGTTTCATACATCCTTATCCACATTCTAGAGGTATTTTGTGATCAAAAATGTAATTGGGAGGTATTTTAGTGTAATCATGAAGAGGTTGACTGAAAAGAGACATCATTCTTAATCATGTGCTTTTGTTTTATTTCATTTTTCACCGCCTGAGAAAAATATAAAACCATAATTTTATAATTATATTATTACCTCAAATATAATGATATATTATAATGCTAATTTAATTACCTATTGCAATATACATCCACCGCCATATTTGAAAGGAATCCATTATTCCAATGTAGGATGGTCTACCACCATAGAAACTTTTGTAATTCGTTTTCCGTCAGCACCTCTCATCTATGTTTATAATGATGAATTTTATTTATTAATACTAGATTAATGAATTTTTTACCATTATTTTTACATTATATAACCCATATTTTTTTACCAATCCATTGACTATAAAATGATAATGTTATTCGTGCATATATGTGGACTACCACCTCCATTAATATTTGAGATTTTTTTTCATATTCACATCAAATAGATGATAAATATATGAGTTTATCTCAATATAAAATATGTTATTTATCATATAATTATAATTATCTAAAGTTAATATATTAATTATATTCTTTTCATTTTGATTTTTTAAAAAGGTTTTGTTACTCAAGAATATATACAAATAACCATCTTCATGATTATGACATAGTTCAATTTTAATAACAGACATTCATGGGTGGTATTAAAAGAATTATTTTTGTTTTAAAATAATAATTATTTTATTATTTATATTTATTACATTATTTAATAATGAAATCAGTAACCATTGTCTGCATATTGATGTCATTTTAGTAATATGAGTTGCATACCGTCAAAATATCTAATGTGGAAATAAATGATTATGTAATTATATATGACATGGTATTGAATAAAATATAATAAAAAATGAACATGAAATAGGATCATTTGTAATAAATAATTAAATTATGTTTTTTAGGAATATAAAATACATATGTGGTGTGTCAGACATAAGGTACGAGACACAATAACTTAAAACATAATTTGAAATGTTTTATTTATTTACTATATAATTAATTATCTTACATGGCCATATTCATGAAAAAATATTATTATTTCATTCATATAGATGGTAAATATTTATAATGTTCATTTTTTTCATTTTACTTTATTGAAAATGTTTCAAAAACAATAATTTTAAATGTTTGGTACATTTTTTTCACAAAAAACGAAAGGTTCTATATTATCAAACATAATTAAAATGAATTTTTCCACCTCCATGACCATAATTTTATTGATTTTGTTTTACTTATATCATGTTTTATTAAATAAGAACCCATATTTTGTTTTTTCCTCTAGATATTTTGTATTGAAAATAGATTTTTAAATGGAATGGGTATTTTTGTGTTTGAAAATGTTTTTCATATTAGTTAAATTAGGTTTTCAAATGTTTTATACTGAAAAGGGTGAAGAATTAAATATTTTATCCCTGATATGGAACATGATAATTATATTTGAAAAATGGAAGAGACCAATATACAATATACCCAATTGTAGCTGAATATGAACATGTGATCCCGATACAACTTATACAATTCATGAGCCTGATATAGGTTATATAATTGTCACACCAAGATTATTCTAAAATGCAATGATTAATATTCATGATATTAAAATGAAATGGGGGAGTTACCGAGGAGGTTTTTCCTATGTATTTGACATGGAAACAATTATTTATCAAACAATTTTAAAATTAAATGTTTTATGTTTCATGATAGGTTTTTAATTTTTTGATGGGTTTTGAAGGGTGTTGAGATAAAATTTTATGTATTTTTCATGTGTAAATGATTTATTCTCTCATGAAAAATTTATATATAGGTAAAAATTTCATGGGTTTTCATGTTTATAATTGTAATAATTTATTTTTTAATTTTCAACTCCCTTAATGAGTTTTTTTTGTCATGGTACATTTATGAAAAAATAATAGGTTTTAATTATTGGTAAGGAGAGATAATATTTTAGGTTAATTGAAAAAGATATTTTCTTTAATAGAATTTTTTTTACATATTAGGTTTTAAATTGTGGAAAAAATGTATACATATTTGATGTTTCAACTTCTTATTAAATGGTATTGATATGTAAGGGTTATGAACTAATTCACTATACCTATAAACCTCAACGTTATTTTTGATTGAAGGGAAATGAATTCTAGAATAAATAATAATGATTATTAAATTTTTAATGGTGATAACATATAATAAGAACATATAAATATCATATATGAATGTTAAATAATTGAAGGTGTTTAAATAGAAATCTATTATTGAAGGCTTTGGCCATTCATTCCCATCAAAAGTTGTATTAGACTAATAACACTCATACACAATTAATGTTGGGATATTACCCATACAACCTATTAGGTTTGGGATACTATTTTGTACCATAATAACCCTACCCAAAACCTATGTATTCTCTTGGTCATGGGATGAAACTTGTGTACCTTTTGAGTTTATCATATATAAAACATCTACGAATCTACTGTTAGGTGATATAGGACCCCACACATTAATAATCAATACATATTTTTCTCATGAATTTTTTTGAAAAATTGTAAATATCCCATAGAATGAAAAACTGTTTTCATAACATTTCTAGATGGTATCAGAAATGTTGAAATCAATAATTTAATCAGTTTGCATAATTAATTAAATCATATAACATAGTATTTCAAAATAAAATTTAATGTGCAATTCATGAAAAAATGATCCCATGGAAATAGGTCCTATATACATTAAATAAAAAATAAAATAAAATTCATAAAAAATATCATATAAAGAACTTTTATATTTTTAATAAAAGATGATGATATTATAAAATTAAAAATTTTCATTTAAAAAGTTTTTCCAAAATTATGGAAGAAAAAATTAAAAATAAAATTAACATAATATAATTGTGTATTTAATAAGAACAAATATTTTAAGTATGTTAATTCTCATCATTATGATGTCTTTTACTATTAATAATAATCATAAATAATATATATTTGAAAATTAGTAAAATATTTTTAAATGGAATGCGGGGGGAATATAAAACATTTGATTTTGAAAAGATGGAAATATATTTTATTATATCTAGAGACCCTTTATTGAAACCGAAATAAAAAATTTGATAACCAATAATTTTTTTTAAAAAAGTGTGAATGGAAATATTATTTTCATATTAATCAACATGAATGAGTATTTTATAATAATAGAGGAAAAGTTTTTTTAGAGAATGAACATGTAAATGGGGTAAAACTATATCTAATGGGAAAAAGAATTTTTTTTTTCAAATTTCATTGTAATATTTTGAGAAATGAATTAACAGAGATGTAATATTTTTGTAAAAAAGTTAATTTTAACCACTGATAAAATAGTTTATATCTTAGGATATATTAAATAAAATAATTTATCAAACATGATTTAATGACACTTAAAGAATAAAATTTTAACTATAATAAATGAAATATATGTTAACAATTCCATTAATAGATATCATAATTATTGTAGCAATATATATTAAAAAATAGGATTATATTGAATAAATTTTAATCCCTAGATAAAAATGAGAGGACACCAGATAAAAAATAAATGTGTAAAATTATAACTAGTTATATAAAATATGTTCAAGATGTTCAGTCATAACTCAATGATTAAGAATTATGTTTGAAACAATAATTACATAAATTTTATAATTTGAATTGGGAAATCCTAAATGGTACAACATGAGATGGGATTGAAAATCCAAAATATTTTTCTTTAAATTTCTATGAAATATATCCATGGGAAATATATATTAATGAAAAATAAATCAAGTGGTGAATACTCATTATATATAAACTATGTACTACAGAGAAAAAAACCCATATTGTAACTATAATAAAAGAATAAAAATAACCTAAGTGATTTAAATTGAAATGAGATTTAAATTATCACGGATGAAGTTTTTTTCATTAAATATTTATGAAATTGTTACGCTAATATATTATATAGAAAAAATTGGGGTTCAAAATATCGAACATGTCTCATAGAATTGAAGTTATTGATAGATAACACTTTACATAAATCCTACTAAATCAAACATTTTATAACCTCTTATAAATATAACATAAACATATTAAACAATGATTTAAGATACATATTATAATATTTATCAATTTAGACAAATCTTTTGTAACCGTATATCCAAAATATGTTACCCTATTTTAGTTTACTTTAATATTCTTTTGTTTGGATTTTTTTGTTTTTTATATCATATATGTTTCATGATAAAATGGTTGATTAACAAATATTGACTCAATTTTCATCATTCCATGATTTTTAAATGTATAATAAATATATTTTATTCTTAATGATTACTTATATCTCAGGTTATTATGTGAAATAAAAATATACATTTCTATAAAATGGAAATTACATTGAGCTTGTTTGTAGGTGTTTGACTATTGAAATGAGGAATAGTTATAAATATATAAAATATTGATAAAAAATTACAAATCCTTTAAAACACCATAAATATATTATTAATACTCTATATTACCATTAAATAAATGTCCTTCATCATTTATTATATATGATTTATAACATCATTCACATATCTTCTAAAGCTGAACCAAACTGGATCATATTACAATAATATAATGAATAATTAAATTCCTTTATAAATTGATAATATATCAATTAAATAGGAAGAAATATTAAATATCATTTTATATCATTATATACTTTATTTGAATCACAATAATGGGGTGATGAGGATAAATTAAATTTTTTTGAAGTAATTTTGTAGTCTGTATGTATGCACGATTGGAAATAAAATTCCCCAAAAAATGAAGGGATGAAGGTATATGAAAAATTCTGATTTTAGAAATATAATTTTTTAATAATAAACATTTTAATTAATTAAATTAATCTATTTTACCATACAAAAATGATGGTGATGAAAATTTAATCAAATCGCTTCATAGAGGTGTTTGTACACACAAATACATGATATGTTTTCCTTTTTTTCTTAGATGATGGAAATGTTTAAATAATCCATTAAAAGTTACAATAATAAATTAAATATTTATTAATAATACTAATTTATATATATTATCATGGCTATAAAAACAATTATATTTTAATGATGATGAATAAAAGACTATGGATTAAACAATACTCACATTGGGAACATTGGAAGTATCACTAAAATAACAATATAAATAGATGAATTAAGATAACTAATGGAGAATTGATAGATATGAAAAATATATAAGATTCTAGGAGGAGTCAAAAGGAATAGATTATGGATGAAATTTTAAGGTATATGTGAAACTTGAAGTGAATGAAGTGACCCCTCCCATTATAATTGGAGATAATGGTAATTTTGGAAGTACACATTACATTTAAATATTGGTATGCCAATATTTAGGGGTTAAATTTTTAGAAGTAAAAAATAACTGATAGGAGGAGGGTTGGACACGAACCACAAAATCCACACACATAAGAAAACAAATTTCAATCATTTCAAGATTTTACACTTTGTAAAACACTTTTACCCTTTTTTGTGACGATGATAATTATTTGTTTAACAAAATTAAAAATATTTAAATAAAAAAAATTAAATTGATGTAATTATTTAATTTTAGAATATTGATATTAGATATTAAAACCATTTTATCAACAAATATCTATGTTTTTTGAAATATAATCTTATAATTAACGTAGATGATGTGTAGTAAATTTTTTAAATAGTATGGTTTTTACCTTAATATTTGTTTTAGGTAAATATTGTCAATATTAGTAATTTCAATGAAATATTTCTCTTCAATATTTTTTACTAATTAATATAAATAAATAAAAATTCTCCACAAAATTCTCATTTTAATTCGCAGACTGAAAATTTTTTAAATTGGAATTAAATGTTACCAATGTTGAAAAAATTAATCATAGGTTTTTTAAGATCAAAAAAATATTTAAAAATATTAATATTTCCCCATAAATAATAATACAATGAGTTAAAATATATTAAAATTTAAATTTATTTATTATACAAATATATAGTAAATATATTAATTTTTCTATTAAAAACAACAATTTTATCTATTTATTTTAAAATTAATTGTTTCAAATGAATTTAATAATTAATAATAAACTGATATTGATAATTTTAATCTAAAATATGTTTTTTTAATTATATAATTGATAAAATTATTTCTGAAATTAAAAGAAAAATATAATCCAAAAATATTTTTTTTTAAAATTAAATTTGAAGACATTATGTGGTCTTAATCCTATTTTATATTATTTTAAACCAGATTATAATGATGTTATTTACTCTATTTTTTTTATAAATAATTTTTTTAATATTAATATTCTATTATTTTTTAACTCATTTATGTTTGTTGTTATTTGAGATATATTATATTGAAACTACTAGTAGTTTAAGGGAAAATATATTCCAAAATCATGGGGTGTTATATTCACCCTTTGAATAAATTATATCATGAATATTTTAATAATCATATATAATGATTTCTAAAAGTTATACATCACAAATGATATAATTTCTATAGATATCTCTACACTTACATATTATAAAAAGTTACATTACCACTAAATAGGTTTATCACTAGTAATGAGTTTCCTCCAACCAATTGATCCATGTGTTAATAATTACTATGTATCAAGATTCATATTTTATAATTTTCTACTATAGTGATTTTATAATCACAATTTCACTAGTGTAGTATTATAGGTTAATATAAAAGTAACTTCTGAATTCAAACGAAATTGATTTCCTTATAGATAAAAATAAAAAATCCAATTACCAAAATCCCATTCAATTTATATAAATGATGGATGATAAGTTTTTTTACAGTGCATATTACCATAAAATTATTCATCTTATAAAATAAAATAAAATTATTTCCTAGATAATAAAATCATGAAGGGGTGATTTAATACACATTTAAAATTTTATAGATATAGTAAACCAAAATACAATAGGTTATCCATCTATATTAAGATATAGATATGTGTTCCATTATTATCATGGTCCACATATAACATTTCGATTGGATAGTAATTCCATTTTTCTCAATATTTTGGAGGTCGCTGATACCTATTATCCTTAAGAGACCAATGATATTGGTATTAATTTTCATGATTACAAAATTCTTTCTATTTTCATCTTTGAAATATGTATGAATTATTTGGTTGGACTCTAATACTTTAGATTGAATTATAAAAAATATTTATTTGTATTACTCAATAAAAATTTTAGTGGCCAATCATGGTATAATTGAACCAATTTATTGTTACATTGGAAAATTCCCTACGGTTCTTGTTTCAATATTTTTTATATTAAACAATGTCAATCTTCCTTTCATCATAAACATCATCACCTAATCCCTATGTAACCCCATCCTTATATTCCATAGTTACTTTGGGAGTTCACCAAGAATGAATTTGTGGATCATGACATGAGATAGTTGGGTTAAAATTACAATAAAATTTTCAACACCAACATTGATCTCTTTTTTATAGTTATTTGGACCATCATGAAATTTTCCATTAAATCCATTTTAGCATAGTTTACCCTTGTTATTATCATTACTATAATATAATGTAGATAAATATAAGAATAATTATTTTTATATTCTAAAAAATGTATAAACTATTAATAATAATTCAATAGATCCAAAACTATATTTGTTCTATAAATTATAAATTTATAGGTTTTAATCAAGGATATTCATAATATATCTCCTTTTTAGTTTTCTATAACCATAATATAATTTTTTTATCAAATTCATTATAATGGATTTAAAAAATAATTTAATTAACCAATGTATAACCCTTAGAGTATCCAGTCTGGTGAGTTGTCTTATTCCCACTCATAATATATAATGTGATGATCAAATTGACACTAAAATGGGATCGTTCATGATGATTACCACTTATTGCTTATGTGAGTTAGTTTCATCCACTCATCTATTTCTAGATTGTGATGTGATTTCATGTAAAATAACATACAAGGACCATTATCAAAATTATATGTTTTTATCCTATAACTAAATATATCCCATTTGGTTCCACTAAATGTCACTTTAAAAATACCTAAAAATAACTAAACTACTCTTTTAAATATTTTAACCCTTATTAGATACAGAATGAGAGTCGCCTGACCCACACTCTCTAACCTAGTGCTAAAAATATTCATGAATTACTAGAATTGGTACAATCTGAGATTAAACTATATAAAATTTATTTATATTCAATTAATTCAATAATGAAATAATTAAATCTTATTTTTTTACACAATACCATAAATAGAGGGTTTGTTTCTTTTACAATAAACGATATAAACATATTAATTTTCAACAGTTGTGAACAATTCCCTATAATTGTGGTACACTAGACTCTCTTCATGACTTCACATATGTTATACTCATGTTTATTACATACAGAATAAAAACAATAATGGGGTGACCTCATATGGTTAGTACAAGAATATTTTGGTAACATTTTATCAATGGTTAAAGAAATTGAATAAGAGATGTCATGATCAAGAGATAAATTTTTTTATCAAAAATAAAATAGATAAATATCAATTTTTTCATGACAAAATAGAGTGTTTATTGTTTCAAATGACTAGACAGATTCCATGTTATGAGAATATAATAAAACTTCATAATAAACATGACACATGGTAACATAATTGAAAAATATAATGGTGAGATTTTTCATAATAGTGCTTCTATGAGGTAGTTTCATCCGACATTTGTTGGTTCATTCCATATTTTATTGTATGGTGAATGTTATTAATCTTGAGGAACAAAAAATATGGATTTCATTATGTAATAGGTGGGACCTATATCTGCCTAAAATTATTTGGGTAAATCATTATGTCTAATGAGATACAAATTGTAAAAAAGTCGATGGGATTGATCCACTATGGAAAAGAGATGTGTCCTGATCCAATATGGGAAACTGGTGTGATCGGGTCCACTATAGGAAATAGGTGTGTCCTAGACTACAATGGGAACATGATATATGTTTAGATTCACTATTTCTATAGTATTAGTAGTTAATGATGAAAAATTAAATGCTTTACTATATTTATGATTGTTCAACACTTTTATGAAAATATTTTATGGTTTATTATCGATTTTAAATGATTTATAACCATTATGGGATATGTTTTCAGAAATGATACGGTTTATTTCCATGAATCATGTTTATTATCAATGAATGTTTAGGAATAAACATAATATGTTAGTTCATGATTTCATACCCTTATGAATATCTTAAAAATTAATATGATCCTTGATTGATATCTATAATGTTTACCCTTACTTGTCAACCAAGATCATCAATATTATTTTTCCACTACATAGGTTATGATGATATATTATATATATGGTGTGTATATGAATTGTTATAAATGAGAATATCTTTGTGGGAAATATTTAAGATCATTCCCAATATTTGAAGGTTATGTCAATGATTCAAAAGTTATGAAACTCTTATGGTCTTGAAGCATGCGCTTATGTAATGTAATTAATATTCATCTAAAATTATTTTAAATCAATGTTTGAGAGGCCTAGGTCGTTATAAAGATGTTTCATTATATGGATGTTGAATACTACAAGATACTTATATAAAACAACTGGGATAGTTTAGTTGTTATAACCATGGGTAAATGATACCCCTTATACACTATATCAATTAGGAACATGAGTTGAGGTTCTCATGTGGTAGTCTATACAATCGAGGCATCATTGTATCCTAGTTTGTTCTTTATGAAATTCAGGACATGACAAAATCGTTAAGATTTTGTGTAGTCATTTCACTAGTTCAGATCATGATACTCGATTATAGGATCTTGATAAATACATTTTTCATTTCTATCACTAAAGGTTACACATTAGGGTCTATCATTCATTCCCTTTAATTTAGACTACGTTGATTTTCAAAGTTGATCTAGAGGACCCATATTCTATAGTGTGGATGTGTAATCTATAATGTTTAAACCCACTGGCATGGTCCAGTATAAGGATAGATTTACCTCATGTGTTACATTAGAACTTTGGGTCGTCTGTTTTATATGTTTTTTGAGTGCCATTTATTTTAATTAAATAGATTATTTTATTACAGAGGATATTATTTTTTTGGATATCCTGGTCATTTAATGTGTGTATGAACTTGTCTATTAATGAATATTATAAGTTTACCATTCGGGGTGGCCTACTAAGATTTATTTACCACCACTTATATTTGAACATTTGTTTTAATGATGGCATTATGTGTGCTTTTATATGGAGCATAAGTTATACAGTATATTGGGAAGAGGCCCAATATTTCAAGATCATTCATGGCCTCTCATGTGGAGTCTTGGGGGTTCGAGCCATTGTATATTGAGAGTCAAGTATTCATGGTATATGTTCTGGCTCAGACTTGTTTGTAATTCCTGAAGTATTTATTTTCATTATTTTATTTTATACATGTGTTTTTTCCTTTTTGGTGACCTAATATTACTTTTTTATCATTCTTAGAGTCTCTATGACTGTACATTGTATTTTTTTTATTATAGCATACAGTTATTTTATTTAATTTATTACATATAATATGTTTTTTATCCTTCTGTGTGTTATTTTTTATGGTTATATTGACATAATCATTTTGGTTGGGCATTGAATATCATGTTGAGGGTGTTGTTGGAAACATTAGAATTTTTATTTAAACCATAGGAGGGGTAGTCATCTAGATGATCTTAGTATGATAATGATAAATAAATTCTAAAGGGGAGTATATATGGTACTCTAATTTGATGCAATAGATCTTCATTAGGATCATAGTTAGTGGTTTTTGGGAATTTTATCTTTGATTCATTTTGACTGGGACCATGTGATATTGAGTATTATTACAAATTTAGGAGGGTTTTAATAAAATAAATATCATTGTAAGTGCACCAAAATCTATTAGAGGATGTGATGATCATTATATCTAGATTATTTATCTTGGTTCTTATTGTTCTTGGTGTGTATGAAATGATAATAAGATGTTGTGAATTTTATATTATCACACAACTGTAATATGTTTTCCCACTTCCCATCATTGTAATCAGTGATGGGTGGAGTGTGGGCTATGTGTTGTTCCATTTTGTTGATGGGGAAATTATAAAAATACATCTATAGTGAAGAGCATCAGACCAGTCATGGTAGAATTTATAACATGTTTATTAGAATATGGGAATTATAATAATAGTAATTAAATGGTTAATATAACAACGGTTGTGACACCTATGATAGTGATATCTTATTTGATGACTTACTATTGAGGATTATTAGGGCTGAAAATAAATTTTGGTCTGTTGGGGGGTTAATGACCTACACTATTAACTTTTTTAAAATTAAAGGGAATTTTTATTTTTTGACATCTCACTATTTTGTTTAGGAAATTAATATTCAGTTAGAAATTACAAGGGTTGATGCCTCTACTGAAGAATATTTCAAGGTATGGTTTGATGGAAAAATGTATCACAAGTTCTTAGGTGACGTTTCAACACATAAACTGAGATTTAGAGTTCGAATGCTATTTTATTTTATCAGTGAATGTTTAGTCTATGTGATTTAGTGAAAATATTTGTCCCTCTGTGGATTAGTGTTTTTTTGTTTTTTTATTAATAACATCGATTAAGAGATGTGCTTCAGAACATTTCCAAGGAATCTATGTGAGTTCTATAGGAAACCATGTGGGGTGTGGAAGGACTAGTTCTAGGGACCCAATTATTTCATGGTTTCAGAAGAATCATTTCAATCGATAGGATAATGTGGAGGGGATATGAGATATTAGGTGTTTCACTCATATCATTAGTTTTAGAATCAATAGGTGAGATGTTAGAGATGTTACCCTAATGAGGTGGGGGTCATGATACTGATGGTACTTTAGGATTATAGAGTCAATGGGGTTTGTTTTTCATTAGGAATCATTAGATAGTTCATTTAAATATGAAATAAGATATGACTTTTATGGGTGAGTTTTTCGATTTCGATGATTGTATGCTAGTTTTTTATGGTTTCTCAGATTGGACTTCTGAGTGTATTCTTGAGGTTCTAATTATTGTTTGTTTTTTTTAATTTAGGATTAAATCATATATTTGAGGATAAAATTTGTTGGAGACGTCGAGATAGGTTAAATCCAATGTATAGATGTTATAATTAGGATTTTTTAGGATTTTGATATGGGTAATGGGACACCTTTTCATTCTCTTATGGGTGAGACAGTACCTATGGATGTGATGATTTCTAGGAAGGTCAGAAGTAATGTTCGTGAAATGGGATCTTCCCAATGTTTATATATTTATGTAGAATACCTATTATGGTTTACTATATTATACACAATCATTAAGACTATAAATAATTCCCATGTAGTCTGTATTATTCTTTTGGATGCATATATGGGCGAATTATAGATTAAGGATCCATTAGAGGGAACTAAGAGTCACTTAAGGATGTTTCTCATTCTATGATTGAGATAAGTTTTTTCTGAGATATGGGGATGTAATCCTAATAATTATGAGATCTTTTTTCTGGTTGATATCTCTTTTGATAGACCGTTAATTATAGCATTGGTGTTGTGGGGGATCCCCTAGTAAGACATATCATTTTTCTATGAATAGAGGTACTTTGAGAGAACCATGTTTTATTTATTATTGATAAGAGTTATTAAGATTCTATGATAGATATTTACAAGATGATATCTTGTGTACTAAGGGATCCCCATAAAATTATGACATTTAATAGAGAGTTGTTCAAAATTTTAGATCATCTATTTGGATATTGGTATTGATAGTTGTATTGACCCATATTTAAGTTGACCTTTTCCAAGATGTTTAAGAAATAGTTCACTTAGTAAATTTTTTGAGGAGGATACCACTAGTATATCATGGACCAAAAATAAACCATATGTTTATTTTGTTATATCCATTATTTGATTAATGTTTTTTATGTGATTGTTAGGGAAAAAGTTGATCTAGATGTGTAAAACCCTCATGCTGAGAGTTACACACTATCATCGGTTTACCATCCATGGATATAGTGGGCACATTCCAATATACATGGGACCAATGGGTTGGTTTATCTCTTAGGACCATGAATTTATTGAAGTTAAAATATTGATTATTTCATGAGGTTAAGGATCGAGGGACTGTTAGGGAGGTGTACACATTGGGTCACTATCTTTGATCCAAATTTTATAAACCATAAATAAAGGTCATGAAACATTCTCGAGAGTGTGGAGTATAGTATTATTTATAGTTAAAGTATTTAAAATAGATTCATAGATCCCCGTGGTTATGTTTTATCATGTCGATTAATAAAATTAAAAATTGCGGTTTAGTAATCATTCTAATTTATTTAGACTCTGTGGTTCCCTTATAATGATTTTGAGGGCACACATAATGATAGGTGTCTGGGTGGGCCAAATTCTATTAATACTTTAGTGTGGTCTAGAGGAAGAGGAGATATTCCTTAAGTGTTAGGATAGAACCCAGGGTTGGAAATTTTTCTTTTCTTTTTCTTAACCCACATTAATTTTATATAATATTTATTTTATACCTGAGGTAACTAGTTTTCAGACAGAATGGGAATATAAAATATGTTATCACTTTATATAATCTAGTATTATAGTTTTATTCTTGGGGAAGGACTATTGATATTTTATTCTAACTCCATGTATGTGTTCCTCCATGTGAATGAAGTCATTTTTTATCCATTCAGATGGAGAATATTTCTCCTAGTATATCTAGTGAAGGCTTGTTTTATTATGATTGAGTAAGGTTACACATTTGGAGTCTCAGGTTCAAGATGGTGCATCGTAGATGTTATGGATATAGGGTATGATATTTTTATTAGAGCTGTTATAAAATCTAGATTTATATATTTCTTATTTTTTATTTTGTATATGCGGTAGGCTCAGTGGGTGACTGTATGTTGTTTGTTTCACATTCTTAGAGCCAATATGACTATATGAAACATTTAATTTCTTAGAGAATGTTTTTGTTTTCTCATTTTTATATATAATAATATGATGTTTATCCATGTGGATTACATGGTTATTTCTATTTTTATTTTACTCTCCCAAAAGGTTATAGTATCCTCACTATATTTATTAGACCATTGACTCTAGTCAGCGACCTCTACATATGTGAAGGCATGAATTATGGATTATGGTAGGTTAGACTAGGTGAAATTTTGGTCAAACATAACCTTCTTTTCTATATGTAATTATTCCATAATACTGGATTTATATATATCTAGAAAAAGATAATAAATATGAATATAATTTGTTAAATTTACAAAAAATATGTAATATGTTTTACTCTCTTGTGGTACGGTCCACAATGTTTCCAATTAAATTTATTCTTCCATTAATATTTATTTTATATTTATAGTAATGAACTACATACAAATTTTACATCAAATTTAATACTATACGACTAGGACCATTTTCATGTAGTTTGAACTTATATGGATTGGACTACTGGGGGAAAGGTACTTGTAAAATTATTGGCATGGGACATAGGAATGATATGGAAATATATATTAATATATTTACAATATTATATTCTCGTGTTTATACATATAATTAAATGTTTGAAATAATTACGATGTGAAAGAAGATAATAGAATTTGTGGTGTGATGAGTGGGAGAAGCATTGGGGATTACACTGGATAACGATCCTGCAATACATATGGCTGAATTTTTGTGTCTAAAAAGGAGAGAAATATTCAAGAGTGGCATAAAAATTTATTTTATATATCTTTTTTTAATCATGAGATAGGAGGGGATTAAAAATTTTCGTAACATTATATATCCTTATTATCAGTGAAACCCATGATATATAAAATTCCATCATCCTAGATAATTATAGTGGATGTCCACGGTGATTCTTTTTATCAAATGTATACAATAACAAAAGCGTCATGTAACTGATAATTTTTAAATATAATGTCTAGTAGTACTAAATATAATGTTAATATAGGATTTTTTTTTATTGCACTTTAAGGTTTTAAAATAAAACCATGTTCGATAGTATATACCACTTGCAATGCTGAGTTTAAATGAACCACAAAATAATAATAATTTATAAGTGTGATCATTATAAACTATATATATAATTATAATGTATGTATAAGAGTAACTATACTATGAAATATATATTTATTAATATATATTTTCCCCACTCAATGAAAATTTATTTATTTCTATGTAGGAAATAAACACAAAATTTTTTTCATCACAAATTTCTTTTCATCAAAAACAGGTTTTTATTAATTTTTGTGAAAAAATAGTAAATATAATTTCTCCCATAATTAGAAGTAGTATTTGATAATGGTCTATAATTTTTAAATAATCGAATTAAAATTATCTTAGGATGATATTTCATGATTTTTTTAAATGATATATTTTTTCATAAAATGAAAAAAATCACAATTTTATTGGAAAACTTATTTTCCAGTAATTTTAATACAATATAAAATTAATTTAATGTTTTTAAATAATCAAAATAATTTTTTTATTTATATTAATACAATTATTTTAATTTAAATCAATATTATATTTATTTTTTGTATAAAAAATTTTATACATAAAATTAATTTTTCTAGGGAACCGGTTTTCCTAGAATTTTATTTGATTATTTTAAAATTAATTTATAAAAAAATATAAGTAAATAAATTTAAAAAATAGAAACCATATTAGGAATCATAAGTTATAAATTTAGTGTTAGGACCAATAGGGGCTTATATACCCTGAGAGAGGGGGGTGAATCAGGGTATGGATATTCTTTTTCAAAGTTCTTCCTGCCCCACTGGATCTTGACCTCTTTATTACAAGGGTCACTTCTTTTGCACTTGTGTGTTTATTATGATCACTTATTTTTTTCTTTATCCGATGATTATTTAAATGCAATGCAGGAAAGTAAGCAGGCAGGCACATATGTTTTTACTTGGATCACCCTCACTGGGCTACGTCCAAGAGGCATACACTGACAAGTTGTCGGTCATACCTAATTCCACTATTCTTCAATAGATGTGGATACAATGGTTCATGCTAGATCACTTCAATGCCCATGCTCATTACCTTTACAATGTTTAGGGTCAGCTCACTACTTTCCCCAGGGTCACTCCTTGTTTCTCTCTCTCTGGCTCACTGCCAGTGGAGAGGATCACCTTCTTCCTCTTCCTTTACTCACTGCTCTAGAAAGGATCCACTCACAGTTTATAGACATGTAGGTCTCTTCATTTGCATGAAAGAATGCATCTTCCTCTGTATGTAGATGCTCTTTTAATGTACACCTTTCACTCATAGATGAATATCTCTTTTCACATAAGGAATCGGGAAAACTTCCAGCTTCCACACAGCCCCAAAATCACAACTGTAAATAAACCTTACTTAGAGGGAAAGTCATTCTCGGCACATAAGTATCAGCGCGCAAGTCACAATGGGTGCACAAGTCCTCCTCATACACTTGCGCAACACAAGCTTCCCCAACTCCAAACTTGCGCAACTCTCTTCCTTTTACGCCCAAACCAATATTGGCACGCAACTACCAACTGGCGCGCAACATCTCACACTAGCGTGCAACTTCACTTGCTCGACCCACACACCACATGCGCGACCACCACACCTCCATGACGGGAGCTCTGATATCTCAATGTGTTGAACTCCGGTGAAGAATAAAGAGGGGTGGACCAGTATTTATAGGAAAATTGACCACCCTGTGCGACGACATGCAACTCTCCCTTCAGCGCGCAAGTCTCGGCGTGCATGTCTCATCTCCTGTAAGTCACTTGTGCGACCAAAATCCAAACTTGCGCAAACCTCTTTACAATTACATATTTTGATCTTCTAATATTGAAAAACCATAGGCGCACAAGTATCTTTCTCATCGCACAAGTCACCTATGCGACCTCACCAAAACATGCACGAACTTTATCCCTTTGCCATATTTTGATGATCTGATCTTGAAAAACTTATGGCACGCAAGTTTCCAATCCTTCTAGTACATGGCGCACAAGTCCCTTTGCCAAAAACCACTTTTCTTCATTTGTCGATTTTCAGGCCCAAGAATTTGGCAAACACTGGAAAACGGCGCCACCTTGTATCTGTTCTTTTTATACCGTCTCCAGATCATCCATTCATTTTTCGAAGTTCTGGAATCAAACATTGATCATTAATCGCAGCTCTTGAACTCCACAAGCCACCAAGAAATCCCCTTTGTCAACAAATTTGAATGTCATGGTTTTCATTGTCAACAATCTCGACACAGATGTTCACTTTGTCAAAAAACACAATCACCTCAAAAATACTTCAATGATTCCTCGAGGTATTTTTTCCCAACAATATCCCCCTTTGGGTTTGTTGACAACACTTACATAAAAAGATGCATCATTGATTTTTCAGCCACCATTCGCCTTTGGAATTCTGATAAAGATCAAAGATTTACTCAACACATACTCTAATCCCACATGTGCAATGCTCAGCATGAGAAACAAGAGTAAATGAAAAGTTCATCAATCAATCACTTCATCTCTAACATCCACTATTGACACCAAACAGATAACAATTTTTACTAAATTGAAACCAATTGTTGAAGGACTTGTTGGAAGACCAATTTCTGTTTGGAAATATTTTTACCACATTCCAACACTACTCTTCTACTTTTATCATGATCCCCAGCTGTCCTGATATCTATTCATTGATCGATCACCTCTAGCATTGTCTAATTTAATATGCTTCACCTTTCTTCTCATAGCTTCAACACCACTTTAGTCCTATTTCCTATGTTTTCCATGCTAAGCTCTGGCTAAACACGTTCAACTCGCTTCAACTCCCCCTATCTGGCTGCTCTACCTGTCATCTTCTCCCCATATCATTCATGATTTATCAAATTTCTACATTGTCTCCCACTTAAACACTTACTATTCTCTCCCCCTCTGTCAACGAACCCAAAGGATACGCCTTTGAAGTCTGTAACAGAGTAGAGATCACATATCATCACATTAGGGAAAACACATCATACCTTGGGGAGAGGGGGGGTTTCACATCCACACGCTTTTAAGTGTGGGGAATCAACTAAACTCCCAGAGCCAGTCGATGCCTTTCGAAAGCTTCTTTGGGTAGGGCATGTACTCCAATTTCACAATTCCTTGCTCAACCATCTCCTTGATGAAATGATATTAGATCTCAATTTTCTTGGTCCTTGAGTGATGGATGAGATTTTTTCTAAGATTGATAACACTTGAGTTATCACACTGGATCACGATTGGAGACTTCACTTAAACTCTGATATCTTCAAGCTGATGCTTCATCCACAATAACTGTGTGCATGCTTGAGTGGCCACAATATACTCAACTTCCACGCTACTCAATGAAATACAATCTTGCTTCTTGGTAAGGCAATAAATGCAAAATCCACCAAGATAGAATGCACCACATAAAGTTGATTTTCTATAATCCGAGGAACTAGACCAGTCTGCATCAGTATATCCCAATAAATCTATCTGATATTTGTTAGTATATGTCAAGGCAAAAACCATTGTGCCATGGATATACCGAAGTATTCAATTTCACTACAAGCATGCGACTTTCCTTGGGATTACTCTGATATCTCGCATCCTCATCTTTTGATAATTTCATCCGGGTAGCAACCAGAGTTTTCATCTCTTTGGAATTTCCATGCCAAAACTTCTTAAAACCTCTTTGGCATATTTTGATTGAGATCTTAATGTTCAATTCCTTTCTTGTGTCACCTGTAGACCAAGGAAAAGTGTTAGCTCACCAATTATAGACATTTTGAACTCATGTTTCATGAATTAAGTAAACTGTCTGTACCGTGCTTCATCTGATCTTCCAATGATTATTTCATCGAAATAAAACAGTACCAATTTCCTTTGATTAATTTTGTGGTTAAAATAGATATTGTAATCAACTTTACTACCCTAGAAACCATGTTTCTTCAAATACTGATAAATCCTAAAGTACCATGCTCTTGGTCTCTGTTTCGTCCCATATAATGCCTCCTTCAGTGGACAAACCTTATTCTCATCCTCATGAATAAGAAAACCATTCGGCTACTCGATGTGCACTTCTTCCTCTAGAACACCATTCAAGAATGTAGATTTGACATCCATGTGGAGCACGTTGAACTTCCTTTGCACTACTATGGCAAAAAATAATCTAATCATCTCCAGCCTAGCAACTGGTGCAAATGTCTCATCAATGCCATCAGTTTGGGAGTAACCATTGCACACCATTCCTACTTTGTTTCGAATCACTGTGACATCTTCATTCATATTATTGGATAATACCTATTTAATCCTGATGACATTCTTGTCTGCTGGCCTCGAAACAATCTCCCACATCTGATTCTTCTCAATCTGATTTAGCTCTTCATTCATGGAATGAACCCAGTTATCATCTTCAACTACATCATTAGAGCATTTCGGATCAACTTGAGATAGAAAAGATGCTTGTTGTAGTGATTTCATTTTCCTTTTCTGAACTAGAGCTGAAACTTTATTTATGATGTTCTGCCTATCAATTTCAGATTGACTCTTTGGATTCTGTGCAGATAAGGGTTTTACATCCGTGTACTCAACATCAGTATCTTCTTCTGAATCAACTTTAGCCACTTCTAATCTCCTTGAGTCTCTTACCACTTCCTCACTTTTAATAGAAAATTACTCACTGTGTCATTGTTCAATGACGTCATTTCATTGATCTTCTTTTCTCAGATTTTTGTTGAAAAGTTTTTAATAGTTTGTCACAGCTTCGTGGTATCCTGAAAATAGTGAGCTGATACCACATTGTTAGAGAAAAATAAATAAGCATGAAATGATTGATTATTGATTCTTCCCCTGCAATATGTCTTCCCTCCATAGATGACACATGAGTCGAGTAATTCAATTATTTCATTGACGACTCTTGCATCTAATTTTTTTATTGAATGCTCCCCCTACGTTATGCAACACTTCCTAGGGTTAGGCCCAACTGTATAAACCCATAACCACTCTTCTCCTGATGAAACATTTATTATCATCTTCCACTTGGAATTAAAACATTAACAAAATCTCTAAGCCTACTAAGTTGAAACTCTGATTTGAATCAATTGAAACTCTAGAGAATATCACTTCTCCACATTTCATCTTTAGATGCCACTTCCCCTTGGATCATATCTCCCTAAAACCAGAATCATTTTAATCATCAGTTAATAGCAATTATATACATAGGGAGAGGGGTATTTCTTGAATCCTCAAGAAGAGGATAATGGTTGATCCTGATGGGTCATCCCATTGATTCTTTCTTGGAGCGCATCACATTCCATTATTTCTTCCTCTAGCTTCCTGGCCAACTTCAACTTCTCTGGCCATATGACTAAGCATTCATTACCTGCATGCTGAGTCTTTTTCTGATATGAAGATTCTGTAGGCCTGGCCTTTCTCACCATTTGGGTTTTAAACCCACTAGTACACATTTCCATCACTGATGTTCCACTAAAATTCTATTTCCCTTTATTCCTAATATGAGCAAGAATATCTTTTCTTTCCATCTTCCCTTGCCTCTTCCACCATTTCAAGGTTCTTGCGTCTTCTGCTAGTTTCACTGTGGAACATGAACTACGAATTTTTCATTACATTCTTTGTTCATGTTTATTCTATCATATTTCTAAGTCACCACACTCTTTTTCACTGGTGTTGATTCCTCCATTGAACATTTATTCTTCTTTATCATAGCTGGAGTAGATCTCACCTTAATCTTCCAGGTCTGTTCACATTCTCTTCTTGAGAGTTGTTTTGAGTATGACAGATGAGGTGACTGATACACCTTTCATTCAGCTCCATGCGATTCCTCAGAGGTTCTAAGCCTATTCTTCTCCTTTCCACTTTCTCTCTCAGTGTAGGATTTCTCATTATCCATCATTGGAGTCAAGAATCTCCTTTCCAGTTCCTTTTCCCTTCTTGTGTTCTTCTTGCTACAATTTCTTTCCAAATGCCCATAATCTGAACATATAAAACATTTCCCATCAAAGGAATACCTCATTTCTTCAATTCTATGTCGAGATGATGATACACCATGAGTTCTTCTGACACAGGGCTCTTGAGCTTCCTGACACATACTCTTGGTGTGTCTCAATCTTCCACAGTAATAGCATCTAATGGATGCTTTCCACTGAGAGACTCTTCTCTCTGATTTCTCGTGATGCTTCTTCTTATTCTTAGATTTAGTAATGTTTCTGTTTTCACAGCCTGAGATGTATTCTAGAGCCTCTAAACAGAAACTTGACGTGTGGCCATGAATCCCATAGAAAAAGCAAACGGCATCACTTCCTTTTGTAAAAGTCCTCTTAGGCCTTTCTTCAGCACCTATATGTTGTTCTCCACTCCTAGAACTATTAATGGCTCGCATTCTATCATGCACGGGAGGGGATTCATCAAATCCAGTGCCAGATTTTCCCAAGCTTTATGGTCTTTGAGCTGAGAAAATATTTTTTTTGTTTCTCATCAGAAATCTCATTCTTCCTTTTAACATTATCATCACCTTCTGAAGGATAATCGAATAGTAAGTGTAGTGCATCCTTCAACATAGGTTTTCCTTTGTCCCTTGATATCTCCATTTCGTTTTTGGATTTCTCTATTACTTCCTCCAATTGTTGAATCTTCTTATTTCTTGATTCATGTTGAGCATTGAGTTATTTTCTGAGATTCTTCCTTCTACTCAACTCATCATCTAGTTCCCGTGTGAGATTTTATACCATGTAACCTTACTTCATTACTTACAATTTGTCCTCAGAAACAGATTCAGTGACAGATTCATTCTCTTGTTGTAGCCTTTGATTCTTCTGAACTTCTTCAGACAATTGTGTTGCTAAATCATCATTTCTTGCTTTCAGATTCTGAACATCACCTGACTTTTGACTTTCTTCATAATCACCAGCCTTTTTTTTCCGTTCATTTTAGCCACCTTTTGTAGTTCTTCACCATGAGAATCATTCTTCTCCTTTAGGTCATTAGCCACATCAATAAGCCTTTCATTTAATCCTCTTAGCTTGTTGACCACAATCTCCAATACTTTTATCCAGATATCATTGGATTTTACTTATTCATCTAATTTCTGGTCTAATTTCATTGTCATGTTGACAACATCTACTGGTAGCTTCTTTCTCAAAACTTCTTCATCATCAGTTGTTTCAGTATCACTTGGATGTTCATGTACTTCACTCATTCCAACATCTTGATTGAGTGAATCAATATTTTCCCTATCAAATTCATCCAGGCCTTCTTTCATTAAGCTGTTCGATTCTTTTAATTGAATCACAATTTTTACGTACATACTTCCACACTAAGGAATACCACCTGACGTTCTAATTCTTCTTTGATTTTTTTCCCTTTTCCATCACACACTGAGATAAGAGCATACTGATTATTTAACCCCCCAGATCGACTATACCATGTTCGAGGAAACAAATATGAAAAAAGAAGTCGTCCCTATGATACCAATTGTTAAGACCAATAGGGGCCTATATACCCTGAGTGGGGGTGGTGAATCAGGGTATGGATATTCTTTTTCAATGTTCTACCTACCCCACTGGATCTTGACCTCTTTATTATAAGGGTCACTTCGTTTTCACTTGTGTGTTTATTATGATCACTTATTTTCTTCTTTATCTGATGATGCTTTAAATGAAACACAGAAAAGTAAGCAGGCATACATAGATATTTTTTCTTGGTTCACCCTCATTGGGATACGTCCAAAGAGAATACGCCGAAAAGTTGTCGGTTGTACCTAATTCCACTATTCTTCACTACATGTGGATACAATGGTTCGAGCTAGATCACTTCCGCACCCAGGATCACTGCCTTTACAATGTTTCGGGTCAGCTCACTGCATTCCCAAGGGTCACTCCCTTTTTCTCTCTCTCTGGCTCACTGTCGGTGGAGAGGATCACCTTCTTCCTCTTCCATTGTTCACTACTCTGGAAAGGTTCCACTCAAATTTTATAGACATGTAGGTCTCTTCATTTTCATGAAAAAATGCATCTTCCTCTGTATGTAGATGCTCTGTTGAAGTACACCTTTCACGCGTAGATAAACGTCTCTTTGCACCGAAGGTATCGGGAAAACTTCCAGCTTCCACACAGCCCAAAAATCACAGCTGGAAATAAACCTTACTTGGAACGCAAGTCAATCTCAGCGCGCAAGTATCGGCGCGCAAGTCACAACGGGCGCACAAGTCCTCCTCAGACACTTGGGCGACACAAGCTGCCCCAACTCCAAACTTGCGTGACTCTCTTCCTTTTATGCCCAAACCAATATTGGCGCGTAACTGCCAACCAGCGCGCAACATCTTACACTGGCGTGCAAATTCACTTGCACGACCCACACACCACATGCGCGATCATCACACCTCCGCGATGGGAGCTCTGATTTCTCTAAGTGTTGAACTCCGGTGAATAATGAAGTTGGTGGACCAGTATTTATAGGAAAATTGACCACCCTGCGCGATGGCACGAAACTCTACTTTCAGCGCGCAAGTCTCGGTGTGAAGGTCTCATCTCCTGCAAGTCACTTGCGCGACCTAAATCCAAACTTGTGTGAACCTATTTACTTTGCCATATTTTGATCTTCTAATCTTGAAAAACCATAGGCGCGCAAGTATCTTTCTCAGCGCACAAGTCACCTGTGCGACATCACCAAAACTTGCACGGACCTTATCCCTTTTCCATATTTTTATGATCTGATCTTGATAAACATATGTCACACAAGTTTCCAAGCCTTCATGTACATGGCGTGCAAGTCCTTTTTCCAAAAACCACTTTTTTTCATTTGTCGATTTTCAGGCCCAAAAAATTCGAAAACACTGGAAAACGGCGCCACCTTGTATTTGTTCTTTTTATACCGCCTCCAGATCATCCATTCATTTTTTGAAGTTCTGGAATCAAACATTGATCATTAATCGCAGCTCTTGAACTCGACAAGCCACCATGAAATCCACTTTTTCAACAAATTAGTATGTCATGGTTTGCATTGTCAACAATCTCGACACAGATGTTCACTTTGTCAGCAAACACAATCACCTCAACAATACTTCAATGATTCCTTGAGGGATTTTTGCCCAACATTTAGTTAATATGAGAAATATATTTTTGGACATTTTTTATAGAAATTGTGGAATCTAATTTACACCCCAGTAAGGCTAAATTGGGTAATAAAGGTTAAAAATAGTGTTAAAAGTCTTAATAATAATATATAATGACTAACATATTTATATTTTGTGAGTGAACTATAACCACCCACATAATATATTCAAATAATATGGATTTATGGTTACATTTTTTATAATAACCATTATAACATTTTTAATAATGGAAAATTACAAAATGTCACTCTATTTCTTTTAATAATATATATATGTGTTTTAATAGAGATAATTAATATATATATATTAATTAAAATATTAATTTTAAATTATTTAGAATATTATTTTACAGGTAATTAAATTTTAAATTTTCATTATTTTATAAATAATTAAAAAGATAATACACCATTGACACAGTTTTTGTACAAGGAGTAGAAAAATCTATAGAATTTTTTTGAAAACGTCAATATAATTATTTTTTAAGACATATAGAGTTGCATGAATTTTATTGTTAATTATAATTTATAAAAGTTGGTTAAATAGATTAAATTTTAATTGCATAAAAATCATGATCTTCTTAAATCATAAATGCTTATATTTTATATAAAAGGTAATTAATAATATATTACGCTAAATAATATATTGTTAAATGAATTAGAAAATTGAAATAATTCATTACGTTTTTTAATATTTCATCCCTTTAATATATGTGATTAATTTTTTATTATTGAAATTTATTTCTAATAGTTTAGTATTGAAATTTTATTTACTATAGTTAAGGTTAAAATTAGTTAATTATGGGGTTAAACCCAATGATAATGCATAAAATGTCACATTAAACTGAGAAAATTTCATTTGATAAAATTATTTCAAACTAACAATATATTATCTTTAATATTTTTTTCATTAGGTTTCACATTTACATAATAGATAATTTATTATATTTAATTAATTAATTTAACTCATAGTTTTTTGTTTCCTTCACAATAAATGTAAACACATATCCTCGCTTATTCACCCATCATGACTCACACAACTCTAAAAAAACATTAAATAGCTTATTCTCAACATTAATATTCATGTTATATGTGTTCTAGTATCATTATAATAACATAACTAGAAATAATCAAAAGATATCTAAAGGAGGTTATTCAAATAGGATATAATACTCTCAACCAATTATTTTTAATTTAGTTCTTCTACTTCTTCAAATTTTTCATAACCATTACAATATAATAAAATCAATATATATTATATACTATAATAATTTTATGTTATTTTAATAATCTTAGTTATATCATTTTCAGTCAAATGTGAAATGAAATCATCATTCATGTGAATGTGAATATTACGACCTCATGAAAACTATCTATATTATTCATCTTTAATAATATTAATGGGTGGTTATTTTGATGGATTTCATTCATATATATTATATTAAAAAGATAAATATTCTTTCATATATTTAATATATCATCTATTTTCATTCTATTCCAGTCATTAATGATAGAAATATCCCATGTGAGTACGTACGACCTACCTTCTCCACATAGAGACGTACAATATTTTTCAGAATACTCATTTCATGGATGGTAAGGAGTATGGATTTCATAATGTTAATTTATTTTTATATCCCGATACAAATATTTTATCTATAATATTATTCTTATCTTAATTCACAAAATTCATTTGAAAATTTCAATTTTACATATATGTACGTATGAATAACCATCCCTATATTGTAATGTTACTCATTTTTTATAATATCCATACATGCATGGTTTTAAAATATAAATTAATAAATTAAATAAAAAAGTATAACATGGAAATAAGTATAATAATGGCAATAAAAATCATGAAAATGTTTATTTATTATAAAAATTATTATCAAAAGTTTATTATTTAAGAAGATAGAAATATTTGGGGGCATATTGGAATTGAGGTAATGGAAACATTCCCATTAAAATTGTTTAAAATAATATAATGTCTTATTTTATATATATTTCAGATCTATGAAAATATTCATATTATTAAATTATGTATTTATTTATGATGACATAAGTAAATTGTAATACATATTTTATTTCTCTTTTTACGTCATTTCAATGGTTTTTATAATGAATATATTTTACTTTTTTCATAGGTCACTGTGAGATTATTTTTAAATTTTAAAAAATAATTTTCGGTATTAATTCAAATGATATAAATTGGGTTTCCCACTATTATAAAAATTATTTGGTATTTGGATTACTTTATAATATTTTTTTCACTAATGAAAAAAAACCTATTGGATTTGTTCTGGGACTATTTTTTGAAAATTTGGTTTTAAAAGAAGCAGATATAATGATATTAAAAAAATTCAATATAGATGCAGATGTATATTTTTTTGAGATTTATTGTTGAAATGAATGATTGTATGTGATTAATTTATTTTATTGTTCTTTCAAAAAAATTTCATGATGGGTGATATCGATATATCTCTGCAATGCATTGTGTAATGATTATGTTAAAATAATAAATATGTTGTAATTAATCGAGTCTTTTCTTCCATTTTAAAAGTTCTTAAATGGGTTTTATGAATATGATATCAAACGGAATATGATTATCCATTATATAATTTCATATAGTATTTCATGGAAATATTATAATTTCCATTGTAAAAATAAGGAAATTTTTTATTATATTGATTATAAAGGTAAAAAGTAGGTTTTTGGGAAAATGATTTTCGTGATTTCTCTTGTTTTCTGTGAAAAGATTATGATTTTGAATTTTTGTTTTTCTATATAAAGTTTTATGGAAAAAATTAGAAGTTAAGTAGAATTTCATTTTCATTTAAAATTTTATTTGATCTAAATATTTATTATGGAATAAGAAATCTATCATAAATGGTTTCACACTTTTGGATGGACTAAATGGTTGATTTTTTTTCTTTTTTTAATATTTTCCATAATTAGATTTTTTATCATCCAATATTATAAAATTAATTTTAATGGACATGAGGATGATTATAAATAAAAATAAATTTAGAGTTCATGATATGGGAGTTACCTTGAATAAAGTAATTTTTTCATTATAAAAAAACATATTTTGTAGAAAAATGGATACTTTTTAGAAATGAATACTTTTTTAAGTAAGATTTTCTAAAAATTATCTAAAACACTAAACCAAACTTTTATTTGGGTACAAAAGGGATCCATTTATTCAATTTGTTATATTTTTTGGATGGATAAAATTGGGTTAAATTTATGAAATCCAGATGTTTACGGAAACTGTTTTTAGATGTATAACTAAGATTGGGGGTTCCGGACTAATATATGTTGTATTAGGGATGGGTCTAGATAACATTATAGATTAGGATGTTTTAATGTGAGGGTAACTTATGGTTTATAGATATAATTATTGGGTTCTATCTTTACTATGAATCATATGTTCAAAAGAATAGGTACCCCTTTATAGGATTTAACAGATTTGATTTCATATTGACTAAAATTATTTTGGGATAAATTTATCATAACACAACCCATCGTTTTAGAATGAGTTGTAGTGAAAAAATTATTTTAGGAGATATTATTTTATATTTTATCGACATATTATTAATGTTAATGATATGTTTTATTTGTTAAAATAATCTATATGGATGTGGTAATTAAGAATAATTTGTAGAAAAGTGTTATTACTTGTTGGTAACACATGATTAATTTTGTATATTACAATGGGATTCAGATTGTATTTGGAGAATAAGTCATTAATGTTAAATTTGTACGAGTCCACTATTTTTGAAAATTATTTGATTATGGTAAATAGAAATAATTTTGGATAATATGTGTTATTGACATGATTAATAAAGGATGAAATATCATTTGGAAGTATACGTAATTTTATTTGGGCTTCGTGCAATTTCTTTTATTTATGGAAAAGAATAGTATATTTTGGAGAAAATTGATATGTTTATCATGGAAGATTATGTAATCTATAATTTCATAATTTGTAGTTTTGAACATGTTTGGGAATATTTTTATGAATTTTAAGGAGATATATTTAGTGAATTATTTAATGTGAAAAGTATCTGTTATAGTTGTCACAATAAATGTTAATAGTGTATTTCATTATTATATGGTTTAATCATAATCAATATTATCTTAACCTTTGTGAATGATTTTAGCATTGGTTAATGACTACCTAAAAAAGAAATAACATGATATCCTTTTCTATTTCTTGTCATGAATAATTATTTTATTTAGTCTATAGGGCATGAAAAATTAACATTAAGTATTTATTTCATGGAGTCTGAAATGAGATAGAAGAAAAAACTATTCTATGAATAATTAAGGAATGAAAATATTGTCTTAAAATGGAAATACATAATGTATTTATTTTTTATCTAGTTATATATCTTTATGGTAAATGATTCCCCCAATTCATGTAAGATTACATGTAGTTAAAATTTTATTTATTTACAATGATTAATGATGAATTTTTGGACTTCTTTATCTTAGAATGATTTATGGGTTTTTCCATTAAATTTTAATTTATCACATTATCTATCACTAAAAATCAGTATTTTGAAATTTTGTTACTACTCAAGGTTTATATTTTCACATCCCAATAAATTTATCATATTAGAAACATGGTTATGTGTTCTTCCTCACGACCACAATATTTCCCTCTAACTCTTTGAAAAAAACACTTTTAATAACCAATCATTTATTTTGTTCTTCAGGAAATTTATTTTTAAATTTTAAAATATTTTCTATAATGATAAAGAGAAATTTTTTATTATTTAATTTATTAAGTGGGTTGTGAATAATGTAACACCCCCAAATATTATAATAACACTATATTTGATAGCGTATATGACATTAAACTATATTCTTAAACAGATCCGAATATAATATCACTTTGAATAAGACCATTATAATCTATCCATTGAATTGGCGAGTGTGAATAGGAGTAACTAAATTATGAACTATAAAGATATAATTGTCACACAAAATCTGAATGAATTGATGAATGATTAAGAAATGAAAACATGATTTTTAATAGGGTTATTTTTTTAAAAAAATATGGTTTATTAAAATGAGATTATTATTTAATTTTTAGTGAATATTATAATTAATTTAGTCAATATTTATAAATTTTATTTTATAAAAATAATATAATTTTTTAATTAGTCTATTATAATTATCATGGGATAATATTTTCGTGTTTATCAAAAAAGAAAATTTTTTAATGAATATTATAAAAGAGGGATTTTATTGAAACATTTTTTATATTAAAGTGATTAAAAAAATATTGTTTGGAACCAGTTTACAAATATAATTATTTCATTTTAATTAAAAATGATATAAATAATATCATTTTAATTGAAATTATAATGAATTTTTCTATAAATAGTTTTCTGTACATAAAATGAATTTATAAGGAAAATCATATTTCATCCTGAATTTCCAAAAAAATTTAAAATTATTTTTGGAAGGTTATTCGGATTCTATATTCAAAATTATCTACCTAAATTGGAATAATAATGTCTAGATTTTTTAATTTGGGAAATTTTATTTTTAGTCATAGGGAATAATAATCATTGTAAATATCCATCACCTTAGTAAGTGGAAATTATGTAATTAAAGATAAAAATAATTTAATATCAAGTAAAAAATATTTTTTTCAGATGAGTTATTTAAACTAGATGCCATTATTTTTACCATTCCATACATATATTCAAAAAATATTATAGTTTGGTTATATTTTTTTGTAATGACCTTTGAATTATTATAAATAAAAGAAAACTACAAAATACAACTCTATTGTTTTTATTTTTTATTACACAATGAAATTGGGTTAATAATATGCAATGAAGGACTAAAAAATTATATTTAATAAATTTTTAATGTAATTTATTGAATTTAATTTTTTTATTTTTTTAAATTTTTTAATGGTTTAATTACCTTAAATTTTTGCACAACACTGATGTGGTGATAATGAAGAAATTAGAAAAATGAAATTAAATGATTTTAAAAAAATATAGGGATGTAATTTTTTTTTTGAAAAAATGTTAATTATAATATTTAAATATTTTCCCCATAGTTTATATTAATTTTTTTTGTTTGAATTTATATTTTTAGGTGAGAATATATAAATTAGTCCTAGAATGACATAAATGAATTTCAATTGTTATGTATTATATTATAAAATTATTTAAAATTAAATAATATTATTATAGTGCACAATGTGGTTGTGATATTGTAAAATACATAACTCCTTAACCATATATGATATCATATTTATCATTTATTTGAATTTATAAACCTTAGTGACTGAAATATTTTTTATAGTAGTTGGGTAAAAAATTGTAAGAAAGTGGTTAAAGCCAAAGACCATGCTCAAAATTCCACATAAACCTATCAGTTTTTGTATCATAGTATTAATCCATAAAATATATTTTTAGATAATATTATTCAAATATGAGCCACATTTACATGAATATGAATATATGATATTTACATTATTTTTGTAATTTAAATTCTGTTGTTTCCATAAATATAAATGGGAAAAATTACTCTTATATTCACAACACCATATCCAGACCAAATCCAACCATAACCTTTTATATAAATACTATTACATGGTATAGAGGATATATTACATTATAATGACCATCCATCATATTCTTATGTAGATATCCAATGTAGGTTCTTAAAAGAAGAGGTAATGGCCTCCATCGAGAGTTATCAATTTACTTATTTTTTTACCAACCTCAACCTAATATTAACTTTTCTAGTATAAAAATTAAGTATCATTCATATATTTTTATTTTATTTCAATAATTTCATAAATTTATTAATCACATTTTCAAAAAATTTTAAATTCAACCATTTTTCATGAACATATAGGGATTACCGTCTCTCGAAACTGATGTATTTCGTTTAGCATCACAACATGGAATGGTTGGTTATTATAATTTTATATATATATATATATATATTATTGAAATAATTATGATTCTATTAATATTATACAATATATCTTCATACCATTCTAATAATAAAAAATGTAATCATTGAACGTGATTACATGTGGACTAACATCTTGAGGCAGCGACGTAATTAATTTTTTTAAAAACCACCTATAATGGATGGTACTGGATATAAATTTAACAATATTACTGGGGGTTTATAAAATCAAAATGACTATATAATGAAAAATATAATGCATACCTTCTTTCTATCATAATTCATTGATAAATGTACATATTCCTCATATGGGAGTACGAACTACCGTCTCCCTATTGGAACATAATTCAGTTTTATACACAAATTACCGAGTTGTTAATAAAACTTCCATAATTTATAAATTTGATAAAAATTCCATTATTATTTTTCATTAAATTATGGAAAAATATCTCCAATGTAGGTTCTAAAAATTCCAAATCCATTTCATATATATAAGATGAATGTTTTAAAAAAGGCCAATGTGAAGTTGATTGAATATGTAATTAAGTGTAGCATGTATTTATTTAAAATAAAAAGAATAATAAAATTGAAAAAGATTATTAATAAATAATAAAATTTAAATTTTTTTATAATTTTGGAATGCAAATATCATATGTTAAAATTCATATTTGAGGCAAAGGACGCATTACCATAAACCTTCAATTTAAATATGTTAAATATATTATTTATAAATATTCAATCTATATGTCCATATTGAAAAATTGTATTTTATTGATGTATTTTTATTTAACAATTAAATTATAAAAGGTATATAATTATAAAATTTTAATGTATTTTAATTGCATTTAGAATGAGTGTTTTTAAAAATTAAATAATGGATATTTTACCTTTATTTGCAAAAGTAAAAAGTTTTATTCTGTTTTATAAAAAATATAGTCAAATGATTTTCCAACACCATATGAATTATTTGTTATTTTTATTTTATTATAATATTATATTTTTTTTACAATTGAAACCCCTCCATCCCATTATTTTGGGTATTTTAGTTTTGGTAATGGTGTTTTAAGATAAAGGGATATATTGATATAATAAATTTATTTTATTAGGGAATCAAATATCTTATTTTATTAGTTATATGATGTACATGAAATATTTCTTTAATTTAATGAATATTAAGGTCCTTGTAAAAAAATATTCTTATGGTTGAGCCCAAAATATCTCTCTTTGGCATTGGTTAATTATTACAATTTCCAAGGAATTATGTTATAAATAACCAAGTAAGACATTTATAAGAGTTCTTATATGGAATCCTCCTATGAATTTAGAAATTTGATGTCTAAATAAACATACATTATTTCTCTATTCTTTATAATTAGTTTATATGTAATTAATTTAATTTTATATGGTAGGGTAATTTATTTCATTAAATACATTTTTTATCAGTAATAATTTATATTTTTTATAAAATGAATTCCATGGGATCTAACTTTTTCTAAGAAACAGTAATGATGAAAATTTTCAATATATATTTTCCTGAAAATTGTATTATGAAAATAGTTTGGTTTTAAAGATAAAATTATTATTAGGTGAATAATATTTGTAGATCAATATTTATTATGTCGAAATAAAACTCACTTAAATTATGAAATGGTTTGGAAATAGTTTAGGGAGTTTAAATTTTATATACATGTCCCTTATGTTGATTTTTTTTGACATCACATATTTTCTAATGATTTTCTATATGTCTTAATATTTATTATAAATTATTATAAAGATATTGTATAGATATTATAGTTAACTTCAATGAGGAAATTGTATCATTAAAAAGACCTGGTTTTGGGGAAAAAATGATACATTATAAAAATGAACACATTTTTAGGATATATATTGTTGGAATTCAATATAAACATAATCCTAAAATTTCTTTTCATATGTAAGTGATAAAAAGATTATATTTGATGTTGTAAATTTCTCTATTGAGACCAATTGGTCATATCCAATATATAATGAATATCTTTATAGAATAACATTTAAGATTTCAATTTTTTTATATTATATTTTATTAGGGAGAATGGTTTACAAAAAATTTGGTCCATTAAAGAAATGTGGTTTAGTTTAGACAAAGAATTTAATTTTTTTATCACATAGTCTATAAGTTGTGAAAGAATGTATATAGATTATATCCCATTATTGAACTATAATATATAAACAATAAATGTTGTAACTCCATGATGTGTAATTAAAGAATATTTGAAATTGAAAACCAATCATTAAAAATAGTTATGACTATATTCTTTGTTTTTGATATATTTTTTATTAAAATTATATAGTTTTTTATGATTTATAAATAAACATTACTAAAAAAAGTTAATGTCGTGGTATTTCATTAGTAATAGATGTTTCTTATGTTTTTTGGGAACAACCCTGATGCTAGAATCCACGAATCTTGGGTTAGTTTTTTAAAATGGAATTGATAAAATAGACCACATAACCAAGGATGTTGCAGTTTTGTAGTATTGAAGAACAACATACATATATGGTTACTATATACTAATGGTTACTAAAGGAGAGCATAGAAATGGAAAATGAAAATCTACATTTAATTGTTTTTACTAATTTCAACATGATAAATATGGTAATGAAAAAAATTAACGGGTGTGATTAACTGATCAGAAATTGTTACATTAATAAATTAAAAGATAAGATAAGTCAAAATGGATTAATCATTATGGCATGGTAGATAATGAAAAAACCATTCCATTATTAAAATAAGAAAGAAAATGAATCCATAAATTTTTTCATAGTGATAATATCATTAAACCTAATAATTGAATAATGAATAAAGAAAAATCCTCAATTATTGGATGTCATTTTTCTGGAATGTGAACTATTTTACCTTCACGTTGGTTTAAGTCTATCAGTAGAAACTAATCTGATTTTTGTTGGAAACAAATAGAACTGGTTTTTTACCAACATTATTGTCTCATGAGACATATAAATGCTTAAAGGGGATAAAAATAATTTTTCCCAACTGTAACTTCATTTCCAAATCATTATTCATACATTGATTTAATTCATGGACAACATGACTTATCAAAATACCCATGTTGAGTAGAATATAAAGATATATAAATATTTCTTCATTTAAATCAACAATCAAGGGAAATAGTAGATATAAAAACGTTATAAGTCTAAGAAAATAATCATATCCAGGATACAATAAATATGGATATGTTATTAAAAATTCAATGAATTATGATCATAAATAATATTGTAGTCTAAATACACAAAACAGAATTAATTTGTTGTGAATATGACAAAACAAATGTCAATATCTTAATAGTGTCCTTGAAATAATGGATATAAATAATTCATGTTAATTAATAATGTAAAATAGATATAAATCATGATAAATAAAGTCCAACGTATGTGTAAACTTTTAAATAGAGAGTTTATGAAACATAAGGAATGCGTCATTTCAATACAGTTTAAGGAGAAATAGAAAAGTTTTTTTAAAGTGTATAAAGGAGTAATTGTTTAAATAAGACCATAAACTAACAAGGATAGTATTAGTTATAAATATATTTATTTTACAAAAATATCAGTGGCTTAAAAAAATATTATGGATCATAATTCAAAATGGTTATAAAATTAGGATATTCTCTTAAATCATGCAATTTTGTCCGAAGGAATTAAGAAGGGAACCCTAAAACAAATTTATTCCACATTAAAATAATAATAATTTAGATATGAAGATAATTTTGAAACATATAGATATAAATTATATTGATTAAAATAGGAAAAAAAATATTTACATTAGGGTAAAGAGTGAGAAAATGTAACTCGAAGGAAAAATGGGGTTGTAGAGAAAAATCCTTACATAATCTACGAAATTGTTCATCACGTGGAAATTAATGTCCTGGATAATGAAATTTTATTAAATTTTAATTTAATTCAGAACCTCCTAAACAATTATTTTAGTTTTTATAATATTTTTAAGATCATTTATTTCCCTTTTGATATTTTAAAGGTTTCCGTTTTATCATTTGAGAGTGTTCATTTCTTAAGTTTTCATGATTTGGTTCAATTGTATTCTTGATTGAAAGATCATGTAAAATGAGAATAGTTATCTGAAAAAAATAATATTCTATTAATATACCTATAGAATACTAAATTTTCTTATATTTCATTTTTTAGATATTATAATTACTCATTACATATAATGATAATTACAACTGATTAAATTATTTTGATTGGTTTTCAATCACCAAAAACTAGCGTGGTTTTATTATTTGATATTATGAATATATACTACTTATATAACAATTAAATATTTTAATTGAAATATTATAGTCTATTTTAACAATAATTATTATTTTATGAGCATACATGAAGGGATAATTGAAAAATGAAAACATGTTATCCACGAAGGAGGTAAAACGACATCACAGTAACGATTCATTCTTATTTTTAGGACAATACAAGTGGGGAATAACGTTTTTGATGGATATACCATTGAGATAGTACAATTCAAGTATATTATTGATACATTATTTATCATTTCCATTTTAATAGGGGTGGGGATGAAATAATAATAAAATAAAAGGAAGTAAAAGAGAGATGGGAAAAAATTGACTATTGGGCGTTGTCTCCTAAAGAACATCATTAAGGGGTATGTAAATAGCCTTTTAGTGATACCAAAATGACCCGAAATTGGGGAAGAGGTTTTGTAGAGAAATTTTGAGGAATATTATAAAACAACAAGCATGATAAGGTGTGAGGATAAGAGCTAGTGAGGGGTTGTATTTATAATGGATGAGAGGGTTTCTTTTTCATTATTTTAATTTGTTTTTAATTATTTTTTCTCATTACTACCAAAAATGTTTATTATTTTGACTAAATAATGTAAATAATGAATGTAATTTCTAACTAATGACGATTAAATCATCCATACATCATTCACGAATATATATTTTAAGTACTAATCTAATATCGTAAATTACCATATTTTACTGTTAAAAAATCAACTATTTTTGAAATATACCAAAATTAAACTCTAAACATTAATTTCTTTTTATATGTAAAAAATATGGTCCATTTTATGAAAATATTTTTATAACGTTGAGAAATGTTGTTTTCAATTTAAAGTACTATTTATTTGAAAAATACAGATTTAAAATTACAATATTTTTTTGACACATTGGAAAATTAATTGAGGTATCATGAAATTATATTAAAATCATACGATATAAAATATTAATTCATGATTAAATTTCTGAAAATAATTTTTTTAATTCTACTGATTATAAAATTTACATAAATTTTTATTTATTCCAAAACTACCAACACATAATTTATCATTTTTATAATATTTAGTTTCTTTTATTATCCTAAAATTATATCTTATTTTCATTTATAAGAAGATTGATTTATAATTATATCTTAATAGGTAAAATTCTTATTCTAGTGTCCACATTATAATTTGATGTAGGTAAATTTCTATTCCAACGGTCATCAAAATATTTAATAGTATATCATGTTTTGTCTGGGCAATGTAAACTATCGAATTAATTAATTTAATTTTATATGAAACATATCATCAAAACAAGCATTTTTATGTACTTCTCTACTTCAATAATGTATTCCTTAAATTATTTATTGATTATTTACATCTAATAGACGACGGGGGTTCTCCGTCATATCAACCATTGGTTAATAAATTACATATTCCATTTTATTGATTCTCCAAATAACCATTACAAGTTGAGTCATCAGTTTTCATAATAATTTCTATCTAGTGTCATGAATCTCGATTGACTCTTGGTGGTAAGAAAAATTAGGTTCTAATTTTATTTCGTCATATGTGAGTACATGTTTTGGGCATAACAAATACTTAATACATAATGTTATTTGGAACACATCATTAAAATTTGAAATACTTAGGGGCCTTTCTAATTGATAGTATTTAGCACTAGTACATTACAATATTTAAATATTCCTTTGAACCTGGGGAACATTTTTCATTTCTAAATAGACCTTATGACACCAATCCATGGAGATAATTTCATAATGACAATATCTCCGACATGAAATTCCAAATTCCTTATCTGGTTGGTAGCACTACTATTTTGTCTACTTTGGAATGATATAATATGATCTATAATAGTCATTGACTTTGAAGTTGATTTATCAATATGTCCTTGGCCTCTATGTCTCTTAACAAAAACATCATCACAACAATTTTTAGTTGGACATAAACTTCGATATAATTCTTTATAGGGTGCCATTTGAATACTAGAATGGAAATAATTGTTGAAGAAAAATTCTACAAATGATAAATAATGATTCCACATATCGTAAATGTCAATTGATAATGTTCCCCAGAAGTCCTCCAATTTTTTAATAGTCATTTTACACTATCTTTTTGTTTTACGGTAATGAGATGTACTCAATTAAAACTTGGTATCCAAATCCTTTTGAAGACTCTTCCAAAATTGTGATGTAAAATAAGGATCGTTATATGACAAAATCAACAGTGGTGCACTATGAAATCATAAAACACCTTTCTTATAGAGTTTTTTAGGAACTCTAGAGTTAATTATTCACTTATATCATTAAAATATGATGATTCTGTATGGAAATGTACAATAAAACATATCACATCATACTTCTTATGGGGTATTTGATAATCTATTGGAAATGTATAATGTAATTTCATCAGAATCCCAAATTAAAATAGTTATAGGTTACATGATTCCTCTAGGATGCTATCTCTAATCATTAATTTTTTGAAAAACTAGTTATCTTGACACATAGTACGAAGGTTCTTTCTTTATGTTATCCTAAAAAAGACATTCATTCATGTATCTATAAATCATGGTACAATAAGGATTCACAGTTAAATTTGAGCTATAAAAATAATCTTACGGTTCCATTTCTATCTCATTTAATTATGGTACACATATATTCTTTCATAATTTCAGAATTAATATTCGTAAATGAAGTATGACAATCTTCCATCCTTAATGGATTTAATATTCTTTTGAAAATTATCATCACTAGATTGAGATAATTTAGATCTCCAGCTAATATGATGTATAAATCATATTAAACGGTGTGATGTTACTTCATAATGGAGATTTCACATATCCATCTATAATAAATAAATAAACATAGAATATTTCACATTTCTCATTTGGGATAGACATCTATGAGTATTAATTCTTAATGAATTTTCTACATTTTTTCTTTTCATAAGACGTACTGTATTGATAAATCATAACTATTTAGTATATCTAACAATTTTATTTTACAAAAGTTGAGTTATTTTTAATTAATGATGAATATATAACTATTTTGATCTTTATGTGTCTCACATCATTGACCATAGAGATAGAGTCTCCATATCATTCGAGAAAATGTTATGGATACTAAGTCAAGATTATAATTTTGATATTTTTTTTCATGTGTCTTGAACATACATGATATAGATGCAATACATATATCATTATTCATAGTGACATGACACAATTTATTGATTCATTATTCTATCCATCTAAACATAACGCCTTTATGTGTGATGTTGGTTAACAGTTGAGTCAATCAAGAAATTGTTTTAGTAAAATAGACATAGTGACCTAATAAAACAATGAATATATGAACCATATTTATTTTCATTGGCATATTCCATTATGTGATTAACTTTATCATTATAGGATCAATTCATAATTCAATATTAGAGACATTATGTCCATCAAATAAAATTTCCTTATTACAGAATTCTCATTCACCAAATTTAGCATACAACACATTATTTTTGGGATTCTCAATAACAATCCTAAAGAAAAGTTCATGGTCTTCATAGCTTTTAGAATACAGTATAATATCATCAATGAATACTACAAAAAACCATCAAGATATTAATTGAATACATTTTTCATTAGATCAATGAAAATAAATGGACCATTAATTAATCAAATAAAATTATTTTAAATTCATAATGTCCATATCATATTAGATATGATTTCGTGATAATATCTTCCATCTTTACACCCAAATTTTTAATGACCCAGATTTTTTAAAATAATTTTTTTAAAAAATTAAACATGAGTTATTTTTCTACTCAATAAAACAATATATATTTATTTAATAATTTAGAATAAGTTGTAAAGTTACCATTAGTTTTGACCATTATATGAACATTGGTCAATCCTGACTGTTGAAATATATATTTTTGATAATAATATCAAAATTACCGAATAATAGAATTCAGAGCATGGGAGGTTATATAATCAGTAGGATTCTCAAATAAGCAATCCCATTCTATGCATTAATAATAGAATCTCTAAAAAAATATCCTTCTGGAGAATTTTAGTTTTTTTAAATTTCCACTCGTGAAATATTAGCTTTGACACCTCATGAGTCAATAAAAATCTTTAACCTATCCCTTATGTCATGTACGGGTGTCATAAGGGGTTATATATATGGAACATAGTTAATTAAGTGGTGATTCCATTTTATAAATAAAATGTTTATTACATCAATTCCATTTTATGAATAAATATGGATAATAAAATTGATATGGAATTTGATAAATTTATTTTTCAGATAGAAATTTTACTTTTTAGAAATGATTTAAATTTTTATAATAAACTAAAATTTTAATAATAATACATAATTTTGTAAAATATTAAGATAAAAACACTCCTATTTAAATATAAATGATAAAATATTAATATTTTATCCAACTGTAATAAAATTTTAATTTCATTTTCAATATGCAATTATTTTTATTGATTAATAATTTTCCCCTATGGGGGGGGGGGTATAGTGGTTGGGTCATTCACTTGGTCCATTGGAGTTGGGGGTTCGATTACTGCTGGTTGAACTTCATCATCATAATTTCTCCACCATTGATTTAATCACCTATTTTTTTTATAAGAATCATATTGTGTGGAGATTTTATGTAGCATAAACCACACCAAAAAGGGTGATCCCATTATTCTTTTATCTATTTATTTGGGGTGGGCTACTCGATTGGCAGCTTAATACATTTAATGGGGGTTGTTGTGGATTCTGTTAAAAATATTTTTTTATATTTAAATTTTAAAATTATGATATTTTGAGAGTTATTATGATAAAAATAATATCATTTTTGAAATAAAAATACCAAATTTGTTTAGGGTGAATTTTTGAGTATTTTTTAAAATACTTTATTTTTTTGAATTGTAAAAAATACAGTTTGAGTTATATGGGTATATTTAATGACATAATAATTATTTAATAATAACGTTATATAAATTATAAAAAATAGTTGGCCTAATATATGTTATTTTGTTAATATTATGTGTTTTAATATATTCCAACAAATTTTCCATCCAATAGTTTACATTCTAATGTCAAAAATTGAATAATTATCATTACAAACATTGTTTTTGTGGAACCATTGTTTTCCTTAACAAAAGAAGTAATATAAAATTATGTTCAACTCTTTTGTGATAAAATAAAATTTATGGTTATCAATGACTCCAATACCATGGGAAAATACCTTGGGAAGGGCCATTGTTTTTCATTTTGAACATCCTATGTTTTCGAAGTATATATTTGTAAATTAATAGACAAATCAACGGATTTTTCGTTATATACCCACCCATTTGCTCAATAACATTCACTAAAATCCATTATACTCGAATATATGGTATTTTTACCTTCCAATGAGCCATCCCAATCATTCCTCAAGCCCCTAAAGTCCTAATCCTCATGTTTTAGTCGAAACTCTTCATGTTAAGGGATGTATCCTTCTTTTCTCTTCAATTCAAGAACCTCCTTTTTCATATGTATTTTGAATGATAATTTCACTCTATATTATTTCCTTTTCAGTAAACACCTTACATAAAAATTAATTTTTATTAATGGTTAACACATATCCCCAATCATTATACCCTTTTCAAAGAACACATTTTATACATGTTATTCAACTAATATTATATCTCAAAATGTATCTCTTCCCTTTTTGAAACTCACTTTCATTTTTTTTATTAATGGTAAAAAATATGTTTTTTTAGTAGTATTAAAATAGATTTAGATATTACATATTCATGAATTTAAAATACATAAAACCATAATTATTTATCATTTTGATAAAAATGACATAATAAACATGTCGTTAAGCACTTTTATAATTAATGGATTTGGTACTGAACTAATTTCTTTTATTCTACAAGGGTTATTTATGAAATAATAGAGTATGATATATATGGCCCACATTAATTACGAAATATGAATGGTCTTATATGATAGATCTCCAATTCATTGGGTATAGTATTTAATCTCTATAAATGACATGTTTTACGATTCATTGGTGAATAAACATGGAAATTCTTATAGAAACATAGTGATAACCCTTGGTAATATGCTTGTGAATTTCTCATATTAATGTTTTTTCCAAGTTCCGATTTAATGATTCGTATTCTTATTATTAATATATTCATATTTCTAACTCTTTATCGTGATGAATCATGTTCTTATAAGGAATCCTAATGACCACATATAAACATTTTCACCTGCTTTCTCTTATTAGTCTTTATGATCACCCTATCCTTTGATATTTGTCCCCATGTTAGGAGATGTAATAAATCTACATTTGATGACCCAATTATTAAACCGTTCAAGTGTATTATAATAATTTTTTTTATGTTTTCATGTTTTAAGAACATTATTTAAATATAAATAATCATAAAAATACACTATATGGTCCATGTAAATGAAAAGTTACGTAATAAAATATAGGATACTAGAGTTTGTATCAATGAAAAATTTAGTCATTTTCTGAAATTTGGATTTTAAAACAATATGAATAACCTAAGGGACACATTAAAATATAGTAAAAATTCCTATAATTTTGGTTAATTATTATATAAGTGTTTTATTAGTGATGATATCCATTTCCAGATATAAAAAATTTGATGGGGATCTTTCACAAATGTATTATGCGGTAATACCCAAAAACACTACATTGATCAAGACATGAACCAGAAATGTTTTTTGACAATGGGCCTTTATACACTATTAATTGACACTCCAATATGATATGTTTTGTTAATCATATGATTTTAAGAACTATTTTGAATTATTTTTAAAAAATTTATTTATTGTTAAAGAATATAATATTTATTCATGATGTTTTAACACATAAAATTGCTTTAAAATTATAATATTTTTATAAGAAATACGTCTCTTATTAAATTTTTATTATTTTATAAAAAGAATTGATGTAGGAGGAACTATATAAATGGTGATCATAATACACATTGCATTAACGATGCTCTGATCTAAACTATAATGTAAAAAATCAAGTGAATGATGAATCAACAAACTTGAGTTAAGAATAATAACATCAATCAAGATGAGAGACCCGATTCACCGTGATGGGTAAAAGATTACATTGTGCCCTTTATGAATCAATGACCGCCTTATTTCTGTGAATCAACCGACACATTTATAACTGAATAATTGATAAGTTTTATGAAAAATATCATTTTGTACTATTTTTTTCGGGACAAGAAAATGCCACCTTCGCAATGTACCACATATAAAGAAAAGCATATCATTGTTTTAATATAATTAAAAACATTAATCCAATAAGGTATATTGATTCTATATTGTTGTAAGTGTTCTGGGGAATATTTTTCAAAATATATTTTCCCTATTCATTGTGAACAAAAATGGAGATGGAAAAACTATTACGAATGAAAATGGAAAATGAATCTGTTATGAACCTTTAAGATAAAGATTTCAAGGTATTATCATTACACCTCTAAAATTTTCATGGATCAAAATGGAAAATTTTAATGATTAATGATTCACTAAGACCACATACATATACGATTATATCCAATTGATATTATGAAATCTATGACAAGATAGTGTAAAGTTATATAAAAGTTGAACTACAGTTCAGAGAAACAAAGTTGTACCATAAATCGAATGGAAAGAAGAAATAAATTGATCCAATACAAGGGAGGAAAATTGATCATCAAAAAGGATTAAATATTTTTAATCTTCCCACTTGAAAAATTTGTGTAATCAATCATTGAGGTAACTTCATGCTCAATATTGTGAAATGTTACAAGTGTGGAGGAGATTTCCATAAAGCACAAAAATGTCCAAGTGAGGTGAAAGTTCATATTCTCAACCAAACTGATAAAGGGAACATGATTATGGATTTGGGTATAGTAAAATGTTATAAGTATAAAAACCTTGTAAAGTATTCCAATCACTATCCAAATAAGAATATAGTGGAGGGAAGTCCCAATAAACATCAGTATAAGACAAGGGAGAAAGGTTTGACTTTTTCTATCATTACGGATAAAGTAGGGACACCAATATATGTGGTGGTATGTACTCTAATTGTTCTTTCATAGCTATTAAGTATTTTTTTAAGCTGGTTCTATTAATTCCCTTATTTCCTATAATTTCTCAAAAATGGAGAATAAATCCCTAAACTAGTTGATGTATAGTTAGCTATGAATACACTTGGTGGGATAATAGAAGAATCAACAGCTTATATAAACTCTAGTATATAATTTTGTGAGAAAATTAACATATCAAATAATGTATTCATTCACATGTTTTAATTTGACATTATTGTAAGGATGTATTGAATCCCAGAGTACAATGCTATTATCAACTATAGAATTAAGTAAATATTAGTAGTTCTGAATAGAAGACCTAAAATTATTTTCAATGGAGTGATATCATGACCTGATCCTTTTTAGGAATAACCTCTCATACCCTCCATTCTAGAGTTGATGTGTGAATATGAATAAGGAAATTAAAATATATGACTAGAAAAATTCACAATTGTTTGGAAACACATTGATGTATTTAATAAGGAGTTTCCTAGACATCCCCTTGATAGAGATGTATATTTCTCCAAAAAACTCATGTTAGGATTCAAAGTAATATCAAAGACCACATATAGAATGGATAATCTAGAATTGGAGGAATTAATGAAAAAAATTAATGATATTTTTTAAAAGGGGTCATTCCAATGATGTGTGTATCTATGGGGAGAACATTTTATCTTTTAAAATAACAATGATGTATCAATGTGGATATGAATTTATTATAGATAAATAAACAAGATCATAGTGATAAAAGTATCTTCTTCTAAGTATTTATGATTTAGTTGACCATCTTCGTGGGTTATACTTAATTCCATGATTGATCATTAGTATCATTATCATTAATTGAGGGTGAATAAAAAATATATTTTTATGACTAAATTCTAATGAAGACATGATCATTATGAATTTGTTTTTATTACCTCCCATATGAATAATGATCTTCTTAAATTTATTGTTTTATGAATAGAGTCTTTATGGAATACTTTCTAAACATTATGGTATTTTTTATGGATATTATTCTGATGTAATATAAATGATATGAGGAGCATGAGGATCTTCTAAGTGTTATAAAGAAAACATTAAGTACGAAGAGGCTATTTGGAATGTTTAGCTAATGTGAATAATTTTTACTATAAGTTTCTCTCTTGGAGAAAATTATAAACAGTAAATAAATCTCAGATGAACCTATGAAGACAATGGTTGTGGAGGAGTTTCCTCATCCTTCAGTATTAACTAAAATATGTAGTTTTCGTGGAATTCTCGGCTATTATAAGAGGTTAGTGAAAAAATTAATGAATTTAAAATCCACTTTCCATGTTAACTCGAATATGGGATAAGTTTATCTAGGAAAATGAGTGTCATAAATGATCACTATAGATAAAGAAGAAATTAGCTAATTCACCTATGTTAACTCTACACAATATGAGATACAGATCCATTATATTTAGTGATGTATCTCTTAAATGGATTTGATGTGTCCTCATGAAAAATGACAGGGTGATTGCATATTTATATTGAATGTTGAAGACTAATGTCAAAAATTATAATATTGATGACCCATACCTAGTTGTAGTTATTATTTCTATGAATATTTTGAGGCACTATATTTACTATGAGAAAAATGATATATAAAAAGTCCAAAAAATATCACATTATTTTATCACACAAAATGAATCGAACATGGGGAAAATTGGATTTTTAGAACATCATAAACACTATTACTGCTGAAATGACCGTGACCCCAAAAGTGAATAAAATATTTTAATGCACTAATTAGGAAATAATCTTATATGTTCGAATTAATGAGCATTCAAGGAGATCATTTGTTCAATGTCCTAAAAAACTAGTCCTAAAAATCATGAGGTAAGGGACATCATAAACCATATTCCAAATGATATCACAACAATAATTACTGTATAAAATCAAGAAATATCAATGAGAGTATCCTTCATTAAATAATACTTTAGTGTCTATAAAGAATGTGGGGTTTCTTGAGTTCAATGTTGATCAAGAAGTTGTAATAATGATTCATAAAATTATATGGTTTCCATCTATTATGAAAAAAATGAGGTGAGAGTGTAAGATCAAAGTTATATGGTCCCTAAACATCGTGGAATAAAAAAAATATATAGGGACATTCGTTATCATTATTGGGATGATAACTTAAATAAGGAGATTGCGGATGACGCTACAAGGTGATTAGTGTTTCCACAAGTAAAGCTAGAGAAATATGTACCTAATGGGGCATTGTAACCAGTGCCCAAACCAACATTGAATTGGGATAATATCCCTATGAACATTGTAACTATTATCCCAAGAGCATCCAAAGGAAACTATGTGAAATGGGTTATAGTGGACCATCTCACCAAGACTACCCATTTCATCCCTATATGATAATTTTTATATTTTGGCATAATATCCATGATTTATTTAAAGTAAGAGGGAGGTTTCATGGAAATCCACTTTCTATCACTACATATCCGGATTAAATGTTCGTATCTATATTCAAGAAGTGATTTCTAAATGCTATGATAGTGATATGATTTTTAGTATGGCATATCACCCCAATGTGATGACAAATATGGATATACTATTTAGACACTGAAGGACATGATGAAAATATTCTCAATTTCTTTTAATGGTGGATATCATCAATACCTTCAATTATTTTATTCTCATACCACATGAAATTTGATTCGAGAAATCAAATGGCACCAAATGAAACTCTGTAGTGGAATATAGGTAGAAATCCTACTTGTTAGGTTGAAGTTTGTGTGATAATTATTCATAGGCCTAATCTTTTGTATGAGATGACGTAAAAGATTTATGCCATCCAAAAACAAATAATGATTATTTAGAGTCAACAAGATATATATGATTCCCACTGTAAAAGGGGATTGGGTGTTTATGTTGGTGACAAATTTGTATCTATAATTTCACCATAGAAGAGTGCGATGTCGGTTGGAGGGAAAGGGGAGCTTATCCCTAAGATCATTGGCCCTTATGAAATTCATGATTCCATAGGAGAGGTGTCATATAATCTTACAGTTCAACAAAATATATATCATGTTCATTTTTTATTTCATTTATCTTTCTGGACGAAGTACATACGTGACACTTTATATGTACTCAATCGTAATGTGGTAAGACTGGAACCTAACCTCTCTTATAAGGAGGACCCTTTAGATATCCTAGACAATATATATAATTTTCTACACAAGTAGACTTCCCAACTCCTCAAATTATTGTGGAGGAACCATAAATATGAGAATTATCATGAGAACCAAAAGAGAAATTAAGACAGAAGTAACCACACCTTTTCTCAACATAGATAAATATTTGAAATATCGGGGATGAAATTTATTAAGGGTAAATAATGTGATGAACATTCTTTTAAATGATATTTTGCGTATGAAAATGACTGATATATTTGTACTCCAAAAAATATCATTTTATAAACGATTAATAGTATAATTTGAAATGTGACCATCATGTTATGATTTTTATTTGACCAGTGGTCATTATGACCATCTAAAACAATACTCATAATAAAAAATTTAACATTATTATTCATTTTTAAAAGTATAAATGAAAAAAGATAATTAAAGAAAAAATGAGAAAAGATTGACTCAACCAGTATAGTAAGGCCATAGGAATCCCATATTTAGGATATTGCGATGAAGTTATCATTATTTTTGATCACACTAGTCCATTCTATATCAAAACATTAACAATGTAATCTTGAATCAAATCACATACTGGAGAAGCTCATGTTAGTGAAAGTTACCACTTTGGCAATGTTAGCCGAGCCTCCCTAGGAATCTATCACCATTTCACTCCATACCCATAGGACTTGAATATGTGTTATTATGGGATAAATGTTCAATACATAGTTACATAATGTATATTTTCATTGTATATAATTAAAATTTTTATTCCATAAATTGAATCTTACGAATAGTTTTTCTTAATAAAATCGTCATGGAATTTCATAAATTAATTTTTCAGATATAAATTGTACTTTCAAGAAAACATATAAATATTTATAATAAACTAGGAAGTTATGAATAATAATAATTCTAATAAAATATTTGGTCAATACACACTTTTTGAAATATAAATCATAACGTAATTTTTTAGTTTAAGTATACGAAATTGTACTCTGTATCTTCAATATCATATTATTTTTAACAAACAATGTTTTGTATATTAAAAAGATAAAATTATAATATATATATAATTATTATGAATAAATAATAATCAATTTTAAAATTAGTGTACAAAAAGCTATCTTTTAGTGAATTGATTGTAGTTTTTTCAGATACATTATTTCTTCATGAATAGTAAAAGAATAGTTTGAAATTTTCAATATATATAATAAAATTAAATTTATGTAATAATTATATAATAAATCATTTACCATATTAATGGGAAAAGTATTTTTCTTATTAATATCATGTATATTAATATATTTTATTCAATTTACAACCTTATATTTTACATTACAAATTATAGAATGGAAACATAAATCTTAAAACACTATTTTTCTGGAGACATTAATTTTCGTTGAGAAGAGATAAAATTTAAAATTGTGGTAGAATCATGTGGATAAAAATAATGTTAATGGTGATTAAATATCCCAATACAATGAGTAAATAACTTGGGAATGACCTTGGTTTTAAATTTTCCACAACCTAGGTTTCTAAGGACTATATTTGGTAATTAATAAACATATCCTTCAATTTTTCTATAAATACCCACACATTAACCATTTTATTTATCTCTAATTCCATCCGATAAGATTATTTGGTAGTTTTTTCACCTATATTGTCATACAAATGTTTAATAATTCCTCCAAGGTCCCAATCCTAATGTTTTAGGAACATCCCTTCATGGTAAGAGAAATATCCATCATTTCTCTTTTAATTCAAGAACCTCTTTATGAAAATGTCTACGTAATATTTTTGTCACTCTCACTTTTTTCATTTTTATTCATTCTCGTACTAAATAATTATGTTTTATAAATTATAGAATCATGAACCCTCTTTTTTACAATTTTCTAAAACCACATTTTATTGACATTACATTGCTAAATTAACGTCTTAAAATATTTCACTTCTCCTAAGGAAATTCACATTTATTTTCTTTTTGTGAATACCCAATCCACTATATATTTTCATGGGTATTAAACTTGTTGGAGAAACTATTTATTCACATATTTAACATATATTAAACACACATTCCATTTATGTAGTTTAAAAATCATATAATAAATATGTATTTATTTACTTTTTAAATACACCTGATTTTGATACAAAACCTATTTCATATACTCTAAATGCGTTATTTATAAAATAATTATATTATGATATATGATGATAAAATTAATTAATACATATTTTTTGTGTTCTCTAGTAGTACATTAATTAAATGAGTAAATAATTGTATCTCAATAGATGGCTTGTTTTGTTGTACCATGGTGAATAACCTTGGAATTATTAAAACATGTAAGTGACAAACCATAGTGATATGCTTATGAATGTTTCATTTAAATTTTTTAGACATATTTCCATGTTGAGATTCATGTTCATATTGTTATTATATTCCAATTTTGTATGTATTATCATTATGACACTGGTTATTGTTGATATTATTCAAGATCATGTGTAAACTATTTCTCATGCTTTCCCTTACTGGGCATTATGCTCGCCCTTTTCGTTGATGAATGTCCTCAGGTTATGAGATGAAAGAAATATAATTATGATGAACATATGATTAAGAATTTAAAGTGGATTAGAATAATTTAATAAGTTTTAGTTTATCATGAACCTTATATCAGTGGAACTATACATTAAATGATCCTTTATTAGTACTATATAAATTAAATGGTATGTAATAAAAGTCGGGAGGCCCTAAAAATTATGATACCAAGGAAGAAGGTAAATCATAAAAAAATGATCTAAATTAATTATATAAAATAAATAATAAATATGATTTAGAGGATAATTTTTTTATATGTAATGTCAAAATATTCCCTATAATCAATACACAACCCAATTGATCCATCATTATTTTAAAAAATAGAAAATTGGATCCCAATGTAGAAACACTAGAGTGGATAAATCTTTTATTAATATAGTCATATAGTTGTTTCATTACCTTCAATAATTCCATAGTATCCATTCTATATAGATTTATTGATATTTTTCATGTGACAGTGATTAAATAAATGTCAAACAACACTACACACTCTAGGGGGGTGTCCAAGTAATTAATCAGGAAATTCATCAATTCATTATCATATAATTGGAACGTCCTCAACTGGAATATTATATTCCTCATAATTAGTTGTTGTGTTCTCTTCCTCCCAATGTATTTCAGTCGGTAGATCTACTTGGGGTAGATCTATATAAGAATTATATGATGAATGTTCTTCTCTAAATATATGTGATTCATAATCTTCCTCACAAATTGTAATTTCCTTATTATTAATATAAATATTTTGCACCATAATTTTAAATCTAGTATATACCAAATATTTTATCAAATTCAACCATATGAATGTTGAAAATGATAGAAAATAATGCATCTTATATGCCAAAATGGGAACTGTCAGTCAAAATTTGTTGTAATGAAACTTCCCTTAAGGGTTTTGACAAAAAATTACCTTATTAAATTAAAAATGAAATATCTAATTTCCATGACAGATTATGTTTATATAATAGAGTGAAATGATTTCGAATCAACAAAATCATTGGATATTTTTTATATATATTTATTGTACATGCAACCACATCATTGGGTAAATCTACATTATCTTTGGTAACCACATAAGCTAGGAAATTTTCCCTTGGCCGAATCAATGATATACTAACCGAATTGTGGGTAAATTGGCCTGCATAATTCCCCATTAAATTATAGTTTAGGCATTGAACATCATTGAATATTTTTATCCCCATGCATTCCGAAGCTCGATGACCCATTTCACACAATTATAACAAACTAAAATTCCTTTAAATAATTTCCCTATATTATTATTTCCACATAATTATCATAATGTTAATTGGTTCATTCCCTTCTTATCCTTTGATTCATAACATTTTTCATGGTTATCAGAAGCTATATTCTTCTCTTTATTTCGCTTGAACACACTACTAAAAAATAATTTTTTAAATTCGATCTCTTATCATTTTAACATCAGTTTGCAGGTGACGTTATTTCCAACGATGTTAAAAATAATATTTTTTACATCAATTATTTAATAACAGATGTTATAAATTTGGATTTATGGTTCTTAACGGTGGTTTCTAAAAAATAAATGTGAATGACCTCCTGGAAATGATGATAAAATCAATTTTTTTACATTGATTTTTAATTTAATATCTTGTATATAATTTCCTAAAAATTTATTTGACATGTCGTAGAGCTCAAACTATGTTACGGATCAAAAGTTATGACAATCAGATGGTTGATATATTCTATTCGAGGAATGATCGAATGAGCCAACTGTAGCTTCGTCTTAGAAGAAATTCTATAATCAAAAGTAGGATTTGTCTTTTTACCATGTTATATATCATTATACATCATTATAATAAAATAATAATCATTAAATGATATATCAATGAAGAAAAATACCCATAAGGAATATAAATGATTGAAAAATAATTACAAATACCTTAACGAGATCTCAAAAAGAAAAAATAGACTCACCTGGATGATAAAAAAGTTTAGGCAGTAGAATGATTATGGTTGAAATAAATAATAGTTAAATGTTATATAAATTATGAAAACAAATCATTAAAACCATAAATCAAGGATAAATAATAAAATATACATAGAAAATATTGTAGAAAGAAGAAATATTTGATTCATGTTGAAGACCAAACAAGTCGGGTTAGGGGAATGATGATGGTTGAAAGAAATTATCATTAAATTATGATATGAGAATATAGAAAATATATAATTTTGATTATAAAAGAAAACACAGTATTAAAAATTTTAGGCAGTAATTGGAAATTTCGATGTCTTGATGTAAAAAAATTGAAATTTTGCATTGGTGGGATATTAAAACTATCATTCACGTCGGTTTTATGATATCCATTGTGAAAATATATTAAAATATTCAATTATTTTTTACTTCAATTATTATATAATTGATGTGATAAATAAATTTTTATGGCTTTTTTTAAGTCGGTTATTTAATAACCAATGTTGAAAGGTATTTTTCATGTGGGTTATTTAATAATAGATGTGAAAAATTATTGCAAACATGTATTTAATTTATCTATAATTGATTTAGTAGGTCATGGAGCTCCAGAAGAAGTACAGATTAAAGTTTATGGCCTTCGGAAATTGGCCATCCCTGAGACTTCATTTAGAGATGATTTACTTTGGATAATCATAACTTTTGATCTGTAACTTTGTTTGAGCTCTTTGACCTTTCAAATCGAAGATTTGGAAATGAACTGCATGTTTGTAAAAAAATGGCACATCGTTTGTTAAAAAAACAATGTAAAAAACACCTTCTATCTTCTATTATTAAATAACCAATGTGACAAATTATTAAAATTGAATTTTCACATCTGTTATTTAGAACCGACATGAAAAATTTTAGAAAATAGATTTTTCAAATTTTTTATTATATAACAGACATGAAAAATTAGAAAAAATGGATTTTCACATCGATTATTATATAACTAACATGAAAAATTAGAAAAATGGATTTTCATGTCGTTTATATAATAACAGACATGAAAAATCAATTTTTAGATATTTTTACATCAGTTTTAAAAAATATATTTGGAAAAAGGTGATGTTATAATTTGTTTTTTTAATAGTGACATATAATATCTTGAAAATTTATTCTCTACTATAAGGGTAATAAATAATTTTTCTTTATATGATTAAAATTTTTAAGAAGATAATTCCCTTAAGATACATAGCTTATGTGAATCAATTAAACTATGAATCATGTTCTCCTAATCATGTATGAAATATATACAATACTTGGATAGTATTGTAAAGGTTTACCCATACTCTATAATAACATTATCTTCATTTTTCATTATTATACCAATTTTCTCTTCATATAATTTCATTTTTCATGAGTGAACTGTTTATCATGACAATTTTCATTAAAATTTATCCATTACAAGTATTCTATTTCATCTTTCTCCATAGAATTCTTGATCAAAAAGTAGTATTTATCATTATATCCCTTGAAACAGAATAAATACAATACCAAATATTCATTTTCCTTTCCTCCCAATGCTATAAATATCATTTCAAGGAACCTGATGCATTGTATTGTTACCATTGGATTAATATTCCATCTAAATGATAGGGGTTCTTCCATAAGTCATGATCTATGATAGGATTAATAGATTATTATTTGTAACCTTAGTATGCTTTCCTAATATGGTCAGGTCCTACTCAATTCCAATACTAAATATGTAGACATTCTCAGTGGGGAAATCCATAAATTTTCTATGGTTATATACTACTATGCATATTTTTTTCCATTACTAAATAATGAAACAGTCTACGTTTTCCCATAATCATCATTAGTATTGATAATAAATTCACTATAAAGAATTATTATAACTTTCATGTTTAGTTATCATCTACACCACATGGTTTTTACTAAACTTTCACTCATAACAACTATGAAATCCCCAACCATAGTATCCCAATTTCAGCTATTATTTCATTATAATAACATAGATGCAATATATCGCATCACCATGGAATAATTAGTTTTGTAGTTTTAAATAACTAGGTAAATACATGGTTCCCTTAATAAATATTTAATTAAAAAAGAAACATAAAAACAGAAAATAAACTTTTACATTAATACTTATTCCATGATTTCATATTCATAACCTAGGAATATACAAAATTTTTTAGGGGGAGTTTAAATGATGAAAAATATTTACATGAATCAATATGAGGTTGAGTGAATTCAATATATTATAATCATTATGGAGGTATAACACCTGAAAAAAACAAGACATCAATAAACATAGAATGAATATTCAACCATAGATTTAGTCAAAGTTAAAATATCATGGAATGTAATAATAGAATATGGAATGAAGAAAATTATTATTTATTTGAAATCATGAATCCATAACATTAACCGTTATACTATCAATAAGATTTAAGATCGTGGGTTGAAACACATCTATTTCGTTCTTAGAAAGTAACACAGATATTTTCACCAACTATTTTGTCTCATGATACCTCTCGATACAGTGAGATGGTTTCTATAACATGGTCCACCCATCACTATATGTCCAAATCATTTTTCATATATTTATATAATTTATGAACAATATGACTTATTAAAATATCTATGCTTAGTTGAAAATACGAATTTATCAATATTTTCCCAGTAAAAAAACATTCATGGGAAAAACCATTTTTATAAATTTTAGATTTAAGATGATAATCATATAAGTGATAAAATAAATATAAATATTTAATGAAATCATTACTAAATAATTATTATAAATAAAATATTGTATAAAAAACCAAACATGAGGAATAAGTAGTGAATAAGGCATAACCAAAGAGAATATCAGAATGACTTCTAGGAAATAATGGATTTATATAACATGTAGAAATTAAAAATGGAAAATAGTCATATATAATGATAAATGATTTCTAATTTAAGGGTAATGATGTATAATTATTGTCTACGAAACGTTAGAAATGAGACACATTTTTGCGGTTTAATGGAAAATATAAAAGTGTTTTTGAAGAAGACAATAGAATAATCATTTACATAAAACCAAAAATGAAAACACACAGTTTTTCAGGACATAATAAGGTATTTTAAAAAAATATAGCTGTTTTAAAAACATATTAGGGAGTGTACATGAAAATGGGTATTAAATTGGGAAGTTATCTTAAATTGGGAAGTATTATGAAGAAGAATTGAAAAGGGAACCTTATAAAAAATCTATTTCATCATCAATAAAATAAATATTTAGATATGTAAATATGTTCTTAAAATAAAAAAATTATTTAGGAACAATAAATATGAATAATTAGGAATTAAATTTGGTAATGATAGATAATGTGTTACCCAAATTAAAAGATAGTGGGTCAGATGGATTCCCATATGTCATGTCCGAAAGTATTCCACATAATTACTAGATTTGAAGGATAATGATATTAGACTCATTAATAATTTAATTCATAAGCTATTGAACATATATTTTACTTATTATAATTACACTGTTATCATTAATCGCCTTTTATGACTTATAACTTTAAAATATATTGTTTGGGAGTGTTTATATCCTTGGATTCTATGATTCTTTCACTTGTATACACGTATGAATGTTAATGTAAAATGGGGATAGTTATCTAGAATTGAAATTATATGTTATTAATTAACATATATACTATTTAATGTTAATATATATCATTTGATTTTATATTTGATGATGATTCATTAGATATAATTTAAATGAAAAATGATTAATTGATTTTGGATTTTTTTCGATCGTCACGCACTAGATTTGTTTTAATATTTATTTTTATGAATGTAAAAAGCATATATAAAATTAAATAATATTTAATTAAAATAATTTATTTTTTAACCATAAATATGGTTTTATTACCAGCCTTGAAGTAGTAATTTGAAACAAAAAACTCATTGTCCATGAAGGTTGTAAATCGGCACCTCAATGAAGATGTTTTCAATATTTAAATTAAAAAGAGATGATAAAAAATTGAAGATGGATATAAATTTTAGAAAATTAAAATTATAGTATATTTTTATAATTTATTTATCATTTCTATTTATATATCTGAGTTGAGGTAATGATATAAAATGAAATTGAATTGAAATATTGGGAGTGGAGGTTTTACCTCTTCTCTGTCATCTCCTTTAAAACCTCGTTAATGTTCTTGAAAATATATTTTTTGTGATACATAAAACAAAATTAAGTGTTGAATAGTTTTGGTTAGGAAAATTGGTATATTATAATCATGCTCCAAGACTTAGAAAGTCTTAGGAGAAAGGGTGGTCAGTGGTAGTGTTTATAGTGGTTGAGAGAAGTTTTTTAATTATTTTATTCAATAGTATATTATTTTGGATGAAGTGTACCAATAGTGTTTATTATTGCAAGTAATTATAATAAAATTTTTATTTGAGTTTTATATAATGGTTCTTTTATCATCCATACATCATCAGTGTGTCAATAATTCATATATTTATATAATATCATAAATTAACATATTTCACTGTTCACTAAAATTTCCATTATTTTAGAAAATTTCATTTAAATGACATTAAATATTTTTAAATTTGTATATTTAAAATATTTATAATATTTTATGAAAATAATTCTCACAATATGATTAATTTAATTTTTAATTTAAATCATCATTTATTCAAAAAATACTATTTTTTTAAATTGAAACAGATTTTTTTGAGACTTTGAAAAATTAATTTGGGTATCAAAAAACTATATTTTAATCATAAGAAAATAAAATATTAACTTATAGATCTATTTTATAAAAAACTATTAAATATTACAGTAAATATTATATAGTAAAAATAATTTACTTATAAAATTAGCGACAATTAATTTATCGCTTTAAAAAAAATATTTATTTATATCATTATAAAATTATATCATATTTTCATTTATAGGATTCTTGAACATTATTTATAGATTCATTGTCAACGTCACTAATCTAATGGAAACATTATTATTCCTAATGGTCATATTTCATTTCCAAGATTCATGTTAATAATTAATAATATATCACAGTTTATTTGAGAAATGTAATCTATTAGATAATGTTAGAACCCGATATTTCACTCTACTATGGATCATTTATATTTCTATATAAATATTTACATTGGACTATTAATGGATACCTAATGAGTTATAAAAGGTTTTTAGGGTGTTTGGGGCTATTTGGATCTCGGGTCACCTCTTTTTGGGAAAACAAGACAAGTCGCACGGTTTGAGCACTGTTTGTGCAGGGTCTTCATAACCAAGAATTTTTTGTATTTTTGGATAGTGACACATCACACCGTTGGCGCATAACTGTTTATCTAATACATTAAATGTTCCCTTCTTCTCATTTATTGATTCATAGTTATTATATAGTTTCCCCAAACCATGAGGAGGGTGATTTTTGGAGAAACCCATCTCACATGGTTTGTGCATGGTTCATCATATTGTGTGTTCAAATAGTGCATAGATTAAATTCTGGGTAAATTTCCACCATTCCCCTTAATGATCTTTTAATCAACCTCTTCATTCCTAACATGTATACCGGTAGTATTTAGCTCAATTTTCAGCCTTTTGATTTTTTTATCCTAATCAATGGATTAGGGGATCTCTTTCATCTTGAAACTTATCGATCATCTATTCATCAAATTTGATGTGAAACGATATGCACTTGACTCTGTTTGTGCCATTCTCATTATCTTTTTCTCTCTATCTAGTTATCTATGTTTGATTTTTTTTTCACATTTTCTTAGATATACTCAGATATGTGGAAAATCCAGCGCCCGTACGAGAGGAAGGTACTCGTAAGACCCTAACATTGGGGGTCTAAAATTAACCCCTAATGATCATTGAATTTTTAATTTTCATGTGGGGACCACTGATTTCTTTAGGTGGAATTTATTAAATTCATATTTCATGATTATATGTGTCATAATAGTATAATTATCCCCCTTCAATATATGTGATTAGTTTTTTGGGGTTACAGCAACAATTCAATCTTCCCATTGTCGAAGGTATTCCATATTTGGGTTTTTAATTTTTTCAGACATTTCAGCCACCATTTTCGTGTTCCATGGATAAAATCTTCTGAGGGAAAAATTTCTATAATAATTGGATTGATTTATATTTTGAATTTCATAATAGATATTACCATGTATGTGAACTACATGATGCACATAATGTAGATGCTTCAAATTGAATATTAAATGTGAATTGTTAATTAGTATCATATATGTAGCACTCATTCCCACATTAATGGAAGGTAGATGAATTAAACTCAAAAATTGATTATTCCTTAAATGGATTAAATGGTTGCATGCTACTTGGCCTTGTCACTATAATTAATGGTACGACTCGAACCAAATTACTTGATAAAAGGGTTTCATGCTACTTGGTCTGTCAACACAAATGAAAGAGAAGGATTGAACCAATTAAATATTTATATGACATTACTATCAAATAGGAATGTAATGACTCGATCATTCATGGGATTCTGATCAGATAATTATATTATCACTCATGATCCGCATTCTGATTCAAGGATGCAACATTCTTTGGTTGAGACCCACATAGAACTCGATCCTTTTCATATATTTGGATGCACATTATAACATCTTAGGATCCCTCATGTTGTACTAAAGGATTCATGGGATACAATACATGGATCTAGGATGCCTTGTATATGATCATTGGATCAAGCATTAACTAGTAAGTTCCCTGGTTAACGCCCATCGAGCCTTGTTTTTTCTTATCCCGCTTTTACCTTGTATTTACTCCTTATAATCGGTAGGCGTCTCACTTTGGTATACCTTGGACTATGCTTCTTGGATTGAACTCTTACCCCATAGATATACTCAAAAGCTATTGAGTTGGCATCCCTTCCGGATTATGTTTCCTTAGTTACTACACTAGAAATTCATTATTAAATATCATCACAATATTCCATGTTACATCATTAATCCTTTACTATTAATAACATGCAACTTATTGATAAATTGGAAACAATCAAGTAATGAATTGGTTATATGTTCAGACAATATCCAATGTATAAATTATGAACATTGTTATTTAGCTACATTGTACATCTTTAATTTATATATACATGCATGAACACTGTTATATTCTATTACACATGCTAGATGTTATAGACACTAATGGTGGTGGCCCACTAGGATTTATCTCTAACACTCTCTGGGCACCGTTTGGTACCTGGAGTAGATTACATGGTTTCTCGTGTTGAAAATGGTACGTATACATTTTCAAACACATGATTTCTTAATTTTTAGGATGGATAATGATAGAATATGAATGATACATAGCTCTGGATTCATAGGATAGTCTTTGATTTCCTTTGCATAACTGTTGAATATACTATGCATGCTATATTGTATCTGTGCTTTCTAGTTTTCTTGTGACATGACTTATCATCGTAATTAGTTTTATTGTTGAATGTTTTTTCAGTAACACAATTATTATTACCCCTTTATAATATATTCTTATTATATGTTTCCACTATTATATATCTTTTTTCCGCTATTTACCTCTAATATGTATACCTGTAATGATACAATCTATTAATGAGGCCATAATCTTCCCACGAATACTCCCTACTTCATCAATTCTAGTTTGAATCCATGAAATTCTTATATATGCTCTTAAGGCCATGTCACCCACTGGGATCAGGGTACCTATTAAGTGGAATATTGTTCTAGGGTGTCACAAAGTGGTATCAGAGGAAGTTTTTTATCATTCATTACTATTTAGAGACAATTGATTGGAGAATAAGAGTGCACGGGACATGGTCATAATTCATACATGGGCTTCGAGAACCCATGTTCAGGGTAAGAACCACGTTTATTAAATTGTATTTGTTGTTATTATTTTTACTATTACAATTGATATTATTTCACCATTTGATGAAACACATACTATGTGGTGTGGTTGATTATTACACTGTATGAGTATTTTCTTTTATCCTTGGATTGATGATATGAGGGTTAGAAGCATTGTTACATTCATCATTATAGGCACATAGAATTCAAATTTCATGATTATTTCCATTCCATATAGGTGTCTTCTTCTTATCTTCATTACCTGAAATTTCTGTGATTGATGAGTGATGTTGTGATAGTTAGATTATTCTTCTGTTACTCTTGATTGGGATTGGATGATTTACTATCCCAACTTAGGAGGTGTATATATCTTCATGGGATAGGGAGAGTATTTTATAGAGTTGAGACATTATACTATAAAGAAATGGTTGTTGGTTATGGTGACAGGTTTATGTGAACTGATTCAACGGAAATGGATACCCATTATAATGTGTTTCCTAAATTTTAAAATGAAATCATTTTACATCCATATCCTACAATGTCAGGTTTATGAAAATTTAAGCAGTGAACCTAGAAATTAAATTTAAATATAATTTAATCTTATACATGGGAACATACAAATACCTAGCCATATAGGAGGGTAGTTGGGGTAGTAGGTGTTGGGTAGTGAGTTTCCCTACATTCAGTTTCAACAGGTGATGTTATATTTCAACTTACAAGCATGTTCTATGGATTGTTCATGGATATTGTAGAACAGTTCCACCACAACATCCTCGTATGGTATGCATAGTGGGTGGAGATGACAATTCTCTAGTTGTTGTGGGCCATGATCCTCCATTCCAACCTCTAGGAGTGACACGTGAGGCACCACCTTCTGAAAATAATTTTGGTATTGATTCCTATGTTTGTGATCATTTCTTATGTTTGATGCAGTCGATGAATAGTTCTCCCTGAGTTGAAACTATGTTGGATGATCTGAATCGTGATTTATAGAAACAACATTATCCTAATTTCATAGTTTATGGTTGTCCATAGGCTGCTGAGTCTTTGCTAGAGGGAATCCAATCTATCCATGAGCATCTGGAAACATCTCTAGAGTGGAGATTTATGCATGCTACATTTGTGTTTTGTGATTTGGCCAAGCGTGGGTGGGATGTTGTTACCCAGGCTGACCACCATCAAGGAATGATATGGGATGAATTCAAGACTATAATTTATGATCAGATCATTCTTCAAACTCTAAGAGATAAAAAATCCAGATAGTTTATGCATCATGAGAAAGGTTCTATGTCAGTTATGGAGTATTCGGAGCATTTCATATAGTTGTAGTGCTTCACACAACTTATATTCGGTGACAAGATTTCATATACAAGATGTTTTGAGGATGGGTTCCAGCACGCCATCCATAGGTAGATCAATGAAATTTTCTTAACTACTTATTCTGAGATTATCAATTAGGCTCTTGTCACTGAGCAAAACCTGAGAGACAACAATAATACTAGGTGTAATGGATGAGTGCCACGGTAGGCTAGTAGTTATTCCGGTGGTAGGAAATTTTTTTTGAGGATTATCTTAAGGGAATGTAAAACCATTGTACCTATTGGAATAGCTATTTCGTGTGTCCTCAGTGTAAAAGATGGGGTCATTTAATTCTTCGTGTGACTAAGACCCACTGAAGTGTCCGACATATGGTTGTATGGGGGCATTTTCGATGTTTCTAGAGGACCTTTTCACCGACATAGAGTGGAAACAGATATGTGCTAGCTCAACCTTTAAGAGAGAGTTCATTAAAGCCATGTTAGGTGAGAAGATATAATAGAACTAGAAAGTATGGATGAGGAGGAGGTTGTAGCTATGGTGGAAAGAATCCTGATCACATGTAGCACGAGCAGACCAGTTTTGATCATGGTGGTCCATCTATTTCTGAGGGTTATGGATCATGTTATTGGCACGAACTATATCCAACACCCAATGATTAGGTTACATTACCTTCTTTAGTACAAGTTACTATCCTAATGGCCTCTATTTTTGTAGTTAAATTGATTGTAACATGTTTGTTGACCTATTTTATCTCTTTATCCATTGTGAAAAGTCTCAGACAGGTGATACAATATCACTATGGTGTAATGGCCCTAGATTCACTGTTAGGGGTATGCAAAAGTGGCATACACTAGTGTAGGGACAATCCCCTTTATTTAGGATGTTGCAATTTCTAATGGATCCTCTTTTTCCTCGAGATTACTGGATTCAATTTCAATTCACATAATGGATGGTTAGTTCACTATAACACATTTGTAGACCTCTACTTTCGTAGAGTATATATTACATCACTAGTGGGATACATTAGTCTACATAAAAGTAAGTGGTATTTCCCGGATGGTAGAGATGGACCAGAGCCAATGGGCTAGGTGGAGTGACCAACCAGATTCCAAGTCTCTACAAGGATGAGTATAGTTTATGATATTCAGATTTCTCTTTGGTATTTTATTGTATTGGGGATGTCTTTCCCAAGGATTTTTTTAGATAACATCCTAAGATTGAGGTAGATTTTTTAATCAAGCATTTTCGAGGAGTGGTTCTTTTGTCCATTACTTCTGATATGATGGATCCTATAAAGAATGAGGAGCTCCAGCAGTAGATAAAGGATTTAGAGGAAAATTATTTATATGGGCCATTACATATTCTTAGGGTCAACAAAACTTTTTTACAAGAAGGAGGTGGGAACATTACATCTATGCGTGGATAATAGAATGTTGAACCACCTTATAGTCATGAACCAATAACCACTTCCTCGAATAGATTATCTCATTGAATAGGTCCAACAAGGAATGGTATTCTCTATGATCGACATGAGATTGGGGTGAAATTAGGTCTAAGTCAGACCATCATGCATACCTTATAAATCATTCCATAGAAGGTATTGTCTTAATGTGTACCTTAATTTTTGGTTTGTTCTTAAGAACACAGATGCCATTTTTATGGATTTAATGAATAGTGTTTTCCACCCTTATTTGGAGTTTTCTGTTTTGGTGTTTGTGGATGACATCTTTTTGTATTCTCGTACTCAAAGTGACCAAGAAAAACTTCTTGAGATCATTCTGAGTACACTAGGAGAGAATCATCTTTATCCCATGATTTCTACGTGCCACTTTTGGAATGACTATGTCCACTTCTGGGGTAACATTATCTCCTAATCAGGAGTATTTGTTGACCTTGTAATTATTAGTGTTGTAGTTTACTGTGGGCATTCAAAGAATTTTTTTGATATATACAGTTTTTTGGGGGGATTAATGGATATTTTAAAAAATTTGTATGAGACATATCACTTATTGATTCACCTCTTACATTTCATACAGTGAAGGGTGTCAAGTAAAAATGGTTAGAATCTTGTCATAAATCCTTTTATTATCTAAAAATGAGACTTTTATTGACATCTATTCTAATTCTATACAAGACTGTTATAGGTTATACCATCTTCTGCGATACATCAAGAATTGTCAATGGAGCAGTACTGATATAGGAAGATAGATTCATTACATATAGATATTTTCAGTTGAGGCCTCAAGAGAGAAATTACCCAATAGAAAACCATTATCATTCAGTCATTGTCCATTCTTTACATTGTGGTAGATATTATCTATTAGGTGAGCACATTGTGGTGTATAAAGACCACAAGAGTTTCAGTTACATATTTTCTCATTGTGACATGAAAATTTGACATTAGAGATGGCTCAAATATCTATAATCCATTGATATTTATTCTATGTATATGCATGGGAAGGGAAATATAGTTGCAGACTCACTTATTTGGAAAACTAAAGCACATGTTGTACGGGAAGCCAGTGATGAATTGAAGTAAATTGACCAGTTTTTTGAGATGCATCTATAGTTTCATGAAATTCATGAGAAGTCTAATCTCTCATCCTTGAAATTTTGACCTTCCTTCTATGATAAGGTGAATATAAGATATATTTCAAACCCTGATGTCATGGATCTCCATGAGAGTATATTAGGTGATAACCCGCCTTCACATTAGTCTTTGGATAGAAGAGGCATCATACATCTATGTGGAATCTTATGAAGTTCTGAAGATATAAGAGGGGAGTTAATGAAGGAGTCACATACTTCATTGTTGGAAGTTAATCAAGGAATCTAGATGAACTATTGATATATGTTATGATAGTATTGGTTCCCTGGGATGAATCATTAGATATCATGCATTAGCACTATATATTGCACCTATCAGTAAGTGAAGGCGAAGCACCAGTGACATGAAATCTTGTAAAAACGGCTTCCAGTCCAAAAATGGAAATAGGAAGTTGTTGCTATCAATTTCGTATCTAGATTATATAGTTCTCAGAGGTGTAGTCATGATATCTAGGTATTTATTGACCAACTAATGTAATAATTACTCATCATTTTTGTTTAAAAGCCATTATTAGTTGATGATCTGGGAAGATTGTATGTTTGTGAGATCATACAACTACATGATCTTCCACATACTATCATTTTAGATAGGGATGTTCGTTTCACATCATGTTTTTATAGGGTTCGCTGAACGATATGGGAACTCAGGTTCTTGTAAGAAAATTGTTTCACCCTCAAACTGATGGACAATCAGAATGGAAAAATAGGTTCTAGATGATATTCTCCAAGCATGTGTCTTATATTTTGTCTATTCATGGTATAATCATACCCCACTCATCGATTTCACCTACAATAACATCTTTCAAGTGACTATTCAGATGGATCATTTGGAGTCCTAATATTGAAGTCAATATAGTTCACCCTTGTGTTGGATAGAGGCTGGTGAGGCAGCCCTACTGGGTCCTCATCTATTTCAGTAGAATTTATAGTAATTTAAGATGATCAAAAAGAATATGACTGCTACTCTGTCTAGAAAAGAATTGTATGTCGATCCCTGTCGATAGTCACATTAAATTAATTTTAAGGATATTTTTTTTCTTTAGTTATCACCTTGGCTAGGTAATAGACAGTTCCAGAAGAAGGTAAAGTTGTCACCTTGCTACATGTGGTTGTTCTAGATTATAGAGAGAGTCACGGTGGAATCCTATCAGTTTATACTTCCTTAGAGGTATTCTACCATGAACGATGTCGTTCATGTCTCAAAGCTGGACTTATATTATTACATCCATCCACATACCTCTAATCTCAATAAAGTTGAGTTATATGTCAATGAAACCTTTGAGGAGTATCAAGTACACAACAATAACAAGAGCCCAATTTCTTTCTGATTCTAGTCTGTCCCTCTAATAAATATACTATGGCAGCATGAATGCATGAAGGATGAGACATGGGAGTTAGGGGTTGAGGTACATGCCCAATGTGGAGAGTGGTTAGTAGATAATTATTGTTCACCTTTGAATGTAGTAATCATGGATGAGTTATTCTACGTGGGGAATATTGTAAAATACTTGTTTTTCTCTTAGGTGGGGATCCTTTAAATTTTAGTACAAATCATTACTTAAGACATTTTATGGGTTTCTAATTTGGTAGAAAGGGTTATGAGGGTGTCCAAGTATTGTTTTTGGCTTATAAAAAATCTTTTTGTGAATATAGTCCTTATCGGATAGTTTTTTCATGGTTAACACACAGTTTTCCGAACCTTGGAGATATTTTTAAATAGATCGACATCTCATAGATGGTGAATGGGATTTTTTCCTAACCATTAAATGATGCATTCTTTTTAGGTACCCAAGAATGGTTTGGACATGGTTAGAAAAAACAATTTGGTGGGTGTTTTTTTAGACAAAACAACATCATATGGTTTGCCAAATTGTGTCGAAAAACCATGCCCAACTAAATTTTAGGTAAATATAAATTTTTTCCTTTATTGACCTATTAATCAACCTCTTAATCCCAAAAAATCATAAGATAGTAGGATTGAACTCTATTTTTACCCAATGGGTTTATTTTGAAGTCACAATCAATGTAATAAGAGATATCCTTCATTTGGAAACCAATTATTCTTTTGTTCATCAAGTTGGATGCGTGGTGGTATGTACATGAGTCCATTCGAGTTGTTCTCCATCTCTTTTCCTCTTGACCTAGTTTCTGTGGTTTTGGATTTTTCACCTTTTCCTAGATCTAATATGATTCTAGGAAAATCAAGGTCTAATACCTTAAAGGAGATTCATTCAACCCTATGTAAGTGTTCTATAATTTACCACTAAATTTTGTTGACATTGGAATTGTTTTGTGGGGCACATCAATTTAATTGGGTGTTGTTTATTAAATTATTTTTTCATGGTTATAAATGATAAGACTATATGGTTATTATGTTTTAAAAATATGTTATTAGTTGTGAGCGGTTACACCCACTACTAAATCTTCCCATTATTGAAGGTTATTCCATATTTGGGTTTTTTATGTTCTGAAACATTTGAGCCACTATTTTGTAGCACTTAGCTTGATTTTTCTATGTTTAAGAATTTTTATATTAATCTTCTTGATTTATATCCTAAATTGCATAATGACATGTACTATGTATGCACTCCACATGACACATTTATGGTATGTGCATCAAATTCATTATTAAATGTGGATGGTTAAATGGTTGTATATTTGTAGAACCACTTTCCATATTAATGGAATGAAGTATAATGAACCTTTAATATTGAATATGGATTAAATGGATTAAATAAATATATTCTAATAGGCATTGTCACACTAATTAATGGCAAGTATTGAACCAATTTACTTGATAAAATGGATCCATGCTAGATAGCATATTCAGACTCACGAAAGACAAGGATTGAACCAATTGAATTATTGTATGACTTCACTATCTAAAAATATTTCCATGACTTGAGATAGCCTGGGATTTAGATCGAGTAATTCATGAGAACATGGGAATCCCATTCTGATTCAAGGATATAACTTTCATACATTGAGACCCACATAGAACATGTTAATTATATTATATTTGGATTCCCAATATAACACCATAGGATCCCTCATGTAGTAATACATGACTCCAAGGATACAATCAATTGATACAAGATTCCTTGGACACACTTTATTGATCGATCAATGAATAGTAGGTGCAATGGTTAAATCCCATAGGGATTAGTCTCTTATTAGCCCCGTTTTACATTGGATGCACTCCATGGACTCGGTATGCATCTCAATATGGAATGACTCAGACTATGTTACATTGATTGCACTATTACCCCTTAGCTAGATGCAGTTAATATTGAGTTAATGTTCGTTGGGGATTATGTTTCCTTGGTTACTAACTTGTAAATTCATTATTAAATATCATCGAAGTTTTCCTTGTTACATTTTATAACCGTTACTATTAATAACATGTGACTTGTTGATAAATTTGTAACATTAATGTAATTAATTGGTTACATTTTTAGACACAATCCTAGGGGTGATGACGGTGCATAGGTATTTATTTAAGATGTACTGCTCTACATAATATATATATTCAGGTACATTATCATATTCTGTTAAATAGGCAGGATGTTAAATACACCATTGGGGGAGGCCCACTATGTTTTATCTCAAACCCTCTTTGGGACACATCTAGTACCAAGAGAAGGTTATATGGTTGCATGTATGGCCAACGAAAATTATACGTCTTAAAACACGTGACTTCTTGATATTTGGGATGGAGATTGATAGCAGATTATCAAGCCAGATCTTAGGATGATTGGTATAGCATTTGAATTCCATTATAATGTTGTGGACCGTATAATCCATGATGTCTTATATCCATGGTTTTTAGTCTTATAGTTACATGACTTAGCATAATAATTTTTTTTATTTTTTAAAGTTACATAGTTATTATTAACACTTGTTTATTTATTCCAATTACATGTTTCCGCTGGTACATTTCCTTATTCCTCTATTTTATTCTAGGTATGAGTATCTATTGTGATATGCTCTGGTAATTAGGGAATATTATTCCCAAAGAAAAACCCTGGACCCTCGAGGCTAGTCAGAAGCCTCTAGAATTTGGGTGGATTCACTTCAGGCCTTGTTGCCCACTTGGATTGGTGATGATTTTATGTGGAATCTAGGTTTGTTAAATCATAGATAAATTTATTTCATTTAAGAAGATACATATCATAATATCATTGGATGTTATATTTCTGTAGTAGAAATACAATTGGTTTCATTATTGAAATGTTCCTAAATTCATCTTTAATGGTGTAATTATTGTAAGACCAATGTGGAAAATGTTTTTAAGAAGATACTGTATATTATTCCCATGATATTACATTTGTTTAGAGTTCATATTCACATAATGAAAAATTATTTAATTATATATGTTTTTCCAATTAATATGATGAATTACCATTGTAAAAGGAAGTTTGTATTTCTTCTTATCTTGTCTTTTTTTCATTATTTGGGTGGTTAGGGATGAAATATAACATCCTGAATGGATATGTTATGTTTTATTTAATTGAAATTTAATATGGTATTGATGTATTTTAATGCCCATAAAAATATTATTACATTTGAAAATAGACTATCCATTAGTCAATATAAATCCAATAATCTCCACAACACACATGTTGATGAATTTTTTATATATATTTTCATAGTTCCATAACCTCATTATTGTATGAGACACTCTAATAGGCAATTATTTTATATAATATCATTCATGATGATAAACATTTATAAAATCTTATGACGTGTTTTCAATGAAAACATTTTGTAAAACTAATTTGTTATGGGTCATTACCAAACACATTGATGTGGATATACACTTGTGATAGAAAAACATTTATTTCCCATGAAATCCATTTTCATGAGGCATTTTGATAAAAACATTTTTCATAACGATCTTCTCCATTTGATTTGGGAATTAATTTTTTCGATCCCAGTAATGGGTCTCATGTTTCATGAAATATTTGGCAATATTATTCCATATGAACTTTTTCGAATGATATATGATAAAAATTTAATTCAAATTAAGAATTGAGGCCATATAGATTAAATGGAGGAAAACTATAACAGATGAATGTGACTATCAATAAATTGGTGACGAGATTTCTAAATTAGTGGAAAGGATGGGAAATATGTTTTGGAGTAGAGTAAATATAACAATATATATGTAAATTATCATGATTTGAAAAATGATTAAATTAGACAGAAAATGAGAGTCAAATTGTTTATTCCTCTTTAAACATATTAATATAGGGAAAATATGACATGATTGATCATGAATACGCAAAACAGATAATTATATTATACAAAAGTAGAAAAGTAAATTGTTAGTTTCTCTAAGGAAATAATTATCTAATGTTAAATTTAATACACAATTTTTTAAATATATTTTCAAATTGATGATATCATAATGAAATCCATATATATGAAAACCATTATTCTAAAAATAAAATGTACATAATGACTAATTTAATTAAATTATTATCATATGAATCCTAAATTATAAATTTTAGTGGATTTAGATATAAATACTTCCTAAAGAGAATAGTTGAATGATTTTATGTACCATCTATACTAATTTGATAAGTATCATCAAAATAATTAATATTTGGATAATATGAAAATTTCTAAGGACAATAAAATAATTATAAAATTTTTACCAAATCTGTATCGTGGAAAAATAAATTTGTTTATTAAAAATTAAAATAAAAATATTTTTAGATTATAGAGCATAATTATGATTATAAAATTAAACTATTAAATTTTATTGAAGGTATAAAATATTTATAAAAAGATTTTTACAATTTGAAATAATTCTACGTATATATTAAAACATGAACACGCAAAAAAACCCTGACGATACTTTATAATATTTACTTTTAAAAATAAAATAATTTTTATTTTTTGTATAAAATAAAATGGAATGTGGAAAATAAACTATTTTAAAAATACTCTAATAATGTTGTAGCATAATAGCATTTATTTTCCTAGAGTTAGTTTCTAACTAACACTGGGGAGTGGGGATTTGTTGGATTCCAAGATTAATAATTGATATAATTTATAATTATAAAAGATTTTGTGTAATAAAAACGTTTTAAAGATAATTTCTAATATTTGATGAAAAATATTAACAAAAAGAACAAATTTTATATGAATAATTTTCTCCAAAAAAATGAACACTATCAAATTTTACATTATGAGTTTTATAGGAAGTAGAATAATTCAAAATAACACTTTTAGAATATTCAAAAAGATGAAGAGTTAGATTGCGTGACATATTAATCCATGAACATCATTTTATTTAAAATATAATTTATGATTTATGACAAGTTTATTATTCATAAACATTATGTAGATATGGAATGAATGATAATTTTTAATTATGAATTTAATATTTATATTGATAATTTCATAATGATATATTATATTTTCTATAAAATAGAATGATAATGTTTTCAACAATGATTTAGACGACATAAACCATCAAAATATCCCAATCCTAGAGTATTAAAATAGTATTCAATGATACGAAAATTAATTTTATAAAAAAATAGCGCCATAAATAGGATTATGATTTTATTAAATGTTCTTGCGAAGGACCTTCCAGAGTTAATGTTTTAATATTTGAAATTCAATGATAAATTAATTAACATATATAATATAATTTTAATGTTATAAAAATAATTGATTTATTATTATCAAAACAATATTTATAATATTTATATAATGTTGTAGAAAGAATTAAATGATATTTATTAAATTGAAACATAATTTCTATATTATTATTGATTACTAGACACATTACACTTGCGTTGTATATCATTTTATAACATAAAAAATTTCAAAATATACAAAACAATCGCTTTAAGAATATAAGTAAGAAATAAATCCATAAAATTATTATGAAGATTTTAAATGAATGATAATTTGAATATATATATACTATATTATTTTTATGATGATAAATGTAATCGACATAAATTTTCAACAACATCTGGACCATAATAGAATAAGATGGTTTAATAATGGAATATAAAATTTCAAGTGAAAATCATAACTTTGATTTGAAAAGTTCTGTGTTGTAGTTAACTAGGATTATACCATGAACGTCTTTGATATATGGATTTTCCTGGGGCTGGATGGATATTACAAGCATTACATACAAGATTTATCACTTCTTTCTTCTCCTATTTTTGGGATTACAAATAAGGGAATCATGTTCAAATGGTCAAAATCATGTGATAAATCCTTTTAGTAGATGAAAGGGAGTCTCGTATCATCACCACATCTAATTATTTCTATGACTAAAATAGGTTATACCATATTCTGTGATGCTTCAATAATTTTCCTTGGAGTATTCTTGATGTAGGAAGACAGAGTCATTGCATATGGATCTTTGCAGTTGAGGCCTCATGAGAGAAATTACCAAATTCAAAACCTTGAGTTAGAAATATTTTTCAATGCCTTACATTTTGGGAGATATTATCTATTGGGTGACCACTTTCTGGACTACACCAGCCACAAGATCCTCATGTATATATTTTATGTGCATGACATGAACCATTGAATGTTGAGATGGATCTAATATCTATAATCCTTTAATTTTGAGCTTGTTTATACACTGGGGAAGGGCAATTTAGTTTCATACACACTGATTTGGAAAACTCAAACACATTCTATATGAGAATCTAGTAATGAATTGAAGTCAATGGCCCCTTTCAAAGATTCATTTATAGTTTCCTGACATTCTTGAGCAGTCTTACCTCCCATCCTTAAGATTTAGCTATTTCATCCTTGAGAAGGAGAATAGTAGGAAGTATATGAATCATGAAGTCTGGGTTCTCTGTTATATTATGTTAGGAGATAACCCACCTTCTCATTAGTCTTTGGATAGATATGACATCCTACATCTACATGGAAATATTTGGGTTCCTAAAGATATGAGATGAGATTTGATGAAGGAGTCACATGATTTATAGAGGGAAGTCCATCTAGGAATATCAAATATGTATTGAGATATGCGAGGACAATATTGGTGTCCTGGGATGATACATCAGATATCATGCTTTATCTCTATGTGTTCAACTTATCAAAAGTTGAAGGTAGAGCACTGTAACCTTCATTCTTGTTACAACTGATTCCCATTCTGAAATGGAAATGGGAAGCTGTTGCTATGGATATTGTAGTCGGCATAACTATTCCATTGAGGGTATAGAAGTTATCTAGGTATTAATTTATCGACTAAATAAATAATCCCACATCATTCCAATTTTGGATACTTTCTCATTTGATGATCTTGGAAGACTATATGTGTGTGAGATGACACAACTGAATGGGGTTTCACATATTATCATTTCAGATAGGGATGCTCATTTCACATCACGGTTCTTTCAGGGTTTGCAGAAAACAATGGGAACTCAGGTTCTTCTATGAATAGCATTTCACCTTCAAAAATATGGATAATCAGAATGGGAAATTCAAGTTGTAGACGATATGATCCGAGCATGTGTCCATAATTTTGGCGGTTCATGGGAGAAGCACACATCTATTGTCGATTTCGTCTATAATAACAGCTTTTAGGTGAAAATTCAGATGGATAATTTGGATTCATAATATAGAAGGCCATGTCATTCAACCATGTGTTGAATAGAGGTAGGTGATGCTATCCAACTAGGTCCTCATTTCGTTTAGGATACTTTGCAGCAATTTCAGGTGATCAAAAGGCATATGACTACTGCTTAGTCTAGACACAAAATGTATTCCAATCCTTTTCAATGATCACTTTAATTCAATTTCAAGTATAATTTTTTTTCATCAATTATCTCATAGGATAGGGAATAGATGGTTACATAAGTAGAGAATGTAGTCGACTCACTACTTTGGGACATTCAAGATTCTAGAGATAGTCGGCCTAGTAGACTATAAGTCATTATATCTTAATAGGTGTCATTCGATAGACAATGTCTTTCATGTTTTATAGATTTTCCTATATTATGAGAACCTTCCACATACCTTGGATCTAGAGGAATTTGGGTTAGTTGTCGATGCAACCATTGAGGAGTATCCAATATGCATTATTGACCAGGGAATTATGGCTCTCTGATGCGAGTTTGTCCATCTAATATGGGTGATATTGAAGCACAACCGCATGTAGGATAAGACTTGGGAGCGGGAGGCTGACATACATGCCCAATGGTGATAGTTGTTCTTAGACAATGATACATCTCCTTTGAATGATGAACTCAGGGATGCGTCATTCTAAGGGGTAATGTTTGAAAAAACTCAGTTTTTCAATGAGGTATCGTTCCGTTAAATTTTAGTCTAAGTCTTTACATTGTAACTTTAATGGATTACTAATTAGATAGGAAAGTCTATGAGGGTGTGTGGGGATTTTTGTGCGATCATAACACAGATATAATTGAAAATACTCCATGTCGCACAGTTTTCGCCTGGTTAGTACACAGGTTGCCTAACCATGGAGACTTTGTTTTCAAACAGAGCCATATCGCACTATTGGCACATGCCCTTTTGGCCAAACTATGAAATGTTCCCTTCATCCTAGGTTCCCATGCTTGGTTTGTGCACAATTAGATTAAATAGTCCTGAGGGTGTTTTTTATGAAAGAACCATTTTGCAGGGTTTGTAAAATCATGCAGAAAAACCGTGCACCAGCTATATTTTGGGTAAATTTAATGTTTTTCCCTTAATGGCCTATTATTCCACCTCTTCATACCCAACTCGTAATCCAGTGGGATTTCCTCCATTTTCACCCATTTAGATCATTTTGAAGACCTAATCAAGGGATCATGAGATATCCTTTGTCTGAAAACCAATAGATCTTCCATTTGTCATGTTGGATGCACAATGGTTAGTACTGGAGTCCATTAAAGCTATTCTACTTCTTTTTTTAAATCAACCTAGTTACACTGGTTTGAGCATTTCACCTTTTCTTAGATCTACTTTGATCCAGGGAAAATCAACGGTCGATATCGGAGGAGGAGATTCATACAACCCAATGTGGGTGGTCCATAATTTACAACAAAAAGTATTTTGACATTGGAATAGCCATGTGGGACCCACAAATTTCATTGGGGTCCATTTATTAAATTCATTGTCCATGGTTATACCTGTTAGAACTATATAGTTATTCCCTTTCCAAATATGTGATTATTTATTAGCGGTTACCCCCACAACCCAATCTTCCCCTTATTAAAGGTTATTCCATTAATGGGTTTTTTTTGTTTTGATATGTTTGAGCCACTGTTCGGGTGTCCCATGGTTTGATGCTTCTATGTGTAAGCATTTCTATATTAATTGGCTTGATTTATATCATAAATTTCGTTATTTCATATACCATGTATGCATACCACTTGACACACATAAGGTACGTTCTTCAAATTGATAATTAAATGTGAATGATTTATTTTCTAAATATATATAGAAACCCTTAGCACATTAATGGAAGGTAGTGGTATAAACCTTGAATATAGAATAAATTATAAATGGATTAAATAGATGGGTTCTAAATGGCCTTGTCGCACTAATAAATGGATATGGTTGAACAAAATTAATTGATAAAAGGGTTCCATTCTACATGGTGTGTTCATATTAATGAAATACAAGGATTGAAACAATTGAATTATTATATGACATAACGATCAAATAATAATTTCCTAACTTGATATCTCCTCGGATTCTGAACGTAGAACTCCATGAGCTCTCATGAACCCCATTACGATTCAATGATACAACTTTTTCAGGTTGAGACCCATATAGAACCCGATACATTCCTTATCATTGGATTCCCATTATAACACCATAGGATCCATCATGTAGTACTAAAGGATTCCATGTATACACAAATTGATCTAGGATTCCTTGGATACACTCCATGGATCAATCAACTACTAGTAGGTTCAATGGTTAAATCCCATTGGGATTAGTCTTTTCATGGCCTTGTTTTACCTTCTATTCAATCCCTAGACTCGGTAGGCATCTCATTGTGGGGTTACATGGACTATGTTCTATGGATTACACTCTTACCCATTATCTAGATGAAGATACTACTCCTATAGTGTCCCTTGAAGATTATGTTTCCTTGGATACAACATTGAAACCTCATTATTAAATATCATGGATGGTTTCCTTGTTACATCTTGGAACCTCTACTTTTAATAAAAAGTGACCTATTGATCATTTGGTAACATTTAAGTAATGAATTTGTTACGTGATCAGACACCAGCCGATGGATGAAGCACGTAACTGAGAATTTAGTTACATTGAAATGATATACATAATATATGCATGCATGTACACCATTATATTCCATTAAATGATCTGGATGTAATAGAAAATTTTGGTGGTGGACCATTTTGAATTATCTCAGACCCTATATGGGCATCATTTGGTACCCTGAGTAGATTACATGGTTGCAAGTGTTGGAAAAGAGAGGTATACATCTTCAAAAACTAGATTTCCTAAAATTTAGGATGGATCATGATAAGAGATTACCGAGCCAGAGATCAGGATGCTTGGGATAGTCATTGATTTCCATTATTCAATTGTGGACCATATTGTCCCTAATGTCTTGTATCCGTGTTTTCAGCTTTTCTAGTTTTTTGACATATCATCATCAATTGTTGTATTTTTCATTTTTTCAGTCACACATTTATTATTATCACTTGTTTATACCTTCCTATTATATGTTTCCACTATTACTTTTCTTTTATATTCTATTTACCTCTATTCTGTGTATCCACTATGCTACACTATAGTAAATAGGGAATATTCTTCCCAATAACACACCATAGGCCCTCATTTCTAGTTCGAAGCATCTGGTATTTGGGTAGATGAGCGTGAGGCCATGTGGTCCACTGGGCTTGGGGCACATATTATGTCGAATCCAGGTTTCGGAAATCATAGATATATTACATTTATTTAATAAGATACATACCATAATATCATTGGGTGTTATATTTTTTTAGCATAAATACCATGGGGTTATTTGAGAAAAATATCCTCAATTCATCTTGAATGGTTGAATAATTGCATGACCAATGTGGAAAATATTATTATGAATATATTGTATATCATTATCATGATTTTAATTTTTTTAATGAATATAATTTAATTACATAGGATCTCTACAGTTCATATGTTGAATTCCCTTTATTGAAGGAAGTGTGGAGTTTTTTTTGTTATTATATTTTTTCATTTTTTTGGTGGTTAGTGATGAAATAAAACATCCTGAATATCTAAATTATACATTATTAATAGAAAATTTATTTAAAAACTATTTTATTATAATTCCCATAGAAAATTTTGTTACATTTGAAAATAGTCTATACATAAGATATTGAGAATCCAATCATTTACACAACACACATCTTGATACATTTTTGATAGATATTTTTATATTTCCCCAACCACATGTTTGTATGATAAGATCTAACAATCATTTGTGTCACATATTTTCATTCAAGATGATAAATTTTTTTAAAATCCTATGATATGTTTTCAATGAAGACATTTGGTAGAACCAATTTGTTATCTGGGTTTACTTAACACAAGTACGTGTCTGTACACTTGTGAGATAATACCATTTATATTCTCTAAATTCTATCTTGATGAGGCATTTTGATAAATAATTTTTTCCTAATGATCAACTCCATTTGATTTTGGATTTATTTTTCTAGAATATCGTAATGCATCTCATGTATCCTGAAATATTTCACTATTTTATAATGGATGAACATTGCCCTATGATAAATGATAAAAATGGAATTCAAATGAAAAATGGAGGCCATATTGCATCAATGGGAAAAAACTATAATATTTTAATATGGTAATCAATAAATTGAATATGAGATTTCTCAATTACAGGATAGGATGGAAAATATGTTTTAGTATAGGTTAAATAGAACAAAAAATATATAAAAGATTGTGATATGATAAGTGAATAAATTAGAAAAAAATGAGAATTAAATTATTTTTCCCTTTTAAAACGTTTGAATATATGGAAAATTTAACAGTATTGTACATGAATAGACATAACTGATAAATATATTATACAAAAGATGAAAATTAAATGGTTAGTTTACACAAGGAATTAATTAGTTAATGTTAAAGTGAATACTCAAATTTTGATATAGATTTTAAAATTGATTATAGAATAATGAATTAGAAATATATGAAAACCATTATACAAAAAAATAAAATGTACATAATGACTAAATAAATTAAATTATTATCAAATGATTCCTAAATTATTTTTATAGAGGATTTAATTATAAATTATTCATCAAGGGAAGAGTTAAATGATTTTTTACCATCTAAAATAATTTGATAAGTTTAATCAAAATAATTAATAGTTGGATAAGATATAAATTTCTATGGATAATGAAATAATTATAAAATTTTACCCAAAATTGTATGCATGATTACATTTTTTATGTATTAAAAATAATATGGAAAATACTTTTATTTTATATAACAGAAATATAGTAATAAAATTAAATTTTTTAATTTTATTTAGGGTATAAAAAATTTATAAGAATATGTTTACTATTCGAAATTAGTGTACATGTAAATCTAGACATGGATGCACAAAGACATAAATGAAGTTATTTTCTATTGTTAATTTTTAAAGTAGAATTATTTTTTATATATAGTATATAACAGAATGGAATTTTTGACATAAAATATTTTAAAAATACTCTATGAATTTGGTAGCGTAATAGAAATTATTTCAATACAGCTAGTTACTCACTAACATTGGTGCGTGAGGACCTATTAGATTCTAAGAGTTCTAATTGATATAATTTAATATTCTCAAACATTTGGGTAAATAAATACATCAATAAGATAATTTTTATTATTAAGTGATGTGTTTTAACAATAAGAACACATTGAATATGAATAACTTTTTCTAAAAACACATGAAAAATGTCAAATTTTACATTATATGTTTCAAAGGAATGAGAAGAATGAAAAATATCATTTGTATAATATATACATAGATAGAGAGTTATTGAGGGTGATATGTTCATCTATTAAGTGCCTTTTAATTAAAATAATATTCATGATCTTTGAATAATTATTAATTCATAAACCTTTTGTAGATATGGAATGAATGTTACATTTATTTTGGAATTTAATATTTACTACGATTAGTTCATAATTATCTATAATATTTTTCGTAAAATCAAATGATAATGTTTCATACTATGATATAGATGACATAAACCATCAAAATTTCCCAGTCCTAGTGTATTAACAAATTATTCGTATATATGTAAATTAATTGTAACATACCAGGGAAATGAATAAATATGATATTTTTATGCTTATTAATATTTGTGTATTAAATAATAATTTTACTTTAAATGGTATTCTTTGTTCGATGGAATAACTGATATACAACAACATGTTTCTTTGAAATCATACATTGCACACAACATTGAGTTATACTAAAAAATATAAATAAAATATTAATATTTTAAATAGTAATTACTACCTAGCCTTTATAATAGAGGTAATGAAAAAAACTAACTACAATATTATTATACATGTTTTTTAAATTTTTTTACATTTATCCAATAAATTTAGAGGCTTTAAATAAGAAAAAATCCAATTTTAAGCATAAATACTCAAATATTCATTAAATGGTCAATTTACCACCTTTTAATGGAGAAATGTTTTTAAATCAATATTTTTTCACTTTTATATTTTTAATTTGACAAAATAATATTCTTCTTTAGAATCTGGACATCAAAAATTACTTTTGATTAAATTTTGATATTTTTCTAATAATGTTCATTTTTAATGAATAGTGAAAAATACAACATTTTAATTCAAAACTGCCTATTAATTTAATTTATTTATATAGATAAAATATTATTTTAATGGTTTTTAAAGTGTAATTAGATTATATTTTAACCAATTAATCCAATTCTGGTCATTGTATATTATTTCACTATTAAATTCGACATAAAGAAAGGTATATCATTTGATAGTTATTATTTCTTAAAAAGACACTTTTTGTTTTGGAAACATGGATAAATTTTAAATTTATTTTTTCTACTTATGTGTATTGAATATGGAAAAACGGATTCCATATTTCGAATTTGGAGTTCCAAATTGTGTGAATAGGTAACTTTTATTATTAGACATTATGAATATTTACTTCGGTAAATATTTTATAATCTATGGTTAAAAGGTAAATCTGGTAAATAAGGGTAATCAAATAAAATTATAATAATATTAAATTACCCTAACATATGACCAAATCCTATTATATGGTATATTTTTTACCATTGACATCCTTGTGTCTATTTCAGGACTCCATGGAGCCACATACTAGTGATAATGAAACATTATATAAATTAATTTAAAGCAAAGAACAAAAATTACATAAACATATATCATTTAGTAAACCAATCTTAACCTGGGGTTATATATGTTATCTCTTTGAATATAATTATTAATTTTGAATTTAAAATAATTTTCTACATCTTGGTATTTTTTTTATAATTTTTTTATATCAAATAAATAAAATTATTTACGACACAATGATGATGTTGTGTTTACCTTATTAATAAATGATTTAAATAAATGAGATTATAAAATTTTATGAAATACCAAAAATTGTCAAATTTCTATTGGATGATTTTATTTCTAACATGTCTAATATTATATTTGTATATAATAAGTTTTGAACCTCTTGAAACCGAATATCAGTTTATAATAAAATAACATTTTCAAACATTCTTAAAGAGCCCCTCATCCACCAAATTAAAATCCAACACCTCTAACCCATTAATAACACATCTAAAGCCCATTGAATCATCCAAAACCTACCCAAATTAATCTCCCTACATAATTATCCTCCACCTATAATCCTTACCTTAGGCAGAATGTACTTCACAAAATCCTTTTGGTTCAATCCAAAGGGAGTTACCCAATTTAAAGGTAACATCTTCTCTTAAGTTATTTCCTTTTATTTTACTTCTCGAACCCCCTAAACAATATTTATTTCTTTAATTTATAACATAAACATTATTATAAATATTCTAGGTTTTTTATGTGAAGGATTAAAACTACACTTACACACACCTCTATATAATGGGTAATGAACATACTGTTTATGTGGACGACTAACTACTGCCTCACGAAATGATGATTGTTCAATCTTTTCATACCACCTATTGTGGTGTCCATTAAGAAGGTACTATATTTATAAGTATCATATATTATCTGTATACTGTCTCTATACTTTTTTATTTTTCATTTATATCATACCATTATGGTTTCCGTAATGGGTAAGTACGATAATTTCATTTGAGGATGTGCGGAATACCGCCCCCTCAAAGTGATATGACTCATTCATTCCATATGTGGGATGTATAAAGGATAAAGATAATGAAATTATATATGATATTATACCTAAATTGTAATTTACTTATGTATGATTGCATTTTCAATCCATTAAAATACAAAAAAGAAATGAATGTAGCATTCATGCGTACTTATGGCTTACCGCCTCCATGAATGGTGAATTACATTTCTTAATTACAAATTGTATGTACTATTATAAATACATATATGTACTAGATAATTATGAAATATATGATATCTAAATCATGAATATAAGTCTGGAGATAATGGAATTTTCATTACATGAACAACATGTAATTATAAGAAGTTCATATTTGACTCTAGTACCAAATATCAAAAAAACAATATTTTTAACTAAAATGATTATATAATTTTTATAACATGGTAATAAGTTATATAAAATGAGAAATAAACCTGAAAAGGTTCTGAGTAAAACTTTAGATTATTTTTCATTATATTAATAAATGAACGAATAAGGATGGAGACGGGGTAAGGGACTTTGTCTCAATCACATTTCATTGAGACATATTTTGTTGTATACACGAGTTTATTTTATAAATTGTATAATCCACTTTGACATTTCATTTCATTAAAGGGGAAATTGTTTTATATATAGCATTTTTTTAAACGATAAATAAGGAATTTTTCTTCTAAGCGTATGTGGTGACAGTGACCTTTCCACCACCGTGAGCATTATTTGATGTTGGGATTTCATAACAAGACATAATGTTTTTTTAAAAGAAAAATAAATACCATAAACTCTTTTTATGTATTTTGGTATTGAAAATCATTTTGATAATGGATTGTTAATGTAAAAATATTTAAATGATATATTGTGATTATAATGTGGAAATATTATCATTCATTCATGTTTGTTTTATGTGTTTTGAATATGTTATGGTTGTTGGGAATTGTTTATGTACACATGGGGTACTATGATTAACCAAGGGCAGGTGAACCTGTGATAGCTCTCCAATTCATTGGGTAACGTGACAGAGGTAAACGTTAATGTTTCTCCTAATATATTTAGGGAATATACTATGATGGGTATTCAAAATGTAACTCCCTATGTAGTTGTAATGTGTACAATGTTATTATGATATGGATTCCATGAGTTACATTTATGATTTATTGATTCTATGTGTTATTCAAAAATCTTATGATTTCATGAGGTATGTTAAATACCATCTTCTTGGTGTGTAATTAATTACTAATGTTTCATTTCATTATTTTATAATCCATAATAAGATTTTTATGCTCATCCCATGTTTTTGGAATTCTTTTCATAGTACATAAAGTTGAATAGGGTCAAGGATGGGATCCAATAAAAGTCATGTTGTATAAAACATGGAACTAAACATGACTCTTTCTTTCAGGAGTTTTTATTTTATGAAAAAAAATGGATACTGAGTGTAAGTGTCTATATATAATATTCATGTTGTTATTTATAAGTTACGAACTAATTCTATAAATCTATAAACCAGAATAGATCCTCATTGTGAATTATTAACTTAATTCATGTTATGTAATTTTTAATATTGGATCCATATAGTTGGTATCAAATGGCAGTTTGGACAAATTTAATAGTAATTATATTGTAAATTTATTGTCCATAAATTTATTTATGATTAAAATTAAATGATATAGCATTTACATATTATAATTTTTCTTTGAATAAGTTATTTATTTGTTCAGAATGGTTTTATGTCAAGGAAATAGGGCATCTATGATGGGACGACATGAAGAGGTAGACAACCTTCTAAATCAGCAACTTCAGATGGTCGGAATCAGAACTGAATAGTTTGTTTCAGTGATGGCACTGCTGAATCAGGCTATAAATGGTTGTGGTATCCATGCATGAGATCATCCGTATAAACCATAGAGGAACGTGTCAGTACTGGAGCATTTCATGATGTAACATCCCCCATCATTCAGAGGATCATCTGACCATGTTCTAGAAGAAGGGTAGATTAAAGCACTATTGAAGATTTTTGAGGTCATGGGGTGTTCATGACATCATAAGGTTAGTCTTGATGTTTACTATATTAAATGTGAAGCCGATCAGTGTTGGTTAGTAGTGAAAAAACATCAGGGATTGTGAGGAGATTGATGCACTTGATTGGGATGAATTCAATGGTATGTTTCTTTAAAAGTATATCCTGAAGGTGGTTTTTCTTAGGATGGAAAATAATTCTTGGAATTTAGGGAGGAAGATTACTCAGTGGCATCTTATGAAGGAAAATTCACTTGACAGGAAAGGTATGCTTCAAACATTATAAGATATCTTGATAGTAAAATCAATCATTCTACTCATAATTAATGCCAAAATACCTAAGGGAATTATTTTCTCGTGAGTAAAAAATTTACGAAAAAACTTTTTCTATGTGCGGTGAAGGAGTAAATGGATTTTTTCGATGATCAGGTGTTCTTTGAAAAAAAAACAGAATAAGAGGATGAGGTGGCAGATGAAAGGGCAGAATGATCCAAAAAATTCTCAATATAATAAACTTCTGTTTACAGTTGCTGAAAATTGTAGTAAAAAGCATGTAGGGTAATGTCTTAAATTCAGTTATGTGCTACCGATGTGGTAAAATGGCACATAAGGCTCGCTATTGCCTTGAAAAAGATCATTGTAATGGTAAGACAAAATATGATTTAATGGAAAATAATTAAGGTGCAATAAAATGGCTCATTATGAAAATGGGTGTACAGTGAAGAACTCAACTGAGGGAATGCAGCCAGAATACAAACAGACATGGGTGGTGAAATCATTTATAACCACTTTAGAAGATTTTGCGCCATCAAATGAAGTATTATACGGTACACTGTTTGTTTATTCAGATTATGTCGATGAGTTTTTTGATTCAGGTTCTACACACTCTTTCATTTCTAAGAATATTTTTAGTAAATTGGGATTTCTATATCAAGGTAATAATCTTGATCTTGTGGTCAAAACACTAGGAGGAAATGTTCAGAAAAAAATAAATTATATGGCCATTCTAGTCTTTGGGTGTGGAAAGAATCTTCTTACAAACCTTATTGTTTTTCTTCTTCTAGGGCTTGGTGTAATTTTGGGTATATATTCGCTTTCCATTTACCATGATATTATTGACGTCAGAGCTAAGTAGTATTTCTTCATAAAGAATTTATGTTTGTGTACAATAATGAACCCTTATTTTTTATAACATACCAGGAATCTGAAAAAATAGTAAAAGAGTGAAATGAATGTTACCTTACACAGATTATTGAAAACAGAGGAACTATAAAGTTTAACGATGTGCTAGTGTTAAATGAGTATCTTGATGTTTTTTCTTGATGAGTTTCATGGTATAATACTTGATGAGAAATTTGAATTTATTGTTGACTTAGATCACGATGCTAAGGTAATTTCAAACCCCCTTATTGAGTGGCTCAAATTGAACTTTTAGAGATAAAGAAACAATTGGAGGAGTCATTTGATAATGGTTTCATTTGAGATAACACAACATCATCGGGTGCTCTTTGATTTTTTATTAAAAGGAAAGATGTTTCAAGGAGTCTTTATATTGACAATATTGCATTGAATAACATCACGGCTAAGAACAAGTATCTTTTTCTTCATATAAGTGATTTTTCTTGATCATATCTAGGGAGATCAGTATTTTTCAAAGATTGACTAGAGGTTGGGGTCCCATCTGTTGAATGTAAAGGAAGAAGGCATTCCAAAAAATGCATTTCATACTATATATGGACATTATAAATTTGTGTTTATGCCTTTTGGGTTTACCAATGAACCTTCAATATTCATAGATATTAAGAATTTAATTTTTTTTGTGTTCCAGGACATGTTTGTGGTTGTGTTTATTGATTAAATTTTGTTTAATTCTAAAAGTAATGAGGAATAAGAATGTAATTTAAGTGTTGTCTTGAAATCCGAATAAGAAAAGAAACTATATGAGAAATTCAGCATGTGTGAGTTATTATTACAACAAAATTATTTCATTGGTCACATTGTTTCATAAAATGAAATAACTGTTGATCTTGCTAAAACAAAAGTTGATGAAGAATTGCCAAGACCTACCAATATCACAGAGATTCGCATTTTTCGTATTTTCGCAGGTCATTACATGAGGTTTGTTGAAATTTTTCATGGTAATCTATCCCAATGTCTATGTTAACTCTAAAAATGGTTAAGTTCATTTGGAAAAAAGAATGTGATGATTGTTTTAACGAAATCAAAAGATGATTGGTGAGTGCTGCAGTTTTGGCACTGCGTTCCAAAAATGATCAGATTTTTATATACAGTTATACATTGTTGAATGGGGTTGGCTATGTAATTATATAGAATTATTAGGTAATTACTTATTATTTACGTCAATTGAAACCTGAGGAGTTAAAATACCCTTCTCATGATTTGGAATTAGCTGCTATTGTTATTCCATAAAAACTATGGATGTATCATCTCTACGGAGTAAAATGTAAAATATATACTAGCCACAAATGATTGATGTATATATTCTCATAAAAATAATTCGGCATGAGACAAAAGAGATGGATGGATATAATGAAGGATTATTATTTCACCATTCATTATTATCCAGGAATGTAAAATAAAGTGGATGATGCTTTGAGTCGAAAAAATAATGCTACCATATTCTTTTTATGATTGGAATACGATCCTATAATTAAATACATCATTTAAATTTAATTGATGTTTTTGGTGCATGAAATTCTTATGTTTTATATTAGGTGTCAGTGAAATCAACTCTATCAAATAGAATTAAGAAATCACAGATGGAAGATTGTGAGTTTCAAAAAAAGGTATATTTGGTTTAGAAGGGTATGTTACTTTATTTTAACATTGATAATGATTGTATTGTGATATTTGGAAAGATATTGAGTGTGACATGTGATTCACAGTTGAATAATGAGTTGTTATGTGAAGCTCATAGTTCTCCTTTTTTCTGTTTATCCAGGCAGTACTAAGATGGAGAGAGATCTTCGGGAGTAATATTGGTTGGATGGAATGAAAAGAGATATTTCTAACTCTACATTGAAGTGTTTGACTTGTCAACAGGTTATAGTAGAGTGGTAGTTACCGAAAGTGATGATTCAGTCATTACTGGTGCCAGAGTGGAAATAGAGAAATATATACAAGGACTTAGTTTTGGGATTACCAAAGACAACTCGATGTAATAATGTTATCTGGGAAATTGTTAATCTATTGACTAAATATGCTCATTTCATTTCAATTTAAAAAAATTTCTCTAGATTTACTTTCTCGGTTGTATGTTAAAGTGATATTCAGGTTTCATGGAGATTCCCTCTCTATTGAATCCAATCATGATCCCAGGTTTACTTCTAAAATTTGTGAAGGCCTTCAGAAGTCATTGGGTACCAAATTAAATTTTTGTATTGCTTTTCTTCCGCAATCTGATTGGATGTCAGAATGAAAAATATAGAACATAGAGGATATGCTACATTCTTTATCAATGGATTTCCAAGGAATTTTGGAAAAACAACATTCCTTTGTTGAGTTTTTATATAATAACACTTTTCATTCTAGTTTATAGGTGGCTCTATTTGATGTTGTATATGGAAGTTGGTGTCGAACATCCAGATTTTTGGGATGATGTTGGTTAAATAAAGTTGATGGGACCAGAATTGGTAGGAGAGATGGCAGAAATGGATTAGTTGATTCAAAATAACATGATAATAGCTCAGATCGAGAAGAAACGTTATTCGGATAAACAGAGTAAAGATATTTCCTTTGAGGTAGCTGATCATGTCTTTCTCAATGTTTCTCCTTTGAAAAGTGTGATGTGTTTTGGAAAGAAGTGAATGTTGAGTCCAAAGTTTTTTGGATCCTTTGAAATCCTGAATAATGATAGATCTGTTTCCTACAAAGTGGATTTACCTCAATTTTTATCACAAGTAAATAATTTTTTACTTATTTCAACGTTGAGAATATATATTCCAAATTCATCTAATGTTTTGAGCCCATAAGTAGTTCAGTTTGAAGAGAATCCTTCTTTTGGGGAAAACCATTCCAATTTTTTGACCGAAGAGAGAATGTGATGCGGAATATGGTAATCCATAGGGTAAAAGATTTGTGGAAAACCCATATGGTGGAAGACTCATTAATGGAATATGAAAATGTTATGAGGGATAAATATCCCCATTTATTTAAAAAGTGAATACAATTGTGAGGACAAAATTTCCAAAAAGGGGAAAGGATGTAACATCCCAGGTAAATAATGAAATATCATATTTTAATATATATTAATATTTTTGAATTAGAAATTAATTTTACTTTATTTTGGATTCTCTCTTTGATGGATTACCCGTTACAAAACAATGTGTTTCTTTGAAATCTTTTGTGGCACTCAATGTTGAGTAATAATAAAAATAATAATATAATATTATTTTTATAAAATGGGAGTTAGTGCATATCTGTTGTAATGGTGGGAATAAAAATAACTAAGTACAATATGATTGTACATGTTTGTTAATTTTTTTCACATTTATCCAATAAATGTTTGAGGCTTCAACTAAGAAGGAATCCAATTTTGAGCATAAATACTCCAATATTCATTAAGGGTTATATCTACCACTTTTTAATGGTAAACAATTTTTGAATCTAACTTTTGTCACTTTTATATATTTTTTTCAAAAAATACTATTCTTAATTAGAATCGTGGCTTTGAATTATTCATTGGATGAATTTTTAGTATTTTTATGATATTTTTTATTTTTTATTATTACTGGAAAATATAAAATTATAATTCAAAACATCCTTTTAATCTATTTTATTTAGATAGATATAATGTTATTTTAATAGGTTTTACTGTGTAATGGAATTATATTATAACCATTTCAGCCAATGTTCATCATTCTAAGCAATTTCACAGCTAAATTGGACGAAAAAAGGTCAATATTTTGATAATTATTATTTCTGAAAAAAAACCTTTTTTTTGACAACCAGAATTTATTTTAAATTAATTTCATCCACTTATGTTTTTTGAATTTTAAGAATTGTATTCCATATTTGGAATCGAGTGGTCGAAATTTTGTAAATAGATATCTTTTATTTTTATTCATTATGAATATTTACTTCAGTAAATATTTTATTTAACATGGTTATAAGGTAAATCTGATAAATACGGGTAAAAAAATACTATAAAAAATTAAATAATCCTAACACGTTTCCAAATCCTATTATCTGATATATGTCTGAACATTGACATCCTTGGGTCGATTTTGGGTCCCCATGGAGCCACTTAGGAGTGATAATTCAAAATTATATTAATTAATTTAATGTACAGAAAAAAATTTACAAAACATATTTCTTTTAGTAATAAATTTTTAATGGGGTTATATTAGTTATCTATTAAGTGATAAATATTCATTTGAATTTTAATACAATTTCCAACATCCTAGTATTTTATTTATAAATATTAGATATCAAATAAATTAAATTATTTATGACACAATGATGATACATTGTTAACCTTATTAATAAATGATTTAAATAAATAAGGTAATAAAATTTAAAAAATTATCCAAAACCTATCCAATTTTTATTAGATGATTTTATTTCAAACAAGAGTCATATTATCATCTAATTTAATGAGTTTTTGGCCTTTTTAAATAGAAAATTAGGTTATAATAAAATAATGTTTTCAGACATTCCAAAAGAGCCCCTCATCCCCATATAAAATGCCATCACATCTAACCCATTACTCAAAAATCTAAAGCACCTTGGATCTTCAAAACTATTCCCAAATAATCTCCCTACATCCCTCTCTTCAACCTATAATCCTTAGCATAGGCAGAAAGCACTTCAAGAAATCATTTTCGTTCAAACCAAAGGGAGTTACCTGATTTAAAGGTACTCTTCTCTTATGTTATTTTCATTCATGTTACTTCTCAAACCCCATAAACTATTTCTATTATTTTATTATATAAAAACACTAGTATCATTATTATAATAGGTTGTTGTTACGAGAAATATTCTAAGTACAGTTACACAAACATCCGTTTAATGGGTAAAGAACATATTGTTTCTATGGAGGGAGAACTGTTGCCCCATGAAATGATGATTGTTCAATCTTATCCTACCACCTATTATGGTGGCCATTAATTTGGAACTGTATTTATATGTGATATATATAATTTTTATATTGTCTCAATACTTATTTGTTTTTTATTTATGGAATACCTCTATGGTTTCTATAATGGGTAAATACGATAATTTCATTTGGGAAAATGCGGACTACCGCCTCCTCAAAGTGATATAACTCATTCATTCCATACGTGGGATGTATAAAGGATGGATTTAAATAAATTATTTATGATATTATACTAGAATTATAAAATAACTATGTATCACCATGTTTTCATTCCATTAAAATGCGAAATAGAAATGAAAGTATGGTTCATGCCTACGCACGGTTTACTGTCTCCATGAACGGTGCATTTCAATTATTAACTCCAAATGTTATGTACTATTATAAATATATATATATATATATATATATATATATATACTGAATATATTTAATATATATGATATGTTAATCATGAATATCATTCTGATGAAAATGGGCTTTTGACCACATCAACAACTTGTAATTATATGAAGTTCATTTTTAACTCTAGTACCAAATATCGACAAAATAACCGTTATTAACATGAATGATTATGTAATGTTTATAACGTGATTATAAGTGATATAAAAGGAATAATAAAACAGAAAAATATTTGGAAGAAAGTATAAATTTACTGTATTATATTATTAAGGTGATTAAAGAATGAATGGGTCAAGTTGGACATGAGGTTAGGGACTTCGTCTCAATCTCCATTCATTGAGGAATTTTTTGTTTTGTACATGAAGTTCATTTATATGCTATATAAACCACATTTACATTTCATTTCATTTAAAGGGATATTTTTTTTTCTACGTATCATTTTACTAAATGAAAAACAAGGAATGTTTTTTTTAACATATGCAGTGATAATGACCATTCTATCACTGTGATCATTATTTGATCATTGGCTTCCTTAACTAGTCGTAATGTTTATTTAAAAGAAAAATAAATACCATATACCCTTTTTAAGTATTTTGGTTTTGAGAATTATTTTGACAATGGATTGATTATTTTAATATATTTATATGATATATTGTGATTTCAATGTGGAAATATTATCTTTGCATTATTTTTGTTTTATGTGTTTGGAATATGTTATGGTTCTTTGGCATTGTTTATATATATGGGTGGTTCCGTGATAACCCTAGGGTGGGTATGCCTGAGATATCTTTCCAATGCATTGGGTAACATGACATAGGTAAATTTTAATGTTTCTCCTAATAGATTTAGGGAATATACTATGATGGGTATTCCAAACATAACTCCCTATGTAGTTATTATAGCTATAAAGCAATTATGATATGGATGCCCCAGGTTACCTTTATGATTTATGATTTAAATGTGTTATTCATAAATCATCTAATTTCATGAGGTATGTTAAATATCATCATCTTGGTATGTACTAAAGGTATAATGTTTTCATTCTTTATTTTATAATCCTTACATAGATTTTTATGCTAATACCATGTTTTTGAAATGTTTTTCATAGGACTTAAAAGATAAATAGGGTCAACGATGGGATAAAAAAATTCATGTTGTCTAATACATGGAAATATAAATGAATATATTTTTCAAGAGTTTTTATTTTATGAAAAAATGATACTGAGTATAAGTTTCTACATGTAATATTCATGTTGTTATGTAAATGTTTTGACATAATTCTCTAATGCTCTAAACCTGAAAATATCCTCAATGTGAATTATTAGCTTAATTCAAGATTATTTAATGTTCAAGGCCCAGTCCTTATATTAATTTTATAAAAAAACTTTTCTATGACTAGGATTATGATTTTATTGAAACATATTGGGAAGGACCTTCTAGAGATGATGTTTAAATATTCAAAATTATTAGATACTTTACATAACATATATAATATTATTTTGGTGTTACAATAATAATTTATTTATCAATATCTAAACCAAGATTTTTAATATTTACGTGACGTTTTAGAAATAATTAAAGGATATATATTAAATGAAAACATAGTTTTTTACATTATTATTGATGACTAGACACAATACATTTTAGTTTTATATCATTTTAAAACATAAAAACTGACCAAATATTGAAAAAAAATCACTTTATGTTTATAATTAAATAATTGATCACTATGTTTATTAATAATAATGTAAATTAACTATAATTTGTAAATATTTTTCTTGAATAATTTTTATAATGAAAAATGTAATCTACATAATGTTTCGGTAACATGTGCACCATAATAAAATGTGGTGGTTGAATAACGGATTATAATTCGTCAATTTATATATGAAACTATGTTAGAGGAGAATAAATTTTGAATTTCATTTTTTATTGTTATAATTAGTAATTAAAATTATATATTTATTTAAATTTATTTATATCTAATTTTGGAGGAAACAAGTAAAAAAATTATTCCTAGATTGGATAACAATATATGATTGTTATTGATTTTTAGATGAATGATATATATTTAAAAAAAATATTCTGATTTTTTTATTTTGAATCATATTAAAAAATATTTATTTGTTATCTAACAACAATAAAGTCCAATCACATCTTCAAACAAAATATAAAAACCATAAAAATATTATATATTTAATATATTGACTGTATCCCTTTTCAAAATAATATTTAAAATATCACAATGTTTAAAAGTAAATGGATTATATTTTCAATCACAATAATTTTTTTGAAAATAATTTAAAATCATAATATAAAAATCCAATGATTGATAATATTATGTAACACCCTGACCCTAGTTACCAAGAGTCAGTGAATTGTTATATAACATTTGCATGATCACAATGGATAAAATCCCATAAGACTAAGCTGTTTAGTATCCTTGGAAGAACTAGATACATTAATAAGATTTACATTATGTCATGAAATAAATAAACAAATGTTGTGTCCCCAATTAACACTCTTATATCCCTTATCCTATTCTTACAGGTTAATCATAATATACTTCTTCAGATCCTGGGAAAAGTAAAACATAAGAATGGGTGAGCTAAGATTCTCAGTAAGGATAACAATATAGCAAAAACTATCATAAATAAGCATAAAAATTTAAGGAAATGTTTAAGGATAATGAAATAGACATTTAAACTTAAACATCAGCATAATATTGAACAGATAAAAAAATAACTCCATTTTCTTATTCTCATGGATTTTCTACTAGCTGAATAATCACATGTAATATAAATAGAAAATTTCATAATGATGAAATGAATAATGCCAGACATCAGAACCAAATATTTATGGCCTCATTCCAAGACTAAAAACAAGATTTTTTCATGGCCTTATTCCAAGAAACTAGATTCTCTCGTGAGACGTACCCAGGCATCGATGAGTTATAGCGGGCTCTACCCATCACTTACTAAGTCCAATGCATTCCTCATATAAAAAGGATGAAAAATAACCTAAGAATTCATATTTAAACTATCATACGAAATGTCATAATTTATCTATAATCCATGATGGGTATAAAAATAACAAATACACCATCAAACATATCAGAAATCCATCAATACCATATAGAAGATTGTATCATAATAAATCAACTTCAAACTAGTGTAAAATCTATCAACGGATGTTGGCATAGATGAAATAGAAACTATTTGAGAGAAATATATATTTATATTTTTAAATCATTTAAAAGTCATATATTTATAAAATAAAACATTTATTTTGAAAATAATTTTATAATCGTGTACGGGATTCGTCAAAGGTGTTATAACGGTGGAAAATTGTTGCACTCGTTGTATAAGATAAAAAAACATTCTTTCCTTAATTCGTCAAAAATGTTATAAAGTACATTGTTTGGAAAACAAAAAAAACATTTATTTCAAAACATTTTATATAAATCAATACAAGTGTATAAATGTTATTAACCCATATTATAGGAAATAGTATAAATTATTTGAAATACATTTTTATGAAACATGGATCTTGATGATAAATAGGACCTAGTAGATACTCATGTATAATCAACCTCAGATAATGAATGATTGTAGAACTAAAACTTACTTGTACATTTCCTTGATCGAGGGTATGTTAACCTCTTATATGATAGTTAGATCATTGTTATTAAATTGTAAAAGTACCAAATACAAATATATGATATCATATATGATCTTCTAATATTGCTTTGATAATAATATTTTAGTACTCTAATTGTTTCGGGTGTTAACTGAATCATTTTCCATTATATGATTGGGTTACGTAAGCCACATTTTTTATCGATAGGATGTATTTGATTCATATCTATAATAATATTATGTTCTTAAAGATTATTTTTAATCATAAAATGAAAACTATTCTTGAATGCAAAAGATGGGGAATTAATTTCATTGCGTTCGTGGAAACGGTAATCAGTACATACGCACAAGAAAAAATATAATTTTATTGATGGGGAAATCGTATTAAATTGGATGGTATATCATATATAAAGAATAATTAACATGTTATATTAATTATATACATCAGTAATAATCATTATTATACCCATTAAAATAATGTATTGTTTGAATAACAAACTACACCACGACGTGGAGATGGTAAGCCAAACATACACACGTTTGGTGACTTGTCATTCATAGGATGGACAGAATAATGAATATGGTTGTACGATATTTATAATAACATCACAGTATATATAAGGAACTGAAATTATTATTTTATTATGGAAAAAACAAAGGAAGATGATGTTTATGTAGAAAAGAACATTGATAAAGGTGTTGAAATTATTACCTCTTTTTCAGTTGTTTTCTTTTTAAGTTGATCAAAAAGGCTCCATAGGTTGGATTTCTGATCAATGTAAGGAATATAGGTTGAATTTATGGTAGTTAGAAGGATATTTGAGCAGGGGTTAGATGATACAAATGTCTTTGGAGGTTTCATTTTGAGAGAAGGTGAAGTACTCTTTTATAAGAGAGTTGAGGGCCACTTTAGGAAAAGAATGAAATGTTATTTTATTATAAAATCATATTCATTTTATTATTGTTTCAGAAGGATTTATATCATGGTTAAGGTGGTTCTAGGACAAAAACCTCTCAATAAACAGGTTTTGGATAGGCTTATGTCAAAATATTAAACTAATCTTTTAGATTTAACTCTTAGATAAATAGTTTAACTTTTACCATGTATTCATGTATTGTTAAATTAAATGGTTAATTAACATACAATAACAAGCCAAGTGAACTCCATCATGTGGATTATTGATATATATATCCTTATATAACTCCATTGGACTATCCTTATATTTTTAGTAATATTGAATCAATTAATAATATGGTATTTTAATTTAAAAAACTCATTTATGTCAAATACGACACTATTTTGTATTATGTATTTTTGAATTTCATTAAAAGTTTATCACTTAGAAAAGAATTAATTTAATAGACCCTAACATGTCATTATAACCTAGAAAATTATTGGAATTCATCAAATGTCTCAATTTAAATAAATTTGGATATTTATAATGTAAATATTTTTAATCATTCATTAATAAGGAAATTACTACATCATCATTGTGTCATAAATAAATTTAATTATATAATGTCTAAAAATAATAAATATAATACCATTAGGTTGTAAATATTTTATTCTTGATAATGAATATTTATAGTCTAATTTATCATATGTATAACCCTATATTATAAAGGGGTTTGTTATTAAACATTGACTTTAGCACTTTTAACTCTTCTTTAAGTAAAATAATTATAAATTTCCTAATCAAATACATGTTGACCAAAAGAAAAATATTTTATTAATAAGGTTTATTTTGGTCGATTAAAACTTATCTAATTGAATTATTACATGTGTTAGGGTAATAATAATATCATTTTTACCTTTAATTACCCTATTTACATTTAATTGTGGTAAATAAAATACAAAATTAATTATTCACCAAAAATTAATTTCATCTTATAGAACAACATTTTAAATACTAATGTCAAGAATGTATCTTGGTTTTTTGAAATTCAATTAACAGAAGCTATAAAAATGAGATTTATGAAAATTTTCTAGCGTGCCTCGCAGGTGTGTAAAAGAGGTTGAAAAGATCTATAAAATTTTATATATCTAATCTTATTATAAAATTACTCCAATGAATCACATTGAACATATATAGGACATGTTTATCTATTTTGACCTAAAATAAATTTAAATAAAATAACTAATTATTCAATGAAAGAAGTGGGACTAAACAAAAATATAGTGTTTTTAACTATTCATAAAAAATATAATGTTTTCAGAAAAATACCAAAAATTCACCATAAGATAATTTTGATATTCTAAATCCAAAAAATGACTCCCAATTTGAAAAATAAAATTTTTCAAATTTCAAAAGGTAAATATTACGTTTCATAATGGGTAGTTTGACTGGTCGTGGTGTGTTGGAACTCGATATTGAGTACAATGAAAACAATTACATTATTTAAAGAGAAACGTACTGTGTATGCATGGGGTGTTACATTCTTCCCACATTTAAATAATTTCATCATAGAAATTTCTAGAATACTACTTCATAAAAATATTAGATTTAACTTCATTATAAGTTCCTTGGTTTCCCATGTCGCCTCTTCAATCTTATGGTTTCTCCATATAAAATTTACCAGACGAGTCGTCTGGTTTCTCCACAGTTGGTCACTGATATCAAGAATTTAGATAGGCTCCTCACAATATGACAAATCGGTTTACTATTCAATTTGTTCATAGGTGAGTAAATACTTTGGAGCATGCATGTATTTTCTCATCAGTGATATGTGGAACACATCATGAACTTTGGAGAGACTTGGAGGCATGGAAAAAATTTATGTTACAACACTAACCCGTTCTAGAATTTCAAAAGATCTGATGTACCTGGGAGTTAATTTACCCTTCATACTGAATTGTATGACACCCTTCCATGGTGATGCCTTTAAGAAAACATTATCTTCTACTTTAAATTCCAAATCCTTCCTTTGGTTATTAGCATAACTCTTTAACATACATTGAGCTTCATTGATGTGGGTCTAGATAACCTTCAACTTTTCCATTTTTTCTCACCAATTTATGTGCCTACGAGTTTTCTGTAACCAGCATTATCCCCACAAGTATGTGTGTGACATCTCTATCCATATAACGCATCATATGGTGGAATTTAAAGATATTAATTGAAGGTATTATTATAGTAAAATTCTACTACAAGTAAATATTGATCCCATATACATTGATAGTCAAGTGAGCAAGATGTCAACATGTCTTATAATGTTTGAATAGTTTCGTATAATTGTCCATCAGTTTGAGGGTGGTAGGCAGTCCTCAAACAAATTTTAGTATCTAGGGACTTCTGAAGACTTTTCCATAATATTGATATAAAATGGGGATCATGATCAGAAACAATAGATATTGGTACACCATGAAGTCTTACAACATCATTAATATATAGTCATGATAAACGTTCAATTGGTAAATCTTCACTTATAGCATGAAAATGGGCTGACTTGGTAAGACGTTCAACAATGACCCATATTGAATCATTCCATCTAAGAGCCTTTGGTATCCCCATGAAAAATTTATTTGTAAGTCCATCCCATTTCTACTCAGGTATGGGAACAGGTTTCATGACTCCTCCAGGATGTTTTCATCCAGCCTTAACTTGTTGAAAAACCATAAATCTTGACATAATAAGCTATATCCCTCTTCATGTTGTCCCAACAAAGATGTTACATAAAACATCTATACATATCAGTGCAACCTGGATGTATAGAAAAATTGGATCTATGAGATTCATCCAATAATTACCATTTTACATCAGGTATATTAAGAACCCAAATTCACTTCCCAAATCTGAAATTCCATCATCATATACGAAGTCGATCAATCTCCCATCATTCACAGCCATAATTTTTTTTTGAAACTCCTCATCATCGGTCAAAGATAATTTTATTCTTTCTAGTAAAGAGGGTTTGGAAACCATTTGAAAAAGTATTGATGTTTCACCTTCCATGATTATTCCCATGTCCATATTTACTAGATCCATGAACATAGGATCCCTTTCAACTCTTATCTTGTTCAAAACACTAGGATCCATAATGCTCAAAGCATCTTCCACCTTATATTCCTTCCTCTAAATGTAGTTTATAGTTAAATCATAATTCTTGAGTAGTTCAATACATCACCTTTTCTTTATGTTGAGTTCTTTTTGTGAGAAAATATATGTCAAACACTTGAGATTAGTATATTTCTCACATTTTTCACCATAGGGACAGGATCTCCAAATATTCAATGTAATGAATACAGCTGATAACTCAATATCATGAGTGGGACTCTTTTGTTCATGATTTTTTAGCTCTCATGATGCATAGGATATAAATATATCATTCTATATAAAAACATACCCAATTTGTTTCTTGAAGTGTCAATATAAATAAACAACCCATCATTTTATGAATATAAAGTAATGATTGGAGAATTGAATAATATTTCATTCAGTTCTTCAAAACATTATTCACAAACTTTTTGCCAAACTAATTTAACCCCTTTATGTGTGTTCATGGTTATTGTGTTATCCAATCAGGAAAAATCTTGGACGAAACACCAATATAACATTCCAAACCAATATAACTTTATACCTCAGTTATACTCGTCGGTGCTGGCCATTTTTGTATTTCTATTTTCACATAAGGATCAACAGTGATTCTTTCATTAGAGATAATATGTTGCAGATAAGAAATATCCTGATGCCATAATTCACATATTCTAAACATCCCATATAATTTATTTCTTCTATGGGTTTTCAGAATAGTGCAAATGTTATTTTTATGATCATCGTATATTTTTTAGTACACCATGATATCATAAATAAATACCACTACAAATTCAACAAGATATTATATGAAAACTCTAGTAATTAGATCTATGAAAACTGAGGTTGAATTAGTCATTCCAAAAGGAATTACTGTAATCTCACAATGCCTATACTTGGTTCAAAATGATATTTTTTGAATGTCTTCCTTCTTCACACAAAACTACTAATATCCAGATAGATGGTCAAACTTTGAAAAATATTGAGCTCCATGAAGTTGTTCGAATAAATCATCAATGCATGGTTGGGGATACATCTTCTTTATTGTTAGAGTATTGATCTCCCTATAGTCAATGCACAACATCATAGATCCATCATTCTTCTTTACAAAAATAAGAGAGGATCACCATGGAGAAACACTAGGGTCAATACATCCTTTATTACACAATTTCTCTTGTTTTTATTTAGTTACACTAATTCCATAGTATCCATTCTATATGGGGTCTTTGATATCGGCCTTTAACTATAAATTAAATTAATAGAAAACTCAATTTCTCATTCTAGAGGATGTCCAGGTAAATACTTTGGAAACACATCAACATATTCTTCCACAAAATATACCTCCACTATTTCAAAATTATTTTCCACACCCATAGTTTCTTCATTCTCATACTCCCCAATAATTGATTACAGTAGAGCTACTGGGGGAGGATCAAGATAAGATTCAGGTGGTGACATTTCTGCTCTAATGATAAGGTAATTTTTATCATAATTAAAAAATTTAACCTCCTTCATACAATACATTTCACATCATGGTTCGAGTTACAATCCATATTGAGGAATATATCAAATTCAATCATGTGTATAACGATGAGATCACAAGATAGAGAACATTTATATCCCCTAATTGGGACTGATTAAGGAAACATTGTTGAAATTATACATCAATTAAGGGTTTCAACTAAAAAAATACCTTTTTAAATAAAATTAGAAACATGCAATTTTCTTAGCAAACTAGGAAAATATGAAGCTTTGCGGTGATCCAGGATCAAATAAAGTAATGGATAATATTGAGGAAACAATTAAATTACCCACCACCATGTCCTTCGGAGCTTCAACCTAATCAATAGTGATTGCATAAGCTTTCCCTTTCTCACGTTTCCTTTTCAATGGTATGTTTCCTTGGCACTTAGGTAATTCATTTTCATAACTAAACATTTATCTACAATTGTAGAATTCATCATTGAAATATTCTTTCGTTCCCTTGCAATCACGAGATGGTTTTTCTTTTTCACTACACTTGTAACAAAATCCCAATACCTTCAGGAATGTACCATGGTATTTCCTCCCACATTTACCACATGATGGAAATTCATATTTTCCATTCTTCCCCTTATTTATATTTCTATATTGTTCATCAGATCTCTTTTTCTCCGGCTTTTCTTTAATGTTGGAAGACATAGAGAATTTTTTTCAGTATTGATAGCACAAGAAATAATATATCCATATGAGGAGAATTATTGTGAGACTAATGAACGATAGAGAAATTTTATTAACCCATCAATGAATGAATCAATCTTAATCCTTGGGTTATGTATATAAACTTTTTCATACCTTGCTAACCTTGGAATTTTAGCCTCATACCTTGAGACATTATCATCCTCCTTTTTCATTACACTTAGAAATTTCCTTTACATATCCGCATGATGATCATGAGGAATGTATTTTTCTATGAAAATATCTTTAAACTCCCTTAATTCCATATTTGATAGTTCTTCATCTTCCTTTGTGTTTTGAATTAATGGGCACCATTGATCTGCATATCCCATGAGGCGATAAACAGCCCGAACAACTTTTTCTGTTTCTCTACTCCCCAAAGAATGAATCATTTTGTCTAATGGACATATCCACAACTAAAATACAAATTGATTTTTAGTCCCATTGAATGTTGGTGATGGTTTTCTCAGGAAGTATTCTAACAATGATCCTCCGCATTGTGGATTAGGGTGCTCCATACAGGTAGGTTATTATTAATAACCTAAGTGGGTTGTCCCCGTATGGTGATAAGCTGATCAACACCAGTTGAATCACCAGCTCCACTATAATTATCTTGATTATGAGGGAAAAACCTACATGGATTACGCGCATTGATACGGTTTTCATTCCTTCCACTATTCTCTATTTCTAAACAATTTAATACACTAGATTAGTTTATGAATATAAATACATAATTACAAACTACTGAAATACCTAACATAAATTCAACAGTTTAGGAATATAATACATAATCATAAAAAATTAATTTCAGAAAGTATTTACTCATAAATCCTACACAATTTTTTGTAATGAAAATGTGAATTATCCTAACCATATACCCCGAGAGTGTCGTAACCAATAGTGCATAAAGGCCCGTTGTCATGTAACTGGATACCTCAGGTCAAGCCCAAAACTCCTTTTCAGAGTCTTCACTCCTTCATATATCTATTCTAGAGCCACCTCTACATGATTGTATCCAGATAGGGATCTATTTCATTGAAAACTCACAATGTCTACACATTAATAAAATTCTAGGAAGTTCATCTACACTAATCCTCAAGTCTATCATATGGTATTGTTATCTAATAATTGTCTTTCTAAATCTAGTTTCCATCATTTTTACTAATCTTCCTCTAATACCGACTATAACGCCCTGACCCCCATTACCCAGAGTCGGTACATTATTGCATAATATTGGCATGATATCAAGGGATCAGATCCTGATAGACATGTCCGTTTAGTAGCATTGGACGTACTAGTTACATACATTAGTTTTAGATTATATCATGAAATAAAAAAACATATGTTCCCTTTGAAAAATCTTATATAGATTATCCTATTCATTAAGGTTAATCGTAATATACTTCGCATCCTAGGAAAAAGTAATCATAAGAATGGGGTGAGTGCATATGCTCAGTAATGATAAAAATATTGCGGAAACTATCATAAATAAGCATAAACATTTAAGGAAATGTATAAGACTAAAATAGAATCCTTTAAACATAAGCTTCATCATAATATTGCAATGATAAATCAAATAAAAATATTTACTTATTCACATGGATATTCTTCAACTCGAATAATCACATGTAATATCAATAGCTGATTTCATAATGATGGAATACATAATTTCAAGCATCCAAACCACATAGTCAAGGGCTCGTTCCAACACTACAAACAAGATTTTGTCAAGGACCTATGCCAAGACACTAGTTTTTCTAATTAGACCTACCGATTCATCAAGGATGTATTGAGGGATACACATTTATATTACATAGTCCAATTCATTCCTCATATCAAATGGTCGAAACATAACAAAAACATTCATATTAAAACAAGCATACGAAGTTTCAATACATTATTCATAAACCTTGAATATTATAAACACAACACATCTATAGTAAAACATATCAAAAAACCATCCATACAATATGGAAGGATATATCATAATAAACTAACTTCAAACAAGTGTATAATCAATCAAAAGATGTTGACATAGAAGAAATCAAATCTATTTGAGAGAGAAATATCATTCTATTTTGAAATCATTTAAAAGTCACATAATTATAAATGAAGACATTTATTTTAATAATATTCTTATAGACGTGTATGATAATTTTAAAAGGTGTTATAATAGTGTAAAATAGCCTCTCTCACCATATAAGTTTAAGAAACATTATTTCCATACATCATCGAAAAGGTTATAAAGTACCTTGTTTGGAAAACGACCAAAATATTCCTTTCAAAACATTATATAAAAATTAATATAAGGGTATAAATGAATTTAACAAATATTATATGAAATAGTAAAAATTATTTGAAATACATTTTGATAAAACCCAGATGTGGATGATAAATAGGTCCTAGTAGATAATCATATATAAACAACCTCGAATAATGAAGATATTATATAATTGACTGTTACCTTGTACTTTTACTTGATCGATGGTACTTTAACCACCTGTATAATAAAAAAATAATTTTTCATAAATTATAAAATAACCACATACATAAATATGACATAATATATGATCTTTTAACATTTCATTGTAAATATTATTACAGTATTATCATTGATTTGGGTGTTAACTAGTAAGTTTGTTTTATATGATTGGGTTACGTAAGCCATGTTTTCTAGGGATATGATGTATTTTATTCATATATAGAATGATATTAAGTTCCTAATCATTATTTATAACCATAAAATGAATATTATTCTTGAATGGTTATGATGGGGAATAAATTTTATCATGTTTTTCGAGACGGTAATACGTACGTAGGCACGAGCGATAATATCATTATATTGATCATGAAATAATATGTAATTGTATGGTATATCATATATAAAGAATCATTAACATTTTAAATTGTTTTATTTACATCAGTTATACTAATTATTATACCTATCCAAATGATGATGTGTTTGAATAACAAACTACACCACGACTTGGAGACTATAAGCCGTATGTACGCACGTATGGTGACATGTCATTCATAGGATGGATAGAATAATGAATATGGTTGTACCACATTTATAATAACATAACAGTATGTAAAAGGTAACAGAGTTATTATTTTGGTATGGAAACAATAATGAAAGAGGAAATGGTAGAAGAAAAGAACATTGAATGGGGTGGAGAAATTATTATATCTTCTTCAGGTGTTTCCTTTTGAGTTGATCAAAAGGGGTCTTTATGTTGTCTTTCAGATCATTGTAAGGCCTTTAGGTCGAATTGAGGGTTTTTGAGAGGATATTTGAGAAGGGGTTGGGTGAGCCAAATGGATTTGGCTGTGTGATTTTTTGAAAAGGTGACGTAACCTTTTATAAGATAGGTGAGGGTCACTTAAGGAAAAGTTTGAAATATGATTTTATTATACATTCATATTATGTTTATAATGGATTAAACATGATTTAATATGAGGCTACGGTGCTTCTGGGTCTAAAACAACTCATCAAATACGTTTTATATAGGTTTTTGTTACCATATTAAAGGTATCTTGTAGATTTAACTCTTAGTTAAATAGTTTAACTTTTACCATGTATTCTTGTATTATTATAAAAAATGGATATTGAAAATTCTATAAGATTCCAAGAGAACACCAAATTGTTCAGTATTGTTGTATATAACATTATATATGTAATTTTTATAAATCATAGATTTTTAGGAATATTATATCAATTAATTATATAGTATTTGTTTTAAAAACTCATTTAGGTCAAATTTGAAACTATTTGGTATTTTGTGTTTTTGAAAGTCATAAGAACATTATCACATAGAAAAAAAATTTAATTTAATCATCCATAACTTGTCATATTAACATATAAAATTAGTGTAATTCATCAGAAGCCTCAATTTACATTTATTTGGATATTTATAATTTCAATTATTTTAGACTGTTATTAATAAGGTAATTACTTCATCATCATTGTGTAATAAATATATTTATTTATATAATTTCTAACAATTATAAATAAAATTCCATTATGTTGGAAATATATTTATCTTTCTATGTTATATTTATAGTCGAATTTGTCTTATTTATAACTCTATATTAGAAAGGTTTTAGTAATTAAACATTGAATTGAACACTTTTACCTCTTCTTTAAATAAAATAATAATAAATTTCCTTATGTAATCAAATAAGACCAAAAGAATCATAATTTATTCATAAAGGTAATTTTTGTTGAAAACACTTATCCAATAGAATTAGGACATGTGTTAGGGTAATAATAATATCATTTTTACCTTTAGTTACCTTATTTAATTTTAACTATGGTAAATAATATTCAAAATGACACTATTCATCAAAAATTATTTTCATCATATTGAACCAAATTTTACTTACTCATGTCAATTGTGTCTCTCAAATTTCTGAAATTTAATTAACAGAAATGGTAAAATTATGTTTTATGCTAATTTCAGAACTTATGTAGAAGGTGTGTAAAAGACGTTAAAAAGTTCAATAAAAAATATATATATATATAATCATATTATAAACTGACTCCAATGAATTACATTGAACATATATGGTATTATGTATATATTTTGACCTAAAATAAAATTTAATTCAATAAATAATTTTTTAAATAAATAATCGATTTTAAACAAAAATGCAGTGTAATTTACTGTTTATCAAAAAATGTATATTTTCAGAAAAATACCAAAAAATCACCCTAAGATAATTTTGATATTCCAAATCATAAAATGATGTCCATTTTGAAAAATAAGATTTTTTTAAAATTTCAAAAATTGGGTATTACTATTCATAATGGCTAGTTTGATTTGTCGCGGTGTGTCGGAACTCCAAGATTCGTACAGTGCAAGCTATTGTATTATTAAATGAGAAATATGCCATGGAATCGTGGAGGGTTATATATTATAACAGAGTTAAAAATATAATATTTTTCTAAAATAAATATCTTTTTAAGTAATCATGTCAATAAAAATGAAATTTTTTATTTTCTTTCAAAATCCCAATTAAATGAGCCTCAATAAATAAAAAAATTTATCCTTTTTTTCTATGTCAATATTAACCTTAAATATAATATAGTGTATATGGTGATGATATTTAATAATGGAATGAAAAATTTACATTTCTAGTTTGACTAGAATATAACTTTCTATTATTGATATATCCCAATGAAATCATAAATATAAAATGTGGTGTATTATATATTATATTTTTTTAAATAATTTAGTCATTATATTAAATAAATGTATATATTATTATAAACAAAATAATCGATAATAGGGTATAAATTATGATGAATCTTTTTCCCGTGTTATAGATGTAATTTTACTCTGAATATTACATTCCAACTATTGCCAACTAAATTTCTTAATTTTTATGTATTTTTAATGATATTTCATAACTGGATTTGTTCAAGGGGATTTTTATCCATATTATCAATTAGGATTTTAAATAATACCATTTGGAACAGTTTTTTTAATGTAATATAGATTTTAATAAGATAAAATAATCCTCAAGAGGCAGGCATGACAGTTTACAATTTTTTCTTTCCTAAGACGACACTATAAAATTTTATATAGTTCTAAATAATATTTTTAGGAATGAATTTACTGAAACCATAATAATTATAATATATTTGAATTATATAATATTTTTTTTAAATAAAATCACAATTCAAATGATTTAAGAAATTATACACTGTTAGTTTGAGATGATTTTGAAATATAAGAAATCATTATTGATCTAAATATTAAACAAATACTAGAAGTAAAAAATTCTATCACTACAAATGTTTATAAAAGAAATAATTATGGTGGTTTGGTTTTGAAAAATTTTCCAATATTTTTACACTGAAATTTACTTGTTATAATAATTATCTAGAAGTGGCTATGAAATGGATAGATAAATATTATTATATTGAAAAGAACATATGATTATGCAAACTAATTTAATTTTTACAATATAATATATAAAATAAACTTTTTCTTATTTTTTATTAAAAATATAAAATAGTATTTAAAAACATTAAAATGGTTTTTTATCTTCAAATAGCTTCAAAAATTTTATTTTTTATTGATAAAATTTTATCTTCGAAAATTAATCGAATAGTAATTTTCTAGGATTTAGGTTGAATTTAATAAATACAATTAAAACATGTAACTTAATTGGAGTGTCACATGAATGATGTCGTAATCTAAGAAAACACATCCTAACTCTAACTGTTGATTAAAAATTATATGTTAATGTTTGATGTCTATCATAAATGATGTTCTAGATGAAACACACTCTAATAGAATCCGGTTTCATATACATTTTTTCACTATTTTTGTGTTATATTTATTGTTATTATAATATTTTCATCTCTTATATATTTTATAATAATATAATATTGATGTTATGAATCATTTTCATCATGATAAACTATATATATAAGTTTAATTTGTTTATATTATTGAATAAAAATTATATTATTAATATTTTAATCAAAAATCATGTTAATAAATAATTTTATTAATTTAATGAATTTCAGAAATGATAGAATTAAAATTAAATTTTTTATTATTATAATTTTTTATTTGAAAATATACATGAAAATATGGAATTATATATTTTAATAGATACATATTTCTTATCTTTTTAGGAATAGTGTACAACATTATAATTTTTTATAGAATCAGAACTAAAAAATTCATTAAACATATGTTTTATTTTTTAATATAATTTATAGGATATAAATAATTGTTTTCATTACAAAATATAGATTTTATTTGTAATAGTAATAAACCTGACCATTATTATATTCCCTTAAAATTAAAAATGAAAATATATATTGGAAATTAATAATTTTCTAATGTCTATTAGTCTTTTAAGATCATTACTGTATAATGATATTTAATTTTCAACATGTATTTTGATCATGTACATTTAAGTATTTATTATACATTAAAAGTATATATCGAACACAAATCTTTTATAATTTTTATATTCAGTTCCTTATTTAGAATAATTATATTAATATTTCATAACGTAACATGTTAGAATATTTTTATGTCCTGAAAAAACCATTTTATCATTCATCTCATGAAATCAATTTTCTAATATTCCTAGAAATCGTGATCAATTCGAGTGAATTTTGAAAGTTTAAATAATAAATTTAATTTTAATAGATATAAAGTGGTATAAATATCACTCATCAATATTGGAAACGTTTATTGAAATTTTGAAATATGTTGTTATAATTGTACTGTATAATAAATATATTCACATCCATATTCATGAAGAATATTCAATTTTTCAGTATTTTATAATATTATATTATTATTTGAGTGATAAGTAAAAAATTCATTATGAAGGGACATAAATTTTTAAATAATATAGATCAAATTTTTATTATACAATAAATTTTTTTCTGAATAGAATTTATAGTTCTTGGACATGAAATTATAAATTTATATAGATTATTGAACATAGAATATTCCATTGTTTTTACCTTTTTTATATTTTACATTTCAACTATAGGTGACCAATCATGGTGTTTAAAATATAATAGTTTTTATATACATTTAAACAATATTATAACAATAGAATATTGACATAGATACTATAAATCTATATGATAACCAAATAAATAATATATATATATATATTAAACTATGTAATAATTCAAAATTTATTTGTGATTATATAGATTTTTTATTCGATGGCACAATAATAAAAAAAGCTTTCATTGGATAATTAATAGAATAATTTTGCAAATGTTGACGGAAATGAAATATTTTTTAATTAAAATCCTTTAAAATTGTGGCATTATTTTATAAATAAAGAAAAATTAATTAAGACAAAATTATAATGTGATGGTCTATAAAAGAATATAATTAATACTGAAATGGTAATATTTGAATATGATCATAAAAGGCACGAGATAGATGAATTTTTTAGAAAATTTTTGGAAAACACATGTAAATAAGTCCATGTTATCCAATAAAATAACTAATATAAAGATACAAAAAATGATAATCTGAAAAAGAGTTTTTAATGGAAGAATGATGAGAATTTTGATAAGAATAATTTTTTAGTTTTCATATATGACTATAAATATATGTATTTGTATATATATAAATAATAAAATTAAAAGAAACAAAACTCATAAGAAAGAGTAAAGATGAAAACAATTGTTGGAATGTCATTACTACTAATAACTAAATAATAAATTTTTTTATTAGATTATCAGAATACATATTTGGAATTATGAAATTAATAATAATGACAAAATATATGAGATGTGTCTAAATATAAAATAATCTATATTGACTTTTACTCCCATCAAAAAAATGGACCATATACCAAAGATCCTATATTTTAAAATTCTATAATAATGAAATTATATTACACACATTATGTTATTGATAATTTAAAAGAAAAATTTACTAGCAAAATTTGATATCTAATATACATTACATACGTCCAAAAAATAAAAAAACTTCTCAAAAACCAATTATTCTTGTTATATTACATTAATGAGTTTTGAAACTGTTAATGGATTATCTTTAAATAAAAATGGAATATAACTATATTAAGAGTATTCCAAATTGTTGTGACCTCTCAAAATAAGGTGACCACTCTTGAAATAATGAAATATTATTCTGTATAAGAGATTATAGAGAAAAATATATCTCATAATTTATCTTCCCCTATGTAAAATTAATTACCATTGAATAAGTGAAAATATAAATAGTGTAACATGTAGATAACCCTATATCCCCCTTTAATAATTACCCACAATGATATTCTCTCCGAAATAAAATATCTTCAAAATTAAATCTATAAAATTAATCTATGGGTGATAAAATATAAAAAAATAGATGGAAATTACCAATATAATATCAATAATTAATATAATAAGTTTTCATCATAAATGGTTTCTATATATTGTAATCTAACGATATTTCTGTAATTTTTTAAAAAATTTGTAGAATTATTTCGAGAAAACAATCCTTCACAGCATGTGATTATGAGTCTTGGTGAGCTCAGAAAAAAAAAATTTATTTTTTATGTTCATTTATGTAATTGTGAAAATGGATTTTTATTACATTTAAATTGGTTCTCGGATCAAATATTTGAGGGTACCGTTGGACTTGGAAGCTCATGATTCACCAAGAAAGGATATAACATCAAAAGACATGTGTCCGATGGAAAAGTTGCATTCTTGGTGGATGAAATTTATAAATGGACGTATGGAAATATCAAGGCCCTAAAATGGAAGGTGAAGCCCCACTAATGTCGAAGGCATAGTTGGTGTGAAGAACGACCCACCGGTGTGGACCTAGAGGCCCGCAGAAAGACCCAATAGAGCCGAAATCTACCGGTGCTGGCCATGGGCGGGTGGCGGCGCACCACGATGGCACACTTGAATTTGATTGGGACGCATCTTAGTGGGAGGAGGCGGTGGTTGGGATATTGGCTGGTGGTAGGGGCACTACCCCTCACCAACATTGTTGGAGTGACCTGTAGCCGCGGGTCCAGGATCTCGAGGGGACACTGTCCCTGACTGTGTGCGGGGAAACCAACTGGCCGATTTGGCTGGCTGGGTAGTAGTAGGCTTCATAGCAGCAGGCTACGGTCAGCTAACTACAGTGGAGGGTATTAGCCTAGCGGATGACCCGTGGGGCCAGGGGGAGCTGGACGCTGCATCCATCCATGTCCCTGCTAGGTGGAACTGGTCTGCCTATGTGGGTAGGTCAGGGTGTGGGCCAAACCAAGGCTGGGTCATGCTTGGGCCAGGTCGGTGGACCCGATTCGGGTTGGTGGACCCCAGGTCAGGTCGGGACTCTCCGACCAAGCCGGACTGGCCCCGAACCCATGCGACCCCTTCTTGAAAAAATGACAATAACATGCAAATAGGTCGTCTTATTGACCATCCATTTGTGGCGCAGGAACCCTCGTGACAAGGTAAATATTTTAAAATTTTCTTTGGATACTTTCAGAGAAGTTGAAGTATGAATAATTTCATGAGGAGCAGTTCTACTGATATTAAGCATGCTACATGTAGAAACACTATATTTGGATGAGACCTGAAGACTATTAAAAATAGACCAATTCTATATCAGATACTATGTCATAGTGGGAAGCAGATTCTATGTGACACTATAGGCCCATGGTGGAGATCTTCTTTCGTGTTACTCGACAGACCCACGATACTTGACAGGAGGAATACATTAGCATGGCCATAGGTGAGAAGCACATTTTCTATGACCCGACATTCCCACAGTGGGATGCGGCTTCTGTTTGAACTAGTATAACTATTGTACTAATCAAGGATGAGTGACACATTAGTCCTAGGATAGTGGGAAGCTGTTGTTTTTTGACATGACAGACACACTGTACTCATTGAGGAGGAGTTCTCCAGTTGTTAATGTTCTTTGATGTTATGACTGATGGTCTTAGTTTCCTACTCTAGAATATACCACCAATGATCTGTCATGATTTAAGATCATTCATGGTGATCATGATTTATGGTTTTTTTGGATTTATTTATATTCAATCCTTTGTTTTCGTGGGTCCCTACTGAGTATTTTCTATTCACCCCTGCATGGGTTTCCCCCGCACATGTTGCGTGTGGTTTAGAAGGCTGCCACATTGATAGAGGAATTGGTGGCACAAGACCCTATGGTCCCCAGTGTTACCAAGCTGGTAGGGCATACGTCTATGTCTTCCAGAAGCAACACTATACCTACCCATCAGTGGGTTACCAGGGGATGACTTCCATAGTATATTTTGTATTTCCCAATTTTCTGTTTAGTCTTTTTTTTTGGTTTCTATTCTGGCCCATTTGACATACAATTTTTACATATAATCAGTGGTTGTTTAGTGGATTGCATGATTAAATTTCAAGCTTTGGGACATGGTTGTGTGTGTCCATGTAATCTATAAAATGCCACACAATTGCAGGTTGATGCCTTCAGTGCTAGGCGCTAACCCTTGTCCATCCGTAGGTGGGTTTAGGCTATGTCACAACATGAGCCCTAGGGGATATGTCATGATATAAATATAGATGATTCAATACATACCTATGGAATCACAATGGTTGGATAAAATACTAAATGGGAGAGATTTTAATATTCCTTATATAAGAAATGAGCATGTATTTATGGTGTAATTTGTTATATTTTATATATTATTTATAAAGAAATGGAAGGAAAAAATCTCTCCATCAAGAAAAAGTAGTGGTATATAATTTTCCAAAATCAGTAGTTCCATAGAGGATTTGGATGTCGATACCATGATCTATCACATTCCAGATATCTATCAATATAAGGAGAGACAATATATGTATTACATCTTCAATGCTTTTTTTAAAAATATACATGGAGAGTCTACACCAGCTGGGCATTATGTAGTCCATATAATTGGTTACATTGAATGCTTAGTCATCTTCATGATTAAATTCTCAGTGAGTTGTAGTCATATTTCATTCATTAATGACTACTCGATACAATATCTAGATTTATTATTAATTAAAATATGAGAAATAATTAGAAGAGTACTTTGAAACTTGTTACGTCGATTCATTAAGTAGATATGTATATAGAACGTGATAGACACATTGTCCTTATACTGAATAAGAAAATAAATATCAAGTAAAAGTGGACGATGAACTACAAATAGTCTATAACTAATGATCACTATACCTCCTATAATATGAAGAGCCAAAGGTAGGGCAATGAAAATGAAGAAATATGTATTTTATGTGCAAATTTAGCCCATTATAAGGGGACATGTTACAAAATTAAGGGGAAGATGAAGGTTCATTCATTATGAAGAGAAATAATTCAATAACTACACATTAGGTATTAGATACACAATCTGGGGCAAAAATATATACACAAATTAAGGAACCAAGTAGATTCAGAAAAGCTTTATTGTGGAAAGGTGGATCTGGGATAAGAAAATGGTAAAATGATGGCTGCCCGGTCCATTGGTGACTACTACCCCTCATTGGTAATGACAAATAGTTGTGTTTTAATACATTGTTATTAAGTATCTATGGTTACGAGGAACAAATATTTTTAATCACTCATAGATAAAGAAATGTTTATTTGCATTTTTTAAATTTTAAGATGATTATTTTATAAGGAGAACATATGCAATGGTATGACACATATAAATAATGATATTTATATTTTAACTTATATTAAAAAATTAATGTTAGTTGATAATGTATCAAGTTTTTGTGAATCATTTATTACCCAACCTTATCTTCACCATTTTGGATATGTAAATGTGACGAATTTGAAAATGATATTTCAAGATGGTTATTAGAAATATTTTGATCTCCGTCCAATTGAAATATGTCTTTCTTGTTTACAATTAAAAACAACAAAACCACAATTTTCTGGACATGGCGAAAGGGCCATAGGTCATATATGATTGGTAAACACTAATTTTTCAGGACCATTTATGGTAGAATCTATAGGATGATATTCATAATTTATCAATTTTACATATGAATAGTTTATTTATATATATATATCTAATTTAATAGGTATATGTCTATATCTTTTGATAAATTCAAGGAATTAAAAAATGATGTATAGAATCAACATCGTAGGAAGATAAAGAATCATTGAATATATTGAGGTGGTAAATATCATAACCTTGAGTTCATTGAAATTCACATGATCTTTGGATTAAATCTCAACTCACACCAATTTGTACAACATGGTGGAATGGTGTTAGTGAAATAAGTAATCATACCTTGTTAGGCACGGTAAGATTAATAATGAGTCATGTTTCTCTTCATTATTATTTTGGTGATATGCGTTAAAAAATGTGGCATAAACATTAAATCGAGTTCAAAATATTGTGGAAAAGATATTTCCATTCATCTTATATAGTAGAAGAAATTTTTTTCACATGAATGTTGTTGGGATGAATTTTACAAGTCATTACCAAAACAAAAAACTAGAACCATAGGTCAAAAAGTGTAAATTTCTCAGATATCCATTGGAAACAAAGAGGTACTTCCTATACAACCCGACAAACAAGAGTGTAATTGTTCCTAGAAAATGAGTGTTTCGAGAGAGGGAGAACATCCCCAAAAAAGATAATGGGAGAATGATTGACTTTGATGAAGTGGTTACTCATGATACAAAAGTGTTGGAGGTGGAAAATATTATATATTTCTACATGGAAGAGATAGTTAATGAAACAGAAGTAATGCTTTGAAGAATAAGGCATATAAGATAACCATAGGGATATAGTTTTATAGTCACCAAAGATGGTGAATAATTATTGACTAAAAATTATGAACGTATATTTTCTAAGGATGAAGTAGAATGCTCGAAAGTTGTAATATGGAAATAAAATATGAATTTTGAAATGGATTCCATATATAAGAACATGGATTATGTTCTTGTCGATGAGCCATTTGGTCTAAATCCCAATGGGCAAAATAGGTATTCAATGGAAAAGTGGACATAATGGGTAAATTAAATACATTCAAAGAAAGGATAATGAAAAAACATTTTAAATGTGCTATGGAATTGAAAATGATGATATGTTTTCACTTGTTTCCATGTTTAAATCCATCGTAATTCAATATTCCATAGCATCACAACATGAATATGATATTTTGAAGATAAATGTCAAAACTAAATTCCATAAATGGATCCTTCAAAAAAATTCCATATAGCACATCCAGAAGTGTTTGTGACTCTAGGTGATGCCAAAAGTATTTTCAAGTGGCAGAGTTCCATTTATGGAATCATGTAAAAATCAAGGTAATAGAAACATTTACACGATGAACCCAAAAAAGAATTTGGTTTCCTTAGGAAGAATTGTGAGCAATGTGTCTATAAGATGTTTAGTGGCAATACAGAAGTCATCCCTATAGTATATGTTGATGAAATATTATTTTTTGGAAATGAAATACCAGTCTTGTAGTCTATTAAAGACTAAATAAAAAATTGTTTCTCTATGAAATATATAGATGAGTAATCCGACAATCTAGGGATCTAGATCATTAATGATTGTTCCAAGTGGTTTCATGGACAATATCAATGTATATATATATATCAATCGAATACTAAATATATTTAGTATGGAATAATAAAAGAATGGATTTCTCTAAGGGTCGCACGGTATACATATTTCTATGAAGATGTGTCCCCATAAACAACAAGGTAAAGAGAGAGAGTGTAAGATCCCATATTCATCAGTGATATCATCAATAATGTATGCCATGTTATGTATTAGATATGATGTTTCCTATACATTAAATATGGTAGGATAATATCTTGAATATCCAATAAAAATATTTTGACTACTATTATGTAAATCCTTATGTATCTGAGAAGAACTACATATATGTTCACAGTGTATGGAAGAGACGAGGATCTGGCGATCATGGGTTATACAAATTCTAGTTTTCAAAAAGATCAGAAATATCTGAAGTCATGATCAGGATATTTATTATGTATCAACAGAGGATATGTGAGATGGAAGAATTCAAATAAGCCAGTTATCATTGATATTATAGTAGAGTTTGAGTATATAGTGTATTATGATGGCTCTAATGAATCCATTTGGATTTGAATCCTTTTCCAAGAGCTTGATGGTGTACCTTTCAATAAAAATTACATCACATAGTATTCTGATAATACTATAGTTGAGGATATTGAAAAAGAGAAAATGTCACACCAATAGACAATGAATATATTCCTGAAGTATTACCTCTTGAGATATTATATTTAAAGGTTAAAAACTGTAGTATGAAATTTTCCAAAGGAAGAGAACCTGGTGGACCCCTTGATTAAAGTCCTATCGTAGTAAAATCATTAGTATCATGTGGGATCTACAAGACCTAAGGTTCATAAACGTTTTCTCCTATTAATGATTTAATATGATGGAGTATGTTCACTAAAACTAACTTCTATATAAATAATGAAAACAAGTATTCATTGTTTTGAATATTAACAAATTACTTATCACAGAATTATTATTTTTTCTATGTGACATGTTATGTGATAATTTCCAATGAGTTATTATCGAAGTAAAAGGTAAAAGTGGTTCCCTGCTATTATGAGAAACCAAATGTGGTGTGAAATTATTCTTGAATATAAGGTCATTATATATATGATATAATTTAAGGGACAAAATGATTTATCATATCAATGGTGGAAACTCATGGGACATTGATTCCCCTTATTATATTATTAACCTTAGGTAGTATCAATTAGTATATTATGAAAATGACACCCTCTAGTAGGAACACCATATTTCAATGTGTCATTGGATATTCCTATCTAAAAACATGGAAATGATCCTTATACTATATGATAATTTTTAATGAATATTATGAGTTGTTCACTTTGATATATTGATGATAACCATGGTTACTTATGTTAATGATAATGTACGATATGTTGTGTGTGTCACGAGGAATATTGCATTAATGAATAAGGTAACAACATATTTTCTCTTCTCTTTGATGGAATTTGATATCTCAGGCCCTTTAATGGTTATGATATTTCCTAAATAATTCAATAGCCATGATGTTCAATAGGAAATTTCAATTTCAATGGAATCAACGAAAGAGACATCTAGAACATTGATAGATGGAACCATCAGCCATACCACTTGATTAAAGATATCCTAACAAAAGGATTATAATACAAAATAAGTTCCTATATAGGGTAACATGTTTTTTCAACATTATATTCTATTTCTATGTGTTCATGGTGTGTTTTTAGAAACAAACATTAGACATAAAAGATTCTTTTCCTAATTACACTGAGAAATAGGTGTATAGGGTTAGCTATTATGGGTGTCTAGAATCGATGATAAATAATATATTATTGTTTATTACATAAAACTTGAATGAATAAAATTCTACACATTGTTTTAAAATTATTCATGTTTTCGTGAACACATAAATTATGTCACAAGTTTTTTTATATAATATAATGTGATAAGAATATTTAATAAATGATTATTTGTTATTTTGTATATAATATATATATATATATATATTTTTTATTGGAAAAAATGATATTTATTTAATAAATAAATAGTATTTATTTGATCCATGATAAATATTGTAGAAGAATGTAGGACCAGGATCAAATGGCCGACTGATAAAATAATAAATAATAAATATTATTCTCACAAATAATATTTAATTTTAATGACAAGTTATGTGCATGTTAAGAAATAATGATTATGTTATTATTTTTTTACATAGATTTTTTTGGAGGATTTAATAAATAATTAAGGTAACATGTGAAATTATTCTATTTTAACCCTTGATATTGAGAGACCTAGTATGGTTATTTCCACAATTGAACAATTAATTTTTTTGGGTTGTGAACAATGGTATTGGAGAATTCTCTCATTTAATTTATATCATTCTTATCCAATAACACTTGAAGAATGGAGAGGAATAATCCTCTAGAAAATCAAGGATAAATATTTCGAAGCAATTGTATTAGAGATCAATGGCGGAAGACACAGGCACAACGATCTCCCATTCCAGAACCCGAAGATTTTGTTGGTGACATTTAGTGATTCATGGAGCATATGTGGATCACTAATCAAGTGAATCTTATCATTATTCTTACAATGTGATTATGGTGTATGAAATATCATTTACTAGATCCATAAATGATGCAATAATTCCTTCAAGTTATTTTCATTTAAATAATTAAATTAAAACATTATTTGATGGTCTCCTCTCTCCTCTTCTATTGTGATTCATCTTTTATTTCTTATTTGATTAAATTATGTAGAACATTGTTTTTATTTTCATTTAGATATTGGATTTATCATTGACCACAAAAAAATAAAATTATAGACACCACCCATCACACACATCAATTTTACTAATAACTGACAAGCCAAATGCAGACATAGGGATACGATCATGAAATAATCAATATGATCTATTCCCCATATTCATGATTCGTATTGTAGGGATCTCAGAATAATTCAAGTTTAACTAAATAGAGAAGGATTTTCCCTTGATATATCTTGGCAAATATAACTAAAGATTTTTCTAATTCAAGATCATATGACGAAGATATGGCTGATAGACTATCTAGATGTAGGTAGTGATTAGGGAAAGGAGCCTTCTAGGCTATTAGGAATTGTAGAATAGTAGGGATATTAGCATAATGTGGTAGACTATTTTAACTCTTTCCAGCACCTCCCCTAGGTGGTTCACACCAAGATCAGGGAGTTTGTTGATAGGGATGAGGATAGATGTAGAAAGTGTATACCTATGACCTAGGGGATCCTTGTATAATTAGAGGTATAATATGTGTCTTTCCAAATATATTCACAATACTAATAACCACATATGAATGTATCTCACATTTCTCAACTTATATGGATCATGAATAAGAGATTCTAGTTGAGGCCTTATCTTGAACCACACAATTGGATACATCTACCGAAGGGGACACAACAATAAAAAATTTCCTCAAATAGTTTAGTCTTACTACCAGAGGATGTAGTTTATTGTGTGATCTATTTATATCAGTGATGATACTATATGATGATATCATTGGTATGGACACACTATCGACAATAAATTCCCAGGTGTTCTATTTTGGGAAGTAGATGTAGTGTGTCTGCATTCATTGAATGGTGTTTTCTTTCATTGGTGAGATGGAAAAATAGGAACATAAGAATTGGATCACATAAATTATCATATATATGATTACTGATGATTTGGCTAGTATTACACTTGTATTAATGGATTCTATAGTATTTAAACATCCTATTATGGGTGAAAATTATAGAGACATAATTTACAAGGAACATTCAGGCCAAAATAAAAATAGATAGATAGAATAATTCATTGAAATTAACCTAGGTAATGCCTCAATATCTACTCTAACATATAAGATTCATCCCTTAGATCTTCATAAGCTAAAGATACTGCTATAGGGATTACATGTTAGGGTATTTTTCAGACCCAATGTGACTAAATGGGTATCCCGACTGTTGTTTTCTAGGATGTTGTATGAGATAATATGGTTTATTGCATATTAATTTCACAGAAACTAGGTGATAATGAATAATAATAATATTATAATTTCAATAGTCAATGACATCTTCGAACTGTTTATACGGGTGATATGTTTCGCAAATATAGACGTCTGCTCTAGATACCACCAACCTTACGAGACATCGGTAAATAAAATATTGACTTCCATTATCACTGAACTCATTATGAGTAGATAGTGATGCCTTTTACTGTAATTAATTTTCATGTAGTTTTGATGGGAATCATGAACCATATCATTCATCCTTTATTTGATTGGTTTTTAGTGGTCATCATTGAAGTCAATAAATAATAGTCAGCATCAAAGGAGGATCATGCGAGAAAATAAGGACGACCCTCAAAATAATATGTGATCTCCAGCTTTATGGGATGTTCATGAGGTGTTATAATGGAATTATGGAGTTCCAGTTTCTAATACATGTCAACTTTGATGACGGAGTAGTAGAGGATCCAATCATTAATGAATTAGTTATAGATTGGGATCAACATAAGAGTGTGATGAAGTTATGGAGATTTAATCAATCTGTAATAATCTATCTCATATGTGTGCCCAATTCATATTTGGTATTAGAATTTGACTAAATTTACTTGTAGAATCCCATTATGTTGATAGAATGGTGCACCAATTCTTTCTTAGATATGAAATACAAATTGATGATTTCTTCCTTCTAAGGATTTATTGATTATGGATTTGAGTACACAGTGTTCAATGATGTGTCATGGACCAGAATTATTTGGGTTATGATATTGAGGTAGGCAGTGATATTTTATAGGTATCAGTAGTTGATACATCAAGAGAAGAACTAAATGACCCACGATCTAGAGCTCACTATGATAGAATTTGTCAGGAATGTGTAGTAAAACTACTTTTTTAGGTGAGAGGTTTATCATCTTATTATACAACTTGATTCTCAATTATTTATTCACATATAAGAAAATTAATTTAAAGACGGGGCGAGAACTAGAGTTTTTTTAGGATTGTGACTTAGTAATACACTATACTCCCTGAAAGGAGAACATGATGGAAGATGCTCTATGTAAGAGATATTATTAATATTTGTTGACCAAGGTGTATGATTAGTGAGTGACTTTTTAGATATCCCTTATGGATAATGATGGTGTATCATATCTAAAAATGATGGTTGTTACACCAATACTTGTAAAACTGGTTGGGGAGGAACCACTTTTAGATAGGGATTTGGGGTCCTTATGTGACCAAATATTAATTGGAAATTCTACTAATGTTATTTCTAACGTTAGGGAGCATTCCATCCTTTATAAAGTAATGATGGTAGTACACGTGATGGTTTTTGAGGAGTTTCTAAGTGATATTCATACATCTCTCATGGAAGTACATATAATTGTGTCAAATATGTATCGAGACCTTTGACATTATTTTTGGAGGATATGTATTAAGAGGTGTAAAATTATGTTTCTCTCTAGATGCCTCACTCGTCGACAAGTAAATGATGAACAATATGGAATTGATATTTTTTTATTTTTGGGATCATGAATACCTAATTTTTGTTATGTGGAATTGATATTTTTTTATTTTTGTCTCTCCTCTTTCATAATTTTTACAAAATAGAATTTTGAAAAACATAAAAACTGTCCAATGGTTCAATCCCCTTTTATTATTGGTGAATTTATCCCCCATTTTTTGCATGTTCAACGTTTATATTTCTCAAAATAGTTATTTGATGATTACCTAGATGTAGATTATTGTGAAATTTATCCATAATGAAACGTATCAATACAATGGGTTTAGATTTTGGATCTATGACACAAAAGTGGATCACATTTCTGAAAACAATTGTATGGGATGAAGATGGAGAATTATGTTTCATGATTTAACATGTGGAAATAATTTGGTATGAAGAATGAGTTTTCCAGGTCAGATTTGGTGGCCTAAATCAATCTATTTGTGAAGAAAATTCTTAGTAGGACCCAAACCATGGTATATGGGAGTGATTGATGGGTGGAGAAATGGCATTGTATGTTTGAGTTGAACATGAATGGGAGAAAATATGGGTTATGTAGGGTCTCATGTTACATGGTATGTAGTTTGTTGAATGGATACCATTGGGTACCCATGCTACGACACAATGGTTTATGCATGAAACAAAATATCCCAAGTCATTTGGGAACTGTCACAGACCATGTTAAATTCATGATAATCTAAATGTATCATTCTGAATAATACTTAAGGGGAAGGTCAAAATAGGATACTTATTTGAATAAAAGATATCTGTAGTTCCAAAAATATAATCATGGGTTTCCAAGCCCATAAAAATAGTTTAAAATGATTTATTTTACTCATCAAATATATATTTGGTTGATCTATGGTTTTAGAAATTTTTTATGTCACGATTATATAATTATGATTTTATAAAAGTTATGGTTTTGTAAAAACAATATTTTTCACAATTCAACCAAATATAAAAAATTTATGAAAATTAAAAACTTCTAATATATGATAATTTTTTTCCTAAAATAAAAAATGATCATAATTTTTTGAAATTATTATTATTACTCATTATAAGTAAAACTTATATATTTTATAATAAATATAATTTTTCCAAACACAATATTCAATTTTAAAAATACAAATTACAATAGTAAATATTATAATTAATTAACTAATTTCAATAATTCTGGTTATTAAAATTTATTACAATATATCTAAATTTTATTTAGAAAAATTAATTACTTTTTTGGTAATATTTGTGTGCATTAGAAGTTACTATACATGTCTAATTTATTTCCAAGATAAATACATACTAAAATATCATTGTGGTAGACTCTACCCTCCATAAAAACATTTTTTTCATCAAAACAGGATAAGAATGATAAATAAATGATGAATCACAAGCTTCATTACATCCATAGGAACCCACGGTACTTCATAAATATTATTATTCATCCATGAACGTTAAAAAGATAGGTCACCTTATTTGGAGTACTTTCTCCCTCTCAAATAAAATTTTATGTAGTGTATACATGTAAAAAAATTAATAATCAATATTTATAGCCTATTATTATAGTATATATGAATGGTAAGATATTTACTTATTCAAAGGAGATACATGGAATAAATCATGCTGTTTTTTAATGGTACTATAATATCCCACATATGGTAGGATAAGTCATTTTAATAACTATTAGTATTCAGGAGATATGAAGTAATATTCATATAATATTATATTTAAATGAGTAATTATCGAATTTTTGTAAGTTAAAATAAAAAAATTAATTCCATTATTTTTATTTAAAAAGAAGAAATTATATGAAAATGAGTTTTAGAGAATTTTAAAAAAATATTGTTTTCTAATGAATATCTGAAATATATATATATATTGAAAATTTTATTTTTAAATCAATATATTGAAAAAGTAAAATGATGTTTTAGATTAGTTTTAAATTCTAATTAGTAACATATTAATTTATTTAACTAATTTATTAATTTTTATTGGGTCTTGTACAAGATATTAAAATTGAAACATGTTATACTTATAAAGTTATTTTTAGGGAAAATAAAATATTTCATTGTGTTTTGAAGATTTAATTTAAATTAAATTATTTAAATTATGTTATTTGAATTTTAAAAATTTTATTACATTTTTGAAATTATTGGGTGCAAATATATTAAATAAATCAATTTATTATCACTGTGAATAGTAAACTTAGTAAAAATTCCAACAGTTAAGGGTAAATCAGTCATTAAAGTGGGAAAATAATATGTCATTTATTATGAAATGATATTAAAAATTAAAAATTAAATTGTATGTGTATTTATTTACCATATTCATCTATGGTTAGAATTTATGATCTTTTAGAGCCAATTGTATGACATTAAGGCCTGCTGTTTTATTTAATTAAATGTAAAAGATGTCAGACTACTATCTTCAACATGTATACCATTTTTAATATGTGGTCATACAAAATATAATATATACCATAAATATCATTCTAAAATATAATATAATTTACCTTATCTTTGTAATTTATTTTTAATTTCAAAGGAAAAATAATTATCTTAAATGCTTACATGATAATGAGGTGGTAATTAATAAATTAATTAGAAAACAAAATAAATAATTTGAAAAATATTATTTTAAATATAAGTTGATAATATTAGGGTGATCTATGAATTTTTTATATTACCATGGAATTTATAGGGTATAATAATTATTTTCCAATTTTAACTTGTTTTTTTATTTTTTTTATAGACCATTTAATGTCTAATATAAATTTGAAAATAAAGATATTTTATGGAAATAATATTTTATTAAATTATAAAAATGATATAAACCTTTAATTATAAAAATTCGGATAATGTATATTCCAAAATTCCAGTCTTGATTAATTAATCAATTTTTTCTAATTATTTGTCTCTAGAATAGCCGTAATATATTTTAATATTTTTATAAATTCTAAGAATTTTATTCCATTATCTTATAAATGGGGACCTCTTCGTCTAATTTATTAACACAAAAAACAAATTTTATTCATCCAGTATATTAAAAACTATTTTCCAAGATTCTCAACTCTCATTATAAATGTATTAATTTAGTCATAAAAAGATCCATAATGGTCTTAATGATTTAATCAAAGATGCTTTCACAAGGAATATGTATCATTTTTATCAAGTGTTTCTGCATTATTTTATCCTCCACCTCCCAAAAGTAAGCATAAAAAATTTGAAATAATAAATCATGTATCACAGATATATCTACTTGTCATTGCTTTAGTTTAATGACCTATATTGTTCTCCACATCTATAAAATGGAAAATGAATCCATCATTTATGTGTATGACAAACTACTACCTCGAGAACCAATGTTATTCGTTATCCAGATCCTTTGCTCCAGACTGGTTATAGTAATGGAATTAATGTTTATATATGATATAAATGAAATATTTTTCATTATGATAATATAATTTCTCACTTAATTTGAATTATTTCTATGAAGTGAAAAATGTTAATTTCATTCGTGCATATGAGTGGAATAACATCTCCAAGAGTTGATGTTATGCATTTTTCATCACCACATAATAAGGATGATATATATAAATATATTAAAATAACTATTGTGATTTATATAATTTTATAATCCTTATATTACATTAAAATAATACATATGTTACTTCCATAATGACCATTTAAAAATAAAAACTCTACTCTATTGTGCGTTTAGCCGACCAAAAAAATGATTGTAACATAGTTAATTTTTCATAACCATATTTAATAAACGTATTTAAAATTAATGATAATTTATAATAATGATAATAATTTAATGATTATTATAATGGATATTGTGGTTTAATTACCTCTTTGACCATTTTCATATTACCAAAGTCATCATATTATTATTAACTGAATATCTCAAAGACATCCGAAATGAATGTAAACAATTATGTTATTGCTAAAACATGGTAATAATTTATATTAAAATAATAATAAGAAATCATTATTGATTAATTTTTAATTATAAATTAACATACTTTTATTATTTAGTATGATAAAGGATGTGGATGATGAATCAAAATCGAGGAAAAGGTCTCTTTGACTAAAAAACCTTATTTTAGTTTTTTTAAAGAAGTATATTTAAAATCATTCTCTTTTATGTACATATTTACTTAAATTATTTTTACTAAATTATTAAAATGTGCCTAAATGTTTAAAAATTCTAATTTTATAATTTTTCTCACATATTTTAAAAAAATAATCCTTTATGGTTTTATAAAGGATAAATTCATTTGAAAAATATCCCTTTTGATGTTTCTTTTTTTACTATGTTTAAACGTAATTTATTTAATCTTTTATGAAATGAGAATATTTTCCTACCATTATTAAAGCATAAATTTTTTATGATTTGTTTACAATATGACATGGTAGTGATAAAAGTTTCCATGTATATTCAAGGTAATCATTTAAAATAATTTATTTACATCAAGGAATGTTTTTTTAGAAAGCTTAACTATTTTATGATTATGTTATGGTTCATGGAATTTTTTTGATGATATATGGTTCTATAATATTCAAAATATGGATGGGTCTTTCATATCATTGTAATGTATTGGATAAGTTGGAAATTGACATAGATGGTTATTACGTGTGTAACTACAATAGTAACATCCATGAAAAATCATAAGGGTTATTTTGTTGTAGTTGTAAGGGATAAGTCATATAGTAGCTGTGGGGGTTTCACCAGATGTATGTGTTATAATACTTGATTCCCCTTGTTACATATATCTTATATTAGGCAGGCAATGCTTTTATTTAAATACCATGTTATCATGAGGTATTTTTTTTATTTAATTCTCAATGGAATATATATCTTTCTTATTAAGGCTCAAATTTAAACTTTGTGAAACAATATTCTTGGGTTTTCATTTTTTCATTGATTTCATTATGGGTTTTAATTTTTCCAATAATATTTATCCTGAAATATTTTATTGAATTATTTTGACATATAACGTGATTTCATGTATATGAAAACTTTTGTTACGTTCGATATGATTATTTTAAAAATGGAAAATTTTAATAAGTATATTTGGATTAATACATTCATCATTATGGTATTCCCCTTACTATGTTGTTGTGATCATAAAATTTTTAAAATGGTTTTTGAAGGGTCTATGGGAGTGTAAGGTCAAGGATGAGGAATTTCTTAAAATTTTTATTATTTATCATGAATATCAATCATGTTTTAATTTTAAAACATTTGTTTTATAGAAAAACGTTACATTATAGAGTTGTTTCACATGTAATGGATACTTTTAAATTTTAAACATCATTGATAATTCTCTAAAACTATAAACCTAAATGATTATTGGGAATGAATGAAAGATAGTTATAGTATAATATTACTATAAATATTTAATTATTATGTTCTGGTCCCTATAATCATCCTCAAATCAAGTTTTATACAAGTTTATAGGTTAAGATAATTTTAATATCATACCCTTGAAACATATTACATTATGATTAAGTATAAATGATATAGAATTTGAAGATTACCTTGTTGAATCTACTAAAATATTTTTTTTCATAATAGCTTTTCAAAGACTAAATAGGGGTACTATGAGGGTAATTAATCAAGAGTATAACAAACTTCTAAATCTGTATCCCAGAATGGTAGGTATTATAACATAACTATTTTATTCTACGATGCATTAGTTGACTCAAGATAAAAATGGTGGTGGAATCTGTGCTAGATAAAATCTAGATCTATGAAGAAGTAATAAGTTAATTGTAGATCATTTGATGAGGCACACCTTCAATTATTTAGTGGATATTTTAACCCAAGGGTATGTTAGGGGGGGTAAAATACCAAGAAATGATATATGATGTCATGGGATGTTTAAATCATTAAATTTTTTATTCTTGAAATTTTTTAGTTTCAAGATATAGACAACTAGTGGTCTTTAATTGTCAAAAATACCAAGGAAATAGATGAGATTGATATCCTATAATGTGATGAATATTATAATCAATTTTTTGATATATTTTCCTATGGTAGTTAAACTTTGGATAAAAATGAAATTCTAGTGTTTGAAATAAAAGAATGATGATTCAGTGGCCACATAAAAAGATAATATCACTCAATTGAAAAGTATTATTCTATATTATTTATATGTTATTGATAGTAAAATCAATAATATTTACTCAGTATTTAGGAAAATGTATATAAGGTAATTGATTTCCCATGAATTTAAATGTTATGAGAAACATGTTCGATGTGTTAAGAGTGGATAAATTCATTTTTCCATTGATCATGTATTTTATAAAAACTACTATTAGAAAAGGTACATATGTAAATCCATGTGAAAGAACCAGTCAAACAAATCTAATGGTAGGAAAATACAGTATCTGGTTTGTGGGATGTTTTGTAAAAATAACCATAGAGAATGACTTGTCATTTTTAGGAAGTTTTTCTACTATAGTAAATTAGGACATATGGATGAGGATTGTAATGAAAAAGATCATGGTTTGGTAAATAAAATTATAAAAGGCATTTTATAATGTGTATTAAATGTGGTGGGATATTATTATATGAACATATTTTCCTAAATAAGTAACATAATAATGGAAAAAGGTTTTTTGCAATCCAAAAGGTGTGTTGAATTATCTTCAAACTACTTTAACAGATATTCGGACATCAAAAATAATATATCATGTAATTTGGGTTTTTATTTAGATTATACTATTATATTTTTAATTTATGGTCTACACCTTATTTAATATTTGATAACTATTCTGGTAAATTCGAAATTAAGCCTCAATAATTGTAACCCTTACACTATTTAAACACACAAGGGGAATTATTTATTAAATAATAAATTACAAAAATATTTGTATTGTTGTCTTCATAAGGAAAATAAATGAAATCCATGTTTTATTTCCACAGGTATCATTTAATTTAATTCTAGGTATGGATTGGATTTTTGTTTACCATGTTCTGATTGATTATAGAGATAAATAATTTTATTAGAAATATTCTTAGTTTTTTTACAAGAAAGAACCTATAACATTGTCAAAATATAATGAGGTCGAGATAGTATTATAATATATAGATGAATGGAACCATTGATATATTTTTTAAAACAAGGGATGAGTTCAGAATAATGACATGTTAGTTGTTAATGAATACATGTAATTTTTTCCTAAGGGGTTTCCTCGTGTAATTCCTGATCAAGGGGTTGAAATTACGGTGACGTAGTCATAAATTCTATACACATTTCCAAACCTTATTATTGAATAGAAAATGTATAACTTTTGGATTTGAAAAATAAATTTCATGATTTTTTAGTTGAATGTTTTATTCGACCATGATCTTAAACATTGAGTAATCGTTTTTTTAAAATGAAAGAGGGTTTTAGGTGGATTATCATTTATTATAGAGAATTCAATAACATCACAATTATGAATATTTATCAATTTTCTCTTATATATTATTTGTTTGATCATCACCAAGGAGCATAGTACATTTCAAAGATTGACCCTAGGTTGGGTAACCATCAACTATAGGTGAAGGTTAATGGAATTATAAAAATAGTATTCTATTGTAGATATGACCATTATGAGTTTGTATTTATGCCCTTTGGTTTAAATACTATTGATGTTGTAGTTATGGATCAAATGAGTAGATTATTTCATGATTACTTGGATTAGTTAATCATTATTTTTATTTATTATATTCTTGTTTACTTAAAATTTTAACATGATCATGTATTTTTTTGTATTGTTTTACAGAACCTTAATTAATAGAAGTTATATCATTAATTTAAAATATTTAATATCTAGTAACAAAAAATTTCTTTCCATGGGAACAATGTTTATAAATATTTAATTTCTATTGAACTTACTAAATTGGTTATTCAATATTATCCAATACTATCATGTGTCACAATGATTTATAGTTTTCCTGGTCTTGATGGTTAGTAAATGTTGTTTGTTGAAAAATTTTCTCAGTTTTCAATACCACCAAATAAGTTACCTATAGATGGGATTAAATTTATATATAAAATTTAATGTGATGATTTTATTATCAATATTTAAATACAAGACTAGTGAATACTCCATTGTGGGCCCTACAATCAAGGAATAATAATTTTTTTCATCAATATCAATGCTCTATTTAATTGAATTGGTTTTATTATAAAGTATAACAATCATGTAATTGGTTACGATTCATGGAAAATTAAACCTCATGAATTAAATAATCATAATATTGATTTCAAATTCACTATTTTGGTATTTAATTAAAAATTTGGAGTCATCATTTATTTTAAGAAAAGTGTAAAATATATATTGATCATAACTTTTTGAATTATATATTTGTATAGATGGATTTGAACATGAGGTATAGATAATGGTTGGAACTGATAAGTTATTATCATTTAACGATCAATTACCATCCTCAAAAAGAAAAAAAAGTGGAATATTCCTTGAGTCCAAAACGTCATGCATCAGTAACAATGATACATGTGGAATAAGAAATATTGATTAATTATTTGATAAATTTTTTCCTAGAATTTTTTTTGTAGAAAATTCCATTATTTTGTTTTATGTGTCATTTTAAATGACTTTGTCAAATAGAATTAAGTATTCTCATGAAGAAGACCATAAAATTCATAAAATGGTAATATATTTTAATAATGGCATGTTCCATGAGTTTAATATTTACATGGAATGGTTTTGAGACATGGAATGAGATTATGTGTACATTGTCATTCTCTATATATGATTGAATTGTTAGGTTAAGATAATTTTTATCCATTTTCAATTCATATTGGATGTTATAAGATGTATATAATTACTTTGGAATATTACTGGTGGGGTTGAATAAAAAGATACGTTGATTATTTTACCGTGAAATGTTTGACATTTCAGTAGGTTAAATAATAATGATAATTACTAAAGGGGATACATCCAAATTTTCATATTCATAGTGGAAATGGGATAATGTATCCTTATATTTCATGTTTGGACAAAAAACATCCCATGATAACAAAGAAAGGTTCATTATTTTTGATAGACATACAAAATATTCACATTTCTTTCATATATGAGACATTATGTCTTTAGATCAACATTTTTGACTGTACCTCAAGGATAGATTTAGGATTAATATACATATAATATCTATTTTATCATACCATGATACAATGTTCACATCACTATTTTTGAAAATGAATTCATAAGATGTTGGGTATTTAATTAAAATACCCTATTTGATATCATCATCAATTACATGGATTGTAAAAATGAATAATTCAAAAAATATGAGATTTCTTCATGATTGTTCAATTAAATTGATCAACATATTTCTATAGTTGAGTTTTCTTAAAATAAATTTTTTTATTACAATTCATAGATGAAACTTTTCGGGGAATCATATGAAAGGGGGTTTTGAACGCTCTTTTTTGGGATAATGTTGGTGAAAGGATTTTAATGGGACCAAAATTCACAGAGTGAGGGTATGGGAAAATGAAAATTAGTCAGCAATATATGATGATATATTAGAATATATATAAAATTTTATAGATAATAAGAGTAAAGACATTACATTGATGTTGGATGATCTTCTTTTTTCACAAAATATCACCAGGAAAATGTGTATTGTGCTTTCATACGAAGGTAATGTTATGTCCATAGTTCATTGGACCATATTAAATCATGGAGAATGTTGGATTAGATTCCTAATGAGGGGAATTTTCTATGATTTATTCCCATGAACATAATAGTTTTCAAACTTTTATGTTATGAATGTTTGTTATAGATTCACATCATGTCATGTGCCCTATTTAATTTAGATTGAATAAAAATTATAATGAGGACTGTCTTGGTTATATTCATGACCGTAGAGAGAAAGTATAGTGGAAAAAGGTTATTCCCCATGGTATGGGTTTTTGGAGGAACTATATGGTAGTATAAAAAACATGAGAATCCTAAAATTCTATGATGTAATGTAATACAAAATTAATTAATAGGGTGTCAAATTTAGAGGGTGTTATTTCCAAGGTCGGGGAATGTGAAAACCGAGGTATTGATAAAATAAATCATTTTCAAATTCATTATTATTCTTGAACTATATGGTCATATACTCATCGGATTTTTTTCCAAATCATAAATTTAAATTAATATAATTTAATATTGAAAAAATTTACTAGATTTTTTAAATGTTTTTCTCAAAATATTCATAGAATGAATTTTTAAAAAATGTACTCAAGTATTGAATTTTCATGGATATTGAAAATAAATATTTTTACTAAAAACTATATTTTATATCACTATATTTACATGTTCAAATTATATTTTGGCTTTTTTTAAATATTAATTTCCCAATTTTTAGTTAATTTCTTTTCAATTATGGTTTTTATAATAGGTTTTTTACTTCAATTTAGTGTACACATACATTTAATTTAAAATTGTATTTATCTGAAAAAAATTCATGTGTTTTTCCAAAATAATTTATACAATATTAATAAATATATATTATTTTATATTTAAGAATTCGATTTCATAATTAGAATCACTGGTTAAAAATTCATTAAATATCCCTGTTTAAATTTTTTGTCAATTTTTATTATAACCTTAGTAAATTTTGGTACCACTGTTAAGGGAAAATCGTGTAATTATGGGAAATAATAATTATTTTTTATGTATAATAAAATTACCAAAATACATTATCATTTATATTGGATGATATTTCTCGATGATAATAATATATGGTTCAAATGTATGTCCCATTGGAACCACAATATTGACATTAGTTCCCTTATATTTATTTATTTAAAGAATTGTCCATCATATCACTCTACTGTTTTTAATAAGTATAATTTATTTCATCTATGGATACAGAAAAGATAAGTTTGAACATAATTTTTTTTTAAATTATAATAGCTTTACCTCATGGATAATTTTATTTATGGTTTAGTGAAGAAATAATTATGTAAATTCATAGACAATTACAATGTAGTAATAATAAAATTAATGGCAAAGTAAAATAAATGATATTAAAAATATTTTATTAAATATAATTTAAAATAATTAATGTGATCAATTTGTTCCGTATATTAAAATTACTTTTTTAGGTTATAATAGATTTATTGGTTTTAATTTGGTTTTTTTTTATGTTTTAATTTCCATGTAATGACTAGTATGTAATATAACAATAATGATATTTTATAGAATTATTATTTAATTAAATTATTAAAAAATCATAAAAATTATAAATAAGAACAATTTGAATAATATGTTGTCCAAAATATCATCCCATATTCTTTTATAGTCCATTTGGAAGCTTTTGAATCTACAATAATCTTATTATATTTAAATAGTTTAATAAATTCTAGAAGTGCCCCTCCCATATATTATTAAATATAACTGCTTTTATTACTACCAATACCCAATTTGGTTCATCCATGATATTACAAAATATATTAATTGAATCCCTACCATTGTTTTAAATTATTTAGGTAACACATAAAACCATCATTAGTGGTCTTATGGTGTTAATCAAATGTGGGTTTCTAATGAAGTGGGATATGTTTTAATCATGGTTTTCTATTTGATTTCTTCATCTAACTCTAAAAAATAATCCTCATCCATGATAAAATAATAAATCTAGTATTTTCCACATAGAAGGATTTTTTTTGTTTAATGATCGATATATATCTCAACTTATATCTACAGTTAATGGAATTCATCGTTCGTGTGTACGACAAATTACAACATCACGAACTGATGAAATTCATTTCCCAAAATCATCTATCAAGTCTGGTTATAAGGATGTAATTAAATATTATATATGATAATCAAGAAATTTTTATCATTTTTTAGAATACAATTTTTCACTTAAATTCCAACATTTGAATGCACATAAAAATGATAATGTTGTTCGTACGTATGTATGGACTACCACCTCTATAAATGAATGTGATTAATTTTTCACCACCACATAACATGGAAGATATATATGAATATATATAAATATATGTATTATATATTAAATATAATTATAAATCAATAATCTTAAAATAATCTTACCATCCTTCCATAATTATCATTGATAAATCAAATTGTTACTCAGGTGTATGTACGACCTATCGTCTCTATGCTTATATTGTAGTTCATTCTTCCTAACCATAATATATTTAAGTATTTAAATATAATTTATTTTTAATATAATAATTATTACAAGATTCATCTTTTGAAGGTGGTGGAATGAAAACCTCTTTGACTATTATTGAATTAGATAAGTCATCTTTTACATATGAAACGAATATCTTCAACACATACAATAAGAACTTATATAATAAAGTAATTATTATAACATGGTAATATGAGATATCAAAGAAATAATAAAAAATAATCAACGGTTAGTAATAATGTTTAAAAATAATATAATTTTTTTATTCAAAATTATTGTGGACAAGTGTCATGAATCAAAATCAAGGTAATGGAATCTTTAATTAAAAAACCATCTTTTAAAATGTTTTAAATAATTATTTTATAAGTACATCTATTTCATGTACATGTTTTTAAAACTAATTTAATGACTGTATTTATCTTAGTAGGAATGTTTTGGAACGTAAGTTTCTAATTTCTATGGTATGTTTCAAAAAGGAACCTTTTTATGTGTTATATAAGGGATTTGTTTTACAAAAAATACATTGTTAATGTTTCATTTTTACTAAATTCAAATGGAACGTTTTGACCATATATGATAAGATTAGATTTTCCACATTCATTATGACATTTTTTTTATATCGTCATTAAATAATATTACATGGTTATTTTCAATGAATACATTTTACAATGTATATGTATAATGGCCATTAAAAAATTTCAATTTTAACATGGAATTTTTTTATTAAACAATTTTTGGTTTTTGATTATGTTATAGTTCTTGGGAATTAGTTATATTTATTTAAAGATTTTTCTATAAACCACATACATGGGGTACATGATATCCCTCCAATGCATGCTGTATTTTGTTTATGCCCTTGTTTTTTATTCCATGTATTGCAATGATGGTTTTATCGTAGCATAATAGGGATGGTTATTTTAGCGTATTTTTGAAATGATTAACAAATTTTCCAATATATTTTATAATGTGTGATGTGTTTTTATAAAAATTATATCTTTTCCAGTGGTAATGTATTTGGTTTGTGATCAATGGAAGGAATATATTACTTCTTAAGGCAGTATAATGTGTCTTTTTGAAAACAATTTTAGTATTTTTTTCATTTTTTTCAAATAATCCATTTTGGGTTTTAAAACATCCAGTAATATTTCACATGAAATGTTATATGTAATTATTTATAAAAAATTATTTATTTTTGTGTATGAAAACATTTTTTTCCCATGATTTTTTTAAAAGGAAAATATGTATAAGTTTTTATGTAATAATAAATTCATCATTATTTTATTTCCCTTATTGATATTTTTTTATTATCCCAGGATTTAAAATTCATTAATATGATTTTTGGTAGTGTAAAAATAATTATGCCGTATTTTTTAGTATTATGATGATTTAACTTGAATGAAATCATTTTTAATTTTAATGACATTTTTATGGAAAAATGATACTTTATTGAAGAGTTCAACATGTAAATATGGGTTTACTATGTTAAAGATTCCCTAATTCCCTAAAAATAAAACCATAAAATATCTTTTTTCAGGGAAACATATTCATCTTCCAAATCTTATAATTTCACCATTGACAATATACAACTCTATAATATTCATTACCTTTATTTTGATCTCCATATATTTCATCAAATAATCCTTAATATTCACATTCATAGATGATTTAATAGTGATTCTTGTAGAATTGGATTCATTCCATTTAATTATAATTTTGTGTTCTATATTCTATAAATTTTTATGTATTATATTATTTTCAACAATCATCATGGAAAATTAATCTCAACCCTTCAACCTTAGGTTTGCATCAAACTTATTCACCTTTACTTGGTGGTAATGTATCATTCATTAATAAAATTTAATCAACTCCAACCATCACCATTGTAACATGTTAAAATTCATTTTTTGAACAAATTGTATAATATTTTATTATATGTATATATATAACACCATTCCAAATTCAAATAATTGCTTTATATTTTTTACAATAATATTACAATTCTTAGATCTAAATAATCATTCAAACAATTTGTATCATGAATCTAAAATTTATATAAGGAGTACACTATGAATTCCCATATATCAAGAGAAATATCACTGTCCATTATATCATGCTGAAATGTATATCATAATCCCTTAAACAATGAAAAGAAATTTCAGTACTTGGGAACTGATAAAAATTCCATTTTAATCATTTAATTTTTCTTCTTATTCATTTACACAGAGTATCTTATCTCCATTCTATGAAAATATGGCTACTATAATTTATATCCATAATTTATTTTAAACAAATAGTTGATATTATCGTACATATCCATGAAAAATATATATCCTAGTCATAGTGGTTATCATGGGACATTGGTTAATAACCTCTAATTTTGTAATATTCAAATGTATATACTCAGATGGTGTTACATGAAACAATAATATTACATTATATATACATAATCAACTCTTGTAAATTTTTTCATAAAACTAATACTTTTTGTTGGCCTACAAGATAGTTATAAAATGAACTTTATGCCCATTCTCAATCTCCCAATATATGAAAATATCATCTATATTGAATACCATCAATTGATTAAATTTCTATATAAATTCAACATTCATCATATAGATTATGATATCGGGGGAATTTTTTAGTCTTAATTCCACCACTGAAGAATAATAGTGTTCCAACCATGCATAGATATTTGTCATATGAATATACACTATTTCTTCCATATTTGATAGTATCTATATAAGTGGTCAATCATTCTGATTAATCAATACAAATAGAGTTTTTAAAAAAATTCCATCAATATATGTTCAATGATACCTTTTTTTTATATTGATCTTGTAATACTCATGATAACAATTGTAGATACGCATTGACCCATCTTTATTCTAAATAAAAAGAACATGTTTACCATATAGAGAATTTATAGGGAACATGAATCCATTATCAGTATTCTATTTTAGTTTCACATTTTATTATGTCATTTCAAATAGGGACATTCATTAGGGATTATTCGATATAGGCATAACCCCACGAAAGAATTATATTAAAATCATAACATCCTGATTTGGGGGAAGGCTAAGAAATTCTCCATGAAGTACATCAATATAGAATAATTCTATTTCAATATTATAAATTCCATAATACTTTTCATCTATTTTAGTTAGATATACTTCATGAGTTGGTATTAGGACCCATATAACGAATAATATTTTATTATGGATTTAATATTCATATTTTCAGAAATAGATGATCATTGGTTTACATAGGATGTAAAATGTAAAATCAATTTTATTTAAATCATTATGAGATATATATATAGATCTAATATATTATCTAATAGAAATAATATTTTTAATCAGAGAGAAAAATTAGACTTGTGGTGAGAATATTCCCAAAATATTCTATATAAGGGGAGTAATATACATGATATTCAAACAAAATACCATTTAAAATATTCATATAGAGATAAATATCTAATCATATAATTTGTGATGTGATACCCCCATAAAATTATCAATGTTGAATATCGATTGTAGATATATAATCAATTAATATATTTTAAATTCTAGAGTTAATAGTAAGTAAAACTTTTACCAAACTGATCATGTAACCCAATTCATTAGTTTTAATCCCATTAACATTATAATTTAGTTCATGTCAGAATGCATATAAAACTTATAGATGGAATTATCTCTTATATTCATGCACTAGTTAGTTTAATTTATTCAATCCGTACAGATTTACCATTGATGTGTGGGTGGAATTTTTTGTTGATCTTTAATTTCATCAATATAAATGATATATATTTTCATGTATCTTTGAAATTCATGCTCTTAATGAATTTCATTTACACTTTTTACATCTTTACATGTTTTATAAATTTAAATCCCATCCTGATTTTTTCCAATTGTTTTGTAAAAATTAATATTCATTTTCTATAATAGATGTGTATTATTTTTTCAATTTCATCCAAACTCCATGAATCTATTTTTTCTCAAAAATGGTGTAAAAAATGGCTATCTCTAATATTTATTTAATAATCTTCATATCATCAAATGAGTTCATCATAACTACATAATATTATTATAGAATGTTTATTTTAGATTCACTTAATTATGTGACTAAATAATAGATAATTTTTTTATTCATGGACAATGATGAAACCAAAATCCTAGGAATAATATCCTTTATAATGTTCCTTATATATACCACTGGATTCATTACAATATAACTTCAATTCAAAGAATTTATTCTTTGTATTAGTTTGAATATTTTAAAGGAAATTCTTACTAAAAAATACATTGATAAACTCATATTAATTCAAGGAGTCAATTTCATCCTCTTTATTTGCATTCATGAGTGAGTACACCATTATACATATTCACGTTCCAAATGATAAATATTTAAATAAAAAATCTCATGTTATAATTATTTTATAAGAACATACAATATATATAAACATTATTCATTCCTCCCAACAAAGATGACAAGAGGAACTACTAAAGGATGGTAGATGGTACCTCATAAAAGACATAATGGTGAGTTTTAGTTTCCATTGGTTATTGAAAAATATATAACGATTCAAACTATAATATATATCTTGAGAGATATGGTGAGTATTTCCACATGAATATTCTTTCAATCCCATATGAATTTTTTTTCAAATAAGGATGATCGATGTATTAGCTTCCATATTCATTGTTTCTATGATTCCCCTTAGTTTCATCCATTGACTAAAGCAAAGATAGAAAATCTAAGTTTAAATAAATATTAATCAGAATAATATATAACATTACAAGGAAAAACACTCATAATATGTCCGAAATTAAGATACCACATTTCAACCAATGAAATTTTAGGATCATCCTATAACCGTTTTACTCTTGGTTATTGTTGGTTATACTCCGTTTTTTTTATAAAATTATGAACATAGATAACTAAAAAATATATTTAAAAAAGAAATTATACCTAATAAATGAGTACATTAATATTCCATCATTCTATATGAAAATTTAATTCATTTCATAATAATTCCTTCTCGAAGGCTATATAGGTTTTTTGTTTTTGGATATTAGAGAAATAATATTCTAATCTTTGAACACATATAATCAACTCCAATTATCATTCTTCACACATGTACCACATATAGAAATATCTTAAAAAATAACTTTCATCGTAATACATGTAAATATAATGTTAATAAAGGGTGATCTTAGATGAATATTTTAGGTGTAAAAATAAGATATAATGACCAAGGAATAGAAGTGTGAAAATGTTGAGAAAATGGGTTTAAGAAAAATACCACAACAAGAAATAGTTATCCGCAATAAGTCATAGATCATAAATCATGAATAATTACATAATTTATTATTGAAATAGAATAAATATGTCATTGTTTGGTTAAATATCCATCATCATCAATAATTCATGAGAGAATTATATATACATAATAATATTGAATCATATTGTTTCATATACCAACAAGTAATAAATAATTTACATTGTTGTGAATAATTGTAAAGACAATAATCACATTGTGGCCGTACTCCCATATCATGTGGTGTTTTCCTAGTCTCTATCATGTATTTAATTATGATAAAATACATTTCCCAAGGCATTATATGATAGTATAATTCTAGATCACATGTCCCAATATTGAAAAATTCGTTTAGGTGTTTGGGTTCACTACTCATCACCAATCATCCAAATATATATGGAATTTTAAAAATGAACTAGAGGGAGATATAATTATTATCCAAACTGTAGAAAATTAAATTAATAAATATGTGTTCTATAAAGACATTCAAATATTAATAAATTCTTTATATATTATTTAATCCTTGGGAATGATGTTTGTTTACCGAATAAATCATTAAAATATCATCATATGACATCTAGATAATGATTATTGATGGTATATTTAGATACTGAAGCCATTATATCATATGAACTAAAAAAACATTGTGATATAAATGATAAATCAGGTTTACCAACTAATATGAATTCTAATTTTAATATTAGGAAGAAATATACAATTCAATTGGATATTTTTAAATGTAAAATTTGAATAACTATATAGGTAGTATTTTCATTAAAACAATTAACCTATAAATGTTTATCAATAGAAAATAATAGTCTTGATTGTGGGAAATTACAGTCGATTGGTAAAAATTAAGAAAAAACATTTAACGAAAATATAATCAAAATAAACACTACTCATATAGAAAACATAAAATAAATTCATTCTTAAAAAATTTTATAATAAGTTAATTATAGATTAATAAAACCTTAAAACCCCTTTGTAAATTATATAATAATTATCAATAAACAATTTATTGAACATTTATATAGAGGAAACTGATCCATTCCCTAAAATAATATATAAAGTTGATTTCTCATATATGATTTCTTTTTTGTTTATTATTTAACCAGAGGGAAATAAAATTTCAAGAATATATTAAAACAAGAAATAAAACTAGTCTATAACAAAATGAATAAAATTTATGAGAACATATACATTCAATTATTGAAAATTATATATACACATTATTAATCTTGATTAAAAGTGTTATTAGAAGATAAACAATTTCTTCGAAATCCCACTTTTTCAGAAATAATGTAATATCATGTATAAAGAATTTAAAATTAGTATAAATATATCTTAAAACATTCTATATATTTTTGATAATATTTCAATCATAACTAATTTATTCTTTCCAATTTCATATTATTTAATTTTTGGAATGAATATTTTCTGTTAATTTTTCTATTTTATATGGATGTTTGTACACAATTATTTCAATTATTGAACCTTGGTCACGGTTACATAATATCCAGAACATTAATATTTTATTAAGTATCATATATACTATTGAATGCACTTTTTGAACCATCCAAGTATACGGTGTGGAAAATGATATTAATCAATCATAGAGTTGGTAATATACAAGTATAAATTAAAAAAGTTATTAATTTTTAGTGGATGGAAGGGAAAAAATGTAGAAAATGATTTACATTTTAGGAATAAAAATTACATCATATATATTAAATTTATTAATTAATTTTTTTATAACCATATTTTTAATGAAGTCAGGAAAAAATGGAACTTGATGCTCATTAAGTCCATTTTCTACACATACGTAAGAAAGGAATTTTAATTTTACATTGAATGGAATTGAGGTACAAAATCGATGTTATATCTACATAATTTCATTTCATAATATTAATGATTCTAATGTATTTCTATTTGAATGAGTATAATAAAATTGTAGGAGATGAAGAGAAATTAAAATTGAATAACTCAGATAATATAATTACATTATCATTTCATATCCTCATTTAGGATTATTATATAGCTTCCATATGTTATCCATTTTGATAGAGAAAACCACTAGATCATGGGAACAAGTGTTGGGAATGGATTTGGGATGATCATGGTCAATATAATGTTCGGAATATAAGTGAGTAATTGAGGAGCATAGAGGTCCTTCTATATGTGAGTGGAGTGAAAACCTTTTAAATACTCATAACATTAAAATAATCAAATTATATTCATTAGGGTAGTGTTTTACCCGTAAATAAATTAAAATATATGATGGGTGTATAAATCCACTTAAACCATAAAATAATTTAAAAATTGTCGTTATATATTATGTATTATCCCTTTTAAGACCCAAATTATCACATTTCATCATTTACTATGATTTGTTAACTTTTTCCAATCAAATTATTATATAAGACTAAAGATAAGGTGATCCTTTTTTAAAAAATTTATTATTATGATTCCACTTATGAAATCCATTTTATAAGATTTAGTTTCTTTATATAGTCAAAATATATTTTATTATAAATACACATAACACAAAAATCAATAATTTTTAAAGACATTATTTTAAGCATAAAAATTAATTTACCCCAAAATCGCGTATAGAGTTTTTCCTCATGAATTTTATTTTTTATTTGGATAAAATTAATATTTTTAGGAAATTAAAACAAGTGGAATTAAAATTAAATCTATTTTAATACTTTATTAATGTTAGAGGATCAAATTGTTTTTATTAGATTAAAATATAATTTACATTCCAAAAAGTTAATAATGATTTTCTAAATCCAGCATAATATTTTTAAATGAGTATTATATATACATTAACATATAAATTATAGATTCAATGGTTTAATATATTTTTGGGTCAATATTATATCACAATGATGTCATGAAAACTGTGGTATTAGTAAAAAAACTTTTCCAATAATTACCCAAAAATCTTTTATTTCAGAAAAACCTCAAAAAGACACCGTAAGAAAATATTTACATGTTTAATAAAAAATTTGAGGTCCTTTTTTCAATAAAAACTCTAAAATATTTTAAATAAAATATAATTAAAATTGAAAAAAAAATCATATTTTACATAAATTATAAATTTTTTATAGAAAATAATAATATAGTACTTCATAATTTTACTGTAACACCCCAATATTTCAAAGAATGTTATTTCTTCAAAGTAATTCAATAACTTGCACTACACACATCACCGAGTTCAAGCGCACCACAACGATCCAAAATAGCAGTTCAAAAGCTGTTATGAATAGTATTAACTAAATATTGAACTATATATAATCCTTATAATTTTAGAATCCATATTATGAGTTTCTTAAACATAATTTAAGAACTAATTCATTTTTTTCAGATAAAAGAAGTATTATTAAAAAATGCACTTTTACATCCTTTTAATGGTAAACCCTTTATAAATCCAATTTTTCGAAATTTTATGTATTCAATTTGACAAAATAAACTTCTTCTTTATAATTGGGACATAAGAATTTATTTTCAATAAATTTTAGGTGTTTTTATTATAACTTTCATATTTGAGTGAATATTGAAAAATAATATATTTTAACTGAAAACAACTTTATTAATCAAAATAAGTTATAGTGTTAAATTATAAATTTTAATGATTTGGAAGTATAAATAGATTATATATTTACCATTTAATCCAATTCTAGTCATTTTATGTAATTTCACTTTGATATTGGATATAAAGAAGTGTCAATCTTTTGAAAGATATTGTTTCTAAAAAATACACCTTTTGGTTTTGACAACGGGAATTAATTTTAAATTGATAAATGAAACATCTATGTTTTGAATTTGGTAAAATAGACTTCATTTTTGGATTCAGAATATTGAAATTATCCTAGAATTAATTTTGGTACTTTCTTGAAAACCTTTAAGTTTTGCTGAAGAGTGAAAAAACACAGAGTTATCGTTTAAAACCGAATTTTTATTTAAATAATTATTTATTTTAATTAAATTTATTCTAGGTCAAAATATATATATAATACATATATATTTTCAATGTAATTCATTGGATTCAGTTTATAAAAATTATAGATATATAACAATTTTATTGAACTTTTCACCGTCTTTTTGCCACCTCATAGGAGAAATTGCAAAATAACATAAAACATAATTTTACCACTTCTGTGAGTTGAATTTACAAATCCAAGAGAAACGGTAAATATCAAGGAGTAAAATGAGGTTCAATAAGATAAATTTTTTTTTTGAATAGTAACTTTTTAATTTTATTTAACACAGTTAAAAGTAAATATGGTAATTAACAGTTAAAATGATATTATTATAACCCTAAAACATGTCCTAATTCTATTGGATAAGTTTAATTCCTCCAAGAACAACCTTAGTAATAAAATATGACCCATTAGGTCCACTTGGATTGGATGACGACATTTATTATTATTTTATTTAATGTAGAGTAAATAGAGTTAAAATCAATGTTTAATAACTGAACCATTTTTAATATAGGGTTATACATAAGATAAATTCTACTATAAAAATTCATTATAAACATAAAAATATTTACTACATAATTCTATTTTATTTATAATTTTTAGATATTAATTAATTAAATATATTAATGAAAAAATGATGATGTAGTAATAACCTTATTAATGAACGAATCAAATAAATGTTATTATAAATATTAAAATTAATATATTTTCAACGTTTTTTTCAAATACAAGAATTTTCTAGATGAATATGACATGTTATTATTGGTTGAAGGTATTTTTTTAAAGTATTCATGTTGTTATTATTTTAACAAAAAACAAATACCAAATAGTGTCAAAATTGACATAAAATTGTTTTTAAATAAAATATTATATTATTAAATGATATAATGGTCCTAAAAATCCAAGGGTCTGCCAAAAGACTTATATATAAATATATATGACATTAATGAACCAGTTGGGGTTCTATTGGAAATATAGAGTATGTTCATTAACCATATATTGTAATAATACAAGATGCTACGGTAAAAGTTAAATTATTTAACATAGATTTATATCTAAATGATAAGGTTAAAATGGTAACCTAAATTTATCTAAAATCTACTGGTTTCATAAATTTAGACCCATAACCACCCTATAATCGAAATAAGTCACTTTGGAGCCATTATAAACCGAATTTGAATTTATTATAAAATAATATTTTATATTTTTCCATAGGTTCCCCTCAACCCTCTTATAAAAGGGACCTTTCTCTTAAATTCAGACCTCCAAATCCATTTGTCTAGGGAAAATCCTAACAAATATCCTCCCAACTATCCTACCCACATCCTAGAGGTATTACTTTGTCCATAAAGCCAACCTAAGGATCCCTTTTGTTCAAATAAAAAGGAAGAACCTGAAGAAGAGGAAATGATTTCACCACCCTTTTTCAGGTTCTCTCATTCATCCACTTACTATTTCTTTGTTATTTCTATTCTAAAATAATAACTCCAGTATATTATATATACTGTGATGTTATTATAAATATGGAATAACTATATTCATTATTTTATCTATCTTATGAATGATAATGTCATCATGCGTGTGTACGCACGACTTACCGTCTCCATGTCGTGGTGTAATTTTTTATTCAACACTGTGTTATTTGGGCGTATATAATGATGAGTAATATGTATCTAAATAATGAAAATAATGTGATTATTTCTCTGAAAAATTAATATACCATCCAATTCAACACCTTTAAGGAAATGATATTGTCGCTCGTGCGTACGTACGGATTACCGTCTCCACGATGCAATGGGATTCATTTCCACGTTCAGCATTCATCGACCATTATACAGATATATATTACTAATAAGTATGTAATAAAAGAAATAATAATTATACTGGATATATATATATATATTTATATATATATATGTACTAACATATATATTAATCACTTATTTCCATTCAATATGATATGAAAACTAAAACAGTGTTTATGTGTACGTACGGACTATCGTAACCTTAAACGGTGTTTTTCATTTCACACATATATATCTATTATACATATTTATATTATAAATATATATGATATATAAATCATATTTTAAATTCTGTAATTATTTAAATCTTAGTCTAGGTGATACAATCAAGAGTAAAAATTTAAAACACGTATGATAAAGAAATAAATGATTACCTGAAATATTAATTTAACATTGAAATTATTATTAAATGGGTATTATAAAGTCATAAAATAATCATTTATGATATCATAAATATTAATGTGGTTCTGTTACAATTTAATAACATACTACGATCATCATACAGAAGGATAAACGTACCCTCAACTAAAGGAAACTGCAAGTTAAGAGTTAATTTCACAATTTCTTTATTATCTAATGTTGTTTTTCTCATAAGTATCTACTAGGACATATTTATCATCCATTTCCATGTTTCATAAAATATTTTTCAAAGTGATTATTTTAAGGGAAATTTTAATGAAACATCATTTTAATTGTTTTAATGATTTATTCTTCTAAATCATTATCATTAATGTCCTTATTTTCAAAATGGTTTTAAGGATTTATATAAATGGACATGATTGTTTTAAAATGTTAATTACTTTCGAAATTTCCAATGTGGTATTGGAAAATTTGATTAAAAATTTTATTTAAATTTCAACCTTTTTAAATTGTGTTCCATTAAAATGTTTTCATGAAAAATGGATATTTCTCTCAAAGAGTTTTACAAATCATTTTCATCTAGGTCAAAATACTTTAATTTTTTTTATTCTTGTTTGAAGTTGATTTATTATGATACAAATCTTCCATATTTTATTGATGGTTTTGTGATATGTTTGACTGTGGATGTGTTATTTTTATACCATTCATGGTTTATGGGTAAAAAATTGACATTTCATATTCCATTTTTAATATGAATGTTTATGTTATGCTTAAACCTTTTCATATGAGAAATGGATTGGACTTAGTAAGTGAAAGGTGTAACAGGCTATAGCTCCTCAATTCATTGGTAGGTCTTATGAGAGAAAACTGTGTCTTGGCACAAGGCCTTGAGAAAATATTATTTTTATTCTTGGCACAAGTCCTTGACTATGTGGTTATGATAGTCTGGCATTATGCATTCCATCATTATAAAATTTTTTATTGATATTGCATGTGATTATTCGACTAGTATAATATCCATGTGAATAAGTAAATGTCATTTTTTATTGTATCATTTCCGTATGATACTGAAGTTGAAGTTTTAAAAGGATTTTGTTTTAGTCTTATACATTGCCTTAAATGTTTATGCTTATCTATGAGTGTTTCCACTATATTGTTAGCCTTAATAAGCATATTAGATCACCCCTTTCTATGTTTTAATTTTCTCAGCATTCCAATAAGTGTATTATTAATGATAAGCAGGGTTAAGCTAGGGGATTAAAGGAATTATCAAAGGATCATTTATGTTATGTTTTATTTTCTAAAGGGTAACGTAACATCCATGTATGTGATCTATTTTCCTAGACATCTAAATTGATTGGTCTTTCAGGACTTGATTCCTTGTAATAATGAAAATGTATAAAAGTAATGCACTGACATTGGGTAACTGTGGTCGGGGCGTTTCAGTCGGTATCAGATGAAGTTTAGAAATAACCTTGGAAACTAGATTTAGAAAATCATTTATTAGAGCACATTACCATAATATAAACATTATCGATTAGTATTGAAGAATATCCTATAATTTTGGTAATGTAGAGATTTTGTGAGTTTTCCAAGAAAATGCATCCCTGTCTGGATACGAGTAGGTAGAGGGGGCTTTGTCACAGATGTACCTAGGGGTAAAACCCAAAAACACCTCTATAAGCTAGACTCGAATGGGAACTAGTGAACGATAATGGGCCTTGATCCACTCTTGGTTACGACACTCCCGGGGAATATGCTTTGGATAATTCTTATTTTCATTACAAATCATTATGAAAGATTTCCGAGTATATATCTCCTCAAATAAAATATTTTTATGGATTATATCCATAAAATTTTCAATTTATGTAGGTATTTGACAAGATTGGAATTATTCATTGCAATTCATAAACTGACCTAGTGAATGCCATTATATAGAAATATCGCCCAGTAGAAAGAATGTGAACTCCATCAATATGTATGATCCAAAGAGTAAGAAGGATCATATATTTTACAGTCTTATGCCATCATTTATAAGAGAAATAGTCTACCATGTACTTTCAACATATAAAAAAATAGTATGTTGTGTTAATAATATAAGTAAATAATTCTCTGAGTCCTATGGATTTGAAGGGATGCAAGAGAATAAAAGGATGGAAGACTGAAAGATAGATAAAGGGAAGAGGGAAAAGTATGATTTTCCAATGTGCGATAAATTTGGAATAGATCGCCTTAGTAAATGATAGATAGGAATGAAATTTTGTTATAAGTGTCGAGAAAAGGGACACCAAGTACATGATTTCAAGGGTAAGAAAATGTTTTCAAATGTAAAATGCTTTATCTGCGAGGTGTTGATACACTAGGTGAATCAATGTACAATTCATAATAGTATACCACAAATGATGTTATTGGATAATAATCAAGTTATGATACTATCTCGGATGAAGAGGAATGACTATTGATCTTATGTTGTTATTTTAGAATTATTTCATTTTAGTGTTGTATCAACAGTATAATGGTTACATGAATTATAGGGATAAATAAGGATTGTAATGCAGTACTATTATATTGAGGATTTGAGATTATATGGTTCTATGAAAAGTGACTTAATAGTAAGCTACACTTTTTGGAATATAATTTTATGATGGAATGGTAATCCTTAATATGGTCCTAATAATGAGGTAGTGATTTTGGAATAAGAGACGGTTGATTTTTGAAATTCAGGATGTTACGGTGTTGTAAAAAAATACATGATGAAGGCATTCACTTGTTATTACCTGGCAAAATGGAACCTCATTATGTTTAACTTCCCTATAAATTTTGGACTGAGAGTTTGGATATATGTATTTTGGATAAATATAAAGGCTGGAATGGATTATGTTTGAAATTGGATACTATTGTTAATGTTATTTTTGGATTTCCATAAAAAGGACAACCCGGATGTTGGGAGGAAACCCGTCGCATCTGGAAAGGCTACGAGGCTTGAACCCTCAACTGAAGGGAGATAAGGGTGTATCACCTATAACTAACCCACGTGATGTCCTGTATTGAATAATGTAGTTTTTTTAATGTGTCTGGTAGATGAATTATAAATTCATTTTTTTGATCCCTAAACAAATAGGATTAATAGAATATATTTTTTATGTTCTATTATCTTTTAGAGTGAAACATGAGTTTTTGGTAGAAATTAGTTGAAGGATGAAAATATACTTGTCAAGTATATATATACATATATATATATATACATATATATTCTTCTTATTTTATGGATAAATTAATTATTAAACATTAGGGAAGGGATCTCAAAACCAAAAATGTGTTCTCTTAATACCTTACGTTTTGTTGAACTGATGGTATTTTAAATAATTATAGTTTAGTGGATTTGAGGACCATAATACTACAGTTGATTGTGATTGATGACTTCAACCAATCCCTATAAATATTTACATTTTTCACCAATTCTGTGTCTCTAATTTCCACCAATGTTCTCCTAATCGAGATCATAATTTGGTGGTGACTTTTTCATTCCACTTTTTCTCTTATTAAGACTATATTTTACTAACCCAATTTCCGATGTGGGTTTTCCCACAAAGGTATTTTCTATTTTCAAAGTTTTATTTTCAAAGAACAATTTAAAATTATGAGGATTAAATTTATTGAAGGTGGAAGAAGGTAAAACCCCAAGATTTCAAAGTACATTATTTGTTCAATTTAATTCAATAACTTGCACTATACGCAACACCGAGTTCAAGTGCACCACAACTTACCAAACTGGACGTTGAAAAGAGGTTATGAATAGTATTAACTAAATTCTGAATGATATATAGTCCTTATATTTTTTTAATCCATATTATGAGTTTCTTAGACATAATGTAAGAACTAATTCATTTTTTCCGATAAAAGAAGTATTTTTCAAAAATGCACTTTTAACGCCTTTTAATGGTGAACCCTTTATAAATACAAAATTTTAAACTTTTATATATTAAATTTGATAAAATAAACTACTTCTTTAGAATCTGGACATATGAATTTAGTTTCAGTAAAATTTTTGTGTTTTCTCATAACATTCATATTTGGGTGAATAGTGAAGTATACTACATTATATCAGAAAACAACATTTTAAATCTAAATAATTTATAGTGTTAAATAATAAAATTTAATGGTTTTAAAGTATAAATAGATTATATTTTTACCATTTAATCCAATGCTGGTCATTTTATGTAATTTCACTTTGATATTGGACATAAAGAAGTGTCAATCTTTTGATATATATTGTTTTAAAAAAATACTCCTTTGGGTTTTGACAACAGGAATTAATTTTAAATTAATAAATACAAATTCTATGTGTATAATTTGGTAAAATAGACTTCATTTTTGTCTTCGGAATATCAAAGTTATCATAGGTTGAATTTTTGGTATTTTTCCTGAAAACGTTCACTTTTTTATGAATAGTGAAGAAACACTGAGTTATCATTTAAAACCGAATTTTTATTTAAATAATCATTTATATTATTTAAATTTATTTTAGGTCAAAATATATACATAATACCAATATATTTTTAATGTAATTCATTGGAGTCAGTTTATAATAATTTTAGATATGTAAAAATTTTATTGAACTCTGTGAGTTGAATTTCAAAACTCTGAGAGACGCGGTTAATATCAAGTAGTAAAATTTTGTTCAATAAGATAAAAATAATTTTTGGTGAAGAGTAAATTTTTTCTTCTATTTACCGTGGTTAAAAGTAAATAGGTTAATTACGGGTAAAATAATATTATTATTACCCTAACACATGTACTAATTCTATTAGATAAGTATAATTCGACCAAAAACAATCTTAGAAATAAAATATTATGCTTTAGGTCCACTTGGATTTTATTAAGACATTTACTGTTATTTTATTTAAAGAATAGTTAAAAGAGTTAAAATCAATGTTTAATAACTAAACCATTTTCAATATAGGGTACTAAATAAGATAAATTCGCCTATACATATTCATTAGAAAGAAAAAAATATTTCCTACATAATTGTATTTTATTTATAATTTTTTGAGATTAAATAATTAAATATATTAATGACACAATGATGATGCAATAATTATCTTATTAAGGAAAGAATCAAATAAATTGTATTATAAATATTTAAATAAATATATTTTCAATGTTTTTATCATATCTGTGAATTTTCTTTATGAATATTACATGTTGGGATTGATTAATTTTTTTTTGAAGTAATCATGATTTTATTATTTTAACAAAAAACAAATACAAAATTATGTAAAAATTGACATAAAATAGTTTATAAAACAAATATTATATTACTAATTGATATAATGGTCCTAAAATTATAAGGTTCCGAAAAAAGGAGTTATATAATAATATATATGACATTAATGAACCAATTGCGGTTCGATTGGCAGTATATAGTAATTTTATTAACCATATAGTGTAATAATACATGAAGACACAGTAAAGGTGAAATTATTTAACTTAGAGTTAAATCTAAATGATATGGTTAAAATGACAACCTAAATTTGTTTAAAAACTATTGGTTGCATAGATTTAGAACCATACCCACCCTAGAATTGAAATAAGAAACTTTGGATCCATCAATGATTGAATTTTTAATTTATTATAAAATAATATTTTACGTTTTTTCAAATGTTCCCCTCACACCTCTTATAAGAGGGCACTACCCCTTCTCTCAAATTCACACCTCCAAAGCAATTTGGCTTAGCCAAACGCTGACCAAATACCCTCCCAACTATCCTAAACTCATCCTAGTGTACTTCCTTTGGTCATAAATTCATCCTATGGAGCCCTTTTGATCAAATCGAAATGAAGAACCCGAAGAAGAGGAAATGATTTCACCACCCTCTTTCAGGTTTTCTTATTCTTCCACTTTCTCTTTCATTGTTGTTTCCATTATAAAATAATAACAGAAGTAACATATATATAATATTATGTTATTATAAATATTTAACAACTATATTTATTATTATATCCATCTTATAAATGATAATGTCACAATGCGTGCGTACGTACGACTTACCGTCCCCACGCCGTGGTGTAATTTTTTATTTAACACTATGTCATTTGGATGGATATAATGATGAGTAATATGTATATAAACAATGAAAATAACATGCTAATGTCTCTGTAAAATTAATATACCATCCAATTCCACACCTTTAAGGAAATTATATTGTCGCTCGTGCGTATATATGAATTACCGTCTCCACGATGCGACGAGATTCATTTCCACGTTCACCATTCATCGACGATTATAAAAATATATATTTGTAAAAATTATGTAATATACGACTTAATAATGACACTAGAGACATATATATTTATATATATATATATATATGTACATACATATATCTTATTCACTTATTTTCATTCAATACGATATGAAAACAGAAACAACGTTTATGCGTACGTACGGACTACCGTCTCCATAAACGTTGTTTTTAATTTTATATATACATCTATTATGAATATTTATATTATCAATATATATTATATATAAATCATGTTTTATATTATGGAATTTCATAAATCTTGTTCTAGGTGATACAATCAAGAGTAACAAGTTAAAACATGTATGATAAAGAAAGCGATTATTACTCGAAATATTAATTTAACATGGAAATTATTATTAAATGGGTAGTATATAGTCATAAATGAATAATGTATGATATCATAAATATCAATATGGTTCTGTTATAATTTAATAACATACTACGATATTCATACAAGAGTTTAAACGTACCCTCAACTAAAGGAATGTTCAAGGTAAGGGTTAATTCCAAAATCTCTTTATTATCTGAGGTTGTTTTTCATGTAAGTATATACTGGGACATATTAATTATCCTAGTCAATGTTTCATAAAATAGTTTTAAATGGGATTATTTTAAGGTAATTTTTAATAAAAAATCATTTTAAATGTTTTAAAGATTTCTTCTTCTAAACCATTCTCATTAATATCCATCTTTTCAAAATGGTTTTAAAGATTTATTTAAATGGACATGAATGTTATAAAATTTCAATTACATTCAAAAGTTTCAAAGGGGTATGAGACTCTTTGGTTCAAAAATGTATTTAAATTTCCTCCTTTCTAAATTGTGTGACTTTTACTTTTTTTCATGAAAAAGGGATATTTCTCTAAAATAGTTTTACAAATCATTTTCATCTATGTCAAAATCCTTTTATGGATTTTAAACTTGTTTGAAGTTGATTTATTATGATACAAATCTTCCATATTGTATTGCAGGTTTTGTAACATGTTTGATTGTGGATGTGTTATTTTTATACAATTCATGGTTTATGGGTAATGTATTGACATTTCTTATGCCAGTTTTTATATGAATGTTTATGTTATGTTTAAACATTTTCATATGAGGAATGTATTGGACTTAGTAAGTGACAGGTGAATCCCACTATATCTCCTTGATGCATCTGTAGGACTCATTAGACAAACCAGTGTCTTGGCACAAGTCCTTAACAAAATCTTATTTTTAGTCTTGGCACAAGGCCTTGACTACGTGGTTATGATAGCCTGGAATTATGCATTCCATCATTATGAAAGTGTCTATTGATATTGTATATGATTATTCGACTAGTAGAATATCCATGGGAATTAGTAAATGGAATTATTTTATTGTATCTATTCTATATTATGCTGAAGTTTAAGATTTAAAAGGATTTTGTTTTAGTCATATAAATTTCCTTAAATTTTATGCTTATTTATTAATGTTTCAACTATATTGTTATCCTTACTGAGCATCTTAGCTCACCCATTTATATGTTTTATGTTTGGAAGGATTCTAAGAAGTGTATTATGATTTTCAAGCAAGGTTAATCTAGGGGATTGAAGGCATTCTCAACAGATCATTTATGTTGTGTTTTATATTCAAATGTGTAATTTAATGTCCATTTATGTAATCTATTTTCCCAGACTGCTAAACTGATTGGACATTCGGGACATGATTCCTTGTAATCGTGTAAATGTACTAAAATAATGCACTGACTCTGGGTAACTAGGGTCAGGGCGTTACAATTACATATTTTATTTTTTTAATTTTCACACCCCAACCATGGAAATCCTTTTATATTATTAATTTAATTGATTTGGACCCTTTGGATGATAATCAAGTTGAATACTGATTTAGATTTTTGAGTTTTGAATGTTCCTGTGTTAGTTTTTTTTTGAAGAGTTGGATTCATATGTTTGGAAGTATGAGGAACATAGTTAGAAAATTTTAAAGTGAAACTATGTGGCCTCACCCAAGTAACTGTTAAATTAGGGTTTGGAGCTTGTGGGATTGTGTACTACCTACACATGGTCAGAGATACCATGTGTCACACACTGCGGTATGGTTCTAGAATCAGGAACTGTCCTTTTGCATGGTTAGTCCACAGTTTCAGAAGTCATGTTTGTAACACCCCGACCCCAGTTACCCAGAGTCGGTGCATTATTACATAACATTGGCATGAACACAAAAGATCAAGTCTTGAAATACTGATTAGTTTAGTAGCCTTGGAAACACTAGATACATTCATAAGTCTTACATTACATCATAATGTAAAACAAAACTAAAACAACATATTGTCTTCAAATCCCCTCATACTATCCCTGCAGGTCATTCTTAATATACTTCTTCACATCCTGGAAAAATGAATACATTGGAAGGGGTGAGATCAGATGCTCAGTAAGGATGAAAATATTGCAGAAGATTTCATAAATAAACATAAACATTTAATGGAATGTATAATTAAAACAAAATCCTTTTAAACTTGAACTTTATCATAATATTGTAAAAGTAAAATGAAATAATTCCATTTACTTATTCACATGGATATTATACTAGTCGAATAATCACATGCAATATCAATAACCACTTTCATAATGATGGAATGCATAATGCCAGACTATCATAACCATGTAGACAAGGCCTCATTCCAAGACTACAAATAAGTTTTTATCAAGGCCTCGTGCCAAGACACTAGTTTTTCTCATTAGACCTACCGATTCATCGAGGAGCTATAGCGGGCTCCACCTGTCACTTATTAAGTCCAATGCATTCGTTATATGAAATGGTTTGAACATATCCTAAACTATCACATAATCGTATCACATAAAACATGCATAAAGAAAACATAACATTTCCACATTTCAATCACAAGATATCAATACAACACATTGATATAATAAAAACATTATCAATACCATTTTCAATACCAAAATAAAAGAAAAGTAAAACATGGTATTTATTTTTCATTTAAAAAAAATTTATGGCTTGTAGAGGAAGCCGAAACTCAAATAATGGTCACGGCGGCGAAGAAGTCGTTGTCTCCGCACTCATACGACAAGAAAAACATTCATTTTTTTCATTTAGTAAAACTCTTCGTATAAATAGATTCCTTTTGAATAAACTTAAATGTCAAAGGGGTTTATACACCATATAAAAGAAATTTGTGTATAAAACAAAATATGCCTCAATAAAAGAGGATTGAGACGAAGTCCTTACTAATATCATTTTTAAATAAAATAGATCTATTATGTGTATTCACTATAAGTAAACAAAAACAAGGTACAAATACAAGATAGAACATAATAATATCATGACATAATTTGAAAGTATGAGATTAACCCAAAGAACAAAAATTGGGTTAAGAAGTTCCCATACCTCGTGTCCGACTTGACTCAAGCATTATTTAACCTCCTGAATAATTAACTAGTGTCAATTTATAATTTATTAAGAAACTTTTTCATGTTTATTATTCCTTTTAAATCACTTATTACCATTTTATGAACATTATGTAATTATTTATGTTAATAACGGTCATTTTGTCGATCTTTGGTACTTGAGTCAGAAATAAACTTCTTATAATTACAAGTTGTTCATGTGGTAAATTATCCTTTATCTCCAGAATTATATTCATGATGTAGATAAAATATATATAATATATATCCAGTATATTCATTCATTCATAATATTATGTAACATTTAGAGATATGAAATGAAATTCATCGTTCATGGAGACGGTAAGCCGTACGTACGCATGAACACTACTTTCATTTATATTTCATATTTAATGGAATGAAATCATAATTATATAAAGTTATATTATAATTACAGTATAATATCATATATAATATCATTTACTACATCCTTTATACATCCCTCATATGGCATTAATGATTCAAATCACTTTGAGGGGGCGGTAGTCCGCACTTCATAAAATGAAATTATGATGTTTACCAATAATGGGAATCATAATGGTATTCCATAAATGTGAAATTCAGAAGCATAAGAAAAACATAAACATAATATATATCATATATATATATAGTTAAATTTTAATGGACACCATGACAGGTGTTAAAATAAGATTGAACAATCATCGTTTCGTGAGTCAGAAAATCGCCAACCACAGAAACAGTGTGTTCTCTAACCATTAGATGAAGGTGTGTGTAAGTGTAAATCCAATCCTTCTCATAAAAACATCATATTATATTGATGATACTTTTTTTGTTACAAAATAAATGAATAAAAAGTGTTTAAGGGGTAGGAGATGAAAAATAAAACAAAATAACATAAGAGAAGAAATTACCTTGAAATCGGGTAACTCTTTTTGATTTTAGCCAAAGGCTTACTTTTGAAGAATTATTCCCAAAGTGAGACTTATAGGAGTAATAGAGGGAAGTTCAGAGAGTACTTTTGAAGATTTTGGCCGATCCAAATGGCTTTTAAGCTGTGAATAAGGTGGTATAGTTGGGGGCCTTTTATGAGAAGAGAGTAGGGGAAATCATGGAATGTAATGAAATGTTACATTATTATGAAGTAATTTTCCAATTGCAAAGGTCCCAAAATTAAATATTTCTAGGATAAGGTGATAATGGATCGAAATATACTCATAAAATAGGTTTTTTACAAGTGTAAGTTATAGATTTTACATTGTCATTTCATTTTATTTAAATCGTTAATTAAGGATGTAATTGCTGCATCATCATGGTGTCATTAAAATATTAATTTATTTAATGTATAAAAATTATATAAAAAATATCATGATGTTTGAAATCTTTTTATATTTCCAATGAACATTTATAGTCTAAAATATAACTTATATAACCCCATGTAATAATTATTTTAGTAAAGCAACACATGTTTGTGACAATTTTATTTTTACTTTAAATAAAAACTTATTAATGTCATTTTATTACCCAAGTGGCTCCATGGGTTTCCCAAGTTGACCCAAGGATTTTCTTGGTTGTCCATGACTCATCCAATAAGGGTAGGACAAGTTTGAAGATATTTCCATATTTTTATAATATCATTTTTACCTTAACATTCTCTAATTACCTTTAATCGCGATTAATAAAACTTAAAAGTTACTATTCTCAAAAAATTATTTTATTCCCATTGAACCAGATTTTTCTTCTTAATGACAACCATGTATGTCGGATTTTGGAAAATCAAATAACAGAAGTGGTAATGTTTCATTTATATGAAAAATTAGTTTTTGAACTACCACTAAGTGGTTTCACTATTAATCAAAAATTGAAGTTTTTCAGAAAAAATCAAAAATTCACCCTTAGATATATTTGATATTCCTAATTCAAAAATGATGTCTATTTTAAAAAATTCAAAACATATAAGTTGATTAGATTAATTTAATAATTAATTCCCGTTGTTACAACAAATAACGTGTTTTTAAGATTCAATATATATCAAAAGTTTGACAATTTTTTATATCCAATTTCAAAGTGAAATTAATTCTAGTGACCACCATTGGATGAAATGGTATAAATATATTCTAATTATAATTTAAAACAACTAAATAGTATAATTTATCACTATAAATTATTTTGATTAAAAAATTTGTTTTTATGTCTTTTCTCAATTCATAGAAAATTGGATGTTCTCCAAAAATTACAAAAAATTAAACTTAGGATAATTTTGATATTCCGAATAAAAAAATGAAGTCCATTTTGAAATATAAAATTTATATAATTTCAAAACGTGGGTATTACTATTCATAATAGCTACTTTGATTGGTCACGGTGTGTTAGAACTCAAGGATTCATACAACACACGCTGCTCTATTATTCAAAGAGAGGAGTACCATGGAAGCTTGGGGTGTTACATTCTCCCCTCCTTCAATAAGTTGCATCCTCACAATTCGAAATTTCTCTTTTAAACTAAAAGGTTGAAAATATAAAATACGTTTGTGGAAAACCCACATCAGAAATAAGTTTAATAAAAATATAACTTTTAAAATAAAGAAAGAGAAGTACAATGGTCACCCGAGATAGCCAATACTAGGATTCTATGAAAACATGGATATTGAGGAAAAAACCATCAAGGTCTGATGGAGAGTTGTATGAAACAGGATTAGAAGAAAGTTTAACTACAAGAATATCAAAAACTTTTGATTGGTTAAACGATCATTTATTCCCCAGTAGGAAAAGTTGACCGACAATGTTTTTGTTTTAAGTTACCTTTCATAAAGTTGAGTAATTTATTTAAGAGATTTACTAAAAATGTAAGGAAATATACATACTTTTCATGATGACTTTCATTCATTAATAAATTTCGACCACAAACCCATATTTCACACAAAAAGTTAATAGAATTCAAAAATATTATATTTATTCTAATCATACATGGTTCCAAATATTAATCCATACCATTTAGATTAGGAAATATATTTTGTAATAACCAGGGACTTCCTGTAGGCTAGTGGTAGGTAATAAAGTCATGTCACACTGTGGTTGTGGGTTTTATTCCTACAGATTTGTCTGATGTGATGGGTAATCCCCCGACCTGCAGGTTGTCCTTTTCCTAAAAATATTCCAAAAATAATCTTCAAAAAAATTTAACCATAAAAAATACAATCCAAAGTTTAATTTCATACATTCCAACCTTTATAATTATCTAAAATACTTCTGTCCAGACATTCTCTAAAAGGTCTTTAAATTCCAAAATCAATTGTAACATTAGATTCCCAAAAAAAAGTAAAGTTTCTCTTATTGTCACATACTAAAAATATGATTACCTTCGTCATATTAAAACCTTAATAAAAACAACAAGTACTGCAGTACAATCCTTATATATATCACATTATTCTTATAATCAGAATATAATCCTTGAGTCCAAAAGAACCAATACATTAATTATTCCACTTAAACTGTAGTAACATCATAAGATTTTCCATGATCCCTTGGCATTTTATGAGGTAATTTTTCCTAACACTTAGGACAATCATTTTCATAATGCCCCATTTCTCTACAATTGTAGAATTCAATATTGATAGCCTCTTTCATTAGCTTGCAATCACGAGCCCGGTGACCTTTTTCTCCACATTTATAACAAACTCCCATTCCATTTAGGCAAGTACCGGGGTGATTCTTCCCTCAATTATCACATAATGAAAAATCATTCTTTCCCTTTTTCCCTTTATCTATCTCTTGTTCCATCGTTCTCTTCTTATCTTTCTTTACTTTGTTTTCATAAGACTTATATTATTCCTTTTCTATCTTGATAGCACACGAGACTATATCTTCGTATGTTGAGAAACATTTTGATACTAAAGCTCGACAGAGAAATGGTTTTAACCCATCAAAGAAACGATCAATCTTACTTCTTAGGTTACGTATATAATCTTCCGCATGCCCCGCTAACCTTTTAAGTTGGCATCACACTTTGCGACATTCTCATCCACCTTTTGTCTCAGAATCAGAAATTGCCTTTCCATATCTTTTCGATGGTCACGAGGGAAGTATTTTTCTAAGAAAATACCATTGTACTCTCTCCATTACATACTTGATACTTCTTCATCATCCCTAATGTTTTGAATCAGTGACCACCATTGATCAGCATCTCCAGGGAGGCGGTAAACTTCCATGACAACCTTCTCTATTTCGCTACACCCCAAGGCATGGAATATTTTATCTAAAGAGTTTATCCATTGATCAGATACTAATGGATTTGTACCCCCATTAAATGTTGGCGGTTGTTGCCTCATGAAGCCGTCTAACATTGATCCTCCACGTTTTGGATTAGGGTGCTCCATACGAGTAAGGTTATTATTCAAAACCTGAGTGAGTTGTCCCAGTATGGTGATAAGTTGATCAGCACCAGTTGTATCTCCAGCTCCACGATAAGATTCTTGAGAAAGAGGAAAATCCCTACATGGAGTGCGTGCATTGATACAGTTTACATTCCTCCCACTAGGCACCATTTCTAAACAATGGCATAAACTAGATCAATTTATGAATCAAAATACATAATTCCATACTTGTAACTTAAAATAAATTGAACAGTTTATGGTTATAATCTGTAATCATAAAAAAAATTCTTCGAGGAAGTATATACTCATAAACCTTTCATAATGGTTTGTAATTAAAATTAGAATTATCCTAAGCATATCCCCCAGGAGTGTCTTAACCATGAGTGAAGCAAGGCCCGTTGTCGTGCACCTGTTCCCATTCGAGTCTAGATCAATGCATTGTTTTCGGGTTTTACCCCTAGGTACATCTGTGCCAGAGCCTCCTCTACCTGCTCGTATCCAGAGATGGATTTATTGCCCGGAAAACTCACAAAAATCTCTATAATACCAAAATTCTTGGAAGTTATTCTATACTAATCCTCAATGTCTATCTTAGTTCTATGTGCTCAAATCAGAGTTTAACTAAATCTAGCTTCCAGGGTCAGTACTAAACTACCTCTGATACCAACTATAATGCCCCGACCCAAGTTATCCAGAGTCGGTGAATTATTACGTAACATTGGAATGATCACAAAAGATGAATCTCGAATGACCGATTAGTTTAGTAGCCTTGGAAACACTAGATACATTCATATGTCTTACATTACATCAAAAAGTAAAAAAAACTACAACAACATCTTGTCTTAATATCCCCTCATACTATCCCTGCAAGTCATTCTTAATATACTTCTTCACTTCCGGGAAAAATTAAAACATTGGAATGTGTGAGATCAGATGCTCAGTAAGGATAAAAATTTTGCGGAAACATTCATAAATAAACATAAACATTTAAGGCAATTTATAACTAAAACAAAATCCTTTTAAACATGAAATTACGAATAATATGGAAAAAGTAAAATGAAATAATTCCATTTATTTATTCACATGGATATTCTACTAGTCGAATAATCACATGCAATATTAGTAACCTCTTTCATAATGATGGAATGCATAATGCCAAACTATCATAACCACGTAGCCAAGGTCTCGTTCTAAGACTACAAATAAGATTTTTTCAAGGCCTCGTGCCAAGACACTAGTTTGTCTCATGAGACCTACCGATGCATTGAGGAGATATAGTGGGCTCCACCCATCACTTATTAAGTCCAATGCATTCCTTATATGAAAAGTATTAAACATATCATAAACCATAACATAATTGTGTCACATAAAACCTACATAAAGTAAACATAACATTTCCACATTTCAATCACAAGATATTAATACAACACATTGATATAATAAAAACATTATCAAAACCATTTTCAATACCAAAATAAAAGAATAGTAAAACAATGAATTTATTTTTCATTTAAAAAAATTATGGCTTGTAGGGGAAGCCGAAACTAAAATAATGGTCATGGTGGAATAGAAGTTATTTTCTCCGCATACGTACGATAAGAAAAGCATTCCTTTTTGTTGTTTATTAAAATTCTTCGTATAAAAAGATTCCTTTTGAATAAACGTAAAAGTCAAAGGGGTTTATACACCGTATAAAAGATATTTGTGTATAAAACAAAATATGCCTCAATGAAAGGAGATTGAGACGAAGTCCTTAAAAAGATCATTTTTAAATAAAATTGATCTATTATGTGTATTCATTATAAGTACACATAAAGAAAGATCAAATACAAGATAGGACATAATAATATCATGAAATAATTTGAATGAAGGAGATTAACCCAAAGAGAAAAAATAGGCTTAAGAAGTTCCCTTACCTCGTGTCCGACTTGACTCTACCGTTATTTAAACTCTTGAATAATAAACTAAAGTTAATTTATAATTACATAAGAACCTTTTTCATGTTTATTATTTCTTTTATATCACTTATTATCAAGTTATGAACATTATTTAATTATTTATGTTAATAACGGTTGTTTTGTCGATCTTTGGTACTTGAGTCAAAAATAAACTACTTATAATTACATGTTTCTCATGTGGTAAAATACCCATTATATATGGAATTATATTCCTGATTTAGATATCACATATATCATATATATCCAGTATATACATTCATTCATAATATTACATTACATTTAGAGTTATGAAACGAAATACACCGTTCATGGAGACGGTAAGCCGTACGTACGCATGAACGCTACTTTCATTTCTATTTCCTATTTGATAGAATGAAATCATAATGATAAATGTATATTATAATTCTCGTATAATATCATATATAATATCATTTACTCCATCATTTATACATCCCACATATGGCAATAACGATTCAAATCACTTTGAGGGGGCGGTAGTCTGCACTTCCTAAAATGAAATTATCGTGTTTACCCATAATGGAAATCATAAAGGTATACCATAATAGAGAAATACAGAAGAATAAGGAAAACATAAACATAATATATATCATATATAAATATAGTGACATCTAAATGGCCACCATGAGAGGTGTTAAACGATGATTGAACAATCATCGTTTTGTAAGGTAGAAATTCGCCAACCACAAAAACAATATGTTCTTTAACCATTAGACGAAGGTTTGTGTAAGTGTAAATCAAATCCTTCTCATCAAAACATCCTAGTATATTTTAGATACTGTTTCTATTACAAAAGAAAGGAATAAACAGAGTTTAAGGGGTTGGAGAAGCAAAATAAAACACAATAACATAAGAGAATACATTACCTTAACATCGGGTAAATCTTTTTGATTTGAGCCAAAGGCCTCCTTGAGAAGAATTCTTCCCAAAGTGAGGCTTCTAGGAGTAAGAGAGTTAATTTGAGAGAGTATTTGGGTAGAGGGTGTCCGAGCCAAATGGCTTTGAAGATGTGAATATGGTGGTAGAAGTGGGGGCCTTTTATAAGAGGAGAGGAGGGGCACACTTGGAAAGTAATGAAATGTTACATTATTATGAAGTAATTTTCGGATTTCATGTAACACCCCGATCCCAGTTACCCAGAGTCGGTGCATTATTACATAACATTAGCATGATCATAAGAAAGATAAAATCTCGAAAGACCGATTAGTTTAGTAGCTTTGGAAACACTGGATACATTCATAAAAGTTACATTACATCATAAAGTTAAAAAATAAAACAATATAGTCTCCATAGTCAACAATATTATCCCCTCAAACTATCTCTGCAGGTCATTCATAGATTACTTCTTCACATCCTAGGAAAAATAAATCATAGAAAAGGTGTGAGATCAAATGCCCAGTAAGGATGAAAATATAGTGGAAACATTCATAAATAAGAATAAACATTTAAGGCAACGTATAACTAAAACAAAAGCCTTTTTAAACATTAACTTCAACATAGTATGGAAAAAATAAAATAAAATAATTCCCTTTACTTATTCACATGGATATTCTACTAATCGAATAATTAGATGTAATATCAATAACCACTTTCATAATGATGGAATGAAAACTGCCAGACTATCATAACCACATAGCCAAGGCCTCGTGCCAGGACTACAAATAAGATTTTACTAAGGCCTTGTGGCAAGACACTAGTTTGTTTCAAGAGACCTATCGATGAATCGAGGAGCTACAACAGGATCCACCCGTCACTTATTAAGTCCAATTTATTCCTCATATTAATATGTTTAAACATAACATAAACATTCGTATTAACACTAGCATACGAAATGTAAATACATTCACCATAAACCATGAATGGTATAAAAATTACACATACACAGTCAAAAATATCACAAAACCGTCAATACAATAATGATGTTTTGTATCATAATAAATAAACGTCAAATAAGCTTAAAATTCATCAAAGGATGTTGACATAGATGAAATCAAAATTATTTGAGAGAAATATCTCTTTTTGTTTGAAATAATTTAAAAGTAAAATAATTATAAAATAAAACATTTACTTTGAAAATATTCTTATAAGCTTTTAAAGGAAGCTTTGAAGGTTTTTTAATGGCGGAAAATAGATGCACCTACTGTATAAGTGGAGAAAAAATTCTTGCCTTAATTTTGTCGAAAAGGTTAAAAAGCACCTTGTTTGGAAAATAAAAGAAAGATTCCTTTATAAATATCTTATAAAATGCCAAAAAAAGGTATAAATGAGTTTAAACCATATTCTGTAAAATAGTAAGAATGTTTTGAAATACATTTTTATGAAACATGGATGTGGATGATAAAGAGAGCCCAGTAGATTATTATGTATAAACAACCTCGAATAACAAAGAGATTGTGAAATAAACCCTTACCATGTACTTTTCCTTGGTTGGGGGTATGTTAACCTCCTATATAATGGTTAAATAATTGTTATTAAATTATACAAGAATCATATACATTATTATGTTATCATATATGATCTTTTAACATTGCTTTGTTAATAATATCTTAGTATTATCGTCGTTTCGGGTGTTAACTTACTTGTTTACTTTTATATGTTTTGTTATGTAAGACATGTTTATTATGGATAGGGTGTATCTTATTTATATACAGAATTATATTAAGTCCTTAACCATTATTATTATTCTTCAAATGAGAATTAGACTTGAATAGATACGATGGAGAATGAATCTCATCGCGTTCGTGGAGACGGTAGTCCGTACGTACGCACGAGAGACAATATCATTCTTTTGATATTAACAAAATATTTAATTGGATGATATATCAAATATACAGAATAATTATCATGATATATTTATTATTTACATGAATTACACATCATTATTATACCCATCAAACTAATAATGTTTTGAATAACAATTACACCACGACGTGGAAACGGTAAGCCGTACGTACGCACGTATGATGAAATGTCATTAAAAGGATGGATATAATAGTGAAATATGGTTGTACCAATTTATAATAACATCAATTTATATATAATATATATTGGAGTTATTATTTTATAATGGTAATAACAAATAAATATGAAGTGGAAGATAAAAGAAACTTGAAAAAAGGCGGAGAAATCATTACCTCTTCTTCGGATTCTTCCTTTTGATTTGATCAAAAGGGCTCCTTAGGCTGGTATTATGATTAAAGGAAGGCCTCTAGGATGAATTGAGGGATGTTTAGAGAGTATTTGGGTCGGGGTTGGCCGATCCAAAAGGGATTGAAGGTGTGAATTAATGAGAAGGGGTAGTGCCCTTTTATAAGAGGGGTTAGGGGCACCTTTAGAAAATCTAGAAATATTAATTTATAATAAATTTATATTTGGTTTCTAATGGTTCCAAAGTTGATTATTTAAATTTTAATGTGGTAATGGGTCTAAAACCACTCATCCAATAGAATCTAGATAGGTTTGGGTCATTATACTAACCTTATCTTTTAGTTTTAACTCTTAGTTAATTATTTTGACACTTACCATGTCAATTTGTATTTTTATATTCTATAGTTAATAAAAAGACTATATACCTCCAAGAGACCCCCAAGTGGTCCATTAATGATACACCTATCATGATATCATCCTCTTTTCCGATCCTTAGATTGTAATGAATTTAATATCAATTAATAATATGATATTTGTTTTAAAAACTCTTTTATGTCAATTTCGACACTATTCAATAATTGATTTTTTAAAAATTTATTACAGAATTATTACTTAAAAAAAGTTAATTAAATAATTCCTAACATATCATATTATCCACTAAAATTATTTTATTTTATAAAAAGTCTCAAATTATATTTATTTGGGTATTTATAATATGAATTATTTTAATGTTTCACTATTATGGTAATTACTGCATCATCATTGAATCATAAAAAAATAAGTTATTTCATGTCTAAAAATTATAAATAAAATACAATTTTGTAGTAAATCTCTGTATCTTTCTAATTAATATTTATAGTCCAAAATACAACATATATAACCCTATGTAAAAATTGTTTTTCTAAAAGATATATGTTTATGTCATTTTATTTATTTATTTTAACTTAATTAAAATAATGTGTCCCTATCACCTACAAGTGGCTCCATGGGATCCCAAAATTGACCAAAAGATGCCCATGGTCGGACATGTATCCACCAATAAGTTTAGGGCACGTTTTAGGGAAATTTATTATTATTATAATATTAATTTTTTACCCTTATTTACCGGATTTACCCTTTAACCACAGTAAATAAAATATTTAATGAAGTAATTATTCAAAATGTATAAAAATAAAAGTTACCTATATACACAACTCCTTCATCCTGATTCCATATATGGGATCCATTTTTTTTAATTCAAATTACAGAAGTGGCAGAAATAAATTTAAAATTAACTCCCGTTGTTAAACCAAAAAGCGTGTTTTTAAGAGATAATAACTATCAAAAGATTGGCATTTGTTTATGTCCGGTTTAATAGTAAAATTATTTATAATGACCAAAATTGTATTAAATGGTAAAAATATATTCTAAATATTCTTTAAAACCACTCAAATTCATAATTTATCAATATAAATAATTTCAATTAAAAAATTTGTTTTTAATTAAAATTTAGTAATTTTCACTATTCCTCAAAATATAAATGTTATTCGAAAAGTTCCAAAATTTCACCTTAGACTAAGTTCGATACTCCAAATACAAAAATGAAGTACATTTTGAAAGATAAATTTAATAAAATTTCAAAAAGTAGTTATTACTTTTCATACTGGCTAGTTTGATTGGTTGTGGTGTGTGTTAGAACTCGAAGTTGTGTACAACACACACTATTGTATTATTCAAAGGAAAGCATACCGTGGAAGCCAGGAATGATTAATTGTAAATTTTTGATTTCGCCATTCTAAAAAGTAAATTTATTTAGTCAAATTGAATATATAAAAGTTTAATATATTGGATTAAAAAAGGGTTCACTATTAAAAGTTGGTAAAAGTGCAATACTGAAAATGAATTTGTTCTTACATTATGTCTAAGAAACTCATAATATGGATTCTAAAATTATAAGGATTATATAAAGTTTAAAATTTAGTTAATACTATTCATAAACTCTTTTGAACATCTTGTTTGGTAAGTCATGGTGCGCTTGAACTCGTTGTTGCGTGTAGTGCAAGTTACTGAAATATTTTGAAGAAATAACACACAATGAAATCTTGGGGTGTTAAATTCTACCCTCCATCAATAAATTGTGTCCTCTCAATTTGAAATTGTTCTTCGAAAATAAAAGGTTGAATATATAAAATATCTTTGTGGGAAAACCCACATTGGAAATTGGGTTAATACAATTTAGTCTTAATAAGAGGAAAAGAGAAATGAAAGGGTCACCAGAAAATTATGATCTCTATTCGGAGAATATTTGTGGAAATTAGAGACATATAATTTGAGGAAAATGAAAATATTTATAGATAGTGGTTGAGGTCATCAATCACAAACAAGTGTAAAATTGAGGGCCTTAAATTCATCAATCTATGATGATTTAAAATACCATTGGTTCAGCAAAACATATGGAGTAGGATAACACATTTTTTTGTTTTCAGATCCCTTCACTAAAGTATAAGAATTAATTTCTTCATTGAATAAGAGAAGAAGAAAAATAAATACTTGATAAGTAGAGTCTCATCCTTTAACTAAGTTCTACCACAATCTCATCTTTCACTCTAAAAGATAATAGCACTTAAAAATAATATTCTATTTATCCTATTCGTATAGGGTTAAAAAATGAATTTATAATTCATCTAGAAAAACCCTTAAAAACGATATTATTCAATCCAGGACATCACGTGGGTTAGTGGTAGGTGATACACCCTTGTCGCCCTTCAGTTGTGGGTTCGAGTCTCGCGGCCTTTCTGGACGCGACAGGTTGCCGCCTGACCTCCGGGTTGTCCTTTTATGGAAATCCAAAATAATCCAATCTAGAACTATCCAAAATGCTTCAGTCCAAAATTTATAAGGAAGGTAAAAACAATGAAGATCCATTTTGTCGTGTAATGACATGTGAACACTTTCATCATGTATTCTTTTAAAACACTACAACATCCTGAATTACCATAAAACCTTATTAATTACATTCATGATCCTTTATTCATTAAAGAATAATAGATTTACTCCTTCAATCCAAAAATGTTGTAAACCCCAGCAATGACGGAATATACAAATCATTAATTAGTTTCAAGGTAGTAAAAAATATCCAATATAATTTATCCAAATCAATCATGTATTATTCTAAAATCACTACCTCGGTATCAGAACCATATTATGGTTTATCATTATCTCAACCATATATTTTCCAAAAATTTAACCTGTTATTGATTCACTTTTCTTTCTTCCACACAATCTCAAGTCCTTAATGAAATAGTACTACAGTACAATCCTTATATACTCCATAATTATTATAACAAGTACATTGTTGATACAACACTCAAATGACAAAATAAACATTAAAACTCTAATCATTCCTCTTCATCTATGGTAGTATCATAACTTGATTATTATCCAATAGCATCTTTATTGGCATAGTCTGATGACTGGGACATAGGTTCGCATAGTGTACAAACTCCTTGAAAATGAAGCATTGTACATTTGAAACTATTTTCTTACCCTTTCAGTCACATATGTTGTTCCCTTTTCCTCCACACTTATAACAAACTTCCATTCCTTTCAGGAAAGTTCCGTGGTGTTTCTTCCCATAGTTATCACATATGGGAAAATTATTCTTTTCCCTCATCCCTTTATACATCTTTCTCTCTTCCATCCTTTTCCTCTCTTGCTTCCCTTTAACTCCATATGGCTCAGTAAACTTTTTACTTATCTTATCAACACATGATATTCTTTCTTCATATGATGATAATACATGGGAGACTATTTCTCTTATAAATTGTGTCTTAAGACTATGAAATATATGATCCTTCTTTCACTTTGGATCATGTGCATTGGTGGAGTTCTCATTACTTCTACTGGGTGACATTTCTGAACAATGGCATACACTAGATTAGTTTATGAATAACAATACCTAATCCCAAACTTGTAAAACCAATAACATAAATTAAATATTTTATGGATATAATCCATAATCATAAAAATGTCTCCTTTGAGGAATTATATACTCATAAACACTTCATAATGCTTTGTAAAGAAAATGAGAATTAACCTAATCATATCCCCCAGGAGTGTCGTAACTAATAGTGCAGCAAGCCCCGTTGTCGTGCACCAGTTCCTGTTCGATTCTAGCTCAAAGCGGTGTTTCTGGGTTTTACCCCTTGGTACATCTATACCAGAGCCACCTCTGCCTACTCGTATCCAGACATGGATGTATTTCTCGGAAAACTCACAAAATTTCTACAATACCAAAATTATAGGATGTTCTTCTATACCAATCCTCAAAATTCATCTTAGATCTATGTGCTCTAATCCGAGTTTATCTAAATCTAGCTTCCAAGATTTGTACTAATCTTCCTCTGATACCAACTGTAATGCCCCGACCCCAGTTACCCAGATTCGGTGAATTATTACATAACATTAGCATGACCAAATTAAAGATCAAATCTAGAAAAACCGATTAGTTTAGTAGCCTTGGAAACACTAGATACATTCATAAATGTTGCATTACATCATAAAGTGAAAAACTACAACAATATTGTCTCCATTGTCCAGACTCTTATCCCCTCAAAATAACCTTTTAGTTTATTCATAAATTGCTTCTTCACATCCTGGGAAAAATAAAACATCCAAAAGGGGTGAGCTCAAATGCCTAGTAAGGATGACAATATAGCGGAAATATTCATAAATAAGAATAAACATTTAAGGCAATGTATAACTAAAACAAAATCTTATTTAAACATAAACTTCAACATAGTATGGAAAAAATAAAATGAAATAATTACATTTACTTATTCATATGGATATTCTACTATTCGAATAATCTCATGCAATATCAATAACCACATTCATAATTATGGAATACATAATTCCATACTATCATAACCGCATATCCAAGGCCTCGTGCAAAGACTACAAATAAGATTTTGCCAAGGCCTTGTGCCAAGACACTAGTTTGTCTAATGAGACCAACCGATGCATCGAGGATCTATAGCGGGCTCCACCCATCACTTATTAATTCCAATGCATTCTTCATATGAATAGGTTTAAATCTAACATAAAAATTCATATTAAAACTAGAATAAAAAATGTAAATACTTTCACCATAAACCATGAATGGTATAAAAATAACACATCCACAGTCAGACATATCACAAAACCTTCAATAAAATATGTAAGTTTTGTATCATAATAAATAAACATCAAATAAGCTTAAAATCAATCAAAGGATGTTGACATAGATGAAATCAAAATTATTTGAGAGAAATATCTCTTTTTTTTAAATCATTTAAAAGTCACATAATAATAAAATCAAACATTAAATTTGAAAATATTATTATAAGCTTGTAAAGGATGCTTTGAAGATTTTATAATAGCGGAAAATAGCCACACCTACCGTATAAGTGAAAAACATAATCTTACCTTAATTTTGTCGAAAAGGATAAAACACAACTTGTTTGGAAAAAGTCAGACAAGTTCCTTTATAAACATCATATAAAAAGTCAAGCAGGGGTATAAATTACATTAACCCATATTCTGTAAAATAGTAATAATTTTTTGAAATACATTTTTAAGAAACATGGATGTGGATGATAAAGAGATCCCAGTAGATTATTACGTACAAACAACCTCGAATAATGAAGAGATTGCGAAATAAACCCTTACATTGTTCTTTTCCTTGGTTGGGGGTAGGTTAACGTCCTGTATAATGGTGAAATAATTGTTATTAAATTATTCAAGAATCATATACATTATTATGTTATCATATATGATCTTTTAACATTGCATTGTTAATAATATCTTAGTATTATCGTCGTTTCGGGTGTTAACTTACTCGTTTTATTTTATATGTTTTGTTATGTAAGACATTTTTGTTATGGATAGGTTGTATCTTATTTATATACAAAATTTTATTAAGTCCTTAAACATTATTATTAATCATATAATGAGAATTATAATTGAATGGATACGTTGGAGAATGAATCTCATCGCGTTCGTGGAGACGGTAGTCCATATGTACGCACGAGTGATAATATCATTCTTTTGATATTAAAATAATATTTAATTGGATAGTATATTATATATAAATAATCATTATCATGTTATATTTATTATTTACATGAATTACAGATCATTATTATACCCATCCAACTAATAATGTTTTGATGAACAATTACACCACGACGTGGAGACGGTAAGCCGTACGTACGCACATATGGTGACATATCATTCAAAGGATGGATATAATAGTAAAATATGGTTGTACCATTGCTTATAATAACATCAAATTATATATAATATATACTTGAGTTATTATTTTAGAATGTTAATAACAAAGAAATAAGAAGTGGAAGAAGAAAGGAACTTGAAAAAGGGTGGTGAAATCATTACCTCTTCTTCAGGTTCTTCCTTTTGATTTGATCAAAAGGGCTCCATAGGTTGGATTTATGATTAAAGGAATGCCTCTAGGATGAAGTGAGGGAAGTTGAGAGAGTATTTGGGTAGGTTTTGTCTGAACCAAAAGGCTTTGAAGGTGTGAATTAAGGAGAAGGGGGAGTTCCCTTTCATGAGAGGGGTGAGGGGCACCTTTGGAAAAGCTAGAAATATTAATTTATAATAAATTCATATTCGGTTTCTAATGGAACCAAAGTGGATTATTTAAATTTTAAGGTGGTTATGGGTTTAAAACCACTCAACCAATAGAATATAGACATCTATGGGTCATTATATTAACCTTATCTTTTGGTTTTAACACTTAGTTAATTAGTTTGACACTTACCATATCACTTTGTATTTTTATATTATATAGTTAATAAAATTACTATATACCTCCCAGAGACCCTCAAGTGGTCAATTAATGAATCAACTATCGTGATATCAGTCACTTGGCCAAACCTTAGATTTTTAGGAATTTAATATCAAGTAGTAATATAATATTTGTTTTAAAAACTCTTTTATGTCAATTTTGACACTATTTAATAATTGATTTTTGTAAAAATCATAACATAATTATTACTTCGAAAAAAGATAATTAAATAATTTTTAACATGTTATATTAACCTAGAAAATGAGTGTAATTTATAAAATGTCTCAAATTATATTTTTTGGGTATTTATAATATCAATTAAAGTAATTTCTCACTATTATGGTAATTACTACATCATCATTATGTCATAAATAAATTAAGTTATTACGGTATAAGAATTATAAATAAAATACCATTATGTAGGAAATCTTTTTATCTTTTTAATAAATATTTATAGTCAAAAATAAAAAATATATAACCCTATGTAAAAATTGTTTTTCAAAAAGATATATGTTATTTCATTTTTGTATTTATTTTAACTTAATTAAAATAAAGTGTCCCTATCACCTACAAGTGGCTCCATGGGGTCCCAAAATCACCCCAAAGATTCCCATGGTCGGACAGGTATCCACCAATAAAGTTAGGTCATGTTTTAGGGTAATTTAGATTTATTATGATATTAATTTTTAACCCTTGTTTACCGGATTTACCCTTTAACCATGGTAAATAAAATATTTACCGAAGTAATTATTCAAAATGTCTAAAAATAAAAGTTAACAATTTACTCAATTTTAAGATCTTGATTATAAATATGGGATCCATTTTTACTAATTTAAAACTCAGAAGTGGCAGAAATTAATTTAAAATTAATTCACGTTGTAAAAAAAAACCGAGTTTTTAAGAGGTAATAACTATCAAAAGATTGACAATTGTTTATAACCGGTTTAATTATGAAATTATGTACAGTGACCAAAATTGTATTAAATGGTAAAAATATATTCTAAATATACTTTAAAATCACTCAAATTCATAATTTATCAATATAAATTATTTCGATTAAAAAAGTTGTTTTTAATGAAAATTTTGTAATTTTCACTATTCATAAAAATATAAATTTCATCCAAAAAGTTCCAAAATTTTACATTAGGCTAAACTTGATAATACGAATACAAAAATGAAGTCCTTTTTGAGAGATAAAATTTATAAAATTTCAAAAATTGGGTATTACTATTCATAACGGCTAGTTTGATTGGTTGTGGTGAGTGTTAGAACTCGAAGTTGCAAACAATACACGCTACTGTATTATTCGAAGAGAAACGTATCGTGGAAGCTTGGGGTGTTACATTCCCCTCTCCTACAAATTATTTCATACATGAAATTTATAGAATATTACTGGTTAAAAATACTTAGATGTTTCTTCATCATAAGTTCCTCGGGATCCCACGTTGCATCTTCCAACATATGGTTTCTCCATAGAACAATTACCAGACGAGTCATCTGGTTTCTCGGCACTTGTTCTCTTGTATCAAGAATTGTGACAAGCTCTTTGAAATAAGGCAGATCCGGTTCCAATTCTAATTCCTCATATGTGAGTACTTGTGTTGGGTCGAGCATGTATTTTCTCAATAGTGATACATGGAACACATCATGAACATTGGATAGATTTGGTGGCATTGCCAAATGGTAAGCTACAACCCCAATTCATTCTACAATTTCCAATGGTCCGATGTAACAAGGACTCAATTATCCTCTCTTACCAAAAAGTATAACACCATTCCATGGAGATACCTTCAAGAAAACATGATCTCCTACCTAAAATTCTAAATCCTTTCTTCGGTTATTGGTATAGCTTTTCTGCCTACATTGAGCTGCTTTGTTGTGGTTTGGGATTACCTTCACCTTTTCCAATGTTTCCTCCACCAGTTCTGGGCCTACGAGTTTTCATTCACCAACATCATCCCAACAGGTTGGTGTGCGACATCTCTTTCTGTATAACGCTTCATATGGTGCCATTTGAATACTTGAATAGAAGCTATTATTATAGGAAAATTCTACCAGAGGTAAATATTGATCCCATATACCCTGAAATTCATGTGAGAAAGATCTCAACATATCTTCTAAGGTTTTAATAGTTTGTTCTGATTGTCCATCAGTTTGTGGGTGGCAGGTAGTTCTCAAATGATGCTCATTATCTAGGGCTTTCTGAATACTTTTCTAGAATCTTGAAGTAAAAAGTGGATCATGATCAGAAAAATTTGATAGTGGTACTCCATGAATTCTCACTACTTCATTAATATATAGAATTTCTAGACATTTATGTGGTAGATATTATCATATAGCATGAAAATGTGCTGACATGGTAAGATGATCAACAATGACCCATATTGAATCGTTACATCTTGGAGTCTTTGGTAGTCCCATGTCAAAGTCCATCGTGATTTTATCCCATTTCCACTCAGGTATGGGAAGAGGTTGCAATACTCCTCCAGGCTATTGCCTTCAATATTTCATCTATGAAGTCACTCAATCTTCCATCATTCACAGCTTTAATCTTCTTTTGAAACTCTCCATACTCAGTATGAGAACACTTTAACCTTTTTAGTAAAGATGGTTTGGCAACAATATGAAAAAGTATTGATGTTTCACCTTCCATGGTGATTACCTTATCCATCATTACTATATCCATATATATAGGATCCCTTACAACTCTCCTCTTTTTCAAAACTCCCTGATCCTTTCTGCTCGAAGCATCTTCCACCTTATTTTTCTTCCTCTTGTGGTAATGTATTTTGCAATCATAACCCTTGAGTTTTTTAAGCCATTGCCTTTGCCTCCTGTTGAGTTCTTTCTGTGAGAAAATATAGTTCATACTCTTGTGATCAGTATATATCTCCTATTTTTCTCTATAGAGATAATGTCTCCATATAATCAAAGAAAATATTATAGGAGCAAACTCAAGATAATTTATAGGATAGTTTTTCTCTTTAATTTTTAGCTATCGTGTTGCATAGGAAAAACCCTATCATTCTGCATAAGGACACAACGAAGTCCTTTATTTGAGGCATCTCTATATATAACAATCCCATAATTACCTAATGGTAGATTCGATATAGGAGAATTTACTAATATTCACTTTAGATATTCAAAATATTCATCACACTCTTTTATCAAAACAAATATAACCCCTTTTCATCTGAACATCGTTAATGTGTTAGCCAATCAGGCCAAATTCTAGATGATACATCGATAATAACTTGCTAAACCAATAAAACTGTGTACCTCGGTTATACTCATTGGTGTTGGACATTCATAGATTGATCTTTTCCTAGAAGGATCAACAGAGATTCCATCTTATGATAAAATATGGCCAAGAAAAGAAATCTTCCAAAGTGATAATCCACTCTTGTTAAACTTCCCATATAATTTATGACTTCTTAGAGTCTTCAGGATAATGAAAAAATTGATTTTCATGATATTCATATTTTTTGGAGTATACCAAGATATCATTAATAAATACCACTAAAAATTCATCAAGATATTCCTTGAAACTATGTTATTTAGATCCATGAAAACATTGGGTGCATTAGTCAGTCCAAAAGGCATTACTATAAACTCGTAACACTCATACCTATTTGAAAATGTTGTTTTCGAAATGACTTCCTTCTTCACACACAACTGATGAAATCCAGATCAAAGGTCAATATTTGAAAAATATTGAGCTAAATGAAGTTGTTCGAATAAATCATCAATAAGAGGTAGGGGATACTTGTTCATTATTGTTATAGAATTGATCTTCCTATAGTCAATGTACAACCTCATAGATCCATCTTTCTTCTTAACAAAAAGAACTGGGGATCCCCATGGAGAAACACTAGGGAGAATAAATCCCTTATTACTCAATTCCTCTAGTTTTTTCTTTAGTTCCACTAATTCCACAGTGTTCATTCTATAAGGGGAATTTGATATGGTCCTTGAACCATGAATTAAATCAATGGAAAACTCAATTTATCGTTCTGAAGCATGTCTAGGTAAATCTTCTAGAAACACATTAGCATATTCTCTCACAATAGGTACATCCTATAATTCCACATTCCTTTCCTCTCCCACAGTCATTTAATTCTCTTCCTCCATAATAATTGAATTTATTTGAGCTAATGGGGGTGGATCTAGATAAGAATTAGTTGGTGATGATTCTTCTCTAAAGATAATGTGTTATTTATAATCGTCATAAAAAATAGTAACCTCCTTCTTCATAAAATAAATTTTTGCATCATGGTCTGAAAGGCAATCCATACCGAGGATTATATAAAATTCAATCATGGGAATGACGATGAGATCAGCAGATAAAGAATATTTATATTCCCTAATGAGAAATGATTCATAGAACATTGTAGCAATTATACATTCCTTCAGAGTTTTGATGGAGAAATTCCTTGTTAAATCAAATTTGAAATATCTTATTTTATTAGAAAACTGGGATGATATGAAACAATGTGATGATCCCGAATAAAATAAAGAATTGGATAAACTTGAGGAAACCATTAAATTACCTGCCACCACGTCTTTCAAGGCATGAACCTCAGCAGTAGTGATCGCATAATTTTGGACAAGATCCCTTGGACTTTTTTGAGGTAAGTATCCCTGAAGCATAGGAAATTCATTTGCATAATGTCCCATCTCCCTGCAATTGTAGAACTGAACATCAGTATCTTCCTTCTTCCCCTTGCAATCACGATCTTGGTGTAATTTTTCACCACACATGTAACAGACTCCCGTTCACATAAATCAAGTACCTGGGTGTTCATTCTCACATGTAATACAGGATGAATATTCAACTTTTCCCTTCTACCCCTTATTTTTTCATGTCTAGAGTGATCAACAGATCTCTTCTTCTCATTGTATGCTTAATTTTGTAAGACATACAGAATTATTTTTCTATCATTATAGCACATGAGACAATATATTCGTACGACTCGAAGGATTATGAGCGTAATTCTTGTCAGAGAAACAGTTTTAACTCATCAAAGAAATGATCAATATTACTTCTTGGGTTACGTATATAATCTGCAGTGTGACTTGCTAAACTTGTAATGACAGCTTCATACTTTGCGATATTCTTATCCTCCTTTTGCCTTAGACTCAGAAATTTCCTTTCCATATCTGCTCGATTATCACAATGAATGTATTTTTCTAGGAAAAGCTCATTAAACTCCCATCATTCCATATTTGATACTTGATCGTCTTCCTTTGTGTTTTGAATCAATGAACACCATTGATCAAAATCTCCAATGAGGCGGTTATATGGCATGACTACCTTTTCCCTTTTGCTACTCCCAAGGTCTAGAATATTTTATCTATGGAATTTATCCATTGCTCAACTACTATTTTATTTGTATCCATATTGAATGTTGGTGGTAGTTACTTCATGAAACGATCAAACATTGATCCTCCATGCTACGGACCAGGGTGCACCATACAGGTAAAGTTATTATTCTTAACTTGAGTGAGTTGTCCCAGTATGGTGATATGCTAATCAGAACCAGTTTTATAACCTGCTCAACTATAATTATTTTGAGCAGGAGGGAAATCCCTATATGGATTTCGTGCATTGATACTGTTTCCATTCTTTCCACTAGGCGCCATTTATAAACAATGGCATAAACAAGATATATTTATGAATCAAAATACATAATTCCAAACATATAAAATACTTAACATAAATTGAACAATTTATGGATATAATCTATAATCATGAAAAATGTTTTCTATGAGGAAGTATATAACCATAAACAGTTTATAATGGTTTTTCATGTAATTGAGAATTATCCTAAGAATATCCCCTCGGAGTGGCGTAAACAATAGTGCAGCAATGCCCATTGTCGTGCACCAGTTCTCGTTCGAGTCAAGCTCAAAGCGGTGTATTCAGGTTTTACCCCTAAGAATATCTGTGCTAGAGCTGCCTCTACCTCCTCGTATCTATACATGGATTTTTTTCTTGGAAAACTCACAAAATCTCTATAATACTAAAATTTTATGATGTTCTTCTATACTAATCTTCAAAGACCATCTTAGGCCTATGTGCAGTTATCAGAGTTTATCTCAATCTAGCTTCAATGGTTTGTTCTAAACTTCTCTGATACCAATTGTAACGCCCCGACCCCAGTTACCTAGAGTCAGTGCATTATTAAAAAACATTTACATGATCACAAAATATCAAGTATCAAAATTCCGATTAGTTTAGTAGCCTAGGAAACAATAGATACATTCATAAGTCTTACATTACATGATAATGTGAAAAACTACAACAACATAGTCTCCATAGTCCACACTCATAACCCCTCAGACTATCCCTATAGGTCAGTCATAATATACTTCTTCACATCCTTGGAAAAATAAAACATAGAAAGGTGTGAGCTTAGATGCTCCGTAAGGATAACAATATAGCGGAAACATTCACAAAAAAGAAAAAACATTTTAGTCAATGTATAATTAAAACAAAGACCTTATAAACATGAACTTCAGCATAATATGGAAAAATTAAAATGAAATAATTTCATTTACTTATTCACATGGATATTTTACTAGTCGAATAATCACATGAAATATTAATAATCACTTTCATAATGATTGAATGCATAAATCTAGACTATCATAACCACATAGTCAAGGCATTGTGGCAAGACTACAAATAAGATTTTTTCAAAGCTTTATTCCAAGATAGTAGTTTGTCTCATGAGACCTACTGATGCATCGAGGAGCTATAGCAAGCTCCACCCCTCACTTACTATGTCCAATGCATTCCTCATATGAACAAGTTTAAACATAACATAAACATTCATATTAAAACAAGCATACAAAATGTCAATACGTTATCCATAAACCATGAATGGTATAAAAATAACACATCAAAAGTCAAACATATCACAAAACCATCAATAATATATGTATTTTTTGTATCATAATAAATCAACATCAAATAAAACTAGAATCCATCAAAGTATGTTGACATAGATGAAATCAAAACATTTTTTAGAGAAATATCTCAATATATATTTAAATAATTTAAAAGTCATGTAATTATAAATGAAAAATTTTATTTTTGGAAATGTTCTTATAATCTTGTTTGGGAGGCGTTGATGACGTTATAACGGTGGAAAATAGCCTCACCCGACATATAAGTTAAAAAATTATTATATTATTTTTTGCAAAAAGGTTATAGAGGACCTAGTTTGGAAAATGATGGAATGATTCTATTATAAACATCTTATAAAAGTCAAACAAGGCTATAAATGACTTTATCCCATAGTGTAGTAAATATTAAGAATGTTTTGATATAAATTTTAACAAAACATGGATGTTGATGATAAAGAGGTCCCAGTAGGTAATTACATATAAACAACCTCAGATAATGATAAGATTGTTAAATTAACCCTTACCATGTTCATTTTCTTGCTCCAGGGTAGGTTAACCTCCTGTATAATGGTGAAATAATTGTTACTGAATTATACAAGAATAATATTAATATGATATCATATATGATCTTTTAACATTGCTTTGTTAATAATATCTTAGTATTATCATTGTTTCAGGTGTTAATAGATTTGTTTTTGTTTATATTCTTTGTTATGTGAGTCATATTTGTTATGGATGGGATGTATCTTATTCATATCCATAATTATATCAAGTATTTAAACATTATTTTAAATCATCTAATTAAAATTAGTCTTAAATGGATACGATGGGGAATGAATCTCATCGTGTTCGTGGAGACGGTAATCCGTACGTACGCACGAGCGACAATATCATTCTTTTGATATTAGAATAATATATAATTGGATTTTATATCATATATTCAGAATCCATATCATGTTATATTAATTATATACATCAATTACACATCCTTATTATACCCATCCAAATAATATTGTATTGAATAACAATTACCCCATGACGTTGAGACGATAAGCCGTACGTACGCATGTATGGTGACATGTCATTCAAGGGTGGATGGAATAATGAATTTTGTTGTAAACTATTTATAATAACATCATAGTATATAGAAGATACTGGAGTTATTATTTTATAATGGAAACAACAATGAAAAATTATGTTGAAGAAGAAAGGAACCTGAAATTGGTGGCGAGATATTTACCTCTTCTTTAGGTTCTTCCTTTTGATTTGATCAAAACGGATCGTTAAGATGGATTTATTAATAATGGAAGGCTTCTATGATGAATATTGTAAATTTGAGAGGGTATCATGGTAGATTTTGTCCAAGACAAATTCATTTAATGTGTGAATTATAGAGAAGGAGGAGTGCCCTTTTATAAGAGGGGTGAGGGTCACCTTAGGAAAAGCTAGAAATTTTATTTTATAATAAAATAATTTTAGGTTTCTAATGTCTCAAAAATTGATTTTTAAAGGATATGGTGTGTCTGGGTTGAAAACCACTCATACAATAGGTTTTAGATAGATTTGTGTCTCTATATTATCTTTATCTTTTAGATTTAACTCAAAGATAAATTGTTTGGCATTTACCATGTCTCTTTGTATTTTTATATTATATTGTTTATAAACATACAATATACTTTAAGAGAACCTGAAATGGTTTATAAATGATACAATTATCATTATATATGTCTTTTGTCCAGTCCTTATATTTTTCGGAATATATTATCAATTTCTAATATAATATTTGTTTTAAAAACTCTTTTATGTCAATTTTGACACTATTTGGTATTTTTTTTTGCTAAATTCATAACAGAATTATTGATTCAAAAAAAATTCATATAACCAACCCTAATATATCATATAAAGCTATAAAATTAGTGCAATTCGTAAAAAGTTTTAAATTTTATTTATTTGTATATTTATAATTTCAATTATTTTAATATTTACTTAATTAGGTAATTAATGCATCATCATTTTATCATAAATAAATTAAATTATATAATATATATAAAATATAAATAAAATACAATTATGTCGGAAGTATTGTTATATTTCTACTGAATTTTTATAGTCAAATTTATCTAATCTGTAACCCTATATTAAAATGTTATGTCATAAAACATTTATTTAAACTCTTTTAACACTTCTTAGAATTAAATAATAATAAATATCTGAATCTAAAACATGTGGACAAAAGAGGTTCATATTTTATTCCTAAGGTTGTTTTTAGTCTACTTATACTTATCCAATAGAATTAGGACATGTGTTTTGGTAATAATAATATCATTTTTACCGTTAATTACACTATTTATTTTTAACTATGGTATATAAAAGTAAAAAGTTATTATTCATCAAAAATTATTTTTATCTAATTGAACCACATTTTACTCCTTGATATTAACTGTGTCTCTTTCAATTTCAAAATTCCACTCACTGATGTAGTTAAATTATGTTTTGTGTGAATTTTCCAATTCTCCTAGGAGATGGGTAAAAGACGGAAAAAATATCAATAAAATTTTTATATATCTAAAATTATTATAAACTGACTCCAATGAATTACATTGAACTTATATAGGTATTATATATTTATTTTGACCTAAAATAATTTATATAAAATAAATAATTATTTAAATAAAAATTCGGATTTAAACTATAACTCGATGTTATTTACTATTCATCAAAAATTGAATGTTTTCAAAAAAATACAAAAAATTTTACCCTAAGATGATTTTGATATTCTGAATCCAAAAATGATGTTCATTTTGAATGATAAATTTTATAAAATTTCAAAAGGTGGGTATTACTATTCATAACGGCTATTTTGATTGGTTGTGGTGTGTGTTAGAACTTGAAGTTGCGTACAACCCATGCTACTACATTATTCAAAGAGAAGTGTATTGTGGAATCTTTGGGTGTTACACAAACCATGTCAGTTCCCAAGGTAATTAAAATATTGAAATTACCTCCATTTCGCTCCAGCGTTTTAAACCCATTTCATGATTCTTCTCCATCATGCATCTTAAGTGCACCAATACAGAATCTGAGATATAATGCTCATTATCTACATCCATTATTGAATCCCTTTAAAGGTCATAGGGCGAGTTATATTTTTCTTTGTTTATTTATTTATCATATTCCTCATAATTTCTTATTTTATTTATGTTTCTTGGTTGGGTATCACTTTTGTAAAAACCCTAGAGGTTAGGGTTGTTGTGCGTCTTATGATTTGTTTATTCTAGGGGGTGAAGATTGTATTTTAGGGTGTAATATTCCTTCCCTAGTGGTTTCAGGGAATTTTCACATCATTGAAGACATGTTTTCCATCTTTTTCCATTATGACACATCCTTTTGATGTTTGAGCTTTCATTGAATGCATTTAAATGTTGTATTCAGACATGAAAGGTTATATATTAATTTTTTGGTGTATTCATGATTCAATATTGGTTGGAAATGGTTTTAGAATGGTATTTTGATTATTCATATGTTAAACACACACAAGGTGTTTGATAAAATTCTAACTGAGTTCTTAAGTGAAATTGGGCTCCTTGGGTATTTTATTTCAATGGTTATATTTTGATAATTGTGTTGGATTGTGAGTTGGGTAATGTATGTGTAATATGGTATCTTTTATGGTGTGTTTCATGTGAGTGAGATTTTTTTATTTAAAATCATGTGAAACTTCAATAAAAATGTTTTTTCAATGGTATTAGAATTTCTTATGAAATGGAAGGTGGGTTTTTACAAAAAATTAATTTGGTTTACAATATTCCTCTTTGATTTGTGTTCATTAATGAGTTTAATGGATTGCCTGAAAGTTGTGAATCATGTATCAATAATGTATTGGAGTATAAATGTGATGAATATTAGAAAGATTGTTTTGTAGCACAATATATTACTCATTTTGCACAAGGAATATGTTATCTAATTTTAATAGTGATGTGAAGTTTCGTATAAAAATTATTTTGTGTGTTTATTCATTTTGTATGGGTCTTCTCCCTATTGAATAAATGAGACCTTATATAGTCATTTTTTGTGTTTTAAAAATTGGATTTCGGAGTTGTGAATGGGGTGTAATGGAAAGTTTAGAGCATTTTATGTTGTCACATGTTTATAAATTTTCATGGGAACATTTTATGATTTTTAAGGAAAAGGTTCGTTATTCATATTGCACATGGGAGTGGTATTTTCATTGAATTTGGTATTTTTTTTGTAATTGGAATATGTTTTTTGGAAATGTGAACATGAGACATTTTTGGAGTTTTACTTTAAAAAATATATATATTAGAATACTTTTAGGTACATTTTGTTGACTTGGAATTTTCTTTAATTTGATTTGGATTGAAGGACATATTGGTATATTGTGTTGTCTTAGAAGTTTTTTTTGTGAAATATGTGATGTTTTTTCCTTGTGGGATTTGTTTCATGTTTTAGAAAATATATTGAGAACATGGATATCTTGATTTCCTATTGGTATACAAAAATTAATGGTAATGTTGTTTTTTATTTCTAATTAAAAAATGATCCAATTAGAAATTACAGTAGAAATGATTTTACATATGTTTATGTGATAACCTGGCTTATGATGGATACCACTATATCATGACATGGGATCCTCTCTACCATTATTTTTTTGGGAACACTATCAATATTTACTCCACTAGACCTTGGGATGTGTTCCACTATAGTGGATGTTGTAGGAGAATGTAGTGGTTGTGGTTGTTATACAATGTTTCAAGGAGTATTAACATTATTATTATAATTGGATTCTTGGGTTTCATATATAGTGTCAAGTGATAGGTTCTTATCGACCCCAAAGAAATGGGTTAATACCCCGTTAACATGATGAATCTAGGTGGGACATGCCACTATATTGGCTTGTTGGTTATTGACTATGGAGTTTCACCATATCTAATGAGGTGAGTCTAATATGAGTACATCAAAGTAGATCCTCTAGATATGTTCAAGAAATTCTCATGATTTACAATATAAATGTTCTACTTATTTCTGTTACATGATTGTATATTGGTTATTCTATGTGATCATTTTTATCAATTTCTATTACTTGCTTCACTTCCAATTTGTAGTAATATTGATTGGTTTTTTAGGTGTTTCTATATTGAAATGGTTTTTCAAAAGTGAAACTATTTTTTGAATTATATTTTATCATATATAAATTTAAAAAATTGAATTTTTGGAAATCAATACCATGTAGCATAAAATGGTTTAAAATAACATTACCTATATGTATTTAAAACTATTTTTTATGTAATTCTAGGAGAATGGGAATGATTGGAATATATTGTGATTTCCAATTCAGATATTTATGCTCACACCCAACTTTTTCCACTCAGTGTTGGTAGAACTGAGCTAAGATTCAGCATCAGGTCTCAGTTTCTGGTTTTCGTTTGAGTTTTATTTGGAGAAGGTGGGTATTGTGGTTGTGGTGAAGTAGAGGTGACATAGATATAATGTTGTGTTATTTGGTCTCAATTTTTATTCAGTTTTTGATCATATCTTCCTATATCTAAATCATTTTTTTTCTATGTCATTCAGTTATTTTCAATTTTATAATGTGTGGACAATTTTATTATTTGATCCTAGTTTTTTGGGAAAAATTGATCCCAATTTGAATACTCGATTCCCAAAACTAGTTTGCAGCCTAAGGATATGGTGAACGCCCTTTGGGCCTTGTCAAGAAACTAGGTTGAGTGTCAGGTGGGATGGCACCCTAGCATGGTTTTCCATGAAAAAATTATATTTGATAAGGCCCTTGGTTAATTGGGGTGCCTGTTAGGTGGCGACGTGGTCTATCATGTCTCGAGATGTAGGTATAAGTTGGATGTCATGGATACTTTCTCTTATCGATTATTTTATTTCAAAGGGTAGTCTGGGATTTGATTCCTTTACAATGGTTATTGGTTTGTGTGTATAAGGAATGAAAATGGAGGCAAGCTGGTGTCATGTTGTGATCTTATAAGGAGTAGTCACCCATGTGGATTCTTAGTGCACAGTTTAAGGCCCTATTTGTTGTTGATTCTTACTTGGGGTATGGTCTAATATCCATTTCCCTATGATATGAATATTTATTAGCCCATTATTCTTATCATTTTATGAGAGATGTTTCTGTTTTGGATTCAATTCGTAAAATTGGGCATTAAAAAATAAAATTGGTTTTTTAAATGAAAATGATTTCTCTCAGCAGGTTTCATCTGGAAAGGTGAAATGGGTTTTAAAAAGTTATATTGATTATGAATTTTGATATGTTTTGGAAAATTTAGAGGGAAAATTGAAATGAAAATTGGGTGATTTATTGGAAAATATAATAATGTGATTTTTGTGACCCTTTATATTCCTTATGAACGTTCACATATGTGTGGGCATGTGTAGAAAGTCAATATTGGAATGATTTCATGGACCAAAGATAAAGTGTAATGAACACATATAGAATGTTTTATAGGATACCATGGGTAAATATTTTAAATCAAAGGCTTAGCATGATTGTTCTAAAATTATTTTTCAATGTGGTATTGTATTTGGGAATTTTTTTTTCATTGAAAAGTGGGGTTTGTTTATGAAAAGTGGCATTTCCATTGAATAGTTACCATAGAAAATTGTAGTATTGAAATTTAATTTGAAAGGGATGTTTTGAAAAGATGATTTTTGCTTTTACTTGTAGTATTTGGAATCTATGGTAGTTTTCAGCATAAAATGGTTTTTTTGGTTGAGTTTTGAACTGATGTTGATTTTGGTTTGGTGTTTCTTATGTTTATTAGTCAAGGCCGCCCAGAAAATTTCCCGAAATTTATAGTTGGTCGCGCCTAGTTTGTAGTTATTATTTCTTGTATCCATTCATTTAAGGTGTTGAGGTCTGATAGAGGCTGCAGAATGGATTGAAAAAGAGGAGTGTGTCTTTAGATCATTTGGGAACTCCTGAAATTATCAGAGTGTGTGCTAATCTAGGATTGTTCAAGAGTCCGACATTAGATCAGTGGAATTTTATTACTCTAGCATTGATACAATTTGGGATGATGTGGGAAGTGTTTATAAAAACTTTAATCATATGGTTTTTATTCTAGGAGGGGAAGACAAAAAAATTGGGAGGGCTTGTGAGTATTTCTCAAGACAGTGGTTAGTAAAGTACTATTTGGTTTATTTCAAGGATATGACTTTTATGTTTTTTGAGATAACATTGATAGATCGATTAAAATGTCATATTTTTTCAATTTTTCCTTCTTATAGATATCAGTGATTGTGTCCTTTATTCTTGTGATGTTAATTTTGATAAGTTGGTGGATGATTCATTCTAGAATAGATGGATTTTTTGGGGCATTCAGTGGTAGGTAGTGCTCGTAAAGGCCTATGTTGTGCATTTCGAGGATCTGGTTTCACTCTCTTTAATGATAGTTTCATAGGATCTGTTTAAATATCATTTATTCATTTGGGTTCTTCTTCTAGATATCAATATGTGAGTCCATTCATCTGGTGAAGTTCATTTCGAGAATTTGGTGGATGAGTCATTCGAGCTGAGAAGGATTATGGGGCGTAGTCAGTGGTGGGTAGTGCTCTCAAAGGTTACAATTCTAGAAATAGATATTTTCATGAGGAACCTATTACAAAGAAACCTATTTAATTGTTTATGGATTCAAATATATCATACCTTTCACTTGTGTTCTTTTAGTGTGGCTGGTTTTGGTATTTAAAGCCATATTTTCACAATCCACAGAGGACTTATAATCATTATGTCCATTTGGTTTATCTAAAGATGCTTTGTAAGAATAATTAAACCTAGAAGAAGTCATGAATAGTGGATGTATATTCCTTTATGAGAGTAACTATATTATTTATACATTATTGAACCATTCATAGTCCTCGTTGTGAAGATCATGTACAATCAGAAATTACTATGGGTATGGGGTTCCATGGACCAGTTTTCTTCTCCACGGTTGGAGTGTAGAACATTTATATTTCCTATTGTAGTTTCTTTATAGTTGTGATATATTTATAAGAGGCTTGGTGGTCCTGTTATCTTGTAATTATTTTTACCATTATATGTTAAAATTTAAATTTTTATCCACTCATAAATAAATTTTTGTTTTCATTTGGTCCCATTTGGAGATATTCATGCTTCTGTTGATCAATTTTTGTAGCTTGTTCTTGGATTACATAGTTGGTTTCAGTTCCCTTTTTTAGTTTTCCCATAGTTTTGAGAATTTAGTTTATTTGGAGAATTATTTTTTCTATTGGATGTATTTTTATCTTATGTGGAGAGGTTGCGATATTTCATTTTTGGAGTTCCCACAATGGTCAACCTAAGGTGCCATTTTTGACAGGTTTTATGTTGGGATGATCTTAATTTATTCCATGATGTTAGTTAAGTCCTTGTGCTAGGGAGAACCCTCTCATTTACCCACACTATATATCATGTTATGGTTTCCTCTAAAATAGACGGACATGACATGTGAAGTGGAAGGTCACCCTTAGGTTCAAAGTTTTTTAGCCCCATTCATTTTTTGGATGAATATTTGTTTATGTTTCAGCTGGATAAATTTATAGGGTAAAGTGGATGATTGTAGTCAGCATAATTTTCACACCCCAACCAAGGAAACACATTCAATTTATTCTTTTATTTACTTTGTACCCTTTATTTGAGGTATATGTTGAGTACAAGTTTTATGTTTTTAGTTTCGGAAGTTATCTAATGAGTTTCCATTGAGGATTGAAGTTGTTTGGCTTGGTATCTTGGGAAAAATGTTTAGCACATTGGTAAGGAAACCTATTAGTCAATTCCAAGGTAAATCGGAGCCTTATGGTTTGAGAAATAGGGCATGTCCTACACACTGCATGGAAACCATGCGACAAATGTGCGGTATGGTTTAGGAATTGAGAAGTGGCATTTGGAAATGTTGGCAAATGGTTTGGGATTTCAGGTAGTGAAATAATAGGGGATATCCAATTTAGACATTAATTGTTAAATTTTTGGTGCCCTGTTTTAAAAACTGTTTGGCCAAATCTTGCACATTTTCAATGTAATTAAAAATGTGAAGTTACCAATTTTCTCCTATAGTGTTTTAACCTAATTTTTTGGTTTTGGGATTCATATCCCTTGTTAGACATATGCACCTAATGGGCGCCTCTATGATCCCCATATCTTGATCCCTATCCAAATTTAAGAACATTGAAGGTCCTAATGGAAGTTTCATTGATTTTTGGATTATTTATTCACCTCATTCCCCCTCTTTTTACGGTGTCTTAGTGTTACCTGGTGGATTATCTCTATTTGGAATATCCATAGAGTTCAAAATTGATTTTTGGATTGTAATTATTTGGTTTTAGGGTGAGTGTATTGTCTATTGGGGTGCATTATTCCTCCTTTGGATGATTCATTTCGTTCACACATCATTGAGGTTGGTGTTTCATTCCATTTTCATTGTGACACATTTTATTGATTCTTGAGCTTTCCTTTAATTCCTTAAAATGTTATATAATTTCTTGTCATTTTATAGAATAATTTATTAGGGTTTTTTCATGATATAATTTGGGTTATTTTTGTTTTAAAAAAATGGTATCTTGAATTTTCAAATTGAAAATATATGAAACATGTTTGATAAATTTATAATTGATTTTTTGAGCTAAAATTAGGTGATTTGGTTTTTTTGTCGTTGGTTTTATTTAAATAATGTTGTAAGATTGTTTGTTTAGTGGTATAAGCGGAATGTGGTATCTTTTATTATTTGATTCATGTGAGTGACTTGTTCTTTTTATTTTAATAATACTGGATATTCAATAAAAAGGAGTTCTAAAAGGGATTGGAAGTTCTTATGAAATGAATGGTGGATTTAAAAAACAATTTGATTATGTTTCATGTATTCCCCATAGTTTATCCTTAAAATATGTGTACAATGGATTGTGTGAAAGGTTCAAATACCTATTCAAAATGTTTTTGAGGTCTGAATGTGATTACATTTTGGTTTCTAATTTTTATTTTTATTTTTTTAGAACATGATCTTCCTTGTGGTAATCCTCGAATATATTTCCAAATTATAAAGGTGATAATAAGTGTGCATTAAAATGGATATGTTGTCTATATGAATATAAAAATGGGATTCTCCCATTTGAGGGATTGGGCCTTTATGTGATCCAATTATTGTGTTTTCTAAATTGGATCCATGATTTATACATGTGTTGTAAAGATCTATTCAGAAATCTCTATTTCGTTTCATGTTTATACTTTGTCTTGGAAAATGAATCATATTTGATACATAATATCTTGTTGGCATTGTACTCATCATATTTGAATTTAGTATTGTTTTTTTGTAATCTTCATGGAAATGGAATTGATTTTGAAACTATGTGTCGCGGTTCTCACTTGATTTTTTTTCATTAAAAATATTATTATTTAAACTCGTTTTTGGTAGTATTTTTTCCTTTGAAAATATAGTTTTTGATGTGATGTGAATTGAAGGCCTGATTTTCATGTTTGTTTTTTATGAGAATTTGTTTTTTGAAAATATGTGATGTATGGGATAGGTGGTAATCATAGAATATTTTTTTAAATAGATTGACAATATAGGTTGTGTGAGGCCTGATTGGTTTTTTCAAATTAATGGGAATGTTGTTTTTGGTTCTAAATGAGATAACAGACTTATTCAAACTTTTGAAAAAAATGGTTTTACCTATGTTTTTATGTTGACTTGGCTTATATTTGACACCTCTAGACCATAAAATAGGATCCCCTCTTGTGGATAAAGTGCTGAAAAACAATTGTTATTGAATACACTAGACCTTGGTTTGCATTCCCTTTAAGTGGACCGTTCATGAGAATATAGTTGGTTATGTTTTTATACCTTTTTTCATCGATTATTATTACAATTATTATCATGGTATTATTGGGACTCATTTATAGGGTTTACATATAGTTTCATGTCGAAGTTGATTAGACAGGTTAATACCCCGTTGACTTGATGGGGCTAGGAGGAACGTGCCACTGGATTTTCAAATTTAGAGAGGTCGGTTGGTTAATGACTATGAAGATGTACCATATTATGAAAAGTATTTTAGATATGAGTTGATACATGGATTTACTCTAGAGATGTGAAGGACATGATCACATGTTACTATCTATATTATATTTTTATTTCATTTTGGTTATTGGTAATTAGTTTTTCAAGTTGTTCCTATTTTTCAATTTTCATTACATTCTACACAACCCCATATTGTTTATATGGTGATATCATACATGGGTTTTGGTTTTTAAATTTCTTGTGGATAGTGAAACTATTTTTGAAAGGGAATACTACATGTGCAATTTAAAAATGTGAATTTTCGAAAAGGTGTATTTAGTTACATAAAATGTGTTAAAATCATATTTTTGTAATGTATTTCTATCTAGTGTTTGTGGATTGTTTCATGAAATGAAATGCATGGAAACTATGGTGATTACCTACTGAGTTATTTAATCTACCAACATACTTATTCCACTAAGCCATAGTAGACCTGTGAAATTTTTAAGTCTCATGTTTTAGATTCTAGTATCTTGTTTGAGTTTCCATTAGAGTAGGTTGGTCATGGGATTGGTGGCGACCAAGATTTCATGTATAGATAATGTTTAATGTTTTGGTCTCAATATGTTTTCATTTTTTTCTCATATGTTGTTTTATATGAATGAGTTATGCATATATGATATTCAGTTATTATCAGTTTATTATAGTGAACATAGTTTTATTATTTGATTCTGGTTTTTATTGGTAGAAATCATCCCCATTTAGATTACATGATTCATAGTAATAATTTACAACCCATCGAGATCAATAATTTCCTTTAGTCAATGTATCAATAGGTTTTCATGTAATACCTCAATGAATCTGTAAGGGTTACTTTTTATGATTATTTCCACTTGACTCAAAAGAAAACAAAATCATATATGTAGGTTATTACATGACACATTTATGAAAACCTATGTTTAAAGACGTTATTGTGTCAAGGCTTCTAATTATTTGAGATGCACCATTATATCTCCCAATATTGAATTGAGGAGTATTTATTATAAATATTAAAAATTATAAATGGAAAACCCCATACATCATGAACCATTTCATTATACACAAGAAAAAGAAATGAAAATAAATAATCTACTTCTCACATTATGATAATTCCCTCTAAATCTGATAATACTCCTCCCATTATGTACCAAAATCTGTACATTAAACATAATTACTATAATTTCACCTAGAATAAAAAAGGGAAATAATTAACTATTTCTATTTTACACAATTTTGATGATATTCATAGGTGAAAAAACAATTATAGTAAAGACAAAAAAGGCTTAGATCCATTTCATCCATTAGTATGGTCTCTATTTAACAATAAATACAATATAATGATTTTAAAGTCTCCACACCCATATATGATAATGTTCAATCCTCAATACCACATATCATATAGGAGTCATATCATCCCTTTATACATAAAATTTCTAATTATAAGGACATATTTTAATCCCCTACTACATTATAAGGTGTTTCAATCAACCTTGATGTCCTAATACAGGAGAAACAAGTCCTTGAGGAAGACTCCAATCCATTATTGGATACTATTTTTATTAATCACGATGAACAATTGAAATAAATTATAATCTTAAAATAAAACCAGGATCAATTTTTGATATCCATATAAAAATATCATTGACTTATCATGAGGCCCTTATTCACCACCATAGCATTCCCATTGGACCTTGTGAATAAAAACAATAAAAAATACAAAACACCCATAGTTATATGGTCATGGATAAATTTTATAATGTGATAATAATATTCTATAGGTTTTCTTATTTTCTCAGGTGGATTGAAAAAAAATAAAAATTACGAAAATAAATGAAAAAACCAAGATATATATCGATTTATAGGACCTCAAATAAAGATTATTTAAGGGTGACTTCCCAATCACAATGAAAAATTCCTTGATTATTACTAATACTAACTTTTAATAACTCTTCTTCATAGATTGTTATTATGTGTATGAAAAAAATTTATATATCCTCTGATGAGTAAGAGTCCAATCCCTTTATGACTCTATAGTGAACATACTGTTGTTAAGGGATTTCTATCATCATAAATAATACTATAGGTATCTATTAGTGATCAATGAATTATATCCCAAATACACTCTTTGTATTTATGGTGGAGTGTTACATGGATCAAAATGTGGTCAATTCCATCCAACATTATTATCATCAAATTCATCTTTAGAACGCATTTAGCTTGATATGCACCAATAACCTAATGAATAAACAAACTATGTGATCATTTTTATATATAATTATTTTCTTTTCAGAATTATTATCTATTATTGATGGAACTAGATCAAATAGATGGAAAACATACCTATTGAGACATACCTATACACAAACGTAAGGAGAAATGATACTTTCATGTAATTTTTACATCAATATGGTGTTTTGTCACCATCCCAAGGGGAAACTGTATATCCTTATTCATGATCATGAAGAAATATTTTCCTTATAAATGGGAAGAATAATACAAGATCAAATTTGATGATTTAAAGAATTATTTATTGCATCAATGTGATCACAACACCATCCCATGGGAAACTGTCCATCCTCTATTTGGATAACATGAAACTATCCCTACGTCCCCTCTTTTTCTATAAGAAAAATGAGGGTAATGATAACAGTTTACACTACCGTAGTTGATTAATGCTAGACAATGATGATATATATTATCTAATTGAGTTTAAATACCCCTAGACATTTTATTATAATATTTATTACATTATCATAAGAAAATTACAGTCAATTTAATCACTCTCATCATTCATCTGAAGTATATACACATTCATCCCATTTTTCAGAATGATTATTATGATGGAAAGTGATGATTTAATAGTTATATATCTGGTTTATCACAAATAACGTTGTGACATGAAACCCATTTCATGATTTCAATTCCAAATATCAAAACCCTATAGTTTTTTCATAAAATTTACTCCCCAGATGAATAAATTTCATCTAATTTTAACATAGTACCTTACTAGTAGAAATAGTTTTATTATGCCTCCTACATCCCGACTACATGGTTTTTGAAAATCCTTAGCATAATAATGATAAAATTACGGTTATAATTATCATGGAATTTAGGTCTCACATGTATTAATTATTCGTCCATTAAAAGGGAAACACCAATGATATATTTTATTGCCAAGATTACATAATTAGTCTCAAATTATAAAACAATATATAGGATACACAATTCTACTTGATGTATAAATGTGATCTAGTTAAGAAAAATATGGGTAACTAAGCAATCAGTGAAAAAAAGTCACCATTTTATTTAGATAACAATTGAGATTATTTCCAAATTTCCTTTTATGATAAAGGAGAATCATTTCCAATAATCCCAAGATGATTATGATGATTTCCTCAGAGACACAGTGTTATATCATTGATGTGTAGACTAGTGTAAATTTTTACACCATCTGGTGCATTCGATGGCGATCTCCCAATTACTCTTGATGATGAAAACCAAGTCATGTACCCTATTTCCATCATATCTTCGTAGTAGGATCCCTGATAATTCACTAGAAGTAGAATAATAATATGATTGGTTAAATCCCCTCAGGGGGAACCTCTAAAATGGAATTTTTTTTCATATAGAGGTGGGAGGGAATAAATCTAATAGTATACAATATACATCATCCCATGTGGTATACCCATATTATAGTGAGTCCTCTATAATCATATCATTGACATAATATTTCTCCTTTATATTCATGAAAAATAATTTCCTAATGTCCTGTAGAAGGTTAATTTTGGTATTTGTGGTAATAATTATTAATGAATAATAATATCCAACTAGATTTGTTAATTGGGTTACTGTTAGGATACCTTGGTTTGTGACTGCAAGGGTTTCATGAATTTGTTTGTGCATTCTATATTTATTCCATCATCAATAATTAAACACTATATGTTATCTACATTAAAATATATAAATGGTGATATTACATGTGAGGAATTGGAATCTTGTGTCCCTATTCAAGAATGATAGCTCTATGGTTTAGCATTATTCAAAATACTACTCATTTATTTTTGACGTGGGAAAAAGTAGTTTGTCTCAATGAGGATATAAAAAATAATTTGATTGAGTTGTTAGTTACCATATAAATCACTAGTTTGGGATCTGCTACACTATTATCATGGAAAAAATAACTGGGTTCTATGTTTCCATGATGTATAATGATTGTAAAAAATAAAATATCGGGTCAAACCATTTATCTCAATATCACTCATCAATGAATGGAAACATTTATTCTTATAATAATTTAGTCTACAATATTTTTCAAATGTAGGTTGATCAAAATTATCAAAAATAATAAACATAAATATCTAAAAGTTTTAAGGATTATTGGAAAAAAACTCATTCCTCCACCTACGAAACATCATAACCCAAGCTAGGTGAAATAGATGTAGTTATAAAAAATAGATTCATCTCCCACCATTATAGGTAATTTTCCACAAAACTTTTATTCTAGAAAAAGTTACAATTCCATTTGTTAGAATTGGAATCCCAAAATTAAAATATGCTATAGTAATTTTACCATCATTAGGTTAATCAATATAGGGAGTAATGGGAATTTAACACATAGGATAAAATTTTCCCATTTCTCAAAGGCTACATGGTTCTATTATTGATAATTCCTATCATACATGGAAGAAAACAAAAAACATGGATCCCAAATCATATTTCCATGACACAAATACCAATGTATAATCCAATGGGGTATATTCTTTTTTCACTATTAATGTAGAGATAATAACACCTCCCATAACCATGAGTTTAGTAAAATTGTATTTTGTATTGTATCACATCATGTAATCTCCAATACACTCCACATGACATAAAACTTCATTATCGTGGTCACGGCTAACATTACCAAAAAAAACTATGTATGTCACATCTGCATGAATATTAATCTCTAAATAAGATTTTCTTCCCAAACTTCTTAAAAATTCATCATATATGGTCCCATCTGTAATGCCTTAAACAGTACATCACACTGGTCCTGGTCACATGGAATAAAAATACATGACATTAATTCCTAGAATCATGAACATAAATGTAATAGACTCCTTTTATTCCAATATAAATGAAATAATACATAATAACATTCATACTATATACCATCTGAATATAAATTTATTATACGATTTCATTGCCACATGAAGTAAAAATCCGTGAAATAAAGGTTCAAATGATATCACCCTAAATTTCATAATGCTTCAACCTCACTATTTTATTTTTAATACATGATCAAAAACCTTTTTGTGGGTTTTTTAACAATATTGGCCCTGATCCTAGATCTATTAATTTTAAATGAGTATCAGTCTTAATTCTATAGAACTATTTAACTATATAACCTTGATTGAATCCTTCATTGAGAAGATGGATCCCCTACTCAATTATTGGTCACATACCACACCATCATCTAGAAACATGTGTGAAATGATTACCACCATATAGGATACATATTAATTCTAGGATATATAATATGTTGTTCAACATGAACATCACATTCATTCATCACATGATTCATGAAGATGTGACTTTAACCAATCTTTATTATGTCTTATTCCTAATTTTTATATAAGAGAACCCATCGATTTTTTTACCTAGACCATTATATAATTTTGATCAATGATTAAATATTTCACCTCTAATAAATATGTGTAAATTTCTTCTCATATCATTTGATATGTAAAAACACAAAGATATCCAATCATTTGTCTAGACATAGTTACCCTCCATCTTTTATTTGTATTATTGGATAATTCCACTTAATCAGGTTTCCTTAAACCCATATATATTAAGTTGGTGACAGACTATATATGTGAAAGCATAATTTATATTAATATAAAATAAAAAAACTTGTACCAATAGTTATGAACATTAAATTCATACATCCTACATTTATATGTGTTTTAATTACCCATGATATTTTAAAGTACTTTTGGTATGACAATTCCCATAATTCTATTAAACCATACAACCCTATGGTCTCAGCTATTAGATAATTGAAGTCACATTACACATTTTGAGTTCCATAACCTTAAACTGAGAATAACAATACCTTCATAATGTCCATAATTGTTTTTCATTTTCATTTTAAAACTATTTCAATATGGATAGTCATATTTACAATTCATGTTACATTTATCAAACCACATTCATGGAAAAACCACCATATGTAACCCATTTTATCTGAGATCCACAACCAAAAACTGAGAATTTAAATTGGTATAATCTATATAACCTTCATCTTTTTGGTATAGAATAAAAACATAGTACTCCATAAATAACTATCAAACCACTACTATGACTCTAAAGGGTTGAAAAATATATTAAACACAGTCCACCTCATAATATGATTAATTGATGATATTATTTTCAGAGGGTTCTCAAACAAAACCTTGATAATAATCATTTTCATTATCCCTATACATTGTATATAATTAGTTTTTGTTAAAATTTAGATACTCTAAATATTAGGAAAATTATCTAAGGTGATGGAAAAATTCCCCAAGAACCACCTCCAATCTTGGGAATAAGCCCCAATGGAGTCTTATCCAATGCTTTGTGATAGATATTTTTTTAAAAATGTGTTGAATGATAAAACCTAATGTTATTTTATTCATTTAGGATGATATGGATTAAAAATACATTATTCAAATTTGGTAAATTAGTATCGACATAATATATTTCACATATATTGCAATTCATATTTTGAGAAAAACAATTTACCCTTTTCCAGTAATCTTTTCTTGCATATAGTATCAACATAATTGGGTTTTCACTATTATTCATTTCAATATGTTTTATGTGTGAATAGGTACCTTATTACTATATTTATGTAGTCACTACATTTTAAGAAGATTCTTTAGTGGTTGTAGTAGCATTGAAACTTTTACTAGTTTATCTATATCTGACACACTAATTTGAAAAGAGTAATATTCCATTTTCCCATCATTATAAGATCAAGCATGAATTATTGTAGATATTTTGTTTTTTATATCATTAGATAAACATTTATTTCATACATATCCTTATTAATAGGAAATTAACGTTCACAACACCCCCTTTATACTCACAAAATTATATAAAATTTCATTTTAATATCTCATTCATGTTACATGAAAAGGTGTGATATTTTATTCCCCAATTAAGAGTATTCTATTTTAATAACACAGGCCTCAAACCATACAAAAAATTGTGGTTTGTAATCTACAACACCTATTGAAGAAATACATGTGGCTTGATTTCAACTCTATGAGATATTTGGTAAAATGATGATGCCTTATCCTAGACCTATCCAATGTCTATGATAAAATTTATTGTCTCACTCTTTCTTAAAATATAACACATCTTAATCTCGTTTACTCATATATCTTGATGAATGTTTCCTCATGTAGTTTTTTTCTATTATAAATTTTAAATTGGTGTTGGTGGGGTTTCCTAGATCTTCTATGATTATGATCACATGCCAAACAATGTTGGGACACCATTTTTAATCCCATGATATAATCCATTTACATCATCGTTCTTGTCTTTTTATTTTTCCATGTTTTTATAGATAAATTATATTTGTGAGTACTGCATATGGCCAAATTCTTATCACATGATATATGTAATGATTCCTTTATCTCATATCATCAATCGTGCCAAGAATCCCTTATATAAAATATCTCTTCATAACATGTAGTTCTTTCTCTCAGTTACCTTCACTTTTCTAGTTCAAATGAAATTCTCTACATCATGAGTATGATAAATTTTTCATTATCCAATAATACAATCTCTTACCCTAGAATAATTTCATTATATAATTTGTTCTCGTCATTGATATTGTCAGTACATGAATCACTACTTCCCTCAAATATTTTTTTCCCTGGAACTTATTTCCAAGAGGACTACCAGAGTATTATTTTATCAATTCAACATTTTATTAAACTACACAATCCTTGGTCCATTCAATTAAACATAAATAATTATATCACTTGGCATATACATCATGGCCTTTAACTCTATGGAATCCATTATAAATCTATATATAATTACACTTGGCTCTCTTTTATATAGCTAAATATTCTAAATAAATATTTGGATCATTATATGTAACCATAATCAATTGAATTTAATGTTTCACATCATTTCCTTTGAAGTATGATCAAACTCCATTCCGATGATAATTCAATGGATTTATGCTTATATCTAGATGAAAATAAAATTAGTCCATATACCATTCTACATATATGTGTATAATATATCGATATGAAATTTTAATGAAAAAATATCCACTATAGTGTCTAAACACTACTTAAATAGAAAAATTCCATTAACCAAAAATATTTGGATTTTAGAGACTAAATCACCCATAATTTTAGCCTTATAGAAGAATTTCATTTTAGTAAAGGAAAAATTCCACATGTCCCTTCCACCTCTATTCCTCACTAAGAAACCCAATAGATTTAGGAAAAGAACCCATGATATACCCAATTATTAAAATCTTGTTAGTGGTTTTACATAATATTTCTTTCCCAAATTCAAATAGTATTGTAGTGGAACCTATATTTCAATGACATATTTCCTAGTGATATATAGAATATCAACCACCACCTCTAAATTAATACTCAATAGGCCTCAATATTCAATATGAAAATGTTTCATTTTTAATTTGGATTATTAATTCCCCTATTGTGACCTCCATATGAATCATTTTTTGATTTTATTGTAAATTATTCTCATTATTTCAATCCAAATCGGTTCTCCATATCTATGGGTTTTCATGGTTTCTGGTTTATCGTTCCAAACATTACCAATATTTCTCTATTGAATGATCCAAATAAAAATGATCGAAAATAAAATTACCAATTTCTAACACACTAGCTACGAATCTTGTATATTTAGAGATCTATATTGATAATTTCCGATTAAAGTTTATTGAAAATACTAATCCTTCTTAACATAGATATTTTATTATTTCTCTAAAAATGTATTTTTTAAAATAGTGATAAGTGCTTTGATGTGTTAGAAATTGGGAGGGGATTCCCATATTGGTTTTAAGTATGAAATAATGACTAATAATATGTTCAAAAAATAATATATTTTGGAAAACTAGTAAGGGTGTATAGGTAAAATGGTTTAGATAAAGAAATACATTTTAATGACAAGACATGATTTAGAAAACCATGAATCCAAAAAATGTGAGCAATCATTATTATAGGAGGTGAGTCATATATTAATAGATTTATTAGAGAAATATGTGTAGCCAGACCATGAGATTGTTTTGGAACACTTGACAATGGTAACCACATGGTTGACACTCAAGGTACAAAAACATGTAAAAATCCTTGTGGTCATCCTTGTTTCTTAAAAATTGTGGAAGTATTAATTTTTTACCTATTGAATTTAAAACACATAAACCCTATCTATTTCTTCTATCACATATGTACCATCCATTTCTATCTTAAACTATTATATTCCCTTAATTCATTGGGTGGGTTTTTTTCATTCCTTAATAAAATATATTTTCTTGCATCCCAATTATGTGAAAGTGTCAAGGATAACACTCCACCAATACACCTTCATTTTTTCCCTTATTCCCTAAGATAATGACAATAGTTTGATCTTTCCCCCCATATAAATTTTTTCTTATAGTTCTAAATTTATCATTTATTGAAGATCTACGTAGAGGCTGACATGTGATGAGTAGACTCATATGGACCTTTGATATGAAGCCCATAATAAATTAACTAATGATTTACAATTATCCCACTTATCTATAATGTGTTTTCATGACATATTAATTATTAATTGACCATAAACATAAATTAAATACTTATATGAATATTCCATGGGATGAATAACATCTAATGGGACATGAGTAGATCTATATGTAATGTGAACCTAGACATTAGGATGTAAAATGAGGTGAGAATGATTGTGAAGAAAAATTGGAAGTAAAATTGGTGAACCAAGGAGTCTCAAAAACTATTTAGAGTGCTCATAAATAAATGTATATTCCTATTATGATTCAATGAATCTTTTAGTAATACCTATCATGTCTGATTAATGATCTAATTGATGATAAATGTGAATCCAATGGTTCTTCCTAGGATTTGGAATTTATGCCATTTAAAAAATGAGATTCACATGATATTTATTTTAACATGATTTTTATTACTAATGATAAGTGAAATTATTTTTTTATTACCAACAATACAGAAATTATGTCGGACACTTAATGTGTTTTACAAGGTATATTATAGGATCTGTAATTTTTTCTTGATAGAAAATGTTCTACCAAGTATACCTCCTCATATGTAATGTTTATTTCAAATTGTAAATAGAATTAATAGGTTGATTCCTATGATCTAGTGATTACCTCTAATGAAATAATAGATACCTATGATAATCCTTGGGATATATTAATATGGCTCGTATTTCAAAAAAATTATATGTTCTATTATCATTTTGGTGAAACTCTAAACGAGGGTGGTTTTTGAAATGAAAAAAATTTAATGACATCCATCATTGAATGAAACATATTTGGTCAATCCTAGGAGACACCTTAGAACATTGGACTGATGCTGATATATTTATTATAGATTAATTTATCAGTTTTAAATATTAAAATCGTTTTACATAGTTTAAATATTTTTATATATGATGTTGGTTGTAACAACCATAACTCTAGTTACCTGGAGATGGTGTTTACATTATTGTATTGGAATAAAATAGAAGGAATCGAATCCCAGTGGACCGAATAGATTAATAGTTTTAATATAACTAGATACGTACATGATTCCAATATTACATTTGAAAACATAAATTAAAACATAATTACATCAAGATTAAATTTATTCTTACATGAATATCCATATATAACATTCTTAGTACACTTCATCGATTCCATGATAAAAGAAAACAAGATAATTATGAGATCAAATGGTTTAAAGGGGTTATGTATTGTAAAAGACACCATAAACCAATATAAACAAACAATATTAAAAGGTAAATAATTGAACACTCATTCCATTTAAATAACATTAATATCACAACTATATAGGGACTAATCAATATGTAAAGGTATGTCACTGAACACACATTCAATTTATGTAACTTTTCTATATGAATAAATATGGAATAATTATTATTTAAAGTTAAATAAAATAACACTCATTCCATATAATCCATGATTTGAGTAAGAAATTCATATTGATATAATATCATTGCACAAATAAACAAGTTAAAAAATATTAATTGAAATTATGGTAATTCCAAATTATTATAAGTCTTGTTTCCATTGAACATGATAACATTACCACCAAGACTATTCCATGATTGTTAAAACTAAATATAAAAACCAGTTTAGTTTAATCATAGAATGAGTTACCTCATGAGGCTACCGATTCATCGATAGAATATCATTAACTATGCCCACTCAATTAACTCATGTCCAAATAATTCCTCAATTAATAAATATTTGAGGAATTAATTGACTGAAAAATACTCCATATCTTATAAACTTTTATCCTAAAAATTATGCTTGTTTATTTACCAATGAATTTACTATATTTGTTTTCAAGGAATATATATCTTGATATTATTATCTAATTAGCATTTTGAATTTTCTTAATATATTCAGGATGTTTTTAAAATTATTCATAAAATAAGGTTCATTACAGGAATTTGAAAGCGTAATGTATGGTTTGGAAATCATATATTTGTAATAGAACATGTAGATTATGTACATTATATTGTTTAAAATTATAGATCAACAACCCTTTGTTAGGAAGAAACTATATTTTTAAAGGAATTACCATACTTTTTATCTGACATAATTTTGTAAACAAACATACATTGTAATCCACATTTCAGGATTTCATCACTATATGAAGGAACCCCATATTTGACTTGATCGATGATAGAATATTAAATTATAGATAGTATCCTAATTTTATGTTATGGCCTCAAGTAATCTAAATATCTTTTTAAATCTATCTTACAACAAATTAATAATATTATATTCATTGGATTAAATTGTTCTTATTTATATTAGATATTATGACTCTCTTTGATGATTAGAATTAAAATGATCATGATTTATCAGTTGATATTCTGGGATCTATTTAAACAAAATAAATCCAAGTATCTCTTATAAAATAGAAACTATATTTTCATTTTAAGTATCATGTGAAATATAATATTGAGAATAGTGTTACTGTAAAAAAATTATTTATTGTATCTGTTGTTCTAATGAACCACCCATTATAGAAAAATATATTTTAATCATGTTATAGGAAAAAATAATAATAATTGTTTATGAATCTATTTTTTAGTTGTTATTTTTCATGAAGATTATTTTCTACTGAGATATCATCAAATCTATTCATTCTTGAAGTTATTTTTCATTTATGGAGAACACCAATTTTCTGTTAGTTTATACAATTTTTTTAAATGACTCTGTTTATTTAATCAAATCAATCTCCATTGATTAATTAGTCATTCGACTAGTCGTACAAAGACATGGTGGAGGGTAAACATCTTTTAAAATTATGCAGAGAATCTGGTTCCATGTAAAATAATCATAAGGATCTATAAATACTAAATGAAATGTTTTCAACTACCTAAACCTAATTGTTAAAGGTATTTTGATAAGAACATATTTTAGTGAAAAAAAATATTGCTGAGAGAGTTTTGTTGGAGTGGACTATGCGATCTTTGTGAACTAAAACATTTTAATAATTTTTTTCTTTGTCTACTCTGTTTATCTAATTATCAGTTTACATAAAAAAGAGAACAATCAATATCAGCATAAATCACAAATACTGATTAAATTAATTATATATATAATATTAATGAAAAGAAAAAACTAACCCACCACCTTATTTTGTATCATTATATTATCACAACAAAATAATTTGCATCATATGATAAATTATTGAAGAAATTTTTTATGCTCTAGAGATATCATTGTATATAATTTATTTAATGAATGATGTCCAATTTTGATCATAGATATGGTATGTCAATGAACCGTGAACATTACATAAATAGTGATAATTATGGTTGTTAGAAATCATGAATGATTACCTTTCTAAAAGTTATTTGATTAAATGTATACATAAATATTATCATAGTTTATGAGATTCTTAAAAATCATGAATTATGGGATACTGCCAAATAATCTTAATATGATATGAATTCAAAAGCAATGAATGATATTATTTGTTGAATCGGTGAAAATTAAATCAACCAAGTATCTCAATAGACAACTAACGATGAAACATTTCAATCTATTGTTGTTTTTTACGAAGGAACTGGAAATGTAATAAAATTAATCCACAATAATGAAGTGATGAAGTTTGATTTCATTGTAATGAACGATGACGAATGAATAACCTAGATAATTGGGAGATTGAAAATGTTAGTGAATTTTTTTGATTCTTTGGAACATCAACTATACAATCAGAGTGGTTGTTGAATGCACATTGATTTTTAAAATCAAAATTGAATGGAATATCTCATCCTAAAATAATATCACAAATAGTAATAAATTTGGAAATTAAGATTTGATCTAAACCATGATGATATATGTTGTAATAAAAAGAGAGGTGAAACTGAATATTACCAAATAACAGAAAGGGGAAATACTACAAGTAATTTTTCTTCTAATAATCATTACAATAAAACAAAATAATATAAAATTGACCTAGAGTGTTTAGATTCTGAAATATATATTGCCCAACTAGACATTGGATTTCACAATTCTAAAAAAGGAATACAAAATTCCGGAATAGAAAGACGAAAAATGTAACATATATTGATTATATGGATGTAAGAATATGGGACATATCAATCTTGATTTTCCATAGATAAAATAACACAATATAATAATAGATAATAAATAAAGGAAAATTTATATGAGAAATAACTAAGAGTAAAATTTAATGTAATATATGATATCTAATTTATGATTTTTGATTGAATCAAGTAGATCATAAAAAATTCACTCAAAAAATCTCTAGAAATTTTGAAGTCAAATACGTGCTTTATGGATAAGGAAAATAATGTTCTAAAATTCTATTATTCATATGATTCTAATTATAAAAGTTGTTATTATATAAAATTATCTCACGGTCATACCATTCTAGATGAAATATTTTAATAATTTGTAAAAATATATAAGTTACAAAATAATATTCATAAATATTTTTATGTTGAAAACATGATTTTTTTAAAAAATGACGAATTAAAATAAATATTTATCAAATCTAAAAAAACATTACTATTTATGAAAATACGAATAAATTATGATATAACGAAAAATCATTCAAAAGATCTATAATTATATTAAGTAAAGGAGAAAATATATAAATGATAATCATGGATGTTTTTTTTAAAATGAGAAATTATTGAATTCAAAGGAAGGTAGAAAATAAAATTTATATCAAAATTAATTCATACCGAGTTTTAAAAATGATATTGGTTTCTCTTCTGTAATTAAAGGAAAATATCCTAATTAATATTAATTCAAAAATCCTAAGAAAATATTAATTAAAAATGATTATATTTCTTGTAAATTTTTATAATTTTTAATATAATTTTTTCCAAAATTGGGAAAATGTGGTTACCAAGAACATTTCCTTCTGACAGGGATTGACCCAACAAAATATGGGTACCAAAGAAAACACTTTTTTAAATTTTCATTAAATCGCCACTATGATTAAAATTTTGTATGGTATAAGGATATTGTACATTCAAGAAAATTTAGTATAGTCATGTCAAATTTTCATACTGTTGAAAATTGTAATAGAGGTCTAATTACCAATGGATATAATTCTAATGGAATATAGTTGGAGTTAGATGATTTGAATATCCTAAATAAATTTCAATAAAAAAAATTTATAGGTTTAATAGTTTACACATATGATATTTATTTTTCAAGTATTTTGTGATGGTTTTCATGCTAATTTCATTAGTAATAATTTCATAGATTTTAAAGAAAATAATTTTATGACTAAAAAGAACTTTACTAAAATTTTCTATACATTGGATCTTAATATCATATGTGAAAAAAATATAATTATTTAAATACAAAGAGAAATAAATCTTCGATATGAAAATTATACTTAGAAACATCAATGTATTTACATTAGATAAATTTTATGTAAAACACTAATTTATTCATTTATCTTGTCATAAATATGATAAATATTTATTATGTGTTTCATTCCAAAATGGTATAAAAACTAAGTCATCCTTCAAATCTACTCACAAAGTTTCTTCATTCAAGAAAACTAACCTTATCCACATGGATTTGTTTGTTCCATCATTAGTAGTAATTTTGGATGGAAGATCATATTTTAATTGTTTTTTTAATTATATTTCAATATAATACTGTTTTTATTTTCAAATGATAAAAATGAACTGTTTATATTTTTTTAATGAATTTATAATATTTTCAAAACTAAAAAATATTTTATAATTATCTATTTAAAAAATAATAATAGGGATAATTTGTGGATAATTAATTAAATTTTTTTTATCAAATGTCGGTATCAAACAGACCTTCTCAGAACCAAGAATATCTCAAAAAAATAAAATTATAGAATAAATAAATAGTAATATTCAAGAAATGATAAGAACTATATTAAATAAATATAGTCTATTTATCTATTTTGGGATGAAGCTTTAAAAACAAATTATTATATCCTAACTATAGTTTTAATAAGACCACTTATAAAAAATACACACTATAAATAATGGAATAATAGAAAACCTAGAGATAGTTACATTAAATTTTTTTTGATATAAGCTATTTTTCATGAATAATATGGAAAAATATTTAAAATAGGATCTAAACGCTAAAGAAGTAACCATTTTAGATATTATAAAACCTTAAATTCATATATAGTATATAATTAATATATAATGATTAATGAATAAGATATTATGTGACGTTTGATTAATGTGAACCTTTTATTCATATAAAATATGAAATAGATAACATTGTTGACTCTTTATACAACATGATACATTAATCCCCAATGATTGATTTAGAAAATAATATCCATGAATATAAATCCAATTCAGAAGAACATGAAAAACTTAAACTAAAAATTTTCTATGATAAAACTCATTGAAAATTAATTTATCACCCTTTAGAAAAATAAATACGAAATCTATATATTGGAATATGAAGTAGAATTAATGTATGTAATGTTTTTGAATTTTCATACTTCATATGACGAATAAAATAGAAGACTATAGAAAAGTATATATAATATTAAATTTGGATATTTTCTAGTAAAGAAGAATCTAACTAATTTAGATGAAGTAATGATTTGGAATTATTTGACTTGGTATCTAATTGTCCAATAAAAGAAACCAAATGGGATTTTAAAAATAATCTTGTTGATCAAAAAAATTACTACATATGATGTAATATTAGTAGCCAAAGGATATAATCATGAAGAAAGAATAGATTATCATGAAACAAATGAATAATTTTCTACATTAGAAACAATTAATAATCCTATAATCTTATGAATATTATTATAATTTTAAATTTTATCATATTGATTTATAATAAGTTTTCCTAAATTATTATTTAATTGATGCAGTTTTCATTAAAAAACCACAAAGTCTTGAAAATACACATATTCCAATTTGAGTTTTGAATATTGCTAGAGATCAAGGGGGAATAAATAATAACATATATCTTGGTATGATAGACTAATTCTTTTTACAATGGAATGTGTAATTTTAGTTCAGTTAGGAGATCCTACTCTCATTAAGAAAACAATTCATTATAATGTTCTATAGGTATAAGTTTAGGTAGATGATGTTTTTTTGGTTAAAAAAAAATAATATTTATAACAATTTCTAAAATATTGTACAAAATAAATTTGAAATTTTCATGATTATATAATTAAATATCATTCATCATTTTCATGTTTGACCAAAGGATTCTGGAAATGTTTTAAATCAAAATTAATATATTATTGAATTATTAAAAGAAATTATGTAATAACACAAATAGATATAGTGATCCCATGATTACTAATTTAAAACTTCATTTGGAATAAAATATATATCTATTTGACAAAAAGTTATCAAGAGGTACTAGTGGTAGATCATTATACCAGAGTAGTAACAGACTAGACATAATATCTTCAAATTTTCAATGTGATTGATTTAAAAAAAAACCAAAAATAACATGATCTTATTGTTTTGAAAAAATATAAATATTTTAAATGAACTATTTTTAAATAACTACTTTATTAAAAAAACATCTAATTTTAATTTAATTTCAAATTCACATGCTAGTTGTTGGGAATGTATATCAGATTGGACAATTACATCATGAGTTATTCACTTTTAAGGGATGGACATAGTATCATGGTCATATATGAAAAGTTATTACATTGATCAATCAACATAAGATGCATGAATTATTTCTTCTTGATGTTACTATGAATTTTTTTTGATGAAACAAAAATTACTGTACTTTTGATGTAATTTTAAAAATTTTATTATTTTATATGACAATAAAAGTGAAATAAATATTCTGGAAAAACTTGTAACTCACTCTATAACAATTTATATTGATATATGACATCATTTTATAGGAAAACATGTTCAAAATAAGGACATGTCATTAGAATTTTGAAATACGGAAAATCATCATAATGATATTTTTACTAGACTTCTTCCCCAAATTAGTTTTTATTTTATAAACAGGGAATTGGGATTACAGATTTTTAAATTAATTTTTAAATTTCTTATTTTTATATTAATTATCATATTTTTTCACTTTTTTTTATTTATTTAAAAAAATTAAATATTATTTAATTTATTTTATAAAAAAAATATGTACTTTCAAATAATATAACAACATATTTTTACACTGAGTAACCGTCTCATAAAACAAAAACTAGTGCTAATAAAACCATTAAAAACCCACTCTCCCTATCTCCCTTACTCTTACCACCCATGATATCTTAACACATTCAACATCCAATCCATTAATAATCCCTATAATACTATGGAATATAGACCTTTAACCATAAAAATATTAGAAATGTATATGATCATGATTATATATTAAGGTGAACGAAGTGGATTTAAACCACAAAGCATCACCTACAAAAAAATTCAAGGAATAGTTAGGGAGTTCTAATGGATAAATAGTATGAATAATTTATTGAGGAAACCACAAACGTTTCAGTATTTCGAATTTCATTTCAATCATAAAATTAACAAATTTATGTTTGAAATAGATGAGAATTTTTTTCATTGAAATTCTCAATTCAGTATTAGAGACAAAGTGGATATTATAATTTCAGAGATAAAATATATGTATTTTTCTTTTTCATCGATAAATATTTAAAATAATTTACAATGTCCTTGTGAAGGTTTTTTTCATTTTGATATCCAATCTATTGGAAATAATTAACATAAATCTAATGATATAATGTCTTTTCATTTCAGCTCATCCCTTATTCGAAAAATATTGGTAAATGATATTGAGGGTGACAAGAATGAAATTGTAGAATTCATTCAATAAAAAATATTTCCAAGAAATTCTATGGTTTAAAAGATCTTATATCACTACATATATATAATTTATTTTATAAAGAGTGATATTATGCTTAATTTCCCCATATACAAACCTCGATACATGCACCATTGTTGTTAGATAGAATAAAGTAAGCCCTTTTATCAATTTTGATGAATACTTTCTCTACTTTTTTAAAAAATAATGGTAGAATTTTTTATGTAAAGATTCACTCTAGGTGTCATCATACTAACATTAGGATCAATGGAACCATGAAAAAATATGTTTATTTTTATTTACTATAAAACTAATTATCTTACCTGTTGGTGCTCAATACCATAAAAATTTCAGTCATATTACATTGGTAGAGCATAGAAATTTGGGATTTTGTGTACAATATATATTTGCGAAGAAAAAGATATAGAATCTATAATAAATTATGTTATTAAAACAAATATATTTAGAATAAAAAATGATATCTGTGATCCTTATATATAAATATATATTAAAAAATATATTGATGAATATTTTGAGAAATATCATGTGGAGGACACTATCACATTGCATATATAAACGTATGAACATATAAATCAACCTCCTACAGTCACAATCCAAAATTAGAGGATGTTTTAAAAGTAGATTTATACCAATGAACAATTCTAGGAGTCTGAATCACTCTTATGGAATAACTACATGAACCACAAGTTGATGATAGATCTGAGCAATAGTATCTTTGTAAATGTAAAAATAAACTTCATGAAAAAGTGTCACATGATTTAAATTAGACTAAAATATATATTGGTCAGGATTTGTTATGGGAGACTGCTCAAAGAAATGACGGTTAAAAACCATTGGTAGTTCCACCTACTAGGTTAATTTTGAACCCAATGGTATATATTGTCGTAGACTCTTTAGAAAAATTTATTTCTAATCCTTCTGATATTATAGATGTTTGTGACATTGTATCATTATACTCAAGTGTTAAATATTAAGAAAATTGTTATTTCCATTTTTTATGTTATACCTTAAACAAAATATAATTATGAATATGAATCTATATATTCTCTTACTCATGGAATAGAATAGTTTTCCATCAAATTTAACAAAATGAAGTAGGGGAATTCTAATTTTCTAAATGAGCATTAGATTATTAAGAAGTAATTAAATTATTTGAGATGCTCAAGGGTTCTATAATAATAATTGGAATCAATTAAATCTCAACTTCACAACATCCGAGAAATTAAAGGTTTCAGAAGTTATATTGATGCACATTAAATTGAAATTAAATATCAAATTGGATAGATAAGTGATGAAACTGTTTCAAATAAATTATTTTTAGAATTAAATTAGTATTTAGGATGTCAATTTAAATTATTAATTAGTAGTTTTATTCAGTCCAGCTCACTTAATTCTACACCTTAAACTTCCCCGAATATAATAAAATGGTTTAAATCTATTGTTGAACTTTTTTATACATTTTGGGGTTAGTTACTTGCATATCCTTGTGTCTATGAATCATTGAACGTGTTATTGGACAACTAAGAAGAACATGTAGACAAATTAACGTTAATTGATCTTAGTATAAAATCTCTTTTGAATAGGTTTTGTCGAAGGATCTCACAATTTGTTTAGTCAAAATGAAATTTTAAATATTTTTTACCAATACCTTTGTTATAAAGTTGGATAGTGGTTTAAGAATAAAAAATTATAATTAGATAGATTTTTTATAACCTTACAGATAGTTTTATGGGGCTGATGATTTAGTTATAGAATGTTAATTTGGCTATTCAAAATGCTCATGCTTCTCACAAGTATTATAAATGAGACCATTAACACACATCATATCATACTATTTGAAATTTCATGGTTAAATGAATGTTATAATCAAATCCATTTTAATGAAATTATTATATTTATTATGTTTTTGTTTTTTATTATCTCTGTTCATTTCTTCTTCTAAAAATAGTATCATTATTATCTTAGAATCATTTAACATTCATTTAATGATTGCTGCTATATTAATTTTGTGTTAATCTATTTTAAAATTAAATTTTTTTTATATCATGAAATAAGAGATAAAAATGTGTTTGAAAAACTTCATTATTTTTAATGTTCATAAAAAAATTAATGGATAAAATAATAATTTAATTATTTTCAATGAAAAATAATGATAAATTCCAACTATAATTTCAATTTTAACTCTTTAAATATGTAATATCATATGTGTATACATAATTATTTTTTATATTATGTTATGTGTTTTTAATCTTAAAACGGGGGATATTATTGGGATGCATTGTTTCAAAAATACTCAAACAATCTTATTACATTTGACTCTCACATATACCCTTGTTTTCTTAATAAGAAATTACCATAAATATATTTTGGGAATACGTTTCACGATAATATAGTCCTATTTATGGGATAAAATATTTTTTTCTCGTATTCTAAACATGTTTGAATGTATTCTGGTAACAATTTTCTCACCCTATGTTTGGAAGCATTACATATGGTTTGGAATCCTAGTGTTTGGAAAAAAACATATGGATCATGTAACCTATACTCTTGAAAAGTATAGATCAACAACCATAAGTTTATAAGAAACACTACTCTTTAAGAAATGAATATAATTTTCATCAACCCTTATCTTTTAAACAACCATACTATATCAACACTATTTTTTATGTTTATTAATATCTGAAATAACACTACATTTAATTACTCAAAGAATGTGTTTAAAATTAAATATATTATCTAAATTTTATTTTACAGTCTCACCAAAATAAAATATCTCATTATATCAATTTTATAACTAATTCAATGGCTAGTACTAAATTCTTTAAATTACTCTAATTTCAAAGTGATGTTATGAATATCTTGTTCTATTTGGGAAAAAATAATTACTAATCAACAAGTGGTATTATTGGATGAGTTCAACCAAAAACAAGACATGGTTCACTTGTTAAATATAAATAATTTTTTATGTATTTTGTGGATATAATTTTGAATATAAGGTTTCTAGATACGAAAAAATATATAACTTCTCTATTGTTCAGAAGAAAATCACTTTAGAGACATATATATATCAATAATGTTCCATGAATAACATCTAACTGATCATACTCATGATATATTTCAGTTGATATTTTTATTTATGATAATTTGAAACAGTCATATATCTAAGTATTTTCATTATTTAATAAATTTATATTTGAAGTAGAAGAACCATTTTTATCATTTTTTCCTCCAAGGTTGAAGAAGACTTATTTTATTCTACCAAATCAAACTCAATTTATTTATTGGATTCTAAAATTCTCGCACACAGTAATGGTGGAGTATAATTTTCTCAATAAAATCATTGGATAATCATCATCCCTATAAATGATCTAGAATACTATTTAAATCCTTATTTTAAAGATGAAAATTGTTTGCAATTTATTGTTAACTGTCTTGCGATTTGAGGCCATGTTTAGTAAAAATGACCAAGCTCAATGAGAGAGTATAAGTTGAGCAGAGTAGGGAATATTGAATCCCTAAAACACAATAAATTTCTTTTTCTTATAATCTCATTATCTACTACTCAACATACATATAATAGGCAACAGAAAATTATTTCCTAATTCAATGAAACACTAATTGATAATATCTGTCTATGATTATCCAGAACACACAATTCACCCCCTGTTTTGAATCTTTTCATACTGAGAACCAAGTAAAAGAATTTATTTTATTCATAAACAATGATCCTTATCATCAAATATCTATATTGATAAAAAAAATTAAAATTAATTCCCTAGTTATTCACTTAACATTAAATGTAATCATTTTATATGAAAATGGTATATAGCTTAGGAAATAAAAATATCCATGTTATGTGGATGTGGATATTTAATATAATTATAATTATTAATTAATGATAATCAGAAATAAATAATTTCAATAATATAGACACCATAATAAATAAATTGTGTGCATAATATTAAAATATAATTTAATGAAGTGAAATTGGGATGAATTCCTTCACAACATGTAATTAATGGAATAAAATAACCCAAGAATTCATAAGATTTTTAAAAAGTTTAATTTGTTTATAATAAGTATATATTTTATATATCATGTCAAATGGGAGTTATATACATATCTTTAAATAATATAGATGCATAACATCATAATATGTATGAGTGAAAAAAAGGAGATGAAGTTATTTATAATGATCATTTCACTAATGTGAGGGTTAATAAATTGAATAAATTATGTGTATCAACTATAAATAAAAAATAAAATGTTGAAATAAAAAAAGATAAAAAAACTTAATTTAACACATTATCTTTTCATGATATAATAAATTATGCAACATTATTAAACAAATGATTGAAAATTTACATAAGAAACCCCATACCTCGAGTTTGAATTCCTCTAAACATGTAAAAAACCCCTAAATAATGGTTTAAAAAATGTTATCATTCTATTTCAAAACAATAATTATATTTTTAACATATTATATTATAATTATAACGCATTTTACTACCCATTCATTATTAATAAATCACTATTTTAACTTGTAATGGTGTTATTTATATTGTTATTTCATGTATGTTTTGTCACAAAATTCCCAGTTATAATAAATACAATATAAATACATAATATCTAAAATAATATGAATATTATAAATATCATATTTAATCATTAAATATACATTTCGAACCATTATTTAATTTTTAATATTAAAAATGATTCACATCTCATCATCGAGACGGTTGTCCGTACAAACACAGAGGAACAAAAATTGTTCACTTAATTGTGAAACATTAAAAAAATTTAAAAACATTATTTTATATTATAAATATCATATTATATGTCAATTATATTACTAATTATTCATATACAAGTAATTTGGTAATGAAAAATGTGTTACACTGCTGTGTAGAGACAATAATCTGTACGTACGCACACGTTGTTCCTTCGCTTCAATATAAAGGATAAAAGGTGTAATTTGGTTGTCCCATAATCATAATAACATAAAAGAATATATATATTCTTATCTCATGTATGTTGATATTTTGGGGTTAGTTTTATTGGTAAAATCTTATTTGTTTTATGGAAATTTGGATCATAAGACCCCTTTTGTTCCTCTATGTAGATCCTCAAAGACCTAGCCGACGCAAGATTTATGGTCCATTGAATTTAACTTCTAATTATGTTCATATTCTGAATGTGAGTCCCTTATATATTCATACTCTTGGAAATATAGAGATGATCCTTCCTGCACCTTATCTTAGCTGATCATCCCCTCTATCTTTTCCTCAAGACCTGAATGATGCAGCTTCTACTAATAGGGTGATTGCTGATATTGATGGTATTCCTTCCTTGATTGCTTTGATTTTCTCTAATTTTACTTTCTCAATTCACCATTCTCTACAGATTCTCCCCATTCTATTGATGAGTAATTCTTATGGTTATACTTATTTTTATGTCTCTTCTACTAACAAATTCATGTTATAGGGGGTGTTGAAGCTGGATTGGGAGGCCCATCATTCTCCTGATAAGAAACTTCTAATCCCTCTTTACCTAGACTGGTTGAGATCAAAATATAAAATTTCTCCTTCTCCTACCCCAAAATATTTTTATTTTTTGATTATTTCGTGAGCATTATGACCTATGAGATTAATACTGTGTCTCTAGCTACTATCCCTTATTGGGTGTAATCAATTACCTCTATGGTCCATATAACGAGATTATTATCCAAAAGATAACTCAAAGGGATGGTGTACTATTCATTCAGGTTGCTCTGGTTATGAGGACCTTCTGTAGAATTTTAATTTTATTCAGTCTTATTTTGGAATACTATGGGGTTTGGAGGACCTGATATATGTTTTTTCATATCCTCAGGACATAGAAATCATCAAGCCTCAATTTATACCAATCTTGAACCCATTCCAGATATTGGTCAAATTTCCAGTTTTTTAAAATAATTTATCTTTCCCATTATGTACAATAGTGGCACAATAATAACATTATTTGGGTCTTATGGAGACTAGATTTAGAGTTTCATCTTGTGGATGATAATTTTCAATTTTTGACTACTAATATTATTATTTACCAGTATGAAATTATTTTTACATTTGTTTATGATAACTATGAAGAAGGGGAATATAAATATCGTTGGAATAAACTGTATAGATTTCAATCATGCAACAAACATTTGATTGTGGGTGTGAACATAAATTATATATTAGATATCTTAGAGATATATGGTGGTACATTAGGCCTTAATTGTGGTATTCAAGAATTCATGGATTTTGTGTCTTCCACTGTACTTTTGGACATGGGTTTTGTTAGTAATAAATACACTTAGCCTAACAATCAGACATGGATGAACAAAATATAGAGCCATCTTGATCGACATCCCTCTAATATTCATGTTATGGATACCTTCAATTTAGAATCCATGACTCACCTAGAATGGTCCCTCTCTGACCACATCTCTATTCTAGTAGATTTGAAAAGGAGTCTATATAGGGAGCACTATTTTTACTATTTAACATATTGGCACATGGGTGAGGGATTCCTTAACAAGGTGTGATTTCCTTGGGTATGTTATTAAATTTTACGTAATTGGGATGGTTTGAGAAACATTAATTAGAGGATCAAGATATGTATTCAGGACTTGGTGAAGGTGAATCGAGTGGAGGATGTTTACATGGAAATTATGAAAGGTGATATTGATACTTTATATGTGGATCGTCATGAGCACTAGGATGACGATAAGTTCTCTATTCAAAATTATAAGTGAAAACTTCTGGTGGAAAAATTATTGGATATTGAGAAATGTTATGGAAAAAAATTGTTGGATTTATGGATGAATATAGGGGGCCAAAATTATATATATTTTAATTCCTACATGACGGAGATGAAAAGATATACGAAAATCAATATGGAATTGTATGATGGATCATTTACCACAGATGTTGATGTTGCATGGAAAATGGTCCTTGTTCACATTAAAAAACTCTTGTCAATTCCATGTTCGGTTTGGAGTGACAGATCCATCAGTCGGAATGATGATGATATTTTTATGAGCTATATTTTAGAGATTGTGTGTTCCAATAAAAACAACTATTTGGTATAAATCCCAATGGAGAATGAGGTGAGAGAAACCATTCTCATCTTGGAACATGTTAGTTCCCCACGATCTAATGGTTTCCCAAACCCTTTTTATGAGATGGCAGGTGAATTTGTGAAGGATAAGGATATAGGATCCATTTAGAAAAAAATTCATAGGTGTCGAGATTCCTATATTTGGTGTGTTCTTCAATAGTGGTCTAAATATCAAATATTAGAGTTCCCACTATGATAAATCAATTTAAACTTATATGTTTTTGTATCATTTCTTATAAGAGTATTTCTATAATTAATTGTATAATACTGAGTGGAATCATTCATAGGATTTCCCATGAGGAACATCATGGGTCTGTAAAAGGATAGGGCATCCAGGGAGCTAACGGTTTTGCTAAATAATGATTGGGGATCTCAATTAGTGTTCCATTGGTTCAATAATTTTCATCAAGTTATATATAGATTAAACCTATGATCATCATGAATGTTGTCTAGTTATTTGGTTGATAAGAAAATTATGTCTTTATGAATAGTTATTTGACTTTTTTCAGGGTCATTTCTCTCCTTGGAAAACTATTTCCCTTATGGGTAATAGATTCTACATTTTAATTAATATTCTTGGTGTCAACCCGGGAGACCTTTTATCTCCATTTAGCTTCATTTTGCCGCAGGAGGCCTTCTCTAAGAATATTAATCATTCATTTAAAAAAGGGATAATATCCCCATTTATTAATGGTTATCTTTGAAATCGTATCACACTTCTTATGTTCGATAATTATTTCCATGTGTTTAACAATGGAAGGAGGAGAACATTAAGTCTTCTCATAGACATTATGTCTACATATGAATATATCAGTGGTCAATCCATCAATGTTATAAATATTAATGTTTTAATTTATAATAAATTTTCATGCCATTGATGTGGTGTTATTTAAGAGCTCTGGGGAAGTCACAAGAAATCCTTTCTTTTGAACTACTTTGGATCCCCCATTTAAAATGGTAGGAACAAGAACGTCATTTCTAATGATCTCATTAAAAAAACAATTATAATGAGAAATTGGAAGAAAATTTATCTATCCATCTGTGGTATGGTTCCTTCAATCAATATATTATTTTCTTTCTTCCCTATGCATACTCTTTAAGACATAATTCTAGATAATGGGTAATCATAAAAATGTATAGCATCATGATTTAATTTCTCTATGATGAAAATCAGATGGGACGTTTTCACTGTGATTCATAGAAATGTACGGACATTCTTATTGATATGGAGGTATTGGCCTATGTAAGAATTATGAAACAATGAGCTCTATGAATGGAAATCTGGCATGAGATTTTATTGAAGGAAAATCATTATGAGAAATCTTTTTTGATGATAGGAATATAGATATGTGGAATGAATGGGAAGGGATAATTTTTTTTAGGCTCTTTAAATGTATACTGAATCATCTATATGTCACAGTGTACTAATCCAGATGGGAGATCTGTAGAGGGGATATTAATCTTTGGAAGGAAAAATGGGTTGGTGAGAAAGTGTTTTTCGTAGGTTTTCTTATCCATGAGGTTTCCTTCATGAGTCCATAAAACAATGAACTTTGAAGAATTATATTATGAATGATGTAAATTTTTTGAGTTTTGACAGTATATCCATGTTTTATACCCATGATATGTGATTTATTATTGGTTCATCATCTAACATCTTCCTGATTAGGGATCTCAGACATATCATCCATGTACAAACCATATTGTACGAGTGGGTTTCAAGGGTATTGTGAAAATAAATCCCAATAAAAATGAATTTTTATATATAGTGTATCAGGAATCAGGCCATTTCTATATATGAAAACATTCAACACAAAGGTGTATTTTTTTTCTTGGTACATATACTGCTCTACTCGTAATAGGGAATTCATGTTCCAATTGTTACTTATGTGAATTCAATAGATCCTTCTGGGATGTTTTCAGGTTTCATAATAGGTCTAAGGGAACCTTTTATTCTTATTTTCATTGTGAATGTGTATAGAAATCAGGTATGCATTATCTGGATATTCATGTTCAGTTTCTATCCACTTCTCTCTCTAGGAATATTGCAACACAGCTGGGGATGGAATTCGTTATTCCTCTAATCACATTTAGATCCATATGAGGGAGACACTTGTTGAATAAGGTTCACTCATCAATGGAAGACATAATTTTTTTCTCTTGAACCATTTTTAGCCCATATATTCAATGAATGTGGGGTCACCTATACCATTTAAGGGCTACTGGATTCGAGGGCTTCCACCATAGAGAATCCTGAAACTAAATGTTGATGACACCTTTATAGTTGGACTGATGATGGGAGGTGGCTTGATGAGATATATCCAAAGATTTTTTATCTTAGGGTTTAGTTCTTTTTATGGCACTTGAACTTCTTTGGGTGAGGAGGATAGAGCATTTCTCACTATTATTGATCTCTATGATAGGTTTAATATTATGATTGATTAAATTGAATCGGACTACAAAACACACATTCAGATTATATAAGGGACCGCAGACCTGCCTCAGTATTTGTATTAATATATCAGAAAGTATGAGTTATGTATCAAATATGTTAGAATTGTTGTGCATGTTTGAAGAGATTATTATTTTGAAGAATATGGGATAGTTTTTGCAGGTAGTGAAAATGGAGATCTCATTATTTTGTGTACCATTGGATCATTACCATTAGATTGTAATCATTCCATAAAAGATGATCCCCTGGGTTACATCACTTCTGGACCCCTTGACCTTCTGTATTCTTGTTTTTTATGTTTTGTATGTTTGTCTCTTGTTTTCTTCTTAATAAAAAAATTAATTTTAACATGATAATGAAAATTACATCTTCTTCGGTGAACTTACATTATATATATTCTGGGGGAAACTATGCTTGGTCTATTGAAAATAAAATAACCCATAGAATATTGATAATGATTTTTCTAATTTAAATGAGTTTGGTTTTTTTGAGATAAATGTTTTAATGTGGATTACGTAAGTGAAGAAAATGGTTAATCTTTACAATTAAAGTGAGGGGCACTTTAAGAAATTTTTATAACATTAAATTAATATAAATTATTTTTCTTTTTAAAGGGGAACTATATTTAATAAATTTTATGATAATATGTTTATAGATCCTAAATAACCACATACAACAAAAATTTTATATGTTTTGACTAAATTTATACACTTTTCTTTTGGTTTTATCCTTTATTTTGCATATTTAACTCCTGCCATGAATGAATGATTAATTACTGTTTTTGGGTTAATATATTTATTAAAAATTAAAAAAGTACATATAAATGGATCAGAGAAGAAATTTTAAAATATTATCCTAATTAGTTGGCCGAATTGAAATTTTTTATGAATTATTTATAATTTAATAAAATATTATTTAATAAAAAATATTCATAATGTCAATTTGAAGAACTATTCATTGGTATTAATTTTTTAGTATAAATACAACATTATAAAATTAAAGAAAAATAATAATTCCTAATATGTCATGGTAATCTATAAAAGTATTGTATGATAATAATTTTATCAAATTAAATTTAATTATATATGTAGTTTGTCATTTTTTTATTTTTAAATTAATTTTATAATTACTTCATCAGTATTTTTTAATTAATAAAGTTATTTTTTCATAACAAATAATTAATAATAAGTTATCAGGATGTATATAAATATATATTTTTTAAATAATATTTACAGATGAAAAAATTATTATAGATAAAACCATATTAAAATTGTCATTGTTTTTAAAATCCTAAATTTAACATCGTTCAAATATCATTAAAAAAATTAAAAAAATAATAATCTTATTGAAATATCCATTAAATTTCATTTAACTGATCATAAAATGATTTTGGGTACAAATTACTCATCAACATAAATATTTTCAAGGGTTATGGTCATTTTATAGTCCATATCAATTTTCTTTTATCATAAAGTACCCCATTTACCCTTTATCATGGTAACACAAATTACCACAACTAATAATAGTATAAGAAAATTATATAACTATCATATTTACTAAATTTATACCTTATTAATACAAATATGGATTCAATGTGAACAAATTATAAGCATTAAATTTTCTCAATTTTTTTAAAAATTTGTCCTGCAAAACAAATCGAAAAACTATTTTCATGAAAATTCATTGTTATGCCAAACTACAGTTTAAGTATAATTATAATATAATTAATGAAATTATATTAAACTCCAAAATTAATTATATAACATTTATATAACATTAAAATCTTATAGATAAATTTCAATATATGCAATTTGTAGTAAAAAAATCGGTAATTTTCACTATTAACAGAAAATCACTATTTTCAAAAAATTCCATAATCATCAAATGAATATAATTTCAATATGATAATTTGAAAAATAATCATGATTTCCATAATAAAATAATTAGGGATAGCTTTCACGTGATTATTTTTTCAGAATTTTCAAACACTATGAAGTGATAATATGTACATCGAAGAGAAATCTAACTTTCATATTCTAATATAGAGTGACAAAAAACATGATCATGAAAAATTTAACCATCATGAAACCATAAGTTTGTGATTGATAAAAAAAATTATATCCTAGTAGGAAAATTAAATGGCTGAGATTTTTTTCCTGAATACTTTTCATAGTTTTGATTAATTCTTTGATGATCTTGTGTTTGAAAATAAAGAAGAGTAATTACATGGAACGTATTATTTCATACATTAATATATTTACACTAAAAATTAATCTTTTTCTAAAAATGAATACTATGATTTTTTTCATTCATATAGAAATAGATCCAACATTTACTAATCATAAATTCCACCAAATAAATGAAATATATTCATCTTAAATTTAAACATTAACCAAAAAAATATAGTTATATAATCCCAAAAATGTGTAATCCATCAAGTAAGTAAAACTACATTAATAACCCAAAAAATAAATAGTACTACAAAAAATTGAACTTAGATCATTCAATAAATTTGTATCTGTGAATTTTATAAAAAATATTATAGCCTATGATTGAAACCCAAAAATCAAACCGATTTAATTATATATTCTTCCTGGATAAATATAATATTTATCTCTAAAAAATTTCATGCCCTAAATTTTTAATCTTCAGGATACAGTAAAAATTTCAATAAATAACATGAATCACCATAATTCCATAAAGAAATCATATATTCATCCAAAATAATTATCAACCTTTTTTCCTCAAACAAGATTCCTTATTATTGGATTAAACATAATCATATAGGGTAAAAAAATGAACTTATCATCCATCTAAAAAAATTTAACTTAAAATAAAATTTCCTACATACAAAGAATTCACATATACCAATGGAATAAATTTCACCATTTTCACCCTTTAGTTGGGGGCTCAAGCCTCATGATATTACTAGATGTGATGGTTTATCACCCATACAATGAGCTGTCATTTTTATAAAACAATAGTTATACTAAAAAACTTCCCATAAAATGTTGTAAAAATAATAAAAAATATTTTTAATCTATTAAACATCAGTGAAATTTCTTAACAATAATTTTTTTCTCATACGTTTTATTTTTCATTCCAAAAAAATTAAATAAACCATAACTAACAAAAAGTAAATTATCATATAAAATCTAATGGTAATCCTTAAAAATGAATTTTTTTCCACAAAGTGTAGATAAATTATCACAGATATAAAATTTTCCCACATAAAAAACCAATGGGATGTATTTTCACAAATTTCTCCCAAAATATCCTTAATCTTGACTAACTCCCTTAAAATTATTCCATAAAAAGGTATTTAAAAATTTAATCATATCAATAACATCAAACTCATAAATCTTTGATGGTGTCTATAAGTATAATGTTAATAAAAATATATCAACTCAAATATGTATACATTTCAAGATTTTATTAACAAAAATACCATTGTTAAAATCCATCAAGAACTAAATTCTTGAATCCCAATCCATAATAGTTCCATCTCAATTTATGTTAATATCATTCCTTCTAGTTCCTTCCATATACTAAAACAAAAAAGTAAATTGAAAGAATTAAACTATAATAATCATATTTTGATATGAAATATTATTAGAATCATATATTAATTATGAAACATTATTCTCAATATACAATTACTTAATTTTATACTAGGCTATCCTGGGTCATTACCAAATATATACAATGTTTTTTATATGTATACATGTCCCAATTTTTAATCACAAGGTTATATTCCCCAATCCATGTTTTTCTTAATTCTAGTTACCACGGTTTCAACTAAACATGTTTTGATTCAAACTGTATCAACACCAAATCTAATAGTAGAGATCCATTGGTTACATTTTTAACATGACATAAGATAAAAGGAATCTCATCCCAAAATACCTAAAATTTCAGTAGACTTTGTAAACTTGGGAAATACTATATTCTCATTTCAAAATTTATAACAAAAAACCAATATATTGTATTCGAGAATAACTTTATTCCGTCTTGAATATCAATGAATAATTATCACTGGGCACCCAATGGATTTGGGGAGAAATGAAAAAAATAAATAGTAAGCTTAAATACTCACTAAGGGATATATACAACAGATGATATCATATATCAATATGTATAAACAATCTGTAATGTTTAGTAACTATACAAAAATTCCATTTAAGTAACATGACTATCACAATTAGATAGAGATTAGTCAATATATCAAGGAAACTAATTGAACACATATTCTATTTAAATAACATGACTACATAATTATATAACACATAATCAATATAGAAATTTTATATAAACTGACACATTGTCCATATAATCAAGGATATGAGAATAAAATGAATCCATAGATAATAATTTTTTAAAAATATCATGGATAATATAGTAATTTAAATGAAAGAAATTACTTATTATTGGATGATGTTTTTCCAAGGAAGATGATAACTATATCTTTAATACAATAAAAAATATGGTATGAAATAAATGTCACGCCCCTAAGAATCTATCTTTACTTGATTTGCCTCATTCAGATATCATTATACTGAGGTGTTATCATTAATTTGTCCCCAACCATGTGTTACATGTCCAAGCATTCCTCACATATCAAACAATGAATTTCATTCATAATGACTGGGCATTATCATCAAATTTAAATATTGAGTTAAATATACATATTTAACATTAACCCTAGTTATTCATATAACATTAAATGATACTATCAGCTTTGAAAATTCTATACCACATAGAAAATAATCATATCAATGATAAAATAATATTTATATCCATGAGATACCTAATTTTCAATGAAATTCAATCATACATAAACCAATGGGGTAATATATACACCAAATAAGAAAAATTAGGTGCATAATATTATAATATTAATTAATAGATTGAAATTGAGATGAATTACCATATGACTTGAAATTATATGTATCATATTCCCCATTAATGAATAAAATTTTACAAAAAAACTAAATAACATGAAAATTAATAAATAATATATATATATATATAGTAGAAGGGATTTCATAAACCACTCATAAAATAATATAGTTTCATAGTATAAAAATATTCCTCAATGAATGAAAATTGAGACAAAATCCCTTAGAAAGATAATATAATTGATGTAATATTTAATAAAGTGAAAACATTATACTTATAAAAAATAAATCATCATAAATAATTGTATATAATAAATAAGATTAAAAAATATCATTTCACATTGAATCTTATCATGATATAATCAATGAAGTAGATGTTTAACCAAATGAATGGAAATATAGAAAAGATATCCCTCGCATCAGGATCGAATTCATTCAATAATGTTCAAAAACAATATATAATAATATTAATCAGGTTAATAATTTTTTTCGAGAACTATATTCATATTCATAACACCATATATGATACTTTTATAACATTTAACTATTTTTTCATTATTAACATTTTAATATTTTCATTGTCACGGATGCTAATTGAATTGCATTGTTATGTATGTTTTTCCATGAAATTATCTATTATATGAAAACGGATATAGAAAAATCATATTTAGAATTATATTAATTTGAAAAATATTATATTGAATTGAAAAATATAGTTTTAATAACATTATTTAATATTGAGAATAAAAAATGAATCGATTGATGGCATATACATTGTATGTTGTATGTATGAAGGAGAAATGATATCATTCTCATAATGATGAGTTGGATGAGAAATGTATGTATTATTATTTTAATATAATAAATATAATACAATTAGTTTCATATATATCCATTTTTTCAGCACTATATCCATTACTCATATTTGTGGTGCCATAAAATTAATGTAACCATTATGTGGAGATGGTATGCCATACAAACACACAAGTAGTGATTTTAATTTTCATAGGATGGTTAAAAGGTGAAATATGGGTTTCCTTTAAATCATAATAAAAAATAAAAATAAAAATTATACTTATTTCAATACATTACCAATGAAAAAACATTTCAACATGATATAGAATAAGAAATATTATTGAATGATATGGTAAAGATGATTAACACTTTATCGGAGAACATCACATAGATCATTTATCATGGACATTGGGGATTGTATATTGAAAGAAAAATAACATATAGAACATTTTTAATGATGTTGATAAAATAAATTATCATGTTTTTTGTCTATATAGATGTCACCAAGTTGTGTAAATAACTGAAGGACTCGGTACCCTATTATAAATAAAGTGAGGGTAAATTTTAAAATTTCTAAAATTATTCCATTTTTATAAATTTGTTTTTAATACCAATTGGAGCCTAAGAAATTAATTTATAATATAATATGATTATGGGTAGAAATTTCATCATCCTATTACATTTTTATATGTTTTTTTGCTAAATTTATATGATTATCTTTTTCTTTTAACCCTTATTTTACTTCTTTAACTCTTACCGTGAAAACATGGATTATTACAATTTTATTGTTCATGAAGGTATTATAATATGAAAAAACACACCTAAATGGATCATGGATGACATTTTCCATCATATCCTAATTCGTGTGATGAATTTTTGTTTTCTAGTAATTTTAATTCATTTAAAATAATATTATTTTATATAAAATTTTGATAATGTCTATTTTATGAAATATTTATTACATTGAAGTTAATAAATTAAATAAAAATATATGAATTAAAAAAATTAATACATCTCAAATATTTCAAAGTTATATATAAAATTATTTTAAGTCATTAATTATCTGAAAATATATTTAATATAATATTATTAATATCATACATTTGATTTATTCATTAATCCAATAATTACTTTATCATCGTCATGTAATAATTTATGGAAACTATTTTTTCAAAAAAACTTATTTATAAATTACCATGATTTAGATAAATACTTTTTAGAGAAGGATTATATAAAGTAAATGTTATCTACCCGATAACATCATATTTAAAATCATATATTTATTATATTCTTGAATGTGCGATCTTTGAATTTTCATTCATCAAATATTATCAATATAATTTTCTCATTCACACAATCATAATTTTTCATATAAACAGACCTTATAAGATTAAGGGTTTAAATTAATTATCCAATAGAATTTTTGAACTTATCAAGGTCATTTTATAGTCCTTATCATTTTATTATTAACCCAGATTAAAAAATTTAACATTTATCATGGTAAGAAGAATTACCAATGAATGTATTCATATTGGAAATAAATAAAAGTGGAAAATTTTATAAATTTTTACCATCTAAATCCAAATAATGAATAAATTTTTATAAATTCATAAAATAATATTTTATAAATTTAATTTATAAATATTCATGGATAATATAATGAGATAATTTTTTAAAAAAAATTACATTTTTAATCCTAAATAATATATAAGGATGATTATAATGTAATTGATTTATTATAACTAAATAAAGGTTACTTAATTTAATTTTATATTAAATTGAAATCAAAAAGTTTATTTTTTAATATAAATAATATGACTATTTCATAAATAACAGTATTTTTCAAAATTTACTAAAAAATAAATCCTTTCAAAAAAATTCCAAAATTTCAACATAAGGAACATTAATATGATGATTTTAAATAAAATATTAGTCATATATAAAATTTTATATAAGATCTTGAAATTATTTATATTATTTAATAATAATAAAATAAAACATTTTTCGATGTGAATTTTTTTTTCAAGAATAAATGACATTACTACAGATTAAGTACTTATTATAAAATAATTTATTTATAATTCATCTATGAGTTGTAAAATTATATATCTCATAATTTGGTTGAAAAAATTCATTCCTAACAAATCTAAAACAAGGATACGATGATCATAAAATAAAATTTTATTGATCATTTAAAATGGGTGTCCTATGAAATGTAACCTATGAAAGATGTAAAATTAAAAAAATATCACATAATACTATCATGGATTGTATCATTTGTGTTATGTTAAAGTGTTTTAGTCACTTTCTACCTGGGGATCCATTAGTAATCAAGAAGACTTCATGTTTTCATTAAAATACACGGGAAAAAAATACTAATATTGATGGTTTATTTTTTCAGTTGTGAGAGCCTATGAGTGGGACTAGTCTATGATTATTGAATAGTTTTATGGTAAAAAACTAGTTGTGTATTTAGATTAATAATGATTCTACTCTACTAGATCAACACAAAGTGAATTTGTTTATATGTATTATTTTCAAAAAATCTATATAGTTTTTTTTATTATATCATGGTTTATTGATTATTTATTTTATATTTTCAAAATATTATTTAAGATTTTAATTTCGAGGTATATGATTATCATTATTTAATCTAATTTTTTTTACTTTTATATATGTGTATAATTTATTCCTCATTATAATATATACCCCCAATACTAGTGATAATCCTCTAGCATTTGGGGAGACAGTTCCGGGGTCATCAAACTCAACTAGTCAAGACAATGGGGAGTTGTCTCAGGCCCTAGATGTTGAAAAAAAATTCGATTATTTTTCCATATTCCTTATTATGTGGGAAAGGTATATAGGACATAATATGATATCATAAAATTTGATAGGACAAAATTATATGAGTATATGACCCATATATGAGTAATGTACACACTACCAGTTATGGGATTGATATTCTTGGAATCCATATTTATTATCGAACTATCTCACCTACTGTGATATTATTAATATGGAATGTATGACAAGGTGAATTTTGATAACTTTTACAAAATGTAATCATGGATTGTGTTCTTCTGTAATATTATGGATTTAGGATTCAAATATCATTATTATTATTTTTATGAATATTTACCATTATTATGATATCATCTCATTTATTTACGGTAATTTTATTAACATAAATAAATTTTTTCATATAACAATATTGTGGAATATTATATAAAAAATTCTTTATATAGATTAAAATTTATATTCAGTCTTATTTATCCTATTAATACATTGTTAGAGTGGAATAAATTTCAAATTACAACTTTTAAAGTATGATTATTTATAACATGAATATTGATATCATATTTAACTCAACCATTAATCTGATACTATTTGAAAATATCTAAATGTAATTAAATAACTTGGATATTATATGTACATGGCTAGAATATGATAAAATAATATTAGGATAGATATAGGAATTGAATTGAGATATTTCTAGGAAGTTATGTGTAGAGAATAATGGTATCCTATAATCTTTTTATCCATCCATAAATTATAAAATTTAGAACAGTGACACTAATGTTTTTTGAGGTCATTGTTTTGTATTATAGAAGGACCAAACTATGAAATTTCACTGTATAGCTCAATGAAAATTCCCAATTAGTTCAATTAAAAGAGACTCATATAGTTCTCAATTAGGTGGTGAATGGTCATTTCCATGAGATATTATTACGATCCATAAAAATAATGGAGAGTGTGGAGCCCTATGGTTACACATATGATGTATCATCATTCATGCAATTTTTATATATATAATTTTCTATTATTAACTAGGTATGGTGGTCTTCAAGAATATTATTTCATTAAATATTCTATATATAATATCATTGACCATCCAAAACACCTAGGAGACGTGTGTAACTCTTGGAATTTATATTTTTAATTCAATGGAGAGGATTTGGTTGGATATTTTGATTCAAGAAAGATATAAAGTGGGGTTATCATTAAATAATTTAAAGAAAATGTTATTTGACTTTTTCATCCATTAAATATTACAGTCTGACTAAGAAATAATGTTTTTACACCCTTCATATGGAGGTATTTTATTGATAAGTAACATTACTATCTTCAAAGACATAAATTGTTTCTCTTACGATACATATGGATGTAATTTCTATAGAGAAACATTTCAATGATTCTATGTGGTTCAAAATTTTATTTTTGATTATTTTTTACTATGTTGTATCCATTAATATGATCATGAAGTAGTCCCCCTTTACAAAGAGAAATGTTTTCGAGTGATGGGGTTCTTGTTAGAGGTATTCTAATAACAGGAAAGTATCACTTCATTAGGATGTATGTGAAATATCTATACAGTTCGTATTAAGGTGTAGATTATATAGAAGCGATAGTAAAAAATCAACTATTTTAATTTAGGAATTTTTTTTTGAATAATTGTATTTTGGTTGGTCCAATCATATTTTTAAGTCATATGACTAAAATCCCATTGGGTACAGACTATGTAAATTTTTTTGACATCAACCAATGTATCATATGATGAGTTCATAGTCTCCCCATAATAGTGGATCTAGAATGGGATGTGGGTACCTACCTATTATCCCAATAAAAAAGGAATCTAAACTACCACTAACTAAGATTGTCTTGGTAGAGGATGTGGTACTCAATTTTTATTGAAATACTGCCAATGGAGTGGTTATTTACTAGGGACAATGATAGGTGCCTTGGACCGAATCATATTCCATATTCATATAATGTTTCATACCCGCTCTGATCTGGATGTTTTATAATCTATTTATTGAGTTATTGTTTTAGTGATAACTACATTCATATCCCCTTTTTCAATATACGAGATTCATATTCATTATTATCAGTACATTTATTGGATAACTTATTGCAGGCCTAGATTATTTAAATAGTGTTATTTATTTTGAATATAAACTTTTTGCATGTTCCATTGGAATTCTAGGATATAGTTAATGATCAATTAAGATTTTTTTAGATAGATTCCACTATGATATTTTTTTGACAGATATTATAGGGTTAGAATTAATCCTCAAGTGAAATTAGTTATTTCCATGTCAATATATTATCAAATATTATAATTAATGGGTATTATTTACACTCTCAAGGGTGATTGATATATCTATACTAGATAGCAGGGCAGAGAAGTGAGTCATAAAAGTTATTAAAATTATTAAATTGGTGGAATAATATCAAATATTTCCAATATTGTATGAGGCTATAGAACGATAAGATATATATTTTTATCTTGATATTGATTTGTTGTAGGAACTTTTTCAAGAAGATATCCTAAGTGTTACACCCCAAATAGATGATGAGTTTACTGTAGATATTATCATAGGTGCATTCACTATTATTATTATTATTAATTTCTGGATCTGATTGATCTCTAGGAAAATAATTATCAACTCATGGTCTCGGTGTTCATGGGGTGTATATGATCATGCACTCCCCGTTTGGGATCTCTAGTCATACTCACAAGATAGAAAATAGATCCTAGAGTATGTGTATAGACTAATAGATATTAAACCAATTCATATTCATAAAATTATATCCACTACCACTCATTGAATATTTTTGTGATGAATATAGATATTATGTAGTTTTCACTAAGATTGACTTGAGGATAAGTTATCACCATCTAAGGGTAGGTCCTTAAGATAAACCTCACATGTCATTCAACATCATGTACAGACTATATGATTAAATGATTATGTACTCAGCCAGAAGAATTAACTCATTTTATATATAGACATAATTAATTGAGATATTTATCAAGATTTGTATATTTTGTGGTATTTTAATGATATTATTGAGTTATATAGGATATGGGAAGAGAATGAACATTCCATGTATATTTCACAACAAAATATTTAAGAGTATTATATCTATTACACGAACTCATAGTGAACCTTAAAATAAAGAGAATTCACTTATTAAGGAATATAATATCAAGGATAGAATATGAGTAGAGTATAATATTATTAGAGTAGGGTATTATTAGTATTGACCCAAGAAAGATTTTTGATTGGAATTTTTTTGGATTGGTTGGTTATTATTAAGGGATTATTGTTGATTATTTACATGAGGAAATATATATAAAATGCATCCCTAATAAGTAGTATGGATTATTTAGTCAAGCTATAATGAGAGTACAATTAAAATGATAAATTTGACAATAAATTTAACCTTGATCCCGACCTTATCTATGTCATTTGTGAAGTTTAATCTATACTACGATCCCCTAAGAGTCGGGATGGAATTTTTTAGTCTTTCACTATAGGTGTGTAATATTTTGTTTATATAGGAAGATGGGGATAAATGAGAAGAACTACACAACCATTGACTTGAACTTTATAGTGTTAGTGTGTGCATTGAGATACTAGTGACATGACATATAGGGATACTGATTTTTTGTGTATATAGAACATACGATATTGAGGTATATTTTTTATTGAAGGACTAGAACCATTAATATTTATAGTCGGGTGATTACTTGAAATATATTATTAGTTAGAATACGTCCATTTGAATTGTAATGTTGTTATTAAATGATAGAGTAGGAAAACTATGTCACATGTGGTATTGGAATCTTGTGGTGAGTAGCCGATGGTGGCCTAATATGTCATGACATATATCGACATCCATGACTACTAGGGACGAGTGGCCGTTAAAATTCTATCTACTTATTATAAACCTTTTTTAAATTAAAACTGTTATTTTCTATCACATTTATACATTATGATTATGAGATATAGTATATATAGTTGGGAGCCACCACTATACTAATCCCTTAATAAAATTGAGATCAATCCTGTCAGATATCATGTTGTAGTCCCCAAAATTATACGTGGGTTGATTTTAATAGTCTCACATGACTTATGTTGGGTGGTACACATAGGAATGACTACAATTTACCATGTTTGTTTTAACTATTTTTAGTGGGCTGTGATATATAACGAAATTATGTGGAATAACAAAAGTTTTTCAACTTGTCAACTAGTGAACATCATGATCCGGTAACATGATAGTAATTTTTTCTTGTTCCCATTATAAAAGGGAAATTGGATGGTGTTAAAATAAATTTCATAAATAGCATGGTGCAGAAACCCTAGGGAAGCGATGTAGTCTATGTTGTATTGAATAAATTACCTATAATGGGTAATTTCATTATGATCTGAGAATAAATTTTATTATATAAAACATGGTGTTATTTATACCTAATAGGTAGTACGACTACATATGAAACATCAATATATTATTTTAGAATGGAATCCTTACTTTATGGTTCACTTATCTCTTGGTTTACAGAATGATCATGGTACACTTGTCAATATTAGAACTTGTTATCATATTTAGAGAAATATGCTATTTAATTGATCTATTTATATATTAGAGGAATCATTTAAAGAATTAATAGTAGAACATGGGGATTTATGGGATAAAAACATTGATTTAGTGGTGTTAACCACTAATAATAGCTACCCTGGATCATTTGAAATATAACCATTGATGGCCTTATAATACAGTCTTGTCCATTCACAATGATTTTCGTTAGTGGGTATTGCCTCATTGATTATTCGACTGATTCTCATGGAGAAGACATTAGAGTATATTTCGTTTATTATAAAATAGGAGGAACCCATTTAGAGTTTGAATATTATATAGGTTGACCAGGGATTCCTTCCTAGGGAGTTTGGTGTGGAAAATTGGTTATTTATGTATTTCTCAACCATATTGGGAAATTATTATGTCTAATAGTTTTCTATGCTAGAAAAAAGATATATTCCTTGATTAATTATTATTGAGAGGGTTGGTAAAATGGTATATCACCTTGATCTCTATCAATGTTCATTTTTATTCATATTGTATTTTATATATCATTGATTTACATGTATTGTCTCAATATATATATAATATGGTTCATATCAATTACATCAAACTCAAATTACACATCTCTTTTGAGGAAAATCCAGTTTGTATGGTGGATCTTAGTAGTAAGACTCTTTATCTTACAATGGTTTCATTGGTATTAATTTAGTGGTAGAACAACCATATACTATAATAGAGATGACATAGGTAATGTTAAACGACCTCTTATTGGGAACTGTAATTTTCTAATGTGTCTTGATGATATTTAGGAATGATTCTCTAAGATGAAAATATATATTTTGTATAGGGTTTACAAATAATGAAATTAATAAGGTATTGATATGTTGGATTTTTTCCAAACCTTATTCTTTATAATTTTTAATGTTTCTTTTATGTTTATTCCTGGAAGCTGATATTTATCCATATATTATTCGTCTGAAATTTTTAATAAATAGAATATATAAAAAACCTTTAAATTTAAAATAACGTTAGAGTGTCTAATAAAAATTGTGTGGACAATGATACTCTTTTCAGTTATCACTCATGGATAGTCATTATTTTAGTAATCTATATAGAAAAATCATCCCACCTTTCTTGGGTAATAACTGTGAGTTTCATGATTGATGCATGGTTATAATAAATGATTTTTACCAACAATGTGAGTTGATGGTTCCCTAATAATGGGAACCACTCTGCAAACAAATGTTTAGGAAAATCATGTCACCAAACCATGTGTTATTTTCAATTTCCTAATAAATTCAAAATCATCTATTTTCTTCTCTAAAATGTAAATCCCATAAGCCCAATTTTCCATTCCATTATTTGAATAATATACTTCCAATATATTCTTTCTAGTCTTCCCTATATTATTTTGAGAATAATTTTTTTACTAGTTATAGAATTGATCAGTTTTTATTAATAGGGAGTTCCAGAGGTATGTCTAACCCCCTTTCTACACCCGTTTTTCTATTTTTCTTCTTCTAAATAGTTTGTTCAATTTTTTGATTATTTGTACCAAATTTATTTTTATTATCTATTGTCACTTTTATATTCTAATTATGCTCAATATTGTGATAAGGAAATCAAATATATACTTCTATGTAATAATGGAATCTGGTCCCAATGTTATCCTTAAATTTCATTTCTATATTAGAGTTTTGTTTTATGTGAAATCACAGTGATCAAATAAAAACATGAATAAAAACAAAAATAAATTCATTGTATAAATATTCCTTTTGATTAACCCTTACCATGATCAATCAGTGTTCTGTTGATGAATGTGATGAAAACAATTTCCCTATTTACAGGGGTTGTTCTTGACATTTGAGAAAATTTGAATTTAAAAAGGTGATAAAATAGTTATATAATCCAAGTGGAAGCCTATTAAACATTTTGACTTACTTGGAATGTTTCTCTAGATATTATAGTTGTAGTTTTAATTTTTGAAATGTGAAATAAATGAAGGTAAATTAGATTCATATGTTATTTAATAGGATAAAGAGTTTACAGCTATTGAAGAATGAGATGACTAGGTTATTCTTTAAGATCTATAATTAAATAATGATGATAAATTAGATTCCTATGATATTTTATGAAATCAAATGTCTATAAAAGATGATAAATATGAATATTATGGAATTTCCAATGATCTGGGGGTTATGCATAATGGTAAATGGGATGCCTATATTACTTTTTATGATCATTCATTTATGCTTAATGATAAATTGGAAAAATGTGATAATATAAAAGATTCATTGATTAAAAATAATGAAATATAGACTGACTATGATACTCTCTAGGATACGAAAAATACTCATGAAAAATAAAGAACCTTAAATATATGATTATCTATTGGGATAAAATTACACTATGGTTGGCTATTAATTTCGTGTTTTTGATTGATAAAAATTACTATACAATGAAAGTATAGTAAATCATGGGTTCAATAGTGGAATTAAATAATAAAAAATGGTTCATTTATTTTTATTTTATATATTTATTATATATATAGGCATGTTCTATTATAGAGATTGGATATGTTTATAGATACTATTAATGGTTTCAATTTTTTGTACTCCAACCATTCTTGAGCCCCCATAGGTTGCTAAGAATACATTATCATTATATTATAAGACAATTCTAGTTCCTCTATAATCCATAGTTTACTAGTTAGTTAGTGGATCATGAGATTTGGGAGCTGGTTTGCTTTTAGGATTAGTTTTTTAAATTGTTCTTTGTTTTTTTGTTTATCTCTTTCTAGATTCTAATGCTCTAGATCAATTCTTGGGGGATATTTCTTATATTTCTGAATTGAATGAAATTTATAGAGTTAAATGGATTATAGTATGGTTTATTCCATTATTATAATAACATGTCTTGATCTTTTTCATATATATGTATGTGTTATTCATTATTTTTTTTTGTAATTACTCAATCTTATAAGAAGATACAGATTCCTATTGTTAAACGAATTAACCCTCTCATCTGGTTAGTAGCCTATGGAATATTTCGATGTGCACCTGGGTTCATGTAACACAATCAGTGCATTTTCTAGGGATTTTTATAAGGATTATGATATAATATTTGTGGTCCACCAAATAATGAAAATAACCCTTTGTTCCTGTATAAATGAAATTATACTATAGACCCCCTTTATTTTTAGATACATAAATTTAAAGTAAATATGTTTGTTTTCCCCACACCACATGAAAAATAAATGCATATTCTTCATTCTTGATTCATGTATTTATAATATATTCCCCTATGATTGAGTTTTATTACCTTAAACTAGGAATAACCCAATTGTGAATATTATAAATCCTTAAACCCCAACATAGTTATGGCCTATTATTTGTGAACATAAACCACTAGAACCAACATGGTTAATGTTATATAACCTCAAATTATAAAACCCAAATGATCACAACGTTCTCATACCAAGTTATTGATTGAATCAAATTATCATGGCTCACACCAATATACAATTTTTACCTTTATAACCTATAAATGGTCCATCCATTAATAACACAATGATAATATTTATTTTATGATCCCTTGTTTTTATATGTACATATTTTTTTTGAGTATTTCTATTAACAATATTTTCTCAGTTTTAATTCTCCATTGATCTTTTCATGTAAATTACCTTTTTGGGGATATAGAGAATCTAGTAGTGTAATATGATATAATGTTCGAAGATTTTTTCAAATAAATAGTGTATTATTATAAACAAGTTAATCTTTATTATGATGGTTTCTCATGAATTTAGAAGGCTTAAAAGGGGGTTCAGGTTTAGAGAATAAATGATGGGTTCATATTACTATTCTAGACATTACATGTCATAAACCTCTTACACAACATGTAAATGTGTCAAGGAAGATATTGTGAACTGTTACAGGTCATGAATTAGTTACATGTCATGAACCTATTATTTGACATTTAATTTTTAAATGAATATTTCATTATATGTTTTTAGGGAATCAAATGAATTCATGACATGAACCTTGTTCACATTTGGTAATGTTCGTGTTGGGTTTTTTCAACCCATGGAGACAAATTTATTGGTGCAAATCAACATTTGAGAAATATTGTACATGAAGAAATTACATTAGAGGTATTTCCTAGGATTATTTTATTAAATAAATTATTCACATGTAATCTCTTTTCTCATTTGCGATGGTCTTCCTCTCTAGATACATGTTCCTTTATCAGAGACATTGGAGTACTTTATTTCATTTTGGATATCTCAAGATATTTTCGAATCCCCATTCATTTATTTTTATTTAGATTATTATATATTACACGACACCCCATTGTAAGTGGTTGAATGTCTAAACAGTTGTTGTTTCATGTTTTGATATTGATCTTGTGTGATATAGGTTTTCTTTATGATCATTGTAACCTTAATTCATGTTGGTGTTTCCTATTGGAATAAATTTTCATTACCAGATACTGGTTGGTGGTTTAATGTCAACCCCTATGATCTGTTTTTTTATAATGTATATGAAATATTGTGATTGTGCTAATACAAAATATTTATAAATTAATTGAATATTTGATGATGATAAATCTATTTTTGGATTTTTCATTAGATACCATTAGATTCAATGATGTTGAGACATGGATTCTGGTTACCCATAAGGTGAGCCTACCCTAGAATAAAAATGAATTAGAAAATGTATTAAGGTTTCCTTAGCATCACATGAAATTTCTTGTATGTTACTATACTAGATTCAACTTGGAAAATGACAAATTGTATAATTAAATGAATGTAAATGTTTGATATGATATGTCTGTGTGAACAATCATTATAATGGTTAAAAACCTACTTGATAAATGAACATGTTATTGCAAGGAAAGTAGTAACTGAATGAAATAAACGTTATGGTTTTAGATAATATGATGTCTTTTTCATGTCATTTTACATGTTTTATGTGAAATACTAAAAAACTTATATATTAGGATATACTTGATGATGATAAAATTATTATATATAAGGTTATAAGCAGTTGATCTATAATTATTTTACGACTTTTCTCAGTAATGTTGTAATGATTATAGGGATTGGCTTAGTTATTCCAAAATACTTATATAGAGGGCTTGGCCTGGATAATGGAATTATAATATTGATGGATTGGAAAAAATGATCAAATTATTATAAAAAGGTAATTTCCATGTAATTTTATTTGCGAGTGGGCTGTGGGTATGGTTTGAGATGTTGTTATAAATTCTCATAGATATTCTGGCAAGGTTCTGAAGTAGGTTGACTATTATATTGTATGAATCAATTAGTTGAACACATTCTAATCACAATATTGGATGCACATTTGATCATAATGTTTTTTTAGAAATGGTAGAGTTTACATGATGTGTTTTACTTACACCATATTCGATCGTTACTTTCATACTCGAGAATATTATATGGATGTATGTTTTGACTAGGGAAAGTTAACTTGTAGTTTATTGTTGCCTCTTCGATGGGTTAGAGCATGGATAAGGGACTGATCTGCGGTACAATACTGTGGTCTTTTCAATTTATAATGCCATCTTATTCCAAAATTTGTAATAATATATGTGTTATAGTTACATTTATGGAAACCTATCACTACATGTTTCATTATTACTTGTTTTATTGTTTCTATAATTACTTTAATGTTTTTTTTATAATACTACTGTTATTTTTACTGCAATTGTTTTTATTAATATTCATTATTATTGATAAATTTTTCATTTTTATAGGTGTGGAGTTTCCTGACAATATTATTTAAACCCTCATTACTAGTAGACAAACTATAAATTTGGAGAGGCACATTTTAGGTATGGTACCCAACTTATGTCGGCCATGTGAGAGAGTCCCGGATAAGGGGCTGAAATAATGTTTTATGAATGGATTTCTTATTAATTTATTTTTCATTAAAATTATGGGAAGGTGTAAAAGACACGTGGAGTATTCAAGACTATGTAATGATCTTTTTCAGGGGAGAATTTAACCCAAGTATAAGGGAAAATATGTGTTCCTAGGGATGGAAAAATTTTTATGTTGTTTAATATATGTGGATGATATTGTTTCACATTAGATGATTCACATGTTTTCTTAAATTACTATTTGTTTATATTTATAGACATGGATTGATATGGAATATCATGTGTATTCATGAACCATGATAACTACATAGTTATATATCTTGAAATTCATTATTCATTATTGGGAAATCTTTTTTACATTTGACATACATGCATACGTGAATTGTGAATTGATATACATTTTATATATATTAAATGAAATGGAAGAAATATTATTTTATGATACAATACTTTAAATCCACTTTCACTGAAACCATGTTCTATTTTTCCTTTGTTTTTTTCACCTATTGGGGTTCACCTTGTCGGTATTCACCATTATATGGACTTCATTTTTCTTATAGAGAAAATTTATCATTGTCATCTTCAAATTGGGAATAAAAATATTAAAAATCATCCATTATTGAATATACTTAGTTAGATCTTCTTATGGATCATCGGGATCAAATATACTTTCAAATTTGTGGTAGCTTCCAGAGAATCATGTGACCCTTGGAAATGGAAACTCTTCACACAACATACTCGATGAATGAGTTTGTGAAAGAGTTTCATATGAATAATATTCTTTTGTGATCTTGTGATAGGGGACCCTAAGAGCCTGATTTCTACATCATATTATTCTATATGATCTTTAAAATTCTCCATACACCCATTGATATAATGGTGAAGTTTTTTTCATAAACACCTCATGGACCAACCAAGAATTTGTGGGATATTTTATAGAATTCTGGGTAGAAAGAGGAGTTATGGTAATGCCACATCTCTAGAATCCCGATTCTAGTCCATTAATTTAATACACTGGCATGATTACAAGGAATCATGCCCTGAAGGACCGATCCATTTTTTAGTCTTGGAAAATAGATTACATACATGAAATTTACATTACAAATTATAATATAAAACACAACATAAAAAGTCTTATGTGATCTCTGTTAATCACCTAGATTTATACAGAATATTATTCATAAAACACTTCATGGAATCCTGGTAAAATAAAACATATCAAAGGGGTGAGCTTCGATTCTCAGTAAGGATAAAAAATATAGCACATGTTATCATCAATAAGCATAAACTTTTAAGACATGGTATAAAATTAAAGCACAAGCCTTTTAAACAAAATATTCTGCACAATATGGAAAGAATAAATCAAATAATTCCATTTATAATTTTTCTTCGATATTATACTAGTTGAATAAACACATGAAATATCAATAACTAATATCATAAAGAGGGCATGCATAATTCCAGATATCGGAAACATACCATTTAGGCCTTAGCAAAGATATCGAAAAATCAATGGTTATGGCCTCACTAAAATCATTATCCGAAAATAAATGGGAAAGGCCTCAACCATGTTCATATATAGATTGTCTCATGAGACCTAATAATTTATAAAGATGATATAGAGGGAAATTCCCACCACTTACTATGTCCAATGCATTCTTCATAAAAATATGGTCAAACATAACATACAAATTCATATTAAAAAAATAAATCAAAAAAAATAATAATTTTACTATATACCATGTATGATATAAAAATAGCACGTCTGGTGTAAAAAATATCATAACTCAATCAATAGAATATTGAATATTTAATTATAATAAATCAACATCAATAATGATTAATATCCAATAAAGGATGTTGAAATATTTGAAAATAATCAGTAAAACTCTTTGAGAGAAATAACCATTTTTCATAACATCATTTAAAAGTAGCACAATTTATAAATGAAGTAATTTGAAATATATTTTTTAATAAATGATTCCCATAAAAATTTGAAACAATTTGATGGAATTTACAATTTAAAAAATATAGTCTATAGAAATAAATCCTTAATAACATGTTAAAAACATCTATATTAATTAAACAGAATTAATGAAATAAATCTCTAAATCATTTAGAATGATGACCTAGATAAAGTTTCCATTCCATAAAACCCTAAAATAATCATTTTGAAAACATTTTTTAGAAACATAGACAAGGATGATAAACATTTACTAGTAAAATCTTATACATTAATAATCATGGATAATAATGAGATTGATGAATTAACCCTTACCTTAGGTACGATGTGCTCTATATGTGTTTGAAAATACTATATAAATATTTTAAATAGATTTTTATCTTTTATGAGAATCATAATAACATTTATGATATCATATATAATTCATTTATGATTTTATATTACCTGTCAATAAACTACTCTAGGATAATGCAACATTTCTTGTAATAATCGCTTAGTTTATCGTGTCTGTTCTTACCTATTATTATTCACCATATTATATATGTAATTATTAAATTACATAAATAATGTATAATATTATTTATATATATTATATATTCAAAATATAAATATATATAATAGTTAGACATATGAAATGTATTACATCCTTAATTGAGATGGTAGGTCGTACTTACGCATGAACGCTGTTTCTGTTTTCTTATCGCATGGAAGCAAGTAAATGACATTTATGAACATATTTAAATATATATATTATTTAATTATCCTTATTATTTCATTTTTTTTAATTATTCATAATATATATATTTTTATAATCATTCTTGGATGATGGACATGGAAGATGTGTCTCATCCTGTCGTGCCAGCAGTAAGCTTTATGTATGTATGAGAAAATGAATGATTTACATAATGGTTAAATGGAATGTAATTGGATTTAAAATTAACATTAAATAAATGATAACTTGTTATATTTTTGTTGAATTCATTTATATTCAACATTATAAACGTAAAAAAATGTATAGATGAAAAATACTTTGAACCACTATGTGGAGACGTTAAGTCTTATGCACGCTCGCATATCCTAGGATGGGTAGAAGGAGTAATACAGTTGTACCATAATCATAAAAATATCTTAATATAATATATTATATAGTTATTATTCTAAAATGGAATGAAATTATGAAGGGTAATTAAAATAATAATGAACTTTGGAAGATGCGATAAAATGATTACCTCTTCTTTGGGTGACTCCTTTGATTTTCACAAAAGGACTCCGTAAGTTTGTTTTCATCTGAAAGGGAGGCCTCTAGGATGATTTTAATGAAGTTAGGAAGATATTTGGGTAGTTTTTTGACGATCCATAGGGATTTGGATGTGTGAATAAATTTGAATGATAAGATTCCTTTTATAAGAGATGTGATAAGTAGTTTAGGAAAGGCTTCAAATATTAATTTATTAGAATATGATATCTGGTTTCTAATTCTCCCAAATAATTTATTTCAAATATAAGTTGATTAAAGGTCATATCCTAATAATAAACATAAAATTAGACTAGTTTTTTATTTTTTATCCAATATATTTTTGGTTTAACCATTATTTTACCATTTTGAATCAAACCATGATATTTTATTATTTACACATTGTGGGTTAATTTTATTACCATAACACATAAAACGACCCAAAAAATATCCATTACTCATATATTGGGAATTATAATAACCATTTATCAGAATATTATTATTTTAGGATATTTAAAACATTTAATAGACTATATTTTATTTTATTTTATGAATTTTTCCATTTTGATACTATTCATACTTGACTTCATAAAAATTTTATAACATCTTGATTACTTCAGAAAACATACATTAACTCATTTTTAAAATTTCATATTCTACAATATTATTCTTTGTTGACATAAAATATTTCATATAATATATATTTTCATACTTATAATATCATTTCTTTGATATTTATCTTAATAGAATAACTATTATATCACTGTTATGTCAATATTTATAGTAATTAATTAATCCTTAAAAAATAAATATAAATTTTAATTATTTATATAATTTCATTATCTTCCTAAAGACTATTTACTTTTTATATTTACTCAAAATTACTTCAACATTAAAATTTTACTACATATAAGAGATAAGAGAGTGACATGTTGTCACTTTCTTTTGTTTTAATAATAATTACATCACTTTCACGAAAAATGTCCATTAAAGGAATTAATTCAGACCCTTTGGTGATATTGGATTACTTTTATTCATCTAATAGTATTTTATCAGTTGGAAGTGTAATTTTTTTATCCTTATCATATTGTTGGCTACCGTAATTTACATAATATACCATTAAATATGGTAAATAAGAATAATTACTAAAGTTACTATTACTCGTGGTCAAAAATAAAATGTACCAATTTAAACAACTTATACCTTAATATTCAAATATGGAATATATTTTTCCAAATTGAAAAATTATAATCAGAAAAAATTAATTTTTAATTAATTTTCGTTGTCAAAACCAGAAAGCGGGGTTTTAAGAAGTAAAAACTATCAAAATATTGATCTATTTTTATATCAAATTTCAATGTTAAATTACTTCCAATGAACAAAATAGTATTAAATGTTAAAAACATATTCTAATTACAATATAAAAAAATTAATAATATAATCTAAATATATAAATAACATATATGAAAAGGTAGTTTTCAATTAAAATGTCATATTTTTAATTATTCATAAAACTATGATAGTTATCATAAAAAACCAAAAAAAAAAATCCAAACTAAATTTTTATGTCCCATTTCTAATGAAAAATTTTATTCAGTCAGTGAAAACATATATAAGTGTAAATATTGGATAAAAATGGGTTCTCCCTTAAAAGGTGGAAAACAATACTTTTTTATAAAAGTACTTATTTTATCTGAAAAATTGAATTTTTCCATATATTCTATCTAAGATACTCATAATACGATTGTTAAAATTATATGGGATAAATATTATTAAACTTTTGTCTAATAATATTTGTAAACTCTTTTTAAATAGCTATTTGATAGGTCGGAGTGCACCTGAACTTGGTGTTGCATGTAGCACACACTATTTAATTATAAGAAGACATGTACCATGGATGCTATGGGGGTTAAATTATCCCCTCAATCAATAAATTCCATCATCATAATTTAATCATAGGATTTAGAACAAGGGGAATGATATTTCAAAATAATTTATTTGAGATCCCACATCGAAAAATGGATTAATGAGATCTCTACATTCTAAAAATGAAAGGTAATTTTGAAGGCTAATAGAAATAACACATACATGGTTTCCATGTAGGAATCCATTGAAATTAAATAAGAATATAATTATCATGTTTTTATAGAGTGTGATAGAGAATATTTTTAGGATAAATTTAACAAATATGAAAGCCATAAATCAATGATGATCTATGGGACAAATTGATTCATCACTAACGAAAGTGCAAGGAAAATATATTTGGTTTTCAAGTCCTTTCCCTATGGTTTTTGAACATGCCAATAAATAAATATTTGATTTCAGAACAATATAACTATTGTTCATGCCTCAAACAATTTCCACTTCATCTCTTATTGGTGGCAATGATGTTGAATTTTTCATTTTTGAAATGTTGGAGGATCATGCATTCCATAAATTTTATGATAGGTCATTCGATCTATCTCAAAAAGAAGTGTTAGCATAGGTTATCAAATATTCCTAAGCCTACAAATACCATGATAATACAGTAATAAATGGAACATCAACTAGAGTATAACTTCTACTATCCATAAATGTATATCCTTATAATTCTTCCAAAAAATGAAAATATAAAACATTAGAATGTGGTGTACCAAATTGGTATAGAATTTATCTCACAAATCTCCTAGAGAAGTTCTTGGTTGTCACCATCCAAATATGTGAACACATTCATCATATATTCACTTATGTAATGGTAAAATCCAGAATTTTCAAATATCCATATTGAAATCAAGCCTGTTTCCATGTTCAAAAACATGGCGGGATATTCCATTAGTCTCAAAACATGAACACATCATCCATGATAACATAACCCTCTTGTCTAAAAATCCATTACCACTTAATTTACTTATTCAAATCCTACATATCTTTATCCAAACCAAATTATCTTGAAATAAGGAACATATTAAATGTTAATATTACCTTAATCATATGTTTTCTAAATATAATCATACCCTTAAATAAAATTACCTTTTCATTATAACTAAAAAACACATTCATGAAAATTCATAGAGAAAAACATAAACTGAATACTGTTTATATAAATAAATATTCATAATTCTTGTATCCAAATATAGAAACACATCAATCCTTTTTATTAAATGGTTGGCATTGAACAAGTCCATCCTTTGTTTAGTGGTAAATTATTATGTTTTGGAATTGAGTTAGTTAATTCCAATTATTTCCATAGATGAGACATTGAAGTCTATAACAATTAGTCATTCGATGAACCATTTTTCTATAGATATAACACCATCCCCTCTATTTGAGGTATTCCTCAAGGTTCTTCTTCCCTTTCTATTGACATGTAGGAATCCAAATCTTCTTTCCTCTATCCTTATTAAATTATGAACATTTATAAATTTTCAATATACTCTTATGAAATAGGTTTGGAAAGTCATCAAATATCACTTCGTAAGTAATATATCATGATAAATGATACAACAGAACCACAATATCTTTATCTATAATAAGTTTCGAATTTTGTTTCTCAAAATAACCCAATTTTCCATCAAAATCATTGATTATGCAATGTTTTCTTGTTTCCTCCATTAACAAAGACCAAAAATTATAGGGTGATAAACAAATAACATTGATGAAAACCACATAATCATGGGATATATCATCTTCGGTTTAATACTGGTTTATCAATTAAAATTACCCAAATTCTAAGGGGTTATTATATTAATATACTCAATTTATATATTAGGGTTATGATCCCTAATCTATTTTTTCTAAATCAATTTCCTTGAGTCCTTATGAACAACCTATAATACAAAATACAATTCTCTGACCCCAGAATCCCATAACATGTGGATTATTTTAATGTAGTGGAATGATTATAAAGAATCATGTCCAAAAGGACTGATCATTTTAGCATACCTGAAAAATAGTTTACATACACTAACATTACACTATAATTTTTGACACAAAAAATCATAGATAATTCGTTGATAATTATATTACTACCCTAGTTTAACCCTAAATATCAGTCATAAAACACTTCATGGAATCCTAGGAAAATAAAACATAAGAAATGGGTAATCTCATATTCTCAATAAGTATAATCATTATAGTATAAGATGTCATAAATAGTAATAAACATTTAAGATAAGGTAAAAAATTGAAACATAAACCATTTAAACATAATCTTCAGCATAATATGGAAAGAATTAATCTAAAATTCCATTTAGAATTTCACATCGATATTATACTAGTAAAATAATCACATTAAATAAAAATAATTTAACTCATAATGTCAGACATCTAAAACATACCGTAGAGGCCTCAGCCAAGACATCAAAATATAAATGCTTATGGATTCGGAAAAATCCATATCGGAAAATAAATTGTCAAGGCCTTTTCCAATTCCATATCTAGTTTCTCTAATTAGATTTACTAGTGCATCAAGGGGCTATAGCAGGCCCCAGCCATCACTTATTATGTCCAATTCATTTCTCACATGAAAAGCATAGACCATAACATAAACCTTCATATTAAAACTAGCATACAAAATTCCAATAATATTACCAAAAAAAGAATGGTATAAAAATATCACATCCACATTCAAGCATCCCATAACTCAATAAAAAAGGATAGACTCTATTATAATAAATAAACCTCAATAAATAATAATATCTAGTAAAGGATGTTGATATAGTGAAAATAATCAGTAAAACTCTTTGTGAGAAATATTCGTTTTCATGTAATCATTTAAAAGTAAAAAATATATAAAGAAATTCATTTAAAATTGATTATTGAATAAAATTTCATCATATAACTTTGAAACTATTAAAGGTAATTATGTTTTTAAAACAATCATGTCTATATAAATAAATTCCTAAAATCATTTTCAAAACATGGCCATTAATTAAATAGATTTTTCTAAATAATTTATTAAAACATTTAAAATGATGATCTGGATAAAGAGGACCTTACATAGAACCATAAAATAATTCTTTTCAAATAATTTTTATAAATCATGGACATGGATGATAAATATTCCCTAGTAAATATTTAAATATAAACAATCTCAGATAATAACGATATTGAGTAATTAAACCTTGACTTTAGTGTGATACTCTCCAAATGTGTATGAAACTATTATATAATGATTCTAATCATATTATAAACTTATATTAGAATAAAAATTATATTGATGATATCAAATAAGATTATTTAATGACAATATATTACCTTTTTTAAACAATTTCAATTTGATTCTACATTTTGGGTAATAATCGCTTTATTTATCATAAATGTTATAACTTTTTATTTTTGATCATATTACTTATATCCAGATTTAATTACTTCAGGAATATATAATATGATTTATATTTCATATATATTTATAATATAAATCTATATAATTGACATAAATATTAAATGGAATACATCGTTCATGGAGACGGTACGTCGTACGTAAGCATGAATGTTGTTTCTATTTTCTTCTTGTATAGAAGTGAGTGAATGACATATATGTAAATATAAATATATTTTGTATATATAGACATAATCTTTCATATATTTAATAATTATTAAATATTTATATTTTTTATTATCATTCTTGGTTGGTGGGCGTGGAAGATGAGTCTAATCATGTTGTGGGGATGGTAAGTTGCACTTACGCACGGGCGATAGTATCATTTCCATAATGGTTATATGTTATGGAATTGGATGGAATAATAATTTAGAAAAATAATATCATGTTATAATTATTATTTATGTCATTTATATTCATAATTTTACCCTTCTAAATGACATATAGATGAAAAACAATTTACACCACAACATGGAGACGATAAAATGTAGATGCACACACATGGTGATATTGTTTTTTCATAGGATGGCTAAAAGAATGAATATGGTTGTCCCATAGTCATAACATAATATCATCATAATATATATTATTTATTTATAATTTTATTTTTTTAACAACTTAGGATGAGTAATTAGAAGAATAAATGGTCCTTAAAAGAAGTAATAATTTATTATATCTTCTTCTACTGTCTTTTTTTATTTGCACTAAGTGATTACTTAATATGATTTTACACCCAAATGGTGGCCTCTCATATGAGTTGAGAGAAGTTGAGTGGTGATTTTTGAAGGTTTTTAATTAGACAAATGGTTTGTTTGTGTGAATAAAAGGGAAGGAGATTTGCCCTTTTACAAGAGAGGTGATGGGAAATTTAGGAAAAGTTTGATATATTTTGTAATTATAAATTTATTTTATGCTTATATAGGTCCCAAACTAATTTTATTCAATAGTAATATTACATGGGTTCATATACTCATCATAAATTAAAAATTATACATGTTTTGAATATTTTGTAACCATTATATTTTTGGTTTATCGTTCATTTTAGACTTTTTAAGCTAACCATGACATTTTATTATTTACACATTGTGGGTTAATTTAATTACCATAACATTCAAGGAGAACCAATACAATTCCATTAATTACATATTGGGACTTATCACAACCATTTGAGATAATCTTATAATTTTAGGAATTTAAAATCATTTAACAAACTATTTTATATTTTAAGTAATGAATTATGTATATTTTCACACTATTCCTACCTAACATTTTAAAAAATTCCTAAAAACAAGAAAAAATAAAAAAACATTAAATCAATAGTAACCTATTATATTCATCCAAAAAATTCATGGATTACATAAATCATGTCATATAATATTTATATTAATATTTAAAATATCATTTATTTTATATTTCTCTCAATTAAATAACTATTATATCACTTTTGTGTCAATATATATACTAATAATTTAATATATAAAATAAAAGAAATTCCCCTTGTGTAGATAATTTAATTATATTTATGAAGACTATTTATGTTCTATTTCTCATCAATTTTATCTCTAAATTAATATTATTATACTTATTAGATATAGAGACTTACCTGTTGTCACTTTCATTTATTTTTATAATAATTATATCACATTAATGAAAATACATCGATTAAATGAATCAATTATGACCCTTAGATGATATGTGATGACTTTTATTCATCCAATATCATTTTAGCAGTTGTTAAGTAAATTTTATAATTCTTATCATATTGTTTGGTTCTATAATTTACCTGATTTACCTTTAACTGTGGTAAATAAAAATAATTACTAAAATTACTATTCATAATGTCAAATAAATAAAATGAATATATTTAAACTATATAGACTTTATGATTCCAAATATAGAATCCATTTCTCAAAATTAAAAGAAAATAATTTGATGTAATATATTTAAAATTAATTTCCGTTGTCAAAACCAAAAAGAATGATTTTAAGAATTAAAAACTATCAAAAGATTGAAATTTCATTATGTCCAATTTCAATGTGAAATTACATACAATGACCAAAATTTTATTAAATTATATTTGAAAATTCCAATTAAACTTTATATATAATTAAAAATACATTCATGGAAAATAAATAATTTATATGAAAATGTAGTTTGGAATTAAAATGCATTATTTTTCAATAATCATAAAAACATGTATGTTATTAGGACAACAGCTAAAATTTCTCCAAAAAAAATTTATATTTCCATATTTTAAATAATAATTTCATTTTAATAAATTTTATATACAGAAGTGAAATTTATTTTATTATAAATGTGTTCTCCATTAAAAATTCCAAAAAATTGTATTTTCTTGAAATATACATATTTTATATGAAAAATGGAATTTTTCCATATATTATATCAAATAAACACATTAGATTAATGTTAAAATTATATGAGATGTATAAAATATTAAATTTTATTAATAATATTTATAACCTCTTTTATATGACTAGTTTGATAGGACATTGAGTGCTTGAACTTGCTGTTGCGTGCAACGTAAGCTATTTAATTATAAGAAGAAGCAAACTATGGAGGCTTGAGGTGTTAAAGCATTACATTATATACATTAAGAGATGTTTATAATAAATTTTTAACTTGTGAAGTTGAGATATTTTAAGGACCACAAGTTCATGCACCTGACACATAAGAATTTGTTATCGATGGACCAAGAAATAAATTTTATTAATTAATAGTGCTATTAAATATCATTATTTTATAATAAAATGTTTAGGTTAAGGAGATTTCATGATGGTATTTTCAATGAGATCGGGCCTTTAGGGAAAATCATTCTCATGATTTTGAATTTAGATGTGATGAAGTAATCACTCTTCAGAGACTGGAATTTGAGAATGGTTTCGAGTATTTGCACTGATATTTTAGAAGGATTAATTATGAGCTTTTCTTATGTGGGAAAGAATACAAAATATGATAGTTATTTCCCACTAAACAATAAGAATATTATATTGGGTACTAAAAATCCATCTCTGGTCCATGTTTCCTTTTTGTACTACCACTGTGGAAACATTAGCAACAAGAGGCATAAGTCTATGAAACCTACTTTAGAGTGCCGTTATTATGGTTGGTTGGGTCACCTGTAGTTCAATTTAAGTTCATGAAACATCAGAGTAGTGGAAGGGGATCTAGAAATCTACTAGTGTCTAGTAATGAATCAGCTCTCTCACTATAGGCTCGTAGTTGGAGTTCCAATGGAAAATTATGTCAATGTTGGGGATGTGGTACCTTAATGTAGGAACAATAATATCATGTAGCAGGAATAGATCAAGTGGTTCATACTATAGACTAGGGAAGTTGGTAAGTTTACTACCCACTATGTAGTATAGTATGGATTGTGTGGACACATGAGCTTCTACAATCATATATATTATTATTGTATCATAATACCTTTAATTAATTCATCATGATGCTATAGAATCTCATTTAATATTATAATCCCATTTGAAACTGTTATAGGATGGGTTATGGAAATCATGGATGGTGCATAAACCATCAAAATGTTGTTGGGAGTGCATCCATAGAATATCAAATGTTGCAAGGTGCATTATCATGAATGTGGTTGTTACCATTTCACTTGGAATGAATTCAAAATTGAAATTATAGGATTCTATTTGATTCATTATATGTATTGTCTATTTCTAAAACAGGATCATATCAACTATTATCAGAGGAAAGTTAGCATTATTTATCTAGATGGAGGTTATTGTTTTCACAAGGCTGAGTGAGATATTGAAGATATTACTGCAGGATCAATTCAATATGGTTTGGATTGAATCATGGATCATATAGTAGGTCTTAATCTAGATGACAGTGGATTATAGAGGATAAATTTCCTCCTGTGATATAATATTTTAAGGTGTATTTTCTGACGAGTTCTATAGCTAGCCACACGACTTTGACACTAATTTCATGATAAAGATGGTGCCACAAGAAAAGATATTTTCTATCCATCATTATAAGATGGATCCGGAAGTCATTCATTAGTTTTTTTTGAAAGACATAGAAGGAAGTTGTTTCATATATCCTGGTACATATCTATGAGGTTTTCTTGTTTTTTTCACCTGTAAGGATGTTGGGAATTTTCACTATATTGTGGATAATCAGATATGAAACCAAATGATAGTCAAGAATCAATGTCCCCTTCTATAAATATATTAAATATTCAATCAGATGAATTGTGATAAAATATTCTCCATGATATATTTGAGATCAATATAAAACCAATTAATAGTGAGATGATCTGGCATACCTCAGAATAATTTATAAAGATGGTACAACATGTATGACTTTGTAGTGATGTTGTTTTGTTTAAATAAATCATCAATTGAATCCATGTCCTTCATGAATCATACCATTCATCATTTTTAGACCATTTTTTTGTTGTATTATGGATCAATTGTTATTTTACGCCCTGTATATTGATAATCATGACTAACAACATTGAATCATGTATAGAAAATTGACAGAGAATCATTTTTACACCATGATAACCAAATTTAGTTTATGGATTGATAAAGTTCTCTTTATGGGTGATTTCATTTAAGTGGATTGATTTTCATTATAACAACGGATATTTTCATCCATTATATTTGGTGGGACATCCTTGAATTTGATTGATAGTAGGTTTTTTTTTCTAGGATTAGCTTGTTATTTTCAACATTTTTTCTATGGAAACTCCAATTTAGCTGCACTGATGTTCCGGATGAACAGTAAAGTGTTTATGTTTGATTGGTTGGATTATTGAAAGAAATATTGTTAGGAGATAAATTTAAAATTATTAAAAATATATCCAAGATTTACCTAGTTCAGGTAAGGAATATGTAGTGTACTATGACGCATGAATACTTGGAATCAGAGCAGTTATGATGCATGTGGATCTAGTGGTTGCTTATGGATCTAGATATTTAAGACTATATGAGTGTAACAACATTAATCATGATCTATTGTTAGACTTGTTATATTATGGCCTAATAAAATGGAGAAACAGTAATTTTTAAAATAGTATTATGGTGTACATGTACCATATGTACCATAAGTACATGATTTTTCTATGGGACCAAACATTTGGCAGAGGAGGTGTCCATGTATCAATAGACATTTTATGTTTATTTTTCTTATGCATTGGGAATGTGAAATTTAATTATTGATTACATGAGTTGGAAAATTCTGATAGAGGATGTATGTGAATATTATGATGAGGGGTCGATTAAGAAGCTTTCTGAAAACATGCATCTATATGTTCAGGTGTCCAAGGGATGAATATAATTTAATCTGACATATTTTATACTTGTTCTTCTTGAAAAGAAAAAAAATGATCAATAATTATTTTGTTGAGATACATCTTATATGGTGTCTCCTCACCAGCAGGGTAGTCTCTCTACATTATAAATTCTCTTATATTTTATTTCATGGTATTGGTTCTTATGGTTTTGCATGGGGAGCTGATGAGAGAATTCAATACTTCTAGAGGGGAGGTACATCTAGTGTTGATAAAGATATATCCTGATCCCCATAGGAAATTGTAGGGTACATAAATGAAGAAGGAGGTTGAGGTATTTATGGTGAGATGTTTCCCCAGTCTAGAGTGGAAAAATGTGTATCAAAGTTCTGCTTCTATAATCTGCCTACGCCCATTCCAGAATGGAACTGGAATGATTTCAGTATGGATTTTGAGATAGGCTTAGCCATGACACCTCATAAGAATAATGCTGTATGGGATATCATAGACAAAGTAATTAAGGTAACACATTACTTCCCTATAAGGGAGGCTTTCACCAATAATGATTAGTATTGTCTCCATGTGTGGGAGATTGTTTCATTTCCTAGTGTTCAAAGGAGTATCATTTATGAAAGAGATGATCATTTCATGCCTGAGTTATAGATGGATATTTCACGATAACAAAATAGAAGTGTATATGGGGTCATTTAGAAGGAGTTATATAAAACCCCATTTGACTTCATTTTGTTTATAAATATAACGAGTTATGAACAAAACCCCCCTAATCATAAAATATTGACATGGTTTTGAACCCCCTCTAAATTCATTTTCTATATAAATTATATAGATTTTTTGTAACCCTCATGTATCATCGAATTTGTAATTTTGATAAAGCTCCTATAATTTCTTAAATTGGGGGGGGGGGAATTGAACATCCTCCGAATTATTTAAAAATATTTTTCAAGTGTCCTGTTGGAATTTAGAGGTGGTTTTGAACCCACTAAAATTTAAGAAAATAGATGGTGATCATAACTTTCACTAATCAATGATATTACATCCATTTTATATACCCTCTAATATCTTAAATTTGTGGGGGTTCAAAACCACCTATAATTCTTTAAATTAGAGGGGGTTCATAACCCCGTCTAATGTATTTAAATAAGAGGGGTTTCAAAACACCATCTAATTTATAGGATTAAGGGGGTTGTGAACCCTACTTTTTAAAAAAATCCTGTAATATAAAATTATAAAATTAAAAACTGTATATAAATGTATTCAAATAAATTATATGAAAATATTATTTAAAATATTTATAAGATTATATTGTTTTATTTATCTATACACATAAATATAATTTAGTATAATAATATAATATATTATTATGTATAAATAATATTTTATTTAATATGAATTATATATAATATATCATCATAAACATATTATATAAATACATACAAAAATTTAATTTATTTTAAGTTTATATCATATAAAACCCGATGATTATGGTTTTTATAATTTATATAATAATAATAATAAATACCTTTTTAAATAATATGTTAACTATTTTCTGTTATATATAATTAACATTAAATGAAATATAATTTTTAAAAATAAATATTTATTTATTTCCATAATATTATACAATTATATTTATTGAAATAGATACACATTAATGTACATTATAATAAATATGTATATTTAACTACATTATATAAATATTTGTATAAATTGTGTTTTATATAATATTAAGTCTAAATTTTCAGAAATTTTCTTTAATATAAAATTAATTACATATAATATATATGTTAGGTATATGTAATATAAATATTTGGTTCCTATAACATTATATAAATTAGTTTATATATTTTCTTTCAAATAAAATATTTGTTTAAATTGTATTCCATATAATATTAATTATATATATCATAAATTTTTGTATTAATTGAATATAATATAAATTAATTTCATATAAATTTAATTATAGAAAATAATATTTAGATCATTAAAATAAATATATATTACTGTATATCGTAAAAAATATATGTATTGAAATACATTATTTTTATATATTTTTACACGCGTTTTTTAAATATATTTAATGATTAATTATATATATATAATGGATAATCATTTATAATATATATATATATGGCTTTGTGTATTTATGTATATAAATAATTTACAAAAATAATGATATAAGTATATAAATATATGTATATATAAAAAATAGGATATAAAATGTATTTACTCAATTGTAGTAAATTACACATATAAATTTAATAGTTTATATAATTGTATATATTAAATACACAATAAATGAATTATAATATGAATACTTAAATACATAATTTAAACATGTATACATTAATTTATATAAATATTTATAATTTATATTTTTATATGAATATAAATTTCTATTCAAATAATAAATATTTCAATAAGTTATATAATGTATATTTATTATATAATGTATAATTATAATAATAAAATTGAATATTCATGGTGGTGGAGCAGTAAGTGTCGTTTCCTACAGATCAATGGTTTGAATGCCTCTTGAGATGATTTTTAATGGGGGCACGATATATATGTGAGGGGCGTCATGGGAAATGTCCAACCAGTTAAGGAATGTGAGTTGGGACTACAGTCTACTATGTGGGGGCAATGGGAGGTTCCAGACTAGGGGAATGAGAGTAGTGGGGGTGTCCAGGGGTACTAAAAAGTAGATTGGTGGTTATGGGGTGCGATAAATGGAGGGAGGAAAGGAGAGAACATGAATAGCTATGTTACAATGAAATACAATATATTAAAAAAAATAAAGGTGACTTCATACACAATCTTTAATATGGGAAATATGAGGCTCAATTATTGGGGATTAAAACCCCCTCTGTTATGGGAAACCATTATAGGATTTTTGAAAACCAGCCCCTAAATGGGGTTTACGGCTCAATTATATGTTTTTTACAAATCCCCCAAAAATGGGTTTCGGATTAGAGGTTTTTTAAACCCCCTCTAATATGATATTATTGGTTGAAATTAAAGATTCATAAAATTCACTTTATTCAATCTGCTTCTAAATGTGATCAACCTTACCAGTAGTTGTTGAATACCATTGTTATCAACATATTGCAGGCACATTAGAGTACATTATGGGTGATTGAGAATAATGTGTTTATATGGTAATATAACCCACCTATAATCTAATAAATAACCCCTTCAAATAGAGTAATATTTTTTAAGAAGGATCTAGGATGGTTGATTTGTATATGAGTATCCTATCATATAGAGACATATTGTTAGCCTGAGTGGACTACTCAGATTATTGATGATATATTCCAAGAGACAATTTTATATTATGGAATATTATGTGAGAATCATATGCAACTAGTATAGTATTCATATAATAAATTATTCTCATAATCCATCCATATTTAAATATTGAAGCCATTTTTTGAAAGGTTATTCCATTCATCTCATTGTTGGATGGAGGCTAATGATTCCTCGTTTGTCATTCCTAGTCTTTGTAGGAGTCATCTATCTAGGTTCAGTTGATTAGAAGGTGGTTGGAAATTTCACAATGAAGGAAAAAATCATACACTGGCCATCAAAGATGACTTCTTGGGTTTGATGTTGGTCATCTTGTTTCCAATTGGGTGTCTCCTAGGGTGGCACAATGTCAAATCAAGAAATATGGAAATGTGGAGCCTAAATTTGTTGGATTATTTGAGATTGTGGGTTAGTATGGTGAAGCGACATACTGATTATCACTTCCACAACTCCACATTTCTATTCATGCAGTGTTTCAAATTTCAATGCATCAAAGATTTCATCCTGACTCTTTTTTTTGAAGACGTTGATGATGTCGATATTTATGTATATTCATACTTTCAGGACAACCCGATACATTCTTTGGACCATAGATAGAAGTCATTCTAAAAAATTTTTAAAAATTTAGATCTAATGTATTTGTAGAATTTTTTTTCAAGAGGTGAACTATGATATGGAATATGATATGCTGGAATAGTGGCTCAAATATTTATGTTGAACCCATAATGATTCATATACAAGATGTGGATGAGTAGTTATATGATGGGGAGGTTTTATGTACTAATATTTTTTCATGTATTTACCCCATTCAATTTTTCATTAAATGAATTTTGTTTACAGTTTTATTCATCTTTGATCCCTAGTTTCAATTTACCTTTTTCTAAATAGAGATATTTTTCTAGGAAAAATGACAAAAGGTTTAGAGATATATGTTTTTCTGAACTAATGGTTTCAATTTATAATTTTTTTAAAGTTTTTTATGAGGGTTTCCAATGATATTTGAAGGCTAATGAGGTGGTTCGGGTTTTTTAGAAAATATTTGGTCTAAGAACAACATATAGTAAATTTAAAAGTCATGATCTTGTTACACGATGTGTAAATGTGGCCATGAAGACATCAAGAACATGATCTAAATGTGAACTACTTACATGTTCTTAACCTATTACTTATGTTTAACTATCACAAGGTGGATACCATGAAAAGGGTTTTGGATGTGGAATTAATAACTGAAATGAACCATTCTCATATTGTTTAGTGATTGAGAATGGATATTTTAAATCAAGGTAACATATTTTTCATAATAACTAATCATCTGTTAAATAAATGATGTGAAATTATTACATGTCATGTATTTCTTGAAATCAATGTTTTTAAACCACCGATTCACATCTAATGTCTTTTATCAGGTGTTTAATCCCTCCTCTCTCAAGACCTAAGAATAATCCATGTGATTTTAGGGTACTTTCAACCAATATAGGCATCTTAATCATTATTTTGATCCCCATTAGGTGGGTTTTTATTTGTTTTCACTCTCCTATGTTTCTTTACATTTTATGAAGTTGAATCTCTTGACCATGGTTTTTTTATATTGATCATGAACTTGTGTGATCATGGATTTATTTGCGACCCTATTTAAATATGTTAATGTTGGATATTCTTGATGGATGTGTTGTTTTATTTTCTAATAAATGTAGGTGGTCTAAAGAAAATTTATTTATCATGATTAATTGTTATGTATGTCCATTAATACGATTATGACAACATCAATTTTGCATTAATTTACTAAATATTTGATGATGATATGTCTTGTGTTGGTTTTTTCTTTTCATTCATTGGGATTCAATGATATTAACACCATGCATATGGCTACCCATATGGGGATCTTAATGTGGAATAATAATTAATCGGATAATGTCATAATGTTTGTTAATCTTGATAATAAATTTTATTTGATCATTATAATATATTCCACATAAAAAATGGATTACTTATTTAACTAGAATGACTGGAAATGTTTGATATGGTATGGTTTTGTGGACTCGAATGATAAAGGTTAAAGAAAAATGTGTTAAATGAATGAGTTATTGAATGAAAAATATTAATTTGAAGAATTTCCCTTTGTTCCTTGACATATTACGACGTATTGTTCACGATTTTTGAATTATATTGTTTTTAATACGGACATTTCTAATGGAGGGAAATACCCAATGATATTGAAATTAATATATAGAGGTATATGCTCAGTTATGATATAGTTCATATATGGTTATTTCTTGTTATTTTAAAATATTATAAGACTTTAAACAATTATTCTAAAATTAATATATGGAGGGCTTGCGCTGGATGCATAAATTCTTAAATAGATGGGTTGGCCATGATTCTTATATTTTTTTATAGTGGGATTTCCTTATTCTGTGATTATGTGATGGGATATGTTTATAGTTGAAATAGATGTGCAACATGCTCAATAATATTCTGTTATGGTTTAGAATAAGTTTGAATTATATATATATATTTTTAATTAATACACTAATTTATTTCTTTTTTAATTCACTTATAATCACACTATGTTATTAGACATTGTATTGTCGACCTATTTTGTTATAATCAAACCATATTTAAGCCTATGATTAGTAACAAACCAGATTAAATGATTTCAAGTTTGAAAAAATTAAATAGACCTTGTTGTTGATTATTGCTTTCTAGATTGGTTGAATCATGGAGATGATAGAAACAATTCAATTTGTTTATTATGTAAGCTTATTCCATTAATTTTCTTACATTGAGTTTTAAATTTATATACATTCTATATTTTCATTACATTATTCACCATTACATGGATTTTTGGTTCTTCCTTTACATTCCAGTGTTTTGTTTTACAGCTTCCTCAATATTTTTTATTATGATATTCATTATTGATATTTTTTCAATCTTATTGTAATAATGTCCTATGGAGTATTGTCATCACACAATATTAATTACAACCCCGCTTCTAGTCACCAGCAGATGGTGTATTAGGAGTAAAACATGACGTATATTAACAAATTTAATTTGGACACATAACATAGTCTCGGGTATGGGGACATTTCAACTATTTCTTGAAATTATGATCATAATATTTTTTAAAATATTCAGTAACGTCCATACCTTCCAAATAAATACCTTTCACACTAATTTGGATCTATTTGACTATTATTTCTGAAAGGAATACTTTATGGTGATGGATGAACACCTAGTTACTCATCTTATGTCTATAATACACATCCTTGATGTAAGAATGTGGACCTTCCTTTCAGGTATGTATTTTCTTCTTCTGGAGGTTTTGAGAAAAGAGGAGTTTCTAGAAATTTATGAAGTATATGTCGTGTACTTTATGAGTACATGCCATTTAATTCGTTGCAATGCAAGGAAATGTGTTGGCCATGTAATGGCCACACACAAGGTCATGTGGGGTGATGTGGCGGCTACCTAATACTGAGTATGAAAACAGTATGTACACGCCATGTACACCCAAGTTACATGCCATGTATTTTGTTTATTTTTTCATTAAATGAACCAGTTTGACATCTGATGGAAAAAACCATCTTCTTCTAGGTGTTCTTATTTAAAGAGAGTTTGTAGGGCTGTAGTTCTTTGATGATCCACCGATCCTCCATCCAAGCTCTGATTCTAACACCATTGGGTGCGTTGGAATCACAGCAGTAATCTCTTCCTTCTCCTAGAGCATTGTTTTCCAATTCCTTCTCTTGTCCGAGTTATTGTGGGTTGAACGTTATATGAGTTTTCGTAGATCTATGATGTTAACGAGAATCAAGCTTCGAGGTTCAATTATATCGATCTACTATCATCATGTTAGGTGGTTTGTGCCTTTTCGTTGAATGTCCTTGAATTTTAGATGCAAATTCCACCAATACCCTTGAACGGGGTATTTTGTGTTTACTATCTTACCCCCATTGTATGCCTTCCATGATATTATGCATGTGTAGAGTTAATTGGCCAGGTTTTTTGAGGATTGTTATACCTTGGTTTCTCTACTGATGCTTCATTCTTTTTACGACCATTTGGTGATGTTTAGCCTATTTGGTCGTTTAACTATTTTCCATGCCTTGTGATTGTAGGGTGGAGTGTTGTTTTCAGACATGCAAGAGATGTTGTTGATTGGTTAGCCAAGTAGGTTTGTAGGGTTACTTTGGCTATATGGTATTATATGAATTGACCTACCTAGGGCTGTGAGAACCTGGCACTATAGACTAAAAGGGGATAGACTGAGTGAGCTTCCTCAGAGAGTCATTGGACTTTAGGGTATAAGGGGATTGACCAAGTGAGCATCTTCAGAAAGCCTTGGATTAATTTGGGCCATAAGGGTATAGACCATGATAGATTCCTTAAAAAGACCATGATTTTTTTAGAGTATATGTGGATAGACCCTGTGAGATTCCTCAGAGAGTCTCTGTTTTTTTTTGAATCACCAGATTACCATAGGCTATAAGAGGGATTGACTATGTGAGATTCCTCAAAGAGTCTATGAATGACATGGGCTATAAAGTAATTTGATCATGCATGATTCCTCAGAGAGACCTTGACCATGTGGCTATAAGGGGAAATGACCGTGTGAGCTTCCTCAGAGAGTTCCTGACTACCCTAGACTATAAGGGGAATTGACTGCGTGTGCCTCCTAAGAGATTCTTTATAATTCCGTATAATGAAACTAGAGGGGTTAGGAAGAGAGCACTGCCTAGAGGGTTGTTGGTGTTTTGTAGGTAGGACTGTAGGGTTACCATTTGTGCTTTGCTGCTTGTTAGATATTGACTGACCATGGAACTGTGGATTGCTTATTGTTCATCATATTCCTGTTTAATGTTTTCTGTACTTTTACCTGCCATATATTCACCGAATTTTAGGAACACATCTTCAGGTGGTCACATACTAGGATTTAGTATCACACACTATTTGGGTCATGATTTTGGGCCAAAACATACTATAGTGTTGAAGGTATAGACATGGTCAAGCACCCTTCGACTTCGGGTACATGACTTGCTATTAGGCTAGAGAGCATGGGACCAAACGTAGGCTTGCGATGCTAAGGAGCTATTATCATTCTTTTGTACATGTTCTTTGTACAGTTTGTGTTTCCAACATTGTGACTTGTTTGGATTCTTTCCTATACATATGTATCATTCATCATATATATATATATATATATGTGTGTGTGTGTGTGTGTGCTCATGGTGTTTATCATATTTAGTCTCCTATTGTTCACTTGTGTATGGATTGCATACTCCTTCTGTTATTGTTATTTTTTCTCTTTTCCGCTATGTACTATACCAATGAGGGTATATTTTCCCCACTATCACACCAAAGGCCCTCTCTTCTACTCTACATTCTCTGGAATTTAGTGAAATGCGCTTGAGGCCTTGTGACCAACCGGGGTATGGGGCACCTCTGTGTGCCATCTAGAACTAGGGAATTACAATGTGGTATCAGTGGTGTTTATTTTATATAGACTTAATTTTTTGGTCCTATATCCAGTGATATGATGGAATTGGTACTTGGTAATAAGTTGTGCCTGAGATTAGCTAACCCGTTTACATGGAAAAGCCATACTACATTGTTTATTGCAATTTTACTGGTTTAGACATTTTACAGTTGATCTGATTTTCACCAATGGGTGACTCACATGCTTTTTGTCATTATTGTTGTTTTTTTGGGGGTTCTATTTCTCTCTCAACACAATGAGATGATGGTATTCCATCTCATGCATCATATTTTCCCTTGTTAGAAATAACATGCCATACATTCTAGCAATGCCATCTAGGACGCATTAGTGATTGCATGTTTTTGTGATACACGTTGTGTAGATTATTCATGCTTTTGTGATAGATGCTTTGATAGAATCCCTAAAGTTAGATAGTGAATTTATTTGTATAATACCTTTCTATTATTCACACCAAACATTGGTTCTTGAGGTGTTATGGGCCCTCAGGGACTAGAATTCAGTGGATCATTTCTTAGTTGCCTTGTTATAACATGTATAAGATGCAAAGTATTGATTCGCGGGGAGTATGGTCCCTCATGGATCAGAATTTGGCAGCTTAATGATTTTTTTATAGGCTTCAAAGCAGTTTCTGAGGCTACTGCCCAAAAAACATATAATACACGGCCTGAAATTTTTGATACACACTGTGTAGTTTTTTACCATGTCACTGACGATGTGGGCAGGGGCACAGGGTTATGAAAACTCTTTCAAGAACACGTCGTGTACGGTATGTAGACGTTGTGTTATTGTGACCGTGTGTCTACCTGTGTGAATAACGACAAAGATGGCTGAAACTTCGACTATACACACCATGTCCTTATTCCACACGTCGTGCCTTGTAACCTAGGTACCCGACCGTGTCAGGAACAACACAGATTGGGAAAATCCTTTCTCATACATTCTATGTCATCCTAGAACATGCCGTGTAGTTTCATCTATGTAGCCGGCCATGTAGAAAACCACATGGTCTATTGGGACTTCATAATACACGATGTCTCCTACCAGAACACACTATGTAGTGTGACCTGGGTATACAGTTCGTGACACTAACAACATGTGATAGGTGAATCTTGTTGAGTACACATCATTTCTACCTTGAACATGTCATGTAGTCTGGTCTTAGGAGAGCAGTGTGGCTTGACCATATAGAAGGACTCGGGCATGGGAAGAGGATTCAAGTACATGCCGTGTGTTTTGATAATGCGCCGTATGTTTGGGGTGTTAAATGACCAGTTTAAACAGAATTGCATTCCCATGTGAATGACCTCATGGAACATCCCATGAAGGTAGTGTACACACCATGTAGTCATGTTTTGTAAAAAATTATTGTTATCATCCCCTTGTTCTCTTCTTACACTCCATGTTATCAGTCCTTGATAATCTTGAATCTAAGGTGTGTGTTTGACCTTGCAGAGTCATGTCATTGAGACGTCCTCCAGTTGACTTCCAGTTGCAGGGTAGTGATCAGACACCAGATATGGCTGATCAGGGTCTTCCTGTAGATCCTCTTATTGTGTCTGCCTTGGCACTAGTGGTTATACCAGTTGCAGATGCTGATGCGCAGTTTAGGGAGGGATTTTTGAGGATGATGTAGACCTTCAATGGAGCACAGCCTCCTGCCCCATTGAAGGCTAATTTTCACATGTTTTACAGTAGAAACATCCTCACACCTTCTCAAGGGAAGGAGGACCTTTGCCTATAGAGTTGTGGCTCGAAGCGACGCAGACGATCTTCGAGCATCTCGAGGTAACAACATAGTGGAGGGTGAAGTTCTTGACCTACATGCTCTGAAATTCCTCCAAGAGGTGGTGGGATGTCATCTCTCAGGTGAGACACCACCAGAATATGGCTTGGGATGAGTTTGAATGTATCTTCTATGATTTCTACTACCCAGCGACCTTTAGGGACGACCGAGCCTGGGAGTTCATGAAATTAAAGAAGGGTACTCTTTTTGTGAAGGATTATTCCTCTCGTTTCACAGAGCTGCAGTGTTTCACTCCAATACCAGCAGGTGATGAGTTGTTCATAGCTAAGAAGTTTGAGGATAACTCTTACAGGAGATCCATTCCCCAGTGAACATCATCAGGATGACTTAGATATCCTCTATTGTCAACCAGGCACTGATCATAGAGCGCAATCTGAGGGATTCCGGAGCTGTGATACAGGGCGGTTCGACATCCAGAGTTAGTGTTCTTCCAACTGATAGCAGGAAGCACTGTAGGGAATATTCTAGAGGAGATCAGAGTAGATAGGAAGCACCTTATGGTATCCATGTGGTGTGCTACAAGTGTGGAATGTGCAATCATACGATCCCACATTGCCTGAGAGACCTGATAGAGTGCCGATCTTGTAGAAGGATTGGCCATCTCCAACATTTCTGTCATTTTTTTCCCTCCAGTAGCTGGAGACAGGGGTTATTCTATGACTCCATGTTTGATGGTATCACTAACATTTTCTCCGCAGTCTGGGAACTAGAGTACCTCTGGATATTCAGGCCAAGGGGGAGGTAGTGGCCTGGGTGTTCAGTCACCATTCTATCAGCGACAGTAGGGAGGATCTACTCAGAGCGTTCAGGCAGTGTCATAGGTCCGCGAAGCGGGCCAGACTTTTGCGATAGAGTAGACCCATCAGGAGCAGGATCTCGGACCTTCCACAATTCGTGGTATGATTTTAGTATCCTACGTTTTATCTTCTTATCTTTTCAATACAGGGGCTTCCCATAGCTTTATCTCTGTTGCTATTGTGGAGAGCCTTGGGTTCTGCAATTTTCCTTAACTGATTGTTTGACTCAAGACACACCATTGGGGATTAGGAAGACTAGTGTACGTCAGTGGAATGAGTTCCATCTTGAGGTTTCGGGGTGTCACTTCTTATGGTACCTCTATGTCCTAGAGATGACATGCTATGGTGTCATCTTTGAAATGGACTGGCTAGTTCCCTTCCAGGCAGTCATCGACTGTTATCACCACAGGGTGAGTTTCATATCACCATAGGGTGGATCCTTTCTTCACCAAGGAGAGTGGGATGTCCAGGAGAGTATGGCAAGACCCGAGCATCATGGGCTAGGTGGAGTCACAGCTCAGATTTCCCATCTATATCTAGATGACCATCGGACTTCATAGTTAGAGTTTTCTCCAATGGTGGATCATTTCAGGTATTTCTATTTAGAGGACATTTCAGGTTTGCATCCGAAGCGTGAGGTAGACTTTTACATTATGCTTGTGCCAAGAACAGCAGTAGTGTCGATTCATCCTTATAGGATGGCTACATTGGAGTTGCAAGAGCTCAAGAGGTAGTTGGAGGAGTTGCAGGAAAAGGGTTGCATCTGACCTAGTACAATTACTTGGGGTTTTCCTATCCAATTTGTGAAGAAGGCTGACAATACCATTAGGTTTTGTGTGGATTATCGGAAGCTAAACCCGTTGACTGCCAAGAACCTATATCCCTTAGTGAGGATCAATGATCTCTTTGATCAGCTTCGAGGAGCCCGAGTGTTCTAGAAGATTGACATGAGATCCGGTTATCATTAGTTGCATGTTAGACCATCTGATATACCTCTTATAGATTTCTGGAGCTGGTATTATCTATATGAGTGCATGGTTATGTCATTCGGTCTCACGAATGCTCCTGCAGTTTTCAGGGCACGGATGAACCGAGTGTTCCAGCCATACATGGGTTACTTCATGGTTGCTTTCATTGATGATATATTTGTGTAATATCACACTTGACACAACCATGACACACATTTTGATATTATTCTGAGTACACTGAGATAGCATCAGTTATATGTTATCCTCTCAAAATTCCATTTGTGGATAGACTATATTTACTTTTTGGGACACATTATCTCAGAGACAGGAGTATCTATGGACCCAGAGAAAGTGAGAGAAGTAGTTTCCTAGGAGAATCCGAAGAACATCTTTGAGTTATAGAGTTTCTTAAGGATGGTTGGATACTATAGGCACTTCATACAGGACATTTCACGCTTATCAGCACTACTAACAAGTCTGACTAAGAAGGTTGTGATGTTAGTATGGTCAAATTCAAGTGAGTAAGCCTTTCAAGAGCTAAAGGGGATGTTGACGTCAGCACTGATACTAGTCTTTCCAGAGCTGGGAAAGAGTTATACTATTTAATATGATGATTCATTTATAAGGATGGGAGTTGTGATGATGCAGGTAGATGGAGTCATTGTGTACAGGTCTCTTTAGTTGATACCACATGAGAGGAATTACCTGACACATGAACTGGAGTTGAAAGTTGTCGTTCATGCCTTACACTGTTGGAGAAATTATCTTCTGGGAGAGAAGTTTGTGGTTTTCACCGACCACAAGAGTCTCAAGTACATATTCACTCAGCATGATCTGAATTTGATATAGCGTAGGTGGGTTGAGTACCTATAGTCCATTGACATTGAGATTGCATATACGCTAGGAATGGGAAATGTAGTGGCTGACACATTGATCAGGAGAACATTGAAATAGGCAGTTCATGAGGCCAACAGAGAGTGGCAGCTTATGGATATGTTCTCTGAGATGCATTTGGAGGTTCATGACAGAAAGGGGGAGAATTTTCTAACTTCTTTAGCTATTACCTCTACTCTTCTCAATCAGGTATGGATGTGGCAGCTATCAGACTCAGAGAGGCTATTCAAGCAGGAGAGTGTGTCAGGAGAGGAGCCTCTTCCCAGATGGACAGTAGGTGAGGATGAGATCTTGTGATTCGAGTGATGCATATGGGTGCCAGCAGACATACGTGAGGAGATGATGTGGGATTTTCATTCCTTAGTTTGGGAAGATTATCCTGGCATCACCAAGATGAATCATGATCTACACATGTAGTATTGGTGTCCACGTATGAAGAGAGATGTTGCTGGTTTTTTTATGATGTGTTCCACTTGTCAGCAGGTGAAAGTGGAGCATCAGCGACCAGTGGGTCTTTTTCAGCAGTTACCCATTCCCTGAGTGGAAGTGGAACGTTGTCGCGATGAACTTTTTGAATGGTTTGTCAAGGTCACCTCGATGAAATTATGTTTTTTGGGTTTTCATAGACAGGCTTACAATGTTTTATCACTTATTGCCAATCAAGGAGACCTTTAGTGTTGATAAGTTGGGTGGTTGTACATCCGAGATATTTTACGTCTACATGGAGTTCCACACTCTATTGTTTCAAATAGGGATGCACGTTTTACTTCTCTGGTATAACAGGGGATTCGGAAAGCTTTGGGTACACAGGTACTTTTGAGTACAACATACCATCCCCAAACAGATGGCCAGTCTGTGCAAAAGATTCATGTTCTTGACGATATGCTCTGAACATGCATTCTAGACTTTGGAGGTTCTTGGGAGAATCATATACCAATTGTGTAGTTTTCCTAAAATAATAGTGTTCATGCAACTATTTAGGTGGAACCTTATGAGGCTTTGTATGGTAGGGAATTCCGAACACCCTTTTGTTGGCTAGAGGAAGGAGATCCATCTTTGCTGGCACCTCGTCTTGTCCAGGAGACCACAGAGCAGATAGAGTTGATTTGGAAGAGGATGACTATAACACAGTCTCAACTGTATTCTTATTCTGATCAGCAGAGACAACATCTGGAGTTCAAGGTCAAGGATCAGGTTTTCATACGTGTCGCACCGAGGATGGGGCACAGGAGGATTATGAGATAGGGTAGTCTTTCACCGATGTATGTCGGGCCGTTTGAGGTATTGGAGAGAGTTGAGCCGGTTTCCTATCAGTTGCAGTTACCTCAGAGGTATTGGGATACACATGAAGTCATCCATGATTCTCAGCTCTGACATTACTTTTCGGACCCGTCTCAGGTATTTCAAACTGAGGAAGTTGAGCTCAAAGTGGATGCATCATTTGAGGAGAATCATATCTAGATTTTCGATCACAGTACAACGATTCTACATGGCTGGTATGTTCCTCTGGTATGGAAGCTATGGTAGCACGGGTGAGTACATGATGAGACTTGGGAGAGAGAGATCGATTTACGATCATAGTGGCCAGAGCTATTCAAGGTTTCTTCTTTTACGCCTCTCTAGGGAAATTCAAGGATGAATTTCAGTAACAGGGGAAGTTTATAAGAACCCAGACCTTCTTTTATGGTATGTTTTTTCTTTTTTATGATGTTTTTGAAAAAAGATGAGTTTCTTGAAATTTTTTATGTACACGTCGTGTACTTTATGAGTACATGTCGTGTACTTCGTTGTCGTGCAAGGTCATGTGTTGGCCATGTAAGGGCCACACACATGGTCATGTGGGTGATGTGGAGGATGCCTAAAGAGGAGTATGGAAATATTATGAACACCCTGTGTACTTCCAATGTACAAACCGTGTATTTTTTCCGTTCATTAAACACACCAGGGTCGCGTTTGATAGATATAAACATCTTCTTCTAGGGGTTCGTCATCCAAGAGAGTTTGTACGGTTGCAGATCTTTGACGAGACACTAATACTTTGTTTGTCCTTTGATTCTAATGCCATAGGGTGCGTTGGAATTGTAGAGGTAATCACTTCCTTCTCCTAAAGCTTCTTTTTCCAACTCCTCCTCATTTCCAAGTAATCATGTGTTTGACGTTTTATGTGTTATCGTAGATCTCCGATGTTCCATGGAGAATAAATATTCGAGGTTCAAGTATATCGATCAATTAACATCATGGTAGGTGGTTTGTGCCTTTTCATTGAATGTACATGAATTTTATGTGCAAATTCTACCAATACCCTTGAACGGGGTATAGTGTGTTTATTGTTTTACCCTCATTGTATGCATGCCATGCTTGTATGCCTGTGTGTAGATAATTGGACATGTTTTGAGTTTATTTTTATACCTTGGTTGCTCTGATCTTGCTTTGTTCTGTTTACGACCATTTGGTCATGTTTAGCCTATTTAGTCGTCTACCTGTTTTCCATACCTTGTGATCGTAGGCTGGAGTGTTATTTTCTGACATGCTTGAGATTTTGTCGATTGGTTAGCCAAATTGTTCCATAGGGTTAATTTGGACATATAACATTTTTATGCATTGAACTACCTAGGTTTGTGAGAACCTGGTGCTATAGACTAAAAGGGGATAGACCGAGTGGGCTTCCTCAGAGAGTCTTTGTACTTTAGGCTATACGGGGATTGACTGAGTTAACTTCCTCAGAGAGCCTAGGATTACATTATGATATAAGGTTATAGACCGTGACAGCTTCCTTAGAGATTCCTTGACTATTTTAGACTATACGGAGAAATATCGTCTGAGATACCTCAGAGAGTCTCTATTTTTTTTGAATCTCCTGATTACCGTATGCTATATGAGGGATTGACAGTGTGAGCTTCCACAGAGAGTCTATGAATGACTTGGGCTATAAGAGGAATTGACTGAGCGTGCTTCATTATAGAGTCCTTGAACATGGTGCTATAAAGGGAAATGACTGTGTCAGAATCCCCAGAGAGTTCTTGACCACCCTAGACTATAAGGGGAATTGACTATGTGTTCTTACTTAGAGAGTCTTTATAATTCTGTATGACCAAACCAGAGGTCTTAGGCTGAGTGAACTTCCCTTAGGGTTGTTGGTTTTTTCTATGTAGGACCAGAGGGTTACCTGTTGTGCTTTGCAGCTTGTTAGCTACTGCTTGACCTTGAAACAGTGGATTTTTTATTGTTCAGCATTTTCCTGTTTATAGTTTTCTATACTTTTAGCTGCTATATATTCACTTACTGTTAGGCACACATATTCGGGTGGTTTCCTACTTTGATTTAGTCTCACACTCTTTTTGGGTCATGCTTTTGGTCCCAAACAGACTATTTTGTTGTAGGTATAGACAAGATCAAGCACCCTTCGACTTCAGGTACTTGACTTTCTGTGGAGCTGGAGAGAATTTGACAAAGCTTAGGATTGCGATGCTGACGAGTTGTTATCTTTCTTTTGTAATTGTTTTTAGTGATGTATGTATTTCCAGCATTGTGACTTGTTCAGAGGCTTTCCTTGACATATCTATCATTCATCATATATATGTGCTCCTGCTATTTATAAAATTTATTCTTCCACTGTTCTCTTTTGTATGGATTGTTTACCACTTCTGTTACTATTATTGTTTCTCTTTTCTATTGTGTACTCTACCAATGACGGTATAGATTCCCCACTATCACACCTAATGCCCTTGCGGCCAGTCAGCTACCTCTGGAATTTAGGGAAATTAACTTGAGGCCATGTGTCCAACCGGGTATGGGGCGCCTCTAGGTGGCTTTCAGAACCGGGGAGATACACTTGATGATCCTATTTCATCACGTTTGAATGGAATTTTTTGTGACGTTGGAATATTTTTCCGGTGATGGCCTCTTATACATTGTTTAAGTATTAAAAAAAGGATTTGTAAATGTATTATAATGAATACCATGTTTTGAATTGGTCAATAGTCGTCATCAATGAATCAATCATTTTTCTTCTAAAAATAAAAAATCATTAAGTTACAACATCACTTTACCTCAATATACATTACTTATGTTGAATTATAACAAAAAAATTTATCCAACATTAAGAAATATACATATTTATAGTTGATGAATAACGTTGAATTTTAATGTCCTGGTTATTGTAACCATCATTTGTTCCCCCACAGAAAATTTTGACATATATAAACCACAACCCACCATCGGAGGCTATACACAATTTCGTAAAATGGAAAGTCGTCTATTAATCTTACATTTATCTTATCGAGAATAAATCACATGATCATTCATGTTTTATTTTATTTTTTATTTAATTTGATAGAGATGAAATGAAACATGAAGGAAGGGATTCAATACCCTACAACAGACATTGCAATATTTTTTTTGATCTCAACTCAATCATCCTTAACCTCCTTTAGATCAAAATTCGGGGGGTGGGGGATTTATTTGAAAATAAAAACATGTGTAATGTAATTTGTGGTAAAACCATGATATATCCCTCATTCAGATAACCCTTATCATGTGTGGGAAGAAGTGTATAATTTTTATGATGGAATTTGTAATTGGAATGGCTATTTTCCTTAAAAATTTTCAATAATTCAGGGGCTAGACTACCATTTTAAAGAAATTCCCACTCTAGTAACACAGTGTTGTAAACCCCTAACATGGAGTAATACTTTTACTACATACATTTATAATGAAAATTAATTTTAAGAACATGAATCTTATTTTATAATATTCTAGTAACTACTTTGACTTATAAAACACCCTCCATGTGGAAGAATAGTAGTAATGGGTATATATCATTTCCTACTCTATGAATTGATTGATTATATATCCATAACATATTTATGAGTAAAATATTAATTTAAATTTGGAGATAAAACTCTATTACATAAAATAAAAGGTTCCCATACAACATAGAGTTCCACGATTCTATAACATGAAGTAATATTAAAACCAAATGTTCAATATGTGACCATGTAATCAAATCAATTTATTTATAGATAGTGTATTGGCCAAAAAGACCAAAGGAACAATATTAATAAATAAAGAGGTTACAAGAATCTAAATGATGGTATCATGTTAGAAGCATTATTATCAAATGATAGAATATCAAAGAGGATATCATCAAGATTTGTGATGTCTTTATTTAGTCACTTGTTGGCTAGGCCGTCAGCTACCATGTTTGATTCATGATAAACATGTGTGATGATGTAATTGATGTTGAGGAGAAAGTGGGTTCAATCCATCCAATAGGTAGTAGTCGACCAATCATGATGAGTGTCTCCTTTCCAAATCGTTTGGAAAAATGTGGTCAAGTCACTTTCAATCCAGATATTATTCCATCCAAATGCATGGAAACAGAAATGGAATGAATCAAACTCATTATTTTAGAATCTTTAGAGGATGCAATTCTGAATCTACCAATAAAGGATCCAAGATTATAACTATTTTTATTCTTGAAGATATCACCACAACCCGTAGGGCCCATATTTCAATTGATGTCACCAACCCCATTTACTTTATTCCATCTAGGAATATGAGTTCTCTAGAACACTTCTACGATGTGAAGTGTTTGGAAGAAATTTCCATCTATCTGAAGACATCGCAGGATTCCAAAGTCATGAAACGAGTTTTTGTAGTGGCCCTTTTGCATTTAGTTGACTTCACATATGGAAATAAAGATCTGAACACAAACAAAATTTATATTAAATGAGTGGTTCTTATGAATAAAATCATTTCTATCATAATAGTTCACATGGTGGAGCTTAGCGGAAGCAATGAGGAAAATATTTTTTAATTTGATGTAAACTTTTCATTTTTTCACATCTCTTTAGTTGATATTTGGAAGAGTTAAGAATCAATAATCTACAATCAAATATGGTCAAAATGTATTTCTAATGGGAAGAAGTAGTGGTGCTAGAAAGAAAAATATTGTTAGCATATTCTCTACGTTGGTTACAGAATCGACATTTAGACCAGAGTTCGATTCCAAACAACTAGAGCCAACTAATTTTGGGGACTCTGTTGTGATCAAGATGACCAATATGATTGAATCTTGAAGGCATAATCCAGGGTTTGTTAAAGTGTTTTATCAAATAAATTTATTATCAAAATTACAAAAATAGTTATTATAGATGTTTTTTTAGAAAATAATACAATTGTGGGAATGCTCCCAAATTAAAAAAGCATCCATATTTGAGAAAGGATAGTTGTTAATGGTACATATAATAACATCAAAAATATGATCATATTGAGAGTTTAGCATATATTTAATTGAGTAGTTGGTATTTTCAATGGTTTTATAATTTGGGTTCAAAAAATTAGGGTTGTGCATATCCAGTTATCTTACCATAAATTCACAGATGAGAGCCTATAAACCATCCATCTAGAATTATTCATAATACTGGAAAAATATTATTTAGTATAAGGCCTGATGGAAGTGTGGAAGATATTCATATTTCCAGCATTGTGTCTGTCAAGTAATCTTTTTTTTGTGAAATTCAATGGAATTTTAATTGTTATAATGAAGGTTCCAAGAGATCTTGGCTTGTTCGGCCTCATTAATGTACATAAGATATTTATGCAAATACCACCTTTTTCTAATTTCTTGTAACATGTCAACCTGGTGATAGTGACAAGTTTTATTTCTAGAGTGATATAAGTGCAAATAATATTATTAATTGAGATATTCATCCATTTTATATTACCAACATATCATTTATAGTCCATAATGGAGTAAACCATCTCATAAACAATAATAGATTTACCCAGAAAATTATACCTACCATGGTGAGATATTTAACATTTCAAGAAGAGAGTTGGTTGATAACTTAATCAAATATGGTAGAAATGTATCAGGATCTGGGTCTTACCCAAAAAATTGGAACATCAACTTATTTAAAAGGAAATGAACCCTCTATGGGACCTAAATCATTGATAATGTTTCACTTTCTGTTGAATTGAATTTCTTTCCCAAATAATGTATAATATTCATTGTAACTAATGATCTCACTAGAAACATCTTCATAGTGAGAAATATAATTGTTGAGGTTATTAATGTTTCTTTTATAACCTTGTATGAAATGGATTATGTCATCATCATATACCAAGCAGTTGGTGGCATTCACATTTTTAGATATATGAATGGGATTGTGCTTATTCTTATCCACAAGATGGGTGAGAAGGTGACTAAGATAGTCTACTACAATTGAGAAGATAATGGCATAGAGGGTATCACCATGACTTACTCCTTTGGTGCATTTGATATAGACCAGGGGATAACCATTGGCCTGAAGGGAAATAGAGGATGAATTGAATAATGTTTTGATTGTGGTGTTAAATTAATCACTAAATCCAAACCCTTGAAGAAACTTGAAGATAATGCTCAAATACAAGGTATCAAAAGCTTTTTTAATTTCAATTTTAATATAAATATTACCACCTCTGTTGTAATTGTTAAATGTTTTGATGTATTGAGGGGTAAGAAAAATGCAGTCTTGAATGGATCTACCCATAATAAACACAAATTGGTTCTTACAGACACTTTTTTCCGATTATAGTTGGAATTATAATAGAAATTATATTTGTGAGGATTTTATAGAGAGTTCTAATGATTATAATATGTCTAAATAAATAAATTTTAAAGGCATTAACAACATTATGAATAAAGTAATGAAATTGAGATTTAAGGAAATGTGGAAGGATTCCATTAGAAAAGAATGATTTGACAAAATTGAATGAATCAAAAAAATAACATCCTAATAAGGTTGAAAGAATCATTATTTTGAAACCATCCGGACCTGGAAAATTATTTCGGTTTAAACTAAAGACAATCACTTTATTTTCATGATCAAGAGGAGTTTTTTGAAAAAAAGTGTTATCCTCATCATTGAATACCATCAGAATGACCTTAGGTGTGAGGTATTTGTTCAAATTAAGACCATTAATGATGGATTTAAAATATTATACAATTTGATTTATAATGTCATGTTAATTTTCAAAGAGTTTATACCTATAATTTTAGGTTGTAAGTGGTCTAAAATCTTTACATTCAATTTAATGAGAGTTATAGAATTTAGTATTTCTTTCACAATATGATAACCATTTAACATTAAAGGCCTATTTACTCATCTTTTCAGCAATTATGAGAAAATATTTCTTTTTAAATTAAGTTCAATTTCTATAGTTAAATCATTGTAGATGTAAGAACTAGTGTTTATTTTATAAAGGTTGTTGACTCAACTTCAAGAAGTCAGATGCCATTGTTAATTTCTTTTGCATTAGATTTGGACAACCATTATAGAGTCTGTTTTAGGTATTTTAATTTGATAGTAGATGATAAGAAATCATTTTTGTGAGACATGGAAAAATAATAATTATTAATCATAGTAAGGCAGTCGATATTAGAAAACCACACATTATTAAATTTGAAAGGTATCAGGGGTTTTGTGTCCTTTATGAATAAATTAAATAAACTAAGATGATGATCAAAATTAAAATTGTCAATATTGTCGCTACATTTAGTGAAACATTTGTATATGGAATGGACATCCTTGATGGATTTATCCAACTTGGAGGACATATTACCTCTAAATCGGGTAAATCCTTTTGGTTTGTGCAAAAAGGATTCATTAAGAAGATTTATACCAAAATGGAGGCATCAAGGTATAAGGTATGATTTTTGGGAGGCCACTTGTGCAGACAATTTATGAACAAAGATGGTTTTATAGTTTTGAGGAATGGGTAGAAGTGGTTAGATTTTATAGGGAAGTTAAAGGACTCACATGGAATTTTTAGAAACAAATTAGGTGTGTACATTATCTTATCAAAAAAAATTTTTAATAAGAATTATAATTCAATGATGAATGTTTTATGGTAAAAATATGGTAAAATAAGGGAATTGGACATGTGTATATGTCTTTTGGGGTTTTATTTTTATGGTGCAGTCACTAATTAATCTTTATCTGTGTTTAAATACTATGATTAATTTTATCACATTTACTAATCATTTTTTTCAAGAACTAATACGGACTTAATATAATATAAATTTTATAATTAAAATATTTTTTATGTAATATTATTTAAATTAAATTAATAGAAACTGAAACATTATGATTAGTGTTAATCCTACAGACAAGACAAAATAATGGTGTTTTAGAATTGTAAACAGTTTAAATGTTTGTTAATATTTTATATTCATCTTCGAAATGATATTGATTCAAATGAATTAATTTTTATAATTATATTTAATAAATTTATAATTATACATTAAATATATTTATCATATCATTTATCATTAATAATTAATAAATAAAAAATTGGAATTTTTAACTAAAAACCAATATTTTTCACTATTTATCAAAAATTGATGTTTCTTAGAGAAATCCAAAAAACTCCCCCATGGATAGTTTCTTATCCATGAATTAAAAAATAAAGTTTATTTTATCAAAATAAATTTCTAAATGTTTATGAAATTAATTTCATTATAGGATGTTCATTTGAGAGAACAATATTTTTAACATAAATGGAATTTACCAATAATAATATCTTTAATTGTAAATATGTTTTATTTATATAAAAAAAATATAATAAATATTTGGAATTTAGTTATTAATATTCATATAACTATGTTATAGGGTTAGGTTATTATTTTCTCCTTCAATTATTTATATAAATAAAAATATGTTTAATTGAAACTCAGTGTTGTGTGCATTGTAAAAAAAGTCGGTGTTGCCTATAGTGGAATCCAAGTTGGTATTGTGTGTAGTGAAAGTCAAATTAGCATTACCTTTCAATGGAATGCTTTACAGAGTGTTTTAATTGATATATATATATAGAACTATTTCTGTTGTAATATGGAATGAAAAATATTGAAAAGATAAATTAATTAAAAAAAATTATAATTCATAAAATATCAGTGTGTTACATTATACCCCACATAAAATGATTTTCACCCTCAAAATTAATCTAGGTTATAGATGGTTTAATACATAAAAGTTTCATTCATAGAAACCCAAAACATAATGATGGATAAAAACATACCATAAATGGGTCAATTTTGAACCATAACGGTAACCCAATGTAACATATAAATATATATCAACCTGGGAGAACACAGGTGGGAAGTGGAATAATGGATATAGAAGAAAAATATTTCCATGATGTTATAATGGAGATTTATATAGAACAAAGTTAGGAGAAACATAAAAACCAAAAAAAATCCATAATTATATAATGACCTAAGGGACCTTCTGATTTATTTGAAATGAACATATATGATAATATTATTTGTTTGAGGAAATGGTAAAGAGTTTTCATTAAAAGAAATGCTTTCATGATTTCTAGAAAACAATACAGTTTTTTCTTTTTTTCCACTTCACCACCTTCTATAATAACGGTTTCCTTTTGAATCTTTAAGTACTAATAGATCACATGTTCTATTATATACCATACCATTTGTCATTAGTGACCATCCACAAGATGTAGTTTGAACATGATATACAATATGCATAAATTCTTATATGGATGATACATCTTTAATCCTACTGACGTAATATGATGTTTAACATAAACATTTCATAAATAGTTAACCTCCTAACCCCATTAAAATATGGAAATTCAAGGCTTTAGAAAGACGGTTATGAAATCAACTTAACATTGATTCCCCAGGTAATTATAATGATGCTCTTGGTTTTCACATTCCATAAATTTTAATAAACTCATCATATATTCTCTTGACATACAATAATAACCTAAATTACCATAAATCCTTTCGGAAAACATGCATCACTCCTTATTCCAATGATTTTTTTGGATATATTACATAAATACTAAGATTTGTAAACTTCATCATTGATGACATCATTAATTTTGTCTGCAATTAGTTTAAGGGAAATCTATTCCGTCCAATTTAATTATTCATATCTATTATATCATTAACAAAACATCATTATCATAGGGTCAAGGAATTAATTAAGGACTACCATCCATTAATAAAAATATATCTTTTCCATCAAATATCATTTCTAGTACATCGTAACCATTCAACATATTCTTGCAAATCCTCAGAAAAATATAAACTGAATAATCCATACATAATTCACCATTTTAATTCTACAATACAAAATACATTAATACATCAATCCTTAAACATTAATAATTATAATTAATGAGTTCCCAACTTGTTTTAAAAGTAAATCCTTATCATGGGGCATTGTACTAGGTAATTCCCTTGTTCTCCACATATAAGACATTTAACTCAATGACAACTCGTCAATATATAACCCATTTTTCTACACAAATAACACCTTCCGCTTTATTTCAGGTATTCATCAGGGTTCTCTATATCTTCTTCATGACATAAAGGATGTTGAATCATCTTAATTCTATGTTCCTTACCATAAATGTAAATATTTCTCTTATTCTACCGGTTAGAAATATCTTGAAAACTGTCAGTGTTAATAATATAATATGATAGCTATTTTGGCACAATCGTAGTATCTTTTTATCAATTTATCATTCAATTTTACTACTCATCAAAAAATCATCCATCAATTTCAACATTAATCCAGTTCATTATGGTTCTTTACATTAACAAAAACTATAACAATAGTTTTAGAAATACATATCATGGAAGAAAACCACATAGTAATTAAAGAAATTACTTATATGATTTCTAAATCCTCACACCTTCCGTAATCTATTACACCTCTGGTATATCCTGGGTTGTTTCATAGATAACTTATATATAAATCCTTTATGATGGTACATGAAGGGATAACTAATTCCCAAACCATATCCATCAGTTGTGTCAAAACAGTTTTGTGTGAGGCCCATTTTTATGTACCAAATTAGAATAATTCAATCCTAGAACATCATTACATAGTTTTTACCCCTAGGTTTATATGTCCAAGAGCAACATATACTTGTATTATCGAGAAAGAGATGTATTTTCTATTAACCAATCACTCTATCCTTTACCAAAATTCAATTTCATTTTCCTAAACAACAAATCATTGTTATAATTATCCTTTGAGATATCACTATACATGTACTTATAAATAATCATCGAGATTTCACTAAGGGTTTCTCATTCGAGTTTCCAAAGGGTGACTAAACAATTACATTGATACAAACTATAGAAACCCCATCTTAACAAACATGAATATTACATCCTTTTAGATTAATATTAAGTATATTACAAAAATATATTCTAGGGGACGGTAATAGTTTATCGTCTTTGGAAACATGGAATCAAATTATTGTATCACAGTGAAATATATTCAAAATATCCTATAAATATCTCTACCTTTAATACTTATTCCTAAAACATTCTTTATAACCGTGAGAAAGGAAACATAATAAATGGGTGAGCATCGTTGCTCAGTATGGGAAATCAAGGGAGATATGAAAGTATAAACAAGAAGATAATAGTACAATATCATGATCGAAAAATTAAGTATTCATACCTTGCATATCAAAGGACATAAACATAAGTTATGGGATAAGGCATTGCAGTTCATAATACATTAATCATATGTAAATAAATATTAGGAGCCATTAAATAATAACTATGGAATAACACATAGGATTTGTGCAATACATAAAAGACTGTAAATATTAATTTTATTTATACCTAGAAATACCTTTAAAACATGGTGGTCTTGGGCTTCAACCCGTGCACATAAATCAGGCATGGGATAAAATCCCATGTACAATATTTCTTTTGGGCTTGGGGTACAACTCATGTACGTTCATGTTTTTAGTCTTGGGCTACAACCTGTGTACCCACTTTCATTTAGGCTTGTGCAACAACCCATGTACTTTCTCATATTTTTGGGTTTGGGAAACAACCCTTGTACACTATTTCGTTTATGATTGGTCTAAATCCCATGTACCTTATCATTTTTAGGCTTGGACTAAAACACATGTACCATATTTCAATTTTTCATGGGTTATAACCCATACACCCCATTTCATTTTGGTCTTCGGATACAACCCATACACACTATTTATTCTCAATCATGAGCTACATCCAGTGTACCCTTTCAGCTCATATAAAACATATCATTCCCAAAATCATTAGAGGGTGAAATATGTCCCACCCATCTCATTGTAAAATCATTCACATATGTTCCACAATATAATAAAACATTAATCATACCAGGAACCATAAAAAGGTATTGGTATTATAGACATCAAATCCTAACCTATAAAATGAAATAGTTGTCATTAAAATATTATCACATCGTAAACTATGTAAAAGATATAGGCTTTATAAAAATTTCATCGAATCATAACCAGTGAAATAAAAATGGATTTCATAAACTAATAACCCATGAAATAGAATCATATTTCATAATGACCATGCCATTAAGAATAACCCATCTATAGAAATGATATGAATGTAACCTTTAGAAAATTACAAAAAATTCAGGAGCAACATCAATAGATGTCCTGTTATATGGAAAATAGTTTTGAATTATCTTCTAAAAACATTTCTTAGGGATAATATCTTTTCTTCTTTTAAAATATATTTTTATAATGTAAATACTATTCATAACATTTTTCCTTGAAAATATCTTCGAAAAAATATGAAGGAAGCACTGATACAATAAAAAATTAAATACATTTTCCATGAATATGATCATCATGGATCTTTTGAAAACATTTTTTAAAACCGTTTTGAAACATTGTTTTTTTATAAAATTGATTTTCGACTAAATAGAAAATGATGTGTAGATCTTACAAGAAAAATTTATTAAGTACCAAAGAGTGATAAAATGGTACTAATACATGAGGATATATTTAAAAAATAGACTAGAAAGAAATTCATGGGTTTTCATTATGGATGGATAAAAACAATTTCATCAATGTAAGAAAAAACATAAATAATCTCGAAAAGCAATGACATTGTCTCAAAAAACACATTTTACTTAGTAACATTGGCTCATACTCTCCAAAAATGAAATTACATGAATCATAGAATATAATGAAATATATATATTCATTATATATAAAATTAATATATATACACTTCAAAGAATGAGATTAGGTGCATTATAGATCATTGGTCTTAAAGATTAAATATTGAGACCAAACTATTTTTTCTATTTGGTATCATTTGAAACATAAACCTTCTAAAAAATGGATCATCAAATGGGCATGTTAATAACCATAAATGTAACACCCCACGATTTCAAATTACATTATCTCTTTACTATAATTTAATATCTTATATAGCATGAAACACCTAATTGTCTTGCGTTATACACAGTATTGAATTTCTTCAAACCAACACATTATTATTATAATTATTCAGGCAATATATTTATTTATCAATTAAATATTGCTATTTGAATAGTAAAAATTATATTTTAATTGTTATTTATAATTTCTTCATATAAATATTACTTATTTATATTAAAAAGTATAACTTTTTTAATAGAGTTATATATTTAGAGAAACTATTTTCATAAAATAATAAATTTTTATTCCCTTTTGTGAAAAATAATAAAATAAATTGTAAAAACTCCTAAAAATTTAATTTTGTAAATTTGAATTCCTTTTTGAGTTCTTAATTTCAAAATTTGTTTTGAATGAATTTTTTTAATCATTATCAAAACATTTAAATTTTGATGAATAGTAAAAAAACTACATAGTACATAAAAACTGACATTTACATTTAAATAATTATTTTTAATAAAAATTTATCCTAATGTCAAAAATAGAAATATAAAACATATATTAGTATAATATAATTAATTAGAGTAATTTTAGAATAATAATAGATAATTAAAATTTTATTGAACCTTTTAACGTCTTTTACAAAACAACTATGCATATTTGTAAATTTTTATAAAACGTAATTTTACTGCTTCTGTGAATTAAATTTAAATATTCTGATGTACACAGATTTCATTAATATCTAAAATTTTGTTCAATCGGATAAAAATAATTTTTGGTGAATAATAACTTTTGAATTATATTTACCACAGTTAAAAGTATATAGGGTAATTAAAGGTACAAAAAATGTTATCATAATTTTAAATTACCCCAACACATAACCTAATCCAATTGGATATGCGTTTCTTGACCAAAATCTTCTTTATGATAGAAATATGATCCTTTTTTATGCACATGGGTTAGAATAAGAAATTTATTATATAAAATTTAAAGAATAGTTAAAAGTGTTAAATTTAAATTTTAATAACTATTCCATTTTTAATATAAGGTTATACATAATATAATTCAACTATAAATATTCATTAGAAATATAAAAATATTTACTTCCTCCTAGTATTTTATATATATTTTTAAGACAATAAATAATAAAATTTATTTGTGACAAAATGATGATTCAATAATTACCTTATTAATGAAAGATTAAAACAAATGTTATTAAAAATATCTAAATAAATATAATTTGATAGTTTTGATACCATAAACAAATTTTTTGGATTAAAATGACATATAAGGTATTATTTAAATCCATTGTATAGAAGGAATCAAGATTATATGACTTTCAAAAAAATCAATTACTAAATAGTGTAAAAATCGAAATAAATGATTTTTTAAAATAAATAATATTTTTTAAAAATATATAAAAATCCTAAAAACCTATAGTTCATCCAAATAACATGGATAGTGATTAAAATTTTATAAATTATCTACTTTAGGTTTTTTTACATTTATAGTGATGATATTAACCATGTAGTACAAAAATACAAGAGGACATTATAAGAGTTAACTTATTTTACAAAGTATTAAATCTAAAAAGATAAGGTTATGTTTATGACCTAAAAGTGTATAAATTTTTTTTATTAAAAATACTTATACCCATCCTCATAATATCCTTGAAATAAATAAATTTTTAGTTTTTAGAATCCGAATATCATTTTATAATAAATTAATATTTCAATCTTTTCCAAAAGGGCCCCTAACCTCTCTTATAAAATGGAAACTCACTTTCTCTTTAATTCACACCTCCAAAGCCTTTTAGATCTACAAAACTCTTCCCAAATCTCATCCTGGCTTCCCTAACTTCAACTTATAGTCCTTACCTTGAGCAATGAGTCGTCCTATTGAGCCCTATTTTAGATACAAAAAGAAACACCCGAAAAAGAAGTTATTATTTTATCACCACGTTCAAAGTTATTTTCTTCTTCTTTTTATATTTATTTGGTGATACCCATGATAAATCCAGTTCATTATGCATTATGATAAGTTATTATAAATATGGTACACCAATATTCATTATTCTATCCATCCAATGAATGACAAAGTCACCACATGTGCGTACATACGACTTAGAGTCTTCATGTCGTGGTGTATTTGTTTACTCAACAATGATTTATTTATATGGGTATAATAATGATTATAATTATTTTAAATAATGAATATAACATGTTATTTATTCTTTATATATAATATACCATTAAAATAAACATGTTTTCACTATTAATATAATGTTATTGTTGTTGGTGCGTACATAGGTATTACTGTCTCCACAACACGATGAGATTCATGTTCAACAGTCACCCATAATTGTTATTAATAAAAATTTACATATTAAACAATTATGATGTAAATGATATAATATTTATACTGGAATAATATATATTCATGTAGATAAATATATTTTATTTACATACTTCCATACATGAGGCTATGAAAATAGAAACAACGTTCATGCGTACATACGAACTACTGTCTCCATGAATGGTGTTTCCATTTAATATATCTATCTATTATAAATCTTTATATTATGAATATATATATGATATATAAAACAATTTTTATATTTTTTAAGTATGTAAATCACAATCTAAGTGACAATTTTAAGAACAAAATGTTAAAACACTTACGATAAATAAATATATTATTACACGAAATGTTACATTAACATGGAAATTATTATTAAATGTGTAGTATAAAGTAATATAATATTATTATATTATATCATAAATATTAATATGGTTTTGGGGTTGTTTATTAACATACTATGGTCATTATATAAGATATTAAATGTACCCTCCACTAAATAAATGTATAAGGTAAAGGTGAATTTTTCAATCTCATTATTATCTGAGATTATTTATGTGTAAATATTTACTGGGAAATACTAATCATCCATTTCCATGTTTCATAAAAAAAATCAAAAGGAATATTTATAGGATTTTTTGGTAGGGAATATATAGAAATATAATCATTTTAAATGTTTTAAGGACTTTTTAATAAATCTTTTTAACTAATTTCCATGTTTTCAAAAGAATTTTATGGATTTATTTATATGGACATATTTATTTAAAAATTTTAACTGCTTTTATTGTTACAAAGTTTTATGGGACCCATTGATTCCAAAACAAATTTTAAATTATTTCATTTATCAATGTGTGACTTTTAAATGATTTCACACAAAATGGATAATTTTCTCAACCAGTTTTACTGATTATTTTCAACTATGTCAACATCCTTTACTAGATATTATTCTGGATTGAGGTTGATTTATTATAATACAATCTTAAATATTGTATTTAATGTGTTATTAAATGTTTGAATATGGATGTTCTATTTTTATACCATTCATGGTCTATGGTAAATTTATAGACATTTGGTATCCGAGTTTTAATATGAATGTTTATGTTCTGTTTCAACATTTTCAAATGAAGAATGAATTAGACAAAGTAAGTAATGGGTGGGGCCCTATATAGAAACTCTATGCATTTGTAGGTCTCATGAGACAAACTAGTGTCTTAGAACACAGCCTTGAACATAATTAAAATTAGGTTCTTGGCACGAGGCCTTGACTTTGTGGTTAAGATGTCCAACATTTTGCATTCCATCATTATTGGATTAATTATTAATGATAGATGTGATTTTTAGACTAGTATAATATCCATGTAAATATGTAAATGACATTATTTGATTTATATTTTCTATATTATTCAATGTTTATGTTTAATGGTCTTTTGATTCAATTTTATACCATGCAATACTAGGTAATGATTATTTATGAAAGCTTCTGCTATATTGTTTATCCTTACGGAGAATATGAGCTCACCCCTTTCTTATGTTTTATTTTTCCATGATTTCGAGATGTGTATTATGATTTATATATAGGTTTATTCTCAGATAATAATGGAATTCTCAAAGAATTATATATGTTGATTTTTATGTTTGAAATTGTAATGTGAATTTCATCTGTGTAATAAATTTTCCAAGATTGTTAAATTGATCGGTCCTTCAGTACTTGATTTTATATAATCTTTCCAATGTAGTAAAATAATGAACCATCATCATGCTTCTACGTTTGGGGCATTATAGTTAGTATTATAGGTTTTTTATCAATTACATTGGAAACAATATTTAGAAATACTCTTATTAGCGAACATTACCCTAAGATAGACTTTTAGGATTAGTATAGAAGAACATTAAAATATTTTGTAATGATGAATTTATGGGGGTTTTACAAGAAATACATCCATGTCTAGATACTACAGATGGATGTAGTTCTGTCACATATGTACCTAGGATTGAGAACTCCGACAACGAGTTTTAGGCATGACCTGGGGTATCCTAGAACACAATAATGGGGCTTACTGTGCACCTGGTTTGACAATCCTGAGGGATAGGTTTATGATAATTCAGATTTTCATTATAAACCACTATGAAGTATTTATGAGTAAATATTTCATCAAAGAAACCATTTTTATGATTATGAAACTTGATGTGTGAAAATATTCAATTAATGTATAGAATTTTTCTTTCTTTTAGATTATACATTATGATATGATCTAACATAGTGTATGTAGTCATTCAGAAATAGGTTCTAGTAGATGGTATGAGAACTCCATAAATACACATTTTACATAGTGTAATAAGGATCATCTCATTCATGGTCTTAATACATCATTTAGAAGGTAAATATTCTCCCACATATTCTCATAATATAATGTGATAGTATAATGTTTTAATAAGATAAGAATATAATTCCTTGAGTCCTATGTATTTTAAGGGAAGCAATAAGAAGAGGATGTCATATAAAATGATGGATAAAGGGTAGAAAGGAAAGAAGGATTTTACCACATGTGATAAATGTTGAAAGAATCACCTCTGTAAATTATTTAAGGTAATGTTAGTTTGTTATTTGTGTAGAGAAACGGGTTGTTGGGAAAATGATAGAAAAGGGGAGAAATAAAAGACTTATATCCATTGTTTTAACTATATTTAAATGTGGAATTACACAAATAAATTTCCTAAGTGGAAAGAAAATATAACTAAGAAGAATCAAAGGGATCAAGGTCAAGAATATCATGTTACTATAACCGACATGGAATAATTAATGTATTGATGTTACTGGATTATTGAATTATGTCATTTATGTGTTGTATCAATGATTTATTGGTTATATGAATTATGGAAATAAATAAGGATTGTACTACTATACTATTTCATTAATGATTTGATATTTTATTGTACTAACAAAAGTGACTCAATAGAAAGTTATACTTTTTGGAAAATATGTTGTTTAGAGAAATATAACCCTTAATATGGTCTTGATAATGATGTAGTGACATTATAAAAAGAGATGGTTGATTCGGATAAATTATTTTGGATATTTTTGACTACCTTGGAATTGATTAACGGTTTTTTTATTCCATCATTTTTGGAGTTTTCAAAATTTTGGGATTTAAGGAGTATAACTAGTATTCTATAAAGAATAAGGAAGCATTATTGTATTCAATAAGGTTTTATTGTAATTCACATTGTTACCATGTATTAATAGAATATGTTTTCAAGGTATTGACATTTTGTTATGTGAACGAATACATCGTAATTATGTTATGTTGACCTTGATTATAAATTTTTGTATTATGAGTTTTGACCCAAGTATTTTCGATAAGTGTGATGGTTTGAATTGAGTAAGTTTAACACTTGATATTATGTTTGAGGATAAATTATGATTTATTGGACACTTCAACATAACCATATGGTTTTCAGTAAACATTAATCTGATTAAGGGAATACCTATAGACCATATTATTTATCAAATGCGCTTTAGGTGTAAAAAATTAATTTTTGAACATTCATTTACTATTGTAAGGGATGATGTGAAAATAGATCAAAGAAAAACCAAAATATGAGATTATGATTATGACAGGTAGTGAAATCAAGTATGTTTTCTTGAGTTATTATCTTGATATTAAATTAATCCCTCATATAATAAAAATCTATCTAAAATTGTTTTATTCTAATAACTTTTTTTGAACCAATGATACTGTAAATCATTATATATTTTTGGCTTCGAGGCACTCTATTTTTCATTTATTGCCCACTTGTTTATGATTGATGACCTTAATCACTCCATGTAAATTTTTATGTTCTTCCTCTAATTATGTGTCTCTAATTTCAACGTACGTTCTCTTATTCTAAATCATAATTTGGTTCTTAATTTTTCATTTCCTTTTCCCTCTTATACAGAGTGAATTTTATTAACCCTATTTATGATGTGGGTTTTCCACAAAGGTATTTTCTGTTTTCATCCTTTTATTTTCGAATAAAAATTTCAAATTGTGGGGACGCAATTTATTGAATTGGGGGAGAATGTAACACCACATTATTTAATATTTTTTTATATATTTAATATAATGTAATAGATTATATTGCACAAAACACTGACGTAGCTTGCGTTATATGCAAGATTGAGTTTCTGTAAAACAACACATTAGTATTATAATTATTTAAACAATATATTTATTTATACATTAAATAATTTAATATTAATAGTAAAAAATAAATTTTAAATGTAATTTATAATTTTTTCACATAAATAAAACTTATTTATAATGAAATGTATATTTTTTGTTAATATAGAAATATTTCTAGAAAAACTATTTTAAAAAAACAAATACTTATGTCCTTTTTGAACAATAATAAAATTATTTTTTGACACTCTTAAAAATTTTATTTGGTAAAATCGAATTTGTTTTTGAATTTATAATATAAAAATTATGATAGGGTGTATTTTTGGTATTTTTTGGAAAACATTATACTTTTAATTAATACTGAAAAGTAATGCATAGTACGTAAAAACCGAATTTTTCATTTAAATAAATATTTTCAGTTAATTTTTATCATAATGTAAAAATGGATAAATAATAAAAATATTAGTCCAATGTAATCATTTTAGTCATTTTATAATAAAATTTGATATATATTTTTTCATTGAACTTTTTAACATCTTTTACCCACTTTCTAGAAACATTTTTAAATTTGCATAGAACATAATTTTACCACTTCAGTGAATTAAGTTTCAAAACATAAATAGACACAGATGTCATCAGTATGTAAAATTAGGATGAAATGGATGAAAATATTTTTTTTTTGTGAATAGTAATTTTTGAATATTATTTACTGTCGTTTCAAGAAAATAAGATAATTAAAGGTAAAAATATTTTTATTATAATATAAAATTAATCCAAAACATGTCAAAATTCTATTAGATAATATTATTCTGACCAAAATAAATCTTATTAAAAAAAATATTATCCTTTTTTATTCTCTTGTATTACATTCGGACATTTAATTTATTATATATAATGAAGAGTTAGAAGTGTTAAATTCAAATTTTATTTATTCAAAAAATTTAATATAGCGTAATACTAAAGATAAAATCTACTATAAATATTAATTATAAATATAATAATATTTCCTACATTATGAAATTTTATTTATAAATTTTAGACACTAAAAATTGTAATTTATTTAGGACACACTGATAATAAAATAATTACCTTATTAATGAATGATTAAAATAAATGATATTATAAATATTAAAATAAATATAATTTTAATATTATGATTACATGCATAAATTTTCAGAATGTAAATGAAATATTTATTATGATTTAATTCCTTTTTAGTGAAGGAATAAATTATTTATTATTTTATCAAAAATCAATTATTAAAAAGATTCAAAATTGACATAACTGAGTTTTTAAAAACAAATAATATTTTATTAAATTATATAAAAATCCTAAAAATCTTTAGTTCTGAAAAAACATCTTATATAGTGATACAAATATCATAAATGGTCCACTTTAGGTTCCCTTGATAGTTTATAGTAAGGATATTACCCATGTGGTATAAAAATACTAGAGGACATGGTAAGAGTTAACTAATTTTACAAAGTTTTAAAACTAAAATAGATGGTTACTTTTCTGAAATAAACATGTCTAAAACATATTTTTTGAGACGTTTTAGACCCATCATCGGCTTATTTAAGAAACAAATAAATTTTGATCTATTAGAATCCGAAAATAATTATATAATAAATTAATAATTCATGATTTTTCTAAAGTGACCCTCACCTATCTTATAAAAGGGAACCTCCCATTCTATTTAATTCACACCTCCAAATCAATTTGGCTCAGCCATACCTGAACCAAATCTCCTCCCAACGTCCCTCAATTAAACATAGAGGCCTTAACTTGAGCGTAATGCAAATATATGGCGCCCTTTTATACAAATCAAAAGGAATCACCCGAAGAAGAGGTAATTATATTATCACCTCTTTCAAAGTACTTTTATTATTATACTTTATCTTTAATTGTTGTTAAAATATTAAAATAACAAATTCAGTACCTTATAAATGATGATATGTTATTAAAAATATGTTACAACAACATTAAATATTCTTTCCATCATATGAATGACATAGTCACCATGCGGGCGTATGTACGACTTACCTTCTCCATGTCATGGTGTAGTTTTTTATTCAACTCTACATTATTTTTATGGGTATAAAAATGACTACTGTTAATTAAAATAATTAATATAACATTTTAATTATTATGTAAATATAATATAATATCCAATTAAACATTTTCCTTCTATTAATATAATGATATTTTCACTCGAGCATACGTACGGCTTACCGTTTCCACGACGGGATGAGATTCATCTTCAACGATCTCCTTTCAATTATTTTTATAAAAATATATTTATTTATTAATTACGAGGTACATGAAATAATATTTATACTATAATAATATATATTTATGTAGATAAATATATTTTTTTACATACTTTCATATAGTGAGATAACACAACAGAAACAATGATCATGTGTACGTACCGACTACCGCCAACATTAACAGTGTTTCAATTTCATATATCTATCTATTTTACATATTTATATTCTGAATATATATTATATATAAATCGTTTTTAATATATCTAGAAGTTTGTAAAACATCATCTGAGTCCTACGATCAAGAATAACATGTTAAAATATGTACAATAAAGAAAGCTATTATTAACCAAAATGTTATTTTAACAAGGAAATTATTATTTAATATGAAGTATAATGTCATAAATTAATCATATATGATATCTTAAATACTAATATGGTTATTTTATAATTTAACAACATACTATGTTCATTATATAGGAATTTTAATGTACATTCAACTATCAGAATGTAAAAGATAAGGGTTAATTCGTCAATCTCATTATTATCTTAGAATGTTTATGTGTAAGTATTTACTGTATAATATTAATAATCCATGTCCAAGTTTCATAAAAATGTTTTCAAATGGAATATTTTATGGTTTCTTGGAAGGTAATATTTAGGAACATCTTCATTTTAAATGTTAATGATTTGTTTTTCTAAATATTTTTAATTAATGTCCGTGTTCTTAAAATCATATTAAGGACTTATTTATATGGACATGATTATTTTAAAATGTTAATTCATTTCAATGTTTTAAATTTTAATGGGACACATTGACTCAAAAATAAATTTTAAATGACTTACTTTATTAATGTGTGAATTTTAAATAATGTCACAAATAATGGATATTTCTCTCAACGAGTTATACTGATCGTTTCAACTATTTCAACATACTTTACAATATATTATTCATGGTTGAGGTTGATTTATTATAATAAAATCATCCATATTGTATTTAATGTGTTATGATATGTTTGAATATTGATGTTCTATTTTTAAACCATTCATGGTCTATGGTTAATGTATTGACATTTGTTATGCTAGTTTTAATATGAATGTTTACGTTATGTTTCAAAATTTTCAAACGAGGAATGCATTTGACATAGTAAGTGATGAGTGGGGCTTGATATACCCCCTTTATGCATCTGTAGGTCTGATGAGACAAACAAGTCTCTTGGAATAGGACATTGAAAAAAAATTTATAGTTACAGTCATTTCACAAGGCCTTGACTTTGTGGTTATGATCCACATAATTATGCATTACATCATTATGGGATTAGTTATTAATGTTCCAAGTGATTATTCTATTAGTAGAATATCCATGTGAATAAGTAAATGGAATTACATGATTTATCCTTTCCATATTATGCTTATGTCTATTTTTAAATGGATTCTGTTTCAATTTTATATCATACCATAAATGTTTATGATTATTTATGATAGCTTCCTCTATACTGTTTATCTTTTCTGAGCATCTAAGATCACCAAATTCTTATGTTTTAATTTTCCAAGATGCCACGATATGTATTATGATTTATATTAAGGTTTAATCTAGGATAAATATGGAAGTATTACCATTTTATCGATGTTGTATTTTATTTTTGAAATTTTAATTTGACGTTCGTGTATGTAATCTATTTTCCAAAACTGGTAAACTAATTGGTCCTTCAGGACATGATTCCTTGTATTTATGAAAATGTATTAAAGTAGTGCAGTTGATCCATGATCTGGGGTTGGAGAGTTACAATAAATTTTTGAAAAAAGTAATATAAAATACATTCATAGGTAGTACACACAACACACCAATGAGAAGAGTGGTGAATTGAACATTCATATCATGAAAATTTAATGTTAGATGAAATCCCCTTACCGTGTGACTTCACTCTCTCCTTACTAATTCAATAAACATGAATAATAAATAAAAAATTAATATAGAAGTCTTATAGAAGACTAATCTTATATATATTACCATATACGGTTTTATTTAAATCAATATTAACAATATGCTAATGATCTTATGTTATAGTTTCACTTCGTGTAATATTCACTTTGTTCTTCCCATGTTTCTAAATTTGATACATTATTTTTCCTTATACTTGTATCAGTATTTCGTAATCTAAAACCTAACATAAATATCAGGTATATAAGGTTATTTTTTTATACTAGTCTATAAAATATTGGTGTCTGAAATCTAATACACAGTTTATGGAGATAGTAAGACGTACACACACATGAACGCTATTTTTGTTACAATTATCATATTTAAAGAAAGTGTGTAAATGATGTATATAAATATGTATGTGTGTATATATATAATTACTCAAGAATAATTAATATATCATAAATATTATATATTTTCATTAAACCCATTCTAAATATATTTCTTGTAATGTGTGAACGAATCATATTGCATTGAGGGGCGGTAGTCCACACTTTCTCAAGCGAGATTATCATATTAACACCAAATGGAATGTAAATATATGTGCTATTTAATGGGCATAAAGAATATCAAATATATAGTAAATATAATATATGAAATGTATAAGTAAATTTTCAATCGTAATGGCCACTATTATTGGTGGTAAAAGAGAAATTAGCAATCATTGTTTTGCGAGTTAGCAGTTTTCTCTACACTGATATAGTATGTTAAACTTCCATTAGTTGTATGTGTGTGTAAGTGTATGTCAGATAACTTTCATAAAAAATCCTAAAATATTTATTATATTTTTTTCCCATACTTGGATGGAATATATCGAGTGGATCTATGTAGAATGAAAATAAAGGAAAGGAGCAGGAGAGAAGAAATTACCTCAAAATCATTTAACTCTTTTTGGTTTATGCCAAATGGATTCATTGAGAAGCATTCTTACAAAACATATGATTCAAGATATAAGTGAGAAATTTTGGTAGTTTAATTGGTCATATATTGATGAATATTAAATGTTTGAGAGGTGTGAGGAATGGGTAATAGATGGTGGGATTTTATGGGGACAGAAAAAGGCTCAAATGGAATTTTTGGAGTCGAATTAGGTGTGCACCAGCACATACCAATAACAAGTCTTACCAAACAAACCAAACAAAATAACTAATGGTTTACGTAAGAAATAAATACAAAAAATGGATTTTGTAAATGTTTCTATGTCGTTTGGGACCTTAATTTTAAGATGTTGTCCCTAATAATGGTTAATCTGGCCTTAACTAATGTGATTAATTTTAATCACTTTTACTAATCATTTTTCTCAAAATATAATATGGTCTTATTAGAATATAAATAATAGACTTAATAAAATTATTTACATTGGATTGTATTAATTATAATGAAAAAAATATTTAAAGTTAATATTACTGTTAATCCAGCAGAGGAGACGAAAGAAAAAGGTTTTAATGAAGGGAAACGTTCAAAAGATTTTTATGATTTTATATTCAACATCTAATATAAATTGGTTATAATGAATTAAATTGTGCTAATAGATGTAATAAAAATATAATGTGACATTAAATCATGTTTATATTATGATTTTGAATTAATAAATAACTATAAAAAAAGGTAGTTCTTAACTAAAATGTAATATATTTCACTATTAATAAAAAATTGTGTTTCACCGATAAATCCAAATAATTCACCATATGATAATTTCGATGTTCTAAGTTGAAAAATTAGGAATGTTTTATCAAATGAAATTTCTCAATATTTCTAAAATTACTTTCATTATAAGAATCAGATTATTAGATAGAACGATTTTTCAACATAAAAGTACTTTTATAAAAATTATATCTTTCATTATAAAAAAGTATTATTTATATAAATCAATTATACGAAATATTTGGAAGTTGTTATGGAAATTAATAAAAATATTTTTAATTTTTAATTTATAATTTCTTCACTAAATTATTTATATATATGAAAATATTTTTCATCAATAATCAGAGTTGCATGTATCGTACGCCAAGTCAGTTATGTTTATTGTGTAAGCCAAGTCGGTATTGCATGTAGTTCAATCTAATATGTTATTGCGTGTGAATGGAATTTTCTACACAATTTATAAAGATATATATATATATATATATATGTATATATATATATATAATGAACCCTTTCTAGTGTCATGTAAAATGAAAAATATTTAAAAGATAAATTAATTTTAAAAAGTAATTGTAAAAAATATCGAGGTGTTACACTTTAAAAACTGAGTAATACTTCACAAAACACAATTTTCATATTGCACCTAACATGTGGGTAAAATAATCTATGTAAATCCTTTTGATGACCTCTATTTAATAACGACGCCTTCATGTATGGTTGGAAAACATTGAACCCAAATCTACTTGATTCATATTTTATCCTAAAAATATTATATACAAAATTATTATTATTATCTCACACACCCAATCTGTTTTCTCTAATAATAGACTTTTCATAATCATTTACATTTTAACGTAATCATTGGATCGAGGATTACTATGTATCTAAAACCAATCATGGGTTTGATATCATCCATTCACTTTTCTCCCAAGAACAGATCATGCTACACATCATATGTAGAATCCCCCACATGTATCCATACATCTATATAGTTAATGTCAGTGGAATAAATTTTTTCTAAACTATATACCTTAATGAGGTCCTTTTCATGACACATTAATTTTATCATATGATGTTAAAATACACAGATTGGTCTTGTCATGTTATATTGTTATGTGAAACTAGAACCACATGGGTTTTGATTCAAACACTAGAAAATTAGGCATGATACATTTTAAGAATTAAATATGGGAATCCCAAAATATTATCAATATTATCCCTCTTTTGAGATATTTTAATACACATGCCCTTCGTGAAAACTACCAATATTCCTAAAATTTCCCTAAATGACTTGGAATAGTTTAGAATAAAAAATTATGTATGTATGTATATTCATCACTAAATTACTCTAAACAATTTGTTCCACTACTTTTGAACATAATTTGATCTATTCCCAATGGGGTTTATCCTTTTCCCACCAATACACATTGAGTGTAAGTGGATCAATCCCCTAATATATAAGAAGGATTAATGAAAAATTTATTAATGTTGTTGTAATAATATTACCAATTTTATGAGAATAGAATGGACCACCACCATCATTCATTATAACCCTATCCAACTAACGGTAAAGGTTGTAATGTACCATGTTTTTTAAGAATAGGGATCCTCATTTGATGAGAATGAGATTCGTTGGTGATGATCCTTGGATTTCATAAGTTACAATACTTTTATTCGTTATTTGAAGAACATAATAATCATTTTTGATAAACATGGGTCCACTAAATTACCCCCTTAGTTAATTATATTTTAAGTTTACCATTCCTTATGTGATGATAATATGTTTCCAAACATGATTGTAACCTTATGCCTCATGTGAAAAACATGGGATTGTATATTTGACAACCTTATGTTACATTGTCTGACCAGCTCACAATTCCATTAGTGGTGAGCACTGGATGAATATTTTAATGATCGTGAGCTTCTATATTTTTTCAACACATGATTCCTTGGGTGATTATCCTAAGATAAATTATGTGAGAAAATAATATTTCCTAATGGAACATACAAAAAAATGATAATAGATTCCAAATACCACAAAAAATTCTTGATAGAATCATCATAACAATCTATTATTTTTTACCTTACTAATGAATAACCTGATCTAATTAACTGATTTCAACATATTGATTTCATCAAGAATAAGATTCATAATAATTTTATAAATCAATATGGGAGACCATATATAGGTTATAAACTCAATAGTGGGAAGTCCCAACGTTTTGTTCAAATATAAGAGTCGACCCCATCACCTGGGTGGTGGTGGGTTTCCCACTATTGGAAAAGGTTAATGATGGATCCCTTTCATGATGATCCACATTATAGTATTTTGTAGTGTTTGTCCATGAAATAATTGGAAAAAAACCTCATTGAAATGGACACTGATAAGAAACGTATTATGTGAAACATACAGAAGGGGAGAATAAGAATAAAATTTAATGACAGAAATAAATCTTGATGCTCCAAAAACATAGAATCAATTAGGATATAGATTAAAGGAACTAATGGGGTCTAGTGGTTAGAAAGGGAATGATAGACTGAAGAAAAATTTTAACCATAGGGAGACCAATACCTTAATTATAGTGAAAAATATATGGGCCTCCATCAGGTCATAGATACTTTAATAATGGTTATTGAAACCCTAGTCAATGATAGATTTCAAACCCATGACATTCAAAATGGCAATAAAAAACCCCCATATCGGTGGTAACATTTTCCATGTTATAATAGCCTAGACCAACACCACTCTAATTCCCTAATATAATAATCTTTAGAAATACCACTATGTTATATAAGAATTTACATCTTCATTTCCAGCACACCATGATTCAGACCAACAAATATAAAACCCATGATCAATACGTTTATCTTTATCACATAGTGAATCGTCATCATTACACCAAACCATTATGGATATAGAATCTACCATTTTATCATTCCACATAACAGAATGATATTTTATATTCTTCTTTCCTTTATCAACTAATGTGTTTGATGAAATACATTATTCACAGCACAAAATTAGAATAAACCTCAGAATAATACAAAACCATAAAAATGTAGTCATAGACATGGTAGTTAAATTTATTTGTTACCAAATTATAAAATATATATAGAAATCAAATTTCATTATTATTACTTGGTAATGGATAAAATTAAGTAACTATAAATGAATAATTTATAAGTCTAATTTATAAATGAAATTGTGTCAACTCAGAATTTTCTATTTTAATATGATTTTGAAAAAACTAATTATTTAATTGGTAAAATATTATTTTCGTATGAATAATATATTAAAAATAATTTTAATTTTAATTTCAAAAAAATATAATTCAAATAGTTATTAGTTTTAAATTATATTTACCAATGAAATTTTCTTTCAATATATATATATTTTTTCTTAATATATATTAAAAAAATTAGAATTTTAATTTTTATTCATGAAATTTACTTTTTGATTCAATAGAACAATATTAGGTTGTGGTGAATTTCATTATTTTTTTGGAAATAATTGAATTTTAATTGAAGAGTGAAACAATATATTTCTTGTTCATATTATAATATGTTTAAATATTATCATGAATTATTACCTAATTTAATATAATTTGTTTATTACATATATAATATGATTATAGATTAAATTCATTAATTAGAATAATAAGTTGTTGAATTTCTAAGACACATGTTTAAATTTTTTTGAAATTAACAAATATTTTACTTTTAAACAATTTTTATTCATTTATAAAAAATTTATTTTTTGTCAGTTATAGAAAATAAATTTAAAAACATTGATTTTATGTTTTGGATTAAAATTTATTATTATATAATGGATTTTTCCATTTTTATACATTAAATAAATTTTCTATCCATGATAATAGAGTAAGGGTTATTTTCAGTGAATTTATATATAAATGTTCAATAATGCAGGTTCCTAGCCTTTTCTGATGTCATCATAGGCCTGTTTTCTGGTAATTTAGAGGTATTTAAGTACCCTTGTTTTGGAGTTGTGGTTTAAGGAGAATTTTGGTGAGTTTATTTGAAATGTTAGTGGACAAAGGACACTATAGGATTTTCACACGGTTTGAAAATACAATTTTATAAATCCATGTAACTGTATGAACTATGAAAACCTAGATAGTGAGTTCTTCAAGGTTGTTGCATGATTTACCCAAACGGTGCTTCCAAACCATGATAACTATGTGCCAAGGATTTAGTTATCCAAAAATTATTTTTAAAATCAAATAAACTCCTGAAACTCTTATATTTCTACCAAGGCTTAGGCATGAATAATACAAGGTGATCCTAGGGCATTCTCTCATGATTCATAGGCGATTTAAACACCATTCATTGAGATCTAACGCATGGATAAAAGATCTTATCTCTTCTTGGTAAGAAGATTTCATACTGATGCTTCTCCCATTTTTTTATATGTATTTCATTGATCATCCATTAATTATATTCATTGAATCCATATATCTAAACTTATATGTAGATATATAGATCTACTAATGTTGATCTAGAAATATATTTTCCTGATTTTGATTCATTTGATCTTAATTTTAGGTAATTGTTTTTAGATACAGAGGTTGATAAATTTTTTTGTGCCAATGGGATTTTGGGGATTGTTGTTGGGCTAATATTTGTCAACGAACCATGGTAGGTGGTCTAAATCAAACTCCCATAGTAGTGAACTTGTTATGTGAATGTTAGAATGGTCAATTAATAGTTTACCTTGATAAATGATTTCCAAAATTGGGAGTAATTAGGAATGTGGAATAGAAATGTGATTTCCAAGATAATTAGTTATTTATTTAATCATGGGTCAAGGGGCTATCCAAATAGGTGATTGTTTTGAGGAATTTTGTTTATAATTTGATGATATTGTAATTTAGATATTAAATTGGTTGTGTTTGAGATAATTAATCATAGAAAATTAATTATGAGATAATGTTTGGCTATGTGAGATAATTAGTGGTTAATTATTTATGTTCCATGATGTTTGGGAAGGTAATTAATTGTGAGATTAATTATGAAATGTTGATATTTTATTGGGACAATTAATTGGGTAGAATTAATTTGGCAATATGAGTTTTTTGATTGATTAATTAGTTGATAAATTAATTAATGGTTTATATGCATAGTTAATTATTTGGTTAACTAATGGGATTTGATATTTTTAACTATTAATTTGATTTATTATAGGAACCCGGTTTTTTCTTCGGAAGACATTGGAATATTCTTGATGACATTCCAGAGCAGCGCCTTCAGACGGCGTGAGATTCTGAGCCCCGGAGTGGTCGGGATTAAATTTTCAGTGCGTTCACACTGGAAATGCCAAATAAATTTGATAACTCCTAATCGGTGATCCAGATCAGAGATCCGAGTGTACGGATGGGTCCAGAATGGGTTTTTACCCTAGGAACGACATAAAGTATGTCAGCGCGGGATGTTTGGACCCATCTCTCGCTTTCGGAACGTTAAACAGATAAATTAATTTATTAATTTATTTGTTTAATGATGAATCCCAAGTATCTCTTAAACGGGGGCTCGGATTGGAAAACCGAGGGCACCGTTGAGTTTGGAGAGTACCGTTTACCCTAGGATGGGTGTATGTTTCGCGGGCGTTTCCCGTTTGTGAAAAATGGTCCCAGGGGCGTTTTCGTAATTTGGAAGCCTTGAAAGTTCAGTTTTATAACTTTTGAACGGGGTCTCGGATTAAAATTCAGAGACCGACGTTGTTCTTGGGAGGTGGTGTTTTTCCTAGGGGTGACTTAACCTCGACTCTGTCGAATGATCCAGATGCGGGTTAAATTACGGGTTTAAATTAATTAACATTTTTAATTTTATTTAAGCCCTTAATCACCCCCTCCTCTTCCCTTCGCACCCCTTGGTAGTAGAGCTCAACCAAGGAGGAGAAGCTCCTCATCTCCTCCTCCCCTCCAGCGAGGCAACTCCGGCGAGGTGCTGTGATGTCGGCGGATCGACGAGAAGCTCCGGGCGAAGCCCAACGAGGTAGGAGGTTTTGGTTGCGTTTTCATTTCTGAACCTTCCTTTGGATTCAATTTTATACGTCATTTTTCCGTTAAATATTCAAACAAATTCCATGGTCATTTATTAAAAATTCTACTCTTTCCGACACTCATTTAGGATTTGAAATCCGGGTTCGGATGGTGTCGCGGTGGTCCGCCGAAGATTGCGGGAATTCCTGGTGTTGTGGGTGTTTTTCGGCGGTCCGAGGCGCGGCGGCGCATGGATGTGGCGACGGTGAATTACTGTGGTGGTGGCGGCTTCTTTTCCAGGAGACGACGATGAGGCTGGCTTCAGCGGAGGTCGGCGCTGGGGGCGAGCGGCCTGGGCAGCCGGGTGACGGCGAGGGCGAGGCCGAGCTCGCCGGGGCAGGGGAGAACCGAGGTCGTCGCGCGACCTCGCATGGGAGATACGACCCGCGTCTCGTGGGTCATTGGGCAGTAGACGACTGGCTACGAAGGCCGGTCCACGTGTACCGAGGGTCCACGGACGGCCGGCACGGCAGACTCGCGGGCCGGCGCGAGCCGGCCCTGACCGGGAGGACCAGCCGGACTAGGCCGGTCCAGCCTGAGGGGATCCGTTTCCCCCTCTTCGGACGCCTGTAATTTTCATTACACGTGTCTAATTTGCATGCCGTCTATGGAAGTGGGACCTTATCGACGAGAATAATATCTTGAGTTGATTTCAGGAATTTTTAAATCCCGAAACGAGGGGACTCGGTGGCGCGATGCTTACTTTAAGTGAATTGGCATTTTTCTGGGGGTCTTATTTTGAGCGGCGCGGATGCGTTCGACGTCCGATTTATGTGGCGTCAGTGGCATTGGAACCCTGGCATCGAGGCGTAGGTTTCTAGGGTGGTTCCAGGTGTTGAAGCCGGAGTTGAGGCGTGGGCCCCATGGCCCGTCTTTTGAGTTGCATGCAGCTTTTAGCGACTTTTTCACCGGACGTCTGTTCGGGGCGTGTGAGTAGTCGATGTTGGGTGTTTTTCCGAGGGCATCCTGTTGGCATAGTCTTCCCGCTGTAATACCACACGATGGTGCGGGGCCCACAAGATTTTTTTGGGCGTCGACGGTGATTTTCCATCTTAATCACCGGGCGACCGTTTTGGACAAGTGAATAGTCCATCTTGTGTACTTTTTCGATAGCATCGCAATGGTGCGATCCGTTTGTTGTGTTTCAGGACCAGTTTGTGGGTCCCACGAAGCACCGCTCATGTGCGGTGTGCCGTAATGCATCTTTTTCCCCGGATATCCGTTGCACTCAACTGAGTAGTGATTTTGATGTGTTTTCCTGAGGGGATCACAATGGTGTGATGCACCTGACTATTTTCGGGGACGAGCCTCAGGATCACGGGACGTCGTTTGTGCGTGATACGGTGTTGGTGGCATTTCCATCGGATATCCGTTGGAGGCGAGTAAGTAGTCGATATCACAAGTTTTACAAGAGGATTACAACGGTGCGATCCGTTTTATTGTGCGGAGCCTGTTGCGTGATCTTGTGAAATTTGGAAATGTGAAGGTGCCCCGGGGGGCGGTTCTTCTACTGTGGTTGTAGCGGACCCTTGGCATGTGATCGTGTGCACTCCCGTGTGAGTGAAGTAATGCTTGATTGGATGTTGTTGTTCGTGCCTCAGCCGTTGAGGCGGCAAGATGGAAATGTTACGTCACGCCTTCGCATTGACGTTGGGTGTCGTGTGCACGATATCCCTTGGGCTGGAGACGTGGTATACTCTGGGAGTATACGAGAGTGCTTGTAGGTACGTTTGGTTTGTACCAGAGACGTTTTTGCACTTGGTTGGGGTTGACATGGGGCCACATGTCGTGTGGGCCCATGTGTGTGTCGTGTTCTTCTTTGCGTACTTTGACCTCTCGCGACATAGAGGGTCCCTATCTGCTCGTTTGTTTGACCATCAGGGTTGAGTGGTCTCCCCCTAGTTTTGTTCTCGATGGATCGGCTGATAGCAGTGTTAGTGACACCTAGTGATGGAACATGCATTGAACCCCTTTGGGTGAGTTGTGCTGGAGTTGGGTGGTTGCGTGATACCCACTCCGTGTTCGGTTGGACAGTGGTGTGCCCTCTAGTGGGGATGGCCAGGGCAGTTCTGAGTTTTACCTTCCAGCGGGGCGGGGCAGTGGGTTACTCATCTACTTCTAGGGTCTACCCTCCAGCAGTGACTGAGAAGTGGGTCACCCAACTCTCTTAGGGTCTACCCCCCAGCAGAGACTGGGTAGTGGGTCACCCGACGACACTCTTAGGGTCTACCCTCCAGGAGGGACTGGGCAGTGGGTCACCCGAAGACACTCTTAGGGTCTACCCTCCAGTAGGTACTTGGTAGTGGGTCAAGCGACAACCTCTTAGGGTCTACCCTCTAGCAGGGATGGGCAGTGGGTCGCCCGTCGTCTCGTTCCAGGTCTACCCTCCAGCAACGCTGGGCAGTGGGTCGCCTGTCGACTTATTTCAGGTCTACCCTCCAGCAAGGCTGGGCAGTGGGTCGCCTGTCGGCTTATTTTAGGTCTACCCTCTAGCAAGGCTGGGAAGTGGGTCGCATGTCGGCTTATTTGAGGTATTCCCTCCAGCAAGGCTTGGAATTTGGTCGACTGTCGGCTTATTTCAGGTCTACCATCTAGCAAGGCTGGGTAGTGGGTTGCCTGTCGGCTTATTTCAGGTCTACCCTCCAGTGGGGCTGGGCAGTGGGTCGTCAGACGATGTATTATGGTTTACCCTCCACCAGGGCTGGGCAGTGGGTCACCAAGTATATTATTATGGTTGACCCTCTAGCGGGGCTGGGCAGTGGGTCGCCTAATGATGTATTAGATTTTACCCTCCAGCAGGGCTGGGCGGTGGGTCACCCGATATCTTATTATGAATTACCCACCAGTAGGGCTGGGTAGTGGGACAGCTGTTGGCATTCCAGACTCAGTCCATTATACTGGGCTAATCTCTGGCTTTCCTCCGTGACCACCGGAGTGGGACCCTTGGTTATACGGGTCGGTGATAGAACAACTTTGACTTTGAAGAGACCTCTCGACTGCAGGGCAGTGACGAGGTGTGGTTTGACTTTCCCTGGAACTATCAAGTATGAGGGGCACTTTCCCTACCGATACGCGTTCTTGTTACGTGATCTAAAACCTTGCGGGCGAGTCTGTTCCGCCCAAAGCGGATAGTGTAAAGGTGCGATGATTGAGGCCCTTGTCTTGCGGTTCGGGGCAGACGTGTGGGATGCTGGGCATCGATGGAGTTTACTTCTCGGATTGTTGGATACACTTTTCTTGGGCTGAGCTACGGGACGGAGATCCCTTTACGACGTTTTTCGGGCTTCTTGATTTAGAATTATGATGTGTATATACCTTGTTCTAGTACCCACTTCATGGGTTTGGTTACTCTCCCTCCAGGAGAGTCGAAGACGCGCGGGGTATGCCACGTGCTTTCCGTGTCTAGCTTCTTGTGGTTTGTTGACTCTACTATCCTGCTATAGGTAGGGAAGACTCGATGGGAAGTCCATATTCTCAGCATTTCCTTCTCCTTGTGCCTAGACGAGTCTACTTCCTTTCTCTTGTTTGGTTGAGTTGGACTCTTTACTGCACTCTCTGTTGTACTCCTTTACTTTTCCTATTCTCTCTACTACTCACCCTTTGGTACCTCCTTTGTTTCTCCCTCGAGCCTTCGGGGTATCCTACTGAGTATTTTTATACTCACCACTGCTTGGCCTTTGCCCGCACTTGGTGTGCCCTTGCAGACTACAGACAGGTTGGTCATGACCTCTGTGGAGCATAGTCTTTCGGGAGCTTGGACTGCGTGCGGTGGTCATAGCTGGGTTCTAGGTTGGAGACCCGTCAGCAGTTTCTTTTTGTTTATCTGTTGCCGGGTTGTGGCACCTTTTCTGGTTGGGCGCGTGTTTTGCCCCTTTTTCAATTTCAGCACATTACTTGTATCTTTTAGAGGTCGATTCACATTTGTGGTATATATATAGTAGTTGCTCTTTTACTTTGTTTTTCTTTTCTTTTTCTCTGCACTTTTGCATTGAGTGTGATGTGTGTGTGTGTACAGGTTCTTAGGCAAAGGCCTCCCTGAGTTGTTGTGCCTTCGGTGCTGGTCTCCAGCCCTTGGCCTATGGAGGCGGGCTTGGGGTTGTTGCGGCTCGAGCCCGGGTAGGGTCGGGTCATGACAAAGTGGTATCAGAGGTGCTTCGTTCCTTGGGACGTTGTTCGGACATCCCTAAAAGAGGAATCTGTTGGGATTTAGGGCAACAATGTTAACGTGTCACGAGAGCAGCTCTCAGGCCAGGGAGTCCAGTGATGGTGTGGCAGCCTACGTATCCATTCACCAGGACCTTGATAACCCACATGTCTACTCAGAATGCTGAGACACTTGTTGCAGGGAAAAAAATTTGTTCGTGCATCACATAGGATTGAGTCTTTGACAGTCCTACTAGAGTCAGCTCCCCATCATTGCTATTGGTATATACATATATGCTCATCTGACCGCGGCACTCTTTGATAATATTCAGGATGTCTCCGCGAAGACAGCCAGCCATGATACCAGATTTGGTGCTTGACGACGACCTTGTGAGCTACGAGGCCACAGTTCAGGACCCATCATGCGAGCCCCTTTCTCCGGGTGGGCTGGTAGCAGCACCCCCACCTGTTGAGCAGGAGACAGTTTCAGCAGAGTAGGCTGAGCTTGAGCGAAGGTTAAGCGCGCTCTGTGAGTTCCAACGTCAGAGACCGTTGAGATTCAGTGGTGAGCTAGACCCTCAGGCAGTAGAGGTTTGGCTCGAGGCAGTGGTTCACCATTTTGGGCATGTTCAGATGCCGACAGATCAGAGGGTGGCTTTGGCAGCCGACCTTTCTTGTGGAGCATGTTGGCGTTGGCGGAGTCTGGTGACTCAGTTTGTTGATGAGTCGTCGCTTTGATGGGGAGACTTTCAGTTGTTGTTTCATGTGGAGTTTTTTCCCTCTTGTTTGTGCTCTGCTCAGATTCAAGAGCTCCTATAGTTTCAGGAGGGAGGGATGATAGTGGTTGAGTACACGACTAGTTTTGCAGACCGTGCACACTTTTACCCGGACTTGATCTGTGACGACAACATCCGAGCACGGATGGTTGATCAGGGTCTCCGCCAAGAGATTTGTGTCGTCATAGTACCCTTGGTCATTTCCACATCTACCGGGGTGCTAGAGCAGGCGTTGGTGATAGAGGGCTTCTTGTCACGTTCTAGTGTTGGTGGTGGCAATAGGTACGTTGGAGCCGAGACATCTGCCGCAGCTAGCAGGCGTCGGCAAGTAGAACCTCGACGCAGGTTGCTGTCTGACAACCAGACTCAGGGGTGTGGTCGTACGCCATAGTTGCATCGAAGGTCTCCATTGAATCCCAGTTAGGGTCGGTGCTATTCTTGCGATGGGCGAGGTAACCTGGCACGATACTGCCCGACCCGAGTTTCTGAGAGCTTCAAGTAGGAAGCAGGCGCACCACCATGGCAGAGGCAGCGCCGTGATCGGATTAGTGCCCAGAGAGATTGTGCTAGCAGAGTAGCGGGAGGAGCTGGAGGTGGGGGACGACGTTACGAGGTCATACCATCACCACTAGGCGGTCCAAATCAGGCTCTGGGAGCTGATAGTTGGGACCACGGACAACCGCGATCTTTGGATGTCTACGATCCTGCAGAGCATGGGATAGTGAGAGGTACCCCTTGCAACTCATCTACTACTTGCAGTAGAATTGTTAGGCTCTGCGTGTGAAAGGATTTTCTTCCTAATTCTTTTTTGAGGTGTTACCAGGGTGACGCAGGGCGTCTGGTGTAACACTCTATTGGTAAGGAAAAAGGTGTGAGACCTTTTCCTTTAGTCGATGGTGTTGACTCCTTCGCTTCTGAGCATGTAGGAGAGTCTTGGTTGAGAGACATCGACTGTGAAATCTTGTGTGACCAGATATCCTTGGGTGCTTCGCCATATGTATATTTTGAAGGAGGAAATTACCGGGCCTTGTTCCAGGTTCGGCGGTGATTCCAGTCACGACGTGCAACGTAAGGGTTCGGTCGGGGAGGTGAGCTACCCTTGAGAGCCTTCGGGCCGTTTGAGATCGTGCAAAGGGATGGCGAGGTTCTCTACCACCTTTCCCTAACCACAAAGTCTTGAGTGGGTGCATGACATCGGTAAAGGCCGACCTTGCGTGAACAAATCAATCCTTTGGTCTGTGTGCGGTGGCGCAGAGCGGTGCGGGAGTTCTTCTGGGTACGGAATAGCTGGGTGCGGGCTTAGTACCATGTGTTGCTCCCTAGTTTTGCTTTTCGGGGATGAAAATCTTGAAGGAGGGAATGATGTAATCCCCGGTTTTTGCTGTGGAAGTCTTTGGAATATTATTGATTATATTCTAGAGTAGCACCTTCAGACGGTGTGCGATTCCGAGCCTCGGAGTGGCCGGAATTAAATTTTCAGTACGTTCATACTAGAAACACCAAATAAATGTGATAAATCCTAAACGGTGATCCGGATCAGAGATCTAAGTGTACGGATGGGTCTGGAATGGGTTTTTTACCCTACGAACGACATAAAGTATGTCGGCGCGGGATGTTTGGACCCCTCGCTCGCTTTCGGAAAATTAAACGGATAAATTAATTAATTTATTTATTTATTCGTTTAATGATGAAAATCAAGTATCTCTTAAATGGGGATATAGATTGGAAAACCGAGGGCACCGTTGAGTTAGGAGTGTTCTGTTTACCATAGGAGGGGTGTTAGTTTCACGGTCGCGGCCCGTTTATGAAAAATGGCCCCAGGGGTGTTTTCGTAATTTGGAAGCCTCGTACGTTCATTTTTTTAACTTTTGAACGGGGTCTCGGATTAAAATTCAGAGACCGCCTTTGTGCTTGGGAGGTGGTGTTTGGCCTAGGGGTGGCTTAACCTCGACTCTGTCGAAGGATTTCGATGCGGGTTAAATTACGGGTTTAAATTAATTAAAAAATTTAATTTTATTTAAGCCCTTAATCACCCCCTCCCCTCCCTTCGCACCCCCCTGGCATAAGAGCTCAACCAAGGAGGAGAAGCTCCCCCTCTACACTTCCCCTCCAGCGAGGCAACTCCGGCGAGGTGTGGTGATGCCGGCGGATTGACGCGATGCTTCGGGCGAAGCCCAACGAGGTAGGAGGTTTTGGTTGCGTTTTCATTTCTGAACCTTCCTTTGGATTCAATTTTATACATCGTTTTTCCATTAAATCTTCGAAAAAATACCGTGTTCATTTAGTAAAAATTCTACTCTTTCCGACACTCATTTTGGATTTGAAATCCGGGTTCAGATGGTGTCACGGTCGTCCACCGAAGTTTGTGGGAATTCCTGGTGTTGTGGGTGTTTTTCAGCGGTTCAAGGCGTGGTGGCGCATGGCTGTGGCGGCGGTGCATGACAGTGGCGGCGGCAGCTTCTTATCCAGGTGACGGCGGCGAGGCTGGATTCAGCAGAGGTCGGCGCTGGGGGAGAGCAGCATGGGCAGCCGGGTGACGACGAGGGTGGGGCCGAGCTCGCTCGGGCAGGGGAGAACCGAGGTCACCGCCCAACCCCGCATGGGAGCCACGACCCGTGTCTCGCGGGTCGTTGCGCAGCAGACGACCGGCCACGACGGCCAGTCCACCTGGACCGAGGGTCCACGGCCGGCCCACGTGGCAGATCCGTGGGCCACCGCTCCAAACCGAGCCGGCCGGCGCGAGCCGGCCCTAGCCGGGCGGACCGGCCGACCCAGGCCGGTCCAGCCAGAGGGGATCCCATTCCCCCTCTTCGGAGGCCCGTAATTTTTATTACGGGTGTCCAATTTTCATGCCGTCTATGGCAGTGGGACCGTATCGACATGATGGACTTTTTGTGATGGTTTCAAGAATTTTTAATTCCTGAAACGAGGGGCCTCGGTGGCGCGACGCTTACTTTAAGTGAATTGGTGTTTTTCCGGGGGTCTTGTTTTGAGCGGCGCGGGCGCGTCCGACGTCCGATTTATGCGCCGTCAGTGGCGTTGGAACCCTAGCGTCGAGGCGGAGGGTTCCAAGGTGGTTCCAGGCGTTGATGCTGGAGTTGAGGCATGGGCCCCATGGCCCGTCTTTTGAGCTGCTTGCAGCTTTTGGTGACTTTTTCACCGGACGTCCATTCAGGGTGTGCGAGCAGTCGATGTTGGGTGTTTTTCCGAGGGCATCGCGTTGGCGCAGTCTACCCGTTGTAATTACGCACGATGGTACGGGGCCCACGAGGGTCGTTTGGGCGTCGACGATGATTTTCCATTTTAATCATGGGGAGAACGTTTTGGACAAGTGAATTGTCCATCTTGTGTACTTTTTCGAGAGAATCGCAACGGTGCGATCCAATCGTTGTGTTTCGGGACCAGGTTGCGGGTCCCACGAAGCAACGCTCATGTGCGGTGCGCCGGAATGCATCTTTTTCTCCGAATATCCATTGTACTCAAGTGAGTAGTGTTTTTGACGTGTTTTCCTGAGGGGATCGCAATGGTGCGATGCACCCGACTGTTTTGTAGGCCAAGGCTCAGGATCATGGGACGTCGTTCGGGCGTGAGATGGTGTTGGTGGATTTTCCGTCGGATATCCGTTGGAGGCGAGTAAGTAGTCTATCACGTGTGTTTTTTTGTGAGGATTACAACAGTGCAATACGTTTGGTTGTTCGGAGCCTCTTATGCGATCTTGTGAAATGTGGAAACGTGAAAGTTCCCCGGGGGGTGGTTCTTCTACTATGGTTGTAGCAGACCCTTGGCATGTGATTTTGTGCACTCCCGTGTGAGTGAAGTAATAATTGATTGGATGTGGTAGTCCATGCCTCAGTCGTTGAGGTGGCAAGTTGGAAATGTATCGTCACGCCTTCGCGTTGACGTTGGGTGTCATGTGCACGATAGCCCTTGGGCTGGAGACGTGGTATACTCTGGGAGTATACGAGAGTGCTTGGAGGTACTTGTGGTTTGTACCTGAGACGTTCGTGCACTTGGTTGGGGTTGGCTTGGGGCCACACGTCGTGTGGGCCCCATGTGCGTGTCGTGTTCTGCTTTGCGTACTTTGACCTCTTGCGACATAGAGGGTCCATCTGTGCTCGTTTGTTTGACCAGCAGGGTTGAGTGGTCTCCCCCTGGTTTTATTCTCGATGGATCGGCTGGTAGCGGAGTTAGTGACACCTAGTGATGGAACAGGCGTTGAACCCCTTTGGGTGAGTTGTGCTGGAGTTGGGTTGTTGCACGATACAAACTCCGTGTTCGGTTGACCAGTGTTGTGCCCTCCAGTGGGGATAGCCAGGGTAGTTCTGAGTTTTACCCTTCAGCGGGGTTGGGCAGTGGGTTACTCATCATCTTCTAATGTCTACCTTCCAGAAGAGACTAGGCAGTGGGTCACTCGACGCTCTTAGGGTCTACCCCCGAGTAGAGACTGGGCAGTGGGTCACCCGAGGCTCTTAGGGTCTACCCCCCAGAAGAGACTGGGTAGTGGGTCACCCGACCACACTCTTATCGTCTACCCTCCAGTAGGGACTGGGAAGTGGGTCACCCGACGACAGTCTTAGGGTCTACCATCGAGTAGGTACTGGGTAGTGGGTCACCCGACGACCTCTTAGGGTATACCCTCCAGCAGGATTGGGCAGTGGGTCGCCCGTCGTCTCGTTCCAGGTCTACCCTCCAGCAAGGCTGGGCAGTGGGTCGCCTGTCGGCTTATTTCAGGTCTACCCACCAGCAAGGCTGGGTAGTGGGTCTCCTGTCGGCTTATTTCAGGTCTACCCTCCAGCAAGGCTGGGCAGTGGGTCGCCCATCGGCTTATATCAGGTCTACCCTCCGGCGGGGATGGGCAGTGCTTCTCAGGACGATGTATTATGGTTTACCCTCCAGCAGGGCTGGGCAGTGGGTCACCCAGTATCTTATTATGGTTTACCCTCCAGTGGGGCAAGGCAGTGGTTCGCCAGATGATGTATCAAAGTCTACCCTCTGGTAGGGATGGGTAGTGGGTCACCCGATATCTGGTTATGAATTACCCTCCACTAGGGCTAGGTAGTGGGACACCTGTTGGCATTCTAGACTCAGTCCATTCTACTAGGCTAGTCTATGGCTTTTCTTCGTGACCACCAGAGCGGGACCCTTGGTTGTACGGGTCGGTGACGGAACGACTTTGACATTAAGGAGACCTCTCGACTGTAGGGCAGTGACGAGGTGTGGTTTGACTTTCCCTAGAACTCTCATGTATGAGGGGGACTTTCCCCACCAAGATGCATTATTGTGATGCGATATAAAATCGTGCGGGCGAGTTAGTGCCGCCCAAAGTGGATAGTGTCATGGTACGGTGATTGATCCCCTTGGATTGCGGTATGGGGCAGACTTGCGGGATGCTGGGCATCGATGGAGTTTACTTCTGGGACCATTGGATACTCTTTTCTTGGGCTGAGCTACGGGACGAAGATCCCCTTACGACGTTTTTCGGGCTTCCGGATTGAGCATAATGATATATATATATACCTTGTTCTAGTACCCACTTCGTGGGTTTGGTTACTCTCCTTCCAGGAGAGGCAAAGATGCGTGGGGTAAGCCACGTGCTTTCTGTGTCTTTATTCTCGTGGTTGGATGATTCTAGTCTCCTACTATAGGTAGCAAAGACTCGATGGGAAGTCCATATTCTCACCGTTTCCAGCTCCTTGTGCCTGGACGAGTCTACTTCCATTCTCTTGTTGGGATGAGCTGGACTCTTTACTGCACTCTCTGTTGTACTCCTTTACTTTTCATGTTCTCTCTACTGCTCACCCTTCGGTACCTCATTTTATTCTCCCTCGAGCCTTCGGGGTATCCTACTGAGTATTTTCATACTCACCCCATATTGGGATTTTCCCGCACTTGGTGTGCCCTTGCAGACGATGGATAGGTTGGTCGTGACCTCAGTGGAGCATAGGAGTTCGGGAGCTTGGACCACGTGCGGTGGTCGTAGCCGGGTTCTAGGTGGGAGACCCGTCAGTAGTTTCTTTTTGTTTACCTGTTGCCGGGTTGTGGCACCATTTCTGGTTGGGCGCGTTTTTGGCCCCTCTTTCCTTTTCATCACATTACTTGTATCGTTTAGAGGTCGATGCACATTTGTGGTATATATATAGCAGTTTCTCTTTTACTTTGTTTTTCTTTTCTTTTACTCTGCACATTTGCATTGAGTGTGCTGCATGTGTGTGTGTACAGGTTCTTAGGCCAAGGCCTCCCCAAGTTGATGTGCCTTCGACGCTTGTCACCAGCCCCTGGCCTATGGAGGCGGGCTTGGTGTAGTTGCGGCTCGAGCCTGGGTAGGGTCGGGCCGTGACATTTGTAAAGGAATGATAGGGTTAATTCTTGAGAATTAATGAATGATTAGATGATTGAGATTGTGTGTGGCGTATTATAAATATTAAGAAGTTGGGACTTGGACATGGTGTTCCTCCTGAGTAGTTATCCCAGTTCTTGTCATGTGGGGTGTTAGACATAGCGATATATATCGAATGAGATTTGGGATCTTGGACATGGAGTTCAAAACCGAATGAGATTTTGGGTGTGTCACATGGTGGTCATAACAAAAATAATGACAATTATGAATATTTATTTAAATGTGAGACATGAATTGATAGTGGGTTTAATGTGATGAATAATGAATTAATATAAATGATATAAATTTATGATTATTCATTTTATATAGTACTTCATATAATTTCATACACTATATTTTGTCTAGACTTGTTTTAGACACCGTTTGTGGTGGCCTAATGAGTTGTACTCACACCCTCTTCATGTTACCTCATAGTCACCTGAGAAGAAATTTTTATTGCAATACATGATTTGGGAAATTCCTTCGGATAGGTTGTTATTTGGGAATGGATCATGGGTGACATAACTAAACATGGTTCATGACCTTATTGGGAATCATTGTGTCTTTATCATTAGTTTCATTATTGAAACATGACACTTTCATCTCAATAGCATGATTTAACTTTTTAGTTTTGTGTTGCACATACAGTTTGGACTATCATGTGAGTTTGTATTGTTCTAGTTATTATATGATTCTTCACTAGTTTATTTCTATTTTACATCTTTACTATTTTATTATGATAAAATATGGTATAGTATCCCCATGACAGACATAACAGACCCTCATTACTATTCATCACCCTCTTGAATATGGGGAGGGGATCTCGAGGGAATGTGACCAAGCGGATCAAGGTATAGATTTGTGGAACATGATTCGGGATGTTACAAAGTTGTATAACAGGGGTTTTCTTTTCCTTCTTATTATTTTCTCTTACTATTTTTGGAAAACAATTTTGGAAACTTAGACGAGTTGGGGCTTGGTAATGAGATCATGCACGGGAGTTGAAAACTCATGTACTGGTGATAATATGGATTCTAAATGTGGGATTTTTGTTATTTTTGTTTGTTGTTATAGTTGTATATTATTTCACCTTGGGTGAAACACTAGTGGTGTGATGTGATATTTTATTTGACAATTTTGGAACTTTGATTCGTGGCCTAAAAAGGCACAAGATGTGAGTCTGCATGAATTATTATAAGAACTCAGAGTTATTATGACATGAATCATTTTTGGAACTCATGCGAATATGGTTTATGGGTATGTTGTTGAAATTGAACATGTTTTCCATTTTATGAGATTCGAAAAATGTTATCATATGAGAATAAATTTGTATCTAATGAGAAACCTAAATAAAGAGATGGATTTGATAAATTAATTGATGAATAAATTTATTTGAAATGATGTAATTTATGAAATATGGAAAAATTTTAATGAAAATGTGCTTACCCTTGTAAAAAAGACATTTGAGTATGATGGTTAAGGGTAGTGGTAGTGCCATGGTGTTGACCATTTGATAGGAAATGGGGAATGTAAATGTTGAAACATATTTTTGTTTCTTTATACTATAACGTAAATGTTATATGGTTGCGTTATGAGAAATAAGAATAGTGTTTGTCCTTCTAAAGATATGTCTCAATGACACTTGTTGAGAGGGAGACCAAGGGGAATTTCATAGAACGAACATCATGTTAGACATATTAAGGCACTGTTGGTGCAAGAAGAGGGGGAAAAGGGAAGAACCAAGAGAAATTTTCTCGTTTAATTAAATTTAGGGAGAGAAACCCATCGAATATTTGGAAAATAATGACTTAGTTGACAAGGGTGTTTCAGCTGCAGTACCCTCTGACATTTACTCATGATATTGGACTCTAGGAAGATTAATAATGGATTGAATTCATAGATGTGATATATGACCATTTTGATACTCTGGGTGAGTGGTGGGTCATGTTGTACTTATATAGGCTACAATGGTTAGCGAAGATTAGGTGGGATATTTAGCTATGATCTGTAAAGACTAATGATATGATATCAATGTTATTTCTTGAGATGTTCTTGGTGAACTTCTCTCCATAGATATTGAGACAATAGAAGGTTTCAGAGTATAATAATCTTACCAATAGAATCTTTTACTTAATGAATTAGACTGATCATTTCACATATTAACAATATATTTCTCCATTGTGGGTAGAAAAAGAGTCCACTTTGGCTAAACATTTTCAAGAAGAACTTAAATGTGAGATTAATTCCCATGTGAATATAATTAGGCTGAAAAAGTTCTTGAAATTGATGAATCAGGCTCTCATTTTAGAGGGGAACCTGAATGAGGCTACCAGTAATAGCTAGGTTGCTATATTTGGATGACCAGGGAGTGTACCTTCTTAAGGGCAGGAAGTTCCATTATGAGAACCGTAGTAAAAACAATTGAAGGAAAGGTGTACAATTAGGAGAAATTGTTTCATAGGATCTTAATCATGTCCATTACCACAAATGTGTTATGTTAGGACACTATCACACCCATTTTCCTCGAACAGTAGTGGAGTTCCAATTTTGTGGTAATATTTGGAACCTACTGATGTTCCATAGGAGGCAACGATACGATAGTGATGAGGGAGCAGCGGTGTATAGTCAATGTGTGGGAATGGAGTTTTCAACATTATATATGGCTGAAAAATGAAGTTTTATTAGTAGAGGCGATAGAGGCGTTGTACATTGTTCGTCAAATAATGATTTCATGTATCTGCAGAGTGGTGCTACTCATGGGACTTCGACAATGCCACATTCCAGAGGGGATGTACAGTTACATGATGTTAAAACAACCATTTTGGAAAGTGAGGCTATGACATCAACAATAAGAGGTACAATTCTTGGAGATTCTATATTATCAGGAACCTATTTTGATACTAGTGTCTCTCACTTCTTTACATATTCCAATCATATTAATGGTTTGAGCCTAGAATTGGATTCCATAATCTGAGTGATGAATATCAATACATTGTTGGGAATGAGGTCTAGAGATGTTCATTTTTGCAAGAGATATTAACTAGAGATTAGAGAGTATATTTTTTCTTTGTAATCAATATGTATAGGATATGAGGGTCTTTTACTTGATTATTGGTATGGATAGATTAGTCTCACACATAGACCACATCGATTGTTACCATAGGTGCGTGACCTTTGTATCGTCTAAGGGTGACCTGTTTGTTTTTCATGGAGAATGAGATATCCATGCAAGAAGAGCAGGTCCTGTCACTCAAAATTTTGGAGTGATCATAACACTTGTTTCTAATGTTTTTCTATAAAATGGGAGTTGTGAGAAATATATCCTTCCACTAGTTGGTAAATAGTTCCAAGAAGTATTTATTGAGGATCTCTTAGGGTTTCCACCTAAGAGGAATGTGGAATTCACTATTGAGAAAATGAATGGGGCTGAGCTGGTGTATGTTCCACCTTAAATAATGTAATTGGCTGAGCATCAGGTGATCAAGACTCAATTGGAGGAATTTTATGATAATGGGTTTATCCATAAATGTACATCTCATTGGGGATCACCTACCTTGTTTTCAAAAAAAGTACAACATGGGTATATGCTTGAATGTATATTACTGGAAGATGAATAAAATGACTAAGAATAACTGATATCCTCTTCAGCATATCGATGATCAATTGGACCAGATAATGATATATTCTCTGTTTTAAAAGATTTATTTGAGATCAGGTTATCATCCAATGAGAGTTTGGACATATGATATACTGAGAATTGCTTTCAGAAGTAGGTAAGGCCATTATGGGTTTGTCATAAGGCCCTTTGGTTTAACAATCTCCCCAGTCATGTTTATGGCCTCAATGAAGATGATATTTCATCCAAACTAGGATAATTTTGTGTTGGTGTTTGTGGAAGAAAACAGGGTTTACACCATGTATCATGATGATCATGCCCAATATCTTGACATCATCGTGATTACAGTTAGAGAGTGACGATTATACGCCATTCTATCAATGTGTCAGTATTATATTGATATGGTACACTTCATACGACACTTCATCTCAGATAAAGGTGTCCAAGTGAACATAGATGTTGTTTAGGTAGTGGTTCCTTTGAGTAACCAAAGAATGTTTTCCATATCTAATTCTTTTTTGGATTAGTTGGATATTTCAAAAGGTTATTCCAAGAATTTTTTGGTTGGTAACACCACTTTCAGGTTTGAAAAAGAATTGGGTATACTATTAATGGATAAAAACATGAGATAATTCTTTTGGGTAGTTGAACAAGCTCTTGATATCGACACCAATTTTGAACTTACATGAGTCAGGTTAGAAATTCACAGTGTATTATTATTCTTCTAGGATCAGACTTGGAGTTGTGTTTACACAAGATGATAGAGTAGTAGCCTATGGGTCTCAACAGTTGAGGCAACATGAACAGAATTAATCTACAAATGACCTCGAGTTGGCAGTAGTGTTTTAAGATCAATCTTGTTGGGGATAATATATTTTGTGTTAAAATATTATAGTGTTTACAAATCACAAAATCTTGAAGTATATCTTTTCACGATGTGAATTGAATATTATGAAATTAAGAGGGGTAGAGTACATAGAGTCCATTGATTTTGAACTACAATATTCGCTCAGAAAGGAAAATGGGATGGATTATTCCCTGAGTATTAAAACTATGACTAAATTGGATCCTAAGTTGAGTATAGCGTGGAAGATGACGACCTCTCATGAAGAAATGAAAATGGTGGTTTAGAAGATTTGGGAGAAGATAACTCTGGTTTCAATGGTAGTGTAGTCAGTACTATTAAGAAGGATCATGGAAAGGAAGTACATGGATTTAAAATGTATATCAGTATAGAAATGCCTTGAAAGTGGGGGAAAACCTTTTGAGAATTATATATATGAGGGTGGGTATATCTATGTGAAGAATCGGAATGTGGTGCCTATAGGTGTATTAAAGTAACTCATGTGATTATTTCATGCCTTGAAGTGGGTGGTTCATCATGGGGGGAAATAATTTAAAGTGAACAATGACCAATTTTTTGGTGTCCATGCATGATAAAAGTGATAGTAGGTTTCATGAAATGATTATTCACCTCTTAGAAGCTGAAGGGAGAGCATCGACGATCGAGAGGTTTATTTCTGTCATTGCCTCTTCCAGAATGGAAGTTGGACGGCGTGACAATGTAAATTTTGGTAGTTATTCTGATGATTCATAAGAAATATGATGTTATATGGATCATTTTTGATCGACTAAAAATTGTTGGACATTTCTTGATTGTCAAGGAAAACTTCATATTAGAATTGTTGGTAGAACGTTATATTCAGAAGATAGTTTGTTGTCATTGTGTACCACATACTATAGTTTTAGATTGTGATTTTTTCTTCACTTCATGCTTCTAGAAGGACAAATAGAAGGCAGATGTCACATAGGTTTTTTGAGTTTGTATTTACACCCACAGAATGATGGATAGTCGGATCATATTGTATAGGTGTTTTAGGATTCTATACGGGCATGTGTGCTTGGATTCGATTGTTATTGGTGGAATCACTTGGATTTAGTGCAGTTTTTCTATAAGAATAGTTACAAGGAAAATATATATATGATACCATATGAGGAACCTTATGGTAGATGCTGAAGATCACTGCAATTCTATTTAGAGGTGGGTGAGTGAGAGTTGTTGGGACCGAGTCTCATACAAGAAATGTTGGAGCTGGTGCAGTTGATTCAAAAACGTATTGCAATTTCATATAGAAGACAGAAGTAGTGTTATAGTAGACAAATACAACCACAAGAGGTTACAGTTGGTGATCGGGTACTCCTTTAGGTTTCTCCTAGGTTGGGTCACCACTGGATACTAAGGTAGGGATTCCTTGGCGCCTAGGTTTATAGGACCATTTGAAGTAGTGGAGTTAATCAGTAATGTGGCGTATTGATTGGATATTCCACATAAATTTATGGCTATGAATTATGATTTTCATGTGTTACAACTACGAACATATCACCCCAGCCCTTCTCATGTGATCTTGGTGGATATGGTTGAACTCAAGTAGAAGCATCAATTGTGGAGCATCAGATTCGTGTACTAGATCACAATGAGAAAGTGTTGTGGGGAATGATCATGTTGTTAGTTATTTTTTTATGGAAGCATTGATGAGTGAATGAGGAAACATGGGAATGTGAAGATTACATGATGTCTCAATGGACCATTATTTTTGGCTCAAATTATTAGTGATGATCTGGAGTACATCTCAATGATGGTATATTATAAGTTGGAGAGATTTTAAGATCACGGTCTTTTCTAAAGTCATATCGTGCCAATTTTTATGTAATTTTTGTGGTTTTTAAGCTCTTTTGTTTTGTATTTATGTTTCATGGAGATTTTCGAGTGATTTTTTAAAAAATGTTAATAGACAGAGGGTTCTTTGTAGTTTATGAATAGTTTGACAAACCTTGTTCCTAAACCCAGGTAACCATGTCAACCGTGCAAACATCGACAGAGAGTACTGCACGGTTTGCTAACAGTTTACCCTAACGGAAAAAAATTTCCATGAACACTATGTTTGAATGTTTTAATTATCTAAAAATTAGTTTAAAAATACACAGAAAGCCAAAAATTCATTTATTTTGACGTAAGTAATGGCTTCACAAATTCTAGGTGATCCCAAATCCTCCAAGATGGATTCCAAAGGAATTTGAAAACCGTTATGTGAGTTTTAAATCTAATATTCAAGACCTGCTCTCTTCACACTATTTTGATTTCACCTCTATGAATCTCCCATTAATTACACTTTAATTGTTTGATCGTTTCATTGAAGATCTCCATTATTTCCATAGATTTTAACCTATGAATTGAGACCTATATCTAGGATTATCAATATAGATTGTGATTTGAATGATCTAGATGCTTTTATTCTAAACTATGGGTTTAGGAATTTAGATCCAGAGCTTGATCAACATCATTGTGCCGCTCAGATTATGGGAATTTCTTTTTGGGAAAACATCAGACAACGAATTGAGGTAGGTGGTCTAAATTCAACTCCCATAGTTCTGGGCTAGATTTGTATATTTTATATTGATGAATTGATATCTTCCCTTGATAATTGATTTCCTAAATTAGAGAAATTAGGTATGTGTAATTGACATGTGATTCCCTAGATTATTTAATCCTGGGGTTAAAGGGGTGTCAAAATGAATAATTTATTTGGGGTATATTGAATATGGTTTTGAGATATTTTAATTGAGATATTAAATAGGTAGTTCTAGAGATAATTAATCAGGGGAAATTAATTATAAGATGATGTTTGTCTATGTGATATAATTAATGGTGAAATAATTATATACCATTATGTTGATTAGGATAAATAACTATGAGGCTAATTATAATAAATTGATATTTTATTTGGATAATTAATTTTAAAGAATTAATTATGGAATACGATTTTTGTTGATTAATTAAATGATTGATATAATAATTATTAGGTATTGTGATTTGTTAATTCATGCGTTAATTAATTTTCTTTCATATGCTTAATTAATCATGGTATTAGTAAGGGAATGATGTGGTTAATTATTGTGAATTTATGAATAATTATATGAATGAGAATTTGGGTGTTATACATGGAGTTATTTCACTATTTAGATTTTGGGAGTTGGACTTGTTGTTCCTCCCCAATAGTTATCTATGTTCATGTGATGTTGGGTGTTAGACATAGTTATATACACCGAATGAGATTTGGGGTGATTGACTTTTCATTCAACACCAAATCTGATTGGGGTGCCTCTCATGGTGTTCACATCAAATGTATGACAATGATTTATTATGATTTAAATGTGAGACATGAATTGAAACAAGGTCTAATGTGATGATTAATGAAAAAATTACAATGTGTTAACTGTTTATTTATGACTTATATTTATTTCTTCCTAGGATTCCATATACTATATTATGACTATAATTGTTGTAAACACCATTGGTGGTGTCCTACTGAGTTGTACTCACACCCTATTTGGGCTGCCTGATCAGCACCCAAGAAGACTTTATTGTTGTAGGACAAGATAATGAAATTATCATTGGATATGTAACTATTTATAAATAGAGCATGTGTAAGGAAACCAGAATTTGTTCAGAACCCGTAAGGGATTCATTGTATCATTATATTCAATGTCATTGTAGAAACTTGACAATTGAATCTTCATACAATACATTCCCTTTTTATTTGAGTATTGCACATCCTGTTTTGACTACCATGGGAAATTGTGTTGTCCTGGTTATGTATATGTGTCCACACTTGTTTATTGTTGTTTTCTTCTCTTGGTGATTTATTCTGATGAAAGTGAGCATAATATACCCATTACTTATTTAACAAACCCTCACTTCTAGTCACCACCTTCTAGATTGTGGGGTGGTTCTCTTGAGGGCATGTTACCAACTTGATCGGGGCACCATTTAGTGGTATCTGGTTTGGGACATTAAATGTAATTTTTAAATAATAAATTAAATTTAAATATTCAAAATATTTACATTTATCTTATGTATAAATGAAAAAAATTTAAAATCATGAATTAAAATAGTAACAAATGTTATATAACATATAGATGACTTACAGAAAATCAGCATTTTCATTGAAAATTGTTTTTCAACAAATTAAATGAGTTAATTTAAAAATAAATTATCAGATAATTATAAATTAATCTATATTATATGAAAAATAAATTTACTCTCATTTTACCAAATAAATCTATATGGATTTACTTCAAATATTAAGAGAACTATAATTTACTTCGGCAAAAACTATGTTACTAATGTAAAAAAATAGTAAAATATATAAATGATGTCTTGAATGACATGAAATATGTTTTTAAAAAAGTGTAAAATTTAATGTTAGAGGCTCATTCAACCATACCTCAACCATAACACATATATTTAAAAAAATTGGAGCCATTTTATATGGTATAATGGAATTCCCTCAAGGAATGAGTAATGAGTATTTTTAACGATACCATATCATTCACTTATAAAAGATGAACACTTCAACCACATTTCTCAATCCATTAAAATTCCATAGATATTATAACATCCCTATTATCACTTCATTGGTCTTCCTAGATGACAAAATCTTTATTTTTTTTACTAAAATGAAATACTAATGTGCCTTAGGGTGCAACCCAATGAAAAACATCCAAATTGAGAGGTAGTGTTCCAAACTGAGCTATATTAATTATTTTCATATTTTAAAGCATCCAATCTATTCATTAATTGAAATAATGATGTCGTTATTATTTATAATATGATAAAATAATATTCTACTATTGGAATATCAATTACATTTCTTATTATAACACCACTTAATAATGGAAGTTGTTGTCTTTATTATGAATGAACATCCCATCCTTGAATGGAATGCTTGAATTTTCATCACAAATTAACAATGATGACTCTAAAATTTTAATTAACGTTCAATTATTATATTTATAATAATTATATTATTATGTTATTATAAACCATTGTTTATCTTCCATTCAATCTATGGAAAATCAAAGGGACCTCTATGTGTTCATAATGAATTTGGCCTCCATGAATGTAATGTGTTTTGTATTTCTCCCCAGTCACAATATATTTATCCAAATAATTTATAATATTATTCACCCCATAAAAAATTTACAAATATAAATTTTCATCTGTAGAAATGATTTTAGTTCTAAATAATAAAGTTCTATACAATAATCACGCTATTATTATATCTTACTCTTTTTTCGCTCCTAATACATACATAAAAATTAATTTTAAATTATATTGAGTATAACCGCGGAAATATAATTACTAATGATATTGAAAAATAATATAATCACTATTCATAAACAGAGTCATTTTCATGCTCACACGCAGAAATGATATAATTTTATTATGTTGTGTTTCTTACTTATTTTTTAATGATTTAAAATTATTTGTTATAAAATTATTTTATAATTATTCTTCCTTAAAAAGAGAATATTTTTAAGGGTTATTGGATAGATAATTTTTTTTATTTGAGAAATTATTAAATTTCATGATAAAAACGTCATTAGGATTATTTATTTTATAGTATTCTTATATAAAATAATATTTATTATTTCATTTTTTGGTTTTTTCATTCACCTGAATGAATGTTTTTACAGATCATTTCTTATTAACATCTATATGTTATGAATGTACTTCTCAAAAATATATTTTAAAAATTACATTTATATTGGTAATTTCTATTATATTATAAATATTATAATTATTAGATATTCATATAGATATAAACATTATTTCACTGACTGATGAAATATTGATATTCCATATGTCTACCTTATCCATATAGATATCTAGTGACTACATACCCATGACTATGTATGAGGTTTCATAGAGAATTAATGAAATGTGTTCATTTATTATATTAATTATTTCCATTAATTAATTATTATAATATATTTTTTTAATAATTTTAGAAATTTTTTACTTGACCATATACTGTGTACTCTATATGGTGTTAGTTTGATGAATTCTTAGCAGAATGTATTTTCCAATTAATGTTTGGATAATTATTAAAAATTAATATAATTATAATTTAAATATGGATGGTTTTTATTAATACATCATGTATTTATATATTTTATTGTTTATTCATTTCATCATATGATGAATTCATTGGATATAATTTTTGATGGGTGGTGGTAACTATAAGACATCATTGCAATGATAGGTCTTTGGACACAAACTAGAAAAGGTATTTGATGAATGTACACCCAAGTATTTATGATTTTATAGAACAAAAAATATAATGTTAATATTATTCTATATTACAATATGACTTATATCATTTTGAAAATTGATATATCAATCTAAATATTTGATATTATTTTTATGTCATAAATGGATTTTTCAGGAACATGTGTTCAATTACATCCAATTACATGTTTATAATTTTTTCCATCCATGTTTTTCACAGATTGTTAATTACGTTAAATATTTCAGAATAAAAATTCATTTATATGAATTTTATATATCTATTTTATTATTTAATTTACCATGGTTATAAGGAAAATTATTAAAAATTATTTTTCATGCTAAATATATTTTCTGTATTAAATTTATTTGTGGGATTGAGGAAATATTTTTCAGTAAGAATTTTCTAATGTACTATAAATAATATATCTTATTTTCCAAAGTCTGGTCCTATTTTGGTTAATTTCATTTTTCAATTTATCTAAATATCTAAAACTAAAGAGTATTAGGATGTGTTTTAGTTGCAAATTTAATTTATGTTTAATAATTTGGTAATGTAATGTTTGGGGAATTAGAAATTGTACTAGAGAAAGGATTTAGATAAAATTATAGATTAGGGAATTATTAATTTTGGGTAATTTAATATTTTTAAATTACATCAAGGGTTTATAAATTCAGATTTATTATAATTTCAATGTTATAAATAATCAATTTAGTTTGTCAGCATAAAATATTATATTTTAATCTATTTGGGAATTTGGATTATACACCAAGATTTGAAACCATATGAATAATTCTATGTATACGAACACATCAATAAAATCTAGTTAACAGTAATTGTGTTACCCACCTATAAATAACATCAATATATGGATACTACCATGTGTTTGTGGATGTGAAATAGATTCATGTTTGCGTAATCACCCTAAAAAGGATAATACAGTATCAATTATGGTGTCACTCAGTGCTTGATAGTTTGGGGGGGCTAATACAGTGCCCCTATCCCCTATCTAGAAACACCAAAGTAATATAATTTAGTAATCCATAGGGTATTTTCATGAAATTATGATGTGTTTGAATATATTTTTTTTCAATTATTCTAGCTGAAAAATGATTAAGAAAAACAATGGTTAAACTAATAGATAAAAAATTTGGTCAAATTATTTCATTATAAAAAATGTGTTTTATGATTAAATGAAGGTTTAATTGGAGAAATCATCATTGTATTGAGTTTTCATATTGTCATGATCATTTTTCATGATTTTATTGGATATTATCATGACCATTTTAGTTATAGTATTTGGATAGAATCAGGGACTTGAGAAAGATGTTATGAAATGTTTGTCTAATGAAAACCATATTTCCAACCTTGTATCTATGGAAGAGTTTTTTGTATTATTTTAGAAAAATTTATATCCAAACATAGTATTATTTATAAAGAAAATATATGTTTCTAACACATTCCTCTTCTAGTGAGATTGATTTGATAGTATAAATTTTACCATTTGCCATAATGATATTAATAATATAGTTAACTACTTTTATATTAATTGATATTTAAAATTGTGATTAAAATATTTATTTAATGGGGTAAGATATAACATAATAAAACAATAAATTATAATATTCATTGAAACATACAATGTTTCATAGATTTCATCACATGCAACAAGAAACCACAATGAACCGTAAAAATATATATAACCACTAATATATATATATATATACTTGAATAGTCAATATTTTCTGAACCAAGTTTTGAAAAAATAGGAATAAAAATAATTTTAATTATTAATAAAATGGAATTGAAAATATTCAATTAGATTATCTAAATAACAAATAATATCAGTTTATTATTTAAAATACAACCTTTTTGAAAATATTCATTTGAATAAGCATATTTTAATAAAATTAAACATAAAATTAACAAAATATATTGCATATATGAATAATACAATAACAACAATGTGAATAGTAATTTAAAACAAAAATAATAAGAATAGTTAATATATTAAAATTTTGCCTTAATGTAATTTTTTTCATTATATATAAATATTTTTTATTCTAAATTAAACATCACAAATATTAGAATTTAAATTTGAAAAAATGAGCATAATTTTTTGATTCATGATAACTATATTATGTTCTGATGAATTTTAGTTATTTTTGTTAAATAATTAATTTTAATGTTAGTATTGAAAAAATATTATTTTTTCAATTACTATAACATTAGAACATTATCATTATTTAAATATTACATATAATCATATGAAAATTATTTTGAGATAAAAAAATATTTTTCAATATTGATTAATTAAAAATTCTATTTTGAATTTATAATACCCATGATTGATGTTTGAGAAACATAAGTAAAATTTTAGTCTAAAAGTTTGTTTTATTAATTTATCTATGAAATATTTTTTATAACAATTACAAATTAAATCCAAAAATGTTTAAATTCTTTATTATTGGTCATCATTTTCATATTATTTAGTTATTTCAATTTATTTTTTAATCATAAAATTATTATTACTATGAATAAATTGAATGACCATGGTAATCATGGAAGAGATATTTTTATAGAATTGTAATCTTAATGTTCTGTAATATTTTATTTTATAAATTAAAAAGATAAATTTTATATAATGAGTTTTATATTAATTTAATAAATATATAAAAATATATAGTAAATAAATTTAATGTATAACTATTTTTATATAATTGTAATAACTATAAAAAGTGAAAATACATTTTTTTATTTAAAATAGTTTATCTATATATTGAAATTTTAAATCTAAATTACAATTTTTTACATTTTTGAAATTATATAAAGTGTAAATTTATATTCATAATATAAATATTTTATAATAAGTGTTATGTTATAATTTTCATTTAAAATATCTTTCTTATGTTTAATCTAGTTATCAATGTAAAAAACTTAAATTCGAAAATACAAAAATATATAGGTAAAAAACATCAATTATATTAAAAAATTTATGATAATGAATTTTATAGGATTAATAGACATTAAATCACCATAAATTTAAAAAAAAATTAAACATTTAATCCATTTAATTTTTTATAGTTTCATTTAATCATTGAAAGAATAATACAAATTTGCACCAAATCCTTTTTATTATTTTATAAAAGAATATCACTTAAACATTATTTCTCTACCTATTTCAAATCTTGTTATAAACAGATAATCAATCCTTATATATCCTAAGATCTCATCCCCATACATAGAATCCTTTCTCATTCCATATGAATATTTTATTGATACTTAGGGTGTTACTAATAATGAACATCCAAAGGGAGAGGTAATGTTCTCAACTGAGCTCTCTCCATTTTTTCTACTTCTACTCACTAAATCCATTTTTATCTTATAATTTATTATAAAATAATGGTTATAAAAATTTATCAATGTTATAAAATAATGGAAAATACTTTTTATACCTTTTTATAAAACCATTGGAAGAATGAATACGTAGTCAAGCATACATAAGGGTTACAATCTCTATAAATGTTGCTATTGATTTTTGGGAACCTTAATACACAGATGGATCTAAAATTATTTTTATTGGATTAAAATAGTAGTTTTAAAATATGATTTTTATGATAATATACACCATTCCATTTCATAATCTGGGTCTGAGGAATGTTAATGCACCGCTCATTCATATCTGCAGACTACAACATTCTTGAATGTGATGTATTTTTTTCCGCTCTATCATTTTTTATAAAAAAATATATTATAATACACAATAAAATCATAATAAAATATAGATAATATCTATATCCATATATTATAATGATATTATAGAACGATAATAACATTTATATCTATATTAACCCTCAAATTATAAATTGTACTTTTTTTGTATGTTTAACAAACTATATGACAGATACAAAAAAATTATATTATAAAAAACATAGGAAAAAAATTATATATAATATTGGATAAAAATATGTAAATACTATTTTATCTTCATTCTGTAGGGGTAATTGTAATATATATACAATTTTTATGATAACACATCATATTCGGTAAAATTGCTAGAACAATATCATTAAGAAATGGGTCATCATGAATCATAACTAAATTAATAATGGGATGAAATTGTAAAATATTAAATAATTATACATTATCTATTAAAATGACTAAAATTATATTTTACTGAAGAAATATGAATCAATAATTATTAATCGATAACTCCATTGTAGAATTGGTACTAACCATTTAATGAAAACTAATAACATATAATGATGGAAATAAAATATAACAGAATAATATATTTGTAATAAATACTTATTAAAAAATTTATAAAAATATTATAAGTATTAATATGGTTTTGAAATAGTTAAATATAATATATATTTTAAAGAGGTTATAGATATGTTTCTCAACATGATTAAAGGTAATAGTCTCATGGTCTCAATTCAAATCCATTCAAAAAAATTATATTTTGTGCGCCCTTTTTTCATGTATATTATCTTATTTTGATTTAATTTCCATTATAGTATTCAGTAGTGTTGTTTAGGTAATTCCTGGTAAGTACACTTCCATATAATATTACTTTCATTATTCATAATTTGATTAATGTTTTACACATGATGTAATGGTTGTTGCTTAGTATGTTTTCATTAAAAGTGTTAAATTGATATTTTTTATCATTATTCCTATAATTTTCATAGGTTATCCACTACAGTTTTATTATTATCTATTTACTATTTTTTATGGGATTTAAATTTATTTTTTATAAAATACAATTAAAATTATAATTCCTACAAATAAAATTTTTTCAACAATTTTTAAAAATTAAATTTCATTTCATTGTTTTATATTTCTTATTATCCAACAATATTCTTACATGTTAAATTATTTTACAATATTATTTTTTAAAATTTCATATCAACTTCCATTTATATTTATTTTTATTTCATCCTCATGAATATTTTTAATGTTCCTTTCTAATAGATTTACTTATACCATGAATTGAAATGTCACTACAACCATGTTATCATTATATTGATAAGGATAAATTTCATTGAATAGTAAATATTAATACTTATTTAATTTTCAACTATTTTTCTGGATTATTCAACTGAATGGTTAACTAATTTTTCCATATATCTACCATTAATATAAGGATAACTATTAAATACCTAGAACTATTTTGTTCGATGATTCTTATTTAATTTGATTATATGTGATGTTTAATGAACCATATTCATTATATTGAGGGATTATGATCATATAATTAAAATAATTATTTATGAATGTATTTAATTAATCATATAACCATTACTCTATGTGGTGTTAGATAGATGGATTCATACATATTTATATATATATTCCGTTTATTGATTAGGTATATATTTATAATATGTAATCATTTAATTTAAATGAATATGTTTATCTGTTACTAGGAAAATATTTATGTGTTTCTTAATTTTCTAGTTCCTCGATATGATGAATAATTTGGACTTAAATAGTAATGAGGGGGTCCACAATATCCCCTTAATATTTCAGTGGGTCAATAAGGCAAACTATACACGTTATTTTGTGTATGCATGCCCAATTATTTTTTATGTATTGGAATAGGGACATGATAGAAAGATATTGATGTCCATCAGTTTGATTTCTATCATTATGAGACTAATTTTTCTTATCAAGGTGATTATTTATATTATGGTTTAATCCATGGACATGTTTGATGAACTTGTAATATGTTAAATATAATTTATGAATATCATTTTTTCATGAAAAATTAGTATTTACTTGTTTAGTCAATAACAAATTCATGTAGAAGTTTTCCTTTGTATGTTGTTTTAGTTCACCATTCATATTATTCCATTTCCACCACAGTTGAAGATATTTATTATACATGACCTCAAGTATTACATGTGGAGAAAAATAGTGTAAATAAATAACAACCAAAATAGTAGAATGTAGAGACTATACCCTATTTCTCATGGAAGAAAAATAATGTTAATGAATAATAATACAAATGATATAACTAATAACTAGGAAAAAATTATCTCTTAATGAACAATTAAGAATAAAATAACCTAACCAAAATAGTTGATATGTTATGCCATGCACATATGTTTAGTAAAAAAAACCCGAAAAAATTGACACACTAACACTCCCAAGAAATCCCCAATCCCATGTCATGTTCCACCATCCATTTTTAATCTTGAATCTTCCATATAACATACGTATATTTCCCATATCTTATCCATAAAATATATATTCTATTCCAGTACCGATCAAAAATCACGAGTAGGGTGGGAGTACAACTCAGAATACCACCATAAATGGTGTCTTAAACATAATCAAATTAATACTATTTTATAAATTCCTAAAATTAATATTGTACAATGGATAAAGTAAATAGTTACCACATTACAGTATTATTAAATTAACCACATTATGTCCCTTTTTCACAATGTAACCCATATTATCAATAACTGATTTCCCTATTCATGAGTCTGATCTATACCCATGCGATATCACAAATCATAATATCGTGGTTATAATTTATCATTTCCTTCAAAATATCAACCTGGATAATGGGAACTATATTCTAATGCCAATCTCATGAATTTAGAAAATTTTGTCTAACACCTCGTATGTATTGGTATCCACTATCCCAATCCCACACCTTAATATCACATGGTTATCTGGGGCCCCAGTCCCTATCTGACACTCACTATCTCACATGTGTATTTCAAGCCTCACTCTCGACCCTAGACATCCATTTCACATAATTGAATTTTGGTCCTTAATCTATATCCCAAACCCTTTATCTCAAAAGTGTATTTGGAGTCCCAATCCCTATCTCACACTTCTATATCGCATGTATCGCAAATATGAAAAATATCATAGTGTCTCATATTCACAATTTCATATACATATAGGTTATGCATCATTATACTTCTTTTAAAAAATACTCATTTAATTTGACCATTTTAATTTATCAAATCATTCATATTTCATTATATCAATTACATATAATAATATGAATAAATACCTATTAAAATATTTCAAAAAATTTATCCTTATACTTCATTAACCCTTCATGATTAAGGCATAAATCCCTATGATTCACTTTAATCAACAAATTAAACATTATTTTAATCAATAGATTCCACAATACCATCAATAGAATAATTATGCAATCCCATTAATCAATCAATCTAATTTCCCATTATTCTCCAATTGCATAATCATAATTACAAAAATCATTTTCCTAAGTTAAAATAATTTGATAGTGACATGTATATTTATCTATTTAATTACATAATTCTAGGAATTAATAAATCCATTAATTTATTCAAATAATGATTAAATTTTTAAAAGTTCTAATTTACATCTCATAATTCATACATGAAATTGGAATTCATGACTATGATAATAGGATTTAGATATCCCACAACATGATATTTGAAGAACTCTCCCTAATTGAAATCCGTAAATAATTTTGAACAACCAATATCTACATAAAGAACATGATGTGTATCCAAAAACTATATCAATGATCATATAAATGATATTTCTAAAATTCTAGATATAGATCCATTTTCAGAGGAAAACATCCCTTTAAAGTATGATAGAAAGATGAGAGAGAGAGAGGCAGAGAGAGGAAACCAATTGGGATGATATCTCTTACATGGAGTGTTGAATATATGTAAAATAGACTATAGATTCATTATGAACAGAGTTTAATAGACCATGAAATATGTCTGAAAGCCACTAAAAATTAGAGAAACATTGAGGGATGAGTTTGGGAGAATTAGGGTGATGTCTTTAGGATTCATTAACATTTAAAACAGATTATTGAGTGTCTAGTATTCTAAATTCATGGTTTCGTATATAGGGGAAACAATTTCCCAAACCGTGCACATAACCATTCACCTACACCAAGGTGGTCTCATAGTTACTACATTGAGGGTTCATGGTTTGAAAACCCATTCAACAACTATGAGAATTACCATCATTTTGGTTCACATAGTTTTCTAGACTGAGTGGATGTATTAGGAAAACTATTTTCTAACTATGTACTGCCCATATTCAACCCAAAAATCTCCAATTTTACATCAAAACAACCTCATGTAAAAAATTGATACACTAAAACAAAGGTAATAAAGTATATGTAAATGATATTTAGATGACACCAAAAAAGTTTATGATCTTAAAATCACTCCTCCTTATAACAGATCATCCTGAAGTAGTACTACTAATAATCTCTATGATTCGGAGAAATAAATATAGGCTTATTGAGCCCACATATCTGAATCTTTCTCCCTCGTTTCCACCTGAATAGGGCCATGCAGCCGCAGTTCATGAACAATTGATATAGAATTTCCCTCCAACATTGTATAACTATGATCTTACAAGAACAACATATTATCTACAAATTTATCATCATGTTAATGTTTTTATGTATTTATAAACCACCATTTGTACTCATTATTTGGTAGGGTTTTGTTTGGGGTTTAATTGGCTGAAATTCGAAAAAAAACTTTCTGGGATAGTTAATAGTTAGGGCATGTTTTCCCCAAACTATATGCCTTTTTAGGATAAACAAGGAAACCAGATAGTGCGATTCAGATGCATTACTCATGATTTGATAAACCGTGAACCCTCTTTGAAGAAAACATGTATTCCATTTAAAATTATCCCACCGATTGTTAATGGATTTTCTAAATCAAGCGCCTCAAACTAGAAAACCATTAACAAGAATTCCTTATGCTGTAAATATTTTTCAAATATTAAATCACACATTTTATTAATTGGATAGTCTTAGAATTACACCATACATTTTTTCCATTAAATGGATCTACTATGAGTGATTATTGTACCCTTAGATCCCTCTTGGAAGTGATATTAATCTTGATAAATGTTCTTCGATCTTTTCCTAATATGGTTTCTCATCCCATTATTTATATCTCGTTCACTCCTCCTTTATGTCCAAGGTTGTGCATATCTATATTTTTATTAGAGGATCAAATACAAACTATTATAGACCTATAGCTAGGATTGATTCTCTTTTCTTATTATTCTATTGGTGTTGTTCATCCTCAGCAAATCCTGATTAGGGTTTGATGATTTAAGATCCATTATATTCAGAGGTATGTGGGTCCGTTACGATACCCAATTTATAGTTAACCAATATTGGTTTGTTTAATTTTATTTGTTTTTGTTAAATTAAATTCCTTGTGTTTGATTTAATTCCATTAAATTTAATGTGGAAAAACACAATTCCATTGAATTGGTGGTTTGTGGGTAAATGGATTTTTTCATGAAATTGGATAACCCCAAATTCTATTAAATTGAGTTGTGTTTATAGAAATTTATAAAATAGAAAGTGTTTAATTTTAATTCTGGATATGATATAAATTATATAAATAAATTTATTTAATTTAATTATTTAAAAGTTTTTTATGGATTCTTGTGAAAATCTCCAATTCCTTGGATTTCATGGTTTATTAAGTAATTGATAGATTTTTTTTAATGAACTTATTGAATTTAATTGAGAAATTGGATTGTAAAACTGTACGGGAATTGAATTGAAATCCTAATTTTTGGAAATAACATAAAATTGGTTTTATAGAAACCATAGGGTTTTTTCTTGTTGAACTGGCATGATTTTTATTAAAAACCCATTTAGTGTTTGAAATGTAATATTATCATATTTGAAACGGATAATGAGATTGAGTGTATTTTAATAACATTTATAATATATTTACCACCATTGATTATTTAATATATCACATGAAATCCTTACCTTGTAATTGAGTTATTTGGATAGAAAATTATTATTTATTATTTTCTAAAATATCAAATCAGTACATCACATTCATTAGGAAATAAGGATGAGTCCTCTATGAACATTGTCAAAGGGATGTTTGTATACACATATTGATCTATCACCATGAATGTGGATTCCCTATGTCCAAGAACAGTCATACGTTTTTACACATATGACCATGTTTCAAACATTCTTGTATTGTAATTAATATATTACATTATTTTAAACAATTTTAAATACCTTATATTTTATATTAACTGTTTCAAATAAAATTTTTATTTATGAAATTTTTGAAAGGCTATATTTTTTAGAAATATCCCATCAATTGAAATGTTAATTTTTTTGTAAATTATTTCAATCATTTTGAAATCCAATTCATGAATTTAATTTTTTTTTCAATCCTTTAAAATGTAAAACATGTCTTTGTGAAATATTATCAAAAAAGTAAAATTATTTTAGTTTAATTTTGAATGAATTTTCACTTGTTATTTTACTATTAGAATCTATTGTGAAATCTGTAGTAATACCATGTTGTATTTTTAGCTCAAAACATACATGGTCCTTAGAATATTTGTAGATTATATCCTTCCAAGTTAAGGTAAGGATATGTAATCAAATTTAGGTGGTTCTAGCTTTTTATCCACATACATAGTGAGTTGGGTCCACAAACACTTTAGATGTTGTTCATATTTTCTAGTTATATGTTTTAGTACATTGGATTTTTTATTCATGATTGAATCCCGGTACAGTACTGTATGTGGAGTGTAATTTGATATTAATATTATCATTTATTGTTTACTCTAGCATTGATAGTGAAAAAATTATTTGTACTTTAATTCTACTATGATTCCAATAGGTAGTCATCGACCTGTGGGGATTGGGAATGAACTTTGGGCAATGCCAGGTCTGAATCAGTTATTAGGTTACCAGTTTACTCGATATGGTTCATGAAAAAGTGGCATTAGAGCTCAATGTTTTCACTATGTATATATGTTTATAAGAAATTAAGAAATCATGTATAAACTTAGGAGGTAGTTCCAATTTAGTTCCCAACCATATCTCACCTCAATGAACATTAAGTCTCTAATGGTTGTTAGGGAACGATGTCTTGTGAATTAGTTATATTCATTTCCCTTTTTTATTTGGATGTGTTGAAATCAAAATATTGTTTGTCTATCTATTTGGATTAACATCCCTTATTTGTCTATTTTATTTTTAATTTTATGTTTTCGTTGTTGTATGATGATGTTTCGTGGAATAATTCCTCTAAGAAGAAATGTGAATCAGATTCAGTATTATTATTTTTTTCTAAACATTAGTGAGCGAATCCCCTTGTGGGCATGAATCATATAATTTTGATTTTTAATGTAGTCCACAGTTTGGTAGAATGACCATATGATGTTCCTGTTCATCCTCTCGATATAGAAACCGAGAAAGAAATTCACATGACTTGATCACAGGTGTTACTTATCTAGGGGGTAGTTCTATTCAATGGCTCAAATTATCCTCAAGTGGTTGGGGAATGGATTATCATAATTAGGAATTTTTTTTTTATTTGTACAAGGAAGATGAAACTAAAGTGTATTGATCCACATTCATGCTAGAATGACTAATAGTTATGTGATTTTACATGATGGTAACAACAATGAATCATGAGGTATTAGAGTTGAAAGACATCATAGTTCTAATCGCCAACATGTTATGCCTAGATTTATTATTATTGGCCAAGTATACATATTTTCAAAACCTACTATTAGATGACAGGATAGTGATAGAGTATCAAAATTATTTTAATTATTATTTGAAATTATCATATGAGAAATATTGAAGGAGAATATTATGGTTTGATTGATCGAGTTGGTACTTTTTTAGGTTATTGGTTCTATGGTTTTCATGCTGATGCAACAATTTTTAGATGATGTAATGGATAAAGTGATAATAGTCAAGATGAAAATGGATGAAATGTCATGGTGATAAGGGGGTTTAATTCTCTCTTAATGGTAGTGTAAATATTTGTGAGGTAAAGAGACAGAATGATGATTCACACTGTGTTTCATGATAATAGGCATATTCTAGACCTCCTCATGTTCCTATAAGTGTTCTATTATTTTGTTATCAATCTATTATGTTAGGTAAATAAAAGTGGTTTTGCATTGAGGAAACCAGGAAATATGGATCTAGCTGATATTCATGTCTCTTTAAGGGGATTCATCATGTTTATTCTAAAATGTGAAATAACACAGGGTCGTACTCAGCTTCAAAAATTATATAACAATCACTTGCTTCATTTGAAAAAGGGTTCAATCCACATAAATCTATAATTAATATTTATCATGTATTAGATGAGTCTCTATAGAAATTATATAGTGGCCTAGTGATTGTGATAAGTACCATTAATATAGCTTCCTCATAAGTGATATTCCTATTTGATACATTTTTATTTCATTCATTTATTCCAACCAGTGTTGTTAGTTTACATAATATTACTATGGAAATTTTATCTTGTGCAATTGATATAACTACACCACATGGTATGGAGAGAGTTTAGGTTCTCTATAATACCACTTGTGTTTTCTCTCTATAATATGTTTAGATTTCATAATTTGATTCATGACATTAAATCTCTTTTAGTAAGTTTCTGGAGGGATTGGTTAATTTATATGAAATCCCCAGATTCATTATTATATGTTGTGTGCCTTCTTAACTATGCCTAGTGGTTTGTTCTATATCTTTCATGGATAATGGATCCCATGGTTGAACAGATCATGACCATCATATTCAGAGTTGGTGAATTTATTATCAATTTTTCATTTTATCATGAGAGGAAATCATTGATTGGTGATCTCCATCAAGTCATTGTCATGTTTTACAGTGTGTTTCCTTATGACTTCTCTAGTCTTCCCCTAGTATGGGAAATTGAGTTTTCACTTAACATAATTCCTTGTATTCAACCAAATTTTATCCCTTCTTACAAAATAAAACTAGCTAAATTTAAAGAGATAACATATCCAGTTGGGTGATCTTCTTGATAAATATATCATATTTTTAAGTGTGTGACCCAGGGTGGTTCCTATTCTATTTTATAAGAAAGATGATGGTTCTGTTCTGTTATTTGATAAATTTAAATATGCGAACTAATTTATAGTAAATAAAAACAATTCGTTGCCACATATTGTTGATTTGTACCATCAGTTGGAAGGGGAAATATTGTTCTAGAAGCCTAATATTCGATATAGTTACCTTCATTTAAGGATAAAATAATACGATATTCAGAAAAATGAATTTTGGGTCAGGTATAGCAATTATGGGTACCATTTATTTCCATTTGAAATAACCAAGCCTCCATAATGTTTCTTTGAATTAATGAATATGATATTGTATGAGTATCATGAAATGTTTTTAGTGGTCTTTTTGATGAAATTGCTGTTCAATCTATGCTTATGTATGATCAGGTGCATAATCTAAGAATAGTTCTTAGGTTACTAAGAAATCACCAACATTATTCCATGCTTTAAAAATGATATTTTGGGATCCAGGAAGTGATGTTCTTGGAAAAACATGGTGTTAGAACAAGGGATAAACGCTAATCATGAGAAGGTGAAGCCTATTATGAATTGGGAGAAACCATGAAATGACTTCATGATTATGATTTTGTTACGATTAGCCTGATATTATCATTGGTTTGTGAAGGGAATATCAATGATTATTTGTTTAAAGAGAACTCTAACTAATAATGTAGTAATGTTTGATTCAGATGAGAAATCTCACAATTATTTTGTTGAGATGAAAAATATTTTGACTATTGTGATAGTGTTAACTCAACTTGAGGTCGGGAAAGGCTATATGTTCTTTTCTGATGCATTGGGTTCAATATTGGGTTGACTTTTTATGTAGGGTAATAATATCATTTCTTATGGATCTCGTAATCATAGTCCACATGATAATAACATTCATACCCATGACCTTGAACATGTAGCTCTGATGCACGTACTTATTATTTGGTGTAATTTCCATTATAGAGAAATGATTACTATTTTTTAATACCATAATATTTTGATTTATATCTCCTATAAAAAATATTTTAATATCTACCATAGTCATTGAGTGGAAAAATTATAGTCTTATGAATTTGATATCACTTATACCATGTTAATGGTATTTTTTTTATAGAATAAATGAGTAGAAATATTCTTACCCAGTCATTGAAAGATTCATCAGAACATTTTAACTTTATGGATCTCTTTTTAAAGTTTCATTTTGAAGTCTAGGAATTAGGGGAAGTGGTTTCTATTGAATGTTATTAGATGGGATATGCTCTTCTTGTATTGATTTTATAGGAACATCATCTTGATGATGAGTTACATATAATTATAAACTCTATTAATGGTGGGGATACCTCGCATGAATTTTTTTCCAATGATGGTATTCTACGATTTTGGAATGATTTTATTTTATTATATTTATTTTGGAATGATTCAATGGTGAATTTCAATAGTTTCTAGTGGGATGTGCACTAATGAACTACAAATATGTTCGTTGACATGTAGTGGTAGTTATGGTGGTAATGTATGAGATGTGAAATTATTGAGGTTTTCCCCGATTTCTATATATTCTAACATGTCATGGATATTTATCATATACCATTAGGATTTCTTCAGCCACATCGCTTATCGACATGGAGGTGGGATAAGATTTAAATGGACATTGTTGCTGGGTTCCCATGTACCAGTGGAAATAGAACATGATATGGGTTGTGATATTTTGGATGACGAAATAAGCACACCTTATTCCCATTTGTGATAAATCTAAGGTTGAGGAATTGGGAAATTCCTAGTTTAAAGTGGTTGTTAATTTTCTTAGTGTTTCTTACCCTATTATTTTCATTGGGATCCTCGGTTCACTTCTATCTTTTTGAAAGTCCTTCTTGAGTCATAGGGATCTCACATCCATTTGAGTAAATCATACCATCCATAGTTGTATGGATAGATAGAAAGATCTACACCGATTCATGAGGATATTCATTGTTCTTTTGTTCTAAACAATGGTCGAGGTTGAGACGATAACTAAGGGTTTGTTGGCTTTATTAATAACAGAAATGACTAGTCCATGATCAGAGTGGATCCTTTTGATGCCTTGTATGGATATAATTTCAAATATCCATTACCATGGTTAGATATTGGAGAAAAAATCTTTTTCTAGACTGAGAATGATCCCTAAAATGGAAAAACTTATATTTTTACTTGGTAAATAATTATAAAAAAATTAGACGATATAAGTCTTATGGTGATCATCATTGTAGAACTTTTGATTTCTGAGTTGGAGACCAAGTATTCGTGAATGTTTAAACATGACTAGGACATTGATGACATAGGAGGAAAGAGAAGATTTCACCCCTTTTGTGGGACCTTTTGTCGTTTTTTAGTAAATAGGGGAAGTTTCATATCATTTATCACTTCCACCATAGCTCATATTGATACAAAACTTGTTTTATGTATCTCAGATTAAAATATATCTATCTAATCCATATCATGTTCATAAAAAGAGTGATCTTGATGTGGAACCTGATTAATCTATGACTAAACGTCTAGTCAATATAGTTGATTCTATAACCATGACATGTTTCGGAAGTATGATAACTTAGGATCATGTGCATTGGAAGCATGGTTCTGATTCTCATGAGATAGGGGTGAGGGAGTCACTAATGAGAGAGTAGTGGTATCATCTTTTAGGTATAGAAGCATCATCGTAAGCTTCATAGGGGAAAAAGGAGTCTATAGTGGGGTGGCTGTAACATCCTGCTAATATTATATTGTATTAATAGACCCCCTTTCTAGTCATTCATTTGTTGGTTTTTATTTGGGGTTGAATAAGGTGAAATATTAAACTTTTTGGAATATTATGGGCTAGTCCATGATTGGGGAATGATTTTACAAAATTGTTTTCCCTACTCGAATAAACTAGAAAAAAAAATAGTGTGATTTTGAAAACCTTAACTATGTTTCATAAGATTTTGTTCCCTCTATAGAGAAATCATGCAGCCCATTTAAAATAGGATAGTGTATTCTTCATGGTGCGTCTATATCGAGTGCCTATACCCAGGATATCATTTCCATGATTTCATTAATCCAAAATTCTTCTGATTAATCTAATAACTCCAATTTTATGTGACAGACAGACCTAGAGTGATCCCATACGTCTTTTTCCTTCTTTGGATCTCCCAATAATGATTCATGGCCCCTGATATCCCTCCTTGAAGTAATCAATATCTTAACAAATCCATTTGGTCTCTTCTTCAAAAGGTTTCTCTTACCGATCTCTATCTCCTGATATCTCCTCCTTTCTCCCTAGGGATTTTTTAAAATCTTCCTATTTTTGTAAGATCAAATACCTTCTATTATGGACCGAATACCATTTTTATTCACATTTCCCACAATTTCTTTATTGTTGTTCATTCTCAGAAAATACCGATTATGGTTTGACATTTTGAGATCCAATGTATTCTGAGGTAAGTGGTTTCATTACAATGACCAATTTATGTATCACCCCAAGCTTCCATGGTACATTTCCCTTTGAATAATGGAATAGCTTGCATTGTACGCAACTTCGAGACTCTAACACACCGCAACTAATCAATGTAGCCATTATAATTAGTAATACAATATTTTTGAAATTTTATAAATTTTATCTTTCAATATGGAATTCTTATTTGGATTCGGATTATCGAAATTAGCCTAGGGTGAATTTTTGGTATTTTTCTGAAAACATTCAATTTTTGATGAATAGTGAAAAAAACACAGAGTAGTGGTTTAAAAATTAATTTTTATTTAAATAATTATTTATTTTATTTAAAATATATACATAATACCTATATAAGTTCAATTTAAATCATTGAAGTTATTTTAGAATAATTTTAGATATATAAAAATTTTATTGGACTTTTCACCGTCTTTTACCCACCTCCTATGTGAATTTGGAAATTTACATAAAACTTAATTTGACTGCTTCTGTGAGTGGAACATAAAAAATCCGAGAGACATGGCTAATATCAAGGGGTAAAATGTGGTTCAATAAGATAAAAATACTTTTTGGTGAATAGTAACTTTTTACTTTTGTTTACCATGGTTAAATGTAAATAGGGTAATTAAGGGTAAAAATGATATTAATATAACCCTAACACATGTACTAATTCTATTTAACAAGTGTATCTCGACTAAAAACAACCTATGGAATAAAATATTATCATTAAGGTCCACTTGGATTAGATTAGTACATTTATTATTATTTGATTCCAAGAAGAGTTAATAGAGTTAAAATCAAAGTTTAATCACTAAAATATTCATAATATAGGGTTATACATAATATAATAATATTATAAATATTCCGTAGAAATCTAAAAAAATTTCCTACATAATGGTATTTTATTTCTAATTTTTATACATTATATAATTTAATTTATTTATGACACAATAGTGATGCAGTAATTACCTAATTAATGAAATATTAAAATAATTGATATTATAAATATCAAAATAAAGGTAATTTGACACATTTTATGAATTACACTAATTTTATAGGTTAATAAGACATATTATTATTGGTTTTATAAATTTTGTTCGAAGTAATAATTCTTTTATAAAATTATCAAAAAAAAATACCCAATAGTGTCAAAATTGACATAAAAGAGTTTTTAAAACAAATATTATATTATTAATTTATATTATATTATTAAAAATCTATGTTTCAGCCAAGAGACTTATATAATGATAGATGTGTCATTAATGAACCACTTGGGGGACTCTTGGATGTTTATAGTAATTTTATTAACTATATAATATAAAAATACAAAGTGACATTGTATGTGCCAATTAAATTAACTAAGAGTTAAAACTAAATGATAAGGATAATAATGTGAAACAAACCTATGTAAAACCTATTGTTTTAGTTGTTTTCAACCTATCCCCACCTTAGTCTTTATATAATCTAATTATAATCCATTATAAAAAGAATATGAATTTATTATAAAATAATATTTCTTGCTTTTCCAAAGGTGCCCCTCACCCCTATTATAAAAAGGCACTCCCCCTTCTCTCTAATTTACACCTTCAAAGCCTTTTGACCCGGCCATCCTCTGCCCAAATACCCTATCAAATATCCTCCCTTAATCTTAGAGGCCTTCCTTTATTCAGAAATCCTTCCTAAGGATCCCTTTTGATCAAATCAAAAGGAAGAACCCAAAGAAGAGGAAATGTTTTCACCACCCTCTTTCAAGTTCCTTTCTTCTTCAACTTCTTCTTTCTCTATTATCCCAATTCTAAAATAATAACTCCATTATATTCTATATACTATGATGTTATTATAAATATGGTACAAATATATTCAGAATTCTATCCATCCTTTGAATGACATGTCACCGTACGTGTGTACGTACGCCTTACCGTCTCCACGTCGTGGTGTAATTGTTATTCAATACATTATTATTTGGATGGGTATAATAATGATTTTAATTTCATTTAAATAATAAATATAACATGATAAATATTATTTATATATGATACACCATCCAATTATATGTTATTTTAATATCAAAGGAATGATATTGTCCCTCATGCGTACGTACGGACTACCGTCTCCACGAACGCTATGAGATTCATTCCCCATCATATCCATTCACGTCTATTTCTAATTTTATGATTAAAAATGACGTTTAAGGACATGATATCATTCTGTATATGAATAAGATTCAATATTTCCATAATAAACACGGCTTATGTAACAAAACATATGAAAGAAAACGAGTAAGTTAACACCCGAACGACGATAATACTAAAATATTGTTAACAAAGTAATGTTAAAAGATCATATATGATATCGTATTAATTTATTTGATTCTTGTATAATTTAATATCAATTATTTCACCATTATAAAGGATTTTAACCTACCCTCAACCATGTAAAAGTACAAGGTAAGGGTTTATTTCACAATCTCGTCATTATCTGAGGTTGTTTATACGTAATTATCTACTAGGACCCCTTTATCATCCACATCCATGTTTCTTAAAAATGTATTTCCAAACATTATTAATATTATATAGAATATGGGTTAAAGTCATTTATACCCTTGTTTTACTTTTTATAATATGTTTATAAAGAAATCATTCCGTCATTTTCCAAACAAGGTTCTTTTTAACCTTTTTGACAGAATTAAGGTAAGAATGTCTTTTTTTAACGTATACAGCGGGTGCGGATAATTTTTGCCGTTATAAAATCGTTGAAGCATCCCTTACAAGATTATAAGAATATTTTCGTAGTAAATTTTTTCTTTTATAATTATATGACTTTTAAATGATTTCAAAAAAAGAGATATTTCTCTCAAATAGTTTTGATTTCATCTATGTCAACATCATTTGATAAATTGTACACTTGTTTGAAGTTGATTAATTATGATAAAAATCTTCTATATTGTATTTATGGTTTTGTGATATGTTTTACTATGGATGAGTTATTTTTATTCCATTAATGGTTTATGATTAATGTTTTGGTATTTCCTATGCCAGTTTTAATATGAATGATTATGTTATATATCATCATCTTATTAAGATGAATGTGTTGGACTAGTATGCTCCGGGTTGGGGACTGGTAAAAGTAAGCCCTCCAGGTTGGGGTCCGGTTACAGAAGACCCTCCAGGTTGGTGTTCAGTTATTAGAGACACTCTTGGTTGGTGTCCGGTTATTAGAGGCACTCTGGGTTGGAGTCCAATTACAGAGGCTCTTCGGGATGGAGTCCGGTTATAGAGGCTCTCTGGGTAAGATTCCAGTTACAGTGATCCCTTAGTACTTGGCACAAGGCCTTGACACAGAAATTAAATTTCGGCATTATACATTCCCTTGTTATGAAAGTGGTCATTGATATTGCCTGTGATAATTCGATTAGTACAATATCCATGTGAATAATTAAATGGAATTATTTCATTTTATCTTTACCATATTATGATGAAGTTCAAGTTTAAAAGGATTTTGTTTTAGTTATACATTTCCTTAAATGTTTATGTTTATTTTTGCATGTTTCTCCTATATTGTTATCCTTACTGAGCATCTGAGCTCCCCCCTTTCAATGTTTTACTTTTCACAGGATGTGAAGAAGTATATTATGAATGACCTATAAGGATAGTATTAGGGGATATGAAGAAAAGTTGATTTTCTATCTTTTTATAATTTATGATGTAATGTATGACTTGCGAATATATCTAGTGTTTCCAAGGCTACTAAACTGATCGGTATTTTGGTATTCGATCCCTTGTGATCATGCCAATATTATTTAATAATGCACCGACTCTGGGTAACTGGGGTCGGGGCATTATAGTTTGTATCCGAGGAACATTAATACAAATCATTGAAGCAAGATTTAGATAAATCCCGATTATAGCACATAAACCTAAGATATAATTTGAGGATAAGTATAGAAGAACTTCCTAGAATTTTGGTATTGTAGATATTTTGTGATTTTTTCAAGAAATACATCCATGTCTGGATATGAGCAGGTAGAGGCGTCTCTGAAACAGATGTACCTAGGGTTAAAACCCAAAAACACCACTTTGATCTAGACTCGAACGGGAACTAGTGCAAGACAAAAAGCCTTGTTTCACTCTTGGTTACGACACTCTTAGGGGATATGCTTAGGATAATTATCATTTTCTTTATAATCCATTGTAAAGGGTTTATGAGTGTATACTTATTCAATGAAAACTTTTTTTATGATTATATATTATATCCATAAATATTTAAATTTATGTAAATCGTTTTACAAGAATGGAATTATGTATTTTGATTCATAAACTGATCTTGTTTATGCCATTTTTTCGAAATGGCGCCTAGTGGAAGAAATGGAAACTGTATCAATGCACTCACTCTATGTAGGGATTGCCCGCCTGCTCCAGATAATTATAGTGGAGCTGGTGATGAAACTGGTGATGATCAGCTTATCACAATACTGGGACGACTCACTCAGGTTATGAATAATAACATTACCCATATAGAGCCCCCTGATCCACAGCGCGAAGGATCAATGTTAGATCGCTTCATGAGGAAACAACCACAAAAATTCAATGGGATTACAAATTCCATAGTAGTTGAGAAATGGATAAATTGCTTATAGAAAATATTCCACGCCTGGGGGGTTGCGAAAGGGAAAAAATTTCATGGCATTTTACCGCCTCACTGGAGATGTTGATCAATGGTGGCCAATGATTCAAGACTTGAAGGAAGATGATTAAGTATCAAATATGGAATGGAGGGACTTCAAAGAGCTTTTCTTAGAAAAATACATTCCTCGTGACCATCGAGCAGATATGGAAAGGCAATTTTAGAGTCTGAGACAAAAGGAGGATGAAAACGTCGCAAAGTATGAGGATAATTATACAAGGATAGTGAGGCATGCTGCAGATTATATACGTAACCAAAGAAGTAAGATTTATTGTTTCATTGACGGTTTAAACCCATTTCTTCGTTGAGAATTATTCTCACAATATTTCTCAATGTACAAAGATATTGTCTCATATGCGATCAAGATAGAAAAGGAATTATCTAAATCTTATGACAATAAAGTAACGTAAGAGAATAAGAGAATGATGGAGAAAGAGACGGATAAAGGGAAAAAGTGAAATAAGGATTTTCCATTATGTGAAAAGTGTGGGAAGAAACACCATGGTACTTGCCTAAAAGGAAGGGGATTTTGTTACAAATGTGGAGAAAATGGTCACCAGACTCGTGATTGCAAGGGAAATAACGAGGTTTTCAGTATTGAATGCTACAATTGTAAATAAATGGGGAATTAGTAGAATGAATGTCCTAAGAGTCAGGGAAACATACCTTAGAAAAGGCTAAGGGGTCAAGGAAAATCTTATGTTGTTACTACAGTTGAAGAGGAATAGTTAATGTATTTGTGTTTTTGGACTCAAGGATTATATTCTGGTTATGAGAATAACGTGATATATATAAGGATTGTACTACAATTCTTGTTGTATTCATTAAGGATTTAATATGACTAAGGTAATCATATTTTCTGTATGTGACAATAAGTGAATCATTACTCTGTTTGGGGAATCTGAAGTTGCTATTGATTTTAGAATTTAGATACCTTTTACAGAGAGTCTGGACAGAGGTACTTTGGATAACTATAATGTTTTTGAATGGATTATGTTGAAGTTTGGATAGTATTGTTCGATTTTAAAACATTTCTTATGATTATTGTTGGAATATTATGATACTATAGTTTTATGAAAAGGACAACCAGCACGTCGGGTGATAACCCATCACGTCGGACAAAGCTGCAGGAATCAAACTGACAACCATAGTGCGATAGGACTTTATTACCTACCACTAGCCTATAGAACATCCCTGATTATTACAAAATATTTTTTCATTATAATGTTCTGTGTTAATGATTGGAACCTTATACTATTTGAATAAATATAATATTTTTGAGTTATATTATCTTTTGGAGTGAAAGATGATTTTCTGGGAGAAATTAGTAGATGGATGATAACTCTACATGTCCAGATGTATATATATATATATATATACATTATTCTATAAAGAAATTAATTCTTGAACTTTAGGGAAGGGATATTAAGTCTAAAAAATTTGTTATCCTAATACCTTATGTTTTGTTGAACTGATGATATTTTAAATCATCATAGATTGATGGATTTGAGGCCCTCAATTCTACAATTGTTTGTGATTGATGAGCTCAATCACTCCCTATGAATATTTATGTTTTTCCTCTAATTACGTGTCTATAATTTCCACCAATTTTCTCCTATTCGAAACCCTAATTTTGTGGTGACATTCTCATTTCCTTTTCCCTCTTATTAAAACTAAATTTTATTAACCCTATTTTTTATGTGGGTTTTCCCCAAAGGTATTCCCTATTTTCAACCTTTTATTTTCATAGAACAATTTCAATTGCGAGGACACAATTATTTGATGGAGGGGAGAATGTAACACCCCATGCTTCCACCATACGTTTCCCTTTGAATAAAGTAATAGCTTGCATTGTACGCAACTTCGAGACTCTAACACACCGTGACTAATCAAAGTAGCCGTTATGAATAGTAATACCTACTTTTTTAAATTTTATAAATTTTACCATTCAAAATGGACTTCATATTTGGATTCTGAATATTGAAATTATCCAAGAGTGAATTTTTAGTATTTTTCTGAAGACATTCAATTTTTGATGAATAGTGAAAAAAACACTGAGTTATGGTTTAAAAATGAATTTTTATTTAAATAATTAATTATTTTATTAAAAATCGATACATAATACCTATATAAGTTCAATATAATTCATTTAAGTTAGCTAAGAATAATTTTAGTTATATATAAATTTTATTGAACTTTTCACCGTCTTTTACCCTCCTCCTAGGAGAATTTGGAAATTCAAATAAAACATAATTTTACCGCTTCTGTGAGTGGAATTTCAAATATCCGAGAGACACAATTAATATCAAGGAGTAAAATGTGGTTCAATAAGATAAAAATAATTTGTGGTGAATAGTAACTTTTTACTTTTATTTACCACTATTAAAAGTAAATAGGGTAATAAAGGGTAAAAATGATATTAATATTAACCTAACATTGTCTTAATTATATTAATCAAGTGTATTTCGACCAAAAACAACCTTAGGAATAAAATATTATCATTTAGGTCCACTTGGATTAGATTAGGACATTTATTATTCTTTAATTCAAAGAAGAGTTAAAAGAGTTAAAATCCAAGTTGAATAACTAAAACATTCTTAATATGGGGTTATACATAAGATAAATTATATTATAAATATTAATTAGAAATATATAATAAGTTACTACATTATGGTATTTTATTTATAATTTTTAGATATTAAATAATTTAATTTATTTATGACAAAATGGTGATGCAGTAATTACCTAATTAATGAAATATTAAAATAATTGATATTACAAATATCAAAATAAATTTAATTTGAGACATTTTATGAATTTCACTAATATTATAAGTTAATATGACATATTTTTATTGGTTATATAAATTTAGTTCAAAGTAATAGTGCTTTTATAAAATTATCAAAAACAAAATACCCAATGGTGTCAAAATTGACATAAAATAGTTTTTAAAACAAATATAATTTTAATAATTTATATTCTATTCCTAAAAATATAAGGTTCTTCCAAGAGACTTATATAATTATTGATGTATCTTTAGTGGACCAGCTCGGGGTCTCTTGGAAGTTTATAGTAAGTTTATTAACTATATAATATAGAAATACAAATTGACATGGTAAGTGTCAAACTAATTAACAAAGAGTTAAAAATAAAATATATAGTTAATAATGTGACCCAAAACAATATAAAACATATTGGTTGAGTTGTTTTCGACTTATCCCTACCTTATAATTTAAATAATCCACTTTGATTCCATTAGAAACCGAATATGAATTTATTATAAAATAATATTTCTAGCTTTTCCAAAGGTGCCCCTCACCCCTCTTATAAAAGGGCACTCCACCTTCTCTCTAATTTAAACCTTCAAAGCCTTTTGTCTCGGCCAAAATATACCCAAATACCCTCTCAAATATCCTCCCTTCATCCTAGAGGCCCTCCTTTAGTAATAAAGCCATCCTAAGGATCCCTTTTGATTAAATCACAATGAAGAACCTGAAGAAAAGGTAACGTTTTCACCACCCTCTTTCAAGTTCCTTTCTTCTTCAACTTCATCATTCATTATTATCCCCATTTTGAAATAATAACTCTAGTATCTTCTATATTCTGTGATGTTATTATAAATATGGTACAAACATATTCAGTATTCTATCCATCCCTTTAATGACATGTCACCATACGTGCGTATGTATGACTGACCGTCTCCACGTCGTGGTGTAATTGTTATCCAATACATTATTATTTGGATGGGTATAATAATGATTTGTATTTCATGTAAATAATAAATTTAACATGATAATTATTCTGTATTTATGATACTCCATCCAATTATATATTAATTTAATATGAAAGGAATGATATTGTCACTCGTGCGTAGGTACGGACTACCGTCTCCACGAACGCGATGAGATTCATTCCTCATCGTATCCATTCATGTCTAATTCTCATTTGATGACTAAAAATAATGTTTAAGGACTTGATATAATTATTTATATGAATAAAATACAACCTATCCATAAAAAACAATGCTTATGTGACAAAACATATAAAAGAAAACGAGTAAGTTAACACCCAAAACGACGATAATACTAAAATATTATTAACAAGGAAATGTTAAAAGATTATATGTGATATCATATTAATGTATATGATTCTTGAATAATTTAATAACAGTTATTTAAACATTATACAGGAGGTTAATCTACCCTCAACCAAGGAAAAGTAAATGGTAAGGGTTTATTTCACAATCTCTTCATTATCTGAGGTTGTTTATACGTAATTATCTACTGGGACCTCCTAATCATCCACATCCATGTTTCTTAAAAATGTACTTCAAAAAATCCTTACTATTTTATAGAATATACGTTAAAGTCATTTATAACCCTATTTTACTTTTTATAAGATGTTTATAAAGGAATCGTTCCATCGTTTTCTAAACAAGGTCCTTTTTAACCTTTTCGACAGAATTAAGGTAAGAGTTTCTTTTTTTAACTTATACAGCAGGTGCAGCTATTTTCTGCCGTTATAAAATCTTTGAATCTTACCTTACAAGATTATAAGAATATTTTGAATGTAAATGTTTTAATTTATAATTATGTTACTTTAGAATGATTTCAAAAAAAGAGATATTTCTCTCAAATAGTTTTGATTTCATCTATGTCAACATCCTTTAATAAATTTTACACTTGTTTGACGTTGATTTGTTATGATATAGATCATCCATATTGTATTTAAGGTTTTTTGATATTTTTGACTATGGGTGAGTTATTTTTATTCCATTATTGATTTATGATTAATGTGTTGGTATTTCGTATGCTAGTTTTAATACGAATGTTTATGTTATATTTGATCCTCTTCTTAAGATGAATCTGTTGGACTAGTATGTTCTAGGTTGGGTACTGGTAAAAGTAAGCCCCCTGGGTCAGGGTCCGGTTACAGCAGACCCTCTGGGTTGGTGTCTGGTTATTAGAGGCAATCCGAGTTGGTGTCCAGTTATTAGAGGCACACCGGGTTGGACTCCGGTTACAGAGGCTCTCTAGATGGAGTTCGGTTACCGAGGATATCCGGGTTGCGTTCCGGTTACAGTTATCCCTTAGGTCTTGGCATGATTCCTTGACAGAAAAATTAAAGTTTGGCATTATTCATTCCCTTATTATGAAAGTGGTTATTGATATGTCATGTGATTATTCGATTAGTAGAATATACATGTGAATAATTAAATGGAATTATTTCATTTTATCTTTACTATATTATGATTAAGTTCAAGTTTAAAAGGCTTTTGTTTTAGTTATACATTTCCTTAAATGTTTATGTTTTTTTATGCATGTTTCTCCTATATTGTTATCCTTACTGAGCATATGAGCTCACCCCTTTCAATGTTTTATTTGTCCCCGGATGCGAAGAAGTATATTATAAATGACCTGTAAGGATAGTATTAGGGGATATGAAGAAAATTTGATTTTGTAGTTTTTTTAATCTATTATTTAATATATGGATTATGAATATATCTACTGTTTCCAAGGCTACTAAACGGATCGGTCTTTCGGGATTTGTTCCCTTGTGATCATTCCGGTATTATGAAATAATGCACCGACTCTGGGTAACTGGGGTCAGGGCATTACAATTTATAATAAATAAATATTAATATTTTTAAAATTAAATTGTTTTAATTAATTAAATTTCATTATTTTTATTAAGTGGATTTTTATTATATTTTTAAAAAATTCAAATTCCATTGAATTGTGTTATATAAAAATGAGGGTATTGGCAGGAAAATGGAAAATACCCAATTCTATTGAATTAGGGTGTGTTTAAGGAAATTTGAGATATTAAAATTTTTTCTTTTAAATTTTGGATTTGAAAGAAATTATATCACAAGAATTTTTTACATTATTTCTAGAATTCTATTTATGGAAAATTGTGGAAAAAACCAAATTCCATTGAATTGGGTGTTTGTTATGAAATTGATGGAATTTTATTAAAATGTAAATTGTTTAATTTAATTGAGAAATTGGATTTTGAAATTGTATTGTGAAATGATTTTATGTCCCAATTAGTAAAAATTGATTAAAGTGATTTTCATAGAAACCGTAGGCTTTTATCCTGGTGAAAATGTATGTTTTTTTAAAAGCTCGTAATGGTTTTGAAATGGTAAATTGGAATATTTGAAATACAGGATGTTATTAATTGTATTTTCTAAAATCTTTAAATACATTATCCATCATTAATTTTTTTATTAGAGATCCTGAAATAATATGGTATTTATTGGGTAATATAGATTACACTTTATGATTTTCAACATTCTAAAAACCTTATATCATTACATCACATCCCACATGTGATGGTGATGATTCCTATTTCACTAGGGTCAATGGGATATGTTTATATACATATTGCCATATCACCTTGAGTTTGGACTCTCTATAGCCTATAACTATCGTACCTTTTTAATAATATGACCATTTTTTAGTATTTTGTTTTTCAAATTAATATATTACACTATTGTAAATATATTTACAATACTTATGTTTTATATAAAATATTTTTATAAAAAAATTATTTATTCCATTTTTGGGAAGTGACATTGTTTTATAAATTTTCCTTCAACTCAAATGTAAATTGTTTTCGGATATTATTTCCATTATTTTTAAATTTGAAGCATAAATTGAAAATGTGTTTCCATACTTTGAAATGTAAATCATTATTTGTTAAATATGTCCCTTTATTTCCAAAACTATTTTCTTTATATTGAATATTTTTTCTTTTATATTGGAATACATTATGGAATCCATGGTTAGATCCTTCAAGGATTTTAAGATGCTCCCTACTTGTACCTTCAAATTTTTTTAGTTTATCACCTTTTAGGTCTGAGCAGGGGTAAATAACCACTTGGTGGTGGTTCTAGCGCTTGATATGTGGACTTAGGGAGCTGCATCCTTATGAACCTTGACATTTTTTCCTATTTTCCTATTCTTGTATGTAGTGTTTTGGATATTTTATGCATGTTTTCCTTCTCATAAATTACTCCCAATAGAGTTTCTTTTAATATTCATAATGTATTATTTCTTTTACTTCCGTATTGTTAGTGGAAAAATAATTCCCACAGTAATTCTTATACGATTCCATGTGCTACGATCTAACATGTGGGGATTTGGAATTCCCTTCATCATATGTCAGGAAAAGATCTATTATCGGGTTATGAGGGTACCTAGGCTAGTTTGTGACATCAATGGACACATATGTATGAAGATAAAAAAATTAAAAAATTGACCCTGTGAGAAGGGTCATGGTGATACTTCTAAATTTGAGACGTATTTAAAAATTTATATTATTGCACTGTAAATATATGGAAGAACCAATTGGCACAAAACCGATCTATTTCTATCCACAAACTCATAGGGTCCATAAAACATGGGTTCCAACATTTCTTACCTCCTAATCCTACAATGAAATATCTTGGAAAAATATAATGGAACACATGACCACCCAATATATACTCAAGATTCCATCGAAATATATTTTTATATGACTTTTGTTGACTTTGAGCCATATCCGTAAGATTATTAATTAGAAGAACCTGGTCCGACATCTCCTACCCAAAACATAGTCTTAATATCCTTTACTCACCATCCTACATCAAACATAAAGGACATATATATATGTTCTACCATAAATATCATCATATGAATCCATCAATATAGTTTTCGAATGACTGTTTTTATAAGTGAACACCACCCATGCTACGTATTTATTTTAAGTGCCAACAAATGTATTGGACACATGCCAGTACAATATCCTTAATAAAAAATATAGTACATTCTGACTACCCACCCTTTTGTGGGTGGAATTCAATACTAAACAATACATGTGTATTAATCACCATCTAGAATACATTCCAATAGAACGATGTAAAACATTATTCATGATCTAAAATAATAATGTAATGTACACAATACAGACTGAATATCTCACAAACGTACATGTCTCCCACATATTCCAATGACAAATCTTAACATATAGGTAATAAAAGCTATACCTTATTCTTCTGGTCCACAACCACGCAAATTGATTCATTCTTTTAATGCCTCCTTAGTATACCCATTACAAGGTCCATTGTAAATGTCGTCCCACATCTATGCTAGAATGGGATATAACTATAATAAATCATCGGGTTGTTTATGCTCATCCTTAAACTATTAATTGGTATAGAATCATTTCATGAACCCTATAATATAATTTTTCATTCTAGGCCACCAATACATCTATAAAAGGTCATTGTCAATTTTGGGTAAATCATGGATTCACCACCAATAGTTTGGCATGAAATTCATGCATCAGATCATCCCACATACACATAGTAACAACATCCTGATTACAAAAATAAATAATATCATCATTATCTATAGTCCAATTAAAGGGATACCCTCACATTCAATGTTTTCCACCATGTAAAAACAATTGAATCCTCAAACTTCCTATCCTTGATCTATCTCAAAAGATTTCACTCCATTAAAACTAATACAAGGGTTATATTCTCTTTCCCCCTTGAACCAAAACATGCATATCACCTAGAAAAGTCATCATTTTCAACTCATAACTATAATCATGATTTTTTATGTATGTGTTTTCTTACTTAGATCATTATGAACAATATTTTAATTCCTTGGAATATATCCTATCTCAAAATAAAACAACATGATATACTAAACCTATATCTACTATTAGAGATTAAAATATCATTTTGAAATGAAATACATTAAACTCTTTTTTAGCATACATATTATGATTATCACCCATATGATAAATCATCTAATAATTCAATCCATAAAAAATGCTATCTTTCTCTAGGTCATGCATAGGGTACATTCATTCGTGTGGTCTCAAATTCAAAGAACCATATGAAAAAAATTGGTCTTATTTATTCAAAACCATTCTCTGATAGATCCTAAATGAATCATAAAACACATTATTATTTTCACACTGATCTAGTAAGATCAATGTTGGTGTAGTTGTGAAATTCTTTTTCAACTCCTGAAATGAATTCTCACATGATCCAAACCCCTAAAACATCACTCTCTTCTTGTTAAATCTTGATTTTGGTGATTTCAAGGGGGAAGTCCTCAATGAACCTTTCATATTATCTTTACATCCAAAAAAACAACAAATATCAAATAAATTTATGGTCTACTCCCAAAAAACAACTACATGTACAATGTTTGTGTCTACTGAAACATCTTCCTTTGGGATTATGTAGCACAAGATGTATACCTTATCAATATTGAATTGACAATTAGATAGATTGATATATAGTGGATTCACTCTCAGTGTACTAAAATTTACATCAAGATGATTGGAATGATCATCTTCATCCATTGAGTACAATAAGATTTCATACACAAACAGAACTAAAAAATAATCCAGTTAGCTGTGAAAGATTATGATCACTATTGACCTCAGCTGTTATGATAATCTCAATTATGGTTCAATATTCTTTGTTAATTCCAACTAATATTTATCTATATATTAATTATATCAATCTATGACATCAAACTAATGAGTTGACAAGAATATCAAAATAATCATTGGAATATGTTAATCAATGTTTATCTATGTTTATACATACTTTGAAATAATTATAACTCAATCTAGATATGTTTTGAAAATAACAGATAAGAATTAAGTCCACCGGTATGCACATAGCTACTGATAAAGACAAACAGACCGACCTACTGTTTTATCAAGAGCTACATATATGAATTTCACTGATACAGACAGAATAAGTCTATTGATACAGATGGATACATAGCTACTGATAAGGCTAAGTACAACAGTACAGAAGTATACTGTTATGGATAAGGTCACCGATAAGTATAAAAGATATCGATAGATGAAGTGCTACCAATAGAATAAGTCTACTGGTATGCGCATGTTGACTGATACAGACCTACCAGTACATATTATATCGATAATTAAAGGTCAATGATATGTAGTTACCGATACAAACAGATAGATAGACATCTACCTATACAAAGTCCACCGATACAGAATGAAAAAGTCTTCTGATACATGTCAATTGATACAGAAAGATGGCTATGGTTACACATTCCATAGATACAGATGGATACCATTAAATAAGAGCTACAATTACAAAGAGTAGCTACTGATATAGAAGGGCTATTGATACATAGAGCTACTATTATAAAGAGTAACAGCTACCAATACAGAAGAGCTATTGATACAAGATCACTGATACTAAGAGCTATCGGTGGATACCAGTCAATGTTTATCTAAACTCTATTTCTATTTTTTTATTTAGAAATGTTCATATTTGATGTTTTTAATACACATGCTATTAATTAATGATAGTGTTTGGAATTTCAGGAAATGTACCTCGTACCTGTAAAAAGGTAATCATTCCCATTGTTGGAGCTCAATGTATAAAAGTAAGATCAAGCTAATTATTAAAGTATAGAAGAGTATACATGCAAGTGTGTGTGAAACCTGAAGTGAAATTCATAAATAAGAACACGAGAAGAAATCAAAAAAAAAGTCATACACATCTAGATGAAGTTTCAAAGAAAAAAGCTCAAATGTTACAAAGAATACCCTCTTACTCGAGCTAATCAACCTGGACCTCGAAGAAAAATACAAAAACGACCCTCTATTTCTTGACAAAAACCAGAAAAGGACTCAAATCCTCATCTACATCAATTCAAGGAGTCCACAACTTCACTCAAAACACATAGAGCATTATAAACTCTTCTCAATCTGTTTAGCTCTATTGTGTTTCATTTATATACATTTTGAGCAGTGTGTGTGCTCTGTTTTTAGAAACACATTGACTCCTGATCATAACTAGAGGATATCTAAAATCCCCACTCAATCATTCTAAATCTCTTTAAGTGCCCACTATAGAAAGTGGTTGATGTCAAGTGTGACCTGGATAGCTTGTGTGCTATTGTTTTGTTTTCCCACGAAGAACTGTGGTAGAGGTCTTAGTACCTGGACAATCTGTGTACAGTTGTTTAACCCTGATCCAGGTTGTGGATCAAAGATTATATAAATTGTTTGAGAGGACAAAGTCTCAGATTGAGACTGATTCTCATTGTTAAAACTGTTCTGCTTATTTATTTTTTTAAATTATATTTAATATTCTGCTGCTATGTACATTAAATATATATATCTATTTTAAGGTAACTCTAATAGTTAAACTAGATAGTATTTATAACTTTTGTTAGACATTATGTTAGTTTCAAAAGTTACTTAATCTTTAGATTAAGTTAACTGAGAAATAATCAATCTTTCAGAAACTAATTGAAACCTTTTAAACATTATAAATTCACTACAGTTTAGCTTACTATTCAATTTGGGTGATTTTTTAATAAATATCTTTTTAACAGAAATTTTAATTGGAACTCGATTCACCCCTCCTCTTGAGTATCCACTTCGACCAATAGTTTCTATCAGAGGATTTTTTATTAATAATGGATTTCCAAACACTCTGTTTTCAAATGTGATTTTAATTGTATCTTAAAGATCTTAAATTTCGGTTAGTTCTAAATTTTATCTCTGCAAATATATCTCCTAAAATTTGATTATGGATAGTATAATTGAATTTTCTTCTACCAAAATTCCACCTTTCTTTAATGGTGTTAATTATGCCCAATATAAACTAAAAATGAAAATTAATATAGAAACTATGGGATTTGATATCTGGACTGCTATAGAGACTCAGTATAAGAGCCCAGAAACTGAAAGAACTAATTCAGATGAACCTACCAAAACTGCTTACAATAATAATTGTAAAGAAATAAATGCCCTATATTGTGATTTAGGAGATGAATAATTTAATTGAATTTCAGCTTGTAAAACTGCTTATGAAATTTGGGATACATTGGTTATTTCCTATGAGGGAACAACTAATGTTATGGAAATGATACTAAACACTTATACTATAATGTATGATAATTTTAAAATGATGTCTGATGAACCGATTTATGACATGTATCTCAGGTTCAACGAAATTGTAAATACAATGAGCTCACTTTGAAAGGCTATTCTATCTATGTAAAAAATCATGAGGATACTAAGATATCTTCCAGATATATGGAGAGGCACTTCAGTTTCAATAAAAGAATCATGTGGTATAATTTCAGTGCCTTTTAAAGAGCTGATTGGTATGTTAATGATGTATGCAGAAGAGATGAAAATAAACAAGGAGGAAGATGATGAACCAAAGAGGTATTCAGTGGCATTTAAGTCTATTACCTCAAAGAGCAAGGACACTGAGATAGTTCACATACCTACTAAAATCTCAACAAGTTGAAGTTCATAATGTCATAGTGATGAAGAGATGGCTCAAATTTCCAGATGATTTATGAAGTTTTATAGAAAGAAGATGTTTTTCAGAAAATCCAATTATAAGGGAAAGTATGATAACAAAGGTCATTGGATGAATGATTGGAAGAAATCTTATAAGGGTGATGACATAGTCTGTTATGAATGAAAGAGGAAAGGACATGTGAAGGCTGACTATCCAAATATAAAATACAAGAAGAAATATAATAACAAGGACACCAAATACATGAAAGCTATGAATGCAACCTAGAGTGCTTCTGAAGACAGTTCAAGTAATTTTGACTCCACTCAGGTCGAAAAATGTCATAAATCTAAAATGTGATTCATGAAAAACACATCTGAGGTAACATTGGATACTTCTGCTTTAAATTCTTATTATTTTAGAGATGATTCTGATTCTGAAAACATATCTACTGATGAGTCATTCGAATACATTAAGATGTTAAAAAATACCTTCAATTAAATAAAGGATAAGTACAAGTCATTAAAGAATCATCATGTTTTAACTACCATTGTACAATCTGCATTAGAAGTGGGAAAGGAAAAGAATTCTCAACTGTTAAAAGAGAATACCGAACTTAAATTATCCAATGAGAAACTTAGAAAATATTTAGAGAAGTTCACAAATTAAAATAACACTCTTAAAAAAATTCTAGGAAAACAAGTTTCACTAAAGTACACCACTGGTTTGGGATACCAACCAGGATAGAGACAACTTGTAAAGAAAAAATTTATTCCTAAATCTAGACAGTATGATGCTAGTTCCAATTTTGGAAATTTTTATGCCTCAATTATCCCTTCACAAAGTTATAGATCAAAAAAAATTTATCTTTCAAAATAATTTGAATCTACTGATTGTATGAGACCCATTAGACAAATCTAGGTACCAAAAGTTTTTCTGGTTAACCTATCTAGACCCAAGAAAAGCAGGGTACGAAAATAATTTTCTGTTTAAACCTTTTTTATAGGAGACCCACTTGAAGAGTTACCATAACAAGATATGGTACCTAGACAGTGGATGTTCAAGACATGTGACTAGAGATTACTCATGTTTCAACAGTTTAATCAAGGATGATCGGGGGTATGACACCTTTGGTGATAATTCAAAAGGAAAAATCACCGGCTTAGGCCAGATTGGTAACACTAATTCAGTTTTAATTTCTAATGTATTATTTGTTGATGGATTAAAATAAAACCTGTTAAGTATTTATCAGTTGTGTGATGATGGTTTGAATGTCAAATTTGAAAATGATGCTCGTATTGTTTTTAATTCTAAAAATGTTTTAGTATTTTCTACCTTGATAAATGAAAATGATTATGAAATAGATTTAAATTATTCATCCAAACAAAATGATACTTGTTTAAATGATTTTCATAGAGAATCTTGTCTTTGGCACAGAAGATTAGGACACTTCAATGTTCATTCACTTATGAAACTGACTATCAAAATTTTAGTTAGAGACCTACCTCAACTAAAATTCCCCTTAGACAAAGATTGTACTCCCTGTCAAAATGAAAAGAAACATAAGGTTTCTTTTAAATTAATGAAATATGTTTCAACTTCTCAACCACTCAAGTTGGTTCACATAGACTTCTATGGATATTCTAGAGTTTCTATTATAAATGGGAAGCACTATGTCTATGTCTTAGTAGATGACTTTCCTAGATATACTTCGGTATAATTTTATGCTCATAAAATTGAATCTTGTTCTAATTTTACTAAATATTCCAATTCTACAGTTGACCTTAGGGGACATAAGATTAAGACCTTGGGAAGTGATCATGGACGTGAGTTTGAAATTCATGAGTTTGAATCTTACTTCTCACACAATGGATATAGTCACAACTTTTATGCCCCTAGGACACCTCAACCTAATGGTGTAGTTGATTGAAGAAATATAACTCTTTAAGAAATTTCAAGAACTATACTTCATGAGTTTGATTTACCTGTTTATTTTTGGGTTGAAGCTATGAATATAGCTTGTTATATTTTAAGTAGTGTCTTAATTAGACCTGTTCTTAAGAATACCCCATAGGATCTGTGGAATAATAGGAAGCCTAAAGTAAGTTACTTCAGAGTTTTTGGTTTAATAGGCTTTATTCTTAATACTAATGATACTCATCACAAGTTTCCTTCTAAAAGTGATCAAGGAATCTTTCTAGGTTACTTTATAAACTGTAAATATTATATATTATATAAAAAAATAACCAAAAGTGTGGAAGAATTTGTTCACATAAAATTTAATGAAACTGATCTACATGAACCTAAGTCTTATCTTGAAAATATTGAAGAAGATCTGTCTATTCTGGACCTAAATGGTAAATACAGTGATCCTGTTGTAAATACAACCAGTTGTGGAAATATTTCATAATTTGTTCTTGGTGAACCATAACATAGAGATGAACCTGAAATTTCTAGTCCAACCATTACTAGATTAACTAGGATTCGATAGAACCATCCTTTAGATGTTGTTGTTAGTAATATTGATAGAGGGAAATAGACCAGAGCTTCTCTAAGAAACCATGTTGAACATCATGCCTTTCGTTCAAAGTTAGAACCTAAAAATATCAATGATTCAATCAATGATGTATTTTGGTTAATGTATATGCATGAAGAATTAAATCAATTTGAAAGAAAAAATGTCTGGGAATTAGTTGATAGACCTAAAAACAGTTTGACGATTGTCAATAAATGAGTTTTTAGAAATAAGGTTGATGAATCTTGAATTATAGTTAGAAACAATGAATGGAAAGTTGTATAAGGATATAGTCAGGAGGAAGGAATAGATGATGAGGAATCCTTTTCACCTATAGCTATATTAGACGCTATTAGGATTTTACTTGCTTATACTGCTCATTTGAATATCAAGTTATATCAAATGGATGTTAAATGTGATTTTCTAAGTGGTTTTATAATTGAAGTTGCTTTTGTTGAACAACCACAAAGATTTAGTAATAATCATTTTCCAAATCGAGTTTTTAAGATCACTAAAGCTTTATATTGTTTAAAACAAGCCCCATGAGCTTGGTATGATAAACTTAGTAGTTCTCTTATTTCAAAAGTTGTTTCTAGAGGTATTTCTGATCAAACAATGTTTATTAAAAGAGTTTCCAAAGATGTTTTGATAGTACAAATCTATGTTGATTATATTATTTTTCGGTCTTCTAAAAATTCTTTGTGTATTGTTTTTTCAAAGAGTATGAAAAATGAATTTTAAATGAGTTTAATGGGAGAACTCAAACATTTTCTTTGATTTCATGTTTTTCAAAATGAAAATGGTATTATTTTAAATCAAAATAAATATATAAAATATCTTTTAAAACGTTTTTTTTATAGTATTACGGAAAGTGATATTTCTATGAGTACTAATTGTATGTTGGATGCTGATGAAACTAGAAAACCAGTGGATCAAACCAACTACAGATGTATTATTGGAAGTCTGCTTTATCATACTGCTAGTCGATTAAATATTGTTTTCAGTGTGTGTATGGGTGCAAGATTTCATGCTAATCCAAAATAGTCACACTTTCTTGCTGTTAAAATAATTTTCAAATATCTGAAACATACTGCTAACTTAGGATTATTTCTTCCAAAAGGGCAATCATTCGATTTGATAAGTTATTCAAATGAGGACTTTTCTTGTTGAAAGTTAGATAGAAAGAGCACTTCTGTAACATTTCATATTCTAAGTCATTAGTATCATGATGTATTGAAAATTATAACATTGTTTCATTGTCTACTGTTGAAGTAGAATATATTGCTGCTGGTAGTTGCTGTGCACAAATTATGTGGATGAAACATACATTACTGGACTACGGATATCAGATTAGACATGTATCTATAAACTGTGATAACACTAGTGCTATCAATATCTATTATAAACCCTTGTCTCACTCTAGGACCAAACACATTGATGTAAGGCACCACTTTCTGATAGATCATTACAAAAAGGGTTATATAACTCTGGAATTTATAGGTTCTGATCATCAGTTAGCTGAAATTTTCACCAAGACTTTATGTTCGGATAGGAAATTTTTACATTAGACATGAGTTCATAATGGTAGACATTGTAAGTTAGAAACCTCATAGTTAGAAACCTCACTGTTATACCTCACCGGTATGAACCTCACTGTTATACCTCACCGGTATGAACCACACTTTTATACCTCACGGGTATGAACCTAACTATTATACCTCACCGATATGAACCTCACTATTATACCTCACCGGTATGAACCTCATTTATATTCCTCACCGGTATAAACATCACTGATATACCTCACTATTATTGGACCTCATCGATCGAATTACCTCATTCATAGGAATCCTCAGTGGTATGTATTACCGTTAAATTGGAATTTTTTTAAACATCTGTATCTTTAGCCACCAGAATCTATATCTTTTATATTTTACATATTATGTTTTATTTCATTATTGCGTGATTCCTAAGTGATAAAACATAAGTCTTAACCTCATCTCGATCCACCGCAAACCCCTTACCTTCAATACTTAGCTACCAAACCATTGTTTCACTCGAACCCTATGCCTCATGATTCACATAATGGCAAGAGTGGAGAGACCATCAGTCCATGGAAAGGATGATGAGCCGAATGCCAAGAGACTCAAAGGAGAGTCTAGTGGAGGATGTGAGGTGATGAAACCTACAAATCTTCATCTTGTTCAAAGGGAAACCGTATTTGAGAAAGAGATATGTGTGGAATGGTTGATGTCCAGTAAATCATTTGTTCTAGAAGTAATAGAGGACCAAAATTGGGAAGAGTGCTTCTCGAATAACAATGGTCCCTATTATCCGAAGTTGTTAAAATAATTCTATGAGTTTGTTAATTTTTGAGAAATCAGATGTTCAGAATATAATTGTTTCATTTGTGAATGGAAAAACAATATATCTTTATTCTATTGAGTGGGTTGAGTGCCTTAAAGTTCCACATGAAGGCATTTTTGGGTATTTCTTGAAATCAGTACCTCTTACCAGTGACATATTTGAATATAATTCAGATTTGGAAGAATTAACAGGGGATGGTACACCAATAATTTTAGTTTCTACAGAAATGGATGTAGATAATCAGTTACAGTTTAAGTTCATTGAACATGTGCTATGTCCATGAAGAGGGGACTTTTCAAATCTAAAATACCAAGTTATTTATTTGCTGCATATATTAAGACATGGTGTCAAGGTAAATATGGGTAGGCTTTTGATGACTCAGATCAAAGATATGACCAAGGCCAAGTCAAAAACTAATTCTCTATTCTTTGAAAAGTTAATTTCGGTTATGATCAAGGAGAAGGAAGTACCTGAGTCTCAGGATGAGACAATGGTATTAAGGAACTATTTTTGAATCACAAGAACTATTTGTAAATACATATAGATCAATTGGAATCCATGGAGAATAGAATGGGTCAGTGATGATGAGAATCTATATGATAAGTTTAATCCTGTAGATCATCCTTTTAGGCCTAAGGATGTGAGGTATCCAGGTCTAGGACCTGATAAAGAGGAACCTCATTATATTGATGATACTGATAAAGAGGATACCTTTGTAGTTGATGGTAGGGATCCGGACATGCCTCCAAGTCCTGTTGTTGAAATTGTATCATCTGGTGAGGAAACTTTCCTGAAAGAAAGAAATGAATAAGCACCTGTTGATTAGGATGACCAGACTACCCTAGAGAATGAAGAAGAAAGATAATCTGAAACATAAGCATCTTCTTCTACTTGCTTGAGTCTTAGTCCACTGATTGGGAACTCCTCAATTCCTATTGAGGAAGTTTTTGAAGTAGACAGACCTGCACCTATTCCAGAGGAGCCTCCTTCTATTGGAGAATTGGAGATGGTTGTAGAGGATTCTTCTGAGGAAGGACGAGCTGATGAGGGTGATATTTCTATACATATACTGGAAAATGCTCCATTTGAGGGGGAGAATCCAACTAGGATTGGTAATGTTTTAGTAGCTGATGGAATTGAATACTGGGAAGAAGAACCATATTTTGTAGTTTTTGGGTTGGACTATCCTTATTTTGTAGATGAGACACCCAAGAATAGACCACAAGTTAAAAATAATGTCTCTTCTGAGTTTTTACCTTATGATGTGATAAGAAAAGGTGATCTTGACCAGTTGAAGTCTTATCTTCAAACCTCATTTATGGAAGAGATAAGAAGAATGTAAACCTATTTAATATCATCCATTCAATATATTATTAATGAATATGTGTCTAGTATTTTGACAGAAAGTGCACCTGTAGTTGTGCCTGACAATTGGGTTACTAAGGTTGATCTTGAGTCATTAAAGGCTGAGTTGAATGAGACTTGGACAGTATCTGTTGCAGATTTAAAGAATTTATTTGTTCAAGAGATGAGAAATTTTGAAAAATATTTAGAACTCTCTCTCAGGTGTTTGGTTTCAGGCCCTGTGACAGGGAAGATGAATGAGATAAGAGTATGTCATTCTCAAATTGAGAGCTGGACATGAGATGTTGTTACCTTGAAGCAGTCGGTTGCTTCTCTAATTACCTTGAGTATTTCTCAAGCAGAAATGAGTGGTGATATCAATAACATTAAAGGTTTAGTAAGTCAAATTTTGGATGTTTTTGAGGGATTTAAGAAGTCCATGGATCATCATGTAAGCACCCATGACTCTCTTGTGAAAAATCTCATAAGTGGGATGACTAAATCTTTTAAGGAAACAGTAGCCTTTACTGTTGCACCTCTGAGATCTACCAACACTTTTTTGGATATTGATCAAATCTGAGCTATGATGAGAGAATAGATTGGACAGTCCTCTACCAGTAGCTCTATAGACTATGCTACTTTAACCCAAGTGGTTACTACCACAAGGGATATAGGGAAAATTGTTCATAATTTTATGAGAGAAGACATTTCTTCTCATAAAGAGGTAAAAGACAATGTGGATTAATATTTCCAAAGGGTCTATACCAAGCATCGGCTCAAGAACGATTTCAAGCATAAGTTAGAAAACAAGAAGCCACCCCCAGTAACTCAATATTTCAAAGAACACGTAATCAAGATGATGGAGTTGACTCCTTCCCTATACAAGTTTATGGAGAACAAGGATGAATTTATTTATACTATGGAAAGAGGAGGAGGGATCATAATGGACTTTTGGAATCTGTTGCTGCCTAGTTTTCATGTAGATAGTACTCCTATCATTGCACCTCCAGCTCTGCCTGCCTCTGTTCAGTCTGCCTCCATTCCTCAGATGACTCCAGTCCAAGCAATCCGGAGCCTCAGTCCTATGATCACACAGAGAGCTACCCACTACAGGCCAGGGACAGTCGCTATTGCTCAACCTCCAGAAGTTCTTTCTGGAATTCCCAAGCCTTCTAATGATGCTTCCCAGCCAGAGTCTACCTTCAAACCCAAATCCAAATACAAAGTGAATATTCATGAGGTGGAGTGATTAGTGTCTTGGACCTTTTATAGGAATCACTTGTATTCATTTTGATTAAATTCTGTATTTCTATGTCTTTTTGCATCAAGTGATATATAAATGCTTTCATTCTCTCTTACTTTATGTTACTTCTCTCATCCTTTTTTACACTTTTTTGATAATCACAAAGAGGGAGAAATATATGAAAAGGGGGAGAAATATAAGAAATGGGGAGAAATATGAGCATATTATATATGAGAAATAATATATAAAAGAAATAATAAAGGGGGAGAACTAATAAAAAGAACCATTATATCTTACCTCTGATACATTGGTTTTTTAATTCTAACATGAGAATTATGAGACATATGAGATTAATATTTACGAGCATAATACATTTACCTCTTGTACATTTGTTTTATGATTTTACCTCTGATACATTTGTTTTTTAATTCTAGAAATTTTTTTTTATTTTTACCTATGATACGATAGAATTTAATACAATATCCTCTAATACATTACTCACACTGAGAAATAAGAACTATTGTATTTTATATTGATACATTACTAATTATTTTGGTTTATAATATCATTATTTGTGATTATCAAAAAGGGGGGGATTGTTGACCTCACCTGTTTTGATAATCTCAATTTTGTTTTAATATGCTTTGATAATACCAGATAAAGTTGATCAATATATTAATTCTTTCAATCTATGACATCATACTAGTGATTTGATAAGAATATCAAAATAAAAATTGGAATATGTTAATCAATGTTTATCTATGTTTATACATACTTGGAAATAATTATAACTCAATGTGGATATGTTTTGTATAGAACTGATAAGTTTTATGTCCACTGGTATGCAAATAGCTATTGATACAGACAAACAGATAGACCTACTGTTATATCAAGAGCTACTGATATGAAGTTCACTGATACAGACAAAATAAGTCTACTGAAACAAACAGATACACATCTAATGATAAGTCTATGTACACCGGTACAGAAGTCTACTGATATGGATAAGGTCACCAATATGCATAATAGGTACCGATAGAAGAAGAGCTACCGATAGAATAAGTCTACCGGTATGCACAAGTCGACTGATATAGACCTACCGGTACATAGTCTACCGATAAGTAAAGGTCACTGATATGTAGTTATCTATACAAGCTACCGAAACAAACAGACAGATAGATAGCTACCGATAGGATGTCCACCGATACAAATACAAAGTCCACTGATACAGAAAGACAAAGTCTACCGATACATGTCTGCTGATACAGACAGGCGGCTACCGTTACACATTCCACTAATACATACGGATTCCATTACAAAAGAGCTACTGTTACAAAGGGGAGCTGCTGATACAGAAGAGATACCGATACATAGAGATACTGTTATAAAGATTAACAGCTACCGATACAGATGAGCTAGTGATACAAGATCACTGATACTAAGAGCAACTGATAGAAACCAATCACTGTTTATGTAAACTCTATTTCTATTTGTTTATTTAGAAATGTTCATATTTGATGCATTTAATGCACCTGCAATTAATTAATGATAGTGGTTGGAATTTCAAAAAACATACCTCATACCTTAAAAAATGTAATCATCCCCATTTTATATGCTCAAACTATAAAAGGTAGATCAAGCTAATGAAGAATGTAGAGAAGATTTTATGTGAAAGTGTCTGTGACACCTGGAGTGAAATTCATAAAGAAGAACATGAGAAGAACTCAAATAATAGTCATACACATAAAGTTGAAGTTTCAATGAAGAAGGTCAAATGTTAAATAGAATACTCTCTTACTCGAGCTGATCAACCTGGACCTGGAAGCCAAATACAAAAATGACACTCTATTTCATGACAAAAAAACCAGAAAAGGACTCAAATCCTCATCTGCATTAATTCATGGAGTCTATAACTTCACTCAACACACATAGAGAATTCTATACTCTTCTCTCTCTATTTATCTCTATTGTGTTTTATTTATTTACATTTTGAGCAGTTTGTGCGCTCTGTTTTTAGACACACACTGACTCATGAGAATAACTGGTGGATATCAAAAATCCTCACTCAAACGTTTTTAATTTCATTAAGTTCCCATTGTGGATAGTGGTAGAGGTCAAGTGTGACCTGGATAGCCTGTGTGCTATTGTTTTGTTTTCCCATGAAAAACTGTGGTAGAGGTCTTAGTACCTGGACTGTAACACCCAACATTTTTATGAGTAATATTTTGTTTTTATATATCATCAAAGGAATCTTTCACTACATACTAGCTTGGCTTACTTTAAACACAATCTCGACCTTCCTCGATAGCTTGCGTCGTACGCAATACTGAGTTTCACTAAACAACGATATGCTATTAAAATATTATTAAAACTAGCCGTTATGAATAGTAATAACCACTTTTTGAAATTTTATAAATTTGATCTTTCAAAATGGACTTCATTTTTGGATTCGGAATACCGAAATTAGCCTAGGGTGAAATTTTGGTATTTTTCTGAAAACTTTCAATTTTTGATGAATAGTGAAACCACTAAGTGGTAGGTTAAAAACTGAATTTTGCATAAAACATAATTTTACCACTTCTGTGAATAAGATTTCGAAAATCCGACAGACACGGTTGATATTAGTAAGTAAAATGTGGTTCAATGAGATAAAAATAATTTTTTGGTGAATAGTAACTTTTTACTTTTTTTTACCGCGGTTAATAGTAAATAGGGTAACTAAGGGTAAATATGATATTACTATTACCCTAACACATGTCCTAATTCTATTGGATAAGTTTAATTGGACCAAAAACAAACTTATGAATAAAATATGACCATTTAGGCCCACTTGGGTTAGATTAGGACATTTATTATTAATTTATTTAAAGAAGGGTTAAAATAGTTAAAATCAAAGTTTAATAAGTAAATCATTTGTAATATGGTGTTATACATAAGATAAATTAGACTATAAATATTCATTAAAAAGATAAAAAGATTTCCTACATAATGGTATTTTATTTATAGTTTTTAGACATTAAATAATTTAATTTATTTATGACACAATGATGATGCAGTAATTATCTTATTAATAAAATATTGACATAATTGATGTTATAAACACCAAAATAAATGTAATTTGAGACTTTTTATGAATTCCACTAATTTTCTAGGTTACTATGATATATTAGTGTTGATTTAATCAACTTTGTTAGAACATATAATTCTGTTATGACTTTCACAAAAATCATATATCAAATAGTGTCAAAATTGACACAAAATAGTTTTTAAATCAAATATTATATTATTAATTGTTATTTTATTATTAAAAATCTAAGGTTCGGCCAAATGACTTAGATAAGGATATATATATTAATAATAAACAATTTGGGGTTCGTTTGGAAAGTTATGGTAAGTGTATTAACCATATAGTGTAAGAAAACAAAAAGACACGGTAAAAGTTAAATTATTTAACTTAGAGTTAAATCTAATTGATAAGGTTACAATAATGCCCTAAACTTGTATAAATCCTATTGGTTGATAGGATTTCGACCCATACCCACTTTATCTTCGAAATAAAACCCTTTGGAACCATTATAAACCGATTTTGACTTTAATATAAAATAATATTTTGAGATATTCCTAAGGTGCCCCTCTCCTCCAATATAAAAGGGCACCTCCTCCCCCTCCTCCTCACACCAATTTGAGCACTCAAGCTCTGCCAAACCCTGCCATTTTCTCCTCTTCACTTCCCTAGAATATTCCTAGAGGTCCTGGTTTTCTTCGAAGACCATTCTTAGTTCCCTAAGTGGAGGATTCAAAGAGGCGTTCCAAAGAAGGGGTAATATCCATTACCGATCTTTTCAATTTCTTTCTTATTCAACTTCTTCTTCTTTAGTTGTTTCATGATAAAGTAATAACATCAGTATTAATTACATACTGATATGTTATTATAAATATGAAACAACCCTAATTCACCTTCTATCCATCCTACGGAAAAATGAAATCACCGCGCGTGCGTACGTACGGAATACCGTCTCCACGCCGTGGTGTAATCTATTTTCCACCATCACCTTACAAGGATGGGTATAATGATGTAATGAGTAACTATTTATGATTATTATAAAGTAATATTGATACTGAAATAATATACATATACTCCAATACAATTCCACGATCATAGGAACGATATCATCAGTCGTGCGTACGTACGGAATACCGTCTCCACGATGTGATGCGACTCGTTCTACATGATCATCATTCCATAGTAATTATATAAATGAATTGAATGAATACATATGATATATGTTACACTAATACCATTCTGGATATAAGGTATCTATAACCTTAAAAGAAGAATAAAAATTTATTCGGCAAAACACGCATAAGAACAAAAGGCAATAAAGACCCGAGTAACAAGTAACAATGAAATATTACTAACAAGAAGCTAAGAATATGACCATATATGATATCATATCAATATGTATGATTCTGGAATAAGTCAATAACATTATTTAAACCATTATACAGGAGCTTTGGACACATACAAATCAAATCGGACCTAAGGTAAGGGAAAATATCACAATCTCAATTTTATCCGAGATTTTTTATACTTTAGTATTTACTGGGGGGTATTTTATCATCCACATCCATGTTTCCTGAATATGTAATATTATTTCCATCCACCTACAATTGCTTAAATCCATGTTTACCCTTCGGTGAGTTTTTAGTAAAGAATATGAAAGGAATCTTTTGTCATTTTTCGTACGAGGTGCTTTTTTACTTTTCTGACAAAAGTACAAAGAATGTTTTTTTTAAATTATACGGCATGAATGGATTTTTAAAACATTATTTCCAAGAAGATTCCTTTAAAATTTTTCAAGTTCATTTTTAATCAACTTCTTTTAGTTTAAAATTGTATGACATGTTAAGAAAGGAAAAGTGTTTTTGAAGTAGAAAGGATATTTTCCTCAAGAATGAAGTTCAAGTGTTTTATCAAAATTATTTTCCATCTAAGATAATAAAGGGTTCTGTTTTTATCCCTATTATTACATTGATTTGATTATGTTGTGATGGAATTATTTTTATGAATTCCTTTATCATATATGAATTGTTTTATGATGTCATGATGTTTAAGATTCCCATTTTTATTACACGGGTTATGTAATGATGTATGATTTATGATTTTGTGGCACACATAAGAATGGTATCATTATGAGATGGGTGGGACCTATATCTCCCTCCAATGCATTGGGTAAAGATTTTATATCTCATGAGATAGACATGGCTGGAATGGTAGGTTATACCGGTTCAGTGAAACAGGACTGGAACGAGGGTGACTCGGTTCAGAAAGGGACTTTGTCCACTAAGATAGTCTTGGCAATGAGTCATGACTGACAAGAAATGATTTTCCATGATTATGTGTGCATGCCACAAAGTTTCAAGTTTCATGTTATGATTATGGGGATCTCATTTTCACTTCTATGATTTATTCCATGTTAAGGTATTATGATCGCTTTTGTAGGATATGATTTTCAAAAAGATATGATATGAATTTTATTTCTTTTTTTTCCCTTGCTGAGCATTTGAGCTCACCCTTTTATGTTTTCTTTTCTCCAGGTCAGGAAGATGGATATTAAGTAGAAAATGCTAAAAGGGACCTTAGATATGATGAAATAAATGGGAGACATTGTAGAAGATTTATGAACCAGTTGTTTATGTTTCCCAGTTTCTAAAGACACTATACCTATACGGTCCTTTGTGGTTTTGTCATATGTTGTAATATGTGTGCTTCAATTTTGAAGTATTAACAATGTATGTAAAGTATGGGTCGTTATAGTTGGTATCAGAGGAAAGGTATAGTCAACCTTTGGAAACTAGGATGTGAAAGCCTTAGTAAGAACCCTAAGGATAAGTCTAAGCATAGAACACAATCTTAGTGTTTTAGAAATGGCCATGAATACCCTAGGATAAGACCTTATGTGTGAAATTTTATCCTCGATTATGTGGTTTTCCTATTATAATTAGTGTTTCTCACACTATTCTTCATGGTTTTAGTCAATGGCTGGAACCTGAAGGAACCGTGTTAATGCAGAATGCGATGGGCAATGAAATGATTGTCCCCCTGAGCAACCAAACGATATGGGAGCTGGAATGAAAAATCTTGTAGCCATTCTCACACAACTTTCTCAAGCTATGAATCATGCAGGACTTCCAAACGAGCAAAGGAAGGAGCAACATTCTGTTGAATCCTTCATGAGGCAGCGTCCACCTTCTTTCAGCAGGTCTACTGATCCATTAGTTGCTGAACAATGGATTAGTACTACTGAAAAGATATTTTCAGTTCTTCAATGTTATGAACATGATAAAGTCATCCTAGCAGTGTATCGTTTGGAAGGAGATGCTGATCAATGGTGGAATCTTATTAAGAATACGAGGCAAAGGGATGAAATTGAGTCTATGGAATCGGATGAGTTCAAGAACTTATTTTTCAATAAGTACTTCCCTCGTATTCTCCGAACAAATATGGAGAAAGAGCATCTTGAACTGAAGCAAAGGGATGATGAATCTATTGGTACCTATGAAGCAAATTTTACAAGACTTGCAAGGTACGCTTCTGGTATTATTATCCAACCTAAGAGTAAGATCGGTCGATTCTTTAGTGGTTTAAAACCAAGTCTTCTAAGGGCGTTAGCCATAAGGGACTTCAATAGCTTCGAGGAAATCGTTCGATGTGCTCTCAAAGTCGAGATGGAGATTGGAGTAACCCATCAGTCACATGGGTTTGATAAGAAGAGGAAGATGGAATTCAAAGGAAAATCTAAAGAGCACAATGAAAATAAGATGAGCTTTCCCTTATGCTCAAAGTGTGGAAAGAAACATGGAGGGAGTTGTCTTAAAGGGACAAGTAAATGTTTCAAATGTGGAAAGGAAGGTCATCGGGCATTTGAATGCCGCGATAATGGGAAGAAGATGTCTAATGATGCAAACAAAGGAAGGGATACACAGAATGAACCTACTACACTTCAATGTTTCAAGTGCAAGGAGATGGGGCATTATGCCAATCAATGCCCAAATCCAAGGGTTGATGATGATGGTCGACGTCAACAAAATCTTAAGGCTAAAGACAAAGGAAAGTCACATCCAATTTCTATCAGCGATGTGGAGTACGATAACGAAGTGGTGAAAGGTACACTTACTATCCACTCTAAAGTAGCAAATGTTTTATTTGATTCTGGATCCACCCACTCTTTTATTTCTAAAGAATTTTCTAAGGGTATCACTATATTACCTCAACAATTAGATGTTGAGTAAGCTGTGACAACACCTAATGGCACAACAGTCGCATCAAAAGTTTATAATTCTTCTCCGATCGAAGTTTGTGGGAAAGTGCTTCCTGCAAATCTTGTGATCCTTCCTTTAGTGGAATTTGATGTGATTATTGGCATGGATTTTCTTTCTCTACATGGATCTCATATCAATTTCCAAAGAAGGGAAGTCACATTTCATATTCCAGATCAATCTACGATCGTCTATCGATGCAAGGATGAATATAACCTTCCAGTGGAAATTCCTTCCATCTTATGGGTCTTGATTCCAATAAATGAAGGTTATTTATCTCAAATGGTTGGTGAGAAACTTACGATTAAGAATATGCCCATCGTACGGGAGTTTGATGATGTCTTTCCGGAGGAATTACCGGGTCTTCCACCAAATCGTGAAGTTGAGTTTTCAATAGAACTCATACCGGGTGCTTTGCCTATTTCAAAGACACCTTATAGAATAGCCCCAATTGAGTTGCAGGAATTGAAGAAGAAACTCCAAGAGAATCTTGATAAGGGATTCATATGCCCTAGTGCGTCACCTTGGGGAGCACCTGTTCTATTTGTTAAGAAGAAAGATGGATCAATGAGACTCTGCATTGATTATCGAGAACTTAACAAGATCACTATCAAGAACAAATATCCTCTCCCACGCATTGATGACTTATTTGACCAACTACGTGGAGCTCAATACTTTTCCAAGGTTGGTCTTCGTTCAGGGTATCATCAATTAAGGGTCAAAAGGGAGGATATACCAAAGACGGCTTTCCGTACAAGGTATGGACACTATGAATTTATAGTGATGCCATTTGGTCTTACTAATTCCCCTACTATCTTCATGGATCTAATTAATAGAGTCTTTAGAGACTATCTTGATCAATTTGTGGTAGTCTTTATAGACGATATTCTTGTCTATTCAAAGTGCAAGGAAGAGCATGAAGATCACCTGAGAATTATATTGAAGACCCTGAGAAAGGAGAAGCTTTATGCCAAATTTACCAAGTGTGAATTTTAGCTTCAAAAAGTTTCATTTTTTGGGCCACATAATCTCAAAAGAGGGGATATCTGTGGATCCAGCAAAAACAGAGGTCATCGAAAGATGGTCGAGACCAACAACAGTAACTGAGATCTGAAGTTTTCTTGGTTTGGCTGGATATTATAGACGTTTTGTAAATTTTTTTTCACTATTATCTAATCCACTCACCAAGCTGACCCGGAAAGGAGTTAAGTTTGTCTGGACGGAAGAATGTGAAGAGAATTTCAAGGAGTTGAAAAGAAGGTTATCCAGTGCACCTGTGCTCACACTACCTTGTAGTGGAGAAAGGTTTGTGATATACAGTGATGCATCCAAGAAGGGATTGGGGTGTGTTCTTATGAAAAATGATATGGTGACAGCTTATGCCTCACGACAGTTGAAAATCCATGAGAAAAATTACCCAACACATGATTTGGAGTTAGCTGCGGTAATCTTTACATTAAAGATTTGAAGGCATTACCTTTATGGTGAAAGGTGTGATATTTATACTGATCATACAAGTTCAAAGTATATTTTCACACAAAAGGAGTTGAATATGAGTCAAAGAAGATGGTTGGAGCTGATTAAGGATTATGACTACTCAATCCATTACCACCCTGGGAAAGCAAACAAGGTGGCAGATGCATTAAGTCGACAAGAACATGCTAGTTTATCCATGATGAGGATCAAAAAAGATCCAATATTTATGGATTTACAAAGGATGGATCTTGGAATTATAATGGAAGGGGAAAAATCTTATCTTTCTCAATTGAATGTTCAACCATCTATACATGTGAAGATTAAAGAGGCACAGAAAGAAGATGTAGAGTTACAAAAGAAGGTGAGAAATGTTCTTGAATTCAACCTTGAGTGTGATGGGATAATAATGTTCAGGAATCGGGTTTGTGTTCCTCCCATCCCCGAATTAACGAAGGAGCTGCTGGATGAGGCTCATAGTTCTTCATTCTCTATTCATCCTGGAAGCACGAAGATGTATATGGACCTGAAAGAGTACTTCTGGTGGGATGGCATGAAAAGAGATGTTGCTGAATATGTCTCTCGATGCTTGGTTTGTCAACAAGTTAAAGCTGAGAGACAAAAGTATAAGGGGATGTTACATCCATTACCCATACCCGAATGGAAATGGGAAAACATCACTATGGACTTTGTCACAGGACTTCCTAAAACATCCAAACGCAATAATGCTATTTGGGTCATAGTTGATCGTGTTACAAAGTCTGCACACTTCATTGCTATTAGAGAGGATTTCTCTCTAAATCAGCTTGCCAGGATATATGTAAAGGAAGTGGTAAGATTGCATGGAGTACCACTTACTATTATATCTGATCGGGATCCGAGATTTACCTCGAAGTTCTAGCGAAGTCTTCAGCATACTCTGGATACAGAGTTGAGTTTCAGCACTGCTTATCATCCCCAGACAGACGGTCAGTCTGAGAGAACAATTCAAACCCTAGAAGATATGTTGAGAGCTTGCTCTATGGATTTCAAAGGAGGTTGGGATCAACACCTACCTTTGGTGGAATTTTCTTATAATAATAGCTTTCACTCCAGTATTCAGATGGATCCTTATGAATCTCTCTATGGAAAGAAATGCAGGACTCCAACTTGCTGGGATGTAGTTGGGGAAAGAAAGCTATTAGGACCTGATCTCATTGATGAAATGGCAGAAAAGGTCAGATCTATTCAACAACACATAAGAGGAGCTCAGAGTCGACAGAAAAGTTAGGCCGACAACCGAAGAAAAGACCTAGAGTTTGAAGTGGGTGATAAAGTGTTCTTACGAATATCTCCCTGGAAGAGGGTTATGAGATTTGGAAAGAAGGGGAAGTTGAGCCCTAGATATATCGGTCCTTTCGAAATACTGGATCGTGTTGGAAAGGTAGCTTACCGATTGGCGCTTCCACCGAATCTCTCTCAAGTTCACGATGTGTTCCTTGTATCTCTCCTGAGAAAGTACATACCTGATCCTTCACATGTACTCAGCTCAGAAGTTATACCGCTGGAGCAAGATCTTTCTTATGAAGAACAACCGATAGAGATTCTGGATCGTAGCAAAAAAGTCCTACGAAACAAGACCACTCGATTGGTGAAAGTTTTATGGAGGAACCACCAACTTGAAGAAGCTACATGGGAGCTTGAGGATATGATGAGGGAGAAGTATCCTCATCTGTTTGTTACAAAGTGACGAATTTCGAGGGCGAAATTATTTTTAAGGGGGGTAGAATGTAACACCCAAGATTTTTATGAGTAATATTTTGTTTTTATATATCATCAAAGGAATCTTTCACTACATACTAGCTTGGCTTACTTTACATGCAATAGCGACCTTCCTCGATAGCTTGCGTCGTACGCAATACTGAGTTTCACTAAACAATGATATGCTATTAAAATATTATTAAAACTAGCCGTTATGAATAGTAATAACCACATTTTGAAATTTTATAAATTTTATCTTTCAAAATGGACTTCATTTTTGGATTCGGAATACCGAAATTAGCCTAGGGTGAAATTTTGGTATTTTTCTGAAAACTTTCAATTTTTGATGAATAGTGAAACCACTAAGTGGTAGGTTAAAAACTGAATTTTGCATAAAACATAATTTTACCACTTCTGTGAATAGAATTTCGAAAATCCGACAGACACGGTTGATATCAGTAGGTAAAATGTGGTTCAATGAGATAAAAATAATTTTTTGGTGAATAGTAACTTTTTACTTTTTTTTACCGCGGTTAATAGTAAATAGGGTAACTAAGGGTAAATATGATATTACTATTACCCTAACACATGTCATAATTCTATTGGATAAGTTTAATTCGACCAAAAAACAAACTTAGGAATAAAATATGACCATTTAGGCCCACTTGGGTTAGATTAGGACATTTATTATTAATTTATTTAAAGAAGGGTTAAAATAGTTAAAATCAAAGTTTAATAAGTAAATCATTTTTAATATGGGGTTATACATAAGATAAATTCGACTATAAATATTCATTAGAAATATAAAAAGATTTCCTACATAATGGTATTTTATTTATAATTTTTAGACATTAAATAATTTAATTTATTTATGACACAATGATGATGCATTAAATATCTTATTAATAAAATATTGACATAATTGATGTTATAAACACCAAAATAAATGTAATTTGAGACTTTTTAAGAATTTCACTAATTTTCTAGGTTACTATGATATATTTGTGTTGCTTTAATCAACTTGGTTCGAACATATAATTCTGTTATGACTTTCACAAAAATAATATATCAAATAGTGTCAAAATTGACACAAAATAGTTTTTAAATCAAATATTATATTATTAATTGTTATTTTATACCTAAAAATCTAAGGTTCGGCCAAATGACATAGATAAGGATATATATATTAATAATAAACAATTTGGGGTTCGTTTGGCATGTTAAGGTAAGTGTATTAACCATATAGTGTAAGAAAACAAAAAGACACGGTAAAAGTTAAATTATTTAACTTAGAGTTAAATCTAATTGATAAGGTTAAAATAATACCCTAAACTTGTCTAAATCCTATTGGTTGATAGGCTTTCGACCCATCCCCACTTTCGCTTCGAAATAAAACCATTTGGAACCATTATAAACCGATTTTGACTTTAATATAAAATAATATTTTGAGATATTCCTAAGGTGCCCCTCTCCTCCCATATAAAAGGGCACCTCCTCCCCCTCCTCCTCACACCAATTTGAGAACTCAAGCTCGGCCAACCCCTGCCATTTTCTCCTCTCCACTTCCCTAGAATAATCCTAGAGGTCCTGGTTTTTTTCAAAGACCAATCTTAGTTCCCTAAGTGGAGGATTCAAAGAGGCGTTCCAAAGAAGAGGTAATATCCATTACCGATATTTTCAATTTATTTCTTCTTCAACATTTTCTTCATTAGTTGTTTCATGATAAAGTAATAACATCAGTATTACTTACATACTGATATGTTATTATAAATATGAAACAACCCTAATTCACCTTCTATCCATCCTACGGAAAAATGAAATCACCGCACGTGCGTACGTACGGAATACCGTCCCCACGCCGTGGTGTAATCTATTTTCCACCATCACCTTACAAGGATGGGTATAATGGTGTAATGAGTAACTATTTATGATTATTATAAAGTAATATTGATACTGAAATAATATACATATACTCCAATACAATTCCACGATCATAGGAACGATATCATCACTCGTGCGTGCGTACGGAATACCGTCTCCACGTTGTGATGCGACTCGTTCTACATGATCATAATTACATAGCAATTATATAAATGAATTGAATGAATAAATATTATATATGTTACAATAATACCATTCTGGATATAAGGTGTCTATAACCTTAAAAGAAGAATAAGAATTTATTCAGCAAAACACGCATAAGAACAAAAGGCAATAAAGACCCGAGTAACAAGTAACAATGAAATATTACTAACAAGAAGCTAAGAATATGACCATATATGATATCATATCAATATGTATGATTCTGGAATAAGTCAATAACATTATTTAAACCATTATACAAGAGCTTCGGACACATACAAAGCAAATCGGACATAAGGTAAGGGAAAATATCACAATCTCATTTTTATCCGAGATTTTTTATACTTTAGTATTTACTGGGGTGTATTTTATCATCCACATCCATGTTTCCTGAATATGTAATATTATTTCCATCCACCTACAATTTTTTAAATCCAATTTTACCCTTCAGTGAGTTTTTAGTAAAGAATATGAAAGGAATCTTTTGTCATTTTTCGTACGAGGTGCTTTTTGACTTTTCCGACAAAAGTACAAAGAATGTTTTTTTTAACTTATACGGCATGAATGGATTTTTAAAACATTATTTCCAAGAAGATTCCTTTAAAAGTATTCAAGTTTATTTTTAATCAACTTCTTTTAGTTTAAAATTCTATGACGTGTTAAGAAAGGAAAAGTGTTTTTGAAGTAGAAAGGATATTTTCCTCAAGAATGAAGTTCAAGTGTTTTATCAAAATTATTTTCCATATAAGATAATAAAGGGTTCTGTTTTTATCCCTATTATTACATTGATTTTATTATGTTGTGATGGAATTATTTTTATGAATTCCTTTATCATATATGAATTGTTTTATGATGTCATGATGTTTAAGATTCCCATTTTTATTACACGGGTTATGTAATGATGTATGATTTATGATTTTGTGGAACACATAAGAATGGTATCATTATGAGATGGGTGGGACCTATATCTCCCTCCAATGCATTGGGTAAAGATTTTATATCTCATGAGATAGACATGGCTGGAAAGGTAGGTTATACCGGTTCAATGAAACAGGACTGGAACGAGGGTGACTCGGTTCAGAAAGGGACTTTGTCCACTAAGATAGTCTTGGCAATGAGTCATGACTAACAAGAAATGATTTTCCATGATTATGTGTGCATGACACAAAGTTTCAAGTTTCATGTTATGATTATGGGGATCTCATTTTCACTTCTATGATTTATTCCATGTTAAGATATTATGATCGCTTTTGCAGGATATGATTTTCAAAAAGATATGATATGATTTTTATTTCTTTTTTTCCCTTGCTGAGCATTTGAGCTCACCCTTTTATGTTTTCTTTTCCCCAGGTCAGGAAGATGGATGTTAAGTAGAATATGCTAAAAGGGACCCTAGATATGATGAAATAAATGGGAGACATTGTAGAAGATTTATGAACCAGTTTTTTATGTTTCCCAGTTTCTAAAGACACTATACCTATACGGTCCTTTGTGGTTTTGTCATATGTTGTAATAAGTGTGCTTCAATTTTGAAGTATTAACAATGTATGTAAAGTATGGTTCGTTATAGTTGGTATCAGAGGAAAGGTATAGTCAACCTTTGGAAACTAGGATGTGAAACCCTTAGTAAGAACCCTAAGGATAAGTCTAAGCATAGAACACAATTTTAGTGTTCTAGAAATGGCCATGAATACCCTAGGATAAGACCTTAAGTGTGAAATTTTATCCTCGATTATGTGATTTTCCTATTATAATTAGTGTTGCTCACACTATTCTTATTGGTTTTAGTCAATTGCTGGAACCCGAAGAAATCGTGTTAATGCGGAATGCGATGGGCAATTCAATGATTGTCCCCCTGAGCAACCAATCGATATGGGAGCTGGAATGCAAAATCTTGTAGCCATGCTCACACAACTTTCTCAAGCTATGAATCATGTAGGACTTCCAAACGAGCAAAGGAAGGAGCAAAATTCTGTTGAATCCTTCATGAGGCAGCGTCCACCTCCTTTCAGCGGGTCTACTGATCCATTAGTTGCTGAACAATGGATTAGTACTACTGAAAAGATATTTTCAGTTCTTCAATGTTCTGAACATGATAAATTCATCCTAGTAGTGTATCGTTTGGAAGGAGATGCTGATCAATGGTGGAATCTTATTAAGAATACGAGGCAAAGGGATGAAATTGAGTCTATGGAATGGTATGAGTTCAAGAACTTATTTTTCAATAAGTACTTCCCTCGTATTCTCCGAACAAAGATGGAGAAAGAGTTTCTTGAACTGAAGCAAAGGGATGATGAATCTATTGGTACCTATGAAGCAAATTTTACAAGACTTGCAAGGTACACTTCTGGTATTATTATCCAACCTGAGAGTAAGATCGGTCGATTTTTTAGTGGCTTAAAACCAAGTCTTCGAAGGGCGTTAGCCATAATGGACTTCAATAGCTACGAAGAAATCGTTCGATGTGCTCTCAAAGTAGAGATGGAGATTGGAGTAACCCATCAGTCACATGGGTTTGATAAGAAGAGGAAGATGGAATTCAAAGGAAAATCTAAAGAGCACACTGAAAAGAAGATGAGCTTTCCCTTATGCTCAATGTGTGGAAAGAAACATGGAGGGAGTCATCTTAAAGGGACAAGTAAATATTTCAAATGTGGAAAGGAAGGTCATCGGGCATTTGAATGCCGCGATAATGGGAAGAAGATGCCTAATGATGCAAACAAAGGAAGGGATACACAGAATGAACCTACTACACTTCAATGTTTCAATTACAAGGAGATGGGGCATTATGCCAATCAATTCCCAAATCCAAGGTTTGATGATGATGGTCGACGTCAACAAAATCGTAAGGCTAAAGACAAAGGAAAGTCACATGCAATTTCTATCAGCGATGTCGAGTACGATAAAGAAGTGGTGAAAGGTACACTTACCATCCACTCTAAAGTAGCAAATGTTTTATTTGATTCTGGATCCACCCAATCTTTTATTTCTAAAGAATTTTCTAAGGGTATCACCGTATTACCTCAACAATTAGATGTTGAGTTAGATGTGACAACACCTAATGGCACAACAGTCTCATCAAAAGTTTATAATTCTTCTCCGATCGAAGTTTGTGGGAAAGTGCTTCCTGAAAATCTTGTGATCCTTCCTTTAGTGGAATTTGATGTGATTCTTGGCATGGATTGGCTTTCTCTACATGGAGCTCATATCAATTTCCAAAGAAGGGAAGTCACATTTCATATTCCAGATCAATCTACGATCGTCTATCGATGCAAGGATGAATATAACCTTCCACTGGAAATTCCTTCCATCTTATGGGTCTTGATTCCACTAAATGAAGGTTATTTATCTCAAATGGTTGGTGAGAAACTTACGATTAAGAATATTCCCATCGTACGGGAGTTTGATGATGTCTTTCCGGAGGAATTACCGGGTCTTCCACCAAATCGTGAAGTTGAGTTTTCAATAGAACTCGTACCGGGTGCTTTGCCTATTTCAAAGACACCTTATAGAATGGCCCCAATTGAGTTGCAGGAATTGAAGAAGCAACTCCAAGAGAATCTTGATAAGGGATTCATACGCCCTAGTGCGTCACCTTGGGGAGCACCTGTTCTATTTGATAAGAAGAAAGATGGATCAATGAGACTCTGTATTGATTATCGATAACTTAACAAGATCGCTATCAAGAACAAATATCCTCTCCCACGCATTGATGACTTATTTGACCAACTACGCGGAGCTCAATACTTTTCCAAGATTGATCTTCGTTCAGGGTATCATCAATTAAGGGTCAAAAGGGAGGATATACCAAAGATGGTTTTCCGTACAAGGTAAGGACACTATGAATTTATAGTGATGCCATTTGGTCTTACTAATGCCCCTGCTATCTTCATGGATCTAATGAATAGAGTCTTTAGAGACTATCTTGATCAATTTGTGGTAGTCTTTATAGACGATATTCTTGTCTATTCAAAGAGCAAGGGAGAGCATGAAGATCACTTGAGAATTATATTGAAGACCCTGAGAAAGGAGAAGCTTTATGCCAAATTTACCAACTGTGAATTTTGGCTTCAAAAAGTTGCATTTTTGGGTCACATAATCTCAAAAGAGGGGATATCTGTGGATCCAGCAAAAACAGAGGTTATCGAAAGATGGTCGAGACCAACAACAGTAACTGAGATCCGAAATTTTCTTGGTTTGGCTGGATATTATAGACGTTTTGTAAATGATTTTTCACTATTATCTAATCCCCTCACCAAGCTGACCCGGAAAGGAGTTATGTTTTTCTGGACGGAAGAATGTGAAGAGAATTTCAAGGAGTTGAAAAGAAGGTTATCCAGTGCACCTGTGCTCACACTACCTTGTAGTGGAGAAAGGTTTGTGATATACAGTGATGCATCCAAGAAGGGATTGGGGTGTGTTATTATGCAAAATGATATGGTGATAGCTTATGCCTCACGATAGTTGAAAATCCATGAGCAAAATTACCCAACACATGATTTGGAGTTAGCTGCGGTAATCTTTGCATTAAAGATTTGGAGACATTACCTTTATGGTGAAAGGTGTGATATTTATACTGATCATAAAAGTCTAAAGTATATTTTCACACAAAATGAGTTGAATATGCATCAAAGAAGATGGTTGGAGCTGATTAAGGATTATGACTGCTCAATCCATTACCACCCTGGGAAAGCAAACAGGGTGGCAGATGCATTAAGTCGACAAGAACATGCTAGTTTATCCATGGTGAGGATCACAAAAGATCCAATATTTATGGATTTACAAAGGATGGATCTTGGAATTATAATGGAAGGGGAAAAATATTATCTTTCTCAAATGAATGTTCAACCATCTATACATGTGAAGATTAAAGAGGCACAGAAAGAAGATGTAGAGTTACAAAAGAAGGTGAGAAATTTTCCTGAATTCAACCTTGATTGTGATGGGATAATAAAGTTCAGGAATCGGGTTTGTGTTTCTCCCTTCCCCGAATTAAAGAAGGAACTACTGGATGAGGCTCATAGTTCTTCATTCTCTATTCATCCTGGAAGCACGAAGATGTATAGGGACCTGAAAGAGTACTTCTGGTGGGATGGCATGAAAAGAGATGTTGCTGAATATGTCTCTCGATGCTTGGTTTGTCAACAAGTTAAAGCTGAGAGACAAAAGTCTAAGGGGATGTTACAACCATTACCCATACCCGAATGGAAATGGGAAAACATCACTATGGACTTTGTCACAGGACTTCCTAAAACATCCAAAGGCAATAATTCTATTTGGGTCATAGTTGATTGTCTTACAAAGTCTGCACACTTCAATGCTATTAGAGAGGATTTCTCTCTAGATCAGCTTTCCATGATATATGTAAAGGAAGTGGTAAGATTTCATGGAGTACCACTTTCTATTATATCTGATCGGGATCCGAGATTTACCTCAAAGTTCTAGCGAAGTCTTCAGCATACTCTGGATACAGAGTTGAGTTTCAGCACTGCTTATCATCCCTAGACAGATGGTCAGTCTGAGAGAACAATTCAAACCCTAGAAGATATGTTGAGAGATTTCTCTATGGATTTCAATGGAGGTTGGGATCAACACCTAACTTTGGTGGAATTTTCTTATAATAATAGCTTTCACTCCAGTATTCAGATGGCTCCTTATGAAGCTCTCTATGGAAAGAAATGCTGGACTCCAACTTGCTGGGATAAAGTTGGGGAAATAAAGCTATTAGTACCTGATCTCGTTGATGAAATGGCAGAAAAGGTCAGATCTATTCAACAACACATAAGAGCAGCTCAGAGTCGACAGAAAAGTTATGCCGACAACCGAAGAAAAGACCTAGAGTTTGAATTGGGTGATAAAGTGTTCTTACAAATATCTCCCTGGAAGAGGGTATTGAGATTTGGAAAGAAGGGGATGTTGAGCCCTAGATATATCGGTCCTTTCGAAATACTGGATCGTGTTGGAAAGGTAGCTTACCGATTGGAGCTTCCACCGAATCTCTCTCAAGTTCACGATGTGTTCCACGTATCTCTCTTGAGAAAGTACATACCTGATCCTTCACATGTACTCAGCTCAGAAGTTGTACCGCTGGAGCAAGATCTTTCTTATGAAGAACAACCGATAGAGATTTTGGATCGTAGCGAAAAAGTCCTACGAAACAAGACCACTCGATTGGTGAAAGTTGTATGGAGGAACCACCAACTTGAAGAAGCTACATGGGAGCTTGAGGATATGATGAGGGAGAAGTATCCTCATCTGTTTGTTACAAAGTGACGAATTTCGAGGGCGAAATTCTTTTTAAGGGGGGTAGAATGTAACACACGAGATTTTTATGAGTAATATTTTGTTTTTATATATCATCAAAGGAATCTTTCACTACATACTAGCTTGGCTTACTTTACATGCAATCGCGACCTTCCTCGATAGCTTGCGTCGTACGCAATACTGAGTTTCACTAAACAATGATATGCTATTAAAATATTATTAAAACTAGCCGTTATGAATAGTAATAACCACTTTTTGAAATTTTATAAATTTTATCTTTCAAAATGGACTTCATTTTTGGATTCGGAATACCGAAATTATCCTAGGGTGAAATTTTGGTATTTTTCTGAAAACTTTCAATTTTCGATGAATAGTGAAACCACTAAGTGGTAGGTTAAAAACTGAATTTTGCTTAAAAATTAATTTTACCGCTTCTGTGAATAGAATTTCGAAAATCCGACAGACACGGTTGATATCAGTAAGTAAAATGTGGTTCAATGAGATAAAAATAATTTTTTGGTGAATAATAACGTTTTATTTTTTTTTACCGCGGTTAATAGCAAATAGGTTAACTAAGGGTAAATATGATATTACTATTACCCTAACACATGTCATAATTCTATTGGATAAGTTTAATTCGACCAAAAACAAAATTAGGAATAAAATATGACTATTTAGGCCCACTTGGGTTAGATTAGGACATTTATTATTAATTTATTTAAAGAAGTGTTAAAATAGTTAAAATCAAAGTTCAATAAGTAAATCATTTTTAATATGCGGTTATACATAAGATAAATTCGACTATAAATATTCATTAGAAAGACAAAAATATTTCCTACATAATGGTATTTTATTTATAATTTTTAGACATTAAATAATTTACTTTATTTATGACACAATGATGATGCAGTAATTATCTAATTAATAAAATATTGACATAATTGATGTTATAAACACCAAAATAAATGTAATTTGAGACTAATTATGAATTAAACTAATTTTATAGGTTACTATGATATATTAGTGTTGATTTAATCAACTTGGTTCTAACATATAATTCTTTTATGACTTTCACAAAAATCATATATCAAATAGTGTCAAAATTGACACAAAATAGTTTCTAAATCAAATATTATATTATTAATTGTTATTTTATACCTAAAAATCTATGGTTCGGCCAAATGACTTAGATAAGGATATATATATTAATAATAAACAATTTGGGGTTCGTTTGGCATGTTATGGTAAGTGTATTAACCATATAGTGTAATAAAACAAAAAGACACGGTAAAAGTTAAATTATTTAACTTAGAGTTAAATCTAATTGATAAGGTTAAAATAATATCCTAAACTTGTCTAAATCCTATTGGTTGATAGGATTTCGACCCATCCCCATTTTAGCTTCGAAATAAAACCCTTTGGAACCATTATAAACCGATTTTGACTTTAATATAAAATAATATTTTGAGATATTCCTAAGGTGCCCCTCTCCTCCCATATAAAAGGGCACCTCCTCCCCCTCCTCCTCACACCAATTTGAGCACTCAAGCTCGGCCAACCCCTGTCATTTTCTCCTCTAAAATTCCCTAGAATATTCCTAGAGGTCCTGGTTTTCTTCAAAGACCAATCTTAGTTCCCTAAGTGGAGGATTCAAAGAGGCGTTCCCAAGAAGTGGTAATATCCATTACCGATCTTTTCAATTTCTTTCTTTTTCAACTTCTTCTTCTTTAGTTGTTTCATGATAAAGAAATAACATCAGTATTACTTACATAATTATATGTTATTATAAATATGAAACAACCCTAATTCACCTTCTATCCATCCTACGGAAAAATGAAATCACCGCGCGTGCGTACGTACGGAATACCGTCTCCACGTCGTGGTGTAATCTATTTTCCACCATCACCTTACAAGGATGGGTATAATGGTGTAATGAGTAACTATTTATGATTATTATAAATTAATATTGATACTGAAATAATATACATATACTCTAATACAATTCCACGATCATATGAACGATATCATCACTCGTGCGTACGTACGGAATACCGTCTCCACAATGTGATGCGACTCGTTCTACATGATCATCATTACATAGTAATTATATAAATGAATTGAATGAATAAATATTATATATGTTACACTAATAACATTCTGGATATAAGGTATCTATAACCTTAAAAGAATAATAAGAATTTATTCGGCAAAACACGCATAAGAACAAAAGGCAATAAAGACCCGAGTAACAAGTAACAATGAAATATTACTAACAAGAAGCTAAGAATATGACCATATATGATATAATATCAATATGTATGATTCTGGAATAAGTCAATAACATTATTTAAACCATTATACAGGAGCTTTGGACACATACAAAGCAAATCGGACCTAAGGTAAGGGAAAATATCACAATCTCATTTTTATCCGAGATTTTTTATACTTTAGTATTTACTGGGGTGTATTTTATCATCCACATCCATGTTTCCTGAATATGTAATATTATTTCCATCCACCTACAATTGTTTAAATCCAATTTTACCCTTCGGTGAGTTTTTAGTAAAGAATATGAAAGGAATATTTTGTCATTTTTCGTACGAGGTGCTTTTTGAATTTTCCGACAAAAGTACAAAGAATGTTTTTTTTTTAACTTATACGGCATGAATGGATTTTTAAAACATTATTTCCAAGAAGATTCCATTAAAATTTTTCAAGTTTATTTTTAATCAACTTCTTTTAGTTTAAAATTTTATGACATGTTAAGAAAGGAAAAGTGTTTTTGAAGTAGAAAGGATATTTTCCTCAAGAATGAAGTTCAAGTGTTTTATCAAAATTATTTTACATCTAAGATAATAAAGGGTTCGGTTTTTATCCCTATTATTACATTGATTTGATTATGTTGTGATGGAATTATTTTTATGAATTCCTTTATCATATATGAATTATTTTATGATGTCACGATGTTTAAGATTCCCCTTTTTATTACACGGGTTATGTAATGATGTATGATTTATGACTTTGTGGCACACATAAGAATGGTATCATTATGAGATGGGTGGGACTTATATCTACCTCCAATTCATTGGGTAAAGATTTTATATCTCATGAGATAGACATGGCTGGAATAGTAGGTTATACCGGTTCAGTGAAACAGGACTGGAACGAGGGTGACTCGGTTCAGAAAGGTACTTTGTCCACTAAGATAGTCTTGGCAATGAGTCATGACTAACAAGAAATTATTTTCCATGATTACGTGTGCATGCCACAAAGTTTCAAGTTTCATGTTATGATTATGGGGATCTCATTTTCACTTCTATGATTTATTCCATGTTAAGATATTATGATCGCTTTTGCAGGATATGATTTTCAAAAAGATATGATATGATTTTTATTTCTTTTTTTTTCCTTGCTGAGCATTTGAGATAACCCTTTTATGTTTTCTTTTCCCCAGGCCAGGAAGATGGATATTAAGTAGAATATGCTAAAAGGGACCCTAGATATGATGAAATAAATTGGAGACACTGTAGAAGATTTATGAACCAGTTGTTTATGTTTCCCAGTTTCTAAAGACACTATACCTATACGGTCCTTTGTGGTTTTGTCATATGTTGTAATAAGTCTGCTTCAATTTTGAAGTATTAACAATGTATGTAAAGTATGGGTCGTTATATGGATAGTTTGTGTACTGTTGTTAAACCCCGATCCAGGGTGTGGATCAACATTTATATGAATTTTTTAATAGGACTATGTCTCATCTTGAGACTGAACCTCTTGGTTAAAACTACTGTGATAAGTTATTTTGTTTTATCTATATTGAATATTTCGCTGCTACGTACTTCAAATATAAATATATCTTAAAGTAACTATGATAGTTAAACTAGAAAGTGTTTATATCATTTGTTAGACAATAAGTTAGTTTCAAAAGTTAATTAATCTTCAGATTATGTTAACAATGAAATAATCAATCATTGAGAAAATAATTGAATCCTTTCAATCATTATAAATTCAGTACAGTTTAGTATACTATTCAATTTGAGGGAATTTTTAATAAATATCTTTTTAACAGAAATTTTAATTGTAACACAATTCACCATCCTCTTGAGTATCCACTCTAACCAAAATTCACCAATACCACAATTTTTTTTTGTTGAATTTCATGAACCCAAACAACCTCATGAAAAAAATTATATAGGTTATATCTACATAAAAAAGCAGTATCCTGTATATCAGAAGGTCAAAATCTCAACTAATGATTCCTTGATCTCAAGTCTATCATAGAGAAACCACAATCTCTTCTAAAATAGTCAATGAGATCATCAATATATAGAAGAGGATATATGTACATCATAGTCACATAGTTTATCATCAGGTGATCAATACACAAGATTAAGGTCTCATCATCATTCATTTAAATATTTAATGTATAACCCCATGGTGATATACTCATATGGATAAATCAAATATAAATAAAATTTTCTAGTTGTGTCCTGGGATTTTGATTCTCTCTTGGTGTGATTCTGTATTGTGTAATAGAAAATTTCTCTTCCACCGATAAGATATCAATCAAAAACTTCACATATATATCATGATGTAGCACATAAAAGTTCATAGGAAACAAAACTTGGTATGTATCCACTACAGGTAGAAATTCAACCTAATTAATACCTCAATCATCCAATAATAGACTATAAATCTGGTCAGTTATCTCCCCTAGTTGCTGATGATCTGGACTAGCACGACCCACAATCATATCCCACTATCCATTGCGAACATGATTTATGCTCTCAAGATATGTATATTTCATTATCCTATGGTAACATTCAATGATGGATAGATACATTACTAACCAATCCATACCTACAATTTATTCAAATAATGACATATCCAGAATGTAATGACACCATAGAAAATGATACTACCCAACCTGTTGAGAATACCCTTTTATAAGAATATGCATCGTTATGGTACTCCAAATGGTGTAATTATCGTCATAACCACACTAAAAAACCCCACATCAATATTCCATCCATTCACTAGTTGTAACTATATAAAATAATGTGATTCACCAACAAAATAAGTAACTATCTAGAATATAATCTATAGTAATAAAACTTATTACTATTTAAGATCTATCATTGATTTCTACTAGGGTGGGATGAATTCCAAGAAATTATCCTAATAAACTTTCATATTATTATATCTACGTACATATGATAAAACTCTCATATGATATAGAACCAATCTACTATGATGTACCACAAACACTAACTCTACATTAAGGGCCAGTACAACTCAGACTACCAAAATGATACAGTGAAGAAGTCCTCCTTTTAGTACCCTAGTTCTCAAATTCCAATCCATCACTACATATCAATCATGGGTTTCTATAGAACCTTTAAATATGTCCATCCTAACACAAACTCATCACTCTACCGGAGGTCGAGGATAATATATAGGAATGTGTCCCATCCAACCATGTTGGTGATAAAATACACATGTAAGATCCCAATTAACAAATCTTTACACGTGAACACCCTTCATTCCACTACCTTGGTCACATTACCCTAGTGATGGTTATTACTATTTCAAGATTTATATCATGATTTTTCTATAGAAACCACATGTTCTGCACTAGAATCATCTTTCATATTCACCTTGTAAATGAAATCCAGATCCACATGCTTTTCAAATTTCTTTAACTATGAAATGTTATCATGGGACATAATATCACATTTCATTTTGTCCTAGAAATTACTTTTCATAAATGACTCATCACATTCACATTTTTGAGAATAAAACCAAAATTCGTTAAGAAAACCATCACAGTCCATCAAATATATACCTCCTTGGGTCAACCTCATGAAATAAATTTACCTCTCATATCTCAGTGTCTCTGGGTAAAATTTCAAGAGGAAAATATATTATATGTATTTTTATACATTACCATCTTCCTACCCAGTCATATAATGATCATCCAACTATTTCTTTTCATATATTCACAATATATATACATCAAAATTAATAATATCATTGAAGGAGTCTCTAAATGGACATGTATAATCTGGATGGAATCAATATTGAAATATTCTACCTTAGGTTCACCCTCTCTGATGAAATATGGAGAGTGTTCTAACTGAAACATCCATGTAAATTATGTCATACCATAAAAGACCCACTCTTTGTCTCTTTCCATATAATACTTGATGTGACAAATGTTCTCACGGAACATCTCTCTGGCTATTTCATCCAACACTATCTGTGCATTAGGTTCAATTCTTGGAGGATCGTTTATATCCATATCATACTGTCTTAATATCAATAAACATTATCATCATGGTCTATCAGTAAAAATACAAGATCACACATTATATCACATTTCAAAACGTTAACACATTTAATTACTTGAATTCACAAAAATCAAAAAAACTCATCATCGATTTCCCACCACATGGTCAAAAATGAGGCAATAACTCTACCATTAACCATCATACAACTACATCCTGGTAAAATGGGGTAGACACACTATAATTTTCCAGTTTTCCTTTAAACACCCAATAATTCACATTTTTCATAATTTTACAACATTCATTTCCATATGAAGACCCATTTTTGTTCAATTACCTATGTAATGAAAAACATTCCAATTTCAACAAAATACTTAAATATTGACATACTGTGTGTTACTAATCAATATTAATGTCGCAATAACTTCTATATCCATAGAATGATACATGCATACTCAACTCTCATTCCATACCAGTCCACAATTCAATTCTCATAAAATCTTAGAAAAAATGACATCACAAAAAAAGTACATCACTCAATGCGAAATAGCAAAAAAATGTAAAAAACATGGCAATAAAAATAATTCACTCAATCGAGCATGGGTTTCCCCATGTACATGTAATTTATAAAAAAATCATGATTTCATATAGATGGCCACACACTTCGTAGTCTCCTCATTACATTTCAAATATTGTAAAACAAAATAAAATAAAATAAATCCACATTTTTATACTATAATGTAATGTCCTTTCCTAGGTTCCACATACTGAGGAATGAAAAAAATAGGTTACGTGACCACATGCATTCCTCCCAGTAATCTAGAGCATTCTGAAAACCACTGAGGGTTTAATATATATAACATGAGGTGACAATAACCATAGTATGAAAGTAGGAAAAGAATCCAAAATAAATAAAATTACCAAATAATAAAACAATTAACCAGACGAAACTAGTATCACATGATGAACAAAAATGGAATTGAGTATCTATTCCAGAACAACAGATATGATATGCCAATTTCATGTCAAGTGAAATGTGAAAAACAAAAATAATGACACATTGACACTTCCATGAATGTCTTAACACCATGTCTAGTTAACTCATCCATGATACAACCCGACCCATCCAACTAACATTGGGCTCTTTCCCATATCATTTCCTAGAAATATGAAGTATATTCAATTACAGATCCAGTGACCCAAGTAGGGTGTGAGTACAACTCTGTAGTCCACAAAAAATGGTCTATAATGTAATATCAAGTAAATAATAGAGTTTTATTTTTTATAAAGAATAAAGTGTGAGGAATAAAGTATACCATTATCATATTTCCTTATATAATAATGAATCACATATTTTCTTGGGTTCATGAGTTTTTCCATATTATCAATACCCTCTTTGACATGTTCTTATGTCGAAGTTACCCCATAGGATATCACATATCAGAATATCTCGTTTATCATTAAATATTTCAAATAAAATCAAAACAAGGTCAATTGGAACAATAGTTCTATAGAAATATCATGGATTTAGATCATCATTTCTAACACACAGTTAGTATATATAGTCTCTGTCCCTATCCCACACCTTAGTATCACATAGTTATTTGGAGCCTCAGTCCCTATACCATAATCACTATCTTATATGGGTATTTGGTGACTAAATTACTTTCCCACAACCCAATATAAATATTTTATATTTAGAGCCTCAACCCCTATCCCACAGTCACAATCTCACATAGTATTTAGAGCCTCAGTCCTTGTCCCACACAACAATATCACATGTATTAGAAATATTAAAAATATCACAATATCAAATAATTCCTAATTTTATTTGCATCTAGGTTATTCATCATTAAAAATCTCATCAAAAATTATAGTTTAAGTGATCTATGTCAATTTATCTGAATATTATTAAATATTTATCTCAATCACATTAGATAGAATGAATAAAAAAGTATTAAAAATTTAAAAAAAATTAACCATATATTAAATTAAGGATTCATCGTTAAGCTAAATATCCCTTTTTATTCCCATTAATTGACTAATTAAAATATCATTTAATCAATCAATTCAAATATCCCATCAGTGGAATAATTATACAATCCCATTAATCAGTCACTCTAATATACTAGAATTCAGACATTTCATATTCACAATAAAAAAATAATGTTTCCATATTTCTACTTATTTTTTAATCACGTTGAAAATCAATTTAATGAATTATATAATTCTATAAAATCATCAATAAATTATTTTACTAAATTCAAGAATTGATTTCAAAATTAGGTAGTGTGAAATGACACAAAGCATATATGAAACTAGAATTAATGACTAAGTGAATTTAATTTGAACCACAAAATTCCTTGTAATTGACATGCACCGTCGAATGGAAATCGCATATTAATTTTGAAACAGCAAGATCCAAACAGATAATTAGAACTGGATCCAAAACCAAGATCTAATATCAAATATATTTGATCCATGAAATCCTAGAAGATGATCCATTACCAATATGGTATAATAGAATGAAAATTGTTGAGATATTATTGGGGGAGAGGGAGAAAACTAATCGGGATGTGATCCATTATTAGGAGGGGTGCATGTGATAAAATATAATATTTTATTCATCCGAAAATGAGTTTAGAAGACCTTGGAATCTATCTAGAAGCCTCCAAAAATGAAAAGAATATCACATGTTATATTTGGGTCAAATTATGTTGATGTCTGCGGTGTTTGGTAATTTTTAATGTCATTTTATGGGGGTCAAATTTTCCACACACACGTTTTCCAGAATGGGGCACACACTTTTCCCTAACTGTGTGCCTCCTATTAGGGGGACAAATAGTTACTACAAGGAGGTTTCAAGTATTTAAAAACTATGTTATAACTGTGTTAATCCCCTTTTTTGGGTTTACAATGTTTTATATCCAGATAACTTGGTTTGGAAATACATAGTACCACCCATGAGCGTTCCCTCTTCCTTCAATTTTTTTTCCAATTTCTCCAAAAACAACCAAATATAAAACCCAATAAACAAACAATAAAAAAAATATAATAGTGTACCTATAAATGATCTCCACATATCACCAAAAATAGTTTTGATCTCACATATTTCACATTCCCATTTTATCATATTGAAATTATATGAATTGCACACGGCTAAAATAGATATTTGACTCCCCAAATTTCTAATACCCACAATAACCATATCCCATTGAAAAAACTCCAAGATGATATAGATCATGAATAATACATGACTACAAAAAATGGAGTTTTAGAACATTGATATGTAATAATATATCTTTACCTATGGTCCCCAATAACACATCCTCTATATTCCCAAAATATTGAAAAAAAATTATTTTGAAGGGTGATGAAAAGACATGGACCTTATAAGAATTCCAATTTAAGAAATCATTCATCTATTAAAAACTAGTGTCAGTATCCTAAAAATAAAACTAATAGAAATATCATAATAACTTTTAAAATATTATTTTCATGTGATGCATCCAGTAAATTTATGATATTAATTTACTAGATTCTTAATAATGATATATTAATTTTCATTCTCCTTGTCTATCATTTTTTATGGTTGTTATCTAATGTACCCTTTGTACTTACCAATGTACAACTTGATTTATTATTAAAATATATGGTACAATGTTTGTAAAAATTAATAGAAAACATTGGTTAATAAATAATGTGTACTAATTTGTTTGATGATATGATTCACCCCAATTGAGTATGAATATAGATATTTCTTATTAGAATAAAGTTAATGATAAATCAAAAATGTGTTCAATAAAAAATATTTATAGTATTGATCCTATAATTATATTTATATCAAAATAATTAATGTTTGAAATATCAATTAATGTAGAAGATAATTTTCAAATCATTGGACATCATATTATGATAAAATAGAGAAATTATGGAAAACCATATTGACAATATTTAGCCTTTATATTTTATTTCTCATTGTGTTCAAACATAATTTATAAATTAGGTGATACAAAATACATTATGTTTCAATGAATTCAAATAAGATAGATATTTTTTTGTCAACTATTAATGATTAATATGGTATGAAAGGAGATATTTATTACTATTGTGATATCATGGGATTCAATGCTATAATAATTTCTTTCAAAGAATATAATATTTTATATATAATACACACTTTTATATTCCTAATGTTTCTTATCCAACAATATGATAATCCATTCAAAAAATTACTCATTAATCAAGGGACTCATAAATTATTATTGGATTATATAAGTCTCCAATGTAAATTTAATTCAAGAATTATTTTATATGTTCACCCAACCTGAAAAATATGTCCCAATATAATAGTGGGAAACAAAGATGTATCATATTATTATAAATTATGATACTTATTAAATATAAAATTTTTGAGTTTGAAAATTTTACAACCTTCATTCAAAAATATTGATCATGTAAAATGGTATCTAACTTAAAAATAAATATTATGCACTAAAATCCAGTGGTGAAACTATTAAATATATTTTGGTTCTATTTTGACATGATCTGTTTATTATTGACACAACCTTTACATGATTGAGTAAATTTAAAAAACATACCAAAAAAATGAATACTAATAATAGATTATGTTGATTAAGAAATTAATGTTATAAAATGGTTTTGAATCACAAAAGTTCTCCCTCTAAAAAATTATTGTATATCCATGACATATTTATCAATATTTATGAATAATAGTTAATTATTATCTAATTAGGACATAAATAATGTCATCAATATTACAAATAGGAAAATTCTTCCAGTATTTGTTGAAATTGAGAAATTATTATGAGGAATATGTTATAATATTTACCAATTTAGTTTATTTTTATAGTTATATAATTATTATAATTAAATAGTTTTACGTTATATGATATAAATATTTTTAAAGTTTATTTTTATAAATAATTAAAAATAGATTTTCTTCCAAAATATATGTGACATCTGGAATTGTCATTTGAAATGAGACATCTACAGTAGTATCCATGCCTTTGAAAAAAATGTTAATTTATTGAATTTTTTATAACATTCCAAACATAGCTTCCAAAATAGATTATGAATATTAGTCAAATTATTTTGGTGGAATCATGTGATGGAATATGAGGATGGGGAAATCATATAATTAATGAATTTAAAATTATAAAATATATAATATAATAATATCAAATGTGATAAAAAAAATAACAATTGTAAATGGAAATAGATATCATAAACAAATAAATTATTATATGATTTTATGGTTCATTGTTCATTATTTTTCATTATTATTCGTTTCACCAATATTATTCATTTACGGAAAGAAATTCATTTTAGATAAATTATTTGAGAATTTGGGTGGATTATAATATAGAATCTATACTATTGTAATTATTATTTGATAATGATTCCACTTTTAAACCATACATTTACATTCCATGTGATGGTATTTAATCATAATAATTTTATAGAAATCAATTAATTATTACCCATAAAATATGTTCAATGATAATAAATTAGTAAATGCACATCAGCTAATGTTGATTTATTTTGAACCAAAAATTTAAAATCATTATGAATATGAACATTATACTAAATAATAATTGTACATGTATCCTGTTAATTATTAGAATAATATATATAAGTAATATATATATATATATATGTAGTTTTGTGCATGTATTATGTGGCCTATAAATTGTCAAATCATTATGTTAATAATATCAGTATGTGTAACAAAAATTATTACCATGGGTAATACAATAGATATGTATGGTTTCACTCATTCTCATTATCTATATAATTTTTATTATAAATTATATTTCCCTATTATCAAAGTATAATAAATTTAAATTAATCGAACTTTATGATTCCCTCAATATGTGGCACCTCCAGGACATCTCATCAAATGGTAATCCATATTGTTAATGTTTACCCCAAAAAATATTTTAAAAATTGTTGTGATCACTCTACTTACACTTCACAATTGAATTATGCATGTGTATCGAAATATAGCATTAAATAATATTTTTTGAAAGTTAAAATAAAATGAATGAAAATATTAGATTTGACCAATACATACTAATGTTTTTATGAATGTGAATTTGATATCTGATTTAATATACATATATATATTATTATTACATTTATGTATTTTATGCATTAAATAATAATTCAATATCATTTAAGATAATCAATTATATATCATACATATGTTTCATTTTAATTTTAAAATATTTTGTGACTAATATTTCTAAAATAAGTGGGTTTTGTTAATGATGATAATCTATGATCCATGAGACAGAAGTCATGATTAATAAATGTTCATAGTAGTGAACATTGTGTTAGAACAAGAAAATGTGATGAAATTGAGACTAGTTCACAGATTTATAGGTAAATGATTCATAATATGAATATATGTTTGCATGTTTTACATTAAACTATATATAATTTTCTATGATTTAATCCATGAAACATTTTCCCTATATAACCATATATTATGAGGAGATAAAAATATTACCATGAGGTATAATGGAATGCGAATTGTTTTATTAAATATTTGTTGGACAATTTTTAAAAAATTATCAATAAAAAATTATAATTATCTTGTGGCATTATATAAATAAATCATTATTCCTAACTTATATAAAGCTGGAAATTTTTTCATGAAATAATTCAAGTTATTATGGTTTATCACAGTTTTGGGTAAAATTTTTAACGAAATTTAATAATTTTCCTTCAAATTTATTGAATGTGTTTAAAATAAAGTATATTGTCTATGTAATTTTATAAGAAAATTATTTAGTTAATGTCTTATGTTCCTATAAAATAGTTTTCCAAAGAATATAAATTATATTATTTGAATACATCAAACCTTATGTTGAATATGAAGAATTTGTATATTGAGAGGTAATATGAATAAAGTGATCGTTTAAATGTTATTGAATACCTAATGTAAAACTATTTATAATTATATTTTTTTAACGTTCTGAATGATTAATGAAATAATTTTTTTTAAAAAAAGATATGTTTTAAATAATGTCCATTATTCATAATCCTATGATGATTTATATTATTGTTGATTTAGTGAGTTGGGAACCAACTGAAGAAATATTATTTTTATTGAATTGATTTTATTTATGTTTCATAGATAATTTTATAAGATCATATTATGATTGTTAAAAAATGATAATATCTTACTTGTGTTACTCAACTCATTAAAAAGAATTAAGAGGACATAAAAATTGAAATAATATTTTATATTCGTATGGTGATCAAAACTATAGAAGAAAACATAATACTGTAGTTAATTTGAAACAAATAATAAACTTCTCTTTTATTAATACCCATACTAATGATTTAAAAAATAAATTTATTATTTTTTGAAATATATTTTAATTATAGAAATTTACTTCAATGAAACTAAATTATATTTATTATATTGATAGTATACATCCTAAAAATAATTAATTATGAAATAAATAAAATTTAATATGGGATTAAAAATTTAATAAGATAATATATATTATGTTAATTCTTATAACTTTACAATATTATTATTATTAGTTTTTTTGATTCAACATCCCTATGGATTATATATCATGTTTGAGAATAGTTTCTATGATCCTTGAATCAATAAAATTGTATTTTTATTTTTTTAATAATTTAATGAATCATAATTTTTAAAAATATATAAAAGTCAATATATTATGATCTTGATACAAGGAATGGTTTTGTAAATTAATTACACAATTTAAAGTAGTTATGTAAAAAAATGGTTTCATATAAAAAAATATAATAAGTTCAAATTATATCAAGGTGATGTATTTTTAATCTTATAGTTTTATGGTCTCCCATTGAATTTTTTATTAATAACTACACAACTACTCTATGAATTTATTGTGAAATAATGTTTCATAAATAAGTAATAAAAAATATTTGAATATAGTTGGATTGATAATGATTCAAAATGGAAGACTACCAATATTTTGAAATAATTTCTTTAAAATTGTAATATATAAACTAAATTATAATATATATATATATATGACTATACAAAAATATAATTTGAGAAATAGATTTACAATTTTTCTAATTTGGTCTTTTAATGACTAAGTAGTATTAGTTGAATGTAATGTATTAATATTCCACAAAAAAGAAAACGTTTACATATAGAAAAATTAAATAATGGGTTATTAGTTCTATGAGTTTATAATTTCATATTTCTATAGTCTGATATAATTTTTTTCTATAAAATCAGATTTATTGTAACAACATTAGTTAGAGTAATCAAGAAAATTTATTTTATTACAGATAATAACAAAATTTTTGTGAGATTAATTTGTTATTTCCAAAAGTGGATAACTAAAATAAAATAAGTTACTATATGAATTAATATTATTTATCAAGAAATTGAAATCTTTAACATGATAGTTATGACTTCTCTTATGAAATGTAAATGAAATTATCACCATTAATGATTCAATCATCTATACATGGTGCACAATTTCTTTATATTCTATGAATTTTTTTCTCCATTATGGATGATATAAAATTTTTTAATAATAAAAATATTTATAATTTCAATAATTTTATAAAATGGGTCAAACCCATGTAATGGTAAATTAGTATTTAAGAGAATGCTTGAAAAGTAATGTATATTTATACCGTTACTACATGATTAATTGTATGTGGTTTCATGGAAATTATTGGAATTCAATAATTACTAGTTTATTTCTCTCATTTTCATAATTAATTTCATTATAATTATTCACTGCATTTGAATATTATATGATTACACTATAAATAAAATTAAAATTAAAATAGTGTTCCTTAATGGGAACATCCTCACGGGTGTGTATGTGATAAAATATGAGAGAATTTTTGACCTTGAATACTTTGAAATGGTATATAAGGAACAAAGATCAAATTTTTAACTCAATAATGATTCTTTATTTTTAATTATATTCTATATTTTGAAATATATGTGTTTTGATTTATTAAAAATGATGAAATTATGCTTCAAAAATAATGTTAGGAGAGATTTGATTTTATAAATTATTGATTATAATATACTCAAGAAATATATCACCCATCATTGGTGTGGTGGTTTTTAGGAATAGAGAAACAAATATTCTTAGACTAGGTCTACGTATAAACATTTTAATTTTAATTATTCCTCATAGAATAAAATAATATAACATTTTTACAATGCCTAAATATATTGTATTTTTTTCTAAAACAATTAGATTCCAATCCAATTCATATGATAGTTGATAAAACACTATCATAACTAAAAAAACTTTAAATTAGAAAATATGTATATAATCATGTATATGTGGTATGAAAACAATTTTTATGGTTTTTAGTGATATAAAATTTCATAAAGACTATGATATTTGATATTATATTTTGGGTTTTGATTTTTTTTCAAAGGTATTAGTTGTTAGTTATGAGAGTTATTAAAAATCAATGATATTAAATTCAGTAATCAAATAATAATAAATTATCCTGATAATGAAAGATCACATTGTTCTATCACTTGATTAAGAACATGAATATAACCATTGGTAGAAGCATATAACTAAATGAATATAAATAATTTTTTAAATATGGAACATGGTAATGTATGCATTTTCAATAAATATATTGTAGAATATATTCTATGCAAAACACTGATTATGTATATGTTTTAGAGTTATGTATGGTTTATATAAATAAGATTCATTAGTTGTTCTTTTTGAACATATTCTATGAGATACTTGGTTGATTGGATCTCTAATATAGGGGGATATGTGGGAATTCATTAAAAAGAGACCTTCCAAAGGTTTATTATATGGGATGATAATTTCATGTAGAAAATATTTTATAAATATAAAGTCTTACTTTTTCATGAAATTGTGTTCTATTTAATTCACACATTATATTTTGATGATTATACTCATGATGTCTTTTTGTATTCCAAAATCATTAAGAGAACTAATTATTATATAATAACAATATGGATTTAAGTTCAACGTTAATGGTTTCATTGTAATTCATTTTTATCATACGATTCCATTTTAATATTGTAAATAATAATAAATAATTATATAACATTATATGGGATATAGACAACAATTGCTACTAATGAATGGTTGTATTCTAATTTTCATGAGAATGAGTTATCTAATTTTGACTATTTAGAACCTATATTTGTATTATTCAATTATTGACAACCCTACTTTCAAAATGAATTCTTTTAATTGTCCCATTGAGTATACATATATTTTTTTTAAAAGAAATGAATAATTTTTTATTGTAATGATAAACTAATAAAACTTTTCATTGAGATTGGAATATTAATTTCCTTATATGGTGGTGTAGTGTAATTTTTTAGGAATTATCAGATATTATATTCATTGAGCTAAATTATTTTAAAATTATAAAAATTATTTAAATAATTATTTACAACTCAAAAAACATCATTTATTAATATTATAGATATTCTTCATTTAAACCCTCAAACTATATCCTATTACCATTATAGGGAAAACTACAAGGGTTTAGCATATCTTTTAGAAAATGTTTCATAATTAAAAAAAAATAGGATTGTTCGATGAAGAGACTCAAATTATTTGTAAAATAAATACCTTTGAATTCAAATCATAATCAATTTACAGTATAACTCAAATTTTGAAATTTTTTTAAGAAATGATAATTTTTTGAAAAAAATATTATTATTATCAGGGAATAAAATAAATCATTATGAATATTTGATTATATTTTGTATTTAAATTTACATATAATATAATTTTTCTCTATGATATAAAGGATTAAGAATATTATTTTTTAATATATGTTGATATATTCAAAATTATTTCTTATGAAGTTTCAAATATTATAAATGATTATAAATTATGAATTAAAGTTTTAGTGATATGTTATATATATTCATATCTTAAAAAAAAATTACGAATTATTTGAAATTATAGTGATCTATATTAAAAATGAACTATAATTATATATATATATTATACAAATAAAATCAAATAATAAAAAATGGAATAATGTGAACAAAAAATTGAAAAAAATTTATGAGATATTTTTTTCAATACTATTATTTCTCACATATATTGAGTAGAAATTTATTTTATTCCATTATTAAAACATCAATATTTATTGTCCTCTTGAAGAACCAATATTGTTTGAAACATCAATGAATTTGGATGTGTTCTCTATCTATATTACTATCATGGGCCTCACTAATTATCTAATGGCGGTGAAGGCATTGTGAAACATGATGATGAAATTAATAACATCCAAATAATTATCAAATGTAACTAAATGATTCACACATACCATTATATTACCTAAATAAAATGATCTTTATTGAATAAATCTTACAATTTTATTATAGAATGAGGAGATGATCTACAATGACATGTCAGCATATGGGGGAGTGAGTGGAACACATCATTTTGTGTGGACTACATGAGAATAAACCATATTATATTATGATTGAACAACTATATATGAAGGGGTGAATATGGTTGTTGCTGATGTGACTCCGTAATAATTTCTTTGATCATATATTTCTAATACAAGATTGAGGAAAAGGTTTAATATGGTCCACTGAGTATATATTTGTTCATAAGAATTCTAAAATGTTCAACATTGTTATACTAGAACTATATAATTTCTGGGGGTTTGTGTAAGAATATTGATTTACATTAAAAATTTATTTTGAATCCTTTTGACCTCCAAAAAAATTAAATCATTTTTCGTAACCTTTATGTTAAATAATGAACTATGTTTTATCAAATAGGACTTGTACTTTCATGCTTACTTATTCATGTTTCCAAAATTGATGAAATTATTCAGTAAGGTGATAGAGAATTAAGATAATTTCACTTTTAATTATAATATAAATTCTATAATCAATCATTAATTCACAACTAATTACTAATAGAAAATAATTGAATTATAAATTAAATTATTAATAACTTTATTAGAATATGTAACTATATTGAAGATTATATCAAAAAATGTAGATTACATTAATATTATATAATAATATTATAAAGGCATGAATTAATCATTAAGGATATTATTTGCCAAAAATTATGATAAAAAATACCAATCATTGATTATAGAAATATTTTTTAATTAATGTGAATCAAAAGATGTGGGATTGAATTGTCCAAAAATATATTATATTTATTTATGAAGATTCTGTAGATAGAATTTTTTATAATGATAATATATAGAAAAATATCACATATAAGAGAAAATAAAGATTCTCTATGAATAATATCAATGATGTGAACATATGATTCATAATGAGAATTTTATTTTAGGATATGAGAATCTATGAATTCGTAAAAAGTGAACATCATATTGAGATGATGTCTCATTACTATCTAAAAATTATATTATAATTTTTTGAGAATTTTAATGATATTTATAAATTATACAGGTAAAAATATTTCCAATGGTGATGTTACAAATAAATAAAGGGTGAAATTTATTTTCTTGTAATATGTAGTGTTCCCCCTAGATGGTACAAAACGTTGCCTCAAGATAGTGGGCCATAACACCTCAAGCGTGACACATAGAACTCTACAACTGTAGACCAGTAGTGAGTCACTAGGGTTTCTCAATGGGGAGGATACTACCTCATTGATCTTAGTGCAGTGCATCAATATATAATTAAAAGGAACAAATATGACAACTCTATATGATCGGACCCACTGACTGCCATAGCGGAAGCGCTTTCAAAAAACATATAGAAGAGTAACGATTTTAATAAATCATAAAAGATAAAAAAAATTAATGGAAGATGAATAAAAATCCAATACAAAGAGATGATGATTCTGTAATATGTTTACAATAATGAGTATGTGGGGAATATGGGATACATTTATATACCTCATTCTATATAAAAAAATAAAAAAAACATATACAACTATAATATTGAGAATTGACTTTGTCCTTACCCCATACTACATTATAAATCTGTAATAAATCATCTGAAGATATACATTTCTCAATATCTATCCATAACACCATAAAGTCATCATTGGTACCAAAGGAGGATCCAGTAGTGAGTGAGATAAAATACAAGTTTTACACCACCATTAGTGTCTATATAAATCCATATCCTTAATTATTAAATGTATAGTGTTACTTAATAATAAATTACAATAGAAATAAAAAAGTAAAAAAACTATGTGGGTTCTTATAGCACAACCATCTAATTTTACCTGCTTCAGACTAATATAGTGAGTCCAAACCAAGAAAACATGTGAAGTTAAATTGTGTGATAAATCAATTAAAAAGATATATTGTCACTAAAAATGTGATTGGGCTTGGTGAACACATCAATAAACCACCAAACCCAAAATATCATTTCCTCAATTAGTTCATTCACTTTATTTTTAACTCAATTCAACCATTTTTATAACAATATAGAGAGTCATACTCATCCTATACATAGAAACTCTAAAATAATTCTATATGTCACTCTAGGAGATCAGTATGAGTCCATTTAATAGATAACCCATCCTTGGTGAACCAATAGTGAAGTCCTAAGTGTCACTCCAGGAATGGTGTGAAGGCAACATGAACTAAACCATCAGTCCATCCCTGATATTGCAAAGTGGGGATTGAGACTTTCTAATGGAATGGTAATACCATCTTTCCATCAAGTCCATCTACATGGTCTCCCATAGGGAACTAGTGTTAGTCTTCAAGAGGTAAAAATATGTGACACAGAACAATGTTCTCCCAGGAATAACTAGTTTTGACCCTATCTTGTATACAAGATTCAACAATTTCTATCTATGGAAAAATGAGCCCATTCATGAGGTCCTTAAATCAGACATCTTGAATCACCCTCAACACTATGGTGAAGGAGATTTAATCAAAAATGTATCTCAAAACATTAATATTTGTCATGGAATTTTCATTGGGCAGTCCATTTATGTCATAAGGCATGATTTACATGGCCAAATGACTTGTTCAGTCCAATTAGGTCAATTTAATTCATTATCTAAATGGACTATATATAAGTAAACACACCTCATGTGTGTTTCTAACAGTATATATTAAGGTTATTAAGCCCCAAAGGGGGAGCACACACATTGCGGTGGAAAAATTCAATGTGATCAACCTAAGGGATTGTTTTTCCACTAGTTCGGGATTTAATGAAAAATATATGGAATTATAATAAATTTAATTAGAAATGATGAGGTATTACTGGGAAGGTATATTTATCATCACATCAGTTAACTTTACATAATTAAATAAAAAATGGGAATGAACCTAAACCACCTTCCTTACACTTGTTGAAAAACCCTTGTCCAATTTCATCCTTTGATACGATCTTTAATGGAATAAAACAAAGAAACCAACCAATGTCCTAAAATGGGGAAAATTAAATTTCACTAAAATAGAACAACAAATGATATAAGAAAGAGAAATTTTATGGGATAGTATTAATGATTATACATGTTGCTCGGTGATGTATCTAACGTTAAGATAAATAGATAATGAATAGAATATATTTATTAATCCAGAATCTTTTCCTAAAGAGAGATACATTTTGAGGAGTCCCCTAGGAAGAGAAGTAATGAGATGAAGAATTTTTTTAAAAGAATAATGAGGATAAAATGATCAATTCAACCTCATAGGAAGAGGCACACAGTTAGACCACACTGTTTGAAAAATCATTTTCCAATAGGGAACCGAGCCATTTTTCAAGAGGACCATCATATTAGTTATGATTATGGTTTTGTTAATCATGTGATTCTAGTACAAAATGTATCGATTAAAAACTATTGGTGGCCTAAACAGTCACGCACCAAGGTCTGCACTGTTTTAGGAAAAATCTGTGGCCCTAGAACCCAATTTTCTAAACGAAAGGTGTTATTGAAACCATTCTAGAAGGGAAAAATTGTTTATATTAATCGTGAATTCTGACATATTTTGTCAATTTTTTGGGGTTCATGCTTTGAATAACCATTAGAATCCCATGGGAACACCATGAATCCCATATGTAACATTACTTTTATCATACAAAAAAAGATAAGCTAACATAAAATTGTATATAACCTTGGGAAAATCATGGATGTTACAACCTATCCCCTATAATATAATTGTCCCTATGTTTCTCTTCTCAAGGTGGTGGAATATCCTCATCAAAGAGTTCCATGCACTGTTCATGGAAAATAGCCTCCCCTTCCAAGTTATCGTCTTGTATACATTAGTGACACCATTACACCTCGATGATATGAAGTGTCCTTCCCCGTGTATCATGTATGCTCCTATCAGTGATATGTATCTCATTCTCCCTAGACAACACCTCGGCCTCCATCCGTATATTCTCAAATTCAATTGAATGGGACAAGTCTCAATTGTATGATCGTTGCTATGATACATGTAAAACATCATTAATGGGATTGTACCACTAAGATAACTAGATTTATATGATACTAGCTCAACTCCACCTACTATATCAGAAGGTCTAACATATTAGGTCTAAGCATTCCCTACCCTTTTATTTTTCTATGAAGTAGTATATGTGATACACACATAAATACACGATGTCCCACCATTATCTCATGACATCTAGGGTGATGATCGATATAAGGGTTTTTCTTAAAAAGTGATGTATCCATACTCTATGGGATCAACTAGAATTTCAATGAAGTATACTAAAAAATTCAATGGCTCAGTAGGGCTACCTCACCTACCAATAGCCACCATATAGGTGAAAAACATTGCCAATAATATAGGTCCTCATACTAAGACTTTTGAATTATTGTTGAACTGATGTTTCTGTAAAAAAACTCAAAAAGAGGTTTATGATTTTCCGACGAACCCCTGAAATAGAGAATACATGATCAAACCATATCTTCAAATAACTGTGTTGTTTTCATAGACTTTCCTTCAATCTGAGGTCGATATTATGTACTAAATATAACCTATTCACCTGGTAACCATTAGGACCCTTTCCATAACAGTTATTTAAATAGATATTCTTAGTTTGATACTATCGAATAAGTAACACAATGAAGGCATACTATTTATTGCATGTAATTATTCCCGAGATCATCAATAATTATGGTCTCCTGGATCTGTAGGAAGTGTGAATCCTTGGTCAAACTATATAATATCACCCATATTGCATCACTGCTTCAAGGGGATCTTATAAGTCACTTAATAAAATCCATGATGGCATCGTTCCATATACACTCAGGAATGGAGAGAGGTTGTCAAAGTCTAGCAGGTCTCGAGTTCTCTTACTTCACCAACTGAAAATTGGAGTACCTAGTGATAAATCAACATATTTTCTTATTAACATCTAGACAATAATAATGATATCATATGGCTTCATTCATTTTTGAGGGACCACGGTGAACCTCCCAAACAGTGTCGTCAGATTCCTTAATAGAATATTCATGTACATCTAAAGTAACCCATTAAAACCCAACAAATATTAGGGAATAATCCCCATCAACAATCCATTATGGAAGTTCATTATCACCAGTGAAATTATCGTTGAAGACAACACCCTCATAATTTGAATGCTTCCTCAACTAAATGCACTCTAGAATGTAGTATTTCACCACTAGAGAAACTAGATATGTCATACTGTGTTGTTCCATAACCTCAAGGTGAATTTTAGAAAATAGATCCATCAACTTCCACTCATTTATTTTCTCCTTGAGTGATTTAGAATGAGTCTTTCAGATCAAGTCATCGACTATAGAATTTAAAATTCTGGGAATCTAAGCATGCTCAATATCGAAAGATTGTATGTATTCCAGCCATCATTTTGACCTCAGATTCATGAATCAATGTGTGTAGATGTACTTGAGACTTTTATGATTTGTGTAAATAATGATCAATCAACCAAAATTTAGTTCATCCAATAGCATAGATAATGAAGAAAAAAATCTAGCTCAAGGTCAAGTATAAGTTATGTTCTTTCACAAGGAGTTTGCTAGAGTGAACCATATTCTACTACCCAATAAATCTACCTCAAGAACATTCTGAAGATAAAATTCTGAATCATCATAATAAAAATTATATCATTTCATAACTCTAGAAAATTATAGAACAACACTAAATCCAATATTCTAATAAACTAATGAATGGATTCCACACAATCTTTAGTCCATTTTAATTTCACAACCTTATCTATAAACCCAATAATTAGTTATTCCAAGCATGATATGTTCTAGATGAATAACCTATAATTTCTAGATATACTTAATAATCTATGTATGTCAATCATAGGTTTAGGCTTCTCCCTTGAAACATTGGTTCTCACATTCTATAGGTCAACTGATATGCCCAACTCAGATATGATATGAACCAAGAAATAAACCTCGTTGATCCAAAAGTGGAATTTTCAGATCCTCTCACATAACTGGTTCTTACTCAATGTATTCATCATGATATATAGATGGTTTTTCATGGTCATGTCATGTGTGAGAATACACTAGGATATCACCTATGAAGTCTATCACAAATGGATCGTGTTACAGGTTGAAAATCCGATTCATAAGAACCATGAATACTGATGATGTGTTTTTCGGAATAAAAACATAACTAGATACCTTTATAAGATATACCTACTCCAAAAGGATATGCCAGGTATGTCTAATTTCATCACCAATGAAATACGGTAACCTGAATAAAAATCAATCATTGAGAAAATAGTTATTCCATGGAGTCGTTTTAAAAAGTTGTCTACACGACGAAGTGGATACCATTTATTCACTATAGGCTGGTTCAATAAATTGTGATCTATTAACAATCTATTCTTCCTATACAAATTTTTTTAAAAAGGAATGGTGAACCCCATTTCAATGTTTTGGTATGGAAATACCCATGTCCTCATGATTTTGAAGCTGCTTCTTGTGTTCTTGTATCTCTATGCGTATCATCCTATATGGAGGAATGGACACAAGTTCTACTCCTAACACAAGATAAATAGAGAATTCTTCCTATCTCTCAATGGGTAATATAGAGAAATATTCTGGAAAGAAATCCAGAAATGATCAATAATAGGTAGAGATCCCATGATAATTATTTCCCGATTTCTGTAAAGAGACTATTCACTTGGGCTATCACTCTTACAAGCCCAGTATTCTGGGTTTTTTTAACATTCATATATATCCCACATGGCATTATAAATATATGTTCATTCCATGGGTGATATGAATGTCACCTAGTAGTGATAACAATCATCATGTGCTCGATATGTCATAAGAATGTACATAATGAGATTGCCATTGAAGATGATCATTTCGAGGATGATGAAACTCAAATGGAAATGGTACCCATCTTTTTCAAGGTGGTACTTTTTGTAGTGGATTATACCTTTTTCCTAAATAATAGTGGCATGTCTACACTCATAATTCCAATGGAGTACTTTATCAATAAGAAAATACATTACATAGTTGCACCATATAGAAAAGTGTGTAATGTACTGATATAAAATAATGTAGATACTAAAGATGTCACAACCCGTCCAAGTGGGGCCCACGTCATGACTCCCCAAGCCTGCCTCCAATAGGCCAAGGGCTGGTGACTAGCACCGAGTAGGCATATCACTACCACGGGAGGCATTGCCAAAGTACCTGTACACATGCACACATCTCGAAGCCCAAAAATGATGAAATGTAAAAACCAATAAGGAAAAAGAATGCAGGCATACAACTAAACCCAACCAACAGATTACGATGAAAGGTAGAGTACTGTAAATTTAAACCCGGCAAAAAATAGATGCCCACTAAAAATGAGAGTCTGAAAACTACATAGTCCAACCTGTAAGAAATAAAGGTACTGGGACTGCCGCTCGTAGCCGTAAGAATGTCTTGGACTGTAGGGAACTCAGAAGGCTTGGTTCTGTCATGTTCTGCCCTGGTCTCTGTCAAAAGGCTGCTCGTCTGCACAAGACACCAGACGTGCGGGAAAATCCCATGCAGGGGTGAGTATAACAATACTCAGTAGAGGACCTTGAAAACCACAAAGTAGTACACAAAGAAAAGGTACATTCATCTATGCACAGTATTTTTCTACAGAACATATAGAACAAACCATATATACTCAAAACCCATACCCGTATTGTAGATACAAGTCACACAACCGCATACCCCTGTAAGCGATTCTGTTTGAAGATTCAGTGATGCACTCGATCTAGGAGAACACACTCCACGAGTCTTATAGCTCTGATGACGTCCGTCCGAGAAGTGTTGATCGTCGAGAACCGTCATGAGAGTTTTCTACACTCATTAAGGTAGACAGACTCTTGATTGGAAAGGATCAGTAGATATATTCACTCATTACGGGAGACACACACTTTAGTGGGAAAGATCACGATACAAAGATGAGGATCACTTCCAGGGCCATGGAGGATATCGTGACTCATCTGGATTCACCAGTTAGGTGATACAATAGTTAGGTAGAGGATCAACGCCCGGTGAGGTTGGTCACGTCGATGCTTGACTCTACCTAGGGTCACGAATGGATAGAGGATCTCGATCCGGTCCTCTCAGATGGATGCCTGACTCTATCACAGAAAGTCCTGTTGAAGGGATCATACACCTGAGTGGGAAATGATGCCTAACCTTCAGGGGAACGATACGAAGGGGAACTAACCCAAAGTAAAGATGTCCTAGGTACGGTGAACGGAAGGACCATGTCGTTTTCTATAAAGTACACAGCGTGTATAAAATATAGACATTGTGTTGTCCGACCCCGGGTACTGCCCATGTACAATGGCCTATGTCATGAGGCTAGTAGTGTATGAAAAACTATGTACATGGCAAGTAGTATGGGGTACATGCCATGTCTAGGTAACTGGGGATGGCTCTGTGTACTCTGGCCACGTACCCGAACTTGGTCATCAACCTATGTATTCCGACCTGTGTAATCTGCACACGGGGTGACCCGCACTGCTGGACTCACCTGGCCATGTGATGGGGTACATGATCGTGTACTCCATCCCATGTCTGTGTATCCCCTGGATACACGCCTCGCTCTATGTAGACGCCTCTACCATGATGTACACGTTGTGCCACCTGAAGCCCTGTAGACCATCTCGTGTCCGTGTACTACCCAAAGTACACGCCGATCTTCGGGGAAGGTCCAACACACCGTGTGACTAGGGTCACATGCCGTGTGATTCTTCTCTAACCCCGAAACCCTATCCTCCACCGCCAGTACTACACATCATGTTCTTCGGTAGTACACGCCCTGTATTCTGGAAATTTCCAGAAATGGCGCTCTTCACCGGTGCGCCTCCTCTGCTTCTCTGATCATCAATCTGGCCATCCAATCGCTGAAAAACATCCAGTTTATGGTCATCCCAAAACCACAAAGCCACTTTCATCATTTTCGGGCCTCCGATCGGCTCTGGAAACGTGTTCAGATCTTCCCACATGAAGAACGCTCGAAGAACGCTCTTTCTAATCAGGTCTAATTCGCCGTCCACCATCGTCGCCGCACCTCCACAAGGTCGTTACAATGTCGAACAATCGATTTGGGATCGTTGTGTCATAGAACGGATGTGCAATGATCCCTTGTTTGTCACCCCATGAAGAACGCGAAGAATGTGCGGGGAAAAATGAGGAAGAAATCCAAATATAAAATTGAGGAACGAACCTCTGCCGTCATTCTTCATGGCGTTAATCTGCTCCGACTAGTAGGATTAAACGAATCATGAATCAACAACAACATAAATCATGGAACAAATCCCCAAAATCATTCCAATGAAATCCCTCCCGCAAGAACGCACGAATCCACGGACAAACTTATTCCTGGTTGATCCACTTTCATGGTTTAAATTGAAAAACGTGGACAGGGAATTGAAATAACAATCCCCTACCTTTCAAAAGGTTCGATCATTGACGAAGGCACCATGCCACCGTTTTCTTTGAGATCCTTCAACGTTGTTGGCGTAGCAATTCTCGACTTCGATCTGTCTTCGTTCGTCACCGAGAGTCTTCTCCAACGCGCTGCGGATTCGGAAGAGGTTCCTCTCAAACGTCGCCGATGACTAACAATTGTTCAACCCCTTAAAAAATGAAACAAGAATTGGAAATTAATTTCACGGTATTAATAATGAGGTTGAATTTCCATTTCTAAGTCATTAAGACGCGCCATTAATTTAGGAAACAGTTGCACCTTTGTCGTGCTGCAGCGGATTTTTCCTTAAATGAAATAAAATAAACATGTTAATTTAATTTGTTTTATATTACATAAAACGTCCGAAAATTTACTTTTTCCCTCGTCCCGCGCCGGTTGAGGTTAGAGTCGTTCTTAGGAATAGTCGTCATCCCAGACGCAATGGTGAACTTAGATTTTTAATACAGTCATCCATTTGGAAACATCCACAACCACGCACAAGCTCCGACTCACTTAACATAAAAAAATTCAAACCACCATTCTGGACTCACTGGACCTCGGAATGATGTATTGTCTTCATGCCTGGTCTCGAAATAATTTTATATAATATTTTTTAAAAAATAAACAGAAAATAAGAGACATTACATTCTCCTCACCTTGGGGATTTACATCCCCAAAAACTTGAAAAAAGGCTACTAAAAAAGATGAGGGTACTAGGAACGGATCTGGGCCTCCCACTCCTATGTGCTCTCCTAAAGATTCCCATGATGCCACCAGACACGCACCAAGGGAATCGATCACCCACGAATGATCCTCTCCTGCTGATCCTCGATCTCCACCGAGTACTCATAAAATGTCACACCATCCTCAATGTCCAGCTCACCCCAGTGGATGACGTGCGATGGTTCATGCACGTACCTCCATAACTGTGACATGTGGAATACATCGTGTACCTGATGCAACTATGGTAGTAGAGCTAGGAGGTATGCCACCTCACCACCTCTGCTTAGAATCTAGAAAGGTTCGTTGAACCTCATTGATATCTTGCCACCTCGGACAAATCTCTGGAACCCTTGTCGAGGTGAGACACAAAGAAAGATGTGTTGTCCCTCTTTGAACTCCAGAGGTCTCTGTCGTCTGTTAGCATAAGAATTCTGCCGGCTCTGGGTAGTCTTCATCTGCTCCCAGATGATCTGCACCTTCTCTGTGGTAGCTCGCACAAAATCTGGACCCATGAGTGCAGACTCTCCGGGGTCGGTCTAGGAAAGCAGTGACCGACAGGGTCTCCCATACAAGGCCTCGAATGGTGGCATACCGATGGTGGAGTGGTAGCTGTTGTTGTAACCAAACTCCACCAGTGGTAGGTGGTCCTCCCAACTATGAACAAAGTCCAAGATACAACATCGTATCATATCCTCTAAAACCTGAATGGTCCTCTCTATCTGACCATCCATCTGGGGATGAAATGTTGTGCTCAAGCGTAACTGAGTCCCAAAAGCCTTCTGCAATCTCTTCCACAACCGGGACGTGAAGCGGTTGTCTCAATCTAAGACTATAGTTGAGTGACTCCATGAAGCCGAACTATCTCCTGCACGTAGAGGCGTCCCATGCTCTCTACAGAACACTGTTCTCTGCGATCTAAGAAGTGGGCCGACTTGGTGAGTCGGTCAATGATCACCCAGATAGAATCATGCCCCTTGGGAGACTGTGGAATTCCTATCACGATGTCCATCAATATTCCATCCCACTTCCACTCTGGGACATACAGGGGTGACCTAATCCAGCTAGAACCTAGTGCTCACCCTTCACCTGTTGGCATGTGAGGCATCGTGAAACGAACTCTGCTACTGCCTTAATCATGCCCGACCACATGAAATTTCATTAGAAATCCTGGTACATCTTTGCCACTCCAGGATATACCACCAAAGGGGATGTATGAAACTCCCTCAGGACCTCCTCCTACAACACCACTGGTACAACAGTGCGTCCTCTGAAAAGAAGTATGTGCTCCCCACCTTGCAAATATCCATCAGGAGAATGTCTTGTGGATAACTGAACACTTAAAGCCACACTGTCGACATCCACAAGTTGTGCCTCCCTAACTTACTGAAAGAGTGGAGGGGTGACAACCATCGACTGTAGGTATGCTATATCCCCTCTATCCAAGAAGGATAACTGTAACATGACTAACTACTGTGTCGCCTCACTCAACAGCTGTGAGCTCGACCTTCTGCTAAGAGCATCTACCACCTTGTTCCCCTTCCCAGGAGTATAGATGATCTCAAAATCATAGTCCTAGAGAAAATATAGCCAACGCCTCTTCCTTATATTTAGATCATTCTGTGAGAAGATGTACTTGAGGTTCTTGCAGTCAGAGTAGACAATGAACCTCTCACCCATAAGGTAGTGTCTCCACATCTTCAATGCGAAGACTACCACTATTAATTCGAGATCATGGGTCATATAGTTCTACTCATGTGGCCTAAGCTCGCGTGAACCTTAAACAATCAATGCATACCGCTACATCCGGACACAGCCAAGCCAAGTCTGTGATGCGTCGCAGAAAACTATGTACTGGACACCCTCCTCTGGCAATCTCAATTCTGGGGCACTCGTCGAACTCTGTCTCAGATGATCAAATGCCTACTGTCAATTTTCTGTCCACACGAAGGGTTTCCCCATCCTGGTCAAGGCTGTCATCAATGGTGATATCCAGGAAAAGTCAGGAATGAACCTCTAGTAATATAATGCCGACCCATGGAAGCTTCGCACCTCCGTTAAGCTCTGAGGTGGCTCACATGCTAACACAGCCTCCACCTTGACTGGGTCCATAGCCACTCCATCTTCTGAGATGAAATGTCCCAGAAAGTGGACCTCCTGAATCTAGAACTAACACTTTGAGAGCTTCCCATAATGCTGATTCTCTTGAAGTACTTCCAGAACCATCCGTAGGTGTCTCGCGTGTTACTCCTCTTATGCCGAGTACACAAGGATTTCGTCGATGAAGACCACCACGAACCGGTCCATGTACGACGGAAAGATCTAGTTCATCAGTCCCATGAATACTTCTGGGGCATTTTTCATGCCAAAAGGCATCACCGAAAACAATAGTGATTGTAGCGGCATCTGAAAGTCGTCTTCGGTATATTCTCATCCCGCACTCGTAGCTGGTGATTGCCTGATCGAAGGTCATCCTTCGAGAAACACTGTGCCCATCTTAGCTGATCGAAGATGTCATCGATCCTTGGAAGTGGAAATTTATTCTTCACCATCACCTGGTTCAAGCGCCGGTAATCCACGCACAATCTCAGACTCGCGTCTACCTTCTTGGCAAACAAGACTGGGGCCGCCCAAGGTGAGACGCTAGGTCTCACGAAACCCTTTCTCTGCATATCCTCCAACATCACCCCCAGCTCGCGAAGCTCTACACGAGCCATCTGATATGCCGAAGAGGAAATCAGTGTCATCCCAGGGTGTAAGTCGATGCAGAAGTCAATTTCCCGGTGGGTAGGTAACCCTGGAACATCTTCAGGAATGACATCCTCATACTCCGCCACCACTGCTGGGAACTGAGAGCTCACAACATCTACTACTCCGTGGGTAAGGCTAGCCATCTCATGAGTGATCGGCTGCACCCTCTTATGCGTGAGCCCATATTATGCTGCCTGGGTTTCCCTTTCTTCGACAAAGGAAAACCTCATTCCATCACGGCGGACACACCACACCCTTCACCTAAAACAGTCAATCTGAGCATGGACCGAATATAACGAATCCATACCGAGAATGAAGTCATAAGGCCTCGACGCTACCACCAAGAGGTTCCAACCGAAACTCTCTCCTCCAGGGGTAAGATCACACTATTTGTAATGGTCCGTGATCATCGAGTCTCCTCACATAGGTGTCTCTAAGCGTAAGGATCAAGTCAACGTTTCTTCCAGAATTTAAAGGCTTTTTAAAAGACATGTCGATATAAGGGAATTACTGGAACCTATATCTATGAGTACGACAGCTAGGGTAGAGAAGTCACATATCGTACCTCGAATCATCCCTGGAGCCCCTGGGTCGTATGCCTCGACCACATGCAGTTGTCCCCGTCCTTATCCCCCAGCTCCCTGAGCCTGGTGCGGACCTCCTCAGGGTGGTGGTGGAAGTAAGTTGAAGCGTCTTCCACCACCCGTAGCTCTCTCTACTCCGCTGCCATGTCTGCCACCTAGCGGTTCTACTTCTTTGTCCTCTGCCTCTACCTCGGTGGTCAATCCACCTCTTCCCTGTCAGCAGCTCGATGGGTCGAGCAATCTTCAACGAGATATCCCATATCGTCGCATGCATAGAATCGCTTCTCCCTCGGCTGACTAGATCCATCCTGAGATCCCTGGACTGTCGATCCCCTGTCCTGGGTCCTCTTATGACATTTCCCACATCCAGATCCATGTGCCTGACGTAGGCTCCCTACTGTCGGTGTCTCTACAACTGTCTTCATGCTGCTGACTGCCGGCGGCTGCCTCTGCTCTGCCAAAAACTCTCGATCACCAAGGATCGCTCGAGCACTCCGGCATAAGTGGAAATGCATAGAGACATGACACTAGCTCGGATGTCACACCGTAGACCCCGTTCAAAGGTCCAAGCTCTGAAGTATTGTTCCCTGAACATATCTATTGAGTTCCTGGCGAGGTTGGTGAACCACGAGGAATAGTCAGCTACTGTCATACAGCCCTGCTAGAGCTGAATAAGATCTTGGATGCACACATCTCTCTGCATAACCAGACAGAACTCCTCCATGAAGAGTCGCTCAAATTTTATCCATAAAAGAGTCTCCTCGTCGTGAGTCTGAGTGGTCAGACTCCACCATCGTCCAGATGAACCCTGAAAAAGGCTCACACCTAGGATCACCATCTGGTCTGCTGGTGTCCTCACTAGATGGAAAACCTTGGTCACCACCTTAAGCTAGTCCTTATCCTCCTAAGGGTCGGGCTCACCTCGGAAACTGAGGGGTCTCAGTCTCTAGAACTCATGGAGCGTACTGAGCTTGCGCACCTCGCAGGACGGTACCGCGGGTAACACTGGCTGCTCCACTGGTGGTGGTATAGCAGGTGCACCACCTAGTGGCAACGCCTGGGGAGCTGGTCCCTGTATCGAAGCCTCGTCACTTAGGGGGTCATCCTCGTGATTGTGCTGCTGAACCCTAGTAATTATGCATTGTGGCGGCATCCTATAAACAAACAATATATACTATGGTCAATGAGTATATCCAGATAGCTGACAAAAAGGACATGGAAAACACAACCCATTCCTATATGATGCATGTCCCTTTTTATTTTCCTGCAACAAGTGTTTTTGTGAACCAAGCAGGTTATCAGAGTCCTCATGTATGGATATGTCGGTGGCCGCACCAACACTGGGGTCCCTGGCCTAAAAGACGAACCCAAAACACGTAACATTGTTGCTCAAAACCAAACTCACAGACTCTTGGACCTAAGGTTGAACCAACCTCCCTCTGATACCACTCTGTCACAACCCGTCCCAGTGGGGCCCATGCCATGACTCCCCATGCCTACCTCTAGTAGGCCAAGGGCTAGTGACTAGTACCGAGTAGGCATATCACTAACATGGGAGGCATTGCCTAAGTACCTATACACACGCAGACATCTCTAAGCCCACAAATGCCGAAATGTAAAAACCAATAAGGAAAAAGAATGCATGCATAAAACTAAACCCAACCAATATATTACGATGAAAGGTAGAGTACTGTAAATGTAAACTGGGCCAAAAATTCAAGCCCACAAAAAAAATGAGATTCTGAAAACTACAAAGTCCAACCTGTAAGCACGAAAGGTACTGGGACTACCGCTCGTAGCCGTAGGAACGCCTTGGCCTATAGGTAACTATGATTGCTTGGTCTTATCATGGTCTTCCATGGACTCTGTCAAAAGGCTGCTCGTCTGCACAAGACACCAGACATGCGGGCAAAGCCCATGCAGGTGTGAGTATAACAATACTTAGTAGAAGACCCTGAAAACCACAAAGCAGTACACAAAGCCAAGGTATATTCAGTTATGCACAGTATATGTTGGCAGAATATATAGAACAAACCAGATATACTCAAAACCCAGACCCAAAGTCTAGAGACAAGTCACACAATCACATACCACTGTAAGGGATTCTGTTTGAAGATTCTGTGATGCACTCATTCCGGGAGAACACACTCTATGAGTCTTGTAGCTCTGATGACGTTCATCCGAGAAGGGCGGCTCGTCGGAAACCATCACGAGAGATAGATACACTCGTTATGGGTGACACACTCCTGAGTGGAATGGATTAGTAGATAGATTCACTCATTACGGGAGACACACTCCTGAGTGCGAAAGATCACGATACACAGATGAGGATCACTGCCAGGGTCATGGAGGATACCACGACTCATCCGGATTCACCAGTTAGGTGATACACCAGCTATGTTAAGGATCAAAACTAGGTATGGTTGGTCATGTCGATGCCTGACACTAACTAGGGCCAAGAATGGATAGAGGATCTCGATCCGTGCCTCTCAGATGGATGCCTGATTCTATCACAGAAAGTCCTGCTAAAGAGATCATACTCCGGATTGGGAAATGATGCCTAAATTTCAGGGGAATGAGAAGAAGGGGCACTAACTCAAACAAAATATGTCCAAGGTACGGTTAACGAAAGGACCATGATGTTTTACAAAAAGTACACAGCATGTATAAAATGTACACATTGTGTTGTCTTACCCTGGCTACTGCCCGTGTACAACGGCCTGTGTTGTGAGGCTGGTCGTGTAGGAAAAACTAATTACACAGCATGTAGTACGGAGTAAACACCATATCTGGGTAACTAGGGTTGGCTCCGTGTACTCTGGCCATGTACCCGTACACGGTCACCAACCCGTGTACTACGACCTATTTAATATGCACACGGGGTGACCCCCGCTGTTGGGCTCGCCTGGCCGTGTGATGGGGTACACAGTCGTGTTCTCCATCCCATGTTCATGTATCCCTGGGATACACGCCGAGCTCCACGTAGCCGCCTCTGCCAAGCTGTACACAACGTGCCACCTGAAGCCGTGTAGATCATCCAGTGTCCGTGTACTACCCAATGTACACGCCGAGCTTTGGGGAAGGTCCAACAAGCCGTGTGACCGGGTTTACGCGCCGTGTGATACTTCTCTAACCCCAAAACCTTAGCCTCAACTGCCAGTACTACACGACATATTCTTCGGAAGTACTTGCCGTGTATTCTAGAAATTTCCCGAAACGATGCTCTCTGCCGGCGCGCCTCCCGTGCTACTCCGATCATCAATATGGCCTTCCGATCGCCGCAGAACATCCAGGTTCTGGTCGTCCCGACACCAAGAAGCCGCTTCCGTCATTTTTGGGCCTCCAATCAGCTCTGAAAACGTGTTCCAATCTTCCCGCACAAAGAATGCTCGAAGAAAGCTCTTTCTGATCCGGTCCGATTCGTCGTTCTCCATCATCGCCGCACCTCCACAAGATCGTTACGATGTCGAACTTTCTATTTGAGATCGTTGCATCGCAGAATGGATTCGAAACGATCCGTTGTACATCGCCCCGTGAAGAACGCGAAGAACGAGTGAGGAAAAAGGAGGAAGAAATCCAAATAACAAATTGAGGAATGAACCTCCGCCGTTGTTTGTCACGGCGTTGATCTGATCCCATTAATAGGATTAAACGGAGCAAGAATCAACAAAAACATAAATCAAGGATCAAATCCCCAAAATCATCCCAATGAAATGACTCCCGCAAGAACACACGAATCCACAGATCAACTTGTTCGTGGTTGATCCACATTCGTGGTTTAAACTCAAAAACGGGGAATGGGAATTGAAATAACAAACCCCTAACTTTCTAAATATTCGATCGTTGATGAAGGCGCCGCGCCACAGTTGTCATTGAGATCCTTCAACATTGTTGGTGTATCAATTCTCTACTTCGATCCGTCGTCGTTCATCGTCGAGAGTTTGCTCCAACACGTCGCGGATTCGGCATAGGTTCATGTCATACGTCTCCAACTATAAACAATTGTTCAACCCATTAAAAAGGGAAACAAGATTTGGCACTTAATTACACAGTAGTATTAATGACGTTGACTTTCCATTTCAAAGTCATTAAGACGTGCCATTAATTTAGGAAACATATGCGCCGTTTCCGCACTACAGCGGATGTTTCCATAAATGAAGTAAAATAAACTTGTTATTTTATTTTATTTTAGTTTACAAAAAACGTCCGAAAATTTACTTTTTCCCTTGTATCACGCCGGTCGAGGATAGAGTCATTCTTACACAAATTCGCCATCCCGGATGCAATGGTGCACTCGGATTTTTAATCTGGTCATCATTTTGGAAACTAACACAAACGCACACAATCCCCGACTCACTTAACTTAAAAAAGTTCAAACCACCATTCCGGACACACTGGACCTCAGAATGATGTGTCGTCTTCACTCCAAGTCTCTAAATAATTCCATATAATAATTAAAAATATTAAACAGAAAGTCCGATTCATTAAAAAAGAGGAGGCTCCTAGAATATTACCTCTACCCAAGGATATCCCTAGACACTACTAATATTGTGTAGGATTCAATACATAAATATGACCTAAATTGCAGCCTTATGATGATTCCTGAGTAGACTAAGCCAGTACCCACTATTAATACTTAAACTCTGAGGCTTGAGTACCTTGGCCCTACCTACCTGCTTGACCCAAATGGCCTATAGAAGACAAACATCCAACATGATGTGGATTTGATGATAAATTACTTGATGGTAGTGCATAAAAAACCCAAATCACAGGGAATGGGAGGAATGGATCATCGGAAATTCTAGAGGTGATCCATCAAGGATCAAGACTGGGATTCATTTAGATTCCTCGTACAATAGGGCTTTTAATTACCATGATTGATACACTGGATATGCACCATAGTGTTATCATTGGGTGTCACCTGTCTAGTATTTTCCCCATGTAAAACTTCAAAAAAATTCATCCTACTTCTAGATAAACCACTACTATTCGAACAATCTAGCCTTCCATGTTTCACGTCACCTGATTCATTTAGGTTCCACTCAATTATGAGGATGTGGTTCACTATTTCTAAAATTGTTATCTAATGAAAGAGTTTAACATATTATCATATTGAATATGCAATCCCATCCTCTAATAACCTCACATTAGTCATCTCATCACCATAAAATCTTGGTGAGAAATTATTGATTTCTGTCAAGCCATCATAGTACTCCATCAAAAAAAATTTACCTTGTGGAAGGTTTATGAAATCATATGCAAAATATTTTCTCATGGTATGCAAAAAGAATTTGCCAAAAAAGGTTTTCTGGATTTCCACCCAGACTATACTTTGATTTAAAATATCCTAAATTAGGAAATCTCACCAATTCTTCGTAGAGTCACATATCATGTAGGTCGCGAGATTGAACCTCCTCTCTAGAGGAATCTCGATGTACTCAATGATAATCATCATCTCCTCTATCTATGAAATAGAATACTAAGGTCCTTTATCCCCTGAGAAGGTTGCAAGATGACGCTACTAGAATTCATGGGTCAGTATTTCCATGGTTGGGGAATGTCGAGGAGCACCCTAAATAGACTCCATGAACCATAAAAACCTATCACGGAACTAGGAATCAATACTATGGGAAATAAGTGTAGGAGTTTTCTAAGGTGGAAAAAATGGAGGTATCATAGGTAGATCAGGTCCCAAAACCTTCATTGTATTCTCATCCCCATAGTCTTGGAATATATCATCAGGACTTCATTGTGGAATAGCTCTATAATTTTCAAGAATGAACCTACGAAAGAATTAAATATAATTTGAAAATTTTATGGAAATATAAATTACAAATCCATTATAAATAGGAAACACACATCTCTCCCTACTCCAAATAAAGGAATTGGTTGGAAGAAAAGGTCATAGAAGATTATTGGTAACATAGATTACATCCAACGACTAGGTCAATTTAGAGGAAATGTCTCCAATGATGCGATAGAGATTTTATTATATGCAGGGTCAAATGGGAGGTATAGAGGAAATCACCCTTTTAATTGCATTAGGAATTTTATTTTTTTGGTAACCTTTTGATTATAAAAAATTAATTAATTTAGATAATTTATTATTTATTTGGATATTAAAATCCTATATTATTTAATTACATCATGAATTTAATTTTATAAACGCCCAAACTCTTTAAAAATTGATGTTGCCTTGTCAAGTAACTATATCCTGAACATTAGACTATATAATAGGGTGGAACAGGATGAAGGTAGTGTTATGATTGAATGAACTTCTATTGGCACTCACCAAACAAACCAAATAATAAGGAATTATTTTTCAATTAATCCAATTATATCATCATGGAAAACATTATCACATATAAAGGAATAATAGATAAGGGACCACAATAATCACATGTAATATAGGAAATGAATACTGAATATTGATATGGAAAGGAATAACGCTATAATATATAGTCCTATAGTTCCTAATATGATGATTTATTTTAATATATCATTATATTATCAGTATAATTCTAAAACATTTATAAATAATATCTTCTCAACAATAATAACATCACATAGAAAGTGAATCGCCCTATAGTGAAGTCCATAATACTTTAAAAACACTAGCGATAATAGCATTCACCCATCATAGGTAATTAGGATTTTTCCCTTCATATGAATAACCCACTACCAAGAATAGGCTAAATAAAAAATTAAAATATCTGAGTCTCTTAACTAAACTCGACCATTAAAAAATGAAGAAAAAATCCCTCTGATACCACATTATAGTATCCCACCCTGGATTCCACATAACTATGCCCCAATATGGTGAGACAAAATTTGTCAAGTTTACCTCCCAAAATCCAAAAGGCTACCAAATAGAAGTAAGGGACTTTGTTAGGTCCACAAAGAGACTATTAAATCTTTCATTAGAGTAGAGGGAAAAATATAAAATGAAATTAAATGGGAGAGAAAAAACTATATGAATGGACCAGTAACCTGCCGTATCAGAAGAAGTATCACAAAAAAAATAGTAGCAGAATAATAATAATAATAAACCATGAGATACAAATAAATATTAAGTGGATATGAATAATAATCATATAAAAAATGATGATGATTATAAGATAGATTTACAAAAATGTGTATGATGGGAACATGGGATACATTCTTACACCACATGATATAAAAAAACTTTGACAACAGGCATCTCGAACAGAGATCTGTTCCCCTCCCACATATCTCATCTTAAAGCTATATATATGAAATTTGAAGATGGTTTATTCCCATTACATATCGCTAAAACCATAAAGTCTACATGGGTACCAAATGCGTCCCATGTGTGGTGTGAGATAAAGTCCCAGTTGTCCACCAATAATTATGCCAAGACCATTCCATCAAATAAAATATAAAATTAACAATAATCCTTAATAATAAATACTAAACCGAAATAAATTATTAAATAAAATGTACTTTTCCCTGATAGGGTTCCCATACAATGTTCCATCTTCAACCTAAGCTATTGTATCTAAACTATCTAAACCAATGAAGGTAAAGTGAGTGGTAAAATTTATAAGATCATAAACAACCATAATATTATGATTGGGTTTGGAAGACATGAACATATGTTTCCAAAACTGAGTGAAACATTCTTAATTTAAATCAATCACATTGTTTTGAATTCAATTATACCATTATTTTGAAAATATAAATTTTCACAATGATCCCATCAATGAAAACATTTGAAAAATTCTCTGACCCAACCTACAAGCATAGTATGAGTACAATTATTGTGGAGTCCATCCAACGAAACATTTTAATTAAGTCCTATGTGTAACTCCAAGCATGGTTTAAATAATACATGGAATAACCTCATATTTTGTCCCTAATAACACATATAGGGGCCTGGTCCTGTCTTGTTTCATGGTAAAACCATTATTCCCTTGAGCTGATCCATGGGGTATTCCCTTGGGAAGTAGTTTCATTCCTCTAGAGGAAAAGAGAATTAATTAAATGTGGGCCCATCATAGGAATTTCCTATATCTTTCCTGATGTGTATACAATCATTAACAATTCCAATCAAGGCATGATGAGACCATCAAAATGTCCTTAAATTATAACAACTTGAATCTTTTTAAGAACTAGGTTGAATGAAATTAATCATAAATTTATATCATAACTAGTATATTAGTCAAGTAATTTCCATTTGGAAATCACTTTATGTCATAAGGGATGATGTACGTGGAGTAAACTCATGGTCAATACTATTAGTGCAATTCAATTCATTATCTCAGTGCATTAATTAAAAAAAATTAGACGTCAATAGGTTTTAGAAAATTTATAAGAAGAAAATTATGCCTCAATAGTGCACCACACGCATAAGGGTGGAATAATTCAAGTAGATCAACCCAATTGGATTATTCTCCACTAGCTCGGGTCGTAATTAGAATGTTAATTATCCTGTTTAATTTAATTAGAAATTATGAGGCGCCACCGGGAAGGATCAAATCGTAACACATCATCAAATAATATAGAATTCAAAAAAATGGAATTAATGACGACCATAATATATCACCTAGTAGTTATTCCCTCAACCTGCATCAATATTATATTAAACATATAATTGATGATATTGAATAATGTTTCAATTTCGTTGGAAATTCTGAAAACAAGCTTGCATTAGGATAGTGATTCAGAGGATATAATCAAGGAGAAATAGATGGGAGGGGATTAAAGAGCCTACCTCTATCTCCCTAATGGATCCAATAGTTATGGAAATGAATGATAAACATAAGATAATTGTTGATGCCTAGGTTCATATGGAAGGGGAGAAATGGGATGAAGAGTCCAATGAATAAAAAGATGGAGAAGAAGAAAAAGGTTAATATATTAAAAGGGGAAAAGGTAAATTAGACCACATTGGAAGGGAAGACAGTTTGGCTATATAGTTATCCAAACTGTGGGCCAACCATTCACCAAGCCACTACTCATATAGACCCTCACATGGGCTAGGAGAGCTATTTGATTAATAATTTGTAGTCCTTAAAAGATGCCTCTATTAAAATTAGAAGGTGACGTACATGGTTTTGCAACTAGTCAGTAGGGTTTTAGAAAAACTATGTGGCCCCCCATGACCCCATTGTATAAAGTATTAGGATTAGATAATCCATGTGGGCTAGGACGCACTATTTCTACTAACTATGTGGATCATTATGTTTATTCAATTTTCAATGTTCTGGGATTCGATCAAGCCCCATGAACCCCCCTAGGCCTCCATGAATCCCATATGAAAGATCATTAGTAGGAAATAAAATAATAAAAAATAAAATAAAATGTTCCAAACTATTGATAAAATATAGGACTTTACATAATGGAAACATGTAATGACAAAAAAACCTCATAATATGAAGTGATAGAATTATCAAGATGATATTGAAACAACCATATGATAATAAAAATCATAACCCATGATGATTCTCTAAATAAAATAATATAATGCTCACTTGATCATATTATTTGGATATTTATATCATTATGATTATGAAATTTTGAACTGAAATAATTATATAGTTAACAAATTTTTATCATTGTATGTTAATATTTTAATAAAAATGGAAATCCTGGAGGCTGATATGGAAACCAATAGTTGTTATGTGGAAATTTCTATGAGACTAATAGACTACATATAGATTGATTATAGAGATTTATTTGATTAGTCTTATATTTTGGAGATAGATTGTGACATCTGAGTATTTATTTTTTCCAGACCCACTATAACATCACATATTTTTTTAGGAATATATTATTTGATTTTCACCTTCAAATATGCTTACAAAATATAAATATATTCAATTACATTATGTTATTTAAAAATGGAATTTATATAAATAATTATAAAACTGGAATTAGAAATGAAATTTTATTAAATAATAATTATTACATTATTTATAATCCAGATAACCATATATTTTATCTTTTAATTTCTTCAATTAATTTTGTTTTATTAAATTTAATTTGTATACAAATGTAAGCAATTTTAGTAATTTATAAAATAAAACTAATTATTTATATTTGTATTTCACACTATATTTGAATTTTTTGAATAATATCCCTAAAACCATGATATTTTATAAAATATTTCCCTTTCAACAAAAATTATATTTCTGGTAGCTTACTTTTAACACAACCATGAGTCTATATGGACCATGATATAGTAAACCACTTTATGCTAGTCATTACCTTCAATGGAAGTATAGTCCTAACCACATTATGAAAAATATTTAAATTATTTTAAAGGAAATTTGTATTTACTGATTAATTAATAGTAAATATTCACTAAATTTCTTGTAATATAATTTTATTCTTCAAAAATTGGGATTTTATGAAAATATGATATATATTTTTAATCTTAACAGAAATTATAATTAACTATAATAATTTTAAAAAAATCAACTTTTGTGAAATATGTATGATTTTTGTAATAATCATCTTGTTGGTAGCTTAAGGTGAAAATTTAGTATTTTTAATAAAAAAACACTAGTGCTTAGTGAAAGATAGTATTTTTTGTATGAATAATCATTTATATTCCATTAAAATTCAGATTATGTTCTTGAATTTATTCTCCATTAACCATAATTATATTATAATTATAAAGATTCTTGTTAATTAAAAAATCAAAATCACTATACTTGACATTGTGATATGTTTATTTCTTAGTATAAAAAAAAATTCCTAAAAAATAATTTTGATGCTCGCAATTTGTGTATACTACAAAAAATTAAAATCATAACTTTATATATTTGTATTTATTGAAATGTTTTACTTTTATATTAAGTCTTATATTCAAACTTTTATTTGTTGGTTCTAATATGGAATTGAATTCAACTAAATTATGTTTTCCGCTTATAGATTCATTATTAAAAAACAATATTTCATTTCTGGTTTCACATTTTTTTTTAAATTAAAACTATACTAAAATATATAAAATTAATCATGTAAAATGGATGAAATTTTTTGAATAATAATTATTTATATAATATACTTGGTAAAACATAGTTTTTGGACATAGCTAATAGTAATGACACTAATATTTTGATTACATGGATAATATTAAAACTAGATTACCAAGGGGAATTTAAACTAAGTGATAACGGTTATATTTCAATTTATATATATATGGATGAATTTACATACATATTTTACTGTCATACCATATAAAAAATTTAAATTTTTATAGATATTATCATTAATGTGACCTTATATCAATGATATCTAAAATGAGATTCCATGGGTTTCAATCCTTTCGATGAAAAAAGTAAACCCCTTCTTCTCCCTTATTTACAAAATTTGATCCTTATATATTTAAAATTACTTTCTAAATAACCATAAAAATTTTCTTACATTAACCACAGAGCTTCTGGGAATTTATTATGAAAAATCCTTGAATTCATAATGTATATTAAAAACGTGGTATATCAAGGAAGAGGTATAGATGATAACCAATATATTAAAATTATGGTTCCTTTTTTAAATAATACATTAAATTTATTTCTATCAAAAATTTATAATCTCAATATGATGAATATAATTATATTTTATTTCTAATATGTAACCACCAATTTCTACATCATCCCATTGAAATGGGAGATGAAAGAAGTGCTCATGTGTACATGTCGACTGCCACATACATATAGTGATACAATTCATTTTCCACAAAAATCCTTCATGGTTGGTTATTGTAATATATTTAAGGTTTATATATGATATTTATGATATAATTATTATTATTTAATGGATAATTAGTGTTTAACACTCATCTTCTCAATCCATAAAAAAATGGAAACATTATTTAATGAAATAGTGTTATAAGAATTAATATGGTGTTTTTTCATAATTAAAATAGAATTTAATTTGTTATACATGTTTTTGGAGAACCAACGAACTTATAAAATTATGAATTTAGAGTTTTTTGATAAATTCTTATCCCTATCCAAGTTTTTTATACTGTTATTTTTTATGATGAATTTATATCACATATACTACATAAATATTATGTATTTTATTATCCTCAAGTTATTTTTTGTAGATTGCATGTTCTGATTTTATTTTTTTATTGTTATGTACTCATGATAATGAAATAATGTTTTTATTGTTAAATGAAGTTGTTTTTCTCTTCGATCGAATATATTTACTTCCATGTACATGTTTTCTTTAAAAGGATTTGAATATTTTTTATTATTATCGAAAAAATATAATATAATCTATTTTAAACAAATTATGACATTCTTTTAAAAGGATAAAAAAATCCTTCCTATTTCTTTTGAAACATCATACATTTTACTACATACCAAAATGTTAAAAGAATTTTTATTTTAAGGAAATCCATATAAATGTTTTTTCCATTTTTTAGGAATACTATCCTCTTTGATGATTCCATTATATCAACTTTGATTATATTCAAAGAAAAAAATTTCCTATATTTTTGTAAACTATTGAATTTAGATATTTTATTTTCAAATTAATATGGTATTTTCAATATGAAAATTTCATGGGATATGTTGACCTCATTATTCATCAATAAGAACAAACTTTGATGTTTCATATTCCTTAATATGGATATGATCCAATGTTACATTGTTTATTCATTCATTGTATGGTCAATTATTATGTTGATAAAATTTTCAAGAAACTAACTTTTTTCCATGGGTTAATCATAGATTTAATGATAAATGATTTCACTATTTTAAGGCATATATATAAATGGATAATGATTATGTAACTAGTCGATTCGTTATAAACCCATGATGGGTTGGTACGTTATGGATCTCTAATCCATTTGTAATGATGAATGTGTTGAGAATATCCTAAGAGATGAAAATGTTAATAAACTCTCGAGATATGATTGAGTTAATAGTATCCTTGAAGATGAAATAGTTACAGAACTCATAAGTAAAGATACAATTAACTTGATGGAATTTATGGATAAGATAATGTTTTCAATTAATGGTGTAGGCAATTTCATTTTTGATCGTTGTCCAAAAACAGTGTCTTGTGTGTAATTCCTAACCATGAAAGTGTTTTTTCATACTTATCAAAATTTCATAAACTTATTCATTGTGATTATGATATGTTCTCAAGGCTCATAAATGATTATTGATGACTCAGACCTCTTATGTATTATGTATTTCATTTAAAAAACTCATATTAAATGATTAGTGTTTAATAATCATCGAATTATTTGGAATGATTTTTTATTAGATGAGAATGTTAATATACCATATAATTATTTTATGATCACTTATGATCATTAATTGATATCTCTTATATTTACCCTTTATGATGATAAGTACTCAAATGTTCATATATTCTAACCCTCATGTTATGAAGAATGGATTTATGAATGACATATCTAATAGGGGTGATATTTATGAAGAACATAATAGAAATTGATGTTGATATTTATGTAGAAGTTTTTTATGTATCCATGTTTCTAGAGAAACATAAAATTTATAGTTCTACCTTGGATCATAATGATATGTATTTAATATTAAAATATTATGATTTATTATTTATGTATTAAAATTTTATTGTCATGAATGTTAAATTGTGTTGATGAATCATATGTCATGATTCGTATTTACTATTTTTGGAATGATGTATTAAGTAATATGTCAATGAATAATGGATAATGGTTCTGGATGTAACTTGAATGATTCAAATATTTATGCCTTCAAATTTTGAAATTATTTTTTCACAATGCAACCAACTGGGGCCTGTTTGGACAGTGTTAATCATAGTGTGACACCACAAGACTATCTATAAGGATTAACTCATAAATATTCTTCCTTAGTCTATGTAACTACAAACATGTACATGTATCGAAACACCCTTGAAATAATGAAAAATTAAACAAAATTGATACTATAATTCAATAATGTGATCTATTCCACATTAGAGTCTGAAAAATATAGTAGAAATCATAATGGGACAATCAAAATCTCACCAATACAAAAAAAAACGAGTCCAACCTTCTATGAAGGAGGGGAATGATATCAAATGAAACAAATGGTATGAACCTCATTCTATATATAATTATATATTCGGCCTTATCCTAGTCCTCCAAGGTATCTTTATAATGATCTATCATTTTAGTACACTACTGAAAATTAGATCTTTCCCAACGCTTCTATACCAACGGTTTGAAAAAACCGTTGGTATAAGTCCCCTTTCCCAACGGTTTGGCCAAACCGTTGGGAAAGGCCCCCAAATTGGCCACTTATCCCAACGGTTTGGCCAAACTGTTGGGAAAAGTGTGCCAAGAATTCAACATCCTCTACAGAATGGAAATCACAACCAAATATCTATACCAACGGTTGTAACAACCATTGGTATAGGTCTATAACAACGGTTTTAACAACCGTTGGTATAGGTACTTCCATTTTTTATCAGACCTTTGTACCGAGAACATTATATAAATCAAAATTTAAAATATTTATGATAATAAATATATATATTTATTTAATTATGATCACAAAAGTCATGTTAGGTTAGTGGTTGAGTCGTTCAATGATAAACGAGGGGTCTTGGGATCAAATCCTAGAAGATGTTTTATATTTTTAATTTATATACCAACGGTTCCATTACCGTTGGTATAGATTTCATATTACCTATACCAACGGTTTCCAAAACCGTTGGTATAGGTCTATACCAATGGTTTTTGGAAAACCGTTGGTATAGACCTATCCCAACGGCTTACTTGTCTACGGTTCTCCAAACCGTTGGTATAGGCTATACCAACGGTTCCAAACCGTTGGTAAAGGTTAGTTTTCCAGTAGTGGTAAGTCTTGATATGTGTGGGATGTTCCCATGATGGTTCCTGTATAATAGTAACCAGTATGGGTCCCAAAAATCACCAATCATAAATAATTAAGAGACATGTCAGTTCAAAATTAAAACTATATATTAATTAGAATATGATAAATTAAATTTATATAAATAACCATGATATAAAAATAATAGACATAGTGTCTTGAAGTGGTTTCATCCATACTCTCAACCATATTATTTTATTTAGGATTCAGGGTAACGGTTTTATAGGATAAATCACTTCATGATATATTCAATCACTGATGGAGCTCATTTGATAGGTAATTCTCATATGTTCTACCAAACAAATACTCTTTGGGTCATTGAATATCTCAATAAAAAAAATAGGGGTATTCATATACAACCAATGGGTTATACCAGACCCTACATTGAATAACCCCCTATGTAGAAAATCACAAGCCTTATAACATTCATTATGAAGCCTTTTCAATCTCCAGCTATGTATGGTGAAAAATGAAAGGGGATCCAAACCTAGGTAACGCATATGGATTCCCGGACTCTGTCGGAGACTATTCCTGTTGAGGGTATCACAGTATTAAACAATGGATGTGGTTCCCCACTATATGATATTTTGTATATGGAAAGGGAACACACCTAACTGATAATGGTATGAACATAATTTGTGGAAGGGTCTAACAATTAATGGAAAAAGTAAATGAAATTTATTTTTACTAAATGAAGTTCCTAATCTAACATGGAAAAATCATGTTCCACTATATCAACACTACATGCATTTCACCAAATACATTATATATTAATCTAGACACAAAATCCATAGATATCTATTTGGAACTCTCATTATTACCAACTTATGTTCGTGAACTTTTCTATTTCCTATATAATTCTTTCTATGCCGGTGTACTCTGGTCCATCCCATATAAATGTATGTGCTTGAGTACAAGGATGTTCTAGTGTACCCTGACAATGACCATGTGTATGTCCATGTCCAAGCCTCCATAACTAGGTCACAAGGTATGTGAAACCTATCACATGTCCTATAATATTTTAAATTTCATGTAAACCCTAGAACTATAGGAGGGGACTACGTTGTGTGTGTTCTTCTGGAGAACAAACCATGTTGTCGAGATATTCAATAAAAATTAGGATTGGTCTATGTTCCTTTTCCGCATCTCCATTACATTTGAAAACACCAATAATGACATTGTTCGACCAAAATCTAGGAACTAATGACCCTTACCATCATTGGTGGTAATATTCTAGGCAAATCCTCCTCTGGGGAAACGATCCTCATCACTCCAGACCAAACACCATATGTGAGGACACAAACAACATCATATAATCCAATTTCTATCCAATACAGATCATCAGTATGCATTAATAATCCTCAATCCTTCCATTAATGTTAGTATCCCACTATTTTATGTCGTTTTCTATAAGAATTATGGATAGTGGAAATATCGGTTTCAAGGTATTGTTCAAACAGCTGACCAAATGGATTATCAATAATGATCGCATGATGAATTGAGGGAGAAAATCTCAATAAACACAAGAGAAACGAACCTTGGACATTCTGTAGGTTGGCCTAAATTCATTGCCATTTGAATAATGAACAAATAACCAATAAACCGCAATAATATACAATATCCATTCTCAAAACCAAGAAGATAAAACCTCCACCTACATAAATGATCAAACCATGAACTAAACTATCATTGGAATTTATTTTTGTTTGTTATGGGGTTAAAAATAGATATTAAACAAATAAAAAAACATCCTTGCATTAATTTTTCTATATATGATTAAGAATAACCCATTTCATAGTCATATGAGTGAGCCAAATTTTTTGACTAGAACAAAAAAATCCCCATCAATGGATTTTTATTAATCATCTAAGAATCCTTGTCCAAAAACCATCCACTAATCCCAAGGCATATGCAGCTAACCCTAGGTGATTTCTATAACTGTGATTATATTTAGGATGGTTACATTAATCACAATTATAATAATTAAATAAATATAATAATATATTTAATTTTAATTCCTCACATGATTGAGCATAATTTTATTACCCAATGCATAAAAATATTATGTCATCCCTAGGGTAAAACCTGTATTTGAAATTTTATGATTTTATTAAATTTCATATTTTAGACTCATTTTGAGAGTTAATAAATTAGTAAAACATTCATGCATGTAATATAAGATATTTAATATTTTTATTATATCAATAGAGATCCATCCTAGGCATCATAATATCATTCTGAATCAACAACTACCTCTATAAAGAATCCTTATAATATGGTAATGTCTAAAAAAATTAAGTCTACAGTTTCTATCCACCTTATAAATTTTCATCCATCAATGAAGAAATCATAATATTCAACATATGATGGTATATGTCTCACATCCATTTCTGCCACACCAAGGTTTTATCTTACACAATCCAACAAATACTCCAAATAGAAATCAAGGAAATCATGTTCCAATGAAGGATCTTTTCCTACTAGTCCAAGACCACTATCAACAACTCTATAATGGTAGCTCTATCGTAGAAATTCTGCTCTCCCTAGACAACAACATGTAAAGGGTTGTGATCATACATGCATAGATGCACCGTAATGAAGATGTTATGTACCAGATATAATATCAGAGGTAGGACTATATAGTACAACGCCACAATAATCATATGTAGTATCTAAAATTTACAATAAATCATTCATTTGATTTTCCATCATAACAAAATATCTAAAATTCATGTTGATAAAATACTTTTCGTAAAATATTTTCTCTCTTATTGAAATCCAAATTATTCTATCATCAATTCACATAATACATTTGATGGATCTATATTGCCCATATGTTTTCCTAGATGATATGTTATTTCTCTATCATTACACTCCCCATTATTAGTCCCATGAATGATGACTCACATGGATCATTCCAAAATAGTTGTGACCACAATGTTTTCCCATTGATTTCCTCATGTGGTATCATACAAATGGTGGAATGGTAACTATTATTTCATGAAAATACAAAATGGTATAGAGATCCTTCAAACATTGGCCAAAAACATCATTCAAGGTCATTGACTGTCCACAAAAATCGGAATGGTCCAATCAATTTGGCCATCGTTAAGGTGGTGGAAACCATTAAAAGATGCAACTAAACCCCATAGGTCTTTCGAAATCCTCTATATTTTAGTGACATGAAGCATGAATCATAATAAAAAATGATTATCAAGGTAACTATTGGAATTTAGATTATCTATTTAAAATATATGTTTCTCATGATCTCTACTAAACTATACTATTTAATATCATGTATGTTGGATTATTTTCAAGATGTTCTCTGAAATCCAAGATGGAATTTTGACCTCTAGATTTTTATGGGTGTCCTATAATTAAAACAATATATTTTCCTTCCCACTTCCACTAAGACACCTCATGGGCTTGAGTTAATCCCAATTAAACATTATGATCATTATTTATCTTCTTAAACGTGAGGTATCGATACCTATACATTAGAAACCATGATTGTATTATCCATTATCTAATGGTATCATTATCACAATATCACTAAATAGAAGACATAAAATTCCAATGGAATGAATATATTGTATTAACCATGATCTAAGGGTAACATTATTAAAATATCACTAAATAAAAAATGTTCAACATCATGTAAATACCATCAATTCTTCATAATATTACTTTTTTCTATTATGGCCACATGATAAGTCATATTACATAAATGGTTAATTCATCAGCAAAATGGCTAAGATAATTTGTCTCGTGAGGCCTACAGATGCATCACGTGGCTCTGAAATTCGTGGCCCCACAATTCACATAATTTTTTCAATTCATTTTTCATATTATTTGGGTAAAACCAAATCAATGTTAACATTCATTTTGAATGTCTAACTTATGAAATGATAATACATAGACCAATCCATTAATATAATCATAAACCATTTAGTATAATATGGTGAATGGTAATAATTTTTTTGTCTCTAATAAAATATATCATAAAACATTAGGTGAATTAAAGGTATTACCAATAAAATATTTCCCCGTTGTATTATAATAACAATAAATATATGATGTAATTGATTAATATAAATACCATAAATTTTTCATGGAAATATTTTTTTTTTGGAAAATAACCACATCACTTTGAAAATATTTTTATAACCAAAATTTCAAAAAATATTTTGAAAATATTTTTATTTGAAAATAACCTTTATAAAATGTACTAAATTCCTCTAAAAACTTCGAGTTTGGGATGTTGAGAATTCCATTCAGGGAATGCGTGTTAAAACAATAATTTCATTTAAATTTTCGATAAAATAAAAACATGTCATGTTTAGAAAATGACATGAAGGTTACATAAAAATTTTTAAAAATGGTTAATAATTTCACTAATAAATAATTTTGAACTGGTTAAAAACATTTATAAAAATAGTTTTATAAAAAACTAATTTTGATGAAAATTTATTTTCTATAAATAAGAGAAATGAAGTCATATTTCCTTAAAAACATCACCTCACTAATTTTAAAAAAATGATAGGAAATTGGTTCTATTAGTTTAAAATTTTCATGAATAACCAGATGAGAAAAAATTATTGTTAAATATTGAAATATAAAATTATCCACCAAATAAATATTTAATCTAAAATAATCTCGAATTATGATGAGATTATGAACTAAAACCATACCAATTTGGTATCTTTTGAGTCATAAGCCCCATGAATTAAATAAAATCAAATAATACATTAAATTAAATGAATATTAACTTATTAATCACATAAAATATCAATATTTGTATTATTTGTACCTCAAAAATAAATATTTTGTGAGTAAGACATATGTCTCATTTAAGTCAAAGTGACACAAGAAACTCTTAGCCTTTGTTTGAATATAATCATCTATGTCTGAAACACCTGTTTAATAAAAAAATTAAACTAAAAATTTATTGACATTTCACTATTATATCTCCACACCACATATAATATAATTATAGAAATTTATCAGTCATTTATTGACAATTTGTTTTTAGAATCATTATTTCATGTGAAAATTGGTTTATTTTATGTGTATGTTTTGGTTCGATAATTTTGGTACATTTAATTTTATCATGGATAATTGAAATCAAATATTTCATAAATTATTTCAATATAATATATATTCATGATATATTTATTTATAGTAATATATAAAATTTATATATAATAAAATGATTACATCATTCTCAGAGACTGTATGACGTACGTATGTATGGGCGCTGCTTCCATTTTTCAAACTAGATGGAAGAAAATGAAAATAAATATTAATTTACATTTGAATAATAATAATTATCTTATATATATCATTTATATGTATATAATTCATAATTATTAAAATCCTTTTAATAATTAAATGAATAAAAATTAACATCACTCAGTGGAGCTCTTAGTCCACACATACAATAGAGCGATTTTATTTTTTCCAATATATTTTAATCTAAGAAGTTATACATGATATAATTTTTTCCATAAATAATTTTATATAATATATTTTAAACATATTAAATAACATTTATCCATACTATCATGAATAAGATGTTAAAGGTAAAAATGAATAAAATCACATCTTGAGGTGATAGTCCTCCATACACAAGTGCGACATTATTATATCCCCCAAGGTATCGAAATTATTATAGTATGTGTGATATGATTATTAGATAAGTATAATAATACCATATATATCATATATATCATATATATAACACTCTCATAAATCAATCATTAAAACCACCCATGATAGTTTTGTGATGAAAAATGTTCTACATTTGTTCGTGTGGCTACAATTTTTCACACACACAATCAAGGATTTAGTTGCACATTTCCTTGAAGTGGAGATGGATATATGATACCAAATTATAATAATAAATGCTTATTATATTTTATATACGTGTTTAATTATTTTTTACTCAATTGGAATACATTATAAGGATTTATATGAATTAGTAAAATGGAAACGCATAGCTAATAACATTACCTCTTCCTCTGACAACCACGTTGGGTTTAAGATAAACAATGACTAGATTTTAAATATTATCGAAGAAATTGTCTCCAATATGAGGGGATGTAATTAAGGAAGTATTTTTCTATGTTATTTTCTAAACCAATGGTTTTAGCCTTTTATAAATGAGGATTATGGGACACTTGTATTTTCTGAAAATGAAATGGTTTAATCACCTTTTTACCATTCCAAAAGGCTCTAAATGGGGATATCATGAAAAAATAAAGGTTATGGTGTCTAAATAATTCCATAAAAATGGATGTTATAAATGTATCTAGGTCAGTTTACCCATTAGTATTTTAGTCTAACCCCCCAGTAATCCCATTTTCACCTTAATAGTTTAAATTAATTATTAGTGTTCTTAATATTAATTAGAGAAAAAATAGATATCAAAATATTATATAATATAAATTCTATTTACTCAATATATGGAATCATTTTTTTCAAATTACATTCAAATAAGTATGAAATTTTTACCTAAAATTGATCTCCCATAGTTGATAAAAATGTGGTTTTCCCAAGAGAAATGTTTAAATTGTTTTAAAAGTTTTTTTATACTAATTCAATATGAAATTGATTCAAATTAACTAAATTGGATTAAATGATATTTGAAAAAAATAATTTTAATTTTGAATCGATTTTATAATAAAACATATATGGTAAATTCATAGAATAATATGGATACTTATTTATAAAAAGTTGAAATTTCCACTATTCGATGATAAATTTTTATTTTCATAAAATTCAAAAAAAAATTAGCCAAAGTTAATTTTAAGATTTATATTTTAGAATGTAATTTTAATTTTTAAAATAATTTATATTTAAATGATATAAATTAACTTTAATTTATGTGAGGAAATCCTGACATTACAGACTTTTATAAAAGAAAACAACTTTTTACAAAAAAAGTTTCTTTAAAATTCTTCTTAATTTTTTTATAATCATTAAGTAAACATTAATATTATTTTATTCATTTATATATAAATTTCATAGCAATTATAGTACCATTCAGACACAGCATCTTAATGGATACTATATAATGGGTGAGATTAAATAATAATATTTTAATAGAGTATCATGTTTTATTCAATTCCAGTATATCATGAATTAAACACTATCAAAAAGATTGAATTGAATTAAATATAAAATTATCATAATATATTGGGGTCATAAATTATCATAATATTTTGATGTATCATTTAACAAAAACTATTAAAATTGATATTTCTATTTTAAAATCTCAAGGTGATACAATCTACCCCATTAATTAAAATTCATTATCACTCAACAACATTGATCGTAGAAATCACGGGTTTTAAATATTAAAATTATACTATTGAAATCCCAAATATTGAGATGTGATAATAATACTTACTATTGGAAAGAGATAGTGATAATTAAAATGGTTATTTGAAATTACCGCATATCTACAATTTCATGTAGGAGAACATAGTTTTGAAGTGAATATTTGAACATGAAATAAAAGAATAATTCCAAAACAATGATAATGGGTGAGATAGAAAATTTATCATAATGAGGAGAATCATCATGAAAATTTGTACAGACTCATGACATGAAATTTTAGATGAGCTAATTGGCCATTTGATTCATAAAAAATAATGTTACTAAGATAATATTTGTGTTTCATTATCATTTTCTTATGGCTGAGGACTTACTTCAACATCATGACCAAGGACATATGAAAATTCTCAATCATGATATAGTTATATTTCAGGGGCACAATTTAATCATTTTTTAGTGATATAAAAAATTCCCACATCATTTTTTCGGCATGGAATGATTATCCCAAATAAAGCTTTATGCCGGAATCACATATTATTGATCAGTAGAATTCGAAGTCATTCATCATATCCCAAGTTATTTTCTCAAAATAAAAATTATTATAATTGATTATAATATAAAAAAACATAAAATTAATACATTAAATTTAAAATTAACATTATGGTTCATGCAAAATACATTTCTAAAAAGTTAAATTTATAAATTTTCTTAATGAAGTCCACTCAATAAAAATTATATTACCCCAAATTATAAATTGTTTACTAATGTCACAATAAAAATATATGAAAACATTTATCTCCATAAAAATATATATAAATATTTCATGATTGTGTAAATTAAATTTTGGGTTTGTGAATAATATATATATATATATCTAAACATGCAGCAAACTCTAGCAAAGACAATATAAACCATCAAATAATTATACAATTTCATGGTCATTAAATAATTTATAGAATATTTTCTTTAATATTATTATATCAACATATATTACTTATTATAGGTCATGTTCTGTTAATCATGTGTTTTCCAAGATGATCAACATTCCATTGATTCACTATTCTTAGTACCATTGAACTCAAGAGTTAAAACCAGCAAAGAAAAAATAATGTAATATAATCCTTATGTGAATCGTTATTCTTATAATTTTAATATCATCAATAAAATATTATTTTCATATTATATCACAGATTCAAATACATAGTAACATTAATCATTCATCTTCATTTGAATCAATATATTAATATTGACCTTGATCTATTAACCACTATCGAGGTATATTCCCTTGAACCTAAGCGAATTATATTTAATAGTTTAAAATATCTATCTAGTTAGAGGGATTTAATTTTAGTTATTATACTTTAAATTTTATTTGTTCAAATGAACTAATTTTTATCAACACATGGGAACAAACTATTTTTCAATTTTGGAATGTACAAACATTTTATTTCCATTATTTTCACACGTTGAAAATTATATTATTTCATTTATCCATTTATATCTTCCAACAACTTCTTATCTTTATTCCGTTTAAATACCTGAGACATGGAATATTAATTCTATATAATGATAGAACATGATATTGTTTCCTCATATGATAATAGTTTTTGGTAGACTAGTACCCTTAAAAATATTACCTTATTCCCATTAAATAAATGATAAATCACTCTATTTTTATTATGTTAGATGTTTACATATGGACATAAACATTTAATGTTGGATTCAAGATTTGTAAAATTTTAAACTTCTTTCTATCATATAATCATGAACTATTTTTCCATATCCACTCACTGGTCCTGATTATTTTTTCAATAATATTACCATTAGACCATTCAATTCAATGTTTGATATTATAACCTCATCTTCAATGTTTTAAATTGATGACCACCATTCATTCACATCTACCGAGAGAAGATAATGTACCATTAAATATTCCTACCTTTCACTAATTCTAAGTGTCATAAATATCATCTCATACGAAATTATCCATTGCTCAGATAAAAATGGATTTTTAGTCCCATTGAATGATGGAGTTTGTTGAAAAATTAAGTGGTCTTACAATATTAAACCAGATGGTCGATTAGAAGGATTCTCTTATCTAGGAAGGTTATTACTCATATTGTGATTATTCTTATAAAATATGGTTATAATTTGATCAATTATAGATACAACTGTAACTCGAGATTTATTATCTTTAACATATTTTCAATTCCTACATGGAGTAATTGAAATGAAATGGTTCTCATTAAATCCATTAGGGAAATAATGGAATAATCTAGGATAGACTACAATATTATGAAATATATTTTTTAATATAAAAATTTTGAAAATGGAACAGTAATTGAATAATATATGCATAGATAATCTCATAATTATTAACATGGTTTCATTTGTGATATATTAATTTTTATGTTTGATACAATGGATTACTAATTAAATGTGAATTAACTATATAATATCCCCTAGGAGTGTAAATATATTTTTGTAGTATATAACATTATCATGAACATGGTAATGATCGAGTCAAGAATGATGCACCCCTTTTAAGGTTTTACGCCTGGGCACATCTGTTCCTGAACAACGTCCACTTGTATTATCCAGACAAGGATTTATTTCTATGAAAAAAGACATAATATCTTTCATTACAATGCTTTAGGATGTTCTTATATACCTATCCAACAATTTTATAATAGGGTTAAGTTCTCTAAAATTTTTTTAATATAACTATATCAAATGGATTCAAATTAACAAAAATTTGATACTATCTTTGTAAACCCTAACCCCTTTAGCCTGAAGATGGTGGTTAATTTTTACCATGGAATTAGATTCAATGACACAGATACCAAAAAATCAAAGTTTTTAGTATTGAGAATATAATATATTCATTCTTGAAGTAAACATTAAATTATAAAATAACAATTTAAAAAATTTATTAGAGTTCTATATTGTTCAAGTTGCCTTATCCTTGCATATCAATAACAAAAATCATCCTAGCATAATTGAGGGAAACAATGAAATTGGATGGGATTAGATGATCATTGAGGGTCAATGTACAATGGAAACTATGAATAAATTTTTAATAGTAAAAATTTCATGGTAAATAAAAAAACCATTACATTTAATAAATGTCTTGTCTATAATATGGAATGAATAAATGATGGTAAAATAATGTAATATAAATTGTCACATGTGCTTGGAATGAAAAGATGAATATTCTAACTAATAGAATAATATAATTGAATAAAAGTAACAAAATTAATTTATATCTACAAAGTATCCCTTATTATAATTATTTCATATAGTATAAATAACACTAAATCACATAATTTACAAAATAAAAACTATATAAATGATGATATAAGGGAATAAGACGAATTTATTGAAATTAAGGAACAAAAACCAATGGAATATTATGATAAACCTTGGAATAGTATCATATAAATCATAAAAGTAATGTGAAATTTTAGAATATAAAATCTACCAAATTAATAGTAACCTCACATGTGAAAGTAAAAAAAATTTAGGATAATTATAAATAATAATATGAAATATGGTAATTTATGGTATAACAAAATACATGAATTATTAAGAGATGAATGATGTCTATCTCATATAATAACCATTATATAGAACTCACATGAATTATTTACTTTATTTAGTCTCGTGAATCTACACTATAAATATTGTTGAGGAAAAATAAAAAACAAATGAATAAAAAAATCTAAAAAAACCCATCTCCTTTAAAATAAATAACACCCATCACCACCACATCTCATCACACCTCAAATGACTTGAATATAAACCAAATTTCATCCAATAATCCTCCCATGTCTCTACCCCACAACTAGGATCCTTTGTTCTCAATAAAAGGCAAAACTCATGTTATTCTTGGAGGTTATCAAGGAGATAAATTCATGTGGTAAAAGCCTCTCTTGTTTTCATTTAATCTTTTTTTATTTTATTTTATTTTACTCACCTCACATAACCTTATTTATGTTATATTATAACTATATTATTATTAATATAATTAAATGTTATTGTGTTAATGGAACAACCCATAATCATTTCTCTTCCCCTCAAATATTGTTCTAAAATTAAAACATTGTCTATGATGTGTTTATTTATCTCACTCGAGGATGATAAAACATCTATTTTCATTTAATAGCTACAAAAATGGTCATAAAACCATTTTTATATATAAAAAGATTATAATATATGTATTAAATACTATTTAATGATCTGGAACCAGTATATATGTAAAAATTATTAATAAAACGAACCTAGTTTGTCGGGAACCAAAAAAATTCAAAAAAATAATCTAAATTGTTATCATTAATATTTTATATAATTAATCATCCTCACATATAGAAGTAAAAATACATATATATGAACATTTAATATTATTTAATTTCTCTAATGAGATTTTATATCAATTGTGCACAAGTATTTCCATTTTACATGATTTTATATACATGTATAAAAGTAAATCGGTCAAGAGTACCTTGGAAAAGAGCTCTCCAAAAATGATGAAATAATATCTTATAACTCATCAAAAAATCAATAAATGAACATAAAAATAATAATTAAATAATTAAATATAAAACTGATTCTTAATTAATTAATCGATCTAGTTTTATTATCCATGCTAGTCATATCAAGTGTAGAATTGTTTCAAACATTAGGTAGGGAATTATTTCGGAACCTGCATTTTCTGTCATGGTACACTTTCTCCATATTAAGCATATTATAATTATTAATTCATATATTTTACTTCTAATAAATTCTGTATTTATGTTCCAAACATATTTAACTATCTCAATTCTTCTTTATATGATTGGGAAATACCAATTTTTTGAGATTCTCTTCTCAATTCCCCCTGATATGCAAGACCAACAATAGTGAACATCCTTATTTATAACCCATTTTCAAGTTAACTAGATAATATAATTTAAGCCCCCAATATTTTTATAAAATAAAAATTTTTATCTTGAAACACTATCTAGATTAATTTTTGGTCTTATACAAAAAATTATTCCATTCCCATTTTAATGAATCGTGAATCCTTTCTCTGGATCTCCACTAATATGGATCATCACTAAGGATTCATAAACACAATTTTTTCATGTTTGTAATTAAATTGGATAAAATTTATCATTATATAATCTTATTTTGCCTTATTAATTTCCATTTATTATTTAATTACATTAATTCATGGACACATTTGTGATACACCCATTGTTAGTATAAGGCCCCAGCCTTAAACCTTACTTAATATTGAGTTATTACAAGATTACACTTTGAGGATATTTTCAGGTTTAGATTTTTAGAGAATTAGATCATGAAACTTGCATTACATTCCACATTTATACAAAGTGGTTACATAAAAGACAGTATTAATTCTTCCCATCAACGGAAACATATTGAAAATAAAACATGGATTCTTTCTTGACACATCCTTGACACTATCATCACATCATGTACCTTTCCCTTGACCTGTGAAAGACATTTCAAAAACTTGGTATGAGCATAAAAAGATCAGTAAGGGTTATAAAAATATGGAAAGGAAACATGAGTTTATATATATATAAGAATGAAATCATACTTTACCCAAAAAACAAAGGCACTTTAACATACCTCATCAAACCATGAATAAATCATAGAAATCATAAGATATAAAGGTAACTTGAGGCATTCATAACATTCTTACATAGGGAGTAACCCTCTTGGTTACGTTTGGAATACCCATCACAGTATATTCCCTAAATCTCTTCGGAGAAACCTTAACGTTTCACTCCTTCGTGTTACCCAATGCATTGGAGAGCTATATCGGGCTCACCCGCCCTTAGTTTATCACGGAACCACCCGTCCTCATAATAATTCCCAAGAACCATAACATAATTGTATCACATAAAAGATGCATAAAGGAAACATAACATTTCCACCTTTCAATCACAAGATATCAATACAACACATTGATATAAAAACATTATGAAAACCATTTTCAATACCCAAATAAAAGAAAAGTAAAACATGGTATTTATTTTTCTTTTAAAAAGAAGGTATGGATTGTAGAGGAAGCCGAAACTCAAATAATGGTCACGACGGTGGAGAAGTCATTGTCGCCGCATACGTATGACAAAAACATTCCATTTTGTCATTTTTTAAAACACTTCGTATAAAAAAATATTCCTTTTGGATAAACGTAAAATTCAATGGGGTTTATACACCGTATAAAAGAAAGTTGTGTATAAAATAAAATATGCCTCAATGAAAGGAGATTGAGACGATGTCCCATACCTCCTTGAAGCTTTTAACATTTTAAACCATTAATATCCATATAAATGAATCCTTAAAACCATTTTGTAAACATGGATATTAATAATAACAAGTCATTAAATCATTTAAAGCGATATTTTGCTCAAAGGGTTTTTACCAAAATTAGAGACACTTGAATACAATAATTGAGGAATAACATTTAATAAGAACTTTATAATATCATGAGAATAAATGGATTCATGATATAATATTCCAAAGGACAGTATATACACCATATAAGAGTTAATTGGTGCATAACAACAATGAATTCTCAATAGGGATGTAAAATGTGATGAAATCCCTTATAAGGATGGTATCCTTAAATTAAAGATAAATCAATATCAAAATTATGTGTGACAAATATAAATACACCCAATATAATTGGATATTAAGTGTAAAACAATAAAAGTTAATTCACACATATTCAAAGGATGACATATTCAATAACTACATGTTGAACCCAAAGAAATCGAAATTGGGTTAAAACGTTCCCTTGGTAAAATTCGACAGCCTAACGGCGTCACTTCAAAAATTCAGAAAATGAGTTGATGAGAGATAAAAAGGGAATATCATCACATGGAAATAAAATTTACATCAATCAGGATATAGAATAATATATCCCAACTTAATAGTATGTGAATTAAAAGACATAACAAACGAAGTCTTTTAAAATGAGGAGGGTGAAAGGTTCCATTACCGACTTGGGTAACTTTCGAAAAGTACACCCCATTGAAGAAGTGTCATAAAATGAATATGTAAATACCCATAAATGGAATTATATTACAAAAGGAGTGTAATAATGGGCAGTACATAAACCACTCAAATGAAATTGTGGCAAATGTAGCATAAATCTCACAGGAATAAAAGTGAGATGAAAAATCCCTTACGAAAACTCGGCAGCCTAACGGCGCCACTTAAAACTTCCAAAATGGATTGATGAGAGGAAATAGGGTCTCTCATAATATGAACATAATAAGTACAGTGGGAGTAATATAAAATATCATCCCAAACATAAGAAAGATGAGCTTAAAAGTAATGACATAAAAGAGTGTACTTAAAAAGAAAGAGAGGTGTAGGATCCCTTACCTCAGGTCCGACTTGACTCGATCGTTCATTAAAGTCCTGAATAATAAAATTGAGTTAATTTCTAATTTCTTATGAACCTTCTTAAAGTTCATTATACCTTTTATATCACTTATTTCAATGTTATAAACATTATGTAATCATTTAAGTTAATAATGTTTGTTTTTTCAATATTTGGTTCTTTAGTCGAAAATGGACTTCTTACAATTATATGTTGTTTGTGTGGTAAAAGGTTCATTATATCCATAATTATATTCATGATTTGGATATAATATATATCATATATATCCAGAATATACATGTATTTATAATATTACATAATCATTTAGAGGTAAGAAATGAAATGCACCCTTCATGGAGACGGTAAGCCGTACGTACACATGAACGCTACTTTCATTTCTATCTCATAATTTAATGGAAAGAAACAATAATGATATAGAGGTATATTATAATTTCAGTATAAAATCATATATAATAACTTTAAATCCATCCTTTATACGTCCCACGTATGGCATTAACGAATCAAATCACTTTGAGGGGGCGGTAGTCCGCACTTCCTAAAATGAAATTACCGTGTTTACCCACAATGGAAACCATAAAGGTATGAAACAAATGAAAATACAGAAGCATAAGTAAAACATAAACATATTATATATCATATATAAATATAGTGTCATCTAAATGGCCACCTTTGAAGGTGTTATATGAGTGTTGAACAATCATCGTTTCGGGAGGCAGAATTTGGCCATCCACGAAAACCGTATGTTCTTTAACCATTTTATGTAGTTGTGTGAGAGTGTAGCTCGAATAAATCTTATAAAAACATCCTAGTATATTTAAGATACTGGTTTTGTTATAAAAGAATTAAATAAAAAGAGTTTAGGGGTTGGAGAAGCAAAATAAAACAAATGAACATGAGAGAATGAATTACCTTTAAAAGTGTAACTCCTTTTGTTTTGAGCCTAAAGGCTTCCTTTGAAAGGATTCTGCCCAAAGGGAATCCTCTAGGATTAGGGGAGGGATTTGGAGAGAGTAAATGGTCAGGGTATTGCTGATCCAAAGGCTTGAGGAGTGTGTGAAATGAGGTAGAGGTGGGGGCCTTTTATAAGAGGAGAGGAGGGGCACTTTTGGAAATCATGAAACTATTATTTTATTTTCAAAAGTGTTTCGAATTTCTAAGGTCCCACATTGATATATTTCTAAGATAAGATTATAAGGCTTCGAAATATTCCCATCCAATAGTTTTTGGACAAGTTTAGGTATTAGATTTGATATTATCGTTTTATTTTATTTAAACTGTTCATTAATGAGGTCATCGTTGCATCATCATGATGTCATAATTAAATTAATTTATTTAATATCTAAAAATTATAAAAAAATACTATGATGTAGGAAACCTTTTTATATTTCTAATTAATATTTATAGTCAAAATTTGGACTTCTTTAACCCCACTTAAAAACTGTTTTAGTAAAACAACTCATGTTTGTGTCAATTTAATTTTAACATTAAATAAATATATATTAATGTCATTTTCCAACCAAAGTGGCTCCATGGGGTACCCAAGTTGACCCATGGGTTGTCTTCGTCGTCCATGACTCATCCAATAGGGGTAGGACAAGTGTCATGGTGTTTTCATATTTTTATAATATCATTTTTACCTTAAATTACACTAATTACTTCTAATCGCGATTAATGAAAAAAAGTTACTATTCACCAAAAAATTATTTTCATCCCATTGAACCAAATTTTACATACTAATGACAACCATGTATGTCAGATTTTCAAAATTCAATACACATTAGTGGTAAACTTTCATTTAACTGAAAAATCAGTTTGCTTGATTACCACTTAGTGGTTTCACTGTTCATCAAAAATTGGAGTTTTTCAGAAAATTACCAAAAATTCAACCTATGCTATATTTTATATTCCGAATTCAAAAATGATGTCTATTTTATAAAATTCATAACATATAAGTCACATTAATTAATTTAATAATTAATTCCCGCTTTCAGATCAAATAGCGTGTTTTTATGAAACAATAAGTATCAAAAGATTGACACTGGTTTAAGTCTGATTTCAAAGTGAAATTAATTCCAATGACCACTATTGGATTTAATGGTAAAAATATATTCTAATTTCACTTTAAAACCAATTCTAAAGATAATCTAATCATATAAATAAATTATATTAAAAAGAGGTTTTGAATTAAAATACAACATTTTACACTATTCATTTAAAAAAATGAACTTTATCGGAAAGATACCAAAAATTTACACAAAGTAAATTTTGATGTCCCAATTCTTAAAAAGAGTTTTATTTGGTCTAATTGAATGTATATGAGTGAACAAAACTATATTTAATGACGGTTCTCCATCAAAAGGTGTTAAGTGACCATTTAGTGAAAACCAGGGCATATACGCCTAAAATTGAATTCTTTCCATATTTTTAGCCTTTATCATTTATTCGATAAATGTAAAAACATTTAAAAACATTTATAATCATATTTTAGTTATTTCTATCCATTCCCTCAAATTCAATGGCTACATGTTAACTACCATTTAAAATAATATTATTTTATTATTAGAGTGCAACGTAAGATTCCCAAGAAACTCGTTGTTGCGTGTTGGGTACGCCATCGAGCATAGCGTCCCCTTTAAAGTCATATTAATATTTTATTCACAAAAATGGATAAATATAAAAATGTCATATTCTTTATTTACCTGTGGTGTTACATCCTTCCCCCCTTTTAGGAATTGCGTCCTCACAATTTTAAAATTGGGCTCAGAAACTTCATTGAAAATCCCCCCATCGAAACAAGAGTTAATAAAACCATCACTTTAAAAGAAATAAAGAGGAGTACATAGGTCACCCGAGTTAACCCATACTAGGATTCCATGTAAGAAAACATGGACATGGAAGAAAAAACAAAGGGTCATGTTCTGAGGGAGAGTGATAGTAAACATGTCTAGGAGAAAGTTAACCATAAAAAAATCACAAACTGGTGATGGGTTTAACGGTATTCGATTCCCCTGTAGTAAAAGTTAATAAACAAAATTTTTTTCTTACTTTACTTTTTATTGGGGAATTTATTCATAAGAAAACATAATCACTTATCATGTGGACTTTCAATTTTTATTAGATTCCTTACACAAACTCATATTTTCCCCAAACGACGAGTATTTAGGAAGACTTGTTCGCATTAAGAGTACTATAATCAAATTCTTGAGAATCACCTAATCCACAAAAGAGAACTATACATTTCCCATGTCTTCAGACCTTAACCAAAACTAAAACAAAAAAAGTTATTATGAGATCAGATAATACCCAAAAAGTATAATCCTTAAAAAAACACATCTATTCCTATTCTCCAAAATTTATCAAACAATACCCAAAGTTCAACAAAGACAATTCAATAAACTATTTTTCCATAAAATTATTCAAAGTAAACCAATCTAAGATGGAAGCCCAAATATTTGAAGGATTTATTCACATAGTCTTCCAAGGTACAAATTAACACTTATCTCCAAATAACAATAGTTACTCTTAATGTCTCATATTGAAAAGTAGTTAACCTAATCACATATCCTCCATGATAGGTTAATAATTTCCATAGATAATCCAAAATAAACTTACTTTTAATTGATAAAATTATCTAACTAAAAAGAATCGGTCAAACTAACTAGGGTATTCACGTAGTACAGTGGTAGGCAATAAATACCAGTTGCACTTTTTTTGTCCCGCAGCTTTGTCCGATGCGACAGGTTGTCACACGGTCTGCATGTTGTCCTTTTTATAAAACTCCAAAAATAACCCTAACATGTTTTAACCTCAATAGTTTCCTTATACCTTTAATTTTCATCCAAATTCATTATGATCTCAACACCTTAATTCTTGAAGTCTTATTTCACCACCATAAGATAAAATAAAATGATTCCCAAAATGAATAACATCATACCTTGATCATGGAATCCACTCGGTTTCATCGTCTTCTTGTTCACGTAGGTAGAAGTCCCATGCATTACAAAAATGATTTAGAGATCCTTCAAAATCATTTGCTTCCTCCATCCAAATACACCTCGTGCAACATGGGTCATATGGGTGTTCACAGAAAAACAGTTTTGGAAAATAATCATGTATGACATAAAATTCCAAAACATCTGATAAAACATGATTTCTAAAAAATAGTCGGACTGAAATTGAGTTGAAACTTTCTATCATTGGTCCTTTTAGAATACCATAAGTATGTGATGTGAGACTATATTTTAAAATCAAATATAAATAGGTTGCTCAAGGGTCTCCTTCCTCAGCACCATTTTTAAAATCATAATATGCTTCAAATTCATGTGATAAGGTAAAATATTTGAATATACCTTAATAATATTTACCTCTCTTGAAAACATGAGAATATTGTGAAAATAGTATTTTTCTAAAAACAACCCATGATCCACGATGATAACGAGATATAACAGAGGTGTTTGATATCTCAATCAAATGCTTGCAAGTGAGTTGTATGCTATAAAAAGTTTCACAATCATCCGAAGATGACTTTGCAATAATTATTGCAAGAATGTCATCAGGAAGAGATAGGAATGTCATTTGAGATCCTCCTCCTTCCATTCGTAACCGACTTTACTTGACCTGAAAAAAAAGTTTTAAAATAAGGATTTAACTGAAATAATAGTTATATGGACTAATCATGTGCCTCACAAAAACTCTTAATCCCTAAAGTTGTCTAAACCGACCTTTGATACCAACTATAAGGCCCCAGCCTTAAACCTTACTTAATCTTGAGTTATTACAAGATTACACTTTGAGGATCTTTTCAGGTTTAGAGTTTTAGAGAATTAGATCATGAATCTTGCATTACATTCCACATTTAAACAAAGTGGTTACATAAAATATAGTATTCATTCTTCCCATCAACGGAAATATATTGAAAATAAAACATGGATTCTTTCTTGACACATCCTTGACATTATAATCACATCATGTACCTTTCCCTTGACCTATGAAAAACATTTCAAAAACTTGGGATGAGCATAAAAAAGCTTAGTAAGTGTTATAAAAATATGGAAAGGAAACATGAGTTCATATATACATAAGAATGAAATCATACTTTACCCATAAAACAAAGGCACTTTAACATACCTCGTCAAACCATGAATAAATCATAGAAAACATAAGACATAAAGGTAACTTGAGGCATTCATAACATTCTTACGTAGGGAGTAACCCTCTTGGTTACGTTTGGAATACCCATCACAGTATATTCCCTAAATCTCTTTGGAGAAACCTTAACGTTTCACTCCTTCGCGTTACCCAATGCATTGGAGAGCTATATCGGGCTCACCCTCCCTTAGTTTATCACGGAACCACCCATCCTCATAATAATGCCCAAAAACCATAACTTAATCGTATCACATAAAACATGCATAAAGGAAACATAAAATTTCCACCTTTTAATCACAAGATATCAATACAACACATTGATATAAAAACATTATGAAAACCATTTTCAATACCCAAATAAAAGAAAAGTAAAACATGGTATTTATTTTTCTTTTAAAAAGAAGGTATGGCTTGTAGAGGAAGCCGAAACTCAAATAATGGTCACGACGGTGGAGAAGTCGTTGTCGCCGTATACGTACGACAAAAACATTCCCTTTTGTCGTTTTGTAAAACGCTTCGTATAAAAAAATATTCCTTTTGGATAAACATAAAAGTCAAAGGGGTTTATACACCGTATAAAAGAAAGTTGTGTATAAAATAAAATATGCCTCAATGAAAGGATATTGAGACGAAGTCCCATAGCTCCTTGAAGATTTTAACATTTTAAACCATTAATATCCATATAAATAAATCCTTAAAACCATTTTGAAAACATGGATATTAATAAGAACAAGTCATTAAATCGTTTAAAGCAATATTTTGGTCAAAGGGTTTTTACCAAAATTAGAGACACTTGAATACAATAATTGAGGAATAACATTTAATCGGAACTTTATAATATCATGAGAATTAATGGATTCATGATATAATATTCTAAAGGATAGTATATACACCATATAAGAGTGAATTGGTGCATAACAAAAATGAAGTCTCAATAGGGATGTAATATGTGATGGAATCCCTTATAAGGAAGGTATCCTTAAATTAAGGATAAATCATTATCAAAATTATGTGTGAAAAATATAAATACACCCAATATAATTGGATATTAAGTGTAAAACAATAAAAGGTCATTCACACATATTCAAAGGATTACATATTCAATAACTACATGTTGAACCCAAAGAAATCGAAATTGGGTTAAAACGTTCCCTTGGTAAAATTCGACAGCCTAATGGCGTCACTTCAAAAATTCAGAAAATGAGTTGATGAGAGATAAAAAGGGAATCTCATCACTTGGACATAAAATTTATATCAATCAGGATATAGAAGAACATATCCCAACATAATAGTATGTTAATTAAAAGACATAACAAACGAAGTCTTTTAAAATGAGGAGGGTGAAAGGTTCCATTACCGACTTGGGTAACTTTCGAAAAGTACACCCCATTGAAGAAGTGTCATAAAATGAATATGTAAATACCCATAAATGGAATTATATTACAAAAGGATTGTAATAATGGGCAGTACATAAACCACTTAAATGAAATTGTGGCAAATGTAGCATAAATCTCATAGGAATAAAAGTGAGATGAAAAATCCCTTACGAAAACTCGGCAGCCTAACGGCACCACTTAAAACTTCCAAAATGGATTGATGAGAAGAAATAGGGTCTCTCATCATATTAACATAATAAGTACAGTGGGAGTAATATAAAATAACATCCCAATCATAAGAAAGATAAGCTTAAAAGGATTGACATAAAAGAGTGTACTTAAAAAGAAAGAGAGGTGTAGGATCCCTTACCTCAGGTCCGACTTGACTCGATCGTTCTTAAACGTCCTGAATAAAAAACTTGAGTTAATTTATACATTCTTATGAACCTTCTTAAAGTTCATTATTCCTTTTATATCACTTATTTCAATGTTATAAACATTATGTAATCATTTAAGTTAATAATGTTTGTTTTTTCAATATTTGGTTCTTTAGTCGAAAATGGACTTCTTACAATTACATGTTGATTGTGTGGTCAAAGGTTCAATATATCCAGAATGATATTCATGATTTGGATATAATATATATCATATATATCCAGCATATACATGTATTTATAATATTACATAATCATTTAGAGGTAAGAAATGAAATGCACCGTTCATGGAGACGGTAAGCCGTACGTACGCATGAACGCTACTTTCATTTCTATCTCATACTTTAATGGAAATAAACAATAATGATATAGAGGTATATTATAATTCCAGTATAACATCATATATAATAACTTTAAATCCATCCTTTATACGTCCCACGTATGGCATTAAAGAATCAAATCACTTTGAGGGGGCGGTAGTCCGCACTTCCTAAAATGAAATTATCGTGTTTACCCACAATGGAAACCATAAAGGTATGAAACAAATGATAATAAAGAAGCTTAAGTAAAACATAAACATATTATATATCATATATAAATATATTTTCATCTAAATGGCCACCTTTTAAGGTGTTATATGAGTGTTGAACAATCATCGTTTCGGGAGGCAGAATTTCACCATCCACGAAAACCGTATGTTCTTTAACCATTTGATGAAGTTGCGTGAGAGTGTAGCTCTAATGAATCTAATAAAAACATACTAGTATATTTAAGATACTGGTGTTGTTACAAAATAAGTAAATAAAAAGATTTTTGGGGGTTGGAGAAGCAAAATAAAACAAATGAACATGAGAGAATGAATTACCTTTAAAAGTGTAACTCCTTTTGATTTGAGCCTAAAGGATTCCTTTGAAAGGATTATTCCCAAAGGGAATACTCTAGGATGAGTATAGGGATGTGGAGAGAGTAAATGGGCAGGGTATAGCCGAGCCAAATGCTTGAGGAGTGTGTGAAATGAGGTAGAGGTGGGGGCCTTTTATAAGAGGAGAGGAGGGGCACTTTTGGAAATCATGAAACTATTATTTTATTTTCAAAAGTGTTTCGAATTTCTAAGGTCCCGCATTGATATATTTCGAAGAAAATATGATAAGGCTTCGAAATATTCCCATCCAATAGTTTTTGGACAAGTTTAGGTCTTAGATTTTATATTATCGTTTCATTTTATTTAAACGGTTCATTAATGAGGTCATCGTTCCATCATCATGATGTCGTATCTAAATTAATTTATTTAATATATAAAAATTATAAAAAAATACTATGATGTAGTAAATCTTTCTATCTTTCTAATGAATATGTATAGTCAAAATTTGGACTTGTTTAACCCCACTTAAAAACTGTTTTAGTAAAACAACTCATGTTTGTGTCAATTTAATTTTAACATTAAATAAATATATATTAATGTCATTTTCCAACCAAAGTGGCTCCATGGGGTCCCCAAGTTGACCCATGGGTTGTCTTGGTCGTCCATGACTCATCCAATAGGGGTAGGACAAGCTTCATGGTGTTTTCATATTTTTATAATATCATTTTTACCTTAAATTACACTAATTACCTCTAATCGCGATTAATGAAAAAAAGTTACTATTCACCAAAAAATTATTTTCATCCCATTGAACCAAATTTTACATACTAATGACAACCATGTATGTTGTATTTTCAAAATTCAATACACATTAGTGGTAAACTTTCATTTAACTGTAAAATCAGTTTGCTTGATTACCACTTATTGGTTTCACTATTCATCAAAAATTGGAGTTTTTCAGAAAATTTCCAAAAATTCAACCTATGCTATATTTGATATTACGAATTCAAAAATGAAGTCTATTTTATAAAATTCATAACATATAATTAACATTAATTAATTTAATAATTAATTCCCACTGTCAGATCAAATAGCGTGTTTTTATGAAATAATAAGTATCAAAAGATTAACACTGGTTTAAGTCTGATTTCAAAGTGAAATTAATTCCAATGACCACTATTGGATTTAACGGTAAAAATATATTCAAATTTCACTTTAAAACCAATTCAAAAGATAATCTAATAATATAAATAAATTAGATTACAAATTGGGTTTTAATTAAAATACAACATTTTACACTATTCATTTAAAAAATGAACTTTATCGGAAAGATACCAAAAATTTACACAAAGTAAATTTTGATGTCCCAATTCTTAAGAAGAGTTTTATTTGATCCAATTGAATTTATAAGAGTGAACAAAACTATATTTAATGATGTTTTGCCATCAAAAGGCGATAAGTGACCCTTTAGTGAAAACCAGGGCATATACGCCTAAAATTGAATTCTTTCCATATTTTTAGACTTTATCTTTTATTGGATAAATGTAAAAACATTTAAAAACATTTATTATCATATTTTAGTTATTTCTATCCATTCCCGCCAATACAACGGCTACATGTTAACTACCATTTAAAATAATATTATTTAATTATTACAGTGCAACGTAAGATTCCCAAGAAACTCGTTGATGCGTGTTGGGTACGCCATCGAGCATAGCGTCCCCTTTAAAGTCATATTAATATTTTATTCACAAAAATGGATAAATATAAAAATGACATATTCTTTATTTACCTGGGGTGTTACAGTTAGTCCCTTATGACAGGATTATGATTTCTATTTCTTTCCCAGGGTAACAGTTATGTTTATACCTTATATATTATTTTTGATGTGAAATTAATATTCATCAACTTGTTGTGGTGGGTGAACATAGATAGAGATCCAATTCAGTGGGTAACTAGTATTCTAATGTGACATCATGTTAGAATAGGGAGTGAACCTAAATCATTTATGGGACTTTTTCACCATGTTCAATGGTCTTGTAAATTACCATTGAATGAACCTAAACCATGTGCAATGGAATTGATAGTTATATTTGACTTGTGATTATGTAGTATTGTAGGTTTTTTTCACATTAATATGATAATGTTATTACATGATCCCATTTTATACATGTTATTATTCTTTATGTTTATTCATTATTTTTTATGTCACCAAGTTATGATTTCTAACACATTTTCTAGGATTTATTTTTACGTTTATAACATTATGGTTTTTATATCATTATTGTTTTCAAGTAATCCCTATTTTTTCATATTTATATGAGATATCTAAATGAATGTTAGGATAATATTATTCATAATAACTAAAATTTGTTTTATTTTGGATTCATGTATTATAATTAGGATCCTTATCATCCAAAGGCAATGGACTTTACAATACATTGTTATATATGTTAGTTAAATTTACATCGAATGATATCATATTATGTGTAAATGGTTCATCCAATTTAAATTGTTAAAATTGGATGAACTAATTTTTTTATTATTAGGACAAGATATCTTTGGTAAGAACCCTAGGGATAACACTATCACCACTAATATCCTATTTTAAAACATAGGGAATCACATGATGAATATAAATTTATTTTATAAGTTTATTACTCTATTTTTTATGTTTCTATTTTATATTATTATTAGATAAGTGTTCAATCCCCAACACTTGTAATTTCATTTCATAGTTAGTGGCTGTGAATATGAGAACTCATGAAAATAGTGAATTTGTGTTGCAATGTGATGATTAACCTAATGAAATGAATAAATTGATTGTAACATTACTTAAAAATTTCATGAAAATAATTTCTAAAAATGATATACTTATGAATATTAAATTGATTCATGTATAATTTTGTTTTTATTCAATTAATGATAAAGTTACAGTTGAATCCTTCATCCTAAAAAGCCTCACATATTTAGTAAAACATGTAATTTCCTCATAAAGAAACAATGGATTAACTCCATTAAGTAGATATTTCCAATCCTCCAGTGCTCAGATAAAGAGAATGATGTGTTGGTGTTCTATAATTTTGATTGGGAATTTGATCAATTGTTAACATTGATCTTGAATATAAATTTCATTGTGTAAATTTATTCCATGGAATGTGATGATTTCAAAAGAATATTTTTCAATAAATATTTTCCCTAAACCTACTGCCATAAGATGGAATGGTAGTTACTCATACTAATTTAAATGGAATATGAGTCTATCGGGGTGTTAGTGGAAATATTTACAATTCTTGTAAGATATGCTTCCATCTTTCTTCGAAACACCACATGCAAGGTGGATCACTTATTTAGATAAATAAATAGAACTTTATGAAAAGCATTATCGATTTTTGACCTCGAAATCTATGATGATATTTTATATTATTACCAGGAAGAAATTGATATAAGAGCCTCTTAGTGGTCTTTTCAGACTAAAGAAAAAAACTATAATTATAGTTTATTATGGGATGATCAATAGATTAATATCATGATTAAACAATAACCTAACACCCAAAATGTGAAAATTTTGGGAAGAAAAATCTTGGGAACTTTATAAAGGGAACCAAAAATGATTCAAATGTCAAAATGGGGAATCTTTCTAATAACTATTGAAGGGATATGAAGAATCCCACAAATATGGATGAAGAAAGGATTGATTAAATCAATACTCAACCAATAGTTCAGTGTTTCAACATCATGTAATAGGGTAATTATGGGATCCATTACTCTAATACATTTTTTTTTGAAATAATTAAACAAAAAAACTCACATGGAAGAAAGGAAGGGAATATTGTATCACTACTATTGGGGTGCAGCCTGAAAAAAAGTGGTGAAAGGTATGATGGTTACTAATACATGAATAGTTAATATGCTATTTGATTTTTGGTCAAATCAATATTTCATATCATGCTTGTTTAGAATATCTCATTAAACTCCATGAAACAATATGTATGTTGAGTTTTCTATGAGAATTGAAAATTGAAATATTATATCATTCAATGTTTATAACTCCTCCGTGGTTAATGTTTCGAGATTTATCATCCCTGAAAATCACATATTACATTATTTAGATGAGTTATACGCAATATGGTCTATGTATTGGATACATTTATACCAACCCAACATCAAAAATATATAATGTGAGATCACTCTACATATCGTGAAGCATCATAAAATTATGTAGACATGTAATGATGTTGATGAATCTCCTTTGGAATCATCATCTCAACTGTGGATATTTTTTTCTTATGTGAAATCATATCTTTCTGAAATGATTAAGAGAAGGGAGGGGATTATTCTTTAAGACATTCCCATTTATGAGGGAATACATTGATGTGTTCCATGATGAATTGAATGTTCACCCTCGTGACTGATATGTTGATTTATCAGTGGAACTTATACAACTATGTATTACCATATCAAAGATAGACTATATAATGGCCACCATTGACATGGATGAACTGAAAAATATGTTATAGGAGAATCTTGAGAAGTGTTTTATACACCAGAGTGCTTCAGCATAGGTTGGGATGGTCCCCTTCATACAAAATAAGATAGATCAATGTTCCTATGTATTTCGTATCATGAACTCAATAAAATCATTTTAATTAAAAAGTATCCCTTTCCTTGTATAGATGACTTGATTAATGAACTATGGGGGACTATATATTTCTCTAATATGGGCCTTTTGTCATGACATCACTAATTAAAGGTGGGGAAGGATGATATTCCCATGACATCCTTTAGAGTGAGGGATGGATACTTTGACTTCATTGTGATTCTCTTTAGACTCTTTAATTCTCTAGAAATTTTCTTGGATTTAATGAATTGAGTATTTATATTTTACCTCACAAAATTAGTGGTAGTATTTGTTAATGATATTTTGATATACTTCAAGAGAAAGGGGGAAAATGAAGAGCTTTTCCAAAAATGGGCTAAGGAACTTTTTTTATCTCATCATCATCAGCTTTCTTTATTTATTGAAGAAGTAGGGAGACAAAGATGGGGTGACAACAAAGAAGGGGTGACAACAAAGAAGGAAGGCCTAAGTGGGCATTAAATAATGAAGACCAAGGGGATCCCCTCTAATAATAGAAGCACACTCAATGTTCAACTGATGGGTGTTGTAAAAGGAGGTGGTGCCCGAATCCTACACTGCAAGCTTGGCTAAGTGGTCCACCATCTTGATTCCCTCACACCATGTGTGCCTTAGTCGAGTGTTGCTAGAGTGGAGGGCACGACACTTCTTTATGGGGTAAGAGATTGACCAGGGGGACGTTCCATTACCATGAAAAGAGTTGAAGAGAGTCTGGGAGTTTCTCTCTGCTTCTTCAGTGGTGATACCACCATGACCGCAAAGTGTGAGGCGAGAAAGAAACCTGAGGGCATCTGATTGAAGAGAGGAGCCACATCCTAGGAAGTTCATGAAGGCCAAGTACATGTGACCCTAGGACTCTCGGACCACACCACCACCTCTCATGACACCTAAAATGCAGGAACCATCCGTATTGAGCTTTAGAATATATTGAGGAGGCTTCCATCTAACCCAACGACTGCGTGGACAGCCGGTAGGGAGGCTGGCTTGAGAATGGGGGAAGAGAATTTAAAGAGAGGGTGCATCCTTCCAAGGGTAAGGACCATATGAATTGAAAAACAATATGAAATGTATAGTAAATGTGTGTTTTGGAAGGATGATGTGACAGTATTGAGGATTGTTATCACCAATAAAGTAATATGTAGGGAATATTCCAAGACAAATGTAATTGAATCTTGGATGAGACCAACATCTATAATGGATATTCATCGTTTCAATGGACTAACTACGTATTATCGATGATTTGGGAAGAACTTATCATGTTTTTGAAAAAGAGGCTTGTCACTACACCATTTCTCACACTACTGTCAAGTTCGGAAAAAATTATGTTATAGAATGATACTTCAATGAATGGATTAAGCTATTTATTGATAAAAATGAAAACTTTATAGCCTAAACTATAATGTGGATTAAACTTCATGAGGAATAATTCCCCACACAAGATCTGGAGTTGGAAGATGTTATATTTTCATTGAAAATATTGCGACATTTTCTTTATGGGGAGGATTGTGAGATATATGTTCATCACAAGAGTCTCCAATTTATATTCACATAGAATGAGCTTAATATTTGAACGAAAATATTGTTAAATCTCTCCGATGATTATTATTTATCAATCAACTACAATCCTGGTAAATTAAATAAGGCATAAAAATTCTTTAAGAGAAAGGATCCTGGATATTTATAAATGAAGATAATTGAGAAGGATAAAATCTTCTTAAACCAAAAATGAATGGATATGGAAATATTTAAGGAATGTCAATCACAAATACATTCTCAAATTATTTATTAACCATCCCTAATGTATAAAATAAATTATACTCAAAAAAAGTATGAAGGAATTTATAAAAAGGTTGAAGCTATAAGAAATTTGAAATCCTTGGTGTTAAAAATAATGAGGATGAATCTGTCAAATTTTGGTATATACTATGTGTACCATAAAATCTATAGATAAAGGATGATTATATGAGTGAATCACATGGATCTAACTTCATTATTCACCTAGGGTGAATTTTTTTTATCAATATATTCATGAGAACTGTTGGTGGAAGAATATGTATAACGAGATAATTTAATAGACAAAAACATTTGTGGTGTGTCAGTAAGTGATGGATTAAAGGTAAACCCTAAAGGGATGATGAAACCAGTACCTGTAAAAACATATATATGGGAAAAAATAACCATGTAAATTGTCATTGGATATAAAATGACATCTTGAGGAAATAATTCTATAGGTGTTGTTGTGTATCATCATACAAAGACATTTCAAATTATTAGAATTCAAGAGTTTTTCTCACTTGAACAACTTTCAAGGTGTTACATTAAATAAGTTGGGAGGTTGCATCGAATACCACTATAGACTATATCTAATTGAGATCCAATATATAACTAAATGTTATAGAAAGGTATCCAACATTCTCTAACACTATGTTGATATATAGTAAAACTTATCGTCGTCAAACTGATGACCAAATAGATCTAACAATGCAGTCACCAAAAGACATGTTCTGAGAATGTTCTATGGACATCAAGGGAGTATGGGACCAAAATCTATCATTTTTTGAGATCTATTACAATAATAGTTCCCACTAAAGCATCCAAATGGATCCATATTACGCCCTTTATGGGAAAATATGATGAATAAAAAAACTTTTGATACATTCCATCAGGGTTCATGTCGTTGACTTTTTTGATGCAAAACTTAATTTCCCCATATTCCTTATTTATAAAGTTTCATAGCAATAATCAATTTTCCTGTTAAATACACTAAATTTGTCTACACATTCCAAAGGTTCAAGTTATGGCTGCAACCTTTTGTCAAGGATGTGGTCACATTGGGCATCCGTGGCTTGTCTAGACAGTGGACCATTGGAATACCATTATTCCTATAATGACCCATACTTTACATACATTGCTAATACTTCAAAATTGAAGCACACTTATTACAACATATGAAAAAACCACAAAGGACCATATAGGTATAGTGTCTTTAGAAACTGGGAAACATAAACAACTTGTTCATAAATCTTCTATAGTGTCTCCCATTTATTTCATCATATCTAGGGTCCATTTTAGCATATTCTACTTAATATCCATCTTCCTAACCTGGGGAAAAGAAAACATAAAAGGGTGAGCTCAAATGCTTAGCAAGGGAAAATAAAGGAAATAAAAATCATATCATATCTTTTTGAAAATCATAACCTGCAAAAGAGATCATAATATCTTAACATGGAATAAATCATAGAAGTAAAAATGAGATCCCCATAATCATAACATGAAACTTTAAACTTTGTGGCATGCACACATAATCATGGAAAATCATTTCTTTTTAGTCATGACTCATTGCCAAGACTATCTTAGTGGACAAAGTCCCTTTCTGAACCGAGTTCACTCCTCGTTTCAGTCCTTTATCACTGAACCGGTATAACCTACCGTTCTAGCCATGTCTATCTCATGAGATATAAAATCTTTACCCTATGCATTGAATGGAGATATAGGTCCCACCCATCTTATAATGAATCCTTTCTTATGTGTGCCACATAATCATAAACCATACATCATAGCGTAACCCACGTAATAAAAATGGGATTCTTAAACAACATGACATCATAAAACAATTCATATAAGATAAAAGAATTCATAAAAATATTTCCATCACAACATAATTAAATCCATGTAATAATAGGGATAAAAACAGAACCCTTTTATTATCCTAGATGGAAAATAATTTTGATAACATACTTGAACTATATTCTTGAGGAAAATATCCATTCTACTTCAAAAACACTTTTCCTTTCTTAACATGTCATACAATTTTAAACTAAAAGAAGTTGACTAAAAATAAACTTGAATACTTTTAATGTAATCTTCTTGGAAATAATGTTTTAGAAATCCATTCATGCCATATAAGTTAAAAAAACATTCTTCGTACTTTTGTCGGAAAAGTCAAAAAGTACCTCGTACGAAAAACGACAAAAGATTCCTTTAATATTCTTTACTAAAAACTCACCTAAGGGTAAAATTGGATTTAAACTATTGTAAGTGGATGGAAACAATATTACATATTGAGGGAACATAGATGTGGATGATAAAATACACCCCAATAAATACTTACGAATAAACAATCTCGGATAAAAATGAGATTGTGATATTTTCCTTACCTTAGGTCCGACTTGCTTTGTATGTGTCCAAACCTCCTGTATAATGATTTAAATAATGTTATTGACTTATTCCAGAATCATACATATTGATATGATATCATATATGGTCATATTCTTAGCTTCTTGTTAGTAATATTTCATTGTTACTTGTTACTCGGGTCTTTATTGCCTTTTGTTCTTATGCGTGTTTTTCCGAATAAATTCTTATTCTTCTTTTAAGGTTATAGATAAATTATATCCAGAATGGTATTAGTGTAACATATATCATATTTTTTCATTCAATTCATTTATATAATTACTATGTAATGATGATCATGTAGAACGAGTCGCTTCACATCGTGGAGACGGTATTCCGTACGTACACACGAGTGATGATATCGTTCCTATGATCGTGGAATTGTATTGGAGTATATATATATTATTTAAGTATCAATATTACTTTATAATAATCATAAATAGTTACTCATTACACCATTATACCCATCCTTGTAAGGTGATGGTGGAAAATAGATTACACCATGGCGTAGAGACGGTATTCCGTACGTACGCACGCGCGGTGATTTCATTTTTCCGTAGGATGGATAGAAAGTGAATTAGGGTTGTTTCATATTTATAATAACATATCAGTATGTAAGTAATACTGATGTTTTTACATTATCATGAAACAACTAAAGAAGAAGAAGTTGAAGAAGAAAGAAATTGAAAAGATCGGTAATGGATATTACCTCTTCTTTGGAACGCCTCTTTGAATCCTCCACTTAGGGAACTAAGATTGGTCTTTGAAGAAAACCAGGACCTCTAGGATTATTCTAGGAAAGTGGAGAGGAGAAAATGTCAGGGGTTGGCCGAGCTTGAGTGCTCAAATTGGTGTGAGGAGGAGGGGGAGGAGGTGCCCTTTTATAAGGGAGGAGAGGGGCACCTTAGGAATATCTCAAAATATTATTTTATATTAAAGTCAAAATCGGTTTATAATGGTTCCAAAGGGTTTTATTTCGAAGCTAAAGTGGGGATGGGTCGAAATACTATCAACCAGTAGGATTTAGACAAGTTTAGGGTATTATGTTAACCTTATCAATTAGATTTAACTCTAAGTTAAATAATTTAACTTTTACCGTGTCTTTTTGTTTTCTTACACTATATGGTTAATACACTTACCATAACATTCCAAACGAACCCCAAATTGTTTATTATTAATATATATACCCTTATCTAAGTAATTTGGCCGAACCTTATATTTTTAGGAATAAAATAACAATTAATAATATAATATTTTATTTAAAAACTATTTTGTGTCAATTTTGACACTATTTGATATATGATTTTTGTGAAAGTCATAACAGAATTATATGTTCGAACAAAGTTGATTAAATCAACACTAATATATAATAGTAACCTAGAAATTAGTGTAATTCATAAAAAGTCTCAAATTACATTTATTTTGGTGTTTATAACACCAATTATGTCAATATTTTATTAATAAGACAATTACTGCATCATCATTGTGTCATAAATAAATTAAATTATTTAATGTCTAAAAATTATAAATAAAATACCATTATGTAGGAAATCTTTTTATCTTTCTAATGAATATTTATAGTCGAATTTATCTTATGTATAACCCCATATTAAAAATTATTTACTTATTAAACTTTGATTTTAACTATTTTAACCCTTCTTTAAATAAATTAATAATAAATGTCCTAATCTAACCCAAGTAGGCCTAAATGGTCATATTTTATTCCTATGTTTGTTTTCGGTCGAATTAAACTTATCCAATAGAATTAGGACATGTGTTAGGGTAATAGTAATATCATATTTACCCTTAGTTACCCTATTTACTATTAACCGCGGTAAAAAAAGTAAAAAGTTACTATTCACCAAAAATTATTTTTATCTCATTGAACCACATTTTACTTACTGATATCAACCGTGTCTGTCGGATTTTCGAAATTCCATTCACAGAAGTGGTAAAATTACGTTTTATGAAAAATTCAGTTTTTAACCAACCACTTAGTGGTTTCACTATTCATCAAAAATTAAAAGTTTTCAGAAAAATACCAAAATTTCACCCTAGGCTAATTTCGGTATTCCGAATCCAAAAATGATGTCCATTTTTAAAGATAAAATTTATAAAATTTCAAAAAGTGGTTATTACTATTCATAACGGCTAGTTTTAATAATATTTTAATAGCATATCATTGCTTATGGAAACTCAGTATTGCGTACGACGCAAGCTATCGAGGAAGGTCGCGATTGCGTGTAAAGTAAGCCAAGCTAGTATGTAGTGAAAGATTCCTTTGATGATATATAAAAACAAAATATTACTCATAAAAATCTCGGGTGTTACAATTCTTCCTCATAGGAGGGCTTCTTAAGGGGATGGAAACATGAGGAATCCCATGTCAATTTTTTGGAGTCTTATTACAAAGGAATAATTATCAGGTATTTCCTCATACATCCCATGTTTAACATCAGGTATAACACGAGTTTAAAAACTAGTGGATATGGAGGGTCATGATTATAATGTATTTCAAAGATGTTATTGGATGATAAGAGCACTTTTGAAGGATAATCATGCTTGTACATCCCTAGGATGGATAACCAATAAATTTTACCAGATGGATTGATTAGAACACCCATAAAAGAAGGAACTCGGAGTGGTGTATCCCCTAAAGGGACATTTCCATGCCTTATGTGGTGATCTAGACACCATTAAGGGTGTATCATATATGTTCTACCCAATTTGGGGAACCAAGGTGTACCCTTGGATAGAATTGAAACTCGTAGAGGATTCCTATATAACCTAGTTAAAAGGAATGGATCAAACCCCATGTATTTCAACTGATGGAGTGGGGATTATGTTCTGATGCTTCCCATCACAAAAGGATTTCTCTTGGTTGGACTATGTGGATTTTGTGGCGCATACTCACTGAGAATACCCATTTTCTATTCAGATAATTGTAGGGTTGAATGTGGATTATGCATTGAGAAGGATGAGATGCATGACATGATCCCACCTAGATTTTGATGCCCATATAAGAATCAATATGGATATGAATGAAATGGGATAAATGGATGGAATTGATGGTTTTTTAAGGTTTTTTTAAATGATCCTCAAGGATTCATCCAACATACCACATTTATTTTTGAATCAAAGTCCCCATAGTTTAGGAATTACATTTAGTTTAATTTCATATGGTAAGGATGAGAGTGAACCTATGTGAATATGAAGTTTTTTGGCATCAACCTCGATGAGGTTTCCTACGTATCCAGATTTGATGCGAATCAGTTTACATGTAGTGTGGCTAAGGTCCTTGGTTCATACACATAAAGATTTGTCCCAAGAACGTGGTTTTTAGCTTACTCATTAATGCTAGCCAAGTGGGCCCTGAGGAGAATTGAACTCTTGGTGGTTCATGACCCTCCCAAGCTATAATGGCTCAAGGGAAATAAAAATATGGAAATGTATGATAAATAATACTGAGATCTAAGAGGTTATCCTCTCGTTGTAAGGATCCATGTTTTACCAATGGTCATTACTGAACCATAGGGTGGCCTTCTACATACCATGTTTTGAAGACCATGATCAAAACCCACATAGTTTTGTAATTATGGTATTATACATGGTTAACCATCCGTGTGGGTGGGAGATGGGTCTTAATGTATGATGGATGCCTAGAAGAAGGGGTTAATGGTAACTACTGAGCTCTAATCTCATGTGATTAGGCTCACTATGAGAAAAAATTGGATGTAGTACACTATACTATCACATCACAAAGGATGCATCAGTGATGAAGGAGCATGGATTAAAAATAGTAGACGCTCGTGGAGATAAATCTCATAGGAAGAGGGATGAGTTGTTGAGAGTCCCATGTTCTCATATCACCTCTAGTATTTGGTTCTTGATGTGGAAAAGAGGAACAACTATGCTACCAATTATAAGAAAGGCTATAGGATTACACTATAAAGGATATCATTCCCCAATGGTATATGTATTTCTATGCGAAAAGGATCTCATTCCATGTGTGGAAGATCTCACTCCATGGAAGACTAGTGGGCATGGAAAATGACCATGGTTGGGAACCCACTATACATTACATGGGTAAGGATATAGTTTAACATCACGTGCTTAGGATGATTGTTTTTGGTATTTTCACATCCTAGAGGAAAAACATGGACGAGTAACTCCTAACCCTATGTATATACAAAACTGATACCCACCCATACTCTTGGAAGGGAAGGATCTATCATTTCACGAGATGAACAGGCTGGAGTAGTGGTTAGTAGTGTCTTCCACATTAGCGTGGCTATGTAAAAAATAAAGATACATTATAGTACCTATGTTAATAAGAATATGTTAAAGACACACAATAATGGATACAACATGAGATATTAATAAGTCACTATGTAAAATCATGGATGGATATAAGGAAGAGGGTCTTGTGATGCTAGGGGCCTCACAAATACATGATTTTCCAAGTTCAGGTAATTCATGGATGATAGGGGCTTCATGAAGAACTTCTCTTCACAAAGCAGGGTGACCCTAATTTGGAAATGAATTCACAATTCTAATATGTAGTGATTAGGGAAGGATTAATCCTCCTTAAGCTTAAGTTACCACATAGGTCCTTCTTCATTTTCTATGGGTGTCATTCCTCATTATGGGGACCCTACCTTAGGCAGGGGTAAAAAGTAACTAGGGAAATTCAGTTTTCTGATGTTCTAGTACCTTGGGTGGCTCATTTTTATATAATGGTCCCAATTATTGGATGCTTTTTCAACTGGGAGATAGGAAGAAGAATGTTTTGTTATCAATGATTTTGATGTGTGGATAGAGCTATTTTTGGGAAAAGGGGATTCGAGTTTCATTGGGGGCACATCATGAAGACAAAATGGGTGTTGGGAAGGGTCACGAATTAGTCAAATTCAACAAGGTTTATGTCAACTCCTTTCATGATGGTCACAAGGCTCATGAGACTCACAAAGGAATCTATCAAATACCTTTGTCTAATTCATAGGATCATCAAAATCCTGGAGGTGTCTATCAACTCCCTTTATATGGGTCATGATGTTTATCAGACTCATAGATTTTTCTACCAACTCCCATCACGTTCGTCATGGGGCTCATCAGAGTCGTGGAAGATTCTCTGAACTCGCTTCGTAGTGGCAGCAGTGTGGATGATCATCACACATGAGATTTCTAGGGCTGGCCCCTTTGATTAGAGTTTCTCCCACTAAGCTCAAATTTCATTCCAAATGGGTGGTACCCTGCACACCATATCCAAAGGCATGCATTTCGTCACCTACAACTACCCCCATCTGATGGGGTTCCAACGAGATGAGGAGGATTGGATTTTGATATTCATTTATTAAAAAATAGCTTCTCGCAATGTAGGTTTGTGTTAACTACTCACAAAGAATTCATATGCGAGGTCTCTACAATTCTTGAGGACGCAGATGCTAGTATGAAGCATGATCAGATACCACCTATAAATAGGGTGTGAGGGGACCATTATCCAATATGGATTTCCTTGAGAGACTACACCTAAACAGTATTTATTTAAATACTTTACTCATTGAACGAATCTTTTTGATATTGGGTTCATCATGCTTTACTCTACATATTCTTATTCTGTGAACCAGGACATTGTGACCAGCTGCAACATCAAGACTTGTGTAAGGTCGGGGAAAGCTTTGTGATCCATAACACTGAAAATGCACATCTTGAGTGGTATTCATATATATTTATTAAAAATAAAAATTGTACTAGATCAGATGGATTCCAATGAATCTACATGGGAGGTACTTTTTTATTCATCCCAAATAGAATAAATGACGAACAATATCATGATTGGGGAGTATGTTTTGTGCTATTCAAACCATGAAATCCAACTCGAGTTCTTATATGAGGATCAGAAGTATTATCCACTAAGAAAGGGTCTAACATTTTGTGGATGATGTATAAGTGTTGCTGACTTCATCCTAGAGGCATGTAGGTAGGAACAAATGTAATTATTCAGAAGTATGCTCGGACAATACTAATGGTATATGGCTACTGGCGGCCACTTCGGGATGGTCCACACACCCATCACTATTGAATACATATAAAACCACCTCAATGGTATTTACTAGAAACCACTGGAATATGAATAATACCCATCATAATATTATACAAACATAATTGTGGGTTAGGGATCCCAGAGAAAGTGTGGAGGTACCATTTGTATTTGTGCCAGGGTGGTAACTACACATAAGAATGATCTTGGGATTACATGGAATGTGCATCCTACCAAGTGTTCAAGTTGTTTCTGGGGATAGTGGGCATTCATGATGTTTAATTGTCTTCCCAGTTCCATGTTTATCATCTAATATAAATCATGATATAACTACAAAGCTGATGGACACCTGACACCAATAAATTTCACCTTCACCACGGGAAGGTTGGCATCATTCTCTGGGATCTCCATCATATTTCTGGAATCCTGATTCAAGGGGACACGTACAATGAGATTCTCTCTATTGATAATTCATGGTAAGATGAATATTTGACTACATACCTAGAAAATGTGATGTTGGATCCGGTTTTAGGCATAATTAATGACAAGAATATGACAAGTGATGTTCTCTTTAAGCAGTGGTTTAGCTATTTTCTGAACATCCCAAAGGAGGTTTTAGTTGAGGGTGAAGACAGATCCAAGACGATTCCTAAGAGTCCCCATACATTTCCTAGAGCTCCCCAGTGATTCATATATTCCCTCTACTAGTAGGTTCTACAGGATAGACAATGGCAGCTGTGGGGGTACGTCATCAAAGATGAGCAGCAACTGATAGTCAATATGGCCATATTTATTTTGGCACAAATCTATGGGAGGATGATTGTAGTGGGAGATGAATATCTTAGGATGAGGAGAAGAATTTTTATGATGGTGGAGATACTTGAAACTAGAAAATGCTTCAATTTGGGGATCCCAGTGCTGGTGAGGCTGTATAAGGTGCCATAGAATATTAGCATGGGGAACAAGTCACTGTGTGTGTGGGAGGAGATTCACATTCTGTACAGATGGATAGCTACACAAAATAGAGTATATTAATACAAAAATCCCATATCTCATCCTCAAAAAAACTTTTGGGAAGAGATTATGAATATCAAAGGGATTTTCCTATCCAAACAGATCTTGATAGTGGTGTTGTGTAAGATTGGATGGGAAATTAGGTCACGTTTTTCCCATGTCCCCAACTGATGGGAGTGATAATCGATTATGGAATAATAAAAAATAGATGTGGTTTTATATAATAATAATTTGAGTAATATTTTTGGTTCCATGGGAGGAATGTGATTAGATATGTGAATCTTACACCCCACACTGATTTTTGAGCTAGTTTTGGTGTCTATAGAGGCAGACATTGACGGTGTATCTATTAATACATTATGAATATCAAACAAGTGTGATGAATAAGATCTGGCTCATGTTAACACATGGGGATGGATGAATGTGGAACAAGATGCTTCTATCAACTACTGCATTCAAAATTCATTATATGTACATATTGAGGTAGGATGTTTCCCATCCAGGAGGAATGGTGAAGCAGCAGACAATCTAGGATAATGATCAAGTGTCTCCTCATCCTCAAGTGTGATGTAAAAAGGTGACGAAAAGGTTTATTAGAAGAAGTTATAATGAATGTCATGGTGACAATCCTATAGTAGTAGGGTCGACAGTATGAGAATCTACTCTGATTGGAGACAAAAGAAGAGAACTAGTAGTACTAGATCTAATTCACCCAACCGAGTAAATCTCAGAAGATGGGCATCAATCAAGGTGGTTCAACATGATACATTCACAATATCCTAGGAAACAGTTTCACCACATGTAGTTTTTTAAATATTACATCCATCCCACGACATGGAAAATTATTATACCAATACATAGTTTCTCAATACAGTAAACATGTGGGATCACATGAAGAGGAATGGGATATTCCTAGAAGGGATAAAATCTATTACGGGTGGATTCCATTAATCTATGAAAGAATAATATTTATTCATGATCGAATTATAGGAACATTTTCATTCCGAAGGCACTAAACATCCATTCATAGATCAAGTGTAGGTGCTACAAGACCTTATCTCTCACTTTTAGTTGTCGGTGGCTTAGCATTCTGAATGCATTGCTTTGCCTAACGGATTGACTGGACGGTGGGGTAGAATAATTCAATTAGGGTACACCACAAAAGGATTCTGGGGCCTTATATTTCAAGGAATCCACTCTAGATGAAGAAGATATTATAGCATTGGGGGAAACCTACATGGATGTATTCGTTGAAAATCTAGAAATATGTTTTAACTTATATAAATATGTTATCAAAATTAGAATTGTTTAACTAGATTATTCAAAAAAAATATGTTCCATACAATAGAATCTTCAACAGGAGACTCCCTCTTATGGGGATAAATATGTGACTAATCAAGAGTGGTTGGTTGTGAGGATCATTCCCAAAAAAATGTTGGTAGGCCGATTAGATCCTAAGAGGCTAGAACTCCCGACCCAAAGTCCCCTACGTCCTCAATTGTATATGTGTTAACATTAAATTTTATCCCAATGACTAAAACATGTGAGAATGAGTTTCCATCACTTGACCTTTTTATGTTTTCTTCCTCACATATTCATACTTGTTTATTTATCAACTATATTGACTAATATGATCATTCTAATACAATTCTGAGAGTGGTGGCTACACTTTTTATAATAATGGTTATAGAAAATGGGGATCTTTTCTTGACCATGGGGCCATTCCCTGTAGAACTAGGCATATAAGGCAACCAAACCTTATCTTCTGGTGAAAAACTAATCATGATTACATATATTGTAATTGGTGGGGTAGAACCTAGCTGGGTAGAAAAAAAATAATCAAGGTGATATCAAATGATGAATATCAACAATACGATATGAATTCTAACCTATATTTTTTTTATTCCATAAGAACATCCCACTGTTGACATCTTGGATACATTTCCAGATAATGAGCGTAGTGATCAAGATGAGAGAGATGGGTCTAATTCTAATGAAATCAATATAGGTGGGTTACCCCCAAATGGGAATGTAATATTTTCAGTTTCCTCATAAAAAATACACTGGAACCATAGTGGATAAGCTAGATGGAATCAATTCTTCATTAGATGTGTGATCTGTGCACTTGAGGGGTGAACACGTGAGGTATGTACATGATAATCTGGGAATACCTTGTCAAACGAATATGTGAAATAAGCCACTATATGGACATCAAATTCAATTAGGATAATTTTTTCATCACTTGATGGATTTATGAGGTTGAAAATAAGATTAAACATCATTAAGGGTAGAAGAATGAATGTTATTTATTTTCTACCTCACAATCGAAAATGGTCGCATTATTGACGGACAAGATGATTGAATCCCAAGAGTGACTGGGAAAAGTATCTTTTCTAATGGATAGTGATTGGGATATGTGGGATAAGGTGTGATCTAGGGATGATGAGATCCATCTAAAAGAATGAAATGTCGAATGGAAGCTTGGGTGATGATAGTGGATCCTTGAAGCCACACGCCAGAAGGTGGTCGAGCTGAAGCACACCATCAAAGGGGAACATCAAAATGGTGTGTATTTTTAATAAAATCATGAGAGATACTTATTAATATTTTTCATTGAATTTAATTCAAGAACATATTATTACATTCTTCTTTATGATAATTGAACATATCTATGAAACAACCAATGAATTATCCCGAATCATACATTTGTCAAGACTAGTGTGAGAAACAAAGGACAAACACATAATAGTACCTTTTTTATGAGAGTTTCATATAATCCCTGAATACTCAGAGATATCTATTGTCGGATGACTACCCATTATGCTGATGTTTAGAGAGGATACTAATAAATAATTGGGCTTGTGAGATATACAATTTTATTTTACCATCACGCACCAGTTCACAAGTGGGATAATGCTAGGGAAGTTTGAATTTATCTGATCAATGGAAAAAGAAAAAATTAAGATTCATGAAACCAAAATTAGAAACACAATGGGAGTGGAATCCAGATATAGAATAAATTATGACCTTTTTTAAAAACAAAAAATCAATATTTATTATCATGAAACATGGAAAAAACATGGGTTTTATACTAACCATGTTCAAAACCTAGGACCTATCTTGGAGTTTCATCCTAAATTTTTGGGAATGTTCTTCTAGGACCATAGGTGAGCCCTTTGGCCATGAACCATATATTCCGTGGGTCACATTACTCATAAAATATGACTACAATCCGATTAAAGGGGAATGAAAACTGTGGAAATGGAGTGATGGAATATTTAAAAATCATCCAACAGTATTGCAATTATGCCCACATGTCATAGATCACATTGTTGTAGGGGAAATAGTCAAACAAATATCAAACCAATATTCCAGGGGGGGGGTTGTATCAAATTCAGAGTGAAATATGAAGATGAAAACAATGTGTTAGATGATCATTACTATGGGAGAGGACCTCTAAGTTGAGGACCTAGGATGATTTTCAATTTCATGTAGAGAAAATTAGAATTATAAACACGTATATTAATGTCATACGGTGGGAAAAATTAATATTATATTTTAAATTCATGCAATCAGGCCATGTGTCAGAGTTTAACATCATATGACCGGGATTTTACATATTTTTTATGGTCATTACACCAAGATTGTTTCCAATAGTTTACAATAATGGCTAACGGTCTATTGAATATCCTAAAGATCTTTTATAGTATGGGGGGATGAAACTTAATATTAATAAGTTAAAAAGGTATTTTGTTCAATTCAAATATCTATACAAAGATGGGAATCAGGCTTGCCAAATGTGGAAAAAATGTGGTGTGGTAGAGTGATAAACCCAATGCGAATTTGGACACCGAATGACCAACATCACACCATATATTTATAAGGAGACATGTATGTAGTTTACAATTGTGATGTTTGGATTTGAACTCCAAATTTAGTGTCCTATAGTTTGAATTATAATAGGGGCCAAAGTGATAAAAATGTTGATGAACTTGGAAATAGACCCATTGAAAAAACAATCTAGTGTCAGTACGTAACACATGAGGATGGGAATCGATCCATATGTTATTCATGAAATGATGTAATATAGAAAACTAGTTATAGAGGTGAAATTTTCTTAGGCGAGGACATCATGTTGGAACTATGAAATTTAATTTCACATAGCTAGGAATTTCTAGTTAGTAATTATGGTAATATAATTTGAACCATATTTTCATATAGTTTAAAGTCATAATTCTTGGACTTGATGGGAAGAGGATTGAAATAGATGTGTGTAGTACATTTTTGTGAAAGAACTGTTGTGAATGAGGATTTGGGAGGCCCCCCGCCACACTCTATTCATGAAATGGGGCCATAACATTGAATCTACATCTTGGACCAATGAAAAAAATAATGATCATAATTATGAATACAATAAGGATGGAAATAAATACATACATAGACCTTTCAGGTTGAAGGTGTCTCTAGTGGATATATGCATTGTGGTGAAGTAACAAGCATAACATAAATTTTGAAAAAGGAACTCCCCATTCCACAAAAAAACTTCCTTGGAGTATCATGGAGTTGTTCATTGATTAACATCATAGAGTTTTGACCTGAAGGATTGTGAAACTCCTCTATGTGGGATCAGACCTTACCAAAACCCCTCATCCCACTATTCCATGATCAATGTGGGATGAAGTAGTTTGGATAGGCTTTCCATATCACATGTAGAAGCATAAAACAAGGTGAAGGAAGTAACATGATGATAATCTCATGGTGATACTGATATAATATCTCAATGTGCATAGATACATCGAGGGTAAACACCAGGGGTGTTAGAGCTCCACTAAACCACAAGGAGGTAATATGATGTGAATCATGACATTAGATATGTTGAACACAATTATGGTGGCATTACGATGGAAAATAACATTTGATATTATTAAAAACATAGAATCCATGTCGTGTTACCTAAGATGTGAGCATACAAATTATTGTTGATGGATGGTACGGTGTAAAACATGGGACCTATATCAAAATGTATTCTGAATCCTTCTGGCACATTTTACCTATATTATAGGTGAGACTTGTGGCTAGGAACTATACCATTAGTTGGAACCATTACAAATTGATCATGATGGATACAAAAATTAAGGGATATGTGAAGCATGATAATGGATTGAGGGGATGTCAATGTAGAATCCAGCACACATGGTTCTACACTGCACTGAATATGAGCATGTCAGTGGGGAATATTAGAAGACAATAATAACTGAGGATTTATAAACACTGGGCTAGACCCAATGGAAAAATTAATCTATGTCACAATGTATCCCATATGTATGTTAATAAATCCACAGATAATTCTTGAATTCCAATCAATTTTCAATCATATGGTGAGGATGATAGATGTTGTACATTTTCTTGTCTTGAAATTAGGACAATAATAAATAGTTTAAAATCATGATTCATGGAAGAAGGGAAATTTTCCATTAATTAAATGTAAAAATGACCATCAATGACGTGCAGTTTAAATTTGTTCTTCCAGGAAGAATGAACCATAGAGATAGGCATCTCGGACGAATATGTGCAACATGGAGGAGTGAAAAATCTAACGTGAGTAAGGGACAAGGAGGTCCATTTTCAGAAAACATATTTTTGGGATAATCATGAAAGAACACTTAGTTTATATAAATAGATTTTTCACATAGAAACATTGTTAGGATCCTATCTTTGGTTACAAACCATACAAAAAATCCCCTAAGACCCTATGATCCATGCTCGCTATGGGAAATAAGAAGTGGAGAGGATTTTTATGACACCTTGAAATTAACTGTATGGGGATGGAGATGTCCGGCTGAGGAATTCCCAATGACACTAATACTCTAACTCAATATAAAAAGGTGCACGAAGGGGTAACACTGATGGTGATGTAGTTCCACCAATATAGGGGGTAGTTGAAATTAGTGAATCATTGTGCTTGAGTTCATAATCACAATGAGGGTGGCATGATGATGGAGGAAAACTAGTGATTATATTTAAAACAAAACATCAATATCCTATTTTTAGTGGAGGGAACATAAAAATTACGTCTGACTAACGACCATGTTTGAAACAATACTCCTTACTCAAAATGTGTTCTTAATTCTTCTGTTCCATTGGAATAGGGCGGTAAGTGACCCATGTGGCTATGCACCATTCTATTAGGGGGTCCCATTGAACATGGAAGATGATGGAGACCTAAAAAATGTGATACATCAAGAATGGAGATGGAATGGTAAAATGTGCATGAATAATCCTATACTCAATTTCCTACACTACGGTGTGTTGGAGAATGATAATGAAGCATATTAGATAGAGGGATCCAAACCTCTTCTCATGGAATGTGGCCCTGAGTCAGTTGTATGATATGTCATGGTAGTGGGCCGTTACCATATGAAAAGGTTGATAAGGACGGGTTATAAGGATAATGTACTAGGGTGTGGACATGAATACACAATGTTTGGGTGTCACTATATATCCCATGAGGATGTGAATCAATCTATATGTAGATCTTTAATTCCATGAAGTTTAAGTTCATGAGATAATTATGAGGGGACAATGATCCAACGAAGAAGTGCATAATGTAGAAGTCGCTACACGATGTTAATGAGAACCAATAAGTCCCACTACCCACAACATAATCCTATGGAATTTATACATACCATAATGTCATGATATTTGGACTTTGGTGCCCAGTTTAAGATCAATTTCCTAGGACGTTCAATGTTATATAGTTATTCATTATGAAAATAAGATGACACAGTCAATTATAATGTCGTGTTGTAGGGACATATATATTCTTGATTTCAGGGTAGTATAGGATTGAACATAAATTTTGTTTAGTCTAGAATCTTGTAGCTAGGTTTTTGTATTAATTTTAGTTTCATTGAGGATGAGAAAAATTATGAGAGGATAATAAAACTGAGGATAAAAACAAAGAAATAAATGTATAGGTGTCACTAAATATCCCATAAGTATGGGAATCAATATGTATGAGGGTCGTGAATTACATGATGTTTAATGTCATGAAGTAAGGACAAGTCTAAGTAGTTTAATGACATTTCATAGGATAGACCCATGTAGTTTGACATTGTATGGTAATGATGTACCCATGCAGTTTAATAATGTACAGTTCTGAAGAAACATGGGATAGTTTAATATAATGTGATCTCGATGACGATGATTGGTAGTTTGGAATCCTATTGCTAAGATAAAATAGCAGTTTAACATCATGCAGGATGGATGGATCATCAGTTTAACATCGTGTATGATGGTGTAGGTTAACAATTTTCAAGACAGTGAACATAGATAGTTCTTATGTTAATTACAACTTGATGAACCTGGCATTAGTTAGGGGATTTATGTTCACTCCATCAATGGTGATCAGGGAGTATGCACCTTTAGTGGAATCCTTATCAATTATGTATGTTATATCATATTTGGCTTCTAAAATTGGAAGATTCCTTCTAGGTATCATTGGCGCTCATAGGGACAATAATTTATCACCTTGAATGGAGTGAATAAAAACATTATTATTTAAATCCCTAGATACATTGTTCTGGTTCCTCCCTAAATTATTCAATGCATAGAGACTATTCTCTTGAAGACCATCTAGTTCATATAGTTGAAATTCAACTATATTTTCTAATGATTTCTGGTCATAAAAAGTTATGTGGATAGATAGAAACATAATATCAATAGGTAATATATCCTCTATTCCATACATCTATTAGTGTGGGGTCACCTTGGTGGAATTCTGAGTTGTCATCCAATAAGCCAATATAGAATTAGGGAGATTTCACAAAACAATTATGCTTCGACCAACTATTTTCATTAAAATTTTAGATATGGTGTTATTTTATGCCTCAATTTATCCATTTTCTTGTGCATGGTAAAAGTATGTTTGGTTAGACCAAATAATACACTTCGCATTCAACATATTCCTCTTAGCCACCCAGATGATTGTATCTATATCATTGATAATAGTGTGAGGGACTCTGTATCAATTGATAATGAGTGAGCTCATGAACTAAATTTTATAATGGTCTTTAACTTCCTTGACTAGAATCAAATCTGTCCACATGAAATATAAAATTATTACAGTCTGAATAAAAATTCTCTGGCGAGCGAATAGTGATGGATAAGGATGCATGAAATTAAGTCACCAGACCAAAATTTTCCAAGATTACATTGTATTATGGAGGGTCTCTAGTGCTCTATTCATGAATTTGGAATATATCTGACACATGTGGAACATCTTAGAGAACTGAGAAAAGTACTGAAATATGGTGGGGAAAAACATCCCAACCGTTGAATCTAGTGGGAGAGTTTTAACCTGGCTGGATGAGCCCCACAGGACTCGAAATGAACTTCCTGCGTAACCAAGGTAATCTTATCTAACTGAATATAGTATAATACATTTATAATGAACGATAACTTTTATATGATCTACTCCAGGTTTGGACCACTCGTGAGGGTAAACTGCACTACACAGAGATAGATTCTCTCATGTTCTTCTCTATATAATGTGATATTTCCCAGATGGAGGTACTTAAATAATGTAATTCTCCAATCAGAGGTCTCTTCTACTGTTACTAGGGGACATGGAGGTCTTGATGTGGAATCATCAAGGGTAAGATGGAAGACCTAGTGGTTTTCGTTATCATGATGAGTGACGAGAGAAATGACCCTTCGATTTTCCACATGGATGATCAAGTCATATTCTTCAATATCTACAAGTGGTACAGTTTTTATGGGTAATAAATTAGCTTGACCATTCTATGGCCAGTGAACATGAGTGATCTCTTGATGATAAGGGAACTAGGACATCAACAGATGAGTGTACTCTGATAGGGGCACGTGCTCTATCATTCTGAAAATGTAATCACCATTTAACTTATTGATGACTAACTCAATGTATAATATCACATGTATGTATGGATCATTTGTATCGAGAGCCATGTCAACACTAGTGATGGGAGCCTAACCCTCCTCCTCTTCGTTGGTAAAAACATCTGACAAGAATATTGAATTGAGAATAACATCATGTATAGGCATGATGAAGATTATTTCTAGTCATATTCTATTGAGTCTGGGATCATCAAGTCATCTACAGGTCGGACATCATGATGCACCATCGAAGTGCATCTACCAACAAGGTATAGTTTTGTCAACTGAGAAGATGGATTCTTCTATAAAATCAAGATCATTGGATTTCTCTATATGGCATGATTGGCGGCCATAATGCCTGTGAAGTCATGACCCATGACAACCTTATACAAAAATAATATATTGATTTACTGAGGAATGATATATTCTCACCAAGATAGATAACTTATAAAAATAGTGAGGTTTATAATATAATTTATAATATCCAAATGGGATACTAGTTTTATTTCCTGATGTTACAGATAATTCTGAATCATCCACACTATTAAAAATAGTGTGAGGCGGATCTTATCAATAGGTGAATATCTAGACTCTATGTTGAGGTGCATATGAATGAAATAGTTTAAACTACACTCATTCCCTAAATTATTCATTAACATGAACAAGGGACTGGCGGACCACTCCAGTGTTTTCACATAGTTGATGAATTGTATCTCAAAGATGGGGAAATCATAACCAAAGGATGTAACAAATGCTTCTTGATTTCCTCAAACATAGCCTAGAACACTTCATCCCACTGATAAATGACAACAATCATCCATAGTCAAGAAAATATATTACACATGATGGATTCATTTCAGGTAAAACGACATATATAGGCACATTGGCCTTGAAATTCATGGAGCTCCCATAGGTTTCTTGGAAATTGAATCTGACTGATGGACTTGATCATCTCTAGGGTGATCTACATTGTCTTTTCTATGATGAAATTGACAATAAACATAACAATGGTAATCCCAAAGGCACATTTCAATGGGTTCATCATCAGATGATTAGAGTGGAGGAAGCCAAAAACTTTGAAAAGATTTCTGAGATGGTCATGAACCCAGAAGGGTCTGGAAACTAAATCATCCATCTAAAATTTCACTCACTTTTATAGTATCCATTTAAATATGCATTGCATGATACAATGATATGTGGCTTCTTAGTTCTTCAAATTTAATGGAAATAACTAATAGAAGAATTTCCCCTGTAGAGCCTAGAAGTAGGAGGACTCTTCATCTCCAGGGACCAATCATATCTGATTGTAATCAGAATACACATCAATGAGGAAGAGATTGTAGAACCAAGAAGATTCATCAATAAAAAAAATTCTTCATGAAGGGGAAAATTTTATTTCAGAATGTGGTGATTGATCTACTTTAAGTCGATGCGAAATCATATTTTTCTATTCACATTCAGGAGAGGAATGGTGTTGGATAATCATATGGTGTTTTGAAATTCATGATGTTGTTCTATTTGATGGTCTTATCATCTTCACCATTGACCATAGCACCATGAGTGGGTTTCATCTTCCAAAGAGGTTCATTGAACCTACGATGACTCACCCAGTGAGAATGGGGTTAGAAGTTGAACTAAGGGTCTAGTCCAAGAATCTCTTCATAAAACTAGGTAAGTATATCATGAAGATACTTCCCGAAATCCACATAATGTAGTTTTTACACTATAGGAATATAAAAAATCATCATTGTTGTACTTAGGTCATCCCCAATGTCAAGATTTATCTAAACCATCTCATCAATGGTGGTGGATATTTCCTCCTTGAGAGTGGGAGGATCATCATCTAAATCCACATTATCTTATAATATAAAGGAATAAACTGGATAATATTGGTAATCTATTTTATCTAATACTGAGAGAATAGTGTTCCCCACTATGGCGGATGTGAAATCTTATTGTGTGGTACCTGCACTAGTGATACCATGAAAAAAATTTGTCGATAGGATTCCATTAGGCAATCGAATGATGGGTGTAAATTTGATGATGCTAATAAAATTTTGGTGGGTTGTTCAATGACAATTAAACCTAGATGAATGGTGCAAAAATGTTGGGTGAATTGATGTAATTGTAGAGAGATAGTCATGTTGCCTAACAGGGGTAGGGGGTTCTGGTCTCATCCATGACCATCCATAGTTTAGATATATAGATTGTGTTCCCAACCTCAATGGATTAAACCCATTTTTCCATGGTCATATGATATTCTGTTTCCATATAGATGGTTTCACAAGAGAAAAACGGATATTCAACACCTTGGGACACACCCACGAAACCATTGAGTGAGTACGTGTGGCATTGGTGATAGAAGGAGGGAACTCCTGAATGTATATGGACCCAGTTTCATCCTGTCAACACATTATATGTGGTATCTAATGAGGTGACCATAAATTTTTTGTTTTTAATGAGGGAAAAAAATTGGGCCTTTATGATAATTTTCCACCAACCCTATAGTCTGTCCTTTTATAACCCTGAATCATCATGTTAGAGGGACTCAAATATGCTTCAGTTAGCCCTAGCATGCGGAGCATCCATGTAAGGATTATGTTGATTGAAGATCCTATGTCAGTGAGAATATAGTGGACATCCACACTATTGAACTAGATAATGATATATTTTGTTTGGATATGCCAGTGTATGAGGGATCCTTCATCTTTGGATGCAAATTGGGAGACATATTGTCATTTTTTCGCTCCAATTCTTCCACATGGAAGGCATATCCAGCCACTACCTCTATTTTGAACTGGTGGGTGATTTATAAAGCCACTAAAATGGAATCATCTATTACATATAACATTCTTAGATCCTTAAGAATCCAGATAATTCAATGAGTTCTTGTGGGATGTGTACGAACATAATACTTCCGTACTAGATACACATTTCTATGGGTAGAAGGTATAAAAATTGTTGGTGGTAAAAACAGTGGATTCCCACTGGTGTTGTTGATGTCTCATTGCTCACTAGATAATCCTCACAAAATTAATATTGGTTGATTATTAGATGATTGAGATTTGGCCATAGCTAGATGTTGTTGATCATGACGCAATCATAGTGGCTCTCCCTAGATGAGTAAAAAAAATAGTTGTGGTAATGAACCCGATGAAATGGGATGAGGGGAATTCACATAATGATATCTACTATGAACCTTCTATCTAGTCATGTTAGCGTGTATAGATATACTAGAAACCCTATCCTATATAGTTAGATGATTCACATATCCACAACCAAATCGATGATGGCATTCACTGTGAACATTTGGAGGACCGTCCTGACACTACCTACCATCAGGAACCATATAAGGGTTTACCATCTCTCTGGTATTCAATGAGGCAGACACATCATCTTCATTTGAGGAATCCACTAATATAATGAAAATTACTTGGGATCATTCTGATTTCTGGGGGAATGATGACGCTGAGAGTGTGACACACATTTTGAACCATAGATGTGATTTTCATTCCCTTATTCCATCAGTACCAACTCTTCTACGTTTTATAGGGATATGATGTGGTTGTAAACACACCAGCTAAAGGGGGTATGTAAACTCCATGATACTCATGCATATTTAAATATGTACTAATGATACAATGGGTTCTACCGACTGCTCTTTTGGATAACCAATGGTCAAAAATTTGTGACCCAAGGCTAGAGACTTACATCCAGTCACATCAGTTGTCACTATTATCCTTCATATAGAATGATGTAACATGTTCTTGGAAAGGACCCAATATGACTTCATTGTTATCATCCTAATCATGGAGCCATTCCTTAAAGACACAATATCATTTGATTGTATTTCTGGGGATTCTATGATTTGCAGAATAGATTTATGTACAACATTTAATTCAAATTAAAATTATTAATTAATTATTTTCAATGATAAAACCCATTTATTTCAATTTTTGTTAAAATAGTGTGTAATATAAATTATAGAATTAGAATGTGATAAAATGTGAAAATTTAATAATTATGGAATTTGGATAGATTTTAATGACATTGGTGTTTTGAACATAAATATTAAAATATAGATCAAAATTTAATGGTTCATTTCTTGTAGGATTCATTACTGTGTGGGATATAAATTTCTCTTAAAAATAATGAGATAGTTTATCCAAATAGAGGCCTGAATAAATCAATCAATTTGAAAAATAGTTTGGGGATATATAGTAGAACCCACCTCTAGAAATGATTCATAAACCGCGGTACACACCTTTAGTTGTGATGTTTTCAAATGTATTCGAATGAAAAAAAATTCTATGTTTCAACTGTAAATTCAATTAAGTTATTTAGAAATTACGGTGTCCATTGGATGCTCAACATTGAAAGAACATTTATGAATCATTAGTCCAAAAAAGTTTGGGAGTAAATTGGTTATATCATTTATTACACGTTAAGGATAGTGCTAAATTTTTTAGGAAAATTAGGTAAAATATTTCAGAACAACATTATAGAAGACTATATTCGATTATTCATAAAATAACTGTTTAAACCACATGAATAAATTCAGAGGAAAAATTCTAAAGCCATAACTTTACCGCTCAGCTATAAAAGGAGGTTAACCCCTCCTTCCAAAATCATCAGTCGACACCACCATGAATGACATATCAATCATGGTGGAGTCCAGATGCAAATCTACTCCATTTAAAATTCTTCTACATTTTTTTCTTTTTATTTATTTTTTTTAGTTTTCATTTTTTCAATTTTAATTGTAATTAAAATTTAGTTTTAAATTAAAATAATCATGAATTTATTTATTTCTACACACTCTTCATCTATTTTTCTTATTATTATTTATTTCTTTATTATTTTTGTTATTATTAGTATTAATATTATTATAAATTGTACTATACTTATTAAAAATATTCTTTTATAAATTTTATTTTATTTACTTATTCCCTTTTTATCTTAATAATGACAATAATAATAATAAATAGTTATTATTATATTTATTATAAATTATAAAATTTCACTTTTTTATCTTCTCTATTTATTTTCTTTTTTATCTTTCACTCTAATACCAATTCTATTTTATATCAATATTTTTTTTCATTCGCATTCTTTTCAATTTTATTTATTTTATCTTACTTTGTTTCTTCTTCTTCTCTTCCACCCACTCCACCATGTGATCTCTTACTCTATGAAATGAGAGGCTGACCCCATAAAATGGCCCGAGGGGACGTCATGGTGTTATTGAGTTTTCCATAAAGATTATTTTATGTTTATAGGGATATTTTTATATCATGCATGTGTGAGGAGAGTGTTCTTGATTTTGGAAAAGCTAAATGACATAAAACTCAATCTATTTCTATTATATGATTAAATTTATTTCCCCAAAGTCAATTGGTTAGTTCATCAAATGTTGGTTTTGAACTAATCAATGTATGAAATGAAATAAATAGTGTGGGGTCATAGATGATAACCCAATAAAGAATATGGTGCACCATCATCCTTGTTTAATGTAAGAGGTGCAATTGAGAGTTCATTGGAATTCTATGATTTCTACAATTTCAATGTATTAAATATTAGTCCATATAGAATATTTCATGATATTATTAGCATAATAGGGTCAAACATAAAAATTAAAAGAATTAATGAATAAAAATCCATACCTAAACCTAATACCATGTTTGTTAATTTCTTAACCCATTTTTGTTATATTTTCAATGTAGTATAAGTTATAATTTCCATTTTTCACATCATAGATTAAAAATAAAGAAAATTATACCTGTTTTCAATAAATAATAAATATACCACAAAAATATGTAGCATTTTTTCTCTTAATAAAGAAGGTGAATTAATGTAAGAGGATCCTCAAGTGATATGACATTGGTCAACCACTATACATAACTAGGAAAAATAAAAACTAAAAAAATTCAAATACTTTTTCATAGTATCAATTCTTCAATTCAAGTAATAATTAATCTTATTTGTAAGAAGTAGTTGCCGAATAACCCTGGTTTATAGAAGATAATGTTGCGTTATGGGCTAGAAAGATCATGGGGGCGCAAAGAAACATATTCAAAAAAGAGGAATTCAAGGACCTCTTCCAGGATATCAAAGATAACCTCGATCAACTAGTTGATGAATGATTTTATAGAGAACTCATTTAATTCAAGGATTAATTGATATAATTATTTTAGTATGTGTGTACAAAATGAGAAGTGTGACCCTTGTTTCCTATCAACACTTTTAAGGATGTATCCCTGGAGGATAGCTAGGATAAATTTTAAAAAAATCATGTATGATATTCTAGATCTTTATAAAATGGTGTGGATCCTCCACGGTAAATTGGAATAGATAACTAGATACATAAAATATTATTCAGAAGAACCTAAATCTAAGTCTAAAACAGAACTAGAAGATGAGACACTTGTCATACATGTGGAGTAAAATGAATTAGAATTCCCTATTTAGCTATTTGTGGAAGATCAATGAGAATTGGATGAACTTTTGAATGAATGAGGTGTACTTCTTGATCCCCCCAAAACCTATAAATAAGTAGGGAAAGTAATAGTGAAAGATGAAACCACCCAAATGGTGTAATTTTGAGAAAGTAAGGAGGATCCCAACAACCTTCCTCCATCAACTGAGAATTTACATCATGAAGAAATTACCATTGATTCATTGATTTAATCTCAACAAATCTAGAGAGTATATATTTTATCAAATGTTATGTCTTATTTTTTTTTCTGAAATAGAATTTTTCATCATGTTATGTTGTTTTAATATTTCATATTCATCTACTATTTTCTATTCCTTATAGGATGATGATGAACATGGTCATGCAACCATGGAGGAACACATAGAGCTCCATTATTTTAATGAAAATACATATGTGGATCCCTAGTAGGAGATCCCAATAGCCAACATTGAGTAAATATGACTAAAGGATGATCATTTTGAATGAGTTAAATTACTTATTAAAATATAAATACAAAATTTTATTCATATAGAATTACCTCAATATTTTTTATTTGATCATCCAAAACATGAATCCACTATGAATCCATAACTTGAATAGATGAACACTGTTATAGATTCGGCAACCTAGTAGGTTGGTGATTTATACTTCATACTAACAATACATTAAAATATATACCTCATTATGATGCGGGGGATCCGGTGTATTATATTCATTGATCATTACTCATGGACAATAATGAATCAAAAGATGGTAAAATCCACATCTGGTGGTTCAAATTAAATAAGCTTCATACAAAATTTTATTTTTCATAACAGATGGTACTACCCACTGGAGGATGTAAAAATTCAGTTCCCCATTGGGGGATCATAATAATAATTATACCCTTAAATATCATTCTAGGAATATAGATTTCAATTTATATTATTAGATTCAATGCATCTGGAAACCTACTCCCTCACTTTAATGTCATGGTCCTTGTTCTTAATTATGTAAATATCATTTATTGGATCTTGATGGAGGAAGGCATCCTCACACCATGATGGTGAAGGATCATTATTCATGGGATTTAGAGTTCACTTTTACTGTTTTATCTTATAATCTATCTAATTTTTTACCATAATAATGATTTGATCCCACATTTTTTAAATTGAATGCATAATATTGACTTATTCATTACATTACTATAATAGGATACCTGAGTTTCTCAATAATCCTTAGATTAAATGTTTTCTTTTAAATTTTTAATAATATTGAATGAGTAAAATAAAGAATTTTTTTAATGATAAAAATGGTTATTAAAATGAGGACACATGACTTAATAAAAATAAATTAATCATGAAAATTAAATTTCCCAGTAAATATTTGTTCTTTGAAATATCCAAAAATCATGTGAATTGATTTATTATTATTAATCATGCCTTCAGTGATTGTCCTAAATCATATGTCCCTTTCCCGATAGGATTTTTGGACTAATACTTCCAACATTATTATTGGTAATATTTTTGGATTTATCATGGGACATGTATCCTTCTAGAATGAGAATTTGTTTTTTTCAAAGATATTACAATGAAAATACATGTTTATAATGATTGAGGTTTCCATTGAAAAGAAACTTATCATGAAAAGAAAAAATTAATATAAATCATTTTTTTATTCCAGAGTGACCATGAATTAACATGTTAGGAATGATCTATGATTCAATCCATTACGATCCATTCCTAGCCTCCATGTTGGAATAATAAGATATTTTAAAGTTGAAGTGTGGGGGTGAAGGGAATCTTGTTAAATTGGATTATTTTCATTTTAATGAAGATTTGTGGGGATTCAAATTATTGTAATTGTAATAGAACAAGGAATCATTCATTGCACTCTAATTTTTTCCCATCTTCAATATAGAAAAAATAAAATGAAAAAAAACCCATAAAATATTAAAAATGGGTTTTTATTTGGGAATACAAAAAATAACCATTGATATACCTATGACTTCAATGATATGTGGTTATGTGGTGTATGTGAGCTTTATTCTAAATCAAAATATTCAAAAAATTGGAAATCATTAAATTGTTATTTGAAAAAAATACAATATTGAAATAAAATTATATTTATTCCAAAGAGGGTCCAAATCATTCATTATGCTTAACTGATAACAATCATTACATTAAAGGTTTGGGATGTTGGGAGTTGATATAAATTTAAGGGGGAATGTCATTAATACTTTAATTTGAATATCATTCTTTATGATTTAAAAGATAAAACCCCTAATGTGGATTTATTTATCTACATCAATTCATATTATCCTTATGTTGTAGAGACATTTGAACCTTGATTACAATCCTTTATGATTTTATGTGATTTTTTCTTATAATGTGCGGAATGTAATTCATTTAAAAGCCTATTTAAATGGAGAATGTTCTTCAAATATGATATTAACTCTATGTGAAATGTATCATAAGTTTTGGGAAGAAATAATGAAAATTAAGGTAAATCATGACTTGACATGTTAGGTAATAATGAATTATGGATTTTGAATTATTTAAAGGAGAAGATCCTTCATTTATAAATGGATAGAGGTAAAATACATGGATTAGTTGATTCATTTAAAAATTATATATTCTATGGAATTTGATAAATTTATTTGAAATTGAAAATTTTTGGATTTTAATTCATTGGAATTGAAATATTTATAATATCAGTGCCCTATTTAATTATTTTTCTATATTATATTCTTGATGAAAATCATGGTTTATGTGTGGCGGTATTTATGAAAACAATTTTATGTCCAGTTTATATTAAAATTCCAATTTTCTATCCATTTATTCATGATAAAATACATAAATTTCAATGTTTTATTAAAATGATGTTTAATTTCATTTATAGAATAAAAATTGTCTATAATATGAAAATTTCTTAATTCTGGATATTTCATTGATTTTATTCACATTGGTGTTCTGATCGTAACATATTGAAATCTAACCAAATTTATGTGATTTATTTTTTATGATTTTTTAATAAATGGGCCAAAAATTTATCTTCTGTCCTGAGAGGTAATTTGTCAATATAGAGGCCCAAACAAATAATTTAGTTTGGAAAAGTGTTCGGGTTGATAGAGTGGACCTAACCACCAGCAATGAGGCATAAATCTGGGTACACAACTCCAATTTAGGTGATTCTATTTATATTTGAAATATGTGAAATTTAGTCATTTCCCCAGTAATATTCATTATAACATTACATCATTATGGTGGTCACTGGACACTATATACTGATGGAACAATTATGATTTGTTCATCCCTACTAAAAAACTCATGGAATAAATTGGAGATATCCTTTAGTACCAGTTCATTATGAAGCAGAAATTTTGTGTAAAAAAATGTAACATATTTTGGAAAAACATTATAGAAAACTATATTATATGATTAAACAACAAATAGGTTCAACAATTAGATATGTTATAGAGGAATATTTCTGGATTCAATAAATATCCACCATCTCTAATAAAAGGAGCTGAACCCCTCTTTTTCATCTCATTAGTAGACACCACCGAGAAGATGATCTCGACCAAGGAGGAGTCCAGATGCAAATCTCCACCATTTCTGCTTGTTCTTACTTATATTTATTTTTTTAGGTCTAGTTGTACGTTTTTTCAAATTTAATTATAATTATCTATTATTTTTAAATAAATAAATTTCTTAATTTTTTTCCCACCCATACATTATCCACTTTTTCTAATATAATTAATTTTATTATTTTTAGTATTATTATTATTATTATTACTATTAGTTTTATTAGTACTATTACTTTATTTATTAATAATATTCTTTCAACACTATAATTTTCATTACATATTCTCTTGTTAGATAAATAATAATAATAATAATTATTATTATTATTATTATTATGATTATTATTATATTATTATTTATAAATTAGATAATATCAGTTTTTGTTATTTTCATGAATTTTTTATTTTTGATCCCTATCTCTTATACCAATTGTAGTTTACATTCATCATTTATTTTCTCATCACTATTCATTTTAAATTATCTTTTATTACTTTATTCTATTTATTATCCAACTCTTCCACCCACTCCCCCATGTGATTTGTTACTCTCAAAAATGAGAGGCTGACACCTTGGCATGGCATGGGGGGAATTAGGGTGTTATTTAATATTATATAATGTTTATTTTAAAATGTTATGTATATTTGAGTATCAAGCATGGGTGAGGTGAATTAATATGATGTATATTTCCCCCAATTGCATGAAACTGCTTATATTTCTAGTATTTTATTTAATCAATTTTCCCTCTATCCATTGGTTAGTTATTCACATATTGTAATTGAACTAATAAATTGGCAAAATGACATCAATAGAGCAGGGTCCTCAAAGATATTACATCATGGATCATGGTGTTTCATTGAACATGATTAATAGATGAGGTGGAATTGAGAGTGTTTAGAAATTCAATGACTTCAAAAATTTCTAAATAATCAATAGTAGTTTATAATTTATATTTCATGGTTTTATAATCAATATAGAAACAAATATCTAAAGGATTATACTAATTGAATCCAAATCCAAACCCAAAACCAAGTTCATATATTTTCATTACTCATTTGGATTAGATTTTCATGGTAGTAAAAATTATAATTTCTATTATGAATTTCATAGATTAGAAACCAAAAAAAACATATTATTGTTTTCATTAAATAATACAATAAAAATTAATAAGTATCATAAACGATCTTGAGAATTTAGGTTAAACAAATTGAAAGGCTCCCTATTTGAGAAGACCATGGTCAGTCATTGTACTGTACTAGGAAAAAAAAATCTTTTCCAACGTCCCATGACCGATGTGCATTAGTGATAAGGTATTTAATCTGGGTGATTTGTGAGCTTGGATTTTTGGGGTTTTCTACAGTCTGGTAAAATTATAAACCAATTATCCAAGTCACATTGGAAATAATAAAGAACCTGAGCATCATCCAATGAGTTGGCCCAATTCCTCCTTTCTGGGAATGGAACTATCCAAGCCTAGACATGGTGAAGGGATAGATTCTAATATTCATTCCCTCTAAGTAGCGCTTGATGGGGTCTTCTCTACTAATTATATGAAGGGTGATGTTGAGAAAGAGGCTGGTACATAGTCTAATTCCCTCTACGAAGCTATGAATCAAGCTATCACGGTAACCATTCAAGCGTCCTAAGGGCCTATATTTGTTAGAAGTCATTAGTTTCTGCCATTGAATCTCTTCTTGTAGGAACTAGTGGAGGCGACATGCATGTCTAACTATTTTTATACCTGGATTCATCTAACCGCTAATCCTAGAATGGAAAATAATAGAATCCACCTTGGAAATATTGAGTGCTTATAGAGGGAATGACTTCCATTCTAATATCCTCCAACCACATCATCAACTATTGTTATTGCATCAGTGTCATGTCGAGGGAATATGTGAGAGGCTTCCACTAGGAGTTAATGTATTCTACACACGTATATATCTGTTTTTTACAAGTGAGGAAGTATTCAATACTTATCATGTGTGTGGTGGATATGATATCAAAATGAAAATGCATTCAAAAATAATCCCATCTAGTAATATATCCAATGGGTAACAAATTGTAAAATATGAATGCAATCCCTATAAATTTATTTATGACACATAAAAGATCGGTAGTTTATGGATGTGCTGTTGTTACCAAAATGTCTATGGACCTCAAAATGAAGTGGGATAGATGATGTGGTGGGATTACCACCATTTTTAATGGGGAGAATATAGGTTTAATGAAATTTATGAGTATCATCCACCCTTGCTGGATATGGGATGTTGTTAGGTGGGATTTCCACCTATCATTACTCATGTGCCTCCATGATGGATTTGATAGTGGCCATAGGATCATTCTACAGTGAATTAATAACCAACAGTGTGTTGGTCGAATTTTCAACATGATAGGTAGGCTCATCTGATCATGGAGAAGATTGATCACCCTATGGAGATACTGGAAGAACGACCTCTGTATCTCTACAGAGTAACAACTTATGTTGGGTCTTGGGTAAGGTTATCATGAGTCTCAAGCATATTAGGTGATAAATATCATGTTAGTCTTCCATAACATCTATCATCTTACATATTGGAATGCACGGGATTATCGAGATTGATAGGACACAACTGGTTGGGAAGAACTTGTTGATGACCCTGCGACCCCAGTGGGGAGGCATGATCTTATCGAGGATCACCAAAATCAGGGTTCTGCACTACAAGGTAGTCAACAAGGATTTTTTAAATAAACCTGTTCTAATCCCCAGGTTTCTAGATCAAGGAAATTATTGCAATGTCAAACTCCATCTCTTGTTCTACTTCATAAGGGTCAAATGGAATGGAAGTCTTAATCTTATATTTCCCATTGATGGGGTTCTTAATGACGTGTGGTGACACAAAGGGTTCCGTAAGGATTTTAAAATTTCATTGTTGGTGATTGTGAACGTATGTGAAGTACATTGGATGTTTTATATCCCCTCTAGGAGGGTCATGTTCAATGAGACCTGTTTTGGTATCCATCTCCTAGAGTGTGGAGACCTAATCCATATTCACTAGGACTCTGCCCTAAGGAATATCTTCGATGATGCCGAGAAAATTAGGCTGTCGTAAAATAGGGATAATGTGGAATGTATTGAACTACCCATAGCCCCTGAATTATATATTTCTAGTTGCCTCCGAATTACTAATGTGGAATATGGTGAAGTAATAAATTCATCGTTGTTGAACTGTCTGGTTGAATACAGGTGTTGTAGGGTTCTAGGCCACTAAAAGTGCTTCCAACTCAACGATATGGTGCTACTAGATAATGTGGTCAGTTTTTTCAGAAATTTTGGTTGAACCATCCAATGGATACATTGACCGAAGTTAATCACCAAAATTTGTAATCGTAAGCACATGACCTAGTCAGTTCTGAGAGACACCGGTATGTCTAATTATAAAATTATAAATGAAAAAAAACATTTATGATAAATTGTATATGGCTAGAGTCATACACTAAGAATCCATTCAAAATGTGGGATCCATGTTTTGGTGCTACGTTCATCAATCGAGGTTGGATGGGGAATTGGTAATAGAACTAACATGGAATTTTGCGGTGGTGGACCAGCCGATGCCGAAAGTTCAAGGTGAGTTCACTAACCACGACTCACTAGGTAATATCTTCCAAGTGGTACCAATTTCATCATAATGCCAATGTATTATGGGGTATTTACCATTGCATCATGTGTAAGAGAAGTGTATATGAGTTCTGAGTCAAATGGAGGATCGTCGTTTACTATTCCCTAGAATAATACTCTATGATCACGTGTTGAGGATGAGAATGAAATTGTTCATGATAGAGAGAGATGTGTGATGCGACTCTTTAAGGGGTAAAATCTTCCTCCATTTTCATATACCTATAATGAAACCCATGAATATCGTGCATCTCCACTTATAGAATGATGAAACTCACACACTGGTCTCCTTAGCCAGACATTGGTGTAGAGTATTGGGGGGGGAGGATCCATCATTGAGTATCACTATGCATAAGAATTGAATAAATGGAATGGATTGAAAATTATTGGGAACTTATAGAAGTTCTCCCATTGACAATTATGGGTTTCCCTTATACCAAGGGATGTCTCATCAGGGAAGGATAATTATTTGGAACAGGGAGGACGTCTGTGAAGATTGGTTTTTGGGGTGGGGAGGCCCTCCTCTTGAGCTAGATGGGATATAGGGAGGGCCTCTTTATTTATTATTGTATGAGTGGGGGGAACTCAGCTTTAGTGAGATGAGGTGTGAGGAGAACCTGAACATATGCCAACAGGGACATATATAGGTCCTCCTTGTTGGTGAAAATGAGTATGGGAGGACCTTCATAGTAATTTATGGATGTGTGCGGTGGAAATCCAAGTTGGGAAGTGATATAGGGGGAGGGCCTCTATTAGAGGTGCTGAGAACATGGGCATAACCACCATGTCAACTACCAACAGTATGGGGAGGACCTCCAGGCTATTTGTAAGTAGAAGCATGAGTTCCATTGTACTAAAGGAACTAAACGTGGGAGGACCTACATGGTCATTTTTATCATGATAGGGAGGAACTACCATTGGGATGATGCTGGTATCATTGGGAGGACCTCCATGATAGGTCCATGAGTGGAGAGGATCTCCAATGTGGCTAGAGATAGTATAGGGATGGCCTCTCTAGTGGATATAACTACCATGGGTCAACTCGTGAAAACTGATGACCCCACCAGTGACAGAAAGAGTCAACCCAGCAATCATTTCAGGTGTCATATCTATCAATTATAATCAGGCATAAGTGGGTCCCTTGTCTTCTCCAACAAGGACCTAGTAGAATGCATTAGTGGAGGCATGCCACACTGAATCTATGGAAAAGGATTCCCTTAGATGGGAGTCTTCGTATTCTTTCACCAAATGTTGGCATTGGGCTTTCTAGGTTGTTTCCAGTGGTGTAGGGGCATAGAATTCCTATTATTTGGGTTGAGGGATCAGTAGCAGTAGTCATCGATATACCATAATGGGATCCTTCCATGGCCTCGCCAGGGTGGTATTCATAACATGGATGAATCTAATTTATGTTACCTCATTGTCATTAGGTAGTGAGTCATAGGAATGTTCTTGGGAGATTCTACCAAATAAGATATATGTAGGAGTGGGTAGAAGTGGATCACTACTAGGCCCATGGGTGTGATGAAGAATGAAAGGTACATAAGACCTCCTGTCATTATGATCCATATCCCTCATTGAAATGAACCCCTCCATCTTGTACCATCATACAAGTGTGTCGATAACCCTCATGTGCATGGTCCCCAAATGCGGTATTGGGCATTGGGGCCTGATATTTATGGTCATGTATGAAATGTTATCATAAGTGCAATTGTGTTGGATTTCCACATTGTTTTTCCTCTTCCCATATATCTGCAAGCATAGGGTTATCAGTTTTTGGTGGCTTGGGTACTTCAATGAATTTATATTCACAATCATTACAGATTACAGGAAACCAATATCCAATTCACTATCACTGTTTAGTCTTCCATGGTTGGAGAGAGAGATCCACACTGTCGATGTCATAGACCGGAATGCCCATAGATTAATTGACACAATTTCTAGTGAGGTCCATTATAGGCCCACTATTTTCATCATGGGATTCCATGTTGGATATCTGGATCTAGTAACATGCATGTCTATTGACTCCTAAAGCATTATTAATCCCACATTGAGGAGAAATTTTCACTTTAGGTGCACTATATTTGTTTCTGATGATTTCTACTAGGGAACGTGGCATCTCCTCCCATGACGTGCTACTCTATTGCCTCATATTCTCATAATAAAAAAATGTAATGCCTTCATCACTTCTTTAGAGATGTATTCTCCTTGGTCAAAATGGAATTATTTGATGTTGGTTTCTCCTTGTGTGGATTCATCCTCTCAATTCATTTCATAGTCTCGATATCCTTTATAGATTAGGATGTTTTTCATGAAACTCATCTCGGGTTCCATCTCATTGTGGATGTCAATTAATTACATAGCTTCTATCTGGATATTTCAGGGGGTCATGCCAGGGATACACAATTCAGTTAGGGATGTTTTCACATTGGGCATCAGTGGAATGACTGGACAATATAACATTGAAATGTCGGTATTTAAACTCATAATATGGATTTTCAATAGTGTAGAAACCAAAGGCATCCCACATCGATTAGAGGGTTTCCACTACAAGAGGAATGCATTTTTAGGTTTTCGTATGGAATCCCATATTTAGCATGGGGTATGCCACAATATTAACATCTATAAGAGATGATCGGTTGGGAGTGCAGCATCTCTTTGATATATAATGGGATGATCAGAAAACTTGAAAAGGTAGATTTGATAGGAACATAACTAGGATGGAGTACCTATATGTTTACCTGATGGATGGATCATAATTCTTAATTGGGGTGGACTAGAGAGTTGTGTATCCCATAAATGGGAAGTGTCACATCGTAGAAGATGATATGTACAACACTGACTGTGGATCAGAGATGTTGAATCCCAATGAGGGGGGCACCAAGGTTTACCATTATATACGATTGAGCCTCATAGAGGCTTTCTACATACCCTATTTAGAAGACATGGATGAAAACCCACTTAGTACATTAGATGGAGTCTGGCTTAAACACTATGGGTTCCCATTGAAATAGGATTGCTCTTGGTAATATGATGTGGATTGTGTCGATCATACGCAGTTAGAATTTCCATGTGCTTCTACTAGTTGTGAAGCAGTGAATGTGGTTTATGTACTGACACGACCCAATTGGTTGGTGTGATCCCATTAGGATGTGGTGTCCCAGGTATGAATTGGTATTGTAGTGAATTAATTAGGAGAAGTGGGTGGAATGGATATGTTTTTATGGTTGATGGGATTGAACATCCGGGAGGCTTACTATGTGCGCCCGTTGGTTGGGAATCGAAGTCCACATATTTTGGGTATCCAATATAGTTTAACATCATATGTACATTCCAAGAGTGAACAGATGTGAATATAAAAATTCGGGCTGAACCTCCATGAGATTTCCTACATTTACCAACTGAATGGGAGTCAATTTCCATGTACTTCTGATGGGAGCATTGGTGAATACACATAAATATGTGGCCTAAGAATGGGTTTTGGGGTTTTTCATTGATGCCTATCAAGTGGACCTATATAATATGTGACCTCAGTGTAGGTTGTGACCCTTCCGAGATATACTAGCTTGAGGAATATACCAATATGGGAATATATTATAGTGGATAGTGAGATTTCGGAGGTGAACACCTAGGAGTAGGGAATCATAGATTACCAATCCTTTTGATTGAACCTAAGGGATAATTCCTATATACCAAATTTATAAGATAGGGATTAAGACCCATGAAGTTTAATGATTCCGAGATTACGTGTGGTTGTGTAACGCCCCGACCCCAGTTACCCAGAATCGGTGCATTATTACATAACATTGGCATGATCACAAGAAAGATCAAATCTCAAAAGACCGATTGGTTTAGTATCCTTGGAAACACTAGATATATTCATAAGTTTTACATTACATCATAAAATGAAAAACTACTACAAAAACATAATGTTTCCACAATCCACACTATTAACCCCTCATAAAATCCCTGCAGGTCATTCATAACTTACTTCTTCATATCCAGGGAAAAATAAAACATAGAAAAGGGGTGAGCTCAAATGCCCAGTAAGGATAACAATATAGCAGAAACTTTCATAAATAAGAATAAACATTTAAGGCAATGTATAACTAAAACAAAAGCCTTTTAAATATGAACTTTCAACATGGTATGGCATAAATAAAATGAAATAATGCCATTTACTTATTCACATGGATATTCTACTAATCGAATAATCACATTCAAAAATCAATAACCACTTTCATAATGTTGGAATGCATAATGCCAGACTATCATAACGACATAGCCAAGGCCTCGTGCCAAGACTACAAATAAGATTTTGTCAAGGCCTTGTGCCAAGACACTAGTTTGTCTCATGAGACCTACCGATGCATCGAGGAGCTATAGCGGGCTCCACCCGTCACATATTAAGTCCAATGCATTCCAATATGAAAAGGTTTAAACATAACATAAACATTCATATTAAAACTAGCATATGAAATGTAAATACTTTCACCATAAACTATGAATGGTATAAAAATGGCACATCCACAGTCAAACATATCACAAAACCTTCAATACAATATAGAAGTTTTGTATCATAATAAATCAACTTCAAATAATCTTAAAATCCATCAAAGGATGTTGACATAGATGAAATCAAAATTCTTTTTAATGAAATATCTCCTTTTATTTTGAAATAATTTAAGATCCATATAAAATAAAACATTTTCTTTGAAAATATTCTTATAAGCTTGTAAGGGAAGCTTTGAAGATTTTATAACGGCAGAAAATAGCCGCACCCGCCGTATAAGTTAAAAAAACATTCTTACCTTAATTATGTCGAAAAGGTTAAAAAGGACCTTGTTTTGAAAACGACCGAAAGATTCCTTTATAAACCACTTATAAAAGTCAAAAAGGGTATAAATGACTTTAACTCATATTCTAGTAAATAGTAAAAATGTTTTGAAATACATTTTTAAGAAACATGGATGTGGATGATAAAGAGATCCCAGTAGATTATTACATATAAATAACCTCGGATAATGAAGAGATTGTGAAATAACCCTTACCTTGTACTTTTCCTTGGTTGGGGTAGGTTAACCTCCTGTATAATGGTCAAATAGTTGTTATTAAATTATACAAGAATCATATATAATAATATGATATCATATATGATCTTTTAACATTGATTTGTTAATAATATCTTAGAATTATCGTCGTTTCGGGAGTTAACTTACTCATTTTATTTTATATGTTTTGTTACATAAGCCATGGTTGTTGTATCTTATTCATATACAGAATGATATCTAGTCATTAAACATCATTTTTAAATCATCAAATGATAATTATACTTGAATGGATACGATGGAGAATGAATCTCATCGCCTTCGTGGAGACGGTAGTCCGTACGTACGCACGAGCGACAATATCATTCTTTTGATATTAAAATAATATATAAATGGATGGTATATCATATATACAGAATCATTAACATGTTATTTTTATTATTTACATGAGTTACACATCATTATTATACCCATCCAAATAATATTATATTGAATAACAATTACACCACGACGTGGAGACGGTAAGCCGTACGTACGCACGTATGGTGACATGTTATTCAAAGGGTGGATAGAATACTGAATATGGTTGTACCATATTTATAATAACATCACAGTATATGTAAGATACTGGAGTTATTATTTTAGAATGGTAAGAACAAAGAAAGAGGAAGTGGAAGAAGAAATGAACTTGGAGAAGGGTTGCGAAATCATTACCTCTTCTTCGGGTTCTACCTTTTGATTTGATCAACAGGGCTCTATAGGTTGGCTTTCTGATCAAACTAAGGCCTCTAGGTTGTAGTGAGGGATGTTGGGAGAGTATTTGGGCAGATTTTTGCCGAACCAAAAGGCTTTGAAGGTGTGAAGAAATGAGAAGGAGGAGTGCCCTTTTATAAGAGGGGTGAGGGGCACCTTTGGAAAAACTAGAAATATTAATTTATAATAAATTCATATTCGGTTTAAAATGGCTCAAAAGCTTATTATTCAAAGTTTAAGGTGGTTATAGGTCGAAAATCACTCAACCAATAGAATTTAGACAGGTTTGGGTACTTATATTAACCTTATCTTTAAGTATTAACTCTAAGTTAATTAGTTTCACTTTTACAATGTCTCTTTGTATTTTTATATAATATGGTTAATAAACTTACTATATACATCCAAGAGACCCCCCAAGTGGTACATTAATGATGAATCTATCATGATATAAGTCTCTTGGCCGAACCTTAGATTTTTAAGAGTTTAATATCAATTATTAATATAATATTTGTTTTAAGAACTCTTTTATGTCAATTTTGACACTATTCAATAGTTGATTTTTGTGAAACTCATAACAGATTGATTACTTAGAAAAAAGTCAATTAAATCAATACTAATATATCATATTATCCTAGAAAATTAGTTTAATTCATTAAGAGTTTCATATTATATTTATTTGGGTATTTATAATATCAATTATTTCAATTTTTCACTATTATAGTAATTACTGCATCATCATTGTGTCATAAATAAAATAAATTATTTAATGTCTAAAAATTATAAATAAAATATCCGTATGTAGGAAATCTTTTTAGCTTTATAATTAATATTTATAATCTAAAATAAAACATATATAACCCTATTTAACAATTGTTTTTCTAAACGATATATGCTTGTGTCATTTTTGTATTCATTTTAACTTAATTAAAATAAAGTGTCATTATCACTTACAAGTGGATCCATGGGGACCCAAAATTGACACAAAGATGCCCATGGTCGACCATGTATCAACAAATAGGGTTAAGACACGTTTTAGGGTAATTTAGTATTATTATAATATTAGTTTTTAACCCTTATTTACCGGATTTACCCTTAACCATGGTAAATAAAATATTTACCGCAGTAATTATTCAAAATGTCTAAAAATAAAAGTTACCTATTTAAACAATTTGAAAATCCTGATTCCAAATATGGAATCCATTTTCCTAAATTCAAAACAAAGAAGTGGCAGAAATTAATTTAAAATTAATTCCCGCTGTCAAAACAAAAAGCGTGTTTTTAAGAGATAATAACTATCAAAAGATTGACACTTGTTTATGTTCGGTTTAATTGTAAAATTATGTCCAATGACCAACATTATATTAAATAGTAAAAATATATTCTAAATATACTTTAAAACCACTCAAATTCATAATTTATCACTATTAATTATTTTTATTAAAAAAGTTGTTTTTAATTAAAATTTAGTAATTTTCACTATTCATCAAAATATGAAAGTTATCCGAAAAGTACCAAAATTTCACCGAATCCAAAAATGAAGTCCATTTTAAAATATAAAATATATATAACTTCAAAAAGTAGTTATTACTATTCATAACAGCTAGTTTGATTGGTTACGGTGTGTTAGAACTCGAAGTTGCGTATAACACACGCTACTGTTTTATTCAAAGGGAAGCGTACCGTGGAAGCTTGGGATGTTTCATTTTAAATTTTTTTATGTCTCCATTTAGTCAAAAAGTTTAAAATATTGTATTTAAAAAGGTTTCACTATCAAAAGTTGATAAAAGTGCAATACTGAAAATGAATCTGTTCTTGCATTATGACTAAGAAACTCATAATATGGATTCTAAAATTATAAGGATTATATAAAGTTTAAAATTTAGTTAATACTATTCATGGCCTCTTTTAATGGCTTTTTTTTTGGTAAGTCATGGTTCAATTGAACTCAGTGTTGCGTGTAGTGCAAGTTATTGAATTATTTTGAAGAAATAACACACTATGAAATCTTGGGGTGTTACATTCTCCCCTCCTTCAATAAATTGCGTCCTCGCAATTTGAAATTGTTCTTCAAAAATAAAAGGTTGAAAGTAGAAAATATATTTGTGGGAAAACCCACATCGGAAATTGGGTTACTAAAATTTAGTCTTAATATGAGGAAAAGAGAAATCAAAGGGTCACCACCAAATTATGATCTCGATTAGGAGAACATTGGTGGAAATTAGAGACATATAATCGGAGGAAAAACGTAAATATTTATAGGTAGTGATTGAGGTCATCAATCACAAACAAGTGTATAATTGAGGTCCTTAAATTCATCAATCTATGATGATTTGAAATACCATCGGTTCAACAAAACATAGGGTATTAGGATAACACATTTTTGACGTTTCAAAATATCTTAGTTGAAATCCCACATCGAAAAATGACTTAATGAGGCCTCTATTTAAAATAAAGAGTGGAAAGTATGAAGATTACAGAAAATAACACATACTAGGGTTCCATGTAGGAAAATATGGATATGGAAGAGAAATCTAACCATCAATTATCTGATGGAGAGTGGTAGAGAACATGGCTATGAAAAGGCCAACAATCCCAAAGCCATAAATTAGTGATGATTTAAGGTACCATCTAGGACAACATTTTTGTTCTAAGTTGCTTTTCTTAATATTGAGGAATTTATTTATGAGATTGGCTAAGATCATAAGGAGATATACTTACTTTATAATTAGAGTTTTGTCCATTAATAAATTTCTACCATAAACTCATCTTTCACTCGTAAAAAAAACTATATTTATACTATTCGTACAAGGTTCCAAAATAAACGAATTTATAATTCATCTACCAGATCTTTAAAAAAACTACATTATTTAATCCAGGACATCTCTTGGGCCAGTGGTAGGTGATACACCCTTGTCGCCCTTCGGTTGCGGGTTCAAGTCTCGCAGCCTTACCGGACGCGACGGGTTGCCGCCCGACCACCAGGTTGTCCTTTTATGGAAATCCAAAATAATCCAAACTAGAACTATCCAAAATACTTCTGTCCAAACTCACAGTCCAACATTTATAAGGAAGGTAAACATAATATAGATCCTTTTTACCCTGTAATAGCATATGAATACCTTCATCATGTACGACCATATTCCTTATTGATTACATTCATGTTCCCTTATTCCATATAGAATAATGGATATACTTCATTAATCCAAAAATGTTTTAAACCCCAACAATGATGGAATATACAAATCATTAATCAGCTTCAAGGTAGTCAATAATATCCAATATAATTTATCCAAAATAATCACATATTATTCCAAAATCACTACCTCAGTATCAGAACTATATTATGATTTATCATTCTCTCAACCATATATTTTCCAAAAATTTAACCTTCTATTGAGTCACTTTTCTTTGTTCCACACAATCTCAAGTCCTTAATGAAATAGTACTGCAGTACAATCCTTATATACTCCATAATTATTATAACAAGTACATTGTTGATACAACACTCAATTGACATAATCAACATAAGAACTCTAATCATTCCTCTTCATCTGTGGTAGTATCATAACTTTATTATTATCCAATAGCATCATTTGCGGCATAGTCTGATGACTGGGACATAGGTTCGCGTAGTGTCCAAACTCCTTGCAAATGAAGCATTGTACATTTAAAACCATTTTCTTACCCTTGCAGTCACGTACTTTGTGCCCTTTTCCTCCACACTTATAACAAACTCCCATTCCTTTCAGGCAAGTTCCAGGGTGTTTCTTTCCACAGTTACCACATATGGGAAAATTCTTCTTTTCCCTCTTACTTTTATCCATCTTTCTCTCTTCCATCCTTTTCTTCTCTTGCTTCCCTTCAAAGCCATAGGACTCAGTAAACTCTTTACTTATCTTATCAACACATGATATTATTTCTTCATATGATGATAATACATGGGAGACTATTTCTCTTATAAATTCTAGCTTAAGACCATGAAAGATATGATCCTTTCTTCTCTTTGGATCATGTGCATTTCTGGAGTTCTCATTCCTTCTACTGGGCGCCATTTCTAAACAATGGCCTAAACTAGATCAGTTTATGAATCAAAATGCATAATCCCATACTTATAAAACACTGAACATAAATTGAACTATTTATGGATATAATCCATAATCATAAAAATGTTTTCTTTGAGGAAGTATATACTCATAAACCCTTCATAATTATTTGTAAAGATAGTGAGAGTTATCCTAAACATATCCCCCGGGAGTGTCGTAACCAAGAGTGCAGCAAGGCCCGTTGTCGTGCACCAGTTCCCGTTCGAGTCTAGCTCAAAGCGGTGTTTTCGGGTTTTACCCCTAGGTACATCTGTGCCAGAGCCGCCTCTACCTGCTCGTATCCAGACAGGGATGTATTGCTCGGAATACTCACAAAATCTCTACAATACCAAAATTCTAAAAAGTTCTTCTATACTAATCCTCAAAGTTCATCTTAGGGATACGTGCTCTAATCAGAGTTTATCTAAATCTAGCTTCCAAGGTTTGTACTAAACTTCCTCTGATACCAACTGTAACGCCCCGACCCCAGTTACCCAGAGTCGGTACATTATTACATAACATTGGCATGATCACAAGAAAGATCAAATCTCGAAAGACCGATTGGTTTAGTAGCCTTGGAAACACTAGATATATTCATAAGTTTTACATTACATCATAAAATGAAAAACTACTACAACAACATAATGTTTCCACAATCCACACTATTAACCCCTCATAAAATCCCTGCAGGTCATTCATAACTTACTTCTTCACATCCTGGGAAAAATAAAACATAGAAAAGGGGTGAGCTCAAATGCCCAGTAAGGATAACAATATAGCGGAAACTTTCATAAATAAGAATAAACATTTAAGGCAATGTATAACTAAAACAAAAGCCTTTTAAATATGAACTTTCAACATGGTATGGCATAAATAAAATGAAATAATGTCATTTACTTATTCACATGGATATTCTACTAATCGAATAATCACATGCAAAAATCAATAACCACTTTCATAATGTTGGAATGCATAATGCCAGACTATCATAACCACATAGCCAAGGCCTCGTGCCAAGACTACAAATAAGATTTTGTCAAGGCCTTGTGCCAAGACACTAGTTTGTCTCATGAGACCTACCGATGCATCGAGGAGCTATAGCGGGCTCCACCCGTCACATATTAAGTCCAATGCATTCCAATATGAAAAAGGTTTAAACATAACATAAACATTCATATTAAAACTAGCATATGAAATGTCAATACTTTCACCATAAACTATGAATGGTATAAAAATAGCACATCCACATTCAAACATATCACAAAACCTTCAATACAATATAGAAGTTTTGTATCATAATAAATCAACTTCAAATAATCTTAAAATCCATCAAAGGATGTTGAAATAGATGAAATCAAAATTCTTTTTAAAGAAATATCTCCTTTTATTTTGAAATAATTTAAGATCCATATAAAATAAAACATTTTCTTTGAAAATATTCTTATAAGCTTGTAAGGGAAGCTTTGAAGATTTTATAACGGCGGAAAATATCCGCACACGCCGTATAAGTTAAAAAAAACATTCTTACCTTAATTCTGTCGAAAAGGTTAAAAAGGACCTTGTTTTGAAAACGACCGAAAGATTCCTTTATAAACCACTTATAAAAGTCAAAAAGGGTATAAATGACTTTAACTCATATTCTAGTAAATAGTAAAAATGTTTTGAAATACATTTTTAAGAAACATGGATGTGGATGATAAAGAGATCCCAATAGATTATTACATATAAACAACCTCGGATAATGAAGAGATTGTGAAATAACCCTTACCTTGTACTTTTCCTTGGTTGGGGTAGGTTAACCTCCTGTATAATGGTGAAATAGTTGTTATTAAATTATACAAGAATCATATATAATAATATGATATCATATATGATCTTTTAACATTGATTTGTTAATAATATCTTAGAATTATCGTCGTTTCGGGAGTTAACTTACTCATTTTATTTTATATGTTTTGTTACATAAGACATGGTTGTTGTATCTTATTCATATCCAGAATGATATCTAGTCCTTAAACATCATTTTTAAATCATCAAATGATAATTATACTTGAATGGATACGATGGAGAATGAATCTCATCGCCTTCGTGGAGACGGTAGTCCGTACGTACGCACGAGCGACAATATCATTCTTTTGATATTAAAATAATATATAAATGGATGATATATCATATATACAGAATCAATAACATGTTATTTTTATTATTTACATGAGTTACACATCATTATTATACCCATCCAAATAATATTATATTGAATAACAATTACACCACGACGTGGAGACGGTAAGCCGTACGTACGCACGTATGGTGACATGTTATTCAAAGGGTGGATAGAATACTGAATATGGTTGTACAATATTTATAATAACATCACAGTATATGTATGATACTGGAGTTATTATTTTAGAATGGTAATAACAAAGAAAGAGGAAGTGGAAGAAGAAATGAACTTGGAGAAGGGTGGCGAAATCATTACCTCTTCTTCGGGTTCTTCCTATTGATTTGATCAACAGGGCTCTATAGGTTGGCTTTCTGATCAAACTAAGGCCTCTAGGTTGTAGTGAGGGATGTTGGGAGAGTATTTGGGCAGAGTTTGGCCGAACCAAAAGGCTTTGAAGGTGTGAAGAAATGAGAAGGAGGAGTGCACTTTTATAAGAGGGGTGAGGGGCACCTTTGGAAAAGCTAGAAATATTAATTTATAATAAATTCATATTCGGTTTCAAATGGCTTGAAAGCTTATTATTCAAAGGTTAAGGTGGGTATAGGTCGAAAACCACTCCACCAATAGAATTTAGACAGGTTTGGGTACTTATATTAACCTTATCTTTAAGTATTAACTCTAAGTTAATTAGTTTCACTTTTACAATGTCTCTTTGTATTTTTATATAATATGGTTAATAAACTTAATATATACATCCAAGAGACCCCCAAGTGGTACATTAATGATGCACCTATCATGATATAAGTCTCTTGTCCGAACATTAGATTTTTAGGAATTTAATATCAATTAATAATATAATATTTGTTTTAAGAACTCTTTTATGTCAATTTTGACACTATTCAATAGATGATTTTTGTGAAACTCATAACAGATTGATTACTTCGAACAAAGTCAATTAAATCAATCCTAATATATCATATTATCCTATAAAATTAGTTTAATTCATTAAAAGTTTCATATTATATTTATTTGGGTATTTATAATATCAATTATTTCAATTTTTCACTATTATAGTAATTACTGCATCATCATTGTGTCATAAATAAAATAAATTATTTAATGTCTAAAAATTATAAATAAACTATCCTTATGTAGGAAATCTTTTTAGCTTTCTAATGAATATTTATAATATAAAATCAAACATATATAACCCTATGTAACAATTGTTTTTCTAAACGATATATGCTTGTGTCATTTTTGTATTCATTTTAACTTAATTAAAATAAAGTGTCATTATCACTTACAAGTGGATCCATGGGGTCCCCAAATTGACAAAAAGATGGCCATGGTCGACCATGTATCAACAAATATGGTTAAGACACGTTTTAGGGTAATTTAGTATTATTATAATATTAGTTTTAACCCTTATTTACCGGATTTACCCTTAACCATGGTAAATAAAATATTTACCACAGTAATTATTCAAAATGTCTAAAAATAAAAGTTACCTATTTACACAATTTGAACATCCTGATTCCAAATATGGAATCCATTTTCCTAAATTCAAAACACAGAAGTGGCAGAAATTAATTTAAAATTAATTCCCGCTGTCAAAACAAAAAGCGTGTTTTTAAGAGTTAATAACTATCAAAAGATTGACACTTGTTTATGTTCGGTTTAATTGTAAAATTATGTCCAATGACCAACATTATATTAAATAGTAAAAATATATTCTAAATATACTTTAAAACCACTCAAATTCATAATTTATCACTATTAATTATTTTGATTAAAAAAGTTGTTTTTAATTAAAATTTAGTAATTTTCACTATTCATCAAAATATGAAAGTTATCCGAAAAGTACCAAAATTTCACTGAATCCAAAAATGAAGTCCATTTTAAAATATAAAATATATATAACTTCAAAAAGTAGGTATTACTATTCATAACAGCTAGTTTTATTGGTTACGGTGTGTTAGAACTCGAAGTTGCGTACAACACACGCTACTGTTTTATTCAAAGGGAAGCGTACCGTGGAAGCTTGGGATGTTTCATTTTAAATTTTTTGATGTCTCCATTTAGTCAAAAAGTTTAAAATATTGTATTTAAAAAGGTTTCACTATCAAAAGTTGATAAAAGTGCAATACTGAAAATGAATCTGTTCTTGCATTATGACTAAGAAACTCATAATATGGATTCTAAAATTATAAGGATTATATAAAGTTTAAAATTTAGTTAATACTATTCATGGCCTCTTTTAATGGCTTATTTTTGGTATGTCATGGTGCAATTGAACTCAGTGTTGCGTGTAGTGCAAGTTATTGAATTATTATGAAGAAATAACACACTATGAAATCTTGGGGTGTTACAGGTTGTCAGTCTATGAAGGGGGAAGTTGGTTCTTTATTCAGGATAGTTGTTTGGAAGAAGGGCCTCATGGTCATTACTAAACACTAATAGAACACACGTAATAGTCTATGTCATAAACAAGATGAATTATTAGATAAGACAATAAAATCATAAAGGATTCATCAACAAGGGATGGAGAAGGTCCTATGAATAAAAGTGTCCCTTGGAGAAAAAGATCAAAGGGTGAGGGATGTGGTGTTGAGAGTACCCTTTTCAAATCCCACGTCTCGTATTATCATCCAAATATGGAAAATAGGATCATGGATGATCCCTTCCATAAGAAAGGCTTGGGGACTATAGTAGGATAGATTCAATTCCATGTGGGAATAATTCTTACATGTGAGTGGAATATTATTCTATTTGTAGAAGATCTCACTCTCATGGAGACAGGTGGGCATGAAACCTTCCTCATGCTGGGAATCCCATGTGGATTTCATATGGTGAGGATATATTTTTATGTAATGTATTCAGGATGTTGTTTCTTGTTAGTTTAACGTCATCCAAAATGGATGGGGAGGACTCAATCCTCACCGCATGGACATATATAACTAATACCCACTCATACATGGGTATGGGAAGGCACTAGAAATTCGTAAAAGGAGTGAGGTGGAGGATTGGTTGGTCGTAGGGTCCATGTTAGTGTGGCTATTCCAAAAATAAGGTTCCATTATCATACCTATTCAAAAAAATGTACGAAAACACAATAAGGGATACCTAACTATGGACCAAGATGTCACTTTTTACAATCTAGGAGGGCTATATAGAAGAGAATCACGTGAAGCTGAGGGCCACATCAAAAAACTCATCACAAAATCTAGGAGGTTTACAGAGCATGGGGGCTTTAAGAAGATGGGATCTTTAGGAAGCAGGGTAACCCTGCATTATCATGATGTTACAATACAATAAATGACTTCTTCACAAAGGCTAAATGATTTGAAAATCCACAAGTAACCTAGAGGGACATACTACACTAAAAAAGGAATAATACTTCCTAAAGATAATCCCTACCATAGGTAGGAGTAAATATGAACCAGGGAATGTTGGTTTATTGAATCTCCAGTACCATGGGTGGTTCTTATTTTATCATGTTTGAACTACTTGGTTGCTTCGCAAACTAGGATATTTGAAGGTGAATGGTTGATAGAAATGATTTTGAGGTGGGGAAGGGGGAGATGGAAATTCATAGGGAAAGGGATTTCATAATACACAAATAAATGTTGTAATGAAAAAATTGTTACAAGGAGGTTCACAACTCTCCTAGACTCACAATGGAATCCATCAACTCCGTTCATTGTAGTCGTGGGGCTCATCATAATCAAGGATGATTCCATAAACTCCCTTCACATTGATGATAGGGCTCATGAAACTAATGAATGCATCCATCAACACCCTTCATGGTTGTCGTGGGGATGAAGAGATTCATGTGGGAGCAATGAAAGGAAGTCCCCTTTAAAGAGTTTTTTTCCCACTCATCATGAATTTCATCCCAAACGGGTTGGGCCCTACTCACCTTATCTAGGGGCATGAATTTAAGCTCCTACATGCATGCTTGTATGAAGATAATGAAAAAAACCTTCTAGGATGTGAAATAGTCAAGAAAATGTAGAAAAGGTGAAAACCATTCTTCATCGCATCTAGGATGGCCAAAGTCAATAGAACATATAGGATGGAAATTAATGATGGTACCAATATTTTATGGATAGAAACATGGTATTCCTCCATATATCTTTAATGGAGAGCATCACAAGATTTCAGAAGATCAGAAATCTATGACTTTGATATATAACCCCCTTCAATATTTTTGATCATTTCAGGGTTTCGGCTTATTGAGAAAAACATTCACCAACCATGTATCAGGTACACGACGTATTCCATGTATCCCTCTTTATGAAGATCATATTGGATCTCGCATACATACTAAATTCAGCTATATATTTTTGATGAAATTAGCACCTTATTGAGGGATATATTGGTCTGATATAAATTAATCATTACATATCTTATATAGAAGAAAATGAAATAATTATGTCATTCACATTGGATTCACCATTTTGATATTACAAAAAGAAAGGTTTGTACCTAGAGAAGAGGTGTTGAGTGGTTTCAAATGAAATGGTAATATGGGGACTGGGCAGTATGTGCATTATATTTTTTGAAGGATGTGTCGAGGTCATGTCTATTGCATCTGGTTAAATTTTATTTCCATAAATGGAATATTTGTGGCATAATGGGTTGATTTCAGGGGGTTTAATATTGTGAAATAAAATACATTGTGTACACAATCCTTAGAAGTTGTCCAACAGGTATTGTTCATAGTGATGGAAATTTCCAACTGTTCTAATATTCATGATTCAAGATACATCATCCCAAAGTCATGAATTCATTTTATGATTTGAAAAATGACACTGATGAACTAAAATTGGTCAAGATGATGGGAACTCAATCACCTCAGACAATTTAGGTTGAAACTATCACATATTCTAGGACACTCTTATAGATTTAACTCATGCTTATATGTTCGTGAATCCTTGGTTCATTCCGAGGCATGTGTATGTGAAGTACCGTTATGTAACGGTTCATCATTGTTACCTGCATATACATAATCATATGTAAATATTTTAGGTTCTTCATCAATGCCACATTTTTAAAAATATATTAGAGATTATTTGCTCATTCATTTGGACAACTTTGGATTCAGGCCACATATGATGGTGCTATGGAGTATATCATTATCCAGGGAGTCTGGGAACTATACCAGTATCATGATAAAACACATAAGATGTGCTTCCTACGTATCCTCTATAGATGAAATAGAACCCACATAGTTTGGTGTCACATAACTCCACACATTAACTTTTAGGGTCATGTGATAAGGATGAAACCATACTGTCTAATTTCATCCAAAAAGGATGCCTATGTGGATAGTTCCTCGTTATGATTTATTAAGGGACATATGTGATGGAATCCTGATGTACATATAAGTAATTTTGTATCCCATGTTTGGGAATGATATTATTTAAAATGTGACCCAATAAGGATGAATTTGAGTGTATATTTTATACCTCATAAAGGGTTCCTATTTAATCCAATTACTTTGGGAAAAATCCATTGTACTTTGGAATCTCCATGTAGTTTATCATCGTCCAATGAGGATGGGATTTTACTAATGTGAAAATGTTTGAATTGGTCGGATTGCTGAAGTGTTGATCTTGAACCATTAGAAGGTTTCTTATGTGTTACATTTTATACAGAATAAATTTTAATGTTGTTATGAATGTTGGAAATTACGAATGAAAAATTACCATTAAAGGGGTAATGATGGGAGATTATATTGAATAAGTAGTCCATGTAGCAGATTCATTAGGAATATGGCCAATTTAAAGTTGTGGCATGATTTCAGGGATGTACACTGTAGAGACCCAAGGCTTGAAATATATGGACATTACATTACTTTTATAGAAAACATAATACATGACAAAAATAGACACCCAAAGACCATTTTTTTAGTGTCTTCGGAAACATGAAACATAATATTCTAATCATGGTGAAAGATCTTCAACATCTACCATTAAGATCTCACCCTTTAGTTTTCTTACCTAAAACCTTTCTTTTAATCATGGGTAAAAGATAACATATAAACGGTGAGATAAAATGCTCAATAAATTTACGCATGGAGAATATAAAGAAAAACATATAAATTTCAATGAAAAAACATGAACAAAATGTTTAAACATCAAAATCATGTGACGTCAAATAAATCATGGCAGTATATAAGGACTAGTTCATAAAAGAACATAAATCATGATAAAATAGCATGGGAATATAACATGTAATTGTGAAAAAACCATTATGAACATTATATTATTTCTATTGTAGCCAAGGCATTGCATCCAAGACCATCATAGTGGACAAATTCTATTATTGAACCAGGTTTTCTTTCTGTTCCAGCCCTATATTACAGAAACGGGTTTACTTGTAGTTCCAGCAATGTCTTTCTCATGAGATATAAATCTTTACCCAATGAATTGGAGGGAGATATAGGACCCACCCATATCATATCGAAATAATTCTTACGTGATCCAAAAAACAATCATAAATCATTCTTCATATCCCAAAGAATAAAATGTGTTTCGTAAACATCATCTCATCATAACATAATCCATATATAACAAATGGATATAATTTCCACATAAGAAAAATAAAAACAATGTAAATAATAGAGAAATTATACCTGAAACATAATCATATTAAATAATGTCATCTTAGATGGAAAATAGTTTTGATAAAACACTTGAAATGAATTCTTGAGAAAAATATCACTTCTTCTTCAAAATCATTTTCTCTTCACAAAATTCCATGCAATTTTAAAAGAAAATGATTTTATTGAAAATTATCATTATATATTTTAGAGTAATAATAATGAAAATAAGGTGTTATGAAACTGTAAAAATCCATTCATGCTGTATAAGTTTAAAAAACATTCTTCACGTACTTTTTCCAGAAAAGTCAAAAAGTACCTCGTATGGTAAACAAAAGAAAGATTCCTTCCATACTATGTAGTAGAAGTCATCAAAGGGTAAAAATGACATTAAAATACATGTAATAATAGTGAACATTTTAGAAAAATGTTTTAGAAGACGTTGACATGGATGATAAATATAATCCCATTTAATACCTACGAATAAACAATCTCAGATAGAAACGAGATTGGTAAAATTACCCCGTACCTTATATCCAATATCTCCAATATGTGTCTGAGACTCCCGTATAGTGGGTATAAATATATTATGAACTTGTAACAGAACCATAATAATATTTATAATTTCATATATGATTCACATACGAATTTATATTACCTATTTATTTGTCAATTACATGTTAAAGTAGTGTTTTGGGTAAAATCGATTCATTTATCATACGTGTTTTGAGTTGTAATTAACCATATGATTAATTAGATCATTATTACTTAATTCCAGAATGTAAAACATGATTTATATTAAATATCTATTCAATATATATATATATATATATATATAATAGATCAATAAAGGGAATGAAGTACACCATTCATGGAGAAGGTAGGGCGTACGTACGCATGAACGCTATTTTTGTTTCCTTATTAAATTGAATGGAAGTAATTATCATATAAATAAATCCAGTATAATTATTATTTCATATATATCATGATTATTTATTATACATACATTAAAATTATTCTTTAATGGTTAACATTGAGAATTAATATCATCACATCGTGGAGACGGTAATCTGTACGTACGCATGAGCGATGATATCATTCACATAATTATTGAATGGAATTGGGGTGAATGATATAATATCTCAAAATAAGTATGGTGTTATAATAATCATATATAGTTATTATATCCACCATTATACCCATCCATGTAAGGTGGTGTGGGAAAAAATATAACATCACGATGTGGAGACTGTAAGTCGTACGTACGCACGCGCGGTGATTTTATTTTTCATAGGATGGATAGAAGGAGAAATATGGTTGTTTCATATTTATAACACTATATTAGTATATGAGTGATACTGATGTTTTTACTTTATAATGAAACAAATAAATAGGAGGATTTAGAACAAGAAGGAAACACGAAAGCATCAGTAGAAGAGATTATCTATTCCTTGACAAGCCTCCTTTAAATTTCCTCTTTTGGCACGAGAGTTGGTCTTTTGAAAAGAAAAAAACATCTATAATATTCATAGAGAGTTTGAGAATATTATTTGGAAGGTTTTGTTCGTGAATTAAGGCTTCAAATGGAGGGAAGATAAGAGGGAGGAGGTTCCCTTTTATAAGAGAGGAGTATGGCACATTTGGAAGCCTCACAAATATTAATTTATAATAAATTAAAACCCCACCTAAAAACATCCAAAATGAATAAAATTAGAAAATGAGATGAGATAGAGTTGTTATCTCATCAGAAAATAAAATTTTTACCTTTTTGAAATTTAATTTAAACCATATCAATTTGATTTATCCTTATTTAATCTATTTATATTTATTTGTGGTAATAATATTCTAAATTTTAAATTTTCATAAATACTAACATGTGTGTTGTGAATTGTCCATAATTGGATACATTATGGCATTCTAGAACATATAAATTTTATTTTATAAATTTTAAATATATTTGTGATTTTTAAAAAAATTAATAATATGTTATATTTATAAAATATCAGAAGTGTAAATTTTGTAACTATTCATTTATTTGAATTTAAATAAAATCCACAGAGGAAATAATCGATCCAAAATATTTAATAGATTCCTAAAATAATATATTCATCTAGAAAATTTGTGGATGACAATAATTAGTTCATATAATATTTATTTTTATATTTTTAAAACAATTTATTTGATATTTCTCAAAAATAAAATAATTACTACATCATTTTTGTAAGATTATTTAATATACTGATTTGTTGAATAAAAATAAAAATTAATATACCAAGATGAATATAAATCTAATATATTTCATTAGAATACTGTTAGTCTAATTTTTCTTTTCAAACATCCAACTTTTAAAATGATATGTTTATTAAATTAGGAAGGTGACAACATTGACATCATTAAAAATAAAATAATACAAATGTCATAATCTGTTTTATAAGGCTCCAAATGGACCACAAGACGACCATTGGATGATTAGGGTATAGATATACTCGACCAATAAATTCTGGTAAAGTTTCTGGTCCTTTTGATGGCTATTATTATTTTAATAAAAACAATATAATTGATTTTCCCCTAAATAAATAATTTCTACATCATTAGTGTATAAGCTATTAAGGTAATTATATATTTAATAAAAAACCCAAATAAATTACCATAATAATGAAAAAAAATATTTTTCAATTTATTTTTTATAATCTAATTTATATTTTTTATAATGTTATATTAAAAACACTTTAATTCTGAAAGTTTGAGTGAGACATATTTCACTTTCTTTAAATAAAATAAATTAAAGGTCTTAATCAAATCCATGTGATATTCAATAGATTCAATTTCAAACCAAGTATTATTTAGGGAGAAATATAACCATCCAATTATATTATGAATTGTGTTAGGGTAATTTTATAATGTTATATTTAACCTTAATTACCTGATTTACCTTTAACTGTGGCAAAACAAATTTCCCCTATTTACTATTCATAATGTATAAAAATAAAGGTAGTCCATTAACATAATTTGGACCTACTGATTCCAAATACGGAATCAATTTTTAAAAATTCAAGACACAGAAATTGAAGTATTTAATTTAATAATAAATCCGCTGTAGGGAAAATGGGTTTATATGTTAAAACATTCAAATGATAGAAATGTTTTTACCTATGAATTCAATGTTAAATTAATGATAATGAATTTAATTATATTAAATGGTAAAAATATATTATATTTATACTTTAAAACCATTCCATATTATAATTTATCCATATAAATTAGCTTCAGGAAGAACATTGTTTTTATTAAAATTAAGCGTATTTTTACTATTTTATCAAAATATGAAAGTAAATAGAAAAATATTAAAAAATTATACATTGTAAATTTTTATATTCTTATTGCAATTAATTAGTTTATTTTTTTCATTTTGAACTTATTAATGTGTCAAAAAATAAATTTAATGTTGGTGCGCAAAAAAAGTCCGCAAAACGTGATATTTGGAAAAATATTTATTTTACCTGAAACTTTTATTTATGTTCTCATAACAAGTTGTAGAATATTTTTAAGATGAATGATAATGTTATAAAATTCCAAATAAGGTAAATAAAATTCCTAATGGGTAGTTCAGAATAATATTATAACAATATATCATTGTTCAATGAAACTCAGTATTGCATACAACACACGCTATTGAAGAAGGTTGCTCTTGCGTGCAACAGAAGCCAAGAATAGTTGTTGTGTATACTACATGATAATATGTTGTTTCATATAGTGCAAGATAATCTTGGTGTTTCCTACAACACAAGATATCAAAGAAATAAAAAATTATATTTCTCATAAAATCTCGGGGTGTTACATTATACCACCCTTAAAATGAATTTCTCCTTCGAAATTAATTTAGGTTGTAATTCATTTATTAATTGAATGTTTATTTCAAAAAACCCCACATAATAATAAGGAATACTAAAACATAATTTTAAAAAGTAAAGTCAGAAATGTAACGGTTACCCAAATTAACCCATCACTTGGGTTCCACATAGGAAAAAATAGTTGAAAACATGGATATGGAAGAGAAATATAACCATCATGTTCTAATGGGGAGAGGTAGAGAACATGGATATAAAAAATCCAATAATCACATAGTAATAAATTTGTGATGATCTAAGGTACCATCTGATTCATCAGATATAAGGGTACTAAGACCACATTTTTGGTTTTCAAGATCCTCTTCATAAATCTGAAAATTTTGTATTAGAAGAAATACTTACTTGATTTTTGTACAATTTCAACGTTGGTTATTCCTTGAACAATTTAAACTTCATATCTTAAAGAAATGAAGTTGAATTTTTTATTCACAAAGTGTTAGCAGATCGAGTGACAGAATGATTGGTCATTTCATCTGTCTCAAACAGAATGTTAGAAAAAGATATTAAATATACATAAGTACATATATGGTGATATTAATCGTATATGGTTCCAAAAATGGTCTTTTAATTCATCTATCATGATAAAATAAAACACATTTCTACTAACAAGGGACTTCTTTTAGGCTATTGGTAGGATATAAAGGCAAGTCACACTTCGGTTGTGGGTTCGATTCACGCATCCTTTTCCGACCTGACGGGTTGTCGCCCGTCTTACAGGTTGTCATTTCTCTGAAACAATACAATTATAACATTCTAGAAAAAAAATTTAGCATTAAACAATACTATCTAATGTCTAAATTAATCCATTCCATCCATTAGGCTTATGTAAAATTCTTCTGTCCAATCTCATAGTATAAATAAAACGATTACTAGAAATTCCATCTACCGAGCATGTGAATATCATAATTTATCCCCCATATATCATCTGATATATATTATTGGTCACATTCCAAACATTTGAATACGTTAATAATATATTCTATTCAAACATGAATTACCATCTAACCTTACTGAAAACATGAATGCTGTCAAAAGTTAATTCTTTACACATACCAAAATCCCAAAATTTCTATATACACAAACCATGATATAACTTTACCCTTATATTAGTCATAAGTTCATTAATAATATCAAACATATTATTTTCTTCTTATCCCTTCATTATCCGCATTTCTTCGGCTTTCTAAAAATATTTCAATCACTTTTCATGGTTACCGGTACCATACAATTATTGAAAACCAATACATAGATATTCCAATATTCTACGATACTATAACTGAAATTCCACAACACTATTTTCGAATCCCAATACATAAACACATAATCATTCAACAACTTCTTTGTTACGATCAACATTGCCAATAGTGATTGCATGTGACTTCCCTTTGTCCTTTTCCTTAAGAGGTTGTTGATCCCAATCATCATTAACTATTGGATTAGGGAATTGGTTAGCATAATTCGCCATTTACTAGAACTTGTATAATTGAAGTGTTGGTGGTGCGTTCTCTATAGTATTTTCACTATTCACATCGTTAGCTTTCTTTTTTCTATTACATCGACACTCAACAACTTGATGACCTTTTTTCCACACATAAAAAATTTTATAGTCCATTTAAGATAATCTCCACCCAGCTTCTTTCCACAATTTGAGCATAACAAAAAATTCATCTTCTTTTCAACATTGTTTTTAAATTATTCCTTAACTCCTTTCATTTCTTGTCAAAACCATGAGATGGATATGTAACACCAACTTCCAGTTATACCTTGATAGCACAAATCAAAATGTATTCATATCAACTAAAGTCTCTTATAGATAATTCCCTTCAAAGACATGGTTTTACGCTACTGAGGAATCGATCAACTTTAATTTCAGGTTGGATGATAATGCTAGATTCATACCTTTCAAGCCTTGTAAAATTCACCTCGGATATACCAGTAGATTCATCATCATTTTTCATAAGGTCAAGTAACTTTTTTTCCATCTTTGTTCGAGGAATACGAGGGAAGTACATATTGAAAAACTTGTTCTTGAACTCGTCCCATTCAATGGATTCAATTTCTTCAAAGGGCCTTGTATTCTTAATAAGAGTCCACCACTGGTCTGCTTTACCTTCTAAATATTAAAAATCCAGAATTAGATTTTCATGTTCCGAACAATGAAGTATGAAAAATATATTTTCAATTCTGATCCGTTGTTCAACAATAAGTGGATCAGAAGACCCATTTAAAGAAGTTGTGTGTTGCCTCATAAAGGACTCAATAGAATATTGTTCCCCTCTCTACTCATTTGGAAGTCCATAATTATTCATAGCTTGTGTAAGTATGACAATAATATTTTTCACTCCATATCAAATAACATTTGTTCATTCAGGAGGACAATCATTGAATTGTCCATTACATTGATCAACATGGTTCCTTCGGGTTCCAGTCATCGTCTAAAACCCAAAAATAATAGTGTGAGAGGAAAAAATAATGCTAGGAAAACAACATAATAAATGGGGAGTACCTTCAATATCTAACATCTTTGTTTTAATTCTATGATCATTACCATATTTCTAGAACTATAACCTATAGTAATACATAACCTTAGGGACATCCCTAGACATACCTTAGAAATATATCTAGGCATCTCACAAAAGATTTCGCATACTAGTTTCCAAAGTTTGACTAATCCTTTTCTCTGATACCAAATGTAGAGACCCAAAGCTTGACGTACATGGACATTACATTACTTTTGCAGAAATCATAATACATAACAAAAACAGATGCCCAAAGACCTTATTAGTTTAGTGTCTTTGGAAACTCAGAACATAATCTTCTAATCATGGTTAAAGATCTTCAACATCACCCATAAAGATCTTCCCCTTTTGTTTTATTACCTAAAACCATTATTTCAATCTAGGTGAAAGGAAAAAATATAAAGGGTGAGCTCAAATTCTCAATAAGGGTATTCATGGATAAAATAAAAAAACATATACATTTTAACTTAAAAGAAGGAGCATAATGTTTAAACATAAAAATCATGAGTCCTGAAATAAATCATGGCAGTATGTAAGGCATAGATCATAAAATAACACCAATCATGATAAAATAGAATGGAAATAAAACATGTAATTGTAGAAAACCATTAAGCACATGATATGATTTCCATAGTATCCAAGGCATTACTTCCAAGACCATCATAGTGGACAATTTCCATTACTAAACTGGGTTTTCTTGTCGTTTCAGCCCTGTATTACTGAACCGGGTTTACTTGCCATTCCATCCATGTATATCTCATGAGATATAAATCATTAGCCAATTAATTGGAGGTATATATAGGTCCCACCCATTTCATATTGAAATAATTATTATTTGTACCACAAAACAATCATAAATCATTTATCATAACCTAATGAATAAAATGGGTTTCATATACATCATCTCATCATAACATAATCCATATAAAAAATGGATATCATTTCATCATAAGAAAAATATAACCATATAAATTATAGATACATTATACTTGGAATATAAATATACTAAATATTGTCGTCTTAGATGGAAAATAGTTTTGATAAAACACTTGAAATTAATTTTTGAGGAAAACATCCTTTTTTCTTCAAAATCATTTTCATTTCACAATATGCCATGAAATTTTAAACAAAAAGGATTTTGTTGAAAATAATATTGAAATATTGTTGATTAAGGTTTATGAAAATAAGGTGTTATGAAACCATAAAAATCCGTTCATTCCATATAAGATAAAAAAACATTATTCTCGTACTATTGCCGGAACAGTCAAAAAATACGTCGTATGGTAAACAAAAGAAAGATTCCTTCCATTCCATGTTGTAAAAGACATAAAAGGGTAAAAATAAATTTAAACATACATGTAATAATTGTAAATATTTTAAGAAAACTATTTTAGATGACGTGGACATGTATGATAAATATAACCCAAGTAAATACTTACGAATAAACAATCTCGGATAGAAACGAGATTGGTGATGTTACCACTTACCTTATGTCCAATTTATTCCGTATGTGTCTGAGACTCCTGTATAGTGGGTTTAACAATATCATTAACTTGTAACAGAAGAATTATAATATTTATGATATCATATATGATTCACTTTTGACATTATATTACCCATTCATTTGTCAATTCCCTGTTAAAGAGGTGTTTTAGGTAAATTCATTTCATTTATTATACGTATTTTGACTTGTAATTATTCATTTGATTACTTAGATCATGATTGAATACTTACAAAATTTAAAACATGATTTATATATAATATATATTCAGAATATAAATATATATAATAGATCAAAAAATGTAATTAAATACACTGTTTATGGAGACGGTAGGCCGCACGTACGCATGAATGATGTTTTCATTTCCATATAAAATTGAACGGAAGAAAGTAATTAACATATAAATAAATCCAATACCATTATCATGTCATATATTTCATGATTATTTATTATATATACTTTATAATCATTTTTTAATGGTTAACATGAAGAATGAGTCTCATCATGTCGTGGAGATGGAAATCTGTATGTACGCATGAGCGATGATATCATTCCCATAATTATTGAATGGAATTGGAATGGATGATATAATATTTCAGAATAAGTATGATGTTATAATAATAATATATAGTTATTATTTCCACCATTATACCCATCCATGTACGGTGGGGTTGGAAAAACATATTGCCCCATGGCGTGGAGATGGTAAGTCGTATGTACGCACACGCTGTGAATTAATTTTTCGTAGGATTGATAGAAGGTGAAATAAGGTTGTTTAATATTTATAATAACATATCAGTATATGAGTGATACTAATGTTATAAATTTATAATTAAATAAATAATTATGAGGAAGTAGAAGAAGAAAGAATCTTGAAAGCTTCGGTAGAAGAGATTACCTCTTCCTTGGCGTGCCTCTTTTAAAATCCCTCTTAGGACACTAGAGTTGGACTTTTGAGATGACCAGAACCCCAATAATATAACTATAGTGGTTTAAAAGTGGAATTGGAATGGTTTGGATAAGCTTTATGTCCTAAAATAGACTGAATATAAGAGGGAGGAGGTTCCATTTTATAAGAGAGGAGAGGGGCACTTTTGGAAACCTCAAAAATATTAATTTATAATAAATTCAATCCCCAATTAAAATCCTCCTAAATGATACCAATTAGAATATGAAATGAGATAGTGTTTTAATATCATCATACAACAAAATTTATCCATGTTTGGAATTTATTTTAAACCTTATCAATTTGATTTATCTTTATCTAATCTATTTAATTTTATTTGTTATAACAATATTCTAAATTTTAAATTGATACAAATAATTACTTATGTGATGGGAATTATCCATAATTGGATATTTTATAGAATTTTAGACCATATAAATTTATATTTATAATTTTTAAATATCTTTGTTATTTTTAAACAATTTAATAACATGTTATTTTTATAAAATATCAATACTGTCAATTTTTACGCTATTCAATTATATGAATTTAAATAAAATCCCAACAGAAACTATATTCGAAAAAAAATCTTCTATAGACTCCTAAAATATAATATTAGTCTAGAAAATTTGTGTAGGACATCAATTAGTTGATATAATATTTATTTTAATAATTTTCAAACCATTTATCTGATATTTCACTTAATGAAACATTACTACATCAATTTTGTAAGATAATTTAATATAAATATTTTTGGCATAAAAATTAAAAAAAATACTATGATGAAGATAAATATAATATATTTCATGTTAATAATTTTAGTGAAATTTATCTTTTAAAAGAGCCATCTTTTAAAATTATATGTTTAATAAATTATGAAGGTGACAACATTGACATCATTTAAAATAAAATAATATAAATGTCATAATGTATTTTATAATGATATAAATGTTCCACAAGTCGTCCCTTGGATTTTTGGCTATATATATTCTATAACAATATGGTTTGGTCCTATTTATGGTTCTTTTGATGGGTATTATTATTTTAATAAAAACAATATTATTGATTTTTCAATAAATAAATAATTTATAAATCAATAATGTATAAGCAATTAAGGTAATTATATATATTTTAAAAATCACAAATAAATTACCTAAATAAATAAATACATATTATCTTTAAAATGATATTTATAATCATATTTATATTCTACATATCCTTATATTAAAAATACATTAATTATTAAGGTTTGAGTGAGACAAATTTTACTTTCTTTAAATAAAATAAATTAATTGTCTTAATCAAATACAAGTGTGTTCCAATAGAATAAATTTCTAACCAATTATTTATTATGGTGAAATATAATCATCCAATTATATTAATACAAGTGTTATGATAATTTTATAATATTATATTTACCCTCAATTACCCGATTTACCATTAACTATGGTAAATAAAATTTTCCGTAGTAATTATTAATAAATTTTAAAAATAAAAGTAGCCTATTAAAATAATTTGGAAATAATTATTCCCAATATGGAATCCATTATTACAAATTCAATACCCATAATTTTCATTTTTTAATTTAAAATTAATCCCACTGTTGAGAAAATGTGTTTTAAAAGTTAAAACATTGCAAAAGATTGAAATGTTTTTACCTATAAATTCAATGTATTATTAATGATAATGACATGAATTATATTAAATTTTAAATATATATTGTATTTATACTTTAAAACCATTCAATATTTATAATTTAACTATATTAATTATGTTTGATGAAAAAAGTTGGTTTTTATTAAATTTTAGAGTAATTTTACTATTCATCAAAATATGAATGTTAGAAGAAAAATATTTCAAAATTATCCAAAGTCAATTTTTATATAATTATTGAAATGAATAATATTATTTTGTCAAATTGAAATAAAAAATGTGTTAAAAACCGGATTTAATGTGGGTGCACCATCAAAAGGTGACAGAACTGTATTTTTGGAAAAAATACATATTTTACCTGAAAATTTTATTTTGTTCTAATAACATGTTCTAGAATATGTGTATGATGAATGATAATGTCATAAAATTCAATATATGGTTAATAATATTCATAACGGCTAGTTCAAAATAATATTATAACAATATATCATTGTTTACTGAAACTCAGTATTGCATACAACACATGCTATTGAGGGAGGTTTCTCTTGCGTGCAACACAAGCCAAGAATAGTGTTTGTGTATAATACAAGATAATATAGTTTTGCTTATAGCGGAATTTAATCATAGTGTAGCATAAAAACAAGACATCAATGAAATAAAAAAGTATATTTCTCATAAAATCCCAAGGTGTTACATACACTAATGGGATTTCCATTTGATTTGTGGTTGGGGCATAAATCCGTGAGAAGGACAATTTGGTGAGATTTTATTTGGGATATATCATATTGGAGGGCCATTATATGATTTTTGATAAAACAATGTAATGATCCCTTTCAACCTTTATGCCTATTTGAGTAATGCTCGGTGTGAGAAATAAGAGGACATAGCAGATTTGAAGATCGTACGTCCAACTATGTCTATTGGTGCATGGTGTTATAGCATAAAGCATTAGAGAGAGGGGATTTGAGTGTGCATGTTTCCTACCATTTTTCATTTTTTGGATAGTTATATTTTGAGATCTATTGGGATACATCCTGGGCTCAGGTGAAGAGGAGAAAGTGAGGAACCTCCCATAAGAATTTTTTGGGGATTTCCTCATGAGGTCTCCCCAAGACTTGATTTCAGGGGAGATGGAACAATGTTCCACACTGGACCCCATCGAAGGAAAAGGATAGTCACTACACATTTTCCATGATGTGGGGAGGTTCATATTTGAACTCTTGTTTTGGAACCCTCGGTACCATGGAAATGTATACCGCTGTTCCTTCTCAGTGTCCATCATGTCGCTAGGGTAACCCACATAGCTCTTCATAAAATGGGTACGTAGACTAAAAAGGGAATTTTGATGTGTCTAATGAACTTATCATAAATGTATGGTGGATTATGAAGAGTCCCTAACCTGATGCGGTTAAAATGGTTCATGGAGTGGCCAACATATGAGATAATAATTTTATAGCGGGGTATAACATGAGATGGAGTATGGAATACCCAATGATTCCCCATTACATATAGAATTTTCTTATGCAGGATGGGTTTCCACTGAATAAGTTTGATTCTTTTAAAGTTACTGATCCATCCACGTAACATTGGGTTATGTGGACAAAGGATTTGTATTCATAGGGCTTCTATCCATAGGACCGAGTTCCATCCGTGTTTCATGATGCTACACAAGGTAGAGTTTCTCCCATATAGTGATTTTCTACACAGTGTAGGGTTCCTCCCATGATGAATTTTTCTATCCAAGATGCCTTATTTTGAGGCGGAATGTTGAGTTCATAGACAGAAAATTGATATTTAGTGTCTCTTTTCCACTATAATGCTATGTGTCATGATTTTACCTAATGGGAATAGTAAAAAAAGTATCTATTTTGTAGTGAAATTGATATCTACAGGCACTTATCTCATAATCTACTAATTTCCTTCTATATCCCCTTGTGTTATATTTATAAAGATGTGGAGGAACTAGATATCTGTGTAGTTTTTTGTCAATTGATGGCCACATGGATCTTTTCCAATATCCCATTAATGACTTGGTATGTGGGGGAATTTCCAATCACCAAAATCTCAAAAAATATACATAGATCATCTCATTTCAACCATATGAATCAACGACACTACCTTTTTCCAGTAAATATTTCATTTGGGGGTGATTGTTTGACGGAGCATATCTTACTACACCATTATGGAAACGAAATAATTTGTAACTCCCCATAAACATTTTTATTGTGTAATAGTAATATTTTGGTTTTATTTTATTTCCTAACAAATTAAAAACTTCTAAGGAAATATTATCACAATTTTTATAATGGATAAAAAATATATTATTGTCAAACATAATTTATTCTTATCAAAAAATTATTTAATAGAATATTTTAAATAAAAACTATAATAATGTAACTAACTTTTTTGTTCTCCAAAATATTAAATATATATATATATTATATGTTAATGAAAATAATGTTATAAAGTTATAATTTTATATGCAGTTATACAAGACATCATAAATTGTTATTTAAAAATATTTTAATGACATTATTTTTGCAATATTTTAATTATGTGGTCAATTATTTGATTTATTATATGATATTGAAAATATATTATATACACATGTATATATGTATAATTTTATAATTTTTATATTATAAATTAACATTTTGAATATTGTTTAATAAAATTATATGTATATTAACATAATTATAAAAATGGTACATATGATCTATTAATATAATTATAGTTAATTTGAATCCTAACAAATTAACATTTGTTTTAAAACATTCAAAATTAAAAATAATTTGTAAAAATTATGATAATTTGTCATTTATTAATTTAATTCATAATTACAATATAAGATGTATATAATAAAAATATACAAGTAAATTTTGTATAATGAAATAGAAAATAATAACTTTTACTTTTAAAAAAGTATTGCTAAAATGAGTTTAAAAGATAAATAGAGTTATTAGACTTTTGAAAATTTAATGTTATTAATAATATAATATAAGATTAAAAAATGAAATATATATAATAATAATAAAATAAATTCAAACTAAAAAAATTGGAGAATTGTGTAGTGGATTGTTGGGGGTTCATATTTGAGGAGTTGTGCCACATGGGAGTCCATTTTGGGCTTCGCGTTTAAGATTTCATGTAGTCGTCGATTCAGGTATGAGCTATGAATAGGGTTTTAGCATGTCACTAGGGTTTTGAGCAGGCCTGTGTGTCACCTTCAGGGTGCGTCGCACTTGAGGGTGGCATCAAGCTGGTCTGGCGCCAGAGTTACCATCTGTGGTCGAGGCCGAGTCTAGTTGTCACAGTTTTGGTATTCACCGGTTCGGACCAAAGGATCTTGGAGCGAGGCTACGCATCAGGCGGTGTTGATCTCGGAGATCTGTCATAGTCGCAGCACTTGACTTCGAGCTAGCATGTTGTTAAGTGGTTCGATCTATGTGACGTAGGTTACTGTTGCGGGTATAGAATTAATATTTTCTTAATCATTAGTTCTAGGAAAGTTTGGGGTCTTGTTCAACTTTGTTATGCACTTATCCCTCACCATTCTCAAATCAATCTTTCTATCTATTTGTTTGTTTAACTGCAATAGTTGTCTGTTAGTTGAATTTATGTTTTCACTTTTTTCTTGGTCCAATTTTGTTATACGAATTTTGGTTTTGAGTCAAACTCAGTCACACCACATACCTCTTGTAAATTTTTGAATAGTTGATACATTAATTTTATCTGAATTCCTATTTATGGTTTTGTTTTAAATTCAATAATGTTTGTCATCTTCCACAGAAGACCATGTTGCAGCAATTCTTAATTGTTTAGTCTTGGATATATGTGTAGACAGTTTTGGTCCGCTAATGTTTATTTTTTCACTGTTATTATTATTATTATTATTATTATAACTATTATCCACTGTGTTCATTGCTTTCAAATCAAGCTCACCCACTTGAGACTTTAGAAAATGTATTCATAATTTATATTGGTTTATATTAAACCCCCTTACTGGGAATTCTATTCTCACCCTATGCTTTCAAAAATAAATTTTTTCAGGTAATAGATTTTAGCATATGAAACATTTCAGATGTTTCTGGTTTCTCAGATCCTGAACTGAATTTGATCCTCTATATGGCACCGACTTCGGGTATTCGGGAGATGGGGTGTGATAATTGGTATCAGAGGACTTGGATTAGATACCTTTTGAAAACCAGAACGGAACAATGAAAATTTTCTTAAGAAATACTAAGAATGATGTATTCTGAATTTCTGATGGAAAACAAATGTACTAGTCTTTTGTCCGTTCTAACATAAGTATTAGAGACCATAGTTTGAAAATCACATGTTTAAAACTATGAGACTTTTGAAAATATTTGTTTATCATGCAAAACCCTCTACTATGTATCCATGTCCCCTAATGTACTCTAACTTCACCAAGGAGCAGGTTTCGTTTATTACCTCATGATGAACGCTCAATTACCATTCTATGTACGACAACAGAAATACATCAAGGGTATCTTTAAATGTTTTACCCTAGACAATAATTTCTTTTCTCTTGAGGACCATGATGAGGCTACACAAGAGGGTGACCTCTGGGTAGCATATATATGTAAAATATTGACCTACGGTCATTGTGGACATGTTATGGACTTTGAAGACCTTCAGAACAAGCCTACTCATTTCCATTATCAGCATAATTTTCATACCGATGTCACTCAGCATGATACCCGACATGATTCTCTCAATATGATTTCTAGATGTCCACACGTGATTGGTCCTAGTTGCACATGCTGCATCTGGACCAAGGAGATAGAAGAATTTAGAACCTCTTTGGGGATTCGTTTGGTTGAGAGCTGGGGAAATCCCCAACATCGGTGGAATCTATGAGGAGTCATCTTTGAGGATGTTAGGAAATCCATGCTACTATTTTCTGAAAGGGATCAAGAGATTACATAATTTTTTGAGTTTTATGAATGATGTATGAATGAATGAAGTTGTATTCTTTGTTTTGATATTCTTTTATATAAAACAATGACACTTCTTAAACAACAATTTCCATATTGAAGGTTGACTTCATAAAAATTTTCAGATTGAAGATATGAGTTCATAATCTAATTTTTTATCACTAACTACTGAGCTGTTAGAGACTATAATTGTCAAGACATGCTCAAAAAAGGACCAGCCCTATGCCAACTTACGTCTGACCTGTAAACTACTCCGTCGAGTGTCAAACTACCCAAACACTCTCTATATTTACCAAGGAAGCAATAATTGCTATTACCAAATTTCATCTTCACAATTTACAATATATAGGAAAAGAGGGATGTTTCATGAAGCTCTTTTTCTGTGTTTCACTCTGGATAATAACTACCGGGCTATTGGTAAATTTCTAGAAACTTCTTTGGATGGCGACCATCTAGCAGCCTACCTATTCCAGGTCCTGAGTTTTATTATATACGGAGAACTCTACGATATCAATATTTTCAAGAACAACATGGTGCATGGGACATATAAGGATTTAGTCCACCAAGAAATTTCTGACCTCCACACTTCTCATGCCTCTTTATGGAAGGTTGACTTCTTTAGGCACAATTTCAACCGTAGCTGTTCATAGTCTGTCTGGGTCAAGGAAATCAAGCAGCTGAATGAAACCTTAGGAATTGACCTGAGGTTTCCACCACCCTACCATCTTTGGTGTTCCCAGTAAAGGTACTTCAGGAGTGACATGTGTCTGGTGTTGTTGTGGTTTGTGTAATAGAATTTTAGAATTTGAAGGACACAATTCATTGTAGGGGAAAATGTAACACCCCATAAACATGTTTCTCATGTAATATAAATATTGAGGATTCGTTTTGTTATCCGAACAAAGTAGAAACTTAAAAGTAAATATTATCACACATTGTATAAAGGATTAAAAAATATTAATGTCAATCATAATTTATTCTTATCGAATAATTAATTAATAAAATATTTTAAATAATAACTATAAAAATGTAACTAATTTTTTTGTTTTCCAAAATGTGATATATATATATATATATTTGTATATTTTATTTGAATGAAAATACTTTTATAAAATTATAATTTTATATGTGGTTATACATGACATTGAAAATTGTTATTCTAATATATTTTAATGACGTTATTTTTGCACTATTTAAATTATGAAGACAATTATTTGATCTATTATATGAGTTTGAAAATATGTTATATACACATGTATATAGGTATAATGTAATAATTGTTAGATTATAAATTAAAATTTTGAATTTTTATAAATAAAATTATATATATATTAGTAGAATGATTAAAATGGTAAATATAAACATTTAATAAATTTATAGTTAATTTGAATCATAAAAAATTCACATTTGTTTTAAATAATTGAAAATTACAATTAATTTGTACAAATTATTATTATTTTACAATTATTAATTTAATTTATAATAACCTTATAAGATATGAATAATAAAAATATACAAGTAAATGTTTTATAAAAGAATAGATTATAATAATTTTTACTTGTAAAAATGTATTGATAAAATAAGTTTAGAATATAAATAGATTTATTAAACTTTTGACCATATACATTTATTAATAATATAATATAATATTAAATAAATAAATGATGAAGATATAATAATAATAAACTAAATTGAATGTAACAAAAAATGAAGAATCTCGTAGTGGGTTGTAGGGGGTTTGTGTTTGAGGAGTTGCACCATAGGAGAATCTAGTTTGGGCTTCGGGTTTAGGGTTTCTAGTAGGCGTCGATTCGAAGATGAGCCGCATATAGGCTTTCAGCACGTCGCTAGGGTTTTGGGCAGGCCTGCGGGTCTCCTCTAGGGTGCCTTGCACTTGAGGGTGGCTTCAAGAAGGTCTGGCGATGGAGTTGTCATCTATGGTCGAGGCCGAAGTTGGGTGTCTCACTGTCGGTATACACCGGATCCAACCATAGGAGCAAGAGGTGAGGTCATGCATCAGCTGGTGTCATGCTCGGAGATCTGTCGTAGTCGCAGCAGTAGACTCTGATCTAGCATGTTTTTCAGCTGTTCGGTCTACACGAGGTAGTGTTCTATAGCGGGTATCAAATCAATATGTTCTTAGTCATTAGTTCTAGGAATAGTAGGGGTCATGTTCGACTCTGTTATACACTCTTCCCACTCCATTACCAAATCAATATTTCTATATAATTGTTTGATTAATTTCAATTATTTTCTATTAGTTGAATTCCTGTTTTCTTGTTTTATTTTGTCAAATTTTGTTATCCGAATTTTGGTTTGAGTCATACTCAATCTGTCCACATACCTCTTGTCAATTTTTGAAAATTTGATACATTAATTTCATATGTTTTCCTATTTACAGCTTGGTTTTAATATAAAAAATGTTTGTTGTCTTCAGTGGAAGGCCCGGTTGCATCAATTCTTAATTGTTTGGTCTATGTTATGTTGGTAAACAGTTTTAGTCTGTGAAAGATTTTTTGGACACTATTATTATTATTATTATTATTATTACTATTTTATCCACTGTGTTTACATCATGCACATCAAGCTCACCCATTTGAGACTTTATAGGATTCAAAAATCTCGGTTAATCCTCTCATTTTGGGATGGTCCCAATCAGGTCTTTAAAACCCAAACAAATCCAGACTTGTGTATGTTTGTTTTGGTAGTTTGTTAGTGTTGGTCCTGAGTATGCAGTATACTGCATCAACCCCCGTTTTATTTCATCACCGCAGGTAAGGTATTGTTTTCTACTTATCAATTTATGGCTAGGATTATTTGTTTTTAAGGGTTAAATATTTTTCTTAATCATTTATTTATTTAATGATTTTATGACTTTTAAGGGTTATGTTTTTATGATTTTCATTAAATGTATATTTTTTAAGGGTTTAATTAATCTAATCAATTTTGTTTTCTAATTTTTACAAAGGTATACACAAATATACTTGTGAATAAATGTTTATATGAATCTATATAATTCATTATAACATATTATTTGTCGAATTGGGTTATTATTTTAAAATCTATGTGTAGAAAGGATTTTAATTATTTTTCTTAAACCATGTTGTTATAAAATGTTATATATGTCTATATATATATAAGAAACCTTATATATCTATATAACCTAGAATTTTTAAAATTATAATGGTATTAAATTTTAAGAATTTATCTCTAAATTTTATGGTTTGTGAGGGTATAATTCGATCAAATCAATGTAGTTATATGTGTCTATATACACATATATATATATGTGTGTGTGTGTGTGTGTATTACACATATATAACTAATTATTTTTTGTGTACATTAGTTAAAGATTATTTTAATTTATAATTATTTTATATTATACACATAGAGTATATTCGGACATACACACATAATTCAATCTAATTCTATTTAAGATATTAAAGATGATTTACAATGGTAGACACCGAAAAAGACCGTAACTCTCATAGGAAGTTTCGAAATGACGAAGAGAAGTCATATTCAGAATCAGAGGCCCGATCCGGAGGCCCGAGATGTGGTGCATGAAATAAACGAGGATCCACGCGAAAAATTGTTCTGTGTGCGTAGTATCCCTGGGTCTCGCAGAATCGAGCCGTTGAGGCACGTAATCTTTGCGCGCCCCGGATCTGCGCTGTGAGTTTTTGCACGCCGGTAGTTCCCGGTGCGGAAGATTTCGTACGCCGCCTAGATTCCGTGTCGGACGTCACCTATAAATAGAAGGTGACCCCGAACGGTTTGGGGGTTGAGGAATTCGAATCGACTCTCGTGCGCGCAATTCGGCTCCCCCCACGTGTAAGATGATTTCCAAGTAATCCCTCATTTCGCGTAACCTTGCCCCAGAGTTCGCCTTTGTGCACAACTCCACCAGTATAAATGAATATTCCCCCTTCCTAGGGTTGCAGCCTTGCGCGCAATCCGTCTCTCATGCGCGCAATACCCTGCCGTGCGCGCAAAAACCTGTGCGTAATTCCCTCTCCGCGCGCAATTCCCTTCCTCCAATTGCGCGTCGTCCCGGTGTTTTGCTGGAAATCATTTTTTTTGTGCACAAAGCCCAGGACCCTTCACCTTGACGCCCCTTGGATGCCCCTCTGCACCGGCACCTGATTTCTCCCATGCCGGGCATGCGCGCTATGCATTGTTTTCCCGTACGGCCTTCCAGGCTCATGCAAAGTAACCTCAAGGTCCCTTGGGCCATGTTTCCCGTTGTGTTGATTTGCCTTATGCTTCTCTGCATAGGAATGCTAACAGCTATTGCTTCTTCACATAGCCACGCTAACGTGGACCCCCCGGTGGTTCGCCCTGCGGCCCCCTTTATCATGGCCTTGCCGATGCCTTCCCTCCCACAAGGGGTAGAGGGCATTGGGTATGTGAGCCCTAGGGGTGTGGAGCGAACCCACCTCATCCAAGCTGCAGGACGTTAATCTGTTAAGCACCTCGTCCTTAACACATGACGTTAAACTGTAGTCCGACCCCGTGCTTCGCACGCAGGGTCCCCCCAGCTCGGACATTTTTTACACCCACTCATCTCCACGGGAATGGAATCTTCCTCACATAGAATGAGATCCTCCTTGTCGGAATGGCGTTTGTCCATGGGCGAAGGGCCGCCTCAGAGCGTAAGCCCCTAGCCTCTCCTACGGATGACTACACCCATGCATCTCTGTACTTCCCCCTGCCAAGGCCAGTGGATTCCCTTTCCCACTACGCTTTGTCGCACCACAGGCCTCTACCCTGGAGTAAGCCCCGACACCAAGGGCCGCTAACCACGTGTAAGCCCCTGTTTCCTCTTTGGGCCGCTCAACGCGTAAGCCCCATTCCGCTTCTCACGGATTCACCCTTCGCGACGTGATTTTCTGGTCCCTGCTGCCTCTTGTTTCCCACACCGAGCATGACTCACGTGGGCTTAGAGCACGCATTGACCATGACATCCTCCTATGGGCCACCTCAGAGCTAAGCCCCATGCCAGGGAACTATGTGGACTTTGATCCGTGCTAGCGCATGGTATGTAGGAAGCCTGTACAAGGTTCAATCCCACCACCCGGTTGTTCTGACCTCTTCACGTCAGTTTACCAGCCACCATGGGCCGCCACAGAGCATAAGCCCCATAGCCACCATGGGTCTCCTCAGAGCGTAAGCCCCAAATTCCTCGTCCCTCATTACGTTATACTGTATTTTCTCATCCCACATGACGTTAAACTGTATTCCCCCTCTTGGGTCTTCTCAGAACGTAAGCCCCATGTCTCACTCCACCATCCATCCTGATTCTTACCTAGGCCGCCACATCCCGGTGAGATCATGCCACCCCATCCCACTCCATAGCATCTGGGAAGCCACCCACGTGCTGGCCCCGACATCGGTGTTCCCCCTAGGGGCCCTTCAACGCGATCCGTCCCCGCAAGACGTTAAACTCGCTGCCTACCTCGTGTTAAACATGAGATGCCTGAGGAAAACCTCAAAAGACACGCCCTTGGAGTAGTCGTCTCTAAAAGACGTTAAACTCGCGACATAGCCCGTGTTAAACATGGGAAGCTGAGGAAAACCTCAGATAGTACATATTCCCCGCGTTTTATGTGGAATGCCTCAGGCTTCTGCGCCCTCGAGAAGCCCTGTGATGAGGGACCAAGGACAGACATGCCAACGATGCCGCAACGTGACCATTCTCCTCACCAAAGGTTGCTGCCCCGACAAGACCCCTTGGAGCGTCTCGACGGAAGCAGCGTAATTAACTGGCATCCATGTAGATATGGCACCGAGAATGAGATTCACGAGCACGTCTTAAATCTACGAGGGAGACATGTACTAGGTGATGAGCTCCGAGGAGGAATCCACATAAGGAAGAACCGACAACCCATCATCCCGGTTTCGATCAAGGATCAGACGTCCCTGAACGAGGAACAGATGTCGCCTGCCTTTGGAAAGTAGGAATGTGGGGTAACAAGCAGCGCGTCCTCCCCACAGACAGATGCGCGCGCCCCAGTGAAAGCATCAGAGCAACAAAAATGGTGAACCCGATGTGAATCTATTTTCCTCAATATGGAGAATGGTAGCGGTCGGGGAATCGGAAGATTAGCATGTCATCAAGTCCGGGTAACCCTCACCAGGAGGTGAACCTGCCAGGGGTCGAGGCCATCAGGACATTGACCCCTCCATTCTGCGACGTCGTCAGCGTGGATCCCTCTCACTGATTATGGAAGACGGAATGAAGATGGGAATTGGTTGTTGATCTCTTTTCTTGTTGATGCTAATGGGTTCGTCTCCATGCTTCCAGGAATCAGATCACTGCATTTAGAGCTCGATCGCCACCTGCCCACCAGCGTAGGGGCAGGGGCAGTACCGACGCGGCTACCCTGCGTGGTCCCACCTATTCCATGTTCGCTCCGACTTCAGCGGACGTAGCAGTCGGGAGCTCGCTCCCCCTCTCCCCGTCAGAAATCATCCAGCGGAGGGTGATCAATGACCTGGCTTGTAGGTATGACGAGGAAGGGATCATCCCCACTAGGGGCATGGCCCGTTTGGACCTAGAGGCGGCTGCGCCTCACCACCATATCCGCCCTCGAGGGTCACGCAGGGAGCCACCACTCCCCACTCCGACGTTCAACCGCTTCATGAGTCTATCCCCGGAGCAGCTTGACACATCCCTCCACTACACCAATGAGGTAGCGGAGGTCCAGGTCCACCCGATCGAAGATCCATCCCAGGGGTTAACGACAGGAACCCCCACCAGGTTGCGTCAACGTCGTCGCCCGACTCCTCAAGCCGAGGAGCGGGCATTCTTCATGCTCGCACCGCCGGCTCCGACCCATCTGACTCGACGCCAGCGCCTGGTGCGAGCAGGAGAGAATGCCCATCCTGGGGCATCAACACCAGGTACCACTGTGGCCCGAACCACGGCTGACTCCTGGTACCAGATCCCCGCACACGTTGAGTAGGGGCAGCCACGTACCCGACTGGGATCGAATCCCCGACCGCCCTGCAGGCAAGTTGGGTCGAATCTCCCGGTCGCGGGCACTGGAAATGGCCACTGCGGACCAATCCGCGGTAGTGCCACCCACCATGAGGGCCCATTCTGTGCCGCCGATCTGGAAAGCCGAAAGCTTCGTCACGACGGCTATGCTCCGGGCCTGACCCTTTCCGGCACCCACTGCATGGGGTATGAGGTCACTCCCCCTACTATCGGCCCCGGATATGGGACTGTTGCGTATCCAGTCGCTCACTCACATAGAGGTCCACCCCATGTCCCTTCCAACATCTATCCTGGTGCTTCTCGCACCCCGGTCTTCAGTCCCCTCTGTCCCAGCTCTATTGTGACAGGGGGACCCCATGATGGAAATCATCCTTACCCTGAGGAGCCACCCAGAGGTAGGAAGGTCGGGCATCATCGCCGTAGGAGGAATGTCAGGGGACTCCTGACGGATATTAGACCAGTCTGTTTCTCGGATTCCGAAGTGGAGTACGACTCGACGATGAAACCATCCCCCCAACCCTTCGAGTTGAGGGCAGGGATGGGGACGCGGCACATCAGTCTCGTACTCCCCAAATATGAGATCCTTATGATTCCCTCCTCCCTTCGAAGGTATATCCAGGAGGACGAGGACGTGGCATACCCCAAGGGGTCAAACCCACAGTTGCCAATGGCCTACTCAGAAGCACCTCCCGCCCCTGTCAGGGAGGGTGGGGATCTTTTCTGCGGACTGATGGAAGAGTCGCGAGGTGACACACCCTCGGCGAGCACCGACACTGTGACAGGAGGCCCATTCTCCGGCCCATCCTATCGCGACGTGGAATCCAGGGCACAACAACCCCTGGAGGATGACCTAGGGATCGGTGGCCAATCGGCTTGTTTGCCGCATTCCCCGCCGGCCTACCCACAGGCCCGCCGGCCTGCCTCGGCTCCATTGCCAGTTCCCTAAAAATCCTTGGTGAACGAGCAGAGGCAGCAAGGTCTAGACCCTGAACCAGAGTTGTGGAGCTTCTGGACCATTCTTGTTGTGGGCCACTTCCCTAAGAAGTTTTGGCCATTCGTAGAATCGAATTTTGATGTGCCAGAGTCACTCACCCCGGGAGAGTTTGAATGCTTCCTCCAGACCCTCCGGGTGACCCACTCCCGCCTTCGCTATCAGCTAGCGCATTATCCTGGGAGTGAAGCACATCTCGAGGATATCTGTGAGCAGTGATGTCAGGTCGACCTAGCAGCGCTCCCTACAGTTCGGCACCCCAAGTCGTTGGGTCACCACGAGGCCCTCTAGCAAAAATGCATCCAGATTTTTCAAGTACTCTGCAGAGTTATTGAGGAAGCCACCCCCCATGCTCACGTCCGCGGGTGGGGGCACTATGCTTCTCTTCTGTTCTGTGAGATCTACCTACAACCCGATTCATTGGGCGGCCCTGAAGAAACGTTGCCAAGGGCAGTGCCAGTCAACATGTATGACCTTTCAGATGAGGGAAACGGTGTGGATCCCCTCGACGGGGACTCACCCCCTAAGGACAGGCCGCTACTGGACCCATCTGGGAGAATTACTCGCCATCAAAGGAGTGTCCTAGGTCTTCCTGTACCCATGGAGGCACTGACACTGGGCCGAAACATCGTCAAGGGTAAAGAGCCGGTCAGGTCTGTCAAACTCGCCGACCCATCAGCCTCGGTGCAGAAGGTAGAGGAAGATCCTAAGAAGGCCACGCTATGCCAACAGCTGGCTGAGAAAAAGAGGCTGGTTGATGAGCTCTTGGCTGAACACATTGCAGAGTGGCGGCCTGACTACGGTGACCCTAGACCAGGACAGCAGGGGCAGGAGCATCCACCCCTTGCCGAGATTCCCCCATGCAATCGTGACTGTGCCGTGTTCGCCGACAGGGGAGACGCTGGAACCCATGGAAAGAGGGCGCGATATGTTTCGCCAAACCCTCCCGAGTGGCGGGACCACCTGGGGGACCCTACTCGGTTTCCTCCCGCCGCCCCGAGAGTCGCTCCGCCAGCTGCCCCTCGAGCCGCTGAGCGCGACTACCGTATCGAAGAGCCTGGCAATGCGCTTGTGGTTAGAGATCCCTGTCAGGATAGAAATACGCATCCGGATGATCTGAAGGAATTACTCATTGCCCGCTTGGAGGCCCTGGAAACTCGAAGGTGGCAATCCCACCGGACGACAAGCCATACCCAGCATTGGTGGAAGACATGTCGGCTCCGCCGGGATTTGGGAACCCAACTTTTTCCCCCTTTAACGGGACTGGAGACCCACCACAACACTTGGCCCACTTCAACTCAAGGTGTGGGCCTATGTTAGGGACTCCGGCGCAGCAGGAGGCTGCCAAGTTCCAGTGCTTCGTTCAGACACTGGAAGGACCAATTCGTCTGGCATAGCCAGCTCCCTATTGGATCTATGACTAGCTGGGAGGACCTTCTCCGGCAATTCATTTACCAGATCAGTTCCACAACCCGGAAGACAAACATTGTAGACCTCTTCAGGTGCAAGAAAAGGCCCAACGAGCGAGTCGCGGACTTCTTCACCCGGTGGAAGGGGATCACGTACTCCCTTGATATGCCACTAAATTAGGAGCAGTTACTGACGATGTGTGTAGGGAACGTTAAGACGGAGTTGGTTCCTTCTCTGATCATGCATAATTACCCTAGAGGGTTCCGAGACTTATCGGACAAGGCTCAACGCCTCGAAGAAGCCCTCCAACAGGCCGGTCATGCACGCCTGCTGCCTCCTGTAATCCCTACAAGGAGAGCTTCCAGAGCCGAGCCCGCTGTTATAGCCCAGATAGAGGCCCCCAGATAGCTATAGTTGCTGACTGTAAGGCCAGCTCATCAGGCTCATAGGGGTCCACCCCCACGGGCACAGCCCCTGGCCCAGCAGTGACCGCCTCCGCCTCCTCGGCCTACTCCTCCGGCCCCTGGTCATGGTCAGCCCTCAAGAGCACCCTTTCCAAATAGAAGGAATCGGAATTAATCCTTTGACAAGGCCCAGGTCCCCGGTTATTTCTGTAGCGCCTTGGAGCAGAGGATCGTGCGACTGCCTGAGTGCAGGAAGCCAGAATAGGTGTGTCTCACTGATCACCCTAACTACTGCCCTTATCACCAGTTCCTGGGACACACCATCTAGCAATGCTATGTGTTCAAGGACTGGCTCCAAGACCAGATTGACAACAACATAGTCTGGTTGGGCCCAGCCCCAGCACAGGTGGCAGGTGTCTTCGTGAGATCAGATGGCGGTAGTGACAATGGGGATGAGTGGGAACAGGTTTTCGACTGTGTGTCTCGGAAGTATAATGACTGGATGACCCACAAGATGGTCGCCTATGCCCATGGCATCATCCGTGCCCACCTGAGTCAGCCAGAGCCCTCGGAGTCTGCGAGCGCCACTTTGGCATCGTCGTCCCAGCCTACTTCTTCCCAGAAGAGCAGGCGGTGGTGCAAGAAGAAAGAATGCGCCCTTCCATTGCCGTCATCTTCTCGCACGCATGGAGATTTCATGCCCCCGGAAATGGGGATCCCTCCGAGACCCCATCCAATAGTGGATGACTCCTCGAGCGAAGGACAGAGGTACGCTTCGGTTAACACCGTAGAGTTGGTAAATCCCTTTTTGACTCCCGACGATGAGGAGCACCAGGTGGACCTCCCCAATGTCCCCAACCGTTGCCAACGTCGGCGGAGACGTGGATACGTGAATCGCCGAGGCACTGCAGTCATCATCTCATGTTAGATCGTGCACGCTACCGAGACCAGGCAGCAAGCCCAGTACAGAGAGCAGCACTCGCGGCTCCCTCACCCGGTGACAACAGGTTCACTTCCACCACCATGTGTGTTGCTGGATCGGGCGGAACTGCCTTGCCCGCGTCACAACCAGCCTAGCCCTACCACTAGCCGACTACAGCCTTCCGGTCCTCGCACGATAGCCACCTCTCGGGCTTCAGCTAGTGAACAGCGGGACGTGCCTAGTACCAGTCAGTCACTGGTCCCGCCAGCAGGGCCCGTCATGCCCCCAATCGCATAGCGACCTCCTGTAAGTAGAAGCTTGCGTTTGGAACGAAAGTATGATGTTCGGAAGCATCTGGCCGACATTCCGGCAAGGCTTTACATCCTTGAGTCCCTTCGCCTATCGTCTGAAATGCGTGAGGCACTCGCCGAGGCTCTAAGGAGCCCCCTCCAGTTTGAAACGGAGGTAGCGGCCGCAGAAGTCTTCCACACCGAGGTGATTGAGGACGCTGAATGTCAGTCGGTTATCTCGTTTTCTGGTGAAGATGAAGACCTTCCCATACAGGGGAACATCCGCCCGTTTTACATCACCATCCAGTTCAATGGCGTGGAAGTCTGTCACTGTCTTTTCGACACGGGTTCTGGGATTAACTTGATCCCAACTCGGACACTGTGAAAACTGGGGTTGTCTGAGGATGATTTAACTCCCTCCGACCTCAGAATCCAGGGGTATGACAGGACCAGTCAAATTCCACTCGACAAGATTCGTCTGAAGACCCAGTTCAATGGCTTAATTGCTAATATCAAATTCATGGTTGTCTCTCAGGACAACGCCTACAACGCGTTAATGGGCAGGCCCTGGCTCCACCTTCATGCGGCGGTTCCCTCATCGTACAATCAGTGCCTCAAATACTTTCTTAAGGGTCGAGTGGGCATGTTCCAAGGAGATGCGTCCCCATTTGCCTCTTGTGAAGCTCGTTACTTGGACGCTGACTATTACAAGTTCAAGGACATGAAAATCCTGGAAGGTGAGGTTGAGCCCGCCGCTGTCACGAGTGATCCCTGGGCAGGTTTGGATGACGCATATGTCTTCCTGATCCATCGGTTGGAGGCCACAAATCCCGATATGGGAGAGTGCTTTATTGTCTCGGGTACTAGAGGAAGGCATAATTTCGGGTCTAAGCGACGGTGGGAAATCACCTCGTACTCTTACACTAACCAGGCTAAGGTGATCCCTGAGCCTCCTACCCCTGTACGTTATCGGGAGGTTGGGCTCATGGCAACGGCAGTACGCCATACGTGTCTGTTTTGCCAGGCCGGAATCGACCGACTCAAGCCAACGCGTCACCACTACTTTGATGTCGTAAAGCATGGCCCCTTGGGCCGATGTCCAGATGGGATTGGATCAACCGCCTTCGTCACCATGGTCTTTGCGGTGCATGAGTCTCCCATCGTGATGAACTCTGCCACCCAAGCCGGCGCCAGCTCTCCAACAGGGTCGAGAAGCCCCGAAACGGCTCCCCCCGTGGAAGAACCTTCCACAACCAGAGAAGAAGACATGGAAGATGATCCTCCTGCCATTAAGGAGGGCATCTCCCCCACGGTCTATGAGTTAGTGCAGGTGAACCTCGGTAGCGAGGCGGACCCGAGACCCACATTGGTCAGTGCCGCTATGCCCCCCGAGGAATGACAACAGTACATAGACTTCCTCAGACAGCACCGTGATGTGTTTGCCTGGAGTTATGACGAGATGCCGGGACTAGATCCCCAGGTAGCCGTCCACCGCCTTGGCCTCCCAGCAAACCATCACAGGTTCAAGCAGCCTCCCAGGAAGATGCACCCCTCTCATGGTGCCATGGTGGAGGCTGATGTTGATAAGATTATCGAGGCCAACTTCGCCAAGGAAGTCCAGTACCCCAGGTGGCTAGCCAACATTGTGCTCGTCAGGAAGAAGAATGGGCATATCAGGGTCTGCATCGACTTCCATGATCTTAATCGCCACTGTCTGAAGGATGACTTTCCCCTTCCCATGACAGAGCTATTGATCGATGCAACGGCCGGGTTCCAAGCCCTCTCCTTCATGGATGGGTACTCCGGGTACAACCAAATCCGGATGGCCCCCGAGGATGAAGAGTTCACTGACTTCAGCGCCCCCCAGGGTACTTTCTGCTACCGGGTTATGCCCTTCGGCATGAAGAATGTGGGTGCCACCTATCAACGGGCTATGCACCGCATATTCAAAACGATCCTCGGAACACTGGTGGAGTGCTATGTAGATGACCTAGTGGTTAAATCTCATCAGCACCAGGACCATATCAAAGACCTTGATAAAGTGTTCGGCTTCCTCCGTTCTCGCCACTTTAAGATGAACCCGTTGATGTGTGCCTTCGGGGTTAGCTCCAGAATGTTTCTTGGCTTCGTTGTTAGGTATCGAGGTATCGAGATCGACCCGGAGAAGATCAAGACCATCAGTCAGATGCCTCCCCCGAATAATATTCAGGATCTTCGAGGCCTCCAAGGGAACTTAGCCTATATACGCCGATTCATTGCGAAAATGTCCGGAAAGTGTAAGCCCTTTTCTCGGCTCATGAAGAAAGATGTCGCCTATGGGTGGGATGAAGAGTGTCAGATCTCTTTTGAGGAAATCAAGTAGTATCTACTTCAACCTCCAGTCCTGATGCCACCCATTCCCAGAAAGCCACTGGTCCTTTATGTTACCTCCCTGGAACGATCCCTTGGCGCCCTTCTCACCCAGAAGAACAACGATGTATCAAAGAATAGCCTCTACTACCTCAGCCGCATGCTCCTCAGCGCAGAAATTAGATATTCTCCCATCGAGAAGAGCTGCCTAGCGCTCGTATTCGCCGTATAGAAATTGTGGAACTACTTCCAGAACCACGAGGTACAGCAGGAATCTCGGGTAGACCCGCTGAAATACATCTTGAACCAACCTATGTTGACTGGCCGATTGGCACGCTGGGCGGTGATCCTCCAACAGTTCGACATTAGGTTCGTACCTCAGAAGACCATCAAAGGACAGGCGTTGGCAGACTTCTTAGCTTCCCACCCAACCTCTGCGGACCAGCCATTGGATTTGAGCTTTCCTGATGAGGCAATCCTCTCAGTTGATCACGCCACCCCATGCTGGCAGATGCACCTTGGCGGCGCCTCCCAAAGCCCTACCGGTAGAAGACTCAATGATCTTAGCCTTAACAAAGTGGGCTTGGGTATCTTCTTCATCACCCCGGAGCAAGCCGTTCTGCCATATTCATTCTTGTTGTCATAAGGCTGCACCAACAATGAGGTAGAATATCATGCCCTCATCACTGGACTCAAGATGGCTCTGGAGGATAACATACCCCATCTTTGTGTGAAAGGGGACTCTGAGCTAGTCATCAAGAAGGTTAATGGTGACTATGTTGTTAGGAAGCCAGAACTCATGTCGTTGCTGGAGTGCACCCTCCATCTAAGGGCTAAGTTCCCCTCCCGACCAGATGTCGTTCACATTCCATGGTCATAGAACAGTCAAGAAGATGCTTTGGTCAGCCTGGCCGCATCACTCGCTGAGCCCGAACAAGATGACCTAATCATCCACGTGGCACACCAGAGAGTCATTGCTCCTATTATCCCAGAGGTCGATCGTGGCCCGTGAGTGAACCATCTCACCGCTGGTGCCTCTACGTCAGGACCCTATGGGGCTTCAGGCATGGTGATCGAGGCAGTCCCCGACTGGAGGATTCCCTTGGTTGAGTATCTCTGGCACGTCAATCTTCCGACGGACCGAGTAGAGCGGGAATGAATCCGGCGCCGCGTGCCATAGTTCACCCTTCAAAATGGTCCCAGTAATGAGAAGCTCCTGTACAGGTGTGGGTTTTATGGTGTTCTCCTCTGTTGTCTTCAAGGAGTCGAGATCCCATAGGTCATGCAAGAAGTGCACGCTGGTTCCTGTGGCGCCCACCAGGCCGGGTTGATGTTGTCCCACCAGATTCGGAGGCTGGGATACTTCTGGCCCTCCATGATCCATGACTGCATCGAGTATGCCAAGAGGTGTCACGTGTGCCAAGTTCATGCTAACTTCGTGCACCGGCCACCAGAGCCTCTCCATACCACTAAGTATTCTTAGCCCTTTACAGTCTGGGGGTTGGATGTCGTAGGGACTTACCCGCCGGCGATGGCCCGCCAGTGCCGGTTTATCTTAACCTCTACGGATTTCTTCACAAAGTGGGCAGAGGCAATCCTGCTCAGGGAAGTCAAGGCTTGTTCTATCACCGACTTCATGAGCTCCAATATCATCTACCGGTTTGGAATACCTCACGCTATCTTCATGGATAACGGAACCAACTTCCGTGCGGCCGAGCTGAAAAAATTATACAAAAATTACAATATTTGCTCTAACCACACCTCCCGCTATCATGCACAGGAGAATGGACAGATTGAGGCGTTTAACAAAACCCTCTCTAACATTCTGCAAAAAATGGTTGGTCAGAACAAGAAAAGTTGGTCGGACAAGCTCCCCCACACCCTCTGGGCTTATAGGACGATGACTTGTAACTCCACCCAGGTGACTCCGTATTCCCTGGTATACGGAGCTGAGGTTGTCCTGCCCATCGAGATCTAGCTGTCCTCATTGTACACAGCGGTCTACGACTAGAAAGCGCCGGATAGAGTTGCTGAGGTTCGTCTAGCCTAATTGGAAGCGCTGGATGAAAGTAGGCTTCACGCTTTACATAACTTGGAAAGGTATCATAACATAATGGATCAAGATTTCGATAAAATGGTTCGCCTCTGCTCCTTCCTACAAGGTGACCTGTTGTTGGCTCTCAGAGCGCCAATGATTCCTGGCAGGAAACCACCCAAGTTGGAGCCCAAGTGGGAGGGTCCTTTTATTGTTCATAAGGTCTATCAAAATGGTGTGTATTCCCTGGTGACTATGGATGGTGAGCATATCATTTCTCCCACCAATGCCAGGTTCCTCAAGAAGTACTTTTCCTAAGCTGACTTGGTCCTGCATGACCTTAAACTATGTGGTCCTGCATGACCTTAAACTGTGTGGTCCTGCATGACCTTGAACTGTGTGGTCCTGCATGACCTTAAACCCTGTGGTCCTGCATGACCTTAAACTATGTGGTCCTTCATGACCTTAAACTAGACATGGTCCGAGCTCTAAGACCTAAAACTAAGATCCTCTATTGGTTCTGCCCTTTTCATGGTCCGAGTTCTAAGACCTAAAACTAAGACCCGTATTTCATCCAACATGATGTTAAACTGTATTTCCAGAACTATGTGCGGCTTGATTCTCGTCCTGATGAGATACGCAGGAACGCCCAGATGATTTGTTTCGGGTCCAGCCCCATGAGTTACCAAACTCTGCCCTTTCCTGTGGTCCGAGTTCTAAGATCTAAAACTAAGATCCATATTTCGTACTACATGACGTTAAACTGTGCTTCCAGAACTACATCTAGCTTGATTCTCATCCTAATGGGATACGTAGGAACGCCCAGACCTTTCGTCTCCGGGTCCAGATTGAGGTCCGCTATCGCGTCTGTCTTGCCTTTGGGACCTTGACCATAGGATCGCGTGGCGTGGTATTGGATTATGTCTTCATCCAGGTCAGGTTTGCAATAGCTGCACCACGCGCACCCTGTCCTCAGGATCATCCCTCCTATGTCATGTTCCCCATGGCATTTAAAGGCGCCGTCTAGAACTACGTGTGGCTTGATTCCCATACTTAGGGGATATGTAGGACCGCCTGAACACCAAGATGTCAGTTCCATCCCTATATCTTAGGAGATCCCACGATCTCCCGTTTTCCCGGGTGTTTGGCATTGCGCCCCCTCGTTTGATCGAGGATCCGCCATCTTTTGGCTGCTCTCGGACTGAACCCTTTAACCCTTTCCAATGGTCTGCTAATTTGCTTAGGGTACTCTGGTCTAGGAATTGGAGTGCCAGATTCAACTTAGGCAAGTTCCATCCACATTCCAAGCATCTTGTTCCCCTTCATTCGGGCCCCCGTCATCCTTCACACCCAGAGGGACCCCTAAGAACGGCCTGGATACAACGCCCAAGGGCTCTCCTACCATCACGGGCCAAAGCCCCCGAGGGTTTCAGACAACAAATTGATTCAAATCTCGCGTTGTGAACATGGTCAGTGGTTGATGCTCATTTGTTTGTCCCCATGGCTAACACGACAGGATGATGTGTTGCAAACATGGTCAGCAGTAATCCTCAGTCGTCACGCCGGGTTTTCCATGGGCCCTGGATGTTGGTGGCATGGGTCATGTCATGTTCTACCCCACAGTGTCAAGGTGGAATCTCGACACTCCTTGTACTAACCCTCAGTACACGGCCACACATCAGTCAGACCAAGCTGTGTAACGGTGACTCTCGGGGCTCCCGCAGCCTGAGCGCTAGAGTATGTGCTTGAGTTTCTTCTTTGCAAGATGTGTGCAGCTTGACCCTCATCCCCATAGGAAATGAGGAGTTTCCCGGACGTTGCGTTTCAGGACCATCACGGTTGGGAGCTAGCATCTCCTGTCCCCCTCTTGAGGGTTGGACCCTCACCGGCCCCTTGGCCCGAGGCTCCTCTCTCGGAATCGCGCACAGTGATGGTATCGCATTGTGAATGTTCTGGATGGTCCAAACCTTATGACCTTAAACTATGTGATGGTCCAAACCTTATGACCTAAAACTATGTGACGGTCCAAACCATACGACCTTAAAATGTGTGATGGTCCAAACCTTACAAACTTAAACTGTGCTATTAGTCCAAACCATACGACCTTAAACTGTGTGATGGTCCAAACCTTATGACCTTAAACCGTGTGACGGTCCAAACCATACGACCTTAAACTATGTGATGGTCCAAACCATTCGACCTTAAACTGTGCTGTTGGTCCAAACCATACGACCTTAAACTGTGATGTTGGTCCAAACCATATGACCTTAAACTGTGTTGTTGGCCCAAACCATACGACCTTAAACTGTGATTTTGGTCCAAACCATACGACCTTAAACTATGTTGTTGGTCCAAACCATATGACCTTAAACTGTGATGTTGGTCCAAACCATACGACCTTAAACTGTGCTGTTGGTCCAAACCATACGACCTTAAATTGTGTTGTTGGTCCAAACCATACGACCTTAAACTATGCTGCATGGTCCAACTACATGACCATAAATTGTGATGATATCGTCCTGGCTACGTGCTGTTGGGACGCTACCGCTCAAGAACTACGTATGGCTTGATTCTCATCCGTATGAGATACGTAGGAGCGCCTGGGCACTTCCCCACGGGCCCAGACTACCTTCGTGTTCGGTCCCTCGACTCGAGCATTTCCCTAGAGAGCACATGGTAAGTAAGGCTTTGGTCATCATTCACGTCGGGTTTTGTTACCACCTTTCCATGTGGCCCTCTCTCCCCTTACCCATTCATGGTCCAAGCTCTAAGACCTTAAACTAAGATGCTCTCAAGAACTATGTATGGATTGATTCTCATTCTTATAAGATACGTAGGAGCGCCTGGGAACTTCCCCGCAGGCCCAGCCTAACTTTCGATTTTGGTCCCTTGACCTGAAGCCTCTCCCAAGGGGGTTGTGTGGTGTGATATTGGATTATGTCCTCATTCACGTCGGGTTGTTCACCGCACCGTACACACCCCCTATTCCCATGTATGCTAGGTGTTCGAGTTACTCCACCATGTGCCTCTTATGTTTCCTTCCGACCTTTGGTCTGAGTTCTATGACCTATAACTAAGATCATTTCTTTGGATTTCTACGACTCGATCTCTCTTGTGGGATTTCACGATGTGGTGTGGGATTAAGTCCTCATTTACTTCGGGTTACTCGTTGTGTTGTGCTTATCCCCAGATGAGATGCGTTCCTCGTCCCGCATGATGTTAAATTGTATTTCGTCCAACATGATATTAAACTCTACTTCAAGAACTACGTGTGGCTTGATTCTCATCCTAATGAGATACATAGGACCGCCCAGACATTACGTTTTGGGTCCCGCCCCAGGGATTACTGCACCCCGTCCTTCCTTATTGTCGGCCCCTCGGCCCGACTTCATGGGAAGTTGTGTAATCAGGACATCTACCCTGAGCAGGTTCGGGATGCCCCATGGTAATAATGGGAAGCGACAGTTCTCTCGCCAAAGAGGTCCTACCTGGAAATTGGGATGACCCGTGATCAAGTCGGTATGTCCGCCTAATGCGCCTTCGCCATGGTGGCACAATTTTGGGAGTGTTGGACTCTATTCGAACAAACCACCACTCCAACATCCACGCATTTCGTCCCCCCTTATTCGGATCCTTAATTCCTTTCATGTTTGACGGGACCCCCTAACAGTATGGATGCTCGACCTATGGTCCGCCTACTATCCTGGGCCAACATTCCGGAGGACTGTTCATGTTTGACGGGACCCCCTAACAGTATGGATGCTCTACCTATGGTTCGCCTACTATCCTGGGCCAACGTTCTGGAAAACTAACCGACAATATTTGAGTTAGGCCCCATGTTGTGAACATGGTCAGCGGTAAGCCCTCATTTATTGTCCCAATTCCAAGCCAACATGATATAGATGCTGTGTTTCCTCCACGGTTGACAGTTATCCTCCATCGTTGCACCCCATTGAGTTCCGAATTTGGGCAGCATGATTCACCCTTCCTCTCCATCCCCCTGTGATCGGATGGATTTAAATGCCCCCGTCATCACCCCATTCATGTGTTATAGCACATTGAGAGATCGACACATCAATCGGCCCGTGGTCTCCTCAGAAATCCAGGCCCAATTTCAGATGCTTGAAGCTTGGTCAATGCCCCACAGTTGGGCGAAATGATGGCATGAGCATCCTTTGCTTATCGCGTTGAGCGCAACCCACAGGAGCCTAGGGATGAGTTTTTATTCGTTTTGAAACTGTGTTTGAGCATATTAAACCAAGAGTACAAATGAATGGATTTTTCCATGTATTGGATTGAGATGATGAGAAGTACAAGCAAGAACTTCATGAGATGGCCAAAACAAGCCCTTAGGGATCAACATGCCGAAGCGATCTTTCCAGCACTGCTACCCTTTGGCTGGCAGCCTCCAGGACCACTTTTCGCTCTTTGAAGACTCTCTCCTCATCAGCCACCACATAGCGCAGATCGCCAGCCCTAGCTTGTGCCTACGCTTGCTTGATGCGAAGTACGATCATCTGGTGACTCGCCTCCACCAGTTGTTCCTGTGCGTCAGCCAGCTGGGCCGTCAGCTACTCCACAAGCTTAGAGCATGTTGCGATGAAGGCCTCTTTATCTGTCGCCTGGCCTTCGAGGTGCCGGACTTCCTGCTCAGCCCTCAGCAGTGCTTGAGTGCTCGCCGATCCTCCCTAACACTAGGCAATGTCGGAGTGCCGGCTTCTCTTACGTATCTTCTCAGCCATGTAATCACGGACCGTTAGATGAAGGCGCTGGGCGTCAGCCCCTTCGGTACACAAGAAGTTCAACCAAGTCTGAAGTGATCCCATCCGCCTCATCCAATCTAACTGGGGCTGTCTAAGGAAGCGCTGGATACACTTCCACCCTTTGCGCCGTGTCATCCAGCTCTCCTCGGCTACCTCTGAGTCTGATTCAACTATCTCCTCAGGGTCAGCGGGTCGGTATATGGGGAAGGCAACCAGCAGATCGGCAGCAGGATCTGCCATAGGGACGCCTTCGTGAGGAATATGATCCTCGATGTCCGGTCGACCTTCTTCTCTCGCCCCAGCAGCGATGATGCCTCTATCAGCTTCTGACCTCGTCTCAAGAACATCACCACTGATATCCGCCTCCCCCTGTTCATCAATTGTCAGGGCCGACTCAGTGTAGAGAGCATGTTCCGAATCAGGTAGTATGACCGCCACTGGTCTACTCGCGGATGGCCCATGCTCCGCAGCCTGAGGAGCCTCCAGTGATTAGATCACTATGCATGGCATACGCTGGTCAGACAGGATCTTTTGGCACCAAGCACCAGTAGTGAAGCGTGAGACTTACAGGAATCCAGAGCATCGGTCCCCATTGTTTCGGCCGCTGCAGGAGCCGCCGTAAGGGGAGACCCCTCCGTGCTTGTTAATTCAATGATGGGTGTCGGGTCCCCATCATGTCCCACCTGTTCCTCTCCTCCCACCTCTGGTGGGGATGCCCGTCCAACACTCAACTGCTCCTGAGTAGGATGGGGAAGTGGGTTAGAAGTTGGAATGGAGAATGGATGAATAAGTGAAATGAAAGGAGATAGAGATAGACCTCGTGTATCTCGGTTATGTCGAGATCAGAGCCGACGATCTCGCCACTCTCTCAGAGACGCCCTTGGTAGGTCTCCCCTTGCAACCCCTCACCTTCAAGCTCTTCTTCTTCGTCTTCTCCCTCTCCTTCATCCTCACCGGTTTCCACCTCCCCCTCCAACTCATCGTCACTGTTGCCTTCTCCCTGCGGCATCGCTTCCGGATCATTCTCCTGGCTGAGCATCACATTTACTAAGAAATGTGGCTCCGCACGCCACCCCCTTTGGCGTGCGTATGCGTCCATGGCCATCAGATAATCATGTCGCCGATGGAATTTTACTCAGTCGGTAATTCGAACGAGCCCGGCCTCTGGCAGTTGGATACCGTTTTGCATTATCTTCTTCCAGATGGTTTCGACGCTCAGCGATTGCCGCAGGGTCATCCAGGCCGACCACAGGGCCAGGAGAGTCGCTTCTTGGGAAGGTTCGAGAAGATATCTTATCTGCTTCCCGGGTAGTTCCCTAGCCGCCTCATGTGACCCCCTACAGGTAACGAGGAAGTGGTGGCACCATGTGATGTTCCCGCTACCGAAGCCCCAGCCTACGTAGGCCTCGCTACCTGATGCGCCCTTGGTTCCCCCCTTCCGATGACACTGTTCCTTCTTTCGCGTTGCCCGGTTTCCGAGCGAGTAACCTCGAGTTGTCGGACGCACTTGCGTAATATCCCCTCAGGGTACGCAATGGTCCAGTGTTCGGCGTATTCGGTTGCTAGGCCGGCATCGACCCCGGTGGGAGGAAGAGTAACGACATAGCCAGAGCCGAAAGTGGTAAACATCAACCACATCTGGTGCAGGACGCATGGATTCTTCTCTTGCCAGACAGCTGTGAATACCTTCTTTGGAATTCGTTGGAGGCACCCGAACTGCCTAACGAATCGGGATGGCATGTAAGGCTTGCAGATCACCTTCCCGTCAATCCGATCCACGAGCACCCTGCCCCAAATTCTCTAGAAGTATTCCTGCTGTTCCAGAGAGCCTCGCTCATTGTCCACCCTCTGGCCAACTGGGGTGCGAAAACGGGCTGAAGTTGAAGTTGTCATGGTTACCAATGCGGATCCTCACGCCCTCCTCATTGAGCGTCAATGGCGCCACCCCTACGATGTTTAGCAAGGATGGTCGCAGAACATTTCTCGGAGGACGAACGACATTTGGGAAAGTGTACCCACCGAGATGAGCCACCACCCAGCCATGGAAGATCTGGAAGGGACCACATACTCTCTGAGGAAACCCCCCTTGTGAGATGTGCCCCAGGATGGTATACAGCTTGGCCAGTACGGGGATGCCCAAGTTGAACCGTTTTTTGGAGGCCATGGAGCCTGCTATCACCAGTGTTGTTGACCTGACACCCATCCTCACGTCCTGCACTGGCAGGAGCCACCCGCTCAGAAAGGCGGCAAGGAACCCGGCATACCTGACATTAGGGTCCCGATCCTCAATGACGTGGTAGCCCCATGATTGGTATTGCCTCGCCGCCAGGGTCCTCCAGTATGACCCGTCCCTACTCCTCTAAGACATGGTTGGGCACCGTTTGCCCCATCTCGGCATCTTGACGGCCGGATACTTCTCAAGGAACAGGCTGAACCAGCCCTTGTAGGCGATGTCCTTTAGGAAGTCCTTGACCCCCAGCCTCTCTTTGGCCAGCTACAGTTGGTGCCACGTTAGCATAGGCATCTGCGACCTGTCTCCCCAGGTGTTCTTTAGAGGAATGAACTCGCCATATTGGTATCCCTCTAGTGGGATACCTCCGATGCAGTGAACATCCCAGAGACTGATGTCGACTTCCCCATGATGAAGGTGGAATGTGTTGGTGTCAGGAGACCACCAGGTGAATAGCTCCGGTCCAAGTTCAGGATAGCGGTGGAAGTGGAACTGCGATGTCCAAACCGCCTCGAACAGGCCGATATACCATAGTTCATCCCCGAACTGGTCACAGGTATGGAAAACCCAGAACAGTCAGGCCCATTCGCTGGTGAATTTGCCCCCGGACCGCAGGTCCCAATCCTTCAGCCAGTCCTTCGTGTCATTCGTGATGCTCTGACGGAACGTGCTCGCGTAGAGGGCTGGAGAATTCTCTGCCACATGCTCGTCCCCGGTAATGGTCCTAGTCCTCGGGTTCAGGACATATACGTCCATATGTCTGGTTTCCCTGGCAGGATGGCCTTTTTTGGTGATGTTGTAGCGAGGAAGTTCGTCCTCCCGGGTCACCCAAGACTGCGGCGTGTCCACTTCGAAGCCCGGAAGTGGCACCTCCTCCAGGATGCCAAAGTTCCAGATCAGGAGGTTATCAGACAAGGGATATGTCTTCTGGGCCAGATTCAGCAGATTGAACAAGGTCAAATTGTTGGATACAGTCACCTTGGCACCATAAACCTCATCGTTCGCCGCTATTTCTGTTATACGGGCAGTGGCTTCCCCCTCATCAACTCGGTTAGCAGCCATCTCTGATTTTTCGGCAGTTGGGCGAAATCAGGATGTAGTGCGCGGAATCAGAGAGTTTTGCACGAAATCTGAAGGAGTTGCGCGAAATCCTAGAGATGAGTGCGCAACCGGCATGCGAAGCGCAGAAGATCCCGAATAGGCGCGAAATCACGGCCGAATTTCAGAGAGAATTAAGCGCTGCCAGAGCGTTTTTACGCGTAGCTGCGGAAGCAATTTCGCGCATGAGAGCGAGGAGCTTATCACGTGGAAAAAGCGGAAGTACGGATATAAGACCCAGTACCCCTTTTTATAGGTGAGTCCAGAGTTCCACGCCGCGCGGAAAGAGGATTCTGCGTGCGTCCGTAGTTTTGCGCGCCCCATCGTAATTTTGCGCGCAACTTGACCAGGAGACTCAGCACTTCGGTGTTTCGGAGTTTCCCTTGGAATCCAATCGTTGCGACATCTCGCTGATCCCATTCCAAGGGGGGGGGGATTTTAGATGCCAAAAAAGACCGTAACTCTCGGAGGAAGTTTCGAAATGACGATGCAAAGTCATATTCGGAATCAGAGGCCCAATCCAGAGGCCCGTGATGTGGTGCGCGAAATAAAGGAGGATCCTTGCAACAAATTGTTCTGCGCGTGTAGTATCCCCGGGTTTCGCGGAATCGAGCCGTTGAGGCGCACAATCTTTGCATGCCCCAGTTCTACGCGGTGAGTTTTTGCACGCCGGCGGTTCCCAGCGCGGAAGAGTTCGCGTGCCGCCAGGATTCTGCGCCGGATTTCGGCTATAAATAGAAGGTGACCCAGAATGGTTTGGGGGTTGAGGAATTCGAAGCGACTCCCGTGCGTGCAATTCGGCTCCCCCCGCGCGCATGATGATTGCCAGGTAATCCCTCATTTCGCGCCACCTTGCCCCGGAGTTCTCCTTTGCGTGCAACGCCACTGGCTTAAGTGAATTTTCCCCCTTCCCCGGGTTCCAGCCTTGCGCGCAATCCATGTCTCATGTGCGCAATACCCTGTCATGCGTGCAAAACCCTGCGCGTAATTCCCTCTTCGCGCGGAATTCCCTTGCTCCAATTGAGGGTCGTCCCGGTGTTTTGAGCGCAAACCTTCTTTTTTGGGCGCAAAGCCCAGGACCGTTCACCTTGACGCCCCTTGGCAGCCCCTCTGCACTGGAACCTGATGTCTCTCCTGCCGGGCATGCGCGCCATGCGTTGTTTTCCCGTACGGCCTTCAAGGCTCTTTCGCAGTAACCTCAAGGTCCCTTGGTCCATGATTCCCGTCGCGTTGCTTTTCCTTATGCTTCTCCACATAGGCACGCTAACGGCTATTGCTTCTTCGCATAGCCGCGCTAACGTGGACCCCTCGGTGGTTTGCCCTGCGGCCCCCCTTTATCATGGCCTTGCCGATGCATTCCTTACCACAAGGGCTAGAGGGAGATGGGCATGTAAGCCCTAGGGGTGTGGAGTGAACCCACCTCATCCAAGCTGTAGGACATTAAACTGCTAAGCACCTCGTCCTTAACACATGACATTAAACTGTGGTCCGACCCCGTGCTTCGCACGCAGGGTCCCCCTAGCTCGGACATTTTTTTACACCCACTCGTCTCCACGGGAATGAACTCTTTCTCACATGGAATGTGATCCTCCTTGTCGGAGTGGCGTTTGTCTGCGGGGGAAGGTCCTCCTCAGAGCATAATCCCCTAGCCTCTCTTATGGATGATTGCACCCATGAATCTCTATACTTCCCCCTGCCAAGGCCAGTGGAGTCCCATTCCCACTGCGCTTTGTCACACCACGGGTCTCCACCCTGGAGTAAGCCCAGACACGAAGGGCCGCTAACCACGCGTAAGACCCTGTTTCCTCTTTGGTCCGCTCAACGCATAAGCCCCATTCCACTTCTCATGGATGAACCATTCGCGACGTGATCGTCTGGTCCCTGCTGCCTCTTGTTTCCCACACCGAGCATGACTCATGTGGGCTTAGAGCGCGCATTGACCATGACATCCTCCTATGGGCCGCCTCAGAGCGTAAGCCCCATGCCAGCGAACTATGTGGACTTTGATCTGTGCTAGTGCATGGTACGTAGGAAGCCTCTACGAGGTTCAAGCCCACCACCCGGTTGTTCCGACCTCTTCACGTCGGTTCAGCAGCCACCATGGGCCGCCTCAGAGTGTAAGCCCCATAGCCACCATGGGCCGCCTCGGAATGTAAGCCCCAAATTCCTCATCCCTCATGATGTTAAACTGCATGCCCTCGTCCCGCATGACGTTAAACTGTATTCCCCCTCTTGGGTCGTCTCAGAACGTAAGCCCCATGTCTCACTCCACCATTAATCCTGATTCTTACCTGGGCCGCCACATCCCGGTGAGATCATGCCACCCCATCCCACTTCATAGCATCTGGGAAGCCACCCACGTGCTGGCCCCAACATCTATGTTCCCCCTAGGGGCCCTTCAACACAGTCCGTCCCCGAAAGATGTTAAACTCGCGGCCTACCTCGTGTTAAACATGAGATGCCTGAGGAAAACCTTAGAAGACACGCCCTTGGCATAGCCATCTCTACAAGACCTTAAACTCGTGACATACCCCATGTTAAACATGGGATGCTAAGAAAAACCTCAGATAGTACATATTCCCCGCATTTGATGTGGGATGCCTCGGGCTTCCGCGCCCTCGAGAAGCCCTGTGATAGGGGACCAAGGACAGACATGCCAATGATGCCCCAACGTGACCATTCTCCTCACCGAAGGTTGCTACCCCGACAATACCCCTTGGATCGTCTCGACGGAAGCACCGTAATTAACTGGCGTCGATGTAGATATGGCAGCAGGAATGAGATTCACGAGCACGTCTTAAATCTATGATGGAGACCCGGACTAGGTGATGAGCTCCGAGGAGGAATCCACGGAATGAATAACTGACATCCCATTATCCCAGTTTTGATTAAGGAGAAGATGTCCATGAACAAGGAACAGATGCCTCCCGCCTTTGGAAAGCGGGAATGCGGGGTAACAAGCAGTGCGCCCTCCCCACAAACGGATGTGCACGCCCCGACGAAAGCAGTAGAGAAACAACAATATATAAATAAATACTTTGGTCTGAATAAAGTTTCAGGTTCAAATGGATTGGTATATTTATTGCGCATAAACCTTTATAGTTTTAATCCACACAGTTTTAATTCTATCATGTGTTATTATATCTGCAAACCCGATTATACACTTAGTATATAATCATATACATATATTTATATAAACAAATTTATGTGACTCAAACCAAATCTATTTTATGAATTGTATATTATGATTTCAAAACCCTTAAATAATGTTTTGATATAATAAATAATGAAAGTATGTAAGATAAAATTGTTTGATCTTGATAATTAAAAAATTTGTAAGGAATAAATTTATTTATTATTATGTTTTATTTACAGAAATGAAATTATTCTCTCCATTTTGTCCTACTGAAAATAAATTTGGAAGATTATATAAATTTTATTTTTCAAATTTAAAGTCAAGACAAACATATATATTTTCATGAATATAAGTATGCAGACACATGATTATCCTCTCCATTCATATAAATTTATATGTATTTGATTATACACTCGATGACTATTTACATCGATGTAATATAAGTGGGTGTGACATATACATATTATATATATATATATACATATGGATATTTGTATGAACCTATAAGCTTAAATAATAATCGGAAATATCTTGGCCTAAAATAATCTTCGGTGGTTAAATTATGTTTTTGATATGTTTAATTAAACATATGAATTACATAAAAAAATGTAGTGTTGAAAATCAATTGGCCTTATATGCCATGAAATAAAAGGCAAGTCCACTTAATAAGATGTGACCATTTATCATCACATGCTTTGTGTAAAAATGACTTATGTCTTAATTCAAACATAGTAATTTTAAAATATAAATGTTCATTTCCACTAACCAAGGATTTTGAAAACTATGGAACTATCATTTTATGTTGTAACACCATCAAATCCTTACTTGTGTGTTTTAAATTAATATCACATGTACAATGAATTTTTAATTTTTATGAATGTTGTTGGAAATATTATTACGTAAATAATAACTAACATATTATGATTTATCCCAATGTCATTTCCATTTATCAGCGCATGATTTGAACATGAATAATACATATTCGATGTTATAAACATGCAATGTAATGCATTGTATGTTTATAGAAGCAGATGTAATGATATTAATTTATGTGATAAATAAAACTCTTTTATTATTCATCAATTATGATAATTAATTGAGAATATATTTATTTTGAGTGGTATGGGACACCCCATATAAAATACATGGAATTAGGTTTTCAAAGTGGTATGGGACACATTAGATACATGACATTATTAATCATAAGAGGAATGTATTGGACTAGTATGTTCCGGGTTGGGGATTAGTAAAAGTAAGCCCTCTGGGTTGGGGTGCGGTTACAGAAGACCCTTCGGGTTGGAGTCGGGTTACAGAGGCTCACCAGGATGGAGTCCGATTATAGATGCTCTTCAGGCAGGGGTCCGGTTTCTGTTAGCCCCTATGTCTTGGCCGAGGCCTTGACACAGAAATTAAAGTCCGGCATTATACATTCCCTCTTTATGTATATGATAATTAATTAACCGAATGGATATTCAACTAGTAGAATATTTATGGTTAAGAGCCAATACAAATAAGTATCATAAAAGTAAAAGCTTAGGGCCTGAAATATTTTTATCACTCAGTGATTTTAGAATTCTATGAATGAAACCGAAGATATTACCTTTATCCGCTACTCGGATAATTCATTACACATAGCTGTTTAATTTGTGTTTACGTTTTCTTTTGTCATACATGTTTTGAATTTTTATTATTCATTACTCTTATCCTGCATTTCTATTTTTGAATCATGTATCCATGTAATTATTATAGCATTTATTTAGTTAAACACTTTTATTAAGACTTGATACATGTGTTATAGCTTTTCTTTCAGAAAAATGTTTTATGGAATGTTTAAAAAAAAATAAAAATATATATTGGTTTATTGTAAAACCCCTTACTTGGATGTTGTATGCTCACCCTATGTTATTGAAATAGATTTTTCAGGTAATAGCTTTTATCAGATGAAACATTTCAGAAGTGGTTGGTTTCTCAGAGCCTGAACTAAATTTGATATTCTATATGGCACTGACTCTGGGTATTCAGGAGCTGGGGCGTGACATAATTTCTTTCATGGAACCATTGGATCCACCCCTTCCATGTATTGTTTTCATTAACGAGGCCATGGTGGAGCGGTGGACTTCCACGCAAAAAATATATCCGAAAACGTTTTTCCATTTTCTAACATTGATTCCTTTTTATTTTTTCATATTCTTAAGTAATTTTTCCTTCAATGTTTCCTTATATTTAATTTTATTTTTTTAAAATGTTTGAATGTATCTTTTTCTTATATGGAGAATTTTCAGGACATAATAAATTCCCTCTATTGGAATAGGATCTGATTGAGATGAAGAGGAAAAAATTCTAATATAGAAAGTGATCCTAATTTGAAATTGTTTTTGAAACACTAGAGGAATCGTTGGATGGGACCATAGATATATATATAGGGCCCAAGAAAAAAATCATTGTGTTTTCCAGTGACTTCAGTGCTCTCATGGATCCTCAACATCATATGATTTCCATGTACTACCTCTGTTGCGGATGTCTCCACCCAGAAATGGGTACATTGAACCTACAAAATAAAATCCATAGAACATAAAATGTGAGCCTTGTCATCCTTGTAGAGGATAATTCTTCTTAGATGGATCATTAAATGATATTTTTCTTCATTGGAAATCAGTTTTCCAGATAGAATTCCATGAATCGATTGTTCGCTGGATACTTGTTTCCAAAAACAGTCAATATGTTGACCATCATTACAATCCTTATTAATTTTGTGAGAGGCTTCCTTTCTTCCTATCCTTTGAGGAAATAATAATGGATCTACATCTCGCATCATTGAATATTACCAGAACAATAATTTACATGGTTGAGAATGTGGAAAATGATCTCATGTCTTGTGTCATCCCTTGGGAGAGTACAATGAAAGATATTCTTCCACTAAAATATATGAACTACAAACTATTTGGTCAATTTTCACATTATAATTTCAAACTACATGATGAAGGTCCACTTTCACTTGATGAATTAAACATCATTAACATTCATCTCAACATATCTTGAAGGTGATATTGAGAAAATGTTTTTACCATGGGGGATATCATAGTTGATTTAGTCCAGGAAATCATATTCATCGTAAATGGATCTAATAGGATAAAAAGTAATCGACATAGTCATAATACATACCTAGAATCTATAATTTATGATTATTATCCCATAATCAAAATTTCTTGACGTAATCCCAATGGAGGATGGTGCACCGATTGGGATATTCAGTTTGGAGGGTACTTCATTGATGAATGGGATTGGGAATTATACGTACATGAATAGTATTTGGAATTCCATGAGTATTTTGAGGCTATTAAATTTTATTAGGTAGATTGGGATTCTCAATTCGTAATTTATTCATTGAGTGAGATAGTGACTAAACTGGTTATTCATGGGTGATCATGAACTAGAACCTTTTAGTTGTTACATTGTGATGTGGAAATTATATTTTATGATATCAACCAGGTAGGATGAATTCCCATTATTTTTAATATGTACAATGAATTATTACTGAAGACCAATACATGGGATAATATCGGGTAACTTTCCCCATTGATGAGAGAGCTATTGGTTACAACCATGTTTTTTATTGGTCAACCCTTCCATGCTCACTCCTGTATTCTATTTGATGTTTGGATTAAATAGTTTTTGTATGTGAACGAACAATGACAAAAATTCCACCATAACTGGATGTATCCAACCCAAAAGTCATGATTACATTTAATATCATATTGTTCTACACTTCTGGAAGGCCAATACATGTCATAAGATTACGGGGTTCTATAAATCATATCATATGATCTTAGACTAGGGATTTCAGATCAACGTTCTATAGTGGATAGAATTTTACTTCAAATGACGTATATAGTGGTGTCATAGTACGCATCTTGATGATGGAAGAAACATTAGAATAAGGATATACTATCCATTCAGACATCCACACCCTTGCCCATATTTATGAATTACTAGGGGAGATACTAGAAGGAATATATCCAAATCATCTTAGATGTCCATTCATATTTTTTACGGATAGTTCGAATATCATTTTACTTTATATGATTATCCGCATACTATAATGGTTCCTCATTCTTATTTCCATATGGGCCTACTCAATATTTTCATTGTTCATCCCAATTCATTGAGTGTAGACATCATAATGGAATTTTTGAGTGAGTTTTCTCTTTTTCCTTTTCTTCCTTACCCCGTACCTCATGGAACAATCGAAGATGACGGGATGGGCTATTTAGAAGAACATTCCTATACCATTGTGCTACAAGACATAATCATTACCACTTGAATAAATAGAGTAACCATTCTAAACCTTATACTATTTATAGAATTTCTTGTAAATTGGGATGCTTGTAGAAAATACAATTTCTCCAAGTTACATAGTTTAAAAAAATCTCATCCAATAATCCCTAACCGATTATGGATTATGATAATGTTTTAAGACATAAATATGCATGTCCTTTTTCCACCCTCAACGAATCAAACATACTTATCATGGAAGTATGCTCAATTATGGGTGGTTTCCTATCAATGTAGTGTATTGGAATGGTTACTTAATTCAGCTAAGAGGGCATTGGATATTCCTAGTTCTATGATAGCTACACCATCCTCATGAATTCCTACAATAACTTGGTGTTTTTTCTCTATTTAATTCATTTGGAGGGGACTTCATATGCACACCCTATTTTTATATATATTGATTCAGACATTATATCTTTAACAAATTCATTGTTTGGTCTTGCTGACTCCAACCCATGTAGAACATCACAGAGAATTCATGAAATTACAGTCTACCACATGTGCTAAAATCATAGATTAAATAACCTACTGAGAGGGAATGTTATCCTATTTGGGTAACTCAACCGAGGGTGACTACATCTCACATGATTGTACTTCTCGATTATATACCCATTATACTATTTGGAAAACCCTAGTTTCCAATTCTATTTGGGGTCACTGGGATATGTGAACATTGGAATTGAATCATATTTGTACAATCATTATAGAAAATCCATTTTAATAATTTTTTGATTAGGTGGACACCCTTAGATGATTGTTAATTGACATGGGCACAGGAAGCTTCAACTATCTACACATTCACCATCACGTATACCAAATCATTGTATCCCTATAGGATATAGCTACTCAACAAGGAAACTGTGTTTAGATCAACGACTCCCATCATCCTGAAGAATCTTTTTTTTAATTTTCTAAGGTGTTGCACCACACAGTGGATGAGGAAATAATTTATTAATACCAAATTATTTCCCAAATAAAAGAGTTGTGGGAGTGAGAGGATCATGTTTCAAGGATTATTTCACAACTTCAATAAAAAATTTCAAATTTTTAGGTCCATAAACATATATGATTAGATCTCTGTTTCATTGTTAAACATGAGCATCTAGTAGTTGAAGATGAAGTTGAACATATTGTTTCATTATATCCATCTCTTGGTAGCCCAGGCTATATGGTGGTCAATTTTATGGTCCATGAATAATGGGAATCATTTTAATCATTTTATTTTTTTCTATTCCTCCCTCTATTTTTTTGTAAACATTAGGTGGAGGATTCATGGTGTGGATTTTACATCATTATTACTTAACGGGATGATTTTTTTTCTTCAATACATTTCATTTTATCTTACTCCTCAATAAGAATGAATAATAATTGGCCACTCATTGAATGATAATCATCACTTCATATTGTTTTATATCATGAAATGGGAGAATCAAGTTCAAAAAATTATATGATATGTTAAATTTTTCCTGAATCTAGGGTTCTAATGAGAATATTTTTTCCAGGTTTTCATGAATAAACCATAAAACATTGTGTCTTTTCTTTTATTACCCTAATGTTGTATAAACCTAATTTTTTATAGAGTTAGCTGGTATAACATGGATTTTTATTATTCCACCCAATGTGGGTTTTCAACCAAACAAGATATTTTATCTATTTTGTTTCTCAAATTGCATGATTTTTGTCCAATACCATTCCTGGAATACATTTGTTGAGTTGGAACCCAAATGTTTTTTTGGGATCCCTTTGCGTTGTTTCATCCTAGTGAGTTTTTTGTATATTTTTATGGGAAGTTTAGAGTCATGATAAATAGTATAACATTACAACTACTTTAGGTCAATCAACTTTATCCATGAAATTCATGGCAAGGGATACAAATAGGACTAATTCATTGAGGATATCCTAATGTTTTTTAGATATGAATTAAGGATTTTCATGACCCATATTTGTGATTAATGGATACAGGAAATGATATGTGGCATGGAACACATTGAGGCATACCGAGGAAGAAGAAGTCTCTCATGGGGATGAATTTTCCTTATGTTTATTAGAATTTTGTGGGTAGATTATTCAAATCTGAATTGAGAATATTATACATAGTCATGAAATGGAGTACTCGGTATAATGAACATCCATTTTAGATGTCCAATAAAATTTATGGGAATTAGGATATCTCTAACCATAAGTGATGTCTTTTTAGAGCAATGGTGTCTGAAATGTGTGATAGAATTGTTATTTAATATTTGGATGATGAACCTCTCCCACAATAATTTTACTTGAATATTGGATGGCTAAATAATGTTGAATTATAATGTCATCAAATTTGGAAATTTAAGACTTACAATTTAATGTCATTTGTGTGACCAAGGGGGTAAATTATTCTCCATTTTCGTGGTAGTATACTCATGAATGTTCTATCACATATAAGAATTAAATGGGAGAAAATTTGTAAATGGTTATCTAGGGGGATCAGAAAACATTGAGTGAGGAAGTATATAAATTTCATAGTGGTGTATAGAGGTGTGAAAATCCTCTCTTGAGGAAGAATTTCCCATTGGTTGATAGAATTTGTTTTGTGGGAAACATATGGAGTTCAATTGGGGTATATTGTGAATTGTGAAATAATGGTTCACTCAGGATACTGACCATCAAATTCTGATGTCCAAGGATTGTTAAAATAATTCATTTTTTTCAGTACATATAGAATGGTTTGTGAAACCAGTGCACCTGAACAAGAAAGGTCCATTTCAAGAAAAAATTTCCCAATAATAGGTAGATACATTCTCTAAATACATGTGTGATGAGGTTGCCTATGCAGGTTTGATTCATTCACCGGAAAATAGGGGTTAAATTTTTTCATGTCTAGAACTAAGATATGGGACTCATGTGTCACTACCTATCCTATGATAATAGGAATCAGGATAGAAGTATATATTTTATTGTTTCTCTATATGTACATATGGTTCACACATTGGGATAGGGTCTTTTCTTCTTTTATTCATGCTCACCAATGTCTTGGGACTCATATTGGACTTCTTTATGAAGATTAGTATAATGCATAGGAACATGGTATGAGAAATTCATTGTTGTCTCTAGAAAATTCATTCCCAGATCTGAACCATATGTCAGGATGTTCTGTATTCAATTTCAATTGCGGTGGGGACCATGGATGAAGATTGGGTACCATCATCATGTAGTTTTAATGTCATGTGATTTGTACATTGATATGAAATCCCTAATTAACTAGAGTATAACTCGGATGAGATGTCCTACCATTCCTAATATATGATGGGGATATAGAGCATAAACAATGGTTATTGGGGTTCTTGGATCCGGTAGAAATGATATTGGGGTGGAATACACTAGGGTCTATAATGGTAGGAAAATCCTCTTAGGGGGATGAATTTTCCTTTTGTTGTCATTCCTTTAGTTGGAAAAATATGTAGAGCCACTAAGGAATATTTTTTATAGTGAAAAATGATTTTCTCAGGACCTCAAACATCCATTTTTAATTGATGGGGAGGTTTATAGAGATCCAATGATTCATAGGGAACAATGAATGAAAAATGGAAATATTATGTCTAGATATATTAAAAACATTCAAATAATGATTACCCATGGAGTTGGTAATTTCCTAAATCGATCCCACTCGTATGTAGGGGTGGTTGATTCTGTTGTTACCGTTGGACCTGATTTTGATGATATTGGTGTAAGTTTGTTGGTTTTGATAATAGAAATCATGATACATGTAGTTCTTGAAATCAATATCCCATAATATGTACAGTCCACATGTAGGGATAAGGTAATATTTATTATATTTTTCTCTCTAGGGATGTATAGGCACAAGATTTATCATCCAAGAATCTCGAAATATCCTACACATTCATGAATCTATCCAAACATAGTTCTTGTAGTATCATTCAGTTTAGTGTGTTGCGGTTTCCACTTTAGGTTGCATAATGTGTAGAGTGAAACCCTAATGTGCCTTTTAAGTTCCTTCTATTAAAACCAAACCATTATGGACTGATTTTACATGGATTTTTGGGGAATCTCCATCTAAGGCCCTTAATCCCATGTGATCTATTCAAGATGTGATAAAATGGGTTGTAAATGGGTTAATCTAATACATAGGGCTAGCTTAACCAAGGATATAAGTATTTTATATTTTATCTGAAATGACATATCGAGTTACAAAAATATGTTTTTGTGTAGTTTAATGTCATACAAAAAGAATAATTTTATCATGAAATGTAAATTCATTCAATTATGAAATTTTTGTACAGTTTAGTTTCTTTTAGAATGGATGTAGATTCGATGAATTTTATTTTCATACAGAAAGGATAGAGATGTATGGATTTTTATTATTGTGCATTGAGGATATAGATGAATCAATTTAAAAGAGGGGGAATATTCTTAATCTTGAAATATTCTTGAAAAATATCACTTTTTTAGGAGTCCCCAACATTGAATTAGTTTTTATGTATAGGATCGTGCATTGTTATGTGTTCTACGACTGGGATCGGGTCATAAGATCCCACTATCACCACGTAACCATTGTTTGGGAATCAAGACACATTTAGTTATATATACAAAGAACCCTACTTAGGTATAGCTCATATGTGTGGGGGAATATTTTAAATTTTTGGTTGATGGACTAGGATGAATGTATGGGAGTTACTACATATCCTGTGTGGACAATAATTAAAACATACATATTTCTGTAGCATGAAATGGTGGGTGACATATTCTGGTGGCAATGTCCTCTCAGGTGATAAATATATGATGTCGTGCAGTATAACATCATATTGTGAGGACATTTGGAAAGAAGTTTAATGTCATACAACTATAAAAATATGGTCATGATGTTTAATGTATTGTGGGAAGGACATTTAAAGGACATTTTAATGTAATTTGGTGTGGGAGAATTTATAATTATGCTATGAGTATGTAGAGAATAATCGGGCTAAGATATTCTAGAATGCCTCAAAAATGAGTGTGAAGTAAAGTGTAAACCATGACTCTAGGGGTTCTTAGATGAAAAGACATGATGTAGGTAATAAAATCTATTGGGGGCATATAAAGGTATAAAACGCTTTTACGAATGATGAATTTGTATTTTTTGACAGCCACTTTTTTGTGGGAATCTTATGCACAACCGCCAAGTCATAAAGTACATAGTCAAGAAAAGGTGTCCTCAAGACACTGACCATCCATTTCTAATGGTTGAGACTGTTTATGAGGATTTGAAGTTTCTCATGGTACAGATTTTGATAAATTTAAAATATGTGTCTAGAAATGTTAGAAACATTCTTCTCATGAATTTCTATGCAGTATTGACCATCCCTACATATGTCTATCTCATACATGGGGTTGGCACTCTTGTTTCTTTGGTGGATCCCTAAATGTGGAACTCAAACATGATGTATCCTATGTAGATCATATATTTTTTACATGAGATGGTAAAATTTATTTTTTATAATTTTATGTGGAATGAAAAAAATTCATAGGCATCACTACATTCCTTATTCAAAAGAAAATGAAGACAAACAATGTTCTTGAAGTCACTCATTGGTGTAACCGATGCATAGGGAATAGAATTTTTTGTTTTTCTGTTGGTTGAGGTGGGTATACCCGGATGTGAATAATAGGTGACACTACATATCCTGTGTGGATAGGATTCAATAAATTAATTGTTCAATAATATTTTATGGTGGATGGACAATAATAAAGGCAGTGTCTTCTTAGGTGATAACATTTTTTGTTAAGTATTTTAACATCAGGTAGTCGAGATGATTTGTCCATGTGGTTTAGTATTACATTGTGAAACAATTGAGTATACATGTTACAATGATTGGGTGTATAGTGGAGACTATATAATCCAACATGAATGAGAGACTAGGTGGACCTACACCACACCATAAAGTCTATAAGGGAGCACAAGACTAGGTGCCAAAATGTTTAATAAACTCGTGTTGGGACTGAGATAATAAAGTTGGAATTGATACATACTCCATTTGGATTTTAATAATAAAATATGTAGCTCATTAAAATGAAATTTTATATAACCAATTCTAGGGGTGATTCTCTTGTAGGTGAGGACACCCTGATGGTGCGATGAAGTTTATCATTGTACAACATAGACCTTGGTATCATAGTTTAAAATACATGTTGTGGGGATGGTTGGAGGATATTTCCAATATGAGGTTAAAATCCTATATAATATGAATTAATGTGAAAAGGATCTACAAACCACTATTCTACATCACACGCTCCAGAAGGAATCCAATGCCAAGGGGTTAATGGTTTAATGAATTTATTTTTGTTCTCAAAAAAATAATGTCTCAGCATCACTATGTATACCATGTAAACAAGTATAAATCCATACATAATTCTAAAAACCTATTCAGTTTAACATCATGTGGTGTGGAAATAGGTGACCAAACGAGAATACGGGGTGTTCTGTGGCTAGGCCTGGCATATGGAGTCTATATGTCACTATGTATCCCAAATGGATGGGAATCACGTAACACATTTTTATTGATAGGGATTCTACCTGAACGTCTAATCCATATATTGATGAGGGAATTACTTTTTTCGTCAATTTTTTTTGGGAACAAGAAAAATGGTTTGGGTGTCTCTACATATCTCATTGAAATGAGAATCAAGACATTCTTAGTTATGGAATGAAACCTCCCAGCATTACTTTTTCCCATACGCTTGGAAAGGGGATTTTTTTCATTATTGATGGTTGATGGACCTAGGATATGATCTTCTAGAATCACTACCAATTATACAATTCTAGAAATATAGTTGAACATATTTCATAATGATGATTTCATCATAGTTCTGATCCATGTGTAAAGAGAAAGGTTATTTTGTAACCATTCTATTGGGCAGAGAGATCAAAATATAAAATAATGTCATGTATACACATCCTTCGTGAATATTAATCAATTTTTAAATAGTTTTTCATATGGTATGGTGGATTAATAATACTAATGGAAGTTTAATCTTGTGTGAGAAAATTATTTTTCTATGCATTTCATCTTCATGCAGTGAGGACATTTATCGTGTAGTTTAGTGTGTTGTGATCATTAAAATAGATGCAAATTTTAACCCTATGTTGTGGGAAAAAACTACATAAAATTTAACATCATGTGGTTAGGATTCTGTATGCATTGTAGTTGATTATCGTACAACTAAAAAATTAAATCATACTATTTTACTTCATGTGATAAGGATGTTGCATCCTTTGGAAACATGAAATACTTCTTCAAGATTCTAAAATTGGTATGATCTGTAATATGTTGTATATCCCCTAAAATTAAGGAATATATCCCATTGTAATATAACTTTTTTATTACATACAGTCAATTCTATATTGGGTCCAATTTTGGTGGTTTATTTTAGAGTATTATCAATGTTTTATGGACCTAAAATATTTTTTATTTGTGGAAATACTGATGTTGAACCTCTTTGATGAGGGTTCCATAAATCCATTTTTGGTCAACCTCTATATGATGTTGGGTATGAAACCTATTTTCATCGATTCACTAGAATTATTGTAGGAAATTATAGGATTTATTATATATGGATAATTGATAAGATATTTCCATATGGAGGGAGGGAAATTGAACATCGATGGGTATCACCATCTCTATCCAATATAATAATGAGTATGGGGTTTCCTGTGTGGTGGTTTAGTTCATTGTATGGTATCCCCACATGGAATGAAATAACATGGTTGGACATGACATTTATTCCTTATCTACCACATTTTGTAGTATTTTGGATAGGGTATTGTTGAGGACCTCTATCTTTCCTCTGGTTATTTCATGATAGTGGGAGGAAAAGTTGTTCCTGAGATCATATTCTTGATAAGGTTTTCCATCTTAATATAATATAAATTTGAAGCATTGTAATTTAGTATAGTGTGAGGGATAAATAATATGGTGATTTCTTTTCTATTGTAATTCTTAAAATGAATCGTTACCCAACTTCTTTGAGGGGTATGACGTATTCCCATTTAAAAAGATGTCGATTATTGTGAGAATATACATGAATTGTTTGGATGATACAAGAGGATATAGTCTCACAATGTTCATTCCCTATATGGATCATTCATAGGATTACTTGTATGTCTAGAGAAACATCAGCGGTTGATCAATGAAATTTTCATTTATTTGGAAGGAATGACACTTTATGGTGAAGGTAGTGTAGTCATGTATCATAGAGGGGCAGTTATATACTCACCTTTGAATTTAATGGGAATTTGTGGATCCTTATTAATGTTCACAAAATTAACCATTGTGAACATCCTTCATGACAACATACATCTCTTATCCATCAACGCACCTGAGAAGGACCCCATCAAGGTTCTTCTTATTGAGTACCTTTTTCATATTTATGTCTTCATACTGAAAAAAATAATTTCTCATCTCTGTATTTTTTCACATTCAGCACTATCTAGCGGGATTTAACATTTTGGAGATATTCCAAAATGGGTGTCATTGATCCAGTGGTTGGACCATACAGATCAAGGATGGGTCTAATCTTGTTGATTTCATATGTGTTGGCCTGGACAAAGGGAAACTCCATCTGGTGGTGTACAATGCTGAAGACTGTTTGTTCCCTATCAACATCTTCAAAAGTTTTGGATTTATTTTCTAATGTATTAGCCAAGTAATTAGGTTATTGGGGGACATGAGTTAGTTTTTTATCTTATGTGATTTAGCCCATCAATTCATAGACAAGATCAAATAGAGGGATCGATTCTTCCTTTTTGATTTCATAGTCACTGTTAATCAATTTTATGACCACTTCTGAATCACCTATTAGCTTCAATTATGTTAATTGTACATGATGTTCTAGTGATAGTCTTACTATGAGAGTTTGATATTCATATTCATTTCTTGTGCACCCCTATCACTATTTAATGAATAATCCAAGACCTACATTTCATCAAATATGAGCATGACTCCCAACCCCACATTATTGAGAATGGGTTATTCTATAAATTATTCAGTCTGGATTCTATATACGCCATCAAAATAAGTATCCCGTGAATAAGGATAATTATGAATAGGGAAAACCACATCATTAGGTAGTTCAACATCTAAACAATTCATTTCTTCTGAGAGGTTCCTACTAAAAAAATCATTAATTTCATAGTTTTTTACATATTTCTATGAAACGAACTGTATTTCAAACAATGGTAGGATGACCACCCATTGTGATAAGAGTCCATTCAACATTGAATGAAAAATAATATATTTTATAATATTTCTATGTCAGATCAAATGAACTACACGGTGATGCAGATACTGGCTCAGCTTCTACCCAACAAATTATTGTCTAAAATCTCTTTCCAAAATTTTAAAACTGATTCCTAACCTCGATAATGATTTTGTTGTGATAATAAAGGGTGTTTTCACTTATTCCATAATTATTTACTATAATGTGGGATCCTTGTGATCACTCCAAGGTAGTGACATACAAAATTAGTGGTATTCCATTGGCTAGATAACTTATCACTTGCTTACTTAAGAGATATTTAATGTGATAGTCAAATGCTTCTATACAATCATCAGGACAATGATATAAAACACCATTTCTCATGAATCTAGTAAAGGTAATAACTTGTATTTATCATTGGCTATGAATCATCACATTTAGTACAAGTTTCCTCTATTTCATCAATACTCAGTTATGTTTTGAAAAGGTGACATGCCAATGATATAATTTTTCTTCCCTGGGTTATCATCGATTCCATGAAGGTATATGAAGAATCTGAGTCATTTAAAAATGGTAGCACTGAAAATAGTTTTCCTGAGGTTTATTTTCAGAATATGTTATTACAGTTTATTGAAGAATATTTTACTATCTTATAGGTTGTATGATCATTTTTTCGATTTAACAACCAAGTAACCAACATGGAATTTAGTTATCATTCCCAAGAAGGGTTTGAGGATGTGATTTAGGGTATGCTAAATTGTGGCACAAACAAGAATCAGAATAAAGGTAATTAACATATAGAAAAATAACCGTGGGGGACCAAAATGTAGTGTCTTTTTCATCTTCTCAAGCCATTTAGATTTGGTTGTATCTTGAATAGTCATCCAAGATGGAGATAGCATGTTATATGTTAGTTGAATCGGTAATCAATTCTTTGATAGGGACCCAGAAATGATCTTTTAGATAGTGTCAATTGAGAACACTTAAATTGATGTAGACATTAATTTTGTCATTATTTTTATGGGGACTATATTGGCCAGTGAGATGGGATATTGAACCTCTTAAATAAGTTTATCTTTGATGATCTAGTCATATTTAGCCTCTATTTTTTAATCGTGTTCCTGGTGCAACCTTTTGGCCAGTTATTTGTAGCCCTTATGGTCCTTTGGTTGGCCCAGGTGGTCAGTTTCCACCTTGGGATAGAGGCCAGACATTTCTATGTAGATCCAGCTGAATATATCTCGATGATACCTTATTAAATGTGTATATATCTCTTGATCATCAAAATACATTTCCACAATGATCAATGTGGGTCATAGATCATCCTTGATTACCATATTAATTATATTGAGTTCATATATAGTTTTAGAAACTCTTTTCTCAAATGGCAGATGGGAGTCTCTAATATATTCTTACTCATCCTATTCTCCTTCCAAATCTTCAAATTAATCATATTTATATAATGGGGAGGCATTTTTGAGGATGATTTCATTACAATTGAGAGAGGATTAGATACATTGGAATTTGAAAGACATAGTGACTTCCTCTAATCCAGTAACCAGTTGGGGATCTCTTTGAATTTTTAGAGAGGATTGGGAAAGGGAAGAGGGTGTGTATTCACCCTTTTTGGGTGATGAGATGACCCTTTATACATCCATGAGTGAGGAAGAATTTTCCTAGAGTTATAAGAGTGTTTTATTAGAACCTCCATCTGGGATCTCCCAATTGTCTGGGGAATCATTTGAGCATGCAACACAAGTAGATTCAAAATTCATAACCAAAATCACAAAAGTTTATAAATTTGAGCTGTCCATTATGATGAACTTGAAAACTAGGTTAATAGGTAGAATATATTATTTTTCATGATTTAAAAATGGGACAGACGTAATAATTTCTTAACTGTTCGGTGTTCTGTACCATTCGATTCTATCAACCAAAAATTATATATCATTCCCCTAATATAATCATACATGGAAATAATGTGACTCATAAGATTCAAATGGGGCCTTATGGGTGAAAATTTCTTGATTCGTCCATTGGTTCACTAATTTACACATTTATGTTATGAGGAGGGGAATTAATTCTATTTTTCCTAACCGATCCTTCCAAACATGAATTTAATGGTCATTTTCTTCCGAACCACCATATGTTCTTTAGTCTTAAAAGAGGTAAAAAATTGTTTCTTGATCTTGATATGTCCAACTTACTTCAGTTAGATTTTTTATAGCCTTAAAATGTCATATAGGAATGGGTTAGCCTACTTTCATCACAACCCAACCAACATAGTGTTCATGTTTGGAGTATGTTAACTCCCAAACCATTTTCAGTGAATACAATCTGATCATCACCACCATTTATCATGTACAAAACGTTCAAGGGTAATAAGTTCCCTTGAATAATGATATTTCCTCCTAAATTGTGAAGGTGATTACCACATGATATTTCATGGGATCATTCACTATCCAATAGAATTCATCAGTGTCTACTTCAGCATTAATGTCCATGGGACATGGTAGAGCCTCTATGAGTTCTTCCCTGAGATCATTCGACAAATTATGGGCATCTAAGACAGATAGTTTGGCTGATATTTTTCCCAATTGATTCAAAATGTCAAATTTATGGTCTAAATTCCAATACTTACAAATAGTTTGATTATAATTAATATGAACTTTATGGTATTGAACATTGTAGGAAGATATATCGACGCTCGAGATAGGAGCTAGGGGAGATTCCTTTTTTGTGTGTTAGATTGGGAAGTTATGACCATACACCCAGGGTGATTAGAACCCAAATATTATTCAGATGGACACTACATAAAGATCGGCCCAGAGTGGCTTCAATCTATTGCAAGGAAATTTTATTTTTTATTAGGTATGATGAAATCCCATTATATGATTTTCTGCAACATGGACATTTTGGTCAGGGGTACCTCCTAAATTTTGGGTTCATCCCAGTTTTAATCTACCTTATTATCCTCTTATTCTACAACTGCTTTCTATTGTTCCTTGATCTCGTGTGGGGTTCTTGGGCTAATCACCATTTTCCTCTACGGATAAGGGATTCATTATGAGAAAGACATTAACAAAGCTAAAAATCAAGAACCTATTTTGATTCTTACTCTACATGACTTACTACATTTGGTGGTTCCTTTTAGCGGGATGGTGATCTTTCTTTCTGATCTAATGGCATAAAAACTAAGAGTGTTATGGATGATTTTTTACTTGAAAAAGTTTTTTCTTTCATTCACTAGGTCTCTACCTTTCTATTAAAACTACTTTTTAGAGGATTGTTGAGAATAGGATATCGGCCACATTACAGCGTTAACTCTTAAAGGAATGTTATGTTTATTTAACTTTACTCAGAGTATGAAATTATCTTGGTAGACAATTTTTTGATTCATATAGTGATAAACATTACACTACATTTTACTGAAAAATATTCTCTTCTCCTCCACATCATCAAGACCGATAGTGGAAGCATTTTACAACATTTTTGGGGGTGGTCCCAAAATGACATTCCAAGAGTGTATCATTTTCTATAGGATGTATTGTAATATGAAACTCTCCTAGTTGGTGTGTCCTAGAATCGGGTGGTAGAGAAAAAAATATCGTCGATCATAGGGATTGAATTCACTATCCCTCTTTGGCTCTAGAATAAGGAGCATGTTATAGTTAATAGTGTCTATAAAATTTTCACATACTTGATCATATCAGAAGGAGTTTGATTTCATACATTTTTTGTCAAATATATTTCTCCCAGGAACCCTATGCTCATCTTATCAATGAAGTGGTTGTTATGGATTCCCAATGGTTTCACGATTCATTGCAAGTCTTGGAGTTGTAGGTTAATGGAGTGTCTTATCATAAAAGAAGTTGCTTTAGCTCTTCCCACTCGGTTTCATGGTTCTGGTTGGGCTACATGAGTCTTGAACTTATTTCATTATAATGAATCCTATATTATTTTGAAAATGGAGGATAAATACCAAAAATCCAGTACTGTTTTCACATGGATGAGAGGTTTTTTAAGCTCATCACAGAGGTTATCAGTGCATATCATAATCATATCATCATAGGGAATTCGTTGGTTTGAAGATTAGTTTAGAAAATTCCATAATTTAATAATGTTTGAGACTCTACCATTCTACCATTGTTTTTAATTCATAAAACCACTCACTATTGTATTTTGTAGTGTTAAACTACTCTGGAAAAGGAAATATCGCTATAGATCCTCTCAACCAGTTATTAACTAGGATAGAAAACTAGTGTACCATAAAAAGATGTTGAGTCAATAAGGGTTCCTTATTAATTTTCCATTCCTTTATGTTTTTAAAATCACAAACACACTATTTAAAGGAAAATTTTATTTTCCATATGATTTATCTTATTACGGAAAATATTATTTCCCTAAGGATATTTTATCCTTACCATTGTTTTCATTTCTCATGTCATAGTTTCTTTATATATAACACATTTTATTTCTAAGTGTAAAATTTTCATTCACATCTATAACATTGGCATCCTATAAATACATAGATATAGAGTATTCTATTTTTAGGTTCTAAAAATAGGTTTCAAATTCTCTAAATTCAGGTTCTGAATTCATTAAAATTCAGACTCTGAATTCTCTAAAAATCAGACTCTAAATTCCTTATAATTCAGACTCTAAATTTCAATAAATTCAGAATCCAAATTTCTCAGAATTCAGACATAGAATTACTCTGAATTCAGACTCCAAATTCCACTGAAATTCAGACTCTAAAATATCTGAAATTTAGGATATGAATTCTCTAAAAATCCGAATCCGAATTCCTCTGAAATTCAGACTCTGAAGTCTCTAAAATTCAGATTCTGAACTCTCTAAATTTCAGACACTTAATTCTATGAATTTCAGACATGGAATTCTATGAAATTCAGACTCTAAATTCTCTGAAATTCAGGTTCTAGATTCTCTAAAATTCAGACTCCGATTTTTCTGAAAATTAGACTCTAAATTCTATGAAATTTAGACTCTAAATTTCTCAAAATTCCGACTCCAAATTTGTCAGAATTCAACTCCAATTTCCTCATAATTCAACTCCAACTTCTTCAGAATTCAGACACCAAATTCAAAGATTTCCAATTCCAAATTCAAAGGAATTCAGAATCTGAATTCTATAGAATTCTAATTCTGAATTCTATGAAAAACAGAATCCGAATATCCATGTAATATAGTCTTCATGTGTTTATTTTCTTAGACTCCAAACATTATTTTTCCCTTAGACTCCAGAATATTAGTTTTGGTTATGAAACCTTATTTTTCTCATACATATTATAGTTATGAAATGATTTTGTAAAATCTATTTCAAACAAACCATTGTATGAGTGACATCTGTACAGGTCCCTCCAAGATTCAATGAAAAATATGACAGTTGGAGGAGGGATCCGACCATTAGAGAAATGGATATAAAAAGTATCACATTTGAATGATCTCATAACATTGGTGAACATGTTGATCACTCTAGAGATTAGATGATGCTGAAGTGATCTCTAATGAGATATACCCTCTTTATTTGTGCGTACTTAACATCATGTTTAGATTTCTTCTTGCGACTCCAATTGTTGTTGTGTACAATCAAGGGATTTTGGGGATTGGAAAAAAGAGGTTCTGACTACCTTCATATTTTAGAATTTCCCTGGTTTTGAAGAAAGAGGTGCCAACTATGGTAAAGTATGTTGACTTCCTTGGTTAGGAAGACAGAGGTGTCGACTACCTTGACGTTTGATGGTTTGTGTGGATAGTAAGACATATTCTGATATTCCTATCGAGGGAATACCCTAGGTGTGGGTAATACATAATATTTGAAAGTATAAATCAAGGGACATTTATACAAGGTTGTTGAATACCCTAATCTTTGGGATAAAACATTTTATTCTTGTTACATGTTTTGTTACATGTTTATTTCCACTGAATTTTGATTAATAATGAAAAAATAACTATCTTATACTTCCTTGTACTTTTTTATACTCTGATAAGTATGCATCTATACGCATTAAGGAAGAATCATTTTCTTGTAATCTATTCTTAAGTTTCTTTTCTAGAACCAAATTTCTGGAACCTAGCATGTTTCTAGAACTAAAAGTGGTTTTGTGAATTAACCTTGTATAACCATGTTAATCATAGTTTTCCATATGGTTAAAAATGATGTTTTTAAACTTAAAATTCACCCAGATATTGTATTTTAGCATCGACATAATTATTTCAATCCTATAATTGGTATCAAAGCAGGACTCTGAAATACATATATTCACATATAATATTTATTTCCAATGTTTTCATTTTTTCAAATATTTTCCTTTATTAGGAATTTTTTCCTTTAAAATATTTTCAATCGACAAGTTATTGTGGAAATAGTTTTTCTTTAATATAGAAGGAATGAATCTCGGTTTGATTTACTATATGAATCCTACTTGACCACCTATATTTTAGGGGAATGATTATGAATATTGGAGAGATTGTATGAAGACTTTTGATATTAATACTGGAGTGGAAAACATTGTTATTCTTACTGGAGATTACAAGATTCTTGATAAGGAAGTCAGAACTTTTACTAATCAAGAAACGTTATAATATCAACAAAAATACAAGGTACACAATACTTTGTTGTGTTCCCTGATCATGAATATATATAGTCATATTTCTTCTTATGAAGCTGCAATTTTTTTTAGACGAAATAGGAAGCTACATATTTTGGTACATCCGATCTTATAGAAACAAGAATAGCTATGCATAGAGAAGAATATCATGGATTTCTATTTCCTTATGAAGAACCTGTGTGAAAGGTGAATCAAAAGTTTATGACTATTGTTAATATTTTACAATATATTTGTGATAAAGGTCTAGATGATGAAGCACTTGTGGAAAATATTATTGATATCATGCCTAATGTGTGGGAATCTAAGAGAAGAGTTATTGATGATAATAGGAATGTATATCAAATAACACTTTATGATCATTTTGAAACTCATCTTCAACATGAGACAAGAATGAAAAGATATGCTGATATGAATAAGTAGAAAAATGGTAATGGAAGTGTTGGCTTTAATACTACTAAAGGAAATACTTTTTAAAGGGTTACAATATCCATGTCTACGTCACGATTTTATCCGAATCCAGTGAAAGTAGACATTCTGATATTGAACTGGCTAATCTTGATCGAAGGATGAAGAAGATTATTGGGAATAAATACTTTCAATATATATTTTTGAAGAAAGAAAGAAAAGACAAGAATGACTTAAAAGTCACCTATTATGAATGAAAAAGTGCAGGGCATATAAGGCCAGATTTACATATGCTTCAGAAAAATGATAGAATGGAAAAGCAGTCTGAATAGATTAGAAAGAAGTATAACAAGGCTAAAGATAAGAATGTTTTAAAATCTAATAACAATAGGAGTTCCAGTGGTGGTGACTCTTCTAATGAATCCTCAAAGTATGATTCTTCTAGTCAAAAGAATCTTGGTCTATTAGCTGGTCTAACTATCGAAAATCATTGTCTAATGGCCAAGGTACAGAATGCTGAATCCATAACTAACGTATCCTTGAATGAAAATTATATTGATAATAAATACTATAAGTATTTAGATGATGAATATTCTCTAGATAAAAATAATATATTTCCTACTTATGAATATGCATCTAGGTTTTCTAATCATTTTTAGAATGAAAATACGAAACTGAAGAAATCCCTTGATTAGGAAAATTCTAGAATATCTATTCTTACTTAAGATGAATCAGATCATTCTATAGATCAGGATAAGAAATTTTTTTATTTTGAAAGTATATTAAAAATTCATAATGAATTTAATTCTGAAATGTTAAAAAATTTTAAGGATCTTGAAATTTTTAATTATAACAAAAATATTTTAGAGACTAAGAGTAGTTATAAAAAAATTTAAGGATAAAAATATGGTTATTCAACTAAAGTCAGAAATTTTTTCCTTATGGAATTATTTGTCAAACCTTACCTTAGGTAAGGAAAAAGTTGATAAGATGTATTCCCAAATTCAACCTCTAAGGAATAGTTGTGTATTCGGTTATAATCATTCTAAATCAGTTTTCAGTTACAATTATTTGGTCCCTTAAATTGATCCATTCTACACTAAATGTTAGTGTATAGGACATTGGGAAAAAATTATTTTTAAATAAAATTCAGTCATTAGGTTTTCATACATCTTATTTTTCTATTAAAATGTTGATATCTAAAATTTTTATTTCTAAAATTTCTAGATCCAAGAATGTTTGGATTATGAAATTCAAACACTATAATTTTTAGGAAAATAAAGAAAGTTACATCAACTATACATGTTACATGGATTGTAGATTTTCCCGGTATCGGACTGGTAACAAAAACTTCTTTGAAAATATTATCAAGAAGAAAGGATGAAAAGTAAAATTTATAGATAATTCTCAAATATAAATTATTGGTATAGGTAACATTTTTTTTATTTGAAAAAAAAATTATTTCAAATGTTGTATTTTCTAATGGCCTTAAGAAAAACCTCATTAGCATATGTCAATTATGCGATGAAGGTTACCTTGTGAATTTTTGGAATTATAAATGATTAGTACAAAATTCCAAGGAAGAGTTTATTCATTTTACTAATAGGCAAGATAATATATACACAATAAATATAAAAGACCTTAGAAGTCAAGATCTACCTTACCTTAGTGCAATGGAAGATCATTCTTTGTTATGGAATAGAAGTTTAAGACACTGTAACCTTAGTAATCTATTTAAAATCTATAAGAAAAGGATTTTTAATGATCTACAAAATCATATATTTTATTCTTAATAAGTTTTGGAACCTTCTAAATATGGAAGGAAACATAACTCAAGTTTGAAATCAATGAGTGAAGTCTCAACTACTGATGCATTACAGCTGGTGCATACTGATCTTTTTGGACCAACTCAAATTGGAAGCATTGGAGGAAAATATTATGTATTTTTCATAGTTGATGATTACACTAAATTTACTTGGGACTATTTTATATCAATGAAATATGATGATTTTTCTTATTTTAAAATTTTTACAGCCTATGTTAATAATGAGAAAAATATTCCATTGATAACTATTCATTGTTATCATCAAGAAGAATTTCAAAATTCTGATGTTGAATGTTTTTTTAGTAGAAAAGGAATAACTCATAACATCTTAGCACAAAAAACTACTCAACAGAATGGTGTTGTTGTAATAATAAATATAATTCTTCAATAGATAACTATAACCATGTTGAATGGATATTCTATAGGTAAACAATTTTGGGCAGAAATGGTATGTACTTCTTATTATTATATAAATTGAGTTTTTATTTGACCATTTCCTAATAAAACCCCCCAACGAATTGTGGAATGGAAGAAAACCTAGACTTTCTTACTTCAAGGTATTTGGTTGGAATGTATTCATTTTGAATATTAAATATATTCATTTTAAATTTTCACCCAAATATGAGGAAGGAATTTTCCTAGGCTACTCCCCAACTTCAAATTCATATAGAGTTTTAATAACAATAATTGTACTTTTGAAGAAACAATACATATTATTTTTTTTGAAACTGATCCTTTTGTTTTTAAACAACCTCGACCTATATCTTCAGATGTGTTTTGAAAAAATGATTATCAACCATTGATCGAAGACCCTTCTGATATGGATAATGATCACATAAATGTTTCTGAATCATTTACCCAAGAATATTTCATACAATATGTTTATTAACATGTATTACAAAAATCAAATCAGTTTTTTATTAAGAATCATCCTAGTGATAGCATCATTGGTCATGGAAATCAACTTGTAAGGACAAGATGTTCCTTAAGGAATGAAGTAGAATATCTATCATTCCTTTATCATTTAGAACCTAAAAGTACTGATGAAGCTTTAAGGGATGATGATGGGATTAAATCCTTGAAATATGAGTTAAATGAATTCTAATGTAATAATATCTGGACCGTGGTTGAAAGTCCTAAGGAAAACACAATTATTGTAATTAAATGGCTCTTTAGAAATAAATGTGATGAAAATGGAGTCATAGTAAAAAAAATAAGGCTATATTAGTTTTTAAAGGCTATAATCAACAAGAATGAATAGACTGTGAATAAACATATGCTCCAGTAGCTAGACCTAAATATATTCGAATTTTACTTGCGTTTATAGCATTAATTAATTTCAAAAAAAATCAAATGGATTTTAAATGTGCCTTCCTTAATGGTTATGTTCAAGAGGTAGTTTCTGTTGAATAAAATCATGGTTTTGAAGACACAAAACAATCTTTAAAATGTTTTTATATATACCATAACTTTATATTGACTTAAACAATCCCCTAGAGCCTAGTATGATATACTTAAATGATTATTGTTACAAAAAAATTTTGTTAAGGGAAATGCAGATCCAACAATTTTTATAATTAAAGATAAAAAAATATTTTCATTTTTCAAAATTATATTGATGAAATTAAATTTTGTTCAACTGCGCAATATTTAATTGAATCGTTTTCAGACCTAATGAAATCTGAGTTCGAAATGAGTATAATGGGTGAGTTAACAACTTTTCTTGGTTTTAAAATTTCTCAAAAACCAGAAGGAACTTATATATCTCAACATAAGTATTTTAATGATAATTTTAAAAATTATGGATATGACAACACTAGGATTATAATTACTCCCATAGGTACCTCATATTCACATGATCTTAAGGATATTGGGAAACCAGTAGATCAACCATCATTCTGAGGTATGATAAGAATTTTAATATACATAACAGCTAGTCATCTAGACCTACTGTTTTTAGTATGCTTATGTGCAAGATATCAATCAAATATGATGGAATCTAATTTAATGTAATTGAAAATAATTAATTGCTTCTTAAAGGGAACCATGGAATTAAGACAGTTTTATACATCTTGAAATAATATTGTTTTAAAAAAAATTCAGATGCTGACTTTGGTGGAAGTATAGTTGATAGGAAAATATGATCTGGAATATTTCTTTTTATAAGAGATTCATTAGATTCTTGGTAATGAAAAAATCAACACTCAGTGGCACTTTCCCCTGTTGAAGCTGAATATGTAGCAGCTGGAAGTTGTTGTACTCATGTATTGTGGATGCAACACACACTCACAGACCATGGTATGAGTTTTACCAAAAGAAAAATAATGTGTGATTATACTAGTGCCATTTACTTTTGTAAAAACCATACACATGACTGTCATACAAAAAACATTGATATTAGGCATCACATTCATAGGTATCACACACAAAAATGAGATATCAATGTGTAATTTATTAGAATAGAAGATCAACTTGCTTAGATTTTCACAAAATCATTACCCTTTGATTGATATGAATATAGTAAATAGAAGTTATGGATGATAACTTTAAGGTAATATTCCATATTATCTTTTTGTTGATACCTATATCCTTACAGTAAGAAACTCTTTTTCATAGGGGGAGTACATTTTCTAGTAAGTAAAAAAATTTGTAGTCAATTTTTTTTAGTAAAAATTTTCGTAATAAATATCTGTAGTAAAAAATTGTCATAATAAAAAAAATTAATAATCTATATTTTTCATAATCAAATTATCATAGTAAAATTTTTCATTAAATTTATTTTTAAAATTTTCCAAAATCTAATGTTCTTTATGAATATTTTTCCTCATTACGGATAATTTCCTTAAGCAATCTGAAAGGTATATTTCCTTTCATAAATTTACATAATCATCTTTTTACATGTTGGTATTTTCATTTTGTTTTAAATTTTTCAGATTCAATTTTAATTAAATCCGAATGTTTATCTTAAAAACTTTAAAGGATGGGTACCTACCAAATTCATTCTTCAGCTATCATCTCAACTTTCATATCTTATTAGATGTATTTCAACTGTAAGATCGTGTAAGAAGTTGATCTGCCACCTCAATTTCCTATATAAGGACCTCCTAATGCTTGTTCGACATAGATATTCAAACCTTTTTGTGGCGAATCCATGCTGCCCTACTTATGTTCATTCTAAATCATCCATGATTTTTCAATTCCAAATGTATTTGAAACCCACTCCTCAGAATGAAATGTCTTCTATATGGAAATAGTAGAGTGGAATATTTATAGAGAATGGTTGGTCGATCAAAAATTCTACGCTATGTATGACTCTATAATTTCAAATAATAAAAAGCTAAATGGATGGGAGAGCTTATGTGTCTCAAAACCGAATGCACGGGATCCGGTCTATCTGGAGTTGTTGATTGTGTTTTTTGAGTCAACAAGTTTCTTCAACAAATAAGGGAGATACATGTATTCATTTAGGAGTTATGGAATGACCTACACCCTTTTGTACACTAAGGCCTCATGTTTTATTGGAATTTCTTATGAAGAAGAATCCGAGTTTTGTACTCACAAGCTACCATATGTATCTTGATCATTCGATAAAGATAAGGATATATATTTTCTTGGTCATTCATATGTAATTACTGAAAACAATTTTCATCTTTGTACAAATATCTGGATTCATGAATTGTGGGTTCAAGGCATTATAATTCTGAGGACATGAGATAAGGATACTCTTTTAAAGAGTGATATCGATATTTTTTATATCTTTGTGACCTTCAATAAGATAAACATGGTTATGTATATATTGGTTACGACCGAGGACATAAACAATGGACATTTGAAGCCTCAATTTATCATGTATTCATCTAGTCCCTCCAAAATCACTGTTCTTTGTCTTAAGTCAATCAAAATTCCATGATGTTCCAAGACGAGAAATTACAAGGTAATGTTGTTGAGTGATGATATGTTGAGAAGAATAATGAATAGATTTTCTAATGAATCCGAAGATTTTAATGATTTTCCTGAATAAGAAGTAGATACATTGTCAAATAAAACAGAAGTGGATGTAACTTCTATGAAGGGTGAAAGAAAGAGGAAGGCCAAGGAACCAGAAGAGAACCGAAAAATCCATGTGGCCAAGGAAACTCAGTCCGCACCAATGAAGCCAAATAATAAAAAGTATTATCCAGATGATGTTGTTTCTAAGTGGATAGAAGACAAGAAAATTAATAAATAAGGGGAGCCTATGTTTGGCTTGGACCCTACAGAGGAAAAAGATTCAATTATAAAGACTGCTAAAAATCATGATAAGCAAGAGAATGAAAAGAAGAAAAATAAGACAATGTCTGAAGGTGAGATAGTTAAATCCCTTTATATGTCTACTAAAAAAGACTCTACACAAATCCATGTACCATTACCATTTTTGATATAATCACTTACTATAACTCTAGGAATGAATGTGGTGATTCTAGAACCAGATCAAGAAGAAGAAATAGTCAATGTGAAAATCTGATGATATAGAAAAATAATCCTCACTGACCAAACACTTGGATTCCGAATTTTCTTCCCTCGGACATGATTTTTTTGTCCAGTCAATGAAAAAGATGGTTGGTACTATTACCATATTCTAAATTATAGACTCAAGATTCTAGATTCTTGAGCATACAATAAATCAGAAATTAGATTCAGTTTCCATAATAATGGATAAATGTGTCGGAATTGTGGTAGATTTCAAATATTTTCTCATTTTTTATGAGGCTCATAAAAGATATGGAAAGAAGATTACAAGCTAGACAAGGAAGACAATCGAATAAATGAGAGTCTTTGATGAATTTCATGATAATTTCAAGGATGAATTTTACACTAAATATGGGAAGATCAAGCACCTTACTAATAGTTTTTAAGAAAATATGTGTCCAAACAGACTACTCGGATATAGGAAGTTAAGGACATGAATTGGATGATTAATTCTATAGCCATGAATTGGAACAGGGAATGGGATATCAGAATCGATTTTGAATAAAAACATTTTAATCAAGATGAAATATTGATGGTTCATCCAACAATATTAAGGCTCAATAAGTAATGATAAAATACTTAAAGAACAAAAGTGAAGATCATGATCAGTTTCGGATGCCTATGAATGAAGATTTCAAGGAGCTCATGAAGATGAAAAATATTATAAAAAGTTAATGCTGATGGAGAAATAAGGATAATTTTTCCCAATTCTGATGTTTTTTTGTATTTATTCCTTGTACAAATTTATTCAATATTAATTAAATTATTTGTTGTTCTCTATATATTTGGTTGTTTAGTACTAATATTTCATATACCATATTTTTTTATATTCCCTATATTCCATTTTGAAAATCACAAAGGGGGAGAAACGAATAATAAAAAGAATAAAATGAAATGAATATATTTCACTGTGAAAGTGGGAGTTCATCTATGTGAATGTTCATATCAATTAAGATTTTTTTATGCAATAAATTGTAAAATCTCATTCCTGAAATCAATAATACAATCCAAAGGGATTTCAAAGCCTAAGGGAGAGTTATTCATATAAACAATGATCCATAAGTAATGGGTGATAAGTTTTTATTTTCAAGTCCATAAAAATTCTAAGTCCTTAGATTCTTTTTTGTAAGGATGTTTGTGGCTTCCAAAAAGTGGGATATTGTGGAGTCAATAAGGTTTCCTTATGAATTATCCATTACATTATGTTTTAAAAATCACAAACATTCAATATCATGGAAAATATTATTTTCCCTAAGATTTATCTTAATAAGTAAAATTTTCCTTCCCCAAGGATATTTTCTCCATTCCTCTGCTTTCATTATTCATGTCATATTTTCTCTAAATGTAACAAAATTTATTTCTATGTGTTAAATTTGAGTTCAAATCTATATCCTCAGAATGTTATAAATACTTAGATATAGAGTATTGTTTTTTAAATATTGGAATTCAGGTTCAGAATTCTCGGATATTTAGATTCCAGATTCTATAATATTTAGACTCTGAATTCATACTCTGAATTGCTATGAAATTGAGACTGTGATTTCTCTAAAATTCAGAATCCGAATTCACTAAATTTTGGACTCTAAATTCTCTGAAATTCGGTCACCAAATTCTATGAAATTAAGGTTCTGAATTATCTGAAATTCAAAATCCAAGTTTTCGTAAAATCAAACTCCAAATTCTCTGAAATTCGGAATCCAAATTCTTTAGAATTAAAATTATGAATTCATTGGAATCTAGACTCTGATGTCTATATAATTTTGATTCTGAATTCACTAAAAATAGAATCTGAATATACATGTTATATTGTCTTCATGTGTTAATTTTCGTAGACTTCAAAATTTATTTTTCCTTAGACTCCAGAATATTAGTATTGGTTAAGAAACTGTATTTTTCTCACACTTTTTATTTTTATGAAACAATTTCATACAATCTATTTTGAACTAACCATTGTTGGAGTGACACGTGTATAGGTCCCTCCGAGATTCAGGTAAAAATATGACAATTGGAGGAGGGAGTAAACCATTGGATAAATGACTATAAAAAGGAGTTCATCATAATGATATCATATCATTGAGAACATGTTGGTCACTCTAGAGATTAAATTATACTGATGTGATTTCTAGAGAGAGAGACTCTAATGTATTGTGTGTACTGGACATCTTATTCATCTTGTTTCGTGCAGCTCCGGTTGTTGTTGTGTACAATCAAGGGCTTCCAGGGATATGATGAAAGAGGTGCTGACTACCATAAGTTCAAGGAAATCCATGGTTAGCGAGACATTGGTGCTAAATACCGTAATGTTCGCGGACATCCTTGGTTAGGAGGACAGAAGTCTGAATACCATGATGTTTGAGGGCTTGTGGGGATAGCAAGAAAGATTAAGATATTCTTATCAAGGGTATACCCTAGGTGTGGGTAAGACAGACATTCTTGAAAGTATAAATCAAAGGACCTTTATGCAAGGTTGTTGGATACCCTACTATTTGGGATAAAAGATTTCATTCTTGTTACTTTTTTTGTTTCAGGTTCATTTCTGCGGCATTTTGATTAATAAGTAAAGTATAACTATGTTATAATTCCTTGTAATTTTGTATACTATGATAAGTATGAATCTATATGCTTTAAGGTAGAATCTTTTTCTTGTAAACTTTTATTATGTTCATTTCTGGAACCATATTTATGTAACCTAGGGAGATTCTATAACTAAATATGTTTTGTGAATTAACCTTTTTTAACCTTTTTAAACATATATTTCCTTACGGTTGAAGCCAAACATTTTTTAAATTACAATTCACACCCACGTGTATTTGAGAATCTACTTCATTATTTCGATCCTAAAAAAGGTTGATCCTTTTAGAGTACACTTGAAGCATCTGATTTTCACTACTTCTTGTTGATCTAGGGTTCCCATAATGGGGTCAGAATAAGATCTGTAAAGCCTCATATGTTGTTCCGGGTCACCCGAGTCATTGAATATTGGGAACATGGGGTTCCCAAAATTTCATAGTAGTATAGTGTTAGTCACCCATTCCAAGTACGTATTCCATTCATACTATAACAGAGCTTCAGGATCCTCTATTTCTCCTAATATACTTATGAATGGATTGATGGTATTAATGAACCCTTGATTCATGCCATGTTGAATCTGATCATGGGAGGGCATAGCAGGGGAATGACTGGACATTCCGGTTTTTCTGGTACTTGAGTTAGATACCCAATTGGGGGAATCCTCAAATTATTTTCCTACACTGGTTCTAGTTTAATCGTTAATGGGGGAAATCTTAATGTCTTTCCAGGATGTAATTCAGAAAGGCTAACGGTCCTGGAGCTATGTTGGATGAAAATTCATTCCTTACATCATTTTTTATGACATTTATTTACGGCTGAGGTGCACCAGCTGGAATTATAAGATGAGGATCTAACTGGGGAGCACATTAAATGGAATTACTTCCTTATAGAAACATAGAATTGATTTACCACAACTCTATCATATCATCCTCTTAGAGAGAAAATGTTTCTTCGATCATAAGGGGATAGTTCTCATTAGGAGGATGAGGATGGTCATGTGCAACATTGTTTTTACTCATCATGTTGTTGGTGATTTTCAAAGGATGTAATGAGGAATTGGATGATTTAGTGCCCAATTTTAGGGATTAAATCTGGTTCTGGGTTTATAATCTTTCAAGTTTTTTTGGGTCAGATTTTTGGCTAAAGTATTATCTCCAATTTTTTGTGTTTTCATTGTGTCCAATAGGATTTACATCCATAATTTTCACCAATGAATATTGAATTATGGGTGGTGTACCATGTAGTAAATAATAAGAAGATTCATTTTTCCATTATCGGGTCCTTTCCAACCCTTTTTGGGGTCCTCATTGAAATTCATGACTAAGGGGGACTTGGAGGGATCCAATATGTAGTATGTTCATATGCCTCCACTATAGATGAGATGATTCACAAAATGGTATGGAATGGGGTACCACTCTATTTTATATAATCCTATAAATGATAAATGACTATTGTTTGATGAGAAGGTGGTATAAATAAAAAATTTTCCCATCCTTGAGAGCTGGGTGTCTCCCATTCTCTTATTATTATACCTCATCCTTGATTTTTTGGTCACATAGGGGCACATTCTGTTAAAAATCCACAAAACCCTACATGCTATTGCTGAAACTGTATTGAAGCAGTTTTTGTTGTTGTTTTGACATTCTTGATGTTTCATAATCTTGTTTGGGTGCCATCCAGATATGGTGCATGGTCTACATACAAATTATCCACGTTGGATGACATTAACTATACTCGATGATAGGATTTAGTTATCTGATAAGCATGATGTATGTTCTTATTTTACTAATTAAGGAGTTATTTAATGAAATGATATCATTAGAACTAACATATTTGAGACTAACTCAAGGCTAGATCATGTTTAAATTATAACATTTAATGAACAAAGATGTCATTTTACTGACTTCTTGGGATAATTACATTACATGACTCATTTCTAATATATTCTACTAGACAAGATTTGGGGTGAAGTAAAAAGCTCCAATATCTCACCATCCTCAGATATGAATGTTAGAAAGGGTTTCACCGATAAGATGATGCAACTTATAACGTGCACAAGGGTTAGTTAATTAAAGATATTTCTACACCTCTCTGATTGTGGTCATTGTCAAGATGGAATGGTTTCAAGCCCAATTTTATGGCTAATATCCCCCACTATTTTGAGAATGTCTGGATAACCACCATAGGAAAAGAATTTGGTTTTTAGTTGGGACAGAGTAGTCCATATTTTGAGATTAATGTTATGCATGAATGATTATGACTATTTTGATTATATGTCGAACTAAGTAGTGGTTGTAGGGGAAAACATTACTTGTATGTCATACCTAGAAAATTTTCATCTCATGAGTAACATATCTATTAGTTCTACAACTAGGGGTCCCCCAAACATGATCTACTCAATTTGAATTCTTCCTGATGATATCATCAAAAGTACCAAGTGTATTAGGGATCTCATTGATATGTGAACGGTATGGATGTAGCTTATAGAATTATTGTTCCTATGGCCATATTCATGTTAAGAAAGGATTTCTCTTATTACTGAAATTGTATCTAACATTTCTGACTGCATCTTTCCAGGTTCATTTGAATATGAGGGATTTACTATTCTTCACATGAAAGTGGGGAGACCGTCTTGCCAGCATGAAATTTGGATGCAGGGAGGAAATTCACAACCGATGCCATTATGGAATATGCTACAAATGTGGCTTGATGTCCATGTGAAAGGAGAATCTTTGTATCATATACCGCGAGGATGAAATTTAGAGATGATTGCAATAAGGGGGTCTTCTTTCTTCTTGATGTCACTATAAGGAGGATGTTTGTATTGACTACGATCATGGTGAGTACTACCATAATATCATGATGTCACACTATAGTGATAATTTATACAACGTAATCACATAGATGAACCTCTATGGAAGGCTGCAACAAGGGGAGGACCTTCCTAATACATGATGTTGTTTCTAGGATTCCCTTCCCAACGAATTCCATCATGGTGTGGACTGCCATCATAGGTTGATTTTTGACTGTTGGAAGAATTTATACAACTAATAACCTTATATGGACCTTCATGGTAGACTACATGAATAGGAGGACCATAATTATTCTGGATGTCCTAATAGGGAGTACCTTCATAGACTCATCCATCATGGTGAGTAAAATATTTGCTTGATGGCATACTAAATGGAGAATTTCAACCTAGTATACATTGGGGAGGACCATCAAGGTGGACGATTTGTCCATCCATGATGAGGGATGTAATGATTATCCTTAAGATATATGATCTTATGATCGATTGTTTATTTCCCACAATGAAATAATATGTGGTACATGATCTAGGGAGGACCTATAGAGCTACAGGTAACAAAATTACAAGGAGGACCATTTAGAATTAAACAACCACATCCCTAATGGGATAACATATTAGGAGGATCCTATTGATTGGGTGATAGGTGTTTAATGGAAACATTAATTCCTACATTTAGCAGACTAGGGTCTAGAATGTGTTATTCATTTTCTAGTTTCCTTTGGAAAATTTCATTTTTGGGAACTCTCTTGCGGGAGAGTGGGAGATTCATGTAGATTGTAATCTCCTTCATATATGGATTCTTATTCAAGATGTTTCCATGATATTGCAGGTATTCACTGATGAAAATCCTGAGTTTTGGTAGGGACATATTCCATCCCTGGAGTGGCCATTAAGGTGGACCGATGTCACATAGTTTGAAATGATATTTTTTGCTAACCTATTTTTCCATTTATAATGAAATATAGATGAAATAACTCCTATACTAGAGAAGGGATGCATGTATTCTCTAGGGTGACCACCTTATTCTTTGGAAGCTTCTCCCCACATGGGGAAATGAGGTAGTTGAATCGACTCTTTACTATTTCCATAGATGTGATTACATCATGATAGGTCTACAGGGTATGTCCTATAATAAATTTTGGATACACATTCTTTTCAATTATGTGTTTAGATACATATTTGGATGAATATGGACATATTCCTATTTTAATGTCAGACTAGGAATATGGTCCAACTTAGGTCCTCTATATTTTTTCGGTGGGTATAGGCAGTTCCTTTGTATCAAGGAAGAGTAGCGAGTATTCCCCTAATTTATGTTTGGGATACAAAATATTTTTTCCCCAGTTTCCATTATATTTGATGATGGGAATATTATTTTTGAAAATCTATTTGTATATAATCATTTTTTTTGTAGAGGATTTATAAACAACTGAAGGAATTTTATTGTTCTTATATTTGATTCCCATTGAATTTGATTGGTATGCTTGATATGGGGGAGAATGAATTTTATTTTTCCCATATTTTATTTCAACTATATTTTACTGGTGGGATTCGTATTCTTTCATAGGGATATGTGAATTCTTTTATATTTACATATTATTTAAATTATGATCTTCATGAACATCAGTAGAAATGTTCATCATCCTATAATATTTCACCTTATTTTCATGGATACCATTGCGGGTAATCGTGTGAATTTTTACTTACTCATAATTTCCTGCCATATTTTCATGGAAGGCTATAGAATATGGAGAAGGAATATAATTCATCCCATAGTATAATGCAGTATTATTCACAAAAGATCTCATCCTCAAGAATCAGGGTGATAAACTATTATTTTTTATATGATCTTCACCCATAGTAGAATGCATGATGGACATGTGTTCAATTTCCTTCAACATGGATGATTGGAACAATATCCTCGTTAGGGTGAGGATATTGGGATGTAGGGAATTGGGGGTGAAGCTTTCATTATGGACCCTTGAGTGAGACCCTTGTGTAAATGGGATGAGGTCATTGGATATGACTTCACCCTTGCCTAAGACAAGGGAAGTACTCATTATTGTGTTCTACAGATTGGCTCCTAGAATGAGTAGAGACAACCAATTTATCCACCTAGTTTTGGGATGTCGGTCATAGATGAGTGGGCTATTGTGAGGATTTCATTGACAAGAGGGCCCGACGTGCTGCCTTTAGTGATGGGAGTGTACTATTTATATGGTACTCATGGATCAGTGCATTTGATATAGAGTATTGGAGATTTTGGGTAGGTGATGGAGTCATGTACATTATAGGGGACTCGACCGAAGTAGGTGAAGGCATGCATTAATGTGAGAATGTCTAGATTCAATTGGATTGACAGAATATTTGAAGAATTCCTTGAATAAATATTAATAAAATTATAAATAAAACCTTATCAATGTATCATCTCATGAACTCATGTTTAATTAAAGATATCAAATAATCCACTTCCTTTTTGGTTGTGAAAGGGACCTGGAGTGGGGTGGCATCACCTCCTTGGTTAAGAAATCACGATATTACACCAATTTTATTCAATGAAATTAGGTCCCCTTTGAGGGAAATAATGGACCAATTAAAAAAAGATCACTAAATCCCTTTAATTGATGAAAATGACATAATAAAATTGATTTATGTCAGATTCTCCATTTTTGTTTCACCGGAATACATGATTTTTCTCGTAGGTGAGATGGATTTGGGTTAGGAATGATATAGTCTAATATAGACTAGTCAATTTATCCTTTTTATTTCATAAAGGAGATTCTTTAGTCAAGCTTCTTACATCGGGTTATTTTTTTCAATTGAATGAGCATGTGTTGCCCAAATGGTTGATTAAATGGGGTTGAATATTGTGAAATCGGTGTAATTATTTATAAGATATTCAGAAAATCTCTGGAGGGAATTGTGTGTGGAGATAAAAATGTTCTACCATTGTCATATAATTTAATCATAGATGAACATCTCAAAGGAATACGTTTGGTGGATGATTTGGCTAGCGAAACATAAGATCTAACATTGGATGGGAGGATGGGAACTCGGGCTCATAACACCCTTTTGGGGGAAACTATCACATATTTTGGAACTCCCTTATATATTTACGTCAGGATCTTATATTCTTGATTACATGGTTTATTCCCAATAATATTTCTATAGAGTACCCTACGTAATGATTCATCAAGGGTAATAATAGATACATAATCATAAATATGTATCAATGGGTCTTAATCAATGTAATATTTTTAGGACACATCAAATATTAGATGGTCATTCACTCAAAAAAAACTAGTTTTAAGCCACATAGGATGGTTCACTAGAGTTTATCAGGATAAGGGGGGGTCAATAGTTGTATTGATGTTAGGATCAAACCAATATGTTGGGATTCCATAATATCCTTTTGAGAGGAATCAAAACCCAAATAGTTTGACGCCATATAGATGGACATGTCAACTTCAGGGTCATGTGACAATGACCCAAACATGTTGTTTAACATGATGTGTTAATGATATATAATATATTCATGCCTAGACATGATTAAATGTAGTACTTATGTTGAATCCTCCTGAGGGTCCAAGAGGGGATGCCATATCCAAGGTTTGGGCATGATCTTTTTGGGGATGTTGGGAAAAAATGATGAATTTCTGTATTTGGATTGGACATTATGAAGGATTTTGAGGTATCCCAGTTAGTTTGGAATAAAATCCCATATATTTTAGTAGTGCCATGTAGATAAACATCATGTGGTGATGATGATATTGAATCGATGGGAAAATTACAGAATATATAAGATATGTGATGTGTTATGATTGAACCACAAGGAAAATTCAAATGTATCACAGTTTTTTGGGAATCAATGTCTATATAGTTCAGAATGTTGGAACTTACATATTGAAGCTTCCTAATAAATGGGAATGATGGGACTTATACCATATAAAATTCCAATTTGACATTTTTTTGGGCAATATGGCTCATTGATGGTTTTATCAGGAATTATGGGGAATATACCCTATAGGAGGGATATTTTATTTGTGGTTGTGGCCTTATTAGAGAGAAGGACCTATTCAGCTGATTTGATTGGGGCATATACCATGTGGGAGGCCCATTATATGATTTAAAATCTTATGGATTTCATGGTCACCACCAATGTCTAATCCTACATGATCCATGCTCGGTGTGATAATTATAAGGAGGTTGTGGATTGTAATAAAACACATCCCATTATTTGCATTGGTTGATGTTGTTACAGACTAAAAAGAGAGAGATAAGTGATTTGACTCTACCTTTTTCCTCCCTTTTTTCAAATCCTTGTTAGTCGTGTTTGGAGATTTATGCTAATATGTCTCTGACTAAGGTGAAGAGGAAAAATAGTCTCACCACCCATAATAAAGTTACGGGGCTTACCTCTAGAGGAGTGCCCTGGCTTCGAATATAAGGAAAAGGGAAAGATGTTAAATGCTAGAATTTATCAAAAAATAAAGGCTTGCGTCTCCCCTTAATCCCTAGAATGGGGTGGTTCAGATTAGAACCCCATGTTCAAAACCCTCAATATCATGGGAATGTATACTCAAAGTAATTATGAAGGCATTACTTGTCACTGGGTAACCCACATGACTCCACTTACAATGGGTGTATGGACTCACGAGGAAATGTTGATGTGCCTGATGACCATACCATATATGTCTGGTGACTTTGGAAGAGGCCTTAACATGATGATGTTAGACTAGTTCGTGTAAGTTCTAGAATAGGAGCCGATAATGCAGTAAAAGGGAATAAATGGAGCTAGATAATGGAACACCCTAGGATTTCCCAATAAGAATGTTATTTTATTATATATGATGGGGTTCTCTCCACATTGTATATTGTTTTGCGGGAAACAAAACCATCGACATACCATTTTGATATGTAGAAATGGGTTCATTCCATGTATTTCTTTTCTCCACATGACCTTGTTAGATCAATGTTTCATTGTTCTACAAAAAATTGATTTCATCCCATGTAGTTATTTGTACATGGGACATGGTTCTTCCGAAATTTGATTTTTCAATATAGGATGCTTCATTGAAATGTGGGAATTATTTCATATTTTTTGGGAGAATTTAAAAATTTATATTGAGTTCATTGTGTTAAAATAGATTTGTATCTTTTTTTCTCATCCTAAATTTTATGAATCTAGATTTTATCTACAGGGAAACATAAATGGAGTCCTTCTTTTTCGAAAATATAGATATCTTTGTGCCTCAATATCCTAATATATTGATCCACTTCTCCAACCCCTTCTTTAATTCCCCTCATGATATATTTATAGATATCTTGAGTAATTTTATATTGGTGTATCAATTCATCCTTCAGGGGTGGAAAGAATCTTCTTTGAAATCCAATAAATGACTTGGTCTGTAGGGGGATTCATAGTCACTGAAATCCATGTGTGGCTTTAATGATGATATTATTTCGTCCACATCAGCTGACGAAACTACCCTTCCATGAAAACTATTTATTTCATGGGTGATCTTATATAAGAGAAGATACAACCACTCTATTTGAAAAAAAAGTTATTTCATTTGTGGAAAATGCCAGATCAACTCATTCCATGGATAATATTATTTTTTGGGGGATTTCATAGAGTGGTGGTCCTCCATGCAGAGTGGTGGTCTGAAAAGGAAGTTTCCCTTCCTGGCATTTTTTCTATTGATATTTTTCATCTTCTTGGATCATTTTTTCCTTCAAATTATCCTTCAATTTTGTTTTCCTCCTTTTTCAAATTGATAAATGTGTCTTTTTCTTATATGTGGAATTTTCAGGACCCAACTAGGCGGTACAATTAGAAAATGTCCTCTCTTATGAGGAGAATCTAATGAAGATATTGGACCATAGAGATAATGTTTTAAACAACAAGACTACCCACCTTGTCACACTTCTTTGGCGGGACCATAAGTAAATAAGAAGCATTGTAACAAGAGGTAGTAAAGAAGGAGAAATACCCCCAACATGTTTTTTACATAGACTGTAAAATGAAATTTTGATGGAAAATATCAAAAAAGGGATAATATAATGACCTAGAATTATTTAAATGATATTTAAATTTTTATAATTATATAATATATTATATATCACAAAAAATAAAATATATAACAAAAAAAATTATTGATGATTGAATGAAATAAGAATTATATATATAATTTACGGAACCTAAAAGAATGAAATTATTACATGAAAATTGAAATAATACTGTGACCATTAAGAGTAGTAACATGACCAATAGAATAGTATCCTCACCTATGAGAGTATAAATAAAATTTAGGAATCTTATAAATGCCATTCTGATACATTAACATCATGAATAAGAAAATAAATGCTTTAAAAATGATATATCAAGTATTGATATTTATTAAAACATAAATGTTTATTAAAATTTTTATAATTTATATTATTATTTAAAAAAATTTAAAAAACAATCACAGATTAACATTTTTTTGTGTTTTGATTTTTGGGTTTTTTCTAAAAGAGTGGAATTTTTTAATCGTAAAATAAGATAATTTATTGTATAAGATAAATATATGAATTATTGTGACATGTATGATTTATGGATGATGTAATAATCATTTGTTCACACACACATTCAATAGTTACTATATTTAGATACAAGAATCAAAACTATTCATAGTCTTGATAAAAACTAAATAACAATAGAATAAAATAATAAAGACACAAATCACTTCAACCATAAATACCACCCTTCAATACCTCTTATCCTCACAACTCATTATCCTTGAATCTTTTACAAATTATGTTATATAATCCTATCAAGTCTATCCCCACGCATAGGGTCCTTTAGTCTCAATAAATTCCCAAATTAAAATTATTTAAGGAGGTTTTCAATGAAAATAAATTCAAGAGGTTAAATCATCTATCATTTTCATTTCTTATCCATTAATTTTTCTTCATTTTCATCTCCACACCTCCCATTATCTAAGTGAAATAATAACTATAATATATTTCATATAATTGAATTTTATTATGTTTATGCAATATCCCATCATCATTTCACTTCCCCACCCCTTATGATCAAAAAATGAAAACATTTTCAGTGGTGTGAAGATATGTATCATTCAATGATGGCCAGTTCTAAATTACCATTTCATCCTTAATGTTTATTAAAAAATCCATTTTGAAGGTAAAAAATATATAATATATATAATATATTTTATTTGATGTTATGTAACCAATATTTACATAATAATAATTTATAAAAAAACTTTTTCTTGTTGATCAAAATAAATTACAAAATAATCTAAACAATTATCATTAATGATTTATCTATTGAATCATCCTACAATCTAGAAAATTTATATATAATACCATTTAATAAAATGGATGTTCATTATATTGATTTAACTTTAATTAATTAAAAAATATTCTAATTTTAAATGATTTACCATTCATATATACATGCATACTAATTCTGAAAACTAAGGAAACAAACAGTCCCAGAACAATGAAATTGTATTTTAGAACTCAAAAAAATGGAAATAAATCAACATAAAAAATATAATAAATAAAATTTTTATATAAAATATTATGAATGAATTAATTAATGGATATAATTTTGTTATCCAGTACATTAACATCTAGTGTAGAATTGTTTCAGACATAAGGTAATGGATTCTTTCTAAAACTACATTTTATCATTCAGGTTACACTTATTGAGAGTCTCAGTTTTATTCATTCTGTACATTGGAATATATATATATATAGGGATAGGTTCTGAGACAATATGAAATTATGAGGCCCCGTGTGCCCCGAATAGATTATACAAAAATAATAAATGTTTTTGTACTATGCACGTGTCAGAAATGAGATATATATTAAAATATAGCTCGTATTAAGAATCCAAGAACACTGTTGAGTTCATAATGGGATGTTTTTCCAAGGCTCATCCTAAAATTTGGAGGGACAGATGTTATGGATCCCATGATCATAGGCTTTCATTTTTATTAAATTCAATAACTGTGAGATTAAGTGGTGATTCCACCATTTCCACTAGCTCTATCTCTATCTATCTCTCTCTAACGTCTCCCACAATCTCGGTATTGTTCAACAATTTTATTCATTTGATCATGGATAAATCACCATCAGAACTAAGAATGATCAAAGTGGAATCGCAGCAGGCACATCCACGATGAACAAATCAAATCTAGGTGGCATTCTCGTTGAATTTGCCCACCCCAATCTCAATTCATTATTTTTTTAGTTTTTGTCAAAAATTTCATCATTTGAATGATCAAATATGACTAAAAAATGAACAAATGGATCATATAATTTCCTTTTTTAATTTTTCATTTGAGAGTTCTTCACTGTTCTTCGGCATAAATTCTCGCTATGCTGAAACATATTTGAATCGTTGAGTGGAAGGTGGTCTGGAAAATCAATCAACCTGAGGATCCCGAAATAGGTTTTTTTTCCCTTTTCTCGACCACTAGAGTGGCCATGGAAGCCTATGGTCGGTGCTTCTCTGGAAAGGGTGGTGACCAAAGGTGGAGGATGTGGTTTGGTCAGGAGCAATTGGTGACTCTCGGCGGTCCCACAAGGTGTGTCTATGACGATGTCAGACCTGTGAGGGAAGTAGTAAGCTGTGGTGGATGGTGTGAAACTCAAGTGTGAGGAGAAGGGAGGAACAACTGAAAATGGACAAACGCTATGAGGCAAGGGGACATGTGATGGGAGGAGGCTGTGAGGCGAGGCTGGGAAACATGAGTCAAGAAACCGGATTTCCATTCGGCATTATGTGGGGGAGATAAGGGTCCAGAGGCGGCTAGACTAGAATAAACCAAGAGTAGGGAGGAAGACCGGCTTCTCAATGGGTCGATTTATACAGGCAGGTCGGGCTACGCGACTGGCCAGATATGGTATTTCCAACTCATTTTGGGCCCGAGGACATAAAATTCCAATATCATATGATATGGGCCTCTGATTGATGAGTCGTGTAGGGAAACAAGAGCCTTGTGTCAATCTAGAAAATTTGTGGATGTTTGGAAATTTTAGGTTTTCCACCTGAAGATGGGTGGCATGAAATGCATTCTTTATCAATAATAATATTTAATAATTATTATTAAATAATCTTGTTTTGGAACAATCTCCCTAACAGAGTATCCAATTCATGAGCAGTATGTGTCCACACATCCCCCTCAAAGAGAACAAAACTTTTAAGACATGTCTGGTAACATTAGTGCTTGGTTTTGTGGTCTAGTTTCAAAAAACGCCTATGTATAATAATAATAATAATAATAATATTGTTATTTTGAAATATAATTTCTGTCATATATTCTAAATGGAACGTCCAAATGACATGCTTCTAGTGGTGTCATGACCCTAAACATGATATGGATGTTCCAAGGGAAATTTCAAGTGTTTAAAACTGAAATCAAGGTATGGTCCCCATGAGACATAGTTTGGGAGTTTTGGTGACTTTTTCCCTATGTGTCTTTTAGGGAAAAGCAAGTATTCAATACTTTGTCATTTTCTATGATGTTCACAGTGGGGTGATCTATATAATTATTCCAGGATCAAGCAATTTCTACAACTAGATGCCTTTCGAGAAAAATATTCCAAATTATGTTCTTCTCCATCATATGTTTGTTTGGGGAGAATAAATAGACCATAATGTGTGATTTTTATGTAAGGATAACAATGGTGTGATACATTTGGAAGTGTCTAGCCTTGATAGTGATCTCTTTAAATGTGGCGACAAGAATGAAATGTCTATTCAAGAACCATTGAATGTGTTTGAAGAGAACCCATAGATTTGGTCAACCTTAACTATTGTGATAGTGGAGAAGATAGATGAAGAGATACAATAAAATTTTCTGGATCCAGTAGAAGAGGTGTGGCATAGAAAATACAATTTTTGTCCTTTGGGTCAAAGACAAGTGTCATGCGATCATCTCCCTTTTGACGAGTTGTGTTATGTACTGTAAGAGTATGTTGACATTCCTAGGGACACTAGTTCAAGGTTTAGTACCTACGAATGGTTTGGTACAAAACTAGGAGATGAGGTGGGGACAAATAATGTGTTTCCCCATGCCTATCATGTAATATTTTACAAATCTTATACCTCTCACATCACATTATTTTTGACATGGATTTTGGAATTCACATAGCCTATCGAGAGTGTTTTCCATGTAGAATGCGATGGTTCCCTGTGTCATGGTTTATGGGTTATGATGCAAGATGTTCTGGGTGTGATGCCTATCTGGGGCAGCACCTAATGACTGCTTCATTTTTTTCCTAATAGACACCATCTGGATGGGATGTATAGTGTTTCTTGGCGTGCTTCAGGAGAGGTACCATCCAGCAGGGATGGCTAGAGTAGTTTCGACTTTACCTCTAACTTGGAGGGGTAGTGGGTCCCAGTCAAATCTTAGAGTGGAATACCCCTGATGCATTAGGGTAGCAGTATTCATTAGGAATTCTTATAGAGTGGAATCCCCATGACAAATCAAGGACTGTGTAGCCTCTATGACCCTTAGGAGAGTGGAATCTCCTGGATGCATCAGGGTGTGGGTAGCCTCTATGAATTATATAAAAGGGGAATCACCCTGACATATCAGGTTATGAGAAGCATCTACCACAACAATGATAGTGGAATCAACCTAACATAATAGGGCATGCGTATCCTCTATATTGTGAATACAGCTTGGTAGTGCAGCATGGCGATGATTTGTGGTTAATGTACCTTTGAAATCTCAAGAAAGAGGGGTACTTTTCCAACCAGGAATATTTCTTGTGACACAAAAAAAATTTGTGTCGACGAGAAATACCCCCCCAATGAATAATATCAAAGTGTAGTGATTTATACCTTTTACATTAAGTTCATGGAATGACGTGTGGAATATTAGGCATCATTGGTTACATCTATGACTGTTGTCCACTCACTTTTCATTGGCTGATCTGGTGATATGGAGATAACCTTACTCTCTCATTTGGGTTTTTTTGAATGAGAATATATATATATATATATATATATATCCTATTTAAAATGCCTATTCATTGGGTCTGGGATACTCTTCTTCAAGTCGAGGAGAAGATGTGCATGGTATGCCATGCTGTTTTTGTGTCTTGGTTCTTGTGGTCGTATGAGTCTCCTCTACAACTATTTGTAGCGATGATTCAATGTGAAGTTAATCTTCTCACTTTTTCCAGATCCTTGGTTTTGGATGAGCTTATGTCACATTCCTTTTGGGGTAATATTTATTCCATTTTACTATTCATTGTTCTCTAATACGTTCATGTTCATTTGTATCTCTTACTAATCCGCACTTAATAACTTATCTTGCTTCTCCCTATAGCCATCAAGGTATCATACTGAGTTTTTTTATTCTCACATCTGCTTGGGATTTTCCCACAATTGGTGTTCCCTTACAAAATGTGGACAAGATGATCCTGATATTAGATGAGCTCAGGGATTGGGGTTCTTGGACCCTGTTCAATGGTTATGATTTCAGTTTCTGGGGTAGGACTCTCCCAGCAATATTACATTTCCAGCTATTGTTAGGTTTTGGAACTTTTCTTTTTTGGATTTTACTTGTCCAAATTCTCTTTATAATTAATATTATATATTTATATTTTTGTGGTGGATGCATCATTGAGGTTTATTTATAGTATTATTGTATCTTTGGTTCCATTTCCCTCGACAGGTTTTCATTGATTTGGATGCATGCGTGAGTACAATTTCATCGTCAATGGTCTCCAATAGTTTATTATGACTTCAACACTTGTCTCCATCCCTCAGCCTATAAAGGAGGGATTGGAGTAGCTGTGGCAGGATCCGTAACATGGGGCAGGTCTGGAGAAAGAGGTATCAGATGTGGTTAAACCCTTAATATGTTTTTAGGATGTTTCCCAAAAAACATCTTGGTTTGGTATAGGAAAAAAAGTCAATATGCCTCGAGAGGGTTTCTTAGGGCATGGAATCCAGTCATGGTATGGGAAGATGTTGTACCCATCCACCAGGACCCTGATTACTCACATGTCAACCTCACACCTTAAGACACCTATTATAGAGAATAATGGTATATTAATCACATAGGATTGAGTTTTGGACTATACTTCATGAGTCAGATCTCCATTTTTGATGATATATATATGTGTGTGTGTTTGTGTGTGTGTGCTCATATGACCGTAGTACTCCTTGATAACATCAAGGATGTCTCCGCGACGCAACCCATCCTAGATACTAGATCTGGTTCCTGATGATGACAATGTTAGTGATGATTCCTCATTTCAAGACCCATCATGCAAGCCACATTCTCCATGTGGGCATGTAGAATCACCACCACATGTTGAGCAGAAGACACCCCAACATAAAGGACTGAGGAGGTGAGAATGATCAGCATACATCGTAAGGTCCACTTCCACATATCTCTGAGTATCTAAGGTGATACAGACCCTTGGACAATAGAGGTTTGGCTAGAGTGGGTGGTCTGCCTCGTTAGGCATGTACGAAAACCAGCAGATCATATGGTTTCTTTGGAAGCCAACCATTTCCATAGAGTAATTGGACATTGGAGAAGCATGGTTACATAAATACATGATGATTTGGAACTATTGTGGGATAACATATAGTAGTTGTTTAATTATGAGTTCTACCACTCCTTCTTGGTATCCGTTTGACTATAAGATATCTTTAGATACAACAACGTGGGTTGATGTTGACTGATTATGTGACTCGGTTCAAATACCATTATCTCTACTCTCTATACATAATCTAAAAAGGTTACTTCTGAGAAAAAATGATCGATTATGGAATTCGTAGAGAGATACTTGCTATCATATAACCCATGTGTATCGCCAACCATGCTGAGGATCTAGATTAGGTGTAGCTGAAAGAGAGATTTCTCATAAAGGGTTTCCATGCAGCTGGTTATGGTTGGGAGCACAACAGATCTGAGTTGTCTTCAGTAGCTTACAGATGTTAGTCAACAAGATCTTGATGTAGGAGGCCTTCACATAACCAGTGTCATGAAAAAATTCATATTGGCCCAAGGTAGTGCAGAGTGCAGAGGTAGCCTTGGGATTCCGATTTTATGACTGTGATGAGTGAGGTAACATGGAAGGAGGCTGCCCGACTAGAAATTATGAGAACACAAGGTATGTCACGGGATGACCACCACAGTTAAGATAACACCATAATCTGGGTGCTCTATTGGGAGGTGGTGCTGTTAGATGGAAAGGAGGATATGGAGGAGGGGGATACTTTTTTGAGGTCATTCCATGAACACCTAGTGGCCCACGTTAGGCTCATGAAGCTGGAAACCGGGTCCATGGACAACAACAAGAATTGGAAGTCTATGATCTTGAAGAGCATGAGATGATAAGAGGTATTCCTCATGTCTTTTCTAATTTTTTAATCAAAACATGTTAGAAACAATGTAAATAACTCATTCTCTCTAATCCTTTATTTTGGTTTTACATTAGGGACACAGGGCATCAATGTAACACTGTCTCAGCGTTGTTTGATATTGCTTTGAATGCATGAGGAATATGTGCAATTCCCCAACTGAGACATGTTTTTTCTATGTGAATAAAATCACGAGGGATAGTCAATTTTACGAAAGGAAGATAATATCAAATGTGGTGGATGAATCCTGAAGACTTGTGCATTTTTAGTGGACTTGTAAAGTGGAGTTCCAGAACAGGTCCTTATATTTATAGTGGATTTTATCCTTTTAGTCACTTTTTCATAGGGATGTCCCTAGTGGTCATGTTTCAGTGTTTATTTTGGGTATTACTCTCCTTAGAAGGTGTGAAAATTCACGTGGGGTTTTAACGATTCTATCAATGTATTTATTCTTGTGGATGGATGAGTTTACTCACCTTCCCCATTCATTGGTACCTTTCATACTCAACATCAACCTTGATACAAAAATTATCACGTATAGATTAAGGTAATGGAGACCCCATGAACAGAATGAAGTGAATGCCTATGTGGTTCTAGCATTAATAGTCTTCACCCTATGAATTTATTGATGCTACCATATGGGATATCGCTTTGTGGTTTTTGCAGACCATCAATGTCTTGGGAGTGTATCCACCTAGAGATACCTGAACTTGAGGCAACGATGCTAGTTGAACTACCTACAGGACTAAATCATCAAGATAGTCAATACTTTGATAATGGGAAACTTTATTTTGTATTACCATAGAAGGAATTCTGAGGCATTCATTGTGTAGGTTGTTACGGAGCAGTTAGATTATTTGTAGTTGACTCTGGTGGAGCAACAGGATATAGCTTTCCGCCAGTTCATGGTTTTGACTCCTCCACTTCTTTATTGTGTGAGTCTCAGTTGTGATGCTCCGACTATGATGTATTGTGTGAGAAGATATCCTTAAAAATTTACTATATGTATATTTTTAATAAAGGATTCACGATACCAAATTCCATTGACAAATATTGAATCCAGTTTCCATGTGAATTGTATTAGTTTGGTCGGGGGCAAATTATCCCTTGAGATTCTTTGGGCTGTTTGGGATCATCAAAATATACTGTGAGGTTGCCTATACCTTTAACCTACCACCAATTTCTTTACTGGGTGCACGTTGTCTCTCATGTGTTGAAGCAGGGGGAAAATGTTCAAGTGTTTCTAGGAGTGGGAGAGGTAGGTTTGAGCTTAGTCCCTCGATTTGTTTTCCCTAATTTTTCTTTTTTTAGAAGAAAAAATTGAAGGAGGGAATGATTTGGAGACATATTTTTCTCTGAGAAAGACATTGGAAAATTTATATATATATATATATATATAGATCTAGGCACTGATAAGACATGAAATTCTAAGGCCCTGTGTGCATGGAATAAATTATACATAATCAGTAAGTGTTATTGGACAATGCATGTGTCAGAGATAGGATACATCTTAATCGGTAAATCAAATTTAGAATCCAATACCACCTTTGAGTTCAGAATGGGATTTTTTACCTAGGCATGTCATAAAATGTAGACGCATAGATGTTCTGGTTCAAGCAATCATTGGCGCACGTTTTTTTAAAATCCCTATGTATGAAATTAAGGGAGGGTTCCACAATTTCCACCATATCTCTCTAAAACCTCTCCCTTTGTATATCTACTATTATTTTATTTTATTCATCATATCAATGTGAAAAATAATTTTAATCCTTATAGGATCGAAAAAGAATCACATTCGCTGTTTTGTAGACAAACATATTGAATCTAGGTAGGATTCTTGTTGAATTTTCTCACCACAATTTCAATTCATTGATTGTTTCTAGTTTTCATCGAAAATTTATGCATTTAGAACATTAATGATGAGGGGAAAACAAACAATTTGATCGTTTGATCTTGTTTTTGAATCTAAACATTGATCGTTCTTCACCATTATTCGACATAACATTTCGCTATGCCGAAACATCGCTGAATCTCTGAGAGGGGGCTGGCGCTATAAATATGTCTACCAGAGGATCCCAAAAAAGGTTTTTACCCTTTTTTCGACCACCATAGTGGTCATGTAATTATATGAAATCTGTGGCTCTAGAAATGGGTAGTGGCCGGAGGGAGTGGTGGCAGTTCAGTCAGGCATGGCAAGCGGCTACCGGCGGTCCGATGAGGCGAGGCTGTAGCAACGTCTGACTGGATAGAAAAGCATGATGATATGGTGGTTGGAATGTGGATCTGGTATGCAGAGAAGGATTGAACAACCAACATTATATGGAAGGGGCGATATGTGTGGACCAGCACTGGGCAGAGGCCATGAGGCAATGCTGGGTGACACGGGCGTGTAATCCTGGGGATCGTTTGACATTGACATGGGGAGCTCAGCGTCCCGAGGGGGCTAGGCTGGCACAGACCTAGAGAAGGGATGAAGAGGGTAATGTTAGATGATCAATGTAAGAAGGTGGGCTAGGATGCATGACTGGGACATGAGTTGGAGGGTTGGGCCGATCCAACCTTTTCTGGGCCTGAGGACAATAAATGCCTGTATATTCTGGTACGAGACTCTGATTCAAGAAACTTATGTGGTAAATTGATCCTTGAGTTGGGATAGTCTATTTTAGGTGGTCTTGTAAATTTTAAATTTCATACCCGAAGACATGTGCTGTGAAACAATTGATATATCAATAATAATTTTTAAATAATCTAGTATTGGACTTATCACTCAAACATGGACTCTGATTCATGTTCCGCCTACGGACACATGTTTTCATGAATGAGGAACACCATTTAAGGAATGTAAAAGATTTTTAGGACATGGAGTTGTCATTCAGTTTCATGAATGTACTATGTTTAATAGTAATATTATTATTATTATTACTATGAAATGTTGTTTTGGACATATCGTCTAAATGGAATGTCCAAATGATGTGATATTTGTGGCATCATGACCCTATATTTGAGTTTGATATTCCAAGACTGATTCGTGGAATTTAAAACCAAAATCATAATGAGGGACCCATGGGACCGTGTTTAGTTATTTTGGTGACTTTTTCACCTGGTGTCTATTCTGGACGAACGTTTTTTCAATATCATGTGTTTTCCAATGATGATCAAAATGAAGTGATCCGTATATTTGTACTTGGATTGAGGAATGAGTCCCATGAGATGTCTATTGAGCACAATGTGTGAATGTACCACTTTTTCCATTGGATGTTCATTTGGGGTTATCAAATAGTCTATATTGTGTGTTTTTCTACAAGGATCACAATAGAGTGATACATTTGGATGTGAGGAGCCTTTTTCATGATCTCGTTTAATGTGGAAACATGAATGTAATATATAGGGAATATCCAATTGACTTTTTTAAATATAACCCTTGGTTTGGGTCAATGTTACCTCTTGAGATAGTAGAATAGATGTATGAAGAGATATATTCAAATGTTCTTGAGGCATATGATGGGGTTTGTCAGAAAAATGACACTTTTGGCCCCCCAGATCGATGACGAGTGTCGTGTGCTCATCTCCCTTTTGGCTAGAACATTCATGTCTATTGAGAGTAATCCAGCACACCTAGGGATACTTGATCGCAGTTTAGTACCTGATAATGGTTATTTATAAGTCTAGGAGATGAGGTAGGGCCCCATAATGTTGGTTCCAATACATGCGATGTATTACCTTATGAATATTCTATATCTCTGAACTGTTTCTTTTGGACTCATATTTTGGAATTAGTGTAGCCTATTATGTGTGTTTTTTTTCACGTAGAATGTGATTCTTCCCTCCATTATGGTTTACAGGTTATGATGTAATATGTTATCGGTGTGATGCCTATCTGGGGTTTCAAATGATGACAAAATTAGTGTTTTATCAATAGATACAATCTGGTATGGATGGATAGTGTTCCTCAGCGAGCATTCTGAGCAGTACCATCCAACAAGAATGGCCATAGTAGATTTTAGTTTACCTCTAGCTAGGCTGGGAAATGGGTCTCTTTCGATGATTAGAGTGGAATACCCCTAATGCATCATGGTTTGGATAGCCTCTATAACTTTAATTAGACATGAATTCCCCTAATTCATTTGTGCTAGGGAAGCCACAATTAGTCCAACTAGAGTGGAATCCCCTTGATGCAATAGGTCATGGGTAGCCTCTACAAATTCTATCAGAGTGGAATCCTCCTAATGTATTAGGGTGTGGGTTTCCACTGTGAAACTATGAGAGTAGAATACCCAAAAATTTATTAGTAATGGGTATCATCGACATTGGGATTACACCTCGGTTGTGTGGCACAATGAAGATATGTAGTTGACATGCCATTGCACTATCAAGATAGAGGGGTACTTTTCCCACCGAGGAAAGTCCTTGTAATGCGACCCAAAACCATTTGGGTGAGACAGACCTTCCCAAAGAGGATAGTATCAAAGTGAGGAGATTGATTTCATTGACATGAAGTTTATTTCATGACTTGTGGGATGATACACATCGACGGTTACTTATGGGACTAGTGGTGAGTAACTTTTCTTGAGGATGAGCTGGTGGGATGGAGATCCCCAAACTCTCTATTTTTAGATTATTTGTCTGAGCATATGTATCCTATGTCCATTTCCCATTCCTTGTGTTTTGGAAGCTCTCATTCCATGAGAGTTTATGATGAATAGTTTATTCCACGTTTTTTTGGTTTCTAGCTTCTCGTGGTTAGATGAGTCTATATCCTACTATAGGTGGAAAAGACACAAGGATTAGTTCGTATTCTCACTATTTCCATCTCCATGTGTTCAGATAATCCCAATTCACATTATTTTTATGGGGAGATGTACTCCATTTTATTATACCTTGTTATCTACTACATTCGTTTTTAGTTATATCACTTACTACTCCCCTCTTCAGTACATCTATTACTCCTCCCTTGAGATTTTAGGGCATCCTATTGATTATTCCCATAAACATCACTTCGTGGGATTTGATTGCACATGGTTTTCCTATATAGACGATGGACAGGTTGATTATGACATTAGAGGATCTTATAGATATGGGTTCCTTAGATTTCTTTTAGTGGTAGTGACTTGGGATTCATTAACGAGTATCTCCAATATATTTTACATGTTTACTTGTTTCCAGGATGTGGAACTTTTATTGTTGGGCATTGTATTGTTACCCTTTTTCTTTCAATTTACATTTCTATACTTGTACTGGTTAGAGTTTGATGCATATTTGAGGATTACTTATATCAGTATTATATATTTTGTTACATTTCCCTTCTGTATTTTTTCATTGAGTTCTTTGTGTGTGTACGTACAAATTCATAGGAAAGGCCTTTCCAAAATTATTATTCCTTCAGCACTTGTCACCAGCCTCTGGCCTATGGAGGCATGCTTGGGGTAGTTTGAGCTCGATCACTGAAATGGGTTGGGTCATGAAACATTCACCCTCAATTATCCAATTTAATTTATAATTGTTCTTATGTCTCCTAATGACTTTTTTATGTTCCAAAAATATTTACCTATTTCAATTATTCATTATTTGATTGGAAAATACTTGTTTTATAATGTTCCCCTCGAAATTAATCCTGATATGCAATCCCAGTCAAAGGGAACATCCCTATTTAATAAAAATTTTAATGTGAACTCCATAATCTATTTTAAGGAACTTTTTTTAAAAAAATAAATAATTTTACATGAAAAAATATTTTGTTTGATTTGGGGTTTAATAAAAAAATTATGCTTTTTCTGTATAAATGAATCTTGAAAATTTTCCCATAAACATCAGTAAAGTTCCTCATTCCAATCATTTATTAATCAATATTTTTACATGTTTTAAATTTAGTTGGAAATGATTTATCATTATATCTTCCTATTATCCCTTCTAAATATTAAATTATTATTTAATTCTATTATTTAATGAAGATATTTTTGATACACCCATTTTTTCCCTTATTAAATGATTATGATACCCATTTAGTTCCATTTATATCAATTATCTTTAAACATTCTGTTTGATTCTTCAGCGGGAACACATATTGGTGATCATGTTATGTTGGCTGAAACAAGATAACACTCTAATGGATTGGGTGATATTGTGTCTCATGAGATGTCGATCTGGGATAAGAAGTGAACATGGATCCTTTATGGGAAATTTCCCCCCATGTGATATTGTCTTCATACATATCCTTGAATCATGCTCTTTCATTTTTAATGGTCAGGGCAGTTATGATTGACTCATGCTTATATATTTTTGTATGTTTCTTCCAAATTCATATTATTTTATGATTACATAATACCATGTAAAAATGTTAGGATTTTTAATTATTATTCATTCCATTTTTTTTATCATGTTATTCCTTCAAACAATCATGCTATTTTTTATTTCTATGTTTATAAACTTACTGGGATTTTTAGATCATCCATTTTTTCATTTATTCCTCAATTTATTCTATGAATATTTGAGAGATCAATGGAAGTTTTGATGTTATTATGGAGATTAAATAACAATTATTTTTTGATTTCATCTTTTTGAACTATGTACCTAATATTACAAAGCCAGTAGACATTATAGTCCACTATTGTATTTGAATGTAAATTATATATAAAATCATGTAAAAAAATGTGTAAAAGGATTGGTCAATTTTAATATTAATGAATGAAATCCTAAAATTGGAATTTATAATATTAGACCTCATAAAAGAACCATCAATTTTTATTTACCATACTTCATACCATCAAGGCAGTGTTCTAAGACATCTCACATAAATGTGTAAGGCCTAAGAGAAATAACGATGATAATGTGTCTCATGAAACATACTTATGCATCAATGGGATATGAAATCTGAGTCCCCACCCATCGGTCAATAAGTCCAACACATTTATCACATTAAAGGGGTGAATCATAATCATTATTAATTTAAATATATAAATTCTTACATATGAAATGTTATTACCTGCCCTAATCAACAAACACAATCATAAACCATTCATAGTAATTTTTGAATGGTAATAAAATTATACATGACCAATCAAAATTATCATAACTAGTCTTGAGAAATAAGATGGGTACTAACGATGACAAATATCCCTACTTGATCAAAAGTAAAATCAGTGGATTATGTCATTGTTTAATATAAACACATAAAAATGTTATTAAAAACATTTTTCAGGAAATATCATTTTTTAAGTTGAAAATATTTTTTGAGAATAAATGTTTAGAAAATATAATAAAAATAAATTTCATTGAAAATTAAATTTGAAAAATTGAAAAATATTATAGTAAACATTGAGTGGTCCTGAGAGTGGATGATTTTGCTCATTCTATAAATGTTAAAACAATGATTCATTTCAATTTTTTCTTAAAATCTATATATGCTTTTTTAAAATTAACAAGATGATTCTATTAAGAAAATAAAATAGAATTCATGGTTAAAAATAAATTATATATATTATTTTTAATTTGATAAAAATATTTTTTTAAACACATTTAACAAACATTAAATTTGATGAAAATGTATTTTTTACTAAAGGGAGAAATAAAGGGTGATATTCATAAAACCCTTTTTTCTATAATTTTATTTACTAAAAATATTAAAAATTTGTAATGTTATATGAAAAAGTTATTTATTAACACTAACAAAAGAATATAGATTGATATTTATTTCTATATATGATATAATTTTTGAAATGGATACTGAAACAAAAATTATCTCGAATAATGTAGTGTTTTTGAAAGAATCCATTACCAATTTGGTATCATTTGAATTATAATCCTCGTGAAATAAATAAATTAAAATTAATTATTTAATTACATTAATATTAAAATATTCATGATATAAAATATCAAAAGGGTTGTAATAAACTCAACACGAATGAATAACTGGGGAATATGTCATATCTCTTGGACATGTAAATGTGGTATGAGCAACCTATGCAACTTGTTCAAATTAATTTATACATCTATAAAATTAATTAATAAAAAAATATTTATTTAAATTAGTTTAAAATGCTATAAAAATATATATCATACCATATATATTTTACATATTCATTTATCACTTATTTATTCTGAATTATTTTTTAAAATACTTTTTTTGGAGTTTATTGTTTCATTATTCTTTCATGTTTTGGTTTGGCAATAATAGAATTTTTAATTTTATCATGGTTAATTGATCTAAAAAAAATTTAATATAGCATAAATATAATATATATTCATTATATATTTCTTTATTGTAATATATAAATTATAGATATATAAATGGAGTACAATATTGATAGAGATTGTTGGGCATACATACACAAGAATGATGATTCCATTTTTCCTGAATGATGGAATTAAAGGAAATAAAATATTAACCGACTTATAATGAATTATTACTATGTTATATATATATATATCATTAAAATTTATAAAAACCATACATATTAAATTTTATTAAAAAATAAAATGAAAAACATCTGACATTGTTATGTGGGGTGGTAGTCCACATCTACACATGAGTGACATTATTGTTTTCCCATATATTGTTAAGTAATATTTATTATGTGATATTATATTAATATAATTATATATAGATAATAAATATTACATATATTAATTAATATTTAGCCTTACTTCCATCAATTAAATTTGTATGTGATGAATGATATTTATCGCTTCATGAGGTTGTAGTTTCCCATACACATTATCAGCATTATCGTATCCCTCACAGAATTGAAATTAATGAGTTATATGGGAAATGAAAATAATATAACTATAATAATACCATATATCTAATAAAAATTTGTTAAATAAATCATTACATCCATCCATGAATGGTCATTATGAAAAAAAACTACATTGGTTTTTGAGGTGGTAGTTCATCGTACACACGGTCATTAGATTAGTTTTCCATTTGATGGAGGTGGATATAAAGATGGCTTATTACATGATTATAATAAACAAATAGATAATATAATATTATTTTTTTATAATTTATGTATAATTTAGAAATATTATAAGGATTTATAAGAACAAAAAATATGAAATTTTATATTTAAAAACAATAACTCTATTTTTTGAGAACCTCTTTAAGTTTATCGAAAAGCCATCCTAGATTGGATTTATGATCAAACTAAGTTCTATAGAATGTGATGAGTAAATATAAAATAAAATATTGTCTGTGGATGGCTAAACCAAAGGTTTTTGGACGTGTGAAGAGTAGGGGAAAGAGGGTGGCCATTTATATGTAAGGTGTGTGAAACACTTGTAATTTTTGAAATAATGCACGTGTAACCATGTTTTTCAAACGAATAAATTTTTTAAAATGAACCTTTATATAAATTTATAGATTATAAATCCACAATATACTCTTATAATGGTTTTTTTAAAAGTTTCTAGGTCATTTGAGACAAAATGTTTTTCATCCCCTAGTAAACTCATTTTCATCTTAATCGCAACAATTAAATTTTACTATTAACATAATTATTTATAGAGAAAATTAATGTGGAACAGATTAGATATTAAAAATTATTATAATTAAAAAAAACCATTTTTAAAAATAAAATTAACACGAGTGGAAAAATATAATATAAAATTAATCTCAGAGATGCGATGAAAAATGGTTTTGTAAAGGGAAATGATTCAAAAGAGTAAACTGTTTTTATATAAATATTCATAATGGAATTGATTATAGTGATGAAAATTAAATTAATTAAAATATAAGTGAACTGATATTACTTATAAAAAATATTAAAAAAATTTATCATTTAAATTCCATTTAATGAATCCAAAATTGTTTAATAAGAATCAATATTTTTTACTGTTCACATTAAAATTTAACATTTTAGAAAAATATCAAATTTCATCGACAGTTATATTTTATAAATTATTAATTAAAAATGATATTTATTTTTTGAAATATATTTTATAAAATAGATAGAATTAATTTTAATTTATGTTAGAAAAGTGCAATTATACCACCTTAATGAAACCAATTTTCAGAAAACATTTATTTTTTATTTCACATGGTTCTTAAATTATTTATTATAAATAGATGTCCAATGATTTTATTTCATAGATTATTTTATAATTGTTATAATTTATTTATTAAAATTCATACATTACCTCTAAATTGATATATGTTAATTATAATTACATTGGATTCTCATGCATAGTTATTGCATGTTTTTGGAGAAAAATTAATTGCATTAGAAAGAAAAACTATTGAGGACCATAATAGTTTAGTGACAATGGAAACATGGAATTCAATATTCTTATCTAGTGAAGGATCATCAATTTCTCCAAGAAATATTTTTCCCATTTAGTACTCTTCATAGACATAACCTATATAAATCCTTTATTTATAACATGTGAAATTAAAAAAATGAACATGTGATATCATATTCCCTTTAAGGGTAATGAATTGTAATACATAATCATAATAAGGGAATAATGGTTTAAGCTAATGATAATACCATTTTAAAACCATATAATTCATATGAAATATTAAAATCATAATCCATTATGTAGTGATTGAAGATTAATATGACATGAATCATAAGGATATCAAAGAACATAATTCATGATATTATAACAGTGGCATAATATAGAGAATTGTGGAATAATGAAATGAATAGATAATCCTTTACTTAGAAGTAAAGGACCATTTTTAATAATGATTAGGGAAATCCATGGCCAACTACACATCATGGCTAAGACATATAACCATTCTAAGTGGAATCCCATTACACATAGTACAATATATTTACTCATAAAGCCATCAAAGTATTCAATGTCCACTCCTAATAAAATCATTTCATATGATACACCTTATCAAATTAGGTTCACTAACCATTCTATTATTATCAATATTATGAGATATAAATAATTATCCAAATGAATTTTAGGGTGATATAGGTCCCACCAATCATTTGTTATAAGGTAACCACAGTCCTCGGTTATAATTTAACCATTTTACCTTCTTATAATGTAACCTCCATCCTTGGTTATAACGTATACAGTGTCACATAATAAAAATCATTCAAATTTGTGATAAATGATCAAAAAAGATTCAACATTTCAAACCCAAGGAATAATATGTGATCCATAAATTGTTCATCATATCATAATCTATGTAAAAGGGATAGGTTTCATAATCATTTCAATATTGAATCATTTAATAACCAATGAAAATAAGTCTATTTCATAATCTCTTTATCAGGGTGTAACTCATGATAGTGAAATGTTTTTCATAAAAATGTTGTAATCCATAAGAAATGCTTTATAAAACCAATAACAATGGTATACTTTGATCAATTACTCATGAAATAAAAAGATACATTATATTATTTAATATGAGATATATAATTATTCGTAAAAGATATATCACTTGAAACGTTTATAAAGGAAGATAACCAATCATTGAAAATCACATTATAAAAAAATCCATAAAACATTAAAAAAACATTTTATTTAATATTTAATTTAAAACATATGATTGAATCTATAAAAATAATTTAAAATATTTATTTATAAAATACATTTCATTCATTGAAAAAATCATTTTGAAAATTTTTTAAAATCATATTAAAATTTAAATATTTTATTAAAATGGTAAATTAATAAAAATATTAAATAAAAAATTACATTTAAAGTAAATTTTAAAACATATATGGGATGATTTAAATATATTCATGATCATGACATTGATAAATAATATTCATGTTGTTCATGTTAAAAAGAAACATTATATTCACATTTTCGGTAAATTCTAAATTGTCATTATTTGGAATAATAAATGATAATTCCCTTAAAAATATGTTTAATGTAAATCATGGGTAAAAATTATTTCATTAAATAATTTTATTAAGGTTAAAAACACATTTGAAAATAGATCTTTAGAAAAAATGGTTTTTAATGTCTAAGGGTATTTGGCATAAAAGATGATTTTTTCTTAAAAATCTACAGTTGGAATATTTAGTAAATAACGAGATAAAAATAAAGGGATGCTTGTATTCACATAACATAACTATATAATAATAAAATTCATTAGTTTTATTAGAGATGGATCATATTATTTTATCATCATAAACAATTTAATCAACAATCCCGATAAATGATGAGATTGTAACATTAAATATTTACCACTTTGGAAACATTCAAATGTATACCCAGTGATGGAATATCATTAAATGAAACCTAAAATATCCTTATGATAAATAAATTCATAATAAAATATGTTAATGGTCAGATAAGAACTTTATACAATAATATTGAATCATTACATAATCATATGTATCAAAGATGACAAATTAACAAAAAAATCACTTACCGATTTGAAAACTTTTGAACTATAAACACCATAAAAGATAGATCCTAATATAGATATTTGAATAAAATTAATTTTTTTCTCTTAATTATAACATAAATTAATGGACTGTATTTAAACCACATATTAGAAATATTTCATGAATTTGTCTTTTGCCTCGCAGAAAGTAAATGAGAGATGGAAATCCCTAAACTTAATTATTGACTTCCATTATAGAAATTCCAAACTCCTATAAAATAAATATATTTTTATTATAAATATATTATATAATCACAGACACACACACACACAGATATATATCACAACATATATTATTTAATTATGCTCTATTAGCACAAGTTTATTAAACATTCTATGTTAGAATCTCTTTTCGGGTAATACCGAATTTGTTTTTCATATATGTTTAGATTTTTTATTTACATTATTATTAATTAGATCATTGTTATGTCATATAAAAATTAATAATAATGAAATAAATATCTTATTTATATATAAATTACACTTTTAAGAAAAATATTTTAATATGGTTTTGTGAAATGATATATGTTACGATCATGGTGACAGTTGGTCGTATGTACGCATGAGCAACATTTTCATTTATCACCAATTATTAGGGAAATGAGTTATGAAATATTTAAACTTTTCATGATGATAACAATATAATATATTTATTAATAATATTTTAAATATACATTGATATATCATCAGTGGGTTTTGGTGATGAAATGAAAGAGTCAAATCACCTCACCTAGGTAATAGACCACACGTCCACAAACGATGTATTCTTCATTAAATGATTTATACGGTAATAAATAATATGATATAATATATTTTCAAAATTATAAATATTTAATCAAAGTAATAATTATTTCCAATATATAATATTTATTTATAGACATTATCCTTATTATCTTTCGTATAAAGCATTAGTGAAAATAAATTACGTCTCATTATGAGGTTGTAGTCCGATGTACACACATGAAACATTATCGTATCCCCAATTGAATAGATATTAAAATAAATTATATAATATATAATTACTCCATAGGTATAATTATGGTATAAATTTCACACACACACACACACACATATATATATATGATGACACCCAACCTTGTGATATGGTCATCGAAAAACAAATGACATCGATTCACAAGGGTTAATCATCCTAAAAATGAAAGTAATGAACTCATTCCCTCTAATCCTTTCTTGTGGTTTTACATTAGGGACAAAGGGCATCAATGTAACACTATGTCAGCGTTGTTTTTATAATGCTTTGAATGCATGAGGAATATGTGCAATTCCCCAACTGAGACATGTTTTTTCTATGTGAATAAAATCATGAGGCATAGTCAATTTTACGAAAAGAAGATAATATCAAATGTGGTGGATGAATCCTGAAGACTTGTGCATTTTTAGTGGAGTTGTAAAGTGGAGTGCCAGAACGGATCCTTACATTTCTAGTGGATTTTATCCTTTTAGTCACTTTTTCATAGGGATGTCCCTAGTGGTCATGTTTCAGTGTTTATTTTGGGTATTACTCTCCTTAGAAGGTGTGAAAATTCACGTGGGGTTTTACCCATTCAATCAATGTATTTATTCTCGTGGTTGGATGAGTTTACTCACCTGCCCCATTCGTTGGTACCTTTCATACACAACATCAACCTTGATACAGCAATTATCACGTACAGATTAACGTAATGGAGACCCCATGAACAGAATGAAGTGAATCCCTATGTGGTTCTAGCATTAATAGTCTTCACCCTATGAGTTTCTTGATGCTACCATATGGGATATCACTTTGTGGTTTTTGCAGACCATCAATGTCTTGGGAGTGTATCCACCTAGAGATACCTGAACCTGAGGCGACGATGCTAGTTGAAATAGCTACAGGACTAAATCATCGAGATAGTCAATACTTTGATAATGGGAAACTTTATTATGTATTACCATAGAAGGAATTCTGAGGCTTTCAATGTGTAGGTTGTTACGGAGCAGTTAGATTATTTGCAGTTGACTCTGGTGGAGCAAAAGGATATAGCTTTCCGCCAGTTCATGGTTTTGACTCCTCCACTTCTTTAGTGTGTGAGTCTCATTTATGATGCTCCAACTGTGATGTATTGTGTGAGAAGATATCCTTAGGAATTTCACTATATGTATATTTTGAAGAAAGGATTCATGATTCCAAATTCCATTGACAAATATTGAATCTAGTTTCCATGTGAATTGTATTGGTTTGGTCGGGGAGGAAAATTATCCCCTGAGATTCTTTGTCCTGTTTGGGATCATCAAAATATACTGTGAGGTTGCCTATAGCTTTAACTTGCCACCAATTTCATTACTGGGTGCACGTTGTCTCTCATGTGTTGAAGCAGGGGGAAAATGTTCAAGTGTTTCTAGGAGTGGGAGAGGTAGGTTTGAGCTTAGTCCCTCAATTTGTTTTCCCTAATTTTTCTTTTTTGGGAAGAAAAAATTGAAGGAGGGAATGATTTAGAGACCCATTTTTCCCATAGAAAGACATTTGAAAATTTCTATATATATATATATATATCTAGGCACTGATAAGACATGCAATTATAAGGCCCCGTGTGCTTGGAATAAATTATACATAATCAATAAGTGTTATTGGACAATGCATGTGTCAGAGATAGGATACATCTTAATCGGTAAATCAAATTTAGAATCTAATACCACCTTTTAGTTCAGAATGGGATTTTTTACCCAGGCATGTCATAAAATCTAGACACATAGATGTTCTGGTTCAAGAAATCATTGGGGCACGTTTTTTTAAAATCCCTATGTATGAAATTAAGGGAGGGTTCCACAATTTCCACCATATCTCTCTATAACCTCTCCCTCTGTATCTCTACTATTATTTTATTTTATTCATCAGATCAAGGTGAAAAATCATTTTAATCCTTAGAGAATCGAAGAAGAATCACATTCGGTGTTTTGTAGACGAACATATTGAATCTAGGTAGGATTCTTATTGAATTTTCTCACCACAATTTCAATTCATTGATTGTTTCTAGTTTTCATTGAAAAATTAGGCATTTGGAACATCAATAATGAGGGGACAACAAACAATTTGATCGTTTGATCTTGTTTTTGAATCTAAACATTGATCGTTCTTCACCATTATTCGACATAACATTTCGCTACGCCGAAACATCGCTGAATCTCTGAGAGGGGGCTGGCGCTATAAATATGTCTACTAGAGGATCCCGAAACAGGTTTTTACCCTTTTTTCGACCACCATATTGGTCATGTAATTATATGAAATGTGTGGCTCTAGAAATGGGTAGTGGCCGGAGGCAGTGGTGGCAGTTCAGTCAGGCATGGAAAGCGGCTACCGGCGGTCCGATGAGGTGAGGCTGTAGAGATGTCTGACTGGAGAGAAAAGCGTGATGATATGGTGGTTGGAATGCGGATCTGGTATGCAGAGAAGTGTGGAACAACCAACATTATATGGAAGGGGCGGTATGTGGGGACCAACACTGGGCAGAGGCCGTGAGGCAAGGCCGGGCGACATGGGTGTGTAATCCTGGGGATCAATCGACATTGACATGGGGAACTCAGGGTCCCGAGGCGGCTAGGCTGGCACAGACCTAGAGAAGGGATGAAGAAGGTCATGTCAGATGATCAATGTAAGAAGGTGGCCTAGGATTCATGACTGGTCATTAGTTGGAGGGTTGGGCCGATCCAACCTATTTTGGGCCCGAGGATAATAAATGCCTATATATTCTGCTACGAGACTCTGATTCAAGACACTTATGTGGTAAATCGATCCTTGAGTTGGGATAGTATATTTTATGTGGTATTGTAAATTTTAAATTTTAGACCCGAAGACATGTCATGTGAAACAATTGATATATCAATAATAATTTTTAATAATAATTTTTAAATAATCTAGTATTGGACTTATCACTCAAGCAGGGACTCTGATTCATGTTCCGCCTACGGCCACATGTTTTCGTGAACGAGGAACACCATTTAAGGAATGTACAAAAATTTTAGGACATGGAGTTGTCGTTCAGTTTCATGAAAGGACTATGTTTAATAGTAATATTATTATTATTATTACTATGAAATGTTGTTTTTGGACATATATTCTAAATGGAATGTCCAAATTATGTGCTATTAGTGGTGTCATGACCCTAGATTTGAGTTGGATATTCCAAGACTGATTCATGGAATTTAAAACCAAAATCATAATGAGGGACCCATGGGGCCGTGTTTGGTCATTTTGGTGAATTTTTCACCTGGTGTCTATTCTGGACGAACGTTTATTCAATCTCGTGTGTTTTCCAATGATGATCAAAATGAAGTGATCTGTATATTTATACTTGGATTGAGGAATGAGACCCATGAGATGTCTATTGAGCTCAATGTGTGAATGTACCACTTTTTCCATTGTATGTTCATTTGGGGTTATCAAATAGTCTATATTGTGTGTTTTTCTACAAGGATCACAATAGAGTGATCCATTTGAATGTGAGGATCCTTTTTCATGATCTCGTTTAATGTGGAAAAATGAATATAATATATAGGTAATATCCAATTGAATTTTTTAAATATAACCCTTCAACGTTACCTCTTGAGACAGTAGAGATGATTTATGAAGAGATATAGTCAAATTTTCTTGAGGCATATAATGGGGTTTGTTAGAAAAATGACACTTTTGGCCCCCCATATCGATTACGAGTGTCATATGCTCATCGCCCTTTTGGATAGAACATTCATGTCTGTAGAGAGTAATCCAACACACCTAGGGATACTTGATCGCAGTTTAGTACCTGATAATGTTTATTTATAAGTCTAGGAGATGAGGTAGGGCCCCACAATGTGTGTTTCCAACACATGCGATGTATTACCTTATGAATATTCTATCTCTCTGAACTGTTTCTTTTGGACTCATATTTTGGAATTGGTGTAGCCTATTATGGGTGTTTTTTTCATGTAGAATGTGATGTTTCCCTCCATCATGGTTTAAAGGTTATGATGCAATATGTTATCGGTGTGATTCATATCTAGGGTTTCAAATGATGACTGCATTAGTTTTTTATCAATAGATACAATATGGTATGGATGGATAATGTTCCTCAGCGAGCATTCTGAGCAGTACCATCCGACAAGAATGGCCATAGTAGATTTTAGTTTACCTCTAGCTAGGCTGGGAAATGGGTCTCTTTCGACTATTAGAGTGGAATCCCCCTAATGCATCATGGGTTGGATAGCCTCTATAACTTTAATTAGACATGAATCCCCCGAATTCATTTGTGCTAGGGAAGCCAAAATGAGTCCAACTAGAGTGGAATCCCCTTGATGCAATAAGTCATGGGTAGCCTCTACAACTTCTATCAGAGTGGAATCCTCCTAACGTATCAGGGTGTGGGTTTCCACTGCGAAACTATGAGAGTATAATACCCAAAAATTTATTAGTAATGGGTATCATCGACATTGGGGTTACACCTCGGTTGTGTGGCACAATGATGATATATAGTTGACATGCCATTGGACTATCAAGATAGAGGGGTACATTTCCCACCGAGGAAAGTCCTTATAATGCAACCCAAAACCGTGTGGGTGAGACAGACCTTCCCAAAGAGGATAGTATCAAAGTGAGGAGATTGATTTCATTGATGTGAAGTTTAGTTCATGACTTCTGGGATGATACACATCGGCGGTTACTTATGGTACTGGTGGCGAGTAACTTTTCATGAGGATGAGCTGGTGGGATGGAGATCCCCAAACTCTCTATTTTTAGATTATTTGTCTCAGCATATATATATATATATATATATATATATATATATCCTATATCCAGTTCCCATTCCTTGGGTTCTGGAAGCTCTCATTCCATGAGAGTTTATAATGAATAGTTTATTCCACGTTTTTTTGGTTTCTAGCTTCTCATGGTTGGATGAGTCTAATATCCTACTATTGGTGGAAAAGACACAAGGAGTAGTTCGTATTCTCACTATTTCCATCTCCATGTGTTCGGATAATCGTAATTCACATTATTTTTATGGGGATATGTACTCCATTTTATTGTACCTTGTTATCTACTACATTCATTTTTAGTTATGTCTCTTACTACTCCCCTCTTCAGTACATCTATTACTCCTCCCTTGAGATTTCAGGGCATCCTACTGATTATTCCCATAAACATCACTTCGTGGGATTTTATTGCACTTGGTTTTCCCATATATACAATGGACAGGATGATTATGACATTAGAGGATCTTATGGATATGGGTTCCTTAGATTGCTTTTAGTGGTCATGACTTAGGATTCATTAACGAGTATCTCCAAGCTATTTTACATGTCCAATTGTTTCCAGGATGTGGAACATTTATTGTTGGGCATTGTATCGTTACCCTTTTTCTTTCAATTTACATTTCTATACTTGTACTGGTTAGAGGTTGATGCATATTTGAGGATTACTAATATCAGTATTATATTTTTTGTTACATTTCCCTTCTGTATTTTTTCATTGAGTTGTTTGTGTGTGTGCGTACAAATTCATAGGAAATGCCTCCCCAAAATTATTATGCCTTCAACATTTGTCACCAGCCTCTGGCCTATGGAGGCATGCTTGGGGTAGTTTTTGCTCGATCACTGAAATGGGTCAGGTCATGAAACATTCACCCTCAATTATCCAATTTAATTTATAATTATTCTTATGTCTCCTAATGACTTTTTTATATTCCAAAAATATTTACCTATTTCAATTATTCATTATTTGATTGGAAAAAACTTGTTTTATAATGTTCCCCTCGAAATTCATCCTGATATGCAATCCTAGTCAAAGGTAACATCCCCATTTAATAAATATTTTAATATGAACTCCATAATCTATTTTAGGGAACATTTTTTTAAAAAATCAATAATTTTAAATGAAAAAAATATTTTGTTTGATTTGGGGTTTAATAAAAAAATTATGGTTTTTCCATATAAATGAATCTTTAAAATTTTCCCATAAACATCAGTAAAGTTCCTCATTCCAATCATTTATTAATCAATATTTTTACATGTTTTAAATTTAGTTGGAAATGATTTATCATTATATCTTCCTATAATCCCTTCTAAATATCAATTTATTATTTAATTCTATTATTTAATGATGATCTTTTTGATACAACCAATGTTTTTCCCTTATTAAATGATTATGATACCCATTTAGTTCCATTTATATCCTTTATGTTTAAACATTCTGTTTGATTCTTTAGTGGGAACACATATTAGTAATCATGTTATGTTGGGTGCAACAAGATAACACTCTAATTGATTGGGTGATATTGTGTCTCATGAGATGTCGATCTGTGATAAGAAGTGAACATGGATCCTTTATGGGATATTTTTTCCCATGTGATATTGTCTTCATACATATCCTTGAATCATGATCTTTCATTTTCAATGGTCAGGGTAGTTATGATTGACTCATGCTTATATATTTTTGTATGTTGCTTCCAAATTCATATTATTTTATGATTAAATAATCCCATGTAAAAATGTTAGGAATTTTAATTATTATTCATTCCATTATTTATTTTATCATGTTATTCCTTCAAACAATCATGCTATTTTTTATTTCTATGCTTATAACCTTACTGGGATTTTTAGATCATCGATTTTTTCATTTATTCCTCAATTTATTCTATGAATATTTTAGAGATCAATGGAAGTTTTGATGTTATTATGGAGATTAAATAACAATGATTTTTTTGATTTCATCTTTTTGAACTATGTTCCTAATATTACAAAGCCAGTAGACATTATAGTCCACTATTGTATTTGAATGTAAATTATACATAAAATCATGTAAAAAAATGTGTAAAAGGATTGGTAAATTTTAATATTAATGAATGAAATCCAAAAATTGGAATTTATAATATTAGACCTCATAAAAGTAACATCAATGTTTATTTACCATACTTCATACCATCAAGGCAGTGTTCTAAGACATCTCACATAAATGTGTAAGGCCTAAGAGAAATAACGATGATAATGTTTCTCATGAAACATACTTATGCATCAATGGGATATGAAATTTGAGTCCCCGCCCATCGGTCAATAAGTCCAACACATTTATCACATTAAAGGGGTGAATCATAATCATTATTAATTTAAATATTTAAATTCTTTCATATGAAATGTTATTACCTGCCCTAATCAACAAACACAATCATAAACCATTTATAGTAATTTTTTGAATGGTAATAAAATTATACATGACCAATCAAAATTATCATAACTAGTATTAAGAAATAATAAGGGTAATAACGATGACACATATCCCTACTTGATCAAAAGTAAAATCAGTGGATTATGTCATTGTTTAATATAAACACATAAAAATGTTATTAAAAAAAATTCAGGAAATATCATTTTCTAAGTTGAAAATATTTTTTGAGAATAAATGTTTAGAAAATATAATAAAAATAAATTTCATTGAAAATTAAATTTGAAAAATTGAAAAATATTATATTAATCATTGAGTGGTCATGAGAGTGGATGATTTTGATCATTCTATAAATGTTAAAACAACGATTCATTTCAATTTTTTCTTAAAATCTATATATGCTTTTTTTAAATTAACAAGATGATTCTATTAAAAAAATAAAAGAGAATACATGGTTAAAAATTAATTATATATATTATTTTTAATTTGATAAAAATATTTTTTTAGAAAAATTTAACAAACATTGAATTGGATGAAAAGGTATTTTTTACTAAAGGGAGAAATAAAGGGTGATATTCATAAAAACCTTTTTTCTATAATTGTATTTGCTAAAAATATTAAAAAATTGTAAAGTTATATGAAAAATTTATTTATTAACACTATCAAAAGAATATAGATTGATATTTATTTCTATATATGATATTATTTTTGAAATGGAGACTGAAAAAAAAATTATCTCGGATAATGTAGTGTTTTTGAAATAATCCATTACCAATTTGGTATCTTTTGAATTATAATCCTCGTGAAATAAATAAATTCAAATTAAATATTCAATTACATTAATATTAAAATATTCATGATATAAAATATAAAAAGGATTCTAATAAACTCAACAAGAATGAATAACTGTGGAATATGTCATATCTCTTGCACATGTAAATGTGGGATGAGCAACCTATGCAACTTGTTCAAATTAATTTATACTTAAATAAAACTCATTAATAAAAAAATATTTATTTAAATTAGTTTAAAATGCTATAAAAATATATATCATACCATATATTTTTTACGTAGTCATTTATCATTTATTTATTCTGAACTATTTTTTAAAATACTTTTTTTGGAGTTTATTGTTTCATTATTCTTTCATGTTTTGGTTTGGTAATAATAGAATTTTTAATTTTATCATGGTTAATTGATCTAAAAAAAATTAATATAGCAAAAATATAATATATATTCATTATATATTTCTTTATTGTAATATATAAATTATAGAGATATAAATGGAGTACAATATTGATAGAGATGGTAGGGCATACATACACAAGAATGATGATTCCATTTTTCCTGAATGATGGAATTAAAGGAAATAAAATATTAACCGACTTATAATGAATTATTACTATGTTATATATATATATATCATTAAAATTTATAAAAACCATCCATATTAAATTTTATTAAAAAATAAAATGAAAAACATTTGACATTGTTACGTTGCGGTGGTAGTCCACATCTACACATGAGTGACATTATTGTTTTCCCATATATTGTTAAGTAATATTTATTATGTGATATTATATTAATATAATTATATATAGATAATAAATATTACACATATTAATTAATATTTAGCCTTAATTCCATCAATTAAATTTGTATGTGATGAATGATATTTATCGCTTCACGAGGTTATAGTTTTCCATACACATTATCGACATTATCGTATCCCTCACAGAATTGAAATTAATGAGTTATATGGGAAATGAAAATAATATAAGTATAATAATACCATATATCTAATAGAAATATGTTAAATAAATCATTACATCCATCCATGAATGGTCATTATGAAAAAAAACTACATTGGTTTATGAGGTGGTAGTTCATCGTACACACGGTCATTAGTTTAGTCTTCCATTTGATGGAGGTGGATATAGAGATGGATTATTACATGATTATAATAAAAAAATAGATAATATAATATTATTGTTTTATAATTTATGTATAATTTAAAAATATTATAAGGATTTATAAGAACAAAAAATATGAAATTTCATATTTAAAAACAATTACTCTTTTTTTGGAAAACCTCTTTAAGTTTATCGAAAAGCCATCCTAGATTGGATTTATGATCAAACTAAGGTCTCTAGAATGTGATGAGTAAATATAAAATAAAATATTGTCTGTGGATGGCTGAACCAAAGGGTTTTGGAAGTGTGAAGAGTAGGGGAAAGAGGGTGGCCATTTATATGTAAGGTGTGTGAAACACTTGTAATTTTTGAAATAATGCACGTGTAACCATGTTTTTCAAACGAATGAATTTTATAAAATGAACCTTTATATAAATTTATAGATTATAAGTCCACAATATACTCTTATAATGGTTTTTTAAAAAGTTTATAGGTTATTTTAGACAAAATGTTTTTCATCCCCTAGTAAACTCATTTTCATCTTAATAGAAACAATTATATTTTACTATTAACATAATTATTTATAGAGAAAATTAATGTTGAACAGATTAGATAATATAAATTATTATAATTCCAAAAAAATAATCCATTTTTTAAAATAAAATTAACACTAGTGGAAAAATATAATATAAAATTAATCTCAGAGATGTGATGAAAAATGATTTTGTAAAGGGAAATGATTCAAAAGAGTAAACTGTTTTTATATAAATATTCATAATGGAATTAATTATAGTGATGAAAATTAAATTAATTAAAATATAAGTGAACTGATATTACTTATAAAAAATATTAAAAAAATTTATCATTTAAATTCCATTTAATGAATCCAAATTTGTTTAATAAGAATCAATATTTTTTACTGTTCACATTAAAATTTAACATTTTAGAAAAATATCAAATTTCATCGACAGTTATATTTTATAAAATATTAATTAAAAATGATATTTATTTTTTGAAATATATTTTATAAAATAGATAGAATTAATTTTAATTTATGTTATAAAAGTGAAATTATACCACCTTAATGAAACCAATTTTCAGAAAAAATTTATTTTTTATTTCACATGGTTCTGAATTTATTTATTATAAATAGATAACCAATTATTTTATTTCATAGATTATTTTATAATTGTTATAATTTATTTATTACAATTCAAACATTACTTCTAAATTGATATATTTTAATTATAATTACATTGGATTCTCATGCATAGTTATTGCATGTTTTTAGAGAAAAATTAATTGCATTAGAAAGAAAAACTATTGAGGACTATAATAGTTTAGTGACAGTGGAAACATGGAACGCAATATTCTTATCTAGTGAAGGATCATCAATTTTTCCTAGAAATATTTTTCCCATTTAGTACTCTTCATAGACATACCCTATATAAATCCTCTTTTTATAACATGTCAAATTTAAAAAATGAACAAGTGATATCATATTCCCTGTAAGGGTAATAAATTGTAATACATAATCATAATAAGGTAATAATGGTTTAAGCTAATGATAATACCATTTTAAAACCATATAATTCATATGAAATATTAAAATCATAATCCATTATGTAGTGATTGAAGATTAATATGACAAGAATCATAAGGATATCAAAGAACATAAGTCATGATATTATAACATTGGCATAATATAGAGAAATGTGGAATAATGAAATTAATAGATAATCCTTTACATAGTAGTCAAGGATCATTTTTAATAATGATTAGGGAAATCCATGGCCGACTACACATCATGGCTGGGACATAGAACCATTCTAAGTGGAATCCCATTACACATAGTACAATATATTTACTCATAAAACCATAAAAGTATTCAATGTCCACTCCTAATAAAATCATTTCATATGATACATCTTATCAAATCAGGTTCACAAACCATTCTATTATTATAAATATTATGAGATATAAATAATTATTCAAATGAATTTTAGGGTGATATAGGTCCCACCAATCATTGGTTATAAGGTAACCACAGTCCTTGGTTATAATTTAACCATTGTAACTTCTTATAATGTAACCTCCATCCTTGGTTATAACGTAACCAGTTTCACATAATGAAAATCATTCAAATTTGTGATACATGATCAAAAAAGATTCAACATTTCTAACCCAATGAATAAAATGTGATCCATAAATTGTTCATCATATAATAATATTTGTAAAAGGGATAGGTTTCATAATCATTTCAATATTGAATCATTTAATAACCAATGAAAATAACTCTATTTCATAATCTCTTTATCAGGGTGTAACTCATGATAGTGAAATGTTTTTCATAAACATGTTTTAATCCATAAGAAATTCTTTATAAAACCAATAACAATGGTATACTTGGATCAATTACTCATGAAATAAAAAGATACATTATATTATTTCATATGATATATATAATTATTCGTAAAAGATATATCACTTGAAACGTTTATAGAGGAAGATAACCAATCATTGAAAATCACATTATAAAAAAATCCATAAAACATTTAAAAAAACATTTTATTGAATATTTAATTTTTAACATATGATTGAATCTATAAAAATAATTTAAAACATTTCTTTAGAAAATACATTTCATTCTTTGAAAAAATCATTTTGAAAATTTTTTAAAATCATATTAAAATTTAAATATTTTATTAAAATGGTAAATTAATTAAAATATTAAATAAAAAATACATTTAAAAGAAATTTTAAAACATATGTGGGATGATTTAAATATATTCATGATCATGACTTTGATAAATAATATTCATGTTGTTCATGTTAAAAATAAATATTATATTAACATTTTCGGTAAATTATAAATTGTCATTATTTAGAATAATAAATGAGAATTCCCTTAAAAATATGTTTAATGTAAATCATGGGTAAAAATTATTTCATTAAATCGTTTTATTAAGGTTAAAAACAAATTTGAAAATAGAACTTTAGAAAAAATGGATTTTAATGTCTAAGGGTATTTGACATAAAAGGTGATTTTTTCTTAAAAAAGTACAGTTGGACTATTTTGTAAATAACGAGATAAAAATAAAGGGATGGTTGTATTCACATAACATAACTATATAATAATAAAATTCATTAGTTTTATTAGATATGGATCATATTATTTTATCGTCATAAACAATTTAATAAACAATCCCGATAAATGATGAGATTGTAACATTAAATATTTACCACTTTGGAAACATTCAAATGTATACCCAGTGAAGGAATATCATTAAATGAAACCTAAAATATCCTTATGATAAATAAATTCATAATAAAATATGTTAATGGTCAGATAAGAACTTCATACAATAATATTGAATCATTACATAATCATATGTATCAAAGATGACAAATTAACAAAAAAATCACTTACTGATTTGAAATGTTTTGAACTATAAACACCATAAAAGATAGATCCTAATAGGGATATTTGAATAAAATTATCTTTTTCTATTAATTATAAAATAAATTAATGGACTGTATTTAAACCACATATTAGAAATATTTCATGAATTTTTCTTTTGCCTCGCAGAAAGTAAATGAGAGATGGAAATCCCTAAACTTAATTATTGACTTCCATTATAGAAATTCCAAACTCCTATAAAATAAATATATTTTTATTATAAATATATTATATAATCACAGACACACACACACACACAGATATATATCACAATATATATTATTTAATTATGCTGTATTATGCTCTATTAGCACAAGTTTATATACTGGACTGTATTTAAACCACATATTAGATCATTGTTATGTCATATAAAAATTAATAATAATGAAATAAATATCTTATTTATATATAAATTACACTTTTAAGAAAAATATTTTAATATGGTTTTGTGAAATGATATATGTTACAATCATGGTGACAGTTGGTCGTATGTACGCATGAGTAACATTTTCATTTATCACCAATTATTAGGGAAATGAGTTATTAAATATTTCAACTTTTCATGATGATAACAATATAATATATTTATTAATAATCTTTTAAATATACATTGATATATCATCAGTGGGTTTTGGTGATGAAATTAAAGAGTCAAATCAACTCACCAAGGTAATAGACAACACGTCCACGAATGATGTTATCTTCATTAAATGATTTATACGGTAATAAATAATATGATATAATATATTTAAAAAATTATAAATATTTAATCAAAGTCATAAGTATTTCCAATATATAATATTTTTTTTATAAACATTATCCTTATTATCTTTCGTATAAAGAATTAGTGAAAATAAATTACATCACATTATGAGGTTGTAGTCCGATTTACACACATGAAACATTATCGTATCCCCAATTGAATAGATATTAAAATAAATTATATAATATATAATTACCCTATAGGTATAATTACGGTATAAATTTCACACACACACACATATATATATATATATATATGATGACACCCAACCTTGTGATATGGTCATCGAAAAACAAATGACATCGATTCACAAGGGGTAATCATCCTAAACACGAATAATGATTTCCTAAACCATTGGATATAAGGGGATATGACTTTAGGACATTAATATTAATTAAAAAATATGTTAATATGTAATATACTGATTCTATTAACTCAACATTGTAATATTACAATTGAAGTAGGTGGAGGATTAAATAAAATAAAAATTCATGTTGAAGGATGTTACCACTTCTTTGGGTCTCCTCATTTCATTTTCTCTAAAAGCCTTCCTAAGATGGATTTATACGGTAAATATATCTTCTAGTATTATAAAATAAAAATTTTTATGTATTTATTTAGGAAATGGTAAAAAAAGTTTTTAATGCAGTGAATGAAATAGGAGAGGAGGATGGCCTTTTTAATTTAGGTGAGTGGCATGCTTAAATTTCTTTGAATGAAAATAGTGTACCCATGTTTTTCACAATAAAAAATGAATCAATATTAAAAATTAATTGACCTATTGGTTCTAAGGTAAATAAATTTCTAGAAAATGATTGTTTTATTAGTTGTCATGTCATTTTTAACCTTTATATTTTATGTTTAGCCCCAAGTTAATAAATTTTACCCTTAAATGTGGTTAATAATTTTTACTATTTGTTATATTTATTTTTATAAATAATTATGATTTAAAAATTTGATTATATACATTTTCACGATTTCATGTATGAAGTCAATTTTTTAATATTTCATTCATTGAAATTTAAATAATTACTTTAATATTAATCTTGCCATTATAATGATAAAACAATCTTTTAAATATAAAATAAAAAAATATTATAATGTTTTTATATCGTAATTAAAACAAAAAATTATTCAAATCACGTAAATTTTATTTATAAATATATAATTGATATTATTTTACTTTAAAATAACTTTAAAATAAAATTGAACTTTAAAATTATGTTAAAAAAGATGTTTTCAATTAAAATTTTGTATTTTTTTAGTATTCTTAAAAAATGAAATTCTCCAGAAAAACCAAAAAAAGCATCGTAATGATAATTTTGATATTCCGATTTTTCAAATGAATTTAATTTTTTCCAATATATTTTCTAAAATTTGAAAAAATAAATTATAATATATGTGCCCTAAGGGAGACAAAATATTTTTTTTAATGAACAATTTTAAGAATAATTTTCTTTTATTATATCATCTCTAGAAAACACATAACATGACTGTTAATGAAATTATTGAAAAAATAATACATAATTATTTTTAAAGTTAAAATTTAATATCAACTCTTTTAATTTATCGAGTTGAAATATATTTATGTGAATAATTTTTTTTCATAAAATGATATTTTTTATTTTGAAAAGGAATTTATTTTAATTTATATTTTATTGGACAAAAAAATATTATATATAATATTTTATACAATATATATTTTTAATTTAGATAATCATATTCACACCATAGATTCTTATAGGTAGGTGATAACTATCATTAAATATAATATAATTTTTTGTATTATGTCCCATTTTGTATAATCTCGGTATAGCATATAGCGTTATCTAAACTTGGTATTTTTTGTAAAAAAAGTCAAAATAAGTTTTGAGTGTAAAAACAAAAATAGAAAATATTAAATTCATTTGGAGAAATATATTTCAAAAAATCATTGGGTTATATAGTACTGGTGTCACACATACACCACCACACACCTCATTATCCATCGCTACAAGAATTAATTCTGAAGGTAATAGTATATCATTTCCACACCAAAAGGAATAAAAAAGTTTTTTGTATGAAAATACTTGATACACAAATCATGAAACCTTACGGGTAAACTCTTACATCCCATAAAAAGTATGAAATTCTCCCCACATTAAAAAAATTCATCAGAATGATTTTTTGTGGATATCTGAACATGCAATATCTCATAGTCAGTATCTCTAAGTTGAGCCTCTCAAATACATTTTAAAAGTTATTGGGTAAAAACAAATGATTGTTGGTAAGATTTAACAATATTAAATAGTATGAAAAACTATAGTGAGGAAAACGGCGCCGATGCCTCAGTGTACAATTGTAAAAAAGATCTCTTACGTGGACCATCCCCCATGAACTACCCCTTAATAATAGTGTAGAATATCTCAATTTCACATTCCTAGTGGGAATATATCAATGTAAATCCTTTCGGTTTATATAATTATGTGATATGATAAGAAGAATAATCGTGTGGTCATAATAAATGATAAACTACTCACCCATATGGTTGTGTTTCCATATCTTCATGAAGAATACTATCGTTGCCGCCTCTAGATCATGGGTTGAATAGATCATCTCATGAGGTCATATCATTTTAGACCCAGAATCTATCACCATATTCATCGACATCATGAACAACCAATCCTATTTCTAGAGGAATTTTGGAACACTTTATACATAACTCCGTTATATGGAAATCTAAAAAAATGGGGACACACATCAATATCTACTAAAACTACTAAAAATCAATTGAGAACATGCCAATCACCATGAATAGTTTCTCATTTTGAGTAACAGGTGCCAATGGTGATGTTATCTAAGATAAATATTGTAATAATTTATTATTTTATCCTAGAAACATGATTAATATATGTACCCCCTTAATTCTCATGGGCAGATTCCAAGCATACACAGCCCCAACCATCATCGGGTCCACTATCAATAACATTAATGAGATGACATATACTAGAATGTAGACAACTGTAAATAAAAAAATGATTTATTATGTGGTTCTCTTAAAGCTATTTCTATTTGAGTATGTCTACAAAAATCCGTATGTGTCTCATGTGACCACCTTAGATGTTGAATATGACTATAATTTCATTAATGAAAACCACTAGAAACTAGTCTAAAAGTATAATGGAATAAATCATGAGTCTAATAAATACTGAAGGGGTGTTCATCACAAAAAATTTTCAAACCAATAACTCATAATGAATTTTGAGATATGAGAGTATCGTGTTCGGCTTATCCATGTCACATACTCAAATTTGATGATTACCTATTCGTAGTTCAATCTTCGGGACCCCTATCACTCTCTAAACTAGTCGAAGATGTAATAAATCCTTATTAGTAGATACATATTATCTTCAGTCACCTAATTCACATGTTGTAAATCAACACTAAATCTCAATCAGTTATCATCCTTTATAGAAAAAAACGTGGGCCTCCTTCATGGAAACAGTAGGTTTGAAGAAAACATTCCCCTAGAAGTCCTCAAACTAAACCTTTATCACATGAAGCTATATAAGAGATGTCCAATATATTATAATATATATATGTTTTGTACTCATGTGAATGTTTAAGATTATTTCTATATATCATTGGGATTGTATTCTCGACACAACCTCAAGAAACACATCCTTATACTCCACCATCACAATAGAAAGATGAAATCTTCATAAAATCCCCTGATCCATTGATAATACTATTTAATTGGTGATTAATATCTTTTTCCATTATATATGTGATCCTATTTGACTCATACATGGAACCATTATAATTTTGGAAATGAAAACATGCTCTATCCTGATAGAAAAAAAATTACTATACTTAAAATAATAAATCTAGCAATGTACTATGAACGATTAGTCTATATTTAGGATGAAATCATAAGGAAATATTTATAACATAATTAGATCCCCTTATAATCTATTCTTCCATGAGTTTGGTCACACTTTTGGATGAATTTTTATATTAGTAAATCCCATCTACTTAGAGTCTCCAAGTGCAAGAGTCAATCCAAGGGCTCAACTGCACTCTCTAAATCTCAAACGATAATTGTTTTTAGAAAATATTTGGTCATTATTATTTCTATATGTATTATATATAATTTATATAAGTCATATATCATATGAATAATCATCTTTGGATCCTTGGGGTGGAAGTATTGCACTTCTTACAACTACGATCATCCTTGACCACAAGCTCCCTAAGCCATGCATTGACCTCTTGGGGGGTGGTGGCAACATGATGTAAAATTTATTTCAACCACCATCTACTATACTTATTTGTTTATCTCATTCGACAAATAATATACCTACCTTCTACTATTATTGTATCTTACTGGGTGGTCCCTCAAATATTAATATGTTCACATGACAAATGGGACAGTCAATCCTATGTGAAATATCCCTAACAATCAAAAGAAAAAAAACCACCCCTCACTTAGAAAACTAGAGATATCCTGAGATCCCAGAACCAAATAACCTCTATTATGAGATCATCTTTTGAAGATTTTCACTAGTCCATATCCCTATCAATGCTTTCAGATACCATATTCCAAGGTCTTATCTCTGATTTTCCCACTACCAACACTAACTGTCTGCATCTTCTCACCCATAAAACTCTATACAACCAAATCATTCTCAAACAGTACATTATAGGTAGGAATGAAAAATGATACCACTATAACCTTGCTATATTTTCATATTCCCCACTGATAGACTCTTTATCAGATTAGTGAATACTTATCTATATCCTAAAACTATCTGGATAAGTTGGTTAACATAAAAAAACACCTCCATTGAAATGATTCTTTGGTAAAGATACAAAATATACTAGATGCGCACCAATTTCAACATGGATAGAGTGAAATCCCACCATAAAGGAAAATTTTTTTTTGGTATGGTTGAATTATTGTGTGTCTGGGCAACTAGAGTCAACCATATCCATGAGAATCCCTGAAGAAGGATCACAATTAAGAAAATTCTATGATCAAGTGGTTTCCTCAAATAGTGGAAAACTCAAGAAATTACCTCTATCATGTCATCTGCTTCTTTGGGGTTTGCCACTCCTCTAATCCTGAGAGTTATATACTTATGAAACTCATATAATTTTACCATACTATGACCATCCTTTTTTGGTACACCATAATAACTCTTTGGTGCACTAGTGATATAAAAACTCTAATACTAATTTGAGGTTGTACCTCATTTATATGACCCTATATCAAAACGTCATCATTAGGGTTATCATCATCATGATACTAATAAAAAATAATTATAGCTATCATAATGGTGGATTCCTAAAATAATAAGTATGCACCATTGTGAAAGATAATATTTGGGAGTTGAAAAAAGAAGGATATGGAATCCACCACCCTAGACAATATGATGCATGATCCATTGTTTTCCAAACAATTAGTACCTACTTTCAACGAGTGATAATATTGGATATCAGTTTCATATTGAAAGGATATGTTAGACACTACACCAAAACCAGGGTCCTTAGACAAATACATTAATATTAAGAACTTTATCAGCATTTCCCCAGTTCCAAATGAAAACTCATTAAAAGACAATATTAAAATTCTAATCAAAAAATGAACTGCTTGATCTGATACCACTCTATTAGGACATGATATTCCACTAACCACTTTGTTAGTGATTTGCTGAATGTGGTCCCCCAAGTATTTCTCCACTAGTCCAGAGACTAAGGACGAGAGCTGACTAACAATATCTCCCACATTGATGGACTTAGCCTAACTACAAATCCATAAAATCATATATCCAAAAAACCAATACAATGAAAAATGATAAAAGACTAGTAAAATAGTAATGTAATCATTTCATCTATCCCACATCAGAGTTAATATATGTGTTGGAAATAATATAGGGAAAATACAATATGACTAAATTTGAAAAAATGTCTAACCTAATATAATGGATTGGACTTATATTTCATAAAAACCCTAGTATGAACCATTATGAATCATGAAGAATTTACTATACCTACACCTAGTCCTCCTAGTACTCCATAAATAGTTATATCATCTAAATAATAAATGACATGTGTAGGAATATTCCATGTAGGGGTGATTATAGAAATACCAAATAAGACACTATGTAAAAGAAAACATAATGCTTTAATAAAATAATTTTCACATCATTAGTATATCAACTACAATATGTTCCATATAAATATAGAATGTAACCCAGATATACTAATAATAGAAAACAAGTCTCAAATTTGTCTCAAAAATACAACCATTTACTTGATTAATCTAGATGATTTATGGAAACACCCATCTGGTTGAACCCACAATACAAGTTATGTGATCACTGAAGAAGATCATTAGAGAAATCAAGAACATCATGACTAAAAATAGGAGTATATAATAGAACTATAATAATATTAACATATAGATAATGAATCTTACAAAGGTTCTATAGGATATGTTGAACCCTACCTATAATAAACATCTATATATGGAATTATACACCCATATAGGATGGTTATGATGAAACCTTATCCTCAGTTAAAGAAGGTAACCAAATGATATTGCATCATAAATTAAGTCAAATATAGGTATACAAAACTCTTTATGAGACATCTCCCATATAATAGAGAAAATTCATATTCACAGGATGAAATACCTCACTATACACTCTTAGTGATGAAATGGGGAAACACAAACAGCTGCTACTAGTAAAAAATAATTATATGGATTTCTTAAAACCACTCTAGGAAAAGTAAATGGAATGTATCATCATTAATGGGTCTTATCATGTCTCATCATATCAAATGGAATGCATTTATCATAATATATGACATGTTCATATAGATACTCGATGGATAGATATCGTTATGGACTCACTCTGCTTCCTTACCAATTCTCTGTACTCTATCACATTCCCATGTAATTTAATTATTCTCATATACTTTGGAAGTTACTGTGTACCAACTCATGCCTATGTATTTGGCCTTGCCTATGTACTTTGGCCATGCTCTTGTTTCCTGTTATGTCAGTTCTCATGAACCCCTACTATTCGTCGAGTAATCAACACCGGGTCACATAGTCGGAAACATGCGTCCAATAGAATGTGTTATTTGTTTCTATTGGTAATGACTAGTTCCATAGGATGAAACTAAACGATGAGTGTTCATCTAAAATACAAGAAGTGTAGTCTTAATTTTAAGAGAAAAGAGAGAATATTCAATGAAACAGTACAAAATAATCAATTCCATTGTTCATGCCACTAGTTATTCTAAAAATGAATATATTGGATCAATAAATCATTATCATCATTGGTAACCTCATTTCATCCACATGATCTTAATGGGGAATGACCCATATCACTCTAATAATCACACTGAATTGAATGATACAAGCGTTGTATCCCAATATAATTGCAATCCATCTCTAATAATCCATATTTATTGGTTAAAATAAATATTTTTCATAAATCAGAATCACAAATCTGTAGAAATGAACTGTTGTTCAAATGATCGATTGTGAAATGATCAATTCCTGGTTACTTTTAAAACCACTATCCAAATGAAATTATGTTGATGATTGAAAGATAAATAGTGGGACAGAACCACAAACCACATAAGAGGAACAAATCATAGAAATTATTCAGTTTTTCCTCAATTTAATTTTTTATAAGGAATAACTATGACCTAGTAGGAAACAATAAAAATAAATATATATTCCCAAATCTTAATAAAATAAGCATCGACCTACAAACATTATCTTCCAAAAAGTCAATTGTTAGTGGATTGGATTTAGGTTCTTCCCTGGGTATGAAAAAGGTTATTAGCCCATTGAAAAAAACAAAACTACATATGATTTGGATAAAAAGTAGATTATGAATAGATCTACACAACCATAATTGGTGAGATCAATAAGCACTAATTGGAAACCAGATTACCAATCCATGATAATTCATTGATCAATAGAGAATTAATCTCCAAAAATCCTCTCTCAATCACTAGTGTAATGTGGATATCCCTTGGTAATTTCTATAACAATGGTAATACATATAATTATTTGATTTTGTGTAATTATTAAAATTAATTCAATATAGTACTTTATATTGTTATTATATTTCCTATAATGTCTCTCAAGTGGAACTCCTAACACGTTCAAACATTATGCCACACATAGGGTTAAATGTTAATTTAAAATTTAATGGAAAAGATTCAAGACTCTGTTCACGAGTTTATTTATTATTTCATAGAAACTCAACATGTAATATATAATATATTTAATATAACTATTATAATAATATTGTGTCTCTGTGGGCCTCAAAATCTCACATTGACTTGGTGCATAGTACAAATAATATAAATTAAATATTTTAAAGTCTGAAAAACATAAATTGTGTTATTACATATTTTAGGATGTATTATAGTATTGATATACTGGTTATATGAATCACGAAACATCAATGGATTTTTTCATATTATTTTTTTATAAATTTGAATGAATTTGTTGAATGGTACTGATAACATTAAAAAGTGTTATTGTGGTAAGGTGATATTGTTATAAAAAAAGAGTTAAAGGTATTTATAAACATCCATATATTCCCAAGGTTGAAATAATGATAACTTTTTTAGATAAATAGATAATTGATATTGATATATTAAAATGGATAGTATTGGTGATGTTGAAATTAATTAGTGAGTTGGGTATGATGTGACTTACATTTACCATCATGATGTTTATATGATTTTTTGTTTATTGAATATATTATAATGTCTAGAATTTTATTTAATGAATAATGATAAACATAAATATTATTAAAATAGTATTTATTTCCATTGATTTTTTATTATAAATCATTATATTTTCGTATTTTTGGAGAATATTTGATCATGATATTCACATGTTTGGTACATGACATTATGAGATAGATTACGTTGTTTAGTGTTTAATGTTAATTTCATTATTGATTTTTTTGAAATTTTTATATATTTTATTTGTTTTGAATATGTGAAAAAATAATGTGGAATATTTTTAACATTAAATATTTATGGAATGGATTTAATTGAACATTGGTTGTTTTTTTATGCTATAGATATTAATATACACTTTCATTATATAATGATGTATCCATAATGGATCACTTGGGCTAACCATTTTATTTTCCTTAAATGTAATGAGATAAAATGAATTAATGTTATATATATAAAGGATCTTATGATCCATTAAATTGTGATTTATGTTCTTCCTAGATTAGAAATTTATAATATTTAAATACAGATGAAGAGGGTACTAAGATAACAAAAATATAGATGAAAAGGGTAAAATTACATTATTGGTTTTGAAGAAGTGAAGTGTGCATATTTTCTCAAATTCTATGATAACAAATTCTATAACATTATTAAATGTTATCATGAATAATTTTTTTTTAATTTTTATAATTTATTCCTAGGAGTTGATTGATGATTTCACCCCTCAACAATATATGGTTTTGTGGTCATTAAAATTTCCATTATGTTGTTTAATATCAATATATATTATTTTATAGTCTCTATCATTCACTTTTATGTATATGTTTTCAAATGTTATTAATGTTATCCTTTTCCAATGACATGATTAATTTTTCCCGTTAAACATTATATTTCCCAATTCCACTTTTCAATGGTAGTTTTATTTTCCTATTACACAATGTGGTCTTTCAGAAATGGTATTCTCTAACATAAAGGCATTGACTTCCCAGATAAAAAATATGAAGTGAATATTTATTTATGATATGGGAGAATGTAACACCATGAAATTCTATAATATATAATTTTTTGTTTAAAATATAACTGTTCTACAGCCAACTTTACCCACAACCCTGAGTCTATATGAACTGTGATATAGTAATACATTATAACATAACTGTTAAATTTGCAATAATGAATAGTAATAACCAAATTATGAAAAATATTTTTTAATGTTTTAAATAATTAAAATGTATAAATTAATTATTAGAAAATAAGAAATCATTATTTAGTAAAATAATGTGATGTTAAAAAAATTTCCTAAATTATTTATTTTTTGAATATTATGCACACCGAAATTTTGATAAATTTTATACCTTTAAATAAATTTTAATTTAAAAATGAAAATAGTAATTAGAATATTATAGAGTGTTTTATATTCTTTTGAATCATCAGTATTTTTCAAAGAATAATTATTTTTATTGAATGGTGAAAAATTAATATTTTTGTAAATATATTCATTTATTTCCAAGAAAATACCCAAAAATGTTTTCAAACATGATATAAATGTTAAAAAATATAATTTAATTAAAAATAATCATTTTATTTACTTAATAACCATAATTATACTTTATTTTGGAATATATTTAATTTTTTTTGTAAATACAGTTTTTCTATAAACAATTTTTATGTGTGCATTGTGTTTTTGTCGTAAAAATTTAAATTAACCTCTAATAATTAATATTTTTATAGAAATATTAAATTATTTATTAAATTATATATGTTATATTAATTTTTTTTTTGTTTTTAAATGGAATTTAATCTAATTAAATTATTTTTTAGTTATTATATTCATTTTTCTAAAATGGGTTTTATTTTTTGCTGGGAACTTGTTTAAAATTAAATTTATGAACCTAATGAATTTTATCGGGTAAAATTCATTAAATTATTTGAATCATTAGAATTTAGAAAATCAAATAGGGTAAAAATTATTTTTTCCAATGTGAATAGTAAATAAATATAATATATTTACTATGTAGTTAATGATAAAATAGGTTTACTGGTGGTGGGGTGGTAAGTAAGAGATAAGTGGGGGATTTCTAACCACACTTCTATAATATTAATTTCTAAATCCATTTTAACCTTATATTATCCAACCCTAAAATAAATATGAATTTGGCGACAAATTTTGAATTAATTGAACTTATATTACAAAATATTTATTCTCCACATCCCTTATAAATAATATTTAATCCTAATATTTTAGAAAATTCACTCCCAAAAACATTCCAAGATTTCTTCTTTTTATCCCAATGATCCATGTAATCTCTTAATAAAAATATATAATCGATTAAGGTGTGGTAAAACAGATCTTTATAAACGTGTAGTTATAGATTATAACTATCACATTCAATTTTATTATGTTGATGAATGAAGTATTTACCACTTATTCTCAATAAAATGTTAGAAAATGTTTCACTTGTATGTACTTGTGGAGTATCTATTCCTCGATAGACATGGATAATTTTCCAACACTACCATTCATGGAATGTTATTATGATTTATTTAATGATAAAATATTATTTTTATTTTAAAATTATGATTTTATATTATTGAATTAGTGTTTACCTTACACACATTCAATCCATTATAAAAAGAAAATGTCACATGTGCATATGTAAAAACTGTTGTATAAACATAATAATGTAATTTATTTATCATAACAACATTATATTACTGGTAATAAATATTTATATAATTAATATATATTACATTTATATTGTGATTGAAATTCTGGATATGAATAATCCATGATCGATGTGTGTGGTCCATAACTTCCGAACCAAAACAAAAATTAAAAATTAATGTCGTTAACACCCAAAATGATGATGAAAATTACAGATTATTAATGATTGGATTATATGGAACAATACATAATATATATGGTATTGTAATTATAATTTTTATTTTTATAATGATGTGTGATAAATTTTAATTTTTATATAGGATGTTATAATTATTAAAAACTTAGTCAGATTTGTGGTAAGGGGTTATTGTTGCATTATCATTTATATAGGGATTATTTATGCTGAAATTTTACGATGATGAAATTATAAGATATCTGTCTCCAAAATCATATATATTTCCTTATATTTGAGGTATTTCTGAATATTCCACGTTTTCCATTCATCTTCCACCCTTTTAGTACACTATATTCTAGAAAATTGTTTTTAAGGTAAACAAAACAAGATTTTCAATTTTGATGGAAATATTTTACTCTATATATAATAATTTCTTTGAATTGTTTTCAAGACATTCTTATAATATTATCAAAATTAATATTTCAAATCACATTAAAATATATTCCACATTATGCATAAGGATTAAAAATTATTCTAATTATGGTTTTCAAAACATGGTACTTTTGAATTTTTAATAAAATTATGAATATAATTTTTCTAATGAACACCACTTGATGGCATTTCCCACCATCATTAATATTAATTTCATTTAATATTACACTATATGTTTCAATAACTCTTTTTAATGAAAACTTTTTACTTATTCATTGGAATCTTTTTTATTTTAAATAAGTGATTTCCTAGTGAAAATGGAATCTTCATTATGAAACGGTCCTCTAATATATTAATGTTATTTTTCATCTCAAATGAAATCCTTTGGTGTTACTTCTGGTATACTAGATAATATGATCCAATGATACTATATTTATTATTTCAATAGATTGTTATGTTTATGATGATGAAAAGTTTATGAAATCCATTTATCTCAATTTGATAATCATTTAGTTAATGATTAATGTTTCAAAATATCGTATCATACATATGAATTAAATATGATTATGTGATGGATGGTTCTGTTTTTGTAACACCCCAGGTAAATAAAGAATATGAAATTTTTATATTTATCCCTATTTGTGGAAAAAATGTCAATATTAATTTAAATGGAACGCTATGCTCGATGGATTACCCAATACGCAACAACGAGTTCCTTTGAAATCTTACGTTGCACTCTAATAATAAAATAATATTATTTTAAATAGTAGTTATCATATAGTCGTTGTATTGGTGGGAATAAATATAATAACTAAATTACTATTATATATGTGTGTTGAATGTTTTTACTTTTATCCAATAAATTTTAGAGGCTTAAAATACAAATGAATCCAATCTTAAGCATTGAATACACTAGTATTTTTATAAGATTGTTTTAATACCTTTTGATGGCAAACAATTTTTAAATCAAACTTTTGACAATTTTATAAGATCTATTTTTCAAAATAAACATATTATTTATGATTGGGACATTGAAATTTACCTTGGGTTAATTTTTGGTATTTTTCTGACAATGTTCATTTTTCAATGAATAGTGAAAAATACTGCATTTTACATCAAAACTGCTTTTTCATATAATTTAATTATTGTTTATATTATCTTTTTAATTTGTTTTAAAGTGTAATTAGAATATATTTTTACCATGTAATTCAATGATTCTCATTGGGATTAATTTCACTTTGGAATTAGGCACAAACAAGTACCAAACTTTTCATAAATATTGTTTCTAAAAAACCCGCTATTTGTTCTGACAACGGGAAGTTTTTTTAAATTAATTATTCAAATTTATGTGTTTGGAATTTGGTAAAATGGATTACATATTTTTAATCATAAGGTACAAATTACTTAATTGAGACTCTTTTGTTTTTGGACATTATGAATAGTAACGACGGTAATTATCTTTAATTATCTTGATTAATAAGTAATCGGGTAGTTAAAGATATTAAGATAAAATCATAATAATAAAAAATGACCACAACATGTGTCCTAAGACTATTATTTGTCTCATGGCCGACCATGGTCTGTCTTGTGCCAAACTTGGGGGGCCCATGGAATCACTTTTGTGAGAAAGTGACTTTTTATCTTTTTATTTTTAAAGAATGTTAAATGTTACAATGAATGTATCACCTAAGTAAAATATTTTTTATTTTGTCTAAATAAATTATCTTTTGGACTATAAATATTAATTGGAAAGATAAAAAGATTTCCTACATCATAGTAGTTTTTTTATAATTTTTAGACATTAAATAAATTAAATTATTTATGACAACATGATGATGCAGCGATGACCTCATTATTTAACGATTTAAATAAAATGGAACGATAATGTAAAATCTAAGACCTACACATGTCCAAAACCTATTGGATGGGTTGATTTCGAACCCTTATCACCTTATCCTCGAAACACATCAATGTGGAACCATTAAAATCCGAAACTCATTTGAAAATAAAGTTACATTTTATACCTTTCCATGAGTCCCCCTCATCTTCTCTTATAAAAGGCCCCCACCTCTACCTCCTTACCCACACTTCCAAAGCCATTGTATCGGCCAAACCCTGCCCATTTTGTCTCTCCACATCCCTTTATAACTCCTTGAAGCATCACTTTGGTCAGAAGTCTTCCCATGGAAGCCTTTGAGCTCAAACCAAAGGGAGTTACACGATTTTAAGGTAATGTCTTCACTTGTGTCCTTTTGTTTTATTTTGCTTCTCCAACCCCCTAAACTCTTTTTATTCATTTATTTTCTAACAAATCCAGTATCCCCAATATACTAGGATTTTTCTATAAGAATAATTCGAGCTACACTTACACACACCTATATCAAATGATTAATGAACATACTGTTTCTGTGGATGGCGAATTTCTGCCTCACGAAATGATGATTGTTCAACACTCATATAACACCATAAAAGGTGGCCATTAAGATGTCACTATATTTATATATGATATATAATATGTTTCTGTTTCTGTATTTTTCTTGTTTGGCATACCTTTATGGTTTCCATTGTGGGTAAACACGATAATTTCATTTTAGGAAGTGCGGACTACCGCCCCCTCAAAGTGATTTGATTCATTAATGCCATATGTGGGATGTATAAAGGATAGATTTAAAGATATTATATATGATTTATGTTAAATATAAATGATGAATATAATTCTGGAATTAAAATATACATACCTCTCATTTGGTTTTAATTCAATTAATATGACATAGAAATAAAAGTAGCGTTCATGCGTACATACGGCTTACCATCTCCATGAACGGTGCATTTCATTTCTTACCTCTAAATGATTATGTAATATTATAAATAAATGTATATTCTGGATATATATGATATATATTATATCCAAATCAGGAATATAAATCTGGATATAATTAACATTTGACCACACGAACAACATGTAATTGTAAGAAGTCCACTTTCGACTTAAGAACCAAATATCGACAAAACAAACATTATTAACATAAATGATTACATAATGTTTATAACATGGAAATAAGTGATATAAAAGGAATAATGAACTAGGAAAAGGTTCTTAATAAAGTGGAAATTAACTCATGTTTATTATTCAGGACGTTAAAGAACGATCGAGTCAAGTCGGACCCGAGGTAAGGGATCCTACTCCTCTCTTTCTTTTTAAGTACACTCTTTTATGTCATTCCTTTTAAAGCTCATATTTCTTGTTATTGGGATGTTATTTTATATTAATCTTACTGTAATTTTTATGTTCATGTGATGAGAGACCCTATTCTCTCCCATCAATCCATTTTGGAAGTTTTGAGTGGCGCCGTTAGGCTGCCGAATTTTCGTAAGAGATCTAACCTCTCTCTTTCTTTTTAAGTACTCTCCTTTATGTCACTTATTTTAAGCTCATCTTTGTTATGTTGGGGGATGTTCTTTTATATTACTCTTTCTATAAACATTGTGTTAATAGGATTATATACCCTATTTTATCTCATCAATCCATTTTTTGTAAGTTTTATGTAGCGCCGTTAGGCTGCTGAGTTTTCGTAAGGGTTTTTTTCATCTCACTTTTATTCCCGTGAGATTTATGCTACATTTGCCACAATTTTCTTTGAGTGGTGTATGTACTTCCCATTATTTTACTCATTGTGTAATATACTTTATTTTATGAGGATTTACATCAATGTTGTATTGTCCTTCTTTCATGAGGTGTATGTTTCGTAATATTCCCATGTCGGTAAGGGAACCTTTCACCCTCCTCTTTTTAAAAGACATCTTTTGTTGGGTATTTTAATTTACATATTGTTATGTTGGGATATGTTCTCATATATCCTTATTGATGTAAATTTTATGTCCAAGTGATGAGATACACTTTTTATCTCTCATCAACTCATTTTGATGTGACGTCGTTAGGCTGTCAAGGGAACTTCTTAACCCAATTTCGATTTCTTTGGGTTCAACATGTATTTATTGAATATGTCGTCCTTTGAATATGTGTGAATGACATTTGATTATTTTACACTTAATATCCACTTATATTTGGTGTATTAGTTTTTCACACATAATTATGTAATTGATTTATCCTTAAACAAAGGATACCGTCTTTGTATGGGACTTCGTCTAAATCTCTTTTCATTGAGGCATATTTTTTTTATACACAACCTTCTTTTATACGGTGTATAAACCCCTTTGACTTTTATGTTTATTCAAAAGGAATCTTTTTTATACGAAGCCTTTACTAAATGACTATAGGAAATGTCTTTGTCATACGTATGAGGCGACAATGACTTCTCCACCGCCGTGACCATTATTTGAGTTTCAGCTTCCTCTACAAGCCATACCTTCTTTTTAAAAGAAAAATAAATACCATATTTTACTTTTCATTTATTTTGGTATTGAAAATGGTTTTCATAATGTTTTTATTATATCAATGTGTTGTATTGACATCTTGTGATTGAAATGTGGAAATGTTATGTTTCCTTTATGCATGTTTTATGTTATATGATTATGTTATGGTTCTTGGGCATTATTATGAAGACAGGTGGTTCCGTGATAAACTAAGGGTGGGTGAGCCCGATATAGCTCTCCAATGCATTGGGTAACACGAAGGAGTGAAATTTTAAGGTTTCTCCGAAGAGATTTAGGGAATATACTGTGGTGGGTATTTCAAACGTAACCAAGAGGGTTACCCCCTACGTAAGAATGTTATGAATGCCTCAAGTTACCTTTATGTCTTATGATTTCTATTATTTATTCATGATTTTATGAGGTATGTTAAAGTTCTTATGTTTTATGGGTAAAGTATGATTTCTTTCTTATGTATACATGTACTCATGTTTCATTTCCATATTTTTATATCCCTTACTAAGCTTTTTATGCTCATCCCAAGTTTTTGAAATGTTTTTCACAGGTCAAGGGAAGGGTACATGATATGATGATAGTGTCAAGGAAGTGTCAAGAAATAATCCATGTTTTATTTTAAATATGTTTCCATTGATGAGAAAAATGTATACTATCTTTTATGTAACCACTTTGTTTAAATGTGGAATGTAATGCAAGTTTTATGATCTAATTCTCTAAAACTCTAAACCTGAAAAGATCCTCAATGTGTAATCTTGTAGTAACTCAAGATTAAGTAAGGTTTAAGGCTAGGGCCTTATATTTGGTATCAAAGGGAGGTTTAGATAACTTTAGAGGTTAGGGTATTCTTTAAGCATAAGTGAAATTACCATAATGGTTAAGATTTCAGAAAGAGCCCTAGTTTTAGATAAAGTGAATGAGTAAGTATATCTTAGTGTTTATCTTCCTCATTATTACATGATGGTTTTGTTGATATAATCACACTGACCATTTTGGTTTTAGTAAATGGCTGGATCTAGCAGGCACCAAAGTAACAGTGGATGTGAAGGAAACTGTGTAAGTTTTTTGAGCAAGCAACTGAATGATATGGGAGCTGCAATGAGAACTCTTGTGATTATCCTCAACCAATTATCTGGAGTCATCATTGACCACCTAAACCTTGGTGATTTCTCTAAGGCATCATATATGCGAGAAAAAAATCCCTACAGAACTACAGGTAATAATCAAAACGGTAAGTGTGTTAAAAAACCTATGTGTCAAAAATGTGGAAAGAAACACCAAGGAAAATGTTTCAAAGGGACAGAAATATGCTATAGATGTGGAAATGAAGGTCATAAAGCAAGAACCTACTATGGAAAAAGGAAGAATCCAGTTGACTCGAGGAAAGGGAAAGAAGTTCTTTTTGAGGGATCAATTGAATGTTTTAAATGTGGTGTGCATGGTCATCATGCAAACACATGTCCTATGAAGAAGTTTCGTGAATGGGATCACCAAGAGCGTACAAATGTTCATTTACCAATACCTAATGCCATTCTGATTGAGGATAAATAAACTGAAAATGACCAATCAAAGGTATGGATTATTTCATAACTATTGTTTTCCTATTTTGGAATCTTAGGATACGATTCATGATTTTGTTTGTAGGAAATAAGTATTTCAGAATAAGTTGGAAAGGAATGGTTAATGGGTCATGAAGAATGTTGAATGAGTAAAATGTCATCATATAAGGGCTTCAAGAGTTACGACAAAATTCTTAAGAGTATTAAGTCTTTTTTGATGATGGGGTTACATTAGAAGACTTTTTATAGTATGTGTAACCCTGATTTTTAATATATGAAAAAATTATTCAAGTAATAGTTATCTGTTCTTTTGTGGACATATTTATAAAGAACCATTTCTGTTTATATGATCCTTACTTTTGAGGTAATTATGGGTTACTATATGTTATGATGGAAGTGAAAGGATTGAGATAAAACTGAGGTTAAATTATGTTATGGTTATTTTTTATGATTTTATCTCTTTTTGGGGAATGATTTGAGAATTATATAGTTTTTGGAAAAAGGACAACTAACAGACCGTGTGACAACCCGTCGCGTCAGACAAAGCTGCGGGAATCGAACCCACAACCAAAGTGCAACTAGTATTTATCGCCTACCACTGGACTACATGAAGTCCCTGGTCAGTTTGACTGATTCTTTTTAGTTAGATTATTTTATGAATTAAGAGTAAGTTGATTTTGGGTTATCTATGTATATTTATTAACCTATCATGGAGGATATGTGATTAGGTTAATTACTTTTCAATACAAGACATTAAGAGCAACTGATGTTGTTTGGAGATAAATGTTACGATTTAACGTGGAAGACTATGTGACTAAATCCTTCAAATATTTGGGTTTCAATCTTATTTTGGTTTGATTTGAATAATTTTATGGACAAATTGATTATAGAATGGTCCTCGTTGAACTTTGGGTTTTGTAGGGAAAATTTTGGAGATTAAGAATAGATTTTCTTTTTATAAAGGGTTATCCTTTTCTGGATTATCTAATCTTGTACTAACCTTTTTGGTTTTGGTTAAAGTCTAAAGACATGGGAAGTATATAGTTCTCTTTTGTGGATTAGGTGACTCTCTAGAAGTTGATTATAGTACTCTTAACGTGAACAAGTCTTCCTAAGTACTTGTCTTTTGGAGAAAATATGAGTTTCTGTAAGGAATCTAATAAATGTTGAAAGTCAACATGATAAGTGATTATGTTTCCTTATGAATAAATTCCTCAATAAAATGTAACTTAAAACAAAAATGTTGTCTACTAACTTTTCCTATTGGGGAATCGAATACCGTTTTACCCATCACAAGTTTGTGATTTTCTTATGGTTAAGTTTCTCCTAGACATGTTTATTATCACTCTCCATCAGAACATAACCCTTTGTTTTTTCCTCCATGTCCATATTTTCATACATGGAATCCTAGTATGGGTTAACTCGGGTGACCTTTGTACTTCCCTTTGTTTCTTTTAAAGTGATTTTTTTACCGACTCTTGTTCCGATGTGTGATTTTCAATGATGTTTCCAAGCCCAGTTTTTTAATTGCGAGGACGCAATTTCCATAAGGGGGGAAAGATGTAACACCCCAGGTAAATAAAGAATATGAAATTTTTATATTGATCCCTATTTGTGGAAAAAATTTCAATATTAATTTAAATGGAATGCTATGCTTGATGGCTTACCCAATACGCAACAACGAGTTTCTTTGAAATCTTACATTGCACTCTAATAATAAAATAATATTATTTTAAATAGTAGTTAACACATAGACGCTGTATTGGTGGGAATGAATATAAATAACTAAATTACGATTATATATGTGTGTTAAATGTTTTTAATTTTATCCAATAAATTTTAGAGGCTTAAAATACAAATGAATCCAATCTTAAGAATTGAATACACTAGTATTTTTAAAAGATTGTTTTACTACCTTTTGATGGAAAACTATTTTTAAATAAACATTTTGACAATTTTAGAAGCTCTATTTTTCAAAATAAACATATTATTTATGATTGTGACATTGAAATTTACCTTGGGTTACTTTTTTGTATTTTTCTAACAATGTTCATTTTTCAATGAATAGTGAAAAATATTGCATTTTACATCAAAACTGCTTTTTCATATAATTTAATTATATGGTTATATTATCTTTTTAATTTGTTTTAAAGTGTAATTAGAATATATTTTTACCATGTAATCCAATGATGGTCATTGGGATTAATTTCACTTTGGAATTAGGCATAAACAAGTACCAAACTTTTCATAAATATTGTTTCTAAAAACCCTCTATTTGTTTTGACAACGGGAAGTTTTTTTAAATTAATTATTGAAATTTATGTGTTTGGAATTTGGTAAAATGGAATCCATATTTGGAATCAGATGTTCCAAATTATGTATTTAAGAATATTTTGTTTTTTGACATTATGAATAGTAACGACGGTAATTATCTTTAATTATCTTTATTAATGAGTAATCGGGTTGTTGAAGATAATAAGATAATATCATAATAATAAAAAATGACCACAAAATGTGTCCTAAGGATACTTTTTGTCTAATGTCCGACCATGGTATGCCTTGTGCCAATCTTGGGGGCCCCATGGAATCACTTTTAGGAGAAAGTGACTTTTTATCTTTTTATTTTTAATGAATGTTAAATGTAACAAAGAACGTATCATCTAAGTAAAATATTTTTAATTTTGTCTAAATAAATGATAATTTGGACTATAAATATTCATTGTAAAGCTAAAACTATTTCCTACATCATAGTATTTTTTTTATAATTTTTAGACATTAAATAAATTAAATTATTTATGACATCATGATGATGCAGCGATGACCTCATTATTTAACGATTTAAATAAAATGGAATGATAATGAAACATCTAAGACCTACACATGTCCAAACCCTATTGGATGGGTGTATTTAGAACCCTTATCACCTTATCCCCAAAAAAATTCAATGTTGGACGATTAAAATCCGAAACTCATTTGAAAATAATGTTACATTTTATACCTTTCCAGGAGTGCCCCTCCTCTCCTCTTATAAAATGCCCCCACCTCTACCTCCTTACCCACACCTCCAAAGCATTTGGCCTGGCCAAACCCTACCCATTTTGTCTCTCCACATCCCTCTATAACTCCTTGAAGCCTCACATTCGGCAGAAGTCTTCCCAAGGAAGCCTTTGATCTCAAACCAAAGAGAGTTACCCGATTTTAAGGTAATGTCTTCACTTGTGTCCTTTTGTTTTATTTTGCTTCTCCAACCCCCTAAAATCTTTTTATTCATTTATTTTGTAACAAATCTAGTATCTTAAATATACTAGGATGTTTTTATAAGAATCATTCTAGCTACACTTACACACACCTACATCAAATGACTAAAGAACATACTGTTTTTGTGGATGGCGAATTGCTGCCTCACGAAACGATGATTGTTCAACACTCATATAACAACTTAAAAGGTGACCATTAAGATGTCACTATATTTATATATGATATATAATATGTTTATGTTTCTGTATTTTTCATGTGTGGCATACTTTTATGGTTTCCATTGTGGGTAAACACGATAATTTCATTTTAGGAAGTGCGGACTACCACCCTCTCAAAGTAATTTGATTCGTTAATTCCATATGAGGGATGTATGAAGGATGGATTTAAAGTTAATATATATGATTTATGATACATATAAATGATTAATATAATTCTGGAATTAAAATATACATACCTATCATTTGGTTTTAATTCCATTAATATGACATAGAAATAAAAGTAGCATTCATGCGTACGTACGGCTTACCGTCTCCATGAACGGTGCATTTCATTTCATACCTCTAAATGATTATGTAATATTATAAATACATGTATATTCTGGATATATATGATATATATGATATCCAAATCATGAATATAATTCTGGATATATTGAACATTTGACCACATGAACAACATGTAATTGTAAGAAGTCCACTTTCGACTTAAGAACCAAATTTCAACAAACAAACATTATTAACTTAAATAATTACATAATGTTTATAACTTGGCAATAAGTGATATAAAAGGAATAACGAACTAGAAAAAGTTTCTTAATAAAGTGGAAATTAACTCAAGTTTATTATTCAGGACATTAAAGAACGATCGAGTCAAGTCGGACCCGAGGTAAGGGATCCTACTCCTCTCTTTCTTTTTAAGTAAAATCTTTTATGTCATTCCTTTTAAAGCTCATATTTCTTGTTATTGGGATGTTATTTTATATTAATATTACTATAATTTTTATGTTCATGTGATGAGAGACCCTATTCCCTCTCATCAATCAACTTTGAAAGTTTTCAGTGGCGTCGTTAGGCTTCTGAATTTTCGTAAGAGATCTAACCTCTCTCTTTATTTTTAAGTACTCTCCTTTATGTCACTTCTTTTAAGCTCCTCTTTGTTATGTTGGGGGATGTTATTTTATATTCCTATTTCTATAAACATTATGTTAATGTGATGAGATACCCTATTTGACCTCATCAATCCATTTTTTGTAAGTTTTATGTGGTGCCGTTAGGCTGCTAAGTTTTCGTAAGGGTTTTTTTCATCTCACTTTTATTCCCGTGAGATTTATGCTACATTTGCAACAATTTCCTTTGAGTGGTGTATGTACTTCCCATTATTTTACTCATTGTGTAATATACTTTCTTTTATGAGTATTTACATAAATTTTGTATTGTCCTTCTTTCACGAGGTGTATGTTTCGAAAGATACCCATGTCGGTAAGGGAAACTTTCACCCTCCTCTTTTTAAAAGACATATTTTGTTGGGTATTTTAATTTACATGTTGTAATGTTGGTATATGTTCTCATATATCCTTATTGATGTAAATTTTATGTCCAAGTGATGAGATACACTTTTTATCTCTAATCAACTCATTTTGATGTGACGCCGTTAGGCTGTCAAGGGAACTTCTTATCCCAATTTTGATTTCTTTGGGTTCAACATGTAGTTATTGAATATGTCATCCTTTGAATATGTGTGAATTACCTTTGATTATTTTAAACTTAATATCCACTTATATTTTGTGTACTCATTTGTCACACATAATTATGTAATTGATTTATCGTTAAACCAAGGATATCATCTTTGTATGGGACTTCGTCTCAATCTCATTTTGTTGAGGCGTATTTTGTTTTATACACAACCTTATTTTATACGGTGTATAAACCCCTTTGACTTTTAAGTTTATTCAAAAGGAATCTTTTTTATACAAAGCGTTTACTAAATGAGAAAAGGGAATGTTTTTGTCGTACGTATGCGGTGACAATGACTTCTCCGCCGCCGTGACCATTATTTGAGTTTCACCTTCCTCTACAAGCCATACCTTCTTTTTAAAAGAAAAATGAATACCATGTTTTACTTTTCTTTTATTTTGGTATTGAAAATGGTTTTCATAATGTTTTTATTATATCAATGTGTTGTATTGATATATTTAGATTGAAATGTAGAAATGTTATGTTTCCTTTATGCATGTTTTATGTGATACGATTATGTTATGGTTCTTGGGCATTATTATGAAGACGAGTGGTTCCGTGATAAACTAAGGGTAGGTGAGCCCGATATAGCTCTCCAATGCATTGGGTAACGCAAAGGAGTGAAAGGTTAAGGTTTCTCCGAAGATATTTAGGGAATATATTGTGGTGGGTATTCCAAACGTAACCAAGAGGGTTACTCCCTACGTAAGAATGTTATGAATGCCTCAAGTTACCTTTATGTCTTATGATTTCTATGATTTATTCATGATTTTATGAGGTTTGTTAAAGTGCTTATGTTTTATGGGTAAAATATGATTTCATTCTTATGTATACATGTACTCATGTTTCCTTTCCATATTTTTATATCCCTTACTGAGATTTTTATGCTCATCCCAAGTTTTTGAAATGTTTTTCACAGGTCAAGGGAAGGGTACATGATATGATGATAGTATCAAGGAAGTGTCAATAAAGAATCCATGTTTTATTTTAAATATTTTTCCATTTATGGGATAAATGAATACTATCTATTATGTAACCACTTTGTTTAAATGTGGAATGTAATGCAAGTTTTATGATCTAATTTTCTAAAACTCTAAACCTGAAAAGATCATCAATGTGTAATCTTGTAGTAACTCAATATTAAGTAAGGTTTAAGGCTGGGGCCTTATAGTTGGTATCAAAGGGAGGTTAAGATAACATTAGAGGTTAGGGTATTCTTTAAGCATAAGTGACATTACCATAATGGTTATGATTTCAGAAAGAGTCATAGGTTTAGATAAAGTGAATGAGTAAGTATATCTTAGTGTTTATCTTCCTCATTAGTACATGATGGTTTTGTTGATATACTCACACTGACCTTTTTGGTTTTAGTATATGGCTGGATCTAGCAGGCACCAAAGTAACAGTGGATGTGAAGGAAACTGTGACAGTTTTTTGAGCAAGAAACTGAATGATATGGGAGCTGCAATGAGAACTCTTGTGCTTATCCTCAACCAACTATCTGGAGTCATGATTGACCACCTATACCTTGGTGATTTCTCTAAGGCATCATATATTTGAGAAACAAATCCCTACGGAACTACAGGTAATAATCATAAATGTATGTGTGTTCAAAAACCTATGTGTCAAAAATGTGGAAAGAAACACCTAGGAAAATGCTTCAAAGGGACAAAAATATACTATAGATGTGGAAATGAAGGTCATAAAGCAAGAACCTACCATGGAAATGGAAGCATCCAGTTAACTCGAGGAAAGGGAAAGAAGTTCTTTCTGAGGGATCAATTGAATGTTTTAAATGTGGTGTGCATGGTCATTATGCAAACACATGTCCTATGAAGAAGTTTCGTGAATGGGATCACCAAGAGCGTACAAATGTTCGTTTACCAATACCTAATGCCATTCCGCTAGAGGATGAATAAATTGAAAATGACTAATCAAAGGTATGGATTATTTCATAACTATTGTTTTCCTATTTTGGAATCTTAGGATATGATTCATGATTTTGTTTGTAGGAAAGAAGTATTTCAGAATAAGTTGGAAAGTAATGGTTAATGGGTCATGAAGAATGTTTAATGAGTAATATGTCAAAATATAAGGGCTTCAAGAGTTACGGTGAAATTCATAAGAGTATTAAATCTCTTTTGATGATGGGGTTACATTAGAAGACTTTTTATAGTATGTGTAACCCTGATGTTTAATATATGAAAATTTTATTTAGGTAATAATTATCTATTCTTTTGTGGACATAGTTATAAAGAACCATTTGGGTTTATATTATCCTTACTTTTGAGGTAATTAGGGGTTACTATATGTTATGATGGAAGTGAAAGGCTTGAGATAAAATTGAGGTTAAATTATTTTATGGTTATTTTTGATGATTTTATCTCTTTTTGGGGAATGATTTGAGAATTATATAGTTTTGGAAAAAGGAAAACACGCAGACCGTGTGACAACCCGTCGTGTCGGACAAAGCTGCGGGAATCGAACCCACAACCAAAGTGCAACTGGTATTTATCACCTACCACTGGACTACGTGAAGTCCCTGGTTAGTTTTACTGATTTTTTTTAGTTAGATGATTTTATGAATTAAGAGTAAGTTGATTTTGTGTTATCTATGGATATTTATTAACCTATCATGGAGGATATGTTATTCGGTTAATGACATTTCAATACGAGACATTAAGAGAAACTGATATTGTTTGGAGATAAATGTTACGATTTAACTTGGAAGACTATGTGACTAAATCCATCAAATATTTGGGTTTCAATATTAGTTTGGTTTACTTTGAATAATTTTATGGACAAATTGATTATAGAATGGTCCTCGTTGAACTTTGGTTTTTTTAGGAAAAATTTTGGAGATTAAGAATAGATTTTTTTTTATAAAGGGTTATCCTTTTCTGGATTATCTGATCTTGTAATAACCTTTTTGGTTTTGGTTAATGTCTAAAGACATGGGAAGTATATAGTTCTCTTTTGTGGATTAGGTGACTCTCTAGAAGTTGAATATAGTACTCTAAATGTGAACAAGTCTTCCTAAATGCTTGTCTTTTGGAGAAAATATGAGTTTGTGTAAGGAATATAATAAAAGTTGAAAGTCAACATGATAAGTGATTATGTTTCCTTATGAATAAATTCCTCAATAAAATGTATCTTAAAACAAAAATGTTTTCTATTAACTTTTCCTACTGGAGAATTGAATACCGTTTAACCCATCACAAGTTTGTGATTTTCTTATGGTTAACTTTCTCCTAGACATGTTTACTATCACTCTCCATCAGAATATGACCCAGTGTTTTTTCCTCCATGTCCATATTTTCATACATGGAATCCTAGTATGAGTTAACTCGGGTGACCTTTGTACTTCCCTTTCTTTCTTTTAAAGTGATTGTTTTACCGACTCTTGTTCCGATGTGGGATTTTCAATGATGTTTCCAAGCCCAGTTTTATTATTGTGAGGATGCAATTTCCAAAAGGGGGGAAGGATGTAACACCCCAAGTAAATAAAGAATATGAAATTTTTATATTTATCCCTATTTGTGGAAAAAATGTCAATATTAATTTAAATGGAACGCTATGCTAATGGCTTACTCAATACGCAACACGAGTTCCTTTGAAATCTTATGTTGCACTTTAATAATAAAATAATATTATTTTAAATAGTAGTTAACACATAGCCGTTGTATTGGTGGGAATGAATATAAATAACTTAATTACGATTATATATGTGTGTTAAATGTTTTTACTTTTATCCAAAAAAAATTAGAGGCTTAAAATACAAATGAATCCAATCTTAAGCATTGAATACACTAGTATTTTTAAAAGATTGTTTTACTACCTTTTAATGGAAAACCATTTTTAAATCAAAATTTTGACAATTTTATAAGCTCTATTTTTCAAAATAAACATATTATTTATGATAGGGACATTGAAATTTACCTTGGGTTAATTTTTGGTATTTTTCTGACAATGTTCATTTTTCAATGAATTGTGAAAAATACTGCATTTTACATCAAAACTGCTTTTTCATATAATTTTATTATATGGTTATAGTATCTTTTTAATTTTTTTTAAAGTTTAATTAGAATATATTTTTACCATGTAATTCAATTATGGTCATTGGGATTAATTTCACTTTGTAATTAGGCATAAACAAGTACCAAACTTTTCATAAATATTGTTTCTAAAAACCCGCTATTTGTTTTGACAACGGGAAGTTTTCTTAAATTAATTATTGCAATTTATGTGTTTGGAATTTGGTAAAATGGATTACATATTTGGAATCCGAATATCCAAATTATTTAATTAATACTCTTTTGTTTTTGGACATTATGAATAGTAACGACGGTGATTATCTTTAATTATCTTGATTAATGAGTAATCAGGTAGTTAAAGATAATAAGATAATATCATAATAATAAAAAGTGACCACAACATGTGTCCTAAGGCTACTGGTTGTCTCATGTCTGACCATGTAATGCCTTGTGCCAAACTTGGGGGCCCCATGGAATCACTTTTGTGAGAAAGTGACTTTTTATCTTATTATTTTTAAAAAATGTTAAATGTAACAAAGAATGTATCACCTAAGTACAATATTTTTAATTTTGTCTACATAAATGATCTTTTGGACTGTAAATATTCATTGAAAATCTAAAACTATTTCCTACATCATAGTATTTATTTTATAATTTTTAGACATTAAATAAATTAAATTATTTATGACATCATGATGATGCAGCAATGACCTCATTATTTAATGATTTCAATAAAATGGAAAGATAATGTAAAATCTAAGACCTACACATGTCCAAAACCTATTTGATGGATAGATTTAGAACCCTTATCACCTTATCCTCGAAACACATCAATGTGGGACCATTAAAATCCGAAACTCATTTGAAAATAAAGATACATTTTATACCTTTCCAAGAGTGCCCCTCCTCTCCTCTTATAAAAGGCCCCCACCTCTACCTCCTTACCCACTCTTCCAAATCCTTTGGCCCAGACAACCCCTGCTCATTTTATCTCTCCACACCCCTATTTAACTCCTTGAAGCCTCACATTGGGCAGAAGTCTTCCCAAGGAAGCCTTTGAGCTCAAACCAAAGGGAGTTACCTGATGTTAAGGTAATGTCTTCACTTGTGTCCTTTTGTTTTATTTTGCTTCTCCAACCCCCTAAACTCTTTTTATTAATTTATTTTGTAACAACTCCAGTATCTTCAATATACTAGGATGTTTTTATAAGAAGCATTCGAGCTACATTTATGCACACCTATATAAAATGTTTAAAGAACTTACTATTTCTGTGGATGGCGAATTTCTCTCTCACAAAACAATGATTGTTCTACACTCATATAACAACTTAAAAGGTGGCCATTAATATGTCACTATATTTATATATGATATATAATATGTTTATGTTTCTGTATTTTTCTTGTTTGGCATACCTTTATGGTTTCCATTGTGGGTAAACACGATAATTTCATTTTAGGAAGTGCGGACTACCGCCCCCTCAATGTGATTTGATTCATTAATGCCATATGTGGGATGTATAAAGGATAGATTTAAAGTTATTATATATGATTTATGTTACATATAAATGATGAATATAATTCTGGAATTAAAATATACATACCTCTCATTTGGTTTTAATTCAATTAATATGACATAGAAATAAAAGTAGCGTTCATGCGTACATACGGCTTACCATCTCCATGAACGGTGCATTTCATTTCTTACCTCTAAATGATTATGTAATATTATAAATAAATGTATATTCCGGATGTATATGATATATATGATATCCAAATCATGAATATAAATCTGGATATAATTAACATTTGACCACACGAACAACATGTAATTGTAAGAAGTACACTTTCGACTTAAGAACCAAATATCGACAAAACAAGCATTATTAACTTAAATGATTACATAATGTTTATAACATGGCAATAAGTGATATAAAAGGAATAATGAACTAGAAAAAGGTTCTTAATAAAGTTTAAATTAACTCAAGTTTATTATTCAGGACGTTAAAGAACGATCGAGTCAAGTCGGACCCGAGGTAAAGGATCCTACTCCTCTCTTTCTTTTTAAGTACACTATTTTATGTCATTCCTTTTAAAGCTCATATTTCTTGTTATTGGGATGTTCTTTTATATTAATCTTACTGTGATTTTTATTTTCATGTGATGAGAGACCCTATTCTCTCTCATCAATCCATTTTGGATGTTTTGAGTGGCGCCGTTAGGCTGCCGAATTTTTGTAAGAGATCTAACCTCTCTCTTTCTTTTTAAGTACTCTCTTTTATGTCACTTCTTTTAAGATCATATTTGTTATGTTGGGGGATGTTCTTTTATATTCCTCTTTCTATAAACATTATTTTAATATGATGAGATACCCTATTTGATCTCATTAATCCATTTTTTGTAAGTTTTATGTGGCGACGTTCGGCTGCCGAGTTTTCGTAAGGGTTTTTTTCATCTCACTTTTATTCCCGTGAGATTTGTGATACATTTGCCACAATTTCCTTTGATTGGTGTATTTACTGCCCATTATTTTACTCATTGTTTAATATACTTTCTTTTATGATTATTTACATAAATTTTGTATTGTTCTTCTTTCACGAGGTGTATGTTTCAAAAGATACCCATGTCGGTAAGGGAACCTTTCACCCTCCACTTTTTAAAAGACATCTATTGTTGGGTCTTTTAATTTACATATTTTTATGTTGGGATATGTTCTAATATATCCTTATTGATGTAAATTTTATGTCCAAGTGATGATATACACTTTTTATCTCTCATCAACTCATTTTGATGTGACGTCGTTAGGCTGTCAAGGGAACTTCTTAACCCAATTTTGATTTCTTTGGGTTCAACATGTAGTTATTGAATATGTCATCCTTTGAATATGTGTGAATGACCATTGATTATTTTACACTTAATATCCACTTATATTTGGTGTATTCATTTGTCACACATAATTATGTAATTGATTTATCCTTAAACCAAGGATACCGTCTTTGTATGGGACTTCGTCTCAATCTCATTTCGTTGAGGAATATTTTGTTTTATACACAACCTTCTTTTATGTGGTGTATAAACCCCTTTGAATTTTAAGTTTATTCAAAAGGAATATTTTTTATACAAATCGTTTACTAAATGAAAAAAGGGAATGTTTTTTTCATACATATGCGGCGACAATGACTTCTCCACCGCAATGACCATTATTTGAGTTTCGGCTTCCTCTACAAGCCATACCTTCTTTTTAAAAGAAAAATAAATACCATTTTATACTTTTCTTTTATTTTGGTATTGAAAATGGTTTTTATAATGTTTTTATTATATCAATGTGTTGTATTGATATCTTGTGATTGAAATGTGGAAATGTTATGTTTCTATTATGCATGTTTTATGTTATATGATTATGTCATGGTTCTTCGGCATTATTATGAAGACGGGTGGTTCCGTGATAAACTAAGGGCGGGTGAGCCCGATATAGCTCTCCAATGCATTGGGTAACGCGAAGGAGTGAAATGTTAAGGTTTCCCCGTAGAGATTTAGGGAATATACTATGGTGGTTATTCCAAACGTAACCAAGAGGGTTACTCCCTACGTAAGAATGTTATGAATTCCTCAAGTTACCTTTATGTCTTATGATTTCTATGATTTATTCATTATTTTATGAGGTATGTTAAAGTGCTTATGTTTTATGGGTAAAGTATGATTTCATTCTTATGTATACATGTACTCGTGTTTCCTTTAAATATTTTTATATCCCTTACTGAGCTTTTTATGCTCATCCCAAGTTTTTGAAATGTTTTTCACAGGTCAAGGGAAGGGTACATGATATGATGCTAGTGTCAAGGAAGTGTCAAGAAAGAATCAATGTTTTATTTTAAATATGTTTCCATTTATGGGAAAAATGATTACTATATTTTATGTAACCACTTTGTTTAAATGTGGAATGTAATGCATGTTTTATGATCTAATTCTCTACAACTCTAAACCTGAAAAGATCTTCAATGTGTAATCTTGTATTAACTAAAGATTAAGTCAGGTTTCAGGCTGGGGCCTTATAGTTGGTATCAAAGGGAGGTTTAGATAACTTTAGAGGTTAGGGTATTCTTTAATCATAAGTGACATTACCATAATGGTTAAGATTTCAGAAAGAGTCCTAGTTTTAGATAAATTGAATGAGTAACTATATCTTAGTGTTTATCTTCCTCATTAGTACATGATGGTTTTGTTGATATACTCACACTGACCTTTTTGGTTTTAGTAAATGGCTAGATCTAGCAGGCACCAAAGTGACAGTGGATGTGAAGGAAACTGTGACAATTTTTTGAGCAAGCAACTGAATGATATGGGAGCTGAAATGATAAATCTTGTGATTATCCTCAACCAACTATCTGGAGTCATGATTGGCCACCTAATACTTAGTGATTTCGCTAAGGCATCATATATGCGAGAAACAAATTCCTACGGAACTACAGGTAATAATCATAAAGGTAAGTGTGTTCAAAAACCTATGTGTCAAAAATGTGGAATGAAACACCTAGGAAAATGTTTCAAAGGGACAGAAATATGCTATAAATGTGGAAATGAAGGTCATAAAGAAAGAACCTACCATGGAAAAAGGAATCATCCAGTTGACTCGAGGAAAGGGAAAGAAGTTCTTTCTGAGGGATCAATTGAATGTTTTAAATGTGGTGTGCATGGTCATTATGCAAACACATGTCCCATGAAGAAGTTTCGTGAATGGGATCACCAAGAGCGTACAGATGTTCATTTACCAATACCTAATGCCATTCCGATTGAGGATGAAGAAACTGAAAATGACCAATCAAAGGTATGGATTATTTTATAACTATTGTTTTCCTATTTTGGAATCTTAGGATATGATTCATGATTTTGTTTATACGAAAGAAGTATTTCAGAATAAGTTGGAAAGGAATGGTTAATGGGTCATGAAGAATGTTGAATGAGTAAGATGTCAACATATACGGGATTCAAGTGTTACGGTGAAATTCTTCAGAGTATTAAGTCTCTTTTGATGATGGGGTTACATTAGAAGACTTTTTATAGTATCTGTAACATTGATGTTTAATATATGAAATTTTTATTCAAGTAATCTTTATCTGTTCTTTTGTGGACATAGTTATAAAGAACCATTTGTGTTTATATGATCCTTAATTTTGAAGTAATTATGGGTTACTATATGTTATGATGAAAGTGAAAGGCTTGAGATAAAATAGAGGTTAAATTATGTTATGGTTATTTTTGATGATTTTATCTCTTCATGGGGAATGATTTGATAATTATATAGTTTTGGAAAAAGGAAATCACGCAGACCATGTGACAACCCGTCGCGTCGGACAAAGCTGCGGGAATCGAACCCACAACCAAAGTGCAATTGGTATTTATCGCCTACCACTGGACTACGTGAAGTCCCTGGTCATTTTGACTGATTCTTTTTAGTTAGATGATTTTATGCATTAAGAGTAAGTTGATTTTGTATTATCTATGGATATTTATTAACCTATCATGGAGGATATGTGATTAGGTTAATTACTTTTCAATACGAGTTATTAAGAGCAACTAATGTTGTTTGGAGATAAATGTTACGATTTAACTTGGAAGACTATGTGACTAAATCCTTCAAAAATTTGGGTTTGAATCATAGTTTTCTTTACTTTGAATAATTTTATGGACAAATTGATTACAGAATGGTCCTCGTTGAACTTTGGGTTTTGTAGGAAAAGGTTTGGAGATTAAGAATAGATTTTCTTTTTATAAAGGGTTATCCTTTTCTGGATTTTCTGATCTTGTACTAACCTTTTTGGTTTGGTTAATCTCTATAGACATGGGAAGTATATAGTTCTCTTTTGTGGATTAGGTGACTCTCTAGAAGTTGGTTATAGTACTCTTAATGTGAACAAGTCTTCCTAAATTCTTGTCTTTTGGAGAAAATATGAGTTTGTGTAAGGAATCTAATAAAAGATTAATGTCAACATGATAACTGATTATGTTTCCTTATGAATAAATTCCTCAATAAAATGTAACATAAAACAAAAATGCAGTCTATTAACTTTTCCTTCTGGGGAATCGAATACCGTTTAACCCATCACAAGTTTGTGATTTTCTTATGGTTAACTTTCTCCTAGTCATGTTTACTATCACTCTCCATCAGAACATAACCCTTTGTTTTTTCCTCCATGTCCATATTTTCATACATGGAATCCTAGTATGGGTTAACTCGGGTGACCTTTGTACTTCCCTTTCTTTCTTTTAATGTGATTGTTTTACCGACTCTTGTTCCGATGTGGGATTCTCAATGATGTTTCCAAGCCCAGTTTTATAATTGCGAGGACGCAATTTCCAAAAGGGGGGAAGGATGTAACACCCCAGGTAAATAAAGAATATGAAATTTTTATATTTATCACTATTTGTGGAAAAAATATCAATATTAATTTAAATGGAACGCTATGCTCGATGTCTTACCCAATACGCAACAATGAGTTCTTTTGAAATCTTACGTTGCACTCTAATAATAAAATAATATTATTTTAAATAGTAGTTAACACATAGCTATTGTATTGGTGGGAATGAATATAAATAACTAAATTACGATTATATATGTGTGTTAAATGTTTTTACTTTTATCCAATAAATTTTAGAGGCTTAAAATACAAATGAATCCAATCTTAAGCATTGAATACACTAGTATTTTTAAAAGATTGTTTTACTACCTTTTGATGGCAAACAATGTTTAAATCAAACTTTTGAAAATTTTATAAGATATATTTTTCAAAATAAACATATTATTTATGATTGGGACATTTAAATTTACCTTGGGTTAATTTTTGGTATTTTTCTGACAATGTTCATTTTTCAATGAATAGTGAAAAATACTGCATTTTATATCAAAACTGCTTTTTCATATAATTTAATTATATGGTTATATTATATTTTTAATTTGTTTTAAAGTGTAATTAGAATATATTCTTACCCTTTAATTCAATCATGGTCATTGGGATTAATTTCACTTTTTAATTAGGCATAAACAAGTACCAAACTTTTCATAAATATTGTTTCTAAAAAACCCGCTATTTGTTCTGACAACGGGAAGTTTTTTTAAATTAATTATTGAAATTTATGTGTTTGGTATTTGGTAAAATGTATTACATATTTGGAATCAGAAGGTCCAAATTATGTAATTAATACTCTTTTGTTTTAGGACATTATGAATAGTAACGACGGTAATTATCTTTAATTATCTTGATTAATGAGTAATCGGGTAGTTAAAGATAATAAGATAATATCATAATAATAAAAAGTGACCACAACATGTGTCCTAAGGCTACTGGTTGTCTCATGGCCGACCATGGGATGCCTTGTGCCAAACTTGGGGGCCCCATGGAATCCCTTTTGTGAGAAAGTGACTTTTTATCTTTTTATTTTTAAAGAATGTTAAATGTAACAAAGAATGTATCACCTAAGTAAAATATTTTTAATTTTGTCTAAATAAATGATATTTTGGACTATAAATATTAATTGGAAAGCTAAAATGATTTAATACATCATAGTATTTGTTTTATAATTTTTATACATTAAATAAATTAAATTATTTATGACATCATGATGATGCAGCGATGACCTCATTATTTAACGATTTCAATAAAATGGAAAGATAATGTAAAATCTTAGACATACACAAGTCCAAAACCTATTGGATGTGTGTACTTATAACCCTTATCACCTTATCCTAGAAACACATCAATGTGGGACAATTAAAATCTTAAAATCATCTGAAAATAAAGTTATATTTTATACCTTTCCAAGAGTGCCCCTCCTCTCCTCTTATAAAAGGCCCCCACCTCTACCTCCATACCCAATCTTCAAAAGCCTTTGTCTCGGCCAACCCCTGCCCATTTTTTCTCTAAACATCCCTCTATAACTCCTTGAAGCCTAAATATGGGCAGAAGCCTTCCCAAGAAAGCCTTTGAGCTCAAACCAAAGGGAGTTACCCGGTTTTAAGGTAATGTCTTCACTTGTGTCATTTTGTTTTATTTTGTTTCTCCAACCCCCTAAACTCTTTTTATTAATTTACTTTGTAAAAAATCCAGTATCATAAATATACTATAATGTTTTTATATGAATCATTTGAGCTAAAATTACACACACCTACATCAAATGGTTAAAGAACATACTGTTTCTGTGGATGGCGAATTTCTGCCTCACGAAACGATGATTGTTCAACACTCATATTACACCTTAAAAGTTGTCCATTAAGATGTCACTATATTTATATATGATATATAATATGTTAATGTTTCTTTATTTTTCTTTTGTGGCATACCTTTATGGTTTCCATTGTGGGTAAACACGATAATTTCATTTGAGGAAGTGCGGACTACCGCCCCCTCAAAGTGATTTGATTCGTTAATGTCATATGTGGGATGTATAAAGGATGGATTTAAAGTTATTATATATGATTTATGTTACATATAAATGATGAATATGATTCTGTAATTAAAATATACATACCTCTCATTTGGTTTTAATTCCATTAATATGATATAGAAATAAAAGTAGCGTTCATGCGTACGTATGGCTTACCATCTCCATGAACGGTGCATTTCATTTCATACCTCTAAATGATTATGTAATATTATAAATACATGTATATTCTGGATATATATGATATAAATGATATCCAAATCATGAATATAATTCTGGATATAATGAACATTTGACCACACGAACAACATGTAATTGTAAGAAGTCCACTTTCGACTTAAGAACCAAATATCGACAAAACAAACATTATTAACTTAAATGATTACATAATGTTTATAACATGGAAATAAGTGATATAAAAGTAATAATTAACTTGAAAAAGGTTCTTAATAAAGTTTAAATTAACTCAAGTTTATTATTCAGGTCGTTAATGAACGATCGATTCAATTCGGACCCGAGGTAAGGGATCATACTCCTCTCTTTCTTTTTAAGTACACTCTTTTATGTCATTCCTTTTAAAGCTCATATTTCTTGTTATTGGGATGTTCTTTTATATTAATATTACTGTAATTTTTATGTTCATGTCATGAGAGACCTTATTCTCTCTCATCAATCCATTTAGGAAGTTTTGAGTGGCGTCGTTAGGCTGCCAAATTTTCGTAAGAGATCTAACCTCTCTCTTTCTTTTTAAGTACTCTCCTTTATGTCACTTCTTTTAAGCTCTGCTTTGTTATGATGGGGGATGTTCTTTTATATTACTATTTCTATAAACATTATGTTAATATGATGAGATACCCTATTTGATCTCATCAATCCATTTTTTTTAAGTTTTATGTGGCGCCGTTAGGCTGCTGAGTTTTCATAAGGGTTTTTTTCATCTCACTTTTATTCCCATGAGATTTATGCTACATTTGCCACAATTTCCATTAATTGGTGGATTTACTGCCCATTATTTTACTCATTTTGTAATATAAATTCTTTTATGAGTATTTACATCAATGTTGTCTTTTCCTTCTTTCACGAGGTGTATGTTTCGAAAGATACCCATGTCGGTAAGGGAACCTTTCACCCTCCTGTTTTTAAAAGACATCTTTTGTTGGGTCTTTTAATTTACATATGGTTATGTTGGGATATGTTCTAATATATCCTTATTGATGTAAATTTTATGTCCAAGTGATGAGATACACTTTTTATCTCTCATCAACTCATTTTGATGTGACGCCATTAGGCTGTCAAGGGAACTTCTTAACCCAATTTCGATTTCTTTGGGTTCAACATGTAGTTATTGAATATGTCATCCTTTGAATATGTGTGAATGACCTTTGATTATTTTACACTTAATATCCACTTATATTTGGTGTATTCGTTTGTCACACATAATTATGTAATTGATTTATCCTTAAACCAAGGATACCGTCTTTGTATGGGACTTCGTCTCAATCTCCTTTCATTGAGGCATATTTTGTTATATACACAGCCTTCTTTTATACGGTGTATAAACCCCATTGACTTTTAAGTTTATTCAAAAGGAATCTTTTTTATACGAATCATTTTCTAAACGACAAAAGGGAATGTTTTTGTCGTACGTATACAGCGACAATGACTTCTCCGCCACTGTGACCATTATTTGAGTTTCGGCTTCCTCTACAAGCCATACCTTCTTTTTAAAAGAAAAATAAATAACATGTTTTACTTTTCTATTATTTTGGTATTGAAAATGGTTTTCATAATTTTTTTATTATATCAATGTGTTGTATTGATATCTTGTGATTGAAATGTGGAAATTTTATGTTTCCTTTATGCATGTTTTATGTGATGTGATTATGTTATGGTTCTTGGGCATTATTATGAAGACGGGTGGTTCCGTGATAAACTAAGGGTGCGTGAGCCCGATATAGCTCTCCAATGCATTGGGTAACGCGAAGGAGTGAAACGTTAAGGTTTCTCCGAAGTGATTTAGGGAATATACTATGGTGGGTATTCCAAACGTAACCAAGAGGGTTACTCCCTTCGTAAGAATGTTATGAATGCCTCAAGTTACCTTTATGTCTTATGATTTCTATGATTTATTCATGATTTTATGAGGTATGTTAAAGTGCTTATGTTTTATGGGTAAAGTATGTTTTCATTCTTATGTATACATGTACTCATGTTTCCTTTCCATATTTTTATATCCCTTACTGAGCTTTTTATACTCATCCCATGTTTTTTAAATGTTTTTCACAGGTCACGGGAAGGGTACATGATATGACGATAGTGTCAAGGAAGTGTCAAGAAAGAATCCATGTTTTATTTTAAATATGTTTCCATTGATGGGAAAAATGAATACTATCTTTAATGTAACCACTTTGTTTAAATATGGAGTGTAATGCATGTTTTATGATCTAATTCTCTAAAACTCTAAACCTGAAAAGATCCTCAATGTGTAATCTTGTAGTAACTCAAGATTAAGTAAGGTTTAAGGCTAGGGCCTTAGAGTTTTAAACCATGTATGTTTGGTTATGTTATAAAAATCAATTTGTGGGTTTTATTTAACTATCCAATGCATTCAACAATGTTTATAGAGTCGAGAAACTCTTATTGCATGATAGAGTTTACATAATCCAAAAATTTGATGGAGATAATAAAATAATAAAAGAAAAAAAAGTTACTAAACTAATAATAGAGACTAGAGTTAACAGGATATAAGTTACACCTATTAAAATATTTTCAATGACTGGTTAGGAATTTCCAATAGGATAATTTTTCATTATTGATATTATTGGGAGATAAACATTACAAAGGAAGTGATTTTCCATGATTATGTGAATTTTAAACACTTTTTTCTTATGATTATGTTATGTTATCATGAATTATTGATTGATTATTTATGATAATACACTCTTATGTATTTTGTGTTTTGATTAAGGAAGTAGTGTTCCATGATTAATTTTTAATTATATTCGACTGATTATGTATGATTGTTGTATGTGTTGAACATTATCTAATAACATTTTTCTTATATTACGATCACGTATGATAATGATTGATATCTAAAATGTTTAAAATTACTTCAAATAATATATCACCATTTCTAAGGATTCTATTTCCCATATTGTGATTAATCATTTAGAGTATTAAATTTAAAATAAGGGTGATAGTAGTGAATTTTTTTTTGTTTTGTTTCTGGATTTTTAATTTAAAATATTTTTATGTATATATGTTTCAAAATTCTCTAAAATATAATGATTCTAGAATGTATAACATTGATATTAAATGAATAATTTTATGTTATGATATAGTATTTTTATAAGAAATGTTTGGGTTTGTGATAATATAAAATATTGTTTAATGGTATCTAATTTTTGGAATTAGGATATCTTTTTAGACATATTTTTCAATTCAAAATTACCTTACTCATATTTATTATTAAAATATAATAAATTATCTTAGTAGTATTTGATTTATTGGAAACTAATTCAATACATTTTTCAGTACATGTTTTTGTAATGATAAAGTAATAATATATAACCATATAAGGTAATATTTTAATTTTTAATGTCATGTAAAATTTAATATGAATAATATTATAAAATAAATGGAAATTTTTTTTATTGAAATAAGATTTTATGTTTCATATATAATATAATATAATTTTTCATTTAATAATTTTGTGAGTGTTATCATTTTGTTTTCATATTTTGATACTCCAACTATTTTTTTGAAAGTTGTTAGGTAATATGTTTTATATCAAAATAAAAACATTAATTTAAATATTTTGTTCAGTTTAAAATTCATTTTTCAATGGGTATATATATAGTCTTTTATTATCACAAAAATTGAATTACATTTAGAATAGGCCGTCATTATGAGTATAATATTACCATTGGCACAACATTGTATCTTTAAAGTCTAATGTGAATCTCCCCAACACTAATTTCATTAATTATTATTTAAATTATATGTTTCAAAAAATTAGAAGATATATTTGATAAATTTAAAATCATTTTTATAATTACCATATTAATTTATCATATTATTCATTTTTTTAATTTTCATAAAAAGATGATTTTTTAAACGAATCGTAAAAAATACAATTTGTTCTATACAACAAGTTACAAAATTTTATTAGGATGAAAATATTAATTAATAAAATTAAAATGGGTTTAATATCTTAATTTATATATATATATGTATTATATTAATTAATTAAAAAATTGATAAATTATATTTATAATAAATAGTCAAAAAATAATTCCTAAACTATAGTTTATTTTAATAAAAGATAATCCTTCATAATTTTTAATGAAATAATTGTTCTATTATTAAATTTAATATTCTGTATATTTAACAATTTTTCTGATATATATTTAATATAAAAAAATTAATATTCACATCAATCAACACTATTAGCGGTCTTTCACCTTAATAATAAATTAATCAATATTTTATTCAATGATACCACACCCCCTTGGTGATATAAATTCCCATACACAACTACTTACTCTTCACATTTTAATCAAATTTATTTTCCAACACTCAACTAAAAAACATGATTAATAAAATTTATACATGTTCCTATCTCCATGTTCTAATTAAAATTTCCCCCATCAATGTATCTAGATTCAATCAAAAAAAGGTAACTCATAGATATTGGAAATAGTTCCCAAGTCAACAGTTCCGTAATTTATTGATATTTGTTTATCAAAAAATCGTTTTAAAAAATATTTGTTTTCATCATTGATTTTATTAAAAATTTATTATATTATATTTTATTATATTTTATAAGAGAGGATACACATTCATTAGTAGTAAATCCTTTTGAAAATTCATTATTATATATTTGTAACGGTTTATAAACAAGTCATCCAATTCCTTTTATCCTCTAACTCCTCATACTGAAATTTTAAGGATTAGATGTAATTTTTTACCCCCTATAATAATTTTGATTGTTTACATTCAAAATTTTATCCCTCATATATTGTTAAAAATAAATTTATAGTGAAAATAAATAATTAATAATAAATTAGTTTTTTTCTTGAATGAATAAAATTGTGATCATAAAAACATTATAAAACATAAAAATTAAATAAATTTTAACCATACAAAATTTATATGATAATCATACTATTGATTTGGAATTAGTTTGGGGAATGTGTTATACTATTATACAATTTCACTTTTATAGTGGCATCAAAAACATAAATTTATACATAAAAATCATATTGAAATATTGGACTATAACCAATTTTGATTCATAATTATTCAAAATTAGTTTTCATTATATTGGCCAAATGATAAATATAAACAACCTAAAATCATTATGAAATTAATAATTGAAAAAAGAATAATTATTATGAAATAAGAATAGAATTTGTTCATAATAATTTAAAAATTGATAAAATTGAATATTTTAAATGTAGTTCCAATGATGATGATCCTTTACGTAATTAGGAATGGTGCCTAGGATACTTTATGTGGTGATCTTCAGTTTCCAAAAGTTAATATCAATGGATGATGAGGTTGATGAAGGTCAGATTCATTAGGTTGTGAGTCTATGATACATTATCTGATGTGAATTATATTCCTTATGTGACAATCATATGGATTCATATTGCTATGTGCATGTTATTTCCCAGGTAATGATAACGATATGATTTTGTGGATAAATATAATGATGACGGAAAAAAATATTTCATCAATTAAAACTACTTACACATACATCCTTTATGTGATTAGAATAGTATTCTCTATTGACCTATCATGGGGAAGATATAATGAAATATCTTAATCAGTAACATAACATTTACACAATTCTTATCTAACTAAAATCTGGTTAACCATATAAGATAGTATTTATTGTATTTAAAAAATTTCAATGTTAATATGGAAATGGGAATATGATTCATTAGAATATATTATATATATTAGGGATTAAAAGACTAAGAGAAATTATTCAATGTCATATGATGATGTATTTTCAACATCCTATTTTAATCAATGGTTTTACAATAATCACGTCCGGGGTGATATATTTACCAATATCAAAATTTTAAAATAAATCAACATCAATGATATTATCCTTATGAATTTGACGAAATAATAGAACAAGGGTCAAAAATTTTATTTTTTATTTTTTTTAGCCCCATAAATTTCAACTATAATGGGGTGGGATTTATGTGGGGTGTCAAAGATATCGAGATAACATCAAGATTTTTAAATACAGTTGGATTCATATACATATATAAATATAACCACCATACATTCAAGGAACGGTACATCCACCAGTAAAAAATATGTTAGGGATAAGAGGGGTTTTATTGGATCTTCTAAAAACTATTGATTCCCACACACAGTGATTCCACACAAATATTTTCATGTTGTAATTGCCACACCTATATTGGATATTGGGTATCCTCCCACCCTTTCTCAAATAAAGAGAATAAATTGGGAGGTAATCAAATTTGTTATACACAATTATGAGTAAGAAGGTATAAAACCCACAAGGATGAAGGTTTTAAAGGATTTGGATTCCATGGATTCATATCGAAGCCCCCTCTAATAATGATCTCATAATGGGAAAGAACCACCTATTACCATAAAAAACCACTATTGTAGTCTATCCTTAGATCACGGAGAAAAAACATTCAATTATGCTATGGTGGAGATGGAGATATATGAAATTTCATCCCCTTCATTGGAGGATTCCATCAATATTCACCAAATATAGAAAATGGGCTCCTAGTGGGATTATTAACATGTTGATCACACTTTTGTTGTGGTAGCTCCAATTTAAACTCCACAAAAATGATTCTTAGGGTATGCTTATGTCATACCCTATGTGAGGCCATTATGGAAGCTATATATGTATCCCTCCCCTACAAAAAACTCATAACACTCCATCATTTCCAAATAGGTTTTGTTACCCGAACCATCAATCTATTGTAAAGGGTCAACCATCACGAGCATTATGACTAAACACAGAAGTCACAAAGGTTGTCCCTAAGTTAATCAAGAGAACGAACATGAAGGTACACCCTAGGATAATGGTTTTATCATAATTTTTTTAAGTCATTCACTTGATGAAATGGTGTATTATATATTTACAATACATGAATCAAAAACCACATATGATATGCCCATGATACCAACAATCAGGTAGTTCTACTCGGCGATAACAGTAATCATGTCTATCCTCTGTATGATACTAATAACCATAAAGGTCCTCCTCATAATGAATAAATGTTTTTATAGGTCATCCACTTTAATAATGGTGTACCATAGTGTTCCTTCTATCAAGGGAAAAAATGTAGATGTCAACCCTGAGATAATTATATGATGGCCAAAAAAAAGAACCACTATGATGCATACAAACTCAAAATCAAGGAACATTTTGGTAGTCTTGGTAAAATGTAATGGTTGTGTCAGAAATAGATCATCTATATTCATTCATATTCCTTGAAAATTGATAATTTATAATATATATTAGGGCCCCGAAAAAACATCCCATGGAAAAGAACATATGTTCATTTAATATTTTAATCTCAAAGATTGAGGTGCACATTATCTTAATGTCCTTAAAAAAATATCTATGTATACCATATAAAATCCCTAAAATATTGGGACTATCCTTTATTTCATCACCACATTCCCCTCTTACCCTTTCCTCTAACCCTAAAATATATATATGTAAGACAATAATATCTAGCCTAGTATTCTATGATGATGAATAATGTTCTATAGAGGCCTTTGAATCCAAAAAAATCCCTCGTGAATTAGATAAGGGGTCCCCATAAAATAATGATATTATATGGAAATAAAATACATATTACAGGGAAACTATATCAAGAAAGGATAGGGTGTCTCATATAAATTCACCCCTATATAGGGATATATAGAAAATTCATACTTCATAACTACCTCATATGAAATCCCCCAAAATCATTATTATAGTCGTAGATTGACCCTGTAATAGAGATAGAGAGGAATAAGAGATATTGTTGGTTTTATTAGTGACAAAAAATCTAGTCATGTAATAAAAAAATGTAATCCCACAATACTTCATCCTAGAATTTCTCTATAAATTAATGCTTCATATAACTAGTAAAACTTTTGGGAGGTGAGCCATCACCTTAAAAGCTATTGATTTTCATATCTCAATTACATTGATAACTTGTAGAATATAATTTATAGTTAAAATAAGTCAAACATGATACAATTTCAATGGATAATCATTCCTACTATTGATGGTACCATTAGAACATCCAAATGACATGTAATAGGAGTCTCATTGTACAACACTATATCAATGAAGAGGTACTGATCCATGTGAAGGAATGATGTTTCAGGATATATTACACCATATTATATAGACATATTATTCATTGAAACTTGGTTAGTAAATCTAGTACAATCCATGAAGTCAATATTACATATCTTTCCAACACAACCACATTAAATTTCAACATTTTCTATCACCCTAAAAAGTTGGTGCATATAACCAGATATGAGATGTGAATATATATTTTTTCTAAAGAAGATCCATAGTGACAATTAAACGCTATAATGGTTTGGATGATAATTTTATATTATGGTATATTGGGATAAGGTGTTTTACTTGTTATTCTGCTCTAATTTAACGATTAGATACATAAAAAATTCGACAGTGTATCCAAACCATAAAATATTTCCAATGCCATGGAAATGACTAATGTGGATTCTTGGATCACCACTTTTCCCAAAGTGCATTAGGATTAAATAAATCTTAATGGAATGTTATTGTAAAAATACCATAAATATCACGAGGATGTAAGGGAGGACCATGTTACACTCCCTATGGAACATATTCGGACTATATCCCATAGTCAATCCACAACATCCTTTTAAGGAGGCTTTTTTAGTTGAAGAAAAGTATAAAATTCCCTATATCCCATGGATGATCAATATTATTTACCACAATAACAACAATAAAAATACTAATATATGAGTCTGTTATAAAACCATGTGGTAGACACATGATGATGCCTCTTAGGATGACTTGATCCATTAACATGAAACTCTCATGGAATCCATGAAATACATGGATATCGAGTATATCCAAAAATAAATCTGGACAAATTGTTTTTTAACCAAATTCCATTGATCCAAATTTTTATTAAATAAATCATATCATCATTTAATAATACATGTATTCTAAAAATAAAATATTCTCAATTCAGTTCTTCAGGTATACCAATTCAAATATCATATATCAATAATTTAAAAAAAACCAATACTGATTCATAAAGACAATTGACAGACCTTCTTCTGAAAAATAAAATTTATTCATTGGAATCCATAGTAATCTAAATGGATCTTCTATATATTATCCTATACAATTTCATCTCTACCTTTTATAGGATGGGCTTCACAAATATCTCCCTGAAAAATCAATGTTATAAAAATGCTTCGGTTAATGTGATCTCTTAATTTCAATACATGATATATTCTCTTGGCATTAAACATCCATAGTAGAATAAGTTTGAAATCTATGTAGAGAATATCCAGGATGAGGTGATCCAAACATTCCTCTATAAAATTTAATAAAGAAGATTATATGTGTTATTTTAATATGTAATATGACATAAGGATACCTTTTCTATGACCAAGACTATATATTTTATTTCATCTATGACACCTATATGATGCTCTTTAGGATGATAACTGAATTCCTACATACAAAACATGTTCCCGTAATCGATCCTTTTCTATTGGAACCCACATAAAATGACCTACTAGACACAATTCCATACTAAAAATTTTTCCTTAATCCCCTAGCTATGAAAACATACTAGACACTTCACTGGTGGAAAGAAAAAGGAATCTTCCTTAAATGTTGATAAAGACACTTGAAAGTTTGTATTTTCAATGGAATATTTTTATCACCCTTATATACAATAATAATACCTAATATAATTAGTTCAAGAATAATTAATTTCATTTTCATTACCAATATACATTAGATAAACAATACATGCATGTCATCTCCTCAAAGACTCCCTCTTAAGAAAATTAGACTGCAAGATAGTGGATTTTGATGAACCATAGGGAAATGTAACATGTGATTCCACTAAAATTGGTGGGGATCTAGGATCTAAGTATAGGATATTGTATTTAAAATTAATAACACAGCAATATGATGATTTTATCAATAACAATTCAACCAATTTGGAATATATGATTATTAATTAAAGGATGAATCGACCACATCCTCTATGGAAACATCATCCTATCCATTCACAAATACAACTTCAAAGGCCACATATTCAGGATGGCTCTGTAAATCACATAAAATAGATGATTATGATGATTTAATGATTAGATGTCCAGCCTTACCCTTATATTATTCACGATACAAACATTAATCGAGATATACATGGATCATTAAACATTATATAAATTTTAAATGACTAACAAACAAATTCATTTATCAATTCCATCAAGCATGTGGATTACCATAAAAAATCATGAAATGAAACACACATGTAAAATTAATATATAAATATATTTTATTATCTCATGATAATGAAAAACTATGATCTTGGAAGAAATATATTTGATTTATATCCCAAAACATGATTTTGTGGTCATTGAGGAAAGAAAGAATGTGTGTAATCATTCTTACTATGGATACCGTTATGTGATCCCTCGATTTGATCCAAATATATATTCTAATTGATTTATTGTCCATATTTATCACCGTTAACCATTTTTTCATTATTATAGAAGAAACCCATGGTATTAGAAACATTGCTTTGGCCCTAATGTAAAATGTTCTTAAAAAATAGTTGAAATCTTAGTTCGGATTTAAAATATTAATGAACCACATATATCATTGTCACTGTGATGTGAAACCATTAAGTCCATTAAAATACCCATATATTTGATATTAATGTGGTTTTTATAAAATACGATAGTAGAATAGAATAAAATCTTGGAAATAGTCATTCTATCATAGCCATTTCTTGGAAAAATGGTGTTTTGTCATACAGAGAAACATACACCACAACTAACATTTATGTAATATTAATTGTATCAATATTTATTAATTCATATATTTTAATGGATATAAGATAAATTTCTTTCTTACATTTATTCTATACAATAGGGGGTATATTATGGGAAGTCATGCCCAAAATAACCAGAATATGTAGGTATATAATAAAAACCTTCAATATAATCTTGAAAAAATTCATTTGGATTCCTAACCTATAAATTTGATATAAAAAAGTCCCCATTGTATAATAAGAAACCAATTTTAAAATATTATTGGGAAAACAATTGCTAAACCTACATGAATACGTCCCCATTCCATACCACCGCTTACTAAAATACACCCTTACTGCTTCAGTAATGATTCAACATAGTGATGTTTCTAAATTATATTCATGTAACACCTTATACCATGATTCAAGGTATTATAAATGTGATTTAAATATCCCTAGGGTGAATGTTATGAGAGTTTTAGTGTCCCTAATGTCATGGAATAAACATTGGAAAATTATAGGAATTAATTTTAAATAAATTAGCAACTTCTTATCCTACATCATCAAATATATATGCCAGATGTTATGAACCATTTTATAATTCATTATAAAATGAAATTTACTCATATCACCAACTGTCCATATAAGTGAATGAAAATTATGAATCCAATAAATCATTCACTCTACTTGAATTTAAATTTTATCAATACTACAAAAAAATCATTATATCAATTATGTTTACTAAATTGTAGGATTAGCACACTGATCAAAAACTATCCCATGGTATTTTGATATGGTGGGAAGACTATTCCTCTTAATATACAATTATATATGATACCCACATCTTTCAGTACTGTCCCTCTATAAAAAGAAACACATGAATACATATATATTGATTCTACCATAATATAAGAAGTTGATTCCATCTCATAGTACCAGTTACACATTGAATCACATGATCTCTCCAAATGTCATGATATTGATGAGGAATATATGGATGAATCTATTCCCACAATTAATGTTTTTACACTACCATTGATGAGGTAATTCATGTGATCCTTACCATAGTGTAATACCAAAGACCAAATCTAATCAATTCATATATTCCTTCAATTGAACATGATAATTATAGTTTATAATCAATAAAATATAAAGGACCATTTTAGTAATCTATATGAATATGCATTTTCCTGATAACCATGTCTTTATCCACCATCATAATTTAATCTTCGAGACCACAGATACATACAGGTGTATAAGTGAATGTATCCCTCCCATAGTTTCATGGTAATGTATAGAGTTGATAATATATTTAAATCCAAATTCATTTAGGAATGTGATACCCCATATTTCTAAACATCATTTTCCTAGTTAGGAAGAATAAAATAAAGAATAAATTTTATTTAATATTTTAATACATCGAACAAGATAACAAGAAAGATGAATTCTTCATTACAGTTATAATGGTAAAATTTAAAACAAAAACCAACTTCAATGTCCTATCATTTATATATATATACTCTAGAAAAATTATATGTTGGTAAATCATCAATATTATTATTTTAATATATTCTTGTCACCCTAATGGAACTACAGTTTCTTGGAGGTTACCTTAAGAATGAATTTCTATGGAGATTACTACAAGAGGGACATGAATTATAATAGTAATCCTTATATAATAAGATGGTGAATTCTTTTGTTGATTATTTTGGTGTAATATTTATCTAATACTAGAACCATCTAAATGATCTTGTAATTGCTTTTAGAAGTCACCATTCCAACAATTTAATGCTGATTCCCTTCTTTTTTAATTTTGGGTCATGTGTGATAAAATCCCACTTATCATTGTTCCATAAACATACATCCGGATCGAACCATATAAGATCAAGGCCATTAATGAGATTCCCCCTCTATTAAATCATTGATATATGAGAGGCTTCTAAAGGGTTCTATATTTCCACCATAATTTTTTACCAACTTGGTGTAAACATTTATGCTCTCATAGTTTATGAATAATGTATCAACATACCATTTAAATGAATAATCCAAAATATGTTTTTGATATTATGAATATAATAAAATGTCCTATAATTCTAATACCACTTTATAAGGAAACCCTTTTATCCTCTTCATGATTGTGTTTATGTATGTCCCTTTGATCCATTTATCCTTAAGGAAAAAATGGTACAAGAATGGTCAATAATACCTACTTTGTATGATTATTCATAAGGAGGTAAGATATAGTACTATGAATAAAAACATGTTTTCTTGAGTCAGTGTGGTATTGAATATATTTAATTATAAATATAATCTTACTGCCAAATAAATCCATCTCATAAACCCCTAAAATATATCTTAAATAGTTCCATGTTTAATAGAGAATTAGTTTTATGGGAGGTGATCCATTATTGACTAAATATCTAGGTCATCCCCAATACAAATATTATGGGTATTCTATAGTATAGTTACATACAAAAATTATTATCCCAATGAGAAAATATTATACAAATAATTTTTGGATTAGTCCATTTTCTTTATTAATAATCTATTTCCACACTGGTAGACGCACTTCAACAATTCCACAAGAATCCCAAAAAGATAGAGGATAAAAACCCCTAAGAATTGTAGATATTCTTGGGGGTTATATATATATATATATCACAAAAATCATCATTAACGACTCATTACATGTTTTATTGTGATTCCCCTATATTACGGATGAATTAAAAGCACTCATTACCACTGAATTTGTTTTATCATGATCTTCATCTCTATTTTTCCGATAAATAGTGGTTTTGATATTGTTGTCATTATAATACATAGTGACTATAATATCTTGTAAATGAAGATCATCATATTAATTGTTCTCACCCATGGGTTTATGCCTATATTTCCATCTGAGTTAATGTTAACTCACATATCTCAACCTAAAATGAATTAGGAAGGCTCCATGGAAAACAAGGTCACCTAACATGATGATCCAAATAGGGATGAAATGGTCATTTATATTATGAATCAAATGGTGATCACACCCACCACCGAACATTTGCAATGATATATAATCAATTAACAACGTTACATAATTTACTCTGAATGATGCCTGAAATTTACCCAATAATGTGTGATCATTTTATTATATAAATACAATCTTCGAAAACCTCTAACATGGAATGATATTATCATGTCATGATGAGTGAGAACAATCCCAATGGAGTGTTTCTAATTTAAATCTCTAAAATGGAACCAAAATAGATAAAGTCTTATAAAATAATTTGATTGATATAATCCTTCTACAACATATACATTGGATGAAATCTCAGAAGCCATTAATGATTATTATGATGGTATATGTGGATATCCCAAGAAATAATTTGAAATATCTCACTAGATACGAAGAGTGGGATATTTATAGACCTATATGGAAAATGAATACATGGAGTTCACTAACAAGATTCATGAATTATAGGTTTATTTTTACCCCATTTATTGACCTCTTACATTCTCAACACCATATAGTAATATTATACATTCAATATGTGTCATATTTATTTCATTGTTCCCATCACATCAACAAAAATATAACAAACCTTGATTTTTATTACTATCTTAGATTTAATCATGATTTGGGACAAATATTTATGAATAAAATATGTTACGAATAGGTCTATGATTGAGATTTTGAAATTCCATTCCATTCATCAGTTTATAATCTATCATACTATTCTCACATAAAATGGAACCAACATTTGATAATCATGTTTAATATGGTTTATTTCAAGTACAATATTTGGTCCCTTTTCACCAATATATTATGGGTATATTGGACTACAGCTATTAAATCATCACGAGTAACCCCTTACTCTCTGGTGTGTGAAAGAAATGTGGTTTTTTAGATTGTGTTAAACAAACATCACATAGAATAGACATATATGACTATTTTACACATGATAAATGGTTTTATCACTATCTACCTATGCTAGAATACATTTTTGGAATCTAAATACATGAATTGATCAATATAAATGTTCACCATACTTTATCTCACATTGGAATCATCATGAAATTTATCCTTCTCTCAATTCTACAAGATTAGTCAGTTGTATCATTTAGAGTTCCAATGATTCACCAATTAAACCCACAAAATCATTATCCCAAATAATAGTTCACCTTATTTGATCCTAATTTTGACCCCTATTTTTTATAATCAAGGATCACCATAGAAATCTATTTAATTAAACGTCTAACCAATCAATGGATTCTCAATAAATTAAATGGATATAGATTTGAAAATCCATATTTTTCTATATTCATGAATATAAACTACCATGAATTATATCCCATTTTACACAACATTTAAAATTAGGGAATAAGTCACAATCCAATGATCAAAAATCGGTTGACACATAGTACTCACCTACATGATGTAAAACTACATCCAATATCATCCTCCTCACAAAATTATAAAATGTGTGGTCATATTTCTTACTACATTGGGGATAAATGAACTGTCCTTGGTCATACTTTCATGAACCAAATTTATGTATGTCTTTGCATCAATTTGAAAACAATACTGTAATGAAACAAACATTCATTAATGAAAATATATCTAGATCTATTTAAATGTCTAATTATGGGTATATAAAACATATGTACTTCCTCAGTTTTATGTTATTGGATTTTAAAATATCTTTAGGAATTTTGACCATTGTAAATATATCCGTTGAACATTAATCAAATGATTTTTATAAATATAGTGCTTTAAAAAATTCAATTTACTCATACAATGGATGTGATGGATTCATCTATTAAACATTCTCCATACGAAGCCCATTTTTCGAAGCTAAAACAGGTGGTGGAATCATTCTTATTCACTCTTGACCAATCCCAAGTCGAGGTTGAATATGTTAAGCTCGAGCGAAACCGACTATGAGAGAACTAAAAATTGATTGCGATTACCACTCGTGCAATGTTATCCGAGCCACCCCATGAGTTTTTCACAATCAACCACCTTACCCTACGGTCTTATGTGGGTGTTTGAAGGGGTTATGTAACAAGACCCTAGTACTAAGATTATGTACATTATTCTTGTAAAGAGAATATACATTCTTTTAATTATTGTTAAATTGTAAATAGTTTTTTAAATCGAAAATAGTTTTTTATTCAATATTCAACTAAGAAATATATTTTGATGATGTTTCTTCTGGAAATTGGAATGACCTTGTTTGTTTATGGTTCAAACATTCCAATCGGTTTCTAGCGGGTTTATTCGTAGAACCAGAAATACCCAATGATTCTATATCCAATTAGACTTACTTACCAAAGGTAGGTGCTCATTAGTTGTGGACCGATGAGGCTTAAAAATTTTCATTGGTAGAGAGGATGGGAGGTTAGGTTCATCACACATTTTTGGGGGGAATTATTGCCTACTCTGGGACTCTCTTACAGATTTATGTTATGTTCACGAATCCTTATTAATTCACCAAACATGAAAATGATTATTAAACTTGGAAATTAATGATTTATATGTATGGGATTTAGGGAATAATTTATATGTATTTAATGTTCTTCATTGATAGAGAATCATCAATATGTATTGATGATTGTTTGTCAAGTATATCCTTCAATATATTATATAGAAATATCTTGGTCACAATGATGAACATACTAGTTTTAAAGCCACTCAGCGGGGCACATGAAGCTTATTGTCATTTAGAAAGACAGGGATTCTTTCAGAGTTGGGATCGTACCCATGGATTGCCACCTATGTATCCTTGTTAAAAAGGAATTAGAACACACATAGTTTGATAAGAAGTATATAGTTTAACGTCATATGGGACAAAAATGAATTAATGAAAGATGTGCTTGAACCTTTTAATGTCTTTCTACGTACTTTATTTTTATTGAAGATATCAAAGTCTATGTAGTTGTGGAAAATAAATATCGGGTTTATGCATTACTAATGGCCCAAAAAAGGGATGTCGTGATTATTTTTACACTTTAAGCTCACATGAGTCATGATGAGTGTGAGAAACAAGAGGCATCAATAAACATGACAATGGTTCCACAAAATATGTAGTTATGAGAAATGATGTGGGGCTTACGTATGTATGACAAACCAAGTAAATGAAGACCAGGACTTAGGAAACAACCCCTAGAGAAGGGTCCATAAAGGAATTTTTCACTTTGTGTAGATTTGGAATTTTAACCCGAGATTTACTCCTGAAAAGGAAGACCTAATTAATAGGGACTTATGATTGGGTTTTATTCCTGAGAAGTAATCCCAAATCAAGAGATATTATTATTGGGGCTTACTCCTGAGGAGGATTTCCAATGTTTATCAAAACTATGACTGGGGCTTACTCCTCAGAAAGAGGCCCAAATCAAAAGATCTTCTCCTCTCAAAATGATGATGTTATATAGGAATCCCATAACCGTGGTGACATAATTATTGAATGTCCTGAGGTTTTGGGAGAGGTTCTCATAGAATTCCATTTAGATAAGGATTCCAATAAAGGAACTATGCCATAAATGGATTTGAAGAGGGAATTGAAGGGTATTTCTTTAAGAGGATAGGTGTATTTTAGGAAAGGATGTGAATAGGAAGGAGGTGTGCAATTATCATTCTGGAGTTCAACTCTTGTTCATGCAAGTAGTATAGCGACCCAAGCCTTTTCCATATAACATTTAATTATTTTAAACTTAATTAATCATCATAGTACAAGCCAAGGATCATTAAGTCTAGTGTCATGGAAGGCTAGGTTCATATAACATAAAACATGGGACTAAAAAACTTATTTATTTAATCTCCATAAAGAGCTTCTAACTTCCATTGAGCTCTTACATCTACATAGGGTACCCTGGGAAACACATGAACAAGGGGAAGAGCTAAATATCCCAATAAAGGAATGAACATAAGGATACATCTCAAGCACATGAGTTAGGAGGAATGACATAATGATATCCAAAGCATGAAAATTATGAAATCATTTAATATAAGCATGGGATCATATAAAAATAGAATCATATAAATGTGGAAGAATCATAAATCATATCTTTAGTACGGTTCAAGGCTAACTGCCAATCCCGTTTCCCATTTTGGTAAGTGTCAAGGATAACCGGGAATCATGTTTCACATCACATCTCATCAGACTTATCTTTGCCCAATGAATGGGAGTTCTATCTCGGCACACCCATCTCAACATATTCATGAATATACTTTCCACATAAATATTCTTGCCACATATACAATCATTCATAATCAACCATACAGAAACATAGGGGTACCCATGAAATGAATTGGGTACCTCAATCATGACATCTATCATAACCAATGGGTGTATCATGAAAGTGTCCATAATAGGAAATAATTAGAAATAAATTGAATTTAGTAGGGTAAATAGGAATATAACATGATAAGTGGTGTCAAACATAATTTACAACATATTAGAAATGTATTTTAGAAACATTGGCATTAAAATATTTATCTGCGGTTTTAAGGAAAACACTCTTCATATTTTCTAATAGAAAAGAAGACATTATTTTATATAAAACCAGAATTTAACCAAGAAGGTTTTCATAATAAAAATACTTATTTTATAAATAAAATTTTGTTTTAAAACATAGGATAGAGTGCACATTAAATTTGGGTAAACATTTGGGAAGTCCCCTTTAAACCGGTTGGCTTATTAGAATGTTCTATGGAAGAAATATTTCAAAATCATGTATTCCCCTGAAATGAAGTGATGAAAGGGTCTTGATAGAAGAATATTGTACAAATATCCAGATGTCATAATACTCACATAGATAGATAATATAACACCATTTCAAAAGAAAGATAAGGCAACCTGAAAGAACAAAGAAGTTTCGGGTAGAATTCGTTATGATTTATCAGCATGGTGTCGGGTGTGACCAAGAGGGATTGATGAGAGAGAAATGGGGTTTATAAGCACTTATAAATCCATAAGGAAGTATGCAGGAGGTTATTAAACCTAACTCATCATTTTCTATCACATATATAAAGGCATAGTATAGAGGACAATCTTGATTAATATTGAAAAGGAGGGGATCCCTTACCTCAAATCTGGTGGTGTTCTCCACTTGTCATCAATGACCTGAATAAACAAATTAGGTTTATTAATTCATATTTCCAGAACCAATTATATATGTAATTGATTTATTATAACCCTTTTTAGTTCATTCAAATCCTTTTTGATTATTTATAAGGTTCAATTTCATTGTTCGGGCTCGTCTGTTTACTTGGCTTTAAAAGACCGGTTCACTTATATTCATGTTTGGTTTATATGAAAGATGAAAGTGGATATAAAGAATTGAAGTTATATTATTTAGTTCATTCCCAGGATATTACGTGGTTTTAGTTATAATTAGGTTACTTAGAGTGATGTTGAATTATTACATATATAACCTTAGTGATAACCGTTTTTGTTATTCGATGTGTGTGATTACAAAGAAAGTGTTTTGATTTATAACATTATTCCATTTGTACCAAAGGATTAAAAAACCAAAAAAAGAATAAATATTACATATATAATAATGTGGTTCAACCATAAAAAAAATGGTTTCATGGCCACAATTAAAGATAATAATAGAAATTGATAAATTGTTGTCCTTGAATGTGATAAATTAGCGCATCTCAAACAGTGCTTTAATTTCTTTCAAATAAAAAGGTGGGAAAATGGAGAAGATAATGAAATATACCACTAGAATGAATACATTATAGTACATTTATGTTACTGGATTTTTCATATTATTATGGTGAAGGGAAGTGAGGAATGAAAATAAAAAAGGACTGAACTTAAAAGAAAAGAAGAAATTTGGAAAGAGGAATTTACCTCTTGAGACTTCCTCCTTTGAGAACCTCTTAAGGGGAGAGGTTTTGGTATTTTGAGAAATCTGAGAGCTTTTGGACGTGGGGGAGGTCCTTGGGGAGAGGTTTGGGCAGAGTTTAAAGAATTCTGGGAGCTTGAGAGGAGTGGAGAGAAGAGGGAGTGAAGGTGGGTTTTTATAGTGGAGGAGAGGAGGGATTTCATGATATTAATAGGATTATTTTATTATAGTTCACAAGACAAATAATAGTAAGTATTCCATGACCAAGAATAGTAAATTGGTCATCTGAATTCGAACCAAGTGGGCTTCCATCAGCAGAACATCATTGATGACTCAATTAATCAATTATTTAGCATTTATTGTAAATTATCGGATACTACTATTCATAAAAAATTCAAGTATTTTAGAAAAATTCCAAAAAAATTTACCCTAACCATTTTTGGATATATATAATCCAAAAATGAATTCCATTTTTCAAATATAATTTCTAAATATGACTATTTTAGTATTTAATTAATATAAAAATTTATTATCAAAACCAGTTTTAAAACATTAATTAACTCATTATAATATATAGGCATATCGTACTTAGAATTTGAATATTATTTTTATACCACCATAGGTGATGTTACTAATCATTATGGTATTTCACTATTCATAAGGATATGTTACTATTCATTAGGGTAGGTTACTATTCAACAAAAATTAGTTTTGTTTTATTAGACTCCATAAAACTTCTTGAACACAACCATGTATGCTGGATTTTCGAAATTCCAAACACATAAGTGATAAACATAAATTTAAAGGTCAAATATAAAGTATTAGTTCATGAAGTTTTGTTTTCATTTGTTTTTGTGACATAAATATAAGAAGGGAATTTCCATTGAAATACTTTGGGTCGTTACATTCTTCCCCCCTTATGAAATTCCTCCCTCGAAATTTCATTTTACATACTAAGACAAAAACAGGTGCACATAATTTTCCTTCATTTAATACTCCAATTCCCATGTTTCTTCCTCAAACTTATGGTTCCTCTATAAAACATTGACCGGATGGGTAGTCTTATTGCATAGAACCTTATCTCTCTGATCCAGAATCTTTACTGGATGCTCCTCAAAGGAAAGATCATGTTCCAGCTGCACCACCTCTGAGTTTAGTACATGTGAGGGATCAGGTATGTAATTCCCCAAGAGTGATACGTGGAAAACATCATGAACTCGATCCATATTTAGAGGAAGTGCAAGACGATTGGCTACGTCTCCTATGTAGTCAAGTATCTCAAAAGGGAAAATATTCCTTGGGCTTAGTTTCCCTTTCTTCCCGAATCGCATGACTCTATTCCTTGGAGATATTTGAAGGAATACTGTATCTCCAACGTCGAACTCCAAGTCCCTTCGATGGTTGTCAGCATAGCTCCTTTTCTGACTTTGTGCAGCTTTGATGTGTTTCTGGATCACTTGAACCTTCTCTGTCATCTATTGAACAATATCGGGTCCAAGTAGCTTTTTTCTCCAACTTCCTCCCAACAGGTTGGTGTTCTACATCGCTTTCCATACAGAGCATCATATGGATCCATCTGAATACTTGAGTAGAAGATATTTTTGTATGAGAACTCAACCAATGGGAGATGCTGATCCCATTCACCTTTTAATTTTAGAGAGAAGGCTCTAAGCATATCTTCAAGAATATGAATAGTTCTTTTAGACTGGCTATAGTTTGGCCTTGATAGGCCATGCTGAAATTTAATTCAGTACTCAAAGAATGTTGAAAGATCCTCCAGAATTTAGATGATAACCTTGGATCATGGTCAGAGATAATTGAGAGTGGAACACCATGCAGTCTCACCACTTCTTTCACATATAACATTGCATGTTGTTAAAGCGAGAGATCTTCCCTAATAATGATGAAATGGGATGTCTTGGTGAGTCGGTCAACCATAACCCATATCGCATTATTTCCATTCGACGTATTCGGGAAAACCTTGACAAAGTCTATAGTAACATTTTCTCATTTCCACATGGGTATAGGCAATGACTGCATCATACCTTAAGACTTTTGTCGCTCAGATTTAACTTGCTGACATACCAAACACCTTGATATATATTCCACAATCTCCTTCTTCATTTTATCCCACAAGAAGTGTTCTCGGAGAACACGATACATTTTGTTACTCCCAAGATGGATAGAGAGGGTCAAGCTATGTGCATCCTTCAATATCTCCTTCTTTATCTCTAGGTCAGATTGTACACATAATCGTGTCCTAAATCTTACAACTCCTTCCACGTCAATTTTGAAATCAGGGGATTTCCCATTTTTAATAGCTTCCACCCTTTTCTGAATTTCCAAATCCTTTCTTTGAGCAACCGTTATTTTCCCCAAGAGGGATGGTTGAGCAATCATTTGAGAAAGGATTGATGATGTTCCCCCTTAATTATTCCCATGTCCATCCTTTTCAAATCTAAGAATATTGGATCCTTTTCAATTCCCATCATTGATAAAGATGCAAGATATTTTCTACATAGAGAATCTCCCACCTTGTTTGCCTTACCGGGATGGTAGTGGATTGAGCAGTCATAATCCTTGATTAGATCTATCCATCTTCATTGGTGCATATTAATCTCTTTCTGTGTGAATATATATTTGAGACTTCTGTGTTCAGTATATATCTCACATTTTTTCCCATATAGATAATGCTGCCAGATTTTCAATGCAAAGATCACAGATGCCAACTCCAGATCATGCATGGGATAGTTTTGCTCATGTATTTTCAACTTTTTTGAAGCATAGGATATCACTTTATCATTTTTCATTAGCACACAGCCTAATCCATTCTTATAAGAATCAATATACACCACAAATTGTTCTCCACTTGAAGGGAGTGTGAGTACCGGCGTAGTGATAAGCCTCTTCTTCAACTCCTTGAAACAGTCTTCACATTCCCATGTCAAGAAGAACTATAACCCCTTCTGTGTCGGCTTGGTCATTGGGTTTGACAATCATGAAAAGTTCTTCACGAATCATAGATAATACCGAACTATACTTAAAAAGCTACAGATCTCCGTTACAGAAGTTGGAATCAGCCACTCTTCAATTGACCTCATCTTGGAAGGGTCCATAGATATCTCTTTCCTGGAGATAACATTCCCTAATAATGATACTTCCCCTATCCAAAACTCACATTTACAAAACATTTCATACAACTTCTCCCTTCACAAAGTCTTTAACACAGTTTCCAAATGCTCTTCATTTTCCTCCTTGCTCTTGGTGTATATCAGAATATCATCAATAAAGACCACCACAAATTTGTCGAGATAATCTCTAAAAACTCTATTCATTAAATCCATGAAAATTAATGGAGCATCAGTGAGTCTGAAGGGCATCAATATGAACTCATAGTGTCCATACCTTTTTTGAAATGCAGTCCTGGGAATATCTTCCTTCCTCACCATTAGTTAGTGATATCCCGACCGAATGTCCACCTTAGAGAAATAACTGGCCCCACGAAGCTGATTGAACAAGTCATCTATCCATGGAAAGGGATACTTGTTCTTTATAGTGATATTATTGATCTCATGATAATCAATGCAGAGGTTCATTGATCAATCCATCTGCTTGATGAATAGGACTGGATCACCGCACAGTGAAGTACTCGGGCGTATAGAACCCTTTGCCATATTTTCCTATAATTGTTTCTTCAGCTCTTCTAGTTCTACGATTGCAATTCTGTATGGTGTCTTTGAGAATGGCAGAGATCCAGGGATAAGTTAAATTGAGAAATCAACATCTCAATCATGGGGAAGACCAGGAAACTCTTCAGGGAATACATTAGTGTAATCCATCATGATGGGCATGTCCTCAAGCATGATTCTCTCCTTTGTCTCAATCATTTGAGCTAGGTATGCATGCACATAAGGAAGCAATATCTAATCGTGAGACGAATATTCTAAAAGAGAATCATCTTCCTCCTTGAAATTGTAAAGAATCACAGGATGCATTGAGATGTGAAGAGTAATCTCCCTTTCCAGACAATTGACGTTGGCCTTGTACTAAAATAGCCAATCCATGCCCAAGATAGAATCAAACTCCACTAAAGTAAGTATGACAAGATTTTTTGGGATGTTCAGTCCAAAATAATTAACTGGGGAGGAGTTATAAACCATGTATACTATAATTTTCCCATTCTATGTTCTCATAGATAACTTTTCCTCCAAATTTTGAGGTGGTGTTTGAATAGTTCTACCAAACTTGCATAATAAGAAAGAATGCGTAGAACTAGAATCAAATAGTAAGTTCGCTATTTTTGAATGAATAACAAGCGTACCTATAACCACATCATTTTTTGGCTCCACCTCAACAATAGGGATAGAATAATCCATTACTTGTTTCCTTAGAGTTTGTTGATGATTGCCTCTGAAAACCCTCTGCTTAGGAAAATTGTTCACATAATGCCCAAGCTCCTTGCAGTTAAAACACTACACAATAGGCTGAGTGTTGATCTGAACCTTCTGTTCTTCTTCAACATTAGTAGGATTTTTCATATCCCTTCAGTAGTTCTTGGCTAGATGACTAAACATTCTACATTTTAAACAATTCAAGGTACCATTTAGATAGTTACCAAGATGCTTCTTCCGACAATTTTTGCAAAGGGGAATGTTGGGATTCTTTCCATCATGGTATTTTTAGATGGACCACTCATGTTGTTTTCTATCTTTTTCTTCTTTTCACTAAGACCATGAGACCACTGAGAGTCTCCAATATCCATTTCCACCTTGAGGGAACAATAGAAAATATCCTCACAGCTGTCAAAGTCTCAAATCACAAACTCTTTTCGTACACTCGGCATTAGTCCACTAAAGAAGAGATCCACCTTGCTACCGGTGTTCATTACAAAGCTAGATGCATACCTTGAAAGCTTATTATTGTTTTCTTTATACACCCTGACGGAATCATCATCCTTCTGCTTGAGTCCATGAAACTCTCTTTCCATCCTGAGATGGAGGGTTTGAGGAAAATATTTTTTGAAAAACATCCACTTGAATTCCTCCCAATCTATGGAATCAATTTCCAATTGGGACTTCATATTCTTGATCACTGTCCACCACTAATAAGCATCCCTATCAAAATGATAGACTATTAGTACAACTTTATCTTCTTCCGAGAACTAGAGGACAGAGAAAATCTTTTCAATGGAGTTAATCCATTGTTCTGTGAGGAGGGTATCAGAAGACCTGCTAAATATGGGAGGCCATTGTCGCATGAAGGATTCTACAGCAACATGATCTTTCCTTGGAGGAGGGGGATGTTCCACCTGATTCATGTTATTATTCATAACTCGACCCAGCTGATAAAGTACTGTCATGATGTTTTGAGCACCAGCTTCCAGCACATCAGGCATTTCATTAGGGTAAACATCACATTGCCGATCACATTGTTTGTTGGAAAATGTTCTTCTATTTCCCACCATTAACTAAGAAAAAGAAACAATAATTAGACATCTGTAATACTTAACTATTGAGCATAAAAATGATACCTTGAACATTAAAGGATAAACTTATAAAGAAGAAGTACATACTAACTTGTGATTCCTTAGGTTTATATCTAGGTTATCCTCTATATATTTCCTAAATTGTAATTCTATGGGATTTTTTTTTCCATTAATAATGGTTTGTACTAAGCTCGTGGATCAACCAAAGCATATCCCCTGAGAGTATCTTAACCAGGAGTGCAGCATGGCCCGTTGTCGTGCACCAGTTCACGTTCGAGTCTAGATCAATGCGGTGTTTTCAGGTTTCACCCCTAGATACATCTGTACCAGAGCCTCCTCTACCTACTCGTATCCAGACAGGTATGTATTTTCCTGATAAACCACATAATCAATACTCACCAAAATTTAGTAATTTTTTCTTATACTTATTCTCATCCTTAAGGTTATCGCTAAGGAGATCTATTCATAATCTCCAAAAATAACTAGACCATGCTCTGATACCAACAATAGTGACCCAAGACTTTTACATAAAACATTTCACTATTTTAAGCATAATTAATAATCATAGTACAATCCATGGATCGTTAAGTCTCGTGTCTTGGAAGACTAGGTACATATAACATAAAACATGGGACTAAAAAACATCTTTATTTAATCTACATAAAGTGATTATAACTTCATTTGAGCTCTTATATATCCATAGGGTACCCTGGGGAATACATGAACAAAGGGAGGAGCTAAATAGCCCAGTAAAGGAATGAACATAAGGATACATCTCAAGCACATGAGTTAGGAGGCATGACATAATGATATAAAAAGCATGAAACTAATGAAATCATTTAATATAAGAATGGGATAATAGAAATATGGAATCATATAAATGTGGCAGAATCATAATTCATATCTTTAGTATGGGTCAAGGCCAACCGCCAATCTCGTTTCCCATTTTGGTACAGGTCAAGGCTAACCGCCAATCCCGTGTCACATCACATCTCATGAGACTTATCCTTACCCAATTCATTGGAGCGCTATCTGGGCGCACCTATATCAACATATTCTTGAATATCCATGCCACATAAATATTCTTACCACATATACAGTCATGCATATTCAACCATACACAAACATAAGGGTACCCACGAAAATAATTGGGTCCGTCAATCATGACATCAATCATAACCAATGGGTGTATCATGATAGTTTCCATATAAGGAACGAATTAGAAATACATGGACGTTAATAGGTTAAAATAGGCATATTACATGGTAAGTGGTGTCAAACAAAATTGAAAACATATTAGAAATGTATTTTAGAAACATTAGCATTAAAACATTTTTGTGCGGTTTTATGGAAAACACGCTAGAGAATTTCAAATAGAAAATAGGAAATTCATTTATATAAAACCAAAATTGAACCAAGAAAGATTCATAATAAAAATACTGATTTTATAAATAAAATGGTTTTTTAAAACATAGTATAGAGTGAACTTGAAATTTGGTAAAAATTTGGGAACTCCCCTTTAAACAGGCTGGCTTACCGAAATGTTCTAAGGAGGGAATCTTTCAAAATCATGTATACGCCAGAAATAATGTGATGAATGGGTCTTGATATAAGAATCATGTACAAATAACCTGAAGTCATAGGGCTCATATAGATAGATAAGATAACACCATTTCGAAAAAAAAAAGATAAGGAAATCTGAAAGAACAAAGGAGGTTCAGGTAGAATTTGTTACAATTTTATCGGCATGGTGTCAGGTGTGACCAAGAGGGATTGGAGATAGAGAAATGGGGTTTCTCATAACTTATAAATCCATAAGGAATTATGGGCGAGGCTCTTAAACATAACCCATCATATTCTAGTACACATATAAAGGCATATTATTGAGGACCATCTTGATTAAGAGAGAAAAGGAGGGGATCCCTTACCTCAAATATGGTGGTGTTCTACACTTGTTATTAATGACCTGAATAAACAAAATAGGATTATTAATTCATAATTCCATAACCTATTCTATATGTAATTAATTTATTATAACCTTTTTTAGTTCATTAAAATCCATTTTGATTAGTTATAAGGTTCAATTTCATTGTTCAGGCTTGTTCGTTTACTTGGCTTTAAAGGATCGGTTCACTTATATTCAAGATTGCATTATATGCAAGATGAAAGTGGTTGTCCAGAATTGAAGTTATATTCATTAGTTCATATCCATGAGATTACATGTTTTTAGTATTAATTAGGTTACTTTGAGTGATGTTTAATTTTTAGATATATAACCTTAGTGATAACTATTTTTGTTATTCGGTGGGTTTGATTACAAAGAATGTGTTTTGATTTATAACATAATTTCATTTGTACCGAAGGATTAAAAAACCAAGAATATGATATATATATATATTAAATATATAATAATCTGGTTCAACCATAACACAAATTTTTTCATGACCATAATTAAAGATAATAACAGAATTTGATAAACGGTTTCCCTTGAATGTGCTAAATTAGCACATCTCAAACGATGCTTTCACTACGGGAAAAATGGGTATTTGCGACAGGGATAAATCCCGTCGCAAATAGCCCCGTTGGAAACTTATTTGCGATGGGGGAATCCCCCCATCGCAAATAAGTAGTTATTTGCAATGGGATAGCTTTCCCCGTCGCAAAAGGATTGGCGCGCTTTGCGCACAAAATCGCGGGAAAGTTATTTGCGACGGGCAGTAACGGCCCGTCGCAAATAACCGGTGACGGTAAAAGATATTTGCGACGGGAATATACCCCCCGTCGCAAATAGTATGTCGGCAGGTTGGTATTTGTGACGGGACCCGTCGCAAATGACTATTTAACCGATGACCGTAATAAATGCGGGCTAAGGTATTTGCGACGGGTACCGTTGCAAATAATGCTATTTGCGACGGGATACCCGTCGCAAAGGCACCCGTAGCAAATAATCTAACCTATAAATACCCCCCATCCGTTTTTTTTCATTCATTCTCTAACTCCATCTTTTATTTCTCTCAAAACTCTATTTTTAGAGTTCAGCGTTTCTTAGGTTTCATTTTTTTTCCTGAGTTGATATTGAAGTTTTCAACAGCGATCAGAGATCAAACTTAGATCCATTTTAAATGTATTTATGCTCATTTTAATTTAATATTTATTTTAAATTTTTTATTAGTTTCAATTATTCTTAATTAGTTTTAATTTAATTATGTTTAGATTGTTTTGTTACTAAATAAATTTAAATTATTAGTATTCATTGTTCATAGTTAATGGTATTTAGGAATAAATAGTAATAATTAGGAATAATTAGTAATAATTACCAATAAATAGTAATAATTACTAATAATTAGGAATAATTACCAATAATTACCAATAATTAGTAATAATTTCCAATAATTACCAATAATTAGTATTAATTGGTAATAATTACTAATAATTAGCAATAATGAGTAATAATGAGTAATAATTACCAATATTTAGTAATAATAACAAATAATTACCAATAATTAGTAATAATAACAAATAATTAGTAATAATTATTAATAATTACCAATAATTAGCAATAATTATTAATAATTACCAATAATTAGTAATAATTACAAATAAATACCAATAATTATCCATAATTAGTAATAATTACCAATAATTATCTATAATTAGTAATAATTACAAATAATTATCCATAATTAGTAATAATTACCAATAATTATCCATAATTAGTAATAATTACCAATAATTACCAATAATTAGTAATAATGATTAATAATTAACAATAATTGGGAATAATTACCAATAATTAGCAATAATTACCAATAATTACCAATAATTAGTAATAATTACAAATAAATACCAATAATTAGTAATAATTACCAATAATTATCCATAATTAGTAATAATAACCAATAATTACCAATAATTAGTAATAATTGGTAATAATTCGAAATAATTACCACTAATTACCAATAATTAATAATAATTACCAATAATTAGTAATAATTACCAATAATTAGTAATAATTACCAATAATTAGTAATAATTACCAATAATTAGTAATAATTACCAATAATTAGTAATAATTACCAATAATTAGTAATAATTACCAATAATTATTAATAATTACCAATAATTATTAAGAATTACCAATAATTAGTAATAATTACCAATAATTAGTAATAATTAGGAATAATTAGTAATAATTAGGAATAATTAGTAATAATTAGGAATAATTAGTAATAATTAGAAATAATTAGTATTAATTAGTAATAATTAGTAATAATTAGGAATAATTAGTAATAATTAGTAATAATTAGTAATAATTAGGAATATTAGTAATAATTTGGAATAATTAGTTATAATTAGGAATAATTAGTAATAATTAGGAATAATTAGAAATAGTTACCAATAATTACCAATAATTAGTAATAATTACCAATAATTATTAATAATTACCAATAATTACCAATAATTAGTAACAAATTACCAATAATTAGTTATAATTTCCAATAATTAGTTATAATTACCAATAATTAGTTATAATTACCAATAATTAGTTATAATTACCAATAATTACCTATAATTACCAATAATTACCAATATTTACTAATAATTACCAATATTTACCAATAATTACCAATAATTACCAATAATTACCAATAATTACCAATAATTACCAATAATTACCAATAATTAGGAATAATTACCAATAATTACCAATAATTAGGAATAATTACCAATTATTACCAATAATTACCAATAATTACCGATAATTACCAATAATTACCAATAATTACCAATAATTAGCAATAATTACCAATAATTAGCAATAATTACCAATAATTACCAATAATTAGAAATAATTAGCAATAATTAGCAATAATTACCAATAATTAGCAATAATTAGGAATAATTCTCAATAATTAGTAATAATTACCAAGAATTAGGAATAATTACCATTACTTAGGAATAATTACCATTAATTAGGAATAATTAGAATAATTAGGAATAATTAGGAATAATTAGGAATAATTAGGAATAATTAGTAATAATTAGGAATAATTAGTAATAATCACCAATAATTAGAAATAATTACCAATAATTAGCAATAATTAGTAATAATTACCAATAATTAGTAATAATTACCAATAATTAGTTATAATTACCAATAATTAGTTATAATTACCAATAATTACCAATAATTACCAATAATTACCAATAATTACCAATAATTACCAATAATTACCAATAATTACCAATAATTACCAATAATTACCAATAATTACCATTAAATACCTATAATTACTAATAATTAACAACAATTACCAATAATTACCAACAATTAGGAATAATTACCAATAATTACCAATAATTACCAATAATTACAAATAATAAACAATAATTACTAATAATTACCAATAATTACCAATAATTACCAATAATTAGTAATAATTACCAATATATTTTTTTTCATAAATATTAATTATATAATAATAACATTATTACATTATTAGTATATTTTATTATTAATATTAAAATAATATAATTTTCTATATTATATACAATTATCTTTTCATCTGTGTGTTTTCTGTCTCCACATGTAATATTTGCATTCTTTTTCAAAATTATCAACCTAATCGCCAATGGAGAGGTGAAAGTGAATGCAAATATTACATGTGGAGACAGAATGTTAAACACACAGATGAAAGGAGAATTGTATATAATATAGAAAATTATATTATTTTAATATTAATAATAAAATATACTAATAATGTAATAATTTTATTATTATATAATTAATATTTATGAAAAAAATTATATTAGTATTATTAAAATAATAAAAAATCAATATAATATTAAAATTATCAATATTTGTAACATGTTTTGCTTTATTCTGAACATATTCAATCTTTGCTTGAGTGTTTTTGCTAACAAATTATTCAAAACCAAAAATGATTTTATATTTTATAGAAAAATATGGAACAACGAGGTCGTCAAAAGTAATTATTAGATGACCGCATATGGATAAATCAACATAGAAATCCAAACGGTTTTGGTTTAAATCCAGTATATATAGAGGGTGTGGAGACTTTTTTATCATTTGCGGCATCAAATCCAGAATTTGTTTCAGAAGACAAAATAAAATTCCCTTGTAGAAAATGTGCATTGAGAACGTTTGACACGTTTGACAAAGTGGGGGGACATCTCTTGCATTTTGGTTTTCAACCAGATTATGTTTTTTGGTATCAACACAGTGAATGCAGTTCCAGAGTAGGTGATACCAACTTGATTCCGGATCCATCCCAGTTTCAAGATTTAGTACATGATGTTGCAGGTTCATCTGTTCAACATACAGAAACTCTGGCTGATATAGATTCAAATCCCGAGTTGGCACCATCTGAATTTTATGAGTTGTTGAGGTCTGCTGAGGATGCATTATATCCTGGCTACAAGATGAGAAAATTAGAAGCAGTTGAAAAATTTATGGCTATCAAATCAGATAACAGAATGTCAAACACCTATTTTGACCAGATATTTTCTTTTCTTAAAACACTATTACCCGAAGGAAATGTTTTGCCTGCAAATTACTATGAGAGTAAGAGGCTGGTTCGAAATTTTGGACTTACTTGTCAGAAGATTCATGTATGTTCAAATGATTGAATTTTACATTATGGGGAAAATGAGTCGTTGGATAGTTGTCCCACATGTGGGAAACTGAGATATAAAGAAGGGAAACATGGGAAGTTTGGTTTGATTCCGGTAAAATAGTTGAGATATTTTCCACTTACATTCAGACTTCAGCGTTTATTCATGTCTAAGAATACAGCGACAATGATGTCATGGCATAAAGTGAATATTTCAACCGATAAAAGTTTGAATCTTCCAGCCGATGGTGATTCATGGAAACATTTTGATAGAGTGCATCCATCCTTTTCTTTAGAAGCTAGAAATGTTCGACTGAGCCTTTCCACTGATAGTTTTTGTCCATTCGGATCTTATGGTAGTCAATATTCATGTTGGCCTGTTTTTTTAACTCCGTACAATTTACCTCCATGGATGTTGATGAAGGAGCCATATATATTTTTGACTTTACTAATTCCAGGACATCCGAAAAAAAATATTGATGTTTATTTGAATTCATTTATTGATGAATTAAGTTTATTGTGGAGTACTGGGGTCAGTACATATGATGTTGCTACGAAACAGAATTTCATACTGAGAGCAGCATTGATGTGGACAATTAGTGACTTCTCGGCTTATGGTATGTTATCTGGCTGGAGTACACATGGTCAGAAATCATGTCCTTACTTTATGGGAGAGAACAATGCATTTATGCTCATTCATGGAACGAAACCTTGTTATTTTGACTGTCATCGCAGATTTCTACCAGCTGATCATCCTTTTCGCAAAAACAGATCTCATTTCAGAAAAGGAACAATTGAAAGGGATGGACCTCCAAAAATGCTATCAGGTTCGGAGTTAAAATCAGTTGTATTTTCATTACCTCCGATCACTTTTGGTCCCACAATAAACCAACAGAAAATTTCTGGTTTTGGGAACGAACACAATTGGATTAAACATAGAATATTTTGGGATTTGCAATATTGGTCTAATTTGTTGGTCCACCACATGTTGGATGTCATGCATATTGAGAAGAACTGTTTTGATTATTTGTTTCATACAGTTTTGGATACGCCAGGAAAGAGCAAAGACAATGTAAATGCACGTTTAGATCTTGCCCAAATTTGCAGGCGTCCAGAACTGGAACTGTTTAAGAATGTCCGAACAGAAAGGTTACTGAAACCAAAAGCAGCTTATACACTTTCTAAAGAAAACCGTTTATTATTTTGTCAGTGGATTGCAGATTTGAGACTTCCAGATGGTTGTCCTTCCAATTTGGGTAGATGTGTAAAGAATGGTCATATTACTGGATTAAAAAGTCATGATTGTCATGTTATAATAGAAAGACTTCTACCCATTGGATTAAGAGGTCTGTTGAATTCTGTAATTTGGGATTCCATAACAGACATGTCTTATTTTTTTCGGGAAATTTGTGAGGCTACAGCAGATTATGATTCTCTATGAAAACTTGAAGATGATGTTGTTGTAATTATATGTAAATTGGAAAAATATTTCCATCGTCTTTATTCGACTCAATGGAACATTTGATGTTACATTTTCCATATGAAGCCAAATGTGGAGGTCCAGTACAGTTTCTATGGATGTACCCATTTGAAAGATGCATGCAAAAATTGAAAAGAAAAGTACGTAACAAAGCATCTGTTGAAGGATCTATTGTAGAAGCTTATTTGCAAGAGGAAATATCTTTTTTCTGCTCCCATTATTTTGAATCTGAATATCCTTCAAAACACAACCGAATGGGACGGAACGAGAGAAATATTGTTGAAATCAACAATCAATTATCTATTTTCAACCAGCCAGAGATTGGTTTTGGTGGAGTTTATGAATGCTGGCTTTCGGATGATGAACATCACATAGCTCATACGTATGTTATGCTCAACTATGAAGAGATGACATCAGTTGTACTGTAAGTGTTTATATCACTTATTCTATCATTTATGTTACAGTAAATAACTTTGTTTTTTATAGGTTGTATGATAATCATATCAAGAAACAAATTCCTCAAATTACAGCAGCTGCTCTCGAATAACGCCAACAGAAAAAAATTTCTTAGTGGTTTCAAAAACTGGTAACATAATTTCTTTATCTTTTAGCAACTCATTCAATGTACAGTTTACTATATTGATAATTATTTCACAATTTTTTAGGTGTCTCGACATGCTGATAAAATTGACAAACGAATATGTATATTGAGTAACCCACCTTCCAAACTTGTTAAAACTTATAATGCATATATGGTGAATGGATTTCGATTTCACACACATGAATATGGGGAATCAAAAAAACAATGAACAGTGGAGTTAGCTTGAGAGGATCTCATCATCGAGAAAATGAAGTTGACTTTTATGGAATACTTGATGAAATCATTGAACTCTGTTATCTTGGACAACATTACATAACCATGTTCAAATATCGGTGGTTGTATACCGAGAGAGGCGTGCGTGTTCATCCAACTCATGGAATCATTGATATTAAATGTAAAAGTGTTCTCGTAGTAAATGAACCATTCTTATTGGCTCAACAGGCACATAATGTTTATTACGCAAAGTATTGTGCTACATCAAGAGAGTTGACTGATTGGTGGAGTATAAAAAAATCAAAATTTGAGACAATCAGTTTAGTCAAAGTGAATGTGCTTTCACGGATGTGCAAAGAATTGAATTTTTTCAAGAGAGTACTCAAAATAAATCTTTTTTACAAAGAGACATGAGTATCGATGAAGACACCCCACATTTAAGAGTCGGTGATGACGATGATGTTAATGATGTCACATATGAATATGAAATGGTAAGAGATGAAGCAACTGGAACTCGAATGGATATCGATGATGTTAAGGAGGAATATGAAGATGACATTGACATATATGAAGATGATGATGAAGATGAACACTGATAGAATTTCATGGTAGTTATATACAATCATAACTAATATATATGTATATATAATAGTAATTATCAATTATTTTCTAACAACATTAATATTTTCTGTTTCAGATGGACGCCGACACATTTCGTGAGTTGGCGGATGCTGACCTGCCTTTCGATGCGGATGAGTTGCTGGCAGATGACCCTCAGCCTGTAGGCGCTCCAGGGAGTACGCGGAGGGGTCGCGGTCTTGCACGATTGATGATTCTTGACCCCATCCTTGAGCGACGTCCACGTCTTGGGTTTGATCCACGCACACAGAGGTGTAATAACATGTGTGATAACCTGTGGATTTGACTAAGATATCATTAATCTATTCACATAATAAATGATTATTATTTTTACAGTTTTCTGCATATAGCAGTCGGACAGGGCAGCGCTATTTTTCCCAACTATTTCTCTCAGCCTTGGACCACATGGGAGTAGATTCCCCTTGATGTGCAGCTGGCCATGTTCGGCCATTGGTTGGTACGTACGTAAACAAATAATTTTTATTTTGAAAATTATTTCATTTCTAACTTGATATTTTGATTTATTTGTAGGGTTTATGGTATCCGATCGAGGATACCATGCATGACACCATCCACGAGGCATGGGAGGTGGCCATGCGTGATCGCTTTCGTCAGTTTTTGCACAATTTAAGAAAAACTGCCACAAAGAAAGTAGGAGTGTTAGTTTTTGACGAGTCATGTAGAGTACACCGACCAGAGTATATTTCATCCCATGTATAGGATGGATTATGTGTGCACTGGTTGAGTGATGCCTTTCAGAGGAGATCATCGGTGGGGAGGCAGAATCAGGGGAGATAGGAGGTGACTCATCGAGCTGGGAGTCGTACTTTCAGTACTCATAGACAGCATCTGGTACGTACATTATTTATAAATATTTTATATAACTATAAATATTAACAGTTTATTTTTTATTCTTATAGGTTGTCGAGCACCCTGATATTACGGAGTACGACGTATATCGGAGGATGTATAGTGATCCTACTACTGGGGAGCTCAAAGGTGATCATCAGCGTCACATCGTGGTCAGTATTATTTGTTTTCAAGTTTAAAAATTAACTACATATAATATATTCACAATTTTAATTTCAAATTGCAACTACATGAGTCATATGAGGCCACAGCATCACAGAACCGGCTTGAGAGTCAGGCCGAGTCATCAGATCAGACCACTGGCCGTCATTTTGATGAGGCGTCATGGATGCAGGCCACCCAGTATGCCTTCAAGAAGGGCCGGTAGTTGGTATCAGCTCTCGACTGACTCTTTGTGATTATTATGATAGTGCTGCGATGTCGTCGTCCAGCTCGAGAGGAGCTGGTGCATCTTCTTCTGCTACACAGTATGAGGATTAGTTGCGATCTTAGACTGCACTGATAGAGAGTCTCTGACAGGAGCAGGAGCAGATGCGTCAGCAGTAGCAGCAGCATGAAGAGGAGCGTCGACGCCAGCAGCAGCTGTACGAGGAGCAGATGAGTCGGTGGCAGCAGCAGCATCAGGAGCAGATGGAGTACATGCGCCGACTCACTCATGCTTTAGGGATGGAGTTTCCTCCACCAGCATCTACAGATCCCCCCCTCCCCCCCTCCCCCCTCCTTCAGATTAGAGTTTGTTTTTATGTTATAAAATTTGTTAAATCAAAATATGAATTTTTTTCTATTCGTAGTTTCTGTCTCATTATAAAATGTTAATAATATTATATTTTGAAATAACAATATTAATATGAATAATAATATTATTTATATTTTATAATATTAAATTATATATATTTATATTAAAATTTTATTATATTATAATTTAATTATATTTTTTTGTCATATTTGAATTATTTTAATATTTGAATGTATAATAATTCTATTATTTTTATATTATTTAAAAAACTTATTAATATTTTTTTTATTTATAATTATAATTCTAATATTATTATATTAATTAAAATCATTTATTAATATTCTATTATTTTTTATTTTTGAATTATAATTCTATTATTATTATATTGATTAAAAAAATTTATTAATATTTTTTTATTTTTGAATTATATTTGGATTATTATTATATTAATTAAAATAATTTATTAATAATTTATTTATTTTATTTTTTTAGTATTTGCGACGGGATACTATGACCGTCACAAATAGTATTATTATAATAATGATTAAAATAATTTCATAAAATTATTTTTTAAAAAAAAACTAATTGCGACGGGCCCGTCGCAATTAGTTTTTTTTAAAAGTTTTCACAAATATACGAACTAATATTTGCGACGGGAAGGATCTTCGTCGCAAATAATACCTTTAGCGACGGGCCCGTCACAAATAATTGTTGTTGCGACGCCGTTTTCCACGACGGGCTATTTGCGATGAGAACCCGTCGCAAAAGCCTATTAGCGACGGGATCCCAACGCAAATAACCCGTCGCAAATGCCATTATTTCCAGTAGTGTTTCATTTCTTTCAAATAAAAAGCTGGGAAAATGGAGAAGAAAATGAAATATACCACTAGCATGAATACATTATAGTACATGTATGTTACAGGATTTTTCATACTATTATGGTTGAGGGAGGTGAGGAATGAAAATAAAAAAGAATTGAACTTAAAAGAAAAGAAGAAATTTGGAAGGAGGAATTTACCTATTGAGACTTCCTTCTTTGAGAACCTCTTAAGGGGAGAGGTTTTGGTATTATGAAGAGTCTGAGAGCTTTTCGACATGGGGGAGAACCATGGGGATAGGTTTGGGCAGAATTTAGAGAAGGCATGGAGCTTGAGAGGAGTGGATAGAAGAGGGAGTGAATGGGGGGTTTATAGTGGAGGAGAGGAGGGATTTCATGAAATTATAATCATTAATTTATTATTTATTTACAAGAAAAAGGTTAGTATTCCAAGACCAAGAATAGTAAATGGGTAATGTGAATTCTAACCAAGTGGGTTTACATCAGTAGAACATCATCTATGACTCAATTAATCAATTATTTAGCATTTATTGTAAATTATCAGATTCTACTATGGATAAAAAATTCAAGTACTTCAAAAAAATCCAAAAAATTCACCCTAACCATTTTTCGACTTGTAGAATCCAAAAATAAAGTCTATTTTCCAAAAATAATTTTCGAAATTTGATTATTTAAATATTTAATTAAAATAATAATTTATTATCAAAACCAGTTTTTAAACATTCATTAACTCAATCTAAAATATAGGCATATCATACTTCCAACTTGAATATTATTTTTATACTACCATAGGTCAGGTTACTATTCATTAGGGTATATCACTATTCATAATTTTACGTTACGATTCATTAGGTTAGGTTGCTATTCACCAAAAATTATTTTTGTTTTGTTAGACTCCAAAAAACATCTTGAACACAACCGTGTATGCCAGATTTTCGAAATACCAAACACACAAGTGATAACATTATGTTTAAAGGTAACTTATCACTTAGTAGATCATTATGTTGTCTTTTCATGTGATTTTATGACATAAATATAAGAAGGGAATTTCTATTGAGAAGAATTGGGTCGTTACAAGTAGAATTTCACCACATGAGTCACCTGGGGAGATGAAGAATCTATTGTGTAATACTTGGGTGACTTTGAACTAAATCCCATACTATCATCCCTAAAGGCTTCCAGAAGGGTGGCGCACAATTTCCCTTGATAGGGAAAGGTGACATAAAAGTGTCTTCATTTATCATAAGGTTTGGACACTTAGGCACCCACGTATTGATGAGTTCTAACACTTAGGCCTTATTCATACTCTTTAGAGCTTCCCTTCTAGGTAAATAATTACATTAGAAGTGTTCAGAAGACGTCAGAAAAAGTCATGGGTGACCAGATCTTGAATCTGAGTTTTTGAAAATTTGTCCTCAAAATGGGGGGCCACAGGGGACATTTATAGGCCACTGGGCACCTTTGGGAAAAAATTAATTGGGCGCACAATTTACTTGAATGACCTATAGGGGGCATGCCAGTGACTTTCACGGCGTGCAGGAAACTTGCGTGACTCCCTGCAACTGGGTTCCAAGTCTATGCCTTTGTCAATTTCTGATGTTCTTCAAAGGGTGACCCTCATTGTGCTTATGGTATTCCCCTTTGCCATTAGTTGGACTATGTGATGGGAAGGAGAGTCAATAAAATTCCCCCCTCATTGTTGGATCCGAAAAAGGAAAGGGGATTAGACTCTGAGGAAAACGAGAAACCAAGGATTAGCGGCACGTGGGTTTTAAGAGAACAGGTTGCGGCGCACAGGTTCTGACGCGCATTGTTGCGGGATTTCCTATATATATGGGTGTCACTTTTCACAAACCATCCTGCCTTCAATGCTTTTTAGTTCTCATCATGCAAGTGTTTTTCTTTCCTCGGTCGATCTCTCTACTCTGTATCGCTCTTCTCTAGTAAGGATTTTGAATTGTGTGCTATATTTAGTGAAACATTACTTGTGTGGAAATACATTCATGGAAAATCTTCCATGACTTAATGCCTTATCCATTTTTGTATTTTCTTTACAAATATTTCATAAAAACAGACTTACTTAAATGTTAACTATTTGATCATTGTGCAGATTCAGTGGATCCCAAAATAATTGGATTAGCTGATGAGTTGGCCAGCAGGAGAATAGATGAAATGATGAAGGTCATTTTCCATGATTATTATGATATCTGCGATAGAAATCTCCTGGAATTTTCTAAGTACTTGAATAAATATCATGCCAATTTCCCACAGAGCATCTACTTTCCTTTATATGGCCATGGTCATATGCAAGGAGTCAACGTTCCAGAGGTAAAGAATTATATTCCTCAATCTTGGTTTCAGACATACACCAATTTCACTTCGACAATTGACTTAGTTTCACGAACATTTGTCAATGCTGGAACAGTGGAGAAGGCATACATAATACATCATAGACCATGTGCTCTAGATCTGAAGCCTCAAATGCCTGAGCTGCAGCTGCATTTCTATCCCTATATTTTCTGATATTCTTAGATGCACTAATCTAAGGGATGGAAGAAGAGTTGGGATTTTCATCCTGGAGGAGGTGTGAAGCCTACTAGGATGTGGTAATATTGGGTGCGACAAACCTATGCAGATTTTATAGAGGATCTGAAGGGAGCTGCAATATATAAAGCCATCTGGGCTGGGCAGAATTATGTCTATAAGAATGATAATTTTGTGTCGGAGCTAATCAGCCGTTGGAGCCCGAAAATGAATTCATTCCATCTGACTGATGGAGAAGTTGTCATCAGTTTGAGGGATGTCTACAAGATTTCTAGGGCACAAATTTTGGGAGGCATGTATGGAAAGTTCATCCCTATGAAGCTGACCTGGAATGATTCGGAGAAGACTCCAGCATTGGCTCAAGATTTAATGAAAATTTTCGACAAGCATAAGAATACCAAAACCATGAAAACCCACTCTAGATAATATATCCATCAAGAGTAATGGATGGAATTATTTCTGATCAAGATGAAGGATAAGGGACACACCTGTACTCATCATACCAACTACCCCAGAGTAGAGAAGAGGGGTGATATTGGCTCATTCTGGCCAACTATGTAAGTGGGAGAGTTTGAAAAGTGGGGGTATGAAGTGGATCAAAGAATTATAAAGAAGAACCATATGGTAGGCTTCTTAGCCTTGTGTCTCAGTGTTTATCTTCTGCCAGTTAGGGATTCGAAGGGAGGAGTCAAGATAGGGACCTTCGGTGTTGCAGCCAAGTTGGCTGAGAGAAAAATGGTTGGGTTGGACACCCCGGTTTTGACAAAGATTCACTGAATCTTACGTCATGTATATATGGGTAAGTCTACTTTGAGAATAGTGGGACCATTCCATGTTTTGTGGGGATGGATCACCACTCACTTCAGGAAATATACTGTATAGAGCAGAGTATAGGTTCTTGGAAGTTCTCTTAGGCCATCAGTGAGGGCATTTTCCGAAATTTCTCTATTGTCCCTCAATTCATATGATCTGAAGCTGAGGCTAAGCATGTTCAAAAAAAGTTTCATTTCATTCCTTATATAAACCCCCCAACCATGCGGTTTGTTGACGATGGAACATCTAGCCTGGAATTGAGGTCATATATACTGGCTTGCAGAGATGGTGTATTGGCCATCAGAATTAATGGAGAGATTATATGTGAGGCCTATTCTCAATATAGATTTTCATGCTAATTCAAGTGTCTACAACAAATTGTTGTATCCCCCCTCATGCAAGTTAGGTCAGAACAACATCCAATGTTTTCCCGACAACTATGGTTGCTGACAACTATGGAGAAGACCGGGACAATGTTTGATCTACCAGATGCTGGAGTAGTGAGTCAATTGACTACATGGTATGGAAAGAAATGGATAGCATCATACCCAGTAGGGGTATTGAATCATATTGTCTTTTAGGTGGGGAGTAAAAATATAAGTTTCAAGAAAAAAACTATCATCTGGAAGGTGACTCTTCCTCACCCGGAGCTAATTCACCGGGTTCTTCACCTGAGGATGATTCACCGGATTCCTAGGATGGGGATGATGAGGCACGACATGCGTAAAAACAACCTCATTCCAAATATAATCCTCCCACGAAGTCTTGATACCTACTCCATCGACTCATGGTGAGTTATATTATTGAGGAAATTTAGGCGCCGTTATTTTATAGAGCAACAAGTTTCATTTTCTTATCTTTTATCTGTGATTGTAGAATCTGGGAAGAAGTTTATGTCCTTAATTTTAGGACCCTCCTCATGGCCTTCTAGTGTACATTCTAAATATTTACAACCAGAGGCTATCTGGACATCGAAGAGTTTATATTGTGATGATGAAACCACCTGGATGGACTTATGCGAAGGGCTACATATCCCCAGAGTGGGGGATCTCCGGGATTCTGCTGATATCTGCTAAAAGATAACCCCAATGAAGTGAGGGCTTGCATCATAGAGCTGAAAATTTTCATATATGACACTAATGATTCCATTCATATTACCAAGCGGGAGAAGGAAATGATGGTTCGTGGCACCACTAAGGGGATTTTTGCCTCAATAGACGAGGAGTGACACAATTACGTCTCTCCTGAAGATGTAAATTTCATTACTTATTTGCTTTGCAACATGATTTCAGTCAATGCATTTTTACTCAATGAAATTACTTTCTTCATCCCACAGCTTGTTAAGAAAGAATCTACTGAAGTTTCTTCACCACAATACAGCCCTGACGGCACTGCTATTGGAGTCCCTGAATCTATTCGTGAGCCAGACGATGTATCTCAAGGCCAGTAAGTCATGGACGAGGAGTTAGACAAGGATTTACACTCTATGATACCTATATTTTGAGTTGACGATGTCAACACATCCAAAAATTCATAGAATCAAAGGCATCGAATGAAAATTCCATAGCCAAATGCTTCATTAGTAGTGAAAAGACTTTTGGATAGTCATGAATGCTAACTCATGAAAATGTTGCTCATACTTCTTGGAATTGAAGGGGATTCTATGATTTCCCCTTTGAGGGAGAGGAATAAACCTTATCTATGGACGATGGACAGTGATGAGGAATAGTCGCAAATTCATGCTGACCTAGCTACTCCTGGAAAAACGATGAGAGAAGAAGAGCCATCGTCTGTTCCTAGTACTGTTCATATTGATGTTGCAAGGAGAGAAGAGCCTAGTTCTGGTAAATGAACAATACTTCATATAATGTTGAATGAAAACATCATCTAACTTCCATTCCCTGATGAATTAGGTTCAACACCTGCATCGGAACATCTGGTGACCACTGCAACTGACCCCGCATTTTTCTCTGAGGATGTTATCCAGGGTCATAGGTCATAGGTCATAGGAGGAGGGTCTCCCAGAAGTCATGTCAAATGCTCCCACTGGTGAGACTAACCAGAAATCTCGGATATCACTGGATGAAATGTTGAAACATGGCACGTCTTTTGAAGAAATTTTAGATCATGTTAAATTACCATGTGATTTAGAATATTTTTGGACGTGAGTGTTATCTTTCGTCCTTTTAAAACATTTTATTACATCTCTGACCATGATTGGTTGAAATTTGTAGTTCCATCTGAGCATGCTGCTAATCTGCCGATGCCTTAAAGGTGTAGAGATAACCCTATCATTACATAGACGCTAGCTCAATTGGAGATTAACCTGGCAGAGTTTACTGAAACTCGCCCTGAAAATCCTGTTCAAGCCAGGAAAGATGGGGAGGAGCCTTCTCAGGCTACTGATCTTCCATTGGGTAAAAGATGATAATATTTGTGGCTATAATTAATTTTCAAGACAACTAATCAACAGTTGTTATCCTTTGAAAACAACCAAAGCTTTCAATTGACTATGTTGGGCCATCAACATCAGTAGCTAGATCTGGAGGTAAAGCCTCAGCCTCAGCCCCAACATGAGTAGAGAGTGAACTACCACGGATCAGGGGGAAGGAGCAGAATAGGGAACTTTTTTAAGTTCATTAATCCTAGACTATATCCCCCCCTGTGATAGATATGATGAATCAGACCCAGAGGTGAAAATTGTGCTCCAATTCTCACGTTGCAAGGCATGACAGAATATATAGTAGATCATATCTGATATGCCTCTAGAAGAGCTGTCATCAAGGATCCTATGACTATCATTATTATTCGTCATGCTGGGACTTGGAGGTTTTGGATATCAAGAGATCTGTACCATGGTGAAACAAGTCAACTTAAGGAGGGAGTAGGAGAAAAATTTCCCTCAAGATCCGACCAGAGTGAGGCTACTGACCAATCTCAGTGAATTCGAGGTTGTAGTGTCTCGAGCTGATGCTGATCATGCTTAAAAGATGACAGAGCTGAAGCATAAGATCACGGAGAATGTTTTCCAGCAAATGCACCTTCAGCAACAGCTAGATGCTGTTATGGGGTAACTTGACCTGATTACAAATTCACTGTAAGGACTCCAAACAAATGGAATGAAAGTCATCGCAGATGCCATGAATGCACTCCATCTTGCTGAAAAAAGTGAAGTTAGTCGAGTGAATAAACTTCAAGTGGCTGCTGATTAAGCTCGGGATGCGATAAATCAAATAAAAATTTATGTTTAACGCCTCTTGTAATTCTAGAAAAATAGAATATACTCTAATATGTGGATGTTCTTTGGATCTTTTGCATCTATGAAAAATACATTTCATCTTCAATCACTTGTACCTGCATTCTATTGCTATCTACTTAATTTTTTTTTACATAATCCAATGGGATTAGTAAGTATAGTTTGATTTTTTCTAGGATTATACAAAAAACCCCACAAATGATTCTTCTTTTTGTTGCTCAATATTGACTAAATCATACAAAATGTTCGTTTAGCGAGCTGAGACTCGACTTTTCTTTAGAGTTCCTTTTATAGGTTCCCAATTTAATGAGTTCCATGTCTCTTGTAGCCAGTTTAAAGTCATGCATGTAGGACATAAAAAGGCTAATGTTTAAGGTCAAATAGCATTGAAAAAATGGATTAAAATTGACTCAACTCCTTGGTAATTTGTTTGAAAAAATATTACCACATTCAAGTATGGGGGAAAACATGTAAACTACGACTTCAGAAATTTTGAATCTGAGGGATGATATGAAAACGACTAAAAGGCATTAGAGGAAGTATTTCCTAAGAGTGATGTTACCATTATTTAACAAACCCGTTAGGGGGTTGAATTATGCATGACCACTTAAGGGCATTGGAAGCATAGTCAAATAATAGTATCTTTTGGCTGATAGGTCCGTTATGTAGACAACTTATGCATGGCCACCTAAGGGCATGTGCTGCATAGTCAGGAAAAAGCACACTCATAAAATTTACTTTTATATTACTAAAAGTAGTGAAAGATTATGGGGATTAAAATTTCCCAAATCATAGTGTCTGCTATATAAAGAGAGGTACCTGAATATGGAGAGGATATTCCCAATCATGACTGTCAATGAATTGGATGAATGTCACTCATGCGAAGGTCTAACCTAAATGCAGGGAAGGTAAATATAAAACATAGACATGAATACTTTTAGATCATGAAAAAAATTTATGGGACAAATATGTTAAGGATGGTTGTTTTTGCAAATCCCTACATATCTTCATTAAGACTAATAAGGAAAAAAGAGGTTTTCCCCCCAATAATGAAGTTACCAGTATTTAACAAACCCGTTAGGGGGGTTGAATTATGCAGGGCCAACTAAGGGCATTGTCTACATAGTCAAATAATATCATATTTAGGCTGATAGGTCCGTTAAGTAAACTATTTATGCAAGGCCACCTAAGTGCACATGCTGCATAGTCATGAAAAATAATTCTTGGGTATCATACATTTTTTGACCAGATGTCAAGAAAAGGTTGAGGGAGATCTGGAAATATTTAAGGTTATATGTATGACACATAAAAATGGGTATTGTATAATTCATGAAGGAGATACATAGACCAATGATGACCATAATCATGTTGTGGCTGGGTCCTAAATTGTGATGCTGGAGTTCAATACATATCTCATTAGGATTAGAATCATGCTATACATAGTTTTTGAAATATAGTTTAACGTCATGTGGGATGAGAGCGTAGGAGATCTTAGTTTAGGGTCGTAGAGCTCAGACCATAATGAGGGAGACACATTGTGTGTTTGTTATAAACCTGATGTGAATAAAGGCCATGGTTTTCATACCACATTCATGTGCTCGTAGGGGGAATTTTCTGCCAAGGGACTGAAAGTGGTGTTTGAGGTTAGGCCCAAAGACTTGGGGCTGGATTCGATGGATGCACGAACGTTCTTACGTATCTCATATGGATAGAAATCATGCCATGCATAGTTCTTGAAATATCATCTATACAGATTTGGTTCTTACATGTGAAGGGTGAAAGGGGACTTTAGTGCAATGATGATTGGATTCAAGATTAGTGGTTCTGCATTTCCATGTATGCATGTAGTCCTTTGAATATGACATGATTGGAGATCAATGTCAATAATGATTCTCTCCCAACAGATTGTTTCCGAGACAATTGTATTTTATTGTAATACAGGACAAAAGTGCGAATAGTTTAAAGTCATATGCATGGACTAGTTTTTCACAGTTCAGCATCATCTAGCTATGACGTATTGCTATGTAGTTTAATGTCTTGCAGTGAGGAAAATGGTGGATTGTATAGTTTAAAATCCTATAGTAAAGACGATGGTACTTCATAGTTTAGTTTCATGTATTAGGGACAAAAGTGATGTACATAGTTTAATGTCATGTAGGATGATGGTGAACCAATGTGAAGATATTGGTTTCAGGGGGGCTTCACCGATCAACATCGTATGAGATGGAGGTGAACCGACGTGATGATATTGGTTTTGGGTTTGAACCTAAAGAGTTTTCCTATGTACCCAACCTAGATGAAAAGGATCAAAGTCCGCATAGTTCGATTGAGTATGAATTGGTGGTTGAGTTGTACTTGAGGAAAATGAGCTGATGATAGTGTTGGGACTTACGCGTGGTTAGCAGCCCCGATAGGGTGTTATGGTTGATGCATACTCTAAGCTCACATGAGTCATGCTCTATGTGAGAAACAAGAGGTAGTAACAACCCTAACGATGCACAGTTTAACATCATGTGGGATAAAGGGTGATGTACAGTTTATCATCATGTATCTAGGTTGTATTACTGTGTAGTTTAACGTTATGCAGCACATTTGCACAATTTAACGTCATGTTGGACATATTATGGGACTTTTTCATAGTTTAAACGTCATTTAGGACGAACATGTATAGTTTAACATCATGTAGGATGTATAAAGAACTATTTAGAGTTTAACAACATGCAGGACGATAGCATTTTTGTTACACAAAATACTTCTTCAGAAATATGGCATTGGTTGGAGTCGCGATGAGTTCTCCATTCAATGAGATTAAAGATAAAGCTCCATTGGAGTACACCTTATGTATTGAATAAGGTCCTTCCCACTTTAGCTCAAGCTTTGTGGTTTCTTTCTTGGTATCATTGGAGTTATGAGGACCATTACCAATTCTCCATGACTGAATGAATGACAAAGAACTTTTTTTTGAAAGCCTATGTTATAATATTCTGATAGAATTCCAAATGGTGCAGGGTGCACAATATTTATTCATATAAAAATTCCCATTCATTAAATATTCTATGATAATGTTCATCTATGGATGACTGATTGAATATGGATACTTTGTGTGAAGGTTATTGAACCTCGATGGACATGACTGCTTTTGTTCCATATAACAATGAATATGGATTTTACCACATAGTAGTGTAGGTGGTGGTCCGATAATCCCATAAATAATGAAACAGTTTATCAGGCCATGATTTCTTATCATTATCCACCATATTTTCTAGTATGTTTGAAAGAGTCTTGTTAATGGATTCTATTTGGCCATTGGCCACTGTATGATACCAAGATGAATTGTTGGATTTGATGTTGTATTCATGATAAAACATTCACTCCTACGATGAACAGAAGTTGGTGCCATTGTCCGTCAATATGGTATGAGGGACACAAAATCCGGTAATGATGTTAGACTTGACAAATCTAATAATGCCTTTAGAACTAAATTCTTTGAGAGGTAGTGCCACTGCCAATTTGGAAAGGAAGTCAGTAGCAGTAAGTATATACTTAAACCACTTGGATGTAGTTGGAGGATAAGGTCCTACTACAACCATTCACTATGTGGAAAATGGCCATGAGTATTTATCAGTATGAAGCAACTCTAGGGGTTGATGAATGAAGTTGGCACATACCTGGAAATAATGACACTTCTTAGTGAAATCAACACAATCATGCATCAATGAAGACCCGAAGTATCCAAGCCATCGTATTTGACCAGAATGTCTATGTCCAGACTGGTGGGCACCACAAACTCCTACATCAACATCACTCATGATAGCCATTTTTTATTCACCAACAATACATCTGAAGACAATTGCATAAAAACATATCTTGTAGAATTGTTTTTGGTGATCTTGGGCATTATAAAGAGTAAAATTGACCACACGTCACCAGAAAAGTTCTTTCCCAGCTTTATTAGGTGGGATTGTTCCATTTTGAAGGTATTCCTTGATAGATTTAATCCATCCTATAGTATGACCATATGGTTCAGAAATGGGATGATTTCATTGATTTCATATGTTTTGATTTGATCAAAAGGTGAAACTACACAACGATGGGCAATATTGTTGATTGTTTCGTCCCAGTTTGGATCTGGCAGGGTAGTGGCTACATTAGCCAATGCATCAGCTTGTGCATTTTGTGATCACAGGACATATGAAAATGTCAGTTCCGAGGAAAATTCTGCCATTAACTCTCTGACGCAGTTACATAAAGGGATTATCTCTTCTTTTTTGATGGAATAATCCCCATTGATTTGTTTGATTACCAAATCTGAATCACCTTTTACCTTCAAGTGATTCACTTGTACCTGAAGTGCCAATTCAAAGCATGTGATTAGAGATTGATATTCTGGTTTGTTATTTGTACCGCCTTCCAACAATAAGACAGAATAGGGTAGCACAACATTTTTTTAGGGAAATAAACACGTTTCCTAACCTAAATTTGTTGAATTTAGGGTCTTCCATTTTCTTCCATGTTATTTGTACCACCTTCCAACAATAATAAAGAATAGGGTAGAAAAACATTTATGAACTACAAAGATTAATTCTAGGTAGCACTTTTCAATACTTGAATATCGAGTTTCTACATCAAGCATAGTCCCACTGAGATAGTAAAGTTTGTTTTCATTCCCATTATCATTCTTTTGGGCAAGGAAGGCATCCAATGATTGCTATAAAGTTGTCACATAGAGAATAAATGGTCATCCTTCAATAGGTGGAATTAATACAATTGGACCCAAGAGATATTTTTTTTGAGAATATCAAATGATTCTTAACATTCTTCAGTCCACTGGTAGGTGACTCTCTTCTTCATTAATTTGGTGAAGGGTAAACACTTTCCTTCCAAATTGGAAATGAAACACCGAATATAGGCCAAGTGTCCTTGAAGTCCTCTTAATTTTTTCAGATTTATAAGAGGTGACATAACAAGGATTGATTTTTTATCTCAGGATCAAATTCAATACCACAATGGCATAATTCAATGCAGAGAAATTTTCCTAAGGTTACTCTGAATGCACATATCAAGGGGTTCATCTTCTAATTGTATTGTCAAAGTTTGTTGAATATGATTTCTATATCGGACACATGATTAGATCATTGTCTGGATTTAACCACCAAATCATCCACATAAGATTCAACAAATGTCCCTGAAAATGGTTTGAAGATATGGTGCATAGCATGTTGATATGTTGCACCTTCATTCATCAATCCAAACCGAATTACCCGATATCAAAACACACCTTGAGGAGCTCTGAAGACTATAGACTACTCATCCTCTAGGGCCATTCATAGTTAATTGAACCCAGAATAACAATCCATTAATGAAAGAGCTTCAAAGCCAGCCGTTGCATCAATTAAGAGTTCTGTGATCGGAACTGGAAAATCATCCATGGGACAATGCCGATTAAGATCTCTAAAGTTAATGAAAACTCTAATTTTTCCATTCTTCTTTTTCACAGGGATAATATTGGCTAGCCATTTGGGATATTGAGCTTCTCTGACAATATTAGCCTTGATAATCTTATCAACATCAACAATTTTGGAGGCATAAGTTGGGTGTTTTCTTCTTGCTGCTTGCTTGAATCCTTGATGTTCTCCTGGAAAACCCAAATGATGTGTGGTAAAATTGGGATCAATACCTAGAATTTTTGTATAATTCCAAGAAAATACATCTCGATTTTTTTTAGACATGAAGGATACATTTATTTCTCATCAAGAGATAGGGATGCAATAATTTAAGTGGGGCATGAATCATCTTTTGTACCCAGATTTATTTCCTTGAGTTCATCAACAGTGGTACAGATACCCTCTTTAAATACTGGATAAGCATTCCTGGGATCATCCTCTTATTCTTAAATATGTGTTATGTCTTCTATTTCTACTTTCATAGTAGATAAAGAAGCATAATTTCCATGGTCAGGGGAGAAGATAAAATTTTAACATCACAGAGAAGAGGCTTCCATTTCTAACACTATTGATAATGCAGGGTCTTTTTGGGGTGATAGAGAGGAGATGATGGATTGAGAATCGACATCGTTGTTTTCCTCTGGTATATGTATAAATTCTTCTGACCTTATTGATGAAGTATAGAATTTCTGTATTTCAGCGGATGAAATGAAGACATCTCCATTTAAGATTCCATCACTTCTTGGAGAATCAAAAATTTCTCCAATGCTGTCTGGATCGATTTTCGTAACTGACATTATGGAAGTTTCCATAAGAGTGTTTGTATTTAGTTATATCCTGTCAATTTTACTAATAGACAACACATAATCTTCACTCACGTGTATTAATGGGTTTACTAGAATCTTTTCCAAACCACTTGGAGCATTAATTTTGTTAACCATCTTTGCCGTGGATTTTTTTATTTCCCTCTATGTGATAAATTTTTGCCTCAATGTATTGAGATTCAAATGATTTGAATATGGATTTTTCACCATACAATGTCCCAATTTGACCATTGAAACAATATTTGAGACATTGATGGTATGATGAAGGTATGAAAGCATGTTAATGTAACCAAGGTCTTTCAAGAAAATTTTTGAAAGCTGTGTCTTGGCGAACAACAATGAAATCTGAACTATACACAAGGTCTCCAAACTGAATTCTGTGTGTAATCTCTCCTAGAGGTTCTTGTTCATTCTTATCATATCCTTGAAGCATCAAAGTAGAAGGAGATAAATCAAATTCGGTGAGGCCCAATCGACGAAGTGTATGAATAGAAATGATATTGACTCCTAAGCCATTATCAAAGAAAGATCGACAGATGTCTATATCATTGACTTTTACATATAGATACAAAGGTATGATATGTCCATGTTCAAAATAATCTTCATATTCATCTGTAAAAGATATCACAGCATGGCATTCTGTAGGATCATTCTATATATGGTAGTCCTTAGCCACAATAATTTCAATTTCGAATTCTTGAGGACTTGACAAAGCCTTAATAAGAACCTCCCGAAGATATTTTGGTAGATTCAAGGCATCCAGAATTGAAAAATTGGCCGGTACATGTGCCAAATGTTTCAAGACATCATAATTTTGACCAAATGTCTGCATTTCCCATCAATAAAATGTGGTTTCGCAGGTTCTTTGGAATTTGATTCTTTGATAGTAGATGCATCCCGTATCGGGGTAGGAGTTGGAAACACTCATGGCTTCGGTTGATTAGTCCAACTAAGTCTATATATTTTTTGAGAGGAAGATGGTGTGACGTCTAACTGGTCTTCCAAAACAACTATGTCAGGACCAAATCTGCCATATGTGGAAGAACTTTCTTGTTCCTGTTGGGACAGTTGAAGGGATTTTCCACGAGTTTCTGCCGCATATATAGTTCTAGAATTGGTTGGATTGAAATAATGGCTTCTATAATATCCACGTATTCCCCTCTATCCTTAAACTCTTTATATTCCTATAATTCTTCTGTTAGATATAGGGGTCTTAGGCTCATCATAATTGAAACTATCATTAGCATAAGGATCAGTTAAATGAATATTGTTAATAGAACCAAAGATCAATTCTCTATCTGATGAATATTCTGCCTGATCAACCAGTTCAAGTTGTGTCATTTTTTGGGGCGGTGCCCATGCTTTTGAAGCAGATGGCATAAAATTTGCCATAGTCAAAGACAACATAGGCTTTTACATGAGATTTTCTTCGTCTGACTGCTCCTCTTTCATCAAATTATGCTACTTCATTGAGGATGTTCCTTTTGATGAAGGGGGTTTTGTTGTGGAATTCATAGCAGAAGACACAATTGGCTGATTCAATTATGTTCGTAAAATTTCATGGATTCAGTTGATCATTACCCTGACCATCCAATCATCATATTTTTGTGCATTTTTTACTTTTGACTTCATGCCACTATCCTTCTTCATCTATATTAGTAGCAGTAACATAAGATACCTGGGCTGAAGAACCTTTCAGTTTTAATTGTCCAAAGTCCACCATCTTTTGCAGGAGTTCATTGAAGAAAAAACACTCTTGAACGGGATTCCCCAACATCTGGTGAAATGGGAAACAGTTTTGGAGGTCTTCAACCTCTTCCCTGTTCGGCCTTTTTAGCCTTGGCAACTAAACCAGATTGTTTTCCAGAGCTGAGATGAAGTATCTAGGATCTTGTTCATTCTAGAAAAAATAAACTTTGTTATTAAAATCATCAAACTGCTTCTGCCTTTGATCTTTTTTATCATCTTGATGAGGCAGTTGTTGTTATTGATGCTCAAGAGGTAAAGCCCTTCGATATGATGAAGTTTTTGATGTGGAAGAAGGTACATGTGCTTGTTTAAGTGTCACTGTAGCAGTCTCTGCTTTCCATACTCTTCTTCTTGGAATGGATGGAAGTACATGAGTTTTAGCCATATTCTTTGTAAGAGTGTCTTCAATATGCAGAGTGATTGAAGTATGTTCTCAAAACCCTCATGTGTATTTCACAGGGATCAACGTTGTGTGTAATCCATCACGCAGATTATCCACACAGATTGGCAACAGTTCTTCTTGTGGGAGTGATAAAATGAAGTAATATGTTATTCCCTTCCAGCGAGCAATGAAAAGAGTTCACACAAACATGTATCTTCCCGGCCCAACTGTAGAAATGGAAAACCCCATAATCATCAACCTAAGTCTAATGATCTTATCCAAGGTATTTCATGCACTATTATTTACAAGTGAGATCTATGTACATAATAAAGAGTTCACACAATAAGAAAAATGACATTACCCAATGCAATATCCACCTGTAGATAAAGCCAAGGAACCTGATGGTGTCCCCAAGTCCATCTAAGGTGTTTCTACAATATAACCCAATTATCACTATAGAATAACCATTCCTCTAAAATTAAAATGTGGATGATTCAAACTCTAATAGAGTTCACTTTCCATGACGAATGGAATTTAAAAATGGTGGAGCACATAATTGATCCACTCTCAGTGTACCCACACAATTTCAAGATATGAGACATGATATTCAAAATCACAAGGGTACTATAATAGGATTTAAATGATTTCCCAAGACTGTCCAAGACATTTTTACTTCATTAAAATTAAGTACTCGGTATTGTATTGAACAACCACAAAACAACAATGAAATAGAAAACGTAGTTGGTTCAACATAAGACATCTCCTTTGACAAATCTTAGCTACAGTGCTATAAAAATCATATTAAAATCACCATGATTACCTCACTACTAATGTATTCTAGGATCACATATTGTTACCATCAGAGTAAATCATTGGCCAAATACACTTTTCACGGTTTGAATACTCATCCAACCCCATCATTGTCACGATTTCTTGCAATAACTGAAACATGTTAAATATTATCAGCCACATGGGAATTAAAAATAGTTACTAACCAATTAAATGGTCTCTCAAATTATTTTCTTTATACATGGTAGGATGAACTTGTCTACAATTGATGCGATTCTCCACACATTATGAGTTTCATTATGGTTGGATTTAATGGAAATGGGAACTCATCCCATAACACATGCTCCATTGACTAATGGAATCATGTCCTGGATTTGGTAAAACAATTTCTATAACCATTAAAATGAATGGATAGATTGAATAGTCACTTACTACATCATTGGGAAAAATTAAATTTATATATATGTGTGAAACTACTTCTAATTTATGTCTACACACAATATAGAATTAGGTGTAAAATCCAAAACAATTGACCATCATGTCATGACAGAAGATATTTTAATGAGTTCATCATGATAATTTTTAGGAGTCTTATTTCCACTAATACATAGGTCACTCTTCTTTTGAGATGACTCATGAACATAGCATAACATTTCAACGAATAATTACTTCCATGAAACACAAATTATTTTTTGAATCATTTCGTTAACTTGATGGGTACTACATGTATCAAATTTACTACACTGAGATTTCAAAAAACCATCACATCCATGATACAGTCCATATTACTATCAATCCAACGAATCGTCGCAACTAATGTCTCATGAAAGAAAACACTATTTTTTATCCTGCATGACTATAAATCTTGTTGAAGTCCTTTCAAATCATCCATTTGAAAAAGAATGATGATCACATGAAAAACTAAGTAGTCGTCCATGCCTTTGGTATGTCTAAATCACTATTACCATGCATTAAATGATTCTCATGCTGGTAAAAAAGTTCAATTAAAAAATTTCAACAATCTAACCTGGGTTTCACGTCAGATTCCAAATTTCTTACTAGGGAGAAAAACACTAGATTCATAAAAAATTTATAAAAATTATTATCACAAAAATTCTATGACTTTTAAATTTTTAATCACACTACCTACCTTGGGATACCCCTATGTCAAAACAGAAGCAAAATCCCAATCAATAGGTCATTCCAATAAGATTCCAATTTTTATAAAGAATATTATTTAGGTTCAAAAAACATATAAAGAATTTACGAACGACTACAATAAACACTCTTGTTCACATTAAAAGGATACATTAGGGATACATATAGGAAACCCTTACATGATGGTTAGATTATGAAGATCACTTATGGTTTCATTAGAGCCAAAAAAAATTATTTATTTCATATACATACATATTTTGAAGGAACCATTTTTTTTAAAACACCATGTACTGGTAATAAAAAAAATTATATATGGTACTCCATTTAGTTAATTTCATAAGGAAACAATGGAGTTTTTTTAAACATCCTTTAATTAATTAATTAATTATCCGACGAACAATCATATTTAAGAAGTTATCACATAATTCAATTTTAATAATCATTGATTTATTAATAAGATTTAATTTTTGGATTAGTTAAATAAAATTTCAATTTCAATTAAGTGGGAAAACAACCATTAGAATGGGATTGGAATATAAATTATCCTCCAAATTCATATTTTTTCATTTTCTGAATAAACCACTTTTTGGGTTAACGGGAACCTCAAAACCACAACACACATACAATAGATCCAACCCAATATTAAAAAACACCATATCAATCAGGAAAATACCAAATTCAAAAACAAACAGATTCAAAAAAAAAAAAAAATTCAAAAGCCCATGCCACAATATTCAAAATTCAAATTGGAATTGCAAATCTGAATCAAACACCACCTGGGGAATCACATCGCCTGCCATCATGATCCACCACACAACACTGCCATCCTATCACCCACGTCCATCCCGTCGCCATCAAAGTCCATCGTCACCACTATAACAAACCAAAACGAGATGCCAGACTAGCATAACACCGGCAGGGAAGCACCGAAAACCATCATCAAAGTCGCAGATCACCATATCGCCAACAAAAACACAGAATACCATAATAACGCACGCCAGAGAACCGCAACACCAAAAACCTCGGGCCGCGAGTTCTGAGCCATGATCCACCACCGTAAGAAACGTTGAGTCCCTCGAGGGAAGGAGAGCCACCGAGGGGGACCATAGAGCCAATGAAGCCAAGCGGACAAAGCATAGAAAAAAGGGGAGAAAGGGGACGAGGGGATGAGTGGATGAGGGGAGAGGAAATAAGAGGAATTCCAGAGAACTCATCGCGATTGGGCGATGCGAGGGAGGGAGCGGTGACATTGGGAAACCCTAGCACGAGGGGAGGGCGAACCCGGAGACTCGGGAGCCATCCCTCATCAAGGATTAATCATTGGAATATAAATTATCAAAGTCCTCATAATGATCCAAACATGGAATTATTCTAATATCATATAAACCACACTAGAAGCATTCAATAATGATCCAAACATGGCATCAGTGTACCCCAACAGAGTTATAAAATGATGAATATCAAAATAAAAGAACGCTATAGTGCTCCTTATCATGACATTGTGGGTTAATCTCAATGAATCCTATGATATTTAAATTATTATCATTCAGAATAAATCATAGTGTGTTCATCTGAAAAGAGTGTAGCATCATTTCTAAACTACATTTGACAATTCATGTCTATATCATTCCTATTGTAGTTCATGAACAACCAACAATGGTTGAGTCAAGTAAATGGTTCTATAAAAACCTATTTCATTAATATTTATATTTTTTTAATAATTTTTTAAGGGAAGAATATTTCTAGGAATATTCATATCATAAATATTGTTAGATTATACAGTTTACCATTCCCGAATAAAAAAGAAAATATATTTTAATAAAATATATTCAGGAATAATTATTTTTAGTATTATAATTAAAAGTTAATATTTTGGCTGTAATTTAACTTTCTAATAGCCATACAATCTATTATAGTGTTTAAATCGGTATCTTTCATATAAATGATGATTTTAACTAAAAAATAAAATATTAATTTTACAAATTTTATTCTCGAAAATTGTAATCCATATTTTAAATTTACACATTGAAAAAAAACTAGGTAGAATTTTCCAATTTTCATAAATTTTATGACTTTTTTTGAATAGTAAAAATATAGTAATTTACTGTATTTAGAATTATAATACAAATACATTATTTTTTAGAAATTGATTATGTAAAAAAGTTTTAGTTAAAAAAACATTAACTAGTTAAAATAAATATTCACAATAATACATAGTTTTGAGCGTCTTGATAAAATATATTAAACAAAATAATAAATTAACAAAAAATGCTCATCACATATCCCTATGAATACCAATCCTCGCCACATATTCTTCTCACACCTCCAAATCCTTTTATATTAACTATATTATACCCAATTATCTTCCTCGGACTCTTCCCCATGTCAGTGACCATCTAGTCTCTCCAATAGTCCAAAACCATGTCCTTACAATGGATCTCAAGGATATGATAACCAAGATGTAAAACCCTCTTTCTATGACTTCTACATTCATTATTTAAATATTTAATTCTGTTGTGTACTCACATCAGCTATAATCACCATAATGACAACTAAAAAGTCAAATATAAATTATAAAAATATTTCTTAAAAGGAATATCTATTAACAAACCTCTTCTAATCAACTCTTATTCTAAAGAATGAACACATAATTCGTTTTGTGTCGACTCACAACATTGAGGGAGGACAAGTTTTGATTTTCAATTACCACCTTCATGGCTAGTCATAAAACCATAATTAATGTTAAAAAAATTAATATGTGTATTATAAATTTTTTATATAACTAATTTATATACATAATAAAAAAAATAAAACTATTTTGAGATGGTCTTAGAAACATCGAAACACAATCAAATAATTAATCATTAATTTTTTATCAAATAAATCGTCCCCATGTCATAAAAAATGATATATGGGGTAATTTAAATTTGTGTAAACATATTAACACCATTTACATCCAATTCAATAGTTTTCATTCCATTTGAAAATAACTCTCATAATTATTCTCAAAGGAACCGTCTATAATTCCATGAAATGAATACTCTGTGAATGGTGATTTCGATAGAAATAAATCACTGAAAAGACAAAAAATGAATAAAAAATTGGTATGAAATAAAATTAAATTTAAAAATTAAATGAATTAATAAATTAAAGAATATAATTAAATTATATATGAAATTAAGTACATGTGAATAACCCTTTCAGACATAAGGTAAGGAAATTATTAACCCAATTTACATTATTTTGTTTAAATATTTACTTCATTTTTTATTTCATACTATGATTATTGGGAAAATGATTTTTGATTATATTATGTTTTCTTATATGGACTTATAATTAATAAACATACTTCAATACTTTTATTAATTCTCTCTACAATGATATGATATTTTTAAGATACATTCTTTATAAAAATCACATTTTAATGGTTCATAAGTTTCATTATATAACTTGTTTATCATTAAATGGAGTAAGATAGTTCTATAGATTTCATGAAGAGATAAGGATTTTAGGTATCCTTTAAATGTTCAAAATTTTATTTTCAAAATAAATGTTTCAATTATTATTATGTGGCTTTTTAATAATGAAATGTGATTTCAAAATGGTAAATTTACTTTCTTTAATAATGTTTCATTTATTAACAATTTATGTGTAATGATTATATTATTGTTTTTGGGAATTATCATGATTATGGTTGGTTTCATGATAATACAATGGAGGGTGATTTTATTATATCTATCTAATGAATTAGGTAAACAAATGGAGTTAACATGATTGGTTTCTCCTGAGATGTTATTATAATATAATGTGATGGTTACTATAATAATAAAATGGATAGTTACTGCCTTTATAGACAGGAGAAATAATTTATATATAATATTGATATTAAGATGGTTCCAAAATTATGGTTTTATTAATTATCTATGATTTATATGGTTTTGAAATAAAATTATGATTCTATAAAGTACGCAAAAGTGATAATGTTTTATGAGTAAAATTTATAACTTTGTGAAAATATTTTCATTCATTGATTAAAATTTTATTTCATCCTTTCTATTTCCCTTATGTAGATTTATTTTTTAATATGATGTTTAATAATGTTTTTCATAGGTTTTATGGATATTTAATGGAAGTAAATATTTCTTGTTAAATGTAATGATGTTTTGTTACAGAAAGATGTAATGTTACATTCTATTGTTTCAATTTTTGAAAAATTTATTTTTTTTGAAGTGTCTAATTTGTAATATATGATTATCTATGAGTTAATTTATTACATAATTCTATAAAAATATCAACCTAAAATATCATTGGTAGTGGATAAAATAATTCTCATTTAATTAAATAATTTATGTTATTATTAAGGTTGGGTCATATCTGTCGAATCAGATTAAGGACTATATAACTATTGTGGTTATGATCATGTTAATAGAGAACCCATAAATTATTTTCACATTTATTTATTTTTAAATGATATATAATTTAAAAATTTCCTATTTATTCATCATTGATATGTCTATTTTGAATGGTTTTCTACATAATAAATAGGTAAAATGAAGTTGGAATGCACCGAATAGACAATATCCTTTTTGTATGCAATATAGAAGGGTGGGAATTGGAACCAATTGGTTTTTGAGTTTAATGGATTAGTTAAAACGATATATAAATTTTATTTGATTCCATCAATGATATTATATATATCATACTTAAAGTAATATGTTAGTTTTAGAACATTTAATTAAGAAACACCCTCAAATGTTTAGTGGATCATGTCACCCTGTGGTAGCAGAAGGGAATATTAAAGACCTGTAAAATATTTTTAATGTCATTTGGTGTTCATAACATCTAAAGGCCAATAATTCTATTTACCATATTTGAGGTGAATTATAATATTGGTGTTCATTGGTCAATAATATCAGGTATAGTGATGAGATTGACGCTTTGGAATGGGGTGAATTAAAAAATATTTTTCATGGGAAATACATTCCTTAAGAAATTGGGATTAAGATGGAAAAAAATCTCGACATTGAGGTAGGAGGATGATTATATGGTGGTATATCATGAAAAATTCACTCAGTTTTCATTTTACACTCTAAATTTTATTCAAGATCATGATTGAAAGATTAGTCAATTTTTACATAAAATTAATGCCAAAATACTGAATGTAATATTCTTCTTGTGAATTAAAAAGTTATGAAAAACATGTTAAATTTTCACAAATAGAGGAAATAAATTTTTGGGATGATTATGTGTTCTTTGAAATGCAGATTATAATACGGAATAGGTGGAATGAAAATTGAATGAATTTATAAAATATGTTTGATGGTAATAAAATTACAATTTTATTTTGTGTGAATTTTGGTAAAAAAACAATGGTGAATGTGTTTTTATTTATAGTAAGTGATTCTGATGTGGTAATGTTTCATTTAGGGCTTGTAATTTAAATAAAACACATCATGGAAGTGGTATGAACAATTATTAAATATATACAATAAATTTTTGTAAATGATACAAAATGGGTCATTTTGAAAATGAGTGTATAAAGAAGAACCAAAATGATGGGAGGAAACCAGACATTTATAAGATTGGTCGAGTGAAATAATTTGAAACTACATGAGAATATAATGGGATATCAAGTGATGTGGTATCATGAATATTATTTTTATTCATATTACACTATTTCCTTGTTTCATATGCGATCTACAAATTCATTAATTCATGATAAATTTTCAAGTAAATTGTAAATTCATCATCAAGATGAAATGCCAGAACATATAAAAAACATAATAGGAGAAATATTTAGGGAATGAAATAAATTATAATTATCATCTTGATGATATATGTAGAAAAATTTACCTGAACACTATTTTTATCTTTCCCCAAGAAGATTTTGATGTTAGATTGGCCTTCTATTTTCCAAACTAAAATAGATTATTGAGATAAAAAGGTTATTTTTTAGATTGTGATTCAGTTTGAATAAATTAATGAACCCATAAAATTGATCATATATTAGTAATTAGATAAACTATCAAAATACTAGAATGAATTTTATCTTTATCATAATGTACAAAACAGGGGAACTATTTTGATTAATGATTTTCTGGTGGTAAATCAATGTCTTTATGTATTTAGGATGAATTTACAAATATTGTACCTGATTAAATTTTGATTTTAATGTTTATTTATTCTATGATTATAATATTATTTTAATGAATCCTTATCAATTTACTCATGTAGAACATGTATAATTGAAAAATCAGTAACATGTGTTTCTATATAATGATTTTATTCAACCTATAACATCACCATGGGTTCTATTGTTTTGTTTATTAAAAGGAATTATTTTAATTGAGGCTATATATTGATTATAGATAATTTAATAACATCACAATTAATAATAAGTATCATTTTCCATATATCAATTAATTTATTGATCAGATCTAGGATGAGTAGAATTTTTCCAAGTCTGTCTTGATATTAGGGTACCATCAAAACAATGTGAATGAAGATGACATTCAAAAAAGTTCATTTTGGATTATATATTAGAATCATGAGATTTTTGTTATGGATTTGGATTAAAAAAGTCACCATTTGTATTTTTTGAACATATTAACAGAATGATCCATGAATATTTGGATATGGTTTTTGTTTTTCATATTTAGGATATTTTGGTTTCTTAAAAAATTTACAATGATCATTAAAAACATATTAGGATTTTTCTTCAAACTCATAATGAAAATATATCGTACCATAAAGTTAAAAAATGATATTTTTTACTACAACTTATTTTTTTTCATGGGAAAATATTATCTAGGGATGTTATAGAAGATTATCCACCAAAAAAGTGGTTGATAATTGGAATTGACCTACAATTGTTACTATGATCTTTATGTTTCTTGGATTATCTAGATATTGCCGATGGATTGTTAAACAAAATTCACATTTATCTAGCTCACTTACTATGTCGATATGAACATGGGATAAATTTATTTGGATAGAATAATGTGATTTTTTATTCAAGAATTAAATAGATGATCGGTGAATGCTTATGTTTTGGACCTTCATTCATGAAATAAAGTGTTATTCATCTATTTTGAATCTCCATTAAAGATACATGGTTGCGTTTTGATGTACAATGATTAAGTAATTTATTATGCTTCATGGAAACTAAAACTTCAACAGATAAATCATCCCCAAATTGATTGGGAATTAGATGTTTTGTTTTTCTCTTTAAAAATATGTATTCAAAATCTATATGAAGAAAAGTGTGAAGTATATATTCTTCATTAAATTTTAAATTATATATCCAATTATAGGGAATTGAAAATGTGGTTGAGATGATTTTTAGAATTGATAATGGATTGTTACACCAGAATTCATTTCTGTAATTGAAATGAAAATCATGTTCTGGATGATTTGATTTTAGAAAAATTCTATATTAACCATGTTACACTTTTAGCAATATCCCTTATTTAAAGATTTGATTAATATTTGATTGGAAGTTGTTAGTGGATGAAATTATGCTATTTCGTTTTAGGTTTCATTGGAATCATCAGTATTAGATAGAGCAATGAATGCTGAGAATGAAGATCGTAATTTATAGAAGAAAAGTTAGTTGATTAAAAATGGTAATTTTCAAGAACTGAACATTGATAAATATTGTTTTTTGATGTTTGAGAAGAGTTTATGTGTTCCTTATTATCACAGTTAAAGAAACATATATAATTTAAAGCTCATTGTTATCTATTTTTTGTTCATATTAGAAGCACTATGATGTAAAAATTACCTTATAAGTATTGTTGGTGGAATGGAATGAAAGGATGTAGTTCTGAATTTGTAGTGAGATGTTTTACTTATTAAAATGTAAAAGTGTAATAATGATTATGATTAGGATTCTTCATTAATTTCTAGTTCTAGAGCAAACATGGAAGAATATATCCTTGGATTTTAAAGTGTAATTAAGTAAAATTATCATAATAAAAATATGATTTGTGTTATTATTGATTGACTGACAAAATCTACACAAATTATTGGTATTCATGGTATTATGTATTAAGATTATCTTTCTTGATTTTGCATAAAATTTATTTGAGTTTAAATTGATTTTCTCTATCCATTGTATATTGTAATTATCATAGGATTACTTTTTATTTTTGGAAAGGCATTCAGAATTAATTTGGAAATGTATTAAATTTCATCATCAATTTTCATCCATAAACCAATGGGTTGTAAGATTGATCAATAGATACATTGGATTATATTCATTAAGCTTGTTCATTGGATTAATAGGTATGTTGGGATCAATATATTTTTTTGGTTGAGTATTCTTATAATAATTTTTTTCATTATATTATTCAGATGGATCCATTTGAAGAATTATATTGAAAGAGGTTTTGATCTCGATATTTTTTGGATGATATAGAAGAAAAAATGTTGAAGTGACTAGAAATGGTAGAGGAAACTGAATAGAATGTTCTATTGATTTAGAGACACATGATAACGACTCAGGGAATATACAAAAGATACATAGATAACCTAGGGATGGATTTTTAATTTGAGGTAGGTGATCACATATTTCATAATGTTTATCCAAGGAAAAGGGTGATTTGTTTTGGTAAGAAAGGAACAACGAGTCCACATTTAAAAGGACCCTATGAAATACTAGTGAAATTTGGACCATTTTCTTATTTATTATCTTTTACATTGTGTTTTTCCATTTTATAAAGTGTTTTTTATGTTTGTAAGTTAAGAGTGTGTGTTCGAGATTCATCTCATGTTCTGAGAACTAATGTTGTTCAGTTAAGATATAAATTTTCATATGAAGAAATGGATATTCACATTCTTGATCGTGGGGAATAATTATTGCGCAATAAGTTACATAATGTTAGTTATTTTTGGAGAAACTACATGGCTGAAGAAGAAATCTGTTAATCTAAAATTTTATAAGGGAATGGTTTCCTCAATTTTTTAATTAGGGAAAAAAATTATGAGGATTCAATTTCGAAAAGTTGGGATAATGATACATCCCAAGTACATAAAGAATAATTTTATTTCAATATTGAATAAAATTTTCATATTTAGTATATATGTATAATAAATAATGTTTTCTTTATACAAACTAAAGAATCTATTGTAACACCCGAGACTTTTATGTTATATAAATCATCAAAGGAATATTTTTCTACACATAACACTTGCTTGGCTTGCTTTACACGAAATCGCGAGCTTCCTCGATAGCTTGCGTCGTACGCAATACCGAGTTTCACTAAACAACGATATAATATTAAAATATTATTAAAACTAGCCATAATGAATAGTAATAACCACTTTTTGAAATTTTAAAAATTTTATTTTTCAAAATGGATTTCATTTTTGGACTCGGAATATCGAAATTAGCCTAGGGTGAAATTTTGGTATTTTTCTGAAAACTTTCAATTTTTGATTAATAGTGAAATCACTAAGTGGTCGTTAAAAAAACTAAATTTTTCATAAAACTTAATTTTACCGGATCTGTGAGTGGAATTTCGAAAATTCGAGAGACATGGTTAATATCATGGACTAAAATGTGGTTCAATGAGATGAAAATAATTTTTGGTGAATAGTAACTTTTTACTTTTTTTTTACCATGGTTAAAAGTAAATAGGGTAATTAAGGGTAAAAATGATATTATTATTACCCTAACACATGTCCTAATTCTTTTGGACAAGTGTAATTCGACCGAAAACAACCTGAGGAATAAAATATGACCATTTAGGCCCACTTGGATTATATTAGGACATTTATTATTAATTTATTTAAAGAAGGGTTAAAATAGTTAAAATGAATGTTTAATAACTAAATCATTTTTAATATAAGGTTATACATAAGATAAATTAGACTATAAATATTCATTAGAAATATAAATAGATTTCCTACATAATGATATTTTATTTGTAATTTTTAGACTTTAAATAATTTAATTTATTTATGACACAATGATGATGCAGTAATTACCACAATAGTGAAAAATTAGAATAACTGATATTATAAATACCTAAATAAGTATAATTTGGGACTTTTAATGAATTAAACTAATTTTCTAGGTTAATATGACATGTTAGGATTGATGTAATTAACTTTGGTCGAAGTAGTCATTCTGTTATGAGTTTCAGAAAAATTAACTATTTAATAGTGTCAAAATTGACATAAAATAGTTTTTAAAACAAATATTATATTATTAATTGTTATTTTATTCCTATAAATCTAAGGTTATGCCAAATGACATAGATAATGTTATATATATTAATAAAACACAACTTGGGGGTCGCTTGGATGTATATGGTAAGTTTATTAACTATATAATATAAAAATACAAAGTGACATTTTAAATGTCAATCTAATTAACTAAGAGATAAAACTAAAAGATAAGGTTAATATAATGACATAAACATGTCTAAATTCTATTGGATGAGAGGATTTAGACCCATCCCCAACTTATCTTAGAAATAACTCAATTTGGAGCTATTTAAAACCGAACTTGACTTTATAGTAAAATAATATTTTTAGTTATTTCAATGGTGCCCCTCTCCTCCCTTATAAAAGGGCACCTCCTCCCCCTCTTCCTCACACCACATTGAGCCTTCAATCTCGGAAAACACCTGCCAATTTCTTCTCTCCACTTTCCTAGAAACATCCTATAGGTTCTGGTCTTCTTCAAAGACCTATTTTAGTGCCCTAAAAGGAGGTCTCAAAGAAGCACTTCAAAGAAGAGGTAATGTCCGTTACCAATTCTTTCATCTTAATTTCTTCTTCCACTTCTTCTTCTTTAGTGGTTTCATTATGAAGTAATAACATCAGTATCACTCATATACTGATATGTTATTATAAGTATGAAAGTACCCTATTTCAACATTTATCCATCCTACGGAAAAATTAATCACCGCGCGTGCGTACGTACGGAATACCGTCTCCACGCCGTGGTGTAATCTATTTTCCACCACCACATTACTTGGATGGGTATAATGGTGTAAATAATGACTATATATGACTATTATAAAGTGATACTGATTCTGAAATAGTATACATACACTCCAATACAATTCCACGATCATAAGAATGATATCATCACTTGTGCGTACGTACGAAATACCGTCTCCACGATGTGATGCGACTCGTTCTACATGATCTTCATTTCATAATGATTATATAAATGAATTGAATGAATTAATATGATATATATTACACTAATACCATTCTGGAAATGAGGTATCTATAATTTAAAGAGAAGAATAAGAATTTATTCGACAAACACGCATAAGAACAAAAAGTAATAAACACCCAAATAACAAGTAGTAATGAAATATTACTACTAAGAAGCTAAGAATATGACCATATATGATATCATAAAAATAAGTATGATTCTGTAATAAGTCAATAAAATTATTTAAATCATTATACAGGAGGTTCGGACACGTACAAAGCATATCAAACCTAAGGTAAGGGAAATATCACAATCTCATTTTTATCCGAGATTGTTTATACTTTAGTATTTACTGGGGTGTATTTTATCATCCACATCCATGTATCCTCAATATTTAATATTATTTCCATCCACCTACAATTGTTTAAATCCAATTTTACCCTTCGGTGAGTTTTTAGTAAGGGATATGAAAGGAATCTTTTGTCGTTTTTCGTATGAGGTACTTTTTGACTTTTCCGACAAAAGTACAAAGAATGTTTTTTTAACTTATACGTCATGAATGGATTATTAAAACATTATTTCCAAGAATCTTCCTTTACAAGTTTTCAAGTTTATTTTTAATCAACTTCTTTTAGTCTGAAATTGTATGACATATTAAGAAAGGAAAAATGTTTTTGAAGTAGAAAGGATTTTTTCCTCAAGAATGGAGTTCAAGTGTTTTATCAAAATTATTTTCCATCTAAGATAAAATAGGGTTCTGTTTCTATCACTATTATTACATTGATTTTATAATGTTGTTATGGAATTATTTTTATGAATTCCTTTATCTTATATGAATTGTTTTATGATGTCATGATGTTTAAGAATTTCATTTTTATTACATGGGTTATGCAATGATGTATGATTTATGATTTTGTGGCACACATAAGAATGGTATCATTATGAGATGGGTGGGACCAATATCTCCCTCCAATGCATTGGGTAAAGATTTTATATCTCATGAGATAGACATGGCTGGAACGGTAGGTTATACCGGTTCAGTGAAACAGGACTGAAACGAGGAGTGAACTCGGTTCAGAAAGGGAATTTGTCCACTAAGATAGTCTTGGAAATGAGTCTTGACTAATAAGAAATGATTCTCTATGATTATGTGTGTATGCCACAAAGTTTCATGTTTTAAGTTGTGATTATTGGGATTACATTTCACTTCTTTGATTTATCCCATGTTATGATATTATGATCTCTTTTGCAGGTTAAGAATTCCAAAAGTTATGTTCTTATGTATATGATGTGATTGATATTTCTTCTATTTACCCTTAATGAGCATTTGAGCTCACTCTTTTGTATGTTTTATTTCCCCAGGACAGGAAGAAGGTTATTAAGTAGAATATTCCAAAAAGGGACTCTAGATATGATTAAATAAATGGGAGGAAAAGTAGATGCTTTATGAACCAGTTGTTTATGTTTCCCAGTTTCTAAAAACACTATACCTATACGGTCCTTTCTTGGTTTTGTTATATGTTGCAATAAGTGTGCTTCAATTCTGAAGTAATAACATTGTATGTAAAGTATGGGTCATTATAGTTGGTATTAGAGGAAAGGTATAGTCAACCTTTGGAAAATAGGATGCGAAAGCCTTAGTAAGAAACCTAATGATAAGTCTAAGCATAGAACACAATCTTAGTGTTTTAGAAATGGCCATGAATAACCTAGGATAAGACCTTAAGTGTGTAATTTTATTCTATATTATGTGGTTTTCCTATTATAATTAGTGTTGCTCACACTATTCTTCTTGGTTTTAGTCAATGGCTGGAACCCAAAGGAACCGTGTTAATGCGGAATGCGACGGGCAATGCAATGATTGTACCCCTAAGCAACCAAACGTTATGGGAGATGGAATGCCAAATCTTGTAGCCATGATCACACAACTTTCTCAAGCTATGAATCATACAGGACTTCCAAACGAGAAAAGGAAGGAGCAACATTCTGTTGAATCCTTCATGAGGCAGTGTCCACCTTCATTCAGCGGGTCTTCTGATCCATTAGTTGCTGAACAATGGATTAGTACTACTGAAAAGATATTTTCAGTTCTTCATTGTTCTGAGCATGATAAAGTCATCTTAGTAGTGTATCGTTTGGAAGGTGATGCTGATCAATGGTGGAATCTTATTAAGAATACGAGGCAAAGGGATGAAATTGATTCCATGGAATGGGACGAGTTGAAGAACTTATTTTTCAATAAGTACTTCCCTTGTATTCTCCAAACAAAGATAGAGAAATTGTTTCTTGAACTGAAGCAAAAGGACGATGAATCAGTTGGTATCTATGAAGAAAATTTTACAAGACTTTCATGGTACGCTTTTGGTATTATTATCCAACCTCAGAGTAAGATCGATCGATTCTTTAGTGGCTTAAAACCAAGTATTCGAAGGGCCTTATCCATAAGGAACTTCAATATCTACGAGGAAATCGTTCAATGTGCTCTCAAAGTTGAGATGGAGATTGGAGTAACCCATCAGTCATAAGGGTTTGATAAGAAGAGGAAAATGGAATTCAAAGGAAAATATAAAGAGCACACTGAAAATAAGATGAGCTTTCCCTTATGAACAAAGTGTGGAAAGAAACATTGAGGGAGTTGTCTTAAAGGGACAAGTAAATGTTTCAAATGTGGAAAGTAAGGTCATCGGGCATTTGAATGCCGCGATGATGGGAAGAAGATTTCTAATGATGCAAACAAAGGAAGGGATACACAGAATGAACCTACTACACTTCAATGTTTCATGTGCAAGGAGATGGGACATTATGCCAATAAATTCCCTAATCCAAGGGTTGTTGATGATGGTCGACGTCAACAATCTCTTAAGGCTAAAGACAAAGGAAAGTCACATGCAATTTCTATCAGCAATGTGGAGTACGATAACGATGTGGTGAAAGGTACACTTACCATCCACTCTAAAGTAGCAAATGTTTTATTTGATTCTGGATCCACCCACTCCTTTATTTCTGAAGAATTTTCTAAGGATATCACTATATTACCTCAACAGTTAGATGTTGAGTTAGCTGTGACAACCCCTAATGGAACAACAGTCACATCAAAAGTTTATAATTCATCTCCGATTGAAGTTTGTGGGAAAGTGCTTCCTGTAAATCTTGTGATCCTTCCTATAGTGGTATTTGATGTTATTCTTGGCATGGATTGGCTTTCTCTACATGGAGCTCATATCAATTGCCAAAGAAGGGAAGTCACATTTCAAATTCTACATCAATCTATGATCGTCTATAGATGCAAGGATGAACATAACCTTCCAGTAGAAATTCCTTGCATCTTATGGGTCTTTATTCCACTAAATGAAGGTTATTTATCTCAAATGGTTGGTGAGAAAATCACAATTAAGAATATTCCCATTGTACGGGAGTTTGATAATGTCTTTCCAGATGAATTACCAGGTCTTCCACCGAATTGTGAAGTTGAGTTTTCAATAGAACTCGTACTGGATGCTTTGCCTATTTCAAAGACACCTTATAGAATGGCCCCAATTGAGTTGTAGGAATTGAAGAAGCAACTCCAAGAGAATCTTGATAAGGGGTTCATACGCCCTAGTGCATCACCATGGGGAGCACCTGTTCTGTTTGTTAAGAAGAAATATGGATCAATGAGACTCTGCATTGATTATCGAGAACTAAACAAGATCACTATCAAGAACAAATATCCTCTCCCACACATTGATGACCTATTTGACCAACTACGCGGAGCTCAATACTTTTCCAGGATTGATCTTCGTTCAGGGTATCATCAATTAAGGGTCAAAAGGGAGAATAAACCAAAGACGACATTCCGTACAAGGTATGGACACTATGAATTTATAGTGATGCCATTTGGTCTTACTAATTCCCCTGCTATCTTCATGGATTTAATGAATAGAGTCTTTAGAGACTATCTTTATCCGTTTGTGGTAGTCTTTATAGACGATATTCTTGTCTATTCAAAGGGAAAGGAAGAACATGAAGATCACTTGAGAATTATATTGAAGACCCTGAGAAAGGATAAGCTTTATGCCAAATTTACCAAATGTGAATTTTGGCTTCAAAAAGTTGCATTTTTGGGTCACATAATCTCAAAAGAGGGGATATCTGTGGATCCAGCAAAAACAGAGGTTATCGAAAGATGGTCAAGACCAACAACAATAACCGAGATCCGAAGTTTTCTTGGTTTGGCTGGATATTATCGACGTTTTGTGAAAGATTTTTCACGATTATCTAATCCACTCACCAAGTTGACTCGGAAAGGAGTTATGTTTGTTTGGATAGAGGAATGTGAAGATAATTTCAAGGAGTTGAAAAGAAGGTTATCCAGTGCACCTGTGCTGACACTGCCTTGTTATGGAGAAAGGTTTGTGATCTACAGTGATGCATCCAAGAAGGGATTGGGGTGTGTTCTTATGAAAAATGATATGGTGATAGATTATGTCTCACGACAGTTTAAAATACATGAGAAAAATTACCCAACTCATGATTTGGAGTTAGCTGCGGTAATCTTTGCATTAAAGATTTGGAGGCATTACCTTTATGGTGAAAGGTGTGATATTTATACTAATCATAAAAGTTTAAAGAATATTTTCACACAAAAAAAGATAAATATGCACCAAAGAATATGGTTGGAGCTGATTAAGGATTATGACTGCTCAATCCATTACCACCCTGGGAAAGCAAACAAGGTGGCAGATGCATTATATCGACAAGACCATGCTAGTTTATCTATGATGAGGATCAAAAAAGATCCAATATTTATGGATTTACAAATAATGGATCTTGGAATTATAATGGAAGGGGAAAAATATTATCTTTCTCAAATGAATGTTCAACCATCTATACATGTGAAGATTAAAGAGGCACAGAAAGAAGATGTCGAGTTACAAAAGAAGGTGAGAAATGTTCCTGAATTCAACCAAGATTGTGATGGGATAATAATGTTTAAGAATCGGGTTTGTGTTCCTCCCATCCCCGAATTAAAGTAGGAGCTGCTGGATGAGGCTCATAGTTCTTCATTCTCTATTCATCCTGGAAGCACGAAGATGTATAGGGACCTGAAAGAGTACTTCTGGTGGGATGGCATGAAAAGAGATGTTGCTGAATATGTCTCTCGATGCTTGGTCTGTCAGAATGTTAAAGCTGAGAGACATAAGTCAAAGGGGATGTTACAACCATTACCCATAACCGAATGGAAATGGGAAAATATCACTATGGACTTTGTCACAGGACTTCCTAAAACATCCAAAAGAAATAATGCTATCTGGGTCATAGTTGATCGTCTTACAAAGTCTGCACACTTCATTGCTATTAGAGAGGATTTCTCTCTGGATCTGCTTTTCAGGATATATGTAAAGGAAGTGGTAAGATTGCATGGAGTACCACTTTCTATTATATCTGATCGGGATCCGAGATTTACCTCGAAGTTCTGGTGAAGTCTTCAACATACTTTGGATACAGAGTTGAGTTTTAGCACTGCTTATCATCCTCAGATAGACGGTCAGTCTGAGAGAACAATTCAAACTCTAAAAGATATGTTGAGAGCTTGCTCTATGGATTTCAAAGGTGGTTGGGATCAACACCTACCTTTGGTGAAATTTTCTTATAATAATAGCTTTCACTCCAATATTCAGATGGCTCCTAATGAAGCTCTCTATGGAAGGAAATGTAGGACTCCAACTTGCTGGGATGAAGTTGGGGAAAGAGAGCTATTAGGACCTGATCTTGTAGATGAAATGGCAGAAAATGTTAGATCTATTCAACAACACATAATATCAGCTCAGAGTCGATAGAAAAGTTATGCCGACAACCGAAGAAAAGACCTAGAGTTTGAAGTGGGTGATAAAGTGTTCTTATGAATATCTCCCTGGAAGAGGGTTATGAGATTTGGAAAGAAGGGGAAGTTGAGCCCTAGATATATCGGTCCTTTCGAAATAATGGATCGTGTTGGGATGGTAGCGTACCGATTGACGCTTCCACCGAATCTCTCTCAAGTTCACGATGTGTTCCATGTATCTCTCCTAAGAAAGTACATACCTGATCCTTCACATGTACTCAGCTCAGAAGTTGTGCCGCTGGAGCAAGATCTTTCTTATGAAGAACAACCGATAGAGATTCTGGATCGTAGTGAAAAAGTCCTACGAAACAAGACCACTCGATTGGTGAATGTTTTATGGAGGAACCACCAATTAGAAGAAGCTACATGGGAGCTTGAGGATATGATAAGGGAGAGGTATCCTCATCTGTTTGTTACAAAGTGACGAATTTCGAGGGTGAAATTTATTTTAAGGGGGGTAGAATGTAACACCAGAGACTTTTATGTTATATAAATAATCAAAGTAATCTTTTTCTACACATAACACTTTCTTGGCTTGCTTTACACGAAATCACGAGCTTCCTCGATAGCTTGTGTCGTACGCAATACCGAGTTTCACTAAACAACGATATACTATTAAAATATTATTAAAACTAGCCGTTATGAATAGTAATAACCACTTTTTGAAATTTTATAAATTTTATTTTTCAAAATGGACTTCATTTTTGGACTCGGAATATCGAAATTATCCTAGGGTGAAATTTTGGTATTTTTTTGAAAACTTTCAATTTTGGATGAACAGTGAAACCACTAAGTGGTCGTTAAAAAAACTGAATTTTTCATAAAACTTAATTTTACCACTTATGTGAGTGGAATTTCAAAAATCCGAGAGACACGGTTAATATCAAGGACTAAAATGTGGTTCAATGAGATGAAAATAATTTTTGGTGAATAGTAACGTTTTACTTTTTTTACCACGATTAAAAATAAATAGGGTAATTAAGGGTAAAAATGATTTTATTATTACCCTAACACATGTCATAATTCTATTGGACAAGTGTAATTCGACCAAAAACATCCTTAGGAATAAAATATGACCATTTAGGCCCACTTGGATTAGATTAGAACATTTATTATTAATTTATTTAAAGAAGGGTTAAAATAGTTAAAATCAAAGTTTAATAACTAAATCATTTTTAATATAAGGTTATACATAAGATAAATTCGACTATAAATATTTATTAGAAAGATAAAAATATTTCATACATAATGATATTTTATTTGTAAATTTTATACTTTAAATAATTTAATTTATTTATGACCCAATGATGATGCAGTAATTACCATAATATTGAAAAACTAGAATAATTGGTATTATAAATACCTAAATAAGTATAATTTGAGACTTTTTATGAATTAAACTAATTTTCTAGGTTAATATGACATGTTAGGATTGATATAAATAACTTTGGTCGAAGTAATCATTCTGTTATGAGTTTCAGAAAAATCAACTATTGAATAGTGTCAAAATTGGCATAAAATAGTTTATAAAACAAATATTATATTATTAATTGTTATTTTATTCCTAAAAATCTAAGGTTCGGCCAAATAACTTAGATAAAGTTATATATATTAATAAAACACAACTTGGGGGTCGCTTGGATGTATATGGTATTTTTATTAACTATATAATATAAAAATACAAGGTGACATGGTAAATGTCAATCTAATTAACTAAGAGTTAAAACTAAAAGATAAGGTTAATATAATAACCTAAACTTGTCTAAATTCGATTGGATGAGAGGATTTCGACCCATCCCCACCTTATCTTCGAAATAACTTAATTTAGAGCTATTTAAAACCGAACTTGACTTTATAATAAAATAATATTTTTAGTTATTCCAAAGGTGCCCCTCTCCTCCCTTATAAAAGGGCACCACCTCCCCCTCTTCCTCAGACCACATTGAGCCTTCAAGCTCGGACAAAACCTACCAATTTCTTCTCTAAACTTCTCTAGAAACATCCTAGAGGTTCTGGTCTTCTTCAAAGACCTATTTTAGTGCCCTAAAAGGAGGTCTCAAAGAAGGACTTCAAGGAAGAGGTAATGTCCGTTACCAATTCTTTCATCTTTATTTCTTCTTCCACTTCTTCTTCCTTAGTTGTTTCATTATGAAGTAATAACATCAGTATCACTCATATGATGATATGTTATTATAAGTATTAAACAACCCTATTTCACCATCTATCCATCCTACAGAAAAAGAAATCACCGCGCATGCGTAGGTACGGAATACCGTCTCCACGCTGTGGTGTAATCTATTTTCCACCACCACTTTACTTGGATGGGTATAATGGTGTAAATAATGACTATATATGACTATTATAAGGTGATACTGATTCTGAAATAGTATACATACACTCCAATACAATTCCACGATCGTAGGAATGATATCATCACTCGTGCGTACGTACGGAATACCGTCTCCACGATGTGATGCGACTCCTTCTACATGATCTTCCTTTCATAATGATTATATAAATGAATTGAATGAATGAATATGACATATATTACACTAATTATATTCTGTAAATGAGGTATATATAACCTAAAGAGAAGAATAAGAATTTATTCGACAAACACACATAAGAACAAAAAGTAATAAACACCGGAATAACAAGTAGTAATGAAATATTACTACTAAGAAGCTAAGAATATGACCATATATAATATCATAAAAATAATTATGATTATATAATAAGTCAATAACATTATTTAAATCATTATACAGGAGGTTCAGACACGTACAAAGCATATCGAACCTAAGGTAAGGGAAATATCACAATCTCATTTTTATCCGAGATTGTTTATACTTTAGTATTTACTGGGTTATATTTTATCATCCACATCCATGTTTCCTCAATATGTAATATTATTTCCATCCACCTACAATTTTTTAAATCCTATTTTACCCTTAGGTGTGTTTTTAATAAAGGATATGAAAGAAATCTTCTGTCGTTTTTCATACGAGGTATTTTTTGACTTTTCCGACAAAAGTACGAAGAATGTTTTTTTAACTTATACGACATGAATGGATTTTTAAAACATCATTTCACAGAATCTTCCTTTACATGTTTTCAAGTTTATTTTTAATCAACTTCTTTTATTTTAAAATTTTATGACATGTTAAGAAAGGAAAAATGTTTTTGAATTAGAAAGAATATTTTCCTCAAGAATGGAGTTCATGTGTTTTATCAAAATTATTTTCCATCTAAGATAAAATAGGGTTCTGTTTCTATCCCTATTATTACATTTATTTGATAATGTTGTGATGGAATTATTTTTATGAATTCCTTTATCTTATATGAATTGTTTTATGATGTCATGATTTTTAACAATCCCATTTTTATTACATGGGTTATGCAATGATGTATGATTTATGATTTTGTGGCACATATAAGAATGGTATCATTATGAGACGGGTGGGACCAATATCTACCTCCAATGCATTTGGTAAAGATTTTATATCTCATGAGATAGACATGGATGGAACGGTTGGTTATACCGGTTCAGTGAAACAGGACTGAAACGAGGAGTGAACTCGGTTCAGAAAGGGACTTTGTCCACTATGATAGTCTTGGCAATGACTCTTGACTAATAAGAAATGATTCTCTATGATTACGTGTGTATGACACAAAGTTTCATGTTTTATGTTGTGATTATTGGGATTACATTTCACTTCTATGATTTATCCCATGTTATGATATTATGATATATTTTGTAGGTTAAGATTTCCAAAAGTTATGTTCTTATGTATATGATGTGATTGATATTTCTTTTGTTTACCCTTAATGAGCATTTGAGCTCACCCTTTTGTATGTTTTATTTCCCCAGGCCAGGAAGAAGGTTATTAAGTAGAATATTCCAAAAAGGGACTCTAGATATGATGAAATAAATGGGAGGCAAAGCAGATGGTTTATGAACCAAATGTTTATGTTTCCCAGTTTCTAAAGACACTATACCTATACGGTCCTTTCTTGGTTTTGTTATATGTTGCAATAAGTGTGCTTCAATTCTGAAGTAATAATAATGTATGTAAAGTATGGGTCGTTATATCTATTCTACTTGAATAGTAACATGTCCATAGGAATAGTAACGTGACCATTAGGAATAGTATTCCATCCAGTACAATAAAATACCCACATATGAATGTATAAATAAAATAAAATTATCTCATAAATGAAAATATGATATAATTAAATCAAGTATAATGTAATTATATGTTTTCCAAATGATAAATTAAGAGTTGGATTTTTGGTGAAATGTAAATAGTTATTTATATTTTTATAATTAATATAATGAATTTAAAAAAGATAAAATATTTTCATATAATAGATTCAAAAATTACTATTTTTTGTATTGTATTAATATATTATTTTTTGAGAACTTAATTAATTTTTAATTTTTTCATAAAATGAGTTATTATATTAAAATCAATTATTTTTAAAATAAATGATTATTTTAATTCAAACTAAAATCTATCATTTTTATAATTTTTCCAATAAATTGAGTACAATTTTTAAATCTACATGTTGAAAAATGATTAGAGTGAATGTTTGGGATTTTTCAAAAATTGTTGAATTTTTTATAAATAATGTAATACTATAATTTACAGTATTAAATGTTTTATGAAAAATACATGAATTATTGAATTGTTGGTGATTTAAGAACCAATTAGTTTGAACTCATAATCAATAGTTTTTATATATAGTGACATGAATAAACAATATTGATATACAGTATCCAATATATTTTAAAAATGAATATAATAAGAAAAATCACTCCTAACCCATACCTCTAAATATCCCTCTCACCACCCCTTCTCATCACACCTCCAATGAATTGTAGATTCTTTAAATTCTACACACATACCTACTCAATCCTCTGATTGACATCAATTTCCAATAAATATAAACAAAATACTAAAACAATATTTCTTATTGAGGTTCTCGTGGAGATGATATTCAACAGGTAAAATCTTCATTCATTCTCATTTAAATTATTTATTTATTTATTTATTTCTAAGTTATCCTCTACTACCGTATTCAAAATGGTATGATAACTCCATTTGAAATATATTATTTATTATTATTGTGTAAATGGAATATCCATTAACAAAACTATTCTAATATCCATTTATTCAAAAATATTAAAACAACATCTTTTACATATGGATGCACCGCCTACGAGACTGCTAATTTTATATTTTTCATTACTGCCTTCAAGTTTTGTCATAAAACCATAATTATTTAAAAAAAGAATGTAATATTAATATTAAAATAGTATCAATGTTTTTATCAAATTTATATCTAAAAAAATAATATGAAATGAAATTATTTTTTAATGGTTGGAAAACCTTCAAAATAAAACAAAAAATTTATGATTCATTTTTTAATTAATCAACATAAAATAAAATGATGATATATAGGGAATTTAAAATTATATAATCATATTAAGCACATCTCAATCAACTTATAGACTTTTTCCTCCATTTGATGATATTTAACATAATTATATTCATGTGAACCTCCATATTGCAATGAAGAGAACGCTCCTAGAATGATGATTATGATATTTATATGTTATCAAAATGCACATAAATGAACATAAAAATGGTAATAAATAAAATATACGTGTAAATATTACTGAATTATGTAAATAATTAATATGATTTTATTATCTAATCAATTAGGTATATTTCAATACTACTTTCATACCTATGGTAAGGGAATTATTAACAAAATTTACATTCATTGGGTAAACATTGTACCTCATAGATTATGTCATGAAAAGACTATTTGTGATATATATTCTGATAATTTTATGTGGTATTATCTAGATTATTATTTAATACACATGTTCCATTCATTAAATTAATTATAATTCTAAGGATATGATATTTCAAAGGGATTTTTGATCTCAGCAATTAAATTTTCAATTTACAACTATTTTTATTAATTTTTTTACTAATAAATATTTAGTGTATTTTTATTCTTTAATAATTAATTATTTATCTTATTCTTCCTTTACATGTTTACAAGTTTATTTTCATGAAAATATTAATCAATTATCTTTGAATAGTTTCTTAAAAATGAATATTGATTTCAAAATTGGAAATTATTTTTGCTCAATAATGATTATTTCATGCTAGATTAATGTGTTATGATCATTTATGGTTCTTTGGTATAATTAGTATGATGTTTGGTTTTCTAATATACCACATGATGTTTATATAATTATATATCTCTAACTAATTTGGTAATTAAATGTATTTAACTTGTTCGGGTTATCCAAATATATTATCAGAATATACTATGATGTTTACACTAAGCGTAACTAGGATTGGTATCTAGGGGAGATAATTTATTAGTAACAGTGATATGAAACTTCCTCAAAATTATAAAATTTATTATTATTTATTAATTTTATAGTTTTTTTAGGATACATATTATTTCATATGTTAATATGATAAGGATATGTTTTATGTGTAAAATTTCTATATTCTAGAACATGTATTAATTCCTTGACCAACCATTACTTTCATACATTATATGTACCTTACTAATAATTTTATTCTCATTCCAGGTTATAATTTTTTATCATAGGTTTTATGGATGGGTAATTCCAAAGAATAATTCATAAATATTATCATGAATTTATGATATAGAAAAATTGTGTTTTATTCTAAAAGTATCATATTGAGAAAATGTATATTGATTAAATGTGTCTACATTGTAATATATGAGTTTCTATCTATGTGTTTATGAAATAATTCTCAAAAATATAAATTTCAAATACCATTAAGAATGTTTGAATTTCAATTCAAGATTAATTAATGAGATTATGTAATGTTTAAGGTTTGGTCCTTTTAATAGAGATATGAATAGGGTGTAAGATATAATCCTTAGTCTAGAACAATTGGTATCAAATGATATAAAGTCTATAAATATAAAATACATAAAACAACTCATAATTTTTTACATATATATCACATATTTGTAGATGAATATTATTTACCTAAAATATCAAATCCATGCCAGAACCATTTAGGATTAATGTCTTTGGAGACATGGAATAAAAAAATTGTACAAATAATATATACATCATCTCCCTCTTATTTCCATCATGACTAGAATTAGTTTTTATATATAACACATAATAAAATTCTTCATATCCTATAGAGAGTAAACATAAGAAAGGGTGATCTTGGATGCTTAATATGTGTAAATAAGGGAGATCACCATGATTTAAAAATAAAATTATCAGCCTAAGGATATAAGAAGGTGAACATAACAACTGATAGTTATACCATGTATATCCACGATCATAATCAAAAATTACTTAATAATTTTGGATGTTCATAAGAATGAATCATAAAGCAATGAAATGGCACAACCCATGTGAACATAATTTTGGAATAATACATGAAATTATTGGAAAAATAATAATCATATAAAACTATATCTCTATTATTAAAGGATCATTATGAAAACAATTATAGTGGGAAAATAAATACGCTTAACTGGGTTGGATTATTATTCTATTCTTGTTTTAATGATCTGGCTTCAATTCCCATTGTAGAAAAATCATATTGAACCGGGTTTACATACAATTATTGTGATATTTTTCGGAAAATGGATCACTCCCACAAATGTAGAAATAGTGGCTTTGAAATCAAATTTATAACGCTAGTTTCCTGTAAACTAACACTAACATGGAATGAGGATCCTTTTATTCATTTTTTTAATGAAATTGATCTATATGTTTTATTAAGTCTTTTTTAGTGATAGTTATTTAAAAATCGAATCTAAAAATTTCAAAAACATAAAATAGCAATGATATTCCTAAAAAATTATGTGAAATCATATATATATATATATATATGAGTTTTTAACATTAATTTTTTGAAAAAACAATTACAATTTATGTTCAAAAAAATTGATGTCTATTTTCTACAAAATTCATGAAAAATGATTATTTATATTTTTTCATTGCTTTGGTTATATCCTTTGGTAATTTATTAAAAAAATAATATCACCCCGAAACTCAAAAACTTCATTTCATTTTTTAAACTCCCCCTATTTTTATCAATTGATGATGCCTCTGACGTCCACCTAATGATATTTGATGGCTATTATTATCATGTTAATTATATTTTAATAATATTTTCACGATCACTGCACAAAAATAATTCATCATTTTTCCTTGATTCTTTGTCCCTAATAATATGTAGTCCTAAGAGACCCTATTCCAGTTCACCGACATCACAGTTCAAGTATTATTTGTCCGTTTCACTTGTTTGTTTTTTGAAATGACATTTCATCATTAATGTAGTGGTAACCCTAAAAATGACATCAAATTAGAAATTATATATTTATGATCAATTTTTCATTATCTCACTCTAAATTTGGTAGGGTTTTTTAATTTAAATGATAAATACATAATATGTTAGTTCCATGTTTTACTCACACATTATTTTATTATTCATTTCATTGTTAATTATATGGTTTTTAATGAATGGTTAATTTTATAAATTTTATATTTATTGGAATTATCAAATGTAATATTCTAAATATATATATATATATATATATGATTAAAATAGTAGCTATGGTATTTTTCCTTTTTTTATTATTTCCAAATTATATATTTTTGAATAAATAAGGAAGTCATGAAGTAGATATAGATTCATATATTTCATAATATATTTTTCTCCATTAAATAAAAATTTATGATATAATACATCAATTTTCTTATTCATCTCAACAATAATAATTATTCAATGATAATGATTACAAATAGAATATTTAATTTTCAATAAATGATAATGAAATTATTACATATGAACTCCACTCAACTGACATGTTTTTTTATTGGTAAAAAATAACAAAGGATATCATATATTTTATAAACCCTTGTATCGAAAAGGAAAACAAAATGTTATAGACTCCATATTTTCTATTATTACCTAAAAAAAATTCCTCAACATTCCACTATAAAATCATAACTCTAATCCCAATAATTTATAGTATCCAAAATTTATGATACCTGAATTTATTGTTATAAATTTTCTTTCAGAAAGGTTTTATGGTGTGGTGGAAAAAAAATTTCACACAATCAGTCCATGTTACTATCACAGAATATAACCATTCTTAATTTATCAATTGAATTCCTTTACTAATTACTTATAATTAGTAAAATTACCGAGACCATAATTAATCATCAATAATTACCAAGAGATTTAATATGATGAATATATTATAAATGTTTTAGAAAAATATTGACTTAAAAAAATAAACAAATTCAATAAATTAATATTAATTAACATAGTATAATTAATAATAACCCCTATATTATTAACTAAACTAATAAATGTGGTACCTATTCATTCATTATTCATAACACTCTATAATGTGTAACCATTTGTTATTAACATAGATAAAAATTAACTGCAACATTATTTCTTATAAAAAATCAAAATATTTTTATATATTTTGAGTTGATATGGGGTTTGAAATTATTATAAGGACTAAAAATATCAATTTAATCCATATTAATTAATGTCACATCCATATTAAATGAATTTGAAAATCTTGGCAATGAATTTTTTTTATTTCAGAAAATATAAAAAAATTCAGAATAGATCACACATTACCCAACTTGAGTATAGAATATAAATATAAATATTTATCCATAATTTTCCATTTTATAATATGATATATATATATAATATCTACAAAAATTGAAAATATATTAAATTAGTTTATTTTCTCAACTCTAGAACTGATAAAAAAATGTCAAGACCAGTACCCTGGAGCCCATATCATGACTACCCCAATCCCGCCTTCCATAGGCCAGGGGCTGGATACTATCACCAAAGTAGTAAATCTCTAAACTGGGAAGGCATTGAATTTATAACAGTAAAAAAACACATCTGAGTACACAACTGGAAGCAAAACACTATGTGAAACTGTATTCAAAAGATGTGCTAGAAAGTAAAAGGGGTTGGAAATACAAGCCCAATAAGAAAGTACAAGTACAACTGAAAGCAAGTACAACTAAAGAAAAGTAAAGCATATGCGGGGTCATCCTCCAGGGTTCCTACATGAGGGGTAGAGATAGATGGCCTCATCAGCACTCCCTTCCGTTCGTCTCCTACGTGTATCTGCACATCGAGTGGTCCACCTCCAGGTACCATCCAGTTCTGCTACTCTCCACCTCAGTCAGAGTTGTCTTTCGTCTACTACCAACAAAACGAGGTGAGAGCATAGCCCATATAGGGGTGAGTGTAATGATACTCAGTAGGGACCCTGAGACCCTCAAGGTCTCACAATATCCAACAAGGATAAATCACAAAATATTAAGTCAATTAATAACCATTACATTGGTATATTCCCATACATATACATAAGATATCTAGTAACACATCTCAATCATGAGAAAACAACACATGTCATGGACTCAGCTCAAACCATGGTTTTTATTATCAAAACCACGGCTAGTGGCGTACTCCTCCTATATCGATTAAAATTGTCCTTACGTGTCAGATAGGGGCGTTTCCCACTATACTTTGACTGGTGAGGTACTCCTCTTGTCGAGCACCATGGCTCTGCCACGTCACACAGAGGTGCTCCTCACCATGGTTCTACCACACTGACATAGAGGAGATCCCCCTCGCAGCCTGCTGAGGTACTCCTCCTGTGGAGTATCATTGGTCTTCCACGCTCACATAGAGGTTCTCCCCACCTTGGGTATGCCACATCACACAAAGGCGCTCCCCACTGGGATTGATGAGTCACTCCGATTTGAATCGGTCAAGTAGTCATCAGGTCTCAGCCAGCTACTAGGTCTTCATAATCTATCTGATCGCTTCTACAAGGATCCGCTCCACGTGCTACTGGTCGATACACCAACTATCATGATGTGCCATGAATAATTATCCCAATGGTCCGCCATGTCATTGTGGTGTCAACGCAACAGACGGTGCGTCAATTGGGCGCCTGGTCTATAATTTATCAGCCTATTTGTCCTAGGGACTAGCTAGATTTGAGTTCGATCCAACCTGACCGTATCTCAACTATACCCCTAACTCTAGTGCTGTATTCAACAATGGACGGCTTCACTCCAAGTATACTGGCGCTACTGACGGTTCGTCAAACAGACGTCCGCTGCCAAAGATATGACCCAAGAAGGTAATGGGGTCGGTAGTGGGCCCGGGTCCGTTCTGACCCGGTCGGACCGATACGGCCCAACCCGGTCTGGGTCAACCTGGTCTGGGTTAACCCGGTCAGACTCGCTGGGTCTAACCTGGCCTGTTGGGTGGGTAAGCCCACTATGATTGACCGGGTACATTTGGCTCGACCCAGCGGACAGCGGGGGCGGTTCGTCCTGGGCTCGGGGCCAGTTCTGTTCGTAGCATTCTGAGGGAGAGGGCCAGCGTGGCTCGACCCAGAGGGCATGAGGTAACCTAGACGCCGGATCGGCCAGGAGCGCACGGGTCGCGTGGAGGCCAGATCATGGGTGGCTGGGAAGGGCACAAAAGGGCGCCAGACAGGTGATGGGGGTGCCGATAGGTCGTCGGGCAAGCCGCGGGGACACCGAGTAGGGTGTGACAGTGTGTCGAGAGGCCGCGGGGTCATCGAGCAGTGTGCCAAGAGGCTGTGGGGGTTTCGGGTAAGCCACGGGGGCACCGTGACAGCACTAGATAGGCCGCGAGGGTTCCATCAGGGCTCCTGGAGGCCACAGGGGTGCCGGGCAGGGCGCCAGAGGGGATGCGGGTAGGTGGCATGGTCTCCGGGCGACATGCTGGGGGGGGGGGGGGGGGGGGTTCGGCGGATCTCGGGCCAGTGGCACGATTTGTGGAGGCCGCCAGTAGCACTTCCTTTAGAGTTTCCACCTCTATCGCATCATCGTTGATACATCGCAGTACCATAGAATGTCACAAGAAGAGAGAGATTGACAGAGGATGTCAGACTATGTTATGTTGGCCCACACCTCCGCGTTTAGGGAGATATCATTTGGCACCTCAGGAGAAGAAGATGATCAAAAAATACATCTAGATAAATCCCTTATTATCCTTTGATGACGGTAAGAAAAAAGTTACAACTTCAACAATTAATAGACCCCCTATCATTTGATTCGTCGTTTTTCATTTGTCATGTCCACTTCACGTCTCAAATCCTGGACTACATCGGCTCGTTGACATTGCGGAGGTTAGGTCAGTAGGTGTCTGGGTAGAAGAATGTCGAAGAAGAATCATCACCAGCGTTCTTCAAATTCTTCGTTGGGAGGGGCGTTCTACATTGGAGAGGATAAATTTCTCCAAGTCCTCTTCCTCTCCCAAGTTTCCACCAAAATGAAATTTCCCAAAATAATATTTTGTATATTATTTTAATCATTTTCACATAATTAAAAAAGGTGAATTATTTGAAAAGGATCCTTCAATTTAATTCTTTAGGTTGGCACATTAATTTGGGAGTTGGCACCAATTAAAAAACTAGGGGAGGTGGAGAGGCTCTACCTCATTAATGAGGGAGAGTTGAGAGGTTATACTCTCCTCCCATAAATCTGGGTCATGTGGTCCCCACCCCTATTATTTAAATGAGAGGTTATGGTCTAGGGTGGTCCCCACGACGTAACATCTCGTGGGAGGTGAAATTCAGGTGGTCCCCACCACCATAACCTCTCATGGGAGGTTAGGGCGTGGCGGTCCCACCTCCAACTCCCAAGTGAGGTTTTAACCAACAATCACAGACATGGAAGCATATAATAAAATAAAGTGTTGTTAACGTTATTTTATTATTTTTTATAAAAATCTAAAAAATAACTTTTATTCTCGGCAATATTTCGTCGAGGTGAAAGTCTTCTTAAGCGAATACCAGAACTACGAGATCAATGGTGCATTTAGGTTTCAGTTTCGGGCACTGATTCAAAAATTATAATATCCCGCTCATACGTTTATTTAACATACCCGAAAAAAAGATCAAAAATTGATTCTGGGCACACTAGGCCTCAGAATCAAGCTCCATAAATTTTCACAGACCAATAAAAATCCCTTGTATTTAGGGAAAAAATTTCCATAGAATTTACGGGTCTATACATTCTACCCATCTTAGGGATTTACATCTATGTAAGCTACAACTCGAACTATAGGGACAAATGGAGGTACTGAGAATGCATCTGAGCCTCCCACTCCCATGTGCTCTCCTGGAGGTTACCGTGCTGCCAGCGTACCTACGACAGAGGTATCGAACATCCACGTAGGACCCACTATTTTCGACCCTCACTCTCCACTAGAACCTCCATAAATGTTGCCTCATCGTCGATGTCCAGATCACCATGGTCGATGATGTGGGAAGGGTTGTGCATGTATCTCCTCAGCAGAGATACGTGGAATACATCATGCACATGGTGTAACTGAGGTGGAAGAGTTAAGAGGTAAGCCACCTAGCCTACTCTGCTGAGGACCTATATAGGTCCAATGAATCTACGAGATAACTTTCCGCCTCGTCCAAGTCTTTGTAGACCTTATCAAGGTGAGACCCTTAAAAAGACGTATTCGCCATCCTCGAACTCCGAAGGTCTCTGTCTCCTGACAGAATACGACTTCTACCTGCACTATGTAATCTTTATCTTCTCATGGATGATTTGCACCTTCTCCATTATAGCTCGTACCATCTCTGGTCCCACTATTTCTGACTCCCCAGTGTTAGTCCAACACAAGGGTGATATGCAAGGTTTCCCGTAAAGGCCTCAAAAGGTGCCATCGCTATAGTGGAGTGATAGGTGTGGTTGTAAGAAAACTCCACCAAAGTAAAGTGATCCTCCCAACTGCAACTAATGTTGAGGACACATGCAAGTAGCATTTCCTCGAGGGTCTAAATGGTCTGCTTAGTCTAACCATCTATCTGAGGATTGAAGGCGTTTCTCAAGAGAAGGTGTGTCCCGAAAGCCTCCTGCAACACCTCCCATTACCAGGAAGTAAACTATGAGTCACGGTCGGAGACAATAGAGGAAGGTACTCCATTTAGGTGTAGAATCTCATGCACATAGAGGCTTTCCATGATCTATATTGAACCCTACACTCTAATTGGTTGGATGTGGGCCGACTTGGTGAGTCTGATGATGATCACCGAAATCGAGTCGTGACCCCAGGATGCACGTGGATGACCTGTCATGAAGTACATGGATATCCCATCCCACTTCCTCTCTGGTACCTCTAATGGATGAACGAAGCCTGCTCATACCTGTTGAAATTCCTTCACTTCCTGACAAGTGAGGCTCCATGACACAAAGTCCACAACATTCTTCTTCATACCTGGCCACCATTGCTGTCGTCGAAGGTCCTGGTACATCTTTGCCACTCTTTTATGTACTGCTAGAGGGCATGTGTGGAACTCAATCAACACATCCTCCTAAAGTGGCTCTGGTACAATGGTACATCCTCTGAAGAGGATGCCGTGCTCCCTACCTTCAAAAAATCCATCAGGTGCATGTCACGTGGATATCTAAGCACGTCATGTCTCAGGGTCAGTGTCCCCATGATATACCTCCCAGACTCACTGAAGAAGTGGGGGAGTGACCGTAAGAGACTATAGGAAAGCTTCTCCATCTCTATCAACAATGTATATCTGTAAAGCGGCCAGCTTCTCTGTCACCTCTCATAGAACCTGTATACCAGTCCTTCTGTTGAGGGCATCTGCAACATCGTTACACTTTCCAAGAGCATAGTCTATATCGATGTCATAGTCGTGGATGAACTCAAGACAGCATCTCTGTCTCCGGTTCAGGTCCTTCAGATATAATATATTCCTGAGACTCTTGTGACTAGAGTACACGGTAAAACGCTCACCCATCAGATAATGTCGCCAAATTTTCTAGGCGAAGACCACTGCTGCAAACTCTAGGTCATGGGTAGAGTAGCTATGCTTGTGCTTTATCATCTTCCGAGAACCATATGTGATCACTTCTTGCTCCTACATCAGGAGACACCCATTTCCGGTCCCTGATGTGCCGCAGTTTAATACGTACCCTATACCCTCCTCTAGAAGCCTCAATATGGGGGCACTAGTCAGCCTCTGCCTCAACTCCTGAAAGCTCAGCTGGTAACTCTCTGACCACACAAAGGGTTTCCCCTTCTTTGTTAGGGATGATAGTGGTGCTGTAACTATGGAGAAGTCTGGAAAGAACCTCCGATAGTATCCATCCAAACCCAGGAAACTCCGTACTTCCATCACTATCCTAGGTGGCTCCCAAGAAAGTACTACCTCAATCTTCACTGGATCCACTGCAACTCCAACCTCCAAGATGACATGCCCCATGAAATAAACCTCTCAAATCCAAAACTAGCACATTGAGAGCTTTTGATAAAGATGGTGCTCTCAGAGTGTGTCCATTACTACTTGCAAATGGTAGGCATGTTCCTCCTCAGTAGTTGAGTAGATAAGAATGTTGTCGATGAATACAATGACAAAGAAATCGAGGTATGGCTGGAAGATCCAGTTCATGAGTCCCATGAACACTGCTGGAGAATTGGTTACGTCGAAAGGTGTAACCAAGAACCATTATTGGCCATAACGACACCTAAAGGACATCTTCTGCAAATCCTCATCGCAAACTATGAGCTGGTGATAGCCTGATCAGAGGTCTATCTTTGAGAACCACCATTCTCCCTTAATCAGATCAAAGATGTCGTAAATCCACTGGAGTGGGTACTTGTTTTTCATAGTAACCTAGTTCAGTCAACAGTATTCCACACAAAGCCTCAAGCTCCCATATTCCTTCTTGGCGAACGAAATTGGGGCAGCACATGGATAAACACTAGGCCAGATGAATCCCTTTGCCTACAAGTCCTCCAGCTGTACCTGGAGCTCGCGTAGCTCAGCGAGAGCCATCCGATATTCTGGAGTAGATATCGGTGCCTTCCCAGGGTACATGTCAATGTAGAAGTCCACCTCTCTGGGAGGAGGTAGTCATGGAACATTTTCAGGGAAATCATCAGTGTACTAGTTATCCACTACAAGATAAGTTGGAATCTCCACATCAACTACTTTGAGGGTAAGGCAAGCCAACTGGTGAGTGATCGGTTGCACCCTCCTCCTAGTAAGTTCTTCATGTGCGGTAAAGGTTCCCTTCTCGCTGGTGAAGGTAATCCTTGTCCCATCTATGCAGACAGACCACACTTTTCACCTAATTCAGTCAATCTGAGCATGGACAGTAGATAACCAGTAAATACCCATTATGATGTTGTAAGGCCTCGACACTGCTACTAGGAGATCCCAGCCAAAGCTCTCACCTCTTATGGTATGCTCGCACTGCCGACACCCGTGCGTAATCATCGAATCATCTCCTGTAAGAGTCTTTAGCCGTAAGGATTTAGCCAATGGCTCCGTCGAAATCTTCGAGCTCCGAACGAGGTCAATGGAAATGAAAGAATGACTGGAACATGTGTCTATATCAACTGAAGATAAGGTAGAGTATACACAGATCGAACCTCAAATCATACTTGGATAACTGTGATCATTGGCCTCGCCTTCTTGAAGTTGAGCTCTCCCTTGTCCACCCCCTCCCTACGGTCAGGGTGTGCCTCCTAATGGTGGTTGTGGTAACAACTTGTAACGTCGACCACTGCCAGCTGCACATCCATATCCTCTTCCACGTCTGCCACCTCCCTGCGAACCGCCTCATTCGAACCTATTTCTCTGCCTGGGAGGTCCATAAACTATCTGGGGATCATCTGAATGGCATTTCAGACAGTCACGAGCCATGTTACTGTACCCACCACATGAGTAACACTGCCTTCTATTGGCATGTGTGTCTCTGCTCCTTGTACTCCACACAACCAGTCCTGAGTCATGCGGTCAACCACCTGAAGGTATGGTCCTCTTGGAAAACTGTGACATCTGTCTACTACTAGCTGCAGAAGACTCCGTTGTGTTTCAGCTAGTAGTGTGTCTCGCTGTTGGTGACATATCAGCAAGAAAACTCTCCACCATGAGGGCTCTCTATAGAACCCCCGTCTACGTTCAGATGCTAAGTAAGATCATCGGAGCTCTGATCTCTCGCCTGATCCCTTGATCAAAGGTCTAGGCCCTGAAGAATGGGTCCCACACTATATCTGTGGAGTAGCATGAGAGGATGGTGAATCTCGTTGAGTACTGCACCACTTTATTGCTACCCTACTATATTCCCTTAAGATAGGCATTCACCTCAATGGAAGATGGTCAAGAATAAAATTTAGTTTTTGGATTTTTATAAAAAATAATACAATAAAGTGTATAACACTTTATTTTATTTTAATCTTCCATGTGTGTGATTGTTGGTTAAATCCTCTACATGGGAGTTGGAGGTGGGACCGCCATACACTAACCTCCCATGAGAGGATATGGTGGTGGGGACCACTGGACATTAACCTCTCGTGAGTGGTTATGACGTGGGGACCACTCGAGGCCATAACCTCTCATTTAAATAATAGGTGTGGGGGCCACCTGACCCCTATTTATGGTAGGGGCATATAACCTCTCAACTCTCCCTCATTAATGAGGGAGATCCTGTCCACCTCCCCCTGTTTTTGAATTTGTGCCAACACCCCAATTAATGTGCCAAACTAATGAATTAAATAGGAGGTACCTTTTCAATTAATTCACCTTTTTGATTTTTTTGCCAACGATTAAAATAATAGACAAAATATTGTTTTGGCACTTTCAAATTGGTGAAAACTTGGGAGAGGAAGAGCACTTGGAGAAACCTATCCTCTCCAACGAAGAATTCCCCTCCCAATGATGAATGCAAAAGAATTCCAGCGACAATTATTTTTTGACTTTCTTCAACCCAAACACCTACCGACCTACCCACTGCAACTTTAATGAGCCGACGTAGTTTGGGATTTGAGATGTGTTGCGGAAGTGACAAACAATGAAGGACAAATCAAAAGGTAGGGGGTGTATTACTTGTTGAAGTTGTACCTTTTTCTTACATTCTTCAATGGATAATAATGGGGTTGATGCAGACATATTTTTTGATCATATTCATCTAATGATTGATATGGGTTACTAGATAACATAGGTATATGTATGGTCATATACCTAAGTAATGGTAATCTTTTGATTTAAAACTTTTTGTTTAATCCTTTTTTGATTTTGTAAGACCTTGAGGTTCTCAGGGTCCCTACTGAGTATCGCTATACTCACCCCTGCACGGGCTATTCCTGCACCTCATTGTGTTGGTTGTAGACGACAGATAGCGCTGAATGAGGTAGAGAGTAGTAGGATTGGACGGTACCCATAGGTGGACCACTCGGTGTGACCGTACACGGAGGAGACGGTCGGACGAGAGTGCTAAGGAGGCAATCTGTACCTACCCTTCAGGTAGGAACTCTATAGTATGACCTTGTAGCTTCATTAATTTTCTTCACTTGTACTTGATTTTAGTTGTACTTGTACTTTCATGTTGGGCTTGTATTTCTAGCCCCTTTTACTTTCCAACACATCTTTTGTATACATATTCACTGAGAATTTTTCTTTTAGTTGTGTACTCTAATGTGTTTGTTTACAGTTATTAAGGCAATTCCTTCCCAATTTAGGGATTTAAGCATTTGGTTCTAGTCTCCAACCCCTGGCCTATGGAAGTCGGGCTTGGGGTAGTCATGATATGGGCCCCAGGGGACGGGTCCTGACAAACATTCCTATGAAAATTTGATGGAAAATAAATATATCATATTATTGAGAGTAATGTGTATGAACTATGATAAAATCCCTCTACTATTAAAATTAATCAGTAGTTTGTATTATTGGGATGAAATCCCCCATGTGATAAATTTTTTGAATAACGGATATTAATCATTTAAATTATCATCCAATATAAATATTTTAATTTATGTTTTATATTATTTATTCTAGGATAATCAATTATGAATATTGATATCTATCATAAAATATATATGGATATCAAAAGTTGTGTTTTCTGAGTGTATTTCAAAAGAATCTACAAAAAAATGAAAAAATTACCATTATTACTTTACTAGGATCATCATTAATAGTATATAATTAACTAATTAAATAAAAATAAATAAATTCTTTAAATTTATATCATTTCATTTCAAATAATCATGGATATTTCCAACGTGATCAGTAATCAATTTGATTATCTGATTTTAGTTTATCATTTTTCAATTTTTAAAATATTTTTAATCGTTTATATGTTTTAGCATACTCACCATTTATGTTGTGATAATATGTATATAAAGGATCATAATTGGATAAATATATAAAGAAACCATTATGAATATGAAAAATTTAGTATTAATTTCATATAATTTTATACATCAAATAATAAAAACTAATGTTATTTTAGGTCTATGTGTGATGTGTTTGAATATTAGAATGTTAAATTCTCTAGAAAATAATCATAATATTATTTTCTATGGGTTTTCCCCTAATTATACATTTGGAATTATTCATGGTGATTGAATGGAAATCTAACATCTAATGTTGATGAAAATATTCAGAATGAGATAAGGGATTATATTAAATAATTAATTCAGGATGTTGGAATTGAAACCGTCATGAAATGTAAACTATTGAATGATTTTTTTTGTGGATTCTATGAAACCATTATTCGAAAGTTGCAATAAATATATAGTCTTATTAACAATTCATATATTGGATAACATTGAAGTATGAAAATTATTAAATGATAAATGTTTTTCTGAGTTGTATTCTATTTGAAAAGAGATACTTTTGGAAAGTGATGGGGTTGACTGTTCTTATTATAATGAAAATAAAATTTTATTCCAAATGGGATTGGGTTATAAAAAAGAGATATGTTTATACCATTGATTGTGGGTCATATATGAATGAATCTGAAGGATAATAAAAATGTCCTAAATGTGGGAAATCATGCTATTATGGGGATTCAAAATTCAACATTGATTCATTTGAACGTATTGACATAACAACACATAATAAACCAATTTTATATCTTCTAAAAATTATATTGTAATTTATTCTTTGGTACCAGAATAAAACCACCTAATAATTTATTTTTTTACCTTCCAATAAGTCCTCATTTGATGTGTCTTGTTTCAAATTTAATTTATTCAAATGATTATAATGGAATAAATTCTATCAAATGTAACAAGGAAACATAAACCACCCAGAAAATTCACCATAGTTGAGGATATTTGATAATCTATTTTTCAATATTGGATGTGATATCAGAAATCTTAGAATGAGATAGTGAATAAATGGAATGAATCAATATTAGAGCCTATGTAGAAAACATTGCTCACATTTTGTTTTTTTGATAATTTATGGCATTTCCCAATAGATATGTACAAATGAAAAAAATAATGATGATCATTAGGATTTGTAGACCCAAAAGGTGAGAAATCATATTTTTTTTTTCTTTTGCCATTTCATGATGATTTGAGGATTCTATAGGGGAATGGTGTTTATTTTTTGTAGCATAAAATGAATAGTATTAAATTTGTTATGATGTGATAATGTTATTTATAAAAGACTTTTTTTATATAGTTACTTTTATGGATACAGTGTTAAGGAACACATTGAATTTCTAATTCTTGAAGATGAAAATTATATTATCAATTATAAATTTGATGATAGAAAATTTACATGTTACATCCAATATTTTTTAGTACTGATTATATTTATTATTGATTGAATTCTCATGACTCTCTAGAATTTATGAAACAAATACCACTAGTCACACTATGTTGTACACTGATGACACCTTTCATAGATATTGTTAACATGTTATATTTTTTTTCAAATAAATTTTTCGAAAAGTAATTGATCCAAATTAGATATATGTGATGGATAATGTAGGATATATTATAATTTTTCAACTATATATTTATTTCCCACCTCTTGTTTTGAAATAATGGTTCATCTTGGGATTCATCTGTTGCATTAGATATGAATATGTGAACTAATTTATTGACATTGGTCATATATTTTTGAAATATATATGAATTTTTTAATGGATACATTAAAAAAATCATTGACTACATGCCTCTATTGTTAATAAAATGTATTAGAAGAGGATGTTGGGTCCCATAGTAGTTATTTTTATCAAGTGTATCATATTGGTTTTGTAACACCCCAGGTAAATAAAGAATATGACATTTTTTTATATTTATCCATATTTGTGAGTAAAACATTAATATTACATTAAAGGGGATGCTATGCTCAATGGCGTACCCAATACGCAACAACGAGTTTCTTGGGAATCTTACGTTGCACTCTAATAATAAAATAATATTACATTAAATAGTAGTTAACGCCTAGCCGTTGTAATGGCGGAAATGAATTGAACTAACTAAAAAATGATTATATATTTTTGTCAAATATTTTTTACTTTTTATAATAAATTTTAGAGGATTAAAAATGCAAATAAATCGAATTTTAAGCATAAACATTCTAATATTCTTTAAAAGGTCGATTAACCGCCTTTTGTTGGCAAACCTCTTTTAAATCCACTTTTTGACAATTTTATGTGTTATATTTGACAAAATAAAATTTTTCTTTAGAATCGGGACATCAATATTTACTTTGTGTAAATTTTTGGTATTTTTCTGAAAAAGTTCAATTTTTAATGAATAGTGAAAAATGTTGAATTTTAATTCAAAACCTCTTTTAATATAATTTATTTATATGATTAGATTATAATTTAAATTGGTTTTAAAGTGAAATTAGAATATATTTTTACCATTTAATCCAATAGTGGTCGTTGGAATTAATTTCACTTTGAAATAGGACTTAAACTAGTGTCAATCTTTTGATACATTTTGTTTCATAAAAACACGCTATTTGTTTTGACAGTGGGAATTAATTATTAAATTAATTAATGCAACTTATATGTTTTGAATTTTTTAAAATAGACATCATTTTTGAATTCAGAATATCAAATATAGCTTAGGGTGAACTTTTGGTAATTTTCTGAAAAACATCAATTTCTGATGTATAGTGAAACGGCTAAGTGGTACTTACAAAAACGGATTTTCCATTTAAATGAAAATTTTCCATCTTTGTATTTTGAATTTAAAAAATCCGACATATATGGTTTTCATTCAGAAGTAAAATGTGGTTCAATGGGATTAAAATAATTTTTTGGTGAATAGTAACTTATTGTGTTTTTAATCGCGATTAGAGCTAATTAGTGTAGTTTAAGGTAAGAATAATGTTTTAATAAAATGAAATGACCTAGACACATGTACTACCCTCATTGGATGTGTCATGGCCGACCAAGAAAATCCATGGGTCAACTTGGGGACCCCATGGAGCCACTTTGGTTGGAAAATGACATAAATATCATTTTATTTAATGTTAATGTAAAAATGACACAAACATGAGATATTTTACTAAAAAAAATTTTAGATGGGGTTATACAAGTAATATTTTCGACTATAAATATTCATTGGAAAGCTAAAAAGATTTCCTACAACATATAATTTTTTTATAATTTTTAGACATTAAATAAATTAAATTATGTATGACATCATGATGATGCAGCGATGACGTCATTATTTAACGATTTAAATAAAATTGAAAGATAATGTAATATCTAAGACCTACACATGTCCAAAACCTATTTTATGGGAAGATTTAGAACCATTATCACCTTATCCTCAAAACACATCAATGTGGGACCATTAAAATCCGAAACTCATTATAAAATAAATTAACATTTCTTTACTTTCCAAGAGTGCCCCTCCTCTCCTCTTATAAAAGGCCCCCACCTCTACCTCCTTACCCACACCTCTCAAGCCTTTGGCTCGGCCAAACCCTACCCATTTCATCTCTACACATCCCTCAATAACTCCTTGAAGCCGCACATTGGGCATAATCCTTTCCAATGAAGCCTTTGAGCTCAAATCAAAGGAAGTTACCCGATTTAAAGGTAATGTCTTCACTTGTGTCCTTTTCTTTTATTTTGCTTATCCAACCCCCTAAACTCTTTTTATTCATTTATTTTTTAACAAATACAGTATCTTAAATATACTAGGATGTTTTTATAAGAAGGATTCGAGCTACACCTACACACACCTACATCTAATGGTTAAATAACATACTGTTTCTGTGGTTGGAAAATTTCTGCCTCCGGAAACGATGATTGTTCAACATTCTTTTAACACCTTCTAAGGTAGACATTAAGATTTCACTATATTTATATATGATATATAATATGTTTATGTTTTTCTTATGCTTCTGTATTTTTCATTTATGGCATATCTTTATGGTTTCCATTATGGGTAAATGCGATATCTTCATTTTAGGAAGTGCGGACTACGACCCCCTCAAAGTGATTTGATTCGTTAATGCCATATGTGGGACGTATAAAGGATGGAATTAATGGTATTACATATGTTATCCTACGGTAATTATATTATACCTTTATATCTTTATTATTTCATTCAATTGAATAAAAAAAGAAATGAAAGTAGCATTCATGCGTATGTACGACTTACCGTCTCCTTGAACGATACATTTCATTTCTTATCGCCAAATGTTATGTACTATTATAAGTACATATATATAATGGATATATATGTAATATATTACATCTAAATTATTGGTATCATTCTGTAATTATAATATATATATCTCTCATTTGGTTTTAATTCCATTAATATGGCAAAAAAATGAGAGTAGCGTTCATGCGTACGTACGGCCTACCGTCTCCATGAACGGTGCTTTTAATTTTTTTATCTCCAAATGCTATGGAATAGTATAAAACAAATATATACTGGATATATATGATATTTAAAACATAAATACTATTCTGGAGATGATGTACCTATAACTACATGGAAAATTCTTTTCCAACAAGGTCAATTTTTACTCTTGTATTGAACATCGACAAAAACGTCTGATACGAACTCACTTTATTAACCAACTAATAATACATTATAATATGTGATATGAACTGAATAATAATATTTAAAGGAGGTCCTTAAGAAATTATAAAATGACCAAATTTTATTATTCAGGATATTAATGAACGATCGAGTCATGTCGGACCCGAGGTAAGGGATCCTACACCCCTCTTTCTTTTTAAGTACACTATTTTATGACATTCCTTTTAAAATCATATTTATTATGATTGGGATGTTATTTTATATTACTCCTACTGTACATTTTATGTTCATATGGTGAGAGACCCTATTTTCTTTCATCAATCCATTTTGGATGTTTTGAGTGGCGTCGTTAGGCTGCTGAATTTTCGTAAGAGATCTAACCTCTCTCTTTTTTTTAAGTACTCTCATTTATGTAACTTATTTTATGCTCCTATTTGTTATGTTGGGGGATGTTCTTTTATATTCCTCTTTCTGTACATTTTATTGTAATATTATGGGATACTCTATTTGATCTCATCAATCTATTTTTGGACGTTTTAAGTGGCGTCGTTAGGCTGCCGAGTTTTCGTATTGAATTTTTCATCTCACTTTTATTCTCGTGAGATTTATTCTACATTTGCCAACATTCCCTTTGAGTGGTTTATGTACATTCCATTATTATACTCTTTTTGTAATATAATTTCATTTATGGGTACTTACATATTCAGTGTATAACCCTTCTTCAATTGGGTGTACGTTTCAAAAGTTACCCAAGTCGGTAAGGGAACCTTTCACCCTCCTCTATTTAAAAGACTTATTTTGTTATGTCTTTTAATTCACATACTATTATGTTGGGATATGTTATTATATATCATTATTAATGTAAATTTTATGTCCAAGTGATGAGATACCCTTTTTATCTCTCATCAACTCATTTTATAAGTTTTGAAGTGACGTCATTAGGCTGTCGATTTTCTGTAAGGGAACATCTTAACCCACTTTCAATTCTTTGGGTTAAACCTGTAATTCATGATTTTATTATACCAAGATTATATGTGGAATCTCTATGTTGTAGTTTCCACGAACCGTTGTGTGGATATACTATTTCTACACATAATCATCTCATTGATAAATTCTTATGTCATTTAGACGGACTTGTATCGGAAATCATAACTCAATATCATTTCATTGAGTTAAATATCTATGTCATGGGTTTTATTTTTTCCATGATTATGTGTGAATGACCTCTGATTGTTTTACACTTAATATCCAATCATATTTTGTGTATTTTTATTTCTCACACATAATCATATAATTGATTTATCCTTAATCTAAGGATATTGACTTTGTAAGGGACTTCATCTCAATCTCATTTCATTGAGGCATATTTATTTTTACACACAACTTTCTTTTATACGGTGTATAAAACCCTTTTACTTTTAATTTTATTCAAAAGGAATCTTTTTATACAAAGCGTTTTACTAAACGAAAGAAAGGAATGTTTCTTTTAACGTACGTGGTGACAACGACCTTTTCTGCCACCCCGAGTATTATTTGGTCTTTGGCTTCCTCAACAAGCCGTAATGGTTTTTAAAATGAAATAAATACCATATACTCTTTTATGTATGTTGGTATTGAAAATGGTTTTTATAAAGGATTTGTTATGTCGATATATTTAAGTGATATATTGTGATCGAAATTTGGAAATGTTTTCTTTCCATTATATTTTTTTAATGTCTTATGATTTTATAATGGTACATGGACATTATTACTGGTGGTGCTGTGAATACCAGGATGAGTGGTTACGTTATAACCTCCAATGCATTGGTTGTGTAAGTCGGCCGTATGGCTATTCCATTAAGTATGTGTGGATGTCGGCCATGTGGCTATTCCATTAAGTATGTGTGGAAGTCTGCCACATGGCTATTCCATTAAGTATGTGTGGAAGTCGACCATATGGTTATTCCACTTAAGTATGTTTATGTCCCAAGTTACCTTTATATGTTATGTGATCTTTATATGGGTTTTATGGTAATCTTTTGGTTACAGAAGGGAAAGTAATGAACTTTTATTAAGTGAAGAGTTTTTACTACTTCGAAAAGGTGAAAAGTAGTACTTTGATAAAGTATACATGGTTTACTTGTTGTTTTGAAAAACTAACAGTTTTCATTCTTTGTGTATCCCTTAATGAGATTTTTTATGCTCATCCCAGGTTTTTGAAATGTTTTTCACAGGACTTAACATGGAATAGGGTCAAGGATGGGATCAAGGGAAAGTCATGCTACCTAAAACATGGAACTAGACATGTTTCTTTTTAAGAGTTTTTATTTTAAGGAAACTTAGTAGAAGTTTATACTTTGAAATCTTTTGAGATGTAATAGTTATGTCCTAATTCTCTAAAACTCTAAACCTGAAAAGATCCCCAATGTGAATTATTCATTAAATTCAATATTAAGTAAGGTTTAAGGCTGGGGCCTTATAGGTTTTCTGGTACCTCAACATATATTTGTTGATTGTGATGTTAGAGGTATTCAAGGATTAACGTTAAATTTCCAATCACGTTATGAAGTGATTGGTGAAATTGAATATATTTTAACCTAAATGAGGTTCTACAATATATATAATCACATTTTGTATATTTAAATGTAAGATATCAGAAAAGAAATTAAGAATGATTGATGATTGATAATGAAATGAAATTTGTTTCATGGATTAATGTGACTGCCATCACATGTATATCTACATCAGAAACATTGAAATGGTTGGTATAGTGTTTCTCAAAATGTGATCACATTTTCTGGTCTTTATATTAATAGTCACATAGATAAACCAATAAATCAGAATGATAAGTTTATCCATAGAAATAGTTGGGTAATGTTAATTGCTGAAGCATTTTGTTTTTTTGGCTTCCATATATAAAAACACATTATTTTCATTAATGACATATTATCAAGATCTTGTAGATATTTTGGAAATTAATTATATAAAATTTTGACTCATAGTGTTTATGTGTTAATAGACTTATATTAAAAGTGGTGTGAAATATGTTGATTATGTGTTTACACTTGTTGATTTGAAAAACTTTTGATTTGAATAAGAAACATTTATCATAGAGACACATTGATGGAAAATATTTTATGTCAATAATACATGGAATGATTCATGGTTGGTCGTTTTGAAGGGAAACCAAATAATTTGGGTCATTAAGATAATGATATTGTTATTGATTTATATGATTATTTTTCATCTAATACACTATTTGTAGATGATAATAATTACTATAATGTAAACATTGTCTATGTTATACAAATTGATCATGGTGAAGGGATATGGAAAACCACTACATTATTCTTGTAATTATTTAAATATATATATTTATTAAATATATTTTTTGAAATATATTTTTTAAATAGTTATATTATTTTTATGATGTTTATTTATATACGTTTTACTCTTTATATTCTCTTTTTGTTAAAATTCTTATTCAACAGTTATTGCAATTTTTATTGGAAAACACGATATATATCATTACATTTTTTTAAAATTCATTCATATATAAACATTTTTAATAATAGTTATATTTAAATTTATAAATGATTATTTAATTATCAATTTATGTTCATATAGAATAGTGTAACATAATATATCTCACTTATGAATCATGAAATCATTATCTGAAATTTATGCATGTATGCCACTATTTTTTTACTTGCTTATTTTTATAATCATTGTTTTAAATATTTACTTCTATAATAATATACATGTACACAATATTTCACTACATTTCTTTATATCAATTATGAAATAAATGGGTGAAGAAAAATTACTAATGCATATTACTCTATTTATAATATTAAATATTGTTTAATATAATTATATAATGAAAATAAATATTTAAATATGAAAAGAACAAGAATATTGACGAGCCTCTTAGTGATGAACCTCATATATGGATTCTTCATCACCTTATAAAGAGAAATAAATTTTTGTAGTAGATAAATTTGGGATTACTTGTTTGTGAATACTATTAATTTTTCATGGATATCAAAGAATAAAAACATGTTTTGATGATAATTATAAAACTATAAGCCCAAATGTAGTTCATTTTACATGTTATATTATCATATAGATCCATAACATGAATAAAATTTTATATCCTAATTGGATATACATTGATAAGATATTGAAAATGTATCTGTGGAAGTTATAATAAAAAAATATCTCAATTTATATATTTTTATCACATTTTTTGTATTCTATAATTAAAAATTCTAATACATAAGGGATTGATTTACATATTATATTAATGTCTGAATAAATTAAAGAAGTTAAGAAAATATTTCTTTAATTATCTACTATTTTTTGGGGTGATTTTAAAAAAATTTACACCAATGTAAATTTTTATGACATTATAGAAAGAACAACCCATAACAAAATTATGGGTTTTAGATGTAGATAAATTGATGTAATTTTCCACTAAATGGCATGATCATGAATTTATGTTCTTATAATTATTTTAAATTTTGAAATTTATTGCATATTATATAATTTATTATTAGTATATTATTATGTAATTGGACTCCGAGAGATCTCATCAGGGGAACCCATTGCACAATTTAAGCCCTAAAAATTTATCACATGGATGGAATTATTTATCAATAGAGAAAATAGTTGATGAGATGATTGATGAATCAATATCTCAATATATTAGTGGATAACAATAATTCTAGTTTGGTCCCCCCATATCCACCCACTAACCATTAAAAATGTAAAAGAATAAAAAATATCTTATAATAAAATCCGAGGAATCCACTCAAAATATTGTATGAAATAGTTTTTTTTTATATTTTCAATGAATATATTTTAAAAAGTGATAACACAAATATAATAGTATATTTCTCATTTGGTGATTATATTAAAGAGAAACTGATATAGGGTACTTTTATCCTTCATAAAATTAGGGAATTTATAGATACATCTCTTGGAAAGGAAGAACACCAAAGGCACATAAGAGGATATGAAATTGGTGTTAGTGTTAGGAGAGTTTTTTATTCTCAAAGTTTGAAATCAAAATTCACAGAAATAGATTCCTTAAAAAGATGATATGAATTATATAAGAAAATATTCATGGATGATAAAATTCATTTTGTTTTTGATGTTATATTTGATTAAAAAACAGGACAATCATAACATACACATCATACCTAGTCTGCCTAGCCTACCCAGCCTGCCCAGCCAACCCAACCGGCATAGCCTTCCCAACTAGCCTAGCTTTCCCCACCTAGATACTTTGGTCAACCACATCCTCAAACAAACACAACCAATTATTTTTAGTTATGTGGTAGAAAACCCCATGTACTTCTATTTGAGTAAAGATTCATACATATTTTTAGGGATTCTATACATCACAATCCTATTTATTTAGGTCAGGTACGAATAAAAATAAATGATATTATTGATCTCACTATTATATTACCACTTCATACTAGGGACGTTACTAGTGTCACCTATTTTATGGTTAATATTTTTTACTTTTGATTACTAATCTGATTTGTTATCTATTATAAAAGGTATGTGTTTTCTTTTAAATATTATTTACATTTGATTAAATATTACTTATAATTATATATGATATTTAATTTATATAATTGTCACTAAATTGAATATAATTATTAAATTATAAACTTATGATATATGAACCAAGAACTTCAAATAGATCTCTGATTTTTTTGGGATAAAAATAATATACTAGTTTTTTTCATACATGTATAATATTTATTTGTTTTAGATAACATATGATATCTGTGGAAGAGACTATAAATTTATAATATTCAAAATAATATTTTGGATCTGGTAAATTTTGATGAACTCAACATTCCCATATTTCATTTGTTTTGTATATGAATAAATTTATATTTCCATTTAATTTCTTTATGTAAACAAGATTTGATGTCACTAACAATATTAGTGATTTAAAAATGTATCGATAAATGATTATCAATCAAATTGATACAATAGGAATTTATGTTCCTCAAAGTATAGAAGTAATTTCAATAATAGTGAAATAACTGAAAACAACCTCTAAATTTTCAATTATTTAATTTAGATTATCAAATACCGTGATCGAATGATGGTTTGTCAAAATTCTTTATGGATAATAAAATCATGATAAATATGATGTAATATTAATTATAAATTCATTAACTATGATCTTTTTATATTATAAATATAAATGGTTTCCAATCATATTATACCCAAGTGAATGAACATTATATAGGTTTTTCACTTTCTTAGGTTTTGTTTATAAATAAGTTAGCAACTTATTATAAAAGAATGATTTATTGTTTTTTATAAGTTCTTAATTTTTAATTATTATTGTTTATAAAAGATTTCTAGTTGATATATATATATATATATATATATATATGAAAATGGTTGTCATAGGAAATCACTAACAATGATCAAATGTCGATAAAAAATCCATAAAAAATCCAACACAACGATGTAATGGAAAATATATTTTATAAAAGATAATACTTGCTATTTGTTATATATATTTATATGTTGGTTTTTATATTCAATTAATTTTTTTATAACTACAACTAAATCATAAAAAGGGATGGGAGTAATGTGGTTATTATGTTTTATGATTCATGGATGAGATAATAACACCTTGATCATGGATAGAATTTTATATTATTAGTCATATAAATTAATATTTGATATAAATCAATATATTTTATTTTTATTTTTATAACCTTCATTTTTTATATATTATCAAAGATATGGAGTCATATTAGAATAGTTATCTTACACATATTCATATATTATATGTAAAATATTTCATAACTATGGTTGTGAGTTAATTTTTCGTGTATATTTGTTTTAATTAATGATAAAAAATAGACTATATAGATTATAAATTTTTTCTTTGAAAAGGTATATTCATCTGATATTTATTGGGTTGTTATCTTCTGTATAATTATTTATTTATTCATAAGAAAATATGTACACCATATGATTTTAAATTTTTATTATATTTCCATTTTAGTTTATTAATAAAACAATTAATTATATAATTATATTTTTCATAATGATTGCATATTTTTTAATGGTTTGAAGGTGTTTCTTGTATGTATCTTTTAAATAAAGATAATTTAATTAGTATGTATACCAATTTTATTTATTTTAGTATGTTATATTGTGTTTGATTTTATAGAGTTGTTCTTTTCCATAAGATAATATATTTGGTGGATCTGTAAATCAATTAAAAAATTGTAAAAATGAAAATTTTTAATGTTGGTTCCTTATTATTATTTTCTATTAAATATATATATTTTATATAATTTTTATATTAAAATATATTTTTATTATTATAATATTAATGTCTGTGATAATCACAATAGGGATGAAAACTGAATTAGAAAATGGTTAGTTATATTAATTATTTTATATTATATATAATAATATTATATTTTTCAATCTTATAAAATTCATTGTTTTTTTATATTTTCAATGAGGTTTAGTCATATAAAAATGAATAAAATTTGGATTTTAATTATTTTTTGATCCATTTTAAAGAATTTTTATCATTTCAATTATAAAGTATGTATATTTTATTTAATGTTTAAATAATTAGTGACTAAAAAATAAAATTTTTTCTCAATGATTTTAAATTTTTTTATAGGTTACTTTTTGTAAAATTGTTATTTATGTTTAGTTAAATATTATTATATCATGTTCTATATTTTAATATATGTTTATCAAATGAGTAGTTATACCATGGTTTGTTGTTTAATGATTGATTTTCAATCGGGTTTCATATGTTACTTGTATGTCTCTAAGGATTAACTTTAAATAAATTAGTATTTATATATATATATTCTTCTATTTTTTTGTTATATTGTGTTTTATTTTGAATGGTTATTCTTTTCTCTATGTTAGTGTATTAGGAAATATACTTAAATATTTACTAAATTTCTATTGGTGTTTAATTTTCTTTTTTATATTCTTTATTATTAATTTTTATTATTTATATATAGTTTTATAATTGATACATTAAAATATAGGTTGAGGAAAATGTTTAAAAATGATCAATTGTTGATGCAAAATGAAAATAAATTAATTTAAATGAAATTATTGGTAAATTTAATTTTTATTATATAATATATTATTTGTATTATATATATGTGTTTGACTAAAATTTTAAGTTATTGATTTATATTATAGAATTTATTGTTTAGTAATTTATTTCAGGGCCAAAAACTGTAAAATTATATTTATGTTTGTTTTATTAAAATATATGAATTTCATGTTTAGATTCATAATATCTTATCATTTACTACATTGTATAAATAAATTTATCAATGATTTTTTGGGTATTATCCAAATATAAATGATTCTAATAGTATTTATGAAATAGTTTTCATAATATATTCTCACTCTTGGTTGTTGTTAAATTGGTTTTGTTAAATATAAGTGGGTTTTCCATTTAATCATTGTAAAACCAATTGAATGGATGTATTTTTTATATCATTTTTTATTTCCAATTAAATGTTATTATGTTTGTTGATGGGTGTTGAGTTTTTGTATGAATAATAATGTTTAATATTAAAATATCAATATAAAAAAATTGAAAAATTGATTTTTTTTTATAAGTGATAGTTTGTTTAATATTACATTTGTCAATATTACCTCTTTTAATACATAAAAATAATGTTTTTAATTTTTTTAATTGGTTTATTTTATTTAAATGTTTTTATGGTAATCAATTACTTTTGAAATTGTTGTTGGGATGTTTCACATAATGAAAAATTTGTTATTTTTTTATGAAATAGTCAATATTGTATTATAATAATTGCGATGATGTAGTACCTTTCTAGATTATAGAAAAAACATATATGATGACTTTTTTTAATAGTGACAGTTGTCTTAATCATTTTACCCAACCCAAAAATTTTCATTGATCAATGAGTTTATTAGGAACTATATTACACATTTTAATATAATATAATCTACTATATATTATATCATAATTGATCCTGAGAAATTTTTTAATGGAATAATTAATTTTGTGGAATATTAATGTATCTATATGAGAAAGAGAATTTATACTTCATGAAAATATCAGAATATGTCATTCATTTGATAATGATTTCTATTTGGGATATAATATTCAATATTTGATGTTATATGTAATATAATTTCTGTAATTGTCCACTCAATGATTGGTTAATATTTTTCATCATTTATTGTTTTATTTATTGAAAATATAGCAGAATTTTTAATTTTGTTATACATGGAGATATTTTAGGGGAGTAATGATGTGAATTTTTTTCTCTCATTCAATAAATACTATTATAGGGGCTAAAGAAGACTAAAATCACCCAACTAGTCGACATACTATGGCTTATAGCTTATTTTTTGAATTCAGTGTGTTATTGGTATTAATGTATGAAATAGTTTTTGAGTCTTCACAGAGGTGATGAAAATTAATCATGGATAAATTTAAATGGTTTAAAAAATAGGTAGTTTGTTATATATTCACTACTATATCAGCAATTTGTAGGTTTATAGATTTGTGGGCATTAAATATTTTCTTTATAATTTATAAAATATTCACCTCCCAACATTGGTTTTTTATAAACTATTGTAGAATCAATTTAAAAATAGTTATTTATAAATATCATAAATTGAAATATTATGTGGAAAATATTTTCAATGTAAGATTTTCTTAAAACCCAACTTTGAAGTGGAATTTTCACAGAAGTTATGCTATGAACTGAGTTGGAATTTGATCTAGTGGAAAAATACTTCCATAATCGGTTGTTCGTAAAAATAATTATGGAATTGAACTTCTTTGTGGGTTATATTAATATCTGATGTGAAATGACGTATGATTGGACATTAATGTTATTTTTTTAATTAATAAACATGTTATGTAATCTAGATGGACTTTCAATGTCAGTTCTACTTGGAATGGATGTGTATTGTCTTCATGTTTTAATTCTATCATAAAGATTCATTTAATACCGATGTGTAATTTTTAATGATATCTTTCCATGTTAAAAATAAAATATATTTCAATTATAGTTTTAATATAATCAATCAAAATTACGATATATTGTTATATATCCTATATAATAGATATTTAAATCTAATTCTAAAACCAAAAAATGATGTGAAAATACACTTTTCCACTAGTGAAATATCCATCCATGTCTTACTACAACGAGTTCAATCCCCATTACGGTCATGTCAATATCAAGAGATATAAATTGTCAACCAGATCTTTGGAGGGAGATATTGGTCCCACCTATCACATAATAAAAACCATATATATGTGTGTCAGATGAACATAAATAATTCATAATATTATAACCCATGATGTGAAATGGGTTTTGTTTCATTGTTGCATAACCCATAGAAAAGTAATGGTATTGATAAACATCAAACCATCATTAAAATAAACTATTCAAATAAAGAATAATTATGGTACTCAAGGATAATAGTAATATTATGTCATAAGTAAAATCAAATAATATTATCTTAGATTAAAAATTATTTTTAAAGTGCATAAGAAATAATTCTTAATGTATAGATGCTTCCGATTGGGTGAACATTTTTCGTAAAGCTGAACAATAACAAAGGAAAAAAATTCAATGAAAATAACATTATATGTTTATAAAAGAAGCTTAAATATATCATTCTTCAATGAATGTCAGAATATTTTCTCATTATAAATATGTGAAAAAACATTAATCAATATTTTTATCAAAAAAGTCAAAAATTAAATTATTTTTAAAATCATTGAAAAATTCCATTGAAATTTTTTCTAAAAAGTAAAACATGGATAAAAAATAATTTAAATGTTCATAAGATAATATTATAAAAAGTGGAACATTTCTCAGTGTATACATATATATGACCAATCCCAATTAATGATGATATTTTGAAATAAAACCTTACATATAGTCTTTCCATTATTTGTTCACATCCAGACATAACATATAAAAAATATAAAAATATTATAAATTTATTATGTATTAATAATTACATCATTCCATATATAATTTATATATAGAATCTTATCACCCATTTATTAATAATTTTATATTTAAATCTCAATTCTATGTGAAAAATTATTTATTTTCCAAGCATAATTTGAATTAACAGTCTTGGTCCTTATACATTAATCATAGTATAATCATTTATACAATAATTATCAGTGAAATAAAATTATATGTAAAAATTACATACATATTGATAACACTTCATTGAATGTATTGATAGAATATTTTATTTCATAATTCATAGAAATAATATGTTAAACATACACATGAACGTTGTTTTCAGTTTTCGATTGATGGAATAATAGAATGATAAATAACGATTCATATTTATAGTTTCATTATTATATAAAATATATTATATATATTCATTTAAACCATCTAAATAATCCTGTATTAATATATGGTTAGGAGACATAAATTGCATCATTATCTGGATATGATAAATTTTATGCACACACAAGAGACAGTTCCACTTCTTATTTGATGGTTGAGATGGTGTATGATGGTTTTTTTATAATAGTAATGAAATTTACTCATAATTTATAAAATGAAGTTATTATTTTATGATAAATATATTATTTTTATAAGTGGTATTAAAGAGTATAAAAATAATGTGATCAATTAGAGGGATTACCTCTTCCTTGAAACGTCTTCTTCGAATCTCATATGAAGGGCTACTAGATAGCCTATTGAAAATACCAAAATATATTAAATGTGGAAAAGTTTGTTTAGAAGATATATTTTAGGATATATTCAGTATATAATTCTTCTATGAAGTGTAATTTTGTGAGGGGTTATGTACCCTTTTATAATACTGGTAAGTGGCACTTTTTTAATTCCTTAATATATTGAATTATAATAAATTAAATCTCCATCCAAATACCACAAATTATACATAAATTTTAAGATATTGTATAATATGTTATTAACATAATCAACCAATATATATTATAAATGTTTTTTATCACATCAGATCATATCAATTTTATTTACACTTATCTGACCGATTTAGATTTGAATTACGGTATAAACAATATTAAAATTAAAAGGTATTTATTTTACATATATGTTGTTAATTGGAAAATAAATTTTCTATTTATAAAATATATTATCATATAATAATGGGAATTTTTTTAAATCAAATTTAATTTTTAATAAGTTAATAAATTATTTTTCCCAAATAATGATCTTTATTTTCAATTTTTGATTCTATTCACTATTTTGATTGTATGATATATCATGAAAACTATTAAAATTCAATCCAACTATTTTATTTTTTTCCTAAAATGTAATTTGATCAATAAAATTCATCGATCACCTTATATATCTCATATTATATCAATTTTAATATTTAAACATTCAATAATTTGATTTTTCTATTAATTAAATAATTATTACATTAGCATTGTGTAAGAATTTATTGTAGATTTTTTAATTAATTGAAAAAAATTACCATGATGAAGATAAATTCGCTCTATATTGAATGAAAATTTATATTGTAACTTATACTACAGAAAAAATCATATTAATAATATTATACATATTAAAATGAAGTGTGTGACATGTTTGAGTTTTTTTAAATAAAATACTATAAAGGTCATAATCGTTTCCAAGTGGCCCAAAAATTATTAAATAAAATTTTATCATAAAAATATTTATAATAATTTTTAAATGGAAACTTATATAAGTTAATTATGAATTTTTCTCCCCATGTGGACACATAAGTGATACTTAATATAGGATAATTTACTTTTTGTTACTTCTTCATATTTGAATAATATATAAGTCATTTTCGTTGAATGGTATCTTATAAACAACTATATTTATAACCATATTTACTCGCTATATAATTAAATTCATTAAATTAGAAATAATATTAAAATATATCATCTTATCACTTATTTTTAATTCATATTAAACAATTTTACCCTTTATCGAGAAAATAATTTTACCACAGTCACTATTTATATTTACTAAATATAAATGGGAAATAATTATAAAATATGAATATTCATAATCTAAAGATGTAATTATTTTAATCTAAATCGAAAACTATAAATGGGTGTAGTAATTTTAATGTATATATGGAAAATGTCACCAAGTTGATTTTTTATAAAAAATAATTTTTTAAGAATTAAACTGGATTTATTTTCATACTAATAGAAGAAATATATATCTTTCATTTTTTAAGGATTTGATCAAGTGAATAATATATGAATTTTCCTATAATCAGTCACCATGATTAATATAATATAATTATATAAATGCCATTTCTGAGATAATGAAAATTTTCAGAAAATGTCACATTAGATTTAATAAAAATTAAATTATTATAATTTCATTACTAATGATTTTATTTTATGAGGTATAGAACATATATTTTTCAGAATTTATTTATTAATATTAATAATATCCATGATAATGTCTTAACGATAATGGGAACATAATAATGTTCTGTGATTAATTTCAATATTCACTCTTTTGATACATAGAAAGCATGATTTTATTGTTTTTATTTTTTTATTCTATGTAGATGTTTTTTTGTAATTTATTTTTCTTGGAATTTTTGTTGGTATATTTCAAATAAAGAAAAAAATTTGTTTTTTATTTAATGTTTATTATTTTATTATGATATATTTGATTATTTAGTACTTTTCTATATTTTAGAATAAACATAGATGATCATTTTGTTTAATAGTGTCAACTGTTTGGTCCATTTTACCCAAAAAATAATGTTCATTGGTCAGTGAGTTAATTAGGAACTATATTAAACAACTTCATCCAATATAATCTTCTATATTTAATATCATAATTAATCTTGGGAAATTTTATAATGAATATAAATGTATCTATATGAGAAATAAAATTTATGATTCATGACAATATCATAATAAGTCGTTTATTTGAGGAAGTTTTTCTATTTATGTTATAATTTTCAATGATTGATGAAATATGTAAGATAATTTTTGTAATTGTTCATTCAATTCTTAGTTAATCATTTTCATTATTTATCATTTAGTTTTTTGAAAATGTAAACACATTTTTAATTTTTTATTCCATTGAAATTTTATTAAGGGAGTAATGATCCGATTTTATTTATCTCAGTCAAAAAACACTATTTAAATGCCTAAAAAGACTAAAATATCACATATTGTTGCTAAACTATTACTGATATCTTCTTTTATCAATGTTGGGAGTTAATGGTGTTAATTTATGAAATGGTTTTTGAGTCTTTATAGAGGTAATGAAAATTTATCATCGAAACGTAAAATGGTTTAAAAAACTGGTTGATAGTTGCATTTTCACAATTGTAACAACAACTTATAGTTTTTTAGATTTCTAGGCGGAAAATAATTTATTTATTTTTTAAAAATTATTCAACTTGTCACATTAGTAATTTATGAACTTATGTAGAAAAAAATAAACAGTAGTTATTTTTGAATATCATACATTGAAAAATAATGTGAAAATATTTTCAATGTTGGATTTTCATAAAACCTGAATTTGAAGTTGATAATCAATAGAAGTTCTGCTATGAATTGAGTTGTAATTTCATCTAGCTGGAAAATACGTTCGACATTGGGTTTTCTTAAAAATACATGTTGAATTGTAATTCTTTGTGGGTTCTGTTATGAAATGATGTGGAATGTTGTCCGATTGTATATTCATTTATATTTTTAATTATAATCAACATGTAATGTAATCTAGTTGGCCATTCATTGTCGGGTCTTCATGGAATGGATGTGTATTGTATTAAAGTTAGTTATTGAACATCAAGCTTCATTGAATACCGATGAGTAATTTTTGAATGTATTTTACCAAGTTCAAAATAAAATATAATTCAATGTTACATTCAATAAAAATAAACATAGAAGTTATATATTATTACATATCCTCTATAATAGTTAGTTAAAAATAATTCTAAAAGTTTAAAATTATGTTGAAATATACTTTTCCACTACTCACATATCCATCCATATCTTACTGCACTGATTTCACTCCCCATTTCAGACATGTCTATCTCAAGAGATGTAAATCATTGCCCAATTATTTAGAGGGAGATATTGGTCAAACCTATCATATAATAAAATCCATAAATATTTGTGATGCATGAACATAAATCATTCATTATATTATAACCCATGAAGTGAAATGGGTTTTGTTTCATCTTTGAATAACCCATGGAAATGTAATGGTACTGATAAACATCATACCACAATAAAATTAAACTATTCAAAGAGTAAGAATAATGATGGTATACATGGATAATATCCCAATTAAATTATAATTAAAATCAAATAATATTATTTTATATTGAATATTATTTTTAAATACCACTTGAAATAATTATTAATGTTTGTATCCTTCCTATTGTGAGAACATTTTTTTTCGTAAATCTGTACAATTACAAAGGAAAACAATTTCATGGAAAAAAACATTAAATGGTTAAAAAAGAATTATAAATATTTTATTTTATAATGAAAGCGGGAATATTATTTCATTCTAAATATGTTACAAAAAATTTATTCAATATTTTTATATAAAAAGTCACAAATTACATTATTTTTTAATTGATAAAAAAAATTCATTGAAATAATTTTTAAAAAAGTAAATTATGGATAATAATGAATTTAAATATTCATAATATAATATTATTAAAAAGTGAAATTATTTAGGACATATGTACATGGAATAGAAATATATCCATGTAGAGACTTATACATAACCAATCCCAACTAATGATGAGATTTTGAATTAAACCCTTACCAAATGTATTTCATTTTTTTGTTCTCATTCAGACATATTGTATAATAAATATGGACTTATTATACATTTAATAAATAGGAATAATTCTATCATACCATATATTATTTATTTATATCATCTGATCACCCATTTATTAATAATTATATATTTAAATCTCTATTCAAAGTAATAACTACTTCATTTTCCAAGCATGTTTCAATTTGAAAATCTTGGGAATGTAACATTGATCATGGTATCATAATTTTCATAACTATTATAAGTGAGTGAAAATAATATTTAATAATTATATACATATTGATAATACTTCAAAGAATGTATTGATAGAAGAATGGATTCCATCATTTATGGAGATAATAGGTCGTACATAAGCGTGGACATTGTTTTCATTTTTCGATTGATGGAATTATAGAAAGGATAATAATAAATAATATTTATAGTATCATTATTATATCATATATATCATATATATTAATTAAAAACCTTAAAATAATCATCCATTAAATATGGAGAGGAAAAATAAATTGTATCACTATGTGGATACAGTAAATTGTACGCACATCCAAGTGATAGTTTCAATTATTATTTGATGTTAGAGATGGTGTATAATAGTTTTTAATAGTTATTAAATTTCACCATGTTTGGGAAATGGAATTTATTATTTTATGTTAAACATCATATATTTTTAGGAGTTAAGAAACAATATAAAAATAATGAGATCAGTTAGAGGGATTACCTCTTCTTCGAAACATCTCTTTCAGATCACTTATAAAGGGCAAGTAGGTTACCATATTTTGAATACCAAAAACTATTGAATGTGTAAAATCAGGTTTAAAAGAAAAATATTTAGGAAATATTCAATATTTAATTTTTCTATGAAGTGTAATTATGTGAGGGAGGAGGACCCCTTTTATAATATTGTAAAGTGGCACTTTTGTAATTTTAAAAAAGATTAAATTATAATGAATTTAATTTCTATTCAAATACCCCAAAATATGTATAAATTTAAAGATATTTTATGATATGTTTTTAACATAATCAAACAATATATTTTGAAAATGATTTTTATAATTTTAGACCATATCTATGTTATCAACCATAAGCTGACTTATTTAGATTTAAACGACGGTAAAAACATATTTTTAAATTAAAAAGTTTTTATTTTTACATAAATGTTATTAATTGGACTATAAATGTTTAATTTTGAAAATTTATGATAATGAAATGAATAATTTATTTAAAAATTTATTTATTTTTAAATAACTTAATAAAATAGTTTTCCCGAAAAAGATCATTATTGTTAATTTTTTATTCTCTAAGAAATTTTAATTTAATGATATTTCACGGAAAAAAATCAAATTTAAACCAACAATATAATTCATGGATCACCTTAAATATCTCATATTGTATAAATTTTAATATTTCAACACTCACTTATTTGATTTTTATATTAATTAAATAATTATTGCAACAACGTTTTGTAAGAATTTATGGTTGTTTATTTAATTTACAGAAAATAAAAATAAATTACCTTTATGAAGATAAATTCTCTATATGTTTAAATTCTTTTTATTGTCTAACATATACACTAGATAACACCATATTAAAAATATTAACCATATTAAATAGAAGTGTGTGACATGTTTGTTTTTTTATTAAATAAAATACTATAAATGTTATAATCATTTCCAAGTGTCCCAAAAATTAAGAAATATATTATTATCATTAAACTAAGTATATTATTTTTAAAATGGAAACATATATAAGTTCATTACAAATGTTTTTCCCCTTGTGGACAAAATAGAATAACTTAATAGAGAATAAATAAAATTTTGAGACATCATTTTATTTAAATAATATAAATGTCATTTTCAATGAATGGTATCCATTAGAAAACTATATTTCTAACCATATTTTCTACATATATATTTAAATTCAAAAAATAAAAAATTAGATTAAAAAATATAACCTTATCTCTTATTTTTATCCATATTAAACTATTTTACCCTTTACTTATATAATAATCTTACCACAATCACTGTTTATATTGATTAAATATAAATGAGAATAATTATAAAATACAAAAATCCTAATTCTAAATATGTAATTAATTAAATATATTTTATAAACTATAAATGGGTAATATTAATTAGAATTTATCAATGCAAAATGTCACCAAATTTATTTTTTAGGAAAAATACTTCATTAAGAATTATAGTGGATTTATTTTGATAATAACAAAAGAAAAATATAACATTCATTTAAAAAGAAATTATCATATAAAAAATATATATATTTAGTTAAAATAAGTTTTCATGATTAATATAATATAATGATATAAATTCCATTCCCAATATAAAACAAATTTTCAAAAATTACCATATTTATTTTAAAATAATTTTTATTTTAAATTATTATAATTTAATTACTAATGATTTTATTTTAGGATATATAAAACATATGTTTTTCATAATTTAGTTGTTAATATTCATATTCTCCATGATAATGTCTTAATGATAAGGGTAACATGATAATGTTACATTATTCCTGTAAAGATTCTATTTTGTGTAATATAAGATATTGATGAACTAAATTTTTTGAGGTGAAATATTTCATAAAATTATCAGTGTGTTACATTCAACCCCCTTTAAAATTAAAATTTTCCCTTAAATTGAATTTATAAAATAAAAATATTGTTGGAAGCCACTACCAAACCGCATCCTTAGGTTTTAACATATATTCCTCAAATTGGTCATTTTGAAAAACAATTTGAACTATTGATGTTGGATTTTTTTCATAGAACATAATCTCAAGGATCCAGAATTTGTACTGATTATTATTCATAAAAAATACATTTCACATTTGGTATGAAATATTATTTTAGTACATGTTATGGATCGGTTTTGTACTTCCTCAACTACGAAACATGGAACACATAACGTACTCAAGAGAGATTCGTTAGAAGTGCCAATTAATAAATTATAGTCCAAACATGGTAAATAATTTTGAAAGAACCGATATACATAGGGAATAAAACTACCCTTATTCCAATTAGAATCACTATCTTCTATTCAGATAATCATAGAAATCCATTTTCATCTACCTAAAACACTCGATAATTTGGTTTATTTTTGGCATTACATATTTGTCGAATTTCAGCATCTGTTATGTATTGTTGAATTGATCTAAGCCTATCTTCCACTTCCTTAACTACATTAGGCCCCAATAACTTTTTTCCCCAAATTTTTTCTATCATGTTCGATTTTTTAACTTATTACAATAGTGGTATTCATAATGAGCCTTCTAAATATGAGAGTGAAAGCTAATATTTTACAAACATTATAACTTTGGAAGGTGTTAACCACAACCTCATCTCAATTTCATAGTGAATTATCTCAAGATTTATTATATAGTTTTAATGGTTATATCTATCTAAAAATATTTTCTAGGAATGATAAATAGTGTTGAAACTTGTCTATGTATGCAAACCCCACTATTTAATATTCTAGAACATCGAGGAAAACATCGAATCAAAATCAGATTCAGTAGAAAGTGGTACTATGGGAAATATTACCTGTCCATTGATATATTTCCTAAGAAACAAAATCATGGAAGAGATATTCTATGATAGAAATTATTTGTAATGACTCCTAATGGTGATAGATTGTAACCAATATATCATTATGCCCTTTAGCTATTCTATGGAGTCCTATGAAAAAAAATCCTTTTGATTTTTACCATTTCCATTCAGGTATGGGAAATGGTTGTAAAACTTCCTTAAACATATATCTATCCACCATAACATGATGAAATATCATGAACTAACAACCGAACTTTGTACTATGTCTTTTCATGATATCCCACCAGAAATACTCATTCATGTACATATATGCCTTTTTTTCTTCCATTATTAATATATTCTTATTAATAATGAACCTCATCCAATAGATAATATTTTAAATCATTAATGGTATTGAATCAAAAATAGTTCTTATATCTTAATATCCCATAATTATCATGATTATACTCATGATAATTTCACACATTCTTTTGTATCTCATCACCTTCCTTCTATGACTCATCACTCCTTAAATGGATATATGGTCATATACAAATTTTAATAAAATTAGTGTTCTCCCCTTCTATCAATATTTTTATGTACATCCTTTATAAATCCATAAATATTGGAATTGTTGGGATCTACATTATAGATAATCCTTTATTATTTGTTCATATCAAAGCACCTCCCAACATGTTCAATTTCCAATAATTGTAATGTGTTGGGAAGTAATAATATTTAATAATCTCTAACCATTTTATTTAGAATATAGTCAACTCCTTCTATGCGATAATATACATTATGATTCATTGATTAGTATATATATAAATATTTTATAAACATAGATAATGTATCAAAAAATTTAATTAAAATATTAATATTGTTAACTCCAAATCATGAGTTAGGTAATTTTCTTCATGAAACATCAGTTTCCAGGACTCAGAAGGTATAAACGTGTCATTTTTTTTGAGAAAAAAGTAAAATCCCTTCATAGTGGAATCACTATATATTACATACCCTTCTCCGCTACTAGATAAACCAGGAAATGGGGAGATGAAAAAAATTCTATTTATTTAGTTAAAATTTTATTCAAATTAATTCAACCAATGGAACATGGAACGATTTCTAATTATCTTGGGTAGTTTATTGGATTTTGGAGATAAAAAATCCACCAATAATCGATAGTACCCATATAATCATCCAAATTATCAAACCTCAGTCACCGTTGTTAGTCATGGTCAATGTTCAATAACATCCATCTATTTCTGAACAATCGATATACCCAATATCGGGATTCTTCCCTAAATAATGAATCTTTCAGATGCCAAAATTAATAGTTGGTAAATTTTTTATAGATATTATTCTTTCTCATGGATTTGTATAATCATCATGTAATCTTATTTCTCTTAATTTATCTTTTAATATAAATAATATCATAGATAAAAACTACCAGAAACTAATCAATATAGTACCTATAGACTCTATTCATTAAATATTGATGATATATAGGGAATTAGTATAATAAAAATGCATGAGAACTAAATTTATCAAGTTCATACATCATAATTAATGATTCCTTATGAATAGCCTACATATTGACTACATAATTTCAAAAAACAATACATTGAAAATCTAAATGAAGAAATATTTTTCAATGAAAGCTAATTTTTACTCTATGTCATTCATTATTGTTACCAAAAATCTAGGATTATAACATATTCTTAGACATACCATTGGGGTTATTACAATGTTTTTATAATCATAATTTTTGAATATTAACTAAGGAATTATTTGATACCAACTATAATAATCCGTACTTTTATTACATATATATAATTTTTTTTGAGATTAATATTCATTAGATATCATATCATGTCCATGACAAAACCATATAGGTGTACTGTCTCCATAATCACATAATCATAAAAAACTAGTATATAAAATATCTACACTGTCATCCACTAATTTTCTTCATAAAATGAAAATTTTTGGACATAGTAAACTTATTACCTTTCTTCATAGCCTAGTTAAATGAATACTAATAATGGGTGAGCTCAGATTCCGAGTAATGTAAAACAAGGGATATAACAATTATTTGAAAAGAATAATGTGGGAATTAGTGTATAATAACATAAACATAACAATTGAAAATAATATCCTCCATATGAATGATCATAATCTTGAATAACAGAATGAATCATGGGTCTTTATAAGACATGAATCATAAGGAAATCAAATAACATGAACCATAATATTAGAATAATACTTCGAATTTGAGGGATACACATAATTGTTTAAAATAATTTTATTATTAGTCAACGTAACCACATAATAATTTTAAATGATATTTTATTACTAAATAAATGTGTGCTATATATATAATATATTATAAATAAAAAATAAATAAAATCCAATAAAATTTCCTCTCAATAATAATTGTCCTTACATTAATCATATATTAATGAAATTAAAATTCAAATAATTATTCAATAAAAAATACATTTCTCATTTGGTATGACCAATTATTATAGTACATTTTATTGATAAGTTATGTAATTCCTCAATTGGGATACATGGAAGACATAACGAACTTGAGAGAGATTTGTTATAATGGCCAATCTATATGATATCGTCCAAACATGGTCAATAATTTTGAAAGAACAGATATACCTAGGGAATAAAATTATCTTCATTCCAATTATAATCACTATCTTTTTTTCAGATATTCATAGAAATCCTTTTTCATCTACCAAAAATACTCGATCATTTGGTTTATTTTCTGCATTACATATTTGTAGAATTTTATCATCTCTTATGTTTTGTAGAATAGATTTAACCCTATCATCCATTTACTTAACTACATTAGGTATCAATAACTTTTTCCCCATATTGTATCTAGTATGTTCAATTTTTTCACTTATTACAATAGTGGGCTTCATATGGAGCCATCTATATAAGAGAGTGAAAGCTAATATTTTACAAACATTATACCTTTGGAAGGTGTTAACCACAACCTATTCTCAATTACACAGTGAATTATCTCAAGAGGTATTATAGAGTTTTAATGGTAATATATATCTAAAAATATTTTTGAGGAATGATAAACAGTGTTGAGACTTGTCTCTATATCCAAATCCCACTAATTACTATTCTAGAACATTGATGTAAACATCGAATCCAAATAAGATCCAATAGAAAGTGGTACTATGGGAAATATTACATGTTCATTTATATATTTCCTAAGAATCAAAATAATGGATTAAATATTCTATGATAGAAATTATGCATAATGAATTTGAATAGTGATAGATTGAAACCAATATGTCATTAATCCCTTTAGTTTTTTATGGAGTCCTATGAAAAAAATTCTGTTGATTGTTACCATTTTCATTCGTGTGTGGGTAATGGTTGTAACACTTATGTAAACATATATCTATCCTCCTTAAATTGATGAAATATTATGCACCAACAGCCGGAATCTATAATATCTCTTTTCATGATATCCCACCAGAAATTCTCACTCATGTCCTTATACACTTTTTTCTTCCATTATTAGTAGATACTTATTAATAATTAGCCTCATCAAATAAATAATATTTTAAATCATGAATTTTATTGAATCTATAATAGTTTTTATATCTTACCATACCATCATTATCATGCTTATAGTCAAGAAAATTCCACACATTCTTTTGTATCTCTTCACCTTCCTTCTGTGACTCATCACTCATAACGTGGATATATGGTCATATACCAATTTTAATAAAATTTGTGTTCTCCCCTTATATTAATATTTATATGTACATCCTTTCACAATACTTAAATATTGGATATGTTGGGATCTACATCATAGATAATCATTCATGATTTGTTCATCTCAAAGCACCTCCCACCATGTTCAATTTCCCCTAATGGTAAAGTGTTGAGAAAGCATAATCATTAATCAACTCTAACCATTGTATTTAGAATATAATCAACCCCTTCTATGTGATAATATACATTAAGCTTATTTTATTAGTATATATATCACACTTTTATAAACATAGATAATGTATTGACAACTTTAATTAAAATATTAATACAATCAACTCCAAATCATGTGTTAGGTAATTTTCTTCATGAAACAACATTTTCCATGAGTCATAATTTATAAAAGTGTCATTTTTTAGGAGAAAAAATTACAATCCATTAATAGAAGAATCACTATAGATTAAATAACTTTCTCTCCTGCTGGATAAATAATGAACCAAGGAGATGAAAAATATTCAATTTATATTATTTAAAATTTTATTCAAATTAATTCACCCAATAGAACATGGAACCATTTCTAGATATCATGGGTAGTGTATTGGATTTTCGAGAAAAATAAACCACAAATAATCGATAGTATCCATATAATATTCAAAATCATTGAACCTCAGTCACCATTGGTATTCAATGTCATTGTTCAATTATATCCATCTATGTTCGATCCATCGATATACCCAATATTGGTATTTTCCCTAAATAACGAAACATTCAAATGCCAAAACTAATTCTTGGTGAATTTTTCATAGATATTCTTCTTTCTCCGAGTTTATTGTATAATGATCATGTAATATTCATGATCTTAATTTATCATTTAATATAAATAATATCATATATAAAAAGTACAAAAAACTAATCAATATTATACCTAAAAAATATATTCGTTAAATGTATGATAATATTTGGGGAATTAATATGATCAAAATTAACGAAAACTATATTTATCATGTCCATACATCATAATTAATGCTTCTGTGTGAATTTCCACCATATTGACTAAATAATTAAAAAAATAATACATTGAAAATCTAAATAAAGACACCTTATTCAATGAAACATAATGTTTACTCTACGTCGTTCATGATTGTTAACAAAATTCTAGGATTTTAACCGATTCTTAGACATATCATTGGGGTTATTACGAATGTTTTATAATAATAATTTATGAAGATTAACTAAGGCATTATTTGATACCAACTAAAATATCACATAAATATCAAACATATATATCACATCTTTTGAGATTAATATTCATTAAATAACATATCAAGTCCATTCCAGAACCATATAGGTGTACTGTCTCCAGAATGAACGAATAATAAAAAACTAGTGTATAAAACATCTACATTGTCTTCCACTAATTTCCATCATAAAATGAAATTTTTTGGACATATGGAACTTATAACCATTCATCATATCCCACTTAAATGAATCCTAAAAATGTATGATCTTAGATTTAGAGTAATGTAAAACTAGGGAAGTAATAATGATTTCATAAGCTTAATGTGGGAATAAGTGTATAATAATATTAACATAACATTTGAAAATAATACACTCCATATGAATAATCATAATCTTGAATGACAGAATAAATCATGAAACATCATAAGACATGAATCAAAAGGAAATCAAATAACATGAGCCATAATATTAGAATAATACATATAATTTGAGGGATACATATAATTGTTTAAAAGAATTTCATTATTAGTCAATGTAACCACCAAGTATTTTAAAATGATATTTTATTACTAAATATATGTGATCCATATATATAATATATTATAAAAAAATAGAACCCAATAAAATTTCATCTCAATAATAATTATCCTTACATTAATCATATATTAAATAAATTAAATTTCAAATCATTACAATTGTAAATGAAATATAATGTAATATTGCTACAATTTGAAAATAATTATTTTCTTAATGCGATATAAATATTTTCCTATAAAAAACACTATTAAAATAAAAATATATTAGTAAACCAATAAAAATCACATGAAAATAGAAATATAACATTACATGGAATTGAAATGAATTTTTATTGAAATAATAATGTGGTATTCATATGCTATAATGAGAAATGTGACCATTGGGATTCAACCATTATATTATCATTGGTAAAATATAATTGTTCGTTAATATAGCCATTATAAACTATATTCTGGTTCGATAATTTTATAGTTATAATTATTTTTTGTAAGTAGTAATATAAAGGATAATAGATACTTAAAGGTGAATTAATGGCCGTAACTAGTAGAGTAAATTCATTTGAATCCCATTTGTTCAAACATTGGAGGGACAAATAAACATTGGGGTTGTATCATGACCAAACCAAAGATGATGTTCAAACATTTAATCTTCAATTAAATTTCTTACTCGAGATGTTCAATTTTAAGGACATTACAACTCTATTAATGTTAGTCGAGACACCCCATAAAACTACCACCATCATATACCTTATCATTAGGGTGTATGTGAGTGTAATAAAGGTTTACATGTATAGGTCTTAGTTACATAAATTATAATTTTAATTTTAAAATAAAGTGTTTCTTTCATCAATTATATTTTTTGAGTAGTTTTTCATTATAAAATATATGTTTAATTAAGTTTAATTCGATATATAGAATTTTCAACATAAATAAAATATATTTTTTGTTTAGAAGACATTTCAATTGTCTCATTAATAAAATATACTCTAAATAATAGACTATTTGTTTAAATATTCTTTTAAAATAATATGAATGACAAAATTATTTTATAATGTCCTATAAATTTTTTTATAAGTGTTTTTAATTTCACTATTCTATAAAAACAATTTTTTAAATAAATATTATTTTTTTATATTTACATGTAAAAATCCTATGGTTTATATGATTATTATAATAAAATTTAAATTAACATAGAAATAAAAACATCTATATAATGTTATGGTGAATTAATGATAATTTTTGAAAATATTTTTTCCTCGTGAATAGTAAAAAAACAGATTTGGGTTGTTGTTATGTTTTATGAAATCAAATTTTTTCATGTTGATTTAATAATTAATTATCCAAAATAAAAGACATAAAAGATATAACATTATTTATTTTTTATTTTTCAATATATTTTAATCAATTTCCAAAACAATATGAAAATTTCCAAAAGTATAATATGGAAAAATTGATTTAAAAAACATTATATTTTAGAATGTTTAATTTTCCATGCCATTAAATTTATAAAAATGTTTCTCTATTATGGTGGATTAAAATATCAAAACATATGAATCAATTTTTAATACCATTGATAAAAATCATGGGTAAACCAATGCTTTTCCATTTTCATCGTGTTGGGTTTCCAAGACAAATATTTTCAAATTATTTAAGAGTTGCTCAATTTTTTATATAAATACCCAACCATTTAACTATTGCCCTTATCTCATAATCCAGATACATGAATTAATTGTTATTTTTTTCTCAATAAGTCTCACAAGGTGTCTTAAATCCCCATATGCTTCTTCCTCGTGATTTTGGAACAACACTCCAAGGTAAGTGAAATATCCACTTATATTTTCAATTTTGGGGTCATTTTGTTTCATGTATTCTAATTACTAATAAAATTTCATTTTTCTATATTAAACTATCCCCATTAATAAAATAATAGTATTTTATCAATGAGATACACTTTTCCCCTATAATTTCACTATTTTATAAATCAAATTTTTAAACCAATCAAACTGCCTAATTAGAATCTCAATATTATCTCTCTTATGTGAGAAATTGTCATTTATTACTTTTTGGTGAATTCCCCAACCATTTCATTTTCCAACTCTATCCATCATATAGTAAAAATTAATTATTTATTTGGTGATTTAAATATATGAAATCCTCATTTTCATTTCATGAGTAAAATATGGCGTAATGATCATGTCCTTATGTACATTTATATAATATGATTGTGATAATAAATCTATTATTTATTCTCATGGTGTTAGTAATGAACAGATTTATTATGATCTAGGTGGATAAAATTAATCAATACACATGATAGGTGTCCCATATTTCACTTGAATGTATTTTGTATGGAATTCAATCTCATGAAATGACATGTTTTAAGATACCTTGTAGAATAACTAAAGTAAATTTATTTTGTGAAACTTTGGGGAAAATACATGCATACATTCTTAAAATTTAACATTTTGATGTTTTATCCAAAATTCAATGTTATGAATAATGTTTTAAAAATTAATATACATATGTTTTTTATTTCATATTATTATACATATTGTTCTTATTCATATATATCAAGATCACAGGCTATATATATTTCTCTAATATCCCCTTATAGAGATCCATGATCTCCCCTTTCCTTTGACAAACATCCCTACGATATGAGACACAAAAAACTAACTTATGGTGAATCCACTAAGATTTCATTCATGTGGATTATGAAGTATCTTTATGTTTCTATTTACACTTTATGTTATTTTCATGTAATAAAACATTAATTGATCATGTATTTGTACTATTCAATGAAAAGTTAAGTCAAAATGTAGGATTACATAGTAGGTATTAGTGGATAATTACATTATTTTTGAAAATTATGACTCGGAATATTAATTACTAACCTTGGGGATAAGTATAAATATACGAATATAACATTGTAAAATGTTAATTATTAAATTAGTGGGTTCAAATAATGTACATCCCTATTTGGAAACTTCATGTGGATGTGGATGTGGCCTAGATATACCTTAGGGTAATAACTTAAAACACCACATTAAGATAGATGTGATTAAGAACATGTGTATAAAAAAAAGCCATGTTGCACACCTAGTTTGACATTCGTAAGAGATATGATTGGTTAATCCCATGGTTTTTATTAACCCTTATGAAGGATATATAAATAATTAGATTAGAGTGTATTAATAAAATTTTTATATAATTTTTTTTGTGATTTTAAAACCCTATAGAATTGTAAAATTTGTAAAAATAACATGATTCTCGCTATATTATTTATTAATATAGAAAAATGGTGTGAAATAAGAGGAACCATATAAATGAAGAGTGTCATGGAAAATGTACAGAGGATTTTATGAATGGAATCCAGAATGGAAAACACCATGTGGATAATCAATAAAAAAATTCATGTTGTGAAAAATAACATAAATCAAGTTGAGATACTAGATTCACCATGAAGGCAAAAACATTCCATTAAGTCCATTATACATCAAAAACCACCTTCATTTAGTGGTTATAATGAAACTTTTATTGTAAAAAAATAGATATGATCTATCGAAAAGATATTTTCTATAATATGTTGTATGTAGAAATATAATTCCACCCTATCATTATAATTCTAAGAAGAGGATTCTAATTAGTGGTGAACAGTATTTAAAAACAGAAACCCAAGAAGAAAAATTGATTATATAGAGTGGGAAGAGTTTAGGGAAATATTTTTCAGTAAATATTTTACCCAGTCATTGAAAAAAATATAGATTGAATTCTTATATTTTAAATAGATTGAAAATGAACTGGTGTGAATCGATGAGATGAACTTTACAAAACATTCTCGATACACTTCATGTTTTGTTATGAATCCGTATGTGATGGTGGATTGATTATTGGATAGAATATGACAAAATTTGTGGAGGAGTATAGAAAATTAGAAAAAATTAAAACTATGAAGAAATGGTGTGGAGATCTATAAAGGCTAAATTGGAGTTTGGAGAGAAGAAATGGTCACATAGATCGAATGAAAATAGCTGAAAAATGGTGCCAAACTCAGTGATACATTTTGATCAACTAAGAGGAGGAATTAATGTTCAACATCCAATACGAAATAAATGTGGGAAGAAACATTCAAGAATGTTATTTATTGGGAGTGTAATGTTCCAAATCTGTGTAAGTTATGTCTATATATCATAGAAATATCATGGTGAGGTGAATCCCGAACTTCTCAGCACTAACAACAAAGGGAATATAGTACTTCACAAAAAAAATTCAATACATTAGCTGAAGGAAAATTTGGATCTTTTCCAATCAGTTACCATGATTAATGATAATGTATTAAAACCATAATCTACCTTAAAATAGGTTGAGGGATCAAGGTCAAAAATTTTCCATCATGAGAGCTGAAGTAGAGGATCTAAATGATGTAGTGGTTGGTACACTCATTGTGTTGTCATGGATATCATGTTAAATGATTGATTATACATCAATTAATTCCATTATTTCATCTATGTTTTCAATTAATATTGAATAAATACATGAACACACACACACACACATATATATATCTGTCATGTCTCATGTTGGGATTATCCTAGAAAAATGATTATATAAACTATATTATTAACATTGGTGTCTAAAATAATTTCTCAAATATTTTTTTCAATACCATGGTGGAATTAGACATATATATATACTACGAAAGGAATGGATCTTAATTTATTATTATATGATCAACTTATGTAGTAATGAAATTTTAGTACAATTTGATATAAAACCAATATTTATTTTAGATGGAAAAATATACTGACATGAGATTTGTCTAGAAGAACCACCCATATCCTTCTTCAATGAAGATGTTCGATGAAGAGGTATATGAATATGAATATAAAATGATATATAATGTCCCCATGATTTTGGAAAACATTGATATATTTTCTGAAGATCTACCTAGACCTCTACTATATAGAGTGGTTGGGTTCTCCATTGAACTTTTACCTATATCCAAGATAATATAAATGAAAATATTTATAATGGAAAATATGTAATTAGAGAAATTATTGTAAATTCATTAATATCATTTATGGAGAAGGTATTTATCTGAAAATGTGTGTCTCCTTGGGGATGACCTTTTCAATTTTTTGAAGAAAATGTATTAGTCCAATGTGGCAATGATATGATTACAGTGAATATAACAATATTATAGTGAATGACAAGTACACTGTCCCTAGGATTGATGATTTATTTGATCATATTTGTGGAACATAATTCTTATCCATGATTGACCTACAATCTTAGTATGATAAACTGATGTTGAAAAATGACGTTATCTCAGAGACTAAATTATTAACTAAATATTTGAAATATCGTTTTCATTATGCCCTTCAGCTCAAAAAATATTTTTATATTTTTCTTTATTCGGTGAATAGAGTCTTTAGGTAATTCCTTGATAAATTATTTATAGATTTTCTTGATTATATTTTGATATATTTATAATGTTGTATATAGTATGGAGACCATGTAAGGTTTATATTTAAAATATTTAAAACAGAGAATCTATATGTAAAATTAATCATATGGGAATATTTATAACAAAATTTTCATTCATGGGGAATATTTTAACAAATTATGGAATCTCAGATGACACAAAAAATAATATGGTTGAATATACGGTGCCTCATTCTACAATATTATCTATGATTCTATGATTACTTGGATTAATTGGATATTACAAGAAGTTTGGGATTTTTTCGAATAACTAATCATCTAACTATGTTAAATAGACAAAGAGGATATGTTAATATGAGAAATGGATTGTGAATAATATTTCCATGAATAGAAGAATAGATTTTTTATTATACTTGTGATAACCCCATCCACTTGTGAAGAAGGATTTATTATTTATGAGAATTCGTATCTGAATGTTCATGGGTAAATCCTCATGAAAAATGAAAATTTTATTTTGCATACATCTCCACATTTAATTATATATGAGAAGCATTTTTGAACACATGACCTGGAGTTATATGAAATTAGTTTTTCTATGATAATATAGAGGCTTTGTATTTATTATTATAAATTTTAACATGAGACAAAGGATATGGTTGCAGATTTTTAGTGGTTATGACTTTCCAATTCATAATCAACATATACGAGAAAACACTATGGATTATGGATTAATTATGAAAGTACTAGTTGTGTTGAAAATGATGGGGATTCATAAAGATCCATTGACCTAGGACCTAGTAAATATAGACATGGTAACTATTAAGTAAGAGATATGATCTACCATATCATAAATTATTTCTCATCCATCATTAATAGAAAAGACCCGGATATCACAAAGCAAATATATTTTTATGAAAATGTACATGGAGGTTGTCAAGAATGATAATTTTATTTATTTCAATATTGATCAAGGAGGTGTATTGAAATTTCAATCGTGACTATGTATTTCATCTACCTCAGGGATAAAAAAGTTCTTATAGATGAATCTCATATCTCAACATTCTCCATACATCTTGTAAACCCTAAAATGTATAGGGAACATTGTTATCATTATTTGTTGGATAATATGACATATGATATTATTCAATACATTGCAAGGTGTTTGGTGAGTCAGAAAGTGAAGGCATAACAACATATTGTAAAATGGTTATTGAATGAATTATCCCTTCCAATATAGATGTTAGAAAATATAACTATTTGATTTATTATCTTTCTAATATGTGCATCTAATGGAAGATGGGTAATATGAGTTTTAGTGAATCTAATCACCAAAACTATCCATTAACTCTATGTTCAGAGAGATTTCTCTCTTAACCATGTTGGAAATATATATTTAATAGATGTGATGATGTTTCATTGGCTGAGACATTAAATAATTTTTGACCATGATACATGGTTGACAACTAAATTCTCTATAATTATTCCACATTCTATGAATACTGAATTGAATTGTAGTACGTCGTATAACCCACACACTAATTACCAATATGAATAGACTATTAATACACATTAGGTAATGATAATACCATGATCAGTGAAATTTAATGGTCGATGGGATTAAAAATCTCCCACTAGTTTAATTATCATAAAATAAAAAACATCCACATGAGTATTAAAATGTCATCATATGGAGCCCTATATGGGATGTGATGTATAAATCCCACATGCTGGTTTGAAGTTGGTGAGAATAAGAAACTTTGGATTTATCTTGAGCATTATATGATGAAAAAGGTTCATTCCATCCAACAACATATAATTGATTCTTAGCTTCGGAATATGATATACGATGAAACCCTTTTCAAGGACATGGAGTATGATGTTGAAGAAAATTATTCCCTTATATATCACAATAAAAGAAAGTAATAATATTTGGAAGGAAAATGTAGCATATTCTTGTGTACATTGGATACTTTGTGATCCTTGATTACATAAGAGATGTGGCCTATTATCTATAACTTCCTCCAAATATAGCTAAAATTTATGATTCAGCCCATGAATTTTTGTTGAGTATGTACATAGTTGATCCCCATCATATACGAGATCTAGAGGTTGTACAACATGGACATGACCTATCTTATGAGGAGAATCTATTGGATATATTTGATTATAGAGACAATTTTATAAATAAAAATACTACCAACCATGTTAAGTTGTTGTGGAGGAACCATAATTATAGAGAAGAGCAGTGGAACTAGAGGAGATATTGAGAAAAATGCTCCCTCATCTATTCTCAACTAGTATAATGATTTGAAATTTCAGGGATGAAATTTTATATGGGATAAAGAATGTAACATCCTAGAAATATTGAATGATGTTTTTTCATGAAAAGATTTGAGTTATATATATATTATACATGAAAATATAAATATAATCCAAAATATTTATTTAATTTTAAATAATTTTTACATTTGTCATATATGAATCTAATTAAAATATTAAATATTACAACTTCAATAAAATCATAAAATAAAAACAACCAAATCTAGAAACTATTGAACACCCTAATCTTCTAAAATATTCTCCCAACATATAAATAAATATAAATAAAAAAATCAGTGAACCAAATTACATAATATATAATTAAAAGTATTTCATTTACTGTAAATGTAATGAATTTTTAGTGGAGTAATGAAGTTGTTTTTATACAGTATAAAAGGATATGTTACCTTGGGAAATAAACCATTATATAACTGTTGTTCAAATAAAACCATTGGTCAATATGGTATACGGTCAATAATACCTCTGGAAACTATAGAAATTTATGATAATTTATCCATTAAAATTAGTCTTCATATGTAATAATTTCAAATGAAAATTGATATAGAAAGGAGATTCAATGGTCTCAAAAAGTATATTCATGTTGTTTAAAGCCAATTGTTTCTAATCCTGGGATGGAGTTTGGTGGACTATGGTTCACAAGTGACCAATCTGATGATCGGATTCAACCATTCAATATTGAAATAAATATCATATCAGATAAGTTCATGTTGTTCAAGATTACCACTCAATCGATGATACCGTAGACACCACATGACACTATCACAATCACACAACATTACCTTAGATCAAATGAGAGTGTAATAAGAAGTTATGTTTCTTGGAGTTAGCCACATACTATGAAATCTTATTTTTATAAATTAAATTATTATTCTATTGATTCAATTTTATGAATATTGTTTCTCAATAAAATATATTTTTAATTGAGACAAATATGATAAATTGTTTTCTCGACAAAGAGAAAACATAATATTTTTCAAAAATATATTCGGTTTTATAATAATAAAAGGTATTGTGAAAAATAGTTTCATTAATTAAATTATCTTCTAAAAACTATGACTAAAATATATATGTTAAAATAATATTTTAATGTTCAAATAATTTTTTTATACTTGTTTGATACTTTACTATACCTTAAAAACTGTTTTTAACATAAATAATTTTTTTATCTGTAAATGATTTTTTTTAATAATTCTAGAATTATTATGATAAATGAAACATTAAATTTTTAATCATCTAGTCTAAATTTTTTTGAGGTGAATTTGGACTATTTTACATCTCCACAATGATCCTCTCTACTTTAATAATAATGAAGAACGCTACCCCATTACCTCCCCCTTTTTGGGGGATGGGGTGGATATTTTTTCTTTGAGGGCGTCTAGATTCACCCATTTTCTTAATTATCTAACCCTGATCTCATTCCCCCTTCCGTCAGATATATTTTTTCACTAATGTTTTGGATTTTTAGGATATTCTAAAAAAAATTCTCTCATTATTAGGATTCAATTAATAATAATCTCTTCAAAAATAGATTTTTTTTCTCATGATTCATACATCATAACCCTTTAGTGGATTCCTTCTGGAGATTTATTTTTAGATCTTGTGGGTTACAAGAGGGATCTATGGAGATAATTCTCAGCAAAATCCAGATGATGATCATATTCTCATCGGTGTATTTTATGATTTTGTTGTGGTCTTTTTATCCTTAAATCGGGAATGAATATTGTTATTTCTTTTTTAGGTGGAATTATGATTTCTCTATGAGGTGGGATTTTCCGACTAAAAATATTTGGGTTATATTTTCATACCTTCTACTCAATTTTCAAGACCCCTCAATTCGTTGTATTTTGCAGATCCTTGTGGGTAGATATTTAAGCTCTCATTTTACAAACCATTGTGTTATCCATCACATTTCACCATTTATTGGTGTCCAAATTGATATGTCAATAGTGGCATATTTTTTTTGATTTCTAATTGAGAAGTGGTTTGATACATGGAACACTTTTTCTTCAAAAAGTTTTTTGGATTACTTTTATTTATGATGGATAATGAGATATTTGAGGATAGTGTTTAGGTGTGGGGTTAGGAAAGAGATTCAGAATCTATTTGTGGAACAAGGAATAGGGGTGCCTATTAATTGTGTAGGTTAAATGGTACAAGTTCTATTTGGTGATTCATGTGTTTAATTCAAGAATTTAGTGGCTATGATAGTTTTATTACACCTGGTTGGGGAGTTGATATGGATTAACCATCATAGGAATATTTAATCTGAACATCATAATTCTAACAAGATAGCGAATGGTGTTATCATCATGAAAACGGAACAGGGGTTGCTTTCAGGTATGAAGTTAGGTGATTTATTTGGTGAGTTAATTGTGACATGACGGTTGTCTCTGCAACAGGTCTTGCAGTTAACCAAAAAAATGAAACTCCAATAGGTTTCAATATGGAGATAGTGGAAGCTCATGATGGTTAAAATAATAAGATATTGTCTCAGGATGATGATAAAGGAGAGGTAAAATTCATATTATCTAGTGGGGGGAGTAGGGATTTCGTAATGGTTATAAGAAGGGATATGTCAAGAGATACCAACCTGGAAGGATAGAATTCAGATAGGGAACCTGGGCTTCAACTATTTGGATCATAAACAATGTTATGTGATTGAAGTAAGTATCCAAACTAAAATACAATATAGAACCCCATAGATAATCACATTTTTAATGGGACTAGATTAGATGATGAAATTTATAGCAATTTCCTAGTGGTCTATTTTAATGAAGGGAATGGAAGAGGTATTCAAAGTATATGGAGGACCAAATAGGGAAAAAACATGATTTAGGGAGACCAATTGTTCTAAAGGATAATAAAAAACTATAAGGACTGTTATCATTTATCAATGATTATGGAAACTAGGGATTCCAAAAAGAATAAGGAGGTGGAGAGTGATTTCATAGATGATATTGTTCAATGAAAATAGAGTAAAATTTATAAAAATGATTAATAGATAATGGAGTGTGGTGAGGTCATGGATCCAAATCATGTTGAAGATATGACATATGATTAGATTCAGGATCGTGTTGGATATAAAGATTTTGACAGAGAAACACATGATGACTTCTGAGAATATAGGGAATCATAGGATCCCATCATTTATTCCATTAAAGAATTTTTAAATGGGGAATTTGTGTTAAAAATAACTCAAGAGGATGTCAGTAAACCTCAACATGGAACAATGTGTTTGTATCAATAAGAAAAATCTTATTTTTGTACGTTGATTATATGATAAAAAGAATAGAGTGGAAGACATTATTAATATGTGGAACAAGCTGTCCTATTATTTTGAAGACCTTATCATGGATGATTCTGGTATGGCAGCCTATTATATTAATTTCTATCTTTACATAGTTAGGTTTTCTAATAGTCCAACACACGATTTTAATAATTCTGTAATCTATTTGATGATACATTATTTCTTGTCTTGAACTATAATGGTTTACCATATTTTCCTTAAATGTTTTTTAATAATAATAATATAAAATTTAGAATGTCGTGTTTGGGTGAATTTATGGTAATTTTCTAAAATTTCTTATTTTTCAATGAATAGAAAAAATAAATTTTTTCAGGTTTGATATGTTTTATAACATCATATTTTTTTTCATAAGGATGTAATTATTAATTAACCACAATCTGGGGCCAAGAATATTTTATTTTATTAATATTAATTATTTTATTAGATTTTATTCAATTTCCAAATAAATATGAGAATATCAAAAGTCTAAAATAGAAAAATTGATTTTATAAAAAATTATTTCATGGAATTATTAATTTTATTGACAAAATGAAGTATTAAAAAATTGTTATCAATTATGTTGGATTTAAATTTCATAATGTGTTAATAAAATGTTTAAAAACATGACACTAATAAATAGGTAAGCCAATGGTTTTTCATTTTTCATTACTGAGATATTCATGACCTATATTTGAAAATTGATAAACAATTCCTCCACTATTACTATAAATACTCCCTAATTTACCCATTCCCCTTCACTCTAAATCGATCATATTTGATGTTATAGATATTTTGACTCCCAATGTTTCCCCATAAATTTTTATCATCCCTCAATGTTACATACTCTTGTTTTAGGACTAACTATTCAATGTAAGGTAAATGTCCACATCTTTTTCCAATTATGAGTCCTTTTTCTAAAATTCCATATAATTTCCAAGAAAATACCCTTTTCTACAAATTATATTATACTCATTACTATAGTAGTAGTATTTTATCAATTGGAGGAAATTTTCCCATAGAATTTTTTAAATTTCTAAAACCATGTTTTATACCCATCGTGATGCAGAATTTACATCTCAGTTTTCTATATTTTACTCAAAAATGACATTTTTAATTTTTTTTACACCCAAAAATTTTCCTTTTGTAATATTGTTAAAAAATTTTTAAAAAAATTTTTTTAACATTGGGAGTAATATATATGAAATCCACATTTTCTTTTCATGTGTAAATAATGAAGTAGAATCTTAAAATTTCACTCTTATTGCCAGAGAAAATAAATAGAATTAAATATTTAAGCATGAATAGTTTTGATGAAGTAATTATATGGAATGAAACACTAACATACAGTTTCACATGGATATAAAACTGAAAGAATGTCTATGGAAGATTATGAGACATGTATGAGAGATTAAGATGTTAAATTAATAATGTCCTATAATTAAATATCATGAATGAATTTTTGATGGAAAAGAAATGTTTCTAGATGTGTTTTTTTCTAAAGTATACTCTTTTGAATGAAATGAATTAGATAGAAATTATTGATGTAATTTTGAAGGAAAATAAAGAATAATCTGATATTTTTCAACAATATTTTTTTAAATATATGAATGTAGCTAAATTTATCATTTTTTAAATATCTATTGATGGTGAATTTTTGAAAAGTGTGAAAATATGATGGTTCTAGATATGATACCTATAATGGTATAAAAAATTGATGTTGAACATAATAATAATCACACATGGAAAGAATTATATGTGGCCAAAACCAGCAATGTCTGAAATTGAGATGTTTCTAAAAATTTTGATTCCAAAATAATGTTTCAACTATTTCATATTCCAATAATATTAGAATAAAATTCAGACTGATAAATATTATTCAATTTGATGAAATAATTATTGGTAATTAGTAATGTTCTGATGTGAAACATAAGAATATTTCTGAGACACGTGATAACACTTCTAATTAGTATAGAAATAAAGAGGTATGTATTTAAAATTCAGTTACTACTTTAATTTTTTTTGTACTTGGGAATACATAAAATATGTGTTAGTTAGACCGACATCAATACAATTACCCATTGAAATTCAGAAAGGAATTTTTATGGGGGATTTAATCCTCTCAGTGGAAGAAACATAAGAAGGATGTGGGGAATGTTTCGAATAGATTCCAATCATTGGATATTATTTTTGAATGTTGCAAAAAACCAAGACATATTGAAAAACGATGTATTTTTAATGGAATAAATAAAATGTTATAAACAAACAATATTTTTTATATTTAGAGTTAAAAGCATCTTCTACATTAGGAATCATCTTAAAAATTCTTTTCATTGAATTCCTGAAGAAAATAAATCAATTAATTTTTTTCCATTCAAAACTTACTCCCATCACATTTATTAAGAATTGAGAGATGATGAATGTTATCAAAGGATAGTGTTTTAGAATCTAAATCTTTCAAACATGACACTATGGCATCAAAAATATCAAGAATAATTCTAATGATAATTTAAATAATTTTGGCATCTTCCAACTTCTCACCAAGGAAACATATGGTTCAAAAAATACCATTCACCATAGTAAAAAATTCGCCAACATATTCAAACACACAGTTTTCATATCATCATCCATCATCCTCCAGATACATATCTTTTATTTCTCCGACTTAATATTTCATTCATAAATGTTTTTCAACTTTTCCTAGATACCTTTTGATGTTGTAACACTCATTAATATATTAATCTCAATTTTATATAGTTATAAATGTAAATATTTTGTATATCATCCCCCATTCTATAGTTTCTTATGATATAAAAATCTAAGAGGAGACTTATCAACAAGAGGAGGAAATCCTTATTTAGTATCTTATAAAAAATCACACATGATAGAAATATCATATTGAAATACCATATATTTCAATATATTCTTGTTCATTCCATTGAACATCAGAATCCCATTACTATTCAGATAAATACAACATTTCATAATAAATTATTTTAAAAAACCACTTCAAAGAGTAAAAAAATAGAATATTCACTATTAAATCTCATGAAAATGACCTGTTATGATTAATTTCTCAGTGGGTGGTGAATTAGTAATGTCTATTTGTATTATGATATCTTTATTTTTTTAAAAATTGTCACCTAATTTTTCTTATAAATGACATTTCTAGAAACAATAAATTACAAATCCAATTGTAAATAAGTATTCACATGTTTCATTACTATAAATTATTAGCTAGTCCATTTCTGGGATTGGAAATGATCAAATACCCAAAAATCTAGTACAAAACATTCTCTTTGTGTGAAACAACCAGTATGGAATACCCTTGCAATTGTGTAACACTATGATCAATAAAACAGTGCATGTTCTTCATCTAGAATGAATAATATAAAATTTTAATGTTAGAAGTTAAGAATCCTTCACAAGTTTGTTCAAAATATGTCATTATGTGGTTCAAAAATATCAAACTCAATGTCATCAAAACATAATTCCACACATTCTTACCCATAAACAACAATAAAAAATTATTTAGTTTCTAAAAAACCCAAATCTGATGGAAAATTATGATTCCTCAGTTCGACTATTTAAGTCTAGAAAATAAATAAAAATCATACCCTGTAAATAATTTATAAACACGTCATCAGTTCCCTAGAAATGTTGTACTAAGGGCATAGTCATATCTGGTAACTCCTTCTTCCTCTTCTTTAGTCAATAAAATTTTCTTAGTAAAACTCAGTCTCAAAAATTATTATCTCGTATAAATCATTTTGAGTTCTCAATATTTTAAAACATATAATAAGTTTTATATCATTATAAATGCATTGTTTAATTAATTTTATTTATAGGTATTCTTCTATATGAATAGGAAGGAAACCACATTAACTTTCCCACACAACATTATTTCCAAAAAGATGAATTTTATTTTCTATTTTACTTGATCATTGATTCATTGAACACTTATATACTCTTATTTATTCTTAACAATACTTCTCAAATATTCACACATGTTATGATAAATTCATCCTTTATAACAATTATTTATTTGAAAATAATATTTTTTCTACAACCCATTTGAATAAAACTTGTGACTTCTCCTTTCAATGTATTATTGTCAATGTCTATTTGATTATTCATGAATTATTTGAAAAAAAAATTTCTATATTCATCTTTTCACCCACTGAAAAAGATATAATTTTTTTACACTATACCAAATTTAATATAAATTATTCTTAATAAAGAAAAAACAAAATCTATTTTATGAAAATGGATGACTACATTGTTGGCATTCTTCTACTTATTCAGTGTTGGATCTAATCCATTTCTTTATTAAATGATCCCATTTTATTATACATTTTTCCTATGATTGAAATATATATATTCTTCACTTTTCCTAATTATATTATTAAAGATAGATCTTTGTCATAATTCTTTCGACAGATATGTGGCACTCCATGTACGATGAAAAAATGTTAGTAAGAAATTTATTCATCCATAATATCTACAGATTTGGATTGACACATAGGATTTAGTCATTAGTTGGATTGGATCGAATGATGGAACAACTTGTCTGATATATTGGACAATCAGTTCATTAACAATACATTAGACACCTAACATCCTATTTTTATAAAACAACATATGTTATTTGATCTTCACAATGATGAATAATGACCAAAATACATCACATTGAATCCTTTCATTATTAGGAAACTATTTCATATATAATGATGTCCTCATGGTGTTTGGAACAATAGGCGTGACATATCACTTTCTATCATAATGTTCCAAACACACCTTCTTCACATATATTTCACAAATCATGGATAAATAGTTTCTTAGAAAAAAAATGATATTGAAGGCATAAAAGTTACCAATGAATCATCAGATTTTGAATTGAGACATTTATTATCCAATATAATTTCTCATACCTATAAAAAACTTCATCTCAGAGAACTATGAGTCTGAGATCCACTTTATCTATGAAATACCTCTATAATAGAAATTCAAATTTGATTGATTTTCATAGGAATTCTATGTCGTAACACATGAGAATAATAACTCTTGTATCATATCATGAAATTTTTTCTAAGACATTAGATTTTTTTAATGATAAAAATAAAAAACAATTATCACAAACACCATTGAGAAACCAAAAACATATTCATCCAACTGGGTCCTATCTGAAATTGGAATTCAACATTCATAATATATAAATCATTTGATTCTATGTATTTAATTTTGTGAAAAAATTGAAATGAAAAGAAGTTACAACTTGTTTCATAATGATATATATTATTAACAAATAATAATTTATGGTAAAAGAAAAATTAAACAATCAATATACCAAGGATGGTCCACTCGCCCAATATTGAGAATTCGTTCCAGCTCATTCAAGAGAAATTTAATAATTTGGACGGAACCCTTAAAAAGGGAAAATATTATCGCACATTTATTGCACAGTATAATAGAAGAAAATCAAATAATTTAATAATGAGGTGTTTTAGTCTAAATAAGCCACTTCCATTTTGATAACATGAAATCAAAATGGAGTCAAGATGATGAATTTATCTAAATTTATGTAGGATTAGAGAATATTATCCACTAGAGGATGTTGAAAGTGGGTAAGTGGATAATAAAAGGGGAGAAAAATTAAGGAGTAGGGAATTTTATAAAAAAAAATTAAATGAGGAACATGTTTGGCCACAATGTTTTATAAAAATTATTCCATCTGTAAAAGGGATAATACCAAAAATGGGTCTCCCATGTTTTTTGAACAAGGTTTCAAAAATTTCCATAATCCATTCATTTATAATTTTTTAGGGAACCTATAACACATGTATGTATATGACCCTCCTATCATATATTTATAGAATATTGTGCGAGGCCTTGATACACTGTTTCATCTTTACATATCCACCTACTGTGACACACACATTCAGAAAATGAATCTTCCCTTAACAATTCCTCTTGTACATTATTTTTCCGAGAACAGTGCTACTAAAACAAAATGGGACACCCAAGACTACTCTCATTCCATATGACATGTTTAGAAGAAAATAATTTGGGTCTTAAAACACTCTTAATTTCATTCCAATACATGGTTTACAATCCATTGTGTCCATCAAACTGAAAATTCTAGTTCATTTTGGAAATTTAATTTGGACCCAAAACATGAGATTCTGCAAATAGGGTGAAATTCAATATTAGAAGCTATGATTATTTCTTGTATTTATATATAAATGGTTTTAGTTTTCATTGGTGTGTGACATATTATATTGATACTGGCTATGACATGGAATTTTAGGTCCCCTTGAATCAAATGAAATGAATTTTAGTTTATTGTATGACCATGTGTGAAGGATCTATTTGTAGGGTGAAAAACTAGTAGGTGCACATTCATAATGATTCTTATTATTATTTATGAAAATAGTGGTTGATGGAATATAACTAAATAAATAAATTAATAATATAATCATATATAAAATTATATTCTCTAGTGTATATTATTCATTCTTTCATTTCGATAATGTATCTTTTTTTCATCCGTGAGTAGCTCAGGTGGATGAGTTTTAGAAGGATGATGTAGTTTCTCATTATGGTATTGAATCAATAGATGAGGAAAAGTTATGTTAAAGGGATTATTATGTGATTTAGAGTTATAGACTACTAATGTATGATTGGATCATCCCAGATCTTGAGATGATGTGCTAGTTTTGGATATCGATATTAGTTTCAGTCATATTTGTGAATAAAAAATTTTATTTTTTATGTTTTTTGTTAGTAAAATTTTGTTAGTTAAGATCTTATGGTTAATGGAATATCAATGTGATCAAAATATTCTTGATGTATTTTGTTTTTCTATTTCTAATGTAATTCCGTTTGGGATTCTTATCATCAAAGACAATGGCGTCAATGATGATATATTTTCTAACCCTCAATCATGAAATTCATATTCTTTATAAGATTTTAATCATGATTAAGGTCATCATTCATTTCATCTATGATGTTTTTATATGATGATTCCATAATCTAATTTCTAGAGGAGGATTTTCACCTAGTGACCAGATATGATGTCCTCCCCATTACTATTTCTATGTACCATGAGGTGAAAAAGGAGGTTTAGGATATCCAAAAGATATTTTCTCTAGATTCAGAGCCTCGAGTGTGTGGCCATATTGAAATATAAATGAGTTGGAAATTAGGCAGTGGGCCCCAAATGATTATGTATTTCCGTTATCTACTAGTAGTATATTGGCCATCAAAATTATTTTGTCATACTTTTAGGAAATGTGGAATCCATGCAATGTTAGGGGATTCCATTTTTCATGCTATTTTTATAGGGGACATGTCTAACCTCAAGATCTGTCCCTGAAATCATAGGGAGTTTAATTATTGATGGGTTTTTATTTACCTTTTTAGCAGTAGATGTATTTTACACCGAGGAACATTTCATCAGGGAGACCACTAATGATTTTCTCATATCCAAGGTTATATGGTGTTTGTAGGTTTATCCTTTTGAAATTCCTTTTCTATAGGTACCTATCCTAGATAATGGTCATGGGGGATGAATACATATAGGTTTATGAGATGGGAGTGGTCGAATACACATGTTGGAGGCAGCAGCACTAGTAAGGATAGAGGTTGTCAGGTGTAATACAAATTTATAATGTGTAATTTTTTGATTTAGTATCATCAAAATCCATTTTTATAATTATTCTTTTCATCTCGTGGAAATATATTTGGATAGAAAACAAGATCACCTGGTGTTATCTTCAATTGTTAGAGGTTACACTTCTTTATTTTTTATTATCCATCAATTGATAATGGTGACAGGGAATCACCGGTCAGTGGGGGATTTCGTTGTTTTATGGACACATCCATAAGGTGACACCATTGGCATGGATTGTATATATTTAAAATGTATATTAATAATCATAGAATATAGTAGTTGTTTTACCAAATCATGGGGATAATATGTGGAAGTCATTGGTGAGAAGGTTTATAATATCAATTATATAAAAGTGGATCCTCTTTTGATTCAGTTTGATGGAGTTTCCAAAAAAAAATAATACAGGGGATGTTCCATGTATGTTGTTGGATTTCATAGATATTTTTTGATATTTGGTTATGAGACACCCCCCTGATGCCACATCGAGTTTTGGATAGAGTTTTATTCAGAAACTTCTATGAAATGAATTGTCCCCAATGAAATTACAAGAATCAAGTTTCATGTTTATAATTATTTAGTGGATGATCTGAAAAATATGTGTTCCATCTGACCTAATGTGTCCACATAGGGTTATAAAATTTACTTCACTAATAAGGGTGATACTATATTAAGGTTGTTTCCAAAATATATCATGTCACTATTACACACTTCCTAAAAAATTTAATTTGATCATACAGCTGAGGGGAGATAATTGTTTTTTAAAGGTCGGCCTATGGTCATGATTTCACCCAATGTGCAAGAAAGATAAATATATCGTAATGAATGCATTCTTGTGTATGTATCAGAAACATGATTTCATGTTCATGATGTCTACTATCATTAATAATGCATTTTTTACAAGTGGATAATTAAATATTTGTTTTATGAGTTCCTGGAATGGTTTGTATCATTGATGACGTATTGATTTACTCAATGTTTGAGGTGGAGTCTACTAGCCATCTATGAGTTTTGTTATAGGTCAATAAAAAACGTTTGCTCTATTGAAAGATATAAAAGTACATATTTTCAGATGTGGAAGGTTAGTTTCCTTGGGAATTTATTGTCTTATCATATTGTGGATAAGGTCCCATTAAATATTGAGGATTTTGATTATTGGGAGGTACCCAAGTACATGGTATAAATTCACAATTTCCACGGTCATTCCAACTATCATTAGAAATTTGTATTCAATTCTGCTTGTTTGGTAGAAAAAATAATACTTTTGACTGTATATAACTACTCATTTTTATTGACTGGTAAAGTCTAGGTATTGTTTATTTACATAAAAGAGAATATGGCTCGTTCAATCACGCAATATTTTCTTGAAGGGGTAACGTTTTCTAGTTTTTTGTGATTCCTCACATTTATTATTAGGATGAATAATGATTCAAAAGATGGTACTGATATATTGATGGTCTACACAGCTTCATCCATATGAGTATAACTATGAGACCAATGATATGGAGTTTTCATCAATTTTTATTTCAATGTTCTTTTGGAGGAAATAAACTATATATGATATATTTATTGGTTTCACAAACTACACGAGCATGAAATATGTCTTCTCCTATATAGAGATAATTTTTTGATTACAGTTTCGTAGGGAGCTTCACTAAGATTATAATTATGATAAATCATAAAAACTAAGAAATAAAAATTGTTATCTTATCAATGATTATGAAATCCCATGTAAATGTGGTTTAAGAGTTTTTTGATGATTGGTATGGGATGTATAATCCTTCTAGGGTGCATCATGTAATGTGTCAAAGTAATGGATGATGTTTTCAATATTAAATAACCATGGAGGTATCTATTTTTTTATGTGGAGGAGTCTTGATGGGGAGAATCATAGGAAAATGTGGGTCATGACAAAGATATCTATAGTGATTCTATATAGGGATAGTTATAGGATGTAAATGATAGTTTTTTTTCAACATATTTTTTCCCATTGTTAATACACAAGGATGTTATCCATGAGTTTAATATATCCCATTTATAGTGCAAACCTGGTATAAAAATATTTATTATTTCATTAGTACAAAACATTGATGTCCCTGGGTGAAATTTTCAAAGGCTGAGTTTATCTATAAGTGTATCGTTTTCAATATGTAAAGGAAGAAACATGTGTTCCATTTGGTTTTTTTCTAAAAATTATTAATATAGATTATAAATTGATGTATATATCAATGGATTTCATCACAAAGTTTCCTCTAGTTGGGGGAGGATGTAATGTGGTTTGGGTAACAGTGGATCGACTGATAAAGTATGACCGTATTCTAGTTATCTGTGAATTGAATGCTCTGATTGTCCTGAGAGTGAGGTATATAGATTTAGGTTTGCGAATAGATATAGTTATGAATTCCATTATCTCATATTGAGATACTCATGTTTTCTTGTGATTTGGGAATTTTTTACATCATACATTAGCCAAATTGTTACATCTCACCGCTGGTCTCCACCCTCAAACATATAGGCAATCAAAGTGGTCTATCCAAATGCAAGAGAATATGTTGCATATGTGTATCATATTAATTGGTGGATTTTAGGTAAGGCACCAGTATCTCAATGAGTTATTTTTCAATAATAACCTCCAATCATCAATTGGTACGGCTCCACTTGAGGAATTATTTGGGTGTCCATGTCAAACTTCATTTTAGTTGATGGGGTTTGGGGAGTCAAATGATCTTAGTCATGGTGTAGGAAAAATAATGACTAAAAAGATCTAGTTGTTCTAAGAAAGGATGAGGGTATAAATATTCTATCATATAGACTATGCTAATCATAGTTAGATCCCCCTAGTGTTTGATTTTTGTTAAAATGTGTTCTAATGTTTTTTCAATTAATTGGGGTAGCAACCATTATGTGGGATAAGTAATCATTCCCCAAGAATTTTATGGATTTTAATGTTAATATAGATGACTTAAAAGGTTACCTTTCTATTATAAAACCCACATTTTTTTGAAAGGATCCATGATATCTTCTGTATGAATCATGTTTATTGGTATATAAATTATTAGTCCTATATAATTGACTGGTGAGAGTTTGAAATTGAGGATGATGCAACGTTCATGTAGTGACTAGTACATACCTAGGATCATTTTATAGAATATTTTGTAATGTAGATCATCCCCCTACTTCATTTTATATAGTGTAATAGTGGTATGGAGGAGAGCTAATAGGAGTGCGATACATAGAAGTTGTCATTGTACATGGAGTATTTCTATTATTTTCCTTGATATGTTCTTAATTAATGATGTGATGTGTTGTACCTCTCGAACCCCTCAAGGTTTTATTTTCATGATCACAATCACTTTCATGTTTATCTAATCCTTTTTCAAGTGTTTTTGGATGATAGGAATCAATTCAGGTGGCCAAGGAATTAGGCCAAGAAAGCAAGAAGCAAAAATGGACTGTTTTTCAGTCCACCGGCCAACCAGTGGCACACCAGCGGCCAGCCTGTGGCACCTGCACTCAAAGGGAAGCTACTGCCTCCCCACCGGCCCACCGGTGGCCTCAGCACCGGCCAGCCGGTGGTACCCTCTCCAAACAGTGCCAGCTACTGTCTTGCCACCGGCCAGCCGGTGGCTCTGGCACCGGTCAGCCGGTGGCCCCTGGACAAGAATCCAATGCCTTTTTGCACACACCGGCCAGCCGGTGGGACTTCACCGGCCAGCCGGTGGATCCAGTCAAACTAGCCGTTGGAGCTTTGACCAGGCTGCTCCACTTGCCTCCCAACGGCTCCGAAAGCCTTTCCAACGGCTCCAAAGGCCTCCAACGGCCATATGAGGGTTCCCCCTCTATAAATAAAGGACCTTGAAGCCCCAGAACAAATGCCGGACCATAATTAAGCATTGTGAAGCCAACGAACACAATTCACCTCATTTGGCAAACCTCCGGCGGATTGCTCCAAGGGAACCACAACTGCTCCAATCCAATTCCACATCCAAGGAGCACCACCATAGAAGCTTGGGAGTGCACGTCTTCAACTCCATTCAACCTTTGGCACCCAAGGCTTCTCAACAATACAGTTTTTATTGTTTATTCTTTTTGAGCTTAATTTTGGGTTTGTGCCTACAAACCCCAAACCCTTTTCTCATCCCCCTTTCTTTTGGGTTTCACACCACCATTAAGGTGTGAAGAGGTTTCTTCAAGCCTTTCCTTTTAAAAGGCTTGTGTCACCGGTGAGCTAGCCTTCACCTGTTAAAAAGGCTAGTGGGTTCTTGCTATTCCATTGAAAGCAAGTGGGTTCTTGCTAAACCACAAAAAGCAAGCTGTAATAGGTCCTAGTGCTACCTCAAAGCCTAGTGGGTTTCTTGCTAAAACCATTGAAAAGCAAGCGGTAGGAATCTCTCAACGGTTGAGTTGGGAGCGGAGACGTAGGACGGGTTTTGGCCGAACTCCGTTATCAATTTCTTGTGTCTTGCCTCTTTACTTTCCGCTGCATTTTTAACTTTGATTTTAATTTGTTAATTTTTTTTAAAGGCAATTCACCCCCCCTCTTGCCATCTTTTCCTCGTTTGTTCTGACCCAACATGATGTATAAACCATGCTAAATTAATGAGCCTTGAATTATTCTCATTATTGATGAATTTTTTTATAGATTCAAGTTTATTATGGGGGAAAACCCTTCAAATAATATTCATTATATACGAAATGTTTTAAAAATTTATGTTGTGGTCAGCACCTCCCAAAAGTGGAGAATTTATTGATAAAGAAGGAAGAATTCCTTGATTTTTTTGCTCGAATAAGTCTTTGGTTATGGTAGATGAGGTCATTTAAATAGGTTGTGAATAGGATGGTATTTTTTGTATATGGGTATGTGAAGAATATGTTGCTTGAGGATGGAGAATGTAGTGAGATGTTGTCACTATTAAATGTTATTTATGTAGTTGTGTGGGAAGATTTGTGAATTCTTTGTATTGGTATGTTTGGATTTTGGTTGTTTGGGAGTAAAACAAGATCACTGAGAGGTTCATCATGTGGTATTTTTTAGACCCCTCCTTATTTTGGCATTGGTTTTCGAAACTCTAGGACAAGATTATTTTTATAGGTATCTAATATAGATGTTTTTTCCTTCTTGGATCGTAACTTTTCTAGTTTACTAGTGGGTGGTTCTCGGAAGAGGATCATGATGGTTTTTATGGATGTTGGATATTTTTTATACTTTAATAGGTTACACATGATAATAAATATAGATTCAAAATTTGATTATATGATTCACAGCTTTGATTACTCCTAATTCACTTCTTCTATTCATGTAAGGTGTTTTCTATAAAACAAATTGAGATAATTAATGTGGGATTAAAGATTTTAATTAAATTGAGTTCCGGTTGCATGAGATTGAGTATAAGTTTTTGAAATTATAAATTTCCATTTCAAATTATCTTCATGATTAGAGTTTTTGGGATTTATGGAAATTTAGACACTAAATATTAAATTCATAATGTGAATAATGGATGTTAATTCATGTTTATATGTGTTGGGTTTAACCCAATTGTATCATTTAGTTATTGTACATCATCATATATTTAAAAATCATCATAGTCATTGGAGAAATTTTTGTCCCATTCCATATACCCTAATCCATGGATTCTAGAGAGTTATCTTTTGCAACCCATGTTGGTTTCATCACTTTTTTCTTCTATTTGATTGCACTCTTCTTTTGAGAAATCACATTTGTTATTTTTTTCATGTTTGGGGAGTATTTGTTCAATGTTTTTATGATCCCTTTTTGTGATCTAGTTTTTTTTTCAATGTTTTTCCCTATGGTTTTGGATATTAGTTTGTTTCCCCTTATCCTTATTCGTAAGAGTGATTTGGAAATCTTCATTGAGTAATTTGATCCCCTTTATCTCTTAATTAATTTAAATGTGTGAGAAGAACATGATTCTTCATTCCATTTGGTGTATAGTAATGGATGGTTTTAAAAAAGGTAATGAATTAGGATGTCATTAATTTTATGGTATGGGGGGAAATTACATTTGTAAACTCTATTGAAGATTATATTTACACGAGGATTTATTCTTGATTCCTTTCTAAAAGTATCTTTTTTTCACCTTTTGTGTTCCCTAATTGATATGTATGTGAGACCCCTTTGGTGTTGATTGGTGATATCACCATGGAAAATATGTATAGAAAATATATATGTGAATAATGTGATGATTTTACATAGAAATATAGTTTTTTATATTAACTTGTCTAAATAAATAGTTAAATTAATCTAATACCATGCCATAATTTATTGGAAGATGATAAGAGATTCAAAGTGTGATTGTTCTTGTATTGTTTTTTCATGTGATGTAAGATATCATGTTGTGATGGTTGTGATCGATTGGACTTCCATGTGATGTGAGGAAGTGATGTGATTGATAAGTGGAATGAGATAAAATATGGGATGTTCTATGGGGATATAAATCTGTGGTTGTTCTTAAATGTTGTTACATTGGTGGTTTAGATTTCTTTTTGAGTGGTGTGGTAGAAACTGGTTGATGTGGGATGGGATAGATATTCAACTATGTCGCTGTGTTATTTTCTTAGTTATCCTTGGAACAATATATAATGCTATATAAAATTACACAATATACTAAATTATTGTTTAATAAAATATTGGGTTATGTAAGCTAAAGTAAAATTTCTTAGTAAATGGGATTTGGTGTAAAATCATTAAATCAAGAAATTGTGGAATGTCCAATTTAAAGTGTCCTTTTGTGGATTTATGTAATGGTTGTGTGGTGTGATTCATTAGCAGTCACCATGGAAGATATTGTGTGTTGTAGTGGTGTTATAATGATGTGTTATAGATTCATTGATGAGAACACATAGGTTGGTTATTATTTTCAATATATCTATCATATAATTTATGAAATTTCCATAAATTCCCCCACACAAGTGGATATCCTTAATAATGCCCAATTGTTTTGGGTTCAGAGTGCTTCCCCCAATGTCCATGATAGTCTGAATATAGATGAATGGCTATATGATATTCCACACTATTACTTTAATAGTTGTAATATGGGTAGGTTTTGAAGATTAAACTTTAGTGATGATGTTATTAGATGCGGTGGGGGTCATTCATGGTTGGGGAGAAAATGAGGAATATTTCCATCATGTTCATGATATTTTACAACGTTGGTTATGTGATGTGGCTAAGATATGATGTGATGATTTCTAATTCAAGAAACATATTCTAGACTAGGTGAGGGTGGGTCGGTTGGGATGTGTCTTGGCCCACATAATTTAGACTATGTTTCATTGGAGAGAGATGTGATTATATGGTCTAGGTGTTTTCTAGAAGGTTTTATACAATAAAGAAATTAGAGAACCCAATTTTTGACGTTCTGGTATGAGTTTATAAAATAATTGGGGAATCATATGTAGGCATACATTATTATGTTTTTGATATTATGTTATTACATTGGATTCATTATTTTGTGAGTGTGGCACGGTGGGGAAGGGTTTCGTTAGTTAACATGTTTATGTTCTTGATAATTCTATTGTTTGTTCAATAGATAAAATTTTTTATTTTCAATTGTACACTAGATTACTTATGTGTAATCCAACCATGTATTAATTATTTTATCACCATAAAAATACTATTTATTTTCATGTTTTTAGATAGACATTGGGGACTTAATTTTACCTCACTCGATTTTAGTTTAGAGTTTTTATTGATTCAATATTGTAGAAATTTTTTATGTTGTTATTTTCTAAGATAATTTTATTATATATTTTAGTACTTATAATATATTATTGGATTGTTTTGAAAATATTTTTATATTAGGTTTTGTATATTAAATGTTTTTGTTAATCTTATATATTGATAACATTATATTATAGGTATATTCCTTCAATATGATAGATTTCAATACCCTTGGTTCCAAGTGCCAACCTCTTGCATACTAGATGTTGGATTTTAGGTTCATCATAACTCATACATCATTTCCATCCCAATAGGGTTACCATTGGAGGGAGGGGTAATCATTTTTCCATTTTTTATAATAATAATTATGGGAAAATAAATTAATGGAAACATCCACATTTAATGGTACAATTTAAAGTAATCATCATCGACTATTTCAATGTACTTAATCAATTTAAAAATTTAGAAATAGGAAAAAACAATTTATAGAACCTAATCATTTTCTGACCAACTTCACTCCCTTTGTAACAGTCATATTTTTATGTCATGATATAATACCCTTGATATCCTACTAATTTTTTCTACCCATTAAATGAAAATATTGAAACTAATATGCTTGTTATATAAGGGATATACTTTCTTACCATTGTGGACAAATTTTCAGGATTCTCAGCATTGACAGACTCAACAAGTTGAGAAAGCATACTATTTAAAACCACAAAAAGAAAAAAATAACTTATAAATAACCATATATTTTATTAAAAATTATTTAAGAAAAAATATGTACTAGTATGAATTTAGGTCAGATGAAAAAGAACATCTTTCCCCAGAAGAGGAACATTTTGACTAGTGCTCAACAAACTGAGGAGTAAAAAAATTCGTGGTTATCTATGGACCTCTTATTGATACATTGTAAAGAGTTTCCTAATATTAATATCAGGTTTCCTCAATCATTACAATTCATTTTTGGATTCAGACTCAATGAAAAATACATTTAATTATTTATGAAATGGAATATTTGGATCCCTCATGGATGTAACTCTAAACACATCGTTAGTAAAATAAATCGGTTTCTTGCTAACCTCATGTTTTTATATCTCAAAAAACTATTCCATAACGTCATTTGAATTGAAGGTCAATTTACCCATGAAATCATTTATAACTACACCACAAATTTAAATTAATGTTATATATGTTATGAGTATAAATTTTCATGAAAATCCATTTCATGATAGGAATATCATTTGGAATAGTATGATTACCCACCTGGACTGATATATCATCTATCATTCCATTGGTATTAGTGGTTCTCCTATCATCCAATTGAAGATACATAAAATATGATTTCATATCCCACAAGAAATGACATGAGAACAATTTAATGGTCATAAAATTGAAACAATCACCAATATCAAACAAGATATTTAGTTCCCCGAATCCTCTTATTTGGAATTGAATAAGATGACATCTGGTATCTTTTTATTTTTAGGGAATAATATTAATGTTTAAAATAGTACACTATTCATTTCGATTAATTTTGTCAAATTTTTTCCAATCCCATTAGTTTACTTGGAGGATCTTGAGAAATATGTTGTCTGATGGAATCATTTTTAGGGTCATATGAATGTGAATGGTTATTATTATATTTTTAATCATTCAAAAGAATTTTATATTGTAAACTTACATCAATATTTTTTCCATTTTAAGAAAAGGGAATGATAGGGTGATACGTCATGAAAATATGACTATTCATATCATTCACATAAAATACAAACTTGTTTTTTCCATAATTAATTATCTCCAACATATTTTAACATTGTCAGTTATCATTTTGAGGAGTGTGTTAAAATATTTATTCTTTTTTACCATATTGTCTTGATAATAATAATAATATTTTCCATTATTTTTATTATCAAATTGATTGAAACACATAATTTCAACTTCACATGTATTGTGCCTATCTTGTTTAGGGATTTTAAATTCACATAATACTCAACAAACCATAAAACATTCCATTATATATAGATTTTTTGTGCTACAAAATATTCATTTTTCTATAAAACTCAACTACATATCATTTTTTATTAAATATTAATGATCATTAATTTAATATTGATGTGATAATATTTTTGTAATAATATTTTTTTAAAAGATCATTTAAATTAGATTTATAATTGGATTGTGGAGCTAAATTTTGATATTAATTTTATTAATGGGGAAAGAAATAGGTGTAGTAGAAGGTTATATAAGGATCTCTTAGTCTATATGTTATTTATTTTGGTTATTTTTACCTAGAATTGAAATTATATGAAACAAGTCACCGATTCTATGATATATTTCCTCCAAAGATCAAAAATTGGTTGCTCTCATGTATGTGTGAGGGCAGAAAACATTGGGATAAAATATCTATGATTGACCATACACATTATATGGACACCAATTATCATTAATCATGTTATCATTGAGAATAATTATTTTAATGTGATTTGTTTCATTAATATTAAAAATTATAACACTCTTCCCATAGAAATTTTTCTCATACTTTTGACAATGTTATTATTGTATTTTTTTGAGCACCCCTTATATCATGAAAGAGAATTCATATCAATAAGAATGATCCACCAAATTTTCATAATATATTTTAATGATATTGTAGAAAGTATCAATTAGAATATGGGAATCCTATTGGTTATTGGGAAATTGCCTATTTAATTCTATAAATTTATATAATGTCTCATGAAATATATATTCCTAATACTAGAAAATTAAATTGATATTATGCCTATCATGAATGATCATGTTCATTGGATAAAATTTTGAAATGAAAGAATTGAAAAATTTATCATTATCTTCAGAAATGGATTCATGAATATTTTGAAAGTAATGGAATGCCATTCCATTTATAGAAATTTAGAAACCATTCAACCATAGATACTTAAATTAAAAATCATGATGATTTAATTGTTTTATATAACTATAAAAGTCATTGAAAAATCTAAGAATATCATCAATAGTTTAAGTAGTCATGTAAGAATGTACAGTGAGGTGATTCTATTCCATTTCAATGTTCCCAAACATAAAATAGATCCATATATATTAATTATTATTAGAAGAAGAGTGTAATTGGATATTTCAATTATAATCAATCTTTGGTACATGATTTTTTATCTAAGGTGGGTTGAAATTTTTATTTTCATATATTTTTTTCATCACATTCATGTTATTGATTCTATATTTATTTATTATTTATGATATATATATAATACTTACATAACTAATATTTAAAAGGATCACGATTAGTTTTTGAATCCCCAATGTTCACAAAACATCAATTTTAATCATGTTCAAATGAGAAAATAGTAGTTATAATAACTATATTTTCATATTTTATATGGTTTATATATTTTATCAAAACAAATTTATTGAATTTTTGGTTTTTTGGTTTCCAGGTTTTTTATCTTGGACACACAATAAATCATTGAACAAATTGCTGATACTTGACATCCCATGTTCACAAATATCCTATGATATTTAATGTTAATAACCTATTAACACTAAATATATGGTAGGAATATTCTAACCATATATATGTAAAATATTTTGAGACCCTAGAAATGACATATACAAATAATAACCTAGTAAAAAATACCAAATCAATGAAAAAATGATTAAATTTTTTAAAATAGAGGTTTTAATGGAGAATAAATATGTTTTGGAGACAAAACGTTTATTTATTGTGGTATATAGACTAGATAATATTGAATGAATATTTTCCCACACATGAATTTGGTTAAACCAATAGGATAATAATGTTTTTTGAAGGTAAAAAAATTACATAACTATTATTTGATAAATTACCTACATCAAAAAGCTCTATGGAGATATATTATATCTAAAATAACACAACAAAGAAATTTTTTCTTATGGAGATTATCATACAAAAACCATTTCCATAAATTAAATTGGTTATAGTAGAATAGGAAAATATACTCTAGTTTTCTCTTTTTATTACTTATTCTAACATGAATAGATTATCATAATGATGTTAATATGATTAATTTATATAAAAAACATTATAATGATTTTATATATCCAATGAATGAATAAGGAAAAGTATTTTAATCTCAATCCATCTAATAATACACCCTAATCTAATTAATTGTACATGCTAAAAAATTATAATACATTAAGAGTATATGGGAAACAATTTAATGGAAGTAAGAAAACAGAAGTAAGATCCATTGGGATGATCAACCACTTGCTTCTGGTCCAATATTGAATTCTAGTCCAAAAGTATGTTTTCTACCCTAAAATCCATCTCCAAATTCTAATCACATTCATCTACCCTGATTTATGAAGGTTTAATTATGAATCATGATAATAAAGGGATGATTGAGGATATGTAGTCGGGATCGTGGTAGTGACACCTCACTCACCCACCCATTTAATCTAGAATATTCTCCTTTAAATTAATTTCTAAACACTAGTATCACTACTAGATCACATAATGCAGCTTGAATTTCACTTTAATAATCTCTATGTATATAATCATTATTACATTTTATATACTTCATGTGAAATAAACTAATCACCTCAAAATAATACAATAGAACCATAATGATGTGGCCATCGAGGAATCCAAAACCCATTTTTTGAATATTTCCATTATTCTACAGAATCTTCCTACATCTCCCAAAATATATACTCCCCATTTCATTACATGGTTATTTTATGGTTAATTTCACTATTTTAAACGTCATGTGACTATAATCTACAATTAATTTTTACTTGCATCATCCACTCTGATTTATTTATGGTCAATCAAATTTCTCACTACAGTCTTTTTCATCAAATTTGACACTTATACCACATGGATAAATTCTTCCTATGACAACATTAATATTCTTTAATTTTATTATTCATCAGGATTAGAGCATAGGATTTTATTGTTCATCATCAATAAAATAATATATTAAATTAGTTGAAATAATATGTTTAGTTCATTCAAATACATTAGGGATAAACCATAACACATCATTGTCTTCATAACTTCATCTTTTTACTCAATAGAAGCCACTGACGAATTAGAAAACAACAATAGCATAAAAAACATCATCAAAAAACCCTCTTTCATTCTCTTACATTTATATATGATCAAATTGTAGTAGTATCTTTCTTCTTGTGAAATTTTTTTATCAGATTATCCTTCAATCATTTCTATGTATTTATCAGCATCAACTGGATATATTCCCTTAAGAATCATATTTCAATCCTAAATTTCCTGGTGGCACATCAGTCCTCAAACACACATATATTACTTGGAATATATTCTTCACACTCATCTGTTATTTGGGAGGTCTTTAAAAACTGGGAAAAGAGTGCGCATATTGGATTTATCATTTTAATTATTTTTTGTGTAGATTTATGCCCTTGACTTATATGTATGAATCAGTGATTGTCGATGAAATGTTCGTTGCATCACCTCCACTTATTTGAAATTATATATTCAATGGCTTTATGTTCATAGTTTTTAATCATTAGTTGACATCAACATATTGTTTTTATAGAAATTAAAATTACATTTATTTTTCATTGTGAATTTAAATATTGGATAACACCAACATGTTATTGAAGGTATAAATTTATTTATTAGCCTTTTTCAGAGCATATTCCCTATATAAAAGTCATAAGATTAGAATCATAATAACATAAATCAATTCTGTTATGAATTAGAATCATTAATTGTCTTTGACATAACATGGTTAACCATTTTTAATTATATGTTAATCTATTGATAATAAATTGAACCTTGAGAAGAAATTTCCAATCTCGTTTCCAGTTATAGTAGTTCGAGATGAAATGGTGGGGAATTTTAGAATCAAAATAGGTGAATGTATCACAAACGGATGGTCAAAAATGATATAGACCCAAAAAAATAACCATGCATTCATTTTAAAATATTTTTTATTTAATACATTATAATTAAAAAATAATAAGAGTGTAACAAGGAAATATATGTTTAGTGACTTTTGATGAAAGTTAAAAAAATAATACTTTTTTTAAAAAAGTTGCAACCATTCCACTTTAAAGGAACCATACATAATAATCATCCAGATATATCATTTTTAGACTCATCCTCAAAGAATGGGTAATGAAATAAAAATAAATTATTATAGTAAAATATTCAATAATGTATGAAAGATCCATCATCAAGGAAGATTTTATTCTCAAATTTGAAAAATATTACTAAAAGGAAAATATCCTAACATCATGAGTGATAATCATAAGTCACGTCATATTCAATGTATATGGTATAATAACATAAATACCAAAGATATAATCAAAGAATAATAATAGTTATAATATTTATTATAATCATTTATCATAATCCTTGAATCATGTGATATTAAGATATACCAAAAAATTAATTTTAAATATAGAATATAAATTAGAATAGGGAAAAATTAACTTCATATATGACTCTAGCTATTCCCATTCTTTTGTGAAACTATAATGTACTGATGAATAATTACTATATGAGATTTAACTATTAATGAATCAATTCTATGGAAATATTGAATCAGACCCATCAATAATCCATAATTGTATATTCCATATAAAAATCAATGACATTCCACATCATAAAGAACTCATAGAAAAAAAATTGATTTCCTAAAAAACCCTTTTATGTAAAACGGGTTTCTGGAAATATAAAAATTCAAAAAATACACTTTTAATAATGATCCCATTGAAATAAAACAGTTAAATTAAAAATCAAAATGGAGATAATTCACATTTCATAAAAAATAGTTGGAAATAAAATTAATTTCATAAAACATCCTAATATTATAATGAATATCAATACTAAATCATTTGATAAAGAAGACTTGATGAAAAAAATAATAATAAATATATATATAGGGTTAAATTTCAAACATATATCTTAGAAAGGATAGGGTAAGGTAAGATGGTATAGAAGGGGTAATAGACCAGATTGAAAATAAAATGAACAAATATAATGATTAATTCAATTAATTATCATTATTAATTATTAATGTTAATTATTAGAAAAAAATATAAATAAAACAATGATGTATTTTCCTGTAGTTAAATCCAATGTGGTCCAAGACTATTGTTATATCCATCTACAAGGTGAGAGATATGTTTACACCAAAAAAAATTTATAGTGGGCTGGTGGTTACTTCAAATTATAGAATAATTTTCATATGGTGGGATAACTTATAGATTGACATTTTTATGGGGGTTTAAAATATTTACAACATATCATTAGACACTTGATTCACAACCTAAACAATCCACAACATAGATATAGTGAGTCACAAACCTGGGATATTATCATTTGAATTTGGTAGACACAACCCAAGGATGTGATGAAGAAATAATAATTTAGCCTATAAAAACGTAAATGGAAAAATAGAAATTTATTGTGAGAGATATGAAATAGTGTAATAGCCTCTTAAACTATAAAATAGAATATAGGAAATGAAATCACTAGTACTGGTTATTTATATATCTATTATAATGTCTTTCAAATGAAATTGGAGTCCAGGAAGAAGTAATTCAGCACTTGATACAATGTAAAGGTGCTAAAACAGAGTGTCACATGCTGTTCAAAATGAATAATGGGTTCGGATTTTCTTACACATTCTCTTTGAAAAAACAATGTTTTATATATTTAATACAATGTGTCATTATTTCCTACTAGATAGATATATATAAAGGTATATATATATAATAACTATATTGAAAATCATCACATCACTTCTTTTGAATTTTATAAAATAAACTGATTCAAGATATTTCCTATATATATCCACAAAAACTCACAGCATTGTTGCCTCTATTAAAATAAAATAAATCCTAATTAAAAAAACTTTAAAAAAAATTGGATACCTCTTCCAATAATATATCTTGAATAATAATAATATTGATTTATTTGAAAACATGAGTTTAAGTACAATAAATCCTCTATAAAACTAGTCATAATAGTTCCTGAAAACTTGTAGAATATCCCAAATATAAATGTAAATATTTCATATAAAATAACTTTTCATCAACTTATTTTTTTACAAAAATAGGTTGAAATTATTTATAAATTTTTTCATTTTAATATTTTCATGAAAAACATTTAAATCGATTCGATTATAATCCTTAGATTTATGGTAAATTTAACCTATAGAAAAAAAACCTCTGAAAATAATCTATATATATAAAATATTTCAATGATCACCATAAACCACAAAAAAATATAAGAAAACTTTGGTACAAAAATTAGAGTACATGGATGTAGAGTTTGCGAATATAGGGTACACTAAAGTCGTGTACATGAATGTTGGATTAAAAAAAACTAGGGTTCACTAATCATAGCGTTCACGAAATGTATGGTTGACTAAAATTAGGGTTCACCAAATGTAGGGTTCATAAAACGTGGGGTTTATCAAAATTATGGTTCACTAAACATAGGGGTCACCAAATGTAAGGTTCACAAAACAAATCATAGGTTTCATTAAAAAAGTTATATTGGCTAAATTATAAAATTAGGGAATTCAAACCATACTTCCCACTATTCTAATCAAATGGTTTCTGAACTATATTTTTCAATGTTTTGAATATAGGGTTACTGATCCAAACTTTTATATAAACAATAAAACATAACTTAAGAAACAACAATGAATTATGAATGAATATTAAAATTATATTCATAATTTATTTAATAAAATTAATTTTTAGAAAATCTTAATAACATTCCAATGAATCAATAATAGAATAAATTTGATATATACTACCCCTGAAATTTTAAAAAAAATAATTAATATCATTCTTGAAGAATTATTTCAATGAAACAATATTCCATAAATTTAGATAAAATAATGACCATCCACAAAATATTTTACGCATAAATTTAAATTAATTAAATCAATAAATACATATTTTATTTATATAAAATTAGTTTTAGAATGAATATTTTATATAAATTAATTTCATTAAATTAAATATAGTAACTTTTCAAAATGGTTGATTATATTGTTTCTAAAACAGTTGTAGAAACAACATTGAAATTTAAGAGTACCAAAAAATTAATCTTTGACAAACATAAATGCAAATAAAATTTAAATAAATATCTTATCTATATAATGATATAATTTCAACATAAAACTATTCATTGTATATTGATATATAATAAAAAAATTCAGAGATGATTTTATGTTTAAAACCGCAATGTCACTTAAATATCTTGAAACAACTTCAATAATTTTTTTGACTTTGGAATCAATTGAATTGAATTTATACATAAAAAAATGAATAGAAGATATTTTTTTTTATTTCTAAAAGAAATAATGAAATAAGATACATATAATATTTAATTAAATAACAAATAAATTCATTACCATATTAAATCATAAATGCATTTAAATTTTTTTATGAAAAAAAGAATGATGGTTTAAGTAATTATCAGAACTAAATCAAGATGGGAATGAAAAGGACCAACTAATAATATAACCGTTTTTTAATTACAAAACACTAATTCTCCACTAATTATTTCTACCCATTGTTTCTAAGGACAAAAAGTATGAGTTATAGATTATATTTAATAACTCAATATATTTACTCCTTTTATAAATAATTATAATTTCAAATTGTAATAGTAGGAATATTAAATATAGTAATAGAAATTTAAAATTCCAATATAATAATACCAAATTTTATTTTCTTCAAATAGTGTAATGTCTAAAGTATTTGTAAAAATATCTACTAGGTGATTTTTTGAAAGTATAAATTATAAATCAATATCCCCATTGTTCGGATGCTCCATAATAAAATGAAATCTATAATCGATATTATTTATTCTAGAATTCAATAATGGGTTTTTAGAAATTGAAATTTGAGAAATATTATCATAATAATTATTTTTTAATCAAGAATAAAACCAAAATCAATTATTCTTTTCCTAATACATAATCATTGAGAAAAACTACTAGATTTTGTGATATGCTCATCTTCTAAAATAGATATAGAAAGAGATAATTTTATATTGGAGTACTATAAAACTATCATTTTCCCAGAAAACGACTCATACATAATGATTTTTTTCTATCAATTATATAGACTCCAATATCATACTCACAATAAGATGTTATATCAAAAAAGTTATATTATGGATAAAATTAACCTATATCATCATATTTTTAACTTATCAAATTATTATTTTTATAGATTAATTATGAATTTATTTAGGATCTAATTGAAATCTAGCACATAAATAAATGATAAACCTTATATTGGGTCTAGACATAGTTAAATATTTTATGATACCTACTATGCCTATATAAAAATTAATATCAACATATTTACTAGATGCATCAACATTTAATTTAAAATTTTTACCCATATTTTTTTCATAGATTTATAGTAATAAATACCAAATATAGTAACCTAATATTTAAAAAAAATTATTTATTAAAAAAAATTCTATTATTCCATTATGAAACATGAATTCCATGAAATAATTTTAATTCTAACATTATGATCACTTCATTCTTTAAAGACATCAATGTTGAAAAATAATTACATTCTATTTCAGAAGATTGTTGATCTCATCAAAAAAATTTGTTAAATTACAATAACATAATAATTTATTTCAATAAAAAGTTCTGTATGTGGATTTCATTTCCTAATATCATTATTTAAAGAAAAAAAATAAAATATACCATGGATTATGTGCTTGATTGATACCATATAAATCAATAGATAATTTAAAAACATTGTGAGGAAATATTTCATTTTCAGAGAGATTTTTTTGACATATGTAAAAATATTCAAATATTCAAACCAATTATGAAATAACATTTTATATCCATTTGATATAATATAAAATCCTAAAAAATGATTTTCAATAAATTTATAATATCCTCTAACATATAAATAGGTGTAAATATTTATTTTAAGTATGTATCATTCTATTGAGTGTTTCATTGAGCAATTTATCTGGAATTGTTTTTAAAAAACAATAAAGATTCATCCAACTTATTTGAAAATATCCACAAAGTTCTAATAGCCTGATTATCCTTAATAAATTCTACTAGTGTCCAAGTATTATTTCAAAAAACCCAATTTATTTCATATTCTATAAAAACTAGTTGGCATTTAACATTCTGAAGATCATTAATATTAATAGGAGAAAACTCAAAATCAAAAATATAATTGAAATAAAAAAGTAAATAATTGTTTCTAGTTTTTTTAATATAATCTATATTGACAATAACATTTTAAACGTGATTATAATTATGAATCATCCATGATCATGGAACTTAATGATAATGATTCAAATCCCCCTACAATTTTTCATCTTTATAATATGGTTTTATAAATCAAAATTAATATCTCAAAACTCATCATCGATAAAATTAGGATAATAACTTATTTTAACATTATTTTCTTCAAACATGAAATGCATTGATTTTTAAATAAAAATTTATTATTTATAAACTCTATAAAGTTTACTACTTTTTTAATATCCATGAAAAATTCCTTGATCACTTATAGCATCAAATTTACCTAACGTTTCCATTGAATTTAAAATAAAAACTTTAAATACAAAAATTTTAATGTAAACAACTATATGCATCTTATTTTAAATAATTTATATAGATTATTCTCCATATAAAGGTATAAAAATAATTCTATTAGAAAAATTACATGTAGAAAAAACGTAATCATCCGAAAAATATCTAGGTATATTATATTCATGTATCACAGTTCAATCCATTTTAATAGGAGTTATATTTTTCCCTTATATAACACCATTTAGTGGTGGTGTTCTATAAGAAGTGAAATTACGAAAATTAACATGTTTTACATATATTTTCAAAATCTAAATAAACAAATTCACCTCCTTTATCACAATTAATAAAAACAATCATACAACATTTTCTATTTTGAACTAAATTATAAATAATTCGTAAATGTATGTAAATTTTCATTTTTATGACTATGAAATTATACAAATGTAATTATACTATAATCATCAACAATAAATAAATTCTATTTATTTCACCATGACATGAAATTTGAGTGGGTGAAAATAAATAAATGTGTACTAAAATTAATGACATATTAATACACATATGATTTATAGGTCTAATATAAATGTTATATCGCATCCATTTCATGTAGCCGTCACATCAATGAAGATGTTATATCTTCTAGGATGGCAGTTGTAACACATTATCATATTTTTAGACAATTTTTATCATTCATAAATTAACATGATGTAAACAATTATGCCAAATGATATTTTCATTATATAAATCATTTAAACAACTAACATTTTGAGCACTTATTTCATCAAAATCAAGAGTATATTTATGTTTTCTATTGGCATAAAATTATAAAGAATAATATATAAAAACTAAATGTAAATAATTTTGACATTTAACATATATTCCATCATCATACAATTGTGATATTATAATTAAATTATGATCTAAACCTTCGACATATAAAAAAAATGAAATTACAACATTACCAAAAACATTTACTATGCCATTGGAGTTTTCTTTAAAAGTAATAGTGCTCACAAATTTTTTTATGAAAGTGGTTAACATTGATGGGAATTCAGTCATATTCCTAGATCATCCAATATACATGTACCATATTTCATTATTGACACATACATATAAGTTTTCCTTAAAAATCAATTACATGTCAATTTTGGTACCCAATCTACTTTGGGTCTAATAAAATTATTAAAATATTTTGGCACATGTATAGAATTAAAAGATGAATTGTAAGGTACTCTAGATAATAATGATTTAAAAATATTTGTTTTTATAAATCCCAAGGTTTTTTTTTCATTTATATGTTAAAATACATTTTCATAGTAACCTTTCACAGAACATTTAAAACAACTATTAGTAGAAGTACTTCCATTGTTACTATTAAAAAAATAAGTTTTAACCATTGGAGATAATATTCTATCATAGCCAAAACCATATTTATTTTTAATAATTATAGTCAAAAAAACATGTCATGATATTTTTCACATCCTTTAATAAAAGAAGATAAATTTTTTTAAGACATTCCACACCCTTTTTCAAATCTTCATTAAAATTGTTAGTTGTTTGAAAATTATAAAAAAAATTTGATTGTCTTGGAGAAGTATGGATTCGTTATTTTTTATTTTATTGTAAAATAACTCCATATTTAGAAATAATTATCTCAATATATTCTATATTAGTATTATTTATATCAAAATCATTATAAATATATTTCATAATCCTTAAATATCATAATTTAATTCAAAACCATTTGAGTTTTAGAAACATATTCATAATTAAAACATCATGAATAAAAACTAGAATTAAGAACATTATCTAGTGATTTAGTGAAGAATAATTTAGCCTATTCATTTTCATTTCTAGATTGTTAACTTGAATCAGATTATACCGTACAACTCCAATAGGTGGTCAATTCATTTTTGACGTTCTTATTTTATTTATCATTATTATTCACTTTTGGCCAACAATGAATAATTTGAACATTATTCTAGCACTGATAATGGTTTAAACCTTATTAATTTTAATTCATTCAACCTATCTTATCTCCATTATATTTCTATTTTTAGGGTTTTATTCAAAATTGGGTTTTGAATACATTTTTTTTCTTTCATTTTAGACTTAATTAGAAATCATGCCCATGTCTTCCTTTTAAATATCTTGTAGATTAGAATAACAAGAGCCAGTGGAATCAATTTTTTTAGATTTGAAAATTATACCTTTTGATTTTTTTGTCTCCTCAGTACACATGTTCTGCTGTTCCAGTTCATAATTTAGTAGTGATTCAATCAATTAATCTAGGGTGTACTATTTCATGTTCAATATTTCAACAATGGAATAATTCAAGAAATTCCATTTCATTTTTATGTCACAAAGGAATCATTCAACTAGTACTAGTTTTTCCAGCGCTTATCTAAGTGAATTCATTCTATTCTTAATGATTTTTAATATATGGAACATTTTGTTTAAAATTTCATCTACACATATATTGATGTCCTGGTACACAACTCGAATCATTCCATGCATGATTCTCATTTATTTATTAGAAGAAATTTTTTTGAATTCATGAATCTTCTATATATCACGAGCTAACTTACCAGAAGACAAGTGAATAAAAAACTTCTATTAATACTATAATAAAAAATATTAACCACTTTTTAATATAAAAAATATCATGTAGAATAATTTAATGTATGTGTTCCTCGGTCATCATCAGGATGAGTATACTATTTTAATGTTATAGACTAGTTCTCATTACTCAACTATTTGAGGTATAACTCTATTCAAGATCATCACATGTTGTAATCATTATCATTAATTTAAGGATTATTTATAAGAATCCAAGAATAATTTTGGTCCATACATTCCAAATTATATCATTTATTCCTTGGACTATGAGGCTGAAAAATAGGCTTGTACAATTAAATTTAAAAAATTACTATATATATGAATTGGATTATTTTGAATGAAATAACCTATGATACCATTTTTTGATACTATGAATGTAAATGAAAATGATAAACTATTCATAAGAAGATTATCCATTGATACCGATTTCTAGGTTGGATATGGTAATAGTAGATGGTCTAGTGTGGGTGGATAAAAATATATAAAAAAATAATCAAATTATTTAATTAATTAGAAAATTTTAATACTAAGGTTAATTAGCAGTGAAAAAAGTATAGATAAAAATGTAGTGTTTATAATAGTTCATTCCAGTGTGGGTGTAATATACTCGTATACTCTTATTCTTGATGAAAAATATATCTTCACTAGAAATTATTTTTGAGGGGGGTTTATAACACGATTATGAATCCTTTTCTATTGTCGGGAAAAACATGACACTCTCTTTTTTATGTGGAGTTAAAACCTCTTGAAACATGAAATTATGAATTGGGAATCACAACCCAAACAATACAGACGTTAGATATAGGTTGTCTCAACCCTTAGATACTGAGTTTAGAGTCCAAAAATCATAACCCATTGAAGATATTAAGAAATAATTCTTTTTTTGTCTAAAATAATGAACAAAAAAATAGAAAGTGCTTATAAGAGATGATAAATATTGTTGAAAACTAAAAAACCAAAATAGAGAAGAAAAATAATGAAATCACTATTACTAGTTCCAATGAATTGGATTAAAATTCTCTGTAAAGGAAATATTATTTTAATTAGTAATAATTCATCACTAGGGAGAACGTGGAGGTTCTGAAACATAGTGTCTTATGATGTTGCGAACGTAGAGAAGGTTCAATGTACACAACAAATTCTCATTGAAAAATAGGTTATTGAATATGTAAATATGTGTATCATTATTCAATTCAATATATATATATAGAATAAATACCAATAAAAATTATTTCCCCTCTCTATTTAGATATTAAAAATAAATTGGGTCAAAAGAATTCAAAAATACCCCCACCTAAAATCATTACATTGTTGCATAATTTTTCCAGTATAATAAATCTAATATTACGAAATAAAAAATTGAATATATCATCCAATATTATCTAGAAAATAATAATAGGGTTTAATTATTTTAAAAAATTATTATAAATCCATTCAAACATATTTATTGTTACACAAAATAGTTCATAAAAACTAGGTGCATAACCCAAAAATATATTCATATATTTGAATTTAAATAATCTTGTATCCTTTAATTTTATTAAAAATATTTCTGTAATAATTTATTAATTTTTCTATTTAAATATTTTATAATAGTGATCAAAATATTATCAATCACAATACTTGAGAAAATGTGAAATATCCAGTAACAAAAATCCTCTAAAAATAATCCATATATATATATTTAATAGATCAATGATCAACATAAAATCACAATGAAATGGTAGAAAAGTAGGGCACAAGATGTAGGGTACATAAAACAAGGGTACAATAATGTAGGGTACACTAATTTAGGGTTTAACTAATGTATTTTTAAACAATTGTATTGTTCACCGAATGTAGGGTTCACTGAAAGGAGGGTTCACGAAATATATGGTTTACATTACATAATGTTGACCATACGTAGGGTTCACCAAACATATGGTTCTCCAAACGTAGGATTGACCAAACATAGATTATGGTTCATTATAAAAGTATTATACTTTTTTTACATATATAGGGGTTATGAATAATTATTTTCACTATCCTGAATATGAGGTTTTTGAACCATAAGTTTCACTCTTTTAAATGTCAGGTTTCGGAATCATATTTTTATAAAAACTGGAGAGTATACATTAAAATATATCAATGAAATATTACAGTAATAATACCAGATTAATAAATTGTTTAAAAGATATTATATTTATAAAATATTATTATATTTCAAATGAATTAGGAACCTCATACATTTGACTTATATTGCTCCAATAATTATCCAATATAAAAGAAAAAAATTTCATGAAAAACTACATTTGTGAAACAACATTAGAAAAATTAATAAAATAGAATAATGATACGAAGTTAATTTTTAGACTTTAATGTATTCTAATGAAATAAGTATAAACATGTTTATTTCAATAGAATAATGTTTTGTGAGAATATTATATCTATAGAACATGAATTAAATTGAATAAAGTATCTTTTCAAATTAATAAACCATTGAGTTTCTAAAATTGTTGTAGTAACATTCTTGAATTTATAGAGTACATAAATAGCCTTTCTAGACTAACATGAAAACTAATAATGTTTGGAAAAATATATTATATATCTATATTTTTATGGATCAAAAAAATCCATTAAATATATGTTTATATATTATCAGAATTCACAGATGACTTTATGATTAAATCTATAATGTCAATTGAACAACTTATTACACCTTCACTAAATTTTTGTTCTATCTAAATGACTGAATTTACATTTTAAATATGTAACAACCCAAGATTTTATGAGAATTATTCTTTTTAATTTCATTGATGTCGTTTTTTGTACGCTACACCAGGATTATCTTGCGCTATACGCAACACCGTATAAGCTTGCAGTATACGCAACACTATTATTAGATCGTGTTACACACAATTTCAAGTTTGTTTGATAGTAGTTATTATACGCAACATTGATTGTATATATATATCTATATATATATATATTCAATGTATAAAATAAATATGGTTGGATTCTGTTAAACGCAACAACAAAGGAGTCTTGTACTACACGCAACCCTGACTTGGCTTACATTACACGCAATCGCAACCTTACACGATAGCGTGTGTTGTATGCAATACTGTTTTTCACTAAACAACGATATATGGTTACAATATTTTTATAAACTATCCATTATGAATATTAGAAAATAAATTTTGAATTTTATGAAATTATAATTCATCTTAAACATTTTTTAGAACATTGTATGAGAACAAAATAAATTTTTCAGGTAAAATAAGTATTTTTCAAAAAAGTCATTTTTGCCAACTTTTGATGGAACACCCATTTTAAATATAATTTTTGACAATTTTATAAGTTAAATTTTACAATATAAACTTCTTATTTTAAATCAGTATATAAAAATTTACATTGGATAAAGTATTGATATTTTTCTGAAAACTTTCATATTTTAATAAATAGTAAAAACACGCTATATTTTAATTAAAAAAAACTTTTTTCATTATAAAATTTATATTGTTAAATTATAATATTTAATGGTATTAAAGTATAAATAGAATATATTTTTATAGTTTAATATAATGAATGTTATTATCATTGATTTTACATTGAATTTATATGTAAAATCATTTCAATCTTTTGCAATGTTTTAACTTTTAAAACACGTTTTCTTAACAATGGGATTAATTTTAAATTAATTTCTGCAACTTTTGTGTATTTAATTTAGAAAAATTTATTCCATATTGGGAATCATTGGGTCCAAATTATGTTAATAGGATACTTTTTATTTTTGGGCATTATGAATAGTAACTAGGGTAAATTATATTTACCATCGTAAAAGGTAAATCAGGTAATTAAGGGTAAAATTAATATTATAAAATTACCTTAACACTTGAATTAACATAATTGGATGCTATATTTTATCCTAAGGCATATTTGGGTCGAAATGGAATCCATTGGAACCCACTTGGAGTTGATTAAGACCTTTAGTTTATTTTATTTAATGGAATGTGAAATATGTCTCACTCAACTTTAATAATTAAAGTATTTTTGATATAAGTTTATACATAATATAAATTCTATTATAAATACTCATTTGAAATATATATTTTTTTTCTTTATCATGGTAATTTATTTATTATTTTTAAGAGATTCAATTTCCTTAATATCTTATACATTAATGATTCAGAAATTATTTATTTAATGAAAAATAAGTACTATAGTTGTTATTGAAATAATAATACCCATTATAAGGCTCACAAACATGAAAAAACATATTGGTACTATATATATACACCATAAGCATCAAATGACTGAATATATGACCGTTTGGTGTCTTATAAAAGTGATTTTGACTCTTATATTATTTTATTTTAAATGATGTCAATGTTTTCACCATCATAATTTAATAAATATAGAATTTTAAAAGATGGGTGTTTTAGAATATAAATCTGAATAAAAGTATTATTATGAAATCTATAAGATTTATCTTCATCCTAATGTTTTATTTTTAAATTTTATGCAACAAATAAATATATTTAATAATTATACAGAATTGTTGTAGAAATTATTTTATTAAGAGAAGTATCAAATAAATGGTTTACAAATAGTATAATTAATATTATATAAACTATTTAATGTGCTCCACTAATTTTCTAGACGCATAAGACATGTTAGTAACCTATTAAATAATTTAGTTCGAATATATCCTCTGTGTGTATTTTATTTTAATTCAAATAAATGAATAGTGTCAAAATTGACACTATTGTTATTTTATAAAAATAACATATTATTAAATTTGTAAAAAAATCACAAAAATATTTAAAATTTATAAATTTAAATTTATATGGTCTAAAATGTTATAAAGTATCATGTTATGGGAAATTAACAACACAAAAGTTATTATTTATAACTATTTAAAATTTATAATTTTATCACCACAAATAAAATTAAATAGATTAAATAAGGATAAATCAAAATGATAAGGTTTAAGATAAGATCAAAACATGTCTAAATTTGATTGGTTGATGATATTACAACCCTATCTTATCTAATATTTGAATTTATATATTTTTGGAGGTTTTTATGTGGGTTTTGAATTTATATTAAACTAATATTTTTGAGGATTCCAAAGGTGCCCCACCCTATCCTTATAAAAGGGCACCTCCTCCCTCTTATCATTACACTACTTTGAGCCTTAAAGCTTGAAAACCCACTAACCATTTACCTTATCAAATTACCTAGAAATATTCTAGAGGTCTTGGTATTCTGCAAAGACCAATTTTAGTGCCCAAAGTGGAGGTTTCAAAGAGGCGTGTCGAAGAAGAGGTAATATCCATTACTGATTTTTTCAAATTTATATATTCTTCTACTTCCTATTCATTAGTTGCTTCATTATGAAGTAACAAAATCAGTATCAATCTTGTAAAGATATGTTATTATAAATATGAAACAACCTTATTCCACCTTCTATTCTTTGTACGGAAAACGAAATCACCGCCTATGCGTACGTATGGAATAATGTCTCCATGCCATAGTGTAATCTGTTTTCCAACCCCACCATACTTGGAAGGGTATAATAGTGTAAATAATAACAATATTTTATTATCGTAAATTAATATTGATTATGAAATAGTATACATACACTTCAATACAAGTCCATGATTATTGGAATGATATCATCGCTCGTGCGTACGTACGGACTATCATCTCAATGAACGCGATACGATTCATTATTCATGTTAACCATTCATGAATAATTATAAAGTATATATAATGAATAATAATGAAATATATGATTTAATAATTCTAATGGATATATATATATATATATATATGTATGTCATCTATTTAATTCCATTAAATTCAATAAGGAAACGAAAACAACGTTCAAGCGTACGTACGACCTGCCGTCTCCATGAATGGTGTATTTGATTCCATTAATAAATCTATCATATATATGTATATATTGAATATTTATTATATATAAATCATTTTTTACATTCTTAAATCAATTAAATCAGGATATACGTAATAATATTATGAACAAAAAGTCGAAACACATACAATAAATGAAACGATTTTACCAAAATCTCTGATTTTACCTCGAATATACAAAAAAACAGGTAATATAAAGTCATAATTAAACCATATATGACATCATAACAATGAATAGGATTCTTTAATAAGTAAATGACATTTTATAAATCATTATACAGGAGGTTCAGATACATATGAAGCATATTGGACATATGGTAAGGGATAACTATTCCAATCTCGTTCTTATCCAAGATTGTTTATACGTAAGTATTTACTAGGGTTATATTTATCATCCATTTCCAAGTTTTATCAAAATGTTTTCATGAATGTTTAAAGTCATTTATATGCATTTTTCAATTTTACTACACGGTATGTTATGATTCTTTTTTTCGTTTACCATATAGGGTACTTTTTGACTTTTCTGGAAAAAGTACGAGAAGAATGTTTTTTAACTTCTACGGCGTAAACAGATTTTTATGTTTTCATAATGCCTTATTTTAATAATGTTTACTCTAAAAAATTTCATGGTTATTTTCAATAAAATACTTTTCTTTTAAAATTTCATGAAATTTTGTGAAAAGAAAATGATTTTTAAGAAGAACGGATATTTTCCTCAAGAATTCTTTTCAAGTGTTTGATCAAAACCATTTTCCATCCAAGATGATATTATTTCATATGGATATATTTCAAGTATAATATCATTATTATTTACATGGATTAACTTTTCTAATGATTAAATGATATCCATTTGTTTTATATGGATTATATTATGATGAGATGATGTTTATGAAACCCATTTTTATTCGTTGGGTTATGATGAATGATTTATGTTTATATTGTGGCACACGTACGAATGATTTCATTATGAGATGGGTGATACCTATATCACCTTCCAATGCATTGGGTAAATATTTATTTCTCATGAGATAGAAATGGATGGAAGTGTAATTTAATCTGGTTCAGTGATATAGGACTAGAACTAGGAGTGAACTCGATTCAGAAAGAGACTTTGTCCACTAAGTTGGTCTTGGCAGCAATTCCTTGGCTTCTATTGAAATCATAACATGTGCTTAATGGTTGCCACAATTACATGCTTTATTCCCTTGATAATTTGTCATGATTGATGATCCATTATGATATATGCCCTACATACTTCCATGATTTATGTCTTTTCTCAAGATTTTGATGTTTAGATTTTATGTTCATGTTTTTGCATTCAAATGTTTATGGATTGTTTTATGTTCTCTATTTTTACCCTTACTGAGAATTTGAGCTCACCCTTTTTATGATTTATTTTCCCTAGGATATAAAAAAATGATTTAGTAAAGAAAACCAAAAGGGGAATATCTTTATGGGAGATGTTGAAGATCTTTCATCATGATTAGAATATTACGTTCTGAGTTTCCTAAGACTCTAAACTAATATGATCTTTGGGCGTCTGTTTCTGTCATGCATTAAGTATTCCACAAAAGTAATGTAATGTCCATGTTCATCAAACTATGGGTCTCTATAGTTGGAATCATAGCGAAGGTTTAGTTATCCTTAGGAAACTAGGATGCTAAAACTTTAGTGAAATCCCTAGAGATATTTCTAAGGTATGTCTAGGGATGTCCATAAGGATAAGTATACGTATAGGTTATAGTCCCAGAATTATGGTAACGATCTTATAATTTAACCTAAGATGTTAGATATTGATGGTAATCCCCCTTGATTATGATTTTTTCCTTTGAAACTATTCTGTTTGAGTTTTAGAATATGGTTGGAAATAGGAAGATTCATAATAATAGAGGATATGATGGACTATGGAATGATATTCTTCTTGAGCAACCAAATGAAACGAGATTTGGAAGTCCAGATATCATTATTATGCTAAATCAGAAATCTCATAATATGATCAATAATCTCAAATTTGGTAAGTTTCTCGACTCATCTAATAAGAGAAAGATGGAGTTTCATGATGATCATAGAGGAAAGAAAGTTCAATTTTTCTCATGTAAATCATTTGGGAAGTGGCATCAAGGAGAATGTTTCTAAGGAACTGGAAGTTGCTTTATGTGTAGAAAAGAAGGGCACAAATGCAGTATGTTTGAAGGAAAAGGTTCAGATAACACCATATAGAAGGATAATGGTATTGGTACGACATAAAAAATGATTAGATCTTTTAAATGTGGAATGTAGGGGAATTATTCAAACCAATTCCCTAAGGGAAAATCTCATGAAGAGAATCAGCTTGGTCATATGGGTAGTATTTATGTGGATGATGATGAGGAGACTACAAATGATATATGAGATGAAAGAAGTGTTGATGCTTGGTCAATGGTTTAAGAAGGTAATGGAATGATATATGTTTATCAAGAGTTATATTGTATAGTTATTCAGATATTTTTGGAAAGAAGATGATATGGGCATAATGAATGGATAAAGAGAAAATAATATGTTTGATAGTATTCATGATCTCATGATTGACATAAGGACTATGTGATATCATGGTTTGAGTATATAGAATTTTTGGGATTTTGGTATGTGGATTGAGTTAACTTTTAACATCATTCATGTTTTCACTAAGGTTCAATGTGTATTTATTTTTCAATAGAATACATGATTAATGAATTCACATGTTTGGAATGTGACCAACTAGATATATCGTATGATAAATGATGGTATTCACGTTCTTGTTGTGTGACCTTTCATGTAATAGTTATCTTTATACTATGAGATTGGACAGAATAATTTTGGATAATCCTAAAGATTGGAACAAATTAATTTAGATATAAGGTAGTATTGTTTAAGTCTATAACATTTGTTATTTTATAATAGTATAGTTTTAAGAAAAGGGAAACCCATAGGACGGGCGACAACCCGTTGCGTCGGACAAGGATGCGGGAATCGAACCCACAACAGAAGTGCGATAGGCCTTTATCACCTATCACTGGCCTACAGGAAGTCCATGGTTAGTTGAAACTAGTATTATTAAGCGCTATGATAAATTAAATATAAGTCCATTTTAGTAACCATATACGATTAATCTCAGCATAGATGGACTTATGTATATTTAATAAATTGTGAAAAAATTTGTGATAGAAATAGATGGAATGACCTATCATTCTATCACATGATCTGCTAACACTTCATAAAAGAAAAATTCAACTTCATTTCTTTAAGAGATGAAGTGGAAAAATACAAGGCACAAACAATAGTGAGATTTTACCAAAATCAAGTAATTATTTCTTCTAATTCAAAATTTTCAACTTTAGGGAAATGATATTGAAAACCAAAAATGTTGTCATAATGCTCTCATATACAATGAATCAGATGGTACCTTAGATCATCAGAAATTTATAGATTTGTGATTATTGGATTTTTCATAGCCATGTTCTCTACCACTCTCCATCAGAACATGATGGTTTGATTTCGCTTCCATATCCATATTTTCAATTATGTTCTCCTATGTAGAAACCTAGTTAATAGTTAATCTGGGTAACTGTTATGTTTCATACTTTAGTTTTTAAAGTTATGTTTTGGTATTCCATTTTACAATGTGGGTTTCAATTAAAGAAACTTTCAAGTATAAAACCAATTATAACCCCGACGAATTTCGAGGGAGAAATTAATTTTAAGGGGGGTAGAATGTAACAACCCGAGATTTTATGAGAATTATTCTTTTTAATTTCTTTTAATTATATTTTTGTACACTACACCAAGATTATCTTGTGCTATACGCAACACCGTATTATCTTACAGTATACGAAACACTATTCTTGGATCGTGTTACAAACAATTTTAAGTTCTTTTGATTGTAGTTATTCTACGAATCATTGAGTGTATATATATATAGATATTCACTATATAAATGAAATATGGTTTGATTTTGTTATACACAACAGCAAAGGAGTCTTGCACTACATGCAACCCAGACTTGGCTTACATTACATGCAATCACGACCTTCCACGATAGCGTGTGTTGTACACAATACTGAGTTTTACTAAACAAAGAGATATGGTTATAATATTATTATAAACCAGACGTTATGAATAGTAGTAAATACATTTTTAATTCTATGATATTATAATTCATCTTACACATTTTATAGAACATGGTATGAGAAAAAAATAAAATTTTCGGGTAAAATAAGTATTTTTCAAAAAATACAGTTTTGCCACCTTTTGATGGCACAACCATTTTAAATATAATTTTTTAAAATTTTAGAAGTTAAATTTTACAAAATAATCTTCTTCCTTTGAATCGAGATATAAAAATTTACATTGGATAAAGTTTTTATATTTTTCTGATATCTTTCATATTTTAATAAATAGTAAAAACACTCTATATTTTAATTAAAAACAACTTTTTTCATTATAATAATATATATGGTTAAATTTTTATATTAAATGGTTTTAAAGTATAAATAGAATATATTATTACCATTTAATATAATGTATGTCATTATCATTGATTTTACATTGAATTCATAGGTAAAATCATTTCAATCTTTTGCAATGTTTTAACTTTCAAAACTCAATTTCTTAACAACGGGATTACTTTTAAATTAATGTATTCAACTTTTGTGTATTGAATTTAGAAAAATGGATTCCATAATTAGAATCAGTGGGTCAAAGTTATGTTAACAAGCTACTTTTTTATTTTTGTGCATTCTGAATAGTAACTACGATAAATTTTATTTACCATAGTAAAAGGTAAATTGGGTAATTAAGGGTAACAATAATATTATACAATTACAATAACACTTGTTTTAATATAACTTTATGCTTATATTTAGTACTAAGGAATATTTGGGTCGAAATGGAATCCATTGGAACCCACTTGGTGGTGATTAAGACCTTTAGATTATTTTATTTAAAGGAAAGTGAAATATGTCTCACTCAACTTTAATAATTAATGTATTTTTAATATAAGTATATACATAATATAAATTCGGTTATAAATACTCATTTGAAATATATAATGTTTTTATTTATCATGGAAATTTATTTATAATTTTTAAGATATATTAATTACCTTAATAGCTTATACATTAATGATGCAAATATTAATTATTTAGTGAAAAATAAGTAATATGGTTTTTATTGAAATAATAATACCAATTAAAAGGCTCAGAAACCTGAACAAAACTTATTGGTAGTGTATATATACACCATAATCATCCAATGAGCGAATATGTGACCTTTTGAGTCTTATGAAAGTGATTATGACACTTATATTATTTTATTTTAAATGATGTCAAAGTTGTCATCGTCATAATTTAATAAATATAACATTTTAAAAGTTTGGTGTTTTATAATATAAATCTGACTAAAAGTATTATTATGAAATATATATGATTTATCTTTATCTTAGTATTTTATTTTTAATTTTTATGCAACAAATAAGTATATTTAATAATTATAATAAAATGTTGTAGAAATTATTTTATTTAGAGAAGTATCAAATAAATGGTTTTACAAATAGTAAAATAAATATTATATAAACTATTTAATGTTATCCACTAATTTTATATAAGAATATGACATGTTTGGAACCTATTTAATATTTTAGTTCGAATATATCCTCTGTGTGGATTTTATTTAAATTCAAATAAATGAATAGTTTCAAAATTGTCACTATTTTTATTTTATAAACAGAACAAATTATTAAATTGTTTAAAAATCACAATAATATTTAAAAATTATAAATTAAAATTGATATAATCAACAATTTCAGAAAGTATCCAATTATGGAAAATTAACAACACATAAGTGATTATTTATAACCATTTATAATTTATAATTTTATTACCACAAATAAAATTAAATATATTAAATAAGGATAAATCAAAATGATAAGGATTAATGTAAGAACAAGACGTGTCTAAATTTGATCGGTTGATTATATTAAAACCCTATCTCATATAAACTTCGAATTGAGTCATTTTTGGAGGTTTTTATGTGGTTTTTGAATTTATATTAAACTAATATTTTTGAGGATTCCAAAGGTGCCCCTCTACTCCCTTATAAAAGGGCACCTCCTCCCTCTCATATTTACACAACTTTGATCTTTAAATCTCATCCAAACCTTGCTAATTTTACTTATCAACATCCCTATAAATATTCTAGAGGTCTTGGAATTCTTCAGACACAAATTGTAGTGCCCTAAAAGGAGGTTTTATAGAGGCGTGTCGAAGAAGAGGTAATATCCATTACAATTTCTTTCAAATTTATTTCATCTTCTACTTCCTATTATTTAGTTATTTCATTATGAAGTAATAACATCAGTATCACTAAGATACTGATATTTTATTATATATATGGAACAACCCTATTCCACCTCTTATCCATCCTACGAAAAATGAAATCACCGCACGTGCGTACGTACGGAATACAGTCTCCACGCCGTGGTGTAATCTGTTTTCCACAACAACCTTACTTGGGTGGGAATAATGGTGTAAGGAATAACTATATGTTATTACTGTAAAGTGATATTGATTATGAAATAGTATACATACACTTCAATATAATTCCACGATCATTGGAATGATATCATCGCTCGTGCGTACTTACGGACTACCGTCTCCATGAACTCGATAAGATTCATTCTTCTTGTTAACCATTCATGAATGATTATAAAGTATATATAATAAATAATAATTAAATATATGAAATAATAATTCTACTAGATATATATATATATATATATATATGTGTATTTCATCTATTTAATTCCATTCAATTCAACAAGGAAACAAAAACACCATTCATGCATATGTACGACCTACCGTCTCTATAAACAATATATATCATTCCATTTATGAATCTACCATATATATGTATATGATAAATATTTATTATATATAAATCATGTTTTAAATTCCGAAATTAATTAAATCAGAATATAATTAATAATATTAAGAATTACAAGTCGAAGCACGTACAATAAATGAAACGATTTTACCCAAATTGCTGCTTTTACATCGAATTTACAAAAGAATGGGTAATATAAAGTCATAAGTAAACCATATATGATATCATAACAATGAATATGATTCCATAATAAGTCAATGAAATTATATAAATCATTATATAGAAGGTTCAGATACATATGAAGCATATCAGACATAAGGTAAGGGATAACTTTTCCAATCTCGTTCTTATCCGAGATTGTTTATACGTATGTATTTACTAGGGTTATATTTATCAACCATGTAAATGTTTTATAGAAATATTATCATGTATTTTTAAAATAATTTTTAACCAATTTTTACTTTTACTACATTCTATGTAAGGAATCCTTTTTTTGTTTACCATACGAGGTACTTTTTTACTTTTCCGGCAAAAGTACGAGAAGAATGTTTTTTTAACTTATACGGAATGAATGGATTATTACGGTTTCATAACGCCTTATTTTCCTGAATTTTACTCTACAAGATTTCATGGATATTTTCAATAAATCATTTTATTTTAAAATTGCATGCCATTTTCTTATATGAAAATGATTTTTAAGAAGAAAGGATATTTTCCTCAAGGATTTTTTTTTCAAGTGTTTTATCAAAACCATTTTCAATCTAAGAGGACATTATTTCATATGTGTATTTTAAAGTATAATATCTCTATGATTTACATGGTTTATCTTTTGTTATGATGAAATTATATCCATTTGTTTTATATGGATTATGTTATGATGGGATGATGTTTATGAAACCCATTTTTATTTGTTGGGTTATGATGAATGATTTATGATTATGTTGTGGCACACGTACGAATGATTTCATTATGATATCGGTGGGCCCTATATCTCCCTCCATTGCATTGGGTAAATATTTATATCTCATTAGATATAAATGGATGGAAATGTAAGTTAATCTAGTTTAGTGATACAGGACTGGAACGAGGAGTGAACTGGATTCAGAAAGGGACTTTGTCCACTAAGATGGTCTTGGTAGAAATGTCTTGGCTTCTATGGAAATCATAACATGTGATTAATGGTTTCCACAATTACATGATTTATTCCCTTGATATTTTATCATTATTGATGATCCATTATGATATATTCCTTACTTCCAAGATTTATGTCTTTTCTCAATATTTTCATGTTTAGATTTTATGTTCTTGTTTTTTAATTCAAATGCTTATGGATTGTTTTATGTTCTCTATGTTTACACTTACTCAGCATATCAGCTCACCCTTTTCATGTTTTCATTTCCCCAGGATATAATGAAAGGATTAAGGTATGAAAACCAAAAGGGTAAGATCTTTATGGGATATTTTTTACGACCTTTCACCATGATTATAAGATTACGTTCCGAGTTTCCAAAGATACTAAACTAATACGATCATTGGGAGTCAGTTTTTGTCATGTATTAAGTATTCAGTAAAAGTAATGTAATGTACATTTACGTCAATCTATGTGTCTCTACAAAATAAATATAAGAAATGATAGTATTATTGTTATATTTCCAACAAAAACACACAACATAAATAAATATATCAATATTGGGTTATATATCATATAAATACATGGACATATTAAATCTAAAATAACTAAAATTTTTTACTACAAAACAATGAAGGATGGGATGATTTATTGATCAAAACTATATCATGTTGAGAATGGAAAGAATCAAATAAAAAATAACTCCATTGGTAGTTGAAAATATTCTGTATAATGAGGAAAATGATATGCAAATTATGAAAATTTAATTATTAATAAAATATTACATTCATCAATGTTAAATTTTTAATTATGAATATTTTTAAAGAAGTGATCACATAAATTAAAAAGGGTAAAAGGAAAAAATTAATGGAAATAGATAGGGATGAAATAACATTTTCACAAAAATTTGTATAGAGAACATAAACCATCCAAAAATTTAATGGAATAATGATAAATAATAAGAAAATATAGAACATAATAAAAATAATTTCAATTAACATGTCCTTTAATATTATCCCTAAAATCCATGAATATATCTTCAAATCCTATATCATAAATATAAATATCTACATTAACTATTTTATATTCCTATTAATATAATTTTTCATGTATAGTATAAATTATTAACAAATCAATTTGTTTATTATATTGTAATAGTATCTATTCAACACTGTGTTTTAGTAATCTTAAAATATTTTAACATGGTTCATAAAATAGTTAAAATTTATCACTCTTCTGAAAAAATTCCTCATATAAAAACAATAATGGATCCATAATTAAATTTTATTAATAATTATAATGTTAAAATAGCATCAAATGTGTGTTTTCGTCATCATTCATGAAGACAAGATAGTTGTTGAACTAGTTTTAGGCTATTTAAATATTTCGATGGATTTCCCAATAATGATAGTTTGATTTAATTTTCGGCCTAAAGTACCATTTTCATGATATATATTACATATATATATATATATATATCCTATATTCTAATAAAATATAAAAAACCCATCCATGAAGGCCGTCGTGTAAATTTGAATGCGTTATTTCATGACGACGGTGGTCTACAGGTACACATGGTTGGTGAATTAATTTTTATTGAGGATGAATAAAGTATAATTGGTTATTATTTAGAGAACATAAATATTATATATATATATATATATAATTTGTTATGTTAATTCATCATTAAGATATGTAATTCTATGTAGTTAGCGAAATCAAAATACATTTCCTCATGGTGGCGGCTATCCACATATACCCAGGATTCAAAATTTAGTTTTCATAAAGGAATAGGATAATTAAAATAAATATTATAAATTAATTTTAATAACATAATATCCTAATAATGATCCCAATGTTATCATTTTATTATGGTGTAATGTAATTTTAGGATGAATAAGTGTAGATAATAAAAAAAATGAATGATTGGATTGAAATTTATACCTCACTACATAGATTATATCCTCTATAACGGTGGTTAATCAATTAAGGGATGAAAATTTCAGAAGACCATAAATTATTAATGGTGTATAAGAATTTAAATGAGTTGGTGTGTAGGTATTGTGGTGGACTATGTGGGTATTGGTTGTATGTTAATTTGGGAGAGGTCTTCCCCATCATAAGTGAAAAGGGATTTTATGTTTTTAAATACCCAAAACAATTAAATAATGGGTCGTCACTATCAAGGAATGTGTCTCAAAAATTTTAAAATAATGGATGGAGGAATGGATAATTTCAAAAAAACACTCATCCACACATTCCCACATAATTTTAAACAATAGTTTGGTAATTCCCTCAAAAGTAAACCCTTTTCCCCTACTGTTTCATTACCATTAAATCTAGATTTTATCAAAGTAAATTACCCTCTCTGAGGATAATAAATTATCCCATATGACATAATGTGAATTCAATTATTCAAAATATTAAATCTATTTTATTATATATATTTTCTATTATTGATAAAAATTAACCATTATATATGAAAATAATAATGTATGGAAACCCAGTTTGGGAAAAATATAATAGATTTTATAAAATTAAAAATATCACATGATAAATTAATTCATATGTTTTTAAAAATTTAAATTAAATTATGAAATACAAAATTTCCCTGAGAAAATATTTTCATGAATTTAAAAATCATTATTATTTACTAATAATGATATAAAAATCATGTTATTTATAAAAACATTATGTTTCAAAATTCACCGAAAAATCAATATTTTTTGAAAAAAAAATATTATGTTAATATTTTAATGATAAATTCTAAATTGAATATTATTTTTTCTAATTAAAATAAAAAATTTGAAATTTTTAGACTAATATTAAATAATACTTTTTATGTGATTTTTTTATTGGAAGTTAATTTAGATTATCATCATTTCTCATAAAATTATATATATTCATACATATATCGAATATGAAAAAAAAATCATTTGATAAATAAATATTAATCAATTTTTATTATTTTTTATTAGATAAATTATTTGAACATCATTTAAATGGTTGTTTTTTTATAATATTGTTTCCAATATTTGTACTATATTTTTCATGAACTATCTTACATTGATGAATATAAATTAAAAAATATGATTTATTTTCTATTCAAGATTTTTATTATGTTGAGAAAGATAAAAAATAAAGAAAATTAAATAAGGACAAATATTTCACTAATATCATTATTTTTTATATTCTTCACCATTTTAAATAAATAATTCTTCTAATATTATTTTCAATGTGAAGAAAATATAGGGTAAATTTTCATATTTACATTATCCTCTTCCAATGCAGATACCTAAATATTTAAATTATATTAATGTAATTTCACTAGATTAGGGGTCTCATTTTGTATCACCTTGTATCTATGATCTATGATATTAACCGGTTGATCCCAATATGAGATATCATGCCCCAATTGTATGATATATGATCCAAGTGCATGTTAAGGTCCTAGTATGTAACGTATTGAAAGATATAAATTTAATACATTTTTTACATGCAAGTAGTTTTATGGGAGTGTAATGTGGAAATCCATAGCCCCCAAAAAACAAGGTTCATTAAGGTATAAATATCCTTAAGAAGCCAATTCTCTTTTTACAAAAATCACATAACACACCTGCAAGGAGATATCTAAAGGAACCCCACATCAATAATATCAACCTAGAGATGTCGTAAATTGTTATTTGAACAATATATCAATTGAAGTTGTGTAGAAATCATGTGATAATGAATTAATATAATCTTCCCCATCATTTCATGAATAATTATATTTCATATCATCGTTCATTCTCTAACATCAACCCAAAATGTTTGAGTCTTCCATATCTTCATATGTAGTTCATCATGTTGTTCTATATGAAATATTTAATTGAATGAGTTGTAATTTTATTATTTTATAGGGGTGGGTGTTGATCCCAATACCCTTAAAAATAATTAGAATAATATCTCAAAATAATTTCTAAAATTTAAATTATCCTCTTTGGTTGATTGTCAGTATAAGTATTATATTAAGTGATAAAACGAATATCATTATCCTTTATTTTATTAATACATCTTGATAAATGTTATGTAATTCTGGTAATGTGACCATGTACTTTAGAAATTAGAAATCCACGAAAACATTCTACTTCCTTTAGATATATAGTAATGAGTTACTTAAACGATATTGTTAATTGATGGAAATAAAACATGATTACATTGTATGGTGATCAACAACATCATATAATTAATTATGGAATTTAAATATCCTAGTATTAATATGAAGAAATATATGGTGTTTTCCCATTTCGTTCTATTATGGGTAATTCATTCCTTATAGGATTAGACAATTGTCATTTTTCCTTATGATTTTTTCATATTAATAATTGATATATGTATTCTGTAGTCTCCATCCTCAAGATATCCCATGAAATGTTTTTCAATTTATATCAATACATATATATTATTCATAGAATAATAGTTGAGGATAGTATATAAGAATCATCCAAATGTTCAATAAATATTTTTTTATATAACACACATCTTATTTAAAATCCTTATAAATCAATATTTATAAAAAATGATCTCCGAAATATTCACTCTATATTTCCATAGCTCAAAATGATTTTTGTTCTTCAGAGATATTAACATGAATTTATGTTTGAGTTTAAGATGGGTGTTGATAAGAATTCTCCATTTCCAATTTGAAACCCTAAAAATCATTTGTAAATACTTGAATATTAGGTCTCTATCAACCCTCATAATAGATTTGGTAGCATGATCATTTATTTTTTAAGAATTAATCCTCATGTTTCCATCATAGGGAGTAAATTTATTTAGTAGTCATAATATTTTATAAATTTAAACCATATCACATACAACGTATTTATATAATTTGTGAATATAAATTTAAAACACTCATGGTTAATGTAAATATGAAACTTCTCACTATAAAGATAATGTAGATGAATATTAATGCAATGTTCAGTAACTCTAGATAAAAATGACATGCTACATAATTTTTATCATTACTTTTTAATTATCATGATGGATAATTATTTACATAATCATTACCCATGAAGACCTATTCCAATACCTTCATTGAGTCTTCAATATATTTTTCAAACCCTTCCCTACTGTAGTTTAATATCAATACTTTTATTTTTAGAAATATCTTCATCTATTCCTTAATAAATTATTTACATTCATTAATCCAGTGTAAATTCGCTCCCTTCTATATTAACATGATTACTACAAGTCATATTCATTATAATTAAAAAAAACATTAGTATCCAGGTAAAATGAGATAATTGAATATGTTGGTTACAATGGGATTTATTTCACATTATTCAATGGATTTAACATTTTGTGGGTCAAAAAATATATCCAAACTATAGATTATATAACACAATAATTACTCCTATTATTTCTATAAAACACAAATATAAAAATTTATAAAACATTTAAATTATTAATTTCGACAACATAATATAAAAATTATATTCATGAGATTCATTTATCATTGAATAAATAAGAATATAATCTATAAAGATAACCAAAATTTGAAATAGATAGAATCTAAATGATTTTATCATTATATTTATTATCATGGTGGGGAATTATTAACTATAAATGGAATCTATTGAATCTCATAATGTTCATGGATGATTTTGATATTCATATTTGAATTATCTACCCTTTTACACAGAACAGATGATTTCCTGATCGCATGACAATATTTAAAAACTATTGAGCTCATTTGTGTTAACCAAAATATTGCTAACTACGGGGTAGAGGAAACATTTTATTAAAAATTATCTTGTTATGCTCATTATATTAAATTTAAAAATGAAATTATTCATCATTATCATTGTCAAAATAGAATGTTAAACCCCATGGTGAAGAATTAAGGAAGATGAAAACGTTATCCATATTCTATTATTACTATTTCATTAATTCATCTAATTTAATGGTGTTTGTTTTAAATAGATTCCAACAGATAGATGTAGAACATATTACATCATCAATTGAAAAAAAACAAACCTTATATAGGATGTAAAGAGAATATATTTTAGAATATATATGTATATTCTCATATATAGTAATGTTTTCAATAATAACATACAACCTCATTACTTTATCTTGAATTACATTATTATAGGGTACTGTGACCCATATTATTGAATTTTATTCAATGGAAGGATCATCATTATTTTTTCCATGTTGTGTTTTAGTTTAATGATTTTGTCAATATATAAATATTATAAATATATTGTTGAAGAATATTAATTTGATTAGAAAAATTATTAAGCAATGAGATGCTAGAAATAAAGATGATGGATGGATATAGGTAATGTTTTCAATCAGATCCATACCATCGGCATGAAAAGTGGACCCAGGTGATCAAAATGATTCATGAGAACTAGTCCATAGTCATAACATTATGGGATACTGAAATTATTAGCATGATAGAAAAAAGATGAATTATTATTAAAATACCGGACAAAAAAATATCATAAAATTAATTTTTATTAGTACGATGTTTTCATGGAGAAAATATTCATTGGAATCACCTCAGGTCTGATTTGAGAGTATGAATTGTAATAAAAATTTGTATTACGGTTTTAATGGAAGTTATGAATATATGATGATTCATATCTTATCTTGGAGTTCACATAACTGATAATTTTTATAAGAAACACGTGATGAATGGATTATGAATGAATTAGTTAGAACAAGTGATACTGATCGTATGGAGAGTAAAATGGTTATAATTATATTCTATGTTGATGGTATGTTACAATACATTTTAATAAACAATAAAATATTCTATGTCGATCCTAAATCATATCAATATAATGAAGAAGTCATGATATATGTAAATTTTGTTGGATGGAGGAAGTTTCTTATATATATTCCTTCTAGAGACAATTCATTGGTGTGAGTTAATCAGACACAGAATGGTTTGAAGGTTAAATTTTTTTGTTTGGAATTTGAGAAGTTTAATAAGATGGTTTAATTCAAACCAATAATCCACATGATACAAATCACCATAGAAGGGTGTAGGTATAAAAGGTTGTTTTTACTAACATCGATCATCGAACATGGTGTTCCTCAAATATTCAATGTAATTATGACACTGATCATTAGACACAATGATTGCTGCAAAAAGGAATAAGTGGAATAATTCTTTTTCTTTGATTTTGTTGGGATTAATGATGAATGGTATCAAATTTCAATAAAAAATATAATTAACCATTTTCATCATGATGAGATGTATGTCATTTGTGTTAGGAATGAATGAATAAATATGATATGTTTTAAAATGGGTCAAAAGATAAAAAAAATGTTAGGAGTTTTTTTGTAATTAGGTTAAGAAAAATTGGAGTGGAACTGACACTACTTATCAGAGTGATGGATAATCCAATCCATAATAAAGAGTCTAAAACTAATAACTTCTTCAGATGTATGAACATCGATCTATGGATTAAAAGAAAAGAATAATTTTTTAAACAGAATGTAAATGTGTTTTTTCAATGAGGGTTGATGATAATGATGAATTCTTGCTGAGGATATACTGAAATACATAGAAATTGAGACTATATTTCTATAAAATTAATGGGGAATAAAGTCTAATGAAGTTGAAACAATATTTATGGGAAAATGGTTTCAATGTGTTCTATATAACAGTTTGTATTGATTCTATGGATATATAGTTTGTTTTTAGGGGGATCCATGAATCATAATTCAAAGATAATTTTATTTTATGTCATTCAATTTATATAGAGTAACATAATGCAGAATATGATAATAAACATATGTATTTAACAAAATAAGTAAATCATACAGGCAATTAGAATCATTATGAATAATAATTAGATAATATGAAGTAAAATGAATATTGGAGAAGATTCGAGAAGGTTAAAGAAGAGTAAACAAAAATTGATAAGCATTGAATAAGTCACAGATGTTTCAACAAAGTTTGTGTAAATTGAAATTTTGTGAAATTTCGATAAGATGAAAAGAATTCATATTCCATCCTATACCATTTCTGAAGACCTATAAAATATGATAGTGCTTTGTACAGTCTAAAACATTTAATGTTTATTGGTGATGAGAGATGATATAGAAGTAAAATATTTTAGAGTGAATATTTTTTTGGATTGATCATTTCTGAAGACATTTGGTGGATAGAAGAAATGTGAAGGAAGAGCAAACATAGTGGTAATCTGATTGGACCATGAAATTTGAGAGGTATTTTAGGAATGAGGAAGAAAATGTTTAAAAATGTTTCAGTGACATTCTAGAAGAGTTATGTATCTAGACTAAGATATCAGACTGAGGAACCAGACTAGGGATTAGACATATTATTATTTTAATGACAAAAGAATTATTTACCTACTACTGGGTATGAATGTAAATATTTGATTTGAAGATTATTTTTTTGAATATAGACAATTTATCACAAGAACATCTTTTGATGTAAATGGTGAATGTTTCTTAACTTATTCCACAACCAGGTATTGTATAATTTCAGGACACATAAATAACATACAATGTTGTTTTTTACAATTTTTTTATAGGGGTAATAAAATACCATACTATTTCTATCAATAAAATATAACAATTTTCTAATGGATTTTGTGGTATTAAATTTTCCCCAAACAATACCAAGGATGTATATACTCTTGTTGATTAGTGATCATTTTAAATTGTTATGATCCAGTGTATATATATTATATTTAGTTTTTAGATATGTAATATCTATTTAACACGAATTCAAGGTTTTTTCAAAAGGAAGGAATCATAAAATAAAAAAATATCATGGATTCACCCCCCCCCGCTCTGTGATACATTGATCATGGATGGAAAATCTCAATTGGTATTAGAGCCAATTGTCCCTTCATTTACACTTTAATTAAATATTTTTAAGATATTTTGTGATGGAAAATATTAATTTTTCCAATTGTTAAGGGAATATAATCTTAAAATTTAAGAATTAACAAATATTAGGGTGAAAATTTCATTAATATCTCATAACCCTATGTATAGATGTTTTAAAAGCTACTATAGATCGTTTCCCCCCTCGCATTGAGAATAATAATCTTATAAATGATGATAATGAGTACATTTAGAATGATGGAAGAGATAAATATGATTTACTCTCGACACTATCTAAATGTGATTTTCTTATAATAAAAGGAGTTTCAAATTCCAAATGTACCTAGGATAAGTTTTATTAAATTTCAAGAGGTAAAACAAAAGTTATTAAGGTAATGTTACAAATATAGAGATTCAAGTTGGGAAATTACATGATTTGAGAGTATGAATATGTTAAGGGCCTCATTAACAGAGTGAAAGAATTTTTTATCACTTATATATGTCTTTTTGAGAATTTTGAGGAATCAAATATTGTTGAATAGATCATGGGAATTATTACTTACTTGTTTAATAGCTATGTTTACTCATTCGATGATAGATTTCTTGAAACATTATCTCGGAATCATGTTCATAATACTCATACAACATAATATTGATAGGGGATAAATTTATTAATCGAATATCAAATTTGGATATTTAAATTTCCATCATAGACACCAAGAAAAAAAATCCTATGATGAATATTGATGATCAATCTAATGATTTTAATTCCTAAAATGAGGTATACAAAGATATTGTTGAAATTTTATCACCAATTTTAAGGATGTGAATAGAAGTACATATTAATATAAAGGTATACATTGTAATGGCCTAGACCCTCATGGTCCATCCCTTTTCCAAATTCTAGATCCTAAGGGTGGCGTCTCAGTGGTAGGACGTCATTTCGGTGTGCGACCAATCGGTGTGAGACTGATCAGTGTGCGACCAATCGGTGGGAGACGGATTGGTGTCTGACCAATCTGTGTGCGACCGATCGGCGTGCAACTAATCTGTGTGTGACCAATCTTTGTGACACGATCCGTGTGTCACCAATCGGTGTGACTGATCGGTGTGTGCCTGATCGATGCAACATGATTGGTGCCACACAGCCTTGTCGGGTTTTTCTTCTACAGTTTTTACAACGCTACTTCTACCCCATTTTTAACCTTTTGGAAGTGGTTCAAGCCAGGTTTTAGCCGCATGATCAATGTTTTTCATAACTAAGAGTGGGGAGACCATCAACGTACCCACCTATGTGTAAAATTTCTCACTTTTTAAATGAAATCCTTAATGTCACAACTCTTACCCCCTTTTCTCAATGAGAGTTATTAAATAACAATTAATCCCATCATGTATAACCACCCAACTAGGTGGTGAAACCACGATCTGCCTTTAATTCCGCTGAAGATATTGATATCCAGTAATGCACATGCTCATCAATATATCGCACTAGATTTCCTCTTTTTCTTCTTCTTGGTCGGGTTCATTCTTCCCATTGAGCATTTATAGTCCCCTTCTCGAGGTAAGTTGTGTGCCTGTGCTTGAACCATTATGCTCCCCCTTGGAGTCCTCGACATTCCTCCCCTGCAAGTTGCGCATCCCATGTTCTTGGCATGTCGGGAAAAACATTGATTTTTGATCATCCATGTAGGGGTTTTCCTTCGTCTCTCTTACTGTGTATCATGTGGGGTGGGTATGATTTTTTTCTCCGGGATGGATGAAACAAAACATTAATGAAGATAACAAGTGGACATTTAAATAATTAAGGGTACGTGTGGTCGATGTTTTTTGATTATTTTTTGTGAATTGTACGGGCTCATGCCCACTGAAAATCATGGTCGTTGGTGGGTTTTCCTTGTGCAGTTATGAACATCTATGCTTCCAGATATTTACATGATTAAATAATTGTAACATGGAAATTGGTTAAACACCTAAACATAGATGGATAAATGGATTCCCAGTGAATATCAATCCTTGTTTGGTCACCCCCATTAACCAACAGCAAGAATAACCTAACGAATGATGAGATTGAACATGGACTTTTCTCTACTCTGTTTTGATAGTAGGTGTGTCGTTATTCTTGATGATTATGGGGTGATGTGTATAGGGATGGGATCCCTTGTTGTGGCACAATTTTTGGTTGTGAATCTAAAGATATATGGGGATGTATCTCTAGGATTGGTGTGGTTCCAGTACTTTGAGGGATCTCGTGGATCCCATTGTTTTTGTGACTTTACAAGAGAACCGGGTGTGAATGCTTAAATTGTTTTTTGGTTGTTTATCATTATCTGGCTTGTGGTTATGCTTGTTATTTTCCATGTAGTGTATAATTTACTTAATTTGGATCACCTGAACAAGAAAACAAGAATGGGCTCAATGGGTAATTGTTTTTGGGGATGAGTGGTGACATGGTCGTGGGTTCAGTGTTTCTTGTGAATGAATAGTAACAAGGGTGTTTGAGCTTCAGTTGGTTTTGGAACTCCTAGGTTGGGATGAGTGCTTGTTATATATATTATATTTTTTTAGTTCTTATGTTTCTTATTCACTCCCCACCCATATTGAGCACCTAGTGCCGAACACCACCATTTCATGTGGAAGGGTGTTTTTCCAGACAATCCAATGAGTGGCAGGTTATTAGATCCTTTTCTGCTCCCTTTCCTGAATAGCCCAAGACTCATATGGTAGGTTGTGATGGCCTGAGGTCCATTATATCCCAAGATTCTTCAGGCAGGGTAGTTGTGGTGGTTTCCCAGGTGTGTACGTGCAGGTCTTTTCCCAAGTATCCTCTGGATGAGGCCTAGGTTTCTTCGGGCGTGGTAGTAGTTGTTTTGGACCATGTGTTTGCGGGTGTGGTTACACATGGTTGTTGTGGCCCAGGTGTTTGTAGGCGGGATGTGTGGTTGTCACCCATGTGTGTGTGGGAGAGGTTTGGCAGTGGGACTACAGTGAGAATGTCAGGAGAGGTTCGATGCGTAGGATGTCTTCAATAACCAGTGGGGAAGTGGCGCGGGGTACCCAAACATCGATGTGTTATTACTATTATATTTCTTGACATTCATTACTTGTGGAATGTTCCTTGGGGAGGCGTGGGTGGTTAGTTTTTCTTATTTGATTTTTCAGTTATATCTTTTCACACAGGGCATTAGAATTCCTCCCCACTTGGGCACGAGAGATTTTGGTTTTCCCTACTGTGTATACTTATATGCTCACCCTACATCTATAAAACTATTTTCAAGTTTCTAGGAGGACTTCAGGGATTGTGCAAGGTCATACTAGTTCATAATATGGGACAGTTGTTGTTACTGTTTTCTTTCTTTTGGTACTTCTTTTTTAGGGTTTATTTTAATTTTAATTTATTTACTTTTGGAACATTCATTTGGGAATGGTTTGTTTTGGCCTTACATGTACTTTTGTGTTGTTTGGATTTACCATCTTATCTCTCATTTTTGTTAACTAAAAATGGTATTTCCTTCTATCTTGTGTGTGATTTTATACCCTTTTTACTAGAGGTCACTCCGGGACCTACTAAAGGTGGGTCTCGGGAGTCATTATCTCTCCTTAAACTTGAAGAAGGAAGGGTTTGGAAACCTGTTGTCCCTTCTCTCATCATTGTGAAGGAGCGTCATGACAAAATAGTATTAGAGGAGAGGATGAGAGATAGGATAGAATCTATGGTTAGGAATAGTGATGATTGCATGGGATGGTAAGGAAGCAATGTTGGCTAATCTTGGTGTGTGAAATACAAAAGGGAAGACCGGCTAGGACATGGGATTTTAGGGCCCCATGATCTGATTCAAGGACTCTGGGCCTACCGAATGACCAAGTGAGGCTACAGTGACTGTAGGGTAGAGACCCCAGGGAAGGTACATGCATCATAATGACATGTGTTCTTGTGTTTCATGGGTATTTTGGGGTTTAAAAGGAATAAGAATTCTATGAAAATTTACAAGCAATCTTCTACACTACTCGGGCATAGGCATTCCTTGTTTACCTTCCAATTATGGAACTCGGACGGCGACCAAGGGTAGTACGGGAGATCAAGGCCCCGAAGGTTGATTTGGCTAATCAATAGAGGGCTAACCAAGAGGAGGAGGTGAATCAGTGGTAGAGGATGCTTCATGCCTTTCAGCGGTAGACCCTCGGGAAGTACGAGGGTAACATCTCAAACATGGAGACATAGAGATGGATAGAGGAGCTGTTGATAGATTTCAGCTTGATTCAGGCTCTGATGAAATACTTGGTTCCTCTGGATGTAAACCAGATGCGTGGAGAAGCACATCAGTGGTGGACGCTTTATCTATGGGAGAAGAGGGAGGCTAAGGTTACATGGACTGGCTTCGAGAGGGAGTTCCGGGCAGAATTCCTCTCTTCCACAACGAAGGCTGAGAAGAGGCAGGAACTGCTCTCCCTCCAATAGGAGGGTATGTCAGTGAGAGAGTTGGGGAAAACGTTTATGGATTTCCTCCTCTTTGATATGGACCACTTTCCAGATGAGGAATCTCGAGCGAGACATTTGGAGGAGGTTCTTCGACCTTCCCATTAGTATTCTGTTACTCCCTTAACCAAACCAACATACATGGAGTTATAGAAGAAGGATAAAGAGGTGGAGAGGTTTCACACGATGGGAGGTGTATCGCGAGGGGGAATCCAATTGGGCTCGTCAAAGGGGAAGGCCTTCAGCAGCAGTCCTCCAGCATCAGGGCCCTCTAGGTTTTGAACAGTATAGAACATGACCCAACAGTTCTAGTTCTGATCCCCCGGTCTTCATCCTTTCATTTCGGGCCTAGGACTGAGATGCTTCATCTTTGGTAGCCATGGGCACCTTTGGAATTAGTTCCCGGACTTAGTACAATACAATAGTGGTGGGCAGTGCAACACCCACCCTAGAGGCAATAGTTTCCAACCAAGCCCTTTCAGCAGCAGCAGTAGGGATAGAGAGCTCCCACTCCTCTTTCGGCAGACATCACATGAGGAGCCCGACCTCAGGGCACTACTCAGGGACCTCAAACAGGGTGCGGTCGAGGAGGCGGCCAACAACCGAGGGGTAGGGGAGCTGGGCGTGGGCAGTTACACGCCTTAGAGGCAGCAACTCCAGTAGGGCCAGAATCCATTCGAGGTACGATCATATTGTTTAGTACTCTTGCCTATGACTTGTTCGATACAGGAGGTTCGCACTCCTTTGTTACGCCCAGTCTGTCCCGTTCCCTAGGTCTAGATACTAAGATACTTCTAGTACCCCTGGTGTTGAGTACACCAGTAGGAGGTCGGATCGACTCGTCTTATGTTTGTCGAGGGTGTAGAGAGATGATGGTGACACATCAGTCAATCAGGGATCTTCTACAGTTGGAGATACATCCATACGATGTCATCCTAGGAATTGAATGGATTTTCTTGGTATGTGCTATTATTGACTGCTTCCGAGGAAGGATAGGGTTTTCAGATTTGGGCGGCAGATGTGTAACTTTCATCGGCATGCGGGGTTTCTAGAAAAGCAGTAGGTGAGTGGAGACCCTCCTTTCCTTGATTGTTGAACTATCAGTTGAGTCGATGAATGCAGAAATGGTAGAAGTCCAGGTGATCGTCAGTGAGTTTATGTACATATTCCATGAAGAAGTGGTAACTCTACCCCCCTGATGTGATGTTGATTTTGGGATATACATGATACCTGGTGACCGTATGATTTCGATGGATCCCTACCGGATGGCGCCCTCTGAGTTGCGGGAGTTGTGAATTCAGATTGACGATCTAATGGAGAAAGCTTTTGTTCGACCATGTGTGTCAACATGGGGTGCTCCAGTTTTGTTTGCAAATAAGGCAGATCTTGGTCTCAGGCTGTGCATAGACTATCGGAGACTGAATCAGGTAATGGTAAAAAATGGTTACCCTCTCCTGAGAATAGATGACCTTTTTGACAAGTTAAAATGGGCAGGGTGGTTCTCTATGATTTACCTGTGGTTGGGATATCACCAGCTGAGGGAAAAGTAGCGTAAAATCTCGAAGAATATCTTTAGGTGATGATAAGGGCACTTTGAGTTTATGGTCATGTCATTCGGTGTTACGAATTCTCCAGCTGTGTTCATGGGGCTCATGAACTCTGTTTTATGGGAATACCTAGACCGATTTGTAGTCGTGTTTACTGACGACATCCTAATATACTCAATTTCAGAGGATGATAATGCTGAGCACTTGAGAATGGTTTTAGAGGTCCTCCGACAACACCAAATTTATGGGATGTTGTCCAAGTGAAAGTTCTGGACTCGGGATGTGCACTTGCATGGACATGTGGTGTCTGAGCAGGGAATATCGGTGAACCCATTGAAGGTCGAGGTAGTTCTTTCTTGGGAAGCACGCAAGAACATGGAAGAGGTTCGTAGTTTCCTGGGACTAGCAGGTTACTACCGGAGGTTCGTACACAACTACTCCTGAGTTGGAGCACCTTTGACAACTTTTAACACGAATACCAGGCTTTCATATGGGATGGGCTGTGTGAGGCAGCCTTTAGCTATCTAAAGGAGAATATGGTAAGTGCCCCATTGCTGAGGTTTCTAGAAGAAGGGGTAGAATATGAATTGTTTTGTGATGCTTCAGGACAAGGCCTCAGGTGTGTGCTGATGCAACAACAAAGGGTGATCTCTTATGGGTTTAGGCAGTTACGTCCCCATAAGTGTAACTATTCCACCCATGATATTGAACTTGTGGCAGTCGTGTTCTCAATGAAGTTGTGGTGGCACTACCTCTTCGTGGAGTACTTCGTGGTCTTCACAGATCACAAGATCTTGAATTACATCCTTACACAACGGGAACTGAACATGAGACAACAAAGGTGGGTGGATTTTCTCAAGGACTACAACATTAAGATCTCTTACACTGAAGGTAAGGGGAACATTGTGGCTGATGCCAGGAGGAGGAAGTCATGGAGGGAAGCTTTTTAGGAATCTGTGGATTATTTGAAGTCAATGGAAGAGTTGGCTTCCCTAAACATGAATGTATGCTGTGATGGTGGTAGAGGTAGCCTATTTCAGAGGACAGTGCAGTCCTCTCTAATGCTGCAGGTGGAGGATTCTCAGTGGGGAGAGATAGAGAGTGAAGTGATGTGTGACAGGGTTATCCAAGGCGATGATCTAGAAGGGTGGATGGAGGATGGTCAGAATTAGATGATTTTATGAGGTATGTTGTTTTTTCCAGAGATGACACACGAGAGATTTCTTGCTGAGTTCCACAACTCACCCCTAGTGGGGCATCAGGGAGTTTCCAAGATGTACCAGAGTCTGAGGAGTCAGTTTTGGTGGCCTAGGGTAAAGCGGGCATTGACATAGTTCGTGGCAAGGTGCCAAGTGTGTCAGAAGGTGAAGGCTGAACACTGTGTTCTAGGTGGTTTGTTGCAACCATTAGATGTACCTAAGTGGAAGTGGGACTACATCTAGTTGGTTTTCATCACAGGACTACCAAAGGTTCAAGGAGATTGTGATGCTATCTAAGTAGTGGTGGACCAGTTGATAAAATCAGCTCACTTTCTGGCGATCAAGGAGTCAGGTGATGTAGATTCCTTAGAACGGATGTACGTGGATGAGGAGGTGCAGATGCATGGAGTTCTGAGGTCCATAGTCTTGGATAGGGATTCATGGTTTACCTCACGAGTATGGAAAGGATTGCAGCATGCATTTGGCACCCATCTACGACTTAATAATACTTTCCACCCCCATAAAGATGGACAGACATAGCGTACCATCTAGACAATGGAGGATATGATGCGGGCATGTATTCTGGAATCTGGGGGATCATGGGTGTGACAATTTCCTCTGGTAGAATTTTCATGCAATAATAGTTATCACTCTACCATTGGCATGACTTCGTTCAAAGATTTGTATGAGAGGCTATGTCGCTCACCCGTGTGATGGACTGAGGTTGGGGAAGCATGTGTTATTGGATCGGACGTGGAGTAGATCACGATATAGAAGGTTCATCTTATACCGGGGAGGATGATGGTGGCTCAGGATCGGTAGAAGTTATATGCCGACTATAAGAGGATACCTTTTGAGTTCATGTTAGGGGACCACGTATTCTTGATGTTCTCCCCTTAGCATAGAAAAAAATGGTTCAGCAGGGGGGTAAGATTTCTCAAAGGTTCATCGGACCATTAGAATTGTTATGGTGGGTCATAGAAGTATCTTATCTGCAAGCGCCACCACCGCCGCTACAAAGAATGCACAATTTCATCCATGTGTCTCAGATCTGATGGTACCTATAAAGTGACTCACACATCCTCGACTGGGGAACGCTTGATATCGATGCTGACACAATGTCTGTAGAATTACTGGTGAGGATTGAGGATCATGAGGAGAAGATGCTTCGTGGATGAACCATCCATTTGGTTCATGTGTTATGGAGGCATGGTTGGCTCGAGGAGTATACCTGGGAGTGGGAGGCACAGATGCGCGCCCAATACCCAAAGCTGTATTGAGTTTTGTTATGTTTCATTTTGTACTCGATGTGATGTAACACTGAAATTTTTGGTTTATTAGATGTTTTTTTCCTACCTTTCGAATGTTATGAAAAGTACTAACAGGTGGGGAAGGGAGGACTAGATCCCTAATCAAGACACATTAAGTTGGATGCAATTAAACCCATGCAGGTGATTCAGTGCCACCAAAATTAGATATTATCTTGACATGGAGGAAGGAACTCCTGGAATCGTGTGTCGGGATAATATGGAAACTGAGTTAGGCGTGGTTGTTTGGGGTGGTTTGTCCCCAATAGGTATCTCCTGAGGGGGTGGGGTTATTTTTTCAGACCCCTCTCTTCTCTTATGGTCTATCTTTGATTCTTGAGGACGAGAATAGTTCAAGGGGTATCTGATGTAATGGACCAGGCCCTCATGGTCAATCCATTTCCCAAATTTTAGATCCTAAGGGTGGCATCTCGGTGGTAGGATTTCATTTTGGTGTGCCACTGATTGGTTTGAGACAGATCGGTATGTGACTGATCTCTGTGCAATGGATCGGTGTGCGACCAATCAGTGGGACACGATCACTGTGCCACTGATCAGTGCGAACTATCGGTGTGTCACCGATTGGTGTGAAACGATCGGTGTGTCACCGATCAGTGCGACTGCTCGGTGTGTCACTGATTAGTGCGATAATATCGGTGCCACACAACCTTGTTGTGTTTTTCTTCTAAAGTTTTTCCAACACTACTTATAAACCATTTTTATCCTTTTGGAAGTGTTTCAATCCCAAATTTAGCCCCACAATCAATTTTTTAAATTCCTAAGAGTGGGCCGACCTTCAACGGATCTAGCTGTGTGTAACGTTTACCTCTGTTTATATAAAATCATTATTGTCAAAGTTGTTACCACAATTTCCCGATGATAGTTATTAAATAGCAATTAATCCCATCGTGTGTAACCACACAATCGCGTGGTGAAACCATGATCCACCTTTAATGCTGCTAAAGATCATGACATCCACTAATTCCAGGGATCATCATTAAATCACACTACATTTCCTCCTTTTCGACTTCTTTTCTGGGTTCATTCTTCCCTTGGAGCGTTTGGAGCACCCTTCTTGAGGCAAGTGGTATGCTTGTGTTGGGGCCTTTTTTCTAAAACATGGAGTCCCAGAAATTCCTCCCCTACAAGGTTTACATCCGCAATTTATGGTGGGTCGAGAGAAACAGAGATTGTTGATCATACAAGTAGGGTTTTTCTTTCGTCTCTCTTACTATGTATCATGTGTGGTGGGTATGTTTTGGTTTCTGTGGGATGGATGAATACAATCATTAATGAAGATAAAAAGAATAATTTTAATGAATGAAGGGAGGTGTGGTCTGTGTTAATATTTTATTTTTTCTTATTCTAGATTATGTGTTTTGAATTTTACGGGCTCATCTCACTGAAAATCATGGGCATTGGAGGATTTTTCTTGTACACTAATGAACTTCTGTGCTGCCGGATATTTATGTGATTAAATAACAGTAACATGGAAATTTTTTAATCACCTAAACTCATATGGTTAAATGGATGCCAATTAAGAACAATCCTTGCGTGGTCATCCCGGTTATCCAACAGAAATAAGTACCTAACGAATGATCTGCTTGAACCTGGATGTTTCTCTACTCTGTTTTGATAGTAGGTGTGTCATTCTTCTTGATGCTTATGGGGTGATGTGGATGGGGTTGGGATCCACAGTTGTGGCACCGTTTTTGGTTTTGAATCTGAAGTTGTGTGGTGATATATCTCTAGGATTGGTTTGGTCCTAGTACTTTGAGGGATCTCACAGATCCCATTGTTGTTGTGACTTTACAAGAGAACCGGGTGTGAATGCTTAAATTGCTGTTTGGTTGTTTCTCTTTCTATGGCTTGTGGTTATGCTTATTAGTTTCCCAGTAGTGCATAATTTACTTAAATAGGATCACTTGAACATGAAAACAAGAATGTTCTAAATGGGGAATTTTTTTCCGGGATGAGTGGTGACATGGTCATGGGTTCAATGTTTCTTGTGAATGAATAGTAATGAGGGTGTTTGTGCATAAGTTGGTTTTGGAACACATATGTTGGGATGTGTGATTGTTATATATATATATTATATATTTGTATTTCTTATGTTTCTTATTCTCACCCCACCCAGTTGGAGCACCTAGTGTCAAACACCCCCATTTCATGGGGGTAGATGTTTTTCCCAACACTCCTATGAGTGGCTGGTTATTAGCTCATTTTTGCTCCCTTTCCTGAGTAGACCAAGACTCATCGGGTAGATTTTGATGGCATGAGGTCCATTATATCTCAAGATTCTTCAGGCATGGTAGTGGTGGTGGTTTCCTAGGTGTATGCGGGCAGGTTGTTTCCCAAGTGTCTTCGGGATGAGGCTCGTGTGTCTTCAGGCATGACAGCAGTTGTTCTGGACCAGGTGTTTGTGGGCATGGTTACACTTGGTTGTTATGGTCTAGGTGTTTGCAGGCGGGATGTGTGGTTTTGGACTAGGTGTGTTCGGGTGGGCTCTGGTGGTGGGACTATGGTGAGAATGGTGGGAGAGGTTAGATGCATAGGATGTCATCAATAACCATTGGGGAAGTGGCGTTGGGTACCCAAACATCAAAGTGTTATTAATATTATATTTCTTTACTTGCATTATTTGGGGAGCGTGGCTTGGTGAGGTTTGGGTGGGAAGTTATACTTGCTTGGTGTTTCAGTTATCTAATTTCTCATGGGGCATTAGAATGCCTCCCCACTTATGCATGATAGCTCTTGGTTTTCCCAACTAAGTATACTTGTATGCTCACCCTATGTATATAAAACTGTTTTCATGTTTCCAGGAAAACCTTAGTGATCGTCAAGGGTTGTACTAGTTCAGAAGTTGGGACAGTTGTTGTTGTTTCTATCTTCTTTCTTTTGGTCCTTATTTTGGGGGGTTTTATTTAATTTTGTATCATTTACTATTGGAACATGCATTTGGGAATGGTTTGTTTTGTCTTTAACTATTCTTTGGTGTTTTTGGGATATACCATCTTATCTATCATTTCTATTAAATAAAAAGGGTAATTCCATCCATCTTGTGTGGGATTCTATACCCTTGGTTCTAGTCGCCACTCCGGGAGCTATTGAAGGTAGGACTCGGGGGTCATTATCTCTCCATGAATGTGAAGAAGGAAGGGTTTGGCAACCTGCTGTCCCTTCTCTCATCATGGTGAAGGCGGGTCCTGACAAACACCACTATAAATATTTTGAATGTGATGCTAGTTATAGATTACATTCCAATTCTCCTCGAAGAGGTAATGAAGAATAATGTTGTAATGAATAAGGTGAATAAAAAAAATAAGGAAATAGATATCATGGAAGAAACATGTTCAATAATCCTACTCCAATATAACGGAAAAATAAAATTTAAAATTATCAATAGGAAAAACTTTTTTAAAATATAATTTTAGTGAAGATGGAATTGGTATGTTCAACAGTAATTTTTTTTTGAAAAATATATTATTCCCAAAGTTAATGAGGAAGTGATTTTTAGTGAGGAATGTAGTTTTTATGATGAAGAAGAAACTGCTTTATAATTTCATCTGAAAGAGTAATTGATAGAATGTTTGGGGAATATTGTGAGTCTTGAAAAAGAAATCAATAATTGTAAGAATATTTTTTATACAAAGTATTTTCAATGATGTCCTCTTGAATATATTTCTATGTAACATGAAGAGGTTAATTTCTTGGAGATGTTTCTTGAGAAGAATAATAATAAAAAATTAATAACTTGATGTAAAAGTTAGGGAAATGGATTAATGTTAATGGTGTTCTTATGAAGAAGAAACCCATGAAATTCATGTATGTGGCCATAATAAACAAATATGAGAATGAAAATATTTCTATTTTATTAAAATAAAAATGCTATACAACGTATGGTTCCATAAAGATGGAATGAAATATGAATTTAATTTGAATATTCCATTTAATAAATATTTTTGGCCCCAACAATATCCCGATGACAAATTATAAGAGGGTTTTTGAAACACTTGTACGCTTTTCAGGACTGTACAAGAGTTAAAGTATAAATTATTCCATTAATGGGTACTTCAGTAATTGTGGTGGATTTTGTCATATGGAAAATATATGTTGGTATAATAAACATAATTAAAACTATTCCATGATCTATAGATGGAAAATATTATGGAGAATACTGGTGAATAAATATGATAATGTTATTATAAGAAATTTGTGGAACCGTCAATTGATGTTCCGATAGTGATGAATATTGAATAACTATCGAAGAAAAAATAAAACATCAACCAATATGTGTACTTTAGAAATGTTTAAAAAGAATAAAAATCATGAGTTATAAAATAAATAATTATATTTCATTTGGATCAAATAATTTTCTATGCATAGAATGAATGGAATGCCACAAAATTTTGGGAAATAAATTAATAAGAGAATGATTTTTTATAATGCTTGAAATGTTTGTATAAATAGATCAACATATTGTGGTTTAAAAATTGATAAAATTTGTATGTGTAAAGTTAAATAATGTCACAATTGTATAATTTTTATCAATATTATCTAGAATAATTAGAACACAATGTCGTTTTAATTGAAACAAATTTTAACATAAATATTACTGATATTGAATAGAAGCTAGCATCCTCATCAGAAGAATCTATCGATAAAAACAAACACCCCTCAAACTCTGAGGTGAATGGAAAAAAATGAAGAAATCTATTCCAATGAAAATATAAAATAATGACTAAAAACTCAAGACAGAGAGGGGAATCTCGGCCTGATTGATTATTCTAAATAATATCTTTTGATCCACCTAATTACAAAAAACTATTAATTATACTATCATTCATGTAATTGAAAGATGTGAAATAAGGATATTTACATTGTTGAGTCTCTAACTTCTCTTAAAAAATAATGTAACGTTGTATTGAAAAATAAATGTTTTTTGGAACGTTTTTTTACAATTGAAATTTTCTAATGTGTTTGTTGAGGTGGGTATGGGTTACTTTTAAATTCAAGAAATATTCTCATATGTATCTATATTTGAGAAGGATGAATGAATATTGAAATTCTATTACATGAATGTTGTGTTATGGGGAATATTGAAAAGCATTATTATTCAATATTTTTTATAAATGGGTTCCTTCATGTAGATGTATATTTGATTAATTCAAATCAATATTTTAGGGAAAAAATGGGATACTTATATTCCTCGGAAGAATATTTTCATGATTATGAGATTACAAAAAATAATCATGAGTGGACCTCTTGGATACATATTTCAAAAAGGGGTAGAATATATGATATGGGGAGAAGTTCTATTGTATATATAATTGCAGTGGAATAATAAAAATGTTATTTAATTGAGTATTGCTTTAATGATTATTGAAAAGAGACAAAATAGAGTTGTTGAGACCATGTTGTATTTTTCACTAATAAATTAATATGGGTAATTTTTATTGAAGAATATTATGGTGACTAAAAAACATATTTAGAAAGAAGTTACATGAAATGTTATAGAATGAAGTATTCTTATAATGTTTTCAATTATATTTATGACATCAAAATAAAATTTGGACCCAGAAGATATAAATGATCTAGTGGAACTAGACCATTTTCACAAGGTCCTTAGATCTTATGATTTGTAATGATAATGTAAAATGATGAATTATAATAAAATTATTAGACCCTAAAATCGTAATAAATTTCATGTAATTATAATAATATTTTATAAGAGAAATGGATTATTAAACTCATCTATGGTTTGAAATGAATTATTGAATGAATATCAGATTTTGAATCATAGAAAGAGTTTTATTGATGCATATTTGACAAATCGTTTCTAATATTAGAGTTCCAATAAGTCATATGTTTTTTTGATAAGGCTCAAATGAATTAATTATAAGATAATGGGTTATAAATAGTTATGGAAATCATATCAAGGGTCAAATAAAATGAATGGTGTTCTCAAAGGATGAGAAGTTACAATAATTTCCAATGAATTTCATATGCTATTATGGTGATCATAAATTTCCTATAAAATAAGAGGCATTAATGATACTAGAATAAGTTTGTGGAATGATGAATTTGCAAATGTAAAAGAATTATATTATCGGTCCATAGATGTCAAATCATCGGACACATAATTGTTTAAAGGATAAATTTTTTTATTAGGTATATGTGAAGAAGATGCTGGTATTCATTTAGGACAATAAACCACCAGATACAAATCTCCATAGAAATATGTTTGTTAGGAAATATGTTGCTACTGACACATGTCACCAGTGTTCCACTAATCATCATAGTAATTATGAAATTGTTCATTATACACAATGATATTTTTAAAAAGTAATCAGTTGATGAATTGTTTTTAATTAATATTTTTGGGACCAATGGAAAATAGCGTCATCAATTAACGATAATTGTAGTCACTCTATTTTCACCAGGATTATTTTCTTCATACGGCTCAAGAATGAAAGGAGAAATTTGATATCTATTCAATAGTGTGGAGCGATAAAAACTAATATTTCAAGTAGATGTATATTGGGTCATGATTCACCAAAAATGGGTTGAAATCAATTAACATAGTAAATTAGAGAAGGATCCATCAGATATAGTCCCACACCGACAAATTCTTAGAATTCAGGATCATCGGTATTGAGGATGTGAATAAAAAAAGAATTGTCGGGAGAAGTTGAAAAAGTATTTGTTAAATAGGGTTGATGCTGATTCTAATGATTTTACATATAAGTGCATGAATAATTAAATGTTTTGGCTATTTTATGGAAAAAATAAAGTGGGATGATGTCTATAAAATTAAGAGAATTATATATAAAAGAATGTTTTCCTTGTGTTATATCTTACAGTTTTTACGGAGCATTAGAATATGAAGTTTTTTTCAGTTTCTAATGAGAATCATATTTAGAAAAAAATTACATTTTATATAATTCAATTTTTTCAATTAAAATTAATTAATAATCTACATCAATATATATGCCTTCATCATAATGAGGAAATATGAGCGAAAATCAAATTCCGAATAGATAATAATTAGAGTCAATGAAGTGAATTTAAGTTGTGTGTGGATTCAAGTTGTATTGAGAAAAGTCAAGAATATGTTACATCTTCTTAAAAATTCAATGTATTTTAAAAAATGTAAGGTTAAATTTATAATTTGGAAAATCTGGTTATGTAGAAAAACATTTTATATTCCCACCTAATTTTTTTTGGAAACACCGTAAATAAGTGAGTACTTTGAATTGTCTATCACTTGTATTATTTTTTAAGAGAGATGATCGACTTGTGAATATTTTTAGAGAGAATAAATTTCTTTATTGAAAAAATATTTGGATTTTTAATAGTTAAATGGAGAAGGATGGAACATTATACTCAAGGGTTATATTATCGGACAGAGAAATTGGACTAGGATTTTCAGACTAATGTAGATGTAGTTTTAAATTGTTTCAACGGTATTCTGGAAGTGTTAAATTTTCAGAATGAGAAATTGGACAAAATAATGAGACGTGGGATCAAGTTGAGTTTCATTAAAAAGTACAGTGAAATTCATACCCCTTGATAAGTCAGAAATTCATGATTTGTTTTCAAGATCATATTTTCTAAAGTTCACAAGGAATCATTGAAAAATGTTTTAAATCAAGTGGTAAATGTTTCATAACATGTTATAGTAACATTTATATCATTATTTCATTAATCATTAATATAATGCACAATTTATTGATCATAGTGATACACAAGTGTGTGAGCTTATCATACACGTTTGCGTCCACACAAAAGGATTATTTTCGAGTGCAATTTGTGGTATTGAACTGTTTCAAAACCATACAAAAGATGTAGCTACTCATGTTTGGTAGTGAAACATGTAAATTCTTTTGTTCATATGTATGTGTGATTGTTTTTCTCAATGAATTAATGACTCTTTAATAAGAGGTGATAGATGTTTAAAAATGAATGAAACTTAAAATAACAATATATGAATGATTGTCCCCCACTCCCTCTTAGTGATACATTGATCCTATCCCCAAAATCCCCCTCATTTTGTTGATACATGGGAATATTTTGATCTAAGATATTAAATATGATCAACCTCTATTGATAATTGATATGAGTTCCATATTGGAATAATAATTTCATACCAAGAATTATCTTAAACTCATCTAAGGTGATAAGAATTAAATTTTTAGATGTTTTCTCCAATGATAATAAATTATAGTATATTTATATATCTTATATGTGATCATTATACCACTATTTGATTTCATATATAGTTATATATCCATCAATTGAGGCGGTGGATCCAAACTTTTTAGTAATCATGTGTGATATGAAATAACATGATGAACTAAAATAAAATAATTCACTTAGTGATATATATTAAAGCATTAGTGTACTTCAGAGAACTTTATAATCATCAAATAAATTAGTGGTAGTGATCACAAATTTCATTATCCAAATTGTTTGAGGAATGTTTTCTTTATTGGAATGGGGTTGTGGATTTCATTCATATAGCTTACAAACTTTTTCTAAATGAAGTATTGTATTGTAGAAAAATCATTATTTGGGACCTCCTTCTCCTTAAACATGTTAATCATCAAACTAGACATACATTAATAGTTTTGGTGTAGGTAGGAAACATTTCCACATGTCAAACACTTCTTTTATTTTTTAGAGTAATTACATGGGTTCTTCATCCTAAAATATTGGCATATAGGTGTTTAAAATTTCATCTGACACCAATGTGACATTCCATCAGTGTTCCCCTAGAATAATGAAATAAATTTTCTATGTTTAGGTTCCTAAGTGGACCTATATTATATCTATAAATATAGAGAATATTTAAAATTATCATTATAGTTTTAAATTACCTTGTGGTCAATGACTTTTGATATCTGTGATTTAGTCATAGAACAAATATTCAATTTTATATTATTTATTAAAGCTAAAACCATAGGAATATCATAGAATCCTCTTGAAATTTCTTCTTATAATCCATTTATTAATCATACATTTAGTTTCGAATCTATGAATACCATAAACATATTTTTGTGAATATTTGGAAGAAAATACTTATTAATGAAAATTTTCTTAAACTCATCACACTCAATGGAGTGTAAATCATCCATCGAGTTTTATTTGTAATTAAATTCCTCCATTTGAAAGCATCTCCATCCAAATGGTAAACAACTAGAACACAAATATATTGTAGTTAGAAAAAGAGACTGAAAAATAAATTTTATATCACATTGATCCCTTCCTCATTGATAAGTGGGGTGGATGAGCACTAAAAGGGCGTTGATGTTGAATCCAAGAGTACTAAATAGTAAGCTACTACCTCCTTGGTATGCATGAGAGAACAATACGGGTTGTGTTATTATTCATAGTTTATGGTAGTTGATTGAGAATTGTTGAGATTACTTTTACTCTACATCCCATTCATCTTGGTTGTTAGTTATCCAAAGCATATCTTTGTACTCCAGATATATTTGTAACATGGTTAATTTTTGTCACAACTATAATTAAAATAATATAGGGGTAACCTTGAGGAAATATAGTTAAAATCATAGCATAATAATAACTTCAGTTGAATTAAATTATAAAATTTCATAGACATTTCCACTTTCATATTAGTCTATATATCATTTTATTAACCTACACTATTTTTTATAACTTAGTTTAAATATTTTCAGATTTATTAATCTTATTCCTCGACATATCTAAATAATGAATCGTTTATAATGGTTTGAAAAGATCATTTGAAAATCCTATGCATAAGTCCAATGATTTTTGTCCAAGGTGTATAGTTGGGATCATTTTTCATACACCAGGTGGTAATGATGTTAATTCCCAATCAAACCTTATCAGGGTAATTTCGAATGGGTACATCAGATCCATTATCCACTTATAATGTCCAATATGGGTTTTATTTAATATGAAACCACATATAAAATACCTAAATAAAATATCAATATCTAAACCTATATTTAGACATATTAGTTGGATGTCTTATAATGCTTTTTAATCCTAAATCTATGAATATATTTTCTAAAATTTTAAAATAACTTATCCTTCACTCTGATGCTAATGATATTGACCTATGAATATATGACCATATTTTACATCATATACATGATAAAAAATTTAAATTTCATAATTAATAATATCCCTTGACTTGATTAGTTCAGATTTATAGGAGAAAATCTATATGAAATGCTTATTTTATAAAACTAATCCTCATTTCTCTCTAATGAAATAATACTAATCTAAAATCTAGAAATCTTCTTACTATGACTCATCCTTAAAACCCATGAATTAAAATATAATAATGCAATGAGATTAAATATTTAGTAAGGGATTAATTAACATATCATCATTAATTAGTTCATAAGAATAATTCAAAAACATGATCATAATGGAAATATCATAACATCATGAGTGACAAAAATTATACATTTGTGTGACTCACTGATTTTTTCATAAGAACATTAAGCAAAAAACATCATAATAGAATAATAATATCTATAATATGGAATGTAACAATTTAACATAACCCTTGAATTACAAAATAATAATATCATAATAAATATCATACATTCAATTTTGGTGAAACATTTATATATGTAAATAGTAGTTTTGTGAAGGCACCTTATGTTCCCCTGCTTTTGACAAACTTTATTGTACTCATTAATAATTATCACAAGAGATATAAAATCTTAAAAATGAATTATAGGGTATATAGTACCCCACACATAATTCATCTATACATTCACATACCTCTTAAAAACCATTCACTTCTCACATCATAAAAACACCAAGAAAATAAATATTCTTTCACAAAGTAGACTTATAAAAATAAATAAATTTTTATAGAGATCCCACAATAATAAATTGTGTTTCAAAAAACATCAACATTTAAATCATTCAATTTTGATAAGAAAATAATGGAAATAAAATTGGTTCCCCAAATCATTCACATGGAATTTATTCACATTCTAATAATAAATAGTCGAAATATAATGTTTTTCTTAAAAAATGTAAATGGTAGAACATAAATCATGAACTAAATAATTTGATACCAAAACAAGATATAAAAAATTAGTTACATAATAAATAAAAAATACCAAGTGAAACATTAAAAGCTACTCTATTTGAGGTAGATCATTTAAAATATAAATAGTGTTGGTCGGAGTGGACACTTAAGAGGGGGGTGTATTGAGTTCCAATTAAAAATTTCATTTAAATGATTTGTATTAAAAAACCCAAATTCATAAAACAAGTTAAAATGATTTGAATTTTTAAATATTGTAAATTCTCAATTAGCTTATAAATTATTTATTACTTATCAGTTAACTTAATCTGAAGATTATGGTAGCTTTTTAAACTAACTTACTGGTTCACAAAAATTACAAACACTTGCTAGATCAACTATCAGAGTTACTCTAAAACATATTTATATTTAAAGTACGTAGTAGAGGAATATTCAAAATAGTTTCATCGAAGGTAAAATTCACAAAAGTTGTAAAACGAGAGGTTCAGTATCAAGATGAGACTTAGTCCTCTCTAACAGTTGATATAAACTATGATCCACACCATGGATCTTGGTTTTAAAAAAGTACTCAGACTATCCAGGTCCTTCGACCTGTACCACTGTTCTACATGGGAAATAAAAAATAAAAATAGATCATAGGATTTCCAGGTCACACTTAAACTCCACCACTATCCAAAGTGGGATAAATTATTGTAAGGGAAATATTGAGTGACGATTTTTAATCCTCCAGTTCAGCACAAAGACAGTGTGTGCCTAAAAATAAAGATCACAAACACTACTCAAAATGTAAATAAATGAAACACAATATAGCTAAAAAATAGATATGTGTTTAGAATACTCTATGTGTTTTGAGTAATGCTCTGGATACCTTAGATCGATGCAGATGATGCTTTGAGTCCCTTACTGGTGAGGATGACACAACATAGAGTATCATTGTTGTTCTCTGCTACTATTATTCAGTCATGTGCATATGATGATTAGTAAGAAATAACAACTCGACTTTAGTGTTTGTTCTAGGAATGATCTTATTTAAGCTCTCTGGTTTTCACAGGTGTTCTTCATGTTTGTTCTGCGGGTCTTCCAACACACACACACACGTACATTCAGCTTCTTGTGTGTCTCTGTCTATATATATTTTTGTGTCCCGGTGTCCTATCCCTTTTACTGCAAATAGATCTTCCATTTTATTCCTTGAGATCCGGTAAAAGGAATAATTACTTTTAGATAGGTACGAGGTATGTTTCCTTGACATCCAACAACCAAAGTTAATTAATATCATGTTTATTGAACTAATAAAATATGACCATTGGAATTAATTAAGGATTAATAAAAAATTAAAACAGTTTTCATGATTATAGGTTAGCCATGAGATCAGCAAGTCATTTTGAATTTACATCAGCTTCTGTAGGTCATTTGATCTGCATCATCTTCGGAAGGTCATTTAATCAGTATCAATTTCGGTAGGTCATTAGATCAGCATCGGTTTTAGTAGGCCATTTGATCATCATCGGTTTCGATAGGTCATTTGATCAGCATCGGCTTCAGTATGTCATTTGATCGGCATCGGTGAGACAAATGTATCATTGGTGTGATCATTGTCTTCGGTGAGACCATTGTCATCAGTGTGACTATTGTCATCGGTGCGACCATTGTCATCCCATTAACAAATGGTGACTCAAGAATATCACTAACGATGAGTCAGAAACATAAAACTTGCACAGAGTGTCTGTATAAACAAGAATACTTCCAGGTCAATAGTAGACCATAAATAATATATTTATAACTAATTAACCCTATATAAACACATTTAAAATAGATTTAATATTTTACTAAATTAACTTATAAACAAAAACAACAAGGATTTGTGATTATTAAAATAACTATGTAATAGAGTGTGCAACAATCTCCCCCTTCTTGATAATCACTAATCTATCTCATAAATAGAGAGAGATAAGTATATATCATTCAAGAAGCTCCTCCTATGTAAAGGGAATATATGACTGAAGAAAAACATGTCATCAGAGTATTGCATCATATCATAAACAATGTTATAGTATATCAACATATCATGAGAGTTAAGAATAAAACATAGCTATATGTATTTATGACATTAGAGCATAAGGCAACCTTTATATATTTACGTTTCTCCCCCTGTATATATCTATTCAAATATATATTTATTCGTCTCTATATTTATTATTTTCCATATTTATTCTTTTCTCCCCATTTGGGATTATAAAAATGAAAAACAGAAATCAAAGAGATCAAAAAGAAAAGGGTCCAGTGAATTAATATCTGAAAAAGGGACAAGAAAAAGATACATGGAAAAGTCACCCTATAAAAAATGATAGGGACAATTATTTATTGGGGTGCAGAGGACATTCCATTTAGCAGAGGGAGAAATAAATGTACCAGATGGTGCTTTTGTGGAAGCTTGATTTGGCTGGTTAGAGAGAATACATATGATTGCTCAGGCTGGAAGTGAAGTGGGTGTTAAGGTTACTTGCTGGTGGCTGGAAGATCATCGTGAAGGTGGTTGCTGAATGACTATCTGAAAACTAGATAAAACTTGAGGGACAGATAGCTGACCAGGAGCAACACTGGATTGACTGAGAGGCATAGCAGTAGGAAAAAAATTGCTTTTTCCTGCACATGAAGATAAATATTTAGCAGATTGATAAAATGATGAATGAGTTCACCACCATATTTCATGGCCTTCTCAAAATCATATTTTTTATGCATGAAACTCTCTATAGTGGGAGTAAAATCTTTTAACTGTTGTACTTGAGGATAAAAGGCATGAGTTACTAGATGGAGCCTCAAATTCTCAGCCAGGACTTTAAACTGATGGTATAACCCATGCATGGTATAAATTTTAGATAAATAGTGACCCACCTTTTTTTGATATCCTTCCGAGCTTCAGTAGCATAAACCGAATACATCTTCACCATTTTGGGAATATGATCACTATTTTCATTCATATTTTTCAACAATTCCAAATCCAGAATCTGTCCAAGGGCTGCTAACCATTCTTTTATAACATCATTCAAGGCATTAATCTCATGGACAATGTTCTTGGTCACTTTGGTAGAGCTAGCCTGAGCAACAATCTGAGTTATCCCAGTCTTCAATTTTCTCAAATCATATTTCTTTAGGTGTTCTATCAAGTTTCTCAAAACATCAATCATACTAGTAAAGGTTGATCTAAATTCACCTGACAAAGATACTGAGTCACTGCCCAAATCCTTGAGTGATTGATTTAGAGAGGTGATGTGTCTTACAATCATCTACCAATATTTCATAGGTCTGGATTAATAATACTTACCACTCATTCAATTATAGCATCCATAACAGCCTCAGATATATTCACAGGAGTAGGAGTAGGAGCATTCAATAATTACTCTTCCATTATCTCTCTAACTGATTGGAGGAACTCATCTTTTAAAATTGTCAAAATCAGATCAAGAAACGGAAGGAACATGTCTTTCTGCAGTCACTTCTACCTCCTTAGAAACTGGTCCAGACTTAACGAGATGACTTAACCTTTCAATATTTTCTCATTCTTCCTATTCCTATGAATAATCCAAACCGAGAACAGAAAAACTTGGTTGTTTTTCTCATGCAGGTTTACAAGAGGTATTCTTAGGCTTTACAAAATTAGCATTACTAGAATTATCATTATAGTCTTCCCCATCTACATCAAACAATGAATGCACTATCCTTTAAGCATCAATAACATATTCTTGCTACTATAATTGAGGATGTGGATCAGCTTGGATAACATTGTGACTATCCACCATTCGAGTATTTTAATCATCATCATCATCATCATCCCCATCACCATTTCTATAATTGTTTACCAAAGTCTTATTGGTACTGTATTTGTTAAAAGATTCATATTGGTCAGAATTGGATACTTCAGTGTCATATTCTTCTTCATCACCTAGAAGAGGTTCTGACTCAGATAACTTATGATGTGGACTTGCTGGTCCAACTTCAATTCTCTTCTTTGGACACACTGAATCAATATCACACCTGTCATCAATAGGTGACCTAGGTTCCTTTTCAGTATCCACATTATATTTAGCTCCACCTTACCCTTTTTCCTTCTTAATGGACTCTAAAGTGTCCTTACAAATGTCTTTTTCTTCTTCCTCAACAGAATAGAAATCATCCTCACTAGGTTTTAAACCAGGATCTCTCATCCCCTTTGGTCTCTTATAGTGGCCATTAGGATTGAAGGATTCATAAAACATATCTTCATCTGCAACCCATGTCTTCTTCCATGGATTCCAATTAATTTTCATACTTTTTCAGATATCCTTCCTAATAAAAAAACTACTACAAGATGAGATACACTCATCTACATCATCAACACAACCCAAATATTTCAATATATCAGACACTTTATTAGAATAGAACAATGTCGTAGCTTTCGTCGATGGATTTTCCATTTTAGAAATATGAATAGTAATGTATCTATAAGAGTTGATATTCTAATAATTGAGAAATAAAAACAACAATAAAACATCTTGATATTTCACAGAAGCAAAATCACCCTTTATGGAATAGATTTGGTGCTGAATAAACTAAAACAAGATTATGCTTTCTCCATCTAACTCAACAGATTTTATTCTTATAGATTCATATTTCCAAGTAAACATCTCCCGATCATACTCATATGAAAAATATTCAGTTTTAGGAGGAATATTACCAGTATAATCCTCATATCTACCTTTTTGTAGAACCCCCAAACACTAAGACCATTGCCTTGGTGAAAAAGTTATCTTCACCCCTTTGACTATTGAAGATAATCTTACGTCATCCTCTCCATCTATTGAAATAATTAAATTCAAATAAACTTATGCACTAGCTTTGGGTTGTATAATAGGTCATTATTATAGAACCAGTGTTTCCATACTTGCATCTCCAACACATTCAAAAGTGCATACTAACTGGATAACACCCATTCAGAACTTACTTCATTTTCTACGGTGACCACCCGAGTTTCTAGTTTTGGGTTCATAGACTTTTGAGTTGTGTTGTTCGATTATCCTTGAGTGCATTTCATATGAGAGGAACCATCATATTCCTTTTCTTGTTACTTTTGATTTTCCATTTGGAGTTTCGAGACATTTGAGAGGTCTAAAAGGTTCAAATGGATCAGAAGGTTTGGGATTCAGAAAAAGTGGAGTTCGGCTGAAGATGGAAGTTCAATAGTTCTATGGAAATGAAATAGATGCTGGTCATTAATTTTATCATTTAGTGTTACATGATTAAATATAATACATATTATGTAAAACAACGTCGTTTTGATAAAAGATAACTGTTTCATATACTGTAAAACTCAAACGGTAGAAGAAACCAGTTTAAATTATTGGTTTCATAGTTTGGTTTCACTGATCAGTTTTACAGATCAGTTTCACTGATCGGTTTCATAGATCGGTTTCACTGATTGGTTTCATAGATAGGTGTCATTGATAGGTTTCCCAGATCGGTTTCACAATCGGGTTCCTAGATCGGTTTCACTGATCGGTTTCCCAGATCAGTTTCACTTATCGGTTTCAGAGTTCAGTTTCACAAATCAGTTTCACAGATTAGTTTCACTGATCAGTTTCACAGATCGGTTTCACTGATCTGTTTAACTGATCAGTTTCACAGATCGGTTTCACTGATCAGTTTCACAGATCGGGTTCACTGATCAATTTCACATATCGGTTTCACTGATCGGTTTCAAAGATCAGTTTCACTGATCGGTTTCAAAGATGAGTTTCACTAATCGGTTTCACAGATTGGTTTAAATGATTGGTTTCAGAGATGTTTTTCACTGATCGGTTTCACAGATCGGTTTCATTGATAGGTTTCACTGATCGGTTTCACAGATCTATTTCCCTGATCAGTTTCACTGATCACTCACACCAAACTCTTGTTTAATAAAAATAACCTTTAAGAGCTTAATGGCTTAATAAAAATATCATCCAATTGTAGTTTATAGTCAATAAACTCTAGATAAATATCTCCCTTTTGATAATTATCTCTAAAAAAGTGATGTCTAACATCACTGTGCTTAGTCCTAGAGCAAGACATGGATTTCTTAGAGATGTTAATATTAGTAGTGTTATCAAAATATATAGACACATGTCTAAATTGATATCCATAGTCCAAGAATGTGTGTTTCATCCACAGAGTCTGTGCACAAAAACTACAAGCAGCAATATATTCTGCTTCAGCAGTAGACAATGCAACCGAGATCTGTTTCTCACTACACCAATATACCAGGGACTTTTCCAAAAGATGACATGTTCCAGATGTGATCTTTCTATCTAACTTGTAACCAGCAATGTCTGCATCTGAATAACTCATTATGTCAATGGATTGTCCTTTTGGATAAAAAACCTTAATTGGTAGTATGTTTATGATATTTGAAAACATTTTTAATAGAATGTAGATGAGATTACATAGGATTAGCTTGAAATCTTCCACACATGCATACACTAAACACAATATATTGTATACTAGTAGTTAGATAGAGCAGACTCCCTATAATACATCTATAATTGGTTTGATCAACTGGTTTTCTATTTTCATCATCATTCAACTTACAGGTGGTAATCATATGTGTATCACTTCCCTTATTACTATCCAAACCAAAACGTTTTAAAAGATCCTTTGTATATTTAATTTGGTTTAAAATAATACCATATTTCTTTGGAAAAATTTGAAATCCAAGAAAATACTTGAGTTCTCCCATTAAACTCATTTAAAATTAATTTTTCATAATCTTTGAAAAATCAGTACATAAGGAATTTTTAGAAGATCCATAGATAATAACATGAACTTAGATTTGTATAATAAAAATATCTTAAAAAATTCTTTTAATAATAAGTGTGGGATCTGCAATTCCTTTAGTAAAACCATCAGAATTAAGAAAATTTGTAATTATATAACACTAAGCTCTTGGAGCCTTTTTTAATAAATATAATGCTTTAGAATGTTTAAAAACATGATTTTGAAAATAAGGGTTTGTAAATCTAGGTGGTTGTTCAAAAATCATCTTCAATTATAAAACCATTTAGAAATGAGCTTTTGACATCCATTTGATATAACATGAAATTCAGATGACATGCATAAGAAAGTAAGATCATAATGGCTTCTAATCTAGCTACAGGTGAAAATGATTCTTCATAGTCTATTCCATCTTTTTGATTGTAACCCTGTGCAACTAATCTAGCTTTGTTTCTAATGATGTTTCCACATTCATCAAAATTATTTCTGAATACCCATTTAGTACCTATGTTCAAGGTGTCCTTATCATTTCCTACCAATTACCATACTTTGTTCCTTTCAAATTGATTTAACTCTTCTTGCATAGCCATTACCCAAAATTCATCATTGATTGCATCATTGATATTTTTAGGTTCTAGCTGAGAAAGGAAGGAATGATGTTCAACCTAATTTCTCAGGGAAGCTCTAGTTTTTGTTCCTCTATTCAGGTTACATAGAATTGAATCCATAGGATGGTTGTTAAAATCATGGTTGATCTAGTAAAGGTAGGACTGAAAATTTTAGGTTCTTCTATAGTTTCAGGTTCATCATAAGCAGGTTCTGGGGAATTTCTTGAGCCGGTTGTCTTTACAAAAGGTTCACTGAATTTATCATAAAGGTTTATAATAGACAAATCTTCTTCAAGATTTTCAAGAGAAGGCTTAGGTTCATGTGTATAAGATTCATCAAATTTGATGTGAACAGATTCTTCAACCCATTTGGTTCTCTTATAAAAAAACTATATAGGATTTTCTGGTAATTGAATATCCTAAAAAATTCATTCATCACTCTTGGATAAAAACTTTTCTAGATTATCTTCATCACTCCTGACCATGATCACTTCTGAAGGTCTTAATATTAATTCCACTAAGGGTTTCTATAGACATGGAGTATTTAATAATGTAAGAGTAGGATTAACTTTTTTGAGGTAAAATGTATACCCATGTATATCTAGAAAAGTCATCTACTAGAACATAAACTGAGTGCTTCCCATTTAAACAAGAAACTATAAAATGTCCAAACAATTCCATTTGAACCAACTCGATAGGTTGAGAAGTTGAAACTTATTTCATTGATTTGAATGAAACCTTATGTTTCTTTCCCTTTTGACATGGATTACACACATTGTTAGTAAGGAATTCATGATTAGGTAGGTCTCTAACCAAGTTCTTTCTAGTCAGTTTTCTGAGTGAATGTATATTGCAGTGTCCTAAAATTCTATTCCAAATCCAAGATTCTTTATGAAAATCCTTTGAACAAGTAATGTTCTACCTAGCTAAAGAATTCAAATCTAAAGTATATACATTTTCATTTCTTAAGGCAGAAAATACAAAAACAATTTTAGAATTAAAAACATTACAAGAATAATGTTCAAATTTAACATTAAAAGCATCATCACATAGCTGAGAAATACTTGACAAGTTATATTTTAATCCATCTACACATAAAACATTAGAAATTACAATTGAATCAGTGTTACCAATCTAGCCTAGGTAGATGATTTTTCCTTTAGAGTTATCACCAAAGGTGACATATCCTCATTCAACCTTGATTAAGCTTTTGAAGCATTAAAACTCTCATGTCATGTGTCTTGAACATCCAATGTCCAAATACCATGTCTTCCTATAGTAACATTTCTGAAATTATCCTAAAAAAATTTTAGATAGAACATGATTTTGGTACCCATATTTTATTGGGTGCAGACAAGTTAGAAAGAAATGATTTCAGTACCCATATTTTTCTAATGGGATTAATATAATCAATAGATTCAATAGACATTGAATGATACACATTGTTTGATCTATAACTATGTGAATAACTAGTTGAGGCATAGAAATTTTCAGAACTAGAACCAGCATCATACTATCTAGGTTTAGGAATAAATTTATTTATTGTAATATGTGTTTGTCTAGGTTGATAACCTATCATTGTAGTATAATTTGGTGCCAATTGTTTAGCTAGAATTTTTGTAAGTATGTACTTTACATTTGTAAATTTTTCCAAATCCTTCTTGAGTTGCTCATTAGAAAATTTCAATTCATTATTCTCTTTGAGTAACTGAGCATTCTTTTCCTTTTCTACTTCTAGTGCAGATTGTAGAGTGCAAGCTAATGCATACTGCTTCTTTAAGGCTTTATACATATCTTTTAGATCATTTCATGTATCCTCTAGCATATTACAGTATTCATATAAATATTCACTAGACATGTTTTCAGAATCAAAATTATATCCAGAAAAATAAGAGTTTTACACAGGAGTACTCAATGTTACCTTAGATGTGTTCGTCATAAAATACATATTGGATTTTTGATATTTCTCATCCTGAGTGGAATCAGAATCACTTGAACTGTCTTCTAAAACACTCCAGGTTTCTTTCATAGTATTCTTATATTTTTTTTCCTTGTACTCATATTTTTCTGTGTACATTAATTTTGGGTAGTTAGCTTTCATATGTACCTTCCTCTTGCATTCGTAGCATACTATTTATTCACCCTTATCAGTCCTTTTGCAATCATTCATCCAATAATATTTGTGGTCATACAATCCCTTATAGTTCAATTTTCTAAAAAACTTCTTCTTACTATAAAACTTCTTAAATCGTCTGGCTATCTGAGCCATTTCAGCATCACTGCCAGATCCACATTCTTCACTACTAGAACTATCACTTGCAGCTTCAGTTTTCTCTTTTTCCTTGATTTTTGAAGGACTGTTCTTGAAGGCTACTGATTTCTTTCTAGGATCTTTATCTTCTTATTTGTTTACCTTCAGTTCTTCTTCATACATCATAAATTTACTAATGAGTTACTTTTAAGGCAATGAACTAATGTCGCAAGATTCTCTAATTGAAACTATTATGCCTCTCCATCTATCTGGAAGACATCTTAGTAATCTCATTATTAGATCTTTTGCAAGAACAACATTTCCAAATGAGCTAATTGTATTTACAATTTCGTTGAACCTGAGATACATGTCAGAAATAGGTCTATCAGGCTTCATCTTAAAATTACCATACTTAATAGTGTAGGTACTCAATCTCATTTCCCTAACATTGGTTGTTCCCTCATGGGAAATAGACAAAGTATCCCATATTTCATAAGCAGTTTTACAAGAAGATATTCAATTGAATTCTTCATCTCCTAAAGCACAATATATAGCATTCATTTCTTTACTATTATTATTGTAAGAAACAATTTTAGATTCATCCCAAGTAGTTCTTTTAGTTTCTAGAATCTTATATTTTGTCTCTATAGTAGTCCAGATATCAAATACCATACTTTCTAAATGAATTTTCATTTTTAGTTTCCACTGGGCATAATTAAAACAATTAAAGAATAGTGGCCTATTGGTAGCTGCAACTTCTAGTCTATTATCCATAATTTTATTTTAGAAAATATATTTAAAGAGATAAAATTTAGAATTAACAGAAATCTTGAGATCTTTATGATACAACTGAAATCAAAGTTGAAAAAACAGAGTGTTTGGAAATCCATTATTAATATCAACCTTTGATACCAAATGTTGGTCAGAGTGGACACTCAAGAGGGGGGGGGGGGTGAAATTAGTTCTAATTAAAATTTTCTATTTAAACGATTTGTATTAAAAACCGCAAATTCATAAAAAAATGGTAAACTATACTAAATTTATAAATATTGTAAATGTTGAATTAGCTTCTTAGAGATTGATTACATCTCAGTTGACAAAATATAATTATTATGTTAGCTTTTGAAACAAACATACTAGTTAACAAAAATTAAAAACACTTGCTAGTTCAACTATCATATTTACTCTAAAATAGATTTATATTTAATGTACTTAGAAGTGTAATATTAAAAATAGTTTTAAAAAAGGTAAAAAGCACAACAGTTGTAAAATAGGAGGTTCAATCTAGAGATGAGACTTAGTCCTCTCAGATAATTAATATAAACTATGATCCACAACATGGATTGAGGTTTTACAATAGTACTCAGACTGTTCAGGTCCTCAGACCTCTACCATAGTTCAACATGGGAAATCAAAAATAAAAACAACTCACATGAAATCTAGGTCACATTTGACATCCACCACTATCCACAGTGGGATACAAGAGTGTATATGAAATATTGAGTGAGGATTTATAAATAATCCAGTTCACCATAGGAGATAGTGTGTGCCAAAAAATACAGAGCACACACACTACTAAAAATGTAAATAAATGAATCAAAACCGAGCTAAACAAATATATATGGGTTTAGAATGCTCTATGTGTTTTCAGTGAAGCTCTAGACACCTTAGATCGATGCAGATAAAGCTTTGAGTATCTTTCTGGTGAGGATGAAACAACACAAAGTACCATTGTTGTTCTCAACTAGAATTATTCAGACTTGTGCATATGATGTTTAGTAAGTCACACCAACTCAACATCAGTGTTTGTTCCATGAATGATCTTCTTGAAGCTCTCTGGTTTTCACAGGCGTTCATCAAGTTTGTTTCGTGGGTCTTCACATAAAAACATGTTGGTTCTGATTCTTGTGTGTCTCTATCGATGTTTTTTTTGTGTCTCCTTGTCCTCTCCCTTTTACAATAGATATATCTTCCTTTTTATTCCTTGAGATCTAGTAAAAGGAATGATTACTTTTTGACAGGTACGAGGTATGGTTCTCTGACATCCAACAACAAACATTAATTAATAGAAGGTGCATTGAACTAAGAAAATATGAACGTTGGAATTAATTAAGAGTTAATAAAAAATCAAATAGTTTTCATGACTATCAGTGAGCCATGAGATAGGTAGGTCATTTTTAATTTGCATCAAATTTGATAGGTCAAAAGATCAGCATAAGCTTCGGTAGGTCATTTGATCAGAATCAGTTTCAGTATGTCATTTGATCAGCATCAGTTTAGGTAGGTCATTTGATCAACATAGGTATTAGTAGGTCATTTGATCATCATCAGTTTCGGCAGGTCATTTGATCAGCATTGGTGAGACAATTTTATCATTGATGTGATCATTTTCATCAGTGCGGCCATTGTCATCGGTGCAACCGTTATCGTTGGTGTGACTGTTGTCATCCCATTAACTAACGGTGACTCAAGAATATAACAAATGGTGAGTCTGAAACAAAAAACACGCACATAGTGTCTATATAATCCAGAATATATCCAGGTCAATTGTAGAACATAAATAATCATATTTATACATGATTAACCATATATAAACACATTTAGAACATATTGAATTATTTTACTAAATTAACATATAAACAAATACAACAATGATTTGTGATTATTAAAATAACCATCCCACAAAGGGTTCAACAAATAGTAAAATAAAATGTATATTATGATAATTGATTTCATGTAAATATTTTTTATTTATAGATATAAAACCAATAGATACAAAACTAATTTCAAAATGGTTCCATTTTGTGTAAATAATTCAACAGAAGAAATTTATTAGAAATGGATTAATCTGAAAAATTATTTTATCATGAAATTAATGATATAATAGTATTAAAAATGGTCTTTCATTGATGATTTTGTTTTAATTAAAAATAATACATCTCTAGGAAAAGGTTTTGAGATTCATTTCCCCTTAGCATTAGCCCTGATTTCTATACAATTTCATTAACATCATATATCATAAATATTAAAATATAAATTAGATATTTTCAAAAATTATTCAAATTAAATTCTATTAATCCTCTTCATTAATAAAAATTCTCTTAATCTATCAGAATTTGTATTCTCCTTTAGACATTGGGTGTTAATAATAATCATCATTTTGGACTATATTTGGAAAAGTGTCGTTGATATTCATCCATATCCCAACAATATTCATTTATCAAACAATTACCCTTAGTCGAATGTATTTTTTATAAGAAAAAATAATGTTATAATTTTATCACATGGAAATTTTAGACATGCGTCTTGAAGATGAAAACAAATTTAACTAGTTTTGGGTAATTTAATGATATTAGTGGCTTAAAAATAATGATAATTTATTTTTGTGTTATGCACAAGGAACTATATTCAGGAAATAAATAAATTATATATATATATAGTCATATATACTTATAAAATAAAAACATAAAATATCAATAAAGGCTATAGTGAAAAATGAAATGCATCATCTAATAGATGCCATAGTCCACATGTATGCGTGGATAATGAGTTTATTTTGAAAATAAAAATAAAGAAGTAATATGGTATATAAGATAAGTTAAATATGTTTGATATATATATTATAAATGGTTATATAATTTCTTTTTTATCATAACCTATTTTTGTGATGAACGAAAATTTAATACTTTTTTTATGGTTGGAGTCCTCATGTACACATAGTTCACATTTTCATTATTTATAATTTAAATGGAGAATGTTTCTACTTATTACACCATAATTATAATAACATAACAGAATCATAATGGATCTGAATATACAATTTCAATATGGTGTAATGTAATTTTAGGAAGAACATGTACACATAAAAAAATAAATTAGGAATGATAAATTAGAAATCTATACTTGATAAAATTACTTATCAAAAATTTTAGTTTTTGAAGAATTTGATGGGTTGTATTTTGAGAAGAAAATATCCTCCAAATAGTTTCAATGTCTTTTTTAGAGGGTTCATATGGGTTTAGGATGAACTAATTGGATTTCGGTTTTAGGTGAATGGAGTAGATGATTTCCCATTTACTATGTGAAAAGGATTGTATATTTGTATATACATAAAACATAAAAATAATTGAAGAATATATTTAGAAAATATGCTAAAAAATAGGTATATAACGGAGTGGGGTAATTTATAAGGATGATGAAATCCCAAAACAACCATTCCCATAATTGTTTTAAACATGTTTGTGGTCTTTTCCTCCTAATTAAACCTCATTTACCCCATTAATTTTTTTGAGGAAACTATTTTCAAATTTGGTAATTTATAATTTATCCATAAAAATAAAATTATACTTATTTATAATATGGAACTGATTATTGATGTTTTTAAATACATTTTATCAAATATATTTTATAAATGTGAAAAAATAATTTTTAAAATACTAATCGAATAATGTATTGAGGTCTTTTTCTGAAAATTATATATTATGTTCCAAAATGTAATATATTGGATTATAAATTGATACCAAATATTTAAAAATTATTATTTAATATATAAAATAAATATTTTTTCATTGGAAAATATTTCATGAATTAAATATTAATACATATATCAAATTTATTTCATAAAAACTGTTATTTATAATATATTTAATATTTTATTATCTACTAAAAATAAGTCTTATAGAAAAATAATAAATAAAAATCATAAGGAAGTATTTTTATGTTAAGATAAAATGTGAAATTATTTTTCCAAATTATCATTGTAAAACTTATTAATTTATGATTATAATAAAATTATAAAAAATTTGGATAACTTGATTTATTTTAGGAAAATAATTATTACTATATTAAATATTTTATTCAAAATTGGTAATAATCATAAATATAACTAACATGAAAACACTATTTCATCAAATAAATTTTATTCCAAAAAATATTTTTTTATATTTCTATATAAATTTTTTTAAATAACATTAAAAGTACCCCTATTTCATTTAATGTATATATCTATGTTTACCCTCGTATTCAACGACTATAGTACACTGGACTATATCTATTTTAATAATAAAATTAATTTTCCATTTTGGAGTTATATTGAATTTGGTTTAGTATATAAAACAAAATATTTTTTAATTGTTGAAAAAATCTATGAAATATTAGGTCACGCAGAAGGGAATACATAAATGGATAATCAAGGAAGGATGGAAATAGAAACTAGAAAACAGAATAGAAGAATGGGTCTAAAGGTGAAATATATGGCCTGGAAAAGGGTCACAAAAGTCTGATTTGGTGTTCTCAATCAAAATCACATTTATATATGTTTTTTGAGTGGATGGAATAATATCACCATGGGCGACAAGATTCACTAATGGAACATCAGTTAATGAATAAAACTAGAATAAAATTTTGGTATTCTACATAGATGATATTATATGGATGTACGTGAAATTTTAAAAAAATATTAAAAATTTATTATTATGATGGTTTGGAAAATATGCTCCTTCACTCTAGGGCATTGAATCCTTACAATATGTCAGATTAAACATTAAAACATCAACAATTTAGTTCCAACAACATAATGTTTTTTTTGTTTTTCAAACTTAATCAATAGTGAAATGGAATTAAAATTTAAAGAATTGATAAACAATGTGTTTTGAAATGAGAATTAAAAATTGAATTACATATTTTAATTAATAAAATAATATTTTATAATTAATAAATTAATAGTAATAGAAAATTTTAATCACCATGGACTTTAATAGTTGTATAAAAACCCAATATTTAGTATATATATGTTATTAAATTTTATGATGGAAGTCTGGACATAAGGTAATGGATTCTTGTTTCAATTTTTTTATGACATTCATTATGTTATGAGCATATCTTCATTGATTATGTGTATATATATTCAATTTTAAATTTAATGTCAAGAATTAATTTATTCCTAGGATATTAAAATTTTCATTTAATGTTATAATTTCAAGTGGATTACTATTCAATGGTACCAAAAATTCATTTGATTAATGTTAATGTCTAATCATTTTTTTGGGATTTTTCATGATTTTTTGACTAATGATGAAATGTAATGATCTATTTTTAAGAAAACTCATTTTATTTTTTGGTTTTGGATATATCTATAGAATACATTTTTTCTTTTAATTTTCAAATATGATCATATTAAATAGTCCAAAAGATTTTTTTTTTAAAATATATTGTTTATCTCTTCACTCGATAGAACTTTTCTCATCCCTATCATTATTCTCTATAATTTTTCTAAAAATTATTTTAATGTTATCCAATGTATTTATTAAATAGATTTCCCCCATTTTTTAATTTTTCTTTAGGGAATTAAAAGGAAGATTAATGACATATTCTTAAAAAGGAATTTTTGTAATTTATCAAAAATGTGAAAGGAATAAATGTTTCAAATTTTAAAACAAGAATGAAATTTTCACCATCATGAACAATGTTATATTTGATGATTAATTTATATTATACCAAGGATATTTTAAAATATATTTATTGCAGGGTACATTATTAATTTATTGTTTTAAAAATCATATTTTCAATTGTGTTTTATTTTCCTCATGAAATCTTCCATGTTATTTTCATTCAAAATAATTTTCCATATAACATGTAATAAATTTATATTAAATATAATTTTATGGTTATATGATCCAATGATACAAAAATTATTGTTTTTCTATATAGTATATACTTATGATAGGAATCACATTTCATTTACATTTTTTATATAATGATATTTCAATAATAAACCTTCATTTTCATGGGATCTGATATATAGAATTTTTTATAGAAAAACATTTCTTTTAATGAGTTAAAATATGATGAATGTTTATTAAATCGATTTCATTGAATGGATTTTAATATGATAAATGATTTATAATATTGTGGATCACATATGTATGATTTTCATTATGTGGATGGTGGGAACCATATATCCTTTTAATTAATTTGGTAATGATTAATATCTCATGAGTTTAATAGGAATATAATGAGAGATTGAACCGATTATTGTGATGAAATATATCAACTATGATAGTCTTGGGTGTGAAAATTTACTATGAAATTGTTTTAAAGAGGGAACAGGTTCCAATATCATTTCAATGGTAATGATCCTTGACTACTATAGAAATGAAATTATATACTTCTGTATATCCAGAAATATATGACTTATTCCAATGCTAATCTCCAATGAAAAATTTTCATTGATTTCAGTCTAATTTTTGTATTTTTAACTGAAATTATCCATTCCATCGATAATTTTTGTTATCATTTTTTTAGGGTATAATATTCAAAATTTATTACCTTGTTATTATTTTTTATCTCTGTTTTTTACCATTACTAAGAATTTGATCTCACCCTTTAATCTATATCCCTTCTCTAGGTTTGGAAACATTTATTATATATAAGATGTCTATGATGGTTGTTGATTATGACGAAAATAATGAGAGATTATTTCATTTATATATAAACCATATTATCATATATCTAGGAATCCAATGGAAGTATATATTTTCAATACTTATCCTAAATATCTATATATTTGATAAAATTTATTCATTTATATGATATTTCCCTTAATTGTATACCAAATTCACCAACATGTCAAATTGTTTGATTTTTATGATCATGCATTCATGGTTGTTTTCTACAGTTTTACCTATACTATATTCATCTTAGGTTACACCTAATCTTATGATGTGATCACATAATAATTTTATTTCATCAATTTTATATGTCATATACTCCTATACTTATTCCATTTACATTCATATTCTTCTTACAGTGTACAACATATTCATTATTCTTCTTAAAAAAAATTCAGACATCAATCCGATCATCTTGAATTAGTATTTTTCTTCCAGTATAGTGATGTACTACCATTTAATTCAATTTTCGAAAATTATTTGAATATTTGATCCAAAAATTTATTTTATTTTCAGTTTCACAAAATAATTTGTAGTTTTATCTTTTATAGACCTTCCAACATGTTATTTTTTTATATCTTTTAGTTATATTAGTTCCACATATGTTCTTTATTCCTGAATAATCATTATTTGGAGTCTAAATTCCTACATCCCAATGCTATTTATATAGTGATGCTTACAATAAAATATCGATGGATTATTATAGTGGAAATTTCTGTTTTATAGTGTGTGTTTTTTCCCATCACCAAAGATTGTTAATATTCTAGTAACATCAGTTTCTAGGAAACACTTAATCCAATGTAAAATTTGTAACTTATTATATATTAATTTAAATAAGATTCAACTAAAATAAATAATATTTTTAATTAATTATCCAATATCCAATATTGTTTTTTCTTCATCCAATGGGATCTCTATAATCTTCTATTTGATCTTCCATTCCATATAAATTTTATAGAATGTGAACCATAAATCATAAATACAATTTTTTACATGAATAATAATTTCAAAACTCATCTGATATAACGGTTTCTTTCAAATATACATATGTCTATGTTTTTTCATATATATTATATTATTATTCATAGAAATTTCATTCCATACATGAAGTTACATGAAAATTTCATCTTATAGATAATTCATTTTATAATACACTATTGACTAATTTTAGTACGAGAACAATCATCTACTAGTGTCCCTTTTTCAAATGTTTTCAAAAATTTATATAACATTATATATATAGTTCTCTTTCATTTAATTTGAAAACAACCATTGGAATCATCATCTTAATTGGTATTATTATGTCTATGGTTTTATGGTTCAATGGAGTGATTTTTTTTTAATTTTATTAATTATTTATTGGAGTTACTATATTTCAACGTAAAAAATATAATGAAATAGAAACATTTAATTTTTATTATAGTTCAGATCAAAAGGATCCATAGTCTACTTTTCACTTCTCTAATAGTCGGATCAAAATGACTCCCCATGAAAAAATAATATCTGATTTTTGTTATATAATCACAACCCTTTTCCAAATATATTTTAATCACTAGAGTATCAATACATGAAATATATTTTTATCATCTATAGGTACATACCAATGTGAGTAGTTTTTTTGGATAGATGAACTATCCATGTTTTAATCTTCTATAATGAATAAAATAATTCTCATTCCATTTAGAAGTTAGGCACAAACCATATGTATTTTTTTGCGATGGTATAATTATACAATGATACATTTAAAAGTTTATTTATAAACTGACACAAAAATTCCCATATAATATAGTTAAAATACATAATACTACAGAATCATGATAAAAATTATACATTTATAATTTCTCTGCATCATTGGTTGTGGGAGAAATATATTATTCTATGATTATTTTCAACAATATGATTTGAGTAGGAGTAATCATCATGGATGTGAATTTGTACAGATTATATATCTCAAGAATAAAACACTTAAATTAGTTAAATATAACATAATATATTATTGTATTTATATAACACTTTGAAAATTTAAAAGAAAACAATGATCAAATAACTTATAGAATACTCCCCACCGATATTTAACAAAGAAAACATATTATTATTTATATATGACGATTATAACCTAGAAATTAGTTTAATAGGTATGAATATTACAAAAAAATCATAGAATATATATATATATATAGACATAAAACTAAATAAAAATTCAATGATTAAATCCTATGATAAAAGTACACTATTTATATAATGTTTTTTATACTTAAATAATATGTTTTTCTGAAAAAGTATATTAAATTTTAAATGAAAATATAATAATTATTTATAACATAAATAAATTTTATTTTAAAAATATTAATTTTATAATTAATATATATAAATATTATCTTAGAGTGATTTTTTAATTTCTATGAAAATTTTTATATTCTTGTCAATAGTGAAAAAATCGAATTTTTATTGAAAATTATATTTTGGTGTCAAGAATTTAAAAATATATTATTTATTTTAAATGGGGTTACAATTAAAAATAGTTCTATAATATTAATAATAATATAGTTATGTTCATTTTATTCAATTTAATTATTTAATTTGTTATATAAAAGTTCCACTTGAAAAGATTTTTTCTGAAAAACTTGTTCTCATTGAATTTTTCGTTTTAATCAAAAATTATTTTTTTACATAGATTTAAATTTAATATTGAAGGTATAATATAAAATTTTAAATCATTATGTCAAAATTTATAAAATTTTACCCTTTTATTTCTAATAAATTTTAATTATAACCACAATAATTTTTATAACAATTATAACAGATAAATCTGGTAAATGAGGACAAAAATAAATTTATATGGACATCAAAATGACCCTATCAAATGATAAGAATATTATAGGATGAGATAATATCATTGCATACCATAAATTATTTTGTTATATTACCTTTCTATATTTCAATTAGAATATGACCTTTAGATAATTTTATGTAATAAAAATTCTATAATTTCAAAGTTCTATTTTTATTATCTATTAAAATTTTATGATAAGGATAACTAGATGAGATGTTCAAATTTAAAATTAAATTTTATTTATAAACTTTTTATCATTATCATGATTTTTTTAATATTAATGTTATGTGGTACAATAATTACCTTCAATTCCTACATAATGTAATGCATTAATTATTTTATTAATGCAATAATAAACTAAATGATATTAAAATCATTAAAAATATTATAATATGAAATTTTTAAAGGGTCACACTATTTTTATATATCTATTTTACATATTATAGAGGTTTTGAATAATTATATTCTAGTTCCCCCATTATTCATAGAATATTTAAATTCAAATAAAATTAATTGTGTCAAAATTGACTTTAATAATATTTTATCAATGAAATAATTTATTAAATCCTATGTGGATAATTAAAATCAAATATTCATCTATTTTAATTTAAATTATGTATAAATATATTATATTATACATATATGATTTAATAGTTGATTTATTATAATATTATTATTTCATTATGTTTGAAATAGTGGTTTACGCGGTTGTGGTAAAAATTAATTAACCAAAGTCCTAATCCAAAATAGAAGGGTAAAAATTATATTATTATTTTTCTATAAATTTAACATTATTGTTTTATTTAAAAACTATATTTTTTTAATTTATGGATATTTGGAATCATTTTGACCTTGAATAAACATTTTTTATTTTAAATTTTATGAAATGCCAATAGGTCACCTCTCCTCAATTATTAAAGGACGCCCATTCCTTCACTTCCGTACACCAATAAATTCGATATATCTCACCCTAAACCTAGAAATTAATCTCATAAAAATACATATGTTGTTTAATAAGGACATATCACTTTCAAAAATAGAAAGCGTATATATCATAAGATGATATATAAAGGGAGTCCAATGGATAAGATGTTATCATATTTAACAACTATTTCATGTTTATTTCTAATTCTAGTTCCACTTTGTGCATCGAGACCATCATAAAATATTAACAACTGTTTCATACTTATAAGTAGATTTTATTATAATTATGGTAAATCTAGTTTCCATATTCATTCATTCCAACATAAAAAAAGCATCGCCCATGCAGACATGTGACTTAACATCTCCACCTAGTGTTGTAATTTGATTTTCTTCGCATCAGTTTTGGATGATTAAAAAGATATAAAAATTGATTATATATTTCACTTATGAAATAAATATGGTCCTAGAACTATAAAATAATATATAAAATTCAAACATCTAATATATTGTAAAAAGATAATGTCATTTGTGTGTATGGATGACATACCGTCTTCATGATATTAATGTGATCCGTTTTTCATTTTATATTTAGATGGATGGTAAAAATAACAAGTTTAATGAAAATATATGTGATATATATGATATTATAATTATTCTATAAAGAATAATTTTTATTTATATTTCATTCATTCCATCCGTTAAATTGTAAATATAGCATTGACGCATACGTATGAATTATCCCCTCAATGAATGGCGTAATTGATTTATCAGTATATAACATTTATAGATGATTTTGAATATGTATATAACGAATATAATTTATATTTATATCATTTTTAACATTATTTATATTAAAAAACATTGATAAACATAACTTTTTTGGTTCTATAAATATAAACGATTCATTAAAAATGAAGCATTTATTGCTCAAAATAGTGATCTTAAGAATGAAATATTAATATATGTGTGATAAAACATTATAAATAAATAATATATGATATGATATATATTAATATTTTACTATAATATATTCATAACAAATCTATATTTATTATACCAGAGGATCAAACACATATAATGATGAGAGAACCAAAGGCATGGGTTTCTCATCTATGATTTACTTCCATTAGAAATATGCCATATTCAACACTTATTCCTTTTTTTGGTTTATATACATAACATTTTAATAATTTTTATCCTGATTTTATTTCTATTCATCATATTTAATCTTTCATTTGATTTTATTTTATTCACGGGGATAATTATTTAGAATTCAATAATGTTTTAAGGGTTATTCGCCTCACTTCTTCTTCTATGAGATGTAGGTGAAATTCACTACTTAATTTTTATGGTTTATATACTACCCCACTTTATGATTTATAAAATGAATATATTTCATTTTATGGTATTTTATGTCTTGTCTAATGCTATTTCATTCATTTTGATTTTAATTCAAATTTTACTATAGTTCTTGGGTTTCTCATCTCAATTTTATGTCTATGCTACACAAGAAAAATCCACCACATATTTCTCTTGTGCAGTTTATATAAATACCATAATATATATTATATCATGAATATATTTTTATTCATGGTAATTATAGTTTCATTTGATGTTAATTCTTTCATAGGTCTTACAAATCCAAAGATACACTTGTTGTGTGCTTCTACTGCACAATCTCATCAATATTCATGATTATTTATATTTATGTATCCTCCATTGAGTATTTCGATCTCATATACAATGATTCTAAAAAATAACATTTTTTAAAATTTATCATAATATTTTAAAATTTATTTTTTTCAATGATTTCTTTTTACACACTGGTTTAGACCGAATCTCTATATCGCTTTCAGATTGAGGTACTTTTTAACCATTTTTCAACAACATGAATGGTGTGTTTATAACTTATATAGAATTCCTGGAACATTGAAAAATCAATAATCCTGATGGATTTGAAGCCACATTTACAATTTTTAAGGGTTCTCTTCAATTAAAAATATTTCCTTATTACATATAATGTATATATATTTTTAAAATTTATTTCTAATGTAGAAATAGAATTTTACATAAGAAAATTTTCTAAGAAGTTTTTAAAATATACACATATATTGAAACATAAGATGATTAATATTATGTTTTGGAAATAAAATAATTAAACCATACACAATATTACATTTGATGGATTAGGATGATGCTGAATGGGAAACGTATTGGCATTATAAGTGGAAGTTCTTCCAATATTAATAGTTATTGGGTGATATGGAATTTTTATTCAGTTAAATTATTTATGAATATTTGGAATGAATTAGTCTTAGTATGTGATTTGAGGTTCTTGGTATATACTCTTGGTGAACTGATAGCTCCCACGAGACAAACTAGATTAGGTTTTCACCTAGGCCTTATACATTTATGTAGTTTTCATTGAATAAGTCCATCAAGGTATTTTCATATATCTTCGGTTACTACTTGATGGTATATTTAAGATGTCATATATTATTAATTATAACATTAGGAATCAATTTTTGATTTCAATGTTTTAATATACAAGAATTATTATTTTTTCTCATGTGATTACAAATATGAAATTATACGAACAAAATTTATTATTTCTATATTTTTCATTCATTATTTAGCATCTATTATATGAACAACCTTACTAGGAATATAATCTCACCCCTTAATGTGTTAATTTTCCCTTGGATTCCAAAAAAATGTTGTGATTGATAATAAGTGTTACACTAGAACAAATAATTATGTCTTCCATGAAAAAACTGTGTTAAAATTCATTTTTTCATTTATAATTTTAAATTCATCTGTGTATATGATATTTCAAGAAAAATAACCTATTAAATCCTTTTGGATGTGATTAAATTCATCCATTACCAATTTTAAAAAAATATAACACTTCACTATGGAACTGTGGTCAGTTTTATTACAATTAAGTAATAAACTAGTTTAATTATTTTAAAAAATTATTCTAAGGAATTGTGTTCAGTATTTCACTATAAGGAAACATGAAAATATTTTGCAATTGGGAGATACATGATGTTAAAAAATCCATATTAAATGGGAAGTGTATTTATCTAATTTATAAAAAATCACATGTGGAATGTTAATGAAAAATACCGTAGAAAATATGTAAATAAAACAAAAAATAATAATAATACCATTTATGGGTTGAAGATCAACATGAAAAAAGTATTTGTGAAAATTACTAGGAATTAAATTTTGGGAAATTTATTAATTTACATTTTAAAATAGTAAATTAACATAATTTGAATGATAGTGTAGAAAATTTAGTCTCTTTTTTATCAATTTTTAAGAATTACAAGATGAAAATATGATCCTTAGTTACCACCCCTACAGTGAGGTTAAGAAGAGTTTGTATTTATCATGTATCCATGTAATATATAGGAGAAAATAGTTCCCCTGACTACTAAAATGATTAAATAGTATCTATTGTTCTTTTAAATTTCACAAGTGTATTATAGTGTCATGATATACTACTCTATCAATATAATGTTTTTGTTTTGAAACTTTTAGTTACTTATATGATTATTAAGGAATGATACCACATAGGGGTATTATAATATATGGTTGATTAAATTTGGTTTAATGGTTATCAACATAACATGTTCTATGTAAAAGTATAATATAAAAATAATATAATAATAAAATCCTTCCACACTAATGTTTTATATAATGCTAGGATGTTTTATTTATTTTAAAAAACGAAAAGTGTTCTTTGACCCCATGATCAAAACAATAAATACATGGTTTAAGGATGATTAAAACACACTCAATTTAGTTTTCTTATACACGAAATATCTAATATTATATTGAGAACAAAATCACATTAAATAATTAATACTAATATGTTGTAAATAAAGATATATATAATATCATAATAATCATCATATTTTTATGTTTTTTATAACAGACATTAAAACTTTAAGAATTCCATGATTCCTATAAAGATAATTTACATTTAAATTTATTTTTATATTTTCATATGAATTTGATATATTCTCAATAAATAGAAATTTATTTTTTATGGCTCCATGATGTTTATATTAAAATGAAATTTTTTCATTGACTTCACATATTTATTAATGATATCATTTAAAAACTATGAATATTTAAGAAAAAATGAAACAGTTTTTGAGATATTCATTAATGATTTGATAATTGTATATATCTAATAAATTTATTATGTATTAACATTTTTGGAAATAAAATATTTATGTTTTCAAATTTTGAAAACATGGTATAATATAATACAAAGGAAAAACACTAACAACAACTCCTCTTTGATCATTATAAAATACAAAATTAAATATGAATATGTTATCCACATTTTTTGATGAAAATTAGAAATACAATATTTCCATTAAAATATCACTTTCTATATGAAGAAAATAAATTTTATAATTTTAATAGTGTGATACAAACAAATGTTATATATTGATTTCTGAGAATAACACTAACTCTTATAAATTTATCATTGAAATAAAATTTATGAACCCTATAAAAAATCATTAAAATAAAGATATAATAGACACCTATAATTATCAATATAATAATTAATAAAGAATAAAAAAATTATATATAATATAAAAATTACACCAAATTCATTCAATGAATGGATGAATTTCACATCCATCATGTTAGGAAAAATGTAATATTATAGAAAATAGATGAATAAAAGTAATTTGAAAACATATCAACATGAAATTTTTCAATTGAAATAAATTTTAGATATTTATTTCAATTTAGATCATGATCACAATGTCATGAAATATATCATCAGTATGTTTATATATAAATTTTTAATGGATTTTTTTAAATATCATTAGTATATCTTCTTTCAAAATATATTAGCATCAACTCAAATCCAAAATCTAAATAGGAATGTTTTATTTAATCAATATTGATTGATAACAAATTGATACAGTAGAAACATATTCAGAAGAAATGGTAGAAAGAGAGAAAAATTTTATTTTCTTGGAACCTCGATATATTTTTTAATAATGTAAATGGAACATACATAATGTAATTTTTATATTTAAATTTCATCTAAAAAATCTAAATCACAATGGCCAATAGATTCAAATGAATTTTTTTTTCAAAAAACCCACGAAATAATGATCATTTAATAAATTTTATATTTATTTTAACAAACTATTGGAATCATTCATTAAGATCACATTAAATTTTAAAACATAATAAAATTGATAATGTCAAAAAATGAATGGATGTAGATAAATATAATAAGCAACCAACCATTTATCATAATTTATAAACCTCAATATATTTTTAATATTTATCTAGAACAAAATTAAAAATATTACACATGATGGATTTAATATTTTTATGTGAGTCAAATCCAATTCCATTAACTGATTTTTATGAATACTTAGACTGATTGAGAAAAATAAAATAATTTCATTGAAAGTATTATTGACCAATATTTGTTATTGTTCCCCATTAAAATCATATAAAATTAAATATTCATGTACTATAATTGTTTTCACATATATCAAATTTTAATTAACTAAAAATGATATAAAACATTTAAATTTTTAAATTCAAAATGTCAATATAATTTATCAATATATACATTGTATGTTAAAATTTTCATTTATCAATTTTTTCCATATTTATTATTATATTCATTAATACCATGCCTTGGGATAATATTTCTCATAATTTATACAAAATTAATGTTCTAATACATGATTTTTTTCCATTCAAAGATCAGTGGGGTAGTATTACATATAATGATTCTTAAATTTAAGCATTTATAATAGTTATTTTGGTATCCCTTAAAAATTAAATTAATCCATGAAAACATTCTAAATAAAATGATATTATAATTTACACTAACCAATATAAATGTGAAAAATATTCATTAAAACAAAATATTTATTTATGATTGAATACTTTTGAGACTAATCTATATTTTTTGGTTGTAATATGACAATAGTAATAAAACTTATTTTTTGGGATCCATTTACATCCAATAATATTTTAATCACTATGTAGAACAACTAATAGTAATAAATTATCTATATTTAATTAATATAACTAATAATTTTAACTAAGATAAAAATAATATAATTTAATTACCATAAAAATTTTTTGAAAAAAATAAAAAACTAAGCTTCAAAATCTAAAATGTTCATAAAAATATCAATGTTTGAACATTTGATTGAATATTGTCAATGATATTTCCTATTGGATGTTATATATTTGTTTTTCAATGCTTAGAAAATTTTTGGGAAGTTATGTATTTATTCATACTATAACTGTTAGGAATATTCTAGAGTCATCCATTGAGATTCATAAGAATATATTGATTTATAAGAAATTTCATATATTATAAATGTTATTTCCAAATTAGTTTATCAATTATTTTTAGATATTCTAAGGTTTGTACACATAATTTATGTAATTCCAATGCGTTATATTTTTATTTTTAAATTATATTAGTTTTTATAAATTTTTCCAATGTTTTTGGATGAATATTATAAATCTTAAGGTAATAAGAATACATTTTAATAATTATTAATATTTTTTATAATAGGTAACATAAAATTTCAGTGAAATTATTTTCTATTATGAATGGAATTATAGTTTTTTATTGGAATTGTTATTTTTAGTTGGAGATTAAGGGTAAAAGATTATTCTCATACATTCAATGACGGAATATCTTAATTTTTTGATGTGTGTATTGGTAAGGGTAAGGTTACAATAGATAACTTATGGTAAAGTAGAGATGATTAAGAATAAAATTATTTTTACTATAATGTGTACTTGTATGTTTTTATTTCTTTTGTTGTGTAAGTTTGGAACCCCTTATGTAAATGTAATCATCAGTTTGTGAAGGTTTTTTAATAGTAGGGGTTTCTTTTCTAACATTTTGTAAGGGTCCTTAATATAATTTATAGGGTATATATGCTGGAGGTATATAAATAAGATATAATTCCATTATATCATAATATATGTATGTTTAAAATTAGTCTCAATATTTGTAACTATATAATGGTGGGGTCTCATATGGGTACTTACATAAGAGTTCCAGGGGATTGTTTCTACTATATAAAGTAAAAAAATTACCCTTTAAAGGTGACATGCTACAAATTATGGATATATCATTATACAAGGGTAAAAATAACATTATATATAAATAGTTTTATGCTACTGAGTATGGATAACCAACTATGTATGGGGAAAAACAAATTACCCATAATGTTTACATATATCTTGTGTGTAATTAATTTTTACCACTTTTTTATATTTTCAATTGATTATAGCAGATATATGTTTTATTAAATGTTTTAAAAGAATCTTATAATGGTTTTTAAATTCATTGAATTGTTTATATAATTTTAAAAATATTTTTTGAAGACTTATCCTTATCATAAATTAATTCTTTATAAATGAATTATTAGGACAAATAATTTTGTTAATAAAATATATAAATTGAAGGATTATTTGATGATGCACATCAATACATGATAAATATGAGTTTCTATGTTGTTTGAGTTCCTACTTATTTCGATCGAGTAAACCTTATATAATAACCTATTAGGGAGGCTCTTAAGAAAATTTTATGGTGATATAAAGCATAAAATTTCATTCCCAAGGCTATAATAATCTTTTACCCCCCCCCACATATTCATTGTGTGTAGTATTATTCTAATACAATAACCTTGTTTTAAATCCATCATCTACAATATTTTTTTAACATGTCAGAGTGATCATGGTTTTGTTAATCCTATTTGAGAAAGGTATGATCTAGATTAATAAATATAATTAATTGGATAAATGAAATCGAATTTAAAGAGAGGTTTCACTTATATTTTTGATGATTCCTCTTCATATTATAGAGATTTGTTTTCATAAAAAATATGATGTCATGAACACTATGTTATTATAATTATTATTATCTCATGATTTCTTATATTAGAAATGTGAAAGGATATCATATAAAGAAAAAATGATTAACACATGAGAATATTTGATATTGTTTTCCAGAATATCACTTATTTATGATTTTCAATTTCATATTATAAATTAATAAATATTGATTCTACCATATATATGGTATTGTATTATGTAATATTCTTGATAAATAACCTAAAATTGTAATGGAAAATCATTTGAAGATAGTAATATTATTTGCTCTATGGAAATAATTTTTTTTGTTTTCCCTTTCCTTATGAATTTGATTGATGGGATAGTATCTGAAATAGGTTTCATTATCATTTGGGTTGATTGATAAGATTTAAATTGGGGAATATGGAGTAAATATGGGATATGAGAATATAGAATTTATATTATAATGTGTGATGTCAATTTTTGTTTTCTTAGTTATTTTCAATAATTATTGAATACAAAAAATGGATGAGTTTTAGTGAGATTAAATTAGGTTAGGCAAAATAATTTGGGATGAAATGAAATCAATGGTAAATGGGATGATGATTTTTAATTAAAATCTTGGAATACTTTTTCAAAAATGAGAAAATATTTATTGTACGATGTGCATTTTTGGATACATTAGAAATGATGTGTGGTTTTGAGAATAAAAGAATTGAATGAGAAATGAATAAGTTGGTTAAATATAAATTGATTTGGACAAGATGGATAATTATTTCTTCAATTAATATAGGATGTATTGTTAATGTGGTAGATAGTTAAAATGAAATTAATGGTTTGAAGAGTGGAATTGGTTCTAAATGGGAAAATCTAAATATTCTCATACCTTCAAAGGAATGGAAATACATGGCTTATGGTTTTTTGAATTCAATGTAGGGTTATGAATATAGAGGTGGAAGTGGATGTGGTGGAGGTTGTGATGAATTTTATTAGATGATGTGAATGGAATTTTATTCTTTTTGAAAACCCATTGGTTGAAATTATTTCAATGATTATTATGTATTTTAATTTCATTATAATTCCTGAATAATCTCCATGAATTTTGATCACCATCATCCAACACCCAAGGGTTACTATGGAGTTATTCCAAAAATCTTGATGGTGTGAATGGATGGATGGATACCCCATTTACCAATTCTCTACTCTAAAAGATGTAATTATTCATAGGTTTTGCTGACATGAGGATTTGATTGAAATTTTTGGGATGTTTAATGAGATGATGATGTGGTTCATATTTGGGGTCATGTATTATAGGAGGAGTGGAAAAGGTCAATTGAATTCATATTCACAACACCTAAATATTTTTACAGAAAAACTCCCTTTAAGGTATATTTTATGAGATATACCACGTGTATTTTTTTGGGATGTAATTTAATGGACATGGTGTCTTTAGGTGTTATCTGATGTGATGGAAAAGGTGTCTATTTGACGGTTTACTATATTTTAGATATGAAATATCAATTATGTATGAATATGGGGTGTGAATGATGAATAATTGTGGGATAATTTATATATTTATATTTATATAGATATACCATTTATTATGTTACTATATATTGATTTGTTATTTTGTAAGCATGCCATTTTGTGGATGAGATTTAGTTATTTTAACTTGTTAGGTGTTTCTGGTTCTTGTTTTTTCCCATTGCTTCATGGTTATTTAATTTTGCCATCTAAATGAGAGGATTTATTTATAATCCATTTTTGGTGTAATAATATTATCCCCATTATTTTTAATAATAAATTATTAAGGTTCCCAAGTGGACTTCGAACAATGAACTGGGAATTATATTCTTCAGTGTTGGATCTATTAATGTTTGATTACCATTATATTATCCTTGATGTTTTGCTTTTATACAATCAATGTATTAATAATACATTACCTGCATTGTGGATATTTTTGAATTTACCCCTTTCTAAATGTAATAATGTTATATTATGGTTGATTTATCATATATCTGAATCCAAGTTATTCTAGAGTGAAATGCCTCCCATTTATAATATATCTATACCCTCTGTGCAATTCACCTTCTTTGGTCCTGATGGATGGGATACATGGGAATTAATTCTCTTTATTCCATCATTCCCAACCATGGAAGTGTTACCTTTTTGGAATATTCTCATTATAGAGTGGTATAAAAGGATTGGGTTTGGTGATTAGATTGAGTTTGGATTTGGGAACTGTGAGGATTTAATGAGTTTGTAGGGAAATAAAATCATTTTATCTTGTTGTGTAATATAGGCAAGGGAATAATGACTATAAATTTTTTTTATCTCCCCCACCATTTTAATCATATGAAAGTACTCTGAACATACCAAATGACATATTGAGGTGGAACTACTGTTAGGGTGATGACCTTTGAGAGGTAAATACAACTTGATTGATTATGGTTGTGATTTAATGATGTGATTCTGGGGATTTATGAGTTTTTATAAAATAAATCATAAAATTTTACAATATTTTCTTAGACTACTCATGTGATGTGGTTTATAATGGGCTGTTATTAATTGGTAAATTAGTATTATAAACTATTTTTAATGAACGATAATGATTACTAACTAGAATGATATATTTTATTCAAAATTAGTTGAAACATGAATATATTTATTTTTCTATTATAGAAATATTCTTCATAGAATTGATTTTTTCGGATTATAAATACACATAACATGATAATATATTTTCTTAAAATTATAGGTTTTTATGAATAAAGATTAATGTATTTTTTTTGTGAATAACTATTGAACTTTGAAAACCATTCTGAATCATGTATACATGAGGGGATTTCAATCAACCATGTTCAAATGATTATTTTAAAAAATTTAATAGGAGTATTCTAGAATGTATGTCTGAATGGATGGAAAGCCTTAATTTTTATTGATTTTTGATAACCTCCTTTTAAATGGATGAGGGGGAACCCTTATAAGTCATGTAGGCTCAGAGATTACATGGCCCGTAGGCTTAGGAGATTACATGACCTGAAGGTCTTAGGAAATTCAACCAGACTATGTATAAGGAACTGCCCCTCCCCAGTATCTGCATCTTGATTGTAGCTCTCCACCATTTCATGATCGTCTGGATAGGCTTCCCGTGCAAGAACATGCTGATACCGATGACATAGCCATACCCTCTCATTCTGGAAATCCATTTGGCTCTGCTCTGGTGATTGCACCTTCTCTGAATCCTCTTCTAGGGATGCTCCTTTTTTGTAGTGTTTCTGGGGCCTTCATTCATGTGACCTGAAGGCCTTGGGGTGGCCCTAAGGCCTTAAGGTAGCCCAAAGGCCTTGAGAATCAACTGGCTTGAAGGCCTTGGGTGGCCCAAAAGCCTTGGAGGACCTGAGGACCAAACAAGTGGCCTGGAGGCCCAGATGGATGAATAGTTCAGGATGCTACAGTACCAAACCGTGCCTACTACAATACTTTCTACAGTACTGCTACAGTACCTAAAATATGCCTCCACCCATACTTTTTGTCGGTTCTATTGGATGCACCTAGCGAGTCCTCACCAAATGGGCTGAGGATCTTGTGCTCTAGAATCTATGTGATTTAAAATTCCATGAATTAATTTATATTATTATTTTATAATTATAATGTGTTGGGTATTTTTTAAAATGATAAATTTTCTTAATATTTTTATAATTATTATATATTTATAAGAATTAATTGTGGTATATTTTTTTGACTCTAAAATATTTAAATGATTCAGTTTATTATATTTGTACTGGTAAATAAAATTTGGTACTAAAAAAATATCCTCACATGTTAATCCATGTTTATTTTTTAATGAGAATAATTTCTATAGATGAAAAAATCTCAATAAAATCTATGAAATTTCTACTTTGTGAATCTTTAGAAATATGAAATATTCATTTTGAATATGAAATTATATTATCTACTGATAATGGGTTTTTATACGAAAGATTTATCATTTAACACTTTTTATTGTGTGTGATAATGTTTTCATGATTAATGAAAATGTTTAAAGAATGTTTATTTCATGTTTGATAAGAATTATACACAATAGTACAACATGAGTAGTTAAATTTTATGATCAGATAGAATGCTTTATTTTGAGAATCTTGAAATCATTTTTGTACATGTGATGTGATATTTCAATTGAGTACAAGATCATTGAATGTCCATATTTTCAAATAATGATATATGTGTGTTTCCTTTGTATCTTGATGAACCAATAAATTCTTATTCAATAATGATATTCATATTATATGAGATAATTAATCTAAATGATTAGTATTTATCATGGATTTATGTTGGATTTTATTAAATTTAAGGCATGTTGTTTTCTAGGGAATGGATTGATTTTTTTTATTTTTTGTTTTAAAATTGTTTATATGTTCATTAGAGTGTTGATATGTCTTGTTGGAAATGGTTTTATAAATTATCAAATAGAGTTCCAATATAATTTTATTAATGTAGAGGGATAGAGAACAAATTTTTTACCACATTTTATAGTACCTCTATTACAAAAAATTTATTATATTTTTGAAAATTATAATTATTGGAAGACTTTGTTTTATTTTTTTAATATAAGTGTTGAATCCATTTCTTGTGACTTCATGTTATTACATTGAATTTTTTTGGAAAGAATATATATCATTATAATAACTTTTTCCCATGAAAATCATGTTTTTCATGAGAATACCCACAAAAAGAAAATTTTTAAATTTAATGAAGTCTATTATATTTAACCAAATTAATGGATGTGAAATGTTGTTGTTCATTTTGGTTGTGATGTAGTGTTTTTTGGGGAGGTATGGTAGTGATATTGAATGAAAAATGAGGTTTTTTATACTCCATTTGCAATGATATGAATTTGAGATATAGGGGTTTTGTGAGGTGTTGATGTGATGGGGTTGTTTGGATGGGGTGTGGTTCTGATGTGGTAGTGGTGATGTGTATTATTTTTGATGTGGTTGTTGTGGTGAGGATGTGATGGGGATGTGAAATAGTGGTATTTTTAGGGTTTATCAGTTTGAATGATATTGTTTTTTGTATGTTTTATGGTCATATTGTTGGAATGTCCTACTATACAAAAAAAGCTAAATCAATTAATTTTAGTAATAAAATTTAAGGTATATATTATAGAATTTTCAAATTGATGAATATTACCATTCCTACAACACAATACATATTTCTAGAGAAGAGATGTAGTTTATTAACTACTACCATGTTGTTTTGAATTTATATGAATGATTCCTTTCTAGTGGATATATTTTATAACTTCAACAATATGAATATAAGGAAATCCTTTCCCACATCGTGATTTGTTATATTATGATATTTTTTATATCCATACAAGAGATTTATTACTTCCAAAAGAGCACAATATCATTGATTTGGGGAGGTGTTACTTTTATTTGTATTATTTTGATTTATCTTTTTATGTTGATCGGGGTGACTAAGATGATTGGAGAATATTATTTGGTGTCAATTTAAAGAACATGAATGTAATTGATATAACCAATCGAAAATAAGAATTTTAACATATAATACATTGAAATTTTTTGTGAATATTTACTTGGTAAATTATATCTGGTTAACAAACATGGGAAATGTTTTGAAGATAGTTAAATTGGATAATTTTAACACATTATTTGTCAATAATTAATTCCATATTTTAAAAATTGTTATCTAATTTTGTAGTTATGTGTGGATACTAACATAATAAGGATCATGTAATATTTAATATTGATTAAGAAAATTATTAAAAAATACAGACTCCCTGTGTACATGAGATATAGTTGGAACTCGTGTAAAATAAGATTTTATTTAATAGGATAATTAACATTGAGAATTCCGTCCATGGAATTATTCTACATGCTTTATTATAAAATTATGTGAAATACTCAAAGAAGATAGATTATTTCTAATGATACTTTTTCTAAAATATACATTTATTATTCATCAATGAAACATATATTATTTTATAAGTTGTTTTGAAAATGTATATAATTATTTTTCATGGATGTGATATCGATAAATACTTTTTTACAGGAAGGATAAAAATAAACTTTCATTCGAAATGGTTTTTTTTCCATTAGATATAAAATACACGATTCAATGAGAAATGAATATATCAATTAGAATTTAACATCAAATTTATAAATACGAAATGGTGTGATACATTTTAAAAATGTGAAGAGTTGTTTAAATTTTAGGATTAACTTTTTCCCCTTATTAAGTAGTAGGATTTAATTATCTTTTAAAAGTTATAAATATAATATTATTATGAAAATAATATTCAGTAATGATCGACTAAATTGATCTTTTTAATTATTATATTACCTATATATTATCTTCTAACAAATATTAATAATCATAAATAATGTATATATATTTATTTAATGGAATGATTATGTATGATTTATTGAAGTATTTTTTTCTAGAGGATTCCCATATGTAGTGATGTATTTCTATAATTATTTATTTATTAATATTCATTATTCACTATAGTTGTATGGACATCTACATGGATGATACCATCATTAAGAGGTATCTCCCATTAGATTTTATCATTAGATTGATTTTTTGTTTCAAATACAATTGGGACATTGAGGGATGTATCATGGGATTGTTATATAATCTCTCATTCTGTTTTTATACATCTTGGTTTTGTATTAATTTTTTAGGTTGGGAATATATTGTCTAGCATCGTATATATTAGTATAAATATTCTCAAACCTTCCATTTCCTTTAGAGCGTGTCTAAGGATTTAGGATAACATTTTAGAAATTCAAAATATTTTAAATGATTTTGAAAATTTGTAACTCATTTTAAAAGGGATTACTAATTGTGATTTAAATTTAAAATATTACAATGTTATCAGGAAATGATAAAAAATTTATAAATTATATATTTTTAGAAACTTTTTAAACAATTTAATGGAATAATATACCATTTTCATAAAATTTTAATTGTTTTTAATTGATAAATTAATATTTTTTAAAAATATTCACCCTTATGCATGTAGTTGATGTTGGATAAGTTTAATACTCCTTTTGAAGAAGTTCATATGGGTAATGATTTTTTATCATGTGGTTCTTATAGGTATATCTCACATTATGTTGTTGTGTAATGGTGAGCTATGAGTTTATAAAGACATCTTATAGGTATATTGGAGATGTGTAAGATTCAACTTAGTTGTCATGTGCTATTTATAGATAAGCTCCAATTTTGAAAGGCTTTCGTAGGTGAAGGTCCCCTTTGTGTAAAGGAAATAAACAGTTTTTATATGGTGTATATGGTTAAGGGATGGTTTTTTGAAACATTATATGTGTCATTAATAGTGTTCATAATAGTAATTTTATTTATGCGTAAGGGTACACTAACATATTCCCTCTTCATGTACGGGTAAAAAATGGATTTAAATACGTTTTTTATGGGTAATATTTTAAGGTTAGAGTTGCATACAGGTACCTATATTAGGGTAGAAATTGATTTCTACCATAGTTTATGGGGTAAGACATGTTACCATTATATTTTATTTATAGTTATTTAAGTATAATCATATAAATAACAATAAAATACATTTAATATTATATAACACATATCTCTTGTTTATGATTAACCATATTTACATAGTTTTTTAAATTAATTTTATTCTATATGTAAAATATATTATAAAAATTTTAAAAGAATAAAATTATGGTAATTTATTTCATATTCATTTTATATATTTTAAAAATCCTTTATAGAATATTTTTTCCTTACCTAATTCCAAACTTGATCATAATTTGGGGAAACTAATTAGTGAATAAAATATATAAATATAAGAATTATCTAGGGAGGAATATATTTCAATGCTAAAAATAAATTTAATTCTTATTTTAGTTCTTATTTGTTTCCCTTTAGATTATATGATCTTTAATCCTAGTCAAGAGTCTTTCAAATCCATCCATAGATGATTCAACTTTTCTATTAGATTTTTTAGGTGTACTGTAATCTTTATATCTCCAATATCAGTTTTGTTTAGTTGAATCGGGAACCATTACTGGGTAAGGGATACTTCATAATCCATCTATATTTTCAATATTAGAGGGATCAATATTTTTTTATCCACTGGGAAAATAGTGTACGCCATATTATTAAAGAAAATAATATGGCTAACTGAAATTGAATGGAGTGAGGGATTTCCCTTTAATATAAACATAATTTTCATCATGTTAATGATATAGTATTTCTTAGAAAATTATTTCACTTTCCTAAAAGGTATTATTCTATTTGACTTGATCTATTTTAAATCTAGTAATTTAAATATTATCTAAAATAAAAAAATATCACATAGGAATAATTAATATTTATATCCACAAAATTTCTCCTCTATGAGTTTTTTATGGATATTGTTTATTATTAGTTTTAATTTGGGCTATGAATATGATATCATTTTGCTTAATATAATTGTGAAATCATGTCATATGAAAATAGTAAGTACATTAGGAATGGTAATTAAAGAGGAATCATGTAATCAAGAAGTACATGTGTTTCCCAATTCCAGTGAATCATATTGATGTGATGGTATGTGAAATGGATAGTATTATTTTTATGGTTGGATATTGAGTCTAAAATGATGGGATATTTTAGTGATGTGTGATTTTGGATGATGGAGATGATATAGGAATGACTATTGGTAGTATGCGATGCATTTGTAGTATCCTAGTAATTATGGAGTTCTTGAACTATGGTGATTTCTTGTTGAATAAATAAAGATTTAGCTAAATGGTTTTGGATGGAAATAATTAACATATTAATGGAATGATAATTTTTAATTCTTATATTCTAATATTATTAATGAATGTGAAATTAGTTTTTATTTGATGTGCTTAATTGTGATCAACAGAATTGGTGTTTGGTTTATGGACGATTAAAATGAATGATAATTAAATGATTTTATGAAACTAAAATGGATTGGGTTTAAAGGGGAAATAAATTATTGAGTTAATTTTGATAGTCTATTTAAATGGGATGATAACTTGAATAAAATTATTAGGTCAGATAAATCAATTAGATCAGAAATAAAAAAATGTAAATAGGGAAAACATGAAATGAAAAGCAGAATGTGGCATGTGGATTGTGTCATAATTGTGTGGATTTATTTATATAGAGGTGGTAGTGAAATTAGTTGAGGATGTGAGTCCATGGAAGTGATTTTTAGAATTACATGGTACCCTCATTTATACTCTATATGAATTTCTTATATATTTTACTCTTATATATTTTATTTTCTTTGTGATTGTTTTGCGCCACACCTACATCGAGAACCATGTTCTAACCCACAAATATTTTTAGGGTTTCTTTCCTAGTAGCCTAATTGTTATGATAACAGGGTATCTACCAAAAATTCCCGACACAAACTTCTATGAAAGGTTATTATGATTGATATTTGAAGAATTTTATAGTTATGAACAATAATAGTAATGATTGATTAAATAAGGATGTTGGTCATAATCATTGTTATGCACGGTAGGAGGAGGAGATGAGGTTTATTTACTTCATGTTCATGATTCCCTAGAATTTGTTCTATAACATATGTTTCATTAGGTATAGTGTAATGTAATATACAATGTTTCACTAGGATTGATGTTATGTGATCTCTCACGACTCATCAGGTGATATTTGATTTGACAGAGTAGGTGGATTTGGGTAACATCTGTACTACATGTCTATGCATTTTTTGTTATGTTCATTAAAAAATATATGGGAATTCAAGGACATGTGACATTATCATATGATAGAGGAAAATGATGGAAAATTTTTTAGGTAAATTTTTTTTTGGCAATTCCTCTTATTATGTTATAATAAGGGGATGGTATGTGTGGTGAGTGTTCTATGAAAATGATGTGATGGTGTGTTGTCTGGTTTAGTTATAGTTTATTCTACAATTTGTTCACTACATCATTAATATTTTATTTTCACTGGTTCATTATAGTATTTGGGTATGATCCAAAAAATATACACATGTTCTCACCCTACGCATATATAAACTATTTAGCATGATTCAAGGTGTAAATTTGGGACCGAGTAAGACATTTTTAACATTATTGAAGATGATGTTGGTGTGTTTCTATGATTGGATAATCTTTTATTTTTGACCTATATAATTTCATTGAATTTGTATGAAATTAGTTTCATTATGTATATTTTGGGTTATATCTCTTTTCTTATGTCACAATGTTGTTTTTATATTTATTTATATTTTCACTAGATCCACATTTTTTCTGAGGTAATTACTTCAAATTTATGCTATTTTTATGCCCCAAGTGGTATTCATTAACCAATAGCTTACTAGAGGTATAACATATTTGTCATTTATTATTTTCCTAAATTTATAAAATATGATGATTGCCTCTGGGGGAGGGGTTATGAAACACCAACTTAATGTGCATGTAAATTCAACTAACCTCATATTTAATAAAATTAACATATGCTAAATTTTAAACAATATGATCCAAATTAGTGTAGTTTTTAATGAACAGTAATCAAACAAAACATGAAAATTTTCACCAACATTATTTTGTCATTTATTATTAAATATATAAGCCTTGTATACAATAAGATATAATAAATTACACCTAAATTAGACTTCATATAAATTTCAACCAAGGAGTAATAAGTATAATAAAATATGTCATTATATCCAATAATTATTAAAAAGAAAATATTAGGATTCATACATTTCGAATGATGATAAGGATTCCCTTTCAATATAGTCCTTTAAATAATTTTACTTAAAATATAACAAGATTAACTTATAAATTCACCCAAAATGAATTTTCAATGTTATATTAATTTAACATTGTATTAAAAATTCTATGATGTGTCTTATTTTTTTCATATAAACCATTTTTTGTGTATTCTATGAGTTTCAATACTATAAAAATAAAAAATTTCATAATAAGAATTTTGAAAATATTGATTTATGAATTCTAAAACTCTATCACTTCTAATCGATATAATAAAAAAAATGGTTCATTTTGAATAACATTAAAATAATAAATAATGTTAAATAATAAATCATATTTGTGGGTCAGAGAAGAAACCAATACATATATACAAAAAATATAAAGAATTAATAAAATGTAATATTTTATAGATTTAATATTATATTTAACTAGAAAATTTAAATTCAAATTAATGACTTACATAGCCATTATAATTATTACACCCATGAGTGGATTAGAATGGATTTTTTTTACATATTTACCTATCATAAACAAGAATGAAAGATAAGTGTTTCATCATTATGCATGGGTAACTAAATATAGTTCGGCTCATAGAGTGTATGTGCATTAAAATGTAATTATTGAGACCAAGAAATCATTTATAAAAAAATTGAATAGATACTACAACATTAAATATTTATAATATTTCCCATTTAATTCATGAAAATATATTAAATAAGAGTTACCATTATAATTACCATGAAATAAAAAATATTAAAATTTTAAAACCGAACACTCTTAATTTTTTAATTTAACAAAAATTTCATCATCACATAGTTGAGAAATGATTCTTGATTTATGTTTTGAACATTACATAAATATTAATTCTCATGTAATTCTATAACAAAATATTCCATAATCAATAAAAAAATTTACCTTTTCATTATATTCATCAAAAACAATAATACATTTCCAAAAGAAATTATTTAAAGATAAAAACATTGAGATATTGTAACACCCGAGACTTTTATGTTATATAAACCATCAAAGGAATCTTTTTCTACACATAACTCTTGCTTGGCTTGCTTTACACGAAATCATGAGCTTCCTCGATAGCTTACGTCGTACGCAATACCGAGTTTCACTAAACAACGATATACTATTAAAATATTATTAAAACTAGCCGTTATGAATATTAATAACCACTTTTTGAAATTTTATAAATTTTATTTTTCAAAATGGACTTCATTTTTGGACTCGGAATATAGAAATTATCATAGGGTGAAATTTTGGTATTTTTCTGAAAACTTTCAATTTTTGATGAATAGTGAAACCACTAAGTGGTCGTTAAAAAAACTGAATTTTTCATAAAACCTAATTTTACCGCTTCTGTGAGTGGAATTTCGAAAATCCGAGAGACACGATTAATATCAAGGATTAAAATGTGGTTCAATGAGATGAAAATAATTTTTGGTGAATAGTAACTTTTTTACTTTTTTTACCACGGTTAAAAGTAAATAGGGTAATTAATTGTAAAAATGATATTATTATTACCCTAACACATGTCCTAATTCTATAGGACAAGTGTAATTCGACCAAAAACAACCTTAGTAATAAAATATGACCATTTAGGCCCACTTGGATTAGATTAGGACATTTATTATTAATTTATTTAAAGAAGGGTTAAAATAGTTAAAATCAAAGTTTAATAACTAAATCCTTTTTAATATAAGGTTATACATAAGATAAATTCGACTATAAATATTAATTAGGAATCTAAAAAGATTTCCACATAATGATATTTTATTTGTAATTTTTAGACTTTAAATAATTTAATTTATTTATGACACAATGATGATGCAGTAATTACCATAATAGTAAAAAATTAGAATAATTGATATTATAAATACCTAAATAAGTATAATTTGAGACTTTTTATGAATTAAACTAATTTTCTAGGTTAATATGACATGTTAGGATTGATTTAATTAACTTTGGTCGAAGTAATCATTCTGTTATGAGTTTCAAAAAAATCAACTATTGAATAGTGTCAAAATTGACATAAAATAGTTTTTAAAACAAATATTATATTATTAATTGTTATTTTATTTCTAAAAATCTAAGGTTCAGCCAAATGACTTAGATAAGGTTATATATATTAACATAACACAACTTGGGGGTCGCTTGGATGTATATGGTAAGTTTATTAACTATATATTTTAAAAATAAAAAGTGACATGGTAAATGTCAATCTAATTAACTAAGAGTTAAAACTAAAAAATAAGTTTAATATAATGACCTAAACTTGTCTAAATTCTATTGGATGAGAGGATTTCAACCCATACCCACCTTATCTTCGAAATAACTCAATTTGGAGCTATTTAAAACCGAACTTGACTTTATAATAAAATAATATTTTTAGTTATTCCAAAGGTGCCTCTCTCCTCCCTTATAAAAGGGCACCTCCTCCCCCTCTTCCTCACACCACTTTGAGCCTTCAAGCTCCTGACAATTTCTTCTCTCCACTTCCCTAGAGACATCCTAGAGGTTGTGGTCTTCTTCAAAGACCTATTTTAGTGCCCTAAAAGGAAGTCTCAAAGAAGCACTTCAAAGAAGAGGTAATGTCAGTTACCAATTCTTTCATATTTATTTCTTCTTCCACTTATTAGTCTTTAGTTGTTTAATTATGAAGTAATAAAATCAGTATCACTCATATACTGATATGTTATTATAAGTATGAAACAACCCTATTTCCCCATCTATCCATCCTACGGAAAAAGAAATCACCGCGTGTGCGTACGTACGGAATACCGTCTCCACGCCGTGGTGTAATCTATTTTCCACCACCACCTTATTTGGATGGGTCTAATGGTGTAAATAATGAATATATATGACTATTATAAAGTGATATTGATTCTGAAATAGTATACATACACTCCAATACAATTCCACGATCATAGGAACGATATCATCACTCGTGTGTACGTATGGAATACCGTCTCCACGATGTGATGCGACTCGTTCTACATGATATTCATTTCATAATGGTTATATAAATGAATTGAATGAATGAATATGATATATATTACACTAATACCATTCTGGAAATGAGGTATCTATAACCTAAATAGAAGAATAAGAATTTATTCGACAAACACGCATAAGAAAAAAAAGTAATAAACACCCGAATAACAAGTAGTAATGAAATATTACTACTAAGAAGCTAAGAATATGACCATATATGATATCATAAAAACAATTATGATTCTGTAATATGTCAATAACATTATTTAAATCATTATACAGGAGGTTCGGACACGTACAAAGCATATCAAACCTAAGGTAAGGGAAATATCACAATCTCATTTTTATCCGAGATTGTTTATACTTTAGTATTTACTGGGGTGTATTTTATCATCCAAATCCATGTTTCCTCAATATGTAATTTTATTTCCATCCACCTACAATTTTTTAAATCCAATTTTACCCTTCGGTGAGTTTTTAGTAAATGATATGAAAGGAATCTTTTGTCGTTTTTCGTACGAGGTACTTTTTGACTTTTCCGACAAAAGTACGAAGAATGTTTTTTAACTTATACGGCATGAATGGATTTTTAAAACAAAATCTCCAAGAATCTTCCTTTAAAAGTTTCCATGTTTATTTTTAATCAACTTCTTTTAGTTTAAAATTGTATGACATGTTAAGAAAGGAAAATGTTTTTGAAGTAGAAAGGATATTTTCCTTAAGAATGGAGTTCAAGTTTTTTATCAAAATTATTTTCCATCTAAGATAATAAAGGATTCTGTTTCTATCCCTATTTTTACATTGATTTGATTATGTTGTGATGGAATTATTTTTATTATTTCTTTTATCTTATATGAATTGTTTTATGATGTCACGATGTTTAAGATTCCCATTTTTATTACATGGGTTATGAAATGATGTATGATTTATGATTTTGTGGCACACATAAGAATGGTATCATTATGAGATGGGTGGGACCAATATCTCCCTCCAATGAATTGGATAATGATTTTATATCTCATGAGATAGACATGGCTGGAACGGTAGGTTATACCGGTTCAGTGAAACAGGATTGAAACGAGGAGTGAACTCGGTTCTGAAAGGGACTTTGTCCACTAAGATAGACTTGGAAATGAGTATTGATTAATAAGAAATGATTCTCTATGATTATGTGTGTATGCCACAAACTTTCATGTTTTATGTTGTGATTTTTGGGATTACATTTCACTTCTATGATTTATCCCATGTTATGTTATTATTATCTCTTTTGCATGTTAAGATTTCCAAAAGTTATGTTCTTATGTATATGATGTGATTGATATTTCTTTTGTTTACCCTTACTGAGCATTTGAGCTCACCCTTTTGTATGTTTTATTTCCCCAGGTCAGGAAGAAGGTTATTAAGTAGAATATGCCAAAAAGGGACTCTAGATATGATGAAATAAATGGGAGGCAAAGTAGATGCTTTATGAACCAGTTGTTTATGTTTCCCAGTTTCTAAAGACACTATACCTATACGGTCCTTTCTTAGTTTTGTTATATGTTGCAATAAGTGTGCTTCAATTCTGAAGTAATAACAATGTATGTAAAGTATGGGTCGTTATAGATATCATTGATCATACATATCAAAAAACCACAATACATGTAAGAGTATCATTTTCAATTCCATGATGACATGTTTCATAATAAATTGGAGTCATTACACTTCTATAGTAACTATGATTGAGAGATAAGATATATCAAACTCAAAACAAATCCATGACATATATAAAAAAATCAAAAACTCAATCCCACATGCATGTTTAAAAAATATATGTTTTAAAAAACAAGAGTCTCCAAAATAAATACAAAAAGAAAAAAAAATCAGTGACATGAATACTACCAAAACATCTGATCTTGCATTGTCTTTTACGGTCCACATAGTCATCCTTGAAAATTGAAAGTAGTTTTATAATGTAGGGTGAGCATATAAGTATACTCAGTAAGAAATCCAATGTTTCTCATGCACAAGTGGAGAAGCATACTAATACCCCTATGGGAAAACAAAAGTATCCCACGACACCATACAAGGTATTCTAGCCACCCCAATTTCACCAAAGGCACACTCACCAAATAACACAATTTATGTAATGAAATATTGAGATCACCGATGATAGGATACCCGCACACATCCTTCCCACTGATTATACACTCTCACAACCTAATAGAAATCTCATCGCACTACAATGTCTTCTAAAAGAACCACGTCAAAACCCACCCACACACACCTGGTCCACATACCACATCTAATCCCACCCAGAAACACCTAGTACACAAACCACATGACATCTCAAACATGCCTCAGAACCAAAAATCATCTCATCTTGAAGAAACATGGGAAGCACTCCTCACAATCACACACAAGGGACTTAAAAACAACAATAAAAATTTGGGCATTAGTGACCACCATTGGCGGCCAGTAATGGTCTTTATAGACTGCACACCAACTTCCAATAGAGGTCGTATTAGGGATGACGTTGTAGGCCTATAGCGATAGGTAGTGGCGGTCGCTGAAGGGGGCATAAAATTTGGCCTTTAGTGACCGCCAGGCAGTCACTGACCTCCTGATCAGCCATGCAATAGAGACCGCCATTGGTCTTAGCTGACTAGCTGCTCATCCATGCTACAGTGACCGCCAATGCCAGTAACTATCCTGCAGAACTTTTAAAAAAAATCCCTGATGGTTCCCAAACACTAAAAACATGGTAAAAATCAAAAACATAAAAGAAACCAATTCAAAATTGAATAAACAACAATATCCTCATAAACAATAAATGACATACGTTCTTCATATTCAAAAATAAAACATTCCTAATCCATTTCAATCTTCTGCTTCAATTAACATACAATAAGATACAAAAAAACTACTAAATAAAACAAAGGTAAATTAGACTTATTTATTCACTTAATATATTTATATAATAACATTAATTCTGTCATCAATCATTGGTGCAATAAAAATTTCAAACATCCAATTTAAGAAATTTTATCATTTTAGGAATTTTTATCTTGTTTCGGAGTCTTTGGTTAAGCTTGTGGAAGTGTTTTGTGGTTAGAAAAGGAATTCTCTTCGCGCACACCGCGTGAAACTTTTAAAAAAACTTATTCGGTTTTACCACACACACTACACATCTGACTAACATGTCTTCACCTCCTACATTTCATGAATAATATTTATATTGTTTTCATGTGATTTCAAATAATTCTATTGGTGTTTTATATACGAATTTGACCATTACATGTCGTTTTGGTGTTTTATGACTCCAGAAATTTGTTTCTTGTCAACGCAGTCAAACAAAACCTCTGATTGACATAACATCTACCCGACCATTTCAAAATTCACACCACGGTTATTGTCATATGATTTCATGGCATTTTTAGGATGTTCGGCTGGTTTTTACCACCCAACGCACCATTTTAGAGTGCGCAAAACGGTTAAAAACAACATATTCTGTCATACTGCACACTTCACACATCTGATTGATGTTCTGTCTCCTCCTACATGTCACGAATAATATTTCAATTGTTTTCTTGTGATTTCATGTCATTCAAAGGTCGTTTTATTTGAATTTGACCATTACACATTGATTTTCTATTTTATAACTCCTGAAATTTGTTTCCGGTCACCACAGTCAAACAACACCTATAATTGAAATACCGTCTGCCTGAATATTTCAAAATTTCTCCCACGGTTTTTTCGTATGATTTCATGACATTCTGAGGTCGTTCGGATGGTTTTTATTGCCTGATGCACCCTTTTAGAGCATGCTAAACTATTAAAAACAACATATATGGTTGTACCGCGCACATTTCACGTCCTACTGATGTTCCGTCTCATCCTAAATGTCACAAATATTTTTTTTAATATTATAATTTTATTTCCAGTTATTCTAAAAATATATTTTGTGAATTTGACTGTTACACATCGTTTTGGTGTTGTATGACTCCGAAAATTCGTTTCCATTCACCGCGGTCAAACGACACCTCTGATTGATGTACGGTATGCCCAACCATCTCACAACTCAAACCACGGTTGTTGTCATATGATTTTATGGCATTCTTAGGTCATTCATCTGGTTTTGACTACCCAACAAACCCTTTTAGAGCAAGCCAAACTGTTAAAAACAATATATTCGATCGTACATCACACACTACACTTCTGATAAACATTTTGTCTCCTTCTACATGTCACAAATTATATTTTGATTGCTTTCGTGTGATTTAAAGCCATTATGAGGATTTTTGCTATGAATTTGACTGTTACACGTCGTCTTCGTGTTTTTTGACTCCGAAAATGTGTTTCCAGTCACCACTGTCAAAATAAACCTCTGATTGACATATCTTCTGCCCGAAAATTTTACAATTCACACCACTGATGTTTTCATATGATTACATCGCATTTAGAGTTCATTCAGATGGTTTTGACCACGCAACACACCCTTTTAGAGAGCGCCAAACTGTTAAATACAACATATTCGGTCGTACAACGCACACTGCATGTTCGATAGATGAGTTGTCTCCTCCTGCATGTCACTAATAATATTTATATTGTTTCCATGTGATTTCAAGTAATGCTGAGAACATTTGGTTTGAATTTGAATGTTACACGTCGTTTTGGTGTTTTATGACTCCAGAAACACGTTTCCGGTCACTATGGTGAAACAACACCTTCGATTGACATAACTTCTACCTGACCATTTCAAAATTAACACCACAGTTGTTTTCATAGTATTTAATGACATTCCGATGTCGTTTGGCTGGTTTTGACCACCCAACGCACCCTTTTAGAGAGCACCAAAAGTTAAAAACTACTTATTTTATTGTATTGTGCACAACACAAGTCTGATTGACATTCTGTCTCACCATATATTTGACGGATAATATTTCTATTGTTTTTGTGTGATTTAGAGTCATATGGAGAATGGTTGCTCTGAATTTGACTGTTACATGTATTTTTGTTGTTTTATGACTCCGAAAAAGTGTTTTCGGTCACTACGGTCAATAGACACCTAAAATTGACATTCCATCTACCCGACCATTTAAAAATTCACACCATAGTTGTTGAAGAATGATTTCATGACATTCTAAGGGTATTCTATTGGTTATGACCACCCAGCGCACACTTTTAGAGCACGCCGAACTGTTAAAAACAACATATTTGGTCGTACCGAACACACCGCTCATTCGATTTGCATTTCGTCTCATTCTACATGTCAGTAATAATATTTCTATTGTTTCCATGTGATTTCAAGTCATTCTGAGGACATTTTCTCTGAATTTGACTGTTACATTTCTTTTTGATGTTTTATGACTCCTGAAATGTGGTTCTGGTCACCGTGATCAAACAACTCCTTTGATTGACGTATTTCTTTCCCACAAATTTCACAATTCATTCCATGTTTGGTCTCGTATGATTTCATGGAATTCTAAGTTCGATGGACTAGTTTGGACCACCCAACACACCTGTTTAGAGCACGCCATACTTTTAAAAATAACATATTTAGTTGTACCGTGCATACCGAAAATCCAATTTTTTTTTTATATCCTCTGAAAATTCACGTATAATATTTATATTGTTTTTGTGTTATTTTATGTCATTCTGAGAATGTTTTCTCTAAATTTGACTGGTACAAATCGTTTTGGTGTCTGATGACTCTAGAAATGCTTTTCCGATCACCGCGGTCAAACGACACCTATGATTGGTGTACTGTCTACCTGATGATTTCACAATTCCCACCACAGTTGTTGTCATATGATTTTAATGACATTTTGAGGTCATTTTGTTGGTTTTGACCCCCAACACACCCTTTTATAGCGCGCCAAACTATTATAAACAATATATTCATTCATACCATGCCCAATGCACGTCTAATTGATATTTTGTCTCCTCCTACATGTCACGAAGAATATTTATATTGTTTTCATGTGATTTTAAGTCATTCTGAGAACATCTGCTTTGAATTTGACCGTTACACATTTTTTTGGTGTTTTCTGACTCCAGAAATGCATTTCTAGCCACCGCAGTCAAATGACACCTCCGATTGACATACCGTCTACCTGAGCATTTTAGAATTCACACCATAGTTGTTGAAGTATGATTTCATGACATTCCATGGTTGTTAGGCCAATTTTAACCACCCAACACACCATTTAAGATTGCGCCAAACAGTTAAAAACAACATATTTGATTGTACCATGCATACCACACGTCCGATTGATGTTCTATCTCCTCTTAGATTTCATGAATAATATTTATATTGTTTTCATGTGATATTAAGTCATTATGAAGATGTTTTCCTTGAATTTGATCATTACACATCAGTTTGGAGTTTTATGACTCTGAAAATAAATTTCTAGTCACCAAAGTCAAAATAAACCTTAGATTGATGTACCGTCTGCACGACCATTTCATAATTTACACCACGGTTGTGGTCGTATGATTTCATGGAATTCCGAGTTTGTTCATATAGTTTTGACCACCCAACACACCATTTTAGAGCACACCGAACTGTTAAAAACGTCATATTAGGTCGCACCACACACATCGCATGTACAATTGACATGACGTCTCCTTATACATGTCATGAATAATATTTCTATTGTTTTTGAGTGATTTAAAGTCATTCTAGGAACGTTCTCTCTGAATTTGACCATTTCACTTTGTTTTGGTGTTTTATGACTCTTGAAATGCATTTCCTGTCACCTCGGTCAAACTACACCCATGATTGATGTACCTTCTGACGGACCATTTCACAATTTACACCACAGTTGTTGTCGTATGATTTCATGACATTCTGAAGTCGTTCGACTGGTTTTGACCACCTAACGCACCATTTTAGAGCATGCAAACTTTTAAAAACAACATATTCAGTCATAATGAGCACAACACACGTCCGATTATTGTGTCCTCACCACCTATATGTCACTAATAATATTACTATTGTTTTTATTTGATTACTAGTAATTATGAGGATATTTCCCCTGAATTTGACCATTACACGTCGTTTTGGTGTTTTGTGACTCCAGAAATGCATATTTGGTCACCGCAGTAAAATGACAACTTTGTTTGACTTACAGTATTTTCAACCATTTTACAATTCACACCACAGTTGTTGTCATATGATTTCGTGGCATTCCAAGTTCGTTCGGCTAGTTTTAACCACCCAACAGAACCTTTTATAGCATGCCAAACTGTTAAAAATAATATATTCGGTCATACATCACACACTGCATGTCCGATAGACGTGTTGTCTTCTCCTACATGTCACAAATAATATTTTTATTGTTTTTGTGTGATTTTAAGTCATTTTGAAAACATTTTCTCTTAATTTGAAAGTTGCATGTATTTTTGGGGTATTGTGACTCTGAAAATGCGTATATGATCACTGCGGTCAAAAGACACATCTGATAGACATACCGTCTACCCTCCCATTTCTCAATTCACACTACAGCTATTTTATTAATATTTCATGACATTACAAGGATGTTCGACTAGTATTGACCACCCAACACACCATTTTAAAGCTCACCAAACTGTTAAAAACAACATATTCGGTTGTATCGGGCACAACACAAATCCGATTGACGTTCCATCTCCTTATACATGTCACGAATAATATTTCTATTGTTTTAGTGTGATTTCAAGTCATTCTGGGGATGTTTTCTCAAAATTTGATCGTTACATGTTGTTTTCGGGTTTTATCACTCCAGAAATGTGTTTCTTATCACCGCTGTCAAACGACACCCCCAATTGACGTACCGTCAGCACGAACATTTTACAATTCACACCACGGCTGTTGGCGTATGATTTTATTACATTCAGAGGTCGTTCGGCTGGTTTTGACCACCCATCACACCCTTTTAGAGCCCATCAAACAGTTAAAAACAACATATTTGGTCGTACCACGCACACTTAATGTCCAATTAATGTGATTTATCCTCCAACATTACAGGAACAATATTTCAATTGTTTTTGTGTGGTTTATAGTCATTATGAGAACATTTTACTTGAATTTGACCATTATACATTGTTTTGGTTTTTTATGTCTCTGGAAATGCATTTTCGGTCACCTCAGTAGAATGACACCTCTAATTGATGTACTGTCTGACCTAACATTTAACAATTCACACCATGGTTGTTGCCATATTATTTCATTTCAATCTATGTTTGAACATCTAGTTTTGACACCTGACACACCCTTTTAGAGCATGCCAAACTATTAAAAACAACATATTTGGTCGTACCACGCACACCTGATGTCTGATTGACGTGCCATATTCTCTTATATGTCACGAATAATATTTCTATTTTTTGTTACATTTCAAGTAATTATGAGGACTATTGCTGTGATTTTGACCATTACACGTCATTTTGGTGTTTTGTGACTCTAGAAATGCGTTTTCGGTCACAACCGTTAAACAACTCCTCCTATTGATGTACTGTCTACCTGACCATTTCATAATTCGAACCACAATTGTTCTAGTATGATTTCATGGCATTCTATGGTCATTTATCTAGTTTTAAACACCAAATGCTCCCAATTGTACCAATGGTCTAATGACCAATTGAAAAAATGACCAAATAGACAATTTTCCTAACATCACGACGTCCAATAACCTAACATCTGAATGAAAAATTGGCCTAATGGGATGAAGAACTAATAAACTATTGGATAAATGGATTAATATCCTAATGTACAATTGGATAATTGGTATAAAGGCCAAATGTAGAATTTCAATATTGGCCAAATGGCAAATCCTCCAATTCATCCAATGGACAAATTGCAGACTATCATAATAGACTAATGGCCTAATGGGATAATGGATTTTTTTAATTATTCTAATGGACTTATGGACTAATGGAATATTGGTCAATTAGCCTAATAACCTAGTTACTAATTTGAAAATTTTCCTAATTTCTTATTTGGTTAAAAAAATTGGCATGATGTCCAATTTGCCTAATGGACAATTGGACTAACGACGCAAAAATCAATTATACTAATGGCCTAAAGGTCAATTTTCCAAATGAACCAATGTAAAATTGTACCATTTACCAATTAATCTAATTCCCTAATGGCATAATGTCTTAACAAACACTTGTTCAGTTTGTCAAATGTCCAAATGGTCAAAAGACCAATTGTCCTAATGGCCTCATGGAGAAATTTATGAATATACTAATACTAATGGAAAATTAGCTTAATGAAATAGTGTCCTAATTTTTTTTTGAATAATGGACTATTATGTATTTGTAAAATTAGAATAATGGCATAATGGCCTAATGACAATTTGGCCTAACATCTAATTTTCCAATTGGCCTAACAACGCACCGATCAATTATCATAATGGTCTAAAGGTCAATTTTCCTAAAGCACTAATGTCAAATTGTACCTTTTACCAATTCAACTAATTCCCTATTGGCATTATGGCCTAACAAAAAATTGTTCAATTGGAAAGATGTCTAATTGGTCTAAAGACCAGTTGTCTTAAAGGCCTAATGGCGAATTTTCCGAACATACTAATAATAATGGCCAATTGGCTTAATGTCTTAGTGGCCAAACAAACAATTTAAATAATTTCCTATTGTCTAGTTGTACAATTGGAATAATGGTATAATGGCTTAATGTCCATTTGGCCTAACATCCAATTGGAACGTTGACCAACTGGAAAATTTTCCTAATGGCCTAACAACCTAATGAACAATTCCCTAATGTTGATTCTATATTCAAGAGTCCCTAATCATATTTTGATAAAATTGTGAATACTTCATACAATAATATGTACAGTCTTCTCAAACTTAGAGAAATAGTATCTTTGTACAAATAATGTCTCACTACCTCTTGGATTCACAATAACTTTGTGCCATCATAGGCAGTACAAGTAACCATCAACGATAACAATCAATTTCTAATTTATGGAAATCTAACTAATCTATATCTAGGATGACATAAAAAATATAAAATTACAGAAAAAAATACGAATCTATCATGACTTGGGTTATCTCAGTCTAATATTCATGGAAAATACATCATCTTATCATGCTATCTCTTAAGGGATATAGAGCCACAATATATACACCAGTAACATTGGTACCATGCATAGAACTAAACAACATAAAATATATACAGAGTACATCACATTGAAACATGGAATATCATATAGAGGTGGAAAAAATAATATTAATAATAACATATATTATCGAAACACACTTATGTGATCAAACTCAAACATGTGTCTCATGGGATATGAAAGCACACAAATGTGGTCAAACATCATACTTTTTCTTATCGGACACACATACACACATAGAGACATGTGAAAAAACTCAAGAATGGTAAAAATCAGATAACAACACAACCAAATATTAGTTCCGTCCAAATATACATGGACTCAAATATTGTATTTAACATCGAAACCTCAAGTAATGTGTGAATTATCTCATACCCAAACTATCAAGACACATTGTTTCATATGCACAGAAGCCAGTATAAAAAGGAACTTCCATTTCCAGACTTTTTGTTCACTCACAATATTCATATAATCATCATACATGCAAAATTTGTGTTGTAAATTTCCCAAAATCAAAACTCTTAAATAGAAAGTAGGGCATACCTAATTGTACTATAAATCTTGAAGGGAGGGGAGCCGGAGGCAGTGTGGCAAGGGATGGGATGGGCGGCAGCAGTAGTGGAGACCCAGAGGAGGAGGCGGTGAGGTGGAGATGGTGAAGTGAGTTTGGGACGACAAGGGAGGGGAAGGAGGACATCGTAGAGCCGGAGCAGACTAGCGACAGCGGAGAGGGGACGTGTAGCGGTCGTGTGGCGAGGATGGGGGTCGGGTAGTGGCGTTGCATCAAGGGAGGGGACGGTGTGGGAGGGGACAAGCGGCAGTGGTGTGGAAAGGGAGGGGACAAAGTGGGAGGGGATGGGGGATGGTAGGGAGCTGGAGTGGAGGGCGGTGAGGGGACGGGGGACAGGTGGTGAGGGTGTGGAGGGCGTCGAGGGTATGGGGGATGAGGTACTGGCGAAGTGCATCATGGTGATAGGGGATGGGGGACAGATGAGGGGGTAGTGTGGCGAGGGGACCAGGGGCATGTGATGGGAACAGGGAAAAGGGCAGCAAATAGACATGTGATAGTGGACGGGCTGCGGCAAGGGGACGGGTAGGGGAATCGTTGAGGGTGGTGATAGGGGAATCGGGGGGGAGGGGGGCTCTGATGGGGTTTTTTTGAAAAGCTCAACAATCGCATTTGGAAGTCATTATAGGCCACCAATAGTGACCTCCAAAGGCCGTCGCCCATATTAGGGGGCTTCAAAATCTATTTCTCTAGTAGTGGGTTCTCACGAAGAAAACCACCCCATAACATTGATGCCTTTTCTACTATCGTTAAAAGAAATAATAAGGAGGAATGATGTTCAATTCTAATGTAGATAATGTAAATCCTCTCAACATCCAAAAATTGCGATGTTATTAATAATTTAGTGGTAATTATATCCAAACCTTAGAAAATAGTTGTCACAACACACAACTCTCCTCACAAACAAGCCAAAGAGATAAGGAAACTATGATAAAACACCACACTTCAAATTACCTCCCAACTTAGAATCCATTCTCACCACTACCATTATCATTGATTAATGTAATGCCACCCTATAGTCTATCTAAACATGAAAACCCACAAATTATAGCTAAACATAGATACACACCACAACACAACCATATTGGGAAGCCCCACTGCATAACAACACCACACCCTATGACAAAAACATTGAAAAACATGAATCTGTAGCCCTGCTGGCCAACCACTACCCATCCATTCCATAATAAATCAGTCTCTCAACCCGAGATACCATTTTACCCTCAATGCATCCAAACACACTACCATTCTCTCACTAGAAACACAACAAAAACCATATCAACAACATGACAGAAAAATAACCACACACAAAAAATAGCCACAAAAAACAAGGAAAGGTGTATTCATATTAATACACTCATTCTTCTATAATACTTAGATAAATCAAGAGTTATCAAAAAGCATATTTGATCTAATGGAATCTATTTTATCAATTGTATATACATTAATAATAAATTGTTCATTTTTTCATCCTTTCATATTAAGATTAACAATAAGTATTCCTGATCTTGTTGCACAAATAGAGATTCCCAACAACCATTATTTTTATTTGGCATAAGGAAAAAATAATTCATATCAAGGATCAATGATAGAAAGTAAAATAAAACAAACACCATCATCTTCTTCATCTCCCCTAATTTATTACTAAAGTAATAGGTCTATTTATCTTTTATATCTTCTTTTTACACCAATTATTTATTACATTGTTTAAAATAGATCCAACTATATTCACAAGAAAAAATTAGTATACCCAACCTATATCATACCAAATTTAATGAGTGGCACTCGAATCCCTACAGGGAAGAACAAACAATCATCAAATCCACATTGTACCAAAACTGGAGGTCACACAAGAAACATATATTTCTCTAATGGAAATCCTAAACAATATTTACCGCATAGATATGACACCATAGGGAAGAAAGGATGCAGGTACTCTAAGAGAAAATAATAGTTAAAGTGAGATAGGATCTCATATATAGAACCCTAGATCCTATATTAATGGAAGGGAGACAATTTCAAAGTACATAAAATATAGATCTTTGTCATGACCTTGTGGTTTTTTCATTTCAATGTCTTCAGGTAATTATTTTATTAAATATAAAATTAATATCCTTTAAAAATACTTCAAAAATTGTAAAAGAAGGATTTAAATATGATATAGATCAAATAAATCATAAGTGGGGTGAAACTAGAAAATTTGGGAAAACTGGAATGTCTCACGGCTGACTGTGTAACAGATACGAGTCATCGATGGTTGAGTCACCATTCAGTGACTAACTATTGAACAAGTCATTGATGTGACTGACCAATGTGGACCATCGTCACCACCTACTGAATCTACTCACTCACACCACCGACTGACTCCACCTACCATCACTACTCACCAACTCCAATAAATGGTGCCACACAATGATATCACTCAATGATGTTACTCACTAACGCCAGACCTATTGATGCCCAACCAACTGATTCCAAACATACCTACACCAGACCTACCGACACTCTACATACGGATGCCTATCCTACCAAAATAAAGTCCCCGAGACAACCTACTGTTGGGAAAACAATAAATTTTCAAAATAAAAAAATGAGCATCTGTTGCCTCCCAAAACACCCCAAACACTGGATTTTGACAAAGTTATCAATCGGGGACCTCCAGTCCATTATAGTACCATTGGAAACATTGGAAAATTGGTTTTGAAAATGAATTTTTTGGAACCCAAACTGTTTAAAATATTTATTTATTGGTTATTTATTGTATAATAATTTAGAATTAAATTCGTTGGTGTGATCATGGATTAAAAAAGTCATAAGGAACAATAAGTTTAATTATTATCCTTAATTTGTCATCTAAAACATATAATTATTGAATGTTTTTGACTTTATTTATCAGAAAACAATGTATTATACATTTTGGGTAATATATTATCACATACAGGACAAGTCCAATGAAAATTAGTTAATTTATCCAGAATAATTATTCATAGTTGTTCATTACTAGAACCAAATAGGGTAAATTTGTTCTAAAATATTCATCATAACTTTTATATTTTTTATTTTATTCAAAAATAGAATTTCTAATATTTTAAGGAGATTCAAAACATTTAGAAAAAATAAATCTTATATATAATACTTTAAATTTGAAAAATTATAAAATTTGAACATAATTTATCATTTGATCATAAATAAATATATTTCAATATTAAATTTTCCTTAAGAAGAATATTTTGTTCAATTTTATGGGTTTTATGTTTATAAATAACTCATTTTTCTCTCTGTATTTAATCTATTAATTACATTATAATGTATTCATTAGTTTTTTTCCATATCTCATTCAGTAGAAGATTAATAGTCTGATTTACTTAAAAGGATTGATGATTATAAGATTAGGATTGAAAAAAACTTTTTAGAAGAAAGTTCATCACTCGAATTAGATTCCTAGTTATAACACCTTATAAAATCCATGAATTTTTTTGATTTCATTTTTCCCTTATTATTATCATTATTATAAAAATGGAAATTCTTGATTTATGATCCCACTTTTTTTAAATTGATAAAACTAATATCATATGCGTCGTCATATATATTATTAAATATTATTCGTCCTTTATGAACAACTATGTGGTAATAAATTTTATATATCCTTAAGTAACAATTATTTTTATTTCATTTAGAGCCCTAATAAAATGATTAATTTTATATCTATGTAACTCAGAATTTGGGATGTAGTTAAAAAAATATAAAATTAAAAATAAACACCTTACTATTTTTTAATTTTAATATTTTCTATATTTTTTAATTGCAATTCATATTATAATAATGAGATAATTATTAAATATTAGTTATATTCTTTTAATGATTTACACACAAAAATTACAATTTTTATAATAATAAATATTTCAGGTAATGTCCTAAAAATTATTTAAATGCAAATATAATTGTCTACAATTTCTACTAAATCACTCGTATTATTTAATATACCTAAAAATATTTGAAAAATTTGAATAAAAATTAACTCTTCTACCATTTTAGAAAATTTATATTAAACATATAACATTACTATATTAGTTATTATTTAATTATATTAACAAGTAATATTGACTTGAAATATCTTCCAAATATCATGCATACTGTTTCATATAGATATATAGATATAATTTTGTTTACTAATAGCATAATTAAAAATATACATTACCTTGTAGTTTAGGATATATCTAGTTGAATCATTACCAGTAAATGTTTCATGGTAAACTTATTTTTATTTATAATGTTTTACAATGATGTTCTAACAATCGATAACAAGAGTTTAATGGTAATCTTCCAGGAATGATTACTAATTTCCATAATTTGTTCCATCAATGGAAGAAAGATTTTTTGGAACCCAATTTTCATTTTAACAACATCATACCTTCTAAAAAAATCATTCTCCATTAATGGTTATTTTAGTGTGTTCTAATGACATATACAATCCAGAAATATTTTTAATAAATTATAAAAATATTTGGGACACAATTTGAGGAAGGTTGAATAAAAATGATGTGGGTTAATTGAAATCCTTATAAATTCCAATTTATTATTATAGAAAATATAGTTATAAAAATAATATAATTAACTGAATCTTTATACAAGTCATTATGAAATTAATCCTTTGTATTATCTTCACTTATGAGAAATGTAGATGGAAATAAAACCCACTAAAATATTATCATTGAATTTTAATTGGGATTCTTTCACTTTTCAAATATTATTTTGATACATAGAAGCTCAAGCATTGAATTTTCTTTTTATCCCATAGTGTAAAAAACATTCCATATTTATTTTTAAGGTGTTTAAATAAAAAACCATTACATTATTTTGAAAAACGAAACTGAACCCCCATCCTTTTACTAGATATTCACAATATAAACACAATATTTGTAATAGTGATATAAAAAGAAAATGATTCTTTTATTAGATTTTATAACCCAATATAATGAAGAATATAAGAAATAATATAAAATTGTTTTACAATAGAACATATATGAACACAAAATATTATAAATGTAAAAATATATTTTATTATGATAGAGGTAGAGTAATTCACAATGTAATTCATAATAGTGATTTGTATTTTTAGTAATCATCAACGATGAAAAAAGTTAATATTTATATATATCATGATTCTAACTCTTTCAGTGCTTCAATATGACCAAATTTATAGAGTTCATTAGAAATTTTTTACAACAATGTGTAAAAATAATTCTTTTCTATTAATTGATTTCACCATTCCTAAATCAATATCATGAAAACAATTCTAATAGAGAAACAAATTTAGTTCCAAAATAATTATTATAGGAAATGTTCCTTGACTATTGTAAATATAATTTTATGTGCACAATGAACATAACCAACAATTCATTAAAAAATAATTTTTTAAAGTAATTTAATATAGTGGTAACAAATATGGTTGATTTAATGGAGAAAAATTATTCTACCCGACCAAGACCAGTAACTATATAATGTTGAAAATTTGAATGAAATTTTTCAAAGTAGATTGAACATGAACATTAATATAGTGTAGAAAAATAATGACATAAATTTTCACACAATTATTTATAACACTCGAAATGAACCAACCATCAATGGTCACCAGCACAACGACATGATGATAATTTTTGTGTTGTTCTCGTAAAAAAATTCCACCTCAAAGAAAAAAATTTTACCAGGACATGAAATTAACATATGTGGACCATTTAATTCTTAAAAATTTCACCAATGATCAATGGTGATAATCTCTTTGGTGGGTCTCACTTAAATTTTTGATTTTTTCCCAATCAGTTTCACTTATAGATTCTATAAACGTAAATAAAATGTTTTTATAATGCATAAATATTGATTCTACCTGAATTAATGTGAGATTATAATTCAGGTTATTCATAATGGTACAATTTTCAACTAAAATTCTTACAATGATATTCTATTAGAGATAATTTCACAAGGCATGCAATTTTGGATATTTACTAAAATTATAAGTGTATTTAGATCTAAATAATAAAATTGATAATATGTAGATTTATGATCATTAAATTATATTTTATTTATACAATCATTAAATAAAGTGAAAAACTAAAAAAATGAAATAAATATAAATATTTGTACAGTATTAAAACAGATAATGTATAAAAATATTTAGAATTTTTAATCATGTGACATTATTTAATTCATTATTAATAATCCCTTTTCAATTATTTTTTTTACTTTTCAATGAATTTATGTCCTTTTATGTCCTTAATGTAAATTCATATGAGTTAATTCATTTAATAGGATATTTTCATTTTCTATATATCTTACATTTTTCTATATAGCTTCACTAGAAATACTAAAAAAAATTACATTATTTTAAGACTATATAGTAAGATTTTTTTTTATTTGTGATAAAAAATAATTAAACAATAAAAATAATTTTATTTAAGATACACATGATAGTGGAAATAAAAAAATTATGTTTTATAGTTTTCTAAAAATATTGTGGTTTTTAGAGAAATATAATCAATAAAAGAACATTTTCCACTTGGAATATTTGTAATGTCGATTGAGAAATAGTATTGGAAATAAATAATAAAGAACATCATCACCATTTGATTAAATCTTAAATATCCACCTTTGGAATTCTTTTCAACAACAATTTCATATTTAATTCAATTGTTCCAACTCCCCCTTCTATATAAAAAAATCAGAGACGTTATATTTGAGAGACACACTAAATCACATTTTATATTTTCTTATTTACTATAATGAAATAGGATATTACTATTGAATAATATGATTGATTAATGAATTACACATTCTCATAATGTAATGAGATGAAAATAAAAAAACCTCTTGGTCTAAATGTGTAATCCAAAATGTATAAAATTTTAGCGATTCGCAGGGACTTCAAAACCATCCAAAAATTTAGTTTTACAAAAATTTGGAATATTTTCCTATGGTTATTATAATTTGATATTAATGATAATCTCATTAAAAAATATAAAAAAATGAATTAAATATTTTCAAATAAAAATTCAAGTATCTCCCTCATCTGAATATAATATATACACATTAATTAAATGATAAATTCTATTTTTAATGACTAAAACAATAGTAGGTATATATCAGTGGTAAATTTATTACATTTAACTAGATAAAAGAAATATCAACCCAAGGGAAAATATTTTATTATTCTTGGAAACTCGTGATACACAGTTGAGTGATATAATATATTTAGAAAAAAATAATATAGTATTTTATTTGAGTATAACATTAATTAATTTAGAGTGTCACTTTATATCACTCATAATACACTTCCAAAAATCCTGAGGAAAAATAAACATAAGATATGGGTGAGCTGTGATGCCTAGTAATGATATATATAGAACATAGACTAACATGAATAAATAATGAAAAAAATTGAATGGTAAATATATGACAACACAATCAATTTAATCCATAACATAATCACTATGCTTATTATGGAAGGAATTAATTAGGATAATATTATTAATTATAAATAATCATATTACCATGAATCATATCAATGGACACAATAACAAGTAAACTGATATGTTATACTTCAAATAACCACTGTATTAATGATTTAATCAAAATTTCAATACATTATAAACATATCATTGAGGTATTGTGCCAAGACATTGTACATAAATTTGTTATTCTTTAGCTAATAATGAAATTAGTTTGTTTCATTAGACCCACCGATGAACCAAGGGACTATAGCAGCCTCACACATCACATAAAATGTCCAATGAATTCCTCATATAATAGTGGGGAAATACTATCAATAAAAATATTATTATTTAAACTATTGTATGAAATGTTAATAATTTCCCCAATAAATAAACATATCTATAAACAATGGAAAATAATAAGGTAAATGGCACCAAAATAATACAACCATAGTCAAAATCATCTTAAAAAAGAAAAATAATATATTGTATATGATATCATAAGATAATAACCTTAGTAAATAATATGATTTATAAATAAGGATGACATATATTAAAATAATTTTATAGCTTCATTTTCGAATTCTTTAGGAAACTACCCTTTTAAAATTGAAATCAATATCTATTAAAAATCAAAAAATATGAGAAAAAAATTATTTTTTGATAAACCTATAAACATTTAAAATATTCCGTTAAGAGAATAATATTTTTGATGCTGATGATTCCATTCATATTTTATATATTAATAAAATATTTCACTCACACTACTGTAAAAAGGATTAAAAGTACCACATTTGAAAAATGAAAAGATGTTTCCATTTTCAAAAAATTATGTAAAATAAAAATGTTGAAGAAAATTTCATTGAAAAGTCATTATGGAATATTATAAATATTCATTAATAAAAATTATTGAATATTTCACATGGAAGAATAATATTACTCCTACAAGGGATGAAATATATACAGCCATCAATAATGATGAGATTGTTAAATATACCCATACCTAGAGTCATATTTACTTTATACATTTCCAAAATATAATATAATATATAATTATATAAAATAATAATATTTCATAGCCATAATAAAATATATCATATCATTTATTACTTATTTAAAATCATTTATCTCCCATTTATTAATAATTCTGTCTAAAAATATTTTTTGGTAATAATTTATTTATTTTTTCTTGCATGCATTGGTTCAGTTGCTTCAATAATTATAGTTTCATCAAGGATATATAATTTTATAAATTTTATTAGTAATATAAATATAATATATATTTATTATATATATATTAATATTAATCTATAAATTTTGGGGATAGAATATTAATTACACTTTTGAAAAATAATAAAGTTCGTAAGAACGCCTGAATGCTATTTTAACTTTTTGAATAAATAATGATGAAAAATAATTAATACTTATATATATATAATTAAATTATATATATATATAATATATTTACTAAATTTATAACTATTACCTTCCATGAAATGGGTAAATAGAAAAAGATCACATCACATCATGGAGGTGGTAGTCAAAACGTAAACAATAGTGATGTTAACATTTTACAATGGTTTGGAATATGGTAACATATATATGATACTATAACTCTATATGCATATAATTTTTTCCAATTTCATATATATTTATTATCTACAACATCAAAACCATCAAATTAAAATGACGATGAAAAAAATCGCACTAGTACATGTAGCTGGTAAGTTGTCTGCACACAAGAGAGATGTTTTATCTTTGGATAGTATAAAAATATATATAAGATAAGAGTACTACTATAATAACACCATATTGGAATATTAATTATATCTTAATTATTGTCATAGAATTGGTAAAACACTTTCAATTGTAGTAGAAGAAGAAATGAACAATAATGACTTGGTAACAATTACTACCACTTCTTCAGTAGATGTCCTTCAAATATCCACATAAGGAACATAGGGTATGTATTTTTGAATTAACAAAACCTCTAAATCGTTGAAACATGTGTTTATAATAGAAATTTATAGGTATTTAACTTGATATCTTTTTCAATGTCGTGTACATAAGTGAATGAATTTTTGTCTTTTAATAACCAAGGTGAGGGGTGTTTTTAGAATTTCATAAAATATTAAATTATAATAAAGTCATTATATATTACCAAAACTTCCAATTTAAATGTATTTATATCAAAAGAAAATAATTTGTTGAAATTTTGTCGAAAAATAAATTTTTATTGGTTTTTGTAGTGGTATAAACATTATCTTTTGATTTTCCCACCATGATAACCAATTTTAACATTAACCAACGTGAAATATTTTTCACACCTAAAGGGTTATAGTTTTATATATAATGTAAATATTGAATCATAAATTGATAAGGTATGAAATTTATAACTATATCTTAACCCTTCTCCTCTTTTAATATTTTAATGATTTTAAACCATTGAATAAAATATTTTTTTCGATAAATCATTTTTAGAATCAATTTTAGAAATATTTATCTCACTTGACTTCAAATATTCCAAGACTATGATGAATTTGGTAATAATAGAATATTTAATTTTAATATTTATTAATATTAATTTGATAGTTGTATTCATTATAAAAATAATTACTATTATTTACTTCAGAAGGGAAATAGTTTTAAATAATCCCATTTCTGTTGAGGTTTGTAAATAAAATATCATCTTCTGAATTTCAGAACATGTATTAGGAAAAATAGATTAATAATTTATTTATAAATATGAAAAATTACTTATATATATGTTTGTAAATATTTCATAAAATATTAATTTTCAATTATTTGTTAATAATATTAATATTTTAAAAAAAGGCATTTATTTTCAATAAAAATGAATTTAAAAGAATAAATTAGTTTTAATTAAATTTAATTTAATAAAATTATTATATAATTATATTTATTAAAATATATACTTAATTATCATATTTATATGGTATTTCAGTATATGTTTATTTTTGGGTTTAAAAATGGGTTTATTTCTGAAACTGTTTTAAAGTGTATAATATTTTTCAATATGATTTAATAAAAATAATCACTAATGAGGAATTTTATTAATGAAATAAAAGATTATATTTCAATATATATTAATAGGGATTCCTAAAAATATATTGGGAACATACCAATTTTAAAATCTTTATTTTCTTGGAAAATACACTTCTTGAAAAATTATTTTATCATATCATTTACATGTTTAATTTTAAATTAAATTTACCCACTTTTTTGAACTGGATTTTGTAAAATACATTCCATATTTGCAGTTATAATAATATATATTATAAAAAATTTTAACAAATAATTTTATATTTATGAATACTGAAAACTGTACAAAAAAATATCATAATTAATGTAAAACATGATTATTTGGGGTAAAACAAAAATGATAAGGGTTAAAATGACCTAAAAGCATGTCCAAAATCTGTTGGATATACATATATGGAATTTATAATATATAATAATATAAAATTTCCAACTACAGAACCTTTTTAATTTAAAAAATGTGGAAAAAAGTTACATTTCAAAAAAATTATGACACTCAACTGACTTATAAAAAGTAAACCCTCTCATCTCGACATAAAAAATTCAGAGTCCATTGTAATGGAAAATAAATACAATTTTATACTACCAACATTACTACAGAATACCTAAAAAATATTATTTCGATAAACAATCCATCCTATGAAGGCTTTTGGGGCTTACCTAAGAGAGGAGTTTGAATAAGAGGTAATTTTCTTAACCGAGCCTCTTTATTTTATTTATTATTCCACATCCTAAATTTTTTTATTAAATTATTATTATGAAATAACAAAATTTGATTCCCTTTACTATGATATTATTATTTTTATGTAACAACAAAAATCAATATCATCTTCCATCAAATGGGATACCAATTCATCATTCGTGTGTACGATAGACTTCCACCTTGTGATCATATGTAAATATTTTTTCCATAAATTCCTCTAATGGATTGTTATAAAAATATATCTAATATATATTTATTTATAACATTTTTATAATAATTTTTTTATGGAATTATGATATCACTTAGACATTCATAATTTCTCTTTCCTGTCGGATAATAAAATGTCACTATTATGTCTAGAATATTACTACCTCACGAAGAGATGTGATCAATTTTTCACTAATGCATTACATTGAAGGTATCAAATAGAAATTAAATTAATGTGTGTGATATAAATGATATTATAATTCTATTCATGAAATTTGTTTCATTATATAATTATAATATATTATTTTATTTTTATATTGAAAAATAATAATATCGTTCATGTGTAGGTGCATACTATCACCTCAATGATGCAATGTGACTCTGTTTCATCAATATATCACACATATGATATATATATAATTGTATTAAAATAAAAAATATAATAATTATGATATTATTATAATTATTATTATTTAAAATAATAAATAACATTATTCTAGAATTATTTTTAAAAAATTAAAACTCATATCATACGTGTCTAGCCGACTGCCACTACTACAGTAATGTTGTTCTTTATTCATAGACATATATAATGATTGTTTTAAAAATATTAATTTTTCTATATAATTAATAATCATCGCAAGATTATTATTTTTGAGATGTTATAAAATGACAAATTATTCCATAGTCAACCTACTAATGTCATTTTGGACATAATTGAAAAATATTATCAAAACATTCGAAATAAACATAATTGATTAAGTAATTGAATATAAAAATGAAATAAGTTAAATATAATAAATAATTCAAAATAAAAAAATTCATAATCAATTAAATAATTAACATAATATTTATTTTGGATGAAAATTAACGTAAGTAATGACTCAACATGAAGGTAAATAACATCATTTAAATTTCCTTATATTGAAGAATATTTTTATGTTGTGGACCTATATTAATTTAAAATATGTATTTTCAACCCCATTTTCCGAATATATCATAAATTTATCTATTATATTTGTTGACCCCAACTTTTTTTTTATAATTCCAATTATGCATTCACATACTTTGATAATCACAACTAATGTTTATCTATATATTAATTCGTTCAATCTATGACATTCTATTATCAAGATGATAATAATATTATAATATTCTTTGAAATATGTTAATCAATGTTTATCTATGTTTATTTGAATTTTTGAAATAATTTTATCTCAATCATATATGTTTTTCATAAAGCAGATAAGTGTAAAGTCACTAATATCCTTATAGCTAGTGATACAGATCTACCGATACATAGTCTACTGATAGACATAGTCACTGATAAGAAAAGGTCACCGATACATAGAGCTACTGGTATGTATAAGTCCACTGGTAAGCACATGTCATTGATAGATCAAGTCCACCGATACAGACAGCTACCGATGGAAGCAAAGATACCGATAGAACAAGTCTACCGATATACAATTAATCACTTGTACAGAATGAAGCTACCGATATGCACAAGCTATCGATACAAAGTCTACCGATACAGACAGTCACCAATACACCAAGCTACTGATAAAAGTGAGTTACTGCTAGGAAAAATGATCTACCGATAGAAGCAAAGACACCGATAGGAGTCACCGGTACATAGAGCTACTGATACATGGAGTAACAGCTACCGATACAACGAGCTACCGGTACAAGGAAAAAGAGCTACCGATAAGAGGTCACCGCTATACAAAGTCCACGGTAACATATCTACCGACAGAAGGCTACTGATGAATGACTGACCAGTCTTGCTTCTTGAACTCTATACTCTGAAAATATTATTTACTTATTAAGCAGCCATCATATTTAATGATTTTAATGCAATCAATGTTATTTAATGATAGTTGTTGGCATTTCAGGAAACCGTACCTTGTACCTATAAAAAGGCAATCATTCCCTTTTCCCAAGGTGAAAGATAGTAATGGAAGGATAAAGACCAGGAAAAATACAGCAACAAGAAGTTGCGTGAAGGTGCACAAAAAGGGAAAAAGAGTGTTGTAAAGTAGTGCATACAAAGAGTCTACAACCATGCTTGAAGAACACTTGACATACATGAAGTGATTCATACAAGAAGATAACACAAACCAAACTTCATTCAAAGAGTGAATAAATACAAAGAGATGCTCATATACTCAAGCTGATCAAGCTCAACCTGAAAACCAAGGAATAAAATGACACTCTGTTTTCCAAATAGAAAACCAAAGAAGGACTCAGAAGCATTTCTGTCAAATCAAAAGGAGTCCCGAGCTGTATTTCAAATCACGAGGTCATTTTAAAATTATATCTACTCTCTTAGTGGTTATTCTATTCACATTTTGAGCATTGTGTGTAATCTGCATATTTTATACACACACTGTCTCCCGTGCTAAGCTGGAGGATCTCTAAATCCTCACACAAACCTTCCATAACTCATTTTCATCCCACTGTGGCTAGTGGTAGAGGTCAAGTAAGACCTGGAAAACCAGTGTGCTGTTGTTTTGTTTTCCCACATAGAACTGTTGTAGAGGTCTTAGTACCTAGACAGTCTCTGTACTATTGTTTACCCCGATCCAGGGTGTGCATCAAATTTATATAAATTATTTTAGAGGACTAAGTCTCAGCAGGAGACTGAACCTCTTGGTTATATCTACTATTCATATTTGATTAAAATCTATAGTATAATATATACTTTATTTTCTGCTGCTAATTACATGGAAATACAATTTGTTTTAAAGTTTCATTGATAGTTTAACTAGAAAGTGTTTTTATGTACTGTAAAGCATTAAGTTAGCTTCAAAAGTTAATTAATCATCAGATTGAATTAACTGGGATCTAACAATCACTTGAGAACCTAATTGACCCTTTACTGTAATACAAATTCACTACAGTTTAACTTAGTTTTTAAATTGGGGGATTCTAAGAGAAATCTTTTTAACAGATTTTTTTATTGGAACTCAATTCACCCCCCTCTTGAGTATCCACTCCGACCAACATTTGGTATCAGAGGTTGTTTATTTATTAAAGGTTTTCAAATTACTCTGTTTTTCAACTGTGATTTTAGTTGTATCTCAATGATCTTAAATTTTTGTTAGTTCTAAATTTTATCTCTTTAACTACATTTGCTAAAATCGAATTATGGATAATAGATTTAAAGGTGCTGCTACCAGCAGGCCACCTTTCTTTAATGGTACAAATTATACCCAGTGGAAGATTAAAATGAAAATTCATTTAGAGATTATGGGATTTGATATCTGGACAGCTATAGAAACTAAATAAAAAATTCCAGAATGTGAAAGAACTACTTGGGATGAACCTACTAAAACTTCTTACAATAATAATTGTAAAGCAATGAATGCCTTGTACTATGCTTTAGGAGATGAATAATTCAATCGAATATCTACTTGTAAAACTGCTTATCAAATTTGGGACACTTTGGTTATTTCCCATGAGGGAACAACCAATGTTAAAGAAATGAGGCTGAATACCTATACTATTAAAAATGATAATTTTAAAATGAAGCCTGATGAACGCATTTCTGACATGAATCTCTGGTTCAATGAGATTGTCAGCACTATGAGATCTCTTGGTAAAGCTGTTCCTGCAAAATAACAGATCACGAGGATATTATGATGTCTACCAAAAAGATGGAGAAGCACATCTGTTTCGATTAGAGAATTTTGCAACATCAGAATACTGCCTATTAAAGAATTAATTTGTAAGCTAATGATGTATGAGGAAGAGATGAAGGTCAACAAAGAAGAGGATGATGAACCAAAAAAAGAAGTCAGTAGCCTTCAAGACATCTGCTTCAAAGAATAGTGAAAATGAAAAATTCAATGTGAAACTGATAGTTCAAGCAGAGATGAGAATGCATGTGACAGTGATACAGAGATGGATCAAATAGCCATAAGATTTAAGAAGTTCTATAAAATAAGTTATTCATCAGAAAATAAAATTACAAAGGAAAATATGACAACAAAGATCATTCGAAGAAGGACTGGAAAAAGAATGATAAGGGTGATGAGATTGTCTGTTATGAATGCAAAAGGAAAGGACATGTGAAAGTAGACTGCCCAAAGAAAAAGTTCAAGAAGAAGTATGACTAAAAGGACAATAATTACAAGAAAGCTATGAAAGCTACTTGGAGTGCTTCAGAAGACAACACAAGTGAATCTGTAGTTTCTATCTCTGAAAATAATCATGCTAACATGTGTTTTATGTCAAACACATTTGAGGAAACCTTCTTAAAGAGTTATCATAAGAATATATGGTACATGGATAGTGGATGTTCAATTCATATGTCTGAGTATTACTCATGATTCAAAAGATTAATCAATGTTTATGGAGGCCATGTCACCTTTGGTGATATTTCTAAATGAATGATCATCATTCTAGGCCAGATTGGTAACACTGATTCAGTTTTAATTTCCAATTTTTTATTTTTTGATGGACTTAAATATAATCTATTGAGTATTTATCAGTTATGGGATGATGGTTACAATGATAACTTGAAAATGATTCTTGTAATGTTTTTAACTCTAAAAATGTTTTAGTATTATCTGCTTTGAGAAATAAAAATGTTTATGCTATTGATTTGAATTATTTATCTAATCAAAACATTACTTGATTAAATTATTTTCATAAAGAGTCTTGGATATGGAACATATGATTATGACACTGTAACATTCATTCACTTTGGAAATTGACTAAGAAAAACATAGTTAGAGACCTACCTAAACATGAATTCCCAATAGAAAAATTTTGTAATCCCTGCCAAAAGGGAAAGAAAAATAAATTTGTTTCCAAATTAAAGAATTAAGTTTCAACTTCCCAACCTCTCAAGTTGATTCACATGTATTTGTTTGGACCTTTTAGAGTTTCTAGTTTAAATGGGAAGCACTATGTCTATGTCTTAGTAGATGAATTTTCTAGATATACTTGGGTATACATCTTAGCTCACAAAAGTGAAGCTTGTTATTAATTTATTAAATACTCCAAGTCTGTAGAGAACGTCACTGGACTTAAGATTAATACCCTGAGAAGTAACTATGGTCATGAGTTTGAAAATCATGAGTTTAAATCTTATTTCTCACACAATGGCTATAGTAACAACTTTTCCACCCCTAGAACACCTCAGGAAAATGGTGTAGTAGAAAGAAGAACTAGAACATTTCAAAAAATTGCAAGGACCATGATTAATTAGTATGACCTACCAATTTAATTTTTGGCTGAAGCTATAAAAAAAGCTTGTTATATTATCAATAGAGTTTTAAACAGACATGTTATTAAGAAAACCCCTTATGAACATTGGAACAATATGAAACCTAAGGTTAATTACTTCAGAGTTTTTGGTTTCAAAGCCTTTATTCTCAATACAAAGCATAATCATGACAAGTTTTCTTCTAAAAGTGATGAATGAATATTTCTTTGTTATTAGTTAACTAGAAAAACATATAGAGTCTTTTGAAAAAGAAAAAAATGTGCGGAAGAATCTGTTCAAATCAAGTTTGATGAAACTGGTCCACATGAACCTAAGTCTTCTCCTGAAAATCTTGAATATTATTTGTCAGTTCTGGACCTTAATGATAAAACCAAAGAACCTTCTGTAAATACAACCAGTTATGGAAAAATTCCAGAATCTACTCTTAGTGAACTAGAACCTAGAGAAGAACCCGAAATTTCTATTCCTACCTTTACTAGATCAACTAGGATTCTAAAGAATCATCCTTTGGATTCTGTTGTTTGTAATCTTGATAGAGGGACACAAACTAAAACTTCTCTAAGAAACTAGGTTGAACATAAAGCCTTTCTTTCAATGTTAGAACCTAAAAATATCAATGATGTAATCAATGATGAATTTTGGGTAATTGCTATGCAAGAAGAACTAAGTCAAGATAAAAGAATCAATGTCTGGGAATTGGTTGATAGACCTAAGGACACTTTGACAATGGGCACTAAATGGGTTTTTAGAAACAGAATTGATGAGTTTGGAAATACAGTTAGAAACAAATCTAGGTTATTTGCACAAGGGTATAGTCAAGAGTAATGAATAGACTATGGGGAAACCATTGTCCCTGTAGCTAGATTAAAAGCTATTAGGAGTATACATGCCGATGCTGCTCATCTGAATTTCATGTTATATCAAATGGATGTTAAAAGTTATTTTATAAATGGTTTTATAATTGAAGATGTTTTTGTTAAACAACCACCTGGATTTACAAACACCCATTTCCAAAATCATGTTTTTAAACTATCTAAAGCTTTTTATGGCTTAAAATATGCTCCAAGAGCATTGCATGATAGACTTAATAATTTTCTTATTTGGAAAGGTTTTAATAAAGGGATTGATGATACATATATTTTTATTAAAAGAATTTATAAAGTTATTTTGATAGTAAAAATCTATGTTAATGATATTATTTTTAGATCGTCTAAACATTCTTTATGTACTGACTTTTCAAAGAGTATGAAAAATGAATTTGAAATGAATTTAATGGGAGAACTCAAATATTTTCTTCGATTTCATGTTTTTCAAAATGAAAATGGAATTATTTTGAGTCAATGTAAATATACAAAGGATATTTTAAAACATTTTGGTTTGGATATTATTAAGGAAAGTGATACTACTATGAGTACTGTTTATATATTGGACATTAATAAAACTAAGAAACCAGTGGATCAAACAAATTAAAAAGGCATGATTGGAAGCTTACTATACCTTATTGCTAGTCGACCAGATATTATGATTAGTGTATGCATGTGTGAAATATTTCATGATAATCCTAAAGAATCATATATGCTTGTTGTTAAAAGAATTTTTAAATTTCTTCAACATACTAAAAATTTATGTTTGTTTTATCCAGAAGGACAATCATTTGATTTAATGAGTTATTCAGATGCTGACTTTTCTGGTTGCAAGTTGGATAGAAAAAGTACATTTGGAACATGTAATTTATTAAGAAAAACCTATTTATCTTTGTTTAGTAAAAAACATAATTATTTAGCATTATCTACTACTGAAGCTGAGTATATAGCTACCGGTAGTTGGTGTGAACAAATTCTGTGGATGAAACACACTCTTTTGGACTATGGATATGATTTTAAGCATGTTTCAATAAACTGTGATAACTCTAATGCAATTAATATCACTTATAATCATGTGTCTCAATCTAGGACCAATATCATTGATGTAAGGCACCATTTCATGAGAGATCACTACCAAAAAGGTGATATTACTCTTGAATTTATAGGTAATGAACATCAATTTGCTGACATTTTCACCAAAACGTTGTGTTCTAATATGTTATGTTACATTAGACATGAGTTAGGAATGATAGATCACTAATATACCTCACCGATATTAAACCTCACAGATATACCTCACCGATATGAAACTTCACCGATATACCTCACCGATATGAAACCTCACCGATATACCTCATCGGTATGATACCTCACCAATATGAGACCTCACGGATATACCTCACCGATATGAGACCTCACTGATATACCTTAGTGATTAGTGGATCTCACCGTTAGGAATTCTCACTGGTATACACTACTGTTGGTATGCACTGTTTTAAACATCTGTACGCCGCCAGAATCTATATCGTTTATACTTTACTTATTTTAATTATTTATTTTATGATTCCTAAATGATAAAACTATGTCTTAATTACTTCTCGATCCACCTCAAACCCTTTTCCTTCAAGCCTTAGCTCCCGAATCTATCAAAAACACTATGTTCCTCGAACCAGAGATGGAAAAAACCAAACACCCTACTTTTAGAGATGAAATTGATGAGACGAATGCGAAGAAGTAGAAGACAGATCCAGAAGCAAGTAGCACTATTAGTAAAACATGGTCAGGGAGGCGACCAGTGAACCCACATTTACAAAATAGAGTTATTGTGATCGAAAAAGAGCTATGTGTGGAATGGCTGTTGTCTAGTAAATCGTATGTTCAGGATTTTATGGATGATCAGAAGTGTATAGAATTATTTTCAAACAACAAGGGCCCCTACTATCCGATGCTGGTAAAATAGTTCTATGAGTATGTTCGTTTTGAGAAATTGGAAGTCGAGAATAGGATGGTATCTGTCATGAATGGAAAAGAGATAGATTTTTCTTTTATTGAGTGGTCTGAATTCTTGATGGTTCCACACGAAGGTGTTTTGGGATATTTCTTGAAATTAGTATCACCTATAAGTGACATATTTGATTATGAGATTGCCTTAGAGGAGCTCATCGTTATAGGAAATAAAAGATAGGTGGTGGATGCTGAAATTGATGGAGAAAATAGATTGCTATTAAAATTTGTTCTACATGTTTTAATTCCAAGGAGGTGGGACTTTACAAATTTGAGATATCATGATATCTAACTGCTACATCTCATGAGACATGGCGTGAAAGTAAATTTGCACAGGCTGTTAATGATTCAAATGGAGGATATGACCAAGCCCAAATCAAATACCAATGCCTTATTCATTTCCATGTTAATCTCAGTAATGATTAAGGTAAAAGGAGTAGCTGCGTCTTAGGATGAGACCGTAGTGGTAAGAAACAAATTCTGTATCACAAGAACTATCTTTAAATACATGAAGATAAACTGGAACCCCTGGAAAGGAGAGTGGGTTACAGATGAAAAAAAGTTATATGATAAGTTAAATCCTATAGAGAATCCATCAAGACCTAAGGATGTGAGGGATCTAGGTTTTGGACATGATGAAGAAGAGCCATATTATAGTGATGATTCAAAAGAGGAAGATTCCTCTGCAGAAGATGGAGGAGATCCAGACTTTCCTCCTAGCCCAACTCCTGAAATTGTATCACAAGAAATGGAGGGTGCTTCTTTGAACCTACCTAGTATAGAAATTGTTTTGGGTATAAGAAATAAAGAGGCAATTGTGGATGAGGAAGACCAACAAAAAGATGATCGAGAAGAGGCTGCTTGAGAAGAGGAAGAAGTAGTTCATGGAAGTGAAGCATCTGTTTCTGTCTGCTTGAGCCTTAGTCCACTGATTGGACATTCCCTAACGCCTAATGAAGAATTTGATTAAGTTGATAGACCTTTACCAATTCTTGAGTAACCTCATGCTGTTGAAGAATTGGAAATGGTTGTGAAGGATTCTGATGAGTAAGACGAAGAAGCTAAGGGTATTATTGTTGTAAAAAAGAATGCACTAGTTGAGGTGGATCATCCATCCAGGTTTGGCAGTGTTTCAGTGGCTGTTGAGTTTGAAGACTGGGAAGAAGACCCAGGGATTGTTGTTTGTGGATTGGATTATCTAGACTCTGATAATGAGATATCCCTAAGGAGACCAAAAATCAATTCTGATATTCAGTGTGAGATATTACATGAAGATACTTTCAGAACACACCATATGGATAAGTTAAAGTCTAATATCAGAAACATTTTTGTGGAAGAAATAAGGAAAATGGAAGCTTCACTAGTTTTATTTATTCATACTATTATGGATAACACTGTGACTAGTATAGTCTCTGAAAGAGCCCATGTTGTTTCAACTGCTGATATGATCATCAGGGATGACTTAACATCCTTAAAGGATGAGCTGAAAGTGTCTTTGAGTGCTTCTGTTGCTGAGTAAATGAATCATTTGTTGATGAGATGAGCAATTTGGAAAACACTTTTTCACTCTCTCTTGGTTGTAATGTTTCAACCTTTCTGGAAGAGATAGTAGATGAAGTCACAACTTCCTAGAATCAGATTTGAAGCTTGGAAAAGGATATTGATGTTCTAAAGAAATCAGTTGTCTCTCTGGAATCCTATATTAGTTCAAAATCTAAAGCAGACAAGGATTTAGCTTATGTAAAGAGTGTGGTGAGCCAGATGGTTTTAGTTTTTGAAGGAATTAAAAAGTCTGTGGAGAATCATATCGGTGCCCATGATTCTGCAATGAAAAATATTATTAGTGGGATTACTAAGAGTTTCAAGGAAACTGTAACATTCTCTCTTGGTTCTCTTGCTTCCAAACCATCAGTGGATTTGGATCAGATTAGATCTTTGATGAAGGAGGATCTTGGTTCAGTATCAACCAGTGGCTCTGTGGAATCATTAGATCTGAACAAAGTTGTGACTTCTACTAGAGATACCACTAAAGAAATCATGATGATTGTTCAAGACTATTTGAGAGAAGTTTTTGTTTCTATAAAAGAGGTGAAATACAAGGTAAATTATTATTTCCAAAGGGTTTATACCACGCATCATCTCAATAATCATTTCATGCTTATGTTAGAAAACATGAAGCTACCACCAGTCAATCAAGATTTCAGAGAACAACTCAGCAAGTTTAGGGAGTCAACCCCTGCACTGGACAAATTCATGGAAAACAAGGATGATTTCATTTCAGCTATGGATAGAGGGGGATGAATCATTATGTATTTCAGAAACCTCTTGTTTCCCTTCCTGCATGTTGATGCTCGACAAGTGATTATACCTCTAGCTTTACCGGCATCTGCCTCTAATACTTCTACTGTTCAGATGACTCTAGCCCAAGCCATCTGAAGCCTTACTCCTATGATCTCTGAGAGTGCTACACAGTACATGTCATGAAAATTTTCAATAGCTCAGCCACCTATGATAATCTATGATGTTCCTAATCCTCCACATGCATCCACCACACCTAAATCCTCTTCTGATCCCAGGGGGAAATCTCATTCTAAGGATGTGGATTGATCAGTGGCTAGGATTGTTGATTGGAATCACCTATTTTTCTTTTGTTTCGATTATGTGTTTCTTTGTAATTGTTTTCTCCAAGGAATATATGTTATCTTACCTTCTTTTTCTATCTATTACTTCTTTTCTCCTATTTTTCCTTCTTGTGCCACTTTTTAATTATCACAATAGGGGATAAATACTATCTAAGGGAAACATATCTGGGGGAGAAATAATATATTTTATGTCTAAGGGTGAGAAATACTATCTCTTATGAGCTTAATTCAATTTTCCTTTGGTACATTTATTTTATATTTTATATTTGTTATATATGTTTTATAATACATTGTTTTCTCTAATACAATTCGATCTAATGTAATATCCTTTGATACATTACTAATTATTTAGGCTTATAATATCATAAGATATGATTATCAAAAAACGGGAGATTTTTGACCTCACCAATATTGATAATCCCAATTATGCTTTCACATTCATTGATAATCCCAACTAATGTTTATCTATATATTAATTATTTCAATCTATGAAATTATATTATTAAGATGATAATGATATTAAAATAATCCATGAAATTTGTTTATAATTGTTTATCTATGTTTATACGATTTTTTTAAATAATTCAAGCTCAACCGGATATGTTTTTCATAAAATAGATAAGGGTTGAATCAATAATATGATTATATCTACTGATACAGATCTACTGGTACTTATTCTACCGATAGACATAGTCACCGATAAGAAAAGGTCACCGATATGTAGAGCTACAGGTATGTATAAGTCCACCGGTAAGAACATGTCATTGATAGATCAAGTCCACCGATACAGACAACTACTGATGGAGGCAGAGCTACCGATACAACATGTCTACTGATGTACACTTAATCACTGGTACATAACGAAGCTACCAATATGAACAAGCTATCAATACAAAGTCTACCGATACTGACAGTCACCAATACACCAAGCTACCAATACAAGCGAGTTACTACTAGACAAAACGAGCTACCGATAGAAGCAAAGCTACCGATAGGAGTCACCAGTACATAGAGCTACTGATACACGGAGTAACAGCTACCGATACAAGGAGATAATGGTACAAGGACAAAGAGCTATCGATATGTGGTCCCCGCTATACAAAGTCCACTGTTACATGTCTACAGACAAAAGGCTACTGATGGAAGACTGACCAGTCTTGCATCTTGAACTCTATACTCTGACAATATTATTTATTTATTTACCAACGATCATATTTGATGATTTTAATGAAATCAATGTTATTTAATGATAGTGTTGGAATGTTAGGGAACCGTACCTCGTACCTGTAAAAGGGTAATCATTCCCTTTTCCAGAGCTAAAATCTATAAAAGGAAGGACAACGACCGGGAAAAATAAAACAACAAGAAGATCCGTGAAGGTGCACAAAAAGGTAAAAAGAGTGATGTAAAGTAGTGCATAAAGAAAGACTACATCCATACTCGAAGAACAATATACATTCACAAAGTTATTCATAGAAGAAGAGAACACAAACCAAACTTCAGTCAAGGAGTGATGAACTACAACGAGGTGCTCATATACTCAAGCTGATCAAGCTGAACCTGAAAACCAAGGAAGAAAACGACACTCTGTTTTCCAAAGAAAAAACCAGATAAGGACTCAGAGGCATTTTTATCAAATCAAAAGGAGTCCAAAGATTCAATTCAAATCACTAGAGAATTCTAAACTCATATATACACTCTTAGTGATTCTTCTATTTACATTTAGAGCAGTGTGTGTACTCTGTATATTTTATACACACACTGTCTCTTGTGCTAAGCTGGAGGATCTCTAAATCCTCACACAAACCTTCCATAACACTTTTGTATCCCACTTTGGATAGTGGTAGAGGTCAAGTAAGACCTAGACAGCCATTGTGCTGTTGTTTTGTCTTCCCACGTAGAACTGTGGTAGAGGTCTTAGTACCTGGAAAATCTCTGTATAGTTGTTTACCCTAATCCAGAGTGTGGATAAAATTTATATAAATTATTTGAGGGGACTAAGTCACAACTTGAGACTGATCCTCTTGGTTATATCTGTTGTGACTCTAATATTTAATATAAAGTATACTATATGCATTATTTTCCGCTACTAATGACTTTGAAATACTATTTTTTTAAAGTTACATTGATAGTTAAACTAGAAAGTGTTTGTATGTATTGAAAAGCATTAAGTTAGCTTCAAAAGTTAATTAATATTCAGATTAAATTAACTGACAACTAATCAATATCTTGAGAACCAAAATAATCCTTTACTATAATAAAAATTCACTACAAATTTTTTTTTAAATTGGGGGATTTTAAGAGTAATATCTTAAACAAAACTTTTAATTGGAACTCAATTCACCCCCCTCTTGAGTATCCACTCCGACCAACAATATTGATATTTAATGTTTTTTAATGATATTATTTCATGACGATTGTGTTTCAAATGTTTCCATAGTGGTATGAGAGAGTTATTTAAAAAATCCTCTTTTATTGTTTTCTTTCAAACACTTTCTCTATTTTATACCCATGATTATATAAAATTTTTATAAATGTAATAATATAGACATGAAAATTTTATGGACTTAATTTTTATTAATTTTTTTCAATGTTATTTTAAAAAAGGAATCATTGTAAATATTTTATGGCTTTCATTATAGCAGAAAAAAAAATTTCTATTTTAACATGTATAAAGACAATTAATTTTCCAATCATTGTAACCATATTATGAAGATTGTCTTATGTTTTATTATTTCATTTTTCTTCAAAAAAAAACTATTTTCCATTTTATGTTTTATTTTAGTACAGAAAATGTGTTTTTAAATAAATTTTTATTTTGATATCGAAATGATACATTCAAATGAGATTATAAGTGGTTTTAAAGGGGTTTATGATGAAAATACACGGTTTAACTATTTACGAATATGTTATAGTTATTGGGAATTGTTTATGATGATGGGTGGTTACTTCATATACCAATGAATAATGGTCATATAATAATCCAAGGACAGGTGCTTCTATTATTATCTATGCCTGGGTGGAAATGATATTAATCACGAATGGGTGGTAAAATGATAAACCAAGGATTATCGGGAACCTAAAAGGCCTCCAATAATTTGGGTTCTCAAGAGATATAAGTTAACGATTTCAATTTTTACATTTTTAAGAGTGATATAAATTATCAATTCCTAGGTTACATATTTGATTTATATATGACTTCTATGGGTCTTAAATGACTTATATTTTAAAACAATTTCATGTTGTTTCATGATAACATGATTAACTGAATTTCACGCAAAGAACATTGAGATAAATCTAATTGTTTTTATGTTTTTTTACTAGAAAAATGAATTTCTTATTTTTATGTCCCTTACTAAGATATTTATGAACCTACGAGATTTCAAAATCTTTTTTACATGGATTAAATATTGTTAAAATAATGGATGATATATTATTTACTGTTGTTATGGTTTTTTATTAATAATAATCAATTTATATATATATAGTTTTATATTATTAGTGAAAGTGATACATATCAAATGTGTCTATTTTTCTACAAATTGTTTTTTATGGATGATGTATAACCAAATTCTAAAAAAACTAAACCTAAAAACAAAATCAGATATAAGAAAATTATTTCTTGACTTAAAAATCACGATTTTCTAAAATTTAAGGATGGGTATAAATAGTTGGTATTATAGGAATTATTTAATTAAACTGAAGATTAGGATTATATTAATGGAATTTTGTATAAATATTATACATTAGGGTTTTGTTGAAATGAAATAGTATTTGATGATTATAATGTTTTAAAATCTCAACTATGATTTTTCAAAATGGTTTTCCATGGAGGAAACATGGATGATGTAGTAGGAAGGAACGAAGTGGTAAATATCCTTCCAAAGAACCACCGTAGGATGTTTGAAATAATAATTGAGTAGTTTGTTAATGTGATGGATTGATTGACAGAAGCCATAAATGGTGGTGATATACATGCTAGAGAGTAGTCATATGGTCCACAAAAGAGCATGAAGATATTGGCATATTGGACGAGACAAAATATTTCATCATTCAGTGACCCTTTGGTATCCAAAAGATGGATCAATACTATAGAGAATATATTTGAAGTCATAGAGTATTGAGAACATCAAACGGTAACACTTTATGTTTATCATTTTCCAGGTGTTGTTGATCTATGGTGGTCTTTGTTAATCTATAGAAAATTGAAATTAAATCAAGATGTCATGGAATTTGAATCATTTATGAATCTCTTTCTTGATAAATACTTCTATAAGGTTCTTCAATAATGTATAATGAAAAAAATATAGAATTGAGGAAAAATGATACAACATATATGGGCACATATGAATATAATTTTACGATATTATCTAGGTTTATAATAGATTATGTTCAATAAATTTATAGTAAAAATTATATATTTTACTTTGTGTTAAAACAATGAATATGTATAGATTTTCATATGTGTTAATTTTTATTATATGAGAATATTTCTCATTATTCTGAGAAATTAGTGATTAATTTTTAAAGAATTATTTTCCATGAGCTGATAAGAGTAAGGAAATGTTTGAATGGAAGGATTTGGGGATGAATACATCATATAATTATGAAGGTAAGAAATCCAACTTCCCATCTCGTGAGAGGTTTTGAAGAACTAATGTTTCAAAAAATGAAATAATAACTAATAAGGTGGGGTTGAATTAATTGTTAATTTTTTTTATGTTTCAAGCTTTTTGAATCATATCCCTTGAAAATAGATTACTATTATTAGATTATCATATTATAAGAACCCCTGTTTCTTGATATGGTAGGAAATAATGTAATGTACTCTATATTTATATGGTTCAACCATAGTCTAAGAACTAATAAACATTCAATTCCCTCTCCATCATGTCTATGGAAATACAATGTAAGGATTAATTGAATTAAAAATATTCCAAATCATTCTAGACACCATATATATCATGAATTATGCGATTATAATAACTAATTCTAGTTTAGAAAAACATCTAAAAAATACTAGATCCAAAATGAATGAAAGAACACAGAAAATATTTCTCTATAAGTGCTATTTTTAGAACCTCAGTCTGATGTTGAAGGGTCCTTTTATCTCAGACTAGTGGCGATGTGTCCCATAGACTCAATTCAATTAAAATAATATAAATATTCATGTGAAACCACCATATATTATTTATGAACAACAATACTTCCACTTCTCCGAATCTGCCCAAAAACCAACAGGTACCTCCAAAGTCTGTTCTACCTCACTATACTAAGAAAATGTTCTCATGTCTGGTCTTATAATGTGACATCTATCTAAAAATTCATTCTAAAACAAATTCTATATCACTTTGACATTCATAAAAAGTTAATATTTACAATGTAATAATGCATTGTGCATCTATTTATAGTCATCCTATAATAGGAAAGGTGGGAAACAGTAAAACATTTCATACTCACTTGAATTCGTAAACTTATGAAATTAACGTTAATTTGAGAATAATAATCAACTTATTCAAAGAATATCATATCATATGGTATATTATAAAAACATAATGAGTCCTATGTAACATCTTTTCAGACCCTTATCAATAGTTTAGAATCTAAATTCCTAGAAACACATTTTTGAGAACATTTTGTTTTGATTTGTATTTCTAATAATAAATTTGTCTAAATCGACTTTCATCCTTATACTCGGTATAATTATAATTTTTTCCTCAATCTCTAATATGATTATAAATTCCTTCATAGAGTTTGAATGATTTGACATTCTTCCACTGGGTCAGTCTGGTTTACATTCCTAGTAAGATTCAATTCGATTTCACATTCCTCCTCATACTCATTCTAATTTACATTCCTCCTTAGAGAAGTTTTTATATTGAATTTGAATTCACCCATACACCTTTTATCAGGTAATAAAAACACCATTAGTGCCTTTGAACATAGACAATTTATTTCTATCCAACATATCAGGGATGGAAACACAAGATACTTCGATTTTTTTCATCTCATGATTACTCAACACAAATATTATTTACGCTTTATCATATTTAATCATTTAGAATTCAATCAAAATTTGTGACTGATAATTCTAGATCCAATGAACTATTTCCAATTTTTTCAAACCAATAAAAAACTCTAAAAGACCTTCAATTACCATTATTCTTAGATATATTTTAAAAATGAAAAATTATCATGATTTATAAGAACTACAAGATTAGAAAAAAATTTATTGAAAATTTCTAACTATTCAATCCTTTGAAACATCCTTTTTATGATTCAAAAGAATTCAAAATTTAATTTAATGCAACAACTGAATTTATAAATGACATTGTGTGTGAAAGATCATGAACTTAATTCTAATATATCTGAGGCCAATGATGAATCTAATCGTGAAAATTTAAAAAAATGGAATTCCTATTTCTAAAAACATTGGAAACATATTCTACTCAGTTAGATACACTCAATCCAAAAAAACATTATTCAAAAATTTTATTTCCATTTATAATTGGGTTCGAACATTCGGTAGCATTCAACTGTTTTAAAAAAAATTCTATTAAAAAATCTTATCTTCCAATAAATACATTACTTTCTAAAAAAATGAAAACCTATCTTCAAAAACCCCCATTTTATTTTCCGTCAACTCTTGTAAGCATCATTTCAAACTCACTTTTATAAAACACTCATAATTTTTAAAAAATTATGAATATAAACAATTCATGTTTTTTGAATTTTACTAATACATATCATTTCTCATAAAATAATTTCCAGTCAACACACTACAAGATAAAATAAATTTTTTTTGGAATTATATCCTTCGTTGACAAGAAATGTCAGTGGCCATGTTAAGATAAAATCTCCCTCACTTTTTTCCTCTCACAAATCCTTTTCTATTCCATTTATTATGATTATTGGCACTACAAATTTATTATATAATGAATGTACTTCTCTATCCATTGATCGGGAAAGTTTTACAAAGAATCTATCCTTATAAACATAATCTAATTAATTGTTGGGGATATTTGGTATGATTTTTGGAAGTCATTAGAGGATGATAAACATGAAGATGTGGCTTCAATTCTAAAAATAACCCATTCGACAAAGATTTTTCAATGATTTCATAAATTTAATACATGGTATAGATATATTTTTGGAAAAAATATACAACTGAAAAATTTACTTTGAAAAAGGGAAATTTTATTTCAATATGTTTTTATCTAGAAGGATGGATATGATTTTTAGAATGTTAAATTGAACTCTTATTATATTAATGAATATTCAATGGTTTAGAAACACCCAAATTAAAACATTCCAACTGAACCTTAATCCTCAACATCTGAGTAAAATCTTTAGAAGATGAAATATATTCTGATTCTATTGAGCTCAAAATTTATTAAATCTGTTTTATTCTATGACATCTCACACAATAATCAACCAAAAAAATGTGTCCCTAGAATTTTATTCTCAGTCATTGTAATATCTATCCCAATCATAATCAATATTACTATGAAAGATCATTTCACAACTTCTTATGTATTTAATAACACGAGATCTTTATATTTTAAAATTTGATTTATTTATGAAAAAATTTGTTTATTTTATATCACATTGATATCCCCTACACAATGTAATAGCATAAAAATATATAGACATGAGAATTTGAGATAAATAAAATGTCATATCAGCTTCCAATAATCATTATACATCACAATTGTTTGAAATTCATCATTACTCAGATGCATCCTAACTGAAATAGAATAAAAAACATATTTGGATTCTTCAATACCAAACATTTCTAATGATTCCATAGAATACATTTTTTAGATAAGAAAATTTTATTTTATTTTTTAGAACTTGTAATAAATGGAATAACGTTACTTATCCCAATAAATATATGGAAATTATATTCATCATTTCATGAAGAAAATTATTTAAAATCATTTCCTAAATTTATAGAAAAAATATCATCCTCATATATAATTACAATTACATTGTTGGAGTTAACTTATTTACCATTCAATCATTAATCAATCATTCCTTCAGAGAAATAAATTATATCAAAAAAATATTTTTTTTAGAACTAGGTACATTGGGAATGTTTTAACCAATAAAAATGTTTCATCAATTTACTAACATTTCTCATCTTCATCAATTAGAATCCTACAAGGCCCCGTTGTCAAAAACTTTACATTAGTTTCATCATTTAGAAATGAAAATTGTAAATTCATCAAATAAAAATTATAATTTTATTGTGAAAGCACAACTAGAAAAATTAAAATTATTTCTAACCTTGTAATTGGGGAAAATGTTTCATCAAAATACAATCCTTCTACTTGTGTATATCAATTTCAAACAATCATTAATTTATTTCACAAACCTATCCATGACTATTCAACATGAATCTATACACCCATCTTATTTAGATAAAATTTTTTCCTTCTGAATGCGGTAAACATTCTAATGTTCAACATTTTACAATTTAATACCGCTATTTATTCATATAATTCACCAGTTATTTGTTTTGAATATCTTGTTAAACTGATTCGGGTTCAACATTTTATCAAATAGAAGCATGGTTTTCTAATCTGAGTATTGTTATGGAATTAACTAGAGTCTCTTACATTCCAAAAAAAATCAATATCATCTTTTTTTAATACATCCAATATTATATTCATCTCAAAATTCATATGAATCATGATAAGTCTATTTTGACAAGTTATCATTGTTTTTGGAAATCATCAGTTTCTATTTAACAAAATTCTATGAATTTTTTTGGGAGTATTGATTTTCAATAACATTCACAATATATGAGTAAAAAAACTGATATAATCCCTTTTATAAATATTTATCTCCATCATTTTTTGTGAATAACTAATAAAATATCATTTATTATCATTCTCATTATATACACCAAGAGTAGTATTTTTGATTTTATGTAAATAGGGACTTTACAAAATAGTGAAATACTTTAATGATGATAATTTGTTAAACAACATTGAATAAGAAGTCGTGTTGGATTATGGTCTCAAAACAAACCTATTCTGAACATTATTAGAAGAAATAATAGAATTTACCTATTAGAACATAGAATCATTGAATTCATCTTACACGATTTTTCCTATTTATATCAAACATGTTTTTATTTTCTTTTCTGTCCTCATTTTTTGGTGAAGTGATGGGAGAATAATATTGATGTTTTATTCCTATCTTTCTAAGATAGGTTTCAAAAGTATTTTTTTATGAATTAAATTCCTTTATATATTACAAACTTTTTTGAAGAATTCCCCATTTCACAGTAAACATTTTTTTTTTGAAAAATCTGATCATTTTCATAGACTTTGGATTATGCTTCATAAACCTGATATTCTTCATTCAAGTGAAATCATCAATAAATGTTATGAAGTAAAATATCATTTTTTTGTTTCTTTATAACATATTAACTAAATTAAATAAGGTCAACTTGTATGGTATACTAAATATCGACATTCCATTAGATTTTACTAGTCATCATACATTTTTGATATGTAACCCAAATAACTTCTTCACTTCTCTTATGTTTTGAGAAATTACAATCATAATTAACAATATAATGTTTGGGAATTTTTTTCTTCCTATGTTTCACATGCCTTGAGTTCCAAAAGTTATTTTTATATACATCAGTCACATAACTAGATTTTTAAAATTATTTAATATGAAAGGGATTCCCACAACATCTTCCTCATATTGTAATTATATTTTAATCATTCACACTTTTAATAAAACAAGAAAATATTATAAAAATCAAATTGTTTAAATCATAAAAAAGATGAGATTCACTATGTTTATTATTTTTTAGTCATTAAAAAAGTAATATTCCTTACATTTTTTCTTTTCTAATTCATTATGTAATATTCTTATTCCACTTATAATTAATGAACTATCATTCACAAAGGTAACAACATCTCTATCATGATATTCAAAGAGTTAAAATATTGTTCAGTCGTCTATAATGTATTAAGAAACCCACAATCATATATCAATAGATTGTATTTTAACATCCTATAAAGGTAGTCTCAACAACAAGAGATCACTTTTTAACATCCATATTTTATTATTAATTTTATTTTATTACCTTCAAAACGCGTCCTATAAGAGTAGTCAACAATTATTCAGTAAAATGACCCACTTAATAAAAAAATCCAAAAAAATAATTAATACAATCAAATTAATTTTTCAACGGAATGTTTCTATCATCTTGAGAAATTGCATTATTATATTTCGGTTATTTAGGAACATTTATAATTATGTATTCAACATTTATCCCACTATATTCAATATTTCATCGGGGAAGTGATATTTAATTCCAAAAATCATAATAAATGTTCTTATAGATTCCAAATCACCAAAAAACCCTGACATCATCATTATATATTGAAATAAGATCATTATCTATTGAAATTGTTTTTAGGATGATAATTTCTTCATACTCTACAAAAAATTTTATATACACTATATTTCCTATTAATATATTTTCATCATTTGTAAAATTGATATGTTTATCACATCATTTTTCAATGTAATATTTCTCAAAAAAATACCCAATCTGAATTCATATGATAATCAAAATGATGTAAAAAATTTATTTTGAAAGTATTTCAATAGATTCTTAACATGGACATTCTTATAAACTTTATAATACACATAATTTAATTTCTAATAATTAATGGATTTTTCATTCATATTTTTTGATCATCCTCAACAACAATTTATTTAGACTTGTTAACATCCTCTTCCTTTACTTAAAAATTCATACTTAGATATTCCACCATCTTTCTATGTTCAGAATTTATATGTTTAAAACATTTATTATCTTGGATTTATTCTTATTCGTACATGAAAACATTTATATCAACATCAATAACTCTTCCACCATCATTAATTATCAATTCTATTTAATTATTGAGAGATCTATTTTTATCAATACAAGAAACACATTCAATTCATTGTGGATACTTACTATAATATTTTCCACCTCTATCATCATCATTATTTTTGGTTTCTTTAGTTTTCTCCTCATTTTCAATAAATGTTATAATATTTTCTGAAGACTCATCTTCTAATGAAGTTTTTAGTTGAGTTTGATTCCTCATTATCAGACAACATAAATATATTATCCTTAATAAACATATTGTTATATTATATAGATAAATTTATTCATTATAAATTTTATTTGAATTCTTCAATCAATTTTTTTTTTCAAATGAATCATCTGGATGTATTCCAAATTTCATTTTGGGACAATTCATAGAAAAGTTTTTAATTCCACCACACTCAAATCATTGGAGAAAATTTTTACCTTAATAAATTACTGTTCCTATTCGATAGTAATTTGATATAAGACACATGATATTATTATTAAGATAATTATCATAATTATATTATGAATCTTGGGGGTCAAAATCTTGAACATTTGAAATTTTTATTTTTATAATATCTTGAGAGTCCATTTCATCTAAATCATCTGTTTTAACATTGGATAATTTCCCATTTCATAAGTATAAATAATTTTATGTTGTTAATCACAAAATAAATCATTTATATCATTTAAATTGGAATTGTTAGAATCATACATATCCATAAATTTTATATTGATTTTTCTGACAATTATAAACAATTATGAGATTTCTCCAAAACCATTTATGTTGAGTTATTTTTAATTTACTCTTGTGAAGTATTAATCAATAGATTTTTCATCTCACAATTATATGTATTTAAAAATACTATTCAATATTTTTTGATTTTAATCCTTCAAATTAGTATTCCATTAGAAAATTATTTCCAGCTTGTCCCAAAAACACTTTGATATTTTGAGACCCATAAAATTCATATATAAAATTTCCAATAAAGATATGAAGTATATAATATATCTTATTTCCATCAACTTCAATATTTCTCTTTTCATAAAATGTAATTGGAGCATTATTTTTAATAGATGTAAAACTAGTATTTTATAATCTATGTTGAGAATATTTTGATTCAATAATTATATTAATTTATTTTCGGTTTTTATTCTCACAGATGCCTATATTTATGTTACTAGTAAATTTTATTTAGAGTGTTTTCAACAAAATTGTGATTTGTTGAAATATTTATTCCATAATTATATTCATGTAATTTATCCACTAAGAGTATTTTTTATTTATTTAAGACATATTTAAATGTAATTCAAAAACAATGATCATATCCTATGTTATTTAGTGTAATTTATGGATCAAAAACTCTATGTTTAAAATAAAATGTATGGATAATTTTCCATATGATCTTGGGAATTTAAATATAATGAACCCATTATTGTTTGAAACAAAAGCATGATACAGAAATCCATCTTTTTTGATCAATTTTATTTCAATAAGACCTACAATTGGAGATTATTTTTCATATGAAGAAGCCATGTGTTTGAAAATTCAGCAATGAAGATTTAAATTAGTGATATTTTTCATGAATTACGTAACGTTAATGATGAATATAATGATCTATTAAATGATATTTTAAAATTAATTAAATTATCAATATTATTTCATTAAATTTTATTGTTCATTAGACTAAACCTTTTCTATTCTTATGGGAAGTTATACCTCTCTTGATTTTTCTGAGTTGAAATATTCACAACATATTGTGTGATGTTTCTGGATTTGGTATGACCATGATCATTTCAAACTAATATAAAAGTATTGATATATTTTTCATCAATATACATATATAATAAAAGGAGAGGCTATAAAAAAACCAATGGTTGTGTGTTCTTACCATCAGAGATACGCATTAGAGACATACATGTTTTGATCTGTCAAATCCACCCACAGTTGTTGCAATTATTGCTAATACATTTTATTATAACATATTCTTCTATAATAAGGGAGAATATTTTTCAGAGGAAAACATTCGAGAAATACATGTATTTACATATGTCTATTAATTTATCCAATATTTTATGAATAACTATTGGAGTTGAGTGTTGGTGGAGTGGATTATAAGAGATTTATTCCTAGAACCAGTCTACATAAATTTTGTTCATTTCTTTATTTATTTCTATTTTAATTAATATTTAATACAGAGGAAAATATTTGATGCATAATAAGAGAGGATTTCTCAAAATGTCATTGTTTTTAAGAAGGATATTCAACCCCCACCCACCTCTTGTGACTTTTTATTTTTAATAAACCATCCCAACCATATAAATTTGTATTAAAGGTCAGACTCTATTTGAGATATTTCCTTCTTTTCAAATACATGATAATGATTTTGCCTCTATCTAATGCCAATAAATTAATATCATAGAATTACTACTAAATTTGTATATTTTTTTCATTATTTGTTTTATAAAAAAGAGATATTATAATTCACTAATGAATATTTTGTAGCGCTAACAAGACTAATTTAAGTGTTTTAGACAATGATATATTTAAAATGGATGATCATAGAGATGACATGTAAATGATCCATGATCCTTATTTTAATGGTGAAAATTATGGATTCTAGCATGCCTATAAGGCTATTTATTTATGAAATCATGGAATAATGGTTTATAAGAAATCAACTATGATTTAATAGAATCCAATTTTATATTTGGATGAATAGAATAACGATAAATAAATAGAATAAGATCCTAATTAAAAATATATGAATGTAATTTTGTGTTTCTTAAGCACTGGAGAATTCAATTGAATATCTAATTGTGTTTATGAATATGTGATATGGTAAACAATAGTTTTTACCTATAAAAGAAGTAAAAATATTATAAATTTATGGTCACTATGATAATTATATATTTGAATTTCTTCAGAATCTATGGGAACGAAACTATCCCCCAAATTAATGGGAAACATATAGATATTGTAAAAACTATTACTAAATTTGGAGATATTATTTCACTATCATATTAAGTGTTAAAATTACTTAGATTACTACCCTCTATGTTAAATGTAATATCTATATATATAAGTTAATATACACAATTTAAAACTTATCTATCATGTAATTGATCAGAATTTTATTTGTGTATGATGTGTAGATGTAATAAGAATATGAATGTCATATGAAAACTGAAAAATATGCTGTCAAAACTACTATAGATCAATCATTAGATTAAATTCATCCATATTTGGATAAATATTTATCATATGTCTATTTGAGAAACTATAAAACAAAAAATGAATGGTATTGAAGAAAATAGATGTAATGAATGTAAGGAAAATTTCATATAAAGGATAAGAATCATTTAATAAAATATCAAATGTATGATTATAATAAAATAAATTGCAAAAAAATTATAAATTATAATGGATTAATTCTTTTTTTAGATGATGAATCATATGTAGAGAAAATTGGATTGGAATAATGGGAGGGTATGGCAGCCTCCACCGGGACAAGGAATAGTGCATCTCTGTATGGGGAAATGCTAGCTGATTAGTAATGTGAGGTGGGAGCTAGGTGATCAATGACACAGAAAGCTGGGGAGGGGTAGTTCAAGTGGGCTGGGCCTACAGGTCATGTAATGGGCATGGTATGCCTCTTGGCCTTCAGGTCATGTGTTGCGAGTCTGTCGGGCCATGTGCCTTGTGCCTACGGGTCTTGTACGGGTTCCCATTCAACCATTAAAAGGGGGATTATCCACAATAAAATAAAATAAAGACGGAATTTGGGCCATTCAGGGGGTAATCATATACTGATTCTGAGGATGGTTATAAAAGATAAATTGTAGGTCTCATGGCTTATACTAATAAGCTACATTCATATTACTCTCAGAAAACAAAATTTAAAAAACTATCTTATATAAAATTAAATATATATTTATTTATTCTAATAGATAAATATAAATCCTTAAAGAAATATCATAAAAAATTAGAAAATACTATGATACTGCACTACTATATTAGGACAATTTTTTAAAAGAGATTTTAGATTTACTGTCCAATTCATCAAAAGTTTTTGGTGATTTTCATGACACTATGATGAAATTGTTCTTAGAAGAAGTTAGTAATTTAAAGAAATATTCTAACAATATTAAAACAGGATTAAAATATTTGAATAAAATATTTATTAATAATAAAATTTAGAAAGGAAAACATGGAACATGATGTAATTGTGAAAGAATTAAAATTTAGAAAATTTATTTCATTCATGGTTTGTATAGGTAAAAAGAATATGATATTAAATATATTCATGGTGGTAGTAATGGTGATTATGAAAAATATTTCTTCTTTATAAAACCTAAAATTTATATTGTTAATTTTTTACTCAAATTATTTATTAAAATAAATAGATGTATTCATACTGTAAATACGCAACTATGGTTACCTATAATTTTAATTACTAGAATTGTTGGACCCAAAAGAATATGGGTACCAAAACTATTTTTTATATTTTTATGGATTACAATAGTAATATGTATCGTTTTATATATAATAGTTTTATTTATTGATATATGAAATTCAATAACATAACAGTGAACATCTCTAAAGTAGTTCATTATCAAAATGAAATCATTACTAAAATTTATAAACCATTATGAATTTAATTAATGCCTATTATTCTGGTTCATTAAATTTTTTATTCATAGGGAAAATATATCTCTCTAAATTTGATAAAATCATTTCATCATTCTATAAAATTTTGTTTTAATCTATTTTTATACATGATTATCTAAAACATTTAATATATCTAAAAATAACTATTATAATATAGTACAAACTTAAATTATGAAATTTCTCTATATTACATCTCTAAAATATTTTAATATAATTATAATTCGAGTTCTTAAAATTTCATTTCTTTAAAAAACCAGAAAATATTTCTTTCATTAAATGTCTGTTCAGAAATTAAAATTTGTTAAGATTTTTATTTTTTTGCATAAATAATATGAAATGTTGTCTACATTATGTTAGAATCTAATTTATCATATTCTTCTAAAAACATTTTATATATATGCCTTCTTCTCATGAATAACTTTTTCAAAAGATTCTACAATACTATTAACCAGAAGATGAGGTGATCATGGTCATTATGTTTAGAATAATATCATTCTTACAGAAGGGAAAAAGGGTATCCTTATGATTTGTTTAAAGAACATCCAATTTTATTTTTTGAAGATTTGATTGAAAAATATTATGAATGAAATAATTATGTTCAAATTTAGGATGAATAGGTAGTATATACGTTACAAAATTCGTATTAAAGGATGGCGTTCAACGTCACCATCTTGAATGATGGGAGAGTTAATCTAGAAGATGATTTGGAATTGTCTATGAATTCATATAAGAAACTAAATAACAATTCTATGCCTAATGGTTTTTAATTTTTTACAAATTGGAAAATAATATTATGAAAGGTATTTCAATACCAAAAAAAGAACAATTTGACGTGTTAATGGTAACAATGATAAGTCAAAAAGAAGATTCGCAATACACAAAATGTTACCAAGATAGATCATGACAAAATAATTCTATTTCTACTTAAAATATTTTCATCTTATTCAAAATAAATAATAGTATGTGTTCACTGAATATTATTAGAACTGTCAAGAACATTAACTATATTATGTGAAAATTTTATTTGTTTGGAATTTTAAGCCTAACAATCTACTCCCTCTTAACCCTTCATTTTTATTTTCTATTTATTTAATGTCGATATTTTTTTTGTTTTGTATGAGTATTTTATATTACTTAGTTTATAATTTTTTTTATTAATTATCATACCAAGCTTGTAATTAAAATTTATTCAACTCATTTCTATAAGAAAAATAATAATAATAACAATGATGATGATAATAATAATAATAATAGTTTTATTTTGATAACTTTTGAAAAACATTATTAAATGTTTCTTACTTATTTTTGAAATATTTTAATTCATTTAATACCTTTATGATATGATTCATAAATATTATGCAGAAAATAATCATTTTATTCGTTAACATATTCTATTTTATTATAATTATATCTTAAATTATTTAATCTTATTAAAATAATTAATTTAAGAAAATTTTTATTCAAGTACTCTTTAAAAATATATTTCTAATGTCACAAAATGTAGAAAATATTATAGTTTTTATGTAATAGTCATGTCAGAATATTTGATATGTTTATAGTGTTAATGTTTTCATTAATATGGAATATTATAGAAGTTTAGAATTATAACATGGGATAGAGGTTTATAAAAATTGAATATAAATTTATATTTTATGATCTTGGGGAAGACAGAACAATTTATCCTTAATATCATGGATATAAGGGAGAACATCTGATTCTAATAAAAGGGAAGATTATTTTTTATAATGAAAATTTTATAATAAGGATTATGGGGGAGAATTTTTCTTATATGAATGAAATATAATAAAATAAAAAAGGGGGAGAAATTTATTTTAGATTTATCTAAATAGTCATTAATGTATTTTTATCCTAGTTTTTGTGATGATAAAAAAGATAGAGATTGTTGATCATATATTGATTCAATAATTTAGTTATGTTACTTTTCATTTTTTTATCAAAAAGAAGCATGTATATATTTCTGATCAGTTTTCTGTTAAGTGAATTTAAGGAAATTAATATTTGGTGAAATATTTTTTCTTTAAATATATCTCAGGCATTAATTCACATTGAATATTTGTTTAAGTATTTAGGAATTGATTAAACATATTATAGAAAAACAGCTCCTACACTACTACAGTAAGAGTAATGTATGGATTAACAACCTTATGATTGAAATATAACATATATATTATCTACCCTATGCTGGATGAAATGTACAGATAAGGAAGACTATATTTTTATCAATCCTTGGGTTTGAAGAAAGAAATTTATGGTATATAAACCCTAATTTTATAATCAATTGTACATTTTTAAATCCTACGTTTGGAGTTTTTTCATCGTTGGAATGAACCCTACATTTGTCTATTCCATTATGATGTTTTAAATCATTGATAATATCTAAAATTTATGCAATAGTAATGAAGAATTTAAGGATTTATTCAAAAGTTTTTTAATATCGATTCAAAGCCTCGTTATTATTAATTTAAGGTCTCATATTCAATGGAGTAATTTTTTTATTCTTTGGGGAAGTTAAGACCCTCTTGATGGTTTTTTAATCAATTTTCATGATTTATTGTGAGATATTTCTAGAGTGGGGTTGTACATGACTTTTTTGACCATCTTTATAAATATCAATATCATGTTCATCGAAAAAATTACATAATAATTGGATATGAGATATACATAAGGAAAGGACATGTCTTGTTTATTTTAGATATATACTTTGGAGGCATACATGTTTTGATATGTCTGATGCACTCACTTTTATTAGTGTTCTTGCTACTGTATATCTCTTTTAAATTTTCAACTACATGAAAACCAAATCACTGTTCATAGATACACATTATAGACATAAATGTTAAAACATTTTGTAGGTTTTTTAAAATTATTTGTTTTAATAAATCAAATGCGATGTTGATGTTCTATTTCCAATTGTAAATTATTAATGATCAATTATATTTTTCAGTTGTTTTTGCAACTAAGATTTTTAACATGTTTTCTTAATATAATCAATCACATTTGATTTGATTCAGTTTCTTCAACTATTAATTAATCATGGGTAACTGGATGCTTTATACACTAAGATGTGAATTTTCAATTCTTATTAATAGAGCACAAAAGTGTCATGACCCGTCCTCGGGGCCCGTTCTGTGACAACCCCAAGCCCACCATGAATAGGCCAGCGGCTAGCGACTAGCACCAAAGGCGCAAATCACGATAAAAGGGAAGTCATTGCCTTTATAAAGTATACAATCACCACAGAGTACGCAAGATGAGTATACACTAAGTAAACTGAGTACAAATGTAAGTGATGGAAAGTAAATGGGCTAGAATACAAAGCCAATTGAAAGTAAAGTACAGCTGAAATGGATGTACAACAACTGGAAAGTAAAGCAGTGAGTCCCAGCCGTCCTCTAGAAATTCCACCTGAAGGGTGGGGATAGATAGTCTCCTCTGCTCCTCGACTCCAGTCGTCTGCTCTGACTATGTCCGGTCTAGTGATCTACCTCTAGGTACCGTCCAGCTCCATGTGCTCCCACCTCAATCGGCGCTGTCCGTCGACTGCATCCAACACAATGTAGTGCAGGCATAGCCCGTACATGGGTGAGTATACGCTACTCAATAGGGACCCCGAGACCAGCGAAGGTCTCCCAGAATCCACAAATGATAAACAACAATAGAAAGTTACAATCATGAAGTAAACAACCAACTCTACTTAGGTATATGACCATAATTATACCTAATTCATCAATCCCAGTTCGACTCCAACATCCAAGCCCATGTTCGATCTAGTCCACACAGGATAGTACAACCCAATACACACAGGGAAGCACAACCCAATCCACAAAGGAAATCAAGTCAACCATATCGAAGATAATGATGGAAAGTTAAGACTCAGATCACATATGTATACTTCTCGTAAGGAGATAGAGATGATCATATGTAGCCACTAATTCATCTAAGCTGTCAGACCCACATAAGATAAAAGACCAGCTAAGCTGTCATACCCACAAATGATTCAAGACCAACTACTCTGCCAGACCCACATAGGAAACAAGTATATAGTCAAATATTTCCAGACCCACATAGGATACAAGAACAGTAGTCGAGTACTGCCAGACCAAGATAGGATAGAAGAACATTAGTCATCGTCGTCGATCCCACAGAGGATTCCAGTATGGTCGTCATCACTGCCGAACCCACTGAGGATCCCAGTACATTCGTCATCGTCATTGTCGTCGCAGCCAGCTCTAGTGTTCCCGTACACAGCATGATCGATTCTAGGAGGGTTCACTCCACGAGCCAAGGGGGTCGCTACATCAACTGACATGATGTCCGGAGTTGATGTATCCCAAAGTTCTATCTCATCAATAGGAACTCAATGCGACAGACGGTGCGTCAATCAGATTCCCGGTCTAAGAGATATTGGCTTTTTCGTCCCAGGGGCCCGGTTGATTTTTAAGCTAAAACCAACCCGAACGTACTCTAGCTGTGTCCAACCCTCGAGCGGAGTAATCCAAAAGAACCCTCTCACTATGAGTAATCCAACAAAGCTGACGACATGTCAATCAGACGTCCGGAGATCAAGTTATAAGTGTTTCCACTCCGAGGGCCCGATTGGTTTCGTGTTTGAACCAACCCAAACATACCCAATGTTCTCCCAAAACATGAGTGTAATATACCAAAACGACCGTCTCGATCCAAGGAACAGTAAGAAGCTGACGGTGCATCGATCAGAGGTTCGTAGCACATGTTTTCAGAATTTGAACAGATCTGTCCAGAAATAGGGGGTTTGGGCCAGGTCCGACCCGGTCCAATTCCCCCATGGGTCGGCCCGAACCTGGTCAACCCGACCCGAGTCCGGGCCTGGCCCGGATGGCGCGGCCCGACCCCGCCGGTCGGTCCAGCCCGACGCGGGAGGTTCGGCCCAGCGCTAGCCGCGGCCCAGCTCGAGGCCGAGCTGGATGCAGAAGGGGGGGAGCTGCCACCCTCATTTTGAAATGGTGGCCCCACGTGGAGGGGGGGCTCCCCTGTCTGCCACCGAGATTACAACCCCCGGAAATCCAAACGGCCGGCTGTGTTGGACGACCGGTGTGCCGCTGCGGGGACCTAACTGGTCCCGCCTTCCTGGAGCACCGGCGGCCGGCAGATCCAGCCACACTGCTTTGCACTGCTGCACCCCTCCACCACGGCTTGACTCTGGCAGCGGCCTCTTCCAGCCTCAACGGCGCGGCGTGATGGTGCAGCACTCTTTCGCCACTATTTTCCTCATTCCCGCACGGTGCGACAGCATCGCGTCGCCTCCATTCCAATCCACAACGAAATAAAACAACAAATGGGAGGAGGGTCGACCGTGTTTGTGTGGTTCAGCCTCCTCCCATTAATTCGATAACAAGATGCTAATATTTAATGATGAACGCCAAAATAATCACGAATGTAAAACAATCCGCTACCTCGAAGAAGTTTTCGAACAAAGATCATCACGGAATATGGAGTCGCGAGGTGAAGCTCCGTATATGTTGACGAAGAACGTTCGAGGAGGAGCGGCGTCTCCCTTCCATGGACGCAGGAAGAAGATCGAATGATGGAACGTCGTCGTTCTTCGGGAAAGGCGTCACACACCGGTTGTAGAGAGGATAAGAGATGGCACATCGATCTCTCCTTGCGGTGACTGCATTCTTCATCGAAGTCTTTGCATTTTTCGTGAAGAAGATGAAGATCTCCAAGGCTTAGAGTATTCTCTCTAGAAACATAACACAAAAAGTATCCAACCAAAATAAAATAAGACTCCCCTTATATTATTTCTCAAGCCAGGCATTTCAAAATTCAAAAGATGAATTAATTTCATTAATTAAAACAAGAGTTTTCAAAATTAAAGGAGTATTACGTTGTCATCATAAATGTGTAAGACTTACATAACTCATGTAGAGTGGGTTAGAGAATTTGAAGTGGTGGGGCTCGTTTGGTCCCCACCTCACTAAATCCTATCAAGTGGAGTTATAATTTTAGTGGGTCCCACCCCAACTCCCACACATGGGGTTTAACCACTTACGTGAAATAAAATTTGTAGCACAATTTCATTTCTCTTTATACTTAATCTGAAATTTTTAACAACTATTCCCGAGCAAACACAACTCTTGTAAAGGTCACTTTAAGCAATTATAGGCGCTGCAGTTTCATCTGTGCCCTCGGATTTCGATTTCAATATCCGGTCCAAAATATAGAAAAACCCACTCATTCGTCCACTGAATGTACCTGAGCTAAACATCATAAATTGATTTCAGGTACACCGGGCCTTGGAATCAGGTGTTGTTAGAAATTTCGTACTCATAAAATCCCAAATAATTTCAGAAAAATTTTTCCTTTAAATTTACGGGTCTTTACATTATTTTCACCTTAGTGATTTACATCCCCATAAAGATACTTTACAAACTACGGGAACAAATGAGGGTACTAAGCACACATCTGAGCCTCCCGTTCCCAAGTGCTCCCCTGGAGGTTCCCATGCTTCCACCTGAAGCGCACAAGAGGAATCGAAAACCCACATAGGACCAGCTCCTGTCGATCTTCGATCTCCACTGGGACCTCCGCAAAAGTCGCCCCATCATCGATGTCCATCTTTCCATGGTCGATGATATGCATCGGGTTGTGCACGTATCTCCTCAACTGAGATACATGGAAGACGTCATGCCCCCAGTGCAACTGAGGTGGTAGAGCCAGGCGATAAGCCACCTTGCCTATCCTGCTGAGAACTTGGAATGGTCCGATGCAGCGTGGAGATAACTTGCCACCCCAGCCAAATCTCTGTAATCCATGTCAAGGTGAGACCCGTGAGAATATGTTGTCTCCATTCTCAAACTCTAGTGGTCTCCGCCTCCTATCAACAGAAGACTTCTGTCGGCTCTGAGATGTCCTCATCCGCTCCTAGATGACCTGGACCTTCTCTGTCATTTCCTAGACCATCTCTGGTCCCAAAAGTGCTGACACCCCAAGGTCTGTCCAGCATAGAGGTGATCTGCAAGGTCAGTCGTACAAAGCCACGTATGGTACCATCCCGATGGTGGAGTGGTAGCTATTGTTGTACGCAAACTCCAACAAGGGTATATGATCCTCCCAAATATGACCAAAGTCGAGGACACATGCACGGAGCATGTCCTCAAGAGTCTGAATGGTCCTCTCTGTATGACCATCCGTATGAGGGTGAAAGGCGGTGCTCAGACGTAGCTGCATCCTGAAATCCTCCTACAACCCCTTCCAATGCCGGGAAGTAAAACGAGCATCATGATGCGAGACGATAGATGATGGAACTCCATGAAGTCGTACGATCTCTTGAACATAGAGACGCCCCAAGATCTCTACAAAGCCCTGCTCTCAGATGGGTAAGAAGTGGGCCGACTTGGTGAGTCGGTCGACGATCACCCAAATGGAGTCGTGTCCTCTGGAAGTATGTGGAATTCTAGTCACGAAATCCATAGATATTCCATCCCACTTCCACTCTAGGACCTCCAAGGGTTGTAACAAGCCTTCTGGTACCTGGTGCTCCGCCTTCACCTGCTGGCATGTGAGGCATCGAGAAACGATCACTTCCACAGCCTTCTTCATACCTAGACACCAGTGTTGTCATCTGATATCCTAGTACATCTTCGCCACCCCTAGATGTACCACCAATGGGGAAATGTGAAACTCTCTCAGCACCACCTACTATAAAGCAGCTGGTACCATAGTACGTCCTCTGAAAAGGATTACGTGCTCTCCGCCTACAAAAAAACCGTCAGGTTCCTATCCTGAGGAAATATGTGCATGTTGAGTCTCATAGTCAACATCCCCACGTTGTGCCTCTCTGACCCACTGAACATGTGGAGGTGTGACTGTGTTCGACTGAAGGAAGTCTTCCCCGTATCTATCCACAAATGATATTTTCAAAGCATATATCTGCTCTGTCGCCTCTCCAAGAAGCTAAATGCACATACTTTTGCTGAGAGCATCAACTACTAAGTTCCCCTTCCCAGGAGTATAGACTATATCAAAGAAATTGTCCAAAAAGAATAGGAGCCATCGTCACTATCTCAGGTTCAGGTCCTTCTATGAGAAGATGTACCTGAGACTCTAGTGGTCAGAGTAGACTGTAAAGCGCTTGCCCATTAGATAGTGCTACCACATCTTCAGAGCGAAGAACACTGTTGCTAAATCCAGGTCATGGGTAACGTAGTTCTTCTCATGCCGCCTCAACTGTTGTGATCCATAGGGTATCACTACCCGCTTATGCATTAGGACACACCCGAGTCAGGTCCTTGATGCATCGTAGTAGACTACGTACCCTACTCCCTCCTCTGGTAGCCTCAAGATAGGTGCGCTGGTCAATCTCTGTCTCAGCTCCTGGAAGCTCTGATGACATCTATCTGTCCACACAAAGGGTTTCCCTTTCTTCATCAAAGATGAAAGCAGTGCTACAACTCTGGAGAAGTCTGGAACAAATCTCTGATAGTACCCATCCAGACCTAAGAAACTGCACACCTCTATCATGCTCCAGGGTGGTTCCCAAGATAGTACTACCTCGATCTTCGTAGGGTCAATCGAAACTCCCGCCTCAGAGATGACTTGTCCCATGATGTGGACCTCATGTATCCAGAACTGACACACTGAGAGCTTACCATAAAGATGGTGCTCTCGGAGTGTGTCCAGTACAACCCACAAGTGGTAGGTGTGCTCCTCCTCAGTGGTCGAGTATATCAATATGTCGTCGATGAAGAAAATGAAAAATAGATTGGGAAAAGGATGGAAGATCCTATTCATGAGACTCATGAACACTTCTAGATTATTGGTTACACCAAAAGGCATATCCAGGAACTCATAGTGGCCATACCGACATCTGAAGGCCGTCTTCTGCACATCCTCATCTCGAACTATGAGCTGATTATAGTCTAACCAGAGGTCTATCTTAGAGAAACAACATGCACCCGTGAGCTGATAAAAGTGGTCTTCAATCCTCAGAAGTGGATACTTGTTCTTCACAGTCACTTGGTTCAGGCGACGGTAATCGACACACAGTCTCAAGCTCCTGTCCGCCTTCTTGGCGAACCAAATCGGGGAAGCCCAGGGTAAAACACTAGGTCACATTAATCCCTTTCCCTGAAAGTCCTCCAGCTGTACCCGTGGCTTTCGAAGCTCAGAGGGAGCCATCTGATATGCTAGAGTAGATATCGGGGCTATCACGGGGTACATGTCAATATTTAATTCTACCTCTCTGTGAGGAGGTAGTCCTGGAACATCGTTAAGAAAAACGTCCACATACTGATCCCCCATAATAGGGAAACTTGGACTCCGCACGTCCACTACTCCTAGGATGAGGCTAGACAACTGATGAGTGATCAGCTGTCATCTCCTCGGCAAGAGTCCATCCTTTGATGCAAAGGCTCTCTTCTTACCAGGGAAGGTGAACCTGCTCCCATCAGTTCGGACACACCGCAACTTGCGCCTAATACATTCTATCGGAGCATGAACTGTAGATAACCAATCCATGTACAAGAAGACATCGTAAGGCCTCGACGCCTCTACAAGAAGATCCCAGCCATAGCTCTTGCCTCCTAGAGTAAGGTCACACTACCAACACTAGTGCATAATCTTTGATTCTCCTCCCGTAGGAGTCTCTAGCCATAAGGATCGACCCAACGGCTCCATCGGAATCTCCATGCTCCAAAAAAGGGCAACGACATGAAAGAATGACTCTCTCTTGTTTCTATAAGAAATACATCAAGGGTGGACTAGACACAGATAATACCTCAAATCATCTCAGGTGCGCTGTGGTCGTAGGCCTCCGCTGCCCGAAGCTGAGCCTGCCTCTGTCCGCAAGCTCCTTGTGGTCGGGGTGGAGCTCATTGTGGTGGTGGTGGTAGAGCCTAAAAGAATCTCCCACCACCTACTGCTCGGCCAGCTCCTATGTCTCGTCCTCCTGCTCCCTGCGAACCACCATGGTCGAACCTCTACCTCTTCTTGGGTGGTCCCTCAACTGTCTGCTGCTCCTATGCATTGCGGGTCGGGCTGTCACGAGCCATGTGGCCCTGCCCGCCACATGCATAGCATTGTCTGCTCCTCATAATACTTGCTCTATGCTGTGTGTGCCGCACCTCTAAGCCAGTGTCCTGAGGTCGTCCACTTGATGGTCTGGTCCGCTTGGACCCCTGTGACATCCGTCGACTTCCAGCTGCAGAAGGCTCTGCTATGTGCCTCCCTGTGGTAGGTCACATTGCTATTGTAGGCTCAACATGAAAGCTCTCCATAAGAAGGGCTCACTCCAGTACTCCTGCCTGTGTCAGAATGATGAGGGAGATCCTCGATTCCCTGATCTCATTCCTCAGTCCCTGTTCGAAGGTCTGGGCCCAGAAGAATGGGTCACGTACCATGTTCGTGGAATAGCACGAGAGATCGATAAATCGCACCAAGTACTGGGATACCATCATGCTGCCTTACCGTAGCTGCAGTAAATCCTGAATGCGCACCACACGAAGGGTGGGTGGAACGTACTCTGAGAGGAAGAGGCTCTCGATGTCCGGCAAAAGGATTGATGCCTCATCGTGAATCTAGAGCATCAGGCTCCACCATATACCCACTGCCGCATGGAGGAGACTCACTGCAAGGTTCACCATGAGGTCAGCTGGTGTCCCCACAAACCTGAAAACTCATACCACAGCCTCCAGCCAATCCCCGGCTGCCTGAGTGTCCATCTACCTGCGGAACATGGGCGGTGTTTGACGCTGAAACTCATGAAATAAACTAAAGTGACGTGTACTCTCAGCTACTGGGGCTGGTGGCATCGGCTGCTCGGTGGGTAGAGGTACCACTTGTGCCTCTGCTGTAATAGGGCCCTGCATAGAGGCCTCATTGATTTGTGGGCTGTCATCTCACACAAAACTCGGAACCCTAGCTGGCTGCCATCGTGGGCCCATCCTGAAAAGAGACAGGTGCGCCATGGTCAATACAAAAAACTTGGTGAGCTGACACAAGTAATCACTAAGAAAACTTTGAAACACACACGCAATCAATGTTTTCATGCATTGAGTTAGAAATCAGAAGTCAGGGTCCTGGTGTATGGATACGTCGGCCGCCGCACCAACACTAGACTCCCTGGACTGATAACCACAATCAATACCATTAACAATATTGCTTCACATAGAAGTAAGATTAGAGTCCTAAGTTCAGCCGTAGAACTAAAATCCTTTGATACAAATTTTTCAAGACCCATCCTCAGGGCCCGTGTCGTGACTACCCCAAACCCGCCTTCCATAAGCCAGGTGCTGGCGACTAGAACCAAAGGTGTAAATCCTGATAAAATGGAAGGAATTACATTTATAATTATACAAACACCACAGAGTATGCAAGCTGAGTAAACACTATGTAAACTGAGTAAAAAAGTAAGTGTTAGAAATTAAATGGTCCAGAATAGAAACCCAACTGAAAGTAAAGTACAACTGAAATGGAAGTACATGAACTGGAAAGTAAAGCAGCGAGTCCAAGCTATCCTCTAGAAATTCCACCTGAAGGGTGGGTATAGATAGTCTCCTCTACTCCTAGGCTCCAGTCGTCCGCTCTGAGTAGTCCCGTCTAGTGATCTACCTCCAGGTACTATCCAGCTCCATGTGCTCCCACCTCAACTAGCGATGTTCGTTGTCTGCATCCAACACAACGTAGTACGGGCATAGCCCGTGAATGGGTGTGTATACGCTACTCAGTAGGGACCCCGAGACCCCCGAAGGTCTCCTAGAATCCACGAAGGATAAACAACAAAGGGAAGTTACAATAATGATGTAACAACCAACTCTACTTAGGTATATGGCAATACATATACCTACGTCATCAATTCCAGTTCGACTCTAACATCCGAGCCCAAGTTAGTTCTAGTCCACATAGGATAGTACAACCCAATCCACAGAGTGAAGCACAATCGAATCCAAATAGGAAAGCAAGTCAATCATATCGAAGATAATGACTGAAAGTTAAAACTCAACTCACACATGTATACTTCTCGTAAGGCGATAGAGATAATCAGATGTAGCCACTAATTCATCTAAGATGTCGGAACCACATAGGATACAAGACCAGCTAAGTTGTCAGACCCACAAAGGATACAAGACCAGCTACTCTGCCAGACCCACATAGGATTCAAGTACAGATCCAAATACTGCCGGACCCACATAGTATACAAGAACAGTAGTCGAGTACTGCAATACCCACATAGTATACAACAACAATGGGGAGGAGGGTCAGCCATGTTTGTGAGGTTCGTCCTCCTCCCATTAATTCGATAACAAGAGGATAATATTTAATGATGAACTCCAAAATAATCACGAACATAAACCAATCCCCTACATCGAAGAAGTTTTCGAATGAAGATCTTCACAGAAAATGATGTCGCGAGGTGAAGCTCTGTATATGTTGACGGAGAACGTCTGAGGAGGAGTGGTGTCTCCATTCCTTTGACGCAGGAAGAAGATTGAAAGATGGCGTGTCATCATTCTTCAGGAAAGGCATCAGACAACAGTTGTGAAGAGGATAAGTGATAGGACATCGATCTCTCATAGCGTTCATGGCGTTCTTCGTCAAAGTATTGGCATTCTTCACATAGAAGATGAAGATCTCTAAGGCTTAGTGTATTCTCTCAGGAAAATTCACTCAACAAGATTCCAACCAAAATAAAATAAGACTCCCCTTTATTTCTCAAGCCATGCATTTCAAAATTAAAAAGTTGAATTTATTTCATTAATTAAAACTAGAGTTGTCAAAATTAAAGGAGTGTTAAGTTGTCATCATAAATGTGGAAGATTTACATTACTCATGTGGATGGGGGTTAGTGAATTTGAAGGGGTGGGGCTTTTATATGCCCCATCTCACAAAATCATATCAAGAAGAGTTAGATTTTCAGTGGGTCCCACCCCAACTCCCACACATGGGGTTTAACCACTTAAGTGAAATAAAATTTGTAGCACAATTTAATTTCTCTTTATACTTAATCCACAATTTATAACAACTCTTCTCAAGAAAACACAACTCTAGTAAAAGACACCTTAAGAAATTATGTGTGCTGCGGTTTCATCATTGCCCTCGGATTTCGATTCCTTGCACCGGTTCAAAAGTTAGAAAAACTCGCTCATTTTTCCACTGAACGTACCCGAACGAAACTTCAAAAATTGATTTTGGGCACACCGGGCCTCAAAATCAGGTGCCGTCAAAAACCGCGTACTCGTAAAATCCCAAAGAATTTATGAATAAATTATCCTTGAAATTTAAGGGTCATTACAAAAAGCCCTATTTAGCCTTATTGTAATGTTTAACTAAGTGTACTCAGTTTTTCTTATTATTTTATTTGGATAAAAGGACCTTCTTGTAAAAATCACCAGGATCATTCAGTTAAGCATTGGTGGATTGGATTAAGGGATAATTTTTTTTAAAGAACTATATAATTCAGTATTCATTTAAATTATTTAATCCTCTTATTACTTGTAAATAATAGATTAGTAAAATTTATCTTCTTAACAAGAGAGGACTTATGAATTTATATATGTTTTTGAAAAACAAAATACACCCCCTATTTTGTTTTTTATTCTTTATAAACCATCTTTTCTGAATAACCAATGACTTATAAGACAATTGATAGGATATATATAATCATCCTTTTTATCTATCCTAAATAGTTTTTCCATCAAATGTTTGAATTCCTATAACGTTAATAGAATTGAGATTATCCTTGATAATTATCGAACATTGGAACCACATTTTGATAATAGTTTAACTTCAAAAGGATGATATAAAATACGATATGGGGGGTGAATCATTTGTATTATTTTAATAAGTTTCAATCATTTTGAAACATAAGCCCTATAGCCTTTTTAATTACATTAGCTTAAAATGTTTTAGTATATTCTCATGTATAGAAAAGTATGATTGAATGAAAATAAAACATGATTGACATGGTTCAGGCTTAGTGTTAGACCAATAACATTTTTATTTCCACTGTTAGGGGTCTATGAAAATTCACTATATAGAATATGTGAAAAAAACATCTGCCAACTCCCATTAGACACCATTTATATCCTGATAGGTCTGATTACACTGAATCCTGTCATTTTATAATATTTTCGTACCAAAAATATCACCAACATATTAAATAAAACCAAAAAATTTCTCCACAAATTCCATGTTTGAAATATAATTATGACGGGTTTAGGTTCTATTATTAAATTCTTTTAGGGATGGGTTTAATTGGATCATTCTAATTCGCATTATCATAATATGTGTTTCAAAATTTCTTCTCATCTATCTGAACCAAAAAACCAATTCTCTTCATGAAATTCACAAAACACATTAAATCCTTTCTTAGTCTCATCATCCAAAAATTAGTAAAAATACAATTGTTTTCTGGTCTTCTAATTAGAACATTGTACAAGAGAAATCCCTAACAAAAATTATGCAATATTTTTTTAATTCCATACATATGAAAATTTAAAGAGTACATATTTATTGTGTATCCATTTATAGGAATCATACAATATAAAAGTTGGGAAAATGAATTCGTTTCCCAATCACTCATATTCATAAAAATCATAAATTCAGCTCATTTTGATATTCATATTTGACCACATCAAACCTTCCATATTTTATGGTGTCTTAAGGATGATTCATGAATCTTCCAGAACCACTTCTATAGTACTCAAAAAAATATCATAACCTAAGGTTGGAAAAATAGAGCTTTTTATATCATTTGATTTTGATTTTGATTTCTAATGGAAACTCATTATTTTTTCACATTCCTCCTAATTATCTACACGATTTTATTTCTTTAGTCAAACATAGTATTATTTTTCAATCCTTCTCATAGTTAGTCTAATTAAACTTCCCTTCTTAGGGTCAATTGAATTTTCATTCTTCCCTAGTGTATGTGTTAGTGGACTTTCCTCCTCACATTCATTTAGATTGAAATACCTTATTAAAGTAGGGTTGATTTCAAATTTTAACATTCCCTTTTTCCTTTTTACTGGTAAACTGGTAAAGGAAACCTCTTTATATTATTCACACATTCATAACATATCAATGTATGATGGATCTTAATTAAATACTCTAGATACTTCAATTTTAGGCATATTGTTGTGACTCCACTCAGATTGTCTCCATGTTTCATCAGCATTAGTCATTCATAAATATACTAAATTTTTAATATTGTACATAGGGATCCAATTAAAAATTATCATGTTTTTGGAACTGATAAGAACATTAAATGGCCTCCAATAAAATATATTTCTAAAAAAATATGATGAAATTTTATCATGAAATATGGGAACTATGATATTTCTATATTATCATCTTAAAAATTCATATAATAATAAAAAAATTTAATAACTCATTAATCCCTTGAAACTATTTGGATTTAGAAAAATCATAAAATCCTTTCACTACATCAACTAGAATTATAAAAAACATAATGTCTGATAGATCTTAAACATTAAGCTTTCTTATTTTAGACTGAAGGTGCATCTAATCAACAACATTACACAACATTAAGAATTCAGATTTATGAAAACTATAGAATCTGTTTGTTCTCAGTTTGATTTATATTTTCATGAAAATAAAGTTATCATAATAGTTCCCCCTATTTTTTTTTGGGTTCAAATATTTTTTATATTCAACAATTTTAAATTTTTTTTCTAAAAATTATCATTTTTCAATAAATAAATAAATAATTTGGAAAAAATATCCCATTATTTCCTCAAAAATCATCCCTGAGAATGATTTATGATGTTTGAAAAGTGCCTATGATGTGGTATGTTTGTACATATGGATCATGATTGCAAGGGAAATTGTTTGTTTAAAATCCATCAAGGTAACAATGATGTATATTTTGGAAGGTTTTTTTTGTTGAAAATATATGTTTGGATGGTAAATTGTCATGTTCTAGAGATATTGTTTACAATCCATTTTGAAAAATATCCATGAAAAAGAATGGGTGATTTGGAGGAGGTAAAAGGTGAATAGATAAAATGTGTTGAAATTTTATATCATTTCAAAAAGTGGATTTCCTTGGTGATATCATCAAAATATTCAAATGTAATGAGTTTTCTAGAGATTGGACAATTGTAATGGATTTCATGAAGAAATAAATATTCATACCCTTATCATTGGTATTACAATTAAGTTTCTGAATGGCGCTAGTGAAGAGCATTGTGAGTGGACCATTAGATTGTCACAAAGGTTTTGGAAGAAGCACTATGATTACAAGATAAGGAACATTGTGGAGTTGAAATTTCATTAAATAGAGAAACTATGGTTATAATGAAAATTGAGAAATAAAAAAATACACGGAGATTCATAAAAAATAGATAATTTTAGAAAATAAAATAGAGCTCAGAAATATAGGCTTATATGGTGCTAATAGTGCCTAGAAGGGTCTGGACTCAGTATGAAATAACTTTAAATTAGCATCCACCCTTTAGTGAAAAGGAGAGAGACTCAACAAAAAACATAAAGCTCATATGTCTTGAAGGAGGATTGAAATGGCAGGGTGTTTTATAAATGTAAGGGAATTAACAAAGTCAAGTTGATATTTTTAATAAGATGGATTTTCATGGAAGATAATTTGGATTCAAACAAAAAGTTTACAAAAAGAAGGATTGTCTAAGATTTGAAAAATATGTGAACATATTGAAGGCTAGGTTGAGCTTTGAACGATAGCGATCTTTATGAAAATGCAACACCATGGTGAAGGCTTGTATGAGCTTTGTGAAATAATGATATTTACGAAGCCATTGTGTATTTTAAAAGTATATTAAAAGGGATTTCCTAGTTTTCTATGGAAAACTAGTATTCATTAGTACACGAATGCGTGAAATCAATAGATAATCATCATATAGTGGAGTATGCATTCCGTAGTGATAATGAAGAGACCTATTGCTCAATAAAATGTGATTTGATCTTCTGAAGAATTAGTGAGCACACATTAGTTGAAAGAGCATTGATTATTTATATTCTGATTGGTTGTAAACTAGGAGGTTTATTGAGTATACTTTAAATTTTTTGAACTAAATTTCTCATATATTGGATTTGGTACATCAGAACATCACTAATGTATTCTCCTTGGATGTATCCTAGTGAGGGTGAACCAAGTAAAATTGTTTTCATGTGTATGTTTTATGATTTGTTCATGCTCTAAAAAGTGAAGGAGATAAGTTAGTTTTTTGTTAAACAATGAATTGAGATCAAAATGGGGTCATTCTTTTGATCTGACATACCCACATTCACCCCTATATCTGGGTAATTGACCTAGTGGACATATCAAAAATTAGTTGAAATGTAATGAAAAGATGATTTTAATATTATTTAGATTCACTGTTTTGCGGAATTATGTTAATGTGTGTCCAAGGATAGTTATTCTAGTAAAAATATTTAGGAACAAAATTAGAATGATTGGGATATTTTTTTTCTAGTACTATGGATGATATCCTTCTATCATGTTATGTTGTTAAATGTTGGTTACATGTTTATTAAAAATCAAAAAAAAAATTAGTTTGAATATTCATTATCACATTTTTTCCATTTTTAAATATAACCTAGTAAATTTGGAATTCCACCTCATGAATATATGATATAATATTTGGTGAAAACCAAATGAAAAATTATTAAGGAATCCATAGTTTATATGAAGCATTATATTTTAATAAGTTGGATGGTACTTCCTACAAACATTCTTTAACTGGCCATAGAATATTTCCATATAATTATGGGTATGGATTGGATTTTAGTTCATCATGATCAGATAGAATGAGGAGATAAGAAATTATTGTTTATTTGTTTCTTGGGTTGATAACATACCAAGAACATAAAAAATTAAATATTTATGGTATAGAATTTTAGTTAGATAAAATTGTGGAAAATAAAAAATAATTATCAATTAGTGATGATCATATAGTAAATGAATACATGGATATAATTACTGATGATTTTCATGGTTTTAATTATAATTGGGATGTTGAGGTTACAGTTAAATTAGTTCTTGATGAAAATTCTATTTCATAAACCCATTATCGTATGGATTAATTGTAACTTTTATTATTGAAAAAAATTCAGTATTTTCTAGATAAATTATTCATTATCCTATTCACATCATCATGGGGTGATCCTTTTTTATTGTAAAAAATAATGATGGATCGATAAGACTTTTTATTAATTTTTTAGCATTGAATAACATAAATATTAGGAATAAATATAAGATTCCACATAATGATGGTCTGTTCGATCACTAAATAAAGCAATAATATTTTCCAAAGGATGATCATTTTTTGGGGTACCGTCAGTTCAATGTAGAGGAAGATAAATAATAATAATACTATATTTTAGAATATATATGGTCATGATGAGTTTTTTGATATTCTATTTCATTTTTCTAATGAATGTGTAGTATATTTGGATCTAATGAATAAATTTTTACATGAGCTCATAGATATGTTTTTGTTGTTTTTATAGATTATATTTTTAATATAATTTTTTTAATAATAACATAAATGAAATATATGTAATTTTTTACAAATTCTTGTAATAAATAAAATATATGGAAATTTTAGTATGTATAATTTTCTTTTGCTAAAAATATCGTTCCTTTGACACGTTATATCTAATGTTGGAATATGGATTGAACCTACTAAAATTAATGTTGTTCATGAGTGGAAAAAGACTACTAGTGTCACACATATTCATATTTTTCTTGGTTTATTGGTGTATTATCAACAGTTTATTAAAAAAATCAATTAATTTTCCAGCACATTGTCATTATCAACTAGAGAGAGAGTTGGAATAATCTAGAAAAAAAATGTAATGATTTTTTATTAACTATAAATAAGATTGGTTGATGCTCTAGTTTTGGTCATTCCCTCTAGAAATGGTGAATGTTTTTATCTCTAGTGATACTTCATTGATTTAACATGGTTGTTTAAAAATTTAGAATGATCTGGTAATTGATTATGCTTCATGTTAGTTTAAACAACATGAGTTAAATTACTCGACACACAAGATTCATAATTATCTTATGTGGTTTTTCTTGGAAATAGAATTGGAGTCATTTTTATGGTGTAAATTGTTGAATATATACTAATAAGATAAGTATAAATTATATATTCACTAAGAAATAATTGAAAATGAGATATTGAAAATGTATGTGATTTTTCAGGGATTATAATGGAAAAATCTATTACAATAGTGGAAAAGCATAAAAACTGCCCAACACATTATGTTGAAATAATAATTCATTATTAAAAATTTTAGTTATGGAACATGATCCATGGATTAATGATTTGATTAATATTGTCCTTGATGTTATGGATAGAGAAAAATAATCTATTTTTTCATGTTTTACTGTATTCAAATTTATCTGAAATAATTATAAAAGATTTGACGGAAGATCATGCCTCATAAGAAAGTTTAAATATCTTATAATGATTATGTTACCTCATTTTTTTATGATGATAAATTTTATTATGACTTGTAAAAGGGTAATGTGTTCCATGTGATTTCCAGTGAAAGAATGTTTTTTCAATGGAGCTTATAGTTCTCCATTTTCTTGTAATATATTCATCATTATGATGTATAGATTCTTTCAAATGTATAAATGGTGGTATTAAATAAAATGATTTATTACCAAATTTACTGTGAAATATTTGACTTTTTAACAGATTAACGAAAATATTACTGATGGGAATTATATCGTCATTTCATATGTTGTGATGGAAATGTGAAACTGTATGTGGATTTTATTGTGGGATTACCGTAGACATCACAAGGTAACAATTCTATTTGGGTTATTATTAAGCGATTAATTTAGTTTCATTTCATTTCCATTTATGAAACTATGTATTTTGATCAGTTTTATAGCCTATATCATATATAGATAGTAAGTTTACATGGAGTACCTCTTTAATTTATTTTAGACTCTGATCCATGATTCACATTTAATTATTGGAATGGAATTCAGATAGCATTGGGTACCGAATTAAATTTTTGTAAATCATTTCATCCTAAAAATAATGGATAGTCTATGTGTATGATCCATAACATGGATTATATGATTCGTTCTTATTAAATTTATAACCAATGATTTTGGGTTCAACATCATTCTTTAGATGATCTTTCATATAACACGATTTGTCATTCTAATATATATATGGAATATTTTAAAGAATTATTTGGACTGTGATATTCAACACCATATTTTTGTTATGATGTAAAAGAAATGATGTTTATGGAAAATGATTTTATAGATTAATTTGTTTAGATGGTGTAGTTGATTAAACAAAATATGATAATGTCTTTGAGAAATCCGACAATAAGTATGGATAACTGGAGGATAGATCATTATTTCACGGATGGTGATCATGTTTTTCATAATGTATCTTTATGGAAAATATTCTTATGTTTTGGTAAAATATAATTTTATAATAGTAGTTTTTTAAAAAACATGATATCCGGTAGAAAATTGTAATAGTTTCTTAATGGGTTTATTTTTTTTTGGAATTTTTCACAGGTACGTATATTTTTTTATGCCTAGATGTTAAGAAATAACGTGCTAGATTCAACTCATGTTTTGATCCCTAAAGTATATTATTAGGAACAAAACTATTTTTATGAGGAAAATAATACTCAGATACATGAATATAATAGTAATGTGTTTTACAATACTTGATTTACTAGGATTTGGTGTTATTGAAATCACATATTATTGAAGAGGCAACATCAGAATCTAAAAAAGTTGTGCGATAAATGAATACCCACTTGAATAATCTGTGAATAAAATTTATATAATAAAAATAATAAAAGTGATAAAGAAAATAGCAACCTATGAAAGAAAAAAATCATTTTCATTTATATTAATATAAATTAAGGGTTTATATTCATCTTAAAAATATTACGTAATTTGTACAAAAAAGGAAATAATTATAACTAAACACTCTTTTTATGATGTTTGATTTATAATTTTTTAAATATAATTTTGGAAATTTTTATTATAAAAAATTAATTTTATTTTTGACATTTTCTTATCATAAATGATAGAGTGGGAAACCTCTAGAGTTATTAGAAAATATTGATTTTCAGTGAATAGTGAAAATTACACATTTTTTAAAACCTTTATTATCAATGAAATAAGTAATTTAATAGACCAATTAGGTTTTTATTAAAATTTAATTTTATAAGTTATTATTTATTTATATTTAATAAAATATATTACTTATTAATAAAAATTATCATTTATTTTATTATATATATATTTTTTTAAAAAATTAGTTTTTCAGAAAAATGTTTTAATGTGAATATTTTTTATGTAATATAATTAATGAAACTAATTCCAAAAAATTTATATATTAAGTCAAATTCATAGATTAAATTTCAATAAATATTAATTTTTATTCATACAATGGTTTTTATTGTCTATAGTTTTAGTATAAAATTATATTCTTTGAGAATTATAGACTTGTTGAAAAACATCTTCTTCATCATGTTTACATGTTTAATTTTAAATTAAATTTTCACACATCTATGAATTAAATATTAATAAAAATGTTTTATTATTTGAAACAAGAAAAATTTATATTATTTAAAAATATCTAATTATTTATTAACCAAAATGAATAGTGAAAATGGAAAAAAATAATTTTCCTGCTTATGGTAAAAATGTGTTTATTGAGCTGATAAACTACAAATATAATTATTTAAATTACCATAAAACATGTTTAAAATATCTTTTACGCATATAATTTTACCATATATCTTTTTAAGGGTCCATAGTGGATCATTATGGATGATTTTTCTTGTGAAAAAAGTGGATACACATTTTTTTCAGTAAATTAAAAATGACCCACTCACCGCACTTATAAAAAGGAACAACTCTCTTCTCCTATTAACACATTCAAAGACATTTTCCATAGATAATAACTACAAAAATAACATTATAACATCCCTTAACATGACTTAGAGATCCCATTTTTACCATAAAGCAATCTTAATATGGCTTTTGGTGCTTCCCAAAGGATGTTGCCTAATTAATTGGTCACTTTGTTAGCTGAGAGTCTTTATTTTATTTCTTCTTTTACCTCGATCAAATATTAATAAATTATTATATAATAAATATTATCTAAAATAATATAATATGTTATTACATCAATCTAATAACTTAAATACATATCCTCTTCCTCCAAATGGGATATAAAAAAATCATTCATTTTTACGCCAAATTACTTCCTTAAAAACTTATGTCATTAGTTTTTTATCATCTCCCCTCACAGATTTGTTATAATGAGGTATTTAAAGATTATTTTTTGTATTTTTAAAAAATTTATACTTATTTAGTTATGATATCACACATAAATTTTAACATTAAATTTTATGGGGAATATGATAATGACACTCATATGCAAGGTGGACTATAGCCTCATGAAAAGATGTGGATTTTTTATCACTAACGCTTTACAAGGGATGTTAATATGGATAAATATAATAAATATGTGTGATATATATTTATATTTAGGGTATTAATGTCATATTTATCATTTTTCAATATAATATATCATTTTTATTCAATCACATAAAATTGATAATGTTGTTCATGCATTTGTATGAACTACAACCTCCAAAATGTGATGCGAATCATTTTCATCACATAATAACTTTAATGGTATTTATAAATATATTTATTGGAATAATATGTTATTTATGATGCGTTAATCATTCTTTAGACTTAAAATTTTAATTAAAATATTTCTATAATTGCCTCTAAAAATTTTAAATTTTACTAATGCATACCTATGACCTACCATCTCAATGATCATAATATAGTTTAGTTTTCCTAGCCGTCATTATTTATAGGTTTAATGTAACACCCACAAATTCTAATGAATGAATCATGTATTTGATAGGATGTGTGAAATGATACACCTATCATGAAAGGTAATATAATATCTATGCAAATTGTAATATATTTTCTATTTAAAATTTATTCTACATATTTCAATTCATGCAATATCGATTTAGTGTTCAATACACACAATTACGACGTTTGTTGATGTCTTGCATAGCATGAAAGAACATGTTTTACCAAAAAATAACATAACGTTAAAATATTAGTATTTTATATAAAAATATATAATTTAGCCATTTTGAGTTTTATTAACTAACCAAGAAATATTTATAGTTCAAATTAAGATCAAATGAATTCATGGTTTACCAAGTAATAAAAAATGATATTTAAAACCATATTGCTATAAAAAGAAAAATATTTATTTTTATGCTTCCAAATATTTTTCATCTTAATAAATATAATTAAGTAAAATTATTTAATAATTTAAATGAAATATATATTATAAGTATTAAATCAAATATGTTTTATACTCATCCATTATGTATGACAGGAATAAGATAAGAATGAACTCAATTATATACATAAAAACATATATATTCATAAAATGTATTTTACAGACATTTGAAAAGAGAAATCATTTAAGATAATAATTTTAACAATCCAATTTATTTACTATATCAAAATTAATATCACATTTGAAATAAAAACATAATAATTTGGTTATGGTGATTTTTGTAAATTAGTTTAATGGATTTCATTTTTACTAAACAGTTAAAATATTGAATTCTAGTTCAAAAAATCTTTTTCGTCTAATTTATTTGCGATGTTAAGATATAATTTTTATTCGTTTTAAATTTCTATTAAATAATATTTTTACCAATTAATTTAATTTATATCATTTGTAATAATTTATATTTTAAATTGATTTTTAAAAACAAAAAAAATCATGATGTTTTAACTTTAGTATCATCAAGTATCATCCCGTGTATGGGATTAAATTAAAATCATTTTCTTCCAATTATATGATATAAGATTATAAAAATGGAATCCATATTTATTATAATTATTATATATAATGTATAATAATAACAAATATTTATTTTTACAAATATATTAGTTAATGTGGATAAAATTAATTTCCATGATTAAGATTAAATTAAGATTAATTAGTGACTAAAACATAACCATATGGCCCTAAAAGAACAATGAAATTTTCCACAATCTACAATATATTGGTAATAAACTATACTCTCTTGGCATGAATTTGGTCCATTATTGGATCCACATGAAACATGAGAATGTAGGAAGAATTCCTTTGTCAAAACCATACAAGAGTGTGAATCCTCCTCCACTATAAAAGCACCTCCTATCCCCCTCTTCCTCACACAAATCAAGACTCATATGATTGGAAAATATAATCTATAATATATTCATTACATCCCTCACCAAATTTTTGAATCCACGCTTTTTTTATTAATCTATCAGTGGAATACTTTTAGAATAAACCGAAAGAGTTACATGATTTTTAACTTAGTTCTAGCCAATGATCACATTATTCCAGTTACATATACACCACATTAAATATTATTATTCCATGTTAATATAATAATACCAGTATACTAAATATAATTTAATGATTTCTATTTTGTTTTCAACCTACACCGAAACACATTTTTATCTAATGGGTGAAAAGCATGTTGTTTGTGTGTACGACGAACTACCACCTCACAAAATAATGATCGTTCATTTTTCAGTTGACCCCAATCATAGTGGAAAATATGATATAAAACTTATTTTTATATTATATATATGATATTTATAATTTATTTATAACTTTTTAATTATTTTAATTATAGATACACTTCTGCGCCACTTTTTTTGGAATACGATAACTTCGTCCAAGTATGTGTGGACTAATGCACCCTCAATGTGATGTGATTCAATAAAACTATACATTGAATGTATATAGGATGGTGTAATTAAAATTATATTTTTTAAAACTTTTATATTATATTCATTTAATAATTAAATTTCTGGAAATATAGTATATATAATTTTTTTATTACCCTTTCAGAAACTTAAAAAGTGATAACGTTATGTGTGGACTACAGGTTCCCCGACATGTTATGACTACATTATCATCATCATAATTATATATGTAAGTATATATTAATATATATAATTGTATGTATTTTATAATTATAATTATAGAAGTATATAACAATATTTAATGATATATAACTTAGGAGTATATACGACCAACTGCCTCTATAATCATATATTGATACATTTTTCATAACAATATTCAATGATTGTTTTTAAATAATAATTCATGTATAAATATTTTAAATATATGATTATTATTATTTTAAAGATATTATATAATAACACCTTCACCCATAGGTTCCATACTAATTCCATTTTTGACACATGAAATGAATATACTCAAAACAAACTATGTAAACATAATTGTTTATGTAGTTCTGCACAACATAGTAATATGTGATATAAAAGTAATGATAAAAATTAAATATTTTATGAAGAAAGTAAAAAAGTTAACATTGTTCTATTAAATAGGATGTTATAAGACATTCATCTGAAAGGAATCTCATGGTAAGGTATTCTCATCTCACCAATTTAAATCTACGAGATAAATTTCATGTTTACCACTTATATCATTTTTTCGGTGTATCTACTATCCATTTAGTTATATTATATACTTAATAATTTTATCTTCATTTTATTTTAAACATACATTTAATTTTATTCCATCCTAAGGATTATCATTTATAAATTTTTGAATGTGGTTTGAGAAACTTTGGAATTTTTAAATATAATTTTCCTAAAAAATATATTTAATCATCCATCAATTGTATTTAAATTAAATGAAACTATATGAAAATTGTTCAGTAAAACCATTAATTTTATCTCCACTAGTAATTTATGATAATTTTTAAGTATTAGAACTATTTTTACCAATCTTTCGTACTCAAACTACATTATAAAATGGTTTTCACAAAACTAGATGTTATTTATCACTTTTCTCGGAAAACATATTTTCTTCTAAAAACATAGTATTATTGAAATGTTTTCAAAAATGTATTTAAATTTATCTGGTAAAGATATTTTTACCCTTTTACTAATGTTTTCAAATTATTCTTCTTATCTCTTTATAAGAAAGGAAATTTTCTATCATATAACCGTGATGAAAGAAAGTATTTTACCTCACATGGAAAGTACAGATTTTATCTTTATCATTTCCTTGATGCTTAAATTCAATGTTAATAGGATATTTTATAAAGATTTTTTTTAAATGTTACATTGAAAGAAAATATTTTTCAAAATGTTTTACAAAAAAATTATTTTTTATTTAATAATTCTGTTAAAATATAATCTTTATTATATATATTAATCAACAACACCAAGCCTTTATTTTTACTCTACATGGGATTTAATGTATTTATACCTTATATATTCTTCCTCTGGATGGGTGTTTATTTATTTTTCCATTTATAATAATCACATTCACTTCTGTGAATCATTTTTATTCCACATGAAATATTCAATCTCTTATGATCCATGAACATTGAATTACCCATTATAATCGATTTCATTTATCATGAAAATTAACATTAACTAAAACATATATTATTATTCATACAATGTCTAATTTTATATTTATTTTATTATTTGGGGAAATATAAATAATTCTGTATTTTTTATTTAATATTGATATTTGATAAGGTATATTATTAATTTTTATTATTCAATATGTGGAATTATTTGGACTGGTAATGAAGGGTGGGGATCATTAATTATATAGCCATTGGATAAATTTCTTGGTTCTCGTGAGTCAAATAATATTCAAAAATTAAATGAGTTTATAAATGTAGTTTAAACCATAACATGAAAGTTCTTGATGGTGTTTCTTATAAGTTACATTGGTAATATTTCAATTCAGAATGATTTTCCTTAATTTAGTTTCATTTATTATTCATCCATGATATTTTGGTTCAACATATCTATAAATACATTTAATTATCATATCAATGATTAAATAGAATGTTTTTCAGTTTCTTATCTTTCCACATTGATTTTCCCATATCTAATTATTTAAATAGAATATGATTCTACTGATTTATCTTTCCATATTATTAGTTACTTCATTTTAAGTTATTTATTACATGGAATGTGTTATTTGTTATTTAATATAACATATTGTTTATTCTCATTGATTCATTGTGTATTATGATATATTATTCCATTACTGAGCATTTTATCAAAATATTGTTATGTTTCATTTTTGAAGATTCCAATAATCATACTATGTATTTAATGTAGGTATTTAAAAGTTGGAATAATGATAAACATGATGTTATTAATTTTTTTAAAAAATAATTTTCGGATAATTAGTGTTTTTTATTTTTAAAAGGGTCAATTATGTATCTAGTTTACAAAGAAATATAAAATCTCTTTCTATTATGATTTGATTTTTTATAATAATTCCAATGTAATTAGTAGAATGAACTACCTCTAATCCTTCTTGTTTTAGGTCACAATAGCTGCTATCAAAGGATGTTTAGATTCAAACATGGTAATTAGATTTAAAAAAAATATAAGTTAGAGAATATAACACTAAGGTATAATTTGAGGATAATAATAAAATAAAATCATATTATTTTTTAAGGAATATATTATATTGGTCTTCCAATAAATACATAAATATATGGATAATATAATGTATGTAGTTCATGAATAGATATAACTAGGGGTAATAACTCTAATATGATGTTTCATGCTTGACTCGAGTTAACCTAGTAAATGATAAATATCCTTACTAAAAACCTTGTATGACACTCCCAATGTATTTTCTTATGATAATTTACCTTTCCTTACAAACTGTTATGAGGAATTTGAATGGATAAAGATAATGAATAATCATGGTTACACATAATGTATTTTTGATTTTAAAATAAGGACTCATGATTTATATATCCAATTAAATATATGCTTTTCACACTCTGATTATTTTTGCTCACATTATTCTTTCTATTCATAGTAATGGGAAATACCCTAAATGATTTAAGTTAACATAAAACATATTAGATAAGGTGGTGTAAATGAACTACTAAATTATTTTTTACGATTATGGGGATTATCATTAAAATCAAAATATTTTCCCGTAAAATAAGATCAACATATACCTTAACCATCTTTTGAGCTCTCCAATGAAGTGATGGATGAAGTAGGATAAGATATTGAGTCACTGAAACTATAATGAAGAATTCTGGATTTCTAACATCTGAATGTGTGTGAGGATGTGACCATAAAAGTGTTTCAATGGCTTAATGAAATGATTTATGTGTAGTAAAGAAATAAATAATGCAATGTATTTATGAGAAAAAAATAAACAGTACATTTGAAGGAAATGAATCACATCCTACATAATATTTTATAGTTTTTTTATCATATGTGTGGGGAACTGGGACATTACTTGAGTCAATTCCATATTATTGAAGATAAAATCTTGAATAAGAAACGATTTGTTTGGAAATAATTGGATGAATTATTTATGTATTGAGGTTGTAGTAAAGTATTTATTAATATGGTTATTCTGTTAATAACATTATTTCAATGAAGTCCATTATATTTATTTTGAAAATTATATTAATTTTGATTTAGAAAGAGAATATTTATATTCTTTGTGACACCCAATAAGATCCATCAATTCTGTGAGTCTTTAACCTATGAAAGAAGGATTATTAATTTTTTTTCCAACCACTAACCTATGCAATGTCCGAGTTATATTTTCAATATTTTTAGATAAAAGTTTTTAAAAAAAAATTGTTTTGATGAACCAGTACAATCACATTTGATTATTAGATATTAATTTATAAACGATAATATTTATTGAAATTTTTTTTGCGACAAATGTGATGAACATTAACTATTTAATGGTCTTCAATATCATTTATAAATTTATTTTAGTTCATTTGGAATACATTTTTATTTTTGGATATCCATTTCATTACGTAATGTGTGATTTCAAAATTTATCAAAGGACAATCGAAGATGAAGAAAAAATTATGCTTTTATATTTCATTATAATATTATTCAATAAAAAAACATCTCAACATTATGAAATTGATCTTTAGAAAATATCTCACAATACATTAATTTATATTGAACTGATGGTATCTTAAATCAAAAAATATTTCTATCATTGAGGCCTTCAAAATTTTATTGATCGTTCCGTTTTTTTTGATTGATGACATCAATCACTCCATATAAATATTTATTCTATTCCTCTAAGTATATATCTATAAATTTAATTATTTTTTTCCTACATAGAGAAACATTTAAATCTAAGTCTATGTTCCCATTTTAATTCATATTCTCCCTTTTCTAGTGGAAAATTTATGATCCCCTCTAACTATGTGGGATTTTTATCCTTGGAAATATCAAACAATATATAATAGTGAATGAGTTTAACTTTTGAGGATAAAATTTAATTATGTTTGGGAGAATATCACACTAAAAAATATCAACCACAAATCCCTATCCTCGACCTTGATCCATAGTATTTGGTAGAAACCCTTCTAAGGACTCGTTTTTGTATAAACCCAAATGATATACCATATTTTTAAGGTAATGATTTAAAAAAATCTGGTTTCATTCAACTAATTATATACCAAATCACACATTCTTATTAAATTTTCATATAAAAATATGAATATCTTCAATATAATGTAATTTATTTTCAATTATGTGTTCTACCTACAATAACAAAAACTTATTTCTAATGGGTGTAGAATAGACTGATTTTGTGTACGATGAACTACCACACCATGAAATGATTACTATTTTTTGTTCCACTATGACCTCTAATGGAGGTGATTATGATTCAAAAAATATTTATATATTTAATTTATGATATTTATAATTTCATTATATATATTTATTTATTTTATAAAACATAACCTATTTACTCCATTTTATGGGATTATAATAACACCGTTTCTGGAAGGGTGGACTACCTCCCACTCAAGCGATGTAATTCAATCACACTATTCATTAGACATATAAAATTTCGATTACCGGGATAGTCAAGAGGGAGCGGTTGTTGGATTTCTTGAGAGAAATCATATCGTGATTCGCTTCGAATCAAAGGCAGATCGTATCAAGGAATGGTTGAGGGCACCACATAGCTTTAATGGATTTCACTTCTTTCTCTTACGGTGGTTGTTCTATTTGAATATGAATCATGATTCTCCTACTGCGGTGGTCTGGGTGGAAGCAACGGGTGATTTATGAGAACTGGATAGATTTTTGTCCATCTTGCAAGTGTTTGGGCCATTCCTTGGAAGCATTCCACAGGAGAGTCAATGCTCCGTCGATGCATGTTAACATCATGGGGAAACATGTTGTGTCAAGGAAAGGGGAGGCTACACCGAGTGAGAGACTGGAGGTCACTGTGCAAGCTAGTCTGGCCATAGGGGATTCGCGGTCCAAAACTGGGGGTGTTCTTCAGGCGAGTGACCTCCAGAAGGACGCTCACAAGATAAAGACTATTGATGGTCTACTTTATGAAGATTCATGTGATATGAAAATGCAAGCCAACATGATAGTGGTGGAGGTTTTCAATAGGCTGCAGCAGGATTTGTCGGGCTCTTCTATTTCCTCATCTCAGAAGTATTCTGGTTTGGGTTCTAAAGAGAAATGTATGGAGAGAACATTGAGAAGGGGAACACGATAAAGGTATAGAATGTGGAGAGACAAGGGGATACATTGGGCATGGCCAGTCCAAGCAATGCTGGGGGTCCTAAATAGTTAGACCCCTCGACGAGACCCTTCCTCACCCTAACCAACAGATTCGAAGACCTTTTGGAAGATGGTTTTGATGAAGGCTTGGAGTCTGGTCGTATGCCCGGTGGTGTTGAAAGGGTTAGTGCAGGACGACATGATACAACTGGTGGAGAGGACAATACATCGTTTAGGTATATTTTATCAATTGATAATAACACTTCGATTACTATGAGGGGGAACATTTCAGATTGTGAGGTTAATTTCTAGAGGAGTAATGAGAAAAATTATTTTGAGGGAAATAAGGAAAATTTCAGTGGTCCAGACATCCTATCATAGAGTGATATTGTGCAAAGTGGGACTGGAAGTTTGACTGAGTGTGAAGGAAATCTTTCTTCTACTCTAAGAAGACGAACAAGGAAAGAATAATCTTACCTTCCATGACCGATGTGTACCAGATCTTCCCTTAAACGGGACAAAGGTGTGATTCTCGCCTTCAGAAAATACAGCTTGATCAAACAACCTTACTCAGTTCAACCTTTAATGGATCAGACAGAGAAATTTGAGAAAATAAATTACTTCTTGAAGAGACATAAATTGACCTCTATGTGGGGATTGGCTACAGAAGTAGCAGAGTCCTGTGTGGGATGTGGAGATGACTACATGTATTATTATATATAGTCCTATGATGTGCTGGTTGGTTTGTGGTTTTTTTTGAGTTTGTTTATTTTGTGAATGTTTCAAGTTATGATCTGGTCTGTGGTAAGGTTTTTACGGTTTATCACTTTTCCTAAAAGTGTTTAGAAATAAAAAATTAAATTTTAGTTAGGTGACATAATAATTATATATGATATTCATAACGTTATATACATATCATTTTCATTATAACCCATTCAAACACTTAAAAATTTATGATGTCATTCGTGGATGTCTGGAATACCAGTACCTCAACATTATGTGATTCCTTTTTCATTACATTAATGCTATATATAAGTATATATGATTATATAATAATGTCTTTGTGATTTAATGAAAATTCTTGAATGATATAAATCTAATTACATTAAATACATAATGATAATTGAAAAATGAGATCGTTACTCATTCCATTGTACAAATTATCATCTCCATGATTGTAACGTTGGATTTTATGAAATGTTTGTAAAACTATAATTTATGTAAAAATATTATAATTATGTCATGATTATTATTTTAGAAATTTTACAAAATGGACCCTCTAACCAAAGTTGACCTACAGAACTCGTTTTTGAAACAAAAAGTGAATATGGTCAAAATATTTGATGTAATCAAAATTGATTAAGTGTTTGTGTACATCATGGAATAAAGTGAGAACATGAAAAAGTTTATTACGCAAATATACAATAAGCATCAGTTTTTTATAAAGGAATTTATAGTGTGTTAACCTAAAATGAAACTCATAGTAAGTGATTATCATCTCACCTTTTTTCATCTAAGAGAAAAATTCATGTTCACCACATACATCTATTGTATAGTGTATCAACTACCCCTCTGGTTAGGTTATATGATTAATAATTTTATGTTAAAGGTATTTTAAACTTCCACTTATTGTTTTACATTCACATGGAATATAAATTAAAATGTTTCAATGTGGTATGTTCCACTTTGGGATATTTAATGACTATTTCGCACGACAATAACAATAATAATCTTTCAATTGTAGTTCCATTTAAGGAAATCATACGACCGGTGTTCAATAAAATCTATCATTTTCTCTCCTCTATTATGCCAAGACCATTTTTAGGTATTATTATTAATTTTCCACCCTTTGGTACTTAATATTTTTTAGAAAATGTTTTTTAGAAAACATCGTTTTTTATCTCTTAAGTCAGGGAAAAAATTTTCTTATAATAATTTTTCTTAAAAAATTCAATATTGTTTCTAAAATTATATGGTAAATATATTTTTAATCTTTTGTTATTTAATAATTGTTTTAAAAGGAATATTGTTTTCTCTTTCTAAATAATAATTTTTTCTAACCTCTAACCATGAAATAGTAATGCTCATTCACCACATACATCTAGTACAAATTTATAAGCCATAATATACCGGAGGATTCCATTGAATGTATAAAAGGATTGTTTTTAATAATAATTTTTTCAGAAGTGATATCAAAATAAATTTTTTTCAAAATGTTTTACAATACATAATGATATTTGTTCAATGAATTATTTTAAATCATATTTTTATAGAATTTTGATCCATCAACAAAAACAACCATTATTTATAATCCAGTTAAGATTTTTTGTATAGATCCCATCTTTATTCATCCACAAGATGTTTTCTAATTTATTTGGCTAAATATTGTACCAATTTTAAATTACAATAATCATTTTTTATTTCTTGTGATATATTCAATCTCATATGGTCATTTAATATTCAATTTCTTCCTAATTATCCATTTTTTATCATTGATACTACTATTTCCTGAACATTATATCATTTCACATATGGTTACTATATTGATATTTATTTGAATATTTGGGGAAATGTTGACAATTCTATATTCTATATTAACAGACATATTTGATAAGGCATATTATTTATTATCATTATCCGATATGAAAAATGAATTGGATTGGTATTGATGGGTGGGGCAAAAACATTATATAGCTCATAAATGCATTGATAGGTTATCATGAGTTGACTAAGTTGCACATATTTCATGGTTCTCTATATGTAGTTTTAAATACTCATATGAAAGGGAATTATTAAATAGGTTTTCATGTGGTTTATAAATTATGTCTATTATAAAATAATAGCCTTCATTTAGTTTCTTTTATTATTCATCCATGAGATTTTTTATTGATATATCTTTGGATTCATGTCATTTTCACTTCATTGATTAAATTTCATGTGTGTCATTTTCTTACCTTTCCATATTAATTTTTCTTTGTCTATTTTCTTCAATAGAATGAAATTTTATTTTTTTAAATTTTAATATTATTTACTCACATTTATTTCAGTTACCGATTACATGGATGGTGTCCCCATTTATTTACCTTTCAATATTGAATATTCTCATTGATTAATTATTGCATCTACTATATTTTTCCCTTACAATGCTTTTGAGACCACCCATATTATGTTTATTTCCCTATAAATCTACAAATTAAACTATAAAAGATATGTATGGATTTTTATGTAGGAATTATGTTATCATCTTGGGTTTTTTATTTTAAAATAAAAATAAAATTATGTTTTAATTAGTTTATTATTTTCTAATAAAATTCACATTTATGTATCTAGTTTACTCAAACTAATATACTCTTATTCTATCCAGATCTTATTCATTGTAATCATTCTAATTCATTTACTAGTAGACATCGTATTCCTGGATTTTAGGGTTGGATCGCCACATTTTAAAAATATAAATAATCTAAAAAGTCCATAATTAAATCATGATAATTTTTTTGGTTAATTTTAGTTATGAAATATTTGATGATAGTCAATATATCAAAGTCATTTTAGACATATTAGCTATATATTTTCCAAAAATATAATATCAAAATAATCAATTATGTAATTTTATATAACATAGAAATATATCAAAAAAAGTAACAATAGAAATTAATTATTTTTTGAATTTATATAACTATCATTAGATTTTTTTACAAATGATATATAATATGGGTGACAATTCAGTCTCAATGTAATTGATTTTACCTCAATATTCGTTGATTGATGATTATTTTGATGCTACGCTTCTATATTTTCTAAGAGGACTATTTATAGCACTTTTGAAATTTAAATTACGAATATTCCTATTAACAAGATAATTAATTTTTTATTTAATTATATTCTATCATAGGGAATATGATTCAAATTTTAAAAAGTTATTATATATATATTTCGTTAAGACCCATATTTTAAATATATCATTAAATCTATCTTCCACTTATATATCCAGGTCTCAAAAATGATTTTATGAAATATATTATATGGAAATGGGAGTTTTATAATGGAAATTTTTATAACATTATAATTATTTATAAAAAATGATGGTTTGTTTAATATGATAGATGTTACATAAAAAATAAAAATCAATGTTCATATTTAATGGGTATGGTGAAAATGAATTTTACTTACACCATAACCATTATTTTATGTTTGGATTCATTTACACAAAATCATGTTTATTGAAAAAAACCCTTCTTTCCATTTTTTCTAGTTATTCTCTTATTTTAATAAATTCAATGAAATTATTATTTAATTATTATAATGTGTTTTTTATAAGGTATTAAAAGTGTTTTAAAATTGTGTATAATGAAAATATAATCTTTGATGATTTATGATTTTTTTATGGTTATCATAGATTACATATAATGATGTTTGGTTCAGTGACAAACAAATGAAGGGTTTTTATTTAACAACCCAATTATGGGAGGCCCTATAATACAGTAAGGCTGGGTGGGTCTTGAATTTCCTTCCCAAGCATTGGGTACACTAAATATGGACTTACACCATTCTAGTTATTCCATTTAAAAGAGTTAAATTATTAATGATGTCCCATTTTACATATCTGACTTAGTTGTCTTTAGTTAAGGTTTTAAATTGGTTCTATTAGAAAAAAAAATTCTAGGATATCATATGGGAATGATTTATTCCATTTATCTCAATGATCATTGAAATGAACATAATCGTTTAACTAGACTTCATGTTTTACATAGGACTATTGAATATATACTATTTTTCACTTAGTAAGAATTTCAGTACTCAAGCTAGGATTCAAAATGATATTTGCAGGGTTTAATGATGGGTAAGGGAAAAGTGGATGTCATGTTATATTTAATGTTGATTTTTTGTTAAAATATATCATTTTTATATTAAGTGTTTTATATTGTATGAAAATGGATACGGATAAGATGGTTCCACTTTATATATGTATGGTTTAATAATTTATAATTTATCTCCCAATTCTCTAATGCTCTAAAACAGAGAAGGTATTAAAATGTAATATATTGAATTATTAACTAAAATTTAAATATATGTAATGTTCATGGTCGGTTCCTTATAAATACTTATTTGGATTCCAAATATAATTCATCTACACATAAATGAAATTTCCATATTAATCTAAATAATATTTTTGACACTATAAATCACATAAATTATATCTCATTTGATATTTTTAGTTTCATTTATTTTAGTATAATATTAAATAAATAAATAAATTAATTTTATTCATTAGATTTTAACGTAATTATATATTTATTAAAAATTACAAGTAAACTATAACCATAATGTTAATTTCATTTTCACAAAATTAGAAATTATATTGATTCCTAACAATATTGTGTCCTTCTATGAACACATAATCGAATTTTAAAACGTAGAGAGTTTCATTTTGTAATTTTCATTCGATTAGATATTATAAGTGTAATTTTCATTGAAAAGAATCAATTAAATATGAGAATTTAAAAACTATAAATATAAGGGTTTTATTTCACACATCCAATAATAATTTTGATTCGATATTTTTACCTAATCACATAATTTTATCCTGCTTTATTCCAATTTACCCTTTACCGAGGTGAAAATTTTTACCATGATCATTATTAGTAATGTCTAAACCTAAAAGGGCTTATTTACAATGTTTGGATGTATATATTACAATTATGGATTCAATTTTTTCAAAATCAATACTTATATGTGGAAGAAATTAGTTTTGATTTAATTTCAAAAAATATACTAAAAACCATTTTCAGAGACATTCACTTTTTACAATAAAACTATATTTCTATTTTTTCTAATTCATCAAAAAAAAATATAAAATATACAAAATATTTTATATAATAAATATAAAATAAAAATATCATTAAAATCATTAACACATAGCTTTAAATAAAATTTATTAGAGTATAAATTATCATGTTCATAAGAACATATTATCAAAATAAACATCTCTTTTATTTTAAAAATTATTATTTTTCATTTCATTTCATTATATAACTAAGAAATAATTTTATACATGTGTAAAAAATATATATTTCATAATTTAATTACTCATATTAATTCTTTAAATTGTTAATGGGTATGTTATAGTTGTCAAATAACAATAGATCGTAGTTATTTTGAACTCTATGTTGTGTGAAACAAATTCTATTGAAGTGATTAAATTTATTTAAAATTTGTCATGCCATAAAATCATGGGGGTCACATTATTCCCCCTTCCAAAAATTTCCTCTCAAAAAAATTACAAAATGTTACCTCGTGAATAGATTTTGGTAGTTTATCACCATATTTTTATCATGTTCCCACATTCACTCTTCAGTCATATGATCTTTTCAAAGTACCTTTATAAGATGATTCATCTGATTCGACACATGTTATAGAGATTCTAGATTCTGGTTAGGATTTTCACTATAAGATAATACAGGTTCTAATTCTATTTTATTTTATGTGATCACATGCATTTGGTATTTCATATACAAACTTGTTAAAAAGATAGAGAACAAATCCAATAGCTTATAAAGTCCATGTTGTACTTCCAAATGGTATTCCAAATCTCCAATTAATTCCATGATTTCAAAATTTCCTATAAACATGTGTCATAGTATTCATTTATTTTTGAATTTTATAACACAGATCCATGAAGATACCTGCATGAAAATGTGACCTCCAAATTGAAATACCTAATATTTTGTCTAGTTATTTCTTAGATCTTTTACGCAAACTAATTTTCTTTGATATGGGTTATAATAGTATTTACCTTCTTTATTGTCTCCTCCACATCATATAGGAAAAATATATTCCTTTAACAAATATAATACAACCATGTTAAAGTAAGACATCTCATTCCATATAACACTTTAGAAGGTTCCCTTTGAATTATTGGATAAAGGATAATGCTATAGGAAAAATCTACCATATGTAAATAATAATCCTATATAATTTGGATTTAAAGTTATAATGATCTCAACATTAATTTCAATGATTGGATATTTCTTTTTGATTAACCATCAATTTAAGAATAATAGGTGGTGCTCAAATGAATCCTGGTTTTAATATAAGTTTAAATAGTTTTTTATAATTTTTATGTAAATAATAGATTATGATTAAAAATATGTGACAAATGTTTACTGTGGTTCATTCTATTTTTTTAATATAGAGTCTTGTACGGTAGTCTAGGGGAAAATAATCCATTATAGTGATGAAATTTGACTATATTTTAATTTAAACCACAATAACCCATACCAAATATATCATTCTAGGATTCATTATTAATCTAGTGAAAAATTACATAGTTCTATCATTCTATATCCATTTTCTAATATTAAAATCTTAATCACTCTTAACGGATATTGACTCTCGGCCTAAAATTTTTTTTATATCAAACTTCTTGACCGATAATCATCAATTTCTGACTTTATATTATCCAAAAAATCCATCAAATATATATACATCATCATGATTCTATGGTGTATTGAGAAGTGTGATTTGTGGGATTCATCATGTAATTCCCTCCTATACTAAATTTTATATGTAAGAGAGAGTTTCCATTAAAATTTCAAAACCATATCATTATATACGATATCTAAAATTTTTATATCATTTGAGGATTTAACATTATTTATAAAAGTTTCATAATCAAACCAAGAACATTTTGTCTTTTCCAAAAAAAATATGGTGTAGGAATCATTCAAAAATATAATTATTTTTATCCTTCATTTATAATAACCCAATCCATCCATATTAAATCCATGATCACAATATTCCTTTTTATCCTTCTTTCTTTTAAAAGTCTATGTTGCTTCCTTCTCAATGCATCTGCTACCTTATTTATCTTCTTGGGCGGCTGTGTATTGAAAAATATTAATCCATGAGTATATTGATCCATCACCTTTTCCTTGTGTTTATTTATTTCTATTAGAATATATATTTCAAACTATTATGGTCTATATATATCTCACATATTTCACCATAGATATTGTTTCCCTATATATTCAGAGAAAATAATACAACAGCTAATTCAATATCAGGGGTTGAATAGTATTATTTAAGAGTTTATAAATTCCTTGTTTCATTGGAAACAACCTTTTCATTCAATGTAAGGGAAAAACCAATTCCCTTCCTCGATGAATTAATTTATATAGAATATCCCCTATTAGTTAATTATTGAGTTAATATTAAATAATACATTAATATTCAGTTCAATTCATCAAAACATTCTTCCTATTCCTTTGTCTATATGAGCTTAACCCCTTTATGAGTAATCTTAGTGACTGGGTTATCCATTTATGAAATGTTTTGTAAAAATATTCTATACTAACCTATCATACCAATTAATCCATATAACTTTATCTCGTCTATTTGTGTAAGCCATCTTTGGTAATGTTGTTTCTTCATAGAATAATATGAGATTCCATCCTTTGAGAAAATACTGCAAAAAAGAGATAGTTTGAATTTATAATTCACACAAAATTTTATATATAAATATTCAATTAAAGAGTATCCATATTGATCTGATATATTTTATCATGGTCCTCATACCATTTGGAGTACATCAAGATGTCATTAATAAACAAAATAATAAAATTTTCAAGATAATCCCCTGATGATTTTTCATTTGATCCATGAAAAATAAGGGTGGATTGGATAATGTAATAGTTACTACTGTGAACTTCTTATTTACCTAACTCAATCGATATGATGTCTTCGTGATATATTACATATTTAATTTTAGTTTGAAAATATCATGAAAGAAGGAAAATCATTGATAAATATTAATCTCAATGAATATTCTAGAATAATTCAAAAATATGTGGTCGGTGATACATTTTCAATATCGTAATAGCAATTACTTCTTTATAACCATTGAATAGTGTCATAGATCCATATTTTATCTTGACAAAAAGAATTAAGAACTATGAATAAGAAACACTAGGAAATTAAAATCTTTTATTACATAACTCTTCTAGTTTGTTATTCAACTCCACCAATTATACATTGGTCATTCTATAGGGTTTCATTGGTATAGGTCATACATGAGAGATTATGTTAATAAAAAACTCAATCTCACATTATTGTGGGTGTGTAGGTAATTGGATAGGGGATGTATCAATTTATTCCTATATTGTAGGTATATCCATAGTTTAAAGATTATTTATTTTCCATATGATGATTTGAGATTATATTCTACCTTATGAATCTCATTAAAAGTTATTCTATTGGTATATCTTGAAATGAAACTAATGTTGGGTCCCCTATAATGAAAATAATGTATAAAACATCATCATTAATTTTTGTTTACTTCATTTAGGAGTAATATTTTTCATTATATGTTCAAATATAGTCCAGACCAAAAATTTTATCAATGTACACCATAGCTATAATAATAAAGTTATAAAATAGGGCATATTTATGGGTCATAATTAGATCTAATTTCCGCTTTATGGTGTTACTTCCACTAGGATTCTTGGTTAATAAATTTCTTTTAAAAGTGTTATATAAATATCAAATATTCTTGGAAAACATGGAAGATATAATATAATGTGATTATTTTGAATATAATAATTTATTTTATAAATATAAAGATATGATTAAATCTCTTACCACCGCATAATTGGTAACATCAACCATAACTATTTTGATCAAATAATATTATCCTTTCTCCTTTGAAATTTTAAACCAAATTTACCCTTAAAACCTTGTAAAATTATTTTTATAGTCTCCAAACTCATTACAGCTGATTCATTCATCATTGAATGCTTCATTCTCACCTATACAATCAATATACTAGTTTTCTATCTCTCTATACTAGTAGAAAAATACTATTTATAATATGAATTTTACATGGTGTTTCTTTTTACATTTATTTCTTGTTACAAATTCCACACGTCAATTTATTCCCATTATTTTGGGTTCACTTACATAGTTAATAGCTACACTCTTACTATCAATCATACCTATGTGGACATAATACATTAAGATCAGTTTTTATGTCATGGTTTCCCATGACACTATAGTATCATATGATTGTATTTTTTTTGTATAATAATGACCAATGAATGATTGTTGTAAGACCATAAAAGATAATTACTGTCATTTTTTTGGATCACATACATAACCTATAACATGGAATGTTGTCCTAGTAATGTTGGCTTCATACTTACTAACATTTTTATCTCCCTTTTGTTATTGATTCCATAATTTTCAATCAATATCTTATCATTGTTCATGGGGAAATTATTTTTCTATGAAATAATCATTTAAATTCTTACATTCCATGATCTCTATTTCTTCTTAATATTTAGAGTTATTAATAAATGATCACCATTGATCCACATTCCTAGAAAAATGAAAAACATCCATGAAAACCTTGTCCCTATCATTACATCCTTTATTTGGAAATTTCATCTCTATGTTACAAACTAATTGATCATATATATTGATATATTTCGTGATATGTTTAATTATGGAGTTTTTTTATGCATGAAAATGTCCAACATTGTTTCTACCTTTATGGGATCACAAGGTTGATCCTTGCGAGAAAGGATATTGGTCATAACTAAATATAGTTGTCCCAATATAGTCATAATTTGTTCAACTCCACCATAATTTTCATTCCTATGAGGAAAATATCTATATGGATTATGTCAATTGATACTATTTCGATTATTTCGTCAAGGATTCATTTTTAAATAATGGGAAACAATATAATTGATTATAAATCATAGTGTATGATTTAAAAACTAGTGAAACATTAAAAAATTGAAAATTTATGTATAAATAATCTCACAATCATATGAATAGTTTCATTTGGTATATTTTCAAATACCATCACCATGTTAGGTTAACTAATATATCATTTCTTATGCTTTGTTCCAATGTATTATAATAATAATTTTATGATACCAAATATTAATACCTCATCTATAATAGCCTAGATTCGTCGATTATATTATTGAATTAGAACTACCTAAAAGTAACTACATCCCAATGAACCAAATATTTTAATAGTCCTATAAAAACAAGACACATAACAAGATATTTAGTTACCTTTGACTCAAAACACAATATTGAATTTTAATGGAGTACTCCATTATTCCATTCAGTGTCTCTTTACATATCATTCACAATAAACATCGATTCCCCATATGGAAAATATTAATATTAAATCAGTGATCACATTTTCTCAGTAAGGTTATGAATGATATAGAAGTAGAAATGTATAAATATGGTATAAAAAATATGTGAAAGTAAATATTACACAACACATTTCATTTATTCAATAACATAATCATGAATAATAATATTGAAGGAATGAATAGTGTTAAAATAATTCCATATAAATAGTCACATGATCTTGAAAATGATACCTAGTTATCATAACTAATAAAACATTAAATGGAAATAAAGTAAATAAAATCCTAATGAGAGAATTAATAATCCGTGAAATAATTAGAAAACTATCAAGGACAAATTCCATGAATTATTATTATAAATGGAAAGGTCTCATCAAACACCCAAACATGTTTTCTTTTTGAGACATATTAATGCATCGAGGGACTATTAAGTCCTCACTAATTACATACTAAGTCCAATGAATTAATCATATGAAAGGTTTGAAACAAAATAGACCAAAACATTATTTTTTATACTAGTCTAAGAAATTTTAATAATTATGACAATCAAGAAACACGCGTATAAAAAACCCCATGTAATGTGGAGAATGGAATCAAAATACTAAATCTAAATTTAAAATATTCATAAACAATCCAATAAAATATTGTTGAAGGAATCATAAGTAAAAAATCATTGTTAGTTATGTTAATCAGGACAAGATTTTTACAGTATAATAATATATAAAGAAGATCATTTGAAAAATCATGAATGATATACCCAATTCATATAGAAATCACATATTTTGAAAACTACACAAATATAGTGAAAAAATATTCAATAATTATTTTTAAATATTTCAAGAATGATTTATGAAAATCATATTCATGATTTTTGGATAACACATTCACTCCTTAAATGTTGAAATCCATCCATTCACACTGACAAAAAAGGATAAAAAAGTACTACATTCAGAAAACAACAAGAAGATTGCAATCAACCCATTTTTTTAAAAACTAAAAACTTGATAAAAATTCATTAATAAATCATTAGAGATTTATAAAAATATTATATAAATTATTTTAATGAATAAATGAATATGAAATAAAAATATTCTACCAATTGTGACATAAAAATTATAAATCCCAAATAATGATGAGATTGCGAAATAAATTTCTAGGTCATCTATGACTTCCTCTGTATAAGTTTGAACATCCTATATATAAAATATATTTTTTACATACATTATCTGGAACAGAATTATATATCATATAATTTATGATATTCATGTAATCTTTTATCACCATTCAATTAAATATTCTATGTTATAAATTACTACTTCTAGTCAAAACTACTTCATTTCTCATGTATAATTTGGGCTGGTGGTTTTAGTATTTATAATTTTATAAATATTATTAGACATAAAAAATATTAATAAAGATATAATTATAATTTATATTAATTATAATGATATTTATAGTAGTTATTAGACAATATATATAGAAAAGTAATTACATAGTTTACGAAGATAGTAGGTCAAACACACACAAAAAGGTTATATTAAATTTTTGATGATGTGAATGTTATAATTAATAATACACTAAAGTCCCATTATAATATCATACATATCGTATAATTTTACTAATTATATCATTATTACAATACATGTAAAGAGTAAATAAAAAACATGTCACCTCTCTTCATAGAGGTGGTAGTCCACACATACAGAAGAGAAAGACAACAATTTTCCAAAAAAAATGATGATAATAAGGTATATATGATTTTCAATTTATGTAGAATATTTATGTTAAAAATATCATTTATTTCCATTTTTTCCATCATTATTTTCATTCATGTGATATAGTGATAAAAATTAATTACGCTACTACGTGAGGATGGTAATCCTTATGTAAACACGAGTGCTGTTTTTTTTGTTTTTTAAAAAAGAGTTAACACATGATTTTCACATAATAATAATGAAATATAAGAGTATTTGTTATTAATTATAATTTATCTATTTATTTCTACATTGTTTTATGAGGAAGTAGACTACAAAATAATCAAGAAGGACTCCGGTAAAAAATATTACCTCTACTTCAGTATAATTACATTTGATCTACTATTAAGGGATCTAGGGTATGTCATTTGGATGTAAAAACCCACTATATGTTGTATGTGTGTGTTTATAAGTGTAATGTTTAGGGATTTATTGAGTAAAGTTTCTGAAATTATTTAAAATATGATATGGAATGGGTGTCCTTTTATATTTTATGTTTAGTGAACTTTTGGAATTTCTTTATGATTAAAAAATAATAATGTTATTATAAAGCCCAAAATCCACAAAATGGACAAGGATTCTAAAATTGGATAGCATATGGTTTTATTATCATTAGAAAATAATATTTATATATGACTGTTTTATTATTTAAACATATTCTTTTTTGTTTAACCGCTTAGTTTACATATTTTAACATTAACTATGGTAATACCCACCCCCAACATTATGATTTTTATTTCATAAAACACCCCACTACAAAATAACCACAAACATGGTCCCCCCTACGATGGATGAAAATAATGCAACCCAAGTGTGTCTCCCCTAATCAGATTGACTCCCTCAGGCCTAATGGGAAACACATTATCTACCCATACCATATTGTCCCCAGGAACCGCAATTGAAGCAAAGTGGTCCGCAACTTTATTCCCTTCCCGCTAGTTATGAGTTACCCTTATGTTGTTCCCCATGATCGCCCTGCACTGCCTAATAGTGTAAGAGATCCTCCACGGCGTCGTGCCCTGTTCATGCAACGCATTATGTATAATTTTTGAGTCTGTTTCTATCTGATCCACCACCAGGATGTTGTCCAAGAACAACAACATCCCTGAAAGTAATTCCAAGGCCTCTGCCTGCACCGAGCTCCCCCTCCCGTAGCGTGAAGTGAAAGCCAACAACACACTACCGCTGCCATCACGAAGCACCCCAGCAACACAGATGTTCTCTCTAGTGAACGCGCCATAGACATTCAACTTCAAACCTCCCACCGGAGGGATCCATCCAACCCAAGACCCCCGCCCACTGGATGTCCTCTATTCAACCCTCATCCCCGGGGATATCAACACTCGTAAAGAGGGAACATTCTCCCCAATGCCTGTAGTTTTCACTAGTTCAATCAGCAGACACCTTACTCTTGCCATCACCACCCTCCCTGTTAATGTGAGTCCCTCGTACCTAGCACGATTCCTCACCTCCCACAATACCCAACATCCCGCATTGTAAAACAATTCCCAAGCCTCTTTCTCCTCCACATTGCCTCCACATCCCTGAAACCACATGCCCGAAAACCGATCCCATGTGTCAGAATTAACAGAATACCCTATGTGTGTTCCCAAAAAACTACAAACCACTCTATCCCATTCTCCTTCAAGGAAGATGTGCTCCATGCTCTCCTCCCTCCTCCGTTTGCAACACTGACATCCGGATGCCAGGATAATACCCAATCTTTTGATATTCTCATTCGAGGGGATGGCCTTTTGCATGATCCGCCATGTTAAAATTTTCATTTTAGAGGGAACCCTCCTGCTCCAATCCTCCCTATTCCGCAACTCCTGTGGCTGCTGATCGTTGTAACTCCTACGGAAATCTTTTCATGTTGAACATACCCGACACCGAGGGCCTGAAAACACATTTATCCCTTTCCCGGTTAATCACCACCGAATCAAAGATCCTCCGAGAATCCACATCCTGCACCTCTCTGAAGAACAGAGAGTGATTCATGGCCTCCCTAAAGGAGATCAGCGGGGCCAGACACCCCAAAAAAGCATGTACCCTCCCTGACCAGTTGTAATCCCAGAAGTGGATCCTCCCCTCCCCAGTGATCCACTGAGCCCAGTGCTGCAACTCTGGGACAATATTACGCACCTCAGCCCACATGGAAAACCCTCTCGCCGGAAGGTTGCCGATGCCATCCTCGTACCTGCCCTGCATACACTTTCCCCACAACGTCTCTCCCTCAGTAATTTCCCATGCAAGCTTCGCAAGTACTCCATGCACCATATCCATCATGCTCCTGACGCCAATCCCTCCTTCATTGATCGGCCTCGCCATTTTCTTCCATGAGACCCACTGTCTCTTCCCCACCATCGAAGCACCCCAAATGAACCGCGCGAGCACCCTGTCGATGGATTTAATGACCCCATTCAGTACGTTAGAAGCCACAATCGCATGAATTGGTATAGCTACAAGAACACTGTTAACTAAGGCAATCCGACCCCCAAAAGATAGGAACTGATTTTTCCAATCCATTATCCAGGCCATCATCTTATCAACAACCTTGACAAAATCCCTGTTCCACAGCTGACCATTAGACACTGGAGCCCCTAGGTACTCCATCGGTAAGGGCCCTTTCCTCATGCCCAACATCCATCCCACCCCATCCACCCTGTTCTCTCCACATGAGGTCGCCATATAGAAACAAATCATCTCCTGGTTCACCAGCTGTCCACTCCATTTACATTACTACTTCAGTATGTCATTGATCTCCCTCACAAACCTCACCCCAGCATTCAAAAACATGATTGTATCATCTTCATACATGAGGTGAGATACCAAGAGGCCCCCATGTTTCCTGCGGAACGGAAAGATCTCCCCTGCCTATTCCCATGTTAATTAGTCTGCTAAGAGAATCTTGCATCAGTATGAACATGCTAGGGGAAAAAGGGTCCCCTTGCCGCATGCCACAAATAGATTTGATGAATCCGTCCGTTCTCCCCAATAAGGACACCGCAATCCACGGCGAGCTAACACACCTGAAGAATATATCGCATGCCCAGGCTGAGCACCCCATCCTCCATAGAACTCCATCCATGAGGCCCCATTCCATTCTATCATAAGTTTTACTCATATCAAGCTTTACCACCATATTAGCTCCTCGAGCTTTCATGTTTTGATCCCTCAACATCTCTTGCACCAGCGCCATAGCTCCCTATATCGACCTCCCCTTTACAAAACCATGGTACTCCGTCGATACCCACCTCGGTAGAAAATTGGACAACAGAATATTGATCACAACTGCCAAAACATTGTATGTAAAATTACACATACTAACTGGCCGGTAGTGATTAAGTGAGGTAGGGTCTTTGCACTTAGGTAATAGGACCAAGGTTGTCTCCGCTGTTACCCAAGGAAGGACACCCCCTCGGAAGTAATCCTGAATGGACAACACCAAATCAATCTTCATGCACTCCCAAAACCCTCTGTAGAAACACCCTGGGAAACCATCCGGCCCCACAGCACTATCTGGGCTCAACTGACACATTGCCACCTGCACCTCCCTTTTGTCGGGGATGGCTTCAAACTGTTCATTCTTCTGCATTGAAACTACCTCCGGAATCTCCTCCCATAACCGAGAATTACGGGTAGGATACCCCACCTGTCCATCACCTCTCGAGCTAGCCAGGAGATCCTTGAAATGCTCCAAAGATAGACCCCCAACCACCTCCCTATCATCAGAAAAATATTCATCCTCCAAAGCCAAGTTAGGCTTCACCACCCACCGTCTCTCCCTTATGCATGCATAGAAGTAGGCCGACTTCCTATATCCCTCTCTGAGCTATCTATCCCTCGACCGATCCCTTGCCCTGCATTCCTGAGAATTTAGCCTCATAGCCAAGGCCTCCTTCTTCTCTGAGAGTTCCTCAAACACAACATCATCCCACCTGCCTTCCACAATAACCTCCAACATATCAATGTCTTCTTTGAAGGAATCCAGCTCCCTATCCCACACCGGTATAGAACTCACCCACCACATGAGCTCCTGTTTCAACCGCTGAAACTTACCATGTAATGCCACCCACTTATGCCCCCTGGAAGGCTCTCCCCAAACCCGCGTAACAAAACTAAGGAAATCCAAGTCGTCGATCCACAACTTGGAGAAACTAAATCCCTTCTGTGGACTCTCAACCCTCCCAAAGGGTAGTATCAGTGGAGAGTGATTAGAGACCCCCTAGACAAATGGAGGACCTTCACCTCCCCCATCACCGCAAATGCCTGAAGGTTCGCGAAACACCTATCAAGTCTGGCCCAACTGCGACTCTCCCCTATGCGGTTGTTACACCAAGTGAAAGGTTCGCCTGAAAAGCCAAAATACCTGAGACCTTTCCCTGTCATGCATTGCACAAACGCCGTGCTCGCCTGGCTCTGGAACACACCCCTCCCCTTTTCTCATCCGGTCCCACAATAATGTTGATGTCCCCTCCCACCATCCGTGGAATATCCCCCAGGTCGAAATCCGTTAGCTCCGCCCAAAGCCCCTCCCTCTAACGTGCATTACAGCTCCCGTAAACAAAAGACATGAACCACTCCAATATTAAATTGTTAAAATTTTTCATATATGTTAAATATTGACTCATAAAATGAAAAGATATGATGTTTTATACTATATAATACAAAACTTTTTTCAATAATTATTTTAATGATTTTTAACTAATTTAACAAAATACTATTTTGAGAATTTATTATTAATATCAATTTTTATACTATTAAAATACAATAATAGAATATTAAATATAACGACTTACAACCCGAAGGTATTTTTTAGAAAACAATCGATATATCATGTATCCATGGCTCATCGAACCATCAATTCACAAGTCATAGGTATTGGGATATACCCATGGATTATATAAATACTATAGGTAAATTTTATGAGTATTTTTTAATAATTACAGTTTATATGAAACTGTGGGTATATGTTTATACCCATGTTTTATTAAAACATTGATATAAATGGGTATTTTTAATTCATGTATACTCATAATTTTTTAAACTGGGGGTATAGAGACCAACCCTCATTGTATAATAGCAGGACCATCTAGTACCATAAGATGAACCAACATGTAACTTACAAAATATGGTACTCATTTAATGTAGTTACCGTTATATATAATTATCATTCATCCATCAAGTCAGAAAGTTTTTAAAAAACATTAACATCTACTAGGAAATATATTCATCCCATACCATAAATTAGTTTTTGTAATCCAGCCTTTTCTCCTTACCTAAACTCAAAAATATGATGGATAAATATCGCTTACAACACCATTATTTCCATCGTAATAGTCACAATCATCTATTCCTAAACCAATAGAATCACGTTAAGCATCATCATCTTCACCATCACCATTATCTCCACCACCACCGGTACCACCACCAATAGTACTATAATAACAGTCCCCACTATGAACCGCATTTTCATTTCATAGGGAATTATATAGGGAGTGTATTGACTACATTTATGACATAAAATATTTTCAATTTATATTAGAAGTGATAGACATATAACTGACATAGATTTTAGGAACTGTTTGGTGACTAGTTTACCATATTTTTTCTCCATGTTGCAATTTTTTTCACTTGGCTACTTCTTCATTAGCATTTTTATCAATAGTGTTGTGATTGCTTTCAGTGGTACCCAATGAGGCCAAAAACCTAATTAAGATAACGATTTTCCTTTGTCTACATCTGACTCCCCTTTGGTGATCCTCACCTAATACCCATCTCAAATAATCATTTTGTCCAATGTTTTCATGGTATTTCTCATTGAGTGTCTCTGAGAGAAAATATTTAAAATATTAAAAAGATATTTATTTTTTAATTACTTATAAAAAATTTAAAATATCATAAAAGGTATACATATAGTTTCTATTGTAAGTTCATGTACATTCCATTGATCCTTTTACTTCTTAACCATGAGAACTAATTGTTCTTAATGTGAAGAAACCTTGATACCCAAAGTCTCTTACTAGAAATTAAATTGATTGCTGAAATAGTATATTATTTAATAATATAAAATTTATAAATGAGGAATACATAGATCTTTTAGCTATAGATAAAATCCATAAAATGTTGATGCATCAACATAATAAATTAATACAAAAAATTAATTCTTTTTTCAGAACAAAATAAATACATTCAAATTAGAATTGTAAAAATATCAAAGATATCTATTCCACTTTTATGAAGATTTAAATAAAATTGTATTTATATTAAAATGTTTAGTTATTCATCCCCATGGTAATATTTATCATTTGGTCATTAGGATCATTTTCTTAGGTTGTTTGGAAACTTGGAAATTTGGTTATTTGTCAGTTTTTCTATTTGGTCCACTGGCCATTTGGACAATTTAATTTAGCAACATTTCATATTTTTCATTTAGTATTTTCTCCAAATATATTTTTGTTATATTATTTTTTCTACTCAATCTCTTCGTAATTTTGATCATTTTGACACTGAGATCATTATTAATAGGTTTTATGGTCATTTTTGCACTTGGGACATTTTTTCTTATGGTAATTATGATTTTTCTCTTTTTTTAAATTTTTACATTTAACCAATTTTCCAATTTTTCATTTTTAAATTTTCCTATTTATCCATTTTTGAAATCTCACTATATTTTCATTTTTGGCCATTTTACCATTTTTACATTTTGGAAATTGTATATTTAAGAATTTAGCAATTTTTGCAATTTGTTATTTGAAAAATAGTGCCTCTGACTAATTTTCCATTTGGCCATTTATCACTTTGGGAATTTATATATTTGTGCACATGGGAATTTTGGAATTTTCAAAATTGGGCATTTGGGAAATTTCTTAGTTCCCTATTTTCCACTTTGGAAAATTTTAGAATTTTCCATTTTACCATTTACAATTTTATCATATTTCTATTTGGCCATTTTAGAATTTGGTCACATGATTATTTTCTGATTATGGTAGTTGTGAAATTAGGAAATTAAGGCATTGGAAAATATTTCATTTAGACAATCTAACACTTCACCAACTGGCCAGGTGACCAAACTAAATATTCTGGAGGAAATTTGGGAAATTTTGAAATTTTTTAATTTCAAAAATTTGGTAATTACAAAATTTGGAAATTATTGAATTGGGTAATTTTCTATTTGGCCATTTGGCCATTTGGATGTCTTACTATTTTGAAATATTCCCATTTTACTATTTGGAACCTAATCTATTTATTAATTTCTCTATATTTTAATTTATCTATTTGTACACTTGTTCATTGGCCATTTGGCCATTTGATATTTCACCAATTTTAAATTTGAAAAATTAAACATGTCGTCATTTTTTTATTTGTAAATTTTTCTATTGGGTAATTTTTACATTTCTCCATTTATCAATTTGGGAGTTTGGACATTTATCCATTTGGCTATTTGTCTATATGGTTATCTATTAATTTATATATTTGGCCTTTTGGTCATTTGATCATCCATTTTATCAAAATCAATTGAGCATAAAAATTGTTTCACTAGAACAATATTACTGTTTAAAATCCCTAAAAAAAATTTGAAAAATAACTCTACTAAATTAAATTAACAAAATCAAACAGTTAAAAATACCATCCCCTTTTCAAATATAAATCACATTCACAGATTAATTTTATAAAAATGTTTTTATTTCATAAAAATTAACTATTTGAATTTATTATACCAATTCCAATATATATTCCCCATTGATAAAAATTAAAATATATATCCATAATTTATTGTTTCATTTCAACCCATATATTAGAGGGATTCATTGGAATAAAGAATAAGTTATATCATAAAAATATAAGTAAATGCAGAATTTATGGTCTTCTGGAACATATTTTTAGTTCATATAATACTTAAAAAAATTGAAGCCAATATAATAAAGAGATCCCCAAAAAGTATAAAATCATAAAATAAATCCCTTACACATATGTGAAAAAATATAGATTTTATTTTTATTTACCCAATCCTAATATCATAAAAACTAATATTTATTTAATAACATAAATATATCCAAAATTTCATAAATGATACAGAATCCTGATGTTATATTATATATGAAATGGTAATTATTATACTGATTTAAGATATCATTAATCTCATCATATTGGAAAATGGGAAATTCGTAATAGTTAGTGCACAATGATCATCACCCATATAGAGTCATTATAACCAAATAATAATTACTTCATTCAATAGATCTTCATCACTATATATGATACTATATTAAAAAATCATTCATATAAATCCCATTTTATATTTATAATAATAGTTCAATATACATTGAAATTTCTACCACACTTATAATAATTTTATATTGTTATCAAAATTCAATGAAAATTTAAATGTATTGTTTATATTAAAATAAAAAATCTAATATGAAACCAAATCTAATATATTTCATGATGAATGTGACCATTATTCCATATTAATACCCATAAGAAGATACAAAAAGTAATATAATAATAAAAAGGAAGTTTTACTCATTGAAGTCCATTCATGGATACTCTAGGTGATATTATTCCAAAATAAATACGTGGAAACAATCATGTCAGATATTGAATGCATTGTGTCTAAAATAGAGGAAGGGCTTGAATGATGGGATGTAAGAAAATCTAAATAATCAAAATGATATATAGTTGATATTATTCATAAATAATAATTTTTGAATAGGGAGAAAACAAGGATCAGATGGCCTGGTAGGGTTAATAAAAACACCTCTTACATTCATGCAAGTATTATAGACAGGAAACAACATGAACAACCCAATATTATGATATAAGATCATTCATACTCAGATGATAGGGATGTAGTGGTAAACCTTGTTCATTCATTTTTCAAATATATTCTTACCTATCCTAATACATGCATGCCAAATGGTTATCTATGTAGAGATGTGAGTTTCCTTGATACAATTTCAACCAAATATTCCTGTCATGTAAATGAAATGAGAGGTGTATTCGAAAGTAGAAATAAATTTATGAGACAGATATGAACCTTCAAATGATAGTTCACCATGTCTGATTGCTTTTCCTTATACTCTTTAAATAGAATCATGGGATTTGGCGAAGTAAGAATTCTATGAAGACATTTTTGACTTCTTCGTGCGGAAACATTCTTAGTGTTTCATCTGCTACTACAATGGTACAGATTCCAAAAATTATAAACCCCTACTAAATTATTCACTATAGACCGGTAATCATTTGAAAATTACCTTAAAATGTTCTTAAGAGCATCATTAATTCTAAGATTTCCATTCACCTCCCACAGTGGGCCTCTATTGAGAAACACAGTTTTATGAAGGGTTGTTCTTTTCAAGGGGACATTTCTCTTGATAATGAAATGATAAGGGGTATGAAATCCAAAAAAATTTTATGATACCTTATTAATATAATATATATTAACTAGGAATATGATAATATTGAATGGATCTTCATCAACATGGTGCTCTTAGGTAGATTCTCCCCTGGTCTACGGACCTAATTTTTTTAGCATTAGTTCCCCATGGATTGTTGTTAACTTCATGGTGTAGTCTCATGTTTTATTTATAGTGACACATGGTCTATGGAAGGGGGATCCCATATCAATGATCATTTTCCTACTCACCCAGTACATTCGTAGTCACCTCATCTTAATATGAATGTGTAGTGGAGTGATCATCCGATGACGAAGAAGGGTGAACCTCCCCATTATCTCTGACCTCATGTATGCATATGACACATTCATATTCATTAAAAGAAAATAATGTGTCAGTCAGAGGCATGATCATGGTGTGGAAAAAATAATCCTATTTGTGTATATTGGATGTAAACATGCATACAAGATACCTTTTTTTGTTTCCAACAGATTTTCTTCTAGTCGGGCCTCCTTTTTCCCCTTCTAGACAGGAAAAGATGGGTTTTTTCTATGGAATACCTAGGTTCCCCTCTCTACTCTAGAATATTTCAAATTTTTTACCTCAATCATACCATCATCAAGATCACTGATTGGGTACTTAATTGGAAGAATACATTTTTATCATATGGGGGTCGTATTACAGTAGTTAAAATCATTCTATTGGCCTCTCCATTTCATTCCCATTATTCTTTAAATGTATAGAATGTTTTCATCACCATAATATACAATATCCTTTCTAGTTTAAAATGGGACTCCAATTATAATGGAAAAACATTTGTTTTCTTGGGGTAAGATGGAATCATCGGTTCAAGAAGGAATAATTAATGTCCGTAGCCTTGATAATACCCTCTTTAACATGCACAAAAAATTATCTTGTAAAATCCATCAATGATGAATCCTCCAATAGAAAATCATGAATTGAATTAGTTAAAGTAGTTTTTAGTTATGTGAAATACATGACTATAGGTTCTTATCCCCGATTTTACCGCTTCCCACAACTCTTCAACCCCTAACTTGTTGGATAATCATGGAAGGTGATTATTTCTTTTTAGCATCATAACTACTTTGGAACGATTCTAAGATTCTCGATAATCCCATCCACAAGTAACTTATTAATTGTGTCCATTCACTACCCAACCATCATCAAGGATATTTGGGACAATGGTTTCACAACTATAAAAATAGGCTACTACCATAGACCTATAGAAACATTTTTAAAACCGTGGATATAGGTGGCTATAGCTACAGTTTTTGTGGCCTATTGCCACTTTTATAAAATCGTGCCAATAGGCTAGTTATCATGGCCTATGGCCACAGTTTTCAAAACCATTGAAATAGGTTGTGGCTATAGCCACAATTATATGGACTATATCCACAGTTTTAGAACCATGGCTACAGGCCACTTTTTTGAATGGCCTGTTTCTATGATTATTCAAAACTGTTGCAATACGGTTCCCAATCATTGGCGAGAAATTCTTTTCCAACCAAAAATTTGACAGCAAGACATACCACCACAGTTTTGAGGATATTCATACAGTTTATATTAATATATATATATATATACCCGTAATGATACTCGGTGTTTTGGTATGTACTCTGGTTTGTAGAGAAAAGGTGCAGGGATCGAAACCTGCTGGTGACATTTTGTATTTAAGCTATTTCCACTGTTTACCAAGGCTATAATGACTATTAAAACCACATAAATAGATTCTTATAGACACAATATAATCTGTGGCTATAGGTCAACTGCCACGATGGTAGTTTTTAAGACCTATGGACACAGTTAAAACCGATGCAATAGGCTGGGACCTACTGCCACGACGATGCGGCCATAGTTGTTCGAAAACATATCCATAGCCTATGGACACAGTTTGGGGGCCTATTGACCCAATTTTGAACTATGGAAATATTTATTTTTTCTGTTTTGTTACCAGACCATTATTAACTTTATTTATATCATCTACGACCTAGATCAATGTGTGTTCACTCTCTCTACCCCTGAGACTTTTTCTACAAATGGATTCATCTTGTCTCTTTCTCCCTAGGATTATTCCAATTTATAGAATGAGGTATTTTGGTTTAAGATAAATATAATGAAGTTTAACTTCCTCATATGTATAATCAATAACAATTTGGTTCCCATGAATTATAACATTTAAGGATGTGGTGTTAATATTGACTCTTGATACCCCTGGTGCAACATTAACAATAAATAGAGTGATGTCCATAATTTCATAAATAGAGAATGGGTTCCTACTATATCATCTTATTTTAGTGATTTTATAGCTTTATCTACTCAATATATTCATGATTCTCCTTTCCTTTGATCAGTGGTTTCACAGATCGTGTGATATGTGCCTATTGAAAATGGCATGGTCTCTTTTTTTGCATGCTCGATGATAGTGCTTAGAGAAGGTTATAAATAAAGAAAGGTATGAGGGGATTACTTATTTTGTGATTGAAATCATTTCTAGAACAATGAACCATCTCGTCAACCTCATCAGATTCATTAGTAACCAGTGGGATGCCCCATCTTAGCACCTTCTTCAGACATGCACTCAAATATGACAACCAATATTCATTGTTGTGTGTTACAAATTGTTCTGATGGAATCCACCTTCCATTGGTCTAAAAAAACACATACGGAACCCATATATCACTTTTTATGGGAGGCATATTGACTTTCCATGACTATAGTGGCTCGTTTTTCAAGGATTACACTACCTACATTGGATACAGAACATCACTCCAGGCTGAGGCCCATGCTTACTCACTCGCCACTCCTTATGAAACTAGGGGAACATCAATATTTCTGAAGATGAAGATAATTCAAAGATCCTTAAAAATTCATTAGATGAAACTTCATCAATTCTTTGGTCAATTTCAAACACTATCAAAATTTTTTGATCAATTATCTCTAACAACATCTGAATGGTTCACACCTAGTGTGCATGTAATAATGTCATGGAAATTCTTTCTTCTCTAGTGGTTCAAGGCTCTAGACTTTCCTAGTTCTATATTTTTATCTTTTTGTAGATATAAGAGTAAATCATGTTAATGTAAATTCCCATGGGTAACATTATTTCATAACCCAATGTTTACTACTTTTCATGGATTTTCCTTTCCTTGTACCTCTCTTTTTTACAATAAATAATTACATGATGATGATGGTCCATAACAACACCACTAATAATACATATTATTTAAAGAAATGTGTTGTTATGTGTATTTAATTAATTTAAAATATAATGGTAATAAATGGATATCTTTTGAATAAATGATAAATTGAATAATTTATAACTCTTAAAAAAGAACTATCTTATCCTCAATAATTCAACAAAATATGTGAAACTAACATCTATACCATTAATTTTTCGTAAAGAACAGATTCCTAATATCAATCATTATCAATGGAACCCATATTTCATAAAATTAATGTGATCCAAAAAACAACTATTCTATATTATATATTTATTTAGATACATTTATCAAATTCTACTCTATACATTTTTAAATTATAAAGGTTTTATAATTCATAATTATTATAAATTTAACAATTATTTAATTTGAATGAATATTTTATAATTCATTCTTGTCAAAATAATAATAATTAATTAAAAAGAAACTTTATTGAAAATTAATAGAAATATAATAGCGAATTCTTGACAATACGTTATTTATAATTAAACAAATAATAAAAATTTTCTTATAATAGTGTTATCATGTAAATCATCATACAATTAATTTTTTCGGTTAATAACAATCCAATAAATAATATATCCAGGTTTTATGATATGAAAAATTAGAAGTCTATAATTGAATCTAATTACTCATGGATAATAAAAACCAAACACAACCCCTATATTTAACATAAATATGATCCCCAACATTAAATATATCTAAATCTATAAAAAATTGCCCCTAATGATTCTCAAATATCGTTAACTTCATAAAAATCAATATGAAATAACAAAAATTAAAAAAATTATAAATAAAATAGTACTTATATAAATTTAATTGTTAATATTTGGTACTTATTTAAATTTTTATTTAGAAAAATGATTATAAAAGTGATTCCCACATGATTTAATACAATCACATGCATAGATAAATATAAATAAAACAACCATATGATGAGAAGATGTGTTCAGAACTCAATTATATTATGTCAATGATGATTTTAGTAAAAAATGCGTGAATTATAGGAGCACTATATAAAAAAAACTTGTCACCATTTTGAATAAGGGAGAAGAAATAGGATAAGGGAATAAAATCGTACCACTTAGAAATAAAAAAACCCAGAAATGGAGGTATAAGTGATCGCTAGTGGGGAAAGCATCGCCTAAGGATGAGAGGGGTGAGGCTATGGATTGTATGAAGGTAATGGATATTTGGGATATTCGATGAGGAAATGAGGGGGAGGATAATATTTCAACCATATATAACAATGTTTTTAAAAATACATTGATATATCTCAAATTATACAATTGGTTACATAAAACTCCAGCAGTACCTTTTTCCAAGAAATCAATAATCATGGTTTCTCTAAACTATGGGTATAAATGTGTGGAGATAGACCCATTATCCAATATTGAAAATTTTAATTCAAATAAATAAATGAAATATTTTATATAGATAATAATTCATTTTATCATCAATAATAGATCTCATTCATATAAAAATTAGTGAAACACTCTTATACAATAAAATTATATAACTTTAAATGTATTTTATATCATTTTGTTTTGTTTTATATTATTTAATTAATTACATTATTATCATTGAGAAAGAATTTAAGGTAATTAAATAATAAAAAAACAATAATAAATTATAATCATTAATATAATTTCATTTTTTAAAAAATTTAAATTTAAATTTATACATAAATATCTTCTCATATATATGTACACATAATAGATATTTAAAACTAAGAGTGTGACATTCTAAAACAATATTATCTTTAAAAATTATTAGGGTCATTTTTTAAGGAAATTTCGCGAATAAAAAAAAATATTTTTATTAAAATATTAAAAGTCTCAAATTAATATCATCCCATAATATTTAATGAGTTATATTATGACCTTATAAGATAATAATAACTATGTTTACACTATTTACCCTTAATCGAGTAGAAATTTTTTCCAACATAACAATTCATAATGAATAAAAATAAATGAATCCTACATACCAAATTAATACCTCCTGGTTAAAAATATGGAATCCATTCTATAGCATTAATTATATATTGTTGTAAAAATTAAATTTTTATATATGTTAACAATATTCGATTAAAATAATTTTTTAGAAATTTAATGTTTTAAATCATAAAAATAGACTTATATTATTTTGTCATTATTCTAAAAAAAATATTATATGAACAAGAAATTTGTTTATTTAATATAATATAATATTTATAAATATTTTAATAAAATAAATAATCCATTATAATAAATTCAATTTATAGGATAAAAACACAAGTCTTGCTGAAAAAAAGTTTTCAATGAAAATAGCTCTTTTATTTTCATATCGATTCTTATTTTAATTTTAATCAATTTATGACTACTGAATTTATTTAATACATATGTATATCATAAATTTTTCATAATTTAGTTTTTTTAAATTCATAACTTCCATTTTTAAAAGCTTTGTCATAGTAGTCACATAATAGATGATCATAGTTCATTTGAAATGATTCTGTGTGAAACCAAATCTATTAAATAAATTTTATTTATTTATTAATTTGAATGCCCTAAAATATTGGGTTGTTATTATCTCCCCATTTGAAATAATAATTTGATATCATATAAATATATATGAAAACATCTTAATTCACCAAAATATGACAACATATCTATTCCTAGAAATGTTAATTTATAGACCATAATAATATTCTAGAGGCTCTACCTTTGGTTAAATTTATTTTTCAATTCCTTATATTTTCACAATTTGTTGTCTCAATTACATGGGTTTTTAAAATTTAGAATAATCCTTTTCTACTAATAAAATATGTTAAACACCCAAAATATAATATACTGTGTATGTAGGGGTGATGTCCATATTTATTTCAAGACTCCTCCTAAATTAAATAACCATAATATTACCTTCTAAATATAGAATCTCTAGAATATGTGAGAGAATAAATTGGTTCTCTATTTTATCATAAGTCAGATAAATGTTATTGAGAAGTGATTCCCAATCTAGAAACGCTCTTTATTTCAAATCCACTTTTGTTTTTCAATATACCTTCTTTTAAGTGAAAATATTCATTCATTCAAGGAGATCATACATACATATTCAATCATCACATTGAATGGAAAAATTTCCATAAATTTTTAGAAAATGGAATATAAATCGTTAATTTTTACTCTTCCATTTTTAATCCTACTACTAGTGATTTTGCTAAAACATTCATACAAACCTTTTGATCTAATTTATCATTATTTATATACTAATATTTAAATATATCAATAAATTTTTCAGTTTAAAATGAATTATTTATTTTTATTTACCATCGTCTCTTATTTTTGAAAAAGGATCATGAACTTATCAGGAATGTGTCTTAAAATAATAAATTATCCAGAGAACTTATTATAATGTATTATGTTACTTGTATAGGGTACCATCTATATAGTTTTTATTTCATCATCAAATATTTGATCAATTAATTAAATAATTTTCATTCATTATTTGATTGTTTTTTTATTTTACTCCATTTTTAATAAATTAATATTTATTTAAATTGTTATCATGAATATATCCATGTTGTTTCATTTTCATTCACTATAGATACATTTTTTTCTTCTGAGATTTATATTTTACTAATTTGTTCGTGGGTGTTGTATGAATGGTATCATCTCTTTGTTAAACCATTCATGAGAACATCCCACTATTAATTAACTTTAATTGCCTCCATACAATGAATCAAAAAAAAATTTTCAAGGTGTTTGAGAAATAGAATAAATAATAATTATAACGACTACTACCATAGGTTCCATAAAACATATCAAGATATTGAAATATGTTATATGTCAAAATATTTTTTTTCTTCTTTTTTTGATGATTTCAAATTTTTTTTATTCATATTTCCATGTATTTCAGTCCATTAATAAAATCCATCACTATTTTAGAAATGTTAACAAAATCAGTGATTAATCAGTTTGATGAAATCCAATAAATTCATAGAATGTGACATAATATATAAATTTTTAATTCATCCATCTACTCTAATAATGGATAGTTTATGTTTCAATTATTTTCTAGATATTAACTTCTTCAACCAAAATTCCTTGTTGGTTGTCCTATAATTTATTTCATTCCTCCACTAATTATAATGGCATATGTTTCTTTAAAATTTAATCCACCAATTGTTATATAAAATTATAAATGTATTTATTCTATATTATGACTAAAATTTAGAGAATGTAGTAATATAATAATATGTATTTTCCATTTCATAGAATCCAATATTCGGGTTTTATTTTGGTAGATTTAGGATCTTTCTACTACTAGGTGAGGTCACACATGAAGTATGATTATCATATAGGATGTTAATGATAGTAGTTCATTTTAAAAAATTATATTAATATCATTATTTAGTATATATTATGTTTTTCAACATTATATCAAACTCATGACAGTATATACTTCTCTTTTTTATGAAACATAATAAGATTTTACCCCAATACACATTACACTTTTGTTCACTGAACATGGTCATCATCTCCCTTTATTTAATTTTACACCCAATTATTTTAAAATAATAAAATTTTTAATAGAATATGAAAATCACAATAACATGTTTCTTTGAAAACATGTGTTACATGCTTGGTACCGAAGATCCATATATTATTAATATAATTATTTCAAATAGAAATTATCCCCTATACCTTAGAATTGTGGGTTAGAAAAGGATTATAAAACTAATTAAAAAATATATTTTATATCCAATTATTTAATATCTATATATTAGAAAATTTAAGAAACATTTTAATGAAGAATAAATATTTTAAAAAAATTATATTTCTAAAATAATCGTTAATCTTGATTTGCAATAATAATTTTAAATAATATTTACTATGTATATATAATATATATGAAAAATAAACAGTATTTTTGACATTGGAATATCTAAATAATATTATAATGACTTTTGTTAATATTGGTGAAAAAAATTCTATTAATATTAAAAAATACTGAATTTTCATTGAAAATTTCCTTTCCATTTATATAATCTATAGGTATAAATTATATTTTAAATTTTTATTTAGGTTAACATAGTTTCATTGTAACTAATTTAATACAATTTATTTCATTTTATTCATTTTTCATATTGAATTTTTGTATAAAATATCTAATCTTCAGAAAATTTTCATATTAAAAACTTGCTTTCTTATCACATAATCAGGATTAATTATCAAATAAATTATTCAACATAGGATTGTATAATTTGTAAAAATTGATTATATTTTTTGAGTAATAATAATTTAAATTATATAATAATGTCTAATAATTTAGTGTCAAAAATTATTAGTGAAATATATAATAATTTAATTAACCTTATTGAAGATAAAATAAGGGTTTTCCAATTAAATGATATTCTATTAAAATAAATTTTACAAATACATTATAGTTATATTTAATATTTTTTATTATTTAGAATAATATGATCTAAATTATCTAACAAGTCCCATTTTTATTTCATTCTTATATGTTAAATTACCTGGGTAAACAGAAATATACAAGTTATAATTGTAAAAAACTAGAAGGGTAAAAATGAATAAACAAAATGTTTAATATGTAAAATGAAATAATGTACTTATTTTTTTGTGGTAGAGGTTTTTCACAAACAAATATTACATAACCTCTATTATTTATCAATATTTTAGTCTCATTAGGTAGTTGAGACATCCTAATATTGAATAGGTTTTGTTAATTACAAGATTGAAACACTTAAGCATCAATCAAAGGGTATGTACACTTCACCCACTATCACACAATCAATCCACATTTGATATGAAATTAACCACCCCAATAAATACCTGAAATCCATACCCTCATACTATAATATGTATATTTATCATTAATAAAACCTAATAAGGTGTTATCATGATCCTAAAGAGGAAACTTTAAGAAGAGGCAATGTTCATCAACAACCATCATTATATTACATCATTCTAAAACTCATCTAAATTATATTGAAACATGAATATATAATAAAATTTGTGACATAAATATACTAGGATGTTTTTATAATATTTTTATGACATAAAATCATGTCCATATACATCAAATGTGTTATGAAATCATCTTTCACAAGTACGGTGGACAACAGCCTCACGAACAGAGGTTGTTCATTTTTTCATTACCACCTATCATTGATGGGTATAATGAGGGATCTAAATTAAATATAATATATTTATAACCTAATTATACCCCATGAGTAATTAATTCCTATATAATTTTAACATTACATTATGTAATAGGTACTATTAAATTTCTCATCTATTCGGCAGACTACCACCTCACAAAGTGATGTGATTCGTTTATCCCCAACGCTTCACATTAAAGGTGTTAAAGACAATTTTATTGTATATATGTGATTAAGAATACATAATTAATATATTGATGAAATATTTATGATTCTAATAAATAAAATATATCAATTTATTTGTTACAATTAATGTTAATAATAGTGTTCTTGTACATGTCTACTAACTATCTATCAAAGAGACACGACTCTCTTTTTATCACCACAACCATTGGATTATATATATAATTAAATTTAAAGAAATACTATTTTATTTATGTTTTTATTATAATTCATGAACAATTATATTTTACTAACCTCCTTTACATATTGATTATTGAATAATGGAAATGTTTGTCATGCATTCGTACAACCTACCATCACAATGATCGTAACACAATTCATTTTTCATATCCATCATTCATGAGTGGTTTTAAAATTACAATTTATATACAAATAAGATAATTATTTAATTATTATTATTCTTGATATGAGATAATGATATAATATTTTCATGAAAATGATAATTTATGATGAAAAAAACAAAAGAAATGAAGGCAAGTAACCCTCGAAATATTTAAAATAATGAAATTTTAGTAATAATCTATGGATGAGATGTTATAATAGGGAAATATATATGAAATTATAAATATTAATATTTTTCTTGAATAATTTATTAACATGTTTAAAATCACTATAAATTAGATTAAAACTTGAAAAAATAAAATCGATTTTAAGGTTTGTGATTTCTTAAAATAATTACCAATCCTTGGGTAAAAATATAGTTCAATGATTATGTCATGATAAGAGTATATGGGAAAGGAAATTTGATTTTATGATGAATTAATTAAAAATATTAATGATAATTCAACATTGATACACATAATCAGCCCCTTTATTAATTATAACCTCAACGTTATGATATTTTTAAATGTTTATTTCATAATCTCATTCAAATAGAAATTGTTTATTCATGAACATTAATTGGATGAAATTACAAGATAAATTTATTATTAAACCCACTAAAATTTATTCTTCTATTTATATTACTAAAATTTTCATGTAAATTTACATTTTCTCAACAAAATGGATGTTAAAATGTTTTATAAAATTCTTTCAAGGAAATTATACTTCATTTCGATCCTCAGTCAGAAATATGTTTTCTTCTAAAACATTATATTATAAAAATGTATCTAAAATGGTTTAGCCATATAAAAATTTAATATTAGAGTAATTTTCACCAATTATGTATCAATGAATAATTTTTCAAAGGAGTCAAAGTTTTTAGAAAAATTACAATTATTATTTTACTAAAAAATCGAATCGATACATATTTTTAACATATATGGCATAACCAAAATTTCCATCAATCGTGAACAACAAATTATTTTATTTCATAATTTAACATTTTCAATGGGTCCATTAAATTATTTATTTTTCAAATAAATATATCAAATTTGTTTTTTTGAAAAATATTTTCAAAGAAATATGATTTTTAAATTGTTTTCAAAATGAAATCGTTATTTACATTATCCATATTCTTAATGTTTTTATCATATTTGTATTCATCAATGAAAACAAAATTTATTCTTACTACAATTGGTATATAAAAGATTTATTCCATCCTTAATCACTATCTGAAAGGTTCTCGATCATTTAGATAGAGGAAATTATTGATTTTCCCTTCCTTAATTTAAATTAGCTTGGATTAACTCTTTCTTGAATTATTCACATAATCATTGAAATTGAATTTCATGTAAATTTTAATATTTTATTTCAGGGATATTTTTCATTACTAAACCATATAATAGTTTTACCTAAAATGTTTCCATTGAGATTTAAGTTATTAAATGGGGAAACATTGAAATATTTACATCCTTTACTCAATTTAGATATTTAACGGGAATGATAATTTTTTATAAATTAAATAAATTATTCGATATATTGTGAATTATCTGGACATGGATTGCATGGGATAAGGGCTAGGAAATTCAATCCTCTCAATGCATCAATGGTCTCATGAAACAAAATCAGCTGGCTAAATACTACCCATTTGTAACCAGAATTTCTTAACTTATCATATTAATGGTCATGACATTAGTATGTTCTATAATGTCTTGTGAAATATCCTGATGGTAAAGGTATAATTATCCTGGGAAAAAAGACACATGATAATTAAGAATTTACTTCAATAAGATTTCAATTTTAATTATCCTTTACACATTAACTATAATATTATTGGTAGTCACATTTTATTTTCAGTTCGTTGATTAAATAAAATGTGATTTCAGTTATTTACCTTTCATTATTGATTTTTTTCATTTCTAGGTTTTTAGTGGAATTTTTTCATACTTATTTAGTTTAATATTTTATGTGTTCTAATGAATTCAATATATAATTCCGTTTACTTAACAATTACAAATAATTTCAACTCACCCTTAATTTTTTTCTTTTCCTTGGGATTCGATTAAGAGTAGTATGTTTAATATGTAAAGATATTCTAGATATAATAATGTAATTACTATAATAAATATCTTGTAATTTTTTTTCCAATGTAATGAGGGACTGATGTTTGTCTCTTGTTTACCAGGACTAAAAGACTATTTTTCCATCCATAATTTATTCTTTGAATCTTACTCTAATGTTATAAATATGCCACCAAGTTCAGGCTACTATGGGACGGGTCTCTATAGTAGGTATTAATTTTTTTTAGTAAAACCAATGGGAAGAAGATTCAAATAATTTTTTTGGGAATGAAGATTTATGAGTGAAATATAGAATAATTATATAAGATCACCCAAATGTTATATTAATGTAGAGATTATCTGTGTTGTCATTAATATACATCCATTTCTGGATAATACAAGGGGATGTAGTTCTCGTACATATGTGCCTAGGGGTAACAAATCTAAAAATGTTGCATTGGGATAGTCTATATCATCTCATGGGGAATAAAAAATGGCTTTAATATACACGTGGTTTTAGAATCCTTGGGGAAATACATAAGATAAATAACATTTTCATTAAAATCCATTATCAAGGATTTGAATATATAATGGTAATAGAATATTTTGGTTAAAACATAATCTATGGAAGAACCAATGTTAAAATAAAACAATTGATGTATTTTTATTCAATAAGTAAATAGTACAAGTATATTTACAAATGTTATTGTCGTATATGTATCATGAAATTTCTATAGAATACATAAGTATTTTAATAAAATATAATTATCCATTAACATAAGAGTTATGGATACCCTCATGGGTTATGAGTTTAAGACTAATCGTATGTTCAATTTCATAAATACCCATTCTAAATATTTTGTTGATATTATTGTCATAAGATTAAGGATATTTAGTACGATATTTATGGAATGTATATGTCTCAGTGGACAAGTTATTTATATAATAATTGCCTTCAATTTTATTGACATAAGTTTGTAATTATGATAGCCTTTAGGGTTAATGTGATCACTAAATGAAATTTAATAATAGTCAAATTGTATTATTACACTTCATAAGAAAATAAGTTGTATTGAAAACCATAGTAAAAATGTTATATAATGATTGATTTTATTTCAAATATTTGTAGCACATAGTTTTTGGAACATTATTGGGATTATATTAATATAGTTCTATCAATTGGAAAACCACATAATTGTTGATTTCCCATTACATTGGGAAAGGTGATGGCTCTTGATCACATAACCAAAATTTGATAAGGGTTTTATGACTACTATGGGCCTATGTGATGTCCTATTTAACATGTCATTGTTTTTTGTTAAAAAATTGGAAATATAAATATTAATAATGAACCAATGGTGTTAAATCTGAGGATTATAGATAAATTTATTATATTGGATAAATTTATATAACCATATTGGATATAAAAATAGTCATGGGAACATATAAACAATTATCACGCTCTTATCGGTATTATGATACATTAAAACAAAATTTGAGTTCAACTGGTTTAGAAATGTGTTTTTGGATATTCGTTTTTTAGATTACGTTATGAAATGAAAAATGATTTAGAGCATAATAAAATGTTGAAATTATTCTAATGAAATAGATACATATCAAGTATGTATACTTTCTTATTTTCTTATGTATTAAAAGAATTTTTCAAATTAATGTAAAAAAGTATTGAAACAAAAAATGATTTGATATACATTAATTATTGATTAAACATATTATCATTTAAATAATCATAGATTTTTTACCTTGAGGCCATTAACATTCTTTTTTTTATTCCCCTTCTTGTGTTCAATTACCAAAAAAATATCTTTAATTGTTTACGCTTTACCTCAATATCTATATCCACACTTTCTAATAAATTTATACTACATGGAAACCTAGTTGTGTGAAAATAGATAAGACTGTGATACATCCCCTTCTCTCAAATTTAGTGAATATTTTATTAATAATTTTTAAAATGCCGGTTATCAAGAAAATAGTTTTGAAATGTTAATCTCTTGACTACAATGATCATTATTTAATTGAGAGGGCAAAATTTATTTATGTTGTGGAGAATGAAACACCAAAATTTTTTAAAACATTATAATTTTATTCAAAAGTATATTTGAAATACAATAATGAGTTTCTCGAAATTTTTTTATTACAAAAAGCCTTTATTTTATTTAACAACAATATATTATAAATACAAATATTCATTTGGACTATTATCGAATATCCATAGGAATGGTTGGTAGTAATATGTTTATATAACTTAGAAAAATAAATAGGTTACACATTTTTATTATTTAATTATTTATTATTAATAGAATAGATATTATTTAAAAGAATAATATATATTTTCTAAAAATAGTATTTTTCTAATTGATGGACTAATCGTTCTTTTTGGACTTGAATTGAAATTAAATTTTACTAATTTTCAAAACAATATATTTACACACAAGAATATTTATTGAAAAATCAATATGAACATTTTCATAGGGTTATGTTTTTAGATTTTTATTATATAATAAATTTTTAATGAATAGTGAAAAATAATAAATTTAAAATAAAATCTTTCTTTTTAATTAATTAATTTAAAAAGTTAAATTTAATATGGAAATTTTATTATTGTAAATATTTTTCCATTTTATATAATGTAACTAAAATAAGGAAATTTTAATTTCATTAATAATTAATATAGAAAAAAATTATCAATTATTTATTATTTTCACTTTAATGCTCTTCTTTCCCATCACATTTGAGGGATTATTTTTAAATTAATTTCTCCCACAGTGAAGTGTTTAATTAGAGAATACAGATTTAAAATTTTTACGCATACAAAATTTTATTATATAATATTTTTAAATTAATATTTTACTATCATTATTATTGAGAAGAGTAAAAATTAATTATCATGAATAAGTTTAGAATTCTGTTTTGCACATTATAAGTGTTTGTATGAAAATTAATTATACAAAAAAAACTATTAAATAAATTTTATTCGATTTTTATAATCATTAGGTTTATGTTCACTATTTTAACAAAATTATGTTTTTGGACATAATATTCTCTTTACCTGGGTAAATAAAATGTTCATGTCACCGAGGAAGAAAACAGAAAGGATAAAATTGAGTAAAACTAATGAAGAGGATTAATATGATAAAAATATTTTTTTTTTGGTATTTTGTGGTCATTCTTGACCTCATAAACCCTACACAACATTATTTATATATTTTATGGATACATTATCTAAGGGATGCATCCATATAAAGAATACTTTTGAGTATTTACATGAATGACATGTCCCCGTAGCTGTAAAAGGATAGTCACTCTACCCATTCCTCACATCTTCATTCAACATTGGTTCAACCAAGACTTGACTGAATCAATTTAAACAACCCTAAAATATTAATTGAAGAAATATTATTGTTATAATGAAAACCTAGGAATTATTTAGTGAAATCATAAGAAGGGCACTCGATGAAGATGTAATATTCTATAACAAGTGTCTTTCTATTACTTATTTCTCCATCTAATACAATATTCATTAAAAAATTATAATATAATAATATAAGTACAATCTATATACATGGATATACTTATAGAATTTTAATGTCCTTAATAAATTTTCACTTCTATCAAATTGGTTACGAAATCATAGTTCTTCTGGATGATGAACTACCACCTCACAAACTAATGTGGTTCATTTTTCCAATCCAAACATTTACAGTTTTGTGTGATAACGGATATGAATTATATATATATGATATTTTTAAAATAAATATACCTCTATATTTAATATATCATATTTATATTTGTATCCTCTGTTCTATTGGAGATGTGAAAACATCGCTCATGTGTTCAAATGATTACCGCCTCGTGAAGCGATGTGATTCATCGTTCACTAACGCATCACATAGAATGTGATAGTGATAATTTTAGTGATTATATATAATAAAAATGAAATAATAATTTTAAAAACAAAATATTTATAATTATGGAAATTTAATTGACCATTTTATGGTTTTACACTTAAAGATAATAATATCATTAGTGTATATGTGAACTATTTCCTTAACGAAGATATGTGATAGTGTTTGAATAACACCACATCATAAATGATATATATATATATATATTAAAGGATTTTTTTTAATTTATGATATTATTATAATTCTATATGATCATATATTTCTCACCTCTTAATAATCATCATTATAAAATGTAAATGTTACTCAGATGTACTTACGACCTACCGTCTCCATGATCGCAACATATTTAATTTTTTATAACCAGCATTAATGATTGTATTTAACGAAATATTGATTCAAAAATATGATAATTATGTTATGATTAATATAAATAATATGATTTAACTTCATAATATGTTCAAGAATTTTATGTTTGAAGATAAAACCAAAATAATAAAATAATGAAATTAACACCAGAAACAACAAAAATAATGAATTATTATTAATAAACAAGTGATGATATGTTATAAAATGATTATATATGATATTAGAAATAGTTATATGGGTTTTAATAACATAATAAAATGTTTAAAACCAATATACATAATTTTAAATCATGTATGTCTGAATAGGGCCCCAATGTAGAGGTTTTTATAACTCAATTTCCACTCAATGGATTAAATATTGACTTAATTGATTATGAAATGATATGATTATATGTGTAGTTAAATTTGATCATATTATGTTTTATTTCAAAAAAAATTATGATGAATTACATTTGAAACACATAGGAAGACTATTTATTAATTCTAAATTTATAGGTATGATCATTTTATGTGTTCATTTCACAATCTTATTCAAATCAAAATTGATTATTATTTATCATCAGTTGAAGTAAATTACATGACCATTTATTATTAAAACCATTTAATTTTATCAACCTATTTTTCATTATTTTTTCATGTAATAGTACAAATTTCCAACTCTTTGACACATATAATATTATAAAAAAAAATTCAAGAAAATGTAGCATTATTTCTATCTTCAATCAGAATTATGTCTTCCTCCAAAACTATGAATTAAAAAAATTCATTTAACCTATTAAAATAAATTTATCAATGTTTTTTCACACATTTTTACTCTTTAATATTTTTTAATGGAATCTCTTGTCACTTTCAAAAAAATTCCTAATTGGATATATATGAAAAACTGAAATGAAACCATGTTTTATTATGTAAGAAATGAATCAAAATTCCAGCCTTCATAACCATTAATATTTTTTAAATATTTTATTATATGATTCAATGGTTATTTGAAAATAACATTATTTAAATATTTTATAATAAATTATATTTTTTAAATGTTATTTTTATTGAAAAATATTTTTATACTGTTTTTGATAATGAAATGTATTTTTTCCTAAAGAATTTTTATGATATTTTTATAGTATTTGTATTCATAAATAAAGAAAAAAACATAATATTATTCTAATGGGTATATAAGTTATCTATTCCATCAATAATTTCACATTATTTGTTTTATGATCATGTTGACTGGGGAAAGTATTTTTGTTCATATCCATGGTTTATTTTTGTACCCATTAAAATTCCATTGAATAATAAAATTTCATATGAATAATAAATTTAAACTAAATTTAAATATTATTTTCCATGGATATGTTTACTCCCTAAACTGTATACTATTTTTACATACAGTTTTTACATGATATTTATTTGATTACCTATGAAAATATTAAAAATAATATTTATCATTTTCTCAATACATATATTTAATGATAACGTTTGTTTTTCACGGATTAAATAGACTATTTGACATATGAGATTTTTTTGGTAGGTATAACATGAGTTTAGAAGTGTTTAATATAATAACCTTGATGAAAAATTAGTCTCAAGAGAGAAAATCATTTTTCAAAAACCTATGTTTTTATAAGGCCCCAGCCTTAAACATTACTTAATCTTGAGTTATTTAAATAATTCAGTTTGAGGATCTTTTCAGGTTTAGAGTTTTAGAGAATTAGATCATAAATAATGCATTACATTCCACATTTAAAGAAGGTGGTTACATTAAATATAATATTTATTTTTTCCCAAAAAATGAAACATATTTAAAATAAAACATTGTTTCATTCTTGACACTTCCTAGACACTATAAACACATCATGTACTTTTCCCTTGACCTTTGAAAAACATTTCAAAAACATGGGATGAGCATAAAAAGCTCATTAAGGGATATAAATATACGAAAAGAAAACATTAGTCTATGTATACATAAGAATCAATGAAATCATATATTAATCTTAAAACATATGCACTTAAGAATACCTCATGAAATCATAATATTTATGAATAAATCCTATAAATCAGAAGACATGAAGGTATCTTGAGGCATTCATAACATTCTTACGTAGGGATTAACAATCATTGTTACTTTTGGAATACCCATCACAATATATTCCCTAAATCACATCCGGGAAACCTTAGCGACTAACTCCTTCACGTTACCCAATGCATTAGAGAGATATCTCGGGATCACCCACCCTTAGATTATCATGGAACCACCCATATTCATAAACAATTTCCAAGAACCATAACATAATCATATCACAAAAAACATGCAAAAATGAAAACATAACATTTCCGAATTTCAATCACCATATATCAATAAAACACATTGATCTAATCAAACCATTATAAAAACCATTATCAAAACCAAAATAATGTAAAACATGGTATTTATTTTTCATTTAATAAATGTTATGGCATATAGAGGAAGCCGAAACTCAAATAATGGTCACGGTGGCGGAGAAGTTGTTGTCGTCGCATACGTAAGACAAAAACATTCCTTTTGTCGTTTAGTAAAACGCTTCATGTAAAATGATTCTTTTTCAAGGAAATTAAAATTCAAAAGGTTTTATTATAAAACTAATAAAAGAAGGTCGTATATAAAATGAAGTATGCCTCAATGAAAGGAAATTGAGACGAAGTCCCTTACCTCAAGTCTAACGTGTTCTAATTCATTCTTTATATTCCTCAATAATAAAAATAGGTCAATTTATAATTTCTAAAGGAATTCATTTAAAGTTATTATTCAATTCAAATAACATATTATCATGTTATAATAATTAATTAATTATGTGATTTCATGTCATACATTTTGTAGATGTTCGGTACACGAGTCAAAAATTTACTTGTTTGAAAAGAATTTCCCATGTAGTTATAAGTAGATCATCTCCAGAATGGTATTAGTGATTGTAATATCATATATATCCAGTATATATTCATTTTATACTATTCCATAACATTTGAAGATAAAAAATGAAATGCACCATTCATGGAGATGGTAGGCTTTACGTACGCATTAACACTAATTTCATTTCATTATCATATTAAAGGAATTAATACTAAATGAGACATATATATATATATATTATAATTACAAAATAATATATATGTTATAATGGTAACATAATTTCATTAATATCATTCGTTAAAATTCCATGTTTGGCATGAATGAGTCACATCACATGAGGGGGTGCTAGTCCATACATCCTCAGATGAAATTATCACAGTTCCACAACATGAAAAGCATAACGATGTGATTTAAAAATAAAATTAAGAAGCATATAGAAAAAAATACCATATATATCATATGTAAATACAGTTACATTATAATGGGAACCATGAAAGGTTCTAAAAGAAGATTGAACCGTCATCATTTCATGAGGTAGTAATTCTCCACCCACAGAAACAGTATGTTCTTTGACGATTATGACGGGGGTGTGTGTATGTGTAGGAAAAATACTTATCATAACAACATACTAGAATATATAGGATACTAGTTTTTTTATGGGATCAAATAATAACAAGATTTTGGTGATTGAATAAGGAAAATACAAGAAAGTTACTCGAGAGAAGACATTACCTTTAATCGGGTTACTCTTTTTTATTTGAGCCAAAGGCTTCCTTGGAAAGACTTCTGCCAAAAGTGAGGCTTATAGGAGTAATAGAAGGATTTTGAGAGATAATATGAGAAGAGGTTGGATGATCCCATGTCTTGAGAGGTGTTGGTAAAGGGGTAGAGGTGGGGGCCTTTTATAAGAGGGAGGAGGGTCACTTTGGGAAAGACTTGAAATGTTCCTTTATTATAAAATGGGTTTCGTACATTAAAAGCCCCGCAATGATATAATTAAAGGATAAGGTTTTAGGGGTTTGAAATCCAACCATCCAATAGGTTTTTGTCAATTTTATGTCTTAGATTTTACCTTATCTTTTCATTTTATTTAAATCATTCATTAATGAGGTAATCACTACATCATCATAGTGTCAAAAATAAATTTATTTATTTAATGTCTTTAAATTATAAAAAAAATACCTTGATGTAGGAAATCATTTTCGATTTCAAATTACTATTTATATTCATAAGATATAATTTATTTAATAAAAATTAAAAATGTTTTACTTAGGATATACATACCTTTGTTATAATTCACATCTATTTAAAAGATAATGTCATAAACGTCACTATTACACCCATGTGACTCCATGGGCCCTCTAGTTCAGTAAAAAGATTCCCATGGTTGGACATGACTCATAAAAGAGGGTTTGGACAAATGTTGGGGTCATTTAATATTATTATGATATTATTTTATTAACCTTAACTACCCGATTACTAAATAATCACGACAATTTATGATAATTACTGTCGTTACTATTCATAATGTCCAAAAAACAAAAGATTTTTAATTACATGATTTCAACCTTGTAATTTGAAATATGGAATCCATTTTACCCAATTCCAAAAACATAAATTTCAGTAATTAATTTAAAAATAAATCATGTTGTCAAAACGAATAGTGTGTTTTAAGAAATAATATCAATCAAAAGATTGACAATTGTTTATATACAATTTAAATGTGAAATTAATTATAATGAACACCATTGGATTAAATGGTAAAAATATATTCTAATTAAACTTTAAAACCTAATAAAATAACAATCTAACTATATAATAACATTAGATGAAAAAAGTTGTTTTGATGTAAAATGCAGTATTTTTCACTATTCATTAAAAAATAAATATTCTCAGAAAAATACCAAATATTTATCCAAAGTAAATTTGAATGTCCCAATTCTAAATAATAAGTTTATTTTGACAAATAGATCTTATAAAATTGTCAAAATATAGATTTAAAATTTGTTTTCCATCAGAAGGTGGAAACATAATCTATTAAAAATATTGTAGTTTTCTATGCTTAATATTGGATTTATTCTCATTTTAAGCTTCTAATGAACAATATAATTCATAAATAAACATAGATATGAAAATATATTGTTTTTTACTTACTTGGGATGTTAAAACCTTCCCCCCATTAGCAAATTGCATCCACAAAATTTATTTACTTATCGAATAAGTGGGGAAATTTATCCCTTAGTGCATTTTCAGATTCCCATGTTGCCTCTTCAATCATGTGGTTTTTACACAAAACCATTAGTTTATGTATCACCTTATTCCAAAAAACATTATACATGTGGTCAAGAATCTGGACCGGTTGCTCCTCATAAGATAGATTCTCTTCCAGCTGAAGTACCTCTAGACTTAAAACATGAGATGGATCTGGCATGTACTTACTTAACATTGAAACATGAAAAACAATGTGTACCTAAAATAAATTCGGAGGTAAATCCACTTAATATGAAACTGATCCAACTCTCTCCAGAATTTCATATGGTCCAATGACATTGGACACATATTTCCTTTCATTCCAAATCGTATCACACTTTTCCATGGTGAAACTTTGAGGAAGAAATGATCACCTACATCGAAAGAGAGATCCTTCATCCTCTTGTCCACATAACTTTTATACCAACTCTGAGCTGTTCTCACGTGTTTATTAATTAGATAAACATTTTCTGCCATCAGTTCTACCAATTCTGGTCCCATCAAAATCCTTTCTCTTACTTTATCCAAAAAAGCTGGACTTCGACACTGCATGTCATATAATGCCTCAAATGCTGCCATCTGTATACTAGAATGAAAACTGTTATTATAAGAAAACTCTACCAATGAATGATGATGGTCCCAACATCCCTGATAATCGATCAAACAAGAACGTAGTGTATCTTCCATTGTCTGAATTTTCAGTTCTAACTACACATCTGATTGAGTATGAAAAGATGTACTAAAATTTAATTAAGTACCCAACGACTTCTAAAGGCCTTTCCAAAAGATAGAAGTGAAGTTGGGATCACGATCAGAAACAATGGAGAGAAGAACTCCATGAAACCTGACTATCCCTTTAATATACAATCAAGAATGTTGATCTAGGGAAAAAGTATCTCGTATAGTAAAGAAATGGGAAAATTTAGTCAAGCGATCGACAATAACCCAGATTGAATTATTACCTCAAAGGGTCTTCAGTAATCACACAACGAAGTCCATGTATATATTATTCAATTTCCACTTTGGCACTAGTAAAGGATGGAACATCACTTTAAATAACTTCCAAAACGCTTTAACCTGTTGAAAAGTCAAACACTTCACAGTAAAATCAGCAATATCTCTTTTCATTCCATCACACTAGTAATACTCCCGACGATCGTTGTACTTCTTAGTACTGCATGGATGAACTGAATATGGAGAACTATAAGCTTCGCATAACAACTCTATCTTCAACTATGAATCACAAGGCACACACAATATCTTCCCAAATCTCAGAACACAATCGTTATCAATGTTGAATTCAGGTTACATAGCCTTCTTAACCAGCACTACCTTTTTCTACAACTCACTGTCTTGCTTATGTGCTTGCTTAATTCTGTCTGATAGAGAAGATATCACTGATACCTAAAACAAAACAGAAGAATTTCCATCACCAAAAACTTCCAAGACAAGATTCTTCAAAACCTTAACTAAAGGATCATGTTCCAAATGTAACATGTTTAACGAAGCATTACTTTTTCCACTCAAAGCATATGAAACATTATTATCTTTTCCTGGGTGGTAGTGAATCGTGAAATCGCAATCCTTAATTAATTCAATCCATCGCCTCTGTCTCATGTTAAATTTCTTCTTTGTGAATATATACTTTATACTTTTGTTGTTAGTATATATTTCACACATTCAACCATACAAATGATACCTACAAATTTTTTAAGTGATAACAACAGCAGCTAATTCCAAATCATGTGTAAGTAATTTATCTCATGAGTTTTCAACTAATGTGATGAATAAGATATCACGTAATAAATCTACATTATAATTCCACCAAGTACTTTCAATGAAGTATCACTATAGAAAAAACTCACCATTCCTGGAAGGTAGTTCAAAGACTGGAGAATTCACCAATCTTCTTTTCAATTCCAAAAAACAATCATCACATTCTTTTGTCCAGATAATCTTAACATCTTTCCAATTTATCTTAGTCAATGGGATGGACATCCATTCAAAATATTTAACGATCCTTCGGTAATATCCTACCAAACCAAGAAAACTACAAATTTTGGATACATTTGTGTGTCTGGTCCATTCTTCAACAACCTTTGTTTTTTCAGGATCAACAGTTATTCCATCTTTAGAAACAATGTGACCAATGAATGAAATTTGTTGTAACCAAAACTCACACTTCCTGAATTTCCCATACAATTTCTTTTCTTTTAACGGTTTCAAAATAACCCTTAAATGACTTTCATTCTCCACTTTACTTTTAGAAAACACCAAAAAATCATAAATGAAAACAACCTCAAATTTATCCAAGAACTCATGGAATACTCTATCCATAAGGTCCATGAATACAGCAGGTGAAATTGTTAACACAATACACATAACTAAAAATTCATAATGGTCATATCTCGTACAAAACATGGTCTTCAGAATATATTCTTCCTTTACCTTCAAGTTATGGTACCCCGATCTCATGTAAATATTTGAAAAATACTATTCTCCCTGGAGAAGATCAAACAAATCATCGATATGAGGCAAATGATATTTTTTCTTCATAGTGATGTTATTCAAGGCCCTATAATCAATGAAAAGTATCATTGAATCATATTTATTTTTATCAAATAAGATAGGAGAACCCCATGGTGATGTGCTAGGTTGAATGAAACATTTCTGTAATAAATCATGCAATTTCTCGTTGAACTCTAAAAGTTCAATTTCTGCCATTTGATAAGGGGGTTTTGAAATTGGATTAGCATCAAGGACTATGTCAATAGTAAATTCAACTTCTTGATCTAGAATTTTTCTAGGAAAATCATCAGGAAAAACATCAGGATACTCATTTACCACTTATACATCATTAATGTGAATGGTCCCTTTGTTTTCAAAAATATGTGAAAGGTAACATTCACTTCTATGTTTTACAAGTTTCTCAACCTTTTTATATGTTATCAATAGTAAGGGTTCGTTCTTGTACACAAACTGAAAGTCTTTTTGAAAAGAAACTTCTTTAGATCGACAGTCAATCTTAGTATGGTAAACAGATATCCAATCTATTCCCAGGATAACATCAAACTCTACTAGAGGTTAAAAAATAAGGTTTCCATGTAGATTCATTCAGCAGATAAGTATATATAGATTCTTATAAATTCTTTTTGCCTCAATATTTCCCCCAAGTGTTTTTACCACAAGTTCAGGAGTCATTTCTTGAGTTGGAATTCAAAATTTAATAGTAAATTTTTTAGAGATGAAAGAATGTGTAGACCCTGAATCAAACAACACATTGGCATAATATGAACAAACAAACAATGCACCTAATATCACTTCATTTGATGGCCCAACATCTTCTGAAGTTGTTTCAATGGATTTCACCACACCTTTAAACTTTTATTATGACTTCTTCCCATCATTCAGGCTCTTTTTCGGACACTCGTTTGCATAATGACCCATCTCATTGCACTTGAGACATTTCACTAACTATAAATAAAATTCGGTCTTACCATTACCCTAATCTATTCCAGTGAAATAACGAGCCTTATGTCCCATCTTTCCACATCAGAAGCACTTTCCAGAATTCAAAATACATTTCCCAGCATGATTTTTCCACATTTATCACAAACTGAAAACATAGTTTTCTTACCATCCATCCATTTTTAAGGATTCCTCCCTTTCTCCTACCAACTCGGTCTCTTCTTATATTGGTTTTCATAGAAAACTTGATCATCTGAAAAATCCATTTCCACCTTCTCATCACATATAATAAGATTTTCATAACCTTTTAACTCACGAGATGCTAATTCCCTTTAATATTTTGGATTTAATCTTGAGTAAAAACAATTGATTTTACTATCAATGTCTCAGATAATATTTGGAGCATACCTTTCCTATTGAGTGAACCTTTATTCATAAGAAGCCACTGAGTCTACCACTTTCCTCAATTCCAAGAACTGTTTTTCCATCCTAAGACAAACATCCTTAGTAAAATATTTCTCAAGAAACACACCTTTGAATTCATCCCAATCAAGAGCATCAATCTCATCAGTGTCCCTGATATTTTTAACAATCGACCACCACTAATCTACTTCACCCTCAAAACTTTAAATAACAAGACTATCCTTTTGATTGTCTAAACACCCCATGACATCAAAAATCTTCTCTAGTGCTTTAAACCACCCTTCAGCTAACATAGAGTCACAAGATCCTCTGAATGATAGGGGATGTTGCCTCATGAAATGTTCTTCCCCTGACATGTTCCTCTATGGTTGATCTGTCGGATCTCGTGGATGGATACCACCACCATTTATCTCATGAGTCAATGACTCCATTACTACAAAAAATTGTTCAGTTAAAATTCCGACCATCTCAGGATGCTGATTTGGAAGGTCATTTTCTTATGTATGCCTTCCTAGCACTCCTTCTCCATTTCCTTTGTAGAAAACTATTCTGAACATGCATGTCTTAGAAGAAGCAACATGGTAATCATCAAATGAAATACCATTTCAATTTTTCCATAATGTGTAGAAAAATATTTTTGGATAATCATTTAATAGAATTATAACTCCTGAAGTTATCTAAACCTCCCTATAATACCAACTCTAAGTCCCCAACATTAAACATTACTTAATCTTGAGTTATTTCAAGAATTCACTTTGATGATCTTTTCAGGTTTAGAGTTTTAGAGAATTAGATCATAAATCAAGCATTAAATTACAAATTTAAAAAAGGTGGTTACATCAAAGAAAATATTCATTTTTTTCAACCAAAGGAAACATAATTAAAATAATACATGGTTTATTTCTTCACACTTCCTCGACACTATCAACACATCATGTACTTTTCCCTTGACCTATGAAAAACATTTCAAAAACATGGTATGAGCATAAAAAGATCATTAAGGGATATAAAAATACAGAAAGACAACATTATTCCATGTATACATAAGAATCAATGATATCATACATTACTCATAAAACAAAAGCTCTTTAACACACCTCATGAAAGCATAATATTTATGAATAACTCATAGAAATCATAAGACTTAAAGGTAACATGAGGCATTCATATGATTTTTACATAGGGAGTAACCCTCATGTTTATGTTTCGAATACCCATCACAATATATTCCCTAAATCACTTCGGAGAAACCTTAGTGTTTAACTCCTTCACGTTACCCAATGCATTAGAGAGCTATCTCGGGCTCACCCGCCCTTATTGTATCACGGAACCACCCGTCATTATAAAAAATTCCCAAGAACCTTAACATAATCATATCACATAAAACATGCATAAATGAAACATAACATCTCCACATTTCTATCACAAGACATCAATACAACACATTGATATACTCAAAACATTATCAAAACCATTTTAAATACCAAAATAAATTAATACATGGTATTAATTTTTCATTTAAAAAATGTTATACCTTTTAGAGGAAACCAAAACTCAAATAATGGTCACGATAGCGGAGAAGTCTTTTTCCCCACATACGTAAGACAAAAACATTCCTTTTATTGTTTAGTAAAACGTTTGGTGTAAAAAATATTAATTTTAAATGGAATTAAAGGTCAAAAGGGTTAATTATACAACTAATAAAATATGGTCATATATAAATTGAAGTATGCCTCAACGAATGTAGACTGATAAGAAGTCCCTTACCTCATGTCAGACTTTTTCTCATTCGTTCTTTATATTCATGATAAATAAACTTAGGTCAATTTATAATTTCTTAAGGACATACATTAAAGTTTATTATTCAATTCATATCACATATTATCATGTTATAATAATTAGTTAATTACATTATTTCATATCATACATTTTGTCAATGTTCGGTACATGAGTCAAAAATGTACTTATTTGAAAATAATTTCCCATGTAGTTATAAATACATCGTCTTCAAAATGGTATTAAAGATTTTACTATCATATATATCCATTATATATTCATTTTATACTATTCCATAACATTTGGAGATAAAAAATAAAATGAACCATTCCTGGAGACGGTTGGCCGTAGGTATGCATGGACGCTGCTTTCATTTATTTTTCATATTAAAGGAATTACAACTAAATGAGAAATATATATATTATAATTCTAGTATAATATATATGTTATATTGGTAAAATAATTTCATTAATTACATTATTTATAAATTCCATGTTTTCATGAACGATTCACATCACATGAGGGGGCGGTAGTCCACACATCCTCAGATGAAACTATCGCACATCCATAACATGAAAAGCATAATGATGTGATTTAAAAATAAAATTAAGAAAAATATAGAAAAAATAAATACCATATATACCATATAAAAATATAGGGACATCATAATGTCCACAATGAAAGGTGTTAAAATAATATTGAACAATCATCGTTTCGTGAGACAGTAATTTGAACCCATAGAAACTATAGAGACCCGAAGCCTGATGTACATTGACATTACATTACTTTTGCGGAATACTTAGTACATAACAAAAACACACACACAAGGATCGTAATAGTTTAGTGTCTTTGGAAACTCGGAATATAATCTTCTAATCGTGGTGAAAGATCTTCAAAATCTCCCATAAAGATCTTCCTTTTTTTTTACCTAAAACCTTTCTATATATCCTGGGGAAAATAAAACATAAAAGGGTGAGCTCAAATGTTCAGTAAGGGTATACAAAAGAAATAAAAATCATATCATATCTTTTTGAAAATCATAACCTGCAAAAGAGATCATAATATCTTAACATGGAACAAATCGTAGAAGTGAAAATGGGATCACCATAATCATAACATGAAACTTGAAACTTTGTGGAATGCACACATAATCATGGAAAATCATTTCTTGTTAGTCATGACTCATTGCCAAGACTATCTTAGTGGACAAAGTCCCTTTCTGAACCGAGTTCACTCCTCGTTTCAGTCCTGTATCACTGAACCGAAAAAACCTTCCGTTCCAGCCATGTCTATCTCATGAGATATAAAATCATTACCCAATGCATTGGAGGGAGATATAGGTCCCACCCATCTTATAATGAATCCTTTATTATGTGTGCCACATAATCATAAAACATACATCATCGCATAACACATGTAACAAAAATGGGATTCTTGAAACATCATGACATCATAAATCAATTCATATAAGATAAAGGAATTCATAAACATAATTCCATCACAACATAGTCAAATCAATGTAAAAATATGGATAGAAACAGAACCCTTTATTATCTTAGATGGAAAATAATTTTGATAAAACACTTGAATTGAATTCTTGAGGAAAATATCCTTTCTTATTCAAAATCAATTTCTTTTCACAAACCATCAAGCAATTTTAAAAGAAAGATATTTATTTGAAAATAGTAATGAAATATTTTAGAGGAAGCTTCATGAAAATAAGGTTTTATAAAACAGTAGAAATCTGTTCGTGCCGAATAAGTTAAAAAAAACATTCTTCATACTTTTGTCGGAAAAGTCAAAAAGTACCTCGTACGAAAAACGACAAAAGATTCCTTTCATACGTATTACTAAAAACTCACCGAAGGGTAAAAATGGATTTAAACAATTTTAGGTGGATGGAAATAATATTACATATTGAGTAAACATGGATGTGGATGATAAAATACACCCCAGTAAATACTTACGAATAAACAATCTCGGATAAAAATGAGATTGTGATATTTCCCTTACCTTATGTCCGACTTGCGTTGTAAGTGTCCGAACCTCCTGTATAATGATTTAAATCATGTTATTGACTTATTCCAGAATCATACATATTGATATGATATCATATATGGTCATATTATTAGCTTCTTGTTAGTAATATTTCATTGTTACTTGTTACTCGGGTCTTTATAACTTTTTGTTCTTATGCGTGTTTTGTTGAATAAATTCTTATTCTTATCTTTAGGTTATAGATAATTCATTTCCAGAATGGTATTAGTTTAGTATATACCATATTCATTCATTCAATTCATTTATATAATCATTATGAAATGAAGATCATGTAGAACGAGTCGCATCACATCGTGGAGACGGTATTCCGTACGTACGCACGAGTGATGATATCGTTCCTATGATCATGGAATTGTATTGGAGTATATATATATATTAATTAAGTATCAATATTAATTAATAATAATAATATATAGTTACTCATTATACCATTATACCCATCCTTGTAAGGTGATGGTGGAAAATAGATTACACCACGGCGTGGAGACGGTATTCCGTACGTACGCACGCGCGGTGATTTCATTTTTCCGTAGGATGGATAGAAGGTGAATTAGGGTTGTTTCATATTTATAATAACATATCAGTATGTAAGTAATACTGATGTTATTACTTTATCATGAAACAACTAAATAAGAAGAAGTTGAAGAAGAAAGAAATTGAAAAGATCGGTAATGGATATTACCTCTTCTTTGGAACGCCTCTTTGAATCCTCCACTTAAGGAACTAAGATTGGTCTTTGGAGAAGACCAGGACCTCTAGGATTATTCTAGTGAAGTGGAGAGGAGAAAATGGCAGGGGTTGGCCGAGCTTGAGTGCTCAAATTGGTGTGAGGAGGAGGGGGAGGAGGTGTCCTTTTATAAGGGAGGAGAGGGGCACCTTAGGAATATCTCAAAATATTATTTTATATTAAAGTCAAAATCGGTTTATAATGGTTCCAAAGGGTCTTATTTCGAAGATAAAGTGGGGATGGGTAGAAATCCTATCAACCAATAGGATTTAGACAAGTTTAGGTTATTATTTTAACCTTATCAATTAGATTTAACTCTAAGTTATATAATTTAACTTTTACCGTGTCTTTTTGTTTTCTTTCACTATATGGTTAATACACTTACTATAACATGCCAAAAGAACCCCAAATTGTATATTATTAATAAATATATCCTTATCTAATTCATTTGACCGAACCTTAGATTTTTAGGAATAAAATAACAATTAATAATATAATATTTGATTTAAAAACTATTTTGTGTCAATTTTGACACTATTTGATATATGATTTTTGTGAGAGTCATAACAGAATTATATGTTCGAACCAAGTTGATTAAATCAACACTAATATATCATAGTAACCTAGAAAATTAGTTTAAGTCATAAAAAGTCTCAAATTACATTCATTTGAGCATTTATAACATCAATTATGTTAATATTTCCTTAAAAGGGTAATTACTGCATCATCGTTGTGTCATAAATAAATTAATTTATTTAAAGTCTAAAAATTATAAATAAAATATCATTATGTAGGAAATAATTTTATCTTTCTAATGGATATTTATAGTCGAATTTATCTTATGTATAACCCCATATTAAAAATGTTTTAGTTATTAAACATTTATTTTAACTATTTTAACTATTCATTAAATAATATAATATTAAATGTGATAATCTAATCCAAGTGGACCTAAATGGTCATATTATATTCATAAGGTTGTTTTTGGTCGAATTACACTTATCCAATAGAATTAGGACATGTGTTAGGGTAATAGTAATATCATATTTACCCTTAGTTACCCTATTTACTATTAACCGTGGTTAAAAAAAAGGTAAAAAGTTACTATTCACCAAAAATTATTTTCATCTCATTGAACCACATTTTACTTACTGACATCAACCGTGTCTCTCGGATTTTTGAAATTCCATTCACAGAAGCGGTAAAATTAAGATTTATGAAGAAATTAATTTTTTTTTAACTACCACTTAGTAGTTTCACTATTCATCAAAAATTGATGTTTTTCAGAACAATGCCAAAATTTCATCCTAAGCTATATTTCATATTCCGAATTCAAAAATGAAGTCTATTTTACCAAATTCATATCATAGAATTTTCATTAATTAATTTTATAATTAAATCCCACTGTTAAAACAAATAGCGTGTTTTTAAGAAACAATATCTATCAAAAGATTGACACTTGATTATGTCTGGTTTAAATGTGAAATTACATCCAATGACCAACATTGTATTAAATTGTAAAAATATATTTTAAATATACTTTAAAACCACTCAAATTAATAATTTATCACTATTAATTATTTCGATTAAAAAAGTTGTTTTTAATTATAATTTAGTAATTTTCACTATTCATCAGAATATGAAAGTTATCCGAAAAGTACCAAAATTTCACCTTAGGCTAAATTCGATACTCCGAATCCAAAAATGAAGTTCATTTTGAAAAATAAGAATTACAGAGTTTTAAAAAGTGGTTATTACTATTCATAACGGCTGGTTTTAATAATATTTTAATAGCATATCGTTGTTTAGTGAAACTCGGTATTGCGTATTACACACGCTATCGAGGAAGGTCGTGATTGCGTGTAATGCAAGGCAAGTCAAGGATACGTGTTGTGCAAGCTCCTTTTGGTGTAGCGTACAACACAAGACTTTAATAAAATTAAAAAGATTATTTTTTTTTATAAAATCTTGGGCTGTTACATTCTACCCCCCTTAAAATGAATTTCGCCCTCGAAATTCGTCGGGGTTATAAATGGTTTACTATTTGAAAGTTTCTTTAATAGAAACCCACATCGTAAAAAAGAATATCAAAACCAATCTTTAAAAACAAAAGTATGAAACGTAACGGTTACCCAAATAAACTAATCATTGGGTTTCCACATAGGTGAAAATATGGATATGGAAGAGAAATCTAACCATCATGTTCTGATGGAGAGTGGTAGAGAACATGGCTATGGAAAAGCCAATAATCACAAATCCATAAATTTGTGACGATCTAAGGTACCATCCGATTCATCAGGTATAAGATCACTAGGACAACATTTTTGGTTTTCAAGATCATTTCCCTAAAGTTGAAAATTTGCTTAGAATAAATACTTACTTTATTTTGGTAAAATATCACTTTTGTTCGTGCCTTGAACAATTTCTACTTCATCTCTTAAATAAATGAAGTTGAATTTGTTATTCGTGATGTGTTAGCAGATCATGTGATAGAATGACAGGTCATTCCATCCGTCTCAAACAAAAGGTTAGCAAAACTTATATACATAAGTCGATCTATAGTGAGATTAATCATATATGGTTCCTAAAATGGACTTATACTTCATATATCATACTGCTTAATATAATAAAACTAGTTTCTACTAAACATGGACTTTCTGTAGGTCAGTGGTAGGCGATAAAGGCCAGTCGCACTTCGGTTGTGGGTTCGATTCCCACAGCCTTGTCCGAAGCGATGGGCTGTCGCCCGTCCTGCAGGTTGTCCTTTTTCCAAAACTACTATAACATCCCATCAATAATATCGAAAAAACTTCTATCCTTAAACAATACTAACTTATGTCCAACATAATCCATTCCAATCTTTAGTCCTATCTATAATACTGCAGTCCATTCTCATAACATAGTGAAAACGATTACCAGAGATTTAATACCATCGTTGATCCCCATATATCATAAGATATATCTTGTTGGTCACATTCCAAACATTCAAAGGCCTTAATCTTGTACTCTCTTGAATATCCATTGAACCTTAGTGAAAACTTGAATGCAGTTAAAAGTTAACACTTTACACATACCAAAATCCTCAAAATTATTTATACTCAAACCATGATATCACTTAGTCCTTATATCAATCATGAGCTCATGAATACTATTAAACATTTCATTTTCTCGTCTTCATTATGCGCATATCATCTTATTTCCAAAAAAAATATCTCAATCACTTTGAATACCACATCAATAAATATTGCAATACTCAATGATACAACATTATTTTGGAATCCCATTACATAAACACTTAATCATTCCACCGCATCGTTGTCATATTCAACATTGCCAATAGTGATCGCATGTGACTTCCCTTTGTCCTTTTCCTTAAGCGGTTTCTCATGTCGATCATCACTAACCCTTGGATTAGGGCATTTATTAGCATAATGCCCCATTTCCTTGCACTTGAAGCATTGAAGTTTTGGTTGTACGTTCTCTGCAGTGTTTGCTTTATTCACTTCATTAGAATCCCATTTTCCATTACTTCGACACTCAGCTGCTCGATGACCTTCTTTTCCACACTTAAAACATTTTCTAGTCCCTTTAAGACAATCTCCACCATGCTTCTTTCCACACTTTCTGCATAAGGAAACATTCATCTTCTTTTCACCATTATTCTGAGTTTTCTCCTTGAACTCCATCATTCGTTTCTTGTCAAACCCATGAGATGGATATGTAACACCAACTTCCATTTCTACCTTGATAGCACAACGCACAATTTCTTTATAGCTACTGAAGTCTCTTATAGCTAATGCCCTTCGAAGACTTGGTTTTAAGCCACTGAAAAATCGATCAACTTTACTTTCAAGTTGGATGATAATACCAGAAGCGTACCTTGCAAGTCTTGTAAAATTCGCTTCATAGGTACCAACAGATTCATCATCCCTTTGCTTTAGTTCAAGAAACTCTTTCTCCATCTTTGTTCGGAGAATACGAGGGAAGTACTTATTGAAAAATAAGTTCTTGAACTCGTCCCATTCCATAGACTCAATTTCATCCCTTTGCCTCGTATTCTTAATAAGATTCCACCATTGATCAGCATCTCCTTCCAAACGATACACTGGTAGGATGACTTTATCATGTTCAGAACATTGAAAAACTGAAAATATCTTTTCAGTAGTACTAATCCATTGTTCAGCAACTAATGGATCAGTAGACCCACTGAAAGAAGGTGGACGCTGCCTCATGAAGGATTCAACAGAATGTTGCTCCTTCCTTTGCTCGTTTGGAAGTCCTGCATGATTCATAGCTTGAGAAAGTTGTGTGATCATTGCTACAAGATTTTGCATTCCAGCTCCTATATCGTTTGGTTGCTCAGGGGTACAATCATTGCATTGCCCATCACATTCCGCATTAACACGGTTCCTTCGGGTTCCAGCCATCGTCTAAAACCCCAAAAGAATTGTGTGAGAGGCAAAAATCATGCTAGGGAAAACAACATAATAAAGGGTTAGTACCCTCAATATCTAACATCTTAGGTTAAATTCAAAGATCGTTAGCGTAATTCTAGGACTATAACCTATACGTATACTTAACCTTAGAGACATCCCTAGACATACCGTAGAAATATCTCTAGGGATCTCACTAACGTTTTCGCATCCTAGTTTCCAAAGGTTGACTAAACCTTTCCTCTGATACCAACTGTAGAGACCCGAAGCCTGATGTACATTGACATTACATTACTTTTGCGGAATACTTAGTACATAACAAAAACACACACACAAGGATCGTAATAGTTTAGTGTCTTTGGAAACTCGGAATATAATCTTCTAATCGTGGTGAAAGATCTTGAAAATCTCCCATAAAGATCTTCCTTTTTTTTACCTAAAACCTTTCTATATATCCTGGGGAAAATAAAACATAAAAGGGTGAGCTCAAATGTTCAGTAAGGGTATACAAAAGAAATAAAAATCATATCATATCTTTTTGAAAATCATAACCTGCAAAAGAGATCATAATATCTTAACATGGAACAAATCGTAGAAGTGAAAATGGGATCACCATAATCATAACATGAAACTTGAAACTTTGTGGCATGCACACATAATCATGGAAAATCATTTCTTGTTAGTCATGACTCATTGCCAAGACTATCTTAGTGGACAAAGTCCCTTTCTGAACCGAGTTCACTCCTCGTTTCAGTCCTGTATCACTGAACCGAAAAAACCTTCCGTTCCAGCCATGTCTATCTCATGAGATATAAAATCATTACCCAATGCATTGGAGGGAGATATAGGTCCCACCCATCTTATAATGAATCCTTTCTTATGTGTGCCACATAATCATAAAACATACATCATCGCATAACACATGTAACAAAAATGGGATTCTTGAAACATCATGACATCATAAATCAATTCATATAAGATAAAGGAATTCATAAACATAATTCCATCACAACATAGTCAAATCAATGTAAAAATATGGATAGAAACAGAACCCTTTATTATCTTAGATGGAAAATAATTTTGATAAAACACTTGAATTGAATTCTTGAGGAAAATATCCTTTCTTATTCAAAATCAATTTCTTTTCACAAAACATCAAGCAATTTTAAAAGAAAGATATTTATTTGAAAATAGTAATGAAATATTTTAGAGGAAGCTTCATGAAAATAAGGTTTTATAAAACAGTAGAAATCTGTTCGTGCCGAATAAGTTAAAAAAAACATTCTTCATACTTTTGTCGGAAAAGTCAAAAAGTACCTCGTACGAAAAACGACAAAAGATTCCTTTCATACGTATTACTAAAAACTCACCGAAGGGTAAAAATGGATTTAAACAATTTTAGGTGGATGGAAATAATATTACATATTGAGTAAACATGGATGTGGATGATAAAATACACCCCAGTAAATACTTACGAATAAACAATCTCGGATAAAAATGAGATTGTAATATTTCCCTTACCTTATGTCCGACTTGCTTTGTAAGTGTCCGAACCTCCTGTATAATGATTTAAATCATGTTATTGACTTATTCCAGAATCATACATATTGATATGATATCATATATGGTCATATTATTAGCTTCTTGTTAGTAATATTTCATTGTTACTTGTTACTCGGGTCTTTATAACTTTTTGTTCTTATGCGTGTTTTGTTGAATAAATTCTTATTCTTATCTTTAGGTTATAGATAATTCATTTCCAGAATGGTATTAGTTTAGTATATACCATATTCATTCATTCAATTCATTTATATAATCATTATGAAATGAAGATCATGTAGAACGAGTCGCATCACATCGTGGAGACGGTATTCCGTACGTACGCACGAGTGATGATATCGTTCCTATGATCGTGGAATTGTATTGGAGTATATATATATATTAATTAAGTATCAATATTACTTAATAATAATAATATATAGTTACTCATTATACCATTATACCCATCCTTGTAAGGTGATGGTGGAAAATAGATTACACCACGGCGTGGAGACGGTATTCCGTACGTACGCACGCACGGTGATTTCATTTTTCCGTAGGATGGATAGAAGGTGAAGTAGGGTTGTTTCATATTTATAATAACATATCAGTATGTAAGTAATACTGATGTTATTACTTTATCATGAAACAACTAAATAAGAAGAAGTTGAAGAAGAAAGAAATTGAAAAGATCGGTAATGGATATTACCTCTTCTTTGGAACGCCTCTTTGAATCCTCCACTTAAGGAACTAAGATTGGTCTTTGGAGAAGACCAGGACCTCTAGGATTATTCTAGTGAAGTGGAGAGGAGAAAATGGCAGGGGTTGGCCGAGCTTGAGTGCTCAAATTGGTGTGAGGAGGAGGGGGAGGAGGTGTCCTTTTATAAGGGAGGAGAGGGGCACCTTAGGAATATCTCAAAATATTATTTTATATTAAAGTCAAAATCGGTTTATAATGGTTCCAAAGGGTCTTATTTCGAAGATAAAGTGGGGATGGGTCGAAATACTATCAACCAATAGGATTTAGACAAGTTTAGGTTATTATTTTAACCTTATCAATTAGATTTAACTCTAAGTTATATAATTTAACTTTTACCGTGTCTTTTTGTTTTCTTTCACTATATGGTTAATACACTTACTATAACATGCCAAAAGAACCCCAAATTGTATATTATTAATAAATATATCCTTATCTAATTCATTTGGCCGAACCTTAGATTTTTAGGAATAAAATAACAATTAATAATATAATATTTGATTTAAAAACTATTTTGTGTCAATTTTGACACTATTTGATATATGATTTTTGTGAAAGTCATAACAGAATTATATGTTCGAACCAAGTTGATTAAATCAACACTAATATATCATAGTAACCTAGAAAATTAGTTTAAGTCATAAAAAGTCTCAAATTACATTCATTTGAGCATTTATAACATCAATTATGTTAATATTTCCTTAAAAGGGTAATTACTGCATCATCGTTGTGTCATAAATAAATTAATTTATTTAAAGTCTAAAAATTATAAATAAAATATCATTATGTAGGAAATCTATTTATCTTTGTAATGAATATTTATAGTCGAATTTATCTTATGTATAACCCCATATTAAAAATGTTTTAGTTATTAAACATTTATTTTAACTATTTTAACTATTCATTAAATAATATAATATTAAATGTCATAATCTAATCCAAGTGGACCTAAATGGTCATATTATATTCATAAGGTTGTTTTTGGTCGAATTACACTTATCCAATAGAATTAGGACATGTGTTAGGGTAATAGTAATATCATATTTACCCTTAGTTACCCTATTTACTATTAACCGTGGTAAAAAAAAAGGTAAAAAGTTACTATTCACCAAAAATTATTTTCATCTCATTGAACCACATTTTACTTACTGACATCAACCGTGTCTCTCGGATTTTTGAAATTCCATTCACAGAAGCGGTAAAATTAAGATTTATGAAGAAATTAATTTTTTTTTTAACTACCACTTAGTAGTTTCACTATTCATCAAAAATTGATGTTTTTCAGAACAATGCCAAAATTTCATCCTAAGCTATATTTCATATTCCGAATTCAAAAATGAAGTCTATTTTACCAAATTCATTTCATAGAATTTTCATTAATTAATTTTATAATTAAATCCCACTGTTAAAACAAATAGCGTGTTTTTAAGAAACAATATCTATCAAAAGATTGACACTTGATTATGTCTGGTTTAAATGTGAAATTACATCCAATGACCAACATTGTATTAAATTGTAAAAATATATTTTAAATATACTTTAAAACCACTCAAATTAATAATTTATCACTATTAATTATTTCGATTAAAAAAGTTGTTTTTAATTATAATTTAGTAATTTTCACTATTCATCAGAATATGAAAGTTATCCGAAAAGTACCAAAATTTCACCTTAGGCTAAATTCGATACTCCGAATCCAAAAATGAAGTTCATTTTGAAAAATAAGATTTACAGAGTTTTAAAAAGTGGTTATTACTATTCATAACGGCTGGTTTTAATAATATTTTAATAGCATATCGTTGTTTAGTGAAACTCGGTATTGCGTATTACACACGCTATCGAGGAAGGTCGTGATTGCGTGTAATGCAAGGCATGTCAAGGATGCGTGTTGTGCAAGCTCCTTTTGGTGTAGCGTACAACACAAGACTTTAATAAAATTAAAAAGATTATTTTTTTTATAAAATCTTGGGCTGTTACAGAAACAGTATGTTATTTAACCATTAGATGGGTGTGTGTGTAAGTGTTGGTATAATACTTATCATAAAAACATCCTGGTATATTAAGGATAATAAATTTATTATGGGATCAAAAAATAATAAGATATTGGTGAGTGAAGAAGGAAAATAAAAGAATGAAACTCGAGAGAAGACATTACTTCTAAATCAGGTAACTCTTTTTTATTTTAGCCGAAGGCTTCCTTGGAAAGGCTTCTGACCAAAGTAAGGTTTATAAGAGTAATAGAGGTATGTGGAAAGATAATATGAGCATATGGTGGAAGATACAAGGGCTTGAGAGGTGTGGGTAAGAAGGTAGAGGAGAGGTCCATTTATAATATGGAGGATAGTCACTTTTGGAAAGTGTTGAAATGTTATGTTATTGGATTTCAGATTTTAATGGTCCCAAAATGATATATTTCGAGGGTAAAGAGATAAGGGTTATAAAATAACCCATAAAATAGGTTCTTGAAATGTTTATTTCTTAGATTTTATCTCATCTTTTCATTTTATTTAAATCGTTCATTAATGAGGTAATCACTGCATCATCATGGTGTCATAAAAAATATATTTATTTAATGTCTAAAAATTATAAAATAAATACCATGATGTAGGAAATATTTTTAGCTTTCCAATTACTATTTTTAGTCTAAGACAACATTTATGTAAACAAAATTAAAACTGTATTACTTAGGATATACAAACCATTGTTATATTTCGTGTCTTTTTTAAAAAATAATGTCATAAATGTCACTATTACACCCATGTGACTCCATGGGCCATCATGTTCGGTAAAAATATTCCCATGGTCCTCCATGACTCAAAAAAAGGATTTTTACACATGTTTTGGTCATTTTATATTATTATGATATTATTTTATTACCCTTAACTACCAGATTACTAATTAATCACAATAAATAAATATAATTACCGTCGTTACTATTCATAATGTCCAAAAAAGAGATAGTCTTAATAAAATAATTTGTAACATATGATTAAAAATATGGAATCCATTTTACCCAATTAAGAATATAGAAATTTTAGTAATTATTTTAAAAATAATTCTTGTTATCAAAACAAATTTCATGTTTTTACGAAATAATATCAATAAAAAGATTGACAATTGTTTATGTCCATTTTCAAAGTGAAAATAATTATAATGTCCACCATTGAATTAAATGGTAATAATATATTCTAATTACACTTTAAAACCATTAAAAAGTAATATCTAACTATATAGATAAATTAGATGAAAATTCAGTTTTGAAGTATAATTTAGTATTTTTCACTGTTCAATAAAAAATGAACATTGTCAGAAAAATAACAAAAATTTATCCAATGTATATTTCAATGTCCCAATTCTAAATAATAAGTTTATTTAGAAAAATATAGCTTATAACATTGTTTAAAGGTAGATTTAAAAATGGTTTTCCATCAGATGGCGGTAAAACAATCTTTTAAAAATATTAGAGTATTCTGTGTTTCAGATTGGATTTATTCTCATTTAAAGACTATAAAATATTATCTAATTCATAAATATAAATAGATATAAAAATCTATTATTAATTAATTAATTTGGATGTTACAGTTTTTTTATCATGCATGTTGTAAATTGGCTTGTGACTGGTCTTTATAGTAGTATAATCAAGACCATCATGTCAATTGTGTTGAAGGAAAATGTATCATCTTACATAGAGACAAAACATCTTAAAATTAAGCATTTTCTTTTTTTAATAGTGTATATATTATTATCAAATATATATTTACTATGTTATTATATTTAAATTCATTTCTTTTTAGTCCATTTTTTAGATGGAATGTGATTTCAGTTATTTACCATCCCATTTTGATTTTTATATTTCCATTTTATTAAAAAGACTGACTATGAACTCATTTACCATTACATAATGGTTGTTCCTATAGATTAATTATATCTTCTACTTTTCTAAACCCTTACTAATAGTTTTACCTCAACCATAATTGTTTCCCCTCGATTCCATGAATAGTACTATTTTTGATATGCATGGATATAATTGCGGAAATAATTTATATCTCAAAAAAACTATTACTTATTTTCTATTTGACAATTTTATATTATAATAATGTATGTATCTAGTTTACTAATACAATTAAACTATTCGGTCATTTAGGATGTCATTCCTTGAATCATATTCGAAATTTTTAAAGAAAACAATTGATCCGATATATTTTGTTCAGGGTCACTACATTTTATCTAAAAAATTCTAGATAAACTATTTTATTCATATAGAATTTATATCAAACTTATTGATCATGATATTATATCTGTCTTTTTATGCGTAGATGATTTTAGTAATAATTTTATTAATAACAGAATTTTCACATAAAAAAATCCATATAAATTATCTCCTAATCGGCTGGGCATTTCTTTAATTAATGACACAAATGGATCATTCTCCACAATGTGTTTTGTGAATGTAACATGTGTATAAATATTTTACATAAATATTTTTTAATATCATATTATCTTTTCTTGTTTTGTGATCTCATATATATTTTTTTATAAAATTCATGTATGTATGAATGAAATATAACATGAACAATTATGAAGTACTATTTAATTTCTCATAGAAAGTCTATAATTGAATCAACATACTCACTGTCACAAAATCGTTAACATGATTCATCTAGAGAATTTATTCTTATATTTTATTTAAAATTATCTTCTACATACTAGTACATCAATTAAATGAATACAAATAGTACACTAAATTTAATAATATTACATCGGTATTTTTTCAAATATTTTTTTTTCTTCTGATTTTTCAATGTTCTAGATGAAACCACATTGTTTGAACAACCATGTATATCTTTCAATTTATCTATCTTGTTAATTAAATTGATATAATAATGTAGATGAATCTATATATCATATATAAAGATGAAAATCACGTATATCAATAAAAATAACTATTATAGTTGTTGTATACACATGTAGATGGAGGTTGGTTATCTCTCTACAATATGAATTTCCCAATGGACCATCAAAATTCCTTAATATTATGGTGGGGGGTTAATAATTAGATTCACATTTCTAAAAATTAATATGAATATAAATTTTATCACCTTAATGTATATTTATCCTCTTCCATTTATTGGGATATATAAATCATACTTATAAAATCTCAACACTTACTCTCTCATCCAACTACCATGATGAATGGAAATAATAAACCTTGTGGTATTTATAAATTTAGGTAGCAATATGGGAAATTTAATGGTTGGATATCTAATTATTATCCCAAGAATCATATATCCACTAATCTAAAAAGTGTTAAAATATATAATTTTATTATAATTAACTCATGAGAATAAATATTTCCATAAACACAATTTTCCAATATCATATAAATGATCTTAATTTATCTTCTAAAATCATCTTCTACCTCTAGGCAGGAGTTGTGAAATTTTATAGAATGTAATCTCACATCATTATTAGAGCTTCATGAATTCCACATATGAAAATTTGATAGCCAATACTTAATCCCCTATAATCATTATACACATAGAAATATTCATGTATCCTATAATATAAATATAGATCTCCAAATTTCATGAAATATTATTTCATAAAATAAACCAGATTGAATTTTTTTACAATACTCACACTTCTTAAAATTTTGGAAATTTAATATCAATAGAACTCACTAATAAAAATTTCAACTTCTACATATGATATTCTGGTCATTTCATGAAATCAATATAATTTATAAAGTTACTGAAAATGTAATCTAGTCAAATTACTCAAACTCTAGATAAAAACAATATTTTATCCATTTTAAACCATTCACTATACATATTAACATGAAAAATATGGTCCTAATTTACGACAATAATTTGTGCACCCACTTATAAATAACATTCAAATAGGATCCCTTAAATTATACTATGAAATATCATGATTGGCCTATATCATTTAATAAAACAACTCATTCCTAATAATTTTGGTCTTTAATTTTCATTTAAATTTGATTCTAATGGAAATTTAATTTTTTTGTCAACATACATTAGGACATTAAATATCTCAATGATTTACATTTATCATGTCTAAAACTCACATCAAATATTTTCAAATAATATATATATATTTTCACCTGAATCATGAAATTGAATTACTGATTTTCCAAATTTAATTTCTAACATAGAATTACAATAATGAATATTGTATATCAATAATGGAATTTCTCTTTTAATATTTTTGTTTCTTATATCTTTAGATTTTTCCCTTCATCTTCCTTTTTAAAATTTACTAATGAAACACTCAATCATATGTTGCCTTCATTTCTTTGAAATAAATTATAATTTCCAATATTCATCTTATTAATACACAGTTATCATAATTACTGTTCCAATGCATTACTATTGAATCTTTTGGTTTTTTACATTAATTTTGGATTATATACTTTTCAGAATGAACATTTCTTCAATTTTATGATTTATTCAATTTTCAAGAATATATACATCTCAATATTCAATGAACAACATTATCTGATAATTTGGACATAGGGAGTAACTGATTTATCACATTAGCCTTCAATTAATTTTTACACATTAGTTTAACATCATCCGAGGCCATCACCTTTAATGGATACTTCTAATGAATCTTCCTTCAGTCGCACATATATTCAATCTTATATGTACATAAAATACTCAAATGATGTAAAAATAATTCGTTCTTTAGATACATTTCCTTTATCATCCACTAAATATATAAAAAAGTATTATTATTTGAAGATATTTTATTATAAGCAATGACCATTTTCCAACAATCAACATTCACTTCCATTTACCTAGGCACTACCTCATTTTCTTCATTAATGTTTAGTTGATGTTTATATAACAATATTTAATACTCTTATAATTGATTTATACATAAATATATACAATTTAATTTTTTTTGGACATTTGGTAAAATTATTTTATTCCACTGAAAGAACTTTTATTACCTCTTATGATTTAACTTATAATCATTTCTGTTATCACTGGATTTTCTAAATATATTTCAACTCTATATTTTAGAGACCGTAAGAGATATTAAATTTTTTATACCTTCTAGTGATTCACCTTCAATTAGTGTAGTTTTGGTTATATTTTTATTCATCACTTTACCAAATAATTATGATGTATCATTCTCTAAAAGGTTATGTTCACCCTAACATCTAATATATTCGCTGACCAAAATTATTCAGGATTCTATTTCTTTTAATGTAATTATGTGTCTTATGGTAAACTTATACCATCAAAAATTAACATAGATCTTCAATATCTATATCTAGGTCTTCAATTACCCTAGATACTATCATCACCATTCTATTGTAACTCTTTAATCGTTCATTTTATTAGGAATTAAATATAATTAATATATAATTTTCTCTTTCAATCATCAACACATTTCCTTTTACATGGGGAATATTTTAAAAATCATATTATTTAATGTATACCATTTGATATAATTATTAATATGAATTATTCCATTATATATCATCAAAATTAATCCACATTCCATCCTTATATAAACTGGAATAAAAATTATATTTTCCAAATAAACCAATAAAAACTTCTTTAATGACCTCTTCTCAATGTGGATATACGATCCACTAATGACCATTTTCCATTCATTTTACCAATTCATAAATTTTCTCGTGTATTTAAATTCAATGAATATACATTGGGTAAACCAATAGACATATTCATCATTCTCTTTGGTGAATATCATTAACATCATTTTAAAATATTTATTGATAATAAATATAATACATTATCATTACCATATGATGGGATCTTCAATGTCTCATGAAATATAATTATTACCAATTTAGTAATGGGTTTTTTAATTTTTGGGACACGCAGTAAATCATAATGTGAAATAAAAAAATGTTCCAAATTTAATAAAAATGAACACCTGAAATAATAATTAAATAGGCCTAATAGAGTTAAAAAGGATACATAATGTGTTATATGTATTTATTAAATGTTGAATAATATAGATTCTAAAAATAAAAATTTAATATATCATAATATAAGTTTTAATATTATAATAAACATATTGTAAAATATTATTTTCATGATGGACTGAATAAATGTTGAGTAATCTACATAGAATGAATTGGGAAGAGTATAAGAAACTGGAAATAATCATTTTATAAACATGATGGGATATTGATCAAAAACTCACTAGGAAGGAAATCATAAAGAAATATATATACCACAAAAATTAATTTTTTAGAAGAATAAAGAACCTATAAGAATATTATTCAAAATATGAATTCTCAAGAGGGGGAGATATATAGGGATATAGAACATTACTCCAACGATGAAATATAATTCCCCTTAACTATATTAATTGATTTATTCTATCTCTACACTAAACACATAAATATTAAATAATCATCCATAATTTTCATTGTTTATATTTTTTTCTTTTTTTCTTCATTAAAATCTGCTTATTATTTAGTCTTTTTCACTATTAATATAATATTTTTCATTTAATTTATTTTCTTGTAATTTGGGTCATCATTCAAAATAAGATTTAGTGTAATGGAAAATTTTGATAGTCACCGTCCATAGGTTTTAGAAGATATAAAATATTTATGATATGTTGTTCTTATTACTATAGAAATACACGAACCCAATATTATGTCAATATGTAAATTTTATATTTTGTTCCGCGGTAAGCATCTATATGACATATAATCCGAACTCTATTAATTATCTTTAATATTATTAATATATCTATTATTTAACATTTATATAGGAAAATAACTTATTTAATTATAATAATTATTATAATCTTAATATTTTAAGATTCATTGTTAATTGATCAATGATGGTCATAATTGAAGTACAAAATTTACCATTTGAATAGATAATTTAAAATACCAACAATGATTAATAATCATTTCAAAGTAGTTTAAATGATTTGGAAAAATAAAGAAAATTATAGTTTTATAAAATAATAAGAGTATATTTTTTATCTTTACAGAAGATTACTTTATTGATTTTTTATGTTGTGGAAAGGGGTAACATAATAATTGCTACTAAAAAATAGGGATTTGGAAAAAAATTCATATCATTTTGAGTGATCTCCGTTAGATTGAATATAAATATTTATAAGTGGGTGTTTTTTATAGATCGAGGCTATAAGATTGAGTATTAGAGAGTTTAGAGATAGGGGGTTAGGAATATACATTATGAATGAACTTGTTTGAGATATTATGTAAAAGGGGTGGAGGGGGTATGTTTCGATAAAGTAGTTGGAGGGGGTATTATTATGTAAATTATCAATTATTATAATTTTTCCCTAATACAGTGAATAATATTTATTATTAGGGAATTTATAAGCTTTTACAACATAATCCATGCATTTTTCACAATTACTGTGAACCAAAACTATTTTAATGCATGGAAAATATTTCTTAAATTTAGAGAATGAAATATATTATTTTAAATTAATAAAATATTTCTTAGGCTCTGATAATAAATTTATATTTTTTTTAATATTGATCGTTATTTTAAAATAAATATTAAGAAATAAAAAATATGTTATATATTATTGAGTCAAATTTTAATCATACTATGGTTAAAAAACCCATGTTATATTTGAAAACTAAATTTTTCACTGTTCACATAATATTATACATTTTTTATGAACAAAACACAACTCTATGAAAATTTCTGTTTGATCATTTCAAAAATTATATTAATATTATCAATATAAATTTAAAAATTATGAAAAATTAATATTTTTTAATAATAATTAAATTTAAAATTTTATAATATAAGTAAAAATATATCATACTACATTGTATATGTATTTTTGAAATAAGATATATAACCGATTTAATAATTTATTAGTATTTTAATATTTCTATATTACAATTATAATTATTTTTAATGTTAATTATTACGAATTATACTACACTAGACTATCTTGTTATTAATTAAAAGGACATTCACATTCTAGTAGTCATATAATTATTACACTTCCATTATAAACCTCTTACCTTAGTAATTATTTTGGAACTCAAAATTATGTAATTTTTTTTACATTTCAGTTGAAAAAGTCCAATAGTGAATCTAATATTTTAATCATCTTTTATTGTACCATTCATGTTTGTGATATATTTGGGGGACTAGAATCATTGATATTTTAAAATAATACTAAATATAATTATTTTTATTATTTTCATATTCTCCTATATAATGTTTTTATGGATTTAATTCATCATATATAATTATAATTCTATCATTATGAAATAAAATATTTTATTTTTTTATTATTAGATGATTTTTATTTATAATTAAATATGATACACATAAATATATTGTGATTTTAAAATTTCATATGGATAATTATACATTCTTATAGTAATGGAATTTCATATTTTATTAAAGTAATTGATGTATTAGTGTGTTAATAAGGTGGTTATAAATGAAATATAAATTCTAAAATTAATTATGTATGATTATTTAGAGCAATTTATTTTTATAGTGACTATGGGATTTTTATATTGATGGTTTGCTGTATTTTTCAAAAAAAATATCACCAATTTTATAGCATGTCCTTATGGAATAAAATTTCCAAATAAGTATTCGATGGTAGAGGATATTGTAATTGTTTTTGATTAAATAATATGTTTATATGTAAAAAATATCAATTTTTGTGATAAAAATTATATTAAATAATTTCTATGAACTATTAGAAGTGTTTAGTTGTGTTTCAATGTCACATAACTCGTAATATGGATGTTCTTATTATGATTTTGTTAAAATATAGTTATATCAAATTTAAATCATATCGCATGAAATAATAATAAGAACCACGAAACATTCATTATAATTCTTCCCATAAATAAATGATTGAAATCCAAATAGTTATACTAAACCATTTCTTGATTCATATTCTTGTATCACTCTCTATGGGTCATGCACACTCACATAGTTAGTCACATTAGCACTGTGCTAAATAACATTGGTTTTATCAATAGAGGAATGTGGTTTGAATAAAAAAAATACGATTTAAATAAATTTTATCTTTTGTAGAAAATTACATTCAGTTTTAAGATTATTATCGGTCAAATAATCATTGTTAGATATCTTATTACTTCATCCTAAACATATTATCAAATTGAGGTATTTTTTTGAATCTAGGAATATCATATCAAATTATGTGGATATAAACTATTCATATCGTATTGACAATATTATGTGAACTAAAATGGGTTTTTTAAATAATTATTAATTATCTAAAATCATTGTTAAATTTTTATACATGGGTTTCAAATAATTATTCTTTTTTAAATAATAATAATTTGTAATTTTTTTGGTATTAGTATTATATAATTAAATAGTTTGTGTTTTACTAAAATGTGTTGACATGATTTATAATGAATAATATAATGATTTATTATTCATTCAATGTTTTTTCCATTGGATTATATAAAAATGATTTATATGTAATAAATAAATTTGACATAATTTTATTATAAAATATTTTGTTTTTGAAATTATATTTGAAAATTTGTTTTCCCTTTTTATAAACATTTTATTATGTTTCTATTTATATATTTTTTATTACTATTCTAAAAATTAATAGATATGTTACTCATATTGTGTGAATTAATATAACTAGGTCAATAAGGATAAATTTTATTCTCATTGCCTTTATTAGAAATGTCAATCTGAGGGGTTCATGGATATAAAATATCATTATCTATATATTTTAATTTATAGGTATTTGATTCATCATAATATGAATTAAATTGAATGATATTTTATTTTATATAATTGTATTATTAATTATATGAAGAAATGAAAAGATTATATTTCATTTAAAATTTTATTATTTTTAATCCATTATATCTTATTTTTTGGTGGTCAATGCTTATGATTTGAGAGTATTTTAGTTGAATAATATTCCTTGAATTTTTATTTCTTTTATTCTATTGAAAATTAAAAATGATGGTTTTCTTTTAAATTATAATTTACATATTTTTAATTTCACCAGGGGTTTAGTTCCATTGTTTTGACAAAATATTTATACTACAGTTTTATGTGAATTTATTTAACATAATTAGTTATTATTACACAGTCATGGGTTTTTTTAGGTCTTGTAGAAATACTATAATTTTTATACTCACCTCCAATATGTGAACATCAATAGAACTTCAATTTCCATTGGGAATGGTAAATTTAATAGAATTATTTGTTCCTTACTAGTTTTATGTCATATATAACTAATAGAGATATATATATATAGATATTAGTGGATTGTAAATGGGTTAATTTATTATTAGTGTATCATCATTTCATTTTTTACCTATATTATTTTTATTAAAAAATAATTTTTGGGTATGAACATTTAGCTATTATGTTTTAATAAAAATTGTTTTCATTTATCAGTTATTAATGGATTATATATTTTTAGACTAAATAATACTCTAATGGTTTACCATTATACCACAATACTTTTATCTAGTATTATAGTGATTATAGAGTTTCATTAAGGCCCCTTAGTGATCTGATTAGGGATGTGGGATTTGAGTCCCTAGTTCAGGTCATTGAGAATTGATATAAGAGTTATTTAATGACATAATATTTTTATTATAAGTTTTATAATAATGTTTTGGGACTTGAAACATACCCAACAAATTTATAAGTGACATTATTTAGGTGAAATTTGAGTTGCGCAAATATCTATATAGAATAAGGGTTGTTGAAAATATTTTATTAGTTATACCAATATTCATCACATGATTGGTCAAAATGAACAAATATAAATTAAATAATCTATATATGGTATATATTTATATCTTGAAAATGATATGAATTTTTTTTTAAAAATATTCATTTCTAGTATCCAATGAGTATTTATTTCTAAATGTTTTTTAAAATTTTATGGAAAAAATATTTTTGTGATTTTTTTATTTTATAAATTTTTTGTTTTAGATGAATGTAAGATTTATGGATACATAAATGTATTATAGGATACATTTATGGGTAATATTTCTGATGTATATTATTTTATATTTATTATAATGAAGAATACTCACAGTGTAACTAGAAAACAAATTGGTGGTGGATTGCAGTATGATCATTTGAATAGGTTTACCCATATTCATCATTACTAGAAACACCCAACAGTTCCCACACCCATAAATATGTAAATAATTTCTTTCCAAATAGAGGTTTGGATTAGGGTTTATTGACCCAATTATTTTTATAAACTCACACTGGTCAATAAGATGGTAGGTTGGGCTTATCACACCATTATATGATAATTTTTACCTACATCAAAAATCTCTTATAGACGTATGATATTTCTGAGAATATATTCTTAATTTTTTCATGAAACCTATTAACATAAATAGAAGATCAATTTTTTAATCCATTCATGTGTAATAGGGTGTCTAATGATGAGTATATTTTTATGTATATGAGTTTCTTCATCCATTTCAAATTAATGGGTAGTTTCTTATGTTTTGAATCTATATATTGAATAACCATGGAAATTACATCCATCCATGGGTTGATTAACATATCAAGGATGGGATTGAACCATTATGTGGTATAATATGTATCATTTTTATAATAGGATTCAAAACACATGTATTTTGTTGAAATCGTGTTGTTTAACATAATATAGAAGTGAAATATATGGGGGAAATTTTAAACTGCATATCATGGCCAAGCCTTATGATAGAATTTGAGATTTCCAATTTATGATAGAAATCATATTTGTCGATGTTCACTTACAACAGTAAGACATAACCTAAGGTAGATTCCCTTTTATTGTGTAGTCAAATAACCCCAGTGAATGGGTCATATACCTAGGTTTCCCTTATTAGGGAATATTCATGATGTGAATGATTAGATCATTGAAAATATGTAATCCCACATTAGTTATAATGACATTGATAAATTAGGGGTAACAAATTATTAGTCTCAATACATATAATTTTGTGACATATGTATTAGGGTGGTTTATGTGGTATTTTTTATATGTATTCCAGGACATAGGAAGGGGTCCTATATGTCATAGTTAGTGAATGAATTAGAGTAATCATAGTTCAGTATGATACAATATACACTGATGATGAGGTAGGGATATGATCCCATATGAGAGTTTGGGTCCCTGGGGTTTGAGTGTCAGGGACATCAAGTGACATCTACTGATTTGGATTCCAATTTTATCTTAGTCCTTAGGATTTTTTCAACGTATCCTGTTTATGAAAATAAAAATAGTTCTCATAGTTCAATTAGTGTAATTATTGAATATTTCTACTATGAATGATTATCATTTCCTAAGATGACTTCCCAAATTTTCCTAATTGTTTGCAAGATATTTTTGGAGTGTTTGTATGACCCAAATAATTATTTATAGCCACGAAATGGTTTCAAATAATATATTCACAATAGAAATCGTATTAACTAGTTGTCTTGTTTTAAAGGCATCTCCTATTCCAGATTAATTATTCAGAGGATGTCACATGATATATTATGACATGTATTGAGGGTGTATAAAGTTCAAGGATGATATGTATAGTTCTTGTTGAAAGACCTAGATGGAATTTCCAAATGTCATCACAAGACATTGAGGAGTTGTTTCAAGGGATTTTCAAGTCCTACATGTCCTGTCTGGAGGACTTTGCAAAACCTGAATGATATATCTAGAGGCTGTCATAAGACCCTGGTGGCATGACCTAATGCTACTACATGACTTGAGAGACATGTCATGTTACTTACACATGACATAATTTAGATTTCCATGGGATAGTGGATAATTCAAAAAGAATTTCGACAAGTGTCTGAGGACATGGAAAAAATGTCATGGTGTTATAGCATGATCTATGTCACCCAAGCGATGAAATTGAAGATTAGTGTATATTTTTTCGATAAATTATCCCATCATTTTAACTATTTATTTAATATCTTCCTTAGAAATTTTAAATTTTTATGTTACATGTATCCCGGACAACATGTGGGACCTCTTTTACATAATATGGATTACACGCTAGAAGACCTCCATGTGATCAATAGAGTGATCATGTGAATAAAATATTATTGTTTAATGATCAATTAGGTCATTCCAATAATTCTTCAACTTTTATGTGTGTTGTAATCTACAGACCTACCACTCCAAAAAGCCCTCTCTTGCAATCCCAAGTGGCATTCACACATGGTGTGCATTTTCTAATGAGGGGTATGGATTTATTATCCTCACCACAATATTTGTACGAATCATGTAATGAAATTTATCTCTTAAATATTATATAGAGTCTATGGATTCATTTTTGTGCCATGCGCTTTGAATTATCTTTCCATGGGAGATATATGTTTCCACATGATGATAGTGCCAGGAGAATGTTCTTCCATTTAGATTTTGACAAATACCCCATTAAATAAAATATATTTCTTATAAAATTTTAGACATGTGAAAGATATATCATATGGATATTTTGACATGTCTATAAGTATTTAATAAATCTTAATTCCTTTGGGAATTCTTTTCCATGATCCTAGATGAATATCTGGGTTGTTCGTGACACTAAAGACACATTTCAAGGGGGGCTCAGTGAGATTAGGTTGACATGTCTGGAGTCCTCACAAAAATGAGGGCTTTTCAGGGGTGAATTCTTACACACTATTAATAACATGAGGTGAATAATACTCCTTCATGATAATATCATTGTGTCATCCCTTCATAAGAATCATACTCATATTTTCTTTTTCTTAATTTATTACATATTTAAGAAGGACATGATATCTCATGACATAATTCATGTTTCTTTAGGAACAATAAATCTCATTATATATAATTGGTAATTTGGTTAACAACATATCTAAAAATGACACATGACATTCCCAAAAATAACCCTTATTCATGTATTTGGAGTCATAGGGTAATTATATACTTGAATTTTCATGTCTTTCGTCCATCACATGATGAAGGAAACACATCGACAATTAGTTACAGGATAAGGTGGACCTTCTACATTGAAATTTGTGATGTCATTTGAATCACATGACCACATTGAATAAAGTTAAACATAAAAATTTCTCACATATTTCTTCCATATTTTTTCACATTTATATTATGTATAGTTTTATGATATTTTCATGTTTCCATTGGCTGATAGGACTTCTGACTAGAAGATCTCTTCTAACAGCCTTCGAAAGCACATTAGTGATTGTGACAAAACCCTTACAAGAACAAAGAGACTAGTTAAAAGGTAATAAACATGATCAAAATAAGATCACACACATTTCATATTTATTCTAAATAACCTTGCAAGGGTAATGATATCGCATGTCCTTGTAATGGTCACTCTATCTACATTATCTAATTAACATCTCATCGTTTTTCCTATGGTGCAAATAATACCCATTAATTGGGTATTTATTTCTTTATAGAAAAGTTGATTCACAGTTTCAATGTGTAAATAAATGACCCCCATAAGTGAAACATCTTTGGGGAGAAGTAAATGGTTATGAGGGATGATAATTCACACATGAGTCTCTAGAGATACCACTAATTAATTTCACATGAGACATTTGGTCTCTCGAGGGAAGTTTTGAATTCCATGGGTGCTCTACCAATACAGATTTTAGTGTGCACAATTAATAAGTTAAACTAAATATCTAAAGACCTTGTGATTATATAAATTATGGCATTATTTCAAAATACCACTATGTAAGTAATGTTTTGCAAGGCTGCTTCCCGAGAACTATTTTGTGGCATCTTATAACATGCTCATCCTACTAGACATAATTGTCCAAGAATCTCTTCAAACCAATCCAATGTAAAATTTTAATAATTTATTTTTATTTTACCAAGGGCCTTAGATATATGGATGTATTATTGATTTCAAATGACCTCTGGGTTTGGTCACCTGATTATTCAATCATTATGAATTTTTCATTACTATATTAGGGTCTCGCGATCACAAGTTTTATGTCGGGTCTTGCAGTAGATAAATTCCTCATCGGTCAAGTGACACATGATATTTACATGGGTTACGTGGTTTTTGAGACCTATTTCAAGTCATGCAGTCATGAATCCCTTCATGTTTCATAAACTTTTTCTGAATTTTACTATGTCATGCATCTCTTATGATTTTATTTATCACATATAAAATATATTAACTAGTTTCATACTGATGGATTCTAATTCACGGGAATATTCTAATGTATCCATCCATAAGGCTATGATTTTTTGGAATCGATATGAGATCCCAATGTACTACATGTCTTCTCACAAGAAGGAATTAAAGGTGCCTCTCCAACATGGAATTCAAAGCTATCTTCTATGACGTAGGATTCACATGATAAGTTTTACCATATTTAATTATTTTTTCATTCCTTTTATTGAATGCAATAGTCCATAAAAATGGTTATCATATTCCCATGATTTAATTTAGATGAAAATTCCTTATGTTAGTCAACAGGTCGAATCATTTTCTTAAGGGTTTCCTTAAATGATGGAGAACTCCAATTAAGGTCATGATGGTAATGATTTTTCCAACCAACAAATTGGTCACTGTTATTTGAGATTATTTTCCACATCCACGAATAATCTATGATGAGGCTAGTGCTTGAAATGGGACATGTTACCTATTGGAAATTTTATTCATGAATGTGAATAGTGGTTTTGTGTACGATTGAGCTTCCCAAAATTTTCTAACCACCTACACCATATCCAAAATTACGAGTCTCAAAGATTTTCTATGTTTATTTTCCATTGACAATCAAATAATTTTAAATATTTAATTATCCATTGGTTACCTTGTAATAATTTATTCCACTAGTCTCATTTTTACGTATGAACAATCCATTGGAATATATATTTACTGGGTATAATATATCACATTTGTAGGTGTATGAAGAGTAATTTCCTACTATAGACTTATGGGATCACACTATGAAATATATAGTATTTTAAAGTTACTTGATTATGATTATGAAAGTGATGATATGGTAGGAGATTTTGATATGATCAATCATTTCATTTATGTATTAAATCACAATCTTTACCTACCACAACGAAACATGGATGACAATTTCACAACCTCAATGGTGTTGTCACCATTATGTTTGTGATAGTGATGGATCTTAATTTATTTACATGAGGATAGGAAGTATACTCTACGGAGTAGAGGTTGATTTTATAATTATACCCTAGCCTCAGTTTGGTGGGTTTCATGACCATGTTCTTGAATATATTTCCTTTCTTGTCTTGTGATGCATGCTTGATAATCCTAATTTGTACACTAGTGATGGTAGCTAGAATAGAAGAGGAGTGGCCTCTTAGTTTAGTTATATAAAATATGGATCACATGAACCAGCTTAGAAGAAATATCCAAAATGTAAATATTTGATATAGTGTTGGATTTCCTTTATAATTCACATTTAGCATGATCAGATAGAATTTTTCTATTATAATGACCAAAACACAACAAGGATCCTCCATGCCTCATTTCATCCATACCTGAAAAAAATTAATATGGGTAATTCATAAATCTAGTCCCTAATAAAGTTTCTATCATGATGATCCATTATATGCATTTCATCATTATTACATATCTAGTTCCAACCATAAAAATTATGGATAATTGTGGTGTATCTCTTCATGAATGGTCATAAAAATCTCTTTTTAGGAAGGAATTCTCATAGACCCAGTTCAGAATTTGGTTATTTATGAAACATATACCTCTTATCGATTTTCTAAAAAGTTTATTTCATTTCAAATGCTTTCTCACCTCCCTAATTCTAGTGTTTGGGGAGAAATACATCTCATTATTATCTTGAAATTTTTAGAAAATATTGACGTGTAATGACAAAAACATAGTGATTATACATCAACCTATTGGATACCCTAATTTCTTATATTATGATAACAAAATTCATAGATGTATTACTATCTAGTTAGTGTGCTTAATACAGCAGTTCATTCGGTAGATGGATATGTTCTTCACTGACACCATTTTCAGTAGAAATAATAGAGTTGATCCATGATTATGGTGATCCTTGAAGGAAAATTATTTGTCCTAGAAACAATAATCTCATTATAAGGGTATATTTTTTAGAGTTTGGACCATAAATACAGGTGATGGAAGATTCACGAATTAAAAAAAGGGAACATGAAAAATCCTATCATTCTTCTTCGTCAGCTCAGACAATTGGACCACATTCTAAAGTAACTACCCCAGTAGTTACAAGGGATAAATCATGACATAGAATAAAATGGGACTATATCAATTCCTTGATTAATTAGACAGCCATTGAATCATTTCTTGAAAAAGATAAATGACATAGGTATCTCTTTCAAAAGAGAAGTTCCCATGTTTACTATTTTGAAGCCATGACAACTTGTGTATAGTTTGACAACATGTGATTTGGATCTGAGAAACTATTTAGTTTATGGTATCAATGATAGGATGATACTAATTATTGATGGAAGTTAGAAATTTAGTTCTTCAGAATCCTTACATAGGTGGAGGGTGTGATGTTTTCTTCTCCCTTTTTGGATAGTGAGTAAGATCTATCATGATAGACTTTATATATGATATAAGTACCCTAAAATTTGGATTCCATATTTGGTGGTTACATTTTTTTGTATCATTGGGGTTTTGAGGGCCAGTAACAGTTCTCCTAGAAGAAATAATAGTGCAATAAGTATTTATTGATGGCTCATGATGTTCTATTCTAATGAATATCAGTGTTGTGTTGTGTTTCTAACCTTTTCTCAAAGAGAAATGAAAATCATCCAACAAAATTTTTTATTTCTCAATATATGATATTTTTATATATATATCTATTAATACAATGGAAAATTAGAATTCTATAGGAAATACATCCTCATTTATGTAACCCAGTGAATTTGGATTTGCATTTATATCAATATATGGGATTGTATAGTATGCCCATAAAGAAAGAAGGATCTTTTCCATCCATGAAATAATATTCATATTTACTATATTATGGATTTTATATCATAGAGTCTTATTAAATGACTCTATTTTTCATTATACACTATACGATAGTGGGATGAATGGTTGGACATGATATTGTAGTATTACTACAATTTCATCAACCCAATGGAAAACATGATGGTTCCAATTTCTATCAATATCATGTGAGGAACCCTCAGAATGGTTATTATATTATAATTCATTAATATGTTGATATTATTCCACACTAAATACATAATTGGTGTTTCTTAATTCCATCTTGAAAACAAGTTGGTAGCAGTTACGGTATGCATAAACTTATTTTCCATAGAAGTGGGATATGGAACCACACCATAAATTCAGTTTACATCAAATGGAAAAAAATATTTACATATATATTAAAAGGTTGGTGTTTTATTGATGAATTATTCATTAAACTAGAATTCATTTCATTTTTTTGGTGAACTCCAAAATTTATTTTATTATAGTTTTCATGAAGTATCCAAGCCTCTAGATTTGGAAGGATAGATCTTTCCAAAATTATGATCATTGCACGAGTTGATATGAAATTATTTGAAAATGGAAATAAAATCCCTTTCTAACAAGAATCTAAGGTGTATTCCATCATACCCTCAATTTTAGAGGGATTATTACATATTTGGACCCTCTAAAAGGGTATAGTATTTGGCCCAGTGATGAATTTGTTCCCTTTAGACATGATTTGTAGGGACAGTATCATTGAAGTGATAATAACTAATGGAATCCATCAATATAGGGTTGGCCATTAGTTCCCTATTTTCTATAGTGGTGTTGATCTAATTTATTTCATTAATTTCACAAATGATTATTGATGAGAACATTATTCGAGGCATGATGTGGAATATTTTCTACATCCTAATCAAGGGTGGATTGTATAATGGATACATTTGGGCTATAATTTTGTGATTGGGGGACATGGTGAAATGTATTTTCAAAAGGGAACTCTACCATGATTCCTATGATAGAGCCAGTGAAAGTGGAAAATTAATCATTTTTAGGGAATATTCACAACATTTATTCATTATCACTAGCATTGACTAATCATTCATGTTTATGTAGGCCATGTCCTGTTTTAGGGAAACATCCAATCCAGTGGTGTGGTCTTGGTATTCTACCTGATTATTAGTGCATCCTTTGATGATTGAGAAAATAAATATAAAATATTCTTTTCATGGAGAATCAAATAGAAAGAGATTGTGAAACTCGTTGATCTTTGGTTTTTCTGATGTTTTTCCTGTTAAACAGTTATAAGAACCCTCAAAATATATCTCTAATGTTATAGGGGTGTCATTTACATAGAATACCACTTCACCTGGTTGTTCAGTTTCCACTAAATCTTTTTCAGAGGTGAGATATGAGTTAGGGAAATAAGTTATTCCTTTTCCATTGACAACCATTTGGGAAAAAAACTGGATGACATATTGTTACTAAATGACCACCCAATGACCCAAATTCCTGATCAACATGGGATGAAGAGGATGTAATTTAGTAGATCACTATAAGGGACCAATTAGATCTCATAGTATTATATGTAATGCATCATGTTTTACTATAAAATATGAGCATGATGCATTTCCTAACAGAAAATGAATACTGGTTCTCAGTTCCAGGCATCATTCGGTTTAAGGTAGAATATATTGTAATCATAACATGCTACATTTTTCTATGTGAGGTGAGAACTAAGTTATCGTTCCATGTTTTCCACATATTAGATGTGTGAATTTAATTAAAACAATAATATTTTAAAATAACAAAATAATATTTCGATGAAGAAGGACTCATAATATTTATTTTATATTTCACGGCATGAAACACATAGTTTTCTTTTTTTATATGCAAACCATAGATTTTTATCTTTTGTGGCATGTTAAATATGAAAAATCGAACCTAAATGACTCATGTTATATATATTATTGTTATTACAAAGCCGTAAAATCAGGTAATTTGAATATTATTAACAAAATTATGATATATATATTTATATGTTTCACTAAATATAATATATCGATTAATTTTTATTAAAAAAATATTCAATTCTTAATAATGTGATTTTATTATAGAAAAATATGTTCTCATATAAAATGATCTTTAATTCCTTTCATGAAAAAATAATATAATACATTTTTTAGAACATTTATAAAATAAATTTAATAAAATAAGCTTAATTTTTTGAATCATAATATCAAAATTTTCATTCATTTTTCTTTTTTTATTTTTATAAAAATATTTATTTTTTGATGAATTGTAATTAATACAAATATTTATAAAAAAATAATTTAAATCATTAAATAAATTTAAATTTATCAATATTATTTGAATATTTTTTATTTTAACCTTATTAATATTTTTATATTTAATAAAACTATCTAATTTTAAATAAACATTATTTAGGTTTTTCATATACATTAGTTTTTTCTTTAAAAATGGGATTCTCTAAAAACTATTTTCAAATGCATAATGTTTCTCTATTATGATTCCTTAAATAATAACTATAGGGAAATTTTTTAATATAAATTTATATAATATATATATATATTTATTTATTTCTTTTCACGTATTGATTATTATTAGTCAATTGGTTAATATAGAATCATCTTTTTCTAAAAAATAGTCTTTTTAAAAACCCAGAATCTCCACACATCTGAGAAATTAATATTAAATAAAAAATTTACACTTATAGGAATATAATATTTAATTGTGAACTCCATATATATAATAATAATAATATTTAATTACTAATAATTCTATCTTATATTTATTACCAAAGGGAATAGTGGAAACAATTATATTTAACTAAAACTATTAAGGTGAGAAATTATTTTCCAAGGGATTAAACTATAAACGAAATTGGAAACTGTCCTTGATAGTCTTCCAAAAATGATATAATGTAAATATGTTTACCCTTATTACCTTATTATATAATTTATGATTTTTGGGACACTATTATTTTACTTTTACCCATATAATATGTTAATTAAAGAAAAAGGCAAAAACAAATCATTTTTCTTTTTGATTTCTATAATGTATTAGGATAGGGAAAAACCAACCATTGATTTAATTTATAAATTTTATTTTAAAAGAAAAATGTAAACTTTTTATCATATTAATTTATTTTTTTGTTTTAGAGATGATATATTGAAATTAAATCATTACGAAATTCTAATGCATAGATTATTTAGTCAATAATTCAATAAAATAATTGATACAAAAAACAATAAAAGTGAATTCAAAAAAATGAATTATTGTGTTCAATTTCTAGAATAATATAACAATATATTAAATTGTGTACAAAATATATATAATTTATGATATTGTACTTATATGTTTCAAATTCATGTTATATTACTAATGTAATAATTGAGATAAATGAAATTTTAAAATAATTGAAATTATAAAATTAATTTACAGTAAATAAATACACAACATTAAAAGAAGTTTTTTCTATGAATTAATTTATATTACTTCTGTTCCATTAATGGGAAATATTTATTTCATAGTTTACATATACACTCATATATAGAAAAAACTTTGCTGGCACGGTTATAGTTAAAACAGTGTTTTTGTGTGTTTCAGGTGCTTTTGTGATAATTAATTTCCAACAGACATTGGAATATTATTTATATTTATTGTGTAATATTTAAAATAATTATATCAAAATTTTATATAAATATCTATTTTATTTTCAAATTTAGTTGGAATAACATTGGTTACAAAACTAGGTACAATAATAAAAACAGAAACTGAAAAAAATTTAGGAGATTGGCAGTTAAAGAAAATAATAATTAAAACATGTAATTAATTAGGTGGTGGATTTTATCAAACATATAAAACCTTAATATAATTATTTATCAATTTTTGGAAAAATAATGTAATTATGTCCTCCCAATAGTGAATACATTTGAGTGTTTACAAGAATTGCACTCTAGATCAAATATAAAATGGAAATCACTCGTCTCAATTCATCACACCTATGACGAAATTTGGATCCTCCATACTCTCTCAAAATAAATTAAAAATTTCCCAAAACACATCCTATAATACTTATTTTGGGAAAAATACTTGTTTTTTTATCCAACCTAATAAGGATACCTAAAGAATAGTTAATATTCTTTTAAAATATGTTTTTTTTGTTTCTTTATCCAGCCACTATAATTCTTCAATACAAGGATTATGTAATAACCTAAGTGTAATAAATATAGTGAGATTACATGTGTTATTTTTAATACCTAATCCCACATACTCATACACCAAATTTGTTATGAAGTCATCATTTGTGTGTATGGTAGGCTACTCCCTCACAAACCGAAGTCATTCATTTTTCCATTAAGAACAATAAAGGATGTGAATAATGATGGAAATAATGATTTGAAATTATATTTATGATATCTATGATGATTTTATTCTTTTTTTTATTTTTATATAAATCATACATACCATGTTTCCTTTTTTGAGAATATGATAACATCATTTTCTTTATTTCGGACTACTACCTCCAAAGCATTGTGATTCATTCATTCTTTAAAATGAATATATTATGGATAGGTTAAATAAATATAGTTGATATATATAAAATTAATATGATACTATAATTATAATATATATATATATATAATTTTCTTTTCCTTCAATTAATATGATTAGAAGATGGAAAAAATATTCATGTGTACATACAACCTACAATCTCTATGAACCATATATTTCATTTCCTATAAAGAAATTTTATGTGTAACATTAAATAAATATTATATTATTATATTTATCTTTATATATGATATTTATTTCATTTTTTACATTCTAGATATTATGAAACTATTATTGAGGTATGTGGACCAAAAATTTGCAAGTCAAAAAAATATGGAATACAATACAGTTATTCCAAAAACAATCATTTAATAAAATATTGTTAATAAACCGGTAATAAAGAATAATAATAAAGTATTATATCGTTCAATATATATATTTATAGTTTTGTAATATATGTATAATAAATTTATTCTTCTGATGTATGAGGTTTTAATGACTATGATGGATGTGAGGATTTATGGTAAGGGTTTTTTCTATCTTACATTTATTTCAGTGAGATAAGTGACACATTCTTATCTTCTTTTTTTGTGTAGTGTATATAATACACATGAATTTATTTAAATTTTATTATAATTATATTTATTTTTATTTATATACACATTTTAGGATACATCGTTCAAGGGGTCTACGATTTTAATGTTACCAAAGTGATAAGTTATTTTTTTTTTCAATTTTTCTCCTATGATATTTTTGTTTTTTTATTCACCAATCTTCATTTATAATGTTTATATATAAGACCATGAATATACTAATTTTAATAATTTTATTTTTTTGATCAAATTTTAATCTCTTATGGTGATGATAATTAAATGTTACCACTGTGCGGTGATTTTCATGTTAAAATATTACCATTTATTTGGATTATATTTGATTTAGTCTCCAATGTTGAAATATTATGATATATGTGTATGGAATTATCTTGAAATTCATTATCACATATTTATGACTAGAGAATAAATTTCTTTCCTTCATTATGAACTCCTTATATACTCATGATTTCAAATTAATATTTTAATGGGTATTTATCTTTTCACTGAAAATGTCTTTATCTACCATAAGATTGTATTCAAAAAATCGTTAAAAAAATTAAATTGTATTTTCAAAGATAGAAAGGTATTTTTAATTCTAGTTTTTTTAATTGAATTAAAAATATACTTTATAAAATTTATATGTTATTTAAAAAAAATATTTTAAAAAATGTTAGTTTTTTAACAGTGAATTTTAAAGTGAAAACGACATTTTCCTCAAAATTTCAATTAGGATATTATATTAATATTTCCAATAATATTTTTCAAATATTACATTTTTTACCTATTCCTAAATGGGGAAATTTTTTAGTGACACCATCCTTATTATTTATTTGGATGGATGTATACCACATAAAATATATTCTTAGGGAACCTGTTTATTTTCAAGGGATAACCATGTTTCAATTATATTATTATGGATACTATTTCACTTCCAAGGGAAAATCATGTCTGAATGAGATTGTTATAAAACCCATTTTATTTCCACAGGTCAATTTTTTTTAAAAGATAATGATATGAAACCCATTTAATTATTTCTGTATTATGATTTTTATGATTATACCGTTTTATTCATGATATGGTAATTTTATTTTATATGAAAGGGGTTATCCTATTAAATTATATATGAAGAGATGAGGCCCATTACAACTCATGGGTGAGACCAATAAAGGTTATTTTATGGTTTTTTACCTATTATATCTCAAGGAAAAATGGTGAGCTGATATAGGTTATAGGAAATAGGATCCCCAATATAAATCTCTATTGAATTGGATAGTGATTATATTAGTAGAATTTCATATATTTATTCTTGTTAAAAGGGTTTTGAATTTTTTATCAAATATAATGCTCCATGTTACCAAAAAAGTTTTTAGTTTCTTTTTATGGGATTATTATGTTTATCATGATCATTATTTTTATCACATGGATCATTATTATGGATTTTAATTACACTTTACATTTATATGTTCTCATATTTGATGAACAATGTATTTATGGGTTTAAGTTATTTTTTTATTCTCTATTGTACTCTAATTATGTCATGAAATCCTTATGAAATTATTATTCTCATTTATAAACTGAAATTTATAATTATTATCTTTCACATCACTAAACATTTTAGATCACCCATCATATGTTTCCTTTTCCAAAGATTATATATAAATATTTTGAATGAGTATTGTCTGAAATAGATTTCATAAAAACGATTTTGATATAATAATTTGAAAAATAAAAGCTGGATTTATTTGGAAAAAATACCATTCAATTCCATGAGAATTATTTAAGTAGGATTTTGTATTAATTCACATTAACCTTATTCCTAAATTTTCTTTGAGGTTGTACGTAATCAATTTATTCATCATGATTTTTTCAAATTAGTATGAAATGAGTTTGGGTAATATTTATTGGAATCGATGATAAAAATATAATTTCTGGGAGATAAAAAATGAATTCAATAGTTTGGATTCGTGGCTATTATATTTTTTGTAATATTTCGGTTTAGATATCATAGGATATTTGGATGTTTTCAAGTGAGTAATCTGTTAAAATTATTTTACACCATAATATGTCTATAATATTATGGTTTATCATAATTTCAATGTTATAGACACTCCATTTAAGGGATTTAAGTTGTAAAATTTTGTAGTTATTACTATCATTTTGTGATACATTTTATTGGGTCGGTGTATTTGTATCACGAAGGATCAATATGATTTTATATTTTATAGAGGAATTCGTTTTTTAAATTTTAAAGGTAAAATAGGGAAACCTAAAATCATGTTGACAACTATGTCACATCATAAAAGGCTATATGGCTTGATCCCACAATATAATTGTGAAAAGGTCATAGTTCCTACCATTGGCGGATGTGACTTCATGGTTAAAATGAAAATTTTATATGTAAATATTACATATATTTCAGAAACATATTGCATTTTATTTTAAAAAAATTGTTTGATGTATCTTAGAATGGTATTTTATCAAATAAATCGAATCCTTGGTATTCAGAGATGGTTAGGAAATTATAATAATATTTAGGGATAAATATTTCAGAAAATATTTTTAATTATTTTTTTGTATTACTATTTTATTTTTATTACTAATGATTCATATAGATGTTTATTAATTCTGTGAATTATATTACCAAGCACTAATTGTTTTGGTTGTGGCTAATTTCATAATATATTAGGATTATCATATTATGGTTTTGGGTATTATGTGGTCCTTTAAAAGTTTATTCTATTGCCTATGATGTGAATATTTTATCTTCAATACTCATATTTTGGGGGGAAATATGCGATTCTGGTGTAAATTTTCTAATGTGTGAAATTAAATATATAAAGCTTGTACATTTATATATTCTCTTAATCTAGAGGGTAATGAAATTCCTAAATAGTATGAAAAGGGTCATGATGAAAAAATGATATCATTGTACCTTCATATTTTATTAATGAGATCATCTATTATATCATCAATGATTTATGGTTTAGAGGCCACAAGAATACCATAGATCATTCAATTTCTTGTGATCAAATACCTCAACCACCCTCCTTAATTATTTATACTTTACCCCAAATCCCGAGAATTTAATACAATATAAAAACCTGTTAATATACTATTTTATACGACATTTGTACTTACTATTCACCATTATTAAGATATTTTTTATTAACCCTTTTTATGATGAGGTTTTAAAAAAGTTTATTTTTATATTTATATCCTTTTACAATCGAGATCAATTTCATGTTCTTGGTACATATGTTTTTAGGGGGGCATATCACCCCTAGATATTAAATGAAAAAAATTATATTCAGTAGCATAAAGGAGACACATCCTAAGTTGTATATTTCATTACAAGAAACATTCAGTTCAACTTGCGTAACACATAACCCCATGATTTTTTGTTTTATGGCCTATTCAAAACATATCACCAATGTTAAATGACTAATGATATCTATTACAATATTAGCCTAGTCATTCAATTGGAAGGTTTGAATAGTGTAATTTATTTTATGAAATATATAATTATATATGTATTTTAATGTCTCAATAAATATAAGTTAATTATAATTTCTTAGTAAATAATAAATCAATTGTTATTAAAGTGATTTTATTCTTCATTAACAAGGTCTCTTAAGTTTTTTTGTCTTTTCATGATAAAAAATATTACAATAAATTTTAAGAAGATATAAATAATTTACATCATAAAATAGAAATTATTTTGGGAATTAAAATATCATATTTTACATTGAGTGAAATTTTGTGATTTTTCTAAACACGGTTAATTTTTAGTGAATATTAATAAATAATTATGACAAAAAAATCTATTTTTAAAGTAAATTAATTAATTTATATGTACCAATGTGTTTTCAATATATTATAAAATTAAATAATTATTTTTTAGTTATATTTAGTCTTCTTAAATATGTTTTCACTAAAATTATAATTATTTTATTATAAAATTATTTTTAAAATATTTTATTTCCTAAAAACTATTTTACAATTCTGAATCATTCTTCTTTTTTAATAAATTGAAATAACCCCTATTTATAGTTAAATTAAATGATGTGTGTATATTATATATCATTATATATTAATTGTTTTTTATACAGTTATTATTATTATCCATTGTATTAGTATATGATGATTTTTTTCTTAAATATTATACTCTTATTAAAAACCCTATATCTCACCATGTTCACGATATTAAAATTAAATTCGAATTTTTATAATTCTGAAAATTTTATTTGTAATATTTGATTAAAAAACTGAAATAATAAAAAATTATAATGTCTAATAATGTCAATATAATTTTTTGACAAAAGATACTAATAAAAATGGTTACATTTAATTACATAATAATGTTATGAATAATTTTACCATGTGATTAAACATTAAACATAAGGGGAAAATATATAGAAACATATCAAAACCCTATTTTATGGACTTCAATCAACCATTATCTCCTTATGAAATATATTTATGTATTTTTTGGTGAATATTAGATAAACATGACTTGAATAATATGTTTAGTAAAGGAAAGGAAAAATATAACCCATTTTTCTATTTAATTTTATTAAATCGTTGGGATACGTACAAAAACAACTACTTTTTTGGTTATACATAGTATTTTTGAAAACAAAATTATGTTATTTTGTTTATAAAATTTTATTTCAATTCATAGAGATTATATAATTACATTAAATGCTTATGCAATTCACAATAATGGCCAATTTAACTAATAAATAAGTGAAATAAATGATACTAAAAACATTTAAATTGTAGTAAATAAAAAGAATTTTTTTGTTCTGTTTTTCTTTTATTATATGATTATAAAAAAATATTATGTAAATTTATTTTCATTCTATTATTATCATGGAATTTTATATAAATTTTGTTAAATAAATAATGTCAAAATTGACATTATTGGTATTTTATAAAAAATGATATTTTATTAATTAATATAAAATTACGAAAAATATCATCCTCTATATATATATATTTAAGTATTGATTAATATAATGTTTTTTCCATTTATGGAAAAATTATTATTTTAAAATTAACATATTGATGACTAAATAGTAGATTTTTTTATGGCATGGTTCGAGTTAAAATAGTGTTTTTCCACATTACATGGGTTTCTGTAAAAATAATTTTCCAAAACCCAAGAGAATTTTATAATATAATATGGATTGAAAATATATAACTATTGGGTCAAAATTATATATTATGTATCACATTAATTTAGTCATAATGAATTAATAACTTAGGTTTGATAACTAGTTACCTTATTGAAAATCCAGAATGAAAAAATAATGAAAATTATGAATTAGTGAAAAAAATTAAAACAACTGTTTCAAAGTGTGGTTGAGGTTTTTCTCAACAATTAAATCTCGGCCCATATGTTAATATCATATTGGGATCCATAATAAGAAATTTTTACCTCCCAATATTGAATACATTTAAAAATTTGAAATATTTTCACTCCTCAATTATAAATGGAAACTCAACCCCATAACATCCTAACACATCTCAAGCCATTTTAATCCCCCAAATTATTATCAAATAAGTTTGAAACATCTATATCCTAATCCTAAAAAAATTATATTGTTATGAATAAATCAATAGATGGGTTTAATACAAACCTAAAAAGGATATGTAAAGAAGAGGAAATGATCTCCTAAAAGTATTCTTTTAATTTCTTTCAACACTCCATTTAATTTTTCTTATACAATGATTATGTAATAACATCAATATACTCATTGAAATTATATATTGTAATGTCAATATACCCCCCATATAAACACACACATATGTTAATGGGTTATAAAATGAACTGGATGGGTTTTGATTATTATCATGAAGAATATTTTTATGATTTATCATAAATGATTATTCAAATCCTCTTTTGATACATGTCCAGAATTTATAAGAGATAATGTCATGTTTAATGGATAATGGAAAAGAATAGAGACATATTCTAATTTAATGTCATGCTAGTGGGACACCTTCTATATAGTATGAAGTTATGTGGTTAGGATGTGAGACACTATTAATTTTAATATATTACTAATAGAAAGAGGAAAAATATTGATAAAAGTTGTTGAAAATATTTCTTGAGAAACCTCTCATTGGTGGATGATGTGATGCATTCCACATCCATTGTGGAATGTGAGTAATATCAATAATGATATACCTTATGTTTGATAAAAGGACCTTCCCATTTAGTTATATTTTTGGAGGTTTCATTCCTGGTGCCAATGGTGTTCTATGGGGTAATACATGTTCACCATTAAGGAAAATTTTTGTTACACTGTTCTATTAACGTATTGTGTAGCTCTATTCTAATATACTTCAAGGTTGTTTAGTGTACACGAATTTTTTTCATCATGTAATTCCAACACATCCAACAACTTCTGTTATTTCATCCCTTCTGATAGTTTTATGAACATACCAATTCGAGTCAAGGTAATGTTTTCTTCTATGTGAAGTATTTTATAGTTTTATTAACCCAATGAATTTTGGTCTTATTTTATAGTAGTAAACTTGGTGGTATTTTATACCCATTAATAATGGAGTAGCTTGTATGACCATGACTTCTTATCCATATTCACCATATAATGGAGTATTTTTTATAGAGACCTATTAAAGGGATATATTATTATAGTTTTTATTTCTTGATAATGGGTTTAAGGGATAGACACAACATTGTAAACAAGGTACTATTTATTTAACTCAATAGATAATCCTGGGATCCATTTTATTGAAAATTATTTTAAGGACCCCAAATCTAGGGATGATATTAGAATTCATGAATTTTATTATATTCTTATTCCTAACATACTTAATGTCTGTTGCATTATACTATTTTTGAAAATGAGTTATTAGTAGTAATTATGAATATAAAATGTATATCTATGGATGTGGGATATATCCCCACAACATTAATTCCCTATACAATAAATGGATTAAAATATTTAGTTTTATGTAGAAATTTTGGATTAGATAGATGTAGTATGGAGGAATATTGAATTAATGTCCATTCCTAATGTACTCTAAAAAGTAATGTATCATGGTTTTCCAATAGTATCCAAGACTCTTGATATGTCACGAGATCCTCATCCCAGACATATGAGCACAACATGTGTGAGTATGGAATTATTTTAGTATAGAATTAATCACTCTTTATTATATGGAGATGATGGGATTCAATAAATTACAAATTTTCATATGGATTTTTACTCATTTCCCCTCCCAAAGGGTATATTTTTCTACTCAGTACAACATCAGCACCCCTAAGACAAACTATGTTAGGAGAGTCCATTTTGAGAGATAATAAAGTATGAGATCCATCTAGATAGGGTTGGATATCAAGTCCTTATTCTTTAGAGTATTTTGGGCTAGTTTTATTTCATTTATTTTGAAACAATGATCGAAGATACCATTTTTTATTACGTGATGTGAATTATTTCTAACAACCTATCAGGGTTGTACTTGATTTTGGCCACATTATCAAGTGTTCCATTACATGAATTCTATTATTTAGGGAATGATGAAATATTTGTCCAAAAGGGATCTCTATTAATCATCCGCTTATGTTGCTAGTGAGAGTTTCAAATTCATTAATTTTAATGGAATATTCACCATTTATCATCTTTATCACTACCTCTGAATCTACATTCTTGTCCATCTAGATTATTCACAATTATATGGATAATTTCAAAAACTATATTTTGTTTTCATTCTTCCTCAGTATTAGCGCACCCTTAGGTATGTGGGAAAATATAGAGAAACCTCTATTTTTCTAATGAATATAATAAAATCCATATGCTGATCAGATTGAGTATTCAGTTTTCTATCCACTTACACGGAGGAAATTGGGAGGGACTATAAAATATATCCCCAATGAGTGAAGAGTGTCATTTTCATAAAATACCTTTTCATAGAGATGTACAGTGTGAATTCGTGTATTTTTTGAGGTGAGATATTCCCCTTGGAAATCAGCTCATCCTTGTTCTTTCACTACCATTTGGAACATGAAATTGATGTAATGTTGTTTCATAATGGCTATCCATCTGAAACAATTCATGGCAAACATGGGACGACCGATAATTTAATTGGTCAAATTAGTATGAGAGACCAATTGGACTTCATGATCCTATAAGTAATGCCACACATTTATCAATGAAAATATGAGTGTGATGTATTTCTTATCAACATCATAATATTGACACTCAATTACAAACATCTTTTAAATAGTGTATTGGATACTGTTATCATAATACACATCAGGTTTCTATATGAGGATAGTTATAAGTGATCATTCCATGGTTTCTTCATATATGATGAGTGGATTACTAAAACAAACCATGATTATAGAAGAATGCAATTATTATATGATAGAATAATAGAATCCCACCACTGATTTTATATTTCATTGCATAAAAAACATCGTTTATCTTCCATTACACATAACTCTGATATTTTTTTTGTTTAATGGCGTATTCAACATGGAACAAAAAACATAAACAACAAATTATATAAATTGTCATTATAACATAGTTATTAATTATGTGGGAATGAATAGTATTAATAACTTGAATAAATATATATACATATATTTGAGTGTGTGAAAATAAATTTAAATTATTTAATATTTTTTACTAAATGAACAATAACCTAATAGTTAGTGATTTTATTCGTCAAAACTATGTTTTCATCGAAAATGTTTTTTAATTACTTTTCTTCTAAAAATATGATAATAAAATTATATAAAATATAGAAAAATTATTTAATAACATGTAAATAATTATTTGAATAATAATATAATTATTTCGATATATAGAAATTTTGTTATTTTTTTGAAAATAATAAAATTTTTGGGGAATGAAAATAATTCCTATTTTTGTAAAAAAGTTTTTTATTTTAAAAATGTTAATTACTTGAAATGTCACAATATGTCTTTAATATATATTTTAGTAAAATAATATTTATTTATTTACATTTAACATAATTACTTACTTTTAAATCAATATTTTATCTATTTTATATATGTTTGTTTACTTGATTAAAATACACTTCTCTAATAACAGTTTTAAAATGCATAATGTTCGTCCTTTTAAATTAATTATAATTATACTTAGAATAATGTGTTTCAAATTAAATTTATATATTTTATATCATTTAATATTAATTTTATTACATAAAATTATTAGTATTAGTAATTGTGCTAATATTAAATCGATTTTTGTAAAAAAATTCACTTCTTAAAAACCCAGGGTCTCACCGCATTTGCGGAAGAAAAATTAATATAAAAATTTACTTTTTATCTAAATTGAATATAGGAAAATGGATTGTATATATTGAACAAGAATAATTATATATTTATAATAAGTCTAACATATGTTATTTACCAATATGATTAGTGAAAAGATGTAATTAATTACAACTATGATGTTAAAAAAGATTACTACGGGATTAAACATTACACTTTAGTGGAAAATGACATATAATCTTTTCCAAAACTGATGATTTTAAAATATATCTACCCTTATGAAATTATTATATATATTATGAGTTTTTTTTGACATTATAACATTAATGTGACCCATATAATAAGATATGTAATTAATAAGAAAAAAAACCTTTTATTTTATATAATGAATTAGGATAAGGACAAAAATATTATTCATAGAAATAAATATTATTTTGAATGATAATTTATTTATTTTGATCATAATAATTTATCTTTTAATTTTTAGGGTTGATATAATAAACATTTATTCTCATGAAATTAAAATTATTGGATTATTTACTTAAAAATAAAATAAAATAAATGATATTAAAAATACTAAAATTGAACCCAATAGAATGAATAATTGTGTTACATTATTTATGATATGAAAATTTCATGATAAATACTTATAAATTAGTGTATTTAAAATCCATTTTTAAATGATTTTATTTAAATTCAATTTAAAAAAATAATGTCAAAACATGAATTAATGTAATTTAAAAAAATGATATTTTTAAAATTAATTTAAAATTAATAAAAATCCATTATTATTTAAATTTTATTTTTAAGAATTAATGTATCTAAATTAATTTCCATTCATGGAACATAAATTCTTTCAAAATTCACATATTTACCACTATAGAATAAAAACATCGTCGCCATAGTTAGGGTTATAACATTATTTTTGCACGTTACAAGTGCTTCTGTTTATATAAATTCTCAACACACCATATATTTGTATTATTATTTAGATTTAACATATATAAATTTTTGATCTGTATTATTTAGTAATTTTCAATTTTAATTAAACTAATGGGATTAATTAAAGTTGTTAGAAAACTAGTTACCTTAATAAAAAACTGAAATGAAAAAACTATTAAATGATGGGTGATAAAAAACAAAATATTTAAAGCATGTGATTAATTTGGTTGAGTAGTTGTTTCAAAAATTCAATCCACTAAAAAATCTAATAATAAATTTCAACGCCACAATTTTAATTTTTGACCTCCCAATACTGAATAATTTGGAGTATTTACATGAATTCCACTCTTACTCAACTATAAAAGCGCACTCACTCACCTCATTTATTCTCACACCACAAGCCATTTGGATCATAAAATATCTCAGAAAATCACATCCAAAATTCACCCCCCTCTTATTTGAATACATATTTTGGTATAAATATATCCTTTTAAGGTTTTATTTCCAACACATAGAGTATATTTTATGAAGAGGAAATGTTCTAATGCAATCATTTTTATTTGTTTAATTTCATTCATAAACCATTAAAATTGTTTTGTTATCGTGATTATGTAATAAAATATGTTTCCTAAATATAATAATATATTTATATGTTATGTTTCTTATATAAAACTACACACATTACCATCAATTAGGTTATGATATCATCATTCATTTGTATGACAGACTACCACATTTCAAACTGATGTATTTCTTTTTTCCAATAACACCATTAAAGGTTGGTAATAATGATGGAAATACATATTATGAATTATATTTATGATATTTAAGAATATTAGATTCTTATTTATTTATTATGATAAACAAAAAATCATTATTTTCATTATTTGGGAAAACAATAACATCTTTCATGTCTACGGTGGACTACTACCCCCGAATCGATGTGATTCATTCATGCTTGACATGTAATGTCTTATGAATGATTTAAAAAAAATTGATATATATATAATTTAAAAATGATACTATAATATATATATATATATATATTATTTGATTTTCATTAATTCAATACAACAATAAAATCGAAATAACATTCATTCGTATGTACGACCTACCATCTCATTGAACAATGGAATTCATTTCCTAACCCTATCTTTTATGGATTAATATAAATAAATATATAAGTAATATATATATATATGATATCTATATAATTATTTATATTATTTATATTAAGAACCCATTATTTATGTAAGTGGAACAAAAATATCAATTCAAAATATATATTAAAAAGAAAGTGGATATTACATGAAACATAAAATTTATAGGGAATTGTTAATAAATGGTTAATAAAATGTCATAAGAAAACATTATATTGTTTGATATATGAATTTATGGTTCGATAATATATTTATAATAAAATTATTCGTAGTATACAGGAGGGTGGAATGAGTACTATGGGAGTCAGGAGTTATGATAAGGGGTTTACTCGTCAATCTTTTATTATTGTAAGATACATGTATATTAAAGTATTATTTTTTATTGGGTGGTATATATACTACAAATATATTTATTTTTTTATTATAACTAAATTTATGGGGATATATATATCTATTTTATGATCTATATTTCGTGGGGTTTTCAGTTTTTATGCTACCAAAGTGGAAAGTAGATTTTGGCTCAATTTTTCTTCATTGTGATGTTTGTTATATCATACACTTTTCTCCTTTTATTAGGTGTATATACTACCCCTTGACATATTATATCATAAATATACTTTTTTTATGATATAATATGAATCATTTAATTATTTTACTTCATGGGTATTATGATTTACTCTTACCAACATGGTATAATTTTCATTTTACAATTTAATCATTTAGTGGGATTGTGTGTGCTTAATTCCCAAATGATTAAATAATTAGATCAAATTATGAATAGTTCTCTTCAAATAAACTCTCTTATATTTATATATATATTGAATAAATTTTTTCTGTTTATTATCTTCTCTTTATGTAGAAAATATTTTAAACAAATTTTTTTATGGAAAATCCTTTTTTAATAAAAAAACTATTCTTCTCACATAATCATGTTTTATAAAAGTGGTTTATGAAATAAACTAAATTATTTTTTTCAATTCCAATGGGATATTTGAAGAAAAAAATTTTTAATATAATTTAAGAATCTTCATTTATAAAAAATCATGTTTATTATCAAAAAATGATTTTCAAAATATTGTATATTTTTTAATATTTATTTTCCAAATGAAAAGAGTATTTTCCTAAAAATGTATTTAATAATATCATAATGTAATTTACATTCATCCATGTAAAAAAATATTGTTACCTATTATAAAATGTTTTTATTTTTTAGTGATACCATAAATATTATTTACCTATATGGATTAATACTGTTTCAAATAGATTGTTATATGAACACATTTAATTTCCATCTGATAACCCTATTTCAAATTATTTTTGTAGAACCCATTTTTTACCTGGGTTATTCATGTTTCAAATAGATTAACATTAAACCGATTTATCTTCCATCGGAAATTAAAATTAAAATTAGATTGATATGAAACCATTTATTAATTCTACTTATATGAGTTTTTTATTGAAAGTTTTTATTTATTATATGTTAATTGAACAGTATATGAAATATTTTTTCCCTATAAACCTTAAACAAAGGGTTGAGACACATTATATCTCAAGGATTGTTATGATATAGGTTATTTTTAGGCATAAGAATAATTATAAATCATAGAAAAAGGCCAATCCTTACATAACTTATGTTAAGTGTGATCCCCAATATAGATCTACAATTTTTAAGATAATGATTATATTATAATTCTTTCATATGGTTATTCTAATTATAATTGATTTGAAGTGTTTTTTAGAAAATGATTCTCTATGTTACCAAAAAGGATTTATGTTTCTTGTTATGGTATAATTATACTTATAATTATTGAGATTTATATAACTTGGATCAGGGTTATTTACTCAACTGACTCTATCATTTTCCAAGTATTTATATTTTATGATCTCGATATAGATGGTTATGAGTTATTTTTTGATTCACTTTTACACTCTTATTATGTCATCATATCATTATGAAGTTATTATATTCATGGATCACATTCAATTTATAATTATTATTTTAATATTTCTAAACATCTTATCTATTGATTTAAATGTTTCCATTTACCCATGTTATAGATAATTATTTTGAATGAGTTATGTTTATAATGGATTTTATATGTATTATGGTGTTGTCTTGTTGTGGAAATTAAAATAAGGTTTATGTGGGAGATATTTTCATTTACTGTAAATTGAATTGATTATTTTGGAGTTTTTAGAAATTTTATGAAACTATAATAATCAAATTTATTTGATTTTATAGGTGGTACAATTGTTCTGTTCAATGGTTAATGGCTTTGAGGGAAAAAATGGGTCATAGTTGTTAGCATCAAAGCAAGAAATGTAAAAATTATGACTTGAACACTGAATCCAAGAGTATGGGTTCTGGGATGTTATAGTTGGTATCTGAGGTTGGTTTAGATATCATTGAATAATTTTATTTCATTCATGTGATTATTATATTAAGAGATATAAATACCATCAAAAGTCCAAAATATTATGTTTCATCATATTTTTAAATTCATAGACACCCCATTTTATTGTTTTTTGTATTAAATATTTTATAGTTATTAGTGAAATTTGGGGTGACATTTTATTATGTTGGGGTATTTTAAACAAGTATGATCGACTTGAAATTTTATTTATGTAAGAATTATTTTTTCATTTATAAATGAAAAAGTGATACTTTTATATTTGGGTGACAACCCATCACGTCTGGAAATTCCACCAGCGTTGAACCTCATTCGATGAGAGAAAATGGTGTAGTGCCTAATTTTTTTTGATGACATGGTTAGAATGAAATTTTTATAGATAATTATTATGTTTATTTCAAAACATATGTGACTTATTTGAGGAATAAATGATGATTTATCTTGGAATAATATATGATCAAATTATTCAAATCCTTGGGATTTTAAATTATTGAGGAAATGTTTGATGATACATATGGATATTTATTTATGAAATGATATTTATTGAAATTTAGGTACTACTATTTAATTTTGATGATATATTTTTCATATTTAGGTTTATTAATTTTGGGAATTATACTACCATGTGATAATAGTTTTTACTTAGGTTAATTCTAAATACATGAGGAATATCTTGTTATGCTTGTGGGGAATATGTGGGTATTTCAAAATTTATATTAGTTCTTCAAACAAGAAAAAATTTTCTTGAATACTCATTGATTGGATAAAATGGTGTGATTATGGTGGAAATTGGTTAAAGGATGAAATTATAGTCATCATGTGTGCATATAAATAAATATTCTCTTAATCTAGAAGGTAAGGAAATTCCTCCACACTATGAATATGATTTTAAAAAAATATTATCATAGTACCATCATATTGGATGAAAAATATTGTCTGTTAGATCATTATAGATTTAAGGATTAGGTTCCGTTATCATTCAATTGATCATTAAAGTTCTTCTGATCAACGACCACAATAACCCACTATAATTATTGCTACTTTTCCCCCAGACCCTCCATTGTTATTATTTTTTAGAAACCAAATTATATGTTTTTTATATGACCATTATACTTACATTTCTATATTAATAACATGTTTTTTATTTACTATTCCTATGATGGGGTTTTAAATTAAATGGTTTTTGAATTTTTTTCCATGTATTACAAAGATAATGTTCATGATGTGAGGAAAAAATTTAGAAATGTGTTGTAGGAGGATGTAGCAATCCTAATATTTTAAGGGAATAAAATTAGATTTAATATCATAAATGAAAGACAATACTGATTTTATATTGAATTACACATTACACTATGTTTAGCTATTTTTATACGTAACCTAATATTTTTATGTTTGATTATGTATTCAACACGTTACCCCAATATTAAATTACCCATGATATATATTACCATTATATTCTTGTAGTTCAAATGGTGGTTATAAATAATACTATCTAATTTAATAAATATATAAATAATTATATGTAAATTTATTACTCAATATAAATTATTACTAATTTTTTAGTAAATAATCAATCAATATTTAGTAATTTAATTTTATTCTAGAAAAATACATTTTCATAAAAAATGTTTTTTAGTTAATTGGTTGATAAAAAATATTACAATTTTTTTGGAATAATATATATATTTATTTGATAAAAAGTAATTTATTTTTTTCATTATAATTTAAAATATTAAATTTAATGATTTATTTGGATTTTTTGAAAAATCTTTATTTTTTGGGGAGTGATAAAACATACCAATTTTTTATAAAAGTATTTTTTTAAATTAAATAAATAATTTGAATGATAAAAATATGTTATGAATATATATTAAATTAACATATTTATTAATTAGATATATATGATCCAATTAATGATTTTTTCGTAATAATTATATTGGGTTTTTGTATAAGATGTTATAGGGTCTAAAAATGGGTTTTCGTAGTCTAAAAAGTCCTTCATAATACATAATGTTTCTGCTTTTTAATTAATTAAAATAACACCTAAATTGAAATGAATTTAAATTTTATTTATAAATTATATATAATTAAATTCTAATTCACATTTATACAATGATTATTTTTAGTAATTTAATAAATATAGAATCTTCATTATTTAAAAAAATAATCTTCTTAAAAAAAACATTCTCTACCGTCTGCTCTGTTAAAATTAAATTAAAAATGTTCAATTCTGTAAATTAAAATGGAAAAAGGATTCCATATTCTGAATAATAATAATTTATATTTTATAATAATTCCAACATAATTTTTTGAAAAATGTGATTCATGAAAACAGGTAAATTTTATTACCACAATTAAGGTAAAAACAAGTTTAACAAGTGATTAAGCATTAATTAAAAGAGGAAAATACAATAATATTGGTCTAAACCAATTTATGGATAGGTTTCTACCTTTTTACCTTATGAATGTTTTTATTGATTTTTGTGACAAGATTCCATGTAAATAATCTATATTATAGGTTTAGTATAGAAAAAGTAAAAAATGACCCTTTTTACTTTTAATTTCTATAATTCTTTGGGATAAGAAAAAATAGTTTTTTTATACACGTTATTTTTAAATATAAATTTTTTATTTTTATTATAATTGTTTATCTTTAATTTTAATATATGATATAACTAAATTAAATTTTTAATAAATGATACTGAATAGATTCTTTATAAAAAAATTAATTAAAATAAATGATACTAAAAATATTAAGTGTAATAAATATATTGAATTATTTTCATCATTTATTTCTACTGATGGTAATATGATGAAAAAAACTATTAAATTCATATATTTTAACTCCAAAACTATCTTATTATTTTTCAAATTTAAATTAAATCATTAGTGTCATAATTAAAATTAATTTTATTTTATAATAATGGATATTTTATAAATAATTTTAAAATAACAAATAAAAAATATTCTCTAGCATGTGATTTTTATGTATTAAAAAATATAATTTATGGTTTGTTCGTAGACTAATTTTTATTTTATATTTAATGTTTTTAAAAATAAATATTAAAAACATTGTTGGCATGGTTAGGGTTAAAGGAGTATTCTTTCACGATACATGTACATGGTAAAAAATTAATTTTGAAAACACATTGGATTTTTTTTATAATATAGATTAAATATTTAGACTCAGTGGGTATAAAAATTCTAAAATCTATAACTTTACTTATTTTCAATGGATGAATTACATATGATATTAAACTAGTTAACTTATTTATTAACCAAAATTGAAAAAAATAAGTAAAATTGAGGATTAATGGAAACAATTTTTAAAAACTGACATTAAATGTGTTTTGGAATTTTAAATGAACAATTTTATCATTAAATACATTTAATTGTCAATTTTTAATCCACTTTAGGTAATATTTAATTACCAATAGTGAATATATTTTAGTATTTTCAAGAATGTCACTCTCATCAACTTTAAATTTGTATACACTACCAAACTATATTAAATCCAATAAATCCATTGGGATCTTCAAAAGGAATAAAAAATAACATTCCATATTACATATAATATTCCTATATGCATTTTTTATAATCAAAATCATTCCTTTTATGGTTTTAGTGAAATCCTAAGGATGATACCTATAGAAGAATTAATGTTCTTCACAATGTGTTTTTTGTATTATTTATTTTTTCCACCCCTATAAATTGTTCTTCTTCTATGATTACTCATTAACCTCAGTATCCTAGATATAAAAATAATTATTTATGTTATGGTTACTCCATTAAACCACACACACTCTCATAAAATGGGTTAATTATTCATCTTTCATGTGTTTGATGGACTACCTCCTCACTAACTAATGTCATTCATTTTTTAATTACATCCATGAATAGATATGAATAAATATGGAAATAATATTTATATATAAGTAATTTATTATACTTATTATGTTATTATGTTTATCTAATTATTATAAAACACAAAAAATTAATCATTCATTTTTTTTTGGGAATATGATATTGTCATTCGTGTGTATGGTGGAATACCGCCTCATGAAGTGATATGATTCATTCATGCTTTATAGGGAATGTATTAATGATGGGTTTAATTAACAGAAGTTATATATATATGTATAATTAACTGTCATGATAATATATATATATATATATATTTCATTCAATTTTATTCCATTAAATTGGAGTAAATAATGGATAATGCATTCATATAAATATACGACCTACAATAACAATCAACGATGTATTTCATTTTCTATCACTACATTTTATTGATTACTCTAAATAAATATATATAAATATATATATATATATGATTTTTATATATTGGTTTTAATTATCGAGATTATGGAACCATGATTTATGTATGTGGAAAAAAATAAAAAGTGAATATATGTATGAAAATTAAATTTCTTATTACCTGAAATATAACTTTTATAGGGAATTGTTAGGAATAGGGTAATAAAAGTTCATAATAAAATAATAAATGGTATGATATATATATTTTTTTCTAATTGATAGATTTATGAAAAACATTTTAATATTATGTAGGTGTTTTGAACGAGTACGATGGAAGTCAAAACATAGGGTCAAGGTTTTTCTTGTCTAGCTTTTATTTCTCTAAGCTACATTCCATATTCAACACTTATTTTTTTTGTATTGTAAAAAATATGAATAAATGTATTTCATGATTTTATAAATAAATTTATCAGTATATACATATCCAAAAGAGGGTGTTACATTCATTGGGAATTTAATTTTAATGCTACTAAATCGGTATATGATTTTTTGGTTATTTTTTATTCATTATGAAATCAGTTATGTTATACACATATCTTCTTCTATGAGGATTCGATAATAAAAATTTAAAATGTTATATAATGAATCTATTTATTTTTATGATATTATAAGTATCATTTATTTTTATTATTCCAGGTTTCTTGTCATTCAATGTTACAAAAGTTATAAGAGTTTCGTGATACTATCAAATCATTTATTAGGATTTTTTATGATTATGTTGTCAAAGATCAAATATTGTGATATACTTATAAGTAATTCTCATGAATTTTATTCAAAAATATTTCTTCTATTAGAATAATTGTTTTCCACTCATTTTCTTCTCTTTTAGTAATAAATATTTCAAAGGAATTTATTTATGAAAAATCGTTTATTTGATTGAAAAACATTAATCATCCCAAACCATGTTTTAAAAATTTGTGTTCAAAAAAATTTAAAAACATTTTCTTCAAATACATAAGTATATTTTCATCCATAAATTATTTTCAATGATTTTAAAGTATACCTATATAATATTTCATGATAATATTAATATAAAATTACATTTAATTTGTTTTCTATTTTTAAATGTGATATTCAAAATTAAAAACCTATTTTCATTAAAATATATTTGATGATAAGAAAATTGTGTTTCCTTACTTAAATTTCATCAACACACATATTTATTGATTCTAAAATGTAGGAATTTACTAGTGATACCATCCTCATTCATTATATTGATAGATTAGGATTATTTCAACCAAATTGTTTTGGAACCCATTTCACTTCCATGGATTAACCATGTTTCTATGAGATTTTCATTGAACCCATTTCATTAAAATGAGTTAATAATGTTCCTATGATATTTTTATGAAACATATTTATTTTCCATTTTCTATTTATGCATAAATAATTTTGATATGAAAAAAAATTTTAAATTATATTTTTATGAGTTTTATAATGAAGGTGATTTTTTCATTATATGGAATTTTAGCATTATTGAAATTGGTGAGCCTGATACATCTTATATAAATGGTTGACCACTAATTATATATCATGGGCGATTAATATACTTCTCATACAATGGATTCAAGACCATTATCTCTCATTAAAAATGTGTGAGCCTGATATTCCTTATATAAAGGGTTGATCCCATTATAGACCACGAGCGAGATTGATATAGCTTATATGTAGCGTGATCCCCATTATAGATATATAATTATATGGGTTGATTAAATTGGATGTCAGAAATATGGTCATTGAAATTATAATTATTTTGAATTTATTTTAAGTAAATGGTACTCCAAGATACCAAAAAGTGTTTTAATTTATTTTTTTGTGTTTATAATGTTTCTCATGACTGATATTGATATCACATAGACTGTGAATAATAATTCAGATGACTCTTTATGCTTTCATGTTTATATATTTGATGATACTTTTATTTTTTGGTATGTATACGTTTATTATTTTATTATGCACTCTAAATATGTCATCATACACATATATAATTCTTATTCTGCTTGATGACATTCAATTGTTAATTCTTACATTTACCTTACTAAGCATTTGAAGTCACCATTTTTATATTTTATTTTTCCTATGTTATAAATAATTATTTTCAAAAAGTTGTGTCTTGAATATATTTTATACTGATAATTATGATGCCTTAATATGAAAAGTAAATGAAAGGTTATGTCAGAGAAATTACCATTTAAATTAATGTGAATGTTTCATGTTTGATTTTGTCTTAATTTTATGAAACTATAATCCTAAATTTTCATAGAGGGTATAAGTGATCTAGTTTTTCAAATTTATGTTTTATGTTTTTGATGTGAAAATGTGGGTATCAATTATTAGCATCATATATAGAAAGGTAAATTTTACAATTTTGTCACTGATTCCACATGTGTTGGCTTTGGGAAATTTTACTTTTCATCTATCAGAGGAATTAAAACTCGTTGGTGTAGAAGGTACTACATGATACACTCGATGGATTATTTTATTCCTTCATTCCATTAGTAGGAAACTCCCTGGTTCATTAGAATGTGGAATAGGATAGATTCACATGTAAGTTTTTCTATTAAACACTAAATATATGCAAGGATCCATTAGAGTTCCATAATATCATTGAGATTTAGAGGGGGTGTTTTTATAATTTAACTATTTTATTCAAAGGTTGAACTTGATTCTATAGTTTTGTACCATAATTCTATGTAATTTCATAAACATTTTCCCAAAGGTGAATTTCAATGGGTTGATCATCAATGTGTGATTTCACAAATTTTCAAATATTCATTAATGGTGCGTAATATGCTCACATTAATCATGAGCTATAAAAACTAGGTCATCTACATTACATTCTCATATTATTCAAAATTATGGTTTAAATATATGATTCATGTAGTGTTAATAAGTAGTTGTAGTGTTCTTTATAAAATAGGGCACGAAACTGATTAAGAAAGATCCCCTTGAGTGATTTGAAGGTAATGGCTTCTCAATCATCATAGACCATATTTATTAGACTGTATCCTAAATACCCATCGATGGATGAAATGGTTTATAATATATTATTTTCATTCAGAAATAATTTTGTTATTTGAAATGGTAAATCATCCTTTAGAAGGTGTCTATTGTAGAATTTGAAATCAAACAATACCCAAATCATTAGGTTATTTTTATTTGTACAGAGAATGTTGGTGAGCCATTCTGGGAATTTCAAATCTCAAAATTTATTGTATTTCATATATATTTTACCTTCTAAATCTAGGTTAGTATCATGAGAGGGATTCAACATCATTGATTCCTTTATGAAATGATGATAGTCATCAGGAAATCCTATATGGTGCATGGACACATTTGGGTTCACCTCAAAAAATTATATATAATTACATGTTAACACATATTGATATATCTTTATAAATTCAGTGTATATATCATTATATTATACGGGTATCAAGAAAATAATAAATGTTGGTTGAGATTCTTCATTTATTCCCATATTGTCCTAAATGAGATCATAGATGCTGGTCAAGACACTATCCTCAAATGATGGAGGGGTGTTCCATTGTTTATCCACCGATTCTTCTACCTATGAGTCTGTGGAGGAATTTTCAAATGAGGATGGAAATATGAGGGAATATCTATAAGTGTCGGGATGACAAAGTCCATGTGAAGGGTGTTTTAAATATCCTAATACAAGATTCATTGAAGAGAGATGTTGAAGGTGACTTTTTTCTTAAATATTATATCTTGGGATAGAAAGACATTAAACATCATGGATTATTTATACTAACTCAATCAGGTTTATGGGATTTACATAATCATCATCACTCATACTCTATAGAATCATAGAGGCCTAAGACATTGGAGGATAAAAATTAAATATTATCATCCATGATTGGATATAATTTCTCACTTAAATAGAAACATTCCTCAACATAGTTGGATTATGGAAAATAAATGGGGTAATTGCAAAAATGTAGTATGATAAAAATCCCATAAAGGGGGTATTTAAATCATTAAAGAAGTGTTGAAGGTACCACAAAATGGATATGAAGAAAAGGAATTCTAGGATGGACATTTAATGTTGTTTCAAGTAGGATAACCCTAAAATTAGTGTTATATATCAGATAAAAATTTATCATTGAGCTTGATCATTATGATATGTTTTTATCACTATTATCATAGTATTCAACGGTTATATTTTTGAAAAATATATACCCTTTACTAGATCTTAATCATTGGTGAATTTAAATTAGAGTTAAGATAATATCAAAACCATTTTCAATCATAGGCATTTAGATATTAAAATTTATATGTTCTCAAGAAACATATAGGGGTCTTATATTTTCCTGGAAGAACTCTTCTAGATCCTTCCCTATGAATGAGATTCTGAAATCTTATGGAATTTTCTCCATATCATAAACATCTTCTGATATGAATTTTTCAATAATCTCATGTGAGATCTAAAGTTCTTCAATTAATACCATTATATGTTATTTTGGAATACATAATTACTTTAGAATTGAGATTTTGGCCGTAAAAATTACCATATATTTCAAAATATTGTAATTTTATTTCATTGGTAGGAACAACCCAATGTGGGGTTTCTCCCTATTGTGTGGATCGAAATATGAGTTATTTGGTCTGGTTGGATCACATTCTTTAGTAGGGGTTTGGGTATTAGCTACATCAAGTAGTGTAGGTCATTCCAACATTCCCAATTTCAGGGGTTGATCAAATAATAACAGCCATACATGTTAGTAAAATAAAGCCCCAGCCTTAAACATTATTTAATCTTGAGTTATTTCAAGAAATACACATTGAGGATCTTTTCAGGTTTAGAGTTTTAGATAATTAGATCATATATCATGCATTACATTCCACTTTTAAACAAGGTGGTTACATCAAAGACAATATTCACTCTTCTCCTTAAAGAAAACATATTTTAAATAAAACATGGATTCTTTCTTGACACTTTCTTGACCCTATCATCACATCATGTACCCTTCCCATAACCTGTGAAAAACATTTAAAAAACATGGGATGAGCATAAAAAATCTCAGTAAGGGATATACGAAATGAAAACATTAGTTCATGTATACATAAGAATCAATGAAATCATAGTTTAATCATAAAACATAAGCACTTTAATCATACCTAATTAAATCATAAGATTTATGAATAACTCATAGAGATCATAAGACATAAAGGTAACATGAGAAATTCATAACATTCTTATGAAGGGAGTAACCCTCATGGTTACGTTTGAAATACCCATCACGGTATATTCCCTAAATCTCTTAGGAGAAACATTTATGTTTACCTCCGTCATGTTACCCAATTCATTGGAGAGCTATATCGTGCTCACCCGCCCATAGTTTATCACAGAACCTCCCTTCTTCACAAACAATGCCCAAGATCCATAACATAATCGTATCATATAAAACATGAATAAAGGAAACACAACATTCAACATTTCAATCATAATATATCAATACACCACATTGATCTAATCAAAACATTATCAAAAAAAATTTCAACACAAAAATAAAATAAAAGTAAAACGTGGTATTTTTTAAAAAAAAGTTCTGACTTGTAGAGGAAGCTGAAACTCAAATAGTGGTCATGGCAGTGGAGAAGTCGTTGTCTCCGCATATGTAAGACAAAACATTCATTTTGTTGTTTAGTAAAATTCTTCGTATAAAAGGGTTCATTTTGAATAAAATTAAATGTCAAAGGGTTTTATACACGATATAAAAGAATGTTATGTATAAAAAAAATATGCTTCAATGAAAAGAGATTGAGACGAAGTCCCTTACCTCGTGTCCGACTTGACTTGACCATTCCTTAATATCCTGAATAACAAACTTGAGTTAATTTATACTTACTTAAAAACCCTTTACAAGTTCATTATTCCGTTTATATCACTTATTACCATGTTATGAACACATTGAAATTATTTAGGTTATTAGTGGTCATTTTGTCGATCATTAGTACTTGAGTCAAAAATAAACTCCTTAAAATTACAAGTTGTTCATGTGGAAAAATGTACATTATATGCAGAAATATATTCATGATATAGATATCATATATATCATATATATCCAGTATATACAGGCATTTATAATATTACATAACATTTATAGGTAAGAAATGAAATGCACCGTTCATGGAGACGGTGAGCCATACGTACGCATGAACACTAACTTCATTTCTATTTAGTATTTAATGGAATGAAATAATAATGATATAAAGGTAAATTATAATTCCATAATAATATCATATATAATATTATAAACTCCATCCTTAACACGTCCCACATATTTCATTAACGAATCAAATCACTTTGAGGGGGAGGTTGTTGGCACTTCCATAAATGAAGATATCGTGTTTACCCATAATGGAAACCATAAAGGTATGCCATAAATTAAAAATACTGAATCATAAGGAAAACATAAACATATTTTATATCATATATAAATAAATTGAAATCTTAATGGCCGCCATGAAAATTGTTAATAGAATATTGAACAATCATCGTTTCATGAGCCGGTAATTCACCATCCACAGAAACATTATATTATTTAACCATTAGATTAATGTGTGGTTAAGTGTAGCTCGAATAATTTTCATAACAACATCATAGTGTATTGAAGATACTATATTTGTTACAAAATAAAGGAATAAAAATAGTTTAGGGGGATAGAGAATCAAAATAAAACAATAGAACACAAGTGAATACATTTCCTTTAAATCGAGTAACTCTTCTTCGTTTCAACCAAAAGGGTTTCTTGAAGAACATTATGCATAAGGTGAGGCTTATAGGATTATTATAGGGATATTGGGAGCTTATTTTAGTAGATTTTGGATGAGCAAAATTGCTTGAGAAGTGTGAGATATTGGTTGGAAGTGGGGACTATTTATAAGGGAGAGGAGGGGCTCTTTTTGAAATCTTGAAAATATTATTTTATTATATGATGAAATTCAGTTTCTAAACCTCAAAAAATCATTTAAGTCGAAGATAAGGTCGAACATGTTCGAAATAAAATCATCCAATAAGAATTGGACAAGTGTTGGATATTATTTTAAACATTACCATCTTATTTATTTAAATGATTCATTAATGATGTAAACACTGCATCATCATTGTGTCATAAATAATTTTATTTTTTTGATGACTAAAAATTATAATTTTTTTCCATGATGTTGGAAATATTTTTAGCTTTTTAATGAATATTTATAGTCAAAAATATAACCCATACTACCCCATGTGATATTTGTTTTAGTAAAACAATACATGTTTTTGACATTTTTATTTTTACTTTAAATAAACGTTATTAATGTCATTATTTTACCCATCTGGCTCCATGGGGTCCCACAAATTGACCCATGAATTGTCTTGGTCGGCCATGACCTATCCAATAAGGTTAGGACATGTGTCAAGATATTTTTATATTTTTATAATATCGTTTTTATCTTAAATTACTCTAATTACCTCTAATCGCGGTTAACAAAACTGAAAAGTTACTATTCACCAAAAATATATTTTAATACCTTTGAACCACATTTTACCTAATAATGATAACCATGTATGAAGGATTTTTGATATTCAATACACAGAAGTGGTAGACATTCATTTAAACGAATAATCAGTTTGCTTAACTACCACTTAGTGGTTTCACTATTCATCAAAAATTGAAGTTCTTCAGAAAAAAACCAAAAATTTACCCTAATCTATAATTGATATTCCGAAATCAAAAATGGTATCTATTTTGAGAAATTAAAAAAAAAAATAAGTTTCATCAATTAATTTTTTAATTAATTACCATTTTCAAAACAAATATCGTGTTTTTAAGAAATAATATCTATCAAAAGACTGACACTTGTTTATGTCCAATTTCAAAGTTAAATTAATTCCAATGACCACCATTGGATTCAATGGTAAAAATATATTGTAATTTCACTTTAAAAACACTTAAAATTATAATATATCCTTATAAATAAATTATATTAAACGATGTTTTAAATAAAAATACAGCATTTTCCAATATTCATTAAAAAATTATCAGAAAAATACGAAAAATTTACACAAAGTAAATTTTGATGTCCTGATTATAAAGACAAATTTTATTTGGTCTAATAGAATGTATATGAGTGCCAAAAATATATTTATACAGTGTTCTCCATCGAACATAGAATCCCCATTAAAGTAAAATTAATACTTAATTAAAAAAATGTTAATAATTATGAAAATGTAATATTATTTATTTACCTGGGATGTTTCATCCTTCCTCCCTTTTGGAAATTGCGTCCTAGAAATTTATTCCCTTAAATAAATGGGGGTATTTATCCTTCATAGAATTTTCAGATTCCCATGTTGCCTCTTCAATGATGTGGTTTTTCCACAAAACCTTTACTTGATGAATCGCCTTATTCCGCAATACATGCTCCCTATTGTTAATGAATCTGGACCGGTTGTTCCTCATAAGATAGATTCTCTTCCAGCTGAACTACCTCTGGACTCAAAACATGAGATGGATCTGCCATGTACTTCCTTAACATTGAAACATGAAAGACATTGTGTACCTGAGATAAACTCGGAGGTAAAGCCACTTGGTATGCAACTCATCTAACCCTCTCGAGAATTTCATATGGTCCAATGAACATTGGACTCAGCTTTCCTTTATTACCAAACTCATCACACTTTTCCATAGTGAAACATTAAGATAAACATGATCACCTACCTCAAAAGAAAGATCCTTCATCCTGTTGTCTGCATAACTCATCTGCCTTCTCTGAGCTGTTCTCATGTGTCTCTATATCAGCTGAACTTTTCCTGCCAACTCTTCTACCAATTCTGTTCCCATAAACATCCATTCACCAAATTCATCGAAAAAATATGGAGTTCGACACCGCTTCCCATATAATGACTCAAATATTTCCATCTGTATACTAGAATGGATACTGTTATTATAAGAAAACTCATCCAAAGATAGATGTTGGTCCCAAATTCCTTGATAATCCATCGAACAAGCACGTAGCATATCCTCCAAAGTCTGAATCGTTCCTTCTTACTTCCCATCTGATTGGGGATGAGAAGTAGTACTGAAATTTAATTCAGTACCCAACAACATCTGAAGGCATTTCCAAAAGTTTGAAGTAAACATGGGATCACGATCAGATACAATGGAAAGGGGAACTCCGTGTAACCTGACTCTCCCTTTAAGATACAAACAAGAAAGTTGATCTAGGGAAAAGGTATCTCGTATAGCAAGGAAATGAGCTGATTTAGTCAAGCGATCAACAATAACCCAGATTTCATTATTACCTCGAGGTGTCTTCGGAAATCCCACAACGAAGTCCATGGATATATTCTCCCATTTCCACTCTGGCACTCGTAAAGGATAAAGCATCCATTTCGGTATCTGCCACACTGCTTTAACCTATTTACAAGTCAAACAGTTAAAAGTTAAATCAGTTATATCTCTTTTCATTCCATCCCACCAGTAATACTCATGATGATCTCTATAAATCTTAGTACTGCCTGGATGAACTGGAAACAGAGAAATATGAGTTTCACATAACAACTATCTCTTCAAATGTGAATCAAAAGGCACACAAAATCTCTTCCCAAATCTCAAAACACATTCATTATCAATGATGAATTCGGGCAACTTACACTTCTGAACCAGCTCTACCATTTTCTGCAACTCACTATCTTTCTTCTATGCTTGCTTAATTTAGGCTGATAGAGTTGATTTCACTGATACCTGAAACAAAACAGAAAAACATCCTACACCAACAAGTTTTATGCCAAAGTTCATCAATTCCTTAACCAAAGGATTATGTTCCAAACTTAACATGGTTAATGAAGCATTATTTTTTCGACTAAAAGCATCAGCCACTTTATTTTCATTTCCCGGATGGTAATGAATTGTACAATCATAATCCTTGATTAATTCTAACCATCTCCTCTGTCTCATGTTCAATTATTTCTGAGTGAATATATAATTTAAAATTTTGTGATCGGTATATATTTCACACTTTACTCCATACAATTGATGCCTCTAAATTTTTTAATTGAAAAAAACAGCAGATAATTCCAAATCATGTGTGGGGTAATTACCTCATGAGTTTTCAACTGACGTGAAGCACAAGATATTACCTGATCATTCTGCATTAGGACACAAACATGTATTTTCAATGAATCATCACTATAGATAACAAACTCACCAATCCTGAATGGTAGTACCAAAACTGGAGCATTCAGCAATGTTATTTTCAATTCCTGAAAACAACCATCACATTGTTTTGTCCAGATGAACATAACACCCTTCCGAGTTAGGTTAGTCATTGGACTAGATAACCATGAAATGTTTTAAAAAAACCTTCGGTAATAGCCTGCCAAACCATTAAAACTATGAATATCGGTTATATATGTGGGCCTTGACCATTCTTCGACAACCTTTTTTTTGGAAGGATCAACAATTATTCCATCTTTACAAACAATGTGACCAAGGAAAGAAATTTTTTGCAACCAAAACTCACACTTTTCTGAATTTCCCATACAATTTCTTGTCATTGAATTTTTTCAAAATAACACTTATATAACTTTCATGCTCCTGTTTACATTTTGAAAACACCAATATAACATAAATAAAAACAACCACAAAATTATACAAGAACAAATGAAAAATTATATTCATAAGGTCAGTGAATACAACAGGTTTATTGGTTATCCCAAAATGCATAACTACAAATTCATAATGACAATATCTTGTATGAAACACAGTCTTTGGAACATCTTCTTCCTTTACATTCAACTGATGGTACCTCGATCTGAAGTAAATCTTTGAAAAATACTGAGCCCCCTAAAAAAAGTCAAACAAATCATCGATATGAGGGAAATGATATTTTTTCTTAACATTGATGTTATTCAAGGCTCTATAATCAATGCATAGTCTAATTGAACCATTTTCTTTTTAACAAATAAGATAGTAGCACCCCATGGTGATTTTCTAGGATGAATGAAACCTTTCCCTAATAAATCTTGCAATTGATCCTTCTAGTCTAAAAGTTCAATTTGAGACATTCGATAAGGGGGTTTTGAAATTGGCCTAGCATCAGGAACAAAGTCAACAATAAATTCAACTTCCCGATCTAGTATTATTCCAGGAAGCTCATCAGTAAAAACATCAGGATACTCATTTACCACTGGCACATCATTAATCTGAACGGTTCCTTTGTGTTCAACAATATGTGCAAGGTAACATTCATTTCCATATTTTACTAGTTTATCAAATTCCTGATATATTATAAAAAGTAAGATTTCATTCTTGAACACAAAATGAATTTCTTTTTGAAAAGAAACTTCTTTAGCTCTACAGTCAATCTTAGCATGGTAAACAAAGAGCCAATCCTTACCCAGGATAATGTGAAACTCTACTAGTGGGAACAAAATAATGTTTTCAAGTAGGTTCTTTCCACGGATAAGGATAGGATGATTCTTATAATTTATTTTTACCTCAACATTTCCCCCAGGTGTTTTTACCAAAAGTGTAAGAGTCAATTATTGAGGTCGTATTCACAATTTACTAGAAATTTTTTCGGAGATGAAAGAATGTGTAGACCCTGATTCAAACAACAAACTTGCATAATCTAAAAAAACAAAGTACCTGATACCACTTCATTTGACAGCCCAACATCTGCTGATGTAGTTGCAAAGGACTTCACCACACCTTTCTTCTTGTAGTCTGACTGCTTCCCATCACTCGAGCTCTTTGTCGGACACTCGTTAGAATAATGACCCATCTCATTGCACTTGAAACAGTTCCCTAACTATAAATCAAATTTGTTCTTACCATCACCCTGATCTTTTCTAGTGAAATCAGAAGCCTTATGTACTATCTTACAACATCGGTAGCACTTTCCAGAATTCAAAAGACATTCCCCTGCATGATTTTTACCACATGTATCACAAACTGAAAACATAGTTTTTTTACCATCAGTCCTTTTTGAAGGATTCTTCCCTTTCTCTTGCCACCTCGGTCTCTTCTTCTCTTAGTTGTTATAGAACACTTGATCATCGGCAGACTCCATTTCCACCTTCTTAGCACATCTAACAATCATTTCATAACTTTTGAACTCACGAGAAGCTAATGCCCTTTGATATTTTAGATTTAATTTTGAGTAAAAATGATTTATTTTACTATCAAGTTCTCAGATAAAATTTGGAGCATACCTTTCCAATCGAGTGAAATTTTCTTTATAAGCAGCTATTGAGTCGTCCTCTTGCCTATATTCGAAGAATATTATTTCCATCCTAAGTCGAATAGCCTTAGGAAAATATTTATCATGAAACGTACCTTTGAATTCATCCCAATCAAGAGAATCAATCTCATCCGCATCCATGATATTTTTAACCAACAACCACCAATGACCTGCTTCACCCTCCAAACGTTAAACAACAAGATTATCCTTTTGATTGTTTCAACACCCCATGACTTTGAAAATCTTATCCAGTGCTTTAATCAACCCTTCAGCTAGCACAAGGTCATATGATCCTCTAAATTATGGGGGATGTTGCCTCATGAAATGTTCCACCACTACCATGTTCCTATGCGGTTGATATGGCTGATCTCGTGCATGGATACCACCACCATTTATCACTTGAGTCAACTGCACCATTACTGCAACCAACTGTTTATTTCCAATTACAACCATCTCAGGATACTGATTCAGAAGGTCATTTCCTTTTGTATACCTTTCTAGCACTTCTTCTCTGTTTCCTCTGCGGAAAACCATTCTGAAAATACATGTATTAGATGATGCAACATGGTAATCTTTAAATTCTATACCATTTCAATTTGACTATAAAAAATATTTTTAGAAAATCATTTAATAGAATTATAACTTATAATGATATCTAAATTGACCATTGATAACAACTATAAAGCCCTAGCCTTAAACATTACTTAATCGTGAGTAATTTCAAGAAATACACATTGAGGATCATTTTTGGTTTAGAGTTTTAGAGAATTAGATCATATATCAGGCATTATATTCCACTTGTAAACAAGGTGGTTACATAAATGAAAATATTCACTCTTCTCATTAAAGGAAACATATTTTAAATAAAACATGGATTATTTCTTGACAATATCTTGACCCTATCATCACATAATGTACCTTTCCCTTGACCTATGAAAAACATTTCAAAAACATGGGATGAGCATAAAAAATATCAGTAAGAGATATACGGAATGAAAAAATTAGTTCATGTATACATAAGAATCAATGAAATCATATTTTACTCATAAAACAAAAGCACTTTAATCATACCTCATGAAATCATAAGATTTATGAATAACTCATTGAAATAATAAGACATAAAGTTAACCTGAGGCATTCATAACATTCTTATGTAGGGAGTAACCCACATGGTTATGTTTGGAATACCCATCACAGTATATTCCCAAAATCTCTTAGGAGAAACATTCATGTTTACCTCCATCACGTTACCCAATGCATTGGAGAGATATATCGGGCTCACCCACCCTTAGTTTATCATGGAACCACCCGTCTTCATAAATAATTCCAATGAACCACAACATAATCATATCATATGAAACATGAATAAAAAAACACAACATTACACATTTCAATCATAAGATATCAATACACCACATTTATCTAATCAAAACTTTATCAAAACCATTTTCAATACCAAAATAAAAGAAAAGTAAAACGTCGTATTTATTGTTTTTATTTAAAAAAATGTTCTCGATTGTAGAGGAAGCCGAAACACAAATAATGATCACGGTGGCAGAAAAGTCACTATCGCCGCATACATAAGGCAAAACATTCCTTTTTTCATTTAGTAAAATGCTTCATATAAAAATGTTCATTTTGAATAAAAGTAAGAGTCAAATCGGTTTATACACTATATAAAAGAAAGTTGTGTACAAAACAAAATATGCCTCAATGAAAGTATACTGAGACGAAGTCCCTTACCTTGTGTCCGACTTGACTCGATCATTCTTTAATCTCCTGAATAATAAACTTTAGTTAATTTATACTTTCTTAGGAACCCTTTTCAAGTTCATTATTCATTTTATATCACTTGTTACCATGTTATGAACACTTCATAATTATTTAAGTTATTAACTATTGTTTTGTCGATCATTTGTACTTGAGTCAAAGATAAACTCCTTGAAGTTGTTCATGTGGTAAAATATCCATTATATCCAAAAATATATTCATTATATAGATATAATATATATCATATATATCCAGTATATTCATGTATTTATAATATTACATATCATTTAGAGGTAAGAAATGATATGCACCGTTCAAGGAGACGGTAAGCCGTACGTACGCATGAACGCTACTTTCATATCTATTTCATATTTAATGGAATGAAATCATAATGATATTAAGGTAAATTATAATTCCAGAATAATATCATATATAATATTATTAACTACATCTTTTACACATCCCACATAAGGCATTAACGAATCAAATCACTTTGAGGGGGCGGTAGTCCGCACTTCCTAAAATGAAGATATCGTGTTTACCAATAATGGAAAACATAAAGGTATGCCAAAAATGCAAAATAATGAATTTTAAGGATGACAGAAACATATTATATATCATATATAAATATATATACATCTTAATTGCCACCATGTAAGGTGTTAACATAATATTGATCAATCATCATTTCGTGAGGTAGTAATTCGTCATCCATAGAAACAGTGTGTTCTTTACCCATTAGATTAAGGTGTGTGTAAGTGTAGCTCGAATAATTTTTATAAAAACATAATAGTATATTTAAGATACTGGAGTTTTTACAAAAGAAATGAATAAAAATAGTTTACGGGGTTGGAGATGTAAAATAAAACAAAAGAACACAAGTTAATACATTACCTTTAAATCGGGTAACCCTTCTTCGTTTGAACCAAAAGGGTTTCTTGAAGAGATTTCTGCCTAGGTTGAGGCTTCTAGGATGAATAGAGGGATATTGAAAGAATATTTGAGTATATTTTGGTCGAGACAAAGGGCTTGATAAGTGTGAGTGATGGGTAGGAAGTGGGGTCTTTTTATAAGGGAGAGGACGGGCTCTTTTGGAAATCGTGAAACTATTATTTTATTATAAAATGAAATTCGGTTTCTAAAGCTCCAAAAATCATTAAATTAAAATATAATGTGGTACATGTTCGAAATAAAATCATCCAATAAGAATTGTACATGTGTTGGATATTATTTTAAACATTATCTTCTTATTAATTTAAATCATTCATTAATGACGTAAACACTGCATCATCATTATGTCATAAATAATTTTATTTTCTTTGAGGTCTAAAAATTATAAAAAAATTACCATGATGTAGGAAATAATTTTTTTTTCTAATGAATATTTATAGTCAACAATATAACTTATATAACCCCATGTAATATTTGTTTCAGTAAAACAATACATGCTTGTGACATTTTTATTTTTACTTTAAATAAAAGGTATTGATGTCATTATCTTACCCAAGTGTCTCCATGGGGTCCCCCAAATTGACCCATGGATTGTATTGGTCAGAAATGACCTATCCAACAACTTTATACCATGTGTCAAGATATTTTTATATTTTTATAATATTCTTTTTTTCTTAAATTACAATAATTACCTCTAATTGCGTTTAACAAAACTCATAATTTACTATTCACAAAAAACATATTTTATTCCCTTTGAACCAAATTTTACTTAATAATGACAACCATGTATGTCATATTTTTTAAATTCAATACACAGAAGCAGTAAAACTTCATTTAAACGATAAATCAGTTTCCTAAACTACCAATTAGTGGTTTCACTATTCATTAAAAATTGAAGTTCTTCAGAAAAATACTAAAAATTCACCCTAACCTATATTTGATATTCCAAATTCAAAAATTATATCTATTTTGAAAAATTAAAAATATATAAGTTTCATCTATTAATTTTTTAATTAATTACAGTTTTCAAAACAAATAGCTTGTTTTAAGAAACAATATCAATCAAAATACTTACACTTGTTTATGTCCAATTTCAAAGTGAAATTAGTTCCAATGACCATCACTGGATTAAATGGTAAAAATATGTTATAATTGAATGTTAAAATCAATTAATCAGATAATATATCATTAAAAATAAATTATATTAAAAGTGTTTTTCAATTAAAATACAACATTTTTCACTATTCATAAAAAAAGAACATTATCAGAAAATACCAAAAAATTACACAAAGTAAATTTTGAAGTCCAGATTCTAAAGAAGAATTTTATTTGGTCTAATAGAATGCATATTAGCAAAAAAAATATATTTAAAGAGGGTTCTCCATCAAACATAGCAACCCCATTAAAGTTAAATTAATACTTAATTAAAAAAATATATTAATAATTATGAAAATGCCTTATTCTTTATTTACCTAGGATGTTACAAGTAATATAAGAGTAATAGTCTTAGATGGACAATAGAGGGTTCTGATACCTATATTTTTTTGTCATGATGGTGTTATTTCCCTGGGGTCTCAGATGTATATATGTATATCATGGGGTTGTATCCAAGATATTAGGTTTGATAATGCTAGTACAAATGCCTCTATCCTCATCTCCCACACCTCCAACTCCATCTCCCTTGTCTGGTATAGGGAAATCATACATGGACATGTATTAATCATTTATAAAGCTTCAATTATGGTTTATTACACAAAAATAAAAAAACATGATCTCTTCATCCAATTAGGTTTTCTTATGGTGGGGTTGTTTATATTATACGGGCGTTGTAGGAAAGAATTATTTTGGAGCCACAACATGTATAAAAGATAAATATGAATCTTCCACATATGTATTTTATTGTGTTTGATAAAAATGAACACTTATGGAATGTATATTCAATTTATTCTTATTTAGTTTTGTAACAATGCTGGGATTGATAATATATATCCTCATTGTGTAATGAGCTCAGAAATCTATCTTTCAGGTCATATATTTGTCATACTACTTCCCATTCCATGAGTGATCTTATTTATAATCAAATTATTCCTCTAGTGGGTAAACAATAAAATTGGTTACCATTATAAATAAAATTTCAAGAATTACTTTTTATAATAAACCATTCTTTTGATGATGTCTTTGATAGTGATGAATATTTTGATGGTGTGACCCAACCAGCTCTGGGAATGAAAATAGTTGGGGAATTTAGTGAAGCTCACTACATCAGGATTCCTAGGACATGACCACCTGAGTAGGATATTTTCCAAATCTTCAATGAAATAATCCGGGACATTATCATTACACAAGGATTATTCATTGTTCATTCATTCTTCAAAACCTAGGATATCCTAATTTCTTTTTTTACTTCAATTAGGGGTGATTTTGTTTTTTATTTCACATTATTGAATGATCTAGGTGATTATGGACATGTATAGATCTTTGAATGGGAAATTTAATTTGATTGAGGGTAAAATATTTAGTCTCTACCTTATTAATCCTTTCCCTTATGCTTATGGATTGATTTTAGACATATCTCACATTATCTAAATAGAATCATCAAAAAATTAAACCATTTACAAAATTCAAGGAAACAACTTGGCGACTTCATTGGGTTAAAAGGTGTATACATCTCATTTAGGTTATATTCATTATAGATTTCCATTAATTTAACATATAGGAGTTGGAAGCCAAGTGAGTAGGTTAAACCCCTCATTCTTGGAATTAATTAAGAATCCCTATCACTTTTGTTCTGCTTGTTTTTTTCTAGGTCCAAAATTGTGGTTTTTGTTAGGATCGAGCTGAAGTGATAATGGAATTTATGAATATTCTCTTCCCATCCCAAAATTATTCATGTTAGAAGGCTTCTACACCAAAAAACTATTTCCCTACTAATTTTTTTTTAAATTTAACATCTTGGTCACCTTTTACTGATCTCTAAGGCCCATCATCATACTACATTGGGTCATGAAATGGGTGAGATACAATTTTGGATATCCTACTCCATCAAAAGTGTAGAAGGTATGGGTTTAAAAATATGTTGGGGGAATTTGGAATCAACTCATTCAGTGTCTGTATTCTTCTCAGGCTACACAGGTGTACGTCTTCCACCCCTAGATTCCATTTCTACAGATCGAGACTCAAGGGAATTGAGGAGCTCTTGAGGTACTACAGTCTAGTCCATATCAGTATTATAAGGAGTGGGTGTATAATGAAGAGGATTTCACCTTTGATCGCTTATTGATTCTCGATCTATGACAAGTATGAATCTCCACCCAAGAAAGGGATAGTCTATATCTGTAATGGATGGATGTATTAATAATACTTTAATTCCTCATTTACATAAACCAGCTACCTGGATTCGGAATCTGTCTTTTTCTTAGATGAAAATCATACAGGAATATTAGCTCTTTCATGCCCTATGGGGAGAGGGATAATCATATAATACTAAAGACAATAACTAAGTGTAATTCTTCTCCTATGTAGATCCTCGTTGAGTTGTCTGTGATATTTTATCTCATTCTCATATTGTGTTAACAAGTTTTTTGTGGAAGTAATTTTGTATATTTTGTGTGATGGGAGGGATATAACCAATTCATTACATCTGTAATTGGTTGTGTTCCACCATTTAGGTGGTAATACCATATTTTAAGGTAATATGTTATTGGTTATCCTTTGTTTATCCATATGATAATCTTCAGTTGGTGCGTCCTGATCACCTTCCCTTATAAGTGTTTTTTCTGTTTTGTGTCCCTCTGCATTTTCATCATGATTCGCAATATTTGTTATGTATACATAGATGGAATTTTTTATGTTGGATCATGAAATAGAAGTTGTCCTATTACCGTTTATGGAAAAGGGATTTTAAGCACTAATTACATTAGGGTAATTTTTCAAACCCATGTCCATATTGGATGTTTTTTAACTTACGACCCTAAATGGGATTGATTTCATTCCAAATACATTCCTCTAATCACCGTCTATGATTGAATACATTATGGGATATTCTGGTCATGATCATCAAACATGACCCAAATATAAAAGGAATTAATTATGGTGGGTGGCTAAGATTTTATATGGACCATTGATATTTACATCCTAATATGGAAATGAATGATTCCATCTATGGTTATGATGATTATGAAAATGCTCCTAGCATAGTGGTATTTGGCCAATTTATGGATTCAATATTCATTTTTGAGCTTATTTTTTTGTATATAAGGATTATGGTCGAGGATATTTTTACTCTTTGGATGACCATAATGATATAAATTACAACATATGAAATGTTTGGGGTTGATCTGGAACTATGGCTTATTTCTCCAAGACACTCTTGGGGTGTGAGGAAACTCGGTATGGAGATTTATAAAAAAATCCTAGCTAAGATGGTTGTGGTAAGTATGCTGATGATACTAGTATTTCATAGATTCATTTATTTATTGATGATCAGAGGGTTCTAGGATGGGGTAAATATTCCCCAGGACTAATAGGTTGTGTTCACTGCTTGATGGAAGCAATATAAGCTTCTACTGTGACCCTCTTGATTTTTCATATCTATGCTCGTATATGAGTTGTGTTAATATGGAATCCATGATAGGAGAAATATTATATTGAAATTTTCATGTTTGAATACAAATTTGGATTATCTGTTTTCAATGTGTCGAGATTTCAATGAGGGGCATGGTTCAAATATATATTTTTATTCATCTTCCTTCTTTGGTGGTGTCTTTGAATCATAGAAGTGGAGGAATTCAATTGATGTGGCAATCTAGATCTCATGTTACCTGGTCCCCTAATCTCACTAGGACATACGATATTACATGATTCAGTATTTAGTTACATCTAATATTCATGGGTTATGGTGATATAGAATGCTTCATACATTCCTAATCAAAAAATACTGATACAAGATGTTTCTTTGGTGATCAAATTTCGAATAGTTTTGATACAATAGTGGATAAAATGTTTCATAAATGCACTATGCTTTTATGTTTTCAATATCTATGAGATGTAGATAATATCCAGTAACAATTAAAAATAGAGTATATTAATTTTATTATAGTGAGATTAATATATTAGATAATGGTGGTGTAACACCCCAAGCTTCCAAATTACGTTTCCTTTTTAATAATGCAATAGCTTGCATTGTACGCATCTTCAGGATTCTAACCCACCACGACCAATCAAAGTAGCCATTATGAAAGGAAATGCACACTTTTTAAATTTTTTAAATTTTATCTTTCAAAATGGGCATCATTTTTGGATTTGTAATATAGTAATTAGACTTGGTTGAATTTTTGGTATTTTTTAGAAAACATTCAAATTTTGATGAATACTGAAAAATACTATACATTAATTAAAAACAGTTTTTTAATCCAAATAATTTATAGTGATAAATTATACTATTGAGAGGTTTTAAAGTATAATTATAATATATTTTTAACATTTAATACAATATTGGAAATTGGATGTAATTTTACATTTAAACATGACATAAACAATTGTCAATCTATTGATAGTTATTATTTCTTAAAAACACGCTTTTTTGTTTTGACTATTAGATTTATCATTAAATTAATTTATGCCACTTCTGTGTTTTGAATTTAGAAAAATGTATTCCATATTTAGAATCAGGAGGTCCAAATTGGGTAAATATGCAACTTTTATTTTTAGACATTTTGAATAATTATTTCCCTAAATATATTATTTACCGTGGTTAAAGGGTAAATTCGGTAAATAAGAATTAGAAATGAATATTTTAATAATATTAAATAACCCAAAAACGTGTCCTATCTCTATTAGATGATAAATTTCGGACCATGGAAAACTTTTAGTCGATTTTCGGAACCCATGGAGCCACTTTTAAGTGATAATGACACATTATATTAATTAAGTTAAAGTAAATTCAAAAATTACAAATGTATATATATTTTAGAAAAAAAAATTACATGGGGTTATATATGTTATCTTTTTGACAATAAATATTCATTAGAAATATAAAAATATTTCCTACATAATAGAATTTTATTTTTAATTTTTAGACATTGAATAATTATATTTATTTATGACACAATAATGATGCAGTATTTTCCTTATTAATGAAAAATCAAATAATTGGTATTATAAATGTTAAATTAAATATAATTTTAATGTTTTGATGCCATATAATAATTTTATTGGTCAATATATCATTTTAGGATTGCTTAAATTAATTTTTTTTGAATTAATAATGTTTTTATGACTTAAATAAAGCAATTATTTAATAGTGTCAAAATTGATATAATGGAGTTTTTAAAACAAATATTATATTATAAATTGATATAATATTCCTAAAAATATAAGGATCGGCCCAAAGACTTATATAATGATAGGTGTATCATTAATTAACCACTTAGCGTTCTCTTGTAAGTATATTATAATACTATTAACCATATAATATAAAAATACAAAGAGACAAGATAAATGTCAAACTTTTTTTACTAAGAGTTAAATCTAAAATTTAAGGTTAATATAGTGAACCAAAGCTGTCTAACAAAAATTGGTTGAATTTATTTCGACCGATCCCTACATTATAGTATAAATAATCAATTTTTGGGCCTTTAGAAACCGAAAATTATTTTATTATAAAATATTATTTCTAGCTTTTCCTAAGGTGCTCCTACCCCTCTTATAAAAGGGCACTCCTCCCTTCCCTCTAATTCACACCATTTAATCCATTTGGGTTGGCCGAAACCTACCCAAATATTCACTAAACTACCCTCACTTCATCATAGAGGACTTAATTTAGTAATAAATCCAACCTATGTAGCCCTTTATATCAAATCAAACAGAAGGACCTGAAGAAGAGGTAATAATTTCACCACCCTCTTTCAAGTTCCTTTCTTCTTCTACTTCCTTTTTCTTTGTTGTTTCCATTCTAAAATAATATCTCTAGTATAATATATATACTGTGATGTTATTATAATTATGGTACAACCAAATTAATTATTCTATCCACCCTTTGAATCACATGTCACCATATGTGCGTACATACGGCTTACCGACTCCACGTCGTGGTGTAATTGTTATTCAATAAATGATTATTTGGATGGGTATAATAATCATGTGTATTTGATGTAAATAATAAATATATCATGATAATAATTATGTATATATGATTTACCATCCAATTATATATTATTTTAATATCAAAATTGTAATATTGTTTCTCGTGCATACATACGGATTACCGTCTCCACTAACGCAATGATACTCATTCCCCATCATATCCATTCAAGACAAAATTTCATTTGATGATTAATAATAATGTTTAGATACATTATATCATTCTATATATGAATAATATACATCCCATACCTAAAAAATATGGCTCACATAACAAATAATATAATGGGAAATGAATCAGTTAACACCCAAAACGACGATAATACTAAGATATTATTAACAAATCAATGTTAAAAGATCATATATGATATCCTATTAATGTATATTATTTTTTATACTTAAATAACAATTATTTCACAAGTATACAAAATGTTAACCTGCCCTCGATCTAGGGAAAAGTACAATTTAAGGGGTTTCTTAAATCACTTTTAATTCCGGAAGAGTTCCATTGTTCAACACTTATTTATTGCTATTATTGTGTGTGCTACTGATTATTTTATTCAGTGTGTAATATAATTTAATTTATGGATATTTAAATCATCATTTTATGATCCTTATTTCATGGGTGTAGGTTTCTTATGTTACGAAATCAATAAGGGAATTTTAAATTTCAATTTCCACTCATTCAGCTATACACATACTTCATTGATTATGTTACTCCATGATTATGTGTAGATTCACTATTCATTTGCTTATATCATAATTTCCACTCCTCATTCTGTGGATATAATTTTGATAAACATAATCACTCCATTGATAAATTCTGAAGTCATCGATATGAACTTGATAAGAGTAATTTTAACTTAATCTCTATTTGTTGAGTTGAATATCCAATTCATTGGTATTTTTTTATAAGAATATGTGGGAATTTCCTCTGAATTATTTACACTGAATAGCCAATCATATTGAGTGTATTTATATTGGTCACACATAATAATGTCTTTTATTTATCCTTAACCTAGGAATATGTTCTTTATATGTGATTTCATCTAAATTTACATTCCATTGAGACTTATTGTTGTTTTACACCAAATCACTTTTATATGGTGTATATAATGTACTTTGACATAGTATATCATGAATCCATCTATTCTCATGCTATTAAAATGTTTTTATTAACTCAATTATTTGTATTCAAGTGTCTCCCTTTTGGTTATAAACTCTAAATTAAATATCATTTTTAAATGTTTTAAAGATTTATCCAAATAAATCATTGTCCTTAATGTCCATGTTTTAAAAATGGTTTTAAGGATTTATTTATATGTAATATAATGTTTTAAAATTAAAATTATTTTTCAAATTTTCAAAGTGGTATGGGACACTTTGATTGAAAAATCTATTTTTAAAACGACTTCCTGAAAAGTACTGTGACTTTTAAATGTTTTCATGAAAGAGGGGGTATTTATCTCAAATAATATTGATGAGTATTTTCATCTATGTAAATATCATTCATTATTCTCAATTGAGGTTAATATGATACCATAAAATCTTCCATATTGTATTGAATAAGTAATGATTGACTGTGAATGTGCTATTTTTATACCATTCATGGTTTGTGGATAAAGTATTGATATTCTGTATGGTAGTTTTAATATGAATGTTTTATGTTATGTTTAGAAATTTTCATATGAGGATTGCATTGGACTTAGTATGTGATGAGTGGAGCCCTCTATAGCTCCTTGATGCATCAGTAGGTCATATGAGACAAACTAATATCTTGGCACAAGGCCTTGACAAAATATTATTTGTTGTCTTGGCACAAGGCCTTGACTATGTGGTTATGATAGTTTGGAATTTTTCATTCCATCATTATTTAAGTGGTTATTGATATTTGATGTGATTATTCGACTAATAGAATATCCATGTGAATAAGTAAACGTAATTATTTCATTTTATTTTTTCTATATTATATCAAAGATCATGTTTAAAAGGCTTTTGTTTTAGTTATACATTTCTTTAAAGTTTTATGCTTATTCATGAATGTTTCTGCTAATTTGATATCCTTACTGGGCATTTGAGCTCACCCCTTCCTATGTTTTATTTTTCCCAGGATGTTAAGAAGTATTTTATGAATGATCTGCAGGGATTGTATGAGGGGATATGTGTGTGGTCTATGGAGACAAGATGTTGTTGTAGTTTTTCACTTTATGATTTAATTTAAACATTATGAATGTATCTAGTGACTCAAAGGCTGCTAAACTAATCGGTCATTTGAGACTTGATCTTTTCTGATCATGCCCAAAATATGTAATAATGCACCAACTCTGGGTAACTGGGGTCAGGGCATTATAGTTGGTATTAGAGGAAGTTTAGTACAAACCTTGGAAACTAGATTTAGATAAACTCTGATTTGAGAATATAGCCTTAAGATAGTGTTTTAGGATTTGTATAGAAGAACTTCCTAGAATTTTGGTGTTGTATATATTTTTTGACTTTTCCAAGCAATACATCCATGTTTGGATACGAGTAGGTAGAGGCGGATCTTGCACAAATGTACCTAAGGGTAAACCCTAAAACTCCATTTTGAGCTAGAAATGAACGAGAACTAGTGCACAACAATGGGCCTGGCTGCACTCTATTTACGAAACTCTTGAGGGATATACATAGGAAAATTTACCTTTTAATTACATTCCGATTAGAACTATTTTAGTAAAATCTAAGAATAAATGACCATTGTTAAACCAAAGTTGTTTAAAATTGAGAATATAGTGTCATGATATTCTCTAAATGATTTTATGATGACTGTTACTCACACAAATATTTCTGGTTTTAGTCAGTGGCTGGATTCCAAGGAATTCATATTAACATTGAGAATAATGTAGAAGGTGGGAATGGTGGTGGATATGAGAAACAAAATGGAATGTTTATATGTGTAAAATATATTGTGTTCATGAAAAATCAATTTTCCAAAAATATGACTAACAACATATAAATCAACCAACTCCTAGAATCAACAAAGAAGAGAAATGAGATGAATAATAAGAGCTCTAGCAGTGGATACGATGAAGAAATGAATCATAAATTTCCATCATTCATGAAATGTTGAAGGAGACACCCAGGAAAGTGTCTCAATGGAAGAAAGAAATGATTTACGTGTGGGAAAGATGGATATAAAGTGAAGAATTGCTGACGAAAAATGAAGAGTACTATGGAAGAAAATAAAAATGGTCCGAAGAATCCATTTATATTTATTTACCTTATATGTAGGGGACTTGTCCATTACCAGAGTAAATTCCATATTCTAGAGGATATTTTCTTTGTCAAAGAAGAATCTATGTGGAAATAAATGGTTAGAGAAATGTTTAATAGTATTAATTCTCCTTGTTGATGGGGTTACATTGGAATAGTTTTACCTTGTATTTGTAACCCTACATTTTTCCATGTGAGAATGATATTTGAGGAAGTCTTATCTTTTCTCTTGTGGATATATTTATAAATAACCATTTGGTAATATATGATCATTGGGTTTGAGGAAATTATAAGTTATTATATTTTGGGATGAAATTTTATAGGTATGAGATAAAAATTGTGGTTAAATTATGATATGGTGATTTTGAGGAATTTATCTCATTTTGGTAATGTTATAAAATGTAGTTTTTGAAAATGGACAACACGCAGACTGTGTGACAACTCGTCACATCAGACAAAGCTGTGGGAATCGAACCCACAACCAAAGTGTGAATTGGATTTATCACCTACCATTGGACTTTGTGAATTCCCTGATAGTGTGACTAATTATTTTTATTTAAATTATTTTATTGATCAATAATAAGTTGATTTGGGATCTTATGTCTTATCAAGTGAATACCCATTTTATAGGAAAATGATTTGGTGATTAAGTGAAAAATGTTATGTTGGAAGATGTTCACTTGGTTGGGAACACTATATGCCCATGGAAAATAGAATACTATGGAATTTCATTTGAGGAGTAATGGTGTATTTTTATCTATGTTTTTATTGAAGATTTATAGTGATTTGGGCTATTTATAGAAATGATTAACGTATAATAGAGAATACGTGATTAGGTTAATTACTTTTAAATATGTTACTTTATAAGTAGTTGAGGTCATTTTGAGATACAATTTAACATGGAAGACTACATAACCAAATTATTCTATGTTTTGGGTTTCAATATTAGTTTGGATTATATTGAAGCATTTTACGGAAAATTGTTTATTGAATTGTATTTATTTAACTTTAGGGTATTTTTGGTTTAATTTTGTAAATTAAGATTACTGTATCTTTCTCTAATAAAATATTCTTTTGGGGGATCATCAGATATTATAATAACAATTTTGGTTTTTATTAATCTCTAAAGACAAGGTAAATATATAGTTTATACTTCGTGGATCATGTGATTCTATAGAAGTTTATTCGAGCTCTTCTAGTGTGACCAAGTCTTCTTGAATACTCATAATTTAAAAAAATTAGTTAGTGATATATATTTATTAAAGATTGAAACTCTACTTAAAAATTAGGTATATATCTTTATGTTCTTATTCAATCTCACAAATTAATTCCTCATCTTTATTTAATGTAACATAAAGCAAAAAAAATTGTTGACCGTTTAATTTTCCTACTGGGAGACTAATGAATGTTTGTACCATCACGAGTTTGGGATTTTCTTGTTGTTAACATTCTCTGCATCATGTTTTCTATCCCTCCCCATTAGAACATGACCCATATTTTATCTTCCATATCCATGTTTTCCTACCTGGAATCCTAGTATGGGTTATCATGGGTGACCTTTGTACTTCTATTTCCTTCTTTTAAAGTGATAGTTTTATTGAATCTTTTTCCGATGTGGGACATTCCATTATATTCCCAAGACAAATTTTAAAAAATTGCGAGGATGCAATTTATTGAAGAAGAGGATAATGTAACACCCCAAGCTTCCACAATACGTTTCCCTTTGAATAATGCAATAACTTGCATTGTACGCAACTTTGAGATTATAACACACCACGACCAATCATAGTAGCCATTATGAATAGTAATACCAAATTGTTTAAATGTTATAAATATTATTTTTCTAAATGGACTTCATTTATGTATTTTTAATATTGAAATTATCAAAGGGTGATTTTTTTTAGAAAACAATCAAATTTTCATGAACAGTGAAAAATACTAAAAATTACTTAAAACAACTTTTTTAATCCAAATAATTTATAGTGATAAATTATACTATTGAAAATATTTAAATTATAATTAGAATATATTTTCACCATTTAATCCAGTATTGGTAATTGTATGTAATTTAACATTTAAACTAGACATAAACAAGTGTCAATCTTTTGATAGTTAATATTTCATAAAAACAGGTTTTTTATTTTGACAACATGAATTAACTTTAAATTAATTTTTGACACTTCTATGTTTTGAATTTAGAAAAATGGATTCTATATTTAGTATCAGGAGGTCCAAATTTTGTAAATAGGAAACTTTTTATTTTTAGAAATTTTGAATAGTTACTTCGGTAAATATTTTATTTGTCGTGGTTAAAAGGTAAATCCATTAAATAAGGGTAAAAAATAATATTTTAATAATATTAAATTACCCTAAAACTTATCTTAACCCTATTGGATGATACATGTCTGACCATTTGCATCTTTGGGTCGATTTTGGGACCTCCTGGAGCCACTTGTAAGTGAAAATGACACTTAATATTAATTTAGTTAAAGTAAATACAAAAAATGACAAAAGCATATATCTTTTAACAAAACAATATTTACATAGAGTTATATATGTTATATTTTAGACTATTAATATTTATTAGAAATATAAAAATATTTAATACATAATAGAAATTTATTTATAATTTTTAGACATTTAATTGTTATATTTATTTATGACACAATAATGATGATGTATTCTCATTATTAATTATAGGATCAAATAATTGGTATTATAAATGTTAAAATAAATATAATTTGAAAATTTTGATTCCATCCACGAATTTTATTGGTTAAAATGACATTTTATTATTTCTTAAATTAATTTTCATTGAATTAATAAAGTTTTTATTACCTAAATAGTAATAAATTAATTAATAGTGTCAAAATTGACATAAAAGAGTTTTTAAAACAAATATTATATTACAAATTTATATAATATTCCAAAAAATATAAGGTCCATCCAATGGACTTATGTAATGATAGGTGTATCATTAATGAACCACTTGGGGTTCTATTGTAATTATATAGTAATTTTATTAACCATATAATATTAAATTACAAAGATACATGGTAAATGTCAATCTTTTTTACTAAGAGTTAAATCTAAAAGTTAAGGTCAATATAGTGTCCCAAACCTCTCTAAAACCTATTGTTTTTATCATTATGGACCCATCCACACCTTATCCTTTAAATAATCCATTTTGGAGCCTTTATAAACGGAAAATGATTTTATTATAAAATAATATTTCTAGTTTTTCCTAAGGTGCCCCTCACCCCTCTTATAAAAGGGCACTCCCCCTTCCCTCTAATTCAAACCATAAATGACCTTTGGATCGGCCAAACCCTGAAAAAATATTCTCTAAACATCCCTAAATTAATCATAGGGTCCTTCCTTTAGTCAAAAAGCCATCCTACAGAGCCATTTTGATCAAATAAAAAGAAGAACCCGAAGAGGAGGTAATAATTTCACCACCCTCTTTCAAGTTCCTTTTTTCTTCCACTTATTTTTTCTCTGTTGTTTCTATTATAAAATAATAACTATAGTAACTTATAAATACTGTGATGTTATTATAATTATGGTACAAAAAAATTCATTATTCTATCCACCCTTTAAATGACATGTCACCATACGTGTGTGCGTACGGCTTACCGTCTCCACGTCATGGTGTAATTGTTATTCAATACATGGTTATTTGGATGGGTATAATAATGATGTTTATTTGATGTAAATAATATATATAACATGATTTTAATTATGTATATATGATGTACCATCCATTTATATATTATTTTTATATCAAAATGTGATATTCTCACTCATGCATACATATGGATTACCGTCTCCACGAACGCGATGAGACTCATTCCCCATCGTATCCATTAAAGAATAAATTTCATTTTATGATTAAAAATAATTTATAGAGACATGATATAATTCTGGATATGAATATTATACATCCCATCCATATAAAATATGTCTAACATAACAAAGAATATAAAGGAAAATGAATCTGTTAACACCCGAAACGACTATAATACTAAGATATTATTAACAAATAAATGTTAAAAGATCATATATGTTATCATATTAATGTATATGATTATTGTATAATTCAATAAAAATTATATCACTATTATAAAGGATGTTATCCTAACCTCGACCAAGGAAAATGTACAATGTAAGGTGTTTCTTTTCTCACTTTTAATTCTGTGAGATTTCCATTATTCACCACTTATTTATTGCATGTTGTGTGTGTACGGCCCATGATTGAATTCAGTGTGTAATATTCATTAATTTATGGATATTTACATCATCATTATATGATCCTTCTTTCATGGGTGTATGTTTTTTATGTTACGAAATCAATCAGGGAATTTGAAATTTAAATTTCCACTCATTCGACTTTACGCATACTTCATTGATTATTTTTCTCCATGATTATGTTTGGAATCACTATTAATTTTCTTATGTCATAGTATCCACTCCCATTTTTGTGGATATACTTTTGATACACATAATCACTCCATTGATAAATTCTGAAGTCCTCGATATGAACTTGATAAGAGTAATTTTTAACCAATCACCATGTTTTGAGTAAAATAACCTATTTATTAGTGTTTTTTTAACAAGAATATGTGTGAATGTTCCCTAAATTATTTACAATGAATATCCAATCATATTTTGTGTATTTATATTTATCACACGTAATTATGACTTTGATTTATCCTTAACCTAAGGATACGGTCTTTATATGAGATTTCATCTAAATTTATATTCCAGTGAGACTTATTTGTTGTTATACAACAAATAAACTTTATATGGTGTATATAATGTACATTGACATAGTATATCATGAATCCTTCAATTCTAATGATATTAAAAAAAATTCATTACCTCAATTATTTGTATTCATGTATCTCCCTTTTGGTTAAAGACTCTAACTAAAATATCATTTTTAAATGTTTTAATGATTTATTCTTCTAAATACTTCTCATTAATGTCCATGTTTTAATAATGGATTTAAGGATTTAATTATATGGACATTAATTTTTGAAAATTAAAATTCTTTTTAAAAGTTTCAAAGTGGTATGGGACACTTTGAATCAAAAATATATTTTTAACATGGCTTCCTAATAAGTAGTGTGACTTTTAAATGTTTTCAAGAAAAAGAGGGGTATTTCTCTCAAATAGTTATGATGAGTATTTTCATCTATGTCAATATCCTTCATTATTTTCAATTAAGGTTAATCTGTTACAATAAAATCTTCCATATTGTTTTGAATGAGTTATTTTTTACTGTGGATATGCTGTTTTTATACCATTCATGGTTTGTGGATAAAGTATTGACATTTCTTATGCTAGTTTTAATAGGAATGTTTACGTTATGTTTAAATCTTCACATATGAGGAATGCATTAGACTTTGTAAGTGACGGGTGGAGCCCACTATAGCTCCTCAATGTATCGGTAGGTCTCTTGAGTCAAACTAGTGTCCTGGCACAAGGACTTGTCAAAATCTTATTTTTAGTTTTGGCACAAGGCCTTGACTATGTTGTTATGATAGTCTGCCATTATGCATTCCATCATTATGAAATTGGTTATTGATATTGCATTGATTTTTCGACTAGTAGAATATCCATGTGAATAAGTAAATGGAATTATTTCATTTTATTTTTCCCATATTAAACTGAAGTTCATGTTAAAATGTATTTTTTTAGTTGTACATTGCTTTAAAGTTTTATGCTTAATTATGAATGTTTCTTCTATATTGTTATCCTTAGTGGGCATCTGAGCTCACCATTTTTTTGTTTTATTTTTCCCGGGATGTGAATAAGTATTATAGGAATAAACTGCAAGGATAGAATGAGGGGATATGAGTGTGGTCTATGGAGACAAGATGTTGTTGTAGTTTTTCACTTTATGATGTAATGTAATCATTATGAATGTATCTAGTGATTATAAGGCTACTAAACTAATCGTCCTTTCGAGACATGATCTTTCTTGATCATGCCAATGTTATGTAACAATGCACCAACTCTGGGTAACTGGGATTGGGAAGTTATAGGAGGTGTCTATCCTTCAACCAAAATTTAGTTTCTCACATAAATTGTCTTAGGTTTGTCATGCACTCTGTCTCTATATTTTATGGCATCTCACGACTAATAGGGTATAGAGGCCAAACAAGGTTATGAGGTTGTTTCCATATAACTCTTTCAATATAACAATGTTGGCTTCCACTTCATCTGACCTACAAGTCTCCACCTGGTCACACCACAAATGTTAATTCCTTACGTCTCTTAATAACCACTGAGATGGGTTTCTGGAAGCTAACAAGGTACTATATACATTTGACTATGATTCATCATGTAACTACTTATATGATGGTGTCAGTGCATTGATATTATATCTATATAGAGTTGTCTATGAAAGGGGATTGTTTTAAGGTATGTGGGATGTATTGATATGAGGAGGTTAGCCAAGACATATGTCTAGAGTAGAGTCCATGTGATCAATAATAATACTGCTGCTTGGATGAATTTCCTGATAATGGAAATCATTTTAATTTTTTGAAGATTTGACAGACCATTGATTTTTTTATATATGCATCGAACAACCTCTAGGAAACTGGAATTTAGTAGGTCATATATATGAGCCTCATTATATGATGTGGTCAGGCTATTATGAGCATCCATTTGTGAATAAATATTGATATGAGCTTACTACATCAAAATCTTAAAAAATATGTTGATAAATATCAAGTGTTGTAGTAATACAACACTGTGGTGGAAAAGCTACTAGAATATGCATGTAATCTTCTGTAATATAATTATGAATATACACATGTTAGTGGATAACTGTTGGAATTTTTCTGGTTAATATTTGATGAAGGGGGGATATGAGTACAGTCCAAATATGTATTCCCTTCCGGAATATTGAGAAAAACCATTAGAATGTGTGAAGTGAAATTAGCATATTCTTTTATAACCTCTAAATGATGATGGTGTGGGTGTACTTTGGAATAAGTAGGAATATGAGGCCAAAATATTTGTGTTACAGAAAAATTTTTAGTAGGTTCACTAGAAGGAATATGTTCCTATACCATGGAATGTCCCACACTCACATGGAGAGCCTCAGTTGGAGTATGAATATTAGCCTTTTCTAGTACCTTTCGACTATGTTGCTTGGCTTTTTGACATGATAGTGAGATGTTCACGAGGAATTCACTACTCTCACTTGGTGGGACCTTGTTGAAATGATAATATAATCCTAGTATGATGCAACAACCTTTATTAGAATATGAAAATTAACTACCTAGATGGGAGAAATAATGTACAGTTTCTCCAAAAAATCAACTTTGTTTATTGATCAGGGAGTTTTTCATCCCCAGTTCATGTGATAGTAATATGTTTATGTACATATATATGTGCTAGTTTAGGACGATATTGGAGGAATTATTTATTATTTACAATAATGTTGTCATATTTTAGAAAATTATGCATAGGATTATAGTCCTTCAATTTTTTGTGCCTAATTTGTAATGAATGATGTCATCTATTTAAGATAGGATATGATCCAACTTCTATGATCCTTATTCCATTAAAATATTCCAATGGTCATCATGCATGAGATAAGGGATATATTCCTCACCCATGGTTTTTATTGATAATCCCACATGACTTTCTCCGAGTGTGTAGGGATATGAGTTGGCCAAATGAATAGTTCTAGAATATGTCGATGGGATTAATTTGTGGAAAAAGAAAAATAATATAACTCATGGGTTTCCAGATCACACCTTACCTTATTTGACTTCCTTGATTCTCGTACATGAGCATCATATGTTTCATTGTGTCATGTGGATCCCTCAGCAGGTGACTGAGAAACACCGACATGACATCACTGGTTACAGTGGATGAAATGATCCATCCAAGGTGTGTATTGAACCATACAGAATCCATAGTTGAATATTTTATTCACATTCATATGATACTAAGCTTGTGTATTTTCACTCTTTGGGGATAGGCTTCTAAAAGGGTTGTATGTTGACCACAAACCACTAGTTTCAATGTAGATTTTTATTATGATGAAGACTGATTGGTTTTAGCATCTGAATACCCTTTCATGAATCCCCATTGTTTTGGATCATACCATGGAAATGATATTTTTACCTCATTACATTTCCAAAATATTACAATGGATTTATTTAGGTGAGGTCTTTATATGACTAGCATTGGTTGTAGTTTTAGATGATATATCAGAATATTCATTGGATGTTGAAATGATCATAGGTAAAGGTTTGTTTGTGATATAATTTTTTTTAGTCATTATGAAAACAAGGAACTATGCCACCAAGTAGTGGTTAAATATATATATGATACCAACTCAATATGATATACAAAGATAACCTAATAGTAATTTTAATTCACTGTTTTTCCATTTCACGTATGTGGATTTTTCATAGTTAGGATGGAATTATTTCTAGGGATCCTTGGTATCATTTGGTGAAGTAGTCTTTTTTTAAATGGATATATTCACTTTGGGATCACCATTTATTCCATAGAAAAAAACTAATTCTGTCACATGATGATTGTTTATCATGGTTTTGATGCCTATTTTATCATTCACATCATGTTACCTATTTGCATCGTTAATGTAAACTCCCTATGGTTATCACATCCATAAATGTTTAAGGAACTACTTTCAAAAGTAATTAATACATTTCCCATATAGAACCAAATGACACATAGGAACACACATTGGTAATGAGGATGGGTTTGGGCTCATCCAACCCTTTTGAGGGGAAATGATTTTTACTCTTGGGATCTCTTACAGATTTAGGATATGTATTAATATCTCTTCCAAATCCTTATGTGACACTAGTACCCCTAAAAAATGATTATATGATGAAAAATTCCATGTGTAATGGGGTTATATTGATTATTCCAATAGTATCTATCCTAGGTTCATCATCAATTTCTCGTATATGGGTAGTGTCTTGTAATTTGAAATCTTATAACCTATAACATTGGAGTTTAATACCTTCTAAAGGGGAGTATTAATATTTGGTTGATGGGATTGAACATTTATGAGGTGTTATACGTATATTTTTTATAAAAATAAAAACACCACCCATATTTCAATTAAATCTTGTAGTTTTGCATCATTTGGAAAGGAAATGTTTGAAGGATCATCGACACCAGGTGTCGATTTCAAGCCTTAAGAAATCATCTTATGCTTCTTGTTTATGAAAGGTGTTAGATTCATCATTGTTCAATTACACCATCGAAAAATACCTTTATGTGGATTCCCTTGTATCAGTGATTTCATATAACATCACTGAATTGGGATTTCATTGTGGTTACCCTTTATAGAGATGATTCAGGTTGCGAATGATATAATCATTTCAAATCACTAAGTCTTTGTGATCCAAGATAATTTTGAGAAAAAATGGTCGAAAGTAATCAACCTCATTACATATGGATGTGGGTATTAGGAATTGGGGTAGACTTTATGGGATGTTGTATATCTAGCTCGGTCCACTGGAAGGTGTGTTATGTATTATGGTTATTCATGGAATCTGAGTCAACATTGTATAGCATGATTCTCGATCTTTTGTGTGATGAGATAGAGATATGAACCCATATAATAATTTAGGCCCCATTATATTGATTGTTTGGGACATGGTGGGACTTGTATCTTGGTGGATTCCTATTTGATCTCAGGCCTTAGAAATGATTCCTATATATCACATTATTTAATGGAATCATAGTACTTAGAGTTTAGTTGGGAGTATTCTTGAATATTCATATTGGTAAAGGTTATCATATCCTATGATTTCAGCCTAACATGTCCTAATTTTATCTCTAACATGTCTGGAGTGTTTTTATGACATGTGTGGGGATGTCTATTCATATTCTATTCGCATTTAACACATTCCCATAGACAATAACATAACCACATTGTCTTATAAAAAGGATATCACATAGTCTGGAATGTAGATATGGAGGAAATCACATGATCAAGTATAAAATTTCTTGTGGGAGTCCCATGATAAAAACGATATATCCAGATAATTTTACATGTCCGACCTGAATTTTCTGGATTACATTGCAAGACTGTGAAAACATGTCTAGAGGGTATTACAAGACCTCGATGACTTTCCTAGATGAAATCACAATAATTGTATTCTTATTTAGATATAGTCTCGAGACTAGGGTGGAATGCGCAAATGCTACTGCATGACTTGGGAAAAATTTCTTTCTACTACCGCATTACCTTCCAAAAATGTCAAAGGGACATCCCATGATCCAAATTGAATGTTGAGTGAGTTTTGCATGAAATGGGAGATATTTCATATTGTTGTCATGTAATCTAGTTTGGTAATATGAAACATTTGAATATTTTCATATCCATATTTTCATAATTATGTTGTTTATTGTAGTATTAATGGTTTATGCTCCTCAAACATTGGCCTATTTTAGTTTTCACATTACCTACTCACATTCATGACCTTCCTAAATTAATTTGGATGACATGTTGGAAGTCATTTATATGATCAGTATAGTCATCATTTGAAGCCCATATTCATGGTAAATGATCCCTTAAGAAATTTCTCTAATTCAACATGGTGTAATACTTTTGTGGTGACATGAAATGCCATTCTATGAAGTGAACTCATGCACCCACATTTAACAATCACCTATCATGTGTGTTTTTTTTGATGTGGGGGTGGATTTATAGTTATGATAACCAATGTTGTAATATTTCTTTCCTGGTGCATTTCCAAAAAATATTAGTTGGGTCAATGGAGGGATTTTTATGTCACATGATTTGCGTGATCCTTTCGTGGGCCATAAATCGTGCTGCATGTTGACAGTGAACGAGGGATTGTTTTTCAATTTCCATTTTTTCTTGACAAGGTCTGTCAAATGAATTATTCCTTATGATTTTGACTTATCAAAAAGATTTCATAATGTCGCAATATTATTTCTAGAAGTCTTCTTGAGTTAATGACGGATATGGGAAGGCTTTGGCATGATCAATGATGACTTGTCTGGTGTTCATCATATGTCTAAGGATGCATGTCCAAGGTGAATCCACGGGGTCAGGATGATAGGTCTGAAGTCCATCATGAATCAAAGGTGGTATATAAATGAGGATTATAATGATCAATAGTGATCCCATATGGGGTATAATAGTCTTTAGTTTGAGGTTGATCATATCCTCCCATCACATGATTCTTCCACCTCTTTCCTTTTTTAATTCCTTCCTTAATTTATGATGATAGGTTATATCATAACATAGTGTAAGTGTTATTGAAAAAAATAACCATCCTTGTATTTGGAGCATCATTTGATCAACGATGGATCTCAAAATGATGTGAGTTCATTTCCACATAAAACCCAATTGAATGTCTATAGATCGATAATGGAATTATAAACATTAATGGACGAGTCGTGGGTCCTTCAAATGTTGAAGCTAACATGGGAACATGCTTATGTACGACAAGGCGGTAAAACGCCTAGGGTAATCACAATGTATTGTGATTCTTATGATCATATAAATAGATTATCAAAACATATCTCCCTCACATGAGGCATCATCTATTATCTACCATTATTTTTCAAAGTGGTTTTGGTGATTTTTAGAAATCCATTAATTGAAAACTTATTTGATTGGAAGAGACCATGTGGTAGACATCACAATAATAACAATTATTGTCTTGATTCCATTACAAGAACATTGAGTCCTGTCAAATGGGGATCCATGTGATCAAACAATGTTCATGTTCAATGCACGATCCATTCATATGAACATTCCATGGTCATAAAATAATGTGTCCTTATAGTTGATATACTATCTACTTTATTTGTCCACATTATCTTCCATTGATCTATAAAAAACAATAATCATTCTTTGGGTACTTCATCCATTCTAGAATCAGTGATTCTCATTTGGTGGACGTCAAAAGTTATTTAAAAAACATTATAGAAAGTTACTTTTGGGGGTAGTAAAGATTAAATTAATATTTCTCGTATAGATATATATGACATATGCAAGCTTGTAGATATAAAAAATCATACGATAAAAAATATTATCATTATCGGTTAAAAAAAATTATAATAAATAAGTGCATACAAAGAAGTGTATACAATAATCATAGGTTATCTATTCATTAACTTCTATTAAATTTTCATAATGATCAAATATATATTTTTATTGTATTGAATGAAGGAAAAAATTTAAGGTGGTGTTAACTCCCTATTTAAATAATGGATCATCTCTATAGTGGTTGAAAATAATAACTAATATCAAACATAAAAATATTCATGACATGATGGGTTTTTATAATTTTTTCAATGAGATATATTATCCAGAGATGTTGATTGATTTAACGGAATGATTTTTATAATGTTATTGTTTAATTTTTAACATGACTTATTATGAGTTTATGTTCATAGAAAATTTATGATATGTATTGGAATTAGTGATGAAAAATAATATAAAGGAATAATGGTTAAAAATATTGTTGAGACTAGTGATTCAATTAATAAAAAATTTAGTAATATTACCTACTATCATGTTTTCAATAAGAATATTTTGAATGGAATAAGAAAACACATAATAAGTACTTAGTAATAATAACTTTTCCCTATGGTCTCTTAGATAGGTTTTTTTAGTGGCCATGAGTGTATGAAGAATTATTTCACGATAGGATCATATAATATTATCAGATTTTACTTCTCAAGGTGAAAATTTACTTTTTTTTCTATATATGAAATGAAAATTTTTAGATAAACACTAATTACAATATTGTACCTCGGTTATAATATCAATATGTTATGTTCAGTCACATAATGAATATTATGGTATTTAATCGTGGATTGAAATTACAGAGGCACCCAATATGGTGAAATGCTATCATATATATGTAGATAGTGAAATTTAGTTGTTTGCAGTAACCAAATGTAAAAAATATAGACCTTAGAAGGGGAGTGGGCCAATTTTTTAAGTTGTGTGGTTGGTAATGGATTCTATGGTTTTGGTAGGATCACATGGAATTTGATGTAAAATGAATTTTTATTTTACACACAATATATTTTATTTGAGAGTAAACCCTCATATTTATTTATATCTATAATACTATAAAACCATTCAGTGCCTTATATTGAGATTTTTACGTATATTGTAATAAAAAATATACCCCATTGTGTAAAATGAATGAAAAAGTATTCAATTGTCCATATTCTATCATTATTCTATGAAATTTTGAAGACTCATGGGATTTCCACATCATGGGTATGATAAAAAAATTACCCAATCAATGTGATAGTTATATTTTCAAATATAAATATGAAAATACAAGTTATTATCATAGAGTGATATTTTTTGACCTTAATGTGTTGTTCATTCCTTCCATGGATATTGGGTTAAAAATTAATGTAGGAGTTCTATAATTAGTTAAAAACAATTTGTTATATTTTCAGGTGTAACATTTTTTCTTGATTCCATAGAGATAGGTATAATTCCCATGATTTAGTTTTATTTGACATGTAGAGTAGTAATTTTCCAATTGACTTAAAATGATTACCTCTAATATGTGAATCCTAATTTTCTATTTCCATGATTCTGAAAATGAATAGAACTTCTCTACCCTCATTCCACATAGAGAGAGTATAATTACAATAGTATGTTTCTTAGTTGGATAGAATAGATAATTATTCATTCATTTGGTTTAGTATATTATATTGGTCAATGATATTAATTTTTTATAAGCCATTTAAGAGTTTTCATAAATTATAAAATTACAACAAAAAAATAGAATCATGCTAAAATATAGAATAATTATCCTATACCAAATATTGAATACATATTTTATCTTCTATTTATGGATTAGTAGTTTTTCAATAAATTTATTTCAGTAAAAAAATATCAACAATGTGCAAGAGAGGATTATTTACTGATGTTATATTTTTGGATGTAATTATAAAAAATAGTAGTTTTTTTCATGCATTTGGGAGTTACTAATGCACATGTGGTGTTGATTTATTCAATTAATAAAATATTTTTCACTTATTTAATTTATTTTCTTACTGTTTTATGGATACCTCATGATTAATGTAATATCAATGTAATACATTAATAGAATTTATAATTCCATTAATAATTATTATAAATCTTGAGATTGGAAAAAATATCATTAAAAATATCTTTTTGGATTAAGAGGCTATATCTATTGAACAATATTCATAAAATAATGCAATATTTATTATTCATAAAAAGCTAATGATCTGATGTCATTCATTAAGAATATCATCCAGTTATATATTTTCTAAAGAAATTTATTATATTAAATCATTTTTATTGAACAATTATTAAAACTTTTATTATAATAAATTTTGTTTTCTCATAGTGGAGTAATGTTTGAATATAATGAAAATATTTATCTGTACATTAAAAAAATAATGTGAATATAAATTTAGATATTGTACTTATCATCCTTGAATAATTTTATTTTTATAAATAATGTTGTATTTAATTATCCGATGTTCTGAGGTGTGTAATTGTAATTAAACTCTTTTTTATGGTGTCTTTAATATTTCCCCATTTTCTAGTCAATCCATTTGAGTTTTCCACTATATTTTTTGGGTTTAGGCTTGAAGAATTTTATTTTATTTTTTTAGATTATATTCATAAGTCCCATATTTAGGGGAAACTAATAGAAATTACTAGGTAATCATGAAACTAGAGACATTTAATATAGGTCAATTCACAAAATTTGATCATGGTTTAATAAAATCATAAAACTAAATTATGTGAAAAAACCTAGTTTGGTAAGGTATATCTAGTACGGTTGGGGAATGGTATGGAAAACCATGTGGCCAAACCATTAATGATGGAATAACTAATCTGAAAATTTAAATTTTAATTGAAAACCATAATAAAACTCTCATTCATTATCATGTTATTGGATATATTAATTTGAGAAAATCCCTTGTGTTATTTAATATATTTCCCTACAAAAAAATGACTTTTCAAAGGAAATTTGAAATGCTAGATTTATTAATAAATTATATGTATCTATTTCAAAAATCATCTATTTCTGTTTATTATATGTCTCTAATGGAACCATTTATTTTATTTTTCCTTTCTTAGATATGAGGTTTAGTGTATGGTTTTATTAGTTTTCATTAATTATTGATGGTAAGGAAAATGAATCCTCTGTAAGTGACATTGTTTCCATTGTTGATATGTGAAATATTCATTATGATAGTTTCTATAAATTAATCAAAAGAATGAATTTACCTTAAATGTTTTTATCATCATGGATTTTCATTCTAGAATCCTCATGTATGTAATATTACACTGAATATATAAATTTTATGTATTTTTTCTATCTCATGTTAAGGATCATAAAAATTTGAATTATTTACATTAAATGTTGGTTGTCAATTCCATATTTTAACATTTACATAATGATTTAAATCATGAATGGCGTGTTAATTCATGTCTAAAATTATGATAATTCTTCAATATCACAAGTTGAGAATATCATTACATGTTTATCCCTATGAGAATTCTTCTCTCTAATATAATTTCCATTTGGGTTGATGACTATCCTTGTAATGACACAGTTTTTTTCCACTGTGATGATGTTTTCCCTTAGGCTCATTGTATAGTGGTTATCCATTATGAGATGATTGACAAATGGAATAATTTGTATTCATAATGTAACAGATTAATTATAATCCAGCATGAGATGTTTTAGTTGGTGTTGATATGTGTAACCATATTTTGATACTAATATGGATATCCCTAGATAATATTTTTGAGACATCAAATAAATTATCCAACCTCGTCCAGATTATGTGATTTCCACATATGACATGTCTTCTAGAAAGGTTCTGAAATAATATGGATCATAGTTCCCAGAAACATAGTTAGTTTATGAAGTAATGGTTTTTTTATATGATTATTAATTATTTATATTCTAGTAAATATATAAACATTAATATAATTGTTTTTCACTTATGCTAAGGATGCTTCGCTGGTCCCATATTGGGTTCTGCACTAAAACACTGCAAATTCATCTCGATGTGTGTGAAAACATTATGGTCATAGTTCTATAAAGGGATAAGGCCCTATTTTGGGAATTTATTTAAGTTGAGTAATGAGAATATAGATGATTTCATGATAGTCTTTGGGAATTTTCACATCATGTCTCATTATAACATTGTGTATTTTTAATATTTGTTAATATTGATCCCCATTATGTACAGATCCTATTGGCATGATATTAGTGATTTATACCATTTATTATATATCTTATAGTATTTCATTTTTTATATATTATATTGACTTAGGCGTATATGATATGATTTTACAAATATTTCACTACATTATAGTACTGATCGACATCTCTTACGACACATATAGTCTCTCAATGTTAGCTTCTAAACCTCAAATGCTACAGATTAGTCTCTTATGTGTAGAGAGATGTTCCTGAGTACAAGGAACACTAAAAAATATATAGAGTGATTTTAGGCGTGTTATAGAGTGTTATAAAATGATGATTTATGATTGTTTTTAATTGTTGTAGATTGAATAAAAGATTCTCAAAAGTCATGTATGGGATTTATTCTTGTGACTAGATGACAATGGTATTGTGGAACTCTAAGTTATCATGGATTTGGGATTCTTGTCATGTGTTTTTATACAAGTATTGTCTAGTTTTCAATTTGAGAGATAACTTAGTGTTCCGTGTAATAGTATACTTTATTTTCTCCTGGAAAATTTGAAAAATTGTGTGTCATTATGCATTATTGATTGAAAAATAAGATCAAATGTCATATGATTATATCATTTTATTCATGGAATAGTAATATTTTATAAATTGGGATTTGTATAGTTTTGGAAAACATGAACGAAAGAATTTGTCTTTAGTAATATAGCAATTTTTCTTTAGAATATGACAAATAATAAAACAAATTGAAAAATAATGAGTTTTCTGTGGCCATTTTATAGATTCCCCCTAGTCGATCTCTCATTATGACACCCACAGAAATATATATGAAGGTTCTAGAAGTACAAGACTCTATTTTTATGACCCTATATGTATAGGATGACATTGATGGTAATCTTTAAGTGTTTGATTAATAATTTTATATATAAAAACTTATTCATCTATTGGTTTTTAATTTATAACTATTTTTGGGAAGATAAGCACCTTGATTTAGATAAATGATGGTGGATTTTTTTCTATAATTTTATTTATAGTATCCTATAGAATTACAAGGAATATTAGGTACTTAATATTTATATGAAAATGTTTAAATCATTGAATTATTTTTTGATATAGATGAAACTTCTAGTGATTAGAGGCAAAAGATAGCGAATTATACGCTTTAGGGAGCCATTGGAGGAGGGGGAAAGATGGTTTAAATGAAGATGAATAAGGATATAATATATATGTCCTTAAATTAAAATGTATTTGAAAATTATAACAAGATAAACTGAATATAGAGCAATAATAAGAGTTTTTAGTGAGTCTATAGGGAGTAATAATGTGGACATTTGTAATGCTCGCTTCATAAAATTACATGGTATTTTATCTCTGTTACATGAGAATAATAGGGAAAAGGTTGAAAAATATGATACATGGTAATTAATGTCACATACATAACTTATTTTAAATTTATTTTTGTATATATTTTCCATTCATGCTTTTTTGGGGGTTTCACATACTTTTATGGAAGAATGGGTGAGTTTTCATGAATTGGGTGAAACCATGAGCCCAATTCCATATTTTGAATATATTTATTTTCTTTTATAAATCAATAATTTTTTAGATTTTTATCCATTAAAATTCCTACATGGCCTCCCCTGACCTACTAACACCAAAATTTAAAGTTTGAGCCTTTATAAATCCATAATCATGGGGGATTTTGGTTTTTATTTAAGAATTAGGCCAACCCGAAATCCCATTTCCCAGTTTTAAATTGTTTCATTATTTTTTTTAATAAAATATTTATTATAATGAATTTTTCAGTGATTCCTCCTCCCTCTCTACCATAATAAGAACAACCATGCTCCCATTGCCTTTCCCGACCTTGGAGCTCTTTGAAATTGCGAATTAGGGCAGAACTTTATAGGGTGTCTCAAATCAGCCAGAATTGAAGAGGTAACTTCATCCATTATTAAATATATCAATACTTACTCTTTTACCTCCATTATAGTTCCTAAATGACCTCCTAAATCTTTTTCTAACAACCCTTGAATATTGGTTGTCTTCAATTCCAGCAACTGTTGTTTTTGGAGTGATTATTTCAGAATACTTCAACTAAGTGAGTCCATTTCTTTCCTTTTCAAAATTTCTTAGGGTTTCCATTGTTTTTATTAGGGTTTATTACATCTTCCTTTATGTCCCAAATGACTAGGGGGTAGGGTTTGTAACCTATGGTCTAACCTTGGGGTTTCATTTCCAATTCTTGTTGTTTTAGGTTTGATCTAGGTCCCTCTTGGTGCGGCTGTGGGGCGAATTGATTTTCGCACAATAGATTAAAGGTTTTAACTAATTTGGAAGGTGATTCCATTTTTATGAAATATATGTGAACTGAATTTCTATTTTATGAAATTTTCTTGTTCATTTAATTTTAGGGATTCTGCAAAAAATATTTTTAGTGGTTTTTGTAATGCAAAGTAATTTTTAATGCCAATTTTCGGTGAAATCAGGGGTTTTTCATTGAAGTCTCTTGTTGGTTCTTTTGGGGATGCCCTATAACTACTTATTTTATTTTATTGGGATGTAATAGGGTTGAAAATTCTATTTTGAATGTTTATATATTCTATTTTGTCTGAGAAATTTGGTTTTAATGGTGTTGTGGAACTTGTGAACTTTAAGTGTCGTGTTTGATTAAAAATTGAATTTTTACAAAGAATACATTTCCTGGTTCACATGGGACTGCCCTAAAAATGTATTTTTTTGTTTTGATTGAAATGAATATTTATGGATTTTATGTTTTGGTAACTTTTAGGTGTGCATATAGTGTGCAAAGTGGTGTTTTCAGGGAGTGTTGGGTGAAAAAACATTGCAGTTTTTTTGAGAAATTGTTTTATGGAAAATCAAAGTGTTTTGTTGTGTTTTTTAAATGGTATAAAGTGTGTATAGATACTGTATTGTTCATAATTTACTAGTATTGGTGTTTTTATATGAAAATGGATCAATTTGGCATGCTGAATTTGTTTGAGCACAAAGGGGGAAGCACAGGTACCGAGGTGGGGCGGATGTGTACTAGTACAGCTAGGGGACCAGATGGGTTTTGTCCCTGTTTCACCTAGAATTTTGATAATGACAACTCTAACTAAACTATTTAGATGATTATTTGGGACCACTAGGTTATGGGTATGTTACCTACTATTGGATTGTGCATGAGAATGGATTTTACAATGGTTACTATACACTGAGGAATGAGGTACATGGGGCCCGAGTCTGTCTAGTGTAATGGGGTGTTCCCGATTTTGTTTCTCATTGAGTTTGTGATATTTTCCATTTTATTTGGGTGTTTTGGTAGTACTTTAAAGTATAAAACATGTCTATTTATGTATGAACATTCTGAAAATTTTAGATTGAAAACTGTTTTCAATTGAATGTTGTATTTCTTGGATTTGATCACTGTCTTTCTTTGTGTACTAAAACTGATTGCTTTTTCACATTGTATTGAATTTAATTTGGATTAATTGGGTGTTATCCTATTGTTCATAGGATCACACCCTACTTACACCACTTGGGTATAAGTAGACTTGGTTATGTTTGACTCAGGTAAAGGAAAGGCCATGGGTGATGGCAGTTCAGAGTGTTAGTCCCCATTGCTGGGGCAGAGATGCAGAGACATATTGTGGGTGATGACACCCTTGTTGTTTGGAGTTCATGGGGATGTCCTTTTGTGTTCATTATTTGTATTTGGACATCTTTTATTGTCTTAAATCTAATGTATTCAGTTCGGGTAATTGGTTAAGACTTGTTTGGGTTGAAAATTTCAGATTTATATTATGGATTGTTTTAATGTGTTATGCTTTCATACTCAGGTAAATCGTTCCTATACGTAAATTAATGATACCCGGGCACTTGTTCAATCCCTTGGGGATAGGGAACGCCCTTAGGGCCTTGGCATGGGCCAGGTTTGGTGTCAGTTTGATGGAGACCAGATCCGGTTCATGACAAAATGGTATTAGAGGAGGTTCTAGTTAACTCTTTGGGTCACGTTATTTAGGGAACAGTCAGGAAAATCTAGAGTTAGGATTTTTGGGATTTATAAGTTTTTCTATGGCTAGTGTTCTTGATCACCATTACTCATGACAAGATTTGAGTCGCCAGGGGAAGTCGCGATTTATCTAAGCCCATAGGTTTTCTTGGTTTAATGATGATTACTGGAAATGAAAATAGAGTTGGGTTAATGGTCTCAGTGAGATTGTAGGGCCTGGGAAGACATGTGGAGCCAGGGATATTCCCTAAATCACTCTCTGTGATGGTGACATGATTGTAATATAGCCACCAACCATATTTCCAAGTCACCCACTAAAACTAGTTTCCTCTCACATTATTTTGTGCTTTAGTTTTGAAATCATGGCACTTTTGTTTTAAAGTGACATGGTTTTAAAAAGGGTAATGTTTAGGTCAAATGATTTTGAAATAAAGAGGGATTGGTTTGGTTTATAAAATGGTAGAACTGAATTTTCATAATTGCATTGAAATGGAAAATGGTGTGCTTACACCAATTTTGAAAGCAGGAACTAAATTGAATTTGGTTTTGAAAAGTGTTTCCAATTGAGTTTTCTAAACAATCAATGATTGTTATAATGGGATGAGATTTTTTGAAATTGATGTGAATATCTTGAAAATTAGTTCTTTTCTAAATGATTGTGTCTTTCTGAAATTTTTTGTAAGATGTGAGTTTGTATTTTGATCTCTTGGTTAGCGGTTTTGAGAAAAAGGATGTGTTGCTTGATTGTTTTGGTTTTGAAAAGTGGAAAGAATTTTTGTTTTAACCATTGGTATTTTCGTGAGAAACACCATGCATGATGTTATATGGGAAAATGGATGGTCGATGACATAACTGGATGAGTTTTGGGAAGTATATGAGGATGGTTCCCGTTGTGGCACAGAAACATGCATGTGTAAGGCCCATGGGGTACCATTGGTGGTTGTGCTAACCGCTGAACCATTTGTTTTCAAAGAAATATTTTTAAAGAAAAACCTGATGTCTTGATGAATTATTTGGGATGGTTTATGTTATGTGTTTTTGGATAATGTTGATGTTGTGGGAAGTTTTGAGTCCAATAACCTCTCCTGTTTGAACTGTGTTCTGGGTTTGTGTTCGGTCGGTAAGTAGGGTAGAAGGTCCGCATAGTAGTCACCTCTGAGATATGTTTTGAGACACCTTTATAGTGGATAACTTTATGTGTTTGGATCTAGTTTGTTTCACTTTTTTACAAATGGACCATCTTGGTTGGGTCTTTAGGTTCTCTTGTTGGATAAGGTATGCCTCCATTAAGGGTTAATGCATAACTGAAGTGAAACCCAGATTGTTTATCCATTGGAAAATCCTCCAGTTGATCAATATAAAGAATATTTTTTCTTGAGATCTGTAGATTGAGTCTACAACCATTCCTTTCATTGATTAATAGATCCTCTTGTAATGAGAGAGTACTCGTGGATAGTTGAAAGGGACCTCAGTTTCTTAAGTTTCCTGATTTGTCGAAGTAGGATGTGGTCTAGGGTTGTTATTGTGGATGAGTGTCTTAATAGTGTATAAGAGGTCCTTGGGGTTCTTAAATGTTTCATTGAAGCATGAGTTCGTGTTAAACCACCAGTGTGGGAAATATGTTCATGATAGGATATTGTGTCCACTTTCTAGAATTGTGTGTTTTTTGGGGATGTTGTATAAGGTCCCTCTCCATGCATTGTTTATATCATTCGCAATGGTAATGTTAGGTGATGCATTATGATTTCATGTGCTCGATTGACCGTATTGATGAATGTCGTGAAATCCTATTAGAGTCCCTGTTATGTTGGGGGAATATCTCCCTCGTAAAAACTTCAAAATCATCGATTTTAGAGGAAGGTGGGTGTAGGTGTTCTTTAGTTCTATTGTTTCTCACTTGATGAAACAAGGTGTGATGTGTGTGCATCATCTTAGCCTTTATTTTAGTGAAATTTCGGGATAGGGTAAAGTGATTCTGGAATGTGTTATGTCTAGAAAACTTATCTAGAATTGCAGTGCAATAGTTTTGTGGCACCGAAAGAAGAATTCTCATTCAGTGGGTTTCAAAGACTAACTGCGAGGTCGAAGATGCTTCAATCATTGGAGCTCCAGCCATAGGTCTCAGAGAGAAGCTGGCTCATAGTCAGGGGTACCACAGGGTCATTTAAACCCTTGTACAAAGTCTTATCCTAAATATGAATGATAAGAATAGTTTAAACCTATGGTATCATCATATTTCTTCTATTTTTCAGGTTTGGTGGAAATAGGTGGAGGGCCTTGTACCCATGTCATCGCCCAATGTCATCCCTTCCCCTTTTGGATTCCATTGAATCATTGGAGAATGGATGGAAATTTGGATAGACAAGCTGATAACATGGTTCGTGAAAGATTGAGAGTGATTTTGTTCCTAGAAGCAATGTAGGAAGATTGACAACATAGTTAGTTCATGGTTTCACAAATTGTGTGTACTGACCATGCGTCCTTCCCAAATCTTGAACTTTTTGTGTTTTATTGTGCTGGCCCATTCCGGTCGGTTAAGATGGTTGGTTGTTATGGTGGGGAGAACCACTATGATTCTCTTTTATGTTTCTTCGGGAAAATTTAATGGAAGTCTACCCAATGTACCAAAGATTCAGTTCAGGCCTTCCCCTATTAGTGTACAGATTCGGTCTCAGAAAAAAATTATTGGCTGTCTCTAATGGTGGGGAGCGTATTTGTGTACCCCTATACCGGTAACATAGATTTATCCCTGGTCTTGGCTTTGTGTAGATAGTATCATATGGAGATATCTATCACACAACATCTTCCTTGAGTAAACGTTGGTACTAGAGAGAACCCAATAGTTTAGTTAAAGTAAGGTAAGTGTAACCTTGTTCAAAGTTGTAGTTCATTTGGGTGAATTTCTTGAGTCTTGTTTGTATAGTGTTTGAGGAGTTTTCTTTTGGGCTAAAGTATGAATGTTTTTTGTCATTTTAGGAAAGTGGTGTATGTTTTGGTTGTGAGAGTATTCCTTCCTCAATTGATCACTGGAGGTGTTTTGGCCTTTGGGGGTGAAACCTGGCATGAGAGTACCTATTTGTTTATCAGTTGGGTTTGGTTGTTGCTTTGACCTTACTGTGATGTTCAGGGGCATAAATTTTTAAGGTGGGGATAATTTTCACATTCATAACTTATTTTAATGTTATTGTTTTATTTATTTTCCATTCATTCTTTGTTTTGGGGGTTTCCCATCCTTTTATGGAGGAATGAGTGAGTTTTCATCAATTGGGCCAAACTGTGAGCTCAATTCTAGATTTAAATTGTTTCTTATGTTTTTTAATATATTTTTCATTATAATTAATTTTTTGGTGATTCTACATCCCTCTCGACCATACGAAGACCAGGCACGCTGCCATTTCCTTTCCCCCCTCCTTGGAGGTCTTTGAAATTGCGAATTAGTGCAGAAATTCATAGGATGTCTCAAATCAGCTAAAATTGAAGAGGTAAGTTAATCCATTCTTAACACTCTCAATTCATACTATTTTCCCACCACTCTAGATTCTAAATGACCTCCAAAATATTGTTTGAATAACCCTTGAATTTTGGCAGTCTTCAATTATAGCTACTTTTGTTTTTGGAGTGATTAATTCAGGATACTTCATGTAAGTTAGTCAATTTGTTTCCTCTTCCAAATTGCTTAGTGTTTAATTCGTTTTTATTAGGTTTTATTCCATATTTCATGAATTTCCAAATGAATATGGGGTATTTATTCTAACCTAAGTTTTAACGTTGGTTTTTCTTTTCTAATTCTGGTGGTTTTAGGTTTTATCTAGGTCCCTCTTGGTGCGGTGGTGGTGCGATATGATTTTTTCACAAAGGATTCAAGGTTTTAACTAATTTGGTAAGTGATTACATATGTATTAAATATATGTTAATTGACATGATGTATTTATGAAATTTTCATGTTCATTTAATTTTATGGTTTCTGCAACAAATAGTTTCAGTGGTTTTTGTAATGCAAATGAATTTTTAATGCCAATTTTAGGTGAAATCAGGGGGTTTTCATGGAAGTCTCCTGGTGGTTCATTAGGGGCTACCCTATCACTACATATTTTATTTTATTTGGATGTATTAGGGCTGGAAATAATTTTATTAATGTTTATATCTTCTTTTTCTGCTGTGAATGTTGGTTTTAATGGTGTTGTGGAACTTGTGAACTTTAAGTGTCAGGTTTATTTATAAATAGAAGTTTTACAAAGATTGAGTTTCTTGGTTCACATGGGGCTGCCCTAAAAATTTATTTTTTGGTTTAATTGATATTTATAAGACTGAATTTTATATTTTGGTAACTTATAGGTGTGCATATAGTGTGCAAAGTGGCGTTTTCCGGGAGTATTGGGTGCAAAAACAATGCAGTTTTTTTGTGAAATTGTTTTATGGAAACTCAAAGTGTTTTTTGTGTGTTTTAAACTGTATAAAGTGTGTATAGCTACTGTATTTTTTGTAACTGACAAGTATTGATGTTTTTATATGCCAAATGGATGCATTTGGCATGCTGAATTTGTTTGAGCACAAATGGGGAAGCCCGAGTACCTAGGTGGGGCAGATGTGTACTAGTACGGCGAGTGGACTAGATGGGTTTTGTCCCTGTTTCACATAGAATTTGGATAAAGACAACTCTATATAAACTATGTGGATGATGATTAGGGACCACTAGGTTATGGGTATGTTCCCTTCTAGTGGATCATACATGAGAACGGATTTTACTATGGTTACTATACACGGAGGTATGAGGTATATGGGGCCCGAGACTATCTAGTGCCAAGGGGTGTTCCCGGTTTTGTTCCTCATTATGTTTGTGATATTTTCCATTGTATTTGGGTGTTTTTTGAAGTAATTTATAGTAGAAAACATTTCTATTTAAATGTGTACACATTATGAAAATGTTATATTGAAATCTGTTTTAAATTGAATGTTGCATTTCTTGGATTTTATCACTGTCTTTCTTTGCGTAATAAAACTGCTTGCTTTTTCACATTGTATTGCATACTCATTGGAATCATTGGGTGGTATCCTATTGTGATTTGGATCAAACACTACTTACACCACTTGGGTATAAGTAGACTTGGTTATGTTTGACTCAGGTAAAGGAAAGGCTAAGGTTGATGGTAGTTTAGGGTGTTAGTCCCCATCGCTGGGGCGAAGTTGTGGAGACGACGTACGGGTGATGACCCCTTGTCGTGTGGAGTCCTTGGGGATGTATTCCTATTGTAATTATTTGTATTTGGACCTCTTTTATTTTTTTTAATACAATTTATTCAGTTCAGGTTTTTGGTTAAGACTTGTTTGGCTTGAAACATTCAGATTTATATTATGGATTGTTTTAAAGTGTTATACTTTCATACTCGGGTAAATCATTCCCATACATAAATTAATCATACCCGAGCACTTTTTCCAGTCTGTGGGAATAGGGAATTTTCTTCTGGACTTGGCATGGGCTCGGTTTGGTGCCAGTTTGATGGTGACCATATCTGGTTCATGACAATTAAGTTAAGTGGGGAGACGTATCAATAACATGAAAATGACATCACAAAGCTCTTACAATTGGAAATTTTCTATAAAAAATAAATGGAATGTGGATCCATCAATTTTTTAGTTGACTAGGGAGTTTTCATTATAGTTGAATAATAGGAGCCTCATATTATTGTTAGATGAGGATAGCTGTGGGGAGTATATATGAAATTGAAAGTAATCTAAATAAGTTAATGGGTTCATTATCTCCTTTGATGGTTGGTTTACCTATTTCTTTTTTCTAGGGTAGTTAGAGGGGTTTTCATCACATAATATTTAATACACATATTTGAGTGTGTTGGTTGGGTTCCCTGATGAGGAAAATAATTGATTATTTCCCTCAAATATTTTAGAAGGATAGTTTTATTATTCTATAAAGACACTTTCATCAATGGATTTATTAGGGGGCCTTGTACTAATATTTTGTCTATAAAATGATGGTTCAGCTAGGAAGTTGGAGGAGAATATCAGCCAAAACTATAGATTTTAAAAGATTTTGTAGCATTTGTGAGCATGGGACAATTGGTTCAATTTTTTCATTGATGTAGGGTGATCATTGTTGATTGATTAGGATCCATAAATTATAAGAGAAGGTCCATATATGGTAACATGAGTGGTTCTGATTATGTTTAGGATTAATACTACGCTTTTATATGATATGTTATATTAATTTTTTCACATCTCAAGACGTTTCTTATTTTATGTTTATAGTGAAGTTCTCTCTAAGATTTTTATAAGTTGATACACCTCTTTGAAATAGGATATATCATATTTATAAATAGAAATATTGTTTACTAGTGAATTTAAGCTATTTAGATATGTGGTATATTTTTATTCTATAAATTAAAACCATTTATCTTATATTCGATATGGATTGGGAAATTATTTTTTGAGTACATGTCGATATCTACAAGGGGTGATGTTGATCAACAAATTCTTATGTAAATGAATGTTTTTTATTTGGAAATTTTAATTAGAATTAAAAAAAATTGATCGAACCTCATTATGATTGGGACTATTATAGTGAAGGTTATTTGAATAATTATTTTTGGGGATGATGTCACATTTTAATCCACTCTTCTATAAGTGCGTGTTAATTATAGTGATGTTTTACTAATGGATTTTAGGGTAGTTACTCAATAAAGTAGAATTGTTATTGAGATACAACATATTCTAGGTGTGAAACAAATATCAATTCCTTTATATCATATATTTCCATGATAGTTGTAGGATATAATTGTTCATATTGTGGATATGGAATAAAATGGGTTTTTTGGGCTATGAAATTCTCCATGTGGTGCTATGTTCATGATCACCAATAAAGAAAATGGATTTCATTGGTTATGTTTCGATTTTCAAAAGAAGAAAATATTCATTATGAAAAATAGGGTTACCCATGAAATGATATATTATCTATTATATTAGTTGAATGAATCCCAATGGATATCCCTGATTGAATTGATATTTGGAAACCATTTCCATTGAGTTGAAACATAAGGAATTCTCAAAAAATTGTTTAGAAAATTATATATATATAATGATTATATTATTATTTTTTCAGGATGAAAAATGTAAAATCAGTTATCATGGAGTTCACAAAGATGACTTTTCATCACTACCTGCAATATTTATCATTTTTCTTACTAATTCTATCATGATTTACTCATAGAACTCGGTGTAACATGATATAAATTTGAAGGATATTACCAGTACACATTGAGTACATCCAAATTATTCTATGTATTCAATGTGTCAATTACTTATACAAAATAATTGTTTTCCTGGACATGTGATCATTGAAGAAAGAAATTCAGTCGATGCTAATAAGTTTTATGTAGTGACGTCATAGGAATTAAATAATAATTTTTTTTACAATTTTAAGCATTTTAGGGGTGGCTAAATATTAGAGACTATTCATTCATGGATTTTCTAATTTAGAGTATCCCACAGTCGAGATAACATTGATGATAGTAATATATGAGTGAAAAAATCAATCTGAAGAGTCTTTTACGAACTAAATAATAGGTTTAGATGTTCTCATACTCTTACATTTCATAAAGAATGGATATAATACACATTATACAATGTTTATTCATATGTTTTATTGGGGATTCATCTTATAATAATATCAAATTGTGTTTATTTTTATTCCTTCAATGAAACAGTGAACGAAATTACACTACACATTGCACAAAGATAGTTATTTTTGCCCATTAATTGAGTTTTTGGAATCATTATCGCATTAGTGATAATTTTTTCATCTACACAGAATGTTAAATATATGGATAAATTTATTCATTGTGAGAATTATTTATGGAATAAATATATTAGGGTATATACACAATGAATATCAATAACAAAATCAGTTTTTCCAAGGAAATGTAAATAAATTCCTATATTGATTTATTAAAAAAACAATTAGGGACTAAAACACAAGAGGATGAGTGGAAAACAATGATCTTAATAGTATATTTGATTATGGGTATGTCTTAAGATCATGGGTTAGTAACATATTCTCCCATGTTCATCTCTTCATCATTATTTAATTTAGTGAAGTTCATCCATGAATATGATTCATACTATCGGGTTATTTGGTATTGAATGATGCATGATAATCATATTCAAGATTATTCCATTAATGAGATTAACATACTTCCCATGCATGGATGAGTTATTCTTTTTGATTCAAAGATCTATGACTTATTTAAGGAACATCAAGCGTCATAGTGGGTGGTATATTTGGGATCAATCCAGATGTATCATAATAAGGGGAAAATTTCACGTTGATAGGAATAAAGAAAGAAATTTTAGGGATTGTTACTTCATAACACAAAATGTAGAGGTTAAAGGAATAAAACCAATAACCAAACAGATTCATGTATCCTCATAAAATTATTATATATAAATGATAGAATAAGATGATGTAATTATGAACAGTGCAACCAAAGTCTCTGGTGTGTCAAAATATAGTGTGATTATTTATTGATCAGTAAAATAATGTTTTAAAATTATTATTTATTTGATAATCACACTCTTTAAATTTATTTGTAATGTTATATTTGTTTAAATTGAATTGAATTTCGGGTTTTCCCACATGTATTGTATCCGATTTGAATTCACATTTCATGTTGTGTTTTTGGAAAGGCCAAAAGAATATATTGGTATCATAGTTAATGCTAATTATAGTTTAAATCACTTAGATAGATGGATAATTTGGGAGAATGATATGAATTGTTTTTTATAACAATATGGATTAATTCCTTTATTGATGTTGATCATTATATGAAAATCTAGTGTTGGCAGAGTTTTCTTAGAATAATATCTTTCAAGATATGATTTTGATGGCTTTGTTTTACAAGATAAATGTCAAAATTTTATATCAAGAAACATATTGGGATGGAGGACTATAGGATATTTTATTCTCTATGATATTGGGGCCTAAATAATGTGTTCCCTATGTCTCGTCACCACATATATGAGCCACGTATTTATCTTTTGATTCATATAAAGGATATAGTGTTATAGGTAGATTCCCCATATGAGGAGTATATGTTATTGATTGTTAATTGGAATTAAAGTGTTTTATAGGGGAATATAGTTCCTCTTGTTTGATTATTGTTGTATAATAGGTTCATTTGATAAGATAATTGGGTAACATATTTTGATTTATGAGTTTAGTGGTCATAGTTGTTTTAGAAGGACCACAATAGATGATTCAAAAGGATGTGATGTTCTTTTGGCGTTGAGTTTGTAACTCTATGTGGGTATCTATGGTGTGTTACATTATTTACTATTTCTAATATTATCCCTGATATTTTTGAGCTATAATTTGAATTGGTATTCTATTGTATGGTTTTGGTGTAGTTTTCACTATTTTTTGATATTGCTTATATGGTGCATGGTTCGCGCAATGTTAGTAGAAACCATGTTGAATTCCCAAGTTATCATTAAACTTGATAACATATAGACAGTGGAATTATAATATATGGTGAAAATTTTAACAAAAATTATTGATAAATTATGTTTCAAGGCCACATTTTGGATATTATATCTCCCATCATTGGAAATAATGAGGTAAACCTAGTTGAAAAATCAAGTATGTTTGATTAATTAATCTAATAATAATATTTTTAATCGGAATCATTCCTGAAATCCAAAAATACTCCTCCTAAAATGAATTATCCCAATCTAATAGAATATGATCGGTGATTTTAGGTATTCTCCAACATCAAAAATATATTCAGGTTTAATGATTACATGGTAGAACATGTAATCCAATTTATTTCTCTACTTCATCCTTATTCTCCATGTTTCTCTCATCTCTCATAAGAGTAATCCGTGTTTGGATCCGTCGAGAATGGATCTATAGTATAGTTACGTAGATGATAAAGTCTGCTCATTTTTGAATGATAGATACTCAGATACACTATACTTTCATCAAATTCCATGTCTGATATCTGTTTGTTATAGTAGTCACTTTTTTGGTAGGAATAGGCATATTTTTACACTATATGTTCTTTTATACATATTTATTATTTCTAGATTCATCATTCAATGAATTTTTACCCAAGTCTATGGATATTGTTTTGGGCTCAATCAATTAGCGGTTCATATAAATTAAAAAAATTTATATTCGAGTTAGTGTTTCCATATCATGTTTTGACTTTTCTATAATAATGTATTACTTTTTTGACATGTGGCTGAATGTGTATACCAAGAAGTATTATACTATGTGACCTGATTATCATGTTGGTATATTCTCATACCTATGATAACATTTTCTATTACATCAACACCTTGTGGTTTTATGTGTATCACATTGAAAAATATTTTTTTTCATGGTGTGATGAAATTTTCATTTGGGATGATTATATAGCAGTTATAAATCATGAGCTAGTTAAGTAAGGGATTATATGTATGAAATGGTTTTAAACTATTATGTCTCTGAATCAATGAGGTGGTTTGGTCATTAGTTGAATTGTTATACATTGTTATGATAATATGACATTATTTATATGAAATCTCTTCTACCGTGATGTTATAAAAGGTGGAATTGAGGTTCATGGAAGCATGGATAGAAAAACGTGACTCGATAAATTGTATGATTATTTCTTCTTCCCAATTAATTAATTTAATAAACATTTATATAAACATTTTATACATATTATAATACCATTTTTTGTTGTTCTATTTGTTTTTGTAATCACACCATTTGTGGGAATCATGATGCACTTACAAACATTATGGTAAGGGATCAATGGAACGATAATGGAACAATTTTGTGTAGTTGAGAAGTTGGAGTAGGGTGGACCAAAGTAACTATTTTAAATACATTGAGATATTTAACTAAAATTAAAATTTTTATCATTCTATCTAATTTTAATTTTTTTGAAAATTAATCTACCTCATGTGAGAATTCTATTGACTACAGATTACTCATTTATTCTATTTTTTACATTTTAGACATTAATTCTGTTTTTCTTAAACAATATTGATTTTAAATATATTGATTTAATTTTTATATTATTAATTTTATTTTATTAATTATTGACATATTTTATTAAGGGATTATTCTTCATTTCTGCTCTTCCAGGCTATCACTGGTAGTTAACAGGATCAGTTGTAGGGTTATACGAATAGGAGGTCATGTCACACAATGAGTCAGACATGGAGATTTGGGTTGGGGGTTATATTACATATTCAGTGAGGTATTATCATAGATTATGGATAATACAGATGAAACTAAATGAAATTAAATTTTTGAAACTTAATTCTGAGTAATCAATGGTGGTTCATGCCTATAATAGTTGGACACATTATCTATTTGGTGAATAATCCATTATATATATTGATCATAAGAATGAATAGTATAAGTTTTCATAATTTTATATCATTTTTTAAATTTTAAGGTGGCTAAAATATCTCTAAACCTATCATAATGAACATTCATATATTCATAGAAATATAAATTTTAAATATTTCTTTGTGTTGGATGAATGAAGTGTAATTGTTTAAGATGCCCAAACTAGCTAAAAAAATATTTATGTAAGCTAATTATCCTATAGAGATATATGATTTCAATAATAGTGTATATAATTCTGATTTATAAGTAGTATATAAATTATTTAATAATATGATAGACTCATATTTTGATATATTGATGTGTAATAGGGTGTGAGACACACTTTTGTGGGGGCAGCCAGTAATGGTGAGTGGAATTTCATAATATTGAACTCATTATCTTTAATAATAAAAATTTTATCACTTATATTATCATCTATAATCTATATTTTTATCACATTTAATTTTAATATATTCCATAAATCACATGAACCTGCTCAAATTTTTTACAATATTTTATGTCATTAATATAAAGGGTAAATACACTAGTAAAAAATATAAAATTCTATAATGGGAAAATAAACACATGTTATAAAACTATAGTTTTACATTTTCATAAATCTCATCCTCTATGAAATATTACACTTTTAAATATCATTATGAATCATTAATAATATAATAGATATTTAATATTTATAAAACCGATAAAAATTGTGATGAATTTTATCAAATTTAAAATAAAGGTAAGGTTGGGTGTTTATAATAATTATGAACCAAAAAATCCTTATAAAATCAAAATGGATATTTCAATAATAACTTAATTTTCATAATAATTAAGTGATAATATTAATACTATAAGAACTTATAAATAATATTTTTCATAAATAATATAAATATATATAAATATTATAATATCATAAAATTATTTATGAAAATTTATAAATTAATGTTTATATATGTTTAAATATTTTATATTGTGCATTTTACATATTTTTTAAAAAATAATATTTATTTTGAAATATAAATATTATAAATACTTAATTTAAAATTTTATATTTATAAATTATACATTATATTTTGAATCATCATGTTTGAATTATCTTTGGGATAAATTTGTTGATATTTCAAAAAAAGATTATCATTTGGGGAAAAGTAAAAACTACTATTTTTTCATACACCATATTATTTATGATTTCATAGTAATATCAAAATGACTAAACATGATATAATATAATTTTTAATGGATAAATTATATTTACTATGTAAGATAATGCATTTGAAAATAATAAATTTTGTTTATAATCAAATATGTAAAATCATAAATCCCAAAAATTACACTAATAATTATTATTTTTGATTCTTATATTAAATAAAATATACTATTGAAACAATATAGTTTATGAAATATAAAAAAGAATCAAAATATATATATTAATTAATGGAGTAGAATTATTATATTCATGAATTATTATTATTCGTAGTGTTGATGTATAATAACAATATAGTATGTATTTAAAAATTCAACCCACGTTTGACTAATACGTGAACCCCTCCACCAACCATTACATTAAATTTTTTTACTCTCTAGAGAGGAAAATAAGATCCAAAATCCCTCCTTAAAGACCCTATAAAAATATTTCTATGTCCAAATTCTAATCAAATGTGTACTCAATGATACCTAAGGAGTTTTCCAAGGAAGAATCATCAACAGAGGTAAATTTTCTCATCACCCATTATTTAGATTTTCATTAACACCATAAAACACCTAGAATGCATAATCAAACAAAAATAATATGATTCCAAAATTATAATTCTTATGTGATGATACCACATGTATAACACAATGATTATTTTTCATTTCATTAAATTATTCATTGATTCTAATATAAACATATTTTTGGTCCATAACCACTATGTTTGAGATTATTTTTACATCACTATGATTAACATAATTATTTATTAGTATTTTATTTCAAGATACGATAACAATAATAATAAAAACAGGAAATTTTTATGATTATATAATCACAAAATTAATTATATATTAAAAATATTACAGATAAAACATTGCAATATTCATAATTACATAGAATGATATGTTTTCCAAGAGATGCATTATCATTGGATTTAATATTATGTATGAATATAATTATCTACACAATACTAGTTTTAAATGGTGATTTAAAATGACACTAATTGAAATTCATGAACAAAATGTCAAGGATTGTTGATTAGTATCATTATATTGATTCAAATATTAAACCATGAAACATACATATGAATAATGTAGAATAAGTAATAATTACTAAGAATATATTTAAATAATAAAGAGTACAAATAAAATTTAAATAAAAATTAAATTAGTTTAAAATTAATAAATTAATAAATTCAAATTTATTATTTATGTTGTTATAGTATGTATTTGGACTGTTTAAAATACGAGGTTAGTGGTTTTCCCATGTCCTTATTCATGTTCATGTTTGGTTTCCCTTTTTATATTACTCTCTAAAATTCATAATAAATAATATGTTTATACCATTATATATATTTTTTGAAACTCATTATTCAATGTATATTAATTAATATATGATTATCATCATTTTTCATTATAAATTTATACCATAAGATGTTATATTTTATACATTTCATATTTATATCTACAAATTTTGAATACTTCTATGTTGTTTTATCTATAATTACTCTTATATACAAAATATCTAATAATTTAATCCAAGATTATCCTATCATTTAACAAATAAAAATAAGTTTTCCTTTAAATTTTTTCTATCTATATGATTATCTAAATGATTATGTATTATAATACCACTTTATATCCAATTTTTTAAACATGGTATTATATCATTTTTATGATTGTAGATTTATTTATGTTACCATAGGGTACACATAAGCTTGATATTTTATAAGATAATGTGTGAGAATGGAATTATATATTAGCCAAATATATTAGGAAGTTATTTCTTCTCATTATATAATGTATATCATGTAGTAACTATTAACTAAGTAAATTACCATTTGATATCTTAGTATTGAACCTTGACATATTTTTATGAATATTTTATCGATATTTAACTTTCACATAATGATAATCATCACCAATAGATTATGAAAATATTCTTTATTTTCATTTCACTCATATGTCTATTTTTATTAACATCTTTTATGATTCAATTATTGATAAAATCACATACTTATTTTTACCTGATTACTCATTATTGAATTTATTCATCATCTATAATTTATGTATGTCCCATAGATATCCCATTTAGTGATTGGTTAAAGAATATATCTATGTGGAAATAATAATTAATCAAACTAAATGTTATGTATTTTTTTAAAATGATTCATTTAATCACCCAAAGATAATGGACCTCTAATTTAAAATGTGTATCCTGTGTAATTTATCAATAAAATGTTTTAACAATACGTGTATAATATGTACGATGTTATAGTCTATATCAATTCTATGTCATCTAATTTTTTAGGGAATAGGTTTGAGAACCTAAAATGTCCTACTTAATAAATTATATAAATAGAAACATAGAAATATATATATTACAGATTGAAATTTATTTTTTGTTTGTAATTATAATACTATTATTTTACATTTATATTCTTAAAACACTAGTATTCTCGTCACTATATTTTAAAATCATTAATAAATATATATAAATAGGTGGAACTATGTAAAAAAACTTTATGAGAAATATTATTATTACTAGAATAAAATTCTTAATATGAAGGGAATATGATTCTAGACCTATATGGTGTTTATTTTTCTTAAAAATCATATTATAAACAATAAAATTAACAATATAGATTGTAAATATTCACATAAAAGAGAAAAAAAATTCTAATTATTTATTATATAAATTCCAGGCTCTTTTGTTGACCTTATTATCTTGGAAGACTAGATAAATGGAAAATTTACTTTTGGAAGACATTATATATCCTCACATACATTCAGTATGATTATGTTATCCCTATTGTATATCATATGGAAAATAGACCAGACCAATTATTGGCACTAATAAAAAATAAAAAACCAAATGAATATTACACTGTGATAGAATTGAAATAATTTCTTATTTTAGTTTTTAATTAACATTTCGTCATCTACTCTATATAAAAATTTGAAATTAGTTTACAATTTGAAAGCAATTAGTGTTTGGATAAAAGTGTTCATATGTGTAAAAATTCACAATACATTGAAGGATTATATTAGGTTATTTTCATGAACATTAAATAATGTTATAACATTTCGTAACTCTATTAATAAAATTTCATAAAAACTATTATCGATTTTATAAAATTAATTTCTATGCATAAATTATTTTATATGCCCCTCATGTGTAATTTGTTATTACATAATCCTTGTGGGGTTATGAGGGTATAGAATAGAATATCAGAATACAGAATTTATTTGGAGGTCTATTAAATAAAAAATATTGAGGTAATAATATCAACTATCACACATATCATAAGGTTGAGAATAAGCATCATGGAATCATATACAATTGAAATGGAAACTGAATTTTGTTTGGAAAATAGAGGCTTATATAATGAATATTCAATGTGGATAAAGAATCAAATAAATATTATAAAATAAGGTAAATTTATAGTTATGACTCACCCATTTTCTAGTGTTACAAATTCATAGGACATGAAACCATTAAGTTAAATGATCTATGAAAATTGTTATTTTGGTAAACCAATTAAAATAACCACTGATTCCAAGGGAAAAAAATATTATTTTATAAAAATTATTCTGGAGGATCCAAAAAGTGATATGGTTATATGTACACATAATATTCATTAAATTATTTTTATTTTTATATTTTATTTTTTCTATATTCATTAATTTATATCATGAATGTTCATTAAAAATATTAAAAAAAAAACCTTACGATATATAGGATGAGTTATTAGTGAAATAACTAGGTGATGGAATCATTATACCCCAAATATAAAAAACATTAATTGTTACTGTTTTTGTGGATAATATCATATAGAATAGATTTATTTGTAATTTATTATAATTTTTTTATAATCATTTGTTTTGTACTCTTATATTCAGTAACTAATACAAATTAGAGAAGGAAATTAGTTTCCATGTCCAATTCAAACCTATTATGATATAATTGTACATGGAAAATGATGATTCACCTTTTTAGACACTTTTATTCGTAATTATAAATATTATAATATGATAATTAACATCCATGTCAAATAATAGGGATTATGGAAAGAACTACCTTTAATAGATTCCCATTATGAGGGAATATGATGATGTATTCTGAAAAGTGTTACCTCACCTCACTAATGATTTACTATCTTATATGTCTATATATCATAAATATTGAGCTCCTCCAATATCCAAGAGTACCTATCGAATTTACTATATTTAATATTAATATGTTATGAAGAAACTACGACTAGTATTTGATAAGGGTTTTATATACCACAATGCTTCTCCACGGGACCCACCATCTTCATTATCATGAAAAGGATGGTTTATTTGGACGTCGTATTGATTATCATTACATTAACAAGATAAGGATAAATAAAAAATAGTTTTTATAAGAAATTTATAATTTATTAGACCAAATACATGGATCCTAGTACTTTATTAAGGTTTACCATTGACTATAAAATAATCAAATAATGTAACAAATGATGAAAATATAAAATATTCCTTCACATATGTTATAGATAATTTGAGTTCATTTTCATGCCCATAAGATGAATTATTATATATCAGTATTTATGGACATTATTAATATAGTTTTAAGAAAATACCAAGGTAGATTTATGATTTCATATATAGATGAAATTAGTATATGAAAAAAAATGTTGGAAGAACATGTGGACCACTAATGTTTCATGTGAAATAATTTTCTAAAAGAGATGTTATATAAAATATAATTTCAACATTACATTTAAACCTATTAATTCACATTATTGGGGAATTTTACAACAATAATGTTTATATAAAAATTAATTTTATTGAAAAATACAATGGATAAATGGTCTATACCAAAATAATATATATATATATTCTCATGGATTTACTCGGTACCATTCACAATTTTTGTAACAACCACAACCTAGTTCACTTATAAGTTACCATACATTGTATGTTACATTTCATCAAGAGCCTCTCCTTGTTCCCCATAGGAAATAAAATAGAAGCGATGACTATGATGGTATGGCATGGAGACTATTCACCCATTATAATAGTAAAAAACAATAGTGGCCAATAAGAGTATGTAGCTGAAAAAATATAATGTAATCAAAAATATTATAATATATAGATAGATAATGATATATTTAAACAATATCCAAAATCACATAGAATATTATATCATGTTAGTATGATATGAAAAAATCGGGTAAATTGGGAATATGGTATCATACATCAATAGTACATGATCTAAAAAATGGAAAATGCAATCTCTAAAAGAATCATGAGGAAAATATCCATCCATTGATCCTGTAATATATCATAGTAAAAAATATTCCATCGTTCGGGGATTCAATTTCATTAACCCAACATGAAACCATAATCTATTTCTTGGAACAAATCGGCAGACCTAATGGGGTGTGAATGAAAATCAGTAGGCCACCACCAATGTTTTCTATAAAAAATCAGTATTGTGCATATTAGATGTAATATCATGGAGGTTTATCCAAAATAATTAATTTAAATGTGAAATAGAATAGAATATATTTCCATGGATATAATTTTAACAAGGATAAATCATTAAATACTGATTAACATTATTCAATGGTGAAACCATCACGTATGGCATATGCTGATCATAAAAAATACAAGACCTATATGGGAAAGGATCCATCGTATGTGACCAAGGAATCCTTCCCCAGTATAAAAAACACCCCAAAGGAAAATTCATTACTCCCTTTAGTAGAACCAATAGATAACTGGAGGTGGTTCATATATCAAAATTGATCAAATTAAATAATTATAAGGCATTCAAATTCATGGAATGTACACGAATCCTTATTTTCATACCATGATGCTAGTCTAAATCCATAATACCAATGGTACGTTCCATTTAATAATTTCCATGGGGGGTTTCAAACTAAATCATCCATTAATAAAAATATTATATAATTGAAAAATGTTCCCTTGTATTATTCATTCAATATTACAAACCATCTACCATAATAAACAGAATCTAATCTATTATCCATATAATTTGATAATTTATGTTTAGTCTGAATCATTATGCCACTTGTTTATAATTAATAAGGAAAATATGAAATTTCTCAACATTTAACATATAAATTTAAATTTGTATAAGGATTCCACCCATAATAGAAAAGAACATCACACACAAATGTGAGGCTTAATAATATTAATATAATTGAACCCACATTAAGGGGTTGTTTAGGATGAAGTCATAATACACCAATAATATAAATGGGGAAAATCAACATCATGATTTCAGTTTAGATAATTATTTTTAAGATTATATGTTTTATAAGTAATGAAAGTAGTGTTTGGAGTGTAGAATAATGGAGCTATATATAGACATAATTAATATCCAAAAAATTTTATACACTGCATACCTCATATTGATAGTCAACTCCTCATCCATTATTGTCATCTATTCCATGATAAAATTGAAGAAAAAAAGGAAATAGAAAAATGAAACCAAAATTTTTCATATTAGATTTTGATGGATTTATCGTTCAATATGGGGAGACAAAAAATGAAAAGAACATAGAAGAACTATAGTCATTGAGAGAGGCATCAATGATATGATTAATTATTGAAATAAATGTAACATAATGATGTTATTAAAAAATAAAAGATGAAAATTGATGCGGTGATCGACAAAAAATATGTGGTTTTTTAATGGGGGTCAAAAATAGTGAATTAACAGTTAATTTCTTGTGGTTAACAATTTACATTCTTACATTAAAAAGGGTAACATGGTTTGGACACATTGTAAAACAAAATTTACACAAAATGTATGCCAAACACTAAATACTTGGAAAAGCTAGATGCACACTTTATCAATAGATTAGTAACCCATTGGGAAAGTATGTGGATCACCTATAAAATATTTATTCACTATTTCTCATGGCCTTGGATCCTCTGTCACAAGGTTTAACTAAATGTGGGGAACCCAAAAAGGCACCACATATTTTATTTGTATGGTTATATGTAACATTACACTAATCATGTGGCTCAACATATCTTTCTAAAATATAAATCTCTAGTATATGAATATTCCTCAGGAACTCTAAATATCAATATCAATCACATGGGAACATTTATAATAGTAATAATAAGGGTTTAAATTGGAAAAAAGAATTTGAATCTCATGAGAAAAACATTGATCATGTGGCCTCCCATTCTTAATAAAAATCCCCCTATTACTCTTCCAATTGTTCTTAAGAATCATCTATGAATAATTCCATCTACTTAATACATATGTCTTCCACTCACTCATATGTCATTTCCACTACATGGAATGACTTCTGAAAAACCTATGATTGTGGAGGAAATATAAATTACTGACTTTCCATTCATCAATCGATGATACATATAAGATACCACTCAAATGATGTATTAACATCCAACTCTAACATATACAGCTAAAAAATATTTGATGGGTGTAAAAGATAATGAATCCAAAATGAAACATGAAAAACAACACGTGTCATCGTGTTTATCTTACGATTGTACTCGTAGAGGCAGTTGGTCTGACCCTCTTCAGAATCTCATGATTTTTGATGCACTTAAGGGATAGATTACCATTCCACCTAAACCATTGATGCCCTATTCTTATCAAAACTCACAAGAAGAATCAATCCCTAACATCATACATAGATATAATGAACTGTGCATAGTATATGAATTTTGGATAGATTTATCTATATGGATAGACTTCATGATAAGTTGTACCTATTACGATATCACCTAAATGATACATCATCTCAGTATCACTCTATCTATTACATCCAACCAACAAAGAGTTGAGAAACACATCCTACTATATAATTTCACATAAGGATCAATTTTAATAGTATTATGAGATTTTTTCCATTTGAAAACATATTAAGATTTACGATGTTCTCCCAATAAAAACTAAAATCAAATACAAGAGCACATATCATTTCATAAAACACATGTATAGTAATATATAACTGACTATTAATCTATGTGTAATATTAAACACTCATTAGATAACGTATACCATATAATATATGGTATCCCTTCAAAAAATTCATGTAAATTGACAATACCTAAGTATTAAGACTTTACATGGGACTCCGTAGACCTAGACGAACTCTATGATATATATCATCCACATATCTCCCAGAAAATTAACTCCTGAATAAAAAATAAGGGGGTATCCTTCATCAGCATATCAATGAAAACCTATATGGTTTCACTATAAATAGGTTATTTTGATGATCTCTCCAAAAATTTATATAGTGACATAATCTCATTTCCATTCAGTAATAGGTAATATCTATAAAATACCAACAGGTCATTGGTATTTTTACATCACCTATAGATAGGTGGAACACCATGTAGAAAATTATGAAATCTACCACTTCATACCAAACCACCAATACTAGTGACCTAATTCATTATACATCTTGGAAAATTGGTTATTAATATCAAATTTGGCAGCAAGATGTTCTAAAAAACTCCCATTACATGATAATTCAAACCAATATGTTCTCATTCATGTACAATATTTAATCCTCATAAACTACCCAACTATGTGTTGGGTCCTCACATGACACAGTTTTCTGTAAGTATATTCCTTTATTATTTGAAAAGTGCATCATCGTTACTCAATCCAGTTGTGAGGAGTTCACTGATTAAGATGAATATAATGGCTTCCTATTATGGTCTTAAATCCATAAATTTATATCATGAAATAAATACATAAACCTTCTTTCACTACTATCCTCTAGAACTACTTTCATCGGTGTATTCTTGCATAGGGAATAAACCATTTCATAGAATTTTATAGTATTATAAGAAATATAAAATTAAAAAGACATCATGTGATGAACACATCTTCGATGATTGTGGTTAAAATAACACTATGTGAAAATGATTTTGCGAAAATTATGATTTTTTTATGAAAAAACACATTCTACCAATAAGTAGTACCTCCAACAATAAAATGCAGAACAACTTCTGCTAGCTCATGATCATGAATTTGATAATTATTCAAATGAGACAATAATCATTGAGACACATACTACTATATTGTATCTTATTTCACCAAAAATTCCCCAAACCAACATCATATGCATAATAATAAACCATATAAAAATTACTATTCCTAGTTAAATTCAAAATTTGTTCTAAATTAAATCATTCAATAATCTCATAAAAGGATTTCTTAAATGCATTATATCATAAGATTTTTTCACCATCCTTTTTTAAGACCATAAAATTAGCTAAAATCCAAGAGAAACACTGAATAAATTTAATGTAATAGACATATATCCCATGGAAATTCCATTTGTCAAATATGTTCTATTGATATGAACAAAAAAACATATCACTCAAATTATCAATGTAAAAAATACAACATTTCCCCTCAGATAACGTGACCCCAAAATGAATATTAAAAATATAGGAGTGGAATTTGTGAACATGGAATAAAATCTATTGTATCCAGGAGTTCTCATATATATATCATGGTTTTTTATGATTATGTCAAGTCTAGGATTACAAATAGATGATTCCCCCAAAATAAATATGAATGAATCGAGATATAGGTAGAGAAACCTATTAATTAGATATCTTAAAATTGAATTTTATTTTTTTAATCAGATGACATTTCATTAGACTAAAAAAATCCATATCAACTGTGAAATTGTATTTGTTCGATATATGATGGTTTTGTACATTTCTACTAATCCCCCATCATCAATATTATATTTGTAAATATCTAATCTACCCAGAGTTTAGATTTTATCTATTCTAGGTAGTGGATACTAGATCATAACCATAAACTATTTAAAATATTGATAATCCAAACAATGTATATGTCTTCCTTCTTCTTTATTATTGAATACCATATGAATACTACAATGTCAATTATTGGGCTGTATATGTGCATTAGATTCCACTTTTTATAGCTATCTTTTGAATTCCCGATGCTCAGTTTGAATAGTAATATATTCCTCTATTAGTGGAGGTAGCCAAAAAATCAATATGTAAAATATCCGTGAAATGATCCACAAGTAGTGATAAATAATACTGATTCCTTCCATGGCCATCTAAAATGATACATTCAATCTACGTTGACACTCCTCCCAACTCATGATGCACATGCCCATTTCAACTTTCCTAGATTTCATATTCACCATTGTTACTGTAATTAACTACATTTTTTATATAAATAACACTGTTTAATTATAATAGCTGATTTGGTAATAATGTGGAACTAAAAAATCCATCCTAATAATTTCATAACATCCCATCATATCAATAACAAAATGTGACAATATGAAATGATACTCACCAATTTCATTTGGGGGGGGAGACCTTGCATTTGAATATGCTTGATAACCCTACTACCAAATGATTATCATGATTTTCAGTCAATAGAAGAACTAAAAATTCAAGCCTAAGAATCTTAAATGGTACTCATAAATATAATGTGATGTGATGTACCTATATCAAATACATAATATACTAATTTATTGAATGTTAAATGTATAACTAGTATTATAGAAGTTTTAACACTATTCTCCTTAGGTGTGGGGAGTATGATAAAAAAATTTCCTAATCCATTGACTAGAGTAACCACCTAAATTCTATGAGTATATTTGCTTTACAAGAACTATATATTAGAATTCTGAAATTCTAGTCCACATTTACATTCTTGTACTGTAAGGAATCTAGGAATCCCATGGTTTTCTTGATACGAATATGTAGATCCCTCTGTAGACGGAATGGATTGTTTAGTTTGTCTTCCAATAAATAATTGTTTAATGTTTCGAATAACAAATGGTGATGGAAAAATAAACTATCATCTCTTCAATAAAATATAACTCTATCATACATGGTCATAATTTTAAATTAAAAACCACATTGATTAAATACATCAAAAAATAGTACACCAAACCTATGTAATACATACTCTTAGGAAAACTCAAATTGATGCTTCCTATTTCTAGATGAACCACCTACCATCTATGTATTCAATAAAAATTCCCTACAATTATATATTACCTTACGTAATTCTTAGAAATGAGGTTCTATTTCACTATTTCAGAAATGGTAGTCAGTCTATAAATATTTACCTATGACGAGATGGAATAAATGAGCCCATCCTCAAACTATCTCACCTGTGATAGTTTATATAAAGAATGTGTTAGTTACAAATGGTTAATATAAGTAAAATAAAATTATTTCACTATGATATATATCAAATCCAAATATAAGTTCATATATCCCCAATAATGTTCCTCTAACAATTTTTTTAAAATGTAGTCCTAGAGAATTATGTGAATATCCCTTCAAACAATATCTCAATGATTATCTTCCTATGTAATAACATCCCATAATAAATTGGAGTATTCATAAATAATTTAATCTATGAACCTGATCCTATATTCAATAGGGGTCTGTAGTTGCTCACAAAAAATATTTAACGGCCTCTATCAATGAATCATTCATCGCCGTACCACCATCCACTCAGAAACTAGGTGGGTGTTGCGGTTGGAACTATACAGTCATATTTTCCATGGAAGGGACAAGTAATGGAGCTCCCTGTATAAACTACACTAACCATAAAAATATCTCCATGAACTAATAATATGTTCACAAATAATTATTATTTTGTGATTTTTTATATCGCACTATAGAAGGTAATACCAATAGTTCAGGGACCACCCCCAAGATCATGGTTGTTCACTCCTTACTACCCACTACAAAAAAAAATGTTCGGGTCAATGTTCATGTCTTTAATCATAGGTTCTAGTATATGAAGTGAAATTTTATGTTATAGGGGAAAATTTCCATTATGTTTAAATTGTGATTTCTATTTAAAATAAACCATTAAATTTAATAATTATATTTCAATAGTTTTATATACGTATATATCATAGTGTAGTAAGATATATTTTTCATTACCAAGATATATTGTTATCCACATTATAATATGAAATTGGTGCTTTATATAATCACCACCATCAATTTCCATATTTTAACTAAACCTAATAAGTATAATACGATGACTCTATTATATGGTTCACCATTCCCAATTTATATAAGTAAATGATTTATAAATTATAATTTTGATCCATTTAATCACAATAATTAACTATTTTATCATTTATAATCACTATTACAAATCCTAGCCATTTGATAATTAGTTAATCAACATTCAGCAATCAGAATATGGATTAATAAACTATTTTGGTGTATTTAGAAACTTTATTTTACAATTTATTTATCTCATTCATCCATTAAAAAGTTACATTAATAGAAAATCGAACCACCAGTGAACTGAAACTTTCTATATGGAATTTGTGAAATATTTAATCATGACATTGTATATGAATGAAATATAAATTATCGATTTACTATAATGATACCTGTGAAAATACATCCTTTTATTATGTGGCCAAGGGTAAAAAAATATCCTAAATAGTAAAAAAATTTCCATAAATCCTGTGTTTCCCATAGGTTATGTCATTATAACTCTAATAGGAAAAATGCAGAACAAAAATTCTCTTCCCATGTAGTTTTTATTTTTTCCTCTATGCTTATTATCTAATATCCCTAATAAGATCATTACCTATTTTTAAATATCATTAACTTATTTATTCCAACCGCAAATAGTATGCATAAATGTATCTGATACCACTTGTAATGTCTTGGACCTTGTCCACTCATATGTTACCGAACCCATGTGGTCACATGGACTGAAGAGCACAACCTCATATGGCACATGCTTCTGAAGGGTAGTGGGGGACTATGAGAGTATAATGTGGAAACTATACAACCATTACCATAGTGGATAACAACAATGAATATAATAGATACTAATAGAAATGTATAATATAAAAAATAGATATAAAACACCAATGTTGATAAATAATATTCATATACAATATCTAGTATCGTACATTAAATTATATTCTATAACAATGCTATAAAAAATTATGTTCAATTGGATAATGGTAACACACATACATTTTACATGATATACTACATATTAAAAAATGGAAAATGATATCTCAAATAATATTATGATATTGTGATTGGTCCTCTTGTCTCATACTTCATCACAATATAAGAAATATAATGTATATTTCTGGTCACTTTCCTTTGTCCCAACCTGAATCCATAAGGTTTTCAATGGTACCCATCATCTTTCCAAATTAATTGTGATTAAAACCTAGAATGGACCTCCAATAGTTTCTATAAAAAATATAATATGTTCTTATGAGATAAAATAGTTTTCATGTACACCATAAATAAATGTGTAAAATAATAAATATATTGGAATCTATTCCATGAATATATGTATAATGTGGAGTAATCCTTAACTGGATAATAACTGTACACTTAAGTGAAGCCATTAGGTATGAAATATACCAATCATATCTTTTTTAGGAACTACTTGGGCTAAGATCCAAGGATAGTGAAACATGAATCGTCCTCTTTTTCAATGATCTCACATAAGTAAAACTCAATAAATACTTTATTGTATCTAATGGAACTAATATGAGGTTGTCCATATATAATTATTATTCTAGAGAGATAATTCCAGTGTCTCAAAATTCCATGAATGAATGGGAATCATTTGTTCCGTAATGTTACATAGGTTTTGTTCTATAATACCCATAGTTAATTTAATATTGTAATATCCTCACGCAGTGTGAGAAAAATTAATACCTTATTGACATATTAGATTTTTTAAAAAGTGTCAAATTATGTGTACATGACACATTAAAAAACATATACACTAATACTCAAAAGATAAAATATCATCCATATCATTTCAAAATTTCTATTTAGTCCACTTATTATCCAAATTATTATAAATAACATGGTTCCAAAAAGTGGTATTCAAAAATTTCACATTAATTAAAAAATATATAAGAAATGCACTCAAAAGTAACTACCTCAACAAACATAACGAGGTGTCATTGTCATTGGGATTTAATTGAACACTCCTCAGGGGTTGGTTTGGAAATAGATTAGTAAATTTTTATCTTTTAAAAGAAGCTAAGTTACATCATAATGATAGAATAAAAATTAATGTATTGTATGATAAATTTTAGGAGGAACAAATGGAGGGTCTAACATACATCATAATTATGATATATATATATATCAATAATTTTTATAGAAAAGATAAAGATTAGGTAACTTATACCGGTAGTTAAAACATCACTAATTTTTATCTTAAAATTTCTGATACGAGTAAAAGATAAAATATGAGATAGAAAAACACCCATAATATGAAATATTGGGTCACAAAAATTTATCATTTTATATAATAATGTAATTGAAGAAAATATGAAAGGAGAACCATAATCATGATAAGTGGGATAATGTAAGATAAAAAACACTTGAATTGGATTTCATATGGAGGGGTGATATAAGAACCTCAATGGTGGTGGAGGATGAGCTCATAAAAAAAGAGATATACTATGAAAAAATAGATGAAAATTGGGGAGGAAAAGATAAATTATAGAGGGTTAAAATCATAATATTACACATTTTAAAATGGTTGGTTTTTAAAAAAAAAATTGAAACAACTACGTGATAAATATTCACCACCATTTTCCTAATAGAACACCCCGTTGTATAGTTAGAACACTATTAAAAAACCATTGGACAAACCATGCAGTGCGCCTTTACAAAATTTCCTACCATATCACACAGCTGTGTAACATTCCTTCTACAGTTTTATGAACCATATATCATACTAAAAGTACCCGCACTATTGATTCGTATAGTAAGAATTAACCATATGATAACCATGTGGCTACCCTTTTCATTCAATAAATAAGAGCTATATGCCCTGAACAAGAAACAAATGCTTTTTAACTCTTCCTAACACCAATTTGGGAATTTAGAATAATAAAAAAGAAATATTTAAACCATAATTTAATTTATTCATAACTATTGATATAAATTTTCACCTAATAATTTGTAAGATACATAAAACAATTTCAAAACCCATTAACCATGATAACATGGAATAGATTAATTAATATCTATATGAATGAATTTGAATGGAATTTTGAGTAACTACAAAGAGGAGGATTAGTACACCATTACTCACACTACCCTCAACTAGGGAATGATTATATATATAGAATAATACAACAACGAGGATATTTGGTTTTGTAACCATGAGAAATACTAAATTTTTTTCCTATCAATCGTGGTATTTAAATTCACTGAAGAAAAATTGACTAACTCATGATATGGATTAGGTTGTAGTAATCTTCATATAGAATATTTAGAGATATTATATGAACAACTATTTTTTGATATATATACTGATTGTAAATTTATAATGAATATATTAATATAGATTGATTTCACCAAGCCCGACAAGAGATGGATAGAGCTCATTGCGGAGAATGAATTCACAATATATTAACATCATAAATAGTTGAATAACATTGGGTTTGATATATCTAGAGAAAATTCTAGAACCTCGTCTATGATGGTGATTGGAATTTTTCTTTTATTCATAGATATTATAAGAATGGAAAATAGAGTCAAATTTTGAGGGAATACAACCATCCCTTATTAGATAAGAAATCAACTATTCATCCTAGTGATGATTCAGGAAACTCAAAGGGAGGATATATAAATAAAAGAGATAGAGAAGTAAATTATGTAATGGGAAATCCTAAAATTTATACATTGATCTAGACTGTTTTTAAATATTTTTGTCTTGATTCTATATAACCATATATCTATTATTAATGACTAACATTTTATTTGATGCTTATAGATCAATGTTTTCTATCCATATATGGCTACCAATAGGGTATAAACCTAATCAAGAACTATTAGGTTGGGATAACATGAACAATGTTATTTATTTAATAATCATAAATGTATATATTATATAATATTGTTATAGTATAATGAATAATTACAAAGGGAATGATAAAACCATTACCTATAATAAAATTGAATCAGAAAACATCATACTATAATTATAAAGAGTGTTATAATGATATATAAATAATAAAATGGAATATTTATTATAGATGATCATCTTACATAGATTCTACACATAATGAGTTTTTTTGGAAAACAATTAACATGATCAAATTTCTATGATATACATTAGAGAAGTGGATGGTCAAAATAGAGCACCAAATTTGATAATATCTAATAGTGAAAAATTATTAACTTGAATTTTTTTGAAATCTACACATAATTTCATTAATATGATGTCAAAATATTAATAAATCATCATAACTAGTCTAAGGGAAAACATAAATGAGCAATCTATTCAGTTCTGAAAATTGGACGATCATTCTCAATTTATTTCAAAAGTGGATGGGATTAACATATTCCATGTCATGAGTTCTCATACAAAACTAATTTCCACTCCAGAATACAGAAGGTTCCTTATGAATCCCATTATTAGAATAAGTGTATAACTATATAATATTACGATGAAGTTTTAATTTGTGAGAAATTATAATCTATTCTAGTCTAATAAATTCTTATGATGGTAAAATACATTCAGAAACACCCCATTTTTATTCAGACATGAATATATATTTATGATAATAATCATTGATTGGATTATTATTTTGTGGTTGAAGATAAAGTGTTCATTTATATATTACAATGTACATAGTAATAAGGTTTGGTAGAAATGGAATTTTATGATCCTTATCTATGGTAACATTATAGAACCCATGACACATAGTATCTAATAACAATTTACCACCACTACCACCAACCATATCTAAATTGCATGCTCTATTCAACATTTCCCCATTATGTATGTACATCCATATTATTAACATGTATAGAATTTCATACTATTATATTTATAGTATGATATCTCTTTTGGGGATAAGGTATTGATGTTCTTTTATAGTAGATATAAGGTACAATATAACAAAAACATACCTTTTCAAGCTACTGTTGATAAGCCGTTATTATAAAGAGAAATAATTAGAACCTAGTGATGAATTAAAACATGGTTATAGTCATCTATTTTAATCATAGGGACATGGTATTATTTTTTTGGTGAAATTATTAATTAAAGGATGAGTCTAATGACATAAACTGTAATAAAAATAATCCCACTATTAATGTATATTTTTTTAACATTTATTTATATGTTATTATACACTAAAAATGAAAATTTAATAAATATAATATTATGTTCATTCTTTAGAAAATTATATTACATATTATGTGTAAAAAAATTCTTTAAAATTGAAAATTATATAATATCATATTTACAAAAATTATAAAAACAAGTATGGGACATTATTGTGTGTTTTAATTCCATATAATTACTACACCAATAAGATATACTATAAAATAATAATAAATCATTAAAAAATTTATCATAATTTAATAAAATAAAAATATGATATCTTGAGGGGAATTTTACTTCATGATGATGGAAGAGAATAAAATATAGGTATAGAAAAATTAATGATAATACGATTATAACAATAAAATTATAAATATTGAAACATTTACACACCGATTATAAAAAAATAATATTTATAAATGAATAATAAATTTTAACTAATATCCTCAGGCAATGTGATTAAAAATAATCCATTATTGACATATTAAATATTGTAAAAATGTTCAATTTAAGTTTACATTCCATATTAAAAAACATAAACACTAATATTCAAAAGATAAACGATCATCCAAATCATTTAAAAATATATGTTTAGTCCACTTATTATCCAATTTTTTATATATAACATGGTTCCAAAAAGAGGTATTCCGAAATTTCACATCAATTTAAAATTATATATGAAATGTACTCAAATGTAACTATCTCAACACACACAAATGGGTGTCATTGTCATTGGGATTTAATTGAACACCCATCAAGGGTTGGTTTGGAATTAGTTTAGTAAATTCTTATATTTTAACAGAATCGATGGTACGTCATAATAATAGCAGAAAAATTAATGTAATGCATGAGAAATTTTAGGAGAAATATATGGAGGTTCTGACATACACCATAATTATGATATATATATATATATCTCAAGAATTTTTGTGGAAAAGTAATAGATTAGGTAACTTTTACCTGTAGTTTAAGCATAATTCATTTTTTCCTTCAAATTTATTTTACAAAGAAATGATAAAATATGAAATATAAAAACACCATGAAAATATAAAATATTAGGTTAAAAAAATTTATCATTGTATACAATAATATAATTGAATAAAATATTCAACTTGAACCACAATCATAATAAGAGGGATCATGTAAGATAAAAAACACTGGAATTGGATTTCATATGGAAGAGTGATATCATATCCTCAATGTAGGAGGAGGAGGATCTCAAGAAAAAGAGATCTAATATAAAAATACAGATGAAAATATAGGAGGAAAGGATAAATAACAGAGGGTGAAAATCATAATTTTAAATGTTTTATAATTGTTTGTTTTTTAAAAAACCATGAAACTACAATGGACTAAATATTAACCACCATTGTCCTTATGGAACACCCTGTTGTATATTTATCAAAGTATTAGAAAACCATTGGACAAACCATGCAGTAAACCTCTAAAACCTTTCCATCCATATCACACGACTGTGTAACATACCTTATACTATTTTAAGAACCATATATCTCACTAAAAAATCCCACACTATTGATTCATATAGTAATAATTAATTATACGATACCCATGTGGCTACCCCTTTCATTCCAAAACCAAGAGCTACATGCCCTGAACAAGAAACAAATGTTGTTGAACTCTTCCTAACACTAATTTGGGAATTTATAAGAATAATTAAGATGTTTTTAAATCATAATTTAATGTATTAATAACTATTGTAATTAATTAGCAGCAAATAATTTTTGAGATACATCAAAAAATTGTAAAACCAATTAACCATGATAACCTGAAATGGATTAATGAATGTCTATACGAATGAATTTGAACGGAATTTTGAGTAAATACAAATAGACTAATTAGTACACCATTACACACACTACCCTCAACTAGGTAATGATTTGATATAGATAATAATACATCAATGGGGTTATTTGGTTTTGTTAACATGAGAAATATTAAATTTGTATCCTATATATCGTGGTATTTAAATTCGAAGAAGAAAAACAATCTAACACATGATATGGATTAGGTTGTAGTAATCATCTTATCGAATATTTTGAAATAATATTTTAACAACTATTTTTTGATATATATGCTGATTATAAATGTATAAAGAATATATTAAAATAGGTTGAGCGGTCATTCCCCACTAGAGATGGTTAGAGTTCATAAGGGATAATGAATTCACAATATATTAACATCATAAATAGTTGAATAACATTGTGGTTGATCTATATATAAAAAATCAAGAACCTTATCCATGAGGATAATTGGAATTTGACTTTTATTCATAATCATTATAATAATGGAAAATAGATTCAAAATTTGAGGGAATACAAACATCCATTATCAGATAAGAACCCAACTATTTGTCATAGTGATGATTCAAGAAACTCATATGGGGGATATAGAAATAAAAATGATAGAGTACATAATATGTAATGGGAAATCCAAAAATTTATACATTCATATATACTGCTTTTAAATATTTTTTTTGATGATTCTATAGAACGATAGATCTATTATTAATGACTAAAATTATATTTGATTCTCATAGATCAATGTTTTTTATCTTCACATGGATACCAATATGGTATAAAGGTAATCAAGAACAATTATGTTGGGAAAATATGAAAAAGGATATCTTTTTAAAAAGCATAAATGTATATAGTATATAATAGTGTTATAGTATAAGAATAATAACAATGGGAATGATAAAACCATTACATACAATAACATTGAATCAGAAAACATCGCAATATAATTTTAAAAAGTTTTATAAAGTCATATAAATGATACAATGACATATTTATTTTGGACGGTCGTCTTACATAGATTCTACACATAATAAGTAGTTTGGAAAACTATTAACATGATCAAATTTCTTTGATATACTTTAGAGAAGTTGACGGTCAACACGGAGCTCCAAATTCGATGATATCTAATAGTGATGAAGGATTAACTTGGATGTTTTTGAAAGCTACACATTTATTTATTAAAATGATGTCAAAATATTAATAAATCAACCTCACTAGACTAAGAGAAAGCATAAATGAACAATCTATTCAGTTCTAAAATTCGACGATTATTCTCAATTTATTTTAAAAGAGGATTGGATTAACTTATTCCATGTCATGAGTTCTCATACAACACCATATTCTACTCAAGAGTACAGATTGTTCCTTTTGATTCCCATAATGAGAATAATTGTATAACTCTATAATATTATAATGATGTTTTTATTTGTGAGAAATTATAATCTATTCTAGTCTAATAAATTTTAATTATGGTAAAATACATTCAGGAACATCACATATCTCTTCAGACGTGAACAAATATTTATTATAATAATCATTGATTAGAATATGATTTTGAGGTGGTAGATAAAGTGGTCATTTATATATTACCATGTTCAGAGTTATAAGGTTCGGTAGAAATGGAATTTTATGATCCTTATCTATTGTACCATTAGATATCCCATGACACATAGTTTCTAGTCCCAATTTACTACCACTACCAGCAACCATATCGATATTCCACGTTCTATTCCACATTTCCCCATTATGTATGTACATCTAGATTATTAACGTGTATAAAATTTCAAGGCATTATACTTATAAAATGACATCTATTTTGGGGATAAGGTATTGAAGTTTTTTGATAGTAGATAAAAAGGAAAATTTAATAAGCAACCTAGCTTTTCAACGTAATATTGATAACCCATTAGTATAAAGAGAAATCATCAGAGCCTAGTGATGAATTCAAACATGGTTACACTCATCTATTTTAATCATAGTGATATTGTATTATTTTTTTGGGATAAATTTTTAATTAGAGGATGAATCTAATGACATAAACATGAATAAAATAAATTTCAACATTAATTTATATTTTTGTAAACATTTAGGTATATGTTATTACACACACAAAATTAACATTTAATAAAAATAATATTATTTTTATTCTTTATGAAATAATAATATATATTAATAGTGAATACACTATATAAAAATTAAAATTATATAATATCATAATTCAAAAAATTGTTAAAAAAAGTATGTGACATTATTATGTGTTGTAGTTCCATATAATTATTACACCCATAGGATATACTATAAAATTATAAATAATCATTAAAAAATTAATCATAATTTAATAAAATAAAAATATGATGTCATGAGGGGAATTAAATTTCATGATGATGGAAGAGAAATTAATATACGTATAGAAACATTAAAAACCATATGATTATCCCAATAAAATTATAAATATTGAAACATTTAAATCCCTATTATAATAAAAAAATAATATTTCTAAATATAGAATTAATTCTAACTAACATCTTCAGGAAGTTTCATAAAAAATAGTCAATTATTTTCATATTACATAATCATTTATTTATTAAAAAACAACCCTGGATGAGAAGAACAAGAAAACTATGGGGGCCTAAAAAATGTATCCCGAGAGAGTCCCCAAGAATTACAGGAGCCCCCTCATAGGGAAGCGACCCTAGGCTAGAAAAACAAGTGAAAGAGTCATGAAGAAGAGCCTGAGATGCAAGATAATCGGTGGCCCTACTACCCTCGCGCCAAGTGTGTGAAATCTCCAGGTCGCTGCCAATCAACCTCTTGATTTTCCGAAGGAGATACGCTATGGACCACGGAGTGGAGGCAGTACCCAGGATGGACTTGTGGAGAATCTGGGAGTCTATCTCCAATACACCAATGGAAATGTTACCCCTTCTGCATAAATCAAGGCCAGCCAGCATAGCGAGAGATTCTGCTTGGAGAGAGGTGCCATTCCCGAGGAAGGACGAGAAAGTAATGGTCACAAAGCTGAGGGAATCTCGAACCAATCTGCCACCTCACATAAAGCCCAAGACACATGAACCATCAGTATTAAGTTTCATCCCCCTGTTAGGAGGGCACCAACTGATCCACCGGCCATAAGTATGGATGGTGTTGGAAGGAGAGATCTGATAGAGTCAAAGAAGAGCACAGAAAGAGGGGGTGGAGTTCATGATGGGAATGAGGCAGGAAAAATCTGACACCAACAATCTTGCATGGTAAACAATGGCTGTTCAGGAGGAGTATTTCCCCTAGATCCTTGCTTTGTTCCTTGCCTTCCATAAGCACCAGCTACCGGCAGAAATAATGGTCGCACACGATTTAAGCTCTATTTTGTTCCTCCCCACCCCTTGGAACCAAAAATCCCAGAAACATGGCCCCAGCGGCCCAAGAGGAAGCAGTCTGATAGAGGCACCGAGGGAAGACGAAACCTAGCTCGCCCATTGCCCCTCAAAAAATAAGTGGTGAATAGATTCCTCCTAAAAATTATTGCAGTAGATGCACCAAGACCATAGGTGAATACCGAAGCCCTTAATGATCTCATTAGTCGGAAGGTCCCTATGCCAGATGCGCCAAACAAGGAAATTATATTTAGTAGGGATCTCTTTGCACCACGCCGCCTCACTGTATTCAACAAAACCAGTCGGGCCACGCAAGAGTTTGAAGTATTCTTTAACTGAAAAAACACCGGACGAGGCCCCTGTGAAGATACAATCATCAGGGGAGTCCGAGAGATCAATGATATCGATGAAAGAATGCTGGATCCTATTCAGAACAGCTTGGATCAGCGTCGGGTGATTACAAGATTGAGATAAGGACAAGTCCGGAGTTGGAAAACCCGGAAATCCAAGCATAACACTGGCCCGGTTACAAATTAGAAGTTGATCGCACCCTGGCCAATTATCCAACGGAAACTTCTTTCCACCCAAGGGATGTGGAGTTTCATAAAACATTAGAGACTTGAAGCACAACCTTGGGGAGACACGTGAACATCATTGTACTTCCCGCCCACAAAATGACCCTAGAGGGTCTCTCTATCCAGAAACTCCCAAGCGAGCTTTCCATGAAAGCCCCGTATATTTTCTGAGATGCTTCTAACACCAACACCGCCCTCCTCAACTAGATGGTCCAAGCTACCCCAATTAGCCCATTGGTGCTTTCCCTTTGCGTGAGCGTCCCAGATGAAAGCACCCATCATCTTCTCTAGCTGAGAGAGAACCGACTTTGAAACATTGGTGGAGGACAGAATATTCATGGGGATAGGGGAAAGAACGATGTTAACGAGCGAGATCCACCCTCCGGATGAGAGAAAGTGGCACTTCTAGTTGACTATCCTTTTATGAACATTTCCGACCAACTTATCAAAGCGATGAATGCGTAGACTGCCTGGAGAGAGGGGAACACTGAGGCACTATGTAGGGAATCCCCTTCTCTTAAAACCCATAACATATTCAATGGAGAGTAATCTTCTTTCAGGGCATTCGTCCGGAAAGGAGAACACTTCTTTTTCCAATACACACCAACTGGCCACTCCATTTGCAATACTCATCAATAACCTCCATGATACCCTGAATCGAGCGTTTGCTTCCATTCACAAAAATCATGGTGTCGTTGGTGAACATGAGATGGGATAGCCCCTAGAAATGAAATTTTCACTGGAATGGAAGAAGTCTTCCAGCCTGGACTACCCTTTCGATAGCTCTGCTAAGGACATCCTACATTAAGATAAATAAATATGGGGACAGAGGGTCACCTAGGCGAATCCCCCTGACAGATTTGAAGAAACCGAATGAATTCCCCAAGAACGAAATAGCCATCCACGGGGAACTGATGAACCTGAACTAGATGATGGTTGAGGGATCTGAGAAACCCATGCAAGACAACAAGCGAATGATGAAGGACCACTCAATACGGTCGTACGCCTTATCCATATCCAAATTAATGGCAACATTGGAACCGATCAACCTTTGGTCGATGTCACTGATCATCTCTTACTCTAGGACAATTTCCCCTTGGATGGACCTGCCTTTAACGAAACAATGTTGTTCAGTTGAGACCCAGTGATTCATATAAGAGGGGAGTAGCCTGTTAACCACCGAAGCCAAAATTTTGTTAGAGAAGTTAAAGAGACTTATATGTCTATAATTCTTGAGAGAGGATGGGTTTTTAAACTTCGGATGTAAAATTAGATAAGATTTATATGCCACAAGAGGGATTTTGCAGCCACAAAACACGTCCTGGATAGCCACCAAAATTCTCTCCTTAATCAAATCCCACGAAGAAGTATATAAAAAACACGGAAAGCCATTGGGTCCTGGCGCACTGGTCCTACTAAGAGAAAGAAACGCATTGTGAATTTCATGTTCATCTAGGATGGCTTCCAGGGCCTCGCTAAATTTAGATATCACAAGTCTCATAATCAAGTAGAAAATCATTGCATGTCTAGGAGGGTAACCTCCATGAAGACGGGGGGTGCGACCCCACTTGATTATCTTTGAAGAACTCAACCGCCATGCCCCCCACCATGTCACAATCATTAGAGAAGGACCCGTCCTCCATAAGAATGTTATGCCTTACAAAGCGCAATCGTTATTTGATGAATGCTTGAAAAAATGATGTATTATTATCACCTTCCTTGAGCCATTGGATTCCCAACTCCTCCCAAGCCAACCATTCCTGTTCCAGGATTTTATGCGCCAGAGCACCCTTCATTCCGAGAAGAACATTGAACAGATCATCGTTCCAGCTTTCCTCAAGGCTCACCTCCATTTGTTCCACTTCTGTGTTCAAACAATCTAAATCCCTGATGAGGGGAGGTAAAATTCGATGCCAAGATTGGAGATCGCTTTTAAGGCGCTTTAGCCTGAGATGCAAACCAGCCCAGAAACGACCATCAGTCGATTTTTGCCACGATGAAGCAACGACCTGCTGGAATCATGGTAGTGAAGTCCATCCCTGATGGAAGAATAAGCGACCACCCTAGATGTGATTAATGGATACATCAAGCCAAACCGGGGAGTGGGCCAACAGAGATCCGGCTTTATGAGTAACCCGAGCATCAGAGAAGATTGAAATTCCATGAGCATTAGAGAGGAAGTGGTCGAGTCTACACCATGTACGGTGCCTCCCTCGCTGATTGTTACACCATGTATACCAGTCTCTAGAAAAATCCACGTCGAGGAGGCCCTTCCCAGAGATAAAGGAAGAGAAATAGAGGCTATCTTGCCTTAGAAACGATCCACCACCTTTTTTCTTAATAGGATCCAGCATGACGTTGAAGTCCCCACCCATGAGCCATGCTGAATCGCCTTGGATGAAATGAAAAAGGTCCTGCCATAGGGACTCTCTACCCGCGACATGACACTTGGCATAAATGATAGAAAATAGGAAGTTATGGACACCTGTGGAGATTTTGGCCATATGATACTAGTCCAAAGCTTCCACCATAGCCACTGAAATATAAGACTTCCAAATGATCCATATCTGATGATTTAGACGGTCAGCGACCAAAAAGTTTGATAACCTGAGCTAGCGCACAAAGAGCTCGATCTTCGAAGCATGATGTTTAGGCTCGAGGATTTCCACAATGGAGTTGTTGTTGTGTTTAAGCTCATGGGAAGAGAAAATAAGTTTTTTCCCAGGATCCCAAACCACGGGAGTTCTAGATGAGAAAGGTCATCATTAATGGGCGGGGAGAGAATAGGAGGTTGTTGCCAATGGAGAAGAACTGATGGGGGCGAGATGAGAGAGATGCCGCTTGGATTGGGACCAGGTGTGCATTCTAGAGGAGGGGAAAAGGGGGCCACAACTGGGGAGGCGGACTCCTCCACCACCCTAGAGGGCGAAAGGGAACTTTCGAGGACCAAGAATCCATTGACTAGGGGGATGTTGACACCGCACTAGGCCTCAGGATGGACAACTGAAACTGGGGCTGGGGGAGGAAGGGAGGAGGCCTTACCCAAGCTGAAGAGAGGGGGACAAAGATCGGCCCAGGAGGAGGCTGAATCCTTGAACACCACTAGAGAATTGCAGGGGTTAGAGGCCTCAGTCGGAGGGAGGGGATGGAGGGGAGGGAGGGGAATAACAAGAGGAGAGGAAGGGGGAAAAGGAAGGCACGACCCCGCAAGGAGGACCAAAGAAGGACCCTTGACATTGGAGGGGGAGGAGGCTGAGGCCAAAGTGAGTAGAGGGGGGAGAGGGAGGGAAAATGCTAGCAAGGGGGAGAGAGATGGCACGGTTAAGAGTGACCCAGCCGGGGGGGGGGCGAGGGAAAACCCAAAGCAAAAGAGGGCAAGAACCGAAAGTGGGGCGCTGGGATAGAGGCAGAGGAAGCCAAGGACCCGATCACAGAAGTTGGAGCACCATGTCAAACCCAGAGCAAGACAGAAGGAGGGGGACCAAAACTAGAAGAAGAGATCATGTGTGAAGCCAGAGAACCAAACATTCTGCATGCCTGAGATGAGTGACCCTGAAGCTGGAAGTTAACAAAATGCAAATCCTAGGACTCGGGGATGATCTTATGCCACCAAGAGAAGTCTGGTCCCACATAGAGAAAAATACGGTTAGGAATAGGAGATAAGAGATCGACTTCCACACAAATTTGAGCCACTAAGGCATTAAGTAATTTGCAGTACCTCTCATCCACGCACAAGAAACCGCCCACCGCAACACCAATAGCTCGTAGGGACGCACCATTGTGGAAGGGAAGGGGAAGGCCTAGAAGGTTGAGAGAAACAGCCACAAGCAGAGAGTCGCGGCCATAATGCACCTCCTCCACAAGTGGAGGTGTGATATCAGTTTTTAAATTGAGGTGGAAGATGAGCTCAAGAAAAAGAGATCTACTATGAATATAAGGATCAAAATAAGGGAGGAAAAGATAAATAACAGCGGTTTAAAATAATAATTTTACACTTTTTAAAATTGTTAGTTTTTTTAAAAAACCATGAAACAACTACGAGATAAATATTCACCACCATTTTCCACATGGAACACCCCATTGTATAGATAACACACAGTTATAAAATCATTGGACAAACCTTGAAGTACACCTTTAAAACCGTTCCTACAATATCACACGACTTTGTAACATACCTTCTACAGTTTTCTGAACCATATATCACACTAAAAGGACCCACACTGTTGATTTATGTTGTAATAATTAACGATATGATAACCACGTGGCTACCCCTTTCATTACAAAACCAATTGCTATATTCTATGAACAAGAAACAAATGCTGTTGAACTCTTCTTAACACATATTTGGGAATTTATATGAATAAAAAAGAAGGATTTAAACCATAATTTAATGTATTCATAACTATTGAGATTAATTTGCACCTAATAATTTGTGAGATACATCAAAAAATTACTAAACCCATTAACCATGATAACATGGAATTGTTTAATGAAAGTATATATGAATGAATTTGAATTGAATTTTGAGTAACTATAAAGAGGATGATTAGTACACCATTACTCACACTACCCTCTACTCAGGAATGATTTGATAAATATAATAATACATCATCATGGTTATTTTTTTTGTAAACATGCGAAATATTAAATTTTTATCATATACATAGTGGTATGTAAATTCCTAGAAAAAAAATAATCTAACACAAGATATGGATTACGCTGTAGTAATCATCTTATATAATATTTAGAGATATTATTTGAACAAATATTTTTTGATATATATACTGATTTTAAATGTATAAAGAAAATATTAATATATGTTGAGTTCATCAAGCCCCACTAGAGATGGATAATGCTCATCATGGAGAATGAATTCATAGTATATTAACATCATAAATAGTTGAATAAAGATGCAGTTGATATATATAGAAAAAACTCAAGAACTCATCCATTATTATGAATGGAATTTGACATTTATTCATAGACATTATAAGAATGGAAAATAGAGTAAAAATTTGAGGGAATACAACCATACATTATTAGATGAGAACTCAACTATTCTTCCTAGTGATGATTTAGGAAACTCAATGGGAGGATATAGAAATAAAAAATATAGAGAACATAATATGTAATGGGAAATCCTAAAATTTATACATTTATATATACTATTTTTTAAATATTTTTGTCCTGAATCTATATAACTATAGATTTATTATTAATGACTAACATTTTATTTGATGCTCATAGATAAGTGTTTTCTATCAACACATGGCTACCAATAGGGTATAAAGGTAATCAAGAACAATTATGTTGGGATAATATGAAGAAGGATAACTTTTTAATAATCATGAATGTTTATAGTATATAATAGTGTTATTGTATAATGAAAAATAATAATGGGAATGATAAAACCATTATATATAATAACATTGAATCAAAAAACATCACAATATAATTTTAAAGAGTGTTATAAAGACCTATAAATGATAAAATGAAATATTTATTTTGGATGATCATCTTACAAAGATTCTATACATAATCAGTATTTTGGAAAAATATTAACATGATTAAATTTCTATGATAAACATTAGAGAAGTGGAGGGTCAACACGAAGCACCAAATTTGATAATATCTAATATTTACCAAGGATTAACTTGTATGTTTTTGAAAGATACACATAATTTCTTAAGTATGATGTCAAAATAATAATAAATCATCCTCACTAAACAAAGGGAAAACATAAATGAACAATCTATTCAGTTATGAAAATTCGATGATCATTATAAATTTATTTAAAAATAGGATGGGATTAACATATTCCTTGACATGAGTCCTAATACAACACAAATTTCCACTCAAGAATATAGATGGATCCTTATGAATCCCATTATAAAAATAAGTGTATAACTCTATAATATTACGATGATGTTATAATTTTGGAGAAATTATAATATATTCTAGTATAATAAATTCTAATGATGGTAAAATATTTTCAGAAACACCACATATCTATTCAGCCGTGAAAAAATATTTATTATAATAACTATTGATTAGAATATTTTTTTGAGGTGGTAGATAAAGTATTTATTTATATATTACCATGTACATAGTTATAAGGATTGTTATAAATGGAATTTTATGATCATAATCTATTATACCAATAGAGAACCCATGACACAATGTAACTAATACAAATTTACTACGACTACCACCAAATATATCTATATTCCATGTTCTATTCCACATTTCCCTGTTATGTATGTACATCCAGATTATTAACGTTTATAAAATTTCATTGTATTATAGTTATAGAATGATATATCTTTTTTGGATAAGGTATTGAAGTTCTTTAATAATATAGAAATAGATCAATATAATCAACAACCTACCTTTTCAATGTACTGTTGATAAAAACATAGTATAAAGAGAAATCCTCCGAACCCAGTGATGAATTGAAACATGGTTACACTCATATATTTTAATCATAATGACATGGTATTATTATCTTAGGTGAAATTTTTAATTAGAGGATGAATCTAATGACATAAATAGTAATAAAATAAATTTCCACTTTAATTTATATTTTTATAACATTTAGGTATATGTTATTACACAAAAAATGAACATTTAATAAAAATAATAATATTTTCATTCGTTAGAAAATTATATGAAATATTAAGGGTAAATAAACTCTATAGTACTGAAATTTATATATTATCATAATTCTATAAATTATATAAAAAAGTATGTGACATTATTATGTGTTTTAGTTCCATAAAATTATTACACCCATAAGATATACTATAAAATAATAATAAATCATTAAAAATTGAACATAATTTAATAAAGTAAAAATATATTGTCCTGAGGGTAATTTTATTTAAGGATAATGGAAGAGAATATATGGAATTTATTGACACATTAAAGACAATATGACTATTCCAATAAAATTATAAATATTGAAGCATTATTATTCCTATTATAATAACAAAATAATATTTATAGATGTGGAATAAATTATAACTAATATTATAAGAAATTAAAATAATTAAATTTAAATGTTATAATATCATAATATAATATTCACGAATATATAACTTAATGTAATTCAATTTGTAAAATTATAATAAATCACTTTTTATGAATTATGTATAATAAATATTTATAAATTTAACATTTAAATATTAATATTAACTAATAATGAAATATATTTTTTTAAAATAAAATATAATTAAAATATAAATATTATTTATTATTGGAATATTTTTGAAATTTTAATTTTATAATTGTGAAATTAATATCAATTTTATTATATAATATCGAAAAAAGGAAAAAAAATTAAAAAAAATTTCAGAAACTAATTTGATTTAATTAGAAAAAAATAAACTCTAAAATAATAATTTGAATTTAGAATTCTATATTTGAAATTTTAATGACTAGTATATATTTTATTTCACTAAATAATCTTATTTATTAATTATAATGAATAAAATATTTGAATTGATAATTTTTTTCCAAACTGTTTAAAATTAAAATATATAATTTTTATTTTAAAACTCTATTATTATTTATATGATTGAATAATATTCCAAAAATTTATTAATACCAGAGAAAGTATAATATGGGGGATGAATCATGGTGTTGCTTCATTAAATATTTTTTTCATAATTTTCCAAATTTTGTAAGAATAATGTTTGACTAGATGATCCATAAATTTTAACATTTCATCAAAGGATGTTGTTAATGAATATAAATAATTAAAGCATGTACCAGAAAAAATAATTCTACATTGTTCACATATAATATCTAATCCATAATTTATAAATTGGTAGGGTTTCAATGTTCCCAATCACAATACTACTAACCACATTTGTAAAAATGGTTTAGGAATGTTGTTTTTCTAGTCCTAGGGCACTCTATCTTTTTCTCACTATTAATTACTTCCATGAAGGTTTCTATAATTTAGACACATATAGTTCATATTATTTAATTTATAAGTATTAATGTTTCTTCTCATTGAGAAATGGTCACTAAGATACAATACTTCATCATCTTATAAATAGATGTGTTCATAAGATGTTCAATTATTATTATTATCAAATTCATAATTATTTTTAAATCAACATCATGTACGTGTTTTAGTTTTCTTCATCATCTATTAAAATAAAATGATGGATACACATTACTTTGATGACCAACTCTTTAATATCCACATATCACAATAACATCACTTCAAATGTAGAAAAAGATAATCCTAAAAAAGAATTATCTTATTACATAGTATATTATTATTTTTCTATGAATAGTATTAATTTTGTTCTTTTTTTTCTCAATACTAATATGATTCAAATAATCTAATTATATTTTTTGTTTTTTAATATGTATCCCGTGCACATTTATCTGAAAAATATTTTCAATGATTCCCATGTTATTCATTCTTTACTTTATAATTTAGAAATTAAATATATTTTCCTTTTTTATAAGGGACAAATAAAGGAATTTATATAATAATATACATCTATGATGACCTAAAATCGATGTTGTGGATCATACATTTTCTCTCTATTCTCTAAGAAGACCTCATGTTACCTGCATGACATTAGTGTAGTAAATCATTTAACTATATTTGAAATAAATGTTACATATATTTCTCCTTGATCTAAAAATACATATTAAAAATGTTTTTATTATTATTCTATGATTCATCATACCATGGAATGGTGTCAATTAAAATTCCAATTTAAGGATCCAACTAAAAAATTTAATTGAACTCCAAAACTTGAACATATTATATATGATGTCTTAGTGTAATTTTAAATCATAAAATTGATCAAATAAAGACCAAACAAGAGTTTTTATAATGATAACCATGAACGACTACCATTATATATATAAAACCCTTCTAAAAAAATTACACTATATTTCCTTTCATGTTAATTAATTATCTCACTAAACCCAATGTTCAATACAGCCACAACGGTATTGTGATTCTCCATAGATGAGTTAGATCCATTATTTTGTAATATTTCTATATCCCTGAAAAACCCATCATTCTCTTACAGATTTTATATTGGAATCATTACAATTAAAAAAACAATGTACCATTATACTATGTTGTTATATACCTAGTTTCAATTACCCCAAAGACATTTCCATGATTTAGGACTCACTATGTCTCTATCATATCCCCTTTAGGTCTAATATGGTCTTATGTCTTTAATGGAAATCAGAATATTCATTATGTGTTCAGTTGTGTGAGACACTTTAGATTATTTTTGAAATTTCATATTTTAAGAGTCATCTTAACAAACCATGGATTAATTATGATTTTTTTTATTTTTATATGAATATATATGATTTTTATCATACATATTATATTATGTCATGTTTTTTTATCATTCCATGATATAATCAATTCAAATAACTGCACAAACTGATTGATATGAAAAACCTCCTCCTTATCCTAGAGGTGTTGCTAACTATTAAAAATTCCACATATCTATATTATTTAATATTTTTGAGACACCACGCCATCAATATTTTAGAAACATTTGTAAATATATTTGGATTCCACACTCCTGAATGGTGCTAATAGGGTTATGGTCAATATATTCATCTTTGTTAAATTGTAAACAAAATAAAAAATAATATGTTTCCATTAAATCAAAAACACAACCATTGAGTTTAAACCTTATCTTCATTGAGATTTTAATGAAAATATAATAAACTAAATCATTCCCCTCATAATATATTTACATTGTTTAGAGTGGAAATACAAGTTTTTTGTTTTTTCACCCCACCCTTATCAGTAAATTTATGAGGTATTTATTCATTGATTTTATTGTTTCTATTATATTAATTTTATAGGTCTAATAAAATAATGTTTCATTTTTTTATATATATATATCTTGTCTCCATTGGGTTACTCCATTATATTTTATACCCATTTTTCAATTACATTCATTCATAATATTGTCAATAATGCCCAAGTAGATCATGTAAGTAAATCTGATCATTTTTGAACATATGATACTCATATGGAGATATATTTTTCCCCCTCATTGTCATAAATTAATTCCGATCGCATTTAAAACAACATGTTGACATCTAAATGCATATTACATTTACCCCAAAATTTAATATATATATTTATAACACATGAATTTAATTTCTCAGTCTTCATTTTCATATATCTATAACTTTTCAATTAATCCATTTAATCATTATAGATAAGTTGGAACAACTTTATTATATAATTTTTTTATTAAACAAACTATTATACTTTTATTTCAACCTCAATCAAATTTTAAAAATTGAATAATTAAATCAATAAATCCCTATATGCTATGTCTCATTTTCCACTCCACATCATTAAATTAACAACTAATTTTCATTGTGTAAAATTCACACTCAACAATGATTCAATGTCAAATTTTATCAATCTAATTATTTTTGACTCAATATATTATGATGAATATTTATTGAACAATCTCAGTACGGATGAGGTACCTATCCTACTTCTAGGAACATATATATCTTCAACTTCATCATTCTATAAAATATATTTTCATGATCACAATAACATTTATAAAAAACCATAAATAAATAAAATTTATTGTAAAATTGTGTTATACATTACACATATTGAATTATTTGATAGGAATACTATTTTGATTAACATCTAATTCCACTTCAAATATATGCACATCATATCTTCATAGGGATATCACTTTCTTCGTATAACTATAAGAATCCTAAATTAAAATCCCCATCTACTAATAAATGTGTCAATATTTTAACACTATATGATGAGTAATTCATTAGGATGGAAAACCACCATCGGGGGGATAGTAATTTCAAATTTATTTTTGTTCTTATACATAAAATATTTTTGAAATACCACGTCATAGAATATCAAATAATAGACATGCAATTCTTAGCATTCAAATTTATCCAATATAGTTTTTGAATCCTTATTAATGCGCTTGGATATAACAATAGAAATTTCATAATATGACCTAATTTTCTTCATCTATGACAAATAAAAACCTTCACACCCAGACTTGCTTCTATAAACCGAATTATTAAACATATTAATTGAATCAATGTGATATGAAAGTAGCTAAAAATAAATTTATCATACATAATTTCAACATTTTAAATATAATATGTAAATAATATAAAAAATATGAAGAATTAATAGTTTACTATATTAGTTGATCAAGTATATAGTGAACTTATTGTATCACAGTTGTGTAATTATTATCATATTTCAGACACACTAAACTCAATTATAGAGCACTCATAAATTACATTCACTTTCATAATCATTGGAAATAGTATCTTAAGAAAGGGGAAAAATAAGATTCTCTTCAAGTGTAATAATAATATTCAATAATCATATATTTTAGTTGATCATTTGAAGAAAAATTGCGTATAATCAAGGTACATTTAAATAATGTTAATGAATCATGAAAATAATTCATATTTCATAGATCATGATTCATGTAATAGAAATAAATTAATAAAATGTGTGAATAAATCTGTGTTATTAAACATGATCCAAGAGATCAAAAAATCAAGATTCTATTTAAATGCTTCGAAAACACTATCATAGAGACACCTCACCAGCACGAGTAACACGTTGGTGCCAAAATTGATGAAAATTGAATTGTGTATGTGTAAAAAAGTCACATGTTATATGAAATTTTAATAATTCATTATAGGGTGATATATGACTTCACCCATAATTCATCCATACTTACACATGCCACATGAAATCCATAATTAATCATCATATAAAAACAATGGAATAAAAATGGTTACGTTCATCAAATAATAAAAAACCCATAGAAATTAAATGAGATTACTATCATTATTAATTGATTAAGAGAAGTTCAACATTATTAATTCAATCCATAATATTAAAATGATATACCAATTTAATATAAATGGATATTCAAATATATTATGAAACTATCATGGTAAATATACTTTAATCAAGGTATAAGATCATGGTAAATTTAACCATATATATTCATGGTACATAGTAAAGTTTGTTATTTCCCAAAATAAATAAATGTTTGTAATCATGTTGAATACTCACAATGAAATGAAATGAAATGTAGAGTGTTCAATGAGGAAATAAATGGAGTGAAAAAATTTAAATTTTAAATTATGAGGAAATACAATGGATATAAGGGAGATCCACAAGTTTAATGACCCATTATAGTATAAGATAATTTTGTGTTAAGTTTATAAACAAATCTAAAAAATTATATCCATTTTAATATAAATGGGGAAATATAATCGTAACTAATAAATATTTTTTTTAGAAAATGTTTCAAACATTTCCATAAAATAAGATATTATGGGCCACCATTGAAGAAATTTTCTTTGAATATGTGACTAAAAAACATTGATAGAATTTACTAAAAATTTAATAAATAATGGGGTTATAAAAATATATTGATTTTATCATGGTAATATGTAGTGGATGATAAATCAAATGATTAGGGAAGGACAAATATTTTTCTTTTTTTAATACATTTACTGAAACACACATCATGAACAAGAATAAAAAATCATATATTTAGAAAGTGTGAATAAATATATAATGTTTACAAAAGATATAATATAATTAGATTTAAAAATATAATTCATAATGTATGAATGAATAGAAAAATATATATATATGAATGAGAAACAATAATTTAGAGGATTGGAATTATTCTTGAATATGATATAAATTTTAGAATGAATTTTTACATGATAAATTCATTTTATTTAAAAGTAATTTCAATTAATAGAGTTATATAATCTAATATAAGAAAAATATTTTTCGAGAATAAATCAACAAAATAAAAATTAAAATCAAGATGATGTGTTATATCTCAGTGAATGTGTATTTAGTAATGAAACACTTTTATGATAATGGTAACATAAAAATAGAATGAACAGAAAATAGATTACATCAAATCAATATTAAAATATAATGAAAGAAAATATTTTAATTATACATGAATGTAAATGTGTATTTAATACACCATATATATGATTATATGATTTATATTGTCAAACACGTCTCATGGAAGTCAAAATAAAGATTAATAAACATTGAAACATTATTATATTTCTAATTTAAATACATGAAAGGTAGAACATTAGATTGAATTTAAAATTTTTTGGATTTTAAAACATATAAATACTTATTTAATATATACACTATAAGAACGAAGAATGTGGTGAATATGGAGTATATATGAATCAAGATAATTTGAGATATAAAAATCCAAAAAAAATTAGTATCATTTTAATCAAAAATAAATTTAAGATATAATATATAATGAATAAATTTGATCATTGGATAATTATAGGATCTTGGTATAAAATATTAATGGGGTAATTCATATAAAATATAATGAAAAACATGTCTTACATTATGATATATGTCTTAATGGGGGAAATGGACACACGAAACCCTTACCTTAGTTTCTAATATGCCCTGTGTATGGGCCTAACATCATGAATAATAATATTGTGTTATTAAAAAATTCATAAGAACATTATATATATATTTTTTAATTTTTAATTTCAATTTATTATGACGAGTTGTTTATCTATTAAATATTTTATTTTTAGGATGGATACATTATGTTGGTTTAGTTGATTTCCTCTGAAACATTCTCAATGAATTGACTATTATATAATATGTTAAAATATGACATCATAATCTCCCGAATTCTATAGTTTTATTTATTTTACTAATAAATTAGATGAAAATTAAATTAATCTAATATGATTCCCCCAAAATGTTCACTAATTTAGTAATTTCCATTATTATGGTTAATTTAACCGGTAAGGTATACTATAGCCATTCATGGAGAATATCACATATATAATGTCGGATATTTAATTAAAATAATTAAAATTGGTTCATAAATATCATATATATATATATAATGTTTAAACATATTTAAAAATTCATTTATGTAATATGATAATAAAATTTTTAATACTTCTTTCCATGGAGGTGATAGTATGTACGTACATATATAGGACAATCTTTATTTCAAAGAATTTTAGGGGTAATAAATAAAATAGTTTTCATTTAGGATTAAAAAAATGGTATAATTTTTTCATATATGCACTAAATTACTATTTCCTACCAACTGTGTAATGTTATATTGGAAAATTGAACATGCAGTTCATGGAGGTGTTAGTCCCCATATATACTTGAGAGAATCATTATTTTTGAATGCTTTTGGATGATTGTAGATATGGGATATTACATTCTTATAATAAAATTTCATAATATTAATAAAACAGATGTTATTATTATTTTATGTATACATATTATTTTAATTGATAAAAATAATAAATAAATGAAGAGAGTTATGATGAGTGTATTATCCATCCCTCTGGAGGTTCTCTTTTAGGCAACTCATTAACCAAATATAATATTATATCTAAATAATATAAAATATTATATATTATTCCAATAGAGGTTATAAGATATTAGTTACTTATTTTGTTAGATCAATTTCTTTTAAATTCTTATTAAAAGTTGTTGAAGTGATCATCTTTTATATATAACATAAATTAGACTTTTGTAAATACCCATTATATTTTCAATGATGGCATGACCCAATTAAAGAGTAAATGGATAAAAAATTGTATATAAAAGATTTGTGGGTTGATATAATGTCTATAAATCCCTTATACCTCATTTTTACACATGTTATAATCACGTTTCAATCCCTTTACCACTTTATTATTTCATTTTAGAATTTTATTTTTACATCGAAATTAGTTTATACGAAGGTAATATATATTTGAAAAAAATTAATGTTACCAATAATATAAATATTTTACATTAATAAAAAATATATGCACCTTATAATCTATATAAATTTCTATATTAATGTCAATTAACTTTTAAAATATACATTTCATATATTGAAAGACATTTTAGAACAAAAATTATTTTTTATTACCAATTGATTGAGTGTTAATGTAATTATATATCGTTTCGGAAAATAGAATAAATTCATTTTTAAAGAAATAAATTTATTTTTATTAGCTATATAATATAAAATGTAGAAAATAAAAATTTCTTGATAATAAAATTTTTACAATTATCTTGTAATCAAATATTTATCCTTGTAATATTATATTTATGACAGAAAATGTAATCCAAAATATTATTTCAAATACCATGATGATGTAAAATATGAAATACTTTTTTATATTTATTATTTATCAGTAATAAAAAATTATTTATTATATTTTATTATATAAAAATATTGATTGTAAAATATTACACAATATTTCAAAATATAAAGCATTGAATTTCAAAATTCAACAATGTATCATTATAATGATTAATTTTATTTATCAATATATAATTATAAAAAATGGGTCTAATTTTTTTTTATGTTTTTCTTATGTAACAATAATTTAATAAATGGTAAGATATTAGAAAAATTAGTATCAATCAATTTTACTGAGAAATCTTGTATCATAAGTAATTTCCCAAATCCATCCATATAAATTTTTTAAAAAATATAAATAATTGAAGTTTGTTTTTTGTATTTAAAATGAATTTTCGTAATTTTTTATATTCAATGAAGATATAATATATATGTTAAAATGAATTTTTTTTTGAAAAATTACAATTTAAAACATTAATTTTTCATAATCATTTTGAATAATTTTTTAATTTACAAAAATATGTTTACATGAAAGAGATTTTATTATTCCCAAATCTTTTTATTGAAAATATATAATATATTGTGGTAGGTTTTATATTTGTGTTTTGTGTGGAAAAAGATATTAAATAAATGTTTTTTTGGATGAAATATGATATAATGTCTTGAAATGTTTCAAAAATTGTATTAGGATAGCACTAAATCTATCAAATATATCATAAACACTTCATTTTCTAAAAAGTAGTAAATAAATTATTTATAATTATTTCTTTAGTACAAAACTATAAAATTCAACTTTAAGATATTATATAGTTTATTGAAAATACATGGTGAGCCATATCATATATATAAAACCATTTTATCTTTCTATCCATACCTGTTACTAATTATAAACACAAATAATTATAAATCTACTGGTTTTTTGTATTTCCATTCATATCATCACACATATATTGATTTTGTCACACGTCACATGTATTATATTTTCATAACATATATTATCCTTTGATAACTTGTAACCCTATAGATTTTAAATTCTCATTAATCTTATCCATTTACATAAGTCATTTGTAACATTAAAATGAATTGGGAGTGGTGCAAATCCATGCCTCATCAACAAGTAGATTTTTGTTGGTCATCTTAATGAATCTCATTTCTTCGAATCTCCTTCCAGTCTTTTATCTAGATAACATATATTTTGGGATAGATTACTATAATGTTGGAAACTAAAATATATATTTTCCAAATTATTCATTATTCATCAATTTAGTGAGTATCATCTCAGAATTATATGTTTATTTAATTATATAACCATTTTGTATTTCCTTATAAAGATTTATTCTCTGTGAAAGTGAAAATCAATTGGTTATTTATTTTTACTTGTTATAATATATATGTATAAACATAAATTTTTCCCATAATAAGATTATTTAATTTCAATGAGAGAAATAAATTCAATATTCTTTTATCTCTACTCATTCTTATTCCCCTTCCATGTTGAATGTTTTGAATATTAAATTAATGACAATTGAGGAACTCTTATATTCCTTCACACTTAATGATCATCAATGAAAATTAATCTAATTTTAAATGAATCATATTTTTCTTCCCTAAAATAATGTATCCTTCCTTCCATTCATGTATGAATTATCGTCGTTGATTCCACATGAATTATATATATGAAATACCTAAAAATGGACATGTTTATCACCAATATAACATATCTATATAAAATCATTATTCATATAATATTTTTTAATATTATATGTTGTTTTAAAATAAATTCCTCCACTATTAAACCTTGTTTCTTCTGTACGCACACTCATTGTCTCTCCCAGTCTTTTAAAAAATACGTTTATAATTCCCCCATCTTCTAATATTTATTTACATTTGTTTTAGCCACACAATTTAATTTTTTCTATAATTATAGAATTGTGTACTTTATACTTCTAATTTTAATATTTTTTGATATTTTTTATTATTTAAATACTTCAACACCATGTGAATATCTCTCTAATGATTCTCTACATTAATTCTTTTTTACTTCTCTAAATTCAAAAATACTAAACTATTATTTAATTTTATCCTTTTAAATATGTATCATATCTTTAATTTAGCATATGAAAATATATACTTATACATCATGAAATAAATCCTTTTCCAATTTTTACTCCATCTGTTAAAGAAGATCATTAATAATGTCACATTTATATTTCATTATAGTATCCATTCCTATAATTAATTCAATTATATCCAAACAATTTTTATCAACATTTTGATTTCATCCTCTATTATTTTTATATATGAAAATTACCATTCATTGTAATCCTTAAAAATTACTATATTATTCCTCATGGCATGAAATTCCACTTTTCCATTAACAAAATTCCAAATTTAACATGGAATTTCCCCCCACCTTTTTATCATTATTCTCTTACAATTTTGGTGATATAAAATCAACACCATAGATTTACAATAAACATATTCTATAGAGTTTTATATAGAAATAAACCAAATAAATTACTATATTTTCCTCACCTGGATTTTGTAATATCTAATTATCATATTTTTATTCTTTTATATATATATTATAAATAAATTATATTATTAATCAACTGATTTATAATAAAACTTATAGATAAAAATATATTATTTTTTCATTAAAAAAATTAAAATAAATATATTCCAACAACATCCATGAATCCAATGAACAAATGCAGTGTTCTATATTCAATTATACATATGTATCCATGATCCCTTTTATTAAAGTCGTCACACTTGAATCTATCATTTTTTTCATTTCCAAAACTCCTAAATAATTACATGATATCATTCGGAAAAAATTTAGCAACATTTAAAAAGGGATTTCAATATTTACCTCTACATAGTACATGAACTAATCATACCACTATGAAAATTGATTTCCAAAAAATGGAGTATTCACCGTATGATCCCTAACCTATAATGTCTTTAAATTTTCCCCATACATGTATTGTACGAATAACCTATGAAAAAAACTATTGGATCAGATACTAAATATAGTAACCTAAAAAGAAAAAATGGTGATTAAATCATGGTTTTCTAAACATATGGGTTATACATCAGGAAAAATTTTCTATGTTAAATATAATAGTGCCCATTTTAAATATAATTCATACACATGAAGTGGGAATTCCATATGGATCATCACTAATGATTATTTATATAAGTATATGAAAATAGGTCATTAATGTACCTAAAAATTAATAATACACAATTCTATTATTCATAATCCATTGGAAAGGGGTAATATTAATAATAGTTTTTCTACCTCTTCCTACATCTTTACACATCTTTGATAATGTTTTTGATAGTTTATAGATATAAAGGTTTCCCTAAATCATTTATAGACATGGGTTTATATTACCATTAAACATAGTTATCCAATCTTTATTATGTCTCTATATTCAAATTATTTTCACTAATAAGATCCTAATTCGGTTCTCTATTACTATTCATGGATGATTTGAATAAATCTAAATAAATATTTAGGACTTATTTCATCCTATTCAATTACAAGATGAGATAATCATTTTTAATTAGTGTTAAATTTTTGTCTTCCAAAATTCGTAGTAGAGACACATCATCTGTAGATATCCATAATTCCAAAAATTAATTAATTTTATTTCATTTATTACTCATATTATTTGATTTATACAAGTCATATTTTTAGTATCTCATCATCATAGACTTTGTACTGCAGACCATACTAGTAGAATTCTAAATAACTTAGGCTTACCTCACAATATTCTAGAGTCCAATACCTAATAGCATGGGTCTACAATATTATAATGTGGAGACTATGACCTCTTATCAGAGTAAATAAATGGTGGATATAGTAACAAATAATTATATAATTTAGATGGGGTAGTAAATTCAATGCCATTAAAAAAGTTCCTGACCATAATAAAATAAAAATTTATGTTATTAATTGAATGTATATAGTACATTCCAATCTATCAAACACAAAATACCAATAACCAAACATAAAAAATTAGATGAATCCCAGGTGGTCAAAATAATTCTCATATTCAAACTCAGATCCTCCATACTAGAATAAATAATAAATACCATGTGTCAAGACCCTAGCATGAACATATACCTGAAAAAATAGCATGTTCCCATTTACCCACATTTAATGCAAATCATATCAACGTGTCAGTACAACTCACTAGGCCGTGACCAACAATGTCCCTAAAATAATTGGTCCATTTATAATATAATTAGAGTTATATATAGTAATCTATTCCAAGAAAACCATTTTAGATAATTAATCTGAATTTATAACCAAATTTAAAACCTAAGGGTTGTGTTCACCCTGAGAATACTATAAGCATTCTTGAGCTATTATCTAGGTTTCTATGATCACATCATAATCAATGTGCATACCATACTCCCAACCAAGTTGTAGTCTACATGTTCCTATTACAAACATATAATCATGGTAATATACCCATCCCTAGGCCTTTATTTTCACTCAAATCATGTGTTCGGAACTATTTTAATAATATATCCCATCTTACACCAAGAGATCAATTTATCTTTTGGTTTACCAATAAACCAATATTTTCTGGGGTATGTATTCATGCTGAATTTACCATGTTCATCCATCCACCCAGGGTTATGTTTTTCATATGTTTAAAAATTTAAACAAGGTAAATAAATAAGGAATGTAGTTTTAATTAACAATTGAATGAAAAGATTATAAAGAAAACTAATGTAATGGTCATGAACATTCATTTTTTTAAGATCAACCTCAAATTTAATTTCCAAAATCTCATAATAATACCATTTCCAAAAAATATTTCCAAATCCACTCACATCTAATGTATTCCTAAATATCATAAAGTTGCAAAACCCTTAATAAATTTCCATTCTAAACATAAAATATGACTAAAACTCATAATATATGATACATTGAAAATAGGTTTTCTTTTGAAAATAAACTATTCCAATTTTTTCAATTCATAATTCTTATACTATGTTCTATTTTACAATATTTTTTATGAAACACATATTATATTTACTAAAATGAAACCACACTTACGATTGACTCGCACATATTAAAAAGAGTAATAATGTAAAATTTTACTACTAGGATCCATTATTAATAATTTAGATGTAAATATTGTCGAGGGAATACCAAATTGTTTTGATAGAACAATTTCAAAAATTGAATTAATGATTGGAATGTGATTTAATATAGAGGGATAATAAAACTTTTTAATAAGGTTTTCTAAATGATCTTAACCAATTAACTATGAACATGAGGTTTTTAATGTTCAATGTCCTAATACTAGGCCCCATATAGTCCTTTCTCACAACTCAAAACCCCAAAATAATTAATTATAACCATGTTATAATTGAGTAAAAATTTTAAAAAAATTTACTAAAAAACTGAAAAACGATTCATAAGATCGGCGAAACACTATAAAGATTCTCGTATCATTGAAATACAAAGATCAAACCTATAAAATATTTATACCAAAGTCTGGACATTTACATGATTCAAATCCATAACTAGAACAAGAATCAAAAGAGAATATAAATACATTAACTCAAACCCATTAATAAATCATGACATACCTAAAATGAAACATCAAGAAAATTGGTGTATAAGATATTTTTGGGATGTACTCATGATATGTCACATTATATACCATTCATTGTGATAATATTTCCCCCTAAATGAGTAGAATAATCTCTCAAATCCAAAACCAATAGATAAATTAATTAGTGGGAGACGTGGAGGTGAAAGAGAAAGGTAATCAGAAATAGATTCTTACACAGAATCAATGATAATTGAATAAAAAACATAACAAGATAAATGAAATAATTATATATGTTGAGGGATAATCTCAAGTCTGTATGATCCAAACCAAATATAGAAACTCGGGTTTCCCTTCTAAAAAACTTTGGCAAATGAATTATAATTATGACCCTTAAAATCCATAATGGATGAACCTTTTTAGTAAACAGGCCTTCCCTTGGAAACATAATGTCTAGCATATTCTCTTATAATCCACCAACTATATCGTGGATATAGGCTATAACATCAGCCAACTTGGTTGCCTCCCAAGCCATCATGTAGCCTGAAACCACCTTTTGACATCGAAACCTCATCCAAAAACACTATTTAAATGGTCCAAACCTACAATATACTATACAGATCCATGTTTCATAAATTAACCCCCATGAATTTTTAAATTTATAACTTCTCATTAATATTCAAAATTTTCTATAATACCATACCTAAAAAGGCTTTTCCATCATCGGAAAATTATATTAACTCATCCCTGAGCTATCCTGGTAGTTAGCCAAAATTGTTATCTATCTATCCTTGATCATCCATTCTTACTCAGTAGTAATTTTCCATGTAACAAAATCTAATTATCTACCAATTTATGTCTTTAATCCCTATAAACTAAACAATCAAACCCACGATGACACTCGTAACTTGCATCAAAACTCAATGATGGAACTTTCAACACCCATTCATTCTATGATGATTGAGGATTCTTCATCCAGTTGCTTTCCAATCCAATGGTTCTTTTAAACATAGGAAATTACAAAAAGAGACCAATTCTGATGCATGACACTCCCAAAATAGAATTTCCAAACAAAACATAATGATATTTTTCCAATGATGTCTATCAATTTCATTCCTAAACCACTACACCCACCTTATTTCAATATATTTATCCAACTATATCATTCCACATCATTTTTAAATTATAAAGTAATGGAAAACCATCTATCCTGAATGCACTTTTTCAAGTGGTCATATTTTACATCGAAAGTCCCCATCCACCCATGATAATTTTATCATGCACACGAAAGAACAAAGACACTATAGTTTTTTAACCAACCACATTTAGCTACATGGTAAAATGAAATTTGAACATCCACAAATCAAATTACCACAAAACACTCTGCTACCAATGTGTCATTATCCCACCAAAGAAAAATTAATTTCACTCTAAAAGAATTAGATTACATTTTAAACACACTAATCATAGACCGTACCCAAAATCCTGTTGAATTCAATTATTGAACACTAAACTAACCAAATTGGATGTCCTGCTTTCTAAAAGAATTGATAGACCACCACTGACATGATTGAGATCAAATTATTATACCCCATTTCAGTCAAAATTTGACCCAAAACCCCATCTTGTACCCCTTCTATGTTTACAACTGAAACTAGATAAAGCACCCATTGAAATAGAAATCATTTATCAACGATCATACAAAATTTGTAACGATCATCCACAGAACTGTCTCATACACCATGGATCCCACTCAGTTGAGGGTCACATTTCAAATGAAAACATAATTATCCCCACGAAAATATTATCAATGACGTTATTTTAATAGAAAATTATATGAACTCTAGTGATTTCACTCCATCAACCTTATAACAATGACTAAAAACATCAGAATAATGGTGGTTAGTTAAAGGGTGTTTTGCCAAATCCCCTCTGATCATAAAATTTTGGGGGTATATGAACCCCATCATAATTTATTTTCTATTTAAAATAGTTATGCTAATCTACAACCCTTTCCAATCATTGAATATTGAGGGGGTTATGAACACCCTAAAATTACATAAATTAGAGGGGGTATTGAACCACCTAAAAATTCTTTAATATTATTTTTTATTATTTATTTTCATTAGAGAGGGGGTTTTTAACAATCTATAATTTGTGAAATTATAGGGGGTTCATAACCACTACAAATCAGTGAGATTAGTGGCTATTCACATCCCCCTATAATATATTAAATTTGTGGGTGTTGAAAACCACCTCAAAATTTATAAATTAGTAGGGGTTGAATACCCCATCTATTTTAAGGGATTTGACGGGGTTGTGTAACAAGCTATTTAAAAAATAAATTTTCACAATATATATAATTATAATTTAAACACAATATATAAATGTGTTTAAATAATTATAAGAAAATATTATGTAAAATATTTGTATGATTGTTTTTAAATTTATTTATATGTATACATTAATATAAAATTATAATATTATATATTTTAATATATATATTTTGTAAAAAATTTATTTCGTAGGATTTAATTATCTATAATATAAAATTTTAAAAATATTATATAAATATATACATTAAAATAAATCCTTGAGTAAATATAAGATTAAAAAGCACCATGATTCTAATTTTTATAAATAATATTATAAAAATAAGTATTATATTTTTAAATAATATGTTTGTTGTTATTTATTTTTTATAATTAATATTATATTAAATAAAATTTATAAATTAAAATATATATTAATTTAAACAATATTATAAACTTATATTTACTGAAATACACATATATTAATCTATGTAATAATAAATATTAAAATAAATTGTATAAGTATTGTTTAAAAAAATTATTTCATATAATATTAGTAATAATTTTTTATAAATTGTATATCATATAATATTAATTATATATATTATATAGATAAATTTTTTATATTATCAAATTTTATTTTTTATAACATTAAATAAATTTTTTATAATTTTTATTTCAAATAAAATATTAGTATACATTTTATTTCATATAATCAAAATAATATATAATATAAATATTTTTATAAATTGTATTTTATAATTATTTATTTTATATAATATTGATTATATTATAATTTTCTATAATTTTATACAATTTATAAAATTAAATATTTATTATTTTACTTAATAACAAATATAGGTATTAAAATACATTATATAAATATATTATGTTTGTATATATATATTATAAATAAAATTGTATATAATATAATAATATGAATTTATGTATATGATTATTTTTCAAAAATATAATTATAAATATAAAAATATACGTTTATATACATAACATAAATTTTATTATAAATATATTTAGAAAATATACTAAAATTAATGTAAATAAATATAAAATAATCTTTATATTTTATAAATTTATATAAATTAATATAATATAAATAAAAAAATAGTTAATATAAATATGTTAATGGTATTTTATATAAATATATATAGATTATATTTTTTTGTAATTAAATATTTATTCAAAATAACATCATTTGAATGTATTAAAAATGTATATAAATATAAAAATGTCTATTTGATATTATGAAGTTGAATTTCCGTTGTGGTAAAGGCACCGACCACGTTTTCAAAATAAGCGAGTTCTAAACACACTACCCTAAGAATTTTACAACGTCAGTGAATTGGTTCATGCTTGGAAACCAACTTAGAGGAGGGGATAATGTTGAGGGGATTAGGGGAGGGGCACCAAAACATAGCTTAAATAATGTTATCATGCATTGTTGAGTGGGGTGATGACCTGCGTGGTTCCGAAAAGAATGGACTAGGGCCAACTGAGGGGGAGGACATGAGGTTTAGGTAAGAAGTTGGTAATGGGAGGGGGAGAATATGAGGGGGAATCATGTTGACAAGAATATTTGTTAGAGGAGGTTGTTTTCAACTACATAAAAATTAGTAATTAAATTAAACGGTGTTCTAATTCCCACTATGGTTTCCGCAACTATTTATATTTTTGGGCAATTAGATGGGGTTTTAACCCCATCAAATTCAAACATAGATAAATTTCTAGTATTATACCATTTTTTTATTAAAAAAACCACTAATAGAATTATGCTTCCACATTACTGGAACATAAATGTAACCACCACTAATGTATTTAGAGGGGGTTAAAACCACTCTAAACTAAAAAAATAACTCCTACTAATCGAGGAATTTATTTTGTTTCATTGTCTGAGAAAACACACAAATGATGATAATTACAAAATATTAATAACATACATTCCTTTTTTATAGAAACACCAACCGAGTCCATTGATAAAATACACACCGATGGAAAGGACCTTACAGTTAATGAATTATGGTTCTTTAGGTACCATCAATCTCACCTTATAATACATAATAAAGCCAACCAGAATATGAATTATTAGAACCACATGTATGATGGTACTCATGAGCCATGATCATGTGTCTTATATGTTAACCCCTGATGCTTTCATCAAGGTTCAATATTTTATTAGTAATCTCTTTGAAACTGATCTATTCATGTGATCATTTCTATCATTAGAATTCAAAATATCTCATATGATCTCCATAGGTCATCATTCCCCCAAGCCTCTCACCACACCCATGTTATTCATTATCACATACAACTAGCTACATATGTATTCAAACATCATAGAAACATACTCCCATAATTCATCATTCACATTTCAACAACACATTTAACCCCCAACACACACTTCCTTACAAAATTATATGAAGGCATAATTTTTTTTACTTCTATAAATCACTATCATATAGAACTTACTGAAATTCATCGTGTTACATTCAACCAATAATCAACCCACAAACACAAGTCACTAGAATATACTCCCCTCATGATTAATCCACTGAGGAAAACAAACATTTCACATTCATAACCAGCAATTCTCAAAATCAACAACTACTCCTTAGAAAACACAGTCTCATGGAATGTTTTGGATGGACCTATGGGATTCCCACACATAGTTAGTGAATTCATGAAGTCACATCCTTAGTTAATTAAGCGAGAAACATAACTAGTCTAGCCTAAAAAACCTATATCATCTACCAATGAAGAAACTCTCAAGGATAATTTACTTAAAAAATTATAAAGAATATCTACATAACTCAAACCAATACCGTTTTTTATTTCCTTAAAATCATATATTATAAGAATAATCTTCTTCGAACACACCATGTTTATCTAACCTAAAAATCAATCCTCCAAGCATCCCAACTGTCTAAAACCACACATCCCTTATATATTCATATTACATAATAAATAACAATTCCATTAGTCACATACATATACTTATAGGAATTCCTTCTAAATAACTCATTTACTTACCAACTAGAGACAACAATATGGAGGTAACTTAGTTGGGAGTTTGAACCAGCCCTCCCATCCAGATACCATCCTCAAAATTAAAATCTCTAAATTATAAGACGTTCTAACCAAAACATGAATAGAAAATTATGGTCCTATTAAATACACTTGATATCAGAATAAATACACTAAAATCATAGGCTAAAACTTCCTCATCTACCTTGTGAACATAAAGAAACTCACAGAATCAATCAACCCGTCTCACAGGTCACCTATGAAGGTAAAATGTAACTAACTCCCAAACCAAGAGTCACAGAAAAGGAATAAATTGGTCTCTCTCACCTAAAATATTCACCATGTTAAACAATATTCATAACTTTTAGGTTTAAACTCATCCGTTTACCAAGAAAAAATGACACCTCCAAACCAAAAACTCCTACATGGATTCATGTAATGATCCAATGAAATTCTATTCTACTCATTCCAAGGTCAAGAACTCCACTAGGGTCACTATAGCCACATCATATCTCTAGAAAAAGTCAACACCCCATCCTATTCTATAGAAAGAATTAAATTTCACAACCTAAAAATACATCATATTGAATGTGTCATGGTCACAAGGACATTACAATTCATTCGAGTGCTCTCACTACCACATTCACCCATTCCAATTTTCAATCACCCAACACCCACTAGGTATACATTTCATAGTCCATTATTTCAAAATAATTGTTTAGTTTATTGAAATATTATATATATGATATAGAAGAAATAAACATTATAAGTTATACATGTAATCATATCTATATTCTATTTTGTATAAACCAAAACAAGATTTATAATATGTACTTATAAGCATTTTGTTATACAAAACATTACCTAAAAGTGAGGTCCTGTTAAATATAATTTAATTTAATATTTTCAAATAAATAAACCATTTATATAAAAATTGACATTTTAATTAGTAGATACATCATAATAATGAAGATAAAATTGTCACACAATAGGATGTTCATTTACTTATTGGAATGATTATACAATATCCTACCATACACATATATATAAATACTATAATAATTGTTGTATATACATTAAATAATGTTCCCATTTTAAAATCCAAGTAACAATACAAAGTAATAAATTACATAAATCCTAGATGCAAGATATTATTCATGAACACATGATCTCATTCCACACATTACATAGAGAGAATTATCATAAAGTCAAAAATAAAAAAATAAATTGCATTACTGGAGGTGAAATAAGATGAACCGTTAAAATTAATAACATAAAATGAAATCCCTCTCATGGAAACATGTACCTTACTAAAATTTGGGGTTTCTAGTACCATGTAAATGTTTCATACCATTATCTTATACATTATTAATCTCTCGTCAATAAATCTAAAATATAATGATGTATAAAAACAACAATGATGGAACAAAATAAAATAATTCCAAATTGGATCTTTCACCGGTTCAATGACAATAATACTCCTACAATACCATAATCAAGCCTTTCATATCTAGAGGTCAAAAATAATATGAATTAGTATAATGAAGTACAATATGGATTATATACCCTATTATAAAAGTAATGCACTTCCATATATAAAAAAATAAATATTAAACATCCATATGGGGATGCAAATGAAAATATGTACATAAAGTGTCAACAATGATCAATTAAAACATCGCGTAATCAAAGAAAAAAATATCATAATAGATGAAATAAGAAGAACCCCAATAGGTATTGATTACTATAATTTCCTCAAATCCATTACTCAATACTTGAAAACTAAACTGATTCTAAGTTTCAATACCCTTCCCCAATCATGTAGATAAAAATTAAAACCATATGATCATGTGAACAAATTAATTGGAACATGAATAGGGTGTGAAGGTACCTCGGTATTCCCCCACCAGTGATGTCAATAAAATAACCAATCCCTAAATGGTTTATATATTTGTTTTGATAAGTAAACAATTATGAACATCCAATTTAATCATATAAATTGTTTACATAATGAAATATTGAATCTTCTAGTAATTTTTACCCCATAAATAGTATAAATATACTTCATCCAATGATGGTATGTCTCTAAGAACATAACGATGACCATTCCAACCATCCCCCAGACTAGGGATAATATACCCATTTTTAGATGAAACCAGATCCTATGGTTAATAAATAAATCCTCAAATATCATCATCCATCCAATGGTAATTTTTACTATATGATTAAAAATAACCAAGAATCCACTCGATGGGTTTGTTGACCCATTGTTCGAAAATAAACCAGTGTCCACTCGAGGGTTGTGTTCGCCTGAAATTTCACTAGAAAACAAAATCCATATGGGTCTTCATAACAATTCTCTTCAAGGATTATCAAATTATTATAAAGACCGATTCAAATAGGATTACTTGTATTCATTCCATATCCATTTTGATTTTCATTTCAAATATCCTAATTTTAAAAAATTTTATTAAATGAAGTATTGTGACAATTTAAAAAATTTAATTCCAAAATCCATTTAACATGAAATTTTCCCATTAAACTTTCACATTCCAAAAATAAATGTATATTACAACTTCTATTAAATATATTCTATAAAATACCATTTCAAAAAATGAAATATTCAAATACCTATTTTTAAATAACAATAAAAAGTATCATTTGGAAATGTTGATTCTAATCTCAAAAACTAATTATATTCAAGGAAACCTACTTAGGATCATATCAAATTTGGGTATAGACTACCTTTTGGCCAGAGGATAACTCTGGGCCGAAAAACCTTTTCTAGGAAACTCAACAATTAGCGGTTACATGTTGTAGCCAATGCCACTGATCATACCTCCCGATTTTTCTCGTTACTCATAGATATATACCAACCCCAAAACTACTTCCGAACATCGTTTATAGGGGTCTGATCCTACATTATTCCCCATCATACCCATGTTCATAAAAAACCACAACAAAGATTAAAATTAAAAACATATCCTAAAAATTACAACTCATCCATACACATATATGAATATTAGGTTTTACTATATTCTTCTTCATATTTTGTGGATAATCACATTATATCGGACTAGATTTGGAAGTGGTATTCAACTATATACGAAATATTTTTTTGGAACCATATTATTTAATGATTCTAAAGAACATTCTTCTTTTCCCATTAATTATGATATATAATTTATTACTATTTTATTTCTAGAACTACTACCTTATGATAAATAAAGAAATCACACTACAAAAAATTACCATTAAATGTGTGATATAAAATATTTTTTTATTGTTATAGGACCATTTAGTGTGTCCTATAATATTTTAGTCTTTTAAAAAACTAATTTATAACTTATATAAATTATATACATCTGGTTCCATGATCATCACATTCATAAAGAATCACACAATTGTTTTAGGTTTCAGAATTCGAATGAATGTTTATAATTGAAATTTATTTTTATGGATATATATCTATTAATTTTTTCTCAACTAAATGTATTAATCTCCATAAATAATGTGTGTCATAATTATATAATACCATGATAATGATCAAATGATGACTATTCATGATGTGTTGTATTGTTATCCATGATGAAATATTTTTCAACGTGAAAGGACCTTAAAATTGCTTACACCACATCCAATTTTATATTTTCTTTTAAACTAAGAAATCCCAATGTGAAATACATCCTCATATTTGGTGAAGTTATACTATAGGAGCCTATATATACTATTCCAATATATGTTCACTATAGTCATGCATACTCTGATGATGTTGTGTCTAATTTTAAACATGGAAACATCAAATGAAAAATTCAATGTACAATGACATAGTGAAAATATATTCTCTATTTCAATGATACCGTGTTCTTATCCATGGAATGGGACTTGAAATATACTTATTTTACTATCCTTATTTCATTCTTCATCTTCTAGTTGAATATTCAATCATATTATATGATTTATGTTGGGGTGTGTGAATTTATATTTCATTATAGAACATTATTCAATGAATAACACTGCTCCATTCTTCCAATCACTTTTAAGGAATCCAATAAATCCCCTTATAATGATTATGATATTTGTTATATTATATATTATTCTTTATACAGAAAATTATCTTACGCATTTCGAAACAGATAATGTGTAGTCCAGATCAATAAATATTATCTTACATATATCTGTAATTGTATTATTTATCCCATATCATTTTTTGAATTTCTAGGTTCCTAATTCATCATACATATATATGGAATACCCTTATAATATTTTAATTATCTATAATCTACAAGTTAAAAATCATACATAATAGATTTGGTCATGATAAATATTATTATATTTTTTTTTCATTTTTACAAAATCTAAAAAATAAATCTTATTATTTATCTACTAGTATTCCCATGGAATATTTAAACTTCTAAACACTCCATCTGAGTGGAATCCCACAAAATTTTCTATTATATAAACAAAACTTTCCATAATAACATCATGATTCAGAAATACTATTGTGGTATACAAGATAATATTAATGATATTTTCTTCATAGAATTATTAAAAAATTTAAAAATTTAATTTTTTCAAAAAACACAATACACAACGTCTTAGTTGTAACAGCTTTGAACTAGTATATTAAAATTTTAATTATTTTATTTGAAAACATGTTTGAACATGAAAAATTATGACACCCAACAACACCCATTTTCAACATTTAAAATCAATCTTATGATTAATATTTATGTATATCCTTCCATAAACGCATCAATTCATATTATTTTTTAACTTTAGAATAAGAATGAACCTCCCAAAATCCTCAAGGAGTTGTCTTTGGAAGTGTCATCAATGAAGGTAAATCTTCTCCTCAGACTTCTTATAAATTTTCATTCACTTCCTAAAAAAGATAACCATAATTGTAAAACAAATATTATTCTACGATTATAATTATAAAATACTGACCTTAAATTAATATATATTTATTTATTTTATATATTTTTATTTTATTTATAAAGACAATGAATATGGGTAATTTGTTTTCATCAAAAACAATAACATATTATTTAGAAAATGTTTTTCTAGAAGAATGGTATTAATACTATTAAAATTATGTCATTATCATAATAGTATAAGTATATGATAACAATTACATTAATAATTTTACTGATAAAACTTCACTATTAATTTAATTCTTAAAAATGAGAAGTTAACTGATAAACACTATATCAGAAAATTATATGTTTTTAGTATTATTTATAAAAATTAGTACATTAACATAATTTCATGACATTGATATTTCATATGAAAATATCATAAATCATGGAACAAATTAACATGTATTGATGACTAATATCATCATACAAATAAAAACATAGAACATAGATGAAAAACCACAATGATCTATGAGGAATCATAATAATATCAATTATGAAAATATTTTATAAAGAAAAAATAAATACATTATTTAAATAAATTTTAGATTATTTTGGAATAATTTTATAATTAAATATAACATTAATATTAAGATTTTATACTATGTAATAAATTCATTCCACATTCAATGTAAGGGGATATTTCTATGTCACATTTAATTAATGTTTTGTTTTCCTTATTGAATTCATCTCCACATTTCTTCTTATAAAATATATTTCGACATTATTCAGTTATATTAACAACCATTCATTAATGTATGTTCAATTAATTATGATTATCATCCTTTTTCATCTTATTAGAAACCCATGTGTGGTAATTTATGAAACATTTAATATTTCAATCATCATCTCATCTTATGATTCCTTTTTTGATGATATCATAGCTCATGGAAACATTGATTACCACTTATTAGTATATTATTCTATCTCTTTCATTATGTGTTTCCCCTAAATATCTTCTTTAGTGGTGAAAAAATGATATCATGGTGTTAATAATGAATTTGGGAATAAAATGTGTGGTTGTTTATTTTAACATTTAATATTTAAAGTCTAAAATAAAATAACCATATTATTATTTTGTCTATATATTGGACATTATACAAAATATATTTCATTATTATTTGTAGAATATGAGGGTTATTATAATATTTTAATGAAAATTCCATGATTCTCATTCAATTGTGGAATTAAGTGATGACTATATTTCTCCATTATAGATGTGTTTTGTGTCAACTAATTACCATTATATTAATGATTTCAATGAGATTGTGTAGTGGTGGATTATAAAGAACAAAATAAATTAATATGGTTCTCGACATACTCATTTTGAACTACGGAAGATGGTACCTTAATAATTAAATAGGTTATTTCAATCCATACATATATTTATCATGAAATAGAATATCATTTCAATGGAAAATGATATGGGTGTACTAAGATCAAACACAAAGAATAATTATTATTATTTTTATAGATTGAATACCAAAATCATCATGCATAATGTTATTCTAGAGTTAATTTCCATGTTGATCTATAGTTAATATTATATTAGTAATATTTTTAAGAGTAATCGTATATTAAAAAATGTGCAACTCAAGTTGGGGATTTAACCTTGGTTTTCTTAAAACAAATGTAAAAATGATTTCAATTTTTTAAAAAATCTAATAAAAAACCCATCCGCGCAGGGTTTCCATTAATATTTATTTACAAAGAAATGCGGAAATCATTCATGGATTTTATTTATAATATTTTAATATACGACTGAAATAATAAATGAAAATTTCAATAGTTAAAAGAAAACAGTAAAACATTGATGTGATAAGGTTTTTATCTTCAACATTACATTTACCAACTGATAAAAGAATATTTTCAACATTGTGGAATCTATAGTTCATGTTTTTCATGATACAATTTATATTCTAAAATGCAAAATATTTTTTTAAATCAGAACATACAAATTTTCTATTACATTATATTACTTATCCATCTCTATAACTGAATTTTTTAAGTCTAGTATCCATTTATCCAAAGAAATTTTCAATATATTCCCGATTTGATGATTTCAATAGGGTATCTATTCTAATCATTTAGTTTCATTATTATTTTATTTATTCACTAATAATATTTTTGCTGATTTAATTTGTTATGATAAAGTATACTTATTCATATTGAGTTAAGAACATAAGTATTTTCTAGGATATTTACAATAAAAAATTATAAATAACATATCAACCACCATTGTGTATTTAACAAAATTTATTTTCAAAAAAGATGAGGAGTATAAGAAAACAACATGTCGATTCGAAGGAAACTACAAGACTAAATGAATTTGAGTCGAATAATGACGTTTATATTTCATGTTTTATAAGTTTTTTCAAATTTTTATATTTCTAATGTTTACTTCCATAATAATCATGTACATTAATATTGAAAAATAATATGTCACTTTCTATGTCTATTATCAAAATAAGAGATGTGGAAATATCGTCTTGACATTAGTTATCCCAAAACATACTTCAAAAGTTGAAGGTTTGTATTTTGATGTTGGTTATAAAAATAATCACGATCCAAATCCATATAAATATATGTATCATCTCTGTTTTATATTTATTTTGATAAAAATATAACTAATAATTAAAACATAATTTATTTTAGATGAGAAAAAAATATTATTGGAAAAAACCGATGTTGAAATATATTCCTCTAATAGTGATTTAGTTTATAAGTATATCACTTATTAGAGAGATATCTATTTTACAACATAAGTATGCAACAGAAATCATAACTCATTGTGTATTTTAGTGTGGATGTACTGAACCTATCATCCATACACTGAAAAGAAAAATAGAAATAAAAGTTAGACTATATTATTTGTCCATGTGGGATTGATTTTGAATTATTTTGAGATAACTATTTATCCTTGGAGTTATTTTTAAATAATTATAGATAATATAATTCAATCTACATGGACCTATAAATTATTTTTCATTATTTTCAAATTCATGAAAAATTATATTTTTGCTAAATATGTGAAAATTTTGTTATGGGGATATTTTTAGTTTAGAAAAAAAAATGTTATTTCATATCATATAAAAATAAAATAATTTTAAAATATGTTATATTCTGATTGATTATGATGACCAATGAAATCTAGTGTTGGAGAACATGTTTTTTTGAGTTTCATATTATTTTGGTTACTGAATACTTATTGAGAATTAGATGATAAAACCTTGATTTTGTGTCAGTTTAAAATTTTGGTCTATCTTGGTGAATTTCAATGTCATTTGAATATACTAAAATAATATGATATGCACCTAAATATTATTCATGCCACATAGGTGGTAATTTAATTTTTCTGAAATCTCGTATATATTGTTGAGGATTCATATATTTTGAACATGACATGTCTTTCAAAAAAATATATTTGATAATCATAGATAATAACGAGAATGTGTTAAGGAGAAAATATATTCCCCTACATAGTGTTCTTTGGAATCATCAATATAGAGATGTGGGAGATAAATCCTATATAAAATAATAGTGGTTATAGTGCTTATAAAAATGTGTGAAACATTCTATGTTCAAAAATAGTTTTTGACAAGGAGATTTATAAAACAAATTTTTCTTATATTTTTCCTAATTTCTATGATTTTTTTCATTATTAATTTTTTTATTTTTGACTTTGGGTGTGATAAATGTTTTATTATTTAATTATGAAATATTTATTTTAGTTTCAAAATAATATTTTGGAGAGATATAATTATACAGTATAGAGAATTAATTATCTAGAATTAATGTAGGCATGTAAAATAAAATAATAATTGTTTATTTTTATTTATTTAATTATAACAAATTATTTTCATTGACATATATATGATGTAGGATTAATTATTAATTTTAATTTTGATAATATTTTATGGATTTTACATAAAAATAGTTTGACATGGAATCATCAAGGGTGAATTCTGAGGATTAGTAGAATTAGTATAGTACTAACATGGTGAGACATGAAAGTATATATATTAATTGTGTGAATGATATAACTAAGGAGTAAGGGGTTTATGATCATGATAATTTGGTTGAATCTAATTATGGGAGTGGATTTATGGAAAATATATTTTAGATAGTGTCTGGGTTTTTTAAAGAGACAGTTCAACAAAAAATTTTCCTCAACCCGAGACATTTTTCTATCACAATTTTGATGTATTCTCTTATACATTACTATTCACTTGATGAATTATTTTATGATTTATAGTTATTGGAGGTCTGAGAAATGTTAATAAATTATGTGGTCTGTGATTTGATATTTTGTGAAAATTCATTTATGTGTTTGGTGATGTGTTAATATTATAGAACCTTTATTCAATAATTTCATTCGATTAAGTAGTTGTAAGTTAGTTTTATAATATTTGGATCATGTTATGCATAACATCCACATGTTTTCAGAAACATAATGGATATTTATACCTTTAATGTTAATCCTGTTATACCCCAAATACTGAGAGATACATGTGGTGACATAAATTTGATAGGTGTTCTGTCACACTCTTAAAATATTAAATTATAGTACGGAGATTAAAAGATAACTATTATATATTACATAATTCATCACAAAAGGCTACATGGTTCATTCCAAATATACATTTTTGATATAAAGTTCCATATAATAGATAATTGTTCCAATTTTCATACAAATGGTTATTTACGATAGAATACCAGTGATACATATTTGAATATTATCCAAAAATGTAATTGAGTTGAGGGTTCATGTTTATTCAAAAGATTTTGAATCTATGTACATGTCACTAAAGTAGTTAAATGATGATATATATGATTCATAAATAAAATTTATTCAACAAATAATGATTATTTGCATAAGATTTTTTATTAATAAATACATTTGGGTTTTGAATCATTAAATGATTTAAAATATTACATTATTGGCTAACATTTTTTTCTAAATATGTGTTAAGAAATATATTTTTATTTCTGTTAAATGTATTGACGATATTTAAAACAAATTATTTGTCGAATTTGTTTCTAATATCAGTTTATGTTTTCAAATTCATTTATAATAGGGGTCCTAAAAATATTTTTTCCCATTTATTATATAACACATTGTGTAGGATTTGGGATTATCCATAGTAATCAATTTTTATACATTTTAAAGACATTTTATTATATTTCCATGAGAATGAAAAATTATTAATTTGAATTTTCAGTGCATATGATAATTATTTTAAGAAATTTTTTTGATAATTATTTATAATCATGTGATCTACTCTTTCTAGCTTATGGGAGAGTCTGATATGGGTTGTATCATTTGTAGATGACATTTTAAATATAATTAAACTCAACAAGAGATTATTTTTCTTGATTTTAATTATTTTTTTGGATAATATAATTTCAATATTGAAATTATAGATTATAATTTCATTTTTATATTTATAAAATATTTATATCAACTTTTTCATTAATGCATTATGACTTTTCACATTGGGGAATTTCTATTTACATGAGTGAATTTTATTTTATTATTATTTGTTACTCGGATAATGAAGTTTTAGATATTGATAAATGAAAAGGGTAGTTATATATAAAAAAATATTAGTTCTATATTTGTTATTGAAATAAATAAATTCATACAATCTTTGGTATTGTTAAACTATTTAATTAATTTTTTACACTTTCTGTTGACATTTATGATTAAATTACTCATTATTTTGGTTATTTTAAAATCAATGGGGAATCATACTATGGTTATTCTCACCCAGTAATGTGGGTGTAGATTGATATGTTGATTTCAATGGATTATATGTTAACAAATTCATTGTTTGTTGCAAATTAACTATATATCTAAGATGATGTTATTATAAAAGGGAATTAGTTAGTTCTGAACGGATCAAAATATTTTACATATGTTTTAAATGTTATTTCTAATTTTTAATTTTTTTATATAACTTATTTTTGTCTCCAATATATAATTTTAACATTCTCATTTTTGTAAAAATAGTTTATCATTTTCATGAATTTATATTATAAATCATTTGAGGAAATCTTATACTCAAACTGTTTAATTTAACCACTAATCACTGTAACTACACTCTGGTAATTAGGTAACCTGAATTATTCATTAAGTGGATTTGATTTTTTTCTTAGAGTATTGATCGCATGGTCATGTCATTGTAATGTATCACATTAAATTTTAAATGCTATTATTCGTATCAAATTCCTCTGAATATATAAAATAGATTTTTTAAGCATAGTTTTTCCCCCAGTTTTATTGTTGGTTAGTTTGGGTTGTTAACCTTATAAAAAGATGGGATGTGACATGTGTTATATTAATATGAGTATATTATGATGTTAAATTTAGTAGGGATGAGAGGTACATCACCTTGTTTCAAAAATTTGTTATATAGAATATGTTTATAATAATATTATTAAATAACATTGGTTTTGTATATAAGGCTGACTTGGCCAAAATAGTATGATAATTCACGTTTTAATACAAAAAAAATTAGTGGTTAGATACTGAAATCGATGGTTAAATCATGATAAAAATAGTTTTTAATTTATAATTATTTTATATATTCATATATATTAACTATAATAATGATTGTGACCTAATTTCACAAGCATTACCAAGAAGGGTCATCAAAAAACCTCTTGTGCACGTCCAAACTATAAATTTCATGTGTAAACATTGGCAGTCAGATGATATTGACCAGGGTTTTTGTTTCACATATAGAATGGAAATAAACAAAATGGTAGTTTAAACTTTATAATATCACTCACCTATAAGGTCCAAGTAAATTTTTTCCCTGTTTACAGTGGGTTTGTTTATTGGTACCAATTATCACCAACATAAAACATATAACATACATGATATATATATATATATATATATATATATATATATTAGTATGAATATATACTCATGCCTTATTAATGAGATATAAAATATGAAAAATATGATAAAAATATCCAATTGTTTTTTCATATTTTTTATAAGATAAACATGGAATACTACTCAAAAAATGAGTGGCTCCCCATATGAAAAGATCCCATGAATGGTCTTCAAATAACCCCAATTAATGTGCTCCAAATCCCTTCTATGAGGTAAAATGACATCTCTATAACAGCACTACTCATTATTACAAATTTAAACATGGCCTTTTACATAATCATGTTGTTAATACAACTACTCAGATTGAGAGATCTTGAGTCTTGGGAAACTAGAAACATTATGTGAAACATAAGACATAAAAAAACAACATCTTTATTGAAAACTTCTTTTACATGGCCACAACATTCATTCATACTTAGCATTTCATGGTATAACATGTGGACATACTTAAAAAAGGATGATCTATAAAGCCCAGTAAGGGAGTAAAAAAGGAAAAACATGAAGAGAATGTAAATTTCAGGAAATAGGATTATCAATGTATAAAAATAGAAACATGAACATACAGGCATGATATAGAATTATTATCATAACATGGGAATGTGAAAAAAAACATAAAACAAGATATTGGCATGATCCAAGGCTCATTGCACATGAGTTAACATTAGTAAACCTTAATTGGACACGAATTAGCATGATTAAACCCTAATATCACATGATTTAACATGAGTAGACCATAATTTCATATGGAATACTATGATACTAATCATTTCCCAATGAATTGGAGATCTATCAAGGAGAACCATTTATAATCATTTCGTTTTATGCATAAGTGTGCCACATGTATCATATAACATGGAATCATTCAACAGCATAAGTAAATCAAAGATTAAAAAATATTTAGTACATACATGAAATTACGATTCAATATGTATATGTACATAAAGGAGAATACCCTTAATAATTTAATGGGTGTGGTATTCACTACACGATGATTTTGGCTTAGAAAGTCCTGGTGCAATTTCTCCAGCATAATATACTAAAATAAAAATTTATAAATTGGGTTGATTAGAGATAAAGGGATATCTCATCATTTATACATGAAATATATAGTAATGGGATCACATAATATAATATCAAAACATATGAAATGGAATTTAGATGAATACTAATGGAGAAATGCTTGAATGTGAATACGAAGAGAGAAATCCCTTACAAAATTTCAACAGTGTAATAGGTGTACATGGGAGACATTAAAGAGAGAGAAAGTTGTATCTAATTATTCTAACATAAGGAGGGAATAATTGGTGAGGTGTTAAATCACACCCCAAAATTTGTAATTGAAAATAAAATGATATAACAACATCATTAAACATGGATAATATTAAGAAAGGAAGGAATCCCTTATTTGAGTGTGTGACTTCAAGAGCTTGAGGATGGTATTTCTAAGAGGACGGGGACATTGGGAGGATTCTAGGTAGATTTGTGTCAAGTATAGATGTGCTCTATTTATTTTTAGTGAAGAGAAGTTAGAGATTGGATGGCTTTATATTTGAAAAGAGAGGTTAATTCTTTCTTGTTTCACAAACATAGGTTTTGGAATCAATTTAATTAAATATTAAAAACTAGAAAACATCCAATGGTTTGGCCCACTTTTTTCCAAATGATAGTTGAAAACATTATTTTATAAGGCCAATTACCAATCTAATTAAAATATTAGTCTTTCTTATGTAGAGGTGAGTTACACTCTCAAAGAAATCATTATAAAATTAGAAAATATTTTATATGTCTTGGAGGGTTCACTAAGGCATTATAAAATTAATAAAAAAATATAAAATAACATATTTAAATGTTAAAACATATATTTTCTGAAAATACATTTTTATATTATTGTATTACATCACTTTTGATCCATTATGACGCAATAACACATATTATATATTTATACGATATATAATTTTTACCGAAAAATTTTATTGTCTCCGAATATATTGAAAAAAATTACCATTGGATAATTTCAATGTCCTAATTTGAAAAATAATTTACATTTTATCTAAATAATTTTGTAAATATGTGAATTTTTAATTTTAAAATCAAAACTATTATTTATTGAAAACTTATTGGTTTTGACAAAAACTTTTTCCAAACATTAATAAACATTACATTTGACATCAAAAAAATATGTGATAAATTATATATAATAAATCTATATAATAATATTATTTTATTAACATACTATTTCATCCAAAAATTCATTAATTAATCAAAATGTATTCTTTAATTTAAAATTCAATTTTTGTTTTATCATATGAAAATATAATTCTTATCAAACTCAATACATAATCATTTGTAGAGTAAAAACAATAAGGAATCAATATACTAATAACTTATAATTAAAAGGTGTTTTCTTATAACTCTGTTATAATAAAAATATTAATAATACCTCGGTTTATTATAATAATATATATATTTGTAAAATTATCATTTTACCCTAAAAATCAATTTATCTTATTCATTATATTTTTATGAAAAATTATTCCAATAATGGGATTGATGGTATAATACATTTATTTATAAAAAGTTAATACAGAATAAGTAACTAATTCATTATTAAATAACCCTTTATAATCCCCTCATAAGACCTAATGGTAAGGTGTGCGATGATGATCGACTCTAGGGAAGGCTCCGATAACATCGCCTGGGTGGTAATCTCTATAAACATGAACTTTTATCATAAGAAATTTTGTTCAAAAATAACATGTTGATGCTCGGAATTGGGCCTATTAAAGGGAGAATACGAGTGACTCTACCACCTTTTTGAGCACCGACAAATGAGCATTGTATAGCCCGAGTCTACTGAATGAGGTCATCCTCTCCTTTATTAGTGTTGAATGAATTTTTTTAAAACGTAAATTTATATTAGTCATGGGATCACTATTCAATGGATAAATTATTAATGATAATGATAATTAATGTTCATTTAATCACAATAATAACTAAATAGAGTTCATGTATTTTCCATAAGACATTAAAATAATGAGAATTTAGTTCATAAAATATTGGTCTATCACAAAATTCCCCTTCAAAGTTTCTCCATCAAAATTTTGTCTTCCCACACTAAAACTGATATGGGTAACTCTACCTCATAGCATCTTCTACTTCCCACGTTATTTCATCAATCTTGTGTATTCTCCAAAAAAACACTGAAAAGGGTAACTTTCCTATTTCAGAGAATGTTTTCCCTTCAATATATGATCTTCACCAACTTCTTTTCATAAGAGAGGACATTCACCAATGGTACCACCTCTAGATTGAGTACACGTGAGGGGACATGTATGTACTTATATAGAGTTATACATAGAATATATCATGTACTTGAGACATGTTAAGTGGTTGTTCTAGTCGATAGGCCACTTCTCTAATGCAATCAAGGATCTCAAAAATAGATGATGTACCTTGGACTGATCTTTTCTTTCATCCCAAATCTCAATAATATCATCCATAATGATATACGGTGGAATAAAATGTCTTTAACATCAAACACTATGTCTCATTGAAAATTGTCATCATATATCTTTTTTCGACTCTGAGCATATTTAATGTGTTTCTAAATGGTTTTAACATTATCCATTATTTCTAAAATCATTTCCAGACCTATGATATTTTCTCCCCAAATTCATCGGAACATGCCAGTGTTCTACACTTCTTCCCATATAATACTTCAATAGGAGAAATTTGGATTATTTAATGGAAACTGTTATAATAAGAGAATTCAAACAATGGAATATGATGATTACATCATCCTGTAAGGTCCACTAGGAATTACATCAAAATTTACTCAAGTGTTAGGATTGTATACTATGATTGTCAATAAGATTGAGGGTGATAAGCGATACTAAATATTATATCAGTATTCTTTGAAAGTTGGAGTCTCTTCCAAAACATAGAGGAGAATCATGGATCTCAATCATATATAATCAATAATTGTACTACATGTAGCCTTTACACTTCACTGATAAATATATATGATAGTTGATCCAATGAGAAATCATCTCTAATTGTAATGAAGTGTGAAGGCTTTGTAATATGATCCATATTAACCCATATAGCACTGTTTCCATTGGAAGGCTTCAGATGTCTGGTGAAAAATTCACTGGTTATGTTCTCCCATTTCCATGTTGTTATGAGTAATGTTTGTATCATCTCCTTATACTTCTACCACACAGCCTTTACTTGCAGACATACCATGAACTTTGATTTATACTCAGTGATATCCTTATTTATTTTATCCCACCAATAATGCTCATTGAGATCTGAAAACATGTTTTTGTTTCCTGTGTGAATGGAGAAATTCAATCAATGTGCATCATCCAAAAGTACTTTCTTTAACTCCAGAGTTGATAGAATAGATAGTCTTCACCCACATATCACAATTTATTCTACATTAACATAGAACTATGAGGAATCCCCTTTTATGATTGTTTTCACTTTCTTCTGAATTCCCACATCATCTTTTTGAGCATCACATTACCATTCAAAAATATAGAGTTGAAAAATAAATTGATAAGTGATTGAATATGTTACCTTATTTATGATTATCATGTCTAGCATCATCAAATCTATGAATATTGGATCCTTTTCATTTCTCATCAATGATGGAATTTCTAGGTCATTTCTACATAGAGAATCATCGACCTTGTTCACATTCCTAGGGTGGTAATGGATTGAGTAGTCATAGTATTTGATCTTCTCTAACCATCATTGTCGACACATATTCCACTATTTCATTATGAATATATAATTTTGAATTTTGTGATCTGTATATATATAACACTTCTCCCAAAAGAGGAAATATTTCCAAATTTTTAAAGAAAAGATTACTCCTGCCAACCCCACATCATATGTTGGATTTTTTTCCCATTAATGTTAATTTTCCATGAAGCATAGGTAATGACATTGTTGTTTTGAATCAACACAAATCCCAAGCTCTTCATCAAAGCATCACTAACTACCAAAAAAAGTTATCAACTTTTGTATAGTGTGAGCAATGAAATAGTGATAGTCCTACTTTTCATTGCATTAAATTTATCATCACATTCATCATTAAAATATAACCTAACACCCTAACATGTTAGATTGGTAGGAGGTTTGAAAATCAGGAAATATTTCTCACAAATCTTCGATAATATCCAGGTAATCTAAGGATAATATGGATATCAAGAACAGATGTTGTCCGCAGCCATCCCTCAATCCAATATTTCATTGAGGGATCCCTTGATATCACATTGCATGTGATGATATGGCCCATGGATGAGACTTAATTCATCCAGAACTCACACTTGTTGTTCATTGCATAGAGATTATTTTTTCTCCTGTTCTCTTGTACGGTACTTAGAAACATCCCATGTTCCTCCTAGGTTTTGGATTATATTAGAATATATTCTATAAATACTACCAATTTTTTTTTGACATAATCTCTAATGACTATAATCATCAAGTCCACAATGATTTTTGGAGTATTATTGATTCCAAAAGGAATTACTAAGAACTCATGGTGCCCGTACCTAGTATGAATATCATTCTTGGGGATACTCAATTTCGTCACCCTTAGTCGATAATATCCCGACCGTAGATCCACCTTGGAGAAGTATTGTGCTCCAAATACTGATCGAAAAATTCATCAATTCATGGAAGAGGATACTTGTTCATTATCGTGATTTTGTTGAGATCATGATAATCAAGGAAAAGGTGCATTAACCCATCCCTCTTCATGACGAAGATGAATGTTTCACACCATGGTGAAGAACTTGGGTGTATAAACCATTTATCCAGATTCTCCTCTAGTTCTTTCTTTCTATCCTTATTCACCACTATATGCATTCAGTGTAGAGTCCTTTATATTGTAAATCCCAAAGGTATCAAATCAATTCTATAATTCATCATCTATTATAGGAGATAGACCAGACAATTCATTGGGAAACACATCAGCATATTACCTCACAAATAGGCATGTTTTTGAGTATTGTTCATTCCTTGGACTCAATCATCTGTCCAAGATACATTTGATTATATATCAATAATATACATGCATGAGATGATGGATCTAATGAATATTCATCATCCTCCTAGTAGTTTTATAGAATCAAGGGTCGATTCACCATATGGAGATTGATTTCCCTCTCATGAAAATTTTTGTTAGCTCTATATAGGGATATCCATTCCATGCCATGAATTGCCTCAAATTCGACTATATACATTTGTTGTGGTGTTTGGATTGTTCTAATAACAATTCAGGATATAAAAGAATGCGTAAAAGCAGAATCAAAATGTATCTTCTCTATTATTGAATAAATAACTAGTGTACCTTTCACCACTTCTTTTATGGTATTTTCATCGTATGTAGTGACAGATAAAGAATTCCACTATTTCCTTGGAGGTTATTGGTTGCTTTTAGAAACACTTGTCTTAAGGAAATAGATTGAAAAATTCCATGTTTCATTGAATTTATAGGAATGAATAATGCATTTAGAGTCGAATAGAGCATTCATATCCTCTGTTGCAGTAGTGGATTTTTCTTATTGGAAATTAATTTCTAGGTGACCTTCTCTTCTACACTTAATGAATTTCCTCACCCACTTCAGGTATTTTCTGGGATCATTCATTCCACAATGTTGGCATGTGGGGTGATGAAATTTCATAGCCCCATTGAGTTTATCCATAAAACCGCCAGAATATAAGCCCACTTTCTGCTTCATATCCCCATGATACCCCTGAGATTTTTCAATCTCCATTTCAAAATTTATTTTACATCAAATAGTTTCAACATATCTATCATTGTCACAGATCAATAGGTATTTTCATAGGCAAGGTTTTAGTCCACAATCGAATCGGTAAACCTTCAATTCAGGTGTAATGAAAAATCCCAAGGCTTATCGTGAAATCCTTGTGAATTTTTCCTCATATGATTTAATATATTTTTCTTCATTTTTCTCTAGGGTAAAGAAGTCCCTTTCCATAATATGTTGTAGGGTGTGATAAAAATATTTATCAAATTTTTTTCCAGAAATCCTTCTATTCTAATGATTTGATCTCTTCCTTAGGCTTTGTATTTTTTGATCAATGTCCACCATTGATCATATTCACCATCCATATGATAAGTAGTTAAATGAACCTTCCCTTGTTTAGTAAATTTAAGGATGTATAATATCCTCTCAATGCAGTTGATCCATTGTTCGGTGATTGAGGGATGAAACAATCCATATAATGTAGAAGTACTTTATCTCATGAAGATCACAATTGCGGCTTGTTCTTTCATGGTGGTGGGGGCGGAAATTCCTCTTGAAACTTTTTAAAATTCAAAACATGAGTTATCTGAGAGTGTACCATAAAGAAGATTATGATTCCCACTCCCATATGATTGGTAATATCATTAGAATTTGTGTTAGATTGACATTTTCATCGGTTGTTAGCATTAATTCTCCTATTACCAACCATTATTTGGAAGAAAAGGAATGTTATGTGAAACACATAAAGGGAAATCCAATGATAAATGGGATAAGATATAAATTAAATTTATTTTATTAACTTATTAATTTACTGGATTCAATATATTCAATACCTTATCTACATCCTAACATTTATTGTTAGGGGGATTTTTTTCCATTAAATATGGTTTAAACTACGATTATGAAATTACCAAAACATATCTCATCAGACTGTCATACTAGGAGTGCATCAAGTCCTGTTATCATGAACCAATCCATATTCGAGTATAGATCAAATTAGGGGTTTCATGTTTTACCCCATAATAAATTTGTGCCAGATCCCCCTCTACTTGTTCATATAAAGATAGGGATGCGTTTTGTTGAAAAAACACATAATCTACACTAATAAAAATTTATGGCTTTTTTCATAAACATAATCTTATCACTAAAGCATTCACTAGGGGTTCCTAATCCTAATAACAAAAATAATTACACCAATATAATACTACAAACTATAAAAAACCCTCTCTTTATTGCATATTGAAACATGATTTATTATACAAAATTTCACTTAAGAAAACTCTGAGGATTGGAAGGTATAATTTCTTGGGAAATTATGAACCTTACATGAAATATTAAGACATAAAATACCACATTTTTATTGAAAACAAATATCCCATGAATGAGTCCTCCATAAAATAGAAGTAACACTTGCTAAAATTTTTATAGTGCTTCTCCTTCCACAAGGTCTCTAGTAAAGTTATTAGATGCTCCTCATGATCCTCATTGGTTTTAGAGTATATCAAAATATCATCTTTAAATACTACAATAATATTGTGGAGGTAATCCCTAAATACTCAATTCATCAAGTCCATTAATATTTCTATAGAATTTGTGTGACTAAAAGTCATTACTATGAATTCATAGTGCCCGTATCTTGTTCGAAAAGAAGTATTCAGGATATCTTCTTTCTTCACCATTACATAACAATATCCTAACAACAAATCCACCTTGTAAGAGTATTGTGATTCATGAAGATGATCGAACAAGTCATTGATTCATGAGAGAGGATACTTTTACTTTAACGGGATTTTTAAGCTCATTATAATTGAATCAAAAGCACATTGACCCATATTTCATCATAATAAAAAGGACTGGTGTTCCCCAAGGTGAAGCACTTGGGTGTATAAACCCTTTATCTAGATTCTCATGTAGTTATTTCTTCAGCTCCGCATGCTCCAAAACAACAATTCAATATGACATCTTAGATAATGGCAATGTCCTAGGTATAAGATCAATGGATAATTGAATATCTTTTCCAGGAGGAAGACCATGAAATTTATCAGGAAACACTTCAGCTAATTCCCTCATAAAAGGCATGTCTTCATGGATGGTTGTCTCCTTAGAAACAATCCTCTAAGCCAGATAGGCGTACTCATAGGGCAGTAATATTCATACTTGAGATGATGGTGATAAACAAGATTATTCTTCCTACTTGCACTTTTATAGATTCGGGGGTTGATTCTCCACATTGAGAGTGATTTCCCTATCATAGAAATTTATGTTGGATCTATATAAGGAAAGAAAATCCATGCTAATAATTACATCAAATTACATCAGAGGGAGTATGATAAGGTTCTCCATGAAGTTCAATCCTCCGATTAAGATGGCGGAGGAGTTATATTCCTGGGATGCAATGATTTCCCCATTTTCCTTACTCACCAACATATTTACTTAAATGATTTGTGGTGGTGTTGGACTTGTTCTACTAAACTTTTAGGATTTAAAATAATGTGTACAACCTAAATAAAAAATTATGTTTCCTATTCATGAATGAATAATTAATGTACCATTCACCACTTCATTTTTGGGGTTCACTTAGGAAATAGTTATGGAAAAAGCTCTCTGTTGCTACCTTGGAGGTTGTTGGTTGCCTCTGAAAACCCTTGCCATTGGGCATAGATTTTCATGATTCCCTGGTTCATTACATTTTAATTAATGAAGAACACATTAAGAATCGAACGAAGCATTCCTCTCCTATGTTGCAGCCCTAGGTTTTTCTAGTTGGAAGTTGATTTCTAGGTTCCCTTTTATTCCACACCTAAAGCATTTCCATGTCCGCTTCAGGCAATTTGTGGGGTGCTTCTTTCACAAGAATTGTCAAGTTGGGTACTAGAGCTTATTAACACCACTGTATTTATCCATTAGACTGCTAGAATTGAATTCTACCATATGCTTCTTCTCCCCAGGATACCCATGAGATTCACTGATCTCTATTTCGACCTTGAGGGATCATCAGACAATTTCTTCATACTTGTCAAAGTCATGGATATCCAGGGATTTCCGTATGCTAGGTTTAGTCCATCCAATGAAGTGGTTATCCATGAAATCATGGGTAATGGCAAATCCAAATGCGTATCGTGCATTCTTTATGAATTTTTCCAAGTATGCTCCAATAGATTTGTCTTCTTATTTATTGAGGGAAGGAAAGTCCCTTTATATCTTAAGCTTAATGGTGCATGGAAAATTATTTATCAAAAACCATATTCTGGAAATCCTTCCATTCTAATGCCTCAGTCTTCTCTTAATGCTTTCGTATTTTTGATGAATGTCCACCATTGATCAGATTCACCCTCCATATAACAATTATACATAAGAAACATCTCTTGATTAAAACATTGAAGGTTGGAGAAAATATTTTCAATAGAGTTGATCCATTGTTCAGCGATTGAGGGATCAGATGATCCATTAAAATTATAAGATATTTGTCGCATAAAGCTCTCGATAGAAACTTCTACTTTGGGGGGAGGGGGGTGTTGAACGTTCCTATTGACCGATGTTTCTATTAAATGATTTTGTTAAATGTGAGTGTTTCATGACAAAGTTCACGATTCTCACTCCCATCGGCTTGGGGAAATCTTTAGAACAGTCATCGCATTGATCTTCAAATCGATTGTTAGACCAAGTCCTCCTATTACTGGCCATTAGATGGAAAAAAAGGAAAGGTCGGGGAAACACATAAAGGATAATCCATGGATAAAACTGATTACATATAAATATCTTTTATTTTTTTTACTTATGAATCTATTGTCTTCAGTCTCTGTTGTCCATGATCTACTTCCTATCATATATTCTTAGGGAATTTTCTAAGTCCCTTAATAATGTTTTACACTAAGATTGTGAATTTACCAAAGCATATCCCCCAGGAGTATCATAACCAAGAGTGAAGAAAGGCATGTTGTCGTGTTCCAGTTCCCGTTCATGTCTAGATCAAAGCGGTGTTTTCGGTTTTGACCCCTAGGATACATCTATGATAGAGCTGCCTCTACCTTCTCGTATCCAAACAGGGATGTATTTGCTTAATAAACCAGTTACTCAATACTCACCAAAACTTACTTATTTTTTCATTATACCTATTCTTGTCTCTGAGGCTTTAGTAGGGTTTTCTAATCCTAACCCCAAAAATAACTAAACCTATCCTCTAATACCAACCATAACAACCCATCTCATTATTACACACTTAAACATAATATATTACATAAAAACATCAATTGATAAAACATGGATGATCGAGAGGTCTAGTGTCTTTGGGGATTAGGAACATTACATAAAAACATATAACATAAAACACACAACATATTTATTGAAAACATCCTTTACATGACCAGTACATTCCCTTATACATAGCATTTCATGGGATATCCTGAGGACATGCATAACAAAAGGATGAGATATAAAGCCCAGTAAGGGAATAAAAATGGAATAACATGTAGAATACAATACATGTTTGTCAATAAAAAATTCAATGTATCACAATAGAAACATTAACATAAAGTCATGATAAATCCGGATAATTATAACATGGAAATATTGCAACAACACTTAACATGTAATTATCATTATCTAAGGCTTATTGCACATGGAGCATGAGTAAATACTCATTGCACATGAATCACTAGTATAACCTCATTGCACATGAATTAGAATGATTCAACACTCATTGTAGCTGAAGTATCATGATATTAATCTTTATCCAATGCATTAGAGTGCAATCAGGGCACACCCTTCTTAAAAATTTCATTGCATGCATAAGTGTGCCACATGGATCATACATCATGGAATCAATCATCATAATTTATTCCACTATAAAGGAATGTGGAATACAAAGATGAATCTTTATAATCAATAATTAAAGGTTCATAAAGGTGAATACACTTGATGGAGAAATCAACATCTTATTCACTACACAATGACATTGTCTTGGAAAATCATACTGCAATTTTGAGAGCATAACGGCGTGAAATAACAACTCATAAAAATGGTTGATGCAAGGAAAAGGGGTGTATAATCATACTTAAATGAAATGGACAGTAAGGGTGTCGTATAGATACATTTTCCATCAATTTTAATGGAAATTATATTCATGATACAAAAAAATAACATCAATTTAAATGATGAGAGAGAAAGTTCTCATGGAATTTCAGCATGGTAACAGGTGTACATGGGATACAATAATTAGAGACAAAAGGGTCTCCCATAATACAAATATTAAGAGGGAAGTATGGGGAAGGTTTGAAATCATACCCCATTATTTTTAATTGAAAATAAAAGAGCATTAAAACTTAATTAAAACTGGACAAAAATGAGAAAGGAAGAGATCCCATAATTGGAAGTGTGATCCCAAAACAAGGGAGAGGATTGAGAGAGGCTTCTTGGTAGCTTGGGGAACCTTGAGAGGATTATATAGAGAAGAGGGAAGGAGTTGGTATAAATCTAAAAGCTGTTTGTAAATAAGAAGTGGGAGCTTCGGTGGGTTTATATTAGAATAGAGAGGGGATTTTTTATTATGTAGATTTGGGGGACCTCACATTAAACAAATCAAAACCATAAACCAATCCTTGGTTTTTGACCATGGATATTTCCAAAGATGTGTGGAAAACAATATTTCATAAGGAAAACGGCCGAAATTCTTAAAATAATAGGGTTTCTTATGTGGAGATGATTCACAATCTCAAGGAAAACAATTTAAAAATAAAAAATGTTTTATAAGCCTTGAAGGGTCTGCTAAAGCATTGTAAAATTAATCAAACAAACACAGAATCACATTATTTTAATGGTAAAATGTATATTGGCCGAAAATAATATTTATATTAATTTATTACATCATTATTCAGTCATAATTACGTTATAAAATTCATTATATATTTAAACGGTATTTAATTTCTACCAAAAATATTGACTGTCTCATAAAATTCTGAAAAATTCACTATTGGATAATTTCAATGTCATAATTCAAAAAATAATATTTATTCTATCTAAATAATTTTCCACATAAGTGAATTTTTACTTTTAAATAAAAAAATTGACAATTATTGAAAATTTGTAGGGTTCGACAAAAACAGCTTTTAAAGATTAAAAAAAATTACAATTTCATTCATAAAATTATATGATACTTTATATTTAATAAAATGTAATTTAATATTAATAATATTTTATTAAAATATTATTTCGTTCAAAAATCCATTAATTTATCAAAATATATTTCTTAGTTGAATATTAACTAATAAATACTGTTTGAGCTTTAAAAACTATTTACAATGTAACAATAATAAAATGAATGAACATTATTTATACAAAAATAATGTACATAGTTATAGTGCTAGGGTATTGTTATATAACCCCTTATAAAACCCACATATGAATGAAGGATAAGGTTCGCGATGGTGACGGACTCTTGTGGTGGCTCAGATTACATCACTCGGGAGGTAATCCCTATTAACTTCCACTTCTCTTGTAGTTGGTTCTGATCAAACATATAATTTTCAAGATCGTCTTGGATTTGGTCAAGTGAGAAGCCCAATGATTCCACCTCCTTTCCAAGATCCGACATGTTGGCTTCTTATGAGGAAAGTCTACTAGATGAGGCCATCATTTCCTTTGTCTGAGTAAATTGGATTTGTCAAGCCCTATATTTATACTGATCATGTGATCAATGTTTGACAACTATCTTAAGAACCTTCAAAATTCATAACTATATTTTAAAATCCAAAAACATAAAACCAAATAATTTCACATTTAATATGAAAATTTTACATAATGATATATTTAATTAGATCAAGAGGAATTTCCATTAATGAAATTTTGGTTTTTTACACAAGGCATAACAAAAAGAATATAGTATAGGTTAGGAAATATACATATCGATGTAAAACAAGAGAAACATGAAAAAAGGCATGTTATATAATGATTATCAGAACATAAAAATGTGTCAACGACACACAACATGATATTAGTAGGATCCATGGATCATTGCACATGGATTTGCATGAGTAAACCATCATTGCACATGACTTATCAAGAGTAAAACCTCATCACACATTATTTATCATGTGAAAACCCTTGTTGCACATGGAGCAATATAATACAAAACATTAACAAATGCATTGGAGTACTATCAAGGTGAACCTTTTTAAACATTTCATTTCATGCATAAGTATGCCACATGAATCATATAACATGGAATCATTCAATATCATAAGTTATTATATGAATATGGAATTTCAATACCTTCATGTTGGTACCATTCAAAATTTATCTATTCATAAAGATGATTACCCTTCATTAATAAATGGGTATGGTTTTCACTACACAATTTTTTTGGGTTGGAAAATTGCAGGGAAATTTTGGCGGCATAACGTCATCATATAAAAAATTGTATGTTGGGTTGATGAGAGAGAAAGTGGTCTATCATCATTTTTACATGAAATAGATATTTATGGGATAATGGATCATAATATAACCTCATAAGAAATGAAATTTATATGTATAATACAGGAGAAATACTAGAATGGAAATAAGAAAAGAGAAATTCGTTTCAAAATTTGGGCATGATATCAAGTGTGAACAAGAGGAATTAAAAAGAGATAAAGTGGTATCTCATCATTCTTATATATGTATGTAAGTATGGGGGTTCAAAATCATTCTCCGAAATTTTTAATTGAAAAAAAAAATTATAACTATATGAAAAAACTTGGATAAAAAGGAGAAAATAAGGAATACCTTACTTGATTGTGTGACATCAAGAGCATGAGGAGGGGATTTATTAGATAATGGGGAACATAGAGAGGATTTTATAGAGATAAGTAATGATTTGGGATATGGTCCATGAATTTTTATTCAATAGAAGTTGGATCTTGGGTGGTTTTATATAACGTCCTGACCCAGCTCAGCTTCAAGACGGTGGCCGGTCCAGTGTGTCAAATGACCTCATGCACATCTTCCTGAATGCCAGAGGCTGCCGACTAGTAGTGAGGGTCTTTTTTGACTGAGGGGGAGACTATTTCTTCATAGTTAATATATATAATCATATTGTAAGTAGATAAAAAATAATATTAAATAGCATAAGCATATAAATGAATAAATTACAGTAGAAGCATTGAAAATAATCCAACTGAATACAAATTATCAAGTGCAGCTAACCAATCTGATGCCACGATGTCTATCTAAACTGGAGGTACAAAAAAATAGAAACTCAATCACACTATCAACTAAAATAAATGACACAATGTAACAGCTACAACACGAGCAATGATTGGTCCTTTACCCTAGTTTCAATCCTAAGTAGTAAAGAACAATCAAGCATCATAAGAAAAACGATTCCCCTTGTCAATACTTGGGAGAATGTAATCTACTCGAGTGTCAACGATACCCGAGCATGGTGTGAGATAAATTCCCAGTAAGTTGGCACCAACGGGTTTTAAACCTTTCCATTTCATGTAAGTATAAAAATGCATTGTGCCATTATGTAACAATTCCAGATAAATTATTTGTGTGCAATGAAACAAATAAGTCAACCCGGGTTCCAAAAGACACTCGTTCCTAATCACCTTCTTCAGCCTAATCTGATTGTCAAAAAGGGTACCTCTCAGCAGAATGAACACACACACACACAGAGATATATATATAACCCATAAAATCAATGTAAAAAAGGGAGAGTTATACCCCAAGATTGTACTTTAACATGGGGTCTAAGTAAAGTTTCAACCATGTGTGCATCAACATATCAAAAGATCATTTCATTTCTCAAGAGACTCAAATAGAAATAATATAATCCTCATGAGCATAATTATTAAGGCTCAATTTTATATTTATATTTTGACCCCATATCGATCTTATCTCTAAGAAACATCCTTCAATTAATCCAATACCACCGAGCTCGTCCAAAAAAATCTTTCTAAAGGACAGGTATCACTTGAGGAATCACTTTAACCTGAGTCCATTCCAATCTCACAAAAACAGATCGAGTGTCCTCTATTGATGGATTAGACACATTTACAATGGATCTGTATCTGTGGGCCCTTTTGAAACTGGAGTCATTCATTAGTATTAGAAGCCTGGGGAAGCCTCGGTCCTGTAAAGCCAATGAAACCATCCCCTGACGTGTAATGGTAATAGTCATGAATAGAGGTTCTAAGTGTGATCCTTAATATGTGACCCAACACCTTTCCCTTCCGTGAATTTAATTAGTGTTTTCATATCAAGAAGATATGCCATAATCAGCATATAAAATTTCAACGTGGAAACTAACCAGATACAACCTTGCATCAGAAGGCATAAATTAAACATTTCAACATAACAAAATTACAAGGAAATATACCGTATCAACATAAGCAGATAATAAAATTTTTAAATAAATAAACTATTCTGAAAAAACAATTACCAATGATCCAACAATTCAATGTTCATGTTCAATGAAACTATTTATTTAATTTTATTAGAATAAAAAATGGGTTGCATAGTACCTGCAGTTAATTAAATTATAAACCCGGATGACAGAAAAATATATCGTCCAAGTCGGCACACCAAAATTCGTGTTCGACCTTGTTACAAAAATTCAAAAAAATTAAAATAATATTATTAAGGCTGCAACAATTATGTGAGATAAATAAATTAATTAAATTGGGTAAAATTTCACAATGCTGGTCGACACAGACTAACCGTAGAACAGTGCATTTTTATAAAATGCAACGAAACGAAGGGAAAGAGAGTAGTAACCCTACTATGTAGTCTTATATGATTCTATGATATTTGGTAATTTTTTATTTGAACTGAAATGGAAGAAAATTGAGGATATTAAAAAAACCCAAAAATATGGAAAAATTATTCTACAAAGAACTGCATCTAGAATACTCAACGAAAACATACAATTCCTATTGTCCATGATTTTCCATTCCATAAGGTCTACTGCACACCTGACGGCAAAGGAATCAGTTGAAAAAGGAAGGAACTGTGATCTTTTAAAGGGGAAGGGGTTTGCCGCTGACGGGGAGAGGTGGTGCGATGTGAAGAAGATGAGAGTAATAGAGGAGAGGAAGAAAAGAAATAAAGAAAAGAATGAAAAATAATGGAAAAGGAAAATAAGAGATAAATAAATGAAATGAAAAAAATAAAAAGAATAATAAAATTGAATAAAATGATGGAATGGGATAATAATAAAAATAATTAAAAATGGAAATCTCCCATTTTAATTTTTTTATTTTTTTCTCATAACCCCCTATCTATTTTATATCAAAATTTCTTTTTTTAGTTTCATGATTTCATTTAAATATTATTTAAGACTCTTATTATTATTTGTAAAACGTTAATTAATTATTATAATCCTTATCACTGTGCTAAATTGCAACATGGTATTTTTCATAAAAAGTACACAGTTATTTAAATTAATTTAAAATATGTCTGGGACCCGCAGCATGGTACGCAAAGATGAACCCTAGGACTCTTAAATAATTAGACAGAAATAAATATAAAATAGTCTATACCTGATAATGGTTGGGAAATTAAAACCTCCCCTCTATAAGACAACTCATCCCTGAGTTTCCCTTCCAAGGATAGTGGAATGTCGCCAGAGAAAAGTTCTGTCTACTGCATACATACATCCATATATCACACTTAGGTCTCATCTTGAATCTGTCCATGATTCCATAACACTTGGTCTAGTGGGACTTACTTACCTCGGAGGACTGTCATGCTATGGTAGACGATACAAATTGTATGCTCTGCAAAGGATGCATTAGTGTAAAGCATCATGTCGTCAGGGTTAAAAAAATGAGATGGGTCTGAATGATATTGTTGGAACTGAGATACAAGGAATGCATCGTTCATGGCACACTTATAATGGGGTAGTAGTAACCGATTACCTATGAGCCCAAATCTTTCCAATATCTCGAATAACCCGATGTATCTTGGTGATAACATCACATGTCTCCTAATACTTCTATGACCCAAATTTAGAGAAACACGCAAAAAGACTCAATGTCCCACCGAAAACATCAGAGGTCTGCGATGATGATCGGTATAAGACATTTGTCTTGACTGAGCTATAGTCATATGCTTCTGAATCAGCTAAACATTATAATAAGTCTCCTAAACTAGATGAGGCCCCAATAAAGCTACCTTTCCTACTTCGAGCATGTATAAAGGTGAACAGAAAGGTAAAATAGTGGGCCTCATACAGAGCCATTTGAACTATCACATGGTAGTTATTATTATAGGTAAACTCAAAAAAGGTACATTCTTCTACCAGGAAGATCCATAATAAAGGATACAGTCCTGAAATATATCCTCAAACACTTGTATAGTTCTCTCTGATTGCCTATCGGTCTGAGGGTCATATGCATTACTCATAAGTAACTATGAACAAATATCCTTATTCATCGTTTTCCAAAACTGTATAGTAATGAGGAAATCCCTGTCCAGGAAAATAGAATGAGGTTTTCCATGATGTCTCACAATCTCTCATATATGTAGAAAGTGTGCAACCGTGGTCAACCTATCAACAATTTCCCATACTGCATCACTGCATCAAGGAAATCATGGAATTCCAATAACAAAATCCATGGTGATGTCATTCAATTTCCAATCCAGAATGGATAGAGGTTGTAGGAGTCCAGCAGGTCCCTAGGGCTCTTCCTTCACCTATTGGTAGGTGCAGTACCGAGTGATGAATCCGCTAGCTACATTTTCATACTAGGATATCAATACTATCAAGACATGACATTGTACATCTTGGTCAGTCCAAGATGATCTTCCCAAATGGAAGTGTGGGATTCCTTCATCATCTCTTCTTGTATTCCTGAAGTTACCCATTCACGACCACGATAAAGGATTGTTTCACTGCCATCAACAACCAAAACAAGAGGTGGGTTATCTTTTGTAACACATTCACTCAAAAAATCCCCTCAAATTTAGTCATCATCTATTGCATGTGAACTAGATCTAGAAGAGATGACATATAAGAGATGCTGGAACTATTCTCCCTCTCTGCACCAGAACCTCTAGATGCATTTCCATAAACATGGCTATCATCTACCACTCACTTCTAGCTACCTGCACGTCCTATGTCTTTTTATTGCAGCTTAAAGCATTCTCCATAGCATTACCATTACCATGGGTATAATCAAGTTCAAATTAGAACAACAACATGTATTCAACCAACCATCACATCCTTATGATCAAGTCTCATTGAGTGGAGATACATTTTTAGAGTTCTATGATCTTTGTAAAAAAACGATCCTCTCACCCAATTATTATTGTCTCTAACAACATAGATCATGGACCAAAACTTCTTTATCATGTTCATGTGTAGGATAATTATGCTCATGAGGTCACAGATGGAAGGATCAATAAGCCACGACTCAATAAACCTACATCAAAACACCACCCAGTCTGATTCCTAATTCATCAAAATAAACTGTATTTCTCTTACCAGGTTCAGGCAGAATCAGGATCGGGGATGAGGTTAGACTTCCTTTTAACCCCAAGAAAAAATTTTCATATGATTTTTTCGATATGAACTATACAAAATTCTATGTCTGGGACATAAGAGACACTGCAAAGTGGGAGAAAATCCAGGATGAATCACCTGTAATAACTAGTAAATCCTATGAAACTATGGATATAAAATACACTCTTGGGATGCTCCCAAGAAACTGCGATGCTCAAATTTTCTGTGTCAACTGATACTCTAGATTCAAATATAATATGACTGAAGAAGTGTAATTTATCAATACAGAAGTGAAATTTTCTGAGATTAGTGTATAGCTGCTGCTCTCCCAATTTACTCAGCATAATCTCAAGATAGGTTGGATGGTCGTGTCTTGAACACGAATACACTGAAGTCATCCAAGAAGACTACGACAAAAAAATCAAGATACAGATGAAAAATCCATTTCATCATAGCCATGAAGACTTCCATCACATTTTTGAGGCCAAATGAAAATATTATATAATCTTACAAGTCATACCTATTTCAGAATGTTGTGTGTGGTGTGTCAGATGGTCGCACATGCACTTGGTGATACCCCGATCTTAGATCAATCTTGTATAAAATCATTTCTCCCTGGAGTTGGTGGAAGAGATCATCTTAAAGAGAAAATGGATATAAATTCTTTAGAGTGAGTAGGATGATTCGTCGATAAACCACACATAACCTGATGGTATTGACTGCCTTCATGGTAAAAAATATTTTTCAACCCCATAATGATGTACTAGGTCTGATGAGACCCTTAGCCTCAAGGTCTTCAATATTATTTTTGAGATCATGTATCTCTGTTGGTTCCATCCAATAAGGAGGAATAGAAACTACTGTCACACCCAGAACGAGCTCAATAGTGAACTCTGCATCTCTCATAGAAGGTAAGACAGAGAAATCATCAGGGAAGATGTCCATGAAAAGATCCACCACTAGAGGGAATTCAACTAGCAACGTTCCCTGATTGGTCATGAAGAGACTTTCCATATGAGCTGTCACTCAACCCAACCCTGCATATTTAGGATTAGCTAGGTCGGCCGACTTATATCATTATCCATTATGAAGATATGTGTCACCCTAAATGGATGTAAAGGACACCTGAAGACGATTGCAATCCACTTAAGCACGATAAGAATCAAGCTAGTATATACCACAAATTATTTTGATGCTAGAAATGTCGAGGATATAGAAATTACAAACAAATTGGTACCCACCTATCTCAAGGGGGCACTCTTTGTACCAGCGTATTCCCTATGTTCTGACCCCAAGTAGAGTGTAGAGAGACATGATGCTACAAAGGTAAAAAATTGGAACACCAAGACTTTCAACAGCAACATCACATATAAAGGAGTGTGATGCACCAATATAAAAAAGGGACGAAACTAAGTTAGAGGATACTGTAATAGTACCTCTCACTCTTGATGTTCATGCACTCTGCTCCTTTGGTGGCGATTTCACTACACACATGAGACCTAGGACACGACCCTGATACTCTGCCTGGTTGGCCAGAGCAGGCCCATATTGCAAACACTAATAGTCTAAACATGATTTCTTATACCACTACCTCCACCATTACCTCAGACTAATCTATCGGTGGAAGAATAACTTACATATTACCATGGATTCAAATATCTCATTATTGATGGAGTTCAAGGTGCAGATTCTCTACCATGGGATGCTGAAGAGAAATAATGGAATAAATGATGAAGGTGACCTATCCTACCATATGTTTGGAAATCCTTCGGATCTATCGAACATTGTGGTATCTTGTGACCTTCTCTAACACACAGATAACATGTGACATATCCCTCTACACATGCACTTCGGTTATAATTTCCCCCACATGCACATTCAAAATGGAATTCCTTGATACTAGAATAGTTGTCACCCTATCTCGGAACATAATTCCTTGTCTCACCAATTTAGCTTCTCTAAAATTTCACTCCGATATTAGATCATGATTTGAAATCTCGGCAAAAAAGGTCTAACAAAAGACGTTCACGTGCGAGTGAATGGTATACTCAAGGCCGTACTCAAAATTCCTCGTGGTAGTATGTGCGTAGCCAGTCATTGAAGAGGAAAAACATTGAAGTTATTTGAAATGAGTAGAATACACTGCCATGGTCATAGTGTCCAACAAAAGATATAAGAACTCCCACACATGATCATATATTAAAATCTGTAGAATAAAGTTAATGTAGAATGCTGCTTAGAAGTCGGCCCAAGCCATGTCACTAGTTTGCTCTGCTTGAGAAACAATGTCCCACTAGTGCTTGGCATAGCCACAAAGCATGTAGACATCCAATTTTAACCTTAGATCTAGATGTGTCTCAAGGTAGTCCATGATAGTCCTTATAGATTCTCAACATGACTCTGCAGAATGACGGTCGCCAATCCCCCAGAAGGTGGGAGGGTGTTGATGCAGAAAGTCCCACATGAGGTCTGCAATAGACAGGGTAGGTCTGGGGAAATTCTGAACTGACTGCATAAACCAGAGGAGGAAATCCCTGAACATAGGATCAGTGTCCCTCAGAAGATCAATAAGAGGTAGTTACACCAGATGCACTACATGAGGTACTACTAGTAGTTCTGGACCCACCATCTCTGGAATATGCCCATTAACACTCTCTTGAGGCACGTCATGAAGACGTCATGGAGAAATTCATCTACAACAACAAAAAACACACCTTTAAAAAAAGGAGTATAGAAGGTAAGATAACATGTATGGTGTAAAAAGAGGTTAAGTACATAGCTTGCCTCTAATAACTAAGGAAAAGACAACCCGCTTCAAGAGTTGGGCTTTGATATGGAAGAGACAACTCAAAAAGGATTTCTAAAAAATTTCTACAGTCCATTCCCATGTTATGTCAGGAAAACATCTTTCAGACTATCACAAAATTGCATTCAACAAACCATCATCTAACTGAACCAAATTTTACTTAATTATTATTACCATTAATGTCAAATTTTTGAAATTCAATTGACATAAGCAGTAAAATTCCATTTTATGCAAATTTGCTAATGTTCCTAGAATGTGGGCAAAAGACGTTAAAAATTTCGTCAAAATTTGTTATATCTAATATTATTATAAAATGAATCAAATAAAATATAATCGGATAATATATGTATTATGTATATATTTTTATCTAGGTTAAATTTTAATTAAAAACTATTTATTTAAATGAAAATGTAGGTTTTTATATAATATTATGTGTTTTTCACTCTTCAAGAAAAATTGAATGTTTTCATAAAAATAACAAAAATTCACCCTAAGATAATTTTTATATTCCAAATCCAAAACTGAAATCTATTTTACCAAATTAATTTTTTATGAGTGTCAAATATTAATTTTAGTATTGTTCAAAAAAGGACACAAAAAGTAGTTTTTTAGGAAAAAAGTTTTCTTAAATATATAACTATTATAACAAAATATATAAATTTCAATATAAATTTGTTTTATTTATGTGAAAAAAGTGTTAATAAAATTTAAAATTTATTTGATACTATACACATTACATAATTTAATTGAAAGATATATATATATTGATTAAATAATTATAATACTAATGTGTTTTCTTGTAGAAACACAATCTTGTGAATAACGTAAGACCAGTTAGTGTTGTGTGCAGTGTAAAATATTGAATAACATTAAAGATATAACATACTATGAAATCTTTGGGTATTACATTTAATAAATCTTACGTTGAATTTTGAAATAAAATGTTTTCAATATTTTGATCATTTTAAGATAATAAAACATTTTTTATCATTTCATCAATAGGTAAATTTCTAACATAATTTTTTCGTCATATATATTTATAATTATTAAAAATGGATTACATGTTTAGAATTATTGGTTATAATTATGTAAATAGGTTCTGTTGATTTATGGGCTTTGTGAATAATAACATCCATATATTTTTTGACACATTTAATGGTAAATCGAGGGTTTAAGGGGAGAAATATTATTATAAATACTAGAAAATTTCACATTTTTAAAAATATTATTGGATGACTAGGTGTTGACATGAATAATATTTGAGCATATATTATAACATTTTTATGAAACTTAGATGAGAGTATGCAATTTATTATATTTTTTAAAACAATTTTTATAGATGATATACTCATATGTTTAGTAATTACATAAATTTGAATATAATATTTTACGGTATATAAATTATACTATAAAATTTGGGCATATATTATAATATTTTTGAAGAAACTTATGCGAATGATATCGTTTCTCATGCATTTGTACAACCTACCATCTCCATGGCGTGATGTGATTCATTTACATTGTTAACCATTAAAAATTAATAATGATAATGTTCTTAATTATTACAGATGATATTAAAATAATTAATATCATTATGGATATTTTTATATATATATTCTCTGAAAAATAATGAGACATTTACGACAAAACATGAATAGTAAAATAATTTAGTTGATACACAAAATAAGAGTAATAAGAAAATATTAATAAAAATGTAATATAATATTATAATATTTGATATCATTAATATGGATATGGTTATCCTAAAATTTAATAAAATTTTATAAAACATAATACAGGAGGATAAAATGAATTCAACTAAAGGAACTGTAAGGTATGGTACTTCATATCATTATCCTTTCATTGAGGTATAGTTGGATGTTATACACACATCATCTATTATGGAGGTATACACATCCTCTTTAAATTATCATTTAATTTATTGTTATGTTATCTTGAAATTTAATGATTTGATAAATTTCATTCTTTCATTTGGATTATGATTTAAATATTCATATCTATTCTGGACACCTTGAATTATTAAAATTTTAATTATAAAATTTATTTCTACATGACCATGTATTAAAAAATGTGTTAATGTTTTTAAATATTCTCCATTGATTTTTTAATGTCATATTTAAATGTTTTTTAGTTTTTAAATATTAATGAAAAAGTAAACTTTTTTCATTTTCTAAACCAGTTTCATTTAGGATTACAAAAAAAACAATGAATATAATGTTTTTTATCTTATACGACATAAGATTATTTTGTCTATCACGATGGATTAAGGTTTTCAATATTCCACTACATTTTTAAAATATATTTTTAAGAAACTAATTTCTTATTATTATTTTTTCTTTTAATGAATTATTTATATAAATAATTGGTATTTCTCTCTAAAAAATATTAATTATTTTGTTAGAGTATTTTTATTTATCACAACATCATTTATTAAAACTTTTTCTTAATTTTATCTGGTGTCCTAAGAGATAATTTTCCATAACTTGTTGTATGCTGTATGAATTAGTTTTTTTGGGGATTTTCTATTTTGATACAAGTTATAGTTTATGTATAATGTATTTATATTTTGTATGATAGTTTTAAAATATGAATGTTTATGTTATTTATGTCTATTTAATTTTATATGAGGAATGAATTCGACATTGTATGTGACATGTGGGGACTTCTATAGAATGTCAATTCATTGATAGGCCTCGTGAGAAAAAATAGTTTTTGCATTGGATGATGTCTTACCCGTTTATGTATGGTGTCTTTGATAATGCCTTGATAGAATGTTTGTGATTTCCGGTATTATGAATTCCCCCATTATGAGATTAGATATTGGTATTCCATGTGATTATTCAATTAATATAATATCCAGGAGCTTATTTATATGGTTTTTTTTTCATTTTCATTTATTATTTTCAGATTATTCTCTATATTATGTCTAAATGTCTTATGTTTCAGTTAAAGACCTTTCCATACTGTATTTTCTGATTTATTCAATATAGCTTCTATTGCATGCCTAATATTAATAAGCATCTGATATTACACCTTTATTATGTTTTAATTTTCTTAGGATTCAAGGATGTTTATTATGATTAATATATACAGTTATGATAGTAGAATATTCATTCTCTCAGATGAATTACTATGTTTTATTTTAATAGTTTCAATTCTAATTTATGTTTCAAATATGAAATTTAGTTTCCAGAACTTTTAAAAAGATCAACTCTTTGTGATTGGAATCATTTATCTATTCTATTTTAATAAAGTGTGGCTTTCAATTAGGTCTAATGGGGTTAGGGTCATTATAGTTTTTATCAATGGTGTATTAGAAGTAACATGGGAAACTAGGTTTATGAAATCATGTATTATAAAACATAACACAAAGACTCAATTTGAGTTTATGTCTATGTATATGATATTATCCTGTTAATTTTGTACTACCAAGGATAACCTTAGTTTAAACTAAATAATAAAAAATTCTGAAAGTGTCATGATTTAGACATATTATAAATGATTCTCAATTAATATATCACCATGATTATTATTTCTCACATTGTTAATTATGTTCTGGTTAGTGGTAATAATCAATAATTTTATATTATTAATGGTATATGGATGATGATGAAGGGGATATAGATGAAAAATGAAAGGAATTATATATTATGGAATAATATGATGATGCATTGTTAATGGAATAATAATGAAGATGAATGATTAATGTTCTTGTGCATTTGTATTCAAGAACTATATCACCAATAGTTTTTTGGTTATATAAATCATGAGATATATAATAATTGTATTGTACCACTTCTTTATTATGTATTTTGAAGTACAAATATTTTCATTATGGTTTAATTAAGATGAAATATTTTTTATGTGGAAATTGAGACACATTATGTTGTTTTGGGGTAAATATAGTGTCATGCAGATTTTATAAATTTATTAACCTTCCATATATATTTTTTGTCATTGAATTTAATAAGATTTATTATGGATGATTTTAAATTTCGATTGGATTAATATGAACATTAGATATTATTATTTAAAGATAAATTATGAATTTTTGGTTACTTTGTAATAACCAATTTGGTTTCATTAAATATTTAATATTTTCTAGAATTGTTGGTGAATCTTATGATTGAATAGAGTGATTTATGTCTAAAAAATTAAACTTGAATATCAATTTCCCCATATAAGAGATGAAGTGAAAATAGATCGAATAATAACCAAATGATAATATCATGAATTTTACATGGAATTAAATTAGGTAATTTGATTTTATGATTTGATTATCTAGACAGTAAAACAATCCCTCAACTATATAAAAAGGATTTGAAATTAAAATTCTTTTGATTTTATTTTCGTACCAGGAAATCAATGTCATCTTCATCCCATCACAAGATTTTCAGTTTTGTGGTGGTTAATTTTTTAATTATAATATTATTTATCACCCTCCATCATAAATGTATAGTAATATTTCCCATCCAAATCCATGTCTCCACATACTACTAATATACTCCTCATCAAAAAAATAAATTTTAGGTGAACTTAACTTTTCCATTTCCCTATTATTAAATATATATTTTATTAACCATATTTCTTAATGTGTGTTTCCCACAATGGAAATTCAATTATCTATCATTTTTTTTCGTTGTTAAATTTCAAATTTTAAATATTAAATTTAATGAAGTATAGGAAAATGAAAAACTTCATGATTTGTTGTAATGTCACATTCTAATTTTAATGTACATGATATATTACATTGCATGAAACCCTAAGATTAAATGAATCACGACATACAATTAAATATTATTAATGTAAAAACGGTGGAGAGGTTAGAGGTTGTGAATATTATTAATTAAATTATAAAAATATAGTATAATTTTTTTTAAAAAACTCATTGTTTTCCAATTAATTGAAAATGAAAATAAAACCAATTGTATATATAAGATTATTTTTTATTAAAACATATTTTAATTCACATAATGGAATTTTATCATAATAAATAAAATTAATCACTACTATTGAAATATATTAATGAAATATATGTGTTAATGAATTAGAAAATTGTTTTCGATTTAATCCAAAAAGAATGATAGGATTAAGTTTAGAATAATACAAATGTTAAGCATATAAGATTATATTTTTCTAACCGATGGTTTATTGCCTTTTCATGGGTAACTTATTTTAAGCTAAATTTTTTAAAAATTTTATATTATATATTAAAAGAATATTATTTTAAATCAAAATATAAAAATATGCAATGGTTGAATTTTGGATACTTTTTGGATAAGATTCCTGTTTTCATGAATATTGATAAAATAATTCATTTTATTTCAAAAGAGAGTTTACCATTAAATAATTAATCATGATAAATTATATTTGAAATTGGTTTGAAAGAATAATTAAATATTTTTTTATCATTTAACCCAATTTATATAATTGTAATAAATTTTACATTTAATTCTGATATAAAAAAATTTCAATACCATGAATGTATTCACTTAAAAACCCCCTTATCTTATTTCTTAAATTGGGCCAATTTTAAATTAATACTGGACCATTTATTTTATGATTTTTTAAAAATGGATTAAATTTTTGTAATTGGTGGGTGAAAATTATTTAAATTTGTTAATTTTAATTTCGACTATTATGAATAGTAACATCATTAATTAGTTATTAAAACAATTAGACGTAAATCAAGTAATTAATTATTGAAGGAATATTATAAATGTTATAAAATTACTCTAACACTTGAAGATATATTATTGAATGATTATGTGTCGACCAAAATCATATTTTTAAATATATTATAATCCTTTAAATCCACCTAGATAATAGTATAACTTTTATTATATATTATTTAATAAAAATGTAATGATTTTATACTCATATTTTTAATGAAAATAAATTTTTAAATATTGGGTTCTAACTAATATAAATTCTAATATAAATAATGATTATAAAAATTAAATGATTTTATTTATTGTGGTAATTAATTTTAAAAATCTATGATATAAATAATTACCTTAAAAGCGTATGCATTGATGATTCAACAATTGTCTAATTATTTGAATTATAAAATAAATGATATTCAAAATATTAAATTAAATATACATTGAGGTAATTAAATCCATACACATATTTTAAATATTAAATTCATATTTTAATACTTTTTTATAAGTAATTGTTAAAATTTATCTTGTTTTTATAATATATGCTAAGATGATATGTAATAAATAGTTTCAAAAATAACATTATTGATATTTTAGGATAAATAATATTTTCTAAAATAATATAAAAATAAATAAAATATATTTTTTATCCAAATAATTGTTATATGTCATTAAATTTCATAAATTACACATTTAATGGTCGTTTGGTATTTTATAGTTCTTATATTAACCCGGAATGTATTAATTACATGATATCATGGTAAGAGTTAAAAGGGTTAACTAATAGTTAAATCCAAAGGTCAATGGGAATATTGTATCCTAATCATGGATAAAATTTATTTTCTAAGAGCATTTATACAAATAATAATATCATGTTCTAAACAAATCACCTCAATGTCATTTTCATTTAAAATTCATTAATACTAATAATATAATTTTTATTTTTTCCAAAGTGACCCTCACATAAATCATAAAAGGAAACCACCTCCCAAAATTCCTAAACCCACTTTATGTCATATAGTTATACAAAACCATTACCATTTACCTTCCCAATATCCTTATCTTTTTTTAAACCTTGTATTCTCAAAATATCAATCCTATATCACTTTAGAAGAGACCTAAAGGAAGTCCACTGAAGAAGATGTAATCATTTTTTCCAACTCATCCATGTTCATTTAATTGTATACTTTAGCATAATGATATCATTCCATTATAATTTAATATATCTAATATCAAATATATTATTAGATATTATTATGTATATGGTATGACCGTATTCCATGATTTATCCATCCTACAAAAATTAAAAACACAGTGCCTGCGTACGTACAATTTACTATCACCAAACCATGTTATAATATATTTTTCATTCTGTATAATGATGAAAATAACGGATATATATGATTATTTTTAAATTATATTTATATTGGGGAAATTAATATGTCACCAACTTCTTTTCTACTTCCCTAATAGGGGAATGTTATTTTACAGTATGTGGTTGTACAACATACCATCTCCACGGCATGTTGTGATTAATTTACTATGCCAACCCTACAATAATGATAATAAATAAGTAATTAATGAATATATATGATAAATAAAACATTAATATATTTATATATATGTTTTATTTATATCCTATGCATTAGAACTGAGTGATTTCTCAAATAAACATGAATAGGAAAATGTTGCAGTAATCACCTGAAATATGGGAAATAATGAAATATTATTAACAAAATGATATAATAAGATCATATATGATATCATAGATATTTATATGGTTATGGAATATTTAAAAAATATATTTAAAAACTTATACTGGAGGTTGAACACATTCTACTAAAATATGTATAAGGTAAGAAAATTCATATAAACCTCCTTTTACTATATAATATTTTGACGTTCTACACCCATGTTCATTTATGAGGTGTATATACAACCCCCATTGACTTCTAATCATATTAATTTATTTAATATGTTGATATGTAATGTTTCATTAAATTTTATTCTTTCATTGGGTTGTGATCTAAATATACAATGTTGTATTGGACACCTTGAAATTTTTAATGTTTAAATATCACATCTTTTATTATGTGACCATGTTTTCTGAAAAAGTTTTAATAAATGTTTTTCATATTATACAATGAAATTTAATGGCTTCTTAAACAACATTATAAATTTTAAAAATCCCTTAAATTTAATATTTCCCTATTTTATTAAAAACAAATTTAAGGGATTTTCATAGAAATACTAATGTATTGGTTTTTATCTTATATAGCATGAGAAATTATTTTTATTCATGTTTTTGTAATTTTTTAAATCCTCATTTAAAAATTTCTTAGACCTTTTTCAATGAAAAAAGTTTTATTATAATATTTTTTGGACTTTTAAATAATTTTTTTCAAAATAAAAAGTGAATATATCCCATGAAATTATTATTGATTTTATTAAAGAATTTTCATTTATCTCAACATGCTCAGTTGAATATTATACTATATTCGGGTTGATCTTATATGGTATAATTTATCAAATTTCATTTATGGTTTATGATTCAGTTTGATTATATATATTCTATTTTGAAACCATTCATTGTTTATTTTTAAATGATTCACATTTTGATGGTTTTTTAATACATATTTTTATGTTGTTTATGATTTTTCATTTTCATATGAGGAATGAATTAGACATAGTATGTTATAGGCGGGGCCCGATATATCTCATCGATATATATATGGGTTTATTGAGACAAAATTGTTTTGGTATTGGCTGATGTCTTACCTGTTTATGTATGATGTCTACTAAAAATACAAGATGGTATGTTTATGACGTCCATCATTATGTATTCCCTCTTTATGAAATTAGTTATTGATATTCCATGTGATTATTATATAAGTAGAGTATCTATGTAATTATTTATATGAAAATATTTTTCTTTCACTTATTCCTTCAAAATTATGCACGATATTATGGTTTAATAGATTTTTTTATACACCACTCCATAATGTTTATGATGGTTTATTCATAATAGTTTTGGTGGTATTCCTACCCTTACTAAGCATCTGATGTCACCCATTTCTTATATTTTATTTTAACTAGGATGAAAATATGTATATTTTGATTGATGTACATTGTTAATATATGTGTATATTAGTTATATTAAACGATTTACTATTTTTTATAATATAGATTCAATTTAGATCTATGTTTCATGAATTCAATATGTATTCCAGAACAACTAAATTTGTCATACCTTTGGGACTAGAATCTTACATTTATTCCAATGTAATAATTTGAGGCACCAGCTTTGGGAAACAGTGTCGATGTAATTATAGTATATGGTAATAATTATTTCCATTCATGGAATAGAATAATATAATGAGGGATGATATGAAGAGTTTTGATATTTATTGTCCAACATAAAGTGCACAAATGGTGTGAGGAAGAGTCAATATGAGATGAATTATTGTACGTGAAGGGAGTGACACCATTTGAATTACATAATTTATTAAATTAATATAAATTAATTTTTTAATAATGTTTATAAAAAATAATATAATTATTATACCGAATGAAAATAAGTTCAAATCCACTCATCTAATAAAATTTAAACAAGTATATCTTATTTTTTTACCCATATCTTCTGGTTTTAACCCCAAGTTATCCATTTTTTCTATCATAGTGGTATCAATTTTCATTACACTAATGTTGACCATAATGTAACTATAAATGAAAAATGACACATAAATTGAACGTGGATGAAATTATCAACCATAAACCAATCATTACGTTGAAATTAAAAATTTATTAATTTCAAATCATTTAATAATACATTATTTTTTTAAATTATAAATAACATCATATTTGAAATTGTATGAAAATTTACAATAAAAAACATTTCTTTAACATATTCAATGGTTCTAAAAAATCAATTTAAATATATAGAACAAACTACCTTATTATAAATTCCTAATAAAATTTTGATGGTTTTAAAAATAATTTTAGAACTTATATTATTTATTATCCCTTTAGTTAATATTTTCTAACCATAACCTTTGTATTGAGTTATTCAATATTAAATGGTTACAATTATATTATAGGAGAAAATGCATCATAAATGTACCAGGGTTGAAATTTTCAACCATTTATAATCCAAATCCCCTTCATACAATTTTTTTTATGATTTTTTTCTTTTTCTATAAAATATTATTTAACATGAAATAAAATGACTTTTATTTTATGAAATATTAACATAATTTGACAATAAAATCGACATGTTTGAAATGGAATTAATATATAAACATTTAAAAAATCTATTATGTTATATTTGACATTAAATTTTTGGAGACACATTTACTCACATAAATAATATTATATTATGAAATTTTAAAATCATATAGTTGCAAATTTTATTAAAGTAATAATCAATGCATCAGTGTTGAATAAGAAATTATTGTTTTTAGTTATTCCCTGAAATTTAAAAAGATATTACAATTAAAAAAACCATAATATTTCAAATTACCATTTATAACTAATCGTATGTTATGTTTATCAATTTCAAACAATTTTATTCATATTAATTGTAAGAGAGTTAGATTTTTTTAATTTCAATTTACATAATATAATATATTCCATTATGAATAAAAAATAGAAAATCCCACCCAAAATTTTGTATCTTCGATGTGGATTATAAAAATAACACACAATAGAATAAAATAATGTTTAGGATAATTTATATATATTTTTATACTATATGTTTACATTAATTAATATATCATCTCTTATCAAGGTAAATAAAATAATATTGTTTCTATTTATATTGGAAGAAATTAAAGGGGACCTATATAAGGGAACATATTGATCTATCCTAACCCATTTCAATTTTAAAAATCCCATTGATCATGGAATATGATTAGTGGTGGTGTAGTGATTCTTGGTTACAAAAATATTGATGCAGGTAAATATTAAGGTATAATTATTGGTTTATAGAATAATAGGGGTTTACAATATAAGTGGTTGTGGATTGTGTTGTTCTTTATATGGGAATTATTTTATTAATTAAACATTTATGGTTTAAAAAATTATTATTTGAAATAGTGTAGGTGATGTTTGATTTAGTAAAACATCTTGTTCAACAAATTTAGAACGTAAATTAATGATTTCTACTATATATTTCCCATAAGAAGATCTATTTATAACTATAATCACTCATTTATCTCTCAAAGATTATGGAAATTTCATCCAAAATAGTAAGCGTCCAACATATTATTCTCTAGAAGATTAAGAGCCCCTAAAAGAAGACTTATTCTCTACATCCCATATTGGATTTATTGTGATCCAATGTTATTTTTCCCATATTTTATTAGTTTTATATGATAATGTTCCCCCAAATAATTTTCTATAAAATAGTGGTTCCTCTCGATGTAAATTTGGTGTTCTCTTGGAGAAACACATATGGAATGACATATGTGGAGTGATTTAGTCTTCCTGAGCGAGATGTGGATGAGATCTACAATATTTTTTTGTTCCCTTGCAGTGATAAGTAACAATTTTGAGATAGGGTGTTTGATGAATATATTTTATTTTCATGAAATTTTAAATTTAACATTATTTGGAAATTTTGATTACAATGGAATAAAACAAATAAATATTAAATCTTATTTATAATTATTTTATTTATTCATGATAATCTCATGTCATTATTTTCATCCATTTTAGAGGGATGACTCTTGATTTTATATATAATATTATATTTATTACTTTATTGTGTAGCATGTTTTTATGACTTGCAGAATATTTCAAAATTTATGAAAAAGTCAATGAAAAATATTTAAGATTCAATTGACAACTTTGTTAAAGATTTAATGAATTGGAATTTTTGAAATCAACGGTTTTTATCAATTTGATGATGAATAAAATATTAAATGTATACATGATTAATTAAATGTATTATTCCATGGGTATAAGTAATTAGTAAATAAGGAGAATCATGTTAAATATTTTTGATGATAATGATATATGTTTCTCTCTATGTTTTCTTTAACTTGAAATAAATAAAATATCCTATTAGCATATTTATAGCATTATATTTATTGATATAGTAGGTCTCCCATAGTTGGAACATAGAAATAAATAATATATTAATTAAATAGGGAATAATGATTGATGTTTATTAAAGATAAATCATTATGGTCTTGAGTTCCCACTTGTTAAGGTAGAATTCCTTCCATTGGTAAGTGTGATTGATAATTTAAATATGATGGATGGGTGCCTTATTTTAGGGGTATGTTTCCAATATGATTATGCTTGTTTCTTATTACATTTTTATATTCTCTATATGTGAACCTCTTTGTGTGATTTGTTATGAATATGATATAGATGAGCATGGTATTAATGATATGATGTGGGAAGGGAGTGTCAAAGGATGTGACAATAGCTAACGGATGTTATAGAGTGATGAATTGTGATATATATCTTTGTGTCAGGGATTGAATAAGGGATGATGAAAGGATTTTAATATACTATTAGCAGTTGATATTATATGTTTTATTATTACATAATATGTATATTTTAATGGTTGATGGATGGGTTTCATGTTTAACTGCATTTCTTTTCCCACTATATAAGGAAGTTATATAAGTTTCGTTGCACAGTTCTGTTTGGTGATAGCTTAGGATGGTTTTCTTAGTGTACCTAAATTAAGTAATGATTCTAATAATGAATAAAAAATACCCATTAGGATGGTTTTTCTTGAATGAAAATGAGATGTTACACTTTAAAAACAATTAATGGTTTTTGAGTTGTTCTAGGAGGCAATATTATGGACATTGATCATTAATGTAATTAAATTTAGAAAAATATTAATGTTTTTAATGTAAAACATATTTATTTATTAAGGTAGGTGATAAATAAGAATTTATAAATTTAACAGTGCTCTTTAAAATGATGTTCTTATGGTATGTCTTGACCTGGAAATGGTAATTTGGAATCTGAGTGACCAAAACTATATTTGATTCTAGGACTATGTAATTCCCATAGTGTGGTTTTCATCTATTTGATATCATGAATATTCTATTATTTCTTATGCTACCAAATTAATCATGGATAGGTAAAATGAAATATAATGTACTCTATGATGTCTTTTCTCTAATAACCTGGTGGGTGGATGGATGGTTGGCGACCCCCACTGGCCCCACTCTCTTTTATTGGTATAAATATGTGAGGGTATGTAGAGTGGTTAGTTTCCCATATATTTTTGTAAATATAAGTGATGGATTATAGTTATTTAAAAAAAAATTTCTTTCAAGTATAGTATCCAATGGATTATTATTGGTATGATAGGTTTGGGAAGTCATGGCGTGAGGTGCATTACCCAGTGTATGGGTTGTGATAGCTTGAGGTATTATAACCCATGTGTGAAATAGGTTTTGCGTGATGTGTTAGATCCCAGAATCAACCAGATTAGTAGATAATGATATGAAATGGGATGATTTGATAATTTGATGCAAGAGATTAATTTTATGATTCCTAGTCTAGGTGATATTATTTTGCCTTATATTAACAGAATGGTGGATCAGGATATGTGATGTTGGAGAAGAGTGCAAATCCAATTGGGAAGCATGAGCAGGTTACCCTTTTTAATTTTTTGTATGATATTATTTCATGTATATGATACATGTTGAGAGATATAAATAGTGAGGATGTGAACATAGTATAATTTTTTTGGTAATGAGTTAGTTTTACTATTTTTCACAACTATATACCAAATTTTATTTAAATATTCCACCAGTCACTATGGGGACGATCAAATAGAGTATACATATTAAGCTCACCCATTTATTAAATAAAGTTTTTTTAGGTTAGTATGATAAGGATTCAGATCACGTTATACATTATTATCTCATGTTTTGGATTTTTTTTTGTAATTGTAGTCTTTATCGTTATTGCCTTTTTAGTAGTCATTGTATCCATTCAGTTGTTTTGTCTCTATATGACATTTCATATATATAATTTTGAATCTGTTATATACCTAATTTTTTTATTCATGTATTTTTATTTTCTTCCACTTTTACATGTTCTCCCATAACATAATTCCTCCCAATAAATTTTTCTTATACCCTCGGTGATAGTCGCCAGTCCAAGGCCTATTGGGGGTGTTACGCGAGTGGACACAGTCTCTTCTCTCAATATTATCCAAATAAGGTTATCCTTTAGGGATATAGGGATCAAAGGATCATATTGAGAGATATGTGAATGTTTTTAGTTAATAAGATGTGATGATTCATGGTTATATATGGAAACTATGTCAGGTATGTTTAGTAAGAGGTTTAAACTTATATATACTTGCAATGGTATTAGTTTTTAGGGCCACCTATGATTAGATAAACACAATATTATGTTTATTAATCCATCTAAACAATTTAAACTAGTTTAATAGTAGGGAGAAAGGACACAACCATGCATCATTATTCCATGTTCTTCTATATGAAATATTTATAACATGTGAAATGTTAAGACATTAAAAAATATTATTAAATTAATATATAGTTAATGTTAAATATTTCATATTCTAGGTTTATTTGTAGTACCGTTTTTTCTTATCATAGATTTGGATAAAGTTAAATTTCTTCATTTGGATAAGGCAAAATATTATTTGAATTATGTTCTAGTTGATCATCCCAGAATATATGCAATGGCCCATATCCTTAGAGTTTTATACTTTGTGATTATTTAAATCTAATGGTTCCTTAAAGAGTTCTGATGTGATTTTGGAGGGGATCCAAGTTCTAAAATATAAAGATAGCATTAATAAACAATGTGTATGTGTCTCACATCAGGTATTTTAGACCAACAATTATTTTTGGAGGATTCACATGGTATTACATGATGAGTAATGATTCATGATTAAATGTATTAAGGCGAGGAATTTTTTAGAGATATATAATTATTGATATTTACACGATCTGAAAGGGTTTCACACCATGTAAATACTCTATGTATTTTTTATATAATGACTACACCTTTTTGTTTTTTTCTCAAAAATAATATAGTCAGTACTTCTAGGTGATTTCACAACCCTCCATTTTGTATATTTTTGAATTTTATTATTAGGGTCAATTAATTGCTTCCCACATTTGATATGTGGTTTTCCAAGGTATTTTATACATCTTATGTCATGGTTACTTGATATATTCACTATGTTTCATCTGTTCATGTGATGGAAGACCATATCCATATATCTATTGGAGCACTAATGAGTTATTTATTTGTGTGGTTGTTCCATAGTGTCCGTGGCAAAATGTAGCTCCATGGGAAAGAGGTGGCCATGATATGTGAAATCGATCTTTTATTATGAATATAATGTTGATTCTTTTGAGGTATGATATTTGATTCCTCTGTATTTATTTATGTGGTAATTTAAATTAGGTGTGGTTCAACCCTTTGGATGGAAAAAGAACATACCTAATAATTTTTAAACTATATTAATAATAAGTTTTATAATGTTCCCAATTAGTTATTATTTCTATATACCAAGATAACAGTTTTCCAACTGATTTTCATGTTAATGTGATATCTATGGAATGATTTGTTAGAATGTTCTTTTTCATGGAGTATCATTTTGAAATTGGTAAATAACATAAATATAAAATAAATATATAACTAATTGGATTAATAATAATTAAAAAATATGTTTCGTTGAATCCATTGGTTTATATAATTTAATAATTATCAAATTGAATCAATGAAAATGTAAAATTAAATGAGATCTTTCAGTTTGAATAGAATTCCTAAAGAACCTAACAAAAGTTCATTCATGTAGTTGACAATAACAAAAAGGCATGATAATGGAGAAAAGTTCTTTTCATGGATTGATGTAACTGGTTTTAGTGAAAAGATAATGTATTTCTTTTTTTAAATTGATATCAAGATACCTTAGTTTTCCTGTAATGGGAACCTATGAATAATGAATATGTGAATTGAATATGGAAAAAGAACCATTTTTTTGTTAAATATATATTTTGGGGACTATCATTCATGTTTTCATTGGAAGTCTATTGTACCTTTTGTTTAGATCCATGAGAGATATTTTATGTGAGAATATAGGATCACTTCTACCTATTGTCTATGTTTTTTTCTTCCTTTTACTTTTTTGATGTTCCCTAGATGTAAGCATATCTCTACAAGGCGGTAAGAGATCGGGAGGCGTAGATGTGTTATAATCTTGTTACTGTTGGGATTGGGATGGATGATGTGATGGGTTAGGGAGACACATATAACATGAAAATAGTTGACGATGTTGATGGTGAGATGCATCAGGTTATGCATGTGGTTTCCAGGGATGACACCATATTTGATAGAAATAGTCCAATATGGGATTACCCATTGATGTGATTCTAAGAGTAGGGATTATCATTTATGAATTTGTTTAATGGAAGAAGGATGATTTTCTTTTTTTAAATACTACAATACCCAATTATCTAGTTTTTTCGATATGATTGGTTGAATGGTTACCCATGGTGGTATCTTAGGATATATCTCCTTGAGTATATGGATTATGAAATGATTCTAATAATTAATTGCATAATTTTTTTCTAATGGTTTTTGTATTGTGAGAATGGAAATTATAAAATATCTTAATATTGATAAACTAATGTCTTAGTTTGGATTATGACTAAATGGAATAGACATTACACTTATGATTTATGGAATATAATGTGGAAAAATGATAATGGTTGTTCAAATGAAAAATAAATAAATAAATATAATAAAATAATAAAATTAATATAATTATTTAATGTATATATTTAAAAATATTGTGTGATTTTATGATATCTATTCTTAGCGGTGGAATCTTAGAGTCTGAGTGATGTTTGGTGCAGTTGAGTATAATAATAGGATATTCCTATAGTGTGGATAAGAGATATATTGTATCATTAATATCATGTGATTTTATACCCTACCCAAACCATAATAGAGAGGGAAATTGAAACCCAGTGGACTCTAGGGGGTGTTTTTTGCAACAACTTGATGTGAGGATTGATGGTATACTAACCCACTGTCCCCATTCTCTTCTCCTGGTATTAACTTATGCTGGTATCAATGGAAGTTAGATTTTCCATATATGTGTATAGGGAGGTATTTCGTTTTATCATTATTTAATAGAGATAAATTTCTAGATATAGTATGCAAATTGTTATTATAGTTATGATTTGTTAAGGTTTTGAAGGATTTAGGTATTTCCATGGTGTATAGGATGTGATGGATTGAGGTATAATAATGAATGTATGAAACATTTCATACAAGCTTTGATGGATCCGATAAACTAATCGGTTAGTATATATTAATACGTGTATGAGATGGTGTCATGTTATGATTCAAAAGGATCATGTTTTGATTCCATGATCATGTGTCTTCAGGAGTCTTTTTTGGAGAGATATGACTCCAAATGTACGACGTTGGCGAAGAGTGTAAATATAGTTGGGTTGTGGGAGTTGGGTACCCTTGATGATTCACCGTAATATTATATTATCCCATGTATGAGACACACTGAGATAGTTATCCTTAGTATGTTTAGGAACATAGTATTCCTACTAAGGTGAATAGTTAGTTTCACTTTTGATCACTATTCTTTAGAATGATTTCATTATCCTTTGCATGAGAGGTGTTATGGATGATCCTACAGAGTATACTATTATTCTCACCCAACTTATATATACCCAATTTTTATGTCAACCAAATTCAGTTGTTAATTTAAAAGGGATATCTCTACCTCATTGTTTTCTAGGAGCTATTTCTACTTCATGGTGGCTTGCATCTTTAGATTTTTTACATATATTTTTTCTACTTGTTGTTATAATGTTTTATGGAATTACATGTTTTTATTTTGTATTTAATTATATATATATATATATATCCATTATAATGTGTTGATTATTTTATCTCTCTTATCTCTATGTTACACATGTTCTCTTAGTGGGTAATGCCTCGTAAATGGAAGTTTATTATACACTAAGTGCTAGTCGCCTACATGGGTCCTACAAGAGGTATGTCCTGAAAAGTCATTGAATCCCTTAACATATTTTAATCCCATGAGGGGAACACTTTATAGATCATGGGGTCATGATATATTGGTATCAATGGTTTAGGTTTTGGGATATTCTAGAGAGTAAAGATATGTACACGTGAGGTTTCATGTGTCGGTAGGGTAACTATGTCTGCTATAGTTAAAAAGAAATGTAAACCTTGGAGATCATTTGATACCAGGGTTTTAGGGATGACATTATTTGATGTTTGATCTATTATGTTTTCAAATCCTACAATATTTATTTATAGTAGTTGCTGGGTTGAACCTGGGAAATGATAATGCATCATTTTTTATATGAAACTATTTGAAATGGCTAGACATTGTGAGAAGTTAAAACCATAAAAAGAAAATAATTAATTAGTTAGTTAATGTTAAATATTCCATATTCCAATTTTAATATCATTAATAGTTTATTAATTTTCTAGTAATGTCTCTAGGTTTATGACTTCATTAGGATCTCCATAATGATGTTCAAATATAAATTCCAAAAAATTGATACATAGTGGTGGTTGATGACAACCAAAATTGGAGAAGAAAAGTTAGATAGTTTCTATGAAAGATAATACAAAAGTATGAGGATCCATATAAGATTCATAAATATGATTTTTTTGAAGGATTTTGAGATATAATTCATTTAGATACATGCTAGGAAGTAGAACCGATATTCCTAGGTTGTGATGATGTTTCATGATGCAGCAAGGTTGTTGTGGTTCATATTGCTCAAGGATCTCAATAAGTCATCAGTGTCATGGGATAATTTCTTGTCAACTGTCGATGAAGTGTTCCATTGTATTACCATGATGGATTCCAGTATGTAAGGGATTCCTACGATTTTATAGAGTAAATCCACTATGTGAGATTTTGGGATCTATTTTAGGACCCTTCTGTGAGATGCTTCAGATCTACTGGTAGATGATGAGGACATGGAGAGAAATTTAGAGGAGTCTTTGCCACCATGGATCCGTATCTAGGTCACCCAATTTATTTTGATTATTTTTCTAGATGTGATTGAAAGATTATATGTTTTTTTATAGGGCACTGTATAAACCGATTCATCACGAGAGTAGAGTTATATGGACTGCACATGAAGAAAAGAAATTGTTTAGGGTTTCTAATTGTCATGATATAAGAATTTTATTAATTGTTGGGTAGGAAAAAACATGCATCAACTAATTTTTCTAGTGTTGAAATATCATAGATCAATTCTTAGGATTAATATTCATTTTTTATACCAATTTCATCATTGGTTATAGTACCTGACCTTTCAGAACAATCGACATGTGGGAGTTTTTCCACCATAGGTTCCCATATTGAGGTCATTTTTTCCTAGGAGAGATTAATAATTAATAACAATGTCTTGAGATTCCCTTCATCCTCATATATAATATAAAATCCATGGAGGTGGTCTTCCATAGGGTTAGAGAGGTAATGGAGAATGTTGGTGTTAGGATCAATCTTTAGAGGTTCCAGTGCTAGGAAAACAGTTGTCATTCAAGGTTCCATATTCTTGTTTTGTACATTTTTATATTATTAATATGATTATAGAGAAAAACAATTATATAAAAAACCTTCTTCCTTGCATTTCGACATGAGAAAAAAAAGATAACAGTTCACGTTTCATTTACTACACTAATTAGAGTTTGAGATAACATTTACAAAGTATGTAGAGACTATGAGCAAATGATAGGGAAAAAAACACAGAGGGAGATTTAAGATGATTATAAATGAATAGATATGAAATAATCCTCATCATTTACTAGTTGTATTTAGTGTAGGATATCATGGATTTATTTTGATGGTTGGTTGCGTTTTATGACGCTGATGGAGTGCCAGTAGTGACTTTTAACAAGCAAGAACCACAAATGGGTCATAGGAATGTTTTTTCCATGCCATATATGATAGATTATTTGATGACGAGACTATTGGAGGTTCAATAGTTAATGATTAACTACATTTTAGAGGTGTACCATAATGTCTTTATATATGAGGTTGTAATGTTACACACTCAATGGGAGATAAATTATGGGATCTAACTATAAAACATTGTGTCTTGTATGTTGATATATCAATATAGGATGGAACCTTATGATTTTTTATGATCTATGAGTGGTTCTTGATGATCATTTTTAGTACGGTTTTCTATCTACGTTTATCACATTTTTGTGTACCCTTTTCTTTTTTGTGAAGAAGGATTAAGATATCTTTTGGATTTGATTCAATTATAATTTCTTGAACTAAGAGATATTGATGAAATGCTATCTTATATAGTGGAATGATTAATTATTTGATCATATGAAGAGATAAAGTTGTTACGTTGAGATCGTTGGATGGTTAGGATATCATCAAATGCGGTTGAAGGAAGAGGATATCCTGGAGACTGCATTCAGTTGTATTCATGGGAATTACATGTTCATTGTGATTCTGTTCAGTGTGATGAATGATCCATCCATGAAAATATGGTTAATGAATGAAGAGTTCTGATATTTCGTGGATATGTTCATAGTGGTTTTCAACAATAAAATTCTTATGAAATCAATATATTAGTAAGACCAAGAAGAGAATAAATGTACCATTTTAGGTGTTCATTGTATTTACTAGCCATTCAGGATGTTAATGGAGTGTTGGTTTTGGACTCGTGATGATTTTTTAATGTAGAATGTGGTATCTATGTAGGATGTAGTTGTGTATCCTACAACTATAGATGAGTTTGTTTATTGATCAACTCCAAAGATAGTGGTAGAGGTGGTGAGTTACATTGGTCTAGCATGTTATTACATGTGTTTCATAGCTAATTTATCATATATTACAACTCCTATTAATTTCTTGACCTATAAGGATTATTAATTATTGTGGAATGAATAGTTTTAGGTAGTTTTTGTGATATTGTAGGAGAATTTGGTCAGTGATCCAGTATTTTTCATTTAGGTAGATTTTAGTTTGATTTTTTTATGATGCTTCTCCTCATTTTTCAGTATGTGTTTTGATGAATAATAGATTGGTTTTTTATGGGTCTTGGAATTTATGTCCCCCTGGGTATAACTATTCCAAAAAATATATTGAGTTGGTGAGGGTTGATTTTTATTTGATGTTGTGGTGAAATTATGTTTTCATTGATAATTATATGGGATTTACTAATCATAAGAGCCTGGGGTATGTCCTATATTAGTAATAAATAAACATGAATTAGTTTATTTGGGTTGAGTTCCTATAGTAATATAACATAGATAAATATTATATTTCAGGGAAGGAAATTTTTTTCACAGTTCTGCTCAGATAGAAGTAATATATTTAGGTCTTCTGTGAATATGGATATTCCAAGAAACTGATGGATGAACACTCATTGATGAATCTGGATATCGTAGTTGATGGAAATATATGTGGAGTTTTCTAGATGACGTTGATGTTATCATTAGTATATCATATAGAGGAGTCCTATATTGGGGATTTAAAGGTTTATGTAATGAGAGACTGGGGTTTTTTTTGGAGATTCCTATGATAGTTGGTCTGAGGAAAGAAAACATCAAGTATTGTTTCAAGTATGGATTTTCATTCATTTAGAGATTCATTATATGAATATCAGAGAGTTCTATAGATCAATTCTGGTGGTACATCCCAACATGAAAGATATGTACAGAGCATTTATAGGTATGTTTTGGTGGCTATGGTTGACGTGTATATCTGTAAAGTTTTATCCTCTATGTTTGGTCTTTTATAAAGTGATGGCTATGTACCAAGCTCCCAACAGTTTTTTTTAGTCTTTAGATGTTCCCAGTGGAAATGGGAGGAAATATCATTAGACTATGATATCATTTTACCACAAGTGCGGGGAGTATATGATGATATATGGTTGATAGTGGATCATTGGATGAAATTATACAACTTTATATTCATTACAAGGTCGATCTGAATAGTTTTTTTGTCGAGGAAGAACCATAAAGTGGTTGTATTTTTCCATTGGGACCCAAGGATGATCAAATATAATTAGGATCATTGTTTTAACTATAGGGTTTGGAGAGTTCGTCAACATCATTTCACCTCTTAGTTATTTGTTACAAATTGTTTTCATCAGTATAGAGATTGTAAGACATAGTGGACCATCAAGACTCTTGAAGTCTTGTTTCACTCTTGTGCCTTGAATTTTGGATATCAATGGATTAGGCACAATCTTTTGTTCGAGTTTATGTAAAAATAATAATTTATACTCCACTATTATTATGTGACTATTTTATTTTTTTATGGATATGAAATCATTTATATATTTTGTTGGATGACTGATAGTGAGGTTGTAATTATCACACTGAAACTCGTACAAAATAAAATATTGTTGGCATTGCTAAATCATTAATGGATGAAGGTACCATATGATCGTCAAAAGTCTTATTTAGATTATATTGGGATACCCAGGGACATTGACATTAGTTATCACAAGTTTCTCAAGGACACTCTTCATATTGGATAGTTATGGATTGTTCATGTGAGTAAGTATTCTACCTTATTTGTTGGTACTTTCAAGGAATTAGCACATGTTGGGGCCAAGGAATATCAGAAATTGCAGCCCCTATAGATGATCTGGATACATAGTGTTTTTCATGTATTGATGATCTATCATTATGTATATAATTCCTCTCATCTCAACATTTTGGGTGAGTTTGATACTGATGATATTGCAACTTTAAAGAGGATCTTGGAGAGATCAAGGAACTCTAGATAAAGTTGTTGTGGGGGTGTGTAATTCCATTAGATCCTATAATGTGGTGACACAGTGACATGAATAAGATTACATTGGAATATGAGTAATAGATGTGAACTCAATACCCCAATATATAAATGTTTATCTCATCTCATATAATGCTTTTCATTTTTTTGTGGGCCTTTATTTAATATATGATGGTTATGTCTTTTTCTTGTTTGTTCCATTACATGAATTTGATTGTTATGTCCACCTAGACAGTTTTTAGAAGATATATTTTATTTTTCTATGTTCTTGTGATGTTTTCCTTATGAGTTGGTAATGATCCTTCTATGCTGAGATCCTTTTAATGTATCTTGATTAGTGGATATTTGGACAAAACCTATTCATTCAATATCTAGGGTTGGATTCAGATTCTTAAGGAAGAGAAATTTTTGACATGTATGTAATATAAGGAAATAGATCCATATAATTTTATTAATTTCCTATTTCCAATGATTTTGGTTCCTAGATGAGGATTGGAGTGAGTCTAGAGGGGTTTAATATGCAAAAAGTTGTATGAAGCGAGAATGAACAATGTGTAAGGGTTTCATGTATTTCATTCTTATTTAATATATTTTTGTGGATTATACATGGAGTTTTATATAATGTCTAACAATTTTGGCTTACATTCTTGAAGGTGATAAGATTTTTGGTGAGATATGAAATAAAATATTTACTTGACGACAAAGGATTTCACGTTATGAAAATGCCTTGTGAAGCGCAGCTATGATTGTTCAAAAAAATCAATTTTTGCTCAATCCATAAAACTCTACCAAATTCAGGTGATTCGATAACCCTCCCTTCTAATTAATATAAATTCCCTCGATAGGGATCAATTAATGGTTTCTCATCATTGATATGTAATGATCTGGGGTTGCTATTATCTTTTGGTTAATTGATCTGGTTCTTCCTATTTCATCATTCCATGTGAAATTGGATCATATTAAGGATTCAAATTGTGTTTTTATTGGTTTTATATTGGCGTGGTTGTGTTGCGGAGTCCATTAAGAGTTATAGATTATTATGAGCTAAGTGATTAGGATATGTGTAGTTGGTCCATTCTTCTATAATGAATGCCGAATCCATTGATTTATGGGATTCGTTTCCTCTCTATTTTTTAACATGAAATCAAAAGCATTATCAGGGTTTATATCTATTCATTGAAATATCACAGAATTAATAATTTTTGACCTTTATAAAAAAATGATTTGGATAGTTATTGCATGTTTGTGTTGTTTTTTTAGAGAGTGATAATGGATTGCATCTTGATTTTATAGATAGTGTGATATATATGCTATTCTTTTTTTTGGAATTTTCACATTCTTGGAGTTACATGATAAAATTTTAAAGAATTATAATTCGAGAATAAATTGATAATTAATTATCTTAAATATTATTAATGATGATATATGTTCAAAATGATGATTGATGTAATTTGATTATGACCTTATTTATTATATGATCATGATTAATTAAATATGATCTTCTATGATGAATGGAATTGTTAAAAAATTCTCATAAAGATTACACTCATTGTTTATAAAAATAAAAATAAATTCTAATGGTGATTAAAAATTCTCAATATTTAATGAAATTTTTTTTAATGATAAGTGAAGGTTTAGATTTTGATAGCTTAATGACTTATGTTTCCTATAATTGTAACCTATTGGTTATGAATCTATTAATTCAATATGGAATACGAATAGACTCTTTGATGAAGGTAATTTGGGCCTATGCATATCATTTATTCTTATGAAGGCTGATCTTCTATCAGCATGGTGTTATCTTCTCTATGAATTGTGATATGGTGCAGAGAGTCTCAGATGTGTTATGATCTTAGGATAGATGGTGTGGCAGGGTAGGGAGGCCAAGATGATGTTGGATTATATGAAACATGTGATATAGAGATTCATTAGGATATCCATGTGGGTGTAGTGGATGAAACCATAGATGTTGAAATGTGTCAAAGATAGGCATACACATTGATATGGTGCTAATATATGGGTTTATCACTTATAAATTTATTTAGTGACTCGTCCATGAGTTGTTTCATTTATCTGCATTACTTTCCCCATTGCATGAGGTAGCATGATGTTATTATTTTCACATTTCATATTGATTCTAACGTAAGATGTTTTTATAAGAGCACCTAATTTATGGAATTATGATAATTATGAATTAAATAATTCTGTATTGATGGGTTTGGTGTTGATTGAATGAATGTGATAAAATATGTTAATCTTGATAAACCATGTACTTAGTTTGGATCATACCTAGAGGGAATGGAATGCACACGGTTGATTAATGTAATATAATTTGTAATAATCCTAATCGAAAATTTCATTGTTAAAATATAAATTAACTAACAGAAAATGTTATAATAAATGAAGTAATTAATTTATCTATATAAAATTCTTGCGTTGTTATTAGATATCCGATAGTAGAAATTACAACCGCGAGTGTAAGAATCATTAGCTATAGTTGAGTCCCAGAGATGTTTATTTCTATGTTGTGGATTTGAGCAATATTATATCCAATATAATATGTGACTTAATAACTTACGTCACCCATTTAGTTAAGGGAAACTGACACAATGTGGACGCTAGGAGGGTGTTTTCACCAACATCTTAGTGGGAGGATGGAAGGCTGACTACATGATCTTTCCCCACTCTCTTCTTTATGTAATTAATTTTTCATGTTTTCACTATAGCAAGGATTCCAATATATGTGTGTCGTAGTAGGTGATAGATTGTTGTTATTTCGTAGAAATATTCATTAGATATAGTATCCATATGATTATTGTAGGTATCATCAGTAATGTTTGTGATGGCTTTAGGTACATAGTCCATGTATATATTATAGTGGCTTGAGGTATAATACCTGATATATGATTCATGTCGTACGGGCAATGGGGGCTCATAGAAACTACTCAGTGAAAGTAAATGAGTATGGGATGATGTGATGATTTGATGGATGAGGTGAATTTATTGGTTCCATTCCCATGTATCTTTGGGGTGTCTCATTATAGGGTTTTATGGATCGGGATGTGTTATGTTGTAGAAGAGTACCACACTAGTTGAGAAATGTGAGTGAATTTACATTGAAGATTCATTAACATATTAAATTCTCTCTTATATGTGATACTTTTTTATTTCTATCCGAGGATAGGCTATGAAATTATTATTCTAGTTTATGTGATGAGTTAGTTTCCCTATTATTCATTTTTCATCGGTATGCATTATTAATCATTTTTACAAGAGGCTCTAGTAAGGATCCTACTAAGTATACTATAATTATCACCCATTTAATTTATAAACTTTAATTCTGGTAAATATGATAATTTTGGGGATCATGAAGGTTATTACTATATCATGGATTTGCAGAAGTTGTTGGGGCTTCGTGGTCACTACTATCATTACATTTGAGAACTTATATTATTTTCCTTTTAGTTGTTATTGTACAATATGAAATTTATTTTTTTCGTATTGGATTTCAATATATATATATATATTCTTGATAATGTATTTATTTCTATATATGTATTATACCTAATATATGTATGTTCTATTAAAGGGTAATTCCACTCATATTCATATTTTTTATAACCTTAGTGCTAGTCACCATTTCGGGGCCAACAGGAGGAGTGACATAGGATTTTACCATATCTCATCTGTTTATTATATCACACGAGGTGTACACATTTGTTGGAAAAGGGAGTCACTATATAATATTTGGATAATTATGAATCATTGGGAATTAGACTCTGATATATTAAATAATAATGTCTGCAGAAGTAAGATGGATGCATTTTTGATTGAGTCACTAAAGACAGGTTGGAGGAAAAATATATAGCTTTTATTTTGATTGGTTTATAGAAGAATAATTGGGGTTCATTGGTCATGACTATTTTTTAAGGGTCAGAAATTCAACGTTGTGTCATGCTACATGTAAATAGTCTCATAGGATTCATTTAGAGACTTGTTTTGATTACAGTTTCTTTCCTCAAATATGATGGTTGTGATTCCTATAGAACTATATACCATTCGAAAGATGAGTTCCTAAATTTGAGTGTACAAGATCTAATTTAGGTCCCTCTTGTGACATGATTCAGAACTATTTCTATATGAGGAGTCTAGGGAGAGAAATTTTGTGCATGATTATTTTCAACAGATCTTGTTCTAGGTCACACTGTTAATGTTATCAACTTATAATGAGGTGATTTAATAAGAAGGGTTTTTTGAGAGGATTCTATCCTAAACCATATCATCATTTGAGAAGAGTTCTCATGTGTCTTCATAAATTATTTCATTGGTTTGGGGTTTCATCTTCCCTCGATAGATGATATTTCAGTCTATAATAAGTATGTACCAACCCTCGTTATCTCATTTCTACAAGTGGTGTCACTCAATGTCCTATTCCAATTGATCGTACATGTTTTTTTCTACGGATATTGAGGTCATCATTAGATTTAGTTCCCATAATTTCTATTTAGATAGATTGCAACATGATTTCATCTTTAGAATCCTTCATTTCTACAGTCTCAGTCATAGAACTAGTACAATGTTATTCCAACATGGGATTATTATATTTGATATGGGAATGGAAGAGGAAATTCCTAAGATGATACACATCCTTATTGGGAAGAGAAAGGATGCGGAGGATGTTGTTATCAAGGTCATAAAAGTCATTGAGTAGGTCATTTTAATCATTATTCTTTAGAAATTTCAATTATGGATGTAATAGATATCATTCGAGTTACTATTTATTTTCATCAACATGGGTGCATTATTTTTTTCATTTAATAACTATGAAATCATTCATATCACATACAATGAACTATTATTTGGTACTTGATGTTGAGAGTGTTGTAGTTTTATTATCATTAATTATTCATGTTTGAGGTTGAACTGCCTCATATGAAGTATGAAGTGACTATAAATTAGTTATAGGAAATAACTAATCTTGGGTAGAAAACTTATGTTTATGAATACAACCATGTGAGATCATCATTTTAATTGAATTCCTATATTTACGGAAATCTATCATAGATTACATCGAGAAACATGTTTCCTTATTTGATTCATATGGAGGGTCAATAATGTTTTTTTTTCTCAAGAGATACGCTTAGCTAGTTTAGTGGAATGTTCAATTTTTAGTCTTCCTTGCTGAATAAGATGATGTAATGACTAGTAGAGGTTCAATAGTTGGTGTTTCTCTGGGATGTGGATGAGTTCCCTTATTTCATTCCAAAGAAAGTTTTATTATTTCCCCCATTATATGAGGTAGTGATTTGGATAGAGAGAAAACCATGAATATATCCACTCTAAATTCCTTTCTATAGGATGATATGTTATTTTTTACGATAGTTGTCGGTATTAGTTACTGATCTATTTCTGGAGGTTTTGTTCAACCTATTGTGTCGCCATCGAGTTCACTAGTTTTGTTCCTGATTAATCTTTTTGTATGTTTGATTATTTTTATTGATTATCTTCACATGAACTCAGTGATAGTAATGAACAAATATCATTTTCCCTATATTGATGATTTATTCAATCAGCTTAATGGAAGATGCTGGTTCTGAAACATTAATCTATGGAATGGATATCATTAGATGTGGGTGAGTAATGATCATATTCTAAAGATAGTATTTTATTATCTTCATGGGCCTTATAATTTCATTTTTATGTAATTTTGTGTAAAAAAATATCTCGTTGTGTTCATGGGTTAGCCACACATTGTTTTTAATGAATTTCATGATATATTCATTGTGATTTTTATCGATGATGTAATATGTACTATTGGGATGATGGGGAGCTTGAAGATCATATTTATCTCATATTTGGAGTTCTATATAATTAGGATATTTTTGGGAAGCTATTGAAATTTGTGTTCTGATTTCATGATGTTTATTTCATGGGGAATATAGTATCACATGGATGATTATTTTTGTAAACATCAACAATATGGGTGGTGTATTCATAGAACCCCCCCCCCCCCATGATGGTATAATTTGTGATGAATTTAAATGGTATTACATGATATTGTAGGTGGGTTATTGTTGACATATATCACTTTTACACTCATCAGATATCCATTTCGTTGAAGGATCACACATACTTTTGTAACGAGATGTTTATGTATGATTTATTGTACTTGAAGGAGAGGTTTATAATGGATTCAATATTATTTTCCCAATATAGGGATTTCATCTTGATCTATTATGTGTTTATTTTCACCATGGGATGGTTGTGTTCTAATGTACTGTATATTGGTTGTTTCTGAAGGGTCTCACAAGTTACATACCCATCTGTGTAATTACTCCACCCATGATCTCGAGTGGGTGTCATTTGTGTTTGTCTTGATGTTGTGGAAACGTTACTTCATCATTATGAATTTTATGACATTTATCAATCATAATATCCTATGGTGCATTATCTCCTAGTGTAACAAGAACATGAAAACTATAAGGTGGGTGGAATTCATGTTGGATTATTATTTTAATATCTTATATACTTAAATAAAGTTATTTTTTGCTAAAGATGCACTGGGTAGGAAGTATTGTAGTGATACAGTGTGTAAATATGGAGATTCATGGAGAGTATTGGAAGAATATTCGGTAATGAATCTTGGCATGGGATGGGTTAGAGTAAAATTTTGTATTTTACAGAAGAAATTATTGAAAAACCAAATGATTTAGGAGGAGGAGTCCAATATGGGGGATTCTAAGGTGGAATTTTGGATGGACCAAGTTTTTTGGGTTATTATACTAACGGTTGGTCTCAGGATAAAAAACAACAAGAATTGTTCCATGATATTTTTTCCACCACTTAAGTGGCATCTGAGAGGGTTGTAAGTGGTTTACATAGATCAAATTTTGTGGTGCATCTAGTAATGAAAAAGATGTATTAAGATCATTGTGGTTAGTTTTTTTGGTCTAGGGAGAAATGTTTAACTGACTAGTTTATTTCATAGTATTATTTCCACCAGATGGAGAAGGTCAATCACTTTGTTCCTATTGAATTTTTTGATCCACTATATGTTCCCATGTAGATGTGGGAGTAAATTCATATGAACATTGTTTCCAGTTTTCATCAAGATCAAAAAGGATATGATTATATAATTCATAGTGGATTTCTATATGAAATAAATCATCATATAGTGATAAACGATTCGAGCATAGTGTATTTTTTATTAATGTATTATTTATATGAGGTTGTGAGAATCTAAAGTGTCCCATGGAACATCATCTATGATTAGGATCCTCATTTTTACTCTATGGAGTAGAGATGCATCTTTTATTTTTTTATCTCAATTTTTCATTATCTCTACATTCAATCTATGAAGGGTTGATTAGATGGATCTATCCATCCAGAATCTTGAATACATATTGTTTTATTTTTTACTTTTTTGAGGATTTTGGATTAGGAACATTACTTGTTTTTTGGGTTCTCATAAAACAATATTTTACAATCCAAAAATGGCATGTCACCATTTTTTTTACAGTAGACCATTCCATTCTCCATTGAAATATATTGGGGTCAAAGAGGGAAAAATTCACGTTAGAACAGGTACATAATATGAAATATATGGTTTAGGTATTTCTTGAGAGGATTAACGAAGTAATAGAACATAAATAATTATATGTTGACTATAAGAGTATATATCTAGAGTTCCACAATAGAGATCATAGGTTCTTTAAAGTGACTCATAATCATGGTTAATGATAGTATATTCATGGGAGTAGGCATTCACCCCTATTTTTTGGGTTTTCTAAACTTTTTCATGGGATGGATTCATGGTGTTTCCAATTGAACACCCATATAGGTTATATAGATAGAATATGAATTTCATATGTTTCAGCACAATAGCACCATATTGATGACACTCATGTCATCTATTTGGAATATATTCATGTTGAGGAGGATAATACCTTTGAGATACTACTTGTGGAGATCATGGGCTGGAAGGATAAGGTGTTTCATGGTCAGGTTACTACCTTGGAATGTGTGTTTTGGAGGAACGATGGAATGGAGTAGAGTACCTAGGATTATCAGTCATTAATGTGAACTAAATAACATATATTTTGTTTAGTTTATCATTTCATTTATTTTCAATTTTTTTTGTTTTTTTGAACCTTTTCAATTTTGTGATATAGTTTTTTTATTTGTGTTTACTGTGGACCTACTCTCCATTCAGCGGTATCTTCCTCAGGATAGTTATTCATTTCTGGTTGTTGTTGTTTTTTTGTTTTTTCTCTCTATTACAATAATAATTTTGTTGAGCTCCTCAGATAGAATGATCCTTGATTAGTATATCATAGAGTGGTTGTTCAAATGATCCATTCATTTTCTCTCTGGGATTGGTATTGGATTCTTGAGAATGGGAGTTTTTTAAAGGTATTTCTGGTAAGGTCCTAGATACATCAATCATGATCCATAAACACTATTTACTACCCATAGAGCATGAAAGATCATATATGGGGTATAGTGGAGTATGGATAATAAAATATGAAATTATATTAATCATATAGTATAATTATGGTTTTATGGAATAAGTGTGGTTTACAGTGTAAGTTGGATGCATTTTTTTGTGCGGCCTTTGGAATTTATGTCACAAAATAATTTTTTAGGAAATAAATCATTTTTTCATTGAAATACTATAGGTGAGGTGTTTTTTAATGATCATAAAATTCAGACACATTTATATCAAAATTAGAAGATTCACCACCTAAATGACCACTAGGAAATAAATTTTATAAACTAAAACACCCTTAACTCTCCCAATACATATTAATATTTCATCAAATACACTTGGAAACTAGGATTTTCTTTTCTAGATTATCATGATCCCTTTTATGGGGATTGATTCTCATATTCTATTGTTGGATAATTAATGAATCACTGATAGTTATATCTTTTTCTCCTTAGGTTCTATGATTTTATTCCTCTTATTTTATATCCATGGGATGTACATTCATATATTTTATCTAAAGGAGTTCTATTGTTTATTGAATTGATATGGCATTTCATCCTTGGAGGTAGGCAGTCTTATTAAAATAGATGTGATTAGGACGAACAACATTGGTCAATTCTCATGTTATTAATATAGATGAATTTTTTGAATGGGATTTTTTGATTCACATTTATATAAATGAAATCATTATATTATAATGTTTTAACCCTTTGAATGGAAATGGAATTGTCCTTATAAATATGAACCTGAAATATAATGATTTGGTTTATGTATAGTGATATCATGGTATTTCATTCTACCATTATAGTTGGTTGCCAATAGAATTTAGAAATAGTGAGATATATATTATTTTCATTCATATCATACAATTAATCTTGGTATATCATTTCAAAATTTCTAAAAAATGTATTAAACCTAAATCTAGAATTAGTTGACTGATTATCTTAATAATTAAAGAATATGAATGTTTAAAATTAGGTGTTTATATTAATTTTATAATGACCAAATTAATTGTGTTATGCCTTTTTAATTGAATGTTTTCTTACATGCGTTAAATTAATTGAAATATAATGTGTATAACTTCAATAATTATTGATTAAAATTATATAAATTTTATATTAAATTAAAATTGTACTTCTCCAGGTTTTTGGAAAATATAATTAATACTATGATGCTATTAAATTTTTCATATCTTGTTATAGCCTAATGACATAGGATTCCAATATTTTGAACCTATGAATAATTAATAAATTATTTATATATTGAATACATATTAGTTGTTTGTTAAAGGTAAATATTTTTATCCATGAGTGTCCATTTATTATAAAGGTTGAATGCCATGCCTTCGGAGTTCTGAGATTCAGTCCATATGTGAGGGAATAATTCCTTTTTTAGTTCCATTTTTATGTTTATTATTATTTTCAACATGCTTCCATATAATGTTCTCTTGGTGTGGTAATTACTATGTGATTACATATAATCCTATCATGGATAATGAGATATGGTCAGGGAGGCCGCAATTATGGGGTAGTAGTTGATTCTTTTGATGGAAATATACATCTGAATGCCAACGAGCTTGTACCCTAGTGGTACAAGCTCCTTCTTGGCATCCAAATGACCCGGGATCAAATTCGGGAAGGGGTGAATTTCCAGGTACTGTAGCAGTATTGTAGAAGTCATGGAACTGTAGCAGCGGTGACACTGTAGCGGCGGAGGGACTGTAGCGGTGGTGGTTACTATAGCAGGTACTGCAGCAGCGTGGGTACTATAGCAGTACTGTTCACCGAGGGGTCCTTTGGGCCAAAAATGGGCTTTCAAACCTGGTATTCAGGCCACTTGGCCTTGGGACTTTGGGCTATGTAATGGGTCACCCTCTACCCAATCTAAAGAGGTCTTTGCTTTAAATAATAAATTGAGGCTTCGACCATAACCTTAAAAAAATAAATAAAAATATACATCCAGATATTTTTCTAGGAGTTAGGGATGGAACTGGAGATTATTGATGGTGTTAAACATAGGTGTACCCATTGAAGTCAAAAAGTAGATTCATATTTGATATTAATATATTTAATGGATGAGGTTTAGGATTATTTTTTTCCATCATATCCTTCCCCAACACTTAAGGTAGTTAGATGTTTTTGGTTTCATGATTCATATAGGATGTATCCTATGATGGTTTTCCAAGAGTGGTTGGATTATAATATGACATTAATAATGAATAGAATATTACCTAACACATGGGGTCTGTGTTTTTTTATTTAAAATGAGATGATACTCTTGATAAACTATTATGAATGACAGGATTATTCTTAAAAGAAATATACTTTACTATGGTCATTCATGTCATGTAATTTCGAATAATTTTGAAGATTAATTAATGTATAATGAATTTATTAATGAATGGAACTAGTAAAAAGTAATGAAGTTGTTTAATTTAGATATTTTAAAATATTTATTTCTTAAAAGATATATAGTCATAGTAGTGGTAGATGGTAGCCCATGTGATATTAACTACAACTTATTCTAAGACATTGTTATTCCCATTGAGTGGTTGTGAGATTTATTATGTCATGTATATTCTTTGATTAAACATGCTAACCCACTCATATAGTTTAGCTAAACTGACACACAGTGGACTCTAGGTGGGATTTTTCTTCAACATCCTAGTGGATGGAAGGATGGATGACTACCACCTCTGGCTTCACTCTCTTCACATGGTAAATTCATGTTCTCATATTCACGGTGTTTAGTTTCCCATTTATGTTTGTAGATGGTTGTGATATAATGAGTATATTTCATAAATTTGTATTTATAGAAATATTATCCAATAGATTAATATAGGTATGGCGTGTGTTGGATGTGATGGTATTCGGTACCATGATATTTCGGTGGGATGTGATTGTTTGATGTACAATAGTCGATGCATCATATACATAATATGGTCTGCGGAGGATTCCAAAAACTACCTAGTTTATATATGATGATGTGATATGTGATGATGTGATTATGTGATTCCCAAGACACAAATTTGGTACTAATCTCATGTTTTTATGAGATGGATTACTTTTTGAGAGATATAGATGAGGACATTAGATTTTGGGGAAGAGTAGAAAATCAGTATGGATGTTAAAGTGGGGTTCCATTATGATTTATTATATGATATGACAACTTTTATGATATAATTAATTAAATATATCCCTGGTTGTTTTACGAACATAGTATACCAATTTAGTTGGTGTGATATTTTCACATTTCATCATTGTTATTTATAATACATTATTTATATTTTTTGTGAGTAGCTCTAGGGAGAATCCATCTGATTATATTTTTTTAACACCCAAAAAATATATAAAATATTTTCCTTGATTATATATAAAATGATGGAGATAGATTTGGAGATTAGTAGCTCATGTTTTTTAAGTATTTATTTGGGCTTCATGTTTTTTTCCATCTTTACCTTTTTGGTGCTTATAATTTACTTTTTTGTAGTTTTGGTATAGCATGAAATTTTATTGATTCATAAGGGATTATTTTATATAGTAGAGAATGTCTTTATTTATAAATATATATATTCTATATATTTATAATTTTAATATAGATTATAATTCTTCCCATTGTATTTTTGCATACCCTTGATGTGAGTCACCAAACCTGGGCTAACATAAGGCGGGACATGGGCAGTCAACATCTCCCTTCTCTCCTTACCGGACCAAAATGGGAAATCTTTATGGGGAGGGGGACATGATAAACTATTAACCATAATTAAACCTCATAATTACAAATATTGAATCCAATTTTAAAAATTGAAAACCTATTAGTCGAATAAATAAATTTTAATATAAATTTTCAATATACAATAAAAATGGTTTTATTCAAATTTTTATAAACCAACAAATGACCATATATAAAAATCATGTAAATTTCCGAAAAAATATAATTAAGAATATAATATAAAATTAAATAATTCTTATGTTAGATTAATAATAAATTAAATTTATTATGGAACTTTTATTGAGAATGATATATAGTATTACAAACCAAGTATAGATAATGGTATCTTTACTATTCATTGAACAAATCAGTCTCTTCAAACAATTACAAAATTTAAAAAAATGTGATTTATAATATTTTGAATTCAAAAATGATGTTCATTTCATCAAATAAAATTTCATAATTACGTATAAATTAAATATAATATCTTCCATGGAAAAGAAATAAAAATCATTTTCTAAGGAAATGTTGTAACATCTCACCCTGTAAGCCACTATGAGGTGCTCTGAGATGGTTGTACAAATGAACTCAAGCCTGTCTTCGTGAATGATAGAGGATACCAATTAGTTTCGAAGATATAGGGTATCTTAGTGGGGATGACATTCCCTCATGGTTCAGAGTGTCTCACAATGGTAAATACCACTGATAAGCAATTGAATAAGAATAATAATATTATACCATAACTAATATGTAGAAGATGAATCATAAATAGAGACAAAAATTATGATGCACTTTTTATTTATCTATTGAGAATGGGGTTTATTTGATAGATGGGAAATTTGAATATATAACGTGGTATACTAATATAAAAAACCCAAAGCTTCCCCAACTAGAATCATGAGAACAGGCTCAGTCCTCTGATCCAATATTCCATCCCAATACTCATAATTATACATTGGATGTTGAATGCTTCAAATTATCTATAACTGCATTCATGACATCTTCTCTGGTCTGAGAGAGGCCTATGTTGGGTGTGATAAATAATTATTAATTCACCCAAAATGTTTTGTAGAAAAATAATATCTCTAGATATATAATGTGAAGTATGTAGTTATATATGAAATGTAATGAAATAAATAAATTAAAATTGCCAACGATTCTTCCTCATGGGTAAACGACCGACAAAACCTACATTACAATAATATATAAGTTTCTAAACCATGGTGAACATGTTCAAAAAGCATATATGTGTAATAATTGGACATCATGATACAAGAATCAAGAATGGACATACATCAAGCATGTGATTTAGTATGGGGGATGCATCCATAGAATAACAATTGTTTATTCATAAGATTTTTATAAAATGAATCCATATAATTAATAAATGGAATCATATACCATCCAATTAGATCAATAAAATTAATCCCATTTATATCATTATGATACCAACAGATACCCATCACCACGTATTTTATCTAGGGAAATCCATTAAATGTACCCACATATCACTCTCGGCATCCTTTGAATATGGACCTTTGATCAGAATCCTATTATCACACATAGGGGACTAAGTATAATTCATAGAATGGTTTAACCATAATCCCACCATGCCCATCCATGGTGACTGTACATGAGCACCAATATCTCTCATGGGTAAGTAAGTGATCCTCTAGATGATTCCATCCATTAAATCCCATGGGGAACCAAGTATCACTCCCCGACATTGTTTTTCCCTAATAGGACATTATAATAATGTTTCATGAGTCATTCCAATTAATCCATAAATCAATACCCTAGTATCAACCATGACTGCATGAAGGGAAGGATATGGTTAGCACTAAATCATACTCTAACCCATAATAATTTTTAAAAATAGGTCGATTAATTAAATTATATCTATGAAAGTCATGGAAATAATAAAAAATTCATAAAATAAGGATTTTGATTCCCCTGGATCATTTACCATTTCAATCTATTTATTTCATTGTTAAACAGAAAAAATAAATTGATTTAACAATTTAATGAAAATATGTAATTATCCAATTATGGAAGGGAAGACCCCTGAGGGTGGCTCAAATCAAGGCAAACAACCACCGATGTTGATACACTAATTTCTAGGACTACATTAAGAATAGAATCACATTTAATTTTATTAATCAAATGTCATGGAGGGGACACCTGGTGAGTCTAGAGTGTTGAAAAATGGATCTTGATATAAAGTCAACGGAGTTATTAAGGATACGATCTCGAAAAATAAAATTATGTTCGTACCACCATCATCATATAGTGTTGGACCTTTAATAGATCAATAATGGGAGAAATTGGAAGAAAATACAAAAAAATAGAATGCAGAATATAATTTCACAATAAAATAGAATTGAAGATGTGATAATAAATAAATAATTTATGAAATCTGATTATAGTTCATACCATAGTGGATACAATGCACCCGATGGAGTAAAAAAATAATATTAGATGATGGAAAGTCATTAAATAATATATGAAAGGTAGAGAAGGAGATTCAATAAAGAGAGGGTTGGACATAGAGAAAAAAAAAGGAAAGTGGTTGATGATATTTATAGGTAAAAGGGTAACGTACTCATTCATTATGGGGTAACATGGTTTGGTTTTACAGTTGGCCAAATGTTACACCAACCATGCACCCAACTCTACATAGTGAACCCCCTCGCATGGGATGTGTTCATTGTTGGACCAACTATATGAGAACAATTTGAAATGTATTTTTTTCATTTGATTTTAGAACCTATGTGGATCTCACGGTTTGGGGAAATCATGTGACCTCTTTTTGTTCACCGAGCTCCCTGTATAGTTGATTTGTACTGTTATCCCTAACTAGGGGCTAACCTTGCGACTCCATATTCATCCCCTAATTCATTAGCTACATGCTCCAATCAAGACCTGGACTCTATCAAGAGACTACATAGACCAGTAAGAACATTAACAACATATAAATTATGTTTTGTTCAATTAAAAATTTTCATAACCTCATGGAAAATCTAGTAAATGTCAACCACATCCACCATAAAAATTCTCCTCCCCATGTTAACTTTTGGGTGTGGTAGAGCATCATCTACGATTAATTTCTTACACTGAGCATGTTATCCAATATATCACTCTTAGTACTTGTCATATACACATATGTGCAACAATATGAAATGGATTATAGTAATTGACCTACCTCGGAGATCCTTCATCCTCTGATCAATGATACATACCAGATACTTCTCAAAAGACAGATCTACCAGTAGTTTAATATCTTTAGGATCAAAAGAATTAGATAGAACAAAATAATAAAGTAAAGGAGGTCATATGTAAATGAATTCATTCATGCAACTATACTTGTGATGTAGAACGCAATGATAGGATTCTAGCATGAATCACTCTATGATATCGAAATGCCCTAAGTGATGAGATCATAGAATTCCTGATCTCTGAATCTGTTTATGAACAAATCTAGGGAAAATATGTAGAAATAAACAATGTCCCACCTTGAACTCTGAGGATCAAGATGATTATTATTATATGAATTATTCATAGATTAAGTTGTGGTAATATTTTTCTAAGTGTGTTGTACATATTCCAAATTCTAATGAACAATATGAACAACAAGTACTACTACCTCAATTGAATCTAACTAGATTGTGGGTAAATTGAATGACCTTTGATAAATTTCCTCAAATGGATAAATAAGAATCATTTAATGACATATATTATTGTGGGATTACTCAAATAGTGGTATATGTTTCTCCTAATAACATCCAAAATCAAGGAATTATTCTTGGAAAATTTTCTCTAGTACCAACAACCTCTACTCTGAGTGCCCATCATTTGGAGGGTGATATGCTTCATTCATGAAGACATATTAACCAATTGTCTTCTTCAACACCCCTATAAAATCATGATGTTAACCAGTAATCCCAATTCAATATGATAGAAGATAGATCACCATGATTTCATACAATCTCCCAGATATAAAGCCTCCCAAGATCATCAATAGGGAAGGTCTCTTGGATAGTTATGAAGTGTGTGACCATTTACAACCTATTGATGATCAGTCATAGTGCATTACATATACAAGGTGATCTAAAAATTCTAATCAATATGTCTATGGAGACATATTCCCATTTTAACTATGGAATGGAAATATCATGTCAAATCCTCATAGGCCTCTAGTGCTCCATCTTCACCTACTGACAGGTGGAACACTTCGTGATAATATATTAAATTAAGCTATTTATTCTCATACACTAATATTAATGATTTATGTATTTCCATATCTTGGTTATCCCAAGGTCTACTTCTCAAATAGAGGTATGAGATTTAAGCATCAACTCTTCTTGTATGTATGATGGTGCTGAAATACATCCATGGAAGTGAAAATAATTTCCTCATTGAGAACACAACTAGGAGGTGGGTCCTCTCCAGAGAAACATTCTCATATGAATATCCAATTCTATAAAAATACAATCTCATCCACACCCATTACAGAAGAGAGTCGTTCACTATTAATTCATCTAAAAATGGTTTCCAATGATATTCTTAAACCTCTAGGAGTTTCTTAAAAAACAACCATAAACATCCACTTATTACTAGACCCATGGATGGAATGTTTATTAGTATTCTAACATAGGGAATCAACTAATGAATTTCTATTTCTAGGAATATAATCATGATCCAATTAAAATGATTTTTAGTACTCAACCCACCTGCGCTACCTGATATTCAAATATGTCAATGTGGAAATGTACTTGAGACGTATTTAATACATGTAGATGAAAATAATTATACTCGAATATATTATCTACAACAACGTAAATGTTTAATGATATATTCTAGATGTACGTCATATTAATGGTAATTCTTCTCATTAGGTCATAGCAAGTGGGACATGTATGATACACCCCGATCTCCCTAATTCATAATTGCTCCACCATGATTATTGAATCATTACAATATATTTTATATCTTAAGAATATATCATAAAGAATAAGGTTCATAGTTGAATTTAGTATTTTCCATAGCTCTTAAGAGGTCATCTCACATGATTTAGACCAAAATAACTTTACAAATATTTTAGTCAATCCTAAGAAAGTTGTTTCATGGTTGGATATTTCCTGGATTAAAAAATTTGCAATATCCAGCTATCTCAAAGTAACTACATTTATCAAATACGTTTTGGGATACACCATAGAAACTGTGGACCTTACCTTATATTGGTAAACATACACTCCAACTTATGAGCTAATATGACTCTAGAAGAGAAACTTATCAATCCAAAAGTGGAATTTTTTGAGATTATAATAAAACTTGTTCCATATTTTTCAATTTATACTATATCACGATGTTTATCATGGTAGTATGAGGTATGATAATATACCAAGAAATCAACCAGAAACACTAAAAAATGAATATATATATAAGTGTGGACGCCTAGATTCAGTATAGCCATATAGTGGATAAATATGTAAGGTTTCATAAAATAACAATGTGGATGTACATGTTATACTTTTTTCTTGAAATATGTACACAATTTGTTGGATGGTATCATATTTTCTTGATAGAAGCACACCATAAAATCAGTCATAATGAAAATCAATACTCCATAGATCATGTAGAAAAGGTCCTCTATAATAGTTAGGGGATGCATGATCTTTAATTAATTCTAGTTCAACTAGCGGTAATCACAAAAAAAACATAGGGTAAATTTTCCTTCATGTAGAAATTGATTGGTCTACCCCAAGGGTTGGTAATGGTTCCCATAGAACATTTATTTTCCATGTATTAAAACTACTTCTTGTATTCCTAGAGAACTATAGGTTACCTCTTATATAGTGGAATCATTATAGTCATGACTCCAAGAACATGGTAAATGTTTCTCTTTCCTCTTTTATAGGAGTTAATCTATTTAAATCTTCAAAGAAGACATCTATGTAATGATACACAATAAGAAAAAATTTCATATGATATGTTACTTGTTCTCTCAAGAAAAGTATACCCATATGGGATTTTACCATTCCAATCCCATGATTTAGGGGTCGATATTGTCTTTCCTAGATTTTCCACAACACATATGATTATATAAGAATCCCTACAGTTATTTAAAAAAACCACTATTGATAAGAATCATCATCATTGTGATAATGATCTATCTATTTCAATTTATGAATGAAATTGATGTCAATCATATAATGGATAATTAAATTATACATGAATGGGGACCCACCGATATTATAATGACCATATCCTTATAAAGATATCATTACATGATATGAATCATAATAAAAAGACATATTACAAGCCATGAATCATAAATTCTAGTGTCTTAGAAAACTAGGTACACAAATATAAAAAAATGGATCTAAATAAATAATTTAATTATTTAGTATTAATAAAGAGTTCATAACATCCATTGAGCTCATATATATTCATAGGATATCCTGGGGATAACATGAACAACTTGATGAGCTAAAAATCCAATTATGGGAATAAACATAAGAATAATGCTTTAGCGCAAGCGTTAGAAGGCATGTCGTAGTTATATAAAAAGGAATGAAACATATGAAATCATAACATATAAAAATTGGATCATATAAATTAGGATTAATAGTAATATTTAAGAAACATAAAACAAAGAATTATCATGATTCATGGCTTATTTAATACAGAAGAACACATGTCATGGTTAACCACCAAGACTGTGGAATAGGGTTGCACGAGCTAAGGCTAACTGCAAAGACAGTTGAACATAACATATCATGAGACTAATGTTTTTCCAATTAATTGAATTTATATCTAGTCACACCCATTGTAACATGTTACTGAAAATTCTTTCCCATAAAAAATCAAACATAATCGATCATACAAAAATATAATGGTTACCTCTGGAAATAAATGGGTTTCATATTAAATTCATTAATCATAAAAATTAGTGTATAATAAAGGTTTCCATTAAGGAACAGAATTAGATAAATAATTGACATTAAATATTTATAATATGAATTTATCATGATATGTGATGTCAATTTGATTTTATATAAAACAAAAAGATAATATAAGAAACTATAGAATTAAAACATTTCTCTGTGGTTTATGGAAAATATCATAGATCATTTAAAATAAAAAAAAGGAATAATGTTTTATATAAAACAATAATTTAAAAAATAATTTAATCAAAATAAAAATATTAGTTTTATAAAAATAATGTTGGATTATAAAATATTATAGGGTGCACATGAAATTGGGTATGAATTCAATAAGTTCATTAATTGGATTTGCTGGTCGAGAAGTATTGAAGAGGGACCACATTAAAACATGTATATCCCAAAAATGAGTGATGATTGAATTTTAATATATAATATTATCAAATGAATATATATTATATATTTTTTAAATAATAACAACAGATTAAATCATGTGTGTAAAAATTATGACAGTGTAACCCAAAAAAATAATACAGGTTCTGGTAGAATCACTTTCTTTATGTTTGATGGTGTCCTTCACATGATCTTAATTTCAGGGATAACAAAATGAAATTTATTAATTAATATTTTAAAAAACTATAATAAATTTAATTTATTTATTGTGACTTTATTATGTTCATTCATGATCTTTTTTTTGGATTTATAGGTTCAATTTCATTGTTTTGGGAGCACTGGTTTCATTGATTTTCATGATTGGTTTACTTATATAATGAAAGGATAAACATGTAAGATTAGAATTGTTGTCCAGAAGAAAAAATTTATTGTTATTAGTGAACATCCATAAAATTACATTTTTATTAAATACATTTGTCAATTTGGAGTAAAGATGAACCATTATATAACACCTTAATGATACCCATTTTTGTTAATTGGTGGTTTTTGATCACATCAAGTACATTTTGATTTATAAAATAATATAATGTGTCTAAAAAATACCAGAAACATAAATTATAAATAATATATATTATATTATGTCTCATCCGTCGACACGGTTTCATGATTATAATTAAAGATGGTAATAGATATTGAAAACTCTTCTTCCTTGAATGTTATAAATTAACACATCTCAGATGTTGTTTTCATTTCTATTAAAAAGGGAGGATAAAGGAGAGATGATAATGAGTTATTCCATTATCATAATAGTATTATAATACATTTAAGTTAATGGAGTTATCATAAAAATTGTATGAATGGAGGTGACGCAAGAATAAAAGGAATGGAACTTGACAAAAAATAAAATAACTAAAAAAAGGAATTTACATCTTGAATATATAATCCATGAGAACCTTGTTGGGGTATAGGATATGGTATTTTGAAGATAAAAATGAATGATGGACATGTAATAGGGTCGTTAGGAGTTATTTGAGTAGAATTTTATATATGAACTTGGCTTGAGTGGTGTGGGGATAGTAAGTAAAGTGGGGTGGTGTTTATCATGGAAGAGAGGAGGGGTATCCCATTATTTCAATCATTAGTTTAATATTTTTTCTCAATTCTGAAAATATTATTGAATATAGTGACCCAAAATATTAAATAGAGAATTTTAGATCAAACCAATGGCCAATTACATCATCCATGAATCATGCATGATGTAGATATTCATTTATTTATCATTTATGGTAAATTAAAATAATTTAATATTCACAAAAAATACAACAATTTTAAAAAAATCCAAAAACATCACACTAACCATTTTTTAAAGAGTACGATACAAAAATAATGTATGTTACATGAAAATATATTTATAAAGCCTTGAAATTCAATTTTTAATGAAAATAGTAATTTATTTTAAAAATAAATATCTTACAATGGCTCACTTATGGGGATAGAAGCACCAAATTTTACAATGCCCTTCAAAAGATTTAGAAAATCAATTGTTCTCTATCCTCTTTGAAAGAAAATGAAAATAATCTATTCTTTGAAGCTTCCATCTCTAGTCATGTCTGTCACTTATTTGGAAAATATCTTCAGTGGTCCTCATATTAACAAGAATATTTTTCTTGGGATCATCCTGACATTGATCAATGAAGATGAAAATCTTTTTCTCCTATCTCCTCCCCTGGACCATGAAATCAAAGCCACGGTCTTCAGTATGAATCCGGACAGTGCCCCTGGTCTTGATGGCTTCAATAATGGTTTTTTTAACATCACTGGTAGGTTTTCCACACTAATTTCTATAAACATGTTAAACAATTTTTAAGACTTGTTCCCTTACTTAAGGTCTAAACGCTCAATTTATCACCCTTATCCCAAAGGTGCCCAGTTCCTATGAAATCCATCTATTTAGGCCCATTTATCTAATAAATTCTATTTATAAAATCATTACCAAGCTTCTTGAAAATATGATTTCTTTTCTATGTAAAAAAATTATTTCCTGCAATCAAGTTGGTTTCATCAAAGGTAGATCCATACAAGATTGCATTTGGCTTACATCAGAATGCACCAAATCTTCAAAAAATGTCTCCCAAAGAGGCAACATTTCCATTAAGCTTGATGTTAGAAAGGCCTTTGATACTATTGACTGGACGTTCATTTTCATAGTTCATCAAGATTTTGGCTTCAATGATGTCTTCATTAGTAGGATTCACTCTCTCTTCAACTCTACCTCAATATCAATTCTAGTTAATGTCTCTCCCAAATGTTATTTTAAAGTCCCTAAAGGAGTTCATCAAGTTGATCCTATTTCTTCCATTATTTTTGATATTTCATAAGACTACCTTAGTAGATTTCTTTCCTCTCTTGTTTCTCAAGGTAAACTGAAACCCATCTCAGCTTCCAGGAATCTAACTGTCCCGACCAATATTTTTTAGGCTGATGACATAATTCTTTTCCACAATTGAAGTAAACAGAACATGATTAAACTTAAAAATGCCTTATCCTATTATGAAGAGGCTTCAGGACAATCCATCAGTTGGAACATAAACTTTGTTATCTTTGGGAAATACTTCCCCCTATCCCGAAGAGGTTACATTATAGATAATCATGGCATCAAGGAAGGTACTTTTCTGTTTACTTATCTTGGTGTTCCCATTTTTTCGGGCAGACCGAATGCTATTTATTTTAATACTGTGGTTGATCAAGTGATTAATTAGAGTACTCCTTGGAGATGGAAATCACTGTCCATGGATTGCTGGATTTGCCTTGTGAAATCAACCATTATCTCCATATTGGTTTATTCCCTCATGATCTATATGTGGTCTCTTGGCCTTCTCAAGAAAAGTAATACTTATATTAAAACTTTTTTCTGGACCGGAAGCATCATTGAAAGGAAACTTGTTACCATACCTTGGTCGACCTAATGCACCCCTCTTGAGAAGGGTGGACTTGATATTAAAAATCTCAAGTTTTTCAATGAGGCCCTCCAAGCTAGGATCACTTGGAGACTGATCAGTAACCCATCTGACTCAATTTCGTTCCTTAGAAATAAATTTCTTATGAGGTTAAAAAATGGGAATCTAAACTATGTCCAATATTCTTTTTGGCCCTCTCTATGAATATCGTTTGTCAAAATCATGAATAACTCTAGATAGTTGGTTATCCTAGAATCCACCATTCGTTTTTTGGATGGATAACTGGACTAGATCCTCGCTAATCTCTGTGATTCCTCCTAATAATTCCCCTGATAGAATAAACTGCACTATAAAGGAAGTGTTGAATTCCTGAACCATAGAGCTCCCTGACTCCATCATGCAGGTGGTTGATGGATACCCTTTCTCTAGCAATGATGACTTTCTGGTTTGGGAACCAGCTCAAAATGGTATTCTTGGATCTAAAATTTTTAATAATCATTATTTCTCTGAATCTAAATCTGACTATAATTGTTTAATATTTTTAAGAATCCTTGGATTAAACTTTCCAGGCTTAATCTTATTTGGCGCTTGGTTCATGAGTGTATCCATACTGAGACCTATCTTTAATCTTTTGGCATTCACCACTTTTCCAAATTACATCTCTTTCATCAACACCGATAGGATATCAACCATATCTTTGTATCTTTTTCTAAGGGATTTTCTATGTGGAATTTTATTGTTGACATATTTGATTGCAGATGGCCTCCTTTTGAAAATATCCTCTTTCAGCTAAAGCATTGTGTGGATCCTGAGTTCTCACCACAAATCAAAAACCTCTTCCTATCAGTAGCGTCGGTGCTTCTATACATTTTCTGTTATAATAGAAATGACATTATTCACAATAATCACTCACCCAATCTCATTACAGGTCCCAATAGAATGTTGATTGCTATTAAAGATGATCCCTCGGTCCAAAAAGCAAATTGGGTCAACCTGATCAGTGACTTTGTGATCCTGCGGCGTCTGTAGATTGAAGGCATATTTCCTTATCTAAAACATTTTCCTGAAGTCTTCCAGTATTCCCTACTTCCTAGATGGATCAAGATAAATGTGGATGGGGATTCCAAAGAAAATCCATGATGTGAGGGTTGTGGTTGAATTTTCAGAGACTCCATAAGTCACTGCCATGGCTATTTCTAGGGCACCTGTGGTGTCACTTCCTCCCTTGATGTTGAGATGTTGGCTCTCATCCATACAATCCAATTTGTGAAATATAAAGGATGCAACAATATCTGGATCGAAAGATAATCCACCACCATTTTTCAAGATTTTTGGAATGGGGATGTCCACCTCTTTTGGCCTCCAACTGCGAGTTGGAAGATCTTCCTGAACACACTTTTGGAGATCAGATATATTTCTACTCATGCCTACTATGAAGCTAATACGGTGGCAAATGGTCTTGCCAAAAAGGAGATCAACCAGGAAATTATGTGGTTTGATGAGTTTCCGGATGATCTCCTCCCTCTCCTTACTGAGGATTGTAATAAAATTCCCTCTTTCAGACTTCTGTAATCTTCTCGCATGATTTTAAAAAATTTCATATCGGTCCATGACCAGGACATTACTATTCAAAAAAACATATTTTATAATTATATCTGATTTTCTAACACATTGAAAAATTATCTAAGGACCCTTAAAATTATATTATAATCATTATTCATAAAAATAATTCTTTATTACTACATTTTATGAAAACATATTTTCTTTTAAATAATTAAATTATTCATAAAATTTAAATTAAATATACATGCCTTAAAAAATTCCAAATTTAAAATAACAATTTTTTTAATATTTATCTACTTATACTATGATATAATTTTATAATATTGTCACTCATAAGATAGATAAATATTATTTATACATTAGTTAGTTATGTTACTATTCAATTGGCTTTTTTACTATTTATAAGTATCGCATTTCTATTATAGAGCTCATGTTATTATTTAATTGGTATAAATTCCTTAACTTTTGGAGATAAAATTTATTTGACTCGTTATTCATTTATATGGTATTTATTATTCTCTATAAGTAATATTATGTGTTCATAATATAGTATATAATAATAATAAGTGCATTTCATTGAAAAAACATGGTGTTGTCACATTCTTCCCCCCTAATTTAATTTTTCCCTCGAAATTTCGTTTTACATTCTAAGCTATAAAAAGGTGAGGGTTTATTTCCTTCATTGCCTCCTCCAGTTCCCATGTTTCATCTTCATACATATGGTTCCACCATAGTACTTTTACAAGGTGAGTAGTCTATTTATGTAGAACATTATCTCTATGATCCAAGACCTTCTCTATCTACTCCTCATTTGAATGATCATTCACCAACTGAACATCCTATTAAGATAAGACATGTGAATTATCTCACATGTAATTTTTTAATAGGGATACATGGAAGACATCATGTAATTTAGACATTTCAGATGGATGTTCTGGTTAATAGTCCATATCTCTAACACAATCTAGAATCTCAAAAGGGCCGACGTACCTTGGACATAGATTTTCATTATTCCAAATTTTCACGATCTTCATCCATGGAGATATTTAGAAGAATATCATGTCTAAAACTATGAACTCAATGAATTGTTGATGATTGTCTCCATAACTCTTCTGTCCACTTGGGACTGCCTTGATATGCTGTTGAATGGTCTTCTATACTATTTTTTGACCATTTTAGGACCTAGTAGATTATTCTCACCAACATCATCCCAACATACCAGTGTTTTTTTAACATTTCCCATAAATTGACTCATAATTTTTCATTCAGATGTGGGAGTGGAAACTGTTGTTGTAAGGGAATTTGACCAGTGGAAGATGTCCCATCCTACACTAAAGTCCATAGAACATGATATCAATAGTTTTTTCAGTGTCTAAATCATTCCATCATATTTCTCATCAGTTTTAAGATGATAAGTATTGATTTAGTTCACCTAAGTTCTCAGATCATGTTAAGGACTTTTCTAGAACATAAAAATGAATATTGGATCTAGATCGTATACAATAGATAATATTAATCAACTCAACCTTACCACCTATTTGATATATATCTATAAAAAATGATACAATGTGAATTTATCATGATGTATGACAATGTGAGATATCTTTGTAAGTGATCTATAGTGAACCATATTGAATTATTTACTCTTGATGTCCTTGGGAGTCTATTCATTTCGTTCATGGTGATGTTCTCCCACATCCATCGTGGCATGGGTAGTGTTTGCATCATCACCATAGACTTTTTCCATTCATCCTTAAAATGCTAATATACCTGGCAATTTTATGTATACTCACCAATCTCCTTCATCATATTCTCCCACAAAAAAATTTCATGGTGACCTTGATACATCATTGTGCTCCCTGGGTGAATAAATAATGTTGAGCTATGTGCATCATTTAAATGTTCCTTCGTTATCTATAGATCAGATGGTACACATAATCCTAACTAAATTATTATGACTCCACCCTTATCAATGTTGAACTCAGTGGATTTCCCATTTCTGATAGCATCCACCCTTTTATGAATTACCACATAATTTCTTTGAGCATCATTGATTTTCTTCATGAGGGTTTATTGGGAAATCATTTGAAAAAAATATTGATGATTTTCCACCCAATATTATTCCCATTTCCATCCTCTGAATATATATATGTATATTGGATCGTTTTAAATTTTCATCATTGATAAATTCATTGGATCTTTTAAAATTAGAGTATATGCCACCTTATTTTCTAAACTAGGGTGGTAGTGGATTCAGCAACCATGATACATGGTGAGATCTAACCATATTCACTAGTTCATCTTATTCTCTTTCAGTGAGAATATATATTTTAGACTCTTGTTCTTAGTACATTTCCCATAATTCCCGCAATAGAGATAATGGCGCCATATTTTCAATGCTAGTATCATAGTCGCCAACAACAGATCATGTGTGGGATAGTTTTGCTCATTGATTTACAGATACCTTGAGGAATAGGATATCACATTTTCATTTTCATTAGCACACATACTAATCCCTTATATAAAGAATCACTATAATGCACAATGAGTTCTCCACATGTTTGGAGTGTGATCACTAGTGTAGTGATAAGCCTCTTTTTATGCTCTTTAACGTTTTTGTAAAATTCCCCATTCTAGAAAAACATCACCCACTACTGTTTAATATTGTTCATTAGGTTTGAAAATTGTGAGAAGTTATTCAAAAATTGTCTATAATAGCTGGCTATACCATGAATTTTGTGGATCTCTGTTACATATGTTTCCCTTGTCCACTCATAAATTTCCTTTGTCTTGGAAGGGTCCAAAGATATTCCATGTTTAGTGAAAACATTCCCCAATAATGATACTTCCTACATCAAGAACTCACATTTACTATACATTTCAAAAAAATATCATTTTTCAATGTATTCAACATAGTATTCAAATGGTCCTTAGGTTTCTCCTTTCTCTTGGTGTAAACCAAGATATCATCATTAAAGAGTAAAAAAAATTCAAGGTAATATATAATGACTATATACATTAAATCCAAGAATATCATTAGAGAATTAGTGAGTCTGAATGTCATCACTACAAACTCATAATTTCCATACCTATTTCGAAAGTATGTTTTGGGATTATCTTCCTTCCTCGCCTTTAATTAGTGATATCCTGGAAGAATGACCACATTATAGAAATAATTTTCCACATGTAGGTAATCAAACAAGTCATCTTTCCATGTTTGGGGATAATTTTTCTTTATCATGATTTTATTAGGCTCAAGATAATTAATGTATACATCCATTGATACATCCATCTACATAACAGAGATGGCAGGTGCACACCATAGTCAAGCACTCAGGCATATAAGACCCTTCTCCAGATACTCCTTTAACGGCATCATAAGCTCATCTAGCTCTTCAATGGCCATTTTATATGGTGTCATTGATATAGGTATAGATCTAGGTATCGGTTCAATTGAGAACTCAACTGCTTTATTAGGAGGAAGAGAAGGTAATTTTTAATGGAATACATTAGCATAATCCATCCGAGTGGGAATATCTTTGAGAAGTATCATCTCCCTTGTCTCAGTATTATGTGAAAGATATGATTTCTCAAAAGGAAACATTATCCACACCTGAGATGATGATTCTGATGGAGACTTATCTTATTCCATAAACTTCTTTATAATTGGTTGAAGCTCTGTGATGTTAAGAGTGATATCCCTTTCCTAAAAGTTACTGTTGTACATTTAATAATAAATCAAATACATCACCAAGATAACATTCATCTGCAGTACAAAAAATATGAATATATTTTCATGGAGGTTTAGCCTACAAACATTAACCATGGATGAGTTATAATCCTTGGACACAATATTTTCCGCATTCACTGTTCTCACGAAGATCTAATCCTCCAAAATTTGAGGTGCTGTTTGAATATTTATACTATAATTTCAAAGAAAAAGGATTTCATAGAACCAGAATCAAATATTATGTTCACTATTCATGATTTAATAAATAGGGTACATGTCACCACATTAGTGTCTGACTCCACCTCAGTAGTAGTGATAGAATAATCCCTTCCTTGATTCCTTGGAGGTTATGGTTGATATCCCCTAACAACCCTTAGATTAAAGAAATTGATTACGTAATTACCATTCTCTTTATAGTTGTAACACTGCTCTATAGGCTGAGGGTTGATCTGATCGTTCCATTCTTTTTCCATGTTAGTGGGATTCTTCGTAACCCTTCAGCTATTTTTAACATGGTGTCCCATTCTTTAAAATGTGAAGCCATTCCTTGTTCCCAATAGATAGTTCACAAGAAGCTTCTTCCCAAAATTTTGACATATGAGATGTTCGATCTTTTTTCCATCATGGATGTTATTTTCTAAACCACCCATATTAGATACCATTTTCCACTTTTTGTCTTGATGTCCACAAGATCATTTAGATTCTCTGATCTCTATTCAACATTAAGGGTACAACCGACAATATCCTCATAACTATTGATGTCTCGAATCACCAATACTTTTCATAGACTCATAATTAATATGATAAAGATGTGTTTCACCTTGAATTTGGTGTTCATGACAACGTTAGAGGCATATCGTTCAATTTTTGTGAATTTTTCTTCATACTCCCTGATGGAATCATATACTTTATTCTTTTTATTGAGGAACTGTCATTTCATATTAACATGGACAGTTTTGGGAATTTATTTTTTGAATTTCTTTAAGGAATTCCTCCCAATATTGGGAATAAATTTCTTCCTCATATATCATATAGTTGATTAGATTCCACCATTGATCAGCTTCTCCATCAAAATTATAGACCGCTAATATGAATTTCTCTTCATCTAAGCATTGGATGATAAATAATTTCTTTTTCATTGGAGATTATCCACTATTATAGGATGAGGGATCAGAAGATCCAATATAACATGGGAGGCATTTTCCAAATGAAGGTTTCAATTTAAAATTTCTCATTCCTCTAAGTAGGATGGTGTTCCACGTGAATCATGTTATTATTCATAACATGATCCAGTTGAACAAGTAATAACATAAAAATTTGAGAACTTGTTCCCTTCATATATTTCAAATATTTAAAGAGATTGTCACATTTCCCATCATATTGATAGTTTCAACATGTTCTTATATTTCCATACATTAAATTGGAAAAATATCATACAATTAAAGGGATTTAATATTTAACGAATAATCATAAAAAAGGAAAAATTAAACAAAAAAGATAAAATTTTAAAGGAAAATAATATCCAAACATTTTATTCCTTGGGAATCAATCTAGGCTATACCTGATTTCTTTCCTAACATATATTCATATACATTCATTTTCCCACTATTTATGGTTCCAACTATTATTACAAATTTAAAAAATAATATCCCTTGTGAGTGTAAAACTAGATGTGCATGAAGGCCAATTTTCATGCACCATTTCTCATTCATGTCAATCTCAAAGATTTTTTTGGGTTTTACCCCTATATATATTTGTTCTAGAGCCAAATCAGATTTTTATTATTTATATTGGGATATATTTTCTTGATAAAAAACTTACTCTATACATACCATAATATAGTATGGTATTCAGAAAATTAGTATCATCCCTATGGTTCTTACAAGGTTGCTCCATTACTACTCTCAAAAAATAATTATACCATCCTATAATACCAATAATAACAACCGTATACTTTTACACATATCATCACATGATTTTAGGAATAATAAAAAAATATTACAAGAAATTAATTTAAATGGATACTGTCTTTGAAGAAATTTTACATTAAACTAAAACGAGGAACTAAATAAAAAAATTGATTTATTTCATGTATATAGAGTGGTCCTAACATCCATTGTTCTCAAAATTCTTCATAGGATTACCTAGGGATAACATTAACAATTAAATAATATAAAAATATGACTAAGGGAATAATCATAAGAATAAATATTTGAAACATGGGTTATAAGGCATGACATAATGATATAAAAAGGCATGGAACATAAGGAATAATTGTTGATCCGATAAGGTTTCCTTATGTCTTTTCCATTCCTTCATGTTTTTAAAATCATAAACACTATATCTTATAGATAATTTCTTTTTCCCTTTGTTTTATCTTAATAAGGAAAATATTACATCGTCAAGGAAAATTTATCCTTACCATGTTTTCATTGTACATATATTAGTCTTTGAAAACATGTCTCATATTATTTCTATGTGTAAAATTCAGTGTCATATCTAAAACTTCATAATCATAAAAATACATGGTTTAGAGAAGTCACTTCCAAGATCCGAATTCCGGTTCTGAATTCCTCTGAATTTGATCTCTGATTTTTTATGAATTCAGACTCTGAATTCATGTGAATTAAGACTCTGAATTATTCTGAAATTAGGATCCAAATTATTATGAATTCAGACTCTGAGTTCTCTAAATTCATACTTCAATTTCATAGGAATTAAGACTCTGAACACATAAGAATTCAAACTTCAAATTATAATGAATTCAGACTCTGAGTTCTCTAATTACAGTTTCTAAATTCTAATGAATTCACACTCCATGTTCTCCGAATTGTTGTTATGAATTCTAATGATTTCAGACTCTGAGTTCTATGAATTCAGACTAAAAATTAATATGAATTTAGACTCTGAATTGTTATGAAATAATACTCTGAACTCTATAATTCAAACACCAAATTCTAATTAATTCAGACTCCGAGTTCACTGAATTCAGACTCTGATTTCTTGAAAATTCAGACTCTGAATTTCCATCAATTCAAAATCCGAATTCTCATGAATTCATACTCCAAATTCTTATGAATTCAGAGCCTTAATTCTTCTGAATTCAAGCTCTGAATTATACTGAATTAAGACTCTGAACTCTTCTCAATTAAGACTTCGAATTTCCTTGATATTCAGAATCCAAATTCTATAGAATTCAGATTACCAATTCTTTGGAAAATAGAATCTGAATATCCATGTGTTATAAGACACCAAATGGTTTTTTGGTTATATTCCAAACATTTATTTTTTCATGGACATTGAACAATGGTTATGTTCTAGCAACCATATTTTTCTTAAACTTGCTATAATTTTGAAACGATTTCGTACATTCAGTTTCAAAAAAACAATTTATTAAGTGACACGTGTACTGGTCCCTCTGAAATTCAAGGATAAATATGACCATTGGTGGTGGCATCCAACCGTTGTATAAGTGCTTATAAAAAGGAACTCATTTGAATGAGCTCAATATGTTGATCAATCTAGAGATTACATGTTATTGAAGTGATTTCTAGAGAAAAATACTATCTTGATTTGTGTGTACTGCACATCTTTTTCATAATTGCTTCATATGACTCCAAATGATGTTGAGTACATTTGAAGGATTCCGTGGATAAGAAGAAAGAGGTGCCGACTACATTAAAGGTCGAGGACTGACTTCCTGTGGAAGATAGAGGTGCCGACTACCAGGAAGTTCGAGGGCATGCCAGGATAACATGATAGACTCCGATATTCCTAACGAATGCATACCCTAGTGTGGGTAAGACCGACTTTCTTGAACGTATCAATCAAGGGATGTTTATCCAAGGTTGTTGGATGCCTTTATCTTTTGTTTAAATGATTTCATACTTTTTACTTGTATTGTTTGAAGTTTATTTTCCACTGCATTTTTATTGATAAGGAATATATAATTATATCATACATCCTTGTTTTTGTATACTCTGATTAGTATGATTCTATACGCTTTAAGGTAGACTCGCTGTCCTTATAAACTTATATAAAGATTCATTTTCCGTACCATATTTCGGGAATCATCTATGTCTGTAGAACTATGTGGTCTTGTAAATTTACATTGTTCAACTTTGTTAAACACAGTTTTTCTTATGGTTAAAAATGAATGTTTTTATAACAACATTAAAGGATCTAAAAGAATTTTTAAAGTATACAATTCATCCCCCCTCTTTTATATTGAACAACTACATCATCATTTCGATCCTACAATTGGTATCCGTTGAGGTCTATGAAATAATTATATTAACATATACGTTTTCATGGTCAGTTTTCATTGTTCATATTATATTACTTGCTTAGGAATATTTTTATTGTTCACTAATCATTACTATTAACACAATTGGTGTGGAATTATTTTTTTTATGATTATAGGATTGAATGGTTGTTCCATAGACAATATAAATCCTACTAGACCAGCTCAATTTAATGGGAATGATTATGAATATTATAGAGATCGCATGAAGAATTTTGTTTTTAATACTGTAGTAGACAATTTTGTTATGCTTACTAGAGGATATAAAATCCCTAAAAAGAAACTTAGTACTTTCAACAATCAGGAAAAGCATGAATATCAACAAAATTATATGAAACAAAATACATTTCTTTGTTATATTACCAGGAATATATATTACTAAATTTCTTTTTGTGAATCTACAAATTGTATTTGGAAGAATCATGAGGTAACTCATTTTGGAACTTCTATAGTTATTGAAACCAGAAGAGCTATGCTTAGAACTGGGTATCATGGTTTTTTCTATCCTTATAGGGAACCCATATGTATGGTTCAACAATGATTCATGACAATTATAAATAGTTTACAATCTCTGGGTGAGGAAGGATTAGATGATGAAGCTCCTATGGACAAGATCATAGACATCATTCCTAACGAGTAGGAATCTAAGAGGACAACTAAAGTTGAAAATAGAAATGATTCATATATTTCTCTTGATGAACATTATGGAACTCTTCTTCAACATGAAACCAGAATGAAGAGATATTATGATAATATAAAGAAGAAAAATTGAAATGGATGTTTTGATTTTACAACAACTTCAAATCATATGAATTCCATGACTCTAGAGAGTGTTACTAGGTCAATATCTAAGAAGTTTACTATTCAATCTAAATCTAGTGGAAGTGAATACTTAAAGAATGAACTAGCTAATCTTGCCTGAATGGTGAACAAGATTTTTGGACAAAATATCTTTCAATCTAGATACAAGAAGAAAGAAAGGAAGGATAATAAAGACTCGGAAGTCACTTGTTATTAATGCAATAGAGTATGACATATATGGTCAAATTGTCCAATTCTTAAGAAAAAAGATAGAAAGGAATAGTATTCTGAAAGTAATAGAATGATGTAATAAAAAGATATGGATAATAATATTTTGAAATCCAATGACACATAAAGTTCCATTGGTGGTGACTCTTCACATGAATCCTCTAAGAACGAATCTCCTAGACAAAATAATCTTGGTTTACTAGCGAGACTACCATTTGAATATAATTGGTCAATGGATAAGGTAAACAATTAAAAATCCATCACCAATGTATCGTTAAATGAAAATTATAGTGATAGTAAATACTATGGATCCTCAGATGAATGAAGAAACTTTTTCTGATGATGATAATACTTTTCCAACCTATTAAGATGTTTCTACTTTTGCTAAAATCCTTGAGAATGAGAATTTAAAACTCAAGAAAAAGTTTGATAAAAAATTTCTAGAAATAATAGTATTACTAAAGAAATATCACATATTTCTAATGATCTTGATAAGAAAATTTTTTATTATTAAAGAATTTCAAAATACCTTGTGGAAATTAATTCTGAGACGGATAAACTTTCTATGGATCTTGAAAACGTAATTTATAAGAAAAATATTTTTGAGAATACCTCCAGTTCTAAAAATATTTTTTTGAGGATAAGAACATAGTTATTAAGAGAATTTCGGAAATATTTTCCTTTAGGAAGTGTTTTTCAAACTTTACCTTAGGTTAGGAAAATTTTGATAAGATGTATTCCTAAATTAGACTTATAAGGAATAGTTCTGGTTTTGGTTAAACTAGTTCAATAACAATTTTTAGTAACAACTATTTTGTTCCTCAAAGTGATCCTTTATACACTAAATTCCAGTGTGGTGGAAACTGGGAAAAATGTTGTTCTTTAAATAAAACCCAATCTTTAGGTATTCATAAAGCTTATTTTTTCTTCAATGTTGTGGATACCTATGATTTTTTTTCTAAAATTTTCAGATCCAATAACTTTTGGATTCCGAGGGTCTAACTCTTTTATTTTTAGGGAAATAATGAAAATAACAATAACAATACATGGTAAATGGATAGTGGATTTTTCCGACAAATGATTGGTAACAAAAAATTCTATTAATATATTATCAAGATTAAATGAGGAAAAGTAACTTTCTGAGATAATGCTCAGAAAGAAAATATTTCTATAGGTAATATTGTTCGTCATGGAAAATCATTGAATTCAAATGTTTTATTTGTTAAGGATCTTAAGCATAACCTCATTAGCATATGTCATTTATGTGATGAAGGTTACCTTATCAATTTTAGGAATGATAAGTGTATAGTAAACAATTCTAGGAAGAGTTTATTCTTTCTGACCATAGGCAAGATAATGTATACACACTAAACATAAAAGACCTTATGAGGCAGGATATACCTTGTGTTAGTGCAATGAATCCATATTCATGGTTATGGAATAGAAGGTTAGGTCACTGTAAACTTATAAACCTATGAATATTCTCTATGAAAAGACTAGTTAAGGATCTACTGGATCTTATATTTGATTCTTCAAAAGTTTCTGATCCTTTTAAATATGGAAAGAAACATAAAACATGTTTTAAGTTAGTCGGTGAAGTCTCAACCATTGATGCATTACAGTTAGTGAATATGGATCTTTTTGAAAAAACCCAAACCTGAAACATTGGAGGTAAATATTATGTATTTTTCTTAGTTGATGATTACACTAGATTTATGTGGGTCTATTTTCTAGCAATGAAGTCTGTATATTTTTATAATTTATAATTTTTTGATACAATGTTAAAAATGCGAGAAACCATCCTTTGATTAATATTCATATTGATCCTGGAGGAGAATTAAAAAATTTTGATTTTGAATTTTTTTTCTGATAAGCCATTAATCATAACTTCTAAACACCCAGAACACCTCAACAAAATGCTGTTGTTGAAAGAAGAAATAGAATTATTCCAGAGATAACATGAACCATGTTGAGAGATTATTTTCTAACAAATTTTTATTTCTGATGTGGTAAGTACTACTTGATATACTATAAAACATGTTTTGATTAGACCTTTTCATAATAAAACCCCTTATGTGTTTTGGAATGGTAGAAAACCTAGACTTTCATACTTCAAGGTTTTTTGTTTTAAAGTGTTCATTATGAATACTAAAGTTAATTTAAACAAATTTTATCCAAAATATGATGAAGTAATTTTATTAGGATACTACACAACCTCTACGGCTTATAGAGTTTTTAATAAAAACAATTGTACTGTTGAAGAAACAGAACATGTGAAATTTGATGAAACCGATCCTTTTGTTTTTAAACAACATCAACCTTAATCATCAGATATGTTTCCAAATACTGATTATCATCCCATGTTAGAATATCCTTATGATATGGAAAATTTTCAAGAAACTATTTCGGAAACATTTACCCCATAATATTTCCTACCCTACATTGATGAACAGGTTTTACAAAACCCAAATAAGTTGTTTCTTAAGAATCATCCTAGTGATAGTATCATTGGTCATTTGAATCAGCCTGTAAGGACTAGAAGTTCATTAAATAATTAAGTATAAGATCTAGAATTCCTTTCCCAATCAAGACCAATAATCACTAATAATGCTTTAGGTGATGATGATTGGATAAAAGCTATGCAAGATGAGATAAATAAATTTTAATGGAATAAAGTCTGGAACTTAGTTAAAAGACCCAATGAAAATTATATTATTAGAGTCAAAAGGGTCTTTGGAAATAAATGGGATGAAAATAGAATAATTGTAATAAATAAAGATAGATTGGTTGTTAAAGGCTATAATCAACAAGAAGGAATAGACTATGAAAAAACTATGCTCTAGTATCAAGACTTGAATCTATTCATATTCTAATTGCCTTTGCATCATACTTCAATTTCAATATTTATAAAATGGATGTTAAATTTTCATTCCTTAATAGTTATGTTCAAGAGGATGTTTTTTGACCAACGTCATGGTTTTGAAGATTTAAAACATCTTGATCATGTTTACAAACATACAAATGCTTTTTATGGGCTTATGCAAGCCAATCGATCATGGTATGATAGTCTTACTGGATTTTTGATTCAAAATAATTATGATAAGGGAAGTGATGATCTAACCATATTTATTAAGAAGGATAAGAAAAATGTTTTGATTTTTCAAATTTTTTTTGATGACATTATATTTGTTTCAAAACAGCAATCTTTAACTGATTCCTTTTCATATATAATGAAATATGAGTTTGAAATGAGTATGATGAGTGAGTTAACATTTTTTAAAAGTTTTTAAAGTTCTCCAAAACTAGAAAGAACCTATATATCTCAACATTATTATATTAAATATTTTCTTAAAAAGTATGGATATGATAAAACTAAGAGTATTATTACTCCCATTGGTAACTAAAATTCACCTGATTTTGATGAATATGGGAAACCACTGGATCAAACATCTTTTAGAGGTATGATTGGAAGCCTACATTACGTGACATCTAGTCGTCTAGACATAATGTTTTTTGTATACTTATGTGTAATATATCAATCCAATCCTATGGAATATCATTTAAAGGCGGTTAAAAGTATTTTTCTCTTCTTAAAGGCAACCATGGATCTAGGACTCTTTTGTACCTCTGGAAATGATTTTGTTTTAAAAAGTTCTTTGGATGCTGACATTGGTGGATATAGAATGGATATGAAACATACATCTGGAACATGTCATTTCTTAGTAGATTTATTAGTTTCTTGCTCATGTAAAAAGAAAAAGTCAGTATCACTTTCTACTACTGAAGCTGAATATGTAGCAGCTGGATGTTGTTGTGATCAAGTGTTTTGGATGCATCACACACTCACAGACTATGGTATGAGTTTTAGCAAAACACAAATTTTGTGTGATTATAACAGTGCATTTTCCCTATTAAATACCCCTTCACACCACTCTCATGCAAAACACATAGTTATTAGGCATCACATTCATAGGGATCACGCAGACAAATGATATATCAATCTTTGATTTATTAGAACATAAGATCAACTGGGTAATATTTTCACAAAATCTTTACCCACTGATAGTTTTGAATACGTTAAACAGATGTTAGGAATAATAACAGCAAGGTAATCTTCCTTGATAGCTTCTTGTCAAAACCTATCTCTTTATAGTAACAAACTCTATTTCAAAGGTAGAGTATATTTTCATGATAATTAGATTAAAATTTTTCATAATGAAAATTTTCATAATCAGTTTTTCAAAATTTTTCGTTGGAAATATTTTTATAATCAGTTGTTCTAAATTTTTCGTAGTCAAAATTTTAGTAATCAGTTTTTCTAAATTTTTCATAGTCAATTTTTTCATAATCATTTTTTCTAAATTTTTCATAGTCAAAATATTTCAAAATCAGTTTTTGTAAATTTTTCATAGTCAAAATCATCATAATCTGTTTTTCTAAATTTTTCGTAGTAAAAATTTTTGTATGTAGTTTTTTTTAATTTCTTGAAATGAAAATTTTTTTTATTAGTTTTTCTAATTTTCTCGATGTCAAAATTATTTTAATCATTTATTCTAATTTTTCGTAGTCAAAATATTCATAATCAATTTTTCTAAATTTTTCATCGTTAGAATTTTCATTATTAGTTTTTCTACAATATTCATAATGAATATTTTCATACTCAAAATTTTCGTAATGAAGAATTTCAAACTCAACATTTTGGAAATTAAGATTTTAGTAATTAAAATTATGGTAATTATTTTTTTCGTTGTAAAACTTTTCCTAATCATTATTCTAAAATCTAATGTTTTTTAAGAAGAATTTTCCTCATTACAAATAATCTTCCTTGAAATCCGAATGTTATGTTTCCTTTCTTGAGTTTTCCTAGTCATCATTTACATATTCTTATTTACCTTTGGTTTTAAAATTTTCATATTATATTTTCCTTAAATCCGAATGTTCTTCTTAAAAAATCTCAAAATATTGGATTCAAACAAAATTTACTTGCAGCTATTATTTCAACCATCAGATTTAATCAAATGAATTTTCAACCGTTGGATTGAGTATAGGAGCTGAATCGTGGCTTCAATTGCCTATAAAAAGGCCTGTCAATGGTTGTACAACATCAAAACCCAATCCTTCACGTGTTGAAGCTCTGCCCCTCCCACATAAACCCATTTCGAACTCCTTAGATCATTCTTACTTCCAAATGTCTACTGATTTCGTCTATTAGAAATATACGTAAAATTTTAAACCAATCTCTGAATGGAACATTATTGAGAAAGGTTAGTGGATCCTATTTTTTTTCAAATTATGATTCTATTACCTTCAAGAATATAAATCTAAATTGGCTGGAAAGTGATTGTCTATTAAAACCAAAAGCTCAAGATGTGGTATATTTGGAATTGTTAATATAATTCTATGAGTCATTAGCATTATTAAAGGACGATTCTAGGAGTATTCTTTCCTTCATATTTTATGGAAAGAAATATTCAATTTCATACACCAAGGCTGTATGATTGGTTGGTATTCCTTATAATGGGGAAGTTAAGTCTTTTTTATCAGAAGCGATTTAATGTTCATGGTAGTTTTGATAAGGTGAAGCCCAAGACATTCCTTGGTCACTTTGAGGTAAAGACTCCAAAGATTATCCACCTGTCTACAAATTTATAGATACATGAATTTTTGGTTCAAGGATTCATCATATAGAGAAAATGAGACAATGATACATTAAGGAAAAGTGATATCTACATTCTGGATTTGTTAGTAATTATAATGAAGATAAAAATGGTTAAACATATCTTGGTTATGATTGAGTATTTTATGAATGGAAATATGAGGGCTCGTATTATCATGTATCCGACCATTCTGTTATAGATGATTGTTCGAGGATTAGAATCATTCAAAATTGATTGAAAATATTAACCAAGGTATTGTAATGTTAATTTGTTGAGTAATGACTCTATGAGAAGGATAGAAGTTGGATTTTACCAATAATCTTAATAATTCTATGAATTTCTTAGAGAGGATTTTGAAGCTATTTTGACGAAACATGAGGACATTGAAGCCTCTAAAAAGGGTGGGAGGAAGAGGAACCTGAAGGAAGTGGAAGAGAAGGAAAAACCCTAGTGGCCACGGAAACCCAATCCACACCACCAAATCCAAAGAAGCAAAAATCCAATCCTGACGAGGTTGTGGATAGATGGATAGATGACAAGAAAAATCAGAATGAAGGGGAGTCTATGTTTGGCATGGACCCTGCTAAAGAAAAATCTTTGAATAAAAAATAGTTGAAGAGCTTGAGAATCAAGAGAAAGTGACGAAGCATAAGAAAAAGATGTCTGAGGCTGATATAGTTCAATCACATCTGAAGGCTGCTGAGAATGAATCCGTGAATATTCCGGTATCAGAATCATTTTTTATAGAACCATTACCTAAAACTGTAGGAAAGAAGTTTTTAATTACAGAAATAAAACAAGAAGATGTAATTGTATAATAATAAGTTTAAGAATATGGATTTCTATGTAAGTTGTGATAATGAAGATCTCATTAAGCAAGTTGATATGTTTTGTGAGAATTAAATACCTTCTAAAAAATTATCATTCCTAACCTCTCAAGCTTCATCATCAATGCTTTCTACTCCTGGGTATGATGAAGAAAAGTCTGAAGACGATGTAGATAAACCATCTGGAGAATATTGCTTCAATAACGTTTTCATCCACCCAGAGGATTTTGAGGCAAGAGCTGCATAGGAAGAGTTTTATGCTGAAAAAAATCATTCCTCTATATGATAGAAAACATGAATCTTCTAATCAAGAAGAAGACATTCTGAATGATGATAAGGGAAAACATGTGGTTTTTGATACCCCTAGCAAAGCAGTGATGAAAAAGAATGAAATGGGTACTTCATCGAAGAGGAAATGTGCTAACTTAGAAAAAGAAACCTCACCAAGAAAAATCTCTGATTTGGAATCATCATCTCATGGACATGATTTTATAGTACAGCCTTTGAAGAAGCTTGTTGGGACTATTCCAATATTTCCAAGCATAGACTCATGATGGTAGATGCTTCAACACACCTTAAATAAAAAATTGGATTCATTATCCATGGTGATGGATAAGTGTGTCAAACTGGATACATACTTAAAGTATTTTATTATTAGGTATAAAGCTCACAAAATATCCTGCAAGAAGATGACTAGACGGTCAAAGAAAACTTTTGAATACCTGAGAATTCTTGATGAGTTTCTAGAAAGTGTCAAGGATGCTTTTGACACTGAAGATGTGAAGATCAAGGATCTCAAAAATAGTTTGGAGGAAAAGACAACTCTGGAACCAACTTCTCAGAAGTAAGAATTGAATGATCTAAAAGGGTTTTTATACTCAATTTCTCAGTGTTGGAAGAGAGAAAGGGATACTAGGATTGAGATAGAAGAGAAGCTAGTTATGCAAGAAGAAGTTTGAAAGGTTCATGCAAAATCTCTCAAGGCTCAGCAAGTAAGCATGAAAGCTTTAGAAAGGAAAACATAAGATCAGTATCAGCTCCTCAACCATGCTGAGGTAGATCACAAGGAACTATAAAAATTTAAAATCATAGGGAAGAAGCTGATGCCAAAATACAAGGAAGGATAATATTTTTCAATTCCGATCGATTGTTGTATTCACCTTCCTTGTACAATTTTTTTCCAATCATAATAGAATTATTTTGGTTACTCTTCAATTATTTTGTTATTTTGTACTAATATTTTAGGTACCATATTCATCTTTTCTGTTCCCTTTAATCCATTTTAAAAATCACAAAGGGGGAGAAAATATGGCAAAAGTAATACTAAGTAAATTAGAAATATCCCAATCCATGGGGGGAGTTAATCTAAGGGAGGGTTTTCATTATAAAGATTTCGGTATTCAAGATAATGAAAAATATCATTCAGGAAATCAAAATACGATCTATAGTGGTTACAAAGTCTAAGGGGTAGTTAGTTTTATACATTATGATCCATTAGTAAATGGAGATAAGTTTTTATTTTCATGGTCATAAAAATTCTTAGTGCATATATTCTTTTTCATAGGGATGTTTGTGCTTTCAAAATAAGGGGAGATTGTTGAGTCAATAAGGTTTCCTTTTGAATTATCTATTCCTTCATGTATTGAAAATGACAATCAATCTATTTTAAGGAAAATTTCTTTTTACCTTTTTTTATCGTAATACGGAAAATTTTTCTTCCTCAAGGATAATTTATCCTTACAATGTTTTCATTGTACATATCTTAGTCTTTCTAAACCTGTCTCATTATAATTGTAAGTGTAAAATTCAGTTTCATATCTAAAACCTCAGAATAATATACATACATGGTTATAGATAATTCTTTTTTAGGATCCATTTTTAGGATCCAAATTCCTCTGAATTGGGACTCAGAATTCTTCTGAATTTAGACAACGAATTCTTATGAATTCAGAGTCTGAATTCTTACAAATTCAGACTAAGAGTTCTCTGAATTCAGAATCCAAACGCATATTAATTAAAACTATGAATTCTAATGAATTCAGACATCGAGTCCTCTGAATTCAGGTTCTGAATTCTAATGAATTCATACTCCAAGTTCTCTAAACTCAGGTTTCGAATTCTAATGGATTCAGACTCCATGTTCTATGAATTCAAGCTCCGAATTATTCTGAATCCAGACTCCAAATTCTTATGAATTCAGAATCTTAACTATTATGAATTCAAAATCAAAATTCTAATGAATTCAGAATCTGAGTTCTTTGATTTCAGACTTTGATTTCTTCTGAATTCAGACTCTGAATTCCAACAAATTCAAACTTCAAATTCTCATGAATTCATACTTCGGATTCTTATGAATTTAGACACTAAGTGCTTATGAATCCCGACTCCTAATTATACTATATTTAGACTCTAAACTCAACTGAATTCCGACTCTAAATTTCTTTAAAATCAAGACTCTGAATTCTATAGAATTTAGGCTACGAATTCTTTGTAAATCATAATCTAAATATCCATGTCTTATAATACACCGAAAGGTATTTTGGACAGACATTGAACTTTTATTTTTCCTTAGACTCCGAAAAATGGATTTTTTCAAGAAACCATGTTTTTCTTACACTTTATATTGTTATGAAATGATGTCATACATCCTATTTCTAACTAAACATTGTTTGAGTGACACATGTATAGGTCCCTCTGAAATTCAAGGAAAAATATGACCATTTGAGGAGGGATCATACCGTTAGAGAAGTTCTTATAAATAGGATCTCATTTGAACGAGCTCAATACATTGATCAATCTAGAGATTACAAACTGTTGAAGTGATTTCTAGAGAGAGATACTTTCATGCTTTGTGTGTAATGAACATCTTGTTCAGAATTGCTTCATGTGACTCAGAATATTGTTGAGTATATTCGAGGGCTTTCGAGGATAGGAAGATAGATGTGCCGACTACCTTATTGTTTGAGGACTTCCATACTGAGGTAGACAGAGGTGCCGACTACCTTGATGTTTTAGGGCTTGTGGGGATGTCAAGACAGACTCTGATATTTATATTGAGGGATTACCCTAGTGTGGGTAAGAAAGAGTTTATTAAATGTATAAATCAAGGACCTTTATCAATGTTTTTGGATACCCTTCACTTTGGGTTAAATGATATCATACTTGTACTTGTATTGTTTCTAGTTTATTTTCCACTGCATTTTGATTGATAAGGAAAGTAAAACTATATTATACTCCCTTGTTTTTATATTCTGATTAGTAATATTCTATATGCATTAAGGTAGAATCTTTGTCCTTGTAAACTTTCATAAGTTTCATTTCCAGAATCATATTTTTGGAACCAGGAATGTTTATAGAACTAAGAGGTCTTGTGAATTTACCTAGTTTTTCTTGGTTAAACTCTGAATTTCTTAAGGATAAAAATTAATGTTTTTATAAGAACTTTAAAGGTTCCATAGGAATTTTTTAAGTATACAATTCACCCCCTCTTTTATATTGAGAATCTACATCATCATTTCAATCCTCCAATAATAACATACACACGTGGGATCATATATTCATGGATTCATAGTAATTTTGTAATAGATTAGAAAATGGAATTAACATATTTTAGGGTTCATTTCTCATATAGGAACCCATGTTAATGTTATCCAATATGACAGTTTCACATGGTATCACGAGTCAAGGCTGACCTCTAAGACTGTCGCACATAACATCTCATCAGACTAATATTTACCCAATTAATAGGGGAACTATCTAAGATTATCCATCATAATATGTTCATGAATGTTCATTCCATAGAAATAATCATACATAATTATTTATACAAAAACATAGTGGTTACCCATGGAAAAAATTGGGTATCATATTCATGTCATAAATCATAACAAATGGGGGTATCATAAGAGTGTCCATGAAAGAAATTAAATAGATCATGAATAAAAATTTAGAATGTATAATAGGAATTAATCATGATAATTGATGTCAATTTCAATTGTTATAATGAAAAATGATTTTCAGGAAAGTACATAATAAAAAAATTCATGTGGTTTAAGGAAAATACCAAAGATCACTAAAACAATAAAGGGGAATACTATTTTACATAAAAAAATAAGTGAAATAATAATGTTTTTATAATAAAAATTGTTGTTTTATAAAAATAATGGTGCATTAAGACATAATATAAGTGTCACTTGAAATTGTGTTGGAATTTGGGATGTTCCTATTAACGGGATTGGTTATCGGGAAGTATTGTAGAGGTGACCACTTAAAAACATGTATATACACAAAAGAGAATAATGAATGGACATTGATAAATGATTTTAAAGAATTTATGAATAATTTATAATGTTACCAAAAAATAATTGTTAACTTCATTATGGTAGAAAATGATAGAGGAACTGGAAGGAATAATGCATGTTCAAGTAGAATCTCGTATCTTAAGTCTGATGTTATCCCTCAGATGATAATAATTTCAGGGATAACAAAATTATATTCACTATTTAAAATTTTCAGAACCTCTTATACATTTTATTCATTTAGAACAACCATATTATGTTCATTCATGGCCTTTTTGGGTGGTTAAGTGGTTCAATTTCATTGTTTTGGGAGTGTTTCTATCCAGGGTTTTCATGATTCATTTAATTATATAAATGTAATGAAAAAATTTTAAGATGAGAATGGTTGTCCAGAATTTATGTTGTATGTTATTAGTGATCATAAACAAGATCAAATGGTTGTAAAATTCATTTGGATATTTTTAGTGAAGATGAGTCATTATAAAAAACAATAATGATAACCGTTTTGGTTAATTGACAGTTTTTATTAAATTAAACACATTTTTCATTATAGAGTAATATCATGTTTATACAAATTCCATAAACATTAATTGGTAATAAGAAATATTATATAGTCTATTTAGACAATCCAAATGTATTGATGACCAGTATTGAAGATAGAAATAGAAATTTAATACCATTCATCCTTGAATGTGATAAATCAACACATATCGAATGACGATTTCATTTCAAGTATAAATGGAGGGTAAAGGAAATATTTTGATGAATTATTTGATTCCCATAAAAGATTATATTGTATATAGGGTACTAAATTTATCAATGCATTGGGATTAAGTTAGGTGGGGAAAGGAAAATAAATAATTGAACTTTAATGAAAATAATAGAAATGAAAAGTGGAATTTACCTCTTGAATATATCTTCCTTGATATCCTTTTTAGGGGAGTGTATCTTTTCATTTCAAGAGAAAAAAAGATGATGGTCATGGGAGAGTGGATTAGGGAGATATATGGGTATAATTTACGATATACTCATAGATTGAGTGGTGTGAGTAGAGGAGGCAAAGAGAGTGATATTTATTGTGGAGGAGAGGAGGGGTTACCCATTATTTTAATCATTAGTTCAATATTTTTGATCAAAAATACAAACAATTTTGATTATTATGACCTAAAACATTAAAGAGAGATTTGAGTTCTAATAAATGGACATTAATATCATCCATGACTAAATCATGAGCTATAAATTAATTTATTTTTCAATTACCATAAATTATAATATTTTACAATTCTTGATACAAATCATGTATTTTAGAAAAATATAAACGATTCACCCAATACATTTTTCAACATATAGATTTAAAATATGATCCCCATTTTAAGAAAATAATTTTCAAAATCTTTTAAGTTTGTATTTTAATTAAAATCATAATTTACATAAAAAATACAAAATTTAAAATTGAAATAGCTTTTCTAACAATTTGAAAAATTAATTACGGTCAACTAAAATTATTTTATAATAATTATTCCTCAAAATAAAAATTTTATTAATACATTTTAGGAAAATATAATTTCTTTTAAATTAATAAAATAATAATAAAATTTTAATTATATATACATGACATAAAAACATATAAAAATTTAATTATTAATATTTATATATTTAATTACATATACAATGATATAATTTTATCAAATTTTGACTTATAATATAGATTAATTTAATTTATACATTTATTAGTGAGGTTACTATTCAATTGGAAGGTTTACAATTCATAAGAGTCACATTACTATTTCAATGGTCAACTTACTATTTCATCAAAATGTGTTCCTTAACATATATGGTTAAAATTTATTAAACTAATTCTTCATTTAGATAGTTTTAATTGTGTGCATTATATAATATTATGTGATTATAATATAATAAATAATTAGAAGAAGTGAATTTCATTGATAAAACACAGGGTTGTAACATATCTCAAGGTCGAACTACATTCATTGGTGCACAATCATTGAATGAAACCCTATGGGGGTGTCATGATTCATGACACTGATGATGTACACCATTTCTAGGATTATAAATTCAATAATTTTGAATCATTTAAAGTATTATGATAATTTTGTATCAAATAATGCCCAAAATAAAGTATATTATTACAAAATAGTACCTTTTACTATATAAGGCCATGGATTATGCTCCATGGGGGTTGGTTTCCCAACATATATGTGGCCAGATTAATGGACCTGAGATGCAACATGACACTCCTTGGTAGGTTTGATATACTAGTGATGAACCTCAAAATGTATGAACAACCTAACTATGACGGCCTCAATAGCACGATTGGTAGATAGTAGAAAATCTCTCATCCCGACATGGATATGATGATATGGTACCAAAATGTTGTGTTGGTATATATCCATTATCACTAGGTAATAGAGGAAAATTTAGGCCAAAATTGGAAAGTTAACCATCAAACTACAAAATTGATACTGAATTCGGTACCTCGTGCAATGTAGCTACTTATGGAATTACCTACCACACAGCTGACACACAAAATAACTAATGGTATAAGTCATATGAATTTTATTTCCCAAAAATGCATTATTAAATTTATGTTTCCCTCCACTAGAAAACATGGCTTAATTCCCCAAATATAAACCATTCAGTCTCACATTGTCGGCTTCCCTCAGGTTTGGCTCTGTGATGATAGATTGGTTCAGTATCTCTATAATGATGGTCAACTAAAAAAATAACATGTTATCAAATTATATATGAAATCCCATCTCAAATAATTTCATAGTTTTCAACACATCAGTAGTCATGTTTGGTGAAAAAATGTGATGCTTTGTGAAGTATGATGAAAACTCTATCACAAATATGGTCCCCTTTATTAGCTACATAAACAATATGGTGCAATCTGCTCTCAACATCTGTGTAATGAATTAGGCATTATAGGCTTTATAGATGTCCACATAGACCATACCCTGATGAGGATCTTCAATAGAGATGACATCGCACCAACATTGGGTGGATTCATAGAGCATGAAGGTGGAATGATTTACTCTCATTTCTATAGGAGTCCCTATATGATCGAATACAAAATTCATTGACTCTTTCAAAAAATCATTATCTTTTGGTTTTTCATACCCCATGATGGTGGGAGGATATTCCTATTAAAAATCCCACATTAACACGTTCATTAAAGGGGAATGATTTTATGCTTATTTAATGGAATGCATAAATGAGGATATATATTCTAGAAATTGAGTTTCAATGTGTAGTGTAAGATCAAAAGGAGGTTGTTCATGTGTCCCTATAAGAGGTAATAATGGGGGATTAGTACCCACAACCTCGGAAGCATGTTCATCGCCAAAATATTGGCAGAAAACATAAGGACATTGTTTAATAATATCTCTTTAATTTCCCAGATCATGCCTAATATCATAACTAAAAATGAAAATGAATTTTGATAACATCGACAGAAATGTATAAAACCATCCAATAAAGGATTTACACCAATATTTCTACTCCAAAATCCAGAATTAGGTCATAATAATGATTACAATGGATCATATGAGACAATACTTACTATCAACTACTATATTCAGGCTAGGACCGAGGTCTCATAACTCACAATATAAGATACTGTATATCGATTTTCATAAGAAATGTGTACAGGATAACTCTATTTAATATGAATATGGAATATTAATTTAGCGGCAACCATTTCACATAAAATAATACTTTCATTATCTTTAATTTTATTTATACTAATTAAAATATCATAATATAGCTAAATTATTCACCATTACAAACTTATAATTTCCCTCACAATTTATTTATTGTAATTGTGATGTCATGTAACTATGAATTGACTGTTAAATATTGTGTCAGGACATAATAGTTCATAGATAATGATTAGATTATATTAACTAGCATTAAAAATTTAAATGAGTAAATTATTCATAGATTAAAATTGGAAATAATATATTAAAAATCATATAACCTTTCATTTAATTGAACCAGTTGTTTAGGGACCAAAAACAATATAATTGGTTATTTAGATTTTTCTTCATCAATTTGTGCTAGAAAAAAAACATTATGATTGATGTATTAACATTAATTAATCCAAATATTTTCCCCCTAAAATAAGAATTATCACAATTAATATATAATAATCGAAGAAATAACAACATAAAATAAGGAATTCATGTATATTGTATACATGACATAGAAAAATAAATGGAATATATGTCCCTAAGTGACAATTATGATGTCTGAAATGGCACATCCTTGACATACTAATATAAGTGACTGATGAAAAAAAATATATCAATAATAATAACAATTTCACAAGAACTATGTCTAATAAATTTTTGAAATATAAGAAACTATAATTGGTGTAAACCAGAGCAATAATACACCACAAAATTTAATTTAGGTGCCCCTTATACATTTTTTATCTACTATAAAGATCAAGATAATTAAAAAAATACATTTTCTTAGTTTCTATAATGATACCCAAACTATAATAAAAAATAAAAAAAATCTATTGTATAAAATTATATAATCATTCCCTACAGGCAATTATATGATGCTCATAGATGGTTATCCATATGGTCTCATGCATGTCTCCCCATATTCTATAGGATAATAAATTGATGAGAGTTCCTTTGGTATTTTCGTATGGAAACCAATTCTTCATAGGTTTGAGTTTAGCATAATTTTATATATCAATGATTAGAAGATGAATAAGAATAGTAATCATGAAACATAACTATACTACAAAAGCTACATTAGAAATAGATAAAATATTGATGATGATCATGTCATGTATCTTTAAAAAATAATGAAAATGGTATATAGTAGAAAAATTAATATACCACATGCTCTAAAAAATAATAAAAAAATATTTAACCTCTAGTATCATGGGAATAGGATCGGACCATTACTATCATATTCCATCTCCATAATCGAAATCAATCATTAGAAGGTGGAATATTCCTTGTATATACACCATCATTCATGAAATCTTCTCAGGTACCAAGGGTAGCCTGAGTAGGGTGTGAGATATATTTAGTAGGATGCCACATATTGTGTATAGTTAAATCCAGTCCTTTCATATAAAATAAGGAGTGTGGAGGTTAATAACAAATTCAATGCAATAAATAAAAAAACATTTCATTTCTTCTTCCTCATGGGTACCTAACTACCACTACCAAATTATTCCTAAGTCGGATACCTCTATACCAAGGTGAACATGTACATAAATTATATCGATGTATTAGTGTTACTTCAAAAAATATGAATCCTATGTATAATTACCATAATAAATTTATTTATGTTAATATATTCATTCATAGAAAAGAATTGTGAACACTATAAATTTAAATAAGAGGCATACATGGAATTAATAAATTTCATCCGAATCCCAACAATGAAAATCTTATAAACTAATATATAATATTCCACTTATAATTATACATATATAAATATCACTATAGAGTCCTAAAAAAGTGATCCATAAAATAACTCCTATGTATAGCACTCAATATGGAGTATGACCTTCTAAGTCCATCCCAGGTATCTCCCATAGGGATTCATTTTTTAAATATGGAATTTAAAAATAATATTTCAATTGATCATGTCCATCATGACTACCATATGGAACAAGTATCACTCATAGTCATGTAAGTGATCATCCTGGTCATCCAATCCAATTCATTCTATAAACATCCATGTATCACTCCCGATGTTTTTATAATCCATGATATGTTAAATTAATAATTAATGATGTTTCTGTCCCTGATGTCCTTAAATTGGTACCATTGTATCACTCTCATCCAAGTGAATGGAGGGTTATGGTTAGAACTAAATCAAACAATACCCCCAAATCATTATTAACATGTTGTTCAATCCATTTTATTATATAAATGAATGTTAAAGTAATAATAAAAATGTCTATCATATGTACAATCATTCCTTTAGATCATTTCACATTCCAAAAATATTTATTATAGGGTAAAAATACATCAAAAAATGATTAAAAACATATAAATTTTTTCAAATTAGTTCACTATGTATGGAAATACCCATATAGGTGGATAACATCAAAGTGATAAAGCAATGATGATATTTCATCGATAGCGAGAATCAGATTAAACTTATATTTACATTTAATTTAATTTAATAAATTGAAGGATGTGAAACTAGAGGAGTCCATTGATTGATACAGAAGTTCATGATATTAATTGAAGGAAAATTTTGGGAAATTATTAGGACCACATATCATTGGTTTTTATCACTCCCCTCATCCAGGGTCGGCCCTTGAATCGAACTAGATTGGGAAAAATTAGAAGAATGGAAACCCCTAAATATGTAACATTATCTCACACCAATATATTTTATGATATGGTATGAATAAAATAAAATAAATATGATTAGATATTATAGTATTTTGGATCGAATGAATGCGGGGATAAAGCATAGAATGATAAAATGGGCGAATGGCCTCAAGCCTAATTAGAGGAGGGGGATCTTCATGTGGGATATGGATTTCTATTAGCGGAAAAATTAAATGTTGACAGATAATATCATTTATATGAAAAGGATAATATAACCCTTCATTATGTGGTAACACAATTTGGGCAAACCGTGCCCCAACCGTGCACCCAAAACCTGCCAGGTAACCCCCATGCACAAGAAAGCCACTTGACATCACCAATAGTGCATATCCCATATGAAATTGAGCTGTCAAAATGTCAACAACACCATTTTGGTCATCTTTCCTGGTTCTTATGAACATGAAACTAGGGTCACATAGTGATAGAAAATCATGATATCTCTTACTGTGAAATGATCAAACCGCATAGTTGAGTGCAAGGTAAAAACTGACCATGTTCTAATAGTGTGGCTCAATCATCCCAAAAGAGGTAGGAGATCCGGGATCTAAAAAATACCTAGACTGTCCCAATACACTTATTATCCCATAAATCACATTAATACCATAACTAACTGGTTTTGATGTGTATCATATGTGTTTATACCTAATCGAAAATATATGTCATTACAAACATATTTTTGAATCATAAAATGAATTTACTAAAATTTGAATTATTATTAGAAATGATTCATTCAATAAAATAGTATTTATTAGATCCTTAAATTATATTTTATAATGAATTTATTTATATTAATACCTAAAAATTTGACTATTATATTATAACTATTGAATTTAAATATTAATATTATATGGATAGTTTAACTTTGGTGTTTTAGGTTAGACACTTTACTGAATAAAGTGTTCTTTTTTAAATATCATTATAATAAAAAATAATATCATCTAGATTGTTGATATTCTAATCAGACTTGAAATTATTCCGAGGATGAAAATATGTTACAAGAAAGGATTCATTCAATACAATAGTATTTATTTCATTATGATTAAATACATTGGTAATTTTATAAAAAATATAAAAAATAATATTAGTAATAAACTTTCTAAAAAATGGATTTTCCAATTACATCCACTGATGTTAAAATAAATATTTATAACACAATAAAATTTTTTATAAAATTTTTTATACATATAATCAAATTACTTATTAAATTATATTTTATTTATAGGATATAAATGTATTTTCCCTAGGTGATTAATAATAACTATCATAAAAAACGAAAATGGTAAAAGTAAAAATTCTATGTGTAAATTACATAAAAATGATTAAGGAATATATAAAAATAAAATTTTGAAATATTTTAATGCTTATATCATCCATAACTCAATAATTTTACATTTTTGGTCCACCTTACATGATAAACACGTGAACACATTAAATTAAGATGAAATATTTACATAAAAATTATTTTCACCAATTGTAGAATGTGTCTCTCACCACCCCATCAATAACCCAAAAAAATCAGTATCCTCATGAATAATATCCCTTTTTACATTCCCTAGAACCCACTTTCACCTTATTATTATTCTGGTAAACATATATACAATAAATCCCTCATTCAAGGGTGTCATTATAGAGAAATCCCATGTTCCCAACATGACTACTAATTATTAATAATTTATATTAATTTCTATATATATTTTACAAATATTTTTTTTCAAATTACTATATAATTACATAATTATTTTGAATATAATATTTTTATAATTTTATGAGAATAAACAATACATCCCCTTTTCCCTTATGGAAATGAAAAATGATATTGGTGTGGGTCAACAGACTACCTCCCCCACGATATGTCATGTTTTTTTCGTGAACAATGTTACATGGATAGTCCTACTAATAAATTTTAAAAATGAGTACAATATTTATTGTATATTTTATATTCATAAAAGATAAAATATATTATTACTTTCTCCCATTCTATTGAAAATTAAATCACCAATCATGTATATGTATGAACAATCATCTGCATAGAAAAATAAAATTGTATTTTTCCTCATTTTATCCCATCTATTATGAGAATGTCATTAGAATATATAAATATATTTTTTTGAAATTATTTTTATTCTATTAATAACATGATAAATTAGCAACTATCATCTATTAAACTATATAAAAGACTATTATAAGAGGAAAAATATATTTCTTCAAACAATATATTAATAGCATGTGGATTATATTCATATAATAATTCATTATAAATTATTATATATTACAGCATTAAAAACTACATAATTTCATTACAATTTTTGTATAATGAAATTAGGAAAATATCACATCAAAATTATCCATTATTTGTGGTAAGATGTTTTCATGTTGTTATAAAAAACATGAACAATGCTTTTAAATTATATCATAGATGATTAAGTGAATTTAAATTTTTGGAATATATTATATAAAAAAGAAAATATTTATTTTAGTTTATGTTTTTAATGGTAAAATTATTATTAATGTCATTATTTATGATAGTAAAACCCATTTAAAAATAAAATTATTCAAACATTCTAATCATCAATTTCATCTTTATGGATTATCCCCCTAAATCTATTAGATTAAAATAATAACATTATATATAGTTATAATTAGTCAATAATTGTAACTTTTAATATATATTTTAGATTAAGTTAAGGATAATAATTAATAAAAAACTATATTATGAAACAACTTCTTTGTGATAACGATTACTCACAGACAATATTAGAAATAGATAATAACAAACTATTACTCATGTATAGAATAAATATGAATTTTGTTTATTATTGTTTATAGATTTGAATAATGTAATCTAATAAGTAATTTATACATTTATTTAATTCATATAGGAGATTAATGTGCTTTAGTAGATTTTTGGATTTATTGTATGGGGTCTGTACCTCAAATTTTCACCATATAATACATACACTATTCTACAGAATTTTTTTAGGATGGTGTATCTACTGAACCATTGATATTTTTTATGACTATCTCAATATTCATGTAATTTAATGTTTCATAGGAAATTAAATCCTTCAAGGGGATTTTCACTTCAATTTTGATAACGAAATATGGGTTCATTGTCTCAAATTTATATTCTCTAAGAAGTGATAATGTTACGAACCATGTTCTATTTTCCACATTATATCCATGGAAAATATTTTATATCATTATTTTTAATTATTCATGGTATTTAATATTATATTTGAAATTATTTCATTCATGAGATTATTAATGAAATCATTCCAAAAGTTCCTATAACTCCCAAATATTCTATATTTTGCAATTTAATGTGATTCTACGGTTTTCCAAGACATTAAATCACTATTTGGGCACTAGTAACTGGATACATCTATGAAACATATTCAATTAGGTTTTCAGGTGACCCGAACATTAAATATTTCAATAGTAATTGTTTTTAGATTAATATTCAATATATCTAATAAAAATGCACTCTATAGAATCGTAATGGCTTTGTCACATTAATGACTAGATAAAATATATTTTTTAAAATACATTAATCATATCCCATGGTGTACAGTTATTTCTCAAGCAAATGAAAACACATTTAATTATAATAAAATTAAATGAATATATGAAATTATTATCTCGTATTCTAAATATGGCTCAATTTTAGAGATATATGTGAATGATCATATTTAACCATAACATGATGACTGATTTATGTGAATATGAGATTAAGATTTTAAAATCATATACATTAATTAATAGAAAATAATTGTGGAAGAAGGATTTTGATATTTATATGACATGTATAAATGAATAATCAATGATCATGAAAAATTTGAACACACAATAAGAAAAATAATTTTTCTTAAGAGAATCATATAAGTCATCATACATTCATAATCATTGAAATCTTATGTCATGGATATCCACCAGGACATTCATCACATGTTTATTGTGGGATAACCACATGTGTTCCAACATGAGACTTGGGATAAAATCACATGCACCCTTTGATCACATAAACATTATTAATCACTGAATACATTACATTGATATAACGGTCCCAACTATTATATAATCATTATTAATTTAAATATATTCCCTGATATTTTAAAAATATTTTCCATTTCATCCAAGATTAACCTTTGTTAAATAATATGGGTTTCATCAGAATTTAGCCATCTTTATAAATAACTATTTAATGGAAGATTAATGATGGTATAATTAGATAATATCCAAAACAATATTATTTAACATCAATGGATGTTGTCATAGATTAAAATACCCTTAAAATTTCATGTGACATTTCATGATGAAAATACAATTTTATTTATGAAATAATTTATTTAAAATTAAAAAATATAAATAATATTTGGAAGAAAATTTATATAAAATTAAACTTATAATATTTAAAAATACAACCATTTAATTATTAGTAATGAAAAATAGAAAATCTATTAGTGTGTTATATATGAAAAAAATTGTCCACACATTTTTTTATAATGTATGTTATTCCAAAAATGAAAAGAAACATTCCTTTTAAAAAAATACTTAAAAATTTAAACATGGGAAAAATGAGATTAATAAATCACTATATAATATTAAATAAAATCATGAAATAATTTATAAGAAAATATATTCTTGGAATAAAAACAATATTTCCCAATAGAGAAATAATGATTGTTTTCCATAAAAAAATTATGACATCATTTTGAGTAGTTATATTGGGGAAACCAAATGAAAAAAACTATATACTTAAATAATAATGGTGTTGAAATAAATAATGTTTGGAGGGAAATATAAAATAATCTACGTATATTAATTTTATGCAAAAAACTCAATAAAAAGTAATATTGAAACATAAAACCCTTTACTTTTGTCCAAATTTCTTTATAAGTGATATTATGATCCCATATAATAAATATAGATGATTAATAATTATATACCATAAAAATATTAACAATTATATCATAATTATTTGTTTACCAAAAACGTATCATCAATGGTTCATTAATATTCATTCATTATTTTTATCTTTTCGGGTGTTATATAAATAATTTTTCATGTAAGTTTCAATTAGAAAGATGGGGTCCTTAAATATTTAGGATAACTTCAAAATCACTATAATTATAATAATCAAATAAATACTATATATATTCACTATATACAAACATAAAGATATACCTTATATGTATATATAGTTATTCATTTTAAATCATTCATAGAAAATGTAATCTTTATATATACATGTCTTTTGTATTAAATTTTTATCAAAAAGAATGAAAAATGGAAAAGTATTTTATAATTATAGAATCATAATTATATCATAGGCATAATATAAATTATTTTAATCAATTATAAAATCCCTCAATGTGAGGCAATTATGAAAAATGGACTTTATAGCTTTGTTGAGGTGGTAGTTCACCTGTATGCATGAAAAAAAAATTCATTTCTAATTTAATGTAAATGATACGTAAAATGGTTTCCACTCAACCATATTAAAGTAATATTATTATTATGATACCAATGTAATTGGGTAAGAATGGATACAACTATTTTATTGAATGTAAAAGAGGAAATAACATTTGAACAAGCTGGGTAAGATGATTACCTCTTCATTAAAGGCCCTTATTTTATTATACAGTATTCTGTAATAGTATAGTCTTATGGTAAAATAGGTTCCAGATAATAAATTTATTGAATCCAACAAGTTTTTTTCATTTTATCTTATTATAAATTGTAAGAACCCAGTTCTTATTATTTAGGTATGAGTTTCTTCTTTTCTCATTTTCTTAAGTGTTTTTGAGAAAAATTCGGGAAATGGGGAAAATCCTAAATTTTTTGAAGTACACTCCATGTACTTTTCCACACGTCGTATGCTTTTGGCCGTGTAGGATGAGCACACATGGCTTGTAGCCATGTCGGTGACGAAGGGTGTAAAAACTGACTACACGCCGTGTATTGGTATTTTACACGCCGTGTAGTAAGTCGGGAGACGAAACAGTAAGGTGGTGGAAGCAGCCGCCAGCTAGGCGACAGTACACGCCGTGTAGTCGGGGATACACACCGTGTACTCATGTCGGCAGATGAACAGTTTGGTAGTATCGTTAGTGGAACAATTAAATGAAGGGAGTACACATCGTGTACTCTATAGTACACACTGTGTACTTTGTTTTTTTCTCTTAAAATGGGCAGTAGCCATCGATGTTCACATGGAAGGCTTAGAACCTGATGGGAGCTCAGGAGAGGACGACCGAAGTATCGTGGACCTCCAGATCGAGCGTTGGGAATCCGTTTCCACTTCCACCGATCACGTTGGAACTGCACTGGTAAGCCCTCCCATCTCCTTGTGTAGGTATTTCCAATTCTTCCTCTAATGGATAGTATTTTAGTTTGAACAGGTTTTATTCTACGTCAGATTTACATCGTTCTTGGGCGTTTAAGAAGGCGTCCTTCGGGTATACCGTTCTTCAGTGTTTAAGGTAGGTGTCTTGGTGTTTAATTTTTTAACTGATGTGTGTTTTGTGTACCGTTGAGATATGCGCCCATGAATGGGGTGTCGTGTGGCTGAGGCCAAGTTGAATTAAATACCTAGAACTATTAGGTAATTTAAATGTGATTATTAACTGATTTTTGGGATCACTTCTTGGATCCAGGATCACCCCGAGGGTGCAGTCTTCTGTTTAGCCGTTTGACCAGGATACCTGAGGGTATGCCTTTATAATAATGTTTATAAAATTTCCATGAGAGTAATTTCATGTGTACTTCTTTTTTATATGATGGGCATGATCTGGTTTCATGGTGTAACCTGAGGGCAGTTTTTCCTTTAGCCTGAGGATAGTCGTTATTTCGGCCAAAGGGAAACTTCTTCCATGCCTGTGGGCAATAGACTCTGTGCCTGTGGGTGACACTTCGTATGCCTGAGAGAAATATCTATTATGCCTATGGGAAATTAACTGCGAGTTACGTTTCTGATTACCTGAGGGTAAGGGTTTGCGTCTATGAGGACACTGACTGACTGTTTACATAGAAATTCACTGTGGTGGTTTCCTTATAATGAATGTCTAAATGAATAATAAAATGGAATTATAACTATTAAATTAGTTACTTTTGAGTGCTGCTTAGTTTATTGCATTTTTAATTCTACACACTATTGTGGCTTATTTTCACTTAGTTAGGAACATTCCTTTGGTGGGTGTCTACTGGGATTTATTTCTCACATCCTATTCGGGTCATGATTTTCAGCACAAACAGATTACGTTTCTGCAAATGTGGATAAGGTCAAGGGTCCCAATACAAGTTCATGATTGCTGCTGAGGAGTATGGGAGCATGGGACATGGCATAATCTCATTATGCTACCTGCTGTTTTGTTTTGTTTTGCTGTACTCTGTATTGTGCTGCTTTGTAACATCTTCTGGCTGTTTTCATAGAACATGTAGCATGTTGCATCATCATTATATATGTATGACTGTTGGTTGTTTTTTCTGTAGTTGTTCGTTTAAAATTGTGTATGGTTTATCACTTTGGTTGTTGTCGTATGTTTTTATTATTCTGCTGTGCTACACATTGACAAATGTAGGCATAGTTTCCCCATTATCAGATCCGGGCCCTCACTGCTAGTCTGCATCCTCTGGCATTTGGGGAAATGTGTTTGTGGTCACGTGGCGAACCGGGCTCGGGGAACCAATTGAGTGGCACCTGGACTCGGGACGTTACAAAGAGGTATCAAAGGGGTTCTTTTCTTTAACGTACTTTTTTGGAGCAATATTCAGGGATAGAACGAAAGCGGTAGTTAGTAATAATATGTGCCCAGGCGTAGCTAAGTCGTGTACATGGAAAAGCCAGTCTACCTCAGTTATTGCAATTATACTGATTTTTCAGGTTTTACAGTTGATTTTATTTCACCGTTGGGTTACGCAATTGCATTGTGCAGTTTATATTTTATCCATGGGTTCTATTTTAGTTTCAACCTGATGAGATGATGGTATTCCATCTCATGCATCATTAGGAACCTGATATAAATCACATGCCATGCATAATTTCATGCCATGTAGGTGCATTAGAAATTGCATGCTGTTGTAATAGTTTTGGTGCTAGAGAAGCATACTTTTGTGATAGCTTCTTGATAAATACCTGCTATCTGATAGGGTATTTTTGTGTAAGCTAGATGAAAGAATGGACACAAACTTTGGTTTTTTGGGTAGTATGGGCCCCGATTGACCAGAATTTGGAGGTTCATTGACTGTTTATTTTGTTATAACACAGATAAGATGTCAAGCCTTGATTTGTGGGGAGTATGGGCCCTCACGGATCGGAATTTGGCACTTAGATGTTGTTTTTCAGTATTTTCTGGGTTCCAGGAATGTTTTTGAGGCATACAGTTTGGAAACCTAGTATACCCGCCATGTAGTACCTTAAACATGCCATGTATGATTTTCTGTTCGGGAAGAAAAGAATACTTTTTGAATACATGCCTTGTACCCAAAGTACACGCCGTGTAGTCTCTTCCCATGTCATAGACTGTGTGGGAGGGGACACAGGGAATGGAAGTTCTTGGGGAAAACACACTGTGTACCGGATGTACACACCATGTAGTGTTGACCCGGAGTCTGCCCGTGTAACTAACAACATGGACGGAGGAGACCTTAAGCCATACACGCCGTGTCAACTATGGAACATGCTGTGTAGTCTGACCTGGGATCCAGCCATGTAACTAACAACATGAGTCGCTGAAATCCTTTCATGTACAAGCCATTTGTTTGCTGAAAACACCATACAGTTGGAGCCATGTATCTTGTCGTGTAACTAACAACATGGGTCGGCGGAGCGCATCTAGTACATGTCATGTACCTATGGGACACACCGTGTAGTCTTGTCCGAGGACAGACCGTGTGGAGTTGACCATGTGGCTGGGAAGACGGAGTGGTGTACACGCCGTGTACGGGTGTAACATGCCATGTAGTCTCAAGCCGAGTAGTCGGTCATGTCACAAACGACACTGTCAGTTGCAATTTTACACCATACACACTGTGTGGATTATATACATGATGTGTAGTTTTGTTCAATGAGATCCATGTAGCATAGCCGTGTAGAAGGACCTGGGCGGGGGAAGAAAAGTTAGGTGCATACCGTGTAGTCAGTATACATGTCGTGTAGTCCTGTTTTGAAAATCTTGAAATTCCATCTTCCTCCTCTTCCCTTTTTGGTCCCTTCGTTTTCAGTCTTTGATAATGTGGGTCTAAGGTGTGCATTTGATCTTGTAAAGTCATACTGCCGTGACGACCACACATTATTCTCTAAGAGAGCGGCAACGATTATACTCAAGAGATGGTGGGTGTAACACCCCGAGATTTTATGAAAAATATTCTTTTTAATTTCATTAATGTCTTGTGTTATACGCTACACCAAAAGGAGCTTTCAGAACACACATCTTTGACCTGGCTTGAATTACACGCAATCACGACCTTCCACGATAGCGTGTGTTGTACGCAACACCAAGTTTCGCTAAACAACGATATGCTATTAAGATATTATTAAAACTAGCCGTTATGAATAGTAATAACCACTTTTTGAAATTTTGTAAATTTTATTTTTCAAAATGGACTTCATTTATGGATTAGGAGTATCGAATTTAGCCTAAGGTGAAATTTTGGTAATTTTCGGATAACATTCATATTTTGATGAATAGTGGAAATTACTAAATTTTAATTAAAAACAAATTTTTCAATCGAAATAATTAATAGTTATAAATTATTAATTTGAGTGGTTTTAAAGTATATTTAGAATATATTTTTACAATTTAATACAATGTTGGACATTGGATGTAATTTCACATTTAAACCAGTTATAAACAAGTGTTAATCTTTTGATAGTTATTATCTCTTAAAAACACGCTATTTGTTGTGACAGCGGAAATTAATTATAAAATTAATTAATGCAACGTATATGTTGGGAATTTTGTAAAATAGAAATCATTTTTGAATCGGAATATCAATTATAGCCTAGGGTGAAATTTTGGTACTTTTCTGAAAACATTCAATTTTTGATGAATAGTGAAACCACTAAGTGGTAGGTTAAAAACTGAATTTTGCATAAAACTTAATTTTACCGCTTCTGTGAATGGAATTTTGAAAATCCGACAGACACGGTTAATATCAAGGACTAAAATGTGGTTCAATAAGATGAAAATAATTTTTGGTGAATAGTAACTTTTTACTTTTTTTTACCAAGGTTAATAGTAAATAGGGTAACTAAGGGTAAATATGATATTATTATTACCCTAACACATGTCCTAATTCTATTGGACAAGTGTAATTCGACCAAAAACAAACTTAGGAATAAAATATGACCATTTAGGTCCACATGGATTAGATTAGGACATTTATTATTAATTTATTTAAAGAAGGGTTAAATAGTTAAAATCAAAGTTTAATAAGTAAATCATTTTTAATATGGGGTTATACATAATATAAAATCGACTATAAATATTCATTAGAAATATAAAAAGATTTCCTACATGATGGTATTTTATTTATAATTTTTAGACATTAAATAATTTAATTTATTTATGACGCAATGATGATGCAGTAATTGTCTTATTAATGAAATATTGACATAATTGATGTTATAAACACCAAAATAAATGTAATTTGAGACTTTTTATGAATTCCACTAATTTTCTAGGTTACTATGATATATTAGTGTTTATTTAATCAACTTGGTTAGAACATATAATTCTGTTATGACTTTCACAAAAATCATATATCAAATAGTGTCAAAATTGACACAAAATAGTTTTTAAATCAAATATTATATTATTAATTGTTATTTTATTCCTAAAAATCTAAGGTTCGGCCAAATGGCTTATATAAGGATATATATATTAATAATAAACAATTTGGGTTTCGTTTGGCATGTTATAGTAAGTGTATTAACCATATACTGTAAGAAAACAAAAAGACACGGTAAAAGTTAAATTATTTAACTTAGAGTTAAATCTAATTGATAAGGTTAAAATAATAACCTAAACTTGTCTAAATCCTATTTTTTGATAGGATTTCTACCCATCCCCACTTTAGCTTCGAAAGAAGACCCTTTGGAACCATTATAAACCGATTTTGACTTTAATATAAAATAATATTTTGATATATTCCTAAGGTGCCCCACTCCTCCCTTATAAAAGGGCACCTCCTCCCCCTCCTCCTCACACCAATTTGAGCACTCAAGCTTGGCCAAACCCTGCCATTTTCTCCTCTCCACTTCCCTAGAATAATCCTAGAGGACCTGGTCTTCTTCAAAGACCAATCATAGTTCCCTAAGTGGAGGATTCAAAGAGGCGTTCCAAAGAAGAGGTAATATCCATTACCGATCTTTTCAATTTCTTTCTTCTTCAACTTCTTCTTCTTTAGTTGTTTCATGATAAAGTAATAACATCAGTATTACTTACATACTGATATGTTATTATAAATATGAAACAACCCTAATTCCCCTTCTATCCATCCTACGGAAAAATGAAATCACCGCGCGTGCGTACGTACGGAATACCGTCTCCACGCCGTGGTGTACTCTATTTTCCACCATCACCTTACAAGGATGGGTATAATGGTGTAATGAGTAACTATATATGATTATTATAAAGTGATATTGATACTGAAATAGTATAAATACACTTAAATACAATTCCACGATCATAGGAATGATATCATCACTCGTGCGTACGTACGGAATACCGTCTCCACGATGTGATGCGACTCGTTCTACATGATCTTCATTTCATACTGATTATATAAATGAATTGAATGAATGAATATGATATATATTAAACTAATACCATTCTGGAAATGAGGTATCTATAACGTAAAGAAAAGAATAAGAATTTATTCGACAAAACACGCATAAGAACAAAAAGTTATAAACACCCAAATAACAAGTAGCAATGAAATATTACTACTAAGAAGATAAGAATATGACCATATATGATATCATATCAATATTTATGATTCTGGAATAAGTCAATAACATTATTTAAACCATTATACAGGAGCTTCGGACACGTACAAAGCAAATCGGACCTAAGGTAAGGGGAAATATCACAATCTCATTTTTATCCGAGATTGTTTATACTTTGGCATTTACTGGGGTGTATTTTATCATCCACGTCCATGTTCCCTCAATATGTAATATTGTTTCCATTCACTTACAATAGTTTAAATCCAATTTTACCCTTGGGTGAGTTTTTAGTAAAGAATATGAAAGGAATCTTTTGTCGTTTTTTCGTACGAGGTACTTTTTGACTTTTCCGACAAAAGTACGAAGAATGTTTTTTTTAACTTATATGGCATGAATGGATTTTTAAAACATTATTTCCAAGAAGCTTCCTTTAAAAGTTTTCAAGCTTATTTTTAATCAACTTCTTTTAGATTAAAATTGTATGACATGTTAAGAGAGGAAAAAGTATTTGAAGTAGAAAGGATATTTTCCTCAGGAATAAAGTTCAAATGTTTTATCAAAATTATTTTCCATCTAAGATAATATAGGGTTCTGTTTTTATCCCTATTATTACATTGATTTGATTATGTTTTGAGGGAATTATTTTTATGAAGTCATTTACCTTATATGATTTGTTTTATGATGTCATGATGTTTCAAGAATCCCATTTTTGTTACATGTGTTATGCGATGATGTATGATTTATGATTATGTGGCACAAATAAGAAAGGATTCATTATGAGATGGGTGGGACCTATATCTCCCTCCAATGCATTGGGTAAAGATTTTATATCTCATGAGATATACATGGCTGGAATGGTAGGTTATACCGGTTCAGTGAAACAGGAATGAAACGAGGGTTACTCGATTCAGAAAGGGACTTTTTCCACTAAGATAGTCTTGGCAATGAATCTTGACTAACAAGAAATGATTCTCTATGATTATGTGTGAATGCCACAAAGTTTCATGTTTTAAGTTATGATTATTGTGATTACATTTCACTTCCATGATTTATCCCATGATTCTGAAATTATGCTCTCTTTTGCAGGTTATGATTTCCAAAATGTTATGTTCTTATGAATATGATGTGATTGATATTTCTTTTGTTTACCCTTACTGAGCATTTGAGCTCACCCTTTTATGTTTTATTTTCCCCAGGATATAAAGAAAGGTTTTAGGTAAAAAAAAAGGAAGATCTTTATGGGAGATATTGATGATCTTTCACCACGATTAGAAGATTACATTCCGAGTTTCCAAAGACACTAAACTATTACGATCCTTGTGTGTGTGTTTTTGTTATGTACTAAGTATTCCGCAAATGTAACGTAATGTCAATATACGTCAGGATCCGGGTCACTACAGTTGGTATCAGAGGAAAGGATTAGTCAACCTATGGAAACTAGGATGCGAGAACTTTAGTGAGATCCCTAGAGATATTTATAAGGTTTGTCTAGGGATGTCCCTAAGGATATGTATACGTATAGGATACAGTCCTATAACTACGGTAACGATCTTAGAATTTAACCTAAGAAGTTAGATATTGAGGATACTCCCCCTTTATTATGTTGTTTTCCCTATCATGATTTTTGCCTCTCACACTATTCTTTTTGGGTTTTAGATGATGGTTGGAACCCGAAGGAACCGTGTTGATCAATGCAATGTACAATGCAATAATTGCCCTCCTGAACAAACAAATGTTATGGGAGATGGAGTGCAAAATCTTATTTCTATACTTACACAAGCTATGAATCATTCTGGACTTCCAAATGAGCAGAGAAGGGAACAATATTCTATTGAGTCCTTCATGAGGCAACGTCCACCTTCTTTCAGTGGGACTTCTGATCCACTTGTTGCTGAACAATGGATCAGTACCACTAAAAAGATATTTTCAGTTCTTCACTGTTCTGATCATGATAAAGTCATCTTAGCAGTATATCGTTTGGAAGGTGAGGCTGATCAATGGTGGAATCTTATCAAGAATACGAGGCCAAGAGATGAAATTGAGTCCATGGAATGGGACGAGTTCAAGAACTTGTTTTTCAGTAAGTACTTCCCTCGTATTCTTCGAACAAAGATGGAAAAGGAGTTTCTTGAGCTGAAGCAGAAGGATGATGAATCTGTTGGTATATATGAAGCGAATTTTACAAGACTTGCAAGGTATGCATCTGGCATTATCATCCAACCTGAAAGTAAAGTTGATTGATTTTTCAGTGGCTTAAAACCAAGTCTTCGAAGGGCATTGGCTATAAGAGACTTCAGTAGCTATGAAGAAATTGTGCGTTGTGCTATCAAGGTAGAAATGGAAGTTGGTGTTACATATCCATCTCAGGGTTTTGACAAGAAATGAAAGATGGAGTTCAAGGAGAAATCTCAGAATAATGGTGAAAATAAGATGAATGTTTCCTTATGCTCAAAGTGTGGAAAGAAGCATGGTGGAGATTGTCTTAAAGGGACTAGAAAATGTTTTAAGTTTGGAAAAGAAGGTCATCGAGCAGCTGAATGTCGAAGTAGTGGGAAAAGGGTTTCTAATGATGTGAATAAAGAAAATACTGCAGAGAACGCACCACCAACACTTCAATGTTTCAAGTGCAAGGAGATGGGACATTATGCCAATAAATTCCCTAATCCAAGGGTTAGTGATGATCGAAATGAGAAACCGCTTAAGGCAAAGGATAAAGGGAAGTCACATGCGATCACTATTGGCGATGTTGAATATGACAACGATGTGGTGGAATGATTCAGTGTTTATGTAATGGGATTCCAAAATAATGTTGTATATAGTATCGTGGAATATTGGAATATTTATGTTTTGGATTTCAATAATTTTATGGCACCAGTAACCATGAAAAGTGATTGAGACATTTTTGGTAAACAGATGATATGAGCATAATGAAGGGATAAGAAGATAAGAAGATGTTTGATTGTATTCATGAGCTCATGATTGATATAAGGACTAAGTGATATCATGGTTTGAGTATATAGAATTTTGAGGATTTTGGTATGTGGAAAGTGTTAACTTTTAACTGCATTCATTTTTTCACTAAGGTTCAATGGGTATTCATTATTGAAGAGAATACATGATTAAGGTATTCACATGTTTATAATTTGACCAACAAGATATATCTTATGATATATGGGGGATAAATGATGGCATTCACGTGATTATTCTGTGACATTTCAAGTAATCATTTTCTTTATACTATGAGCTTGGACTGAAGTATTTTAGATAAGCTTAAAGATTAGAATGGATTATGTTGGGAATAAGTTAGGATAAAACGTTTTTCAATATTATTGATGGGATGTTATAGTAATATAGCTTTAGAAAAAGGACAACCTGCAGGACGGGCGACAGCCCATTGCGTCGAACAAGGATGTGGGAATCGAACCCACAACCGAAGTGCGACTGGACTTTATCACCTACCACTGGCCTACAGGAAGTCCCTGTTTAGTAGAAACTAGTTTTATTATATTAAGCAGTATGATATATAAAGTATAAGTCCATTTTAGGAACCATATATGATTAATCCCACTATAGAATGACTTATGTATATTTAATAACTTTTTCTAACCTTTTGTTTGAGACAGATGGAATGACCCGTCATTCTATCACATGATCTGCTAACACTTCACGAATAACAAATTCAACTTCATTTATTTAAGAGATGAAGTGGAAATTGTTCAAGGCACGAACAACAATGAGATTGTACCAAAATAAAGTATGTATTTATTCTAATTCTAATTCTTCAACTTTAGGGAAATGATCTTGAAAACCAAAAATGTTGTCCTAGTGCTCTTATATCTGATTAATCAGATGGTACCTTAGATCATCACAAATTTATGGATTTGTGATTGTTGGATTTTCCATAGCCATGTTCTCTACCACTCTCCATCAGAACATGATGGTTAGATTTCTCTTCTATATCCATATTTTCACCTATGTGGAAACCCATTGATTATTTTATTTGGGTAACCGTTACGTTTCATACTTTTGTTTTTAAAGATTGGTTTTGGTATTCCTTTTTACGATGTGGGTTTCGATTAAAGAAACTTTCGAATATTAAACCATTTATAACCCCGACGAATTTCGAGGGCGAAATTCATTTTAAGGGGGGTAGAATGTAACACCCCGAGATTTTATGAAAAATATTCTTTTTAATTTCATTAATGTCTTGTGTTATACGCTACACCAAAAGGAGCTTTCACAACACACATCTTTGACCTGGCTTGAATTACACGCAATCGCGACCTTCCACGATAGCGTGTGTTGTACGCAACACCAAGTTTCGCTAAACAACGATATGCTATTAAGATATTATAAAAACTAGCCGTTATGAATAGTAATAACCACTTTTTGATATTTTGTAAATTTTATTTTTCAAAATGGACTTAATTTATGGATTAGGAGTATCGAATTTAGCCTAAGGTGAAATTTTGGTAATTTTCGGATAACTTTCATATTTTGAGGAATAGTGGAAATTACTAAATTTTAATTAAAAACAAGTTTTTCAATCGAAATAATTAATAGTTATAAATTATTAATTTGAGTGGTTTTAAAGTATATTTAGAATATATTTTTACAATTTAAAACAATTTTGGACATTGGATGTAATTTCACATTTAAACCAGTTATAAACAAGTGTCAATCTTTTGATAGTTATTATCTCTTAAAAACACGCTATTTGTTGTGATAGCGGAAATTAATTATAAAATTAATTAATGCAACTTATATGTTGGGAATTTTGTAAAATAGAAATCATTTTTGAATTCGGAATATCAATTATAGCCTAGGGTGAAATTTTGGTACTTTTCTGAAAACTTTCAATTTTTGATGAATAGTGAAACCACTAAGTGGTAGGTTAAAAACTGAATTTTGCATAAAACTTAATTTTACCGCTTCTGTGAATGGACTTTCGAAAATCCGACAGACACGGTTAATATCAAGGACTAAAATGTAGTTCAATGAGATGAAAATAATTTTTGGTGAATAGTAACTTTTTACCTTTTTTTACCACGGTTAATAGTAAATAGGGCAACTAAGGGTAAATATGATATTATTATTACCCTAACACATGTCCTAATTCTATTGGACAAGTGTAATTCGACCAAAAACAAACTTAGGAATAAAATATGACCATTTAGGTCCACTTGGATTAGATTAGGACATTTATTATTAATTTATTTAAAGAAGGGTTAAAATAGTTAAAATCAAAGTTTAATAAGTAAATCATTTTTAATATGGGGTTATACATAAGTTAAATTAGACTATAAATATTCATTATAAATCTAAAAATATTTCCTACATGATGGTATTTTATTTATAAATTTTACACATTAAATAATTTAATTTATTTATGACACAATGATGATGCAGTAATTATCTTATTAATGAAATATTGACAAAATTGATGTTATAAACACCAAAATAAATGTAATTTGAGACTTTTTATGAATTCCACTAATTTTCTAGGTTACTATGATATATTAGTGTTGATTTAATCAACTTGGTTTGAACATGTAATTCTGTTATGACTTTCAAAAAAATCATATATCAAATAGTGTCAAAATTGACACAAAATAGTTTTTAAATCAAATATTATATTATTAATTGTTATTTTATTCCTAAAAATCTAAGGTTCGGCCAAATGACTTAGATAAAGATATATATATTAATAATAAACAATTTGGGGTTCGTTTGGCATGTTATAGTAAGTGTATTAACCATATACTGTAAGAAAACAAAAAGACACGGTAAAAGTTAAATTATTTAACTTAGAGTTAAATCTAATTGATAAGGTTAAAATAATACCCTAAACTTGTCTAAATCCTATTGGTTGATAGGATTTCGACCCATCCCCACTTTAGCTTCGAAAGAAGACCCTTTGGAACCGTTATAAACCGATTTTGACTTTAATATAAAATAATATTTTGATATATTCCTAAGGTGCCCCTCTCCTCCCTTATAAAAGGGCACCTCCTCCCCCCCCTCCTCACACCAATTTGAGCACTCAAGCTCGGCCAACCCCTGCCATTTTCTCCTCTCCACTTCCCTAGAATAATCCTAGAGGACCTGGTCTTCTTCAAAGACCAATCTTAGTTCCCTAAGTGGAGGATTCAAAGAGGCGTTCCAAAGAAGAGGTAATATCCATTACCGATCTTTTCAATATCTTTCTTCTTAAAATTCTTCTTCTTTAGTTGTTTCATGATAAAGTAATAACATCAGTATTACTTACATACTGATATGTTATTATAAATATGAAACAACCCTAATTCCCCTTCTATCCATCCTACGGAAAAATGAAATCACCGCGCGTGCGTACGTACGGAATACCGTCTCCACGCCGTGGTGTACTCTATTTTCCACCATCACCTTACAAGGATGGGTATAATGGTGTAATGAGTAACTATATATGATTATTATAAAGTGATATTGATACTGAAATAGTATAAATACACTTAAATACAATTCCACGATCATAGGAACGATATCATCACTCGTGCGTACGTACGGAATACCGTCTCCACGATGTGATGCGACTCGTTCTACATGATCTTCATTCCATACTGATTATATAAATGAATTGAATGAATGAATATGATATATATTAAACTAATACCATTCTGGAAATGAGGTATCTATAACCTAAAGAAAAGAATAAGAATTTATTCGACAAAACACGCATAAGAACAAAAAGTTATAAACACCCAAATTACAAGTAGCAATGAAATATTACTACTAAGAAGCTAAGAATATGACCATATATGATATCATATCAATATGTATGATTCTGTAATAAGTCAATAACATTATTTAAACCATTATACAGGAGCTTCGGACACGTACAAAGCAAATCGGACCTAAGGTAAGGGGAAATATCACAATCTCATTTTTATCCGAGATTGTTTATACTTTGGCATTTAATGGGGTGTATTTTATCATCCACATCCATGTTCCCTCAATATGTAATATTGTTTCCATTCACTTACAATATTTTAAATCCAATTTTACCCTTGGGTGAGTTTTTAGTAAAGAATATGAAAGGAATCTTTTGTCGTTTTTTCGTACGAGGTACTTTTTGACTTTTCCGACAAAAGTACGAAGAATGTTTTTTTTAACATATATGGCATGAATGGATTTTTAAAACATTATTTCCAAGAAGCTTCATTTAAAAGTTTTCAAGCTTATTTTTAATCAACTTCTTTTAGATTAAAATTGTATGACATGTTAAGAGAGGAAAAAGTATTTGAAGTAGAAAGGATATTTTCCTCAGGAATGGAGTTCAAATGTTTTATCAAAATTATTTTCCATCTAAGATAATATAGGGTTCTGTTTTTATCCCTATTATTACATTGATTTTATTATGTTTTGAGGGAATTATTTTTATGAAGTCATTTACCTTATATGATTTTTTTTATGATGTCATGATGTTTCAAGAATCCCATTTTTGTTACATGTGTTATGCGATGATGTATGATTTATGATTATGTGGCACACATAAGAAAGGATTCATTATGAGATGGGTGGGACCTATATCTCCCTCCAATGCATTGGGTAAAGATTTTATATCTCATGAGATAGACATGGCTGGAATGGTAGGTTATACCGGTTCAGTGAAACAGGACTGAAATGAGGGTTACTCGATTCAGAAAGGGACTTTGTCCACTAAGATAGTCTTGGCAATGAGTCTTGACTAACAAGAAATGATTCTCTATGATTATTTGTGAATGCCACAAATTTTCATGTTTTAAGTTATGATTATTGTGATTACATTTCACTTCCATGATTTATCCCATGATTATGAAATTATGCTCTCTTTTGTAGGTTATGATTTCCAAAATGTTATGTTCTTATGAATATGATGTGATTGATATTTCTTTTGTTTACCCTTACTGAGAATTTGAGCTCACCCTTTTATGTTTTATTTTCCCCAGGATATAAAGAAAGGTTTTAGGCAAAAAAAAGGAAGATCTTTATGGGAGATATTGAAGATCTTTCACCACGATTAGAAGATTACATTCCGAGTTTCCAAAGACACTAAACTATTACGATCCTTGTGTGTGTGTTTTTGTTATGTACTAAGTATTCCGCAAATGTAATGTAATGTCAATATACGTCAGGCTCCGGGTCTCTACAGTTGGTATCAGAGGAAAGGATTAGTCAACCTTTGGAAACTAGGATGCGAGAACTTTAGTGAGATCCCTAGAGATATTTATAATGTTTGTCTAGGGATGTCCCTAAGGATATGTATACGTATAGGATATAGTCCTATAACTACGGTAACGATCTTAGAATTTAACCTAAGAAGTTAGATATTGAGGATACTCCCCCTTTATTATGTTGTTTTCCCTAGCATGATTTTTTCCTCTCACACTAATCTTTTTGGGTTTTAGACGATGGTTGGAACCCGAAGGAACCGTGTTGATCAATGCAATGGACAATGCAATAATTTCCCTCCTGAACAAACAAATGTTATGGGAGATGGAGTGCAAAATCTTATTGCTATACTTACACAAGCTATGAATCATTCTGGACTTCCAAATGAGCAGAGAAGGGAACAATATTCTATTGAGTCCTTCATGAGGCAACGTCCACCTTCTTTCAGTGGGACTTCTGATCCACTTGTTGCTGAACAATGGATCATTTCCACTGAAAAGATATTTTCAGTTCTTCGCTGTTCTGAACATGATAAAGTCATCTTAGCAGTATATCGTTTGGAAGGTGAAGCTGATCAATGGTGGAATCTTATCAAGAATACGAGGCCAAGAGATGAAATTGAGTCCATGGAATGGGACGACTTCAAGAACTTGTTTTTCAGTAAGTACTTCCCTCGTATTCTTCGAACAATGATGGAAAAGGAGTTTCTTGAGCTGAAGCAGAAGGATGATGAATCTGTTGGTATATACGAAGCGAATTTTACAAGACTTGCAAGGTATGCATCTGGCATTATCATCCAACCTGAAAGTAAAGTTGATCGATTTTTCAGTGGCTTAAAACCAAGTCTTCGAAGGGCATTGGCTATAAGAGACTTCAGTAGCTATGAAGAAATTGTGCGTTTTGCTATCAAGGTAGAAATGGAAGTTGGTGTTACATATCCATCTCAAGGTTTTGACAAGAAACGAAAGATGGAGTTCAAGGAGAAATCTCAGAATAATGGTGAAAATAAGATGAATGTTTTCTTGTGCTCAAAGTGTGGAAAGAAGCATGGTGGAGATTGTCTTAAAGGGACTAGAAAATGTTTTAAGTGTGGAAAAGAAGGTCATCGAGCAGCTGAATGTCGAAGTAGTGGGAAAAGGGTTTCTAATGATGTGAATAAAGAAAAGACTGCAGAGAACACACCACCAACACTTCAATGTTTCAAGTGCAAGGAGATGGGACATTATTCCAATAAATTCCCTAATCCAACGGTTAGTGATGATCGACATGAGCAACCGGTTAAGGCAAAGGATAAAGGGAAGTCACATGCGATCACTATTGGCGATGTTGAATATGACAACGATGTGGTGGAATGATTCAGTGTTTATGTAATGGGATTCCAAAATAATGTTGTATATAGTATCATGGAATATTGGAATATTTATGTTTTGGATTTCAATAATTTTATGGTACCAGTAACCATGAAAAGTGATTGAGACATTTTTGGTAAACAGATGATATGAGCATAATGAAGGGATAAGAAGATAATAAGATGTTTGATTGTATTCATGAGCTCATGATTGATATAAGGACTAAGTGATATCATGGTTTGAGTATATAGAATTTTGAGGATTTTGGTATGTGGAAAGTGTTAACTTTTAACTGCATTCATGTTTTCACTAAGGTTCAATTGGTATTCATTATTCAAGAGAATACATGATTAAGGTATTCACATGTTTATAATTTGACCAACAAGATATATCTTATGATATGTGGGGGATAAATGATGGCATTCACGTGATTATTCTGTGACATTTCAAGTAATCATTTTCTTTATACTATGAGCTTGGACTGAAGTATTTTAGATAAGCCTAAAGATTAGAATGGATTATGTTCGGAATAAGTTAGGATAAAACGTTTTTCAATATTATTGATGGGATGTTATAGTAATATAGATTTAGAAAAAGGACAAACTGCAGGACGGGCGACAGCCCATTGCGTCGAACAAGGATGTGGGAATCGAAGCCACAACCGAAGTGCGACTGGACTTTATCACCTACCACTGGCATACAGGAAGTCCCTGTTTAGTAGAAACTAGTTTTATTATATTAAGCAGTATGATATATGAAGTATAAGTCCATTTTAGGAACCATATATGATTAATCCCACTATAGAATGACTTATTTATATTTAATAACTTTTGCTAACCTTTTGTTTGAGACAGATGGAATGACCCGTCATTCAATCAAATGATCTGCTAACACTTCACGAATAACAAATTCAACTTCATTTATTTAAGAGATGAAGTGGAAATTGTTCAAGTCATGAACAACAGTGAGATTGTACCAAAATAAAGTATGTATTTATTCTAATTCTAATTCTTCAACTTTAGGGAAATGATCTTGAAAACCAAAAATGTTGTCCTAGTGCTCTTATATCTGATTAATCAGATGGTACCTTAGATCATCACAAATTTATGGATTTGTGATTGTTGGATTTTCCACAGCCATGTTCTCTACCACTCTCCATCAGAACATGATGGTTAGATTTCTCTTCCATATCCATATTTTCACCTATGTGGAAACCCATTGATTATTTTATTTGGGTAACCGTTACGTTTCATACTTTTGTTTTTAAAGATTGGTTTTGGTATTCCTTTTTACAAATGTGGGTTTCGATTAAAGAAACTTTCGAATAGTAAACCATTTATAACCCCGACGAATTTCGAGGGCGAAATTCATTTTAAGGGGGTTAGAATGTAACACCCCGAGATTTTATGAAAAATATTTTTTTTAATTTCATTAATGTCTTGTGTTATACGCTACACCAAAAGGAGCTTTCACAACACACATCTTTGACCTGGCTTGAATTACACGCAATCGCGACCTTCCACGATAGCGTGTGTTGTACGCAACACCAAGTTTCGCTAAACAACGATATGCTATTAAGATATTATTAAAACTAGCCGTTATGAATAGTAATAACCACTTTTTGAAATTTTGTAAATTTTATTTTTCCAAATGGACTTCATTTATGGATTAGGAGTATCGAATTTAGCCTAAGGTGAAATTTTGGTAATTTTCGGATAACTTTCATATTTTGATGAATAGTGGAAATTACTAAATTTTAATTAAAAACAAGTTTTTCAATCGAAATAATTAATAGTTATAAATTATTAATTTGAGTGGTTTTAAAGTATATTTAGAATATATTTTTACAATTTAATACAATGTTGGACATTGGATGTAATTTCACATTTAAACCAGTTATAAACAAGTGGCAATCTTTTGATAGTTATTATCTCTTAAAAACACGCTATTTGTTGTGATAGCGGAAATTAATTATAAAATTAATTATTGCAACATATATGTTGGGAATTTTGTAAAATAGAAATCATTTTTGAATTCGGAATATCAATTATAGCCTAGGGTGAAATTTTGGTACTTTTCTGAAAACTTTCAATTTTTGATGAATAGTGTAACCACTAAGTGGTAGGTTAAAAACTGAATTTTGCATAAAACTTAATTTTACCGCTTCTGTGAATGGAATTTCGAAAATCCGACAGACACGGTTAATATCAAGGACTAAAATGTGGTTCAATGAGATGAAAATAAATTTTGTTGAATAGTAACTTTTTACTTTTTTTTACCACGGTTAATAGTAAATAGGGTAACTAAGGGTAAATATGATATTATTATTACCTTAACACATGTCCTAATTCTATTGGAAAAGTGTAATTCGACCAAAAACAAACTTAGGAATAAAATATGACCATTTAGGTCCACTTTGATTAGATTAGGACATTTATTATTAATTTATTTAAAGAAGGGTTAAAATAGTTAAAATCAAAGTTTAATAAGTAAATCATTTTTAATATGGGGTTATACATAAGATAAATTCGACTATAAATATTCATTAGAAATTTAAAAAGATTTCCTACATGATGGTATTTTATTTATAATTTTTAGACATTAAATAATTTAATTTATTTATGACACAATGATGATGCAGTAATTATCTTATTAATGAAATATTGACATAATTGATTTTATAAACACCAAAATAAATGTAATTTGAGGCTTTTTATGAATTACACTAATTTTCTAGGTTACTATGATATATTAGTGTTTATTTAATAAACTTGGTTAGAACATATAATTCTGTTATGACTTTCACAAAAATCATATATCAAATAGTGTCAAAATTGACACAAAATAGTTTTTAAATCAAATATTATATTATTAATTGTTATTTTATTCCTAAAAATCTAAGGTTCGGCCAAATGACTTAGATAAGGATATATATATTAATAATAAACTATTTGGGGTTCGTTTGGCATGTTATAGTAAGTGTATTAACCATATACTGTAAGAAAACAAAAAGACACGGTAAAAGTTAAATTATTTAACTTAGAGTTAAATCTAATTGATAAGGTTAAAATAATAACCTAAACTTGTCTAAATCATATTGGTTGATAGAATTTCGTCCCATACCCACTTTAGCTTCGAAATAAGACCCTTTGGAACCATTATAAACCGATTTTGACTTTAATATAAAATAATATTTTGATATATTCCTAAGGTGCCCCTCTCCTCCCTTATAAAAGGGCACCTCCTCCCCCTCCTCCTCACACAAATTTGAGCACTCAAGCTCGGCCAACCCCTGCCATTTTTTCCTCTCCACTTCCCTAGAATAATCCTAGAGGACCTGGTCTTCTTCAAATACCAATCATAGTTCCCTAATTGGAGGATTCAAAAAGGCGTTCCAAAGAAGAGGTAATATCCATTACCGATCTTTTCAATTTCTTTCTTCTTAAACTTCTTCTTCTTTAGTTGTTTCATGATGAAGTAATAACATCAGTATTACTTACATACTGATATGTTATTATAAATATGAAACAACCCTAATTCCCCTTCTATCCATCCTACGGAAAAATGAAATCACCGCGCGTGCGTACGTACGGAATACCGTCTCCACGCCGTGGTGTACTCTATTTTCCACCATCACCTTACAAGGATGGGTATAATGGTGTAATGAGTAACTATATATGATTATTATAAAGTGATATTGATACTGAAATAGTATAAATACACTTAAATACAATTCCACGATCATAGGAACGATATCATCACTCGTGCGTACGTACGGAATACCGTCTCCACGATGTGATGCGACTCGTTCTACATGATCTTCATTTCATACTGATTATATAAATGAATTGAATGAATGAATATGATATATATTAAACTAATACCATTCTGGAAATGAGGTATCTATAACCTAAAGAAAAGAATAAGAATTTATTCGACAAAACACGCATAAGAACAAAAAGTTATAAACACCCAAATAACAAGTAGCAATGAAATATTACTACTAAGAAGCTAAGAATATGACCATATATGATATCATATCAATATATATGATTCTGGAATAAGTCAATAACATTATTTAAACCATTATACAGGAGCTCCGGACACGTACAAAGCAAATCGGACCTAAGGTAAGGGGAAATATCACAATCTCATTTTTATCCGAGATTGTTTATACTTTGGCATTTACTGGGGTGTATTTTATCATCCACATCCATGTTCCCTCAATATGTAATATTGTTTCCATTCACTTACAATATTTTAAATCCAATTTTACCCTTTTGTGAGTTTTTAGTAAAGAATATGAAAGGAATCTTTTGTCGTTTTTTCGTACGAGGTACTTTTTGACTTTTCCGAAAAAAGTACGAAGAATGTTTTTTTAACTTATATGGCATGAATGGATTTTTAAAACATTATTTACAAGAAGCTTCCTTTAAAAGTTTTCAAGCTTATTTTTAATCAACTTATTTTAGATTAAAATTGTATGACATGTTAAGAGAGGAAAAAGTATTTGAAGTAGAACGGATATTTTCCTCAGGAATGGAGTTCAAATGTTTTATCAAAATAATTTTCCATCTAAGATAATATAGGGTTCTGTTTTTATCCCTATTATTACATTGATTTGATTATGTTTTGAGGGAATTATTTTTATGAAGTCATTTACCGTATATGATTTGTTTTATGATGTCATGATGTTTCAAGAATCCCATTTTTGTTACATGTGTTATGTGATGATGTATGATTTATGATTATGTGGCACACATAAGAAAGGATTCGTTATGAGATGGGTGGGACCTATATCACCCTCCAATGCATTGGGTAAAGATTTTATATCTCATGAGATAGACATGGCTGGAATGGTAGGTTATACCGGTTCAGTGAAACAGGACTGAAACGAGGGTTACTCAATTCAGAAAGGGACTTTGTCCACTAAGATAGTCTTGGAAATGAGTCTTGACTAACAAGAAATGATTCTCTATGATTATGTGTGAATGCCACAAAGTTTCATGTTTTAAGTTATGATTATTGTGATTACATTTCACTTCCATGATTTATCCCATGATTATGAAATTATGCTCTCTTTTGCAGGTTATGATTTCCAAAATGTTATGTTCTTATGAATATGATGTGATTGATATTTATTTTGTTTACCCTTACTGAGCATTTGAGCTCACCATTTTATGTTTTATTTTCCCCAGGATATAAAGAAAGGTTTTAGGAATAAAAAAAGAAGATCTTTATGGGAGATATTGTAGATCTTTCACCACGATTAGAAGATTACATTCCGAGTTTCCAAAGACACTAAACTATTACGATCCTTGTGTGTGTGTTTTTGTTATGTACTAAGTATTCCGCAAATGTAATGTAATGTCAATATACGTCAGGCTCCGGGTCTCTACAGTGGGCCATGGGATACAAGTGGATCCTCAAGTAGAGCCAGATGCGGCACAATCTGTTATACCAGACACAGGCACAAATGCGTAGTTCCGTGAAGGCTTCATGCGATTCATGCAGAACTTTCAGGGAGCACCATAACCTGCCACATCTATGGCCGAGCTGACTCGTATCTTCCACCAGCAGCATCCACCTACGTTTTCAGGAGATGGAGGACTACAAGATTTAGTGTATTGGTTGGGGTCTATGTTGACTATTTTCGAACATCTTGAGATGCCTCTTGGGCGGAGGGTCAGGCTCGCGACGTATATGATGCGTGATTCCACCAAGAGGTGGTGGGATGTTACCACCGAGTCCGAGCATCACAGAGACAAGGCGTGAGATGATTTTCAAGCAGCCTTCTATGAATTCTTATTTCCAGAGATGCTGAGGGAAGATAGGGCTCGAGAGTTCATTAATTTGCAGCAAGGCGCCTTGTCGGTGATGGATTATTCTTATCGTTTCACTGAGAATCAGCATTTTTACCCATTCTGGTGGGCGATGAGACGTTGAGAGACAGATCCTTTGAGGATGGTCTTTGATATGATATCCGAGCACTGGTAAATTTTTTTGGGTTGCCTTTAGTACATGATATTGTGAACCAGATGCTGATTACAGAGAGGAACCTTCGGGAAGCTAGTGGTGTGGGCCATGCTGGTTCAGTACCATTTTCTGGTACTATTTGTACCATTAAGAGGAAGAGAAAAATGGACTTCTCTCAGGGTGGAAGTACCAGCCATAAGGATGTTTTAGGTGGTCAGGTTAGGTGCTACCAATGTGGGAAAGAGGGGCACAAGAGACCACAGTGTCCACGTGATCCAGTGGAGTGTCGAGCTTGCTGCAACATGGTTTATATGTAGCACTTTTGCAAGAATTTCCACCAGTGGCTAGTGAGAGGGTTTATGTGCGGACTCCACATGTGGGAGAAGGACCAGAAGCTTCTTACCAGTCCGGGAACTGGAATATGTCAGGGCGTACTGGCTGGGATGGTGGTCATGTCTGTGGTAGCCAGACACCAGGATCTCAAAGGCAGTCGGGTGGGACAACTTTGGGTGGCCAGGTTGTGTCACAGGGCGGTGGCACTGGGCAGACATATGCAGTGCAACAGACCCAGCAGAAGTAGGATCCCAGACCTTCTACAGTCAAAGGTACTATTCTAGTAGCTTTCTCCTTATCTTCAGTACTTTTTTACACAAGTGCTACACATAGTTTCATATCTGTACCTGTTGTGGAGAGGCTTGGGCTCTATATTTCTTCTTCTTCTTCTTCTTCTGCTATTATGATGCTAGACACTTTGTTGGGATCTCGAACGACACGTGTGGGTTAGTTCAAGGAGTACCCCTTGATGTTGGTGGGTGTCACTTTCATTGGGACCTCTATGTCATGGAGATGACATCTTATGACGTCATTCTTGAGATGGACTGGTTGGTTCCCTTCCGAGCCTTTGTAGTTTTCTATCATCACAGGGTGAGTTTAACATCACCAGAGGGAAGAGAGATTCTATACAAAGGTGAGTGGGATGTTCAGGTACATCGATCTGGACCAGCGCATCATGGGCATGGTGGAGTTACAGCCCAGATTGCTAGTTTATATCTGGATGATCCAGGGACATGTCGGATGGATTTCTATCCAATGGTTGATCATTTCAGGGATGTCTTCCCAGATGACTTTTCAGGTCTACCTCTAGAGCGTGAGATAGATTTCTATATTTATCTTGTGCTAGGAGTAACACCGATGTCCATTCCTCCTTATAGGATGGCTACACCAGAGTTGTAGGAGCTCAAGCGGCAGTTAGAGGTGTTACATGCAAGGGGTTTCATCCAACCCAGTACATCGCCTTTGGGTTCACCGATCCTCTTTACAATGAAGGCAGACGGTACCCTCAGACTCTGTGTGGATTACCAGAAAGTGAACCAGTTGACGGTTACAAATTGATATCCCTTACCGAGGATTGATGAACTTTTTGATCAACTTAGTGTATCACGAGTGTTCTCGAATATTGACATGAGATCCAGATATCATCAGCTATGCGTGGTACTATCTGATATACCGCTTATAGAATTTTGGAGCAGATATGGTCTATACGAGAACTTTTTTATGTCGTTCGAACTCATGAACACACCATCAGTTTTTATGGCTCTAATGAATCGTTTGTTCCATCCTTATCTGGATTCTTTCGTGGTAGTATTCGTGGGAAACATCTTGGTGTACTCTCACACTAGACCCGACCATGCCACCCATATTGAGATCTTATTGAGTACACTGAGAGAACATCAGCTATATGCTAAGCTCTCAAAGTTCCACTTTTGGATGGTCCAGATTCACTTCATGGGTCATAAAATCTCAGAGGCAGGAGTTGTAGTAGACCCAGAGAAGGTGAGGGTAGTGGTTTCTTGGTAGCATCCTAAGAACGTGTTTGAGATACAGAGTATGTTGGGGCTGGCTGGTTACTACAGACGCTTCATACATGAATTCTCCCGCTTAGCATCACCGTTGACGGGTTTGACTAAGAAGGGTGTGAAGTTTCTTTATGTCGGAAGCTTGCGAGACAACCTTTCAAGACATGAAAGTAAGGTTGACATCAACACCAATCCTGATACTCCTAGAGAAGGGAAAGAGCTATACAGTTTACTTTGATGCCTTGAGTATTGGGCTGGGAGAAGTGTTGATGCAGGGCGATCGAGTTGTTGCGTACGGTTCTCAGATGATGAGGCCACATGAGAAGATTTACCAGACACATGATCTCGATTTGTCTATTGTTGTTCATGTGTTGCTCTGTTAGAGGAATTATCTCTTGGGAGAGAATTTTGTGGTTTTCACGGACCACAAAAGTGTCAAGCACATCTTTACCCAACGTGACTTGAACCCGAGATAGTGAAGGTGGGTCTAATATCTTCAGCCATTTAATTTTGAGCTTGCCTATACACCTGGTAAGGGTAACGCAGTTGCCGATGCACTGAGCAGGAAGACTCAGATACAAGAAGTGTAGGAGTCCAGTGGTGAATGGAAGCTTATGGATTTGTTCTCTAAGATGCATTTGGAGGTGCGTGATAGTCAGGGGTAGAATTATATTTCTTCTTTAGATATGACTTCTACCCTCCTGGATAGTGTGAGGAGGAGACAGCTATCGGATTCAGATTGCCTAGTTTTATAAGAGTCAGTGGCAAGTGAGGACCCTCCTCCTGGTTGGATGATAGGTGATGATGATGTACTGTGTTTCCATGGACGATTATGGGTTTCAGGGGATATATGTGAGGAGCTGATGTGGGAGTTTCATTCTTTATCTTGGGAAGATCATCCTAGAGTTAACAAGATGTACCATGACTTGAGATGTCAGTAATTGTGACCGGGTATGAAGAGTGATATAGCTGGTTTTGTTATGAGATGTTCCACCAGTCAGTAGGTGAAGGCGGAGCACCAGAGGCTAGCTAGACTTTTACAGCAGTTACCCATTCCGGAGTGGAAATGGGATGATGTCGCGATGTACATCATGACTGAATCACTGTGGTCACCTCGAGGCAATGATGTTGTGTGGGTTGTTGTGGAAAGACTAAAGAGGGTACCTCACTTTTTTCTGATGAAGGAGACCTTCGTTGTTGACGAACTCAAAAAGTTGTATATTCAAGAGGTAGTACGTCTTCATGGGGTCCCTCGTTCTATCATTTCAGATAGGGACTCCCGTTTTACGTCTTGTTTCCGGAAGAGTTTTCAGATTGCATTGGGTACATAGGTTCTTCTGAGCATAGCTCACCACCCTCAGACCGATGGCCATTCGGAGAGTACAATACAGGTGCTTGAGGACATGTTGCGTGCATGCATCCTAGAATTTGGGGGCTCTTGGGAGAAGCATATACCCATAGTCGAGTTTTCCTACAATAACAGTTTCTAGGAAACTATTGAGATGGCACCTTAAGAGGATTTATATGGTAGGCCATGTTGATCACCTTTGTGCTGGTTAGAGGTTGGTGAGGCAGATTTACTGTGACCATGTCTTGTGCAGGAGACTTTAGAGCTGGTCTAGTTGATTCAGAAGCAGATGGATATCACACAGACTCATTAGAAATCTTATGTCAATCACCATAGATGACCTTTGGAGTTCATGGTCAGGGATAAGGTTTTCTTGTGTGTTTTTCCAAGGTTGGGACACAGGCGGATCAAGAGACAGGGTAAAATTTCACCGCGATATGTGGGGCCATTTGAGATTCTGGAGAGATTCAGGCCATTTGCTTATCGATTATAGTTACCATATATGTACTAAGCCATGCACGACATCTTCCATGTATCTCAGTTGCACGGCTATCATTCAGACCCATCTCAGGAATTTTGGCCGAGGAGGTTGAGCTTTAGAAAGATGCGTCCATTGAGGAGAATCCGATTCATATCGTTGATAGGAGCATGATGGTTCTCCGAGGCCAGTCAGTTCCTCTCGTACGGGTGCTATGGTTGCATGGCTGAGTGCAGGACAATACTTGGGAGTGGGAGACCGACGTACGTGCTTAGTGGCCAGAGTTGTTTACGGCCTTATCTTTGCAACCCTTGAAAGTGAAATTTGAGGATGAATTTCCTTAAGGGGGGAAGTTTGTAAGAACCCAGTTCTTATTTTTTAGGTACAATATTATTCTTTTCTCTTTTCCTTTATAGTTTTTGAGAAAAATAAGGAAAATGGGGAAAATCCTAAATTATGGAAGTACACGCCGTGTACTTTTCCACACATCGTGTACTTTTGGCCATGTAGGATGAGTACACAGGGCGTGTAGCCATGTCGGCGATGAAGGGTATAAAACAGACTAAACACTGTGTAGTAGACTTTTACACGTTGTGTAGTCAGTCGGTAGAAAAAACAGTAAGGCGTTGGAAGCAGCTTCCAGCTGGGCAACAATACACGCCGTGTAGTCGAGAATACACACCGTGTACTCATGTCAGTAGATGAACAGTTTGGTAGTGCCGCTAGAGGAATAGTTAAATGAAGGGAGTAACCTGGGTGTACTCTAAAGTACATGTCATGTACTTTGTTATTTTTTCTTAAAATGGGCAGTATCCAACCCTGTTCACAGGGAAGGGTTAGAACCAGACATGAGGTCTAGAGAGGACGGCTTAACCTTCATGGACCTCCAGATCGAGCATCGGGAATCCGTTTCCGCTTCCGTCGATCAGGTTGAAACCGCACGGGTAAGTCCTGCCATATCCTTACATAGTTCTTACCAATTCTTCCTCTAATGGAGGTTATATGGGTTTGAACGAGTTTTCTTCTATGACAGATCTACGTCGTTCTTGGGCATTTCCGTAGGCATCCTTCGGGTATACCGTTCTTTGGTGTTTAAGGTAGGTGGGTTGGGTTTTAATTTTCCAACTGGTGTGAATTTTGTGTACCATTGAGATAGGAACCCATGAATGGGGTGTCTTATGGCTGAGGCTAAGTTGAATTAAATACCTTGAACTGTTAGGTAATTTAAATGTTATAATAAACTGTTGTTTGGGATCACTGCTTTGATCCAGGACAACCCCGAGGGTGCGTTCCTCTATTTATCCGTTTGGCCTGGATACCTGAGGGTATGCCTTTATAATATTGTTTATAAAATTTCCTTTAGAGTAATTTCATGTGTACTGCTTGTTTATATGTCGGGCATAGCCCGATTACTTGTTTATCCCGAGGGCAGTGTTTCCTTTAGCCTGAGGGTAGTAGTTATTTTGGCCTGAGTGCATCTTTTTTCGTGCCAATGGAAAATAGACTATGTCCCTGAGGGAGACACTTCGTACACCTAAGGTCAATATCTATTATTTATGTGGGAAATTACCTACGGGTTAAGATTCTGATTACCTTAGGGTAAGGGTTTGCGAGTTTGAGGACACTGACTGACTGTTTACATAGAAATTCACTGTTCTGGTTTTCTTATAATGAATGTTTAAATGAATAATAAAGTGGCAATATAATGGGTAAGTTAGTTAATTTTTATTGCTACTTAGTTTATTGGATTTTTACTATTGCACACTGTTGTTGCTTATTTTTACACAGTTGGGCACGAGCCTTTGGTGGGTGCCTACTGGGATTTATTTCTCACACCTTGTTTGGGTCATGCTTTTCAGCCCAAACAGATTACGTTTCTACAGGTGTGGATAATGGGAAGGGTCCCTATACAGGTACTTGGTTGCTATTGAGGAGTAGGGGAGCAAGGGACCGGGCTTAGGATCGTGATGCTACTGGCTGTTTTGTTTTGTTTTGATGTACTCTGTATTATACTGCTCTGTAACATGTTCTGGCTGTTTTTTTAGAACTTGTGGCTTGTTGCATCATCATTATATATGTATGACTGTTGGTTGTTTTTAATGCAGTTGTTCGTTTAAAATTGTGTATGGTTTATTGCTTCTGCTGTTGTCGTTTGTTTTTATTATTCTGATGTGCTACACTTGGACAAATGAGAGAATAGTTTCTCCACTATCAGACCTGGGCCCTCGTTGCTAGTCGGCAACCTCTAGTATTTGGGGAAATGCGTTTGAGGTCACGTGGCGAACCAGGCTCAGGGCACCCATTGAGTGGAACCCAGACTCAAGACGTTACACAAGTAGTTCTATTTGATTTCGAATAATGGAGGGTAATATGTACCAATTAATAATTGGTAGGAGATACACACGTGGAATTAATAATAATATTTAAAATTTTTTAAAACAGATTCTAGTTTATGGGGTTATAAATGCACCATACATATATGATGAAACTAATTAAATAATTAATAACTTCATCAAATAATATTATGGTATTTTAAGTGGAATTTTTACCATTATCAATTAGGTTTACCCTCCAACAAGAAAATTTTGACCCAAACTATATTAACCAATTTTATTTCTATTTTCACTATTTATTATTAAAAAATGAATGTTGAATAATTAAAAACATTATATGTGATGATTTTAAAAATGTAATCCATTTTGTAAAATTTTATTTCTATATTTGGACGAAATTGATTATATATTATACACATAAAATGCAATAAAACCCATTTGTTGTGGAATAATATTATTATTTATAAAACTGAATTAACATCCTTTCATGCATTGTAAAAACTATTAGATTAATTTTTTAATATATTACTAAATAGATCATATATATATTTGAGTAACATTATTATTCACAATGGATTTATTTTCAATATTATTATATAAACATATACCGCACATAAAGTTTTTCCAAATTTTATTACATTCAAATGATTTAATCATCATTCATATCCATTAGAGTAGTAATGTATGAATAATTTTTATTGAATGAAAAATTAATTTGATAAAAATAAAATTTTCATAGTGATCAATATATTTTATTGTATGAAATTTATAAAACATTGAAAAAATATTTCTTCTATAAAAATGGTTATTTCAATAAGGGAAATATTTTATAAAAAAACATTTAGAAAATTTCATAGTCATTAATTTAGAAATTTGAACATAAAAAAATTTTTATATACATTTCATAATGTTCTTATTATTATTCAAACCAAAAAATCTGTCATCATGTTTTAAAATTATATATATATCATGAATCATTTAGAATTTGGGTTGTGTGTAAGAAATGTATCGAATACTTCAAATTCATTTCAAAGAAATATATATAAAATAACATTGTCTTATAGGAAAATTAATCTTATATATGTTGGTTTTTTATCAAAATAATCTTCGCATGACTATTGATTGGAAAGCATAAAATTTCACACCAGGTTGGACTCTCTAGATTGATATTATTTTCATAAATCACGGAACCCATACAAGCCTAAATTAATGATTTTTCAACCAGTTATTTGGAATCTGAAATTTGATAACGATTTAAATCAATTATAATCTTTACTTGATAACTCTGCACATTAAATGTACCATATCCTCTATATTAGTTTTATTTCATTAATAAGAATACATTATATTAAATTAAAAATACCTCATAGTTTCTAAATTGAATTCATTATATTCTAATAGAATAAAAAAATTATTATACTTATTGATTAAATTAAATAATGACATAACCATATACTATTACTACATTTTTTTGATGATTACCTAGATAGATATTACATTTATTGATTGATGGATATTGCAAATCCATATAAATATTATTTCAGTATTTATTTTTGTTGATTAAAGAATAATTGTAGTTATTTATTTTATATATTATTTCTTAAATCATATGGGAAACACTTTACAAAAAATTACTGATTGGAATGGTATATTATAGGTAGTCCCTTGATTCATTAGTAGGTCTTAGGATAAACACATGAGAGGGTAATGAAATGTATGTTAGCTATTTATGAATGATTTCTTATAACATTGTCTTGATGACATGTTTATGATATCTGAAATTACCCATAACATTTTAAGGATATTGATAAATATTTTCCATGATTATATATATATTTATTAATATAGTAATTCAACATTTTTATTTAATTATAGATTTATTTTGATCCTTTATTTTTTCCATACAATTTATTTGATTTTAATTGTATGGTATATTTTGATATAATCTACATTTTATTGAGCATATAATCACACACATTATTTTATTTTATTTTACCTTGGAAAACTAGAATATTTATTTGTTTCATTTTCAAGGATTTACTAAAATTGATAATAATTATCCATTGACTTTTTATGATGTATTTTATGTTCTCATGTGTAAAATGAAAAATGTATCTATCTACTCATCGATGACTACTATGTTGTTGGATACTATGGGAAGTATTGTATTATTTTCTAGTAATTTAATATAAATATTGTATTTGGGTTTCTATATAATGTGTTTTTACAATTGGTATGAAGGGATGTTCAATTGAATCCATATGGACTATATTTAACATCTCATAGTTAGATATAAAATAAATTATGAAAATCCAATTAATATTTGAAGGAATTTTTTCCAAGATATCCTACTCAAAATTAAATAACATAAAAAAATATCACGCAATAATTTTATTTTTTCAATTTTTTATTAATTTTTACTAATAGATAAAATGGGAATCATAAAAACCGATCTATAAAATTTTGGGATGACCATCCGGATCAAGTAAATGAGGGTTCCCTTGTAGTTGTTTAGATCATAATAATATTAGGTATGGTAACCCCTGTTATGGCTAACTATACAACCCACATCAATGAATATTAAAATCAAAATATAGTTATATTTTTTTCAAAAAAATCATGTGAAAAAATATCCACCATTCACATGAATTACAAATGTATTCATATATAAGAAATGTATCGAGTTTATATAAATATATTCCACTATTTTTGATGTAGTTCAAGGGAAAATGTCATCATGTTGCTATATTGTTTAATGAGAAATGTTTATCAATGAAATTTACTAATTCACAACACTAATGATAAATTAGACATAGAGTTCATTCAGTTGAAATTTTTTATGGAGACAATGTATAAAAATAATTTTCTCATGGGAAAGGGGGTAAAATGGAAAACAATTATTCAATCTCAGGAAAAAGGAGATATAAAATGTTTTCTAGTATGAGCTTATCTTTACAAGGTAAAATTATAATGATATCCAATATGTAGATCGACTAGAAATCAATACTTCTCATTTCATTTATGGGTTAAATCTACGAAATTTAATATTGTTAGTCTATATGACATTTTCATCAAATTAGGATATTTTCCCAAGTTATAATATGATATAAAAGGATTTATCAATGACATGTTTCACCAAAACAACTACAGTGAAGAGGCACACTGAGAACCATGGAACGAAATGTTTTCCAAATTGATTGGAAATAAATATAATTTTCAAAAATTTAAAACATTAGAATGATACTCTTGCGAAAATTTTCTAATAGAATTTGTGTTTTTTCAAGGGATGATAAAATTTTAATCATATATGTGAATGATAATGTAATGTATAAGTTTATAATTTTCAAATAAATAACTGAAAGTAGATGGGGAACTATGACAACCAGTTCACCAAACACCACGGGAATGTAGCTCAAACAAGGACAATATAGTACTAAAAATCATATACGATAACTATGGTTATGGTTTATGTAAAAATATAATTATATACTGAAAATTTATCTTGAAATTAGTGTTATAAACTAATTATATAGATATATTACCCTTTTACATATTACATTACATGATTATAATCATATTTATAAATTATAGTACAATACAAGGATTGAAAAGTATAGTTTCATTAAAGACTAGGTATACAGTCAAACATTATAAAAAATAGTTTATATAACATACATAATGAGCTTATATCTTCCATTTAGCTCATACATCTTCATATAATACCTTGGGTAACACATGATCAAATGTAGAAGCTAAATATTTGAGTAGTGGAATAACCATAAAACAATGCATTATCCCATGGGACAGAAGACATGACACGATGACATCAAAAGACTTGAAACATATGGAATCGTAACATATAAATGTGGAATCATATAAACATGGAGTTATATTAATGTGGAATCAACACAAAACATGACATCGACACTAGTCAAGGATAACTTCCAAGACAGTTCTCCATGGAATCCCAAGACAAGGTGAACTGCCAAGATCATCGCACACTGTAGCACAATCCAATGATAACCTCCAAGACCATTTCTCATAACATCACATGAGAATAAAAATTTCCAATGCATTGTAGTGATATATGGGGTCACCAATCTTAACATTTCATGAATATGTTTTCTAGTTATAGAATCATAAAAAATCAGTCTTACATAAACATAAGGGATACCCCTGGAAAAAATTGGGTACTATAATCATGTCATAACGAATAATAAATAGGTGTATCCTAAAAGTTTCCCTGAAGGAATGGAACAAAAATATACAATGAAATTCTTAATATAAAATAGTCATGTATAATGGTATGTGACTTCATGTATATGTGACAACATGTAAGAAAAGTATTTATGAAATTTTAGCATTAAATCATTTTTGTGAGGTTTTAAGGAAAATACTATAGAGCCTTTAAAATAGGAAAGGGATCCATCAATTATAAAAAGCCAAATGTTAATGAATAAGGTTTTCATAATAAAAATACTTATTTTATAAATGCAATTTTGGATTAAAATTGAAGATAGAGTGCAATTGAAATTGGGTATGAATTCAGAATGTTCCCTCAATACGGGTTTTCTTATCAAGAAGTATTGAAGAGATAATCACTTAAAAACTTGTAAAAAAATGAAAAATAATCAAGAATGTGTCTTGATAAATTTATTTTGTAAATTTATCTAACATTTATAAGATTCACATAATAATATATTATATCTTCATTTTGGTAAAATAAAGATAAAGAATCCCTAAATAATAATGTTTGTTTGGGTAGAATCCCTTACGAATTAACAGCATGGTATCAGGTTTACTTAAAAGAGATTAATGGGAGGGAACGTCAATTCTCATCACATTTAAACAATGAGGGAAATATTGGGGAGGTGAAAAATCTTACCTCATCATTAGGTATTACACATAAAAGGGAATAATAGAGTGGACTTTCTTGATTAAATGTTGAATAGAGGAGATTCCTTACCTTTAGTCTGATGGAGTTCTCCACATGATATTTATTCCCTAAATAATAAAAATAGATTAATAAATTAATAATTAATGAACATTTTATATATTTAATAGATTTATTATAACCTTTTTGTGTTCATTAATGACATTTTTGTTTCGTATGAGGTTTGATTTCATTTTTTGGGTCTGTTTTCATCCTTGGGGTTAATGATCGGTTCACTTATATTCATGAATGAAAGCACAAGTATGATGAGAGTGGTTGTCCAAAATCGAAGTTATATGACATTAGTGAACATAAATAATATTATATTCTTATAAAATTTAATTTCATATTTGCAGTGAATGTGAATCATTATATAAAATATTAATGATAAATACTTGGATTAATTTAGAGATTTTTTTCATAATTAATATCTATTGTATTATTATTTAACATAATGTGTGATGAAAGATTCCAAAAAATAACATAATAAGAAAATTAATTGTTGGTTTAAACCATATAATTGGTTTCATTACCACAATTGAATTTGGTAAAAGGAATTGAAAACCCATCGTCATTGAATGTGGTAAATTTAAACATCTCGGATGGTGTATTTAAAAATAGTATAATAGATGAGTAAAAGAGATGTGGTGAAAAATTATTCCATTATCATAAAAAAATTACATTATAAGTATGGTAATTTATTTTTCATAAAATTTGGATGATTAGAGGTGAGGATAGATAATATAACTAAATAACATAAAAATAAAGCTAATGAATTGAAAAGTGGTATTTTAGTCATGAATCAATCTTCCATGAGAGCATCTTAAAGGGAGTGGATTTTGTATTTTTAATAGAATAAGGGTTGTTGGACTTTGGGTAGGAGCTTAGGGAGATATTTGGGAAGAACATACGCATCAAATTTGGCTTGAGAATAGTGAATGTAAGAGGTAAGGGGCGTTGGTATTTATAGTGGAGGAGAGGAGGGTCTTCATAATATTTAATACCTTAGTTTATTAATCTCCATCAAGACCATAAATAGTTATTATTATATGACCAAAAATGGTAATATGTGCATGTCAGTTCTAACTAATGGAAATTTTCATCATCCATTACTGAAGCATGATTCCAAAACTCATGTTTTTACGTTTATTGTGAATTATCACATTTTACTATTCATAAAAAATTCAACTTTTTTAAAAAATCCAAAAAGGACACCCTAACCCTTTTTTGACATATATAATCCAAAGATGAACTTGATTTTCCAAAAAAATCGAGAGATAAATATTTTAATTTTTAATTAAAATCATAATTTAATTGAAAATTAGATATTCTAAAACTTAACTGATTTAATCATGATTTTAAAAATTACATAAGGAATTATAAAATTATCTGAAAAAAAAATAAAAATGATAATTTATTAACACCATTTAGTAAAATAAAGTTTATTTTAAAGTAGTTAATTATAATATATTATTTTTGAATTACAAAAATTCGAATATGTTTGCTATGATCATATTACCACTTATAAGATGCCTAATTTTTTTAAAATATTTATGGGTTAAGATACTATTTTATTGGATGATTTACTATCCATAAGGTTCATATTACTATTCATAAGGTTGTGTTACTATTCATAAGGGTATTTTACTATTCACCAAAAATTATGATTGTCTTATTGGGCTCCAAACATCTTAATAATTGCAACAGTGTGTGTCAAATTGTTGAAATTAAAATCACAAAAGAGGAAATATTTTGTTTAAATGACGTATAGTACACATGAAGTACCCCCTGTTTCTGGTACGTAAACCTTTATTAATGCTTTTAAAGGTTAAAAAGTTAAGGGTTATGTATGAGAGAGTCCGAAGAACATGGAATGAAATTTTGAGGCAAAGGGGAAGTCGCACGGGTGGCACACAGTTTGTCTAACTGTGCATCCCCACCGTACGTAGTTGAAACTTTTTTGGCTGTGGCTCCCACACGGTTGGAGCATGGTTTGGGAGACCATGTGAGGAGGTCGTGTGAGGTTCTGTCGAGGTAGTGGTTGATGCACGATTAGTGCACGGTTTAACAAACCATGGGAACTAACCGTGCAGACACTTAAATGAGATCCAAAAAAGTGGATCTCACATGGTTTTGCATATAAATGGAATGTTTTTTTATTGAGCCATAACATGGGATCACTCTGCCTTGAAGGTAGGAGAACCTCTCTCAATAATTTTTGAAGTTATATGAATTTTTTCTTTGGAGAATCAAATCTGTATTCTTGAGGTATGTGATCATTCATCATCGTTACTGAATGATTCCATAGATCAACTTCTCCTATTCATTGGGTTTCACAGTTCTATTTCCTTTTTGGGTATATTTAAGTGTGTGAATGCCTAATATGATAATATTTGGTCTTTTTCTTTCTGGGAAAAGAGTTCTATGGGGGGTTATTGAAGAATCAAGCCGATATTCTAGTGTGTTCTTCGTTCGTTGTGGTTTTTATCAAAACCTTCGATGTAGGAGGCTTCATTCTTGACTCCACTTAATAGAACTAATTGTAATTATTTCAAATAGAATGTGTGGTGTTGAATTTATTTTTATTTGGAATTTGAAAGCATGTTGGAAACCTTCTTTAGTGATGGTTGTAAAATCTATAAAATTGGGGATTTTGAATGAGTTCTTTGGTTCATAATTTTATAATAGAGATTTTTAATTGGAGATTTTCTTGAATTGTGACACATAGTTTGGATTAGATTATTTCAATAAAAGGGAATGTTTTATTGAAGTTAAATGACTGTTTTGATATTGTTTTATACTTTGGTCTTCAATAAAAGTTCATTTTTATGAAAATGGTTTGAATTGGTTGAACACAATTGTTTTTTGACATGATGATGGTGTGTGTTCACGGGCATGAGGGACAGATAATGGTTAGGGTCTCCCCCATCATTAATGGGTTGGATAATGGTTAGGGATCTCCCCATTCAAAGGGTTTATGTGTGACATAAAAGGGATAGGGTCTCCCCCATTATTAACGCGATGGATAAGGGTTAGGGCTCTCCCTTGTCAATTAGTTCACTAGGGATGACTTAGTGAAAGGATGACTCACCAATCACGAGTACAAGGAGATCCAGCTTACTTGCAGGGTTGGTTGTGTGTATGTATTAAATTAATTGGTTATGTTAAAAAAATATTGAGAAATAGTTCTAAATCTTGTTTAGTTATTTTTCTGGGAAAATAACTTGTTGGAAAAATTGGTTTCAATTTCAGTTGTGTGCTTTAGGTTATTAATGGTTTTGGAAACCTTTTTATATTTGGTTATAAACGTTTTTTGTAAATTGTTTTATATAAACTATCTTATATAATGTGACTAACTTTTCTATCTCAATGGCATGAGTAGGGTAGTCATTGGGGAAATATACTGCGTTTTATACTCACCCCTGCTTTGGCAATTGGGTGCTTTTATAGATGCTTTCTTCCAGGAAAGGGGAAAAGGTAATGTTTCACACATATTTAGCATTACTTTGTAACTTTTGGGATGTTTGGTGATTGTGGAGCTTGGAGCTTGTGGAGTATGGAGTGTTGTGGACTTTTTAGAGTCATGTAACATTTATCCACTGGGTACTTTGATACATGGTAATTCATTCAATGTTGCATAATTTGATATAGTTTTGAGATACATGAAGATGTTGGCTTTTAATTCATTCAATCATGCATCATATAAAGAAGTTTTGGTTATGGATTGTTGGTTTATTGGTTTATTCCATAAAGGTTAAATCGTTCTCCACTAGTATTTGAAACCCTTCAGCATTTATTTCCAGTCTTTGGCATCATGGGGAATTCACTAAAGGCCGAGTAACGACTCGTTGTACTCTCAAGACAATGAGAATTGGTGGGTCATTACAAATGGTGTTATATTGTTTAGTCCCTGCCTTATAAGTAGTCATCGATGTTCCTAGTTTTGAATATGATATTCCTTCTTTTCTATTCTATTGGTGTGAATCATATAAAGGAATAGGATTTTCGGAACTTGAAATATATATCATAAAAGGATGTAGCTAACCCTTTTATGACGAAATTCAAGTTACCAGGGAGTTGGTTAAATATGTATTTGTAGACACTTCTAGTATTTTTGAATCTCATTTACATGGTTTTAGTCAATGAGATGTGCATGACATGAATTATAGAGGAATGGATTTACAATATGAGTACATACATCCTTTCGAGAAATGATCTTTTTTGAAAAGTATGGAATTTTTTTCGAATGAATGACTTTGAAATAGAAAATGATTATCATATTTTGAAAAATGTTTAATTTTAAAAATCATATGAAGTGGTTTTAAAAATAATTAAACATGGTACAAAGAATGTTTTGGAAAACAATGTTGTTATAGTTGATGTGATTGAATTTAAAATGCTAAGGCAAAAATTGATAGAGAGTGAGATTAACAGAGTTTGTTGTTAGTTTAGAAAATGTCACCAGGTAGGCATTGTCGAAACCAACCTGAAGGAGTTGTGGATAAGGTGGTTGCACCTGAACAAAATTGGAACCAAGAGATGGTTTAGAGTATTGTCCAAGGAATTCAAGCCATGGACACAGGGTACCGGAGGAATGAGCCACAACATGTGGATCATACCATCCAGTTCATGAAGAAGAATCTACCTAATTTCCAAGGTGATTTTGATCCCAAGAAGGTGGAGGTGTGGTTATGTAGGATGAATCATATCTTCAAATTCATCGGCACAACAGTAGGGATAATGGTCAAACCAGCGACGTATATGCTTGAAGATATTTCACATCAGTGGTGGCATTTAGCGGTGCAGTCTAAATTGGATGAAGGACATACATGCGAGGATTTAGAGTAATTGTTCAAAAAACAATTCTATCCTAACACGTTAATATCCAGAAAACAACAGACTTATTCAGCATGAAACAATAGAGTATCTCTATCACAGAGTATGCGGCTATGTTCATGAACATAGTATGTATTGAACTAGAAGTTGCACCAAGTGCATCTTCAAAGTCATGCATCTTTGAATCAGGGCTATGCTAAAAAATTCAATCAAAGATTACAGTAATTTTTATTAAAAACTATAAAGATATGGTGACCAGAGTGACTATGTCTGAACATGATATCTCATGATCTATGGGAGGAGGCATGATTATACCTATAAAAAATAATGGTAACTCAACCACTGGGAACAGGAGGAAACGGGACACCTATTTTGATGGTGCAAGTGGAAATCAGAACTCTATGGATGGATCTGTAAACCTTCCTCCATGACCCCAGTGCAATAAAAGATGTTTTTAATGTCGTTATCTTGACCACATAAAGAAATATTTTATGACAAAACCTAGATCATGTCATAATTTTAACAAGATGGGACATATTTAATGTTATTATCGAAGTGCTCCAAAGTAAGGTGCTCGAGAAACTTCTCAGCTATCGCAAGCATCTATGCTTCAACTGGATGAGGACAACAGAATCAGTTTCGTCAAAAGATCAGAAATAACCATGGTGATTCTAGAAATACGATGACTCCTAAACCAGGGAAACCTCAACAAGGAAACAAGGAGAACAATATAATGAAGAAGAAATTCTATGGAGATGAGGAGATGATTGTCGATGATCTGGCTGGACCAACTATAATAATAGGTATGATTCTTTTGAATAATACCTTTGTGAAAGTTTTTGTTGACAGTAGTTCATCACATTCCTTTATTTCGTCTTATCCTATTGAACAGTTATGCTTAAAACTGAAAATTATGCCTTCTATTTTGAAACTGCAAACTCCTCTTAGTGAAAGGGAATGCCAAGCCTTTCTGTGTAGAGCATGTGATATAACTGTTGAAGGATATAATTTAAAATGGGACATCATGATGATTGATATGGATGTCTAGGATTAAATCAAGGGTATGGATTGGATAACAATGTTCCAAGCTCAAATCCACTGTTATAGGATAACAATTAGTTTCATAACTGAGGACGGTATTGAGAATCTCTTTAAAGGAGAGATGACTGTAAAGAAAGGTGAAATGAGCATATTGGAACCAATGGGTGGAATGATATCTTACTAATTAGAAGCATTGAATTTGGAATCAATGGAACAATTTGATGGACAAAGGGTTTCAGCTATTGTGGATCAATTTCTAGATATCTTTCCCAATAACATCTCAGGGTTACCACCTCTAAGGGAAGTGTTGTTTACAATTGATCTCATTTCGGGGAATAGTCCTATTTGACATCCATCTTAGAGGATGGAAGCAACAGAGTTATGGGAATTTAATGTGTAGTTAGAGGAGATGTAAAGAAAGGGTTTCATTCAACCATTTACGTCTCTGTGGGCAGTACCAGTTTTGTTTGTGAAGTAGGGAGATGGAACTCTTCATCTATGTGTTGATTATCGTAAGCTTAACCATGCTATGATAAAGAATAGATATCCACTTCCATACATTGATGATCTATTCAATCAATTTAGTGGAGCATAGTGGTACTCCAAGATTGACATGCGATCAGAATATCACTAATTGAGAGTTTGAAAAGAGGATATTTAAAATATAGCTTTCAGAGGTATATATGGCCACTATGAATATGTATTCATGCATTTCGGTCTAAAAATGAACTAGTAGTCTTCATGGCATTGAAAAATAGCATATTTCAACAATATATGGATTCTTTTGTTGTGGTGTTTTTGGAAGACATTTTTGTCTATTAAAAAACAATGGCTAATCATGGGGTGCACCTGGAAGCATTTTTATAAATCTTGATAGATCATCAATTGTATGCCAAATTATCAAAATGTGCTATTTGGATACATGATGTACGTTTCCTTGGCCATGTAATATTTGAGAAAGCTATTTCCGTTGATCCTGAGAAGATAGAAGCCAAAAACTTTTGGCATCCACCGAAGAATGAGTTCTAGACATGAAGTTTTCTTTGTCTAGCTGGTAACGTCCAACTCTTTATGTGTGATTTATCCTGACTAGCCTCACCAATGACAACTCTAAAAAAGAAGACTGCTACATTCCAATGGACAGAAGAATGTTATAATTCTTTCTAGGAACATAATGTTCGCCAAAAATCAACAACTTTCTTGACCTTTCCAGAAATAGGACAGGGGTATGTGGTGTATTGGGATGCTTCAAGATCAGGGTTGGGTTGTTTTCTCATGCAAAGGGACCACGTGGTTGCTTATGGTTCGAGGTAGTTGAGGGTGAAGGAGAGAAATTTCCCAACAAATGATTTGGAGTGAGTTTTAGTCATCAATTCTTTGAAAACATAGAGTCATTATCTCTTTTGTTTGAAATTTACTATTTTTACTGACCAAAAAAACAAGAAACACATTTTCTCATGGTGAGATATGAATCTGAGGTGAATGAGGTGGATGGTGTGTCTCAAAATGTTTCACATTGACTTGATGTACACACCGAGAAAGGAAATTTAGTGGCGAATTCATTGAGTATAAATGCATATTCTCAGTTAGCAAAAGAAGCTTTAGATGAATGGAAGTTGATGTTAGTCTTAGCCGTCATGCATGTGGAATGTGAAGACGGAGGTAATTTTGAGCTTTTATTTTCCGTTATGCTTGTTCCTTATTTAGTAAAAATGATCAAATAATCACAAACATCTAATGTTGAATGTCTTGTAGTATGTTCAAAACTCAATGGTGGGGAGACCATTGGTGGATGGAAATTTGATGGGGTTTCAATTTTGTGTGTCAGAGATCAGATGGTTTTACCTATGATTTGTCTGGAACAAATCCTTCATGCTTACCACCACTCATGATAGGTTGTATATCCAGGTACACATAAGATGTATCTTCAATAAATGCATTGTTTTGGTGGAGCAGCATGAAAAGTAAGGTGTCTGAGTTCGTCTCATGGTGCATAACTTGTCAGCAGGTTAAAGTAGAGCATCGGAGAACAACTGGTATGTTACAAACTTTTCCCATCCCAGTGTTGAAATGGGATCAAATAGAAATGGATTTTGTTATAGGTCTTCCAAGAACAGTCTAGAAACACTTTGCCATTTGGTTAATAGTGTATCGTCTAACCATGTAGGCCCATTTCATCCTTTTTTATGAAACTCATTCAGTGGAGGATATTTAAAAAATCTATATCCGTAAAGTGGAAAAGAGGCTTGATGCACCATTGTCTATTGTCTCAGATTGAGATCTGAGTTTCACATCTCGTTTCTTGAAATCTTTACAGCAATACCTTGAATCTCAGTTGACTATGAGCACTGCATATCATCCTCAAACAGATGGGAAATCTGAGCAGACGATACGAAAAAATGGGAGACATTTTGTGGTCTTATGTAATGGATTTTTATGGCTCATGGGATGAGTATATACCCTTAGTGGAGTTCTTATACAATAACAACTATCAATCCTCGATATGCATGGCTCAGTTTGAAGAATTTTTTGGGTTTCCTTATCATTCTCCACTATGCTGGGTGGAAACAGATGAAACATAACTAGTCAGGCCAAGCCTTGTCCAAGAAACAACAGAGATGATCCAGTTGATTAGAAAGTGGAAGGAGACCGCTGAAAGTCATCAGAAATCGTATGCAGATCACCGTCGGAGACCGTTGTCATTCGTTGTGGGAGATCATGTCTTCTTGAGGATCTCTCCAAGGCATGGACATCATCATTTCGGGAAGTAGGGAAAGTTATCTCCTAGATACATTGGCCATTTGGAGATACTATAACAGGTTTGAGTGTGGCATATAGGTTGGCATTACCACCATTGTTTAGTTCGGTGCATAATGTGTTATATGTATTCCAGTTGAAAAAGTAACACCATGATCCTGACCATGTGATCAGATGTGATCACGTTGAGGTAGAAGCAGATGCATCACTACTACATATTCATTTTTGGATCCTGTATAGACCAGATAAAGTCTTTCAAGGGAAAAGCATCAACCTAGTTTATGTTTTATGGATTCATTGTGAGATTCTGGAAGATACATGAGAACATGGGAAGGAAATTAAAGAGCAGTGGTCAGAACTATTTTTGTCCAGAACGGGTTGTCTACTTTCTGAGGACGAAAAAGTACAATGGTGGGGAGAATGTATTCCCCCCATATTTGGGTATGTTACACATACTGTATACTTTTAATGGTTATAATGTTAAGGCTGATGAATGAGAGAGCCATGGGAACATGGAATGATGTTTTGAGGCAAAGGGAAAGTCGCACAGGTGGTGCACGGTTTGTATAACTATGCGGCCGAACCCTATGTAGTTGACACTTTTGAGGCAGTGGATCCTACATGGTTGGAGCATAGTTCGGGAGACCGTGCGAGGAGGCTGTGTAAAGTTCTGACAAGGTAGTAGCTAACGCACTGTTGGTGCACTGTTTGTAAAACCGTGTGAACTAACTGTGCGTGCCCATAAATGAGATCCTAAAAAGTGGATCTCACATGTTTTTACCTCTAAATGGAACGTTATACCCCCAAAGCAGTCATAAATCGGTATCACTCTCCCTTAAAGGTAGGAGAACCCCTCTTAATTGTTTTAGAGGTGATCTGAAGTCTTTCTTTGGAGAATCAAAGCTATATTCTTGAGGTATGTGATCGTTCGTCATCATTCTTGATCGGTTTCTTAGATCTACATATCTTATTCTCTTGTTATCTTCAATCTATGCCCATTATGGGTAGATCTACGTGTGTGGATTCTAAATATGATGATATTTGGTCATGGTCTTGCTACGAAAAGTGATCTAAGGTTGGTTCTTGAAGAATCAACATAGTTTTCTTGAGCGTTCTTCGTTCATTGTGTTTTTCGACAAAACCTTCGAGGTAGGAGGATTCTTTGTTAACTCCACTTAGTTAACCTAATTTTCATGATTTCAAATTGAATTTGTGGTGTTTAATTGATTTTGAATTGATTTTTAACACTTTTGGAAACCTTATTAAGTGATGGTTTTGAAATCTTGAAAATTAGGAATTTTGAAAGAGTGTTTTGGTTCTTAATATTAAAATAGAGATTTTAAAATGGGGATTCTCTAGAATTGAGACACATAGTTTGGATTAGATGATTTTAATAAAAGGGAATGTTTTATTGAAGTGAAATGACTGTTTTGTAATTGGTTTATTCTTTTTTTTTCAATAAATGTAATATTTTATTGAAATGGTTTGAATTGTTAGAACACAATTAGTTTTTTGACATGATGGTTGTTTGTGTTCACATGAATTTGTGATAGATAAAAGTTTGGGTCTCCACCATCATTAAGGGGGTGGATAAGGGTTATGGATCTCCCTCATCAAAGTGTTAATGTGGTATGGAGAATGGTCAAGGGTCTCCCCCAACATTAATTGGATGGATAAGGGTTAGAGATCTCCCCCATCAATTCATTCACCATGGATGACTTAGTGAAAGGATGAATCACCACTCACAAGTATAGGGAGATATAGAGTTCATTTAGGGTTGGTTGTGTGGATGTATGAAATTAATTGGGTATGTCAAAGGAATATTGAGAAATTGTTTTAAAGCTTGTTATGTTATTTTTTGGGATAAATAACTTGTTGGAAAAATTGGTTCCAATTAAACTTTAATACTTTTGGTTATTAATGGTTTTGGAAACAAGTTTATATTTGGTTATAAACTTTTTTAGTAATTTTTTTTATATAAACTATATTATATAAATGTGACTAACTTCTCTATCATAGTGGAGTGAGTAGAGAAGTCATTCGGAAAACCTACAGAGTTTTATACTCACCCTTACCGTGGCACATTGGTGCCTTTGCAGATGCTTTCTACCGGGATTGGGGAAATGGTAATGCTTCACATATATTTATCACTACCTTGTGATGTTTGGGATGTTTGGTGATTGTGGACCTTGGAGTTTGTGGATCATGGAGTCTTGTGGAATTATGATAGTATTATTTTTTTATCCAATTTTTACTTTGATACATGGTTATTCTTCTACTACTGTATACATAGATATGGTTTTTAGTTAAGTAAAGATATTGGGTTGTCATTCATTCATTCATGCATCATATAGGGATTGTTTGGTCATGGTTGGTTGGTTTATTGGTTTATTTGTTAAAGGTTAAATCAACACCCACTATTATTTGAAACCCTTTGGCATTTATTGTTAGTCTTTGACTTCATGGGAATGTCACTTAAGGCCTAGTAATGACATGTTGTACTCTCAAGTCAATGAGAATTAGCGGGTCATCACAACATAGTAGTTCAATGTGTTATGATCTCATGTGATTATATAAAATAATTATGATAATGGAATTAACAATGATGAAACATTGGGTCGTTAAATTGTTTCCCCCTTATGAAATTTCACCCTAGAAATTTTGTTTTGCATTATATTACATAAACTAGTGTAGGTATTATTCCTTCATTGACTCCCCCAGTTCCTATGTTTCCTCTTCGTACTTATGGTTCTGCCATAGTACATTGACCATGTGAGTATTCCTGATAAGTATATATTTATCTTTACGATCCAATATCTTCCTTGGCTGCTCCTCATATGAATGGTCACCCTCTATCTTTACCACCACTAAAGAGAGTACATGTGACGGATTTGGTGTGTACTTATTTAAGAGGGATACATGGAATAAGTCATGTACTTTGGACATGGTAGGTGTAAGTGGTTGTTGATAGGCCACATCTCTGACTCGATCAATGATATATATGGGGATGATTTACCTGAGACATAGCATTCCATTCAAACTATTTCACATGACCTTCTTCAATGGTTATATGTGGTGAAATACCATGTCTCTAGCATTGAACTCAATGTATCATCAACAATTGTCTGCGTAACTCTTTGGTTGACTTTGGGATATAAGGATATTCTTCTGAATGGTGTTATCTTTCTCCACCAATTCATCTAAAATTTAATATCATATTAGATTATTCTCATTGATATCATACAAACATGTTAGTGTTCAACACCATTTCAAATAAAGGGCTTTGTATGGTGCCATTCAGATGCTCGATTTGAAAATATTATTGTAGGAGAATTTGACCAGTTGATGATATCTGTCCCACCATCATTTCAAGTACATAGAACATGATATAAACATATCATCTAATGTGTGAATATTCCACTCAGATTGGCCATTTGTTTGAGGATGATAGGCCATCCAAAAGTTCAGTTCAGTGCTTAGAGCATATTGGATACTTTTCCAGAACAACGAGGTGAATCTCAAATATCGATCGGATAAAATATATAGTGGTAGTCCATGCATCCATACAACAACATTGATATACACCCATGCATGTTTATCCAATTTATAAGTCCTCATAGATCTGGATAAAGTGCATTTTTTTGTAAGACGATCCACAATGACTCATTGAGCATTGTTTATTTTGGATTTCCTTGGATGTACAGTGAAAAAGTTCATTGTGATGTTATCCTACATCCATGTTGGTATGGTTAGTGGATGAATCATACCATTATACATCTATATTTGAACCACAACTTGTTGAAATACCATGAACTTTTATGTATACTCTGCAATCTCCATCTTTATTTGTCACACTAAAAGTACTCTCAGATATCTCGATACATCTTTGTGCTATCTAGGTGTATAGAGAAGGTCAAGTTTTTCCCATAATTCATAAGAACCTTCATTATCTATGTAATAGTTGATACACATAATCATGACCCAAATTGTACAACTCCTTCTTTATCAATCTTGATCTCTGAGGATTTTCCATTTCTAACACTTTACACCCTTTTCATAATTTCCACATCTTTTCTTTGAGCATACCTTATTTTCTCCATGATGGATTTTTGATAAATCATTTGAAAAAGAATTTATTATGTTCCTACCTTAATGGTTTCCATGTCCATCATTAGAAAATATATTAAAATTTGATCCTTTTCTACTCTCATCAATGATAATGATGTAGGATCCTTTCTACTCAGAGCTTCTTCCACCTTGTTTATGTAATTGGGATGGTAGTGGATTTATAAGTCCTAATCGTTGATGAGATCTATCCAAATTCAATGGTAAATATTAAGATCATTTTTGTGAACATATATTTGAGACTCTTTTGATAATTATACATCTCACACTTCTCCCCATAGAGATAATGCCGCATGATTTTTAATGCAAATATCACTTCTGCCAACTCCAGATCATGTGTAAGACTGTTTTGGTCACATAATTTCTACTACCTTAATAAATAGGCTATTACATTATCAATTTTCCTCAGTAAAAATCATTATACCTTCTTTGAATCGTTATTGTACAACAAATGATTCCTCCTTTTATTTGTAGGGTGAGTAATGGAGCAGTGAATAACTTATTTTTCATATCCTTAAAGTAGTCTTCCCAATTTTTAGTACAGAAAAAAATTACTCCCATCCATGTCAGCATGGTCATTGGGTTTTTAAACCACGAAAAGCTCGTCAAATATCATCAATAATACCCTACTAGACATAGAATGTTGGGGATCTCCATTGTAGATATTGGCCAACTCCACTCATCAATTGCCTTTGACCTAGAAGGGTCTACATATATCACTTTTCTGGTGATAACATTCCCCAAGAATGATAATTACTTCACCCACAACTAACATTTATTGTACATTTCATACAGTTTCTCCCTTCACAATGCCTTGAACACATTATTCAAATTCTCCTCATATTCATCCATAATCCTACTGTATATCATAATATAATCAATAATTACTACCACAAATCCATCTAGGTAATCTCTAAATAATATGTTCTTTATATGCAAGAAAATTGTTGGAACATTAGTGAGTCCAAGGGGAATAACATTGAACTCATAGTGTGAATACATCATTGGATACGCATTATTGGGAATATCTTCCTTACACACCTTTAATTGGTGATATCCCAAACTATGGTCAACCATATAGAAATAACTATCCCCATGAAGCTGACAAAACAAGTAATCTATCTGTGGCATGGGATATGTGTTTTCATCATGATTTAATTGGTCTCATCATAATCAATACATAGGAACATTGATACATCCTTCTTCTTGTTGAAGAGGACTATCACACCCAATGGTGAAGCACTCATGCACATAAAACCCTTCTCCAGATTCTCCTGTAACAGCTTACTCACCTCTTCTAGCTCTATGGTGGCCATTCTATAGGGTTTTTTTGATATAGGCAGATATACAAGAATAATTCCAATTGAGAACTCAACCTCTCAATTAGGAAGAAGGTCAGGGAACACTTAAGTAAATACATCAGTGTAATCTTACATGATAGGAATGTTTCCAAGCATTATTTTATTCCATTTCTCCATCAATTGAGCTATACATGTCGTCTCATAAGGAATTAATTTCCAAATTTGAGATAATTATTCTAAATAAGAATCATTTTTCTTCCTTACACATGGAATGAATTGGATGATTTTTTAGGATGTGAAGAGTGATCTCCCTTCCATGATGTTTGATGTTGGCCTTGTATAAAGATATCCAATCCATTCCCAATATATAGTTGAACTACACTAAAGGAAGTATGATGGGATTTTTTGGGAGGTTTAGTCTAGAAAAAGTAATCAACGGGGAGTAATAAATCTTGGACGCAATTATTTCACCACATGTTGATCTCCTATATAACTTATCCTCTAAAATTTGAGGTGGTGTTTGAATATTTCTTCTAATCATGCATGATATGAATGAATGATTAGAATCAAAATCAAATAGTATGTTCACTATTCATGAATGAGTAACTAGAATACCTGTCACCACAACATTGATTGGATCATCTATAACCACCCAATAATTTATTAATGAAATATTTTATTGATCTTATTAAATGTATTATTATGTAAAATGGTTAAATAAATCATATTCACTTCATTGGTTTTATGTTTTTATATTTCAAAATGCCATTAAGGATTGTTATCATTACTAATATATCCACTAATCAATGATCATATTGTTATTATAAATATAGGGCTTTAACAAATCCAATTTACTCATAAAAAAATAGGTGATGGACTCTTCCAGTATAATTTCACCATATGAAGCCCATTTTTCAGAGATAAGAAAGCTGGTGGGGTCTCTAGGCTTCACTCTTGACAAAGTCCAATATGAGCTTCAACACATTAAGCTTGAATGAAATGGCCTATAGGAAAATTGTAATTTAATAAATATTACCATCACAACAATGTTATCTGAGCCACCCCAAGAGTCTGTCACGATCGCACACCTTACCCTTAGGTAACATGTGGGTTTTATAATGGTTTATATAACAAAACCACAGAATTATGATTATGTGCATTTTTTTGTATATAATAAAGAATATACATTAATATTATTATTGTTACATTCAACATAAATAGTATTTTTTTAACTAATATGTAAATTCAATTATGAAATACATTTTGAATAATTAATTAATTATTATATTCAAAATTATCTTAATATAATATTATTATTGAATGAATTTTTATAATATAAAATGATCGTATAATTTTGATGAATAAAGTTGTAATTTTTATTATTGTATGAACACATTTTTTTCCAAAACCCATTAAATTGTTATAGTTGTTCGATATTTTAAAAATTAAATAATCTCTTATTTAAAAAATTATTTATAAAAAATGAATATTATTTTCAGATTTGGCACATCAAAATTATCTAATATTGGATTTTTTTATTTGCTAAGACAATCGAATTTTTGGGTAAAAATAAAATACTGTTTAAATAAATATTGTGTTCTACGAAATCATAATGTCCCAATTGTGATGTAGTAAAATAATATTAAAGGTATTTTCGGCCAATTTATGTATTAAATTTAAAATAATGTGATTTTATATTTGTTTTATTAATTTTATGGTGCATTAGTAGGACCTCCAAGACTTATAAACCATTTTAAATTTCAAAATGATATCCTTGAGAGTGTGACTCATCTACACATAATAAAGCCTAATGTATTATTACATTTGGCCATTTGAATTATATGATAATTTTTCCACTCCCCTTTGGAAAAAACCAATGGAAAAAACCATGGATTAGTTTGTGGTTTTTAATAGATTAAATTGTCGTGTCCAAAACCAAAATAATAAATAATTCTCTCTCCTTTACTCTATAAACCAACTATATCTCCCATTCCACTGAACTGAAACCATTTTTAGTAGGACCAATGTATGGCCTCATCTCTCTAGAATACTCCCATGGCACCCCAAGCTCCCAGGAAGCCACTCTAAAGCCTCTCCCAAGCCTCTAAGATTGCAATTCCTAGTAACAGATTTCTTCCTCTTCCATGTTGTCCAAGTTTCATTGTGTTGTTATACCCTTTTATTTTCAATTAAAAATGTTGCGGTATTTTTTACAACTTCCCAATAATAACCACTTTATTTTTGAATTATTAGAGACCCATCTATCTTCATTAATCCCACCAATGTACACATGTTACCATGATGAAATTATGTAAGGTATTTCTGTCTCCTCGGCTAGATTCAAGAAATTATGGTATATTATAATTCAAAATTTCATTAAATATTATGGGACATTTATTTATATGTACTCCTTACATTCCATTTAATGTAAATATGATGATTTACCCCTTTTTATTTCATCAATCATTTTTATAAATTCTTATGTCACGACGTTGTGTTGCCGAAATTGCAAAGCGATTTTCCAAGCCAAATCCATTGTGTAGTCAATACCATGCACATTTCTCTGTAAAGGGTTTTCACCATTATATAGATTTACATATTGATTAGAGAGTTTCATTTATGAATTCCACATTCCATTATCATGTAATAAATTTTATGTTTAATGAATCCACGTTGTATGATCTATATGGAACACTTATACATTAAATGAAATGATTAAGAAGGGTATACCCTGATAGCGCTACAATGCATTGGGTAAAGATTAATATCAATATGTTTCATGTGAAATGAGGGTTTACTTATGATAATTTATGTGAAATGATGGTTTACTCATGCTGTAATACCCCAACCCTAGTTACACAGAGTCGGTGAATTATTTTAATACATTGGCATGATTACAAAGAATCAATTCCCGAAGGACTGATTGGTTTATCAGTCTTTTAAAATAGATTACACACATGAATGTTACATTAAAATTCATAACATACAAAACAACATAAATAATCCTTCACGAACGCCATTATTCCCTTGGCTTAACCCTGTATATCAATCACTTTACACTTCTTGGAATCCTGGGAAAAATAAAACATAGAAAGGGGTGAGCTCAGATGCTTGGTAAGGATAACAATACAACATAAACTTTTATAAATAAGCATAAATATTTAAGAAAATGTATAACTAAAACAAAATCCTTTTAAACTTGATCTTCAGAATAATATGGAAAAAATATAATGAAGTAATGCCATTTACTGATTCACATGGATATTATACTAGTAGAATAATCACATGAAATATCACTGACCACTTTCGTAATGATGGAATTCATAATTCAGAACTTTAAATTCGATGTCAAGGCCTCGTGCCAAGACCTAAGGTATAACTGTAACCGGAACCCAACCCGGAGAGCCTCTGTAACCGGACTCCAACCCGGAGTGCCTCTAATAACTGGACACCAACCCGGAGTGCCTCTAAAAACCGGACACCATCCCTAAGTGCCTCTAATAACCGGACACCAACCCGTAGTTCCTCTAATAAATGGGCACCATCCCGAAGGGTCTGCTGTAACCGGACCCCAACCCATAGGGCTTACTTTTACCGGTCCCCAACCCGGAACATACTATTCCAACTCATTCATCTTAAGAAGAGGATGAAATATAACATAAAAATTTGTATTAAAACTAGCATGAGAAATGTCAATACTTTACCCATAAACCATGAATGGTATAAAAATAACACATCCACAGTAAAATATATCAAAAAACCTTCAACACAATATAGATGATTTGTATCATGATAAATCAACTTCAAAACAAGTTTAAAATCCATTAAAAAATTTTAAAATAGATGAGACTGATTTGTAAAACACTTTGAGAGAAATACCCATTTTCTTGAAAACATTTAAAAGTCACACAATTTAGAAAATAAGTCATTTAAATAAATTTTTGAATCAATGTGTCCCATACCACTTTGAAACTTTTGAAAGGAATTAACATTTTAAAAACATTCATGTCCATATAAATAAATCCATAAAAACAATTTTGAAGACATGGACATTAATGAGAAAGATTTAGAATAATTGATATTTAAAACATTTGAAATGATGTTTTAGTAAAAGAGTCCCTTAAAATAATCCATTTGAAAACACTTTCATAAAACATGGATCTGGACGTAAATATGTCCCAGTAGATACTTATGTAAAAACAACCTTGGATAATAAAGAGATTGTGAAATTAACCCTTACCAATTTGGTATCTTACGAAACATAAAACCCATGAAAGAGGTATCATACAATGAATATTTAAATACACATAAATTAAAGTTTATTACACAAATAATATAATTATGGGCAGTACATACACCACACAAAAGGTAATAGTGGCAATATGGCATGAATATCACGGGAATAAGGAGTGAGATGAAAACCCCTTACCTTGTACTTTTCCTTGGTAGAGGGTAGGTTAAGATCCTGTATAATAGTTAAATCATTGTTATTAAATTATACAAGAATAATATACATAAATATGATGTCATATATGTTCTTTTAATATTTCTTTGTTAATAATATTTTAGTATTATCATCGTTTCGGGTGTTAACTGATTCGTTTTCCTTTATATGCTTCGTTACGTAAGATGTGTTTGTTATGGATAGGATGTATCTTATTCATATCCAAAATGATATCAAGTCATTAAAAATTACTTTTAATCATCAAATTATAATTATTATTTAATTGATATGATGGGGAAATGAATCTCATCATGTTCGTGGAGATGTAATCCGTACGTACGCACGGACGCTACTTCCATTTCATTTTTCATTTTAAAAGGAATAAAAACCAAGTGATAAATAGGTATATAATTATTCCAGTATAATATAATATCTTATATGTGTTACTTAATATCAATAACACCATCCTTTATACATTCCATGTATGGTATGAACGAGTCATGTCACTTTGATGGGGCGGTAGTACGCACTTCCTCAAATGAAATTATCGAATATATATACAACATGAATCAAATAATGGTTTGATATAAAATCGAATTACAGAAGCTTATATATAAAATAAAGATCATTAATATCACATTTAATTATAGTTCCATCATAATGGCCACTAAGAGAGGTGGTAGGAGATAATTGAACAATCATCGCTTCGTGAGGCATTTGGTTTCCATCCATAGAAACATTATGTTCTTCACCCATTAGATGGATGTGTGTGTAAGTGTAGTTATAATACTTCTTATTACAATATCCTAGTATATTTAGGATACTGTTTTTGTTAAAAAATAAAATAATAAGAAGAGTTTATGGATTGGAGAAGTAAAATAAAAGAAAAGAAGCTAAGAGAAATCGTTACCTTTAATTTGGGTAACTCCCTTTGGTTTGAACCAAAAATGACTCTTAAAGTGCATTATTCCTAAGGTAAGGGTTCTAAAATGAGGAGAAGGATGTAGGGTGCTTAATTGGGCAGAGGATGGATGAGCCAAAATGCTTGAGAGGTGTGAGTAATTGGTTAGAAGTGGTGTCCTTCTATAAGGGGGAGGAGGGGCTCTTTAGGAAAATCTAGAAATATTATTTAATTATAAATTCATATTCGGTTTCTAATGAATCAAAAATGAATTATTTAAAGGTTAAGGTGGGGATAGGTCGAAAAACACTCAACCAATAGTATTTAGACAGGTTTGGGTTACTATATTAACCTTATCATTAAGTATTAACTCATAGTTAATCAGTTTCACTTTTACAATGTCTCTTTCTATTTTTATATTATATGGTTAATAAATGTAGTATATACATCAAAGAGACACCCAAGTGGTCCATTAATTATACACCTATCATGATATACATTTCTTCTCAAACCATAGATTTTTATAAATTTAATATCTATTAATAATATTATATTTGTTTTAAAAACTCTTTTATGTCAATTTTGAAACTATTCAATAATTGATTTTTGTAAAAATCATAACAGACTGATTACTTCAAAAAAAGTTAATTAAATAAATACTAACATGTCATAGTAAACTCTATAATTATTCTAATTCATAAAAAGTCTCAAATTATATTTATTTGGGTGTTTATAATATCAATTATTTTAATTTTTCACTATTATGGTAATTACTGCATCATCATTGTGTCATAAATAAATTATATTATATAATGTCTAAAAATTATAAAAAATCTCATTACTTATGAAATATTTTTGGCTTTCTAATGAATGATTATAATCTAAAATATAACATACATAACCCTATGCAAAAATTGTTTTTCTAAAATATATAAGCTTATGCCATTTTTGTATTCACTTTAACATAATTAATATAAAGTGTCTCTATCACCTACAAGTGACTCCATGGGGTCCCAAAATCGACCCAAAGATGCCCATGGTCGGAAATGTATCCACCAATAAGGTTAGGACACGTTTTAGCATAATTTTGTATTATTATAATATTGAATTTTTAACCCTTATTTACTGGATTTACCTTTTAACCATGATAAATAAAATATTTCCCGAAGTAATTATTCATAATGTCTAAAAATAAAAGTTACCTATTTAAAAAATTTGGACATCCTGATTCAAAATATGGAATCCATTTTTACAAATTCATAACACATAAGTGGAAGAAATTAATTTAAATTAATTCCCGCTGTCAAAATAAAAAGAGTTTTTTTAAGATATAATAACTATCAAAAGATTGATACTTTTTTATGTTCGGTTTAAATGTGAAATTATGTCCAATGACCAAAGTTGTATTAAATAGTAAAAATATATTATTAATATACATTTAAAAACACTCAAATTCATAATTTATCACTATTAATTATTTTGATTAAAAAAGTTGTTTGTAATTAAAATTTAGTAATTTTCACTATTCATCAAAATATAAAAGTTATCCGAAAAGTACCAAAATTTCAATCTATGCTAATTTCAATATTCCAAATCAAAAAATGAAGTCCATTTTGAATGATAAAATGTATAAAATTTCAAAATGTGGGTATTACTATTCATAAAGGATATTTTGATTGGTCGTGGTGTGTTAGAACTCGATGTTGAGTAAAACACACGCTATTGAATTATTACAAGGGAAGCGTACCGTGGAATATTGGGGTGTTACATTCTCTACTCCTTCAATAAATTGCATCCTCGCAATTTATACTCAGTATTGGAAACTTGGGGTTGACATTTCAAAATATCATAGTTGAAATCCCACATCGAAAAATGGATTAATGAGGCATCTATTGAAAATAAAGAGTGGCAAGTATGAAGGTTACTGAAAATAACAAATAATAGGGTTCCATGTAGGAAAATATGGATATGGAAGAGAAATATAACCATCAATATTGGATAGAGAGTGGTAGAGAACATGGCTATGAAAATTCCAACAATCCCAAAGCCATAAATTTGGGATGATCTAAGGTACCATCTAGGACAACGTTTTTGTTCTAAGTTACTTTTCTTAATTTTGAGGAATTTATTTATGAGATTGGATAATATCATAAGGAGATATAATTAATTTATAATTATAGTTTTTATCCATTAATAAATTTCTACCACAAACTCATCTTTCACCACAAAACATAATACAACTAAAAAATACTCTATTTATCCTAATCATGTAGGGTTCCAAATATAATAAATTTATAATTCACATATCAGACCTTTTAAAAAAAGAAACTACATTATACTATCCATGAACATCATGTAGTCCAGTGGTAGGCAATAAATCCCAATTGCACTATGGTTGTGGTTTCGATTTCCCACAGCTTTGTCCAACGCAACGGGTTGTCACACGGTCTGTGTGCTGTACTTTTATAAAAATCCAAAAATAAACTTTCAATGATAATCCCTTCCAACCTTTAGACTATCCATGATACTTCTGTAAACTCTCAGTCCAAAATTTATATGAAAAATAAACATAATGTAGATCCTTTTTACCCCGTAATAGCATGTGAATACCTTCATCATGTATTCTTTTAAAACACTGAAACAACCTAAATTACCATAAATCCTTATTGATTACATTCATGCTCCATTATTCCTTATATAATACTAGATATACTTCATCCATCCAGAAATGTTGTAAACCCCAAAAATAATAGAATATACAAATCTCAAATCAGTTTCAAGGCATTAAATAATATCTAATATAATTTACCCAAATCAACAATATCTTATTCCAAAATCAGTACCTCAATATTAGGAACATATTATGGTTTATATTTCCTTCAACCATGTAATTTCCAAAAAAATTAACTCGATGTAGATTCACATTTCTTGGTACCATAAAATCTCAAATCATAAATGAAATAATACTACAGTACAATGCTTATTTATTTTTAGTACATCATTGAAATGACAATTCAATGAAATAATTCTAAAATAAAAATATAAGTACACTAGTCATTATTCTTCATCTGTGGTAGTATCATAACATGATTATTATCCAATACCTTTATTTTCGGCATAGTCTGATGATTGGGACATTGGTTCATGTAGTGTCCAAACTCCTTCCAGATGACGCATTATACATTTGAAATATTTTTCTTACCCTTGCAGTCATGTACTTGGTGTCCTTTTTCTCCACACTTATAACATACTCCCATTCCCTTCAAGAATTTTCCAAGGTGATTCTTTCTACAGTTATCACATATAAGAAAATACTTCTTCACCTTATTCCATTTATCTGTTCTTCTCTCTACCATCCTTTCCTTCTCTGGATTCTTTTCAAGGCCATAGGAATCCGAGGATTCTTTACTTATCTTATCAACACATGATACTATTTATTCATATGATGATAATACATGGGAGAATATTTCCATTCTAAATTTTGTCTTAGGACAATGAAATATATGATCCTCCTTACTATTTGGATCATGCGTATTGTTGGAGTTCGCATTCCTTCTATTGGGCACCATTTATAAACAATTTCATACACTAGATTAGTTTATGAATAACAATACCTAATCCCAAACTTGTAAAACATGTAACATAAATTAAATAGTTTGTGGATATAATCCATAATAATAAAAATGTTTTCTTTGAGAAGTATATACTCATAAACCCTTCATAATGGTTTGTAAATAAAATGAGAATTATCCTAAGAATATCCCCCAGGAGTGTCGTAACCAAGAGTGCAACAAGGCCCGTTGTCGTGCACCCGTTCCCGTTTGAGTGTAGCTCAATGTGGGGTTTTTGGGTTTTACCCCTAGATGCATCTGTGCAAGAGCCACCTCTACCTACTCGTATCAAGATAGGGATGTATTTCTCGGAAAACACACAAAATATCTACAATACCAAAATTCTAGGAAGTTCTTCTATACTAATCCTCAATGTTCATCTTAGGTCTACATGCTCTAATCAGAGTTTATCTAAATCAAGTGTCCAAGGTTATTTCTAAACTTCCTATGATACCAACTGTAACGCCCCAACCCTAGTTACCCAGAGTTGGTGCATTATTTTAATACATTGACATGATTACAAGGAATCATGTCCCGAAAGACCGATCAGTTTAGCAGTCTTGGAAAATAGATTACATACCTGAATGTTACATTAAACTTCATAAAATACCCAACAAAAATAAATAATCCTTCACGAACGCCATTATTCCCTTGGCTTAACCCAGCATATCAATCACTATATACTTCTTGGAATCCTAAGAAAAATAAAACATAGAAAAGGGTGAACTCAGATGCTTAGTAAGGATAACAATACAGCAGAATCTTTTATAAATAAGCATAAACATTTAAGGAAATGTATAACTAAAAGAAAAGACTTTTAAACTTGAACTTCAGCATAATATGGAAAAAATAAAATGAAGTAATGCCATTTACTTATTCACATGGATATTATACTAGTTTAATAATCACATGGAATATCACTAACCACTTTCATAATGATGGAATGCATAATGCCGAACTTTAATTTCTGGGTCAAGGCCTCGTGCCAAGACCTAAGGTTTAACTATAACCGGAACCCATACCGGAGAACATCTGTAACCAGACTCCAACCCGAAGTTCCTCTAATAACCAGACACCAACCCGGAGTGCCTCTAATAACCGGACAACATCTTGGAGTGCCTCTAATAACTGGACACCAACCCGGAGTGCCTCTAAAAACCGGACACCATCTCGGAGGGTCTACTGTAACCGGACCCCAACCCGAAGGGCTTACTTTTCCCAGTTCCCAACCCAGAACATACTATTCCAACACATTCATCTTAATAAGAGGATGAAATATAACTTAAAAATATGTATTAAAACTAGCAGACAAAATTTCAATACTTTACCCAAAAACCATGAATCATATAAAAATAACACATCCACCACCAAATATATCAGAAAACCTTCAACACAATATGAGTGATTTGTTTCATGATAAATCAACTTCAAAACAAGTTTAAAATCCATTAAATAATTTTGACATAGATGAGATTGATTTGTAAAAAACTTTGAGATAAATACCCATTTTTCATGAAAACATTTAAAAGTCACACAATTTAGAAAAGAATTCATTTAAAGACATTTTTTAATCAAAGTGTCCCATGCCACTTTGAAATATTTTAAAGGAATTAACATTTTAAAAACATTCATGTCCATATAAATAAATCCTTAAAAACCATTTTGAAGAAATGGACATTAGTGAGAATGATTTAGAAGAATTGATATCTAAAACATTTGAAATGATGATTTATTAAAAGAAACCCATAAAAGAATCCCTTTGAAAACTCTTTCATAAAACAAGGATATGGATAATAAATATTTCCCAGTAGATACTTACGTAAAAACAACCTTGGATAGTATAGAGATTGTGAAATTAACCCTTACCAACATGGTATCTTATGAAACATACAACCCATGAAAGAGGTATCATACAATGAATATGTAAATACACATTAATTAAAGTGTATTACACAAATAATATAATTATTGGTAGTACACACACCACACAAATGGTAATAGTGGCAATATGGCATGAATCTCGCGGGAATAAGGAGTGAGATGAGAAACCCTTACCTTATACTTTTCCTTGGTAGGGGGTTGGTTAACATCCTATATAATAGTTAAATAATTTTTATTAAATTATACAATAATCATATACATAAATATGATATCATATAAAATCCTTTAATATTTCTTTGTTAATAATATTTTAGTATTATCGTCGTTTCGGGTGTTAACTGATTCGTTTTCCTTTATATGCTTCATTACGTAAGATGTGTTTGTTATGGATAGGTTGTGTCTTATTCATATCCAAAATAATATCAAGTCATTAAACATTACTTTTAATCATCAAACTATAATTATTCTTTAATTGATATGATGGGGAAATGAATCTCATCGTGTTCGTGGAGACGGTAATCCGTACATACGCTCGAACGATATTTCAATTTCATTTTTCATTTTAAAAGGAATAAAAACCAAATTATACATAGGTATATAATTATTACAGTATAATATAATATCTTATATGTGTTACTTAAGTTCATTAACACCATCATTTATATGTTCCATGTATGGTATGAACGAGTCATATCACTTTGAGTTGGTGGTAGTCTGCACTTCCTCAAATGAAATTATCGTATATATATACAACATGAAACAAATAATGGTTTGATATAAAATGGAATTAAATAAGATTATATATAAAATAAATATCATTAATATCATATTTAATTGTAGTACCATCATAATGGCCACCGTGATAGGTGGTAGGAGATAATTGAACAATCATCGCTTCGTGAGGCGTTTGGTTGCCATCCACAGAAACATTATGTTGTTCACCCATTAGATGGATGTGTGTATAAGTGCAGTTATAATAATTTTAATAACAATATCTTGGTATATTTAGGATACTGGTTTTGTTACAAAAGAAAATAATAAGAAGAGTTTAGGTGTTGGAGAAGTAAAATAAAAGAAAAGAAGCTAAGAGAAATCGTTACCTTTAATTTCGGTAACTCCCTTTCGTCCGAACCAAAAAGGACTCTTGAAGTGCCTTCTGCCTAAGGTAAGGCTTAAAAAATTAGAACAAAGATGTAGGGAGCTTAATTTTTCAGAGTTGGACGAGCCAAAATGCTTGAGAGGTGTGAGGAATTGGTTTGAAGTGGTGTCCGTTTATAAGGGGGAGGAGGGGCTCTTTAGGAAAATATAGAAATATTATTTTATAATAAATTCATATTCAGTTTCTAATGGATCCAAAATGAATTATTTAAATTTTATGTTGGGGATAGGTCGAAAACCACTCATCCAATAGGATTTAGAGAGGTTTGGGTTACTATATTAACTTTATCTTTAAGTATTAACTCTTAGTTAATTAGTTTGACTTTTACAATGTCTCTTTGTATTTTTATATTATATGGTTAATAAACATACTATTTACATCCAAGATACCCCCTAGTGGTCCATTAATAATACACCTACCATGTTATATGTCTCTTGGCTGATCCTTAGATTTTTAAAAATTTAATATCAATTAATAATATAATATGTTTTTTAAAAACTCTTTTATGTCAATTTTGACACTATTCAAAAATTGATTTTTGTAAAAATCATAACAGAATTATTTCTTCAAAAACGTTAATTAAATAAATAATAACATGTCATAGTAACCTATAAAATTACTTTAATTCATAAAAAGTGTCAAATTATATTTATTTGGGTGTTTATAATATCAAATTTTTTAATTTTTTACTATTATAGTAATTACTGCATCATCATTGTGTCATAAATAAATTATATTATTTAATGTCTAAAAATTATAAATAAAATATAATTATGTATGAAATAATTTTATCTTTTTAATGAATATTTATAATCAAAAATATAACATATATAACCTGTATGTAAAAATTGTTTTGCTAAAAGATATAAGCTTATTTCATTTTTGTATTCACATTAACTTAATTAATATTAAGTGTCCCTATCACCTACAAGTGGCTTCATGGGGTCCCAAAATCGACCCAAAAATTCCCATGGTCGGACATGTTTACACCAATAAGTTTAGGACACGTTTTAGGGTAATTTAGTATTATTATAATACTATTTTTTAACCCTTATTTACCGGATTTACCCTTTAACCATGGTAAATAAAATATTTACCGAAATAATTATTCAAAATGTCTAAAAATAAAAGTTACCTATTTACACAATTTGGACATCATGATTCCAAATATGGAGTCCATTTTTCCAAATTCAAAACACAGAAGTGGCAGAAATTAATTTAAAATTAATTCCCGCTGTCAAAACAAAAAGTGTGTTTTTAAGATATAATAACTATCAAAAGATTGATACTTGTTTATGTTCGGTTTAAATGTGAAATTATGTCCAATGACCAAAGTTGTATTAAATTGTAAAAATATATTCTAAATATACTTTAAAACCACTCAAATTCATAATTTATCACTATTAATTTTTTTGATTAAAAAAGTTGTTCTTAATTAAAATTTAGTAATTTTCACTATTCATCAAATATGAAAGTTATCCAAAAAGTACCAAAATTTCACCCTAGGCTAATTTCAATATACCAAATCCAAAAATGAAGTCCATTTTGAATGATAAAATGCAAAAAATTTCAAAAAGTGGGTATTACAATTCATAACGGCTAGTTTGATTGGTTGTGGTATGTTAGAACTTGATGTTGCGTACAACACGCGCTATTGCATTATTCAAAGAGAAGCGTATTGTGGAAGCTTGGGGTGTTACACAATGCTCCATCTGGAATGATCCTTGGCTAATTGTAATATCATTATAATTTTTATTGACACATTTCCATGGTATGATAACCATGCTATATCATGCCATTATGTTCATGGTTCTCTTGATATGCCCATTTCCTAAAATTTACTATATTATTCATGTTATTATTTATTTACTCCATTAATATGTGTACTCTATCATCATTTTCTAATGCATTACCTTAGTTTATCTTGTTCGATGAAAAGTACAAAGGAATGTTTTGGTCATGTAAAAAAATGATTTCAATAATGATGTTTTGTTTTATGTTCTATGTTGTTATATAATGTCCATAATTTAAAAATACACATGACCTCTAAATATTCATAGTTTTCATAAGTTCATGTTTATGTAATAAATCATGTTTATGTATTTCATAAAGAATAGGGTTTGTATAGTTGGTATCAAATCATAGGGTTAGTTATTATAGGGTTTAGGATTAGAAAACCACAATGAATGTCTTCAGTATAAGAATATTCATATTTAAAACATTCCTAAAATTTTGTGAGTATATAGTATGTTTTCTATAAAATAAATACGTCCATTTCTAGATACAAACATGTAGAAGAGGATTTGGCACAAATGTATCAAGGGGTAAATCTCAAAATCACCACATTGAACTAGACTCAAACTAGAACTGGTACAAGACAACATGCCATGGCCACTCATGGTTATGACACTCCCGGAGGATATTAATTTTTAAATTGATAATCATAGTATGAACCATTATTAAGGGAATAAAAAAATCCCCCCTAAGAATATATGTTGGAAAGTACATCATAGAAAACATAGATTGTAGCCTATAAGTTCATAATATATGGAAATGAATGTAATTTATAATTTATCACTTATTATCTTTGGATTCACCATTATGTGTTCCCATATCATTCCTTTTATTCTGGCCAATGGCCGGTAATAGGAAGCTCAGGCTAACACCTGATGTGAAGATCAATGTGAAGACTACTCTAATGAGATGCCTAGTCCGATAAGAGTGGTGATCACAAACATTGTCATGATACTCTCTGAGTTAACACATGTTTTGAATATAAACATAGATAAACATGAATTTTCAACCCCCCCCCCCCCTAAGAAAGAACATTTCACAATAGATATATTGATGAGACAAAGGAACCCAACTTTTAATGGATCATCTGATCCCTCAATTACTGAATAATGGATCAACTCCATTTAGAATATATTATTCATCATTAGAAGATCTAAACAGGATATGTTCCTTCTATATGCTTTTCATATGGAGGTTGAAGCTAAACAATGGTGGACATTGATAAATAAATATGATGTCTGATGAGGAGATCGAGGCAATGGAATGGAAGGATTCCCCAAATATGTTTTTTAATAAATATTTTCCATGCACCCTCTATCTTAAGATAGAAAGGAACATATTTTCCAGAAAACAAAATGAAGAAGAATGCATGAAATTCTATTATTCAATCTTTAAAAGGATTGCATGATATTCCTCCAACATTGACGTTATCCCCTAACGCATGGTTGACCGATTATTTGGTTGGCTAAAACCTATCCTATGGAAATCCCTAGTGATTTGTGACTTTGATAGCTATGAGGAAATTTTATGATATTCCCTAAAAGTTGAAATGGAGATTAGAGATCTCAAGGGTATTATAGGGATATGAAGTAGAAAGTGCACTTGAATTCTATTGGTCTGATAGATAAATCCAATGGTTCTAATAAATTCCATCACCCCACTTTCCAAATGTGCAAGAAGAAGCATATCAAAAATTTCATTAAGGGGACAAATAAATTCATTAGGTGTTGAAGAGAAGGGAACCTGAACATTAAATACCAAAAAGAAAAACCCACTTCTGTGATAGAGGATAGGAATGTTCTATTAGACAATCAATACATTGTTTATTGCTTCAACTGCAAAGAACTAGGGAACTTTTCAAACAAGTGCCCTATGAAAATGATTTTCATATGGAACCATCAACATCCTAGTTATAAAGGGAGATCTTTTTAAATAACTAATAATGAAACAAACCATATAAATTAAGTGTTGATAGGTACACTATTTATCAATTCATGAATAGGGAACATACTATTTGATTCTGGTTCGATGTATTATTTATATCACAAAATTTTAGTAGAAAAATCCTAACAACACCAAAAATCATTAAATTAAAGATGTAGGTGAGACCTAAAAATGGGAAAATCATTGCATTCAATGAATATAACTCCTCCCTTATCAAATATTAGGGATTGAACATCCTAGTGATCTTCGTCATGCCCCATCTGGAAGAATGTAATTAAATTCTTGGCATGGATTGGATTTCCCTCTATAGAGCCAACATAAATTTACGTTAGAGGGAAATCACTCTCCATGTGGAGAATCCACCCCCGATTCTATTAATGTTCAAAGAGAATGATGAATCTTCTTTATAACCATCATCACAAGCATTGATATTACTTCCCTATGAACATACGTGTCTCGTACATATTATTGAGTCTATGGAGGAAACCATCCATGAAGACATGCCTATTATGGGGGAATTCATTGATGTGCTTCCTGAGGAATTTTCTCATCTTCCTCCAAGAAGATATGTTGAATTATTAATTGATCATATACCTGGGGCATTTCCAATATACAGGACAATATATAGAATGGCTGTTGTGGAGTTTGAGGAGATAAAGAATCAACTACAGTATAATATAGATAAAGGGTTATATGCCCAAGTGCTTCAACGTGGGGTGCAGTAGTCATCTTCATCAAGAAGAAGGATAGGTCAATGCACCTTTGCATTAATTATAATAAGATCAAAAAAAGGATAAAGAAAAAGTATCCCTTTTCTAGAATTGATGACTTGTTTTATTAGCTATGTGGACCATAATACTTCTTCAAGGTGGATCTACAGTTGGGATATTACCAAGTAAGGGTGAAGAAGTAGGATATCGCCAATATAGATTTTTGTACAAGGTACAAGCACTATTAATTCTTATTAATTTCTTTCATACTCACTAATGATCTATAAATATTCATGAATGTGATTAATATAGTCATTATATATTACCTTTTCAAATTTATGATAGTTTGTATAGACGATATTCGTATATACTCTAAAACCAAGGAGGAGAATGAGGATAATATAATAATTGTACTAGAGACCTTGTGAAAGGATAATATCTCTGTAATGTAGAGAAAGTGTGAGTTCTAGTTGAAGGAAATCTCATTATTGGGTTATATCATAATATGTCATGGGATATCTGTGGATACCTCCAAGATATCATTAATTGAGGGATGGTTGAGGCCAACATTGGTGATGGATATCTATAGCCTTCTGGTTTAGCTAGATATTATTTCCGATTTGTGAGAAATTTATCATGATTTACAATCCCTCTTACCAAGATAACTCGAAAGGGAGTCATGTTTTCTTTGAGTGACGAATGTGAATATATCATACAGGAGTTGAAAATAGGCTTAGCACTACACTCGTGCTCAAAATACCTACAAGTGGAGAATGTTTTTGGTAACTAGTGATGCTTCCAAAAAGGGCCTGGGATGTATGTTGCTGAAAAATGAAAACATCATTGCCTAGGATTCAAAGAAATATAATTTTCATGTTCCAAACTATCCAACACCTGATCTAGAGTTTGCAGCAGTAATCATCACTTTAAAAATTTGGTGATGTATTCTCTTTTCATAGAAGTGTGAAATATATATGGATCACAAAAACCTCAAGTATATATTCACATAAATATCTTGAATATGATCCAACGATGATGGTTAGAGTTCATCAAACACTATGACAACTCAATATATTACCACCTTCGGAAAGAGAAGAGGGTGGCATATTTTTTATGCAGAATGGACCAAGAAATTCATTCATTGATGAAAATTGAAAAAGATTAAAATATTTATGGATTTAATGAATATGGACATGGGAATCATAATGAATGGAACATAATTAATCATGTCATAATTATTTTCTCAACCATTTATTATGGAATGTATAAAAGATGCTAAAAAAGATGATGTTGGAATTCAGATGAAAGTGGAAGCATTCAGAAATAGAAAAATCCTCATTTTTCAATGTTAGTGAAGAAGGAATTGTGAGATTTGAGACAAGAGTATGTGTTCCATAAAATCCATAGATAAAGAATGAAAATTTGGTTGATTCACATAGATCAAGTATCTCCATTCACCTAGGAAACACAAATAAGTGTCGAGATCTCTAAGAGAATTATTGGTGTTATAACAAGAAGAATAACATTGATGAGTACAAATCAAAGTTCCCAGTATGTCAACAAGTGATGGTTGAGAGGTGAAATTATAAGGGGATGATAAAAACATTACCTATACCAGTATTGAAATAGTAGAAGAACACCATGTAATTTGTGACCAAACCTCCAATGATATCTAATGGAAACAATGCTATCTATGTTGTTGTGGATCATCTTATAAAAACTGAACACTTCATTGCTATTTGAGAGGATTTATCATTGGATAAAATAGCATGGTTATATATCAAAGAATTAGTAAGTCTTCATGGAGTACCACTATCTATTGTATCCGATTGAGAATCATGATTCACCTCTATGTTCTGGAAGATCCTTCAAAATGATCTTAATACTGAGCTAAACATCAGTACGACTTATCATCCTCAAACATATACCCAATTTGAGAAGAATATACAAAAACATGAGAACATGTTGAGGGAATTATCATAAATGTCATAGGATGATGGGATCAACATTTTCCTCTGGTAATTTCTCCAACAATTACAATTTCTAGTCAAAGCATCCGTATGGATCCTTATGAAGCATTTTACGAGAATAGGTGTTGAACACCGACATGTTTTGATGTAGTCGGGGATTGAATAATCTTAGGTATAGAACTGGAAAAGAAAAAGGTGGAGAAGGTTATGACCAACTAATCTCACATTAAAGCTGCTCAACATCGACAAAAGTGAAATGATGATAATCATCGATGATACCTACAGTTTGATGTTAGAGACATGGTATTCCTCTGTATGTCACTGTGGAAGAGAGTAATGATATATGGGAAGAAGTGAAATCATAGTAAAAGTTAAATAGGAACTTTTGATATCCTTGATTGCATTAGAGTGGTGGAATATTGATTTGAACTTCCATCAAACCTATCTCAAGTACATGATGTATTCCAAGTTTCAATATAGAAAAGTACACACCAAATCCAACAAATGTACTCAATCCAGAGGCAGAACCATTGAAGAATGACCTCTCATATGAAGTGATATCGGTGAAGATATTTGATCATAGGGAAAAATTATATGAAATAAGACAATGAACCTCATCAAAGTGGTGTGGTGAAACTATAATTTTGAAGAACAACATGGGAATTAGAAGGAGTGGTGAAGTAGAGTTACCCTCATTTGTTTTAGAGTGGGAAAAGGAAATTTTGTGGGTGATGTTTTTTAATTGGGGAATATTTTATTGACCCATCCTGTTATTAATGAAAATTACTCTAAATACTTTTAAATATATTATTATGTAAAAAGGTTATATAAAAAATTTGTACTTATTTGGTTTTATGTTTTTTGATTTATAAATATCATTAAGAATTGTTACCATTTCAAATATAGTTGTCGAACAGGGATCACATGATTAGTATATATATAGGGCTATAACAAATCCAAATTACTCAGACAAAGGATGTGATGGATTCATCCACTATAATTTCTTCGTAGGATGGCCATTGGACTGAGTTTGGAATGGAGTTGATGCCACCATGATTCGCTCTTGACCATGAACAAGTTGATCATCAACAGGTTATGCTTCAACTGAATCACGTACGAGAGAAGTAGATGTTAATATCGATTACCACACGAGTGATGTTATCTGAGTTACCCCAAGAGTCTTTCATCATCATACACCTTACTCGTAGGTATTATGAGGATGTTATAAAGGGTTATGTAACAATAATTTAGAACTATGATTGTATGCATTATTTTTTGTTATATAATAATGAATATATATTAATTTTATTATTATTACTTTGATAAGAAATAGAATATTTTAGTAAATATTTAAATTCAATTAAAAAATATATTTTGATGAATTAATGTATTTTTTAATTAATTAATATTTTAATAAAATGTTATTACTAAATTAATTTTTTATATATAAATGATCAAATAATTTTTATGAATACAGTTGTAATTTTTAATGAAGTTTGAAAACTATTTTTTTCACAATCCATGAATCTTATATAAATGTCAGTTTTTATTTTAAAAGATAAAATTTAAATATTTGAAAATTTATTTATAAAAAAAAATAATTTTGGATTTAGGATGTTGAAATTATCTAATAGTAAATTTTTCACAATTTTCAGAAAAAATTCAAATTTTTTTGTAGAAATTAAATATCATTTAAATATATAATGTATTTTATGACATCATAATGAACCAATATGGATGTATTAAATTAATAAAATAATGTATTTCTACCAATATAAGTTTTATGTTTAAAATATTTTAATTTTCTTTTTGATTGATTAATTTTAGGGTGCCTTAGGGAACCCTCCAAGAATTATAAAACATTTGATCTTTTAAAATGATTTCCATTTGAGTGTGACTCACTTATAAATATGAAATACTAATATTTAAATAATTTTTTCCATTGGCCTTATAAAATATTGTTTTCCATCACACTTGGGAATTGAAAGGGGGAAAACCATAGGTGGGTTTTTGGTTTTAATTTGTTTATTGTGTGGTGTCCAAATCATAAATAATAATGAATTCCCTCTCCTTTTATATATAAACCAACTCAATATTACATTCCTCTTCACAAAAACAATTTGGAGATCATCCAACCACTTTTATAATCTTTCTATAATCCTCATAAAGCACCCCAATCTCCCAATAAGCCTCTCTCAAGCCTCTCTCAAGCCATTGAGATCACAATTCCATGTAAATGATTTATTCCCCTCTCATTTTTGTCTAAGATTCATTATGTTGTTATATTATCGTATTTCAATTAAAAGTGTCAAGGTAATATATCTCACCTCCCCTATACTTCCCTCCTTATGTTTTAAAGATAACATACCCATTTCTCTCCCATTAATTCCTCCCATTAGACCCATTACCTTGCTGAAATTCTGTAAGGTATTTCTCTCTCCTCATTTTAATTTTTGCTATTATTTTATATTATGTATCTAAATTACATTACATATGTTGGGACATGTATCTATATGACCTCCTTTATATCCATTTCATGTACATGTGATTATATACCCCTTTCAATCACATTAACCATTTTTATGAAATCTTATGTCACGTTGTTCTGCAGCTGAAACTACACCACAATTTTCCAAGCCAATGTCATTGTGTATTGCATAAAATTATTATTTCTATATCAATGATATTCACCATTATTTACATACACATATTTATTATAGAGTTTTATGCTTGAATTCCACATTCCCTTGTTGTGGAAGAAATGATAATGTTTAATGAATTCATATGGTATGATCTATGTGGCACACTTATGCATGAAATGAAATTATTAAGAAGGGTGGACCTTGATAGCAATCCAATGCATTGGAAAAAGATGAGCATCATGATACATTAAGTGAAATGAGGGTATACTCTTGATAATTCATGTTCAATGAGGTTTGATTCATGATCCATGTGCAATGATACTTGGTTCATGTTAATACCATCTTAATTTTTGTTTTCAAATTTCCATGTTAGGACAATCATGCTATATCATGACTTTTTTTCATGTTTCTCTTGTGGTCCATTGATATTCCTATTTCTTAACATTTAATATAATAATCATGTTATAAAATGTTTAATCCATTACTGTAATTTATATCTCACCCTTTTCTTATGCATGCCCCTAGGTTATCCCATGAAACGCTAAGTATGATGGAATGTTGTGGTCATGTAAAATAATTTATCAATAATGAGGCTGTGTTTTATGTTCTATGTTATTATATAATGTTCCTAATTTTAAATGACACTAGACCTATCGATCTTCAGAGTTGTCTTAACTGATTTTTTTGTAATATATCATGATTAAGTGTGTAATAAATATATGGGTTGTTATATCAATTTCAGCAATAGTGATATCAGAATCTCTTCTTTGTTTCCTTAGAGGTTGTTCTTGATTGCCTCCAACATCCCATGGCTTATGAAAATTGTTTACATAATTCCCATTGTAACAACCCAAAAATTCATTAATATAAATTCCTCATGATCTAATTAAATTTCTCATTATGGTTATATAAAATGTGAATATCATTGTTTTTATGTTTCTGGATTTTAAAATACCGTTATGAATTGTGACCATTACTAATATTGTTGTTGAATAGTGATAACATGATTTGTATAAATATAGGGATTTAAAAAATCCAATTTACTCAGAATATGGAAGATATGTTCTCTCCAAGTAGACTAGCCCCGTTTGAATCCCATTTGTTGGATCTCAGAAATGAGGTGGCCTCTTATGTCATCGCTCTTAACAAAGCCTCAGATTACCACCCGAGTGAAGTTATTCGAGCCACCCCAAGACTCAGTCACCATATCACATGTTACCATTCATTATTATGTCGGTGTTATAAGGGGTTATTTAACAAGACACTATCACTCTTACTATGTACATTTTTTTAATAAAGAATGTGAAATCATTTGTTTATTGTCACTTTGTAAATAGTTTTTAAATAACAAATAGTATTTATAGTTAATATTCAACTAATAAATATATATTGATGAATTTATGGATTTATGAATTAAATAATATTTTAATTAAATAATATTATTATTAAATTAATTTTTATTAAATATCAAATATTTTATAATTTAATGAATGCAATTGTAATTTTTATTAAGGTTTGAATGTTTTTTCTGTCAAAACCCATGAATTTTTTATAAATTTCGGTTCTTATTTTAAAAGTAAAAATTCACTTTTTTAGAAGAATTATTTAGATAAAATGAATATTATTTTTGGAATCAGGATGTTGAAATTATCCAATGGTGAATTTTTCATAATTTTCGAAGACAGCCGAATTTTTTGGTAAAAATTAAATATCGTTTAAATATATAATGTGGTTTATGACATCATAATGACCCAATAGTGATATAATAAAATACAATAAACATTAATTTCGGCCAATAATTGTTTTACCATTATAATAATGTGATCTTTGGTCTTTTTGCTTTATTTTACAAAGCTTTAGTGGACACTTCAAGGCTTATAAAACATTTTGTCTTTTTGAATTGTTTTCTTTTAGAGTGTGACTCATCTCCACATAAGAAACCCTATTATATTAAGAATTTTGGCCATTGGCCTTATAAAATATTGTTTTTTAATCCCTTTTGGAAAAAACTATGGAAAAAACAATGGGATTGATTGTGTTTTTGATTAGTTTAATGTGAGGTGTCTGAAACCTAAATTACAAAAAATTCCCTCTCATTTCCTATATAATCCCCCAATCTCCCACTTCCTCATCCCTAAATGCCTTTTTAGTTTGGCCAAACCCTGTCCTACTCTCTCCATAATACTCCCAATGAGCCCCAATCCCGCAATAAGCCTCTATCAAGCCTCTCCCAAGCCTTTGTATCACACTTCCTAGTAAAGGATTTCTTCCATTCTCATTTTGTCAAATTTTCTTTAACTTGTTATGCCTTTTTTTTAAATTAAAAATGTTGGGGGTATGATTTCTCAAATACCCAATAATTCCCTATTTATGTTTTGATTATTGGAGACCCATTTATCTCTCATTAATTCCTCCCATATACACCCGTTTCTATGTCACAATTCTAAAAGGAATTTCACTCTCCTAATTTACATTCAATCAAATCTTTTGTATCATGAATCTAAAATCCATTAAAATTTTTGTGACATATATCTATATGACCCCATAACTATCCATTTCATGTAAATATGATGATAATACCCTTTATCTCTCATCAATCATTTTTTATGAGTCCTTATTTCAAGCCGTTATGCTCCCAAAATTACACAATGATTTTGCAGGCCAATTTCAGTCTGTACTGAATACCATGACCATTTCTCTATCAAGGGTATTCCTCTTTATACACACATACATATTGATTAAAAATAATCATGTTTGTATTAAAAATACCCTTATATTGGAAAAATGATGATGATTTATTCCATGTTGTATGATTCATGTGGCACAGGTATGCATGAAATGAAATGTTTTAGAACGGTGCACCCAGATAGCGCTCCAATTCATTGGGTAAAGTATAATATCATGATACATAATATGTAATGAGTGTTGAATCATTCTAATTCATATTAAACTATAGTTTACTCATGCATCATGTGCAATGATGGTTTACTCGTGCTTCATGTGCAATGAGGGTTTACTCATGCTCCACGTGCAATGAGCCTTAGCTCATGCTAATTACATGTTAAGTGTTGTTGCCACATTTCATTGATATGATTATCATTTTCTATAATTCCTTCATGTTCATGTTTCACTTGTGATCCATTGATATTCCTATTTTCTGACATGTATTTTAATCCAGATGTTATACCATGTTTATTCCCTGACTGGGTTTTATAGCTCACCCTTTTCTTATGCATGTCATTCAGTTATCCCATGAAATGATCTGTTCAACATAATGTAGTGGTCATGTAAAATATGTTTTCAATAAAGATGTTGTATTTGATGTTTTATGTTGTTATGTAATGATCTTAAGCCCCAAATACCCAAGACCTCTCAATATTCATTGCTGTATCAAGTGATGTTTATGTAATAAATCATGTTTCAGTGTGTTATAAAGACTAGGGTAGTTATACTGATGATCCTTGAAGATGTAACACTAAACTATAGTATTACTATTGATATATTAATTCCTTTATTCTTCCTAATTAGTGGGATTATCCATATCTCTTCATCAGTTTTTATCCAGATGTCTCAACATTCCACATTTGAATCAATTCTTGGTTCCCTTTAGATAGTTACCAATATTCTTCTTCCCACAATTCTTACACATGCGATGGTCGATCAACATTCCATCATAGAATTTATTTGTAAGACCTCCCTAATTAGATTACATTTTCATCCTCTTGTCATTGGACCCACTATACTTCTGAGAGTCTCTGGTATATATTTCAACATTGGGGGCACAAGAGCCAATTTCCACATAGCATTAAAAGTATTGAATCTCCAACAATCTTCATTGAAACGACTTTACTCCGCTACTTATGAGAGCCACTTTTCATTTAGTGTTCAATAAAAATCTATATGAATATCTTATAGGTCTTGTGATGTTTTCTACATATGCCCCGATTGACCCATCTTCCTTCAACTTCAGTCTGAGGAACTCTATTTCCATATTTATATAGAGGGTGTAGGGAATATATTTATTGAAAAATATTCTAGTGAATTACTACAAAGATATGGAATAAATTTTCTCACATGGCTTCAAATTATTTATTAGTTTCCACAACTAATCAGATTCTTCATCAAAATGATCGACCACCGGTATAAATTTATATTCTCATCAGCACTAGACGACTGATAATATCTATTCAATAGAGTTAATTCAATGATATGTGAGGAGGGAATCAGAAGATACACTAAACATGGGAGGCCTTTTTTCATAAAAGATTCAACAGAAACATCCTCTTTCCTAAAAGGAAGTTGGTGTTCCCTATTATTGAAGTTGTTATTCATAACTTGAGATGGATGAGAACGTACTTTGATGCTGTTTTCAACACCCTTTCCTGTCATATTAGGAATATCATTAGGGATATCATCACATTCCCTATCACATTTAATGTTGGAATGTGTTCTCCTATTTACCAACATTAACTATGAAATGTAATGTATAATTATAGGGATAATTATCTATTTACCATAAAAAGGAAACATTGATCATAAAATAATAAACATGTAATGGATATATATCCTAATGTGTGATTCCATATGTTAAAATCTATGTAATCCATGAAATATTTCATAAAATTTATTCCAATAGAATTTTTTCACTCCCTTAATTATGATCTGTACTAAACTCATGTATTTACAAAAGAATATCCCCCTAGAGTGTCATGCCCAGAGTGTAGAAAGGCCAATTTTCAGGCACTAGTTCCCATTCAAGTCTAGATCAAAGTATTGTTTTGGGTTTTACACATAGATACATCTATTCCCAAGCCCCTCTTAAATGATTTCATCTAGATATGAAGGCATTTTCATGATAAACCACTTACTCTAAATTTTTCAAAATTTAGGGATGTTTTCTAATACGTAGCCTCATCCTGAAGGTTGTTTCTATAGTGTTGTATTCCTAATCTCCAATAAGAACTAGAACATCCTCTAATAAGAACTATAGAAACCATATCCTTTTACATATAACATAACATGATTTTAAGAATAATTATATGTTATATTATAATCCATGGATCATAAAGTATAGTGTGTTTGAAGACTATATAGATAACCAATTATTATAAAAAATAGAATTTTACTTAATCTTCATAATGATCTTATATCTTATATTGTTCTTATACATATTCATAGGATACCCTTCGAAATACATGAACAAATGGATGAGCTAAACAGTCCAATAAAAAAGTAACAATAATAACAACGCATTATCACATGGGATATAAGTCATTACATGATGATATAAAATGGCATGTGTCATATGGAATCATAACCTATAAGAATGGAATAATATAAATATTGAGTCATAGTAATGTGGAAGAAATAGAAAACATGAATTTATAAATAGTCAAGGATAACATCCAAGTTCGTTTCACATGGTATCACAAGATAAGGCTAACCGCAAATACCGTCGCACATGGTAGCACAACGAAAGGCTAACTGCCAAGACCTCCACACATAACGTCTCATTAGAATCAACTATAATGACTGAATTTGAGCTATATATGGGCACAACCATCTTAACATTTCTTGAAATTTTTTTCCACATATAGAATCATATATAAACAATCTTACATAAATATAATGCTTACACATAGAATGAATTGGGAACCATAATCCTACCATAAAGCATAAAAAATGGGCTTATCATAAAAGTGTCCATAAATGAAATGAATCATAAGAGAATATAGTCATGAGTCTTCGAATGTTATTTCAAGTATATGTGACAAAATGTAAGAGATGTATTTAAAAAATTTAGCATTAAAATGTTTTAATGCAGTTTTATGGAAAATACCAGAGAGCCATTACAATAGAAAAGGGGAAAATCAATTATATAAAACCAGAAGTGAACCAAGAAAATTTTAATAATAAAAGGTATAATTCTATAAATAATTTTTTTTCTTAAATATGAATATAGATTTCACTTTAAATCATGTATGAATTCATAAATATCCATCAAATCATGTTTTATTATCGGGAATTATTGAGGAGGGAATCACTTAAGAACAAATATATCCCTAAAAGAGAATGAAGAAATGGTCTTGATAAATGAATTAGGTACACATAAAAAAATTTAAAATACTCCCATAAAAATATATGACAACATCATTTAGGTAAAAGGATGATAAGGCAACCCGATGAATAAAGGAGGTAAGGGGAGAATCCCTTACTGATTATCAACAATATATTTGATGTACATAAGAGGGATTAATGAGAGATAAAAAATTTTATAATCACATATAAATCATGAGGAAATTATGAGGAAGGTTAAAAATTATACCCCATCATTAGTGATTACAGATAAGAGGTCATAACATAGAAATCATTCTTGAATACAAGTGGAATATAGAGGATTCCTAACCTTAAGTCTGACGGTGTTCTCCGCTTGAAATTAATGTGCTGAATAATTAAATTAGGTTCATTAATAAATAATTAAATAACCTATAATATATTTATATTATTTATTATAAAATTTTAAGTTCATTAACGACCTTTTTGTTGGGTTATGAGGATTAATTTTATTATTCAGTTATGTTTGCTTCCTTGGTTTTAATGATCAGTTCACTTATATTCATGTTCAGACACACATATTTTATGAGAGCGGTTGACCATAATTGAAGTTATATGAAATTTGAGAAATAATATAATATTAAATTATTATAAAAGTCAACCGGTATTTTTTAGTTAAGAATATTTATTATATAAAACAATAATGATAAACGCTTGGATTAATTTGGATATTTTCCTCATAATTAACATGTTTTGTATTATTATTTTACATAATTTTTTAATAAGGATTCTAGAAAAAAAATAAGATTAAATATATATTTAATGATCTGGTTCAATAATAAATTTTTTTACAAGACTATAATTGAAGATGGTAAATGACATTGAAAACTCATCGTCCATAAATGTAGTAAATTAACACATCTCGGAGGGTGTCTATACTACTAGTATAAAAGAAGAGTAAAAGAGAGATGATAATAACATATTTCATTATCAAAAATAAAATTCTAGTAAATTTATGGTTTTGGATATTTCATAACATTTGGATGAAGATAGTGAAGGATAGAAAAGATATCAAAAGAACTTTAAAATAATGTAAAATGATTGGAAAGTAGAATTTACATATGGAATCGATCCTCTTTGAGAGCCTCTTAATGGGATATGATTTGGTCTTTTGAAGAGAGAAAGGGATGTTGGAAGTGGGGTTAGGATCTTGGAGGGAATTTGGGAATAATTTAGTTATTGTAAAAGTCTTGAGAGGATTGAAGATAAGAGGGAAGGATGGGTGATATTAATAGTACAAGAGAGGTGGGTTTTCATAATATTTAATTCTTTGATTATTAATTTCCATAATGTAAAGAAATAGTGATGATTACAACACCAAAAATAGTAAAATGGGCATGTGAGTTCCAAATAAGGTCCATTTACATAATCCATGACTCAAGCATGATGTAGAAATTCAGGGATTACCATTTATTAAGAATTATCGTATTTTACTATTCATAATAATTCATTTATTTTTGAAAAATCCCAAAAATTATCCAAAACCATTTTTAATGTTTATAATCAAAAAATAAACTACAATTTTAAAAAAAATTATAAATATGATTAATTTAATTTTTAATTGAAATCATAATTTACTTGGAATATATATATTTTAAAAGTAAATTTGATTTTATAATGTTTTTAAAAATTACACGAGGACTTATATAATTATAATAAAACCATAAGATATAAAATTGATAATTTATGATAAAATTTTTCTAAAATAAATTTTCTTTTTAATTAGTAAATTTATTGAAATTATTTATTTATGACTTACAAAAATACTAATACTTTTACTATGATCACATTTTCACAAATAAGATGCCCAAAATTTATTTAGACTTTCATTGGTGAGATTAATATTATTTTGGATGATTTACTATTGATAAGGGACATATTACTATTCATAAGAATAGGGAACTATTCATAATGGTAGGTTACTATTCACCCAAAATTATGGTTTACTTATCAGACTCAAAACATCCTAGTGATTACAACCATGTATGTCAGATTTTCGAAATTCAAATCAGAGTAGGGCCAATATTATGATTAAAGGCCTAATATTACATTGTAGTTCATTGTGTTGTAATTTAATTTGATTATATTACATATTTATAAGAAGGTAATTTCAATTGATAAGACATTTGGTTGTTACAATTTAATTTATTCCATATCTATACACTCAATTATATCAAGATTTTTTGTTTTGAACAATGAATAATCCCCTAGTTGCCTATGAAAGGTTTTTTCTAGAAAAACATAATATGATTCATGTTTCAATAACGAATTATAAATAAATCTCTATTAAGATCCATTTATATTAACTAGTTTTAAGATTGGTTATTATCCCTTTGGTCTATTTTTAAATAATTCAGGGTATGTATTTGATCAAAATGTAGAATGCATAAATTTATTATCATTAGGGGGACATTACTCATTGAGAAGAAGGAATATAATTCCATGTCTTCTAGAGAGAGACATCACCTCTACATTCTTATCAATTTCCACCTCTAATATCTGAGATTATTAAATTTATTATAAAATAAGATGAGAAATATGTTATTAAGAATTGGATTGAAATCCTTATGATAATAGATGTGCTATTTTTTTTAATAAAAATACATTGAAATATTTAAATAGAAATTATATGGTCATACACATCATCATGAAGTTGATTTTTCCACTCAACTCATTCCAAATTCCAGTGAAATTTATAAAACTCAACATTGAATGGAACCTATGGAGTTGTCCTCAATAAAAAATTAATTATTGGAATTTCGTAATAATGGAATTTTACGCTCTGTAGTTTCTTCATGGGGAGCCCCTATATTATTCATGAAAAATTAAGATGGTTCATTTTCATATTTTATAAATTTAATTTTGAAACATACTATTTTGTATAAAATAACAATTATCTGTTACCATGCATTGATGAATGTTTTGATAAAATCCATGCAGATCTATATTTTTTAGTGATTGATCTAAACTCTAGGAATCATCAATTTATAATAATGATGGAATTTATACTTAATATGATATTTCAATCTAGATATGGAAATATTGGAAATATGATAATTCACTTCAGATTGACCCGTGAACCATCTATTTTCATGATCATGAGATCAAGGAATTCAATGATTAATAAGATACAATTTTGATGATATTCATTGTTTATTTTTTGATATACTCAATATTGAATGAATAGAATAAGTTTAACTCCACAAAATTTTATTTAATATTAATTTAAAATAAATTTAATATCTTTTATACAATAAATTACACTCAACATCTAGTTTTAAATAAATGTGTAATATATAATTAACCTCTTTGATGTATTCCATGACTATTTGATGATCTCCTTTTAGTTTGGAATTATCATAGAGTGTTTCATGTGATAGTTTATTTATTTTGGAATCCCAAGGTGATATTCATTGTTTGAACATGGATAGATATGTCCATGTGGTTTTTTCTAGAAAAACACAATAACTATTTTGAGCCACTAGAAGGGAGTGCACAGTTTTTCCATATAATGTCGCCAGCCCCTCCAAAAAAGGAATCCTCAGATATTGAAGGTTTGAATAGTTGGTTCTTGGGTTGACCAATCATAATCCATCCTAGGGGAAACAAATAAAACTATCATCATGGGTGCAATATTAGGTTTCATGGTTTGTCTTACCATGAGGCCCTACCAATAAAATGTTATACATGGGATATACTTTTCTAGATAAATTAATTAAAATACTGGAAAACTACAGATTAATCATTAATCACCATATTTCAATACTAACTAGAATCCTTTATCCTTGAAGGTTCCTATGATGAAATTTTACCTCATATAAGAAACATTTATAGTGGATCAAAACATTTGTGATTACATTCGATCTACCGTAGGTAATTAAATCTCTTATCACATAGTTTCTTCAAATATCACTTTCTCTCAACTTTAAAGATTTATTGACCATCATGTTATTGAATGATAAAATCTTTATATTGATGGATCTTGATTCTATGTTTAATTCATTAATATTAATCACCTTAATTCTATATTGGTGTCTCATGTTATTTTGTAGTGCATTATTATTTCTTGATATAAATGTAGGTGGGTCTATAATACTATTTCCTACAATTAAGGCAAAAAAATTTAAGATTTCATTAAATTTAGTTTTAATTGATTTCAAATCCTGGATTTGAAAGGATTTGTCATTTTATAATGACATTGTAATGGAATTTGTGAAATTTAAAAAATATTAATGGAATTGAAATGTGGGAAATATTTCAGGAAATTGACGGATTTATATAGAAATTGGTATTATAAATTTATTTGATGATAAACATTGATAGGAATTTCTTTATGTAAAATATCATCTGAAATACAATGAATTGATGAAAATGTTTATTTCTTATATTATAATGGAATGTTGAAAACTAAAATAGGTTAATTGTAATTTGAATTAATTTGAAATGAATTATTTCAACATATTAGATTGATTGATTGACTGGAACACATTTTATTAAGGATAGATCACGGTAACTATGAAATTCATTCTAGGACAATGATTTTCTTGAACATGACTTAAAATGACAACTCTAACTAAACAATTACAAGATGAATTCTTAGTAAGGTTTCTTTGTGGATGGTATTGATGGTCCTTGAGTGTTCCCTACATTGGGAGTAGATCAATTTCAGTGTTAAAAAATATCATGAGATGAGATCACAGTTCATAAGTTGAGGATCTTATTAACTAAACTAACCTTCCACAATACTTTATAGAATGGTTATTTAATTTTATTTTATTTTCATATACATTCCATTATTTATTATAATATGATATTCAATATAAAATCATAATAATAGTGTTATATTTAAAATATTATTTAAATCTAGTTTTGATTTATCATCCACATCATTTGACGTGAAATGATGTTTTGTCTTAAAATATGTTAATGAAATTCCATGCATTGTTTTATTTATTTTAAATTAACAAAAAAAAATTTTATATTAGTTGAATGGATTATGGAATAGATGCTGATAAGATGGTGGGATTTATAGCTGACACCCATCATATTCCATTTGGTGTTTAAGATTTTCTTAATCCTGGTCCGAGTAATGGGAAATCACCACATGGAGGTGGTGGATGTTATTTATCCTTGGGGTCGGCAGGTGATGATCATAGTTGGTGAAGTGGTTGTCCACTTGTTAAAAATAAGCTTTAGAGTCTTTGTCCTATTTTTCATTTTTTTCACTTATGGATGATTATGTAACTGTGTGGATACTATTATAAATATTTTTTATGGTACTTTCTCCTTTCAGAGTGTTGATCATGGTCACTTGAATCGTTTGTCATCTAATGTTTTATGTAAAATTCATTTTCTATTGATCTAGATATGATACAAGGTGCCAGTCACCAAGTCATGGGTTTCTATACATTCCATTATACCGCATTAGGGATAATGTTGGTATTACAGTAACCAAATATCCATTCTGGTATATGAAAAATAAGAATCAATGGTTTAGGTTAAGAATCATTACTTAATGTTATTATGTGTGTTGGGGGTGTTTGGATGGTACTTTAGTGCTTTTTTAGAGAGAGTTTGTGGATGGATCTCATCGTAAATATCATTATGTAACCTTTTAGGTATGTAAATATTTCCATTGAAGTATTTTATTTATTAAATTACAGTCTTTTCCATGAATTTTTTTAGAGTATTTTTAATTCTCAATCGGAAATATCTACTCACTTGAATTTATATTGTTATATATTTTATCATTGTATTATTTTTTATGTCTTCGTTTCAATTTATTGATAATTTTTAGTATCATTCTTATGAGAAGATGTGTGAATATTCAATGGAAGGGATATTCTGGGTAGACAATGTGAGAATATCATCAAGTGGGACACAATATTATCATGATTGTAATGAGGGCTATACATTCTCTACTATAATACACTACACTAATTCTCATTCAGCCTCCGGTTGTGGACCATCAAAGTGATGAATCTGAGGACCATTGTCAATAGTTTATTTTCAAGAATCCACCTACCATCCATGTCTCTAAGGATCAAAATGTGAGAAATGATTAATTGAAAATGATAGAGCATCATTTCTTATTTCATTTAAATTCCTGATGATATTGACATTTAATTGTATAATATTATGATATATTTGTCTTCTATGAGATAGTGTGATTCAATGGGGTTAAAGATGAAGCATGTGGGTTTCTAATCGATGTAATTTCATGTTGTCTTTACTAGTTTGGTATATCAAGAATACATGGTTCTAATGGAATCTATAGTGTTTCTAATCCTCCAAAATATTTAGAAGACCATGACTTAGTACAGAAAATGAATTACTAAGATTTTTTTGTATTCTATTATAATGGCGTGTAATGATAAACATAAATAATGAATGTTATAGATTGGTATTTGATCCAAAATCCTATCATTGGTTTTATTAATGAATATGGATTGTTATTTAGATTTTCTAGATAGCAAATTAATTGTTGATATTGAACTAGATGGTATGTTTTGGTTGATGGGAGTACCATCTTCATTACAATAAAATTTTATTGAGTTAATTTAATGTAATATGGATATTTGATGAGTATCATGGTGGTTCCTAAGGAAAATCCATCTTCTAGACCTCCTATAATTCCTAGAAGAGTCCAATAGACATAATTTTAGTGTGAAATAGTTAGGTATTCATGATTTTTTTGTACAGATTTTCTAATGACTTCAAAATGTTTTTATTTTTCAGAATATATATATATTTTTACATTCATATTTTATCAATTCAATGGAACAAGATCATCATCTCAAAAAAATACCACAACCCAATCTGATGGCTAAGTATCTATGGGGTTATATACATTTACATCCAGAATAAATATTCTTCATAGTATGGAATAGTATTTACAGGATTCTTATAAAGGGTGAATGTATGTTACTGGTACTATTACTATAGTTTCTCTTATTCGATTTATATTACTATACATTATTGAATAAAGGGAGAGTAGGAACTATGTTTCCCTACTTGTATTTTATCTTTAGCCGAGATTGAGATTACATTGAATTTTGTAGTTCTCTACCTAAGACATCTTGTCTCCATTTTTGGGATTGAATGGATAATTTCTCCTAGTATAAATATTTACTATTACAATCAACAGTTTTACATTAATATACCTGATGTGGGGGTGTCTTGACATTTACGGAGATTTGGACTCCAAGGTCGAGTATTATGGGACTATTATTTCTAGTGATGGTAATGATAATATATGTATTTTCTTTTAACATAGAGCTCTACTCAAGGATTATGTAACTACCTCCGATCAACATTGGTTTTTCCGACATGTTTTCTTCTGATTTCACTATTATACCCCATGTAAGATAGCTGGATTTCTCTGTTGTGTTAGTAGTTGATACTTAGTGTCTGTCAATATCTTCATACCATATTAAAGTCACAGAATTGGAAAAATTTAAGGCATTGTTGGATGAAATGTTAGAGAACGGTATTATTTTCCTTAGTGTGTAACCTTGGGTAGATCCTATTAACATTTAGTTGAAATCAAATGTATCTCCTCACTTATGTGTTGATTACCAGAATCTCAATAGTGATATGGTGGATAACCAGAAAAGGATGTATCATATTGATTAAACATTTGTCGTGATGAAAGTGGGGAGGTGGGTTTTAAAGAAACAAATTTGATATATTGAATACCAATTAAGAATTAATGGATCCATCATTGAAAACAACAAATTTAGAAGTTGGAATTGTCACATTTAGTTACTTTTTATTACCGTTGGAATGACATGTTGTCCTGCGATAAATTATTACGTTGATGATGAATATATTCCATGAATACCTCAATTGATTTTTTATGGTATGATTGGATTATATAATGATTTACTTCATGTTTAAGGAGGATCATGTGTGTCATATGATAGTAGTCCTATAAATATTGAGATATCATATAACAAGAAAATAATATTTTAAAATGTCATATTTGAGTAAAAAATGATGTTATCTATACATGTGGTCTCGGAATGTGGCCTCTTAGTCAATCCTGAGAAGGGAAAAACTGTTGTGACATGGATTCCACCATATAATTATTTGAGATATGACACATCATGGGATTGGTGGGGTGTTACAATTTTGTCATAATTATTTATCAAATCTATCTTATCCAATGACCTCCCTCACATATAATATTGTTTTTATTTGGTACAATGAAAAAATAAATGTGTTATTTCGATTAGTTGGGATTTATTTTCACTTACACACTTGTCATAACTCATACAGCTATTGGGAATGTCTATTTGGTAAAATACGATTCATATAATGTGGTCTTGAAATATTTTATTTTGAAGGGTCATAAAATGGTAGTCTATTTTCTAAGTCATTCTAGTCCATAGAAGAACAATTTTCCAAACCCAAAATCTATAACATGAAACTATTCAACATGCACTTAAGAGTTGGTAGAATTTCAATTTTTGAGAATGGTTTACAATTTATCAATATAAAAAAACCTTAGTTACAACTTCTATCAAAAAGGATTTAATATATGATATTGTTTTTTGGTAGAGTATGTATAGTAATTTTGTTTTGACATTTATAACACCCTGGGGAAAGGGACTGTAATTACTAATAAATTGATCATGAATCAATCAAGCTATATTGTGAATGAATCAAAACAGTGGAACCTGAGTAATATTTTTCTCAGTTACATCTATTTTTTTGGGAGGAAGTGGCAAGCAAGTGTTGGAAGGTTTACAGTTGACAACATCTCTTCCCATTATGATTCTTCAACAGTAGTATATTTCTAATTAATTTTGTATCATCAGGGACAATGTTTATAGTTGGGAGATTATTAATGAGTGGTCATTATATTTTTAGGTTATCCTATGTTTTCTTGAACTAGTATTCTATACCTTGGGCTATGATGATGTTTTTAATGGGGGATTGACACAATACCTTACAAGTGGTGAACATTGAGAGGTTGAATACGTTATATGATATATGGATAAAATTCTAGTATCTGTTTATTGGATATGAAATAATTTTTTTTCTATTTCTTTTACTTGTCATCTAGTCAAATAAGAGAAACAAATAACATGACATTTATTTCAACCATTTACAATGTTGATATGGATATCGGACAAGATATCTATGAATATCATGTTTGGGTTGTCATGTACCACTTAGAAGATTAATGCGATATGGGTAGTGATCTATAGGATGTCCAAATAATATCACTTTATACATACTTGAGATACGTCCAGTATAACATATGTCGGGAACCACTTTCTTCATTATATTATTAGAGTACATAGAGTCCCTTTCGTTAGTGTTTGTGATAGGGATCATGATATTACATTTACATTTTTCAGAAGCCTCGATTAAGTAATGTGTTATTTTTTAATTTTTAGAAAAACAAATAATCCCTAGAACAATGTATAGATAGAATGAGCTATAAAAATTCTTTACCAGATGATATGTGATTGAGTTCATGGCATTTTTGGTGCTTGGGGCATCCATTTGGAACCAGTTCTATTTTCATATAATAAAAATTAGTAGTTATAATTAAGGATGGATTATTTTGAATCATTTTAGGGAAATACATGAATATCATCTCTTTGTTGGTCGAAAGTTGGTGAAGCGTACTTTTCTGGGCTAGGTTTGGTCCGACAAACAATAATGATGATTTATTGTATATTTCAGATAAGGGCTATATAACAAAGCCAATACATGACTTATATTTAATATATATAATATATATAATTAAAAATAATGGTGATTATATAACCATGATAATATTAATAGGTATTAAAATAAAAATTCCAACAACAAGGAAAACCCAATCATATATTACCTAAAACATTATTTTAGAATAGATTTATTAAAAAATGTCTACTAAAAGGAAATAAATAAATATTATGTGGTCTGAAATATTTATTAATTTTTCTATTTTACTTTTTATAAAATAAAAAGAAATTATATGTTTTCTAGATAGTTGGGACAATATTTGACACTTATGGTATGTGATTTCAATCTCACTTTTATTTTATGTGAGACACATTCCATATTCACCATGTGTGTCTTTTATGTGATGTATAAAATGGCCATAATATTATTTTATAAGGATTATAAAAAAATTAATTGGTATATAAATAATGATTTTTGGATCTAACATTTATGGGGTTTATTTTTCAAAAGTTATTAATGAATTAAGGTATATTTTTTATAGATTTTCTTCTTTTGGACAAAGATTATGTTATGAAGTTATATTTTTTATGAGGATTATATAAATCTACTTTGAATTTTAATATAATGAATTTAGTAAGTAAAATGATATTTTATTTTTTATAGAATTATATTCTTTCATTGATCTTAGAATTCCATGTTACCAAAGTGTGATAGGTTATAGGATACAATCTCATCATTTATCAAGATTTTTTATATTTATCATTTTGATGATGTAATTTTATGATAATTCTCATAAGAATGTAATGAGTATTTTTATACTCAATTTATTCATTATAAATACATGTTTTCAATTCATTTTCACTATTTATGTAGTCATGATTCCAAAAAAAATTAATTTTTTAAATAAAACCATCATTATTTCTCTCTTTGGTCGACAACCCATTTTTATTTTATATCCATGTTTTGAAAAAAAAATTAACCATTTTTTTGGTTTCCTAAAAAAATTTAATGTAATTTTTACACATTTAGATTTTTTAAATAATGTTTTCACCATAAATATCATATTATCTTCATGACAGAGATCGTTTGTATTTTAAAAAATAATTAAAAGAATCATTCATTTTATGTGGCTAACATGAATAATTTTTTATACCATCATGACCACTAATTGTTTTATTGATTTATATATAATTATAAACATATATTTTAAATGAAATTGATTTCAGAAATATTTTACAATTTATTATTTTAAATAATTTATTTTTAATCATAATTTATTTTACTCAAGGAATTTATTTAATGATTATTAATGATCATTTTATATATTTCCATTATTATTTTAAATGAAAATGATATTGTAATTGTTTTTCTAGATGTTTTTTAAAGTGGAAAGGTTTTTTCCCTCAAAAAATGTTCCAGGTGACCTTTCAAAATCATTTTCATTCTAATTTTGCATTTTATGAGGTTACTGAAGCTCTACTAGGGATATAATCCAAGGATTTCATTTTTATTATTACACTGAATGGTGTATTTTTATAATGAAAATATATTTAATAACTCATTTCACATCCATGAGTTATACTATGATGAAATGTATTATTAATCCAATTTTTTAGTTGGTTATTATTAAAAGAATGATATATGAATCCCATTTCATTTAATGGGATCTAATATGATAACTGTATTATGAAGAAAATTTATATTCATGGGATCTGATACGATCAATGTTTTATGATATTGTTGTAAAATTTTGTTTGGGTTTCATTATGTGATAGAACTTATAAATATATATATATATCATTGGAAAATGTTTATGTCATAACTAGAGGCAGGTGGGACCAATATCTCCCTTTATGTCATTGGCTAATGATTATTGTTCTATAATCTCCAAGGGTACATTAGTGGTTATCCCATGTTCGAAAAGAGAGTACATGAATGTTTATACCTAGCTAGAAATTTTTTTTAGATAAGTGGTTATCAAAAGCCTGAAGTAGGTACATGGGTGATTAGCCCCAGAATAAATTTTGATACATATCTTGATGTTTATATAGAAAATATTATAATCTATTAGTATATGTTTTCCAAAAATCAATTCATTATAGAAATGGTATAATTGCATAGATCTTGTATAGTGATTCCTTTATGATTCATGTCTTATGAACATTCCAGATTTATAGAATGAAAAATAATTATGACTTTTGATATATATGGTAAGGTTATTAATTTTTTTTATTATGTTCTCATAATTATATTTTCACATTATGTTTACATATCTCCCTTTTTTAAACATATTAAAAATTTGAGCTCACCATTTCTTATGATTAATTTCCTAAGGATATAAAAATGGTTTTAAGATTATTATTTCTATGAATTCTAATAAATGAGAATATATTTATTTATGATACTAAATATCATTAACTAAAAAATATTATTGTCTATATATTCCCCATATTAATTAATTCAATATTTACATTGGTAATTTATTTTAGATATTAATTTATTATTCATTTAAAAATGTTTTGTTGTTATATATGAGAATCTAGGGACTCTATAATTGGTATCAGAGGAATGGTTATTTAAACATTTAAATCTAGTATATGAAAAATTTAATTATATCAATAGATATATTTATTTGTAAATGGATAGTGATATGTATAAGGATAATTCTAATAATGATTCAATAAATACGAAAATGACTTATAATTTTTGTAGAGGATAGAGCGAGTAGTTTCATAAGAATACATCCTAATATAGATATGATATTTTTGATTGGTTTTGGAATAGATATACATAAGAATTATGACATTGAAGAAGTATTGTAGCTATTGACTTGAGAATTTCATGGGGCAAGAAAATGAGCCTTACAACAAACCTGATTTGACACTCATTAGGGATTTTGTTTTGAAAATGAAAAACACATTACAAACAACATGAATGTATTTGAATAATAACAAAGCATTACATAGGTAAACCCTAAGGTTTTATAAATTGAAAAGATCATGTAATGATTTATTAGTCCTATACTTGATCATTATTGATTATTTGCTTTTAAAATATGAATATTTCATCTCAATATGTTATTTTTTTAGATTTTTTGATCGATGGAAGTAAAAAAAATATGATAAAGTTGGATGTGGAAAGTAATTTTTTAAGAGATAAAATGGCATGATGACATGTTTGATAGTTATTGTGGTTATTCCTAATCATATATCACAATTTATAATTAATTTTTTTACCTATTAGTGCTCTTGGACACAGAATGGAAGAGAATGATACAGTTCATTTAGATTATGTGTGGTGGGGGCCATAAAGGGATGAAGATTCATTTTACAATATGGTAGGAATATGCGAAGAATAATTGAAGTGAATATCTAAAAGGATTGATAAGTTGTTTTATCTGATGATAATATAAAAATAGAATAAGTAATTTCTTTAGGAAACTTAATTTTTTCCTTAATGAAATATATGGGAATATTGTTCTCTCTAAAGATTTATCAGTGGATGAATTTTTAATATATGGAAAATATATGAATTATTCAATTAAATTTCCTAGGGGGGAAATATTTTTTATAAAGTCATTAGGGTTGTATGAGTAATGGTCATCTAGATGAAGATGAAGAATCTATTATTGAAATATAATATTTATGGGTTGTTTTAGAAAACAAATTATGTTAAACGTAAATAACATGATTAAATTGAGTTTGATAAATGTTAAGGAATGATTCATATTTAATATTATATGGAAGATATATACATGATAAATGTGATGAAGAAAAATTATTTTTTTAAGATTAATGTTATATTATTGAAGTATTTATGTATTAGAATTCATGAAATATGTTACAGAAATTGTGAACTATATAACGATCATTCTATAAATATTTTTCCGTAAGGATTTGAAAAAATATGTTCAATATTAATGATGACTAGAAAAATTGATTTAATGGAAGCTGTATATTTTATTGAAAATATATGATTAAAGGTAGATATCCATTAATATATTCCTAATGTTGATATACTATTTTTAATTTTGGATGAAGGGGCGATTGATATGGATAATATAAATTGGATTTTATTGATGACCGTAGAACTAAATAATTATTTGAGGACAATTTTTTCAATGTCATTGTTCTAGATGTTAGAGAATTATAGTATTTTTGGAATATATATTCAATAATACGTGGTTTTACTCAAGGAATGATGAAGTATATATGTTTTCAAGAAGGATTTATGGTATTTTTTTATTACCATAGTTCAAGAAAATATACGAACAATGTATTCATATATTAGGTAAGTGAAAATTAAGAGATACATTATGATATTTGGGGGATTAATTTCAATATAATTTTCAAAATTTTATTGACTATATTTATAAATTTCTAATTTTATAAGTGTAATATGGTTAAAAATTTATGAAATTTTTTATATTGAACTTTTATGAGGTTTTACCAATTACATTTTGATTTCATAATATGAATATTTATTCATATTGGATGACCAGTGATAACATTTTTTTATAATAAAATGTGACTGAAGGAGTGAATTATCATTCTATTATGTATCATATTATCATTTAGTGATTTAGGCTTGAATAATTCATCTCTTATGGTAAGAGATGAAGATGAATATTAATTGATGCACATCTAATGGATGAGATTGTTCTTTTCAGGAATAATTAAATAAGATAAGTATATATTATAATGAAAATTCATCAAAATTAGTAAATATATATTGAAATAAATATGTTTCCATAGTATTGTTATTTCTAATGAATCAATGGTATTTTGACTCATCATAGATTTATGGTTTTTTTGTTGTTAATTTTTTTTCGATCATTCACTTTCCAATGATCAGTGATCCCTGTATATCTTCATATTCTTTCTTCTTATTCTTTCATGTCAATATATTAATATTCCCCAAATTTTATCTTAATTTGAAACTGAGTTTTGGGTTATTAAACATGACTATCGTAATATTATTTCCCTCTTTTCAATATAATGTTTTATTATCTCATATAATGATACGAGACTTCTAGGATATAATTTTTAAATGTAAACCCCCCTGAGAAAACATTAAAATTGGGAGGATAAATTATTTTATGGTTTTTGGACATTAACACGCCATGATTTTATGAAATATTATTTTTCAAATGAATTTAATCTCTTTTAATATATTATGTCACATGGAAGAATGATTTTTAACAAAATGAGACATAATATTAATACATTATTACTCAATACGATTGTCAGCACCTAGGAGGTTGAATAATGGGTATGACTATAAATAACTAAATAATTAAAGTATATCATTTACACATTTATGCAAAGTTAATAATTCTGTTAAAAATTAATTAATTATCAATTTAAATAATATTTGAAAATAATAAATATCTTTATCTGAAAATCTATTTTTCATTAAAGTAACTATTTACCTTAAAAATGAAAAAAGATACTTTTATAGATAGATTTTACTAAAATATATATAATATAAATTCAATGATAATTTTAACATTCATAATATTTATATTTTATATAATAGATAATAATAAATCCATTTTTTAATTAAAATAGTATTATTTATAAAAAATAGTTTTCTATCATTTTATAGACCTTTTTAAAAATGTATTTTTTAAATTCTAGAAAATTTATTTTGAAAAATTACCTTCATTTATGAAATCATAATTTCAGAATTTTAATGTGTTTTATTTTTTTAAATGTTCTAAAAAGATCAAATTCTGTAGTAAATAGTGAAAAAGACATCTATTATTTTAAAAAACTACATTTTAAGTCGATGAATATAGAATAACAATGTTAATTTAATATTGTTGTAAAAGTAAAATCATTTCAATATTATATCTATATATTAAATTTAAATAATTGTAATAAATATCATATTTTATTATTATATAATAACTTTTTAATCATTTGAAAATATTCACTTTGGAATATCATTTTCCTTCTGGTTGTAGGATTAAATTTCAATTAAATTTTAAAAAATCAGGGATTTAAATTTTTTTTAAATGTTTTCAAATTATAATTAATATAAGCTTTATTTTTTAATAATTTAAATGTAATTTTTGACAATAATTAATAGAAAAAATTTAAAAATTAATTACAATGTTTAAGGTTAATATTTACTTACCAAGGGGCTAAACTAAAAATATAAGAAGTAAATTTACCTATAAACTATTTAAACACTAATTTTATAGACTTACTTGGACATTAAAATATCTAATATTCACTAATTGATAATTTGAGAGCCCTGTGACTTGTGAGAACCATGGCTAGACCTTTTTATCTCCAAAAATAACACGTCGTCCACTCACCAAATATATAAAACACCACATATTATCATATCTTCATCACACATATAAAACAATTTTTGAAAAATAAATACACAAATTCCTTTAACAATTACATTCAAATACTTGTGTAATTTATTGGATCATAAATAAAATATAGTAAGGGTTTAGGTTGAACTTAAATATGTTATATTATGTAGATATAATGTTTTTGACTATGCATATTTTTCTTCTTATAAATCCATCAAATATTTTAAAACTATGATAAAATAATAACTAAAATTAATATATTACAAATAAAATTAATTTTTTATAATTTCATTACCAATATAAAACTCATATTCTATCATATGGGACATGAAATCATCTTTCATGTTTATGAAGGACTACCATCTCAGAAAAAGATGCTACTATTTTTCCATCAACATGTCACACATATTGGCATAATGATGAATTTAATGTTTATATGATATATTTATTATATAATTATATCAATTTAATTATAATATCTTTTATACATCTCAATATTACATAATGTTAGAAAACAAAATTGTTTCCCAATTGTACAGTGAACTACCACCTCATGAACAGATACAATATATTTATTTATTTTTTTAATTTGATAGAAACAAATATATTGTAAATTAAAATATATGAAACTTTTATCCTAATTATACTTCTTAAATTATTATATCACATATAACCTCTAAATTTCTATTCTACGGGGGGATACAATGACATCGTTCGTGTATACGGTGGGCTACCATATCCTAAAGTGATGTGATTCATTTTTCAATGACGGTTTCAATGGATATTAATATAGGTAAATTTAATTAATATGTGTGATATATTAATGAAATAATTATTATTATAAAAATTTAAAAAATTATTAACCTTTCATTTGATTCATCCGTCGATAAAATTGAAACAATGTTCATTTGTAGGTATATTCTACTATATACATTAACAGTTTGTTTATTTTTAAATATCTAACATTAATTGATAACATTAAATACTAATACATGAAATATATATTATATTTATATCGTTTTTAACATTATGGATAATAATTAATCTTTATCATTTTATGTGGACCAAACAAAAAAATCAAACCACGCACCAAAATAGGGTAGTTATTACCCGAAAAATGATTTTGATAAGAAATTGTGAACACACATGTAATTATTGTTCATCATTAAGTCATATAAGTTATAATAAATATAATAATGGGAATTTAATATATTTATAATAAACATAAATTTATTATGAATGATATTTTAACAAAAAAAATGATATTGCGACCTAAGGTATGGGATTTCCATCTCACTTTTATTTTATATGGTCATATGAAATATTCAACACGTGTTAATTTTATATTGGGTATATAATACCCATAATTTATTTGAAGAAAATTATACTGAATAAAATTGTGAACTAAATATGAATTTTATAATCTATCATTCATGTGTCTAACCATTCTAATTTCACCAATTTGGTAAGGGATTTTTTTTTCTCAAATTATCATCTTGTGGACACACATAATGATATGATCCTATATTGTTTTATGAGGTGTATAGATAGATCTATTAACATGTAATATAATTGATTTTTTTATCCTCATGATATTATATGTTTAATTTAATATTATTCAATCATGGGGATTATTATTATTTTTTTATGTGGTAAGAGGTTTATGATAAAAACACATCATTAATCAAAAAATGTTTATATTTATGCTTATAATAATGAAATCACATGATATAATATCAATAATATAAAAAATATTATTATACTATTGTAATTTCTTTAAAATGTTTATTTTTAATTCATTTTTCCAAATTTATTTACTCATGATTCCAAATGAATGATTTAAAAAAAACAGACAATTTCACTCTCTTTAGTTGAAAACCCTTTTTTCATCAACATCATTTTTTTCTAATATGGTTGTCAAAAAAATAATGTTCATGTAGGATTTTTATATTTTATTTCTCTCTTTATTTATTTTATTAAAAATGTTTTAAAATTAATCTTCAGGTCATTTTCAAAATAATGACCGTTAGTATTTTTATAAAAATGTTAATGGAATATTTGATTTAATGTGTACTGTTTGAATGATATATTTCACCATCATGACCACTCATTATTTTAGTGATTATTATATATTTTTAAGTTTATTTTTAATGAATTATTATGAAAAAATTTAATGAAATGATAATTTAAAAAATATGTATTTTCAAATTAAGGAATTTTTGTATAAAAAAGTATTAAATGGTCTTCATATCTTCCTTTTAATATTTAGACAATAAAGTTTAAATAAAATTATTTCCATTATTATTTATATTTTAACAAGTTTTCTTAATTTTTAAATGTTATTTTCCTCGTGAAATGATCCACGTGACCTTTCTAAACTATTTTCTAACTACGATGACAATTTAAATGTCACTTATAATTTTTTTGGAGATATGATCGATGTATTTCACTGTAATTAATTGACATGATTTTCTCAACCCATATTTCCCCATTCCATGAACATGGTCACCTAAATGAATGTGTTTCCCTGTAATACCATGGATTTCTTCCCAACGCAGAACATTATATTTTAAACTGAGTGCGATTATCAGACTGGCGACTATCCCCATAGATAAAAACTTGTTCATTAATTTTGGTTTGTCCTCACTCACACACACCATGCATAAATTTTCAGGAGGTCACCCATCTTGATCACTACTCAAGGATAGGAACACATAAATATTTAGTAATAATCTAGAAGGATCCTAAAAGGATAGGATATCCCCATTGACATGGGTAGTAACATTTAACCATTTATGTCTCGATTTTTTAGTGCTGTTTTAATATCCACCCCTTTATAGACTAATTACCTCATTATTGACCCCAAGACTCATAATCATGTAGTTCATCTACACATCCAGCTGGGTATTGGTTATGAAAACATTTATCATGACCCAATATTCCTCGAGCCTAAAAGAGTCATCTAACCCCATGGGTCTCTAGAAATATCATAGTTTCCTTTCTGTCACACCACATTCTACTTCTCACCATGGTCATTTTCAAAAAAATGGTTGTCCCTATATATTAATACATGTAATTTTATTGTTATTTTTCCTCAGTCACACACACCCTGACGAACATCCCAAAATTTCACCCATTCTGATCAAAACTCTAAGATATGAATTCTTAACTATAGTGTTCTAATCTTGTAGGCTCCCAAAAAGAAATATTTACATTTTTGAAATGTGTAGAGACATTTATCCTTCAATGTCTCACATTTCTATGGGTGTTACAATCAAAATATAATTTATGAACTATTATCTCATTATATACACCATGTATTGAACCCATGTAGTTCCTCTTTCCATCCATCTGGGTATTATCCCTAATACCATTTTTTATTACCCAACTTTCTTTGGGCTGTGAAACTGGTTATATGACCCCATGGGTCTCATGTAATACCATCGTTTCTTTCCAAGAACACCATATGAATGTATTCATTGGATAATATTATTACAAAAATGACTATCCTTATAGGACAACTCATTTTCTTTAATTGTCTGTTGTCCTCACATTCACACACCATGAGAATCTTCCAGCCCATTGTAAACAATACTCCAAACAATGAATTCATAAATGTAGAGTCATAATCATGTAGAACTATTAAATAAATGGTTAAACTTTTTTAAATTATTAATATCATTTATACTTTTTAACCCTTTATAATTTGAGATTGTCGCATTCACTAATCCGGATTACTAATCTCGGCCAAGAATGCAAAACTATTGATTTATAAGTAGGTAGGCTCCTAAAATGAAAGTTAGACCTTACTGAAATGAGTAGTATCATTTAGTCATTTACATATTATTATATCAGGTTTGTTATATTATGAACTAATTTATAGAACAATTACCTTGTTTTATATCCCAATCTTCTATCCCAGGTAGTTCCTCTTCACATCTAGATAGGTATTGGATCTGACATGATTTTTCATGACAAGACCACATTTTTAAGAAAAAACTAGGCTATTAATCATTGGAGTAACTTATCAGCATAATGAATACCCTTAGGAAAAAACAATAATGAAGTGTTCATATTCCTCATTTGCACACACCTAGGGATTCTTTTCACACATTTTGATCAATACAGCAGGAAAAGAATTCTTAACTATAGAGTTATAACCATCTAGGATCCTGATAAGTACAATGGACCTTGTTGACAATATTTATACGATTTAGTATTTTTAACCATTTAGAATTTGGGGGTGTCACGTTCACCCAACATGAACACTACTTCAGTAGAATAACACTTAACTGTAGAGTTATACTGAGGTCGGCTCCCGAAAATATATGTGCTCTTATTTTAAATTAGTATAAACATTTATCCTTTTGAATTCGAATTTTCTGGTGTTAAACAATCTCCAAATATTTAACGAAAAATTCCCTTGTTGTATACCCCAAGCATGAACCCATGGTAGTTACTTTTCACTTTTATTGGGTATTAGGTATGATACCATTTGTGATGACTTGAGATTCCATGGTCCAAGAACTAAGTCATCTGACCCCACAGGTGTCCTATAAACCATGGTTTCATTCCTATAACATCGTGTACTATTACTCATTGTAGAATTTTATTAGACTAATGACTATCCACATAGTCCAAAACAAGTGATTTCATTGTTCATTGAACTCACTCACACATATCTTGGGAAACATCCTATTCATCTTAATCACTACTCCATTCCATAAAAAATAAAATGTATAGTTCTCTTCATGTAGTTACTCAAAAATAATGGTTTATCTTTTAGATATTAATCATGTCATTTATTCTTATAACCCTTTATTATACGGGGATATTAAATTTACCAATCCTGATCCATTCTCTAGGAAAATAACACTTAAATTTTGATTTATATTTAGAATAATTCATAAATGAAATGTGAACAATAGTGAAAAGGGTCGTAACATTTACCCTTTTAAGACTCATTTTTCTAGGGGAGTTATAATATCCACCCCTATAATGAATAATTATATTGTTGTAGACCCCAAGACCCAAATCGAGGTAGTGCCTCTGCACCTCCATCTAGGTATTGGCTCTGATACAATTTTTCATGACCCGACCATCCTTGAGTCATGATCCCAGATATCTGAACCCATGGGTCTCTTGTAATATCATTGTTGGCTTCCTATAAACCCACATGCAAGTACTAATGAGGGTCTTTATTAGATAATTCATTATCCCCATAGGAAATAAAGCTCATTATCTATTCTTTTTCCTCATATGAACACACCCTTGGAAACATTCCAGAATTTCAACCCATCCTGATCAATACTCCAGGAAGTGAAAACGTAAGTATTGATTTACAATGAGGTAGGATTTCTAAATGAAAGGTGAACCATATTTAAATGGGTATTATCATTTATCATTTTATGTCTCAATTTTTAGGGGGTGTTACAATCTCAAAACCATTAAATAATAATTCCCATATAGTAGACCCCAACCCTCTATCCTTGGTAGGGCCTCTACACTATCATCTAGGTATAAGATCTTTTATCACTTTTTATGAACCGACCTTCCCTAATACCTAAACATAGTTATTTGGCCCCCATGGGTCCCCTATAATACCATGTTTGGCTTCCTAGAACACAACATGAAAGTACTCACTATGGTATCTTATTAGACAAATGATTTTCCCCACATGCTAAATGATGTTCATTCAGTGTTCATTGTACATACATGCACAGGATCTAGAAAACATCCCATATGGTCACCCATTGTGAAAACTACTCCAGGTCAAACATGATTAACTATGGAGTTGTAATCGTGTAGTCTCCCGAAACTAGTGGGGAACCTTCCAATCATGAGTCATATAATTTTTAATTTTTAACCATCTATCATTTTGGGGAAATATATTCACCCACTCACCCACCCACCCACCCCTGGATAGAGAAATATTTCCACATTATGGAACCCAAATATCATCTCTTATTGTTACAATGCACATTAGTATGGGTTCCTCCCCTGATACCATTTCTTACATCTTAGAATTGAAGATCATAGGAATTTGTAGGGTTAATTATTAGCCTATTATAATCACCACTATCCAACCAATGTTATATCATGGTTCTTTTAACTCACTCACACACACCCTGGGAAGCATCATAGAGGGTCACCCATCAAGATAACTACTCCATTCCAAGCATGATTAAATGTGAATTATTAAAAATTCAAGGCACAAAAATTAATTATGTAACTTATTGATACGAGTGATTTAATTTAGTTTTTTTAACACATTATCATTTAGGAGTGTTACATTCACCCCAATCTTGTTAGGGAACAACATCCTCACAATGGACCCAATACCTCATCACAAGTAGTACCACCACCTTTAAGGCTATCTTATCCTATGATACCAAGGAAACAATTAGGTCTTGGGGATAAAAGAAACCCCATGAAAACACTTCCACTAGATCATTGACCACTATGTACCATAGGTTTCTCCACAGCCACAAGGCCCCTCCCTAGGGCCCACCCATGTGCTCTAATGAATCATAATACTAATGACTACCTCCAAAAGATGATAATTATACTTTTAATATTATTTTAACTCACCCACACATTAATTGTGGAACATACCATGAGTTTACCCATCATGATCCCAAATCTAGTCCATTCATTCTTATATTTAGAGTTATAATCTGGTAGGCTCTTAGAATCAAAGATGAACTGTGTTAACAATAGTAGTAACAATTATCCTTTTATTTGTCACTTATGAAGGGGTGTTAAATGGATGGTTTTTTTTATGATTATCAAATATTTATAAAACAATTTTTTTTAACAATTTATGCTATAAGGAAATTTTTTGTGAATCACATTTCATTTTACTGGTTCTGTTACGATGAAGGATTACTGAAGTCCATTTATTTTCATCAAATCTGTTATGATAATTTTTTTATGACTCCCATTTCATTTCATGGGTTATAATATTGTATTTGATTCATGATTTATAGAACACTTATGAATGCATTTCTTTATATGATGTTGGTTATGATACCAAAAATGATAGATAATGCATTATAAATAAAGACAGGTGAGGTCTATTTCTCTAACCATTGAATTGGGTAATTATTAATGTTATGTGTGATTAGAGGATAAATAGTAGGTTATCCTAGGACTATATAATATGTTACATAGTAGGGTATTCTGAAATCAAAAAACATATCGCATGTGAGGCAATCTCAAACCCAAATAATGTACATGGGTGGTTATCCGAGGAGTATCATGATATGAATGTCTTGGTGGGTAACATTGACATATAGTATTCTATGATTATGTGTTTTCCCCAAATCTATGTATTATTCCAATTTTTTTTGATATCACTTATCTTGTAAATTTATTACTTTATAATTCACATTTTTGGAACATCAAGGACTTATTCCATGATTAATGTTTATGATCTATTAAATAATGTGTATGAGTTTTCAAATGTTATTTTCATGTTATCAAACCCTTATTATCACATTATGTAGACATATCTCTCTTTTTTACCAACACATATCATCTTAGTCCACTATTTATTATGTTTTATTTCCCCAGGTTTTGATGAATGGTTTTAAGTTGTGTTTTTCTATGAGAATTTATAAATGAGATGATATTTGTGTGTTATAATTATAATCATTCCATAATTAAGATGATTACATACCTAGTCTAAAATAAATATAAACCATTAATGTCTTTGGGAAATTATTATTGAAATTTATTTAATATTCATTTACTAAGATTTTATATTTTTCTTTTGATATTAATGGGACATTATAATAATACATGTATGAGAATAATTATTCTCCCGCTCAGAAAAAGGTAATTATATTTGATATTGAGGGAGTGTGATTTTTGGATCGATAATTTTTTTTGTCTTGGTATTTTATCTGTATACAAATATTTTTTTGACCATTTGAATTAAATAATCATCATAAAAGGCCTACACTAATAAGTATAAATTATTTTCATATCTTCCTTGGTTTAGTTGTTTATAATTAATGGTTGTTTAAAAAGTCACCCTAATAGGACAAAATGTTAAATAATTTGATATGTAAATTTTGATTACTTTATCTTCAATAATAATTAAATGACTACCGCACACTCTTGGAGTTTCTAGCCAAGAGTAAAATCTTAAGACACATTATCTAGTCGGCTACCGCATGCTCTTTGGTTTTATGGTTCCTAATTGTTCCCATTTAATAATAAAATAATATAGTATTTTTATTTCATTATTACACAATCTTATGTAATTTGAATATGTATTATATAAATGAAATGATATTTGTGGAAATATGTACTCATGTTGAGGAAATGGGATTTCCCTTGGAGGAAACCAAATAAAGGGAGGTATTAGAAAAGTATAAATTTACTATAGTATTATAAGGATAATACAATATTTTAGGGGATTTAATAATGGTATAATTTCATTAGGAATATTAATTTGGTTTATTTTTAGAATGGGTGGGAAAAAAGCACATTTATAAGTTGATAGATTTTTATTTTTGTATATATTTCACACTAATATAAAGAAATTAAATATATCTCTTGTAAATTAGCTCTAAAAATTTTATGATAACATATTTTAGAGTTGTAAAATATTGATAATCTTTCAAAAAATCATTTTCAACCATTGTCGGAATATATTTTTCAGTACTTTACTCATTAAATTTAATCATTTACAGATTTAGTTCTACCATGGAGACTAGTTTAAACCATGGTCATTTATATTTTTTTCATAAAATTAAAATGGCTTATATTAAGTAATTTATAATTAATTCTCAAAATTATTAAATTAGTTTTTCTAAAAAATAATTATTTCTTTAATAAAAAACAATATTATCATTATTGCATGTATCATATAAATCCCAATATCAAGAAAAACTATATTTCATATATTAAATTTAATGTTTCGGATAATATTAATAATATAATTAATTTCCATGATTCAAAATTATTCATTATTATAAAAAACATTATATGGCATGAAATTTAATAGAAAACAAAATTTTAATAAAATTAATATATTTATACTAAAAGTCCAAAAAAAGATTTTATTTTAAAAAATTATGTTTTCCCTTGAATATTTATCATTGGTTTTAATAATTCAATATATTATTTTCAAATATTATTGTTTAACTTATTGAATACATATTTCACCAACTAAATGGTTTTAAAAACTTCTAAATGTTTCTCATAATGTCCTAAAAATTACAGTTTTTCTAAAAACTGTATTTTTCATTATTCACCAAAAAATAAATTATTTCAAAAAAATAAAAATACCATCATAATATAATTTTTTAATTATATAAACAATTATTATATACATTAATAAAATAAAGAAATGTATTTTTGGGATTTATGTATCAGGTGTTGTCGTTAATAATGTCATTTAACAGTGCACATGATGTAATAGTTTTGTCATTTTTCTTCTACCTATTATAGTGTGTTCCCATGTATTACATTACTATGTGAATAATTTCAGCAAAAAAAAGTTACATTCCATATACTAACTCAAAATTTAAGTTAATTCATCATATATTTTTTCAACTCAGGTGTTGCATCCATATGTTTTTTATTTCATTAAATGGATTTCACTAGCTGAGTTATTCAATATCGCAGTACATTCTATCTAGTGTTAATAATATGTATAAGATATTAAATATAAATAATGTAATTTTCCAACTAGTTTTCCTTATATTTGACTATAAGATGCCACCCTTGAATGTATTTACTCAATAATGAAGCACAGATAATGTCATCCAGATTAGAATGTTTTTGTTTCATAGACATTTGGTATTCTATAGATCTAATTTTCTATAGTATATTATAAGACTAAATGTGAATTTAGTTTATCTCCCACTTTTTTATTAAATATTTCAACTCTTTCCAAGTATAATTCTTTATAAATATCAAGACCTCTGCCTAAAATTTACAGTCCTTCTATTATCGACAATGTTATTTTGTCTTCATTGAGATGCCTTGATATGATCCTAAATAGTTTTCAGTTTAATAGTTTTATCTTCCAAGTTCTAGTACTACTAACATATTTTCTCCAAATTCTTCACAACAATGTATTGTAATAAAAATATTCACATACAATGCCTCATACGGTGGCATATGGAAGACCAAATGAAAATTGTTATTTAAAAAAATCCCGAAAATGTAGATATTGATCCCATGGTCCTTAGAAAGAAAGTGACGATGATATCATCATTCCTGTTAGTTTATTAATATAAATATCATATATTCCATTAGTTTGATGATAATTTGTAGTAAATAATTTTACTTCGGTGTTGTGGGCCTTATGAGTAATCTTCTAGATTTCAACATAAAAAAGTCACATGACCAGATATAGCTGATTGAGACTACATGTGTCTAATGAATTCATTGATATATATCCAATAATTTCCCCCAAGGAGATGGGTTTACCTTAAATATAATAGATATTTAGACATTTTATGATGATCAATGATGACCCATACAACTTCATTTATCCATTGAGTTTTCATAAATCTAATGAAAAAGTCTCTTTTAATATTTTCTCCCTTCGATATTGGTATAGGTAGATGAATCATGATTCATTTTTTATGTTTCCTTAAATCCATTAACTACTATAATAGTAAAAATATAGTAACATAACCTTCAATTTCCCACTTTATATAATCCCACAATAATTTACCTCTTAAATCCCGAAACATATTCTTCCACAATTTTATCCAGTGAAATATGAGTTTTGTGATTCATCTAGTAGTATGCTCTTCAGAACATGGATTAATGAAAGACATAAAATATAACAAAACATCAACAATTTATCTTTATCTCCAAAAAATCTACATATTCAATATAACATGTTAATTTAAACACATTACATATCAAATTATTAAACATTTTGTCCTATTAGGGTGAATTTTTAAACAAACATTAATGGTAAACAACTAAATAGAGGAAGATAAGAAAATAATTTATATTGATTAGTGTAGGCCTTTTTTATGAATATTTAATTCAAATGGTAAAAAAAATATTTGTGTACACCAAAAATATGGACATGGAAAACAAATTATCGATCCAAAAATCACACATCCTCAATATCCAATATAATTACTTTTATATGAGGGGGAGAATAATTATTCTCATCCATTTCTTATTAAAAGGACACATTAATCTCAAACATAAATAATACATCTTATTAATTTAATATTCACTAAATTTAAATAATAAATTACTAAATACTTTAATGGTTTAGTTTCATTTGATACTAGGTATGTAATCATCTTAATTATTGAATGATCATAAATATAACACACAAATATCATCTCATTTAGAAATCCTCCTATAAATACACAACTTAAAACCATTCTTCACAACCTGGGGATATAAAACATAATAAATAGTGAACTAAGATGATATGTGTAGGTAAAAAAGAGAGATATGTCAACATAATGTGATAATAAGGGTATGAAAACATGAAAATAACATTTGAAAACCCATACACATTATTTAATAGATAATAAACATTAATTATTGAATAAATCCTTAATTTTCCAAAAATGTGAATTATAAAGTAATAAATTTATAAGATATATGATATCAAAAAAAATTATAATACATAGATTTGGGGAAAACACATAATCATAGAATTCCATATGTCAATGCTACCCACCAAGACATTCATAACATGATACTCCTCAGATAACCACCCATGTAAATTATTTGGGTTTTGGATAGCCTCACATGTGAATTGATTTTTGATCTGAGAGTAACCTACTATTTAGCATATTTTATAGTCTTAGGATAACCACATATTTATCCTCTAATCACACATAACATTAATAATTACCCAACGTAATGGTTGGAGAAATATTCGTCACCCATCTTTGTTTATAATGCATTCTATATCATTTTTTGTATCATAACCACAATCATATAATGAAACACATTAATAAGTGTTCCATATGATCAGGAACCAAATATAATATTATAACCCATGAAATGAAATGTGATTCATAAAAATTCTCATATCAGATTAAATGAAAATAAACTGACTACAGTAATCCTTCATCGTATTAGAAGCCCTGAAATAAAATGTGATTCCCAAAAAATTTCCTCATATCATAAATTGTTGAAAAAATTGGTTTTATTAATATTTGATAATCATAGACACAATCCATCCATTTAACACCCCTTCAGAAGTGATAAATAAAAGGATAATTGTTACTACTGATGTCAACACGGTTCATCTTTGTTTCTAGGATCCTACCTGATTATAACTCTAAAGTTAAAAATGAATTTACTACATTTTGGATTATAAAGGGCTAACTCATGGTATGGTTCATAGTTAATGTGTGGGTTAGTAAAAATCATATTAAAAGAATAATTATTGTCTTGTTACGGTAGTCATTAGTATGATGATTCATTTGAGCACATGGGTGGGCCCTCGAGAGGGGCCTTGTGGCTGCGGGGAACCCATGGAACATAGTGGTCAATGATCTATTTGAAATGTTGTCATGGGGTTTTTTCTATCCTGAGGAAATATTTGATTCCTTGGTATCATAGGAGATAATATCCTTAAAGGTGGCGGCACTACTTGGGATGAGGTATTGGGTCCACTATGAGGATATTGTTCCCTAATAAGGTAGGGGTGATTGTAACATCTCTAAATGATAAGGTGTTAAAAAGACATTATTAACTCACTCATATCAACAAGTTCCCTAATTAATTTTTGAGCCTTGAATTTTTAGTAATACACATTTAATCATTCTTGGCATGGAGTAGTTATCTCTAAGGGTGACCCTCTATGATGCTTCCCTGGGTGTGTGTGAGTGAGTTAAAAGATCCCTGATATAACATTGGTTGGACAGTGGTGAATATCATTAGACTGATAATATACCCTACATATTCCTATGATGTGGCATTCTAAGATGTGAAAAATGGTATCAGGGGAGGAACCCATAATAATGTGTGGTGTAACTACTATAGATGATATTTGGGGTCCATAATGAGGAAATGTTTTTCTATCCAGGGGTGGGTGGGTGGGGGAGTGGTTGAATGCAACACCCTAAAAATATAAATGGTTAAACATTACAAATTAAATGACTCATGATAGAAAGGTGCACCACTAATTTCGGGAGACTACATGATTAAAAATCCATAGTTAATCATGTTTGACCTGGAGTAGTTGTCACAATGGGTGACCATATGGGGTGTTTCCCATTTTGTGTGCATTTATGTACAACGAACATTGAATGAACTTCATTTAGCATGTGGGTAATGTCATTTATCTAATAATATACTATATTCAATACTTTTATGTGGTGTTCTAGGAAGCCAACCATGATATTATAGGGGACCCATGGGGCTAGATAACTATGTTTAGGGATTAGGAAAGGCCGAGTCATTACAAATGGTATAAGATCATGTACTTAGACAGTAGTGCAGAGGCACTACATAGGATTGAGGGTTGGGGTCTACTATAATAGAATTATTATTTAACGTTGTGGAGATTGTAACACCCCCTAAAAAATGAGACATAAAATGATAAATGATACTACACATTTAAATAAGGTTCACCTTTAATTTAGTAATGCTACCTCATTATAAATCTATATATAATTTTTCACTTCTTGGAGTAGTGATCATGATGGGTTAAAATTATGGAATGTTTCCAAGGGTGTGTGCATGTGAGGAAAAATAACAGATAATGAGCATTTTTTCCTATGGGGACAGTGATTTATCTAATAGATACCCTCATTAGTACTTGAAAGTGGAGTTATAGGAAGCCGAAAATGGTATTATATGAGACCCATGAGGTCAGATATCTAGGTTCATGCCTCAAGTAAGGTTGGGTCATGACAAATGGTATTAGATTCAATACAAAGATGGAGGTGTAGATACATTACCAAGATTTGGGTCTTGGGGTCTAGAACAATATAATTATTCATTATAGGGGTGGAGATTGTAACACCCCTAGAAAAATGAGTATTAAAATGATAAATGTTACCACCCTTTTCATTAGGGTTCACCATTCATTTATGAATCATTATAATTATAAATCAAAAGTTAAGAGTGATTTTCCTAGAGAAGTGATCATGATTGGTGGATATAATAACCCTGTATAATAAAGGGTTAGAAGAATAGAAAACATGAATAATATCAAAAAGCTAAACTATTATTTTCGATTAAATGCATGATTAGAACTATACATTTAATAATTTATGGAATGGAGTTGTGATCAAGATGGATGGGAAGTTACCCAAGCTATGTGTGAGTGAGTACAATGGACACTGAAAGAACTTTTTTGGGCTATGTGGATAATCATTAGTCTAATAAGATTCTCCAATGAGTAAAAGTACATGATGTTATAGGAAAGAAACCATGGTATATAGAATACCCACAGGGTTTGAAGACAGGGTTCTTGGACCATGGAATCTTAGTTCGTCACAAATGGTATCATAGCTAATACCCGAAAAAAGTGAAGAGGCATTAAAATGGGGTCATTATTGGGGTATAAAACAAGATAATTTTTATTTAAATGTGTGGAGATTGTTTACCACATAAAAATCAGAATTCAAAAGGATAAATGATTATACTAATTTAATATAAGAGCACATATATTTTCAGGAGCTTACCTCATTATAAATAAATAGTAAAGTGTTATTCTACTAAAGTAGTGTTCATGTTGGGTGAACGTGACACCCCCAAATTCTAAATGGTTAAAAGTACAAAATCCTATGACTATTGTCAAAAAGGTCAACTATTATTACCAGGATCCTGGATGTTTATAACTATATAGTTAAGAATTCTTTTCCTGCAGTATTTATCACGATGTGTGAAAAGATTCCCTTGTATTGTGCGAATGAGGAAAATTAACACTGAATTATTGTGTTTTCCAAAGGGGTAGTCATTATTCTAATACATTACTCCAATGATTAATAGCCTAGGATTTTCTAGGAATGTGGTCTTCTCATGAAAAATTGTGTCAGAGCCAATACCTATCTAGATGTAAAGAGGAACTACCTAATATAGAGGATTGGGGTCTATAACAAGGTTATTGTTCTATAAATTATTTCAAATTATAACAAACCTGAAAAAATAATTTGTAAAAGACTAAATGTTTCTACCCATTTTAATAAGGTCCAACATTAATTTTAGGAGCCTACCTACATATAATTAAATAGTTTTTCATGCATGACCGAGAGTATTTATCAGGATTAGTGAATGTGACAATCCCATGTTATAAAGTGTTAAAAAGTATAAATTATATAAATAATATAAAAAATTTCAACAATTAATTTTACAGTTCTACTTGATTATGACTCTACATTTACAAATTCACTATTTGGAGTAGTGATCACAATGGGCTGGAAGATTCTCATTGTGTGTGAATGTGAGGAAAATAGACAATAAAAGAAAATGTATTGGCCTATATGGATATTAAATTTTGTAGTAATATTATCTAATGAGTACATTCATGTGGTGTTCTTTCAATGAAACTATGGTATTACAGGAGACCCATGGGGCCATATAAGTAGTTTCATGGCCCAAGGATTTTTGGGTAACTATAAATGTTATTAGGTATAATACCTAGATAGATGGAAAGTGGAACTACCTTGGTTCAAGAAATGGGGTATATAATGAGATAATTGTTCATAAATCATATGGTTATTATAACACCCATAGATATGTGATACATAGATGGATAAATGTCCCTACACTTTTAAAAATTAGAAAGAATTCATTTTGGGAGCCTACAAGATTAAAACTCTTTAGTTAAGCATTCTTATCTTAGAGTTGTGATCAAAATGGGTGAAATTTTGGGAGGTTCATAAGGGTGTGTGTGACTGAGGGAAATGAATAATGAAATTACCAGAATTAATATATAGGGAAAACAATTTGTTTGAAAATGACCATGGTGAGAAGAAGAATGTGGTGTGATAGAAAGGAAACTATGATATTTCTGGAGACCCATGGGGTTAGATAACTCTATTCTAGGCCCGAGGAATATTGGGTCATGAGAAACGTTTTCATAACCAATACCCAGCTGGATGTGTAGATGAACTACTTGAGTTTTATACTTGAGGTCTATAATGAGGGAATTATTCTATAAAGGGGTTTATATTTTAAAACCCATAGAAATTTGAGACATAAAAGCGTAAATATTACAACACAGGTCAATGAGGAGATCCTGTATTTTTAGGATCCTTCTGGACTATTACTCCCTAGCTATGTGTTCCTATCCTAAAGTAGTGATCACGATGGGTGACCTCCTAAAACGTTACGCATGGTGTGTGCGAGTGAGGACAAACCAAAATTAATGAACAATTATTTATCTGTGGGGATAGTCACTAGTCTGATAATCATACTCAGTGTAAAATAATGTGATGTGTTTGGGGAAGGAATCTGTGGTATTACAAGGAAACACATTTTTATAGGTGACCATGTTCATGGAATGGGGATGGATGAGTTGATAAAATCATGTTAATTGATTACAATGAAATCCATTGATCATATCCCCGAAAAAATGATAAGTGACATTTAAATTGTCATCTTAGTTAGAAAATGGTTTTGAAAGATCACATGGATCATTTCATGAGGAAAATAATATTTAAACATCGAAAAAAACTTTTTAAAATATAAAAAATAATAAAAATAATTTTGTTTAAAATTTATCATTTAAATATTAAAAGGATGTTATGAAAACCATTTAATACTTTTTTATAGGAAAATAACCTTAATTTGAAAAAAAAAATTTCTAAAAGTATAATTTCATTAAATATTTTCATAATAATTCCTTAAAAATATCCTTGAAAATATATAGGAATCTTTAAAATAATGAGTGGTCATGATGGTGAAAAATATCATTCATACATTACGCATTAAAAAAATTCCACTAACATTTTAATAAAAATACAAATGGTCCTTATTTTGAAAATGGCCTGATGATTAATTTTAAAACTTTTTTAAAAAATTAAAGAAATAGAAAAATAATATTTAAAAATCCTACTTGAACATTATTTTTTTGACAACTATATTATAAATATATGTCGTGGAAGAAAAAAGTGTTTTCAACTAAAGAGATTGAAAATTTCAGTTTTTTTTAAATCATTCATTTTGAATCATGAGTAAATAAATTGGGAAAAATGAAGTAAAAATACGAATTTTAAATAAATTAAAATTTTATAATAATATCTTTTATATTATTGATATTAGATTATATTATTTCATCATTAGAAGCATAGATATACACATTCTTGATTAAAGATGTTATTTTAACATAAAACTCTTACCACTTCAAAAAATAATAATAATCCCTATGGTAGAATAAAATAAAATTAAACATATAATAACATGTGGATACAAAAATAAATTATATTACATGTTAATATAACTATATATACACCTCATAAAACAATATTGGATCATAGCATTATGAGTGTCCCTAGATGATAATTTAGGAAAAAATCTCTTACCAAATTGGTGAAATTTGAATGGTTAGACAAATGAATGATAGATTATAAAATTCATATTCAGTTCAGAATGTTATTCAGGATAATTTTCTTAAAATAAATTATGGTTAGTATATAACCAACATAAAAGTAACATGTGTTGAATATTTCATGTGTCGAGATAAAATAAATGTGAGATGGAAATCCCTTACCTTAGGTCTCGACATCATTTTTGTGCGTTAAAAACTCATTCATAAAAAATTTATGTTTATTATAAATATATTAAATTCCCATTATTATATTTATAATACCTTATATGACTTAATGATGACCAATAACTAACTATTTTTTCACAATTTCTTATCAAAATCATATTTTAGGTAATAACTACACCGTTTTGGTGCGTGGTTTGATTTTTTTTATTAGGTCCACCTAAAATGATAAATATTAATTGTTATACATAATGTTAAAAAAAGATATAAATATAATATATATTTCATGTATATGTATTTGATGTTATCCATTAATTTTAGCGATACAAAATGAAATAAACTGTTCATGTACATAGTAGAATATACCTATACAAGAACATTATTTCAATTTTATCGATGGATGAATTGAATGAATGGTTAATAATATATTAAATTTATATCCTAATAATTATTTAATTAATATATCATACATATTAATTAAAATTACTTATATTACTATCCATGGAAAGCCTCATTGAAAAATGAATCACATCACTTTAAGACTTGGTATCCCTCCGTATACACGAACAATGTCGTTGTATCCCCCCGCAGAAAAGAAATTAAGAGATTATATGTTTTATAATAAATTAAGAAGTATAATTAGGATAAAAGTTTCATATATTTTCATTTCCAATATATTTATTTCTCTCAAATTTATACAAAAAAATAAATATATTGTATCTGTTCACGAGGTGGTAGTCCACTGTACACATGGGCAACATTATTGTTTTCTAACATGATTGAATATTGAGAGGTATAGAAGATATTATAATTAAATTGTTATAATTATATAATAAATATATCATATAATAATTAAATTCATCATTGTGTCCATATGTGTGATGCGGTGATGGAAAAATAATAGCATCTTTTTGTGAGATGGTAGTCCTAAATAAATGTGAAAGATGATTTCATGTCCCATATGATGGAATATGAGTTTTATATTGATTATCAAATTATAAAAAATGAATTTCATGTGTAATATATTTATTTTTGTTATTATTTTATCATAGTTTTAAAATATTTGATGGTTTTAGAAGAATAAAAACAATAATGCATAGTCAAAAACATTATATCTACATAATAAAACCTATTTAAGATCAACGTAAAGCATTCCTATATTTGATTTACGATCCAATAAATTCCATAAGGATTTTAATGTCATTGATAAAGGAATTTGAGTATTTATTTTCCAAAAGGGTTTTATATGTGTGAAGAAGATATGACAATGTGTGGTGTTTTATATATTTGGTGAGTGTCCGACTTGTTATTTTTGGAAATAAAAATATCTAGCCATGGTTCTCACAAGTCACAGGGCTCGAAAATTATCTATTAGTGAATATTAGATATTATTTTTTCTATATATGTCTATAAAATTAGTGTTTCAATAGTTTATAGGTAAATTTAATTATTATATTTTTAGTTTAGCCGCTTGGTAAGTAAATTTTAACCTTATACATTGTAATTAATTATTATATTTTTTATATTAATTATTATCAAAAATTATTTTTATATTATTAAATAATATTAATTATATTAATTATAATTTCGAAACATTTAAAAAAAAATTAAAATCACAGAATTTTGAAATTTTAATTGAAATTTAATCCTACAACCTAATGAAAATTGATATTCCAAAGTGAATATTTTCAAATGTTTAAAATGTTATTATATATTAATTGAATATGATATTTATTCCAATTAACTATATTTATAATATAGATATAATATTGAAATAATTTTACTTTTAAAACAATATTAAAATAAAATTGTTATTCTATGTTCATCAAATGAAAATGTAATTTTTTTAAATAAAGAAGTATTTTTCACTATTTAATACAAAATTTGAACTTTTTAGAACATTTAAAAAAAATACAACACAATAAAATTCTGAAATTATTATTTGGAAAATGTAGGTAATTTTCCTAAGTATATATTCTAGTATTTAAAAAATACATTTTAAAAAAGGTCTATAAAATGATAGAAAACTATTTTTTAAAAATAATACTATTTTAATAATAAAATTGTATTTATTATTATATATTGTAGAAAATAAAAAAAATATGAATGTTAATAATATCATTTCATTTATAGTATATATATTTTTGTAAAATCTATTTGTAAAAGTAAATTATTTCATTTTTATGTTCAAATATCTACTTTATTGAAAAATATATTTTTAGAAAAAGAAATTTCTTATTTTCAAATAGTATTTAAATTAATAATTAATTAATTTTTAAAAGAATAATTAACTTGTCATAAATGTTTAATTGATATATTTTCATAATTTAGTTATTTATAGTCATTCCCATTATTTGACTTGATAAGTGCTAACTACGGTATTGAGTTGTAATATATTAATATTATGTCTCATTTTGTTAAAAATTATTGTTCCATGTAACAAAAAATATTAAAAGAAATTAATTTCATTTGAAAAATAATATTTCATAAAATCATCGTGTGTAAATGTATAAAACCCATAAAAAAATTTATCCTCCCAATTTTAATGTTTTCTCAGTGGGGTTTACATTTAAAAATTACATCCTAGAAGTCTCATATCATTATATGAGATAATAAAATATTATATTGAAAAGATGGAAATAAAAATACGATAGTCATGTTGAAAAACACAATACTCTGTTTGAAAATAGGATAAAATTAGGGGGATATTAATATATTTACATGAAAGAGTAGGAATAAAGAATATGAAGATATACATGGATAATTGATCATAGGAAAGTGAATGATCGAAAAAAATTTAACAACAAAAAAACCATAAATCTATGATGAGTGAAAATACCATTGATTCATCAAAAATATAAATACTAGGGAAACCATTTTATTTCACTATATATTTTGTAATTTTGATGTATTTTCATTATAATATATACGTATCTTATTCAATTCCTCCTGATAAGAACAACCTGATTCATTAGATGTGCATGAATTAATATTCATCATCATCTCCTACCATATGAGATGAATTATTCACGCCTAAAGCACTAGATGATAATAATATACATAATATAATGATAATTAACTTCATCATTCACATTTTATTATAAAAAATGTTATCACTGGTAATCCAATATGAATAAATATTCATATTTCGAAATCAAACTGTAATCGCTAAAACCCCATAAAAGTTCTATATAAAAAATTTCATTATTTTTTTACCTTAGAAACCTTCTAAAATTATAAATTTATAAATATAGTCAATAAATTTTTTAAAATTATATTGCAATTAATCCCCCAAATATCATAAAATATCTCTTAATTTTCACATAAGTAATATATGAATATATTTGTTATATATTTTCTTGAACTATGGTAATAACAAAAATTACCATAAATCCTTATTGAAAACATATATACTCCATCATTCCTTGAGTAAAACCATGTATTAATAAATATATATTCCAAAAATACTATAATTCTATAACATATATAAATTATTACATAGAAAACATTGTCCTCAAAAAATTATTCAGTTCTATGGTCATCAATACAATCCAATTTACAGTATCCATATCAATCACCCTTTTATACAAAATTACCAACAGTATATCAACATTAAGAATATATTAATGGATATGAACATTTAATCATATATTTTACATTAAATATCCCCCTTCAATTAAATATATTTTCTTATTCATCATTAATATTGAACATATTGTTTCAAATCCACAATGAAAAATATTTGTAGAATAATTCTTATATATTTCACAATTTATGTAACATATTTTATGAATTATAATACATAATCACTTCAATAATACCACATTATTCTTAAAAAAATAATCTCTTTCATCACATTTATCATTTATATATCTTCTATATAATATTAAATATGAATCATGCCTTTACATTAATCAAACTCATTATAATATTTCTCTTTACGTTTAACTTAATTTTTTTAAAAAGAACCCATAAATTTAATATTTCAATCATAGATTCTTCATCATCATCTGTATAACCATTATTCCTACAACCCTAATGATTTTATAAAAAATCATTCCCCCCTAGGAAATTAATTTGAATAATTCGTATATTTTCCATATATTAATAATTCATCCACTGATAAATATTCAGGGTGAACAATATTCCCATACATTTCATTAAGAAAACAATTAAGTTTCCTACAGAAATTACTTATTCCTATTTTATATTATCATCATATAAAACCACTTATCATTCATTTCAGTTATTCACTTCTTTTCTTCTTCGCATAATCCTCGCATATTGTAAATTGAATCTTCTTCCCTTTGTGGTCCCCACCACACATACTCTAAATGAACGATATCCTTCGCTTCCATACTATGTCTAAGAGCTAGAATATGAAAAAAAATCATAAATTGTGATATATGATTAGGAATAACCACAATAACCATCAACCTAGTCATCATGACATTTTATCTCATATAAAATTACTTTCCACATCTAAAATTATCATAGTTTTTTTAGTTCCTTCCATCATAAAATTCAAAAAAAATAATAGATTGAGATGCAATATTCATTTTGTAAAATCAAATGATCAATAATGGTCATATATAGTACTACTAAATCAGGACATGATCTTTTTAATTTATGAAACCTTAGGGATTACTTATGTAATTATTGGTTATCATTCAAATACTTTCTGGTTGTTTACCTATTTAATTCTCTGTAGTCGGGAATGGATTCATAGCTATCAACAAAATTTTTATTCAACGAATGATAAATTGTCTTAAGATTACAATCTTGGATAGAAACTCCATACGCATATTCTTTATATAATACAAAAGTTCTATATAAACCTTAATGAAGGATTTTACTAATATTTATTATATTTGAAACCACATAAAACTACAAAACTCAACTAAAATATTCAACTAATATCCTATCTCTTTTAAGGTACACTCTCCACCACCTAATCATTATTTCTTTGATAAGGATAAAACAAATTACCTTGAGAATACCTCATTATTCCAATGTTGATTATAGAACATTATCCTTCATTGATAAATTATTAATTTTTTTATTATGGAAATTATTTAAAAAACCATATACTATTACTCAATGAATTTGTTATTTTGGGGGGTCATAAATTGAAAGATATATAATTTATTTATTTGGAAATATTGACAATATGTATGATTTTATTCAATGTGATTTTTATTGAAATTTTTGCATGTTTATTATGTATTATATAGTTTATTAATTCCATTATATGGGGAATGTAATGGAAATAATTAGTTTTGTTTGGACCTCGGTATATATATACCCCCTAATGCATTAGTAGTCAAAATGAGATAAATAATCTAGAGTATTAGAATTTTACCTACATTTTTACTTATGAATCATTAATAAAAGTCCATGATGACATTTTTTATGATTTTCATCCTTATTCATTCCATTAGTATGATTTCAATAATTGTTATTCATTTTATTAATTATTAGAAATCATATGGTTATCCCATATTTATCGTTTATTTTGGAATTATTTAAATCTTTTATTTCAATTATTCCAGTATTGTATTCCAATAATATAATAGATTTTTTTTGTAAAATACTTGTTACTGAGCATTTTATATCATAGTTATTTTTTTACTTTCTATGGGAAGACTATATGTGAATTAGGTTTTCATATGGTTCTCGAAGAAGTTATAATAATGTTCTGGTGGGGGTCTCTATAGTTTATTATGATATCATATGTAATTTAAGTAATACGTATATATATATTATTCCATGAATATTATGCTATTTTATCTTTAGAGGACTCATATATTATGAAAATATTATTTAACATTTCTCTCATGCATAGGATTCTGGTGATTGTGTTTTTACATTCATCACCTCCAATTTTCTATGTGAGGGAATAATGAGAATTCCATAAGTGTATAATAAGGTATTAAAGTCATGGATGATACCATGAATAATATACCTACCATAAATTATTTCCTGAATAATTTAATAATTGTGATAAATAATCTATAAAAATCTAAATGTTTCTATAACTAATGATAAATTATTATTTTCTAGAAATTTAATTCCTCTATTATTCATCTACCACATTATTATATAGGTCTTCCATAATTGATATCATTCATTATACATCATTGTAATTTTAAAAAAAATTAGGGTAAACCTTCCAACTAAAATTATCTCCCACAAAAAATCCCTTCACAAGGTTATAGTGATTATAAATATTAAATAATTTATGGTAATCCACCTAGTTTAATTTCTTATGATATAAGGTAAATTATATAATGATGTACTTTAGGATATATGGTTCATAAAAACTAAAAAGGTCTTTCCAAAACAATTAATAACATATGTAATATTGAGTGTGCTAAATGAATACAAATTAAATTTAATTATAGGATAAATTTTTATTAAGGAAAATGTTTCATAAAAACATATTCCACTACCTAATTGTGTTTAATGATTATCGATAATAGAATGATAGAGGACACATCATAATAATCTCGAAAGTCCTTTACATGTAAAGTATGGTAAAAATGGAAGGTAAAATAATACTCTATTAATTCATTAAGTAACTAATTTACAATATTATCACTACATGATTTTATCTCGCCTCTTTATCAAATAATTGAGGGGTGAAACTCTCCTCTAAAAATAATGAATGAAATTATTATAATCCAATGTATATCCACAAAAGCACATATTTTCCCATAGATTGGAAGGATCATTCAAATGAAAGATGAAATAAACCTTCAAATTATCAACCTATAACCATGTTCTTCGAATCACATGACTTTGTCATTCCATTTTCATAGTCCAAAAAGAGAACAATGATATTTTTTCATATAATTTATATCCCTTCAATTTATCCTTGTCAATTTGTAAATGTTGGTCTATACCATTTCTGACGATAGAATAAACCATAATAATATCTATAAGAACCATGATTAATAAATCCATGTAAGGATACACGATCATACTCATCAATGATATGAATACTAGTGATAGTTAGTTATGCCAAATGGAATTTTATATTACTCAATATGATCATACAAGCCCCAGATTTGCATTGTAATTTCCTCTTATGTTACATGAAGATGGTGATAATTTATTAAGAGGAAAATCATATAAAAGCACATATCCTATATATTATAATGAAATATATAATCAATCATTGTAATACGATAGAGTATCATAATTTTTACCCTATCTACATTTTGATAGTCATCACATATTCATGCAATAACATCAATATTCTTACAAGTAAAACTAGATCACACCAATGAGATAATCATTGTTTGATAAATTACTTATCTTCCATCTCCTATACATATATTATTAATTATCAAATCACTATTTAATATGCCTAATATAGATTGGTATAATGTGTTTATGTACTAGGTAGGTGATCAATAGTTAAATACACTTCGTACTCTCAGAAAAACCTTAAAAGATATTTTGGAAACACATTACGGAAAATATCTATCACCATGCGTAAATCTTATTGACCATTAGATTACACTGCTATAATATAGGCATATATATTTATTATTTTATTATCAATACAAGTTCCTATCATTTTCATAATATATTTGATTTCATTTCAATGCCAACATAATTGATATAATTGACACCATCTAGAAATGAGTGTGATAATTTACTGGAATGGCATATCAATGCATACATATAATTGTTTTAATATGAAAATTAAAATATTAACAATTAAATAGTTCATGTTGGGAAATAAAGGATTCTAATTACTCTTGAAAAAATCTACCACCTAAGAATATGATGGTGAAATAATCTATTGCGACTCAGGTTTTTTCTTGTTCAGACATTGGAATATTTCAATGAATATATTTGAAGCCAGGAGCTGAGTTGGAAAAGGAATCAGAGTGTTAGTGAGTCTCGGTATGGTGATTTTAAAATTTTACATATATTTTTTCACCTTTGTTCCATTTCCATTTAGATATGAATAAATCCCATGCAGAGTCTCGGATTGGTTTTTTAAGACTGTAGTTGAGTTCATAACATTTTGTTTACCCTATGCTTGATATAAACTATGTGGGCGGAGGTTTCAGGTTAGAGGTATGTAGAAATTAGGATTCTAAGAAGAGGTAATTATTATATTTAAATTTAAATCCATATCCCATATCCCCTCCTTTGAGAGAACGTTGTAGGCCAAATCCCCTAACCCCCTCTCCCTCTCCCTTTGACAAATAGATGAACCATGAAGAGGAGTTTGTGTCATGTGCTATTTATAATTACAATCATAACTCGATATGGAATCATCACATCCCAAACATCTTTCTACCCCCATTGATTTTTTGTTTCACCCTCTTCGTTGTATGTTTTGTTTTTATGTCACAATTCCCCTTCTTATGGGTTGTTATATGGATTTAGAGCCTACAGAAAACTATTGTGGATGGAATGTCATTCAATCTGTAGATTTCTGGGAGAACTGGGAAGTCCCATTCTGTTTTTTGGAACTTCTGATGGACTTTGCAATCTACGAGGAGTACAATCCATTCATACACACCATATGATCTTCCCATTCAGGGAAGGTGAGGTTTTAGGGTCTGCACATTTTATACCTGGGTAACATGCCATGTAGTGACACTCGTAGTGTTGTTGGGGGTAAAATAATTTTGTACCTATATAACTATACACAACCATGTAAAATAACATTACCAAATTACACATACATGGGGTCTGGTACATAGACACGGGTTGACCACATGTTCAGGTGTCTGTATAACCCAAACATGTCGTGTAGCATGGGATAAACCATGTGTGAGGACACAGCTGGCGGTGCCATGTGAAAGACGAACACAGCTAGGGGCTGTGTGAAATGGGACACATCATGTACCATAATTACACTCCATGTACGTCTATAGGTTTTAGAAATCCATGTAAAATGGATACACAACCTTGTGTTCTAGAGGGTCCACATGATGTGTGTACCCCTTTACATGCAGTGTATTCTTTGAGTATCTTCATGTGATCTTCTAGATCATATATATTCTCCTTAATAGCCTGGTTTTAGGACTGTGGGTTGCCTATCCAGAGTATTTTTCTATGTCAAATGTGATGGTGGCCACAATACATTACTAGGATGTGTGGTGCGTAGGTTATAAAATACGAGTCATTTGGCATAATGATTCCTTTCATAGAAGGGTTGAGTGAGTCTCCAACTTCTTATTTGTGAAATTTAAATCTTAGGGTTGATTGTGTACCACTGGCATCGGTTAGCGATGGTCAGACTGACAAGGTTGAGTGGTTTCCCCTAGTCCTTTAGTTTGAGGGTTTTTAATATCATGATAAATTTGCTAGTCTATGACCCCACTGCGGCTCCATTCCATATATGCATAATAAAACCATTTATTATTTTTGGATTGAGTTGCCTCAATCCTCATTGACATGTTTGTCAAGGGATTTGGAGATTGTGTCCACTCGATAGGCCAAACACAATCCTCACATAAATTCATTTCCTAGGTAAGGTAATTGGAATTGGTGTGACTAATATTTATGTGGGAATCGATCCTCTATAGATGATTAATGTTCCAGTAAGAGAAGGATCCCTAGTGATCCCTGGGCACAAAACCTCAATCATTGTGTCAAGATGTGATTCTTCTTACTATGATCCATAATGATTTTTTTCCTCATTTGGAGTCAGAATCATTGAGACAAACTCTACACGGGAGTTGATCCTCTTCTAGGTGCGTTGGACCAAATTTGGGTTGTTGGGTGATACCCTTTTCTATGTTTGGTGTTTCTAGTTGGGGGTTTTAGTGTCCCCCATCAGACCCTAGGTGGGATCTCTTACCTAAAGAGATGGGTTTATATGGTAACTATGTGACTTATTCATTATCTTTTTCCATCAACATCTCCCTCATGGATAAGTACCATGAGATTCATTCAGGTTTTCCCATTAGTTCATTTTTCTTGATATGGTGGAATTGTTTGGTTGAGATCTATTAGGGATGGATTGGCTGTTTTTGTGTTTTATGAGCAAGGATTCAACCTTCGGGGCCCGAATAAGATTATAATGATGTATATGTGGTCTGACCGTCATCTGACCATTGTGAGTGTTGCATTGACCATGGGACTTGGCGTCAGATCTGAGCATATCTGTCAATATTCTAGGATCTCATAGGGTATGTGTCGAATAATTTTTATGCCAGGGTTTTCATGATGACTATTCATGTTTAGCATATTTTGGTCTTGAGATGGATTTTCTCTCTCATTTGGGTTCCCTCTGGCTTGGTTTATATAACTGGTGTCTATCGGTTAGTCAGATTTTGGTTTTAGATTTTGGGGTGCCTACTGAGTTTTCAAATACAAACCCCTACAAGGGCTTTCCCTACATGTGTTTTGTATTTTTCGAACACTATGTTCATCAACGGAGTCCCAGTATGACCCAGAGTAGGCATGACATTGTAGCTGGAATAACAAGTGTTTTTAATTGTGCTAGACCACGAAACTTACTAATGAATGTTTAATATCACCCTACACACCAAATCCGAGAAGGATGGATATTTTTTCAGTTTTCTTTTGGTGGGCCTAGTATTTTAGTTTTTTGAATTTTCATGTACACTAGATTGGGATAGAAATATGCAACTATGTTAGATTCCAGCTTATATATATCTATATACACTATTTCATGGAGTTGAATGTGTGTGCATGCAGATAGGTATGATAGTCTATGGCCCCACATGTGTATGATAGCCTACTCAGATGGATCTGTTGGATTGGGTCATGAGTGAATAGTATTAGAGTATTTTCCACCATTGGGAACTCAGAGTTTGGTTGTTCTAGCTGTGATCTTGGATTGGGTTGCATAGAAAACGTTTTATGATGTTCATAGTTCAATATTCAGGCCACAGACTCTAGTTTTTGTATGGGTGGCCGATGTACCCATTCACGAGGAATCTAGGAAACCTTCATTTTGACTATCTATATTAAGACACTTTTAGTAGGGAAATAATGGTAGTTGAATTATATAGTATTGGGCTTTGGGTTTTTTCAGTCCTTCTTGAGTCGGCTCCGCAGATATACTCTTTTACTATGGTTCATCTTGAATTTGTTTCACGATGTGTCCATGATAAAAGACTTAAAGTATCCCATAGATTGTTTTTGGAGTATGACTTGATGAGTGATGAGGTCACCTTGAAAGGGCCTAGTGAATAAAGATGTTCTTTAATAGTTGTGTAGATGGTGGAGGTAAAAACCATCGAGCAGCGTGAACACCATCTCCCGAGTGTTCAGGTGGATGCATCCAGTCATACTGAGTAATGGATGGATCTGTTGGTGTTTGAACCTGATTCATTGGGGTTTCATTCATTCCACAAGAATTAGAGATAGAGTTATACTAATTTCCAAATCATGCAGGACCAGTAATTAGCACATGTTCAATGATGTAGGCACCTTCATTTTTGGAGGCAGTCCCATGCCTTGCCACATGGACACAATTTTGTTATACAGGAGCCACACCTAGGTTTTGGCCAGTAATGAAAGAGGAGCTTTTATGATTTTGACGGAGGGGGACATCTTACGAGAGATTATCTGAACCATTGTGCTATTGTGATAGGGATGATCAATGGACCACCTAGTTAGATTCAATATTTTTAGCGAGATTAGTTTAGGAGCAGATGAGATGTCATAGCCAGAGTTCCTTTAGATGGTTGAAACATTTATATCTTTCCAAAACCACAATCCCTAGGTGGTGTAGGCATGGATTAGGGAGCTATTGGGCCAGGACACGGTAACTTATAGATGCTAGATGGTGTTGACCCGAAGGCTCTAGATGAATAGAAATACACCCAGTGTCGTTTCTATATTCTACAGTAAGATTGATAGAAACAGGTCAGATGCACTCCATCATTTTTGTTTCATGTTGGTGGATTTTTGTTTGGTAGACAAAGGGTGTTAGCAAAGCCATGTGTAAGTGTTTCTCTTTTTCTCTTCGAATGCAAGTGGAGGATAGATCCTTCACCCAATGAGATGCGTTTTTTCTGATATGATGAAAACATTGCAGGTGAGTCACTATTGAAAAAAGTTGAATGTATCAAGGTATAGTGGATGTGTCTCTTTCTATTGTCTGTTTTCAACATTTTTGTGAGGGCAGTTGGTATCTTGAGTGCTTAGAAAGATCCAGATTGAGCATCTGGGTAGCCCTTTGTGGTCTGTGGGTACATTCACTAGATCAATGTCAAATTTTACACAGTATGCTTCGGGAGGTTTTGGTTTGTTTCAATGTGGCTTCAAATTACCATGAAAGATATACACATCCCCACAAAGACGCATCCTTAAGAAGTGATCTACCACTATGAGTGTGAGTAAGAAATGCCTAAAGAGAATTGTATCGAGTTTTTATGGATGAGTTCCTTCAATATGAGATTTGAAGGACTGTTTCCTGTGTGGGAGGTTATTCCTAAGGGCATGTAACACTGAGTTTGTATACATGGGAAATATTATTTTTTTTCTACGTGGATGTGGTTTACTACTTGTTGTTTTTCCCTAATGTCTCATATGAAGGGATATCTAGTTATTGATGGATTTTTCCTTGAGGTGGGGAGTGCGTCAACCTTCTAGGGTTTTCTATTAGCACCCGTAAAGTGCATAGATGGGGTGATAATGTGGTTTCATTCCCTTGACATCTTTTATTTGTTGGAACAGACTATTTGGATTTGGTTGAGGACGGTTGGGGATCATTAAGATTACTTGTAGACTGATGAATCTGGCCTTGTGTGTTTGAAGATGAGGTCTTATGTTTGGTTTGATCTCATTGAGGGTTCAATTATAGTTGGTTTACAAGTTATCTCTGCGGTTCATTAACTCTCTCATTCTTTAATGGTGTGTGGTTGTGCCTAGTGGTTCCCCTAAGTGTGTGCTAATGGGTAGAACCAAAACCATTAGTGGAATTTGGGGCCTTGCAGTGTAGTTCTGCCTCTTGGTGTGTGTTTCTAAAAGCATAAGAACCATTCGTGAGCTCATTGACATGGGAGTACCGGTGGAGGACTCAGGTCCTCTATCTTATTCCTAGGCATTCAATTTTTTTCTTAGGTGTATTGACTCGGTTTTTCAGAGTGAGATTTGGAATAATTCTACGAATATTTATGAAGATAATCGTTGAGTCTTCCTAGGAATCCGATGGGTGGTGAGACTTACATTTCAGATTTTAAAATATTAAATATATTTTATCACCCAAGCACCATTTCACTTTAATAATGAATTAACCATGTGAAGAAAATGAGATTAGTTTGTTTGAGTCTTCAGTTGAGCATATAATGTTGTGTTTATGCTAGGCGTGACATATACATTATCGGATTTAATTGTTGGGTTGAAGGCGATTAGGGTCCCGAAATTATACAGAGAAGACGATTTAATGAAAAATAAAATACATCTTTCATATCCTCCCCTTATTGTGCAAATAAGAGACTGAATCCCCCTCTACCTTTCTTCATATACCTATGACAGGTAGACAATCCAATGTTAATAGGTGGCAAGAGGTTTCATTTTTGACATTGATCATCACCAGATAAAGAGTCTCTTCTTCATGGGTGTCGTTCTACACACAATGCAATGTTGATTCTCCCTTGAGGAAGGTGGTTTATTGTTTTAGTCATAGTCCCCCTTTTTTGATTTTATAAGTGTTTTGATCTAATATACACCTTCTAGAGACCCCTCATGGGTGGATCTGATCATTTCACGGTGAACGAGGGTGATCTGAGCTGTTTGTAAGGAATTTATAGTGGATTTTATGATATACATGACATATAAACCAGTGTTACTGGTAGTATGTTCTTACCATATAGGGATGATGAGGCTTTAGGGTATAAAAGACATGTATTAGGGTTACATACCGTGAAGTGATCCCCATACTGTGGTCTGGGTAAATGACCTGGGTAGCCATGTAACTATACATGACCGTGTGAAAGAACACATCCAATGTTAATGGAAACAACGTATGATACATGGGATTAGATCACCCACTTGGTCAAGTGGTTGTGTAACTCAAAACACACCATGTATCATGGGATTCATTGTGTATAACTGACATATATGGACATGCTTTGTAAATGAGAAAAATGTCCATGGTCCATGTGAAATGGGATATGTCATCTGCCATCTATACTTGTTTTGTATGTCTACATTGGTTGGAGAACAACATAGAAATGATACACGACCAGGGTTTTCAGAAGGTCCACATGTTATGTGTAACCCATTAAACGTTTTGTATTCTTTGATGATCTTCATGTGATCTATTTCCTACCATATCTCTACCTTCATAGCACTATTTTAGGCACATGAGTAAAACATCCTAAGTAGTTTTCTGCATAGAATGCGATGGTGTCGATGGTTCAAGAATTGGTATTGTGTAAAAACATGGGTTTTTGGGTCATTTAGGTTGACAAAGCCTTGACTGGAAGAGATGAGTGGGTCCCCCAGGTCCTTGATAAGGATGTTTAGATTACAAGGGTTGAGTGGGTCCCTCTAGTATATGTAAGTGATTGTCAGACCTACAGGTTTGATTTGGTCCCCCTAGTCATTAACTTTGTATTTTTATGGTATCACATCCACCATGCAAGACTGTGACCCCTTTAAGGATAAATTTTTTACTTATAGCATGGATGTTTTTCCAATTTCTAGAGATAGTTTTCTCAATCCTCTTTGACATATAGAACTATAGATTTGGTGCATGTGTCACCCTGATAAGACCACTGTGACCATCATGTCCTTTCATTTCCCTAGTAGGGTTCTCAGAATCGGTGTGACTAATATTTACACATTCATCAATCCTCTTACCATGATGATTGTTCTAGTAGGGGTTGGAAGAAATTTGATCTAGGGGTTTATACCCTTTATCTTTGTGTCATTATTAAATTCTTCCAGTTACGATCAATTGTGACGTTTATCCTCTGAAGGATTCTAGAATTGGTGTGAAAACACTAAATTGAAATTGATCTTCTACTAGGAAATTTGGTACGAATATGGGTTATTGGGAAATACAAATTTTTTTATGGATAGTTTTTTTGTTAAATAGTGGAACCAAGGTGGGATACCCTACTTATGGTGTTTCATTTAGTTAGTCACTAGGTGAATTCTTCAATAGCTTTGTCCTTCAAGCTTTCCCTCGAATGCTGGTACCATGAGTGTTCATCGAGTTCATCCATTACTTTATTTTCCTAATAGTGTGGAATCTATCAATTGAGTACCATCATGTATGGTTAGGATATTTTTGGTGCTCTGAGGTAGGATTGTACCTTTGGGGCATAAATAGGAACATACATATGTATATTAAGACAGAACCACATGTGATCATTGCGAGTGTTGTGTTTGAACATTGAGTTGGGTACTATGGACACTCTATGGTATGGACCATGGGACATGGTGTTAGTGATGTGTATATCTGGGAATTTTCTAGGTGTCCTAATGGTATCTGTTGATTCAATAACATTCCAAGGTTGTTGAGCTAACTAGTCAAGTTTAGCTAGGGGTTATCCTGATATTGAGTTTCTCTCTCATTTGGGTTCCCTCTCGTTGGGTCAAGATAATTTTTTCATATAGGTTCATCCCATTTTTGTTTGTTATTTTAGGGAGCCTGCCTAGTATTCTTATAGTCACCCCTAGATAGTCTTTTACCACATGTTTGTTTCGTGTAGACTATAGTCCCTTCAATGGATTTCCAATAGAACCCGGAGCAGGAAGAGCACAGTATCAACACATACCAGGGTTTTTACAGAGTCAGAATGTGGAGCTTACCTATGGATATTTTACATCCCCCACCCCATTTTTACATGTTTTATGCTTTTTAATGTTTTCTTTTGGTGGTCCATGTATTTCAACAGTTTTAACTTTTGTTGTACTCTAGCTTTGGATAGATATATGTATGCATTATAGTTTCCAGAATATATATATATATATGAACTATTTCATATAGATTTATGTGGGTGTGTGCATACAAGTTTTACAGGAAAATGCCTCATATATTTTTGATATCTTGCTCTACACTAGTCACTAACCACTGGACAATTGGATGAAGTCATGGCGAGTCATGGCTTGATCCATTTCAGTTTGGGTCGTGATATCCTCAATATCATTATTCTCTTCATTATAGGTGTTTCTAGAAACAATAAACTCGAGGAACCTCCACTTTCAGAAAAATAATGAAATCTTATTTATAAAAAATAATGCATTCTAAGGAACCTATAAAAATTAAAACAAAATATAACATAGTGTCTAATATAATTATATCTACAATTGTATAAGTACCATATTTTTATAAACCAATTTCTTAATTTTATGTGTATATTAGTATATGGAATACTATAAAACCTATAATCGTATTTAAGATCCATAGGGTTCTCCTTGACTGTAGAAACCCGAATCTTGATGTACATGGACATTACATTACTTTTGAAGAAAACTTAATACATAAGAAAAACAAACACACAAGGACCGTAATAGTTTAGTGTCATTGGAAACTCGGAATAAAATCCTCTAATTGTGGTGAAAGATCTTCAACATCTCCCAAAAAAGATCTTCCCTTTTTTTCTTACCTAAAATTTTTGTTTATATCCTGGGGAAAAGAAAACATAAAAGGGTGAGCTCAAATGCTCAGTAAGGGTAAACAAAAGAAATAGCAATCACATCATATACATAAGAACACAAACTTTTGTAAATCTTAACCTGCAAAAGAAATCATAATTTCATAACATGGGATAAATCATAGTAGTGAAATGTAATCCCAATAATCATAACATAAAACATGAAACTTTGTAGCATACACACATAATCATAGATAATCATTTATTATTAGTCAAGACTCATTTCCAAGACTATCTTAGTGGACAAAGTCCATTTCTGAACCGAGTTCACTCCTCGTTTCAGTCCTGTTTCACTGAACCGGTTTAACCTTCCGTTTCATCCATGTCTATCTCATGAGATATAAAATCATTACCCAATGCATTGGAGGGAGATATAGGTCCCACCCATCTCATAATGATACTATTCTTATGTGTGCCACAAAATCATAAATCATACATCATTGCATAACCCATGTAATAAAAATGGGATTCTTAAACAACATGACATAAAAAAACAATTCATATAAGATAAAGTAATTCATAAAAATAATTCCATAATAACATAATCAATTCCATATAATAATAGGGATAGAAACAGAACCCTATATTATCTTATATGGAATTTTTTTTTGATAAAACACTTGAACTCCATTCTTGAGGAAAATATCCTTTCTGCTTCAAAAACACTTTTCCTTTCTTAACATATCGTACAATTCTAAACTAAAATAAGATGATTAAAATAAACTTGAAAACGTGTAAAGAAGATTATTAGAAATAATGTTTTAAAAATCCATTCATGCTGTATAAGTTAAAAAACATTCTTCGTACTTTTGTGGGAAAAGTCAAAAAGTACTTCGTATGAAAAACAACAAAAGATTCCTTTCATATCATTTACAAAAAACTCACAGAAGGGTAAAATTGGATTTAAAAAATTGCAGGTGGATGGAAATAATATTACATATTGGGGAAACAATGATGTGGATGATAAAATACACCCCAGTAAATACCAAAGTATAAACAATCTCGGATAAAAATGAGATTGTGATATTTCCCTTACCTTAGGTCCGACTCACTTCGTAAGTGTCCGAACCTCTTGTATAATGATTTAAATAATGTCATTGACTTATTACAGAATCATATTCATTGTTATTATATCATATATTGTTCACATATGACTTTATATTACCCGTTGTTTTGTAAATTCAGGTTAAAGTAGTGTTTTGGGTAAAATCGTCTCATTTGTCGTTCGTGTTTTAACTTGTAATTATTCATATGATTACTTAGATCATGATTACTTAAATCCATAATTTAAAACATGATTTATATATAATATATATTTAGAATAATGGATCAATAAATTGAAAGGAATACACCGTTCATGGGGACGGTAGGTCATACGTACGCATGAACGCTGTTTTCGTTTCTTTATTGAATTGAGTGGAATTAAGTAGATGACATAAATATATAAATACATAAATCCAGTATCATTATTATGTCATATATTTCATTATTATTCATTATATATAATTTATGATCATTCATGTATGGTTAACTTGGAGAATGAATCTCATCGCGTCGTGGAGACGGTAGTCCGTATGTACGCACGAGCGATGATATCGTTTCCATAATTATTGAATAGAATTGGAGTGGATAGTATAATATATCAGAAACAGTATGATGTTATAATAACCATATATAGTTATTCTTTACACCATTATACCTATCCATGTAAGGTGTTGGTGGAAAAACAGATTTCACCACGGCGTAGAGACGGTATTCCGTACGAACGTACGTGTGGTGATTTCCTTTTCCGTAGGATGGATTGATGGTGAAATAGGGTTGTTTCATACTTATAATAACATATTAGTATATGAGTTATACTAATGTTATTACTTCATAATGAATCAACTAATGAATAAGAAGAGGAAGAAGAAATAAAGTTAAAAGAATCGGTAACGGACATTACCTCTTCTTTGAAACGTCTCTTTGAGTCCTCATCTTAGGGCACTAAAATTGGTCTTTGAAGAAGACCAGGACCTCTAGGATTTTGATAGGGAAGTGGAGAAGAGAATTTGGCAGGAGTTTGCCGAGCATGGAGGCTCAATGTTGTGTGAGGAAGAGAGAGAGGAGGTTCCCTTTTATAAGGGAGGAGAGGGGCACCTTTGGAATAACTAAAAATATTATTTTATTATAAAACCAAATTCTGTTTTAAATAGCTCCAAATTGATTTATTTTGAAGATAAGTTGTTGATGGGTCGAAATCCTATTATCCAATAGAATTTGGACAACTTTAGTTCACTATTTTAACCTTATAATTTAGTTTTAACTTTAAGTTAGATAATTTTTCTTTTACCGTGTCTTTTTGTGTTCTTACACTATATGGTTAATAAACATACTATAACAAGACAAAATAACGAAAAGTTGTTTATTATTATTATATATAGCGTTATCTACGTCATTAGGCGGAACCTTAGATTTTTAGGAATATAATAACAATCAATAATATAATATTTGTTTTAAAAACTATTTTATGTCAATTCTGACACTATTTAGTAATTGATTATTGTGAAAATCATAACAGAATGATTGGTTCGAACAATGTTAATTAAATCAAAACTAACATGTCATATTAACCTAGAAAATTATTTTAATTCATAAAAAGTGTCAAATGACATTTATTTGGGTATTTATAACATCAATTATGTCAATATTTCATTAATGAGATAATTAATGCATCATCTTTGTGTCATAAATAAATTAACTTATTTACAGTCTAAAAATTACAAATAAAATATCATTATGTAGGAAACCTTTTTATCTTTCTAATGAATATTTATAGTTGAATTTATATTACCAATAACCCTATATTAAAACTGGTATACTTATTAAACTTTGATTTTAACTATTTTAACCCTTCTTTAAATAAATTAATAATAAATGTCCTAATCTAATCCAAGTGGGCCTAAATGGTCATATTTTATTCCTAAGGTTGTTTTTGGTCAAATTTCATTTATCCAATAGAATTAGGACATGTGTTAGTGTAATAATAATATCATTTTTACCCATAATTACCCAAATAACTTTTAACCGTGTTAAAAACAAGTAAAAAGTTACCATTCACCAAAAATTATTTTCATCTCATTGAACCACATTTTACTTACTGACATCAACCGTGTCTCTAGGATTTTTGAAATTCCACTCACAGAAGCTGTAAAATTATTTTTTATGAAAAATTCAGTTTTTTTAACTACCACTTAGTGGTTTCACTATTCATCAAAAAATGAAAGTTTCCAGAAAAATACCTAAAATTTGGCCTAAGCTATATTTGATATTATGAATTCAAAAATTATGTGTATTTTATCAAATTCAAAACATATCAGTTGCATTAATTAATTTAAAAATTAATTCCCATCATCAAAACAAATAGCGTGTTCTTAGGAGATAATAACTATCAAAAGATTAACATTTGTTTCTGTCTGGTTTAAATGTGAAATTACATCCAATGACCAAAACTGTATTAAATTGTAAAAATATATTCTAAATATACTTTAAAACCACTCAAATTAATAATTTATCACTATTAATTATTTTGATTAAAAATGATGTTTTTAATTAAAATTTTGTAATTTTCACTATTCATCAGAAAATGAAAGTTATCCGAAAAGTACCAAAACTTCACCCTAAGCTAATTTCGATATTCCAAATCCAAAAATGAAGTCCATTTAGAAAAATCAAATTTAAAAAATTTCAAAAATTGGTTTTTAGTATTCATAACGGCTAATTTTAATAATATTTTAATTGCATATTGTTGTTTAGTGAAACTCATTATTACGTACTACACATGCTATTGAGGAAGGTCGCGATTGCGTGTAATGCAAGGAAAGTCAAGGATGATTGTTGTGCAAGCTTCTTTTGGTGTAGCGTACAACACAAGACATTAATGAAATTAAAAGGAATATTTTTCATAAAATCTCGGGGTGTTACATTCTACGCCCCTTAAAATGAATTTCGCCCTCGAAATTCGTCGTGGTTATAAATGGTTTAATACATGAAAGTTTCTTTAATAGAAACCCACATCGTAAAAAGGAATAACAAAACCATTCTTTAATAACAAAAGTATGAAATGTAACGGTTACCCAAATAAACTAATCACTGGGTTTCCACATAGCTGAAAGTATGGATATGGAAGAGAAATCTAACCATCATGTTCTGATGGAGAGTGGTAGAGAACATGTCTATGGAAAAGCCAACAATCACAAAGCGATAAATTTGTGACGATCTAAGGTACCATTTAATTCATCAGATATAAGAGCACTAGGACAACATTTTTTGTTTTCAAGATCATTTCCCTAATGTTGATGAAATTGGAATTAGAAGAAATACTTTCGTGATTTTGGTACTGTGTCACCATTGGTCATTATTTGGACAATTTCCACTTCATCTCTTAAAGAAATGAAGTTGGATTTGTCATTCGTGAAGTGTTAGCAGATCATGTGATAGAATGATGGGTCATTCCATATGTCTCAAACAAAAGGTTAAAAATGTTATCAAAAATACATAAGACCATCTATGGTGAAGTTAATAGTATACGATTCCAAAAATGAACATATACTTCATATATCATACAGCGTAATAAAATAAAACTAGTTTCTACTGACCAGGGACTTCCTGTAGGCCAGTGGTAGGCGATAAAGGCCAGTCGCACTTCAGTTGTGGGTTTGATTCCCACAGCCTTGTCCGACGCAATGGGTTGTCGCCCGTCCTACAAGTTGTCCTTTTTCTAAAACTACATTACTATAACATCCCATCAATAATATCAAAAAAAAAAATTTATCCTTAAGCAATACTAACTTATGTCCAACATAGTCCATTCAAATCTTTTGGCTTATCCATAATAATGCTGTCCAATCTCATATTATAGTGAAAATGATTACCAAAGAGTTCATATAACAAGCATGTTAATACCATCGTTGATCCCCATATATCATGAGATATGTCTTTTTGGTCACATTCCAAACATTCGAAGGCCTTAGTCATGTATTCTCTTGAAAAATGAATACCCATTGAACCTTAGTGAAAACAGTAATGCAGTTAAAATTTAACACTTTCCATATACCAAAATACTCAAAATTCTATATACTCAAACCATGATATCACTTAGTCCTTATATCAATCATGAGCTCATGAATACTGTCAAATATGTCATTTTCTCATTTTCCCTTCATTATGCGCATATCAGATTTTTTCCAAACATATCTCAATCACATTACATGGTTACCGGAATAAAATTATTGAAGACCACAATAGACCAATACATAAATATTCCAATACTCAACATTATTTTGAAATCCCATTACATAAACACTTAATCATTCCATCACATCGTTGTCATATTCAACATCACCAATGGTGATCGCATGTGACTTCCCTTTGTCCTTTTCCTTAAGTGGTTGCTCATGTCGATCATCACTAACCCTTGGATTAGGGAATTTATTGGCATAATGTCCCATATCCTTGCACTTGAAACATTGAAGTGTAGTAGGTTCATTCTGTGTATCCCTTCCTTTGTTTGCATCATTAGACATCTTCTTCCCATCATTACAGCATTCAAACGCCCGGTGACCTTCCTTTCCACATTTGAAACATTTACTTGTCCCTTTAAGATAATCTCCACCATGCTTCTTTCCACACTTTGAGCATAAGGAACATTCATCTTCTTTTCACCATTATTCTGAGATTTCTCCTTGAACTCCATCTTTCGTTTCTTGTCAAAACTACTAGATGGATAAGTAACACCAACTTCCATTTCTACCTTGATAGCACAACTCACAATTTCTTCATAGCTACTGAAGTCTCTTATAGCTAATGCCCTTCGAAGATTTTGTTTTAAGCCACTGAAGAATCGATCAACATTACTTTCAGGTTGGATGATATGGCCAGATGCATACCTTGCAAGCCTTGTAAAATTCGCTTCGTATACACCAACAGATTCATCATCCTTTTGCTTTAGTTCAAGAAACTCCTTCTCCATCTTTGTTCGAAGAATACGAGGGAAGTACTTGTTGAAAAATAAGTTCTTGAACTCGTCCCATTCCATGGACTCAATTTCATCTCTTTGCCTCGTATTCTTGATAAGATTCCACCATTGATCAGCTTCACCTTCCAAATGATATACTGCTAAGATGACTTTGTAAAGTTCAGAACATTGAAGAACTGAAAATATCTTTTCAGTAGTACTGATCCATTGTTCAGCAACAAGTGGATCAGAAGACCCACTGAAAGAAGGTGGACGTTTCTTCATGAAGGACTCAATAGAATATTGTTCCCTTCTCTGCTCATTTGGAAGTACAGAATGATTCATAGCTTGTGTACGTATAGCAATAAGATTTTGCACTCCATCTTCCATAACATTTGTTTGTTCAGGAGGAAAATCATTGCATTGTCCATTACATTGATCAACACGGTTCCTTCGGGATCCAGCCATCATCTAAAACCCAAAAAGAATAGTGTGAGAGGCAAAAATTACGCTAGGTAAAACAATATAATAATTGAGGAGTAACTTCAATATCTAACATCTTGGGTTACCGTAATTCTAGTACTATAACCTATACTTATACTTAAGCTTAGGGACATCCCTAGACATACCTTAGAAATATCTCTAGGGATCTTACTAAAGTTCTCGCATCCTAGTTTCCAAAGGATGACTAAACCATTCCTCTGATACCAAATGTAGAAACCCTAAGCTTGATGTACATGGACATTACATTAATTTTGCGGAATACTTAATACATATGAAAAACAAACACACAAGGACCATAATAGTTTAGTGTCTTTGAAAACTCGGAAGAAAATCCTCTAATTGTGTTGAAAGATCTTCAACATCTCCCAATAACGATCTTCCCTTTTTTTCTTACCTAAAACCTTTCTTTATATCCTAGGGAAAAAAACATAAAAGGGTGAGCTCAAATGCTCAATAAGGGTAAACAAAAGAAATAGCAATCACATCATATACATAAGGTCACAAACTTTTTGAAATTTTAACCTGCAAAAGAAATCATAATTTCATAACATGGGATAAATCATAGTAGTGATATTTAATCTCAATAATCATAACTTAAAACATGAAACTTTGTGGTATACACACATAATCATAGATAATCATTTCTTATTAGTCAAGACTCATTTCTAATACTATCTTAGTGGACAAAGTCCATTTCTGAACCGAGTTCACTCCTCGTTTCAGTCCTGTTTCACTGAACCGATTTAACCTTCCGTTCCAACCATGTCTATCTCATGAGATATAAAATCTTTACCCAATGCATTGGATGGAGATATAGGTCCCACCCATCTCATAATGATACCATTCTTATGTGTGCCACAAAATCATAAATCATACATCATTGCATAACCGATGTAATAAAAATGGGATTCTTAAACAACATGACATCATAAAAAAATTCATATAAGATAAAGTAATTCATAAAAATAATTCCATCACAACATAATCAAATCCATGTAATAATAGGGATAGAAACAGAACCCTATATTATCTTATATGGAAAATAATTTTGATAAAACACTTGAACTCCATTCTTGAGGAAAATATCATTTCTGCTTCAAGAAAACTTTTCCTTTCTTAACATGTCATACAATTCTAAACTAAAAGAAGTTGATTAAAACTAAACATGAAAAATTGTAAAGGAACCTTCTTGGAAATAATGTTTTAAAAATCCATTCATACCGTATAAGTTAAAAAAACATTCTTCATACTTTTGTCGAAAAAGTCAAAAAGTACTTCGTAGGAAAAACAACAACAGATTCCTTTCATATCCTTTACTAAAAACTAACCGAAGGGTAAAATTGGATTTTAACAATTGTAGGTGGATGGAAATAATATTACATATTGAGTAAACATGTATGTGGATGATAAAATACACCCCAGGAAATACCAAAATATAAACAATCTCAGATAAAAATGAGATTGTGATATTTCCCTTAACTTAGGTCCGATTCGCTTCGTAAGTGTCCGAAACTCCTGTATAATGATTTAAATAATGTCATTGACTTATTACAGAATCATATTAATTGTTATTATATCATATATGGTTCACTTATGACTTTATATTACCCGTTCTTTTGTAAATTCATGTTAAAGTAGCGTTTTGGGTAAAATCGTCTCATTTGTCGTTCGTGTTTTAACTTGTAATTATTCATATGATTACTTAGATCATGATTACTTAAATCCATAATATAAAACATGATTTATATATAATATATATTCAGAATAATGGATCGATAAATGGAAAGAAATACACCGTTCATGGAGACGGTAGGTCGTACGTACGCATGAACGCTGTTTTTGTTTCTTTATTGAATTGAGTGGAATTAAGTAGATGACATAAATATATATATACATAAATCCAGTATCATTATTATGTCATATATTTCATTATTATTCATTATTTATACTTTATTATCATTCATGTATGGTTAACATGGAGAATGAATCTCATCGCGTCGTGGAGACGGTAGTCCGTACGTACGCACGAGCGATGATATCGTTCCCATAATTATTGAATAGAATTGGAGTGGATGGTATAATATATCAGAATCAGTATGATGTTATAATAACCATATATAGTTATTCTTTACACCATTATACCTATCCATGTAAGTTGTTGGTGGAAAAACAGATTTCACCACGGCGTGGAGACGGTATTCTGTACGTACGCACGCGTGGTGATTTCGTTTTCCCTAGGATGGATAGATGGTGAAATAGGGTTGTTTCATACATATAATAACATATCAGTATATGAGTTATACTGATGTTATTAATTCATAATGATACAACTAAAGAATATGAAGTGGAAGAAGAAATAAAGTTAAAAGAATCGGTAACGGACATTACCTCTTCTTTGAAACGCCTCTTTGAGTCCTCCTCTTAGGGCACTAAAATTGGACTTTGAAGAAGACCAGGACCTCTAGGATTTTGTTAGGGAAGTGGAGAAGAGAATTTTTCAAGAGTTGGCCGAGCTTGAAGGCTCAAAGTTGTGTGAGGAAGAGAGAGAGGAGGTGCCCTTTTATAAGGGAGGAGAGGGGCACCTTTGGAATAACAAAAAATATTATTTTATTATAAAACCAAATTCAGTTTTAAATAGCTCCAAATTGATATATTTCTAAGATAAGGTGTGGATGGGTCTAAATTATCTTATCCAATAGAATTTGGACAACTTTAGTTCACTATTTTAACCTTATCATTTAGTTTTAACTTTAGGTTAGATAATTTTTCTTTTACCGTGTCTTTTTTGTGTTCTTACACTATATGGTTAATAAACATACTATAACAAACCAAACTAACCCCATGTTGTTTATTATTATTATATATAGCCTTATATATGTAATTAGGCCGAACCATAGATTTTTAGGAATATAATAACAATTAATAATATAATATTTGTTTTAAAAACTATTTTATGTCAATTTTGACACTATTTAGTAATTGATTATTGTGAAAATCATAACATAATGATTGGTTCGAAAAAAGTTAATTAAATCAATACTAACATGTCATATTAACCTATAAAATTATTTTAATTAATAAAAAGTCTCAAATTACATTTATTTGGGTATTTATAACATCAATTATGTCAATATTTCATTAATGAGATAATTAATGCATCATCTTTGTGTCATAAATAAATTAACTTATTTAAAGTCTAAAAATTACAAATAATATATCATTATGTAGGAAACCTTTTTATCTTTCTAATTAATATTTATAGTTGAATTTATATTAACAATAACCCTATATTAAAAATGATATACTTATTAAACTTTGATTTTAACTATTTTAACCCTTCTTTAAATAAATTAATAATAAATGTCCTAATCTAATCCAAGTGGGCCTAAATGGTCATATTTTATTCCTAAGGTTGTTTTTGGTCGAATTACATTTATCCAATAGAATTACGACATGTGTTAGTGTAATAATAATATCATTTTTACCCGTAATTACCCTAATAACTTTTAACCGTGTTAAAAACAAGTAAAAAGTTACTATTCACCAAAAATTATTTTCATCTCATTGAACCACATTTTACTTACTGACATCAACCGTGTCTCTTGGATTTTTGAAATTCCACTCACAGAAGTGGTAAAATTATGTTTTATGAAAAATTCAGTTTTTTTAACTACCACTTAGTGGTTTCACTATTCATCAAAAAAATGAAAGTTTCCAGAAAAATACCTAAAATTAAGCCTAAGCTATATTTGATATTATGAATTCAAAAATTATGTGTATTTTATAAAATTCAAAACATATCAGTTGCATTAATTAATTTAAAAATTAATTCCTGTCGTCAAAACAAATAGCGTGTTCTTAAGAGATAATAACTATCAAAAGATTAACATTTGTTTATGTCTGGTTTAAATGTGAAATTACATCCAATGACCAAAATTGTATTAGATTGTAAAAAGAAATTCTAAATATACTTTAAAACCACTCAAATTAATAATTTATCACTATTAATTATTTCGATAAAAAAAGGATGTTTTTAATTAAAATTTAGTAATTTTCACTATTCATCAGAAAATGAAAGTTATCCGAAAAGTACCAAAACTTCACCCTAAGCTAATTTCAATATTCCAAATCCAAAAATGAAGTCCATTTTGAAAAATAAAATTAAAAAAATTTCAAAAAGTGGTTATTAGAATTCATAACGGCTAATTTTAATAATATTTTAATAGCATATTGTTGTTTAGTGAAACTCATTATTGCGTACTACACATGCTATCGAGGAAGGTCGCGATTGTGTGTAATGCAAGGAAAGTCAAGGATGCGTGTTGTGCAAGCTTCTTTTGGTGTAGCGTACAACACAAGACATTAATGAAATTAAAAAGAATATTTTTCATAAAATCTCGGAGTGTTACATTGTCACACTACTATAGATGACAGATGACTACCACTAGTAAATGGAGTGGCTATCTTGGAATATGATACATAGGATGGATGATTCATCTATATGATAGTCTCTACTAATATTTATATATAATTATTATAAATGTGGACTAACTACTCAATGGAGTGGAATTTCCTATAACCAATGGTTCAATTCAATTTTTTATGATGTATATGCTTATGCTGATAGTTGTACATTGGAGGTATCTCTGATCAAAGAAATGAAGTTACTCCTCTTCACAAGCTCAATGATGTAAAAGCCACATATTTTCACATTAATCCTTCATTTATATAATCTTATTGATGAATTAAATAGTTGACAACCTTCTAGTGATCTACACACTATTATACCTCCATACATTTAGATCTTAGAAAAAATTTATTTTGAATGTTTTTAATGGATATATAGTATAAAGAGAATGAACTAGGTCAGAAATTGCTCTACATGTCCCACTATGAATCGAATTTCCATAGATTCACTATCTCCACTGATATAAACATAATGTCGATGAATATTAGTTAACACTCACAAATACATCAGGAGTTCTATTTTTTGTACATTTTTTCCAACCACATTTTAAAAAAGTGATGATATATTACTTTATAATGATATTTAATGGGTTGTATTTTCAATATATATTATTATAATATTGGTTTTGTTCCATTTATTTTTTGAATGGTAATGGTGAATAATTATTATCAAATGACAAAACTATAAATGATTAGTTTTCAATTTTTTTGTGAAATAATATTTTAATGTATTTGATATGTTGTTAATGGAATCATATTTTCATAGATGATTAATTATGATTTTGATGTTTGAATTGATATTTAATAAATTAAATGAATTTAAGTTCAAATATATTATTATTGAATAATATTCTAATTAAATCTCTTTAATTATGGTGTTTAGAAAAAATATATTTTCTTATGATATTTGTATTAATATTATTCTGTTTTTTAACTATTACATTTTCAATTTTTCAATTTTCTATAGCTACAGTAACATGAGTCATTGTGGAAACTACTTATCTTTGAAAGGAAACTATTTCGGTGGGAATATCATGTCTATTTGTTTTATTTCTACTATACTTATATGGTGAATCAAATTTTTTAAGGGAAACAATCATATTAAAAATGCAAGTAAGGTCATGTGAGGAAACATATTTGGGTATATTTTCACTATTGATTCCATAAAGTTCTTTTTCATGTATGTGTAGACATTTATAAAGGTAACACCTCAATGATTACAACAAGTACCCAAAGCATAAATATTATCTTGAAAAATAATTAATACCACATTAGAATGGATGAAGGCCACTATTGTGCATCATGATGTAGACATGATTAATGTAAAATGTTTGATTTAAAATGATAATGTATGGTTTCAATGTGGGATGTGATTATCACTAGTCAAACCAAATCTATTATGATTTTCACTTTTTAATCTTCCACATGACATGGTCATTCTTATCATAATAAACAATAAACTAACAGAATAAATATGCAATAGAATATTCAATGTCTCTCATAGAGGATTATATTAAATCATAGCCATGAAAACCAATGTGAAGGAATCTTATTTTGATTATATATGATGAGACATTTGAAAGATATCATTTTTATAAATATTGAAGATCATATATATTGAGTCTCAAAAATGAAGATGGTTACCCAGGTATTAGAGAATATTTAGTGAACAAGATGATACTGAATAATTATGAACAAGGAATAGTATATGAATGTTATTCCATGATAATAATGATGATAATGGTTATGATATGTCATTTCTAGTTTATTATTGTGTTCTAAATTGTTTATGGAATAAAAAAACTCATGGGGTCTCATGATCACTTTTTGGATATTTTTATCATCTGTAGAATGTGGGAGATAAAGGGTCCTCACAAAACCAAAATTCTATAAATATAGTGATGAAGATGATTTCACATAATATTCTCAATTAATTATCGATGGGAGATTGATAATCCTTATAAACTAGACTCCAGTTATAATAGACTCATCCTCAACTAGGTAAGTGGGGTTTTGATTCTTTTTCCAATGTTTTGGAAATGAAGGCTCAAAAAAAAATTTGCCTATGAGATCCTAAGGAATAATTATTTTCTGAAATATGATGTCTTAAAAGGATGATAATTTTGATTTATTACATACGATAATAGGAGAAGAGGATGAAATTTTTTAAATTGGAATGTGGATTTTAAAAGAACCAGAACTAAAAATATAAATATTTAACAAAAATATAAAATAATTTTTGGGATAAAAGATAATTTGTTTAGTCAAATAGAGTTAGTAATAATATTAAATTTTTTGATAGGGAATAATATTTGAAACATAAATATTTCAAGAATATGTCTAGATTTTGGATGTCTGTATTTTAAAAATTTTACCAATGGGTTAGCACATTATATTAGATGGATTCATCATGGGTAATAGTATAAATTGGTTTTATATTGAAGGAATCCATGTGGAGGAAAATTATATATATTTTTACATGAGTTATGATCATGAGGATGGAGTTAATGTGGGAGGTAATGTATGATATATCCATTAATATATGTGGTTTATGGGATAATTATATGATGGACTGTTGAAAATATATCTATTGGACTAGAGGGAAGGGTAATTCATGATATAACCACTTAATAGATAATTATCTAGAGTATGGGGTTATGTCAATGTAGAAGACGACCAACATATCATGTATACACATTATTTTTAATTCTAATGCAAATGGAAACACATAAAACAATTCTAAAATATATAAAGGCCTAATGTATTTAGGTAAATATATATATATAACAACAAAATGACTACTGTGATATAAAAACATTATTTTATAAGCACAAAAAATTCGTATAAAATTCATTTATCTTCTTAGATATCATAGGATAACATGAGCATATACATAAGAAATACATGATATATAAATCTAAATTTCTAAAACCCCATAATGAATAAATAAGAAAGAAAAGTATAAAAATAAATGTGTCCATGGAAATGGGGAAATGTGGTAAGGTACCTTGAGAATGATCTTAGCACTAAACCAATGAAGCTAATATATTAGAACTATCAAGGTAAAAAGAATCCCATAATAGAAAATTTTCATAGAAACCACATCATAGAATACAAATATATGAATTTTTTACTTTTAGAGAAAAGGATTATTTTTGAAAAATAGAACCCTTTCAAGTGGGATTCAATTAGATTTAACATTGTTTACCAAATATCTCACGAAATAAAAATAGTCCATCTATGGATATTCCAAAATGAAATCATTCATATCATATCATTCACTTGGAATGATAATGTATTTCTATCTATCTCAAATGCTAAGGCCACAACCATTTTGTCTCTATTCTATATTCCATTAAATCATATATAAGGAAGAGGGATCTTTGTAATTGTCATTAGAAATTTTCATCAACTAAAATCTCTATGTGGTAGGTTGTAGGTGTTTTTTAACCCTATTTTGAATCCTGATGACTTTATTGGACTAAATATAAATATGTTTTCATTAATGGAATTATCCTCACACATTAACCAATTCCACCTTTTTGGATTTCCAATATATTGAGATAATTTCTCCTGGAATAGGTATATCTTGAATGGAATAAAAAAAATAAATATTGATAGATGTTTTTTACAAATGGATGCCAAGAGTATTTCTTCTGGTGTCTGAAGATTCACCACCCCAAAACATAATTATAATAATTATTTAATTAATTTTTAGATATCAATTCATCATTCAAGGTCAGCCCCATTTCTTTTTTATTTTACAATGGTTGGATTATTATCCCTGGAGGAAAGTGACAACTCAGGAATCAATTATTTAAAATAACTTTGAGTCCCACTAAAGACCCTTGGTGGAAAAACAAGACAATCCAAAATGCTTATGATATATTGATGAAGGAAATAATTTTACAATATGTATATGGATGTTAAAACTACTAAAGAAAAACCTACATGCTTTCAAATTAGGATCCACCATTTGAATACCCCTTTTTGGGATGAAATACATACTCTTTACAAGATGGATGTCTTCTTAACAGTGAAGGTAAGGCTGTATTGGAACCATATAAATGGTAAATGTATTATATGTGGTGAAAATAACTCAAAATTCGTTCACATTATTCATAAGTGTATGATCGTAAAGGCATGAATTAATTCCATGGAAATTAATAGGCATCTACATACATCTGATAGTGAAATATCCACTAGTATAGTTGAATATTTTTATATGATGAAATTTGAGGATAGAGTGGACATCTAAAATAAAATAAATCATAATATTCTATAATAGATTTAGGATTTAAAAAATCATCCCCTTATTACGGCCCCCTCTAAAGAGGATGTCATGTCATGCCTTTTATCTATCAACGTGGAGACTCTAGCAGCCCGCGATGATTTCACCAGTAAATTCTACATATTCTATTTGGATATTTTGTTAGATGAGTTGACTAATGTGATCATGGAATTCATCAATCATGCATCATTACCATATAGAAACAACTATAATTTAATTTCCTTGATACTAGAGAAAAAGAATTATATTAAGATTATGGATTTTAGGCTGCTTTCCATTGTGAATACCCTTCATAAAATCATTATTAAGATGATAAAAATCAAGATGGGTATAATTATTATAGAGAACATAAAGAAAATTCAGTTTATTTTTGTCCCTAGAAGGAAAATTTAATGAAACATATTTTTTATATAGAAAAGATTGAACATCACGAGAATAAAAAAATAATGGGAACTATGCTCTCAAAATTGACATCTCCATGAAATTTGAAACATTGAAATACATCATTCTCTTTTCTATTCACAACATATATGGCTTCTAAAGTCCCTTAATCAGACTAAACAAAATTATCCATAGCTATATATGGTTTATATCTAAATAAATTGAGCTCACATATGATATTTCTAATTCATAAGGGGTGTAAAACTATGGGACCCACTCTCAGGACATCTTTTTTCAAGTATTGGGGACTATATGAGATGATTCATTACTGACCTTTGTCATATTGTTTTATATGGAAACTAATCTAGATGAGACAACATCACCCCATCACATCTTTTATACATGGATGAAATTATCCTACTTGGGAAATAATAATGGAAAATTATCTATGATATTAAGGCACTTATTTCACACTATTGGGAATTGGCCAGACAATCCTCTTACAAGAATAAATATTTTATTGTTTATGTAGAGGTATTTTTTATTAGAGAATAGAGAAGAATCACTTGAACACATTGAGTGAAATGGGTTCCCATACCCATCAAATATTTTTTCTTTCCCTTATTTTGAAAAAATGTTAAAATTTACTAACTTTCTATAATATTCCCATGCATCATAAGTCAACATTCTATATTGAAGGGTAAGGCCATGTCCTAGGTTGAGGTGTGTTCCTAGTCAACTAGGTTATCAATACTATGTTTTCGGTATTCATTTTCTATCGATATATGGATAAGAAGTCTCATTACTAACCTATAATGCATTAAATAGAAATAAATTTGGAAAATATTAGTTCATGATATGAATTGGAAAATTGATTATTCGAAGAAATTTATTAAAACCATTGAAATGTTTAACCTTGGAATCAAATATTCTAAAGTCGTCAATGATGGTATTATCAATAAATTCACCAGGAACCTACCAAACTATAATGACTCATGTTTTTAATTCTTATCAGAATGTTTAAAAAGGTGATTCTAAATGGGAATGATTTCTATCGTTAATCATTAGTGTAGAAATATATCAAACAGTCCATCACGAATATCATGCATCACTCAAAATTTCTGGTTACCATACAGTACATTCTTATTTTTCGTTTTACTATGTGATGGACAATCCTCTTAGCCCGATGACTTTCCCGTCACAAATGGAGAAAATTTCAATTTTTATGATTCTATTAAATAGTAACTGTAGTTATTTTAGGCCAATTCCATATAGAATGTTGATTTATACATATAACTTTATATTTGATGATATTTTGATTTGGAGTCCCAATAAGAATGATGAATTAAATTTCAATAAATACTACTTAATGGAGTCTGATGGATCTAACTAACAACCAAAATGACTATTATGCTTCATTGTAAATTTCATAAAACCCTCAAGATTCATTATTTTATGTAAAATATTGAAAATTACACTTCCTACTCATGACCAATATAAGATATCTAGACAAAAAAATGAGTCATCATTTCATTTATGTCATCAGGTTGAAGAAACCATTCAACACCTCTTTTTGTAGTGTGAATTTTCTCAAATTTTTTGGATATGTGTCCATTTCCTTTTATACATGTACACACAAGTACATGCATCTAGATACATGATATTTTGATTCACATATTCTTATCTAGCCACAATGAGAAAATCGAGAACATCTACTTTGATTCCACTATCTCTATTTGTACATCAATTTGTTAACAAAGGTAAGAAATTATTTTTGATAATATGTGTCTCTATGTTTATGCGAGGTTCATGGCCATGAATAGGGATTTAATGATAGCCAAAATGGTGTAATTAGGTCTAATTTATAATTTATTTAATAATATGAATATCATTAGACTGCATGGTGTTCCTGGAAAACATTGGAATCCCCTGGTGATGATATACATTCATTATATCCCGATGATCTTATCAGGTATTAAGGTTAATATTGAATGCACCACCACAAGAATGATAGGACCCTCAGTGTGTGGATGAGTGATTCATATACATCTTGGCATTTTCATATGATTTTTTACCACATTGTTAAAATTTTCATTTCATAAGAATCTATGTGTTACTTGATGAACTACATTCTCAAGAATGTTGTAAATACAGAATATAATAACAGATGGGTTGAGTCTGATTTAGAACATTCTAGTCCACACCTCAGAGAATGAACTCTAAATTCACCTTGGAGAGTGATATATAATTTGACCGATTTTCTGAATTAGGTATAACCCATTCATATCATGGTTTCAAAATTATATAGGGAAGAAAATGATGTGTGAGATGCATTGTCAAATAATGAGATAATGTAAATGAGGAAAATGTTGTCAGAAAAGGATCCTTATTACTATGAACATATAGTTGATTTAGATATCTATGGTGTGACATACTACTGATTACATAAATATCATTTTACATTCCTAATTCTATGTTGTATTTTTATTTAATAAATTTTAGGGATGATATTTCTTAGTCCTATATTTTCAAGGTAAAGAAAAAAATTAAGTCATGGGTAAAATTATTTTACATAAAAAGGTGAAAATCATATCAAACATATCAATTAATACTGATAAATGAAAGAAACAGTTCATCATATGATTGTTTCAACAATACAAAACATGACTTCATAAGATAATTTCAAGGATATCCACCTAGATATAATATCATAATATTCTTCTTCTATTCAATAGTGGACCATATATGGTTTATTATGAGATAAAAACATTAACCAATTTATTAGATGGAAATATAATTATGGTCCCACCCATCAAATTCTTATTATATAGAGAAATTTCTATTCCACCAAGATTACAAAATATAAAAATGAATTTCTAAATTTTTATTATGATGTTTCTGAAGAGTGGTTTATATAAATTTATGTCTAAAATTAGTGAATGATATGTATATCTATTTTAATAACAATGAGTGAAATTGGATATGGAGACTCGCAAAATAAAATTAGGAATGAAAAATCCAAGGATAATTTTTTTTACCAAAACAGTTGTACATAACGGTTAATAGAATAATTTTAGAGATCTTGAAAGTTTTCTATCATTATTTTGGAATCGTAAAGATAGTAGAATGATGTGTAAAAAATATCACAACATGAAAATTGGAAATACAAAGGCTTTGTGAAAAATATTGTGCATGAAGAAAAAAGGTAGATGTTATAATACCTTACCTTGATAGCTTGATTCTAAAATCTAGGGATGAGCCTATTAATATCTCAAGAATACCATAGGAGGTATTTTTAGAAGTTACAGGGAAAATTGCATTATACCAAATCACACATTTTTGTTAATCCATATTATATCTTATTTGATACATATATATTATATGGAATTAAAATTCACTCTAGAATCATACATCTATATAATAATTAGAGATTGGGATGTGTAAACCACTAGATCATAAATGAAATAACTCTACTCCGACATAGTTTATCATAACTATCATAATTTTTATACATGTAATTCTTTATAACCTTCATCATAGTTTGGTGAATGTAGACATCATAACAAATGAGCAAAGATTATTATTAGGATTAAACAAGGGAGTTATCAATGATTACAAAAGAAAATCATTATAATAAGTGTATTAGAACATGGCCCTAATGTTTTAAAACCATAACCTATATATCAAGGATTAGAATATTGAATCATGATATAAATAATGGAATTTAATTATACATGGATCGTAATAGAATCTGGGAGCATGATCTATGACATCATAACCCAAGGAAAGAACATGAGTTTATGGAATACACATAAAAATAATACCAATTTTCCTAGTATTTGGGTTTCATTGCCATATCTATCATAGTGGAATGAGTTCACTAAAAAACCATTATAGTATCCAAGGTTCAATACCAAGAATATCATAGTGGAAAATTTCCCTTAGTGAACTGGGTTCAATCCCTATTCTAGTCCTTAATACCTCATGAGAAATGAACCATTAACCAAATTTATTATTATGAGATATAAGTCTCACCATTCCTCAGTTATAATTCAATGAACATACTATGTAATAAATTGACCACCGTACATGGATATAACATAATAATAATACATATTTCTGACATAAAAAATATATAGTGTAATGAAGTAACCACTTTAAAAAGATGAAAATATACATATGTTTGACACCCAGTCATAAAAAATCAACATATTAGAACCCATGAGAAAATGGCTTCATAATCATTTCATCCTCGAATATTGCATGTATAAGAAACAGGTCTCATAAACATATTATCATAAAAAACATAATCTATCAATTAAATTATTATGTATTGTATCGTTTGATCATATAAAAATAGTTATTATGTTGAATAATAGGATTTAAATTTATATAGAAAATTATTTTTAAAATATCAGAGGAATATTTCTTGTGGAATGTAATATTAAATTTTCAAATCACATAAAAAAATATTCACATACAAAGGAAAACAAATTTTCTAAAGATAAATATGTATAATATCAAGTAATCATAAATGAAATAAATAATAATAAATATTTGATATGTTTTTTATGTTGTATAATTTAAAAATATTCAATCAATATTATTGTCAAACAGGACAAAAATTACCTCATTTAGAAAATTAAAAGAAGATTTTTTCAATATATTTTAAAAAAATTCAAATATTTCTAAAAATATCATGAAAACTAATATAATATTATAAAAAATGTAATTGTTTTTTAAAACATGGTTATTTAAGAATAATATTCCATAGTGAGGATTCATTCATAAGCAATCCTAAATGTCGGGGATATTCTGAAATAAACAGTTATTGCTTTTGAATATTTTTATTCATATAATGCATGAAATAATTAACCATATATGGATAGGTAAATCTATATAAAATTCATAATATGAATGATAAAATATATTAATATAATTAATATACACCACAACATAGAAATATGTAGTGAATATTTCATTGGTCCCCTGGAAATAAAATTTAGATAAGAATCCCCTATCTCAAAATCAAAATTCATCAAAAGCTCTTTAAAATCAACCATAATAAATTAAAATTTATTATTTTTATGTTATAAAATACTTTAAATTATTATTATATAAGAAATAATTAGTATATAAATTTTTAGAGTAATATATAATGAGATAGATAAAAAATGAATTTCATCTTTCATGGTGATGGAAGAACATACGTAAGCATGAACAATGTTATTATTTTTTGTGATGGATTGCATGCCTGAAAGGAAAATAATAATTCACCATTAAAAAATAAGTATTATACCATGTGAATAATAAATCTTAATCATATAAATAATTATTACTGCCAAATTATAATTCTAATGAAAAACAAATGACATTGCTTCGAGGAGCTGGTAGTCAACATGTACCCACGAGTGACGTTATCATTTTATATTTGATTGTAATGTATGAAGGTAGATATGATAATAAAATTATAGTAGCATAATTATATTGATAATATAATACATTGAAATTAATCTCATCCTAGTTTGGATCTATGGAAGATAGTGATGGAAAAAGAATTGTATCGCTATATGGAGTTGGTAAGATGTACAAACACATGAACGATACTTTCACTTCCCATTTGATGGTAAGTGAGTGAAAAAAATTATTTATATAGTCATAATAATATTTATTTTTATTAATATACATATTATATTATTTTATGAATAATATTCCACATTCAAAATAAGTAAATGAGGAATAAAAATTAATGATATTGGTAAAAGTGATAACATATTATTTAAAACAAATCTGTTAAATAACAAATTATGTGATCTGGGGATGTTCTTTGAAAAATGTGATTACATATATAATGTGTATAATGATTTTTATAAGTTATTTATATAGGGTATGGTTGAGCTATTCTTCACAATGTTGTGTGATGAAGATAATTATAGGGTGTACATTTAAGGGAGGGGAATGACAAAACTCGAGTTTCATAGAATATCAACGTACAAAAAACATATTCTCATGAAAAAATAATCCAAATATCCTATAAATTCACAAGGTTTGAAATTTTAGACCAATCAATATCTCATTTTTCCTATATTATTAATTTTATTATTTTAAATAATTTTAACAAGTATAATGTTGAAAGAAAATATCATTAATGACAATTTTTTCAATGTCAATTAAATTTGAAATATAATACATAGAGGAAATGTAGAAATGTGATTCTAATTTTTCAAAATAAAAAATATATGACATATTCATATATTTATTTAATGTAACACATTAAATAAACCAAATTATATTAGTTTTATTATATTTAAAAACATTCTTGGAGTTTTTTTATTAATTAAAAAAATATTGAATCATTATTACATATTAATTTATAGTCATTATATAATTACTAAAATAGAAAATAAATCAATATATTAAAAATATTTCAACTAATCTCAAAATTAATATCATAATTTACCCACACCTAGGTTCAGATTCTATGTGAATACATAAAAGTTATTTAAAACAATAGGAGTGGAACTTTTAAAATATATTTTTTTTAAATAAAATATATGTAATTTTCATTAAAATGTGATCACTAATAAATATAATTTCAAGAAAAAGCTGAAAAATTTCAAATTGCGTTCATCTAATATGAATTAGGATAAAAAAATTTATATTAAACATTTTTTGTACCTGTATTTTCTTTAGCTTCCTTTTATCATTGTGTTAAATTTAACCACTATTACTATTGAAAAAAATCCAAAAACAATGAGAGCATATTTTAAAATTTTTAACCTCCTAAGTAAACATATTTAATTCATTTAATAAAATTCAATTCCTATAAATTGATCAAAATAATATTAGAGTGTAGAATGCGATAAGAATATCTTTTTTGAAAATAAATAATTTTAACCATAAATTTATTTATATTCACATCAGATTCCTCGAAAATTATTATTTAATGTTTAATGAATGTGAATATGTAAATATTATATATAAATAAAATAATTCTTCTAGGGTGATTACTTTAATTTATTATAATTAAAATACATTTCATTATAAATAATAACTTTGTATAAAAACAAAACTTTTATTTTAAAATAATTTTTATCATTTTAATTATACTAAATTTGTAACTAATGATTTCATTTTATAAATATTTTGGCCATTTACTTTTTATACTACAGTAATTGATATTCATTCAAAAAGTTTCAATAGATTAGGGATAATGGAAAAATATTAATTTAATAATGTTATGTTGTTCACCAAAACTCATTGTTTCATATAACACAATCTATCAAAGAAATAAAATTATTTAAATAGAAATATTTAATAAAATTATTTCAATTTCACATTATAATATATTAAAATTAATTTATCCCTCAAAATTCAGTAGTACAATAAATATATATGAGGATAATTAATCATCATTGCATCCCTATGATCCAATATTAATTTTTAAAATTCGTAGTTTTACAAAAAAACATTGACAGGTTGAGTGGTCTTGTTTCGTATAAATTATCTCTATAATAAATAATCAATTAGAGTTGTTACTCATAAGAATGATCATTTTTTAGTGGAACAATATCTGAATTCAGAATATGAGAAAGATCATCTATATAATTCATTTAGGTGATATGTGTAGAACATATCATAAACATAAGATATAATTGGTGGATGTCCAATTGATAGGATACCAAAAAAATAGAATATATAATTTCAAAATGACCGTCTTATATAGTTATTAGCTTCAAATTCAATGAAAATATCATCGCCCACATCTATTGAAATATTCCTAGGAATACATTCCCACTATCATGAAACTATAGATGATTTTAATGATTTTAATTTTAAGCTTTTGTTCTAATCTAATTGTACATAATTTGTTTTTAATGGTTATATACATATAATCAATTTTATCATCACGGTTAGGTCCCAGTTGATTTTATTTTCCATCTTCATTCCAACATGTTGTATATTTTTCATTCCTACCATTGGTGGATTTATATGGATTCAACTAAATAATGGATCTAAATATATTGTTGTAAGAAAATACCACTAAATTAATGGGTTTCTCTAAACCAACTATGAAATCAATATATAACTCTCATAACATGCCTTAGATAGTTTTAATGTCCATTTATGATTGGCCATCTATCTAGGGACAATAAACAGTGATGAAACAAAACACTATAACCAGAACCCGATAACAAAATCTCTAAAAATTTATGTAAACCACGAAACCTGATCAAATACATTTGACTCTTGTAATCTATTCAATATTACAAAATACATAATTTATAACCCCTTATAGTGGTCAAGAGAGTAATATACCAAATTTAAATAATGTTCCCTCACAACATAAGTTCATGGACTAAGAAACAACAAGAAATATGATGTTTAGATGTGTTGGGGAGTCTGATAAAAAATACATGGGGCTATTTTTCCATTTCTATTTTAGTATGGATAATGGTTGTAACATTCATTGAAATTATCATCTCATATCCATAAAATTTTTACATACCAAGAACCAACAATCACACTCTGGAAAATCTATCTTCATTACATCCCACCAAAAATACTCTTTTAAATCCTTATACATATTCATTTATCTCATATAAATATATAATGAAGAACTTTGAGCTTCATCCATAATCTCCTTATTCAAATCTGGTGTATTAGGGACATAGAAAAAGTATATCATACTTATTTTTTCACCACAATAAAAGATTGTATAAGGAACATTTTTTACCTTCACTTCTGGGTCTACATATTCATTCTATGAAACATTAATTTTCACGCGAATAGATTGTTGAAAAATAATGTTATAAAGATTATATTTCCTCACTTTATTTATGATTTAATGATTCACCCTCTGTATATCCAAAAATTTTCCATAATTTTCTATCCTCATCATGGATATTATAGCGTATTAATTTTTACTCAGAGTATATTCCAACTTATGCTCTTTCCCTGGGAGGTAATGTATTGTAAAGTCATAATCATGAATCATATCTGACCATACTAATTAAAAAATTATTAAATCGCATTGAGTGGAGGTATACTTTTAACATTTATGATTATTATATATGTCCCAAAAATCTGTAAAATGATAATTCATTGATAGCTTTAAATAAAAAATTACTGCATCTTACTCTAAATAATTATTTGGGTAGTATTTCTCACAGACATTATATTTTCATGAGGAATATTCTATGACTATAAAATTTTATTTGAGTAAATAACCAGTTCTCTTCTTTGATGCATCACTATTTATTACCAAACCTTTTCTAATGTGGGTTAGTTTAAGTACAACTTCACATTGTTTCCTTCTTTTCAATTCCTTAAAAAATACATTACATTAATCCATCCAATGGAAGATGAATACATTATGACATAATAGTGTGATTTTATTAGATAACAATGATAAATTCTCTAAAAATCATTGAAAATATCCATCCAACCAAAGGAAATAATCGATCCCATTTGTAGTTTTTGGTAAATTCCAATTCTCAATAACAAATTTCGTTTCAGGGCCTAGTGATATACCCTCACTATATATTATATTACTAATTAATGAATCATTCTAAATAAAATATCCAATAATTTTAAATTATAAATAATGAATCCCCTTCACTATGGTATTAGTCATAATCACCATGTGATCCTCAAGGTCTTCCTTTATATTTAAATATATTATAATCTCATCATTAATGTCTACCAAAATCTAATCAAGGTAATCCTTAAATACTATATTCCTTAAATCAATGAATATATCATGGGTAATAGAAAGATAAAATTTAATTAGTATATACTCACAGTTACAATACCTTTTTAGAATATTGTCTTCGTTGTATAATCCATCATTACCCTTAATTTGTAAAATATGGAATGAATTTCATTCATAGAAAATTATTGATCTATTTTATGTTGATCTAATGAGTCATCAATAAGCAGTAAAGGAGACTTGGACTTTATAGTGATCTTGTTATGTTTATGATAATAAATAATGATAACCAATGACCAATATTTCTTCGTAATAAACAAAATATGTGTATCCCATGGTAACACACATGGATGAATGAATTCCCTTAAATTATTCTTCGTGATTTTATTCACCCCTTCCAAAAGTTAAATTAGATACATTCATTATGTAGTCATTCCAATTGGTTCAGCTCCAGGTATGAGTTCTGTTGAAAAATAATGATTTCCCGATTTGGTGGAAGACTATGAATATCATCTGGAAAGACAACTATAAAATCCCACAATATATTCATATCTTTGATGTTTTGTTTCTCCACTACCATCTAAGATAAATTCCCCTTTTGAATATGAATCATGATACAGACCATATATGTAATTTCCATTTAATGATCATTTTTTTATTCAAGACCAATTGAGAACAAATATTAGTTAAAAATATCATGGGTAACCTCCCATACATGAAAATTAATATGATGTTTATTTTGTGAAATATCATACATTTCCAAAATAACATCATTTTCATCCATAAAGTGTATAATATTATTATTAGGAATCTCATTCCCAAAAAAATTATACCAGACAAGAATAATTAAATTGTGATTAAAAACTCATACTATAAGTGGATTTTTATACTAACACAATATCTAATATTTTATTTGGTATTATGATCCCCATCGATAATTATTTAGATATAAAATAGTGGTTAGATAAAAATGAAAATATAATATTATTACTTCCACCATGCTTTTCTCCTAACGCAGTTAAGCAGTTGTGATTAAATGATATTTACATTTTTGGGAATATGAGTTTGCTGATGTTGCTCATAAATTACTTGTATTCTATATCTAATTGGAATAATTTAAATACTTCTTTAATTTTAAGGATTGGAGTGTGGTTGGTTCTTTATTTAGTGTCTTCCATTCCTCTAATATATCTATGGGCAATTTCATCACCTTTCCTCATTCACTGTCAATGTGGCCATCATTCCTATTACTAATACATTTCCAACATGAAATCAAGAAATTAATTTTTATGTTTGTTTCCACATTTCGTGAATATCGGTTTTTGGAATTTACACATACCATGTGATTTATTTGAGTTATCATATGAAAAAATAATATTTCTCTTCTCAAAAACAATTTGTATATTGTAACCTCAAATTTACATTTATACCTTCAATGAACATCAAATGATTAACTCATAGATTCTAAACAATCATTTATGTAATTCTTTTTTGGAGTCAAGGTTAAAATTCAGAAATTATCAATCAATTTTTATTTCAAGGATGCTGATTAAACCAAAAGTACACATTGAAATTATGAGAAAATTTGATTCATAGTTTCCAATGAATAGACTATAATTATTGGATTCATTAAATTCCTTCTTCATCCTTGTGTTCATAATTCCATGAAATTTCTTAACAAAAATTTAACTTGAATGTAATCCCACTATATAAGGCCAATTTCTTCCTCTTATCCGGTATTCTTAATAAAATTCTACCAATTATCTATTTCTCTCTCCAAAAGATAAAATTCAAGAAATAATTCCTCAAGTTACGATACTTATATAATGTAATATATTATTTCAATGGTATGAATCCATTTCTCAATTTCTAGTGGATTAATGGACCTAATAAAATATTGTGGATGTTTCTTCCTGAAAAACTCAGGACCACATTGTTCCCTCTTTTATTTTTTGAATTCATGGAGTGATTAATATAATTTGAATGTTTTTTGACATTAGAAAAGTGATTTTTTATTTCAACCCGTATAACATTCAGTCTCTATGGTTTAAAATCATTTCATTTTCCAATACCATTATCATTTTCATGATTCTTTTGAGTTCTATCCATTAAAATACAATAATCCTATTGTGGGAAACAATAATCCTCATTAGTGAACAAATAATCAATAAAAAAATTTATATGATGTATAAATCATGATTACTTGTAATATGAAACCATTTTTTTATCCTATTTCAACAATAATCATTACCAAAAAATAGGATTTTAACCCAAACATGGCCAAATCCTTAGTATTCATACTAATTTTTTCATTTTCAAGTTTTTAATGAATTATGTAACATTGTATTGATAACAACTATTTATAATGAAACATTCATAAAAAGATATTCATTATTATATGATGAATATTCATTAAGTAGAATTCAATTCTATACCAGAATTATATTGGTTTAATATAATTGAATACTAAGAAACATATAAAACTTTTTCATAGATAAACTACATCATCTACAACTGGAATATTCATAATTAACACCATTGATTGACACACCATAATTAATATCATTCATCATAGCATAGGGAATGAAAACATTTGTGTTATAACATATAATCAATATGGATATTCTTGGTAGATATTAGTTATCACATAAAAATAATATAATAATAAGTGTACAAGAACATGGACATAACATTTAAAAGTCATTTCCATTATATCATTGATAATAATCTTGAATAATAGAATAGATACTGGAATTTAATAATATATGAATAATGATGGAATTATATAACATGATATAAGAGATAATAACATAAGTAAGTACCAAGAGTTTTTGGAAAACACATAAGTGTAAAAAACATTTCCTTATAAATCAATGCTTATTTCAAAAACAATCATTTTGGAACTGCTTCACACCCCTCATACCCTCAGGGTATTCAGGGTTAACACCAATGACTAGTATAATAGCCATAGTTACTTATTAATGTAGGATCAATCAACATTCTCATCCTACTTATATCAAGGGACATAAATCATTACTGAATGTATTCGAGGGTGATAAAGGTCCCCCAACCTCAGTTATAACATAAGCACCATCAATAGTAAAACATTAACTAATATCCTTGGGTATAATGTAAGAACAATCATTGATTATTATGTTAACAGAATATTTGGTTATATCATAATCATTTCCAGATAATAAAACCTTTAAATATGTGTTCTAAAATATAATTAAACATTCACCATATCAGTACCCATGAGAAAAAGGGTTTCATAATAAATTCATTATAGTTTAACCCTTGGATATGAAGCAGGATTCATAATATTCTTGTCATCACTATCATAAAATATCTAGATAAAGAATAATAATTTTTTCACTAGATCATATCCCCATGAAATATTAATTAACAAAAAATTCTTTCATTAAATAGGGATAATGAATATGAAATGTCACTAGAAATATTTATTATAGAAAATACCCTTTCAATTTTGAAAAAAAATCAATCTAAAAATCATTCCTCATATGAATAAAAACAGTATCATAGAAAATATCCTTATAAACATATAAAGGAATGTTTAGTGAAATGATTATTCATATTGGAGGGAGAATATATTCATGACACATATGTTATGAAAACAATCCTTCTATATATATTCCTAGGAAAAGCCTCAAATAACATTGTTTATAAAAAAAGAAAAGATGATTCTATTCGAAATTATTTTAAAAAAATTAATCCATTGGTAAAAATGACATTAAAAATGATGATAGTCAAAAAATAGAATATTATTTGAATACATGGTAATGGCAGGGAAATATTCTTAGTGGAGATTTAAAAAAAATAGTCCCAAATGTTGATGAGGTTGTGAAGTAAACCCTTTTGACATTGGAATCATTTTAATCATCAACTCCATGAGATAAGTAAACTTATAGGGATAAATAATTAAATATAAAATGAAAAAAATGAAAAAAAATCAAGGGATGTATATACAAAATTCAAAATAACATATACTGAATATGTCATTTGTTATATAGAAATTATTGTGCGACAAAAATCGCACACCATGAGTTTGACATAAATCAAATGATCTATAAACTCCAATATAATAAATTTAAATTTAATATAATTTTATAACATAATCATGTAAATTGTTATTATATAACTATTGCAATTATATATATAAAATCTTGCATAATTTTTGTGACAAAAAATGAGTTACCCCATTCACGGAGATATTATGTTGTATCTATGAATGACTATCGTTTTCAATTTTTCGATTGATTAAATTAATTAAATATAAATAATAATTCACCATTGTAGAATCTTTAATTTATAATATATAAAATAGATATTATTAATATCAATAATTTTTACCATCTACATGATGAATAAATGAAAAAAATCACATTGCATTGTGTAGGTGGTAGTCCACACGTATGCATGAATGACACTATCTCTGTCCAATAGTTTTGAAGGTAATAAGGTATAAATGATATACCATTTTATTTTAATAATTATGTAATTAATATCATACATAAAACTTAAACCAATCACAATTATTATTCCAGAATTAATAGGGATGTAAAATGAATTGTATCACTACGTGGAGACGATAAGTTGAACATAGGCATGAGAAATACATCCATTTTTTATTTTGTGAAAGAGGGTGAATAATGGTGGTTTAATAATTATAATAATATATCGATATTGAAATAATATTAAATTTATTATTTTATGAGGAAAATAACATAAAGGAGAATAAAAAAGTTACCTGTGAATGAAATTTCCTCTTATTTTAAACAACTCTTATATATTTCCACATAAGGGATCTAGGGTTAGTCTTTTGGGAAGACCAATTCCACTATAATGTGCCTAATGAAGTAAAAAATGGAATTTGGTAGTGTATGGTCGTGATAAAAGTAATTGTTTGGTCTCAATTAGAATATGAATGGTTTTTTATAACAAGGCATGGGAAGCATAAAATTTGAATTTCATAAAAGATTAAAATACAATAAAGATATTCTTGATCTAAATGGATTGAAATGGACTATATATGAATAAGGGATTAAATTATAGACCATATATTAACCCATTTTTACTATTAATATAATTTTGTGACCTTTAAATTTTTTAATAAAATAGTCTTTTGAAAAAATATCATTAATGTAAATATTATCACTATTTATCTGATTTGATGTAGATACATAATTCAAAACGAGGAATTAAAAATTGATTATTTATAATAACACCAATATGTCATATTCAACTACAGAATTCATGGAACAAAATATAAATCTAAAATTATAAAATTTGTTACATTTTAGAATAAACTTGATATATTTTTTTAATTAATTGGAGAAATAAATCATCGTTATTATGAAAACATTCATGATCTTTATTTAATTAATAAAAATATATAAAAATTATATCATGGAAATAATTTCAATAAAATAAATATTCTTTTTAATATATGTTCGTAACTAGATTTTTTATTTTCTGAATACATAAATAATATTTAAAATACAGAGACTAACATTATGTAACATTCCTTGATTAAAATAGTATATAAGTCATTTTCAGGGAAAAGAGTCCAATAAACAAAAAAATTTAAAACATGGTGATAATGGAATTATTAAATTAATCTAGTAAAAATTATGTATAAATATATTTCCTTATTGCATATTTATATCTTATATTATGTCAATTTACCCTTTATCGAGGTGATAATTTTTACCCACATTAATATTCATGTTCGATAAAATAAAAGGATACTAATTACCCAATGTTAGTATCCTATTTAAAAATAGGTTATTAATTTTATATAATTAATGTATTATAACTCGATGAAAATAAATAAATATTATTTGCATAGAATTCAATAAAAATGGATTTTTAGGAAAAATTTATTCTTAACATAAAATAATATTTTTTCATATTATATGCATAGAAAAATATTTTTTTTAATTTTTAAATAATTTAGTAAATTGGAAGATATATTTTATTTAAATCATTAAAAAGTATTGATTAATTTAATTTCTTGATATTAAATTTCATTTCTATCTTAGAATCATTTTTCAGAAAAACATTACTTTTATAAAAAAATAATTTTTTCTATTTGTATTATAATAATTTGATCTGTAAGTAATTAAATTTATAAATGTGTGGAAAGTAAATTTCTCACATTTTATTTATAAATAATAATATATGATATTCAAATTATTATTTGATAATGCAGACATACTATTTTAATAGTGTTATAAAATTCATCTAAACTAACTATTGTGGGTAACACAATCTATCGACGAAATGATATTATTTAATGACAAATATTTCTTCAACATCATAGGGTGCTATAGGATTCACTATCAATGGGATCTGAGAAACGATAAATGGGATGTTGGGTGTTTATTTATAACAATGGTGAAGGGGAATCATTATTAATTTCTATAGATATATTTTTGACACTAGGTAATAAAATATTCAAAATCACAAACAAACCCATTTTTTTTTCTTGTGATTTTAAGAAAAACTATTTATCTAAATTTTTATTTGGATAGGGAAACAATTATTAAAATTATACAATTTATTATGTAAATGTAAGTTATGATTGTATAAATTTTTTTTGTGACAACATAAAATATAATGTATATTTTGGAGGATTCATTATAGGTTTCCAAAAAATAATCAAATAAATTGAAAAAGAAATTTTTTTAAATCAAAAATCGTTTTCTATGTAGGGATTACCTTCATAGTACATTATAAATCATGAAATGAACCATCTGTGGAAATTTATCCATCAGATTACATATTTGATCTACCATATAATTGAGGAGCGCTCCAAATAACATCAGGATAATGAAAAAAACCATGTAAATCATACATAACCAATTTGGAATGGTTCACCATTAAATCCAAACAAACATGTCAAAAAAGGGAAAATTAATAATGAGACTTTATTCACATCATGATATCTCTCAACAAAACCAAATAGTACATCCTTATGAAACTAAAATGAATACTAAAAGAAAACAAATTGAATACTACATAGGAAAAAAAACAATTCTGATCTCACGAGTTGTACAACCAATAGTCTAATAAAAATAATCTTTTAACTCCCAAGTCCCCACCACCACCCCTACAAAAATCCATTATCCTGGATGACAACACCAGATCCATCCTAAAATTTGTGACCTCAATACTCTCAGAAGATATAAAGACTGTATAACCACAAACATGGTTATATAGGTTGTGCGATAATGCCAGTAGGATTCTACCAGGATTCCATTTCACTAGATTTATTAATGAAACTAATATCATTATTTTAAAAAACCATTCTTGAAAAGTATTTTAATCTTAAATTAAAATAATAGACGTTAATATGTGTTAAAACATTAAAAAAATAAAAAAAACTTTGTGAAAGTAGTTACCAAAATTGGTTCTATCTAAAAATATATCCAATTCTATGGGAAACTGATCATTTTATAAGAAACATAAAACTTTTGAAATTAATCCCACACATGGTTTAAAATATTTCAAAATCAAGAAAATAAAAATAACAGTTTTTTTAATCCACGTTCCTCTTTTAAATTAAAATCTTACATACATGCCCTATCCTGGATAAACAATTAAAAAATTGTCGAAAATAAAAAATCAACATTCTAAATAATATATGGAATAACAGTATCCAGACACAAGGCTACACCACAAAAATATATACACACTATGAAATTACATCCATGAAATAATAAATTCACATGATAATTTATTTATCCAAAGTAAATAATCATAGATACATAGAATGAGGTGAATCTACGTGGACTAATGGGACCCAAAAAGACATGTAAATGTGGGATGAACAACTAGTAGGTTATGATCACACAACTATGAATAGATTCTCATTAATAAATCTCTATGGTGAAAACCCCCATTTCTAGGTATTATATATAAATAAGGGGTCTATCTAGTGAAAAAACTCAACATGGAAATCAATGTCCTACTACTATACACATAGAATCCTCATTCTCCACATGATTTAAAAATAGATATGGGCCATGAATAATAAATTCATCATAAGAAAATTGAAATCCACTTTAGGATAACACTATAATTATACCCTTTCTAGAATCCACACAACCCTCAAATTTATCCCCAAACCATAAGAAAAATATGATACACATAATAATGAATCAATCACATGGATAAGTAATATATCAACAAAGAAAGAATGAGAGCCTCAATAATGGCATAATCAATAGTCACCACATCACATGGTTCCATCCAAGAAATTACTTTTATGTATAAAAAATATATATTGGTGAATAAGTTTTCTAAAAACATCCTTTAGTACTCACACTTTCAAAAATAAAAAATAATCATCAATTAGTACAACAATAAAATTAAAGGGAAAATACATTTCAAATTTTAAAACCAACACAAATTATTACACTAATTCCCTCTTTTAACACAAAATGAAACCCCATTTTGAAATTTATTTTTTTTATAAAAATATTTTTTTATTTAATAATACCATCCTTGTAATTTTATCAAATTTTGGTAGTTTATAAAAACCAATTTTCAACAACATAACTTCTAAAGCATGAAATTCCAATCATTTTCCACTAGAAAAATAACCTAAATCAATTTAATTTTTCTTAAAAACAGCTATATATTTTTTAAAACATGTTTGTCTATGAAAATAATATATTTTAAAAACATAAAAAATAATGTAACTCTTGAATAAATGAAATTAAAATGGATAGATCAACTATACGTCATGAAACAATGTTGTCTTTGATGAAATCCACCAAAAAGAGACTCATATTTTGATTCATAAAAATTGAAAACACAAATGACCAAAACCCTAAAACCCTATCCAATAAAATCATCTGTTAATAATTATTTTTGTCATATAGATTAGGAAAAAGTAGATAATATAGGATATAGAGAATAGATATTCTCTAACCTATGGATCCGGATGAAGAAGCACTAAGAAACCACATTGAATCCATCAAGGAAGACAATCAAGGGACTAAGAAATCCCCTAGGAGAAATATGAGTTATGGGAGCCAAATGGGGTGGATTATGGGAGAATCCTCAAATATCCTAGAAAAAGGAAAATTCAAAAATACCCCAACATGGAAAGGATACATGATTACCTGACACAGTTTCCCTAATATTATAGATCACCACTATTAGGATGTTCCATGTCACGAACCAAGTATAGCTACATCAAACCTGACACCCAGCCTAGTATATGGCATAAACTAATGGAAATTAATGATTCCCATGAGTTGGAAACTAGTTCCTGAGTATCAATGAAATATTTTACTAACTATTTCACCCGACCTAATAAATAATTATTCCAACAATAATTATTCCAACAATAATTATTCCAAAAACTAAATAACTATAATAGAGCATGACATAACAATTCTAATATTTATATTTAAAATTTTAATCAAAAACTAAAATAGGAAATAATAAATGGTAACCATGAATCTACCCCCCAAAAAACCATTAAATAAGGGGATCATCATTCTCTATCCACCACCACTAACACATGTAATAAGATGATCACGTGCAATTCAAACCACCATCCCAGTAAATCATTCCATTAACTATGTGAATCATAACCATGCGTACTAACACCCCATGGTGTAATTAGGGTGTGAATCAAATTTCAATAGGATTCTACCCAGTAAAATAGATTCCATTCCATAACATTAACAAAAAAAATCATCATTCACATTTCTATTAAAACATTTAATGAACTACAAGAATTTTTTAATGAAATATATCTTAATGGAAAACCCATTTAATGAAAAACCACATTTAAAGGAAAGAAAATTTCTAATATAACAATTTATTAGGATGAAATATAATCATGTTCCATTATACACTAACATCAGGGACTACATTACAATAGATAACAAAATCACTGGAAAACACTATAGTTTCTAGTTCTTATGGGACCTAGGTACATCGTATCTTGGTAAAGCATGATATTTCAACCACAAAAATCAGCATCCTTGGGCAGTAGAATTTATAGGAGAATCTATACAAAATTTTATTGGTCTCCCACTATCAAAATATAGTAAGAATCTTAATCATTAATCTTACTAGATGACTCTTTGTAAAGGAAATTGTTATTCAACTAGTGTACTACTCTTAGTATAACAATCAAGACATTGAGGATTCCCTCCTTGCTCAATTTTAATTTCACATTTCACATAGGTCACCACATTCACACACATAGAGAAAAAAAGATGAATGCACATGTAAATCCACCATTTCTCATAAGAATATCCTTTTAAAAATTGACAATCACACCAAACCAATTTTAATACAAGCTACACCCCTCTTAAAAAATTAATTAAAAAACATACACAAAATTATAATGCACAACTATGACATAAATCAAGGGTTCACACCTCATAGATAGCCCATTTTCGTTGAAAAAGTTTCTTCTAAACCATACTCACCTCCAGTTCATTTTAAAACATATTTCACACAACAATATTATTACATAGAACATATTTAAATACTCTAGAAAGCTTAATAAAATCATTTAAAAATTCTAAAACATGGAATTACCTACCACAAGTGTAGAAACATATGGAAATTGGTGCTAAGCCACAAATACACAGAATGATAACAATAAAAAAAAATATTCAACTAAAAACATAAATATTGACCTTTATGAATCATGATCCAACCCTAAATAGGTCACCCAACCCACTGTAGAATAGAAAACCCAATGAAGATGGAGATAAACCCTAGGGTATTTGGGAAATCTAAGAGGAGAACCACTATCTTGATGATTTCCTAGTGATATCTCGAAATAAACCACCAAAATAATGAGGTATGGGAGGAAGATGGAGATAACGAGGTTTCTAGGGTAGGGAATCCTGAGTGGTGGAAAAGTTGTGATTTGAGGTTAAATCCAAGGAGTAATCAAGTGATATATTAAAATTTCTAATGTTCTAGAAAAGGTGCACAATTTACCCACATGGTTTTCCCAACCATGAAGAAAACTTGTTCCTAATACCGCCCATGTAGGACATGCTACATGATTGGAAATAATGTTTTAAAAACCATGTTCTAACCATGAGATTATCAAATGTCTAAAAACATCAATTGGTATTATAGTAACATGTGAAATGGTGCATGGTTTTACAAAACATGTACAACATTTTGTTATTCCCAATTTTATATTTTTTTAAAATCAAAAGGGAAACACATTGGTAAATGTCCTAGAAAATCAATAAGAATAAAAATAACTCAAAATTAATACACTAATTGGACAATTCTAACCACAAATAGAGCATAATATCCCCATAAATTCAACTCAAATCCTGATCGAAGAATAAAAATGGATTATCATCTTCAAAAAAATATTTCTAATAACATGTATAATCATAATCATTTCAATGATGTCAAAGAGTGCAGATGAATAGAATAGACATCCCAGGACACACCTTATACTTATAATCAATAATCGACACTAGATACTCAAACAAAGATATTTTGGAATCCAACACCATCTCTTCCAATTTCAACACATGATACAGATATGGGTTATACATCTATAATTACGAAACTTGGAACACTTCATGAATTGAAATAAATAGAAAATAAAATCCAACCTATATTCCACCTAACCAATATTCTTGTTAATATCAAAATCTCTAACAATCCTTGACTTTAGCATCCCCAGTTTTCTCAAACAACAATGACCCAAGCGTGGTGACACCATTATAAACACCTAGTCCCCAATAGAGTCCTCAAAATCAAAATCACTCATATTTTGATAAGACTTTTAATTTCAATGAGTTTTTAACAATTATGGTTGATTAGTTTGACATTATTGGAAGTCTCTTTCACAAGGTTCGGTAACTACAACGAGGTATCATCCACTTCCTCCAAACACAATCGAGACCGACACCACCAACTATAAAGGTCCTCAGAAGGATCCATTCAAAATGAATATTGGAAACTATTATTATATGAAAACTCACTCATCCCCAAATGGAAATCCGAATAACCAATAAAATATAACACATATTCATGGAACATGTCTTCCATGATCTGATTCCCCTTCTCGGTCTGAAAATTATTTTGAGGTTGGTATTCCATTCTCAACATGAAATATGACCCCATTTCATTCTAAAGACCATCCAAAAATTATTAAAAAAACAGGTTCCCCTATTTGAAATGATTTTTAATTAAATACCATGAAGTCTTGCAATCATTCATGGATACAAATAGCTCAACTCATCCTTTTTATCTGAATATTTGATCACAGTGAAATGGGATAATCTTCCTAGATGATTGATCACTGGCCAAAGAGAATTCCTTCCCAGAGGTGTGTGAGGTAATCAAATAAAAAATTACATGGAGATCTTATCCCATGTCCAGGTAGGATTTCGAAATTGTGAAAGAAAACCTGAGGGAATTTGGTGCTCTTCGTTCACCTATATAAATGTATAACTCTACGATAGCAAGTCATCTATATCCCACCTCATACAAGGTCACCATAAATATCGATATACATCATAGTATATTTGGTACCACTATTATGGATGACTTAAATAGACTAATGGATATCCTTCATCACCACCCTTATCATACATAAATTCACTACAAAATGAACCTTGATTCATAGAACTCCCATCAGAGTCAAATACATATCACATGAAGTATCCCCTCCATGAAATAACTATATAGACTACTGGAAAAACTCATCACTAGGATGATCCTACAAAATAATCTCTAGAAGGGAAGGATTCAACTATATACATAGAAATAATTTAGCTCCAATATACTCTATAGTTTTTAATTTCATATAACAAAAGAGATATCCAAAAGCCCACTCATCACTAAACAATTTTAACTATTGAAAAGAAACATATCTACTAAAATAATATTCCAAATCATACTTTATCTAGTGTATAAACTATATAATTATTCAACGCTTAAAGGTACTCAATCCAATGATACTACCAAAGACTCAGATATTTATTGGAGAAAATTATGTCTAATCTTATATGATCAGAATATAGTAAAAAATTCTCCCAAAAAAAGGCAATGACACCACATTTTCATGTCATTAATTATGGACACAAATTCCAGGTCATGGGTGATGAAAATTATTATCAATTGTCGAAGTTGGTGGGATCCATAAGACACCACATGGGAATTCTACAAATGTACACACCCAATACCCATACCTGGAGTGTATAAATAAACTACATTCCCGATAATGGTTTCTAAAAAGGAAAAAATAGGGATTGTGGTCCTCTTCTTCTTAAGATCCTCAAAAGAAGATTGGAATTATGTGACCATTAATTCAATCCCTCTTTCTGGGTGAGATCCATCATTGGAGAATATATCTGAGAGACATCCTAGAAGAATCTTGTGTAGTACCACACTAATCCTAGAAAGATACTAATTTCCAACACATTCATAGGCTAGTCCTATGACATGACTGTACTAATGTTATTAGGGTCCACTGAAACCCCTTTTTGGAGATCACATGGCCCCATAAAATTACTTCCCTAATCCATAGGTTTAGTTAGTGAACATGTCATAGTCATGATGATCATTGTGAATAACAAAAATGATTCTAAAAAGATGCTCATTCCCCTATATGGTCCCAGAATAGGGAATGATATCATCCAAAATAACCACAAAAAAGAGTCATGATACTAATGTAAAACCCTATTCATATGTTATATAAAAACTAAAAAGGAAATATACCACCCTGATGTAATGACAAAATACACACAATTTTTGTAACTACTTTAGAAAAGGTATTTCTGGGACATCTTCTTCTCAAAATTTGACATGGTGATAACAAGAATGAATGAATGTTTTTCAGGACCACCATTCCCCCTTTATGTTGATAATAAAGTCATCAATGTATGTCAAGAGATACATCTTCTTCATTTTTACCGTATTCAAATTCTTGTAATGAATACATAAATGAATATATACATTAGTATTTTTCATAAATAAAACAAGGGAGGCCTAAGGAGAGGCACTCAGAAAAAAAATCCATCAAATTCCAAATCACTTTGTCGTACCATTAATTCCATAAACACAAGGTTAAACAAATAGTTTTAGAGAATAGATATGGGACGTGATTTTGGATGAAAATCTATGTAGAACTACACAATCCTATTTGGAGGAAAATCAGAATATGATTCTAGAGATAACTCTGGTAACTCATACATAATAAGATGTAATACACCATCCTTAGTTACACCATCACCCTACAACACAAGAAAAGATAACTGAAAAATGACATTACCCAATTTCGGAATTTTAGGACCATCAAAACACGAAAAAGTACCTCATTCACCATGGAAAATCTGTGTAGTTCCATTAGGTCGAAAAAATTACACTAGATTACTATAATAGTCAATGTGTTTCAATATGTTCACTATCCAATCCATGAAATGGAAAAAATTGAAGTGTTCTATTTCAAAAACAAGAAAATACCATTCATGTTTGACCCATGACACAGTAAGTGCAGAAGAAAGACACATCAATCCATGATAACTATTTTTACCAAGAGGAATCGCCAACTCCATCTCAAAAAAAATGAGATTTGTTTTAAATTTAAACATATAAACAAGGTGAGAATAAATAATGGAAATATAAGAACGAGTATCAGAGAGACCTATATTCATGGGAAATGCAGTAAAAATAGTACCTTGAATGATAATAGGTCCTACATCCGATCCTGTTGGAGCTTGGTACTAGCTTAAAGATTCATCACATTAATATGAACTTTAGAATGACCACCACATTTTTTCATTTTCCTATACTGACTCATCCTATAATATGATCTAGCACTTCCACCATGACTTCCAAACAGAAAACCATCTACAATGGATGGATCTGATTGGCCTACAATTTGCCTACAATCTAAAAATGTTGCAAAACTATGATATTAATGAGTGGCCCTAAAATTATATCTAAGGGTCCCATATGCATGCACCAATGGAATGATCTGTGTGGTGTTATACTTGTCACTACACATTTCCCATTCTTCCCACACTAGTAGTGCACAACTGATCCAGCATCTAAAACTACTTATGATGATAGCCAATAAGGATGGTCTAATATACCACCATCCTTATTTCCCATCTAATATCTCATTCTCTTATTCTCCGGTGAACATCCACTTTCAATAAATAACACTAATACAGGGAATGTAGTCTTTATTTTATGATTCATCTCAACTATACGAGCAGGATCAACCACCTCAGTATATGTCATCAACCTAAACAGAAAGACCTCTAAATAAATATATGGTCAGATCAGCATTTCAAATCGTCTGGATTTCATCTACTTGTCAGAAAGAATAAAGGGTTCATAAAATAGTATTTAAGGAAAATAGTTGGCATACTCCACCATAGTTATGTCTCCTTGGGTAAGATTCTTCATCCCCCAATATCATACATGGTCCAACAACTCGGGAATATAATAATCTTTCAATAAGATATTAAAATATTTCAAATTTATCTACTCAATCATCCATGTATAATCCATTTATTTTCACCACCTCCCACTGGTACATTAAAATAGAAATGATAACATTTCAATCAAACCACCTTAATTATATTTATTAATTCGATCATATCCTCTATCACATTTAGCTACTTGTTTGCTTCCTGAGGTTCTGCATTCCCCTAGGATGTATGTGGATTATTCATAAAACAATCCTATTATTTTACAATCCCAATTCATGATTCAGTTTCTCTATCCAAAGTACGTAAAGAACCCACTCCTTATCCCAAATCCTATACAATATGAAGCACAATGTCCATTAGGCTCTGATTAATTATTGAGGAAGAAATCTCATCTGCCACATCTTGCGGCTGTATAGATATTCCTTGGGGTGTAATATTTTAATAATAAACAACATGCACATCCAATCATATCAATAATACCATTAATCCAAATTTAAAAATATAAAAAAATATCCAAAACATCCATAAATCAAAACAAAATTGAATCCATCACATAAAAAATCCCAAAAATAAAAACAATCCATCCTCATTTAGTGTCTATGTAATGTTTTTATCAAGTATGCATCTTCTCAAGGATATGTAAAAATAACTCCAAATATCCCATGGATACTCAAGATCTATCATGGGTAGTGTTGTCTAGGCACCCTACTCACAACCAAAACCACATGCCCCTAAAATCCTTGCTCTAGTCAATGTTGAGTCATCAAAAATAACATGACCAAAAAATGAGTGCAACCCACTCTTATACAATGTTTTCAAAATATATAATGATGTTTCATCCAACACGACACATGGTTGAGTATGTGACAAGGAGCAAAGGGTGTTCCCATTCCCCTTGGGTAGGCAAGTTGTTTCTAGTTATCAGCAAAATACTTTTGGAATGATTTCACCCAACATCATAAATATAATCAATAACCAATAATAAATAAAAAACTAAATAACCATATTGAAACATGATATATCTATTTTTATATTCGAGTTCAAAAATTTTAAAAAAAACTAATATAGGCTACATAAAATTAATAATAAAGAAATTTTCCTAAAAACAACATGCAACAAGAGGAGTGTAATAATCTAGCCAAGATCACCAATACCTACAAGAACAAACCCACTAGTAACCCGAACCACTCTCCTGATATATATTTTATTTACCTGAGTTAAATATAACCAATTCTACATAAACCCAAAGGTTTAATAATGGTGTGATCCAAAGCCCAGTACCATGCCACCCATGAAAATAAATTTCAATCCATAACATTAATGAAAAATTAATCATGCACATTTCCATTAAAACAATTGAAAAAAATTTTGGAAATCATTTTATGAAATAATATTTTAAAGGAAATAAATTTTATAAAGAAAATTTATAGGAAATAAAATATCTCAAATAAGATTGTTTTAAGATTAAATATACTCGTGGTACACCATATACTGATGCATGTTACCACATAAGAAGACAACATTAAATCAAATGAAATATCTATAAGTTCTAGTTCTAGTATCACACTAGGAACTTCATATATCATTCAAACATGATATTGAAACCCCACAAATCATCATCAACCTACATGCACCACTTGGGAGGAATCTATCCAAAATTATAGTCGTATCCAACCATCATAGTTTAGATAGCGTTGCAATCATCAATCTTGCTAGTAATTTCTGAGACAATCCACATTAGATTATTCTAGAATACTTGTCATAGTCGGTCTACCCAAACACCATAGATTCCCTTCATTACAATTTTCATTTCACTTGTCACATAGTTTTCTAGATATATACCAACACACAACGAAGATGAATTCACATGAAAAACAACATTTTTTCACAAGAAAAATATTTTTTAAAATCACATTACAAACAAACGAATTTTTCAAACTTATTACCATATCATAAATAGTTCATTTATCCACTAAATCAACTTATAATGAAAAACTATTTCTTAGATCATGGGTTAACACATGAAACACTACCCATTTCCTTTGGAAAATAAATTATCAAATCAACACAACTCAAATATGTTTGATAACTCATTCTGCACCACAAAAATATTTCATATAATATATTTAAATACTAAAGAATGTATATTAAAAATATAAAACAATGATAAAATATGGAATCACCTACCTCATGTGAACATGCATCCTGAAATTCATGATAAAACAAAATCACACCTCAAGAGATCCCTAAAATATCAATATTAAACAAAAAAACATCACGATTAAACCATAAAAGAAAATATACAACACTAAATAGGTCATCCAAACCACTAGAGGGAAAAACCCACAAGTAAGAATGATAGTAACCCAAGAAAAAAGTGTAAATATAGGATAAAACCCACAATGATGTACATTTATTTGAGAAATACATCCAAATACACCACCAAAATGAAGCTCCATGGGAGGAAGACGGCCAAGGTGACACACCTAGGATAGGAAATCCCTAATGTGGGAAAGGGGTCATTTTCAGACAAATACTAAGAGAAAAAACAATTATTTAATAATTTTTAAAAACTTATACAAGTAACATAGTTTTCCTGCACTGTTTTCCAGAATGTTTTGAAACTGTGCACCCCACACATTCCAATAAGGATATGTCACATTTTTTATAAACCATGTACTAACCGTAAATTACCCACTATCAAAAACACAACATGGATACTTAGTTACCGTGGAATGGGTGCACCATTTTTTAAACCATGTTACAATAATATTCAAGCTGTTATTTACAAAAAATATCTATTTTTTTGAAACACTTGGGAAACCCACGGGGAAATGTGCTTGACCAAAAAATAAAAACTTTCTTCAAAATGTAATAATGGACGTAATACTTATGTGATTAACACTTAAGAGTCAATGTTTCACTACTATTATCCATATATATTCCCTCCGACCCCCCCCACTAAATAGGGCACATGTTATTCTATAGGGAGACTGCACTGTTTACAAACAGTTATCCATAATCGTGGACCCCTAGAATAGAATCCAAAACACATAATTTAAACCCTATATTATTTCAATATATGAAGAAAAACAAACCAATAGATTACTACCAATAATGTGGAACCTTGGGGTGTCAAATACATCCCTCTCCACATAATTTTTCTTCTAGAATGTACATGGAAACATATGATATGTAGGAAATCCCTGAAAAGCATCACCCTAGTAAGGAATATGTTACCAAAGACTTCCCATATGTGAAAACCAGGAACATATGTCCCTAACATAATTATTCCAATTCACCAATGGTAGTACAGACACTGATGCCTAGAACTATTCTCCCCACTATTATTAATTTATTTAGAACTAGTTAAATGAATGATATTTAAACCTACGTGAAAGGTTATACCCCTTAAGACACAATTACAGTCCCAAAAGGAGTAACAAACTACCAAAAGAGAGAACAGCCCTAATAAATAGTGACCAAAAATTAATCTTCACGCCATTTAGAACAAATTTTTAACAATGGGTCATGTTCTAATCTCTTTCCACAACAAAAGTGAGTAACATTGAGAAACCACATTCCCAAAATCTGTAACGGGTGTTTGTGATGCACCAGAAACCAAGGCCTTCCATGGTGAGACAAAAAGAAGACCACATGAATAAAAAATAATGAAGTATTAAAATCATAATGATGGAATCATAATGAATTAGAAATAATAACGAACACTATGATAAAATCACTCCTTACTATGAATGATAGGGTATATGGGAAATGTCTAAAACTTTCACACAAGTGAATTCACATCCAGAACCCCATATATCCTGTAAATTGTAATAGAAATGAATTTATATTGTATGGTGGTGTCCATATCCCTTTCATACCAAAAACCTCACCCCAAAAATAAATTCCAAAAAATTAGGCCCCACCCACGACCAAACCAATGAACAATAAATAACCCATGGATTAAATCATATTTTAGAAACAAGAATATAAATAAAGGAATAAATATCTTAAATTAATCCTATTATTTCCCAAAAATCCTTATAATATATTGAAAAAATGTTTATTAGATAAAAAATTATGGGATAAGCCCCCAAGGAATTAAACCAAAATTACAAATGATGAAGCTCCCAAATACGTCACAACATACATCTCTCCAATGGTACCAAAAAAAATAGAACCCCAATAAACGGATTTGATATAAGATAGAGTATTGATATTATTAATCTTTAAAATCTCAAAAAACCTCTAAATGTGACCAGGGTACCCATAGAGATTCAGGTATTTAGAGCTAACAGACATGATTTTCAAACATTCTTAGACATACAACACTGGAAACAAAAAAATTTCTTCTTCATTGCTAAAATCATTATAGTAAGTTAAACGGAAAACTTCCTCCCCTATCACCTTCATATGTACCATTCTAATTGGATATTTATTTCCCTCTATCTATATTATAAAATTTATCATCCTACGATATAGGATACCCTTCCAATACAATTTTGAAAAACAATTACAAGTAAGACTACATCCTCAAAGGAAGTTAGGACAGATTGTAGAACATGGGAATGAATCTTTGGATGTAGGCCTCCTGAAATGAAACACATCTTTTCATATTCATTAGACACATTCTGAGAAAATAGTTCCATATTAGTGAAATGTTCATTATATACTTTCACCAGATGATCTCCTTAGTGGATACCAAGAAATTCAATATCCCTTTGAATCTCATTCATCTAAATAACAGTTCTGAATGACGGAAGGCTTAAAATACACCAAATATAGAGAATCGAATTTTTTGAAATGAAGATTGATATTCCACCTACCCAGACCAATGCCTTTGAACAAATGAATTATACATCTCACCCAAGTGGTTTAGGACTATCTAAAAAATTAAAAATACCATCAACCTATTATAACCACTCAGCCTTCTCATAGGGGAATCGATCACTATAAAAATATGGGGTACTGATTATAAACTATAATGCATGATCCACAGTCTTAGATGAACATGGATATATTACTTTATCATGAGTATGCTTAGGTCCAAAATCTATATGTATATTTATTGAATCAATATGATATCTACATGAGGCATTCCCTTCATAAGATTCCACTTCCATTCTGGGAGGCCTGTCAAAATATATGACATTAAATCACGCCATCAAATCACATTAAAGTTCCCAAGACAAGTAGATCAAAAATAAGAAAACCACACAAAATCACAAAACACAAGGGAACAAAAAAAAATTTATGAAATGAAACCTAGACCAAATCACCCTTTTAAAAAACATTTAATAACATATCAACCCACACACCCGTAGTATTTTCAGATGGAACAAACCAAAAATAACATATATTTTCTAAAAATAAATTATTTAATATTTAAAACTTTTGAAAATATTCTTTAACAAATAAAAATTAAAATACATCATTGAAAACCCACATAAGGAAAAAAATATCCAAGTGTTACAAAAAAAAGTATCCATGAAAATAGGATAACCTATTTTTTTTAAAAAAAGACTAAAATCATAAAACATTGATTTCAAAAAACATTAAAAACCAAAAAAAAACACCACTAATCATCCAAAAAGTAATCCAAACTAAAAATATAAGGAATTAAATAAATAAAATTGTGAAAAAATATATTTTCTAGTATTCTTCACTACAAACAGTTTTTCTACATGGTTACTCTGATGGTGTACGAACTGCGTGAGTTTTAATAGAAATTTTTATAGAATAGGTAGCATAGAATACATAGATATTGAAAAACTATGCACCATAAATGGCCACATCATTATATCATTCAAATATCTACTCCATAAAATAATGTTTATCTTTATATCCCCTGAAAATTCCCTTTAAACTAAGAGAATCAACTCTCTAAATCAAAAAATATCATAAAAAAGCCACCATAACCACAAAATCCGGTGAAATTTCTGACCACCCATGGAAACATTAAATTTTATTCAATAAGTGATGGCCATTAAATTTTTGGGACTTACCAACTAATTCATAATGGTACTATCCCCATTTTTCCATTGATCCTCATATAACATCATGTTGAATATGATGAACCCCGGCCCATTTCAAGAACATAGACCATATGATACAACATTATAATAAATAGACATAGGACATCAATCCATATAATTCCTTATCAAACATTCCACATACCCAATGAGCATCTAGGACCCCCTAGGATGACATAATTTTTCAAGGTTATCAAATATAATCCTTGGGGATGGTTTTACACTCAAACTCGAAACAAAATCAACAAAAAGCAAAATTAAAAAAGCAGTAAGATAAAAGTAAATAGACATATCAAAAAAATAACCAAATATTAAAAGGTTACAAAAATAAAACAAAATCTAAAGGAATCAAATGTCAGACCAATCAAGATAAATAAAACTCGATCCAACTGGTTTCACAACCTAATCATCGATCAATATCTCTTCATGACACACAGTCACCAAAATAAACCCTAAAACAATATTCTTCCAAGGAAGATTGAATTGGATCCAACCTAAAATCCATGACCTAAAAATACTATCTTAGGATTATAAGACTACATACTCACTACAATACCTATATAGTATTTGATTCAAATCCTTTGGGATTCCACCATGATTCCATTTCACTTATATTATTTTCAAATCCAATTATGCGTGTTTGAAGACCTGTCATGGAAAATTATGTTTTAACTTTCTATTTAAATCATAAGAGATAAAAAATATTATCACCTGAAATTCATTAATAATACATTTTGAAAAATCATTTCATGAAAATTTTTACATCTAAATTATTACCAAATTTGATGGAAGACAACAATTTTTCTTAATACCTGAATCTTCTTAAATTTAACACAAACATATTTTAAATCATTTAAAAAGAATCCAAATTAAAATTTTTATTTTTAATACCACATTCCCATTTTTCTTTAAAAGAATATATATATAACCATTTTATTGTATAATGTAAAAAAGGGCACATATTCATGAAGAAAAATGATAAATAATTGAAGGAATTACACTTGTAAAAAACAATACGAAACCAAAAAGGTATAAACACAATAATAAAAACCATCCAAACAATAAAAATTGAATGATGATGTATATTAAAAATAATAATAATAGTTATATAGCATGAGGTGAAATCATGGAGTCTAATGGGACACCACAAAAGATGAAAAAATAGACCTAACTATATGTAGGATAAAGTTACACATATGTCTAGAAAATCTCTCTATGTATTCTACTCAATTATGAACCCCAAATTCAGATGTTATATAGTACATAGGAGTTACTTTATAGTATAATTACTACATTTTCTAATAAATATCCCACTACATCCAACATATCAATCATATTCAAATCGTTGAATAATAATTGATGTGGGTAATAAATAATAATATCGTCACATGAAAATAACAAGCCACAAGGGCTAAGACCACAGTCACATCCTTAACACCTTAAAAAATACCCTTAAATTGACCATAAATACAAAATAAAAACATTATTCAAATCAATATGAATCATTCACATGAAAATTTATAATGTTAATAAATGAAATGGGGCTCAACAAAGCCACATTCAATAATCAACACATCAAAAGGATTGAAATGGGAATTCAATTATATGTATTTATATTTATATATTTTACGATACATATTAAAAAATAACATTTAATGATAAAAAATTAAAAAATATATCATAATTATCCACAATTATAACCACTCATTTCCAGGGAAAACCTATTTCATATTTTAACACCAAAACAACCCTTAAATATGAAATAAATATTTTAACAGAAAATTACTTCTTTATGAAACCATGTTTTGTTTAAGCACACAAAAGAAATGTTTTTTATTTTATGAAAACCAACATTATAATCATATTATTCTTGGGGTGAATAAAATAAAACATCACAACAAAACACCATTTACATTTTAAAATTCAACCAATTCAGCGCGTGAAAATTATTCAAAGTCAATGGAGAATTAAAAAATATACCCCAAGATAGTCCACACCAAAATTATATAGCGGTAAATTTTAATTTTAAAATCCAATAAACAAATTTACTCTCGAATTACATTAATAAAAATGAAAACACCTACCTCATGAGGTGTAACTATGATTCCTTCGATAGAATCCTCCTGATATAGATATTTAATATGGATCACAACCATTAGAAACAAAAACCAAATATCATATAAATGCTATCAAATAATATAATAAAACCCTGATCATTAGGGTAAGAGATAATAGAGAAAAGGAGAGAAAATTAGTGTAAGATAAAGTAGGATCTCAAACCTCTTTATCCAGTCAAGGATCCAAAACGATTCAACATATAATCCATCAACATTGAAAAATGAGTGAGGAAGAAACACCATGGGAGGGGTTTGGGTTGTGGGAGTGGAATGAGGGTGGTTTGGGGAAAACATTTATTAAAATTAAAATTTAAAAAATCAAAATATCCTAACATAGGCAGTCTTCACAATTTCCCTGCATGGTTTGACAGAAATTGTAGATGCAATGTTGATCTCATATATTAATAGATTTAAAGGATTAAAAATTAGGCTTCATGATAACATAATATTGTTCCCTACCATTCTATCCAAACATACTAACTAAACAAGGTACTTATTTTCACATTGGAAGACACATGGTCTAAAAACTGTTAACCTTGACTATGCATCTCTGGAAAAAGCCTCAAAACTATAAAATTTCAACAAAGATAACCCTAGAACTAAAAATAGTTTCCTAAAAATTACATCCATGAATCAGACACCCAAGGGTATCACAAATCTCTTTTACACTATTATCATAGCATAATAAACAACTTATGTTTACAAATTATTTAATTTTTAACCAAAAATTCTATTTTTACGAAAATTTTGAAAAATTAACCATTTCAAATACTACAATGTTTTTAAAAAATTATTATTTTCTAAATATGAGAAATTATACATTTAAAAAATTATTATTTACTATAAATACTAGTTTTTACCAAAATTAAATATTTTAAAACCTTATATTAAATTTATTTTATATCATTACACTAAATTATAAATTATATTTAATAAATATTATTTCAGATAAATATTTCATGAAAATAAAATTTATTTCAAAATATTGGAATTTATCAAAAAGATTTTTATATTGGAAACTATATATTTTACAAATATATAGTTCATTAATCATATAAAAATATTATTTTTAACAAAATTGTTATTTCATAATATATATATAAAGTAATAATAACAAAACAATACATAAAATCATTATATTGTTTAAAATTAAATTTAAATATTTATACCACTAGGGTATAGATTCATTTCTACGTATTACATATCCATTCAACATAAAGGTATGTTTTCTGACTTTGGTACATTATTGTGGTGGTTTTGGGAACACGCTTCGGAGTATGATCTCAATCAGATTAAAATTCACTCATAAGTTGTTCAAATAAATTCGCTGTTGTTGATTCTTTTTTGCAATTGGTTAAGAGAATATCCCAAGGATATAATCTACCTTATAATAATTGATAAAATGTATTTAGAGGGTATGATCCTACTAGCTGGGGCCACAGATTATTCCTTCAATATCAAATAATTTTTATCATAACCATGAATATATAAATTTCTTAATGGTCCCTTTAGAATTAATTTATTCTAAATATTTATTGTTATTAGTTATCTTTTTAGCCCAACTGATAAATTTTTTCCATATTTTATAATGATCTTAATTAAATAAAATTAAATATATTTCATGTGTTTTCAATTACTACAAATCTTTATATTGAAATTATTCATTCAAAAAGATAATTTGATTTAAAAATAATTTGTTGTTACATTCATCCTCGCTTCAAAATCATCACACTCAAAATTTCATTTCCTACACAAAAATGGATGAGTATTTTTATGATTCGTTTCTTCTTCATGTACACATGTTTATTCCTAAGACATGAGGTTCCAATATAGTACATTGACTAGGTGAGATGTTTTGTAATGTATAAAATTCTCTCTAAAAACTATAATCTTTACCCACATCTCCTCATACGAATGATCATTCTCCAAACAAACCATGTATAGGTTCAATACATGTGAGGGGTCTAGTATGTACTTATTCAAGTGGGATACAAAAAACACATCAAGTAAATGATAGATGGTTGATAGTAGTGATAATTTTTAGGTTAAAGATCTAATGTGACCACTAATCTCAATGGGGAATATTTATCATGGACTAATCATTCCCTTCTACCCAAACCTCATGAGTTTCAGGAATAGTGATATATGATGGATCAACTAATCTTCATCCTGAAACTCTAATCTTCAATGGTATTGACTTCATATATGTTATCACCAATTTTCATAAATATCATATTATGTTGATTGGAATTAATGTTATCAATCATCTCATGAATATAATTATAATACATAATCTTTCATTTGCCTATTTTAACTGACCAGGTTTATGTCTAACTCATCTTATAATAAATACCCTCATATTGTTCCTTCTGAATGAAATTATTGAAATAATAGTTATATGAGAACATCACTAGAGTAAAGTTTCATCCCAAACATCTTTTTAAATCCATTAAATTGATTCTGAAAAACCTATAGGTAAATTAAACTACCCATGGTAGGTGATAAGATGTACTAAAACATAAATCCATATCCAACAAATGTAAAAGGATTCTAAAAACCTATAGGTAAACCTCAGATATTGATATTATATAATAGACAATTGTAATCCACAAAATCCTTACACTTCTCATCTATATATATTATCATGATTGTAATGACATAAATATTCCTTGAGAGTAATACAAATCACTAAATTTTTATGGTTATTGACAAGAACTGAAAAAAAAAATTATTTAATTTAGATGACATGATGGGAACAGTGATGAAATTTATGTTCATTTCTTAACATGTCTATAATTGTATGGATATTTTTTTCATCATACACTTATAATAATTTCATTCATCATTGATATTATTGTATAACATTAGTTGACATAATAATATATCTATCTCCTTCTTATGTTCCCCAACGAGATGTTTTTCTTTATATCTCTATACAACATAGTTCTTTCTATATAAATATTAACATTTGATATATTCATTTCAACTATAAGCTTCATTTGTAATTTTTTCTTTAATTGGACACATCTCTACAGTTAAAACCTAACAACTAAATAGTTAAATATTTTAAACACTAGAATATTGTACACCTTAATTTTAGGATCATTATCTTTTTTAGGGGATTGTGGATCCTCTCATGAAAGGATGGTTGAACAAAAATTTGATATTGGTAGGATAATTTTCATTTTATTATTCCCATTTCCATCCATTAATTGTTCATAAAGATCGGATCACACTCAATAATCATCATGCATAGTGTTTTGAGATCCCTTTTTGTAGAACATCATCCACTTTGATTGATTTACCAAAATATTAATTTATTTAATAGAACTAATCCTCGATAAGATCGACTGACCTTAATTAGAACATATTGAGCTCCTTTTGTGTGAATATATACATGTGGCTCTTATGATCCGTATATATGTCCTAGTTTTCCCCATATAAAAAATATGTCCAACTATTAAATGTGAAGATCACTAAAACCAACTCATGATTATGATATGGGTATTATTCTGATGGATCATTTATTGGAGTGTGTTTTAGGCTATTAAATTTCCATTTTTCATTATTACATAACCTAATTACATTTTTCTAACAAAAAAACATGTCAAAAATACTTCAACATTTATTAATAATGTGATCATATTAGTAGTTATTAGAAACTTCATTTACTATGTAATATTCTCCTAACAATCATTAGTCGAGAAATACCTCACACCCTTACAAGTTAACTTTGTTAGTGGCCTAGATAATTAGGATAAAATGTTCCCCAGTCTATAAAAATACCAATAAATTCCAAGGAATATATGGATTTCCATCATATATATTTTTCTGAGATATTCATCAGTAGAATCTATCTTTGACCGGTATCCATATTTCCATTTTTATTTTATATCATTCCTTATGAATTTTACTTTCTATATACAATGCTCAGAATTTTTAATAATTACAGAAAAAATTCATTTTCAGTAGGTGTTCAGAACAAAATTCAAGTTCTCCTCGTGCTCCTCCTAGATTTTGGAGTTGATGAGAATATAATCTATAATGACTAGTGAAATGTTAAGACGTAATTTCAAAATAATATTTTAATTAATTTTATATATAATGTATGGGGATTAGTGACTCTGAATGGAATAACAATTGACATGTATTGATCATAACAAGTATGAACTTCAGTATTTGGGATATCCTCCTTCTTCACCATTATGTGAAAATATCCCATCCAAAGATCCACATTAGAGATGTACTAGGCACCACATAGAAAAAAAATTAAACTATCCATGGTAGGTGATATTTGTTCATTATCATGATCTTTTTTTACTCATGATAATCAATGTATGGGTGTATTGGCCCATCCTTCTTCTTGAATAATAGTATTGTAACACCCCATAGAGATAAATTTTTTTTATTTATAACCATTATCTAAATTATTTTCTAGTTTATTCTTCAAAAATTAAATTAGTATAGGGACTATTCTATATTATTTCTTGGATACTAGCCATTATTAGTGTATATAATCATTTTTTAACTCACCCTAGCATCTCGTAGGAAGACCACCCAATTATTTGGGGGATATATAAAAATGATCTCTTTCAAAACAAATTATTTAAATGATGATATTTTGATTAGTATTTAACATTTAGCTAGGTATCATTTCTCATAGGGAACTAGTTTCCATTCATGAGATAATAATTCTATAAGAGATACACCCTCTTCCTTACACATATATTGAGTACTAATTCATTTCAAAACATGGATTTTGATTTCATTAACTTATAATTTTTTATTGGTTTTATATAATTAAATATTTTCAATACATATTTTAGAATATACTTTAGCTTTATGGAATATCACATTGTTCATTATGGGAATTCAGCATTAAAATATTGATAGGGGAGAGGTTATATACATAGGAAACAATAGTTTACACAATGTAAATTTCATTCGATAACTCAACTTCATTGTTTTGAGGTCTCGTTTAAATATTCAATATAATTTTATTAATACAAAATAATGTGTATAATATCTATCAAATAGTTTATTTCAACCCTACAATGAACAACTAGAGCACCTATCACCACCTCAATGTTAAGATCCACATTAGCAATTGTTCTATCATATATTGTCCCTTTCTCTATTAGACTTAAATTCTTTTTCCAATAATCATAAAAATCATTGGTTTAGTAATTTGGTTCATATAATATTATTATCCATGTATTTGTTGAATTGGGAAATAGGATGGTGGTTGATAGGAACATTCATCTCTTCCATCACAATGATTAGATTCTCTAGTCTACATTCCATAACATAGTTTTCCTCCTTACCACTACTAAATATTTTTATTACAAAATTATAAAAACATTCTAGTTTCTTTTACCACATATTTGAAAAGTGCTATTTTGGGATTTAATGACACAATGGGATTTTGTCATTACCCCACTAGAACTAAATTACATTCACCACTTCCTATCTTCAAACACATGAGACCATTGAAAATTTATTATATGTATGTCATCATTGAGGTAATATGAAAAAACTATTCAGGTTTGTTAGTGTCTCAAATTTCCAATTCTCATTTTAGATTTATCATTATTTAACTATAATGTAAAAAAAATTTCATTCATGGTCAATGAAAAATATAGAGACCTATCATATGTGTTTTATAATGTTTTCTATATATTCACTGATGGATTCATCATCCTTTTTCATAAGGACAAGAGACTTCTTTTTTATTTTATGATGGATAGTTCTGAAAAAATATCAATAAAAAATAATATTCTAAAAGTCATGACACTACATTTCTTCAATTGCATCCCTACAATTCATCTTCTTGACAAATGTCCCACATTGATTAGTTAACCCTCCTTGTGATAAACATATAACAAAAAATTATCATTATTTTATCATCAAAGAATAAATAGTATATATTCTTTAATGTTGATCCACTGTTATATAAGTAGGTGTTATGAGATCCACTCAAAGTTGGGCTCCTTTATGACATAACAAATTCAATTTATACTTTTTCTTTCTTTAGGGAATGTGTGTTTTCATTCTGATTCATGTTTCTGTTAAACATTTTTATTCATTTATTATTTATTATCAATAATTTCTCTTATCTTTCTTTCATTAGGTTGGTAATCATATTTGGGATGTCATCACATTACTAATGATATTAATTTCTCACTGAATTCCTCTTATTTCTACGTATTATCTATAGTAATAGGAATATTTGTGATGATAATTTTTTAAAAATTAAACATGAAAAATAAAATCAATGATAGATTAAGTGATTACACAAAACTGAAATCTTTTTTTCCAATGATTTTATAGGTTTAAATATATTTTATTTAAGGTATAATTCATAAATTTTTATTTCATGGGAATTTTTGTTCACTTTATAGTGGTTCATAATGTTCTGAAGAAATTAACATATCACAATCCAAATGAGTTTCAATGTAGGTGTGCAATAAGAAGTACTTTTTTGACCCATGTGATGATTTATTTAATAACCAATACATTATTTTCATGGTTATTACCCCTAGGTAAAACAATGCTAGAGAGAAATCCATATATAATGCCCATCTATGGACCTTTATTCTTAGAAACGACTTACTATATAAATTATTTAATTTATCGATTATTTAAAATGATTAGTATTATCCTTATGGTTTTCAATATGGGTTATAATACTAATAATTAAGAATAACTATACATTACTCACATACCAACTACGATAACCCATATCTATTAAACACTTTATTTAGAGATATAACACATTATGATACATATAACACAATACCAAAAGATTGTTCAGACAATTGTCTTTGATTAAAAAGATACATGTCATAATAATGTAAAAAAATTAAGACAATTTTTTATAATATCAATAACATTCCTTTATATTCCATTGTTCTTCTCAAACTTCACTAGACAACCTGATGACCTACATATGAAAAAGGTAGTTTATAAAGACCAGAAAGGAAATAATAAATTAATAGCTTGATGAAAATTAGTACAACTGAGACAAGGGGAATAACACAGTAAAATAAAATAGAAAGAATGAAAATCATGAATATAAACATATGAAATTATATGATAACATAAATATATAATAAGAATGTGGAAACAACATAAGACTTAAAATCATGTCAATATGTTAGGACAAACCATTATGGAATGATAAAATACTAATAATAGGATATGTTCTTGTTCACCATACATTGTATCTCATGAGATTAAAAGAATAAATACACATTTTATGGATATATATATTTTTGCACTGTTATCTAAAATATAAAATTAATTTGTATTTTGAAATCACATTTTAGGAAAATTGAAAAACAGAAATAGTTCACAATAGAGAGTCAGTAAATTCATAATGATATAATAAAATAATTAAAAAAATTGATAATATAATTTGAATTTCACATGATATATATCCACCATTTAAGTGTATAAACCTTTATATCTCTATATTTTTTGATGAAGTCTTCATAGCGGGTGTCCATATTGTTTTAGTCATGGATGTATTCCTCCAGATATATCTTCATGTCAATGAATCTATGTGCTAATATTTGGTCCTTCATACCGATCCCATACCATTGTTACTCATTAATAAAGACACGTAGTATTCTTTCTAATATTCTACACACCTCCTCATTTGAATATTTAATCCGGAAGGGCCATTCTCAGAATTGGTTATTTTAATTATGGATGAGAACTCTATGTATTAATTTTTCGTTTTGTTTTTCATATCCCCCATCTCCGCCCCACTTCCCTACTCATTTTCATTAGCCTCACCACTATAGAAATTTTTATATCAACCTCAAATATCGGGACTTTTCTTCATTCCTGGTCATGGATCATTGTTCATCAAGTCATCACATTGTTCTTTATATCAGAACTTGCCTTTATCAAATTAGGTATCAAACATTAATCCCATAAACCTTTTGGTTTTATCCCCTAAACCACTATAAATCCACCAACATCAGTTTTCTCCTTTTATCCCTTCGTCTTCCTTGGAATATGAATCCATTTATAATGTGATCCCTCTGTACATTCAAATAACATTTGGATATATAACTTTTCATCTTAATCGACATAAGATAAATAGTTGTATACTCTGGTGTTTTACTTTGATAATGGTATACAGATTCCAAAATCAGTTAATTCCTAAGTCCCCAATTCTTAAACAGAACTTGAGGGCCTATAATCGTGATTTTTCCCTTCCTTATCCAGAAATTAAAAATGACGACATAAATTAGTTGGAAAATTCAATTTCATGGAATTATCATGCTCACTAGCATCTCCCAATACCCCTATAAAGAAATATATTTCGTAGCTTCATACTCTTAAATCATGTCTTCCAATGCGCCTCATTTATTATTAGTCTACATCACATCCAAATCATTAGGTTATGGGTATGGTATTACTGATCCCAGTATCCTAGAGATGACTCCACAGACCTCTTCAACCCATCCTGGACCATAATGGACCTCCCACTGATTGTAAGCATTTTTGCTAAAACAATATAGTTTCCACTAGTGTTATTAGTTGCATATGCCCTGAATGTTGGTCTTGGGATAAATTTAGGCACTTCTGAAACCATAAATCCTTGATCTAATAAGGAATCAGGATTCCCCTGCCATTTCTATGTTGAGTAGTAGGCAGTATGTGGCTCAAAAACCACAACATGCTTCTATTAAAATTCTTCCCTGGCCGCGAACCAAATACATTCAATCAGTTTTTTTAAATAAACCTATATATATATATTTGAGTAGATATAAAATAGCCTGAAATTAGATCATCCTATAAAGAGAATCATATGATCGTATTCCTATTTTCTAGAAGACTGAATAACACTCATTCCCCAAGTCCCCTATAACAAAATACGAACCCATCGAAGGAGTCGACTAATGGTTGATGATTCCAGAAGTGAACCGCCTTTATCAGATTAAGGATATTTAAATCCTATGTGATCTCATTAGTCGAAATCATTAGTTGATGTGAATTATTGATTATATCTAGGACCCCAGTGATAATCAAAATCACTCCTAAAGGAGGAATCAAATCCGGATTAAAGAATATAAGGATGAGACGACGAATATAATTACAATACTAAATAAGGATATCATACACATCCCCCCTTATGAGGAGATAAGGGATATACCCATGTCCATTTCTACCATAGGTAATAACTATGCAAATGGGGACTTAAATTCCTATCACCTTTTCCCCTATAGGCCCAATTTTCACATTATTATCACGTACATGCATTTTTGTTCGACATATATCTTACAACATAAGAAATATTTTAATCTCTTTTAGCCCCATTAATAGGGAGTCTTGGTTAAATAATTTGAATTACCGAGTCAATGGAGTATATAAAATATAGGTTCATACATATGAGTGAAAATATTGATGGGTATCCAAAACAAAAAGGATAGGCATTGAAAATCCCTGGGTAATTTAGATGACATAATAGATTTACCGAGTGATTTTTAGAAGGGTTTAATAATAAATAAAAGTTTTAACTCATTATTGGGTAATCAATATAGTAGTAAATGGAACTGTAAAAAAAATAGTACCTAAGAAATGAAATAAAAATTCATTTTACAACTAATATACTTGAATAATAAAGAAAATTATTAAATCACAGGATATGAGATGATGATTCTAATTTCTTGGTAAGACCTTCCTAAGAGCATGGGAACACCTCGAGGGATATTCAAAGTTGTTGACGGAGTCAGATATGTAGTGGGTAGGAGGGTGAGGAAATACACACTCAATGGGGTGTTTGTAAAATACAATGGGACTTTCGGTGGGTAATTATTTGAAATGATATGTGAATTGTTTATTAATTTATATACAATTTTTTTACTTCATGTAATAAAATAATCAAATCCAAAAACCTTCCAATAGTTTTTCCAAACATTTTACAAAATAGGAGGTGGTTTCAATATTTTATTAGTATAATAGCTGAACAGATTAAAATAATTTTTTTATGATTTGTTAATATTTCAGGTTCAAAATTATATGTTTTTAAAAACAAAAAATATAATATAGGGTTGGGTGGAATAATTATAATTATTTAAAATATTTAAAATAATATAAAAATATTAAATTTTAATTGGGGAATTTGGTTTTTTGTTATTGATTCATTTTTTAAGCCCCTTTCATACTATTAAAATGCCATAATGCACAGAATATATTTATATCTTATTTCGTTTCACCCAAAAAATTATTTATATTAAAAAAAATTTAAAAATAAATATTGAATAATTATTAAGTATTTAATCCAAAAATAATATTCATTTTACCAAATTATTTTTCTATATGTCATAATCTACACTTATATATAAAAATCATGTTATGATAGGGAATGCATGTTCTTATAACACTAATATCATTATGAACATTATTAAAATTAATTTGGACTAAATTAAATTATATTCTCATTTATATTTAACTAATAATTATTTAATGAGAATAGTTTTTGAAAATATAATAAATTTTATAATTCATAAAATTATTGTAATGATTGTTTTTATTCACTCTATATAATTCCCAAAAATTCAATTTTATTTTCCTCATATCGAAATCTAATTTATGTTAAAATCATTATTTAATCACATATATATGAATTCATAATAATAAATGTAGAAATATAATAATAACTTTTTTAAAATTTATTCATAATTACTTACCATTCGGGTCAAGACATATAACCCCTTATTACACTAATTTTCACCATAAGGGTAATGTTCGTGATGGTTCAAATTTCTTGGGGTGGTTTTGTGATCATTATTTTTATCATGATCTTGATATTTTAAATCATTTAAAATAAAAAGATTTTCATTGAGTTTTAATTAATTAATTTTGTTGTGGTCTTGGCTATTTCCAAATCCCACTAATTCCATCTCTATCAGAATCATGGATAAATGTGACTTATAGGGTATAATCTAGTTAGTCGAGGCCATCAGATCATCTATTTGTGTCAATTAGAATTTAACATAACCCTTAATATGTACTAATAATAATGGTCATTATGGAATGACAATATTACTGATGTTTTAATGCTTGAATTAATTTGAATATAAATATAAAAAATTTGTCCATATTTTACAATTTTAAAAATTTAAAAAATGAAATGTATTGAATGTGATTTATATAACAACATTTCAAAATAACACATTTATTCATTAAAATAAATAATTTCACTTATAAAATATTACTAAATTACCGAGAATATTCATCACCCATTTTTTATTACTTATTATGTTTATATGTTGTGATATATATATTTAATATTACTTTTTTTCTACATTAATGTGTAGATACTACGTTTAGGGGGATTGGTAAAATTGAATTAAATGAATTTTTCAAAAAAATTATTTAGTTTAATTCATTTTACCTTAATTTTCATCCAGATTTTGATTAAAAAACATTTTTCTATTACTCAAAATATATTAATACAAAGTAAATTATACTTATTCCTTTCAATATTTTAAAAGTAAGTTCACTGTTAACTATTATTGAGAATCGGTTGGTGTTAAACTAGATGAGAAAATTATGTTCCCCTATATTTTGTGATTTTAATTTCCAATTCTAATTGAAATAGTTATATACCTACTTGATTTAATAATTTCTGAAATGTAGTGGATTTATTTTCCTTTTCAAATTTAACTAACATGTTGAAATTTGAAATGGTTTAATTTCAGTTTTCTATATGAAGGAATATCCTTTTATAAAGTTTCTTTAAAAATATCAACCCCAATTAGAGACCACAAAGAATCTTAGTTAAATCTAAAAATAATATTTATTTTATGATTCATTCACAAATCCATATAAAAAATTAATGGGTTGATCTAATACAATTGATTTGATACATTAATTATCCCATTCAGGTAATTTTTTCAAAAATAAATCATTGTTTTTTTATAGTTGGACATTTTTTCATCATTTTAATTCTAAAATTCACCACTAATTGTTCAATTCAACACTACTTCATCACATTACACAGTTTACTTTTCACCCACCTGGACACTCATCTACCACATTTTAATATTATTATTCTGTTATATTGTTTTATTGGATTTGAAAACCTTAGATCATTGTGGATTGTCCATACACCACAATATATACAAGTTGGTAAGTTATTAAAATAAAAAATTTGGTCACCTCAATCGAAAAATATCAATTTCTTCATTTCATTTTTAGGGAAGGCTTGTTTGACCAGAATTACAAAAACAATTAAAAAATTGAACTGTAAAAAAAAATTAAATTTTTATTCTAAATCTTCTTGTTCATAATTATTGTGTACTGTCTTAAACAATATACATTATAGGTCATGTACAATATAGATTATTATAAATATTAATTTAAATAATTATTTCCTAATACTAAAAAACATTTTTTGTCCCTTAAAATGAAAAATAATGATGAAATGGATTACTTTGAAATTCAGAGTTGTCAAAACATTAATGAAAATAATAATCATCCATAATGGATAATAAAGGTGTGGATGAAAACTATAATCAAGGGTTTTAGTTTCAAGTTGTTTTTTAAATAAATAATGCATAAGTCATACTGGGAGGTATAAAAATTACTATATTAAATTAGCTAACAAATAAATTCAATGAACTTTTCACAGACTATTCAATTTGGAATAAAATTTAATTATCAGATATATCTTTAGAACCATGTAATTAATAACTATAAATGGTCTTAGTGATGATAAAAAAAAGGTTTACGTTGTTCTTGTATTGTTCAATTTTAATGGATGAGATATGGTTCTATATTAATGTTGATAAAATTTTTGACACTTTGTAATACATATGAAATACTTTCTGATGAAATTTAATTAAAATAATATATACACTGAGGTAAAGAATTAAATTATTTGATTTTTACATGATTGGTTTTATCTATTTTTGAATAACTATATTGATATTGATGTCTTATTAGAATGTATCTAAAACATGTACTAACTCCTTACATCCCTATGGATATTTTTTTGTAATTTTCATACCCATTACCACCATAACAACGTAGAAGAATTCTGTTGTAGTGATTTTTATGAAATTATTTTTGATTATATTAAGAAAATATTTGACACAATAGATCAAAATTTAAAACATAAATTTTATATGTAGATAACCGTCTAAAATGATGATAACCATCCTATGATTTTTTTTAGTTAAATAAAGTGCACATAGAGAGAACTACCAATATTATGTCATGTATGGGCATAATATATCTTGTTTTCCAATTTTACATTTTTATATAATGTCTAATAAATATTACATCATTATTAGTTATAACACAATAATATAGTCTAATTTTGAACCATTATCATATATTTACAATCAAGGATAAACTAATCACTAAATAATATATTACAAAGACAATGAATTCATTAGAATGGTTTCATGCTTTGGTCTCCCATAATTGAACAAATATATCATTTTGTAAACAGATATATAGTTTAATCATGAAATTATGAATGCTGGTTAATGGTTTAATGAGAAAAATGGTCAATGAAATTATATACATAAAAATATATAGATTCTATTTTCTATAAATTTGAATCTAAAAATGGATAACCTGATGGAGACCTAAAGACTAAGGATAAGGGAAACCTTCCAATACAATATAGAATATTCTATGTGAAAATTTGATGGTTGTTTCCATTATAATGGGATAGAAAACATAATGAAATGTTAGGATGTTTACGTAAAAATTGGATATTAAAATTTTAATATAATATAATGTTGAAAATCATGATAAACAATTATAGGAAAACAATGAAAAAACAATAAATTGAGCATAATGATGGAAATTTACTAGATAAAGAAAAAAATACAATTTAATTGTGAGGTGGTAGTTGAATGTATGAAAATATCTGTATTATAAGGGAAGAACTAAAATTAAAAATATTAAAAAATTATTACATTCTAATTCCCTTTCTTCATCATGATAAACAATATAATCATGAAAATGACTAATTAAAATTACAAGAAAAGCTTAAAACCCAAAACTAGAAAATTCACTTTTATAAATATTTATTTAAAATCCATTTTCATGTAAAATTTTATTAATATTTTGAATAATATAAGAATTTTTTATAAATAACTAAAATTAATATAATCTTTGAATTATGTATTATCGTTTAAATAAAGTTTCCACCACAAATGAAGGACCCTATTATCAATTTAATGCCTTATAAAACTGGGGATGGTGTTGTGATACCATTCTTGATTGAGTTGAGATATAATATTAATATTTTTCCATTATCCTAATTTGAGTTGTTTTCTTAGGGGATAAAATCATCTTCTATATCGTTTATCTTTTCAAACAGTTTAACATGTTGTTTTATTGGAAGGGTGGATGAGATATTAGTCAATGTTTGGAAACATATATTTTCCATTTATTTTTTATTGTTTTATATGAATTGTGAGAAGATGTAATCTATCTTATTGATTAAATCAATCCTCGTAATATATTAGATGATCAGGGATCCTCAAAAGGGTAAATTGACCCACCATGTTAGTGATGATCAAAATGAGTTTCATGTTTTTAGAAATCCACCCTTGAGTTGAGTTTTAAACATATTTATATACAAGAATAATTATTTAAGGGATGATATATGGAGGGATACCCATGATCCACATGATAAAATAATTTTTAACTCGGTTAATGAACACATTAGAGTCAGATATGTAGAAACTAAATCAACAGTATAACTTGAAATTATCGATAGGATGTGAATGATATATAGAAAACCCACTACAAATAACCAATAATTCCTTAATTTTAATACTAGTCTCTACATAGTGATTGTCACTTAAAATGTTGGCCAACACTCATGTACACCTATTTTTGATGACATTCCTCCCATATAACTAATATGGGGTCATTGTCTGAAATATTTCATTAAAACATATTTTATAATTATTATGAGATGTTTTCATCAAAGGTTGTGAGTTTTATTATCCCTAAATATAGCGAATGTTTTTGGATAGAAATTATTGAATCAAATTAACCATATATACAAATAAGAATCCATTCTAGTGTACTGTTTTCCTAATATGAATGATGGAGTGTATCATTATTCCAACTTATTTTCAAAATGGTCAAATAATTTGATTCATATGTGGACTTTGATAAATATAATTTGAGTACATAATTCATTTATTTCACATGTAATTTTTCTATATTTTCAAAATCTTAATATATTTTTATTTTTCGTTAAGATACTTTTATGCATGTTATAGCCAACTATGCACATATTTCAAAGTGATTATAACCATATATGTTTGGGGATGCAATGTAGATTATTTCTAATCAATTAATAAATTTACCAGGTGCACTATAATATTTATCGAGAGATGAAAAAACAGTCATGATATGTTTAATTGAATTGGATAGTGGAGTTCTTATTATTTTTTTGGGTGATTAATGGTAACCGTTCATAATTTATAGAGTTCAAAACACTTTTGGGAATATTATTGTTGATTTCATAGACAATTATAAGGATTCAACCAAGGTGAGAATAATCTATCCTAGTGTATATGGTTTTATTTTAAGGGTAAATCCAAAATGAAGGATATATTTTTATCATTTCATAAGGGACAAACTATCTCTTTCATATTTTTTTCCTTTAGTTTATCATTTAATAAAACTGTTCACATTTTGTTTATTATAAAATCCCTTTTTTACTAAATATTAAATCATAATTATCAGATCATTACATTTTCCACTCTGTTATCATTGTTTTATATGTTTTATTTTAAAACAATGGAAATGATGTAAATTTTTTTAATCTTTTAATAATCACATTGAAGACACAATATAAATATGCCCATAGTTCAAAATGACAATTACCTTTTGGTTGAGCATTAAGGTATAATATCAACTATCAGTTTAGTATTATACATTTATTTCTCATGGAATTTAAATTTTTAAATTTGTATTTATGCCACCAAAGTTTTTCTCTAATCATTTTTGTCTATAAAATAAATATTTTTATAGAAAGTATCTATGGTGGAGATAAATTGTTAATATTAATCAGACAAATTGTTATTGAATTTTATTTTATTTTTGGGTTCTACTCTTGTTTAATTATTTTTTATTCAAAATAAATATTTATAAGACTTTTATATTTGTATTATAATTATAAATTTATATGACTCATTACATTATAAATTCATTACAAAACATTCTATATGAAATATATTTATTATATATCCATGATTTTAATATAATATATAATATATTATTAATGTTAAATTTTAATTAGGTAGTGTTTATGTTGTCTCATCATATTGTTGGAATCTTATTATGACTCGTAAACTTGATTTTTGATCTCCTTACCACAAAAAATTAGAATGCCAACCAATAATTTTTGTCAATCATTATAAAAGAAAGATATATGAAACAATGTTAGGTTTTAAATGTGTAGATGGGTATTTTTTTTCTAAACTATATTATATTTTTTTTACATTATATATGCTTTAAATTTTTCAATATTTTAAAAATGTGACTATTTCTTATGATCTAATTAATAAATTTTAGTTGATAATATTTATTTCATATTTTGAGGAATTTTTTCTCATTAAATATGTTGATTTTTTCTATTTCTCTATGAATTAAATTTATTTGGTAATTTTTTTTCACTCATGAGAATAATTTTTTTGGATAGTTTATAATAATATTATTACAATAATAAATTAATTTGAATTTTTTTTATTGTATAACTTAAAAATATTTTCAACCATATGGGTTTGTTATAAACAAAATATCACCAGGAATTGTATACTTATGAAGCTAAGACAAATTGATGAGATAATTATTAAATCTTGATAATTATTACTGTAACATCCCAAGTAAGTAATGAATAATAGATAGTTTTATCTATGTCTATTAGTGAATTATATAGTGTTTTAGAGGCTTAAAATGAGAATAATTCCAATCATAAGCATGGAATACACTAATATTTTTAAAAGATTGTTTTACTGCCTTTTGATGGAAAACCATTTTTAAATCTATATTTTGACAATTTTATAAGCTATGTATGTCAAACTAAACTTATTCTTTATGATTGGGACATCAAAATTTACTTTGTGTGAATTTTTGGTATTTTTCCGATAAAGATCTTTTTTTAATAGTGAAAAATGTTGTATTTTAATTCAAAAACTCTTTTTAATCTAATTTATTTATATGATTAGATTATCTTTTGAATTGGTTTTTAAGTGAAATTAGAATATATTTTTACCATTTAATCCAATGGTGGTCATTGGAATAAATTTCACTTTGAAATTGGACTTAAACTAGTGTCAATCTTTTGATACTTATTGTTTCATAAAAACACGCGATTTGTCATGGCAGCGGAAATTAATTATTAAATTAATTAATGTAATGTATATGATTTGAATTTTGTAAAATAGACATCATTTTTGAATTCAGAATATCAAATATAGCTTAGGGTGATGTTTTGGTATTTTTCTGAAAAACATCAATTTTGATGAATAGTGAAACCACTAAGTGGTAGTTAAAGAAACTGATTTTTCGTTTAAATGAAACTTTGCCACTTCTGTGATTTGATTTTTAAAAATCCGACATACATGGTTGTCATTAAGAAGTAAAATGTGGTTCAATGAGATTAAAATAATTTTTTTGTGAATAGTAACTTTTATGTTTTTAATCGCGATTAGTGGTAATTAGTGTAGTTTAATGTAAAAATAATGTTTTAATAATATGAAATGACCTAGAAACATGTCCTACCCTTATTTGATGTGTCATGGACGACCAAGACAATCCATGTATCAACTTGGGGACCCCATGGAGCCACTTTGGTTGGGAAATGACATAAATAACTTTTTATTTAATGTTAAAGTAAAAATGACACAAACATAAGTTATTTAACTAAAACAATTTTTACATGGGGTTATACAAGTAAGATTCTTGATTATAAATAGTAATTGGAAATCTAGAAAGATTTCCTACATCATAGTATTTTTTTTATAATTTTTAGACTTTAAATAAATTAAATTATTTCGGACATCATGATGATGCAGGGATTACCTCATTAATAAAGGATTTAAATAAAATTAAATGATAATGTAAAATCTATGACCTACACATGTCCAAAACCTATTGGATGGGTGGATTTCGAACCATTATCACCTTAACCTCGAATTATATCAATTTGGGACCTTTTTAATCTGAAACTCATTTTAAAATAAAGTAACATTTCTTTACTTTGCAAGAGTGCCCCTCCTCTCCTCTTATAAATGGCCGCCACCTCTACATCCATACCCACATTTCCAAAGCCTTTGGCTCGGCCAACCCCTGCCCATATTGTCTCTACACATCCCTCTATTACTTCTTGAAGCCTTACTTTGGGCAGAAGACTTCCCAAGGAAGCTTTTGAGCTCAAATCAAAGGGAGTTACCCGATTTTAAGGTAATGTCTTCACTTGAGTCCTTTTGTTTTATTTTACTTCTACAACCCCCTAAACTCTTTTTATTCATTTATTTTGTAACAAATACAGTATCTTCAATATACTAGGATTTTTTTATAATAAGGATTCGAGCTACACTTACACACACCTACATCTAATGGTTAAAGAACATACTGTTTCCGTGGATGGTGAATTTCTGCCTCCCGAAACGATGATTGATCAAAATTCTTTTAACACCTTCAATGGTGGCCATTATGATGACACTATATTTATATAAGATATATAATATGTTTATTTTTCCTTAAGCTTCTGTATTTTTCATTTATGACATACCATTATAGTTTCCATTATGGGTAAACGCGATATCTTCATTTAAGGAAGTGCGGACTACCACCCCCTCAAAGTGATTTGATTCGTTAAATACCATATGTGGGATGTATAAAAGATGTATTTATGATATTATATATGATATTACACTGGAATTATAATATACCTTTATATCATTATGATTCCATTCTATAAAATACTAAATAGAAATGAAAGTAGCGTTCATGTGTACGTACGGCTTACCGTCTCCATGAACGGTGCATTACATTTCTTATCTCTAAATGGTTTATGTAATATTATAAATGCATGTATATACTGGATATATATAATATATATGATATATACATCATGATTATAATTCTAGATATAATGGATACACGAACAACTTGTAATTATAAAGGGTTTATTTTTGACTCAAGTACCAATGATCGTTAAAATGACCGTTATTAACATAAATAATTACATAGTGGTCATGACATGGAAATATGTGAGATAAAAGGAATAATAAACTTGAAAAAGGTTCTTAATCAAGTAGAAATTAACTCTTGTTTATTATTCAGGAGATTAAAGAACGACCAAGTAAAGTCGGACCCGAGATATGGGACTTCGTCTCAATATCCTTTCATTGAGGCATATTTTGTTTTATACACAACCTTCTTTTATACGGAGTATAAACCCCTTTGACATTTACGTATATTCAAAAGGAATGTTTTTTATACGAAGCATTTACTAAATGACAAAAGGGAATGTTTTTGTCGTACATATGCGGCGATAACGACTTCTCCACCATATGACCATTATTTTAGTTTCGGCTTCCTCTACAAGACATACCTTTTTTTAAAAAGAAAAATAAATACCATGTTTTACATTTCTTTTATTTTGGTATTGAAAATAGTTTTCATAACGTTTTTATATCAATGAGTTGTATTGATATCTTGTGATTGAAATGTGGAAATGTTATGTTTCCTTTATGCATGTTTTATGTGATACGATTATGTTGAGGTTCTTGGGCATTATTATGAAGATGGGTGGTTCCGTGATAAACTAAGGGCTAGTGAGCCCGATATAGCTCTCCAATTCATTGGGTAACGTGAAGGAGTGAAACGTTACGGTTTCTCTGAAGATATTTAGTGAATATACTGTGATGAGTATTCCAAACGTAACCAGGAGGGTTACTCCCTACGTAAGAATGTTATAAATGCCTCAAGTTACCTTTATGTCTTATGATTTCTATGATTTATTCATGATTTGATGAGGTATATTAAAGTTATTATGTTTTATGGTTAAATTATGATTTAATTCTTATGTATATATGAACATATATTTCCTTTCCATATTTTTATAACCCATACTGAGATTTTTATGCTCATCCCAAGTTTTTTTGAAATGTTTTTCACAGGTCAAGGGAATGGTACATGATGTGATGATAGTGTCAATGAAGTGTCAATAAAGAATCCATGTTTTATTTTAAATATGTTTCCGCTTATGGAAAAAATGAGTAGTATCTTTTATGTAACCACTTTGTTTAAATGTGGAATGTAATGCAAGTTTTATGTTCTAATTCTCTAAAACTCTAATCCTTAAAAGATCCTCAAGGTGTAATCTTTTAGTAAAACAAGATTAAGTAAGGTTTAAGGTTGGGGCCTTATAGTTGGTATCAAAGGCCGGTTTAGATAACTTTAGGAGTTAGAATTATATTAAATGATTATCCAAATATTTTTTTTGAAATGATATAGCATTTGAATATTACCATGTTGCTTCATCTAAGACATGTTTGTTCAGAATGGTTTTCCGCAGAGGAAACAGGGAAGCAGTGCTAGGATGGCATACAGGAGGAAATATCATTCTGAATCAGCATCCTAAGATGGTCGGAATTGGAACTGAACAGTTTGTTGTGGTAATGGTGCAGTTGAATCAAGGGATAAATGCTGGTGGTATCCATGCACGAGATCAGCCAGATCAACCGCATAGGAACATGTCAGTGGTGGAACATTTAATGAGTCAACATCCCCCATAATTTAGAGGATCATCTGACCCTATATTAGCTGAAGGGTGGATTAAAGCACTGGAGAAGATTTTCGATGTCATGGGGTGTTTAGACAATCAAAAGGTTATTCTTGCTATTTATCGATTGGAGGGTGAAGCAGATCAGTGGTGGTCGATGGTTAAAAATATCATGGACGCCGATGAGATTGATGCTCTTGACTGGGATGAATTCAAAGGTATGTTTCTTGAGATGTATTTTCCTAAGGTTGTTCTACATAGGAGGGAAAAGAAATTCATGGAATTGAGGCAAGAGGAAGACTCAGTGGCTGCCTATGAAGAAAGGTTCACTCGATTGGCAAGGTATGCTACAAATTTTATCCGAGACCATGATAGTAAAATCAATCATTTTTACTTGGGATTAAATCCAAAATATCGAAGGGAATTAGCTTCTCGTGAGTTTAAAAGTTATGAAATGCTTGTTTGATGTGCTGAGAATGTCGAAATAGAGTTTGCTGATGACCAAGTGTTCTATAAAAACCAGCATAAGAAGAAACCGAGGTGGCCGGAGAAAGGGAATAATTCTTCAAAAATGTCTGATGGTAAGAAAACTATGTTTTCAGTTTGTGATAAATGTAGGAAAAGGCATGCTGTGGAATGTCTTCTGAATTCTGTAAAGTGCTACCGATGTGGTAAGAAGGGACATAAGGCTCGTGATTGCACTAAAAACGATCAAGGTGATGGTAAGTCCAAATTTGATTTACAGTTAGTGAAATGTTTTAAGTGCAATGAGATGGGTCACAATGCAAACGAGTGTTTGAAAAAGAGCATGAGTGATGGGAAGCAGTTAGACTACAAGAAGAAAGGGGTGGTGAAATCCTTTGCAACTACTTCAGCAGATGACAGGCCATCAAATGAAGTTGTATCAGGTACTTTGTTTGTCTTTTCAGATTATGCCAGTGTGTTGTTTGATTCGGGGTCTACACATTCTTTCATCTCTGAAAACTTTTCTAGTAAAATGGGAATACCATCTCAAGAAATGACTCCTGAACTATTGGTAAAAACACCTGGGGGAAATGTTGAGGCTAAAAGAATTTATAAGAATCTTCTTATCCTTATCTGTGGAAAGAACCTACTTGAAAACCTTATTGTTCTACCTCTAGTAGAGTTTGATGTTATCCTGGGTATGGATTGGCTCTCTATTTACCATGATAAGATTGACTGTAGAGCTAAAGATGTTTCTTTTCAGAAAGATTTTTAGTTTGTGTACAAGAATGAACTCTTACTTTTGATAACATATCAAGAGGCCGAGAAACTTGTAAAAGATGGAAATGAATGTTACCTTGCACACATCGTTGAAAATAAAGGAACTGTTCAGATTAATGATGTTCCAGTGGTAAATGAGTATCCTGATGTTTTTCCTGATTAGTTGCCTGGAATAATACCAGATCAGGATGTTGAATTTACTGTTGACTTAGTACCTGATGCTAAGCCAATTTCAAAACCCCCTTATCGAATGGCTCAAATTGAACTTTTAGAGTTGAAGGAGCAATTCCAAGATTTATTAGAGAAAGGTTTCATTCAAACTATCACATCACCATGGGGTGATCTTGTTTTATTTTTTAAAAAGAAAGATGGTTCTATGATACTTTTCATCGATTATAGAGCGTTGAATAACATCACTGTTAAGAACAAATATCCTTTGCCTCATATCGATGATTTGTTTGATCAGCTCTAGGGAGATCAGTTTTTTTCAAAGATTGAGCTGAGATCGGGGTACCATTAGCTGAAGGTAATGGAAGAAGATGTTCTGAAGACTGTGTTTCATACAAGATATGGCCATTATGAATTTGTAGTAATGCCTTTTGGGCTAACCAATGAACCTGCTGTATTCATGGACTTAATGAATAGAATTTTCCACGAGTTCATCGGTAATTTTGTGGTGGTTTTCATTGATGATATTTTGGTGTTTTCTAAAAGTAAAGAGGAGCATGAAAGACATTTAAGGGTTATTTTGAAAACCTTAAAAGAAAAGAAATTGTATGGTAAATTCAGCAAGTGTGAGTTTTGGTTACAACAAATTTCTTTCCTTGGTCACATTGTTTCTAAAGATGGGATAACAGTTGATCCTGAAAAAACAAAGGTTGTTGAATAATGGCCAAGACCGACAAATGTAACAGAGATTAGTAGTTTCCTTGGTTTGACAGGATATTACCGAAGGTTTTTTAGAAATTTTTCATGGTTATCTAGTCCAATGACTAAGCTAACTCAGAAGGGTGTTAAGTTTATCTGGACAAAAGAATGTGATGATTTCTTTTAGGAACTGAAAAGAAAATTGGTGAATGCTCCAGTTTTGGCACTACATTCCAGGAATGGTGAGTTTGTTATATACAGTGATGCTTCATTGAAAGGACTTGGTTGTTTCCTAATTCAGAATGATCAGCTAATTTCTTATGCTTCACGACAGTTGAAACTCATGAGGTAAATTATCCTACACATGATTTGGAATTAGCTGCTATTGTTTTCGCTTTGAAATTTTAGAGACATCATTTGTATGGAGTAAAGTGTGAAATATATACCGATCACAAAAGTTTAAAGTATATATTCACTCAGAAAGAATTTAACATGGGACAGAGGAGAGGGCTAGAATTAATCAAGGATTATGATTGTACAATTCATTACCATCCAGGAAAAGCAAATAAAGTGGCCGATGATTTGAGTCGAAAAAGTAATTCTTCATTAACAATGTTGCATTTGGAACATGATCCTTTGGTTAAGGATTTGATGAAGTTTGGTATAGAAGTTGTCGGTGTAGGAAGTTCTTCTGTTTTGTTTTAGTTATTAGTGAGATCATCTCTATCAGACAGAATCAAGCAAGCACAGAAGCAAGACAGTGAGTTGCAGAAAAAGGTAGAGCTGGTTCAGAAGGGTAAGTTGCTTGAATTAAACATTGATAATGATTGTGTTTTGAGATTTGGGAAGAGATTGTGTGTGCCTTTTGATTCACAGTTGAAGAGAGAGTTGTTATGTGAAGCTCATAGTACTCCATTTTCAGTTCATCCTGGCAGTACTAAGATGTATATAGATCTATGGGAGTATTACTGGTGGGATGGAATGAAAAGAGATATTGTTGATTTTACTGTGAATTGATTGACTTGTCAACAGGTTAAAGCAAAGCAACAGTTACCAAAAGGGATGCTTCAGCCTTTACCAGTGCCAGAGTGGAAATGAGAGAATATATCCACGGACTTTGTTGTGGGATTAACGAAGACATCTCGAGGTAATAATGTAATCTGTGTTATTTTTGATCGCTTGACTAAATCTGCTCATTTCCTTGCAAAATGAGATACTTTCTCTCTAGATCAACTTTCCTGTTTGTATCTTAAAGAGATAGTCAGTTTACATGGAGTTCCTCTATCCATTGTATCTGACCGTGATCCCAGGTTCACTTCTAACTTTTGGAAATGCCTTCAGAAGTCGTTGGGTACTGAATTAAATTTTAGTACAACATTTCATCCTCAATCAGATGGGCAGTCAGAACGAACAATTCAGACATTGGAGGATATGCAATGTTATTTCTCTATGGATTATTAGGGAAGTTGGGACCAACATCTTTCTTTGTTTGAATTTTCATATAATAACAGATTTCATTTCAGTATATAGATGGCACCATTTCGGTTTCATGCATACATACGGCTTACCGTCTCCATGAATGGTGCTTTTCATTTCTTACCTCTAAATGATTATGTAATATTATAAATGCATGTATATACTGGATATATATGAAATATATGATATATACATCATGATTATAATTGTGGATATAATGGATTCATGAACAACTTTTAATTATAAAGGGTTTATTTTTTAATCAAGTACCAATGATCATTAAAACGACCGTTATTAACTTAAATAATTACATAGTGTTCATGACATGGAAATAAGTGATATAAAAAGAATAATGAACTTAAAAAAGATTCTTAAACAAGTAGAAATTAACTCAAGTTTATTATTCTGGAGATTAAAGAATAACCAAGTCATGTCGGACCCGAGGCATGGGACTTCATCACAATCTCCTTTCATTGAGGCATATTTTGTTTTATACACAACCTTCTTTTATACGTTGTATAAACCCATTTGACTTTTATGTTTATTCAAAAGGAATGTTTTCTATACGAAGCATTTACTAAATGACAAAATGGAATGTTTTTCTCGTATGTATGCGGCGACAATGGCTTCTCCACCGCCGTGACCATTATTTGAGTTTCGACTTCCTATACAAGCCATACCTTTTTTTTAAAAAAGAAAAATAAATACCATGTTTTACATTTCTTTTATTTTGGTATTGAAAATGGTTTTCATATTGTTTTTATATCAATGTGTTGTATTGATATCTTGTGATTGGAAGTTGTAAATGTTATGTTTCTTTTATGCATGTTTTATGTGATACGATTATGTTGAGGTTCTTGGGAATTATTATGAAGACGGGTGGTTTCGTGATAAACTAAAGGCGGGTGAGCCCGATATAGCTCTCCAATGTATTGGGTAACACGAAGGAGTGAAACTTTAAGGATTCTCCAAAGAGATTTAGGGAATATACTGTGATGGGTATTCCAAACGTAACCAAGAGGGTTACTCCCTACGTAAGAATGTTATGAATGCCTCAAGTTACCTTTATGTCTTATGATTTCTATGATTTATTCATGATTTTATGAGGTATGATAAAATTCTTATGTTTTATGGGTAAATTATGTTTTCATTATTATGTATTTATGAACTTATGTTTCCCTTCCATATTTTTATAACCCATACTGAGCTTTTTATGCTCATCCCAAGTTTTTTTGAAATTTTTTTCATAGGTCAAGGGAATGGTACATGATGTGATGATAGTGTCAATGAAGTGTCAACAAAGAATCCATGTTTTATTTTAAATATGTTTCCGCTGATGGAAAAAATGAGTACTATCTTTTATGTAACCACTTTGTTTAAATGTGGAATGTAATGCAAGTTTTATGTTCTAATTCTCTAAAACTTTAAACCTAAAAGATCCTCAAGGTGTAATCTTGTAGTAACTCAAGATTAAGTAAGGTTCAAGGCGGGGGCCTTATAATTACACTCACAAATCCATTCACATTTGATTAAATATTCTTCTATATTTATTTGATTGTGTTCAGTGAAATGAAATAATACATTTGGATGAAATGTTTAATGAAAATATAATTTAATTTAACACTTTTTAGAATATTAATTTTTAATATTTTTTATTAAAATAGGAATAATATTTTTTAAACTTTTTTTAATGGAAATTAAATTTACTACCATGGGGATTCTATAGAGAAAATTATTCTACAAACAAATTTTTTAGCACTTATCATTTTCATTTATTAGATTATTTTTAATTCAATAATATAATAAAATTGATTTATTGAAGAAAATAAATAGTTTATGGGATGGGTAATTTCAGATGGTATCAATTTTTTACATGTGTTATTGATAAATGTAATGACTTTGTGATGTTTCAATGAGTGATATATTCAGTACAGATCATTTATTTATTGATTTCCGTATTCTATTAATATATAAATTAGAACCGTAAATTTTTGATGTTAAATGATTAAAATTTATTTGATTTATTTTTCATGTATATTATGAATATAAAGATTAGTATTTTTTTATTTTTAATTATAGTATATTTTCATTCATATATAATTGTAATGAAATTGTTAAAATATTATTTATCTAAAGATCATTTCTTTTAAAATATATTTTTTTGTTGTTATGATTTTTCAATCCAAAATTATTATTCATGATCTATACATTTAATTTTATTTCTGGATAATTTTATCATTGAATATATTCAATTTTGTTTATATAGTTTCCAAACATAATTTATGATTCATTGTAGAGTTGTAACAGTGTATGTGTAATTGTGGAAATAACATATGTTTGAATAGAAATTTTCAAGGTGTGAATAAAAGATAGTATGGTTTCTTTATACAATATTGGTATTGAAAATAAAATTTATATAAGTGTAACCCAAATTTTCAATGACCCAAATATTGATAAGATAATAGATATATACTGGTATTGTGCCACTGAGCATCATGTAATGGACTTTCCTACTTATCTATAACTGTGTAATGGTTTAAAATCACTAATTCCAATATAGAACCAAAATATCAAATCTGGTCTTGAATAAGAATGAAAATCACGTATGATATAATGAATTCCACCATTACACATCATATTAAATAACTTTTTAAATTTAAATTTCAAATTAATGTTAACCACAAATGATTGTGATGTGGAATGCTCCCATAGTTGGTGAACCAATCACCAATTTCAAATAATGGTCAATCATTTTTCTGATAAACATCTTTTTATACAATTGAAATATGAAATAAAGGCAAACTATGGATGAAAAAAAATTTAATTTCACTCGTTTAACATTATCTAAATCATAATCGATCAGTCTTTATGTGATGCAATTGGACATCGATGATATGAGACCGGAAATTTGATCAAGGTTATTTTATAGTTTTTATAGATAATATGTGATCATTCAATAACACGATGATATAAAAACAAGTATATAAGACTATTTGAAGAACAAGATAATTTTTAAACCTTCAACATTAGGATCTATCAATAAATATTTTTTTGATGAAGGCTCTTGGTCATTGATCGTAATACATATCTGATGATAATGTTCTAGTTTTGAGCTATTAATTACCAACAAAAAATAAAATTTATAGAAGTATCATGTTTATTGACTAAATGATTTCTATATTACGGGATAGTTGGAGATTAATGGGCCTCATATCTCCTAAATGTTATGGCCATACTAGAGAATCATTGGAAAGATGTTCTGATTTGTGAATTTTCCAAGGGAATATGTTTATATCCCTTCATGTGAGTATATTTATTCCTTAGTGTAATTTCATTTTGTCAGTGGGTATTCATTAATTTTTATAATGGGTCAATGTTGGAACCATGTTAAATGAGTATTCATTGAAGGGATGTCGGATTTTTTTAAATATTTTAAATAATATTTTAGTCATTGATCTATGTTTTGATTATCATTTTTTGGTGTAAGGATGATATAGAGAAATTATATGAGTGGAAAAATAATTTTAATATCTTAGAAATTAATTTATATAAAATAATGTGAATAACTAAAATGAAATTGGGGATAATTTTTTATTCCATTATTTATGTGAGGGGATCCATTAAAATATGATTTGTGATGGGGGTACATTTTGAATATTAATAATAGATAGAAAATATAACTATATTCATGATTTTTAGAGCTGGAGAATGTTTCATATGGAAGAGAGTGTTCTGTTAGAGGGGTTTATCTCATGTGTTAGGAAGAATATGATCTACAATTAATTCTTCCATATCTAGAATAGTGATTCATCATGAATTAATATATGTGAGTATGATGATTTGGTTTCTTCACAATTTAATTGAGGATATATTTATTTATATACAGGGATCAAGATTAACACATTTATAGGGGTGATATAATGTAATGGGATGGTTGTAACGAACTGGTCCAATATTCCTTCCTTCATGACACATGACCTGATTTTCAACAAGCCCCAACGGGCATTCAAAATCCCCAATGGATGATGACTGGTGCATGGCCATTACTAAAATTCCTTTAGGAATTATTTCACCAAAATCATAGGTAAATGTCAGAAGAATACATAAATGAAATAATTATAATATCTAAATAATCAGTAAATAATGCAATACTAAAACAAGCTAAATAAATGTAATTTGTACATGTAAAAACAAGGAAAAATAATCTACCCATGATGAGACCCAAAATATATCCATCCAACTCTCCCCCACACCATACATAAAGAAAACGATGAATCCAATAAAGAACCTAGAAATATTTCGGCATGATATAATATCCAATCAGGTCACCAAAACTCATAGATATACATAATAGGTTTCTTAAGGATGCATCACATTTCTCGTTTGAAAATAAATCTATAAATTAACATTTACATACCAAAAATTTTATTGGAAAAAAGTAATAAAATCTATATACAACATCTAAAAAATTTTCCTTTTCATTCCAAAACAGAACACACACATTTCAAAGCCAATCTAATAGAACAAATATTTATCCAAACCACACACACCATTTTCATTTCTAAAAAAATCATTTGTTTTATTTAAATAAAAAATAATAACAATAAACCATTTTCCAAAAAAAAACCTAATATAATCACCCAATACCACATATCTACATGTTCCTAATTATCCAATCATGTCATTGAAATAGTGGGAATAAATATCAATTTGTACTTAATCAAAAAATGGGCATAAAATTCCTCATTACACTATATCAACGATGGAATAAAAATATACATAAAAAACATACATAGTTAAGAAGAAAACAAACCAATTGATATAGAATGAAATGCCTGGCCATCCCATACTATAGGTCTCAAGTCAGAAAACAATGATCAACTGCTAAAGGTATGAAATCGTAAATAAGAATAAATATTTTTCTATTGGAAAAAAATATTCACCTGAATCACTTTCTCTACTTGTCGATAGTTATTCATTTCATTCCATTACACTATGACCTATGTTGGTAAACTAATATGCATAAGAGATAATTCATGTTCACTATATCACTAGGGACAACAATTTACAATAATTATATACCGCTTAACATGGAGAATTCGTCTAGGTATTCTATCACACAAAGCATGGATCATTATTCCAGGTTGTCTCATCCAATACATCCATTACTGTCATAGATCCACAATTTGACTCTATATCCTTGATTTTCATGGGGTGGTGTTTAGGGAATCGGTCCAATATGCCCATGGGAGGATCTTTAATCCTTTATCCCACACCACCAAGCCATGTTCACATGTTTCATTAACACATTACAACATTTACCATTTCAAAACCATAGTAATACATTGACAAAAAATTTAAATTTCATAATTTTATCAAAACAAAAAAAAAGTATCAATCCCTAAACCATGAATGAATTACCATTTTCAAATCATCTCACATTATACCATTAATAGTATACCAAACACTCCATAAATAAATGCTAACAATTTGGAACAATTAACATAAATTTCATTTATAACCAATTTTATCCATTTAATTAAAATTACCATAATTACCTTAATAAAAACCAAGATTACATGTTAGACATAACAATCCTATTTCCAACCCTTTGTGTTCCACTAATTACAAACTAAACAACCTGAACCTAATTTTATGAACACGGAACATCCCATGGGAAGCCTCAATCCCAACCCTGACATCCTCAATGAATCAAACGAGGTCACGAGGGCTTCAACTGTAATTTAACAATTTTGAAAATAATTTCTCACAAAGGGAACCAAAAAGAACAACTTGAAGAGACCAATAACTGAAAAATTAAATCCTTAAAATCACTAATCACAATAACAAAAAAATCATGTTCTACTGATATGAGTGTTCAATAAGATACAATCACATCACATCGCAAGTGATAACCAGCCCATTTGTTATATTATATAAATTTATAAAATAAATTTCTTAATGGTCTAAAAATTCAACAAAATACAAATGTGAAGGCTAAACACTCGAAGAACAACCAAATAAATCAAGGGAACCCTATTTTCCCATTATAAAAAAACAAACCTTTAAATAATGAAATCCATTGATGAAAAATAGGGATCCCACATAAAATGCCATTTGGAATAAATTATAAGAATCATGTTAATAACACAATGAAAACCCTCATTGTAATTTTTATCAAACCCGGAGAATGTTTAAAACCCAATTGTGAAACATAGTTCCACTATATAATTCAATTCACCCTCTCTTTCCAAAGAAAATTCCCACCTAAGCATTAAAAAAATTACAAACCCACCTTCTACACACGAGTCTTATTCTATGAAAAACAAAACAAGACCCACAAACATAAATTTCCATAAAACCACTTTTTATGGATCCATCAAGACACCTTTACATGTGATGAACAATTCCCATATTACAAATATCAATTTGAAATAAATGAAAACCCCCCATTGTTAAATCATTTGAGGATAACACATCAGTGTAAAACTAAATTCCCATTAACATTCTATTTTCATTCAATGATGAATAAAATAGGTAAAAACCCATCACCCAACTTTAAAAACCTTCAAAAATCGCAAATTCATTTCCTGAAATGATTATCATAATTAAATATTCCAATTTTAATCATTAAACGTGGATTACACAAAACTATCCACTTATGCCAAGGTGAAGAATAATAAAATGGGTCAAAATCAAAACAAGGCTATCACATATATTAATTATTTAATAAAAATATAATAAAAAAGGAAAAATTATTATATAATTCCAAAAAAAATTAATTTCACAGTGAAACCTACCTCAAGAAGAAGAGGATCATGATGGAACACTTTGCCTCATGATACTTTCATTAGCAGCTACTCGAATCTGGTCTTCCCTACCTCTGAGCATATGCACCTTGTAATATAAATATGAACACCAAGATCATATGTACATATTTTTATGTATATGGATATGTGTAAGTGGATCTGGAAATAAATTCTTATATATAAATACACCAACTTCCACATACACCCATAAGAATTATATATATATGTCTGTATGTAAACCTAGAACCATATATATATTCACTATAACACCCAGAGATTTTATGAAAAATAATCTTTTAATTTCATTGATGTATTGTGTTGTACGCTACACCAAAATTATCTTGTTCTATATGTAACACCATATTAGATTATATTATACGAAATCACTATTCTTGGATTGTGTTGCACGTAAGAGAAACCTTCCTCAATAGCATGTGTTGTCCACAATTCTGAGTTTCACTAAAGAATGATATATTTTTATAATATTATTATGAACTAGATGTTATGAATAGTAGTAACTACATTTTGAATTTTATAACATTATTATTCATCATAAACATTTTCTAGAACAATGTATGAGAACAAAATAAATTTTTGGGTAAAATAATTATTTATCAAAAAATGCAGTTTTGCCACCTTTTGATGGTGCACCCACATTAAATCTTGTTTTGACATGTTTTTAAGTTAAATTTGACAAAATAAAATTTTATTTTGAATCAGGATATAAAAATTTACTTTGGATAAAGTTTTCATATTATTCTGATAACTTTCATATTTTAATGAATAGTAAAAACACGTTATATTTTAATTAAAAAAAACTTTTTTCATCGCAATAATTTATATATTTAAATTATTTTATTGAATGGTTTTAAAGTATAAATATAATATATTATTACCATTTAATATAATTTATGTCATTACCGTTAATTTTACATTGAATTCATAGGTAAAAATATTTCAATCTTTGGTAATGTTTTAACTTATAAAACTCGTTTTCTTAACAACGGGATTAATTTTAAATTAATTACTACAACTTATGAATTTTGAATTTTGATAAATTGATTCCATATTTGAATTCAGTGGGTCCATATTATGTTAATATGATAGTTTTAATTTTTTTATTATGAATAGTAATTACGATATGTTTTATTTACTGCAGTTAAATGTAAATCGGTTAATTAAGGGTAAAAATAAGATTATAAATTTACCCTAACACCTGCCAAAATTATATTGGATTACTAAAAGTCGACCCATATCACCTAAGGGTTGGAATAGATTAATTTTTTAACTTTTCACGACAAAAATAAATAGGTTACTATTAAAACCAAATAAAGCGACAACATGTCACTCTCCTAAATATTTTAAGTATAAGAATTTTAATTTATTGATAAACTTCATGAAAGTCGAACATGAATAGTCTATAGAAATTGAATAAAATTATCAACATAATGTGAATTTATTTATAATTTTTATGGATTAAATAATTATTATTAATGGTGACACAGTAGTGATGCAGAAGTTGTTTATTTAGTGAAAAATCAATAATATGGTTTTTATTAAACTAATAGTGACAATAAAAGGCACAAAAAACCTGACCAAAACGTTTTGGTCATGTACATGTAAATGATAATCATCCAATGGTCGAATATTTGACCATTTTGAGCCTTATAAAAGTTATTATGACCCTTATATTATTTTATTTTAAATGATGTCAAAGTCGTCACCTTCATACTTTAATAAATATAAAATTATAAAAGTTGGTTGTTTTAGAGGATAAATTAGACTAAAAGCATTATTATGAATTATATTATATTTATCTTCATCATAGTATCTTATTTTTAATTTTTATTCAACAAATTATTATATTAAATAATTATACAAAAATGTTGTATTAATTATTTTTTTAATAGAAATATTAAATAAATTATTTTAAAATTAATAAACTAAACATTATATGAACTAATTAATGTGATAAAATAATTTTCTAGATTAATATTACTTGTTATTAATCTATTAAATAGGTTTTTTAGAAAATAAATTCATTGTGGATTTTCATTAAATTCTATTAAATAAATTGTGTCAAAATTGACACTATTGATATTTTATATTATTATGTTGTTTAAAAATCAAATAAATATTTAAAAATTACAACTTAAAGTTTAAATTATCTAAAATTTAATAAAGTATCAAATTATGTATAATTAAAAGCACATGAGTATGTATTTATAACCATATAAAATTTATAACATCATTAAAACAAAAAAAATTAAATTCATTAAATAAGGATAAATCAAAATGATAAGGTTTAAAATTAAATCTAAACATGTCTAAATTTATATTGTTAATGAGATTACAACCCTATCTTATCTAATATCATAATTTGAGTAACATTGGATGTTTTTATGTGGGGTTTGGGATTATTATAAATTAATATTTTTAAGGTTCAAAAAAGTACCCCTATCCTCTCCTATAAAAGGGAACCTCCTCTCTCTCCTATTGACACCATTTTTATACTTCTTGCTTGTCCAAACCCTAAAAATTTATCTTCTACACTTACCTAGAAAAATTATGGAGGTTTTGTTCTTCTCAAAAGACCAACTCTAGTCCCATAAGTGGAATCATAAAGGATGTGCATCGAAGAAGAGGTAATCTCTTCTACCGATACATTCAAGTTTCTTTCTTCTTCAACGTCCTATTCTTTTGTTGTTTCATTGTAAAGTAATACAACCAGTATCAATAATATACTAATATGATATAATAAATATGAAACAACCCCATTCCACTTTATATCCATCCTACGGAAAATGAAATCATTGTGTGTGCGTATGTACATAATACCGTCTCCACGTCGTGGTGTAATTAGTTTTTCCACCACCACCCTACTTGGATGGGTATAATTGTCACGATCCTCCTTCACCAAAATGAGGGAAGGGTTGACATATTGTTTGTCCCTTCCTTATTTAAGTTGAAGGAGATATAATGAACCCCGAAACCAACCTTCAATAGGTCCCGGAGTGGCGACCAGCGCCAAGGGTATAGAATCACACACTAAATAGAAGGCATTACCCTTTTTCATTTAATGGGATCAGGAGATAAGATAGTAAATCCCAACAACACCAAAAATGAATGAAAAAATAAATTCAAAAGTAAAACATTCCCACATGCATGTTCAAATGTAAGGGATACGTGATACAAGAACTCCAAAGATAAAGTACCAATGAGAGAAAAAAGACAACAATAGCTGTCCCGAAGGTCCAAGATAGTATCGTCCAGCACGATCCCTGAAGTCCTCCTGGAAACCTGAAAATAGTTTTATATACTTAGGGTGAGCATACAAGTATACTCACTAGGAAATTCCTATAGCTCTCGTGCACAAGTGGGGAGGTATACTAATGCCCTGTGAGAAAAGAGATGACCAAAACATCTTGAAAATTAATCAATCCACCCAAGCCTCACCAAGTCACACTCCCAAAATAACACATGTATAGTAAAGTATAGTAATAGCACATCAATATCTGGGTACCCTGTGCCACTTTCCCACTGGTTATTTAGATATCCTACGCATCAAGCCAATCCTGCCATTCTCACCGCAGTCCCCCTGCCGATCCCCGCCCGCACAAACTTGGGCCATAACCTCACCGCAGTCCCACTACCAAACCCTGCCTACAAACACCTGGGCCATAACCACCACACATAAACACACACACAAACACCTGGGTCAGAACAATAACTGTCACGCCTGAAGACACCTGGGCCTCATCCCGAAGACAGTTGGGAAATAACCTTCCCGCAAACACCTGGGCCAACAACCACAACTACACCGCCCAAAGATTCTAGAGCTAATAATGGACTTTATGCCATCACAGCATGCCTGAAGGTACTTGGGCTATCCGGGAAAGAGAGCGGAAAGGAGCTAATAACCAGCCACTTGTAGAACTGTTGGGAAAACACCCTTCCCCATGAAATGGGGGTGTTCGACACTATGTTCTCAACTTGGGTGGGGCACGAATAAAAAACACAAAAACTACATGTATATGTATAGGTAACAAGCACTCACCCAATCTAGGTTTTTCATCAGCCAGCCTAAAGAACACAATCAGCACCCATTCCCAAGTCAAAACTCATACCAAACTAAAACCATTGTCCCATATTTGTTTTCATGTTATGTAATAATATATAAATAAGTTTCTACACCTACTTGGGAAACTAGCAAACGAGTACAATCAAACATCAACATAAAAATTCACACCTGGTTCTCTTGTAATGTCACAACCACAAAAAGGGATATGTGAGATCCCTCAAATCACTGGAACCAATGAAAACCCCAAGATACTACCACATGTTCTGAAACCCCATGAGCCAGTGGTTTCTCAAAAACAGAGGATTCCACCCCAATTTGTGATATAATCAAGGTGACCACATGATCTCAAATTTCACAACCAGTGAAACCATAACAACAGGGGATCCCATCCCCACCCACATCTCCCAGAAATCAGCCCGTGAATGAAAAAAATCAAACCACTACCAACAACACAAAGAACGCCCATGCCAGTGTTTTCAGATTTAAAAGATTTAATGCACTCCATGATTCCAATTCCATTGTACCTTAACCAGGGTTATCACTGAAAAGGAGTTGATCATGGTGCTTCCAATTAATTTAGAAGAATATAAGTAATTAACAATTTTCCTTCACATAGTAGGATTCACAACCAAATTACAAGACATTTAAACATCGCAAAAGGTTTGGTTTTATTAGTGTGCAGAGAAAGACCACCAACGACCATGATTTTTAGTAGATGTAAGCCCGCACAAAATAGAAAACATTAATCAGGAAAGATAAAAACATAGAAGCAGTCACACCCTTCCTCTTCATTCTTAGAATCCATTTATTATCTTCATTAAGGTTTGGTTCATCCAATTCTATAAGAGAAATAGCATACCCACCCCGCAAGATACAGAGAAAGGAGAGACGAAGGTGAAACCCTACATGATTGATCAATGATCGAAGCTTCTCTTCACGTGCGAGTAATAGGGGATGCACGATTTTTAGGGGTGGGGCCTCGAGAACTCAAGCACGAGCTGACGAAACGATGGGAGGTTGATCGAGAAAAAGAACCACAGGGAGAACCATTTAGTTTACAAGGGCTGGGGACAGTTGTGATACTGAGATAAGAACGCTAAACAACGTAAGGATCAGGGTCGTGGGTTGACCACACGGCCCCACACATCATTAAAGGGTCCCTGTATTAGGGGTGGTTTAAAACGAAGAACACATGGTACCTCATCAAACGCTTAATTAAACTCCATTTATGATTAAATGACATTTATGGGCATTAATGGGCTTTAAAACATGCTAAGGGGTCAAAATAGAGTTTAAAACCCAATTTGGGAAAAAAAGGGTACTGGAAAACACATGGGGTAGGCAAGAGCCACCGGTAGCAAAGAGCAACCAGTGGTTGACAGCTACCAGTAGCCGAGCTACCAGTGGGCTGCAGCTGCCGGTAGACCAAGCTACCGGTAGTCCTGCTACCGGTAGGCTAAGGCTACCGGTAGGCATACCGTTAGGGGTGAAAACTTCACTGAGAAGCCTTGATAACTTTCCTAGACTACCCAGAACACCCAACATCTGATTTTTACAAAGTAATGGACCCCCAAAACTCGGGACATTACATTAGATACCTCTCAAACTATTCTCTCCCACAAGAATCAAAACATCCCAGAAGGAATGAGAGGGCCCGAACAACCACCTCGAAATATACCTCTCAAGAGTGGACCTCATTGTTAACTAAAAATGCCTCCCTCTCATGAACCAAGAAACATACCATGTCAAACTGCCTAGTAATGTGGGTTTGGGAGTCTCTTCCCCCATGTCATGATACTATCCTCTTTGGGAGGCACTGACTCACCCGCACGGGTTTAATCACATCCACCTTAATGCGTCTTGATTAGGGTTCGGGTCCTCCCCTCCCCATAGCCAAGAGTTTTCACACACATTCATAGGAAGGAAAACCACATATTTCATAGCCAACAAGGTAAAACACTCCACCACAAGTATAAATAGAATAGTACAAAACTCAAAACAGCTCATGGTACTGGGCACGCATCTGTGCTTCCCTCTCCAATGTACTCTCCTCAAGTTGACAATGTCTCCATAACACACGTACAAGCGAATGGTTCACCCACGAAGAACCTTCTCCTCACGATCCTCGATCATCCCTGGTCTTTCCACAAAGGTCACGTCATCCTCGATGTCTAGCTCTCCCCAGTCGAGGACGTGTGAATATTTGTTTAGATACCGACGGAGCTGGGACATATGAAATATGTCATGTATCCTCAGTAGCGGCGGTGGTAATGCTAGCTGATAAGCCAATTTTCCGACCCTCCACAAAACTTCGAAGGGTCCGATGAACCTAGGAGAAAGCTTACTCCCCTGGATGAACCTCTATTTTCCATACCGAGGGGAGACCTTCAAGAACACGTGGTCTCCAACCTCAAACTCCAAGGGCCTTCACTGGGAATCAGCATACAACATCTGTCGGTCCTAGGCTGCCTTCATCCTTTCCCATATAAGCTGGACCTTCTCTATCATGCTCTGCACCACCTCTGTCCCAAGGATGTCTGCCTCTCCGAATTCGGTCCAACACATAGGTTAGCACAATAGACTCCCATAAAAGGCTTCATATTGGGCCATACCAATGGTAGAGTGATAATTATTATTGTATGAAAACTCTACCAGAGGCAAGTGTCGCACCCATGATCCTCCTGAGTCCAGAACACATGCCCGCAACATATCCTCCATGGTCAGGATGGTGCGCTATGTCTATCCATCTATTTGGTGATCAAAAGTAGTGCTAAGAGGTAGTTGGGTGCCTAAAGCATGCTGAAATCCTCTCTAGAACCTGAGGTAAACCGTGCATCCCTATTCGAGACTATGGACCTCGGAACTCCATGAAGCTGCATCACCTCATCCACGTACCTTCGTGCCAAAGCATCCACTGCACTTGACTCCTTAATCTCCATAAAGTTATCCTATTTCCTCAACCAGTCCATTACTACCCAGATGGCATCGTATCCCCTTTGATCCTTGGTTAGTACCATGATGAAATCCATCGATATTTCCTCCCACTTCCACTCGGGGACATCTAGAGACTGCAGTAGGCCACCTGGAACACGGTGTTCAACCTTCACTTGCTGACACACTAGGCATTTGGCTACAAACTCTACCACTGCTCCCTTGACTCCAGGACACCAGAACTATCTCTTTAAACACTGGTACTACATGGAAAATCATGGGTGTACCGCTAGGGGTGAGTTGTGGAACTCACTAAGAACCTTGTCACACATCACCTCTTGAACAAACAGATTTCCTCGAAAAAGTATATGGTTCTAACCATCCTCCATCCATCCCTCAAGAGCATTACTCTGGTCAACTTGGTCACGCAACACTTCGCACTCAGGGTCTCCCCACTGAGACTCCTCCACTTGCTAAAACAGAGAAGACTGCACTGTCTTATAATACAGGAAACCTCTACCACTATCCATCCTGGCATCTAGGTGCAAGGAATCCACTCCTCCATTTCCTTCATGGAATCTTCCGACTCTCGGACCGCTTCCTTATGTGACCTCCTACTCAAAGCATCTACCACTACATTCCCCTTCCCTGATGTGTAGGAAATCTTGTAGTTGTAATCATGGAGGAACACCATCCACCTTCACTGCCGCAAGTTTAGGTCCCACTGGGAGAAGATATACCTCGTGCTTTTATGATCCGTGAAGACCAAAAAGCATTCTCCGTTGAGTTAATGTCACCATAACTTTAGCGTAAAAACAACCATTGCCAGCTCCAGGTCATGGGTGGAATAATTATGCTCATAAGTGCGTAACTTCTTAGACCCATAATAGATCACTCTTTTTTGCTGCATCAACACACATCCGAGTCCTTGACCTGAAGCATCACAGAACACCTCATACGCCGCCCCTTCTTTTGGTAGTCTCAGCACTAGGGCACTAACCAACTTCTCCTTCAGATAGCTGAAGGCTGTCTCACACTGCTCACTCCACATGAAAACCTGGTATTTCTTTGTTAAGGTTGTAAATGGGGCTACAACTGAGGAGAAATTTGGTACGAAACTCCGATAGTAACCCGCCAATAGGTGGAAACTACAAAGCTCTACCACATTCTTAGGTGCTTCCCATGAAACAACTGCCTCAACCTTTGATGGGTCCACCACTACCCCCTACTCGGACACAACGTGCACAAGTAAGTGCACTTCTCACATCCAGAACTTGCATTTTGAAAACTTCCCATAGAGCTGGTGCTGTCGGAGGACCTCCAAAACTGTCCTCAGGTGCTCTGCATGGTCCTCCTATGATCTTTAATAGATCAGGATATCATCGATGAACACAACTACGAACCGATCCAGGTACTCCCGGAAGATGGAGTTCATAAGCCCCATGAACATAGCTGGGGAATTCATAACACCTAAGGGCATGACTACAAACTCTAAGTGTCTATATCTGCACCTGAAGGTCGCCTTCAGGATGTCCCCCTCTTTCACCCTCAAATGGTGATACACAAACCAGAGGTCGATCTTCGAGAATCATCCTGTCGCTTTCAGCTGGTCAAAAAGATCGTCTATCCTCAGAAGAGGGTAGCGATTCTTGATCGGTACCTTATTCAGCCTCTTGTAGTATATGCACAAGCTAAGACCACCATCTTCCTTATTTGCGAACAAGACTAGAGCACCCCATGGTGATGCACTTGGTGGAACATAACCCCTCTTCATCAGATCATCAATCTGTATCCGCTACACCCGTAGCTCTGAAGGTTCCATCCAGTAAGGAGCCATAAAAATCGGACGAGCACCAGGCTGCAAGTCTATCCCAAACTCGATATCACGTCAAGGGGGTAGAGTCGTTACCTCCTCGGTAAAGACGTCCATAAACTCACTGACGATTCCTGGAACCTCTACCATCTCAGCATCTACTGACTCTACTGACAGATCCACTAACAAGGAGAGGAGGGGTTCCTCTCACTTGCTCTCATTCCGACTGCTCCGCTCGCCAGTGAAAGTAACACGCCAGCCGCCCTAGTCTGAGAACACAACCCTTCCTCGGATGGAGTCGATGATGGAATACACAGAGAACAACAAGTCAGTTCCTAGGATGACATCGTATGACTGTATCTGTAGTAGTAGTAAATCCCTGACCGACTGATGTGGCCCTATCATCAGTCTGCATCCTCGACAAACATATAACAAGTCGGCCTGACCTTCCACTGGTGTGCTTAGCACTAGGGGAACTAGAAGTCTCTCGGCATCTAGGCCCAGTGAATGGGCTAGACTAGGTGCAAAAAATGAGTGCGAAGCTCTGGTATTCAACAAGGAATAAGCAAGGGTACTAAACAAACTGATCGTATATCAGACAACAGAGAGTACCACTGGTACTACTGCCTCCGTGGCGTGCAACTATCCACGCTCAGCTCCTCTGTACCTCTGCTGTCAGCCGCCTCACCGACCATTCCCTGGTCGGGGTCCCTGAGGATTAGAGGTCGGCCTCCCCTTGAAATGTCTGCCCTTAGAGGAGTCGCAGCTCGCTACCCCTCCTGATGCTGCTTGAAGGGCCTAGATAGAAGCTGCTGCTGAGGCGGGTGTTGAGCCTTTCCACCACTATCGTACTGAACTCGGTCCTGGAACTGATTCCGTAGATATCCATGGCTCCCACAGATGAAGCACCTCGGTCCTGGGCCTGAAGGGAAAGGGCGAGGACTGGGGGACCGGAATATGAAATGTTGTGGCCTACTCCCTGCTGGTCTGAACCGAGAAGGTCCAGATGATGGTTGTCTGGTGCTGACAGCCTTCCCCTTCGATGATCCCAACTTGATCCCCTCTCGTGTCACACCTCCTAGAGCATGCATCCTTTCCACCACTTCAGCCTTCTTCTAGACATCCATGTATGTCGGCAGGGTGAAGTGGGTAACAGCGTACTGGATGGAGGGTCGGAGCACCTCCTCTAAATGTCTCGCCTGAGTCTTCTCATCTGGAAAGAGGTCCGGGGGAAAGTGGAGGAGGTCCTTGAACTTGATCCTCAGCTCCCTTACTGACATACTCCCCTGCTGGAGGGAGAGTAGCTCTTACCTCTTCTCTGCCTTCATCGTAGAAGAGAGGAATTCCACCCAGAACTCCATCTCCAAATCTTCCCATGCCACCTCAGCCTCTCTCCTCTACCCCAGGTAGAGTGTCCACCACAGATACGATGCTCCCCGCATCTTGATGATGGCCAGAAGATCCCAATACTCATGCGGAGCCCGAATCAGGCCAAAAGCTATCACCAGCTCTTCTAGTCATCTTTCCATCTTCATGTCAGAGGTGTAGCCCTCATACTTCTTGAGGGTCTGTCGTTGGAAGTCTCGATGTGTCTTCTGCCACTGGTCCTCCTCCTCCTCTCGATCAGCTCTCTTCCAATCGGCCAAGTCAACCTCTGGGGACTCGATCGCCTGTATAACTCATAGTCGTCTCCCGAGTGCAAATAGCTAGAAGGTAAACAAGGAATTCCTAATCCAATGTAGTGAATAATATTTGTTCTTAAAACTTCTTAACTTTTTATTTATTTCAAATTTCCAAAACACCCCATAAACATGATAACACAAGTCACTATGATTCATGTAACTTTCCTAGGGTGTCTACCCAGTAATCAATGTGGCCACACATGATCTTTTGGTAGGTCCAGAGTCCTTGAATTAGATCACGGGGGGCCTTAAAATCCCATTTCTTAGCCGGTCTTCCCTGGCCTAATTCATGAACCAAGATTACCTAACATTGTTTCCCTACCATCCCATGCAATCCTTACTGTGCATAACTCCAGACTCCATCCTATCTCTCAAACCTCCAGCCTCTGATACCATTCTGTCATGACCTGCTATCACCAAAAGGATGGAAGGGTCAGAAGATTGTCAGAACCTTCCCTCTATATGTTTAAGGAGAGATAATGACCAATGAAACCCACCTTCAATAGGTCCTGGAGTGGCGACCATCTCCAAGGGTATAGAGTCACACACTAAATGGAAGGCATTACACTTTTTCATTTAATAGGATCGAGAGATAAGATAGTAAATCCCAACAACACCAAAACTGAATGAAAAGTAAAGCCAAAAGTAAACCATTACCACATTCAAGTTCAAATGTAAAGGCTACATGATATAAGAAATCCAAAGATAACATACCAGATAATGAAAAATAACAACAGCAGCTTTCCCAAAGGTTCAAACTAGTACAGTCCAGCATGATCCCTGAAGACCTCCTGGAAACTTGAAAACAGTTTTATATAGATAGGGTTAGCATACAAGTATACTAAGTAGGAAAAACCTAAAGCTCTCATGCACAAGTGGGGATGCATACTATTGCCCTCTGAGAAAAGAGATGACCAAAACATCTAGCAAGGTAAACTATCCACCCAAGCCTCACCAAGGAACACTCCCCAAATAACGCAAGAAAAGTAAAGAACAGTAATTGCGCATCAATATTTAGGTACCTCGTGCCTCTTTTCCACTGGTTATTTAGACATCCTAAGCATCGAACCAATCCCGCCATTCTCGCTGTAGTCCCACTACCGATCCCCTCCCGCACAAACCTGGGTCATAACCTCACCGTTGGCCCACATCCAAACCCTGCCCGCAAACACCTGGGCCATAAACACCACACGTAACCACACCCACAAACACTCAGGTCAGAACAACAACTGCCATGCCTGAAGACACCTGGGCCCCATCTCAAAGACACTTGGAAAACAACCTGCCCGCAAACACCTGGGCCAACCACCACAACTACCCCACCCGAAGATTCTGGGGCTAATAATGGATATTAGGCCATCACAGCCTGCCCGAAGGTACTTGGGCTATCCGGTAAAGGAAGCAGAAAAGAGCTAATAACTAGCCACTAGTAGAAGTGTTGGGAAAAACACCCTCCCCCATGAAATGGTGGTGTTTGGAACTAAGTGCTCAACATGGGTGGGGCACGAATAAGAAACACAAAAACTACAAGTATATGTATAGGTAACAAGCACTCACCCAATCTAGTTTTTTCATCAGCCAGCATATAGAACACAATCAGCACCCATGCCCAAGTTACAACTCATACCAAACCAAAACCATTTTTCCATCTTCATTTTCATGTTATGTAATAATATTCAAATATCTTTCTACACCTACTTGGGGAACTAGAAAGCGAGTACAGTTGAACATCAACTTAAAATTTTACACCCAGTTCCCTTGTAATGTCACAACCACAAAAAGGGATATGTGAGATCCCTCAATGCACTGGAACCAAGGAAAACCCCAAGATACTACCCCATGTTCTGAAACCCCATGAGCCAACGGTTTCTCAACAACAGAGGATTCCAACACAATTTGTGATATAATCAAGGTGACTGCACGACCTCAAATTTTACAACCAGTGAAACCATAACAACAGGGGATCCCATCCCAACCCACATCACCCTGCAATCAGACCATGAAAGAAAAACAATCAAACCCCTTCCACCAACACAAAGTGGGCCCATGCCGGTGTTTTCGTATTTAAAAGATTTAATACACTCCATGATTTCAATTCCGTTGTACCTGAACCAGGGTTATCATTGAAAAGGAGTTGATCATGGTGCTTCCAATTAATTTAGCTGAATATAAGTAATTAACCAATTTCCATTACACAGTAGGTTTCACAACCAAATTACAAGCCATTTAAACATCGCAAGGGGTAAGGTTTCATTAGTGCGCAGAGAAAGACCACGTACGACCATGTTTTTCAGTAGGCGTAAGCCCGCACAAAATAGAAATCATTAATCATGAAAGAGAAAAACAGTGCAGCGGGCACAACCTTCCCCTTCATTCTTAGAATCCATTTATTATTTTCATTAAGGTTTGGTTCATCCAATTCTACAGAAGCAAAAGCATACCCACCCCATAAGATACATAGAAAGGAGAGACGAAGGTGAAACCCTACCTGATTGATCGACGATTGAAGCTTCTCTTCACGTGCGAGTAACATGGGATGTGCGATTTGCAGGGGTGGGTCCTCGATAACTCAAGCAAGAGTTGACGAAATGATGGGAGGTTGATCGAGAAAAAGAAACCCAGGGATAACCATTTAGTTTATAAGGGCCGAGGACGATTGAGATACTGAGATAAGAATGCTAAACCTTGTAAGGAGCGAGGTCTTGGGTTGACCACGTGGCCCCACACATCATTAAAGTGTCCCCGCTTTAGGGGCGGTTTAAAATGACACACACAGGGAACCTCATCAAACGACTAATTAAACTCCATTTATGATTAAATGCCATTTACGGGTGTTACTCGGCTTTAAAACAAGATAAGGGGTCAAAATATGGTTTAAAACCCAATTTCCGCAAAAAAGGGAACTGGAAAACCCATGGGGTAGGAAAGAGCCACAGGTAGGCCTGCTACCAGTAGGCTAAGGCTATCGGTAGGCCTACCGTTAGGGGTCAAAACTTCACCGAGAAGCCTTGATAACGTTCCCAAACTACCCAAAACACCCAACATCAGATTTTTACAAAGTAATGGACCCCCAAAAACCAGGGCCATTACAATAAAGGATTAAAGATAAACTATATATGGTTATAATTACATCATACAGATTAAGTGATATTATATAATTCACTCCAATTCTATTCAATAATTATGGGCATGATATCATCGCTCGTGCGTACGTACAGACAACCGTCTCAACGAACATGATGAGATTCATTTTCCATGATTAACCATTCAAGTATGATTATAAAGTATATATATAATAAATAATCACGAAATATATTACATAATAATGATACTTGATTTAAGTAAATATATGTTTCATTTAATTAATTCCATTCAATTCAATAAGGAAACGAAAACAGCGTTCATGCGTACGTATGACCTACCATCTCCATGAACGGTGTATTTCATTCCATTTATCGATCTATCATATATATTTATATACTGAATATATATTATATATAAATAATTTTTTAAATTATAGAATTTAGTGAATCAAGATATGAGAAATAATATCAACAACAACAAATTGAAACATGTATGATAAATGAAACGATTTTACCTGAAACACTACTTTAACAAGGAATTTAAAAATAAACGGGTAATATAAAGTCATAAGTGAATCATATATGATATCATAACAATGAATATTATTCATTAATAATTAAATGACATTATTCAAAAAATTATATATGAGGTTCAGATACAAACAAAACATATCAAACATAAGATAAGGGATTACTTTTCCAATCTCATTTTTATCCGAGATTGTTTATTCGTATGTATTTATTGGGGTTATATTTATCAACCACGTCCCTATTTTATATAAATGGTTTCATGTATATATAAAGTCTATTTTACCCATTTTTGACTTTTAATACATGGTATATAAGGAATCTTTCTGTTTTTTACCATACGAGGTACTTTTTGACTTTTTCGGCAAAAGTACGAGAAGAATGTTTTTTTAACTTATACGACATGATTGGATTTTTACAGTTTCATAACTCCTAATTTTCATGAATATTACTCTACAAAATTTCATGAATATTTTCAACAAAATCTTTTTCTTTTAAAATTGTAGGGATTTTTTTGAAAAGAAAATGGTTTTGAAGAAGAATGTATATTTTCGTCCAGAATTCATTTCAAGTGTCTTATCAAAACCATTTTCCATCCAAGATGACATTATATAATATGTGTACATTTCAAGTATAATGTCTCTATGATTTACATGGTTCCACTTTTCTTATGATGAAATGATATGCATTTGTTTTATATGTATTATGGTATGATGGGATGATGTTTATGAAACCCATTTAATTCTTTGGGTTATGATGAAAGATTTATGTTTATGTTGTGGCACATGTAAAAATGATTTCAATATGAGATGGGTGGGACCTATATCTTCCTCCAATGGATTGGGTAATGATTTATATCTCATGATATAGACATGGAAGAAATGGAATGTTAATCCAGTTCAGTCATACAGGACTGTAAGGAGGAGTGAACTCGATTCAGTAAGGGACTTTGTCCACTAAGATGGTCTTGGAAGCAATTCCTTGGCTACTATGGAAATCATATCAAGTGAATAATGGTTTTCCAAAATTAAATGTTTTATTACCATGATATTTTATCATGATTGATGTTCCATTATGATCTATGCCTTACGTACTTCCATGTTTTATTTCATTTCTTAAGATTTTGATGTTTAAACATTATGTTCATGTTTTTAAGTTCAAATTTATATGGTTTATTTTATTTTCTCCATGCTTACCATTACTGAGAATTTGAGCTCACCCTTTATATGTTTTCTTTTCCCAAGGATATAAAGAAAGGTTTTAGGTAAGAAAACAAAAGGGGAAGATCATTATGGGAGATGGTGAAGATATTTCACCATGATTAGAAGATTAGGTTCCGAGTTTCCAAAGGAATTAAACTATTACGGTCCATGTGTGATGGTTTTTGTTATGTATTAATTATTCCAAAAAAGTAATGTAATGTCCATGTACGTCATGATTTGGGTCTCTACAGTTGGTATCAGAGGAAATGTTTAGTTATCCTTTGGAAACTAGGATGCGAAAACTTTTGTGAGATCCCAAGAAGATATTTTGAAGGTATGTCTAGTGATGTCCCTATGGTTAAGTATAAGTATACGATATAGTCCTAGAATTATAGTAATGATCTTAGAATTTATCCTAAGATGTTAGATATTTAAGATACTTCCACTTGATTATGATTTTTTCCTCAAACACTCTTCTTTTTCGGTTTTAGAAAATGGATGGAAACAGAAAGATTCATGATAATGGAGGATATGATGGAAAATGGAATGATATTATTCATGAGCAACCAAACAAAATTGGATCTAGAAGTCCACATATCATTATTATGCCTAATCAGAAATCTCTTAATATGATCAATGATCTCAACTTTGGTAATTTTCCCGACTCCGCTAATAAGAGAAATATTAATTTTCATGATGATCATAGAGGAAAGACTGTTCAATTTCACTCATGTAAATCATGTGGGAAGAGGCATCAAGGAGAATGTTTCAAAAAACTAGAAGATGATTTGGGTGTGGAAAAGAAGGACACAAATCTAGTAAGTTCAAAGGAAATGGTTCTGTTAACACCATCAACATGGATAATCATATTGCTACGACATCAACAATGATTAAATGTTTTAAATGTGGAATGTATAGGCATTATGCAAACCAATTCCCTAAGGGAAAATCTATTGAAGAGATTCCGCATGGTCGTGTGAGCATAATTTATGTGGATGATGATGATATGACTTCAAATGATATATGAGATGAATGAAATGATGAATCTCAATTAGTTTTTTAAAAAGATAGTGGAATGATTGCTTGTTTATCAATAATAATGTATAAGGATTGTTACACAGTTCTTTTTCCTAAATTATTTGAATGTATATGTTGAATGGTACCAGTAACCATGAAAAGTGATTGAAATATTTTTGGAAAGAGGAAGATATGTGCATAATGAAGGGATAAGGAGAAAATGAAATGTTTGATACTATTAATGAGCTCATGACTGATATACGGAAAAATTTATCTCATGGTTTGAGTATAAATGTTTTTTGGGATTTTGGTATGTGGACGGAGATAACTTTTGATTGCATTCATGTTTACACTAATTTTCAATGGGTATTCATTATTTAAGAGAATATATGATTAAGGCATTCACATGTTTGGAATGTGTCCAACAATATATATCTTTTGATATATGAGAGATAAATGATGGTATTCACATCCTTGGTAGATGAACTTTCTAGTAATCATTTTCTTTATACTATGAGCTTTGACCTAAGTATTTTGGATAAGCCTAAAGATTGTAATGAATTAAGTTAGACATAAGATAGTATTATTTAAGGATAAATTTATTTTTATATTATTGTAGGAATGTTATAATTATTTAGTTTTAGAAATAGAGACAACCTGCAGGATGGGCTAGAACCAGTCACGTCAGACAGGGATGTGGGAATCAAACCCACAACCGTAGAGGGACATGCCTTTATCGCATACCACTGGCCTACAAGAAGTCCCTGATTAGTATAAATTAGTTTTAATTTATTAAGTGTTATGATATATGAAGTATAAGTCCATTTTAGGAACCATATACAATTAAACTCAATATAGATGGACTTTTGTATATTTAATAACTTTTTGTAACTTTTTTTGAGACAGATAAAATGACCCAACATTCTATCGCATGATCCAATAACACTTCTCGAATGAAAAATTCAACTTCACTTATTTAAGAGATGATGTGGAAATTGTTCAAGGCATGAACAATGGTGACATTGTACCTAGATCAAGTAAGTATATCTTTTAATTCAACAATTTTTCAACAGTTGGGAAATGATCTTGAAAACTAAAAATGTTTTCCTAGAACCCTCATACCCGATGAATCAGATAGTACCTTAGATCATCACAAATTTATGTCTTTTTGATTGTTTTCTTTTACATAGCCATTTTCTCTACCACTCTCCATTATAACTTGATAGTTTGATTTCTCTTCCATATCCATATTTTCACCGATGTTCTCCTATTTAGAAACCCAGTGATTAGTTAATTTGAGTAAACATTACATTTCATAATTTAGTTTTTAAATTTATGTTTTGGTATTCCATTTTCGATGTGGGTTTCTATTAAAGAAACTTTCAAGTAGTAAACCATTTATAACCCCGATGAATTTCGAGGGCGAAATTCATTTGATGGGGGTAGAATATAAAACCTCGAGATTTTATGAAAAATATATTTTTAATTTCATTGATGTCTTGTGTTTTATTCTACACCAAAATTATCTTGTGTTATACGCAATACTGTGTTATCATATATTATATGCAAAAACAATTCATGGATTGTGTTGCACGCAAGAGCAACCTTCCTCAATAGTGTGTGTTGTACGCATTATTGAGTTTCACTAAAGAATGATATATTGTTATAATATTATTATGAACTAGCCGTTATGAATAGTAATAACTAAATTTTGAATTTTATAACATTATTATTCACCTTACACATTTTCTAGAACATGGTATGAGAACAATATAATTTTTTTGGGTAAAATAAGTATTTTTCAAAAAAATGAAGTTTTGGCGCTTTTTGATGCCACAAACACATTAAATATAGTTTTTGACATGATTATAAGATAAATTTGAACAAATGGTATTCTTCTTTGGAATCAGGATATAAACATTTACTTTGGATAAATTTTTCATATTATTCTGATAACTTTCATATTTTAATGAATATTAGAACACGTTAATTTTAATTAAGGGAAACTTTTTTCATTGCAATAATTTATATGGTTAAATTATAATATTGAATGGTTTTAAAGTATAAATATAATATATTTATACTATTTAATATAATTTAGGTCATTACCATTAATTTTACATTGAATTCACAGGTAAAAACATTTCAATATTTTCCAATGTTTTAACTTTTAAAACCCATTTTCTTAACAACAGGATTAATTTTAAATTAATTAATGCAGCTTCTGTGTTTTGAATTTTGAAAAATTGATTCCATATTTAAATTCAGTGGGTCCAAATTATGATAATATGTTACATTTTTTTTTTGATATTATGAATAGTAATTGCGGTAACTTTTATTTACTACAGTTAAAGGTAAATCAGGTAATATAGGGTTAAAATATCATTATAAAATTACCCTAACACATGCAAAAATTCTATTGGATGACTAAAAGTTGACCCATATCACATAAGTGTCGGAATAGATTCATTTTATGAACTTTTGAAAATGAAAATAATTTAATTATTATTACAACCAAAGAAAGCGACAACATGTCACTCTCTTAAATATTTTAAGTATAATAATTTTAATTTAGAGACAAACTTCATCAAACATAGAACCTGAATAGTATCCATAAAGATAATTAAAATTATCAACATCATGTCAATTTATTTAAATTTTTTAGGGATTAAATAATCCTAATTAATGGTGACACAAAGTGATGCAGAAATAGTTTATTTAGTGAAAAATCATTAATATAGTTTTTATTAAACAAATAGTGACCATTAAAGGCACAAAAAAACCAAACAAAACTTATTTTTCATGTAAATGTAAACTATAAGCATCCAATGGTCGAATATTCTACCATTTAGAACCTTATAAAAGCGATTATGACACTTACATTATTTTATATTAAATGATGTCAAAGTTGTCACATTCATACTTTAATAAAGATAAAATTTTAAAAGTGGGTTGTTTTAGAAGAAAAATTATTCTAAAAATACTCTAATGAAATATAGTATATTTATCTTCATCGTAGTATTTTATTTATAATTTTTATACAACAAATATGTATATTAAATAATTATACAAAAATGTTGTATTAATTATTTTATTATGAGAAATATCAAATAAAAGATTTTAAAAGTATTAAAATAAATTTTATATGAACTAATTTATTTGCTCCAATACTTTTCTAGATGAATACGACTTGTTATTAATATATTAAATATGTTCTTTAGAAAATACATTCTCCTTTCTTTTTATTTAAATTCAAATAATTGAATCATATCAAAATTGATACTATTGATATTTTATGTTATTAAGTTATTTACAAATCACAATAAAATTAAAAATGAAAATTTTAATTTTATATGAACTATACTGTCATAAAGTATCAAATTATGTATAATTAACATAACATAAGTAAGTATTTATAACCATATAAAATTTATATCATTATTAGAACAAATAAAATTAAATAGATTAAATAAGGGTAAATCATAATGATAAGGTTTAAAATAAAATAAAAACGTGTATAAATTTAATTGGTTGATGAGATTACAACCCTATTGTATCTAATATCCAAATTTGAGTCACTTTGGAATTTCCTAAGTGGGGTTTGGGTTTATTATAAATTAATATTTTTAAGGATTCCAAAAGTGCCCCTCTCCTCTCCTATATAAGGGCACCTCCTCCCTCTCCCCATCACACCATTTTGAGCCTTCAAGATCGGCCAACCCCTTCCCATTTCTCTTCTCCACTTCCATTGCAACATTCTGGAGGTTATTTGTTTCTCAAAAGGCCAACTCTAGTCCCTTAAGAGGAAGTTTAAAAGAGGTGTGTCGAAGAAGAGATAATCTCTTCTACATATTCTTTCAAGTTTCTTTCTTCTTCAACATCCTCTTCATTATTTGTTTCATTGTAAATTAATACAATCGGTATCACTAATATAATGATATGATATTATAAATATGAAACAACACCATTTCACCTTCTATCCATCCTACGGAAAACGAAATCACCTCACCTGTGTACGTACGGAATACCGTCTCCACGCCTTGGTGTAATTAGTTTTTCCACCACCACCTTACTTGGATTGGTATAATTGTGTAAATAATAACTATATATAGTTATTATAACATCGTATTGATTATGAGATATTATATCATTCACTCCAATTCTATTCAGTAATTTTGGGAATGAAATCATCGCTCGTGCGCACGTACGGACTGCCACCTCCACGAACGCGATGATATTCATTTAACATGATTAACCATTCAAGTATTATTATAAATTATATATATAATAAAAAATCAAGAAATATATTACATAATAATGATACTGTATTTATATTCATATATTTTTAATTTAATTAATTCCATTAAATTCAATAAGGAAACGAAAACAGAGTTCATGAGTACGTACGACCTACCATCTCCATGAATGGTGTATTTCATTCCATTTATTGATCTATAATATATATTTATATACTGAATATATATTATATATAAATCATTTATTATATTCTGGAATATGTAAATCAGGATATGAGTAATAATATCAAGAACGATAAATTGAAACACGTATGATAAATGAAACGATTTTACCCAAAATGCTACTTTAACTTGGAATATACAAAATAACAGGTAATATAAAGTCATAAGTGAACCATATATGATATCATAACAATGAATATGATTTTGGATTAATTCAATGACATTATTTAAATCATTATACAGGAGGTTAGGATACATACGAATCATATCGGACATAAGGTAAGGGATAACTTTTCCAATCTGATTTTTATTCGAGATTGTTTATTCGTAAGTATTTACTAGGGTTATATTTATCATCCATGTCCCTGTTTTCTAAAAATGGTTGCATGCATGTTTAAATTACTTTTTAACAACTTTTTACTTTTACTACATGGTTTGTGAAGATTCTTTCTTTTGTTAACCATACGAGGTACTTTTTTACTTTTTCGGAAAAAGTACTAGAGGAATTTTTTTAACTTATATGGAAAGAACAGATTTTTACGGTTTCATAACGCCTAATTTTCATTGATATTCCTCTACATGATTTCATGACTATTTTCAAAAAAAATCCGTTTCATTTAAAATTACTTGGAAATTTGTGAAAATAAAATGATTTTGAAGAATAATGGATATTTTCCTCAAAAATTCATTTCAAGTGTTTTATCAAAACAATTTTCCATCCAATATGACATTATTTCATATGTGTAAATTTCAAGTATAATGTCTCTATGATTTTCATGGTTCAACATTTATTATGATAAAATGATATCCATTTGTTTTAAATGGACAATGTTATGATGGGATGATGTTTATGAAACCCATTTTATTCATTGGGTTATGATGAATGATTTATGTTTATGTTGTGGCACAAGTAAGAATGATTTCAATATGAGATGGGTGGGACCTATATCTCCATCAAATACATTGGGTAATGATTTGTGTCTCATGAGATAGACATGGATGAAACGTTTAGATAATCTGGTTCAGTGATACAAGACTGGAATGAGGAGTGAACTCGATTTAGTAAGGGACCTTGTCCACAAAGATGGTCTTGGCATCAATGCCTTGGCTACTATGGAAATAATATCAAGTGCATAATGGTTTCCCAAAATTACATGCTTTATTACCATGATATTTTAGCATGATTGATGATCCATTATGATCTATTCCTTATGTACTGCCATGTTTTATTTCATTTCTCAAGATTTTGATGGTTAAACATTATGTTCATGTTTATAAGTTCAAATGCATATGGTTTGTTTTATTTTCTCCATGTTTACCCTTACTGAGCATTTACGCTCACCCTTTATATTTTTTCTTTTCCCCGGGATATAAATAAAGGATTTAGGTCCGAAAACATAAAGGGGAAGATCATTATGGGAGATGTTGAAGATCTTTCACCATGATTAGAAGATTATGTTCCGAGTTTCCAAAGACACTAAACCTTTACGGTCCTTATGTGTTGGTATTTTTTTATGTATTAAGTATTCCACAAAATTAATGTAATTTCCATGTACATCAAGCATTGGGACTCTAACTTCATTGTCATGGGTTAATATAAATATAATTGGGGAACATACAGACACACACACACACAGATATATATATATATATATATATATATATATATATATATATATTCCTACCTATGAATAAGTGGCATGTCACCATTGACTCTGGAGACTAAAAACTTCCTCAAGGATGAAAAAACTCACTACAAAAATATGGGAACCCAAAAATTTTGAAATCCAAAATTAATGTTCATCCAAATTGTATGAAATATGAAAACCATTACATATAATTGATGGAGAGTGGTATCAAACATATTTTATTCAGGAAAAAAAACTAGAAAACACATGAATATCTGCCAAGAGACCCTTCGCACACCATAACAATTGAATACAAACCAAAAAAACAGGTTAAACCCTAACATAGGGTTCCGATGAATGGAACTGGACGATGAGGATAAGAAAAATTGGATTCAAAGGGTTAAAAAATTGAACTAGACACCACACCTCAAAATTTAGACTACAAACATGAAAAGAATTCTTCTGATATCGCCTGATGAAGAGGGAGCCGAGAGGGAGGTTGGTGAATGACTAGAGTAAAAGGGGGAGGGGTGTCACTCGTGGTTATGGGGGAACCCCCTTATGAGTTTTCATAAAACCAAAATAATTGTAATAGTAAGAACAATTCTTATTAATATTATAATACTAATATTTATAACCATCATAATATTATTCATAATATTATTAATACATTTCATTATTTTTTTTCAATTTACATTTTAAAATAGTTGATTTTTTTCATAAATGAACACACATCCCATGGTTACATTTAATAATACACACAACTATTCAAACTGTGCTTGAATCATGTCACTTGGCACTATTACCCTTTAGTGCCAAATCACACACAATCTGCATTATTTTGATAGTCATTGTTCATGTTTTGTGGCACCCCACTAACAACATTATGCCGACACATAGGTATCATAAGGTTACTTCTGACAATTAATGATAATCTTGTAGTAAATAAAATGCCTCAAATAAATTTAATGGTTTGTCCCACCAGATATCAGAGATCTAACACACTTCATAAAAAGAAAAAATAATCCAAAATAAATCCATTTTGACACCCTCGGTATGAAAATATCCCCTCCATGCCACTATCTATCCCTATAATTTTATGTTTGAAGGAATATGAATGTAAATAGAATGTTTTTAAGAGTACATAACCAAAATAAATTAAAAACATGGCTTAACATCAAGGAAATGGATGAAATTCAAAAAATTATCATTATTATCAACTAATAAGAATCTACATCACAAATTACTACTGGAATAAGTTCCTCAAAAAATAATTCTTATTCATCATGAGAACCCCTAACATGGTATCTCAACCATTTATATTTCCCCTAAAATGGTGGTACTAAGTAGATCAACTTGAAGACATGTCCTAAAAACAACTCAACATCCATGAGAGACACATTCGTAAGAAAAATAAATTCCACAATGAAGATTGAAATTAAAAATTCATGGACATAATAATAGATAAATATAGGTCAGTCAACATGTTTCAACACATGAAACTAAACTAGGGTCCAAAACACAGATCACCCACACAAGTTTATTAAAAAAATAGATAGTTAAATCCTGCTAGTATACCTAACTCACATGGATGATCAAAAACTCTAGTTACCTATTTGTACACCCAAGGACACTCTTATGCCCAAATAATTACCACCTCAATTATTCAATAAGATAATGGGTGTAAAATCCACATGATATAGACAATCACAATCCATGATCCAAAACTGAGATTACATCCACCAAAATATAGGCTTACCAATGAATCGACACTCATCAAGCTCATCCAAAACAGATAACCCAAATCTTGATAACTCTCAAAAGGTAGTTTTCACATCCACTACAACACTCAGATGATAGGTGAGAATAAAATATGGAGAAACTATTTCTACCATTCATGGGGATAGAAACATTATCAATTGACATGGAACTCCAAAATACATGCCTCTTAACACAATCCAAATGATGACTTCTAATCAAGGAATCAAACCAAAACATCAATCCATAAAAAGGCATAAAACAACCCTCAAAATAGTAACCAACAATTACATCAAAACATTTTTTCATTTGAAAACATAATTTTTTTAACCAATTTTAGAAATTACCCTCCACTAAGGTATTTTCTATTATCCAAAAAATTCCACATTGAATCCAAAAAACCATTTTGGAACCTACAAAATTCCCAAAGAAGGAATAATATATGAGATCATGTTGAAAATATAAACTCGTTTATCAAACCATTAACCCCATAATTCCCATTCAAAAATCACTTTCCTTGTGAAAACTCTATTTTATAAGGTGGATTCAATATTTATAAATCATATTATAAAATCACTGAAATTCAAAATTATTTTTTTCCTTAAACCCAAATGTTAAATTTATTGCTTTCTTTAAAACTATTTTTATTTCTTAATCCTACCGTTCCAAAACAAAGAACACCCAAGTAACACATAAGAACCCTGATAAGAATAAGAAAAAAATATCATCCCAAAACACCCCACTATCATCCTCCAATTTGTGTAATCCATCATTAAGAAAATAAAAAATAACTATGAGTTCCAAATAGGCCATAAAAAGGAGGAATAGTGTTATTCATGTGTTTCCACATAGTTGGGGGACTACAATCCATCCCTGTAACCCATGTGTTCCAACCACATATCTCAATTTATCCATCTTTTCCACCCCAACTGTAACGTCCCAGTTTCGGAAGTCACCCAGAGGCACCCCGTACATGGTGGATCACATGGCCTCATGTTCATTTCCCCAAACAACAGAGGCTGCCAACTAGTAGTGAGGGACTTGGGTATGATAGTGGGTAATCTATTCCCTCATTGGCAGAGTACACAGTAGAAGTAAATAAACACGCAATAGCCGAAGTAGTAAATAACCAACAATAATAAATAGCGGAAGGCTAAAACAGCAACAATTGGAGCACATATGTATATATATGAAATGAAGCATGATACATATCTTGGAAAGCCACAAAACAAGTCACAATGCTGAAAAATACAATAGTACCAAAACAAGTACAAAATAAAGTAAACATCTCCTCATCATCACAAGCCAGTGCTTGGTCCCATGCTCTCCTGCTCCAAAGAAATCATGTATTTGAAGTAAAGGGCGCTTTCCCTTGCCTATACCTGCAACAACATAGACTGTTTGGGGCTAAAAGCATGGCCCAAAAAGGGTGTGAATCTAATCCCAGTAGGCAACCACCATATGATCTGTGCCTAACAGTTAGTGAGTATATGGCATGTAATAGTGCAATATACAGTAATAGTAGCAGCAACAGCAGGTAGTAATCAATAAGTAGTAAACATTATGAAATACAAAAGGGATAAATTCACTGAACAACAAGTAGTGGTGAAGAAACATCTAACACAAGTAGGAAGACCCTCTGGGAAGTACTCGCAACCATCCCCTATAGTCCTATCCAAGAAGTACCATAACCCTCTGGGCAGTGCACTCAGCCTAAATCCTGTGGTTTGGTCATAGAAATATATAAGACTCTCTGGGAAGCTCTCTCGGTCAATTCCTTTTATAGTCTAGGGTAGTCAGGGACTTTCAGAGAGAGATCACCCGGTCTAACCCTCTTGGCCCAAGGTCTAGAGACTCTTTGAGGAAGCTCTCTCGGTCAATCCTCCTATAGCCTCATGTATACCACAGACTCTCTGAGGAAGCTAACTTGGTCAATTCTTCATCTATCCTAGGAAGGATTTAAAGACATTCAAACACGGTAAAGACTCTCTGAGGAAGCTCTCTTGGTCTACCCTCTTGTAGTATATAATAATTAAGACTCTTTGGAAATCTCAGTAGGTCTATCCCCAGTAGTCTATAATGTCCAAGACTCTCTGAGGACACTCACTCGGTCTATCCCCGTATAGTCTATAATATCTAAGACTCTCTGGGCAGCTCACTCGGTCTATCGCTTACAGTCTATAGCACCGGGTTCTCACCGTCCTGTGCCAGTCAGTGCATATTAATTCTATAAGGCCAAATTACACCTATAGATATACTTGGATAACCAAAGTACTCCTATAAAGCTAATTGGATAAGTAGTCTACATAGAAATAAGAATGTTAACAACATCATTCCATCCTACGATCACAAGGAATGGAAACAGCTCTAATGGCCAAAGGATTAAGAAACCCAATGGTTACCCCAAGAACAAGCATGGTAAAAACATCCAGGCACGGAAATTATCCACAAACATGATCAAATTACCTATATGAAAGCATACAATCAAGGCAAGAGAACAACAAGGGAAAACGGTAAACACACAATACCCCGTTAAAGGGTATTGGTAGAATTTGCACATAAAACTCAATGACATTGAAAGGTAAGGCGCAAACCACCGACTTAGTTCATAGGATATCGATATACTTGAACCACGATACTTGATTCTCCTCAAAACGGAGTAGATCTATGAAAACACACAAAACGTTCAACCCACGATAACATTAGAAATAAGAGGAATTGGAAAACAAGGCTCTAGGAGAAGGCAAAACTCACCACCATGGTTCCAACACAATCGACAGCAGTCGATTCGGAGAATGGATGGAGGCTCGGGGGCTCGGAGAAGATTCACTGCTATATGTGTCACTCTCAATCGAAGGTGCTGGAGAGGAAGATAGATCTGTCAATTAAGTGCGACCATGGTCCATTTAATGAAAAATAATACACAACATGTACTTCTTGAGTACACGACTTGTACTCCACTTTTCCATACTCTGCTTTAAGCGTACCCCACTTCACCCCTACACACCGTGTGTGGGCCCAGACCCGGCCAGCACTTGGCCTGGCACAGCAAGGGAGTACACAACGTGTTCTCGTAAATTACATGGCGTGTACTTAAAAAATTTCAAGAACACATCTTTTCTTAAAAACTACAGGAAATGGAAGTACATACCTGAAAACGAACATCCTGGTTCTTAAAAACTTCTCCCCTTAAAGAAATTCATCTCCAAATTTCCCTAACGAGGCGTAGAAGATGAAACCCCAAACAGATCCAGCCACTGTGATAGTACATCAGCCTCCCTCTCCCAAGTCTCATCCTGCACTCTCCCGTGCTTCCATACAACCAGCACTAGTGGAATCGACTGGCCATGGAGAAACTTGATACTGCGATCGACAATCCTAATGGGATGCTCTTAAAATGATGCATCCACTTCAAGCTGAACCTCCTCGAGTTGAAAGACATGAGACGGGTCTTAAATGTAATGTCTTAGTTGAGAAACGTGGAAGACATTGTGCATATCCTGTTTCCTTTGAGGTAACTACAACCGATAGGAAAACAGCCCAACTCTCTCCAACACCTCAAACGGGCCAACGTACTGTGGTGAAAGCTTGCCCTGTCTCTGAATCCTCTTGTGTCCCAACCTCGGTGTGACACGTAGGAAAACCTGATCCCCGACCTTGAACTCCTGAGATTATTTCCACTGATCAGTATATGACTTCTTCCGAGAATGTGTTGTAGCCATCCTCTCCCGAATCAACTCTATCTTCTCTGAGGTCACCTGAACAAGATGAGGTCCTAGAAAATCTACCTCTCCTACCTCCATCCATCATAATGGTGATCGGAATTGCCTACCGTACAAAACCTCTTAAGGTTACATCTGAATAGTCACCTGAAAACAGTTGTTATAGGAATACTCCACAAGAGGTATATGCTTCTCCCAAGAACATTCAAAGACCAAAATACAAGCTCGGAGCATATCCTCAAGCACCTGGATCGTGCACTTAGACTGGACATCTGTCTGGAAATGGTATGCTATACTCAAATGTACATGTGTACCTAAAGCCTTCTAAATCCCCTGCCAGAACCGAGAAGTAAAGCGCACATCCCTGTATGAAACAATGGAATGTGGAACTCCATGTAGATGTACAATCTCTCAGATGTAAAACTGTACCAGCTCATCAACATTGAAGGTCTCCTTGATCGGAAAAAAGTGAGAATCCTTCATAAGCATGTCGACAACAACCCAAACAACATCACTCCCTCGAGGTGTCCTTGGCAACCCAGTCACAAAGTCCATCGCGACATTGCTCCACTCCCACTCGGTAAGGGTTAACTGTTGTAAAAGCCTTGTGGGTCATTGATGCTCTGCTTTCACATGTTGAACAGTAGAACATCTCATGACAAAACCATCAAAATCTCTCTTCATACCTAGACACCAATACTGGCAGTGTAGATCACGATACATCTTGGTGACACCAGGATGAACTGCCCAAGCTGATTAATGAAAATCCTGCATCAGCTCCTCGTGTATGTCAGCTGGCACCCATATGCGTCCCTGGAAATGCAAGATCTCATCCTCCCCCACTATCCATTTTGGAATAGGTCCCTCTCCTGAGACACTCTCTTGCAGGACTAAGACCTTAGAATCTGATAGCTTCCTCATTTGAACTCGATCATGAAGCATAGAGGTAACAGCTACAGAAGAAATGATAGTCTTCCCTGTCTGTCGTGCACCAACAGATGCATCTTAGAGAACAGTGCCATAAGCTACCTTTAGAGATCCATAGATTGACATACATGGACATTACATTACTTTTGCGTAATAATTAATACATGAAAAAAATAGATGCCCAAAGATTGTATTATTTTAGTGTCTTTGGAATCTCAGAACGTAATCTTCTAGTCATGGTGAAAGATCTTCAACATCTCCCAAAAAGATCTTCCCATTTTGGTTTTCTTACCTAGAACCTTTCTTTATATCCTGGTGAAAATAAAACATAAAAATGGTTAGCACAAATTCTCAGTAAGGGTATACATGGAGAACATAAAACAATCCATAAAACTTTGAATGCAAATACTTGAACATAAAATCTAAACATCAAAATCTTGAGCAAAGAAATAAATCGTGGAAGTACGTAAGGCATATATCATAATGGATCATCAATAATGATAAAATATCATGGGAATAAAGCATGTAATTATGGAAACCATTAAGCACATGTTATGATTTACATAGAAGCCATGGAATTGCTGCCAAGACCATCTTAGTGGACCATGTCCCTTTCTGAATCGAGTTCATTCCTCGTTCCAGTCCTGTATCACTGAACCCGATTAACATACCATTCCAGCCATGTCTACCTCATGAGATAAATATCTTTACCCAATGCATTGGAGGGAGATATAGGTCCCACCCATCTCATAATGAAATCATTCTTACGTGCGCCACAAAAAAAACATAAATCATTCATCACAACCCAAAGAATAAAAATGGGTTTCTTAAACATCATACCATCATAACATATTCCATATAAAACAATTGGATATCATTTCATCATAAGAAAAGTTAAACCATGTAAATCATAGAGATATTATACGTGAAACCTACACATAATAAATTATGTCAACTTAGATGGAAAATGGTTTTGATAAAACACTTGAAAAGAATTCTTGAGGAAAATATTCTTTCTTCATAAAAATCTTTTTCTTTTCACAAAATTCCACACAATATTAAAATAAAAGGGTTTTATTGATAATAACCGTGAAATATTATAGATTAAACATCATGAAAATAAGGTGTTATGAAACTGTAAAAATCCTTTCATGCCGTATAAGTTAAAAAAATATTCTTCTCATATTTTTGCCAAAAAAGTCAAAAAGTACCTCGTATGGTAATCAAAAGAACGATTCCATACATACCATGTAGTAAAAGACAAAATAGGTAAAAAAGACATTAAAAATACATGAATTGTTTTTAGAAAACACGGACATGGATGATAAATATATCCATAGTAAATAATTACGAATAAACAATCTCGGATAAAAATGAAATTGGAAGAGTTATCCCTTACATTATGTCTGATATGCTTCGTATGTATCCGAACCTCCTGTATAATGATTTAAATAATGTCATTGACATATTAAAGAATCATATTCATCGTTATGATATCATATATGTCTCACTTATGAATTTATATTACCCGTTCTTTTATTAAATTCACTTCTAAAGCATCGTTTTGCGTAAAATCGTTTCAATTATTGTACGTGTTTCGACTTGTTGTTCTTGATATTATTACTTATATCCAGATTTACTTAATTCCAGAATATAAAACATGATTTATATATAATTTATATTCAGAATTTACATATATATGATAGATCAATGAAAGTAATGAAATACATCGTTCATGGAGATGGTAGGTCGTACGTACGGATGAATGTTGTTTTCGTTTCCTTATTGAATTGAATGGGATTAAGTAGATAACATATATATATATACATAAATCCAGGAGCATTTTTATGTCATATATTTCATTATTATTCATTATATAAACTTTATAATCATTCATGAATGGTTATCATGAAGAATTAATCTCATCGTGTTCGTGGAGACGGTATTCCGTACGTACCCACGAGTGATGATATCATTCCCATAAATATTGAATAAAATTAGAGTGGATGGTATAGTATCTTAGAATCAGTATGATGTTATAATAATCATATATAGTTTTTCTTTACACCATTATACCCATACAAGTAAGGTGGTGGTGGAAAAACTGATTACACCACAGCATGGAGACTGTATTCCGTACGTACGCACACACAGTGATTTCATTTTCCGTAGGATGGATAGAAGGTGAAATGGTTTTCATTAATATTTATAATAACATATCAGTATATGAGTGATACTTATGTTATTTTTTCATAATGAAACAAATAAATAAGAGGATGTATAAGAAGAATTAAACTTGAAAGAATCGGTAGAAGAGATTACCTCATCTTTGATGCACCTCCTTTACGCTTCCTCATAAGGGACTATAGTTGGACTTTTGAGAATACCATAACCTCCAGAATTTTGATATGAAAGTGGAGAATATAAATTAGAAGTGGTTGGTAGAGATTCAAGGCTCAAAAGGGTGTGAAGAGAAGAGGGAACCAGTACCCTTTTTATAAGTGAGGAGAGGGGCACCTTTGGAAACATAAAAAATATTAATTTATAATAAATTGAATCCCAACATAAAAGCCTCCAAAAAATGACTCGTATTTGAATATTAGATGAGATTGGGTTTTAATCCCATCAACCAATAAAATTTATACATGTTGAGAATTTATTTTAAACATTATCAACTTGATTTATCCTTATTTAATCTATTTAACGTTATTTGTGGTAATAAAGTTCTAAATTTTAAATTGTTATAAATAATTACTTATGTGTTGTGAATTTTCCAAAATTGCATAGTTTATGAAATTTTAGACCATATAAATTTTAATTTAATATTTTTAAATATTTTTGTTATTTTTAAACTATATTATATTATGTTATTTTTTTTAAAATAACAATTGTGTCAATTTTGACACTATTCATTTACATGAATTTAAATAAAATCCACATAGAAGATATGTTTGAAATTAATTACTTAATAGATTCATAACATGCCATATTTATCTATAAGATTCGTGGATAACATTAAATATTTCATATATTATATTTTAATAACTTTAAAACCATTTATTTGATATTTCAATCAATAAAATAATTTCTACATCACTATTGTGTCACCTTTAACGATAATTATTTAATCTCTAAAAAATATAAATAAATCCACATGATGTAGATAATTTTATTAGATTTTTGGAGACTATTCATTTTTGAAATTTTAATGAACTTTATAACTATATTAAAATTATTATACTTATAAGATTTTAGAGAGTGACATATTGTCACTTTCATTGTTTTTATTAATAATTATGTCATTTTCTTGGTCAAAAGTCCATGAAATTAATCTATTCCGACCCTTAGGTGATATTGTAGAATTTTATTCATCCAATAGAGTTTTGGAAGGTGTTATGGTAATTTTATAATATTATAATTACCCTTAATTACACGATTTACCTTTAACTAGGGTAAATAAAATTTACCATAATTACTATTCATAATTCCCAAAAATAAAAAGTATCCTATTAACATAATTTGGACCCACTTATTCCATATATGGAATTAATTTTGTTAAATTCAATACACAGAATTTGCAGAAATTAAATTAATATTAATCCTGTTGTCGAAAGAAAACAGGGTTTTGTTTAAAACATTGCAAAAGATTGAATTGATTTAACCTACGAATTCATGGTAAAATCAATGCTAATGACATAAATTATATTAAATGGTAAAAATATATTCTATTTATAATTCAAAACCATTAAATAATATAACATAACCATATAAATTATTACGATGAAAAAATATGTTTTTAGTCAAAATATAGCATGTTTTTACTATTCATTAAAATATGAAAGTTATCTGAAACAAATCAAAAGTTTATCCAATGTAAATTTTTATATCCTGATTCAAAATAAGAAGTTCATTTTGTAAAATTTAACTCATCAACTTTTAAAAAATTATATTTACAATTTCTGTGCCATCAAATGGCGGTAAATATGCATTTTTTTGAAAAATACATATTTTACCCGAAAAAATTTATTTTGTTCCCATACAATGTTCTAGAAAATGTGGAAGATGAATAATAATTTTATAAAATTAGAAATTTAGTTAAAACTATTCATAACGGCTAGTTTATAATAATATTATAACCAGATATCATTGTTTAGTGATACCTGGTATTGCGTACAACACACACTATCGAAGAAGGTCGCGATTGCGTATAATGCAAGCCAAGTCAGGGTTGAATGTAGTGCAAGACTCCTTTGTTGTCTCGTATAACAAAATCCAACCATATTTAATTTATAAATTGAATATATATATATATATACATTCAATGTTGCATAGAATAACTACTATCAAACGAACATGAAATTGTGTGTAACATGATCCAAGAATAGCGTTGCATATACTGAAAGCTAATACATTGTTGTGTATAGTACATGCTAATTTTTGTGTACCGTAAAAAACAAGACAACAGTGAAATTAAAATAATATTTTTCATAAAATCTCGGGGTGTTACATTCTACCCCCCTTAAAATGAATTTCGCCCTCGAAATTCATCAGGGTTATAAATGGTTTACTACTTGAATGACTCTTAAATAGAAACCTGCATCATAAAATGGAATACTGAAACATATCTTTAAAAACTAAAGTATGAAACGTAACAGTTACCCAAATTAACTAATCATTGGGCTTCCACATAAGACAACATAGTTGAAAATTTAGATATGAAAGATAAATCTAACCATCATGTTCTGATGGAGAATGGTAAAGAACATGGCTATGAAAAAGCCAACAATCACAAAGCCCTAAATTTTTTATGATCTAAGGTACAATTGGATTCATCGGATATGAATACACTATTGACAAAATTTTGGGTTTTCAATACCATTTCCCTAAAGTTAAAGAATTAAAAGAAATACTTACACGATTTTAGAAAAATCTTTCTGTTGTTCGTGCCTTGAACAATTTCCCCATCATCTCTTAAAGAAATGAGGTTGAATTAGTTATTTGTGAACTATTAGCAGATCATGCGATTGAATTATAGGTCATTCCATCGGTATCAAACATAAGGTTAGCAAAAGTTACATACATAAGTCCATATTATGGTGGGATTAATTGTACATGGTTCCAAAAAATGGAATTATACTTCATCTATCATACAACTTAATAAAATAAAACTAGATTCTACTAACCAATTACTTCCTGTAGGCCAGTGGTAGGTGATAAAGGCATGTCGTACTTCGGTTGTGGGTTCGATTCTAGCATCCATGTCTGATGCGACGGGTTGTCGCCCGTCCTATGGGTTGTCCTTTTTCTAAAAATATATTATTATAACATAACAAAATTTCTAGCCTTAAACAATACTATCTAATATCTAACATAATATGTTCTAATCTTTAGGTGTATCCAGAATACTTCTATCCAATCTTATAGAATAATGATAACGATTACTTTAAAGGTCACATAACAAGAACGTGAATACCATCATTTATCATACGATATATCTTGTTGGTCACATTCCAAACATGTGAATTCCATAATCATGAATTCTCTTGAAAAATGTATACACATTGAGCCTTAGTGAAAACATGAATGCAGTTAAAAGTTAACTCTTTCCAGATACCAAAATCCCAAAAATTATATATACTCAAACCAAGATATCTCTTAGTAGTTATATAAATCATGAGCTCATGAATAAAATCAAACATTTTATTTTCTACTTATCCATTCATTATGCACATATCATTTTCTTTCCAAAAATATCTGAATAACCTTTCATGGTTACCGGTACCATTCAACATATACTTTCAAATACTTTAGGAAAAACAATAGTGTAACAATCCTTAGATTATTATTTATTCTATAGTACCATTAACTATTAAACATAACTCTTGATAAACATATATCATTCCATTACCTTCATGAAACATTGATCAAGCTTCAACACTTCTTTCATCTCATATATCATTTGTAGTCTCCTCATCATCATCCACATAAATACTAACCATATGACCATGCTGATTCTCTTCATGAGATTTTCTATTAGGGAGTTGGTTTGCATAATGCACATACATTCCACATTTAAAACATATAATCATTTTTGATGTCGTAGCAATACCATTATCCTTCTATATGGTGTTAACTGAACCTTTTCCTTCGCACTTACTACATTTTTGCACTTTTTATCTTCACCCAAAGAATCTTCCAGTTCCTTTGAAACATTCTCCTTGATGCCTTTTCCCACATGATTTAAATGAGGGAAATTGAACTTTCTTTCCTCTATGATCATCATGAAACTCCATCTTTCTCTTATTATCAGTTTCAGGAAACTTACCAAAGTTGAGATTATTGATCATATTATGAGATTACTGATTATTCATAATAACGATGTTTGGACTTCGAAATTTTGTTTCATTTGGTTTTTCATGAAGAATATCATTCCATTGTATAACATATCTTCCATTATGGTGAATCTTCATGTTTCCATCCATTTTCTAAAGCCCAGAGAGAATAGTGTGAGAGGAAAAAATCATAATCAAGGGGGAGTACCATCAATATCTGACATCATAGGTAAAATTATAAGATCGTTACCATAATTCTAGGACTATAACCTATACGTATACTTATCCTTAGGGACACCCCAAGACATACCTTAGAAGTATCTCTATGGATTTCACTAAGGTTTTTGCATCCTAGTTTCCAAAGGTTAACTAAACCTTCACTCTGATACCAAATGTATAGTCCCATATCTTGACGTATGTGTACATTACATTACTTTTGCGGAATACTTAATACAGAAAAAAAACGCCCAAAGATCATATTAGTTTAGTGTCTTTGGAAACTCGGAACGTAATCTTCTAATCATGGTGAAAGATATTCAACATCTCTCATAAAGATCTTCCCCTTTTGGTTTTCTTACCTAAAACCTTTCTTTATGTCCTAGGGAAAAGAAAACATATAAAGGGTGATATCAAATTCACAGTAAGGGTAAACAGAGATAACATAAAACAATCCATAAACATTTGAATGCAAAAACGTGAACATAAAATCTAAACCTCAAAATCTTGAGCAAAGACATAAATCTTTGAAGTACGTAAGGAATATATCATAATGGATCATCAATCATGATAAAATAGAATTGGAATAAAGAATGTAATTGTGACAACCATTATGCACATGTTATGATTTCTATAGAAGCCAAGGCATTGCTGCCAAGACCATCTTAGTGGACAAAGTCCCATTCTGAATCGAGTTCCCTCCTCATTCCAGTCCTATATCACGGATCCAGATTAACTTACCATTATATCCATGTATATCTCATGAGTTATAAATCTTCACCCAATGAATTGGAGGGAGATATAGGTCCCAACCATCTCATAATGAAATCATTATTTCGTGTGCCAAATCATAAACATAAATCATTCATCTTGCCCAAAGAATAAAAATTAGTTTCATAAATATCATCCCATCATAACATAATCCATATAAAACAAATGGATATCATTTCATCATAAGAAAAGATAAACCATGTAATCCATAGATATTTTATACTTGAAACATACACATATTAAATAATTTCATCTTATATGGAAAATGGTTTTGATAAAACACTTGGAAATAATTCTTAAGGAAAATATCCTTTCTTCTTAAAAATAATTTTCTTTTCACAAAATGCCATGCAATTTTAAAATAAAATTATTTTATTGAAAATAACCATGAAATCATGTAGAGTAAACTTCATGAAAATAAGGCGTTATGAAACCGTAAAAATCCTTTCATGCCGTATATGTTAAAAAACATTCTTCTCGTACTTTGGCCAGAAAAGTCAAAAAGTACCTCGTATGGTAATCAAAAGAAAGATTCCTTACATACCATGTAGTAAAAGTAAAAAATGGGTAAAAAAGACTATAAACATACATGAAACCATTTTTAGAAAACATGCAAATGGATGATAAATATAACCCTAGTAAATACTTACGAATAAACAATCTCGGAAAAAACGAGATTGGAAAAGTTATCCATTACCTTAGGTCTGATATGCTTCGTATGCAACCGAAATTCCTGTATAATGATTTAGATATTGTCACTAACTTATTAAATAATCATATTCACTGTTATGATTTCATATATGGTTCACTTATGACTTTATATTACCCGTTCTTTTGTAAATTTCATGATAAATCCTCATTTTGGGTAGAATCGTTTCATTTATCGTACATGTTTGGTCTTGTTGTTTTTGATATTATTACTTATATTCTGATTTACTTATTTACAGAATATTAAATATGATTTATATATAATATGTATTCAGCATATACAATTATATGATATATAGATGATTGGAATTAAATACATCGTTCATTGAGACGGTAGGCCGTACGTACGAATGAACGCTGTTTTCGTTTCCTTATTGAATCTAATGGAATTAAGTAGATGATATATATACATAAATATAGTAGCATTTTTATTTCATATATTTCATTATTTTTCATTATATACACATTATAATCATTCATGAATGGTTATCATGAAGAATGAATCTCATCTCGTTCGTGGAGACGGTATTCTGTACGTATGCACAAGCGATGATATCGTTCCCATAATTATTGAATAGAATTATAGTGGATGGTATAGTATCTTAGAATCATTATGAATTTATAATAATCAAAAATAGTTATTCTTTACACCATTATACCCATCCATGTAAGGTGGTGGTGGAAAAACTGATTACACCACGGCATGGAGACGGTATTCCGTACGTACGCACGCGCATTGATTTCATTTTCCGTAGAATGGATAGAAGGTGAAATGGTGTTCTTTCAAATTTATGATAACATATTAGTATATTAGTGATACTTATGTTGTTACTTCATAATGAAACAAATAAGAAGAGTAATTATAAGAAAAAAGAACCTTGAAAGAATCGGTTGAAGAGATTACCTATTCTTTGACGCAGCTCCTTTAAGATTCCTCTTAAGGGATTAAAGTTGGTCATTTGAGAAGACTAGAACCTCAATAATGTTGATAGGAAACTGTAGAAGAGAAATGGGATGGGTTTGGCTGATATTCAAGGCTCAAAAGTGTGTGAAGTTTAGACGGAATGCGTACCCTTTTTATAAGAATGGAGAGGGGCACCTTTGGAAGCATAAGAAATATTAATTTATAATATATTGAAACCCCATTTGAAAACCACCAAAAAATAACTCATATTAGAATATTAGATATTATAGGGTTTTAATCTCATCAACCAATAAAATTTATACATTTTGAGAATTTATTTTAAACATTATCAACTTGATTTATCCTTATTTAATCTATTTAACATTTATTTGTGATAACAAGATTCTAAAATTTAAATTGTTATAAATAATTAATTACATGTTTTGAATTGTTCATAATTGGATAATTTATAACATTGTAGACCATATAAATTTTAATTTAAAATTTTAATATTTTTTGTGATTTTTAATCAATTTTATATTATGTTATTTTTATAAAATAAAAATTTTGTCCCTTTTGACACTATTCATTTACTTGAATTTAAATAAAATCCACACTGAAGAAATGTTCGAAATAAAAAATTAAATAGCTTCATAACATGTCATATTTATCTAGAAAATTTGTGGAGATCATTAAATATTTCATGTAATATTTATTTTAATATTTTTAAAACCATTTATTCGATATTTCAATCAATAAAATAATTTCAACATCACTATTTTGTCATCTTTAATAATAATTCTTCAATCCCTAAATATTCAAAATAAATTCACATGATGTAGATAATTTTATTAGAATTCTGGAGACTATTCATGTTTGATATTTCATGAATTTTATCTCTATATTAAAATTTTTATACTTATATGATTTAAGAGAGTGACATATTGTCACTTTCTTTGGTTTTATTAATAATTATGTCAATTTCTTGGTCAAAAGTCCATGAAATTAATCTATTTCTCCCTTTACGTGATATGGGTCGACTTCTATTCATCTAATAGAGTTTTAGAAGGTGTTTGGGTAATTTTATAATATTATAATTACCCGTAATTACCCGATTTACCTTTAACTATGGTAAATAAAATTTACCGTAGTTACTATTCATAATTCCCAAAAATAAAAAGTATCATATTAACATAATTTGGACCCACTGATTACAAATATGGAATATATTTTTTTAATTCAATACACAGTATTTTCAGAAGTTAAATTAAAATTAATCCCATTGTCGAAACAAAACGAGTTTTTGTTTAAAACAATTCAAAAGATTGAATTGATTTAACAAACGAATTCAATGTAAAATCAATGCTATTGACATAGATTATACTAAAAGATAAAAAAATATTCTATATATACTTTAAAACTCTTTAATATCATAACTTAACCATATAAATTATTATAATGAAAAGGTTGTTTTTAATTAAAATATAGCGTGTTTTTACTATTCATTAAAATATGAATGTTATCAGAAAAATATCAAAACTTTATCCAATGTAAATTTTTTTATTCTGATTCAAAAAAAGAAGTTTATTTTGTAAAATTTAAATTTTAAACTTTTCAAAAATTATATTTAAAATGGGTGCGCCATCAAAAGGTGGCAAAACCGCATTTTTTTAAAAATTGTTATTTTACCCGAAAAAATTTATTCTGATCTCATACCATGTTCTAGAAAATGTGTAAGATGAATAATAATGTTATAAAATTTAATAAGTAGTTAATAATATTCATAACGGCTTGTTCATAATTATATTTTAACCACTTATCATTGTTTAGTGAAACCCGATATTGCTTACAACACACACTATCGAAGAAGGTCGTGATTGCATGTCATGCAAGCCAAGTCAGGGTTGCATGTAGTGAAAGACTCCTTTTTTTCTCGTATAACAGAATCCAACCATATTTCATTTATACAGTGAATATATATATATATACACTCAATGTTTCATAGAATATCTACTATCAAACAAACATGAAATTTTGTGAAACACAATCAAAGAATAGTGTTGCGTATACTGCAAGCTAATATGGTGTTGTGTATATTACAAGATAATTTTTGTGTAGCGTACAAGACAAGACATCAATGAAATTAAAATAATATTTTTCATAAAATCATGGGGTGTTACGCTACCACTCACTACTGGCCTCCTGAACTGGCTGTATTTGAGTCATCCCGCTCAACGAATCATCCACCGTGTTACCCTTTCCTGGTGTATAGGTGAGCTCGAAGTCGAAAGACTGAAGATACTCCACCCACCTGTGCTAACTCAGATCCAAATTATGCTGATTGAAGATATACTTGAGACTCTTGTGGTCAGTGAAAAACCACAAAGTTCTCTCCCAGAAAGTAGTGTCTCCAACAATGTAAGGAATGAACAACGACTGCCAACTCTAGATCATGCATCCTATAGTTCCTCTCGTGTGGCCCCAACTGTCGATACTCGTAAGAAATGACCCTAACTCCCTACATAAGAACCACTCCCATACTGATACCTGAAGCATCACAGTAAACAGTACAGCCCTTGCCGGGCTCTGGGAAGACCAGTATCAGTGCTGACGTTAATCTCCCCTTCAGCTTGTGAAAGGCTGACTCACAAGAATCTAACCATAAAAAAATCACCCCATTTGTGGTCAAACCTATCAGCGGTAATGCTAGGCGTGAAATGTAATGTATAAAAATATTGTAGTATCTAGATATCCCTAGAAAATTCCGCACCTCAAATAAATTTTTCGGCTGCTCCCAAGAAACTACAGCTCTCACTTTCTCTGGGTCCACCGATACTCTTGTCTCTGATATGACATGACCCAAGAAGTGAATCTGATCCATCAAGAAGTGGAATTTCGTGAGTTTAGTGTATAACTGATACTCTCTCAGTGTACTCAGAATGATCTCAAGATGTGTAGCATGGTCGTGTTGTGTGTGAGAGTACACCAACATGTCATCCATGAAATCCACCACAATGGAATCAAAGTACGGATGGAACACTCGGTTTATCAGTGCCATGAAAACCCATGGTGCTTTCATGAGACCGAACGATATGACTATATACTCGTATAGACCATACCTGCTTCTGAAGGATGTATGAGGTATATTTGATGGTCTAACGAACAACTGATGATAACCAGATCTCAAATCGATCTTCGAGAACACCCGGGCTCCTTGAAGCTGATCAAAGAGCTCATCGATCCTCGGCAAGGGATATCGGTTCATTACCGTGAACTGGTTCAGCTTCTGATACTCCACAAAAAGCCTAAGGGTTCCATCTTCCTTCTTCACAAATAGGACAGGAAAACCCCATGGAGAAGTACTGGGTCAGATAAAACCATTTGCATGTAACTCCACCAACTGCTTCTTGAGATTCTGCATCTCAGGTGTAGCCATCCTATAAGAAATAATGGACATCGGTGCCTCTCCTAGCACGAGCTCAATCGAGATGTCTACCTCACGCTCTAGAGGAAAACCTGAAAAGTCCACTAAAAATACATCCCTAAAATGATCCACCAATGGAGGAAAGACTAACTGTGAAGTCCTCTGGTCATCCAGATAAAGACTTCCGATCTGGGTTGTAACTTCTCCTTGCCCATGATGCTCTGATCCAACTCTACCCGCCTGGACATCCCACTATTCTATAAAAAGGAAATAATTTCCCTATTGTGATACGAAACTCAGCCTGCGACTATAGAAATTGACGACTACCTAGAAGGGAACCAACCAGTCCATACCGAGAATGACATCACATCCTGTCATCTCTAGGACATAGGGGTCCCATAAGAAGTGACACCCTGCAACCACAAGAGGGCACTCTCTGCACTGACGTATTCTATATGTCCTCATTCCCAATGTTGTGTCAAGGATCAACATGTTGCCAGATGAAAAGATATAGAGCCCAAGGCTCTCCACAACAGCAACAGAGATAAAACAATGCGAAGCACCAGTATTGAAAAGTGCTGATGATAAAACTGGGGCCACTAGGATCGTAGCTCAAACTATAGAAGGGCTGATATCCTGCTCCTGGTAGGTCTACTCCACAACGAAAATTTGGCCTATACCGCAGCCCTGTTCCCCTGGCTGACCACTCTGAGCTGATCCACTCTGCTGTTGCTGGTGACCTAGAGACTGACCCCAACAGCCGCGACCTCCACCTCGGCCCAAACGGCCGGAAGAACTCTAGTTCTCAGACTGGGGAGAAACTGGTGAAGCGTATCCTCAGCGTAGGGTCATAGAAGAACCTATACCACCAGCTGATGGTGATAATTTCTGACAAAAGTGCTGAAGATGACCCATCTTGATGCAAGATCGGCACTTCATCGAGTCTCTCTGGCACTAGGGCCTAGTATACCCTCTCCTACAACACTGGTAGCATACAACCTGGCTGTCAGAAGATAAATCCCACCTACTCTGATCTCTTCGAGAAGACTCTCAACGAAGCTTCCTACTATCAGTTGGAGGAACACCAGCTTTTGATGTCAAACTGCCCTAGCTCACTGCTCCAGAATCCCTCAGGTTGCACTTAGTGATCAACTCTAGGTTGATGATAGAGGATATCAAAGACAACCTGAAAATATTCACCTTGGAATGGATCTCCTATTTGAGACCGTCCTTGAACATCCTATAATGGAACAACTCATCACCTGCTAGGATCAGCATAATGTGCTGTAGCATGGTAAAGCAAGACGAGTACTCCATGACAAAAAATGTACCCTGTTGCAGACTCATAAACTCCCGGGCTCTGTCAACCCTCCAGGTCTCTGGGTAAAAGTAGTCATAGAAGGTGAACCAAAACTCATCCCAAGATATACTCTGGAGGCGCCCTGATTGTGAGATCACCTCCCACTACCTCTTGGCGGTGTCTCAGAGCATATATGTATCCATCCTTACCATTTTCTATAGGGGGTATCTCCAGATGCTCAATGATCGTCAGTGTGGCCCCAAACCACGACTCTGCAGCCTGGGGTCCTCCATCCTCTGAGAAAGTAGGAGGATGCTGCTGCTGGAAAACCCACATCAACTCAGCCATCGACGAGGCAGGAGGCGGCACTACGTAAAAAGTCTGCGTCATCCTCAGAAAATCCTCCAAAAAATGCACATCAGCGCCTGTGATGGGTATGACTAATGGTTCTAAGGCTGGCACAACAGGAGGATCTACATGAAGTCCCTGATTGGCCATATCCGGTGTCTGATCACTGTCTTGCAACTGACGTACAACCAGAGGACGTCTCAGAGGCATAGCACTAAAAGATCAAAAGAACACCTTAGATCATGGTTATAAAAGACCGAGAACATAAGAGTGCAAAATGGGAACATGATAAGGAAACATTCAAGATTACTAAACACGACTACACGACGTGTATAAAAACTACATGGCATGTTCAATTAAACCATCCACCTCGATATGTACTCCTGCCACCTCTGGTCGAGTAACACCCCAAACTACACGACGTGTTGTCCCCACACACAGTGTGTACTTGAACTATATTACCCTGCCCAAGTCTATTTACATGGCTAACCCACACGTTCCTCTTAACCCTATACTACACAGCGTGTTTACTAAGGACTCGACGTGTACTAGACACGATTTCGGTGACCCGTGTTGTTAGTTACATGGCCGACTACACAGCTGACCATTACACGGTGTGTTACGAACATGAATAGAATGTATAGAAGAAGAAAACACTGACCAATGTTGTTCGTGACACGACCGGGTACCTAGACCAAGACTACATGGCGTGTTCTTTACCAACATGGTGTGTTCAACCCGTGCTTCCCTGACCCGTGTTGTTAATTACATGGCTAGGTACATGGCACTATACTACACGGCGTGCACCTACCGTGCATGGTGTGTTCCTAAATACATTTCCTCAACATTGTGTTCTTGCTCACACAGTCAGTGACACGGTCTGAAACTACACGGTGTGTAGTCATAAAGTACATGTCGTGTATTCTTGGTTTCTCCAAGTAGTAGCTCCGAAACCGCACCAAAGCCCAGAAAACCTAGAAAACAAGAAATGAAGGTGCCAAATTCTTATCCGTGAGGGCCCATACTACCCGCAAATCAATGATTGACATCCAATAAAGTCATATATAAGGAAAAACAGGTCAATGATTCACCAATTTCTGATTCAAGAGGGCCCATAACACCTCATGAACCAAAATCTGGCATTCATTAAGGCAAAGTACAATACAAACTGTCCTATATCAAACATCAGGGATTCTATCAAAGTATCTATCACAAAAGCATGCATAATCTACACAAAGTCTAACACAACAACATGCAATCGCTAATGCACCTTAGATGCCAGGGCAAGAATGCATGGAATGTGATTTCTAATAAGTGGCTATTTGATTCATGAGATGGCATACCCTCATATCATCGATTTGCGATAAAAATGGAACCATAATTGCAATAACAATAACAACACAAGTAATGTGAATCACTCTAGTTGAAATCATATCAACCGTAAAATCTCAAAACCAGAAAACTGCAATAAATGAGGTAGTATGGCTTTTCCCTATACACGAGTTAGCTACTCCCAGGAACAGCTTATTACCAAGTACCGAATCTATCCTATCCCTGGATAAAGGCTCCAAAAAGTTAATCAAGAGAAAAGAAACCCTATGATACCACTTTTTAATGTCTTGTTTCTGGAACCCACCCAAAGGCGCCCCGTACCCGTTTGGTCACATGGCCTCAAGCACATTTCCCCAAATTCCATAGGCTTCCAACTAGCAGCGAGGGCCTTGGGTGTGATAGTGGGGAATTTATGCCCCCATTGGCAGAGTACACATCAGATGTAAATAAGAACGCAATAGCAGAAGTAGTAAATAACTAACAATAATAAACAGTGGAAGACGAAAACAACAACCACTAGAGCACATATGTATATATATGAAATGATGCATGATACATATCTATGAAATCATCCAAACAAGTCACAATGTTGAAAAATACAATAGTACCAATACATGTACAAAATAATTTAAATAGCTCTTCAGCATCGCAAGCTAATGCTTGGTCCAATGCTCTCCTGCTCCAAAGAAATCAAGTACCAGATGTCGAAGGGTGCTTTCCCTTGTCTATACATGCAACAACATAGTCTGTTTGGGCCAAAAATCATGGCCCAAATAGGGTGTGAGTCTAATCCCAGTAGGAACCACCCGAAGATCTGTGCCAAACAATCAGTGAGTATATGGAAAGTAATAGTGCAATAAGTAGTAACAGTAGCAGCAACATTAGTCAGTATTCAGTAACAAGTAAACAATAGGACATTCAAAAGTGATCAATTCACAGAACAACAAGCAGCGGGGAAGCAACAACAAACACAAGAAGGAAGACCCTCTAGATGTACTTGCATCCATCTCCTTTAGTCCAATCCATGATGTACCACAACCCTCTGGGCAGTGCACTCAGCCTAACCCCTCTGGTTTGGTAGTATGAATTTATAATACTCCTTGGGGAAGCTCACTTAGTCAATTCTACTTATAGTTTAGGGTAGTCATGGACTCTTGGAGGGAGATCACAAGGTCTAACCCTCTTGCCCCAAAGTCTAGAGACTCTCTGAGGAAGCTCCCTCGGTCAATCCTCCTATAGCCTCAAGTATACCACAAAATATCTGAGGAAGCTCACTCAGTAAATTCCTCATCTAGCCTGGGATGGTTTTAAAGACATTCAAAAAAGTTAAAGACTCTCTGAGGAAGCTCTCTCGGTCTACCCTATTGTAGTCTATAATAACTAAGACTCTCTGTGAATCTCACTCAGTCTGTCCACTGTAGTATATAATGTCCCAGACTCTCTGAGGAAGCTAAATCGGTCTATCCCAATATATTCATTAATATTTAAGACTCTCTGGGATGATCACTTGGTCTATCCCTTATAGTCTATAGCACCGGGTTCTCATGGTCTCATGCCAGTCAGTTCATATTAATGCTATAAGGCCAAATTACACCTATAAAGCTACTTGGCTAACCAATGCACACCAATAAAGCTACTTGAATAAAGAGTCTACATAGGAACAAGAATGTTAACAACATCATTCCATCTTACGATCACAAGGCATGGAAACAGGTACAATGGTAAAAGGCCTAAGAAACCCAAAGATTACAAGAAGAAAAAGCATGGGAAAACATCCATGCATGACAATTATGTACCAATATGATCAAATTACCTCTACGCAAGCATGCAAGGATGGCAGGGGAACAAAAATGGAAAAACAGTAAACACACAATACCCCTTTTATGGGTATAGGTGGAATTTGAAAATAAAACTCAAAGACATTGAACGGTAAGGCACAAACCACCTACCTCGATCCTAGGAGATCGATATACATGAACCACGATACTTGATTCTCCTCAGAACGGTGTATATCTACAAAAACACACAAAACGTTCAACACAAGATATCTTAAGAAAGAGGAGGCACTCGGAAACAAGGATCTATGAGAAGGAAGAAATCAATGATGCGGTTCCAATGCAATCGATGGCGGTCGATTCCGAGAACGGACGGAGGCTCGAGGGCTCGGAGAAGATTCATGGTCGTACAGGTCGCTCTCGGTCGAAGCTACTGGAGAAGAAGACATATCTGTCGATTAGGCGTGACCCCGGTCCATTTAATGAAAAAAAATAAAAGGCATGTACTTCTGGAGTACACGGAGTGCATTCTACTTTTCCATACTCTGCTTTAAGTGGACTCGACATCACCCCAACACGTTGTGTGTGTGGCTCGGACACGGCCATCACTCAGCCTGGTGCGGCAAGGGTGTACAAGTTGTGTACTCAGAAAGTACACGACATGTACTTTAAATATTTCCATAACTCCTCTTTTCATAAAAACACCAGAAAAGGGAAGGACATACTTGAAAACGAAGATCCGAGTTCATAAACCAAAACCATAAGATATCCCCTAGTATAACATTAATTTTCAATGGGGATAAAAAAGAAATAAAAAGAAAACCCATCAAAATCGTCCAATGAAAAATTGATTCCACGATTCAAAACCCCTCTTTACCTGAAAGATTGAGGCTTAATACATGTAGGATCTAACTGGACAATAGCTTCTGTTACCTCTCAATCTCAAATAACATTAGTCATCCATCATCGGAAATATCCCCAAAAAACATGTGATATACCAAACCTAGATCACATTCTTAACATAGGCTCTGATACAACATTGCAACAAATCATCCAGGGATGTCATCGTACTAGACACCCAACCCTATTTTCCATAAGACACACAGTGTGTTCTAAATCTGCATCGGGTAGTGGCTAGCACATAAGCGTCATAGGAATTCTATTGGGAACAATGTCTTCCAAATTAGATTTAATTGATAGAAAATAACATGAATGAAGTAATCAGAATATTTTAATAAGTAGGAATGGATGATAAAAACAAAGAAACTAACTAAAAGAAACAACTATAGGAAATCAATATGGAAAACTAACCAACTCAAGATGAGACCCAAAAAAATCTCCACCACAATCTGGCCATGTACCAAAAAATGAATCCAACTGAGAACATTGAATGATATAGGCATGATCTAAAATCATTGTAGGTCACCATAACTGACCGAACAATGAAATTGATTATCGAAGGCTAATCATCAATTATAGTTTGAAAATTAAGCTATAATTTAGGATTTACATACATATACATCTCAATAAAAAAATAAAATTAATATAAAATATAAAAATATTTTCCTTTACTTCCGAAAACTGAATATACACATTTCAAAACCAAGACACTAGCCTAATCCTTAGAAAAATCATTCACTCCATTTTCATTTTTCAAAAACAACTCACATATTTTATTTAAATGAAAAGTATCAATTTTAAAAAACTTTCCAAAAGGTATCAAATAATCACCCATGACCACTTAGGCACATGATCCCAATTATCCAACCAAGTCATAGAAAAAGTGGGAATAAATATCAACACGTACTCAATTAAAAAAATGGTATTATCATACCTCATTAAATCTTATGAAAAAGCGAATAGCAGAATACATATTGAAAATAAACAATCATGTACAAGCTAAAATGATAACATGTTATCTAAAACACCATGTTCAGCCAACCGAACCTCAAGATCACAAGGTGGAAGACACTAAGAAAGTTCCAATGTAAAAAAATGAAAATAATAATAAAAAATATTCCATTATCTAGAAATATTCAAATTATTCAAATTATTCAAATTATTCATTTGTTCTATAGTTATTAATTTCTATCCATTACACAACAAATAATGTTTTACAACTACTGTGAACAAAGGGATAAGTCAATTTACCTGTCTATATAGGGAAAAGATTTCATAACAATTATATATCCCATACCATAGAGCATTATTACAGGAAGACTATTAAACATTTTTTAGAGCATCAGTTCATGTAGTCTCATCCAAATCATATATTAGGGACATTAAAACTTATCATGACTCCCAAACACATGAATTATAGTGGTGGGGAATAGGGAATCATTCCAACTGAAAACCTGGGAGGAGCTTTATTATTTTATCCTGCACTACCTAGCCATGTCCACGTTCTTATTTAACCATTTACCACATATACCATTTCACAATCATAGTCAAACTATTAAATAAAATTAATAATTAATAAATCATAAATACATAAATCAATTCCATTCCATAAACCATGAACACTTTACCCTTTTTGAAATCATTTATAATTAAGAAATTATAATTATACCAAATACTCTATCATGAAATGATATCAATAATTCATAATTAATAGAAGTCTTTTTTACAAAAAATGTTAAAACATTTAACATGATTCTCACAATTTCATTTCCTAAACCCATGTTGACATGTTAAAAGTACAAATACTAGGTTTAAACCATTATATGCCACTAATTTTATATTTAACAACTTGATCACTTATTCATTAACACAGAACACCACATAGGTAGCCTTAATCCCAACCCTGACATCCTCCATGAATACCATGTGGGTTTGGAGGGTTTAAATTTTCATTTAATAAATCAATCAATAGTTTCTCACCATGGTCACCCAAATTCACAAAATTAAGTGACTAATATAAAAATAATTTACTACATAAAAATAATAAATCACATGAAAAGAATAATCATCATATACCAACATAAGTGTTTAATAAGGGGAAATCACTTAAAATCAGATATACCAAACAATCCTTTTTATATATCATTTACATTTTCCAACAAAATTTTTGAGACATTCTGAAATATCAACTCAATTCCAAAGGGAATCATAAATTCTCCAAGAACAACAAAAAATGTCAAGGAAAAATCTAATTTAGAATTATATATCTAAAAAAACCCTTTGAAAAAGGAAACCCATTGAACACAAAAGGAAACCCATTTAAAAACCAATTTACCCTTAAGAAAAAGGATAATTTTCATTTCATATTGAAGTCACCAATTATATTTTTTATAACACACAAACAATGGGTAAAAAATAATTTAAAAACCATGTTCTATTGGTTAATGAAATTAACCCATTGTTTTAAAGAAAAATCCTACACAATACTTTAAAACATTATCAAACCACCTTCGATGCATGGATATCATTCTTTGAAAACCCATAAAATCCCCAAGGCCATCTATTTCCATCAATCCACTTTTATAGAAGCCACTATGGAATTTTCACTGGGGATTTACCACATAATATTTTCAGTCTACCTTTTAAAATAAAATATACTACCCCATTATGGAAACATTTTAGGTCAACTCCTAAATTTTAAATTAAAATCCCATAAAAATATTATTTTAATTCAAAAAATCTTAAGCGGATCAAAACTGATCTCCCAACATTAACACCATTCAAAATTCTAAAATTCATTTCCTAAAAAACATATCACATATAAATACATAAATTTATATTATAAAATGCATATTAAACAAAAATAAACATTTATGCTAAGGAAAAGGAACAATAAAATGTGTTCAAATCATTATAAGGTTATCTCATATGTTTATACTCAAATAAAAAGGAAATTAAAAATGATTTATCATCTTATAATTCCAAAAAATGTATTTTCATTGTGACACCTACCTCAAGAAGAAGATGTTCAAGATAAAACACTAAAGCACATGGCATTATAATTGGCGACCTCTTTAAGACACACTTTCCACCCTCTGAGTTTATTGACCTTTTCATATACTTATGGACACCTAACCGATATGTATCTTTTCCTATGTCTTGGAATATGTGCAAGGGGAACCTTAAGTATACACTTATATACATATACTCATATTTAAACTAACACATGTATTCGTTTTCCACATATATACATAATCAACCCTAGGACCATATATATATTCAATACCATGGGTGAATATATATATATATATATATATAAATGGATCTAAAATATATATATCCTTACTTATGAACATGTGGTAAGTCGCCTTTGACTTTGGAACCTCCAAACCTCTTCTAGGATGAAAAATCACACTAAAAAATTATTACGTACACTAAAATTATATAATCCATAATTAAAATTTGGCCAAAACAAAAGGAAGACAATAAACCTTAATATAAATTGGGAGTGATAATTCTAATATGTATTGACTACAATTGAAAACAATGAAAAATATTAGAAGATGACCCAAGAGAACCTTCGAACACCCTAACATAATAGAAGAAACCCAAAATACATTAAAACCTAACCAAGTGTTTCCCGGAATGGAAACCAAAAGTGGGGAGTGGAAAAAATAGCCAAAAAGGATAGAGAAGGGAACCAAATACCATACCTTGAAGGATCAATCCAAAAACTGGAACAAATCCAATGAGATCTATAAATGAAGAGGGAACTGAGAGGGAGTGTGGTGAACGGTTGGAGAAGAAGGGGGAGGGGGTTTCACATACGAGTAAGTCAACGGGGGTAATGTAGAAACCCTATATTGGTTTTCATAAAACCTAAATATTAAAAGTAAAAACGATAATAATAATAATAATAATAAGAACAATAATAATTATAATAATAAAAACATTATTAAAAAATTCCATTATATTTTTGACATTCTATTTAATCTCATTAATTTTTTGTTTAAAATTTAATTTCATAGAAAATACATAACATGATTACATGTAGCAATAATAATGGTTGAAAACACAATGCTAAAAAAATTTCACTCAACACTATCATCATAATGATATACGCTTTATACTTTCTGCAAGGCTTATTAGACCATGCGAAAATCATGCACCACACCACTAACTCACTTGGTCACCATCATGAGAACCAAATGCTTACTACTAACCAAGTGTGTTACTGATTCAACAGCTAAAAAACCTAAAAAATTAAATCATCATCCATAAAAAATCAATAGCTCAATCCTTCTTCATAACAATATAAATAAATAGAAAACAAACACATCGTGACACCTAGGGTATTACACATGACATGAGGGAAAAGTTAGTCTCGAAAATATGACCAGTGGAGTTTGACCAGGCGGAATATGATATGTTAATTATTAAGATTCTTTATATATTTCACTTAAATTAATATTTTCTATATTAATATTATTCTATATAATTTTATGTTTTTCCTTTTCTTAAATGATGTATATATAAATATTTTTTTGTATATATTAGAAAGAATTGAAATATTTTTATATGTTATTTATTTAGATTTAATGAATGATGTCTTTTTTTGTTCCTTGATATTGTTCCCAAAATTTTATTTCTTCTATAATTATTCTTAATTAAATTATACTTGAGCTCATCCATTTATTATATTAATATTAGTTCATCATACACTGATATAGATAAATTATGTTAGAATAACCTAGAATATAATTATGTGACAACATTCATTCAAATAATTATTTTATTATATTGATGAGAATCGATTCTTCAGTACCCCATATAACAATAGGTGAAGAGTAATGGATTAATATTCCTATTACACATTACAAAATTAATTAAATTAAAATAGTTTAAAGTTGGGTGTTATCTATGATAGATTATCCTTTTCAATAGTCCAGGAAGAAATATTCACCCTAATTTTTTATCATTAGGCCTGATTTTTCATCCAAATATAGATTATTGTTTAAAACTTCTTTTCAAATTGAAATATAGAACATGTTTTTGTGAATATAATGATAGTTATATGATAATTTTATCATTCCATTGATGTGTATATTCTCTTAAATTCATATTTTTGTGGACATCCTTATATTCCTTAAGTATTCAACGGTATCCTTCTATACTTAACAACTATTTTATAACTATTAACTATTTATCTTGAACACTACTTCACAATCATCAACTATAAAATTGTGTTCAGATTTATTATATTTGTCGTTTTTTTGTTTTTTTTTAAATTTCATTCTACGATGTTTCAACCTACTCACCACAATAGGCTCATATATATGATAATAACGAAATAAATTTTATGGGGTGAAAATTTTCATATTCTGTTCATCAATACACTATAATTTACTTATTTGTTAAAATTAATAAAATAATATAATGGTGATATGTTTCAAACCAAAAAGAAGGAATTTTATGGAAATGAATAAAACTAAAGAAAATAAAAATAAAATTCTATGACACAAACATGAGGTAGATGAGTGTACAGGTGGGTGACAATTAAATAGAGAAATCGTAAAATGTAGTGGTGTTGTTCACTCATATAGTGAGGAAGATAATTTAAATTAGTTAGAAAAAGGATTTATTTTGATGAAAAATTCACTATAATGTACTATAAAAATCACTAGTATTTTATTTTATTTATAAATTAATGTGATGGACTGAAAAATGTAAATAAAATAGAGACACCCAATAATCATAATTTTACCAATGTTTCAAAATGATCTTTCATACGAGATGACATGTCAACCAAAAGTTGGTAAAAGGATGATCCATAATGAAGAAAACATGAATTCAAAATTTCTGTAATTTAGAATATTGTTTTTTTAGAATATGAAATTTATAACACCTCAATTACTAGTACACGCAGTAGTGCCTAAAACATTCCCCTAAGGATTGGAAACAGATGTCATTGAATACAAGATAACACATTTTGAACGTAAAATATAACCTCACCAAAATTATCAATCTATGTATAATTATACTAATTTTCAACTACATAAAATGACTAACCATAACATCAGTTATTTGAAACAACATAAATACGTAGAAAAAAATAAAATGATTGAAATATAGGAGGAAAATTAAATATATTATGATTTATACTAATAAAATAAAATTTGACAATTATTGTATACTTTTAAAACCAGTTCATGTTAAAACGTTAGATACACATGAACTCATTAATAGTTCTAATGTTATAAAATATATTAATATATTCCAAAAAACACAACATTATGTAAATATGAACTTATGAAGATGAATCTCCATTGATATAGCCCCATTCCTCAAAATTTAACTCCACTATATAGTTATACAGAGACTGTCACTTTTTTTAGCCAAACCACATATTCTACTTTCCCTCAAAAATTTCTGTTTTAATTTACTTCTTTTATTGATGGGTATATCATTAATTACGTCACATGATAAATCTGTCCTCATTCTCACAATTAGTGACATATGTTGGATCACTTGCCTCTATGTGGAATCCTTCACTGTAGTTCATATTCTTCCTATGACATGATTTGAACAAACAAAACCGAATCCAATCACCAATATGTAACTTCTATAAACATCAAACATATTGAATATGGACATATTTTAAATATATAACAATTAATATAAGGGATTTCCATAACTAATTTTTCAATATCACATCTTAATGCATGTGACTGTGGAAATTACGAGCTTTCCAGAATTAATTTTTAAGGAATTGAATAATTTTTTATATTTTAATGCTCACAAAATCAAAAACAATGTTTTGGTCAACATTATCTCTTTGCCTTCTCATTATAGAAAGTTTAGTCAATAAAAATTATCTTGTTTGAGTACAATATTATATTTATTAATTTTATCCTTTTTCATTCTTGTTTATATATCTAATTAAAAAAGGCTTCATCTGCAACCCATAGAAATCATCAGCATAAACCCACTGACCCATTCTTGTTCCTATTATTTCTATATTGAATCTAATTTATGGGTATAAATGAAATCCCAACTAAATTTATTCTGACATATGAGGTGTGGATAGCTTGGTTACTATTTCCCCAATATTGGGGATCTATGAGATCCTTTTATGTAAATTAATTTGATATTAACAAAATTAAATAAACTATTTCACTAGAATCTTATTGGAATTTTTTAACTATTTGGTTCATTATATAATAAAAAATTATCCATGTCTTATTATGATAATTCATAATTATTTTAAAACATCATCATTAAACAACACCATTGAAGAATCGACCGCATTTTCAATGTTCTCATCATCATCATGTTCTCTTTCCATGCTAGATTTCCATTTTCTCATTTTTAATTATTAAACTACAATCTAATTATCAAAATTACGTATAATTAGGTATTGATCAAATATCTCACCCATATCAATAATATCCCATTCTTTAAAAACATTTTTCATTTCCTTTATTTTAGATAATCATTGTGGATGAACATAAATATTTCTTTAATCATTATTTGATAATAGTTCATCTTTCAATCAAATAAATATATACCTATCAGTTAAATATTCAATGATTTTTCAACATCATTAATTATATTTTCTTTTTAGGTAAAAATTATACTATTCATCCATCTGGGTCATGATTCAATTCGATAGTATAGATCAATAGATTCTTCATCATAGTGGACAATGACAGTCTTTATTTAAGATCACGTGACATTCATTATTATGATAGATATGAGTTTTTCATTAATATCAATGTTGTAATCATTGTGTTTTTTATTTTATGAAAGTAATAAAATATAATAATGAAATTTATTAGAAACAGATTTTATGATACCCTAATATGACTCTTCAATTTCAAATATACACATCTTATAAAATGTTGTAAACTATTACATAAATTTGATCTGGCCAACCCTTGAAGTATTAATTACCCCTACACACATGATACTCACATATATAGAGTCTCTATTCACAGAATGGTTTCTCTAAAAATGTAATATATTTCCAAAAAATACACTAAAAAATAGAAATTTTTATCATATAATATGTACGGAAAATTAGGAAAATCAATGAAATAAATTAAAAAAAATAAAAATATATAAAACTACTCAAATAAACATTAAATAGTTTTTAAATTAAATATTATATTCAAAATATATTTTATATTAAAATAAAAAAAAATTAGAATAAAAAAATAAAACATTTGAAAAAGAAATATTTATCCAATAAAATATATTTCAAATAAAATATAAGAAAATATAATATATTTATTCATAAAATGTTTAAATGTTAAATTAATAAACATTTTCCATTTTTGAACTATATAACAAAATTACACTATAGATATCAAATTAATAAAAAAGTGAATATTAAGTTGACCAATTACTAAAATTTCACTTATTAATTATCTTATTAACATAAAAAATCACCATTACATAAAAATTGTAGATAAATGTATGAAAATTAAACCACATTAGTATTTTATAATTGTAAAATAGACCTATTGTGTATTTAAATTTTACTTTACCATTACATGATACAATCAAACGGGGAGTATTTTCTCAATGAAAATATTCTAAAAACTCGTACATGTGAGGTTTTGATCATTATTCAGGAAGAGCATATCATTCCAACACCACTGTGTTTCTCCATCCAACATTAAATTGGAAAAACTAATTCACTTTTTCTCTAGGGTCTTGAATATTATGAATATATACTTTTTTTGAAATAGTATTACATAAACTTCTTCATGAGTTTCCTCACCACTAAGGACTGTTAGATGATAATACATTATTTTTTAAGGACTTCATAATTTATATGATTATTTTTTTTTAAACCTTAAATAGCATATTGAAACGAAAAATTAAGACCCAAAAGGAACGGATAATGAATTATATGCTAAAAACCTGAAGCATGTTCATATATTACTTCATTCTAAATAATAGTTTGTCATATATATTCCATATTGTATTATAAATTAGTGATCAATATAATTTTCAACCTCTTTAATATAAACCCATGCTTTAAATTTTTATAATAAATTAAAATCTATAAACATATACCCTCACATGAAATTTTTTATTATAAACAAATTATTATAAAACACTTTTCATCAAAATTTTAACTTAGTCCTGCAAGATTTAAAAAAATCATAAATTCCTTGAAGACCCGATATAAAATATCATTTAAAGAACACATAGAACATTCTGATACAAGAATATAAAACCATTTTTTTCATGAAATAGGAAAAATTTATAACTAACGTGGACCGTTGAATCATATTTATAAACTCATTAGTGTTAAATAAACAGGGAAATTGTATTTATTAACATTTATTTCTTTGGTTAATAATAAAAACTGTATGATCACAAATATATCCTAAATAAGAATAGTTATTCATTTATAATGATAATTTATAATATCATATATGAAACCCTTATACTTATCATATGATCAAGGTGATTAAAATATTGAGGAATTATAAACAACCCCAAATAACATAGGAATCAATAAAATTTAAGCGGAAAAATAATTATTAATTATAAATTATAATAGTCATATCTTGTAATATATCTCATTAATCAGAAAACAATTTTCCTATATATGTCTCTTATACAATTTTTTAATGGTCATGACCTTATATTTTAAATTGAATCCGACTGAGTTACCAAAATACAAGAAGAAAATATACTAATTTCCAAAGGGTAATGTATCCTTTTGTGGTTTAATAAAATGTAATTGGGTGTAGGATTTACCCTATTGAAACAAAATAAATCAAACGGTAGTTTCATTTGAATCCTTAAAATTACCAATTATACCGATATATATTTATTCACAAGGAGTTGTGGATTACACCATATAAACGTTTTTTATATAAAACAAAAAACTATACAAAAGGTAATATCTATATGAATAAGACTTAATAATAATAATAATATATCTAAGGAGTTTAAATGTATAGATGTTCGGAATAACTATTATAAAATGTGTCAATCCCATACTCTAAACCCAAAATATTCCTAGTAGTCAAAAAATGACTGACTGGACTTGGAAAAAATCATAAGAATTGTCTTAGGACATCCCTTGGAAATATTATTCGTAATCCATATAAATTGATTTTAAATTAGTATCCCACTGTATTTATGGTACTATGTTCCATGATTCTATTCATTACCCTAAACTACATTTCATATGAAAATCTTATTCGTGTCACATAGTGGCATGTGTAGGGAATGAGTATGGAAACTCAACACGCAATCTGAAACCCACCCCTAGAAATATTTCATATGATCAATTTAATGATGCTAATAATATATTAATATTATAGATATAGGGTATGTAATTAAATTATAGTCAATTCCATACCATATTTTATCAAAATTTATTTGTAACAAAATTTATTAACTCCCTATACTAGTAGGGTCTTAATATCATTTACCTACACCAGGAGATCTCATTATCATTATATGGATAGAGGTAAGGAATTATTATATCCCATACCATCTATGTATAACACTATATGAATTAGGGTACACAATAATCCCATGTAATAATGATTTTTTATAAAAAATTGGGGAATAAACCCATCACATGAGAAAGTAAAAGGTGAACATCCTTCTAATCCCAAATGACATTCCCACCTAAGATGTACCTTCTTTGTATATGAATATAAATAACTCAAAAACCCTTTTATAACATAGACATGAAATAAAAAAGTATAGTTATAACCGCCATACATACAACACATTTAATTTGGGTGGTCCCATTTTACTAATAAATTACAATTATATAGAATTTCATTGTGCGAACATTTTTACAATGAAAATAATATGTCGAGGGAACATGAAATATATTCCATAATTTATTTTAAATCAATTTAAAATAAAACTATTAATAAATAAATATTAAACACAGAAACATAGAATAAGAGACAATTTTATGTCAAAAGGTTTTTTACTGAATAACACAGGAAACCATATATATTCCAACCCAACCCATACGTAATATGTGAATGAAGAGTGTTATTACTACCTAAAATTTAGGATGTCCCATCATCAATTTCCTTGACGGATAATTATTTCAACCCATACTCATGAAGACAACCTAATATGAATATAAGTGTTGAGAATAATAATTGAAAATAATGTAATTTTAATCTAAAAATCATTAAATGTGAATTACATTATATTAAGAAAATAAAAGATCCCATAAAATATTTCGTAGTACAATTTTATAATATGTGTAACATTTAGTAATCCATAGGAATTTGGGATGATGTGTTACACCCTATTCAACATAATGAGTACCAGAAGAGAACATATTGGGTTAGAGAGAACCTTAATTATTCAATATTTCATTTTTATGTGGAAATAAATATGCTTTAATTATGGTAGGATAATGTTTTCGTATATTATGGTTCATAAGAGATGAAATTCATGTGATAGTGGAGAAAGATGATTTTATTGGGAAATACTAATCCTTTTCTAATAAGTGTAAAAATTTAGTGAAAAGGACCAACATACTAATTATTAACTAATATTATACCATTTATCTATAGGTAACCCATTGTTATTCATCTGAGAACCCATTTATTCAAAAAAATTCAATTCTATATAGAAACATCCAGTTAATCGGTGTTAGGATATCAAGTACCCAATGGTCCCCAAATCGATGGGGGGCTCCCCCATCTGAACCCCCTTTTATATAATCAATCAACTTCCTTCCCTTTACCCATATTTGGTGTCAAATTACCCAAGAATTGAATTTAAAAAATGTAAATATATTATTTTACTTGATTTGAGATGATGCGTTCATTACCCCAATAATATAATGAGTTAAAATAGACACATAAAAAAGTTTTTAGAGATAATATTTATTTATAAAAAAATTGATATTTTTTAATGAAGTCTTCAATAAAATTATACATAATATTTTATAAATTATTTAATCAAAATAATGTAAAATGTTTTAAATAATTTTTTTCTCAATTATTATACTAATTAATATAGAAAGATAACAATAATTTAAATAAATATTTAATATATATATATATATTATGTGAGTGCTATTTCTATAGATAGTCATAAAAATTATTTTTTAATAAATGAAAAATCATGTTGATTATAATTTATTATTTAAATTAACACTATTTTTAATCAATATCATACTTCCATGATATTTAAAATATTCTTATGAATATATAAAAATTTATAAAGATCTCCCATGTTAATATTTTAAATTTTTATAATATCTTCTTTTATTTGAATTTAATCTATTAGATTTTTCATAATCCATGGACTTGAAAAACATGTTTCTCATAAGATATAAAAAAATGAACACATACTTATACATGATAAAAAGGAAATATGTGACATACATGAATAATCTAAAAAAATTTCACTATAAACCACCCATGATAAAATATAATCATTTTTATTCTGCATTTGATATTTTATATAATCTTGAAACATGAACCATGTTGAGTTGATATACTCATCCCTCTTTTTTTCATTTATTAATATGTATTATTTTTATTCATCCAATTTATCATGCTTGTAAATGATCATCCAATGATTAACTCTATTCATATCTATGATGATTATATCTTTCTAGTGGGAAATCCCATCATGTCTTCACATAATGACATACCGTAGATAATAACACATCAAATGACTATATGATAATAACTCAATTGTATTTTCATAAGATAGAAAAAAATCCCAACTATTGTCTAGAAAAATTTTCATGAAATGTACCAGTCATAGAAATCATAAAGAATATCCCACTAGAGAAAAAAAAATATGTCAATAATAGGATTATTATATTCATATATCTCAAGTATGACACATATAAATAAAAATGGTCAAACGATAACTACTTTTTAGATTTTTTTGTAGATTATTATACACAATAACCTATTATAATGACATCACTTAACAACTATTTCATCCATCCTTCTTCTCGAATATGGTTTAAAGATGGTATCCGGAGACAGCATGAGGATTAATTCCAATTACATGATGTAATGTTTTAATGATATAATGATATTATATACAATCAATAAATCATTATAATATATAATTTGAAAAAATATTTCACAGGCCATCAGTATTTTATTATACCCTAGGGAAATAAAATTAAAATAGTATTTTATAAAATATCATTTTCAATATTTTTGAAAAAGATACTCACCAAATATATGTTTTTTATGGATTATATTTTTTACTAATGTTATCACTAATTTATATTCTATATGAATCCTAAAAAAGTATTAACTATTTTATAATTTTGTATTTATATTAAAACATTTGAATCATTTTAATACATGATTATAATTTTTAGATGTTAGAGAAATCTATGATCAGAGGAAATTCTATAACAACAATCATTTTGGAAAATATAAAATCGTGTTATAGGAATAATAATTTTTTCAATGTAGATAGTGGCTCATGCCAGAAACCATATAACCAAAACATCATAAGAAATAAGATTCTATGGTTTAATAAAATATGAGTGACTATCTATAATTCATATTGCATGAAAAATTACCGCAAAAGAGGATTATTATTCCAAAAACGTTGTTGTTATAGAATATGGTATGAAGAACATTAATCATAATAAATCTAATTAAATGTTTTTTCTACAATAATAATTTTACTGGTTAAATATTTTAATAATAAAAGAAATTATAAATTATCTTAAATATTTTTATTACTTCAATGGTGGTCCCTAATTGGTATTTCCACATCACCATTCTAATTGTGAAAATTTGAAACGAAAAATAGAAAATAAAAAACAATATGAAAATAACTAGAATTTTAGTATCCTCAATTAAAATTATTAGAAAATTTTTATATAATTATGGTAATATAATAATTCGTCTTCAACTAAAATGGATATCGATAAAAATTTACAAATTAGAAAATAAATTTCTAAATAAACATGTTAGAGATATTACATCAGGTATATATGTTTTATAAACATATGATTACGTTTATATTTTATTGAATACTATTTATTCATATAATAATTTGTTAAAATAAAAAAAATCAAAATAAACATTTATATTCCATAATCTATTATAAATTAGTGATCAATATAATTTTCAACTTCCTAAATTTAAACCCATGATTTTAAATTTTATAATAAATTAAAATCTATAAACATATACCCTCGCATAAAAATTTTTATTATAAAAATATTATTATAAAATGTTGTTCATCAAAATTTTAACTTAGTCCAGCAAGATTTAAAAAAATATTAAATTCATTGAAGACCCTATATAAAAAAATTATTTAAAGAACACATAGAACATTCTGATACCGAAATATAAAACTATTTTCTTCATGAATTAGGAAATATTTATAACTAATATGGACTATTGAATCATATTTATAAACTCATTAATATGAAATAAACTTTGAAATTGTATTTATTTACATTTATTTCTTTGGTTAATAATAAAAACTGTATGATAACAAATATATCCAAAATATGAATAGTTATTCATTTATAATGATAATTTGTAATATTATATATGAAACCCTTAAAGTTATCATAATATCATGGTGATGAAATGATAGAGGAATTCATAAACAACCCCCAATAACATAGGAATCAAAAAAATTTCTGCAGAAAAATAAATATAATTTATAAATTATGGAGTTTTAACAGTCATATCTTGTAATATAACTCATTAATCATAAAACAATTTCCCTATATATAGCTCTTATACAATTTTTTAATGGTCATGAAATTATATTTTAAATTGAATCTGACTGAGTTAGCACAATATAAGTGGAAAATTTACTAATTTCTAAGGGGTAGTGTAACCTTTGGTGGTATAATGAAATTCAATTGGGTGTAGGATTTTCCCCATTAAAACAAAATAAATCAAATGGTAGTTTAATTTGAATCTTTATAATTACCAATTATAACAATAGATATTTATTCATAAGGAGTAGTGGATTACACCATATATACATTTTTACATAAGACAAAAAACAAGAGCAAAAATATTCTTTGTAGTCAAAAAATGACTGATTGGACATGGAAAAAACCGTAAGAAATGTCTCAAGACATACCTTGGAAATATTCTCCACAATCCCAATAAATTTATTTTAAATTATTATCCCTCTATATTTATGTAACCGTGTTCCATGATCCTATTCATTACCCTAATCTACATGTCATATCAAAATCATATACGTGTCACATAGTGGAATGTATAGGGAATGAGTGTGGAAACTCTACACGCAATTCGAAACCCACCACTAAAAATATTTTATATGATCAATTTAATGATTTGAATAATATATTAATATTATGGATATAGGGTATGTAATTAAATTATAGTCAATTCTATACCATATTTTATCAAATTTCATTTGTAACAAAAGTTATTAACTCCCTATACTAGCAGGGTCTTAATATCATTTACCTACACCAGGAGAGCTCATAATCCTTATATGGATATAGGTAAATAATTATTATATCACATACCATATATGTATAACACTATATGAAATAGGGTACACAATAATCCCATGGAATAATGAATTTCTATAAAAAATTGGGGAATCAACCCATCACATGATAAAAAAAGGTGAAAATCCTTCCAATCCCAAATTCCATTCCCAACTAAGATGTACCTACTTTATATATAATTATAAATAACTCAAATAAAATTTTATATTATAGACATGTAATAAAAAGTATACTTATAACACCCAAAACCTATCATTTGGATGGTTCCCATTTTACTAAAAAAATTACAATTATATAGAATTTCAATGTTCGAGCATTTTTACAATGAAAATAAGAAGTTTAGGGAATATGAAATTTATTCCATAATTTATTCTAAAACAATTTAATATAAATTTATTAATTAATAAATATTAAATATTGAAAAATCTAGAATAAGAGACAATTTTATGTCAAAAGGTTTTTTACTGAATAACACATGAAACCATATATATTCCAACCCAACCCATAGGTAATACGTGAATGAAGAGTGGTATGCCTTCCTGAAAATTAGGATATCGCATCATCAATTTCCTTGAAGGATAATTATTTCAACCCATACTCAAGGAGACAACCTAATAAGAATACAAGTGTTGAGAATAATAAGTCGAAATAATGTAATTTTAATCTAAAAATCAGTAACTGGGAATTACATTATATTAAGAAAATAAAATATCCCACCAAATATTTCATAGTATAATTTTATAATATGTGTAACATTTATTAATCCATAGGAAATTGGGATGATGTGTTACACCCAATTCCACATAATGAGTACTATGGGAGAACATATTGGGTTGGAGAGAACCTTAATTATTCAATATTTCTTTTTGACGTAGAAATAAATCTTTTTTGATTATGGTGGGAGAATTTTTTCATATATTAAGGTTCATATGAGATGAAATTCATGTGACAATTGAGAAAGAAGATTTTTTTGGAATATACTAATCCTTTTCTAATTACTGTAAAAAATTAGTGAAAAGGACCATCGTACTAATTATTAACTGATTTTATTCCATTTATCTATAGGGAACCCATTTTTATTCATCTGAGTACAAATTTATTCAAAAAAAATTCAGTTCCATATAGAAACAACAAGTTAATTGGTGTTAGGATATCAAGTACCTAGTGGTCCCCAAATTGATGGGGGGCTCCCCCATCCACACCCCCTTTTATATAATCACATATCGTCCTTCCCTTAACCCCTATTTGGTGTCAAATTCTGTAATAATTTAATTTAAAAAATGTAAATATATTAGTTTACTTGATTTGAGAAGATGCGTTCATTACCCAAATAATATAATGAGTTAAAATAGGGACATAAATAAGTTTTTAGAGATAATATTTATATATAAAAAATTGATATTTTTTAATGAAGTCTTCAATTAAATTTTACATAATATTTTATAAATTATTCAAAAAAAATAGTGTAAAATGATTTAAGTAATTTTTGTTCTCAATTACTATAGTAATTAATAAAGATAGATAAAAATAATTTAAATAAATATTTAATATATATATATATATATATATTTTCTAAGTGGTGTTTCGATTGATTGTTATAAAAAATATTTTTAAAAAAATGAAAAATCTTCTTGATTATTATTTCTTATTTAAATTAACACAATTTTTAATCAATATCATGCTTCCATGATATGTAAAATATTCTTATGAATATATAGAAATTTATAATGATCTTTTATGTTAATATTTTAACATTTTATAATATCTTCTTTTATTTGAATTTAATCTATTAGATTTTTCATAATCCATGAACTTAAAAAACATGTTTCCCATATGATATATAAAAAATTAACACACACTTATACAAGAGAAAAAGGAAATAGGTGACATACATGAACAATCTAAAAAGTTGGCATTATAAACCACCCATGTTAATATATTATCATTTTTAGTCTGCATTTAACATTTTATATAATCCTGAAACATGGACCATGTTGAGTTGATATACTCATTCCACATTTTTGATTTATTAATATGTATTGTTTTTATTCATCCAATTTATCAGGCTTTTAAATGATCATCCCTTGATTTACTCAATTCATATCCATGACGAGCATATCCTTCTAGTGGGAAATCCCATCTAGACTTTACATAATGACATATCGTAGATAATAACACATCCAATGAATATATGATAATAATTCAATTTTATTTTCATAAGATAGAAAAAAATCACGACTATTATCTAGAAACATTTACCTGAAATGTACCAGTCATAGGAATCATAAAGAATATCCCACTAGAGAAAAACCTATTTGAGTCATAGGATTATTATATTCATCTATCTCATGTAAGACACATATACTTAAAAATGGTCAAAATATAACTATTTTTTAGAATTTTTTGTATATTATAATACACAATCACCTATTATAATGACATAACTTAACAACTATTTCATCTATCCTTCTTCTCAAATATGGATTAAAGATGCTATCATGAGACACTATGGGGATTAATGCCACATTACATGGTGTAATGTTTAAATGATATAATGATATAATACACAATGAATAAATCTTTATAATATATAATGTGACAAAAATATTTCACAGGCCATCAAAATTTTATTATTCCCTAGGGAAATAATATTAAAATATTAATCTTTAAAATAACTTTTTCAATATATGTAATAAAGATACACACCAAACATATATTAATTTATGTATTATATTTTTTACTAATGTTATAACTAATTTATATTGGATATGAATCCTAAAAAAGTTATTAACTATATTATAATTTTGTATTTATATTAAAACATTTGAATCATTTTAATACCTGATTATAATTTTTAAATGTTAGAGAAATATATGATCAGAGGAAAATCTATAACAACTATCATTTTGGAATATATAAATTCATGTTATATGAATAATAATTTTTTCAATATAGATAGTTACTCATCTTAGAAACCATATAACCAAAACAGCATAAGAAACAAGATTTTGTGGTTTAAAAAAATATGAGTGACTATCTAAAATTCATATAGCATGAAAAATTACAAAAAAAGAAGATTATTATTCCCAAAATGTTGTTGTTATTCAAGATGATATAAAGATCATTAATCATGATAAATCTGATTAAATTTTTTTTCTACAATAATAATTTTACTGGTTAAATATTTTAATAAGAAAATAATTTAAATTATCCTAAATATTTTTATTACTTCTATGGTGGTCCGAAATAGTTATTTCCCTCTCACAATTATAATTGTGAAAATTTGAAATAAAAAATAGAAAATAAAAAATAATATGAAGATAACTAGAATTTTAGTATCCTCTATTAAAATTATAAGAAAATTTTTATATAATTATGGTAATATAATAATTCGTCTTCAACTAAAATGGATATGGATTAAAATTTACAAATTAGAAAATAAAATTCATAATAAACTTGTTAGAGATTTTACATCATGTATATATCTTTTATAAAAATCTTATTATATTTATATTTAATTGAATACTACTAATTCATATAATATTTTGATTAAAATAAAAAAATCAAAATCATGTTTTCATTTATGAACATAAATGTTGAACTTCATATAGTAAATTGTGAAAATTTTGTCTGAATTTAATTATTTATTTACATAACATGGAACTCATATATCATGTCTATAATTTATAAAATTAGGAAATCATAATGGAAAAATAAATTCTATCTTATCAACAAAATTATATTTGTGGTTATAAAAAGGCTACGAATTTATAAAAAACTGAAATTAATAAAATCGTTTAATTATTTATTATACATATTTTGAGATACCCAAATTTTCTCACTGTAAAAAATCATTATCAATAATTATATAGAAAATTTAGATTTTCATGGTGATTTATTCGGTCTTATAAAATTCTATGACTATTGAAAAAATTTTACACAATAAATAATGTATTCATAATAATTCATTTCAATTATTAATGAATCTAGTTGTTTTAATTTTCTATTACCAATGAAAAAATGAAGTCATTTTAGAGGTTCGTTAAATTATGAACTGACGTATAAAGTTATATTGTCAAAATAATACAAACATGTGTCTCATAATATCAAAAACCCAATATATGATTTATTAGTAAAAGTTAGAATAAATATATATGGATGATTATAATACCAAATACATGACTATAATAAATAGAAAAATTATTTCATTATTTTTCACATAAGAAAATTAACATTATTACATAATAATTTTAAGATAGATAATATTAAATTACATTAAAAATAATTTCCACAACAAGTGCTATATAAGAAATTAAAATATTGGTCAACCCAAAAATCTTGAGTTATAATAGATCATATTGTCTACCAAAATAACATATATATATGATACATTATTTTTTTGATGAAAACAAAAATGAAATGGAATAGATATTGTATAAGAAAATTTACAAGAAGTTGAATTATTCTTGATATTAAAATACTGTTTATATTAAAATGGTGATATGACCATTGGAATGGTTTTGTTTCCATAATTTTATAATTATTGGGAATCTAACATCAAATTAAAAAACAAACCAATAGAATTATTTAAATATTTACATAAAAATTATATAACCAAGATTCCTATAAAACACATAAAATTCATTAAAAATAGTTAATAAATAGAAATTAAGTATATTATCTATGAATTAAAATGTACCAATAAAAATATTGAATAGAAAGAAAAATCAGAATTTCTGACACTAAAATATGGGTTTTAAAATATTTAAAAATATTTATTTAATAATATATATATATATATATTATTTTCAAATGATCACAAATATTTAAAATCAACAATCAACATTATATAGTAGATGATTTTTCTTAAATTTCATATACAATCAAATATTTATGTGAAAATTAAAATATAATATGTGTATATAATAATATTTAGGAGATAAATATTATATAAATTGGTTTCATAAATAATATAAATTAACTATTATATAAAAATAAATTTATTCATCATAATTTTTTTCAAAAAAAAAATCAATTTTCGTAAACTATAATGAAGTTTCCTATGAAAAAAAATTTCAAAATCATTTAAAAACTATTATTTCTGAATAAAATTATAACCTAAACGAAAATAATTTAATTAAATAAAGGAAAACTTTTATTCTTCTAGAATTATGTAATAGGTTCTAAATTTACAAATAGAATTTTTTTAAACCAAAATAAATCCAGAATTTTTTTTCCACAACCTAAATTCCAAGTCCTATGTTTAGAAAATTGTTTTAATTCATCAAAACTTTCTTTAAATAACAACTCAACATCAATGTTATCATGAATCCAAAAACATTAATATATTTTTTAAATTTTCCCATCAATAAGCATTGGGAAAAGACATGGATAGATGATGATTGAAAAATCAATGTTTATTACTCTTTACAAATATTATCATATTATATTTTATCATGAAGTGTTATTAATTAATGGATTGTTAATCCCTTTGTACATTTCTCTAATAAGTTCATATAATCATAAGGATCAATGGAGATCATTCTAAATCACATATAAGGGGCATAATAAGCTCATGTTTTCCATACTGTAATATGCATTTCATATTCAAAATTCCATTTTATTTTATTACATTTATATATGTGACAATTTTTTTTCCATTATTACAATCCCAATATTCTAATATGAATAATAATGTATAATTTAACAATATAATAACATTCTTATAATATATTATAATAACATAATCTTCAATTTTATATGTCGATATATTTCAGTTAATTGGTTTTTAATCCTTGCATTCATCTACTGATCCCTATTGATACCCCTATATGATGAATGTATCCTGACACACTAACCTATTATCAATGAATAGTTTAATTTAAATTTAAATATCCTATAATTCAAAATTGATTGATGTATATTCACATATATTTTCATATCATTCACCTGACAATGGATTCATTGATGATTTATGTACATATTATATAAATATATTAACATGAATAGATTATAAAGACATGTGTATATATGTGGTTTTCTGAATCATTATGAAATTGATTTTTAGACATACTCTTGTTCATGATGGATGGATAGGAATTATTATGTCCCATTTGGGGATTTGAAATTAATATCCACTCAATGAATCAATATTTCTAATGAGAAAATATAGTTTGGGTTATTTTTAAAATGATTTCACTGTTATGTATGATGTCTTATAGAATGCCATGAATATATGATTATGATGTCCTAGGAAAGACCTCAACTATATGGTTCATATATTACGAATTTTGTATTTAATATCTTTAAATAATTTATTATATTAGTTTATTCACATTATTAAACATTCCAGGAATGTATATCTATCATCTAACATCAATTAGATTATTAATATTATTTTCCATTTTATTTATTCCCATATTATTCCATGTTTTATTTTGTTATACACATCCCCATAAATAGAGTCTTTGATCACTTAATTAGATTTTTCTTCATAATATGAAACTGTAATCAATTATAAATTATCAATGGATATTAATATTGGATAAATATTGTCTCCTTCAATTTTTATATTTTAATTTCCATGTGTCGATATAATATAAGGGACATTTATGTATCATGTGCCCTAATATTATTAATCTATTGGATCATATGTGAGGGTAGCTCTTATATGTTATAAACATTTCTGAAAATAAAAACAATTTCATGTTTATTATAGTTATGGTATTACATTTTTATTAAAAATATGTGTAATGGAGGCCTAAAGATAATGATTTTGAAGAATTTAGTTAGTCAATACACCGTTCGGAGTAATCTAAAAGGAAATTCCATATAGAATACCAGATATGAATATGAATCATATACAAAGATTCTAAATTGATTTTGTTATTCATGAAAAAATATGAATAACCAATTTTATAGAAATGGTGTGGCATAAAGGGAATGAAGATTGTGTCAACACCTATAACAACTATATGGATATCTATAAAATAAAATGTAATGAATCCAGTAATAAATATGAGAAAGCATTCACAATATTAGGGATGCTGAATCTTGTTATGATAAATTTTATTTCTCATGAGGAAAAAAACGTTTCCCCCCATCATGTATAACCCTGTTAGAAAACATTATATAGTAATGACATGTTAGTACATTATATATTTGTAACACCCAAATCTACCACAATTCTCTTTTCATTGAATAATACAATAGCATGTGTTGTATGTATCTTTGAGTTCTAACACACCACAACCAATCAAACTAGCCGTTCAGAATATTAATACATGTTTTTTAAAATTTTATAAAATCTATAATTCAAAATGGAATTTATTTTTGGAATCAGAATATAGAAATTACCTTAGGGTGACGTTTTGGTATTTTTCTAAAAACATTCAATTTTTGATGAATAGTGAAAAACACTGAGTTATAGCTTAAAACAAAATTTTTATTTAAATAATTATTTACTTTATTTAAATTTATTTCAGGTCAAAATAGATACATAGTACCGATATATGTTCAATTGAATTTATTAGAATAAATTTATAATATTTTTAGATATATAAAAATTTTATAGAACTTTTCACAATCTTTTACACACCTCCTAGGAGAATTTGAAAATTTATATAAAACATAATTTTACCTCTTCTGTGAGTTAAATTTCAAAAATCTAAGTGACACGGTTGATATCATTAAGTAAAATTTGGTTCAATAAGTTGGAAATAATTTTTGGTGAATAGTAACTTTTAGTTTTATTTAACACGTTTAAAAGTAAATAGGGTAATTAAGGGTAAAAATGATCATATTATTTCTCTAAATTTTTTTTTAATACTATTGGATAAATATAATTCGACCAAAAACAACATTATGAATTAAATATGAACCTATTTGGTCTACATGGATTAGATTAGGATATTTATTATTTTTTAATTCAAAGAAGAGTTAAAAGAGTTAAAATCAATGTTTAATAAGTAAAATATTTTTAATATAGGGTTAAACATAAGATAAATTCGACTATAAATATTCATTATAAAGATGAATAATATTGTCAAAATTGACATAAAATATTGTTTAAAAACAATATTATATTATTAATTGATAATATATTCCTAAAAAATCTATATTTTAGATAAAGAACTTATATAATGATAGGTGTATCACTAATGAACCTCATGGGGTTCTTTTGGAGGTATATAGTATTTTTATTAACTATATAATATAAAAATAAAAAAATACATGGTAAATGTCAAACTATTTAACTAAAAGTTAAATCTAAATGATAAAGATATTATAGTTAACCAAATCTATCTAAAAACTATTTTTTGAGTGGTTTTCAACCCATCCCCACCTTAGACTTTAAATAATCTATTTTTGAGCCATTTGAATCCAGAAATGATTTTATTATAGAATAATATTTCTACCTTTTCCTAAGGCGTCCCTCACCCCACTTATAAAAGGGCACTTCCCATTATTTCAAATTCATGCATTCAAAGCTATTTGGCTTGGTCAAACAGTACCCAAATATCCAAAAAACTTCCCTCGATTTATCTTAGAGGCCTTAATTTAGTCATAAGGCTAACATAAGGAGCCCATTTGATCAAATCAAAAGGAAGAACCCGAAGAAGAGGTAAATATTTCATCACATCTTCCAAGTTCTTTTCATCTTCCTCTTATTATTTCATTGTATTTTCCATTCTAAAAAATTTACTCAAGTATCTTTGATATAATATGATGTTATTATAAATATGGTATAACCATATTCATTATTCTATCCATCCTTTGATTGACATGTCACCATACGTGCGTACATAGGACTTACCATCTCCATGTTGTGGTGTAGTTGTTATTCAATACATTATTATTTGGATGGGTATAATAATGATGTATAATTGTTGTAAGAAATAAATATAACATTATAATGATTCTGTGTATATGATATACCATCCAATTATACACGATTTTAATATCAAAAGAATGGCATTGTCACTCGTGCGTACGTACGGATTACCATCTCCACAAACGCGATAAGATTCATCCCCCATCATATCCATTCAAGACTAATTTTCATTTGATGATTAAAAATACTTTTTAAAGACATGATATAATTATGTATATGAATAAGATACATCCCATCCATTACAAATATGAATCACATAACAATTAATATAAATGAAAATGAATCCGTTAACACCCGAAACGACGATAATACTAAGCTATTATTAACAATGAAATTTCAAAAGATCATATATGATATCATATTAATTTAAATGATTCATTTATAAATAAATAAAAATTATTTCACCATTATATAGGAGGTAAACCTACCCTCGACCAGGGAAAAGTACAAGGTAAGGGTTAATTTCACAATCTCTTTATTATCCATGGTTGTATTTACGTAATTATCTACTGTGACCTCTTTGTCATCACATCCATGTTTATTAAAAATATATTTAAAAAACATTCCAATTATTTTTTAGTAAATGTTTTAAAGTCATTTATACCCTTTTTTGACTTTTATAAGATGTTTATAAAGGAATCTTATTGTCGTTTTCCAAATAAGGTCCTTTATAACCTTTTTGAAAAAGTTAAGGTAAGTATGTCTTTTTTTAATTTATACGGTGGGCACAACTATTTTTCGCCGTTATAACATCGTTGAAGCTTTCCTTACAATATTATAGGAATGTTTTCAAAATAAATGTTTTATTTATAATTATGTGACTCTTAAATTATTTCCAAATAGAAAGATATATTTCTCTAAAAAAGTTTTTGATTTCATCTATGTCAACATCCTTTGATTGATTTTATGTTTATTTGAAGTTTATTTATTATGATAAAAAACATCCATATTATGTTGAAGGTTGTGTGATATATTTGACTGTGGATGTGCTATTTTTATACCATTCATGGTTTATGGTTAATGCATTGACATTTCATATACTAGTTTTAATACGAATGTTTACTTTATATTTCAAATTTTCATATGAGGAATGAATTGGACTTAGTAAGTGATGGGTGGAGCCCGCTATAGCTCCTCAATGCATCAGTACGTCTAATGAGATGACTAGACATGGAATTGGCTGAGGCCTTTCCCAATTTGATATATGGTTTTTGCTGAGGCCTTAATCATTTTTAGACGTCTTGGTCGAGGCCTTGACAAAATGTTTCAGAATGTTCGGCATTATATATTCCCAAATTATGAAAATAATATTAATGGTTCATGTGGTCATTCTACTAGTAGAATACCCATCATTATGTTTTATTATGGAATTGTTTACTCAACTCATATTCCTTCCATAATATTATTTATTTTTATTATTGGTAATGTCATGTGGTTTCAATTATTCACCATTCTTAAGATTTATGTTATCTTTGGTTGTACTTTTTACCCTTTCGAAGCATTTGAGATCACCCATTTTGTATGTTTCATTCTCCCAGGATATGATGATGTTAGTTATGAGTTAATTACAAGAATAATCTAAGAGGATTTGATATTTCTAATGGAATAAATTCAAGTTGGATTTATTTTCAAATTTTACAGTTGTACTTATTTATGAATCTTGTTTCCAATACTACTAAAAAATTGTTCTTTCGAGACTTGATCTTTTTCGATCATGCCAATGTTTTGTAATAATGCACCGACTCTAGATAACTAGTGTCATGGCATTATAGTTGGTATCAGAGTATGTTTAGTACAAACCTTGGAAACTATATTTAGATAATGTCTTATTAGAGCACATTACCCTAAGATAGACATTGAGGATTAGTATAGAAGAACCACATAGAATTTTGGTATTGTAGATATTATGTGAGTTTTCCAAAAAATACATCCCTATCTAGATAAAAGCAAGTAAAGGCGGCTCAGGCACATATGTACCTAGGGGTAAAACCCAAAAACAACGCATTGAGCTAAACTTGAATGGGAATCGGTGCACGACAACCGACATTGCTGCACTCTTGGTTACAAAACTCCAAGGGGATTTCCTTAGGAAAATTCTCATTTTCATAACAAACCATTATGAAGGTTTTATGAGTCTACACTTCCTCAACGAATACATTTTTTTATTATGGATTATATCCATAAACTGTTCAATTTATGTTAAGTGTTTTACAAGTTTGGAATTATGTATTTCGGTTGATAAACTAATCTAAATTATGAAATTTTTTAGAAATGGCGCCTAGTGGAAGGAATGAAAACTGTATCAATGCATGCACTCCATGTAGGGATTTACCTTCAACTCAAGATAATTACAGTGGAGCTGGTGATGCAAAAGGTGTTGATCAGCTAATCACCATACTGGGAAACCTCACTCATGTTATGAATAATAACCTTACCCGTATGGAACACCAAGATCCACAACATGGAGGATCAATGTTAGATCTCTTCATGAGGAAACAAACACTAACATTCAATGGGGTACAAATACATTAGTATCTGAGCAGAGGATAAATTCCTTAGAGAAAATATTCCACTCCTTGGGTAGTAGGTAAAGGGAAAAAGTTGTCATGGATGTTTCCTGCCTCACTGGAGATGCTAATCAATGGTGGTTATTGATTCAAAACACAAATTAATATGATGAAGTATCAAATATTGAATGTAGGGATTTTAAAGAAATTTTTATAGAAAACTGATGTCCTCATGACCATCGAGCAGATATGGAAAGGCAATTTTTGAGTCTGAGGAAAAAAGAATATGAGAATGTCGCAAAGTATAAGGCTAACATTACAAGGTTAGTGAGGCATTCTGTAGATTATATACGTAACCCAAGAAGTAAGATTGATCATTTATTTTTTGGGTTAAAACTATTTCTCAATTGAGCATTAGTCTCACAATACTTCTCATTGTATAATGATATTGTCTCATGTGTTATCAAGAAATAAAAAGAAATTCATTAAGTCTTATGAATTTTAAAAAAAGAAAGAGAAGAAGAGATATGTTGAACACTCTTGGAAAGGAAATAAGGAAGTAGGTAAGAAGAGAAGAATTGAAGTTCCACCATGTGATAATTGTTGAAGGAAGAACCATGGTTCCTGTCTAAAAAAAGAGTATGCAACAAATGTGGATAGAAAGTCCATATCTCGTTTATTGTAAGGGAATGAAAGATGCTACCAATGTTAAATGCTATATTTTCAGGTAGATGGGACATTATTAAAATGAAGGTCCTAAGTGTCAGGGAAACTTACCTCAGAAAAGGACAAGGGATCAAGGCCAAGCATATGAGATCACTATAGCTGAGGTTGAAGCCCCAAAAGACGTGGTGGAAGGTAATTTAATGGTTTTCACAAGTTTAACCAAGGATTTTATTGATTCTGGATCATCGCATTGTTTCATATCATCCCAGTTTTAGAAGAAAATTAGATATTTAGAATTTGATTTTACAAGGGAGTTTTCAGTCAAAACTCCTATGGGAAATATCATTGCAACCATCTTTTTTGAATTAGTCTCCATTAGGGCATATAAATTTTCATTATTTGGTGATCTCATCATCATACCCATGATTGAATTTGATATAATCCTCTATATGGATTGTATTTCAGACCATGATGCAAAAATTTATTGTAAGAAGAAGGAGGTTACAATTTTTGTTGATGATATGGAGTACCTTATCTTTAGAGCAGAAATGTCACCACCTAATTATTATCTAGATCCACCCCCAGTAGCTCAACGAAATTAAATTATTATGGAGGAAGATAATGAAATGACTAGGGGAGAGGAACGAAATGTTCAAATAGAGTATGTACCTATTGTGAAAGAATATGTTGGTTTGTTTCCAGATGATTTACCTGGACATCCTCCAGAACAAGAAATTGAGTTTTCCATTTATTTAATTCCTGGTTCAAGGCCAATATCGAAGACCCCTTATAGAATGGAAACTATATAATTAGTGTAACTAAAGAAAAAACTAGAGGAATTGAGTAATAAAGGATTTATTTTCCCTAGTGCTTCTCCAGGGGGAGCCTTTTCCTTTTTTCTAAAAAGAAAGATGGATCTATGAGGTTGTGCATTGACTATAGGGAGATAAATGCTATAACAATAATGAAAAATTATCTCCTACCTCGCATTGATGATTTATTCGACTAACTTCATGGATTTCAATACTTTTCAATGATTAAATTTCGATCTTGATATCATCAGTTGTGTGTATGAAGGAAGACATTCTAAAAACAGAATTAAGAATAAGGTACGAGCATGACGAGTTTACAGTAATGCCTATTGGGATGACCAATGCACCCGCTATTTTCATGGATCATTTGATCTGAGTTTTAAAGGAATATCTCAATGACACGGTAGTCATATTTATTAATGATAACTTGGTATACTACAAAATATATTAAAATAATGAAAATCACTTGCACATTATCCTAAATACTCTTCGACGAAGTGAATTATATGGGTTGTTTAGCAAGAGAGAATTTTGGATTCAAGAGATTTCTTTTCTTGGACATATTGTCTCTAAGGATAGAATCATTGTTTTTTCCTTATAAGACAAGAGAAATTCAAGAATGGCCAGCACCAATATGTATAACCAAGGTACGCAGTTTTATTGGATTAGCAGGTTATTATCCACGTTACGTCCAGAATTTTGCCCGATTGGCTAACCCATTAACGAAACTCACACATAATGGGGATAAATTTGTTTGGAAAAAAGAGTGTGAAGAATATTTCTATGAACTGAAGAGAATATTAGTCAATTCTACTATCTTGACCCTACCATCGGGGAATGATGGGTTTGTTATTTATAGTGATGCTTCCAAGAAAGGACCTGGTTGTGTCCTTATGCAGAATGATAGGGTTATTGCCTACGCATCCCAATAGCTAAAAATTCATGAGCAAAACTATCCTACTCATGATCTTGAGTTAGAAAATGTAATGATTTCATTGAAGATATGGTGAAATTATCTATATGTTAAAAAATGTGAGATATATACCGATCATAATAGTTTGAAGTATATTTCTCACAGAAATAACTCAAATGAGGAAAATGAGATGGCTTGAACTACTCAGGGATTATGCTTGCACCATTAATTTCCACCTGAGGAGGGAAAATAAGGTGGAAAATGCTTTGAGTAGAAAGGATCATGGAGTTTGGAAAATATGACAGTTTAAAAGGATCCTATATACCTGGATCTAGTAATGATTGATATGGAAATCACCATGGAAGGAACCATCAATACTTTTTCAAATTGTTTCCAAACCATCATTAATAGAAAGGGTAAAGAGTTATCAGACCGATTATGAATATTTTCAAAAGATGATTAAATATATAAATGACGGGAGATTGATTGACTTCTTATATGAAGATTGTATTTTGAAATTTGGGAAGAGAAATTGTGTTCCTAATATACCTGATCTGAAAATGGAATTTTTAGATGATGCTCATAGTTTCAATATTTCTATACTCCCTGGTAGCACTAATATGTATATAGATTTGATGGAACATTTTTGGTGGGACAACATTATGAGGGAGATTTCTGATTTTATGTCATGGTGTATAGTTTGTCAACAAGTGAATGCTAGAAAGAAATAGACTGGAGGAGATATGCAACCTCTTCTCATACCTGAGTGGAAATGGAATAATATTACAATGGACATTATCATAGGACTACCAAAGAATACTAGACAGAAAGATGCAATATGGGTCATTATTGATCGTATAATAAAGTCAGCACATTTTCATGCTATAAGAGAATATCTACCACTTGAATGTCTAGAAAAACTATATATTAATGAAGTTTTGAGACTTCATGGAGTACCCCCATCGATTGTTTTGGATCGTGATCCCCATTTTTCTTCCAGATTCTGTAAAAGTCATTAAAAATCACTGGATACTAAACTTTGTTTCAGTACTGACTACCACCCTCAAACAGATGGAGAATCCGAACGAACTATTCAAACCTAAGAAGACATGTTGAGATCCTGCTCACTTCACTTTCGGGAAATGTGGGATCAATATTTACCTTTGGTAGAATTTTCCTATAATGATAGTTTCCATTCAATTATTCAGATGGCACCATATTTAGCGTTATACAGAAAGAGATGTCACACACCAACCTGCTAGAATAATGTTGGTGAAAGAAAACTTGTAGTCTCATAACTTGTTGAGTAAACGATGGAAAAGGTGAAGGTAATCCAAACCCACATCAAAGCAGCTCAAAGTAGGCAGAAGGGTTATGTCGATTACCAAAAGAAGGATTTGGAATTTCATGTATGAGATCATGTTTTCTTTAAAGTATCTCCATGGAAGGGTGTTATAAGTTTCGGTGAGAAGGGTAAATTTAGTCCCAGATACAATGGAGTTTTCGAAATTCTAGAATGAATTGGGGTTGTAGCTTACCATTTGGAAATGCCACCAAGTCTCGCCAAAGTTCACGATGTGTTCCACGTATCACTATTGTGAAAATAAATGCCTGAACCAACTCATGTACTCACCTATGAGGAATTAGAAATGGAACCTGACATGTCTTATTACGATGATACCATCAGGTTTCTTGATACAAGTGAACAGGTGTTGAGAAATCGGACGACTTGTCTCGTAACAGTTATATGAAGAAACCATAAAATGGAAGAGGCAATGTGGGAACCTGAGGAACATATGATGAAGAACCAACTGAATCATTTTATAGAGTAATACTCTAGAAAATTTCCAAAATGAAATTATTTTATGGAGGGGAGAATGTAACACCTCAAGCTTCCATGGTACGCTTCTCTTTTAATAATACAATAGCGTGTGTTGTACGCAACTTTGAGTTCTAACACACCAAAACCAATAAAACTAGCTGTAATGAATAGTAATGCCCACCTTTTGAAAGTTTATAAATTTTATCTTACAAAATGGACTTCATTTTTGGATTCAGAATATCAAAATTAGCATAGGGTAAATTTTTCGTATTTTTCAGAAAACATTCAATTTTTAATGAATAGTGAAAAACTCTCAGTAATAGTTTAAAACCAATTTTTTTAAATAATTATTTACATTATTTAAATCTATTTTTTTTCAAATTAGATACATAATACCTATATATGTTAAGTGTTATTCATTTATGTCAATTTATAATAATTTTAGATACATAAAATTTTTATAGAACTTTTCACCGTCTTTTACCCACCTCTAAGGAGAATTCGAAAATTTACTTAAAACATAATTTTACCGCTTCTGTGAGTTGAATATCAAAAATCCGAGATACAATGTTGATATTATTATGTAAAATATGGTTCAATAAGATTTAAATAATTTTTGGTGAATAATAACTTTTTACTTTTATTTACCACGGTTAAAAGTAAATTGGGTAATTAATGGTAAAAATGATATTATTACCTAACACATGTACTAATTCTATTTTATAAGTATAATTAGAAAAAAAACATCCTGAGGAGTAAAATATGAACCTCTTTTTTCCACTTGGATTAGATTATGAGATTTTTTATTAATCAATTTAAAGAAGAGTTAAAATAATTAAAATCAATGATGAATAACTAAAACATTTTTATTATAGGGTTAAACATAAGATAAATTTGACAAAAAATATTCATTATAAATATAAAAATATTTCCTACATACTGTTTTTTAATTAATATTTTTTAGACATTAAATAATTTAATTTATTTACGACACAATGATGATGCAGTAATTACCTAAGTAATGAAATATTAAAATAATTGATATTATAAATATCTAAATTAATGAAATTTGATACTTTTTATGAATTCCACTAAATTTATAGCTTAATATTACATGTTATGGTTGGTTAAATGAATTGTTTTTTATGTAATAATTCTGTTTTGAATTTAGGAAAAACAAAATACAAAATAATGTCAAAATTGACATAAAAGAGATTTTTTAAAAAATATTATATTATTAATTGATATTCTATTCCTAAAATAATATAGATCAGGAAAATGACTTATATAATGACAGGTGTATCATTAATGAACCAGTTGGGTTCACTTGGAGGTATATAATATGTTTATTAATCATATAATATAAAAATACAAAGTGACATGGTAAATGTCACACTATATAACTAAAAGTTAAATCTAAAATATAATGTTAATATAGTGACCCAAACCTGTCTAAAATATATTGGTTGAGTGTTTTTCGACCAATCCCAACCATAGAGTTTAAATAATCTATTTTCGAGCCATTAAAAATAGAAAATCATTTTATTATAAAATAATATTTCTAGCTTTTCCCAAGGTTCCCCTCACCCCTCTTATAAAAGGGAACTTCCCCTTCCCTCAATTTCACATGTTAAAATCCCTTTGGCTGGGCCAACACCTTCCCAAATATCCTATAAACTTACCTCAATTCATCCTAGAGGACTTCCTTTAGTCATATATCCAACTTAAGAAGCCCATTTTATCTAAACAATATGAAGAACCCAAAAAAGAGGTAAATATTTCATCACCTCTTTCAAAGTTCTTTTCTTCTTACACTTATTCATTCCTTGTTGTTTCCATTATAAAATAATAACTCTAGTATATTCTATATATTTTGATGTTATTATAAATATGGTACAACCGTATTCATTATTCTCTCCATCCTTTGAATGACATGTCACTAAACGTACGTACGTACGGCTTACCATCTCCACGTTGTGGTGTAGTGGTTATTCAATACATTATTATTTCCATGGTTATAATAATGTTTTATAATTTATGTAAATAATAAATATTACATGATAATGATTCTATATATATGATATACCATCTAATTATAAAGGATTCTAATATCTAAGGAATGATATTGTCGCTCGGGCATACGTACGGATTACTGTCTCCATGAACGCGATGAGATTCATTTCTCGATGCATCCATTAAAGACAGATTTTCATTTGATGATTAAAAATAATTTTTAAAGACTTGATATCATTCTATATATGAATAAGATACATCCCAACCATAACAAATATGACTCACATAATAAATAATATAAAGGAAAATGAATCCGTTAACACCCAGAATGATGATAATACTATGATATTATTCACAAAGCAATGTTTAAAGATAATATATGATATCATATTATTGTATATGTTTCTTGTATAATTTAATAACAATTATGTCACCATAATATAGGAGGTAACTTACCCTCGACCATGTAATAGTATAAGGTAAGGGTTAATTTCACAACATCTTTATTATATAAGGTTTTTTTTATGTAAGCATCTATTGGGACCTCTTAATTATCCACATCCATTTTAAAAAAAATGAATTTCAAAACATTCTTACTATTTTATAGACTATGGGTTAAAGTCATTTATACCCTTGTTTGACTTTTATATGATTTTTATAAAGGAATCATATCGTCTTTTTCCAAACAAGGTCCTTTATAACCTTTTCGACAATGTTAAGGTAAGAATGTCATTTTTTAACTTATACGACGGATGCGACTATTTTCCGCCATTATAACATCGTCAAAAAATCTGTTATGAGCTTATAATATAATTTTCAAAATTATTTTTTTCTTTATATTTATGTGACTCTTAAATGATTTCAAAATTGAAAGGGTTATTTCTCTAAAAAATGTTTAGATTTCATCTATGTCAAAATCCTTTGATGGATTTTATGTTTCTTTGAAGTTGATTTATTATGATACAAAACATCCATATTATATTGAAGACTTTGTGATATGTTTGACTGTAGGTGTACTATTTTTATACCATTCAGGGTTTATGGTAATATTATTGACATTTCGTATGCTAGCTTTAATACAAATGTTTATGTCATATTTCAACGTTTTCATATGAGGAATGTATTAGACTAAGTAAGTGGTGGGTGGAGCCCGCTATATCTCCTCGATGCATCGGTAGGTCTCATGAGACAACTATACATGTAATTAGATGAGGCATTTCCTAATTTGATATATGGTTTTGGCAGAGGCCTTAATTGTTTTTAGACGTATTGTCCGAGACATTGACAAAATGTTATAAAATTTCTAGCATTATACATTCCCTCATTATAAAAAAATATTAATGGTTCATTTGGTCATTCGACCTATAGAATAATCATGATTATGATTTATTATGGAATTAACTAGTCAGATCATATTCCTGCCATTAAATTATTCATGTTTATTATTGGTAATGGCATGTGGTTTCAATTATTCATCATGCTTAATATTTATGTTATCTTCCGCTGTATTGCTTACGCTTATTGTGCATTTGAGCTCACCGCTTTCTTATGTTTTGTTTTCCCAGGATATGAAGATATAGTTATGAGTGACATTCAAGCATAATCTAAGAGGCATTGATGTTTCTAATGGAATAAATTCAAGTTGTATTTCTTTTCACATTGTAAAGATGAACTTATGCATGAATCTTGTTTCCAATACTACAAAAATAATAGGTCTTTCGAGACTTGATATTTTGTGATCATGCCAATGTTATGTAATAATGCATTGACTCTGGATAACTAGGGTCGGGGTGTTACAATATTTGGGTGTTATACTATTTTTCATTATGTAATCAAGACAATATATTTTCAGAAGTGGAAATTAGAAGAAGAAAAAATATCACAGGAATGTATTTTAGAATCTTATAAATTTATGATAATTTTAGAACCCATTTGAACATCAACAATGACGTACTCTCTGTGTTTAAAACATGAAAATAGGGGATTGGAAAATTCCCTAATAATTGGGATATAAATTAGGGTTCATAACAATAATAATTTTATTATTTTAAATTATCATGGTAATATATATCCATTCTTATGTTGGAAAAGGTGTATTAGTCAATGCATTTAGGTTCATCCCTGAATGAATGAAATAGTACATGTATGAGATGTCACAAACCTGCCCGAGTTGACCCTAAACCTGTCACGCAGGCCAGCTTGTGATTAGTACCAAGATGCATTCATAATCCTCATGGGATGGAGACAAGCACTGAGGGAATCAATTGAGTACACAAGGGAATGATTTCTCCCAAATATAAACAATCAATAAACCATAGAATGAAATTGATAGCCCAAAATACATTTAAATAAAAATTGAGCTCAACATTAATTTTACAAGAAATTAAAAGTAAAACTAAACCAACAAATCAACTGACCAGACCTGATAACCAACTATCTCCATGGTACCCCTTTGGTCACTCTCCAACACAATGATGACATGTCACCCAAGGATATCAAACACAAGTTAAAACCTTCACAAGGTCTAAAAAGAGAAGAAGACTATATGCATGAGTATTACAACACAATAGGTTAGCCTAATTTTCTATTCCCAATATAGGTCCATTAAAATAAAAGAAACAAGAATTTCATGTTTTAAATACAAGATATAAAGGTTTGTTTCCAATGAGGTCCCATTATATTAAAAGAATTACCACAAAAACATGACTATTTTATAAACAAGAATGCTAGTATCAATTTTCCAAGAGTTGCGACATCAAAATGATACTAGTTTTCTAGGGGGATGATTTAAAGAATTTATAATTTTAAATAAATCAAACACACTTCTGAATTTCCCAACCAAACACACCATATGCCGACGATGTGTACAAAATATCCAATAGCACAAGTCACGGGAACACCCCTAGGAACTAGTTAGTTGTGAGCCCTAGGTACCTAATATCTAGGTGAAACTAAAATTAATAAATATATGTTCTTGTGCACACAAGCCACTATTTGAGATCATACCCATAACCTAGTGGTCCCACAACATCATTTTCAACGTAGTTTAGTTTGTATTTTCATTGTCAAACATGCAACATGAACCGGAATCCAAACCCCATGGGATTACTATCATACTAGTACACGTCTGCCCACATATATACCTGAGATTCCGTTTAGTGCTCAATAAATTTACACATATTATAAAATACACATTCATATAAAAATAACATTCAAATAACATAAAACCAAAAACCTCCAAAAAACTTTAGTCACACTTCATTCACGACTCAATAAACCACTAAATTGTTTTCAAAACAATTTCAAGCAGTGTATTGAGGATTTTCACATAAAATTCATTCAAAAATACATTTTTAACTATAAACACACAACAAAACCATAACCAACCATATTTTTCAGCACTAAAAACATTTAATAAAATACTTTTAGGGGCCATAAAACAATCCCAATTGAAAAAACATGATATATACATGTAAAACACTAATACTTCATTTTTAAGAAAGGACAAACGAGCCTTTATCAATATTCTCAAAACATAAATTTGACAATGTTACGCATTTGAATTTTATTAAGGTGGTATTCACACATAATTAAAAGTAGAAAAATAACATTCATAAAATATTTAAAGCACTATGGATAAATATTAAAAAAAAACCATTTTCATAAGGATGTGAAACATGCAATTTTCCAGCAACTAGGACCAAAACATGTTTTAAACCTAAAATCATTTGTTTTTAAAACTACAAAAAACTTGGAAAGCCATTAAATAATCCGTAAATAATTTTTTTCATGCTTCCAATTAATTTATAAATCTATAAAAATTATTTCATATTGCACTAGACACATAAAATCCTACTGGGAAATTTACCGAACACATGGAATGCACTCTTTAACAAAAAAAATTATTTTAAGCAATTAAATGGGAATGAAATAAAATTTTCATGCCGTAAATTTATTAAAGCTACTGTAACATATTCAAAACACCATAAACCATTTGTGAAAGCTTAGGGAATGATTTATCGAACAAGAGGATTGAATATTTATTCCAAAACAACAATATTGTTACCAAAATAAGGCATAAAACATCATTTTGACATAAAAAATTAAAACCAAGGTTTCCTAGTAACACATATCATATAAATAAAGTTACAACAACATTATAATGATGAAAAGTAAATGATAAATTCTTGTTCAAGGTATATCCTACCTCAAATACACGGCGGAAAGGAAACACACACCTGAAATGTAAAGACCTAGAATTTCCATGTAACGTTTTTATTAATTATATGGTAATTATATGAGTTTGTGAAAATTTAAATCGAAAGATTCTGAGGCCTGGTGTGCCTGGAATGAATTTTGTAACTTTTTTTGGGATCGTTCAGTAAAAGTCTAAGTGGATTATTCTTAATATTTAACCGGTGCTCAGAATTGAAATATGGGGGCACCGTTGAACTCGCAGCACCGGTATCCACATAAGGAGACCTTCACCTCGACTGCAGTAGGTTGAGGGTGGAAGTTAGTTTTTCACTTATTCATGAAAGAATAAAATAATATAATATTATGTCACATTTTATATTCGTTTAAACCTCCCATTTGAGTTTTAAGAGGTGGGGAACTCCATAACCTATCCTCCCATGTGAGGTTATGGAGGTGGGGAACACCGATCCTAAAACCTCCAATTTGATTTATGGGTGGGGACCACCCTAACCGTCCTAAAATGGGAAACCTCTTGAAATCCCTATTTAATGAAGGAGGCGACCTTTTTGTTTCCCCAAAATTTATTTTTCCTACCTCAACGTAATTATGAGGCAAATGTAATTTGTTCCGACAATTAAATTGGGGAAACATATCATATTGTCTACCTTTTCGTTTTGATGGAATTGGGGGAAGTGTTGGAAAAGGTAAATTGGGAGGGAACCTTGGAGTAATTCTTCTTCTCCAATGGAGAATGCTCCTAAAATGAAGAATCCCAACACATGACTTCAAATTATTCCTTGGTACATCCTCCAATGTAGGACATCATCAATCGACGACCGTCCTTCCCTCGTCATCGACATCAACAAACAAAAATGGTAGAGGAGTGTTTAAATTGATAAATGTCAATTTTCCGATCACATTGAATCATTCCAATTAATCTGCATGTTACTTCCATAATGCAGAGGTTACGGGCCAAACAAACATGGCCTGACCCCTCCACAAACCATATGGTTCTTTTGTGTGGTCTTCACGATGATGATGGTGATCAGTGCCAACTCTTGGCACTGGTGGAACTTGAGAACTGCAGCCGGCACCATGGAAGGTCATGAAAAAGGTGAAAAATGGAGGGCGACCTATCAAGCCGGCCATCGGTAAAGGCATGGAATTTGACCATGCCCCACAACAAGGCCCAGTAGACCACCGCATCCCAGCCTCCTCTACCCCGTGGCCTCACAACCCCACGCCCTACCGCATCACCTCGTGGCCTTTCCACCCTACAACCCATTGTACCGCCCTTCGGCCTCGCCGCCCCGCGGCATCCCACACCACCCCGCGTCCCTATTCACCGCCCCATAGCCTTCTGTGCCGCACTGTGGCTTTGCCACCCCGCAACCCTCCACACTGCCCTACAGCCTCATGGCCCCAGCTGCCTCGCCACTCCGCATCCTCGGGGCCTCTGTGGCCTCGCCGCCCCGTGGCCACGCACATTGCCTCGGCTTCGCCGCCCTGTGGCCCTTCGTGCCACCCCTCGTCCCTCCGCACAGCCCCGTGGCCTTGCACGGCTCTTCTGCTTCACTGTCTCATCGCCATTCTCACAACCCTGCGGCCCTCCACGCTTACCCATGGCCACGCAGCCCTGAATCCTTGCGACCCTCGTGGCCTCGCTGCCCCGTGACATCGCACAACCCTGTGGCCTCGCTGCTGCATGACATCCCCCCCCCCTGTGGCCCTAGACCGCCCAATCTGGGCCGGGCCACCCAGGGCAGGCCGAGCCGGACCCAGCAGCCCAGAACGGACCCATCGGCCTGGGTTGGTCTGACCGAGTCAGACCGGACCCAGACCAGCTATGGTCTTTTCCGCTCTATCGGCCATATCATTGGCACCAAGAATCTATTTGACAAACTGTCGACGGTGCTATAAACCATATAGTGTGACTGTCCCTTTGGTATGCAACAAATAATTTTTGGGTTAATGTTAGGGTATGGTCGAGCTGGATCGAGAACGAATCCAATTGGGCCCTCGGGACTTAAAGTCTAATAACTTACTGACTGAGTGTCCGATTGACATATAGTCTATTGCGCTGAGACCCATATGACAAGGAGGACCATTGAGATACTTATTTGTGGTACATCGCTTCATTTTGAGTATCGACTAGTGGCTTGAGGATCAAACTCTCTGGGAGACGAGCAAATATAGTGTGGGAACCCTGAATCTGGTTGTGACTTGAGAATGGGATCCTTTGTGGGTCTATAATTCAGGGTCCCACATAGAACCACTCTAGGATTCCATGCCAGAATACTATAGGATCCCTTGTGTGTCTGATGATTTACTAGTTCTTGTGTGGGTCTAACGACATACTGATTATGTACTTGGATCTTGTGTGTTTCTGACGACGTACTGATGATGTACTAGGATTATATGTGAGTCTAACGATGTACTGATGATGTAATAGGAACATGTTTGGGTCTGATGAGATACTGACAATGTACATGGATCTTGTGTCGGTCTAATGAAGTAATAAGATCCTATTTAGGTCTAAATATGATTTAGTATCCTTCGTGGGTCCGCCTCTTAATAGAGTAAGATGATTCAGTTGTTATATTTAATCATCTTTACTACCGTACCAAAGTTATATCTGGTGTGAGATGAGTCTGTACCTGTGGGGTACATTCCTTCATGCTAATTAATTGCTGTTATTCATTAGTGTGGTTTACATGTTTGGTACTTACCTTCATGGTATTTCTTCCTTTGGGGAATAATTGTGCTTTGGGATTTTGGGTTGGACCTTGTGATTCCTCGTTATTGAGATGGGTGTACTTGATAACATAGGTATTTGTATGGGCATATACCTAAGTGGGGTTGAAATTTGTTTTCATCCTTTGTGGTTTATCCTTTTTGGATTTTACGATACCTTGAGGGTCGTGGGGTCACTACAATGTATCGTTATACTCACCCATGCATGAGTTATGCACTCAACTCGTTGTGTTTGCTGCAGACGACAGACATCACTGATCAAGGCTAAGAGTACCATGACTAGAGGTAGCTCGGAGGTGGATGAAAGACGAGGCGAAATGCAGAGACGGATGTTCGTGAGCTGAACCCAACCTTAAAGTAGGATCCACAGTGGACGATCCTGGAGTTTCTTTTCACCTATCAGCTATCATGTACCTTCCAGTTTCCCTTCTACCTTCCACATGGGATTATATTCTTGTCCCTTTTTTGACTGTACTCAATCTGTTTACAATTCATTTTACATGAGTTTTTATTATGTTGTGTGGTTGGTAATGTGTGTTATAGTTTATAATGGAAACTCCTTCCTTGTTTTAGAGATTATGTCATCAGTACAAGTCGCCAGCCCCTAGCCTATGGAATGCAGGCTTTGGGAAGTCACGACACGGGCTCCAGGTGACGGGTCGTGGCACAAAATCACCCATTGGGTTTCCCAACACTCAAGATCTATGAATTCCCACCCTAAATGAAACAAATCCCCAAAAAATCATTACAAAACAGTACCATAGGTCGTGGGTGACTAGGGGAGAATAAGAAACCAAAAGAAAATGGAAGGAGAAGGAAGAGGGAGAAGAAAGGACATGGAATATCACCTTGGAAACTAATGGACTCTTAATCTCTCCATAGATCTCCGCCCATAGAGGAAACTGAATGGCATGTAACACATTATGGACTCTCCTTTGGTCTAGAAGAACTTGAGAAATTTGATTTTAGATAAAATTACTGAAAGATACATGTTTTTTAAAGAGACAATTTACCTTAGATAATCTGGACAATTTCAAGAATAATGAGAAGTTTTTCCCTAATACTCGACTAAGATGATATCAAAAGAGTGAAAATTGAAAATTGGGATGTTCCTTGGTTTTTTGGGCTCGAGTGGGAGGTGTAATTACCGAAAAATTTCAATCAATAAAAAAATTATAAAAACATCAATTTTTTAAAACTGGAATGGGCCCACGGGATGGGAAAATACCTGAATAGATAACCGAAATTCACCATGATTATTAATTCTTAATTAGACCAAAAAAATATTTAGGATTAAATGTGTCAGGGGGAATAAGAAGTAGAATGAGTTAGAAATGTTAAAAATGAGGAAGTTATAAAATAAACAAAATTTGTTTTTAAATCATAAATGGGATCATAGTTTGGCCCAAATCATTAAGTAACAACCCTTTCTACAAAAACATATAAAAAATAATTGAGATAGCCAAAAATGGATTATTAGATATAGATGAAACATCAAAACGAAAAATTAATCTCACCCAATACCTAGGAAATGGATCAGTATTTCCAATAAACCGGATAAAAAACACATGAAAAATCGGGTGTTACAATTATCCCCACCATTAAAGCTTTCCGCTCCTGGAAAGACACCAAACATTCCTGCCAAAAAATCAACACCTAAGGATTATTTATCCATATGATCCAGCCTCTCAATCCAAGGAAATATAATTTACAATTAAAGGAACTTAATTCGCTTTCCTCAGACAAAACACCAACTCACAACCACTTCCTGAGAATCAACTGATAGATTGAGTCAAAACCTCCACAACCAAATTAAGAAATAGATAGTTAGGACTTCTCCCAACGAAAAAAACAATCACCCAATGAAATGAACAGTCACAAAAACCAAATATTCCAGGGGAGTCTGGAATGTACTCCCCACTATTAAGAAACAAATTGTACTAGACATGTTCATAGGATAGAAATCCATGAGACCCATGGTGGGACTCCCCCCACTATAAACCAACTAGAAACTAAAAAAAAAGAACTCAACATGAGTTAGAATTGGGCCTCACTCATACAGGCCCTCCAAAACTCTCCTCTAACAACCTAAAAACCCAAATTGAGAGGAACAAAACATTAACATTTAAGACACCCACTCTCGAATGGTGGGGGAATGAACTGGTCCAACAATCTCTATACGGATACAAACCTCCACCAATTTGGGAGGGGAGGAAAGGGGACCTAGTCTGTAGGCCATTGAAACAACAATAGAATCAATGGAACTACCTCATGGAAATTTAAGATATATGAGTTTAGCAATACTACCAAAAATCCTAGGACTCTTGACAATGCACCAGCTTCACTCTAAAACCTATGGTTGTAGCTCTGATGGATGAAGCATCTCTTTCCTAGTCGGGCTTTGATAATCTCCAACTTATATTACATCACATAGTTCCACATAGTACTATCTAACACTCCTTGTAAGAAACAACATATCAAGATAAACAATGAAACTATCTTCCTCAACAACACATTTTTACCCAAAAAGGTACAAGGAGATACACAACTCTATTTTATCTCACTCCGAAAAGGGAGAAGAATGAACATGGAAGACAAAAACAACAACTAAACATCACCGAGCTCAACAACTACAACCGAGAGAATCACCAAAAAGGGAAGGATCATTAAATCGGACCCAAACTGTTCTCTATTTCAACAAACGGGATGCAGTCTCATTCTAAGAAGTGGATTTAATATTTGAATCAAACCCTTACGTAGATCAACTAGAAATATTTCCAATAGAGAAAAATATTTTTCCACATCAAAACATCCAACACATCTTTAGAAACCCACTAATCATCACCCAAAAACCGAGCCACCAACAAGATCACATCTCAAGATGCAACACGTTTATGAATTTTCGATCATAAAGAATAATACTGAATAGAAAACACTTCTAAGACATATGATAAACCATCCACATAACTGCTAGTTCATAACAGAAAAAATAAAATTTCATCACCAAACACTTTTGAAGAAAATAATCTAACTTGATGGATTTTCACATTAACCAATGGTGTTTCATCAAGTCTCACTCACATGAACATTTACATGCCACTTCGAGCACTCAAATACCATTCCATATCAGCAATTCTTCCATTTATCCACAAATCCATGCATGTGAGAACCCATGAAAACAGTCCATTTCATTTAAAATAGCATAAAAAACAACCATTCTATTCCAAATATCCCTTTCATATTTTGAAAAATTCAACAAGGTCTCTTTTCATAACCCGACAACCACATAGGATAAAACTACTTTCCAAAAAACCACCAGCCGGTCAAAACCAAATTTCCAAATCAAAATCATCAGATTCAAACACTTTTCAATAGCCCAAAACACCCCATTTAAACCCAATGTTTTATAATTACTTTCAAATGATTCACACTTTGAAAACATTTTATTTATACAAACCACAAGTTTTGATTTGGGAAAATCCAATCCCATTAAATCATTTCCTCTTCCCCCCAAAAATTTGTTTAAAAAAACACAACCTTCCAAAACCATTATTACATTTAATTTTTTTTAAAAACCCCTTTCCAGTTTTCAAAATCCAATCCTTCCATTAAAACCAATTACAATAATTCTCACATAATTATTTTCAAAACAAAAATTCAGAATTTAATATATGTTCAAGAGACCTGTAAAAGGGAACTAGAGTCGATGGGTGATTGGACCATATGGTTGGAGGCCATATGTCAAACACAACACCAAAATAAAGAGACTTATCAGGACCACGCACCGTCTCAACATGGATTCTCCTTCCCTGGGAGCTGACCGAGTCCATTTTTAAGACACCCCTTGTTATGTTCCTACACCAAAAAATCAACAGGAATAAAGGACACTAATAAAAAAATACATCCAGTGGAATCTCTAGGATTAGAACGGGAAAGAGTTCACGACGAACATCTTGTACATACCCTTCAAGTACCAATAATACTAATCCATATACCTCGACATCCCCCAAATAACAAGGGTGATAAAAAAATAAAGTTATGCTAAGAGCCAACTCGACCTGAAAAATGTTTTTCATGAACCAGCCCGAGTGGACGTTGAACCAGTCATCCAGGCCAGCCTGCGACAAGTCCTGAGGGAATTCTTGATCCTTATGAGATGGAGACCAGCACCTAGGGAATCAATATAGTACAGAAGGGAATGATTTCTCCCAAATATAAACAATCAAATAGATATTGTAATGAAATGGTCATCCCAAAATACATTTACATAAAAATTGAACTAAACATTTTGTGTACAAAAAACTAAAAGTAAAACTAAACAAACAAATCAACTAACTGAACCAAATAACCCAATAACTCCATGTGACCCCTCGGGTCACACTCCAGAACAATGATCACACATCTCCAAAGGTAGTTGAACTGATTTTGAAACCAGTTCAAGGGCTAAAAAGAGAAAAAAATAGGCATGATTATTAAAACTCAGTAAGTTAGCCTGATATTAAATTCCTAATGAACATCCATTAAATTAAAATAATCACAAATTTCATGTTTTAAATTCATTAAATAAAGGTATGTTTTAAAAATTAATTCCCATTATATAAAAAAATTACCAGAAAAAAACATACATGTTTTATAAACAAGAATGCTAGAAACAATTTTCAAAGAGGTATAACTTCAAAATGAAACTAGTTTTTAAGAATGATTCTATAATGAATGTTCAGTTTTAAATAAATCACACACATTTCTAAAATTACCATACAAACACACTGTATGACAATGTTGAGTAAAAAAAGCCACTGAGAACTAGTCACCAGAACACCCATGGGAACTAGTTAGTTGTAAGCCATAGGTATCTCGTATCTCATTGAATGTATCCATAATTAATATTTGGTCTCGTGAACACAAGCCACAATTAATGAGAATAAAAAAATACTAATGGTCTCAAAACGTCATCATCATCATAGTGTTTTTAGTGTTGTCCTCATCAAACTTTCTACGAGAAATACGGGCCAAACACCACGAGATCACTAGCATATTAGTACATGTCTGCACACCTCGATAGTCGGGATTCCCTTTAGTTGTCAATAAAGTTACACATATTAACAAATACACATTTAACATCCACATTTCATTCCCAATCCTAAAAAACACAAATATGTCAATAAAATTCTTCACATCTCATTCACGAATCAATAAACCACTAAAAATTTTCCGAAAACAATTTCAAGGACTGTATTGAGACTTTAAACATAAAACGAATTAAAGCCCAGTATTTTAAGTATAAAAACACAACAAAACAAGACCCAAAAATGTATTTCAGTAATAAAAAAATTAGTAAAATCATTTTAAGGACCATAAAACAATCCCAACTGACACAACATGGTATATACTTTTAAAATACTCATTCTTTATTTTGAGGAATGGCCAAATGGGCTATTAAAATTTTTCTCAAAACTAAAATTTGACAATGTTATGTATTTAAATTTTAATAATGATTTTTATAAATACCATTTTCATATAAAAAACACATTCATAAATCCCTTTAAAAACTCATGTAACATATTCAAAACATGACCATTTTCATAAGGATGTGAAATGTGCCATTTTCCGACAACTCGGTCCAAAACCTGTTGTAAACCATATCCAGTCTTTTAAAACAAATTCCAAATTGGAAATCCTAAAAAAGATACCAATATAATATATCCATGATTCTAATGAAATTATTAATCCAAACAAATCATTTTAAATTCCACTATACACATAAAATCCAACCAGGAAATTTACCGAAAAATTGGCACAAACTACATAACAATACATCTTATTTTAAGCACATAAAAAGGGATGAAATACCATTTTCAGTCCCTAAATTTATTCAAGCTACTGAAAAATATTGAAAATACCATTAAACAAGTGTGAATGTTAATGGAATAATTTATCAAATATGATGAGTGCACATTTATTCCAAATCAAATATATTTTTAACAAAACAAGTATTAAAACATCATTTTCACAAAAAAATTAAAAAAGGTTTTATAGAAGAAAATATCATATAAATAAGATCATAACAACATTATAATGATGAAACATAAATGATAAATTCTTTTTCATGGTATATCATACCTCAAATCCATGGTAAAACGGAAACGCACACTCGAAATCATCTGATGTGGTTCCCAACAATCTAGATCTATGATGACCCACCCTAAACAAACCGAATCCCCATAAAATCATTAAAAACAATAACCTAGGCCATTAATGACCTGGGGAGAATAGGAAACTAAAATAAAACTGTAAGTGAAGGTAGTGGGAGAAGAATGTACATCGAATCTCACATTGCATACTAATGGACTCTTTTTCATCGCATAAAACTGCACCCATAGAGGAATGGTAATGGAATGGTACTTCTTGTAGATTCCTTATAGGTCTGTATGAACCAGGGAAACTTGATTTTGTGTAAAAGGCAGAAAGATAATGTATTTAAGAAAAAGACAATTTACGTTACAAAATATGAATGATATGAGGAATCTTGAGATGTTTTCCCTAATACATGACATAGATGATCTTCAATGAGTGATAATAGATAATGGGGTGCGTCTAGGTATATTTGGGTTTAGTGGGTGGTGGAATATCTAAAAAATTTCAAACAATAAAAATTATATAAAAGAAACAAATTAATTTTTTTTAAATAAGAAATAGGCGCACGGGATAGCCCAATACCTGAATAGGGAACCCAACTTCACCATGATTATTAATTATTAATGGGTCCAAAAAGGTATATTAGCTTGACTTTGTCAGGGGATGAAAAATAGGAAGTGTAATGAGTCAAAAATTTTAAGAAATGAGGGATTTATTAATGAAACAAAATATGTTCTTAAATCTAGAAATGTGCTCACAGTTTGGCGCAAATAATTAAGTAACCACGCTTTCTACCAAATACCCCAGAAAAGAATAGATGCACCCAAAGATGTATGATTAGATATATATTAAACATCAAAATTCAACATTAATTTTATCCAAAACTTAGTAAAAGGGTCATGTTTTCCAAGGAACCATATCAAAACAATGACATGAAAAACCGGGTGGGACATGAGTTGCTACCAATTTTAAAAAACAAGCAGATTTTCCATCTAATGAAGGTTTTAAAGTATATTTAAATTTTTATAATATTATTATCTACTTCCATATGATATTAATATATATAATTTTGTTAAAACAATAGGTATTTTATGAGGAGTTACGAATAACGTGGAATAATATTGACATTATTGATCTAAGTTGGTCAGCATATAAAAAATACTTTCATGGTGTATGGAGGTTGTATGAAATTTTATCTAAATGAATGGGTAGAGTATAAAACAATTATTTTTTTATAATATTGGATATAATGTGATTATATGATGATAAATATATGTGTTATCAGTCATTAATACTATTGTTTTATATGAAAAATACAGTTGGAAGGAGATGGATTAATGAACTCGATTTGACATTATTTGAAGCATATGGTATATTTGAATAATAAATTACTAGAGAACAATTTAGGAAATTTTTTTTAAGTTTCAAAAATAATAAAATAAAAATTTGGATGTTAAAGTTCATCAAAATAATCCATGTAGTTCATATTTACTACCATATATTTCGGATGACCTAAATATTTCTGGAGAATATTTTAAAATATTCAAATATGATTTTAAGATAAATTAATGTGGTTTAATAATAATTAATTATATTTTAATTTTATTTAATGAATTATTTGTCTAATATATATCATATAAGATATCATTGAGAAGTAAAAATATTGGCAACGTCCTGGTAAGACCTTGCAATATTAGAATCACGAATGAACATGGATATTATGTATTCATACATAACATCTCTATTATTATATATAATGTTAATTACAGGATAAATATTATAGCTGAGAGAATATGGGATATACCCTTGAATAATAATTGGAAGAATAATTGGAATAATAATAGGATATATAATATTATATTTGGGTCTATATATAAGGACTCAGCATTAAATATTACATAATATTGAATTAAATGAATTATTCACATTGAGGATCATTTCAGGTTTATATTTTTAGAGAATTAGGCCATTACTATTACATTACTACTTGAATATTACAAGAAGACACTACTACTCAGTATCCATTTTTTCATAAAATAAAAACTCTTAAAAAGAAACATGTCTAGTTCCATGTCTTAGATAGCATGATTTTTCCTTGATCCCATCCTTGACCCTATTCATCTTTAAGTCCTGTTGAAAACATTTCCAAAACAAAGGCTGAGCATAAAAATCTCAGTAAAGGTTATAAAATAAGTAAGGAAAACATTATCCTATCAATAAATACAAATCAATGAAACCATACTTTTCAATCATAACATACCTTATGAAATCATAAGATTTATAAATAACACACACAAATCATAAATCATAAAGGTTACTTATGGAATCCATATCAAACATACACTATAGCTATCATAACTACATAGGAAGTTACACATGGAATACGCATCATTTTATATTCCCTAAATCTCTTAGGGGAAACATCACGTTCACCTCCGTCACGTTACCCAATGCATTGGAGAGCTATCATGGGCTCACCTGCCCTAGGTTTATCACGGAACCACCCGTATAGCTAAATAGTTCCCAATAAACATAACACATGTATAATGGAAATATAAAATTTCCACATTCCAATATATCAAATCAAGATATTGAAAAAACAATGTTTTATCAAATCATTTTCAAAACTATTTAAAAATAGATTTTTGAATCAAAGTGTCCCACACCACTTTGAAGATTTCAAATGAATTATCATTTGAAAAAATTAATGTCCATATAAATAAATCCTAAAACTCATTATGAAAACATGGACATTAATGAGAAATATTTTGAAGAATAAATCTTTAAAACATTTAAAATGATATTTTAGTTAAAGTGTTTTTAACAAAAAAAAGATACACTTGAATACAAATATTTGAGGAATAAAATTTAATCAGAACATTATAATATCATAAGAATATAGGTATTCATTATATTTAATGTTAATGTATAGTATATACACCATATAAGAGTGAATTGGTGCATAACAACAATGAAGTCTCAATGGAAATGTAAATTGAGATGAAATCCCTTATAAAGATGGTATCGTTAAATTAAGGATAAATCTATCACATAATAATGTGTGAAAAAATATAAATACACCCAATATAAGTGGATATTTAGTTTAATAAAATCATAGTTCATTAAAACATATTCATAGGATAACATTTTCAAGAAGTACAAGTTGAACCCAAATAATTGAAAATTGGTTCAGAAGTTCCCTTTTAAAAATTTGACAGCCTAAGAGTGTCACATTAAAATTCAGAAAATTAGTTGATAAGGTAAAAAGGGTATCTTATCACATGGACATAAATTTTACATCAATGTGGATATAAAAGAACATATCCCAAATAATAATATGTAAATTAAAATACATAATAAAAAGAAGTCTTTCAAATAGATGACGGTGAAAGGTTCTTTTACAGATTTGGTAACGTACTAAACAAACACCACATGAAGAAGGAAAATACAATGAATATGTAAATAATCATAAATAAATGTATATTACACAAAGAGTACAATCATTAGCAGTACATACACCACCTAAAAGGAAATAATGGCAAATATAGCATGAATCTCACGGGAATAAAAAGTGAGATGAAAAACTCTTACTTCATCAAATCGAGTCGTATGACCAAAAGTTAATAACCAAAAAATGAATCTCAAAATACCCTGAATATAGTGAAAATCATGATAATATATATCAAATGGTAGTACAAAGTACACCACATGAATTGAATAAGTGGTGAATAATGGAAATCTCACGGAATTAAAAATGAGATAAGAAAATCCCTTACCTTATGTCCGACTTGACTCGATCGTTCATTAATCTCCTGAATAATAAAATAAAGTAAATTTTTACTTGCTTGAGAAGCTTTTTCAAGTTTATTATTCCTTTTATATAACTTATTACCATTTTATAAACATTGTTTAATCATTTAAGTTAATAATGTTCGTTTTGTCGATCTTTAGTACTTGAGTCAAAAATGGACTTCTTATAATTACATGTTGATCATGTGGTCAAACGTTAATTATATCCATAATGATATTCATGATTTAGATATCATATATATCATATATATCCAGTATATGCATGTATTTATAATGGTATATAACATTTAGAGGTACGAAATGAAATGCACCGTTCATGGAGACGGTAAGTCGTACATACACATAAACGCTACTTTCATGTCTATTTCTTATTTTAAAGGAATTAAAACAAAATGATACATAGGTATATTATAATTTCAGTATAATATCATATATAATAGCATTAACTCTATCCTTAATACATCGCACATAATGCATCAACGAGTCACATCACTTTAAGGGTGCGGTAGTCCGCACTTCTCAAATGAGATTATCATATTTACCCACTATGGAAACCATAAAGGATTCATATAATTTGGAACTAAAGAATCTTATGGAAATAATAAACATAATATATATCATATATAAATATAGTTCCATCATAATGGCCACCATGAGAGGTGGTAAGATGTAATTGAACAATCATCGTTTCGTGAGGCGTTAGTTTTCCATCCACAGAAACATTATGATCCTCATCCATTAGATAGAGTCGTGTGTAAGTGTAGTTTGAATATTTATCATAAAAAATTCTATAATATTTATGATACTTATTTTGTTAAAAAATGAAATAATAAAAATAATTTAGGGGGTGGATAAGTAAAATAAAAGAAAACAATATATGGGAAACTGTTACCTTTAATTTGGGTAACTCCCATTGGATAGAACCAAAGGAATTCATGAAGTGCCTTCTGTCTATGGTAAGGATTCTAGGAGGAGGATAGGGATTTCAGGAGATTAATTGGGTAGATTTTGGAAGAGAAAAGTGGCTTTAGAGGTGTGTGTAATTTGATAGAACTGGTCTCCTTTTATAATGGGGAAGAGGGGATCTTTAGGAAAGTGTGAAAATATTATTTTATTACATAATGATATTCGGTTTCAAAAGGACTGAAAATCATTAAAGATCAATATAGGATGACTCATGGTCAAATTAAATTAATACAACAAAAATTTCAAAGGTTTTGAATAATATTTTAATCATTATAATCTTATTTATTTAAATGATTTATTAATGAGGTAAATACCGCATCATAATTGTTTCATAAATAATTTAATTTATATGAAGTCTAAAAATTATAAAAAAAACCATGAAGTAGGAACTATTTTTATATTTCCAATAAATATTTATATTCTAATATAGGACTTAAATAACAACATATACAAAATAATTACTAGAAAATATTTGTTAATGTCAATTTTGTCTTTACATTAAATTAAATAATCTAAATTGTCATTATATTTCATAAGTAGCTCCATGGGGTCCCAAAATTTACCCAAGGATGTCCATGTTCAGAGACTACTCATCCAATATGGTCAGGAAATGTGTTATGGTAATTTTGAATTATTATAATATTCTTTTAATCTTGAATTACCCAATTTACCTTTAACCGCCATAAATAAAAGCCAAAAGTATCTATTCACCAAAAATTAATTTCATCTTAATGAACCACATTTTACTTTTTGATAACAACCATGTATGTATAATTTTTTTAATTCAATTTACAGAAGTGGTAAAATTTCAATTAAATGAAAAAGTTAGTTTTTTTAACTACCACTATGTGGTTTCACTATTCATCAAAAATTGATGTTTTTCAAAAAAAATACCCAAAATTCAGCCTAAGCTATATTTTGTATTACAAATTCAAAAATGATGTCTATTTTTTCAAATTCAAAATATTGAATTTTCATTAATTATTTTTAATATTAATTCCCGTTATGAAAACAAATATGGTGTTTTTAAGAAACAATAACTATGACAATATTGATACTTGTTTACGTCTTATTTCAAAGTGAGATAGATTCAAGTCACCAAAATTTGATGAAATGGTAAAATAAATTTTAATTTCACTTTATAACCAATGAAAAATATAATCTAACCATATAAATAAATTATATTGAAAGGCACTTTTGAATTAAAATGCTAATTTTTTCACTATTCATTAAAAATGAACTTTATCGGAAAAAATCCCAAAATTTACACAATGTAAATTTTGATTTCCCCATTATAAAGAGGGATTTTATTTATTTATATAGAATGTATTAATGTGTCCAAAACTATATTTAAAAAGGGTTCTCTATTAAAATGCTATAAATCGGTCTTCTAATGTAAATTATGCTTAAAATTAGATTGATTCACATTTTAAGCCTCTAAAGTTATTTGGATAAATGTAAATACATTTAACAAACATGTATAATAATATTGTAGTTAGTTTCATTCATTCACACCAATACAACGGCTAGGAGTTAACTATTGTTTAAAATAATAATATATTATTAGTGTGCTATGTAAGATTTCAAAAAAAATCCGATGTTGCGTATCGGGTACGCTATCGAACATAGAAACCCTTTTAAAGTTAAAATTTATATTTAATTCAAAAATTAATAAATATGAAAAATTCATATTCTATATTTACCTGGGATGTTACATCCTTCCCCTCTTTTGGGAATTGCGTCTTCTTAATTCTTAAAATTCGGGCTCAGAATCTTTATTGAAAGTCCCATACCGAAAAAAGTGACAGTAAAACTATCACTTTAAAGGAAAGAATGATAAATACTATGGTCACATTAGTTAACCCATACTAATATTCCATGAAAACATGGATATGGAGGAGAAAACAAAGGGTCATGTTCTGATGGAGAGTGATAGGAATCATGATTACAAGAAAGTTAACCGTAAGAAAATCACAACATTATGATGTGTGTAAACAGCCTTTGATTATCTAGTAGGAAACATAAACCAACAACAGTTTTGTTTTACGTTCCTTTTCATAATTTTGAGGAATTTTTCTTCTACATATAATAAAAACATAAGGTAATATACTTACCTTTAAGTAGAGTATCATATTTTAATAAGTTTCTACCAATACTAATAAATTCTGTAAACGATGAGCATTCAAAAATTCTTGCTCACATCAAAAGCACAAGAATCATCTTCTTGAGAATCACTTAATCCACAAAAGGAGGTCAATCTATTTTCCTTGTATTTAGACATCAACTAAAACCAAAATTGTCAGTCCAATATCAGATAATCACCAAAAGGATAATCCTTTATAAAAAGACATAATACTCTTAATCTCCAAAATTCAACAAAAAGACCCAAGGTTCAAGAAAGACTATTAGATAAAAAGTTATCCTTAAAATTAATCATTGTAATATAAACTACTATTTAATCCCAAATCTCTGATGTATTTAATTACATAGTCTTCCAATGTAAATCGTAACATTTATCTCCAAATAACATCAGTTACTCTTAAAGTATCATTCTGAAAAGTAATTAACCAAATAACATGTCCTTTGTGATAGGTTAATCATTACCATAGATAAAAAAAATAAACTTATTTCTGATTCATAAGATTATCTAACTAAAAATAATTAGTCATACTAACTAGGGACATCATGTAGTCCAGTGGTAGGTGATAAATACTAATCACATTTTGGTTGTTGGCTCCATTTCTATAGCTTCGTCCGATGCGACGGGTTGTCACACAGTTTGCGTGTAGTCCCTTTTCAAAAACTACATAATTTTATAACATTCCCTAAAAGAGATAAATTCATAAAAAATAAACATAACAAATTTTAAATATAATGGTTATCTAATAACTTTTGTTTATCCATCTCAAAATGTATTAATCGGTAATTGCCTCAAATTCAAGGATCATATAAACCCAAATGGTTCTTTACAACTAAATAAACAAAAGAGAATATTAATATTCCTTTAATAATATTTTCATATATCAAACATCAGGGTGACACATACTATAAAAAGTCTTATAATTTAATCCCATCCTCAGAAAAGACTTAATACTTTTATGTATTTCACCATCCTAAATTCTACCATAACTCTTGAATCCATTATATGTTGACTTCCTACTCATTCAAAATTCATCAGGATAAATTAACCATTCCTTTCCAACATATTCTGAAATACTTCATTCCTACAAAAAAAAATCATGAATCATATCCAATGATTTCAATAATAGGAAAAAATATGTTATGAAATAATCCATACCTTTCATTGGTCATTGTCAGTTTCTTCATCCTCAATCGGAATGTCATTAGGAATTGGTAAATGAATATTTTTATGATCCTAGTGATCCAATTCACAAAACATCTTTATAAGACATGTGTTTGCATAATTACCATGCACACCACATTTAAAACATTCAATTGATCCCTCAGAAAGGACTTATTTTCCTTTTATAAAGTCAACTAGATGCTTCCTTTTTCCATGGAAGGTTATTGCTTTATGACATTCATTTCCACATCTATAGAATCATTGTTTCCCTTTGAAAAATTTCCTAGGTGTTTCTTTCCACATCATTGACACAAAGATTTCTGAATATTCTTACCATTATGATTATTACCGGAATATCTGTGGGGATTTGTTTCTAGCATAAATGATGCTTTTAAAAGTCAACAAGGTTCAGGTGGTCAATCATGAATCCAGATTGTTGGTTGAGAATAACCACAAGAGTTCCCAATGCATCTCCCATTTCATTCAGTTGCTCGTTCCGAAAACAGTCACAGTTTTCTTCACATCCACTTTTTCTTTGGTGCCTTCTAGATCCAACCATTTACTAAAAAAAAGGTCAGTGTGAGTATATCAGTAAAATCATCATATAATATCTTATGAGGAGGGTAAACACTAAGATATACTTATTCCTATTACCTTAAACTCATTCACTTTATCTAAAAAACCTATTACTCTTTCTGAAATCCTACCCATTATGGTAAATTCACTTATGCTTAAATAATTCCCTAACCTCCAAAGTTATTTAAGTCGACTTCTGATACCAAATATAAGGATCCGGCCTTAAAATTACACAATATTGAAATAAATGAATAATTCACATTAAGGATCTTTTCAGGTTTTGAGTTTTAGAGAATTATTCCATAACTATTACATTACAACTTGAATATTACAAGTAGACACTACTACTCAGTATCTATTTTTTCATAAAATAAAAACTCTTAAAGAGAAACATGTCTAGTTCCATGTTTTAGATAGCATGAATTTTCCTTCTTCCCATCCGTGACCCTATTCATCTTTAAATCATGTGGAAAACATTTAAAAAACCTGGGATGAGCATAAAATGTTCATTAATGGTTATAAAAGAAGGAAGAAAAACATTATCCCATCAAGAAATACAAATAAATGAGACCATACATTTCAATCATAACATACCTTATGAAATCATAATATTGATGAATAACACACACAAATCATAAATCATAAAGGTTACTTATGGCATCCATATCAAACTTAAATTGTAGCTATCACAGCTACATAGGGCGTTACACTTGGAATACCCATCACGGTGTAATCCCTAAATCTCTTACGAGAAACATCACATTCACCTCTGTCATGTTACCCAATACATTGGAGAGCTATCTCGGGCTCAGCCGCCCTATGTTTATCATGAATCCACTCATATATGTAAGAAATTACCAATAGAGATAACACATGTGTAACATAAATATAACATTTCTACATTCCAATATATCAAATCAAGATATTGAAATAATCAATTTTTTTCAAATAATTTTCAAAACCACTTAAAAAGTTATTTTTGAATCAAAGTGTCCCATTCCAATTTGAATATTTTAAATGAATTATCATTAGAAAAAATTAATGCCCATATAAATAAACCCTAAAACCCATTTTGAAAACATGGACATTAATGAGAAATATTTAGAAGAGTAAATCTATAAAACATTTAAAACGATATTTTAGTTAAAGAGTTTTTTAACAAAAAGAGAGACACTTGAATAAAAATAATTACGGAATAAAATTTAATCATAACTTTATAATATCATGTGAATAATGTTATTCATGGTATAATATGTCAATGTATAGTATATACACCATATAAGAGTGAATTGGTGCATAACAACATTGAAGTCTTAATGAAAATGTAAATTCTGATGAAATCCCTTATAATGATGGTATCCTTATATTAAGGACAAATCAATCACATAATTTTGTGTGAAGAATATAAATACACTAAATATATGTGGATATAAATTTTAATACAATCAGAGGTCATTCACATATATTCATAGGATAACATATTCAAAAAGAACAGGTTTAACCCAAGGAATTGAAACTGGGTTAAGAAGTTCCCTTGTAAAACTTCGACAGCCTAACGGAGTCTCTTTAAAATTTAGAAAATGAGTTGATAAGATAAAAAGTGTATCTAAACACTTGGACATAAATTTTACATAAATGGGAATATAAATGAACATATACCAACATAATATGATGTAAATTAAAATACATAATAAAAATAAGTCTTTTAAATAGAAGAGGGTGAAATGTTCCCTTACAGATTTGGTAACGTACGAAACATACGCCACATGAAGAAGGATAATAAAATGAATATGTAAATAATAATAAATGAGATTATAGTACACAAATATTAGAATCATTGGTAGTATATACACCACACAAAAGGAAATAGTGGCAAATATAGCATGAATCTCACGGGAAAAAAAGTGAGAGTAAAAACTCTTACTTCATCAAATCGAGTCGTATGACCAAAAGCTAATAACCACCAAATGAATCAAAAAATACCATGAATATAATGATAATAATTATAATATATATCTAATTTCAGTACATATACACAACATGCATTGAATAAGTGGCGAACAATGGAAATCTCATGGAATTAAAAATGAGATAAGAAAATCCCTTACCTCATGTCCAACTTCAGTCGGTCGTTCTTTAATCTCTTGAATAATAAACTAAAGTTAATTTATACATGATTAAGAAAAATTTTCAAGTTTATTATAATATTTATATCACTTATTACCATGTTATAAACATTATGTAATCATTTAAATTAATAATGTTTATTTTGTCGATATTTGGTACTTGAGTCAAAAAAAGGACTTCTTATAATTACATGTTGTTCATGTGGTAAGGTTAATTATATCCAGAATTATATTAATTATTTAGAAATTATATATATAATATATATCCATTTTATAAATGTATTTATAATAGTACATAACATTTAGAGGTAAGAAATGAAATGCACCGTTCACAGAGACAATATGTCGTACGTATGCATGAACGCTACAATCATTTCTATTTCTTATTTTAATGGAATTAAAACATAATTATACATAGTTATATTATAATTACAGTATTATATCATATATAACATCATTAACTCTATCATTTATACATCCCACAGAAGGAATTAATGAGTTACATCACTTTAAGGGTGCGGTAGTCCGCACTTCCTCAAATGAGATTATCGTATTTACCCACAATGGAAACCATAAAATCTTCATATAATTGGGAAGTAAAAAAGAATAAGGAAATCATAAACATAATATATATCATATATAAATATAGTTCCATCATAATGTCCTCTATTAGAGGTGGTAAGATATAAATGAACAATCATCATTTCATGAGGCGTTAGTTTTCCATCTACAGAAACAATATGTTCATCATCCATTAGATGGAGGTTTGTGTAAGTGTAGTACGATTTTTTCTCATAATAACATCCTAGTATATTGAGTATAATGGTTTTGTTACAAAATAAATGAATAAAAAGTGTTTAGGGGTTTGAGAAGTAAAATAAAAGAAAACAATTTAAGAGATACTGTTACCATTAATTTGGGTAACTCCCTTTGGTTTGAACCACAAGACTTCTTGAAGTGACGTATGCCTAAGGTATGGGTTCTAATAGGAGGAGGAGGGGATGTAGGGAGATTAATTGGGCAGATTTTGGATGAGCCAAATGGCTTGAGAGGTGTGATTAATTGGTTAAAAGTGGTCTCCTTTTATAAGGGGGAGGAGGGGCTCTTTAGGAAAGTGTGAAAATATTAATTTATAATATAATGATATTCGGTTTCAAAAGGTCCCAAATCATTAAAGATGAAAATAAGATGACTCATGGTCGAAATAAAATCATCCATTATCAATTGAACAGGATTTCGATAATATTTTAATCATTATAATCTTATTTATTTAAATTATTTATTAATGAGGTAAATACTGCATCGTAATTGTGTCATAAATAATTTAACTTATTTGATATATAAAAATTATAAAAAAACCATGATGTAGGAAAACATTTTATATTTCCAATAAATATTTATACTCGAAAATAAGACTTATATAACACCATTTAAAATTAATTACTAAAATATTTTTTGTTAATGTTAATTTTATCATGAAATTAAATTAATTAATCTAAATTTTCATTATCATTCATAAGTGGCTCAATGGGGTCCCAAAATCGACCCAAGGATGACCATGGTTGGCCACTACTCATACAATATGGTTATGAAAAGTGTTATGGAAAATTTTAATTATTATAATATTCTTTTAACCTTGAATTACCCTATTTACCTTTAACCACGGTAAATAAAAGCCAAAAGTTACTATTCACCAAATATTATTTTCATCTTAATGAACCACATTTTCCTTATTTATTAAAACCATGTATGTGTAATTTTTTAAATTCAATTCAAATAAGTGGTAAAATTTCATTTAAATGAAAAATTCAGTTTTTTAACTACTACACAGGGGTTTCACTATTCATCAAAAATTGAAGTTTTTCATAAAAAACAAATAATTCAGCCTAAGCTATATTTGATATTCCAAATTCAAAAAATATTTCTACTTTTAAAAATTCAAAACATATAAGTGGAATTAATTAATTTTAAAATTAATTCCCGTTATCTAAATAAAGAGAGTGTTTTTAAGAAAAAATAACTATTAAAAAAATGATAATTGTTTATATCCAATTTCAATGTGAAATTAATTCTAATGACCAACATTAGATTAAGTTGTAAAAATATATTTTAATTTCAATTTAAAACCAATAATAAAGATAATATAACCTATAAACAAATTATATTAAAAAGAACTTTTGAATTAAAATACAATATTTTTCTCTATTCATTATGAAATGCACATTATTGGAATATTTACAAAAATTTACACAAAGTAAATTTTTATGTCCCCATTCTAAATAATGATTTTATTTGGTCATATAAAATGTATTAAAGTGACCAAAACTAGAATTAAAAAGTGTTCTCCAATAAAAGGTGATAAGTCAGCCTTTTAATGTAAATTATGCTTAAAATTAGATTCATTCACATTTTAAGCCTCTCATTTTTATTGTATAAATGTAAATACATTTAAAAAAATATATATAATCATATTGTAGTTAGTTTTGTTCATTCCCATCAATACAACGGCTTGGATTTAACTACCCTTTAAAATAATAATATATTATTTGTGAGAGAAGTAAGATTTCAAAAAAACCCGTTGTTGCGTATCAGGTATGCTATCGAACATAACAACCCATTTAAGGTAAAAATTAATATTTAATTCAAAAATTAATAAATATGAAAAATTCATATTCTTTATTTACCAGGGATTTTACACTATATCATCTTATGTAATATTAACTTTGAGAATAATTTTTTAATTTTTTTTTTAATGTTTTACATAATTATTATTGTATGTATTTTTTGTTTTCAAATTTAGGTTTATATAAATATTATATTTTATAGTTTTTATTATTTATTCAATGTTAATACATATTTCTATTTTTAATACATATGAATTTTTTAAATATTTAACTTTTTAATGTAATTTATAGTATTGTATATGAGAAACATTAAAGTGATGTTTTTTTATCAGATTAAATAGAAAATATTTGGCTCTCAAATTTTCATTCTAATAATTGAAATAAAATAATTTTATGTTATGTGTTACTAAAATTTAATAAATTAGTGGTGTGAGATTAACACTAGAAATGAATATATCATGTTTTATTAAGTCATTAAGGTACTACTAATGAAATACAGACTAACACTAGAATATGTTTTCCAAATATCATCCCAACATTAATATCAATAAAATCGTCAATTTTTTATCCATGTATTTTATATATGAACACTATTTAAATTAGAGACATAAAAATGAGAGATTATTCATTGATTTAATATCAATTACATGGGTGACACAGTAATGTTCGAAGAATATTTCATACAACTTTTCCCCCAAGTCATGAAACTTGTTTTATACATTCGACATTGTGCCCAATTATGCGAAGAAAATTGAACATAAGTTATAAACTGAGTCAATCATTCTTCTTATCAAATAATATGTATTATTGAATTTGATTTAAATAACAATAGTTCATTATATATAAATAAATATAGTGATGAAGAATTATGGAAGGAAACTAGAAATTTTCCATGTATAGGTGAAACCATGACTGTTAAGGGGACTTTCCATTCCATTTTACATAAAATATGGTTCCAATATAACCCACACGTCACATTATTTACATGTATCACTATATATTCTTTACTACATCTACCTCCATTTAATACACCACTATCATTGAGGAGAAGTAACAACCCAAGGACTAGAGGAGGATGTTCTATATACATGAGTTGGTTTTCAGTCCCTCTATAACATTCTAGTATTTTATTATGTCTACTTAGTATTTAAATTTTGGGAATGATGTGGTTCTAATAATTTAACTAACACTAATTTAGAAAAATAACATGATCACTAATTAAGTACAATAATACATGTGAGAGGTTCTGATGTGAAATATTTTAAAGGAATAATATTCTTCTAGTATATGTTAATAAAAAGATGACTATTTGTTCCTACTAAAATATTACAAAAAATTAGGATGATTTTAAAATCATATTATTCTTATTGTGGTATTTTTTTTATACTAATAGTATTTTAATATAACCCTTGTCAATATGGTTTCAAATTTAATTCTATTGATTGGTTCCAATATCGGAGATGAGGGATTTGGAACATTCTAAACTTGTTCATTTCATGCATTTTTTCATTTTGGATTCACATATATTCATTCTATTTCATCCCATTTTAGTTTTTTGTTCATAATAATAAAATATATTCAATTTATTTATATGAAATTAACCAACATACATGGTGGACTATTGCAGACATTATTAGTGGTCCTAAATATTTCCAATCCAATTAGTTCATTAGATTCTTTCTATTTATTAAATTAATATAGATTGTGTTTGAGATTAATGTTTGAGAATGAATCATTGATAATTTTATATATTTAAGAAGAAACTATTTAAATTTGTTAAGAATTATCGTCACTAATTCAACCCCAACCCTCAGTCCGGATAAAAATATCTTTTTTAAAAACAATTTCTGTTAGAGAGTAAGTATTTACATTAATTTATAAAAAAATTGATTAAAATTTTTTAGTTTATATTCAAATAGATTTAGGATGTTTAGAAAAATAGATGATGTTAACATATTTTTATGAAAAATATCCCATCAATGAAAATAATTAATATAATGAATAATGTGATTAGAAAATGATTGAATGAATAAATTAGTCGGGCAGATAAGGATATTGGAACATCCATAAATTTTAATCATAGAGAAATAATATTTGGAACAAATAAAGGTAATGTGGTGGTTAAATCTACTAGTGATATGATGGAAAATATATCCATGAATGATGTTTTATAACTATTACCTAAATATAAGAAAACTTATTTTGTTATATGATTATCCATTAGAAGAAAATATTTCGTGTGGTGGATACCATATGTCTATAGAATTTTATGGTGACTCGTTTGTTTCTTTGAAATGGTTTATATTTAATTTTATTAATGATTATTTTCCTTTTATATTTTCATTAATAAAATGTAGGTTCATATCGACAAAAAATGGAGAATATGAAACAATAATAGAGTAAGAATTTGTAAAAAAGATTGTATTTGTTTAACATTTAATAAACAAGTTGAGGTAAATATTTTAATGATTATATATATAGAATAAGATTTATTAAAATCTGATAGGTAACTACATCAATCACCCCAAAAAACGTATGAAAACTTCAATGGGAAAAAAGAGTTACACTATGCATTGGAATAAATAATTAATGCTAAAAAATACATTGTTGGTTATAAAAACTAATTGGATAAAAAAATATAATATGATTCAATAGAATACTAATTTACATGAATACAGTGTTTGGAAAATCATAATAGAATGTAAAAAATAGGGAGATAAATAAAATATTTAAATATCAATCCAAATATTGTATTTTATGACTTAGACCTTAAATGCTAAAACCATCAAGAGAAATAATATAAATCATCACAAATTATTTATAAAATATTTTCTATGAAGATAAATTATTATTTATCTCATTAATATATAGGAACTATATTTTTCATAATGGTGGTATTGATATTATTTGATTATAAATAATTTTACATGATAGAGGGAAAACATATCTCTGTTTTGAAAACACATTATTCATGTTGAATTTATTCTTATAATAAAGGTATGGTTTGGTAAAAAAATTGTAAAATTATGAGAAACTCATTTTTATAAAAAAATTGTATTATAAAATCATGAAGAATTTTAATTCACTAAATCCATCTGACCAGATTGATATAGTGGAAAAAATATGAAACTATACTAATTAATTCTAGAATTATTTTTAAAGGGTAAATTAAATATTATTTTTATATTTTTGGTTACATGTATATTTTGGTATTATAGTTTTTAATTTTTTGTAAAATATTTCAATTATAGAATGAAAAATAATGTAAAAATCAATGGATATAAAACATGAGAAGTTAATATTTTATATATGATGTATTTGAAGAATATATCCATTTACAATAGATTTAAAAGCATAGAAAACAATAAAGATGTTGAATCTAAAGTTGTTATTATGGTTAATAATTCAGGTTTTAATAAAAAAATCATATAATTAATTCAAGTAATAAATCGTGATATAATATAGTGAAAAAAAATGGTAATAAAAAATTAATATGAGTTTTCACTAGGTTATAATAAAAATAAATTTGGTTTAAAATAAATACAAAATAAGGATGAGAAATATGGTACTCCAAATAATTGAAAATATTTCATTAATGGGGTAAATTAAGACACTATAGACTATTGTATGAAACCGATGAGTGTAGGGGTTAATGGAATTACAATATTGAAAAAATGAATAAAATTAACAAGTTAATTAAATAATGTTGTTGGATTTTTTTAATTCATCTATGAGAATAAAAAGGAATTTAAATTTCTTGAGTTGTTTTCAAAAGTTAATGATCCATGAGTTGATTAGAATTTATCAGAAAGGTTTATACATGTTCAACATGTTTCAAAAGATCATATGATTATAATGTATCAAAAGTGGATATGATGTTGATACTTAATTATTATTGGGTAAATAATTTTTCAATAATGTTATTTATGAAAAGAAAAAATAAACACATTGAGAAAGTTAGAATAAAAAAGAAATTCATTTTACATAAATATTCTTATATAAAATATTAAATGAAGTAGTCATAAAGTGTTTATTAATCATTGGTGTTATAAAATATACTGTCTTTGCATTGAAAAAAAAATATTATCTATGTGTTTATGGTAAATTAATTTTATAGAGATAGTATTATTCTTATTTATGTTATGTTTATAGTTCTTTTTAAGGAATTAAATTAGATCCCTTAAAGTGCGAAGGATTAATGAGTACTATTTTTGGTAGTTTTCTGTATTAATCCATGTTTGATGTGACCTATAATAGTCACATCAGTTACTAAATATATATTGTGGAAAATATTAATAAATATTAGTATAAAGTGTTATAATATTTTTTTATTAAAATATAGGGTGTACCCAAATGATATGTAGACTTATCATGTAGGGCAATATGAATTATTGTATTATATGAAATAATAACTTGTACAATATTTTTTTGGAATTATATTATTGTGGATTTTTTCTCTATAATTTTTTTTAAGATTCAAATAATTTGATTTTGGGGATATTTATTTCTCAACAGAACGAAAAATTATCCAATATTGCGGAATATGTGGTTATGAATTATAATGTCATGCAATTTATTGGACACACCTGTCTTAAAAATCTTGAAAATAACATATAGTCAAAGATTTTATTAATTTATGACTCACATTTGGTACTATCTTCTGTTTTTAAATTCAATAATTTTCATGGATAGAAAAAATGGTTCTATTATTAATGGTATATATTTATCGGTATATATAAAAAATCTAAAAGGTGGACTTTATTATCCTACTGGATGACGATATGTTGTATTTTTTGAGTGATAAAAAATGACATCAACACCTTTTTAGATAATAATATTTGATTGGTAATGAAGAATAAAATAAATTATTTCAATATGTGTTGAGTTGATAATGATTTAAGAACACATTTGTTCTTAGAGATCAAACTACACTAATGGTTGGTTTATATTCAAGGAATAATATCAATAATAATGATTAATTGAGATATATCTTGTTGTTATTAATGAATATTTAATATTATCCTACATATATCATACCATTACAGATCAATTAAATTACTGAAATAGATGATTGAAGTATACTAGTTGAGCTGAATCCATAGATTACTTCAAATAAAAATTTATGTGTTGATACTAAAATTATATCTATATGTTCATTAATTTTTTAGTGAATATTGGGAAATTATTTTGAATTTCAGTTATATCGCTTCATGGGGTCTCATGTGAACAATTCTTATATCTTACTGAGTAATCTAAATTAGATATGTGGAGTAATATGTATCAATGAAATTAAAAAAATGAATATAATCATTATACATTTAACCGAATATATTACTTTATATTAAGAATTATGATCATTAATATTCATTTAATTTATACATTAATGATAATGTGTGACTGGTCTAGTATTTAGGTATGTAGAGTAATATTCATCATTAAATGATAAATTCTGAAAAAACAATGATGAATATTTTTTTGAGTTTAAAGAGTACCTAAATTAAATTTATGTAGTTTATTTTCATTCAAATACTATACAATATTCTTTTCTGTTATAGTAGTTTTAGAATTACATTGATGGGGATTATTAATATTTGATGATTTCTTGATGTGAATGGTGATAAAATAGGTTGATGAAGATGTTTGAAGGATTCAATAATATTATTTGAAGATATATGAGTTTCCTTGAGATTATAAGCATGATATAGAGAAGGTAGCTAATTGGAAATGATATTTATACGAACTCTCTATATATGACTAAGAAATTCTTTGAATTTATACTAATATACATTTCATCTCACTGATGAGATAAATGATTAATTTATTTATATATAATGTCTTATATAGAAAACATGGGATCCTATAGAAGAAAAATTATAAATGTATTATGATATGTTTGAGTAAACCACATTCAAGAGTATGATACAAAATTTGAACTATGCTAATATTGAAGACTATATTGGTGATTTATAATAAAAACAATGATGTCCAAAATCTAAATTACAATTAATTCTATTCATATGTATGGTTAATTAAATGATTCTATAATGTAAATAATATATAGTATAACACATATAATAAAACTCTAATGATATATAAGAGTAAACTATATATATAAAGGATACACATTACCCATCTATTGGATAAATAAGATTAAATTGTTTTTTCAATAGTGGAATGCATGGTTAATTATGATGACATTATATTCTTATTTATTGTTTCAGTATCTTTATTCTTGATGAATTTTGTCCTTATTTATGCTATTATTTGTAAAAATATACTATGATGATTTTTATATCATGTCTTAAATATTTAAAAGTATTATAATATTTGAATATTTTTATTCATATATTGAAAATAATATGGGTTTTTGTGGCTCATTGGGTATAATTAAGAATATTATATTCACAAATGGTCAAAAATAATATACGTTTTCAAGTAACAAAATTCATTTTATGGATTTTAATGAGATTGTAATAATTTAAAATCATATATATATTAGACATTATTAAAATAAGAGGATTTTAATAAGATGAATGTGATGATGAAAATTTTAATGGAGTTACTGAATTTCAATTATATGTTATAATCATCCTTATTTTTACAAAATTTATAAATTAAAAATTGAGTTAATGAAAAATAAAATTCAAAAATGTTGAATAGTTTAACTTCAATAAATATTGTTCAAATTGATTTGTTAATGAAATAATAGAGTATTAGATAATCCATGATGCTATGATAGAGTATCATAAATTACGTTGTAGAATATTAGAGGAAGAAATAAAATTTATATAGACTAAAATGTATTCATTTTTCTGAATAATATACGAGTCAATAATGCTGTAATATTATTGGATGAGACGTTTTAGAGAAAAATATAACTACTCTGGAAGTGGAAGATCAATTAAAATTAGTGACAGTGATAATTATGATTATTTTTTTTATCATACTTCAATATGACAAATGTATATATTATTATAAATATAATGGAGTTGGTTCATTAGAGGATGTTAAGGTGTGACTTAGTGATTATTATGTCATGGAAATCTTATTTTATGTGGTTGTTGTATAATATAAGGAATCAAATATGTGTTTCTGATAAATACTACAAAAAATAAAGGAGTATCTCACATAATGTTATAGAACCATGAAAATATCATTATGTTATGTTCATTGTTGTTTTAATCATTACTAAATTTCTATAGATTAGGTTTCAGTGGAATATTTTTGTAACATTTCAATACAATGTGTTAATATGTAAATTGTTAGACAAACCAATTAGACCTCCTTCTATGATTAGTTATTCTGATAATTTGAAAAAATAGAACCTCCGCCATTCAATGAAACTATTGACCCATTAGTGTTAGAACAATCAATCAATTCCATAGAAAATATATACCTAAATTTGTGATATAGTGAACTAGTTGAGGTTATCATGGGTTAATATCATCTATAGAGATATATTGACCAAAGGATTTAATTGTTTCCAAATAGTAACAATTAAGAAAATATATAATGTACAACCTCTAATTCAGTTATGTTGATTTTAATTAAAGAAATAATTCCTCAGGTGAAAGGATCTTATATGCAAAGAGATTCCATAAACATTATAAATAATTGTGGGGAAATTATTGATGATTTTGATGAAAATGTTATTTTTTTAGAAAGACATTCAATGATCTATATAAAAAATATAGAATGAAAAACATATTAATTCAAATATTTGATAAATTAAATCATATAGGGAAATTAGATTCATATTAATTTTCAACATATTAGTAGATACAATCATGAGAAATTAATATTATAATGAAATTACATAGGTTTTCTATTTTGAATGAAAAATAGGAGATGTACAGTACACATGAGAATCATGTTAGTGGAACATTGGTAAGGAGAAGAGAATATTAGTGTCATTTTAAAAACCTAACAACTATGGTAATATGGACTAGTGGATATTCTATAATACATGTGTGCCTGATGTAGTTGGAAAACACTGTATCCTGAACAATTAGACTATGAACAGTCTATAATTAATTTATTCATCTCCATATTGAAAATTATAATTTTTGAATTTTTGAATTGTTTTTTTAAAAAAAATACTAATTTTAAATATTCTCGAAGATATTTTAATAATATAAACATTAGGGATTTCTCAAAACAAATAGATATTTATGATAATAATTAAATATTAAAAATTTAGTAATACTATGAATATTGTTCCATTATTAGTATAGAATTATGTCATATAAATTTATGAAATTATTTAATTTCAAAATTAATTATTTTTTAATTGAAATTTTATATTAAATTATTATTTATATTTTAGAAACCCATGATTCATATATTAGAACCAAAGAAATAAGTTTTTTAAATTTTTTAATATATTATATAATAGTAATATGACAATAAAATTTTAGCACTAATATAAATTAAATCAAACAAAATTGATTTTAAAATCGATATCAATTTTTAATAAAATAATAATAATAATTACTTTATTTTTGGCAATAGTATTAATTTAACATAGATAAAAACATGTTACCAAATAAAGAGATAAAATACAAAAATTAATAATTTATGTGGTAAAGGAATTGAAACATGATATAAACATTCCTATAATTTAAATTATGATATTTGTATCAAAATTATATCTTTTACATTATATTATTACTTATTTTCTATGGAAACTAATATGTTTATCATGATCTTCTTTTATATTTCGTTGAGATAATAACATAAATCCAATTCATACAAATTAATAAAGGGCCTCTCACCACACCGTGAGGTAATTCATACAAATTTTATTCCTCATAAAACAATTCAAATTTTATATTACATTGAATTTTGTTTCACTATATTTAACATCTAGTATTAACAGATCTGCCTAATCCCTTTATGTCCATGGAATCCTCATAGTGAAACCCAATGTTCTCAATGTATGATCAATCTTTTTGCTAAAATATTTTCATTTCCAGATTAATTAATCCATATATTAAATGACTAATATAGTATTTAATGTATAATTAACGTTATTATATATTTTAAATAAGCACTAACCGCATTTTAATTTATCTTATCAAAAAATAAATCAATAATTTATGTGCAGTGTGTACTACATCCTCCATAGGGCACCATGTTTTATTTTATATAACCACCCTAAATTGATAGATATAAGGATGATATTACAGTATGAATGTGATTTTTTTGTAATAATTATGATTTTGGTATGATAAATTAGGAAATAGATGAGTAAATAAGGTATTTTTTTGGTTTTGGAGAGGTAATGTCATTATTTAATTCGTTAGTTATGAAAACACAATTAGATCATTATCATATTGATAAAAATGTTTCATATAAGTTTTATCTTCAAGGATAAAGAATAAAAAACACGAAACAAATATGTAAAATCATATGTTATGATAAAGCATCCCTAAAATAAACTACAATTATGTGTTAATGAGATAATTTGGAATATAATAAAAAAAATATTTTATGAACATACTATAAATATCAAAACTATAAAACCCTGAAGTTGATAATCTACAGTATTCATATATTGATTTACTATTTAAAAAGATTATATGTAAAAATTTATTTAAGTATGTTATATAATTTCCAGATTTAAGGAGATATGTTTGTGATATATGAGGTAAAATTAGGTTCATGAATGTTAGACTAGAGGTATGGTTTTTCTGAGTTGAATTCTTCTATTGTTGACATGATTTGTATTATTCATCTAATTTACCTTATATGTTGTATAGATAATACGTATTTGAGATGCAAAACCCTTAAAATTAAGTTATTCTTGGAATTTAATGATCAATTTTAAGTTATATATTTCAGGTGGATATGATTGAGTTTCCACAAAATCCATGTGTGGGGTGTTTCCATATCAATTTTCATACATTGGGACACAAGTTGAAATCACTAAAATTTTTATATTTTGTTCTTCATATAGTTTTTGTAATTTACCAAGACCAGCGCGACCAAATCAATTGTAGAAACATGTTGTGTATTTTGTGAAATAATTTTTAAAAAAAATAAATAGTGAATTATACAATCGAGGATCATTTCAAATAAATGTTCTAGATGATTATGAAAATAATTTATAAAATATTATAGTTTATAAGAATAATAATTCTAAAAAAATTATTTTGGATCACATGAGATAACTCTTAAAATGAATCCACCCATATATGAAATTATATGATTCCTGTGAAAAAAAATTAAAACCTAGGATGGCACATAAAAATTAGTAGAGGACATAAAAATAATGCAATGAAATCAATAATCTATAAATACTAATAAAAAATTCCCATAGAAAATAAACATAATAAATTACATTGTGAAAACATGGAATTTTTGTAATAACATTGCAATATTTTTTTAAAAAAATAATTTTCCTGGGGAATAATTTTCATATCATACACACTTACGTTTAAACCCTTGTAGATACAATCTGATTGTATCTATCACTACTAAATTATGAGGTAACCCCAATGGGTACCTTAGTAAGTAATTATTGATGTTACACATGGAATAACCATTATGGTCAAAATTTATCATACCGTACGAATTAGAGGGAAATCATGGAACCAACAACCATTGGTTTATAATAGAACTTCCAATTTTCCTAAAAAATTACTACAACCATAATAAGATCATAAAATATGAATTTTTGTATCCCAAAAACATTCCATGAGTAAAATAACTTATTTTAATAAAATTTTACACATATATAAAAGAAAATATTTCATTTAATATAACAATTAAATTTATTAAAGGAGTCATAAAAACATTATGTCATCATGAAAGATTTAAAATACAATAATTTCATCTAATGTTAAAAATTTAATTTTCATTTTGTCAATAAGTGACATTAAATATAATTTTAAAAGGAAGGGCCCTTACCTTATATATGAAAGAGTTCATCACTTTTAGTTAAAATTATAGATAACAAACTTAAATAAATTAATTACTTAATTAAAAATATTCCATGTATATTTTATTTATTATCATTCTATTATGTTATTTTATTGCTATTTTTATGAGTTATAATGAAAATTTTCGTCATTCTATAAGGGTTTGTTTAATTGTTCCGTGGTTAGTTTCTTGTGTGTATTTATGGATGTTCTTTACTAATGTGATTATTACAATATAAGTGATATTATATGGTATTCATAAACCTAAATATGTTTATGTGGTCCAATATGTAATTTTCAATTTATGCATGAGAATGATTCATTTGACCGAACATTATAGAAAATTGATCATTTTTGTTATGGACATTCCGACCATCATGAGCTATTTTTGTTTTGGTTGATATTATGGCCATATATAAATTACGAAATGAAATAAATTTTATAATAAATAAATATATTTATGTCATTGTAAAAAATATAATTTAACATAAACAATCCATTAATGAGGTAATGTGATATTAAAAATCATCATCTATGAAGGCGGTGAATCAACATACCATGGACGATGATTTAATTGTAAAGAACAAAAGGGGAGGATAATTGATTTTATGTTGAATATATAATTATCAAAATAAATTAAATTAAATATATTATACCAGTTATATTATGAAAATTTGTATAGTGGTGATGATAAAGTATAAGAGTGAAAAATATTAATAGAGAAAGAAGGAGGATATTACCTCTTGAATATCGTCTCCTGGAGAAACTCTTTAAGGCACATAGAGACAGACATTTTGTGATACCACAAAGACAAAAAGTATGATAGAGATAAGGATTAGAAGTTTTAGAAGAGTATGGTTCTTTTATAGGGATCATGGATATCAAAATATGATACGGAATGGGTCCCATTGTATAATTGTGGTGAGGCGTCATTCAAGAATTTTATTAAATATTAAAATATAATAATTATTTTAGGGGAAAAGACATCCAAAATTCATTTAATGAATAAATGATGAAATTTTAGATCATATATCACCCCTTTTTATAATTTTATATTTTTATTATTTTTTGGTAATTTAATAAAATAATATATACATTAAATATTATATTTGTTAACATTAACACTATTCATTACTATGACATTAATTTCATCTAAAAAGTTTCGAATTAAAATTATTTTTATTATATAGTAAAATTTTCATAGTTATCTATATAACTTAGAAAATATCTTAATTATCCCAAATATTATTTTTTTATTATTTTTAATATCATTTCATTGAATTTTTATTAATTTAATAATGATTGAATCATCAATGTCAATGCATTTAAATTATTTATTTGTTTTATAAAAAAATTCCACGAAGAAAGTAAAATTTTTATCTTTCTAGAGACTATTAATTTTCAAACTTTTCTACTAGAAAACAACCTATTAAAAATTTATGCTAATTAAAAATAATAGTCTGAATAGTTAAACTTTATTTTAAATACAATCTTATAAGGGAGATAATGTCAAAAAAGATGATTAAAAAATTTCTTAAATATGAAAAAAATAATATTATATAAGATACATACTCATAAATTGATACTAATAATATTTTTATATTTGATTTTTCATATTAAAAAAACTAAAATCATTTTATTTATTTTTTCAGCTTTCACAATAACTGCATCACTGTTTCATAAGAATTAAACCTGATGATTTAACATAAAAAATAATAAATATTTACTATTATAAAAAATTTGGTTTAGGAAAACATTATATATCAAATAATTATATATATCTAATCCTCTTCATCTCAATACAACATATGTAATTTGTTAATTTTTTTTATTCTAGCCTTGTTAAAGCATTGCACCTGATGTTAGATAAGATTCTTGTTATATATCTTTTGAATTAAAAAATATCAGTGAATATAATCATTAGTACATTATAATTAATAAAAATTTCATCAAATGTTTTTTCACTTAATTATTATCTATATGTAACCAAATTTTCCTTTTCTAATTCAATAGAAGCACTGTGTTGAAATTAAAAATGATATTTATATTTATCGTGAAATAAATTATAAATTACAGGTTCTAAATATCTTTGATATAATATTTTTACTAGACTATTATAATATATTCATTCCAAATTTTAAATAAATTTTTTATCATAATTATTCCTTGATGATTTCAAAAATTATGTTGTATTTTATAAAAAACTATATTTTATTACTATTCTGAAAAAATTTAATTTTTTCAAAAAATTATAATAAATTCGTACTAAGATAATTTTGAAATACTGAATTAAAAAAAATATTTTTGTCAGATTTAAATCTATAATTTTAATATAAATCATTTAAATATAACAATATAAAAAAATAATTTAATCAAATAATTTATTTTATAAATTACATAACATAATGAATTTAACTTATTAAAATAAAAATAATTATTTTAAAAAATAATTTTATGAGTACCTCAGTTTTTACATTGTCCACCCATAATGTAATTTGGCCTCATAATTCATTATTTGTACTTCTAAAATTTTGTAATTTCTATCATTATATTTTGGAAAATCTAGAACGGAAAAAATATTATATTTTTTAGGTAATGTAATTAGATAACAGTTCAATGAAAATTATAAAACATATATTTTTTTTAAAAATGTCAAATCCTAATCATGAATTTTTTCTAGAATGATATCATGATACCAAAATATAAATACACGACAACCATTCTGCTGTATCTAGTGTGGAAACATGTTTTGTAATTTTTCAAAACATGAAATTTATGTAATAATATTGAATGCATAATGAAACATATAGATACCATGGGAGTAATTTTATATCATACATACTTATTATGTAACCCAAACGGTTGTAATATGATTTGAACATTCATGAAATCCTTATTATATTACAATCACAACTACCTTATGATGTTTTTATCACATTTACACTTATAATAAACGTTGTGGTCAAATTACAACATACCTAATGTAATGGAGGGATAACATGGACCCACACACATTCGGTTTTAAAGGAGCCACCAATCATCATAAACAATTTCAAGAAACCATAACAAAATGACAAAATATTAATAATTCAATCATATAAACAATCATTGAGTAAAATCACTTATTTTGAAATAATACTATACACATACAAAGGAAACCATTTTCTTTGAAAAAAATAATAATTCCTTTGATGAAATCTTCAAAAAATTCATTCTTCATGAAATCGGAAAATATGCTCATTCTATATAATATAAAAATCACTTTTTTGGATTTGTGTTAAAATAGTAATTAATGAAAATTTAGAAAAGGTAAATAATACCTTATGCCCGAAAGCGTAATTCAGTTGAATATAAATTCCTAAATAAATAATTAGAATAATTATTTATTTAATTCAGAACCTATTCAAGATATATTTTTTATTATATATTTGTTAAATTCATTTATATTTATTTTGATGAGTTATAAAGATAAATTTTTTCATCCCGGGAGCATTTGTGTCAACATTCCATGGTTGGTAACATGCTTATATTTATGGAAGCTATTATTAATAGGGAATATTACTCCGAAAGTGACATTATATGGAATTTATTCGCCTCTAGAAGATTATATGGTCCCATATACAATTTTTAATTTCAACATGAGTATGATTATTTTCAAAAATGTTAATGGTAATTGTTTAGTTTATTTTTATGGGGTTTTAAACACCACAAACTAGACTTGGTCTATTTAACATTTTATCAATATATTAATTCTGAAATTTTAGAAACTATATAATATATATATTTATGTCCTTTTTTATAGTTATAATTGAATTTAAACCTTAATTGAATGTTTTAATGGAAAAAACTCATCACCCATAAAGGTGGAGAATCGATATACCACAGATGATGGTTTCATTTATATAAATAAATGGAGAATATGAAATGCTTGACGATTGATATACCACTATAAAAATAAAATTTATGTATATATATGATACTTGATTTATTATGGAACTATTTATATGCGATTTGGTTAAGGTATAGGTTATAATAAATTTGAAAGAGAAAGGGTGATTTTACCTCATGAATGTCGTCTCCTTGAAAACCTATTTAGGAACATTGAGATGGAATTTCCTTGAGACCATCAATACTAGAATGTTTATAGGGTTGTGGAAAAGATAATTTTGTAGATTATTTTTATGATAAAAGGATCGCATGGATCAAATTATGTGAAGGGATAATTCCCCTTTTATTATTGAGTTGAGGGAAATTTTTTGAAATTATTAAAATATTAAAATATAATAATGGTGTTTTAAGGGAAAATAAATCCAATGTTCTTACAATTCATCGGTTATTAAAATTTCAACAATATATCAAACCCTTTAATTTCATTTCATATTTATATTATATTTAAATAATATTATAAATTATTATATTCATGAATAATAATGTTTTTCAAATTTAACATTATTCATTACTATGACATTAAAAACATCAAAAAAAGTTTCAATTTTGAACGAATTATTTTAATGTATACTGTTTTTGTAATTTTTCAAACTAGAAATAATTTATTAGCTTAATTTCTTCACGTAACTATTATATTATTATTTTCAACATTATTTATTTGATTTTTCCATTAATTTAAAAATTACTATATCATCATTGTGAATGAATTTAAGGTACTTATTTTCCCCTAAAATAAAAAATATGTTTACATGAAGAATATAAATCATTTATCAATCAAGAGAAAATTTATATTCTAATATCAATTATTTAAAACTATATATGAAAATTTTATACTATGTAAAATCTATTTTATGAACTATTTAACATTATATTAAATAAAATATTATAAGGGACATAATTTTATAAAAGTGGAGTCCAAAAGTTCATAAATTAGAAAAATTATTGTTTTGGTCTTAAAATACTCATAAATTATGATTTGGATAATTATTTTGTCATTTAATAGTTATTATAGTATTAATTAAAATGATTTTATCGCCTTTTCATCTAATTATACAAGAAAAGTGTTATTTTTGAATATTAATTTTACATTTAAATTTCATATAAACAATTTAAAATAAATTATTATAAAAATATAAAATTATATAGGCATAAAATAATCATTTATATTAATTTATTCTACATATTTTGTATTATCAATGTCAAGACAATATTGGTAATTTGTTAATTTGACTATTCAATCTTTTCGAAATAATTGCACATGGAATTGGATAACCTTCATTTTGTATAAATATAGAATTATAAAATATCAGTCCCAATAATAATTTATACATAACACTAAATAAAAAATTTGCGAAAATAATTTTTATCAAACAATTATTTTTTAAAATGAAAATGTTTTTTCTTTTCCAACGTTTTACAAGAACTACAGCATTTCTGAAAAAAAAAATTATATTTATCATAAAATAATATTTAATTCACATAATACGGATTGATTTTTTAACAATTTTTATATTATAAGAACATAATTTATACATTACATAAGGTTAAGAAATTTTATATCATAATTATGTCTTGATGATACCACATAATAAATTTTATTTTATAAAAAATTACATTTTTGAATATTGACCAAATATTTCCCATTTTCGAAATTTTTTCTCAAATTAATAAAAATATAATTTTGAAAAGATTATTTCAAAATGTTATTTTGTTTTAAAATATATAATCTATAAATTTTATTTTAAACTTTCAAATATAATGGATCATTATTTTAGTAGAAAAACTATTTATTTTAATAATTAAATAACATAATGAATTTATCTTATTTTATTCACGAATACAAATAAATATAAAAAATAGTTATTCAATTAGTTCATGGGTGGAAATATTTCCATGGAACTAATTTTTCAATATTACTCATCAAATTTAACTTATTTAAATGACAATATATTTTTTCCTCTGCCATAGTATTTGGAATCAAGAGTAACCAAAACTAATTAAAAACTCAATCATTTCTATTGGGAAAAACCCATCCGATGTTTTAGAAAAAAAAATTTGTTTAATTTCATAGAAAATTAATCACTTTTGGATACTATAAAGTGAATGTAGATGTGGGATAAATGAATATAAGTGTAATACCCCAAAAAAATGATTGGTAGACCATTGAATCCATCATCAACATAATGTATGATGTGTTCAAATAAGACTACACACCTGGCATGGAAATCCCGGTGGATATTAATTAGAATATTCATATTCTATAATGGAATGGTTAATAATTCATATTAAAAGAATTAAATTTGTATCCTACAAATTTCAAATATTAAAACCAAATATTATCTTCTATGGATAACACATAACATTTAAATATATATTGTATATATTATAATTTATTATGTGTAATTCATGTTATGTTTATAATACGCTATGATTTTAAGGATGATTAAAGTATTTTATCATAGGAATCCACTTTATTTTGTTAATTGGTAATGAATTTGATTTATATGTTACTTAATATATGACTGATCAATATTATTTTAGCAAGAGGTTTCTATTGAAATTATATGAAATTTCTTAATAACTATTTTGGTGAATTAATTGGAAAAAATCTGGTGACATGTGGGGACGTTAATTATATATCCCCTCTTTGAATTGATTTATCTTATCTGAGAAAACAATTTAGTTTTTGTGTCTTACCAATCAAAATAAATGATTTCTCTCCTAGAAGAATGCATTGATATAATGTTTTTAGGATTGAAAGAGTATAAAATGACCTATAATAGGGGAGTGAATTATAGTTTTTATAAATAAAACATATGTTTTTAACTATTAGCTTAATGAAAGTTATCAGATAAATATTAGTATCAATTAAAATTATAAATAGAGTAATAAAATGTTTATTACATAATATTTAATAAATTTTACTAAAATTCTTGGATGAAATATATCTTTTGATAATATGTAACACAAAAATTATTTTGTACATAATAACAAAAAAGAATATATTACAAAAATTATATCAGTACATTAAAATTAAATGTTAAGGGTTTCAATAACATGAAATCTGATTTCTTATATATTAGTCTAATTGTTGGTTCTACCTACAATTATTTTATTATCATGATCATATAAATCAGGTAAATAATTATTTCTCCTAACCATGAGACCATTATAATAGATTAATCTAAATAATCCTCTATCACTCAACCCTTTTATCCCCCAATAAAAAAAATATCAGACATTGTTTTTAAATAGAAAAATATCTGATAGTATTTAAAATGATATCTATATAATGGAATCTATATTGAATATTCTATAATTTTTACAATGAATCACAATAATGTGACAAGATGTTACAGAAAATATCACATAAAATTTGGATAGTTGGTATAGTGAATGTTTCTTATCTCATGTCATGAGGCTCTATTGATAAAAATTAATATAGAATTCAATGTTTTCATTTTACAATATTGATGTCGATAAAATGAAATGAAATCCTGATCCACTTAAAAGGATTACAAAATTTATCAATTTTATAGTTTACCTGATTTACACAACTATTAATTATACACATTCCTTCAACTTGAATTAAGATCATTCGTACATTAGAATGTATGAATTCATCCAAAAATTAGATTTTTAGGAATGTTCATATTGGAAACATTTATTCCTTTATATAATAAACTTATCCTGATAGATTTTTTGGGACTTCATTTGGGGGAATTCATTATACTACATCTTCTAATATTTATTATCCACTATTCAATATAGTTAGTCTGATATATTTGGTGGAAATTTATCTAATGGATATCATTATTCTACAAATGATGGGCATTATAATCCCCCATACAGTGAAATTTGTATCTATACATTTGATGTAAAATATTTCATGTTCATCCGATGTGTATAGGTAAATTTCATCTGAGTAAAGTTATATCCATTATTTGGTAAAATAGTAAACTATCCAAAAAACCCATTTTATGAAATTTGAAATCATATAATTTATAAATTTTTAAAATTTTTATCAATGTGATTTTTTTTTAAAATTAATTTCATAATTTTTGCAATCTATTATTTCAAATCAACAATCTCATCATTTTTGAAAACCAAAAAACACAACTTTTTATAAGAAAAAACAGTTTTTAAAACATAGAAATAATATACACCAACTAAATTATATATAATCAATTAATTTTAACATTTTTTATTTCACTAGAAGGTTTAAATTTTCTCCCTTTCACGACCATTCTTAAAATGTTTAGAGATTCTCTATTTCTCCACCATTTTGATATTCAAATGGTTGTGTACAAGGTAGAAAGAGTCCACTAAAATGTTAAAAATAAATTCTATTAGAAAAAAAAATATATAAAATTAAAATATTATAAATAAAATTCGAGAATCTTAAAACCATATAATGATACCTCAAATCATATTTGAAAAACATTAATCTAAATATTTTTGAAAAATCAATTATAAAAAGTCATTTGTTTTATTATTACGATAACATCAAGAAATTCATATAAATATTCCTTTCATTGATATTCATAAAGAAAACCTTTATAAAATTAATATCATAATAGTTTTTTCAAATCTGAATAATAATAGAGATTATCATTAATGATTATTTTTCTAAAGATTCAATCATTTTACACTATTAGGAAATTTCTAAATCTTATAGTATATCAAGGGTCACTAAATAATTTATATCTATTGATATTTTCTGAAAAGCATCACTTTTTGCATGAAAACACATGTACACATATTTGGATTCACTTTTACCTCCAAAAAATTGTTCATAAAAGAACATTTAAACACCTTCTATGTGATTCATCCATAAAATAAAACTTTTTATCTTCCTTTAGTTGACATTAATTTTTTATTTTAAATACATTAATTCATCTTTTTTTGAAGAACCATCACTGTGAGCTCTTTCAAAGAACCTGAGTTTTCAAGAAAAAACATTTCTACATGTATTATTTATTGTTACCTTTTATCTTTACCAAAATAATCATTTTATCTCAATTATGTTTCTAATGTTTTTGATATTGTTCATCTTCATTTCCGTTCGTTTGTTACTTGTACTCAAAGATGAGTTTTAATGTGATTCTAATCATCTTTTATTGATTCAACTAGAACTCGTGATGTTTTGGTTTATTTTCTCTCACAATGTGAGATGGAGTAATCTCCAAAACCTCAATTTCCTCATTTAAAATGGTTTTTCTTGATGACATTGTTATAGACTCTTCCTCTCTGTTTTTATAATATTTTTATTATTATGTTTGCTAAAGTAATCTTGTTTTATAAATAATATAATATGGAGGATGGTGTATTAATGGAAATTTATTAAAAATAGAAACGACTAGTTAACTATGAAATGAATTTACAAAATTCCATCTCTTTACCAAATAATCATTTTCAGTCATTTTCATTATCAAATTATTCAACACTATAAGAATCAAGATATCCATTTTGAATCAAAAAAATACAATGATATGATTATAAAAGAGTATCATCATATTATTCTAGTAAATTTGATACAGGACTAATTATTAGGTGAAAAAAAGATAATTGTGAAATCTCATTTTTATTTTATTATTTATATTATTTAGAAGCAATATATTGGGCAATTACAATATCATTATGTACCAACTCAAACACACTAGGAATACATTCATCCACTATATCGATCTTTTCCATTAATCTATGATTCATTTTCCATTCTAGATCAATCAAAAATTCATAACCATTTTTATACAATGAATAAATATGGGCTTTGTACAAAAAATTGGATCATCATCTCTTTTTTTATTCATTTTTTTGATATACTCAATGAATGTTTAATTAGCCCTTATTTCCATATTCTCAGGATACAGTGGATAATTTTTAGAATATTTAATATATTTTTTTTAAAAACTTCATTATTTTATATAATCAATACACCACTAGTGGATAAATTTTCTCAGATTTTTTGATGAAATTGTTTATGGATAGAAAAAAAATATATTTTTTACATTTTCATTCAAAGGGATGGAGTTTTTTTTCTAATATGTACCATAACATTCTTCCTTTTCTATCATTTAGAAAACTGAAAAAATGGTTATTGAAAATACATGGATATATGAGAATTTTTATCTCGTTATTCTACTTTTTATAGATTCAATAATTCCCATGAAGAGTATAATAATATTGGAATTTAAAAAATTTCATTGGAAATTTAATAAGTATATATTCTGAATATTCAAATTATCATAATCTCATTTCATGAGAATTAAAATATTTTTAATATACAATGCAATTATTCTATATACTGATGTAAGATGGTATAATTTTCAAAATTTATCTTATGTAGGAAACAAGGAGGTCAACGAACATGAATTCCATATTGTTCTATGAATTTTATGTAACATATGATTATAAAATGAAGCTTCTTTTTCGAGACGAATCATCAAAATCATAACGGTCATTGTGATATAGAAATTATAGTTCTTCTTACAAAAACTAAATGAGATATTTTTATAACCATCAACATCATTAAACGTAATTTACATATTTAATTCCTATAAAAACTGAATATTATAAATCATAATATTCATTTGAGACACATAATAATCCCAATACATGATTTATAAATTATAATTTCGAAGTGAGATATATCATTCAAACCAATATCTATCAATCTTTCCCTCTTTGAAAGATTCACATGAAGAAAAATCATCTGAATATACCATGATTTATAGTAGGTTGAAGAAATAATTATCAGATAGTCCATGATATCTAATATATGGAATGAAATTATAATGGAAATATGTCCCAATAGAATTTAGTTAGTTGAGATGAAGTAGTTGACCACTACTCCCATATATATAGTCTCTTAGATTAAAAGTATCTAGCATACATCCATATACCATGTTTATGATTGACTTGAAATATTTTAATGATTATGTGGAAAAGATTTTATTAATGTCTTATGTTATTGGACACTCAATATTTTGAAATAGTAATGAGAAATTCCATGAGTTTTATTAGATATAATTATTCTCTAATCAAACTTAATTTTTTGTAACAAAAAATAGAATTAATTTTCATAACATTTATAAATTGAACTAGAATTAAATAGTATAGTATATAGAGAGAAATTTATCTCCCAAATAAAATATACATAATCAATCTTACATTTTTTTTGATAATATATAATTAATAGTTTTATAAAATTTAAAGAGAAGATTGTGCTCATTTAATTTTTAAACAAAGATCAATTAAATAAAACATAATATTTTTGTGAAAACAATATTTGCTCAATATTTTTATAGATATTGTATGAAAAAACTTTTATAATATTATTTTTGATGTATTTATTGTTTAAATACAAGATAAGATAAAAATCATGTTAAAAAATAGGAAAATTCCCCCCACGTTATCGAATTTGTTTACTATATAAAGATAAATAAATATGATAATGATAAATAACCATTATATATTGAACATTTATAATTTTTTAATGGATTAAAATCTATCTTAATTGAGGGTTTTGTAAAAAAAATTAGTTTTTTGATCTTATGTTCTGATAAATTGAATTTTTTTTCTTTTTTTGGGTGATTCAACTAGATATAGTGTATGACATATGTGGTCTTCGCTCATGAGTTATCATTAGCGTATTTAATTAATGCTTAATAATGTGGTATATCACAAAAAATAATAGTTTTTGTAAAAATAATTCAAAAATCAATGAGTGTGTGTTTCATCCACCACACATCTGATAAAAAATCACATTAAATATATTTAATATCAGTAATTAAATGTGTTTCCTATTTGTTTCATATATGACAAAGAAACTGAATTTTATATTATTAAATGAAAATATTTATATTTAATTTTCATATCCATATTACACCCACCAAATCTATCATTCGAAAAACAAATTTGAATTTTTTTGAGAAAAAAATTATGTGAAGAACCATAGTTCCATTATGGTAATGAAAAATTAAATTAATTAATTTAAAAGAAGATCATTATGAATTTTAATTAAATTTCATACATAATAATACAAAAAATAATAATGTATGGTTGAATTGTTATATGATTTAGTAAGATAACAATCGCTCATTAAAAAAGTGGGAAAATGGTTTCCTAGATTTATGATTATCTAAATATATTTGGTTTCCACAAAGACTATTAATAATATTCTCATTTTCATATCATGGAATTTTTAGTAAATATAATTATATAAATTTGATTACATAATAAATTTACTTTTTAAATTTGAGAAATAAGGAAACCTAGGAAAAACCTCAGTCCACTAATCATAATAATTTTGAACTCATAATTCATATATTTTCAATGGAATTGGGAATAGATTTTTGAGTTGACCAAAATATAATTTCATTAAAATAATTTTAATATAATTTTTTATTCTATAAAAAAATCTCAATAAAATGTGGTTTAGATACAAATATGTTATAAAATTTTTTATATAGTAAAAAATATCCATTTTTATCATACCATGCTCTTGGGGATTTTTATTGTCCATAGAGTGCCATAGGAAGTCGGCAAAATTATCCAAATAATTTTTATTTCCATTTCCAGGTTGTTTTTCCAAAAAAACATCCTCCAATACATATCCATTATGAAAATAAAAAATTACATCTATTTGATATTAATTAATATTTGAGAGTGTTTCGTAGGAAAGATTTATATGATTATTAAAATTTATAAATCCTAGAGAAAACATTTTTTAATAGTTTATTCCTTTATTTTGATTTTTTTGCATAATAATAAGCATTTCCATATTTCATACTATTGTTCCATTTTTCTAAAATTTACCATTCAATCCCCATTATACTCTATCTATAGAAAAATTATTATTTTGAGATAGTAAATTCCAATCATAGTTGCTCTCAAATTTATTGATTCGGCCATATGTTTCACTTAACCAATCCACATAACCTAAAGCCTCATCTGAACTCTTAGGTTTGAACTATGGTAAGAATTAAAAATGTTCACATTCATTCAATAAGGAAAATAATGTTTTATATCGCTTATCTACATCACTAGGGGTATTATTAGTTGTTAAAATCCATATGATTTTAGGATTAATAAGTTTTTAGAAAACTATTCAATAGAATGTTCATTCTTTTCCAGATATATAACTTCAGTAAATGTTTCTTCATTTATTATCTTATGGGAAGAGTCTCCAAATATCATATGAAAACCTTTTTATGTAGATCATATAAAGAATTGGTTTTATTTTGTTTGAAAATGAGATCGTTTCATCAAATTTAACATATACTATTTCCCTAATTGTGTGTATCCATTTATTAAAAAATTTGTAATACATACTTGTTTTAAAATAGTTATGGAAAATTATATAATCATCCTTTATAGAAAATCTATTTAATTATTCATTTATATTCAATACAGCTACTTTAAAAATCTCCAAATATATATATTATTGGCCTTCTTCTTGTATACAACTCATTTGTATATTTTTTATAAGGGTTATTAGTTAAACAGAATTAATAATATAGTAAGATGTATTGTTTTTTATCCAAAACACATTTAAAAAATAATTATTCGCTCAATTTGGTTCTAGTGATTTCATAATGAAATAAATTTCTTTGTTCAGATGTACCATTTCTTGATTGTGTTCTTCATACTAAAATGTTTTCTCATGTACATTTATTACTAAAAGATTTTTCGAAATTGAAAAATTTAAATTATTTACAATTATCACAATAAACATTAAAAATATCTAATTTTTACATTTTCAACATTGGATATAATTTCGTTACAAATAAAAATGATGTTGAATTTTTAGATAAAAAATAAACACACATATAACTATTTTATTCATCAACATAAACATATACAATATAGTTTCCTTTAATAGATCCATTTTTTGTTAGATTGAAAAAAGAATTCTCACAAACTGAATTGAAAAAAATGTTCAAAATTCATAAATTCATTTATTCCTTGACTTATTTTTCAATACAAATTTACAAGGATTACATGCTTCAAAGTTATTAAATCACTCACCATTAGATCTCTACTGATTCCTTTCATTTAAATTTTTCAATAATTTTCATACAATAGATTCCTAACCTTCTATTACACAACCATGATTGGTCCTCCATTGCACTTAGATAGGGTATATCAATGATTCAATGTCCTTATAATACATTAGTTTATACATGAACAGGCATATCAACCTAATAAGTAAATCTTCCTTTTGAAATTTTTACCATACAATTTTCATTTAAGATGATTTTAAGAAATCCACCATTACATTTTTGACATAGACTAATGTGTTTTTGATTATGTCTGAAATATATATAACATTACAAATTAAATCATTACTAAGATTTATTAGACAAATAACACCATATATTTTTCCATGAGAATTATCTTTGATTGTTACTTTTCGACCATTCATTTCAATAATATTTTTTAAAAAGGACTTAATTATAGTCTAATTCATAATACAACCCTTATTCGTGTACAATGAGTTTTCATTAACATTGCTTTTATTATCTCTCTAATGAAGATAATTTTGAATTTTGGTACACATAAATACATGAGACTACAATTATAGGAAAGAATTAATTTATTATTAGAAATATAAACAACTATTTTATGTAGAAAATTTTCTCATTATTTTGAAATATATTGTTAATAAATACTGAATGATTTATCCTTGTGTAAATAATAATAAGTCTTCCAATGTCCACCATATGTAACTTAGTATAAAAAGGTAAAATTTTCAAAACAATGTATTTATTCTAGAAATGATATTTAATATTCGTATTACTAATCCTAGTGATATTTTAATATTTTGTTATGTATTGTTGTAAACTATAAAAAATGTTTTAAAGAATGTAAAATTTTATTATATATTTTTCCAAAGATGTATTATAAATATTAATATCTGAACTAAATTATGAATCTCATTAGTTTAAATAAAAGTAAATTTTTTATCATACTCTTATTGAAGATTTAAATCTTATATGGTATTTTTTTATGTTATTAAATTTTATTTAGAATTTTCAAGAATATAATTTTAATAATATTTCTATCATCATTATTTTTCTTCATTATCATTGTAACATATATTATTACTTGATTGATAATACTTATTGTATTCCCATCATTAGATATATTATAATTTTCTTGTTTTGTAAGACGTTGTATATTAATAATGAAAATTACGATAGTTTTATTTTAAGGTGAAATTTGTTAGGGAAATAGTAGATACCTTAACCATGATGCATTTGATTGCCATTGGATTATCATAATAAAATCCTATTACTGCTATTTCATCACTTCTATTTTGTAATGAACATTCTAAACAAATATCTCCACATGTTTCACCCCATGTGTCTAAATATTTCAAACTATTCTTCATAATATTATTAAAAAACTCCCTAAAATTCATATCGTTCATATATTTATTTTTCAACAAAGTGAAATATAGAATAATGTGACCAATATTTGGAAATTCATAACATATCATCTCCGAAGTTCCTTTCATGTAACATCAATATTTATTATTCTTATTTTAGTTATATTGAATTTAGTTTCCAATTTATTATATTAATACTTTTATATGTTTTACATGTTCATTATCACATTTTTTTGAAGAAATAATTTCACTTTTAGTGTTATATGTATCCTCCTTAGAAGGTTCAAAAACACATTAATAGTATCTCAAATTGTTAGAATTTGAATAAATGATGAAGAAAAATACCTCAAACATTTTCTCTCTCTTTCAATATATATTTTATCATACCCTCTTATTACATGAGTGTTTTAGTTATATTACCTAATACAATGTTCATCAAATGATATGTGTTATGAACACTTATTAACATTATTTCCCCTTCTTTTTTCAAATTACATATAATTTTTTAATTAATGTGTTATCTTTCAAATCATTATGACCAAGTTATTATAAATGTATTACAATAGTCAAAAAAGAGCTAACACATCTAATATACTTATTATCCAATAATAAAATCAATAAAATTATAATCATCATTTCACATTTCACTTATTTTTTTTAAAAATTAAAATATACAAAATTAGTAACATTAACATTATTCTATATGTTTTTGTCTATTTCAAAAAATAATTATGGAGATTTATACTTATTTCCAAGAACATTGACCACTATTTCTTCATTTATAGATATTAGTATATTCTTATATCATTAATCTTGTTAAGGTGGAAAATTCCTTATCATGTTTCTAATAGCTTCTTAGCATCATAAAAAATTATCACACCCGTATTGATAATAAAATTATTCATAGAGTCTCACCAATAGATTGAATCAACACCATAAAATATTGGTAGTCAACATGGATGTATATTCGTAATAATCTCAATGAAAAAACACGACACTTTAAAACAAAATGGAATCTTTTTTATAAACCAAAAATTCTTCAAACGATTATGACAATTATAAAATTTCTTTGATACCAAATGTATGATCGAAAGAGTATACAATTATCTAAAATATGAGGGGGGTCTAATTATTGTTTAAAAAATAAAATTTCATATTTTAATCAAGCTATTTTGAAAACATATCAGATTATGATTCATGATGATTAATCATATAAATAGAGATAGAAATAGTTTAAAAATAATGTGTAAAATTTCCTATAAAATTTCATTTAAAATATTTACCTTCTACAGTCAAGTAAAAAATTAAAATTTATATAAGAAAACATATAAAACCCATATAAGAATGTATCCACATATTATTCATCAGTGTTATGGTTCAATGTAACAGGACATAAAATATCAAAAAATCTAACCCTATCACAAGGATTTCCTTTCATACCTTTGAAGTCCTTGATCAAAAAGATCATACATTACTCTATTTACCTTACCCATGAGAACCCTCGATCATACCGATAGTGTAATACTCTATCTATCTACCATAATATCCCTCGATAAGACATGATTGGATAAAACTATTTCAATTGAAAAATATCATATTTCATTACCAATGATATTCTCAAAAAATATGTCTTCTGAAAAATACTCTAAATTTTATAATGATGAGAACACATGTGGTAAGATGTAACAAAAACTAGTCAAAAAAATTTGATATGTGGTGTTGTGATGGCTTCATATCTTGATTCATGATGCTATATTTATAGACGGTCCACTTATAGTTATATTCCAAATTTATAAAGATAAATTTCAATGGTATTGGATTAATTACATATTCTTATTTACTGTTCAACACTATTTAACTATCCAATTTTATTAATTATTTATACAAATATAATGTATATATGTTCAATAGATTATAATTATGAAATAATTATAAAGTCCTTCACCCTTTAGGTTTAATAGATTTTTTATGTAGAAAAAACTACCTCTATCCAATATTGTTAGCTTGAAGGATTTGGTTTGAAAACATTGGGTGGACTTAATTATAAAAAACCTTTTGTAATTTTTAAATTTTATTTACTAAATTTGGTCTGAAAATTATATTGTAAAATTATTTGGTGGACTTTATTAAATTACATATTCTATATATTATTAACCTCAATCTGATGAACTTGGTATCCATTTGGCCAATGTATAAAGTAGATGTTAGTCTAGTACACTCAATAAAATTACATTTGATGCATGTGATATAATAGGTCTAATTAAATTGTAATATTTTCTACAAAAACAACATATGATAATTGAAATTATAAAATATAGGAATACTGGATGAAATATTCAGGGATATGGTTGAAGTGTAAATCATATTCTCTCAATATATTCATGGGTTATATTATTTTTTTAATATTATTTTATGAATATTTCTAGTATATTTTGACTAGCAGTCCTGTGGACCTGTCAGGAACTCCTTTATACATTTCAAATAATGTAGTATAACTACTAACTCATAGATTTGGGAGTCTAGTAAGTTATTATTGATATCAAAGTAAGTTTAGTGGTATCATTGGGGATTATATTAGATGAACCAAGTGAAAAAGTATATCTTCTCTTCAAACCCCTTTATATTTCTAATGAAAGATATAAAAATAAAATTTGGAATTAAATATTACATTTAATTATCATTCAATAATTTGGTGTATCTAATTTTAGAAGTATGGTGACTAATGGAATAAATGGGAATATTATAAACACCTATATTCGATGAAATGTTATTCCCAAAAAATAAATTAATTAAATTTTAGTTGATGTTAATAAATTGATAATCATATTACAGATGTTGAGGGAGTTTTTTAAAAATTATATCATCCAAATTGAGAATCCTAATAATCAAATGCATGATATTACTATGTTATACCACTTCATGTAACAAAAACATATTGTATTTAGTGGAACTTAAAATAAATTGGTAAATGAAAAATGGATCTTGTCTTAAGAAAAAATCATTCTATCTATTCAATTTAGTAAAAAATAGAATGTCATCGTGGTTAGTTCTATATTATTAATAGTTACATAGACTTCTTTTTTAAAATAACTGGGAACATAGAAGAAGAAGATAATATAAATATAACAAAATATGATACTATTAAAGTGGTATTATATGGAAATTAAATTGTATTGTGAGAATATAGTTGAAATATAATGGTTGATTTTAAAATTATGAAAATTGGAGGAGAAATTTGTTTTCAAATATGGGGATAACTTTAAATGGTATTATAGTAATGTTATGAAACATGTATATAGACTGGAAGGAAATATTGATAATTTCATTGATGGGGTAGAGTTGATTATTCAAAGAGAATTATTCTATCAAACCTTTCCTTCATTTGAATAAATATTCTCAAGTTCCATTAATAATTAATAATATTTATCCATGATGTAGTTATTCAAGGTAAATATGTTGGATAAAAGACTAATTGAGTATTATTCGTTGAAAACAACAAAAAATGGAAAACCCAAATTTGGGAATTCATATATGTGATAACAGTAGGATAAAACACACTATCGATTGAAACAGGGGAACCTATGTATGCTGGAAGCTCAGATAAAGAGTAAATTAGGCTCGCCAATTCAAGTCCAAGTCAGAATATATTTATATTCAATTATTTAATTATAGGGAGAATGGATATAATCTGGATGAGGACTTTCTGATTCATGCCTCCGAGGATGATGAAAACACGATAGTTTGTAGAATTCTTCTATTGCATACCAATGACGAGCTACAACATGGATTGGAAAAAAAATTTCCTCCTTACTAGAGGATTCAATGTATGAAAACTAAATGTGGATGAGTTAACTAAAATTTTGGACAAGATGTTAATCTATTTAAATACACCATCGTTGATGACATGGAATTAAAGATATTTTCCCTAAACTAGAACTTATATGTAGATAAATGTTGAAATAGACTTAAACCCAAATTTAATTATTATGTGGTCTCATTCAGTTTATTATTCCATGTAGTTATAATGCGTGGGAGTTCATGGGATGTGTTGGGTGTAGAATTTAGTGGAGTTTTGTAAGGTCCTCATTTTTTGTTATTTGTCACTCCACCCTCAAAATTTATCTTCACATTAAATAAAATATTTTTTGTCTAGAATATGTATTAGGAAAACCAATTTCCCAAAAATAATGGAAATGCATCTCCATATTTGCTTTCTGAGAATGGAAAATGTTACATAATTTATATTGACGATTTTTATGTTCCAAATGAAGTAATGGGGGTACATTGATCATTTCTTCAATGTTATATTTTTTTATAGTTGGGGCCGAAGCGTCATTTATTATTTAAAGCAAATACCTCATTCAAAATTGGTATAGGGAGATCCATTACATAGCCCAATGACCCATTACCATGGGGTCTGAATACAAGGCCCGATGACCCATTTTATTTCCCCAAAGAGCCCTTCGGTTAATAGTTCAGCTACAGTACCTGGGCTTCTATAGTACCTGCTACAGTATCACCGATGCTACATTTAGTGCTACAGTTCCTCCACTGCTACAGCGTTACTACAACTATAGTTCTGTTACTACTACAGTACCTATTACAGTACCTTCTACAGTAACCAAGATATTTTTCCCTGCCCAGATATAATCCTAGGCCTTCTCGATGCAAGAAGGATCCTTTATCACTTGGGTACAAGCTCATTTGTATTTCCTCAATGTTATATAATTTTTATTTGGATTATGGATCATCTCACTCTTTTATATTTAGATACTTCCCTTATAAACTGGTAACTGATTTTTCTACGAGGACACAATGTGGGAATCATACGTTATTAAATATATATAAGTCAGATCCAATTATGATTCATGGTTTTTCCCAACATGGAAAAATTTATATTTTACCAATGGTAGGATTTAACATAATCCATCTTATGAATATTATTTTATGATCAATTTATATTATTTAATTATATATAAGATGATTATGATTCATGACGGTGATGTGGAATCTATTATGTTTAGATGACAAACATCATCATATAAATCATGCCTGAATCCTTTTATAGTTGATCTCATTAATTAAATTCATTATAGATAGAAAGATAATGTTTTATATATTTATGATAATGATAACGTATGAATATTGGATATACCTATGGTATAAAAATTAATCTAGTTTTTCTCATAAATAATTAAATGGACATTTCGATGTTCCTAAAATTTATGTCTCCATTATATTATTTATTTATGCATAGAATTCGTTAAAAACTCTTTATATGATCGATCCTATAGATTTTTTGAATTTAAAAAATAGTTTCATTTGATGATTGATTTGGGATTTATATACCCTAGTGTTTCACTGTGGGGATCCTATGTATTGATCATGGAAAAGAGGGATGGGTGCATGAGGTTGTGCTCTGATTATATGGAGATCAATGCCACTACTATAAAGGATATGTATCCTTAACCACTATGTGTTTTAATATTTGAAAAATATAAATAAACCTAATTATTTTCAATGGTTTATATTTAATCGGGTTACCAAAACCATGCATTAAAGAAGGATTACATGCCGAAGAAGACATTTCAAAAAGGTATAGAAATTAAGAGTTTATTATAATTTCTTTTGTATTTACTACTGATCATTCTATATTTATTGATATGATGAATTGATTATTTATGGAGTACCATAAAAATACCAAGGTGGTATTTATTAATAATATCTTTATTAACTCTATGAATTTATAATATCATCACTGTTATTATCATATATTTCTAGATACCCCTGGATAAAATGATTTATATGCTAATTGTAGAACCTATGAATTTTGGTTTAATGGTGTTTCTTTTCACGATCATTTTGTCTCTATGGATGATTTATCTATTAACCCCTAAAAGAACAATGTAGCAAAGGATTAACCTACACCAATAAATAAACTGAGATCTGATGTATCATGGGCTAAGCAGGTTACTATCAGTGGTGTTTTTAGATTTTCCTCATTGGATAAGCCTTTAACCTAGTTTCCAAGGATAAGTAGTCATCCAATAGTTTTTAATATATATTTGTTCATCAAATAAGTTACATGGTTGTTTCCTTTTGAATAATGCTAGGTTTATTGATTATACATCATAGAAATTCAAAATGCATTAATAATATTATCCAATGCATGACCTTTAGTAGGAATTCGAAATAATTTCTGTAAAAATATTGATAAACCACCTCTATGTAGAAAGATGTGAAATATGTACAAACTATAAGACTTTTATTTCTATATTCTCTTAAAATTATATCAACACAGGGAAATTATGTGGTTGGAAGTAATCATGGACTATGATTTCTCAATACAATAACACCCTGAGACAGAAAACTAGGTAGTTGGTGGTTTATGTAGGAGATAAAATGGGGTTTTGACCATAATGAGGATTAAAAAGATCATATATATAAGTTAATACTAAAACTGGACGTGGTTATTTCAAGAAAATCAGATCCATCATTCTTTTATAATGAAATCTATACAAATATTACTTGAAAATATAGATAAGTCCAAGAAGGATAATGAGAACAATAAAAAGAAAATTAATGTTGTTAATTATGGTAAAATAAATTATTTCATTTATATTGATAGAGTAATAATGTTTAATAATATGATATTTGGTACATCTATACAAGAGTTAAAAAGGGAAATACATGTTGAAAAACATAGATCAAATTTCTCCTTACACGCTAGTAAGAAAATTATGGATTGGGATAGAAGATAAGATTTATGGTTGGATGGTATTGAGCCAAAAATTATAGAATATGATTCCAAATTATTATTCTTCTAATAGATAATGTCCAAAATACAACATCTTATGAGAGACATGTAAATCGTATGTATAACTATATGAATGTGGGATAATGTTACAATGGACTTTTTCACTACACTCTCAAAGACTTCATTGAAAATTGATGATGTATGAGTCATATAATTTTTCTTACAAAAAATTGTCAATTAATAGTTATATTATAGATTTTACATCATAAATCCCTTCCTCAGATCTATATCAATTAAATTGTAATCCTTCTTGCGATACCTTTATCGATTGTATTAGATCATGGCCCTATATTAATGTTAGTACTCTAGTGGATCATTCAAGTGTCTTTTAATAAAAATATAAATTAAAGAATAACATTACAACCCCAAAGATATGGGTTGTTTGAAAAGAAATCCATATATTGGGGAAAATGTGTTTTCTTCGTTGAATTTCATGGTATGTGAGATCTGTATCTTCTATTGGTGGGATCGTTTTAGTATATTAGATTCCTTTTAAGAATCTAGAATTTACTAGGAGAAGATTTTTTTGGAAGATTTATTTTACTCTATCCTATTTGGATGATGTTTTTAATGAAAGTTTTTTATCCAATAGATTATTTAGGGGACAAATATAAAATTTAGGACTATTAAGGATCAATTTAACAATTTCTTGTGGGGAGAAAAGTGCAATGATTACAATAAAAGGAAGGATTTGGAATTTCAAGTTAGGAATAATGTATTATTAATGTTTTCACCATGGAATGTAGTTGTATTATTTTTTAAAAATGGTAATTAAATCTCTAGAAATAATGGTTCTTTTGATAAAATAGAAATAATTAATTTATTGACATAATAATTGGTTGTTACAAATAATTTTTCAAAATTATTATATATATTTCTTGTTTTATTACTCTGTAAATACATATAAGATCCATTGAATGTTAAAACATTTGATGTAATTTAATTTAATCTTGAATATTATTATAATAAAGAATCAAACCATATTTTTATTAATAGATAGATATTATTTTAGAATCAGACAACATGACTGGTGAAATTTGTTTGTACAGATCAAAAACTATATGTGATAAAGGGATAAATAGAAATGGAATTAATAATAGACATCCACACTTTGTAATAGTTGACATATACCATTACATTAAGGTAGAAGAAATTGGGGGGGGGGAATGTATTACCCAAGACCCTACTTTACTAGGTAAACGCTATATCCTGAACAATCAAATAATGTGCACTATAAAGAGATTTTATTCATATGTATATTTAAATATTTAAATATATAATTATTTAATTTTAGTTTTGCTAAAGAATTATTTTTCTGTTTTCATAAATATAATATTTTTAGAATATTTTTTATTGTTTTTTTAATAACTGTCTTGTAGGTAAATAGTTAAAAATACATATTTTACTAAAATTGTAAATTTTATACACTTATTAGTATATGAAAATGAAATAGATATTTTTAGACCAATTTATTGAAATAATATTTATTTAATTATTGAAATTATGAATTGAGAAAATATTAATTTCTATTTAAAACCCAGTGATTTATGTTTTAGAACACATGCAATATTTTTCTTAAATAAATTTTAATATATTATAGATTTTCAAAAATTAAATTATATTTTATACTTATAAAAATTGTATATTAAACAAATAATTTTTATTTTGTAATCAATATTTCAATAATATCTAATAAGGATCAATTTATTTTTAGGCATAATGATTTAGTTATCTTAGGTAAAAACTAGTTACATTGGTAATAAAAAATTGTAAAAGTAATAATTTGAGGGTTAAATGAATTGAAACCTAATAAAAACATCTAAAAAATTTCATGTATGTGTTTTTTATCAACAATATCACTTCTAAACTACATTATTATCTATGTAAAACACTATTTAACATGTTAAACATTTCATTTCATTATATTAAATTATAATATTTACAAAGAGTCATTCTCACCACATTTAGAAGGGGTTCCCCACACAATATCAACAAATTCTTAGATAGATGATTCATTCTTGAAAACATATGAATTTTCCATCACATATAATAATATTTCACTCTAATGTTATTATTGTCAAAATAACATTTCATATTCAATAACGTTCCATGGAATCTATAAAGAGAAACGAAAAGTTATCAACATATTTCCAATAATTTCACTATAGTATTTTCCTTTCATCATTCGTATTAAAATAAATAATTCTCAACAATAAATGATGAATTTAGTATTCATATTATAATTTATATATTTTATTTTTTAAATAAACATTAACAATATTTTCCCACTACATTAAACAATGATACCATCATTACTATTTTCTGTGAACTACCACCTCTAAGAGGTATCATGTTTCCTTTAAATTAACCACCCCCCCCCCACACACACAATGATGGATATGTGGATGGGAATAAAGTATAACTATTATTTTTATGATACCATTATTTTTTTGGTATTAAAAATTGGATAACCTATTAATTATTTGACCAACAAATCAATATTGGCCATTTAATCATTGAAAATAATCACTCCAAGAGGATACTCAATTATTCATACTGTGTAATAATTTCCTTTCCATTATATCTTCTTCTAATTTGAAAAAATTATTAGACATGAGAAAAATAAACACTAAAACTATCATTATTATTCTAATTTAATGATATTACATGTAATCAACCTCATAATCATTCATTAAATAAGAGTATGTACATAAATGGTTCGGTTTGACAACCTAAATGAAAAATACATTGAATTAAAAAAATGAATTACTATGGGAAAATAAATATAGAAACAAGATAGTATAAATTAGTAAATAATAATTTCATTAATTCAATATATTTTATACAAATTTTTAATTTTATAAATTAGAAAACATATCTTATCATTAAGAATAAATGAAACATGTTTATTATCGATGTCATCTTCATTGATATAGAATCAAAAAAACCATGAAATGAATTTGAAGCATCATAAATGATTATAAATAATCCTAAAACTTAAATTATTGGTCAATTAATTATTATATTTTTAATAAAAATGAATATGGGCATCGTTATTATTAAGTTGGCACAGACAATAAAAATTATATGCACCCCATATGGAAAATCAATATAACTAAAATAGCGAATAAATTTATTTTGAGGATATAAATTAAAAATTAAATTATTAAGGTTATAAAATAATTTAAACATTTATATATATGTTTGTGGTATATTAGTCTAATGTACATTCATGAGAGTCAAGACTGGATGTAACATTTTTACATCTCAAATTCCTCTCTATGAGACATGTTTTTTATTATACTCGTAAATTCAATTATGTTATGTAAATATACATCCTATTTGAGATGATATATAATTAATCATAATTATTCATATTATTTCAAAAATAATTTGAAGTTATTTTTTTTTAATATGTTATTATTGAATCTCTATTTTACCCATATATGATGTTTTTCTATCACAATTTTTATTCTCTTAGGCTCATGTTATAATGACCACATATTTTAATTTATGAGGTGAATAAATTACCATGGAAGTAAAATTTATATATTACTAATGAAATCCAAGGGATTTAAAAAAAATTATTTTTATCCCACTCTCATGTTCTATTGATTCATGATTTACAAAAAACAATTGTAAAAATCAATATTAAGCATGATTTAAAAACCATAGATTATTTTATTAAGGTAAATGTGTTTTTAATTTGATCAAAAATAACTACCAATATGGAATCTAGAAAGAATGTGATTTTTTAAGAATATATATTTATCGGTAACCACATATAAAATGGTTGGTTAAGCATTGGCTCAATCTTCACACTAAGGGTCGATGAGTGGGCCTATGAATGAAAACATGGGGTGGGAACTATTGTGGGATATGATTCAGAATATTGACATGATCTCAATAAACCATTATCAAATATTTTCCATACAATTGTTTTAGTGTCCTACCAAAAAAATATTGATGACCCAAATTATTATCTTCTCTATATTACATATAACATTTTTTATTCCCTCCCTACTATATGTATTTTAAAATGATAGGTCATGTTTCATTGATGATATCCCATGGATTTTATATAGTTTAAGGGTTGTTACCCTAGATATATAAATTATTCATCTAAATGGTAAATATTTGATTTGAACCAAACACATTATATATATTTAAAAGATTTATTATGTAATTGTTTCCTAAGGAAATTGTATAAATTAATATGATGATTCATGTGGTGAATGATTTTTACTCAGTAAATTAATATGAAAGGCCTAGGATTAGATATCCCATTTATGAATTTAATTATCCATTGAGAAAAAAGCAGTTAGGTTTTTGTTTATACTTCTTCCCATAATAGAAAAGTTTATTTTCATAATTCCAAAGAATGATTTTCGGATATTTATAATTATGTAATCCATCAATATGATATTAATGATTAGTTTTATCTATGTTTTCATTTATATTAATATACTTTTCATTCCCCAGTTTTAGTTTATTATGGATTCCTGTTACAATTAATTCGACCAAAATAACTTATAACATGTTTCTGTTTTGAAATATTTCACCATATGATGCTTCTTACTGAACATCCTCTCTATCATTTATTTTTTTCCATGAATCAGGAAACATAGACATGGACTATGTGTATATTTCATGGATATATTATAAAGGTAAATCTTTTTCTCACAATTTGTAAGATCCCAACCTTTAATAAAAAAATATCATGTGTTTTGTCATGAATTTTTAGGTCTTGTAATGTACCTTTGGGTTGTGGTATAACCTTGGGTGTGTTTTGGTGATGATTTTATGGAAATGTGGATGATTGGGTGTTGTTCAGTATTTTCACAATTTTTGGAGAAATTGTGCACAAGATGACCATGCAGATAGTGGAGGTCATCACATTTGGAAAATGGGTTGTCTAAAAATGTTCCATTGAGCTGTGTGGGTAGTGGATGATGGAAAATTTGGGGCACGGTTGTCCCATACTGTTCACCTCTTCCCATGAAATAGTTCTCGTGTGATAAATTATTTGAAAATCCATTTTGAAACAACCAGAACCCCCTGACACTCCCATATTTTGTCCATAGCTCAGGATTGAAAACTTCAAGGTGTTCCCAGATCCATCTGAGGGGATTCCAAGGAAATCCAAGTGACATTCTTCAAGATTTAATGCTCGTATTAAAGATCCACTGTCTTCCTAGTAAGTTGATTTAATCTTGTTACTTCTAATGTTCATTCCTCTATCGTTATTTTATTTTTAGTTGAATATTTCTGCTGTTTCCAGGGATCCAAACATACAATTTGATATCTAGATCTAGGATTGAGGTTCTAGATCTATATTTTCATAGCCTTGATTAATTTGATCTTAAATTTGGTTTAGGAATTTTGATTTGAAGCTTCATTGACAATGTTGTGCCACTCTGATTTTCGGATTTTCTGGTGGGCTAACATCCTTCAATAAACTGAGGTAGGTGGAAAAAATAGGACTATCAAAGTCATGATTTTGATATGAGTTTATGATTTTCTATTTTCCCTTGATAATTTATTTTGTTAAAAGGATTAATTTGGAAAGTGGAATTGAATTGAGTTTTCCATGGTGATTAATTGATAATGGAATCATGGAACAAATGATGTTGGGTTTCCTAAATAGATATTATGGAGATTTGTTATGGGTTATGATATTGTAATGGAGATATTGAATTATTTATGATAAGATAATTAATTGTGTAAAATTAATTATGAATTTTTTTTGGCAATGTAAGATAATTAATTTTGAGAATTAATTATATGACATGATTTTGACCAAATATAATTAATAAGGAGAATTAATTATGTTCCATGATCTTGATAAAACAAAATTAATTGTAAGAATTAATTATCACATGTGTAGACTTGATATGGATAGCTAATTGAGAAAAATAATGTTTGAATGGGAATTATATTGAATGATTTATTAATTCATGAATTAATAAATGGATTGTGGTTAAGTTAATTGTTGGGTTGTCTAATGGCCTTTTAATTGTTTATCAAATTGTTGGATTAGTAATAGAATTATTTGGATAAATATTTTGAAATAAATAATGATTAAACGGTTGAGATTTTTGTGGTGATATACATGGTGTTATAGACTGATTAGAAGATGGGAAATGGACATGGAGTTCCTCCCCAATAGGAATATGAACATGAGATTATGCGGTTCTATGACTAAAAACCTACACCGAATGAGATAAAGAGTGATATTCATGAAAACCTAAACACAATGAGATATTACAATGTTAGCATGGTGACCGACACTAAATAAGTTTTTACGGTGCATGGAATGACAACATACACCAAATGATTAAAACTATTTAATGATGATTCAAAAGGGAAACAATAACTGAAACTGGTACAAATGTGATGAATAAAGAATAAATGAAAATTTAATTACTATTTAATTATGAATTGTAATTATTTATTCATTAAACTGCATTCACTATATTTTGACTAGACTCGTTTTATATATTGTCGGTGGTGGCCAACTGAGTTGTACTCACACCCTATTTAGGCCTCTCAAACATCTTTTGAATAGACACTTTTGTTTCAAGATAGGATAAGTGAAAGGCCCGGGGAGAGGTTTCTGTTTGGGATTGGAGCATGGGAGAGGGAACTAGATATGGTTTGGGACCATCTTGGGAGTCTTTTTGTCTTTAAATGTGCTGTCATTGTAAACACTTGACACTTTTATTTTCATCACATGTTTTACCATCCAGTTTAGTATTGTATTTTCTATTTTTTTCTATCATATTATATGGTATTATTCTTGTTATTTATATACATCCACACCTGGTTATTGTTGTTTTCTTAAATTTATTCTTTATTCGGATAAAAGATGGTATAATATTCTCAAGACTGACTTACATGAACCTTCCTTCTAGATGGTACACACTGGAATACCAGGAGGCAGTCTTGAGGTCATGTGGCCAACCTGCTGAATACAATATTCAATGAAACCTAGGTCAGGGCATCACAAATTTGTATCAAAGAATTTTTTCTTTTCCTTCTTCTATTTTCATATAATCTTGGTAAAGGTATACAAGAGACTATTAGGAGTTGAGGATTGGTAATGAGCACATGCATGGGAGTTACAAAATCATGTATGAGGAAAAATATAAGTACTCAGAGTGGGATTGATATTATTGTTGTTTGTTTTTATAGTTGGACGTTATTTCAACTTGGGTGACACAGTTATAGTGTGATGTGATATTTTTTTTTATAGTTATTGAATTTTGAATCGTGGACTAAAGAGGAAGGATACTAGAGTGTGCAAGAAACATTCTAGGCACTCAGGTTGTTCGTAACATGAATCATTCTTTGAAAACATTGGAAAATGGTTTATGGGTGTGTTGTTGAACATGAACTGTTTATCAATGTTTTGGTATTGAAATAATAATGGAAAATGAGTATAAGTTTTTGTCTAATGATAACCATGAATGATGAAATGGGTACGAATAATTAATTAATTATTGAATTAATTAACTTGAGATAATATGATTAATTAATGGTTTAATTAATTAATGATAATGAATGCACCCTTGTTGACAAATACCATGGAGTAGGATGGTTAAGGGTAGTGATAAGGCCTTGGTGTTGACTATGTGGTGCGAAAAAGGGCTAAAGGACATGTTGAAACTTGTTGTGTTAGTTTCTAATATTAATTATTTATCATATGGTTTTATTATGTGACAAAGGATATTTTTTTTACTTTTTAGTGATATGCCTCCACGAGGCTTAATGAGGGAGAGACCGAGGGGTATGTCTAGGAACAAACTTCTAGACATGGAGAAGGAAACACCATTGGTGAAATCTGAGAAAGGAGTAGACTAGTTCCAAGAGAAGATTCTTCATTTCATTGAATTCAATGAGATAGACCCAGGGTGGTTTCCGAAAATCATGCGAGATTTGAAAAGGTAGTTTCAGCTACAGTTCCCTCCTACATTAATTGGAGAGGGTGGACCCAAGGGAGATAAATATTAGATTGAATACATGGAGAATATAGTTTCCCATTTTGAAGATCCAACTGAGACGAGGGTCATGATAGTTTTTTAAATGAAATGGGGTTCAACAAAGCACTGGTGGGACATTCAGGCACTACTGGAAAACTAATCTTTACCAACGGTTTGGAACCATTGTTATAGGCCTCCAAACCGTTGGTATAGCCTATACCAACGGTTTAGAGAACCGTAGCCAAGTAAGCTGTTGGGATAGGCCTATTCCAACGGTTTTCCAAAAACCGTTGGTATAGGTAATATGAAATCTATACCAACGGTAATGGAACCGTTGATATATAAATTCCAAAAATAAAACATCCACCGGGTTTTGATCCCAGGACCCCTCGTTTATCATTGAACGACTCAACCACTAACCTAACATGACTTTTGTGATCATAATTACATAAATATATATATGTATTCTCATAAATATTTTAAATTTTGATTTATATAATGTTCTCGGTACGAAGGTCTGATAAAAAATGGAAGTTCCTATACCAACGGTTGTTAAAACCATTTCTATAGACCTATACCAACGGTTTTAACAACTGTTGGTATAGGTATTTGGTTGTGATTTTCATTATGCGAGGATGTTGAATTCTTGGCCCACATTTCCCAACGGTTTGGCCAAACCGTTGGGAATAGTGGCATATTTAGGGACCTTTCCCAACGGTTTGGCCAAACCGTTGGGAAAGGTGGCATATTTAAGGACCTTTCCCAACGGTTTGGCCAAACCGTTGGGAAAAGTGGCCAATTTGGGGGGCCTTTCCCAACGGTTTGGCCAAACTGTTGGGATAGGTCTACCTTTCCCAACAGTTTGGCCAAACCGTTGGGATACGTGGCCAATTTGGGGGCCTTTCCTAATGGTTTGGACAAACCGTTGGGAAAGGGGACCTATACCAACGGTTTTTTCAAACCGTTGGTATAGAAGCGTTGGGAACGATCTAATTTCCAGTAGTGAGGTACGATCTGGAAAAACTGATGATTCATTATGGAATTACATTCTGGAGATGTTCCTAGAGCTCTTCTATCCAAAAATGCTGAGAGAAGACATGGATTAAAATTTTATGCATCTAACCCAAGGAAGAATGTTTGTAATGGATTACACTAATCATTTTATGGATTTGTAGTGTTTTCTCATACTTAGGCGGTATTTGAGGCTTCATCGGAAAAAAAAATTTCATGACGGACTTAGGTGTGAAATTATGTCCTAGTTGAATATCAATAGTTTGAAGAAATTCTCAAAAGTGGTTAATAAGGCTCTCATTTCAGAGGGGAAATTTAAGGAGGCCTCCAATACTAGATAGGTAGTTGTCACTGGATTATTAGGGATTGTGCCTTCTGAGAGAAGAAAGTGTGGTTACAAGAACCATAGATTGGATAATGGAATGAAAGTTCGATACCCAGGAGGAAAAGTTACACTATATCATACTCATGTACTTTTCAAATAGTACGATAGGTATGGACACCATCATACACATTTTCCTTGACTACCGATGGAGTTTCAGTTTTGTTGCAAGATGGGGAACCCATATAAGTTCTATACGATGAAATGATAAGCTTGTTGTAGGAGTAGCTTCTATGAGTCAGAGTGTATGAAGCGGGTCTTCTAAACCATAATTCATTGAATGAATGATTTATAATGTATTTGGTAGTAGAGGTAGTGGATGTGGCTTTCTGGGCTCGAAGGACATTTCATTAGTATTTTGCAATTCAGTGGAGTCATATGACACCATTGGTAAGTGGGGCATGACATTTACTTGTAATATATCATACACTTGTGGAGAGAAGGGATGATCCATTGATAGTGATAGGTATTATTATTGTTTATTCTACTTAATCTACTACCATGTTTGATACTGGTGACACTCATTCCTTTATATCTGAAAATCTTGTCAATTGATTGATCCTGGAGGTGGAGTCTATAAGAAAGGTGATGAATTTCGATACACTATTGGGAACTTCGTCTAGGGATATCTTATTATGCAAAGGATGTTCACTAGATATCAGAGAGTATCATTTTCTTTGGGATATCTATGTCCTTGATATAATGGGATTCGACATGATTATGGGAATGGATTGGCTAGTCGTATACCGAGCTGATATAAGTTGTAACCTCTGGAGAGAGATCTTTTTATCTCATGAGGGTGAATAGTATTTTTCATCAATGAGGATGGGATATCCATGTGGGAAGAGCTGGTCCAATTACTCTGCAATTGGGAGAGAATATATCCAAATTTTCTACTCCTTTCTAGATGATGGGTGTGCTCAATAAAAGGTCCTTTCCCAAGTAGTAGAACTCTTTCATGATGTCATTCATGAAGACTTCTAAGGGTTTCTTACTTAGAGATTGGTAGAATTCACTATTGTGGTCATGTCGGGGGATGATATGGTATCTATTCCACCTTATATAATGTCACTAACTGAGCTTCTAGGAATCAAAATGTAGTTGGAAGATTTTGGGGTAAATGGTGTATCCATCCATGTATGGCGCCTTGGGGATCAGCTATTTTGTTTGCAAGGAAGGCCGACAGGAGTTTACATTTTTGTGTCGTTTACTGAAAGCTGAATAAAATGACCGTGAAGAACCAATTTCCTATTCCACATATCGATGATCTGTTGGAAGAGATTATGGGGAATTTTGTGTTTTTAATGATTGATCTAAGATCAGGGTATCATCATGGTAATAGTTTGGACTTTTGATCTACCAAGTACATCTTTCAGAATCATGCATGGACTTTAAGATTTTGTTGTAATTCCATTTCGGTTGACAATTTATCTAGAAGTTTCTATGGCATTGAAGAACATTATATTTCATCCATATATAGATAAGTTTTTTTGTGGTGTTTGTTGATGAAATCATAGTGTGTTCTAAGACTCAGGAATATAATGCCCAACATCTTGGCATTGTCTTTGGTACACTAAGATCTCATCAGATATAAGTCAAGATATATAAATGTCTATTTTGTATTGAGAATGTACAAATTTCTGAGAATATAATCTTAGATGAAGGTGTCTATGTGGGCCCAAAAAAAATTCATGCAATGATTTATTTTGTGTTTCTCAAGAATGTTTTAATAATATTAATATTTTTGGGATTATATAGTTTTTACAAGAGGATCATACAGGATATTTCCCAATTGCTAGAAATGATTTAATGTTTGAAAAATAGGTGGATAATATTTTATTGGAGAGAATCATGTGGGAATTCATTCCATTAGTTTAATAATCACATCATATCGGCACCAATTTTGGTCTTACCTGAGTTGGGTGAGAAGTACATGGTGTATTGTAACATTTATGGGATCAGACATGGAGCTGTGTTGATTAAGGAGGATGAAGTCATTTCTTATTGGTCTCAATACGTGAGACCACATGAATTGAATCACCTTATGCCATAACTCGAGTTGGTAGTAGTGGTTTATGATCTTAAGTGTTGTTAACAATATATTTTGGATGAAAATTTTATAGTTCTTACGGATCACAAAAGATTGATGTATATTTTTACACAGTGCGACATGAATCATCAATAGTGAATTTGGGTAGAGTATATGTATTCTTTTAGACTTGAACTAGAATATTCACCAGAAAGGGGAACTGTGTAGTTGATGCCTTGATCTGGAAATCATATACTCAGATTGTACATGTATTGAGTACAGAGTCAAAGATTATGACCATGATGGAGGAAATGCATGTGGTAGTTTTGGAATATAAGGAGAGGATCACTCTAGTTTTTATATTAGTGGTCTCTACAATCTTGAGACGGGTCAAGGACATGCTGTATCAAGATCCAGATTGTGTAGCATTGAAGAAAAATTCAAGGTGGGTAGTCGCCTTCAGAATGAATAAAAGATAAGGATAAGATCATCTATGTGAGAAATTGGGTTGTCATGCCTACGAGTTTGTGAGAGGAACTCATGTGAGAATTTCAGTATTTAAGGTGGGTAGTACATCCTGGGGTTACACAAATGTACCATAACATACAATGATATTTTTTGTTTCTAGGAATGAAAAATGAGATAACATGGTTTGTAACAAGATGTTTCACCAGTTAGTAGGTGAAAACAAGAGCATCAACAACCAGGAGGTCTATTTCCATTTTTTTCAATTCCAGATTGGAAGTGGGAATATATGAATATGGATTTTGTGGTAGGAAATCCAAATAATTTAATGGAGCTATTTGGGTCATTGTGGGTTGAATAGAAAAGGTATCACATTTTGTGCCTATTAGGGAAACCATTACATTACTTAATTTGTGAGAATTATATGTAAGAGAGAATATTCATTTTCATTGGGAGAAATAGTCTACAGTTTTTTATTTCAATTATATCTTTACATCATGCTTTTGGAAAGGCTTTCAGAAGGTGCTTGGTAGAAATGTTTTGTAAATTATGTCCTTCCATCCACATACATATGGGAAGTAGGAGACCAGCAGATAGTTTTTAGAAGATATTATGCGAGCATGTGTGCTTAAAATTGGAGGTTCTTGGGAGGAGCCCTTGGATTTAGTATATTTCGCCTATTATGAGGCACTTTATGGAATACCATTTAGATCACCTCTATGCTCGTTAGAGGTGGGTGATTCAATGATATTGGGACAAAGTCTCGTTCAGGAGATATCTGAGCAGGTGCAGATGATTCCGAAATGTATAGCTATGTCTTAGAGTAGGCATTAATCTTATGCTGATAGATGGAGATGACCCCTAGAGTTTATAGAGGGTGATCGTGTATTCTTTCAGGTGTCTCCATGATTGGGTCTTCATAGGATACCAAGGTAGGGCATGTTTTCATCCAGGTTTGTAGGACCGTTTGAGGTGCTAGAGAGAATTAGGATGATGACGTACCAAGCAGTACATCCAAAAAATTCAGCGATATGGATGATTTTATCCATGTTACACAAATACGGAAGGATCACCTTGACCCTTATCATGTTATTGATGTGGAAGGGGTTGATCTTGAGATACAAGCATCCATTGAGGAACATCTAATACATGTTTTGTATCATAATGAGAAATTTTTACATGGAATGATAATTCAATTTGTTACGGTGTTGTGTAAATAATGAAGTGTTCAAGAGGAAACATGGGAATGAGAAGAAAGAATAAGCACTCAAAGGACCAAACTTTTTTTATTTTGAATCATAGAGAAATTTGGGAGTTTAGCTTGAGGATGAGTTGTTATAAGATGGAATGATTATAAGATCATTGCCTTTTCTGTAGTAATATCATGTGTTTTTTAGGTACAGTTTTTTTATTATGTACCATTGGGTTAGGGCATGTCATAGGGTGTGTTTTGGTTATGTTTTAAAAGAACATCAGAAGATAAGGGGTTGTGAATGGGCTGCGCACAGTTTGTACAAACTGTGCACAAGCTAAACATGCGGATGGGGGAGGTCAGCACGATTGGAACACAGTTTTCCTCACTGTGCACCATTGAGTCTTGTGGGTAGCGGAAGACCACACATTTGGTGCACGTTTTTTCCTAAACTTGCACCATTTCCTGGGAAATTGTGTTCCAGAGATTAATTTTCAATAATTCCTTTTTACAACCACTTAAAACCCATTAGACACGCATATTTCAACCTTGGATAGGTAATGGCAAATTATAGGTGTTCCCAGATACTTTTATATATATTCCAAGGTGATTCAAACACCATTCTATGAGATCAAATGCCCGGAATGAATATCTGCTCACTTTCTGGTATGTGGATTTCATCTTGTTGCTTCTCTCATTCATTCCCCTATCTTTCTTGAATTTGTTCATGGAATATTTACTCTATTTATATGGATCTAAACCTATGTGCTGATATCAGGATCTAGGATTGTGGATCTAGAACTATATTTTATGTATCATGATACATGTGAACATAATTTTGGTTAATGGATTTAGATCCGAAGCTTGATCGATGACTTTGTGCCACTAGGATTTTGGGTTTTTTTGGGCTAACATCCATCAATAAATTGTTGTACGTTTTTTAAATCAAACACATGTAGTCATGATTTCTATATGTGTATGTGATTTTATGATTTTCTAGATTCCATTGATTATTGAATTTTTAAATTGGAGTAATTTGGAATGTGGACTTGAATTGAGTTTTAATTGGTGATTAATTGATAATTGAATACTAGAAAAAATGATACGAGGTTTCCAAAATATATATTTTGGGGATTTGATATGGGTGAATATATTGTAATTGATATATTGAATAGATTGTGATAAGAAAATTAATTAGTGGAAATTAACAATCAAATGTTGTTGGGATATCTAAGATAATTTATTATGATAATTCATTATGTTCCATGATGATGGCCAAATATAATTAATTGTGAAAATTTATTATGTTACATGATGTTGATCAATTATAATTAATTGTGAAAATTAATTATGGTTCCTAGACATAGCATATTGATATTTAATTTTGAATAATTAATTATGGAATGATAATTGTGTTGATGGATTAATTAATTGATGAAATAATTAATAAATTTTGTGCATTTTAAATTTTCTAGATTACCAATGTCTATTAAAATGATTGACTAATCATTGGATTAGTAATGGAATGTTGGGGATAAATATTTTAAAAAAATGATTGATTAAATGGATGAGAATTTTTTGGTTCTAGGCATGGTGTTCTAGACCGATTAGAAGTTGGGACTTGGACATGTCATTCCTCCCCAATAGTTATCCAAGAATGATATTATGGGGTTCATTGAATGAATACCTACAAAAAAGAGATGAAAAGTGCTATGCATGATGACCTACACTCACTGAGTTTTTAGGATGCTAGGTATGACGACCAACACTCAATTAAATTTTTTGGGGCTAGGCTTGATGACATATAATAAATGATTAATAATAATGAATATTAATTAAAAAGGGAAACATGAATTTAAATTGGGAATAATGTAAAGAATAAAGGTTAATTGAAAATGTGATAACTATTTTCATATGCATTGTATTTATTTACTTCATAAAATCACAAGCACTATCTTTTCATTGGACTTGTTTTTTGACACCGTTGGTGGTGGCCTAGTGAGTTTTACTCGCACCCAATTCGGGCTGCATGATCAGCACTTGAGTAGAATTTTGAGTTTCATGATTAGATAAGAGGAAGGTTATGGGATATGTTACTGTTTGGGATTGGATCATGGGGGAGGGAACCAGATGTCATTCGGGACCCATGTGGGAGTTGTTGTGTCTTTAAATTTAGTGGAATTGTATAGACATAACACTTTCATTTTCATAACATGTTTTACCTTTCAGTTGAGTATTTTATTTTGCATATTTTGAATATCATATGACATGATATTATTTTGGTTATTTATATGCTTATTCACTTGGTTATTGTTGGTTTCTTCATTGGTAGATTTATTTTGATAAAATATGGTATAGTCTCCTCAATATTGACTTACCAGACCATCACTGATAGTAAAAACTCTATGACATATGGGGAGGCGAGCCTGAGGGATTGTTCCAAACTGGATTGGGGCACCGTTCCGTGGAACCTAGGTTGGGGAGTCACACAATATGTTAATTTTTTTCCATATGATTTGAAATTTACTATACATATGTATTTATTCTTCCAGGACTACTAAACTGTTTAATCCTTCAACAACTCTTGTATCATATAGAAATAATATAATACAGAAATTGGCTCTGGGTTTCGGGATTTTGTGATATTATAATTTCTTAATTGGAATTAGAGTTTTTTACATGTGCGGTTATAGGGTATATAATTCTCATGAATTAAATTGAAATAGAGAATTCATCAGTTTTCAACGATTCAGTTACAAAAAGATACTCTCCTAATCCATTAGACTCCAATGATTCATGGAAATCAATTTTTGAAGAGGTTAAGGGATTAAGGATAGAAATCTATAATAATTATAGTATATGTTGAAGTCTAAAATTTCATGTTAATTGGTACATTAATAATAAATTAAAATTTAAAATATTCAATTATTAGATTATGGATCTTTCAACTTCATTAAATGATTAATTATTTAGAAAAATCTAGTTATCATGTGAAATTTTTTAGAAATAGATTTTAATCCAAACATGTAGCAGAAATATAATTTATAATAAGAACTATAATGATGTTAATATTAATATTCATAGTTATTCCCTAGTTATAAACTATAGAAAAATACATACATTTGGATTTTAATAATCCCTATAAAATACAGGATATAAAAACATATTAGAAGAATTTACATTTGATAATGTAATTATAAAATTTCAGGGAGACATTTATAAACTTATTTTTTGTATTTATACATTACAATGTTTTTTCTGTCTAATGATAACTCCAACAACTCATTTGAATAATATTAATAAATAATAATAGGAGAATAATCATCAATGGATTCAATGGATATTGTATTAGTGGTAGATTTACCTATTGCGAAATAACATATTGATGTCTTTTATAAGTAATTAGCTATACATTCACTAAAATGTGATGTTGAATTTTCAATTTAAATAATCCTTAATGAAAATACCATATATGTGACACTATTTAGAATATTCATAGTAATGTTTATAGAATAGAGGGAAAAACGATATTATTTTAATTGATTAGAGATTCATACACCGATGTTTCTAATTTTTTTCGATAATATATCCTATTTGTTAAAATAATGGATTGGTCTATGAGGTTTTGAATTTATTATAGGTACATAAATTCAAATATTATAAATAAAAAATATAGATTAATATGCATTTATGACTTATTCGATAAACTCCATAGGGATTAATACTTCTCTATGAGTGATCTCTAATATGGTATAAATTAATTAATTATAATTAAGGTTGATATACTAGAGAATATACTTTATAAAAGGTTTTGAATTATTATTGTATTTTTAATTCCTTAATATATATTTTATGAAAATAGTTTGCAAGTATTTTCATAATATGTTTATTGTTCAATTTATTGATGATATCTTCACATATTCAAAATTTTATTTAGAGAATGAGAATAATTTGTGAACAGTTCTTGAGACCCTTATTTGAAAGATGTTATATGAATAAATCATCATGTGAATAGTTTATATTCAATATGAATAATTGTGTAACCATATATTATGCATGGATAGAATACTGTTGACCCACCAATGATAAAGGTTGTCAATTTATGGCTAAAATCATAAAATAAATCGATTATGTGCATTATACATTTTTAAAAAAGTTACACTATGTGTTTTTGTAAAAATTGTACTTATTTATCAAAACAATTAAACCTGTTAACATATAAACGGATCAAATTTTTATGGTCAAAGGAATGTGAAGAATTTTTTAATGGGGTAAATAATATATTCATAAATTCATTTAGGTTAATGTGACTTTTAGGGAAATAATAATTTATGATATATAATGATGTGTTAATGAAAGTACTAAGGTGAGTCCTTATGAAAAATTATATTTTAGTTTCTTATATGTTATCAAAATTTGAAGACCCAAAAACTAATTTACACAACTAAAGATCTTGAGTATGATGTTATAGTGATTTCAAAGATGATATGGTATTAATATCATTATATTGAATCCTATAAAATATATACATATCCCAATTGTATGATGTATATATTCACTTTAAATTTACTCTATGAGATAATAATATGTCTATAATTAATTAAGAATAATGAAATTTTTGTAAAATATTGCTTCAGAAAGTAAAAAAGGTGGATGATGCTTAAAATAATGAATGATCATGGATTTATAAAAATTATGATAATATAGAAGGATCAAATATTGTTGGATTAAGAAATTATTATTTAGTAAATTAGTTGGGATTATTAATCATCAGTACTAGAAAATGTAATTTCCTACATATCATCAGTAGTTATTTTAAAGATTACCTAATAATAATATAAATTCATAAAAAACAATGAATGATGGTAAATTAATGGGATTTATATATAAATATATAATTTTTATTTTTTCCAAGAGACCATGTGCTCTACAATTACTAGACGTAAATTTGAATTTAAAAATGATTCATATAACCTCATTTTCACAAAACACCATGGTATAACAAAGATTAATATGGATTTAATATAAAATTTCTAATGAAAAATACATAAAGTGGAAAATTAAAAATTAATTATCATGATACATGGTATTTAAACATGTAAAATTTGAGTAGAATTTTTTAGAAGGTTTAATAAATCATATCTATATACCAATATTAATTTTCAATAAAATCTCAATAATTTTTTAATGAAGATTTTTAAAACATCTAATAGTAATAAAAAAAACTTGGTTTGTATAATATATTCGTTTAAATTCAACAATTTTCATATAAATAAGGAATGATCTTCCCATTGATATTTTTTCATGAATATATATTGATGACATACATTGGAATGTGGTGAACAACTATCAATTGTTTATAATCCTAATCATTTTTTCACACGAATATTTTAGATGATTTTCAAATGTATACAAACTCAAAGATAAATTTTTGCACATCCTTTAATCCCTAAATAGATAGTATATTAAATAGTACTATCCAAACACTCAGGAATAATTTGAGATCATTCTCTATTAAACTCAACAAAAAATTATCCCAATATCTTAATTTAGCTTTATTTTTTAAAATATAATTAAATATTAATAATTTATATTAAATCTTATGAATCCTTCTATAAGAAAATATTTCACACTCTAACACACCGGCATGATGTTAGTGATTTGTAGTTATTTGGATATTTACCCATGGAATAGAATATATTTTATTTTCAATAAATTCATAATAATATATAGATTGATGAATGTGTGAAGAAAATATATTCTGAGGATAATTATATGTTCATTTGATTTCAGTTATGGGGTCATATCATCATCAATGAATTTCCATTTTTGGGAGTTATATGTTTGGTTAATAAGGGGAAACAATATTAGTGGTTCATTTCTACTTTTTATGTTTTGAATAAAGTATGAGTAGTGTCATCATGGTTGGTTATGCCTCCCAACCTCTCAAAAATGAATGAGTTCATTCCCTTATCACCATTTATTATGTAAATTCTAGAACCAACACACATACTCATCCTACAGTAAATAGATCTAGGGGTCTAATTCTCTTATAATGAACAAATTTTCATTGTTTTTTACACAATAGATAATGAGTTTTGGAATAATTAATATTTTCTACTGAACGTAAATTTGTGGTGTCACAATTAAGATGACGAAACGTGGGGGAGGATCATGTAATTGTAAAAAGTTAATAATAATTTTTTGAGGTTCTTTTGTATGTCAGAATTTAAATAATAATTTTTTATGTGCTATGAATGTAAGACAATTGACAAGACTAAAAAATTAGCACCTCACAATAATATTTGTCTTATAAAAATTTCTCTCACATTATGTAATCAACCTAAAATTAAATTGAAAAAAGACAAAAAAAAATATAAATATTAAATATTTACCATGAATTAAATGATATATCTCATAAATAGTCTCAAAATTGAATGATCTATTGGTTTTTTTGTCTTGAATATTAGTTACATGGAAACTTATTTTACCAAAGATGTCAATATTTCTCTTCAATTAATCTAATTTTGACCCCTTTATTGAAATCTCCATTGAAATAATAATCCTCATATCCTGAGGATTGGAATCCTAGAAATGAGTGTTCTAACTATATTATTAAGAAAAACAAAAATTAGAGAGTAACATATCAAAGACATGACAAAGAATATGAGTAATAGAAAAATGTAATAATGAATGACCAAAAGTCCACATATAATAATACAAAATAAAATTAGTGTAAAATTATATTATAAAAAATTATCAAATAATAAATAATATTTCATTGCCCAAACAGATCTCAATAATCATATAAAATGATGATATGGAAAACAGATATTTAAATAAATAAAAAATACGGCCGAGTCATGAAAACATGTAATTTCATAGAAATGAAATACATAATAAAAATTCATTATAATATTATGAAAAACACATACATGTGGAACAACCATAAGATTTGTAATATGTTATCAAATAAAATTGGTGTACTTTATTAGTCATTGGATAATCATCACGTGTACTATTGGGATAGGGATAAGACATATCCTGTACACTTTATTCTGTGGGACAAATCATCCATTATACCTTTTTTCTTGGGGTAAGACCTCTCATGTACTGTTTAGACCGAGAAAAATAATCTTTTGTACCTGAATGGCTTGGGATAAATCATTTTATGTAACTCATTCCCTTACGATATATCCTTCCATGTGTAATTTTTTTTGTGATAAATACTCCCATGTATCATTGTTATCTAATGAGACATACACATAAACCAATGAATAATATGGTGTTATTGGACACAACCCATCATTATCCAAATATATGTGTAGGAAAAATTCATAAACATATCTTATCAAAACCTTGTAGCAATAATGGGATTCATGAACGTCCAAATGGAAATCATTCACTTTTAATAAAGATCCCTAAAATATATATTGTTTTGTATAAATAAACAAAATTGTATAAAATAATATCATGAGTTAAGTAATTTGAATCAAAAACATGATCATCCAATATAATCACATAAAAAGAATAGAAGCTATCATAGGATATTAAAACATTCATTTTCCTAAATAAATAATACAATAATAATATATAGATGGTGATGAAAATAACCCTTCATATATGATAAAACATAGAGAGTAAATATATGTCAAAGTAATTTTTTTAGTACCCATTTCAAAACATTAATGTATAAATTATGTTAAAATAATATGTGAAGTAAAATTAAATACATTATAAAAATAACATAAATAGTTCCAAATAAAACATAACTAAAAATTCATAAAGGACTCAACAAAAAGAAGTGGAAATACAATGATAATATTTTACATTTTAAAATAAGTGTAATAAATGTATATTTAAAAGGATATAAAATTTACAACAAATGCTAGTGAAATTATACTGAAAACATTTACTTTTAAAATCAAACTATAATAATAAAAACCTGAAAAAAAATTATGATCAATAAATGAAGTAAAAATACATTGAAATTAATTACAATTAAAAATATTCATTAATAATGGATAAAATAAAAATAAATAATATTTATCAAATGAAAAGATAGTTTTGAAGATAAAACATCTTATTTGGATAGGAAAAAATTTCTAACATTTTGAAATATCCTTTTCAAAAACCCACATAGTTAAAATAAGATTAAAATAACATATTGAAAATGGGTAAATATTCATGAAGCTAATATAAAATATTTATTATTAAATATTTATTAATTAAATAGAATAAATTTGGGAATAGAAATATATTCTTGTAATAAAGGATCCATTTAAAAAATGGGAGTTCATCTTAACAATGATAAATATTTCATTATAAAAAATTATTTAAAATTAATAAATTGAAAAAGATAAAGAATTTACTAAAAAAAAGACCCAAAAAATAATTTTGGTGAGTGGGTAATATAAAAAGTATCATGAAATCTATATTCTTGTATAACATTCTTTGACATAATGAAAATAATTATGTCATGAAAACACCATAAAAAATTTAACATTTGAATAAAAATCCCCACGAGTGGTATGTCATTATAAATAACATTGATTATAATTAAATTCAATATGATTATTAAAATATTAATATTTGAAATTATTCACACTATTAAAATAGAAACATTTTTTTCTGCCAAAAAATGAATCAACCGTCATATATTTCAGAAAAAGAAACCCTTACGACAATGATAAAAAATAAATCAAACAACAGAAAAGTAAGACAATGTAAGTAAACAAAAAACAAAATGAATAATAGATAAAAAATGAAATTTAATATCACTTAGGATGTGTATACACTACTTAGATATGAATTTGATCATAAATATTAACTATGTCACAATGAAGTGAAATTTAGATGAAATATCTTACCTCACTCAAGATTCATTCTTCACACATGATTAAATTAATGAATTATAATGTTATGTTATTCATAAAATTTATTTTAAAATTAATCCATATATATTTAATTTCATATGGATGATTTATTATCATATTATATTTAATTATTATATAGATCCTCTTTGTCTTTTCAAGAAACTAAATAAGTTGTGGCTAATTTTGGTAGTCATATTAATAAAAACTGTTACCTTATTAATAAAAAAAATACATAATATAATATTTCTATAAACATATAGTAATAAATATTTCATAATATATTATAATAAAAATAATTCTTATTTTTCATATGCATTAATAATTGTATTAAATTTAATGTTCTGGTAGGTGGATAAATGAACCCAATAATGAATATTATTTAAATCAATTACATAGTGTGATTAAGGAGGTATTTATTTTTACATAATATCAAAATAATATAATAATGATGATAATATTTTTATTTATTATTCATGTTAAAACATTTTCAAGAATTTCAATAAAATATATGAAAATCTATTGGATAACGAAATACGATTCATTGTTTGAATTAGAGTCCCCATGAATGAATATGTATCATGGATATATCTCACCAATTGAGAGGGATAAAGGTTATGAAAACCATGGTCTTTATTAAACAAAGAAACATTATTTATTAAAAAAACATGAACATAATCCAACACAGAGGATAGATAGGTCTAGTGTCTTGGAAAATTAGGATCATTACACAACAACATATAATGTAAAAAACATCATCATTATTGAATAATTCTTTTACATGACAACAACATTCCATCGTCTAAGCATTTATTGGGATAATACATGCATAAAAAAGGGTGGGCTATAAATCCCAATATTGTAGTAAAAATGGTATAACATGAATACTATAGTATATGTTAGGAAATAGTAACATCAATGGAGCTTAATAGAAACAAGAACAGAAAGGCATGAATTTGCAAGATTATCATAACATGGAAATGTGGAAATGATATTTAACATCATATTATCATGATCCAAGGCACATTACACATGGATCATGAGTAAACCATCATTTCATTTGAATTATAATGAGTAAATCCTCATTTCTTATGATGTATCATGATATTAATCATTACTCAATAGGCTAGAGAGCTATCTACGCGCATCCTTTATAAACAGTCAATTTCATTCATAAGTGTTTCACCTGGATCATATAGCATAGAATAATTCCACATCAACATTTATTATATGATAAATTAATGTGGAATAAAAACATGAAACTCTATAATAAATAATTATATGTTCATAAATATGAATACCATGACATAGAAATGGGTATGTTATTCACTTACATGATGATTTTGGCATGGTAAATTTTTGCAGCATACGATGTTAAATAGAAATTGTAAAATGTGTTGATGTGAGATAAATGGTTATATCATCATTTATATATTAAATGGACAGTAAGGTGGTAATGTACCATAATATCCCAACATATTTAATGGATTTTTGATGAATAATATAAAATAATTGCTTGGATGTAAATGTGAAGAGAGAAATTCCTTACGGAATTTCGGCATGGTAACAAATGTATATGTATTCATTAATGAGAGCAAAAGTGGTCCCTCACAATTCAAAAAAAATAAGGGATGAATGGGTGTGGTTTTAAATCATACTCAGATATTTTTAATTGAAAAATATAAATAAATAAATAAATAAATTTGGACAAAAATGAGAAAGGAAGAAATCCATTACATTGAGGTGTGATCCCAAATGGTTGATATAAGATTGAGAGAGGCTTCATGGGATATTGGGGTTCCTTGGGAAGATTATAGAGAGTTGAGGGTAGATTACGAATGTGATACAAGAGTTTTGAGTAAATATATGTGGGATCATGAGTGGGTTTATATAGAAAATGGAGGAGAATTCCTTAATATTTCACAAATTCAGGATTGTGAATCAATATAGTTAAATATCTTAAATAGAAAACTAACACATGTTTTTCCCATTGTTTGTTCCAAAGGGGTGTGGGAAATATTATTTTATAAGGTCAAAGGACTAATTTCTTAAAATATTAGTCTTTCTTATGTGGAGGTGAGTGACACTCTCAATTTATTCATTTTTTAATGTTAACATATCATATAAGTCCTGGTGGGTGAACTAAGGCACCAAAAAATTAATCAATAAATTATAAAATAACATTATTTTATATGTAAAATATATATTTTCCGAAAATACACATTATACTATTTTATTAAACCACAATTGGTTCATTATTCTTCCATAAAACACATTATATATTTAAACGGTATTTAATTTTTTCCCAAAATATTGACTGTCTTTGAAAATTATGAAAAATTAACCATTATAAAATTTCAACATCTTGAATTGAAAAATGATATTCATTTTATCTAAATAATATTCATAATATATGTATTTTTTTCTTTTGAAATGAAAATTGTCATTTATGAAAAATTCATGGTTTTTAACAAAAACAACTTTCAATCCATAATAACAATTACCAATGTATTCATAAAAATTTATATGATCATTTATATTTAATAATATTTAATTTATTATTAATATTTTATTAAAATATTATTTAAAAAAATTACATTATTTCATTAAATTTTGTTTCTAAAATAAATATTAAATAAATGTACGATTTGTACATTAAAAACTATCTACCAAATAACAATAATGAAATGCATGTATATTATTTATACAATTAAAATAAAGAACATAAACTTATTTCTAGGGTCTTTTCACATAACGTCTTATAACACCCACATAAGACATAAGGCTAAGGTGTGTGTTGGTGACATATGATTAGGGTGGCTTGGATAACATTGCTTGGGTTTTAATCTCTATTAACATCCACTTCCCCCATATGAGGTTCCTCTAAATCTTAACGTCTTCAAGCTTGTCTTAGTGTTGGTCAAGAGCGAAGCCTAGTGATGTTACCTCCATTCCATGCTCTATAAAATGGGCATCATATGGAGAAATTCTACTAGATGAGGCCATCTCTTCCTTTGTATGAGTAAATTGGATTTATTAAAGCCCTATATTTATATATATCATGTGATCACTATTCAGTTACATTATTATAAATGGTAACAATTCTTAAAGGTATTTTAAAATCCAAAACCATAAATCCATGGAAGTATATATGTTTTATATAACCATTTTAGATAATAATACATTTAATTATATCATGATGATTTTTTTTAATAACAGTTTTGGTTGTTAAAATATACCCCCCTTAAATAATTTTGACCTCGAAATTTCCATTTCCCACAATGAAATATATGTGGGTAACTCAGTCTCATCACTTCCTCTGATTCCATCATTGCATCTTCAAACATATGGTTTCTCCACAGCACATTGATGGGGTGAATTATCGTATTTCATAGAACATTTTCTTTATGATCTAATATCTTCATCGGATTCTCTTCATAGGAGTCGTTATTCTCCAATGGTACTAACTTTGGACTAAGTACAAGTGATGGGTCATGTATGTACATCCTCAAGTGTGAAACATGGAATACATCATGTACTTCAGACAAGTGCAGTGGCAGTTCTAGTCGATAGGTCACACCTTCAATGTGATGAAGGATCTCAGAAGGGATGATGTACCTTGAACAAAGATTTACCTTCTTACAAAACTTCATAACTCTGTTCAATAGTGAAATGTGGATGAATACCAAATCCCCAACATCAAACTCTAGGTCTCGTCAACAATTATCAGCATACCTCATTTATCGACTCTCAGCAGCATTAATGTGGTGATGGATGGTCTTAACCTTCTCCACCATTTCTTCGACCATTTATGGACCTAGTATTTTTCTCTCCCCAACATCAACCCAACATGTTGGTGTTATGTACCTCTTCCCATAAAGGGATTCATAATGATCTATTTTAATGCTTGAGTGGAAACTGATATTATACTAGAACTCAACCAGGGGATGAAGTGGATCCCAACCTCCTTCAAAGTCGATTGACCATGCTCTCAACATGTGACGACGTTTTTGGATAGTCCTCTTAGATTTTTCATCAGTTTGATGATGATAATTCTTGCTGAAGTTCAACTCAGTATTCATAGCATGTTGAAGAATCTTCCAGAACATAGAGGGGAATCTTGGATATCGATAATATACAATCGATACTGGTACTTCATGTAGCCTTACCAATTTCCTGAAGTATATATGTGCCATTCGATCTAGTTATAAATCCTATAGAATTGAAATGATGTGTGCAGTCTTTGTAAGAAGATCCACAACAACCCAAATAGCATTGTTTCATTTGGATTCCACTGGCAGTCCGATTACAATTTCTATGGCGACGTTCTACCATTTCCATATTGGTATGGGTAATGGTTGCATCATCAACTTGTAATTCTACCTCTCAGCCTTCACATTATTATTTTCTAGGTATGTTGATGTATAATCATCAATCACCTTTTTTCATGTTATCCCACCAATAATGCTCTTGGATATCTCGATACAACTATTTGTTTGCTAGGTTAATGGAGAAATTTGAACGATGAGCATCATCCAAAAGTTCATTCCTTAACTCTGGATTTTATGGAACACATTTTCTTGACCAAAATCTCACAATTACATCATTATTAACATTAAACTCTAAGGATTTCCATTTTTTTAATGTTTCAACTTTCATATGAATTCTTACATCATCATTTTGAGCATCCTCTAATAATTACAAAAGAGACAGTTGAGAAATTACTTGTGACTCAATTGATGATGTTCCCTTTTCTATGATTCTCATTTCCATATTAATCAAATCTATGGAGATTTGATCCTTTTCAATTTTCATCAATGATATAATTGGGTGATACTTAATTTTTAGAGCATCCACAACCTTGTTCACTTTACCAGAGTGGTAATGGATTGAGCAGTCAAAGTATTTTATCATCTATAAATATCTTAATTGGTGCATGTTCATCTCTTTTTATGTGAATATATACTTCTAGATTTTGTGATCCGTGTATATCTCAGTCATCTCTCCAAAGAGGAAATGTAATTAAATTTTTAATGTAAATATTACTAAAGCTAAATCCAGATTATGTGTTGGATATTTTTTCTCATGAAAATTCAATTTTCATGAAGCGTAGGTGATGAATTTTTCATTTTTCATCAATACATAGGCTAGGACCTTCTTCGAATAATAACTAAATACAACAAAAATTTCTCCACTTATGGGTAGTCTAAGAACGGGCGTAGTGAAAATCTTCCATTTCAACTCCTTGAGGATATATTTTCATTCATCACTCAATGAAAAAATGACTCCCTTAAAAATTATCTTTGTAAGAGGGTTGGAAAATTGTGATAAATTTCTCACAAATCATTGATAATATCTAGCTAACCCATGGAAGCTATGAATATTCATCATATATTTTGGCATTATCCATCCCTCAATTGATGCTGTCTTGGAAGGATCCACATATATCCCATTGCTTGTGATGATATGACCCAAGAGTGGGACCTCCTTCAATGAAAACTCACACATGCTGTACTTTTCATAATGGTTCCCTTCATGCGAGGTCTTTAGTACATTTCTTAGATGATCATCATTCTCCTCCTTGGTTTTGAATTATATTATAATATTGTCTATAATGACTACCAATTTTTTATTGAGGTAATCCTTAAAGACTATATTCATCGTGTCGATGAATTTTTCAACAGAATTAGTGAGTCTGAACGTCATTACTATGAATTCATTGTGCTCGTACATTGTACGAAAATCCTTCTTGGGGGATATCCTCCTTATTCACCCTAACATGGTAATATCCCGAATGCAAATCCACCATGCATAATAATTGTCTTCCACATACCTAATCGAACAATTAATCAATTATAGGATGAGGATACTTGTTCTTTATCTTGATTTTTTGAGCTCCTGATAATCAATGAAAGGTTCATTGGCACATACATTTTCTTGATAAAGAGGACTAGTGCACCCCATGGTGAAGCACTTGTGAATATAAACCCTTTCTCCATATTCTCCCATAGTTAGTTCTTTATCTCTGAAAGCTACATAAAATCCATATTATATGAAGTCTGGGATATTGTAAATTCCCTAGTTATATGATCAATCATGAATTCAACATCTCTTATAGGAGGAAGACCATGAAATTCCTTAGGAAACACGTCTTTGAATTCCTTCAAAATAGGAATGTCTTCATGGATGGTTGCTTCCATAGACTCAATCATCTTCACAATATATTAATTCTCATAGGGATGTTATTTTCACACTTGAGATGATGGTTTTAATGAAGATTCATCATCCGTGTTAAAATTTTACATAATCGGGGGTCGATTCTCCATATGGAGAGTGATTTCCATCTCACAGAAATTTATGTTGGCTTTACATATGGAAATCCAATCCATGAAGATAACTACATCAATTTCCACCAGGGGGAGAATTATAATATTCTCTGAGTAGTTCAATCCATATCTTTTGATGTGGGAGGAGTTATATTCAGTGGTTGTAATGATTTCCCCATTTTCCCTTCGTGCCAACAACTCTACATCAATGACTCTTTGTGGTGTTTGAATAGTTATTCTAAAAATTTTGGATATAAAATAATGCGTAGAACTATAATAAAAAAGTTCATTTTCTATTATTCACTAAATAACTAGGGTTCATGGCATGACATCGTAGTTAGGTTTCTCTTCGGGAAAAGAGATGGAACAATCTCACCCTTTCTACCTTGGAGGGTTATGGTTCCTTCCAAAAACACATGTCTTAGGGAACTTGGTTGCAAAGTGCTCTGGTTATTTGTAGCGGATCAAATTAAAAATGTAGTATGGATCCAACCGAGTGTTCCTATCCACTTCCATAGAAGATGTTATTTGTTTCGGTAGTTAATAGCAAGGCTCCCTTATCGTCCATAACTAAAACATTTACTCGTCCCCATCAGTAAATTTCTGGGGTGCTTCTTTCCTAACCTATGGAAAATATGGTGCTTTAATTTCTGGGCACCATTTGATTTTTTCCATCAGATGGCCAAGAATTAATTTCCAATTTCTACTTATTTTCCCCATGATACCCTTTAGATTCTATGATCTCCCATTCGATATTGAGGGCACATCAGAAAATTTCTTCATATCTATGAAAGTCACAGATCAATTGTGATTTCCGTAGGTGAGTTTTTATCCCACCAAATAATAAATCAACAATGCTTTCATGGGTAATGAAAAAATTGTAGACATATCATGAAAGTATTTTAAAGTTTTCCTTGTATGCAATGACAGATTCATTGACTTTTTTCATATAGAAAATTAAGTCCCATTCCATCTTAAGTCGGAGTGTGTGTGGAAAATATATATCAAAACACATTTTCCAAAATTAAATCCATTCCAATGCCTCAATATCCTCCTCAGGCTTCATATTCTTGGTCATTGTACACCATTGATCAGCATCACCCTCCATATGATAATTAGCCGAAAGAACTATCTCATGATTGGATCATTGAAGGATGGTGAAGATATTTGCAATGGAGTTGATCCATTTCTCGGTAAATGAGGGATCAGGTGATCCATTAAAAGAATGAGGCTTTGGTTTCATGAAGTGTTCTATTAGAGCTTATTCATTGGGGGGTGGAAATTCCTCTTGACTGATGTTTCTATTCAAAACATGAGTTTACTAAGAGAGTATTATGACATAGTTTCTAATTCTCACTCCCATCAGAATTGGAATCTCATTAGAACAATCGTCACATTGATATGCACATCGGTTGTTAGCCTGAGTAGTTATATTTCTAGCCATTGGAATTATTAATGGGGAAGATTGGGTGAACACATAAAGGGGAATCCAAAGACAAAAAGAGATAACTTATAAATTACATTTATTTCCTTAGCATATGTATTCATAGGATTCAATCTATGTTTTCCTTATTTTACAACTCAACATATATTCTTAGGATATTTTTTTATTCCTTTAATAATAGATCATACTAATCCTATGAATGTAAAAAATAATTTCCCCTTGGGAGTGTCGCAACCAATACTGCAGCAAGGCCCATTAGCGTGGCCCAATTCTCATTCGAGTCTAGCTCAAAGCGGTGTTTTTAGGTTTTTCCCTAGATACATCTGTGATAGAGCATCCACTTCATGTTATTATCCAGTTGGGGTTGTATTTTTTTGATAAACCACCTACTCTATACTCATAAAATTTTGGTTATGTTTTTATTATACTTATTCTTAGCCCTAAGGTTTTCTCTAGGGATTTATAATCATGATCCCAAAAGAAACAAAACCTATCATCAGATACCAACTATTACAACCATTCTCTCTATTACACACATAAATATGATTTATTAAAAAACATTCACTTAATAAAACAATGAGGATCAAGAGGTAATGTTTTTTTTTGAAAATTAGGAACATTAAACAACAACATAGAACATAAAGCCAAACATCTGTATAAAAATCTTCTTTTACATGACCACAACATTTCTCCGTATTTAGCATAGCATGGGATAACCTGACGACATGTATAAGAAAATGAGGTTATATAAATCCCAGTAATGGAGTAAAAAAGTCATAACATGAAGAATATAGTATGTGTTAGGAAATATGCATATCAATTGATCACAAGATAAACATGAACATAAAGGCATGACATAGTAGTAATATCATAACATGAAAATGTGGAAACAACAGTTAGCATTATATTATCTTGATCTAAGTCTCATTTAACATGGAACTTGACTAAACCCTCATTTCACTTGAATTAGAATGAGAAAACCCTCATTACACTTGACATATATTGATACAAATCTTTACCCAATACATTGGAGCTCTATTAGGGAACACCATTTATAAACATTACATTTCATTCATAAGTGTGACATATGGATCATGTAACATGAAATCATTCAACATCATAATTTATTCCATGATAAATTAATGTGGAAAACATACATGAAACATTATAATTAATAAGTAAAAGTACTCCGCACGTGTGATGCATGGCACTATAAAATAATTATTATTATTAACTATAGATTACTATTTATAAAATATAATAGTTTATATTAATATTGAATATATTTAAAAAGAAAATAACATTCATAATGAGGAATAAAAGTTATAGAAATTGATGAATAAAATTTAGATACTGGGCAGCCTTCGGTATAAAGTTAACAAAGAAGGATCCAATGGTGAATCATAATGTGAATTAATAAATAATATATTGAAATAATAAATTTATTCATAGAAACAAAGTATGAAATTATAATTTGCACGGTATTATTCATTTTTATATTGAAATCATATTTCAATGCAATAGTATGGTCTACATAATTTAATAACAATGTAATGTCATAGTAATCAATGCACTAAAACAATTTTTTTCGTGTTAATGAAAATTCAATATTGTAGTAAAAGGCAGAAATCAATATTTTATTAAATAGATGAAAGTTCATATAAAAAAGAATAATAATATATTGTAAAAAAAGAGAAATAATATAAATGATGTATTATTTAGATCAATTATGAAGAAGTAATATAAATAGTGAAACATTCAAATTGAAACAACAATTGTTTCAGAGTTAATTTTCAATGGAACACATGGAAACCGAAACGAATTGTTTGGACACATTTTTTATTTAGAAAAGAGTTGGGTGAAAAAAAATATTGTTACAAAATACTGTAATAGTATAGGGTGTCCCCTTTGGAATGAAACTAAATTAAATAAATTGTGGTAGTAAAAACCTTCCAAAATTGGGTTCCTCTGGTGCTGCAGTAGACAAGTATTGGTGGTTACTAGTTGTTAGTATTCTGGTACCAGCACATATTTGTAGAAACATGTTACAAATGCGGATAAAAATTTTAGATATCATACATACACAATAACACCACTTTCTACCTCTACTATGCTTGAAAAAACACATGCCCTTGCAAACAGAGATAGGGAATGTGATCCTAAAAATTAAACAAACCAAACCATTCAACCATTTGAATCATACTATAGTTTCAATTAGCCTCGTTTTGAACATAACCTGCAAAATCTAAAAGCTAACTAATGTAGTACAAATTTTAGGAGAAATAAAACACCAAGAAAAAAGACGTAATACACAACTCTATCAATGAGTAAAAATGAAGGCAATGAAAAACCAGCTTAACCAAACGTACCCGTCCATTCATTAAATCTCTCCAGTTGAAATTCAGTGGACTCCTGCAATGGATCCACTTACAACAGTAGGGTGACTGTAAAATACCTAGCATGTTTGGCTTCATTCTAAAAAAACAACCATTATTAAATCATAGCACAAAAAATGAATACACAATCAACAGTTGGGTAGAAATTTGAAAATAAATAATATTTTGAATGTCTAATATGAAATATACAATGGGCAGTTATTATAAACATGAAATTAATGGTATATTAATCTTGATGTATTAACGGTATAAAAAATGGAGTTGGTCTATCTTCTTCGACTCCATTTTCCTTGAAATGGAGGAAGATGCTACTTATAATTGATCACCATCATTTTGTGAGACCTCGTGCTATATAAATGGTTGCAGGTGTAGCCAATATCATGTTCATTTAGGGGCTCCATTCACTACAAAGAGAAGTTATAAAAAACATGCATTAATTATAAAAATAACATGTTCTCATTTTATGATGTAGCATAACTGCTGGTAACTATATACAATAATTCAATAACATTAAATTTATAATTACCTTGTAAAAAACCATATTATGTGGTAACCAAATTTACAATGTGGTATACATAGAGATTGGACACTTGATTTAACACAGAGTGGCTATAATGATCATGAATGCATGGATAGTAGAAAATATCATCATATAATAACTATAGATAACTTGATTCTCCATTGAATCTTCTACTATTGCATGTGAATTTGGTTCCTCAAGAATATACATAGGTCGCATAACAATCTAAAAAACAGAAACTGATTGAAATATATTGGAGTTCATAATATATGTGAAATCTTTTATATTGGTATATAATATGAGAGCATACTAATCATATTTTATGTAATATTCAGAGTATTTTCATGATCTGAGTAGGTGATTCCATGGAAGGGGAGAAATCATGCTACATTAATTGTTGTAGGTGTATCCAATATCATGTTCATTGAAGACCTCCACTCACTGCAATTAGCAGCCTATAAAAACAACATGCATTAGGTTTAAAAAGAACTTGTGATCAATTAATGATGTATCATAACTCCTAGTAACATAAAAAAATTAATTAAATCACTATAAAATGATAATTACTTTGTAAAAAAATCATATTATGTGGTAACTATATTGACCATGAGGTGGACATAGCGTGTGTACACTTGATTTAAAATGGAGTGGGTACACTGACCTTGAATGCACGGTCAGTAATAAATTTAATCGTATAGTAACTCTAGATTCCTTGATTCTTCATTGAATATTCAACCATTGCAGGCAAATTTTCTTTTACATGAATAAATATGAGTCACATAACAATCTAAAATAGTGGAAACTGATTGAAATGTACTGAAGTGCGTAATATATGTGCAATATTCTCTATTGGTGTACATTATGAGAGGTTGAAAATCCTATTTCATGTATGCTTCAGAGTTTTTTCAATAACTGAGTAGGTGAATCCATGGAAGTGGAGAACTCATGGTACATTAATTTTTGACGGTGTAGTCAATATCATGTTCAGTGAAGGCCTCCACTCACTACAATAGTGGCCTATAAAAAAACATGAAATAGAAAATAACTGGAATGTTTAATAACACCATCAATTTTCTAAGTTATCTAAATAGAAATTTCATCATTTCATGTAGTATAATAAAATATAGATAATAGATGTACATTTCAAATGCAACAAATTTCCTTTTATTATGACGTATATCCTGAGTTGTCAGGAAAAAATATATATTTTTGGAATTCTACAAATACTAAACAGTTGAAGAGAAATACGTGGAACTTTAGACCACTTAAACATGGATTTCAAACATCATCAATGTTTAATGAAATGTTACAAAAAATCTATTATCGACCTAACCAAAAACATTTAATTATAATTTGATCCATATAAGTAACATTATAATTGAATAACTGATTAAAACTACGAAACACCATAAACCAAAGATTACGGTTGGAACCAAAATCGTAGAAATAGGAAACACATACAATGATTAAAACAGACTTACAGTTAAGACGATATACAAATAATGAATGGAAGTAGATATTGGTGAAATAAGATAAATGGTAGTGAATATATTATGAAAATGATATGTGATACTGCATATTATGTAAATAATCAGCCCTGGGCACATAGGATTCTCTATGAAACCTGAACAATTGAATATAAATCATTGGAACTTTAGACCACTTAAACATTGATTTCAAACATCAAAAAAGTTATGCAGTCCCTCCCCTCTACCCCTGCCTCCCCTCCCCCCTACCCAACCCCTCCCCTCCCCCTAACCATCTTCTCTTCCCCCCTTTCCCAGCACCTCCCCCCCTCCTCCCCCTACCCAGCTCTTCCCCCCTCCCCCCAGCCCATCTTGTCTCCCATCCCTTCCAAGCACCTCCCACTCCCACCTCCTGCTCCCCACTGCCCAACCCCTTCACCGACCAGCCCCTCCCCCCCTGCCCAGCCCCATCCCCCATCATCCCTTTCCCCCCATACCCAGTTCTTCCACTCTCATCCCCTCCCCCCTGCCCAACCCCTCCCCTCCCCTCCCCCCTAACTAGCTTCAACCATAATCGATTCCACCATGCTATAGAGTACCCTGCAACCATACTTAAACATTTAAAGCATTATTTCATAATTTTTTGTTACATGTATTTCAAATATATGATCATCCAACTATAAAATACAAATTTATACTTTATATGGATTTCTATGAACTTTAGTCTTTAATAAACTAAAACTGGTTCAAAAAATGTACAGATTACATGATACACATGATTGGTAAAAAATCACAATAATCAGTAGATATCATGCCAGACTTGTTAAACATGTTTGTAAAAAAATTACATATTTTGTGAGAAAATGCTAAAAAATTGATAAAAAATGATAAAATGTTATGAATGTATATACTATAGATCACATAAATATTAAACGTGTTTTTCAATAAAATGTATAGATTACAGATAGCAGAACTTCATGGGTAATTGATTTGTAATCAATAAAAATTACCTACCAACTCAAGAATGTTAAACATGTATGTCAAAAAACACACTAATCAGCAATAATGTTAACCACTTTTAGATGATAGTAATGTTAAATATTTTTTTCAAAAATATGTATAGATTACACATAGCATAAATCACACTAATCAAAAGATTAAATGAAAAACTTGTTTGTCGTCAAATTTAAGTGCTGTAGGTTCTTAAGCAGATAGCACAAATACTAAAAATGTACATATTATGTGATAAAGAGGATTTCAAACAATGGTAACCAAAGAAGGTGCTAGTTCCATCTTTTTGGTTCATTGTTATGATAAGACAGATGGAAGAAATTGAAATATTTATGACAATGATAATATTTAAATGTACACAATCCTGTAACTGTAGACAAGTATGAGATGGAAATAACAGTTTGTTTGATATACTTTGAATAAAATTTCTATATTGAATTAATACACATGTATTTATGTTAATGTAATTAAATTAGTAGTCATTAAATATGACTATTGAATACCTAAGTAGTGGACATATTCAAGGTTGTAGTATCCAATCGTGTGCCAATGCTTGATTTCCCTGTACAAGACATAATATTTTCATGCTCTAATCATGAATTGTTAAAATTAACATAACAGTAATAATAATTTCAATTGATAATAAAACAAATTAAAGAAAAATGAAATTTTACCTAGATATATTCGATTCCACTACATATAAAGATGCATTACATTGATCTCGATGTTTAATAATGTGGAAAATTTTAGTATTTTGTGTATTTTGTTTTCTAATACAAATAGTAATTTATATACACTCTTACCCAAATGTATTCAAATCATTCAGTAAATCTACTGATGTAATTTTCATTATTGTTGATGAAAACTAATTTGTAGCTCTTTTTCTTGAGAGAACCATTCAGATTCACGTCACATAATATGAGTTCATGTTCATATAGTAAACCACATGTTGATGTGTTGATGCTCTCCAACAATAGTAAAATGATACACACTAAATTAAATGACCATTAATCATCGATGTATCCTACTCCTACATTAAAAAATAATTAAACAAAAGTACTATAAATATAAATAGATGATATTATGAGCATATTATAAAATAATAATTTTTTAATCTAGTAGAATCTTAATGAGATCCCTAAAAGGAAATAGTAAAACTAATTCAAAAGGAAGAAGAAACATAAACGAATCAAAATTTCAAAGATAAACGGACCCCTAACATTAATAGTATGAATTGTGACCAGAAAACAGAAATGTATAGTAGTTATTTCATGGATATTCATAATTAATTAACATGAATTTTTTATTTCCAGGCATTAAAAAATATGTCAATTGCTCAATGGATGTGATTTTTTGTTCAGAATGCAGTTCAATCAAACCGATTCATATAATAGATATTAGCATTCATAGAAAGTATTTCTAGGAATGAATGTGATCATACAAAAAAGCAAAAAGTATGACTAATTAAAAAGGAATAAGAAACATAAAATAATCAAATTTTCAAAGATACTTGGTCTCTTAACTTGAATAGTATGCATTGTGACTAGAAAACTGAAATATATAGTAGATGTTTGAAGGATGTTCATACTTCAGTAACATGAATTTTTGATTTCCAGGCTTTAAAAAATCTGTCAATTTCTCAATGGGCATGATTATTTTAAAAATGCAATTCAATCAAAATGTTACATATAATATACATGTGCATCATAAAAATTATTTCTAGGTATTATTGTGATCATAAAAAAAATATATTGAAGGAAGTCCTTCATACACCAAGGTGATTGGGAAACTGAAAATCAATTGAAAATTGCAACATAAATATCTTCTTCAAGACAATGAAGATCATTTCGTAAACACATTTCAACTCATTCTATGTGCTTGTGTTTGTAATATTTATATGTATCACACACACAAACCTAGCTTGAATCATGAATAGATATGTAGTAAGCCATTATTTTATATATTAACATATACCTTACAGCTGATCAAATTGAATTAACATATATACTTGCAACTCTTAAACAGATGTTATATTCTGAGTTATGTCACCCTGAATTAGAATTTGGATTCAGATACCCATCATCCATGGAAAATAATACAGATTAATCATCTAATAAAATCACCATAAAAAATAAAATACATTATGACATGAAGATTTTTTACAGTGGTTTATAAATTTTACACTGGTTTATAAATCAGGTCTCCTGGTTTTAGTGGTCTGGGCTCTCAGTATGTTAAATGAGAAAAATAATATAGTTTTGGAATCAGTAGTGAATCAATGGATAAAACAGGTCTACTGGCCATCATAGTTTAACAAAAATATAGTTTCTACGTCAAACCTGAGCAATTGTCTGGTTCATCTTTGGAACAGGCTAGGATTGAGATCTTGGCATGAAGTATGTCATCAAATGATGATCCTTCAGAAAACCTGATCACCTTGAAACCATTTAATACCATCATCTCCAATGGCACAGAGTTGTCCTCTTTTGTGCCAGCGAGGTCACAGTGGTTTTGAATAAAGTGTGACACAAAATGAGAGGGGATTGAGGAAGGGGAAGGGAATCGCGCGGTGTGGAGAGGGGTTGAGTAATTTGAGGATGGCGGTGATGCCGAGATTGGTAGTCAGGGTTGGAGGGAGTCAAGGAGGATGAGGGAAATCGAGGCGGAGGGAGAGCAGAGCCGGGGATTGAGGAAGTGGCTAGAGATGTGACTTGCGGAGGGAGATGAGGCATAACCCTAGGTGCATCGGTGGAAGGTGACCGAGAATGGGATGTATGAGATGAAGGAATGAAACCCTAATAGGTAGGTAAAAGCCGATGAATCGCGGGGGTAATTGGACTGCGTAGGAGTAGAATTGCAATTTTGGAGGGAGGATAAATATGTTTTTGGTGACGTGGATCATTGTGGTGGTGACACATAGGCTAGGAGGAATCCAAGTTTAGTATTGATAATAGAAATGTTCATATTGGTGACTACCATTGATAGTGAAATGAGTATGGTATTCACTGACATTATGAGTTTGTAATGGGTAATTTTGGCAGCATAATGACATCAAATAGAAATCGTAAAGTGGGTTGATGAGAGAGAAAATTGTATCTCATAATTTATAAATGAAATGGGAATTAAGTGGTTGTGGAATATAATATCCCATCATATGTAATGTAATTTATATGCATAATATAAAATAATTTATTGAATGTAAATGATAAGAGAGAAATTCCTTACGGAATATTAGAATGCTAACAATTGTATATTAGTGGCATTAATGATATAGGAATTGGTATATCATGATTCGAACACAAGGTGGGAAGTATGGATGAGGTATAAATCAACACCCACCATTTCTAATTGAATAAAGGGTAAAAAACAAATAGAAATTTGGATAATAATAAGAAATGAAGAAATACCTTACATAGAAGTGTGGTCCCAAAGTCTTGGGAGAGGCTTGAGAGAGGCTTATTGGGTGCTTGAGGTACCTTGTGAGGATTATAGAGAGAGGGGGGAAGATTAGGGACGTTCTCCAGTGGTTTTTAGTGATGTTTAGTGGGAGCATGGGTGGGATTATATGGGAAAAGAGGGGGGAATTCATTAATATTTCACTAACATTGGTTTTGGAATCTATATAATTATATATTTAAAACAACAAACCAACCCCTGGTTTCTACCGATGTTTATTTCAAATGGGTAGTGTAAAACATTATTTTATCAGGAAAATGGCTGATAATCATAAAATATTAGGCCTTATTATGTGGAGGTGTGTCACAATCTAAATGAAATAATTTTAAAAACTTACAATATTTTATAAGTCTTGGAGGGTTCATTATTTAACGATAAAAATAAAAAAAAACAATTCTAAAATCACATTATTTTTAAATTTAAATCATATATTGGCACAAAATATATTTTATTGTATTTTATTACATTACGATTGGTTCATTAATATGTCATGAAATATATTATATTTTTAAATGGTATTTAATATTTACACAAAAGTTCGAATGTCTAAGAAAATAATTAAAAAATAACCATTAGATAATTTTGACGTCCTAAATCCAAAAATGATATTCAATTTCTCTAAATAATTTTTTATATACTTGAATTTTTTACATCTAAAATAAAAACTAACAATTATCTAAAATTCTTCGGTTTTGACAAAAAAACATTCAAACCTTAAAACACTTACCATTTTAGTAATAAAAATATATAAAATAATTTATATTTCATAAAAAGTAATTTATTACTAATATATTATAAAAATATAATTTAATTCAAAAATATGTAATTCATGAAAATTGATTTCTTATTTGAATATTAACTAAAAATATTACTTTTCCTTTCAACCCCATTTAAAAAGTAACTATAATAAAATGATTGTATATTCTTTATACAAAAAAATAAAGAACATAAACATAGTTCTAGGATCATGTTAAATAAACCCTTATAACACTCACAAAAGACCTAAGGGTAAGTTGTGTGATGGGGACAGACTCATGGGGTGGCTCGGATAACATCACTCGAGTGGTAAAGTTTATTAACTTTCACTTCCCCTGTAGGCGGTTCTGTTCAAGCTTAACATGTTATAGCTATACTTGGACCTGGTCAAGAGTGAATCACATTGACTCTATCTTCTTTCCAAACTCCATCAAATAGGATTCCTATGGATAAATCCTACTGGATGTGGCCATCGCTTCCTTTTTCTGAGTAAATTGTATTTGTTAAATCCATATATTTATACAAATCATGTGAACACTATTCGATGACTATATTAGCAGCAGTAATAATTAATAATGGTATTTTAAAATCCATAAACAAAAAACTAGGGAAGATCATATGTTTTATATTTCCGGTTTAAGATAATAAGAAATTAAATAGTTTAAGATTAATTTTCATTAATAAATGTTTGCGTCGTTACAAAGGTGGATTTCAATCACCCATCGTAGAGGGGCCTGTGTCGTGACTACCCCAAGCCCACATCCAATTGTCCAGGGACTGGCTACTTGCACTGAGTAGGAATATCCCAAAAAACGGGAGGTATTTTCCTAAGTACTTGGACACACACACAAAATCTCCATGCAAAAAAATTTTAAATGCAAAACACTAACTATACATTGAAGGATAAAACTAAGATACCAATGGTAGAGTTTGATAGTACGAAAATAGAATTTAAATAGGGCTAGAATACATGACCACCAAAAGATGGATTCTACAAAAGTAAATACATAAAATGTTGACACTAATCTGCATAAAACCCTACTTGAAGGGTAGGTGTAGGGAGACCATCTGAATATGTAGGAGCACAAATCATTAGTCCTAACATTCTAATAACTACCAGGTCCCGGCCCACCTAGAATTCCATAAATGCGTTGATAATCATCACAAGGAACGACATGAGAAAGAAAATCTCATAAAGGGGTGAGTAAAATAACACACAGTAGGACAACTCGAATCCACAAGAAAGTGCCACTAATAAATACATGATGTACACCACAAATAAACACTATAAGTATACCCTAAATAAATACACCATATACCATAAAAGAAAACACACAATTTATATTTATCTAACACTGGTATATTTCCATAGATCAAAATGTAGTATTATCATATGTAGTACATAGAACAACCATTATTGTTAATACATGGAGTGCCGATAACACACAGACTTCTGATAGCACATAGAGTGTCAAAAACACTTGGAGTGTCAATTACACACGAATTATTGATATCACACAGAGTGTCAATAACACAATATGTGTAGATAAAACATGTATAATCAACAATGCCTAGAGTTTTTATGAGTCATAGAGTGTCAATAAGCCATGCATACCCCAAGTCAAGTAGTCACATAATAAAAATCAGGCACAAGATTCAGCTCAAAGCACACTTGAATCAATATAACCAAATCATCAAGACATTAGTTCATATATTCTCATAAAAAACAACTCCATTAATGTATCTCAATGGACCTTCTCATTGCAAGGGTCCCTAATATGAAAGCAACTCATCAAATAGACAGACAATGTGAAAGTTGAAGCTTTTTTTATAAAATGTATGACTCGGATCTGGTCCAGGTCTGAGCTGACATGACAGAATTGACCTGACCCGTTCTGGATGACCCGACATGACCCATTCCATCCAACATGACCTAGTCTAGAAGACCCACCTCGGTCCGGTCCGACCCAGGCTAAACATGCCCAGCCCGATGTGTTGTGGAAGAAGATTGACTCCCTCTAGTCTGGGTTATCTCATACGAGCTAATTTTTAGCACCGTACATGGTCCACCCTGAATGAGTTTCAGTTCAGTCTATGTAGTTTTTTTCAAATTTAATGTGGTCAGCCCCACATCCTCTACATGCCTTGTGATCTCGACACTATGAGTTCCTCCGACGTGGCTCCGAGCAGCGTCCCAGCTCGCCAACATGACCTCTTGTCATGTCCCCTATCACCGCCTATGACCTCCACCACTTCGGGCTCCCACATGGTCCCTCCTAGAGGGCATCCTGGAACTCTCTTTATAGACTCACCACTGTTCTATCATCCACCATTTAGACCCACTAGAACATCTCCTCCTGTTAGGCCATGTGATTCTACCGCCACTAGCTGCCATTAATGGTGGCTCGCTATCCACATCACACTCCATCATAACACATCTGGAGACACTTCTCTTAGCACTGTGGTAACCCACTCCTTCGGGTGATTCAATCCATCCCTTCATTGTCAAAAATATATGATATTGTTGCTATATTATATCCTCAGTTAATATTTCATGAAGAACATGGAGCGTAAAAAGATTTGGTAAATAGATGAATGCACAGAAATTCCCCAGTAACGAATCATGGTCGTGTTCATGTTGGACTCAATTTATTCATGTAAGATGGATAACAAAGAAAAGAAATTGATACATAGATATATTCCCCATTCAAAACCCCACAAGCTTTTATTAATCCCACAAGAACATATAAACCACAGATCGACCAATTTTTGGGTTGGTCATCATTAATCATTTGATTCTAAGATGGGAAAAGAAGTCAAAAAGATATTAAACACCTGACATATAGTTTGGATTGATTATTCATGAAGGGGGAAACTATATCAATGTCATTCATTGATCCATCATTCTTTGATACATGTTCCGATCATGATTGTACAATACGTCAATGATTGTTGAGAGAACCTCAGTCTCTTAGTCTCATTGGACACTCTAGGGTTATGGTTATAACCATGGGATCCAAGAAGACCATAATATAAATAAAATTATTTTCTTCTTCTCAAAAAAAATATTTTTTAAAAATATTTTAATGAAAATTAAATCTACAAACTATCATTCACCCATGAACCACGCTAGTTAGGGTTAGGGCCCACCTAGGTTATAGTCACTATTTTGAATTCAATGGTTCCCTTTGGATTATGATCTGGGCACCCGTTTAGAAGTTAGTACAGTTTAAATAAAAACCACCCATGTATTTTATTAAAAGATAATTATTTTCAACAGACTTTTCCTTGGGAACAACGGGCCTCATAATCACACACCATCATATAACACAGTCTCATAAATTTCCTAATTATTTTATAAAAAAATTGGCGAAAATACGTGTCCATAAATTATTCTCATCATATGGATTTACATACCTAAAATCTAGACCAAGGTCCAACCACTAAAAGGGAAAGTGTACAGAGCATGAATCTGAGCCACCAACTCTCAACTGCTATCCTAGATAATTCTCATGCTACCACAAAACACACACTAGAGGAATCAACCATCCATAAAGGATCATGTCTTGTCGATCCCCAAACACTATTGGGTACACTACAAAAGTCGACTCATCATCAATGTTCATATCTCTATATTCAATGATGTGCAATGGAAGATGTAGGTAGCTACACAGATGAGACTCAGGGATGCATAATTTACCAATTTCAACTATAGGTGTAGAGATTGGGGGTAGGACACGTCACCATCTTTACTCAAAATTTTAAACGGGTCATTGTATCATGGAGATAACATGTCACCCCAGCGAAATATCTACAATCCCCAAAGAGGTCAGACCTAGATAAACACATGCTATCCCTACTCAGACTCTATGGGCCTCTATATACTATCAAAATAAAACTTTTTCTGGCTCTATATAGTCATTATCTTCTCCTAGATGATCTGAACCTTCTTGGTGGTAGGCCTAAAAAACTCTAGATCTATTAGCTCTGACTCTCCTATGTTAGTCATGTGATGTGGTGACCCGGATGGTTATCAATATAAGGAATTAAATGGAACCATAGTGATGGTGGAGTGGTAGATATTTTTGTATGAAAACTACACCAGAGGTAGGTGATCTTCCCAATTGCATCCAAAGGTTATGATATAAACATGTAACATGTCTTCATGAACATGAATGGTCCCCTCCATCTAAAAATCCTTTTGGGTATGAAATTCCATGCTCAAGATAAACTGATTCCCAAATTCCATGTCCAATACCTTCCAAATATGTGATGACATAGGAGCATTATGATATAAAAAGAGCATTAATTTTACATTGTGACTCCATACTCTCTCTTGCATGTAAGGGTGTCCCAAGCTATTTACTAAACGATACCTATAGATTGGTAAGAAGTTTTCTGAAATGGTGATTCATTCAACGATAACCTAGATGGTAAACTGTAAAATATATATTTGTGATAAATCCTTTATGATTTCCATTTTTATCCCATCCCACTTCCACTATGGCACCTATAGTGGTTGGTTCAAGCCCATTAGGTCCTGGTGCTCAGCCTTCACTTTCCAGAAAGAGAGATATTGAGAAATGAACTATTCACATGACTTCTTCATCCATGGCCACTAGAGATGACATCGAAGGTCCCGATATATCTTCTTCACACATAGATGTACTACCAGAGGGGATGTGTGGATCTCACTTAGAACCACCTCCCACAATAACACTTGTAAAACAATACACCCTCTGAAAAGAATAATGAGATCCCCACCTATTATAAATCCATCATGGGAATGCCCTTTTAAAAACTAAGCACATCAGGATTCGTAGTTGGTATCCCCATGACATGACTCCATGACAAACCATAAGTGTGGCAGCATGAAAACCATCAAATGTAGGAATGATTCTCTATTTCCATCCACAAATGATATCAACAACGCAGAAAACTACAATGATCTCTCACTCAACCTCTATAAGAATGATATCCTACTAAGAACATCCACCACTACATTCCAATTCCCATGATAATATAAAATATCAATGTCATGTTGTTATAGAAACTCTAGACATCGCCTCTATCTCAGGTTTAGATCCTTTTGATTGAATATTTAATTCAGAATCTTGTTGTCAATGTACATGGTAAACTAATAACCCAGCAGGAATTGTCACCACATATTCATTGAGCAAAATTGTATTTCAAGATAAATATCATGGGTCATATATTTCTTCTCATGTTGTATCGAGTTGCATTAACCACAGGCCATCACGTCCTTCCAATTCATCAGGAAAAAACAATGCCTGGTCACTAATTCATCGCATAAGTCTATATACATGACACCATATTCTTGAAATTTCATGATGGGAGTCCTCTTCAAACTCTTTCTCAACTCGAGAGAAAATTGCAGGCACTTCTCTGTCAATGTGAAGGGTTTTACCATCAGTCTCAAAGACATCAATGGTGATACAACTCTGGAAAATTTGAGTATAAACCTCTAATAGTACCCTTGAAAAACCTAGAATCAAGCACCTCAGTAACACTTTTGAGAGGATCCCATGTAGGAATAGTCTTAATCTTCAACAGATTCACTACAACTACTACATCTGAAATTATGTTTCCTAGAAATTGGACACCCCAAAACTAGAACATGCAAATTTAGAGCTTCCCAGGAATCTTTATCTCTCTATGTTAGTCAAGGAACATCCTCAAGTGTATCGTGTGCTCCTTCTCAGATGTACAGTACACCAGGATATCATCAATGAAGACCACCATGAACCGGTATAATTAAGCCTGAATGGTACTAATCATGAGTCCCATGAACATGGTTGGAACTTTTTCACTCCAAACAACATCATCATGTTCTCGATGTGTCCATACTGAAATCTGGATATTTTTCTTGGTACAACCCCATCTTTTACACGAAGCTGGTGGTCTCCAGACTGAAGGTTAATCTTCAAGAACCACATTACTCCCTTCATCTGATCAATGTTTTAATTGATCCTAGGTATTTGATAGGTGTTCTTCATTTTCACCTAATTGAGGGATTGAATGTCCGCACATGACCTTCATATTTTGTCTTCCTTCTTAGAAAAAAACGGTGTCCCCCTTGGATGATACACTTGGTCTCACAAAGCCCTTTCTATGAAAGTTCACTGGTTGTACCCTCACCTCACAATGCTCCATAGTAGGTTTTCTGATATGCTGGTGCAGATATTGGTGCCATCCCAGGGTATAAATCAATTCATAATTCAACCTTTCTATTGGGAGTAAATCATGGAAATTTTTCGAGATAGACATCCTTACAATACACCAACACATCATGAAACTAATGACTCCTATCATTTACTACACCGAGGGTGAGACTAGACAACTAATGAGTAATCGGCTGCACCGTCCATTGAGTAAGTCCATCCTTTTCAACCCGAGTTTCCTTTTCCCTAATAAAGGAAAAAAAACAGGTCCCATCACTATGTACACACCACACATTTTGCCTAAAATAGTAAATCTGAGAATGGAATTTTGATAACCAGTCCATACTGGGAATGACGTCGTATGTCCTAGAAGTTGCTACCATGTGATCCCAACAAAAACCCTCACCTACAAAAGTATGATCACACTATTGGGACCATCTTGTGTTCATAAAATCTCCACGCATATGAGTCTCAAACCATAAGTGTTGAGATAATGGTTCAACTGGAATCTATGAGTTTCGTACAAGGATTATGGGAAGGAATGAATGACGGGAAATTGTGTCTATAAAAACTAAATATAGGGTGGAAAAGACACAGATCATAACTCTTATAATCTATGGAGAACTAGGTTCATAAGCCTCCATCACATGTATCTATCCTTGTACATGTACACCAGCTCCCTTAGCCTGGTGTTGACCACCTATGGTGGTGGTGGTCACATGTCGAACATATGACCACCACATTCGTCTCTACTTGCTCCTCTTCCACATCCTACACCCTATGGGACACTATACTTATTCTTTCTCCACTACCTCAACAGTCCCTTGACTATCTCCGATAGCCTATATGGTTGGTCATAAAATCTCATGCTAGATTTTACTGATGGCCACATGAGTAACGCAATATTTCCTTCATCTGACTCACTCTTCCCTAGGATCCTTGCACTAGTGATCCTATTTTCTAGGGTCCTTTCTAGGAGTCTTTAACCCCCTTCGGTCCCTACATCTTATTTCATCTACCTAACTTTGATGACTCAATTTCATAGTTCATTTTGGTAGCTCCCACTCTAGGCATCTACTTTACAAGAAAGCGCTCCACTAGCATAGCTCTCTCTGATACCCCATATTATATTGGGATGATAAGAGATATTTAGGATGCCCTGATCTCCTAGAGTATCCCCTAATGAATGGTATAATCCTTGAAGAATGGTTCTTGAATCATATCCTTGGAGTATTGAGAAATATCATTAATCCTTGAGGAGTTCTCTAGCACAGTCTTAAAGCCCTACTGTAGATGCAAGAGCTCAAGTATGTGGAATGAGCATAACGTAGCTAAAAAATCTTCTATGAAGATTATCATGATTTCAACCCAAGATGGAGTTCCCACATAATGTTTCTATGTCCCAAAGCTCCACCATCGCCCTGTTGAGACTTGACGATGCTTGCGGTTCTGAAAACCACTTTGTCATCAAGTGTACTCACCAAGAGGTAGCCACATGTATCTACCTCCATCCAATCCTAAACTATATGGGGGTCAAGCTCACAACTATGAATTCAGGGTCCTGGTGTATGGGTACATTTTCTGCTACCCCACCACTGGATTCCACATCTTGAATGTTGAACTCAAGACACTCAAAAATGTTTCCTCAAACCATCATCACAGACTACCAATCATTATGTACAACTGACCTTCTCTAATACCACTCTCTCAAGATCCATCACAAAGGGTCCCATGTCATTAACACCCCAATCTCACCACTAATAGGTCAGAGACTATAGTCTAGTACATTGTAGGAATATCTCACAAAAGAAAGGAATTTTCTTATGTTCTTTTATACACACACCCAATCTCCAAGCCCAAAATGCTGAAATGTAATAACAATCGATAGAAAATGGATACATAAAATAATATAAAATCCTCAAAATTGGATAGTAGGATACAAAAATGTAATTAGAGAATGAATAAAATCCCACCAAAAGAAGGAATCTATAAAAGTAAATACACAATTTCTAGAAAATGGTCTATAGAAATACCTGTCAGAAGGTTTGGTGTAGGAAAGCTTTCTGGAGACGTATGGCAACACCTCGTCTGTCCAAACAATCTAAGAACCACATGGTCCTTGTACATCGAGAACTCCACCAAATCATTGATCATATTCACAATTCATGATACATGTGGGAAGGGTGCATACAGAGGTGAGTAAAAAAATACTCATTAGTAAACCCCAAAACCACAAAGTAATACCACTAATAAATACCTTAGGTACATCATAAAGAAATAAATGAAGTATACAATTAATTAATACATGGTTTATGGAAAATGAAACACATGAATTATAGTTATCTAACAAAGGTATATTCTATAAAAAAATTTAGGATCATGAGACAGATTCTATAGAACACCCAATATCGTTAAGACAAAGACTGTCGATAAAACATAGAGTGTCAATAACACAAGGATTTTCGATAACACAGGGAGTGTCGATAACTCTGGGAGTGTCGAAGATACATTGAGTATCGATGAAACATGGAGTGTATATAACAGACACGCAATCAATAAGTCATGAAACCCCCAATTCACATATTTATATAGTCACATAGACACAAAGTCATATTTTTCCATTTAATTACACTCGTAGCATGCTTGTACCGGGAGAACCAACTCCTCAAGACATTAGGTTTTATACCAAAATCCACCAAAACTCAGAAAAAGAATCTCAAATAGACATTCTTAGCACAAGGGTCCCAGCACCATATAAATCTCATCAAACAAACACACAGTTTGAATGTTATAGTTGTTTTTGTAAAAGGTATGACTTGTATCCAACCCGACCCGACCATGCTTGGCCTACCTGTCTTGGACCAATACAGTCCATCATTGACCACTAGGCCACTATAGAATCCTATTTTCCCCTAGTCCAAATCACCAAATGCATGCTGGTTTGGTGTGCTACATATGGTCAGACCTGACTTTGTGCCAAGCCAGTCAACACAATGTCTTGCCTCATTTTACGTGGTCGGTCCACCACCTACACATGCCCCATGGCCTCTCCATTGTAGGTTCATACTGAGAGGCTCTGAGACACATCCCATATCACCACCACGACCTCCTGCTGCCAACCCTAGCCACTGCCGACATCCATCACCATAGTGGGATACTCTGCGGTCCTACCTAGACTGCGACCTTGAAGTATGTTGTTGGCCGCCCTAACAGTGGCCAGTCTACCTTGTGCCAAGCCTAGAACCTGGCTACCCTTGCGGGAGGTCCACTATTTACCTTCATATATTCTAGATCTCGAATGGAGCCACTTCTCTAGGAACCCACTTAACCCACTTCTTCAGGTGATTCATGTCGTGCCTTTTTCGTCTCACCATCATGATATTTTTCTGGTTTCAGATCGTTGTTCTCATATTTTTACATCATATATCGAAAGAGAAACATTCATTCATATTTTTGCGATCAATTAGGAGCACATAATGATTTTGGTAAATATATGAATGCAAAAGAAGGAAAAAATAATGGATCTTATCCTTGATCATTTCAGCCATGATCAGTTCATGTTAGAAGGATCACAAAGAAAAAATCAATAAAATGATATAATCCACATTCAAAACCCCCCAATATATTATATATCCTACCAGAATGAAGGAACTGTGGATCAAACTATTCATGGGTTGGTCTGTTTTCATCTTTTGAATCTATGAGGGGAAAGGAAATCAAAAAAAGTTGAAACACCATAATTGTAGTTTGGATAAATTTTTGATAAATGGATATGGTGCATCATTGAATTTCATCGATCCTGCACTCTCTGATCCGTGTTTAGTTCTTGATTCTCCCATACATCAATGTTCGCTGAGAGAACCTAGTTCTCTTTGTCTTATAGAAACACCAAGGTTATGGTGATAACCTTGGAACCAAAGAAAAAATAAACATAATGAAAAATAGTTTGTACAAGAGAATAAAATATTTTTTTTAATATTTTATTGATGTTTACTTACATAAACTAACATTCACTCTCAAGCCATTCCGGTTAGGATTAGGCCTAGTCTAAGTTAATGTTGTTGTTCTGAATGAAATGTTGACCCCATAATTTGGATTCAGGCATCCGTTTAGTTTTTATTAAGGCACAAAGAAAAACCACCAATGTGCTTTATTAAAACATTAAATAATGTCATCAACATGTCTCAGACACACCGGGCCCCAAAATCTCACTATGACTGAGTTCCACATCTCTGAATTTTTTAATTAATTAATTAAAAAATTGAGACACTATGAGTCATTAAATTTAAATAAAATTGATATTTCAGAATCATTAAAAAATTATTTATTTTAAATTATTAATTATTTCAACCATTAAGAAAATACGTGAATATTAACAATGTAAAAAATAAAAAACGTCGCCTTATAGCGGTGGTAGCCAGTGGAATTTACAAGCGATGTTGTTTTGTTAGTATATTTAATGGAAACAAATAACTCATGTTTGTACCAATAATATAAATAATACTTAAGTAAAATAATGATAATGATTTTATCATGTTACTATGCTCATAAAATATGATAATGAGTATGATAAATGAGATAAACATATGTTGGGAATATTTCAAATGTTGGAGACATGATCATTATGTGGAAGTTCCCTTGATATTTCAGTGGTTATGCTGAAAATGATTGACTATGGGATTATGGTTTTTTGGATAGGATTCTAAGGAGTGTAAACTTGACTATTTTAAAGGATGAAATCAATGATTAGGTGCATCTCTGATGAGTAAAATGAGATTCCATTTACAAGAATATAAAAGGTAGACTTTTGTAAATACTCAACATTTTTAAAATATGTAATGAAAAGATTACAAGGTAATTGAATCAAAAGTGTAATATAAGGGATTTGTGAAATTATAATTTCTAATATACTCTGATACATTCATTTTGATACATGTTAGTTGTGATTTAAGACTTTTCTTTTTTTTACTATTAACATTTTCCCAAAATTAAATTTTTCCATGGTAATTAATTTTCAGGATTAATAATTCACATTAGTAGAATATAATTACTATTACAACATTTTATCTACCTATTACCACATAATTTTAAATTTGAAATTATTTTTGAGACATAAAATTTATAATGGTGAGAGATTTAAAATTTAAAATAAACACGCATAATCAGAAAATAATAGTCCATAGATATATAATGTTATAACCATTAATTTTTTATACAAGATAGAATTATCATGGATAATTATTTTAATGAAATAAATTAATTTTTAGTATAAAAATAACAAAAGATTAATTTTGGGAAATCCAAAACCAAATTTCACCATAAAAATATTGAGTTATTGGAAAATACTAAAAATAATTTTTTATTAATATAACATTTTGATTTGGTTTTATAAAATATTTTCTATAGAATTATAAGATCAATGAATATTTTAAAATTTATAATTTATTTTCATAAATGAATATTTTATTACATAAATTTTTTATTAATTTTCATATTATGATTTTACATAATAAAAATATAATAAGAATTATAAATTTAACAGAACCATATTTTTCAAATAAAAACCACGCTTTTTAGAAAAAAAATGTTATACTATTAAAATATTGATATGAGTAATTTAAAAATAATTATATTTTATAAAAACTATATTTTAATTTTTCTAAGAGGTGATTTATTAAAAATAAATAATAAAATGAAAATGGTTGTTATTGAAAATGACCCTTATTCAAAATTATATCCAATTAATTGTTTACCTTTTTAATAGTTAATGTCGTACTATCATATTAATTATTATAAATTTATATAAAATTTTCTATTTTTATTTTCTATTTTTCTTACATTGGGTGTTTCATGTTCCATATGTTATATAATAAAGTATTCATTTTATGGGATCCAAAATATTGGGTCATTACCTCGCCCCCCAAATATGTGTCCTTGGAATTTTAATTATCAATTAATTTAAATGGTAGTTTTTAGTATCTGTAATATTTTTAATACTTTATAATTTATTTAAAAACTTTTAGAATCCTCTCAAATTTTGTTGAGGATATGAAACTCATTTATTATTCATTAGAGGAATGTAAAAAAATTAAATTTCATTCAAACCATTTGAGGTAAAAAAAAAATCAATGATTTTATTTGATAAATCCTATAATAGAATATATTCCACAAGAGGGATTACATTCAATTTTTAATAATATATGATCATTGATAATTTGTTATATGAAATTTGAGTTTCTGATTCTAAAAATTGTTTTGTAATTTGTATAGATACAGTATTATATTTCCTTAAGTAGAATTATATCCTCCTAAAGAAACAATTGGTAATATAAACATGATTAATATTACCATAAACATCGTAGAATGATAAAATAAGAATATGATATAATATAAAATCATTTGGGTGTAGATTACATGCTCACAAAAAAAACATAATAAGCCTACTAGAATAGCTATATCTAGATTCCTAATAGATACCAAAAAATAGACATAGGAGGTTGAGTGTACCTTTAACACTTCAACTTCACCACAAACTCCCTTTTGTAGGGGTAGCATAAGATATTCTATATTTCACTTACATTAGAGGATACTATGTTTTTTTATCATTGTTAGTCTCATGTTCTTTTAGTTTAATCTATATCATGCATATCCCAACATATATCATCCATCACTTATGTTATATCATTGTATTTTCAACCATGGTTTCATTGAGTTTTGTTCTCTTATATATCTTATCAAAATCCTCAAAATAGTTATCCAAAATTATGATGAACACTCTGAGAAATATTATATACCAACAAACCCATAAAATCTATCCAACCAAAATCCATCATATCTTTTATCTATGAAATAACATAACAATTTATATGTACCTAATATTTTGAATCCCTAAATATTATTTTATGTTATCCATATTCACATTACATTTGGGTATCTGACCTGAAAATATTAAAATTCCTTCTAATTGTTCATAAATAGATTTTGATTTACCAAATCATATCCCTAAGGAGTGACAAAGTGGGTGTGCAGTAATTAACCATTCCCTATGAACCATAATGATGATGGAGATAAACTAGACCAACTGTTTTTGTGGCAATAACACCAGGTTGAATATATTATAGAACCAAATATACATGTTGTAATTATACATGGATGGATTGTTAGTAAAACCACATATTGAAGATATTACCAATATTTTGGTATATCATACTATAGGTTGAAGCATCCCTTGGAATTCTATATAATTGTTTTAAAACTAACAACAAAGGAATCTTATTAAATATATACAATAAATAGACCATTATTCTTATACCAAATAAATTGAACAAAGAAAAAAATACATATATAACACATTGAAACCTGGATTTATTAAGTAAAAATCACAAACTATTGCACAACTCGATGATAGATATGTTTATTTTTATAGAGATTAGAAAGATAAACATCTTATTTTACCTCACTAATAAATATTTCTCTATATTTGTGATCCTCTATAAGCTTTCCATGATGTCCCACATTAAATAATCATATTTATAACTAGGGTATTAGGAACATATTAAAGGGTGATGTAAAATAATTATTATGGGGGAAAATCCACAAAGATATAAATTATAAACATGGATGGGTAATTAAATGCATGTTTTCATTTTTTTTAAAAATTATTAACATATTATAAATGCATCACAACCATTAGAATATGAAAACTTATAGAAACATATATATATATATATATATCATTTTTTGGTGTAGGGATAATACTAAAGTTTTATAAAGTTATTTGGATAAAACATCCAATTTGCATTTTTTGATTGAGGATAAATTCGCATATGTACACTTTATCTGCAGATAAATTCTCTATTATACCATTTTTCATGGGAAAAATCCTCACATTCACATCATTCCATTGGGAAAAATATTCCTCTATACTTCAATGGCATGGGTTACATCCTCCCATGTACCTTTTGGTCTGAGATAAATCCAAATTTCTACCCTATTGATATCATGAGTAATAAAAAATCAATTCATTAGAGGTAGATATAGGACCCAATTCATCATAATACATATATAATTTTACATTAAAAAACAATTATAATAAAAAATTAATTAACCCATCAGATAATAATGTGTTTACTAAACATCTAAATGGAAAGCATTCACTTTTAATTTTGAACCCATAAATTAGAATAGTTTTCATATGACATGAAAATGATATAAAATAATATCCTGAGATAAATCATTTTAAACTGAAAACATGATCTCCCAAAATGATCACATATCATGAACAGATGATATCATAGGATGTAAAAACTAACATTTTCCAAAATTAATCATATAATTCTAACATTTATATGTTATGAGAAACAAAACATCATAAAATATAATACATGGTGTGTAAATTGATTTTAAATTATGAATGTTTTCAAAATACATCTCAAAACACTTAAGTGTACATTACCATCATGTTTGTTATCGAAGGGAACGGAAATACATTAAAAACTATTAATATAAAGAGTACCAAATAAAAGATCCTATGAAATTTATAAATGATTCATAAAAACTGATTGAAAAAACATTGATACATTTTTAATTTTTAAATAATAAATAATAACTGATTTATTAATATGACGTAATTTTTTCACTACCAACGAGCCCGTACCCGAGTGGTAAGGCCTTCTTCTTGGCATCCAAAAGACCCGGGTTCAAAATTGTTTGTAGGTGAATTTTCATGGTACTGTATTAGTACTGTAGCAGTTGTTGTTTGGTACTGTAGCAGCCGGAAGTATTCACCCGATTTGGGCCTTCGGGCCACAGGTTTGGGCCTTCGGGTCTCCATGGCCTTCGGGTCATCAAAGGCCTTCGGGCCTCATGGCCTTCATGTCACGTAGACTATGGTGTAGCCCAGTTCACATAGAACAGGCCCCATAAGAGGATCAGAGCAACATGAGTAGCAGCCACCAGATGTAGAGCTAACCGGATTGGAAGAATGAGAGGGTATGGAAGCCGCCATCGGAACCAGGCACCGTGCAGCTTTGTACGTTGTAATACTTGAAAATTAGCAATGCAATGTGGGGAGATAAGGCGATCAATGAAGCTAGTGGCTGGGGAGGGGCAGTTCTAGTGGGCCGAGCCTACGGGTCATGTAATGGGCATGGTATGCCTCTAGGCCTTCAGGTCATGTAATGCGGGTCATGTTGGGCCTTGTGCCTTGGGCCTACGGGTCATGTACAGGTTCCCCAACAACCCTTAAAAGGGGGATTATCTATAATAAAATACAATGAATGCCTTCAAGCCATTTGGAGTGATGTAATTTTTTCATGAAATTGAACTGAAAATAAACAAAAAAATTTCATTAAAAATCAATAATAATTGAATGCTGAAAAGGTCTAATTTTATATCAATAGAGGATTGAAAAATACATTAAAAACATTTATTGGTGAAATTGATATTTAATTATGATACCTATAAAACTACATAATTGTAATCAAAAGATAATTTGGAGTGGTTGATAAAACAACATTTTAGAATGGATGGAAATATTTTTCAATTTTTTTGAAATAACCCAGTTGAAAACCCGCATCATTTAAATATAAATAAATTTTCCATCTGAAAAATTGTCATTAATTATTATAATCATATAAAACATCATATTAGATTTCCAAATAATGGGAATATTGCGGGGTCGGAAATATATTTTTTGAAGAAAATATCCATTGGAAATAATGAGAGTTATTCCTACAAACGATACACTTTTATTATAAAAATTATTTTATTATAAGATATATATTTGAATGATGAAGTAATTTCCCTACGAATAAATATAAATACCAAATATCATAGTACAAATTTTAAGAACTTATAAATCAAAAAAGTTATATTTTAATGAATTTATATTTCCTAAAAGATATAATTTTGTCAAGATAACTTCTTAAAATAATTGTATGATTTATATAAGAAGCCCAACGAGTTCAATGAAATTAAATAGAAAATTAAATATCCCAAAATTTAAGAGTATAAGGATACAAAATTACAATAGTTAATTATTGACATTGTTGAAATGGAAAAAAGGTGTATGGAATAAGAAAGTGTCAAGGGGTCCAAATTTGTGACAAAGAATCCATTACGACAAGGGTAAAAATTCAATCCCTGCACTATGAAATGGATATCATAAATGAAAATTAAAATTAATTTAATATGTAAATATTAATTGAATTTAGGTCATTTTATGAAGTATAAAATCCAATAAAATAAGAATTGGTTCATAAATATGAAATATATCACAATGAAAAGAAATTTTGATGAAGCCCATACCCTGTTATATATTCGTTCGACATAGGATCTTATCATCTTGAAAAAAAGAAACATTATATTCCATAAATTGCAAACTGAATTATATTTATATATTAAATTTAATATGAAACATGTATTATAATATTATTTAATTTATTATATAGTTACTCTTTGTGTTTCTGTGAAAATTGAAGCCCAGTTTGCTTATTTTTTTATTCCTAGAAGAAAACTATAAATTTAATAAAAAGATAAATTCATAATATAATACTTATATATAAATATAATTTTCATAATTTTAGGAATATATTATAATAATATTATTTTTCATTTTTCCATAGTCATCCATTATTAGATTTTTAATCAATATTCATGTAGGTGGTTAAATCGACCAAAACGTGAACATGTAGTAACTCAAATGGAATTTGTTGTTAATGATATTTTTATTTTAATATATTTTAATTATAAAATATGAAAAATGATTTTTTTTTTTATATATTCATCATTATAAAATAGATTTAAATATTCTTATAAAATTTAAGAAAATATATATGAAAAATAAAAACCATTTCCTTTTGGAAGAGGGAGTCCCCATATAACCCTATTTAGCATTCACTTTTCATGACACTAGAGACATGTGAAGTTTGATATTAAATTATCATTATAAAATAATAAATAATATATATTTATATCATATCATATTTATTCATCAATACCACAAATAATTCCATCCATGAGGGGATATAATGACCATATACATGGAAACGATTCATGGAGGTGGTTGTGTGTGCATCATACAAAAGATTTTCTTTTTTCTATGTGGATGAAAATGAATAAAAAATGGTTGTAACATTAATATAACAACAAATAATTATAATAATTATTCTATATTTATAATATATATATGTTTATTATATATTTTTTCACTAATATTATAAGAAAAACAAAATAATTAATTAATAATTACATTAAAGACATCATCATTCCAGGGAAGTACCCTTGAAAACAAAGTTATTATTCAAACTATTATTATGAATGGTATTATTTTTATGGTATGGGGTTCCAAGTATTGTAAAAATATGAGTGTAATAGATTAAGTTAGAGGTTATTGTAATATATTAAGGGTTGATATAGTACCATTTTATAAGAGTAGAAAAGTGTAACATTTGGTAAAACCCATATTTTTCATTGATTTCATGACACTATTCAAGGATTTGTGGATTAAAAGATGAAGAGAGGGTGATTTTGGAAAACATAATGTCTAAATACCTCTCATCTATTACTTTTTAGACATGTCATGAGCAATTTATTTCAATTCCTTAAAATTAATCATTTTACCAAAATATTTTTTTAAGATATTAATTAATTTTTATGTATTTTAATTAAAAATAATTCAAAAAATTTTTATTGGATCATTTTAAATATTTTTAAAATTATAAATTAAAATTTCAAAATTATTTTAGCACATAAAATGTTAATTGTATGAAAATTTATTCTTAAAATATATACACATAATCAAATAAAAATTATTTTCTTAAATGATATTTCAAAATTTTCTTCGATACTCTTCTTAAAAAAATTATTAAATATATTACTTAAATATAAAATGTATGTTGGTTTTACAAAATGATAAAACAATATTTCTCTATCTAAGAACCTAACTAGAGTAAAAGACCAAAATATAGTTTTTCATTAATTTAACATTTTAATTTAGTTTTAAAAAATATTATAAATATCATTATGGGAATCAGGAATATATTTGAAAAGAATAATTTTATTCTTTAAAAAATATTATATTACATGAATGGTTTTTTAATTTTCAATAATAATCATATAAACTATTAATTTCATAAAATTCTAATTTTCTCAAAAAAATTATGAATTTTTAAATAAAAAATAACTCTTAGGAAAAACAAAAATATTTATACTAAGTAAATTTTGAGGTGAGGAATTGAAAAATAAATTTTATTTTATAGAAATTAAATTCATTAAATATTAAATATATTTTTTTGTAATGTAAATAATAAAAATAAAATGACATTTTTTTAAAATATATTTTTAAATATTGACACCTTTTATTTATTTTCTATATGAATATTAAATGGTATATCATCTTTGACATTATTATCGATTAATTGATTATTTTTTATATATTTATTTTGATTTGTTTTTGTTTGATATAATATGTGACATAAGTAATGCAATTTTTTTTTGGTTTGTAATGGATCTAAAATCTAAGGTCGTTACATTAAAACACACCAAAAAATTACATTCAAAATAATGACCTCAACTAGTGCTACAGAATAACTTCCAATTTATCATTAGCCCATAATCATGATCTCTAGAGGATCATACTCTAGATAGAATAATATATTTATAATATAAATTTCAATTATGATGGAAAATTTGATTTGGAATTGTTATTGTATATATCTAAAACATTAATATGAATGAATTTAGATATTAAAATGAAGGGAATATTAAAGGGGTAATATAATCATTTGAAGGGTAGAGTGAGTATTAGAATATGAAAATTGGGAATCATATAATTAGAATAGTAACATCCCAATATTGTCCATTTTTAGAGTAATGTAAGAGTTATGAAAATATGAATCTAATAACATGTTTAAAATTCCTAACATCATAGTAAATATTTATCAATAATTTATATTCGTTATTCAATAAAAATATAACTATATAGTGAGGAATTAAAAAAGAGTATTATATTTTTAGTGGCAAGATTTTGATATTAAAATAATCTATAATATTTATTAATATATTAAATAACATTTATATTGGAAAATATTATATATAAAATTGATTTTAATTTATAATCATTATAGAAAAACTAGGTTATGGTAATTTTTATAGTTGTTTGAGGTCACTGATTCTTGGGGTCTATAATAAAATGAAATAAATTTATATGTTTAAAATTATAACTTCATTATTTTGTAAATATAATTTAATACAGAATATATTATAACCAAAACCATTGACAATGGTTATTTGCTTATATCAATTTAATTATTATTTATTAATTGACTTTTGTAAGTAATGTTTTTGAACACAATAACCATTTGGCTATCAAAAGAATATCAGATGTCTTTTCGAAATGAGACATAGGGATGTAAGTATTTTGTAATCCTTATCAATACTCCAAAACAATTATGTATCTATAAAGACTATTCTCACTCTATGGGGAGATACATAGAATGGTATGTTTCCTTCTTCTTCATTATTGATTGGGTATCCAACCATTCCATTCCTTGACAGATTCTTATTAATACCCTTATATGATGAAATTATGCTTACCCACTACACAATTAAAATGGACCAATTAATTTGAATTGAAAATCCCATATAACTCTACACCATTTATTGATATTTAGTTAGATATTCAATTAATTCAATTATCAAGGGAAACATTATAAAATTTTAAAAATGTTATTATATATGAACAAATGATGATTTCTATTACATGTGTATATAATTGGTTTCTTTTTCCTCATTAATATTTTTGTCAAAATTATTTTTTCATACTATCAATACATTTGAAATATCATGTGATTTTTGTGTATCAGAATTATATGTCATATTGATACATATATAGGTCTAATGAGACAATATAATTGGTTCCTTCTTCATCTTTATTTTTTATTTTATTTCGCTTTTATATATAATGAATGTCACAGGAAAATGATTTCATAATTATGATATCATTATTGATCCCAAAATAAAATTAGAAGGTGTCAAGGATTATGTAACCCTTCTCAATTTCTGTGTGTCATTTTTTTGAAGGATCTATGATAATCTTCCTTGTATCAGTACAACTTTATTGGATGTCTCCAAAGAGTTGTGTCTAGTATAATGCATTCCTTGTGTATCAATTCATATATAATTGTTGTTTGTTGTTTGTATTAAATATTCTACGAATATATTTTTTTCATCTGTAATTTATTTGATTATATATTTCTAGCAAGTTATTTATCCCAAAATTTCTCCATTTTAAATTAAATGGTTCACTACCACTTAGATGTATTTTGATATTAACCCTTTATTTTTTTCATTACCCCCAAGAAAACAAAATGTGTATAATGATTGGCTTAAAGATATGGATGGAGGAATAATATATAATTTTTGAATTTTTGGATTTTAATTCAAGTTATTTAATGTAATGTTATTATCCTTATTGTATAGATTATCCTTATACAATAATGTTTATGGCTGATGTGTGATGTGATCTCTGGAATTAGATTTCAATGAAACAAAATAAAAAATGTGTCTAGTTTTTAAGATTTTAGAAAATACACACACAATTGTGTTTATTCATTGATTACCATACATCGTTATATATTTTGTTTAGTGAACTAAAAAAATCATAAATTATATCCATTAATAGGTGATTTAAAAATTATAATTTAAAAATCATGCTTTTAATTTATCAGAAGAAACATATTACGATGTTTTTTATATCCCATCTTAGTAGTGGAATCAAATTTATTAATCTTATTTATCCAAAAGGTGAAAATTTGACAGATAAATTTCATGAAAATAAACAATCTAGATTGTATTATCTATAATACCAGTGAACCAATTATCTATATCTAAAATTTTTAGTCTTTTCGTTATATTTAATACTCATTAAAAAATATGATTCATATATATATATAATAACTCTAATTATTATCCATTATAAAATAAACCATTATTTTTTACTCAAGATAATGAAACAACATTTCAATTTATGAATAAAATACAATGTTGTTCCAATAATTACAGTATTATTATACTATGAAAATGTGGATCATAAATGTTAACATATAACGTGAATAATCATTCACCGTTGATAACATATCAATTATATTATTTACTGAATATTTTTCATGTTTTTTACTTTCGTGTATATTAACATATATGTGTTATGTACACAATGTATAAAATATATTTTTCATGTTTTTTACTTTCGTGTATATCAAAATTTGAAACCATTTCATTTAAGTATATTCCCTACCTTAAAATACAAAATATAGTTCATGATAATAATGCCTAGCCAGTATCAAAGTATCATTAAGAGGGGGGAGGGGGTTAATATGTGAATATCTTTTAATTTATGTTTCATTTATTTTGAATCAATGTTTCCATCATAATAATTTATAATAACTTTTATGAAATATAAAACATTCATACATCCAAAAGAAAAATATATTTATAAGTTTAACTACTCATAAATAGTAGATGCGATCTTAGAATGGTATTGAAACTATTCAATACAACATAATACAATGGAAAACAATTCTTTTCATGGATGCAATTAGAAAGATATACCCTTATAATTGTGTCCCACTATAATCAATAAAATGGTGCATGTGTTTATTATAGCATCAATAAAGTAATTAAAGTTCTTTTTTCATGTAATGTATCTTTCTCCAGTTGATTCAAATATGTTAATATTATACCTTATCAAAATTCAAAAAATATCCTTTAAAACAGAATTATTCACATTCCAACCTAGAAGTAGGTAGAAACAACATTTTGATAATTTCCTAAAAAAATAAATCTGGTGGCTTATTATGATTCCTCTATCTATTTTCACAACTGAGAAGCATATAAGAAAAAAATTCCATATAAATAATTCTAAACTACTTCTTCTATGAATGAATATGCAGTATGATGACTTTCTCTGCTCTGTTAATGATGGCCCTTATTCTGTCTTTTTTATTATCAATATAGAAACATCATCATGAAATATCTCTTTAGAAATATCTCTAGTGCCAAAATTTCTACACTTCTCATACATCCTTCCCATGTGAACAGTACTCCCATGATAGTATAAAGAAAATATTACATTCTACTATTTATAGGTGCACTAACAGTAGTTTGGGAAGGAAAATTCTTTATCTTTCCTTATAATCTATATTTATAAAATGTTTAATTTCATTTAATTTTGAATTTATATTTGACTCTTTCCTTTCATCATAATTTTTTCTTGAACCATCTCAAATCTTCTCACATATTCATGAATCTGCAAACTTTATAAGCATTCTTCATTCTGATAATAATATTTATTCAAATATACTTTTTCATTATGATGGAATCATATGTATGACTGATGACTGATCATTATGAAGCTCCAGAAAAAATAAAAAAATAAACACATCTGATGCTCTCTAAAAAATGAAAGGAAAAAGAAATTAAAATCAATATTCCTTAAATGTTGTTTAAAATTAGTTACAATTCTGTTAATTATCCATAAACATCATCACAACATCTAAATATATCATTAAACAATCAAAATGGCTTCAAAAAAACATTAAAACACCCTTGAAAAACACTTCCTAAAAAATATTCAAAAATTTATTATTTTCCTCAAATTGATGATCCTACATCTTATCATTGTTATTTTATGGATAACCATTAGGTTTTAAATTATATCTTATTTTAATGTGATTATGGTGTATTAATTTCTGTGATGAAAAATGGATCGTATGAGATAACCATTGAGTTTAAAACATACCTTATTGTCTAATATATTAGGTATATTATAAATTATGTTTATAACATTTATTGGAATGTTTTATTTATTTTACAATGATATTTTTATAAAATGGACAAACATCACTCCAATGAAATCCCATCACCTTGAGATATTCCACAAGGTTTAAACCCACAATATATGAGAGAAAAGGGTGAATCACCTAACACTATCATACATGAAGTCCGGGTGAGTATGGAATGGTTTAGCTACTTAAATGGAATTTAAAATATATATTAATTTTACATTGATAATATATTTGTTATGTTGTAGATTACAATGGCATTGAATGTTATTTTGGTGATTATGTTATTAATGTTATCTAAGAATATGTCATTATTTTGAGAACCCTATAAGATTATGTTAAAAAAATTATATGTAATTTTAGTTTGGAATCAAATGAGGAATTTTATTTTGGAAGAACATAATTTTTTTGGATTTATGTTGATTCATTTATTTTATGGAAATTGATGGTGTATCTTGGAGATTATATGTTATGGAAATGTATATTTTTCTATGATACTTTAATAGCGATGGAAATTATTTGTTTATAAATTTCAAAATTAATCCTGTGAAACTAGTTGATCAAAACAATGTTATTTTATAAGATTTAATACTAGTCTTGAATATTTTTTTGGAATTTTATTGATGGTTATTTTTTGAATGATTTATGTTGAAATTTTGTTATTACTTTTAAATTTTCATGATTATAGTTGTTTTATTAATTTGAATTTTATTTATTTTGAATAATTATCTAATATTTACCTAACCATTTGGTTTTGGTTAATTACTAATTATAGGAGTATTATAATTTAATAATTTTCTAGATTTTTTATATGTATATGTTGATTCTTTTACATTAGGCATGAAAACTTCTTCTTGAATACTCAAAATTTTTAATAAATTGACTTTGTGGAGGAAAATTATTAACGGATGAAACTAAAATATGAATGTTAGTAAAATTTGTTATATTAATTTTCAAAATAGTAAATTTATTCATCAACATTATGAAAATGGATCTGAAAACATATATTATATGTCTAAATTTCTTACCAAAACATCAATAGATTAGTATCCTAAAATTGATTTATGATTTTATGATTGTTAAATTTTTCATGAACATGTTGCAACATCCCTCCCCTTATCATTGGATAGAGAGAGAAATGAGGCATTACTATGCATTAAGAAAAATCCCCAAGGTGTCAAATGCTTACAGTAAATGCTGAAGGGATTCATTAAATAGGTTATAGTCAATTTTACCCTAAAAATACCTAGATAATGGGAACAATATGCAAGTAAACAATAGAAGACTACAAGACCAACTATACTAAAAGGCTACAAACAACAACTCCATGTTCTATATTCATTCCATGCTCTATCTCCACAAAATTTCCTACGTATTGTGATCTTGTCTTAAATGTGTGTGATACATTAACATTTCCCATGTTCCAATATATGACATCTTCAAAATCACCATGGATCCATAGTTGTGGTATATACTGAAACTGAGTAGGAATTCAATATTGACTTCCCTACTCTTTCCACTAGTATACAAGACTTATAAATATTTACAATTTTTTTAATAATAGAATTTCATAATTAGTTAATAGATAATTATTAAAAAGACCTATACCAACCATTTTTTCATCTAAATACAATTTTAAATGTTACTAAACAAAAAATTATTTAAAATATTTCACATATTACACATGGAATAACCATTATATTCTACATAATCACGCCACTGACCATGCATGTTTTGCTATAATAGTTCTATAATCATGATTATTTTATCATCAATCAACCAATTTATCACAAGGTAATTATATCATGTGTTCCATTACACCTTTGTCACCAAGTATAAGGTCATATTTTAACCAAGACTCATAAATGTAATATGAACACACACACACCATGTATGCCAAAAAAAATTCAATACCAATATTCCAAAACCATTTCAATTAAATAATATTTCTAATTGAAAACTCATTTTACATCAAGACATTTAAAAATTCCAGAAATTCAATATTTTAAAACTAACATCTAAAAATCATGAAACAATATCACTTTGTGCAATTAATCTCCACAATTCCACAATTTCCAAAAACACTATAAATTTTAACTAAAGAGTATTTATATTATTCATTGTACCTTAATATCAACATAAATTTTTTATAAATGAAATAAATTTCAATATATTAAAATAAATTCTAGAAAGATGAGTGAAGTCTGAATCCACCTACCTCAAGTGTTCTATCGATAACGATAAACGACATGAAAACATTACAGAAAAAGCTGAACCTCCATAGACCCGCATAGAAATCTTCCTCTATCATGAACCAAGAAAAATATAATCACATTTGGCATCCAAAACCATAGATATACTCACATAGATAGTAGATCTAAAACTGGGGGAAATAGCATAGTAGATCAAATAACAGCACCAAGAATAATCAATAATGATGACTTCATGTGAAAAGTACACTTCAACACACAATGGAAAGGCTCTTGATTGATTCCAATACACATGGGATATATTCTCTAATCTTTGAGACCCCAAAATCCAGAGTTAGGGATGTTTATTGGGAATAAAGTTTGGGTTATAGTGTAAAATGAGTGAGATTCAATTTTTAAGGATATAACATATCCCCACACATGGATTAGTCACATGGTTAGATAAATTGTGCACTAATAGTGATATTTTTTATATCATAAGAAAGACCTATCACAATTGGTGCCCATGGATTCCAAACCATGTGAAAACTATAAAACTATCTATGTTCTATATTATCACCACAATAGACAATTTCTCTTTGGCTTCCACGGAGTTTGGAAAAACTGTTCTCAACCTGTGCACCACTCCTTTTACATCCGACCCACTTTTCATAGTTACCTGCAAGTGTTCCATGGTTTCCACAAACCATGAACTACCAGCGCACCTATATAAAATCACCAAAAACACTTTTAATATTCCTCAAACTCATCAAATCTTCACCCACCACCTCATATACATAAAAATTATAAAGAAAATGTTACATGCACAAAATCGGGGAGGATACCCATGTTTAATATCTATCTATATCAACCACTGGATTTTAGATATATATTCTATATCCATTTTTTCAAATCCCAATAATTTATTCCTACATGGAAACCTATTATTTTTTATTTGATATGATCTTCTTACATCCTATCATTCTTTTTTATGTTAATGTTTTATTGACCCCTATTAAGAAATGGCACTTTAAAAAAAAATTGTGATGTCAACCCTAGGTTACCCATACTAAGATGATATTTCAAGGGCATAATTTCTTAAATTTATTTAAATGATATAATATCCTGATATTTTATATGGGATGACTGTGTTCGATCGTGTACAAGATACACAACACCGAGCTGAAATGAAGAAAAAAATTATTATTTAAATGTGAATTTTATAATATTTTCATTAAATTTGATGGAATGTGTACTATAAACTAATTTATGAAATATACAATGTTCATAATCATTGATAATTTATTAATTAATTCTTTTAAAATAAAACATTATTGTTTATAATTTCATTTTAGTCATATAAAATATGTTATCTCACAAAAAATTAATTTATATTTATTGGTGAATTATAAATTAATTTTTTGAATATTAAAAAAATATATATGAATAAATTAACTATGATTCATAAATATGAATTTTATGCTTATGTATGGATGAAGTTTATTTATTTTTTTGAAAACATTGTTTTTTTTAAATAGTGGGAGAATGTTTTTTATAAAATTGATAAATTAAAAAAGATAACCTAATGATTTCAATTTTATCTCAATGTACACTAATTACTATAAATTTATTTATAATATAATATATTTTATTTTTAAATTCCTTATATGAAATGTTAATATATGTTCTTTTTTTGTTTTACAATCAACTTTGTCAAGAAGACTATTTTTCTATGTGTTTCACTTGAATTAATTTAAATTAAATTCTTCCACTTTTATATTTTAAATGTTTTAAAATTTATTTCATATTTGGAATTAGTTTTCCCAAATTTATTAATTATTACCCTTTATTTTTTTGCTAATCTGAATCATAATTTTGTAATATTTTTTTCCGAGGTAATGGTTAAATAATTTAATTAATATAAAAAATAAAATTATTATGTTTATAAATTTACTATAAAAGATTAATCAATTGTATTGAATGAGTCCATTTCGTCCATAATCATATTAAATTAATTTATTTTAATTTTAAATAACATTTTAACTGGCTTATGAATAGAAAATATTTTATATCATAGTGTCAAACATGTAACACACTTTTTTATTACAATAATATCTTTAACATAGTGGTTATATAGAGGATATGTTTGTCCATAAATAGTATTAAGTAATTTTAAATTTTTATGTTCCTTATGTTGATTTATTATAAATTTTTAGTGAAAATATATTTACCGTATATTCTTACCAACACTGACATAATAATTATTCGATTAAGAAAAATATCGAATAAATATAATTAAAAATATTTAAATTAACTTAATATGACATAAATAATTTTATCCAATATTTTTATAAAATACCATGAAATATTATGGATATAAAATTTTTATCTATAAATAAGTCTTATGTTGATATTATTACTGTCAAAGTCATCATTATTTTTGAAATTTGACATTACTGATATTTACAAGTAATTTTTTTATTATTAAATCATATAAAATTGTTATAATTTATATATTCGACCAATAGATTAATATAAATTTATAATATCAACCATGATCCCATTATGGTAAATTTATATTTATAGTAATTATATTCACCCTCAAAGTGTAAAAATCTTTATCGACACGGTAAGATTTAACGAGTTTAATGAATAGTTGAATCATCATGATAAGGATACAAATTTGATCTAATCATATCAATATATTATTTAATGATATTATATATACATATACTCACAATATATTAGAAATAAATTAGTTTGGATACATTTTTTACTTGAATATAATTTTTTTATTTAATTAATATTTTTAGAAACTCTAAGATTGGACCTCCCCTCTCTTAAAAATGTGGACGTATTATGGTCAATAAATGAAACATAAAAGAAAATTTGGTTCATATAATACCTTCCAAAAAACCCATCCCAGAGTCCCTAAAATAATTATTTTGGACTATTTTTTTAATAATACAAACATCATTAGCATTAATGTATTAAGTAATGGAAATTGTCTCAAAAACAGGTAAAATTTTTATCCAAGTTTTTTATTTTATTTCATATCCCACCTATTTCGAATCATATTAAAACATAATAAAATAATATAATAATGTTTCTAAATATAATGATCATTTTTATTTTAACAATTTATCATATATCCATCTCCTTCCTCTATCAAATTGGAATGAAATTCATAGTTCTTTTATATGGAAGAATATTACCTTTCGAACTTATGTATTTCAATTTCTATCCCCATATATCATGGGTGGACATGTTATGACCCATCCCCCGGGGCCCGTGTCATGACTACCCCAAGCCCGTATTCCATAGTCTAGGGGCTGACGACTATCACCAAAGGCGCAAATCCCTAAGCTGTGAAGGAATTGCTTTTATAAATTGTAATCACACCTAATAAGAGTATAAAATAGATGCAATCACTTAGTAAAAACTGTATAAAAATATAGTGCTGAAAAGTAAAGTGGCCCGAAATATAAGGCCAACTATAAAGTACAAGAAAACTAAAAAACAAGTACAACTGAAGAAAGGTAAACAGTCGCTGGATCATCCATCGGGAAGTCCTACCTGAACGGTATGTACAGAAGGCCTCCATAACACTCCATGTCTGACCATCTCCTTCGAGTACCGTCGCGCCGTGTGGTCTACCTCTGGGTACCCTCCACACCAGTCCACTCAGCCTGGGTCAGCGCTGTCCGCCCTATGCATCGAACACAATGAGGTGTGGGTAAAGCCTGTGCATGGGTGAGTATAACAATACTAAGTAGGGACCCCGAGACCCTCATGGTCTCACAAATCAAATAAGGATAATTGAAAAGGAATAAAATCAATAGATAAACCCACCTATGTATATCCCGATTCAAATACCAAAGTTATCATGTAATCAATCTCAGTCATGTGGTAAACAGAAAATTTATCGACTCAGCTCAAACTAGGATTTTTATTATCGAAACCATGGCTGTTGGAGAATTCCTCCCCTGTCGAGTATTGTAGGCCTGCCGTGACACCATGGCACTTCCCACTAGCCTTGAACTGATGAGGAGGTACTCCTCCTATCGAGTACCGTGGGTCTACTACGTCACCAAGGTCATCCCCATCGTGGGTCTACCACATCACCAAGGTGCTCCCACTCGTAGCCTATTGAGTTACTCCTCTTATCGAGTGTCGTGGGACTGTTGTGATACCAAGGCTCTCCCAACTACGGGTCTTCCACGACACCATAGTGCTCCCCACTAGGCTAGTAGAATCACTCCGAGTCAAACAGTCAGCAGTCATCAGGTGTCGTGGAAGACCCGCATTGGGGAGCTCCTTGGTGTCGCGGCAGACACACCCTACTCGAAAGGAGGAGTACCTCAGCAGGATATGAGGGGGAGCACCTTACTGACAAGGATGACCCATGGTATGGAGCTCCTTGTTGACATAGAAGACCCACGATACTCGACAGGAGGAGATCCTCAACATTCCATGTTCTGTGGGAAGCGCCATGGTGTCATGGAAGGCCCACTGTACTTAACAGAGGACGAGTTCTCCAGTAGATGTGGTTTTAGTAATAAATATCTTGGTTTGAGTTGAGTTGATAAATTTTGTGTTTACCTCATGACTAAGTTTGATTACTTGATAACATATTTATATGTATGGGCATATACCTAAGTGGGTTTATCTATTGATTTCATTATTTTTTTATTTATCCTTGTTAGATTTGTGAGACCTTGAGGGTCTCGGGGTTCCTACATAGTATTGTTATACTCACCCCTACACGGGATTTTCACAAAACATGTTTTGTTAGTTGTAGAAATTGGATAGTGCTAACCTAGGATGAGTGGACAGGACTGTACGGTACCCGGAGGTGGACCACACAGTGTGATGATACTCGGCGGAGACGGTCCGACGTGGAGTGCTGTGGAGGCCTTGTGTACCTACCGTTCAGGTAGGAATTCTTGGTGGATTATCTAGTATCTTTTTACCTTTCTTCAGTTGTACTTTTTTTCAGTTACCTTCTACATTATAGTTGGGCTTGTATTTCCAGCCCCTTTACTTTTCAGCACTAGAGTTGTATACAGTTTTTACATAGTGTTTGCTTCTAGTTTGTACTCTGATTTTGTGTGTCTGAAATTTATAAAGGAAATTCATTCCTAACATAGGAATTTATTCCTTTGGTTCTAGTCTCCATCACCTAGCCTATGGAAGGGGGATTTGGGGTTGTCACGGAATGGGCCCTAGGGGACGGGTCGTGTCAAATTGGTATCAGAGGTGTCGGTTCTACTGCAGAACATAAGACTCTAATATTCTCTGTGAAGAAATAGTGTTATGGTTACTAAGTGTGGTTATCAGTTTAGGGACTCCAGGGATGGTGTGATGGCTGATGTATCCATACACCAGGACCCTGACTTCTGAGCTCCGACTCAGTGCACAAAAAAACTAATTACGTGTGTGTTTTAAAAAGTTTTCTTTAAGTCAGCTAAACCATGTAAGCTCACCAGGTATATGATTTTGACCTTGTCACATCTGTTTCTTTCGTGATGCCTCCCCATGGATGACTAGTGAGAGTTCGGAGAGTTGTATGCATGGATAGACCACCGAGCGATGAGGCCTCGGTGGAGGGCCCTTTTCCAGCCAAGGCACCAGCGGCATCACAACCCGTTAGGCCACCGATGACATCGGCCCTAGCAGCAGACGATGAACTCGGCATGAGCCCGTTTCACGAGTTCCAGCTCCATAATCCACCCAGGTTCAGGGAAAAGATGGACCCATAGGCAGCTGAGTATGGGCTGGAGACTATGGTGAGAGTCTTCCGACTAGTAGGTACACTAGAAAACTCCATGGTGATTCTTGCTGCCAGCCATCTACAGGTAGAAACGGTCAGATGTTGGATCATGATGCTCCAGGTTCATGACGAGATGACACTACTCTGGGAAGACTTCAAGAGCCTATTTCAGGCATAGTTTGTTATAGAAACCCTACATACAGTGAACATACATGACTTACTTCATCTACAGTAGGGCAACATGATGGTGGCACAGTACTCAGCGAGGTTTAATTACCTCTCTTGCTACTTCACAGATATGGTACATTACCCATTCTTCAGGGCCTGGACCTTGTAGAACGGACTCTGGAGAGAGATCATAGCTTTGGGGATCTCACTCAGCATCCCGATGCATGTAGGGGTGTTGGAGCGAGCCCTCTTAGTGGAGAGTTTCACTGTCGATCGATCCAGTAGGGAAACCAACCACTAGTCGATATACAGTGGATTCTTCTACAGATGGTAGTAGACAGATGTTGCAGAGGTCCAAGAGGACCTGACCAATGGTTGGATGACCGCATGACTCAGTATTGGTTGTATGGGGCACCTGGGGTATAGACATGCATGCCAAGAGCAGGCAGTGTTACTAATGTGGCGGGCATGGTTACATGGATAGTGACTGTCTGACCCACCATTCATATGATTAGCGGACTATCAAAGAACCGACTAGGAAGAGACAGAGATTTGATCGAGGCTATCCGTAGGGAGCAGATAGGCATGGTAGAGGAGCTAGTCAAGTAGCTTGTGGTGGGCGACGTTTCGAGGTGTTACCAACACCACCCCCAGGAGGTCCACCCTGACCGCAGGGAGGAGGTGGACAAGAGAGAGATCAGCTTCAGGCAGTCGAGGCTTATGATCATGGTACTCTAGAGATGATTCTAGATACAATCTATGTATACTCTACCTTAACTGCATTTCTTATAGACACGGGATCTAGTCACTCTTTCATTGCCACTGCCCTCAATCGGAGCTCTGAGATTCTGACAGATCCACTGACTCGATCTATATAGCTAGAGACTCTTATAAGAGTATAATTGATAATTACACACTAGTTTTAGAAGTGAGAGATTACTATAGGAGGAGAGAGCTTTGGCTAGGATCTCCTCATAGCGGTGTAGAGGCCTTACTACGTCATCATTGGTATAGACTGGCTATCTGCAGTCCATGCTCTGATTGATGGTATTAGGCACAAAGTGTGGTCTGTCCATACTGATTGGGCCAGGTTCATCTTCACCGGTGAGAAGGGAGCCTTTGCATCACATGACAGACTAACTAGAAGGAGGGTGCATCTGATCACTCATCAGTTGTCTTGCATTACCCTCGGAGTAGTAGACGTGGAGAGTCCGAGCTATCCTGTAGTGGTGGACCTATGTACGAATGTTTTCCATGATGATGTCTCAGGTCTACCTATTCATAGAGAGGTGTAATTTTACATTCACATGTACCCCGTGACGAAATCGATATCTACACCATCATATCAGATGGCTCCCATGTAGCATCACGAGTTGTAGGTATAGCTAGAAGACTTTCAGGGGAAGAGATTCATCTGACCTAGTGTTTCTCCCTGGGCATCCTCGATTCTGTTCTCGATGAAGAAGGATGGGATCTTGTGGAATTTTGTTGTCTATTGTTTCATAAACCAAGTGACCGTGAAGAACAAGTACCAACTCCCAAGGATTGACAACCACTTTGATCAACTGAAGGGAGCACGGTGGTTCTCAAAGATAGTCATCTGATTAGGCTATCACCAGCTCAGAGTTCGAGATGAGAATGTGCAGAAGATATCTTTCAGATGATGGAACGACCACTATGAGTTCTTGGTTATGCCTTTCAGCGTAAGAAACACTCTAGCAGTGTTCATGACACTCATGAATAGGAATTTCCATCCATACCCCGATCACTATGTATTAGTCTTCATCGACATCATTCTAATCCACTCAACTACTAAGGAGGTGAATTCCCACCATTTTTAGGTAGTACTAGACACACTCCGAGTGCACCAGCTTTATGGTAAGCTCTCGAAGTGATAGTTCTAGATCTGAGAGGTTTAATTTTTGGGACACGTCATCACAGAGGATGGTGCTGCAGTGGATCCAGTGAAGTTTGAGGTGATACTTTCTTGGGAGCCACCCATGAGTGTGAAGGAGGTACATAGTTACCTTGGTTTGGCTGGTTACTACTAGAGATTCATTCCATACATCTCCACACTTGCAGCACCACAATCAGCCTTGACTAAGATAGGGAAACCCTTCGTATGGTCAGAGAGATGCATGCAGATCTTACAGGGGCTGATGTAGAGGCTGACTAGTGCCCCCATTGTGAGGCTTGCAGAGGAAGGCGTAGGGTACACAGTCTACTGCGAGGCATCAGGGACGAGACTCTGGTGTGCCCTGATGTAGGAGCGATTAGTGATCGTATTTGGTTCTCGATAGCTGAGACAACACAAGAAGAACTACGCAACCCCTGACCTGGTGATAGCAGCAGTGGTATACCTCTTGAAGATATGGCGACACTATCTTATGGGAGAGAATTTTACCATATACTCTAATCATAATATTGTCAGGTATATATTCTAGTAGGAGGACCTAAACCTTATACATCGGTGATGGATTCAGTTCCTCCAGGTATATGACTTAGATATACTCTATACTCCTAAAAAAAGAACATTATAGCAGATGCAATCATCAAGATATTTGGTATACAACTACTAGTTGAGGCGACAGAGCAGCTAGATGCCTTAATGATATCCTTTATGGATACAGATTGATCATCCTTTCTATAGTCCCTTACAGTCACTCCCTAACTTCTTCAGCGTGTTTGGGAGGCACAACATGGGGACGCTGACTGCGAGACACAACGTTCTTAGATATCCATAGGGCAGACACATGATGAATTTATTAATGTTGGGGAGCACGTCATCTTCTACAGAGGACGTACTTTGTCACTAGCGTCACTTCATAAGGATGTTTTGAGGGAGTTCCACACATCCCGTCTAGTGGTATATCTAGAAGTGGAGAAGATGTACCAAGACCTTCAATGACATCACATGTGTCCATTTATGAAGAAGTTTGTAGCAGAGTTTGTCTCTCGATGCCTCACTTGTCAGTAATTGAAGGCGGAGCACCATGTACTAGCAGGCTTGGTTCTGTCATTAAAGGTCCCAGAATAGATGTGGTATGAGATATCCATAGAATTTGTGATGGGTCCACCACGTACATCTAGATGTCCTGAATCTATATGGGTGATCATCAATCAACTCACCATGTCGGCCCACTTTCTACCGATCAGAGAGTAGGATTTAATAGAGAACTTGGGACTCCTCTAAGTGCAGGAGATTGTGCGGCTACATGGAATACATTCATCTATTTTCTCTGATCGTGATGCACAGTTTACATCCTAGCTAGGGAAGGGGTTATAGGAGGCTTTCAGGATGTAGCTTCATTTGAGCATCATCTTCCATCTAGAGACGGATGGTCAGACTGAGCAGACCATTCAGACCATTGAGGACATGATGTGTGTTTTTGTCCTTAACTTCGGTCGTATATGGGAGGATCACTTACCCTTGGTAGTGTTTTCATACTACAACTGCTATAATTCCACAATTGGGATGTCACCATTTGAGGAATTATACGGGAGAACTTGCAGATCACCCTTGTGGTGGACTAACATAGGGGAATCGGTACTAGTGGGACAAGAGATGGTGCGAGCTACCACAGAGAAGGTGAAGATCATCCAAGAGCGGATGAAGACTGCACAGATGAGGAAAAATCCATATGCTGAGATGAGACAGAGACCTATAATGTTTCAAGATAGTGACCACATATTTCTATGGGTATCACATCTATGAGGATTACAATGATTTGGATGAGGTAGAAACTTATATTTGAGATTCATCCGACCATTCCAGGTCATCAGCAGGGTTGGCGAGGTGGCAAACCGCTTAGCACTTCCATCTCAGTTGCACCAGGTGCACAACATCTTCCATGTATCCTAGATTAGGAGATACATGCATGACCCTTCTCAATCCATCGACCATAGAGAGTGGGATGTCAAAGATGGGGTGACTTTTACGGAGGATCCAGTGGAGATTGTGGATCGACATGAGCAGGTCCTACATGGACATTCAATACCTCCGGTGTGCGTTCGCTTGCGGCACGAGAACCTCCAGAAGAGCACATGGGAGAGGGAGGGTCAGATGCGTGCTCAGTACCCCCATTTATTCTATTAGTTATAGTTGTAGCTTACAGGTACGTAAAGACCTGAGGTGGGGAGTATGTAAAGACCTGGAATATCCATAGAAAAAATTTTCTTCAATACATGGGAAATTTACAAGTCTAAAAAAATTAACGACGCATGATTCCGAGGCCCGGTGTGCCCAGAATCAATTTATGAATTTTTTTAGTTACGTTCAACAAATGTACATGCATGTTTTTATATATTTTGAACCGGTGCTCGGAATCATGCTCCGTCAATTTTTGCGGACTCATAAAATTCCTTGTATTTTAGAAAGAAATTTCCACAGAAATATTGGATCATTACAGGATAGTAATGATGTAATTTATATTTATATAAGACATTTAGGACATATTTATCATTATTATTAGATAATATATCATTAATATTCATACCATTCCATGCAGTGAAAAATGATAACATTGTTTGTGTTTATGGTTGGTCTACCACCTCCACAAAGCGATGTCATCATTTTTCATGACCTCATGAAATGGATAATAAATATATGTATAATTAAATAGATAATGTTATTTTTATTGTATTATTATCATTTTTAAAGATAAAATAATACACACTTTCCTTCCATAATGATATTTGATAAATGGAAATGTTAGTCAGGTGTATATATGGACTAACATCTCCAATATTGTAACATAGTTCATTTATCATACCCATATTTAATGATTTTATAATGCAATGATTTTATGATATGGATATTTTTATATTTAATCTATTTTATAGCATGAGTTAAAATGAACTATGAGATTAAAGAAATGAGTTAATATTTAATTGTGATATTTATCACATTGTAGTTGGAATGGAAAAAATTAATGATTTTAACTAAATTATGAAAATATAGTTTAAAAATGTTTATATTATGAATTAATTTGTCACCAATTAATAATAAATTAAATTAATTACAAATTAAATATAATGGATTTGTTTTTATTAAAAAACTATTTTTATAACTGTAATGGAATTTTGTCTTATTAAATTGAATTAATCGGTAATAGTGAAATATATTAAGGAAATATATTTTCTTATATTCAATAAATTGTTTTTAAATTCATCTAAAAAGTTTGTCATATTTATGATTAGAAATAAATCCAATTTCATGCTTGCCAACCTATATTTTTCTAACAGTCAATTTTGTATTTGTTTAATGGAACAGCTGTTTGAAAACAAATCTTGACACTATAATATATTTTTTGTGAAAAAAATAATCTTTTATTTTGAAAGATAGCTATAATTAATATTTTCCAATGAAAAGATGGTATTTTTTAGAGAATATTCATTTTTTGATGAATAGTCAAAATTATTGAATTTTAATTTCTATGTGCTTTTCCATTTAATTGATTTATTGTTGTAAATAATATTATAAATTTTTTTAAATGTATAATTTGTTCGATTACTCATTAACAAATAAAATTTATTTCATTTGAATAAATTTTACATTGAAATTGGATAAAAAAATCATTTCAATCATCTCAACTTTTTCGATTTAAAACATGTTTTCTCGTTGCTTCTATGAGATAAATTTTAATTATAATTCTTCCAATTATATAACTTGAATCTAGTAAAATAAGTTTCAAATTTTGAATCATAAGGTATAAATTTTTTTCACATCATTTTAATTTTTAGGGAAAAAAATTTACCATGGAAAAAATTATATATTTATAGCATTATATTTATTAAAATGAAACATGTTAATGTTAAAAGGATAAATGATTAAAATTCCTAAATACCCAAAATTTTAATGGAATAATGTGGTATTTATTTAACCTAACCATCCTCTAAAATAATATGTGTCAAATATTGTTTTGTTAATTAATTCCATTTTAATGTGGTTGGATTTCAATATAAAAAAATCATTATTTAATCAATTAAACCCACATATCCTAAATTACAAATACCACCACTCACTGCAAAATATTGACTCTAAAGCCTTGAAATTAATAAAATATCATCAAAAAACGATTCTCCTCAAACTATCCACATCTAAGTAATTCTTTTCTCACTATAGATAAAATCTATGGTCCTTAAGGGATCCCCCAAGAAGGTGATAATAAAGAGGTCTTTTTCTCAAAACAGCTCTCTTATTTCCATTTATTCTTAAAATTTATCTTAAAATAATTAATCCATCAATGAATAATAGTTAAAAAATAATTTTAATACTGTAATTTATTGTTTATAATGGAATATCTTATATCCATCCCTAAAGAAACAACACTATTCTCCAAATAATGTCTATTAATCACCTTAGTGAATAAATATTTTGTTATTTTTTCTATTACTGCCTTCATGGGTGGTCAAATAAATAATAATATGATAAAATAGTATGTTAATATGAATATAATAAATTATTCAATGTTCTAGAATAATTATATTGATATAATATTATATAAAAAAATTAGTACATGATGTTTGGAAAACCCACCAAAATAAAATTATCATTTATCATTAACATTTTATAAAAAATTAATCTTCATGTAATAAAAAAATTATATGTGGGACTATTTATACACTTGAAATTTAATTAATACCATTTAATTCAATTTTTGTACTTTTATTCCCATTTAACAATATAATCCATAATTATACACAAATGAACAGATCATGAAACAATGAATTGAACACCCAAAGAGAAATAAAAATAATGGAATATTATTAATGAATCGGATGAAATATGTAATAATGATTAATATACAGTATTATAAATATTAATATATTTCTATAATGAGTTAATAACAATCTTCAAACCATTAAACAAGAGGGTAAGGTATTTTAAAAAAAAATTAAGGGTGAGGTAATTGTTTTCTCTTCTCAAAGTTTACCTCTATAAGATATATGACTTATTCAACACGTAATATTTGTGTGTGGTTTATATAATTCTTGTTGGTATATAATATCCCAGATATCATTATTTTCATGTTATTAAATGTATACATTGATAATTAATTATTATCTGGGGAAAATGATTCAACTGATAACAAAGTTGTAAGATATTTCTAAACTCAATTTTCATTTATTGGGTTAAACTTCTACATAATTGATTTATTCATTTAATGATAATAGATAAACAGAATTTTTATTACCTTATGTTTTATTTCCAACAGATTTATGGTTATCTATAGTAAATACACATAAAATATTCATATTACTAATCATATAATCTTTTCAAGGAAAATTGTCTAAATATCCGTCATTGTGGCATAGTTTGCTATTATAAACACACATTTTTTATGATGTGTATAAATAGATGATTTTACATATCATGTGAGGAATTTAGTTATTCTCGTGTTATTTAATGTTTTCTTGAAATCTATTCCATCACGGATCTTATGATTCATATGTATCAAAGTGTTATGAGACACACTGATTTAAAAATATATTTATAAATCGAGTACTCGATATAAGAGGAATGATTTGGACATTAATGGAATGGATTGGGGACTAGTAAATAAATATCCCTAGATGCATTGGTATTCTGATGGGATGAATTCAGTTTTTTGAAAATTCATTTCTGTTTGTTTCTATGAAGTTTTAACCCATTCAAACGACAACTCATGACTATAGTGTCTCATGAATGTTGTAAAAATAATATAGATAGGATTATACCTAGAGAATAAAATTTGAAATAGTATTGAATATGATTGTATAATTATAGATGATATATATATATATATATATTAGAGTTTCAAAATTATTCATTCAATCATTATTTTTATTTTATGTGATTAATCTATTATCTGGTCTATCCACTGTCATATTTCATGCTCAATTGATTATTTATATGGTTTTATTTGATCATCTTTTATTTATTACATATTATGCTCATGTTATTGATTAATTTTATTGTGTATCATTCATTCACCTTCCCATTATGATTATCGTTATTCATTTATTATATTTTTTCTTGTATTTAACACTTTCTAAGCATTTAAGATAACCCCATTAATATGAATTTTTTCCCAGGATTTCAAGAAGTTTCTTATGAGTTATAGGAATTGTTAATATATGAGATTAAAATTGTTCTCAAAGTATTATTTATATTGTATATCATAATTTCAATTATTATGTAATGTCTAAATATGTAACTAGTTTACTAAAACTACTAAACAATTAGGTCCTTCGGGATATTCATCCTTGTATCATAAGAAAACGTAATAAATTAAGGCACAAGCATTGGGAAATTGGAGTCAAGGTCATTAAAAATTGTTTTAGAGAATGATTAGTAGAATGATTAATATATTAATTTTGTTAAAAATAGACTATAGAACATAAATGTAAGATAGTCATTGAGGATTAATATAGAAGAAATTCCCATATAATTTTTTTTATGATTATGAAATTATATATTCCAAAAAAAATATATTAATTTATGTTACTCCAAATTTATAATTATATAATTATCCTAATTTTAATATAAAATATATTATATGACATTTTTTTATAAATGAATAATACAAGGAATAAGGTTATTAATAATCATGATCAATGTTTATATTTCCCTCTTGAGAAATATAATAATTGTAAAATTGGAACTAAGAATGTTATGACTATATTGAGACAACCTACTCATGCCATGAAGAAGAAATATTCTACACTTATGTTGGAATTTTTTATATAAGGGGTGCCCCCATATTTTATTGGCACTTCTAATCCATTTGTAGATGAGAAATAGATTATTTCCCTTGAAATGGTATTTATAGCATTATAATTCAATTAAAATTATATGGATACACATTATATAAATAGTCTAAGTGTATATACTGATCAATGGTGGTCATTGGTCATAAATTTTCTGTATGAATATGAAATAGCTCTTGTAGAATATAAATCTTTTATAGAGACTTTATTTGAAAAATATTTCCCTCATGAGAAACAAACTTATATGAAGTAAATGTTACTTCTTTTAAAGAAAAATGTGGTTGAAATTTTTACATAGAATTAGGATATCGTTACATTGATATCAAGGTATGAAACTGATTGAATACAAATTATGTAATGAAATATTCACCATTATATTTAATTTCTTAACCCATGTCTCTTAATGTCATTGGAATTTAAATTTTTTTGTGATATGACGAAATAATTTTAGGTGAGATACTGACAGAGAATATATTATCCAAGTCTTATGGATTAAATGGGATGTTATATAATAATATGGAGATATAGAAAATTATGGATAAATGGAAGAAGGGAAATAAGTATTCCCCACATGTGATATGTGTTGATGAAACTACCTTGAGAAATGATTGTAATTATTTGGGGTTTGTTTTAATTGTGTTGAAAATGATCAATAAGAAAAATATTGAAAAATATTGAAATAAAATATTGATACTCAGTGTTATAGATGTGGTTCTATGTGGAAATTTGAATATTAAATCCCAATGTGTCAAGGGAATATATCTAAAAAGAATATAAGGGATCAAAGTCAAACATATTAAATTAAAACAACTGAATTTGAGTAATTAACATTATTTTATATTTGTATCCATGGAATATGATGTAAAAGTTTTCTATTAGATATATTTACATCACAAGAGAAATGTAAGGTATAATAATTGTTCTGTAGTACTTATTATTAATGATTTGGAAGCATTTTATAAATATTACCAAGAAAAGTTATTCAAATTCATGTTCACCATTTAGAAAACACATAATTTTGGGAAGATAACCCTTCATATATGATTAATGTTGATATTATAATGAAAAATATATGATAATGGGATACTATTGGTGTCCATGAAATTGATTTCTTATTTAATGGTTTATGTTATCTTTTTTGGGTTTAATACATTTTTGGATTTAAGGAATATTTTTAATTACCTCATATATTATTCTAGATGAATGAATTTTTTCATTATATTTTTACAATGGTCAAGTTATTAAAATATTTCATATGTAACAAGAATATCTACATTATTTTTTTGATAATCTAATGTTATACTGAAATTTTTCAATTTAGTTACCTTCTTCCTAATTTTTTTTTGACTTTTATTTTGAATGAAAAATATTTTGGTTGAGTCTTATGATTAACTAAAAATAAATGGATTATGTTGAAAATTTAATTTTATTATCGATTGATAACAAGTGATTACCATTTTTTTATTTAGATCCCATTTAATGGTTAAAAAAATGACTTCTGGATCTTAGGATTCACTAAATTACTATATCTTTAACATCAATTTCCTATCATAATATATGAAGTGATAATAGATTAAAGCACAACCGAATTATTAAAATATTATTGTGATGAAGAAACAAATCATGTTAGTTTAATTTATCAAGTTCTTATTTGAATATTAAAAGAATTCTTGAACTCTAGAAAAGATATTTTGTAAAAAAAATGTTATTCATTAACTTTTCTATATGAGATATCAATGTTTATTTAACTCATCCCATATTTACAGTTTTATGATGGTAAACATTTTAATTAATATTTTTATATCACTCTCCATAATAATGTGATATTTTGGACTATTTTCCATGTACATTTTTTCCTTCCCACTAATTTTACCATATTCAAAAGAAAAATTGAGAGGTGACCTTTATATTTTCATTTCCCTCTTATTTTGGGGATGTTTTAATAACCATATTTACTATGTGGGTTTAAGAGAAAAGATTTTTTTTCAAAATAAACAATAAATTTATAAAGTTAAATTTTATATTAATATAACTCAATTTATTAATATAGTGGATAATTAAAAACCCCGATATATTAGGATTATCCTCTTTAAATTTAATCCCTAGTATAGATTATGTTACATAGAACACACACTTTCAATGTTATTACTTATTTAATTGTAATAATTATAACCTATATATTGGAATGTAGGGAACATATGAGATTAAATAAATTAGTAAAATATATCTTACACATTTTTTGTAAAATGAATTCATTGGTTACTAGTTTCATATAAATTAAACAAAAATAATAAATTGAATATAAATGATGTGTTTTTTTTAAAAACTATTCTTATGCCCACAATGGAATTTTATATTAGTATATTAAATTGATCACTATGAGTGAATGATATTAACTAAATTTTTATATTATATATTTAATAAAATGATTATATATTCTTCTATTATTTTTTATAATATTAATCTATGAAATAAATCCAATTTTAAGCCTAAAAACTATATATATCTAAAATGAAAATTTTCAACCTAATAATGGTGAAGTTATTTCAATACTAAATTTTGAAAAAAATTATAGTTTTTTTAGTTAAATAAAATTATTTTATGTCGAATATAAAAATAATCTTAGGGTGAAATATTTTTATATTTTTGGAAAGTTTGATTTTTGCATTCATACTAAAGAATATTGAATTTAAATTGAAAACTTCATTTTCAACTAATTTATTTTTAATGTTAAATTATATTTTAAATTAGTTGGAATTTATAATTATTTCAATTATACATCAGTAAATTCAATGTTGGTAATTGGAATAAATTTCACATTGAAATTGGATATAAAAACACATGAATCTTTTGAACTTTTTCTCTTTAAAACATGGTTTCCCATAGCATCTTTTAGATTAATATTAAATAAAATTCTACCAATTTAGTGATATTAATTTCATAGAATAGTTAATTTATTTGGAATAATAATTCGCATTTCATTTTATATGGTTATTTCCGTTTTTATGGATAAAAATTTACCATTGAAAAACAATGATTTACTATTTTATAGGTAAAATATTAAATGGGTTTATGGGAAAAGAGTAAAACCTTAAAAAGATAAAAATTAAAAAACTGAATTATTTTTTGAGGTATTTTTATACCCTAAAACTCTTATAATATATTAACTATCAAAAGAAGTCATTGAAATTATTTCCAAGTCAATGTGGTTGGCTTAAAATAAAAGATAATAATTATTTTAGTCACTTAATCACACCTCTCCTCAAGTATAAATACGAACCACTTTTGAATGTAAATCTTTTCATGTCCTTGAATATTAGAAATATCCTATCCTCATCATTATCCCCACATACATGTTCTTTTGGTCTCACCAAGAGAACAAATTCAAGGTACTCAATGGTTCCTCCATGTTAGTGACATTCAATTGGTAATTTTCTAAAATCACAACCCTTATTTTAATTTATTCTTATAATTTTACTCATTTTTTAATATGTAAAGGAATAATAATTAAAAAATCATCTACATACCGTAATTTTTATTCTTCTGATGAAATATTTTATGTACATACATTTTATTACCTCCACATATTCATGGAAGCAATATTCTGTCCAAATTACTCATGTTAATCGCCTCTATGAATAACTTGTTTTTCATTTTCCATTACCACATTCATGGATAGTAATAATACTATTATAATAGTCAAGTAATATATGAATAGGTATATAACAAAATCTTTTTTATTCTATAACTAATATTTAGACATAATATTTAATAAAATGAAACATGTTCATGATGTTCGAACAAATATCCAAAATAATAATATCATTTATTATTAAAATTTATTCAAGTGAATCATCTTCATTTTAGAAATATAATTTATATATATGAAAATTTATACACCTGGATGATTATTATTAACATTTAATTCCACTATTTTAATTTTATTTCAATTTTAAGAGATAATCCCTAACTATACACAAATTAACTGATCATGAAACCAAGAAATGAATGCCCAAAAAACAATGAAAATATGAAATATTATTAAGGAATATGCCATAAAATGTTATAAAAGGATCATACAACGTATTATAAATATTAATATTGTTTTTTTAATTAGTTAATATCATTATTTACACCATCATAAGAGAGGATAAATTATGTGATACTAAAATAAATTTTAAGGTATGTGTTTTCTCATCCCACGTTTTACTTTTGTGAGATATATGTCTAACTCAAAAAATAATACTTTTTCACTGTTAATGTAATTCCATTTGATATCTAATATAATGAGTCCCATTATATTCATGTTATTAAATGTATATTTTTTTAATTACTACTTTTATAGGGTGAACAATTTGACTAATTACAATGTGGCAGGCTATTACCTAACTCAATTTCCATTATTGTGTTAAACATCTACTTCATTGATTTTTTCATGATAATATTATGGAAGAAATGAATTTTGATTACAATATATGTTATTTCACCTAGATTTATTTAGATTTATATTGAATACAAATAATCTATTCATTTGATTAAAGGTATAATCTTTACATGGGACTTTGTTTCAATATCTTATCGTTGAGGAATAATATGATATTATACATCCACAAACTTTTAGGAGTTGTATATACAGACCCTTTCAATTATAATATCATCAATTTAGTTACTTCCATGATATTTTTTAGAATTATATTCCATCATGGAGATTCTATTTTAAATGTTTCAATGTTTCATGCAACACTTTGATTTAAAAATCAATATTTTTAATGATTATTTGATATATGAGGAATGATTTTGACTTGAATGAATCTTTTTGGGGAACTATCAATGCCATCCCCTTGATGACTCAGTAGTATCTTGGGATAAATTTAGTTAGTGAAAACCCCTCATGTTTATTTCTAATCAATTTTAATCTTTCTGGAAGAACGATCTGGACAATTGTGTGTACTAAAAGGCATCTACACAAATCAGACATCATTCTACAAATGGGCATAAATTACACATGAATGATATTAATAGTATCTATCTAGATTACGTATCATGATATTTAATTTGTTCTAAATTATTTATTCAATCATTATTTTTATTCCATGTGATTAATCGAGTAGTTATTCTATTTGTGGTCACATTTCAGTCTCATATGACTATTAATACGGAATTATTTGATAATCTTTAATGTTTTATATACTATTATCAAGTTATTGATTAATTCTAATGTGTATCAGTCATTAACCCTTCCATAGTGATTTTTTGTAATTGATTTATAATATCATACACTTTATATGTCCCTTTTTAGAATTTTATTTCACCGCATTATTATGTTTTATTTTTTTCCCATGATCATGACAAATTTCTTATGAGAGACGAGGAGGGTTAATCTAGGTGATTAATAGTGTTTTCAGAGTATTCTATAATTTTTATTTTATATTTACAATTATAATTTATGGATTAAAGAAGTATATATATTACCAAAACTACTAAACTATTAAGTCTATTGGGTCGTGGCACATTAGTATCATATGCCAAAACAATAATATAAGGCACTGACAATGGGCTACTGGGTTTAGGGTTATTCCAATGATTAATATTAAAAGTATAATCAAGGTATAAAAATAGTAATTATATCATGACCGATATTCTTAATATTTTTTTTAATTAACAGATTTACCATTGTGACCACACCTAAGTCAGTATGAACTTACGTACCAAATATTGCCAAATTGTCTACTGAAAACATAAATAAATATACAATTATATATGTAATGGTAATAAATAAAATAAATGGATTAATTAATTTGAAAAAATTTTGTTAATTAATTACATAATGATCTTATTTATTTTATTTATGGTGATAAAAAAATTATGTGAAGAGTTAGACTCAAGGTAAGGGACTTTTTCTCAATTTTCATTTGTTGTGGCTTATTTTGATATTATGAACCTATATTCATTTATGAGGTCTATACATATCTCCTTTAAAATTTTATATCATGTATTTATCTATTCTTATTAAATTTACTATTTTTAATGTTTTCAATTCATGGGTAATATGTTAAAAAAATTCCAAATAAGTAAAGGAAAATATTATAAAAATATTCTTTTAATTATTCTCTAAAAACTCACATTATTATTTATATCATTTATTAAAAAAATTGTTTTATATAAGGGTTTTAATATTATTCAAATATTTTTTATATCATTATTACCCATGTTTTTATTTAATTATTTTTATTGGAATCTATTTTTCTTTTTCAAACGAGGTGCTTTGTGACTTTTATGAAAAAAAAATGGTTGTTTTTCAACTTATACGCTCTGAGAATATTTTCCCCCCACCAAAAACAATAGATATATTAAGTTAAAAGTATATATTTTCATTGTTCTTTCAAATGAAAATGGTATCTTTATTACGTGTGTATATTTTAGATTTTAAAAACATATTTTTATGAAAAAAGTGTGTTTTGATATCCAAAATTATTATTCACATGGTTTAAAATAATTTTCATTGGTTTTATTCATGATATTGTCTTTAAAAATTTCTTATGATGGTTTAATCCCAAATATAGATCAATATTGATCCCATTATATTCTTATATGATGTGTCCACCCAGATAGTGATCCATGTATTGGGTACTATTTTGATGTTGATCCTGATGGTTTTTCCAACGTTACCTATAATGGGAAATCCTTGAGTAAATGTGGTGGTTATTCTAAATAAATTTCAATATGTTAACTATCAAGGACTTCCATGTATAGTTGTGATAGATAATCCAATTTCAAATATGATGGATATCAAAAGTGGAAATGTTATGGTTACTCTATTTATAACTATCATAGTTTTTTCAAGTGTGCTGGTGATGGTTCATCCATTTACAACTCTGATGGTTAATTATATTTGTAATGGTAAAATTTATAAATTTGAGAATAAAATTTCCTGTTATTTTAAAATTTTCAAAGAAACCATTATGAATATATTTTTCCTTAATTATTTCTAAATAAATTTACTATGAATGGGTATAGGAAGAGAAGATGATTTCTTGGGAAATAAAAGGGATTTTTTGATCCTATTGTTTATTTTGAATAAGGGAATTTTTTATAAGTATTAATTGGATATTTTTTTATATCTTTATTCTATGTCTATTACTGATATTGTTTTCTAATCCCAACATTTAAAAAAAGAAATGGTTTTTTTCAAGAGTATATATATGGAAAAGGTCAATATGAAAATTTTGAATATTGATAATCAAAATAAATCATCATTTATCTAAAGATGTTTTTATGGGAAAAAATGCATAAATAGAATATATTTCAACACATTATAAAATCGATTACTATGTAATTTTTTTTCTAAGTCTCTTGAAATCTAATCATTAATTATTTTAAGTAATTAAATAACGATAATTCATGTCTAAAATGCTATAATTTAAACTTTTTAAGGTTATTAAACTATTCATTATGACTAATATTGTAACGTATTGACCGCAGTTACCCATAGTCGGTGCATTATTACATATCATTGGCATGATCACAAAAGATCAAGTCTCAAATGACCGATTAGTTTAGTAGCCTTGGAATCAGTAGATACATTCATAAAGTTTACATTACATCATAAAATCAAAAATACAACAACATAGTCTCCATAGTCCAAACTCATATCCCCTCATACTATCCCTGTGGGTCATTCATAAAATATTCCTTCACATCCTCTGAAAAATAAAACATAGAAAGGGGTGAGCTCAATTTCTCATTAAGGGTAAGCAATATAGAAAAAACATTCATAAATAAGCATAACCATTTAAGGCAATGTATAAAAAAAAAAAAAGCCATTTAAACTTGAACATCAACATAATATGGAAAAAAAATAAAATGAAATAATTCCATTTACTTATTCACATGGATATTCTACTAGTTGAAAAATCACAAGCAATATCACTAACCACTTTCATAATGGTGAAATGCCTAATGCCAAACTATCATAACCACATAGTCAAGGCTTTTTTCCAAGTCTACAAATAAGATTTTGTCAAGGCCTTGTGTCAAGACACTATTTTGTCTCATTAGACCTACTGATGATCAAGGAGCTATAGTGGGCTCTACCCGTCACTTATTAAGCCCAATGCATTCCCCATATGAACAGGTTTAAACGTAACATAAACATTCATATTAAAACTAGCACACGTAATGTCAATACATTCTCCATAAACCATGAATGGTATAAAAATAACACATCTATAGTAAAATATATCACAAAACCTTCAACACAAGATGGATGTTTTGTATCCTAATAAAACAACTTCAAATAAACTTAAAATCCATTGATGGATGTTTACATAGATGAAATTAAAACTATTTAAGAGAAATATCTCTTATTTGAAATCATTTAAATGTCACATAATTATAAAAGAAAAAATTTACTTTGAAAATATTCTTATAATATTGTAAGGGAAGCTTAGAAAATTTTATAATGGCAGAAAATAGCCTCACCTGCCATATAATTTATAAAAAAACATTCTTACCTTAATTCCGTCAAAAAGGTTAAAAAGGACCTTGTTTGGAAAACGACAGAAAGATTCCATTATAACCATCTTATAAAAATTCAAAAAAGGATATAAATTACCTTAATACATAGTTTGTAAAATAGTAATAATGATTTGAAATACATTTTTATGAAACATGGATGTGGATGACAAAGAGGTCCTAGTATATAATTACGTATAAACAACCTTGGATAATGAAGAGATTGTAAAATAAACCCATACCTTGTACTTATCCTTGGTCGAGGGATGTTTTACCTCATTTATAATAGTGAAATAATTGTTATAAAATTATACAAGAATCTAATACATTAATATGATATCATATACAATCTTTTAATATTGCTTTGTTAATAATATTTTAGTTTTATCGTTGTTTTGGGTTTTCACTTACTCGTTTTTTTTATGTTCTGTTACCTAAACCGTGTTTTTTATCCATAGAATGTATGTTAATAAAATCAAGAATGATATCATGTCCTTAAACATTAATTTTAATCATCAAATCAAAATTAGTCTATTATGGATATGAGTGGGAATGAATCTTATCATGTTCCTTGAGACGGTAGTCCGTACGTACGCACGAGCTACAATATCAATATTTTGATATAAAAATAATATATAATTGGATTTTGTATCATATATAAAATATAATTATCATTTTCTAATTATTATTTACATGAATTACACATCATTATTATACCCATCCAAATAATAATGTATTGAATAACAATTAATCCACGACGTGGAGACGGTAAGCTGTACGTACTCACGTATGGTGACATGTCATTCAAAGGATGGATAGAATACAGAATATGGTTGTACCATATTTATAATAAAATCATAGTATATTTAATATAATAGATTCATTATTTTAGAAAGGAAATAACAATGAAAGAAGAATTTGATGAAGAAAGGTACTTGAAAAAGGGTGGTGAAAACATTACCTCTTCTTCAGGATATTCTTTTTGATTTTTTATAAAGGGCTCTTTAAGAGGGATTTATGGGTAAAGGAAGGACTATAGGGTTAGAGAAAGATAGTTTAGAGGGTATTTGGTCATATTTTGGGCGAACCAAAAGGCTTTGAATGTGAGAATTAGTGAGAAGGGGGAGTTCCCTTTTATAAGAGGGGTGAGTGGAACCTTAGGAAAAGCTAGAAATATTTTTTTATAATAAAATTATTTTCGGATTCAAACGGCTCAAAAATGGTTTATTTAATGTATATGATGGGATGGGTCTAAATAATTTCAACCAATATATTTTAGACAGGCTTGGGTCATTATATTTACCTTATCTTTTAGTTTTAACTCTTAATTAATTAGTTGGACATTTATCATGTCACTTTGTATTTTTAAATTATATAGTAGACAAACAAACTATATACATCCGAGAGACCCCCAAGTGTTCCATTAATGATAAATCTATCATTATATAATTCCTTTGGCCGAACCTTAGATTTTTAGGAATAGAATATCAATTAATAATGTTATATTTGTTTTAAAAACATTTTTATGTCAATTTTGACACTATTTGGTATTTTGTTTTTGCTAAATTTTTAACAGCATTATTACTTCAAAAATAATTCATTTAATCAACCCTAACATGTCATAGTAACCTCTAGAATTAGTTAAATTCATTAAAGGTCACTAATTATTATTATTTTTGTATTTATAATATCAATTATTATAATATAACACTAATAATGTAATTAATGCATCATCATTGTGTCAGAAATAAAATAACTTATATAATTTCTCAAAATTATAAATAAAATACCAATATTTAGAAAATATTTATAGATTTCTAATGAATATTTATAATCGAATTTATCTTATGTATAACACTATATTAAAATATTTTAGTTATTAAAAATTGATTTTAACTATTTTAACTCTTCTTTGAATTAAATAATAATAAATGTCCTAATCTAATCCAAGTAGATCTAAATGATAATATTTTTTTCCTAAAGTTGTTTTGGGTTGATCTACACTTGTCCAATGTAATTAGGACTTTTGTTAGGGTAATATTAATATCATTTTTACCCTTAATTACCCTATTTATTTTTAATTGTGTTAAATAAAAGTAAAAAGTCACCATACACCAAACATTATTTTTATATTATTGAACCACTTATTACTCCTAAATATTAACCATGTCTTTAGGATTTGCAAAATTCCAATCACATAAGCAGTAAAAATATGTTTTATGCGAATTTGCAAATTCCTTTATGAGATTGGTAAAAGACGATGAAAATTCCAATAAAAATTTTATATATCAAAAATTATTACAAACTAACTCCAGTGAATTACATTGAACTTATATAGGTATTATGTATCTATTTTGAATTAAAATAAATTTAAATAAAATAAATAATTAATTAAATAAAAAGTTGGTTTTAACCAATAACTCAGTGTTTTTCACTATTCATTAAAAATTGTGAGTTTTCTGAAAAATACAAAAAATTCACCCTAAGATAATTTTGATATTCTAAATCCAAAATGATGTCTATTTTACCAAATTCAAAACATATCGGTTTAATTAATTAATTTAAAATTAATTCTCATTGTCAAAACAAATAGAGTGTTTTAAAAAAACAATAACTACCAAAATATTGACACTTGTTTATGTATAATTTTAATGTGAAATTAATTAAAATGACCAAAATTGGATTAAAGGGTAAAAATATAATCATATTATACTTCAAAAACATTAAAATTTATAATTAAACACTATAAATTATTTTGATTAAAAAAGTTGTTTTTAGTTAAAATATACTATTTTCACTATTAACCCAAATATGAAATTTATTAGAAAAATGAAAAAAATTTATTGAAGCTAAATTCTTATGTCCCGATTCTAAAGAAGAAGTTTATTTTTTCAAATTGAATATTTAAAAGTTTCAAATATTGGATTTAAAAAGGGTTCTCCATTAAAAGGCAGTGAAATTGCATTATTTGAAAATTAATTCTTTTATCTGAAAAAAATGAATTTGTTCTTACATTATGTCTAAGAAACTCATAATATGGATTCTAAAATTATAAGTATTATATAATGTTCAAAATACAGTTATGACTATTCATAGCCTCTTTTGAACGGCAAGTTTTGTAAGTCGTGATGCGCTTGAACTCAGTGTTGCGTGTGGTACAAGTTATTGGATTACATTGAAGAAATAACGTAAAATGAAATATTGGGGTGTTACATTATACCCTCCATCAATAAATTGCGTCCTCACAATTTGAAATTTTTCTTCAAAAATAAAAGGTTGAAAATAAAAAATTCTTTTATGGGAAACCCCATATCGGAAATTAGATTAATAATATTTAGTTTTAATAAGTGGAAAACGAGGAATGAAAACGTCACCACCAAATTAGTGTTTTGGATAGAAGAAACTTGGTGGAAATTATAGACACATAATTAGAGGAAAACATAAATATTTATAGAGATTGATTGAGGTCATCATTCATAAACAATATGTATAATTATGGGCCTCAAATCCACCAATCTATGATGATTTAAAATACCATCGGTTCAACAAAACGTAAGGTATTGGGATAACACATTTTTGGTTTTATGATGCCTTAACTAAGGTTTAAGAATTTATTTCTTCATAGAATAAGAGAAGAAAAAAATGTATACATTTCAAGTATAGTTCCATCCATTGACTATTTTCTACCACAAACTCATCTTTAACTCTAAATGATAATAGAACATAAAAAAATATATTTTATTTATCCTATTCATACAGGGTTCAAAAAAAAATGTATTTATAATTCATCTACCAAACCCTTAAAAAACAAAATTAATCAATACAGGATATCACGTAGGTCAGTGATAGTTGATACACCGTTGTCTCCCTTCGGTTGCGGGTTCAAGTCTCACGGACGTGCCGGATGGGATGGGTTGATGCCCGACCCCCGGGTTGTCCTTTTTATGGAAATCCAAGAATAACCTTAACAATAGTATCCAATTTCAAACATAATCCATTCTAGCCTTTAGAATTATCCGAAATAATTATATCCAAACTATCAGTCCAAAATTTATAATGAAGTTAAACATAATGAGGTTCTTTTTTTTCTAGGTGATAACATTTGAACTCATTCATCATGTAATATTTTACAACACTAAAACATCCTGAATTACCAAAATCAATCATATCATATTCCAAAAACACTACCTCATTATTAGGACCATATTAAGGATTTCCTTTACTTCAAGCATGTATTTTCCAAAAAACTATAGCTTACTATTAAGACACTTTTCATAGAACCATATTCTCTCAAATCCTCAAGAAATAGTACTTCAGTACAATCCATATGTATCTTCATAATTCATGTAGCAAATATACATTTGATAGAACACTGAAATGAAATAATAACATAAGAACACTAGTCATTCCTCTTAATCTAAGTTAGTATCATAACTTGATTATAATCTAATAAAATCATTTGCGGTGTACTCTTACGAATTGGACATTAGTTCGCGTAGTGTACAAACTCCTTGTAGATAAAGCATTTTACATTTGAAAACATTTTCATAACCTTTCAATAATGTACTTGGTGACCTTTTTCTCCACACATACAACAACTACCATTCCCTTCAAGCATTTACCTAGGTGATTCATTCCACATTTATCAGATATTTGAAAATCCTTCTTTCCCTTTTTCCATTTATACATCGTTCTACCTACCATCCTTTTCTTCTGTTCCATTCCTTCAAAGCCATAGGATTTAGAGAATTCTTTACTGATCTTATAATAGTATTTATTCATATGATGATAATTCATGGGAGATTATTTCCTTTATAAATGTTTTCTTAATACCATGAATGATATGACCCTTCTTACTCTTTGGATCATACGTATTACATGAGTTCACATTCTTTCTATTGGGTGCCATTTTTATACAATGGCATACACTAGGTCAGTTTATGAATTGCAATGAATAATTCAAAACTTGTAAAATACCTAACATTAATTGAACATTTAATGGATATAATCCATAAAAATATTTTTTCAGGAGTTATATACTATTAGATTATTCATAATGATTTTTAAGGAAAATGAGAATTATCCTAATTATATCCCTCAGGAGTGTTGTAACTAACAGTGCAGCAAGGCCCGTTGTCGTGTACCAGTTCCCGTTCGAGTCTAGATCAAAGTGGTGTGTTCAGGTTTTACCCCTAGGTACATCTGTTCCAGATCCGACTCTATATGCTCGTATCCATATGGGGATGGATTTCTTTGAAAACTCACAAAATCTCTACAATAAAAAAATTCTAGGAAGTTATTTTATAATAATCCTCAATGTCCATCTTAGGGCTATGATCTCTAATTAGTGTTTATCTAAATCAGGCTTCCAAGGATTGTAATAATATTCTTTTGATACCAACTGTAATGCCCCGACCCCAGTTACCTAGAGTCAGTGCATTATTACATAACATTGGAATGATCACAAAAGATCATGTCTCGAATGATCGATTAGTTTAGTAGACTTAGAATCACTAGATACATTCATAAAGTTTACATTACATAATAAAATGAAAACTAAAACAACATAGTATTCATAGTCCACACTCATATCCTCTCATACTAACGTAGCTGGTCATTCAAAAAATACTTCTTCACATCTTGGGAAAAATAAAACATAGTAAGGGGTGATCACAAATGCTCAGTAAGGGAACAGAATATAGCAGAAACATTAATAAATAAGCATAAACATTTAAGGCAATGTATAAATAAAACAAAATCCTTTTAAACTTGAACTTCATCATAATATGGAAAAAATAAAATGAAATAATTCCATTTACTTATTCACATGGATACTATAATAGTCGAATAATCACATGCATTGTCACTAACCACTTTCATAATGATGGAATGAATAATTCCAGACTATCATAACCACAAAGTCAAGGCCTTGTGCCAAGTCTACAAATATGATTTTGTCACTGCCTTATGCCTAGACACTATCTTGTCTCATGAGGCCTACCGATGCATCGAGGAGCGATATTGGGCTCCACACGTCACTTATTAAGTCCAATGCATTCCTCATATGAACAGGTTTAAACATAACATAATAATTCATATTAAAACTAGCATACGAAATGTCAATAATTTCTCCATAAACCATTTATGTTATAAAAATAACACATCCACAGTCAAACATATCCAAAAACCTTCAATACAATGTGAAAATTTTTTATCATAAAAAATCATCTTCAAATAAGCTTAAAATCAATCAAAGGGTGTTGACATAGATGAAATCAAAACTATTTGAGAGAAATAACTCTTTTTTAAAATCATTAAAAATTCACATAATTATAAAAGAAAACACTTACGTTGAAAATATTCTTATAATCTTGTAAGTGATTCTTTGAAGATTTTATAATGGTGGGAAATAGCCGCACCTGTCGTATAAGTTTAAAAAAACATTCTTACCTTAATTCTTTCGAAATGGTTAAAACGAACCTTGTTTGGAAAACAACATAAATATTCCTTTATAAACTTCTTATAAAAATTAAAAAAATTGATATACATGACTTTAATATATATACTGTAAGATAGTAAGAATTATTTGAAATATATTTTTATGAAACATGGATGTGGATGATAAAGAGGTCCCAATAGATAATTACGTATAAATAACCTCGTATAATGATGAGATTGTCAAAAAACCCTTACCTTGTACTTTTCCTGGGTCAAGGGCTGGTTTAACTCCTGTATAATGGTGAAATAATTGTTATTAAATTATACAATAATCTTATACATTAATATCATATCATATATGATCTTTTAATATTTCTTTGTTAATAATATTTTAGTATTATCGTAGTTTCGGATGTTCACTTACCCATTTTCATTTATATTTTTTGTTACATAAACCATGTTTTTTATCCATAGGTTGTATCTTACTTATATCCATAATTATATAAAGGCTTTAAAAATTAATTTCAATCATCAAATGATAATTATCTTTGAATGGATATGATGGGGAATGAATCTCATCGCATTCGTGAATACTGTAGTCTATACGTACGAACGAGCAACAATATCATTATTTTGATATTACAATAATATATAATTGGATGTTGTATCAAATATACATAATAATTATCATGTTATATTTATTATTTACATGAATTTCACAACATTATTATACCCATACAAATAATAATGTATGGAATAACAATTACACCACGACGTGGAGACAGTAAGCCGTACGTAAGCACATATGGTGACATGTCATTCAAAGGATGGATAAAATACTGAATATGGTTGTAACATATTTATAATAACATCACAGTATATAGAAGATAATGGATTTATTATTTTAGAAAGGAAATAATAAATAAATAAGATGTTGAAGAAGAAAGGAACTTGAAAAAGGGTGGGGAAAACATTACCTCTTCTTCGGGTTCTTGCTTTTGATTTGATCAAAAGGGTTTCTTAAATTGGCTTTCTGGCTAAAGTAAGGCCTCTATGTTAAGGTAGTATAGCTGAGAGTGTATTTGGGTAGAGTTTGGTAGACCCAAAAGTATTTGAATTTGTGAATTAGTGAGAAGGGGGAGTTCCCTTTTATAAGAGGGGTGAGCGGCACCTTAGGAAACGCTAGAAATATTAATTTATAATAAAATTATTTTGGGTGTTTAATGGCTCCAATGAAGATTATTTAAATAATAAGGTTGGGATGGGTCGAAATAATTTCATCCAATAGTTTTTAGACAGGTTTGGGTCATTATATTTACCTTATATTTTAGTTTTAACTCTTAGATAATTAGTTTGACATTTACCATGTCACTTTGTATTTTTATATTATATAGTTAATAAACATACTATATACATCCAGGAGACCCCAATGTGCTCTATTAATGATACACCTATTTTTATATAAGTCCTTTGACCGAACCTTAGATTTTTAGGAATAGAATATCAATTAATAATATTATATTTGTTTTAGAAACTCTTTTATGTAAATTTTGACACTATTTGGTATTTTGTTTTTTCTAAATACTTAACGGCATTATTACTTCAATCCTAATTCATTTAATCAACCATAAAATATCATATTAACCTATAAAATTAGAGTAATTAATTAATGGTCTTAAATTATTTTTATTTTTTTATTTATAATATCAATTATGTTAATATTTCACAAATAAGATAATTACTGCATCATCTTTGTGTAATATATAAATTATGTTATTTAATGTATAAAAATTACAAATAAAATACCATTATGTAGGAAATATTTTTAGCTTTCTAATTAATATTTATAATTGGATTTGACTTATGTATAACCCTATATGAAAAATGTTTTAGTTATTTAACATTGATTTTAACTCTTTTAACTCTTCTTTGAATTAAATAATAATAAATGTCCTAATCTAATCCAAGTGGACCTAAACGATAATATATTATTCCTAAGGTTGTTTTTTGGTTGATCTTCACTTGTCCAATAGAATTGGGAAATGTGTTAGGGTAATATTAATATCATTTTTACCCATAATTACCCTATTTACTTTTAACCATGGTAAATACAAGTAAAAAATTTACAATTCACCGAAAATTATTTTTTTCTTATTGAACCACATTTTACACCTTGTTATTAACCGTGTCAGATGGATTTTTGAAATTCCACTCACAGAAGTGGTAAAATTATGTTTTATGCGAATTTGAAAATTCACTTAGGAGATGGGTAAAATACTGTGAATAGTTCAATAAAAATTTTATATATCTAAAATTATTATAAACTTAATCCAATAAATTAAATTGAAAATATATAGGTATTATGTATATATTTTGACCAAAAATAAATTTAAATAAAATAATTAATTAATTAAATAAATAGTCATTTTTAAATAATATCTCAGTGTTTTTCACTATTAATTAAAAATTGAATGTTTTCAGAAAAATTCCAAAAATACACCGTAAGCTAATTTTGATATTCTGAAGCCAAAAATGATTTCTATTTTACCAAATTTAAAATATAGAATTTTCATTAATAAATTTAATATTAATTCTTGTTGTCAGAACAAATTTTGTGTTTTTAAGAAACAATAACTATCAAAAGATCGACACTTGTTTATGTATAATTTCAATGTGAAATTAATCCAATGACCAAAATTAGATTAAAGGGAAAAATATTATATAATTATACTTCCAAAACATTAAAATGTATTATTCAACACTATAAATTTTCTTGATTAAAAAAGTTTTTTTTCGGTTAAAATATAGTATTTTTCACTATTCACCCAAATATGAAAGTTATCAGAAAAATGCCAAAAAATTATTGAAACTAAATTCTTATGTTATGATTCTAAAGAAGATGTTTATTTTTTCAAATTGAATATATAAAAGTTTCAAATATTGGATTTAAAAAATTTTACCATTAAAATGAGGTAAAACTGTATTGTTTGAAAAATAATTCTTTTATCTCAAAAAAATGAATTTGTTCTTATATTATGTCTAATAAACTTATAATATGGATTATAAAATTATAAGGATTATATAATTTTCAAAATTCAGTTATTAATAGTCATAATCGCTTTTGAACGGAAAGTTCGGTAAGTCATGATGCGCTTGAACTCAGTGTTGCGTGTAGTGCATGTTATTTCATTACATTGAAGAAATAACATACTTTGAAATATTGGGGTGTTACATTCTCCCCTCCTTCAATAAATTGTGTCCTCACAATTTGAAATTTTTCATCGAAAATAAAATGTTGAAAATAGAAAACTCTTTTATGGGAAAACCCATATCAGAAATTGGGTTAATAAAATTTAGTCCTAATAAGAGCAAAAAGGGGACTGAAAAAGTCACCACCAAATTAGTGTTTTGGATAGAAGAACATTGGTGGAAATTATAGACACATAATTTGAGAAAAACGTAAATATTTATAGGGAGTGATTGAGGTCATCAATCATAAACAGTTGTAGAATTGTGGGCCTCAAAGCCACCAATCTATGATGATTTAAAATACTATCGGTTCAACAAAACGTAATGTTTTAGGATAAAAAATTTTCGGTTTTAAGATTCCTTACCTAAAGTTTAAGAATTTATTTCTTCATATAATAAGAGAATATATAAATGTATACTTGTCAAGTAGAGTTCCATCCTTTAACTAATTTCTACCACAATCTCATCTTTCACTCTAAATGACAATAGAAGTTAAAAAAATATATTATTTATCCTATTCATATAGGGTTCCAAAAATATGAATTTATAATTCTTATACAAGACCCTTTAAAAACTACATTAATCAATCCAGGACATCACGTTGGTCAGTGATTAATAAATTAAAATAATTTTTAGATTAAACATGTTAATGTTTTTTAATATAATTGTATCTATTTGTCAAAAAAATTATTATTTTTGAATAATAATAAATTATTAATATATTTCAAAATATAATAGATTTCATAAATTTTTTAAATTAAATTCCTTGAAATACTATTACCTATTTGAAATTAAAATAAAAAATATTATTTAATAATAACATTATAATATTGGGGAATAAAATAATTTTTTAATGTCAATATCAGTATACACGATGAACTCCAAAGAAGAAAAAAGTATTAAATCAAGAGGTAATAAATAAAATAACAAAAAAATATAATATTTGAATGTGTTTATAATGTATTTATTAACCATAAATTATCATATACACAACAATTATAAAATTTTGATCAAATTAAATTTAATATTAGAGAAATTTTTATAATAATAAATCATTATAAACAAAAAATGAACCTATCAATCCAATAAGAGAACACATTAACTATAAAAAATCCCTTCACAATAACACTTATCCTTACAAAAAAACCCTCTACTCATGAATAAAATATAAAAAATCCCTTCCCAAACAACGTTTCTATGTAATAGTAACTAATTTCTCACCAAATTTTAAATATATGAAGGGTAAAATAGTGCTCAAAAAGAAGATGTCAATGGTAGATGTCATTTTTTTAACTATGATCATTCAATATTTATTCTTATTACAAACTATAAATTAAATTCTAAAAATTCTAATATAATTAAATAACATTCATTATTATACTGAAAATATTTTTGAAAATTTAATAATAAAATTCTATGTTCTTCATCTCCATTAGAAAATTAATGTGAACCTCATGTTAGGATCCTATGATTACTCCATGAATGGCTTATTTTAAAAAAAATTGCAACCATACATGCTTGTTCTAAATGTTATTTTAGTTATTAAATAATATATTATTGAAATATTTTATATTATTGAAAAATAAATTATTCATTCAGTAAATAATTCAAATAATATATATATATACTAAAATATGACACCCCAAACCAAAAAAACAATGATATCATAAATAATTTGAATATATTTCAAAAAATATATTAAAATATATAATATATTTTCTATTGTAAAGATAATTAAAATATATAATTGAATTTAATGTGATTGTTAAATAGTTTTATAACAACATTGACCGCCGTCAAAATGCTAATGTAGTGTTGGAGCTCTTCACCGAATAACCCAAAGTGGTTGATAAGAAAAAATAATTAACTGAATGAAATATGATAGAAAATGGGACTCAATAGAATAAATATACCATAAAATATTTTAAAAATATATTATTTTTTCAATTTTATTTGGTAATTTAAAAGGCAATAAAAATATGCCAATTCATATTACAATTGAGGATATGGTTCATTGACTTAATTTAAATTCCATGAGACATATTTCTTATTCATCACAAATTATTATATTTATATAAATTAAATTATACCATATTGAATTATTATAACATTATAAATTTATATTATTCAGTGTTTTAGTTTCTTTTATATTCTCTTAATTATTTTTCCATTGATCCAATAAATAATTTTTAAACTATATTATCAACATAATTAACAATCATAAATTTTAAAATTTTATTCATGAAATTAGGCCATGTATGTTTTTTACTTCCACCACATATTTTTATTCCAATTTATTACATTTTTATTTTCCTGATACTATAATTCCTCAAGACATTTCACCTCCCTTGATTTCACAATTCCACCAAACTATTATTTCTATTTGGAATCTAATTTTTCAAATATTTACCTTCTTGATTCATTTTTTTCCATGTCCGTAATTTTTATATTTTTTTAAAAAATATATTCTGTATACATCAACACATTCTCAATGTAATTTCTCATTTCCATTAATAGAAATTACCCTTAAAAAAAGAATATTTTTAATATTTTAATCGCATGATATTTTTTAACATTTTGTAATTTTTTTGGAAAATAATTTTTTTTGTTTACCACCTGGGTTAATTTTTATAATATTATTTCATTTTTTATTAATGAAGCTTAATATTCATGTATCTATTTTATTTTAAGAAAATATTACTCTCATTTATCTATGAATGTTCATTTAAACATAAATATTATGGATATATATCATGATCTTGTTATCACTTATATTGTATTACTATTTTTATTATATATTCATAGAACTTTATTTCAATATTGTTTATTAAAATATGGATTCAATTGTATTATACCCCTTATTAAGAATTTATGTTTTCCACACATATTTTTCAACATGTACATGCTATGAAGAAGTGTATTTCATATTATATTCAACGATAGATTTTATATATTGATAATTTTCTTGATGGTATCGATGTATTATTTTTAAATAAGGAGTGTTTGGAATTGTGGAAAAAATACCATTTTATGGGATAAATATATGTTTTTTTAGCTAATTATTTTTCCTAATTTTCTAAAACTATAAAGATAAGAGGTATTTTTATATATGTTATTTAATATTTTTTATTTAAATTGAAATTATGGATAGTAATGTTTGAGTACCTATATTTTTTATAAAAATAGTTTAAAACAAATATGTTTTTATCATCATATATTAGAGTTTGGATTTAGGGGGTTAAATCCTATAATTCTATTAAATAGATCAAAATCATTTGGGTGAATATATCCCTACCTGTATAACCATCTAATTTCAATATTAGTGTGGAAATATCTCATACCACATATGATTGTCATATATTATAATAATTTAACAGAATAACACCCACCACATTTTAACATCAAAGTGAATAATGGAATATCCTATTATCACCATATTCAATAATAATTCCTAGTTAATTATCCTTCATGTATAACCATCTAGAGGATGTGTGAATCTCTTGGATAAATCCACATATCTTCAACATCAGTTATGTGGGTATCCCACCTGGATATCATCATGTATTATTAAACTCAAGGGGGAATAACAACCATGGTATTTATTTATTTCATATTCCTTTATAGGAGGAAAAACAATCTTAGATACCAATATATGCCATAAATATCAAATAGGGGGAAGAGACCCACACCGATATCACATCATATCCTAAAAATAAGCAGATGGTGAATAGTGTCCCACCTCGATGTCACCACATATCATACGAACTTATGGGAGACATCCACATATATATATCACTAGGTATCAAAATTCTCAGGGGGGGATTAGAGATCCCATTGTTATTTTAATATAACTTAAAGATGATGTGGGTTGGAAACATACTCTATCCTGATATAATTTTTCTATGTTGTAACATTGAGCACACAAAGTATTCTAATCACTAAAATCATACAATGTTCCAAAAAAAGTTAACCCCTTTATATAATATTCTCTCAAGTTAAAAATGACTAGGCCATACATAATGGTAAGCTATTTTTTCTCATGATATTGACACCCAATGTATTGTCATTATCTTTTTCTGAAAAAAATATTTTGATCTAACCACTCAACTATCTTGATAATCATAAACATATTAATTTTTATATTGTGGATTAATTTTCACACATGAAATATAAGAATAAAAATATAGAGGGAATTTCATAATGACTATCCCACATAGAAACTAAAATTAGTTCAGTATTCTATCATATAAAAGGTTCATAAATCATACCTATAGTAATCCCACCAATGTAAAAACATGATAGAAGATATAAAACACACACTCATTCTCTAATAAACTATCCATAATGTTATATGATAAGTTAATATTTTTTTATCCAACTCTTAGCCTAACTAATTCTAATCCACCACACTCCTCAAATTATGTGGAACAAAAAATCATCTACCCCAATGTCCGATTAACATTATAAATTTCATTTAGGCTTCATATATTAAATAAAATAGGTTTATAGTCAATCCCATTATAATTTACGACCAAAAAAATAATTTTAGTGCTCAGGGTAACATAATATCCTAAGACACATCCATTATACTCATATGGATTAATGGAAAAAACTTCATTTATAATAATAGGTCTATCATAATTTTTTTTGATAATATATAACATATAAAATAAATAATACATAAATATGGGGATATATTTTGGGACTACCTACCTCAGACTGCATTTCGTTCCACAATTAAATGTTGGGATACTAACACAGACTAACCTCAAATGCTCTCCGCAAACTATCATCCAACAAAACTAGGCCCAATGGGTTTCTAATTACAAAATAAAATGGAAAATTTGTTCCAAATACTACTAAAATCCAATGAAAACATTATTGAAATGGAAAATTATATAATTTCATGCCATAATCCTTTTTATATTCTTTAGTTTTTCGACAATAAATCACATTAATTTATTCCAAAATATCATTTATGTTAGAAGAATGATATTATTATGTCATAAAAATTATATAACATACCAATATAATAAAAATTGGATACTTCCGCTCAATGTCAATATTTTTTACAATAAAAAACATTTAAAATGAAATAATTTTTTTTCATGGATGCTCATTATGGATTTTAAAATTATTTCTTCATTATTATTTATCATTATTAAACCATGGTAAAAACATTTCAAACCATAGAATGACCACCAAATTCACAACAAGTGACATAAAAAAGATCAAATATATTATTCTATTAAAAAAAAGAAACCCCCTTAATGTAACGACTGGTACATTTAATAATGAAAATTTCTCTTGATCTAATGAAATGTCTAATTATATAAAATGGTTATATAAAACATATGGACATTCTTGGTTTTATTTTTATTTTTTTTTATTTTAAAATACCGTTATAAATTATTACCATTTCTATTATAGTTTTGGAACAGTGATCACATGATTTTTATAAATATTGGTCTTTAATAGATCTAATTTACTTAGACATAGGAGGTGATGGCCTAAACTAGTAGAATTAATCTATATAATGATGATTTTAGTATCTCAGAAATGAGGTAGAACTAATGGGATTCAATCTTGACCAATCCCAAGACGAGATTCAACACATTAAGCTTGAACAAAATCTTATATGGGAGAAGTGAAATTTAATTGAGATTACCACCCAAATGAAGATATATGAGTCACCCCAATAGACTGTCATCATCAAACACCTTACCCTTAGGTCTTATACAGTTTTTATAAGGTTTTATGTAACAAGAATCTATCACTATGATTATGTGCATTAGTTGTGAATAGAATACATAATATGATTTCATTTTATTATTATAATGTTGTAAATCTTTTTTAAAGATCAAATAGTATTTTTAGATAATATTCAATTAGAAAATCTGTTTTGAAAGATTAAGTAATTTATTAATTAAATATATATTATAGTATAATTCTTTATGAATACAAATGAAATTTTTATTAAGGTTTGAGAACTGTTTTCATCAAAACCCATGACATTTCAATAAATTTTATTTTTTAAAATAAAAAATTAACTTATTTATAAAATTATTTAGACAAAAATAATATTTTTTTTGTATTTCGGACCAAAAAATTATCTAACAGTGAATTTTTTTTGTAATTTTCAGAGATAGTTTAATTATTGGCTAAAATTTAAATTCCGTTTAAATATATAATTTGTTTTTTGACCTCATAATAACTTAATAGTTATATAATAAAATACTATAAAAGGTATTTTCGGTAAAAATATTTTTTCCATTAAAATATCGTGATTTTATATTTGTTTTATTAATTTTATGGTGCCTTAGTGGTCCCACCAAGACTTGTGAAATAGTTTTTCTTTTTAAAATGATTTCCTTGAGAGTGTGAGTCACCTCTACATAAGAAATACTTATATTTAAGAGGTTTGTAAATTGTCCATATAAAATAATGTTTTTACACCAATTTAGAATAAACCTCGGTCAATAAACAAGGGTTGGTTTTTTGTTTTAATTATTTAATTATGTTGATTCTGAAACCTAAGTTTGTGAAATATTAAAAAAATTTCCTCTATTTTCTTATATAATCCCACCAATGATCCCACTTCTCATAACTCAAACACCTCGGAGCACGTCCCTACTCTTCCCTCCTTTCTCTATAATCCTCTAATAGTTCCCCAATCACCCATAATTCATATCTCAAGCCACTCCAAAGCCTTTGAGATCACACATCCAAGTAAGGAATTTCATCCTTTTTCGTTTTTGTCCAAATTTCATTATATTGTTCACCATTTTTTATTCAAAAAAAATGATGCGGTATAATTTTTCACATCCCCAATAATTCCCTCCTTTTTTTAATGATTAAATATATATTTCTCTCTCATTAATGCCACCCATGTACACCTATTACCATGCCTAAATTCTTTATGTAATTTCTCTCTTCTCATTTACATTGAAGAAATTATTTTATATTAAACATCTAAATTACATTCCATATTTTTGGATATTATGTTTCATGACCCCCTTACTGAAAATTTCATTTCTAAATGATTTGAGAAATCTTTTTCTCACATCAACCAATTTTACGGTTTTTATTTTACTTCGTTATGCTGCTAATGTTACACAAAAAAAATCCCCTGCAATATCATCATGTAATTAAAGACCATACACATTTATCTATCAAGGAAGTTCAACTTTAGTCACTTATACATGTTTAGTGAGGGCTTAAATTTATGTATTTCACTTCTCAAATTATTGGAATAAGTTATGATATTTAATGAATCCATGCAGTATGGTCCATGTGGCACACTAATGTATGGAATGAAATGATTGTAAAGGGTGCTCCTTAATAGTGCTCTGATATATAGGGTAATGATTAGTAACATGATACTTCAATTGAAAATATGTTTTACTCATTATAATTCATGTAAAATGAATGTTTATTCATTCTTCATGTGCAATGATCCTTGGCTCTTTCTAATATCTTGTTAAATGTTGTTGCCACAATTCCATTTTACGATAATCATGTTATATCATGAATTTCTATTCATTTTTTTCTTTTACAACATTGATATGATGATTGCATACAATTTAATATATTCATCATATAATTCCTTTTTACATCCTTATGGGGAATTATAGCTCACCTTATTCTTATTTATGTCATCATGTTATCCCATGCAATGCTAAATACGAAAGAATTTTGTGCCATTTAAAAGAAGATCTCAATAATGATGTTGTGTTATATCTTTTATGTATTTATGTATTGTTCATAATTTCCCAAGACACTAGACCTATTGGTACTCAGAGTTTCATTAAGTGATTTTTTATGAAATAAATCGTGTTTATGTATTTGATAAAGATAAGGGTTATTATAGTTAGTATCATAGGATATGATAAGTTATTTTTTGTATTTGGATTTTCAACCCCTAGTGAAAGCCTTAGGGATAATAATAAGTTTAATAAAAACATACCTAAATTTTGGTTCGTATAGAGTAAGTGGTTTATTAAGAAATTACATCCCTCTCTAGATATGAACAAGTAGAGGCATCTCTGGAAGAGATGTATCTTGGGGTAATACTGAAAAACACCACATTGAGATACAATAAAATGAGAACTGGTGTACAAAAACATGACTTGTTTCACTCTTGGTTATGATAATCCTGGTGGATATTCATTGGTAAATTCAGAATCTTAGTAATAACCATTATTTAAGAAAATAATAAAATTCCCCCTAAAAATATATGTTGGGTAGTAGATCTTGGATAACATATATTTAATCCTATAAATTCATATGTTAAGAAAATAAATGTAATTTAGATGTTATCTCTTTTTTTCAATTGATTCCCCATTTATGTGTTACCCCAAACATTCTTTTTAATCCATCCAATGGTCTTTAATAAGACCACTCAGGCCAACAACTGATGTGACGATCAATGTGATGATTGTTCTAATAAGATTTCCAATCCGATGGGAGTGGGAATCCCATATATTTTCCTGAAACTCTCTTAGTTAACTCATGTTTTTAATAAAAAATGGTAAATAGGAACGTTAAACCCCCTAGAAAGGGCATGTCAGATTCAAGAGCATAATGAGACAAATGCCTCCTACATTTAATGGATCATCTGATCCCTCAATTGTCGAACAATGGATCGACCCCTTTGAAAAGATATTCTCCATACATCAATGTTTTGAAGATGAGAAGGTACATTAAGATACTTATTTAATGGATAGAGAAGATGATCAATGGTGGACATTGATCAAAAATAAAAATCCTTAAGAAGAAATTGAGGCATTGGAATGGAAGGGTTTCTAAAAAAATTGATAAATATTTCCCTTGGAAGCAAAAAATTAAGATGGAAAGGGTCTTCCTTAACCTCAAGAAAAAATAAGAAAAATACATCGGAACATACAAGGAAAACTTCACAAGTCTTTCACGATTTGCCTCTGGATATTTCGTTACCCCCAAATTCATGGTTGACCGATTCATAGGGGGTTAGAAACCTAGCCTACAGAAATCCCTGTAAATATGTTAAATCGATAACTATAAGGAAATTATTTGATTTTCCTTCATCGTAGAACTAGATATCATAGAATCTCAAGGATATAATGGGGATAAGAAGCATAAAGAGGGCATTTATTCTGGCTATCTGATGGGAAAATGTAATGGTGCTTTGAAATTAAACCACCCCACATTCCTATGGTGCTGATTGAAGCCGCCACGAAATTTCCTGAAGAGGAAAAGGAAATAATTTAGGTGTATAATAGAAGGGCACTGGGACATTAAATTTCGGAAAGAAAACCCATCTACTGTGATGGAGGGGATGAATTCTCCATTTTACCCTCAACACATTATTCATTGATTCAAATGCAATGAATCAGGGAACATTGAAAACCAGTTCCCTAATCCATGGGTTTTTTGAGGAAACCAACAACCTACAAGGAAGAAATGGATAGGTTTATACATCACTACCACCAATGAAAACGCCGAAAATGAATTGGTGATAGGTATGCTAGTTATTCATTCATGAATAGTGAATGAACTATTTGATTCTGGTTCTACTAATTCTTTTATATCCCAAATGATTAGTAGAAAAATATCATAATCAAAACAATTCATGGAATAAGAGATGTCAACGAGAACAAAAAATGATAAAATCATTGCATGCCATGAACATAACACCTCCCCTATCTATGGATTGAACTTCCCGGTAACCACTTCATACTCCCAGAAGTATAATTTAATACATTTATTTTAAGGATAGGATTTCCTTATATAGATTCATTCTAAATTATAATGAGAGGGAAATCACTCTCTATATAGCCAATTGACCCCTGATTCTACACATGATCAAGGTGGAGGATGAATCTTATTTAGCAGCATCATCTTACGTGAGGATATTACTGCCCTATTACTGATTGTACATTTTTAAGATGATTGAGTCTATGGAAGAAATCATCCTTGTAAAGACTCAAATCTTGACATACATGGACATTACATTAATTTTTGTAGAATAATTAATACATAACAAAAACAAACACACAAGGACCGTAATAGTTTAGTGTCTTTGGAAACTCAAAATATAATCTTCTAATCATGGTGAAAGATCGTCAACATCTCCCATAAATATCTTTCCATTTTTTTCTTACCTAAAACCTTTCTTTAAATCCTGGGTAAAAGAAAACATATAAAGGGAGAGCTCAAATGATCAATAAGGGTAAGAATGGAGAAAATATAACAAATCATATACATTTGAACTTAAAAAACATGAACATAATGTATAAACATCAAAATCTTGAGCGATGACGTAAAACATGGAAGTACGTAAGGGGTAGATCATAATGAAACATTAATCATGATAAAATAGCATGGGAATAAAACATGTAATTTTGGAAACCATTAAGTAAATGTTAGGATTTCCATAGTAGCCAATGCATTGCTGCCAAGACCATCTTAGTGGACAAAGTCCCTTTCTGAATCGAGTTCACTCCTCGTTCAAGTCTTCTGTCACTAAACTCGATTAACATACCATTCCAGCCATGTCTATCTCAGGAGATATAAATCGTTACCCAATGCATTGGAGGGAGATATATTTCCCACCCATCTCATAATGAAATCAATCTTTCATGTGCCACAAAATCATATATCATACATCATAGCATAACCCATGTAATAGAATGTGATTCTTAAACATCATTCCATAATAACACAATCCATATAAAATGGATATAATTTCATCATAAGAAAATTCAAACCATATAAATAATTAAGACATTATTATTGCAACATAAAAATATTAAATAATGTCATTTTAGATTTAAAATAGGTTTGATAAAACACTTGAAATGAATTCTTGAGGAAAATATCCTTTCTTCTTCAAAATCATTTTCTTTTCACAAAATGGCTTGATATTTTAAAAGAAAAGTGTTTTGTTGAAAATAATCATGCAATCTTTTAAAGGAAGCTTCATGAAAATGAGGCATTATGAAACCGTAAAAATCTTATCACGCTGTATAAGCTAACAATAAAATTCTCCTCATACTTTTGTCGGAAAAGTCAAAAAGTACCACATATGGTAAAAAAATAAAAATTTCTTCCATAACACAAAGTAAAAGTCAAAAAAGGGTAAAATGACATTAAAAATACATGGAATAATATTAAACACTCTATGAAAAACATTCTTTACAGACATGGATGAATAATATAACCCTAGTAAATACTTACTGATAAACAATCTCGGATTAGAGCGAGATTGGAATAGTTATCCCTTACCTTATGTCTGATATGCTTCGTATGTATCTGAACCTCTTGTATAATGATTTTAGTAATGTCATTGAATTATTATATAATCATATTAATTGTTATGATATCATATATGGTTTACTTATGACTTTATATTACCCATTATTTTGTAAATTCGATGTAAAAGTAGCGATTTGGGTAAAATCGTTTCATTTATAGTACATGTCTCAATTTGTTGTTCTTAAAATTATTACTTATATCTGGATTTACATAATTCCATAATTTAATACATGATTTATATACAATATATATTCAGCATATACATATATATATGATAGATCGATAAATGGAAAGAAATACACCGTTCATGGAGAAGGTAGGTCATACGTACGCATGAACGCTGTTTTCATTTCCTTATTGGATTGAATGGAATTAAGTAGATGACATAGATATATATATATATATATATATACATAAATATAGTATAATTAATTTGTCATATATTTCATTATTATTTAATTTATATACTTTATAATCATTCATGAATGGTTAACATGGAGAATGAATCTCATCGCGTCGTGGAGACGGTAGTCCGTACGTACGCACGAGCAATGATATCATTCCCATGATCATGGAATTGTATTTAAGGGTATGTATAATATTACAGAATTAATATCACTTTACAATAATCATATATAGTTATTTATTTACACCATTATACCAATCCAAGTAAGGTGGTGGTCGAAAACAGATTACACCACGGCGTAGAGACGATATTCCATACGTACGCATGTGCGGTGATTTCGTTTTCCGTAGGATGGATAGAAAGTGAAATAGGGTTGTTTAATATTTATAATAACATATCAGTATATAAGTAATACTTATTATATTACTTTATAAATGATAAAAATAAAGAATAATAAGTAGAAGAAGAACTAAACTTGAGAGAATCGGAAAAAGAGATTACATATTCTTTGATGCATCTCCTTTAAGCATCCTCTTAGGGAACTATAGATGGTATTTTGAGAAGACCAGAACCTCTATGATGTAACTAGATTAGTTTATAAGAGGAATTGTAAGGGTTTTTCTGAGCTTCAAGGCTCAAAAGGGTGTGAAGAGAAGAGGGAAGGGGTGCCCTTTTTATAAGGGAGGAGAGTGGCACCTTTGGAAAAACATAAAATATTATTTTATTATAAAGTCATATTGGGTTTTTAATAGCTCCAAATTGATTTATTTGGAAGATAAGGTGGGTATGGTTAGAAACACTTTCAAAAAATAGGTTTTAGACAAGTTTATCTTACTATTTTAACCTTATCTTTTAGATTTAACTCTATGTTAAATAATTTACCTTTTACCGTGTCCTCTTGTTTTCATACACTATATGGTTAATAAACATAATATAACAAGTCAAACGAACCCCAAGTGGTTAATTATTAATATATATAACATTATATAAGTCATTTGGCCGAACCATAGATTTTTAGGAATAAAATAGCAATTAATAATATAATATTTGTTTTAAAAATTATGTTATGTCAATTTTGACACTATTTGGTAATTGATTTTTGTGAAAATCATACCAACATGATTACTTAGAAAACAGTTAATTGAATCAATACTAACATGTCATATTAACCAATAAAATATGTTTAATCCATAAAAAGTATAAAATTAAATTTATTTGGGTATTTATAACATAAATTATGTTAATATTTAATTAATAAGGTAATTACTGCATCACTATTGTGTCATAAATAAATTAAATTATTTAAGGTCCAAAATTATAAATAAAATACCATTAGGTATAAAATCTTTTTATCTTTCTAATGAATATTTATAGTCAAATTTATCTTATGTATAACCCTATAAGAATTTTTTTTTACTTATTAAACATTGATTTTAACTATTTTAACTATTTTTTAAATAAAATAATAATAAATGTCCTAATATAATCCAAGTGGACCTAAATTATAATATTATATTCCTAAGTTTTTTTTGGGTCTAATTATACTTTCCAAATAGAATTAGGGCATCTGTTAGGGTAATAATAATATCATTTTTACCCTTAATTACTATATTTACTTTTTAACCGTTGTAAATAAAAGTAAAAACTTAGTATTCACCAAAAATTATTTTAATCTTATTGAACCAAATTTTACTCCTTGATATTAACTGTGTGTCTTGGATTTTTTAAATTCCACTCATAGAAGTGGTAAAATTATGTTTTATGTAAATTTTCAAGATGCTCCTAGGATGTAGGTAAAAGACGGTGGAAAGTTCAATAATATTTTTATATATCTAAAATTATTATAAAATGAATCTAATGAATCACATTAAACATATATAGGTATTATGTATCAATTTTTATCTGAGATAAATTTAAATAAAATAAGTAAATATTTAAAAAAAATTCAGTTTTTAAATAGTAACCCAATGTTTTCACTATTCATAGAAAATTGAATGTTTTCAGAAAAATACCAAAAATTTACCCAAGGATAATTTCAATATTCTGAATCCAAAAAGAAAGTCTATTTTGAAGAATAAAATTTATAAAATTTTAAAAATTAGGTATTACTATTCATTACTGCTAGTTTATATAATATTTTAATAATATATCATTATTTAGTAAAACTCGGTATTGTGTACAACATCCGCTATCGTGGAAAGTCACGATTGTGTGTAGAGCAAGCCAAGTCAGGGTTGCGTGTAGTGCAATATTCTTTTGTTGTTGTGTTTAATAGAATTCAACTGTATTTCATTTATACATTATATATATATATATACTCAATTTTGCGTAGAATAACTTATATCAAACAAATATGAAATTTTGTGTAACACGATTCGAGAATAGTGTTGTGTATACTGCAAGCTAATACAATGTTTTGTATAGCGTAAGATAATATTACTGTAGAATACAACTCCATAAATCAATTAAGTTAAAAATAATACTTCTCATAAACTATAGGGGTGTTATATTCTGACCTCCTTAAAATGAATTTCGCCCTCAAAATTCATCAGGGTTATAAATGGTTTTCTACATGAAATATTCTTTAATTGAAACCCACATCGTAAAATGGAATACCAAAACTAAACATTTAAAACAAAATTATGAAATGTAATGATTACCCAAATTAACTAATAACTGGGTTTCCACAGAGGAGAACATAGGTGAAAATATGGAATTGGAAGAGAAATCTAACCAACATGTTCAGATGGAGAGTGGTAGAGAACACGGATATGAAAAATCCAACAATCACAAAGCCATAAATTTGTGATGATCTAAGGTACCATCTGTTTCATCGGATATAAGGGCAGTAGGACAACATTTTTGGTTTTCAAGATCATTTCCCTAAAGTTGAAGAATTTAATTAGACGAAATACTTACTTTATTTCGGTATAATCTCACCATTGTTCGTGCCTTGTACAATTTCCACTTCATCTTTTAAATAAATGATTTTGAATTTTCATTATTGAAGTGTTAGCAGATCATGTGATAGAATGATAGGTCATTCCATCTGTCTCAAGAAAAAGGTTATTAAAGGTTATAAGTCCATCTTATGGTGAGATTAATCATATATGGTTCCAAAAATAGACTTATACTTCATCTATCATACTGCTTAATAAAATTAGTTTCTACTAATAAGGGACATCCTATAATCTGGTGGTAGGTGATAAAGGCCTGTCACACTTCGGTTCTGGGTTCGATTCCCATATCTTTGTTCTATGCGACGGGTTGTCACCCGTCCTACGGGTTGTCACCCGTCCTACGGGTTGTCACCCGTCCTACGGGTTGTCCTTTTTCTAAAACAATACTATTATAATATAACAAAAGTTCTAGCCTTAAACAATACTATCTGATATCTAAGTTAATCTATTCCAATATTTAGGTTTATCCAAAATACTTTTGTCCAATCTCATAGTATAAAGATAACGATTACTTGAAATGTCATCTACTGAACATTTGAATGCCATAATTTATCATACGATATATCTTGTTGGTCACATTCCAAACATGTGAATACCTTAATCATGTATTACCATATAACCTTAGTGAAACATGGGTTCTATCAAAAGTAAACTCTTTCCACATACCAAAATCCGAAAATTGACATATACTCAAACCATGATATCACTTTGTCCTTATATCAATCATGAGCTCATGAATACTATCATACAAATTATTTTCTCCTTATCCCTTCATTATGCGTATTTCATCTGCTTTCCAAAAATATTTCAGTCATTTTTCATGGTTACTGGTACCATAAAATTATTGAAAACCACAATTGAACAATACATAGATATTCCAATATTCCACAATACTAAAATGGAATTCCACAATACAATTTTGGAATATCATTACATAAACACATAATCATTCCACAACATCATTTTCATACTCAACATCACTAATGGTGATCGCATGTAACTTCCCTTTATCCATTTCCTTAAGATGTTGCTCATGTCGATCATCATTAACCCATAGATTAGGGCATTGATTAGCATAATGCCCCATTTCCTTGCACTTGAAGAATTAATGTGTTGGTGGAGCATTCTATGTAGTCTTTTCTCTATTCGCATCATTAGCTACCATTTTCCCATTACTTAGACACTCACCTGCTCGATGACATTCTTTTCCATACTTGAAAAATTTTCTAGTACCTTTTATATAACCTCCACTGTGCATATTTCCACACCTTGAGCATAAAGAAACATTTATCTATTTTTCACCATTGTTCTGAGATTTCTCCTTCAATTCCATCTTTCGTTTTTTGTCAAAGCCATGAGATGGATATGTAACACCATCTTACATTTCTACCTTGATAGGACAACGCACAATTTCTTCATAGCTACTGATGCCTCTTATAGCTAATGCCCTTCGAAGACATGGTTTTAAGCCACTGAAGAATCGATCAAAATTACTTTCAGGTTGGATGATAAATCCAGATGCATACCATGAAAGCATTGTAAAATTCAATTCGAATATACCAACTAATTCATCATCATTTTTCTTAATCTCAAGTAAATCCATTTACATATTTGTTCGAAGAATACGACGGAGTTACTTATTGAAGAACATGTTCTTGAACTCGTTCCATTCCATGTATTCAATTTCATTTTGGGGCCTTGTATTTTTAACTAGAGTCCACCACTGGTCTGCTTCACCTTCTAGCCGGTAAACAGCCAAAATGACTTTTTCATGATCTGAATAGCGAAGTATTAAAAATATATTTTCAATGGTACTAATCCATTTTTCAGCAAAAAGTGGATCAGAAGACCCACTGAAATAAGGTGTACTTTTCCTCATGAAGGACTAAATAGAATATTGTTCCCTTCTATGCTCATTTGGAAGTCCAAAATGATTCATAGATTGTGTAAGTATAGCAATAGGATTTTGCATTCAATATCCCATAACATTGGTTTTTTCAGGAGGACAATCATTTCATCATCCATTATATTGATCAACATAGCTCCTTCGGGTTCTAGCCATCATCTAATACCCAAAAAGAATAGTGTGAGAGGCAAAAATAATGATTAGAAAATAGTATAATAAAGGGGGAGTACCGTCAATATCTAAAATCTTAAGATAAATTATAACATCCTTACCATAGTTCTATGACTATAACCTATACGTATACTTATCCTTAGGTTCATCCCTAGACATACCTTAGGAATATCTTTAGGGATTTCACTAATGTTTTCACATCCAGGTTTCCAAAGGTTAACTAAACCATTCCTCTGATACCAACTGTAAAGACCCAAATCTTGACGTACATGGACATTACTTTACTTTTTCGGAATACTTAATTCATAAAAAAAACAAACACACAAGGACTGTAATATTTTAGCGTCTTTGGAAACTCAGAAGATAATCTTCTAATCGTGGTGAAATATCTTCAACATCTCTCATAAAGATCTTCTACTTTTTTTCTTATCTAAAACCTTTCTATAAATCCTGGGGAAAAGAAATAATATAAAGGGTGAGCTAAAATTCTCAGTAAGGGTAAGCATGGAAAAAATTAAACAAATCATATACATTTGAAATTAAAAAAACATGATCATAATGTTGAAACATCAAAATCTTAAGCAATAACATAAAACATGGAAGTACGTAAGGCATAGATCATAAAGAAACATTAATCATGATAAAATATCATGGGAATAAAATATGTAATTGTGGAAAACATTAATTACATGTTATGATTTCCATAGTAGACAAGGCATATCTTCCAACACTATCTTAGTGGACAAAGTCCCTTTCTGAATCAAGTTCACTCCTCGTTCTAGTCTTGTGTCACTAAATCTGATTAATTTACCATTCCAGCCATGTATTTTTCATGAGATATAAATATTTACCCAATTAAATAGAGGGAGATATATGACCCACCCATCTCATAATGAAATCATTCTTTCATGTGCCACTAAATCATAAAACATACATCACAGCATAACCCATGTAATAGAATGGGGTTCTTAAACATCAAGACATCATAACATAATCCATATAAGAAAAGGGATATCATTTCATAATAATAAAAATAAAACCATATAAATAATGGAGACATTATAATTCCAATATAAAAATATTAAAAATTGTAATTTTATATAGAAAACAGTGTTGATAAAACACTTGAAATGAATTCGTGAGGAAAATAATATTGCACTCTTGTAGAAGAAGCATCATGAAAATGAGGTGTTATCAAACCATAAAAATCTGTTCATGCCGTATAATTTAGCAATAACATTATCCTTGTACTTTTTTCGGAAAAGTCAAAAAGCACCACATATGGTAAACAAAAGAAAGATTCTTTCTATAACACAAATTAAAAGTCAATGAGGGGTAAAAATGACTTTAAAAATAAATGGATGAATATTAAAGACTTTATTAAAAACATTCTTTTTGGAAATGGATAAAAAAATATAACCATAGTAAATACTTACGGATAAACAATCTCAGATAAGAGCGATATTGGAATAGTTATCCCTTACATTATGTCTGATATGCTTAGTATGTATCCGAACCACATGTATAATGATTTAAATTATGTCATTTAATTATTACAGAATCATATTCATTTTTATGATATCACATATGGTTTACTTATTAGTTTATATTACCCGTTCTTTTGTAAATTCGATGCAAAAGCAGCGATTTGGGTAAAATCGTTTCATTTATTGTACATGTTTCCACTTGTTGTTCTAAATATTATTACTTATATCCTGCTTTAAATAATTCTATAATTTAAAACATGATTAATATATAATATATATTCATCATATACATATATATATGATAGATCAATAATGGAATGATATACACCGTTCATGGAGACGGTAGGTCGTACGTACACATTAACGCTGTTTTCGTTTCCTTATTGAATTGAATGGAAATAAGTAGATGACTACATATATATATATACATAAATACAGTATCATTATTATGTCTTATATTTCATTATTATTCAGTATATATACTTTATAATCTTTCATGAATGGTTAACATGGAGAATGAATCTCATCGTGTCGTGGAGACGGTAGTCCGTACAAACGCACGAGCAATGATATCATTCCCATGATTGTGGAATTGTATCAAAGTGTATGTATAATATTTCAGAATCAAATTCACTTTACAATAATCATATATAGTTTTTTATATACACCATTATACCCATCCATGTAAGGTGGTGGTCGAAAATAGATTACCCCACGGTGTGGATAGGGTATTCCGTACGTACGCACGCGTGATGATTTTGTTTTCCGTAGGATGGATAGAAGGTTAAATAGGGTTGTTTCATATATAAAATAACATATCAGTATATAAGTAATACTGATTTTAATACTTTATAATGAGACAACTAAATAAGAAGAAGTTTAAGAAGAAATAAACTATAGAGAATCAGAAGAAGAGATTACCTCTTCTTCGACGCACCTCCTTCAAGCTTCTTCTTAGGGCCCTAGTATTAGTATTTTGAGAAGACCAAAACCGTTATGGTGTAACTAGGGTGGTTGAGAAAAATAATTTTCAGTGGTTTTCTGAGTTTCAAGGCTCAAAAGGGTGTGAAGAGAAGAGGGAAGGGGTGCCCTTTTTTATACGGGATGAGAGGGGCACCTTTGAAAAAACATAATATATTATTTTATTATAAAGTAATATTCTCTTTTTTATAAGTCCAATTTGATTTATTTCAACGATAAGGTGAGTATGAGTCGAAATAATTTAAACCAATAGGTTTTAGACAAGTTATGTTACTATTTTAACCTGATATGTTAGATTTAACTCTAAGTTAAATAATTTAAATTTTACCATGTCTTCTTGTTTTCTTACACTATATGGTTAATAAACTTACTATAACAAGCCAAACTAACCCCAAGTGGTTCATTATTAATATATAAAACCTTATATAAGTCCTTTTTTCAAACCATAGATTTTTATGAATAAAATAATAATTAATAATATTATATTTGTTTTAAAAACTATTGTATGTCAATTTTGACACTATTTGGTAATTGTTTTTTGTAAAAATCATAACATCATGATTATTTCAAAAAAAGTTAATTTAATCAATACTAACATGACATATTAAACTATAAAATTAGTTTATTTCATAAAATAGTTTAAAATTACATTTATTTGGGTATATATAAAATCAGTTATTTTAATATTTCATTAATAAGGTAGTTACTGCATCATCACTGTGTCATAAATAAATTAAATTAATTAATGTCTAAAAATTAAAAATAAATTACCATTATGTTAGAAAGAATATTATATTTTTAATTAATATTTATATTTGAATTTATCTTATGTATAACCATATATTAAAAATGTTTTACTTATTAATCTTTGATTTTAACTATTTTAACTCTTTGATAAAAAAAATAAAAAATGTCCAAATCTAATCCAAGTGGACCTAAATGATAATATTATATTCTTAAGGCTGTTTTTGGTCGAATTATACTTATAAAATAGAATTAGGACATGTGTTAGGGTAATAATAATATCATTTTTACCCTTAGTTACCTTATTTACTTTTAACAGCAGTAAAGAAATGAAAAAAGTTACTATCCACAAAAAATTATTTTTATCTTATTTAACAACATTTTACTCATTGATATTAATCGTGTCTCATGGATTTTAGAAATTTCCACTCACAGAAGTGGTAAAATTATGTTTTATGAAAATTTGCAAATAGCTCCTAGGAGGTAGGTAAAAGACGGTGGAAAGATCATTAAAAATTTTATATATCTAAAATTATTATAAAATGAATCCAATGAATCACATAGAACTTATATAAATATTATGTATCAATTTTTACCTAAAATAAATTTAATTAAAATAAATAATTATTTAAATAAAAAAGTCATTTTTAAATAGCAACCCAGTGTTTTCACTATTCATCAAAAATTGAAAGTTTTCAGAAAAATAAAAAAATCCCCCCTATGCTGATTTTGACATTCCGAATCAAAAAATGAAGTCCATTTTGAAGGATAAAATTTAATAAATTTCAAAAATTGGGTATTACTATTCATTACGAGTAGTTTATATAATATTTTAATAACATATCGTCGTTTAGTGAAACTCGGTATTGCGTACAACGCACGCTATTGTTGAAGGTCGTAATTGCATATAAATCAAGACAAGTCAGTGTTGTGTGTAGTGAAAGATTCCTTTTTTGTTGTGTATAATAGAATTCGACCGTATTTCATTTATACATTGAATATATATATATATATAAACTCAATGTTGTGTATAATAACTTTTGTCAAATGATAATGAAATTTTTTGTAACACGATCCATGAATAGTGTTGAGTATACTACAAGCTAATATGGTGTTGTGTATAGTGAAAGATAATCTTGGTGTAGCATACAACACAGGAAATCAAATAAATTAAAAAGAATACTTCTCCTAAAATCTCGGGTTGTTACAATCTTTCAAAACATTGTTATTGTGAGGGAATTTTCTAAAATGTTTCCGGTGGAATTTCCAGGACTTCCTCCTAGAAAACATGTTGAATTATCGATTGATATTATATCTGGGGTGATTCCAATATCCAAGACTCCATATATAATGGATGTTTTGGAGCTTGAGGAGATGAAAAACAACTACAAAAAATCTTGATAAAGGGTTTATACACACAAGTGTTTCACCATTGGGTGCACCAGATCTATCCGTCAAAAAGAATAATTGGTCAATACACCTTTGCATTGATTGTAGTATTCTCTAAAAATCAAAATAAATAAAATGTATCCTCTCCCCATATTGATTAAATATTTGATCTACTATGTGGAGCACAATATATCTTGAAGGTGGATATGCGATCAAGATATTACAAATTAAGGGTCAAGAAGGAGGATATCACCAAGAGTACTTTTCAAAAATGGTACGAGAACTTTTAATTCATATTATTTCCTTTCATACTAACTGAATCTCTATAAATATTCATTGAAGTGGTGAATATTGACTTTAGAGAATACTTAGAAATTTTTTTGGTAGTATTTGTATGTTATATTCTAATATAATCCAAAACAAAGGAGGAGAAAGAGGAGTATCTAATCAATGCACTAGAGACCCTGCGAAAGAAGAATCTCTATGAAATATACAAAAACCATGAGTTTATATTGAAGTAAGTCTCATTTTTTGGTCATATCATCATATGAAATGGGATATCTATGGATCTCTCTAAGACAGATGCAATTGAATGATGACCAAGGCCAATATCAGTGATAGATATCCATAGCTTCTTGGGGTTAAATAGATATTTTATCTGATTTTTGAGAAATTTATAATGTTTTTCAAACCCTCTTACAAAGCTAACACAGAAGGGAGTCATGTTTTCATAGAGTGGTGAATTTGAAGATAGGTTCATGGAGTAGAAAAGGAGGCATATCACTATGCCCATGCTCACACTATCCACATGTGGGATATTTTTTATGGTATTTAGTGATGCTTCGAAGAAGGGAATGGGCTATATATTGATGAAAAATTTCAATGTCATTTCCTATGAATCTAAGATATTGAATGTTCAGGATACAAACTATACAACACATGATCTTGAGTTAGAAATAGTAATCTTCGTTCTAATATTTTTGCAATAATACCTCATTGGATAGAAGTGTGAAACATATACATATCAAGAAATCTTCAAGTATATATTCACACAGAAAGAGATTAATATGAACTAATGAAGATGGTTAGTGATGATCAAATACAATGACTACTCAATCCATTACCACCCTGGGAAAGTGAATGAGGTGGAAGATGTTCTATGTAGAAAGGACCCATTAATCTTATCATTGATGAGAATTTTAAAGGATACAATATTATTAGATTTGATGAATATGGGAATGGGAATCATAAAGAAGTTATTATCATAAATTCATTCATAAATGATTTCTTAACCAAATCTTTTGGAAAGGTTAAATGATGCTAAAAAAGATGATGTGGGAATACAGAAGAAGAAAGTGGAAACTATGAAAAATTGGAAATCCTCAGAGTAAAATGCTAATGATGAAGGAATTTTTATATTTGGGACACGACTATGTGTTCCATAAAATCTTGAGTCAGATCAAGATCTTTTGGATGATGAAAATAGTTCAAAAATCTCCATTCACTAGGGAAACACAAAGATGTTTCGAGATCTCTATGAGATTTATTGGGTGGATAACATGAAGAGGGAGATCGTTTAGTATAAATAAATGTCTCTGGTATGTCAGAAAGTGATGTATGATAAGGAAATTTCTAATGGGATGATGCAACCATTACCCATACTAACATGGAAATGGGAAAACATCATCATGGACTTTGTCACCCGACATCAAAATATAACCAAAGAAAACCATGATATTTTAGTTATTTTGGATCATCATACAAATATTGCACCCATTATTTACATTTGAGAGGATTTCTCATTCGATAAACTGGAACAGATATACATCAGAGAAGTGGTAAGGATACATGGTGTTCCACTATCTATTGTATCTGATTGAGATCCATGATTTAACTCTACATTTGGGATGATTTTCCAACATGCTATGAATATAAACCTGGACTTTAGTACGTCTTATTACCCTCAAAATTAAGGAAAATCAATGTGGACTATCTAAACACTTGAAGAAATGCTTATATCAAGCTCAATAGAATTAAAAGGATGATGGTATCAACATATTCTTTTGGTTTAGTTCTCTTACAATAACTGTTTCCACACAAGAATCCAAACAGATCCTTATGAAGCCCTTTATGGGAAGACGTTAAGAACCCCGACATGTTGAGATGATGTGGGGGAGTAGAAACTCCTAGGTCCGAGAATAGTCTATGAAATGGTGGATAATGTTAAGACCATCCCACAAGACATTAAAGTTGTTTAGAGTCAAAATAATATCAATGGTGATAATTGTTAATGAGACCCATAGTTTGAAGTTGGGACATGGTATTCCTCCACATATCACCATGGAAGAGAGTTATGAAATTTGGGAAGAAGGTATTGGTTAGTCCAAGTCACATTAGTTCTTTTGATATCCATGATCACATTGGACTAGTGGCCTATATACTAGCACTGCCATGGAACCTATCTCGAGCACACGATGTATTCCATTTATCACTCTTGAGGAAGTAAATACTTTTCCCATCATGTGTAATCAATCTAGAGGTGGTACCATTTGATAATGACCACTCTTATGAGCAGAATCCAGTGATGATTATAGATAGCAGGGAAAAAAATTTACGAAATTAGACAATTCCCCACATCGAGGTGTTGTGAAAAAACCCAATGTTTGAAGAAGAAATGTGGGAATCAAATGATATGGTGTAACCAAGTTAACCCCAACATTCTTATTGTGGTAAAATGAAATTTTTGGGGAAAAAGTTCTTAAGGGGGGATATTGTAACGACCCATACTATTATTAATGAAAATTAATCATGATATAATTAAATTTATGATTATGTAAAATGGATATATAAAACATATTCCCCTACATATTTTTATGTAATTGAATTTTGAAAAACCATTATAAATTGTTACCTTTTCTAATATTGTCGTTGAAAATATGTCACATGGATAGTAAAAATATGGGGCTTTAACAAATCCAATTAACATAGACAAACGAAGTAATTGCCTCATCTAGTAGAATTTCTTTAAATGAAGCCCATTTTTCATATATCAGAAAGGAGGTATGGTCACTGGGCTTTGCTTTGGACCAAGCCCAGGTCGACCTTTAACATGTTAATCTTGAACCGAATCGCCTACGGGAAACGTAGAAGATAATAGATATTACCACCCAAGTGATGTTATCCGAGCAACCCCAACAGTCTGTCACTGACTCACACCATACACATAGGTATTATGAGTGTGTTATAAGGGGTTAGGTAACAATTCCATAACACTATTATTATATTCATTTCATTCTACAGAATGAAATATATGCATTCATTTATTTTTTTTAACATTGTAAATGGTTTTGAAATCACAAATAGTATTTTTAGTGAATATTCAATTAAGAATGATATATTGAAGAATTAATGAATTTTTAAAATAAATAATATTTTAAACAAATATCATTACTAAATTAATATTTATTAAATATAAATGATTGTATTATTTTTTAGGAATAAAATTGAAATTTTTATTAATTTTTGAAAACTACTTTTGTCAAAACCCATTAAATTTTAATAAATTTCAGTTTTTATATTAAAATTAAAAAATTCACATATTTATAGAACTATTTAGATAAAATTAATATCATTTTTGGATGCAAGATGTCAAAATTATCTAATGGTGATTCTTTCACAATTTTATGAGACAATCAAATTTTTTGGTAAAAATTAAATATCGTTTAAATATATAATTCGTTTCATTACATCATAATGGCCCTATAGTGATGTATTCAAATACTATAAATGTTATTTTCGGAAAACCTATGTTTTACCATTAAAATAATGTGGTTTCTTTATTTGTTTAATTAATTTTATGGTGCTCTAGTTGTCCCTCTAAGACTTATAAAATATTTTATCTTTTTTATAATGATTTCCTTGAGAGTGTGACTCACCTCCACATAATAAAACCTAATATTTTAAGATGTTATTCAATTGGACATATAAAATAATTTTTTTCACACCAATATGAAAAAAAATTGGGCAAAAACCATGGTTTTGATTCTGGTTTTAAATATTAATTATATAGATTCAAAAACCAATGTTTGTGAAATATTAATGAATTCCCCTCTCTTTTTCAATATAAAGACACCCATCCTCCCAATTATATTTACTCAAATCACATGGAACATATACCAAATTTTCTGTACTCTCTCTAAAAATCCCACCATGGTTCCATAATCTCCCAATAATCCCCTCTTAATCCTCTTAGAAGCCTTTAGGATCACACTTCCACGTAATGGATTTCTTCCTTTCTCATTTTTTTCCAAATTTCGTAATATATTTTTACCCTTTTGTTTTGAATATCCAATTTTAGGGTATGATTTCACACCACCTCTATAATTCCCTCCTTATGTTCGAATCATGATAGACCACTTTTTCTCTCAATAAAGCCTCCCATGTACACTCAATACCATAACTAAATTCTATAATGAATTTCTCTCTTCTCATTTACATTCAATAAATTATTCTATATTATGCATAAAAATTCCATTAGGTATGTTGGGATATTATTTTCCATGAACCCTTCCTTTCAATTTCATGTCTAAATTATGAGAGACCCCTTTATCTCTCATAAACCCATTTTATGATTTCTATTTGACGACATTATTCTGCTAAAGATACACTAAAATATTCCATTCCAAAATAATCATTTATGTGAAAACAATACCCATTTATCTATCAAGGGTATTCACCCTTATGTAAATGTATGTGGTGATTTTGGAATTTCACTTATGTATTCTACATCTCTTATTCATGTAATAAATTATGATTTTTAATGAATCCATGTTGTATGATCCATGTGGCACACTTATGCATGAAATCAAATGTTTATAAATGGTGTGCCCTAATAGCGCTTCAATGAATTGGGTAAAGATTATTTTCATGATTCTTAAAGTAAAATGAGTCTTTCCTCATGCTAATTCATGTTCAATGAGGTTGTACTCATTCTCCATTTGCAATGATCCTTGGCTCATGATAATTTCATGTCAAATGTTGTTTCCACATTTCCATGGTATAATAATCATGTTATATTGTGCCTTTGTGTTCATGTTTATCTTGAGAAATTTTATATGAATATTGCCTAGGATATACTATATTCTTTATTTTTTTCCTTTTTTACTCTCTTACTAGGCTTTTTAGCACAACCTTTTCTTATGCATGTCCTCAGGTTATCCCATGCAATGCAAAGTACAAATGAATGTTGTGGTCATGTAAAATAAATTGCCAATAATGATATTGTGTTTTATGTGCTATTTTGTTATGTAATGTTCCTAATTTCCCAAGACACTAGAACATTCGATCCTTAGAGTTTTCATAAGTTCATTTTTTTCTAATAAATCGTGTTTATGTGTGTAATAATAATTGGGGTTGTTGGACATAAATTTTTACCTTTTCCACATTCAAAAATGAGTTTACGAAATAATTAATATCCTGGGGTGGAAAACAGATTTTCTCAATCATAAACATAAAACACAATAACACAAAAATTTTATCACTTTTAGGTATTGTTGACAATTATAATAAAAATTCATAATATCTCATGTAAAAAATAATTGGATCCTTAAAAATACATAGGAGAAACCTCCCTAGTTAACTATCTCCATCTTAACTTAAAATACATTGAACATAAACTAATACATTGTAGTGATATATCTGGTTCACATTATGTTGATGTTGTATATGCCTTGCCTATCATCATGTTTTAATCTCAAATGTGATATATTAAATAAAAAACTTTTTATATTTCACATTTACACTATTAATCCCTTCAATAACTCATTTGAATCCATAATTAAATCACATTCTATTTTTTCAAAAATAATTTAGAAATATATCTAACTTATTTAAAAAACTCTTATGAATTAATAATTACTACAAGATGGATAATAAGATATTGATAGGAAAACCATACTATATTATATGTGAATATTTATAATGAATAGTGGTTGTGATGGTGTGAAAAATGATCATTCCATATATATTAAAAGAGATAATACATTTTTTCATTTTTAGGGACCGTAAAACAGTCTACATTAAATTAGTAAAAACATTTCATTAGAAAACCATTACCAATTCAAAGGATAAGAATGAGAACAAAAAATAGGATTTCATCATTGAAATATAAATTACATATAAATATATCCATAAAATACGTTTTTGAATATGTAAATATATGATAAATGCATATAAATTTAATCATTAAAACATTTGAATATAAGGTTTGTGGTAATGTGTCCCACACTTCAACTCCACCCCATCTGTACAATGTTTATCAACCTGAATAAATGAATTATCTTAACTATGAAATATATTAATATCATTTTAAATTTTTATTATTCCTTTTTTTCTATTAATATGTAATATTAAATTATTTAATCAATTCTGTCAACATTAGAGGTTTTTTTATATCTGATTGAAATGACCGAAATGAATATGTTAGGTTAAATAGTGTTAAAATTATTATTATTATTATATCATTTATAGAATGTTAATCATTATATAGATTTAATTTTAATACATTAATTAAAAATTTATATACATATATGAATTATGATTATGAAATATGAATTATGTTTCCACATGGAGACTGTAGTCTATACATACACATGAGTAACATTTCTATTTTTCCATGAACATGAGGTAGCAATAGTATTTATAATTTTGTATTTTATTAGTTATTATTATATCCTAAATATAATTTTATGTCATTCAATACACTTTTATGTTCAATAAATAGGAGGTTATGATGAATATAAAACACATCAGTTCATGAAGTGATAGTATGTAATTCACATAAGAATTTTTTTTTAATTTAAAAAATGGAATATTTTTTTACCATTAAAAATTGAATTGTATGATATATATATATATATTATATCAATTTGATCCATTATTATTATATTGTTTAATATTCAATGTTTAAAAGTTAAATACATCATCTTTTTTAGATGGTACTATGCAAGTGCATGTGAATTATGTTTTAATTTTCCATTTGATGGATATATAGATCGAAAAAGAATTTATCATAAACATAAAAAAATTATTATGTGGTAGTAAGTGATTTTAATATATCAAAATGGTTTGTATATGTTAAGAGGATGTATAGAAGAAATAAAAATGAAAACAGTCGGTTAAGAACTATAACTCTTCCTCGCACAATCTCTTATGGTTCATAAAAAATTCATTACAGTCTTGTATTATGGTAAAAATATATATAACATTTATATATAGGTGTTATTAATGTATTCAGGTAGGAATTTATTGATCTAATAGGGTACTTATGTGTGGAGAAGAGAGGACATGGACTGTCTTTTTATAAGTGAGGGGGAGACACATTCTGATGTTGTCATAATATTTAAATATATTAATTACTTAATCATTCTAAATTGATCAAAAATGAAAAAATTTTATGGATAGATAATACAGGTATAAAATATTTTCATAAAGTAGGATTTAGAACACATTTTATGTTATCCTATCCCTTATCATAAACAATTTATATTCTTACCCTAGTAACAATCTTTTTGAAAAAGTTATAATTGATAATTATAAAAAAAGATTGTTTTATAATTTAAAAAAAATTAAATGATAATTCCAAATGTGTATTTAATTTTTAAAAATTAAATTCCAATAATTGGGAGAAATAAAATTTAAATCTAATACAACAAAACTTGAAGAAAAATAGTTCTCTATAAAATTATTTTTTTCACTAAACATTCCTTATAGAAAAAAATGTGTAATGTTGATTAAAATTATTTTTTATTTTATTATGTCTAAAGTAGGTAAAATTGAAATTTTAAAAATAATCTTAATGATAATATTTCTATTTAAATAGAGTAATGGAAAGATATTTTACATAAAAATCAGTATTGTGTACCATTCAAAAAAATCACCATATTAGAAAAAATTCATCAAAAACGACATAAGAAAATTCTTCCTTGATGATATCAATGATGTTTTCAATTTATCAAAATAAATATAAATAATTTTAGAATTAATTATTTCTATAAAACCATATAATAATTGTAATCAAATTTAGATTAAATATAATAGTTTTTTTAAATTGATATATTTGTAATAATATTATAAAAAATAAACATTAAAAACCGAATTTAAGAATATCAATAAAACATTGATTTGATTTTAAATTAAAATTTCCTATGTTGTTACACTCTTTCCCCATTTCGAAAATTGTGTCCTCCTAATTTTATTCAATACCTAAACAAGTGGGGATATTTTTCATTTGGGTAATTTTGGATTACTATGTCGCATCATAAACAATATTATTTTTCTATAAAACTGTAACAAGATGAATCACCATACGTCAAAAAAATTATCTCTATGATCATGAATCCGAACTACATATTAATTTTATGAATGATTCTTTTCCAATAGTGCTAGTTTTTGTCTCTAAAAAATGAGATGCATCTGGAACATATTTCAATAATAATATAACATAAAAAACATGATTTACATTTAAAATAAATTGAAAAAATTCCATTCTATATGAAAATAATCGAAACATATCATGAATTCTGTATGGTCCATTGAGCCATAGAATTTTCTTGGGATTTATAAAAAACACATAATAATTTTCCATTTACATAACTTGTGACATACATGATCACCTACATTAAATAAAATATATTTCCACTTGTCATCTTCATCACTCATTTTCATACGCTAAGTTTCTCTCATGTGATGTTTAATCATCATTACATTATCCACCATATCATCTATCAACCCTTGTCCCAACAATATCTTTTCACTACATCATCCTAAAATGATGAATTCTGTTATCTCTTTTCATAAAAGAGATAAAAATGTTCTGAATGTATACTAGATTAAAAAAATTTATAATAAGAAAATATAAATAATGGATAATATTGATATTAACTTCTATTATAATCCAATGATGAAGATATAATTATTACTTCATGTTTCTAAATCATTCACTCTGATTGTCCCTCATATCAACAATGAATTGAGTAATGGAATTTAATTTTTTCCCCCAATGACTTCTGAAGACAATTTCAGAAAATAGTAGTAATATTGGGATCATGGTAAAATAAATAGATACATAAATTACATATAACCAGAATATCTCCAAGAGATATAGTTCGTAATGGTGATATAAATACATAGTATCTTAAATAGAATGTAGATAAGTATATTTAGTGAATTACTTTACAATAACTCAAACCTAATTATTACCTTGAGATGTTTTTTTATATCCCACCATGAAATCTATAAATATATTATCCCACTAACAATATTACTGTATAAAAGGATGATGCACCCATTTCAGTAATTTTTGTTTTTATTTAGACCATTCAAAAGTCAAATAGTTCATTTTAAGCATTGTTATATCTTTATTGTTTCTATCCAACTAGTAATAATCAAAACAATACCTATAAATCATCATAAATCAGTGATGGAAAAAGGATGAGATGTGAGATTCACTCAATAAATCATTTTTCAATTGGGATATAACTGGAAATCAAACTCTTTTTCAAAATATCAAAATATCATCCTTATCAAAGTAAAATTCATGAGACATATGATTTACTAAATATATCCATTTCATTCAAATCATGATCATCCATACAGGAATTATTAATTATATCAGATTATTATGAATAATATTAATCATGAAACAAAATGAAGGATATTCTATGTTAAAAAATTTCTATTCCAACATTCATCAAATAATTTGCTAATGGATCTACTTTCAAACATAACATGGTTAATTGTACATTATCTTTTTTATTCAATGTAGTGCCTACATTTTTTATATTCCTGGATAGTAATGAATCAAAGAATAATAATAAATATTATTTAATGAAATATTATATGCTTTATATTATTCTATATAAGTAAATATGTAATTCTACATATTCTTATTTTTATGTATTTCACATTTTACTCTATATAAATGATTTCACCAAATTTATAATATAGATTTAACAATATCCACTTCCAGGTCTTGTGTGTTCTAATTTACTGCACGAGGTTCAATTGACAAGAATCATGAGTCTGTAGAACCAAACATCTCATATATAAATATCGAATATTAATAGATGAATGTTCAATACGTTGCAAAATGATCTATACTGGGATAATTTATTTATTGATCATTTGGAATCTTGGAAACATAATCAACTGATCCATATTGGATATACACTATATCCCATTACTTTCTTCACAATTGGAACCCTTAATAGACATATCATACATTATACCTTTCATTAAAACCTATGAAAAGAAGACATAAGAAACGGTGGGCTCAGATGCTCAGTAAGGGAAAATTAGGATGATATCAGCACATCATGAGTATACAGTTATGAGAACATTAGAATTATATTTGAAACCCATGTCCATTATAAAATAGATCATAATCATGATTCATGGAAAAAAACATGGTGTTTTATATGGCCTGAATCATAAATTAATCTTGAAAATGATCTATACGAACATAACATTGGCATAAGATAGTAATTTGGCGCACTCATGTAAGAATATAAATCCTTATTGAAAGTTCCCAATCAATTTATTGTATAAATTAGAGGGGGAGGGGTTAAATTAGTGTTTCAATTTTTCTTTTATGTTCATTTTTAATTGAAAAATCCTTCACATCCTATTTGTGACTTCAATTCCATGCTAAAAACAAACTCAATACATATCCACCAGAAGAAAAAGAGTTAAAAGGTTCACTATTAAAAAATAATATATATGTCCTTGGTATTGATTGAAAATTATCCAATATCATACAATCCCCTATGAAAAAAATCATTTGTTTAAAATGAGTAGGATATACCCTTACATTCATAAGCACTATAAAACAATACCAATAGTGCGTGTGAAACCTCTTAGCACAATAGAGTTTTTTAATTATTTTGTTATAAATCGTGTTACCAGCACATGTTTTCAATTCAAAAAATATATTCAATTGAAATACAATTCATCAAATTCTGACCCAGATTAAAGGTAAGATCAATCTAGAAATTGTTACAAAACATTGAGTTGGATATTTTTTGAGTCTGATTCCTCTGAGTCTGATTATTACAAAACAATACTCCCCATCTATTTTTCTAAAAGAATACAATGGAAATGAATTTGAACAACGTCAATCACATATAATGATAAAACTCTATATGATACTTCCTTAGTCTGAAAATATTCAATACAATTATACCCATTACGGAAAATCCCAATCTAATTAATTCACCGAGATACCAAACCTAGCCAAATAAAATCACCATTGAAATCTATTCAATACAATACAAAATGGTATCACTATCTATTATCGAACAATCTAAGATTCTCCCTCTTCTACAGTGAATAGTATATGTCATCCAAAAGTAAATGTACTTTTTTACATTTTATAAGTGACCCAAAAAATGTTTCGGTGAGAATCCTAATACACATTACCACTCAATTAAATTCACACAATTCTCAACTTATCATGAAATAGTGGAGAAATAATGAATTTTTCAATGCCTCTTGATTCTTCTTGAAATATCCTCAATCTTCGCCTCTTTTTTTTTAACCTCTCGTTTCAATTGCTGAGCCTAATTTCAATTGTTAGGAATACAGGGGTCAAATAAACTAACTCTGATTCTTCATGTTGACTTCCAAATTTGATTATCTAAATCAATTTCAATAAAAATATTTTATATGTATGTTTAGCTCCCCCTCAATAGTTAGTCATCAATATTCTTCTCTTTTCTTTTCTATTGATCCATTTGAGAAAAAATACCTAATTAAAAAACCAGTGCATGTATCCAAAATATCATCTTGACCTTGAATTATTTGAGGATGATCTTTAGCATCGTCTCACTTCTATTGGAAAGAATTGTAACATTCAATACATTATTGCACACTCTTTTCTTCACACAAATCTTGAACAACATAAAACAAAAACCACATATTTCCCTCATATCATGAAGGATGTTGTACCAATTGAGGTTTCACATGAAGATAACAAAAAAATTGTTCAACTCATAACCCACATGATGATTTCATTTGAAAAAAACCAGAGTACGGTCCTTTTTGGATTCAATCATTCCAAGAAATGATCATTCTGGAAAATAATCGGCACCATGTCTTACTCTTAAATCGGAATCACCTATTCAATCGGCACCCCAAACTACTTTCAAATCATAACCACACTACTACAATGAAATTGTAACCACCTAAAATAGTGATATTATAACCACTAACTATAGGGAAATCATTACTAGCTACTATAGAGAAATCATTACCACCTGCTATTGTGTAAACATAACTAGTTGCTATAGTGAAATCATAAGCACCTGCTACAGTAAAATCATAACCTACTGCTATAGTGAAATCTGATCACCCTACTGTAGTGGAATAGTAACCAGTTGCTGTAATGAAATCATAACCACACTACTACAGTGAAATCATAACCACCTGCTGCATTGAAATCATAACTACACTGCTATAGTGAAATTGTAACCATCTACTGTAGTGAAATTGTAACCTGCTTCTGTATTGATATCGTAAGAACCAACTACAATGAAATTGTAAGCACCTGCTAAAGTGAAATTCTATGCACCTGCTACATTGAATTCGGAATCACCTGCTATAGTGAAATCGTTAACACGTACTACTGTAAAATCGGATCCAAGTACTATTGTGAAATCAGAACCAGCTGCTCCGGTGAAATTGTAAGCACCTATAACAGTAAAATTTTAATATTTTTCTATATTGAAATAAAACTCCACTTCTTTAACATCCACACAAAATCCAATTGTTTTGAAACAAAATCTATACAATCACTTTCTATTCTTATTTGTACAGATTCTTCAATCAGTGCTACCTCTTCAATATGGACACGATTTGTTTGAAAAACAATTTGTGGCCTATATTTCTCTTCTATAGGCAGTTCATATTCAATCGACACCACTTTTCATTGACACAACCTATTATCACATCCCCTTTCATCAAAACCTCATTCCATTGGCACAAATTTTATCCTCCCCACTTATCATGATAACAACACGTTATAGAATCACATGTCATTCGAAAATAACAACTCCTTTTAAAGTAGAACCCTGTTTTAAAAAAAACACTATGTTTTAAAACAAAAACATATTTAAAAAAACAATTTTAATTTCTTTTCACCAATATTAAATTGTTTTAAAAGGCAATTGCTAACATTTCTTTGACTCTGCCCCACAAATATGAAAAATATAGATACGATCGTTTTCTATTTGGAATCAAATATTTCATCCTCCCTTTATTCCATAATGATTTCATCACATGTTCTCAATTAAATTTATGATTTATTTGTAATAAAAATTGGAAAAGAATAATCACATTTAATTTAATTTTTGTTATAGTGGCTCTGATTATCCTGAAAAACAAACAACTTTTACACATCATATTCTGGGTGAAACTGATAACATTCAACTTCTAGAATGATATTTTCACAATCCAAATATATTATTCTCATTATAATGTTCTTTCACAGTGATTCATCTTTTATCAATACCACTTGTAATAAGATTGTTTCCATAATAAAAGTGAATTAGAATAAATTTATTCTCTCCAAGAAAAACTTATCTCCCACAAAACATACACTTCTTTCAATCCTGTTCATTTTTAATTCTCATTCACCAACATCCTTTCTTTCATCAGAATACTTATCGATTGAGAAAAAATGAAACCAAAACACATATTGGGCCTTAAAATCACCAAATTTGTATTTTTTTGTCAATATACACTCCAAACACTTCAATAAAAACAATGAGTGGTATTCTTTCCTTTCTTTCTCCCCCTATTTCTTTAATATCTCCCACATTCTCTTTTCTATCCTCCTTATGGAAAACCTAATTCAAAGGGGCAATCATGATAAATTTCTCCAATATTTTTAAATTATCTTCACTTCCAGAGGATACTACTTTTATTTAAAAATGTTATCACATGGTTTTCTAAAAAAAGTACTTTTAAATAAACAACTCAAAGTCTATGTGGCTGATCCCAATTTATAAAAAAAGATAGTATAATCTATTTCATCAATGTTTTCCTTAACAAAAAATTCATGTAATAACTTTTCCATGCTTATTTTAACATTCTCGTGACTAGGGGAAAACCTTGAAAGAATTTTTCCACGAAAAAAGTAACTTGCATCCATAAAAACAAACACATCAAAAAGTTCATATGTATACAAAAAAACATTTCAAAACAAACTTTTTGAATCATCATCACATTATTATCATGAAAATCAATATTTTTATCAATTACATCTTCCTTATTTACACCTCTTCAATTTCATACTTGTTAGTAGATCTATAAAATGATATTGGGAATAAATAGTAACTTTGATTGCTTGTTAGAAACAATAATTGGACTCAGAATCCTCTCTCATTCTTGCCTTATTCTTTTTCCTATATTATTCATTGAATGTGATTTATACCTTCTATTCATCCATCCCACGTTTTTTAATAGATTTCTACATATATGTCAAATATTCTGATGAGGATGTCAAATTTTGTTCATCTTTAGTAAAATACTTGTTACAATCATTTTGTTACATGTTGTCAATTACAGTCATTTTCTATAAAAAAATATAGATAAATATTTTTTGATAACATGCCCTTCTTTGTCATCTTCAACATCAGTATATAATTTTTTTTTCAGAATTTCTCATATCTCCAGACGTTTTTTTCCTCTTCTCTGATTTCACATTCATTTGTGAATCCTCTATTTTCATAGCTAGGTCAATGTGTTTTAGCCAAACAAGTAGGAAATATTTCTTTTGAAAATTTTCACATATGTATTTCTTGACGTCCAAAACATCCTTCATTTGGGAATTTTTAAAAAAACGTTGTGGTGCTACTAATAATACCAAACATCCATTCCCATGGTATTCAGGTTGCTTACACCTTTCACAAATTTTCCCCAATAGTTGGAACCTATATTCAAACATTACTTCATTCTTCTAAGATTTCTTCAACACAACCTTCATTGAATTCTTATTTTGAGAGCATTGAATCCACCTCAAACCAATCCTTCTATAACCTATAGAATAATAGAATTATTATTGGATGGACCAACACATCTTCTATGTATGTCCAAATCCATAATAATACCAGAAATATTCATAAAAGGAGTATTTTCATTTGAAACTTCCAACATGTCCAGAAATGTGAATGTTTTTCTCATCCACCTTCTTCTCATTATTTTACAATCTACCTAACATTATATTATCAATCAGATTCATCCTTTTCATTTCATGAGTATTGGAACCAAGGGTATTGGAAACATTTTGAGATTCAGAATGTTTCAAAACATTTTTTTTCACTTAGGGTTCCATAAGAATTCCAAATTTCCATCATTATTCTTTGTAGAAACAACTAAATTCTTATTATCACCCTTTAAGGGAAACATTTTTTTATCATTATCTAGATTCATTTGTCAATAACATTCTCCAGGCTCGGTGATAGATTTTGGAAAACTTTTTTTATCAACTCAAATTTTGAGAGTGTTTCAAAAAAACTTCCAACTCTTATTCTGTTACATTAACCATCACCTATAGATGCTTTTACGATTCATTTAATCTTAATTGATATCTTCAAGTTATCAATTTCTCTCACCAGCTTTACATTATCATTAGAAAATAATTCTAGATCTCTATTTGATGAATATTCATCTTCCATCTTTTTATTTTTCTTATCAAGAATTATAATATTTCAAAATAATTCATTCAATTATTTATTCAAATGCTTCTCAATTGGAGTATCTTTTTCCATAGAACTACTGCTTCTAAATTCATCATCATTATTATTGCAATAAATGTATTTTCTCTAGAATTCTCAGTGGAATTTTTGGAATTAGCAACAAATTATTCTTATTTCTACAGTACAACAACATCCATTACTGGAAGAACATTCTTCATTAACTATTTCAATGAACGTGTTGTCTTCACCATCATTTGTAACATCGTCAATATAATATTTTGTAGAAAAAAATATTCTGATATTGGATTTGGAGAAGCTCTTATCTTCCCTCGTGGTAGAAAATTTTTCATTATCAGTATTTTTCTTCAAAGAAATAATTTTCCTTCATTCTTTATCTTCACTTTCTTCTGCACCACATTCTTCATCACTTCCACTTTGAGGATAATTGTAATCCAAATTATTAATGGTTCCATATCAAAAAAAATTATGTGTGGTTTACCTTTAAACCTTCTAGTACATCTTTTCTCATTCATAGAAAAAAGGAAAAAATTGAAACATGATTTTTACATACCTCATTTTTAGACTCAGAATCACCAGCTTCTTCTTCTCCAAGAATCTTCTTTTCTTACACAAATTCCTTGAAAGACATTTTTCTATAAAATTTAGTTTTTCCTTTCATTGAATTCTCCCTTATCATTTATTATCTAATAATATTATTATGAAAATCAACATGAGATAATGTTTTTGGATATATTTCTTCCAATTAAAAAACTTCTACATTTAATTTTTCAGGATGGATACTCAATACCTTTTCAACCATAAAATAATCATACAACTTTTCACCTAGAAATCTAATAGAACATACTATGACATTTACCATATTAAATAATTCTATAATAGATGAATTGTCTCGCATCATGAGATCTTTATACCCTAAACTCTATATTTGTATCATTTACTTCTTCAACATTTTATTTCCTTTATATATGATAATCAATTTATGCAATTTACCTTTGGTTGTGAAAAAACCTTTTACTCTCATGAATTATTTCTTTGGAAGTGATGAAAATATAACATTCTTCTCGCTTCTATCATTGTAAAGATGACTATTGTCAACAAATGTATGTGGAGTTTTTTCCTTAGTGGGGGGAAACTCAACTGTTTCAGCTTCAAGAACATCAAAACTGATAGACATGAGTTTTGAAAACATTATATCTTCCCAAATATGATAATTCTTTACATCAAAAAATGGAATATAATTACTATTTACAAAGTTCAAATTCTCTACCATTACGGAATAATGATGGGAACCTAGATATGATACCACTTGAATGTTCTAAGTCGATGTATAATATCACTAAGAGGGGGAGAGGGTGAATCATTGATACAATTTTTAATTTATTTTTCTTTTCAATTGAAAAAACCATCACCTCCTTATAGTGACATCAATTCCCTAATAAATAAAAACTGAACACACATCCACAAGAACACAATGATTTATAAGGTTCACTATTCAAAAAGAATAACTACATCATTGGTATGGTTTGGAAATGATCCAATATAAAAAAACCAACTAAAAATTCCTTGTATTACAATGAGTATGATATACCCTTACACTTTTGTAGCACTATGAAATAATACCACTAGTGTGTGTGAACCCTCTTAGCATAATAGTGTAATAAAAAAATTGTTTTGTAACAACTCATGTTACCTGTGCATCATTTAAAATTAAAAAATTTATTCAATTGAAATAAAATTCATCAATTCCTTACCCAAAAAAGGTAAGAACCATGAGGACCTTATAATGAAACTCGGAGTCCAATCTTTTCTAGGGATGATTCCTCCAAGTATTATTTATACAAAACAATATTAGAAGTTCGATTTTATGATAGAATACAATGGAAATGAATTAGAACCACTTCAAACCCTGAGTACAATGAAACAAATTACGATACATCCTTAGTTTAGAAATCAACAATATTGTGATATTCAGTACAGAAAATCCCAATCTGATTAATTCGGCCTAACACAAAACCCAGCCAAATACAATCCCCATAAAAATGAATTCAATACAAAAAAAATTAGTTTGAATTTATCTAACTGAAAATATGGATCATCTCTTTCTTTTATGGGGAATATTACGCCACATCCAAAAGTAAAATGTACTTGTTTCACTTTTATAGGTAGACCAAAACAAGTTTAGGCGGGAATCCCAAAACACATTCCCGCTAACATTAATGCACCAAAATTTTAATTTATATTGAAATATCAAAGTAATTTTAACCTTATAAACGATTCTCAATTCTTATCAAAACATACACAATCATCACCTCTTATTCCTCAGACTTTCATTTAAATTTTTGAGCTTGATTTAAATTGTTAGGAATACATGTGTTTGATCAACTGAGGTTGATTCCTCATGTTGATTGTTGAATATTATTTTCAGAATTTATTTGATTCAAAATATTGTATATGAATGTTCAACTCCCACTCGACAAATCATTTAGTAATCTTATTCACTTTTTTTCTCTTAAACCACTTTAGAAAAAAAATTCACTCAAAAACAAGTTATTGAAACATGACTATCATCATGACATTCAATTCATTAAGGATAAACTTTAGCATCGTCTAGTTTCTATTGAAAAAGTAGCATACCTTTCCATTCATTCATGAAAACTCTTATCATCACACAACTCTTGATCAGCTTCAAAAAAAAAACTTCTTCTTTCCCTCATATCATGATGGATATTGACCCAATTGATCTTTCTCATGAAGAGAATGTCAAACAATTCAACTGATAACCCACATAATCATGTCATTTGATAACAAACATGAGTTTGATACTTTATGGATACAATCATTCCTAGATAAAATCATTCTAGAAAATAATTGGCAACATATCAAACTCTATAATCAGCATAACCTATTCAATTGGCACCCCTACTATAGTGAAATCTTAACCACACTAATATAGTGAAATCATAACCACCTTCTACAGTGAAATGGTAACCACCTACTATAGTTAAATCATAACTAGCTATTACAGTGAAATTGTAACAACCTACTATAGTGGAATCTTAACAAGTTTCTGCAGTGAAATTGTAACCATCTATGACATTGAAATGAGAACCCGCTAAAATAGTGACATAATAACTGGCTCCTACGGTGAAGTCCTAACCACACTTCTACAGTGAAATCATAACCACCTTCTTGAACTAAAATTGTAACCAACTAATCTTGTGAAATCATAACCAGCTGCAACAGTGAAATAAAAAAGAACCTACTATAGTGGAATTGTAAGAACCTTCTATAATGAAATCACAATGACGTGCTACAGTGAAATTGTAACCACATTACTACATTGAAATCACATCAAACTGTTGTAGTGAAATTGTAACCAGCTTCTCCAGAAAAATCGTAAGCATTTATTATAGTATAATCGTAACTACCTTTTATAGTGAAAACCACACCATTTCTATTTCATCCAATCAGAATCCAAATGTTTTGAATAAAATCAATATTGTATCTTTCTATTCGTATCTATATGGCTTCTTCAATTAGCATTGACTCTTCAATATGGAAAATATTGTTTTTAAAAACAACTTCGTCCATATCTTACTCATCTATATGATCATCCTTTTAATTCAGAACCCCTTTTTATTGGTGACACCTTTCATCAGCATAACCTTTCCTCAGGACCTCATTCCATTGGAACACCTTATTATCACCACTAGTTTTCTAAATAGAACCTTGTTTTCAAATAACACCTCCTTTTAAAATAGAACCTCCTTTGAAAACAACACCTTGTTTTTAAAATAACACCATGTTTTTAAAACAACCCTTTGTTTTAAAAAGATACCATATTTCAAAATAGAATCTCCTTTTCTTTCCTTTCACGTGGATCTTTTTGTTTTAAATGAAAATTTATACCACTTATTTCAAACTACCACACAAATATGAAAAATTGGGATAGAATCATTTTTCTGATCGGTATCATCTATTTCACTCTACCTTTTTTCCAACAAGCTTGCATCACAAGTTCTCAATTGAACTTATGGTTTATATGAAATTAAAATTGGAAAATCATCATCAAATTTAATTCAATCATAGTCACAGTGACTCTTATTCTATAGAATAACAAAAACCTATCTCTCATTATATTCATAGTGAATATGATGACCATTAACGTCCAGCTATATGTTTTCACTTTCAAAGTATCATCTTCTCATTACATTGGAATTTCACATTGAATCACATTTCTACCAATACCAATACTATTACAATTGATTCTAGAATCAAATTGAATCGGGATTCATTTTTTATTTCCAAGAAAAAGTTATCACCCATAAAAGAAATAATTATTTCTATAACTTTCATTATGAATTCTCATTCATCATCATCCATTAAATCTTTAGCATACCTATAAATTGGAAACAAATACAATAAAAACAAAAAATCTTCCTAACATTCACTCCCCAACTTCGAATTCACATTTATTTTATTCTTTTCATAGTCTCACTTCATTTGGACCAAGTTATTTTGGGGTCTCAGTTTAAAATTTTTATAGTTTGATTATATTGATGGGATTTGCTCTGGTGCACAGACAACAAATCATTAGCGGTGATCGAGCATTCCTCCTGGGTGACCGTTCGATTTCATGATGCTTTAAATAATAATATTTTTTGTAGGTCAAAACATTGTCATTATTATGAAATTTTTATTAATATTATTATTATTTAAAATTAAATGAATAAAAATTTTTGTTGTGTCTTTTTATTAATATTCAGTGGTTATATTATTATTATCATTCTTAATATTTTTTAATCTATTTAATCAACAAAAGAACATGAATAAATAAATTGAAAACCCTTAGGAGCATTGTTCTTCCTTTCTCTCTACACGCTACTGCCTTTAAGAGCTACTACCGAAGCTCCTGATAGCCGCCTACTTCGGCCCCTCCAGCGGCACACTGGCCATCGCGCTAGATACCCCCAATGGTGTTTCAGCTTTCCTTCTCCTTGCACCACCTTTGTGTGCCCTCAGTGGCCCAAACCTGACCATAATCTCCCCCACACAACATCCACCCTCACACTGGTGACCTCCCATCCACCCACACTATTGGTGACACTCCTGCTCACCTGGTTTTTGATGGCCTCATCTTTCAGTGGATGCCTAAACCCCCTACATACGAACCGATATCTGGTGCCCCCCCCCCCCCTCCAATTAGACCATCACTGCATGACCCTTCTTAAACATTATTCCACCCTACTCAACGTGAGGCCGGAAAAACCGAACCTCGACCTGCACCCTGTTTCGGCACGGCCCGAACCCTATTAGGCAGCACCTCCTCCATTCTCATGTATTGGCTCAGTACCCCTCCTCATCAAACCATGGTAAGTATTGCATTACAATTTTTTTGTTTTCTTCATTATCAATAAGAATTTACCTCTTGGATTTTATTTCACACTTTTTTCATAATGTCTATAGTATGTGATTGATGTATAGAGACTTGTTGGTTTATGGTCTGGCATCTGCCACCAAAGGGTAGGCAGATGGAATCTTTGCTATGTCACAGAGGATTAATATAAGGTTAATGACCCTTTTATTTTGTTTCGCTTCATCCAATTTTGGGTATTTTTATTTATACAGGTCCCTAGTGCCTTTTTGGAAGTATTGTGGTCCTTGTTGCACTGAAATTTGGGTGTCAGGAATTGTTGTATAGTGTTGAGATCAATTCCAGGGGTGCACACACATTTTTACCATGTATGAATATATATATATATATATATATATATATATATATATATATTCGGGGTGCATGTTCCCTCATAACATAGGGAACACGTTTTTTAGATTAAAAGTGTATTTATATATATATATAAATGGATGTGTGTTCATGCGAGCAGGTGGTTTCTTAAGATAGAAAGCTTTTCCTTGGACATTCTTTGATGTAGGTGTTCCTATGCCGTTTACTCCCAATTTCGATTCATGTTGTTCTTTGGTTTTGTTATTAAATTCATAAAACATGTTTCTCATATTATTTACATGATTATTTGATTTTTACTATTGATTCACAATTTGGTTTCTGGATGCTTTTATTTTATTCACATGTAAATGCCTTTCCTTTTGGTTTTTAGTAATCATTTTCTTCTTTCAAATGGTATTTTTTGATATAATGGGTTGTTTTCATTGGTGGAAATGTTTTTATAGAAAATATTTTCTTTATAATGGGTTGATTTATAAAAGTCATCACTTGGTGTAATGTTTTAATTCCTTAGTGGGTGGTGTGTGTGTGCAGTCCAATCACAATGGTTAGAAAGGGTCTCATGTCATTTAGAGAGGAAATTTCCTTGAAATTAGTTTTCTTAAAATAATTATTTACATTCCTCTTCCTCCTTTATTTTGATAAATGGTTTCTTTGATATAAATGTGACATAAGGTGATTTCAAAATTGTGGAAATTCATGACATGTTTGGGGTTGATTAAATGGTTATTGTTTCTTCAAATGGTTGATGGCCTGTTTGGAACCCTTGAGTATATTTTCCATGATTTCAAATTATTTTGGTAAAACAGATTTGAATTAAAGGGCTATTTGGAAATTGTAACATGTTAGGGTGTGCGGTTGAAACATAAAGGCAGAAATGAAAGGGAATTTTGAAAATGGGATAACCATTTGTTTGAAATGTTTTTCATAAAGTGTATTGGTAAATGATTCTTGGATGGTTAAATCTAATGGACCAGTTTGGAATTTTGGAATGGTTACATGGGAAGGATTTTGATGTGTGAAAATAGGATGAGGTCCATTTGGAATCTTTGAAATATTTTTTTAAAACCCCTCTTGAGTTAGGTCCTCTACCTCAATTGTTGATTATCGTATGAAAGGGTTCTTGATATGGGAATTCATTGAATGGTAATTATTTTGAGGCGACAGAAGCACCCTTGAGGGGGCTATGGTAGTGTTAGTTTGGGTGGTGTGTTTGATTATATATTTGAGTATTGTTTAATGAATTTCATGGAAACCCCATGAAATATACATGGGATCCTTGAAAACAAAAGTGTCTTACTGATAACGATTTTTGTACTAGATTATACTACGCACTTGCTAGTGGCCCTGTGTACAGACTTCTATCTTCTAGGTGATTGGGTACATCAGTTAGTTCGGGTTTGGAAACACCTATTAATTGGGTTTTATGACTTTATTGAGTATCGCATTCCTTCTGGATGAGTCATATGTATATAACGTTATGTTCCTCTTTTGAGTTCCTTGTATTTATTGTGTTTACATATTATAAGTATTACTAGTTTTGTTTCTATGGTCATATATAATTATATTCCTTTTACGTGGTTTTGGTTTTAATTTAGAACATTGTGAATGTGTGGCTTTTTAAAAAAGGATATCTAGGAATGTGTTTTGAAAAAAACATGACCACCTAGTTCAATTTTTTGGTATGTTGTTTTATAATTTATGAGGGAAAATGATTATGTTGTTGTTTTAAATTTCTAACATGTATGAAAATCTATTTTTATAAATTTATAACAAACTAGTATAAATGAAATGTTTTGGGAAAGAATTGCATGTACACTGCCATTATTTCCTACTAAGTATTATGGTGATCAGCCATACGTTTTCATTTCAGTTTCATGTTCTGTTGGTGTTGGATCACTCTTGAAGAGAGATTGTTTTTGATTTGGGTGGTGTCCTAGTAGGTCATAGATATGTATCTGTAGTTTTATTTTCAACCTATTGCCTATTTTTATTTTTTACAATCGGTCTTTATTTATTTACTTGTCTTTGATTTATGGTCAAAATCATTCCCACATTTTAATTTTGATCTTTTTCACTAGTTTACATGCTGGGGGTATTGGGAATGCCCCTCGGTACATGTTGTGGACCAGCTCGGGTGACCTGTTCAGGGTTGACCTGAGGATGGTTTGGGAGAAAATTGTATCTGAGGAGGCCATTTATATTTGTGGTGATTGGTAGATGGAGATTAAGACTATCAAAACTCGGGAGTTAGGTGTGGGAAGAGCGTCGTGACCTCTTCCTCTAGCTATTACATGAGTTACCTTGTGTAGTTCGGGATTTTAGTCATTTGTCTTTGGTTGTTTTGGATTGAGGGATGGCAATAGAGGTGAATCAGGTTATGGGTGGCCTCATGTTTGGTTGTGAATCATGTGGCATCCAAGATCCCGGATTAGTGTTCTCTTAGTGTTATTCCATACATGGGGCATGGCTCACCACCATGTTTTCATGTTTACATAGACAATAGTTCTTCATACCTATTGTTTATTATTGGGTGTGTTTGATTTTTATTTCAGTTGATGTGTGTGTGTGTAGAAATTGAATGTGGACATTTAATGTGAAAATGGTTCTAGAATGGTGTGCTTTCCATAAATTATTTTAAATTTGTAATGCGGGTTATTAAAATGGTATGTTTTTCAATTTGGAAGGTTTGGAATGTGTTTTTATTTGATAATTAAAAGAGATAATTGGACAATGAAATTATATATGGAGGGTCTCATGTGTGTGGGTATGTATAGAGAGTTTGGGGGGGATCCTGTTCATGGATGATGTATGCAAGATTGGATAAATTCACATTTGAAAGTTCATAAGGGACCACATGTGAGTTCGTAAAATAAAAATGGGAATAAAATTTTTGGAATTGAATTTGTTTAATAAGAGGATTTTAGTATTTTGAAATTCATTTGAAAATATGGGCATTTTGAAGATTTATATGAAATTCGATTTTTTAAACGATATATTTGGTAGCTCTCAGGTTCCTCTGGCTTCTGAGCCGATTGTTTAAGCTCGAGGTGTTTCTTTTGATTGAGTTTGGGCTTGATGTAAGTTTCTATTTTTTTTTTTTTTCATGAATATTCCATCTAGAATGATCACCAATGTTGTAAATAATTCATTCCATATTTCTTTTTCTTTTCAAGTGTTACTTGTTTATTGAGGAATGCAAAGTTCGTTAAATGTTTTTGGGTGGTCTGTGGAGATAGGGTGTCTTGGGTTTATTGGGAACTCATGAGGGTGTTAAGGTTCGTGTTGTCTCGAGTCTATTTTAGGATCCAAATCTAGACTAGTGAAGATGTGATTTCTCATGGTAGTTAGATTTTGTGGTGTAGTTTGTGGTGGTCAGCTTTCATAAGGGTTCCCTATCAGGTGAGGGTTTTCTGCCAAAAGAACATGTTTTTGAAAAATGATAGTCATTGGTACCAAATCCTAATTTGTCGGAACATTATCCTATGTGCCACCAGTATGTCCAGCCTGATCATTATAAGCCATTATGTTTCATCCCATTGAAAATATACCACCATTTTGGTTGTTTGAATCATCTAGCAGAAGAAGTATCTAGTGACCAGAGGATGAAAATGTCAGACTATGAGGCAGAAAATGATTCAACAATCAGGGTCCTAGCTAAATGTCTTGGGGTGTAGCTTGTGCACATTCAAGAGTTTCTAAGGGTGTGTAAAACCTTAGTCCAGATTATGTTCTCATCATCGGGATGAAATATCCAAAGTTCCTTCATTTTATTTTTATCCTCATCATAATCACACCCTTTTTTGGAAGTTTTATAGCTTGTTCAACCACAATTCAAGAATCCTTATCTAATCCTAGTCTGGATTTCAAATCATTCGTTTTCCGTGAAGGGTGTTTGGCCTATGCATAAACAGTCCCATTATGACTTTGAGTTTGTCACATCTGCACCCATTAAGAGAATGTTTGGTTTTTTGAAATTTATGGGAAGTGTTATGTTCATTTCTCATCATCCAGTTTTTTGGTTATTTCATTGTGAGTTTTTATATAAGTCTCATGAGTGTTATTCGGTCCATGTATAGAGATTGAATGAGTTCATTTTTGGGGTACATGAATTGGCTGACAGTGGGGGTGGTGCATTGGGATTTTAGGGTTCTCATGTTAGTGGAATTCTTGTGGTGGGGAGAACCATATCATGTTCTCCCCTTAACCTCATATAAGGGTTTTTGTTATTGAATTGGGTGTTTGTGATTTTTTTTGGGAATAGTTACCCTCAGGCTCTTTGTTTTCTTTGGTTTAGTTTGGGAATATTCTCAATTCATGGCTATCTTTGTGCTTGGTGACATTCTAGGGGGAGATATTTTTGGTGGTGGGGAAAATTGTTACACCCCTAATGCATACACCCATTTATTTTATTCTTTTCTTAGTCTCACGTCATTTTTAAAAAGTTGGTTTGGGGTCCCGGTTAAATTTTATTAATGATTAATGATTTTGATGGGTTTTGGGCCAGTGTAGAGACAACACATCTTAAGAGGTGACCTTGTGTTCTGCCCGGGTAACCATTTGGTTTCTTGATTCTTAAATTAATAAAATTTTGTGTAGGTAAAAACCTTATTGTTAATATTAAATTTTAAGTAATATTATTTTTATTTAAAAGGAAATTCAAGAAATTTATTATTTGGACTTTTTTATTATTGAGTTGTTATAATAATAATAATAATATTATTATTATTACTATTCTGTTTGATCAAAAATATGAAAAAAAATATATAAATGGAAAACCCTAGGAGGATTCATGCCCCCCATTTCTCTTTGAACGTTGCACCCACATAGATCCATCACTGTAGCTCATGGAAGCTTCCTACTACGGCCCCTCTTGCAGTGCACCAGACATTGCGCTCCCATACAACAATGGAATTTTGACCGTCCTCTACCCCACTCCCACTATGAATTCCCTTAGAAGGCTTGAACATGAACAACAACTGCCCCGCATGGCAGCCATCCTCACATCATTATCCTCCCCTTTACCTTCATCGGTAGGGATCCTCCTGCCTGCCTGGTTTCTGACAGTCGCATCCTTCGGTGGTGTCCTGAACCCCCCTTCACCCGACCTCATCTTCGGTGGCATCCCCCTCCTATTAGACTAGAATTGCATAGTTCTTCTCTGACTTTTTTTGGACCTGATTAGGGCACGACCTTCCAACCCTAACCCCAGTCGACACTGTATTTTGGCTCATCCTGAACGCTATTACAAAGTGCCCCCCTTCACCGGTGCGGTCACTGTTTCCCTCGCTATCAAACCAACAATTGTATATCATTCTAAATTTGGTGTTTTCTTCAATTTAACTAAACATTGACACCTCATATTGAGTTTCAAACATTATTCAATATGTCTACAGTATGATATTGTTGAATCAATACCCATTGGTCCATGTTCCGGCATCCACCGCCAAAGGCGAGGCAGATGGACTCTCCTATATTTTTCCAATTATTCATGTAAGCTTAATGCACAAGCTATTTTGTTTCCCGTTATCCAATTCAGGGTCTTTTGATTTATGTGAGACCTGGGAGCCTTTTTTCATTCCTTTCTCTTTGTCGTACTGAAATTTTGGTGTCGGTAATTCTCCTAGGGTGTTGATATCAATTCTAGTTTCCCACACACATTTTTCCCAGGTATGAATATATTTATATTTATATATATCTTTTGAGTGTGTGTTCCCTCACTGAGCAAGGAACTAATGATTTAGTTTAAATATGTGTATATATATATATGTATGTTCATGCGTGCTAGATGGTTACTGATTTAGATAGAAGGGATTGACATGGCCATTCATTGAAATAGGTTTTTCCATTCCCTTTACTCTAAATTTGATTCAAGTGGTGCTTTATTTTTGTTATTAAATTCCTAAAACATGTTCTGCACATTCATAACATGATTTGTCGATTTTGAGTTGTGATTCACAATTTGGTTTTTGGATGATTTTATTTTATGCTCATGTAAATGCATGTCCTTTTGGTTTTGAATAATCATCACCTTCATTAAAATTGTCTTGTCAGATATCTTGGGCGGTGTTCATTGGTAGAAATGTTCATTTAGAAAATTTATTGTACTTATTTGGTGGATTTATTCAAATAATCACTTGGTGGAATGTTTTAATACATTATTGGGTGATGTGTATATTTATTCCCATCAAAATGGTTCGAAAGGGTCTCTGGTAATTTGGTGAGGTCCTTTCCTTGAACATTTTTTTTCTAAAAATAATTCATTCCATTATTCTTCATCCCTTATTTTGATAAATGGTTTCATTGTTTTCAAAGTGAAATAAGGTGATTTCAAAGGTGTGCAAATTCATGGAATGTTTGTTGTTGATTAAATGGATATTTTTTCATCAAAGGGTTGAAGGACCATTTGGAATATTTGAGTATATTTTTCATGGTTTAAACTTAGTTTTGTAAAATAGATTTGAAATAAAGTCATGTGTGGAATGTGTAATGTGTTAGGGTGTGTAGTTTATACGTAAAAGAAGAATGGAAAGGGAATAGTGAATATGATATCTCTATTTTTTGGAAATGTTTTTCAGAATGTGTTTTGGTATATATATCATGGATGGTTAAAGCTAATTTCCTAGTTAGAACTTTTGGTATGGTTACATGGAAATGGTATGATGTGTGAAAATTTGATGACACCTCTTTGGTATCATTGAAATTTTTTTTTGAGAAACCTTCTTGAGTTAGGTATTCTGTCACGTTGATTGATTATGAGATGAGATGGTCCTTCGTATGGGACTTCATTGAATGTAATTATTTTGAGGCAAGAGACGAATCCTTGAGGTGGCTGGGACAATGTCGGTTTGTGTGGTGTGTTTTATTATATATTTGAGGATTGTTGTTTTAATTTCATGGAACCCCCTAAAGAAATATACATGGGACCCAACATAATGTCGAGGCTTACTAAGAATGATTGTTATAGTAGTTTAGACAACGCACGGGCTATTGTCCCTTATTACGGACTTTTCTCTCTTAGGGGGGTTTAGCCCCTCGGTTAGGCTAGGTAGGTAAAAACAGAGCATTTGGGAGTTATTAAATCATTTAGTTGGTCATGAATTCAGGATGAGTCGCATGTATAGTACATTCTGGTCCTCCTCTAAGGTTTTAGTATTTCCCATGTTTCCTTGTTACAAGTATTACAAGTGTTGTTTCCCTCATCGTGTAGAATTATATTCCTTATACCTGGTTTTGTTTTTTATATGGAACACCATAAATGTGTGGTTGTTTTAAAATTTATTTCTAGGAATATATTTTTGAAATAAAAAACAGGACCCCCTTGGTACCATTATGGTATTCGGTTTTAAAATTATGACTGAAATTGATTGTGTTTTGTTTTAAATTGCAAACATGTATGAAAATATATTTTTATAAATGTATTTCCAACTGGTACTAATGGAATGTTTTGTGAATTAATGGAATGGACTTAGTGATTATTATATACTAGGAATTATGGTGCTCACCCCTACATTGTCATTTCAGATTTAGGTTATGTTGGTGCAGGATCTCTCTTGCAGTGATCTTGTTTCTTCATTGGGTGGTGACATAGTGGGTCACAAAGAGGTATGTGTTGCTTAATTTTATACCATATTCTATTTTTTAATATCACTCTTTATTTATTTTCTTGTCTTTTATTTATGCCCCAAATCGTTCCCACATGTTCATTTCGATGTTCGTCACTAGTTTCCATCTTAGGGGATCAGGAACGCCCCACAGGACATGTCATTGTCCAACTCAGGTGACTATTTTAGCATTGACCTAGGGATGGTGTGTGACAATAACTATTATATACTTTGTATATTTTGTTCACAAGACACGACATACACTTCAATAAAAACAATTATTACTATAGTTTCCTTTCATTCTATATAAATTTCTTCTTTCCCTCCCCCATTCTCTTATCTCCCCCCTATTGACATCCAAATTCAAAGGGGACTACATGATAAATTTATCCCTTATATATAAATGATCTCCATTTCCAATATTTAAGATTTTTAATTAACAAGGGAATGAATTGTTTTTATAAATGAACAACCTTTAATTATACAACTCTTTGTCTTTGTGGGCGAACCCGATTCAGAAAACCAGTGTTTATAATCAAGGTGATTAATGTTGTCCTTAACACAATGTTCACGTAATACATTTTCTATACTTTTTTAAAATTCTACTAAATATGAGAAAACCTTGAGGGAATTTTTTTTAACACTAAAGTAACCTACAACCATCTCATCAAACCCATCATATAGTTCAAATATACAAATACACAACTTTTCAAAACAATTTTTTCACATCCTCCTGTCATTATTTTGAGATAAAAAGAAGGAGACTCGTTAAATCAATATTCTTTATTTTAACTCTGTCAATTACCTACATGTTATAAAAGGTATACAATTATTTTGGGAATAGAGAGGAACTTTTATTGTTTATTAGAAACAATAATCATACTAATAATTCTCTTTCCGTATTTCCTTTTTCTTCTTCTTGTTAGATTTTTCATTGGATCTGATTTCTTCCATCTGTTCATCCTTTTGTTGTTTTTAGTATATTTATTCCTATCTATCACATATTAAGATGGTTATTAAATCATTTCATCATCATTATGAGCATCCTTGTTATAATTAGTTTGTACCATGTTGTCTATTACTATAATTTTCTATAAAAATCACAATTGATACAGATTTGATATCCTGACTTTCATCCTCATTTTTACCATCTATTGATCGCTTTTTCTGAAAGCCTTGTATATTTAGATGTATTCTTCTTCATCTCTTCTTTTAGTTCCATTTGTGATTCCTCCAATTTCATAGAAAGGTCAATGTGTTCTTTCTAAAAAACTATGCAATTTTTCTTTTTAAATTTACCAGAATTGTATTTCTTGACATCCAAAACATCTAGCTTCTGAGAATTGTTTTAAATATTTTGTTGATTCTGTAATGAAACAAGATATCCTTTCACAAGGTGTCCAGGATTCTCACACAGCTCATAAATAGTCTCTAATGGTTGGAACCTATTTCCAATTTTCACATAATTATTCTAATATTTATTAATCAAATCCTCTGAATATGTCTTCTTTTGAGAGAATTAACTCCCTATCAATCCATTCCTTCTATAACATGTGTAATAATAGTAGTTTTGTTGGTTGAACATACACATATTATCTATATCTCAAACCCCACCACAATACAAGTAATATCTTTAAAAATAGTATTTGTGTCTGAAACATCCAAACTGTCCAGAATTATGAATGTGTTTCTTAGACACCATCTTCTATTTATTTTCCAATCCACCAAACTCTCTATTATCAATGTGATTATTCTTTTTCTTTTCATTTATATTAGAACCAGATATATTGGAAAAATTTCTAGATTTAGAATGTTCTATAATATTTTCAGACTTAGGTTTCCATAAGACATAATAATGTCTATCATTCTTCATTTTAGAAACAAAGTAATTTTTCCTATCACCATTGAGGGTAACATTTTTTGAAACTTATATGTATTCATTTATTGAGAACATTCACCAGGCTATTTGATAGTGTTTTGAAAACCATTGTTTCTCATTTAATCTTCTGAGAGATTTTTTGGTGAATGTTCTAACTCTTCTTCATTAGCTTTTACCTTCACTAATAGATTCTCGTTACAGTTATTTTCATCTTCATGATATTTTATTCAATTCAATACTTTCATTCACCATTTTCACTTTGTCATCAAAAAAATTATTGATTAGTTGTTGAAGAACATTCATCTTCCAACATTTTATTTTCATTTCAAGACTTCTATTATTTCTCAAGAATTTGTTCAATTTTTAATTAAAATCTATCTAATGTTGAGTATATTATTCATCTGAACTACTAGATATAAATTCTTCATAATTCATTGTCGTAATAAATTCATTTTCCCCAGCACTCTCAATGGAAAATTTGGACTCTATTCACTTTCTTCTTCTTCTTCTCCTACAAAAGTACTGTCATTACTGGAAGATACTTCTTCATTAACTGTAGCAATGAACATGTTATCTTCACCATTATTTTTAACATCCTCAGTATCATCTTCCATAGACAAAAAGATTCTCCTTTTGGATTTAGAGAACCTCTTATCTTATCTCTTGGAATATAATTTTTCTTTATCATCCTTTTTCTTCAAAGATCTTCTTGGTCTTCATTCCTCATCATCACTTTCTTCTTCATCACATTCATCATCATTTCCTCTTTGTGAAAAATGTGAAACAAAATTCACAAAGTACCTACATCTAAAATAATTTAGGAAAAGTTTCCTTTATACCTTCATGTACCTCTTTTCACATTCATAGTAAACATAGAGAAAATTGAATCATGATTGTTACACCACTCATTTTCAAGGTCAGAATCTCTAGATTCTTCTTCTTCAAGAATCTTATTTTCATTAATGGAATAATTGAAATACATCTATCATTAAAATTTAGTTATTCCTTCCATATAATTATCCATTCTCGATTCTTATGTAATGATAGTACTCTGAAATTCATCAAAAGATAATGTTTCTGGATCACTATCTTCCAATTAAGAAACTTTTGCATCGAATTTGTCTGGTATGATTATCAATATCATTTCAACCATATTAGAATAATCCAAAATTTCACCACGACATCTAATAGTACACACTATGTCATTTTCCAAATTAATATTGTCTCATATTGATTTATTCTCACCCATCATGAGATCGTATACTTTAATCTCCACAATTTTAACTTTTCCTTCTTCAATTTTGTATTTCCTTTATATATATTTTTTAAATAATCACATATACCATTGGATGTGGAATCATCTTTTACTCTCAAGGATTTACATCCAGAATTTGATGATAATATAACATTCTTTTCCCCTCCATCATTCTCAAGATGCCTCTTGTCAACAGATGTAAGTGGAGTTTTATAATCAATGGGAGGAAACACAACAGTTTCATCTTCAAGAACATCATAACTGATAGATATGAAATATTGAAGCATTATATATTTCTATATATGATAATTCATTACATCAACGACTGGAATACCTTTACTATTCACATAGTTCAAATTCTCCCTCATCACGGAATAATGAAGGGAATCGGGCTCTGATACCACTTGAAAGTTCCAAGTCAATGAATTGTATCACTGATTGGGGGAGGAGGTGAACAAATGATACTCGTTTTAATTTATGATTCTTTCAAATTTAAACAAACTTTACCTCTTGTTAGTGATTTCAATACCTTACTGAAAAGAAACTCAACACACATCCAGAAGAACCCCAATATTTATAAGGTTCACTCTGAAAAAAGAATAGTTATGTCCTTACTATGGTTTGGAAATGACCCAATTCCATACTATCCTCTAAGAAAATAATATTTGGATTACAATGTGTATGATATTCCATTACACTCATGTAGCACTATGAAACATTCCCACTAGTGCATGTGAAACCTCTTAGCACAATAGTGTGATACAATTGTTTTACAACAACTCATGTTTCATGTGATTCTTTTCAATTCATCATATTTATTCAATTGAAATACAATTCAACAATTAATTATCTATAAGATAGGTAGGAAACATGTGGACATTGTTATGAAACACTAATTATGATCTTCTCTTAGTCCGATTCCACCGAGACCGATTGATACAAAACAATACATCAAACCCAATTTTTTCATATAATAAAATGGAAATAAATGAGCACCACTTCAATCCATGTGTACGATGAAACTCAGTTTGATACATCCTCTGATAAGAAATTTTCAATATATTGACACCCATTACAAAAATTCCATTTTGATTAAGACACCCTATTATCAAAACCAGCTGAATATCAAAACAAATTCAATACAAAACAAAATAGTATCACTTTATCTCACTAAAAATTCAAAGATTCTATCTCATTTGCGGTGAAAAGTACACATCATCCAAACGTATAATTTACAAGTTTACCATTCTTAGGTGTCCCAAAAAAAGATTAGAAAGGAGTCCCAAAAAAAATCTCGCTCACAGAAATTCACCCAAATATGAATTTCTCTGAAATCTAGGAGCCATTATGGCTTCTTCAACACTTATCTATTCTTCTCATAACATCCAAAATCTTCGCCTCTTATCCTTCAGAATATATTTTCAATTGTTGATACACATTTCAATTATTATGAATACATGGGTCTAATAAAATAGGTCTGATTCCTCATGCTGATTGCTGATTACGACTCTCATATCTTATTTAAATCAAAATAATTATTACGAATGTTCATCTCCGACTCGAAAAATCATTCAGCAATATTAATCTATTTTTTTTCTCTTAATCCAATTGAGAAACAAAACATCATTCAAAAACTAGGTCTTGAATAATGACTATTATCATGACATAGAATTCATTGAGGATGAGTTTTTCATCCTCTGACTTCTATTGGAATGAATCATAACATCCCATTTATTCTAGAAAATTCCTTTATTCACATAACTCATTATCAAATTAAAATAAAAACTTCTTCTTCTCCACATATCATGATGGATATTGAGCAAATGGATTATTTTCATAAAGAAAAAATAAAAAAAACAACAATTATACAACTTAATGTAGTAATTTGAAAATGAAAAAGAGTATGATCCTATCTGGAAATGATCATTCATGAATACGATCATTCTGGAAAATAATCGACATCATATCTTTCTCTTCAATTCTCATGACCTTTTCAATTGGCACCCCCTTCTACCATGAAATCATATCCACCCTACTATTGTGAAATCATAACTACCTGCTATAGTGAAATCGTAACCACCTGTTATAGTGACATCGTAACCACCTACTATATTAAAATAGTAACCACACACTATAGTTAAATCATAAGCAGCTGATATAGTCAAATTTTAACCAGCTACTACAGTGAAATCGTAATCACCTACTGATTTGAAATCATAACTAGATGTTTCAGTGAAATTGAAACCACGCAACTATTGTGATATCATAACCACCTACTACACTTCAAATCATAACCACATGCTCCAGTTAAATTGTAACGATATACAAACATGAAATTGTAACCACACTGCTATAGTGAAATCAAAACAACTTGATAGAGTGAAATTGTAACCAATAGATATAGTAAAATCATAAGCACCTAATATAGTGAAATATTATGCACTTCCTACAGTGAAATCAAAAACACATGCTATAATAAAATTGTAATGACATGCTATAGTGAAATCTTAAGCACCTTCTATAGTAAAATCATAACCAAATGCTGATGTTAAATAGTAACCATCTTCTCTAGTGAATTATTAAGCACCTACTAAATTGAAATTATAAATTCATGCTGTAGCTAAAACAAGAACGGATCATTTACGCCCACCTGGAATCCAGTAGTTTTTAATCACAATCAATATTGTCTCTTTGTATTCTTACCCTTAAGACATCTTCAATTGGTGTCTCCACTTCTATCAGCACTTCCTTTTCAACCATCCCCACTTCTCATCTGCAATACCTTTCATCTACATCACATTTCATTAGCACCTCTTTCATTCAACACAACTTTTTATCAACTCCCCTTTACAAAATAGAACCCTTTTTTAATCCTACACCACCATTTAAAATATCACCTTTTTTTAAAGCATGCCTTATTTTAAAACAACACTATATTTTGAAACATCACCATAATTCAAAAAATTGACTTATTTAATCTCCATTCACCTAGATACAATTGTTTTGAATGTTAATTGATACCACTTCTTTAACACTGCCACACAGATATGAAAAATCTGAATATGATACTTTTTTTATTGGTAGTATCACTTTAACTCTCCATTTCATACATCAAGATTGCATAAATAGTTTTCTATTTAACTTCAGATTTATATGAAATATGAATCAACAAAGCATCATCACATTTAATTCAATCATATTCATAGTGACTCTGATTCTCCAGCAAAACAAGCACCTCTTTCTCATCATATTTAGAGTGAATCTGCTGACCATCTAATTCCTGCAAGATGATTTCACTATCAAAGTCTATTCTTCTCATTACAATGGTGTTTCACAGAGATTCCTATTTCTATTAATACAATAAGTATTACAATCTTTTCCATAATCAAAGTGAATCATAATATATTTCTTCTTTCCAAGAAGAACCTATCACACACAAAACAAACACTCATTTCAATCTTTTTAATTCTAAATTCGCATTCAACAACATCCCTTATTTCTTTATCAAACCTATAAATTAATAAAAATACAACCAAAAAATAACTTAGACTTAAAAATTATTTAATTTATATCCCTAATACATTCATAACAAATTTGGAATGGGATAACCACTCATATACCTACTTTGGTCTTGGTATAACCTCATGTGACCCCATTATTTTGATTGGGATAATGTATTATGTACCCTCTTTCGTTCATTTGATAACCTCATAGGTACCCTATTTTGGGATTTGGATAACTTGTCAGGTACCCTCTTCCAGGTATGTGATAACCACCTATGTACCCATTGATCTCATATCACATTAATAATTTACCAATGAATTGGAGGGAGATAATGGTACCAACCATCATATTATGAGAAGAAGATATATTTGTGATGCAATATCATAAAACATTTTGGATATCAGAACCCACTAAAATAAATGTGTTTCGAACACATTTCATTATAAAATAACATGTTAAAATTAAATAGGTTTTATAATCATTTTCTCATCATAATAAAAAACCATCTATATAGAGAATTATAATTTTATCCTTGGATTGTATACCCAATAAATTATAATTAACATCAAATAATGTCATCATAGATGGAAAATTATTTTGAAATAAAAATCATTCAGAATATATCTTGGGGAAAATATCCTTTCTTGGAAAATAATTTTTTTATATTAAATATTCGAAAAAAATATAGAAATTATTTTCATTGAAGAATAGTTTAAAAAATTATAAGGGAATATTCAAAAATATATTAATTTTTTAAGGAAAATATCCATTCAATTTTACAAATCATATTTTAAAAATGCAGAAAACATTTTCCAAATATTTTTGTTGCGAATAATCCTTGAATCTTATTAAAGAGTCATTATTACACTAAATAGCCTTGATGGAAAAAAATTCTTTACATGTCATACATATTGAAACAAAGACTCATTTCATATTTATTTTAATGTACAGATGATATTTTTATGCACAATTACATGAATATTCAAATCAATGAAAATTTAAACTTCAAATGAAACAACCTGTGATTTCAAATGGAAAAACAATATATGATATTATAAAAGTTAATCTGTATGGAGTTCAATCAAACATCTTGGTATTTTATTTTTTACCTAACCGTTAAAACCAAACTGTTAAAGTGGTAAGAATTAAAAGTATTAAACAATAATGAAATATATAATGAGTGCATCAATTTCTAAAGTATTGATGAATTATTTTTAAATAATTACCATTTTTTTAATTTTATATTCTTCATAAAGACAATTATTCAATAATGATTTTTTATTTCATTCTAATAAAGATTACTAAAATTAACTTTAAGAAATTGAAGGCAATGTATTTTAGAAAATGAATTTTTTAACCAATTATTTATTTCATAATTAACATAGGAATAATTATTTATAGTTACTTCAAATATTTATACTTCTGGGAATAGTGAAATTTATATATTTTTATTGGAAAGTATATTTTATTTGTAATTTTTTAAAAAAATTAAATTATTATATTTTGATTAGTTCAAAAAAATTATTTTCTTATTTTTAGGTAAAATAATATAATTATTTTTTCAAATTTATTTTAACATTTTATTCTACATAAATATATTTTATTTTTTAATGTAGCATTTTTTTGGAAAAAACTTTTCTTTTCATTTTTTCAGTTTAATTTTAATGTAAATTCTGACACAACAATTTTTTATTTTGAAATTTTTATTGTTTCTAAAATAATTTTTCTCAAATTTCGAAAATAGGTCAATGTAATTTTTTTCCAATATTATTAGTAACCATATTGATTTTTATTACCATGCTAAAGGATAAATTTGGTGATTAGAGGTAAAAATAAAATGATAAAGACTATAAAATGACCCTATCACTTGACCAAAATTAGTTGGATGAGTAATTATCATCCATAATTATTCAAAGATACGTTTTGTGACCATTTTATGTCATTTTGATATGATTATAGACTTTATAATTTATTTATTTAATGAAATTTTAAAGATATCACTCTATTGTTTCTAATATGTTTCAAATTATTTTTATGTTCTTATACAAGGGATTTTTTAAACATTAAATTTTATTGTTATATATAAAATATATATCTTCATAATATATTATTATTATTTTGTATGAAATTATTACCTTTAATAACTACACAATTATGATGTAGTAATTATTCAATTCTTGGAAAATTCCAATATAGAATATCATAAATATAAAATTTTATAATTAGATATAATTAATGTGATCTAAGAATAATACATATGATTTTGACATGTTTTTAGAGAAATAAAATAGTAGGACTGAATTTGACATGTCTTCTTCATGTTTTTAATGTCAAGGTAATGAACAGTATCAAAATTTGAAACCGTGGTATTTTATCGTATTATTATTTTATTAAATTATAGAAAAAATATCTAAATATTAAATGGGAATAAAATTGATGAAATATGGTTTTAAATTTTATACCTTTTTTAATTTATAGGCATTTTTTTCAAATATTATATATCGTTGTATTATAATATTTTAATATTTTTAGAAATTCATAAATTGCACATCCCCTCTCTTATTTAAGGGATTCTCCTCTACTCAATTCGACACACCTCACAGACATTTATGATTTTTATATAATTTATAGAATTAATTTTTATAATACCCTTTAATATTAAATTTTTATTATTTTATACATAATACCACCTTTAATGGTCTTATGGTGTAAATAAATTGATATTTTTCGAAAGAATGATTCATTTTTTATCGAGCATTTATGTTTTGTTTGCTATTATACTCCACTAAATCCATATTAAACCATGTTATAATAATAAATATGATACCATTGATATAATTATATTTTATTATGTCAGTTTAAGGACCTATCCCATTCTTCATATCCATCAAATGGGGAAATAATGCACCGTTTGTGTGTACAACGGATTATAACCTCGCAAAAACATTTAATTCATTATCCATCACTTTATCTAAGGAATAGTTATAATGATGGAGTTAATGTTAATATATGATATTAATCAAATATTTATCAAAATTAAAATATAATATATCAATACATTTTTAGCATTTCTATGAATTCAAAAATGACCACGTTGTTTGTGAAAATGTCTGGACTACCACCTCTATGAAGTGATGTGAATCATTTTTCATCCACATTTCTCATGGATGACATTGCTAAGTATATATGATATTATTTTCACTCTATAGAGATAAGATAATATATTTTTTCCTTACGTAATGATAGTCGAAAAATGGAAATGTTACTCATGCGTACGTAAGACCTAGGTTCTCCATGATTATATAATATTTCATTTATCATATCCACATTTCATGGTTTGATATAAAAGTATAATAACTATAAATATGTTATAATATTTTCATGACTATTATTATGGATAAGATTTAATGTTTATTTCTTTAACCACAATCAACAAACTGATGTTCTGGACTTTTGAACTAAATATCATCCAAGCGCCTATTATGAACATAAATAATTTTGTTTTTATAACATTTTTAATAAGGTAAATAAAATTAATAATAAACCCTAAATGAATTCTCATGAATACAAATAATTAACCTAGGTTTATTATTTAGGAATATAGGTAACTTATGTAATGACCTAGACTAAATTTATGTAATTTCCTATAAAAATTAGTCATTCAACTCTTTTTTTAAATGTAAAAAATGAATGTATTTCAAATTATGAGGAATGAAAATGTTTTCCAAACATCATGATGCATTGATGAATTTAAATTTCCTTTTTAATATTAAAATATATTTTCATATAAAATATATTTATTTAAATGTGCTGGGATATTTAAAAAATGAATGATTTATAAATTGAAATACTATTTTAAAGATAATGTTTTTATGGAAAGTCTATTTAAAAAATTCCTCTTTATCATATTTAAATTAGTTTTGTATTATTAATGGGTTTTTAATAGTAAATATTTATTTTATATAAGAATATTTTGACATATGGGTTTTAATGATTTTTTCAATGGGTTTATGAATAAACGTGAAATCATAAAATGAATGATTTGTGATATTGTAGTGTATCATTATATTTGAAATTTTTTATCCTGATATATCTTATATAAATTTTTTATCTACATTATATCTCATAGGTGATCCAGATATAGCTTAAACTAATGGTTAATCCCCAAAATAGCACATGAAAACTAGGTGAGCTTGATATAGATTATTTGAAGTCTAAGACCCATTATAATACTATAATTTATTGGTTTATGATTATCTTCTCAAGATATTTATATTGGAATTCATAAATAATGTTATTCCAATAGCAATGGGTTTTTAATGGTTATTTTAATTTGATTTTCTATGTTTCCAAAATGGGTTTTTTCTTACCCGTTATTGATTTTCAAGGTAATATTTGTGCATAAATAATGTTTTTTTTAATTTGGAAATTATTTAGGTAATTCACTCAGTATAATTTAAATGGGTTTTCATAAAAACAATTGGAATAATAATTTTCTCTATTTATCTTCCTTGCCATTTTTTCCTCTCATCACAAATTCTAAAAAATGAAAGTGTTTTATGGAAGAGTACGGAGAAGATTGAGGTCGAGTTTAATATTTTTTAATTTCCTTATTTAAAAAAAAATATTTTTTTAAAAATTGATTTTTTTGTCAAAAAATAGATATTAAGTTGAAGTTTCCTATTCTAATTTCTGTGTTTACTATAAAGAGTTTACCTAATTCCCTAAAACACTAACCCAAAAAGATATTTACGAATGTATGAAATATGATTATAGTCTAAAAATACTAGAATATTTGATATTTATGAACAGGTACTCCCATATAATAATTGTAAGAATTTCTTTAATATATTATTTGGATAATTTAAAAAAATTAAAAAATATTTAGAAAAATTGGATTTGAAGAAAAATTATTTTCAAACCAATAAAGAAATAAAATTTAATTTTCATAAAAACATTATTTTGATATTTTGATTAAATAAAGATAGGAAAATTAATTTAAAATATTTGTTCTCATGAAAGAACTATAAGAGAATAAAATAAATTATTTTCTTCATAGATGGAAGATATGATTTCATCATTATATCTATAGTCCAGAAAAATTTCGATAAATGATGATATTGTAACATAAAAACCAAACCTCAATGGTAACATTTAATAGTACGCCCCATGAAATAATAAAATTATAAAAAACATAGAATATTATCATTATATTAAAATATATTATATTCATTGTAAATTGGTATGTATATAAATATCATAAAATAGGATTGGATCATAACATAAGATATGTCTCAATAAAGGTAAATTGAGACAACAACACCCAACCGATTTTGTAACATTTTAATTGTAGAAATATTGAAGGTGATATATTAAAATATATGTGTAAATAACCTTAATTTTCTTTTGATTTATTATAATATAAAATTTTGGGTAATATATACCCCATATGAATAAAATAGTTGGTGAATATTGAATTTGTATCACAAAAGTAAAAAGTTAAACAGAAATCCCTTAGCTTAAGTCATGAGCACATTCATAAAGATTATAACATTCTGAATAATTAAAATAATATTAATATTCATATATTATAGAACCATAATTATATATATATTTCACACATTATATTTTTTACTTTTTACCAATTAATACACATTTATTAAAAAGTTCTCGCTAAAGATATTTTTCATATAATAACGTATTTGTTTTTTTGTATGTTTGGAATTTGTATTTTTAGTCATCTTCAAATGATTATGATAGAATCACATAAATATTTTCAAACATGATATAAATACCATATTTATTCAGTATATATGTACATTTTTCAGTCCATAATAGTTATACATTGAAAATGAAAGCACTGTTTATGGAGACGGTAATTCGTATGTATTCATGGATGTTGATTCCATTTTCTTAATAGATTGAAATAATGAAAGGTAAATAATATATCACTCAAAAAATTATTTCATAAAAATAACATATTTTTATTTCAAATTTCCATTAATATAATCCATGTATAGAGTATTTGAATAATGAATCACATTACTTCGCAATGAGGTAGTCTTCCATACAAACAAATTACGATATCGTATTTCCACATAATTGAATGTAACATTTAATATGTAGTATAATTATTCAATAAGAATATTAATATCATAAATATCATATAAAAAAATAAAATCCACCATTATATTTATGAATTAGTGTTGTTAAAGAAAATTAATAATATCATTTCGAGAGATGGTAGTCCACCGTAAACATGAATTATGATTTCAAAACCCATTTGACGGAAGAGTAAATAGATGTAAGTCATTCACATAATAAAAAAATATCTCTATATTTATGAAATTGATAATATTATATCATTTTTGTTTAATATTAATTGAAGGGTAGGGGGTAAAAATAATATAAAATGCACAGTGAAGGATGTTTCCATTTCTCCAGACAGCTTCTTTTTGTTTGCTCCAAAATCCATCCTAGGAGGATTTATGAACAAACAAAATGTTAGAAAATAATTGGAAAACTGTATGAAAGTTATAATTTTAGGTCATGGAAAAATCAAAGGGCCATGAATGACTTAACAACATAGGGTGTGGCCTTATATGAGTGTGGTGAGCTAAACACTTGTAGTTTATGAAATGAAAAGGTTGTAAAAACCTTTTATACATGCTATATAGATCAAAAAATGGTCCATTTAAGATAATAGAAGAGATAAGTTAAATTTATTTCCATGAAATAGATTTTTTACATGTTTTGGGTCAGTTGTAAACCTTATATTCTATTTATCGATGGCTAAACCCCTTTTTAACTTAACAGTGTAAATAATTTTAACAGTTTGTACTATTAATTTTGATCTAAAATATATTTAAATTTGTTAAATAATGAAAATTATTATTATTTGAAATATATAATATATTTTTCTAAATTCCATTCATGTGATTGGAGTTATTTGTGTTTAATTTAATCATGCAGTTGCGATGAGAAAGCTAGTTTTCATATGTAAAATGTTAAAAATATTAAAAATATTTTTTCAACATTCAACATAAAAAATAATCCAATGACCAAAATTAGACTAATATAAAAACAATTGATCTAATATTACCATTAAAAACCTTTTAAACCACAATAAATCATATAAATTATTTAAATTAAAATGAAATTTTAAATAAAACATTATTTTTCAATTTTGATCAAAAATGTAATATTTTTGAGAAAAATACCAAAAATTTATCCTAATAAAATTTGAACATGAAGAATGATAAAATTAAAATTATTTTGTAAATAAATTTATCAAAATAAATTTTATTATATTCAACATAAATAAATAAAAAATAATTTTTTGATAAAATAATATTTATTAAAAATATAAAGTATTTCCCTGAAATTATGTACCTTATAATAAATAAAAATTCATTATATAAAACCATTATACTTAATATTTGATAATTATTTATTACTATTTATATCACTATGTGTAATGGAGTGGATGTAATGGTCACATTTAAATTTAATTATTAATAATACATTAGGGTTCGTTAAAACTCAGTGTCATGTGGAATAAATGTGATACATAGTTTCTCATGTAATACATGTTTTACCCAAAGTTACATGTAATAAAAAATAACATAAATAATTATTTTATTTGAAAAAAATATTTCCCAAAATATCATGGTTTTACATTATTACCCCAATAAAACGAATTCCCCCCTTTAAATGTTCACTCTAGTACCATAAACTAAGGACACTCCAATATTATTGAATATTTAGGTCCACACATATCTACCTCAAAATTATGGGTTTTCAATAAAAATTTGAATAGGTGAGTGGATTTATTTTGTAAAACATTATATGTCTAATCCAAAATCACTACCGGTTACTCATTATAAGAAATATGATCATCTAGTTGTATGAAATTTGAGTTTAGAACATGTGATGGATTAGTAACCTACTTTCTCATGAGAGATACATTGAACAGATTGTGACCTTGAGAGTAGTTCAATGGAAGTACAAATAGATAATCAAATATCTTGATATGATTAGGAATTCCAATTGGTTTCTATAAATAAGGTTCATTTTTTCTATTATTCATCCTTGGATAAATTCATATAAACACTATATTAGTAACATCAAATTATAGATCACATCGATGATAATCATTTTAATATTTATGTAAAAAAATATATACCCTTACATGTTTCAAAATAGATATATATTGTAATTCTATTTAATCAACTAGCGTAAGTCCTAGTATCATTATTTATTGAACATTATTCTAGAATGTTCGAGATCTATAAATCCATTCTATAAAGGGTTTAATAAGGATCCATTTGAATTCTCTCATGAAACCTATTATGGTGCGAATGATCAACTATAAGAAGGCATTGATTCCAACCAACATTTAAATTTATAGAATATGATTTTACTATATCCTATAGAATTTTAGTTTTTATCTCAGACTAACCATCTATCCAAGGACGAGAAGCATATCTAAAACCCAACTCTATATAAAGATAATACTAAATAATTCTCTAAAACATCAATGTAAATATTGAATCTTGAACCTATTAAATTGAATATGGTAATCCTTTAATATTTACCACTTTAATAATTTATATTTTGGAAATTATATCTCGATAAAAAAATTCACTAAGAGAAAGAAAGTATTATGACATCGTAAGGTGATTGACTATAACAAATAATTTCTTCAACATCCAAGATACGATAAACCCAAAAGGTTACCAATTACTTTAATCATATTTCCATATATGGGAAAGTCATTCTTTATAACATAACTTCTTTATTAAAACATATAAAAATAAAAGGATGGTATTCCCATGAATATTTCTTAAAATAGCTAATACGATGATAAAATTCATTCACATAAAACCACAAAGGGGTGTCACTGACTGTACACACCTGATAAACTATTATCATAAAATCACATGATGATACCAATAACTTTTTTGTTAATAAAATATGGATACATATACAATTCCAAAATATAATTCACCATTTATTCCATAAATAATCTATTACCTTATTTATGAACATTTTTATTTGAAAATTGGGTTCACAATTCCAAAAATAGACTATCAAATGGGATTTCACTAGAAAGGGAATAATGTAGAAGGTTAAAATCAATGATCAAAATGAAATGTACTTTCACTATATGATAAAAAAAATATTATATTAGTTCTTATTCGTCCCAAATCAATCATGAAATTCAAAAATAATTAGGGTAGGATAATTTTCCTTAATCATTATTATTGGCTTCTTCCACTGGGTTTTTATATGTTTTCCAATTTTTCTATTTATGTAATTTCTATTGTGAAATATCATCCATATTATCCCATGGATTTTAGTATTTATTCCAATAATTACCAATTTACTTGTAATTGAGAAAATGGAGAGTTGGTGGAGATTTTTCACGATCTCCCTCTATTCATTTCATTTACTAGTCACTTGACAACACTTCTAAATTATTTTTCTTTATTTATTTTATTTTTACAGTTGTGATACCCTCTTAATCCACATAGGAATTCACCTGACAGTTTTATCACTAATTTCTAGAATGTATACGAGTTAAGTTATTTCCACCATGTGATTTATTTGAGTTATTATGAGACTCAGCCTTACTTTTCTAATCATGACCATGGAAATGGTTGGAATATTCTATTTCCATTATTAATTTTATTCTAAAAAAATTCTTGTTTTCAACTAAAAAAATATCATATAGAGAATTAATTTTAAATAGTTGGCCTTAAGACGCTAAATAATTGATCGATTTAAATTTCTAAACTGATTATTAACCTGGAATCATACAATTCATGTCATGTAAATTTAGTTTCTCATGTACCAAGATATTCACCATAAATCTATTTGGAATCAAGAAATTAATTCTTCATTATTTTTCATTGAATATGAATAAATTACATAATAAAAAATGTACAACTAAACACATCCAAATGAATGTAATCAATTACCACCTCTTGACTCTTATTCTTAACATGGATCCACCGTTGAACTGTTTCACCTTCCAAATGATGGACGTCCAAAATTGAATTCTCATTGTCTGTAAAATATATAATGGGAAATATATTTTCAGTCATATGAAAAATTTCTCAACATCTATTGGAATACTCGATCCACTAAATAAGGGTTAATTTTCCTCTTGATGGAATAAATATAAAATTATTCTCTCTTTTTATCATTTGGTAGATCATCCTGATTAATATCTTGATATTCTTGTGAATGAATAGATATGTGGTTATTCATTCCATCTCAAATAACATTTTACTACTCAGGGGGGCCAATAATTTTATTATTTTTCTCACTCATCATTACCATGATTCCTTCATGTTATTACCATTGAATAAAACTATAATTAAATGTGTTAGAAACACTAATCATTGTAGAAAACCAAATAATCCTGAATAATAATTTATAGGAAGCCTAAATCATGTTACATTCATTTAAATCAATAGAAACATAGGCTTAACCTAGGACGTTCATGGTAGTTATTCAAATTCATCATGATATTACATAAAGTGTTTGTGATTTTTCATACCCTATACCTTATGAGTTTCATTCCAAGTGTAAAACATGGACCCTTTTTGTGCACTAGGTGATGATAGTGTTCATCTCAATGTGATCTAATGGAGTTGTAACAACTACGAACATTTGTTCCATGGGCACATTCTCTTTTTGTATCCATACAGGGTTGTAATTTCATAGATACCCCATTCTCAATCCACTAAAAAAATTAATGATTTATTTTCATTTACTCATTCATAAACATATAAATCTTCAATTCCCTAGATATATCTACATAAATATCCCTTGGTACTCAATTTGTTTCTCACTATACTTTCTAAAGGTTAAATATACCATTCCCTAATAACAATTATAATGTCCTAAAATTCGCATGCATAAGTATCACATATTAATAGTGGAATAATAATTTAAGTAACACAATGATCCAGTCTAGAATAGTTTAGTTATAGTCCCATTCTGAAACATGGATAAATATGCATATTATCCATATGTGATATACATCATCTCCCACAATGTTCTTCATATGTTTCATATTTCATAGTCATATCATAAATAATACCTCTCATAATAACCTTGAGAATAGATTGATAAGAAAGGGATATATTATATACTAAATTATGGAAGACAAGGCATAAATTAACATATCCTAATAAATACGTTATGATAATGTGTGAATAAAATTTCAAAACCATACCCTATATATCATTTATCATAAAAATTATTCACCAAATAAATCATTGAAATTTTTAATAAATAAATAATAATTAATTAAACTACCATGATCCGTGAGAACAAAACTTTGAATAATATATAGATTCTTGTTATACATATATTAATAGAAAATATTATATCATGTCTACCCACCAAGACATTCATAAAATGTTAGGTTTGGGATAACACTCATGTAACTGTTTCTTTCCTAAGATATTAACTCATTTACCCTCTCTTAGTATTGGTATAGCCTCTATCGTACCTTATTGTGGCCTTGGTATATCCTTTCATTTAACCTATTTCATGATTGGGATATCCTCTCTTTTACACTCTTCTAGGCATGTTATAAAATCTTTTGTAACCTTTATTCTCATGTAACATTAATCATTATCCAAAATATTAGTGGGATATATTTTTCCCACATATCACAAAACGAAAATCATACATACAAGTTCCATAAGATCAAAAAACCATCAGCATATCATATCCCAAATAAAAAAAGGGGATCCATAAACATTTAACCATAAAAAAAGCAATGAAAAATAAATATTATTTTTTATAAGTTCATCATTTCATAATAAAATATCCCATTGAATAATAAGTGGGTTCAGAAGTGTTTTATCAAGTTATAAACCATGGAATACAAACGCTTTTCTAAAAAAATATTGTCATTAAAAACTTAAACTATATAGGGAAACATTAAGAATTGTATACATTTATAACAACCCTATTAAAGAATACATAACCTCAACATATGCCATAATAATTGGAAAACTATTATGAATGAAAAATCACATGGAAAATTTGTTGAGGAAAGTATCATTTGTTTGAAAATAAATTTTTAAAATTAAAAATAGATAATAAATTTTTAAAATGGTATTCATTGAAAAAAATCATAAAAATATATTATGTAATATTTAAATATATTTCAAAACATTTAGTGAGGAAAATATTCTTTTTAATATATAAAAAATTAAATACAAAAACGATTTCAAACTACATTTCTTTAACAATAACTGTAAAAATTATAAAGTTCTATTTAATACATTTAGTGTCTATTATGGTGGAAAATTCCATACATTACATATATGATAAAACAATAGTTCATTTCACATTTTTAGTGATAATACAATTGAGAATTAATTATAAAACTAACTGATGATTCCATTAAAAAAATTAATAATGTCCTTAAAGTGTAGAATTTTCTATTATAAATCGTTTATAGAAAGTTAAAAATATTTTTATGACATTTCTTTAAAAAATGATTTTAAATACTCTAACCCTAATAGCACAGTGTTTATGCCTTACATTATTACATGGATACTGAAAAAAAGTTTTTTCATCTCAAATTTCATAATTGTTTAGTATATTTGTATAAAAAGATAAAAAGATAAATATTATATTACTACTTGAAAAGAAAAACAACATAGAAACTCCATTGTAAACATAAATAATCTCATATATTATCCGTGTATGTCATTCTTAAAAATGTTAGGATGAATATAATTCATAATAGTTTCCATCATAGAAACTCAATTGTAAACATCAATAACATAGAAAATCCATTGTAAACATCAATAATCTCAAATATTATGAATAGAATTAATAAAATATTCCAACTTTTTATTTAAAATAAGTGCATCATTAAAAGGTGGTAATTAATCCTTTTCAAAAAAATATAGTCTTTTCATTCATAAAATTTAATTCATTCTAAACATACTCTAGTAAGATTATTTGGATGAATGTATAAAAGTTTGATTAAATATATGACAAATAAATTTCATAATTTCTTTGATATTATTTATTATTACCAATATAATTACTAGGTTATAAAATTAATTTTAAAATATGAATATTAAATTTTATATCATTGTTCGTTTATGATTAGTGTTGTGTGAAACATATGTTGTTGATGAAAATAAATATAAAAAGTGTCATTCTATGAAATAATGGGATGTTTTATTCTCTAATCCTTGAAAAAAATTACATCCTCGCCATTTGAAATTGTGCTTAAAAAATCAATGGTAGATACACAAAAAATTTATTTTGGACATCCAACATCGTAAAAAGGGATTATAAAACATCCTCTTAAAAATAGTTAAAGATAAATGTTATGGTTACAGGACAATGCTACTTTAAAATGGACATATACCCACAGTTTTGGGGAAAACCATTGGTATAGGTCAACCTATCCCCATGGTTTTCGGCAAACCATGGTTATAGGCATTTTTTGATAGCCTATTCCCATGGTTTGGTGAAATCATGGGCATAAATACCCTATACCCACGGCTTTCTTCAAACTGTGTGTATAGGGTATCAAAATATTCATATACCCCTCGTTATCCCAATACCGCGGGGATAGGGTGACCTATTACAATGGTTTTCCCCAAAACTGTGGGTATAATCGTCAGATAAAAAAAACCTATACCCACAATTTTGACAAACCGTGGGTATAGGTTTCCAACATGTGTGCGGGAAAATTATTTTGTCCATAGGAACAAAAAAAAATTCAGCGGGAGTTCTATACCCACAGTTTAATCCTCTATACAAATAGTTTAAATAAATATATTTAAATATATATATATATATATACATACATATATGCGATGATGGGGTATTGGTATAGCCACTCGTTAATAGAAAAGTGGTCCTGAGATCAAATCTCGTGGGCCAGCATTTTGCAAAATATGATATACCAAGGATTTCCAAATGGTGGGTATAGAGTTATGACACGGTGGAGAAACATATACCCATGATTTTTCCAAACTGTGGGTATAGGTCATGGACCTATACTAACTCCACCAAGGACCACTGTTCCCCAAACTTTGGGTATAGCCTATACCCATGGTTTTGGGTTCTATTCCCCTGGTTTTGAACCGTGGGTATAGGATCATTTTCTAATACTGCAAATAAGATAGGAGAAAATTCATGAAATTATGGATATTGATGAAAAATATAACTAACATGTTTTGTTAGAGTGCTATAGAAAACATGGTATTTACAATATCTACCATCACAGAATCTTAAATTTGTGATATTTTAAAAAAACATTGATTTCTTAGAAGGAAAAGAAAAAGAATGGTGTTTTTTTTCTAAAATCATTTTTATGGATTTATTTTTTTCTTTTATAAAACATAAATAAAATAAAAAAATAACTGATTCCTTTCAATATCATACCATCATCCATTGGTTTTCCATAAACATACCTCCATTTATTTTTCTAAAATCCAGAGATGTATAATGAAGACATATTTTAATGTATCGAGAACCAGTCTAAATCATAAGATCCATAAGTAATTATGTCAAACGTTAACTTTTTACTGAAACAAAGATGCTTATCATAGGGTATCCAATATTATCAATCATTCATGAATCTTAATCAATAATATCATTAATCAATTCCATAAGTATTTAAACATAATACCCATCCAAAATATATCCCTGAAGATTAATAAACTAAAATTTTATCCAAAAAAGTTAATCCTATTGTCACATACCAAATATATGAATACCCTGACCACCTTTAAACCATAATTAAAACATGGTTTCTTATAATTCCTAAAATAATATGTATTGTAATACAATCCTTAGATATATCTTGATTCTCTTAACTAGAATGAAAAAACATAATTGTTGAATGCAATGAAACAAATAAATTAATTATTCCACTTAAAATGTTGTAATAGTAAATGCTTATCCTTGATCTCATTTCATATTATGGGATATATTTTCTTGAATATTGGGATGTTCATTTGTGTAGTTTTCCATCACCTTTAGTGGAAACATTTCACATTTACAACTTCTTTCATTCCCTCGAAATCATTATCCCAGAGACCTTTCTTTCCACATGGGTAATAGACTCGAATTCTATTCAGGAAAGTATAACGGTGTTCTATTCCACAATTATCACATGAGGGAAAAACCATATTTCCCCTTTTCACTTTATTAGTCTCTATCTCCATCATTATCTTATTCTATTTCTATACCTTAAATTCAAAAGGCATAGATAATTCATTCACTCTCTTGATAGAATATGATAATATATCTTCATATGATTAGAATTTTTGGGAGACCAATTCCTTTTGGTGGAATTAATTTTACCCTTCAATTAAATGATCAATCACACAACTTTAGTAACTTATTTATATTGTATAATTATATTACAATATTTAATAGTTTTCATCATATTTAGTAACATTTTCATCCACCATTTTCCTCAGACTAAAAAATTTCTCCTTCATATCCACTAGCTGTTCTTGGGGGAAATATTTTTCCAAAGAAAATATCTTAAAATCTGTCCATTTCATGTATGAAATTTCTTCCTATGACTTTTTTTTGAATAATGAACACCATTGATGTGTATTTTATGAGAGATGATAAAGATTCATTATAACATTAAACCCTTCATTACATCCAAAAGTCTGAAATATCATTTTTCTGGAACATTTCCATTTCTTAGTTACAAATGGGTTTGTAGACCCATTGAATTATGGAGGTAGTTGTCGAAAGAATATTTCTATGATTGTTCGACCATTTTGTGGGTAAGGATTCTCCATTTTGGTAATGTTATTTCTCTTAACCTGTATTAATTTTACCAATATAGTTATATGTTTTTAAGATATGGTTATTTCTATAGCTCCAAAATAATTTTCTTTTATGGGAGGGAAATTATTACATGAAATACATGTGTTGATATGGTTTCCATTACTTCCACCAGGTTGCATTTCTAATATTGGAATATAGTATATATTTAAAATGAATCAGAATTCATAATCTCCTATTAGAAAAACACTTATCATAAATTGAATATTTATGCACAACTAATCTCATAATCGAAAACATGGTTTATTTGGGAACATACTTACATTTTAGTAATTCATAATGGTTTATAAAAAAAATGTGAATTATTCTAATTATATCCATCTGGAGTGTCAAACTAGGTGCAAATTATGGCCTTCTATGTTTACTGGGTTACACATAGTGAGGCCTGACATACCTTGTTAGTGTTTTTAGCCCTAGGTAGATCTTTTCAAGAACAACATCCCCTTATAGTATCCATACATGGATACATTTCCAATAAGTCCCACCTAATATATAACATACTAGAATGATAGTATTTTCTTCGATGAATGTCCTCAAAGTCATCTAAGCATTATGTTCCCTATTTTTTGATTTCAAAATAAGGATTACAATATTTCTTCTAAAAATTCAATTATTCCAACTGTAAATAGCCAGACCTTAGTAGGCTGGAGCTAGTACCTGACATTATTACATTGTTTCTATGAACATGAATTCATATCCTAAAGGGAAGAATAGTTTATAAGAGTTGGAATACTAGATAAAAACAATTTTTTTAAATTAGATGGTGAAATAAAAAAATAGAAACCCCATTATAAATATCCATAAACACTTCAATTATACATATAATTCATTCATAATATACATCTTTGCATTCGATGGAAAAATAAAACATAACAAAGGGGTGATATCATATTCTCACTAGGGGTATGAAATAAATAAAAAGCTATAATAAGTTAATATAAAAAATAATGAGTGGTGAATAAATAAAAAACATTCCATTAAAAACTAATATTGATCATAATATGATAATAATAAAACCTAAATAACTAATTCCATATAATTAATCACATGAGAATGAAAGTTAACCATTGATATTATACAAGTTCAAAAATCACATGGTCTATCAATTACTAATATCATATTGAGGGAAGGAAAAATTTTGTGCATCGTAAACATACATTAAAGGCGTCGACAAAGACAGTACACATAAATGTGTAAAAACCCGGTCAATTTTTTCTTATAAGACAAGCCGATGCATCGAGTGGCTATAGTAGGCCCCATCCATGACAAAATATATCAAATTAATTACTCATAAGAGAGGTGTGAAACATAATAAACGCATACCTTCGTATTGAAACGAGAAAATGGGTTGAAAATTGCTTTCACCAAAAAAATGTACATATTTATAAAACATCTAGAGTATTATGATGAATGGAATCAAAATAGTACATATAAAATAAATAATAATCATAAACCATTCAATGAAATATGGAATATTAAAGAATAAGATTTCAATTTCAGTAAATAAAATTATTAAATATAGGTTTTCTTAATAGATTAAATTTCTCTAATAAAATCATTGATGAATTCTTGAGAAAAATTTACCTTTTAGTTTTAGAAAGAAGAGTAATTTTTTAAAATAATTAGTATCTATCATAATATAATATTTTAATCTTAATTATCAAAAAAATTAAATGGTAAGTATAAATTATTTATGTTTGATGCATAAATAACATCCATATTATGTGAAAACATGTAAAAAATTGAAGAAAACTTTGTATTGGGCTACTTTAGTGCGTTTTAAGAGAAATTATAAAAGGTTATTTAAAACAAAATAAATCATATTTATTTATATAAAAATAGAAATGAATAATGAAACTTTATCATGATAAAAAAATAAATTTTTTAAAAAATGGTGTCTTAAATATAATTATGAATGATACTTGAAAATACATATTAAATTGGGATTTTCCCTTTAATCGGTTTAGTTTATCGTGTGGAATTGTTACGGGAACCCTTAAAACATGAATTTAACCATCAATGAAATATGAAATTCTTCCGATACATGAGTTTGAACATATAAATATATTTTTTTATATTTCTATAAAATTAAATAAGAAATACGTCGTGGTAACATGAGAGAAATCCTAACTTTAATGAAAAATAGATGTTTAGGTAGAAACCCTTGCCAATTTGAAAAATTTTGAACTTTATGTCCCATGAAATTAATGGTTATCAAAAAATATATCCAATACAATAATGATAAACATAGTAATGATATGATACATAAATATGAAATATATAGAAAACTCACACAAGAAATAGTGGTGAATATGACATATCTTACATAAATAAAAGTGAGAAATGAAAATCCTTACATTGTTTATGAATGTGTTCTGAATTTCAACATAATTACCCCGATAATGAAATTATATTCTCAAATAATTTATTCATTAAAAATCCTAACATGTATTTTTTTATTATAATTTTATTAAGATCGTTTTTCGGGCTTTTGATGTGTTATAGGATTCAATTGTTTTCATTTGATAGTTTCGATTCCTTGATTCCATGGTTCTTATGATTAGTTATAAAAAAATTATATGCTATTAATTAATGTAAAAAATATTTAATTGTATTGTATATATATTTTTAGATATCTGGATGATTCATTGGATAAAATTTTAATTACAGCCATTTTGATTTTTTGGCCTTTTTAAAATCATCACACACTAGTTTTTTATGGGATTAACATTATTTATATATTAGTTATATGAACATTAAATATGTTGTATTAAATATAGAAAAGTATTTTTTTGAAACAAATAATTGTTTTATTACATTCCTTTACAGAGAAATTGGAAATTTAAAATTTTCATCCATGAAGGAAGTAAATCGACACCTCATGGATTATGTTTTCATTTTTAGAATAAAAAGTGGAAGATAAAATAATTATTTATGGATATACCATTATATTAATAAATTTATAGTATATAAAATATAATTTAACTACCATGAATTTGTAGTCTTATGAGGTTTGTGAATGATATGAAATGAAACAAAATTTAATGATAATAAAAAAGGCAAAGGAGATTTTTATTCTTGAATTCCTCTCCTGTAGAAACTTCTTAATGAACATTGAAATGGTCTTTTGGGTGATAATAGAAGGACCATAACATGAGGGAGATGATTCGGAGAGTTATTCAGTTGAAATTGTATTATATTCAAGTCTTTGGAGGTTTGAGGATAAAAGGATGTGAGTAGTTGAATTTTTGGTGGAGGATAGGTGTGTTTTTTACTATTTTAATCATTAGATTATTATTTTGGATTAATAATACCTAGAATATTGATTCATGTAAATAATTATAGTTAAAAATAAATAAACATTCTATCTAACAGTTCTTATATCAACCATCCATTATCCATGGCTCAATAATTCATGAATTTAGCTAATACCATAAATTATTGTACTCCACTATTCACCAAAAATTCCTTTATTATATAAAAATATAAAACATTCACAGTAACCATTTTTCTGACGGTATAATTAAATAATGGAATCCTTTTTATGATAATATTTTTCTGTATATGAGAAATTTAATTTTTATAAGAAATAATCATTTAATTGAATAATACGAATTTTAATTTTATAACTGATTTTACAACAATTTAAAAAATTTATTAATATCTCAGAAATTTATATTATATTCATAACACAAAAATATAATAATTTATGAATCTATTTTATGAAAATTTATTACATTTCATTAAACATATTTATAATAAAATTGTAAATAAACATTTATTTTTCAAAACATTATCAACATTTAAATATGATCTTTTTAAAACATTTATTTTCCTATATAATTATATAAATATATTATATTCTTGTTATTATGTTACATAAATTTTATTTATACATTTATAGAATATGTGACTATTAAAATAATAAAAATGTTATGAGAAGGAGTATTTTAAAAAAAATCGAGATATTCACTATTCAGTGGAAAATAAATATTTTCTGAAAAATTACAAAATATCACCCTAAAATATATTTTACATTCCACTTTTAAAAATGAAATTTATTTTGTTAAATATTATTTTTAAAAGTGTTCCATTTTGTTTTAGTACAAATACTCCATTAAAAATGGATAAAATATTGCTATAAAAAATATAGACATTTATTGTGTGATGTTGAATTCATTCTTCGCATATGACAATAAAATCACTTGTATTAATGTAAAAACATTTTTTTAAATATTTATTATATAAATTTAATAATTTTATTAATAGTATTATGTCTTCTCAATTTAACATCCATGTATAACAGACATTTTAAAATGATGATCTTGAATTTTATATTATGGTTCATATGATATTATTGTTGTGTGAAAACTATTTTTTTAATGAAATTAAATTTAAAAAGGGATATTATATAAAGTATTGGGGTGTTATAATGATTTTGGAATGTAAATTATTTTTTATTAGATATATAAATAAAATCATATATTCTAAAAAATTGAACTCTTGAGTACATAAAGAGATGAAAATGATGGTAAGACATGTATTCCCATGAAATTCAAATAGAATAAGAAATTTCATTATTTTAATTTGAGATATATAGATTTATTTTATCTTGTAAGAATAATTGTTAACAACCCTTATAAACATTGTGATCATAACATGAAACCCATGTCACTTTGGTAAATTTATATCATAATTTCCATTAAATAATAATTTTAAATTATTGTTATAATATCATGATAATATGTTATTAAGTGACATAAAATGTCAATTAGGATTTATAAAAACATCATAAATTAAATAGGTTCATAACATAACATATGTATCAAAGATTCTATTTTGGGGAAAATCCATTACCAAATTGGTAAATTTTGAACCATAAAGGCCATGAAAGAGATATATTCAAAAGTATATGTAAATCCCAAAACAAAATTAATCATCTGAAAATAAATTAATTTGTAGTATATACACCATGTAAAATAAATTGTCCATGAATATGGTAGGGGTCTAATAGAAGAAAAAAGTAAGGCCGAAATCCCTTCACCTACCTATTGACTTCTATCATACACATTCCGACATCCTATATAATAAATATACTTTTATTTTAAATTAATTATAATAATATAAATATATGTTTCATATCATATAATATTTAATTTTTTCCTTTTGGTACCCATTTATTGACAATTCCATGTTAGTTTCATGTTTTGGGTTATAACAACATTGTTTTTTATGTATGTTTTGATTTCAAATTTTCTAACCTAATAATTTGAACATCATTTCATATTAACCATAATTTTAAAACTGAAATAAATATATTAAAATATTCCAAATATATTTATTTATCTTAATCATTTATATATGGGGATGAAATGTAAAATACACTATTCAGGGAGATTATAGGCCATATGTATGTGCTAATGATTTTACAATTTTATGAGCGGATTGAAAAAATGGAAGAAAGATAATATATTGCCATTAAAAAGTATGTTTTATATCATATATATGACAAATTTTTATTTATTAATTTCATTATTACCTTACACGTAAAAAATATGATATGAAAAAAATCACATCACTTCACAAGGTGGTAGTCAGATGTATATATGAACAACATTTTTGTATTCCCATAGAATAAAATTTAATAATTAATATGTGATATAATTATTACACAATACAATTAATATCATATATATCACATATAAACAGAAAAATCCATCCTTATATATATCCCTAAGAGGGGGTGATAGGAAAAAATAGCATTGGTCCATGAGGCTATAGTCTACTATATACAAAAGTGATAATTTTATGAACAACATGATGGATTATGGAAAGGATATTAAAAATTACGTTAAGAAGAAAATCATATTATAATTTAGTTAATGGTGTTATTATATCATCATTATATAATAATAATTGAAGCATTTGGAGGAATAAATAAAATAAGATACTCATTTATAGATGTTACCTAATTTTGGAAAACTCAGTTTAGTGTTCACAAATGTATACAAATATTGGATTAATTCAAAATATAAGGATTATAGGATGATATTTGGAATATCAGGAAAAAAATTTGGTATGTATTGTATAAATTTTTTTTGTTACATGTGTATTGAGGAAAGGATAGTGGGTGTCCTTTTATACGTGTGGTGAGTGGAACAATTGTAATTATAGAAGAAAACAAATTTACATACATTTTTTCACATTATAAAATGTTCAAAAATGGTTTCTTGATGAACATATAATATAAATTATTCATATATTTCATGAAATTGTGTTTTGGATACTTTTTGTGTAAATTCTAATAGTTATATTTTTAGTTTAACCCACTATAAATCCATTTTTATGTTATCCATGGTAAATATTTTTATATTTTTCCCTAATAAATTTGGTAAAAAATAATATGTCACTTATTAGATAATATAAATTTATTTTATTCAAAATATGGATTCCACGTTTATAATTTAAATTCATAGAATTGGAACAAAAATTAACATTAATCCTATAGAAGCAACGATAAAGTGGGTTTTCAAATAAAATGTTTAAATGTTTTCATATAATAAAACAACCCAAAAGGTTTCCAATATCATAAATTCGATTATTAAATATATATTTTAACTAATTTTACTTTTAAACCCATTTTAAAAAAATAATAAACCCAATATATTATTCAAATAAAAATTAATTTTATAATAAAAACGAATACATATTACTATTTATCAAAAAATTATTTATTTACGAAAAATAAAATAAATCATCCGAAGAAATTTTTTAAATTTCCATAAAAAAATGATGTTTATTTTATCAAAATAATTCAAAATTAATTTTATTATTATTCAAAAAAATTCATAAATACTTTTTTTTAGATAATTATATTTTCATAACCTATATAGAAATTACAAAAAATTAAGTATATTTTATCAAAATATTTTCTTTAAATAAATAAAATGTAGTTAATAATTAAAATTTTATTATTACTGATCATATCACTTTGTTTAACTGCTACATTATAAAGTAAATCATTAAATAATAATATTACATATATATCTCTGTTCGTTGTAACACAGTAACACGTGTAACATATGTAAAACTATGTTTAATCCGATCACAGAAGCTTAATTGATTGTTTCATGTTATAAAAAAACAAACATATTATATTTATTAAAAAGAAAAAAATATACTAGTGTTACCATAAGAATTAATCTAATTATTGTTCAATATATCACAACCATGTCCAACTAAAGAAGCCTCTCTATAAGAGAAAAATTAAACATTTATAGAAAGTAGAGAAAACATGTGAATTATCCAATTTTATTGTCATTTTTTAAGAAAAAATCATCAAAATCATTTATCTAGATTAACTTATCTCCTTTTATGTAAAATTATTTACTCAGAATGAGAACAAAACTATCTTTTTAGTAAACCATCTATAGTAACCCGCTAATCTAAAAAACTATAAATATATGTGATACTATAAGGTTATTGTCAGTATTAGACCACTATAGTTTTAGAAGGGTCAATAGTTATTTCATCATTGTAAGACAATTCAAAGTATTTTAATATGTTGAAACCAAATTTTACATTTTTTAAATATTCAATATAATTTATTTTTATTAAATGTTTGTAGTATAATCATTAGGTGTCATTTATGTTCCTATTTACATTTACAATATTCAAAAATATTGAAAAAACAAAAAAATTAAACAAATTTTCCTAAAAAATACTATTTATAAGATTAATAAATATAGCTAGTGTAATTGGAAATCAAATGGGAATAACTAGAAAATCATAAGGAATTTTTTTATGATTTCCCAGACACAGACGACACATAATTGGTGCACATATTCTATTAGGACATATAGCCTCAAAAAAATCTCCCCAAACATTGGATGCTAATAAATAGAATGGAGGGAATTGTGTGTATCTATTGGGAGACTATTCCCTCATTAGCAGACAATATAATAGTGGATACAATTAATCATAGGAAAATAGGAGAAACAATAAAAATAAAGAATGGAATAAGAAAAAGAAATAAATCATCAAGGATGAAAATAACTGAATTACTCGAATAACATTCAACAACTGATGATGAGATCTCATGTCACTGGAAAACTGGAAAACATGGATACAAGATATAAGCCATAATATATTCCAAACATTTATAAAAGAAATCAAAAGACTATCCCAATAATCATGAGCTCTAGGTTGGACATCTGTTATAAAACTCTATCCTAAACAACAAGCAATCGTGTCTTTAAACCTGTATAATTCATTTTTTCAACACCTTCTTTCATTTAATCTCCCAAAGTACCAAACGATGCCTGAAGTGGGTGTGTGGTAAATCTCAATAGGCCACCCCCAATGGTGTCTATTGGATTCAACCCAAGTAAGGGAAATTTAACCACGTGAAATCATGCATATTTAATGTAAATCAGTATAATGTGACTAATTTCCCAAGTATCTGCTTCATACCTTATATGGTTTCTGAACAAATAACAAATTCAATATTTTATTATTACTAGTTTATAACTATGTAAAATGTTAACAATAGTGAAGGTTCCTAGATTTTTAATGCAACCCATAATGGTATTTTTTATGGAAGATCCAAGGTAATAACCAGAGTAATATATACCTCAACGGTCTCCAGCACAATTATAACTATATCCTAGATATAATTAATATTTCAATCAATGGAGAATGTTCTTAGGAATTCCACAATAATATGCCTACCAAATACAAGGTAATAACATAAGGTAAAATGGTACTAAGCACTGACTTGGCCCTATGGTCCTTAACCATGGAACCTATTTCTAAAATATGGATCCAAGGAGTGTATCCATGTAACCCTTTAATAATTCAACAGTGATTCTATGGTTTCTTACTGGGTATCCAAGCGTAGAAAAGGATTGGGATCTAGGTGGGTCTCAACCTAAGAAAGTTACATCCTTGAATCAAAATGGGGTTATAGAGTTCTCATGGTATTCCCCAATAAAAATCCAATACTAGATCCAGTCAGGCCCCTCCTATTGGGAAATTAATTAATATAATATTTAATTGGGTTCATTCCTTTCCTTTCAATAGTGTGATATGGCGAAGTATCATTAAACCCTTTAAACAATTCATAATTTACCAAGATGTCATTTGGTTGATTTCATTCCTTTCATTAGTGTGATAATGCCATGTATCATGCAACCTTAATTAAATATATTTAATGAATATTTAATAACTATGTTTAACTGATCTACCATTCCTCAACATGGTAAGGGGTGCTACACACATGCAACCTATTATTCGTTCACATCTTATTTGGTCATGTAATAAACAATGATTACCATCAAATTTCTCTTTCACATTTTTTTCATACTGAATCACTTACCATAGGTGGGACTCTATTTAAAATTTAAATCAATCCATTTAATATATTAAATATTATCATTAGAGAAGCCAAGACAAGGGACACTTGAATGGTAGCACAAACCTGTCCACAACACTAAAAAAAGTTATGGAAATCATCTTACATGGGATGTTTGGAATTGCTAGAATAACCACAGAAAATAAATTACATATTTGGAAAGAACATAACCACATAGTTCTAATGATTATAATAATGAAATATAAATTATATAAACCAAACTGGTGAAAATAGTGTTCCCCACAAAACAATTCCAAAATCATTGAACATGATGGATGAGTTATAGACCACCCACCATAGGGTCATACGAATATCCTCTTCGGATATCTGACTATAATTCATCATATAATTGGATAGATCTAAGAAAACCCCAAAAACTAACAAAACATGGTAACTATATTAAGAGCAAGATAATCGATGAAAGGCTTAAACATACATGAGTAATTAACGTCATACATCCAACATGACAAATAGAAGCTCAATCATATCTTAGACGAATGAGATCATTCAATTCCTTAGATGAAGCCTTCAAAAATCATTAAAATGGGAGTAATGGAGGATAATCCCTCTAAAATTTGAATTAGGGAGGTATGAGGGGGTTAAATAGATTATTAACGGTATAATAGTAAAATTACACAAAATTTAGATTGTGCACAGTTTTTCTTCATGATTTATCAAACTATGTGCAATCCATGCATGAGTACATGGTGAAGAGGGGAATTAGGATGATTAGGCTGCATAGTGTGGGAAACTATATTCCAACCTTGTGATATATCTCCACCCATAAAATTAAAACCATACATATGGTTTGATTTTATTGTGCACCTTAACCATATGGTTTTCTCTAACAGTGTGACATTACTAGTTTCCCCAAAAAAAGATGGGTTTCGAGCTCAGAACAAGCCTTAGGAATCCTCAGGACCATCGGTAACCAACTATGTATCCATATAAGGTTAAAAATAAGGAAATAATCTTAAATAATAAAGATATATAACTCAATGAAAATAAGGTTCATAGAATATCTACTATAAAACACCATCTTTAAAATATCTTCCTCCTTCGCATCCAACTAATGGGATCTTGAAATAAAATAAATCTTCAATAATTACTAGACACCCAAGAGATGATCATAAAAAATATCTATATGAGGAAAAGGATATGTATTGGTAAGATTAATGTAATTCAATTCTCTATAATCAATGAAAACCCTCATTGAACAATATTTTATTTTAATAGATAAAACAGGAACACCCCAGGGTGAAGTGATTAGTCGAATGATACCTTCCTTATAAAATTCCAAAAACATATTACACAGTTCCAAATGTTTTACATGTGATATATTATAATTGGGGTTTTTATTGGATTCGAATTATATAATTTGTTAAAATCAAACACAGCTTACCGATCATGAATAACTCTAATAAAATCATTAAAAAATAAATTGATATATTAATTAACTATTGGATCATCAATAATTCGAATATTTTTATTATTTTTAATAACATGAGCTTGGTAAATTCAAATATGACCTTCAATTTATATCTCAGAAAATTGATATGTAATCATTTAATAAAACCATACTTTATTTTGAATCATTCATATAATAATAAAATTAATTCTAATTTATACGCAAAATAACATCAAACTCTATTATGGGTAGTTCAAAATAATTTTTAAGAAATTCAATCCAAATGATAAAAATAGATGGATAGCTATATATCTTAGTTTTTTTCAATATCTCCTCAATGTGTTTTAAAAAATTCTATTATAATTTCATGACATCATAATTCTAATTTAAATGATAATTTTTAAAAACCAAAGGAAAGGTATGCTAAAATGATTAACATTCATCAGAATTATATGAATAATCATGTAATGTACCTATAAATACTTCATTATATCACCAAACATTAACTAAAGTAGTAAAAAATAGTTTTCCCCACACATTCTGTCATTTTATATTAAATATTTATATCTTATGAAACTAACTTCATACAGATATTGGAATAATTCTGCTACTCATTGAATTAAATAAATCACACCTTTTGATAAATTTCATTTACCACATTCTTATTTTTGTCAATAAATACTTCTTTGAATTCATAAGAATTGTTAATAAACCGACAACAAAATAACACATTCTATCTCATGGATAACATTTTTTATATTTTTATTACCACATATAGAAATTTTTAGGGAAATACTGAAAATATTATAGTTTAATTCCACTATATTTTCTTTCAACTTCATAGCTCCATACACTTACCATCACGAGGAAAATAAGTTTCAGTACACTATATCTCAACATTCTCTACACAAAAAAATGATATATTTTAAATTCCTTTGAGTCCAAATATCAATATAAAAATGTTTTCATCCCTACATAAAATTTATTAATTTTACGATAAATCTACCAAATATAATTAAGTGTTTACCTAGGAAATATTTTAAAAAAATTAATACATGGTCATTGATTCCTCCTCCGTATTCTTAATTTCAATGAATTATTTATCCATTTTGAGTGAAATAGTCATAGTAAAATATTTCCAAATGAAAATATTCTTAGATATATTAGATTCATGGGAACAATTCTAATCTATCTATATATCTGTCTCTATCTCAGGTATTCATAACCAATGACCACCATCAATTTTATTCACATACAATGTTATACATTAAAAGTGTTTCCCAGGGTTATCCTAATTATCCAATGAAAATGAATATATTTTCCAAATAATTGATAAAATAATTAAATATAACTATATTTGAGGATCTATCAAAAATAGTTTGTTGTTGTTTAGTAATATTTTTTAACTATTGGCATGGTCCTATAAAGTAAATATTGTTACTCTCTAATAAGGATTTGACCACGATTTATAGTCAAGGTCAACTGATCTATAACTTCATAAAACTACTGAGTTTCAATTAAATTAATTTTTGGTTGTTTATTTAGTGGGGTAATTTCCTCTTGGGTCCTTCTTACATATTTTTCTCAATTTCCCCTACACAAAACTATTATATATCAATATATATTATTTATAGAAACTTGTTATTATTCAAATTCTATAACCTTCTAAGAGAACCATAATTAATAATATCTCAATATTATTCTATAAAAATTATACTAAACAATAATGTTATCTAAATACTCACTTTGATACCAAAAATTATGGACCCATCATTGAAAAAATATATATTCATGAATAATTTAATAATAATTCACTTTTTTCATTATCGAAGTAGGTTTTTATTAGTGTTTTTTAGATTTGTTTAATCCTTATTTTATAATATACCCACTTATTATTGAGTGGTAACAATCACATAGTATCATATTACATCAAAATATAAAACCTTTCAAATAAAATATATATAATTTAATGAAAAAACATTCCAGACATTTAACAGGATTTATTATTTTTCCATACATGTCCTTAAACCCTATTAAAAACACTTGATAATGTGTGATAAGTTAAGAAATATTACTATGTTATATTAAAATTATAAATCCATTAGTCAGGTAGAAATACTAAAATATATTAATATTTTTACCTTTTCAACATTACTCTTTGAAAATATAAAATAATTCATATATTTATTAGGGAAATTATTTTTTCTCAATGAAAACCAAATAAGACCTATCATGAAAATTAAGAAACATAAAGATATGTTAGATAATAATATTCAAAACCATTTTTTCAATCATTTGAAAAATAAAATGGAGCCTAGTTAAATCATTATATAATCGTATCCCATTTCATCCATCTATCTCTCCAACAAAGATGATCAACATTACAAAAAATCATTAGAAATATATTTCAGGTTCACCCATTGTAATATAGGTACCAGGATCACCTATCATATAAGAAATATTTGTATCACCCTTCATCATATATAATTTAATTTAATATATATTGAAAAAACAAATCTATCACTTTGTACCAATAAAATCTTGAAAAAATTATTTCTTCAAATAAGAAAATAACATTCAATTTTCTTATAAAATTGAAACGATATACAACATACTTTTGAAAAAAAACTACTAAGAATAAATAGTTCCCAAAATAAATGTAGTATTATATTTTTTAAAAATTATTTTTAACATTTATATTAAACATTATAATTAATTTGAATATGATTTTTTGGGAAGTAGTTCAATCTATATATTTTAATATAGAACAATACTTTTTTCCATTTATATATAATGTCATAAATATCAATATAATTTTATTAAAAAGATTTTATTAAAAAACCATTGAAATAACTACATTAGAGATAAATCTTTATTTTATAATATATTTATGTATATATAAATATATCTATAAAATAATAAAAATAATGTCTCATTAGAGTTAATAGATATAGAAAAAATCATATAATATTTAAGGGTGACATTAAGTTATAATGTGTCACTTTCCTTGTGTATGACTCCTCATATACGTTATTTATCATCCTGAATAAAAAAATTATATTAATTATTTAATTCTGAATATTATTTTTAATGTTTAATTATTTTTTCCATTTTTATTATTACCATTATTTTTTAAATTACATAATTAATTATGTTCACATAATAAATTATTATAAAATTAAAATCATATTTCCAAAATGTGTATAGTTGAATAACTATGATCAGATGGATCATGATTATGTCATTTACAAAGTCATAATCATGTAATTATTATTATTTTAAACATTATTTATACATTTATTACTATCCATGAAATAAATTTCTTAATATTCAATTATGTAAAAGCAACGAGGTGGTAGTATGTACTAATAAATGACTAACATTTTCATTTATCCACTAACAATAGGGAATGATGTTAAGAATAATTTTAACAATAATGAATTAATATTATATCATCAATTTCATATTTTTTTATTTAAATCCACTTATATATACAAACCATGGGAGTTTGTGATGAAAATTAAAATACATTAGTTTGTGAGGAAATAGTCTGCACGTATTCTTGATTGATGTTTTTATATTTCAATGAATTATAATGAATGAAGTCATCAATTTGTTTACCATTAAGAAATTATTTCCATAACACGTATATCATAATATATCATTTTTATCAATTATTATGACCATCCATAATATTCATTGATGAAAAATGTAATCCATTTACTTCACGAGGCAGCAGTCTGTAGGTATACATGAATGATGTTTTAATTTTGCATTATACAAATATGTAGATAGAAAAGGGTCATTACACACACTTAATAACTTTTTAAATTTATTTTAGATAATTATGTAGTTATATAACAATTTTTATGAGTGGTTTTATGGATGTAAAATTTAATGACCCTACAACAGTAGGCCAGATGCTAGTGACTGAAACCAATCCATCGGAATAACATACAAGGAAACACATCCCAATGTACTGAATAGTTTATTAGCAACAAAATACTATACACATAAATGATATTTAAATTATATTAAAATATACAAATTAAAACATAATTTCTTTTTTAATAACATTATTACATCTAGTATAACCCTGCAGATCAGTCTTACAAATCATCACTTATTCATGAGAAAGGAAACAAAATAAGGGTGGTCTCAAATGCTCAGTAAAGGTTAATTATAGATTTTATGGAGACCATAATTTATCTTATATTACTATCAAATCATTTTTAATATAAACCACATAATAGGGAAACAAATCTATGAAAAAAATGATTAATATTTTGGAAAATCAGTCTCATACATACATTTACACAACAAAACTGAAATATTAGTTAATTCATTTTTTCATTACCCAATTATTGGACCTCACATTCTCCTTACAACATGTAATCACCAAAGTAAATACATAAATGAATGGATTATGCTAAAATCCCAGTAAGATGATAAATAAGGGATACTAATCAATAAAAAATGGGTGAGAATAATCCAAATAATCATATCATAAAAATAGGATAATCATTAACATCATGAGTTAAACATGTGATAAAGTCATGGAATGTGGTAATGCATAAAAATTAAACATCATTCCATAGTGGGAAGATACCCTAGATTATTGTGAACAAAGATAAAATAATGTTCATTCATAACATATGTGCATAATCATAGGATCATCTTTGTGAACAAATATACCATGATGTTCACACATAATAAAATTATCTAATGAGATAAGTCAAATTAACCAATGCATTGTAGGGATAGATAACTCTAGGACTACCCATCACATCATTATATTTAATATGTTATTCATACCACATTCAATTTTTAACAAAAATTTTCATGAAGTAAACCATTGAAATGAATTTGTTTTATAAGGATTTCATAAATATTAAATTCAGGAATAAACTTTTAAGTTCTCATAACAAAAATGGAGAAAATTATTTTGAAAATGAGATCATTTCTAATGGATATTAACCAATAAATTAGGAGTCAAATATTTATTTTATAAAGAATGGTATTTTTGTAATTTCCTTTTATTTTGATTAAATATAAATGTTGAAACATGTTTATCCCTGAAATAACAGTAATGAATAATGTAGTGATATTTAAGTATATTTTATGGAATATTCATTCTAAAATAGATTTTAATAAGGCAAACCCAAAATAATGGTAGTTAGGTTCGAGAATACTTATACATTTATTACCCCTTTATTGCGTTATTTTGGCGCCTCTGAAATATTAAACATATATTTATTAGTATATTTATCTGAAAGTGAATAATTTTTATTTTTACTATTAATTTTAAATTATAGTAATTATATTATATTTCACTTTTACTTGGTTATAGGGTAGAAATTTTGATATCAATTTTCACTTGAAAATATCATATTTTACAAGGATTTCTCTATTTTGTTAAATGAAATTTATATGTTAATAAAATTTATAACATATATTATAAAAAAATTATTACATGATAATATATTATATATAATTCATAATATCCTTCCATAATTATAGTAATATGTGTTGAAATGAAAATTTCTCTGTAGGTCGTTAACAGACATATTGAAGGATATTACTGTGATATCGGGAAAGGTAATTTTAAAATTTACATTAATAGTATATAAGATAATTATAAAAGTTCAAAATAATTAATATAATGTCACAAAATATCCTACTGAATTTTCCAAATTTTATCTTCAATCTTTTGGTGAAAAAATAAAGATAAATTTAATAATAAATAATGAAGAGAAGAGTTGATCTGAACTTACTTAATCCTCAGTGTAACTTCTCTTGTAAGAAACTAAAAATACCTCGATATTTTGATATGTATTAGTCCATAACATTACTAATGAACCTAAGGGTGATAATAGGAATATATTTTCAGTGGTTTTTAATGATGAATGTTTTGGATGAGTGGTCTTCCATGCGGAGGGCGTGGAGTTACATATACTTTAGAAAAATGGTATTTTTAGAATAAATTATTAAATAAAAAAAAATTTCAATGGAAAAACATGTAATAGTGGATTTATGTAAATATAAATCATATATAAATATAATATTGTTGATTTAAGACTTTAAATAAAATAATAAATCTAATTAATTAGTTCATTGAAAAATAATCTGGAAAGAATGAAAAATTCATATTTTACAGAATCATGTTGGACATTATGTTTTGGAAAATGATTTTAATAATTGTAATTTAAGTAAATTTTAATATAAAGAATCATTTATGAAATTAAATATAATTTTTCTGAACAAAAATTTATAAAAATGGATAGTTATATTTTAAATCAAAAATGACATAATTTATGATACATTGGTTATGTGGAAAATTATATGATTACTCTTAACATAAATAATAAAGTATTCCAGAAAATTAAGAAAAAATAAACATTTGAAAATTTTGATATTATCATTTAAAAATATTATATTATTTTTATCAAAAAAATGTATAAAAAATGTAAATTTAATATTTAATATATGATTTATTAGTTGTGTCAAGAAAATTATTTTGAGGTAAATTTACTATTCCAACAGCCTGGTTACTCTTCCCAATGGTTAGGTTACTATTACAATAGTCACAATACTATTACAATGGTTAATATACATTATATAAATACCTCTAATATCCTTCCTTCGTTATTGCACTAAATTTATCTCATTGTCGTATATTTCTATTTCATACAATTTTGATTGGTTAAAAAATATTTTTTTTATCTTTATAATGTTGGATGTGGAGGATATTATTCTAGTAGGTTGTTAAAGTCAATATTTTTTTCATTTTTTATTTTCTATTTTATGTTATTGTTAAATTTTATTGTTTGGAATTTTATATACTTCCATTTCTAGATAAGGTACTATTCTTTTTTAGCGAGACACTATTATTTTGGTTTATCTATATTTTTATGTGTATAATACATATTATATACAATAACACAGATTTATTTTTAGAGAAAAATATCCTTTATAATATTTGGGTAGTTAAATTCTTACCTCCTTTAAAATTTCATCCTCTAAATTTCTACTCCTCTTCTCAATTGAGAATATATTATGGTAGTTCTGTTTCATTGATTCCTCTGGTTCCCATGTCGCATCTTCGTACTTATGGATCCTCCACAACATTTTGACAATGTGAGTTTTATTATTGTAGAGGACATCATATATACAATACATGTTCTTCATTGGATTCTCTTCATATGATATTAAATTTTAAAAAATTTCAACATTTGGATTCAGTATATTGGAGGGGTTGGTTATGTACATCCAAATGAGTGTTATATGGAACAATTTAAAAAATTATCTATTCTTAGTTGAATTTCAAGACGATGGGTTACTAATCATATGCAATAATGGATCTAAAAGGGAATTATGTGCATTGTGATAGGATCTCATCTCATTCCAAACCACATGACTCTCTTACATGGTGATATTTGAAGGAAATTTTTTTCTCAGACTTCAAAATCACATTCCATTCGACATTTATCAGCGTAGCACTTTTTTCAATTGTGAGTCTCTTTTATATGTTTTTGAATTTCATGAACCTATTTTATCCTCCATTGTAGAACATCATGTATAATAATATTTTGCTCTCCAAATTCATCAATTTTTTTGAGTTCTACATCACTTCTAATATAGAGATTCATATGGATATATTTGAACAATCGAGTGGAAACTATTTTTTATGATAACTCAAAAAAAGGGGGTGTTTTCCCCATCCACCATTGAATTCCAATGAAAAATGTATTATATTTCCCACCCTATGTCAAAATTATTCTTTCAGATTTGTAATCATTTAGGGGGAGATAGGATGTTCATAAATTTAATTCAATACTCAAATAATGTTGAATACTTATCCTTAATTTTGAGGTGAAATGTGGATCATGATCAAATCTGATCAAAATTTGAATCCCATGCAACCTCAAAACATCTTAGATATGTCATGAGAAGCTTTTCATGTGAGGAATCATCATGAATAGAAATAATGTTGAAATTATTGATGGTTAAATCCACCTCAAATTGTGTTGTATTTTTTACTTTGGATGTCTTCTAGAGACCATTGAAAAATTCGAAAGTGAGATTATCCCATCTATATTTGGTAATGGGTATTGTATTACTCATCCATTTGGACATATTTTTCTATGAATTAACAGTATAACATTCTAATATCTATGAGATATACTCTTTTATAACATTCATTAAGTTTTCCCACCAAAAGTTCTCTTGAAGATCATGATATTTCATGGTACATTTATGATTTATACAGAAAGTTGAGATATGTGAACTTTGAAATAGAGAATTCGATATCCTGGGTGATGTAGTTGCAAAAATATTTATTACAAAACAAATCATACCATCATTATCTGTAACACCCCGATTCCGGAAGCCACCCAGCGGCACCCCGTTCCAAGTTGGTCACATTGCCTCAAACCCATTTCCCTGAACACTATAGGCTGCTGACTAACAGTGAGGGACTTGGGTGTGATAGTGGAAAAACTATGCCCTCATTGGTAGATTAACACAGTGGAAGAGAAAAAAATATAGAAAATTGGAAGTAGTAATAATTCGAAAAATAGTAACACGAGAAGACTAATAAAGAAACAACATGGGAATATATATATAAATGATGCATCATACATAAAAGTCTATAAAGCAGCCAAAAAAGTCACAATGCAGGAATACAATAGTGCCAAATCAAAGTATGAAGAAAACAGATAAACTCTTTAGCATTGCATTCCATAGCTTGGTCCCATGCCCTCCTGCTCCGCACAAATCAAGTACCTAAAGTAGAAGGGAGCATGCCCTTATCTATACATGTAGCAATATAATCTATTTGGGACCAAAATCATGGCCCAAATAGGGTGTGAGACTAAATACCAGAAGGAAACCACCCAAAGATCGATGCCTAACGTTTTGTTAATATATGGAAGGTAAAGTACATAAAATAGTAAAAATGAAATTATTCAGCAATAAACAATCCACATTTCAATATCACGCAACAGTTGAAGACAAACAGTTAACCCTTTGGGAAATACTCATAGCCATCCCCTCTTGTCCTACCTAAAAAGTACAACCAACCCACTGGGCAGTACACTCAGTCTAACCCCTCTGGTTATGTCATAAGAATTAATAAATAGACTCTATAAGGAAGCTCACATAGTCAATTCTCCTTATAGTATAAGGTAGTCATTGACTCTTAGAGGAACCTCACACTGTCAATTCCCCTTATATCCAAAGGTCAAAGACTCTTTGAGGAAGCTCACTCGGTCAATTCCCCTTATAAACCAGGTAGTTCACAAACTCTCTAAGGAAGCTCACATGATCAATTCCCCTTATATTGTAGAGTAATCAAGGTAGGAAAAATTAAATAAAGACCCTCTAAGGTAGCTCGCCCGGTCAATTAACCATATAGTCTAAAATATTCCAAGGCTCTCTAATGAAGCTCACTCAGCTTATCCCCCTTACACCCTAAAGTGCTCAAAGACTCTCTGAGGAAGCTCACTCTGTCAATCCCCCTTATAGTCTACTACACCAGGTTCCCACAACCCTATGTATGTTAACGTCCAATGAAATGCAATATAGCCAAATCAGACCGATAGAACTACTTGGATAATCAGTCTACAGTATATCCCACTTGTCATAAATATAAACTCTCCATCCTACAGCAACAAGCATAGAGACAGGTAAGGCGACCAAACTGGATAAACATGACCAAACGGTCGTAAAAAGAACATGCAAGGGAAAAACATCCAAATCGTAGCATAACAACCCTATTCATATCCAATTAACCTCTACACAATCATACCATCATGGAAGGAAATCAACAGGGGTAAAAAAGTAAACATGCAATACCCTGTTCAAGGGTATTGGTAGAATTTTCACATAATACTCAAAGACTTTTAATGGAAAGGCTCAAACCTCATACATTTTCATTGGGAGATCAATATATGTGAACCTCAAGATTTGAATCTCCTTAGAATGCAGAAGATCTACAAAAACATCTAAAATGTTCAACTCACGATATCTCACGAGACAGAAGAAATCAGAAGATGGTGCTCTAGGAGAAAAGAGAACTCACTAATGTCATTCCAACACAACCGATGATGTTCAATTCAGAGGACAGATGCATGCTCAGGGGTTTTTCGATGATCTGTGGTCACATGGTCCTCTCGGTCGAACAAGACCTAAAAGACGATAGTTCGTGTTATTAGATGCGACCATAGTACATTTAATGAAAAAAATGAAAGCACACGGCACATGCTTTTGAAGTACATGGATTGTGCTTTCCATTTACGTACTCCGCTTTAGGCGGCCTCCATGTTACCCCACTTGGCCGTGTGTGTGGCCATGACACGACCAGCACACGGCCTCTTGCGGAAACACAGTACAAGTTATGTACTCATAAAGTACACTGCGCGTACTTCAAAAATCTATAGAGACTCCACCTTTCTCAAAAAGTCTAGTAGAAAAACATACCTGAAAAGAAGATCTGGGTTGTCACAAACTTCCCCCCTTAAAAAAATTTGTCCCTGCATTTCTCTAGAATGGCATGGAAGAAGAAACCCTGAACAACTCTGGCCACTGTGCTCATACATTGGACTCCCTCTTCCATGTCTCGTCTTGTACTCGCTCGTGCTTTCATAACACCCATACTAGAGGAACATACCAGCCATAGAGAACCATTATACTATGATCAACAATCCTGATAGGATGATCCTCTAACAAAGTATCCACTTTTATCTGAACATCCTCTGGGTGGAAAACATGAGACGGTTATGAAAACTAGCGCCGGAGATGATAAATGTGAAAAACTTCGTGCATATCCTGGTACCTCTAAGGTTACTGAAACTGATAGGAAACTGACCCAACTCTGTCCAACACATCAAATGTTCCGACGAACCTCATCTAAAGCATACTCTTTCTCATGATTCTCTTGTGTCCCAACCTTGATGTGACACGCAGTAAAACTTGTTCCCCAACCTCGAACACCAGATGTCGTCTCCATTGATCAGCATAAGACTTCTGACGAGACTGTGCAGTAGCCATCCTCTTCCGAATCAACTCTATCTACTCTTTGGCTTCCTGAACAAGATGAGGTCACAACAAATATGCCTCCCCTACCTCCATCCAACACAAGGGTGATCGGCATGGCCTACATTACAAAGACTCATAAGGTGCAATCTGAATAGTTTTTTGAAAACTATTGTTGTGGGAAAAATCAACAACAGATATATGCTTCTCCCAAGAACCTCCATAATCTATAATTCATGCTTGAAGAATTTCCTCAAGCACCTGAATCATACTCTTACACTAGCCATATTTCTGGGGATAGTATGATGTAATCAAAAGTACATGTATACCCAAATTCTTCTAAAACCCATGCCAAACCCGAGAAGTAAAATGTGTATCCCTATCTGAAAGAATGGAGGGTGGATCTCCAAGAAGACCTATAATCTCTCAGATGTACAAATGTCTCATCTCATCAATGCTGAAGGTCTCCTTGATCGGCAAGAATTGAGAATCCTTAGTAATCCTATCAATGACAAACCACACTACATCATTACCTCGAGGTGACTTTGGAAAACTAGTCACAAAATCTATCGCATCATCATTGCACTTCCTATTGGGAATGGGTAACTACTGTAGAATCCCTACTGGTCACTGATGCTCTACCTTCACCTGCTAACAAGTGGAACACCTCATGAAGAAACCATCAACATCCCTCTTCATACCTAGCCATCAATACAGATGGTGTAGATCACGATACATCTTGGTGATGCTAGGATGAACTTACCAAACTAAGGAATGAATGTACTACATCAGGCCCTCGTGTATATCTGCTGACACCCATACATTCCCATAGAAATGTAAGATCTCATCCTCGGCTATAGTCCATCCAAAAATAGGGACCTCTCCTGACGCACTCTCCCTTATAACTAGGCCTTTAGAATCTGATATTTGCCTCATTTAAACTCGATCAAGAAGTTTAGAGGCAATAGCTATAGAAGATAGAAATGTATACCCTTTACTATCATCCACCTCCAAATGCATCTCATAGAATAGAGCCATAAGCTTCCACTCACTACTAGTTTCCTAAACTGCATGTATCTGAGTCCTCCTACTCAACACATTAGATACTGTGTTTACTTTCCCAGGAATATAGGAATGCTCAATGTCAAATGATTTTCATTACCCAACCCACCTTTGATGTCTCAAATTCAGATCATGTTGAGTGAAAATGTAATTGAGACTTTTGTGTTTGGTGAAAACCACAAAATTCCCACCCAAAAGAAAATTAATCCAATAGCGTAAGGCATGAACAATTGCTGCAAACTCGAGATCGTGCATCAAGTAGCTCCTCTCATTTGGCATCAACTACCAAGACCTATACGCAACGAGTCCATATCCTTGCATAAGAACATCTCCCATACAAATAATTGTTGCATTGCAATAAACAATTTATCTATTACCCAGCTCTGAAAAGACCAGTATCGATGCTGAAGTCAACCTCCCTTTCACCTCTTGAAATACTAACTTACAAGAATCTGACCATAAGAACTTTACAAAATTCATAGTAAGACCAATCAGCGGTGCTCCTAAGCATGAAAAGTACTGTATGAAGCATTTGTAGTATCCAGCTAGCCCTATAAAACTATTCACCTCAAAGAAGTTCTTCAGATACTCCCTAAAAACTATTTCTCTGACATTCTCTGGGTCTACTGATACTCAAGTCTCTATGATAACATGACTCAAGAATTTAATCTGATCCATCCAAATGAGGAATTTTGAGAGCATAGCATATAACTAATGCTCCATCAGTGTACTTCGAACATTCTAAAGATGAGTGGCATGGTCATGTCGAGTGTGAGAGTACACCAAGATATCGTCGAAGAAGACAACCAAAAAAGAATCCAATTATGGATGGAACACTTGGTTCATGAGTGCCATGATAACTGCAGGGGTGTTCATGAGACCAAATGGAAAAAACATATACTCGTATAGACCATACCTACTCCTAAAGGCTGTAAGAGGTATATCTGATGGTCTAACGTGCAACTGATGATAACTAGACCTCACGTAAATCTTCGAGAACACTCATGCTCCTAAGAGCAGATCAATGAGATCATCAATCCTCTATAAGGGATATCGGTTATTTACCCTCAACTAGTTCAGATTTCGATAATCCAAACAAAGGATAAGGGTGTTGTTTTCCTTATTCGTAAATAAAACAGAAGAACCCCAACGAGAAGTACTGTGACGGATAAAACCCTTTGCCTGCAAATCCTCCAACTACTTATTGATCTCGTGTAACTCAGGTGTAGCCATCCTATAAGGAGCAATGGACAATAGTGTCCCTCCTGGAACAAGATCTATGGAAAAGTATTCCTCATGCTCCAGAGGAAAACCTGAAAATTCTTATGGAAAGACATATCTAGAAAGATCCACCACTGGAGGAATGTCTAACTATGAAGTCCCATGGTCATAAAAATAGAGACTAGAAATCTAAGCTATTACTCATCATATCCCATGATGCTTTGGTCCCGCTCTGCTCGCATGGACATCCCACTCACCCTTATGATGAAAGGATCTTCCCTCTGTCGATATGAAACTCACTCGACAACGATAGCAATCGACGACTACCTAGAATGGATCCAACAAGTCCATTCCAAGAATGACATCATAGACTATCATCTCTAGGACATATAAGTCCCATAGAAAGTGACACCCACCAATCTTTAGTGGGAACTATTTGAACTAATGCACACTATATGTCCTCGTCCCCAACAGAGTGTTCGGCTTCAAGATATTTGAATAAGAAAAGATTTAGAGCCCAAGTCACTCTATAACAACAATAGAAATAAATCAATGTGTAGCCTCTATATCGAAAAGGTAAGTATCTAAAAATGAGGCTAATAAGATCGTAGCTTGAACTGTAGAGTGTCTGGGATACTGTTCCTGCTGGGTTTGCTCCACTGCAAAGGCCTGACCTATACCACAGCCCAGTGACCCTTCCTGACCTCTCTGAGCTGATCCACCCTATTGTCACTAAAAGCCCGGTGACTGACCACCATGGACACGACCTCCACCTTGACCTAAATGGACAAAAGTACACCAGTTTCTAGACTAGTGAAAAATTGGTGGAGCTTCTCCTGAATGAGGAGTCATAGAAGAACCCCTATCATCAGCTGCTGGTGAGAATAACTAACAAAATCACATAAAGTGACCCTTCTTTCCCCAAGATCGGTACTCCACTGGGTCTCTTAGGCAATATTACCTCATATGGACGATCTTCCCCAACTGGTAGCACACCACCTGGCTACCAAGAAGATGCAACTCACCTGCTCTGATCTCCTCGTGTAGGCTCCCTACGGTGCTTCCTGCTATCACTGAGAGGAATACTAACACTGGATGTCGAACCACCCTGGCTCACTACTCCAGAATCCATCAGATTGCTCTTTATGATATATTCCTTGTAGACGATAGATGATATCGAAGTCATCCTAAATATTTTCACCTGTGATCGGATGTTGTGCCTCAGACCATACTCAAAATCCGTGAAAGGAACAAATCATCACTACCTGGAATAGGAATGAAATGATGAAGCTCTATGAACTGGGAGGAATACTCCATAAATGTAACAGTACCCAGCTCCAAACTCATGAAATCTCAGGCACGATCAGCCCTCAAGGTCTTCGGATAGATGTAATCATAGAATATGCACCAAAACTCATCCCAAGCTATACTTAGCTGGCGAACTTCCTGTGAAATCACATCCCACCACCTCTTGGAGGAGTCCCGAAGCATGTAGGTAGCTAGCTTCACCCACTTCTATAGAGGAATATCTAGATGATCGAAAATCATCAGCATGGCTTCTAACCATTACTCAGTAGCATGGGGTGCTCCATCCCATGAGAAGGTAGGAGGACGCTGCTACTGAAAGACCTATATCAATTATTCCATTGACGTGGCAGGAGACAACACACCCTAAAAAGTCTAATCATCCTAATAAATACCTCTCTGAACTGAGAATCAGCTTCTGTTTCTCGTATAAAGGCTGGTGCCACAACTAGCACAAAATGGGGATCTACTGGAAGTCCCTGATCAGCCATATATGGTGTCTAAACACCGCCCAGTAACATGAGAGAAACTATAGGAAGTCTTACTGGCTTGACTCTGCAAGGACATACACACACCTTAGTTCAAAATTATCAAGGAATGAAATCTAGGAGTGTTATAGGGGTATAAGAGAATGAAATATTTCTAGATAAACAAAGCATGACTACACGACGTGTACAATTCCTACATTGCGTGTTCCCTTATGTCATTTACATGGGTGAGTACTCCTGCGTGAACTAGTCGTGTGATACCCTAGAAACACGACGTGTTCCCCTATCACACAACATGTACCTGAATTCTAATTACCTACCTAAGTCCTTCTACACGGTTATGCCACACGACTCTCCTATGACAAAACTACACGACGTGTTCAGAGTAGACATGGCATGTACTCAACAAGCTTCTCCTGGACAATGTTGTTAGTGACACGGCCAGTGTACCCATATTACACTACACGCAGAGTTCCAGACAGACACAATGTATACTAATAAATCCCAACCAACCAGGTGGTTAGTTACATGGATGACACTACACGGCGTGTTCCACATAGACATGCCATGTACAAGAAGGATAACACATAACCCTATTGTTTGTGGAACAGTCGGGTACCTAGGTCCAACTACACGGTGTGCACAACTAATACATGGTGTGTTTCCACAAGAATTTTCCTATCCCAGATCTCTTCCCACACGGCCTATGACACGGTTAGAGAATACACGGCGTGTACATAAAGTACATGGTGTTTTCTTAAGAAAAACAATTTCTTCTCGAACAGAAGAACATATGGTGTGTAGCGAAAAATTCACGACGTGTATTCTAGGTTTTTCCAAACAGTAAGTCTCAAAACCATCTCCAGAGCATAGAAAACACTAAAAAACACATTGAAAGTGCCAAATTATTATCTTTGATGGCCCATAATCCCTATGAATCAATGTTTGGAATCTTATACATGTTATAAAAAGGGTAACAAAGTCAACAATCCACCAATTTCAGGTCCATGAGGTCCCATAACACCTCGAGAACCCAAATTTGGCATTCATTCAAACAAAACCTTACACAATCAATACCCTATCAAAAGTAGGCATTTTATCAAGGAATCTATCACAACAACATGCATATTCTACAGAACATATATCACAACAACATGCAATCGCTAATGCATCCTAGATGCCATGGCAAGAATGCCTGACATTTGACTCTAGAAAGTGCCTATATGATTCATGAGATGGAATACCCTCATCTCATTAGATTTTGATTGAAGTAGAACCTCAATAACATCAACGGTAACAACACAAAACATGTGAATCACCCAACGGTGAAATCAAATCAAAGAAAAATTACAAATAAGAAAAATTTCCATAAAAGAGGTAGATTTGATATTCCCTGTACATGGGTTAGAAACTCTTGAGAAATGCTTATTACCAAGTACTTATTACTTCATATCCATGTCTAATGGCTCCAAAACAATAAGTCAAGAGGAAATAATTTCTTTGATAACACTTTGTAACATCCTGATTCCTGATGCCACCTAGAGTCGCCCCGTACCTAGTTGGTCACATGGCCTCAGGCGCATTTCCCCGAACGCCAGAGGCTGCCGACATGCAGCAAGGGCCTTGGGTGTGATAGTGGGGAAAATATCCCCTCATTGGTAGAGTAACACAGTGGAAGAAAAACGAATATACAATAGTGGAAGCAGTAATAATACCAAGTAATAGTAACAACGGAAGACTAATAAAGATGCAACTGGAGAATATATATATATATATTTATATATTTAAATGATTCATGATACATATATGTCTATAAATACATCTAAACAAGTCACAATGATGGAATAAAACAGTGATAAACCAATGTGCGTAGAAAATAGATAAACTCCTCAGCATCGCAAGCCATATCTTGGTCCCATGCTCTCCATATACGCAACAATTCAAGTACCTGAAGTAGAAGGGCACTTTCCCTTAACTATACCCAATGCAATATAATCTGTTTGGGCCCAAAAACATGGACAAAATAGGTTGTGAGACTAAATCCCAGTAAGAAATCACCCAAAGATCTATGACTAACCGTTACTGAATACATGAAAAGTAATGTACAGAAAACAGTAAATAGGAAAGTATTCAGCTGTAAACAATCCAAAATCCAATATCAAGTAATAGTATAAGACAAATAGAAAACCCCCTGTGAAGTAGTCATAGCCATCCCCTCTTGTCTTACATAACAAGTAAAAAAAACCCTTTGGCATGTAAACTCAGTCTAACCCCTATGGTTCTGTCATAAGAATTTATAAATAAACTCTATAAGGAAGCTCACATAGTCAATTCCCCATATAGTCTATTGTAGTCAAGGACTCTCTGAGGAAACTCACACAGTCAATTACCTTTATAGCCCCAAGGTCAAGGACTCTCTGAGGAAGCTCACTTGGTCAATTCCCATTATAGCCCATGTCTTTCGTAGACTCTCTGAGGAAGGTCATCCAGTCAATTCCCTTTATAGTCTAGACTAATCAAGGTATTTCAATGTCAAACAAAGACTCTCTAAGGAAGCTATCTAGGTAAATTCCCCTTATATTCTAAGTATTCCTAGGCTTTCTGAGGAAGCTCAGTCGGTCTATCCCCCTTATAACCTAAACTGCACAAAGTCTCTCTAAGGAAGCTCACTCGGTCAATCCCCCTTATAGTATACTACACCACGTTCTCACGACACTATGTTGGTCAATGCAAAAATAAATTCAATTTGTCTAAAGTAAATCTACAGAACTACTTGGCTAATTAGTCTATAGCATATCTAGCATGATCGAAATAGAAACTCTCCATCCTATAGCAACAGGCATGGAAATAGGAAAGGCGACCAAACTAGCTAAACAAGACCAAATGGTCATAAACAGAACATGCTAGGGAAAAACATACAAAGCATAGAAAAAAAACTTTATTCTTATCCAATTAAACTCTATACAAGAATACCAGCATGGAAGGCAATCAACAGGGGTAAAACGACAAACATGCAATACCCTGTTCAAAGGTATTGTTTGATTTTTTACAAAATATTCAATGACCTTGAACAAAACGGCAGAAACCAACTTCCTTTTTGTAAAAAGATCACTATATGTGAACCTCGAAGCTTGAATCGGCTTAGAACGCCAATGATCTAAAAAATGACTAAAACATTCAACCGAAAATATCTCACGAGAGATGAGAAATCAGAATATGGTGCTCTAGAAGAAGATAGAACTCAACGATGCTATTCCAATGCAACAGACAATGTTCGATTCGGAGGAAGGAAGCACGCTCGGGGGTTTGTCGATGATCCACAGCCATACGACGCTCTCGATCGAACATGACCTAATAGAAGATTGTTCTGGTGATTAGACATGACCCTGGTGCATTTAATGAAAAAAAACTACACGACGTGTACTTTGGAATTACACCACATATACATGCCTTTTCTGTACTCCACATTAGGCGTCCTCTATATCACCCCACACAACCATGTGTGTTCCATGACCCAGCCATCACACGTCCCTCTGCAGCAACACAGTACAAGGAATGTACTCAAAAATTACACTGCGTGTACATCAAAAATTTACAAAAACTCTTCTTTTCTCATTAACTTCAGAAAAAAAACATACCTGAAAAGAAGATCCAGGTTCATACATCATCGATGTGGAAGTCATGTATCGTCCTTTTCTTAAATGTTTTCACATAATTTTGTAGCTATAAATAATACATTTGTTCATCCATGATCTTATCTTATATATATAGTTGGTAAATATTTTAAGAATGGTATGATTTGTTTCCTAAAATTATGATTTCCATGTCCATCCTTTTCATATCCAAGAAAATATGGTGTTTCACAGTCCACATCATGGATAGAGTAGCAGGTTCATTTATTCCAAGACCATCACCTATATAGTTTACCTTTCATAGATGGTACTGAATAGAGAAATCACATTTCTTAATATGATATATACGTCTTATTTGACACATGTTGAGCTCAATTATATATGAATATCTACTTTATAATCTTATGATTGGTATATATGTCACACTTCTCAACATAGAGATAGTGCCTCAAAATCATTAATCATTGTAAGAGGAAAATTTTTCATTATGTTGAACTTTTTGAGCTCCCCAAAGTTGAAAAAATCCACATTGATCAATTCATTTCTTTAAAATGAGAACTAGAACACCCTAAGGTTATTTACATTGATGTATAAACCCTTTGTCCAAATCCTTAGGTTGTTACTTCTTCAACTCCTCTATATCGATTGGGCCCATCCTATAGGGGAATTTTGATAATGTTGTAGCTATGGTTATGAGATATATTGAGAACTCCACTTAACAATCAAGGGGATTCTTGGGTAACTCATTATGAAATAAAATAGTATATTCCCTAAAAATGGGAATTTCATATAGGTTGATACCTTCCATTTACTCAATTTTTTGTTGAAGGTATGTTTTTTCATAGGGTATCAACGCCCACACCATTGGAGGATTTTCCAAAGGACATCCATGATCATAATTGTATTTATAGATGAGAATTGGATGCTTTGATATATGAAAGGATATTTCATTTTACCAGATGCTGATGTGTTATATATATAATTATAGCCAATCCAGTGTTAGGAGAGAACCAAATTCTATGAAGGGATATATTGTAATATTAGTAAGAATAATATTTCTATATTGGCTTGTAAGACCATATTATAATACTTGCATATCAATGATTACTCCACTATGAGGTTTTATGATATATCTACATCAATGATACAAGGGTTCGATTCCCCATTCTTGAAATCATGTATGATATAAATGAATGATTAGAACCACAATCAAATAAATCTTTTCCCATTCTAGATTGAATATGAAGTCTACATTGTACAAATTCATATAAACACTCCACTTATACAGTAGTGGTGGTATAATATTTTCATTACTTCTTTGTATTTTGAGGTTGTTGACATGTATTCCCCTCAAGGACCCATTTTTGTGTGAATTATCTTTCACGGTTCCCTTTCTCAATAAAATTGAATCATTGAATCCTGAGTGGGGATTTCCATTCCTCCATTAAATTGGTATTATTGTTCATGCCTACTCAATATTAATGATCATGGTGGCCTTATATCCCATATTTGATGCATTATTGTGTCCCTTTGATACATTTCATGTGTTTCTTCTTCCCACATTTTTGACATGTCAGTAGTTGGATCCTCAATGACCATTTATCATTTGACCCACTAGATTTAAACCCCATTCATCTTCTCTAATCCCCATGTCCAAATGCCAAACAACTAAACTATATTTCTTCTATGAGAGAATATTGAACCATTCAAAACTCCCAATGTCATGGATAGTTATAGCCATTTGAAGATGTGGGTTTCAACCAGAAGAGAACCTATAAATTTTTCAAGGATTAAATAAAAAAATTATTTGTATCTTCAAATACTTGTAATATCTTCATGGTATGACATGGCATAATCACATTAGATTTTTTCATCACTATGGATTCTCTCTCTATCTTTTTTGAAGAATTAGAGGGAAATACATGGTAATAAATATTTTCCTAATGTGTTCCCACTACATCTCTTCCCTTTCAACCATTGTCTTGGTGTTATTTTTTTACTCCCCCCATTGATTGGATTCTCCTTATAAAGGATAAAATTAAAAATCTAAATTATCCTCTTCAAACTCATAAATGATTTAAAATATCATTTTTATTGAGTTAAAAAAATATTTTGGGACAAGTGGATCGTAATATCCACCATGTTTTGGTTTTCCTTGATGAATAAGGGAATTAATGTCCAATTTGACCCATCTTGGGTGAAGGTGGATATTCTAAATAGTTCAATTAATTATTGATATAATGAGACAATAGGGTAAAAATTGACGTAGTCTATTGAAATCCACTTCCTTTGGAAATGGGGATTTCATTTTAGAAATCATTGCATTGTCCCTCGCATGGGTTTTGTTCATCCTTTCTCCTAGTACCCACACTTTTTTAGAATAGGATATCATTAAACAAGATGTATGTAAATGAATTCCGAATTAATACTTTATTATTTTGAATAATTGACTTTAAAAGTATATATTAAAGGATCCCTTTAATATTTATTTTTTTTAAAACAATGTTTACTTTTAGTTTTCATATAATTTTCATATCCTATGTTTTTACGTAATTTTTTCTGATCCAATTTACAACTTAACTAAACCCTAATATGTTATTAACTATAGGTTACAAACTTTATCTTATAGAAATATTATATAATATTTAAGATACATACATAATGGGGATTCAAATATAGGATAAATGATTTTGTTTTTTTATACAATTATTCTGATATATTAATTTTAAATTATAAAACTAAAATATTATTTAATTCCTTCTTCTCTCTCATCTTACTAGCCCTCACATTCTCACTAGTACCTATAATGACATGATTATATAAATCAATTAAATGGGTGAGCTAAAATCCCAGAATGTTGATGGATAACATAAATAAAATATATAATGTGGATGAGAATATGCATCATCATTATATCATATGTATAGTATAAACAACTACATCCCTAGAGAAACAAGTGATAAAGGTATGGAATGTGTCAATGAATAAATATTAAACATAATCTCCTTGTGATCATATAATACAAATATTTTTCAACAATACTAGCATCATATTCATGTATAATAGTTTTGACTAATGATAACATCCTATTTGTGAACAGATATATATCTCGTTCACTCATAATACACATTATCTCAATAGATTCATCACATTACCCAATGTAATTGATGAAAATATATTTCTAGTCCCACCCAACACATAATAATAGTTACATTATCATGCATGACATAAATAATTTATAACAATCATATACACGAAATAACCCGTGAAAAGGAATGAGATTCATAAATATTTCATAAAAAATTCATTCATGAATAATATTTTGGGTTAGTAAAATAAAAACATGGATTATAATTTACGTCAAGAGCTAATTTTTCTTTGGATTAAAAACAACAAATTATGTGATTAAAATTAGTCTTTCAAGGATATTTCTTCTTAAAACAACATTGTATCTATCATAAAATGAAATTTGGAAACATGCATATCCCAAAAAAAAAGGGATGAATAATGACATTATATTTAACTAAGGTTAATAGAATATTAAAACTAAAATTTATGTGATGCATTGAAAATGAAAAGAAAAGGAGTTGGGATTGAAAATACCATTAGATTAGTTTTTGTTTACCTCATTATATTTGTGCCTGCATAATAATAAACATATAATTTAAAAGAAAAATTATACAGAAGTTAATTATTATAATTTTCAGACAACATATCAATTATATTTATTTTATAATATTTTTTAAATGTAATTTATATAATACAATAAATAATTGATAAATTTTGTGATACATAAAAATAAATATTTTTATATTATATATAATTCATAATATCCATCCTTGATGATGGTTATATGTTTTTGCATGGAAATTTATTTATTGGTGGTTAACCAACTTTTGATGAGACATTATAAGGAACTGGCCTTAAACATTACTTAATATTGAATTAAATGAATAATTCACATTGAGGATCTTTTCAGGTTTATAGTTTTAGAGAATTAGGACATAACTGTTACATCTCAAAAGATTACAAAGTATACACTTCTACGGAGTTTCCATAGAATAAAAAAACTCTTAAAAAGAAACATGTCTAGTTCTATGTTTTATATAGCATGACTTTCCCTTGATCCCATCCTTGACCCTATTCCACATTAAGTCCTATGAAAAACATTTCAAAAAAAACTTGGGGTGAGCATAAAAAGCTCAATAAGGGATACACAAAGAATGAAAACTGTTAGTTTTTCAAACATCAAGTAAACCATGTATACTTTATCAGAGTAATACCATCACCTTCATGAAGTATTAAAAACTCTTCATTGAATAAAATACCATTACATACCCTTTTTTAAGCAAAGGATTACAATAAAACCCATATTAAGAACACATAACATATAAAGGTAACTTTGAACATAAACATACTTAAGTGGAATAACCATAAGGTCGACTTCCACACATATCACTTAATGGAATAGCCATACGGCTAACTTCCATACATACATAATGGAATATCCATACGGTCGACTTCCATACCTAATGCATTGGAGGTTATAACGTAACCACCCATCCTGGTATTCATGGCACCACCCATCATATGGTTTATCACGTAACCACCCGTCAAATGTCCAAGTACCATTATAAAAATCATAAGACATAAAACAAATATATTGGAAAGAAAACATTTCCACACTTTGATCACAATATATCACTTAAATATATTGACATAATAAATCCCTTATAAAAACCACTTTCAATACCAAAATACATAAAATAGTATATGGTATTTATTTCATTTTAAAAAAACATTACGGCTTGTTCAGGAGGCCAAAGACCAAATAATACTCGCGGCGGCGGAAAAGGTCATTGTCACCGCGTACATTAAAAAACATTCCTTTTTTTCATTTTGTAAAACCCTTCGTAGAAAAATATTCCTTTTGTATAAAAGTAAAATTCAAAGGGGTTTATACATCGTATAAAAGAAAGTTGTGTATAAAACGAAATATGCCTCAATGAAAGGAGATTGAGACGAATTCCCTTACCTCGGGTCCGACATGACTCGATCGTTCTTTAACGTCATGAATAATAAAATAAAGTAAATTTATAATTTCCTAATAACATTTTTCAAGCTTATTATTCCTTTTATATCAATTATTTCCATGATATAAACATTATGTAGTTAATAATGTTTGTTTTGTCAATATTTGGTTCTTAAGTCGAAAGTGGACTTCTTACAATTACATGTTGCTCATGTGGTCAAAGGTTCTTTATATCCAGAATGACATTCCAGATTTGGATATCATATATATCATATATATCCAGAATATACATGTATTTATAATATTAGATAATCATTTAGAGGTATGAAATGAAATTCACCGTTCATGGAGACGGTAAGCCGTACGTACGCATGAACACTACTTTCATTTCTTTGTCATATTAATGGAATTAAAACTAAATGAGAGGTATGTATATTTTAATTCCAGAATTATATTCATCATTTAGATTTATCATTCATCATATATATCCATTATATTCATGTACTTATAATAGTACATTACATTAAGGGATAAGAAATGAAATGCACCGTTCATGGAGACGGTAAGCCGTACGTACGCATGAACGATACTTTCATTTCTATCTGATACTTTAATGGAAAGAAATAATAATGATATAGAGGTATATTATAATTCCAGTATTACATAATATATAATAACTTTAAATCCATCCTTTATATGTCCCACATATGGCATTAACGAATCACGTCACTTTGAGGGGGTGGTAGTCCGCACTTCCTAAAATGAAATTATCGTGTTTACCCACAATGGAAAACATAAAGGTATACCACAAATAAAAAATAAATAAAAATAAGGAAAACATAAATATAATATATATCATATATAAATAGAGTGACATCTTAATGGCCACCATTAAAGGTGTTTAAAAGAAGATTGAACAATCATCGTTTTGTGAGGCAGAAATTCGCCAACCACAGAAACAATATGTTCTTTAACCATTAGATGTAGATGTGCGTAAGTGTAGCTCGAAAGATTCTTATAAAAACATCCTATTATATTTAAGATACTAGAGTCATTACAAAATAAATGAATAAATAGTTTAGGGGGTTGGAGAAGTAAAATGAAACAAAAGAACACAAGTGAAGACATCACCATAAAATCGGGTAACTCTCTTAGATTTGTGATCAAAGGCTTCCTTGGGAAGACTTCTGCCCAAAGTGAGGCTTCAAGGTGTAAGATAAAGATGTGGAGAGACAAAATGGGCTGGGTTCTGCCGAGACAAAGGCTTTTGATGTGTGGGTAAGGTGGTAGAGGTGGGGCCTTTTATAAGAGGATAGGAGGGACACTCTTGGAAAGTAAAGAAATGATACTTTATTTTTAAATGAGTTTAGGATTAAAATGGTCCCACATTGTTATAATTTGAGGGTAAGGTGATAAGGGTTCGAAATATACCCATCCAATAGGTTTTGGACATGTGTAAGTCATATATTTTACATTATCTTTTCATTTTATTTAAATCCTTTATTAATGAGGTAATCGATACATCATCATGATTTCATAAATAATTTAATATATTTAATGTCTAAAAATTATAAAAAAATAATGATGTATGAAATATTCTTATCGTTCTAATGAATATTTATAGTCAAAAATATGACTTGTATATCCCCATGTAAAAATTGTTTTAGTAAAACATCTCATGTTTGTGTCATTTTTACTTTAACATTAAATAAAAAGTTATTAATGTCATTTCCCAACCCATGTGGCTCCATGGGGTCCCCAAGTTGACCCATGGATTCTCTTGGTTGTCCATGACACATAAAATGAGGTTAGGACATGTGTCAAGCTCATATAATATTATTAAAACGTTATTTTTACCTTAAACTACACTAATTACCTCAAATCGCGATTAAAAACTTAATAAGTTACTATTTACCAAAAAATTATTTTAATCACATTGAACCACATTTTACTTCTTAATGACAAACATGTATGTAGGATTTTTCAAATTCAAAACACATAAGTGGTAAAATTTCATTTAACCGAAAAATCAATTTTTTAAGTACCAATTAGTGGTTTCACTATTCATCAAAAATTGAAGTTTTTAAGAAAAATACCAAAAACTCACCCTAACCTATATTTGATATTCTGAATTCAAAAATGAAGTTCATTTTACAAAATTCAAAACATATATTTTGCATTAATTAATTTAATAATTAATTCCCGCTGTCAGAGTAAATAGCGTGTTTTTATGAAACAATAAGTATCAAAAGATTGACAGTAGTTTAAGTCTGATTTCAAAGTGAAATTAATTCCAACGACCACTATTGGATTTAATGGTAAAAATATATTATAATTTCACTATAAAACCACTTCATAAGATAATCTAATAATATAAATAAATTATATTAAAAAGAGGTTTTGAATTAAAATACAACATTTTAAACTATTCATTAAAAAATGAACTTTATCGGAAAAATACCAAAAATTTACACAAAGTAAATTTTGATGTCCCTATTATAAAGAAGAGTTTTATTTGGTCCAATATAATGTATAAGAGTGAACAAAACTATATTTAATGACGGTTCTCCATCAAAAGGCGATAAGTGAACCTTTAGTTAAAACTAGGGCATATACGCCTAAAATTGAATTCTATCCGTAATTTAAGCCTTTATATTTTTTTAGATAAAAGTAAACACATTTTAAAAAACATATATAATCATATTTTAGTTATTTCTATCCATTCCCGCCAACACAATGGCTATGTGTTAACTACCATTTAAAATAATATTATTTTATTACTAGTGTGCAACGAAAGATTTCAATGAAACTCTTTGTGGAGTATCTGGTACGCTATTGAACATAGCAACCCTTTTAAAGTAAAATTAATATTTAATTCGTAAATATTAATAAATATGAAAATGTTTTATTCATTATTTACCTGGGATGTTACATCCTTCCCTCCTTTTGGGAATTGTGTCCTCACAATTTTATTCACTTATCAAAATAAGTGGGGGTATTTATCCCTCATAGCATTTTCAGATTCCCACGTTGCCTCTTCAATAATATAGTTTTTCCAAAAAACCTTTACCTGGTGAATTACCTTATTTCGCAACACGTTCTCTCTTCGGTCAAGAATATGGACTGGTTGTTCTTCATAAGATAGGTTCTCCTCTAGCTGAACTACCTTTGGACTGAAAACATGAGATGGATCTGGAATATACTTTCTCAACATTGAAACATGAAAAACATTTTGTACCTGAGATAAACTCGGAGGTAAAGATACATGGAAAGAAACTGATCCAACATTCTCCAGAATTTCATATGGTCCAATGATCCTTGGACTCAGCTTTCCTTTCTTACCAAATCTCATCACACTTTTCCATGGAGAAACCTTGAGAAAAACATGATCACCTACCTCGAAAGATAGATCCTTCTTCCGGTTATCCGCATAACTCTTCTGCCTGCACTGAGTTGTTCTCATGTGTTTCTGAATCAACTGAACATTTTTTCCATCTCTTCTACCGATTCTGGTCCCATCAGCTTCCTTTTACCCACTTCATCCCAAAATGCTGGAGTTCGACACCACTTCCCATATAATGCCTCAAATGGTGCCATCTGTATACTGGAATAAAAACTGTTATTATAAGAAAACTCATCCAAAGAAAGATGTTGGTCCCAACTTCCCTGATAATCCATAGAACAAGCTCGTAGCGTATCCTCCAAGGTCTGAATTGTACATTCTAATTGTCCATCTGATTGCGGATGAAAATTTGTACTAAAATAAAATTCAGTACCCAACGACTTCTGAAGGCATTTCAAAAAGTTAGAAGTAAACCTGGGATCATGATCGGACACAATGGAGAGAGGAACTCCATGTAACCAGACTATCTCTTTAAGATACAAACGGGAAATTTGATCTAGGGAAAAAGTATCTCGTATAGCAAAGAAATGATCCGATTTAGTCAAGCAATCAATAATAACCCATATTGCATTATTACCTCTATATGTCTTCGGTAATCCCACGAAAAAATCCATGGATATATTTTCCCATTTCCACTCTGGAAATATTAAAGGCTAAAGCATCCCTTTCGGTAACTACCGCTCTGCTTTAACCTGCTGACAAGTCAAACACTTCACAGTAAAATCAGCAATATCTCTTTTCATTCCATCCCACCAGTAATACTCCCGCAGATCCCTGTATATCTTAGTACTACCAGGATGAACTGAAAATGGGGAACTATGAGCCTCACATAACAACTTATTCTTCAACTATGAATCACCAGGGACACATAACGTCTTCCCAAACCTCAAAACACAATCATTATCAATGTTGAATTCAGGCAACTTACCCTTTTGAACCAGCTTTACCTTTTTCTGCAACTCACTGTCTTCCCTTTGTGCTTGATTAATTCTGTCTGATAGATATGATCTCATTGATACCTGAAACAAAACAGAAGAACGTCCTGCACCAACAACTTCTATGCCAAAGTTCATCAAATAAAAAACCAAAGGATCTCGTTCCAAATGTTGCATGGTTAATGAAGCATTACATTTTCGACTCAAAGCATTGGCCACTTTATTTGCTTATCCCGGATGGTAATGAATTGTACAATCATAATCCTTGATTAATTCCAGCCATCTCCTCTGTCTCATGTTCAATTATTTCTGAGTGAATATATACTTTAAACTTTTGTGATCAGTATATATTTCACACTTTACTCCATACAAATGATGCCTCCAAAATTTTAAAGCAAAAACAATAGCAGCTAATTCCAAATCATGTGTAGGGTAATTTACCTTATCAGTTTTCAACTGACGTAAAGCATAAGCAATTACCTGATCATTCTACATAAGGACACATCCAAGTCCCTTCAACAAAGCATCATTGTATATAACAAACTCACCATTCCTGGAAAGAAGTTCCAAAACTAGAGCATTCACCAATCTTCTTTTCAACTCCTGAAAAAAATCATCACATTCTATTGTCTAGATGAAATTAACACCCTTACGAGTTATCTTAGTCATTGGACTAGATAACCATGAAACATTTTCATCAAACCTTTGGTAGTAACCTGCCATACCAAGAAAACTATGGATCTCAGTTACATTTGTGGGTCTTGGCCATTCTTCAACAACTTTTTTTTAGCAGGATCAACAGTTATGTCATCTTTTGAAATAATGTGACCCAGGAAAGAAATTTTTTGTAACCAAAACTCACACTTGCTGAATTTTCCATATAGTTTCTTTTCTTTTAATGTTTACAAGATAACCCTTAAATTATTTTCATGCTTCACTTTAATTTTATAAAACACCAAAATATCATCGATGAAAACAACCACAAACTTATCCAAGAACTCATGGAAAATTCTATTCATAAGGTCCATGAATACAGCAGGTGAATTGGATAACCCAAAAGGCATAACTACAAATTCATAATGGCCATATCTAGTACAGAACACAGTATTCACTACGTCTTCTTCTTTTACATTCAACTGATGGTACCCCGACCTCAAGTCAATCTTCAATAAATACTGAACTCCCTGGAGAGGATCAAACAAATCATCGATATGAGGCAAATGACAATTGTTCTTAACAGTAATATTATTCAAGGCCCTATAATCAATGAAAAGTCTCATTGAGCCATCTTTCTTTTTAACAAACAAGATAGGAGCACCCCATGGTAATGTGCTAGGTCGAATGAAACCTTTATCTAATAACTCCTGAAATTGTTTCTTTAACTCTTAAAGTTCAACATGATCCATTCGATAAGGGGGTTTTGAAATTGGCTTAAATCAGGAACTATGTCAAAAGTAAATTCAACTTCCCGGTCATGAATAATACCTGGCTACTCATCAGGAAAAACATCAAGATACTCATTTACCAATGGCGCATCATTAATCTGAACAGTTCCTTTATTTTCAACAATATGTGCAAGGTAACATTCATTTCCATCTTTTACTAGTTTCTCAACTTCCTGATATGTTATCAAAATCAAGGGTTCATTCTTGTACACAAACTGAAAATATTTCTGAAAAGAAACCATTTTAGCTCTGCAGTCAATCTTAGTATGATAAACAGAAAGCCAATCCATGCCCAAAATAACATCAAACTCTACTAGAGGAAAAATAATAAGGTTTGCTGGTAGATTCGTTCCACACACAAGGATAATAAGGTTCTTATAATTCCTTTTTTCCTCAACATTCCCTCCATATGTTTTTACAATAAGTTCAGGGTTCGTATCTTGAGATGGAATTTCCAATTTACTAGAAAACCTATCAGAAATGAAAGAATGTGTAGACCCTGAATCGAACAACACATTGGCATAATCTGAACAAATAAATAGTGTACCTAATACTACTTCATTCGATGGCACAACATCTGCTGAAGTGGTTGCAAAGGATTTCACCACCCCTTTCTGCTTGTAGTCTGGCTACTTTCCCCCAGTTGAGTTCTTTGTTGGACACTCTTTTTCATAATGACCCATTTCATTACACTTAATACATCTTATCATTGGCTTTTCATTGCCTGCTTGATCATCTTCCTTACAGTTACGAGAAATATGACCAGACTTACAACACTGAAAGCACTTACCAGACTTGGATAAACATTCTCCAGGATGCATTTTACCACACTTCTCACAGGATGGATATTTGGTTTTCTTACCTCCATGCTTATTTGATGAATTCTTCCTATTTTCCTTCCAAATAGTCCTCTTATTCTGTTGTTTTTCATAGAACACCTGATCATCGTCAAACTCCATTTCCACCTTCTCTGCACATTGAACAAGTTTTTCATAACTTTTGAACTCACGAGAAGCTAAAGCCCTTCGATACTTTGGCTTTAACCCTGAGTAAAAATGGTTTATTTTACTATCAATATCTCGTATGATTTTTGGATCATACCTTTCCAATCGAGTGAACTTTGCTTCATCAGCAGCCACGGAATCATCCTCCTGCCTCAATTCTAGAAACTATTTTTCCATCCTAAGATGAACCACCTTATGAAAATATTTCTCATGAAACATACCTTTGAATTCATCCCAGTGAAGATCCTCAATCTCATCACTATCCATGATATTTTTCACCATCGACCACCACTGATTAGCTTCACCTTCAAAACGGTAAACATCAATACTAACCTTTTGATGTTCTGAACACCCTATGACATCAAAAATCTTCTCGAGTGCTTTAATCCACCCTTCAGCTTGCACGGGGTCAGATGATCCTCTGAATGATAGGGGATTTTGCCTCATGAAATGTTCCACCAGTGACATGTTCCTCTACGGTTGATCTGGTTGATCTCGTGCATGGATACCACCACCATTTATATCCTGAGTCAACTGTGCCATCACTGCAACAAACTGTTCAGTTCCGATTCCAACCATCTCAGGTTTCTGATTTGGAAGGTTGTCTTCCTTATGATGTCGTCCCAACATAGCTGCTTTGCTTCCTCTACGGAAAACCATTATGAACACAGAAATATCTTATTCGAAGAAACATGGTAATCTTTAAATGCTATATCATTTCAGTCATACTATAAATTAACTTATAATTTAACAATTTTCTAACTCCTAAAGTTGTCTAAACCGACCTCTGATACCAACTATAAGGCCCCGACCTTAAACATTACTTAATATTAAATTAAATGAATAATTCACATTGAGGATCCTTTCAGGTTTATAGTTTTAGAGAATTAGGACATAACTATTACATCTCAAAAGATTACAAAGTAGAAACTTCTACTTAGTTTCCATAGAATAAAAAAACTCTTAAAAAGAAACTTGTCTAGTTTCATGTTTTATATAGCATCAATTTCCCTTGATCCCATCCATGACCCTATTCCATATTATGTCCTGTGAAAAACATTTCAAAAAAACTTGGGGTGAGAATAAAAATCTCAGTAAGGGATACACAAAGAATGAAAACTGTTAGTTTTTCATACATCAAGTAAACCATGTATACTTTATCAAAGTAATACCTTCACCTTCATGAATTAGTAAAAACTCTTCACTGAATAAAATATCATTACTTACCCTTTTGTATCAAAAGGATTACCATAAAACCCATATAAAGAAAACATAACATATAAAGGTAACTTGGGACATAAACATACTTAATTGGAATAACCATACGGTCAACTTCCACACATATCACTTAATGTAATAGCCATACGGCCAACTTCCATACATACTTAATGGAATAGACATATGGCCGAATTCCATACCCAATGTATTGGAGGTTATAACGTAACCACCCATCCTGGTATTCACGGCACCACCCGTCATATGGTTTATCACGTAACCACCCATCAAATGTCCAAGTACCATTATAAAAATCATAAGACATAAAACAAATATAATGGAAATAAAACATTTCCACACTTTGATCACAATATATCACTTAAATATATTGAAATAACAAATCCATTATAAAACCCATTTTCAATACCAAAATACATAAAAGAGTATATGGTATTTATTTCATTTAAAAAAACATTACGGCTTGTTCAAGAAGCCAAAGAACAAATAATACAAGCTACGACGGAAAAGGTTGTTGTCACCGTGTAAGTTAAAAGAAACATTCCTTTTTGTTGTTTTGTAAAATGCTTCATAGAAAAATATTCCTTTTGTATAAAAGTAAAAGTCAAAGGGGTTTATACACCGTATAAAAGAAAGTTGTGTATAAAATGAAATATTCATCAATGAAAGGAGATTGAGATGAAGTCCCTTACACCGGGTCTGACTTGAATCGATCATTCTTTAACATCCTGAATAATAAACATGAGTTAATTTCAACGTGCTTAAGAACCTTTTTCAAGCTTATTATTCCTTTATATCACTTATTTCCATGTTATAAACATTATGTAGTTAATAATGTTTGTTTTGTCGATATTTGGTTCTTAAGTCGAAAGTGGACTTCATACAATTACATGTTGTTCATGTGGTCAAAGGTTCTTTATATCCAGAATGACATTCCAAATTTGGATATCATATATATCATATATATTCAGCATATACATGTATTTATAATATTACATAATCATTTAGAGGTAAGAAATGAAATGCACCGTTCATGGAGACGGTAAGCCGTACGTACGCATGAATGCTACTTTAATTTCTTTGTCATATTAATGGAATTAAAACTTAATGAGAGGTATGTATATTTTAATTCCAGAATTATATTCATCATTTAGATGTATCATTCATCATATATATCCATTATTTACATGAACATATAATAGTACATTACATTTGGGGATAAGAAATGAAATGCACTGTTCATGGAGACGGTAAGCAATACGTACGCATGAACGCTACTTTCATTTGTATCTCATACTTTAATGGAAAGAAATAATAATGATATAGAGTTATATTATAATTCCAGTATAACATCATATATAATAACTTTAAATCCATCCTTTATACATCCCACATATGGCATTAACGAATCACATCACTTTGAGGGGGTGGTAGTCCGCACTTCCTAAAATGAAATTATCGTGTTTACCCACAATGGAAACCATAAAGGTATACCACAAATGAAAAAAAAAGCAGCATAAGGAATACATAAACAAAATATATATCATATATAAAGAGGATGACATCTTAATGTACACCATTAAATGTTTTTAAAAGAAGATTGAACAATCATCGTTTCGTGAGGCAGAAATTCGCCAACCACAGAAACAGTATGTTCTTTAACCATTAGATGTAGATGTGTGTAAGTGTAGCTCGAAAGATTCTTATAACAATAGCCTAGTATATTCAAGATACTGGAGTTGTTACAAAAGAAATTAATAAAAAGAGTTTATGGGTTTGGAGAAGCAAAATAAAACAAAAGAACAGAAGTGAAGACATCACCTTAAAATCGGGTAACTCTAAAAGATTTGTGCTAAAAGGCTTCCTTGGGAAGACTTCTTCCCAAAGTGGGGCTTCAAAGTGTAATAGAGGGATGTGGAGAGACAAAATGGGTGGGTTTTGGCTGAGCCAAAGGCTTTTGAAGTGTGGGTATGGTGGTAGAGGTGGGGGCCTTTTATAAGAGGAGAGGAGGGGCACTCTTGGAAAGTAAAGAAATGTTACATTATTTTAAAATTATTTTCAGATTCAAAAGGTCCCACATTGAATTAAATTGAGGGTAAGGTGATAAGGGTTCGAAATATACCCATCCAATAGGTTTTGGGCATGTGTAGGTCATATATTTTAAATTATCTTTTCATTTTTTTAAATCCTTTATTAATGAGGTAATCGCTGCATCATCATGATGTCATAAATAATTTAATTTATTTAATATATAAAAATTATAAAAAAAAAATCATGACGTAGGAAATCGTTTTATCTTTCTAATGAATAATTATAGTAAAAAATATGACTTGTATAACCCCATTTAAAAATTGTTTTAGTAAAACATCTCATGTTTGTGTCATTTTTAATTTAACATTAAATAAAAAGTTATTTATGTCATTTCGCAACCAAAGTGGCTCCATGGGGTCCCCAAGTTGACCCATGGATTGTATTGGTCGGCCATTACACATCCAATGATGGTAGGACATTTTTCAAGCTCATATAATATTATTAAAATATTATTTTTACCTTAAACAACACTAATTACCTCTAATCGCGATTAAAAACTTAATAAGTTACTATTCACCAAAAAAATTATTTTAATCCCATTGAACCGCATTTTACATCTTAATGACAACCATGTATGTCGTATTTTTGAAATTAAAAACACAGAAGTGGTAAAACTTCATTTAAACGAAAAATCAGATTTTTAAGTACCACTTAGTGGTTTCACTATTCATCAAAAATTGAAGTTATACAGAAATATACCAAAAATTCACCCTAAGCTATATTTGATATTCCGAATTCAAAAATGAAGTCCATTTTAAAAAATTCAAAACATATAAGTTGCATTAGTTAATTTAATAATTAATTCCCACTGTCAGAGCAAATAGCGTGTTTTTATGAAACAATAAGTATCCAAAGATTGACAGTAGTTTAAATCCGATTTCAAAGAGAACTTAATTCCAACGACCACTATTGGATTTAATGGTAAAAATATATTCTAATTTCACTATTAAACCTATTAAAAAGATAATCTAATCATATAAATAAATTATATTAAAAAGAGGTTTTGAATTAAAATACAACATTTTACACTATTCATTAAAAAATGAACTTTATCGGAAAAATACCAAAAATTTACACAAAGTAAATTTTGATGTACCGACTCTAAAGAAGAGTTTTATTTGGTCCAATAGAATGTATAATAGTTAAAAAAACTATATTTAATGATGGTTCGCCATCAAAAGGCGGTAAGTGAACCTTTAGTGAAAACTAGGGCATATACGCCTATAATTGAATTCTTTCCGTATTTTAAGCCTTTATATTTAATTAGATAAAAGTAAAAACATTTAAGAAAATATATATAATCATATTTTAATTAATTCTATCCATTCCTACCAACACAACGACTATGTGTTAACTACCATTTAAAATAATATTATTTTATTACTAGTGTGAAACCATAGATTCCAATGAAACTCTTTGTTGCGTATCTGGTATGCTATCGAACATAGCAACCCTTTTAAAGTAAAATTAATATTTAATTCGTAAATATTAATATATATGAAAATGTTTTTTTCATTACTTACCTGGGATGTTACAGACATTGTCTGAAGATTTGGAAAAAGTATTTTGAAAATTATATAGATACTAAATATGATACATTCAGTAGATTAATATAATTCATAAAAAATTAATTTTACACCTATTTAATTGTTAAATTGGTTTTTTGGAATGGGGTGGGGAAAAATGAATTAGATGAATAAGAAGTTATAAAAAATTGAATAGTTGATAAAATATAACTTAATCTTCATTGTAGCATCGGTTGTACGCCACTAAAACTCATTTGATATATGGAGTTGGATTACACATGAATGATCTTAAAGATATTAAGTGGGTTAAGATGAATGAATTTGGAATAGTTGATGAAATTTATAGTGTGATATGAGTGGTTTTCCAATGGGGGGGTGTTGGAGTTATTTATACTTGAGGAGATGAGTGTTTTTTCAATGATATAATGAATAAAATAATCTAAAAAATTTAATCAGGAAATTTTTAATATAAAATTAATATTTAAATATAAAATATTTTTTAATATAAATTAAACCTTGTTATAATTAAAATTATTTAATTTATAAAAAGGATTGTTAAATGAATGAAAAATTGTTATATAAAAGAATCACTTATGTCTTTAGGTTTTGGAAAATTCATATTAGGTTCGGATTTTAATTTAAATATTTTTCAAAATCATTTTTGAAATTAATTATATCATTGGAAAACATCATGTTTTATAATTTATTAGTTAATTATTACATAATTAATGATTTAATTTAAGATACAATTTTTTTGTGAAAAAAATTTATTTTTACTATTCACTTGAAAGATTAATTATTTCTAAAAATTACAAAAAACATTACCATTATAAAATTTCGACGAAATAAAATCAAAATTGATGTTAATTTTACCAAATTCAATTAATAAAATATTTAATAATAATTTTTATCATATAAATTATGAATTTAACGGAATACAATAACATGTAATTTATTAAAAATGTGTTGATATTTTCTTTGACTTATTTAGCCATGATATATTTTTCTATTATAGTATTTATAATTCCTTCAATTAATCATGATAAATATTAGTTATATAATAATTTTTTTGTGGAAAATTTATTTTTCCAAAAATCATGTTACAATTCCCAATGGTGGGGTAAATATTCTAATGGTCACATTATTATTCCAAAGGTCACATTACCACTTATAAATATATCTACTTTCTTTCATTCCATATTAAACTCAATTCCTCTCAAGATACTATATTTCAATTTTGTATAATTTTATTTTTTTACTAATATTTTAATAATTTTCTATATTTTTATTAGTGGTGGTGAACATTATAGTAGATTGTGGTGATCCATATGTTCCCATTATAGCTTTTATTATTTTTTTATTTTTTCCAATATTAAAATTTGGAACAATATTTTCTATGACTAAGTAATTTAATAATCATTATTAATGAGGTAATTTTTTTGGATTCTATATAATTTAAATATGTAAAATACTATATAGTATATTATAAAATGGATTTATTTAAATAGAAAAATATCATTCAAAAATAAGGGGCTGTTTCATATAATGCTATCATGAATCAATATGTATATTTAATAAGTAAAGGTAAATAAATGAACACACATTCCATTAAAATAAATTTAATATCATCGTAAGATATTTCATAAAATATGGACAGGTAAATAACTACGCACTCAATCAGTTGGAGTTAATGACCTAAGAATAAAATAGACTCATAGATAATTACATAGTGAAAATGTAATGGATAATGAAAAATGAATTTGATTGAATAAATTTATTAATTATTGGACATAATGTTTTCTAGACACATGATAAATTCACCATTAAGATATATCCATGATTTTGATTAATTTTTTTTGGTTAAAACCCGTTTAATTTGGGTCCAAACCTTTAAGATGTCACTATTATCAATATAGATCTTCTTGATGGTTTAAAATTCTTGGTTACAAATGAAAAGTTTTTTATCCATATTTTGTCCCATTAGACTACTAATACATTGAGTGGATTAAATAAAATATTATTTAAACCTTTTCATACATGTACAATTAATTCCAAATATATTAAATAATATATTAACCCTATAATCAATGTGCACTAGAAAATGTCTATGTGTTCGTAAAAGATTCAGAATTATGAATATTTAACGAGATAATTAAAAACTATAAAATTGAATACCACATGTAAAAATGGTATCCATTTTATGGAAAAATGTATCCATGATAAATATTTTGACATATAGTTGAACATTAATATCCAGCTGAAAGTGAATAATTCAAGGTAATTTTAATGGAGAAAAAATGAATTCGGGAATTAAATTTCAATAATATCATTGCTCATAGAGATCATGACACATAAAATTAGAAAAATAAGGATTTTATAAATACCATATACACCCATTGGGTTATCAATATAGTGATTTTTAATTTTTTAATATAAATACCATAAAATATTTTCTTGAATATTCTTGAAGAGATATCGATTCATTTTCAAAATCATTATGATTGTCTTTTTCATAAAAAATCACATTAAAATCTAAAATACAAGAGAGAATTTTGAATATAATTTTCATTGAAATTATCATTTCAATCATAAAAGATAGTCTTTGAAAAAATTCGAGTGGTTCTAAAGGCTGTTAATCATATTCATGTCGTACATGATTAAACAATGTTTAGTGTCAAATTTTCAGTAAATTCAAAACATGCGTTGTTTTAAAAAAATTTAAAAGATTACATTGAGATAATTTTATAAAGATTAAGAACGGTTGAAAATTAATTTAATAAATATTTTTTATAAGGTAAAAAATTATTTAAATCATAAATAGAAATCATGGTTGAGGATGAAACTGTACTTTTGACTGAGGATATAAATGATGTTTATGAAAAACAATATGCTCTAAATAGTGGTAAAATTGCACAATGACATGAAATATTTCATTAATAACAAGATAATAAGAAAATTTATGTCTTTAATATGATAATTTCAAGTAAATTATTTGAAATTATTTCAAAATAGAAAATCTCTATTCAAATGAGATTGTAAAAACGCCCTTAAAATGATCATAACATTGAATTTATAATTAATAAATGAATCTTTTATATATATCAAATGAAAATAAAAATAAGAAAAACTGTGTATAAAAATAATAATGTATTAATTATTTAAGCATGTATACTTATTAGGACATAATCAATGAACTAGATGTTTAAACTAATGAGTGGAAATTGAGTTATGAAATCTCATAAATTACGCTTGTTTTTGTTTTAATTCTCTTTAACCACATTTGTAAATATTTGAAAAATATTATTATCTTATTAAATAGCTATATTAACTCTTATAACATCATATATGATAATTTTATAATATTTTATATCTTTTTTGTTAATAAACATTCAATAATTTGATTATTTTGGTTGTTAATTACCTTATTTTTCAAGTTTGATTGGATTTTTTATTTGTTTTTATCTTTAATTTTGATCATGATTTAAAAATTTAATTTTTATAAAACATTATGTAAATATAATTTATATATTTTTTATAAATTTATTTAGTGTAATTCGTAAAATTTAGTGATAGGAAATGAAATACATCATTCATGTAGATTGTATGTCATAAATATGCATGAATGTTGATTTAATTATCTTATCATATTGAGAGAATCAAAATTATATATATATTATTATATTAATTAATGTATCATTATTATATGATATATAAATATAATTTTTTATATTAAAATAATATTTTATATATTCCATATAAATTGTGAATGAATCACATCAGTTCATGTGGTGGTAGTCTAACGTTCAACGAGCATCGATATCATATTACCCCGAAATGGAAATCATGATGGAAGGTGTGATATAACAACTATATAATCATTATAACATTGTAAATATCATATATATCATATATAAACTATAAATACATCATTATTTCCAACCATAAATGGTGGTAATGGAAAAATTAATGACATCAGTTCGTGTGGTGGTGGTCCACCGTATGACCGAACTATGATTTCGTAACCTATTTGATGGAAATGATTGAAATTTTAGGACACAAAATAACATTATAACGTCTGAGTATATTAAATATGATTAAATTATTATATAATAATCATAGAAAATTAATTGAAGTAGGTGGAGAATGAAATAGAATTAAAACCCCTTTTTGAAGAACATTAGACCATCTTCGGTTATACTCATTCTGAATAAAATAAACCTTGCTATGGTTTGATTTTAACAAAAATAAGTCTTAAATTATTATGGTAAATTATTTTTTAGTAATGTTTTTAGGGTTTTGATTATCCAAATTGATTTACTGGGGTGATAAAATGGTTAGGATTACTTCCCTTTTTAAAGTTGAGGAGGAGTGGCAATCGTGTAAATACTCAAAATTATTCTCTATTGGGAAGTCTCCCAAAACTTAGCTGGCTCAATAATGGAATTTTATTTTAGGATATAGTTAATTTTTTATGTAAACAGCATCACCTAATATATATATATATATATATGAATTTTAATAATTGTTTTATTTATCTTCTATATTTACCTATATTTACCATTTTGATTTTAATTTAGGTAACTCATTTCTTAAACCTAGAAATTTTTTCATTCAGAATGAAATAAATTTATTATTTTTAGATAAAATATTATAAATGATTATAAATATGAAATATAATTTATATAATAAAAACTAAATGTATGTTAGAAATTAATTTTAATAATATCATAAGTCATACCCATGTTTGAATTTGATATAATCCTCCGTATGGATTGTCTTTTAGACCATGATGTGAAAATATATTGTAAGAAGAAGGAGGATACAATTTTTGATGATGATAAGGAGTACCTTATCTTTAGAGCAAAAACATCCCCACCTAACTCTTATCTAGATCCACCCCTATTAGCTCAACTAAATTCATTTATTTGGGAGGAAGATAATAAACAGATTGTGGGTGAGGAAAAGAATGTTCAAATAGAGGATGTACCTAATTTGAAATAATATGTTCATGTGTTTCATGATGATTTACCTGTAAATCCTCTAGAATGGGAAATTGATTATTATATTGATTTAATTCCTGGTTTAAGGCCCATATCAAAAAACCCTTGTAGAATGGCCACAGTGGAATTAGTGTAACTAAAGAAACAACCTGAGGAATTGAGTAATATGGGATTTATTCACCCCAGTGGTTCTCCATGGGGACCCCTGACCTTTTTGTAAAAAATAATGATGGTGTCACGACCCGTCCTCGGGGCCCGTGCCGTGACTACCCCAAGCCCGCCTTCTATAGGCCAGGGGCTGGCGACTAGCTCCAAGGCGTAAATCCCGGTAAAAAAGGGAAGGCATTGCCTTTGTAAAGTAATCAAGCACCACATAGTAAGCAAGTGGAAAAAGTAAACACTATGTAAAAACTAGTACAACAGTATGTCTGTAAAAGTAAGTGGGCCAGTATACAAACCCAAACTGAAAGTAAAGTACAACTCGAAATGGAAAACAACAACTGAAAAGTAAAAGCCGCTACGACGAGTTGTCCACTGGAAATCCCACCTGAAGGGTGGGTACAGATAGCTCCTCTGCTCCTCGGGTCCCGTCGTCTGCTCCGAGTATGTTCCGCCCAGTGGTCCACCTCCAGGTACTGTCATGCTCTGCAAGCCTCAACCACGATCAACGCTGTCCGTTGTCTGCAACAAACACAACATAGTGCGGGCATAGCCCGTGCAGGGGGGGGGGGGGTATAAGCTACTCAGTAGGGACCCCAAGACCCCCGAAGGTGTAACAGCCCGAGATTTTATGAAATTTTTTTTTTTAATTTTATTAATGTCTTGTGTTGTACACGACACCAAAAGGATCTTGCACAACACGCATCCTTGACTTTCCTTGCATTACACGCAATCGCGACCTTCCACGATAGCGTGTGTTGTACGCAACACCAAGTTTCGCTAAACAACGATATGCTATTAAGATATTATTAAAACTAGCCATTATGAATAGTAATAACCACTTTTTGAAATTTTGTAAATTTTATTTTTCAAAATGGACTTCATTTATGGATTAGGAGTATCAAATTTAGCCTAAGGTGAAATTTTGGTAATTTTCGGATAACTTTCATATTTTGATGAATAGTGGAAATTACTAAATTTTAATTAAAAACAACTTTTTCAATCAAAATAATTAATAGTTATAAATTATTAATTTGAGTGGTTTTAAAGTATATTTAGAATATATTTTTACAATTTAATACAATGTTGGACATTGGATGTAATTTCACATTTAAACCAGTTACAAACAAGTGTCAATCTTTTGATAGTTATTATCTCTTAAAAACACGCTATTTGTTGTGACAGCGGAAATTAATTATAAAATTAATTAATGCAACTTATATGTTGGGAATTTTGTAAAATAGAAATCATTTTTGAATTTGGAATATCAATTATAGCCTAGGGTGAAATGTTGGTACTTTTCTAAAAACTTTCAATTTTTGATGAATAGTGAAACCACTAAGTGGTAGGTTAAAAACTGAATTTTTCATAAAACTTAATTTTACCGCTTCTGTGAATGGAATTTCGAAAATCCGACAGACACGATTAATATCAAGGACTAAAATGTGGTTCAATGAGATGAAAATAATTTTTGGTGAATAGTAACTTTTTACTTTTTTACCACGGTTAATAGTAAATAGGGTAACTAAGGGTAAATATGATATTATTATTACCCTAACACATGTCCTAATTCTATTGGACAAGTGTAATTCGACCAAAAACAAACTTAGGAATAAAATATGACCATTTAGGTCCACTTGGATTAGATTAGGACATTTATTATTAATTTATTCAAAGAAGGGTTAAAATAGTTAAAATCAAAGTTTAATAAGTAAATAATTTTTAATATGGGGTTATACATAAGATAAATTCGACTATAAATATTCATTAGAAAGCTAAAACGATTTCCTACATGATGGTATTTTATTTATAATTTTTAGACATTAAATAATTTAATTTATTTATGACACAATGATGATGCAGTAATTATCTTATTAATGAAATATTGACATAATTGATGTTATAAACACCAAAATAAATGTAATTTGAGACTTTTTATGAATTCTACTAATTTTATAGGTTAATATGATATATTAGTGTTGATTTAATCAACTTGGTTCGAACATATAATTCTGTTATGACTTTCTGAAAAATCATATATCAAATAGTGTCAAAATTGACACAAAATAGTTTTTAAATCAAATATTATATTATTAATTGTTATTTTATTCCTAAAAATCTAAGGATCGGCAAAATGACTTAGATAAGGATATATATATTAATAATAAACAATTTGGGGTTATTTTGGCATGTTATAGTAAGTTTATTAACCATATAGTGTAGGAAAACAAAAAGACACGGTAAAAGTTAAATTATTTAACTTAGAGTTAAATCTAATTGATAAGGTTAAAATAATAACCTAAACTTGTCTAAATCCTATTGTTTGATAGGATTTCGACCCATCCCCACTTTATCTTCGAAATAAGACCCTTTGGAACCATTATAAACCGATTTTGACTTTAATATAAAATAATATTTTGAGATATTCCTAAGGTGCCCCTCTCCTCCCTTATAAAAGGGCACCTCCTCCCCCTCCTCCTCACACCAATTTGAGCACTCAAGCTCGGCCAACCCCTGCCAAAATCCCTTCTCCACTTCCCTAGAATAATCCTAGAGGTCCTGGTCTTCTTCAAAGACCAATCATAGTTCCCTAAGTGGAGGATTCAAAGAGGCGTTTCAAAGAAGAGGTAATATCCATTACCGATCTTTTCAATTTCTTTCTTATTCAACTTATTCTTCTTTAGTTGTTTCATGATAAAGTAATAACATCAGTATTACTTACATACTGATATGTTATTATAAATATGAAACAACCCTATTTCACCTTCTATCCATCCTACGGAAAAATGAAATCACCGCGCGTGCGTACGTACGGAATACCGTCTCCACGCCGTGGTGTAATCTATTTTCCACCACCACCTTAATAGGATGTGTATAATGGAGTAATTAGTAACTATATATGATTATTATAAATTTACATTTATACTGAAATAGTATACATACACTTCAACAAAATTCCACGACCATGGGAACGATATCATCGCTCGTGCGTACGTACGGACTACCGTCTCCACGACGCGATGAGATTCATTCTCAATGATTAACCATTAATGAATGATTATAAAGTATATATAATAAGTACTAATGAAATATATGACATAATAATGATACTGGATTTATGTAAATTTATATGTATGTCATCTACTTAATTCCATTCACTTCAATAAGGAAATGAAAACAGCGTTCATGCGTACGTACGGACTACCGTCTCCATGAACGGTGTATTTCATTCCATTTATCGATATTATATATATATATATATTATGAATATATATTATATATAAATCATGTTTTACATTCTGGATATAAGTAATCATGATCCAAGTAATCATATTAATAATTACAAGTTAAAAACACGAACGACAAATGAGACGATTTTACCCAATACGCTACTTTAACATGAATTTACAAAAGAACAGGTAATATAAAGTCATAAGTGGACCATATATGATATAATAACAATGAATATGATTCTGTAATAAGTCAATAACATGATTTAAATCATTATACAGGAGGTTCAGACACTTACAAAGCAAGTCGGACCTAAGGTAAGGGAAATATCACAATCTCATTTTTATCTGAGATTGTTTATTCGTAAGTATTTACTGGGGTGTATTTTATCATCCACATACATGTTCCATCAATATGTAATATTGTTTCCATCCACTTACAATAGTTTAAATCCAATTTTACCCTTCGGTGAGTTTTTAGTAAAGAATATGAAAGGAATCTTTTGTCGTTTTTTTCGTACGAGGTACTTTTTGACTTTTCCAACAAAAGTACGCGAAGAATGTTTTTTTTAACTTATACGGCAAGAATGGATTTTTAAAACATTATTTCCAAGAATCATCCTTTATAAGTTTTCAATTTTATTTTTAATCACCTTCTTTTAGTTTATAATTGTATGACATGTTAAGAAAAAAAAAGTGTTTTTGAAGTAGAAAGGATATTTTCCTCAAGAATGGAGTTCAAATGTTTTATCAAAATTATTTTCCATCTAAGATAATATAGGGTTCTGTTTTTATCCCTATTATTACATTGATTTGATTATGTTTTGAGGCAATTATTTTTATGAAGTCATTTACCTTATATGATTTGTTTTATGATGTCATGATGTTTCTAGAATCCCATTTTTGTTACATGTGTTATGCGATGATGTATGATTTATGATTATGTGGAACACATAAGAAAGGATTCATTATAAGATGGGTGGGACCTATATCTCCCTCCAATGCATTGGGTAAAGATTTTATATCTCATGAGATAGACATGGCTGGAATGGTAGGTTATACCGGTTCAGTGAAACAGGACTGAAATGAGGGTTACTCGATTCAGAATGGGACTTTGTCCACTAAGATAGTCTTGGCAATGAGTCTTGACTAACAAGAAATGATTCTCTATGATTATGTGTGAATGCCACAAAGTTTCATGTTTTAAGTTATGATTATTGTGATTACATTTCACTGCCATGATTTATCCCATGTTATGAAATTATGCTCTCTTTTGCAGGTTAAGATTTCCAAAAGTTATGTTCTTATGAATATGATGTGATTGATTTTTCTTTTTTTTACCCTTACTGAGCATTTGAGCTCACCCTTTTATGTTTTATTTTCCCCAGGATATAAAGAAAGGTTTTAGGTAAAAAAGGGAAGATCTTTATGGGAGATATTGAAGATCTTTCACCACGATTAGAAGATTACATTCCGAGTTTCCAAAGACACTAAACTATTACGATCCTTGTGTGTGTGTTTTTGTTATGTACTAAGTATTCCGCAAATGTAATGTAATGTCCATGTACATCAGGCTTCGGGTCTCTACAGTTGGTATCAGAGGAAAAGTTTAGTCAACCTTTGGAAACTAGGATGCGAAAACGTTAGTAAGATCTCTAGAGATATTTCTAAGGTATGTCTAGGGATGTCCCTAAGGATAAGTATACGTATAGGATATAGTCCTAAAACTACGGTAACGGTCTTAGAATTTAACCTAAGATGTTAGATATTGAGGGTGCTCCACCTTTACTATGTTGTTTTACCTAGCATGATTTTTGCCTCTCACGCTATTCTTTTTGGGTTTTAGAAAATGGCTGGAAACATGAAGATTCATGATAATGGAGGATATGACGGACAATGGAATGATTTTCTTCATGAGAAACCAAATGAAATGGGATTTGGAAGTCCAAACATCATTATTACGCCGAATCAGCAATCTCATAATATGATCAATAAAGTAAAATTTGGTAAGTTTCCTGACACGGCTAATAAGAGAAAGATGGAGTTTCAGGATGATCATAGAGGAAAGAAAGTTCAATTTCCCCTATGTAAATCATATGGGAAGAGGCATCAAGGAGAATGATTCAAAGGAACTAGAAGATGCTTTGGGTGTGGAAAAGAAGGACACAAATCCAGTAAGTGCAAAGGAAAAGGTTCAGTTAACACCAGGGATGAGGATAATGGTATTGCTATGACATCAACAATGGTTAAATGTTTTAAATGTGGAATGTACGGGCATTATGCAAACCAATGCCCTAAGGGAAAGTCTCATGAAGAGAATCAGCATGATCGTATGGGTAGTATTTATGTGGATGATGATGAAGAGACTACAAATGATATGTGAGATGAAAGAATTGTTGAAGCTCGGTCAATGGTTTAAGAATGTAGTGGAATTATTACATGTTTATCATGTGTAATGTTGTATAAGTAATCTCATGCTACTATGGAATAAAGAGACATCTAAGGATTGTTACACTGTTGTCTTTCCTTGAGTTTTGAAAGTGTATGATTAATGTTACCAGTATCCATGAAAGGTTATTCAGATATTTTTGGAATGTAGATGATATGCGCATAATGAAGGGATAAGAAGAAAATGAAATGTTTGACAGTATTCATGAGCTCATGATTGATATAAGAACTAAATGATATCATGGTTTGAGTATATAGAATTTTGAGGATTTTGGTATGTGGAAGGTGTTAACTTTTAACTGCATTCATGTTTTCACTAAGGTATTCAAGAGAATACATGATTAAGGACTTTGAATGTTTGGAATGTGACCAACAATATATATCTTATGATATATGGGGATAAACGATGGTATTAAATCTCTGAGAGTGGACTGCAGTATTCTGGATAAGCCTAAAGATTAGAATGGATTATGTTGGACATGAGTTAGTATTGTTTAAGGATAGAAGATTTTCGATATTGTTGATGGGATGTTATTGTAATGTAGTTTTAGAAAAAGGACAACCTGTAGGACGGGCGCCAGCCCATCGCGTCGGACACGGATGTGGGAATCGAACCCACGACCGAAGTGCGACTGGCCTTTATCGTCTACCACTGGCCTACAGGAAGTCCCTGTTTAGTAGAAACTAGTTCTATTATATTAAGCAGTATGATGTATGAAGTATAAGTCCATTTTAGGAACCATGTATGATTAATCTCACTATAGAATGACTTATGTATATTTAATAACTTTTGGTAACCTTTTGTTTGAGACAGATGGAATGACCCGTCATTCTATCACATGATCTGCTAACACTTCACGAATAACAAATTCAACTTCATTTATTTAAGAGATGAAGTAGAAACTGTTCAAGGCACGAACAACAGTGAGATTGTACCAAAATAAAGTAAGTATTTATTCTAATTCAAATTCTTCAACTTTAGGGAAACGATCTTGAAAACCAAAAATGTTGTCCTAGTGCTCTTATATCTGATTAATCAGATGGTATCTTAGATCGTCACAAATTTATGGATTTGTGATTGTTGTATTTTCCATAGCCATGTTCTCTACCACTCTCCCTCAGAACATGATGGTTAGATTTCTCTTCCATATCCATATTTTCACCTATGTGGAAACCCAGTGATTAGTTTATTTGGGTAACCGTTACGTTTCATACTTTTGTTTTTAAAGATTGGTTTTGGTATTCCTTTTTACGACGTGGGTTTCGATTAAAGAAACTTTCGAATAGTAAACCATTTATAACCCCGACGAATTTCAAGGGCGAAATTCATTTTAAGGGGGGTAGAATGTAACAGCCCGAGATTTTATGAAAAATATTCTTTTTAATTTTATTAATGTCTTGTGTTGTACGCTACACCTAAAGGAGCTTGCAAAACACGCATCCTTGACTTGCCTTGCATTACACGCAATCGCGACCTTCCACGATAGCGTGTGTTGTACGCAACACCAAGTTTCGCTAAACAACGATATGCTATTAAGATATTATTCAAACTATCCGTTATGAATAGTAATAACCACTTTTTGAAATTTTGTAAATTTTATTTTTCAAAATGGACTTCATTTATGGATTACGAGTATCAAATTTAGCCTAAGGTGAAATTTTGGTAATTTTCGGATAACTTTCATATTTTGATGAATAGTGGAAATTAATAAATTTTAATTAAAAACAACTTTTTCAATCGAAATAATTAATAGTTATAAATTATTAATTTGAGTGGTTTTAAAGTATATTTAGAATATATTTTTACAATTTAATACAATGTTGGACATTGGATGTAATTTCACATTTAAACCAGTTATAAACAAGTGTCAATCTTTTGATAGTTATTATCTCTTAAAAACACGCTATTTGTTGTGACAGCGGAAATTAATTATAAAATTAATTAATGCAACTTATATGTTGGGAATTTTGTAAAATAGAAATCATTTTTGAATTCGGAATATCAATTATAGCCTAGGGTGAAATTTTGGTACTTTTCTGAAAACTTTCAATTTTTGATGAATAGTGAAACCACTAAGTGGTAGGTTAAAAACTGAATTTTTCATAAAACATAATTTTACCACTTCTGTGAATGGAATTTAGAAAATCCGACAGACACGGTTAATATCAAGGACTAAAATGTGGTTCAATGAGATGAAAATAATTTTTGGTGAATAGTAACTTTTTACTTTTTTACCACGGTTAATAGTAAATAGGGTAACTAAGGGTAAATATGATATTATTATTACCCTAACACATGTCCTAATTCTATTGGACAAGTGTAATTCGACCAAAAACAAACTTAGGAATAAAATATGACCATTTAGGTCCACATGGATTAGATTAGGACATTTATTATTAATTTATTTAAAGAAGGGTTAAAATAGCTAAAATCAACGTTTATTAAGTAAATAATTTTTAATATGGGGTTATACATAAGATAAATTCGACTATAAATATTCATTAGAAAGATAAAAATATTTCCTACATGATGGTATTTTATTTATAATTTTTAGACATTATATAATTTAATTTATTTATGACACAATGATGATGCAGTAATTATCTTATTAATGAAATATTGACATAATTGATGTTATAAACACCAAAATAAATGTAATTTGAGACTTTTTATGAATTCCAATAATTTTATAGGTTAATATGATATATTAGTGTTGATTTAATCAACTTGGTTCGAACATATAATTCTGTTATGACTTTCACAAAAATCATATATCAAATAGTGTCAAAATTGACACAAAATAGTTTTTAAATCAAATATTATATTATTATTTGTTATTTTATTCCTAAAAATCTATGGTTCGTCCAAATGACTTATATAAGGATATATATATTAATAATAAACAATTTGGGGTTCGTTTGGCATGTTATTGTAAGTGTATTAACCATATAGTGTAAGAAAACAAAAAGACACGGTAAAAGTTAAATTATTTAACTTAGAGTTAAATCTAATTGATAAGATTAAAATAATAACCTAAACTTGTCTAAATCCTATTGGTTGATAGGATTTCGACCCATCCCCACTTTAGCTTCTAAATAAGACCCTTTGGAACCATTATAAACCGATTTTGACTTTAATATAAAATAATATTTTGAGATATTCCTAAGATGCCCCTCTCCTCCCTTATAAAAGGGCACCTCCTCCCCCTCCTCCTCACACCAATTTGAGCACTCAAGCTCGGCCAACCCCTGACAAAATCCCTTCTCCACTTCCCTATAATAATCCTAGAGGTCCTGGTCTTCTTCAAAGACCAATCTTAGTTCCCTAAGTGGAGGATTCAAAGAGGCGTTTCAAAGAAGAGGTAATATCCATTACCGATCTTTTCAATTTCTTTCTTATTCAACTTCTTCTTCTTTAGTTGTTTAATGATAAAGTAATAACATCAGTATTACTTACATAATGATATGTTATTATAAATATGAAACAACCCTAATTTTCCTTCTATCCATCCTACGTAAAAATGAAATCACCGCGCGTGCGTACGTACGGAATACCGTCTCCACGCCGTGGTGTAATCTATTTTCCACCACCACCTTAATAGGATGGGTATAATGGTGTAATTAGTAACTATATATGATTATTATAAATTGATATTGATACTGAAATAGTCTACATACACTTCAACACAATTCCACGACCATGGAAACGATATCATCGCTCGTGCGTACGTACGGACTACCGTCTCCACGACGCGATGAGATTCATTCTCAATGATTAACCATTCATGAATGATTATAAAGTATATATAATAAGTACTAATGAAATATATGACATAATAATGATACTGGATTTATGTAAATTTATATGTATGTCATCTACTTAATTCCATTCACTTCAATAAGGAAATGAAAACATCGTTCATGCGTACTTACGGACTACCGTCTCCATGAACGGTGTATTTCATTCCATTTATCTATATTATATATATATATATTATGAATATATATTATATATAAATCATGTTTTACATTCTGGATATAAGTAATCATGATCCAAGTAATCATATTAATAATTACAAGTTAAAAACACGAACGACAAATGAGACGATTTTACCCAAAACGCTACTTTAACATGAATTTACAAAAGAACAGGTAATATAAAGTCATAAGTGAACCATATATGATATAATAACAATGAATATGATTCTGGAATAAGTCAATAACATGATTTAAATCATTATACAAGAGGTGCAGACACTTACAAAGCAAGTCGGACCTAAGGTAAGGGAAATATCACAATCTCATTTTTATCCGAGATTGTTTATTCGTAAGTATTTACTGAGGTGTATTTTATCATCCACATCCATGTTCCCTCTATATGTAATATTGTTTCCATCCACTTACAATAGTTTAAATCCAATTTTACCCTTCGGTGAGTTTTTAGTAAAGAATATGAATGGAATCTTTTGTCGTTTTATTCGTACGAGGTACTTTTTGACTTTTCCAACAAAAGTACGCGAAGAATGTTTTTTTAACTTATATGGCAAGAATGGATTTTTAAAACATTATTTCCAAGAATCTTCCTTTATAAGTTTTCAATTTTATTTTTAATCAACTTCTTTTAGTTTATAATTGTATGACATGTTAAGAAAAGAAAAGTGTTTTTGAAGTAGAAAGGATATTTTCCTCAAGAATGGAGTTCAAATGTTTTATCAAAATTATTTTCCATCTAAGATAATATAGGGTTCTGTTTTTATCCCTATTACTACATTGATTTGATTATGTTTTGAGGCAATTATTTTTATGAAGTCATTTACCTTATATGATTTGTTTTATGATGTCATGATGTTTCAAGAATCCCATTTTTGTTACATGTGTTATGCGATGATGTATGATTTATGATTATGTGGAACACATAAGAAAGGATTCATTATAAGATGGGTGGGACCTATATCTCCCTCCAATGCATTGGGTAAAGATTTTATATCTCATGAGATAGACATGGCTGGAATGGTAGGTTATACCGGTTCAGTGAAACAGTACTGAAACGAGGGTTACTCGATTCGGAAAGGGACTTTGTCCACTAAGATAGTCTTGGAAATGAGTCTTGACTAACAAGAAATGATTCTCTATGATTATGTGTGAATGCCACAAAGTTTCATGTTTTAAGTTATGATTATTGTGATTACATTTCACTGCCATTATTTATCCCATGTTATGAAATTATGCTCTCTTTTGCAGGTTAAGATTTCCAAAAGTTATGTTCTTATGAATATGATGTGATTTATTTTTCTTTTGTTTACCCTTACTGAGCATTTGAGCTCACCCTTTTATGTTTTATTTTCCCCAGGATATAAAGAAAGGTTTTAGGTTAAAAAAAAGGGAAGATCTTTATGGGAGATATTGAAGATCTTTCACCACGATTAGAAGATTACGTTCTGAGTTTCCAAAGACACTAAACTATTACGATCCTTGTGTGTGTGTTTTTGTTATGTACTAAGTATTCCGCAAATGTAATGTAATGTCCATGTAAGTCAGGCTTCGGGTCTCTATAGAAGGTATCCCAAAATCCACAAAGGATAAACCACAAAGGAATGATACAATCACGAAGTAACAACCGACACTGCTTAGGTATATTACCATACATATACCTAAGTCATCAATTCCAAAACACTCCAACCTCTGAGCCCAAGTACAACCCATTCCACACAGGAAAGTATACGTATTCCACACAGGAAAGAAAAACGTAATCCAGACAAGATACCACAACACAATCCACACCGGAAAGCAAACAGGATTCAGCTCACACAGGTATACTATTTCGAAAGACGATATAGATTATCACTGGTCTATCTAATTCGTCGGACCCACAAAGGATCGATAGGTACTAACCCTCGCAAAGACCCACACAGGATCGGTAGGAAACTAACCCCCGCACTGACCCACATAGGATCGGACCCACACAGGATCTGTAGGCGCTGGCTCACACAGAACCGCTTAGCGCTGACCCACACAGGATCGGACCCACACAGGATCGGTAGCCCTGACCCACATAGGATCGCTGAGTGCTGTAATCGTCGTCGTCGAATCCACTGAGGATCTCTGTACAGTCGTCGTCGTCACAGTAGCAGTCGCAGCCAGCTCTAGGGTTCCCGCACACAGCAAGCTCGTTCGGGAGGGTCCACCCCACGAGCCGAGAGGCTGATACATCAACTGACACAAAGTCTAGAGTTGATGTATCCAAATGTTCCGTATCGTCAACAGGAACTCAACGTCGTAGACGGCGCGTCAATCGGACGCCCAGTCTGAGAGTTATTGGCTTTTTCGTCCTAGGGGCCCGGTTGGTTTTAAGGCAAAACCAACCCGATCGTACTCCACTTGCGTCCAAACCTCGGGCGGAGTAATCCAAGAGATCTGTCTCACTAAGAGGAATTCAAAAAAGTTGACAACACATCAATCGAACGTCTGAAGCTCAAGATATGAGCGTTTCCGCTCCAAAGGCCAGGTTGGTTTCGTGTACGAACCAACCCGGACGAACTCAATTTATTTTGAAACCTTGATTGAGATATACTGAAACGACCGCCTCGATTCAAGGATTGCATCGAAACTGACGGTGTGTCGATCGTAGGTCCGTAGCCCATGTTATGGGCAAAATACCGAAGCTGGTCTGAAAACGGGGGTTTCAGGCCCGGACCGACCTAGCTCGAGACCCCAGGGTCGGTTCGAACCGAGTCGACCCGCCATGGGTCCGGGTTGGCACGACCTGGAGCGGCTCGGCGCGGCTGGGTGCGGCCTGGCCCGGCGCGGCCCGACCCAACGGCCCGGTCCGGCGACCCGCGCGCTGGGCACGCTGGTCGGCTGCTCGGCCAAAATGGCCGAGCTGTTTTGGCTCGCGCGGGGGGGTGGGGGATGCCCCTTGGTTTTCGGTAACCACAGATGCTTAATTTGGGCCACATTGATGTCCGTAAGGGGGAATTAATTCCCCAGGCTCCTCCCTGTCCGGCCGGCCCGACCTTGCCGGCCGGTTCCTGCTCAACGGGACCGACGATGGCCGGTCCCCTTCCATCTCTGACGCTGGTGGCCCGGTCCGGCTGCTAGTCACCTTGCTCCACCGCGGCACGGAACCGGCCATGGCCCTTATCGTCCGGCATAGCGCGACGGCGCCGCGCCCCTCCGCCGCGGCCCCGGTACCGGCCACGGTATTTTCGGGTGTCTCCGACGTGGCGCGATGGCGTCACGTCCTTGTATTAATTCGTGGCGCGGTGCGACGACTCCACGTATTTCTCGACGCATAAACCTGTGCGGTGCGACGGCACCTCTCCGCTTCCATATCGAACCAAAAGAATCCAACAAGAATAATAAGGATCTGGGTCAGCCGAGTTTGTGCGGTCCAGCCCCCCTCACGTTAATCGATAACAGTTGGTTAAAATTTCATGAATAAATTCAGGGATATAAACACGAACAAATTAATTAATTACAATCCCCTACCTCGGTTTCAACAACGGTGCTCGTCAATGAGCTGCGGAAAAAGAGCATCACGGGGGTCGGGTGTCATGGAAAATGAACATCTATTCTGTTATCGTCGAGGTGCGTCCAAAGAGGAAACATCGTTGGAGAAGTTCTCCGCGTTCTTCGGCGGAGATGTTCTTCGTTGAAGAACGGTGTTCTTCATCGGAGTCCGAGGTGTTCTTCACGTTCTTTGTTGAAGATGTTCTTCGTTGGAGATGAAGAAGATCTTCATGCTTCCCAAATCCTCTCAACGTGTCATAAACTCTAACATTAATAAAATAAGCCCAAGTCTTAATTTATTAACACAACTTAACCTTTTGAATTTCAAGAGTTTGAAATTCAATTAACCACACTTAACTCACCTCATTAAATTACACATGTTATCTTAATTTATGGTGAGTTGAGAGGAGTTGAAGAATATGATGGGGTGGGGTTCGTTTGGGCCCCACCACCCTCATAACCTCCCAAGGGAGGTTGGTTAGTTTCCCAACTTCCACACATAGCCTTAAAACACAAAAAGGAAAAAATAAAAATTGTAGAATAAAAATAAATTAACTTCCACAATTTTTATCATCCACACCCGTGATAACGCAACTCCGAAACATGAGTTCCTAAGCAATTACCGGCGTTGCGATTCCATCGGTGCCCTCAGAATTCGATTTCGGGCACCGGTTCAAAAGTTATAAATTCCCGCTCGTTCGTTCACTGAACCTACCCAAGATAAACTTCGGATAGAAATTCTGGGCACTTCGGGCCTCAGAATCAAGTGCTGTCTGAAACCACGTTCTTGTAAAATTCCAATGAAAATTAAGAAAATATTTCCCTTGAATTTTATGGGTCTTTACATTACTCCCACCTCAGGGCTTTACGCCCACGTAAAGATACATCAAAAACTAGGGAAACAAATGTGGGTACTGAGCACGCATCTGAGCCTCCCGCTCCCAAGTGCTCCCCAAAAGGTTCCCGTGCTGCCATCTGATGCGCACTAGAGGAATTGACCATCCACGTAGGACCTACTCCTGTCGATCCTCGATCTTCACCGGGACCTCCGCAAAAGTCACCCCATCATCAACATCTAGCTCCCCATGGTCAATGATGTGCGTCGGTTCATGCACGTATCTCCTCATCTGAGATACGTGGAAGACATCGTGCACCCGGTGCAACTGAGGTGGTAGAGCCAGGCAATAAGCCACCTCGCCAATCCTGCTGAGGACCTGGAACAGTCCGATGAAGCGTGGAGACAACATGCCGCCTCGGCCAAATCTTCGTAATCCACATCGAGGTGAGACACGCAAAAAGACGTGGTCGCCATCCTCGAACTCTAGTGGCCTCTGCCTCCTGTCATCATAAGACTTATGCCGGCTCTGAGCTATCCTCATCCGCTCTTGGATGACCTGGACCTTCTTTGTCGTGGCCTGGACCATCTCTAGTCCCACAAGTGCTGACTCCCCAGGGTCTGTCCAGCACAAAGGAGATCTACAAGGTCGGTCGTACAACGCCTTGTATGGTGCCATCCCTATGGTGGAGTGGTAGCTGTTGTTGTACGCGAACTCCACCAAGTGTAGGTGGTCCTCCCAGCTATGAAAAAAGTCAAGGACGCATGCACGAAGCATGTCCTCGAGAGTCTGAATGGTCCTCTCCGTCTGACCATCCGTCTGAGGGTGAAAGGCTGTGCTCAGACGTAGCTGCATCCCGAACGCCTCATGCAATCCCTTCCATAGCCGAGATGTAAAGCGAGCATCTCGATCGGAGAAAATAGAAGATGGCACACCGTGAAGCCGTACAATCTCCTTAATGTAAAGTCGTCCCAAGATCTCCATTGTGCCCTGCTCTCTGATGGGTAAGAAGTGAGCCGACTTGGTGAGTCGGTCGACAATCACCCAAATGGAGTCCTGACCTCTGGAAGTGTGTGGTAGTCCAGTCACGAATTCCATAGATATTCCATCCCACTTCCACTACAGAACCTCCAAGGTCTGTACCAAGCATGCTGGTACCTGGTGCTCAGCCTTCATCTACTGGCAGGTGAGGCATCGAGAAACGAACTCTACCACAACCTTCTTCATGCCCGGCCACCACTGCTGTCGTCTGAGATCCTGGTACATCTTCGCCACTCCAGGATGTACCGCCAAAGGAGAAGTGTGAAACTCTCTCAGCACCTCCTCCCGTAAAGCAATGGGTAACAAGGTACGTCATCTGAAAAGGACACCATGATCTACTCCAAAGGAGAAACAATCAGGTGCCTATTCGAAGGATATCTCTGCTCACCGCGTCTCACAGGCAGCGTCCCCTTGCTGTGCCTCTTTGACCTGCTGTAGTAGTGGAGGAGTGACTGTGAGAGACTGAAGGAAGGCTGCTCCATCTCTATCCACAAAGGATATTTGCAAAGCGGCTAGCTGCTCTGTCGCCTCCTCAAGTAGTTGAATGCTCGTCCTCCTGATGAGAGCATCAGCTACCACGTTCCCCTTCCCAGGAGTATAGACTATCGCAATGTCATAGTCATGGAGGAACTCAAGCCATCGCCGCTGTCTCAGATTCAGATCCTTCTGAGAGAAGATGTATTTGAGACTCTGATGGTCAGAAAAGACTGTAAAGCGCTCGCCCATCAGATAGTGTCGCCATGTCTTCAGAGCGAAGACCACTGCTTCTAACTCCAGGGCATGGGTAGCGTAGTTCTGCTCAGGCAGCCACAATTGACGTGATCCATAGGCGATCACTGCCCACTCCTGCATCAGGACACAACCGAGTCCGGTCCCTAATGTATCGCAGTAGACTACGTACCCTACTCCCTCCTCAGGCACCCACAAGTTAGGTGCGCTTGTCAATCTCTGTCTCAGCTCCTGGAAGCTCTACTGACATCTGTCTAACCACACAAAGGGTTTCCCCTTCTTCGTCAAAGCTGAGAGTGGTGCCTCAACTCTGGAGAAGTCTAGCACAAATCTCTGATAGTATCCAGCTAGTCCCAAGAAACTCCGCACCTCCGTCACGCTCCTGGGTGGCTCCCAAGCTAACATTGCCTCGATCTTCGCAGGATCCACTGAAACTCCCACCTCAGAGATGACGTGTCCCAAGAATTGGACCTCACATATCCAGAACTTACACTTTGAGATCTTTCCATAAATCTGGTGCTCTCGGAATGTGTCTAGTACAACCCGTAAGTGGTAGGCGTGCTCCTCCTCAGTCGTTGAGTAAATCAAAATGCCGTCGATGAAGACCGCGACAAATCGATCGAGGTATGGCTTAAAGATCCTGCTCATGAAGGCCATGAACACTGATGGAGCATTGGTTATGCCGAAAGGCATAACCAAGAACTCATAGTGGCCATACCGACATCTGAAGTCCGTCTTCTGCATGTCCTCGTCTTGAACTCTGAGCTGATGATAGCCTGACCTGAGGTCTATCTTCGAGAACCACCGTGCTCCCTTGAGCTGATCGAAGAGGTCATCAATCCTTGTTAGCGGATACTTGTTCCTCACTGTCACCTGGTTCAGGCGACGATAGTCGACACAAAGTCGCAAGATCTCGTCTGCCTTCTTGGCGAACAAAATCGGGGAAGCCCAGGGTGAAACAATGGGTCGGATGAACCCCTTGCCCTGCAAGTCCTCCAACTGTACCCGTAGCTCTCGAAGATCAGCGGGAGCCATCCGATATGCTGGAGTCGATATGAGGTCTTTCCCAGGGTACAGGTTAATATAAAAGTGTACCTCTCTGCGATGAGGTAACCCTGGAACGTCATCGGGAAAAACGTCCGCAAACTGATCCACCACTGCAGCAAAACCAGGACTCCGCACGTTAACAGATCCTAGGATGAGGCTAGCCAACTGATGAGTGATGGGTTGTCCTATCCTCTGGGAGAGTCCATCCTGTGCTGAAAAGGCTCCCTTCTCGCCGGTGAAGGTGAACCTGCTCTCGTCGGTGTGTATACATCGCATCTTGCGCATAAAACAGTCAATCCGTGCATGGACCGTAGATAACCAATCCATGCCCAAGATGATGTCATAAGGCCTTGACGCCGCTACAAGAAGATCTCAGCCGAAGCTCTCGCCTCCTAGAGTAAGCTCACACTGCCGGCACCAGTGCGTAACTGTTGAGTCTTCTCCGGTAGGAGTCTCTAGTCGTAAGGATCGAGCCAACGACTCTGTCAGAATCTCCGAGCTCCGAACAAGGGCAGTGGCTATGAAAGAGTGACTCGCCCCTGTGTCTATAAGTATTGCAGAAAGGGTGGAATAGACACAGATCGTACCTCGAATCATCTCGGGCGCGCCGTGGTCATAGGCCTCCGCTGCCTGGAGCTGTACCTGTCTCTGCCCGCCAGCTCCCTGTGGTCGGGGTGGACCTCCTCGTGGTGGTGGTAGAGCCTCAAAGTGTCACCCACCACCTGCTGCTCCTACAACTCCTCTGCCTCGTCTGCCTCCTCCCTGCAGACCGCCACGGTCGACCCTCTTCCTCTACCTCGGTGGTCCCTCAACCGTCTGCTGCTCCTCGGCACGGCGGGTCGGGCAGTCACGAGCCATGTGGCCCTGCCCGCCGCATGAGTAGCACTGCCTGCCTCTCAAAAGACTGGCTCTGCGCTGTGTGCCCCGCACTGCTGAGCCAGTGTCCTGAGGTCGTCTGCCTGAGGGTCTGGTCTGCCTAGACCCATGAGTCATCCGTCGACTGCCTGCTGCAGAAGACTCTGCTATGTGCCGCCCTGCGGTGGGTCTCGGTGCTGGTGTAGACTCAGCAAGAATACTCTCGATCAAAAAGGCCTGATCCAGTACTCCTGTCTGAGTCGGAATGCTGAGGGAGATCAGTGATGCCCTGATCTTGTGTCTCAATCCCTGCTCAAAGGTCTGGGCCCGGAAGAATGGGTCTCGTACCATGTCTGTAGAGTAGCGCGAGAGATCGGTAAATCTCGCCGAGTATTGGGCGACCGTCATGCTGCCCTATCGCAGCTAAAGAAGCTCCTAGATGTGCACCGCACGGAGGGTGGCTGGAACAAAATCTGAGTGGAAGAGGCTCCCAAAGTCTATCCAGAGTATAGATGCCTCATCGTGCACCTGGAGCATCAAGCTCCACCATCGTCCCGCTACTGCGTGCAGTAGGCTCGCTGCGAGGATCACCATGAGGTCTGCTGGTGTTCTCACTAACTGAAAAACTCGTACCACTGCCTCTAGCCAGTCCTCGGCTGCCTGGGGGTCCATCTCCCCGTGGAACCTGGGCGGTCGCTGGCGCTGGAACTCATGCAGTGCACTAAGGCGACGTGCATCGTCAGCGGCTGGGGCTGGAAGCATCGGTGGCTCGGCGGGTAGGGCTACCGCTGGTGCCACTGCTGACAAAGGTCCCTGCACTGAGGCCTCATCGCTCGGTGGGTTGTCGTCACGCTCAACTCTCGGAACCCTAGCTGTCTACCGTCGTGGGGCCATCCTGTAAAGGAAACAGGTGCGCCATAATCAGAACAGTATACCTGGTGAGCTGATACAAAGTATTCACAATGAAAACTTGAAACACACATGCAATCAATGTTTTCATGCATTATGTCTGAAATCAGAAGTCAGGGTCCTGGTGTACGGATACGTCGGCCGCCGCACCAACACTGGACTCCCTGGACTGATAACCACACTCAATACGCTAAACAATATTGCTTTACATAGAAAGTGATCAGAGTCCAAAGTTTTGCGGTAGAACCGAACTCCTCTGATACCAATTTGTCACGACCCGTCCTCGGGGCCCGTGCCGTGACTACCCCAAACCCGCCTTCCTTAGGCCAGGGGCTGGAGACTAGTACCAAGGCGTAAATCCCGATAAAAAAGAGAGGGCATTGCCTTTGTAAAGTAAACAAGCACCACAGAGTAAGCAAGCGGAAAATGTAAACACTAAGTAAAAACTGGTACAACAGTAAGTGCGGAAAAGTAAGTGGGCCAGTATACAAACCCAAACTGAAAGTAAAGTACAACTCAAAAGGGAAAACTGCAACTGAAAAGTAAAAGCCGTTATGCCGAGCTATCCACTAGAAATCCCACCTGAAGGGTGGGTACAGATAGCTCCTCTGCTCCTCGGGTCCCGTCGTCCACTCCGAGTATGTTCCGCCCAGTGGTCCACCTCCAGGTACCGTCCTGCTCTGCAAGCCTCAACCACGATCAACGATGTCCGTCGTCTGCAACCAACACAATGTAGTGTGGGCATAGCCCGTGAAGGGGTGAGTATAAGGTACTCAGTAGGGACCCCGAGACCCCCGAAGGTCTCCCAAAATCCACAAAGGATAAACCACAATGGAAAGATACGATAATGAAGTAACAATCGAAACTGCTTAGGTATATGCCCATACATATACCTAAGTCATCAATTCCAAAATGCTCCAACCTCCAAGACCATGTACAACCCAGTACACATAGGAATGTATACGTATTCCACACAGGAAAGAAAAACGTAATCCACAGAGGATAGCACAACACAATCCACACAGGAAAGCAAACATGATTCAGCTCACACAGGTATACTTCTTCGAAAGACGGTAGAGATGATCACTGATCCATCTAATTCGTCGTAACCACAAAGGATCGATAGATACTAACCCCCGCAAAGACCCACACAGGATCGGTAGGAAATTAACCCCTGCAATGACCCACACAGGATCGGACCCACACGGGATCTGTATGCGCTGGATCACACAGAACCGCTGAGCGCTGACCCACACAGGATCGGACCCACACAGGATCGGTAGCACTGATACACATAGGATCGCTGAGTGTTGTAGTCGTCACCGTCGAATCCACTGAGGATCTTTGTACAGTCGTCGTCGTCGTCACAGTAGCAGTCGCTGCCAGCTCTAGGGTTCCCGCACATAGCAAGCTCGTTCGGGAGGGTCCGCCCCACGAGCTGAGAGGCTGATACATGAACTGACACATAGTCCAGAGTTGATGTATCCAAAAGTTCCGTATTGTCAACAGGAACTCATCGTCGCAGACAGCGCGTCAATCGGACGCCCAGTCTGAGAGTTATTGGTTTTTTCATCCCAGGGGCCCGGTTGGTTTTTAAGGCAAAACCAACCCGATCATACTCCACCTGTGTCCAAACCTCAGGCGGAGTAATCCAAAAGATCCGTCTCACTAAGAGGAATTCAAAAAAGTCGACGGCACATCAATCGGACGTCCGAATCTCAAGATATGAGTGTTTCCGCTCCGAGGGCCCGGTTGGTTTCGTGTACGAACCAACCCGGCCGAACTCAAAGTATTCCGAAACCTTGAATGCGATATACCAAAACGACCATCTCGATTCAAGGATCGCATCGCAACTGAAGGTGCGTCGATCGGAGGACTGTATCCCAAGCTATGGGCAAAAGACAGAAGACGGTCCGAAAACGGGGGTTTCGGGCCCGGACCGACCCGGCTCGAGACCCACCGGTCGGTCCGAACCGGGTCGACCCGGTCCGGTGCGGCCCGACCCTATGGCCCGGTTCGGTGACCCACGCGCTGCGCATGCCGGTCGGCTGCACAGCCGACCGGTTCCGGGTCAACGGGACCGCATTGATGTCCGGCTGAGGGGATTAATTCCCCCGGCTCCTCCCTGTCCGGCCGGCCAGTTCCTGCTCAACGGGACCGGCGATGGCCGGTCCCCTTCCATCTCCGACGCCGGCGGCCCGGTCCGGCTGCCGGTCACCTTGCTCCACCGCGGCCTAGAACCAACCGCGACCCTTGTCGTCTGGCGCGGTGCGACGGCGCCGCGTCCCTCCGTCGTGGCCCCGGTACCAGCCGCGGTATTTTCGGGTGTCTCCGACGCGGCGCGATGGCGTCCCGTCCTTGTATTAATTCGTGGCGCGGCGTGACAACGCCATGTATTTCATGCCACATAAACCCGTGCGGGGCGACGACACCGCGCCACTTCCATATCGAACCAAAATAATCCAACAAGAATAATAAGGAGGTGGGTAGGCCGTGTTTGTGCGGTCCGACCCCCTCTCACGTTAATCGATAGCATTTGGTTAAAATTTCATGAAGAAATTCAGGGATGTAAACATGAACAAATTAATTTATTACAATCCCCTACCTCGGTTTCAAGAACGGTGCTCGTCAACAAGCTGTAGAAAATGAGTGTCGCGGAGGTCGAGGGTCATAGAAAACGAACGTCGATTCCATTGTCGTCGAGGTGCGTCCGAAGAGGAAACATCGTTGGAGAAGTTCTCCGCGTTCTTCGGCGGAGATGTTTTTCGTTGAAGAACGGTGTTCTTTGTCGGAGTCTGAGGTGTTCTTCACGTTCTTCGTCGAAGATTTTATTCGTTGGAGATGAATAAGATCTTCACGCTTCCCAAATCCTCTCAACGTGGCATAAACTCTAACATTAATAAAATAAGCCCAAGTCTTAATTTATTAACACAACTTAACCTTTTCAATTTCAAGAGTTTGAAATTCAATTAACCACACTAACTCACCTCATTAAATTAAACAAGTTATCTTAATTTATGGTGAGTTGAGAGGAGTTGAAGAATATGAAGGGGTGGGGTTCGTGTGTGCCCCACCACCCTCATAACCTCTCAAGGGAGGTTGGGTAGTTTCCCAACTTCCACCCATAGCCTTAAAACACAAAAAGGAAAAATAAAAATTGTAGAATAAAACTAAATTAACTTCCACAATTTTTATCATCCACACACGTGATAACGCAACTCCAGAACAGGAGTTCCTAAGCAATTACCGGCGCTACGGTTCCATCGGTGCCCTCGGAATTCGATTCCGGGCACTGGTTCAAATGTTAGAAATTCGTTCACTGAATGTACTCGAGCTAAACTTCGGATAGAAATTCTGGGCAATCTGGGCCTCGGAATCAAGTGTCGTCTGTAACCGAGTTCTTGTAAAATTCCAAAGAAAATTAAGAAACAAATTTCCATTGAATTTTACGGGTCTTTACAGATGGATCTATGAGGTTCTACATTGACTACAGGGAGATCAATGCTATAACAATAATAAAAAAGTATCCCCTACCTCGCATTGATTATTTATTCGACCAAATTCATGGAACTCAATACTTTTCAAAGATTTACCTTCGATCTGGATATCATCAGTTATGTGTAAAGAAGGAAGACATTCCAAAAAGCGCATTTTGAACCAGGTATGGGCATTACTAGTTTATAGTAATGCCTTTTGGGGTGACTAATGCACCCTTTGTTTTCATGTATCTAATGAATAGAGATTTCAAGGAATATCTTGATGACTTTGTAGTGGTATTTATTAATGATATATTGGTATACTCTAAAAGCTATGAAGATCATGAAAATCACTTTACCATTATTCTAAAGACTCTTAGAAGAAATGAATTATATGGAATGCTTAGTATGTGTGAATTCTAGCTTCAACAGATTTCTTTTCATGCCCATATTGTCTCTATGGATGTAATTTTTATTGATCCTTCTAAGACAAGAGCAATCCATGAATGGCCAGCTCTAATGAGTATAACCGAGGTACGCAGTTTTAATCGTTTAGCAGGTTATTATCCATGTTTCGTACATAATTTTTCTTGATTGACTAACCCATTAACAAAGTTCACACCTAAAGGGGTTAAATTTATCTGGAGAAAAGAGTGTGAAGAATGTTTTGAATAACTGAATAGTAGATTAGTCAATGCTCTTATCGTGACCCTGCCATTGGGGAATTATATGTTTGTTATTTATAGTGATGCTTTAAAGAAAGGACTTAGTTGTTTCCTTATGCAAAATGATAGGGATATTGCCTATGAATTATGACAACTAAAACTTCATGAGAAAAAATATCCTACTCATGATCTAGATTCAGCAACTGTAATCTATTCCTTGATGATGAGGAGACAATATCTCTATTGTGAAAAATGTGAGATATATACTGATCACAAGAGTTTGAAGTATATGTTATGGCAGAAATAACTCAACATGAGGCAAAGGAGATGGCTTAAACTACTCAATTATTATCATTGCACTATACACTACCACCTGGGGAAGGAAAATAAGGTGGCAGATGCTTTGAGAAGAATGTATCATGGAGTTTTGAACAAGATGAGAGTTGAAAGGGATCATATTTTCATGGATCTATTGATGTTAGATATGTGAATTTCCATGGAAGGTGAATCATCGATAATTTTTCAAATGGTTTCCAAACCATACATACTAAAAATGATAAAGAGTTCTCAGACCAATGATGAAATGTTTTAGAATAAGATTAAAGCTGTGAATGATCGGATATTGAGTGAAATTGTGTATGAAGATATAATTTTGAAATTTGGGAAAGTGACTTTTTGTTCCTGATGTAACTAATCTAAAAAGGGAATTGTTGGATGATTCTCATAGTTCCAATTTCTCTATACACCATGGTAGCACTATGATGTATAAGGATTTGAAGGAAAATTTTTTGTGGGACAACATGAAGAAGAAGATTGCTGATTTTGTGTCAATGTGTATAGTTTTTCAACATGTGAAATCTGGAAGGCAAGAGCCTGGAAGAGTTATGCAGCCTCTTATTATACCTAAGTGGAAATGGGATAATATTACAATGGAATTCTTCATGGGACTACCAAAGACTCCTTTAAGGATTGATGCAATATGAGTCATTGCTGATCATCGTACCAAGTCAGTACCTTGTGTTCCTATAAGAGGAGATCTATTACTTGAACATATAGAAAAAATATATATTAATGAAGTTGTGAGACTTCATGGAGTAACCCTATCGATTGTTTCTGATCGTGATCCCCATTTTACTTCATGATTCTGGAAAAGTCTTCATAAATCCCTAGATACTAAACATCATTTGAGTACTGCCTACCACTCTCAAATAGATGGACAATCAGAACGAACTATCCAAACCATATAAGAAATGTTGAGATCATGCTCATATGACTTTCGGGATATGTGGGATCAATATTTACCTTTGGTAGAAATATTCTATAACAATAGTTTCCATTCAAGTATTCAGATGGCACCATATGAAGCATTATATGAAAAGAGATGTCACACACCAACCTGTTGGGATGATGTTGGTGAATGAAAACATGTAGGCCCAGAACTTGTTGAGGAAACAACGGAAAATGTGAATTTAATACAAACCCACTTCGAATAAGCTCGAAGTAGGCAGGAGATTTATGCCGATAATAGAAGGAATGATTTGGAATTTCAGGTATGAGATCATGTTTTCATGATGGTATCTCCATGGAAGCTTGTTATACTTTTCGGTAAGATGGGTAAATTGATTCCCAGGTACATTGGACCTTTCGAATGTTAAGAACGAATTGGGGATGTATCTTACCCTTTGGAAATGCCGCCATGTCCCTCCAAAGTTCACAATGTGTTTCACATATCACTATATAGAAAATATATGCTTAAACCATCACATGTACTCACCTATGAGGAATTAGTACTGAAACCTGATCTGTCTTATTGTGAAGAGCCTGTCATGGTTCTAGATACAAGAGAACATGTGTTGAGAAATCGAACGACTCATCTGGTAAATGTTCTATGGAGATACCATATGAAGGAAGAAGCAACGTGGGAACCTGATGAACTTATGATGAAGAACAACCCGAGTCCTTTTATGCAATAATACTCTAGAAATTTCAAGGAAAAAAATTATTTGAAGGAGGGGAGAATGTAACACCATAAGCTTCTATGGTACAGTTTTCTTTGAATAATACAATAGTGTGTGTTGTACTTAACTTCGAGTTTTAACACACCAAAACTAATCAAACTAGCCCTTATGAATAGTAATACCCACTTTTTGAAATTTTATAAATTTTACCTTTCAAAATGGACTTCATTTTTTGAATCGGAATATCAAAATTAGCTTTGGGTAATTTTCGGTATTTTTCAGAAAACATTCAATTTTTGAAAAAATAGTGAAAGACACTGAGTTATAGTTTAAAACCAACTTTTTATTTAAATAATTATTTAGTTTATTTAAATTTATTTTAAGTCAAAATAGATACATAATACTTATATAAGTTCAATTTAATTCATTGGATTCAATTTATAATAATTTTAGATATATAAAAAGTTTCTAGAACTTTTCACCGTCATTTACCCACTTCCTTAGAGAATATGTGAATTCACATAAAACATAATTTTACCGCTTCTGTGAGTTGAGTTTCAAAAATCTGAGAGACACGGTTGATATTAGTATGTAAAATGTGGTTCAATAAGATGAAAATAAATTTTTGTGAATAGTTCCTTCTAACTTTTATTTACCACAATAATATGTAAATAGGGTAATTAAGGATAAAAATGATATTATTGTTTTCCATACACATGTCCGAATTCTATTTTATATGTTTAATTAGACCATAAAAAACCTTAGGAATAAAATATTATCCATTAGGTCCACTTGGATTAGATTATGACATTTTTTATTATTTTATTTAAAGAAGAGTTAAAAGTGTTATAATCAATGTTTAATAACTAAAACAGTTTTAATAAAGGGTTATACATAAGATAAATTTGATTGTAAATATTTATTAGAAATATAATAATATTTCCTACATAATGGTATTTATTTATTATTTTTAGGCATTAAATTATTTAATTTATTTATAAAAAAATGATGATGCAGTAATTACCTTATTATTTAAATATAAAAATAATTTATATTTTAAATACCCAAATAAAAGTAATTTGAGACTTTTAATGAATTCAACTAATTTTCTAGGTTAATATGAAATGTTAGGGTTGATTAAATTTTTTTTCTAATTAATAATGTTGTTATGAATTTAACAAAATGAAAATATCAGATAGTGTCCAAAATGACATAAAAGAGTTTTTAAAACAAAAATTATATTATTGATTGATATTATATTCCTAAGAATCTATGGTTCGACCAAATTACAAAGATAAGGATATATATATTTATAATGAACCACTCGGTGTTCCATGGCTTGTTATGTTATGTTTATAAAACATATAATATAAAAAAACAAAGAGACATTGTAAAAGTCTAAATATTTAACTAAGAGTTAAATTTAAATGATAAGGTTAATAAGGTTACCAAAACCAGTATAAAATCTATTGGTAGAAAGTATTTCGACCTATCCCCACCCTAGCTTCTAAATAAGTCACTTTTGATCCATTATAAACCGAATATGAATTTATTATAAAATAATGTTTTAATTTTTTCTCTAAGGTGCCCTTCACCCCTCTTATAAAAGGGAACTTCCCCTTCTCTCAAATTCATACCTTCAAAGCATTTTGTCTTAGCCAAACCCTTCCCAAATATCTGATCAACTTCTTTCACTTCATCCTAGAGACCTTTCTTTAGTCATAATGCCAACTTATGTATCCCCTTTGATCAAATCAAAAGGAAGAACCCAATAAGAGGTAAATATTCCATCACCTCTTTCATGTTCTTTTCTTCTTCCACATCTTCTTTCCTTGTTGTTTCCATTATAAAATAATTTTTCTGGTATATTCTATATACTATGATATTATTATAAATATGGTACAACCATATTCATTATTTTATGCATCCTTTGAATGACATGTCACCATACGTGCGTATGTATGGCTTACCCTATCCACGTTGTGGTGTAGTTGTTATTAAATACATTATTATTTGGATGGGTATAATAATGATGTATAATTAATGTAAATAAATAATATAACATGACAATTATTTTGTATATATGATATACCATCCAATTATATAATATTTTAATATCAAAAGAATGAAATTGTCGCTCGTGCGTATATACAGATTACCGTCTCCACGAACGCGATGAGATTCATTCCCCATCGTATACATTCAAGAATAATTGTTATTAGATGATTAAAAATAATGTTTAAAGACTTAATATCATTATTAATATGAATAAGATACATCCTATGCATAACAAACATTACATACGTAACAAGGAATATAAAAGAAAACGAATCAGTTAACACCTGAAACGACGATAATATTAAGATATTATTAACAAAGAAATGTAAAAATGTTCATATATGATATAATATTAATGTATATTATTCTAGAATAATTTAATAACAATCATTTAACCATTATACAGGCTGTTAACCTACCCTCGACCAAGGAAAATTACAAGGTAAGGATTAATCTCACAATCTCTTTATTATCTGAGGTTGTTTTTATATAAGTATCTACTGGGACATCTTTATCATCCACATCCATGATTCATAAAAATGTATTTCAAAACATTCTTACTATTTTATAAACTATTGTTTAAAGTCATTTATACCATTGTTTGTAATTTAAAATATTTTTATAATGGAATCTTTTCTTCATTTTCCAAAGAAGTTCCATTATAACATTTTCAACAAAGTTAAGCTAATAATGTATTTTTTTATCTTATATGGTGGGTGCGGCTATTTTTTCCCATTATCACATCATCGAAACTTACCTTAAAATCTTTTAAGAATATTTTCAAAATAAATGTTTTCTTTATAATTATGTGACTCTTAAAAGGATTCAAAATAGAAAGAGATATTTCTCTAAAAAAGGTTTTGATTTCATCTATGTCAACATCCTTTGATGGATTTTATGTTTATTGGAAGTTGATTTATTATGATACAAAACATCCATATTATATTGGAGGTTTTGTGATATGTTTGACTATGGATATTCTATTTTTATACCATTCATGGTTTCTGGTTAACTTAATGACATTTCGTATGCTTGTTTTAATACGAATGTTTATGTTATATTTCAACCTATTAATATGGGGAATGTATTGGACTTAGTAAGTAACGGGTGGAGCCCACTATAGATCCTAGATGATTCGGTAGGTATAATGAGGCATCTAGATGTGGAATTGGCCGAGTCATTTCCCAATTTGATATATAGTTTTGGCTGAGGCCTTAATAATTTTTAGACGTCTTGGCCGAGGCCTTGAAAAAATGTTTCAGAAAGTATGGCGTTATACGTTCCCTCATTATGAAAATAATATCGATGGTTCATGTGGTCATTAGACTAGTAGAGTACCCATGATTTTGTTTTATTATGGAATTATTTACTTAGATCATATTTCTACCAAAAATGTATTCATGTTTATTATTGGTAGAGGCATGTGGTTTCAATTATAAACCATGCTTAATATTTATGTTATCTTCCACTGTATTTCTTACCATTAATGAGAATTTGAGCTCACCACTTTCTTGTGTTTTATATTCCTAGTATATGAAGAATATAGTTATGAGTGACTAGCAGGCATAATCTTGGAGGCTTGGATGTTTCTACTGGAATAAATTCATGTTGTATTTTTTTCAGGTTGTAAAGATGAACATATTTATGAATCTTGTTTCCAATACTACTAAACTAATCATTATTTTGAGACTATATATTTTGGGATCATACCAATATTATTTAGTAATTCATCAAATCTGGTTAACTTGGGTCGGGGCGTTACACTCTATTAGAATGAGATTGTGAGATAAACCCGTAAAATGATCATAACTCTGAAGTAAGAATTAATAAATGAATAGATTATGTGTGTCCATAGTAAATTCCGATAATAAAAGTGTATATAAAATAAAATATTATCAAAATTAATTTTACATGTAATCTTATCATGACATAATCAATGATTTAGATTTGTATCCCAATGAGTGTAAATTGTGTTAATAAATCCCATACATTACACTTCCTTTTCATTTATTGGTTTTTACTCTCCTTTATAATGATTTTAATTATAATATTAACTTATAATAGAAACATATTAATCTTTATAATAGAATATATGATCCATTTAATACATTTTATCACCTTTTTAAATAATATTCCATTATTTTAATTGTTTAAGATGTTAATTTCCTTATATTTCAAGTATTTTTTAACTTTTTATTTTTTTTGTTTCCTATAATTTGTTCATGAATTAATAATCTCATAAAAATAATCCATGATTAAATATCATATATATTTGGTCTTTATGTATTTATATTAATCCATAAAAGTTTGTGATAAGAAATGAAATACATCATTCATGGAAAACATAGGTTGTACATACACATTAATGTTGTTTCTATTATATAGACATACTCATATAAATAAATATAAATTTTAAAAAACTATAAATATATATATTATCAAATAATTATCATAATGATGACATATCTATCACATATTTTATGTAAAACCATATTTAATACATAACGTGTAATGTGCGAACGAATCACATCTTTTCTTGAGTACACACGAGTGACGATATCGTATTCCTAGAAAATGGTAAATTTAGAGGTATGGGAGATATAATAATTAAATAATTAAAATAAAATCCAATATATCCTATATGACTTATATAAAATAAAAATCTATTATTATTCACAACCATGAAAGGATTTAATGAAGAAATGAATGACCTCAATTCACGAGACAATAGTCTACCATCTACATGAATAGTGATTTCATTACCCATTTGATGGAAGAGTTAGAAATAGTAGGTAATAACAATAACATGACTTCATATAATTATATTTAATTTAAATATTTTATTATTTAATTATGTTATAATAATGTTTTAAGGATGTGGACAAGGAAATAAAATAAAACCTTTTTTAGAATAACAATACCTATTTTTTGGCTATCCTTATATGGATTTCACTAAAAAAATTTAAAGAATAATTTAATCCAAAAATAATGCATGTATAATGAGGTTAGGGATGAAAAGGAGTCATTTTGGTAGGTTTTTGATGATCTTAATTTCATGATAGGTTTAAATAATGGGTAGAGTGAGTTCCCTTCAATAGTTGAGGTGGAGTGAAATTCGTGAAAATACCCATAGGTAATCACTATTGCGAGGTTTCCTTTAACTCACACATCCCAAACAAAGAATAATAATGAATTTTATGGTTTATTTTGTTAATAAAAATATCTTAAACACATTAAAAGTTCATTTTATAATATTTTTCCTTAAAATAATGTTTCCCTACATCTACCATTTTGGTATTTATTAAGGATTTTAATTTTCTATCACATGTAATCTAATTATTATGACTAAATTAGATCGATATTATTTATAATATTTATTAAAAATAATTAAATATATTATATATGATTTATTAAAAAACTATTGTGTTTTGGAAATTAAATTTAATAAAAGTACAATAACGCGTTAAATAACTTCTCTAATGGTAACTATGGTAAATGATTTTTATGTATTTAGAAGGCAATATGATCATTATAAAAGATAAATTGGTATATTAATGAACATATAATATTTTTAATTTTATTTTTAAATACATTATCATTGTAAATGAGTTTTTTAAATTTTAAATGATTTAATAAAATATGATTATCATAAATTAAAATTAATATCAATTTTGACAATATTAATTTCAATTGAATAAAAAAAAATCAATAAAAATGGATTTAAATTTTATTATTTTAAAATAAATGTATAATTAAATATTTATTGATTATTTTAATATAATATAATAATTAATTCAATTTAATTCACTTTTAATATTTTTCGTATCATTTATTTTAGTGAATGATAAATTAAATAATTATTGTGTTTGTATTTCTTAATATTATTATGTTTGTAATTCATATATGAAAATTAAATATAAATTATAATGATATAAAAATAATTTATATTTCTAAATGATACATATAACTAAACATATGATGCTTTTTTCATATGCCAAATTTATCATATTAATATTTAAAGGAATAAATGTATATCGTTTTTCATTTTAATTACATAACATATTATATAGGTTAAATTCATGGAAATGTTTCCCAATGACACATAATATGATTTCTTTATCTGATAAGTTTAGAAATATTGATATCCAATAGGTTTTTTATAAGTTGGTATGACATTATATACTTTATATTATAAGTTTATCCCATAAGTAAACTTATCCTACATTTATCATTGTATTAAATTTTTGTTATTTTTACTAATCAAATTTGTAAAAAATAATTGTCAATTATACATAATTATAAAATTTTCTAATTAAAAATATATAATTAATTTTTTAGTATTTATCTCACATAAATATCAAAATTTTATTTAAAATGTATTCCATCAAGTGTGATGGGAAAGTGAGTTTTTATAGTGAAATTGTTCAAAATATTAAAATTTCCATATATCTAAAATTATTATAAATTTTTATTTCAATGATATAAATTAAACAAAAGGATATAAAAAGTTATATAAATTTAATTTGAATTCAATTTAATATATAATTTTTCTATATCAATTCATTAAATGAGAAGGCAATTTTTTAGTTACAATTTTGTATTTTTCACTAGTCATCAAAAAGTAATCTTCTCATAGAAATAAAAAAATTTACCATAAGATAATTTTGGTATTATTAATTATAAAATTAATTACAATTGATTTTATAATTTTTTTAATAGTAAGACATAAATTATAATTTATGTGCACAAAATACAATTAATCAATTTTTCTGGAAAAAAATACTACTTTTCTAAAGAAGAAAAATTATCATTCAAGTGATAAGTTTTTATTTATAGTCCATATATAAAAACTAAATGTTTTTCACCTATAAATTTACATAATTTAGTTAATATAATTTATACCTTCCATTCTAAGGGTTAGGTGATAACTATCACATTAAATAATATTATTATTTTTATTTATTTGTTTGCTAAAACACAGTATTCTGTACAACACAAACTAACTCAGTATTTCATAAACAAAACAATAAAATCAGAGTTTCAATTTTTATAGTCTATTTATTCTTTTATAAATTTTAGGGTGTTTGAATAATTAATAATTAAATCGAAAATAAATTTCTAGCTACTATAAATCTTTTCATAAAACTGCCTCAGGTTTTTACATAAATCCTTCTTAGTAAGGTATTATGATCGAACCAGGACCTATAATATATGGGTTTTGACCTTAGTTATGTATTTAGTAAATAAATGGTAGATCTAAGAGGGAATTTTTTTGTTGATAATACAGGATATAGGGATTCATTTTATAAGTGAGTGAGAGGATATAGAAACCTAGGATTAACAGACTTTTATATTGTGTCATTTTAGATTAATATTCATCACATTATAAAAGTACAAGACAAAGGACCGTAATATTTTAGTTTCATGGGAATCAAGCCTACACAATATTTTTACATTGTGAAAGATCCTCATTTTAAAAAAAAATGATAATCTCATTTAGTAATCATACTTAAATCCATTCTTTATAACCTAGGAAAAGGAATCATAATTAATGGTGACATCAAATGGTCAGTACGGGTAAAAAAGTAGGATATCTAACCGTAACATTAAAAAAAGAGTAAAATAACATCATAATAACATTTTATGATCATACCCAACATATCGAAAATCATATAAATGAGTCATTTCATAAATATTGGTAGTTCCTATAACACGAATAGTAATTGAATCAAGATATTATTCCATGAAATCATAATTTATGACTAAGATGTGGAATTAAGACATACACATAAACATAAAAAATATTATGTCATTTCTACCTACAACAACCTTCAAAACTTGTTTGGATTGGGAAAAAGACATGTGTACCTATTTAAGGATTGGTATTTCTTCCTGTGTACCATCTTGTTCTGGTCTAGGGATACCCTCCCTTGAACGCTCTTATTATAGGCATGGGATTACCTCCCACGTACCCCCATGTGAAAGTCTTGGAATTCACTCTCATTTACCCTCTAGTTATAGTATTGGGATTAAATCTCATATACCCTATTGTTAAAAGTGTATAATACCGTTTGGTTTAACTTATTGTTATTGGCTTGGGATTCCCTCCCCTATACCCTCTTATTATGGGATTGGGATGCCCTCCCGTATACACCTTCTTATAAGCATGGGATGTTATCCCGTGTACCCTCATGTTACGGGCTTCAGATTCTATCCCATGTACCGTCTTGGTTACAGGATTAGGATTTCCACCCATTTATACTTTTACCTAATTGAACTACTTCCATTACACAATAAATTTCAAAGATATAAAAGTCATATACATTATATAATGAAATTATACATGTATATTCCACAAGATAATAAAACATTAACCATTTCATAAACCATAAAAATAGATATTCTTCATAAACATCTCATCATAACCCATAAAATGATATTTTTATCACACACATCTCATCATATTATGACTTATGGAAAAGATATATATTTCATAATTGTTTCAACAAATAATAACCCAAGAAATGAATTAGATTTCATTCCTTTTTAATCATGGTATTGCTCATGGAAGAGAAACATGGTTCATAAAAATCACTCCATACTAACATAAACCATTAAATTAAATGATAATAATGGTTTATTTAGATAATATCTTAATAATGTATTACACTATATAATGGTTTTCATCTTAGATAGAGGAGAATATTTAATGATCAATAATCCATTTTTTAATGAAAAGAACATTTCATTAAAAATCAATTTTTAAGAGATATGAAAATTTAAAATCTCTTTACAAAAAAAAATATAAATCATATGAATAGAACATTAAAAATCATTTAAAATTTTTCTTGAGGAAAACAAATTCCACTTTGATAAATTCTTTCTAAATCATATAAAATTTTGAAAAAAAAATTAATTTAAAAATAAATTTAAAACATATAAAGGATTCATTGAGACCCATCTATAACATTATTTTAAAATATAATACATTTTAAAAATGGTTCTCCTTTATGATGAGATTAACTTATAATTAAAAAAATTAAACTTTTTTTGGAAACATCTTTTCGAAAGAACACATACTTTTGACTGAAGAGATAAATAAATAAAGATTATCCTAAATAAATTTTCTTAATAGTATTAAGTTCAAAAATGAGGAACAATTGTACCATTACATGATGATATTATGGGAAAATGTAGTATAATAAGATTAACTATAATTAATTAGAGAGAAATTATGATATTTCATCATTGGAGACTTGACTATAAACAATTCTGATAAATAGTCATATTTTAACAGAACATTATTACCAATTTTTTGGCCTTGAATCTTATCCCCTATGAAATATTATCATTAAATGAAGCATGCAATATCAATAAAATGTTGATATTCATGATATAACAAGGAAAAGGGTGAAGTGTATACATCTTGTAATATAATATAGGGGCACATTATAAGAAGTGTCTCATGATGGAAAAATGAGAAAACATCCCTTATTGATTTCATAACATTTTAATTATAAACACAAAGAAAGTATATAATAAAATGGATATTAAAATAATAATAATAATCTCATTAATATTCATAAAATATATCTATCGGTATAATACACACCATAAACAAGAAAGAGGTTGTGATTAGGGCATGTGTCTCATGGAAAATTAAAGTGTGACGGGAATCTCTTACAACATGTGTAACTTTTAGTCATTAGATTCAGGAAATAATGACATCAATTAAAACACTTAACCATCATTAAATAATTTATATTCATTATATAACATTTCAAATGTTTTTTATACAACAAACAACACAAATAATTGGTGAATATATCATATATATCAAAATAAATTGATAGTTGAGAAACACATTATCATTAGTATAGAGATTGGTTATATGAATTTAAACATATTGTATAATAATTAAATGCCTAACATAAATCTAAAAAAATTATATATATATATTTGTTTTATTATGAAATTATATTATGCATTTATTAACAATTCCATGTTAAATATTGGTTTGGGTTAATATTTTCTTTGTTTTTTGTATAGGTTTAAACTTATCATTCTTAATTCTCTTACTTGGATCATGATTTAAACATTTACATAATGTGAATAATAGTATAAATACAATATATATTTAGTATATATGTATTTATAATTATATATAAATTATATAAATAAGAAATTAAATACAGTGTTCTTGGATACAGTAGGCCATATATAAACCTGAACATTGATTCTATTTTATTATTGTATATTGAAACAAATATAAGTGAATGATATATATATATATATATATTATTTTGATTATAATTATATATATATATATATCACGTATGTTTATTAATCATTTTGTTAGTACATTCCATGTATAGAGTGAACAAATCACATTGCTTTGACGAGGAAGTTGTCTACACGTACAAAAAAATGTTTTTGTGTTCCCACAAACTGAAAGAATAAGTTTATGTGTTATATAACAATTAAAAAATAATATTTCAATCAAAAATATAATATATATAATTTTAAAAAAATATTTCAATCATTATTCTAAACCATGAGAGGTGTTAATGGGAGAACGATCGACATCAATTTGTTAGGTGGTAGTCTTCCATACACACGAATGGTGGTTATGTATGACATATGATATAAGTGTGTGAATGTTTAGGTCGTAACCGTAAGATAGAATAATATAATTATATTTATGCTACTTTGGTTCATATATTTTCAATATATAATAATAATTTAATCAGTGGAAAAATAAATAGAACAAAGGTCCTTGTTGAATGATGTTACCGCTTTTTCGGTTAAATCCTTTTGGTATTCACCAAAGGACCACCATGCTCTACATTATTTCAATTTTTTTTCAAATATAATGATAGTAAGTATTTTATGTGCTCATATGGGTTGGTATTTTTTTTATAAAAATGGATTTATAGGAGTGAATATGTGAGTGGTGAGTTCCTTTTTATAGTAGAGCTTGAGTGGATTTCCATTAAATATAAAAAGGAAAACACTATTAGGAAAAATTACATTCATAATGTTCCTAAAATAAAGGATAAAATTCTACATATGGTAGTATATTGACTATATATTTTTATACAAGGGACTTTGTACTTTTTTCTAGATTATTAGACCCCTTATGTTAATGATTAGTCAATAACGAAATTCTTTTTTACCTTATTCATTGTAATAAATTATACTTACTTTCAGAAATATTTGTTGAAAAAAACAATGTTTACAATAAATTAAATTATAAATAATTTTTATTCCTAAAATGGGAACTACATTTTATAATTATAAACATATAAGTGGAGGATTTTAATTTAAAATTAATCTCATAGGCGGGGAGACACACGGGTGTTTAGTGTGAAAATGATCAAAAGTATGAAATTTTTTCTAATCATATTTCAAAGTTAAATTGATTCAAATGAAATATATTGAATTAATATCTATATAATTATTCTAAATATAATTTAAATAAATATATTATTCATCAATATAAATAAATTATATGAAATTTCTATTTTCAATAAAAAATATATTTTTTTCACTGTTCAACAAAAAATAAAACCACTATACAAATTCACAGAAGGTAAATATTGATTCTCCTATTTAAAAAATTATTTAATGTTTTTTGAAATAAAATGTTTAAATGTTTTTGAAATTAGTTTTATAACAAGTATCCTATTAAAAGGCATCAAAACCACCTTATTGAAAAATAGATCTTTTTACACATAAAATTCTATTTTTTCTAATTTTATGCAAATAATAATTATTGGATGAATATCAATAACATTTGGATGAGTTGATAATATATAAATAATTTTAGTTTCTATCAATAAAAGTGCTTTATTTAATTTATTATGATAAATAACAATTGTTGTAAAAATAGCATCTTACTACAAATACATCATTTATATTCAATTGGTTTTTATTTTCATTTATAAATAAATGATATGAAGGATTTAATTTTAAGAATATTTATAACCATAATTTCATTATTTAATTAACCACATTAATACCCTCCACTCTAATGTATTTTTTATTACTATAATATCATTTTTATAATAATATTATATTGTAGTTTGGTAAAACACAGTCTTGTGTGTAATACATGATATCGAAGGAACTCATCATTGACTGTAAAAAAAAATCCAAACCTAGTGTTGAACATTACAAAACAAAACTATTTGTTATGTGTATTTAAATAATATCTTTCTTGGAATAAATATGTCATAAATAGGTGTAGAATGCAATGAAATCCATCAAAGAAATTTAATTTATTTATAAAAAAATAACTCATAAAAAATAGGGGTGTCACATTATACCACCCCTAAAATGAATTTATCAGTGAAAATAAGTCTATTTAATAAATGGGTTAGTAAAAGAAAGTTCCTTTCATAGAATACAAGTATTATAAAATAAATACTAACATATCTTTTAAAAAGGGGATGTTAGAAACATAATGGTTAAGTAGATTAACTTGTAACTGGGTCTTCACATAAGAAAATATAGGTGGAACAAAAAATGGACAATGAAAAAAATATAACTATCATGGTTGGATATATTGTGATAGATAACATGGTTAGGACAATGTTAATGATAACCAATACATAAATCAAAGATTCTTTAAAAAGGTTACTAAATTCATAAAACATTATGACAATAGGGAAAAACTTATTTCAGGACCCTTTTCTAGTGGTAAATAACTTTCTTACGGAGATATAAATATACAATTTAATTAACTTTCATAAGAATAATATCACACTTTAGTTTTTCCTTTTTCAATTTCCACAATATATCTTATTCTATGAAATGAAGGTTAATTCTTAATTCCTAATGTATTAAAAAATCATGGCGCATAATGATATGTAATCCCATATATATTTAGTTATAGTGATATCAAAATGGCTAGAAAAAGTTATCCAATAAGTATAAATCCTCATATGGAATGATAATATTTTAATCTCTAAAACATAATCTGAATTTATACATAGACATTCTATAAATATATAACCTTGTAACCATTGTAAATTTCTAAAATCAAAAACATTAGGAGGATGGTTAATAAATTTTTCCATTTCAGCATAGCATTGATCCCCTATATATCCTCATGTATTTGTTGGTTTTCACATACCAAACATGTAAATTACTTTATAATATGTTATCTTAAGACATTGTAATAATCTGATTTACAATAAAACATTATTGAAACATGCATGATTTCTTATTTAAAATATTATGGGAAATATTTAAGAAATCCATAAAAGGTTGTAAATGTCATTCCTTATAACATAGAAGTCATTATAGATAAATAAAAAATACATTCCATGGTAATCAGTACATTCTAATTTAATTTAACTATATTACCCATCTCTTAATCAAATCTAAGCACAATTTTCCCTACATCAGGAACACATTAAGGGACAACAACTCTTAAATAATTATCATGATTCCATTAAATCACTTATATATGTTATTAGAACCATTCAATATATCATTTTAATCCATTAATGATAAAATATACTTTATGAATCATATAAAATAATTCTTCAATTCCAATAAATATAAACTTCAGTCCCTTAAAACTATTCTTACACCATTAATTACACGTCATCATCAAATTCCTTAATAACTCATTTCTGTAATATAAAATATGAATCTTTTTATAAGATTCATCAACCGGAATTTTATCATGATTCATACATGTAATCTAAAAAAATATATAATAATAAACCATACCATTCATTGGTCATTCACAGTATCCTTGCTTCCAGTAACATAACCATTTAATGTGACACCTTCATGATTCTCTTCATGATATTTTAATTTTGGAAATTTATTGTCATAATTCCCAAAAAACCCATATCTGAAACATTCCATGTAATGAAATTTCCTTCTTGTGAATCCTATTTTATCTGAACTAAAAATCATATTATACAAAACACTTATTATATATGAAACCCACATAGTCAAGAAAAATTACTTTATGGATGTCTAAATCATTACACCTGCTTTTAAACATATGAACACATAGGCTTATCCTTTGATACATCCAAAGAAATATCCAATGAAATATCATAAGGGTTCTACCAAAAGTGTTATCATCTTAGTTTACAAAGGATAAATAAACATTTCCTTTTTCACCAACTATAGTGGTCCATTATAAATATACATGGATATTACATCAATTAGATGAATATTCATCACATTATAAAAGTACTTTCCAAATGAAAATTATAGTTTACAGTCCTTGGAAAAATGGAAAAACAATTATCTAACTTAGTTATAGATCTTCAATGTTTCCCATAATTATAATCCAATTTAGTAATCCTACATAAAACCATTCTTAATAACCTAGGGATATGAATCATTTGAAAGACTGAGCTAAGATGCTCAGTAATGGAAAAAAAAATAAGATACAAAATCATAACATCAACTTAAGGGAATGACAACATGGGAATAACATTTGAAGATCATACAAAAAATATTAAAGATCATATAAATTAGTTATGTAAAAATTATTGTTAGTTCATAATACATTAATCATAAGGTAATTAAAATAATAATCCATGACATCATAAAATAAGAATAAAAAGGGAAATTTTGTCTTACATATATGCAGGGAAAATATTATGTTCCTTATACCTGATGACACCTTCACAACTTCTTATTATTGGGATAATCACCCATGTAACTACAAAAATATTTATATTTTTATCATTTAACCTATTGGTTCGTGCTTGGAATTCCCCCAATATACCCTAATGTTATGGGATTTGGATTTTTCTAGTGTATCGACTTGTTATGGGATTGGGATGCCCTCTCATATAACCTCTTTTCCTGAGAATATGATGCACTCCCACATTCCCTATTGTTACAATATTGGGACACCCACTTATATACCCTATTTTTAGGTTCTTGGGATTTCATTTGATATAACCTGTTGTTACAGGATTGGGATTCCTTCTTGTATAACCTCTTCTTACAGGCTTGGGATTCTCTCCTATGTACCATCTTTTTACGAGGATATGATGCTCCCCCATATTCCCTCTTGTAATGGGATTTGGATGCCCACATGTTTACCCTTTGATATGACTTATCATTAATCATAACCCAATGCATCTGTGGGAAATATAGGTCCCACCAATCACATAATAAAATCATACATGATTGTTCATCTAGGTAATAAAATAGTCATCATATCATGAAGTATAAAATTATATTTGATTCATAAAAATAAAATAATAACCCATGAAATAGAATGCGTATCATAAACATATAATCATATAATAACTTGTGGAAAATTTCATGTTCCATAATAATTTCATCAAATCATGTCCCAGGAATAGATGTAGGTTTCATAAGCATTTTTTCAGGGTATAAACCACATAAGAGAAACGAGGGTCATGAAAATAATTATGTAAAAAAATTCTCTTCAATAAATGGATAAGAATGGATTACATAGATTATATCCCTATTATAAGATAATATTTTTAAAATGATGTCACCATGGATGTATTAGGATCTTAAAAGATCACTCGAGCATTCCTTATGCAAATTAACCATTAAATGAAAATTACATTTTATGACATGAAAAATATTCAAACTCCTTTTCATTTAAACCCAATTTGAAAAAATATAAAGTACGATTTAAAAAATAATTTAAAACATTTATCTAGGAAAATATACTTCCCTCTTGGAAATGTGTTTTTTAAATTATAAAACATTTTGGAAGCAATTTTCAATAAAAATAATATTGAAAACATATAAAAGATAATATGGAAACCAATTTAAACACATTTTTAACAAAAAAACATTTGATCAAAACAGTTATATTTAAATGAGCTTCAAATATCATTCTAAATATATTTATGATATATTTATAAAACCTTTTTTTGGAAGAACACATATTTATGGCCAAAGAATTGAATAAATCCATTTCATCTTAGAAAATTTTATTATTTTTATTTAGTAAAAAATAATATAGAAATGGTATAATTCAATAAAGATATCATTAATAACTAAATAATTGTAATATTCATGCGAATTTGTGAGTGGTAGATCGTGATATTTCAACATTGGGGTCTTTGTCATAAAAATTCTGGATAAACAATGATATGAAAACATAAAACTCATCCCAGTATGGTAACCTAGAATCCTAATACCCATTATAAAATAATATTACATAAAGCATAAAATACCATGAAATTTAGGATATTCATGATATAACATGGTGAATGGTATTTTTTACATCTTTTAAAATAATATAGGTTTATTAATTGTATAACAACTGTCTCAATGGAGGTAAATTGTGACTAGATTCCCTTATCAATTTGGTAACGTGTCAATTGTAAATCCAATGAAATAGTGATCCTAAAATGTATATGTAAAAAATAATTTTAATTATAATAATAATAATATAAATATATGGGTAGTATACACACTGCAAGTAGGAAGAATGTGGTGATCATGGCTTGTGCCTAACGGAAAATAAAAGCTGGATTGAAATCACTTACAACATTAGTAACATTTGAATTATTAGATTCAAGAAAGAAAAAAATAAATTTAAAATTTTAATATAATTAAATAAATTTAATTCAACATAAAAACTCCATTGGGAACTATATAAACCACAAATCATGATAAGTTTTTAATATAGCTTATAATTCAGAGAAATAAAAGTTAGGCAAGAAAGCCATTACCAGGAGTGATTCATTTCAGCATACACATTGAATAATAATTTTTAATTAATATTAGGTTATTAAAATACTAAAAAATAAACATATTATTATATTTCATTCCATATAATTTTTACTATTACTTTATATTACCTGTTTATAAAAAATTCCATGTTAAATTTTTCTTTATGGTTAATATTAACAATTTTTTTGTATATGTTATGACGTGGTATTCTTGATCCTATTAAATATATAAATTTTTACTTATTTATAGAATGTGAAACATGATAGGAATATCATATATATTTAGTATTTTTATTTAAATTAGACTGTAATATATGGAAATATGAAATGAAATACACTGTTGATGGAGACGGTAGGCCGTACATACGCTAGAACTCAGTTACAATTTTTTCTCATATTTTGAATGAAAGTGAAGTAAAAGATATATATATATACTTACATATTGTCATTATAATTGAATTATTATTTCTAATATATAAAATATTTTTATTTAAACAATCTTTAATTCATTTTAGTAATGTGCGAACAAATCAAATTGACTTGAGGATGTGGTAGTCCACACATCGGCAAACAAAGTTAACGTATTCGAAAAAAATGATATGAAACAAGTTAAATGTTATATAACAATTACATTAGAATTAATTAATAATAAATATCATATATATATTATAAAAATAGCAATCAAATAGTTATTCCCAACCCTGAGAGGTGGAAATGTAAGAATGAATGACATCGGTTCGTCAGGTGGTTTTCTGTCGTACACACGAATGATGATTGGAAATAAAAATTGATGGAAGTTTGGGAATGTGTTGTTCATAAAAATAAAAATTGATAATATTTATATATTGAGTATAATTAATTTATTATATAATCTTGATATAATATTAATCATATTGGTGAAAATTTTAATAAAATAAAATTCCTTATTGTAGAACTCTACATATTCTTTGGGTAACTCCATTATGTTTTCACAAAACGAGCACCTTGGTTTGATTTATTCCCAAATTTATGATTATAGGATGATATAAAATGTTTTTTTAGATTATTTGGGATGGTTTTGGTGTAGAAAAAGGTCTTTATTGTTGTTAATATGTTAAGGGATGATTTCCCTTTTATAGTGGAGGATGAGTGACATTCAATTAAATATAAAAATGTAAACAATTTTTAGAGTTCTTACTAACATCATGTGCCTCAAATAAGAAATAAAATTATAAAAAAGTAAAATTAAGGTCTAAATATTCCTATAAAATTAATTTTTTACCGATATATATGTCACATGGTCCCATAAGAAAATGTTTTTCCATTAATTAAACTTATTTTTACCTTCATTGTTGTAATTAATTTTAATTAACATAATGAAATTTTTTGAAAAAAAACTATTTATAAAAAATAAGAATTACAAATTATTTTTAGTCCAACAATGAAATCCATATATCAAAAATATAAAACCATATCTGGTAGAAATTATTTTAAAACTAATTCCATAGATGGGATGATATGACAGGTTTTTAAAGTGAAAATTTACCAATGTTTAAAATGTGCTCATATATAATTTAAATGTAAAAATTATTTTAATGACATAAATAGGATTAATATATGAATAATTTTTCAGAATATAAATTAATACAAGATAAAAATATAATTTAACAATGTAAAATTTTTTAAGGGATGTTAGTTTTAAATAAAAATTCATTATTTTTCACTATTTATTAGAAAATAGAACTTCCCAAAAAAATAACCAAAATTAAATGTTGATAGTATTATTTAAAAAATTATGTTAAATTTTTAAATTAAAAATTATAAATGATTAAAAACTTGTGATAAAACAAATCGTCCATTAAAAGGGTGAAAATTTACTTTTTTGAAAAATATATCTTTACTAACTAAAAATGTATTTTTTTCATATTATATGCCTATAAAACACATTGGATGTATTTTTAAAAACATTGTATGAATTTATAATATATATATTAAATTACTATATCGCACTAGTAGTTATTAATTTATTCTATTATGAAAAAGATGTCGATGTGGGCATAAAATAGTTTTTTCATAAAAAAATATTTTATATTCAACTGATTTTATTTTCATTACTATGTAATTGATACTAAAGAATTAATTTTGAAAATATTTCGCACTATAGTTTAATAATTTAATTAATTCATTTAATACCCTCCATTTCAATACCGAGGTGATTACTACTACATTATTTTAATAATATTATTATATTATAGTTTTTTGAAGCTTGATCCCCCGTATAACATAAGCTATAAAATGAAGTTAAAATTATCTGTATCAGAAGTAAAACATAGTGTTGAATGTTATGAAAGATAATATTTCTATTGCATTTAGGGAATTAATGACATGGTTTTGTGTGTAAATCACACGTAACATGTTCTATCTTTTAATTAAAGCCATCAATGAAATTTAAATTACTGTAAAATAATTACTTATAAATGCTTGGGCTGTTAGAGAGGACACACATAAAATTATTCAAAATATTAAATTATATTAAATTATTAATCTATAAAAATAGAAAAAATGTACATTATTCATATAATATATAAGACAAGGAATAAAAATTAAAATCCAATTGGATTTATACAATTTTTAGAATATTTTAACACTTATCATTTCAGTTTTAACAATTTTAATTCGTTTCAAATCATACTATGGTTACTAATTTTTTACCATTATTACTATTCATATTGGCCAAAATGAAATGATGGCGAATTAAAAAAATGAAAATAATTATTCTAAATTAGGAGGCAATTTTATCAAATTAAATTACTATATTTTAGATAAAATACATTTAATTTTAACAGAAAAACATGATACAAATTAATTTTCAAGAAAATAAATTTTGTTGTGTAATAATTTTTTACCAAAGTAATGTGTAATCATAATTAAAATGACATTTATTGTATTATATTTAATAAAAATTAATAAATTAAATTTAAAAATAAATACAAAACTGAATGGAATATTGTAATTAAATTAATGAAAATGTTTTTTTCTTAAAAATTTGTTTTTTCTACTATTAACCCAATAAATAAAAATTTACATAAAAAACTAAATAATGACTATAAGAAAATATTTAAATTTTTATAAAACAAATTAAGATTATATTTTTTAAAAATATAATGATTATAAAATAATACTTTATTAAAACTTTATAACACATACCAAAAATTTTATGAAGAATAATATTATTTATGTTTTGATTCAAAAATTATTTAATATTATTTTAAACAATATAACTACATAAAAACGAATTTATGAATTCTATTATGGAATGAAATTGATTTTCTACTTTCATTTCATTGATTTTTAGGAATATTCCAAGTGAATTCATCTTATGGGCCTCACCAGTAGAAAAGCCACACTAATGCCCCATCATAACCTCACAGTCCCTTCTTGTCCTAGTGGAATTGTCACTATAAACCATAAATGTTGAGGAAAAATACCATCAATTACCATATGTCTTGGATAATGAAATAAATAATAATAATTAAAGAAGATTTTGATCTCCCCCTATTATAACATCCAGGAAAATGAATAATTTTATTGGGGGATTAAAATTAAAAATTCTAAAAGAACATTTAGTTCATAGACTCAATTAAATATGAATATATATCCACTATGGCACGGACCAAATGGCTCCTAGTGAGATGTCTTTCCCAGAAATCCATCATGGAATTGACTATCTAGATAATTCACATAAAAACATCTTTATGTATGAATAAAAAAACTAAAATAAACTACCCAAGGAAACAGTTGGGTATAACATTAACTTTAATGGAATAATTCCCTTCAAATTTCTAGGATCCTTGGAATAATCCTCATCTTCATGGGACAACACATCTTTTCCACAATACCATTTATTGTGAAACTCTTGGGGTCATTAAATAATTCCATATATCCATAATTTATTGTGACACTCATGTCCCAAGAAATTATGGTGCACAATCCTTCATCTGCATTTCCATCCAGATTATCTAGTAAATTCATTGATGCATCCTAATCTTGCATTAAATCGAATATAAATAAATCCGTACAAATAATCATGAAACAACCCTAACATGTCATAACATTGTGTATTATATTGAACACACATCAAACCATTTTAATATTAGGGTGACTGTTATGCATCACATGGTTTACCCTTAAATATAAATTGGTGAGAATATATATTTCTAGTTTCCCCTAAAGAATATAATTAAAACTCCATGAAATTTTAATAAATTATATTTCAATAATAATATCATTCAACTATATGATATATTATGTATCTATATATCTAATTCCTTATAAATTTTAAATTATCAGAATCTAATTAACACATTACATACGAGTTCGAGGGCCCTTATATATTGGTATTACAACATTTCATAATTATCTCAAAAAAATTTAATTTTATAGCCTTTACACATATTACATATACTCCTACGAATATAATTAATCACAGTATCTTTGAAAACATTTTCAATATCCTTTAAAATGATTATGAACAATTTATTATATATGGAAGCTATGATACATTCCTTTCGTATCTAATATATTACCCTCATGTGAAATATATATATATATATATATTATGACAATTCGCATATTAAATTTATATAGAAGATAATTCCAACATGTATGATTATTCGCCTAAAAATTATTTCATTTTTATGTCATTTATTTTGATTCATATGTTATTTCTTTATAGGTATTCCTCAGGACAAATAATTTATTTTACTTGATATATTTATTAGATAAAAAATTTATCTCAAAGAATGCATCAAATTAATGCTTTTATATAATAAATTACATATCTTGTCACAAACCATTACTGTGGGTCCCGTGCTACGACTCCCAAATCCTAACTCCATTTGGCCTGTGGTTATAGTCTAGCAACGAGTAGGCAAATCACTAACATGGGAGGACTTATTCTGAGTACATGTACAAATACATATCCAAGTCTTTAAAATCGTAAAATTTTAAAACAACTAAACAACCATGCATGCATAGATCTACAACCCAACATTCTAGTATTCTATAAAGTAATGGAAAGTAAACAAGGCCAAATACAAGTCCACAAATGTGATTTTGAAAACACATATCTGACCTGATAGTAAAGGTATTGTTGTATGAATACTCTAGGAACAAACCCCTATTTTTCCAATCTCACTCTGAACCATCTAGTACTATACCATCATGGAATCTTTCAAAAGGTATGTCATCTTGAAAAATCATGTATGAAATTACTTTTATGGGGTGAGTATTAAAAATCCATGTAGGACACCCCAAAGGCAAAAATCATACAACAAAGAAACAGAATCATCAAGGATAATACACTCTTGTGTTTTATGGTACTTATCATGTCCATCTGAGAGGTTCCTCTCATCAGGTATCATCCTTAAAAATAACACAGTGTCATTTGGAAGAGATATGAGACATAGATAAGGATCAATCCCAAGGACATAGGGTGATACCGAAAACTCTAATTGGATTATCTAACTATGTTGATGATCGATGCCCGCATGCTATTAGTCACAAAGATACCAATAAATCTACCTGGGGCATGAAAATGAATCGAGGATCTCACTATAATCCTCATCTAGGGAATCCACCTACTATATAAAAGAATTCCAAAAAAACAGATCATTGTCCTAGGATTAGGAGTTGATTCTATTAACGCTCATGGAAAGGATAATGGGAACCCACCCTAACTATACTTGTCCATGATATTTACGAAAATGTTTTCAAAGTTGGTTATAAATGAGTAAACTATTTATAGTATGGATGACTTTCCATGTAATCTTAGATTAGATTCCCTATGGATTGATATGTTTCAAAAATATAATTCTTCCTTCTGTGAACTCTTATGAGACAAAACCATTAAATTTGGATTCGATCACACCAGAAAATGTAGATCTACTTCATCCAAAACACTCCACAAAATTTTAGTGAATTGTATCCTTTTAACTCATTCCTAAAATAGATTCCATTAATACTGATCGTCATCTACTGATCTCTCTCAAAATTCTCGGATTCCAATCCTATGTGATATACTCGCTACTACAACCTTCACACCTCTATTGTGCCATATCCAGTTTTGATATATAATCAAGGATTGTTTCACCATAAAACTAGTGTACAATGAGTAATTATTAGGTATTTTTTGATCCCCTCTCCAAATTTATAATGATTGAGGTGAATGAATAAATAGGGAAATAAAATCACATTAATGGTCAAGAGTAATAGTCCTCCATTAACGTGTGTGTTGAAATAATTTCATTGATGTTATAATTCAAATAAAATAATGATGTATGAAAATAATTTATACAATTGAAACCATATAGAATAAACCCATCCCCCATACCAATCAAACAATGGGTCAATCTTTTCTTTGATTGAAATTCATTCATTATAAATATCTAGAATAGGGAAGAGTAAAAAAAATCACCTTCCCTATGTCAATTAAAGTCAATCACTGGAGATAAACAATCTTGTGTCACACTCAATGGAATGTTCCTTCAATTATGGTGTAGGTCGATCATCAATCCACTTTCTTGTTGTCATTCTACAAAGAGATTTCCTCCATCATCTCCAATTTCCCTCCAATGATTTGCATCGTTATGTGGATAACCATTAAAAATATCCATAAGCTTGTATTTATGGAAGAAAAAAGGTAGTTGAATCAATGTATAAATAAAGATGTTTACGTTATTTATTTTATTGATTTTACACCCACGTTGAATTTTATGAAAATGTCTCATTTCAACTAATGTTAGGGTGTGCCTATGGTAAAACCTACATTATTAACTCAATAGATCCCTCAAATTTCTTATCCAACATCCATTTATATTTATATCCACTTTTTTAAGATACTATTGTGAAAATACTATTTGATATATTAAATATATTTTAGAAATTTATTTCGAGAAAACTAGGCCTTGGAATCAGATGTCGCCTCAACACCTTGTCTCAAAAATAATTTATGCAATATCCATAAATAATACATGGAATATTTGTTTCATTATATTCTCACCACCATTGTGTTTACATCTATGAAATGCCAAAACAAGGGCCACATAAAGGGATTTGGGTATTGAACATGAGTCTAATCCTCCTTCTCCCATGCTGTCTTTTTAAGATTCCCATACTTCCATCAAACACACACAAAAATGATCGATCGCCCACAAAGGATCCTCAAATACCGATCCTTGACCACTACCAGGCTCTCATCAAGGGCTTCTCCATCATCGTTGTCTAGTTAATCCCAATTGACAAAATGTTATGGATCATTCATGTGGCTCCTCAGATACAACATGTGAAATACATCATGCACCAGTCTATCTACTGAGGTAGATCTAAGAGATACATATACCTTCCAACTCTATACATTGTCTAGAAAGAGCCAAAGAATAATAGAGACAAATTACCTTCCTGAAAAAAAATTCACAATAAACATCATGGTGAAACCTATAACAACACCTAATCTCTTTACTCAAAGTCCAAATTCCCTATCATCTTTCAGCACAAAACATTTGATGAATCTTTGTAGTCTTCATCTCCACCTGAAGGATATCCACATTATCGGTAGTTACTCGCTCCAACATTGGCCCCATGAGTGTAATGTATCCTAGATCACTAAAGTAATGTGGTGTCCTTTAGGGTCACCCATAAAAAGCCAAAAAATTTCCATACTGATGGTGGAATGGTAGTTTTTTTGTACGAAAACTCCACCGGTGGTTAGTTTTCATCTTATCTACTGCCAAAGTACATCACGAATGCTCGTAGCATGTATCTAGAACCTAAATGGACCACTGAATTTGGGCAATATATTGTGCGTCAAATACTATACTTTAGAATTACTAAGTCCGAAATTCCTCTTATAATCCATTCCATATCCAGTATGTGAAGAAAGAATCATGATTAAAAATTATTATCATTGGAACTCCCTAGAGTCGGACTGTCTCTTGAATTTAGAGGCATCCCTAATTCTCTATATAAATCTAATCCCAAATTTAAATGATGTGGACTTACTTGGTGAGTCAGTCCATGATCACCTAGATGGAATAATGTCTCTATGATGTATGTGGTAATTCCTTCACGACATCAATATATTTCTCATCCCACATCCACTTTTGAACCTCAAGGGTTTGAGTAAAACTGTCATTAACTTTGTGTGAAGGCGTTACTTGAGGACACATAACACCTTGATAGGAAAACTATGCGATTCTTTCATAAATCCTAGGCCACAAAAATTGATATCAATGGTGTCAGTACATCTTTTCCACACAATTAAATACCTTTAATGTCGATATAGAAAACTCTCTAAGAACCTCCTCCAACGACATCACTAGAAATAATGTTCTTCATATGAAAGAAACAACATTCTCCCCACGATTAGAAAATCTATTAGTAGAATGTCTAGTGGATATCTGAGTATATATGGTCTCACTGTCAATATACAATGTTTTTCCTCCCTAAATTGATTCCAAACTGGAGGGGTAAAATCCATCGACTGGAGGTAAGCTACTCTATCTCCATACACAAAGGATAACTACAATGAGTCCAGCTTCTCTAACTCCTCATTCAAAAATTTAAAACAAAATATAAAACAAAGAGAATCTTCCACATCATTCCCAATAAAAAGAGTACATAAAATTTCAATATAATAATCTTGATGGAGATCTATCCACTTCCTATATATCATGATATGATCAATCCAATATATGATGTACTTGGCACTCGTGAAAATATAATAACTAAAAACCACATGCCTAGTTGCTAGAACCACCACATCCTTACTCGGATCACTGCCACTACTTACACAAGATATTGGGTAGCATTATTCTACTCATGTGGTCTCAGCTGATGAGAACCATAGCCAATCACCACTACCTCTACATCATAACATAAAAAATCACAATTTTTGAGGTAATGTACAAAACTACATAAATGAACCCCTCCTCCAGCAATCTCATTATGGGTGTTCTTGTCAAACTCTTTTTCAACAACTAAAAATCCTGTGGGAACTTCTCTAACAAAATGAATGGATACACCTTCTTGGTCAAAGATGTCGATGGTGATGATATTCCGGTGAAATAATGTATGATACTATATTATTATCTTGCCATCACAAGAATGGTACACAACTCTATGATTCTATTAGGTGAATCGCAAGCTAAAAATGATGTGACCGTGGTTGGCCCCACTGCCACCCCATCTATTGAGATATCATTTCCAGTAATGTGGAACACACGAATCCAAAACTAGAACTTTGAGATAATTATATAATGGTGTTTCTTTAATAGTACATCATGAACCATTATCATGTGTCTAGCACGCCCTTACTCTAATGCTGAGTACACAAGTTTATCATCGATGAATAGTAACACAATCCATTCTAATAGATAATGAATGATCGTTTTATTGAGTCCCATGAACAGTGTTGGGTAATTTTTCATTCCAATGGGAATCACTATGTACTCATTATGACCTTAAACAAATCAAAACATCTTCCTCATTATATCCACATTCTGTACTTACAACTAGTGATGGATTGACCTACTTTCAACCTTCTTGAATATTTATTCCCCTATGGACTATTCAAGGAGGTCATCAATCCCCAGTGGTGGATAATTTTTCTTCACGGTCAGTTAGTTCAAGCACTAGTAGTCCACACAAATCCTTATGGTCATGTCTTTCTTCTTTGAGAAAAAATGTGGTGGCCTAGGTTGAAACATTGGGTCTAACATATCCCTTCATCAACAATTCCTCTAAATTAACCATCAACTCGTGAGGCTCCATAGGAGACACTTGATATACTGGAGAAGATTTTAGTGTCATCTTGTGGTGTAGATAATTCCATACCTCTATCTCCCTGCAAGGTGGTAAAGCAATTACATTCTTAGGGAAGATATTTTCATACTCATCCACCACTGTAAGAAACATGAAAATCATAAGAACCACTAAAAAAGGGTCAGACTATCCTAATGATGAGTAATCATCTGCAGTCATCATTTAATGATTCCACCTATGCTACGTAGTTTTTATTTTCAACGACAAAAGAAATTATGGGACTATCACTGTGGATACACTAGACCCTTCTCAAAAAAAAATCACTCTCGTCATGAATTGTAGATAACCAGTATATACTAAGGATGAATTTGTAAGGCCTTGATACTACTACCATGCGATTCCAATAGAATCTCTAGCCTCTAATAGTCAAGTCACACTATTGGACCAGGTGTGTTATCGCTGAATCATCTCTTGTAGGATCCTCCATGTGAAAGGGTCAATCCACTATTTCTAATAGAATATCTATGTATCAAGTAAGAAATGTGGAGAAAATAGAATGAGTAGCACATGTTTATATCAATACTACAACTATGATATAAAACACATAAATCGTATAATTAATCATTGATGAAGCCTCTAGTTGTATGCTTTAACCGATTACTCATATCCCCTCACCATTCGTATAGCTCCTAGTGCATGGTGTGGTCCACTAGGGGGTGGGGTTAATTGGTCAAAACGCCTAAAAATGACTCACATGTCCATGTCTCTAATCATGATGATGTCTCCCTTCTCTTTTGGTATTTTCTCATGTATATCCTCTATTGGAATAGATAGTTATATCTTCTATGCTCAGACACTCTCAACCACCAAAGGACACACTTGTTCCACAACATTGGTAGGAATGAATATAGGGATCACACTAAATCATATATCTCTATAAATACCTCATTCAAATGCCTGATCCCTAAATAAATTATCATGATGCATATCCATTAAGTACCTAGATTAGTCGGAAAATCTCTATGAATACTCATTTAATGTCATGCTTCCTTACTTGAGATGTTGAATCTATTGGATACATACAACCCTTAACTTATTTAGAGAGAACTCTTCCTTGAACAGATTCTCAAAAACTGACCATAGTAGAGTCTCCTCATCATAAAACATGGATAAAAAACCAACCATGGACTTGTTTATCCATGAAATAGGCTTTCCTTAAAGACCACTATCTTCCCTATTTTTGTCCTAAAAAGATTGAAAAATCAGGTCACTACCTCAAACCGGCCCTCAACCACATTTGGGTCGAGGTACCTCAATACAATAGGGGTCTTTGTCTATTAAACCCATGAAGCGGGCTCAGACAACCAACATCATTCACTAGTACTATGGGTACATCATACTACTCCATAGGTGGAGGTATAACTGTTGGACCACCGGGAGGTAACACATATAGAACTAGCCCTTATATCAACTCCTCATCACTAAGGGGATCATCCCAATGATCATCATGTTTTATCCTAGTTCGAATACATCATGGAGGCATCACAAAACAAACATGATTTACCACATTCCATGAATATGTATGGAGAGATGACTCAAGATGTAAATGGAAAACACCACCCATTCATATAAGATTAATGCCCCGTTTCATTCCCTAAAACATTTGTTCTGATGTACCATGTTGAAAATCACGTTATCATAGTATTTGTTAATGGATTGTCTTCTGCTACACCAACACTGTATTCCCTAGCGTAAAAAAATAACTCAAAACACATAACAATGATTCCACAATCCATTCTCATAGACTCTTGGTCCAATTATAGAACTGATTGCTCTATTAACACTATGTCATTAATTGTCCTTTTGGTCCCGCATCTATGACTCCCCAAGACCACCTCCAATAGTCCATGGGATTGCGACTAGTACTGAGTAGGAATATCATAAAAATGGGAGGGATTAGGCTAATAAATTGTACACATGTAGACATCTACCTGCCAATGCAATGCTGAAATGTAAATTTAAATGAACAACCATGCATGAATACATTTACTTCTCCCAAATAGAGTACAATTTAATGTAAACGAAGGTGTATTGAGACAAATAGGATTCCACAACAAAGAGTATAAAAACACATATCCAACATTAATGTAAAGGGACTACAATCTATATACTATAGGAAAACACCCTGATATATCTATTCATACTAATTAAAATCTAGTCGTTTTCCATAAAGAACTCTATTGAATGGAAATGTGTCTATAGAACATACGACAAGTATGAAGAAAGACCATGTAGCAGTGACTATAAAAATACCTAGTAGGAAACTGTGAAACCACAAGGCATACAACAAATACTCATGGTCAGATCTACACAGGTATATTTTTAGAGCACATATAATAGTAATGTCTAGATGTACTTAAAAAATAACCACATTCTAAAGGTTACTCGCAACCATCATATTCAATCCTAGTATTATAGATCAGGATGCCACAAAATATTCAAATTGGAGAACACACTCATAAGACTGATTGTACTGATTCCATCCATTTGAGAGGTGTTTCTCATCATGTCTCTTTAGTAAAAATAATATTTTGGAGGACATAATAGATATGATACACAAATAATGATCATTCCTAGAGCTATAGAGTGATACCAAAAACTCCATATCGATTGACCTACTATGTAATGGATTAAAACCTATATATTGTTTGACATGAAAATACCAGGAACTCCACCTAGGGAACAAATTTGAATAAAGGATCTCACTCCAAGCCTCATCAAGGGATTACAATGACTCTATCAAATATGTCTTACTGAAGGGATCATAGTTCTAGGAGAAGGCGATGATACCATGATATCCCTCAAGAAAATAATAAGGGAAATGGGCCCTAATAAAACATGTCCATGGTTCAAAGGAAAAGAGATCCAAGTAATTTATAAAAAAGTACATGTCATGTAGTAGGTGTCAAATGATGTGTCCCTTGACCCCAGGTACTAAACCTATAAACATATTGTGTCTCATGTTGTGTCCATATTGGGGGAACAAGAAGTGTAGGCTGCCCATTTATTCCAACTTGTGTTTGTGTACCCTCTAAGAAACATGACTAGTCTCTTGGGGGAGGACACGAGCCTTATGAAAGGGTCACATGCAGTGTGATCCTAGTTTCTGATAAGGGTAGACCCAAAATTCATGTATTCCTTAATTAAACAATTTATGGATTGATATTTTCAACTGATCCAGTTTCTCCTTCTATAAAATCTTGCACCACCGTCGCCTTAAAATTCAGCATCGATCATGTTAGAAAATGTGGATCTACCCAAGATACAACTCACCAATACTGTTTTAAGGATTCCGACATTAAAATTCATCAGAATAATTGATTCCATTCATCCTAATCATCATCATATCATTCCGATCGAATCAATTGGTTTTCAATATTGTCTGATTCGCTAGCGGGTACCAGCTCTACACGTCTATTGTGTCATGGAGTGTCTGGATCTACAATCTTGAATCGATGAGACAAGAAACGGGTGTGAAACAATTGATTCAATAGTATTCGTTGATCACTGGGCTATAAAATGAATTCCCTCAGTGAATGAAGAAAATAGAATATAAATGAAGCAGAACGATCAAGAGGATTGTACCACAGTAGATGTTCTTGTCAATCTCAGTTCATTTTCATTAGAATGAAAATCAATGGAAAAAAATTATAGGAATTTCACATGTTTAAAACACACAGAATAAACTAATCATAAAAAATGATTAAACCATGGATCAATATGTTGGTTAATATATTCACATTCATCATAGAAATAAATAACGAGGAATAATTAAATACAAACACATTCCTTACCTTGATTTGGATTGATCGATAGGGAAAATGAATATGTATCTTGTTTGTTGGTAAGATCATCTGATTCTCATTTTCATAGATTTTCAATCAATGATATGACCATCATTCGCCAAAATGATTTTCTCCAATGGTTCAAATGGCATCCAAATTATTTGTAGGGTTATGTGGCCAACCCTAAAAATTTTCCATAATCTTGTATTTATGGAATGAACTAGGTCATTTCATCAATAAATAAATAAATAAATAAATTGTATTCATTTTATGACCATGATGAATTTTTATAAAACACCTTGCATCTTTTAAGGTTAAGTCATACCTAGGGTAAACCTCACATTCTAAACTCAATGGTTCCCTCAGATTTCTTAGCTGGTAATTTTTTAGAATTTGTTTCCCTTTTTTTAAAAACTACACATGAGCTATATTTAATATATTGAATATACTATTAAAAAAAATTGGGTACATTAGTTCTCAAAATCGCATTCCTTCTTAGTGCATGTTCAAAAAAATAATCAATGAAATTTCCAAAAAAAATATTTAAATTCATGTCATTAAAAATAAACCCTTATACATTACACTGCATACTAATACTCCCATTGGATGGGGAATGATCTTCCCTTCATCGAATTGTTCTTTGTCTATGGAGTGGTGCATATCATGATGTAGATATTCAATCACATAAATATTGTTCATAAAAATGTAATTATCTCTGCATAACCATTTCTTATACCGTAAAATTTTAATCACATGAAAAATATTCCATGCTGCATCGTCCCTCAGTTATGGAGGGACCAACCATCTATAACCACTACAAGAAATTTGGGCTATAGCCACGGTTCTAAACCATGGCTATAGGCCCTCAAACCGTGGATATAGTTAAGAGCCACGGTTTGAGGAACCGTGGCTAAGTTTGGCGTGTCTATAGGCCTAGACCTATAGCCACAGTTCCAAACTGTGGCTTTAAATCTATAGCCACGGTTCAAACCGTGGCTTTAGGTATAGAGCCACAGTTCAAACCGTGGCTGTATACCTAAATCCACGGTTGAAACCGTGGCTATACTAAAGGCCGGACAGAATATATTTCCACGGTTTTAGAACTGTGGCATTATGTCTATAGCCACAGTTAAAAACCGTGGCAATGAACCAACAGCCACGGTTTAAAACCGTGGCTATAGGGTGTCCAAATCCATAAAAAAATACCCCCTGGACACCCCCCTGGACACACCCTAGACACCCCCTGGACACCTCCTGGACACCCCCCAGATACCCCCCTAGACACCTCCTGTAGACCCCCCCTGCACCCAGCCCTATATCCAGCCCCCACCCCCCTACACCCAACCCCCTCACTACCCCTTGCACCCAGCCCCCTCACTACCCCTTTCACCTAGGTCCCCCTCCCCCCCACTGCACCCCCACTGCCCCCCTGCACCCAGGACCCCAGCCCCCCCTGCACCCAGCCCTATATCCAGCCCCCACCCCCCTACACCCAGCCCCCTCACTACCCTTTGCACCCAGGTCCCCCTCCCCCCCACTGCACCCCCACTGCCCCCTGCACCCAGGCCCCCAGCCCCCCCCCCCCCCCCATCCCCCCTGCACCCAGCCCTATATCCATCCCCCACCCCCTACACCCATCCCCCTCACTACCCCTTGCACCCAGGTCCCCCTCCCCCCCCACTGCACCCCCACTATCCACCCCCACCTGCACCCCCACTACCCCCCTGCACCCAGGCCCCCATCCCCACCCCCATCCCCCCTGCACCCAGCCCTATATCCACCCCCCACCCCCCTACACCAAGCCCCCTCACTACCCCTTTCACCCAGGTCCCCCTCCCCCCCACTGCACCCCCACTATCCACCCCCCGCCGAGTCCTTGCATAATCTGTTGAAGTCCAAAAAAGAATACCAGCAATAGACACCACTGCTGGACACCCCTCCCCCCGGACCACCACCCCTGGACACCCCTGGACCACCCCCCCTGGACACCCCTCCCCCATGCTGGACACCCCTCCCCCTGCCTGGACAGCCCCTCCCCCTGCTGGACACCCCTCCCCCTACTGGACACCCCTACCCCCTGCCCCCTGACCCTGGACACCCCAGGACAGACCCCACCCCCAGGACAGACCCCCCCCCCCCAGACCCTGGACACCCCTGGACCACCCCCCCTGGACACCCCTCCCCCTGCCTGGACAGCCCCTGCCTGGACAGCCCCTCCCCCTGCTGGACACCCCTCCCCCTGCTGGACACCCATGCCCCCTGCCCCCCTGCCCCCTGACCCTGGACACCCCAGGACAGACCCCACCCCAGGACAGAACCCCCCGCCCCCCATACCCTGGAAACCCCTGGACCACCCCCCTGGACACCCCTCCCCCATGCTGGACACCCCTCCCCCTGCCTGGATAGCCCCTCCCCCTGCTAGACACCCCTCCCCCTGCTGGACACCCCTGCCCCCTGCCCCCTGACCCTGGACACCCCATGACAGACCCCACCCCAGGACAGACCCCCCCAGACCCCCTGGACACCCCTTCCAGTCCTGCCCCCCCCCCCAGATTCTGGACACCCTAGGACAGACCCCCCCAGACCCAGGATTATGGACATGTGATTTGGTCTCATGATACTTTCCCATTATGGAGTCACCTGTAGTTAAAACCAGGCTACTGTTCATAAAAGAGGCATTGTTTTTTTAGCAATATGGGATGGGATAGTAGTGGTCAGGTTGCATCAGTGTAGAGAAGAATAATTCTTAGAGAAAAAATCATAGGAAGATTCATTTTGATCATAACGCAGTTTTTTAGACAGAATGGAATAGTTATTAGTAGCATAAGAAAGAGGAGGAGAAGTACCTAGAATAACATGATCTAGAGCAGATTGTTCTTCGATAGAGTTCTGAGAGATATTCTACTTCTTCTCCGGGGGAACATTAAAAACCTACATATGTTAGGGTACGAGAACCAAAACTGAATTTTCATGTAAAATAGGTGCTGGAATTTTTTTCATGCCTGCTCGAGCTTCTAGGTCTATGGAGGCAGGTTTCACCATGGAGCTAGAAGACTAGGGGGTTTCATGATTTTCCTTTTGCATACCTAATTTAGGTGTGGAAGTAATATGGGTCTGCTTGGTGCTTAAGTATGGAGTGTCAGCCACATAATTTTCTTTAGTGCAAATATCATTATTGTGGATTGAAGTACTAGGAGTACAGGTTATTTTCCTCAGTTCATTAGTATAAAAATTCCCTCCATCCAAGATTGGGTGCTAGAGATTATGCTTTTCTAGGTCATGTTGATAGCTAGAAATCTTTTCCTACTCGGTTGATACTCTAATAGTGTATAGTAAAAGGTTTTTAATTTCAATTGAGAGGTTTTGATCATTAATATAGTTTTCTTCTTCCTCCACTTCATCCACCCATTTGGTTCCTGAACTATCTCTTATGTGAGTCAAAGTGTGAGTTTTTTTGACCCAAACTTCATATTTCTTTTTGGATATTTCAGGCATGTCTATCATGGGGGCTTTGTGTTTTTTAGGTCTCCTCATTTCCTTCCATTCATTCTCAGATGGTTGTATTACCTGCTTCCTAATCACCCTACAGTTGAAGATAGTATGCCCTATGATTTTATAGTGATCCCAAAATGGGGGTTTTCGCTCATATTCCACTATATCTTCAGTTTTGTATTCATTGTCATTGAAGTTAATTGAGATGGTAAGTTTTGAGTCAATGTTTATTTCAACCATTACTCTGTCGAATAGATCCAAGTCAGCATGTAAGGTCCTTTGATCAATTTTAAGAGCAGTTACTATGCATGAGACAATATCATTCAGTATTTTTCGGTTCCAAAAAACCAGTTAAGTCTATGCTGGACACCCCTCCCCCCTGCTGGACACCCCCTCCCCCCTGCTGGACAGCCCTCCCCCCTACTGGACAGCCCTCCCCCCTGCTGGACAGCCCCGCCCCCCTGCGGGACAGCCCTCCCCTCTTAAGTGAGTTGGAACAGTAATTTAGATGAGGGCTTCAAATGTTAAGTGGTCTGGTTTAATTGGTTAGAATTCGGGGAGGTTTGGAATGGTTTTAACATGGGATGCCAGGTGGAAAATGTGGGGTTGGTGGCTTAGAATTTGAGAGGTGGGTAGGCCTGATTGGTGATCAAGTTGTGGATGGGTTGCCTAGGTGGATTGAAAAATGGTGGGGGACTGGAAAGGAGTTCATAGTGGCTAAATTGAAGTGGGAGCTTGGAATTGTAGTAGGGATTGAGTTTGGATTTTTTAGTGAGAGTGGAAATGGACCTGGAATAGCTGGTTTGATTTTGGTGGGTTGGCCATGGGATTTTTATAGTGCATTGAAAAAGAGTCACTAGCAGGGCTTGGTTTGGTGTGAAATTCAGTCAAACGGTTGTGGGAACCATCATGGAAGCAACTACCAAATACAGACCAGAGCTAGTCTCCTCTACAGTGAAGTCCCTTCATGGAAACTCTTCAAGAAAACCAGGTCTCCAGTTGCATCTTTGTCCATAAAAAACAAGCCATGTTTGCATAGGCCCAAACATACCTCCCTTTGCCAGCTTGTGGGGGAAATGTGGGAACTCCAGCATGAAATAGGCCCTCAGAATAGAACAGCCTCTTTGGAATTGCATCAAACAGATTGTTTGAAGCCTTTAAAACTCAACTTGGAAGTGATCATCCTCCTCCAATGAGTGCTACATGAGATGAGTGAATTATGGAAGGAATTTCATCTAAAACAGCCAAAAGAAGCCATTGAATTTCCATCACAACAGGCTGATCTGGTTCAGACGACTTGTGCAGAGGATGAGGATGATCTAGTTCGGAAAACATGTGAAGAGGATGAGGAAAAAGAAGAATTACCAAGCAAATATTATGTGATACATGTAAAATAAAATATGCCAGACAATTCCAAACCAATGTTTTCAGTTGAATTGAGCCTTTGTACCACCTGCTATGCACGTTTTGTGGAAAGATGGATGAGAGGCAGCGCTGAGAGGAGATATAGTTTAGGAATGAGGAAATACGAAAAATTATAGAGCTAACCATTCAATGTTTCTCTAAGGAGGAGTAACCGCCGCAGGGTGTCGTCCTGGAGCAGGGCCAAACCACGGCGTGACCGCGGCGTGACCGCGACGTGACCATGGCGTGACCGCGGCGTGACCGCCGCATGACCACAACATGTTAGCCCGGTCCAGCGACATCCCCCCTGTTTGGACACACCTCCCCCCTATCTGGACACCCCCTCCCCTGTCTGGACACCCCCCTACTATCCCAAATCTAGAATCCCACTTACCCTAAAAGACAAGAGAGACCCCAAAAAGAGATTTAAATTGAAGTCAAAAATGATAAAATTCAATCTAGTACATAACATCGATCATTCTATCTATTCAAATAATATTGTCAAATACCTCTAGATCATGCACTAAGAGATCCCACACCACTTCAAAGTTGGAAACAATCACATAACACACATTAAATTTAAAACATTACATGGACCTCTTTACTAAAGGCATGTATGGATCCAACAAGAATTATATAGTATTTGGATTTAAGAACTACATTTCAACTAAAATTTATGATATAAAAGAATGAGTAACTTCAATACCAATTAACTCTAACAACATAGAGATAAAAAATAAACACCATACCTTTATAGTAGCTGGACATGGTATAGATTCTTTTAGTGCAAACTCTACAATATAAAGAAATTTAGTATTAGCTCCCCCTCATCACTCTTGCACCAGCCCCCCCCCCCCCGGCCCCCTGCTACCCCAGCCCCCCTCCCCACCCACCCTGCTACCCCAGCCCCCCCCCCCCACAGCCCACCTACACCAGCCCCCAACCCCAACCCCTAGCTACACCAGCCCCCCCCCCCCAGCCCCCCGCCACCCCCAGCCCACCAGCACCAGCCCCCCCCCCCCACCACAGCCCCCTGCTACCCCAGCCCACCTGCACCAGCCCCCCACCCCTCGCAGCCCACCTGCACCAGCCCCAAACCCCAGCCCCCAACCCCAGCCCCCTGCACCAGCCACCCCCCAGCCACCTGCTACCCCATCCCCCCTGCCACCCCCCAGCCCCCCCCCCCCCCCCCCCGCAGCCCACCTGCACCAGGTGTGGTCATAAATCTACTATGACTATAGATTTCATAGGCAATATCAGGTCCCATAGAAATCAGAGTACATAATGCTACAAAAAATATTATCATAATGGATTTTACACCTAAATTGAATATCATCATCAGCAATGGGTTTTTGTGTTGAAGAAAATTTAAAGTGTTTTACTAGGATTACATTGGAAATTTTGAGAGATTCAAACATGTGTCTATTTTTAATATTTAATATTTAACAATTTTGAGATAAGAAAATTTATTTGGTCTATCTCTAACAATTTCAATGCCTAAGGTTTTATTAGTTATGCCTAAGTCTTTCACTTCAAACTTACCATTATTTTGTGATTTTACAATAATTATGAGGCTCATGTTCTTACAAATTGTAATCTTGTCATCAACATAAATCATCAGATTTCATGTAGTACTGCATTAAACAAAACATTGGAATTATGATTTGAAATAGAGTTACCAGATTTTATAGCACTGTGCTCACTATCTATAGGTGGTGAAATAGTTATACCTGGTGCTTGTGATGTATCTGTGGGATGTTTTATGATATTTTCCAGATCTGGACAGCACTGCCTTTTCTCTATAGAGACATTCATAACCTGCATGGGATTAGGTTCCTGGACAGCCCTCTTGCACCCCCTTGAAACCCCCTGGACAGCCCCCTTGAACACCCCCCCTGCACCCCCATTCCCCCCTTAGTCCCCCATGCCCCCCCTTGCACCCCACTAGACAACCCCCATGCCCCAACTGGACAGCCCCACTAGACACCCCCTGCACCCCTTGGACAGCCCTCCCCCCCTGCCTGACACCCATCCCCCTGCTTGGATAGCCCCTCCCCCTGCTGGACACCCCTCCCACTGCTGGACACCCCTGCCCCCTGCACCCTGCCCCCTGCACCCCACTGGACAGCCCCCATGCCCCAACTGGACAGGCCCACTGGACACCCCCTGCACCCCCTGGACACCCCTCCCCCCTGCTGGAAACCCCCCTACCGGACACCCCTCCCCCCTGGCCCTCTACACCCCCTGGAATGTGTTTCTATTGATATAAATGATCACCTTATTGAGGTATGTTTTGTATTAGAAAACATACCAAAGTACAATGAGCATTGCAGGATGATAGGCCATGCCACTGATAAGTGCAGAATTGTACAGAAATTCTGCAAGCCATCCTCTATTAATACTGTATTGAAAGATGCTCTGAAAGGGAAAAATATTAATACCACGGCGTGACCATGGCGTGACCGTAGCGTGACCGCGGCATGACCACATCGTGTTGACCCGATCCAGTGACATCTGCGGGGCAGCATCTTCTGGCTAGGAGCGAAGTAAGCGGGAGGAGGCTGGAATGCTGGTGGAAGGGGGCTGGTTGCAGGTGTTGGGGGGATGGTGCGGGTAGATTTGAAGGTGGCAGGGGGGCTGTTGCGGGGTGGAATGCCGATGGAAACGGGCTGAAATGAAGGTGGAAGGGGGCTGGTGTGGGCTGGATGTGGCTGGAGCAGGGCCAAATCACGGCATGACCGCGGCGTGACCGCGGCGTGACCGCGGCGTGACCGCAGCGTGACCGCGGTGTGACCGCAGCGTGTTGGCCCGATCCAGCGACATCCGCGGGGCAGCATCTTTCGGCCAAGAGCGAAGGGAGCGGGAGGAGGCTGGAATGCGGGTGGAAGGGGGCTGGTTGTAGGTGTTGGGGGGATGGTGCGGGCAGATTCGAAGGTGGCAGGGGGGCTGTTGCGGGCTGGAATGCCGATGGAAGCGGGCTGAAATGAAGGTGGAAGGGGGCTGGTGTGGGTTGGATGTGGCTGGAGCAGGGAAAAATCACGGCGTGACTAGGGCGTGACTGCGGCGTGACCGCGGCGTGACCACGACGTGACCGCGGCATGACCGCGGCGTGACCGCGGTGTGACCGCAGCATGAACGCAGCGTGTTGGCCCGATCCAGCGACATCCGAGGGGCAGCATCTTCCGGCCAGGAGCGAAGGGAGCGCGGGAGGAGGCTGGAATGCGGGTGGAAGGGGGCTGGTTGCAGGTGTTGGGGGGATGGTGCGGGTTGATTCGAAGGTTGGGGGGCTGTTGCGAGCTCGAATGCTGGTGGCAGCGGGCTGAAATAAAGGTGGAAGGGGGTTGGTGTGGGCTGGATGTGGCTGGAGTAGGGCAAAATCACGGCGTGACCGCGGCGTGACCGCGGAGTGACCGCGGCGTGACCGCGGCGTGACCGCGGAGTGACCGCGGCGTGACCGCAGCGTGTTGGCCCAATCCAGCGACATCCGCAGGGCAACATCTTCAGACCAGGAGCGAAGGGAGTGGGAGGAGGCTGGAATGCTGGTTGAAGGGGGCTGGTTGTAGGTGTTGGGGGGATGGTGCGGGCTGATTCGAAGGCGTCAAGGTGGGTGTTGCGGGCAGGGGGGATGTTCAGACATAAATACACCGACCGAGATGCTCGGATAAACCAAGACTTCATTGCTCGGATAGAGGCGATCTAGCAATACTTCCGCATGCAGTAACTATCAGAAGGTTATAATCATAGATGAAATGGTTCAAGATAACTAGACACAGTATGAGAATTTTAATGTAAAATAACCAAATGAAGGGGTCATGCAATGACACGAATGGGCATAGTGAGAATATCATATTGATCATCGGATGGAGTACACTGCAATCAGAGGAAAGAATATGCGCTTTGAGAATACAATATGCAATGGAGGATCATCGGATGGTCTAATAAAATTGTACGCTAAGTAGACACCCTATGATCAGACGATTCAGGTATAACATGCCCGGTAGTAGAAAAGTTGAAAGACTATGATATGAATCTACATACAGAAGAGTTGGAGCACCAAAAAAATGCAACTACTGATGATCATGTGATAATAATACAATTGAGCTGAGTAATAAATACAATAAAGCAGCTAATAATCATATAACTCCCTTGAAAGTATAGATAATAGTTGATGTTCAATGTATAAAGAATGATATGTTAGATTTGGATGCATGGAGAAATTAAATTGCATAAGATAAAATTACATTTTTCATTAAGAGAATATTTTGAAAAGCACATTTACAATTTTGTAATTTGAATAAAGAATTCAGAGTACATAAAACAAAAAGCATGATGGAATAAGTTATTACATACCGTTAGGTACAATGATGACATTGATATAGTACCTGAGTCAGTTTTTTGGGATCTTGCACCAGAAGAAGCACCCTATAAGCAGGTAAACGGTAATGTCAAATTGAATGACTACTCATATATTGAACATAGGTGGCTGGAAGAATAAAAATGGAATAAACCTTACCCAAATCTTGAACTCATTGTCTTCGATGGTGGTGGATAAACCCGGTCTTATCATAAGAAACCACCTATAAGAAAATTGTGGGAAAAGAAATGAGATATAACAACTTCTTATATATATGTGATCAGTGTGTCAACTGTAGACAGAAAAAAGGACACATTTTACACGATTTATGTAATTATACAAATTTTCAAAAGATTAAATCATCTTAAAAAATGAAGAAAAATGGATTCTTGAAGCTACTAGATTGAACAAACTTCAATTACAGGACATACCTGACTATAGAGGCTTTGAGAGAGCTTCCCAAGCAGGATTTTCAGCATGAAAAAATAATAGGGACCATCCTCAATCAGGATCATTCCTAAAACTAATGAAGAGTGTAGCCCTTAACTTCTGCAATACCATAAACTACTTAATAACTAGACAATTCATAACAAAATAATAGAATAATACATGAATGATTGAAGAAAGGGACAGAAAAAAAAGGCATAAACACTTACATAAAACGGTATGGTTCCAAGTGTAGAAGTAAAGAAAATAGATGACACGAGAACTCATCCAGCCATTCAGAAATTTGGATCATTGGCATGAATGATAAACCATCATTATCATCTTTCGGGTAGCTATCTGTAACAATGCTCAAATGAAACAGAAGTTTTCTTCTCCATGTAAAAGCACATATATCATGTTTTTTTATGAAAGCTAGTTCTTACATTGGAAAATATGGAACCAATAAATTTCATGGTTTCCAATGTTTTAGGAGGATCATTGGCATCCATACCAAGCAAGGAATTGGATAATGAAATTTTCAAGAGATCAATATATGCATCAGGAACAACAGAATCATCTAACTTTGCATAAGAATTAGACAAGGAAGAGAAGGAATATGATCTCCCAATAAAGGCCACTCATGTTACATGAGTTTTCAACTAGTGATTGGTTGTAATATATGAGAAGCTACATGGCTACGATTTCCAATGTATGGTTTTAAAATAACATGCAAAACTCATTTAACTCTTAGATAATTGAATATGGAAGAAGTATTAGTTGGTGATTATACATGGAATTGACAGATTATTTATATAATAACTCTGAATGTGTGAATATATTATAGAGGAGATCCAAACCTAGAAATATTGATTTAAATATTGACATCTCTAAAGATTTTGACACTCTTAGCTAGGATTTCACTTTTTAAGTACTTGACAGTTTTGGTTTCTCAACCATATTTATTAAGCTTATTCATGAACTTATCTACAAATCAAGACCCTCTTTCATTATTAATGGGTCGCACAAAAGATACTTCGGTCATACCTAATGGGTGAGATAAGAGCACCCACCCACTTGTTTTATGTTGATGAAATTATCATTTTTTTCAAAATGATGACCGATCACTTTCTTTCATTAAGGGGATTTTCAAGCATTATGAATCTCTCTCAAGACAAGCCATTATATGGAGGAAATCTAAGCTTTATTGTAGAAAGGACATGCATGTTTCCAGCCCCAAGCCCCCAGACCCCTGCCCCCCTCCACCCTGCCCCCTGCCCCCCTCCACCCTGCCCTCTCTGCCCTGCAAGAACGCTTAGTCTCCCCATTGAATTTGATAGGAATTCCCACAACTGGTTCACTACCCCAAAGGATTTGAGAATTCCAAAAAAACCAACTTAAGAAAGAGGAAAATAAAATCCCCCTGGACAGACCCTAGACACCCCCCACTGCCCTCCTGCACCAGTTGAGAATCACTACATTGCACTGCATCCTGTTGAGACGTAGTGTAAAAATGTTTAACAAACTCAAGTGAAACTGGAAATGCAAATTCATGGAGAGAACTACAAATAATTCAACGAATATATGAGAAAACACCTGTTGTGAATCACTGCATTGCACTGCATCCTGCAAATTTCAACATTATAATAAAGATCCCATATGATAACCTCCTCCCTCATCCCTAAATCGTTATAAATGATAAAACTAATTAATGGAACACAATAGAAAAATATATATTATATATGATATTAACAGATATAAAATAATGAGATGAATCCATCAATGCTTGATAAAATAAAAAACCTCATAAAACTAAAACAATGACCCTACATAAATTACATATGGTTCCCTAGATCTATATAAAACTATTAAACCATCCCTTTAGTTCCTTTAAATCCACCACATACTGACCACCTAGATAATTTATATATCCCACTCTACTAGAAATCACTAACTGTGCTTACAATTCCATTGTAAAAGTAAAATTATAACCGCCACTCCAACCATAATGAAAAATCATTCGAAGATGGCCCATATCTACATGAGTGATACTTCCTAGGGTCAAAATGGAAAACCATATGAGTGTGTATATTTATTCCACATATAAAAAATGAATCCTTTGACTCTAGAAGAAGGGAATGATAAAGTCTTTCCCTAACCAATTGATCATCATCCACAACTTGTAGAGTAATCTCCTTTCCTATTCTTACTTCTACTAGATCATTATGATCCTATTATCTCTTAATTATTCACCTCAAGTTCAATCTAAATAAAAAGTTACATTTTATATCCTTCATAATTAGGAAGAAAATGTGATAAACCTTTGAAAGTATGTCTAACATCAACCCATACTCAAACCGATGATACATAGAATGCTCATCACCTCCCAAGGTTAGAGAAAATTTCTGCAACTCTGTGAACTAGGAAGAATAATATATAATTCATATGCTTACATACATAAAAATTTTCCTTGGCGTCGGAAGAGAGGAGTCGGGGAGGAGGCGTCGGGGAGGAGGCGTCCGGGAGGAGGGTCGCGGTGAGGAGGAGGATCGCAGCGAGGAGCCGTCGAAAGAGCTGAGTCGAGGAGGATGGTCGCTGCGAGGAGGCGTCGGAGGGGAGGGTCGCGTTGGGAAGGAGGGTCGCGGTGAGGAACCGTCGGGGAGGAGGGAGCGGCGAGGAGGGCACGGCGAGGAGGCATCTGGGAGAAGGAGGGTGCGGCGAGGATTCGTCGGGAAGGAGGAGGGCGCGGTGAGGAGCCGTCGGGGAGGAGGAGGGCACGACGAGAGGGCAGAGGAGGTGCCCGATGATACTTTGGAGAAAACAAACGGGTTATGATTTAGCCACGGAGAGGGATATGAATTGTGGCGGTAGAGATATCATAAACACTGAAAAAATATCCCCAATCCACATTGCGGGGAGACATAAAGGAATGTTTGGTCTCTCTACTCAAAATCCAATGGTCTTTTCTATAGATATATATTATATTTCAACTTATTCTGGGATGTCTTCATGAACTCATGGATGAACATGTACTTCTCTATAATTTCCTAGACAATATATGGCCCAACAAGATATTTCTTTACAGTCTATTTGGGGAACAATGGTGGCCTGAAGGTACTTTCATAGATGGCCTCAAGATGATAAATAGTGATAGTAGAATGGAAGCTATTATTTAAAAAAAAGTCTATCAGGGGAATGCAATTTTCATAGCTGTAGATGAAGTCTACTACACAAGCCCTTAGCATATAATCAAGTACCTCTATATTGAGCTCGGTGTTCCCATTTGTCTAGGGTTGGAAGGTTGTACTCATATTTATCTAGCTCATAGTTATCACATATAGGCCCCTCCAAAGCCATAATGTGAACCGTATATCAGGGTTTGATAGAATATATGAGGGTAACCCATAATAGAAAACAATCTACTGTTTTACGACTTTCCCAAACCCTCCTCTAGACATTACTCCAGGATATAAAGGAATTTCACGATCTCCAGAAGTTGGTCGATTATAAAATATATGGGGTCATGGGCTCTTGATGTACATTAAGACCATGTACTAATGTAAATGGAAATTCAATTCCATTTCCACTCTAGGATCACTAGGGGTTGTTATAAATCAACTCGAACCTGGATCATAGTCTTCACCTACTGACATGTGAAGCATCAAGAGATGAAATCAGCCTTGTTTTGTGTCATAATAGCCCACAAAAATTTCCAATGAAGTATTATGTACATATTCCACACCTAAGGATGTATAGAAAATGGGTTGTGTGAAACTCTATAATCACATACTCTAACATCATTACTAGGACCACAGTCCATCCCTATAAAATTAAGATACAATTCCCTTATTCAAAAAATCTTTTGGGTGAATCTGCGAAGGATATCTAGTCACATAATAACTCATAGTAGGTGTAACCTAAAATGGAATATCTCACATGATGGATAATTAAAGGAGTCATCACCCTCAACTGAATAAAATATTCACCCACAATCCCAACAAGTGTTCATGTCAAGGTAGAAAATCACTCAAATTCCTCCTAAGTAAAATGAGCATGGGACATCCTTCTAATGGAATCTAATACAATTTTTTAAATTCAATTAGTATATAATATCTCAAATTCATTGATCTATAAGAATTACAACATGAAACAGTTCCTCATGTTCATGTACCTATATGTGAATACATCCCCGGGACTCTGATGGTCTAATTAAATATCAATTTGATCACGCATAAGACAATTCTTCCAAATCGTCTAAGTTAGGACTAATAATACTAGATCTAGATCACATTTCATGTTTTTCTACTCATGGGATATTAATTTCCTTAACCCATATGTAATAAAATTATATATCTGCATCAACATCTAACCAATCACTTTTCTAAAGTCAGAACCATAAACAAAGTACTCCATGATCTCTCTAGATAGTCTAAAAATATGATCACTCATTAGCCTGAACTTCAATCCCTTGATGGATCTTTGGTACTGTTTAGTCTAGGAAAACTTCTTCCTATTCCACATATGGGAGGTCAAATGAATTACAATCCTTGCGATGTGTGCCAAAAATCACTTATAGTACCCTAGAAATCCATGAATACTATGTACCTTTTACATAATCTTGGCGGTGCTAAGAGGGCTCGACCAGGAGGGGTCCGGTCACCGGAGGTGGACTGGCCAACAAGGAGGTGCGCCGGAGGCGTGCGCGCAGGGAGGTGGGGCGCTGGAGGCATGCACGAAGTGAGGGGAGTCCACGGCTGGCGAGGGAGCACAAGGGAGGGGAGGCCATCCGCCATGGGGAATTGCCGGAGAGGTGCTGCTGGTGAGGGTAGCGTCGGGAAGGAGGGTCACGGCGAGGAGGTGTCGGGGAGGAGGGCGCGGCGAGGAGGGCGCAGCGAGGAGGCGTCGGGGAGCAGGAGGGCGCGGCGTGGAGGCGTCTTGAAGGAGGAGGGTGCGGCGAGGAGGAGGGCTCGGGGAGGAGGAAACGCGAGGCATGGAGGAAGCCCGATGGATTGGGGGAAAAAACGGAATCGTGCGATTTAGCCACGGATTGGAAAAAATCTGTGGCAGTATGAAACCTATAGCCACGGACCTATAAAATCGTGGCTATAGGTCCGTGGCTATAGCCCAAATTTGTAGTAGTGAACTGAGATTCATATCATCCCACCTAGGCCTATATACGACACTCCACTAGGTACCCGAGACACCACTCATACCGTTGATTACATATAATAACACCTTCTAGATATTTTCTAATTCACCAAATAATAATGTAAAAAACAATTATAAAAATACAACACATTTGAAAAACAATAAATCGTAATCAAATTGATTTTCAACAATTAATAATGATGTATTCCATTAAATCCTACACAATATAACACTTCCCATACAAATGATGTCTCTCTAGTCATCATATATAACATATCCTTTTTCACCAATCCATTTTTACTAAAAAAAATTATATACCTCACATTCGTTATGGTTGTATCGTCACTAAACCCAAATCAGCTCCATAACTCAAAACACATAGTGCCTCTTATACTGACACATCACAATGTCATTTGTCCTATGGACCACACAATTTAACTCTATTTGAACTGCTCTACTCAATCTAATGTGAATTCTTATGTAACAAACCCCACTACACAGACCAATCATCAATGCCCGTCAACTAAGGAATCATTTCATGGATTAATTTAACCATGTCAAAAATAATTCAACACATCCAATGAAATTATTAATTTCAAGGAAAAATATTTTATATACGATTTAATTAGTCCAGTATTCCTAAATATTCCATCACTCTACATTCAACACATTTGATAATCAGCTGACAACGCTTCTAAAAACATCGTTCTCCCATCTGAGACTATATCTATAACATGAATATCTACTTCATTATAAATGTGGATGTCTGAACTATTAGAATTAACATTCCTCGTAATTTTTTACTACATTATCCTTTTTTCAAACACATAGAAGGTTATATCACCTAACCATCATCCTACACCCCATGGATTTGAATTACCAAAAATACATAATTTTCATGATCCCCATAAATCAATTGCCTTATTTAGGTGTTATTTATTTACTATTTATAATTCAGATTTTTTTTATCAAATTTCAAATAAAAAAACGCCCTCTTGTTTGTGTTCTCAATCATGTCACACTTCAGGTAAAAAAACATTTGAAACGATCTTTGTGAACATCGAATTATCCATATTGTACTCCCCATATTGAATTTATCACATCATAGATCCAAAAGAATTATCATGTTTGAAAATAACCACTTCTCTAACACTGATACACATGAGACTATCTCATATCACTATAGGTTCCAATTATATGAAGATTCTCATTACATCTAATATCTAATACCACTAATAGTATTCAACTAAACACATGGTCTATATTGATCTAATTCAATGTCCATGATTATTCTCATCATCACATACCTATAATGTTCGATCATATTATTGGCCCTAGATACTCCCACAGGTACCTTTATATCACATTGATGTCCAACTCTTCATCAGTAAGTCACCCTCCTTACTCTTTATCCACCACCCTAAACCATTTGGTCACCTAGCATTTTATATGACCCAACGTTCATCATTACTCATTTCAAGCATTTCTTAAAAGGTCATAACACGTCTATCAAAAAATATTACCATCATGATAATACATGATTATCATTAACAATTGGATATTTCATTATCTCTCTATATAGAACTCATATTATGCATGTTTGATAGCCCAATGCAGCAAACATTATAGGTCAAACCACATGTTACCATAGGCGATAGAGGACCCTACTATAACACAACATTTCATATCATCAAGGTTCAACAACATTTTCTTAATCCATGATTGAAATAATTTGTATCAAATATTACATCCATTATATTAATATTAACCACCATCTATATCTTATAATCCATTTAATCACATTATCATCACATGATGTACCACTTTCCATGTGGGAGCTAAGGAGACTGTGACCCTATCACAATATATTGGAATCCCGTGGGGTCATACACTCCATACATGTCATTGTGAATGAATAAAATATTTCATAAATTTATCATAGTCATACACTATAATGGAGTCTATTGAAATCATAATAAATTATCATCTATTATCCTAACAAGAGACCTAATGTAGTGTATCTTAAATTACTCAATATAATTTTACATGTAATTTCTAAAACTGTAGACATAAAAATGTATCACATGTTATACATGGCCAATAATGAATAATAAAACACAATCAATACCCACCGTAATCTATGTATTGTTTCCCTACGTCCACCTATAATATAATTTATCTATAGTCGAGATTATCATGGAAAAAATTGATTTATCATTAATCAGTAATACATGTCACCTAAAAATAATAATACACCCCTAGGTGTTTACCATAATACAACAATAACATTTCATTTTACTCATTCCATATTGAGACACATACATTGATTCATAAGAGGATGAACATGACAAACTAGATGAATTGACTAATATGCATACGAGTCCAACTATATAATGACAACTACACATGATAACACACCACTAAGGGAACTCATAGTATTGTTCTAAAAAACCAATCAGGTTACCCTCACACATCATAACTCATAACTAATAATGAGTGTAAAGCATCATACTAATCATTTATTACATTAAAACCCCAATATTATTAGTTTTATCTCAACATCACTAGGCTCATTCCCATTGAACATATTCCACATACCACAAAGGATTTTGTGCAGGTAGAAAAATCTATGCTAGAATATAAGATACTATAAGGATACTCACATGAAAATATAAGTAAGTAATTATTCTCAAATATATATTTATGAATAATATCATACTCAAATCAACTACCCACATAAGGATAATAATACAAAATGGGATTTTTTATTCCAGGTTACCCCATCGATGTCCAAATTCACATCCGTTAGTATATAAATGATATCACCCTATGGTGATTTGTATCAAAAAAATTTATAGTCACATGGTTTAGTTATATTGAATGAAAAAATTGACTTAATTGAAATGAAAAATAATTATTACTTACAAATTAAGTATATAGATCCTATTATTTACTCTAAACTAGTTTCATAGTTATCCACAATGAGATAGAAGTCATGTGAACATATGTTCATGATATAATATATAAATAACACACTCTCTTTCCACCTTATACCATGAAGAAAAACCATAAATAGATAAATAAAAAATTAATCATTTTTTATAGTAATAATCATAAATGTAATATCAAATAGTAGGGACATCAATTTCAACTCCCTAGTCACCCTCAAACATCCATCGTTATCCCTACCTATACCAAAATTCATGACATCAAATTTATTATTAATGTGTTAAGGACACCTGGAATAACTGTGAGTATACCTTAATATCCCGCCAAAATTGTTCATACAAAATAAAAAGTATATTTAGAATATTTAAAATGTTATATTCTTATATGTGGGATATAAAAACTATATAAAATATACAGATAATGACCATTTATACTATTCGTGCCAACTGAGTGTGAATATACCTACATTGGAAGGTGTTAGATGTATTTCATAAAATAACATATCATAACCATGAGTAAAAACCAATACCAAACATAATTATATCAAAATATGCTAATCAATATGGATAATAATGCTCACCCCATATATTAATTATATTTAATTTTTGTTGGTGGAATTATTCCCATCAAGTAAAAACATATTATTATATAATAATTAGGGGTAATGACACCAAATAAATATATTCACCTTGTCAAATATTGTTCTGAATGGATATAAAAATATATCATAATCATTTTGGGGGATAATCATCATACCCATATAACCATCGAGTGGTTTTGTGGTCCACATTTATATCACCATATATGATAAACCATAGTGGGAAGAGTGGTCAACATAGATATCCCCAAATATCATAAAAATTAGTGGGGGAGAGCATGTGATGAAGACGTAAACATATCACCTGAAGCATGGGTGGGGGGTTCCCCATCGAGATATAACATTATATCATAAAACATTGTGGATAAAAAGGACCACTTGGATATTAATACATATCATAAAGGCCACAAAGAGATAAACATTTTCGGAATGTGCTAGATTTTTCATAAGTTTAAATATATATCATATAACCTATTCTCATTATTGAATTAATTAAATTATATAACTAATATAGAACCATCATTCTAATCATTTATAGAGACAATAGATAATTTTTTTACCCACAATGGTCCTTTATGTTACATATATGTATGGAAACCCCTAGACTTCCATTAAAATATTCCTAAATTCCATTTATAGAGTTCATAAATCACTGAGAATTTTATTTCTCAACATAGTCATTATTTTATCATGGACTAATTCTCCACATTTAAAAAACAATAATAAGAATAAACAAGGAATTGAATAATGACTATCTCGTTAAACGGTCTATCTAGGTTACACCCATGGCACCAAAACTATACATTATTCACTTCTTTGGAAATCCCATCTAGATACACACATTATATTAGAGTAGAACACTCTACCCATACACTAATCATCTATACATCCTGCTATAATGTAACTCATGATTTCTTATGTCGTACCCCTAGTTTGACCACATCAAATCCATTTCCCTTCCCTAATAATAGGGATCACATGGACACAAATCTAAGGTTCCACATTGCATAATTAATTCATTTCATGTATACACATATAGGGAAGATATATCACATAGAAATGATTTATTTTCGTGACGAAGTCCATTAATGATGTTAGAATACATTTTAATATTCAAGGGTCCATTATGGCACATTGAACATCTATTGTAATATTTTTGATAGAAGGAAATAAAACTAATTTAAAATTAAAGGGTAATAATATGTGTTGATATATAATATATAAAAAACCGAACACATGACCATAGGGAAATTATTAGGGACTACATACCATAAATGAAAAAAATTTATTTTTATGTGATGAATAACTACCAACATCACCTAAGATCAAACCAATTATAGAGAACATCATCATTTAACATAAGAATGGACTGGTCACTCATGAAAAAATATTTACGAAATTGGGTATACACCAACCCCTGACATCCATACTTTTCTTAAAAGAATTAAATAATAAATAGTTTATTCATCCTTCCAATATTCCCTCTAGTCATAATAATCTAATACCCAATATATCTAGACAATTCCATATTTTCATAGTGGAATTTTCTTCCCATAACATAATTGATAAATAAATCCACATTCAAACACTATAGATTTTTGAAACTGAAATGGGGAAGACTATGGAAAATATAGATTGAATACCAATACATATTCATTTAAGAAAAAATGAATAAAAAATGTGTTCCTCATATAAAGGTCAAATGGGAATTTTTCCAAAAAAAATTAATAAAAATAATAACATACCCATTAAGGTATTTCCCATAAGGTTCATGACCTGATTACCTTGTATGAAATACTTAACTAAATGCATCATCAAGTTAGAGGGTATCACACTATCCTTATCTGTGACATATCAAAACTTAATCTCCCTAAGACAGGTCCTTTAAAAATGTTATATTTCTATCCATGACACAATTACCCCACAATTAATAGGTTACATGGAATGTCCCTCTCGCTCAATCTGCAAAAAATCTCAAATTGTCCATTATTATTCTGCAATCATTGTATTCATGCTGTGAATCCCAATATATTTGTAAAATAATATGTATCTTCGCCCTGAAATTGACAATGTTTCCTTATTCCAATATTAATTCATCAATACAGTCTCACTTATTTTTAATAAAAATCACCATCTACTATTTCATACCATCCAAATCATCCTTATTCATCATCCAGATATTACATTTCTATATTAAAATACTACATATTGTGTTAATTGATTTGAAAACCCTTACATATCTCATGAAAAATGTTATGAAAAAACGGATAACCCCTCCACATCATTAGGAGAACATTACCTATTCAATTTTCCATAAACATTATAATATCTTTCATGTTAAATGGATTTTGTTTTATAAATTTATTAATATATTACATACCATATTAATATATTTCCTATGACTCTATAAAACATAAATTACAATTCAAATTATTTAATTCCTACGATAATCATAATCATATCCAAGAACATTCTTACATATTTATTTATTACATTTTAGCATGAACTATGCATAATATCTTTTGAATTCATTGAAATGTCATATGGATTATCCTGAGAGTCATACATATCATAGTATCTTAAAAAAATCCAAATATTTTTTTCTGAGGAAAACACACATATATTAAGAAATAAAACCTAGATAATATTCCTTATAGTGAATAATATATTTCCCTTATTATTGATATATATACAAACTTTATACATATGATAATTGCCAATGTATATTAATATATAAGCTAATTCCAATTAATAATATACTTCCATTTAACAACAAATCCTATATTAATGTTATTTATTTCTATATATGATATTTTATCACTAGTATTATCCTATACATATTATTTATTTAGTTTCACATTTATTATTTTGTAAATGAAAACATATAGACTTTATAAAAACTACTATAAATATCACACATAATGTATCAACCATTTTTTTCTCTCCTTTTTATAAATTCTATTGGTTTTAGAATGACCTATATTTCATCACGTTGTTTCTAGAATATGGTGTGATACATTATTTTCTCATGAGAGTTAATTTCATATATATAGGGATCACGGTATGTTCATCATCATGAATGAAGCCATGAATATCCATTAAATATTTACTCACATGAAAATAACCATTTATATACCACAAACTTGTTTTTATCTGACATACCACCTAGGGTATAGATTCATAGCAATTCCACACTAACCGTACATCAAAATACACCCGACCACCCAAAAAACATTTTGGGTCATTGAACCCATCCATAACATCTCCAAGAGATGTTTAGATTTATATAATCCCAAAATGAAAACAAATTATCAAAACCCTCCCTACACTTGAAACAGAATTTGAAATTTTAATGTATTTTATACAATGAAAAATGATATGGGTTATTGAAGTAGCTAGAGGTAGAATCACCATATTCACGCCTTAGTGAAGATTAGAACACATCCACCACACACATAGATTTTTTCACATAATTTAACATGTCCCAATATTTCCCCAAATTAAAAATACAAAAGCAATTGTATAACCCTAAATCCTTTTCATATTTTATAATATTATATTATAATTTCTCACATCATATCATAAATTCAAAATATTGTAAATCAACCCTTGAAGGGTCACTTTTTCATGAAAAAAAACACCTGTCATATTATAATATCTCCAAAATTGATTAATTGTTTAGAAAATAAAAAATACATGTGGATCATCATCCACCAAGATCCTAGAGTTATGGGAGAGTGAGTGTAAAACATCCGGTCAACCATCATTGACAACAAACCAAAGGTAGTGGCTGAAAATTAAATGAATGCCTCTTGTATTACTAATGGTCTCATACTAGATATACAAGTGTAAATATTGATGGATAAATACTTACATAATTATTAGTTTTTTAAATGAAAAAGTTTGTTAAGAATGAATAAATACCCACATAGAAGAAACTATCCCTTACACTATTCATTGTGTGAGTATAAGATCAATAACACTGCCATTCACACCAAAATTCACCTGTCACTATAGTGGATTACATCTATAATTGGATAGACTAATAAACTCATTGTAATCTTGAATATAGTTCAATAATCAAACTTCCAGTCACATAGAAATTTCCATATTAAAATACATAAGTCATCTTATGAATCAAGTGTAAATTACACACCCATATAACATTAAAATGAAAAGAAAATTTCATCTTATATATTATGTTATTCAAATGTAAAAAGGATTGTAATATTAATATTTCATATTTTAAATCATATAATAACATTTTTCATCTTCAATATTCAACCCAAAATCTACATCATATTAGAACATAAGTATTAAAATTAATATTTATCATCTCGTAAAGGTTTCAATCACATTAATTAATTTGATTTTGGTCATCATTTATCATTATCATCCTAAAATTTACATTTGATAAATTAATATTTATAACTCCTTAATGAAATACCATTGAATATATAAAATATATTTAAACCATCATTATGAATAATGATCACATTCATTAAGTATTTTCACAATTATTCATTATTTATATTAAAACATTCTACTCAATTTAATATAATTCTCCCTTTTTGTTGTCAAAAAATATAATAACTTTCAGAATTAATACCTCGTATTGTTATCTAGAAACAAATTGTCACTCTAGAGTGCAAATCATTATAATTTATTCTTAATTCATTAGGTTTGTTGACACAATCATCATATAAAATTCAAATAAATGTGAATTAAAATATTCCAATTTCTATACAATTTCATTTTATCTTTTAAAATAACTAAAATAATTACTATATCATCGAAATTATATTTTTATAGAAAGGATCATCAATATAAAATAATTATATATTTTGAAAATTCAATTATATTTGATAATTGATATAATAAAATCCCATGAAATGAAAATCTATATTACTTTATCATTACATATCATTTATCTCCCTAATTACATAATATAATTTTATTGAATATTTATTTTAATCATAATTCAAGAAATAATTTCCAAATAACACATGTTTCCATATAAAAATAATTACACTAAATATGACTCACTAAATTAACATCAAATTATATGATTAATAAATTTATTGTAATATGAAATGTCAATATGTAAAAAATTTATCACTGTTAACAGAGTTATGTATGAGTTTGAGATATTTAAATTAAATACCATATATAGTCTCCCTTAGTAATAGAAATTTCTCATAAAAGGGTTATATGGGGATAATTCTTCACAATCTCATAAAACCACACTGATGTAATGTAGCTTGATTAGTAAAATAAAATTAAATAAAATTATCATAATATTTTTCAATAAGAATCACATAGTTAAGAGGAATCCAAAAAAACAATGTATTCCCATATTATACCACTCAAATATTCTTGCATTCCATATTTTTATTCAAATAATCAAAATATACTATGAGGTACATCTTATAAACCCTATATGAAAACTTGTTCCACACAAAATATGGATAATTCCGGGACATTTGACCTTTTATAAGATTTTAGTAACTCTACTAGACTAACTCAAGGAATTTCACTTCCCACATGGAAACATATGTGTGTTGTATTTCGTCATATCAAAATAATAAATTGAACACCATAAATATTGGAGAGATTCACATTGATTTTTATCTAGCCACATGAAATTCCATTGGATAAAAATGATCTAATGGTTCTCCACATCAAACCCCAATCTCGTATATCATTTATATGTATGGTTAATATGGAATCAATTCCATTTAGAGATAATTTAATTTGATGACCCTCTGGTTTAGTCACATATTTTATAGTCTAAAAAATTATAAATACTTCAACATCTATCAATTTTTTTATTCTAGTAGGAATGGGATTATTGAATTATAATAAATTTTAATTTAGAATATTTTCCTTATGTGAATCCTAGAAATATAAATTTTTTCAAATGCATGATATTATTAACATAGAAATAATATAAAGGGGAAATTGTTCATGAATTATTTAATTTATATCTTTGAATAAATGTGACTTATTATCTTATTATTCTTCATTCTAAATATATTTCATAATAATACATAAAATGGTTAATCACTTTAATAACATGCCTCATTTTATTATCTTATACAAACCATTATCAAATAAGGAATCAAATTATATCTCTAAAAACATATTAAATTATCAATAAAATTTTCCAAATAAAATATACCATTAGATTCATTTCATGAAAATATTAATTAATACATATTTCATTCATATTGAATTTGATCTTCCGATCATCAAATATTAGATATTTGTTTGAAATTTTCTAACAACACTATGAAAGAAAATTAATCAATATTAAAGAGTTATTTCATCATAATATTAAAATATTCTTTACCTTTTAGCATTTATCATTTATTATTTTCTCATTAAAATATCATTTCTAGAAGTTTTAAATGAAAAATAAAATGTTGGCTGATTTATTTTCAGTAATGAGGGCATAAAAATCAATGAATTATTGATATTTCCTTAATAAATCCATGATATTTTGTGAATTAACTATTCCCAGGGGATTCTTCCAATGATAGAATCATCCCAAACTAATATTACATATCAAAACCCCTAAAATATGGATATATAATAAATTATTATTTTCATATAATATTTATTTATATAATTATAATATTTTTAAAATACATATTCAAATAATCTCACAAAATATAGAATGGAATTATAAAATTACAAAAAATATTATTCTAATTTAAAATCAATGCTCTTTTCTCAATGGTAAATTTATTTACATGATATAAAACATTAGAAAAATAATAAAATTATAATTTCATCCCACTAATTAAAAAAAAGTATTTACATTCAAATCATATAAAACCTTTTATTTTAACTAAAATAAAGAATAATTCAAAACATATTAATATGAATGAACCTACTATTTTTTGAAATAGAGACAAATTTAAAGAATATGATAGACCATTACCATAATATTCCTAGAATATTTAGTTGTTTCCGGGATAATAGAGTGTCATTGTCTTTGAAGTCAATTGTGTGAAATATATATACTATCCATAAAATTATAAAATATTCATTCTCATATGGATTTGAACATGTGTTTGTGATGGTTGTAACTACTATGGGATTTTTATTACACCGTCCATTTTTTCCATGTAAAATGTATTACAGTATAAAAATAACAGTCTATTTTATTAATTCATAGTTTAAAAGGATTAATAAATCAATGATATGATAATGTTCCATACAAAAACATAATGTATATATCTGAATCCTTACATTACAAATGGATTTATCAATACATTGTTACTATAGAATATAATGAGTACGTAATAATATAGTTTTGGGATATAGATAAAAATAAATGTATCAGATGGAATGATTCCATATATATTTGGGAGGAAATTTATTCTATTAATTATAGAATGACTTCAACATATTCCAAATTTGAAATAATAATTATTGGAAAAAATTCATTACATGAACTTCTCCACACATCCTTTAAACACCAAAATATAATGGGGTTTTTTATTGAAAATTTGATAGGCCAATTTCATGTTAATGGAAATGGATTATAGGTCATGGATCATATTTTATTAGAAAGTAAAAGAAATAAATATTCTTTTAAATGCTATTATATAACCATATAATTTTCTTATATATAAGTGGCATAATATAATAGTGATTTTTTTTGAATTTAAAGGAAATATAATTCTTATAATTATATATAGTTTATGGTTGAAAACATAAAAATTTAATCTTATTTTACATATATATAATTATTTCTATGCCTTGAACAAATTTCTATCCTCTATGTATGTGAAATAGTATGGATTTTGTGTGCACTGTTTTTTAATATCAATGATTTTTACAATTGGATTACAATTACTATTTTGATGAATACTTAATAGAAATTATGTACAAACACATATATTATCTTTTCATATCTCCCCAAAAAAGATGAATAATCCGAATGGAAATCCTAGACATTAGGGTTTATATTCTGTTCTATATCATTTAGATTGAAATAAAAATTTTATGAAAATGATTTCATTGAATTATACTTTTATTACTATCGATATGTCTAAATATGAAATCATCATTATATGGGAATATGTATGGAAATAAATTCAAAACACCATCTTGTTGGAAATTAGTTACTAAGTAGTAGTTAATTTGAAAGGGATAATTTAAGAGAAATTGAAATTAGTTAAGAAAATTCACAATTTCTAATAGTTTATTAAAATAGTAAAAATATTAATAAAAATTATATTATTTCATTTAGAACTTTTTCTTACTCATTTGGTATATTTGAATATATAGATTTGAAATTATTTCATGATATAACATATTGATATTGAATAGGTCACTAAAACATGACATTGACCCTAATCAAAATGTTACTATTTCATAATCATCATCCCCTAACTACTAATGTGTTAATAGGAAAATAATAAAATCCTACAAAAATTATAATGAATAAATTATCATCAAACACACCTAATAACCCCAACAATATAAAAATGTAAGTAGGATATTCCAATGAATGTATATATATATTTATACACATCAAAATAACATGTAAAAATAATAAAAATAAATTATAAATTATATGTATCACCCTATAAAAAATTGACGACACCACTGATTCCATAACCTTCAAAAGACTCAACAATTTCACCTTAAATAATTTGTCTAATATCACAAGGAAACAATCCACACAATATGAATCTCAATTCCCACAGTATATTTAACTTAAACAAGATTCCCATGTAGTAGGTGATTAGAAAAACCAATTGGGTTTAGAAAAATATTTATGTAATCCCTATATATTTGAAAAACAATAATTTTATATATGTTTTATGAAATAATTCCCCACCCATGTTAATTGAATTAATTAAAATTCATATTATTCCCAATTTTATAACATTTTTTTCAAAATAACTGTCCAAATAGTACATAACATAATTAGATTCATTCACAAAAACTCACACATATATTCTAAAAAAAACTCATTGATAAATCCAATTCCATTACATAACCCATGGGTAATTACCATATATATTTATCTTTATCATACTAAAATTACTGATTAAGAAATTGATATTTATAATACTTTCCCAAGACCATAACAATTATAGATCTAGTTTCTATAAATTACAATAATGAATATAAAATAATCAGATAATATTCACCAATAATGAATAAAATATCATTTTCCATGAATAATATAAAAAAAACATATTCTGTTAAATAGCCAAATATCATGATAATATATATATTTTTCAAATTTAAACAATTCTAAAAAAATTATCACAATACAAAAACATCTTTTTTATGTTATTCAAAAAACCATTTTATAATATATATTTTAAAATAAAACACGAAATCTATATAATTTATAACAAAATATTTAAATTTATTAGACACCAACCTCTTATAACTTTAAAAGTACTATCTATAGAAAAATCAATTATCATTAAACTCATTCGACAAAAAATTAAATAAATGTTTAAAATTTATTCTATAATAAATAACCTATTAATGAAAATTTCAAAAATTATTATAGAGAAATGCCTATCATGAAAATTAACGATTCCAATTGATGGTGTATCATCATTGAATCTCATCATATAAAATTCATATATAATTCATTAAGAGAATCCATATCAATCTCAAGGATCTAGAAATGCCTATGTGAGACCCCTAAATAAAATTGAAAAACCCATTAAAATAATAATAAATGATGATAATGGAATTACATACTTTTGATCTGACAGATAAATAATCAATAAAAAACTAAATAATAATTCTAGATTAGGAAATATATTTAAATTTCTTCAATGTAACCACAAACCCATTCTTTTATATGTGGGAGGTGTAACTGTAATTATCTGGAGAGTTTGGTGAAAAAATACCATTTTTTGAAGAACAATTTATTTTATTTGTGGCACAACATCATTGTACGGTTCAAACATTTATATGTTGTATGGTTGAAATTATTATTAAAAAAGGTCCACATATAAAACCATACATTTCGTTATAGTTTCGAAATTTTACATTGATATGCCTCAAAAATTCTCTTGACACTTCCCAATACAATAAAATTATAAAAAAATTGACTAAACACCCTTAAATATAACTAAAAATACTAGAATATCCCAAACCTATACGATTAAATTCTACCAATTTAATTGTTTATTTGATAATAAATTAAGGACAAAAAAATAAATTTACAAAACCTTCCATAATATATCTAGAATAATATAATGTTTACCCAATAAAAAAGTAATAAAACAATTTCTATATAGATGGTGGAAAAATGTGAATATGATAACACTCCCTTTAAGGATACATATTACCCAATAAATATTAAAAATTTATAAGATGACACTTCTTAAAAAATACACGAGACACATCCATATATACACTTGCCACTATCAAATTTTCTCACCAATTGACTTATGATACCACTTACATACCAATAAAATATTACCAATCAAAATATCAACGTGAATATAAATCTAACCAGTATTATCATATAGTACTTAACCCAATATTTATTTAAAGTATCTTTATATCGTATTAAAAAAATGAATCTACAAAAAAAAACAAATTGATCTTTCCAAATGTGATACAAATTCCTTACTCAAACATTAAATCATTGAATTATTCTTTTATGATAGTCCAATTATGATTCCAATAAAATTTCCATTACCATAATAATTATCCATGTAATCACTACCAAAAAGAATAGTTTTTCCATTTGGATAGTATTTAAAAAATGATGAATTAATCCAAACATGAAAACCCATTATCCAAAACATTTCACTTAAAATAGTTCAATAAAATTCATCCATTTAAAACGAAATATTATACATGAATGGTTATTTTTTATCACTATATTAAACAACCAATCTTATGAATTTTATCTTGAAAATTATAAAACTTTCTATCACTATGAACCACCTCTATAATACAATCTAAATCTATGAGATAAAACAATTTTAAAACCTCATAATGATGTTCAATGTGTATTCTTATTATGCAAGAAAATTAAAACATAAAAAATAGTCCAGAACTACCACATGAACTTGAACCTTACCCAGCTCGCCATAGGCCATAGGGGAATTAATGATCCCCATGGTCTTGAAACTATTTTTATGACCTCATAAAACCAAAATTATATTAGTTTCAACCATAAATTATTGATTAATAATGAGGAAATCTCTAGAATAGCATTCATAACCAATACACAAGTAAGACAACCAAGAAAAATATGAACATAATAATGAAAAAACTTTATAAAATTTAAACGAAATAAATCCCTTGGGTCACCTCCAAATCCCTCCCATAAAACCTATATAATTAATCACCTATATATATCACTGTTTATTAAAGAATATAATATTTTAATGTATGTTCAATTAGCCCAGTGATGTATGGACACTAAAAAAAGATGCGTATAAAATAACATTATCATTATCCAACATGACTAAAAATCTGTGAAGAAAATAATTCTCCACAAGATGTATAGTGACGAATCCTAAACATGAATTTAGAATGTATAATAATATTAATGATCACAAACACACTCAGTAGGTCAATAAATGCATTTCCACATGCCTAACTAATGATTACAAATCAATTCTAATATCGATCAAAATAAAATTATAATGCAGGTCATTAAATATCAGTTAAAGGACACCATTATCAATACTAGTGAAATTTTATAATCATTCCATATTATCATTATATAAAAAATTAACTTTTAATATGTTTTATCATCCAATGCCTTTTTATCGAAAACATCCATTTTCTAGCCACACTAAAAATACCAACCAGAATTCATTTGGTTAAAATGTGTTTTCTAATCCTTCTCTGAATACATGTTTTTAGGGATAAAATTGAAAAATGATTTTAAAACATGATAAAAGATAGAAATTACATATAAATGGATGAATAATTAATGTGAATAGACTAATAGTTCTACGAAATAATAAAGTAAAAATGGAATAAAATTGAGAACAAAATATGAATTTTTAACCCAGACCACTTATCAAGTGACATGGTTCAGGGGATCCACACTAGGTTTTGACTTGGACAATCATCGATCTATTTCTGGAACACATTATTCCCATATGTGTCTCTAAAAAATATACCATCTAGAATCTCCCTTGGGGAGTTTCAGGTATGTCCTAATAACAACCCCTAGAAGGGCGCAACTTTCCTTTGGAACTGGTCAGCATGTGAACACTATATAAGAAAAAAAATAACCCATCATGTTATTAGTTTCCCATCATTCCTATGATTTCGATACAAAAATGTCAGTGAGAAAAAAGTGATCCAATAATGTATGTAAATCATATTCAATATCATACACTAACCTCAATCTCCCACTTAGTAAGTAACCACAAAGATCCATCCAATATTGTCAACACACATCTAAAACCATTAATTTAAGGGAAATAATAAAAGGGTAATAATGAGTGTTCAAAAAAACCCACAAAAAAGATCAATATGGTCCCCTGATTATTCCATTATAGATTATCTTACATCAATAATAATTCACTCCATCTTTTAAACCAATAATAAATTGTCAATCATTCAAAAAAAACATTTGGTATCCAATCATAAATCAACTCATCTTATAATTAAAACAATTACACACTCAAAAAATACTCTCTAATTCATAACATCACCCAAATAGGATTAATAATGTTTTAAACCCATTGTTTTGATCAAAATAGGTTTTTATGGATTTTTTAAATACATATAATTTCACGTATCACCTAAAATACAATTTAAAATCTGTGAACCAAATTGAGAATTCACATTAAAAACAAAAAAAAAATTATTATAGTATTAAAATTTATTTAAAAACTCATTTATGTCCATTATCAAACACATACATTTCTAGGATTATAGAAAACAGATCTAAGACATTATTTAAAATAGGGAAAGTAATAACATTATATGGTAAAAAAAGAAAAAAATTACCTTTAACAATAAAATAAATAAATTACCGCTACAATTAAATTATTTAAACCTGAATTTAGGGGGATGTACCGTAAGAGTTCTAAAATTAAATATTTTTACACTGTAATTATAATATTAATTCAACTTAAAATGGTCACGAATATCAAATACATGATTTATAGAGTGTGAATAATATGTTTTACACCATATAACAAATGGAGTCTCAAAAATCTATTCAATATAAAAACCATGGTTTTATCTAAGAGAGGTTTAAATAATGAGTGGATAATAATGAAATTTTAGATGATGAAGAGAGAATATGATATTCCATACCTTGGATTATGGGTCTCAAATCTCAATGAAACCACCATTAATCACTATGAGTAGGGGGAATAACATATGATTAAATATTATGAGGGGAATACGGGTGTGAATCGTGTATGTAAGGTAGTTGGGTATAATAGATTTTAGGATTTAACAATAATGAGGATAAGAAAAGTAATTTTTGAAAAATTAATCTCTAACGAAACACAAATAGTTATCCTTCATGGTTTACCAAACCATGTGGTTATAGTGTAACCCACACAAGACACCCTATGAAAAATTCATAGTTTCTATTTGAGTATTTCAATGGTTTTTCCTAACATTGGATTAACCCATTCACATGGAAGTACTATAAGTTTCATCCCAATCTCAGGGGAAACACAAGGTTTACTAGACCATATGCATTGACCTTATGATCCCCTAATAACATTCCAAATTTCAAAATTCTATGATTTAAAAATTTGAAAATAGAAAATGAAAGTCAATAAAATGAAAAAATATAAAATAAATGTCATATTATCTAGAAGGGTTTCACAATTCTCCCTAATATATTACATTATTCACCTATAAATTCTTATGTTATTGTATGAATAATAAAAAAATTCTTGAAAGAATTTTACCTAAAGATACCCACATGTAATGAACCACTACCAAACCCATTATCACATGTTATTTAGGAATTGGTTACCTAACATTGGAATTCCAATTATTTTAGAATTAATCTAAAATAGAAAAAATATACATATAAAACTCAATATGATTCTATATTAATATCCTTGATTCCATGAGTTCCACTTTATACCTAAATTATAACAAAGATAAAAGTGAATTATTAAACAAAAACAGATACTCTAAAAGAAATAACCATCCCACAAGGTGACCTAATAAACTGAAAAATGGGTTCTAGAAACTTGTCACCATGGTTCACATAGATGACAATAACCTCATATATAATCAATTTCTCATGAAAAAAAAAGAAAACTAGCACCTTAATAAGTTTCTGAAAGAAAAATTGGCCTAAGATACCTAAGCATGGATCCCTTGGCTATTCTTATTTAATCCACCATAAATTAAATCTTTTCAATTTTCATACAAAATAAAAAAAAACACTCTATGAAAATAATAACACTTCCATACAAGAAATAGATATTCCAAAAGAACAAAAAATCCCTATGTGTAAGCAACTAAAATCCACACTGGAAAAAAAGAAAAAATCAACCCATCAAAGGAAATGAAAAACTTGAATCTTGAGGTAGACATGGTAATAATTTAAAGTAATAAATTCACTTTACCGAAGACCATCACTACCCATAATATAATATCACAACCCCCTCCCCCCAACTACAACATGACGAATCAAAAAAAATCAATTACCCTCAAGTATATTTAGTGAAAATTCCCAAACTACAATTTCCTCCAGAAACCACAAGATAACACATTAGGTCTCCCCTTCCAGCATAATAGTCCACTAGAACCATAGGATGTGGAACTTTTGGTCAAGAAAAAATAACTCTCAAATACATTAAAATAAATAATGACACCTTAAAAATTACCCAATAAAATTCAAACACCCCATACAATTATTTTTAATGGAACTCTAGATTGAATCCAAGGACTGAAAGGATTCAAGCTCTACCACACAACCATGTGTTTAGTAAGAATTGATATGAATGAAAATGAATAATAAGAAATGTTATGTAATTCTCTAAGGGTTAATCCAAATAGTTGATTTCCATCATCTATGTGAGGATTATTATGAGTCATTATAAAATTATTGTAACAAAAACTCTAATAAACGAACATTTCAAAACTCATCAGAAAACTCATTTATAATAAAAACATTAATTTTAGAAAATACCCATATTCCAAAATTATATATTTATATATATATCATCACCATTTATTAAAACCACTAAATGATATTTTTGAAATATAACACTCCTATATTAATAATTATGAAACTTTATAAACACCCCTTTTGAATTCAAAATTCCCATTCTTATTTTATGGTACATGATTTTTTTTAAATGAAATATAAAAAAAATACGCCAATATTTTTTAATTAACTTCGTTAAATACAAAAAAAATATCATGAAAAAAGTTATTCTAATTAGCAATTTACATAAAACATTCACCATATTCATTATAGAGTCTATTGTTTAACCACAAAATTAGGACTTAACACAACCATCACTCATATCTCAATCCATTATAAAAATCACATGACAAAACTCTCAATTATTCACCTCACATTAGTGGTGAACTGTATCATAACCCATTAGAGATCCAAAGAGAAAGAAAAATATGTTAATGTGACATGGGATTCTTGTTTGGTGTGGCCTCATAGTTTAGTTTACCATGTACTAATAGTGTCACAATCGATATGAAAATATTATAACCACATTATTATGGTATTCAAATAGTTTTCCAAAATGAGTGAGCCACCAAAAACATTTCCACCATAATTTAAACCAAAAATAACATAATAATATCAAAAAATGAAAAAAGGGTAAAATATCCATAAGAACTAAATGAATCCCAACCCAACATCAAGACCCTAACTACCAAAAGAAACTCAAGATTTATAATGTTAGGTGGTGTTCAAAACCCTGTCTGCATTCTACATCTTGAGTCTCAAAACCTAGACAATATAATTTCTATATAGAAACTATTAAATAATATATGTTATTATAAATAAACAAGGATCCAACTAAAAAACCTATACTACAATCCCTTTTGTAATGGATTGGCCTAGGATACCCCATAAAATAAATCATGCCCCCTCCTTCTTCTAGAAAATGTGGTGATCCTGATCCATATAGGATATAAAATAGTGTTAGGGAATCCAAAACAAAAATGGTGATCATTTCACATTAAAATAAAGTTAAATCATAATACTAAATTTCCAAGACAATTTAGTACGACCCTTCTATATTTATAATGTTTATGAAAAGATAGTCATGCATAACTATATGTGAAATAAAATCTATGATATATTTAAATGAAATAAATCATGGGGATCACCTCTATATACTTCACATGAAATAGACACTTTATTAAATCATAGGTATACCTATATATATTTTAATATATAATACACCACCAATTAAATAATATAAAATAAATGTTTATGGATTTTTTTTGGGCAACAAAAATAAATAGGGAAGTATAAACAGTAACCCTTGTAGAACCTCAATGGTTAACGAAAACCCAAAATAATCAATGGTGCATCATCTGTCAAGATATAAGCCAAAAACATATAAAAAATTAAATTAATATTCATTAAAAAAATGGTAAATACATTCGAACAAAAAATGATAAGCTACAAAAAAACAACCAATCATGGAACATGTATCCTTGAATACATTGTATGTTCTAACTAGAAGTGTTCTGGAAGTGGTTCTCAGACATACCATGCCCCTGATTTTCTCCTTGAAATATGACACCTTTGGTAGTTTTCACTAAGGAGAGTCTAGGAACTACCAATAAAAACACATATAAATGAGAAAATAACCTATGTAACCAATCCTATTTTCACACACTAGACTAGTGAAGCATTCATCCAGACCTCAATTAGTAACATATGGTTATTTTGATGAAAATAAAAAAGGGGGATGAGAAAACATATAATGATCAATATATGATTAGAAATTCAAATCCATATCTGAAACCCACATCTTTATCAAAATCTAGATACGACCCATTAGATCCACCTCCTTTTCTCTTCAAACCGAAAACACCTCCCATTTTAGGGAAATAAGAGAAGGGGGTTGAACTAAGTTCCACACTCTCTGAATTTGAGAAAACAATTAAATGTTCCAAATATTACTTCCAAAAATAAACTCATGATTCCTAGTTAGTTATATTAGTTTCACCATTTTCCCCATGTCTGTGGTTTTGGTGTAAGGGGGTTTGGGGTTTGGGGTGCCGATCATGGGGTTGAGTCTCGAGGTCATCTTCTTTGCCACCTGTGTATATATAAGACCCACATTTTATATTATTTTTTACTATTTATAGAACCATTATTAAAACAACACACATAAAAACCACCCTATCAAATCAATTTATAAGAAAAATCCTCTTTTAATAAAAACCCTTAGAAGATTAATACTTTACCTTGAATTCATCACATTATCAAAATGAGATGAAGAAATTTTTTAAACCCAGTTTTTATTCAAACGATATCTTTAAATATTTTATTAATAATTTGAATTTCAAATATCACTTGAAATTTCAAGTAATACATGTTATCGAAATTTAGAATTAAAACTATAGTCAGTTGTACTTTTATAATATAAAATTTTATTTAATAGATTAATTTTTTTAGATTTATCAAGCACATATTGATAATGGTTGTAAGAAAATAGTTTTAATCCATTTTCTAAGATAGGTAATCTCATTTCATTCTATCATAACAACTAAAAAACAAATATTCTATTTAGGAATTTAATAATAATAAATAATACTATCATTAAGTAATAAAAATTAATTTATAATTGAAGATACTGAAATTTGTAATATAAATATATAAAACTATGGAAAACAACCATGAATCAATAGATAATGGTTATGATCCTCTAATATGTGATCAATAGTTCTTAGTGAAGGTATTTCAACCATATACGCAGAGGAATAAAAATGGTTCAAGCAAACCTGTATTGTTATTTTATGATATGGAATGAAAATAGAAGGAGATTAAATCTAGGGAAGATGATAGATATTGAAGAAGAAAGGCTTTACATTTTAGTCCCATACTAAAATCATGATGAATCTACCTTGAATCATATTTTAGGGGGTAGAATCAAAAGGATCGAAAAATCTGAGATGGAGGTGGATAGAATGGAATCATACAGCAATGGTAGAGGAGGAAATGGGATTTTAGGGGTGAATCCTTAATGGGGAAAAACATTAAATATTTGTTGAAAATTATATCTTTGAAAACCATCATGTTTTTCTTAACAATGTGATAGTTATGTGGAATACCTAGACACACCATTAATCGGCACTCAGTTTCTCATGGAGTCCCTAATTTTTTTACCGAGCTGTGTGATAACCATTCCAAATATCAATGATAAACATTTCCACAAAATGTCATGATGAATTCATGATTTCCATAATGTGTTTGATAAAATAGATATTCTAAAAAATCAAACAGTAAAATCCTAAAAATAAAAAAAATATAAAACTACCAAAAATAAAATTAAATAATATAAAATTAAATCTATTGATAATTGATCTGTTGTATACTGAATGTGTGAAGAACTTCACCTAGATAACCTCTCAATCATGTACCTATCCTAATCCTTCACATTCCCCAAAGGAATTCGTGATCCCATGGGATGGAGACTCAGAGTCAAAAATCAACACCAACCAAATATAATGATTTAAACTAGAATAAATATGACAACATGGAATACATGTATGATGTAGAGAATAACAAATAAAATGTTAAAATGAAATAAATATTCCATAATAAAGTAAAATAAATAATAAGTGACCCAACTTAAATGTAGATAAATTGTATTCAATATAAAAGACCAACTACAAAGGAGAAAAACTGAAAAAACTCTTTCATATGATAGAATCGTAAAACACCCATCATATCACTACTAATTACCCAAGAACAACAAATAGAAACCTCTCCACCTCACTAAGTCCCCTTTCATTTCCTTAAATGAAAAGTGATAATAGGATATACACATCATCTAAGGGTTTCATAGAGTGTGATATAAACGATATTAGTAGGATCCCACCCAGGTGTTCCATCTCAAATATCCATATAAAAATCTAAACATTCTCATCTTTTCATAAAAAACTCATGTTGAAATGATAAATAGTTTTTAAATAATAAACTTGGTAAATTATTTCATTTTTTCCACAGTTTCAAACAATCCATGTAAAATCGTTTTGAATAATATCACATATATAAATGTTGTAAAATAAAATAATGTGTCACATATAATATCATATCCAATGTATTACCAAATGAATCCCATGTAAAATAATTTCATGGAACATAAAAACTAATTCATTCTATAACAATCATACCCAAACATAGATAATCATCTACATCACAACCCAAGATATATTAATCAAATCTAAAGATAATAGAACACCCAAAAACTGAAACTCTCAATAGTTCTAACAATCCTCTAGAACAATTGGTCAAGGGTGCAACAGAACACTCAAATAGTGATCCCCCAGATAGTATCAAGAGATGAGGCCTATTACCACACCTTCCACTTGTGCACCTAGGGATTTCCATGTGATATAATGTTAGAAACATTTAATAAAAAAATTGTAAAAAATTCATAAATCCATTTCACAATGATTTAAAACTACATTTTTATATACCATGATAAGAGGAAAATAATCACTTCTAAAAAACATTTCCACACATACAAATCAATCAATAAATCATGCAATTTTATTATAAATTTTTTTTGAAAACTATAAAAATACAATTAATCAAATATAGACTATATATGGAACCAACTATATCAAACATTGGATGTACATGAGTGAAGAAAGATCCACCAAAAAATATAATGCAAACTCAACATTGGAGGCCCTAGAATAAATCCGTAAAACTCATAATAAACTCATTTGGAAAAAGTTAAGTAGTGAATAAAACACAACATAGACCTCATCAAACTAAAAAATTGCATCAAAACCAATAATAACTTCATACATTAAAAAACAATTTCCCAACAGATCATGAATGGACGAAAAGAATAAATTCTAGAAGAACACATGATCTAATAATGTAGTGCAATGGGGCCATTGTGAAAAAATAAATGAATAAGAAAAAATATCACTTTCTTAAGGAGGTGAAGAGCTAACATGATATGATCAATCACTGAATAAAATTATCTAAAATGAATGGATGATCACCAAAATCACCCTAGAGAGTTACTATGTCATAATATGGATGGAATAAACGGAATAAAAATAAAATAAAATAACATCTGCTGTTAAGACAACATATCCCAACATATTCATGTTTTCAAACCCTTTTTTAATGTGAATTCTTAATTTTTTATGATATTTTGAAAAAAATGAATCCACTGATTAAAAGTAACTTTGATAAAACTATACATGATCTGAACGAGTCTCGTGATGTGTAAAAATTTAATTCTATGATTTAGTTCATGACATCAACCTGAAAATAGATTTACATCATGTATCAATTTCATGAATTGAACTATTTATGAGGAATATTCTATATGAAAATATTAAAAAACACATGGGATAACCCAATCTAAAATTAACATCCTATAATTCCTAATTCACATTTATACCAAGACTTCATTAATTATTCCAAAAACATATCTCTGGACATTAGGTTACTTTCCCAAATGATGGATCCCAATCTATGGAATTCAACCAATTAAAGAGGGAATGTAAATTAGAGATGATAAATAATTAAAAAGTGTAACAATATGTTATAAAATCCTCACCATAAGATATTTCCCCCATTGGATTTTATATGGAATAATGGTGTCCAGAAATAGTTGAGGCTACTACTCCTTCATTGATGAATCACACCCCTATGTCTCGTGAGAATCAAATTTGTGTTGCCATAATACTATAACCAATAATTGAAAATGATGAAACAATTCCATTACCAAATAGTTAACAATATATATTGGCTTTTCTATAATAAAAACATCTAACTCGAACTCAATTTCCACCAAATATAGTACTTGGGAATGATCAAGATCGTATATTCTAAGCTATGGTATGTGGATAATAACATTAGTACCTGCCAACAGAACAAAGATTTTGAAATGATAAGAAACCTTATACTATCACATAGTGACCTCAAACAAACCAGTGTATCACAAATATTAAATTCCATATTTTCCATGCCTACAGTGACCGAACTGAGGAGAATATTTCTGAAAAACTCAAGGACTAATAGAAAATAGAAATAGCAATTTTTTAGGATTGACATATAATTTATTTTGACTCCAAGCTATCAATATTTACCAGTGAATATTCATAATCCTCATATATTTCTAATAAAAATGACTCAGTCCAATGAGAGAGACATCTCTTACATGTTCCCAAAAAATAGGTGACAAGCAAGGTCAAACATTAAAATCCTCAAAGGGAGATATTTTAGCTAACATATGATAATTGATTTTATAAGAAAAAATAATACAAAATGATAATCCCATGATCCACCCAAATCCTACATATGGGTAAAAGGGTATCCTCCAATATCTAAATAGCATGTTCCATTTAGCCATATGTCAGTGGATGGTAATAAGTACTCAACTTGACAAGACTTCTCATCGCCTCTTGGAGACTCATCAAAACAATGACATTTACCTAAGATCGCTATCTGGGTAAATAGTTGAGGGAACCCCATGTAACCTCACAACCTTTTCTGTATACATCTTTCCAAAGTTTTCAATCTTTATTGCTCCCTTAATCATAATAAGTTGAGATGACTTTTTCAAATGATCAATCACTACCCTGATAGAATTCATCCCTCAGTGAGTCCTTGGTAATCAAAAAATAATGTCCATGGACTCCTTTTCCCATTTATAAACGTTGAACATAAGAGAAAAGAGGCCCCTAGCATATTTTAAATTCTCTATGTTTATCTATTTGCATGTGTAACAGTTGAAAACAAAATCTTGCATTTCACTCTTTATACATGACCTCAAGAATTATCATATTATTTCATAATACATCTTTATGATGACATAATGAATATCCCTAATATATAATGAAATCCCAAAAAACTAATCTCCTCTAACATGTGGTGATGGAAAATAGATCCCCAAAATGGAAAATACCATCCCATGGGAGAGACTAACCAGAATCAGTCTCCCCACTATAATGGGTCCATTGAATTTTTCTTCATAAACCTGATCCCATATAATAGACTCAATATAATGGTATGATAAACAAATACTATTTATAATCATACATGAAACATCCTCATTAGCATAAAGGTGAAACTAGATGAATATCCTCATAATCATCAACTCCTCTTTTAATTCCAGAACATCCTATGATTTTACATTTCTAATGGGAGAATCTATGACAATATTCTCCTTTCCAAGGGTATACATGATTTCAATCACAAATCTCAGGTGGTATTTCTCCCACAGCCTATACCAGATATTAATTTTTTTTAAAAAATATATATATCTTAGATTTAAATGGTTAGAAAATACCATGAATCTCTCCCAAATGAAATTGTTTCAAAAAACATTTTTGAAAATTCATACCGTATTAATTACTTAAATCATGATTGTGAAAATTAATCTCATGAAGTCAAAGCTGTGGAGATTTTTAAGACCTCATTTTATCTTCTTATATAAGTACAAGATTGTGACCAACACCTAGATAATCATAGAAAACCACATAACCCTTACGAGGATCATGTATGTTTAGAATAGAATATGATGTTAGAAGACATTTTATAATAATAAAATAAGATTGAATCATTAATTCCAATATGAATTTAACCTTTTTAATGGTAAGATAATTCAATGGCGAATCAAACATTGAGAAATCATTTACAAACCATGAGGAAATTCTTATAAGACTGTGGAATATCTGAATTTCCAATACGTTTTGGGGATCCTTATTAGAAATGAGAAATTTCACCTTCTCAAGATAAACTAATAATCCATTAATAGAAACAAATTCTCACTATATCATCAATTTGTGGATCCAAAAACTCTATTTAAAATACATTACATATAAATGGTATCTTTTCTTGATCTTCACAACTAAACTCGAATGGTTCTCATGCTCACTCCCAGATCTTGAATAAACCAAAATTAATCCATGAAGACTACCAAAAAAGATTCTATCTTATCATAGAATATATGTTTCATCACATCCATGGAAACTGTAAGAGCATAAGACATACCTAAAGGAGTAAAAATTTATTTTTAATTTACATAGATATTATTGAAACAAATCTTAATTATATCAAACTTTCCAGCATTATGCGGATGATAAATTGATAGATTATTGATCATTTAAATACACTTTTCACTATTTAATTGGTAAAAGAAATCATAAAATTTGGGAAAATGATACATATTCTTAACTTTTAACCCATTAAACTACAGATAATCTAGACACAAATAGATTGAATGATCTACCTTCTTGGAAAAGTGAACTGTGGATGCCAAAGTCTAAACACCAGTTTGAAGAAATATATTTTCCATCACATCCTCAAATTAAATATTGAGCTCTTTTTACTCTACATCTTCCATTTTATATGAGGGTATATAATTCTGGTACATAGCTAGATCTAGATCAATTTTATACTCTATCACCCTCCCTAGAGGAATATCTAATAAATAATTTATCAAAACATCATTAATATCCATGAAATACATGGTTTGATTACCCAAAGATGAAATTTTATCAGTCTCAACAACAATCATAGACAAAAAAATCACCATTTCTAGGATGTATATTCATACATGACCTGATATTATATCCTACTATCATTAAATCAACCTATATCTCTTATCAATATCAATGAAAAAAATATTGTAGATGATAAAAATATTCCATACAAGGATTACTGATAATCGAATCCATGTGAAAAATTATGTCAAATATGTCCAGATGAAGAATGAGGAAATCCCAAACATAATTTGTATCAGCTATAAATACAATACAGGGACACAAAAATCCATGATATTTCCTCTTTCAATGATGTGTTTCTAAATTAATAATAAAGGATATGCAATTTGAAGTATATTTAAGCTTATACACAAAACAACCACATATAAATGTGTTGGAGGACCCTGTATCAAGTAAAGAAGTTGATATTGAATGTGTAAAAAATATGTTACATCTCACTATCATTGGACTCACATAAACATGTTCTAGAAACTCAACCACTGTGTGAATTTTCATTACTCTAGACTCTTATTGTTGGACCCTTATAGTCTTTCAGGAATATGAATTCACCACTATAGCCTTTGGATCAAACAATTCTTAACCATAATTAGGCATAAACAGAGTCTAGTATATAAATTTCAATGACTAGAAAATCCACAACTATTACACATATTCACATGTACATAACAAGATTTTCAGGTGTACCATATCATTCAAAACTAATTGTTATTCTATGGAACAATACTGGATATGACTGAAGGTGTAGAGGAGGACCTCTTCTAAGAACCACCCCCACCACTCTGGTGATTTTCATTCCACTTCCTTATCCTCCCAAAATTCCATAAAATCTAGAACGTGGGGTAATATAAAATGAAAAAATATCCGTCCTTTCCTTTTATAACAATTTCTTTAATCATTTTCTTATCTAATTTATCTTCATAGGTCAAATGTTTCAGTATGAATCCATTTGATCTGATATTTTTCAAAATCCCAATAGGTACATCTAATTCTAATTATGTTCATTCATTAATACATATAGAGATACACAAATCACCTCTATAAACTTATTGGTGTAAAATGACACTAAACACTCCACCTACTATACCTAGATAAACTCATGAGAATTAACCATCAATATTCACTCTAGAAAATACTACTGAATGATGTGAGTCTTAAAAACCTTCCAATAAAAGAACACATGTCATTTTACCCACACCATAGAATCCCACCATCACATTCTAGGAACCTCAGGTCTGAACGCCGTTCACTACACCTTGATATTTTCATGTGAATACATGAATTAAAATATCAGATGAATTTTGACTGTGGTGTCCTCCACTATCAGAGTTCATTCATACCATTAATGGAATTTTTATTCTAACTTTATAATTCTAGTGATATTTTCATTTTTCCTATATCACCTAGTCCAAATTCGACAACTTCATTCTTCACTTGTGGTGAATTTTGGGCTATAATATGAAATGTCCATTTTATAGTCGTGATATTAATATTATCTAGAGGTATACTCCTTTTAAGATAATCCATTATTATCTCATGTGGAACCCAAGAGATATATATTAGAGGCATACCACTACAAACCAGAATAGAAACAATTTATCATAAAATAATACAATCTCGGTTAAAACCTGTAAACCATAAGAACCAATTGACATTGAGATATGTAAGTTTGAATAGGAAATGTGAATCCAAAAAACCCATGGAAACCTGATTAACATCACGGATAGAGTTATCCATGATCTCAAAAAAACCTACCTCTCTTGTATAAAAAGTATATCCATATTCTACCAACGTCTAAAAATTGATAAAAACCTCCCTCTGATAAGAAACTATGATGAACATAACCCAGAAACTCTATCAAACTGATACCTTACCCGAACTATCACATACTGAAATGGGGCTCATGATCCCCATGGCATGGATAATAGAACCAAGGCAAAAACAATGACTATATGGAATTATTTTTCAAAACACAATTATGAAAACATGCCATACATGTATGAAGCAGAAGAAAATATAATCGGAAATAAATTTTCCATAACAAAAAGAAAATTTCAAATGTGATGCATCTCAAAATTATCTATAAAATATCTATTGTAAAATTAAAATATTAAAGGAAAAATAAAATCAAAATTTTAACTACATGTGACAGCATGAGAAAACATCCACCATCTCACCAATCAATACCCATAAAAAGATGACATAATCCTAATAGCCTCACTACGGTGCCTTTCCATTCCCTGTATTAAATAATATTACAAGGCATACTCACCATCGAGTTACGAAGTGAGTGTGTAAAAAAATGTTTAGTGGGATCCCAGCATATTGTTTTATATAATGTCCCTATAAAAAAATCTAAACATGATCAAAATTACATAAAAAAAGTTATGATAAAGGGTTAAAAAAATTTATTTTAAAAGTATAGTAAAACATTTCATCATTTTCCATAGTTTAAAATTATAAAGGTAAAATAATGTCAGTGAATATTAGATATATCAATGCAGTCAAAGAAAATACATCATTACATATAATAACAAATCCATTGTAGTCCGTACAAAATCAAAAGTAAAATCCCCCCCAATGAACACAAAAGGATGTTCTATCTAGATAAATCATACCCATGCATAGAAAATCATATATATCATGCCCCTATATATATACATTATATCTATAGATTAGACAAACAACCCAATAAAAATCCTCCCAACACGTCTAATATGTCTTCATAACAATGTGCCTATTGAGAAGAGGACCACCTAATGAGTGAACTACCTGATAGTATCATATGTTAAGGAAAATATTTACACATTCCACCGGAGTACCCAAGGCATCCCTTGTGATTCATTTTACAAACAATTTTTTCAAAACCATTCAATGATATCTATCTCATAAATATAATAAAAAAATATTTTAAATAAAAATTTATTTTAACAAAACATGGGGAAATCAATGTTTCCAGAATCCCCATTTCCATAGAAAAAAATCAATCAATCATTCAATTTAATTTTATAAAAAAATATCAAAACTATAGAAATATAGATCATCTATCATAGGCTAGATGTAGAACTAACTAACTAAAATTTAGGTGAGAGACATCGCAATGGGATCGACCAACATATTATATAGAAATGGTAAAAACGGATTCCTATGAAACCATCCTTACATACCAGAATGATTTCAAGAAGAAAAATAGTTTGTGGGGAAGATAACACAACATGTTCCAAGATAAACTCTCATGTCCCACAAAAACTATCACAAAGATCATCCTTTAGAGGATAAACACAAAAAATATCTAAAAATGATCCGGTGAATCAATAAAATAAGATAAAAATGTCTTCAAATATAGACCAATGGTGCTATAACAACCAATGACAATAATGATGAAAAAAACTTACTTACCTATATATACATTAAGAAACACCACAAAGAAAAAACTCGAAATGAAATAATACAAAATTAATTATGATCACATATTTTTTTGGGAGACCTCCTTAGTATCGAGTGATAATTATAGGGCTAAATAAAAATAAAATTAGATGATTATTAATGTTAAAACCATAAATCCAAAACCACTCACGATGTGAATCCCTTCGACGAAGTGAATTATATGATTATTATAATATGCCAAAAATGGGTCATCTCAAATTACAAATAACATGGATAAACCTTTAAATGATGTTAATGGGTATCATAGTGTGTAAAAATTTCATTTTCTTAACCACTTCCTGGAATAATACTATAAAGATATTCATGTTGTGTAACATGTTTTTACATAGAATAGTCTAGACATTTGATTATTTTTAAAAACATAGAAAAAGCTACTAAGACAACCTGAGTCCCAGTAGACATACTCTAAATCCTCTTAAACATTTATAACATGAATTCATTAATTCCAAAAAAACATACATCCCATAATTTTAGTTCATTTTCCCCAATAATGCCTCTCTATCCTTGGAACCCCAAAACACCCCCAAACGAAAAGGGAAACTAAAAGAGATGTGAGAAATAACGGGTAGAGAGAAATGGGGTATTACAAAATGTTACCATGCACTATACCAGTTAATCTACTAGACGTTAAAAAATAATAATAACTTAAAATTTTTACATGAAACACAAAAAATAACCCAATTAATAATCCCATGTAAAAATATGACCCAAATTTTGTTGTTTTCATCACACCGTTTGACGTTTCTATAACAAAACATGAAATAAACAAATGTTCGAATACTCTTTGAACTATTAGATATCATTAATACACTATTCAATTTGACAACATATAATTTAGAAAAAATATATACACATATTTTAAAATTAAAAACATCAAAATACCTATCCCCTCCCAAATAATGAATAATTTTCAATAACATCTATAATAATAAAAATAAATATATATTTCTTAACATAAGTTGTCATCAACCTCAGTAACAAAGACTGATACCTCGAAATCTAATAGAGAAAATTATAATTATTGAAAATATCAAATACCACTATAAATTATAAATTTTAATAAAAATATAAAATAATTCCTTTACATAAACAAGAGCTACGTTGCATAGAAAAAAATCTATTTTTCTATTTTAGAACAATAAAAACATGACCATAATATTTCAATCATTTATAATGAATGAAATATTTTTTTAATGTTATACTAACCTAGGTAACACCAAGTTATTTTTTTGTAAATATTTAAAATTTCATATAATTATGCCTTAATATGTATAGAAATTTTTGTTAATGTATTTAATAGATCAATGGAAGTTACACAACGCATCCACTAGAAAACAGAAAACCACATTTTACTATTATTTAGTTTAAACAATATTGTATTCATCCATAATAATTCATTATCCAAAAAAAATTCCTTAAAGGGAACTGAAATTAAAATAAAACTATAGATAGACATTGTGTTTCTTCCAAAAAAATCTAATATTAATCCTGATCACACATTCCTGAATATTCCAAACAACCACTCTATAAGAATTGTTATATCAAGACATAAATAATCAAACACTTTACCATTCCATCTAAATACAATGGATTCACTTAATTACTATATCAAGATATATTTATCTAGTTTATTTTTATAATAATTATCATTTTTATAGATAATGATGAAATAAAGTTCTTAAACTAGGGTAACCATTTAAGTCATGATCCTCATGTTCTTTATTTCTCCCACTTAGTCTATATTGAGAAAATATTTTAAAATACATGCTCGTCTACTGAGGGGTTAACATTTTTCAAATATAATTTAAGGTAGTTAGAATAATTTTTTTATTAGGAATCATCTATAATATGATAAACCATGATGCTCATCTCCACAGACTATTATTAGACTTACATAAACTGATAAATATTTTATTATGATTCATGATCCTAACATAATGCTCCCCCTAGTGTCAATCTAAAGCTACCAAAGAAACTGCTTAAAAATGAATCCAATGAGCAAGGTAAGTTCTCCATGAGATATCATTCGCACATACAACATCCAGCTAGAGTGTATTACTAGGACCACACTTAGGTGTCTTGTTTACAAACATATAACATCATCATACAAAGTTTAACAATTCCAACAAAACACATTCCTCTCATTAACTAAGATATTTAATCTAACAATCAAAAACCATTAAAAACTATATTATCTAAATTATTATTATCATTTTATTTTTAATGACTATAATTATTTCTCAAGTACCAACATAAACCCAATTTTCTATATTTCAATCTATTTTTAAACCTCCATTTTTAAAACCATGTCAAATATGAACAATTTTCATGTGTCAATATTATATTGATAAATTGTTTTATAAAACCATTATCATTTACTCCATTAAATCTTAATTTTAATAATATTATTCTATAAAATCATATCATCAAAACACATGTTATAAAACTAATTTAAAATATATAAAACTTACCTCATCATGCTGAGTAAAATCAATTAATTTAAAAATAAAAAATTCTATATAAATATCTGACACACCATAAAATTATTTAAAAAACTCATATAATGTTTGAAGAATAATGTTTACACCAAAACTCCATTGATTCCAAAAACATCATCTTTTCGTTAATAATACTAATTTCTTCCACCATTTGGGAAGAAAAAAAACATAAATAAAAATATAAAAATTCATTTACCCCATATTTTTCTAATGATTCCCAAAAAATACAATGAAATGAAAACTTATTTGTCAAATGGGTGGTGTAAGATTTTTTTTAAATAACCACGAATAAAAAAATATTATCCCAAATAGTTTTAAACATTTTAAAGAAACACAATACTATAAAACAATTAATTAATCAAACCTTACAAATAAAAATAAACACAAATAGATATAAAATATTATTAATTTATTCCATAGTATTCTCAGAAAAGTATATTGAAAAAATTCATACAAAAAATATGCATTCTATAAAATATATCATTCATTGAAAAAAGAGAAGTTATCATGATAAATATTTTCCATTAATTTAAATTTTTCTGAAAGACCTCGTTGAACATGTTTCAAAATCATATTAGTTCCTTTTTTAAATTCCAATGAACATCAATATGTTTTGAAATTATTATAATTAAAATTAAACATGCATACCAAAAAATTATTACTCACTACATATAAATAGTGACATCATAAAAAAAAATTATCCTTTTTTCAGGTAGTAAGTTGTTGAAATTAAAAATATTATTTAATACCACTATATTATATAAGCCTATGATCCATTTCTAAAACACAAAACATGAAATCGGGTTAGCACACTAATTAAATTTAAAATATTATTAAAACAATTGCAATCCAAACTAGTTAATATACATATCCAATTCAAAAAATAAAATTCAAACTTTCTATGAAATAATTGATTTTGTACCCTCTATAAGAATCTGGTATCTGAACAGCACAAAAATAAATAGATTAATAATGCATTAAACCATATAATTGGAAACTATAATAAATGTCCCTTTGAATTCATACTAAGAGAAAAAAATTATTCTGTAGCATAACACCTCAGTAGTATTTCCCAAGTGAATTTTTCTTCACTCAATCTATGAAGATCCCCAACATACCATATATGTTTAATAAATGAACTCCTAACCAAATAATAATAACATATATAAATTAAAATAAAATAATAAATTCAAAATATATAATGAATATTGAAAAAAGATTACAATTTCCCTAAAAAAGTCACACATCCATTCCGAACTAAATTTAGGGATGAATCAAATTCCATCTATAAAAATTGGGTAATTTGAAACCAAATTAAACCATGTCATCTTGATGATTCAACACACTAATTCTAGACTTTTAAAACATTGTTAATTCCATTAAAAAGTCCCATCAACTATCTACAATATTTTAAAAATATAAAACACAAAATTGTTTATTATAATATCTTCATTGAAATAATAAACAAATCTATAGGAACAAAATCATCTAATTAGACACATTATGGAAAATTTGCACACACCTACAAACAGAAATATATTTAACATAAAAATACACATTCCATAAATAGATATTCATAAAGAAAAAAGAGGCTCAAAATACATTTTATAGAGAAATTTATAAGAATAATATTAATCTTGAAAATGAATTATATAAATTTTGAAGTCTGATTATAAAAATGGGAAGCCACTATTAGAAATAAATCTGAGAAAAATAATTTTATATCAGTTTGTAGAAAATTATTTTACATGATGATGTGGTTTAATATTTTATTTGAATTTATTATAATAAATGAAAATTGAAAATCAAAATATTTTTTTCTAGTTCATAATATAATTAAATGTGTATTTGGTGTTTTTCATTAATGTTTATGTGTGTGTACATTTCTATAAATAATTAGATGTATGTTTGAGAAACAATAGTCCATTGGGTGTCATATAAATGAATAAAGGGTGGGGAAATGTCAGAATAAATTAGTCTATTGTAATATCCTAAATTAATTTCCAGAAAATTTTTAATTTGAAGTGTCACAAACTCTCTATAGTGAAAAATCATAGGAACCTCAGAACATAGAAGTAAAACCACGATCCAAAGAATGATTTTTCTTATTTTCTAGTAACATTTTTTTAGAATTTTTTTTAATTATATTTTTTATAATCCCCTAAAAACCCCATTCCATTGCGTGCATTTATCACAAATTTTGTTCTCAGTTCGGTTTCCAACAAATATTCATTTTTCCTCTCCATATAATAATATAACTAATATACAATCAATTAGAATTTTTAAAAATCATGTGTGAAAATATAAATATTTTTTAATTGTAATGAAAACTAAAATCATGATATAGTTCAATCACCTCCAATGAATTATTCTACACTACCACGCAAAAACTATAGGAAAATGAGAAAAAGGAGTGCACCCATTAATGGGATGAAAGGAGACCTATACATTTCTAGTTATAGTCTCCTAATCAATTTCGTAGAATATTCAACATCTAGAATTGAAGACTTATGATGATAAATAATGATGAAGGATTACGAATTGAGAGTATATGTGAGTGTAATTCATCTATGTGCTGTAATCAATAGTAAAATCAATTAAATGTGAAATTTAATTCATGAATATAAAATAGTCTAAAGGAATATAATCTCCATATCTTCTTCCATTGTTGATTAATTTATAAATTTACATTTATTTCCTCAAAAATTCATATATAATGAGAATACTGAAGTTGAAAAAATCACATTTTCTTCTAAATTATTCCACCATGTTCAAACATCTAGTAGAATCACCCCTAAGTAAATTGTTATCATACATTCCCTTATATCCACATAATCATCTACTATATCTATTTACCCAATCAATTACCCTAACTTGGAGGAAATTAATGTATAAGGATTATCCATACTTGCATGTTTCCTATATATAATTAATATTATGATTTTTGCAATGATACAACATTATGCACCAATATTGTATTAATTTTAATTGCATATTTAAGTGTCGCATGTTTTAGTCTATATAATTTATTCTATAGTTTTGGTTCTATTAGTAATATAGATAATGTTTTTCTTGGTTGTGATTTATTTGGAAAGGGATTATATTATATTATATTGGGAATCTTTTTATTTATTCCATATGATATGTTGGAAGATGATTATATATATAGGGTTTTACATGGGTAGTGATGGCCTTTAAATGTATTCATGATGAATTAATATTCCAAATACTTACAATATAGAGTGTTTTAATACATATTATGTTTCCATTAATTCAAAATATTGGTCCTCCCTTCAAGATATATCGGGTTAATGAGTCATGTGAAATATTTCAAGAGGAATGTTGAGATTTAGATATTATCTCAATTTTCCCACAAACTACAGTGTGGCTAAAAAATCTTAATATTTTGATATAATATCCAAGTTTGAGTAGAGATAGACTTGATATAAATAACATTGGACTACGATGGATCAATAGTATAGTCTAAAGATCGGATGTACGGATCTATTTCTCATAGCATGCTCCTCGTATTATTTTGTTACATTACATTGGCTACATGAGTGTTTTATATTATTTGTATGATATTACAATTATCTATGGAAATATCCTTACTATTGATATGGAAAATAATATTCTCCCAAAATAAGATCTCATCCTTTATGTAATTGAATAACAATTTGTTTCCTCATTCATAAATTTAATCATTTGTTGACTAACCTTTTACATTCAAATAAATACTTTTATAAATGATCCTTACCCAAATATATGATGTTTTAAATTACATCATGAATGATATATAATTCTTATATGAATGATTTATTTTGAAATAATATTCCCAAATAAATAAATTCATAAAAAATTACCATTATAGAAGTAATAAAATAATGCAAATCACACCATTCATAGAAATAAAAATAAAATAATGATTTTCTATTTTTTTTAATTCACATCCCCCACACCTGAGTGATTAGGTTTCAACAAATATATCCCATTATATGAACCCATATCTTCTTTTCATGTATGTTTTCCTTTTTCAGGTGTATTTATGAAAAAGACGAATTTCTCAAAATTTCATAAGTACACGTCGTGTACATTATGAGTACATGTCATGTACCTTTTGAGTATATTCCATGTACTTGGTTGCCATGTGTAAGGAGGTGTTGTCCGTGTAACGTCTATGCACATGGTCGTGTGAGGTGATATAGGGACTGCTTATTATGGGGGCCAGTTATGGCAAGTACATGTCGTGTACTTTATTTTTCTCATTAAATGGATCGGGGTCGTGTCTAAGTGATAGAAACATATTCTTCTCAACCGAACATGGCCGAGATCATCCATACGGTAGGGAATGTCACCGATTCCCCAGTCGAGAATCAGTTCTCCGAATCGATAGTCATCGATTGCATTGGGATTTCATCAGTAAGATATTCCTTCTTCCAGAGCTTCATTGTCTGATTCCTCCTCTTTTAGGAGTAATCGTCGATTGAATTTTTTACACTTTTTTGTAGATCTATAGTGTTCATGAGTGATTCAAGGCTTTAGGTTCATGTACAACGATCCTACAACACCAAGGTATGGGGTTTGTGCATTTTTGTATATATAATTAGTCTTATATGTGTAAATGTGTACAATACCCTTGATCAGGGTATTGGGTGTTTAAGGTTTTAACCCTATAAATTTCCTTCTATGATTATATTCCAGAGTATATGTCCATTGAATGTGAATAAAGTCAATTTCTATTATTTGGAACTGTTTACCATGCATGTTTTTTTACCATTTGGTTCTGCGTAGCCTATTAGGATACCCTGTTATTCCCATTCGTAGTATTTTAGGATGGTGTAATTATTTATCTGACATGCTGTTATGTTGTAGACTATTTGCCATGTACTTGTTGAGGTTTACTTTGGCCGCTATGCATTACTATGCTAGATTGACGTACACAGGGTTGTGCGAACCAGGTGTAGTAGTCTATTGGGATAATGAATGTGAGGACATCCCTAGAGGGTGTGTTTTTACTGTTACGATGCGAGACCATAGGGGGAATTGAAGAAAGTGCTTCCTCAGAGTGTCTGTAGTTCCTCAACGCTAGCCACAAGGGAAATGGGACGTATGTGATTCCCTGGAGTGCCTTTTTATTTACTAATACAAGACTATAGTGGGAATTGACGTTGAGTGCTTCCTCATAGAGTCTATGCTTGTGTTGATCTAGAATAATTAGGATGTGTGTACATTCCAGAGGGTTGATTTTAATATTTTGTTAAACCATAGTGGTTAGGCTAAGTGTACTTCTTAGAGGGTTACCTTCTTTGATTAGTTCCTTACTTGATATGGTGCGTTGAATGCTTTGAAACTGTGGAATTGTTTACTTTTGAGATCTTCCTTATTTACTACTTATTTTTGGTATTTATATACCATATATATTCACTGACTATTAGGCACAGATCTTTTGTTGCGTTTCTATTGAGATTCGTCTCACACCATATTTGGGTCATGCTTTTAGGCCCAAACAGATTACATTGTTCAAGGACTAGATAAGGGAAAGTAACCTTTTACATCAGGTACTTGATTGCTGAGGAGATAGAGAGCCTGGGACCAAGATGAGGCTTGTGATGCTGAGGAGTTTATCTGTTTTATTTTGTACTTTGGTTATTTCTATATTCCAGCATTCTGACCTATTTGGCTACTTTCGTAGACATATGAATCATGCATTATTTTTATATGTGCTCCAGTTGTTTCTTATTTTCAGTATTTCTTTGTTTACTATTGTATGATATGTTTACTACTTCTGATATGGTATATCTTTTTCTTCTTCTGATATATTAATCTACCAATGAGGGATTATTTTCCCCACTATCACACCCAATGCTCTCATTTATAGTCGGCATCCTATGGAATTTGGGGAAATGCACTTGAGGTGATGTGACTAACTAGGTACGAGGCACCAATGGGTGGCTTCCGAAACTGGGATGTTACAATGTGGAATAAAAGGGTTTCTTTTCATCGTGACTTACTATTTGGAGACTATACCCTAAGATAAGAGGGAATATGTACTTGGTAATAAGCTTTTCCTGGTAGTAGCTAACCTGTGTATAGGGAAAAGTGAATCTACCCCATTTATTTTAATCGTTCTATTTCTTCAAATTTATAGTTTATTATATTTCACCGTTGGGTGATTAACATGTTTTCCATCATTATCTTTGATGTTATTGAGGTTCTATTTCTGTTTCAACCCTATGAGATGAGGGTATGCTATATCATTCATCATATAGGAAAACTCTAGAAATCACATGTCATGCATATTTTCCATGCCATTTAGGGTATATTAGCAATTGAATGTTGTTGTGAGAGATGTTGTGCATGATATGCATTCTATTTTGATAGATTCCTTGATAAAATATCATCTTTTTGATAGGGTATTGTTTGTGTACGTTTTTTTGAATATATGCCAAACTTTGGTTCTTAAGCTGTTATGGTCCCTCATGGACTAGAATTTGGTGGATCATTGGCTTGTTTTCCTTTCATATAACATGTATAAGATTCCATGCTTTGATTCGTAGGAGTTATGTGCCCTCACAGATCATAATTTTTCATTTAAATATTTGTTTCTATGTCTTTCTTGGTTCTAGAGTATTTTGTGAGGATTACAATCTGGAAAAACCCAGAATACACGACGTGTAATGTTGAATACACTCCATGTGTTCTTCGGTTCAGGAAAAACTGTTTTTCTCAAGTATACACTGTGTACTATTTGTACATGTCGTGTCATCCCTAACTATGTCTTAGACTGTGTGGGCTGAGACACGGGGTTTGGAAATCATAGGTAGGACACGCTGTGTATCGTATGTACATTCTGTGTTGTAGAATCATGTATCTATCCATGTAACAAGAAACAAGGGTCAGTTAAATCTTCTTATACATGCCATGTCTGGCATAAACATGCCATGTATAGTTAGTCATGTGTTCAACCATGTAACTAATAACACAGGTAGCTGAAACCTATGAAGTACACGTCGTGTCCATCTGAAACATGTAGTGTAGTGGGATTTGTGTATCCGGTCATGTCTCTAACAATATGGGTCGGTGAAGCTTGTCTATTACACATCGTGTCTGGCACAAACATGCCATGTAGTCTTGTTCTAAGAGAAATATTTGTCTTTCCAATGTAGATGAACTCGGGAAGGTAAAAGGATTCCAGTACACACCATGTGATAGGAAAACACATCATGTATTTGGGATGTTTCACGACCAGTTCTGGCAGGAGTACACACCCATGTGAAAGGCCTCAGGGAACACGCAATGTAGTCATTATACACGTTTTGTATCCAAGATTAGAAAAATGTTAATTCTATCTTTCTCCTTTTCCATTATAAAACTCATAGTTTTTGGATCCTGTTAATATTGTTCTAAGGTGTGCGCTTGACCTTGCAGAGCCATGCCACCGAGATTCCCTCAATTGTATTCCAGTTGCAAAGTGGGGATCAGACACCAGACATATATAATCAAGGACTACCTGTAGATCCTCCATTTGTTCTAGTCTTGGCTCTAGCCATCATTCTGGACACAGGTGATGACACAAAGTTTCGATAGGGCTTTATGAGGTTCATGAAAACCATTCGAGCCGTACCGCATCATGCCCCTTCAATGGCAGAACTAATGTTGTTTTTCCAACAGCATCATCCTCCCACCATCACTGGGGATGGAGGACCTCAGGATGCAGAGTTGTGGTTAGAAGCCATGGTTTATATTTTTTATCATCTGGTGACACCTCCGAACATGAGGGTGAAGCTTTCTACTTATATGCTTTGGGACTCTTCCAAGTTATGGTTGGATGTGATTTCATATGTGAGATGCCAGAAGTTTATATCTTAGGATGAGTTCTAGCCTGATTTATATGACTACTTCTATACGGAGACTTTGGGGGTTGATCGAGCCCGAGAGTTCATGAGTCTGGAGCAGGGTACTCTTTCTGTTGTGGAGTATTATTCTCGTCTCACAGAGCTGCAACACTTCACACCCATCCAAAAAGATGATGAGTAATTCATGGAAAGGAAGTTTGAGAATGGTCTGATGCATGACATCCGACCTCATGTGAACATCTTCAGGTTGAATTCCATCACATCAATATTCAACCATACGTTAATCACATAGTGCAATCTGAGGGATTCTGGAGTTGCGAGCTAGTGAGGATAGACATCTAGACTTAGTATCCCTCTTACTGACAGTAGGAAGCACCACAGGGGGCCTTTGCACGGTGATCCAAGGAGGCGAGACACTTCTTTTGGTATCTAGGTGTTGTGATACCAGTGCAGAAAGAGATGGAATACAAGGCCACATTTCCCGAGAGACCTAGTGGAGTGTCGATATTATGGAAAGACGGGGCATCTTCAGCACTTATATTAGATCTTCTCACCAGCAGCAAATGACAGGGGGTCATCTATGACATCTCCTTCCAAAGAAGCACCAACAGTTTCTCATCATTGTGGGAACTAGATTTCTTAGAGTTATTCAGGCTGAGGTGGAGGTCCCGACCATGGTAGTCAGTCTCTATGATTTCAGTGATAGAAGGGTGGATCATATCAGATTGGTCAGGTAGGATCAGAGGGCCACAGTATAGGCTAGACATTTGCAGTGGAGCAGGCCCAGCAAGGGCAGGACCTCGGAACCTCTATAGTTCGAGGTACCATTCTAGTTTCCTCATTTTTAGCTTCTACTATTTTCGATACAGGGGCTTCCCATAGCATTATATCTATTTCTCTTCTGGAGAGCCTTGGGTTTTTTATCCATTTTTCTACTGATATCTGATTTCCAGACAATCCGTTGGGGACAAGAATGGTTATTTTACATCAGTTCAAGGAGTGCTCTCTTGAGGTTGGTGGGTGTCACTTCTTATTGGACATCTATGTCCTAGAGATGAAGGGCAATGATGTCATTCTCTTAATGGACTGGTTAGTTCCCTTCCAGGCTCTTGTCGACTACTATCTCTGTTTGGTGAGTTTCACATCACAAGATGGTGGATCGTATCGTCATAATTGTGAATGAGAAATTCAGGCGAGCAGAGCGGGACCCGAGCATCAGGGGATGGGAGGAGTTACAACCCATAATTCTAGTATTTATCTGGATGATCAGTGGACTTCACAGATGGAATTTCCTCCACTGGTGGGTAATTTTATAGATGTCATTCAAACGGACCTTTTAGGTTTTCCACCAGAGCCATAGGTGGAATTCTCTATTGATCTTGTGCAAGGAGCAGCACCAGTGTACAGTCCTCCTTATAGGATGGCTACAGCAGAGTTACAGGAGCTTAAGAAGCAGTTGGAGGAGTTGTAGCCAAAGGGTTTAATCTGACCCAATAATTTTCCTTGGGGTTCGCCTGTTCTATTTGTGATGAAGGTGTATGGTACCCTCAAACATTGTGTGGATTATCAGAAGTACAACTAGATGTCCATCAAGAACCGATATCCCTTAACAAGGATTGATGATCTCATTTATCAGCTCCGAGGATCCCGGGTGTTCTCGACGATTGACAAGAGATATGGTTATCATTAGTTTCATGTTAGACCATCCGATATACTTCTTACAGCATTCCAGATTAGTTATGATCTATACGAGTATGTAGTTATTCCATTTAGTCTCACGAACGTGCCTGTAGTCTTCATGGCACGGATGAACCAAGTGTTCCATCCGTACATTTATTCCTTCATGGTTGTCTTCGTGGATGATATCTTGGTGTACTCTCACACCCAACAGAACCATGCTATGCATATTAATATTGTTTTGAGTACACTGAGGGAGTATTAATTATATGCTACGCTCTCAAAATTCCACTTTTGGATGGATCATATTCACATTCTTGGTCATGTTACCTTAGAGAGAAGAGTATAAATATACCTTGAGAAAGTGAGAGTAATTGTTTCCTAGGAGCATCCAAAGAACATCTTTGAGGTGCAGAGATTTCTAGGGCTGGTTGGATACTACAGATGTTTCATACAGTACTTTTCACTCATAGAAGCACCACTAATGGGTCTGACTAAGAAGCGTGCAATGATCTTGTGGTCGGATTCTTGTGAGTCAGCCTTTCAGGAGCTAAAAGGGAGGTTGAAATAAGCACTAATACTAGTATTTCCAATGCCAAGAAAGAGTTATACCGTTTAGTTTGATGCATCATGTATCCAGTTGGGAGCAGTGATTATGCAGGGATAAGGGGTTGTTGTGTACGTGTCTTGGTGGTTGAGGCCACATGAGAAGAACTACTCGATGGAAGATCTCGAGCTGGCTACAGTTGTTCATTCTTTATGTTTTTGGAGACATAGTCTTCTGGGAGAGCATTTTTTTGTTTTCACTGACCACAAAAGTATCAAGTACATCTTCACTCGAGGTGACATGAATTTGAGGCAGTGAAGGGGTTTGAGTACCTTCAGTCTTTTGACATTGAGAATGGCTATATGCTTGAGAAAGTCAACATTATGGGTAATGAGTTGAGCAGGAGGACTCAGATATAGGCAGTTTAGGAGGTCAGCACTGAGTGGCAGCTTATGGCTTGGATCTCTGCGATGCATTTTGAGGGGCACAATAGATAGGGGTAGACTTTTATTTCCTCTGTAGTTGTTACCTCTACTCTTCCGGATCAACTGCAAATGAGGTAGCTATCAGATTCTGAAGTCCTAGTCTTATGGAAGAGCATGCCAAAAGAGGACCCTATTCATGGATTTACAATAAGAGAGGATGAGATCTTGTGTTTTCATGGGCATGTATGGGTGCCATCAGACATTAGCGTTGAGTAGATATAGGACCTTAATTCATCAGTTTGGGAAGTTCATCCTGGTGTCACCATGTTGTATCGTGAGCAACACCCTCAATATTGGTGGCTATGTATGAAGAGTGATGTTGCTGGTTTTTTCATGGGGTGTTCCACCTGTCAGCAGGTGAAGGCGTAGCATCAGCAACTAGAAGGGATTTTTCAGTAGTTTCCCATTCCCAAGTAGAAGTGGAATGATGGTGCGATGGATTTTGTGATAGGTTTTCCAAGGACTCCTCGATAGAATGATGTACTATGGGTTGTCATTGACAGACTCATAAAGGGTTCACACTTCTTACTGATCAAGGAGACCTTTAGTGTTGATGAGCTAGAAAGTTTGAACATCTAAGAGATTGTACATCTAAAAGGGGCTCCACATTCCATTATCTCATATAGGGATGTGAATTTTACTTCTCCGGTCTAGAAGGGGCTACAAGAGGCTTTGGGTAAATAGTTACTTTTGAGTACAACTTACCACCCCCAAACAGATGGACATTATGAGACTACGATTCTGGTGCTTGAGGATATGATTTGAGCATGCATCATGAATTTTGGATGTTCATTGGAGAAGAACAATCCTATTGTGGAATTTTCCTACTATAATAGTTTTCAAAAAACTATTCAGATGGCACCTTATGCGGCTTTGTACGGTACTCCATTCTGATATCATTTATGTTGGATGGAGGCAGGAGAGGCAGCTATGTTGGGACCTCGTCTTGTCAAGGAGACAACAAAGCAGATAGAGTTGATTCAGAAGAGGATGGCTACTTCACAGTCTCGACAGAAGTCTTATGATGATCTATGGAGACGACCTCTGAAGTTTGAGGTCGGAGAACAGGTTTTTCTGTGTGTCACACCAAGGTTGGGACATAAGAGGATTAAGAGACAAGGTATGCTTTCACCTAGGTACGTCGGGTTGTTAGAGGTGTTTGAGAGAGTTTTTTAGGTTGCCTATCGGTTGTAGTTACCTCAGAGGTATCAAGCTATGCATGACTACTTCCTTGTTTCTCAACTTTGTTGTTACATTTTAGATGTGTCTCATTCTTTTCAACCCGAGGAGGTTGATCTTGAAGTGGATGCCTCATTTGAGAATAATCTTATCTGGATTGTTGATCACAGTGTGAAGGTTCTCTATAGCCAGTTTGTTTCTCTAGTACAAGTGTTATGGCAGCATAGGAGAGTAAAAGACGAGACATGGGAGATGGATGGTGATGTACGATCACAGTGGTTGGATCATTCTGAGGATTCTTCTTCTATGCCGCCTTGCTATAAAAATTTGGGGATAAATTTATTTAAGGGGGGATGTTTGGAAGAACCTAGATCTTCTTTTCAAGTATGTTTTACTTTTTCAGGTGTTTTTATGAAAAAGAAAATTTCAAGAAATTTCTTAAGTACACATAGTTTACATAATGCATACACGCCGTGTAATCAGTAATCATGGGAAGCCGTGTGCTGGCCATATAATGGTCATGCACACGGCCGTGTGTGGTGACCCAGAGACTGCTTAATGCGAGGACCAATTAAGGCAAGTACATGACGTGTACTTATAAATTACATGTCATGTACTTTATTTTTTTATTAAATGGACTGGGGTCATATCTAATCAACATAAACGTCTTCTTCTCTTACGAACTCGACCGCGAGCATCCGTACAATGAAAATATTCTTCAAGCCTCCGGTTTAGCATCCCTTCTCCTAATTGACTGACATTGATTGTGATGGGATCGCTACGGTAATCTATTCCTCATAAAAAAGCTTTGTTTGCGGATTACTCCTCTTTCAAGAGTTATCATCAGTTGAACTTTGTAGACATATTTGTCGATCTATGGTGTTCTTGGGTGAATCAAGGCTTCAGGTTCATGTATAATGATCCTACAACACAGAGGTAGGTTCTTTGTGCCTTTCTGTAGATAGTCTTTGAGTTATATGTGCAAATGTTCCCAATAAACTTGATCAGGGTATTGCGTTTTTATGGTTTTAACGTTTTAAATTTCCGGTTATTCTTGTATTCTTGAGTAGAGGTTAATTTAATATGAATAGGGTCAATCTCATTTCATTGGATGTGTTTCCCATGCATGTTTTGTTTTTGATTGTTTGGTTCAGCTTAGCCTGTTAGGCTACCTTGTTTTTCCCATGTCTAGTATTGTAAGATGGTGTGATTATTTATCTGACATGCTGTTATGTTGTAGACTTTTAGCCAAGTAGTTCTTGAGGATTACATTGGATGCTATGAATTTTTATGCTCGATTGACTTACACAGGGCTATGAGAACCTTGTGTAGTAGGCCATAGGGAGAATGGACGTGAGGGCTTCCCTAGAGGGTCATTTTTTATAGTTACAATGCGAGACCATAAAGGGAATTGACATAATTGCTTCCTCAGAGTGTCTATAGTTCCTCGACGTGGAAACATGGGGAATGAGACATATGTTCTTCCCCATAGAACCTTTTAGTTATTGATACGAGGCTATAGTGTGAATTGATGCTGAGTTCTTCCTCAGAGAGACTATGCTTATGTTAAATCAGAGGGATTAGACTTGTTGTAATTTCTAGAGGGTTTCCTGTGTTGTTTGGCTGAACCAGATGGGGTTGGATTAGTGTACTTCCCAGAGGGATACCATCTTTTGTAAGCTTCTTACTTGATATGTGGAACTAAAGGCTTTGAAACTGTGGAATTGTTCACTTTTGAGTACTTCCTTGTTTACTGCTTCTTTTTTCTATTTGCCTGCCATTAATATTCACTGACTATTAGGCACCAATATTTTGGTGGTCTCCTATTGGGATTCATCTCACACCCTATTTGGGTCATGAATTTTGTCCCAACCTGATTATATTTTTGAAGGACTAGATAAGGGCATGCACCCTTTTACATCAGGTACATGATTGTTGAGGAGATGGAGAGAATGAGACCAAGTTGAGGCATGCAATGTTGAGGAGTTTATTTGTTTTGTTTTGTACTTAGGTTATTTCTGTATTCTAGCATTGTTACTTATTGACTTCTTTCCTAGACATACGTATCATGCATCATTTGTATATGTTCTCTATTAGTTTCTTATTTTCAGTCTTCCCCTATTTACTGTTTAATGATATGGTTACTACATCCGCTATTATATATCTGTTTTTTCTTAAGTTGTGTTACTCTACCAATGTGGTCATAGTTTCCCCACTACAACCAGGGCCCTCTCTACTAGTTGGTAGCCTCTGTATTTTGGTGAAATGCACTTGAGTCCACATGACCAACCGAGTACGGGGAGCCTCTGGGTGGCTTCCAGAACTGGGATGTTACATCCATCAATATAATATATCACTATTAATGATATAATTCTAAATAATGAAAAAAATTATTTGATTTGGAATTGATAATAACTTCTTTAAATCAATGTTTTTGTATAAGGCACAATATTTAATCCCTAATACTCAATATTATCATCTACCATTAAAATTTTACCTAATAAAAATCTTATCTCTATAAACCAACTAGATAATATCAATTTTATTTTATTCACTTGATATCAACATTAATTTCCACTTCATTCCTATAAAAATGGTGCATCTCTTTTTGTAAAATTGTATCTGCATTTTGTGTAATACACTCATCCAATAATTGAGTGGGAGTAATATAGAACTATTCCATACCTATGACTATGCATTCCCTAGGACTAATTAGAATAGTCAAGGAATAGAAATGCAGTCGGTTAGTATGTTCTCATATTTTATCTTACTCTTATATATTGAATTTATTATATATAAACACTCAAAATGTTGTCAAACTATATGAAAGGAATTTTTTAAAATACCACATGATCACAATATCATAATTCATATGAATTATTATTATATTATATAGAGTGATGCAATTATTTGTTACCCATGTTAAGGTAAATAAAACACTCAATTATTTTTTGATTAATATAATGATTTCATTCCAAATTTTTGTTCATCTAACTACGATTTTATTACCCTTCATTGTGTCAGTTTTACGATTAAGTGATTCAATATAATCATTATATTTTTTTTTCTTTCAGTATAGTGATTATTTTTTTATCATGTTTGTTCAGATACAATAGTAAAACTACTTCCATCCCCCCCCCCGCTCATCAGTAATTTTATTTTATGGTCACTAAATACTGATGTAGATATATTTTTCTATGATTCAATGATGGAATTCACACATGATGGAAACAAAACATGAGGCGTGGTAAAACTTACCACTTTCTATTAATGATCATTTACCTATAGTGTGTGTGTCTCTTTTTCTCCCAACATTCACTTCTATTCTATTCCAATCACGTCTCATAGTAAATCATTGTATGAAAATTAGGCTTGTTGGAATTTACTAAAAATGAAATGTTTAATATTAATATAAATAAAAAACTCATAATAATAGTTTTTGTTTCCTTCCCAATAAAATATTCACTTTAATTCATTATCCTAACATTATACTATTCTGAGTCCACCATAGTACAATGGATAGTGGTTATACTTTAGTGGGGACCCATGTGATTACCCTATTACGAATTTGATTTAAATTTATAGAGTTTATAGATCTTTCATAGACATCATGAATACATTGTCATATAAATATACTACAAGAAATAACTCATTCTTTTTATTAGTTAAACATTGACTTTTAGTAGTTTCAAATTATATAAAATTAGTGAAGAAATATATATATCCTTTCAACTAGACTAGTTAGTGATTTTAGGTTGAAAACCTTTTAGAGTTATACCTTTTATTATTTCATTAATGATATGTTACTTCCCATTATATTTATCTTCGTGAAGATTTAATTTCCCACATTACACATCGATTCAATATTTAATATAACTAAAATTATGCCACCATATATTAATTATAGATATTTAATTACTTCCCATTTTATTTTAGATGTTATAATGTTATGTCTATGTTTATCTAACATAATAATAATAATTACATATTCAATTCTTCTCCATTTTCATTTATTCATGGTATATTCAAAAATTTTGATTTTATATCTAAATTTTCCAGCATTCTTAAAAATAATATGCTTTTGATTAGAAATTCAATATCATTATCCATTATAAAAATCTTCATTTTCAACTACTTATGGGTTATCAAATACCATTTCTTTTCCACTACCCATTTTGTTTTCAATAACATGATCCCAAGGGTTGAATTTATTGTGTCTTGGCACCAATTTTGAATTTATCTCACCATTGTTGTTTTGAGGAAAGTAAACCTTAGATTAAAAACTATTGATGAAATATTTAGTATTTTTATATATTTAATTAATACATTTGTACATATATATTAGTTTGGGTTGATGTCTCTCAAAATAATCCAAAATCACTTTATTTTCCTAATCTTTATTTTAGGATGTTGGATGGTTCGTTGAATCAATACGTTGTTGAATTTTTACCAATTTAATTGCTGAAATAAAATTGTATTTCATAAATTATCATCATAATTTTATTCATCATGGCACCAAAAGGTAATAAATGTTGAAACCACTAATATTTTTTTTTATAAATTTGATATAATGAATCTTTTCACATATTCAACATTCCATATATTATATGTTTTAACTTATGAATCATGATTGATATCTGGATTATAATCCTCTTTTACCATTTATTCTGTGTGTATATGGCCCCTCTATGTGTGGTAATAATGATTTTAGAACTTTTTTCTTCAAAAATATATTATATCTAGTCGATTGAATATATATTCGTTAAATCTAATAGGTCGGGTGTTATATAATTACATATTAAAAAAATTTACATTTTATAAATTCATTCCAAATGAAAATTATTTTTCCATATTACCATTAGTTCTTTATAATGAATTCATTAATTTATATTTATGTCTAATAAACTAAAGTTAAGAATCATTTTATGTAGAGGAAACATTGTAATTAATTCATCGACATCTCTTTAAATTTTATTTTTAAAATATTACGTATATAAAATATATTTTAGCTCACTAGAACTATTATTTATATAATATCAATTATAATTTGATTCAAATAAAACATACCTATATAATGTGTTTACATTATAGAATTATTTCTGGAATATAGTGGGTTTAGGATGATGTTTTTGTAATTATTTATTATACACAAGGATCCTCTACCAATCATCTTGAATATTATCATATTTTAATTGATTAAATTAAATAATTATCCTCCTAAATCATTAATTTTTTATTTAAGATATAATTTCATTAAAATGAACAATATAAAGATCCCAAACATTCAAATGTATCCTCCACATATTATAGTATACATCTCCCAGTATCCACCTTAATAAAATAAATTAATAATTTAATGGTTTAATCATCCTCTTACAATACATTGAGAATAAAATTTATCACAATTGTAATATGTTCCTTGATGAATATGTATATATACTCTCCATATAAACCATGAGTAGAATGTATAAACATATATTTGTATTGATTGAGAATATATTATATTTACCATTGTTATATATTTATGAATAAATGATTCCATATCAATTTTGGTAACATATGTTTCATCAATTTTCATGAGAGTAGACTCTTAATGTAATACCTAAGATATTACTACAATAGGTAAATTCTACATCATGAATCTATATCATAAACATTCCCTTTAAATTAAATTTGTTAAATAAATTATTTAATTATAAAATAATCAATATTTAAATGACCTAACTAATTTAATTTTTGAATACATTACATTAAAATTATCTTATTAAGAATTGATGATCTTTTTCTAAAAATAATGATAAATGTTTCAAAATTATGATTTTCATTAATAATTTCATTTCAATAACGTTTCAATTATACTAAAATGGACAATATGTTTATAAAACCATTTATTTAATATTATATTACATTTAAGATTAAAATTATACATTTTAAAATAATTTATTATATTTGAAAACATATGAAAAAAATTATTATAACTAATTAAAATGATTCATTAACAAAAAATAAATTCTATCTTTTCATTGATTCATGTAATATAAATTGAGATTCATATTTTTATTTCCTTTATATCCTCATATAATATATTTTTTATAATAAAAAATGTATTTCATTAAAATCATTATAACGGATATGTTTGTATTATATATGGTTTTCAAGAACAAAAATGATATTTATCTAAAGAATTATTCTACAAGATTATTTGTATTAATTTTTAAATTAAACATTCAAACATTTAGAAATAAATTTTTTTCAATGATTATAAATTTTGAAATTAGATGTATCAAATTTTCATAAATAGTCAATATTACTCTTTTTCATGTTAATATATCACCATGTTTAAAAATTAATTTCCATGATAAAAGTAAATTAGGGTAATACATTAAAAGATTAAAAAATCTCTAAATCATAAATAGATATATAAAAAATAAGTGGTCGAGTTGAGTTTCTATGAAAACTAAATTTACTATAATAATTGGTCGATTTATATTATTTATCACTTGAATAGTAACAATACAATATTAAAAATTTAAGGGATACTCCCAAACTACACTCTACATCACTTATAAATGGATAGAATCTACGCTTCTTTTAGACACACCTATAATTAAAACTTATCATTGATCATATGTAATTTTTATCTCCCTATAATCCTTTACAAATTTTAAATTATTTTGGAAAATCTTAATTTTCACAAGGCCTTTATTTCATTCCATACATCAACTGAAAATTCTTGTCCGAACTGTACGTATTATCAACAACATAGATTTTACATATCAAATAAATTATGTATAATTTATTCTATAAACTATAATATATTTATATTTTAGTAATATTATACTATAATGTAACATTATTATTGTTACTATCATTATATATTCATATTCCCTATCCATTGGTTAAAAACAGTTTTTCGGGCATTATGTCAATTACCACCTCCACGAAGTAATTTGTTTTTCTTCCAATCACTAATTTATAATAATAATATATATCACTAATTTAGACTACATAAAATAATTCTTAATATAGTATAAATATATGACAAAACATAACCTCTTAATCAATCATTAAATCATGGTATGTTCATGCTGGAATCAGTTTAACAACAAAAAAGAACAATACATTGAGTGTATACGATGCATGAATAAGGGAATATTGATACTATTATAATATGATAAAATGTGAAATTGATTAATTTTTTAGTTCTCGAGATATCTTATCAATATCAAATTGAACAATTAAGGTAACAAGATCCATTCGACTAAAATCATTAAAACATGCTTATTATTGACTTTATCATCAAGGATAAGTTCTAAAAAAGTCATGAGAAGATTCTTAAACATCATAAATTATTTCGAATAATCACTATATAAAACATTAATCACATAGGGACAATTAAATTTTTACAATGATTGAATATGAATACTATTATTATTAAACTAGTACAAATGATCTGAACTATAAACTCTCGATGAAGAAACTCAGAATAAATCATGTTCAGAATGAAAATTATTGAATTGTATAAATGAATATATATATATATTACTATAGTAATAAATTATGTTATAAAGATATAAATTTTTACGATACATGATTTTATTGTACGTTATTTGATTTATGGACAAGAGGATAGTGCTTCCATCTCAAATTCCTCTCTCTATGACATTATATATAATTTGTATGTAATTTCCATTATATAGTATATAAACCACATATTTTTGTTTTTATACCATAAAATTACATTATTCATGTATTTGAATAAAAAATTTTAATCCCAATATTTTTATATGATATGATTTTATTTCAACCAAATCCAAAAGTGTGTTTTTCAATCACAAAATTCATTCTCTTGGTGACATATTTTAATCAACGATGATTTTCATTTCTTTCATGCATAAAATACTATGCATGACTATTACAATGTTACTCATAAATGTTAATGTATTTATAATCCAATATAGTTATACCATTATAATGTTCTTTTCATTCAGTAGTTACCTATTCCACAATTGATAAATAATCATATGTTTTGTAAAATTAAAAGTGTGTGTAATTTTCTTGAAAATGCATCCCTTCCTAAATATCCGAAAGTGGGAGCATCTAGGAAAAAATACACCTATGTGTAATAAAAAAAAGGGATGACAAATCATTGATTCAATCATCACCTTGTTGAATGATGACTGGTCCTAATACTATATTTTCGTGATATACTCATAGAGGATATGCTTTGGAATATTCACGTGATATTAATACACAAAGATGAAGTATTTTCGATACAAATTCCATTTTCTCATAAAAATGAAATATATTAATTCAATATAATATATATTATGTAATCCAATAATAGATAAATTACCAAGGATGTAGTATTACATTGATAAGGTTAATTCATATTACTATGGGGATACCACATTAATTCTATGTTTATTATGTGATTTTCTCCTAGATATCAAAAATATTCAATTTAATTGGGATATATTTGATGACTATGTTTCCCATTATACATATAGATATGTTTAATTTATAAATAGGTTATTAAAGGAATAATATGGGTGGCCATTACGAGTCTTATAGTGAATGCATTAGACTTAAACTGGTAACAGGTGGGACCTAGAATTATCGGGCTCCTCGATGCATCAATAGGTCTCACAACCCAAAACATGTTAGGTTTTATTTTATGCCTCTTCATATAGTGGGATATTTTTATTATTATGGTGTCAGAAATATTTAATGTGCATTGAGAAAATGACATGATAGAATGTTTTTGATGTCTAAATATATACATTTAATCAATTTGCGATGAATTGTTATTATTATTAATATTTTTATTTATTTTCAAAGATATTAAATTACTTCTAATAATATTTATTATAGAAAAATGTTTCTCATTTATTTTTACCATATCACTTATTCCATTGTTATGTTATGTATTCTTCCATTGCATTCTACTCTTTACTGGAAAACTGAGCTCACACTTATTTTTTTTCTCTACCCAATAAACAAAAAAAAGGACTGTCTGTAATTTTCAAGGATATTATGGATTTGTAAATGGTGTTATAGAATGGATTTATGTAGTATGTCATGTTTTAAATGGTAATATATGTATTCATATTGTTATCCAAGTCAACAAAACTCTTGTATCCTTCAAAAACTCCTTATCATTATACCGATAATGTAACATAACTACTCACACATTATTTCTGGATCCTGGGATGTTATAATTTGTACTGAAACAAGTTTAATAGTAACCCTGGGGATTATATTTATATGAACCAATAATGATCATGTTTTTTGAAGAACCCTCAATATGATTTAGAAAAACTCTAAATTAAATAATATGAATTGTATTTTATAAATCAATTTTATAAGGTAATTTTTTATAATCCATTTTAGAATGATAGCCTCTATTGCAAGGAATGGGGACCATATCAGAAACCATAGTTAATATAATAATATTCCCCTAGAATATGTTAATGAATATAAAGTTGAAACCAATAATTATATAATCTTATTTATAAATTTGATCTAAACAATGAAAAATATTATCACCCGTATAGAGACACCTAATGATCGACAACATGGTATAACATTGTTGGATCACTTCAAGTGATAAAAATTTCTAATATTTTGTGGGACTACTAGTATAGTTGTAGTTTAGAAATAGTTCAAGTACCTATTAATGATCATTCTCACTTTGGGTAGTATATAGTATAAAAAATTCATCATGAAAATCCATCATTTTCAATGGATATAAATACCATTGGAGGACTATAACTCAAAACACTTGAGTTGAAGATAGAAAATGATTTCAAGATATGGAAGTTATATTAATAATAGATAATTTACCCATGGTATTAAATTTATTTTTGTTATTCCTGAAAAATTACATGGTCTTCTACTAGGTTGTGATATTAATTTCATTATTGAACATATTACTAATGAAATACATATGCCTAAAAAACCTTATAGAATTGAACCATTGATGTTTGTTGAGTTATGTAAATAACTACATGATTTGAGTGGTGAGGGATTTATATGTTGTATGGATATCACTAATGAGTCCTGATTTATTTTTTAAAATGGTGGATGGGTCATTGTGATTTTGAATCGATTATAGTGATAGTAATTCCAATAGTATAAAGGATAAATATGTTATTCCATGAATTGATGACTCATTCGACAAACCTCAAGGATCCAAATTCTCTTATATAATTAATATTTAAAATGGTAATCATCTTATAATGATGAAGAAGGATGATATTCTAAATATGGAATTTCGTACATGGTTTGATCATTATAAATTAGAGTAATTCTTTTTTGATTGAATAATTAACCACCATTATTTATGGATCCGATTAATAGAGTATTTATAGGTTTGTTAATAATTTTTTTGTTGTATTCATTGATAATATAATGATATACTCAATGACCAATAAATATCATGAGATTAATATACCAATATTCAAGAGAACCTTATAAATAAGGAATTATATTATATGTATATTAATTATGAATCTTTATCAATGATGTTTTTTTTTCAGGGCCATATGTTCCCCATGGATGGGAAATATGTTGCACTTTTAAATATTTTTTAATCAATAAATGAATTTTCCTGATGAGAACCACTAAGAAATAGAGATTCCAGGTCCAAATAAGTTACTATTATCAGTTTGTTCATGATTTCTTCCAATTATCCATCCTATTAACAAAGATAATATATAATGTGTTTATATTAACATGGTCAAGTGAATGTATATAATTTTTTTGGGATGAAGAGAATAGTGATTACTATATTTTTTTGACTCTAAAATCCATAACTTAGGAATTTTACACTTATATTAATGCATCCATGAAATAAATTAGTTGTTTCCTTGAACATAATTATATTTTGATTATATATGCTTCAATGAAATTGAAATTAATTGATATTAACTATCCAACTCAGGACTTTGAGATCACATTTGTTATATTTTCATTGTAAATATAGATATAAATCTAAAATACAGAATGATGTGGGATATATATGGACCATAAAAGTTTGAATAATATCTTTAATCATAAGAATATCCATATGAAGAAAAAAAGATTGGTATAACTTCTCATGGACAATGAATTACTAATACACTATAACACTGGGAAGGAAAACAAGGTGAATAATACATTATATAGGAGGGACCATGGATTTACCATCATAATATGGATTAATATGGATCCCATATATAGAGATCTTGAAATAATGGATATGGAAATTTCAATGAACAAGGATCCGTCATTCCTTTTTCTATAAATTTCTTAAACATCATTAGTAACAATGATATAGAGTTCATAGAGGGATAATGATAACATAAAATGTGCGATTAATGTAGTAGATGATGGGAAATTTAAAAAATTCATTTGTAACAATAGAGTACTAATATTTAGGTAATGGATATATGCTCAATATATAACAGAGTTTAAAATATAAATTCTAGAAGAATTACACTGCTCATATTTCTCTAAACACTAAAATATAATGAAGATTTATAGGGATTTAAGTTAACATTTATGGCTGGATGGTATGAAGTTTATCGATACATATTATGTTTTTATAATCATCATCTTCAAGTAAATGATAGTTTAAATAGAACATCCAAAGGTATTAATTCATCATTTTCCTACAACTATATAAAAATGGGTTAATATTAAAACATAACATATCAACAGTCTCCCAATAACTCCATGGATGAATAATCCTATATAGGTTATCATTGATGAAAATATCATGTATTCTGATTTCATAGGATCAATAGAGGATAAATCAATTTTTTGACCTAATAGGCTAAATATCAATGAAATCATAAATATTTATGGGGAAACACAATCCATTGTTTCTATATGTGACCATCAGATTAGAATGAAATTTTTTAAGTTTCCTCAAAGGTATCTCAATACTGTGATACATTTAGAACCACCTATATTTCCAATATTTCTAAGTTGTATGAAAGAAATATCCAATCATTTGAATATAGGTTGAAAACATCTGGTATTTTTATCCAATATATATCGTATCATTATATACCTTTGGTGTAATTTTTATTTATCAATATTTTTTATTAAAGTATCCATATTTCACTATACGAATCACTTAATGGGATGATGATTCATATTTTGACTTGATGGTAAGGATTTAATGAATTAATTTTAGTTTACCTAGATCCCATGGAGGATATGTGTGTCATAGTACAGACTATTCATTATCATATTAATTCATCCCAAAGATGGAAAATTAGTTCTCTTGAGAGAAAACATATTTTCATTAAGGAATATAAAAATTCAATTTCTTCATAATTTCATTAATATTATCCCAATGGATGTTATTATTGTTCTCATAGGAATTTGGGGGGGTGTCTGGGGATTGTACAGGACCCAAATCCCTAGATTTTGGATGGATCATATAGGTCATATGATTAGTAGAAACCATATTTCCATGGCTAAATAGTTTAGTAAAATAATGGGGGGTAGTTCCCTATCTAGGGCATCACAGTTAATCATAACCATGAATCATGGGATACATGACTATTCATGGGATATATAACACATAAAATAGTTGTTATGCCTCAGATTTTCATGGTTAAGAAAACCATGCACTTGGCATGTGTGAGGGTTGTCTTTCTGAATTTCGTGGTTCACAGTTGGTAGGTGTTCTGGAAAAATGTGTGACCAAAGCATGAGACCCATTTAAAAATTGAAAGATGATATCTTGTCCCATTTTTATTTAATGGGACTAAATTGTTTCATCCATAACCCATGAACTGTCAAGCCTCCCCATCACGTAGGAGAGATCCTCCATGCTATTTGTTGAGGTGTCGCATCTTTCTAGAATTCCACCAAACTACCTTCCATTGTGTTAGATGCATACTGGAATGCTTTCCATTCCCCTTATTACTTTATTATTCTATTTGCTCAATAATGGGGTTCTTTTGGTTTGTGATAATATGCATTATTTTCATGTAATTTTTCGATTTTATGGAATTATTCTATTATATCCTTGATTTGAGGCCAAAAATGTATAATGAGTCCATAACTAGGATAGGTCCAGTGGTCTGTTTATTTTCCCTTAAAGTCATGGTTTTTATTGTAATGACGTGAATTTTTGGAAGAATTTTCAATTTTTAATTTTAAATTTGAATATTTATTTTAACTAGGTAAACATATAATAAATCCTAGGAAATGTATGAGGATTGTATAGGTATGGATCAAATCTTGATGTTCTTGAAAAGTAGTCTATCAGATAGAGAACAAAGATAGTGGAAACCGCGAGACCCATGTGGATATAGATAGGGGAACATGTAAGTTCGTATGGTTTTTCTGCAATCTTAAAGGAATTTACACATGACCGTATGGTCTACTACAGATCCTGGACAATGCTTTACTACAGGGTTTGTTCATTGCTTTCAATGTGTGTGCCTAAACCATACGTCCCAAAATTTTTGGGTTAAAATGACCATTTTGCAACCCTTAATTCTATAATTTACCCTCAATCCCTTGTTTTCTAGCGGTTGTGTAGTGGGATATTCCTAACATTGAACTTAATCCCTCCTCAATTGTAGATATATTCTAACTCCTCTATCATGAAACCAATAGTTTATTTTAAGGAATCATTGGATAGCATGAGGTAAGGCTAACCCCATGCACTCTCCATTCCTCAGTAAATAATGCCATCTTTTATGGTTTTTAGATGAAACATAATTTTCCCAATTTTAAGGTCATTGGACTAGAAATCAGATATATTCCAATATGTGTCAAATTTGTGGTGTCTAATAATAGATTTTTCACCGACGACCCTATGATCGGTGGTCACATATTTTTCCTTCTATTTTTTTTTTGTCTTTTCGTATTTATTTAGTCATTCCATAAGCTGGTCTTTTCTAAGCCTCTAAATTCTATTGGTTCCTTAATGACTAAATGATCCTAGTGAATATAGTAGAATTGGTTCTTGTTTTAGGGTTTAGACAAAACATATAATCTACAAGGACAAACCCAGGATAGCCTCCATAAAATAGATAATTTTGGACAAATTGCTCAAAAATCATGGAAATAAATTTAACTTCTGGATATGCATTTTAAATGGATTAGACTTTGTCTTAGGTGTTATCAATGTATTACAAGGTGCCTCAAAGGTGATTCTATCTATTGTAATTGGAATTTACTAAATGATAAATTGGTTTGTTCTTTGAACTCACTCCTGCCCCCTACTGTTTATAACATAATTTTCCATGTTTATGAAAATTGGTAAGATTTTATTGAATTGGGTGGCTAGGGAAAGAAGGATATGACATTTATAATGAATTATTTTTTATGGGATGCTAACAACAAATGTTATTTCTTCTACCATGTTCATATTATATTAAAAAGGAATCATATGAAATTGATTTTTTTATTAAAATGAACTATATATATGGATGGTGAACCCATACCTTTTCCATGAATTGTGTAAATTGATAAATTCTAAATAGGATAACATGAATGTTTTTTTATGGTTAAAGGAACAATTCAATGGTTTTTCCTCATGTGTGATGTGTTAAAATTATTCCTTCCTTGGTTTCTTTGTGAAATTCTTGATGACTAGATACAAGAGGTAATGCCTTGTGATTATCTTGATTAATCTGAACATTCTTATGAATTAAAATGAGATAAATGGGAGTTTAATTCTTCTGGTATTATTTTTATGATAAATAATTATGAAATACAGGGTGTGGATCCAAGGAACTATGAGATTCAATTAGATAGTAGACTGTGGGAACTTCCCTGGTAGATCTGGGGGACAGACCACGAGAGATTCACTTGTGATGGATTCCTTTTGGAATGATCTGATCCTATCAGAAGATGGTGATAGGGGACAGACCGTCAGAGCTCCCCAAGTGATGGATGAAATTTTGTATGTCTTGTTCTATCTAGAATGTTTATGGGAAAAAGACATTGAGGGTTCTTGGAGTTGGGTGTTTGGCTAGACCATAGAAGCTTCCCCTTGAATTTTATGGTTGTGGTTACACCCCACTCTACCACAACAAATATATATATATATATATATTTAATTATTTAATTATTTACTCTGAATATATATATATATATATATACATATAATGCAGAATGATCATACACTCCACCCATGGGTTAAATTAGGTAGACCAGCCTGGTGTCTTTTAGAAGCTTGAGTGGGTGGTTTTTCAAATACGTCTTATTTCATTACTTTACTTCTTATACATACGCACTATTTATATAATATTACCTACTCAAATTAAACATATTCGTTATTGGTGGTAGCCAAATGAGATTTTTAACTCGCACCCTTCTCAGGACACCCATGGAACCTGAGACAATTATTTTTCCACATGTAATAGAAATGGAAAAGGCCCTTCTACTAGTTGTTGGTTTATACATCATATATAGCTTAGAAGTAGAGTAATAGGCATATGTCCGAGATGGTCATGGGGCTATTTTTTTTTACCTTTTTTCCTTTTGTACATTTTTATAGATTTATTGTATCTTTTTTATCATTTCTTTATTTTTTAATTCCATGAATTTTTTTAACATACATTACCACTTAGTCTTTTGTTTTTATATTCAGTTATCTAGTATTCTGTTGTTATCTATTATGTTTTTGTTGTTTACTATATTTTTTTTGTATAATTAATCCTATGCTATTTATTATTTATTATATCCATTTTCCTACTCTTCCATGTGGTTATAATATCACTATTGTACTACCTTATACACCCTCACTGTTATTCGATAACCGATGGAATATAGGGAGACACGCCATGGGCAATGTGACCAATTGGGATCTGGGCATAGGTTATGTAACAAACAGGTTCAGGATATCTCAAAGTGGTATTAGATCAGTTCCTTTCTTAAATTACTTTTTGGATATAATAGAGTGGATATATATAATGAATGGTACTAGGTCACAAGCCATTCATTGGAGTTGTGAACCCATGTATGGGGTAAGGTCTAGATTTCATTAAAAGATATTGTTATTTATTCTTCAATTTTAAATTGATATCATTTCATGATTGGGTTTTTCACATGTTTTTTTATGTTATTCATATTGATGTTACTTGAATTATGATGTCATCAAATAAACTGATGAAATGTGTTTTATGCATTAAAATCATGCATCATCTTAGAAAAAACATGAATTATAAGACATGGAACATTCAATTCAATGGGTAATTTTCTATTATCAATGTTTGTTTACTGTTGACCATAACCTGTAATAGTTATAATTATTCTAAACTATTTTGATGGATCGTGAATTTTATATGGTGTAGGTTTTAATGGGTTCCACTCTTTGATTCATATGGTATGTGGGCCCTGGTGGATTGAAAAATGGAATTCCAAATGGATCTACCAGTTAAAATACTATTTAATTCTGTGGATTAGAATAGTTTAAATGATAATGAATTCCATGGGAATTCCATCGTTTGGTTCACAAGGTGTATGGTCATCTATGTATTTTAAAATGAAATATCGTTGCATTCAGCCAATGAAAAAGTGTTAAGTAATTAAATGAGAACACGTTTAAAGGGGAAATGACGAATAACTTGAGAAAAAAAATATTATACATTCCTAATCCACTAACATAAACCCAAACTCAGCATATATCTAGGATGTGTGTGCTTCCTTATTTGTATGGCCTATTATTGTTTGTTCTACAATATAGGCATTTCTTTTCAAGTAGTAATGGAGGTGTGATAAATCTTATAGGAACGATTTTGTAAAAGACATATTTTATTTAATTTAACATATGATATTTCATGAATACCTTCTTAGAATATCATTTGGAAATATATGATTATGCTTTCACAAAGTCCTCAAGTCGCACACCTTGAAGGCAGTGAATATCATTCTATTGGGGTGGTGGGTCATGAGCTTCCAATTTCCCCACCAATCAAGACACATGTAACTCCTCTTCTAGTTTTAGATGTACGTGATGATACCCAGATTCAAGAGGTGATTATTGTGTATAATTTAGTTGGTGTAAGGTGGTGTGTGACCATACGTGAGTATGAATGAGTTGACTAATGAGATTCAAAAGCTACATCTACCCCCATCTATGGGGATGGAGGACCACATGATACATAGTATTAAATTGAGATGATCTTTTCTATATTTGAGAATCTAGATATTCATCTATATAGGAGGGTTTGAATGATCTTATTATATTCTTCTTGATTTAGTTTAGAGGTTGTTGATGTCATCAACCTTTCATAATGGAATAGAGGGATGATTTGGGATGAATTTGATAATATCATCAATGACTACTTATTTAAACATATGTTTAGGGCTGATAGAGGAAGATAATTTATGAACCTGTAATATTGAACCATGTTAGTTATTAAATACTAATCTCGTTCCACTAAGCTGAAGTGGTTTTCTTCGTCTCTAGATGATGAAGATCTAATGGATTCTCGGTGATTTGAGGATGGTCTGTGTTATTCCATCATAGCACAGGTTAGTGTATTCAGGATGATGAACATCTCAGAAATGATCTACCATGCCCTAATTATATATTGAAATTTAAGCGATGCTGAAGGTGCCGTCCAGGGTAGTTCGACACCCAGAGCCTCTAGTGGATATTCATTTCATAAAATGATTCTCTTTGGGACTACTCATTGAGGTATCCTCAACTAGGATCCTAGAACCTATAGTTTTCTTGTTTATCACCACTATGAAAAGATAGGTCACATCAGATCAAAACATCTATAGGATATAGTTTATGATAGAGATTATGGGATGATGGGTCATCTCTATCATTTCTATAAGATTTTCCATCCAGTTCTTAGGGAGAGTTGATCTTCACCTATACCACAATCAATGTCTAGGTAATATTGATCGTGATAGTCAAGTAGCTGGAATACCAAAGATCATTCAGGATAATGTGGCAGTTGTGATAGATGCAGCTAGATGATTGTTTCTCAATTCCAGTAGAGATGGCCTAATCAGGGCAGTTATCAGATGAATCAGGCCATTATATAGGCTAGTTTCATGTTTTTTGGCCTACACCACATAAGAAGAGAACTGGTACATCTTCGGTATGAGGTACAATTCTAGTATCCTCCATAATAGTTCCTTTTATTATTGACACATTTGTATCTCACACTTTTATATAGGGGATGATCACGGGGTGCTTGGGCCTCAATGTCGAGTTCTATCATAGTATTTCGATGTAATATACATAGTTTGGTATCCACTTAGATGATTTTCACCACTTTTAGAATTTTATCCTTGATATAAGAGGATTCATTTATTTGTTGAAACATTACATCCTCGACATGTCAGGTGTTGATGTAATCATCAGGATGGACTGGTTAGTTCTGTATAGAAATTGTAATGACTACTATCTTTAATGGATGATTTTTACATCTCCATAGAGAGTTAAGCACAAGAATAAGGTGGGATGGGATGTTATTGAAATACTAATAAGACCTAATTAACATTATTTGTGTTGTGTTACAACATAGGACAATAGTATTTACATTAAGACCTAGTGGTTACCAACCTCTTTTTTTTTGTCGAGTAGTGGAGTGTTACAGAAATATCAATCTAGAATAATTATCTAGTCTGCCTCTATTGTTGGTGGTAGTGTTTATAGTTGATCTTGTTCTAGGAGGATCATTATATATCATTTCTCCATATATGATAAAACTTATAGAGCTTAAGGATCTCAATTATTAGTTAGAGGATCTAGAGTTGAAAGTATTCATATGCCCCATCAATTCTCCAACGGGTTGCCAAGTCCTCATTTCTAAGAATGCAGACTGTAACCTTATGATTTTCATGAATTACCATTTGTTGAATCCGATTACTATCAAGGATCAGTACCCACTACCTAGAATAGACGAAATCATTGATCAGAACAGATCAGTGAAGGTCTTTTCTTAGATAGATTAGCCGTCAATATATCATCATGTGTGTGTCATGAAATCAGACATACGCCGCACAACAATTAAAAGAATGTATGGTCTCTAAGAGTACCTGGTTATGGTTTTTTGACTCATGAAAGCATCTTTTGTTTTCATTTATCATAAGAATTGGTCTTCCACCCATATTAAAATACATTTGTTAGTCTTTTTTGACTATATCATGGTGTATTCACACTCTAGAAAATAACATGAAACACATCTTGATATCATGTCAAATACACTGAGAGAGAATCACTCTGTTCTAATCTTAATTACATTCACATTTGTATTGATAACTCCTACTTTCTGGATCATATCTTCTTATAAATAAAATTTTCAGTTAACCTAGAGATTGTGAATGTTGTAGTTATATGGGAGAATGCCATGACCACCATTAGAATTTGGAGCTTCTTATTGGTTTAAAAATATTAAATATACATCATTTAGGATTTGTCCTACCTTACAGTGCCACCTATGGTCTTGAAAAATAATGGTGAAAAATTCAAATTGTCTAAATCTTGTGAACAGGCCATTTTGGAGGAAAAGGGAAGACTTAATTCAGCGTTGATACTTATTGTACATGAGCCTGGTTGGACCTATATAGTATACAATGATGCATAAGGTAATAGGTTTGGATTTTTTTCTAATGTAGTATGAGAAAGTCACAATATACGGTTCTCTTTAGTTGAGACCTCATTATTCTTATTACGCAATGCATGACCTCGATCTCACTATAGTGGCGCATGCATTGCACTGTTAGAGACCCTATCATTTGGGAGAGAATTTTTTGGTATTGAAGAAATTCAAAAGCCTCAAATTCATCTTCATGTAGTGGGATTTGAATATCAGTCAGCGTGAGTGGGTTGAGTACCTTTTTTTATTTTTAGCTTGAAAACACTGTTGGGAATGGGAATTAAGTTGCGGATTTGTGGAGATGAAAGTCTCTAGAACATATAGTCTAGGAATCCAGTGATGAATGGATTCTTATGAATTTATTCTTGGAGATTAATGTTGAGGTTTAGGAGTACCAGGTTTAGACTATTCTCTCATCCTTATTGGTGACTTCATCTCTTATGGAATAGTTATGGTTGAGATGACTATCTGATCATGAAGGCCATATCCCAATGGAATGTGTGTCATAAGAATATACATCAAATGCTTGGAAAGTCAATAGGGGTGATTCACTAATATTCTGAGGGAATATATGGGTCCCATCATTCATCAGAGTTGTGGTTAAGTGGGATTTCCATGCCTCGTTATAGGATTTTCACCACGTCGTCACCAAAATTTATCAAGATATACAACACCAATACTAGTGGCCCACCTTGAAAAAGGGGATAACTAGTTTTACTATTTGATGTTCCACATGTTAGTAGGTGAAGGAAGAACACTAGAATATGGTTGGACCTCATAAGGTGTTTAGAATTCCAGAGTGAAAATGAGATTATGTTTTTTATGGAAATCATTATTGGTCTATGCATATAACATTGTGTAAACGTCACAGTATGGGTTTCTATTGATCTTCGGATGAAGGTATCACAATTATTACATGTGAAAAAGACCTTTTCAGTACATTATCAAGTAAGGAAGTATGAAAATTAGAATTTAAGACATCACTGATTTCTTCAATGTCCTTGGTTACATAGATACTTTTGAGCATGGCCTACCACCTACAAACTGATGGACTGATAGAGCACACGATTCATGTTCGAGAATATGTTATTGGTTTGTGTGTTCTCAAAATTAAAGGAACCATGAATAAAAACACTCCCTCACAAATTTTTCTTATTATTAAATATTTTATGATACCATTGATATGGATACTTATCATGACATATATGGTAGGCATTTCTACACACCTTTGTGATGGTTAGAAGAAGGGGAGGGAGTTTTATTTGGACCATGTACGAGACTATAATGAACGTTGAGCATATTTGAAATATTATGATGAAATATTAGAATAGATAAAAATCAAACACTGACAGCTATCGGTGACCTCCCAAATTTGATTTGGGATTCTGGGTTTTCTTTAAAGCCTCACCTAAGTTGGGGAATAGATTTTTTTTGGAATCATGGTAAGTTATCACAATGATTTAATGGTCTCTTTGAGGTTGTGAAGTGGATCAGACTAGTGGATTTCTAGCTTCCACTTCTTTAGATATATTAGTCTATGAATGATTTATTTCATGTATATAATCTTTTTTGATACTATCCATACCTGAGTCACATTAGCACCAAGAGGTTGAATTGGATATAGATGCATCCTTTTAAGATTATCTAGTGCGTATTGTTGATGGGATTGTGAAGACTCTATAAGGATGGTATGTTCTTATTATACAATTGCTATGGTTTCACGTCTAGGTATAAAAAGAGTCCTAGGAGCAAGAAGATGATATACAATCTCTATGGCTAGCACTCTTTGCTGACATTTCCTCTTTAAACTCTAAAGGCCAACATACAGATGAGTTTCTATAAGGAGGGAGGTTTGTAATGACCCCCTGGAAATGTTATAGATCATTGTATTTTAATTTGAATATATCCTTTATCATGGAAAATGTATATCATGGACAAGGAATATTCCAAGGAACATCAATGGATTCATCAGAGCCTTGAGATTTGGAATAGTGGTGTACATGATAGGCTTTATTGTTAGTGGAAATAGTGTGACCCAGGACACTTGATATGAACAAATTGCATGGCTACAGAATGGGCCACACGAAATTATGCCTAGTTTGTCATCAATTGTACAAGAATAGGACTCAGTAAATGTGTCCTACTTTAGTAACATGATATAGCCTTAACAAATGTTTTTTACAAGGTTTTCAAACTGTACGGCCACACATTTTTCTATTAAAATGAACGATTCCCAATCGTAATTCAAAATCCTATTTCACATATCTATCAATTTTTATAGTGTATATGTAGTGTTTGAATCTTATTATTGAGTTAAAACCCTCCTCAAACAATGATAAATTATACCTCCATCATCTGGAACCTGATTGTTGATCTGAAGAATGGATAGGATGGCTTAATTTATGGACAACCCAATGCACTCTTTTTTTATTAGTAAGTCTCACCATCTATAATGCTATCTAGATGCAGGTACATTCACCCTATTTTTTAAGGAATTGGACTAGAACTCATATTTCCTCCAGAAACATCAAATATATGGTTGATATCAGGTGAGGATCCATCAATAACGCAAATTTAGAAGGTCACACTGTTTTCCAGATTATTTTTGATCATATTGTATTTATTCCATCATTCCATAAGCTGACCTTTGTCGAAGATATAGATTTTTTGAGATAAAAAATGTCTAAGGGACTCTAGTTCCTTAGTATAGGTGACTTTGTTCTTGTTTATGGGTTTAGAAAAAAAAATATACTCTATTACGAAACCCATAGGTGTCCCGCCTTGAAATTGGTCATTTTTGCCAAATGGCACAAAATCAAGGACTGAATTTAGCTTCTAGCATGATTTTTAAATGAATTAGCCTTTGAATCATATGGGATTTTTTTATTCCATGGTCCCTAAAATATTTTTGTCTTTTTTGAAATTGGAATTTCTCAAATGAGAAATTGAGTTTTTACTTAGCCTTCATTTAGACCCCTATGTTTTATAATAGAAATTTCCTTGTTTAGGATGATAATATGGATAGGATTGTATATGGTGGATAGGGTGAGATTTATATAATTATTATAATTAATTGGTTTTCATGGAATGGTAAAATTGGGTTGTATTCTTTTATGTTGAAAATGTTTTATTAAAATTTCTATTATGAAATGGGTTTTTTAATATAATTAATTAGATATATGGATGTTGAACACATTCCATTCCCATGACTTGTAAAAATTTATAAATACTAAAAGAGATGCCTTCAAATTTTTTATTATGTTAAAAGGATCAATTGAATTTTTTCCTCATGTGTGAAGTGGTATATTTATTTGGCATTGGTTTTTTTGTTGAAGGCTTGATGACTTGACAAAAGATGTAATTCTTGGGGATCATCTTGTTTAATGAGAACGCACTATTGAATTATAATTAGATTCATATTTTTTATGGTCTCATGTATTATATGTATGATAAATAATTATTCCATATAGAAAATGTGGCCAAGGATCTCTGAAAGTCCGTAGATTGGGAGAATACAAGAGATTCCCAGCTTAATCTGGGTGATAGAATATGAGAGATCCCCTAGTTACAAATTCCATTTGGTATATCCTGATGCTACAGTTACTAGAGCTAGGGGATAGACTGTGAGAGCTCCATTGTTAATGGATGATTGTGGGAAAATCATGGTCCTTCCAGTATGTGCATTCCAAGAGACTTTAAGAGATCATGGATTTGCATTATGGGATAGACCATGAGAGCTTCGCCTAGAATGGGATGGAGGTGGTTATGCCCCAATCCACCACAATATATATCTATATTTATATATTTATATGTACTTATAATATATATATATATATAGTGGCATTATCAAACATACCATCCAGGGGTTGATGTAGGTTGACCATCAAAATGCCATTTAAGAACCTCAAGTATGAGGTTGTTTGAATATTAAGTAGTTATTTACATTCCATCTTATGCCTTCAGACTATTTATTTATGATCACCTAATCGGGATAGAAATAGACACCATTGGTGGTGGGATATTGATATTTATATCTCACAAACAACTCAAGAAACCCTTGGAACTCGAGAACATTATCTTGTTGGAGGTACTGGTAAGGGTAAAGTCTCTACTATATGTTGTTAAAATGTACTTATTTTTTAGATATTAGAATATTATTATTTGTATTATGCTCAAGATGTTCATGGAGTTTTTTTCTCTTTTATCCTTTTTTGTTTTGATATATAACGCTTGTATTTGTTTTCCCAGTTCTGTGTTATCAGTATTCCATGAATTGTTCTATAAAAATCATACTATAATGATTTTGGTTTTATATTCAACTATTCAATTTTCCACTCATATTTTTTTTTGTTTATTCTATTTACTATATCTGTTAGTTGTATCATGCTTATGCTACTATTTACTATTTGATATATCCTCTATGCTAATCTGACATGATTTTATAGTCCCGCCATTATAATACCTTATACAACCATGATACTATTAGGCATCCCCTAGCATATCTGGAGATGTTCCAATAGTCATGAATATTACTGGGTTAGGGAATTGGTTATGTAGCATCCAATTCTAGGAAATCACATCGATATATTATGTCATTGTACCATATGTATGATTCCACTATCTTCTCTTAATAAATGCATTTATTCTTATAAGAAATAAATATATGTGAAATAAATGACTCTTGAGATGCAATTATGTATCAGGGGAGGTTAGTGGACATGAATTGAACCACCCCATTGTTGTGTTGCTAAATTGATAAAACCACCAAGGGTGGACATTGAATTTTAATAAGCTTTTAATGTCAGCTCATTTTCCCCTTTCTTTTGGGATGTTAAAAGAAATTTATATTGTGTAAATTGAATTAAATAAAAGAGGGAATATAATACCATGACCTCAATTCAATTTTCCATTAACCCTTATCAACTAGGCCTGGTGTATTCCTTAATATCTAATTGCCCAATTATAGTGATTGAGAAAAATCATGGAATGTTAGGCCTTTAATGAATGATTTGAAAATGATCCACCATATTAAATAATTTATTTTCTTATATAAGTGTGATGGTAAATTAAAATAAAGCTTTATTTCAATGGAATTGTTATAATTTGGACGCATGACTATTCATACTTTTATGTCAAGAGTTACGCTTGTGTTTTGACTCAAAACACAATAAAATGTCTCATCAGTCATGATAATTTAAATGATTTTTTTAGGTATTTCTCATACACTATGGGTGAAACATGGTTTTTAAAATTAAATCTGTTGATGTTATCACTTGAAATTTTGATTATACATTCCACTAGTGATGTTATGTGGACTAGAAATAAAAAACCTATAAAGAATATCATTATATAATCTGAAGTTATAATTGAACCCCCATGTGGATTTCCAAAGATGGAAACTAAGTATGGATCATTATATATTCCATGAGTGACAAGTGTGATCCATTTTAGACCACCAAGGAAAATCTATAAGTGTAGTTATTCTGTAAGACACCTAGAATGATATGATGATCCTAGGAGGAATATCGATGATGGACTTGTATTGTGGTAGGTTTATTTTAAGTATACAGTGATACCTTGATTCATGATTAAAAATAAGGTAATTATTTTGTTTCATTTTAACTATTTCAAAAATAAAATATACTTTGTCAATTCCATAGAGGAGAACACTATATGATTTAGTAAGATCCATTTTATTTACAATGGCCTTATTATACATATCTTTATCTAAATTTATTTATAGGGGATTCATGGATATGATAAGGGTCCTGAAAATTTATAATAATTAAATCATGAATAATTTTTTAAATAGATATATTTTTTGTTAGGACAAAATAGGCATCACGGGATGAGTATTCCTTGTGATCCTGGACTTATGTGGGTCACTTATTAAATGCATTTTTATTTAGAGCCTTCAGTGTTCTATCTACACTATTTGTTACTAAATATCTAATTTGATGGAATTGGGTATAGTTTCTGGTATCCTATTTATTATATCTAACACCCTCTTTGGTCCACCGTTTGGTAACCTAAATGAAATCAATGAAGTAGGTGGGGACAATAGAATGCAACATACCATATAGGATTTATTTCCATGCAAGGGTGGTCTACAGGGGTAGAGGACCGACCCTCTGACTGAAATGTTACTGTATATCAACATGGGTATTTTGTTCCATTTTTAAATCATGTTATATGTGAATGTTCCCCTGATCCCCCTATATGTCAATTTTATTATAGAATTCCATTATCAATATTTTTTTATATGACACTTATGAAGGTGATTGCATGGTTCTTTATATAATATATTATTAATATTCTATTATTAATTTACCTATTATTAGTCTTCTATTGATTTATACACATATACCAATGTTTTACACTGTGGTCATGAAGTTATAGTCACCCCCACTATTCCACCATGGTCCATCACTGCAACTCGACATGCTTTGGCATTCAAGGAGGCATGTTTGAGGTCATGTGAACAACTGAGTTCAGTTTATTTTGGGTGAATTGGTTAAAGATGTCAAAAAGTTGTATCATAGGTGTTTCAATTCATTTTATTTAATTCCATACAAATTGTGAAAGTGTGATGAAGAAATAAAAGATTTTGGGATTATGTCATGATCCTGTTCCTGGGGGTAGAAGACCCCAAAAATGTTAAATGTCTTATTAAATAGGATGGGAAATATTTTAAATGATTGTTCATATTATAGTATACTTTATTTCTCCAATGTGGGAAGCAATTTATGATTGATTTTATTTACGACTATGTAATTTTACCCACGGTATCATATGGTAATGAACAATTACATAATTCATCATAATAGGCACTGTATGATTAAAATGTTATAGATATGAAATACCATGATTGTATAACTGCATGAATTTCCATTAGCATGTCTTTGTTCCATTACTTTTATATACATGAAATTGTTCTGAAATTTCATTCATTAATTTGATAAATATATTATTTGGATTAAATGGGCACCAAATTTCAATTTAAAATGTTTATGGTCCTTTATTAATTGTGAATGGTTCTTTTTATAACCCACCCATTTAAAAATTATTTTTATATAAAAGAGTATGAACATGAATGAAATAAATTCCTAAAATAAAATGGTTGCTTTTAAAAATGGATTGGAATTGATAATAACATGATTTTATACTCTATAACATTAAATTAAAACTCTTTATACATGAAATTTTGACTTCCGGAATAGAAAATTAATGTCACCAAACCTCAGTTGTGGGTAGTGGGATGTTTTTTCTTTTCATATGATATATATTTCTCCCATATTCAGAATTAGGAGTAAGAATATGGGTGTCAATGTTGTATGGGGAATATAGTAATAATTATTTCTTTATATCTAGGATTTTATAGGTTATTAATTCCTATTTTCAAGAATGTGTTTTTGAATTTTTATAGAAATTCAACCATGGTGGCATCAATTCATGCTCGAGGAGGGTAGTAACGATAATACTATAAAGGTGTGGGAAACTAGGCCGCTATTATAACCTCATGTTGTTCAACACAAGTAACTAAATGTTTTTAATAATATGGGTATTTATTGATAGTTTTCTGAGGGTTTATAAAGATTTATATACACCATTTAGGGAGACACATGACCTACCTCTCCTATGGTAGTGTTGATGCCTAATTTTCAGGTGCATCTTATGCCAATATTTTTTTTGAATGACAGACCACATTCTATAGAGGCATGTCTATAAATAATGATATTGATTTTAAAGCATCTTGATACCCCTCCCAAGACAAGAGTGAAGGTCTCTACATTTATGCTTCAAGATTCCACCACATTATGGTTGGGTGATATTACCGAGAGAGATCATCAACTATATATGGTCTTGATGGATTTTCATATGACCTTTGACGATTATTTATATCCCATGATGTCGAGGGCCAATAGAACTGAAGATTTATGAACATGTAAAAGGGTACCTTATTAGACATGTAATATTCATTCTGTTTCAAAGAGCTCCATTATTTCTCACAAAATTTATATGGTAATGAGTTATCCAAATCTAGTTGATTTGGGGATGGTCTCGATTATGGAACATGATTGTAGCTACATGTATTTCATATTACAATCCTATCTCGAATGTTGAACTAGGAAATTATCACTGATCATAACCAAGTAGAAGATGGGGTCCATGTTAGGTTGTTCAACACATCGAACATGAACTACATTGACTAATAGTAGGAATAGTTGTTTGGAGCTTCAATAAGATGATATTGTTAGTTAGGATGCATAATCAGGTATCCAGGTGATGTGACATTATTGTGGTATACTAGTATATATAACATCCTAATGTACCTTTGACGTAGTCGATTTCAATTCTGGTGTAATAATGTGTCACCTAATGAAATTTATTAAGGTATTTCCTCTTGTACCATATGATTTAGCATCTATACTGAATAAATGATAAAGAGCAGGGTCAGCATATTCTCATCATGAATAGTAATTAAGTGTGACTAGAAATTCAAGCTGAGGTGGTGTTCGTGGTCAGATTGTCGAGACACCATACACATAGCAGCAGCAGAGCTTTCCCACTCTGCATAGTCATGTTATATCATAGGGCCCCAAATCATGCTAAATGTATGATGTTTAGCTGATACCTAAGGAGAAGTGTGCCATAAATTCTATATTTTGAGGTACTATTCTATTTGCCTCTAAAATAGTTTCTATTTATTCAATATAGAAACATCTCATTCTATTATTGTCCTTCTTGTTGTGGAGATCCTTGGACATGATGTTTAGTTTTATTGTAGTGTGATGACACTTGAGACTCCATTGGGGGTTCGATCAGAGAGTGTACATTAGATTAGGGATTTCTTCTCAAGATAATTCGATGTATCTTCATATGGGGCCAATGTTTCATTAAGATGATATGGTTTAAAACCATTCTAGTAATAGACTAGTTGGTTTTATATCATGCTTACATTGATTTATATTAGTGAATGTTGACATTCACATAATTAGTGGGAAGGAAATTTATTCTAAAGGGACGATGGGATGTCTAGGAAATCATAGATATACCTGAGAATCCTGAGATGTGTGAGATGATATATGATATAACAAGTTTTTATCTACATGACTAAAAAATGAATTGAGAAAAATTTCACTTCTATATTATATCATTTCTAGGACGTTTTCCCAATCAAATTTTCCAATCCAAAACGTGTGACAGTCGTAGATTTCCCTATTGTGCTAGTTCCAGGAGCTTCACTTGTAGCTATTAATTTTTATTGGACAACTAATAATTAGTTTCGTGAACTCATGAGGGTGGTATAAGATTTAGAGGATAATGGTTTTATATGAACATGTTATTCTTCATTGGATTTGTTGGTCTATTTCTCCAGGATTGTGGACCACACCCTTAGATATGGGGTGGATTACCATGGTTGAAACTTGCTTATGGTCAATAACTGACATCCATCGCATTGTATAGATATCCTCCTAAACCAACTCTGTGGAACAAGGGTTTCATCTTGGATAGATCCGGGGTTTAGATATCATCAGGTACATGGTAGAGTATCATATATACCATGAAAAATTTAATATAGTAGATATGTCTTGTATGATTAATTGATAATCACTTTTGTCCTCCCGAATGCTCCCCCAGTTTTCATGGAACTGATGATTTAGTTTTTACATTTATTTATATATTCTTTTGTGGCGGCCTTGAAGGAAGATATCATTGTATATTATCTCAATCAACATGTCTATGAAAAAACTAGAGATCGTATATAATACATAGAAAGATAATCAATTATATGATAATCTTAGAAAGTGACATTCTGGATATATATATTTTTCACTTCCTTGGTCAAATTAGCTCATAGATATTAGTATCAGTTTCCCTAGATAATGTGAGAGTTGTAGTTTCATTATAAAATCACAAGAATGCCTTTTATATATTGAGTTTTATGGAGAAATAAGGTTATTATAGGGTCTTGTTTTAGTATATATAACACTTAGCAGTACCTCTTACATGTTTGACTAATATGGGTGTGATGTTTATTTTTTCTGAAGCATGTCAGACAGACATATGTGAGTAGCATGTGATACTAACATCTATGAAAATATTGGTTCATCCATAGAGAATAATATTTAATAATGTTTATTATGATGCATCATAAACCAGGATAAGAGTAGTTCTAATTTAGATGGAGCGCGTCATGGAACACATGTCTTTTTGGTTAGGGCTGTATGACATGAACTACGAGACACATGAACATTTTTTAGTTTCTTTCGTTCTTGCATTATGAAATTGGGGGAATTATATACCGGGAGAATATTTTATGGTGTATATGAAACAAAAAAACATCAAGAACATATTTATATATTTTGAATTTAATCTCAGTCAGCTAAGGTAGGTTCAATGAATATGGTCTTTCGATGTTGATAATTATTATTCACCATGGAAGGGAAATATATTTTTCAATTCACTAAGGAGTTAGATACTAACACAACTATTAATATATCCTCGTAGCATGTGTTGGCTTATGGATCATTTTTATGAGACACGCCACGAGGTTCAGGACCATCATGGAATGTTTATAATTGAATTGTTCTTGGTTACCTCTTCACTTATAGATATATTTATGGTGAGTGAGCTATCAAATCCTGATGGATTATTCCTATAGGAGTGTATTGCAGGTGATGACATTCCTTTTGGTTGGGTACATTATGATATGGAAATATTACAAATTCATAGATACAAATGGGTTATTAAAAATTTAATAGAGTTAATGTTTGAGCCTCGTGCCTCTTTATGGGTTGTACATTCCTATATTACCATGATGTATCATGATTTATGCATCCAATACTTTTATTCCTGTATAAAAGGGAGATAGATTGATAGATTGCTCGTTATTAAACCATTGAGATTGTGCAGCAAAAACACCAGAAACTAATGGGGGATTTTAGTGATATTAACTATTCCTCAATGGAAGTGGGTGATTCCACCATGGATTTAAATATGACATTTCCTAGATCACCTCTAGGAAGCGATATCTAATGAGTGATTAATGAAATATTCAAAAAGGATTCTCATTTCATACTTATTGGGTTTTTATTTTTATTGGATGATATCGACAGGCTCTTTATTCTTGAGATCATATAACACCAAAGAGATTAATATGCTATGGTATTAGACAGAGACTCCCAAATCACATATTTGGTCTTTAATAGGTCATAGAAGAAAGTGGGATCACATGAACTACTAATTACAACCTATTAAAAATAGATCAAAGCTCTTTGTGAGTGTGTGATGTGGGTTTTGTAGGATGCACTCTGAGAATGCAACCTAGGTTTCAGTGGTTCATGGTAGAAACTCATAACTATCACTTATTTTTCATACTATAATATTTTCATAGGTGACCATACATATGTCCCCATATGATCCAGTATATTGTAGGTAATAAATCAATACAATTTTAGGTTATATTAAAGATACAATGTGCTACTACTCCCTAATATCATTCAAGTGAATTTGGGTACAATTTATTATTAGGATGTGAATGTATATAATCGATTCTATGAAGAATTAATATACCTATAACTGTAAGGACCCAAATCATGAAGTACATGGACATTACATTACTTTTTTGGAATACATAATACATAACAAAAACTGACACTCGATGATAGTAATAGTATAGTGTCTTTGGAAACTCGGAATACAATCTTTTAATCTTGGTGAGAGATCGTAAACATCTCCCATAAGGATCGTACTTTTTATAATTACCGAAAAAATTTCTTTATAACCTGGGGAAAAGAAAACATATAAAAAGTGATCTCAAATACTCTGTAAGGGTATGCATGGATAAAATAAAACAAACCATACACATTTGAACGTCAAAACATGAACATGATATTTAAACATAAAAATCTTTGATGTACGTAAGGAATATATCATAATGGAACATAAATCATGATAATATATAATGGGAATAAACCATTTAATTGTGGAAACCATTAAGCACATGTTATGATTTCCATATTAGCCAAGGCGTTACTTCCATGACCATCTTAGTGGACAAAGTCCCTTTCTGAATCAATTTCACTCATCGTTTCAATCCTGTAACATTGAACTAGATTAACTTACTATTCCAACCATTTATATCTCATGAGATATAAATATTTACCTAATGTATTTTAGGGAGATATAGGTCCCACCCATCTCATAATTAAATAATTCTTATGTGTTCCACATCATGAACATAAATCATTCATCATTAACCAAAGAATAAAATGGGTTTCATAAACATCATCTTATCATAAAATAATCCATATAAAAAATGGATATCATTTCATCATAAGAAAAGTGAAACCATGTAAATAATAGAGTCATTATACTTGAAACATACAAATATTTAATAATTTCATCTTAGATGGAAAATGGTTTTGATAAATCCCTTTAAATGAATTCTTGAGGAAAATATCCTTCCTTTTCAAAATCATTTTCTTTTCTCAAAATGCCATGCAATTTTTATAAGAAATGGAATTTCTTGAAAATAATCATGAAATATTGTAGAGGAAGCTTCATGAAAATAAGGCATTATGAAATGTAAAAATCTGTTCAGGCCGTATGAGTTAAAAAAACATTATTCTCATACTTTTTCTAGAAAAGTCAAAAAGTACCTTATATGGTAAAGAATGGAAGGATTCCTTCAATACAATGTGGTAAAAGTCAAAAATAAGTAAAAATGAAATTAAAAATACATGTAATAATATTAAACATTTTATGAAAACATTTCTAGAAAACATGGACATGGATGATAAACATAACCCCAGTAAATACTTACGAATAAGCAATCTCTGATAAAAATGAGATTTGAAAAATTATCCCTAACCTTATGTCCAATTTCATCCGTATGTGTCTGAGACTTCAGTGTAGTGGGTTTAAACATATTATTAACTTGTAATAGAACCATAATAATATTTATGATATCATATATGATTCACTTAAGACTTTATATTATCTGTTCATTTGTCAATTCCATGTTAAAGTAGCGGTTGGGGTAAAATCGTTTCATTTATAGTCTGTGTTTTGACTTGTAATTATTAATATGATTACATAGATCATGATTCATTAATTTCGGAATATAAAAAATGATCTATATATAATATATATTCAGAATATACATATATATAATAGATCCATAAATGTAAAGACATACATCGTTCATGGAGACGGTAGGCCGTACGTACGCATGAACACTATGTTTCATTTATTTATTGAATTGAATGGAATTAAATGGATGAAATACATATATATATATATACATAAATAAAATATCATTATTATGTCATATATTTCATTATTATTCATCATATATACTTTATAATCATTCGTGAATGGTTAACATGGAGAATGAATCTCATCCCGTCGTGGAGACGGTAGTCCTTACATACGCACGAGCGATGATATCATTCCAATGATCGTGGAATTGTATTTAAGTGTATATATAATATTTCAGAATCAATTTCACTTTACAATAATCATATATAGTTATTTATCTACACCATTATACCCATCCATGTAAGGTGGGGGTCGAAAACAGATTACACCACAGCGTGGAGACGGTATTCCGTACTTACGCACGCGCGGTGATTTCGTTTTCTGTTGGATGGATAGAATGTTAAATAGGGTTGATTAAAATTTATAATAACATATCAATATATAATTAATACTGATTTTATTACTTTATAATGAGATAACTAAAAAAGAATAAGTAGAGGAAGAAAGAAACTCGAGAGAATCGGAAGAAGAGATTAGCTCTTCTTCGACACACGTCCATTAAGCTTCCTCTTAAGGAAGTAGAGTTGGTCTTTTGAGAAGAAAAGAACCTCCAGAATGTTTCTAGGGAAGTGGAGAAGATAAATGGGCAGGGTTTGGCCTATTTTCAAGGCACAAAAGGGTGTGAAGACAAGAGGTAAGGGTTGCCCATTTTATAAGGGAGGAGAGTGGCACCTTTGGAAATACTTAAAATATTATTCTATAATTAAGTCATATTCGGTTTTTAATAGCTCCAAATTGATTTATTTAGAATCTAAAGTGGGTATGGGTCTAAATCCTATAAACAAATAGGTTTTATTCAAGTTTATGTTACTATTTTAACCTTATCATTTAGATTTAACTCTATGTTAAATAATTTTACTTTTATCGTGTCTTCTTGTTTTCTTAAAATATATGGTTAATAAAAATACTATAAAAAGACAAAAGAACCAAAATTGTCTCATTATCAATATATATAACCTTATATAAGTCATTTGGCCGAACCATAGATTTTTAGGTATAAAATGACAATTAATAATATAATATTTGTTTAAAAAACTATTTTATGTAAATTTTGACACTATTTGGTAATTGATTTTTGTGAAAATCATAACAGGATGATTAGTTCTAAAAAAGTTAATTAAATAAATAATAACATGTCATATTAACCTTGAAAATTATTTGAATTTGTAAAAAGTAACAAATTACATTTATTTGGGTATTTATAAAATCAATTATGTTAATATTTCATTAATAAGGTAATTATTGCATCATCATTGTTTCATAAATAAATTAAATTATTTAATGTCTAAAAATTATAAATAAAATACCATCAGGTAAGAAATATTTTTATCTTTATAATGAATATTTATAGTCTAATTTATCTTATGTATAATCCTATATTAAAAAATGTTAGTTATTAAACATTGATTTTAACTATTTTAACTCTTTTAAATAATAATAATAATAAGTGTCCTAACCTAATATATGATGATCTAAAGGATAATATTTTATCCCTAAGGTTTTTTTTGGTCGAATTTCACTTATCCAATAGAATTAGGACATTTGTTAGGGTAACATTAATATCAGTTTTACCCTTAATTACCCTATTTACTTTTAACCGTGGTAAATAAAAGTAAACAGTTACTATTCACAAAAAAATTATTTTTCACTTATTGAACCACATTTTACACCTTGATATTAACCATTTCTCTCTGATTTTTGAAATTTTACTCACAAAAGCGGTAAAATTATGTTTTATGTAAATTTTCAAATTCTCATAGGAGGTGGGTAAAAGACGGTGAAAAGTTCAATAAAATTATTATATATCTAAAATTATTATAAAATGACTCCAATAAATTACATTGATCTTATATAGGTATTATGTATCAATTTTACCTAAAATAAATTTAAATAAAATAATTAATTATTTAAATAAAATGTTGGTTTTTAAATAGTAACCCAGTGGTTTCACTATTCATAAAAAATTGAATGTTTTCAGAAAAATACCGAAAATTCACTGTAGGCTAATTTTGATATTCTGAATCCCAAAATGAAATCCATTTTGAAAAATAAAATTTCATAAAGTTGGTATTACTATTTAGAACAGCTAGTTCATAATAATATTATAATAATGTATCATTTAGTGAAACTCGGTATTTCGTGCAACACATGCTATCATTGAAGGTCGTGATTACGTGTAATATATGCTAAGTTAGGGTTGTGTGTAGTGCAAGACTCCTTTGCTGTTTCATATAACAGAATCCATCCATACTTCATTTATACATTGAATATCTATATATAGACTCAATATTGTGTAGAATAACTACTATCAAACGAACATTAAATTGTGTGCAACACGATCCAAGAATAGTGTTGTGTATACTGCAAGCAAATACGGTCTTGCGTATAGCGCAAGATAATCTTGGTGTAGCGTACATCAGAAGATATGAAAGAAATTAAAAAGAATAAATATCATAAAATCTCGGTGTGTTACATTCTACCCCCCTCAAAATGAATTTTTCCCTCAAAATTTGTCGGGTTTATATATGGTTTACTACTTGAAAGTTTCTTTTATAGAAACCCACATTTTAAAAAGGAATACTAAAACATAATTTTAAAAAGTGAAGTATGAAACATATCGGTTACCCAAATTAACTCATCAATAGGTTTCCACATAGAAGAACATAGGTGAAAATATGGATATGGAAGAGAAATCTAACCATCATGTTCTGATAGAGAGTGGTAGAGAACATGGCTATGAGAAATCCATTAATCCCAAAGCCATAAATTTGTGATGATTTAAGGAACCATCTGATTCATCAGATATAAGAACACTAGGACAACATTTTTGGTTTTCAATATCATTTCCCTAAAGTTAAAATAGTTTTAAATAGAAGAAATATTTACATTATTTTGGTACAATCTCACTGTTGTTTGTGCCTTGAATAATTTCCACTTCATCTCCTAAAGAAACAAAGTTGAATTTGTCTTCCATGAAGTGTTAACAAATCAAGCGATAGAATGATAGGTCATTCTATCTGTCTCAAACAAAATTTTAGCCAAAGTTATATACATATGTCCATCTATGGTGAGATTAATCATATATGGTTCCTAAAATGGACTTATACTTCATCTATCATACCGATTAATAAAATAAAACTAGTTTCTACTAACCAGGAACTTCTTGTAGGCCAGTGGTAGGGGATAAAGGCATGTCGTACTTCGGTTTTGGGTTCGATTCCTGCATCCTTGTTCGATGCGAAAGGTTGTCGCCCATCCTACAAATTGTCTTTTTTCTATAACTACACTATTATAACATTATAGAAATAATTTTGAAAAACAATGTTCTAGCCTTAAACAATACTATCTGATGTCTGAAATAACCCTTTATAATCTATAGACTTATCCAAAATATATCTGTCGAATCTCATAGTATAATGAAAATAATTACTTGAAAGGTCACATAACAAGAACATGAATACCATCATTTATCATACAATATATCTTGTTGGTCACATTCCAAACATGTGAATTCCTTAATCATGTATTCTCTTGAAAAATGAATACACATTGAACCTTAGTGAAAACTTGAATGCAGTTAAAAGTTATCTCTTCCAACATACCAAAATCCCAAAATTTCTATATACTCATACCATGATAAAACTTTTTCCTTCTATCAGTCATGAGCTCATTTCATTTTTTTTCTTTATCACTTCATTATGCGCATATCATCTTCTTTCCAAAAATATTTCAATCACTTTTCATGGTTACTGGTACCATATAACTATTGAAAACCAACACATAGATATTCCAAAATTCCAAGATGCCATAAATGAGATTCCACGATACTATTATGAAATCCCATTACATAAACACTTAATCATTATGCAACATCATTATCATACTCAACATCACAAATAATGATCGCATGTGACTTCCCTTTATCATTTTCCTTAAGAGGTTACTCACTTTGATCATCATTAACCATTGGAATAGGGCATTGATTAGCATAATGCCCCATTTCCTTGCACTTGAATCATTGAAGTGCTGGTGGTGCATTCTCTGTAGTCTTTTCTTTATTCACATCATTAGAAACCCTTTTCTCCATTACTTCGACACTCATCTAATCGATGACCTTCTTTTCCACACTTAAAACATTTTCGAGTCCCTTTAAGACAATATCCACCATGATTATTTCCACACTTTGAGCATAACGAAACATTAATCTTCATTTCACCATTATTATGAGATTTCTCTAGGAACTCCATCTTTAATTTCTTGTAAAAACCATGAGATGTATATGTAACACCAACTACCATTTATACCTTGATAGCATAACACATAATTTCTTGATAGCTAATGAAGTCTCATATAGCTAATGCCGTTCGAAGACTAGGTTTTAAGCCACTAAATAATTGATCAACTTTACTTTTAGGTTGGATGATAAATCCAGATGCATACCTTGCAAGCCTTGTAAAATTTTCTTCATATATTAGAATATATTCATCATCCTTTTCCTTAAACTCAAGGAAATCCTTTTCCATCTTTGTTCGAGGAATACGAGGGATGAACTTATTGAAAAATAAGTTCTTGAACTCATCTAATTCCATGTATTCTATTTCACCTCGGGGCCTTGTATTCTTAATTAGAGTCCACCATTGATCTACTTCACCATCTAAATGGTAAATAGCCAGAATAAATTTTTCATGTTTTGAACAGCGAAGTATGGAAAATAACTTTTCAATGGTACTGATCCATTGTTCAGCAAGAAGTGGATCAGAAGAGCCACTGAAAGAAGGTGGACATTGCCTCATGAAGGACTAAATAGAATATTGTTCCCTTCTCTGCTCATTTGGATGTCCAGAATGATTCACATCTTGTGTAAGTATAGCAATAAGATTTTTCACTCCATCTTCCATAACATTGGTTTGTTCAGGAGGAAAATCAGAGCATTGTCTATTACATTGATCAATGTGGTTCCTTCGGGTTCCAGCCATCATCTAAAACCCAAAAGGAATAGTGTCAGAGGAAAAAATCATGCTAGGGAAAACAACATACTAAAGGGGGAGTGATGTCAGTATCTAACATCTTAGGTTAATCTATAATATCGTTACCGTAATTATAGGACTATAACCTATACGTATACTTATCCTTAGGGACATCCCTATACATACCTTTGAAATATCTCTAGGGATTTCACTAATGTTTTTTCATCCTAATTTAAAAAGGTTAACAAAAACATCGCCTCTAATACCAATTGTAGAGACCCAAATCTTGATGTACATGGACATTACATTACTTTTGCGGAATACATAATACCTAACAAAAACAGACACTCAAGGATCGTATTAGTTTGGTGTCTTTGGAAACTCAGAAAATAATCTTCTAATATTAGTGAAAGATCTTTAACATCTCTCATAAAGATCTTCCTTTTTTTTCTTAGCTAAAACATTTCTTTATATCTTGGGGAAAATAAAACATATAAAGGGTGATCTAAAATGCTCAGTAAGGTTAAACATTGAGAAAATAAAACAAACCATATACAATTGAACTTCAAAACATGAACATAATATTTAAACATCAAAATCTTGTGCAATGACATAACTCATGGATGAACATAAGGAATATATCATAATGGATCATAAATCATGATAAAATATCATGGGAATAAAGAATATAATTGTGGAAACCATTAATCACATTTTATGATTTCCATAGTAGCCAAGTCATTACTGCCATGACCATCTTAGTGGACAAAGTCTCTTTCTGAATCGAGTTCACTCCTCGTTTTAGTATTGTAACACTGAACCAGATTAACATACCCTTCCTGCCATGTCTATCTCATGATATATAAATCATTACCCAATGCATTAGAGGGAGATATAGATCCCACCCATCTCATAATGAAATCATTCTTACGTGTGCCACAACATGAACATAAATCATTCATCATTACCCAAAGAGTAAAATGGGTTTCATAAACATCATCCCATCAAAACATAATCCATATAAAAAATGGATATAATTTCATCATAAGAAAAATGAATCCATGTAAATCATAGAGACATTATACTTGAAACATACACATATGTAATAATTTCATCATAGATGGAAAATGGTTTTGATAAAAAAACTTGATAGGAATTCTTGAGGAACAGATCCATTCTTTTCAAAATCATTTTCTTTTCTCAAAATGCCATGCTATTTTTAAAATAAATGGCTTTTGTTGAAAATAATCATGCAATATTGTAGAGATATCTTCATGTAAATAATGCTTTTTGAAACACATAAATCCTTTCATTCCGTATAAGTTAAACAAAATATTCTTCTCGTACTTTTGCTGGAAATGTCAAAAAGTGCCTTATATGTTAAACAAAGGAAGGATTCCTTCAATAAAATGTGGTAAAAGTCAAAAAACAGTAAAAATGACATTAAAGATACATGGAATAATAGTAAACATTTTATGAAAACATTTTTATAAAACATGGACATGGATGATAAATATAACCCCTGTAAATACTTACGAATAAACAATCTCGGATAAAAATTAGATTTGAAAAATTATCCCTTACCTTATGTCCAATTTCTTCTGAATGTGTCTGATACTCCTGTTTAGTGGGTTTAATCATATTATTAAATGGTAAAAGATCCATAATAATATTTATGATATCATATATGATTCACTTACGGCTTTATATTATCCTTTCATTTGACAATTCCATGTTAAAGTAGCGTTTTGGATAAAATCGATTCATTACCATCCGTGTTTTGACTTGTAATTTTTAATATGATTACATAGATCATGATTACTTAATTTCAGAATATAAAACATTATTTATATATAATATATATTCAGAAAATACAAATATATAATATATCGATAAATGGAATGAAATACACCGTTCATGGAGATGGTAGGCCGTACGTACGCATGAATGCTGTTTTTCGTTTCCTTATTGAATTGAATGGAATTAAGTAGATGACATAAATATATATATACATAAATCCAGTATCATTATTATTTCATATATTTCATTATTATTCATTATATATACTTTATAATCATTCATGAATGGTTAACATGGAGAATGAATCTCATCGCATCGTGGAGACGGTAGTGCGTACGTACGCACGAGCGATGATATCATTCCCCTGATCATGTAATTATATTGAAGTGTATGTATAATATTTCAGATTCAATATAAATTTACAATAATCATATATAGTTATTTATTTACACCATTATTCCCATCCAAGTAAGGTGGTGGTCGAAAACGGATTACACCACATCCTGGAGACGGTATTTCGTACGTACGCACGCCCGGTGATTGTGTTTTCCATAGGATGGATAGACGGTGAAATAGGGTTGTTTCATATTTATAATAAAATATCAGTATATAATTAATTCTGATGTTTTTACTTTATAATGAGATAACTAAAGATGAAGAAGTTGAAGAAGAAAGAAACTCGAGAGAATTGAAAGAAGAGATTACCTCTTCTTCGACGCACCTCCTTTAAGCTTCTTCTTAAAGAAGTAGAGTTGGAATTTTGAGAAGACCAGAACCTCCAGAATTTTTCTAGGAAAGTTTAGAAGAGAAATGTTCAGGGTTTTTCCGGGCATCAAGGCTCAAAAGGGTGTGAAGAGAAGAGGGAAGGGGTGCCCATTTTATAATGGAGGAGAGGGGCACCTTTGGAAAAACATAAAAAATTATTTTATTATAAAGTCATATTTGGTTTTTAATAGCTCAAAATTTATTTATTTCGAATATAAGGTGTGGATGGGTCTAAATAATTTCAACCAATAGGTTTTAGACAAGTTTAGGTTACTATTTTAACCTTATATTTTAGATTTAACTCTTAGTTAAATAATTTAACTTTTACCGTGTCGTCTTGTTTTCTTAAACAGTATGGTTAATAAATTTACGATAACAAGACAAAAGAACCCCAAGTGGTTAATTATTAATATATATAACCTTATATATGACATTTTTCTGATCCTTAGATTTTTATTTATTAAATTGTAATTAATAATATAATATTAGTTTTAAAAACTATTTTATGTCAATTTCGACACTATTTAGTAATTGATTTTTGTGAAAATCATAACATCATGATTAGTTCAAACCAAGTAAATTAAATCTATACTAACATGTCATGTTAACCTATAAAATTAGTTTAATTTGTGAAAAGTCTCAAATTACATTTATTTGGGCATTTATAACATCAATTATGTTAATATTTCATTAAGAAGGTAATTACTGCATCACCATTGTGTCAAAAATAAATTACATTATTTATTGTCTAAAAATTATAAATAAAATACCATTAGGTAGGAAATATATATAGATTTATAAAGAATATTTCTAGTCGAATTTATCTTATGTATAATCCTATATTAAAAATGTATTAGTTATTATACTTTGATTTTAACTATTTTAACTCTTTTTTAAATAAAATAATAATAAGTGTCCTAATATAATCCAAGTGGACCTAAAGGGTAATATTTTAACCCTAAGGTAGTTTTTTGTAGAATTAAAATTATCCAATAGAATTAGGACATGTGTTAGGGTAATAGTAATATCATTTTTACCCTTAATTACCATATTTACTTTTAACCGTGGTAAATAAAAGTAAAAAGTTATTATTCATCAAAAATTATTTTTATCTTATTGAACCAAATTTTACTCCTTGATATTAACCGTGTCTCTCAGATTTTTGAAATTCCACTCACAGAAATGGTAAAATTATGTTTTATTTAAATTTTCAAATTCTCCTAGGAGGTGGGTAAAAGACGGTGAAAAGTTCAATAAAATTTTTATATATCTAAAATTATTATTAAATTAATCCAATGAATTACATTGAACTTATATAGGTATTATGTATCAATTTTTACCTTAAATAAATTTAAATAAAATAAATAATTATTTAAATAAAAATTCGGGTTTTAAATAGTAACCCATTGTTTTCACTATTTATCAAAAATTGAATGTTTTCAGAAAAATACCAAAAATTCACCGTAGGCTAATTTTGGTATTCTGAATCCAAAAATGAAGATCATTTTGAAAAATAAAATTTCAAAAAGTGGGTATTACTATTCATAATGTCTAGTTTATAATAATATTATAATATTATCTCGTTTAGTGAAACTCGATATTGCGCACAACACACACTACCGTGGAAGGTCGCGATTGTGTGTAATATAAGACAAGTCAGGGTTGTGTGTAGTTCAAGACTCTTTTGTTGATGCGTATAATAGAATCCAAACATATTTCATTTATACAATGAATATATATATATATATTGTAGGACCCCGGGACACCCTGAGAGGGGAGGGGTGAATCAGGGTGGCAACTTTTTCTTCTTAAAGTTGTGGATCTTGTTCCCACGTTGGTAGGAACTACTTAAACCTGTATGATGGATATGATCAGCAATTAAACATTCACATGCAGAGACAGATGACACAGCTATTTTACTTGGTTCACCACTAAGGGCTACGTCCAAGGAGCATACGCCGACAGGTTGTCGGTCGTAGCTAATCCACTATGCTTCACTAGCTGTAGATTACAAAGGTTCGGGTACAGTCACTCTGTCCCAGGCTCACTGCCTTTACAATTGTTCAGGGATAGCTCACTGCGTCCCTCGGGTCACTCCCGTTGACTCCCCCTGGCTCACTGCCGTTGGTGAAGTCCCACTCAGTTTATAGACGTGAAGGTCTCTTCAATAGGTGTGCATTGAAGTTCTTCGTCTCCTGTTCAGCATGAGACATTGCTTGCATCAGGGTTCAGATTTGATGCTCCTTTTAGTTCAATCCTTCTTCTTTAGTGCAATGAATGAATGCACTAGATCCCCTTGTCTTTGTTTGCCTGAATCACAATCACTGATGTGATTGCTTACTTAATGAAGCTCAGCTTACTCGGCGTTGTCAGAATCAGTTCTCCATGTATGCATGAGATCATGCATGTATCATTTAGATTTCTTCTTCAATCTCGCTTTGCACCAAAAGTATCAGGCAATTATTAGCTCTTGTGCAGCTCCAGAAAGGCGGGCGTGCCTCAACAGTGTCTGGGTCTCCTTTTCATGCCCGGCGCGCAAGCCTCCCTGCGGCGCGCAAGTCTCAGGCGCGCAAGTCTAAACTGGCGCGCAAGTGTCACTGAAGAACCTGCGCGACACTGCCTTCTTGAACTTAATACTTGCGCGACACACTTCCTTTCTCCCCCAAATCTTCTAGGGCGCACAACCCTCACTGGGCGCGCAACCCCTACTTGCGCGGCTCAACCACCTGCGCGACGAGAGCTCGAACAATCTCAAAGTCTTGAGCTCCGTGTTGAATGAGGAGGGGTGGTCCAGTATTTATAGGCAAACTGGACCCCTTGCGCGGCGGCGCGCAAGTTTCTCCTTGGCGCGTAAGTCCACTTGCGCGACTTAACCAACACTTGCGCGACCCTCTTGCCTTTGTCAAATTTTGATCTTCTGATCTCGAAAAGCCATAGATGCGCAAGTTCCACTCCTTGTAGGTGCCGTCGCGCAAGTCCACTTGCGCGACTTAACCAACACTTGCGCGACCCTTATGCCTTTGCCAAATTTTCATGTTCTGATCCTTAAAAGTATATGGCGCGCAAGTTTTCTATCCTCCAAGTGTATGGGGCGCAAGTCCCTTTTCCAAAATCACTTCTTCTTCATTTGTTGATTTTGAGGCCATAAATTTTGGCAAACACTGGAAAACGGCGCCACCTTTTATCTGCTCTTTTTGTACCGCCTCCAGCTCATCATTCCTCTGTCGATGTTCTTGAATCAACCATAGATCATTGACCACAACTCTTGAACACGACATGTCACCATGGAATCTCCTTTGTCAACAAATTTGTATGTCGTTTGTTTGCTTTGTCGACAAGCATGATCACCTCAACATCACTTCTTCTTGGTGATCTGTATCCTTCAGCAACTCTTCTGCTTTTATCACAAACTCCACTATTGTGATATGTATTCTTTGAAGGAACATCTTTAGCATCATCATCTTCTATGACAATGTGATATGCATGACTATCTCAGAATTCCAATCATTGCACATTGTCTTCTTCATCAACTGTCATGATATACTTCATGCAGACCAATTCAATTCATCAAGAAGTCTCTTGCATGGTTCTCATGCAGTCATGAGTAATTGCGTGCTATTCATCAAACTCATGGGTCTCATGCAATAATGAGGAATTGCATGGAATTCATCAAAGCCCATGGTTCTCATGCAATAAGGAGGAATTGCACGGACTTCATCCAAAAACCGCATTCTTATTTAGTCATCCTTGGATGGATCCTCAGATGGATTACACATCACATTCTTCATTGTTGTAAACAATGTATCACCTTTGACACATGTTCTTTGAACTTACGATCAGCACAACAATCGTCTGAATCATCACTCCTCTACTTCATCGGAGTACTTCACGATCTCTTTCATTTTGATCTGCATTGACAACTATTGACAACAAATACAACCTTATACACAAAGTGGTTCCAACATATATATATATATAAATAATATTGTGTAGAATAACTACTATCAAACGAACGTGAAATTGTGTGTAACACGATCCAAGAATAGTGTTGCATATACAACAAGCTAATATGTTCTTGCGTATAGCACAAGTTAATCTTGGCGTAGAGTAAAACAAAATATATGAAAGAAATTAAAAATAATTAATCTCATAAAATCTCACGGTGTTACAATCACCACCATAAACCGGTATATTTCAAGGTGGGGATTCAGATTTTGTTCTCATTTTACCCTTATGGGGGTATAAACAGCTTCAAATTCAAGAGAATATTTTATGTCATTACATTAGGACCAATGAGAATTGAGATAGAGTCAGACCAATATCATATTTGTTTTCATTTCCTTAGAGGTACAGATCCATCCTTGATGTATTTGGTGTATACCATCTTCACTGATTTCATTTTGATACATCTCATATACTTCATCCTGAGGGCATTGAATTGGTGGTTTATACATCCTTTTAGTATAATCATATCCCCATTTTTTTATTATTGAATGATGGTTCCCTCAGGAGGGTCAGTTCCACTTGTATGGTTGTTATAGTGGGATAATCATCTACAGGATGAGAATATGGATGGAGAGGGTGACATATGTTACTAGTATCAAGATTTATTATCAGATGATTCTTTATAACCCTTGGGAGGAAAAATTTAGGACAAGTTTCTTTTCGTGGTGAATATTTTATGAACATGGATTTTCAATGATCTATGTAACCTTTTAATTTATTAAATTTTAACAAAATGGACGTTCTTAATTATATAATAAGAGTTTCACGGTTTTATATAGATTGAAAGAAGACTAGGTCCTCTACTTTTAGACGTGAATTTGGGTACATGGTTAGTAGAAATCATGATTCCCTATCCAAACAGTTTGGAAAAACTATGTGGTGTGGTTCAAGTCTATTTATGGGACACATAGTTTTTCTTATCCTTGTATCCCAAGATCCATGAACATGTGAGAGTTGACGAACACCATACAAATTATTTTTTTTCTAGGTTGTGAATAGTTTTTCAAATCTTATTCATATCTCCTAATTGGTGTGTCGTGTGGTAGTGAATGAAACAGGGTTTTGGAATAGTTTTGTCAACCATGAATCCAAAATAAGGAAACAATTATATTATGGGGGTGGTGATTTTTTCTCATCATTATCCTTAAATTGGATAACCCTTTTTCTCTCCCTCATTCACAGTAGTGAGTAGCCCTATTTTTTGAGTTCTTCCCCTTTCTTTCTAGTAGTTTCTGTATCTCTTCAATCCAGACAATGATTAGACCACCATTTAATGCATTGGATTCATACTCGTATAATATCTTTTCCTCTTATAAAAGTCTTAATTTTTCTACCCTTCAATTGAGTTACTTTACTGAGATATAATATACCCTATTTTCATGGAATTTTAATATTTTTTTAGTTTCATCCATTCTAGCCCAGATTAGAGGTTAACAGTGGATGATGATTTTACTAAAACTCAATGTTAAATGGTATAAGGATTTTCCATTAAATTCATGGTGCTTATGTATTGGAATGTTGTGTCTGGAACTAGTTTTTTTGAGTTTCACTTGTTAGATATTATTGCTCCTAAATTAAATAAATATTTCTAACTTATATAGACCACAAGACCCAATTATATATCATTAGAGGTTAAGGTACTGGAATTGAACCACCCCTTGGGTGTGTTTCTAAATTAAAAAATCCATCATGGGTGAATTATGAATTTAATTAATCTTGTAAGGTGATTTCAGTGACCCATTTCTTTTGGAATGTGAAATTAAATGTATAAATTGTAAATTAAATAGAATAAAATTATTAATGGGAGACCATACCCCAATATCTTTTCACATTATCCCTTCTCTCTTAGTATGAGGTGTTCATTAAAATAAAAATTCTCAATTAAGGTGAATGAGAATATTATTGTGATGATTGGATTTCTAATGCATTCATATAAGATAACACACCTTCTATTGAGAGTGAATTTCATGTATAATTGGGTTGGAAAATTTAAATAATAATTTACTTATATTGTATGTACAGAATTCCAAACGATGGATTTTCGTACTACTTTATTGAAAATGAAACATTAATTCTCACTCGTAATTCCATAATGGCCTCATCAGGATCATTTTATAAAATAATTTGGGGATGAAATTTTCATTAACTACTGGTGAAAAGTGGGTTATTATATGGATTACATGGATGAAGTCACATAAATACATGATTATATACACAACTAGTGATACTTAGATTAACTATGTGTTCTACCAATCATGGATACATAAGGACGATCATCACATACACCCATGTGATATTTTGACTCCCAATGTGGACTACCAATGATGAACTCTGATGGTCTATAATTATCTATTCCAAGAGTAATACAGGGGATCATTTTTGGGCTAGAAAGGATAGACATTGTATTGGATAATTTTATACCACATATACAGAAATATGGGGTTCCTATGAATAATTCCTTAGATGGGTTAGTAAGGTGATCGTTTTATGTTTTGGATATAGTGATAAATGATATTCAGATTAGGGATTCCAAGGATGTGGTCAGGATTCCTTTGATCATAGTCATTAATCAATTATACCACATGACTACCAATCTAATGACCATACTTGGTTTTGTTTAGATCCATACATTTTATCATGGCCATATTATAGATATCTTCATCTGATATGATTCACAGGGGATTCCATGGCTATGAATAGGGTCTCAAGACTATATTATCAATAAATCATGACTTATTGTTTACTCATATACATTAAAACATTTTCTTAAACATTTATTATAGGATGAGTGTTAAATGGGACCCCAGATCTAGATGTTCATTAATATACCAAATTTTATTTACAGCCTTTACTATTAGCTACACATCATTTATTATGTAATCAATTATTGAATGGGATTATAAATTGTTGGTGTTCGATTTCTGAGAATATCACATTTCCTGTTAGTTCCTCCATTGGGTACATAGAAAGACTTCATGGATTGTAGTCGGGAGAAGGGAAATCAACCCTCTATGGATGAATAATTATCCTGATATGATTGTGTAAGAGTCCAGAGGACTATTCCTATACTCATGTTTCTACTAATGATTGACTTGGGAATTTTGATAATTTCTTTATAACATGATGTATATGCATGATCTCCTGATAACACAATATATCCCATTTTTTATAGCATTCCATGATATTCATTGTTTATATGAAATTTATTGATTCGATTACTTGGATACTTATACGTTAGATGATTAATCTTTTACTTTTCAATTAGCTATTATGCTTCTGATCTTGAGCGAAATGATTATACCCCTATGTTATACATTGATCATTACAGTATAGTCTCACCATAGTTCATCCATGTATTCTCACTTCTATTCAACTTTCCCTACCATATGAGGATGTGGTCTTGAGTTCTTGTGGCTAATCAAGGTTCATTACATTTGAGTGAATCAGGTCTGGTATGTCACATATATTGGCAATCAGAGGACAGATTTGGAATTACATGATGGAGAACATGTATTGTTGAAGGTTTCACCATTGTATGGAGTTTTATAATTAGGTAAAAAGTAAATTTTAATTCCTTGGTGCTTGTGTCCTTTTGAAATATTTCAATGAATTTGGGATCTAGATTATCGATTGTGTAAGCCGCCAAACCATTATAAAGTACCAAATTCCATCCATGATTCATTAGTGTGGAAAATAATGATGCATTTAACACATGTGATCACATATGATGAATATAGATAGAAACTGACATTTCATATAATGAAATGTTTATCCAAATTCATGAAATGATAGAGAATGTGTTGCAGAGTTAGATTACTCATTTGGTTAAATTACTTTGGATAAATGATAATCTTGAAGTAGAAACATGGGAGGCTAAAGAATATATATGAAAGGAGTATCCATTGTTGTTAAATATCTAAAATCATACCCAATTTCATGAATGAAATAATTTAGTGGATATAATTTAATACCAAAGATGATGTTGTAGCATGTAAATTCTACATCAAGAAACTATTTCACAAATGAAACCATTAAGAAGCCTTTATTTATAAAATTATTTAATAATAACACATAGAATAATGAAATGAAAAAATTAAATCTATTTTTTGAATTCATCATGTCAGTCATGTCTTGGTATGTTTTTTTGTGATTTTTTCTAAAGGGGTTATTTTTTAGTCCAAAAATACAGTTTTCACAAAAAATATAATTTTTTTTGACTATTACATTATATAATAATTACATAAAAGGTTATAAAAATGTTTTTTTAATAAAATATATATTTATAGAAAATATTTATTAATTTTTCAATATTATATGAAAATATGAAACCTATGAAAACCTGTTTTATCACTAATTAAAATTTTTTATTAATATAAATATTTTTTTCAGTCTTTTCAACGAATCAATTATTTTCAAGTAATGTGAAGTTTTAAATTATATTGAAAAAAATATAAAACATTTTTGGATAAGAAATCAAATTATTCTATTTAAATCCATATACATGTTAATTTATATTTTTTAGATGTATTTATTTAATAATGGAAATTTTTATATCCTTAAAAAAATTTAACATGATTAAATATATTATTTTTAAAATTAATTTTTCACACCTTCAGAAAAAATCTATTATTTAGTGATTCTATAATTTAAATTATTATGAATAAAATCAGGTAAAATGTTCAATCATAATATATTCCACTAAAATTAGTTAACAATGACAGAAATTAATTACAATGTTATAGTAAATTAAAGTGAAAGGTAAATAAAACTAAATCAAATAGCCATAAATAACTAAAATAAGTCTACAAATGGGTGTTATATGTATGTTTCGACCTAAAATATTTTTCCTATAATATTTCTTCAATTTAATATTTTTGAATCATTAATATTAAACTTAAATTATTGAAAATGAATGGGTTACTCTAAAAACTAACCCCCCAATCTTCACTAATAATTTGTTTTCATTGTCACTCCTTCTGGAATGACCTCTCATTCAAATTTATCATTAAAATTTATCATTAAAAACCATCTATTTTTTTAAACCATTAACCATATCCAATATTTTAAATATTATTATCACTGTGATTTATCAAAATTTCATCATTTCCATGGTGAATTTTAATTAAATTTAAGACTCTAACATGAGTATTATAAACTGATTACATTATTCCATCATAATTTTCTTTAATGAAATTTATTCCTTCCACAATTTTTTTTTATTATTATAATTTTTATACAAATGTTTTTACATAATATTGTTATTACAATTTTTTATTCATTTAATTTTTCCATTAAAAATTATAAATTGTTGTTTGTGTATTTGGCAGTCTAGTGCCACTACAACATAACATGTTTCATTCTTATTTGATTCATTACAAGGCTAGGAATAAAGATTTTATTGGTGGATAAATATGATGTTTAAAATAAAATTATGTATCTATGATGAAAAAATTTTAAATCCTAAAAATAATATGATTGAAAACTGATCATAGTTAAATATATCATTTAAAAAATCATTCAATGTATATAATCATTTATTCAAATTGTGTAATTAAGTCTTATAAAAAATTTCTTTTAATTTCATATAATTCTGATATATAAAACTAATAAAAACTAAATATTATCTTTATTCTTCTTTTATAGTGATATTACCTCAAAACCACCTCTTAATCATTCATCAAATCTTGGTATGTTCATGTTTGGGTCTGTTTAACAACATAGTGGGTCAATATTTTAAATGTAAACAAATAATGAATACATGATCATAATTACTAGTAAAATATTAAAATAATTTTTAAATAATCATTTGTTGGTTCTATGGATATTATATAATTATATAAATCATTAACTAAGTAAACCTCCACTTTTCTTATACTTTCACCGGGGGATGCAACCATTGTGTGTTTGCATTTGTTGGTGGTGCATTGAACCCCAAGTTCCCACTTTCTAAAGGAAGGCATTATACATAAATACTTTATTGGATGGATGAATCAGCACACTCTTTCAGGATGGACCAATGTGTTTTGACTCCAGTGAAGGGAATGGATTAAAAAGATGAAAAGTTATGTCCATGTGAGGGAGGAACTAATATGGATGAGTCAGGATGCATAATGAGGGTGGACACAGGATGGCTTGTCGAGTAATTAGAATGATTCACACCGTGATGGATGATTTGGACACCACTGAGGGAAGATAAGTGAACGAGGAACCCAATGATGGGAACAAAAATTATTACCATTGTCTGAGAATTAACCTCACGGAGGCTTCCTACATACCTTTTTTAGAAGAATATGATAAAAACCCAAAACGTTTGAGAGGGATGATATGGGCTTATTCACTGATACATCCTATTACCAGAGGACATCCCTCCATTAGATGATGTTGATTTTTTGGGGATTATGCCTTCAGACATCATAGGTTCTTTTAGGATAAGTGAAGGAGTTAATGGTTCTTACACATTAAGACATCCAAAATGGATGTTGTGATCCCACTAGGACTTGGAGGATCATGTATGAATTAGGATGGATATGGTTTAATTTTATAGAAGGAATGGAATAGATGGGATGGATGAAGTGTATATCTAGAACATTAGTGAGGATTCTTATGTACCCTATTTATAAGGAAGGTATAAAATTCAATGTATTTTGGGATTCCAAGTAGTTTACCATTATACTATACAGACAAAATTGAACTAATATGAATATGATAATGTCATGTTTGATCCTCATGGAGGTTTCCTACTTATCTCAGTAGGATGGGATTCAAATTACACATAGTTCTAATGGGGGAGATGGGGAGTACACATAAATATGTAGGCCATGAATTTTGTGTGGGAATTTTGCATTGAATTTATCTTAATGTACCTAAAAAATATGTGAGATTTGGGTGGGGCATGACCATCCCAAGATATAGTGGTTTGAGAAAAATAACATGTTTGGAATGGATGGTGATGGATGTTAATATCTAGTAGGTGCACCCCTAGGAGGATGAACTGTGGTTTACCAATGGTAAGGATTTAACCTCAGGGTGTCTTCCTACATACCCCATTGAGAATATGGGGATTAAAACCCACATAGTTCTATAATTCAGTTCTTATGAATGGTTATCATCCCATGGAGGTGGATGCTTTGGTTACTCTAGGATGGATGATCAGAAGGAGGACATCACTATCACTACATTCATATAAGCCCATGTTAGTCATCCTTAGTGTGAGAAACAAGAAGAATCTACAGACTAGATCAACACATAACAAAAGTTTAATCATCGTGGGATGGATTGGGGATTACACATAGGACCGATCCATGGAGAAAAATCTCAGTAGGAGGTCGATTGGGTGTTTAGAGTCCCTTTTTCCCATCTCACCTCTAGTCATTGTGTCCGTAAGAAGGAAAGTGGGGAAAGAATGATACCACCAACATAAAAGGGTAGTTAATTACACTAGGATAGATTACCATCTCTCAGGAAGATAAAACTACATACGAGGGGTATATCATTCCATGTGAGGATGCTCTCACTCCCGTGGAGACTAGAGGTCATGGAAATTTCCCATGGAAGCCCACCCCTTGTGCATGTAATAGGGAATGGTTATAGTTTAACATCATCTGGTGAGGGTGACGAAACATAGAACTTCAACGTCATGCATCATAGACGAGATGGACACGCTCCTCATCCCATAGACTCATATAAAGGCTACCCACCCGCACATAAGGAAATAAATCTAGCAACAATGACCATAGGGAGGGGGTCGGAGAATTGATCATGCATGGGGTCCAAGTTACATTGGATAATAAAAAAATCATGATTCATTATCATACCTCTAAAAAACATACATATGTAGGACCTCACAACAAAGGATACCTCATGAGGGTCCTAAAAATCACTACACTCAATCCTAGAGGGACGCATTGAAGAGGATCTCATGATACAGAGAGGATGGCTAGGAGAAGACTTGTGAATCTTGGGTTCTTCTTAAAGGAAAGGGTATTTGTGATGGAATGGGCCTCACAAAGCATGGTGCCCTTTTCATACCATGTAGTCTAGGGTTAATAGAAGAGTGTTTCATGATGGATTATTTCTTCATGATGCCTCAAGAAACCCAAACTGAATCGATCTGTTGATAGGGGTAGAGACCTTCCTAGAAGGCATCCCAAACATAGGTAGATTCTATGAGAAATAAAGGAAATCAGGCATTGTGATGCTCAACTACCTTGGGATATCCATTTTTGGGTCTGGTTCACTGTGCTTAGGTGATTTACAGAATGGGAAATCAGACATTCAATGTCTAGGGTAGAAGAGACCTGGAGGAGGAGTAGAAATGCATATTTGTAGGCAACAAGGATTTTTATGCTCGCGGTGTACACTGTAAAAGAAAAAAGGAACTACGAAGAGGCGAGAATCCTCCGGACCCATGGTGCCTTCTTTCAAAGATTCTCACATAGTTTTATAGCATGTTGGACTTCTGAATGTACCATAAGCCTCCTTCATATTCATGGTGGACATGTTTCATTATGAAGATTCATTTTGGGGATGATTTCTTAGTTGAAATTCTAGGTCGTTTAACCCTATGTTGGCTTTGAAATTGCCATGACGTTTTCCATTTCTCTAGTATATAGTATTTTATCTCATAAAGACCCCCACCCTCAAAAATGGAGTTTATGGTAATATGAGGGTGGGATTTTGAGGTTTATCCACTTAAAAACATGGATGGTCATGAAGATAGACTGCATTAACATTCCATGGAGTGTGCATATGGGACTTCATTGTGATGCTTAGGGGTGCTGAGGACACTGAGTTGCTCAACTGGACACTCCCTAAAAATCGGACATGATGATCCCATCGTCTATACCATCTATTTGTGATCTATTATGGAAGATCTCTATTTATTTCAATCTATCTTCCCCATGAACACATCTATACTAACCATGTTTTCACAGTCTTATGCCTCAACAACTCTCATTCCGCACACTGATGCATCACAATCTGCTACTAACTCATACTTCATGTAAACCTCAAGGTTACTTCGTGATCTATAGCTTCATGATCTATATTCATGTTTAACCTTCGCGAATAGTACCAAAAATATTTTGACTCTCAGATCAGAAGGCTACGTATGAAGTTGGTCAAGAGGTCCTTACGGATGCTGCCAGACAAGGGAAAATATAGAAAAATAACATTTTTGGGGTGTATGTTCAGATCAATTATGACAATTAATCCCTTCATGAGCTGGTTTCAAACACTCAGAAAGGGTAACCTCTATGAAAAAGGATACAACTATATGGATTTTTCTTGAGGTATGATGTATTCAACCAAGAGGAATGAAGGTACGAACCATCCAACTTGTTTAGGGTTGTACCAAAACAATATCACTGGTATAGGGCCGGTGATTGCCACATTAGGAAGGATAACTCCCCATCATATAATAATGTCTCTATAATCAAATGAATGAAATTAATGGAAATACATTGGTAGTTGAGGCATCCCCATTTCAATATAAGATAATCATCAAAGCAGGTATTGGAAACTTGGTGAATGGATGTATCAGTAATTGTGATTTTCGCCAGGGTGGAAACTTCATAGATGAGTGGTCCTAGGCCTATTTGGTGTGAAATTGTACACATTTCTAGATAATGTTGTGGAATGTCAGTTTATATAATGCAGAATGGGCTTCCCAATTCTATATATCTCAACCATGAGACATTATTCATGAACTGTTGAGCTGATGGTCATCAGACACCACCACATTTCATCTTCACCATGGGGAGGATGGAATCAACCTATATTATCTCCATTATATTTTGGGAATAGTGATACTATGGGACATGTTTGACAAGATTATCCTAGATGAAAATGATTGGGAGGATGATAGTTAGATTGTAACACCCTGAAATTCTAATGTAAGAACCTTATATTCGATTATGTGCATGACATGTGACCCCAAGCACATAAGTGAAAATAATACCACTAAACATTGAAATATATTTACTATTTTAAATATATATTATATATTGTTTATTTTTCAACACGCTTGACACTAACTTACAGTGTGTTACACTCAAGAGAGACTTTCATTGAAATCTTACATTACACGTAAGACTGAGTTTTACAGAACAAAAATATATTATTACAAATAATAAGATATAACCAAGACACTAAATTATTAGTTTTAAAAAGGTTTAACTAATTTATGAGAATATATATTTTATAAAAAAGTAAAATTAATTCATTGGTCATACATTAATTAGAAATTAATATGAAAACCAATTGAATATAAAAGAAAATATTATTATTTCCCCAAAACAATTTTACCGTAATATTTTTTATTAGTAAACATTAAAGGTTGATATTAATTTAATATATATTATATATTTTATATATTATTTTACATTTTCATCCATTAAATTTGGCGAGCATAAGATAAGAACAATCAAAGTATTTCACCTAAAACCCCCTATTATTATAATGGTAATTTTATTACTTGTTATTGAGAACCTATTTTAAATATTTATTTTGAAACATTAATTGATATAAAATTCTAAGGTAAACTTAACAATTAAGATATAAACCAAAAAATTAGGTTAGGGTGATTATTTGACATTTTTCTGAAACATTTTATTTTTAATGAATAGTGAAAAATACTGAATATTAGTTGAAAACTACTTTTTCATAAAATTTATTTATAAGGTATAATTATGTTTTAGATTTTTCGAAATAATTATTATATAATATTTTTATAAATTAATCCATTGTAGTTCATTGGGATCAATATAAATGATAAATTTAATGTAAAAACTAATCCATAATTTTGACGTTTTTACATTATAAACATGTATTGTCATATCCCATATAAGATGAATTTTAAAATAATTTATTCCACATCTATGATTGGAATTTGTGAAAATGGATTCCATATTTAGAATCATAAATATTTAATAATCATTAATAACACCATCTTTATTCTTTACCAATAATATTAGTGATAGTTAAAAACTAAATTAAAATTATTAATGTAAAATTACACTTTATAAAGGACATAACCTTTAATTTAGTGGCCCATGTTACCCTTTCACTTTCCCAAAACCCATTGGCTGGCCATACATCTACCATGAACCTTCCATTATTGAGTTTGGTGGGTTATTGATGACTTTTTTTGGGTAACAATGTCAGTACACCTATATTTTTTCAAATATACCATATAAGTTCTTTTCCTTCCCCATAAAGGCCACCCCTCTCATGATTCCTCACACCTCTCAAATTAACTTGGATCATCCATGAACTACCAAATCAAATTACCAAAATCCCCCCATTACTTATATAATCCCCTCCTTTGGTAGAAATAAATTGAATAAATCTTTTTGGTACAATCCAAATGATGTTTACCGATTAAGAGGAGGATAAAGACCACACAACAAAAGGTATTCTGAGGTAAGGAATCTTCTTCTCAATTTACATTCCATTAATACTTATTTGTTACAATGAACCCAATTATATTTTATTTGGGGTATCAAAATAATTTTTTATATTATATGATGAATACCTTTATTATAAAAATATTTGAAGATTTGTTTTATGGCATACCTTTCTAGACATTGTGATTCAAATGTTTCAAATAAGTATAGGAAACATTAGAATGATTTATGACTATTATCCACCAAAATGTTCTTATGTATTATCTATGAATTGATAGTTCCTTTTGTGATTTGTATCCTTTTCAAAAAAATCACATTTGATTAATCATCACTTTTGAGAAATTTCGTTGAATATCTACAATCACACACAATAAATATGATTATTTCTTAAACCATATATTAATTTATAAATGGTGTGAAATTTGATAGTTATATGATTAGTGAGGAATTATAAATAAATATCTATCATCTTTTCAATAAGAATATATTTTGATAAGGAACATTATTTATTATATATATTTGATATTCTTTAGACATGGAAGACATGAGTTGGGGACCATTTAATGAAATCCATATAGGTTAGAGACTTATTAATGCATGCCCCTCGATGCATCAGTATTATCATGAGAAAGGTTAGTTGGCCAAATAGTTTAAACTGTCTCTTGATGGTAAATGTTTCATGTTCCTAGGATACATTGAATCCTATAAATATGAACATCCATTTTTTATATTTTAGTAATTATTCATCCAAGATATTTTTTCTACATATCAATAGATGCATTCCATTTTTAGTTCAATAATTTAATGGAATGTGCTTTCAGTTTCATACCTTTCCACATTAATATTATTTTACCAATTTATTCAATTTGAATGTTTTATCTTTTATTTAAATCTCCATGTGAATTTATTTTGATTGATTAAGTATTATATCCTGTTTACATTTACTTACTAATATTTTTTTCTCAACCTTATTATTTATCCTTTCACTAGGTTATGAAGAATAAATATTTGAATAAGAATTCAAGGGAGTGGTTTATTTTCTTTTTTTTGTTTCATTTTTATATTTCATAGCTCTTACTTTATTATTAGTATCATGTATTTAATCTGGAATTCCATGGCTGCTAAACTAAATGATCGTTTAGGATTTTATTCCTTGTAATAATTCTTATGTAATACAATAATGAACCAGCTTCAAGCTTTGGGGTTCGTAGTTTTATAGTTGGTATCAAAGGATGTGTAGAATCAATCTTGGAAAATTGATTTAGAAAACATAGATTATGTATCACAATACTATGATATAATTTAGGGATATGTTTACAATAACATCATGTAATCTTGATAAGGTCGTGTTTATGTGCTAATTCCTTGAAATAAATCCACATTTAAACACTACAAGTGGACGTGGATCTGGTACAAAAGTACCTAGGAGTAATAACTCTTAAAAGGTGTTATAGACCTAACATGAGGTAACCTAGTACATGAAAATGAACCATACTGCTCACCTGGTAGGACACTCCTTAGGGATACAAATTGGACAAGTCCCCTTTTCTATACCTACCATTATAAAGGATTTGAAATTAAATATTTCCCCAAATTAAAATTTTTTTAGGATTTGGGGATTCATGATTCTTAAATATATGTTATGTGATATAAAATATTCATATTTACTTTATGAGATAATACAATTTATTCCATTATTTATAAATGGTTCATGGAAGGATGAATGATATCAATACTCATAGAAAATGAATATATTTCCCTAATGAGGAGTTAAATACACCTAGTATTGGTACTTAAAAAGTTATGTATATATAAGGGAGGGTTCTTTATGATATGATAAATAACCTTTCCCAAATAAATAAACATATTCCTTGGAGAAAATATACTATGTTATATAACTTTATATGGGAGAATCCACCATCACATAGTAGGATTTCTAATCTAATTGTAGCTGAGAAATAGATTATGTCTCCCGAAAAGATATTTACTACCTTGGAATGTTGTGAAAAGGAAAAGTGCATAGTTTCAATCTCTTTTCTATAAGGTGACACTTACTAGTGGTGTTCTCTGATCTGGAATAAATGAGAGGAAGAATAAATTGAACACATGTAATAGAGAACATTCAAGGATACATTTTTCGACAAATACCATTCTCATGATCATAAAATTTAGATGGAGAGGAATTTCATTGGAATAAATAAAACATAAGAAGATAGTGTTGAAGATTATGATTTTACCATTAAGAGATTATCTAGGAATTCTATGGATAAAATTTTCAACACGGAATGTATGATCGTTCACTTTTTGAAGGTGTTAAAACATGTTTCCAAATAGAGCATGTGCCACAATCATTTTCATTATACAATGAAAAATTTTATGTGGTACCATGAAATAGAATGAATTATCATTGTTCTATGGATTCAATGGAAACCAAGAGAAGAAGAGGTATTATGAACACCATGAAAATGGGAATTAGACAAAGAAGTTGAAGGGAAAGAAATATTCTCTAACATGGGATAAATATGGATCAAATTTCCCAATTAAATTTTTGAATGGATTCAGAGTTTTTTATAAGTGTGGAGAAAAGGATAACCATGGAAAAATTCAATGTAAATAAAGAAAATTATGATATTCATTATTAAAATTACAAGGATATGGGTTAATATGAAAATGAATTCCCGAAACTGAAAGAGAATATACCTCTAAAGAAGATAAGGTATCAAGGTCCAACATATGTTATTTACAAAACTGAAGAGAAATTATTAATGTGCCTATGTATATGTATCCATGAGTAATTTTGTAAAATTATATTATGAGTTATGTAATGGGTATAATAACTATAAAATATATATGTATTGTACTGTAATACATTTTTATCATGGGTTTGAAATCATGTGTTCAATGGTACTAATAATAGCTATTCGTTGGAAAGCTATTTTTTTGAAAACAACAGATATAGGGAATGGAAACACTTAATATGTTCCTTATGTCGAGATAATGATGAATAAATTATTAATTTTGACAAGTGATTAATACCTTGGAATTGATTAATGAATTGTCAAATAGTGGTTTATGCTAGCACTGATAAAATTTACAACACTTTTGGATTTACGAAATATATCCAATAACATGTGTATTACATTAGGAATAAATAAGAATTCATGTTTCCAATTAGGAATTATGCTAATTTAAGTTATAACCATAATTCATGATGATACATGATGAATATATTCACATGTTTGGAATGTGAAAATTTCATGACGCAACGTGTTGACTAATGGCTAATGATAAGTTCACTTCAGAAATTCATTTACATAATTTCTATATTATTGAATTACAATATTTTGGAATAGTTAACAATTTATGATATTATTTCATTTGATAATTAAAAAATATTTCATATATTGTTGTATTACAATGCCATATAAGAAGAAAAGAATAAATAGTTCAAGTCACAACCAACGGAAAATATTCTATTTATAGAAATTTATATTTAATTATATTCTTATAGATTGATATAATTCCACACGTATATGAAAATAGCTTGTTGAGACAAAAATTCTCTCCTTTTATCAGCATTTATGATGATATTTATGACCATAATTCATACATATGATTTATGTTTTTTTGGTGTACAACATTCATCTGAACATGTTCTCTAGTGCTCTCCACCAAAACATGATTTTTAGATTATTTTTTAGATATCTCTATTTCCATTTCTTACTTATGTTCTCCTACTAAAAGACCTATTTAGATGACCAATATAATTTACTTTCACTATTATTAAGAAGATGTGATATTAAAACCTTTATGAGGTGGGACATTAAATAATAGTTTATTTTTCAGTCCCTATATTTTTTAGATCAATTTTATATCATCAGGACATAATTTAATTATTTTTGGAGATTGTAACACCGTGAAATTATAAAGTAAGAACCCTATATTTGATTTTTTGCATGACATGCGGCCATAAGGGCATAAGGTAAAATAATACTCAGATACTTAGAAATATATTGACTATTTTAAATAGATTATATATATTCTATATTTGGTAATTCACTTGATAATGAGTTAACTTTAATTACATGCAAGAGTGACTTTCTTCAAAATTATACATTACAAACAAGACAGAATTGTACTGAATAATGATATATTATAAAATATAATAAGATATATCCTAGAATTTAAATTATTATTTATGAAAATGGGTAATTAATTTATGAAAATATATTTTATAAAAAATTCTATAATTTATTTATTGTTTATAAATTTATTAGAAATAAAAATTAAAAATTATTGAATACGAAAGAAAATATTATTATATTCACAATGCTATTTTACCCTATCATATTTAATTGTAATAATTAGTTGGTGATAATAATATAATATATATATATATATATTATTAATATTTTTTTTAATTTCATCCATTATATTTTATAATCATAAGATAAGAACAAACCAAATATTACACTTAAGAACCTATGTTTTTATGAAGTTAATTTTACTGCCTTTTAATGGAGAAGTCAATTTAAATCAGAATTTTGACACTTTAATTGACATAATATTTCAAAATAAAATTATTATTTCAAACATAAAATAAAAAATTATCTTAGGTTAATTTTTTGATGTTTTTTTATTTTTTTTAATGAAAAGTAAAAAATAATGAAATTTAGTTCAAAACTTCTTATTCAATATATTAATTATAAGTATAAAATATTTTTTACATTGGCATAAAAGTATAATTAGATCATGTTGTTTTCAATTAATCCAATATAGCTCATTGGGATAAATTTCACTTTGAAATTGAATGTAAAAACTTATCAATTATTTTGAAATTTCTACTTTTAAACCCCTATTATTGTCTCTCAGGTGGGATAAATTTTAAATATATTTCCACCACTTTGGTAATGATAATTTTTTCCATATTTGGAATCATAAAAATAATAATTTCTGATAAAAGCAACAATGTTTTTTACAAAAAATATTAGGGAAATTTATTAATATTAATTATAGTTATTAATTTAAAATTATGATTAATAAAGTACTTACCATTTAATTTAAGGACCCAAATGACCTTGTCACTTATACAACACCCATTGGATGGCGATAAATAATCCAAGAACCATCCATTATTTTTTTGGTTGGTTTTTAGGAATTTATTTATGTAAAAACATGGGTACACAAAACTTATTTTGAAAAATAACAAGTGAGTCATCTTCAATACCAATAAAATGCCACCACCACTATCAATTCCTCACACCTCTCAATAGACATATATTCGGCCATGATATACTAAACACACTTTCCAAAAACCCTCCCCTACTCTTATATTAACCACGTTGGGGATATAAAAATCCAAGGAATCCTTTTTTCAAACAAAAAAAAGTAACCCAATTAAGATGAGGATAAATACCACACAACAATAGAATGGTTAAGGTTAGGTAAATTCTTCTCAATTAACATTCCATTGATAATTATTTTTTATTATGTTTCAATTAACTTTTATTTGGTGTAAATAATTTTTTTTGTAATGTTATTTCATGAATTCAATTGTTGTCGTTATATTCTATGTTTCATTTAATTTCATAATGTTCTTGAGATTATGATTAAATAATTTCAAAGTGGTATAGGATATATTGGAGTGCTTAACGATAATTCTTCTAAAAAGTGTTCTTAATCATTATATATTAAATCACACTTCCTTTTGTGATTGATAACATTATATTGAAACAATGACTTTATTGTAATAATATTTTATTTGAAATTACCTTCAATAACCATAATCTCATACAATGAATATTATTATTCTATAACCCATATATGAGTTTACATATGGTGTTCCCTTGAATAGTTTTTTGATTAACATGGAATTATTGATAAATTTGTATCTTCTATTCAATAATGATTCATTTTTAAAAGGAACATTTGTTATTCAATATATGTGTAATTCTTTGGACATGAAATACATTGGAGGGGGGCTATTAAACACAATCCCTATTGGCAGGGATTGGTTAATGCAAGACCCTCAATGAATCAGTAGTCTCATGAGACGAATTTATTGGCCAAATAATTTAAACTGTCTCTTTAAGGTAAATGTATCATGTTATTGGGTAACTTGAAATTTGATAAGTACGAATTTCATTTGTATAGAATTTAATTATTCATTATCCATGAGATTTTGTTTCGACATATCTATGGATGAATGTCAATTTTATTTCACTGATTTAATGAAATGTGTTTTCAATATCATACATTTCCACCTTGATATTACCTTATATGTTTACTGATTGGATTGTGTTACCAATTATTTTCCTTTTTATTTTAATTTATTTCCATTTTTAATTATTTCATTCATTTTTCATACCATTACATAGTATTTAATCTTACTTTATTATGTTTAAATTACCTTGGTTATGAAGATGAAATCATTGAATAAGAATTCAAGGGTGAAGTTTATTTTATTTTTATGTATCATGTTTTTATTTCCAACTTCCAAATTTATAATGGGAATCATGTTTGAAAATTTTATTTCCATGAATGCTAAACTAAGTGACCCTTATTGATTTTATTATTTTTAATCATTCAAATGTAATAAGATAATTCATCATCTCTAGAATCTAAGGTCGATGCATTACAAATATTCCATGTCTATAGAAGGTGCTACTCATTTTGGTGCTCGTAATGAATAACGACAAGTATTCGACAAGGTATGTCTATTTGAAGCAATGGTCTATCAACTTTCTAAACATTCTAGTGAGACAGTCGACCAATGGTGAGGAGAGACCCAAGATGATTCAAACAATGCCTCATACCTATCCAAGAAGTTCCCAGTGAAGCCAGGTCAACTCATATTGGTATACTCTACAGCATAGAAAGTGACTATTGGGGGTGGAGGTTACAACATCAAGAACGTGCACCAACCAATAGTCGGTCTAGATGGATTCATTTTCACACTCATTTGTGTATGGATTATGTCGATGATTGATGTGCATATGGGAGCATGTCCAAGAAAATTTATCATGGAAGAGATTCTAGCCACTAGGTAGTGAATAAATCTTGGAATCCTGGTGCTGATGAAGATGAATAATGTATTCCGACATATTACCGTGGTGAAGAAGCCACTGTGCATGTGAAAATAATTTAACATTTGGTAGACCAAGATTGCGGCACACATTGGATGTTATGAATATCTCAATACCATCACTCCCACTCATCCAAACTTTTTACGATCAATTATAAATATCATAGTAGTTTCTCAACTCAATCTGGGCTTGGTTTCATTGCTGAGTAAGATCAGGTGAGAAGCTTAGTTCATCTTCCACCCTCGGACTACTAGTGGCATGGGAGGACCATGAACCCTACACTGTTTTGAGAGGCAGTTTAGGTGTATGTAGAGGCTAACACCAAGAGATTACCTTGTATTATGTAATTTATACCACTCATGAGTTATGAGTCCCCTCTAGATCAAGTTCACATGTGAAGGTAGAAAGATGCAGAATGAGCTACAGCCATACAATGGGGCATTTTGGATAGAACATGGGTATGTAGTGGGATAGGAAGCCCAATGTCCATGTGAAATTATGAATTAGTGGATGATCTAAGCAAGTGAAGGACTGGCCCCTCCACCTTGAGGCTGAGGTCGAGTGGAATCAAGGTTCTGACATGGTGGAGGTATTAACACAGATATTGGTGATGAGGCTTAAATATCAAGTGAGGTGGTCTATAGACCAATAATGACAGAAGATATAGGGTTAGGAGAAGCAATACCAGATATAGTGGTCCTAGATGAGAAGAAAAAGGAGGAAGGTGATCCATTAGGGGGTTCTGTTGGAATTCCACTTAGGCTTCTAGGACGAAAATTTTCCATTTAGTGCTTGCTCATGACATTTTCCCTCCTGATGTATGGAAGGCTTGGGGAACCTATAGAAACATCATCAACCCCAATAACCTATGGGATCATCTGAATAGATATAGAATTCAACTGTAAGGTATAGACTTTTTTAAAGGCTGGCTTAATGGATCACAAGTAAATGGGAATCAATTAATGGTATATTTAAATGATTTAGTGCATTCCTGAGACACCGTGTGTCCCATGAACAATCAAGCGCAGCTGCTAGATGACATGAATTCCCCCTAATGATATTAGCAGATCAACTAGAAGAATGATTCCCCTTTTTTGATGACTGAAACAGATCATTGGGTGGATGAAGTATATGAATAAATCCCTTAGGAGGATACTAATGTAGTAGCCTTAGATAATACATCCTTAGAAAAGTTCTATACAACTCTACAAATTGGTGTTAACGCACTTCCCTGTTCTATAATATCACTCAGAAATTACATAAACTCTCATCATTCATTTGTTTTGCATAAGAGTATCTAGTACTCGTGTCCCCTATCATAGGGATGGGGATGTGATCAATATAGAGAGATAAATCACATGGTTTATTCTCGATTATGAGTCTTTAGTAGGCCAGTTGGAGCTAATGATGTTAGAACATCAGACCCAAAGTCCCTATGCCCATCTGTTATATATGGCGGGAAATGCCTTGGAATCTAAATGATAATAAACTGAGATCATGTGAATCCATCATGTGAATTTTGTATGTTTCATGGTTTATATATTCATACTTGTTTCTTATTCGACCAGATTGACCGATATGATACCTCTATGAATAGTTTGGGTTGTAGTGGGTGCTCTTCTTGTATGAACTATTAGAGGACCCAATCATGTAACACCCCAAGATTTCATAGTGTTATTTCTTCAAAATAATTCAATAACTTTCACTAAACGCAACTCTGAGTTCAAGCGCACCATGACTTACCAAGAAAGCTGTTCAAAAGAGGTTATGAATAGTATTAACTAAATTTTAAACTTTATATAATCCTTATAATTTTGGAATCCATATTATGAGTTTCTTAGACATAATGTAAGAACAAATTCATTTTCAGTATTGCACTTTTACAAACATTTAATAGTGAACCCTTTTTAAATCAAATATTTTAAATTTTATATATTCTATTTGAATAAATAATTTTACTTTTTAGAATGGGGACATCAAAAATTTACATTGAAACATCCCAAGCTTCCACGATACGCTTTCCATTGAATAATACGGTAGTGTGTGTTGTACGCATCTTCGAGTTCTAACACACACCACAACCAATGAAACTAGTCGTTATGAATAGTAATACCTAATTTTTGAAATTTTATAAATTTTATCTCTCAAAATGGTCTTCATTTTTGTATTCGGAGTATCAAATATATCATAAGGTGAAATTTTGGAACTTTTCGGATAACATTTATATTTTGATGAATAGTGAAAATTACTATATTTTAATTAAAAACAACTTTTTTAATCGAAATAATTTATATTGATAAATTATGAATTTGAGTGGTTATAAAGTATATTTATAATATATTTTTACCATTTAATACAATGATGGTCATTATACATAATTTCACAATTAAACCAAACATAAACAAGTGTCAATCTTTTAATAGTTATTATCTCTTAAAAACACGCTATTTGTTTTGACGACGGGAATTAATTTTTAAATTAATCAATGTAGCTGATATATTTTGAAAATGGTAAAATAGACATCATTTTTGAATTCGTAATATCAAATATATCTTAGGCATAAATTTTGGTATTTTTTTGGAAACTTTCATTTTTTGATGAATTGTGAAACCACTAAGTGGTAGTTAAAAACTGAATTTTTCATAAAAATTAATTTTACCACTTCTGTGAGTGGAATTTATAAAATCCGATAGACACGGTTAATATGAAGGAGTAAAATGTGGTTTAATGAGATGAAAATAATTTTTGGTGAATGGTAACTTTTTATTTTTTTTACCACGATTAAAAGTTAATAGGGTAATTAAGGGTAAAAATGATATTAATATTATCCTAACACATGTCCTAATTCTATTGGGCAACTGTATCTCGACCAAAAACAACCTTAGGAGTAACATATTATCATTTTGGTCCACTTGTATTAGATTAGGACATTTATTATTATTTAATTCAAAGAAGAGTTAAAAGACATAAAATCAATGTTTATTTACTAAAACATTTTTAATATAAGGATATACATAAGCTAAATTTGATTGTAAACATTCATTAGAGATCTAAAAAAAAATCATACATACTGGTATTTTATTTATAATTTTTATGAATTAAATAATTTAATTTATTTATGACACAATGGTGATGCAGAAATTACATAATTAATGAAAAATTAGACTAATTGATATTATAAATACCCAAATAAATGTAATTTGAGACTTTTTATAAATAAAAATAATTTTATTGGTTAATATGACATGTTAGTATTGATTTAATTAACTTTTTTCGAAGTAATCATTCTGTTATAAGTTTCACAAAAATCAATTTTCCAAATAGTTTCAAAAATGACATAAAAGAGTTTTTAAAACAAATATTATATTATTAATTGAAATTAAATCCATAAAAATCTAAGGTTCATCCAAGAGACTTATATCATGATAGGTGTATCATTAATGGACAACTTGGGTGTATCTTGGATGAATATTGTACGTTTATTAACCATATAATATAAAAATATAAAGAGACATTGTAAAAGTGAAACTAATTAACTAAGAGTTAATACTTAAAGATAATGTTAATATATTGACCCAAACCTGTCTAAATTCTATTGTTTGAGTGGTGTACAACCCATCCCCACCTTACCCTTTATATAATATACTTTCGAGCCATTATAAACCGAATATGAATTTATTATAAAATAATATATCTAGCTTTTCCAAAGGTGCCCCTCACCCCTCTTATAAAAGGGAACTCCCCCTTCTCATTAATTCACACCATTCAATCCATTTGGCTCGGCCAAACTCTGCCCAAATACTCTCTCAACTTCCCTCAGTTCATCAAAGAGGCATTCCTTTAGTCATAAGGCCAACCTAAGGATCCCTTTTGATCAAATCAAAAGGAAGAACCCGAAGAAGAGGTAATGTTTTCACCACCCTCTTTCATGTTCCTTTCTCCTTCAAAATCTTCTTTCTTTACCATTATAAAATATTGAATCCAGTATATCCTATATACTTTAATTTTATTATAAATGTTGTACAACCATATTCATTATTCTATCCATCATTTGAATGACATGTCACCATACATGTGTACGTACGGCTTACCGTCTCCACGTCGGGGTGTAATTGATATTCAATATATTATTATTTGGATGGGTATAATAATGATGTATAATTTATGTAAATAATAAATATCACATGATAATGATTCTGTATATAAGATATACCATCCAATTAAATATTATTTTAATATCAAAATAATGATATTGTCGCTCGTGCATACGTACAGACTATCATCTCCACGAACACGATGAGATTCATTCTCCATCGTATCCATTCAAATATATTTATCATTTGATGATTTAAAAATAATGTTTGAGGACTTGATATCATTCTTGATATGAATAAGATACATTCTATCCATGACAAACATGGATTACATAACAAAACATATAAAAGAAAGTGGGTAAGTTAACACCCGAAACGACGATAATACTAAGATATTATTAAAAAAGAAATATTAAAAGATCATATATGATAACATAATAACGTATATGATTCTTTTATAATTTAATAAAAATTATTTCACCATTATATAGGAGGTTAACCTACCCCCAACCAAGGAAAAGTACAAGTTATGGGGTTTTCATCTCACTCTTTATTCCCGTGAGATTCATGCCATATTGCCACTATTAACTTTTGTGTGGTGTATATACGGCCCATAATTTCATTCTTTCTATAATACACATTAATTTATGTATAATTACATATTCATTATATGATACTTATTTCAAGGGGTGTATGTTTCGTAAGTTACCAAATTGGTAAGAGTTTATTTCACAATCTCGTCATTATCTGAGTTGTTTATTCATAATAATCTACTGCGATTTCTTTATCATCCACATCCATGTTTCATAAAAATGCAGTTCAATTTTTTTTACTATTTACTAGAAAAATGGTTAAAGTAATTTATACCCTTTTTGACTTTTTATAATACGTTTTTAAAGGAATTTTTCCGTCATTTTCCAAACAAGGTCCTTTTTAACCTTTTCGACAGAATTAAGGTAAGAATGTTTTTTTAACTTATACGGTGGGTGTGGAAATTTTCTGCCGTTATAAAATCTTCGAAGCTTCCCTTACATACTTATAAGAATATTTTCAAAGAAAGTGTTTTATTTTATAGATATATGACTCATAAATGATTTCAAAATAGAAATAGATATTTCTCTAAAAAGAGTTTTGATTTCGTCTATGTCAACATCCTTTGATGGATTTTAAGCTTATTTGAAGTTGATTTATTATGATACAAAACATCTATAATGTATTGAAGGTTTTGTGATATGTTTGACTATGGATGTGTTATCGTTATACCATTCAAGGTTTATGGATTATTTATTTACATTTCGTATGCTAGTTTTAATATGAATGTTTATGTTATGTCTAAACCTTTTCATATAGGAATGCATTGGACTTAATATATGACGGGTGGAGCATGCTATAGCTCCTCGATGAATCGGTAGGTCTCATGAGACAAACTAGTGTCTTGGAACAAGGCCTTGACAAAATATTATTTGTAGTCTTGGAACGAGGCCTTGGCTATGTGGTTCTGATAGTCTGGCATTATGCATTCCATCATTATTAAAGTGGTTATTGATATTTCATGTGATAATTCAATTAGTAGAATATCCATGTGAATATTTAAATGGATTTATTTCTTTTTATTTTTTCCATATTATGTTGAAGTTCAAGTTTAAAAGGATTTTGTTTTGGTTATAAATTTCCTTAAATGTTTATTCTTATTTATGAAAGTTTCCGCTATATTGTTATCCTTACTGGTCAATTGAGCTCACCCCTTTTCTATGTTTTATTTTTCCCAGGATGTGAAGATATAATTTATTAATGGCCTGCATGGATAGTATGAGGGGATAAGAGTGTGTACTATGGAGACTATATTGTTGTAGTTTTCATTTTATGATGTAATGTAAACATTATTAATGTATCTAGTTATTCTAAGGATACTAAACTAATTGGTCTTTCGAGACTTGATCTTTCTTGTGATCATGCCAATGTTATGTAATAATGCACCGACTCTGGGTATCTAGGGTCAGGGCATTACAGTTGGTATCAGAGGAAGTTTAGTACAAACCTTGGAAACTAGATTTATATAAACTCTGATTAGAGCACATAGATCTAAGATGGACTTTGAGGATTAGTATAGAAGAACTTTCTGTAATTTTGGTATTGTAGAAATTTTGTGAGTTTTCCGAGCAATAAATCCCTATCTGGATACGAGCAGGTAGCGGCGGCTCTGGCATAGATGTACATAGGTGTAAAACCCAAAAACACCACTTTGAGCTAGACTCGAATAGGACTGGTGCCCGACAACGGGCCTTGCTGGACTCTTAGTTACGACACTCCCGGGGGATATGCTTAGGATAATTTTCATTTTCATTACTAACCATTATGAATGGTTTATGAGTATATACTTCCTCAATGGAGACATTTTTATGATTATTCATTATATCCATAAACAATTTAATTTATGTTAGGTGTTTTACAAGTTTGGGATTAGGTATTGTTCTTCATAAACTAATCTAGTGTATGCCATTGTTTAAAAATGGTGCCCAGTAGAAGGAATGAGAACTCCAAAAACGCATATGATCCAAAGAGATAGAAGGATCATATCTTTCATGGTCTTAAGCCAAAATTTATAAGAGAAATAGTCTCCCATGTATTATCATCATATGATGAAATAATATCATGTGTTGATAAGATAAGTAAAGAGTTTACTGAGTCCTATGGATTTGAAGGGAAGCAAGAGATGAAAAGGATGGAAGAGAGAAAGATTGATAAAGGGAAGAGGGAAAATAAGAATTTTCCCATATGTGATAAATGTGGGAAGAAACACCCTGGAACTTTCCTGAAAGGAATGGGAGTTTGTTATAAGTGTGGAGGAAAAGGGCACAAAGTATGTAACTGAAAGGGTAAGAAAATGGTTTCAGATATACAATGCTTCATTTGCAAGGAGTTTGGACACTACGTGAACCTATGTCCCAGTCATCAGACTATGCCGCAAATGATTCTATTGGATAATAATCATGTTATGATACTACCACAGATGAAGAGGAATGATTAGAGTTCTTATGTTGATTATGTCATTTGAGTGTTGTATCAACAATGTACTTGTTATAATAATTATGGAGTATATAAGGATTATACTGCAGTACTATTTCATTAAGGACTTGAGATTGTTTAGAACAAAGAAAAGTGACTTAATAGCAGGTTAAATTTTTTGGAAAATATATGGTTGAGAGAAAGATAAACCATAATATGGTTCTGATAATGAGGTAGTGATTTTAGAATAATACATGGTTGATTTGGATAAATTATATTGGATATTCTTGACTACCTTGAAACTGATTAATGATTTATATATTCCATCATTGTTTTGGTTTAATTTTTTTTTGGATTGAACGAGTATATCTATTATTTTTTAAGGAATAAGGGATCATGAATGTAATCAATAAGGTTTTATGGTAATTTAGGATGTTGCAGTGTTTTTAAAGAATACATGATGACGGTGTTAACATGTTATTACGTGGCAGAAAGGAACTTCATTGTGTTTACCATCCTTATAAATTTTGGACTGAAATATTTTGGATAGTTCTAGTTTGGATTATTTTGGATTACCATAAAAGGAAAACCCGGAGGTCGGGCAGCAACCCGTCGCGTCCGGTAAGGCCACGAGACTTGAACCCACAACCGAAGGGCGACAAGGGTGTATCACCTACCACTGACCCACATGATGTCCTGGATTGAATAATGTCATTTTTTAATGGTTCTGCTAGATGAATTATATATTCAATTTTTTAACCCTATACGAATAGGATAAATAGAATATTATTTTTAATTTCTATTATCTTTTAGAGTGAAAGATGAGATTGTGGTAGAACATAGTTAAATGATGAGACTATACTTGTCAAGTATATTTTTTTTTCTTCTCTTATTCAATGAATAAATTAATTCTTATACTTTAGTGAAGGGATCTTAAAAGAAAAAATTTGTTATCCTAATACCATATGTGTTGCTGAACCGATGGTATTTTAAATCATCATAGATTGATGAATTTAAGGCCCTCAATTTTACACTTGTTTGTGATTGATGACCTCAATCACTACCTATAAATATTTAAGTTTTTCCTCCAATTATATGTCTCTAATTTCCACCAATGTTCTCCTAATAGAAATCATAATTTGGTGGTGACCCTTTCATTTCCCTTTTCCAATTATTAAGACAAAATTTTATTAACTCAATTTCCGATGTGGGTTTTCCCACAAAGATATTTTTTATATTCAACCTTTTATTTACGACGAACAATTTCAAATTGCGAGGACGCAATTTATTGAAGGAGGGGATAATGTAACACCCCAAGATTTCATAGTGTGTTATTTCTTAAAAATAATTCAATAACTTGCACTACACGCAACACCGAGTTCAAGCGCACCATGACTTACCAAACAATCCGTTCAAAAGAGGTTATGAATAGTATTAACTAAATTTTATACTTTATATAATCCTTATAATTTTAGAATCCATATTATGAGTTTTCTACACAAAATTTAAGAACAAATTCATTTTCAGTATTGCATTTTTACAAACTTTTAATAGTGAACCCTTTTTAAATCTAATATTTTAAACTTTTAAATATTAAATTTGACTAAATAAATTTACTTTTTAGAATGGGGACATCAAAAATTTACAATGAAACATCCCAAGCTTCCACGGTACGCTTTCCTTGGAATAATATAGTAGCGTGTGTTGTACGCAACTTCGAGTTCTAACACACACCACAACCAATCAAACTAGCCGTTATGAATAGTAATACCTACTTTTGAAATTTTATAAATTTTATCTCTAAAAATGGAATTCATTTTTCTATTTGGAGTATCTAATATAGCCTAAGATGAAATTTTTGAACTTTTCGGATAACATTTATATTTTGATGAATAGTGAAAATTACTAAATTTTAATTAAAAACAACTTTTTTAATCGAAATAATTTATATTGATAAATTATTAATTTTAGTGGTTTTAAAGTATATTTAGAATATATTTTTAACATTTAATATAATGTTGTTCATTTTACATAATTTCACAATTAAACCGGACATAAACAAGTGTCAATCTTTTGATAGTTATTATCTCTTAAAAACATGCTATTTGTTTTGACGACGAGAATTAATTTTTAAATTAATTAATGCAAATGATATGTTTTGAATTTGGTAAAATAGACATCATTTTTGAATTCATATTATCAAATATAGCTTAGGCCTAATTTTTGGTATATTTCTGGAAACTTTCAATTTTTGATGAATAGTGAAACCACTAAGTGGTAGTTAAAAACTGAATTTCTCATTAAACATAATTTTACCGCTTCTGTGAGTGGAATTTTGAAAATCCGAAAGACACAGTTAATATCATGGAGTAAAATTTGGTTCAATGTGATGAAAATAATTTTTGATGAATAGTAACTTTTTACTTTTATTTACCACAGTTAAAAATAAATAGGGTAATTAAGGGTAAAAATGATATTAATATTACCTTAACACTTGTCCTAATTCTATTGGAGAAGTGTATCTCGACCAAAAACAACCTCAGGAGTAAAATATTATCATTTAGTTCCACTTGTATTAGATTAGGACATTTATTATTATTTAATTCAAAGAAGAGTTAAATGAGTTAAAATGAAAATATATTTACTAAAACATTTTTAATATAGGGTTATACATAAGATAAATTCGATTGCAAATATTAATTAGAAATATAAAAAGATTTCCTACATAATGGTATTTTATTTATAATTTTTATACCTTAAATATTTTAATTTATTTATGACACAATGGTGATGCGGTAATTACATAATTAAAGAAATATTATAATATTTGATATTATAAATACCCAAATAAATGTAATTTGAGTTTTTTTATAAATAAAAATAATTTTATAGGTTAATATTACATGTTAGGATTAATTTAATTAACTTTTTTCGAAGTAATCATTCTGTTATAATTTTCAAAAAAATCTATTTTCTAAATAGTGTCAAAATTGACATAAAAGAGTTTTTAAAACAAATATTATATTATTAATTGATATTAAATTCTTATAAATATATGGTTCTTCCAAGAGACTTATATAATGTTAGGGGTATCATTAATGGACAACTTGGGTGTCTCTTGAATGTATATAGTATGTTTATTAACCATATAATATAAAAATACAAAGAGACATTGTAAACGTGAAACTAATTAACTAAGAGTTAATACTTAAAGATAAGGTTAATATATTAACCCAAACCAGTCTAAATTCTATTGGTTGTGTGGTTTTGGACCCATACCCACCTTAACCTTTAAATAATCCACTTTGGAGCCATTATAATCCTAATTTGAATTTATTATAAGATAATATTTCTAGCTTTTCCAAAGGTTCCCCTCACCCCTCTTATAAAAGCGCACTCCCCCTTCTCATTAATTGACACCTTCAAAGCCATTTGTCTCAGCCAAACACTACCCCAATACTCTCTCAACATCCCTAAATTAATCATAGAGGCCTTCCTTTAGTCAGAAAGCCAACCTATGGATCCCTTGTGATCAAATCAAAAGGAAGAACCTGAAGAAGAGGTAATGTTTTCACCACCCTCTTTCATGTTCCTTTCTTCTTCAACTTCTTCTTTATTTCCCATTCCAAAATAATGAATCCAGTATCTCCTATATAATGTAATATTATTATAAATATGGTACGACCATATTCAGTATTCTATCCATCCTTTGAATGATATGTCACCATACATGTGTACGTACGGCTTACCGTCTCCACGTCGTGGTGTAATTGTTATTCCATATATTATTATTTGGATGGATATAATAATGATGTTTAATTAATGTAAATAATAAATATAACATGATAATGATTCTGTATATAAAATATACCATCCAATTAAATATTATATTAATATCAAAAGAATGATATTGTCGCTCGTGCTTACGTACGGACTACCGTCTCCACGAACGCGATGAGATTCATTCTCCATCGTATCCATTCAAGTATAATTATCATTTTATGATTTAAAAATAATGTTTAAGGACATGATATCATTATGGATATGAATAAGATACAACCTATCCAGGACAAACATGGCTTACGTAACAAAACATATAAAATAAACCGAGTAAGTTAACACCAAAAATGACGATAATACTAAGATATTATTAACAAGGAAATGTTAAAAGATCATATATGATAACATAATAATGTATATGATTCATGTATAATTTAATAAAAATTATTTCACCATTATACAAGAGGTTAACCTACCCCCAACCAAAGAAAATTACAAGGTAAGGGGTTTTCATCTCACTCTTTATTCCCGTGAGATTCATGCCATATTCCCACTATTAGCTTTTGTGTGGTGTATGTACTGCCCATAATTGCATTCTTTGTGTAATACACATTAATTTATGTGTATTTACATATTCATTGTATGATACCTCTTTCAAGGGGTGTATGTTTTGTAAGTTACCAAATTGGTAAGGGTTTATTTCGCAATATCTTCATTATCCAAGGTTGTTTAGACGTGGTAATCTACTTGGATTTCTTTATCATCCACATCCATGTTTCATAAAAATTTATTTCAAAAAAAAATTACTATTTACTAGAATATGGGTTAAAGTAATTTATACCATTGTTTTATTTTTTATAAGAGTTTTATAAAGGAATATTTCTGTTGTTTTCCAAACAAGGTCGTTTTTAACCTTTTCGGCAGAATTAAGGTAAGATTTTTTTTAACTTATACGGCGCATGCATATATTTTTTGCCGTTATAAAATCGTCGAAGCTTCCCTTAGAAACTTATAAGAATTTTTTCAAAGAAAATGTTTTGTTTTATAGATATATGACTCTTAAATGATTTCAAAATACGATGAGATATTTCTCTAAAAAGTGTTTTGATTTCATCTATGTCAACATCCTTTGATAAATTTTAAGCTTATTTGATGTTGATTTTTTATGATACAAAACTTCTATATTGTATTGAAGTTTTGGTGATATGTTTGACGGTGGATATGTTATCTTTATATCATTCATGGTTTATGGATTATGTATTTATATTTTGAATGCTATTTTTAATACGAATGATTATATTATGTTTAATCCTTTTCATATGGGAATGCATTGAACTTAATATGTGACGGGTGGATCCCGCTATAGCTCCTCGATGCATCAGTAGGTCTCATGAGAAAAACTAGTGTCTTGGAACAAGGCCTTGACAAAATTTTATTTGTATTCTTGGCACGAGGCCTTGGCAATGTGGTTATGATAGTATGGTATTATGCATTCTATCATTATGAAAGTGGTTAATGATATTGCATGTGATTATTCGATTAGTAGAATATCCATGTGAATAAGTAAATGACATTATTTCATTTTATTTTTGCTATATTATGTTAAAGTTCAAGTTTAAAAGGCTTTTTTAGATATAAATTTCCTTAAATGGTTATTATTAATTATGAAAGTTTCTGCTATATTGTTATCCATACTGGGCATTTGAGCTCACCCCTTTTCTATGTTTTATTTTTCCCAGGATGTGAAGAAGTAATTTATGAATGACCTGTAGGGATAGTATGAGGGGATAAGAGTGTGGACTATGGAGACTATATTGTTGTAGTTTTCATTCTATGATGTAATGTAAACTTTATTAATGTATCTAGTTATTCCAAGTCTACTAAACTAATCGGTCTTTTGTGACTTGATATTTATTGTGATCATGCCAATGTTATGTAATAATTCACCGACTTTGGGTATCTAGGGTCGGGGCGTTACAAATCACCTTTCATGAAAGGGGATCTGATCAGTATAGGACCCGTTCCATGAGTCAAATAGGACTTTGTTTCTGATGAAAACTCAATCATGATTGTGGACGATGTCATGAGTGTTGAAGATCCAGTTGATGAAAAATAAAACCATATTATGATATGATCAAGTGATTTGGATCGACCAGATGATATGGATCATGAACCATCAGACATGATGTCATATGGGGATCCTACTTCTCAACTCATAGTCGCATTTCAAGGGTATGAACCTTCTAATCTGATGGAGTTGGACGATTCTTATTTTGATGTGGTTGAGGACAGTAGGGTGCCCTGAAATCGATAATGTATTTTAATCATATGATTTATCATATAAACACTAGTATCACAACAGATAAATAGAATCATATCACTTCTCCATTAGTTATGTGATCTAAGTACTAGAGAGGTAGACGTGTGAGTTTGTATAGGCTAATGTATGACATACTCTCCATGAAAAAAGGAAAATAAGTCATCATATGCATATCTCCGAGAATCAAGAGGATTCAATCAGGACTCAAATTCTTCAAGAGTTTGAAAAATAAATTCATCACCTAGATGAATGGTAAAATGAGAATTTCTTCTTCATTACTACCCAAACAAGGCTCTTTTTGAATCATGCGACTCAATGGGTGGAAACCCAAGAGCAGATGAGGTAACTGTCGCGCTTGGGGAATTATCTCAAGACTGAGTGGAAGTAGACACATTTGAAGGTAGAAAATCTTCATTCAAAATACATAGATGATGTAAGTGATATATTAAGGTGATGAAAGACCATATAGGCTACACACTAAAAGGTGGTGAAACTGAATCACTCCATCGAAGGGTCATATTGATATGGGACATGTTTTTATTAAACAAGTGAAACATAAATTATTTCTCATTTTATTTGAATTTCATGATTGGAAACATAACTTTCTTGTTTCAATTATCATACATTAACATGTCATTAAAACATCCAATGACTAATACATGACCTCATGTGGGTTATCCTCGATGTGAGAAATAAGGGATGACCACATAATCATTCACTTTGTATAAGAGTTTTAGATAATCATTAAATACTTGAGGTATACTATTTTTGATATAATACCTATAGAATTAAAATTGATATATGATATCGCAGTAGAATGGATCTATCAGGATTTCCAATTCACTTTCCCCAATGTACACTAGTGCTCAAGAGGGATAATTCCAAGGGAATTAGAATTAATCCAAACAAAGGTACATGAAAATAATGAATCTGAATAATATGAATTTTCAATTTAATGTTGATGTCTTGTGGAAACAGTACAACAACCAATCATGTTCAAAAAACAATATTCATACCACTAACATGAAATGCGTACATACAAAAAAGATTCCAATGCTAACCATGATTGAATAATGGGGACAAAACTCGAAAAGTTATCTGATGTCCTACAGAATGATGGGAAAGAAAGTAGGTGATCCAAAGAGGAATGAGACTAGCCTATTAGGGATTCCCTTAAAACATGAAATAGGGTGAGGATCTGGATAAAGGACCACAAAATACATGGATTGCGTGATTTAATGTTTGAAAATACTCTCACACTCTTGCTGTTACACCACCACGACTGAAATCACACTGGAGTGATAGTATCAGTCTTAATGAAGTGAAATCTTATTTTCCCAGAAGTACCTATCTGGAGAGGTCCTAGAATTCCTTGGTGTTTTACATAATTAAGGTGAAGATTATGCATGACACAATTTATCATCATGTGATCAGGACTTTTCATGAAGGTTCACATCATGTGATAGGGTTGTTGCATGAAATTTAATGTCATACTACCTAGACCCAAGAAAATAGTTTAGATTCGTGTTTCATTGACCATTGAAATGTGTATGCTTATAATATTTGTGTGGCATGGAAGAAATTAACCAAAATTGATTAAGTCCAAGGAGGATAATACACTATTAAAGTATTAGTGAACAAACATGAAGGAGGAATATGTGATGTGGAAGGGGAGAAAATCAAATTAAATCTTTTAATTTAAGGACATAATGTTGGGACCATGAATAAGACCAGGTAGATAAAAGGCTAATGATCATATGGATGGGCCCAGTGAAACCAATGTCTGAGTGTCACTAAATATCTCATAAGGATGGGAATCAAGCTATACATAGTTATAAAAACACAATGTAGTCAGAGACCATCACTAGAGGTGGAAATCCTTCTGAGCGAGGAAGCTGAATCATCCCCAGATTATCATGGGGCATCCTGGAATCTTCCAAGCTAGGATCGTAGTTTAATGTTTTTCATTGTGAACATAAACGCATAGATAAATGTAATAGATGTTGGACCTAATAGGATGTAACAACCTAATATTTTTATGAGAAATATTGTTTTATTTTCTTTTATCTATTGTGTTGTACGCTTCACCAAGATAAGATTACACTATACACAACACCCTCTTAGATTACGGTATACAAAACAAAAGGCCTTGCTTATGATACACACAATTTCAAGTTATATTTATAGAATTAATTTCACAAATGGATACATTTATATGAACAAATAAATATTATTATGTTACCTTATAACCGAGTTATTATAATGGCATGTTTGAATAGTATAAATTTTATTCTCTAAAACTATTTAAATAAAAATATGTGAGTTCATAAAATATTGAAATTACTCATGATAGATTTTATTAATGTAATATATATATCTATATATAATATTAAATATAATGTTTAAAATTAATCTAATATATTTTTCCAAATACGATTTAAGAAAAAAGTCAAATTTTTAAATAAAAGAAGTATTTATAAAAAAATGACTTTTTGCCAGGTTTTAATGGAACAAAAATTTTAAATCTAGTTTTAAAATATTTATATAATATATTCTCCAAAATATATTATTTATTTTGTAATAAATTTATAAAAATTTACTTTGGAATAATTTTTTTGATTTTTCTGATATGTTTAATGTTTTAATTAATAGTAAAAATATATTAAATTTTAACTGAAATCATCAATATAAAAAAAATTATTTATGTGGATAAATTATATTATTGGTTGGATTTAATTTATAAATAGAATTTATTTTTTCTATTTAAAATAATTTTGGACATTGAAATTAATTTTACAATGAATTTTGATATAAATCCATTAAAATATTTTGTAACATTTTAAATTTACTATTTTTTATGATAATGAGATTAATTTTAAATTACTTACTAAAACTTATTTGTTTTGAATTTTGAAAAATGGATTCCATATTTGGAATTCATAGGTCAAAATTCTGTGAATAACATTATTTTTTTCAGTGTTATGAAGAGTAACATCAGTAATTTTTATTCTTACTATAACAAGGTAAATTAGGTAATTATGGGTAAAAATAAATTTATGAAATTAACTAAACACCTTTCATAATATAATTGGATTTTTTTGACTGAAATCATCCTTAGGTTGAAATTGTATATTTCGGAAGCCAGTTGGATGATATTAAGACATTTAATTTATTTTATATAATGAAAATCTAAATATAACTTACTCAAATCATTAAAAATATATCAGTATTAACATTAGGTTACATATAAGATAAATTCGACTAAAATTACTCATATTAAAGCTAATATGTGTTTATTTATTTTGTTTTTAATTTTTACAAATCAAATATTTACCTTCATATGTTATACATTAATGATGTCGAAATTATTCAGTTGATGAGAATTTAATATAATATTTTTTATTAAAATAATAATAATAATTAAAAGACAATAACACATATGAAAATATTATTTCCCAGTTATATATAATCTATAATTATCAATGGGATGATTTAATTCCCATTTCAAACCATATGGAAAACATTATGACACATATAATATTCTATTTAAAGTGGAGTTTAAGTTGTAACCGTCATGTTTAAATTAAAATAAAAAAATTTAATATAAAATTTTCCAGAAGATATATTCAAATAAAAAAATTCAACTGAAATATAGAATAATTATCTTCATTATAGTATTTTTTATTTTTATTTAAAAATATATATATTTAGTAATTATACAATACAGATGGAATAGTTATTTTTCTCATGGAAATACCAAATTAATGTAATTATAATTATTAAAATAAAATTAATTTCATATAATTAATATATATAAAAAATTCAGGATGACCTTGACCCTCTAGGGATATAATAAAATAATTTTCGTGGATAAAAGTTTATCATTATTTTTTTATAAATCAATAAATTGATTACTTTAAAAATTAACACTATTAATTATTTATCAAAATTATGTATTATTAAAATATTTAAAAATAATAAAACATTTTAAAAAATATATATTAATTATTATATGGTATAAAATGTTCTAAATGATTCATTTATTGTGTAATTTTCATCCAATAATAAAAAACTACACTGTTTTAATAATGAATAATTTGATAACATAGTTGAAATAAAATAGAATAACTAAAGGTTAATTGAAATGATAATGTTTAAATTGATTTGAAATGATGTATAAATTTTATTATTTTATGGGATTTTAACCTTATATATTTTTATACTTTAATAAATGACATTTTGGTGTTATTTGGATTGAATAATATTTTATTATAATTTAATATTTTTTGGAGATTACAAAATTGCCCCTCACCTCAATTATAAAAGGACACCTTATACCTCGCTTATTCAATTCAATTTTACCTTTCAAGTTCATCAATCCTAGGAAAATTACCCTTTATAACATCCTTATTCACATTGTAGTGGTTATTCATTCCCTAAAAAATCCTTGGAGCATTTATGAGGTGATCTAGAAGGAGCTCACCGAAGAATATGTTATCTCCTTTAACGACTCACTCAAGGGCATTTCTTCTTACACTTCCACTTACATTGTTTTTCCCTTATTAAGAAAACAATACTATATCAACAATATAATAAAATGATATTATTTTTATGTAACAAACATTTTCAAATTTCTATCCATCCTTCAAGAAACAAAATCATCACGCTTACGTATGTATGGCTTACCATATCCACATCATGGTTTAATCTTTCCTTCACCACCTCTAATAGGGATGGTCATAAGGAGGGAAATAAAAAATATATGATATTATTATAAGACGATATGGATTCTGGTACAAAATTATATACCATTCACTTCCATACCAATTTATAGTTATGGGAATGATATCATCACTCAATCGTACATGCGATCTACCATCCCTACGATTCAATGGGATTCATTATACATGATATTCATTAAAACATGATTATATAAATGTAAGGAATGAGGAAAAAAGATAAATATTATGTTAATATTATTTTTTATTGATATTTATATGAGATAAGAAAAATAACCATAACTTCTTTGATAAAACATACATATGAAATAAAATAAGTTAATACCAAAAAACGAGTAAAAATTATATTTTATTTAAAAATAAATAATAGTAAGAGCAGATATGATATCATATAATTTACTATGATTATGTAAATATTCAATTATATAATTTAAATTTTTATATAAGAGTTTCAGATACATTAAATGGATATATGACTTAATGTAAGGGATTATTTTTTCTCACATTTATTTCTATGGGACATATGAATTATACACCACTTTTTTGTGGTGTTTAGGCTTCCCATTAATGTTTTTATGATTCTTATTTTTGTGGTAGAAATATTTTCAAATGCATGTTATTTTTTATTTTTATAAGGCATGTGACTTGAGTGCATATAAATTTTTAAGGGATAATTTAACAATCTCATTATTATTTGAGATTGTTTATAAATAACTATTTACTGGTTTATATTTATCATCAAAGTCCTTGTCTCCTAGTTTTTTATTCCAAAATATCCTTTTCATTATTCTACAAATTTTTAGAGTCAATTTTAACTTATTTTGAATTTTTTTTAAAAACATTAAAGGAATGTTTATTATTTTCAATGTGATGTACATTTTGGACATTTATAAAAAATTATGATGAAAATGCTTTTTGTCTTATAAATACTGAATGGATTATTATTCTATCATAACATGTTATTTCTATGAAGCTTACCTTATATGTTTTTTAAGTTATTTCCAAATAAATTCTTCTCTTTTAATCTTGTATGTAATTTTGAGAAAATAAAATGTTTTTGACAAAGAAATGATATTTTACTCAATAATTAATTTAAAGTGTTCAATAAAAAATATTTTACATTTAAGATTGAATTCGCAAATTGGGTAATGATTCATGTATTATATCACTACTATTATTATTTTTTGTTATGCTTTTTTTGTGGGAACTCTATTTACAATGTCTTTTTATTTTATATGTATTATGTTATGTTGGAATGAAATATAAGAAATCCATTTTATTCGTTGTGTTATGCTATTAGGAATGAGTTCTGTGTTTTTGGGGAACAAAATAATGATTTCATTATTGGATGGGTGGGACCTATTCATCAATTCAATGCATTGGGAAATGATTTTTATCTTGTGAAGTGGATATGAATGGAATGGAAAGTAAATCTCATTTAGTTATGTATGGATGGAATAGAAAGTAACTCTATTTTAGTAAGACTTGGGTAGAATATGAATTGAAATCAGTTTAGTGATGGATTTTGTCTCCTATGATGGTCTTTGAAATGAGCCTTGGATAATATGGAAATGAATTTACATTCTTATGTGTTTTTCATAATTCCAAGTTTTGTTCCAAATATATTTAATCATGGTTGATGATTCCATTATGATATTGCATTATGAACTTCCAAGGATTATTTCATTAATCAATATTTTGATAATTGTCAAATTTGGTATAGTTGTAAAAAGTTGTGTTCAGGTTTTTACATACTTATGTTTATGTTTTATATGATATTTTCCATTCTTTCCATTACTATGAAATTGAGCTCACACTTTTGATATGATTTATTTTCCATAAGTTATAAAGAATGGTTTTAGGTATGAAAATATAGAAGAAGATATTTATGGGAGATGTTGAAGATCCTTCACCATGTTAGCATAATGTGTATCCAGTTTGTAAAGGCACTAAACAAATATGGTCTCTAGGATTCTTTTTGTGTCATGTTTTTTGTATTTTAAAAAATTAGCTTAATTTCCAGGTATGTTAAGTTTGTGAAATTATATTTGGTATCAATGTGAATTATAATTTATGATTTGGAAACTAGGATGTGAAAACATTAGTTAAATACAATGATATATATCTTTGGTATTTCTAGGGATGTCCTATGGATAATTATAATTGTAGGTTACATTCGTAAAATTTCGATAATAATCATATATAACATAGGATTAAAACTACGATGTTATAGATCAAAATTACATTACCATGATTTTTTTTTCTAGTATATTTATTTTTTCTCACACTTTTCATTTTTTGGGTTTTAGAAAATGGCTTGAAATATGAAGATTTGTGTTAATAGAAAATATGATGGAAATTGGAATAACATTCCTCGTGAGAAACAATATAAATTGGGACTTGTAAGGAATTTTTTTATTATTCCTAATCTGCAATCTCATAATATTTTCTACAATATTACCTTTGTTGAGTTTCTTAACCAACATAATAACAAAATGATGTAGTTTCATAGTAAACATAGCGGAAAGAACGATCAATTTTCCTCATGTAAATCATGTAGGAATAGGCGTCAAGGATAATATTTTAAAGGAACTTCAAGATGTTTTGGGTCTGGAAAATGACAGAAATCTTGTAATTGCAAACAAAAAGTTCCAATTAACGCAAATTTCAAGAATAATGGTATTATTAAGACATAAATGATTGTTAAATGTTTTAAATGTTTAATTTATAGGTATTATGTAAATCGATTCCCAAGGGGAAAATAACATCCAGAAAATCAGCATGGTCATATCGGTAGTATTTATGTTTCAAATTATGAAGAGACTACGACTGAAAAATGGGATGAAATAAGTTTTAAGGAATAAAATGATGAATCTTTGTTACTTGTTTAATAATATAGTATAATGATTTAATTTTTATCAATAATAATGTTGAATATGTAATTTTATGGTATTTTGAAATAATGGAACCTCTATGTATTGTTACCCTATTATTTTTCCTTAAGTATCTGAATGTATATGTTGAATAGTACTAGAATGAATGAATAGTGATTGGGGTAAAAAGTAAAAAAATTCATGATTAAGGTAATGATAACCCTTAATATGAGCAATATGTTGACATAATGATATTTTTGTTTTGAATAAGTAAATTGGATGGTAATGATTTACTTAAAACTGATTTATGATTTTTGTTTTTGGCATTCATTGATGAGGTTTACAACATTTTTGAATTAATAATAAGGAAACATGAATGTTTTCAATATGGATATATGGACATTCTGGTTAATATCAAGAGAATACATGATTCTGGTTTTCAAATGTTTTGAATCTGACCAACAATAGAAACTTTTTGATATTATATAGATAAATTATTATTTAATTTTGTTCACCTCTTTCTAATGTTTTGTATTTTCATCATTCATAAGGATTATATGGTTATCCATTTATGGAAATTATAAGTTAATCCTTGGATGAGGTATGTTATATTAAAGTATCAGATCACTATTAGTGGACTAATGCATATTTGATAACTTAAGAAATCATTTTTTATAAAGATCTATGGAATAAACTATCATTCTATTTATGGATATCATGATCTACTAAGTAATGAAGAATGAAAAATTCATCTTCATTACATGGAATAAGAGATTTTTTGGAAAATGATCATGGAATTAATAAATGATGATATTATACTAAGTAAATTAGGTTTTTTTATAATTATTAATCTCTAGGGAAAGAATATTAAAACAAAAAATGTTACCCTAGTACCCTCATATCTAATTAATCAAAGAGCTCGTTAAATCATCACATATTTATGGATTTCTTATTGTATTATTTCTCATAACCTTGTTATCTACCACTATCCATCAGAACATGATGGTTATATTTATATTCCATATTAATGTTTTAACATTCAACCTAATTTCTCAAATGTTAAAACCCACTTATGAGTGATTTTGGGTAACCGTTATGTTTCTCTAAATCCTTTTTTAAAATAATGTTTTAGTATTTATTTTCCAAATATGTGTTTCTATAAAAGAACATTAAAATTATTAATCCTTTTATAACTCAGATGAATTTTGATGGAGGAATTTATTTTATGGGGGGTAGAATGTAACACCCTTATATTTTTATGAGATAGTTTTTTTATTTAATTAATGTCCTATGTTGTATGGTACACCAAGGTATTCTTGTGCTATACACAACAACAGATTAGCTTTTGGTCTATGAAAAAATGTTTTTGGCTTGTCCTATACAAAATTTAAAGATATTTTTTTAGAAAAAATTTCACACATCACTGAGTTTAAGTGAAAAAATAAATATTATTATGTTACCTAATTTTTTAATCATTATAATGATGAGTATGAATAGTATTAATTCTTTTCTGAAAAACTGTTTAAATAAAAATATGTGTGTTTATGAAATAATGAATTCAATATTAATGAATTTTATTAAAGTAATATATATTAAATATATTAAATATAATTTTTAAAATTCATCTTATAAGTTTTATAAACATGATATAATAACAAATTAAAAAATTTTTGATAAAAGAAGAATTTTTCAGAAAAATAAATTTTTTCACCATTTGATGGAACACACATTCTAAATATAGTTTTTGAAACATTCATATAATATATATTAAAAAATTCATTTCTACCATGGATTTGGGATTCAAAAATGTACTTTGGATTAATTTCTAATATTTTTCTATTAATTTTTACGTTTTGATGAATAGTTCAAATATATTATCCTTTAATTAAAAACAACTTTTTTCATCGAAATATTTTATGTGGATAAATTATATTATTGAATGATTTTAAAGTATAAGTAGAGTAAATTTTTATAATTTTATATAATTTTAAATAATTGAAATAATTTTCCCATGAATTTATATGTAAACACATTTATATATTTTGCAATGTATTAACACATAAAAATCCATTTTTAAGATAACGAAATTTTATTTTAAATTAATTACTAAAACCTATATATATTTAATTTAGAAAAATGGATTCCATATTTTGTATCAGTAGTTAAATTTTTTCTAAATAACTATATTTTATTTTTTGGAAATTATGAATAATAAATTAAATAAGTTTTATTGATACAATAAAACGTTCATCGGGTAATTAAGGTTAAAAATAATATTGCAATATTTTCTTATCACAGGTAATAATATAATCAGATGATTTTTTAACATAAATCATCCTTGGGTTGAAATGTCATCTTTTGAAATCCACATTGCTGATATTAAGACATTTAATTTGTTTTATTTAATGAAAACAAAAATATGTCAATCTCAAATGTTTATAACTATATCATTTTTAATATAAGATTATATAGATGATAAATTTGACTATAAATACTAATTTTTAATCTAATATGTTTTTCATTATCATTGAAATTTGTTTCAATTGTTATGAAATAAATATTTACATTACAATATTATAAATTAATGATGTTGAAATTATTTAATTAAGTGGAAATAAATAAAATAATTTTTATCAAAAGTATAATATTCATTAAAAGACAATAAAACATAACCAAATATTATTGTTCAAGTAAATCATGACCATAATTATCCATGTGTATATTTATTGACCATTAGTATTCATATGGAAAGTATTAAGAAAAGTTTAATATTATATAAAATTAATTTCAATGTTTTAACATTCATGTTTTAATAAATATAACAATTTTAATATAGGATTTTCGAGAAGATGTATTCAGAAAAAAAAATATTCATCTAAAATAGAGTAGAATTACCTACATTACTATATTTTATTTTTATATTTTATTCAATAAATATATATAATAAATAATTATACAATACATATGTAGTAATTATTTTACTAATGGAAATACAAAATTAATATTATTAAAAATATTTTAATTAAAATAAATTTTAAATAATATATCCAAAAAATATATATATTAATTAGACCCCTAGAGATATAATTAAATATTTTTTCTGGATAACATTTCATCTTGATATTTTAAAAAATAAATAAATTTAATAGTGTCAAAATGCAAAACAATGATTGTTTATCACCATTATGTGTTATTAAATTATTGAAAAATTATATTTTTTTTAAATATAGAATATTTATTATATGATCTAAAATGTTCAAAATTAATCATTGATTCTCTATTTTACATTAAATAAGTAAAAATTACACTATTTTTATATTGAATTTTTTTATATTAGATTAAATTTAAATAGAGTAACTGTTGAGTCAATAAGGTTTTCCTTATGACTTTTCCATTCCTTCTTGTTTTGAAAATCACAAACACCTTATCTTTAAGGAAAATCGCTTTTGTAAGGAAAATTGCTTTTATAAGGAAAAATGTTTTCTTAAGGAAAAACGCTTTTATAAGAAAAATTTATCCTTATCATATTTTCATTAATATTTTTCTTAAGTATGAAATTCGGATTCACTTTCTCGGAATCATTAAAACTGATAAAAAGCATTCTGTTTTAGGGTTCGGATTCTGGACAAGAACTATAAGGAAGTTTCACTCCGAATTCCGGTTATGAATTCTGACTAAGTTCTATTCCAGATTCAGGATACGAATTCTGAAGAAGAATTCCCATTACGAATTCTAATGAAGAATTCTCATTACGAATTCTCATTACGAATTCTGAAGAAGAATTCTCATTACGAATTCTAATGAAGAAATCCCATTTCGAATTCTCATTACGAATTCTGAAGAAGAATTCTCATTACGAATTCCAATGAAGAATTCTCATTACGAATTCTAATGAAGAAATCTCATTCCGAATTCTCATTACGAATTCTGATGACGATTTCTCATTACGATTTCTGATGAAGAATTCCTATTCCGAATTCCTATTCCGAATTCTCATTCCGAATTCACTCATTAAACAGAATCTGGATATCATTGTTTTATACACTCTGAATTTGTTCACTCCGAACTTTCACTCCGAAATTTCTATTCCGAACCTTTATGTTAGGTTTTAAAACGATGTCGTACTTTCTGTTACACTTACTTTGTTATAAAACGATGTCGTCCATTTTGTTATAAACTAACCGTTGTCTAAGTGACACGTGTACAGGTCCCTCCGAACTTTAAGGGAAATATGACCGTTGGAGAAGGAGCCGACCTCACCTATAAATAGGAGCTCATTTGAAAAAGCTCACGACGAATAAACAAACGGATGGATGAACATTTGAACTTTGTGCATACATGCTGTTGAAGTGATTTCTAGAGAGAGAGTCTCTTATTAACTCTCAAAGCTTCGTGCGACTCCGAATGTTGGTGATTACATTCGAGGACTTCCGGGGATAAGAAGACAGAGGTGCCGACTACCTTAAAGATCGAGGGCTTTCTTGCTGAGAAAGACAGAGGTGCCGACTACCTTAAAGATCGAGGGCTTTCTTGCTGAGAAAGACAGAGGTTGCCAACTACCTTGAAGTTGAGGGCTTGCGGGGATAGCAAGACAGAGACACCGATCTTCGTATCGAGGGCTTACCCTGGTGTGGGTAAGACAGACTTGCTTGAAAGTATAAATCAAGGGACCTTTATCCAAGGTTGTTGGATACCCTTCTCTTTGGGTTAAAAGACTATCATCTTGTTACTAGTAGTTCTTCTACTTGTACTCGTTTTATTCCGCTGCATTTTGTATCTTAAGGAAAGTATAATTTTCTTATACTTCCTTACTTACTTTGATTAGTTTAGATTCTATACGCTTTAAGGTAGAATCTCATATTGTAACTTTTGTTAAGTTTCAATTTCCGGAACCATATTTCCGGAACCTTCTTTTGGAATCTCTTTCCAAGTTTAGTTCGGTGTTAGAGGTGTTGTGAATCAACTTAGTTTAACTTTGTTAAACTTAGTTCTTTCCTTTTCTTAAGGAAACTCTAGTTATTCATAACTAACTTTAAAGGTTCCAAAGGAATTTTTAAAGTATACAATTCACCCCCCCTCTTGTATATTGAGCATCTCATATTATATTTCGATCCTACAATTGGTATCAGAGGTTGGAAACCTCTTACTCTATACCATTCTTACATTTGGTATCAGAGCCAAGGTTACTGAAATACTTGTACTCACGTTCAAGTTTTTCTTGCTCACTTTTCAATTCCGAACTTTTTCATTCCGGATTATCCATTCCGAACTTTTCCTATTCCGAACTTTTTAATTCCGAATTTTTGTTATTAACAAGTTTGTCTCCAAGTTATTTTCAAGTATGGCAGGAATGAATGTTGGTTCGATAGACAATTTGAATCCTACAAGGCCACCAATCTTCGATGGTAATGATTATGAATACTGGAGAGATCGTATGAAGACGTTTGTTATCAATACTGGAGTAGATAACTTTGTCATGCTTACTGGTGATTACAAAATACCTGACAAGGAAGTCAGAACCTTTACTAATCAGGAGAAGCAAGAATATCAACTCAACTACAAGGTACGCAACACTTTATTATGTTCAATGACTAGAAATATATATAGCCAAATTTCTTCTTGTGAAGCAGCTAATTGTATATGGAAGAAGTTAGAGGTTACTCATTTTGGGACTTCTAAAGTGATTGAGACTAGGAGGGCTATGCTTAGAGCTGAATATCATGGCTTTAATTTCCCTTATGGAGAACCTATCTGTAAAGTACAACAAAGATTTATGACAATCGTCAACAGTCTACAGTCTATGGGAGAGAAAGGTTTAGATGATGAAGCTCTTGTGGACAAGATAATTGACATTATGCCCAATGAGTGGGAATCCAAGAGAACAGCTATAGATGAGAACAGGAAGGTTACTCAAATAACTCTTGATGAATTATTTGGAACTCTTCTACGACATGAGACCAGAATGAAGAGAGATGCTGACAACATCAAGAAGAAGAATGGAAATGGTACTGTTGCTTTTACTACAACTTCGAATCAGATGAAAGCTAAGACTCCTGAGAGAGTAACCAGATCCAAATCGAAGAAAGTCATTTTCCAATCCGAATCTAGTGAAAGTGAAGTTTCAGAAAATGAATTAGCCAATCTTGCTCGAAGGATGAACAAGATAGCTGGACAAAGAAACTTTCAATCCAAGTATAAGAAGAAGGATAGGAAAGATAAGAAAGATGGAGAAGTTACTTGTTATGAATGTAAGAGAGCTGGACATATTAGACCAGATTGCCCTATGCTCAGAAAGAAAGAAAGAAAGGAAAGGCATTCAGACAGGAACAGGAAGAAATATTACAAAGCTAAAGCTAAGAAAGTTTTGAAAGCTAATGACACCTGGAGTGCCAGTGGTGGTGACTCTTCAGATGAATCTTCTGAATATGAATCTTCAGGACAGAAGAATCTTGGTCTTATAGCCAGATTACCTATTGATAATTATTGTCTTATGGCTAAGGTACGAAATGCTGAATCTTTGACCAATGTTTCTTTAAATCCTAATGATAGTAAGTATTATAACTCTTCTGATGAAGAATCATCTTCTGATGAGGAAAATACTTTACCTACTTTTGAAGAAGTCTCTAGATTTGCTGAACTTCTTGAGATTGAGAATTCCAAACTCAACAAGAAACTTGATAAGGCAAATTCTAGGAATTCTATTCTTACTAAAGAGATATCAGATCTATATAAAGATCTTGATAAGAAAAATGCTGATTTTGAAAGTATTTCAAAAAATCTTGAGGAAGTAAGTTCTGAGAAGAATAAACTTTCTAAAGAGTTAGAAAAAGTAATTTCTAATAAAAATATTTTCGAGCCTAACTCTAGTTCCAAAACTAATGATTTTGAAGATAAAAACTTGGTTGTAAAACTCAAGTCCGAAATTTTTTCCTTAAAGAAGTGCTTATCAAACTTTACCCATGGTAAGGAAAATTTTGATAAGATGTATTCTCAAATACGACCTTTAAGAAATAAATCCGGATTTGGTTATACCCATGCAAAACCTGTTTTCAGCAACAATTATTTTGTTCCTCAAAGTGCCCCATTTTGTACTAAGTGTCAATGTGGTGGTCACTGGGCAAGAAATTGTTCCTTAAACAAAACCCAATCCTTAGGTTTTCATAAAGCTTATTTTTCCAAGAAAATGTGGGTACCTAAGATTTTATTGTCTAGAAATCTCGGATCCAAGCAAGTTTGGATTCCGAAAGTCTAACTTTGTTCTTAATTTCAGGAAAATAAAGAAAGTTCCAGCAACAATGTTTGGTACATGGATAGTGGATGTTCCCGGCACATGACTGGTAACAAAAGCTTCTTTGAAAAAATTATCAAGACGAAAGGAGGAAAGGTAACTTTCGGAGACAATGCTAAGGGAGAGATTGTTGGTATTGGTAATATTGTTCTTTTAGGTAAAACTTTGATTTCAAATGTTCTTTTTGTTAAAGGTCTTAAGCACAACCTCATTAGCATAAGTCAGTTATGTGATGAAGGTTACCTTGTGAATTTTAGGAATGATAAATGCTTAGTTCACAATTCCAAGGAAGAATTTATTCTCTCAGCCAACAGGCAAGAGAATGTTTACACCTTAAACTTAGAAGACCTAAGAAGCCAAGATTTACCTTGCCTAAGTGCAATGGAAGATCATTCTTGGTTATGGCATAGAAGACTAGGACACTGTAATCTTAGAAACCTATGTAAACTCTCTAAGAAGAAACTAGTTAAGGATCTACCGGAGCTTAGATTTGATTCTTCTAAAGTTTGTGATCCTTGTCAATATGGCAAGCAACATAAATCTAGTTTTAAGTCAATCGGTGAAGTCTCAACAACCGATGCATTACAGTTGGTGCACATGGATCTTTTTGGTCCTACACAAACTGGAAGCATTGGAGGCAAATACTATGTGTTTGTTCTAGTTGATGATTACACTAGATTTACTTGGATCTATTTTCTAGCAAGGAAATCTGAAGCTTTTTCTTATTTCAAAAGTTTTAGAGCTCAAGTTAAAAATGAGAAAAACCTTCCATTGAAAACTATTCATAGTGATCATGGAGGAGAATTTCAAAATTCTGATTTTGAAACTTTTTGTAGTAAGAAAGGTATTACTCACAACTTTTCAGCACCTAGAACTCCTCAACAGAATGGTGTAGTTGAAAGAAGAAATCGAATTCTTCAAGAAATAACTAGAACCATGTTGAGTGAATATTCTATTGCTAGACATTTCTGGGCTGAAGCTGTAAGTACTGCTTGTTATACTATAAATCGAGTTTTGATTAGACCTTTTCTTAATAAAACTCCTTATGAGTTATGGAATGGTAGAAAACCAAGGCTTTCCTACTTCAAGGTTTTTGGTTGCAAAGTATTCATTTTGAATACTAAAGATAACTTACATAAATTCGCACCAAAATCAGACGAAGGAATTTTCTTAGGATATTCCACAACCTCTAAGGCTTATAGAGTTTTTAATAAAAATACTTGTACTGTTGAGGAAACAGTACATGTGAAATTTGATGAGTCAGTTCCTTTTGTTTTTAAAACTTCCCAACTTACATCTTCGGATGTGTTTTCAAAAACTGATTGTCAACCTTTGTTAGAAGAACCTTCTGATAAGGAAATTGTTCTAGAAGATACTTCTGAAACATTTACCCCAGAAGACTTTCTACCTTATGTTGATGAACAGGTTTTACAAAACCCAAATCAGATGTTTCTTAAGAATCATCCCAGTGATAGTATCATTGGTGATGTAAATCAACCTGTAAGGACTAGAAGTTCCTTAAGAAATGAAGTAGAACATCTAGCATTTCTTTCCCAACTAGAACCTAAAAGCACTGATGAAGCTTTAGGTGATGATGATTGGATCAAAGCAATGCAAGATGAGCTAAATGAATTCGAAAGGAATAAAGTCTGGACCTTGGTTGAAAGACCTAAGGAAACTTCTGTTATTGGAGTAAAATGGGTCTTCAGAAACAAATGTGATGAAAATGGAGTCATTGTTAGAAATAAAGCTAGACTTGTTGCTAAAGGCTATAATCAGCAAGAAGGAATAGACTATGAAGAAACCTATGCTCCAGTAGCTAGACTTGAATCTATTCGTATTCTACTTGCCTTTGCAGCTTTCTTTAATTTCAAACTATTTCAAATGGATGTGAAATGTGCTTTTCTTAACGGTTATGTTCAAGAGGAAGTTTTTGTTGAACAACCTCCTGGCTTTGAAGATACAAAACATCCTGATCATGTTTTTAGACTTACCAAAGCTTTGTATGGCCTTAAACAAGCCCCAAGAGCATGGTATGATAGACTCACTGGATTTTTGCTTCAAAATAACTATGTTAAGGGAAATGCAGATCCAACCCTTTTTATAAAGAAAGATAAGAAAAATGTTTTGATTGTTCAAATTTATGTTGATGACATTATATTTGGTTCAACTCAGCAATCTTTGACTGATTCTTTTGCTAGTCTAATGAAATCTGAGTTTGAAATGAGTATGATGGGTGAGTTAACATTTTTCCTTGGTTTTCAAATTTCTCAAAAACCAGAAGGAACCTACATATCTCAACATAAGTATATTAAAGATCTTCTTAAAAAGTATGGTTATGACAACACGAAGAGTATAAGTACTCCTATTGGTACCTCAAACTCTTTAGATCTTGATGAAGCTGGGAAACCAGTAGATCAAACATCTTTTAGAGGTATGATTGGAAGTCTACTTTACTTAACTGCTAGTCGACCAGACTTAATGTTTTCAGTATGCTTATGTGCAAGATATCAATCCAATCCTAAGGAATCTCACTTAAAGGCAGTTAAAAGAATTTTTCGCTACCTTAAGGGAACCATGGATCTAGGATTATTTTATACTTCTGGAAATGATTTTGTTCTAAAAAGCTTTTCTGATGCTGACTTTGGTGGTTGTAGAATGGATAGAAAAAGTACATCCGGAACTTGTCATTTCTTAGGAGATTCATTAGTTTCTTGGTCATGCAAGAAGCAACATTCTGTTGCACTCTCCACTGCTGAAGCTGAATATGTAGCAGCTGGAAGTTGTTGTGCACAAGTGTTGTGGATGCAACACACACTTACAGACTATGGCTTGAGTTTTACTAAAACTCAAATTTTGTGTGATAACACAAGTGCCATTGCTCTAAGTAAAAACCCTGCACATCACTCCCGTGCAAAACACATAGATATTAGGCATCACTTTCTTAGGGATCACACACTTAAAGGAGATATTATTCTTCAGTTTATCGGAACGCAAGATCAACTTGCTGATATTTTCACAAAATCTTTACCTTCTGATAGACTTGAATATATTAAACAGAAGTTAGGAATGATAACCGTAAGGTAATCTTCCTTAATTAACTTTCTGTTGGAAAAATCTTCTCACAGTAATAAACTCCTTTTCATAGGGGGAGTACATTTGTTTGTTTATTTAACAAAGTTTTTCAAAATTTGTTTTCAAATTTTTCGGAACGAAATTTTCCGGAATGGAACTTCCGGAACTACAATTTTCCAGAATGGATATTTCCATACAAAATACTTCTGGAATAAAAGTATTCGTATTGAAAATTTCCGGAATGGAAAATTTTCGTACTAGTATTTTCATAATGGAAAAACTTTCGTATTGAATCTTCCATATCAAGTTTTTCGTATTGAGTTTTTTTTCGTAGTCGTCTTTACATTACCCATTACGAATAACTTTCCTAAGCTAATCCGAAAGGTATGACTTCCTTACTGAAGTTTTCGTAATCATATTTTACTTGCTGGCATTTTCTTATAGCTTGTTTTCGGTTTTTTGAATTTCTTGAATTCTGTTTTAATAAAACCTCAAAAAGATCGGATTCAATCTCTCAACCGTCAGATCTGATCTCAGATCATTCTAAACCGTTAGATCAACCGAGGAAGTTGAACCGTCATTCCAAAGCCTATATAAAGGGGACCCTATTTTCTCGTCCCACATCGATCTCAAGCTCTTGCGTGCTGAAGCTCTGTCTCTCTGATTTAAGGCTGTTCCGAACTACAGTTTTCCAGTTCCGAACTTCAGTCTTCTCAGTTCCGAACTTCTCAGAGACTTCTAATCCGAATGTCTGCAGAGTTAGCTTCTCAAGAGATGTCTTCAACAAAGCCCATTTCACAGTGGTTAGTCTACAGAGAGCGGTTAGTGCATCCGAATTTCTTCAGCAACTATGATTCTATTATATCAAAGAATATCAAGCTCAATGGCTGGGAAGATGTTGCGATATCAAAAACCGGCAACCAAGATGAAGTTTACCCAGACTTGCTTGTTGAGTTTTATGAGTCGGTTGCTTTCTTCGTGGAAGACAATAGAGAAAAATTTTCTTTCAAATCGTATGGCAAGACTTATAAGCTATCTTACACCAAGGCTGCAAGCTTGGTAGGGTTGAATTATGAAGGGGAAGCTGAGTTTATCTCGCATGTTCTGCCAGACTCCTTGGGTAGTTTCAACAAGGAGAAAGCCTTAGAAATTCTCGGACTGGATGATGATAAGGCTTCGAAAATTGCAACCCTATCTACAAACTTCCGGATTCTGGAGTTATGGGTGCAAGGGCTTATTGTACCGAGAAAAGGAGACAAGGACAGCTTGAAGAAGAGTGAGATATACATCTTAGATTTCTTGATAAATCAAAGGAAGTTCAACCTGATGAAGCATATCCTTCTTAATCTTGAGAATTTAAAGAAAGGGAATCTGAGAGCTCAGATAGTAATGTACCCGGCAATATTGTCGAAGCTGATAGTTCGGTGCCTTGAGTCCTTCAAGGTTGCTTGCAGTTCTAAACCGAAAGATTGCAAGATCATGTTGCTCAGTGATGCAACTCTTAAAAGGATGAATATAGCTTTTGACAAGAAGTCTGGCATGTTTATTGATCTTCCTCCTCAAGAAGAAGTGACTCCGAAAGTGGCTGATCCGGAATCGCCTAAGCCGGTAAGGAAGAGGAAGCTGAAAGAAGTGGTAGGTGAAGCTGAAGAATCTAAGTCTAAGGAAGTCCATTCCGCACCTCCTAAGCCTAAGAAGAAGAAGACATATACTGATGAGGTTGCAGCGAAGTGGAGAGCTGACAAGGAAAAGAGGAAGGAAGGAGATCCGCAGTTCGGATTGGATCCCGCAGAGGCTAAAGCTCTGAAAGAAAAGGCTGCTGATGAGCTCGAGAAGCAAGCTAAGGAAAAGAAGCTGAAGAAGAAGTTGTCAGAAGCTGAGGCTGTGCAAGCCTTGTTGAAGTTTAATGAAATGGTTTCAGCAACCATTCCCGTTCCGAGAACTTTTTCTTTGGACTCTCTACCTGAGACTCCAGGAAGAAATCTCGATGATCCGAAAGAGGCTGCTGCTAAGAATGTTGAGGAAGTAGAGCTAGTGGAAGAAGTGGAAGAAGCTGCTGAAGGAAGTGGTGAGACAGGAGATGTGCTCAAACAAGTAGATGAATACAAGGGAACTCCTTCGGAACACCTGTCGCTCCGAACTTCTGAAGCCGAATCTTCAAAACTAGTTACTCCAGTAATAGAAGGAAAGGAAGGAGAGGAAGAAGTTTCTTATCATGGAGAAGAAGAACATCTTTCACTTGATGCTGCTCAGAAAGAAAATATAGAAGTTGTTGATGAGGAAGATTTGGTTGTTCAAGTTTCTGACAGTGAGAAGAAATCTCCGGAACAGGTTTCTATTCCGAAAAAAGAAAAGGGGAAACAAGTTATTGCTGATACCCCAAGTTCAGAAAAGAGTATGAGGAAGGAAGCTGGTAGTTCTTCAAAGAGGAAGTTGGAGCTTATTGAAGAAGAAAATTTTCCTAGCAAGATGTCAGATTCGGAATCATCTTCGTTGGGACACGATTTTGTTGTTCAATCCTTGAAGAAGTTGGTGGGAACCATTCCGACCTTCTCCAGTATTGATTCTCGGTGCCAGATGCTCCAACATACGCTGAATCAGAAAACCGATTCCGTATCCATGGTAATGGATAAGTGTGTTGAGATAGAAGCCCAGTTCAAAAATTTCTTCATTGGTTACGAAGCCCATAAAAGATCTTGCAAAAGGATGACTAGCTGGTCGAAGAAGAATGTGGAAGAGATGAGGTTGCTGGATGAGTTTCAGGAGAATGTTAAGGATGCTTTTCAAACCGAGGATAAGAAGTTTCATGAGATGACTGCATCATTCGATGAGAAATTGGCAGAGGAAAAGAACATTCGGAGTCAGGAAGTAAGAGATCTGAATGGAAAGCTCAACTCTGTTAATCAAAGTTGGAAATTTGAAAGGGATCATCGGATCAATTTTCTAGAAAGGATAAAGTCTCAGGAAGAGAAAATGGAAGCTCAGGAAGAAAAGTTGAAGGCTCAGGAAGAAATCATTCAAACTCAGTCAGCAAGAATAGTTGTCTTAGAAAAGCAAGCAGAGGAAGATCATAAGGATCTCAAGAAGATCAAGACTATTCTCAAGGGGCTGATGTCGAAAGAGAAAGATCCCAAATGACCAATCCGATCTTTTTGTTGTAATCTGTTTTTGTTGCTGACATTTCAAATTTAATGAGAATCGTGCTTGTTGTTCTGTTTTGTTGTTGTTACTAATTCTTTCAGGTACTTTGTTATTTTTTTTCCATTCCCTCGAAATTCTTTTTGAAAATCACAAAGGGGGAGAAGGAAAAGATCCTTAAGAAAAAGAGGAAATCTAATAAGTGCTTATCAAAGGGGGAGAAAGAAAAATACCCAATGAGATAGAACTCTAATAAGAGTTTGTTTAAGGGGGAGTTTTTATCTTAAAGAAATATCACTCCGGAAATATGAATACGATCCTTAGAGATTCAAAGCCTAAGGGGGAGTTAGTCGTATTCATCTATATTCTTAAACCAAGGGAGATAAGCTTTATTGTGTTTCTTTCTTCCTAGAAATAGCTTTTTCGTAAGGATGTTTGTGCTTTCCAAAAAGGGGGAGATTGTTGAGTCAATAAGGTTTTCCTTATGACTTTTCCATTCCTTCTTGTTTTGAAAATCACAAACACCTTATCTTTAAGGAAAATCGCTTTTGTAAGGAAAATTGCTTTTATAAGGAAAAATGTTTTCTTAAGGAAAAACGCTTTTATAAGAAAAATTTATCCTTATCATATTTTCATTAATATTTTTCTTAAGTATGAAATTCGGATTCACTTTCTCGGAATCATTAAAACTGATAAAAAGCATTCTGTTTTAGGGTTCGGATTCTGGACAAGAACTATAAGGAAGTTTCACTCCGAATTCCGGTTATGAATTCTGACTAAGTTCTATTCCAGATTCAGGATACGAATTCTGAAGAAGAATTCCCATTACGAATTCTAATGAAGAATTCTCATTACGAATTCTCATTACGAATTCTGAAGAAGAATTCTCATTACGAATTCTAATGAAGAAATCCCATTTCGAATTCTCATTACGAATTCTGAAGAAGAATTCTCATTACGAATTCCAATGAAGAATTCTCATTACGAATTCTAATGAAGAAATCTCATTCCGAATTCTCATTACGAATTCTGATGACGATTTCTCATTACGATTTCTGATGAAGAATTCCTATTCTGAATTCCTATTCCGAATTCTCATTCCGAATTCACTCATTAAACAGAATCTGGATATCATTGTTTTATACACTCTGAATTTGTTCACTCCGAACTTTCACTCCGAAATTTCTATTCCGAACCTTTATGTTAGGTTTTAAAACGATGTCGTACTTTCTGTTACACTTACTTTGTTATAAAACGATGTCGTCCATTTTGTTATAAACTAACCGTTGTCTAAGTGACACGTGTACAGGTCCCTCCGAACTTTAAGGGAAATATGACCGTTGGAGAAGGAGCCGACCTCACCTATAAATAGGAGCTCATTTGAAAAAGCTCACGACGAATAAACAAACGGATGGATGAACATTTGAACTTTGTGCATACATGCTGTTGAAGTGATTTCTAGAGAGAGAGTCTCTTATTAACTCTCAAAGCTTCGTGCGACTCCGAATGTTGGTGATTACATTCGAGGACTTCCGGGGATAAGAAGACAGAGGTGCCGACTACCTTAAAGATCGAGGGCTTTCTTGCTGAGAAAGACAGAGGTGCCGACTACCTTAAAGATCGAGGGCTTTCTTGCTGAGAAAGACAGAGGTTGCCAACTACCTTGAAGTTGAGGGCTTGCGGGGATAGCAAGACAGAGACACCGATCTTCGTATCGAGGGCTTACCCTGGTGTGGGTAAGACAGACTTGCTTGAAAGTATAAATCAAGGGACCTTTATCCAAGGTTGTTGGATACCCTTCTCTTTGGGTTAAAAGACTATCATCTTGTTACTAGTAGTTCTTCTACTTGTACTCGTTTTATTCCGCTGCATTTTGTATCTTAAGGAAAGTATAATTTTCTTATACTTCCTTACTTACTTTGATTAGTTTAGATTCTATACGCTTTAAGGTAGAATCTCATATTGTAACTTTTGTTAAGTTTCAATTTCCGGAACCATATTTCCGGAACCTTCTTTTGGAATCTCTTTCCAAGTTTAGTTCGGTGTTAGAGGTGTTGTGAATCAACTTAGTTTAACTTTGTTAAACTTAGTTCTTTCCTTTTCTTAAGGAAACTCTAGTTATTCATAACTAACTTTAAAGGTTCCAAAGGAATTTTTAAAGTATACAATTCACCCCCCCTCTTGTATATTGAGCATCTCATATTATATTTCGATCCTACAGTAACTAAATGTTAATTGAAATTATATGGGTTGAATTGATATAAAACGTACCTAATATTTATATTATGATTTTATTTAAACAATATCTCCTCGTATCAATGAATAGATGACATTTTGGTGGTATTTTTTTGATATATTATCATTATAAGTATATATTTTATATAGATTTCAAATGTACCCCTCACCTTAATTGTTAAAGGGAACTCCACCCTCACATCTTCACAATAATTTGAGAAATATAGATCATCCATCCCCCCACCATTTCCCTTCTTCACATCATTAGTCACATTATAGATTTGATGGTATTTTCAAAAGACGAACCTTCGTGACATTAAGAGGAGACCTAGAGGGAGCTCTCCAAAGAAGAGGTAATCTCTTTTACTGGCTCTATTAAGATTATTTCTTCTTTTAATTACTATTTCATTTTTTTCTTCCATTATTAAGTACTAAATACATTATCACCCATATACTGAGATGTTATTAGGGTTATAAAACACCCTTATTCGACCTTCTATCCTTCCAATAAAAAAACGAATCACCACACATGGGTACATATGGAAAATTGTCTCCTCGATGTGCTGTAATATGTGATTGTTATAACATTATATAGATTATTTAACAAATTATATAACAATAAATTCCATATGATTTCATAATTATGAGAATGATGTCATTTCTCATGTGTATATGAAGCATACTGTCCCCACTATTCAATGTGATTCAATTTACATTAAATTCCTTAAAAATGTTTATATAAATGAATAAAATGAATAAATTATCTATATATTTTGTTAATTTAATTTTTTATTGATATATCTAAGACATAATGAAGAGAATATGAAAATATTTGAGAAAACATGTGTAAGAAAATGAAGCAGTTAATACTCGAACAACGAGTAATAATGAAAGATTATTAACAAAAAGATAATAAGATGATAATATGTGATATCATAAAAATAAATATGATTCTTAAATAATTCATTGAAATTATTTATATAAATTTACATGAGGATTGGACACATACAAATGTTATCGGTACTATGGTAATGGATTATTTTTCCTCACTTCTATTTCTGTGGGACATATGAATTATACACTACCTATTTGTTTTTTGTGTTTTTAGGATACCCGTGAATGAATTTAGGATTATTAATATAATTCTTATTATATTTACATATGAATATTATTTTATATTTTTATTAGGTATACGATTTTATTGATTATAAATTGGAAAAGGATAATTTCATAATCTCATTATTATTCTATATTTTTTATATGTACATATTTACTGGGGTATTTTTATCATCCATGTCCATGTTTCCTAATTATGTATTAAATAATATTCATTCCATTATATTATTTTTGTTAAGAATAAATATCATATATTTGTGAATTTTTATTAAATGGTATGGATGTAATATTTTTTACTTTTTTATATGAGGTACTTTATTGACTTTTCTGAAAAAAGTTCACAGGGAATGTTTTTTTAACTTATACATCAAGAATGGATTTTTATGCATTCATAATTATTTATTTTCATAATGATTCCATTAAGAGTTATCATGTTCATTTTATAAGAAATAATTATTTTTAAAATTGTGTGTCATGTTTAGGAAAAAAATGTTTTTGAAGAAGAAAGCATATTTTCCTCAATATTTAATTTCAAGTGTTAAATCAAAATTATTTTCCATATATGATGAAATTATTTAATAGGGTTATGTTTCAAGTATAATATCCCTATTAATATTAATATTTATTATTAATTTTTGATGGAATGATATTTATTAAATTGATATTATTTAAATGGAATATGTAATGATGGAATGCTGTATAAGAAACCCATTTTATTCTTTGTGTAATTCCATGATGAATGATTTCTGTTTTTGTGGAAGAAGAAAGATTGATTTATTCATGAGATTGGTGGGAACTATATGTACCTCCAATTAAATTGGTAAATATTTATATCTCATAAGATACACCTGACTAGAAAAACATGTAAATTTGGTTCAGTAATATAGTGATGGAAGGGCATGTAAATATAGAACAGCAATATAGAGTTGGAACAAGGAGTGAAATAATTTCATTAATGGACCTTTTCCACTATTATTGTCTTGGAAATGAACCTTAACTAATTTTAAATGAAATTTATATGCTTCTATTTTATCCACAATTCCATTTTTATGCCAATTCTATTCCCTCATGGTACATGATTCCATTATTATTTATGCATTATGAACTGCCAAGGTTTATTTCATGAACCAAGGATTTTATATTTGTTAAATTTTTTATGGTTTTAAAAAAAATATGTTCATATTTTTACATACTTCTGTTTATTTTTTGTATGATATTTTCTAGGATTTCCATTACTAAGAATTTGGGCTCACAATTTTCCTATGTTATCTTTTCCACAAGATATAAGGAAATGTTTTAGGTAGGAAAAATATGAAAGTAGATATTAATGGGGGATCTTGAAGATCTTCCAACATGTTAACAGAATTTTTTCAATGTTTCCATAGACACTAAACTGATATGATATTTTGGTTTCTATTTGTAATAAGTATTAAGTATTATAAAAAAGTGTCCAAATATCCATGTATGTAAATATTGGGTCTTAACCATATATGTGATCGAAGAGGAATGTACCCAATGTAGTGGCATAACAAACCCAACTTGAATTAGGACAAGGAGGACCACACAAACCACAAATTAATTCCTTATGAAGCATGTGTAATGATCAAAGTCCTACATTTTAGAATATAAAGAGGATTTATCATCCCAAGGGTACACATATGACATGTAAGAAGTAAAACCTATAATGAATGAGGGCCAAGAAATACTACCTTTCATATAGATACCTCAAGATGGATTGAATATAGATTAAGTTCACAGAGCATGGGAAATTTAGTGGATTGGTCCGGAGTCAATTATTTTGGCCATCACTATGTATCCCATAAAAATTGGAATCAGTAAATACATTGTTCTAGAATTATGTGTAGATTAACATCATGTGGTAAGGATGAAGGTGAATCGTCATGAAAAATATAAAATAATTATTCAGTTGGACCCCAGTATTATAATTAATGTATCAATATGTATCCTATAATGATGGAAATCAATCAACACATTGTTCATGAAGGTCAATTTTCTTGTGCATGTCTGACACACAGATATAGAGAGTAGTCAATAGATATTTCTTGTTAGTGAATTTTTTTTCTCTTTATCATTTCTTTTGGGTGGGTAGACTAGGATAGAATATCTATAGGTCACTATAGAAATAAATCCATATGTTGGTATTAACATGTGTCATGGTTGATGACCAGTGTCAAGGGTGATTTCCTCCCAACCGAGAACACCACAATGTTGTTTTATTTTCATCATGTGCCCAGGATAATAATTCCACATTTTAAAGTCATATGATAAGACATGTCATTTTATTTTAACGCCATATAGTAAGGATTTTAGAGGAGGAATCTCAAAAGGGATGTGCATGTTGTATATAGTTGAAAACCGATGTGTATGGGAATCAATGAGGTCTACATGACACTACACATTCTTGAGAAAACAAGGAAGAGGGTTTCAATTTAAGGTTATGGTGTTTTGAAAATAAGTCACTTATTTTACGGTCATGGGGTTTGGAACATATGGGTTTTTAGCTTCTCAATGTAGGTATAACCCTACAAAGACCCCTAAACCCATTTGAGCCATGCTTAGTGTGGAAATCATGGAGTGATGTTAGGATTCCCCCATCATATGGGAGCAGACAATAGTAGAATGTAGATATTTTTTTGGGACAGTTCCAACCACAATAACATTACCACCCAACATGCTCGAATGCATAAGGGACAACACCAAGGGTGTTAGAGATCCACCAGATCATAATGAGGTGGAAAGTTTGAACTTCATGGCTCGATATATGGAACACAATGAGGATGGAATGATGATGGAGGACAACTACAGACCATGTTCGAAACAAATAATCATATCATGTCACCATGGATGGGGATAGAAAAATGAGGGTCAACCACTGATTATGTCTGAAACACAGGAATTGGATAAAAATGTCAACCAAAGTCATCTGGGGTGTTGGCTCAGAATGGAAAGTGATCCAATGCTATATAGACATGTTGTTATTGGTTCCCTTTAGACATGATAGTGGATGGGGATCTTGTTAAAGGGATGAATGATACATAGATATCGATTGGGGGAATTTCAATGTGAAATCCAAAACTCCATTTCTCGTACCACTATACATTCAATCATGTTGGGGTGGAAAATACATAGGTGGTATTAGATTTATTTTCAATGTTCTGGATCGATAGGGGGACAATAGACGAGATTGAATCCATGGTAAAGGTCCCAAATGTTGCAAAAAGTATAAGGTCATTTTTCTGAGACCTAAATCATTTTACATTTTAGATTCATATAGCATAGACAATAGGTTCCCATTTTAATGTTGTGTTTATGGGATATATCCATGCAGTTTAACATCATGATGTAGGGATGAATATTTCACACATCTTATCGATGGGATATTGGGACATTATGAAAGATAGATATTCATTCAAAATGATAATTTTATGGTGTGGAAAATAACCCTACTTGAATGAGGTCTAGAGAGGGCCACACCGTGCCACACACTATTAAAGGGGAACCCAGTCCAATGGGATAATAAGGATTGTGGTTCTACCATTGGACCTGAAGAAAAAATGTTCAGGTGTGACTATCTATCCTACAAGGGAAGGAATCCATCCAAACATAGTTATTGAATTCTATTTTTTTACATCATGTTGTGAGGAAGAAGGTGGGATGGGTTCATAAAAATAACATTCATGGTGTGACTACCATAACCCGATGTGAAGGAGTAGAAAAGAGACTCACACCACACCATACATTCCAAAGGAAGAAACCCATTTTAATGGGACAAAAAGGTGAATATATGATTATTTTGCTATGCATGGGAAAAAAATTCATGGAATCTCTATGTATCCCATGAGGAATGGAATCAATCCATACATTGTTCTCAAAGAAGACATGGAAAATAACCAACACCAAAACAATGACATATCCTCTCAAACAATAAAATCATGGTTGATGAGTAGTTTATTGTCATGTGAACATGGACACAAGAAAATACTACATTGAGGTCATATAGTTTTCCCCAATTAACGTGAATATGTGAAGTGAGGAATCATGAGGCAACCCAATGTGTATAAGGATCAAGGAGGCCCACAAGACACACCACCTAATTCTAAATGATACTTAAGAAAAAGTCCCAAAGTGTTTATTTGGATATTGGACATAAAACAATTTCCTGGGAATTCATAAATATCCCATAATGTTGGGAATCAAGCCTTTTGTAGTTATTGAGGATGGCATGGTTGGGGATTGATGTCTGGCACAATGTATTCTTTGGTGAAGAAATCATTACATTATGTAGTTTATCATCATACCATCAGGATATAGAATACATTGTTTAAAAAAATTTGTTAATGATAAGGGTTGTTATGAAATTAATTGTCTTCTAACATGGATGATGGAGGTCTTCGTTTATTTTCATAGAGATCAGACCATAGTATAAGGATTCTATTGTGGAAATATGTAGTGTAGGGCCATGGTGTAACCCGATGAGAATGATGGAAAAAGAGCCCCAACACTACACAAAAGATTCCTAAGCTGAAGAAACACATAGATTAATGTCATAGGGGATGATAGAAAAGGTAAAAAAGTTCTACCAAGGTGTTTGGATGGGCCCAAAGATGAAGTGTGGTGTTGTTCATATATATCAAATTTGGATGGGAATCAATCCATATATAGTTAGGAAATTATATTTTGTTTACCATCATGTGGTAAGGATGTGGGGGCATAGTACAATATCTATGAGTATAGATCATTTTATCATAATTCCAAAAAAGGGATATTTTCTTTTAAGGTTATTCAGAAAGGATCATAATTTTTGTGCAATTTAATATCTTGCAACTAGGATGCAACAGTTTATCACCATGAAAGATACTACTGAATATAGTTTAAATTATTTCCTCTTGCACCCATGTTCCATGTTTAATATTGTGTTCCTGGTATGTGAACTCGTAGGATAAGGTCATTGTGTTTTAACTCAGTGATAGTTTAATGTTTTTTTGGATGAAAAACACACTTATGTGAAGTATTATTTGAGAAACCTGGAATTCGTAGGTGTAATTCACTAATCATCCATGGTGACCAAGGATTCTGAACCATTGGGATAGACCATGTGGATAATGTAGGGTCCCTCAAACATGGACTCCAACTTTTTTGGTATCCTACAGGGTATTTATTGCATCTATAGATCCAATATCGTGTCTCCTTAAAAGAAAATATCAGATTAAAAATCACTTGTGGAATGATCTGGATATCTCGTTCTGATGCCGCTCTAGAATATTGAAGGATCGTATCATGTTATGCTCTAGAGCTTCCAGTTCCACAAGATGGACTTATTCTACTCTGTCGGATGACTGTTGATTATATATACCTATATAAGTTGATTACTAAAAAATATCAACAAGGTGGATGACCTCTATTCCATATACCAGGGAATATGGAGATAGTTGGGTGGAATTAAAAGGCGTTGTCTCATAATTGCATTGATCATTGGGGAGATTTTCTTGCCAACTTATCTTTTTATGTGCCACCATCTTATGCAGAATGTTGGAGAGTGAATTTTTGAACCCCTCAATCTTCCTATTTTGTTGTTTTTGGTAGTGATAAGTGTGGTTGGACTGGATATTGTACTTGGAATGTAAAATTTCATTTCAGCTTCCTAGAAGATGGTTTTATTGTTAGTGATAATAGCATGAGGGACTCCAACTTTATGTACGATATTGGAGGTTGATAATTCAACAATAGGCTTGGCCTTAACATCCTTCAAAGGAATATATTCTTCTCACATTGAAATGAAACCTGTTGCAGTCAAAATGAAGCAGCACATGGAAAATATTGCAGGTAGGTGTGGTCCCACAACATTGTGTCCCTAGAACATAGTGGGACAACATTATATTATAATATATTGGCCCTATGTATGTCGATTCATGTTGTTGGGATGGATATGACATGTGTGGATCCTATTTGTAAACTCAATACAGGTATGGACCATGGTATGACAAAAATTATCCTATCCATTATATATGGTTGGAGAGCCGAATCCCTAAATGATGAGGACCATAAGACCTGACATGGAATTCATACATAACTAGGTGAATCTTGTCTCCCTAAATTAATAGGAGGATAATTTAATCAAACCCATATTTTTAGAGGATCTTCTCAAGTCTAGGACCACTCTAGAGGGTGACCTACATTGCACAACAATAGATTACCTCATGTTTTGATCTATTAATCAAGAGAATTTAGTTTTATAGGAACTTTATGGAATTATATTTCTAATTGAAGGCCTCTAATACCACGGAAGGGGGATCGTTATGTCCCAATGTGGAGGAACTAGTAGTAATATAGCTTAACTACTAATTGTCATCATCATCCATAGTAGTGTCAGTGATGACTCAGTAATTTTCCACTTGTATTATGAAATTTTCTTAGTTAGGATCTCTGAATTATGTGGCTATGTTGGCCAAGGTATCATCACTGCCATTCTATGACTGGGGAACATGAGTCACCTCTGGAATAGAAGGGATCTAGCCCATCTTTTGGAGAGGGTTTCTGAATAAGGGACTCAGCTCCAGATTCCTTATGAAATATTTAACATTGATATTATTGATGAATAACTTGGAGTCTCCCTTTACATGTATGTGGAGAACGTAAATCTCGAGATCTATCTCAAGACCAGGGATGAGATTCTAATACATTGACTATTTAGTGGTGTATCCTTTTAACAATAATAAAAAATAGGGAAAAACAATATGTGTATGTCTGATGAAGAAAATTCTCAGAACTACTCAATTAAATATAGGATCATTTATTCTTCTACCAATAAGGCTCTGGTAGGATCCATAAAAATGAAATTGTGATCATAGAATAGTCTCATCCACTAAGAATATGGACTCATCTAAAAAATCAATATCTAATTAAAACTCTTTGGTGGCCGGATGGGTGGACAGTAATTCTCCCATCGTACGATCCCTGATTACTTTTTATGGGACAAACCTAATGTAAAACTGTTGACGATTCACTACCCACTCATCAAGGTGTCCGGTGAATATTGGGTGGTTTAGAATATACTTTAGATGATATGTTTAGGATACGAGGTGTATCTCTTGATGCTGCAGATAGTTCGGAAACATATACCTTGAAAATCCTTGTGCGAGGAATCTCTTCTCTGTGGGAGTTTATCAAGGCTCTGCATCAAGGATTATGCGAATGAGATAGTAAAAACTATTTTTTGTCCCTTTGTTGTTCTCCTGAGTGAGCATGGTGCTAATGTAACATTTCAATGTGGTCACATAAAATAAAAAATATCATTCCAAAGATGGGTGGCATCATAACTAGAAGTTTCACTATAAATTTCATGATCTCCATAAATGTGGTCTAAAAATCCTCATGCCATTGGTGGATGATACCTTTCATCATGGGCATAAAAATGGGGTTACAATTAACAACCACATTCATGTTGAATCAGTTTATATAGGATATGTTGAATTGAAAGCCTCAGAGTTAATGATGTTTTATCATAGGAGGAATCAAACTGATGTAAATGATCTTTTAATTGTTAATATAAATTACCCTATATCTAATTATGAAGCAGAAAAAATTCCCCAATGAATCCCCAAAGGCACACTTCATGGGAATAATATTCATATTGTGGTCTTGAAGGAATTCAAACACCTTCTTAAGATATCTGAGATTTTCGTGGATCTTATGAGATTTCAGCACCAAAATTTTTCACATATCACTCCAATAGCATATTGTGGACCAGTTTGAATATGTGGGGCATGAAATACTGATAGGTGGATCCTGTATTCTTCAAAAATAATTTAATTAGCTAATAGCATAAGTTTCCCAGTGGAGCATTGAAGGAAGTGGGCTCTTCATCATTGGGGGCCACTCAGATTTGGGTAAACTGAAAATAGACATCCATGAAAGGGATAGCCTAGAACCCAGTGGTCGAATCAACCAATAACTCTATTACAGGAAGGGGAAATCATCCTTCAAACAATGGTGGTTGGGTTCCTAGAATTTGATGTATAATATAAAATATGTACTATTCTTTCTAATTGGAATGATATTGGATAACCATCAGGGGAACTGAACATCCTTAATTAAATTGGATTTGATAAGATTATCATATTCTACTTTGACCATGGAACTGTGGGAGGGGTGCATCGTCATTGGAGGATAATTGAACATGTGAGGACTCACCAGGAGGCCATGGAGATGCATAATGACTAGAGATAATAGTCCCATAATCTCATTATAACTCTAAGAAAACACATCATGATGTCTCTTTAATAAATCCACATACTACGGTTGGTCCTCTACAAGAATGGCAGCATTATTCAACACTGGCCTCAGGTCTACTTCGATACTAAGATTCACCTGAGCCATCTTGTCTATTATGGTGGAGAAACCAACTCTGAATGTGTTATGAGATTCCTCCAAAATTTCTTAATCATTTGAGAAAGAGGAATCAATGGGGTGAGATGGTTCATCAAAGCCAACAATTCTAGGGTGAACACTGGTGCCTACTTGGGCTGATGTGGAATATTCAATAGGAGACATTGGAAGTACCGAAACAATTTAAAAAAAGGATTTTGACCCAATTCTATGTGGTCTATGACCATGGGGTCCATGATTGATGATTTCAATGTATTGGTGATTGTTCGGTATGGGGTGACCTAACATGGCATGGTGGAACAGATTTGTACGGTGTACTGATGTAACTATTGGGTGAACATACCGATACCTCATAGGGGTAAGAGTCTCTAGTATCACCCTAGCCTGTCATTTATAGAATTACGTGGTATATTATAACATGTTTTATACCTTGTAATGATTCATCCCCTTTATAAAAATAATGAAAAATTTCCCCATGTCTCACATTTTATCATCTAATAAGTGAATCAGGAGAATGAAAACATTTCCCAAGACTGTCTAGGGGCCGTCAATTACATTAGGTTTCTGAACCTTGTTGTTATGAACCTATTATTCTTAATATTTTATTATTCGGCATTCAAATATTATTCTACACAAGTGGGGAATGGAGATGAATCACCGTGGAGATTGTCCCCTCGACAATTGATGGAGTAATTAAGACATTTAGTGATTAAATGAATGAAATATTATATGAATATAGAGCCAGGGTATAACTATTTTTGTATTTTAGTAAATATCTCGTGAGATAACCAAAAATTCTGGAATTGAAACCAGGCCATTAAACTAGGTCTTTAGGTGGATTATATTACATGGCCTATGATAAGTCTTATCATCAACCTGAAACTTCTTTCCATAATTACTTAGATCTATTACAGAGAGCCCAAGATTGTAGAGAATCCTGGTTAGGATGAGATTGATTCCAGAACATGTATAGAAAATACATCAGTAAATATCTTTAACATTGAACTAGCTGGTGAAGTACAACAGGTGGATATTCCCATATATAAGATAGCTCACATCTACTATTTTTAATGAGATAATATCCTAGATTTCTACTTGCTCGACTTCCTCAGCATAGAAGGGTTCTGCAGCCACTACCATTGTCCCAAACTATTGGGGAGTTTTCAATGTCTCAGTGAGGGCTTCACACATCTCTTCTTAAATATTTAGGGCCTCTAGAGTCAAAATATTTGCAGGAATTCTGAAAATATTCTTTACAACATCAAATTTTATTCATGGAACACATCTCAATTGGTAGGATATATGATAGGTGTTACTAGTTGAGCCCATGGATTATGTCCAGTGCTGAGGATGTCTCATTTCTCACTAGATGAACCATGAAAAAATTACTACTGGATGATTATCATATTACTGAGGCATACCCACACCAAAACATAGATGATCGTGATTAGTCACGGTAGCTCTATTTGGTCGAGTAGCACGAGTGGCGGCTAATGTAAATCTGAGAAGTTCAGCCGAATGGATGATTCCTACTAATCCTTATGTGAAAAATTCTTTTAGGTCATGGTAGATGCAAAACGCTGCTTGAAGGGATGGACTCATCATTCCAAAAATTTACATATTCATGGTCAAATAGATGATGGCATCGAACGAGAACATTAAGAGGACCTTCTTGATACTCATCATCATTGGTAATAATATAGGGATCCACTAACACAATAGTATTTATGATGGCATACTACTGGTCATCATCCATGTAATCTTCCAATAGTGGTTGGATTATATGGATGAATACCATATCTAGAGCCATGCAATCGACAAGGTTGTGAGATATATCTGGAATGGACATGGGACATGTTTTCCATCCACCATATCCATATAAAATTCTATGAGGTATATAGATGATATGTGGATGCAAAAGGTGCAGATAAAAGGGGTGTGGAAAATTCAAGTGGCTTAGGCCAATTCAAACAGGCACAATTGACACCATATGAATGAGAGACTACTATGTGATCCAACGTTTCAACATATTTCTGAGTCCCGTGGCCAGACACCAACTTCTATTCACCTTCACTATCAATTTTAGGCTTTGTAAAGATGTACCAAACCTATTCCCTGGAAACACCCAATTTGACTACATTGATATAGACCTAGTTGTAGAGACAATCCCTGAGCACATAACATAGATTGATGGAATTTACAAGGATTATGTGATAAGTACAGTAGTTAAGGATATCTCTGAGCTCAGCCACTTGTGGATTTATACATTCTGGCAGCCTCATTATCCCCTAATAGAGGGAACTATAAAAATAACCAGGATCTTGAGCCCCATTGAATTAAGAGGTCCAGCTTTTTCTATCTAGAATGGGAATTCTATCGGCCTTACCCTGATGTGGGGATGGTGTCTGATGAGTTGATATGTATTTATTGTCTCATTGGGGTGACAGCGGCATGTTGTGTAATAGTGCTTTCCGATTCTTTTTCATGAAATGCTAGGCATAAGGCTAGACTTGAGGTGGTTTCCATCAGTGAGTCCATGTTTCAGGCTCTATTAGAAATAATTCTAGTATCATGGGGGTATCTATTTTTTCAAAAAAAGAAATATCTTCCATGGGGGCACTTTTAGTAGGAGCTAGATGATGAAATTGGCATTCCTTCTTCTCTTACATTATGTATTTCACTAAGAGTAGGTCATTATCATAAAAGTCCTAGAATCCACCCAGGAAATTATGATTGATTATATAGGGAACCAATTCAGTCTTAAAATTCCCCAAACACTTGTTTAGTATCTTTTCTTGAGTTAACGACACGTAGAGTGAACACATGAGGCACTTCCACCGAGCGATAATGTTTGCAAATCACTAATTGGTCCCTTGTTTTCCCATGAATAGTTCAACAATAATGGTATTCGGTGTTGTGGAGAAGAACTAATAGAGGAACATCCAATGATAATTTTCCCAACTAGTGGTGAACCTGATATGTAACTGGATGTACAAGATGAATTATGTCCCTTCTGATGTCTATATGAAGAACAATATCTTGGTGTCCTCCTACTGAACTTGAGTTACCAACATGCGCCCATACCATTAAATAATGTGGGGTAGATGTTGTAGTGGGTCTCCCATCCTTTTGAATGGGGGAAGGTAAGATTATCAAAATATGTTGTTTCATTCATGTCATCCTCTAATTCTAGATAAAACATATCATTTGGTGGTATATCCACCTATCTTGTCTCAAGGTCCTTAAGGATAGTGATGAGAGCATCCATCAGATATTGTGGGAAAACAATTATATCATGCAGAGCATAATTGACCACTAGTGCATTATCTGACTCTTGAACATAGTACATAGGATCATTGACTAATAGATAGGCCCGAGCGTCCTATAGATGTACTACAGGAACAACATGTATATAACTTATAGTAAATTTGTCACACAACATGGAATGATTCAATGAAAGGTACCATGATCAATTTTGATAGGCTTTAGAATCTACCCTTTCAGTATACATTGGATTTTTGGTATCATCATGAGGTAACAATACTCTATGAACTTCATACCGCCCCTACATTTCCACAAGACGAGGGGAAGGATTTTATTGAGGATCACCACATTCCTAAAACCGTTCTTCCAGACACTCAGTGGGGAGATTCTCAATAAACCTTTTTTCTGCCAGATGCAGTAGTAAGGAGGCCTTAGAATGATCAACATCCATCATCTATAGTGTACCAAATGGGTCAGAGGGCTTAGAGGTCCTGGATTGTCCTTTTTCCATGTTAGGGTCTCGTCCAAAGGGAAATGACTTGGAGGGCTCTTCAAGGATGATTTTATGACTTTGGTGGTGAGTGATGATACCTGTATAAGTGTACACATAGTAATGTGCTACCCAAGGGATGATTCAAATTCATAAAGACATGCCTCAGGGTCCTTCCTATCTACTGGATTAAGGTTATAAATATTCACCATGACATCTCTCAGTGTTATATCATCAATATATCCCAACAATTATGGTTAGCATAGGATAATACTGAATTGAAGAGAAGCATACTAAGACTATCCCTGGATATGAATGTGTGGGGTCACCTCATCAATAATCTTATGGTGCATAATGAATATCTGAATTCATCATTACTGAAGGGTCCTATGATAGCCAGTTTATACACAGTACTGATCTGTGGGAGAAAATATAATTAAATCAAAATACACTACTAAAAAATGTCATCTTAATGATCCTAGCTCTTTGGATATTCCAATTGATATCCATAGAAGTATAAATTCATCGCCTAGAGAGTCATGTGGACACACAGGAACTAAAAATTTCTGAAGATACCAAAAATGTAAATGTCGGGGTAATAATCAGCAAGATTATTTGGACAACTGATTGGTGGATAGAATGTCCCATAAGCTTATCTTCTCATAAGTGGGGTCTGACCCTTTGTTTCCACACTATTTGATAGCGTTCAACTGAGGAATTAGTAGAAAATTTGATATGGATCATTGCATCTGTGGACTTTCTGGTGGAGAAAACATTCTGAAAGTCTACATGGCACCACTTGATGGGTTATCTCCCCGAGATGGTACCAACCGCATCATCATGTCTCTCTAGGATGAGGTATTTACAAATAACAAATGTATGAGTGAAGGTGTTATCAGTGCTGAATAAGGCTTGTTGTTTTATCTAGCATTACCTAGATTAACTCTCTATGATAGAGTGTTGAGTTAGAGAATGAAAATGGTGATGATTAATAGGGGTATATGGGGAGACTCCAAAGGGGATCCAAATAATCCTCCCAATGCATTTCCTATGATGGGATTTAGGGATCTAGTGAAAATCATCTTCTTAGATGACTAAACTGAAAGTTCTTTTTCCTGAACTAGAATATGATATAGGGGATTTGGGTTATTTATCCATAATAGATCCACATTTGAGATTATAATCTGAAAATTTGACTAGATTCACTATGATCTAGAATTTCTCGGAGTTCTTCCATTGGTGGAGATGGTTCACTCTTCTATCCTGAGATGACTCGTCATGGAAGGGTAAATTTTCGGCATCAAGAGGACCTCCATGTAGGTTGTTTTTGGAGTGGGGAGGCCCTCTTATTTAGTTATCTAGATTGTAAGAAGGAACTCCATATAATTTTCTATCTAATAGGGTAAGACAACTACTGAGTTTTCTATTATTGTGAGAAAGACTTCCACTCAGGATGCCCGCATAGTAAGAATGTCCTCTACATAGATCACTATGAACATGTGGAGTACCTCCATGTTGTGTATGAGAGAGGGGAGTACCTTCAATCTAGTGAAGGAGAACCTATGAGTAAATCAAAAGGGACACATGGAGTGACATTGTCTTGAGTAGCATGGGTACCAGAAGGACCTCAGTATTGGTTGGTCAATGTACGAGGAGGGCCTCCATAGTTGGGAGTGCTAGAGTGGTGAGGGCCATCAATGGTGACCGTAAAAACATAAAATGGACATCTATATTGACTGGCTATGTAATTGGGAGGACCTCTATACTAATAATTGGAGAATCTTGGAGGACATCCACTTTGATGGGTTCTGGAGTGGCAAGGAACTTCACTGGAGGAGGTGATAACAAGGGGAGTCCCCCCATATTGTAATCCTATAGAATGAAGAGTACCATTGAAATGATCTTTGGTGAGGCGGGATGGGCATCCTCTTTGATGAGAACTGGAGTAAGGAGGACCTCTTCTAGAGCTGGAAATGATACAAGGAGGTCAGTCACATTGATGGTCCATGGAACATGGAGGACCTCTATAATGAAAACTACATGTATGAGGAGGTCCATCAGGATGGATGTTGAAATGGAAGGCATGACCTCCCCTTAAATAAGTATTTAAAATATGGGTAGGTACTTCATATGGAATATGATAAAGGGGATTACCACCAATCTGGCGAGAGATGTTATGGGGAAGGTCTCCATATTAGATCTCTTCATCACGGGTTGGCCTATGATGGTTGCGGGGTGTGATAGAAATCAAAAGTGTCAACCCACACTTCCCATGGTGTGGTTATGGTCTTGGTCTTGATCAAGTATTGAAGTTCCCCTAGTATCTATTAGAATATAACTAGTAATATTTTTCATTTGTGGCATGGTCCACTAAAGGCAGGGAAGAGGATTCCGTCTAACTAGGGTCTTCTTGAGCTGGCATCGGACATTGTCATTAGGCTATCTAGACTAGGGCTGAAGGAGTAGAGGCATAGAACACCTATTCATTGAACTGAGGAATGAATCATCAGTGGTTTTGAACTGGCATCATTAGATCCCTCTATGATGGCTGTCGGGCTGTAGTCAAAGCCGATATGACTCAAACATCCCTTACCTGAATTGTGTAAGGGAGTGAGTTGTGGGATCATTCTGGGTAGAGACTCCAAAATCTATTGAAAATTGTAGTGGGTAGTAGTTTCTCCATGTGTGTTCGTTGGGGGTGGTGGTGGAAGTGAGGCACAGAATCCACTAGGTTATGGAACTCCATCTCCCTCATTGGAATGACCCCCTCTTACTCATATCTTCATATGAGGATTTCCATCACCCTCTGTTGAACAACCTTCGAATGTGAAATGGGGCGTGGGTGCCTAATATCCATGGTGGTGGATTACATCAGGGATAACTTATAATCATGACATATTTCTACATTATTGTTCCACTAACTCATGGATCTGTTGGAATAGGGAATTGATTTCTTGTGTTTGGGGTCCTACAAAGAAATAATATCCAGTCATCATTACAGATAACAGAATTGAAAATAACAATTCCCCACTGTCATTTAGTATTCCATGGATGGAGAGATACATCTTAATTAATGGTTCCAATAGTTGCAATTACCAATGATTAACTACCCCAATATATGGTGAGTTCCATGAAAGGAAAAGTGTTTTCCTGGTGGGACATAGCACCAGATATTTGGACCTGGTGACAATCTCATCTACTAATTTCTCGAACACTAATAAAATGATATTTAGGAGAATATTCCACATCGGGTTCACCATTTCAATTTCTGATGCTTTTGTTTGGGTGTGTCACCTTCACCTGTTTTCATCTGTTGGCAGTCCATTATACACTGCATTTCTACGTTGCAAAGTAGGAAACATTCATCACTTCATTAGAGATCTATACTATGTGATTTAAAAGGGATTATAGAATTTCATTCCCACACTATTTGTATTCCTTCTTGCAATTCATCTCATAGTCTAGGTCTCCCTCGCAGTTTAAGAATTTATTCATCCAACTCATTCCAGGTTCCATCCACTTGTGGATTCCAGTTAATTATACAGAATATTTTTAGACATTTAAAGGGTTCTAGTAAGGGACACAAAATTTGATCAGGAGAGTAGTCACGTTGGGCATCAGAGGAATGTTTGGACTCTAGAACATTGGTACACCTATATTCTTCCTCATAAGAGGTCTTCTCAAGGGTGTGGAAAACTGAGGGTTCCCATGTCGATTGTGGGGTATCTTATGTCGGAGGCATGTCTTCTGAGATTTTCCTCTTTCATCCAATGTATAACATGGGTAATTTAATGCATATAACATATAGTAGAGATAGAGGGTGCTGATCGAAAAACTTGTGATGGTGTATTAGATAGGTACATCCCTAAGAGGGAGCACCAAGAAACATACTAAATGGATAAATCATAATGTCATATGAGGATGGACTCAAGAGTAGTGTGTCCCATAAAGGGGAAGGTTTCACACTATGATAGGGTATTTACCTAGGAGGTAGTCACTAAGATGGATCAGTTAGGGTTCCCAATGATGCTTGACATAGGATGGAATGTCTTATAATGGGAAGGTTTCACACTGTGAAGGCTGATATGGACACCATTGTGGGAGAATCAGAGAAGGGGTAACCCAGTGAGGGGAGCACTATGCTCTAGCATTGGTTGGGATTGAACCTCCTGGAGTCTTTCTATATACCCTATTTAAAATATACGGATCAAAATCCACATATTTTGATAGGGCTAACATGGGTATTATGCACTGAGGCTGCTTTTCACAAGAGGATTTTTCCTGGTTGGATGATGTGGATTGTGTATGGATTATGCACAAAGACTACCATGGTGCATTTAGAAGCACGGAAGCGTTGAATGAGGATTACAGACTAGGATAAACCATATGGATGGTGTGATCAAAATGGGATGTGGAGGACCATGTAATAAATTGGATGGATTTGGATAAATTTTATGAAAGGAATGTAATGAATGATATGGATGAAGTGTCATATTTTCACCTCACGGATGATTCCTAAGAAACCTATTTAGATTGTATGGATCAATTTTCATGTATTTTGGTAATCCCATGTAGATTAATTTCATACAATAAGTTTGATATTGGACAGATGTGAAAATGATGCTGTCAAGATTGATTCTCAGGGAGGATTCATATGTAACCCATCTGGATGTGAATCAAATTCCTTGTATTTATGATGGGGGAATTGGGGATTACACATGAAGAGGTTTCCAAAAAATTTTGTGTGGGGATTATCATTGAAAATTCCTATGTGGACCCAAAGGATATGTGGCCTTAAGGTGGGGCATGGCCATCTTAATATATTGGTTCTCTAGGGAAAGGCCATGATGTGAATGGATAATGATGGATGCAATTATCTGGGATGTTCATCCCAAGGATGAGGGAACCATGGTTCACTTATAGTCATTATTGAACATCTAATAGGATTCTTAAAAAACTTTTTTTATATGGGGATCAAAACCCACATAGTTTTCTAGTTAGGGGATTACACATGGTTAGTAGCCTATAGAGGTAGAAGCAGGGGCATACTTTAGTATTGATGCCCGGAAAAAGGATTTCACTGTAACTACTCTACATTAATCCCATGTGAGTGATGCTAAGTGTTATAAATAAGAATAATTAGTTTACCAGATGGTCATCTCATAAAAGATGCATCAAATAAGAATGGTGAAAGCTTTCCCATATGATCAGCCCAAGTCTCCAAGATTAAAGGGAGATTGATGGGGTGTTGAGATTCCCCAGTTCCCATCCCTCCATTAGTATTTGTGGTCTAAAGATGAAAGGAGTATAAAGAGTGTTAACACATTCCAGAAAGTCTAGCAGCTTTTACTAGGATGGATTCCCCTCCCTATGTGTAGATGTTTCTCCATATGAGGAGGATCTCATTACATGTGAGGAAGATCTCAATCTTTTGGAGACTAGTGGTCATGGAAAATTTCGGAGGCGGGGAACCCCATGTGAATGGAATATGGGGAGGGAATAGTTTAATTTAATGTTCAGGGGAAAATTTATCTTTTCATTCTAACATTCTACATTACGGATGAAGTGTTCTTCTTATTCACCCCTTGGATCCACATGATTGATACCCACCCACAATTGGGGAAGGGAAAGCACCCGAAATGCATGTAGGGGGTGGGGGAGGTGTGGACATTTGTGAGGTCCATGTTAGATTGGATATTCCAGAACACAAGATCCATTAGTGTAACTATGTAAAAATTAAATTGTTAGGGTATCATAATTAGATATACTGCACAAGGGACCTAAAATAACTACGCTCTAGCATAGAGGGCCGCACGAAAGTAGATTTTACAATGATAGGAGACTCACTAAGAGGATCCATGTGAATCATATATGATTCATCAATGAAAGGGGGTTCATTAAGGAGAGGGTTTCATGAATCATGGGACACTTTCCTTATCATGGAGATATGTCTTAATATATGATTTCATTGAAAATCCTGAACAACCTAAAGGGGATCCTTAATTCTCAAGGGGTGGATTCCATCACAAAAGGAATCCCAAAAATAGATAGAGGCAATGAATTATCAATGTTATAATGTCTTATGATTCTCTTATAGCTCAGAAGTTCCATTGTTGGGTCACGGTCATGGTCAATGAGTGATTAATGAATTGGGAGACCGAATGTTGAAAGGATAGTGTATTAGTGCATTAAAGGTGGCGGAGAACCACATATTTATAGGAAATGAGGATCATGATTATCATTTTTCACACCATGAAGAAAAAAGATTCCATAAAGGATTGAGGATCCTTTAGACTCACAGAGTTTTCCTTTAAAGCTGCTCATGAGGTCATAGAGCTTGTCTGACTCCCAGAAGTACCATTATTTGCCTCTTCGCATTAGGTGTTGAGGGATCTCTATGAATGATCATTGTGAGGCATATTTATTTGATGAAATTTGGGGCCGTCTTATCCTTAATTGGCTTCGCAATGGCCATGAGATTTTCCACTACTCTAGTGTTTTTTTATTTTGGCACGAACACCCCCTATATTCATCTATTATCATTGGATCATGGTTATTATTTACTTTTCCTTTAAATATAAGGTCTAAAACACTCTTGAAGTGAATTCAAATTATCATTATTTATTAAAATCATCCGTATCAGAAACATTAAATATCTTATGAAAGTGAAAATTGGATAAGGAGTGAATACAATGATAAATATTATGAAACTATGGAAAATAATCAAAATTATAAACATAGTATGTTTAAAATTAGAAGAATATATGTAAGGAATGGTCGTTTTTAAGGTTTTGAGTGAAAGATAATATGATTATAGTTATGAATTAATTTATTTGGATTTATATGTTTAAAATAAAATAGTTCAATTTATGTTCATGGATTTCAGGACATGACGATAGGGATTTCCATAAGAAATTCCGCACTTGGAGACATGTTTTATAATATACACTAATTTTAAATTATGTGTTCTATATAATACATTTTTTAGATTTTATATCATGGAATTATATTTTCAATGGAATTTTACTATCTATGAATGGTTTATATTTCAATAAATTATGATTTTCATTCTTCCAATGCCATAATTAGTTTTTCCTTCTCAACTTTCATTTTCTGGGACTCATGTTATAATTCAAACTGTTTTTTGGGGTGTTCATATGTCTCCCTAGAATATAGTTTTATATGTTACACATGAAATTTAAGGAATTGAGAATTATATATTATAATCCCTCTCCCACATTCTGTTGATTCAAGAGTTCCCTATTCTATGGAGGAAAAAACATCCTATTTTTTGGAAAAGTAAAATATTTTGTACTTTCCTGATAAAATTCACCCCTATTAAGATTTTACGATGTTGATGGCAATGGAATAGAACCTAAGGGTAATAACCCCAATATGCGGTTTTTTATAATTGTCAGAATCATCACCCTGATGCATATTGAGTTGACCAAACAATACAATCTTGTTGAGACAAACTTGGTGGATATTCTTTGGAATATTTACATTCACTTACTGAACCATGATGCGGAATTATTACGACCATTTCCTTAATTTACTAATAATTTAATATTTTCAATATAATTTTTATCTTCTACTTATAAACTAAAAAATCATATGTACAATCTAAAAAATTTTCATTTATAATGGTACTTCTAGATAATTTGATGATTCCCCTTAGCTTCCAATTTGAATAATTGATATTATCGTTGAAATCGACATTATTCTATTGAATTCCAATTTATTTGATGCCTGTATTTCTAAATATACTGATAATTAATTTTTAACTATAAATATTTTCCTTAGGTATTGGTTTGAGAAATATTTATCACTATTATGGTGATATCAATGGACAAATACATGTTATGTGTGTTGATAGGAATTATATGGCCCATCAAAGTATCAACAAGTTTTATAAGAGAGAATAAGTTGGGTTTTTTTGTATTACTATTACCCTAGTTGGATTTTGAATTAATTTTTTTCTTGGTGAAACATTGGGTGTCTTGGTATACGTACATTTGATCATGTTTATGATTCCTCCATTATATGTGCCATTGGTATGATATAAATTATTATTGTTATCCATGAATTATTTTATGGTGGATGGTATATAATTCTCTTTATTTCAGTTGATTATAAATACATGTTGTTTATTTATTATTTCTGCATAACATATTCCATATATATGTTATATAATATTATCTTTTATTATTCCCCTTTATACAAAAATTATAAAACCTTTATTTTTGATCATTCCCGAAGATACCAAGATAATGACTATGTGTATTTTTTAAAGATATGATATAAGGGATAATTATGTCCTCAAATGTGTTCTTTTTATATCATGATATAATGTGTAATGTATATATGTGTCTAGTCTTCCAAGACTTCTAAACTGATCGAACATTTGGGAAATATTTTACATTCCACCAATAATGTAGTATAAATATAGGCTATAGGATTCAAATGTTCATTTTATTGCACATAATATATATATTTATTTATTTTGAGGTTATTTTTCATCGATTATAATTTTATAAGAAGGAATTTTTTTATCTTATTTCCAAATATAAAATCTATTGTATTTTCTTCAATGGATATAAACTATCATGTTATAGTATCAGGGGAATGAAATCGATAATTTAGTTTCCAATATTGATTTTTCTAGTGTATAGATCTATAGAATAATTATATGGACATTCAATTTTCATAATTTATGTATTATTTTATTTTAATATTTTTTATAAGAATATTCATTTAAGTCAATTAATAATATTATATTAATTCCTTTCATTAAATGTGAGCATATATAATTTTTTACAATTTTTTATTGTGTCAATTTCCACTAATATAGGTTATATGTTCCACTGGTTCACTTATATATATATATATATATATATATTATTTAAAACCAAAAATGATATGGTGGTTTTGTGTGTTCATGTAATAATTAATATGTTCTTTTGATGACTCTCATTAATCTGTGTGTTTATATTTCTTTAGTAGATGTAGTGATAAATATTTGTCTATAGAGTGTTGAATTAATGAGTAAGGTATCATTAAATCTATGTTGTAATCCTCATCATGTTATATCTATAATTAATTTCAAGTATTATTTTATTGGAAAAAATATATAAAATCCCTAAAATATACTTTCATAGTACTCTAGGGACCTAATGAATGAATATTGTGTTCCCATGAGGTCACTCATATATTCTAACAGCAATGGATATATAAATGTTCAATGATTTTATTTTCAATTCAGCACTTAAAATCCAATTATATTTACTAAAGAAAATGTGATTGAATTTTTTGGTTTCTGTTTCAACTCAAACTACTTCAAACTTAAACGTAAATCATTTAAAAAATAGTAAAACATCCAATATCATTAGGAACTATTCGTAAAAATATAAATAATGGATTCAACTATAATGAAAAATGAATAGTGATACACTCATGTAATTCTATGATAATTGGACTATCCTTGAATACTTATAAGTATATAAAAAAATTAATGTTAAGATACCACCAAAAGTGATGCATGGCCTCCTCTACCCCTTTGGGTGCGACAACCATTTCACTAAATGGGAAATGATCACATTTGTTGTGGATGACTCTGTTTGAGGAAAGATGAATGAAATGTAAATTTTTATTTATAAACCACTTTTGAGGGAGAAAGTGGGAACACAAAAATTCCAATAGACTAGATACATAAAAATTATCAAAAGTACCACATGAAACATTATTAAAAATTCAACCACTGAAAATTCAAATAGCCTCAATCCATTCGTCAACAAACTCTAGAGGGACTAAATTAGAACATCCCTTAATCACCATTCAATGATAAAAAAATAACGGAATGAGATCCAAAATAGAAAAAATTGATGTTTCATCAACCCCACCACACCAATTCCAGTGATGAACTGCAACAGAAAGAAAACCCCCCAGATAGGACCAATGAAATCGATGTGAATAGGACGCAATAAGTCACAACAAAGATAATCAAAACCAAAACATCTCCAGAACATGAATTGAAACATGTAAATCCATTGCAATCAACCAAAAAATCTATAACGCCATGCCTATAATCGGAATTATCAAACAAGAACCACCATGACCAAGATTGAAGCTAATGAAGTGTGGGCCTCTTGTGAATCCATAAACCGATATGACAACACATCCCAATGATTCTAGGAAACAACCATAGCTAACTAACTAGGAGTTCCATGAGGGAACAAGAATCCATATATGTAACACCCCACGATTTTATGAAAAATGTTCTTTTTAATTTCATTAATGTCTTGTGTTGTACGCTACACCAAAAGGAGCTTTCACAACACGCATCCTTGACTTTCCTTGCATTACATGCAATCGCGGCCTTCCTCGATAGCGTGTGTAGTATGCAATACCGAGTTTCACTAAACAACAATATGTTATTGTTACAACTATCCATTGTGAATAGTAATAACCTATTTTTGAAATTTTTATTTTTCAAAATGGACTTCATTTTTGGATTCGGAATATCGAAATTAGTCTAGGATGAAATTTTGGTACTTTTCGATAACTTTCATATTCTGATGAATATTGAAAATTACTAAATTTTAATTAAAAACAATTTTTTTAATCGAAATAATTAATAGTGATAAATTATTAATTTGAGTGGTTTTAATGTATATTTAGAATATATTTTTACAATTTAATACAATGTTGTTCATTGGATGTAATTTCACATTTAAAGCAGACATAAACAAGTGTCAATATTTTGATAGTTATTATCTCTTAAAAACACGCTATTTGTTTGGACGATGGGAATTAATTTTTAAATTAGTTAATGTAACTGATATGTATTGAATTTGGTAAAATAAACATCATTTTAGAATTCATAATATCAAATATATCTTAGTCCTAATTTTTGGTATTTTTCTGAAAAATATCATTTTTTAATGAATAGTGAAACCACTAAGTGGTAGTTAAAAAAATAAATTTTTCATAAAAGTTAATTTTACCACTTCTGTTAGTAGAATTTCGAAAATCTGAGAGACACGGTTAATATTAAGGACTAAAATGTGGTTCAATGAGATGAAAATAATTTTTGGTGAATAGTAACTTTTTACTTTTTTACCACAGTTAAAAGTAAATAAGGTAATTAAGGGTAAAAGTGTTTTTATTATTACGCTAACACATGTCCTAATTCTATTGGATAAGTGTAATTCGACCAAAAACAACCCTAGGAATAAAATATGACCATTTAGGCCCACTTGTATTAGATTAGGACATTTATTATCAATTTATTTAAAGAAGGGTTAAAATAGTTAAAATCAATGTTTAATAACTAAATAATTTTAAATATAGAGTTATACATTAGATAAATTAGACTATAAATATTCATTAGAAAGGTAAAAAGATTTTCAACATAATGGTATTTTATTTGTAATTTTTAGACTTAAAATAATTTAATTTATTTATGATACAATGATGATGAAGTAATTATATTATTACTGAAATATTGAAATAATTGATGTTATAAATTCCGAAATAAATGTAATTTGAAACTTTTTATGAATTAAAATAATTTTCTATGTTAATATTACATGTTAATATTGATTTAATTAATTTTTTTTGAACAAATCATTCTGTTATGATTTCACAAAAATCAATTACCAAATAGTATCAAAATTGACATAAAATAGTTTTTAAAACAAATATTAAATTATTAATTGTTATTATATTCATAAAAATCTATGGTTCGGCCAAGGTACTTATATAATGATACGTGTATCATTAATGGACCACTTGGGGGTCTCTTGGAAGTATATGGTAAGTTTATTAACTATATAATATAAAAATACAAAGTGACATGGTAAATGTCAATCTAATTAACTAAGAGATAAAACTAAAAGATAAGGTTAATATAATGACCTAAACTTGTCTAAATTCTATTGGATTAGAGGATTTCGACCCATACCTACCTTATCTTAGAAATATATCAATTTGGATGTATTAGAAACCGAATTTGACTTTATAATAAAACAATATTTTTAGTTATTCCAAAGGTCCCCCTCTCCTCCCTTATAAAAGGGCACCTCCTCCCTCTCCTCCTCACACCAATTTGAGCCTTCAAGCTCGTCCAACCCCTGCCAATTTCTTGTCTCCACTTCCCTAGAGAAATCCTAGAGGTCCTGGTCTTCTTCAAAGACCAATTTTAGTGCCCTAAAAGGAGGTCTCAAATAAGCGCTTCAAAGAAGAGGTAATGTCCGTTACCGATTCTTTCATCTTTATTTCTTCTTCCACTTCTTCTTCTTTAGTTGTTTCATTATGAAGAAATAGCATCAGTATCACTCATATACTGATATTTTATTGTAAGTATGAAACAACCCTATTTCACCATCTATCCATCCTACGGAAAATGAAATCACCGCGCGTGCGTACGTACGGAATACCGTCTCCACGACGTGGTGTAATCTATTTTCCATCACCACCTTACTTGGATGGGTATAATGGTGTAAAGAATGAATATATAGGATTATTGTAAATTGATACTGATTCTGAAATATTATACATACACTCCAATACAATTCTACGATCATGAGAATGATATCATCGCTCGTCTGTATGTATGGACTACCATCTCCATGACGCGATGAGATTCATTCTCCACGTTAACCATTCATGAATTATTATAAAGTATATATAAAAAGTAATCATGAAATATATGACATAATAATGATACTGGATTTATGTGTATATATATGTATGTCATCTACTTCATTCCATTCAACTCAATAAGGAAACGAAAACAGTGTTCATGCATACGTACGGCCTACCGTCTCCATGAACGGTGTATTTCATTCCATTTACTGATCTATTATATATATATATATATGTATATTATGAATATATATTATATATAAATCATGTATTATATTCTGTAATTAAGTAATCATGATCTAAGTAATCATATGAATAATTAAAAGTCAAAACATGGATGACAAATGAAATGATTTTACCCAAAACGCTCTTTAACATGGAATTTACAAAAGAACGGGTAATATAATGTCATAAGTGAACCATATATAATATCATAACAATTATTATGATTCTGGAATAAGTCAATGACATTATTTAAATCATTATACAGGAGGTTCGGACACTTACGAAGCAAATCAGACCTATGGTAAGGGAAAATATCACAATCTAATCTTATCCGAGATTGTTTATACTTTGGTATTTACTGGGGTTTATTTTATCATCCACATCCATGTTTCCTCGATATGTAATATTTTTTCCATCCACCTACAATTTTTTAAATCCAATTTTACCCTTCGGTGCATTTTTAGTAAAAGATATGAAAGGAATCTTTTGTCGTTTTTCATACATGGTACTTTTTGACTTTTCTGACAAAAGTTCGAGAAGAATGTTTTTTAACTTATACGGCATGAATGGATTTTTAAAACATTATTTCCAAGAATATTCCTTTACAAGTTTTCAAGTTTATTTTTAATCAACTTTTTTTAGTTTAAAATTGTATGACATGTTAAGAAAGGAAAATGTTTTTGAAGTAGAATGGATATTTACCTCAAGAATGGAGTTCAAGTGTTTTATCAAAATTATTTTCCATCTAAGATAATATAGGGTTCTGTTTCAATCCCTATTATTACATTGATTTGATTATGTTGTGATGGAATTATTTTTATGAATTCCTTTATCTTATATGAATTGTTTTATGATGTCATGTTGTTTAAGAATCCCATTTGTATTACATGGGTTGTGCAATGAAGTATGATTTATGATTTTGTGGAACACATAAGAATGGTATCATTATGAGAAGCGTGGGACCTATATCTCCCTCCAATGCATAGGTTAAAGATTTTATATCTCATGAAATAGACATGGATGGAATGGCAGGTTAAACCGGTTCAGTGAAACAGGACTGAAACGAGGAGTGAACCCGATTTAGATATGGACTTTTTCCACTAAGATAGTCTTGGAAATGAGTCTTGACTAATAAGAAATGATTCTCTATGATTATGTGTGTATTCCACAAAGTTTCATGTTTTAAGTTGTGATTTTTGGGATTAAATTTCACTACAATGATTTATCCCATGTTATGATATTATGATCTCTTTTGCAGGATAAGATTTCCAAAATGTTATGTTCTTATGAATATGATGTGATTGATATTTCTTTTGTTTAACCTTACTGAGCATTTGAGCTCACCGTTTTATGTTTTCTTTTCCCCAGGATATAAAGAAAGGTTTTAGGTAAGAAAAAAAGGGAAGATCTTTATGGGAGATGTTGAAGATCTTTCACCATGACTAGAAGATTATATTCCGAGTTTCCAAAGACACTAAACTATTATGGTCCTTGTGTGTGTGTGTGTGTAATGTACGAAGTATTCCGCAAAAGTAATGTAGTGTCCATGTACGTAAAGCTTAGGGAAACTACAATATAAGTGTTGGAAGAAGACAATGTCACCAATAGAGATACTCATCATCTCCTAGACCACCAAAACCACCACTGAATCTTACTCGAAGCTAAAATAAAACTTGCAACTCAACCCACACTTCCCAAACCTCCCTAGGAATAAAATAACAACAACAAGAATGGGGTCAAAAACACGGTGACCTTAAGCTCAGATCATATTAAGAGACGAAGAGGGATTAAACAAGGATCCATATGCAAATGAATCAAAAGAGAGTGATTGAGGGGAAAACAAGAACAAAATAGTACAATTTATCATGTTTTTCCAAACCACACATTTTTGATTGTGTATTTCTGGTTACATCATAAAATATACATTGAAGAGAAAACATTTTCTCACTATGAGGAACATGATATTTTGTTGGAGTTGTAACTCACTTTCAATAACTGATATGGGGATCTATTAGACCATACATACCCTTAAGGATAGTTATGACATTAAATTGGATCCTTAATTCCATCCCCAGTTAGGATTCCATATTACTCTTGTTAGAGAAGGTATCCTTAATGTGTCCAAAAAATATTTTGTTTCCCCAAACGTAATCTTATTCGATTTTCAATTAAATAAAAATATATCCATTTATTATTTAATTCATTCAGACAAAGCCTAGTCTAATTCAACCAAATAGATCATATCATCAATAATTAATCCCCATATATATCAGGATTCTCATTATAGATAAAACTACAGATAAGTCATATATGAATGCTTTATATTTGAATAAAATTATAAAAATAATGAAATTTATATAAACTATGATTAATCAAATAAAAATATTAAGGGTTAAAAAATAATAAAAAATTAACCTTTCTAATATTACATCACCATGATAATGTAACATCCCAAAAACCATCACTTTCCAAATAAGTCATAATGAACCTTAGTTGATTCCAACCAAAATAAGGTAATTAAATTATTTATTAAATGAAATAATGAAAATATTATTATTGTAATTGAATGGAAATAATTCTTATCGTGATTAATATAAAAAACCTACACTATTGGATCTAGTTCTAAAAATGGAGTTATTACATTCTCAGTGTTGATAAATATGAAAAACAAAATATCAATTCAAAAAAATAAAACATCGAGTAGAATTATAGGATCAATTAAATACCTTAGAACCTATTAGGTTTATATTTATAGATACTTTAGAAAACATTTTACCTAAGAATACTCATCTTTAAATGATAATTTCCCCCCAATAACCTACTTTTTTTATTCCAAATTATTATTTCATCATAACCCATGTGAAACCATTATAAAAATATCTTACGTAAAATATTTTTGTATTTATTTATTAAGGGAAAAATAATATGGGTGACTTGACAGGATCCTTATTATTAAGCATTGACATTGACAATTGAATATCATTTGTGAAATAAGATAAGTATTGGGGTATGAGATCATATTTTAGGTGCATGGGAATTGAATAAGGAAATTAATTTCAATAAAATCTGGGATCATTAAATATGTCACATGGAAAAAATAATTAATAAAATAAAATAGCCTTATAATTCATTAATCATGATCCATGTGAAATTTTTTGATAACATGGTCCATTAGAACACCAAAAAAGATTTCAAAAAATATATATGTATCTTCAAACATAATAAATACATCAATAATCACATAGAATGAAAACAAAAATATCTGAAAAGGATAATCTAGAACCATTAAATTTCATCATATCTTTTGATTAAATCATCATCAGTTAACATAATATTCTACCTACAGTGACATAATTCTAACATTACTTATAAGTAACATTCATCCAGTTAACTTTATCCCATCTCACAAAGTTCTCATGGGATATAATAGACCCACAAGTCACAATTCAAAAAAAATTCATTCTATATTTTGTTCTAATCCCCATTTCTTCTATCATAATTAATTACCATGTAAAATATCCCGAAACAAAACAAATGGTAGCATGTTTTTTATTAACACTATCATAGCATGATATAAAAGTGAAAAAAGAATGAGTTGCCTAAAAATATCATAAAAATATTATTATTAACCATTCATTGAAATTAATTAAATTTTATCATAGAATAATATCACCAATGATGTTTTATAATCCTTAATGTATGTTTACACAGATAAAAAGACCTTTTTTTTAGTATTTAAAGAATTTATTTTAAAATATTGCGAAATTTTTTTTTCATTACCACCAATAAAAAAATTCATAAAATATATAAATAATGTATTTTCATTTAAAAAATAATTTATAATCTTTTAATGTAATATTTTATTGAATAATATTAATGATATTTTGAAATATAATTATCATTTAATAGGTTGTGTGAAAATATTCCGTTCATAATATCATAGAAATCTGAAATCACTTATTGGAAAAACATTTAGAAAAAATTTGTTTAAAACCCCTTTTAAATAAAGGCATATGTTTTTAAAATGAATTTCTTATATAGTTTCATTTGTAGGTATTAACATTAATTAACCAGTATTGAATAATATGTATAGGGAGGGAAAAGTCATAGACAAAAAAAAATATTCCATCATGCTCAACCATTCCTCAACATATTGAGGATTATTTGAGCCTTTGTACACATTTGGATTCCAGAAAACAAAATATTGAGAATGAATCTGTAGGTAATCTCATTAAGGATCCACAAATGGATACTAAATAGGATATGGTGCAGCTGATTATCCCAAATCTTGTATATTGTGGAAAACCACCTCAACAAGATTCACGTCTATAAGTGGATTGGCTCATAATGGATCAAAAATAACATCCAAAAGGATCCAATTTTCATGTATATTTGGAGGCATGATGCTTATAAACATCATCATACAATAAGGAATTCATCAGATTAAAAATAATAATGAGAAATGTTGGAAGTAAATCTCAACAGATAGACAAACTAGATTTGTATTTCAATATATCAAAATCAAAAAGTATGTAAAACACTATAACAAATCAATGAGATGACTTTCGCAATCCCCCATTGTTGAATTAATGTTCACTACATTGAGATCTGTTAAAGAACTCAATCGAAACTATATCCTATGTCCAGAAAAGATTATATAAATGCATGTTGACTTCAAGAGAAGAAGCTAAACCTAGATTTCTTATTCCAGTTTATCACAAACCAGCCTGGGTACCATGGTGAGATGATAATTTAGCCAAAACTGATATTTATGGAAGGGTGTTCTGGAACCCCATGGGTTGGATACTACCACCTGGCATCATAAAAAATGTAATTGTAAATGAATTTTCCATAAACATTGAAAAACAAATATAAAGAAGACAATATGTAAATAAGAAAACTCCATAGGGAGAAGTGTATCAAAATTCATATAAGAATAAACAACCCAATGTACTATAGTAATGTTCCAAACAAATAGGAAGGAAAACAAACAATATCTCAATGGATGTAACTCTCCAATTCCACACATCAATAGCTAGAAACTCCACCTAGTGGTGCTTTACCACTAATCCAACCTAGAAGGAGAAAATATAAAATCACATGAAGGAAGTGGTAGGATGTGATCTAAATGCCCAGTAGGGTCTCACCCTGGATTCTATAATATATTCAAAAATTTAATTAACCATGTAAAAAGGATCCAATTTCAAATTAATTGGTTTTCATTTAAATAGATGATTTAGACAAATCATTCTTCACATTTCAAATGTTGGAAATAATTTTAAAAAATTCCTTAAATAAACATTTTATATAAAACAATTTATATAAATTTCGAAGGCATGTTAAATTATATATAAAACTGGGATACATTTGTATCTTAATAAAAAGCAACATGGTTATCAGTCAAGAGATACCATAGTTCTAGGTTATGTGTTCCTCACATACTAATGTGATAATAACCACATTGTTTACTCACCTCCCTCAGCACTAATAAAAGAAGACTCACCTATGTCCTACTGAGGAATAAGATGTGAAAAATAATATTTTTTGGTGCTAAAAAATCTAAATCTCTTTTTAGTGAAATCACATCCTAGTGTGTTTGTCCAAAATAACGCACTAACTACCTAGTATTTTATATACAATAGTGAAAATTAATGGATAAAAACATATTTTTAACAAACATCAAACAAATTAAAATCTAAATCTCCCAATATAAAAATTCCAAAGTTTCATTTAAAACCAAAAACATGTTTTCAATAAAAATATTCATTTTACAAGATAAAATCCAATAGATTCTATACATATAATTTCAATCCATTTTGTACCAAATAATATTATAATATCAATTCACGGTCAAATTTATAAAATTAAATATGATATTTTAATTTAATCAATCTCCAAGAATTTCAAAATTTTAATTAAATAATTTTAATCTCTTCAGTTTTCCATCAATTTCAAAATCACTCCCAAATTCAATGGAATTGGGGGTTTTCCAAATTTTATTCCCAAAATTCAATTTAAAAAATCCCTATTTCAATAACATTGAGTTTTTCATAAAAACATGATGGAAATTTCATATATATCATGAAATTTAATTTAAATCATAAAAATGAATTTAAATTGAAATTTTTAGATACTTACGTTTAAAATTGCTCAAATATACTCCAGTGTTTTTTTTTGAAAACATTATACAAGCTTCTGAAAACAAAATAACTAATTTTGAGACTACTCGACTAATTACAGGCCATGATGGGTCCACGCGCAATCCCTTCATGTCTACCATACTCGAGAGTCGGGTTTTCTAAAGCCTTTTTAAGATTGCGTTAAATACATATAAATTTGCATTGGGTTTTCATATATTTGAGAAAAATATATCTTTTCCATGAAAACATTTAAAAGTCACACAATTTGGAAAAGAAGACATTTAAAGACATTTTTGAATCAATTTGTCCCATAACAATTTGAAAATTTTTAGAGGAATGAAGATTTTTAAAACATTCATGTCCATATAAATAAATCATTAAAAACCATTTTGAAGACATGGACATTAATGATAAAGATTTAGAAGAAGAAATATTTAAAAAATTTGAAATGATGTTATAGTAAAAATTCCCTTTAAAATATACCCTTTGAAAACTCATTCATAAATCATGGACATGGATAATAAATATGTCCCTGATGATACATACGTATAAACAACCTCAGATAATAAAAGGGTTATGAAATTAACCCTTACCAATTTGGTAACATACGAAACATACAACACATGAAAGACATATCATACAATGAATATGTAAATACACATATATTAATGTGTATTACACAAGGAATACAATTATGTGCAGTACATACACCACACAAAATGTAATAGTGGCAATATGGCATGAATCTCACGAGAATAAGGAGTGAGATGAAAACCCCTTACCATTTACTTTTCCTTGGTTGGGGTAGGTTAACCTCACATATAATGGTGAAATAATTGTTATAAAATTATACAAGAATAATATACATTGTTATGTTATCATATATGATCTTTTAACATTGCTTTGTTAATAATATCTTAGTATTATCGTCGTTTCGGGTGTTAACTTACTCGTTTTATTTTATATGTTTTGTTATGTAAGACATGTTTGTTATGGATAGGTTGTATCATATTTGTATCCATAATGATATTAAGTCCTTAAACATTATTATTAATCTTAAAATGATAATTATACTTGAATGGATACGATGGAGAATGAATCTAATCGCATTTTTGGAGACGGTAGTCCGTACGTACGCACGAGCGACAATATCATTCTTTTGATATTAAAATAATATTTAATTGGATGGTATATCATATATAAAGAATCATTATCATGTTATATTTATTATTTACATTAATTACACATAATTATTATACCCATCCAACTAATAAGTTTTTGAATAATAATTACACCACGACATGGAGACGGTAAGCCGTACGTACGCACGTATGGTGACATGTCATTCAAAGGATGGATAGAATAGTGAAATATATTTGTACCATGTTTATAATAACATAAAATTATATATAATATATACTGGAGTTATTATTTTAGAATGGTAATAACAATGAACGAATAAGTGGAAGAAGAAAGGAACTTGAAAAAGGGTGGTGAAATCATTACCTCTTCTTCGGGTTCTTCCATTTGATTTGATCAAAAGGGCTCCATAGGTTGGCTTTCAGATTAAAGGATGTCCTATAGGATTAATTGAGGAATGTTGAGAGAGTATTTGGGAAGGGTTTGGTCGAACCAAAAGGCTTTGATGGCGTGAATTAATGAGAAGGGGGAGTTCCCTTTTATAAGAGGGGTGAGGGGCACCTTTGGAAAAGTTAGGAATATTAATTTATAATAAATTCACATTCGGTTTCTAATGGCTAAAAAGTGAATTATTTAAATTTTAATGTGGGTATGGGTCGGAAACCACTCAAAAAATAGAATCTAGATAAGTTTGGGTCATTATATTAACCTTATCTTTTTGTTTTAACTCTTATATAATTAGTTTGACACTTACCATGTCACATTGTATTTTTATATTATATAGTTAATAAACATACTATATACCTCCAAGAGACCCCCAAGTGGTCTATTAATGATAAACCTATCATGATATCAGTCTCTTGGCCGACCCTTAGATTTTTAGGAATTTAATATCAATTAATAATATAATGTTTGTTTTAAAAACTCTTTTATGTCAATTTTGACACTATTCAATAATTGATTTTTGTAAAAATATTAACAGAATTATTACTTAGAAAAAAGTTAATTATATTATTTCTCACATGTCATATTAACCAATAATATTAGTGAAATTTATAAAAAGTCTCAATTTATATTTATTTGGTTATTTATAATATCAATTATTTTAATTTTTCACTATTATGGTAATTATTGTATCATCATTTTGTCATAAATAAATTAAGTTATTTAATGTCTAAAAAATATAAATAAAATACCATTATGTAGGAAATCATTTTATCTTTATAATTAATATTTTTAATAGAAAAAACTAACATATATTTTCCTATGTAAATTTTTTTTTGCTAAATGATATATGCTTATGTCATTTTTGTATTTATTTTAACTTAATTAAAATAAAGTGTCCCTATCACCTACAAGTGGATCCATGGGGTCCCAAAATCAACCCAAAGATGAACATGGTCGGACAGGTATCCACCAATAATGTAAGGACACATTTTATGGAAACTTATTATTATTATAATATTATTTTTAACCCTTATTTACCGGATTTACCCTTTAACCACGGTAAATAAAATATTTACCGAAGTAATTATTCAAAATTTCTAAAAATAAAAGTTACCTATTTACACAATTTGAACATCCTGATTTCAAATATGGGATCCATTTTTCCAAATTCAGAACACAGAAGTGAAAGAAATTAATTTAAAATTAATTCCCATTGTTAAAACAAAATACGTGTTTTTAAGAGATAATAACTATCAAAAGATTGACATTTGTTTATGTCTAGTTTTATTGTGAAATTTTGTGAAATGACCAAAATTGTATTAAATGGTAAAAATATATTCTAAATATACTTTAAAAAGACTCAAATTCACAATTTATCAATATAAATTATTTTTATTAAAAAATTTGTTTTTAATTAAAATTTAGTAATTTTCACTATTCATCAAAATATAAATGTTATCCGAAATGTTCCAAAATATAACCTTAGGCTAAATTCGAAACTCCGAATAAAAAAATGAAGTCCATTTTGAGAGATAAAATATATAAAATTTTAAAAAGTATGTATTACTATTCATAGCAGCTAGTTTGATTAGTTGCGGTGTGTGTTAGAACTCGAAATTGCGTACAACACATGTTACTGTATTATTCAAAGGAAAGCGTACCGTGGAAGCTTGGGATGTTTCATTGTAATTTTTTGATGTCCCCATTCTAAAAAGTAAATTTATTTAGTCAAATTGAATAAATAAATGTTTAAAATATTGGATTTAAGAAGGGTTCACTATTAAAAGTTGGTAAAGGTGTAATACTGAAAATGAATTTGTTCTTACATTATGTCTAAGAAACTCATAATATGGATTCTAATATTATAAAGATTATATAAAGTTTAAAATTTAGTTAATACTATTCATAACCTCTTTGGAAAAGCTTGTTTGATAAGTCATGGTGCGCTTGAACTCAGTGTTGCGTGTAGTGCAAGTTATTGAATTATTTTGTAGAAATAACACACAATGAAATCATGGGGTGTTACATTTATATTATAAATCTCCTAATAAATGTATACCGAGAATTTTAAAGCATTAAACTAATTTAATAGGATAATATGACATGTTAGTATTTATTTAATTTTTTTCAAATTATTCATGTTTTGATGACATTCAATAAAACCAAATACTAAATAGTGTTAATATTGACATAAATGAGTTTTTTAAAAAATATATTATATAGTTAATTGATATAATATTCCTAAAAATTTAATTTTAGGAAAAAGATCATAGATAAGGTTAGATATTTCAATAATGAACCACTTTGTGTTCTCATGGCTTTTTATAGTATGTTTATTTACCATTTATTATAATAATACAAGAATTCATGGTAAAAGATAAACTATTTGACTAAGAGTTATATATAAAAGATAATGTCAATATGGTGACCTTAACCTATATAAAAACTATTGGTTAAGAGGTTCTCGACCCATACCCACCTTAGCTACAAAATAAGTTATTTTGGAGTCATTATAAACTGAAAATAATTGTATAAAAAATAATATTTCAAGCTTTTCAGAAAGTGACCCTCACCTCTCTTATAAAAGGGAACATCCCATTCTATACAAATAACACATACAATGCCATTGTTCTTGTCCAACCCTATCTCATATATCCTCACAACTACCATCACTTCATCCTAGAGTCCATACATTGATCAGAATCCAAACTAAGGATCCCTTTTGATCAAATCAAAAGGAAGCACTCGAAGAAGAGGTAATAACATTATCACCTCTTTCAATGTTTTCGTCTTTTTACAAATCCAATTTCATTTTCATTTCTATACAAGTATAATAACTCATGTAACTTATACATACTGTGATATTATTATAAATATGGTACAGCCATATTCATTATTCTATCCAACCTCTGAATGAAAAATTTACCATACGTTCGTATAATTGATTTAAATAATAAATATAGTTGATAGATATAATAATGAGTAAAATTGATTTAAATAATAAATATAACATATTAATTATTCTGTATATATTATATACTATCCAATTACAAAAGTTTTCAACATCAATAAAATGATAATGTCGCTCGTGCATATGTACGGATTACCGTCTCCACGAACGCGATGAGATGCATTCCCTATCATAATCATTAAAGAATAATTTTCATTTTTTGATTAAAAATAATTTTTATAAACTTAATATAATTCTGGATATGAATCAAATACATCCTATCTATAACAAAGATGACTTATGTTACAAAACATATAAATGAAAATTAATCGGTTAACACCTGAAACAATGATAGTACTGTAATATTATTAACAATGAAATATTAGAAGATCATATATGATATAATATTTATGTATTTGGTTCTTGTATAATTTAATAAAAACAATTTTACTATTATACAAGAGTTTAATGTACCCTCGATCATGGAATAGGACAAGGTAAGGGTTAATTCTACAATCTCCTCATTCCTTGAGGTTGTTTATACATGAGTATCTACTGGGACCTCTTTATCATCCACATCTGTGATTATTAAAAATGTATTTCAAAACATTTTTACAATTTCTTGGAATATGTATTAAATTCATTTATACCCTTTTCTGAGTTTTTATAAAATTTATATAAAGGAATATTTGAGTCATTTTCCAAACAAGGTCATTTATGACCTTTTCGACAAAATTACAGAAATAATGTTTTTAAACTTATACGGCGAGTGCAGATATTTTTTTCTGTTATAACACTTTATAAGCTTCTTAAAATAATGTAAGAATATTTTAAAAATAATTATTTTCTTTTATAATTATGTAAATTTTAAATTATTTACAAATTGAAAGAGAAATTTGTCTACAATATTTGTAATTTCATTTTTATCAACTTCCAATGATGGATTTTACAATTGTTTAAATTGATTTATTATGATAAAATCTTCCATATTGTATTAAATATTTTCTGATATTCTTGAATGTGGATGTGTTATTTTTATACCATTCATGGTTTATGGCAAAACTATTATCATTTCGTATGATAGTTTTCATACAAATTATTATATTATCTTTCAATTATTTCATATGAGAATTGTATTGGACATAGTAACTGATGTGTGAAGAGCACTATAGCTCCTCGATGCATCGGTAGGTCTCATGAGACAAACTAGAGTCTTGCTTTAAGGACTTGACAAAACTTATTTGTAGTCATGTCACAAGGCCTTGACTATATGGTTATGATGTCCAGCATTATGCATTCCATCATTATGAAATTGGCTATTGATATTGCATGTGATTATTCGACTAGTATAATATCCATGAGAATAAGTAAATAGAATTATTTGATTCATCTTTTCCATATTATGCTGATGTTTATGTTTAAAAGGATTGTGTTATATTCTTATACATTGCCTTAAATGTTTATGCTTATTTGTGATTGTTTTCCTTATATTATTATCCTTAATAAACATCTGAGCTCACCCCCTGTCTATGTTTTATTTTTCCCCGGATGAGAAAAAGTATATTACAATAATCCTACAGGAATAGGATAAGGGATATGAGTGTGTCCAAAGGGGGAACAATGTTGTTTTTTTCATTTCATTATGTAATTCAAAACTTATGTATGTATCTAGTAATTATAAGGCTACTAAAATAATAGGTATTTCGAGACATGATCACTTTTGATCATTCCATTGTTAGCTAATAATGCACCAACATTGGGTAACTAGGGTCGGGGCATTAATGTTGGCATCAGAGAATGCTTTTCACAATCCTTGGAAACTAGATTTCGATAAACTCTGTTCAGAAAACATTTCCCTAAGATTGAAATTTAGCATTAGTTAATAAGAACATCCTTGAATTTTGGTAATGTATAGTTTTTTTCTAAACAATACATCCATTTCTGGATATGTTTAGGTATAGGGGGCTCTAGCACAGTTATTCCTAGGAGTGAAAACTCCAACAAGGAGTTTAGGGATTGGCCCCGAGGTATCCTGATACACGACAACAGGCCTTGATGTACCCTTGGATATGATACTCCAAGGGATATTCATAGGATAATTTATATTTTTTTACAAACCATTATGAAGGATTTATGAGTAAATACATCTTCAATGAAATCATTTTTTTTATTATGGATTATATGCATAAATTTTTCAATTTTTGTTAAGAATTTTTCTATTTCGGAATTATGTATTGTGATTCATAAACTAATCTATTGTATTCCATTATTTCAAAATGGGGTCTAGTGGAAGGAATGGAAACTGTATCAGCACACGTAATCCATCTAGCGATTTCTCTCCTACTCATGGTAATGATAGTTAACTGGTGATGCACCTGGTGTTGAACAACTTATAACAATTATTGGAAAAAATACTCAGGATATCAATAATAACCATACCCATATGGATCCCCCTAATCCACAATGTAGAGGATAAATCATAGATTAATTTATGAGACAACAACCACCAACATTAAATGGGACTAAAAATCCATTTGTAGATAAGAAATGTATATGTTTCTTAGAGAAAGTATTTCATGCTTTGGGTAGTAGAGAAAGGTAAAACAAATTCATGGTATTTTATCACCTCACATGAGATGGAGATCAATGGTTTCCATTGATTCAAAACACAAAGGAAGATGATGAAGTACCAAATATGGAATAGAGGGCGTTTAAAGAGCTTTTATTAGAAAAATAATTTCCTCGTGATCATCGAGCAGATATGGAAAGGCAATTTCTGAGTCTAAGGAAAAGGGAAGATGAGAATGTTCTAATGTATGAGGCCCACTTTACATGGTTAGGAAGATATGATGCAAATTATATATGTAATACAAAGTGTAATATTGATCAATTATTTGATGGGTTAAAACCATTTCTCCATCGAGAATAAGTCTAATAATCCTTATCATCATACAAAGATATTGTCTCATGTGATTTGAAGATGGAAAATAAATTCACTATCTCTTACGACTTTGAAGAAAAACAAGAGAAGAAGAGATATGATGAACACTCTCGAAATGGAAATACGGGTAAGATTCGAAAAATGAAACTTCCACCCTATAGTAAATGTGAGGAAAAATACCCTGGTACGTTCTTGAAGGGAATGGGAGTCTATTAAAAGTGTGGTGAAAAAGGACACCATGATCGTGATTTCTAGGGAAAGAAAGAGGTTTTCAATGTTGAATGCTACAACTATAGAAAATGGGTCATTATGGAAATGAATTTCCTAATCCCCAAGAAATCATACCGTAGAAAATCATAAGGGAGTAAATCCAAGCTTTTGTGATCACTACTGGTGAGTTTGAAGCTCCAAATGATTTGGTGGTATGTAATTTAATGGTTTCCTCAAATTTATCTAATGATATATTTGATTTTAGATCATCACATTCTTTCCAATCATCCCAGTTTCTTACAAAAATTAGATATTTCTAATTTTATTTAACATAAATGTTGTCAGTAAAAACCCTTAACAGATGTAACATTGTAACAATGATTTGATATTCAGTTTCTATTAGGGCATATAAATGTTATTTATCTGTTCATCTCATCTCCAAACACATGATTTAATATGATATAATCTTCTATGTGGATTAGATTTCGGACCATGATGAGAAAATTTATTCTAATAAGGAGGAAGTTAAAATTTTCGATGATGACAAGGATTACCTTATCTTTAGATAAGAAACATCAACATATGATTCTTATCCAGATCCACCCCTAATAGCTCTACTAAATTCAATTATTGGGGAGGAAGAGAATTAAATAATTGTGGGTGAGAAAAGGAATGTTCAAATAGAGGATTTACCTATTGTGAAATAATATGTTTATGTGTTTCAATAGGATTAACCAAGACATCCTCCTAAATCAGAAATTGAGTTTTCCAATGATTTAATTCCTAGTTTAAGGACCATATCGAAGAGCCCATATTGAATGTCCACTTTGGAATTAGTGGAACTAAAGAAACAAATAAAGGAATTGAGTAATAAAAGATTTATTCTTCCTAGTGTTTCTCTATGGGGATCCTCTTTCCTTTTAGTTAATAAGAAATATTGTTCTATAATGTCGTACATTTACTATAGGGAGATCAATTCTATAACAAAAAAGAACTAGTAACCCCTACCTTTAATTGATTATTTATTCAATCAAATTCATAGAGCTCAATATATTTCAAATATTTACCTTCAATCTAGATATCATCAGTTGTGTGTTAAGAAGGAAGACATTCTGATGACAGTATTTCATACAAGGTATGGGCATTATGAGATAAAATTAATGCCTTTTGTACTGACTAATTCACCCTCTGTCTTCATTGATCTAATGAATATTGTTTTCAAGGAATATCATGATGAATTTGTAGCAGTATTTATTAATGATATCATGGTTTACTCAAAAAGCTATGAAAATCATGAAAATTAGTTGTGCACTATTTGAAAGACTCTTAGATGAAATTATTTATGTGGGATGTTTAGCATGTGTTAATTCTGGCATTGCGATATTTCTTTTCATCATGATATTTTCTATAAGGAAGAAATCTCTGTTGATCCTTCTATAAAAAGAGAAATACAATAATGTCCAGATCTAACGATTATAACTGAGGTACATCGTTTTATTGGTTTAGCAGGTTATTATTGTTGTTTTGTGCAAGATTTTTCTCAACTAGCTAACCCATTAACCAAACACACGTAAAAGGGTTTAAATTGTCTGGAAAAAATAGATTGAAGAATGATTTGAATAACTAACGTGAATATTATTCAATGATCTTATATTGACTATACCATCGGGGAATGATGGGTTTGCTATTTATAGTGATTCTTCAATGAATGGAAATTGTTGTGTCCTTATGTTGAATGATATGGTTATTTATTATGCATCACAATTGCTAAAAATTAATGAAAAAAACTATCCCACTCGTGACCTTGAGTAAGTAGCTGTAATCTTTACATTGAGGATATAGAGAAATTATCTCTATGGTGAAAAATGTTAGATATATACCGATCACAAGTGTTTCTAATATATTTTCTCATTGATAGAACTCAACAAGAGGCTAAAACAAAGGCTTGAACTACTCAAGGATTATGATTTTACTATACACTACAATCTAGGGAAGGAAAATAAGGTGGCAGATGCTTTGAGTAGAAATGATCATGGAGTTCTGAACAAGGTGAGAGTGGAAAGGGATCTTATGTTCATGGATCTTGTAATTTTGGATATGGAATTAATCATGGAAGGTGAAACATCAATTCTTTTTCAAATTGTTTTAAATCCCACTTTACTAGAAAGTATAAAAATTTATCAGACAGTTGATGAGGAGTTTCAAACGAAATTAATGTTTTGAATGATAAGAGATGGATTGACTATGTATATGAATATAGAATGGTGAAATTTTGGAAGAGAAATTCTATTCCTGGCATACCTTATCTAAAAATGGAATTGTTCGATGATTCTTATAACTCATATTTCTCTATACACCCTTGTAGAAATAAGATGTATAAAGATTTGATGGAAAATTTTTGGTGAGTCTACATGAAGACTGATATTTCTGGTTATGTGTCAAAATGTATGGTCTGTGAACATGTTAAGTATATAAGACAACATCCTGAAGGATCCATGCAACCTCTTCCCATACCTGAGTTGAAATGGAATGATATTATGATGGACTTTGTCATGGGGCTACCAGAGGCTCCTAGACGAAATGATGTAATATGGGTCATTATTGATCATCTTACCAATTCTACACATTTTCATGCTATAAGAGAAGATTTAACACATGAACATTTAACAATACTATATATTAATGAAGTTTTAAAATTTAATGGAGTCCCTCTATCGATTGATTCGAATCATGGTACTCGATTTACATCACGATTTGGTAAATATCTTCATAATTCCCTAGACACTGAACATCGTTTGAGCACTGCCTACCACCCTCAAACTGATAGAAAATATGAACAAACTATTAAATCCTTATAAGACATTTTTATATATTTCTTACATGACTTTCGAGGTATATGGGATTAATATTTACCTCTGGTCGAATTTTTTTACAACAATAGCATCCATTCGATTATTCAGATGGCACCATATGAAGCGTTATTTGGAAAGAGATGTTGCACACCAACTTGTTTGGATGATGTTGGTGTTTGAAAATTCATAGGCCTATAACTTGTGGAGGAAACAATGGGAAAAGTGAATATTATCCAATACCACATCAAATCATCTCAATGTAGAAAAAGAGATCTGTCGGTAATTAAAGGACGGATTTGGAATTTCAAGTAGGACATTATATTTTCTTGAAGGTATCTCTATGAAAGGGTGTTATAAGATACTATAATATTGTTTATTTGAGTCATAGTAACATTGGAACTTTAGAAATTCTAGAATAAATTGGAGATGTGTCTTAACATTTAGCAAGCCCACCAAGCCTCTCCAAAGTTTAGGATGTATTGCATGTATCACTATTGAGAAAATACACACCTGAACCAACAAATATACTCACCTATGAAGAAATATAACTGGAACCTGATTTGTCTTATTGTGAAGACCCTGTCATGGTTCTTGATAGCATAGAACAAGTGTTGAGAAACCGAACGACTCCTCTGTTAAATGATCTATGGAGAAACCATAAGATGGAAGAGGAAATGTGGGAACCATAGGAACATGGGGTGAAGTACCACTCATATATTTGTAGTCATTAGTATTCTATAAATTTTTAGGATTAAATTATTTTAATGATGGAAGAATGTAACTCCCCAAGAAACCATGAGGTTTTTCTCTACGAATAATTCAATTACATGTGTGGTATGCAACTTCGAGTTCCAATACAGCATGACAAATCATACTAGCTGTCATGAATAGTAATATCCATATTTTGAAATTTTATAATTTTATAATTCAAAATGGACTTTTTTTGTTGGATTCATAATACCAAAATTATCATAGGGTGAATATTCGGTATTTTTATGAAAACATTCAATTTTTATAAATAGTGAAAAAACACAGTGTTTTTATTCAAAATCAAAATTTATATTTAAATGATTATTTATTTTATTTATATTTATTTTAGTTAAAAATATATAAATAATACCTATATATGTTAAATTTATGTAATTGGAATCAATTTATAATAATATTTTGTCTATATAATTTTGTTGACCTTTTAACAACTTTTACCCACCTTCTAGGCACATTTGCAAATTTTCATAAAACGTAATTTTACATCTTTTGTGAATTGAATTTCAAAAATATAAGAGAAAAGGTTTTCATAAGTATGTAAAATGTGTTTTAATAAGGTGAAAATAACTTGTGTAGTGTATAGTAACATTTGAATTTTATTTACCACTGTTAAAAGTAAATAGGGTAATTAAAGGTACAAATGAAATTATAATTACCCTAACACATGTCCTAATTCTATTGGATAAGTTTATTTCGACCAAAATAAACCCTAGGAAAACAATATGATCCTTTTGGTCCACTTTGATTAGATTAGGTCATTTATTATTATTTTATTTCAAGATGAGTTTAAAGTGTTAAATTCAATGTTTAATAAATAAAAAAATTTAATATTGGATAATACAAAAGATAAATTCTTTTATAAATATTCATTAAAAATAGAAAAAAAATTCATAAATAATTTTTTATTTTTTATAATTTTTAGAGATTCAATAATTAAATTTATTTATGACACAATGATAATGCAGTAATTACCAAATTAATGAAACATTAAAATAATTTATATTATTGATATCATAATAAATGTAAATTGAGACGTTTGATGCATTACACTAATTTCATTGGTTAATATGACATGTTAGTATTGATTTAATATATTTTCTTCGATGTAATCTAGTTTTTTTTACTATCACAAGAAACAAATACTAAATACTGTGTAAATTGTCATAAATGGGTTTTAAAAAAATACTCTATTATTAATTGATATAATTTTCCTAAAAATATTTGATTTATCAAAAGGACTTAGATAAGGTGATATATATCAATAATTAACCACTCAGTGTTCTCATGTGTTTTTATAGTATGTTTATTAATCATTTATTTAATAATTCTACAATACATTGTAAATTTTAAGCTATTTAACTAATAGTTTAATCTAAAAGTGAATGTTAATATGGTGACATAAACATATATAAAACATATTTGTTAAGATCTTCTCGACCCATACCCACCTTATCCAATAAACAAGTCATTTTGGAGTCATTATATACAGAATATGATTTTATAATAAAATTATATTTCATACTTTTTCTAAAGTGACGCTCACCTCTCTTATAAAAGGGTACTTCCTCTTATCTCAAAATCACACCTATATATCCAATTTTCTTGGCCTAACCCTACACATATATCCTCCTAATACCATCACATCAACCAAGATGCCTTAAAAGGATCAGAATATAACCTATAGAGACCTTTTGATCAAATCAATAGGAAGAACCCTAAGAAGAGTTAATAGTTTTATCACATCTTTCAAAGTTCTTTTCATCTTGCACTCCCTCATTCATTATTGTGTCCATAATAAAAACAAATAAATCCAGTGCCTTATACATATTATGATTTTATTATAAATATGGCACAATCATATTCATTATTCGATGTAATTTTTATTTATTTTTCATTCACAAAAACCAAATACTAAATAGTGTCAAAATTGATATAAATTTGTTTTTAAAAGAAATACTATATTATTAATTGTTATTATTATCCTAAAAATATATGATTTGGAAAAAGTACATAGATAAGGTTATATATATCAATAATGAACCACTTTGTGTTCTCTTGGATTTCTATAGTATGTTTATTAACCTTTTATTATAATAATACCAGAATACATGGTAAATGTTAATCTATTTAACTATGAGTAAAATCTAGAATATAAGGTTAACATGGTGACCTAAAATTGTCTAAAACTTATTGGTTGAGAGGTTTTCAACCCATCCCTACCTTACACTGGAAATAATTTTTTTTGATACATTATATATTGAATATGATTGTATAATAAAAAAATATTTCAAACTTTTCATAACGTGACCCTCGACTCTCTTATAAACGGGTACCTACCCTTCCTTAAAAATCACACCTACAAAGCCATTTTACTCTGCCAACCCCTACTCGCATATCCTTCCAACTCCCCTCACATCATCCTTGTGTCCTCACATTGATCATAATCCCACCAAAGGATCCCATTTGTTAAATTTTTAGAAAGCATCCAAAGAATAGGTATTAATTTCATCACGTCTTTCAATGTTCTTATCTTCTTCCACTTCCGCTTTCATTGTTGTTTCCATACCAAAATAATAACTAAAGTATGTTATACATAAATTGATGTTATTATAAATATGGTACAACCATATTCATTATTATATTCATCATATAAATGAAAAAATCACCATACGTGTGTAAGTACGGCCTACGGTCTCCACGTCGTGTTATAGATTTTTATTCAAAACATCATTATTTGGATGGTTATAATAATGTGGATAATTGATGTAAATAACTAATATAACAATTTAATGATTCTACATATATGATATACCATCCAATTACATTTGATTTCACTAATAATAAAATGAAATTGTCGCTCTTGTGTATGTACGGTTTACTTTCTCCATGAACGTGATGAGATTCATTACCCATCATAATCATTCAAGAATAATTTTAATTTTTTGATTAAATATTATGGATATGAATAAAATAAATCCTATAGATAATAAACATAAATTACGTAACAAAACATATAAATGGAAATGAATCAGTTAACACCCAAAATGATGAAACTACTAAAACATTATTAACAGAACAATATTATAAGATCATATATGATATCATAATTATCTTTGTTGTTATTTTATAATTTAATAACAATTATTTTACTATTTTAATGGTGGGTAATATAACCTCGATCATGGAAAATTATATGTTAAGGGTTAATTCTACAATCTCTTCGTTATCCTAGTTTGATAATACATGAGTATTTAATGGGACTCTTTATCATCCACATTCGTGTTTCTTAAAATGTATTTAAATTTTTTTTAATATTTCATATACTATGGATTAAAGTCAGTTATACCATTTTTTTGAATTTTTATAAAATGTTTACAAAGGAATCATTCCATCATTTTCTAAATAATACCCTTTACAACGTTTTCAAAAAAATGATGGGAGAAATGTTTTTGAAACTATACGGTGAGTGTGGTTATTTTCTACCATTATAACACCTTTAAAGCAGCACTTAGAATCTTAGAAGAATATTTTTTGAATAAATGATTTATTTTATAATTATGAGACTTATAAATGATTTCAAAATAGAATGTGATATTTATGTCAAATAGTTTTGATTTCATCTATGTCAACTTCCATTGATGGTTTTTACACTTGTTGGAATATTATTTATTATGATATAATCATCCATATTGGATTGAAGATTTTGTGATATTTTCTGACTATGGATATGTTATTTTTATATCATTAGTGTTTTATGGTTAAAGTTTTAACATTTTTTATTATAGTTTTAATACAATTGTTTATGTTTTGTTTCAACCTTTTCATATGAGGGTTGAATTAGACTTAGTATGCGATGGGTGGATCCCACTATAGATCCTTGATTCATCCGTAGGTCTAATGAGACAAACTAGTGTCTTGGCTCAAGGGCTTGACAAAATATTATTTGTAGTCTTGGAATGAGGAATTGACAATGTGGTTATGATGTCTGGTATTATTCATTCCATTATTATGAAATTTACTATTGATACTACATGTGATCATTAGACTAGTAGAATATCCATGTGAATATGTAAATAGAATTATATGATTTATCTTTTCCATATTATGCTGATGTTTTTCTTTAAAGGACTTGTGTTTTAGTCTTATACATTTACTTAAATTTTTATGCTTATTTATGATAGTTATTACTATATTATTGTCCTTACTGAGCAACTGATCTCACTTATTTATATGTTTTATTTTTCCCATGATGCAAAGAAGTATATTACATTAAACCAGCAGGATTAAGATAAGGGATTCGAGTGTGTTCAAAGAGGGCACAAAGTTGTTTTCTTTTCATTTCATGATGTAATGTAAAACTTATGCATGTATCTAGTACTTCCAATGCTACTAAAATAATCAGTCATTAGAGACTTGGTCTCTTGTGATCATGGTAATGTTATGTAATAATTCACCAACTCTGGGTAACTATATTGGGTGTGTTACAGGTGCACCACTTAATGGTGGATAAAACTACCTTTATAAAAATACATATTTTTATTCATAATATGGGATGGGTTCTTGTCATAGGTATATCAAATATATTCGATTAATATTAAAAATATTTTATTGAATAAAGAATATATAAATATCAATAATATTATCCACTAACTATAAATAATTTAATTAATTTTTTTATAATTCCTTCTGCACATAAAAACAAATTTTTTTTAAAATATTTTCATTATATTAAATTGGTTTCTAAATATATTTATAACTAAATTATAAGCAATTAAATAAAACATATATTTAAATCCTAGATAATATTTTTCATAATATATAATTTAAGGCCTATATAATATATTATTATATAATAATATTATAATTATAATTTTTTTTGTTAAAACTCAGTCTTTCATGTAATATAAGACATTAAAGAAAGTCATTGTTACGTGTTACATAATATATCTTTCATGTTACATGAATTGAACGATATAAATTGTTTCTCACATAAATTATCAATTTTTATTATAGAGTAAAATTAATATGTTATTTCATCTAATTCATTCCAGCCACAAAATTTAATTTATTCTGAATGGAAAATATTGTAAAGTCTTTGGGACTTACGTTCTCCCCATCTTAATTAAATTGTTTCGTTACAATTTAAACATGATATCAGAAATAAAGGGTTTGAAATTCTTAAATAATATTTTTGAGAATCCCTAGATCATAAATAGGATTCATAAAACCTATTATTAATAAGAATAAATGTAATAAATATAATTTCACCACAAAACTAGGATTTTAAATTGGATAATGTTAGTGAAAAAATAGACATGGATGAAAAATATAACTACACTATTCTAATGGGGACTAATAGAGGACATGTTTAGATGAAATTTTTTTATCACAGAAACATAAACTAGATGTTCGAATTATGCTAATTGATATCATAAAAAATGGTGATTAAAGGGAAACAATTTTATTCGAGTCCATTTTTCCTAGAGATGATGAGTTATTCCACTCTCAAAGAATATAAGTAAATATAATTTTTTATTTCATTAACATAATCTTATATTCTACTCTTGGAATAAACAATTTATAATTCATTTATTTTCATATGTTTCATAATCAGTTGATATAATACATCAATCTCTAAAACATTTTCCCAGGGTCAACATAAACATTTTAATAAATGGTTAACAATTTCAAAATATTGTGATCCAACGCTTCAGAATAACCTCCATGTCCATATATAATATCCAATTTAAATTATCTATATCAGTAATATCACTCTCCAAGAATCATTATCTCATCTTCCAAAACATATTAAGGATTATCTTCCCCTCAATTATGTAAATTTCAAAAAGCATAACCTATTACTAAATCACTTTTCATTGTATCATTCAACATTTGATTTCAAATCATGAATGAAAAAGTATTGTAGTACAGTCCATTTATATTTCATAAATCAAATGATGTGATAATCATAAATAATATAATTTTACACCATATTATATATATCCAAATACATAATACTATTAATCATTCCACTTCAGTTGTGTCAATAAAATAATATTGAATTTGATCTCTTAGATTTGTATGAGATATATTCCCTTGATTTATTGGTATTTTGTTTTCATATTTCCTCATATCTGAATAGTTATAATAATGAATAACAGTATTATCCTTCTTTCCTATTCATTCTTTTTACTAGTAACCATTTTCTCCCCACATATACAAATCTCACAATCCCTTTAATAATTTCCGAGCATGATTATTTCCATAGTTATCACATGTTGTAAAATCTTTCTCCCATCATCTTCATTGACTCATTACATTTTTCATTATGTTATGATGAACTCTCCTTCTATTGGCTTCCTTATAATATGCAAGATATTGAGAATTTCTGATTCTTATTTATGGAACATAAATCTATCTCTTCATTTAATAAAAAAGTCTCAGAAAGCAGTACCCATTAGATATTTTTCTTAACACTTTCAATGAAGTGGCCAGTCATGCACTTTGTGTTGTGGATGTAATCCGTATCATACTTGGATATTAATTTAATGGTATCATCAAAATTCAGAACACTTCCAAACATATTATTTTAACTAGGTTACATTCTCTTCATATCTATTTTTCTCATGAGATAATTTTTTTACAAAAAACTTCTTATTAAAATGATTCTAATCCATGAGTTATATATCCTCTTCCTCCCTTGTAATATGTAGAAATGACCCCCAATGATATGAATCACCATTTGCACAATAAACTGTAATTTTAAAATTTTCTATATCACCACATACAAAAAATATAAATAAATTCACCAAATACATAATCCATTCCAAAGCTTCGATTTAATCTATAGTCCTACTAAATTGTGGGGTCCCCTATTGCATAAAGCAATCCAAAATTGGATAATTTCATTATTGTACTAGTTTTTCAATCAAGGCACGGTTATGTGTCATTAGATAATTAATATTCCTAAATATATCCATAACTTTTTTAGTTACAATTTTAGTTATATCATCTTTCTTTTTACATTATCCTCTACATTGTCCACGATTATTGACACCATTCATCATTCCTGGAGGCTTTTCTAATGAAATGTAATTAACTATATTCGATCATATGATTTTGTAACTTAATGTATAATCCCAAAACTATTGGAATACATTAAAAATTTGGAATACAAGTATTTATCTTATCTCAATCAATAATCATTCATTTTTTTGGGATTTCCTTACATTCAAATACTTCATAATGGTTTGTAATGATATGTTAATTTTTGTTATAATATCCCCTAGGAGTGTCAAACTATGTGCACAGTAATGTCAATTTTCATGTAACAAGTTATGCTTGATTCAAACCCAACAAAACATTTATGAGTTTTTACCCCTAGGTACATCTTTTCGATAAACACGCCCACTTATTATATCCAGATAGAGATTTATATCTTTTTAAACCCACATAAACCCTTCCTTAAAAAAATATTCTGATGTTATTATATAAATATCATTAAATTATACAATATGGCTATCTTCCTCTATCTATATTTTCCTAAATCTAGTTTCCATGTTCTCTACTAATCTTTCTTTGATACCTATTATAATGTCTAGACCCTAGAAATCATTATATGGTTCCATACATTATTACATTGGCATGATTATGTGACTCCAAATTTTGATGGACCAAAAGATTAGGAGTTTTGGAAAACAAGAATACATACATGATACCCATTTAATATTGGAAAGTATAAAGTGAAATATTATTTCTAATAAAATAAAAGGGATAAAACCATGAAATTTTATTCATATATTTCTTCTTAATTATGTGGGTAAAAGAAAAAAAATAATATTGTGCTAAAATTATTAGTAAGGCTAAGTACATAAGAAATAATTATTAATCAATGTGAATAATGATAATGGAATGTTAAAAAACTAAGAACACAAGTCCTTCAAAAAACTAGATAAGGCATAATCAATTAGCCAATACAATTAACTGAATCACATGCCATTTAATCTATTAGATGAGACAGAAATGAATCCACATATAATGTCAAAGAAAAAAACTCATTGATAAAAATAATAATATCTGAATTCTAAATAAATTAATTTATTAATTATTGTACATTGTGTACCTTGGTACATGGTATATTTACCATTAAGACCATTCACAAGATGGTTTAGCATATATGTTACAAACCCCTTAGATTTGGCCAACTGATTCATCTCAAGATACTACCGATGCATCAAAGGGATTAATTTTAATGGTCCCCAACCCAATTCATACAATTCTAAATAATACCTTATATATGGAATAATTTATTTAATTAATAAAAAATTATCCTTTTCACCAATTAATGGTATGGAATAATATATATGGATTCATCATAATGTCTCATGTTAATAAAATTACATTGATGCACACATCATATATATAATTTTTATTGAGTTATAAATTATTTATACACATCATATATGTGTATGAATATCTAAATCAAATTTTATTTACAATGTAAAATGGTTATATGAAGTGAATTTTTCAATACAATGTTAACAATCACAAAATATTGTGAGATTGTAGAGATAACATTTACCACTTGGTAATTTTCATGTCAAAACTACTTTGATGAGGTAATTTAATGGAATACATTTTAATAAAATGAATATAAAATAATTAATGATATAATCTATCAAAGGGGGTATTTGATAAACCACAAAAGGAGTATGTTTTGATTGAGACATTTATATGAATGATGTAAAAATTTAGAGGAAAATAACTTACATTGCATTTACTTTGGTGTGAACATACTTAAACCTCATTTATATGGGTTTATATATGTAATTAACTTATACTACAACTATAATCATATTTATAATGTCATATATTATATTCTTATAATATCATATTACCCCTTTGTTAACAGTATTTCGTTATTTTCATTATTACTCATGTTAGTTGTCTAGTTTTTTTAGTATGTTTTGACTTTTTTTTATTAATTAGATTTTAATTTCATCATCTCAAAGTCATAGTAATTATTTAATTATAATAAATATTCATTATATATGTAATTATAATAATTTTTAAATTTCATACATAGGAAATGAAATGCACCGTTCATAGAGACAGTACGTCTTACGTACGCAATAACCCAACTTCTATTTCTTTTTCATTTTTAATAAGAAATTGATGTATTTATATATGTATATTATTATTATATTTTCATATTAAGGTAATATATATCATTTTTTTAATAAATTTTTTTTAATAAATATAATGTATAGTGTGAATGAATCACATTAAATTCAGTAGGTCGTAGTCCACTCTTCCACAATAGATATCACCATATACTATGAAAATAAAATGCATGAATTTATGTGTTATAAAAGAATTTTAAAAAAATAATTATTTATACCTATCATCTATATAATATGAAAACTATAAATAAATAATTATTCCAACATTAAAATGTGTTACTAGATGAATTAATGACATCATTTTATAAGGCTATAGTCTATCGTACACCTGAACAATGATCGTGTATCCCATTTAATGGATTTGAGTTAATTTATAGGATTAAATATTAGAATAAAAACACATAATAAAATTAAATATATTTATTTTTTATTTAATAAATATATAAAATGAATTTAAGGGGTTGATATGTAAATGAAACAAATGTGATTATTTAAGAACATTACCTCTTAGTTAGGTGACTCCATTTGGTTTATACAAAAATAAATCATTGGATTTAATTATCACATAGTTTAATCTTCTAGGATGAGTGTAGGGTTTTATGGAGCTTATGTGGGAATATTTTAGATACGAAAATGTTCTTGGTAGGTGTTATAATTGGGAGGGTTTATTTCCTTTTTATAGTGGAGGAGAAGTGGGATTCATGTAAATTTAAAAATGTAAACACTATTGAGAGGTATCCCGTGCATAATGTTCCTAAAATAATGAAAACAAGTAGATAAAATGGAGGAAATTTTAGAAATATTTCTATCTAATAGTTTTTCTACATTTTTCAATGTCATTTTTTCATTCAGTTTAATCTTTATTCCCTTATTATGCTATATTTTCTCTTAATCGTTAAAATTATTTCTAAATATTATCACTAATAATATTGGAAAAACACTATGTTGAAATTATTATATATTATAAATTATTATAATTATAAATATGGAGTCCATTTTTTGACATTATGATCATTTACGTGGTAGAAATTAATTTAAAATTAATCAAATAGATGTGGCGAAAAAGCGTGGTTTTAATGTGAAAATGTTCAAAAGATTAATATGTCTTTATATCCAATTTCAAATTGAAATTTATTTGAATGAACTAAGTTGGATTAAATTGATTATATTTTATTTAATTTCACTTTAATCGTAATTTAAATAATAATTCACCTTTAATAAAATATGAGACCTCTATGTAAGTTGTTAATTAAAATGATGAATTTTCCACTATTCATCAAAAATGAAACTTCTTATAAAAACTAAACAAATTACCCCCTAAACTAATTTCATAATTATTATTAAAAAATTTAAGTTTTTTTTAATGTTTAAAATTTAATAATGTGTCAGATTATATATTTAATATAGGTTCTCCCATAAAAGGCAGCAAAAATTGCCTTTGTAAAAAATACCTTTTTATACGTTATGTTGGTTTTATTCTTTTCTTATATATATAAAATAAATTAGGTAGATCTGAAAAATATGACATTGAATATATAATATATAAATTTACGTAAATAATCCACTAATTTTAATTAATTTTATTTATTGAAAAAATTACTTCTTCATATATAAATTGTTTATTTAAACACTTCCTTTATATTCAATTAGTTTATATTGGAGAGCATGATGAAGAGAGAAACCCTATTTCCTCTTCGCGTCAATGGTGATTTGCAGCTTTCTTTCCTTCTTTTCTAAGTCTTTCTATGGATTCGTTCAATCCAGAGTGGGAAGTGATACATACGGACAATCGACATGTCTTGAAGGAAGATGGTAAGTCCTTGGGATATCAAGATTCCTCTAATCTTAGAGGAAGAAACTTTTCCTTCGCGGAAGTCCTTTCGGGTTCCTCAAATCGGGTAAAGGAGGTGTTACCTAAACCCTCAAATATCATCAAATTAGAAAATGGTGGTTTCTCGGTGGTGGCGGACCCGGATGCTTTGCAACAAAGGTTAGATCTATGAAAATTTTCATTACTAGGTCGTTTAATTTATTCAAAAGGAGACAAACCTTGGTCTCATGCTGAGCTTAAGAGCAGAATTTCACACTACTAGGGCGTAAGAGATTGGAGATTAATTTCAATCGGTAAGGGTTATTTTCACATTATTATCGGTTCATCTGAATATTTTAATTTGGCATGGAATCTAGGTAATTTACAACTTAAGCCTGAGATTTTAAGACTATCTGATTTGGATGTTAATTTCAATCCTTTTACTTTTAAACAATCAGATGCACAAATCTGGGTGAGACTGCGTGGTTTAAATTGGGTTTATTGGCATCCGAGAATTCTTAATGACATTTCATCATGTCTATGCACTCCAATTAGGTTGGATCAGTGTACTCCAGATGGTGAAATTGGTTTCTTCTCAAGAATTCTGGTTGACATAAATCTGGAAGTTAAAAGACCTAGTAGCATTCTTTTTAATGCGAATGGATTCAAAACTGATATAAGATTGGAATATGAAAACGTTCCATATTTTTGTGATGTTTTCAAAATTGTAGGGCACACGGTCTCGAACTATAGGATTATTAAAAGGTATCCTAGTACTTCACTGAAATCCTCGGATTGGAATGAGGTTAATAGGAACAAAAAGATCAAGTCAGCCTTTGTAGAGAAAAAAGGGATTCTAAAAAATCCGCAGGTCCCTCATGCTCAAACCCTTCCTATTATAAAATCTTCTAATGTTTCTGCTGCAAATCAATCTGTTTCTTCCTCTTCACACAGGGTCTCTTGGTCTGACATGGTTGAGGAAGAAGAGCAGAATTTAAAATGGGTCTGTGAAGACGATATGGATCTTTTTACCGAACTGTTCAATGAGGTTCATAATTTTGTTGCGGCCTCACACAGGGAAGAGGAAGAGAATCAAATATTTCTAGATTATTATAAATACATTGTTGATCTTGTGGTGTCCTTAAAGAATAGTAAAGAAACTGGAAACATTAACTCTGGTAAGAAGAATAGCATTGTTGATCCAGATTTTGTTTTTACTACGTTAGGAATCACCCAATTTAATCTTGATGCTTGCGTTACTAAGTCAGCTTTGGATCTTCTTGCAGTTCCTACTTTAGCTAAGAATCTTCTGGAAACTGATGCATGTTTAGAGGCACACTCTGCTGACTAGCATGTTGCTGTTCAGTCTTGCTCGGATCCTTCTTTTAATACTTTTCCTTCTAATACTACGGATGTAAAAATTACTTCTAGTCAATCTTTACACAGATCTGTTATTTCCCTATCTACTTCGGGTAATGAAAAAGATCTTGCTACTAATTTGAATTATACTGGTTGTCAAAGTAGTCAGAATAGAAGTTTAAATGACAGAATATCCCCTGAGTCTCAAGAGAAAGATAATGTCAAGGTTTTAAATATTTATGATCTTCTTCAAGGTGTTAAAGGTTCAGAAATTCCCAAGAAGAAAGTAGGAAGGCCCTCTAAGGCTATCAAAATCAAAGATAATGTCCCAAACAAAGAGGGCTCCAAAACATTCATTATGTTAAAATGAAGATCTTGTATTGGAACTGTCAGGGATTGGCTAATTCAAACACTATGAGATCCCTGAAAGCCTTTGTTATAAAGCACAGACCTATTCTTATTGGGATTTCTGAGCCCAAGAGGATTTTCTCTCCAAACATTGCTAGTATGAACTCTCTTGGTTTTTACTTAGTGGATTATAATATTTGTTTCTCTGAAGTCAAAAGTCTCTAGTTCTTGTCTCACACATCTTTGTCTGACATGTATTTAATTGATAACGGTGAAAAACATGTGACTTGTTCCTTCAAAGTCTCTGGTCTTCAACACTATTGCTCTTTTGTTTATGCTAATACTAGATATTAGGATCGTAGGAGATTATGGATAGATATTAGTGTACTTTCTTCTATCATTCCTGATCCTTGGATTATTCTTGGGGAATTTAACTCAATCATCCATCTAGATGAAAAGATGGGTGCTGTGTTTAATGCCATCTCCTATAGGGATTTTAAGAATTGCATAGATTCCAATTATTTTCATAAAATTAATTTGGTTGGGGCCAAATTTACTTGGTACATGAGTTTTTTAAATAGAGTTGTTGCTAGAATAATTGACAGAGCTTTTATTAATGATGCTTCCCTTGATTTCTGGGGATCCATCTCCTGCATAACTCTTCCTAGGATTAATTCTGATCATCATCCAATACTTGCTAATCTATGTGGAAAGGAATCTAGACCTCCTCTACCCTTCAGATTCAACAAAGTCTAGGTTAAGCATCCTGATTGTGCTTCTATAGTTAAAAACACATGGAATTCTATCAGCTCAAGTCATAATGTGTTTGTTTTCATTGAAAAATTAAAAGTCCTTAAAAGATCTCTGAGAACTTGGAGCAAAGAGAATTTTAGCCTTATTGATCAAGATATCTCTTCTCTTGAAGATTCACTTTGGAATTTTCAAGTTCAGAATACTTTGAATAACTTTCCTAATGGGAACCAGGACGATTCTGAGATTGTTTCAAAGCTTAATAATCTCTTGAATATGAAAGATGCTCTGCAAAGGGACATTTTTAAGGCTAAATGGTTAAAGGATAGTGACAGGAATACAAAATTCTACAATTCCCTGCAACGAATGAGGAAGATCTCTAAACCTCTCTCGATGATCAAGAATGGGGACCAAATTATTGACAATGATAGAGATCTCTCAGAAAATGTCATTTCTTATTTCAAGGATCTCTTTAATGGCTCTACTTTAACGAATGAGCCAGTAGAGGGTATTATTCCTAAATTGGTCACTTTTCAAGATAATGCTAATCTAACTTCTATTCCATTGAGCATTGAAATAAAAGAGGCTGTTTTTAGTCTCAAATCCGAAAGCTCTCCAGGTCCAAATGGTTTTAGTAACTTATTTTTCCAAACTTACTGGGACATCATTCAATATGATGTATGTAATCTTCTAACTCATTTATTTAAAGGTGGGGACCTTCCTTATGGAATAAATGCTCAGTTCCTTTCGCTTATTCCAAAAACTGATAATGCTAATGAAATGAATTTGTTTAGACCTGTGGATTTAGTTAACACTATTTTTAAAATCATCTGTAAAATCATTTCCACTATACTTACAACAATTTCTAGTAAGATTGTTTCCCATAATCAATTTGGCTTTATCAAGGTAAGATCTATTCACGATTGTCTCATTACTGCCTTAGAATGTGTTAATTTTCTTAAGAGACCTACACGTGGTGGTAATATTGCTCTCAAGATTGATGTCAGAAAGGCCTTTGATACTATGAATTGGGGTTTTATTTGCAAAGTTCTTCTTATTTTTGGGTTTAATGAGGTTTTCATTTCTTGGATCAAGACCATACTTTGCTCTGCTCGGATTTCAATTCTTATTAATGGATCCCCTCGTGGTTTCTTTGATTTCTCTAGAGGGGTTAGACAAGGTGATCCCCTTTCTGCAATTATATTCTCTATAGAAGATGATTATTTAAGTATACTTATTTCTATAATGGCTGAGAATGGGAAGATGAAGTCTATTAATGCTGGAAGAGGTATCAATGCTCCTACTCATCTTTTATATGCAGATGATATCATCATATTCACCTTGGGTGATAAGAGAAATATAAAAAATATCAAAAGAGCACTTCTACACTATGCTCTTGTCTCTGGTCAAGATATCAGCTGGGAGAAATCTTCTGTTTACTTTGGTAAGAACATAAGGGAGCAAAGGAAAAATTTTATTATCAATGACCTTAATATTAAAGAAGGATCCATTCCCTTCAATTATCTAGGATTTCCCTTGTTTTTAGGGAAGCCAAAAACTTGTTATTTCACAGATATTGTTAGTAAGATTAGAAGGAGTCTCTCTACCTAGAAAGGAAAGTCCCTTTCCATGGTTGGAAGAGTTTTCTTAGTGAAAGCAGTCATTATGTCCTAGATGTTTTATTCTTTTATGGTTTACAAATGGCCTATTTCACTTATAAAAAGTGTCAATACATCCCTTAGGAACTTTATTTGGAGTGGTAGTATCTTCGAAAAAAACTGGCCATGGTTCCTTGGTCTGAGTGCTGCAAGCCTTATGATGCTGGGGGTTTAGGTATAACGAATCTGGTTCTCTTTAATGATTATTTGCATGCTTCATTCCTGTGGAGGCTTTTTAACAGCAGTTCTGAGAGTTCACACATTCTTCGGGGGAAATTCGTTAACAGACTAAAGATAAGGTCTCTTAATTATATTGATTCCTCTGTCTGGCCTGCTTTTAAATACATATTTTCCTCAATTGATGATCATTATAGATGGCTAGTCTTGAATGACTCATCTTTTAATTTCTGGAAATCCAAATGGAATGATGACCCCCTTATAGAGTTGGTGAGAGATGATATGAACATTGATCTAGATATTACCATCAAGGACCAACTTCAAGATTTGGATGGACTTTTAATCAACATTTTGAACATTTTCAACAATTATTGTTTCTCAAGCAAGAAAGATTTCTGGGCTTGGAAGCCTGCGGCTAATGGAATTCTCACTTCAAAGGCTTTTTATGAGTTCTCCTTGAACCCGAACTTGGACAATAAATGGATGAGGAAGTTGCATACAAATTTTATTAGACCATCTCGCTCCAATTTGGTTTGGAGAATTGCTCATTGCAAGATTCCTACTGATTATTATCTTCAACGTTGTGGAATTTCTTTATGTTCTTCTTGTGTTTTCTGTCACCAACAAAGAGAGTATGCTGATCATTTATTCCTCTGTTACGCAACTACGGCTTCAATATGGAAGGATTTAGCGGATATTTTTGAGATTTCTCTTCCTAGGACGACCTCTATTGTGGACTTTATTCAAAGATGGGACCATATTGGTCTCTCCTCTCAACTGCTAGATTTATTTCAAGTTGCTACTTCTGAATTGTTGCATTTTTTCTGATTCTCTAGGAATCAAATTCTTCATGAGAATAAAACCTTCTCAGTTTCCTCTGCTCTCTCGCACGTACTTGCTGAGATACGTGTGGTTGGCCTGCCTAAGAAGCATTATTGTGCTAATTCCATTCATGATTTCACTGTTATTAACCGAATTAGTATCAAAGGAAATTTTAAACCCTCAGTTGGCACTTTTGAAGTTCTATGGAAACAGCCTTTTGTTGGTTGGTTGAAAGTTAACTCAGATGGTGCTTCGAAAGGAAATCCTGGTCCTTCTGGATATGGTTCCGTATTCAGAGATCATAAAGGAATGGTGGTGGGTTTCTTTTACGGTTCTTGTGGTATTGTTTCCTCAATTGAAGCTGAGATGATGGGAATCATCGTTTCTGTGGAGCAGGTCAAAAAATATGGCTGGAATAATATTTGTCTAGAGAGTGATTCGACTAGGATTGTCTCTGCTATTAGAGATGGTTCATGTAACCTTTCCTGGAAGCTTCAAAATCGATGGATTAATTGTTTAGATTCCCTTTTTTCTATGAATCATATTATTACTCATGTTTACAGGGAAGCTAACTCTGTCGCAGATGGTTTGGCTAACAAAGGAGCTGGAGGGGATGTCTTTATTTGGTTTGACAAACTTCATGATGCTTTTTCACCCCTCTTGAAAAGGGATCTTGATAGAGCTCCCCTTTTTAGGATCATCTCTTGATCAGGTTCTTTTCTGTTTGCATTGTAGTAGCTTACTCATGCACTGCTCAGTTTGGTTTGGTCTTTAGCTTGTGTTCCTTTACTGTTTTTCAGAGTTGGGATTTTATAGTCTTTTTGATCTCTTTTTTGTTCCTTCTTTTTCTGGCCTGTTTTATTCTATTTATATTTTTTATTCTGCTTCTTTCTAATTCATTTGCCTCTTTATATGGTTCTTTTGAGGTTCTGGGTGAGGCTTTTAAGGTTGGATTTGACCCTGATGAGCTTACTCCCAGGAGCAGCAAAGGCGCTGCTTGTTGGTTCTGTCCTGAAGTTTCAGTTTCAGCTTTTAAAGAGTTGGCCAGTCTGTTTCTGGCACTGGAGATGGTTGAATAGTTCAGCACAAGGAAAGAAGAGTCATCATTTTGATCCTCATCCATGCTTGAGAAGGAGTACTGCTCTCGGATTTTCCAGCCGGACAGCATTTCCTGGTTATTTCTTCAGGAGGGAATCCTTCTTTTTCTGGTTTTCTATATTTTTTTGTGGTTCTTTGGTACTTCTCTCCTTTTTTTCTGTTTTCTTTTAATATAGAGGCCTTTGCGCCTCAATCCTTTTAAAAAATATTCAATTATTTTATATATTATTTTCTAATACAATTCAAAACGAGTTAATGAAAACATATTTTTATGTTAGTGAATCATATTCATAAATTCCAATTAAATTTCATGGTTACATCTTATAATATAATAATATTTTAGTAATATATTTTTGTTCGGTAATCCAAAGTCTACTATGTAATTCAAGCCAATGAAGAAAGTAATTGGTGTCTGTAACATAATCATAACATGGTGTTCCAAGAATTGAAATATATAAATTATTCTTTACATAAATTCCAAATGATGTGTATAGGATAAGATTATTTGGTGTTATCTAGAAATCATGTTAGCTAAAAAATTAATATATTCCAAAAAGAATATATTTTAAAGTCGTATGGTGTTACAGTGAGTGGCATCATATATCCTGAGCATGTAAAACAGAATATTACTTTGTTCATTGAGAAATAATAAAACTATCAATGAAATATAAATTTATTACTCAATCTTCCACTCAAATTTGAACAAAACATGGTGTTTTGGGTTCTTATTATCCCTGGTTGAGGGTGCCTCATACTACTAGAGATTAAATATGAAATTAATGGGTCTAAATAACTAAATATAGAAGGAAAAAATTATATATAGATATTTTTTCTCATATTGATATAAAAATCGTTGTCTAAATCAAGGTTTTGATTTCTAGAAGGTAGAAATTCACTCAACTGTTCAAGGATCTACAAGACAATATGGATGGATAGTCAAAAGCCTATATAGAAACTCTCTATAAAGTGGAATATTTATAGACTTGAATATGAGGAGAGTCTTCAAGGATCACATCCATAATAATTTATTTATGACTGGGTGTTCTAATTCAACTGGTGATGGGATATGAGGGTTTAGTAAATTAGTGGGTGACACTTAATGATTTAATTAATCTATCATGTATAAATAGTAACCAATAAAAAATAATAATATTATTAATTTAGTTTTTAGATAAAATAATGAATACCTTGCAATAAGTTCAGCATCACGGTAATCTATAGTTTATAATAATAATATCTTGACAGACCTTAACATCAAAGAGTGTTATTGGTGCTTGTGAATATTACTAAACCAAGAGAGGATGATTTATGTACTAGAATCCCCACATCAATTTCCTCCACCACATGGAATAGGCCAGGAGAAAATATTCAAATAAAAGAATAATATAGATTATTCACTAGATGTATAGTTTATCATGTTGTAATTAATTTCGTTTGAATTTTAGAAAATATATGATGATGAAAATGTCGAATTGATTTTATCTAATATTGACAACATATATCAAGATATATTTTGACAAGAAAGATATGATATATGATGTGTATTATATAGGTTCATGAAAGTAGAAGGGAATCATGGTGGACCTTATTTATTCAAAATCATTTGGTATATTGAGAGATGTTAGTCCCATTGGTGTAAAAAAATGAAGAACAAGTGGCTTTTTTAATTATTCCCACATTACCACCTATAATCTATAATATTACTATTAATTACACCATGAATAATATGAAAAATTCTCCCCCAGACCTAATTAATTTATTTTAATAATCTAATAAGGATATGAATAATTCAAACTCTTTAGTACATTTATTGAATATATAGAGGAAGGGAATGGGTATAGATTCCAAAGATAATAAATTGATGTGGATACTGATGTACCATCATACCAAAAATCTAAATATATATTGGGAGGTAAATGAGTAGGAAGGTTATTACATTTATTATATAATGAATGGTAACTAGAAGATCAATTTATTTTTTTCATAAAAGATGGTAGGTTATGTATAAACATCATGTATATTATTTCACTAACTAAAATATGTGTTTATGTAAAATATGTATATTGGATATATCATGTGACTCAAAAATTTATGTTCATATAAATGAACCATGTAGACTCAAGATGATTCAAAATCTTGAGGTGGACTCTGGGGAGAAAATTATGTGATGTAGGTACCCTTTACAGTGGAAGATTATCATTGGACATTACTAAGTGGTTTGGTTCTTGTATTAAATTTTTTTTATTATGTACCTTTAGTAAAAAAAATATCATATAGTTTTCAAGTATAAAAACCTTGATATTTTAGATCAATTTTGGAATAAAATGTTCTATCATTTATAAAAATAACATTTGTTATGATGTATAGCATCTTAACAATGTCTTGTATATACTTGATCTCCAAAACAATGTAACAAAAGTAAATGAAAAACTAGTGAAAATGGATCAATTAATACCCAACAAAAGAACTTCTACTATTGTTATTTAAATGAGAACAATTTATAAATGTTATATCAAGAATGGTATTTATACACTACTGAGTTAAAACCCTTGGTTGTATGTAACAATTTTTTCATGAGAGAATTACCAAATAAACCTTACCTATAGAAGGAGTAAGGGACACAGAACTACTTGAATTGATTAATAATAATTTGAGTGCTATATTTATATTATAGTAAAAGGGTTGTTTTTTTAACATTATTAATTTTAATGTTGTCTGTTTTAGGCTTTTATATATATACATAATCCGGAATAAATTATATTTTCTTCAGATTTTTAATGAATACAAACATGGAGTTCAAAACTAACTCTGTAAGAGTATTATGGAACTATGGTAAGACCAAGGTGGGGAGTATCTCAACCATGATTTCATTTATCACTTATTATAGTGTAGGATAACATCCCACCCAACTACCCTTTATTTAATTATGGGAATGGTGTTATTGAAAGGGGCGTTTAATCCTTAATTGATATGGTCTAGTCAACTGTGGGTTATGAAATTATTCCATTATACTTTTATAGATGAACATTTTAAATAAGGCAATATAACTTTTATTGAGTACTACCTAGAACTAGTGATTTTATTCCAAATGAGATATGTTATGGATGGAAACCTAGTCTATCAAATATATGTTTGTGGGGATGTTCGTATTTTTTTAAGACAATACCTATTGAAATAATTTAATCTTCAAGGAATAACTACTCCACAATAGATTATTCCAATGAAACTAATGTATATTTACTATATAAACATTAAGATAGAAATGTTATTATGGAATGACAGGGAATATATCTCTAAATGAAACACATTTTCATTGTAAATAATGGGATAAATATTCATGTCATTGAAGTTTATGCTCTGGATAAATAAGAGTTGGTATAGGAACCATTTCTATGAATGACAGTGGGAGATAATCTTTTCCTCGAGGCACAAGTACAATGTTGGTCTCTCATGAGTTTATGAAACCATAGTGATATAGATTCCCTATCACCAAGTCACGTAACAAATTTACCCTATAGAATGATGATCCAATAAACTACAATGAGGTATTGAATTCCAAGGATAGTTTTGAATAGAATCCATCCATGAATTATGATATATATTCCATGTATGAAAAGAAAATTTGATTTTGGTAGAACCATAATAAAATGTAAAACCCATTGGGTGAAAATGGGTATTCAAGAAAAATATGAAAATTCATGGTAATGTAAATACCTATGATCAATGAAGATTTTTGAAGTCTATTAAGAAAATTAATAGAATATACTTTAACAACACATTCTCACTAGTATAGATGCTGAAATATATCATAATATTACATGGAATATCATCCTTCCATGATTGTGAAATTTTGTAAATGGATGTAAAAACTAATTATATAACAGGGAATTTTATTGTATACATCTATATTACTCAACTCAATTGTTGAAAAATTAAATGAAATCTAGTTATGTATTCAATCTGTGTAGGTTTATTTTTGTGTTGAACTAGTTATCATGATCATGGAATTTTTTTTCTGAAGTCATAAGATAATTTTTTCTTCAACAATTAAAGTGATAGAATTTTTCAATAACATTGTTATTTGGGGTATAATTAGTTTCCTTTTATTTTATATTAATAACATTTTAATTATATGAAATGAAGTGTTTTTTTACAGTCAGTTAAGAAAATGATAAATGAATTATTCTAAATGAAATATTGAGGTGAAGTAACTTATATACTAGGGAGTATTATCTATCGAGGTAGATATAAGAGGCTTCTTTGGAAAAGTCAAAGTACATATATTCATATGGTACTCAAAATTTATAATATGGAACAATCCATGAGTGGGTTGTTTAAAATATTGTATGGTTTCAATCTATCAATGAATATTTGTCCACAAAAATAAAAGGGATATTTAATGAATGAGTATAATCCCTTATTCTTCTTTATTATCATCAACCATATATGATATACTTTGTTCTTTTTCTGATGTTTCATTTTCATTAATTTTGTTATGTAGAACTCATTATTATCTTAGAGAGATAAATTTAGAATATGTAAAACAATCTTAATTTATATTACAAGTAAAAATGAAATGTTATTTGTACATGGAGGATATAAGAAACTAGTATTCAGGTGATATAGTCATGTTTGTTTTAACATAGTTCATGATATTCCAAAATCGCAGTCATACAATGTCATTTTCCTAGATAGTGGTATGGTTAGCTATAAATGATTAAAGAAAACTAGATTTGTTGATTCTACCATTGAATATGAGTATATAGTAACTTATGATGCTTATAAAGTGGAATTATTGACACACAAATTTGTCTCATATATTAGTGTTGTTCCTAGAAATGTTGATCATATTATAGTTTGTTATGATAATACTATAATAGTAGTTCTTTCTAAGGGGACTATGTCACACCAAAGGCCAAACCATATATATTAGAATTTTTTTATTTTTATTTAATTTTAATTATAGTGATGACGTTATAGTTAGGAGAATATCCATAGAGCATAATTTTATAGACCACCTACCTATTTCATATATCAAATTATGTATGTTTCTATATCTCTGCTAGTAGATTAAGGATGATTAGCAATTGTACATTTGTAAGTGATAGTTTTGGTAGTGGGTTCCCTATAACTAATTCCATTGTTTATTTTTATTTCCATTATATGTATACATGTTTTTATCATACAATTGCAGTAGTTGTACATATGCATTTAATATTTATATTGAAATGTACATAGATTAAATTTTGAATATAAATGGTTATGGTAGAACCAGGGATATAATAAAAACCTATAGATACTTGGAATATAATTTTATACTCATATAATATAATATACATAAATAATATAGATAATAAATAGATGATTTATGAATATCATCTGGCTTGGGATCATGATCATTGATACTTCTACTCATGAAGTTCAAACAGGGTGATCTCGAGTAGTTGAAATCTTTACTACTACCCCACAAGTAGAACACCACATATTTTTGTAATCATTGGTAGTTCAAATATATAAACATGTGTAATGGTATCCTAACATTAAAATATCATCAATTTATACCATTTAATTTTGTAGTCTAATACAAGATTAAAACCATAGAATTTATTTCATTATGGGGAAGAATTATTTGTTTATTCCGTTGGTTGTATTCCATTGATCTAATGATCAATAATGAATTTTTCACCTTAAAAAAGGATGTGATATCTTAGGCCTAGTTGATCTGGATGGTATAACCTTCACTAAATCCATGGTCAGGTTAGTAGACGTTTTGTCCATATAGTAATGTCAGTGAATAATGAACTAATAATGGATTATGACATAATGTAATTGTATTTCTTTATGATATATCATAATAATTGAGGATAATATTACATGGATTGTTTTAATAGGATTTTTTCAATGCTATGACTATGACAAGTCTCTTTAGGGACACTGATGGGATTCTAGACTCTATGAGGGGTCCATGAGTACAATTAAATGTTATCCAAATAAGGGAATAGAGATTCACACATCTATGTTAGTAGTGATTTTGTGAATACTCTAATGAATAAGAGTTTTTTGACAGGGTGGGACCAACAATAGGGTATGGGGATGTCTGAGTTTAAAATATCTCCATAAAAGTAATAAATTCAAATTATTCAGGTTTTGAATAAATTGAATTAATTTTTTTTAATAATAAAACAATGAATATCAATTTCATATTCATTGTCCAATTACTATTTTTGGGATGAAAACGTAAAGTAACTCTATTTTTTCACTCAAATTTACCCTACAGGTATGTGGTTGTTGTAGTATAGGTAGGGGTCTAATTTATGGGACCAAAGAAGAAACCTAGAGATACTCTGATTTTGGAAGGGTTTGGATATGGAGTGGCCAACTATTTGTATTGATTTCATTTGAATAACTAGTGATTTAATTTAAAGAAAATAAATTTAAACATACAATTATATAGTCTAAAACACTTAATGGAGATGATTTGATCCTAAGTTGTTATTAGGGTTATATTGGAAGTATTTAATTTCTTATATCGTTTCATTTCACTAATTCAAGATGCATCCAAAAACTAATGTAATTCCTCAACATCATTCACCAATTTAATCCCTACAAAATTCCAAGTATAATCCCCAAATAAATTTTAGGATCAATTTAATGATCACTCTAAGGAATTGGATCGCACTAGAACTCGAAATGTGTTATTGTTAAAGTTGGCGAAGAGGAAGAAGAAAATAAATCATCAAATGGAAGTCTAAAAATAAGAAAATGATTATGAATTTAATAACATTAAATAACATCGAATAAACCCCATTCATCTCCCTAGGATCAACCCATAAGGTGTTATCCCTCTATTTATTCTATTCAATAAATGGAAGTGGGAAGTCGACTTTAAGATGTGAGGTAGAAGAAGAAAAATAAAACAATGATATGATCACTCCACCATTGTGTGGATAAATTCACAAGTGTTGGTGTGAATATAATCACACCTTGGGGTAAAGGTATCAATGTGATATTAAGAATAATAGAATAAGAGAAGAAGAAGAACATTTATTGAAAACTAAGTTGATTCGAACAACTTACTTGAGAAGGAAGAACATTACAAATACAATTTGGCATAATAACATTACAATGAAAACAAAGCTCCAAGATCTTCAAGTCATCCACCACTACAGCCTTAAATAGGCATTTTGGTTACCTTTGCCCGACACCCCATCAGCCCATGTTCATTTATTGAATTGTGTTGGGGAAAGGTGGGTGGACAATTAATGGAGATGTGACTTTTCCCCACATCCCCCGAAATGGAATCTAGCATTCATCCACTGGAAATACGCGTCGAAAGGACCTTCTAGAATGGAGAATTGGAGTGGGAAATAAAAATCATAAATGAATCCATATTTGTCTCCTAATAGAATTTAAAATATCATCCCAAAATACATTTTTATTCAGATATATGATTTAAATAGTGGGATTTTTTCGGGGCCGCAGAATCTGGCCCAGAATTGCATCTTCAACCTAGGCCACCTAGAACTCCATTAAAACATTTGAATTTGCTTGGGTCACTATTTAATGCAATATTTCACATGAGGTTTTCTAGCTCTGGTTAAATTTTGAGACTCTTTGGGCTTGAATCAAGGCGGCTACAGTTCATTTATTGGGCTGGTGTCCACATCGCTTCGCCTAGAATGTGGATGGTTCAAATCCCACTTTGGTGGACTTCCAAATTGAATCTATGAGTGCTCCAAAAGAATGGATTGTTGTTTATATCTTGGTAGACCTTAAAATAGGATATGAAAATAAAATCAAGATCATTTGGTGTTTTATGATATGTTCAAGAATGTACCATGTAATAGGGCATTTTAAGAAATAATTGTAATCATGATGTGTAATGATGTTCAAAGTGTAAAATGCACTAAAATGGTATTTATGAATAAAAAATCACTTGAAAACTATATATATTAATAATGAATATTAGCCTCTTACAGTGGCTAATAACACCCCAAAACTTTAGTTTTTCTAGTCCCGAGAAAAATATATCTCAAAAATATGAAATTTGAATTACCTTTTCCAAAAACATTTAATACACATTTCTCACCCAAAAATATCATACCAAACAATTTCGAAACCCATAAAAATTATTTATAACAAGCTATGTCCATAGGCATATCCCAAACCCAGTACCATTCCTTTGTTCAAATTCAGTGCCATATTTCATTCAAATTAAATTATGCATGATGAAGTGTTGTGCGTCACAATAGACAAGAGGGTTCATTTTCATTCGAGGGAGAAAATATGGAAGCAGTATGAAAAATAAAATATTAATATTAAGATGAGTACTCATTTTTTATTTATTTATTTTTTGTTTTTTTTTGTTTTTTTTTTGTTTTTTTTCATAGTAATTGAAATTGAACTCAATCGAGTCAACCCATTTAGCAAGACTTTACCGATGACTCCCAGTCTTAATGACCTTAGGGAACCAAGTTAATCTCACATACTTGGGCATCATCTCGAGTTAACTCAATAAAAAAAATCAAATTACCACAAATAGAGATAAAATTCCTAACTCCGTGCCAGACAACTATGGAGTCACGATCCCCAAGTGCTGAAATCCACACATTAGGTCAATTCGTTGCTCTATGTGCAATTGATTTTTTTGAATACTCATGTTAAAATTAAAATGATCACCAACCATATGCCATTTATTATGGGACCCCAAGAACTCAAACTAAAAACCCTCAATTTAGAGGATGGGCATTGATTTTTTTTAAATAAATGGATGAAGAAATAAACGGTGAAAATTCACATTGGACAACCGCACTTTCTAAAATCTATGCACATGAACTTAAACTTGCATTAAAATCAGAATCAAGGCATTAAAAATTATTTGAAATCCAATTTCAGAGTTTTCAATGTGTGTTATCATGTTCAAGGTTAATGAAATTTTTCCTTCCACATTTTTTTGCACACAACATTAATATTGTTATTTCATCTCTCCCCAACATAGAATAACATTGTCCCCATTGTTTAAAGAAAAGGAAAGTTAGAAAGGAGGCAGCCTAGAAGATCAATGAAGACATTGAAAATGATAATTATGGAGTGAAGTCACCCGCTGGTTGATGTTGAAAATGCATTCCCCAGTCTCCATTTAGTTTTGGTTCAAGACCCAGCGACTTGGACAGTTGTGATGAGCTTTTCCTCATGACCTAAAACATGTATTATAATTTTTTTTGTTGTTTAATAATTTTTTTTTATTTTTTTTAACCTATAAAAAAATAAAAATAATATAAAATAAACTGATGATACATTTTATTCTTTTAAATTTTTGGGTAAGGTATTACTCAGGGATCAAACCGCGTGACACAGATAAATACGGTGCTCCCCTTTCATACCCATACATACTCATAAAAGAAGAACAGGTCAACAATCTAAATTATATTTTAACCTACAAAAACTTAAATAAAATAAACTGATGATACATTGCCTTCTTTTAAATTTTTGGGTAAGGTATTACTTAGGGATCACACCACGTGACACGGATGAATATTGTTCTCCCCTTTCATACCCATCCATACTCATAAAATAAAAACAGGTCAATAGTATGAAGTACTAATTAAATAAAATAAAACATGAAAACCACGAGTTTCCTCCCATTCAGCGCTTTTGTTTAACGTTTCTACCTCAACATGGACCCCCAAACATACCAAATACCAACTTTATAAATTTTAATGACCTCATCTTTCTCCACTTCAACATGATTGATATTGTTTATCCCTTGTGGTTGGTATGATGATTTTGAATTTGACTCATGAACCATAATATTTTCTGAAATGAATTAGAAAATCCAAGGAATATCAGAAATGGTTTATCTTTTTTCTTCTGTAGTATTTCTAAAAAAATCAATGTTCAACCCACCTTATTGGGTTTCATGAGATGAATGAATGAAAACTCTAAGCTTTTCTTTACAAAAAATGATGTGATACTCTAGTGGGGAAGTAAGGAAAATGATTTTGAGTTTGTGTTGATTGATGTTTCTTAACGTAGATTGGCAATTTGAATCAAAATCAATTTATTCTTAAAAAATTTTAGAATGAATAGGTTCATTATAAAAATATGATTCATCCCAAAAATAATCCATTTGAATTATAGAAGAGGGTATGAGCTCAATGTTTTGGATTTCTTCCAATGTTTAAGTGATGAGTGGTCCTAAAAAATCACTAATGGAGCCATGTTTAGGAAACTCAATCCATGATGTCAAGTTATTATCTTTTGAATTATAAAAATAAATTTCCTCTGGATTAAAACACACTTCATATTGACTTTCAACATTACCTGGACAATTAAATTCATTATCTAACTCTGAATTCTTAAATTCTAAAGTTGGTTCTTCACATGTTGTAATGTTTTGTAGTTATAACCTCATAGATGAATCCTCAGAATTCATTATCTCCATTTGATTACACAATTATTCACGAAATGATTTAGGAACAGATAACATGGGATGTTTAACATTATGGACTTCACTAATATTGGACTCTTCAATATTCCTTGATAGGGAAGGAAATTCTTCATTTAAACATTCATTATCCCATTGATTGTACGTCTCATCAGGTGCGGGGTAATCATTCAAGGGTTGATCAAAGTAATTACCTTATTTTTTATTCACAAAATTGATTTTCAATTTTATTCCTACATGGTTCTATGTTAGGGTATTGCTGAAGATGATTCATTGGTTTAGGGAGAGATTTGGATTTCAGATTTTTAGGACACATAAAACAGAAATGGGAAGAGAGAAGAGAAATGGAGGTGAAAATGAGAATTTGGGGTGAGAATAGAAATTGAGTATCTAAGGTGACTTAGAAAGAATGCTAATATGATGATAATATAGATGTTAAAGGATAAATATAATATCCACACTGACACCAATATATCAATGAACAATGTTCTCATAGGATTTTTATGATCATGTGGACAATCTAATAGGATATTACATTGTTCATTTCAACTATGGTCTCTAGGGATTAGTTGTATTCACTCATATCAACAAATTTATCCAGTAATATTTCTATTTTTTCATTCAAAAATCATTCATGTCAGATCCTCGGTTTTATTAACAAGATTATTATTTCCAGAGAAAATACAGTTACATTGAACTAATGATATATATTATATTTTCCTATTTTATAAACTTTTTATGTGGAACTTATTACAAACAATATATACCTCAACCAAAAAAATATTTCTAATAATTTCATTACTCAACATTAAGTCTCTTCACATAAAATATAAAAACGATTTTATAATATATTAATCATATGATCAAACTTAATCTTATATAACCATGATGGTATGCATAACTCTTAAGTTAACCTCGCATTAAAAAGTCATAATCCTCTATGTTATTTACACCATACTCTAATACCAAATATAACATCCCTAAACATTCACTCTCTTATCTCGTACAAAAATACATAATTATTATTTTTCTAGATTGGATAAAGTATAAAATGATTTATCCGTAACAAATATTCAATATAATATTGAAATATTGGATAAATTATATAAACATGGATCTGTTTCAAAGAATTATGAATAACTCTTTCATAAAAATAATCATGTCTTTATGTGATCATTTTTTTCACTATACTATGGTTGTCTCATTACACAGTATGTATTCATTATATCCCACATAAATCCGTTATATAAAAATTTTACTAATATATTTATTTATATACTAGAGTAATTAATTTTAATAATGGTGTTCTTTAATGCTAAGTAAGTGTAGTTATATGAATTAATAACTAAATGTATTTTTTTACCAGAATATAAAAATTATTTTAACATTAAATATTTAAGGTACGTTAAAATTATTTAAGAGGATTAATACCCATAAATACCATAATATTTAAATGTGTTATTTGGAATGAAAAATTCACCCTATGAATGAGTAATATACATAAAAATCATGAGAAATGTTTAAAAATATTCAAGAAAAGATGATATTATAACTCATTGAAAGCATTGAAAAACTATTTAGATATCTTAGAAAATAAAATAATCATCATGGAATTACCTAAAAATATAATTAAAAAATCTCACTAGAGTAACCAATAACTAGTAAAGTCTATCATTTTTTGGATAAAATTAAAATGAATTTCCTTTATCATCGCTTTGTAGTAACATAAATCAATAGTCTATTAAGAGTATCTTCCATCCAGTTAACTAGGTCACATTACCCAATTCATTAGAGGGATATAACGGACTCACACATCACATGTCATAAATGTTTTCTTGAGTATTTGGGATTATATACCAATATTTAATTCATTAATATTGTCCGAATAAAATATCATTAAAAAAAATACATGAATTATTACATTTCATAAAAAATCAGTGTATCTTGATTTACCCAAGATAAATAAATGGATATCATAAAAATATCAATCATAAAATATATAAATCCATTACAATAATTCATGTGAATTATATATGTAGTTCATATCCCCATTGAATCAATGGAATCATTAACATTTATTGAAATAAATAAAATTACATTTAAATTTACATTGAAAATATTTCATGGAAAATAGTGGGAAATATCATTTGCTTTTAGCACATTTAAAAAATAAGAAGAAATTAGGAGAATTATTTCCATTGAACGTAACCATGGGAACATTTAATGTAATAATAATATAAAACAATAGTGATGATTGGTGAAATATCCATTCACATTTGATACGTAAAAATAAACCATTCCATTCATAATTTCATAAAATGTAAAAAAAATTGATAAATTTTATATGATTACTTTTTATAATATTGTAAATAAAGACAATGGTGGTAAAATTTAAAAGTTTAAAATATTTAAAGTATATTAATGGTCTTTTATAAAACATTTCATAAGATTATATACATGGAAGAAACATTTTATTCAACAAAGTAGAAATAAGTTCGGATTTTCATAAATTATATGTTATCAAAAAACACAATACCCCGGAGAAAAAAATGAAAAAAAAATCGTATAAAGAAAAAAATAAATTTAGAAGAATGTATTTGGGTTTCATAAAATAAATATCATACTATTTCCCTAAAAGTAGAAAATAACATAAATGAACTCAATAATAAATGATATTGTAGCTGAAAACCTTTATCTCATTGGTAACCTTAGAGTAAAATATTATTTAAAGAAAAAATATGATATGGATCTATAAATAACATTAATTATTTCAATTTATATATCAAAAGTTATTATCATGTAATTAATGAAAGAATTAATTGATATCATTGGGCATGATATTAAAGTTGTTTCAAGAAATTTAGATTTATGTAATAAAAACCTATGAAATATTTATAATTTTTTTATTGTTATTTAATAAATTTAGTGATTTTGTGAAAATATGTAAATTCCTATAAAATATTTGGAGTGAAAAAAAATACTTTAATTAACACAAAATTATTGAACAAAAAATTCAATGAATAAGTGTTATAACACAATAAAAGTATATTGTGTTATGAAATCCCTTTCCTCGATTCCAGATTTTCAATATATTTCCATTAACTCTATTATAAAAACATTAAGTTAATTATTTATTATTTTGAGATATATTTATTTTTTTATGACCATATATTAAAACATTTTAATTCACTTATATCATAGCCATTTTAATTTACTAAATTGTTTAACACCACTATGAGTGTTATGAGGATGTTCAATTCATTAATTCTAAAAAGCATTGATGTGTTGGTCGTGGTCAAAGAGGTTGTTAATAATTCACCTAAATAATTATAATAATTAAATAAAAAAATTTGTATAAAAATAATTTATATATTTATCTATGAAATTAAATTAAAAAAAAAGAATACATCATCTCACAGGGCGGTATTCCCCACTTACACATGATCAATATTTTAACTTTTTTTGGAAAATAAGGAAATAAAATAATATTTAATATTTGTATATCCAATATAATGTTGTAAAAATAGAACGCCGTCATTAAATCAATCCCCATGATAAATAATGAAAGACATATTTTGAAAAATGTGAATCAACAATATGTGGAGATTTTATTCGAAACGTACACACATGTGATGATTATGTTTTTCACTAATGGAATAGTATCATGAATGAATTTATATTTAACCTAAAAAATCAAATGTTTATAATTAAGATAATATATATACATTTGTGCATGTGCATAAATATATCATAATAACCATCTTATAATGGTGGTGATGAAAAATGGAACAAATTTATTTGTAGAGGTTGTAATCTACTTGTACGCACATGCAATGATTTCATTTCCCATAGAATTTAATATGAGGATGCAAAGTTTTGTAACATTTAATTAATGACAATAAGATATATATAAGATATTAAAGTTATTGTATCATAATTCTAGGGATATTTATTTTGATTTTATAGGTACAAATAAAAAAGAAACAACTTCATCAATAGTTATAACTTTTTATTTGGAAAACCACCATCCGATTGATCTTAAGGTCTTTAGAAAAATTATTTATGGTAACATTAATGGTTGGGAAAATTGTTAATTAATGTTTATAATGTTATTTGATATTATTTTCTGAGAAAAAATGATGTTTATTTGTTATAGAAACGGTTTAAAAGAGTCCATTTTTATCAAAATTATTTAATGGCATTTTCATAAATTGTTAGTTTTTATGGTATAACATTGTTATTAAAAAAATTAATTAGATTAATAATTTTCAAAATATTCTATTTTAGGACATATTTAACCCCATTATTAGATCAATACCGTTTTATTACTTTTAAAAACATTAATAAATTTCTTCATAGAATTCACTTAAATACATTTTCATTAATATCATCTTATCTTGACATTATAAAATATCTTTACCAACAAAAATATAAAATAAAATCACAAGAATATCCATTTTAAATAAAAAATATTATAAATTATATTAACGTATAAAATATTATTTATATTTCCATTTAAATAAGTTTAAAATCATATAGGAAGATATATTTTTTTATTAAAAATTGCGCCATTGCGGTGTAAATATTTTGAAAATTACACTAATTTTAACAATTAAAAATAATTTATTAACATAATAATAATAATAATTAATTGTACTTTATCATTTCTAACTATATTCATAAAATATATATATATTCTAACATATATGTCATGAAAACATATTTAATTTGTTAATTTGACTTTTCCCACCTTGTAGATGCTTTGCACGGGAATTTGGATATGTTTTGTAATGACCCACACTCTAGTAAATGAGTGTTTGACAGTAATTTGTTAAAATATCATAAGATATAGGTGAACCCATCCTAAAGAACCAAAAAATCCAGTGGTGTTTAATTCCTAGATACACACATGATATCAATTTTACATAGGGAATAAAAACAAAACATAATACATAATGAATGTCTTCCATTATTGAAACTCAGACAATGATTTTTTTTGTATCCCAGAAAAAAGAAATAAAATGTGGGTGTGATAAAATGCTAAGTGTGTGTTATACGTATTGGAAGATACCAGGTATCGATAAGGAATAATAAATATGAAAAGGTAAATAACTTATCAAAAATTATATTTAATCAGTAACATGATTTTTATAATTGGATAAAGATTAAAAAATATAGAAAGGTAACTAACAGAAAACACATCCCAAAAAATCAATAAACATATAATTAAATGCACCCAATGATGATATCATTATTAAATTATCATGTATAATAAAAAATAAGTTAATTATCAAGGAAGGAAATTATTAATTATTTGACTTCATGATCTCTCGAATAATTATACCTCTATTATCACTACCCTTCACATGACAGTTTAGAACTATAGGTAAAAACCCATCTGATTCGGAAAACTAAATAATATTTTTTCACTAATTTATGTGTCATAGGGATATCCATTACCTATCCCTACCCATAATATTATGTCTAAATAAATTATCAAAAATCAAATAATCGATTTAATTCATGAACCAATATTCCTTATCCTCAAATACTCATATTGAGTTATGTATATGGATTTAGCAATATTTACCTAGTTATTAAATGAACATTCAAAGTAATAACCGTATGTAAAAATGTTAAATAGTTCATGGGATAATAAGATACATAATAAAATAATATTAATATTTAATATAAATTTTATGTACCCAAAAAAATGATAATAATAATGTGATTTTTTCAAGATAAAAAAAAAACTCACAAAAAGAATATGAGATTGTATAAAATTTTTAGCTCATTAGTTAATTTTAATTGTAACCCCTTAAAGAAAAAAATTAAAAATAATCATTAATATAAATTATTTAATTTTCACTCATGTTAAATATATAAAACATGAATTTTATAACCCAAATAAATGTGAATATGAGGATATGAAAAGATATGTCTCAAAGAAATAGAATTTGGGAAGAAATCCCTTACCTTACACCTTCCATTAATAAAAAATGATTTAAAAACCATTATAATGGTTTTAATAAAATTATTAATTTAATATAAACCAATAATAATAGTTATAATGTCATATATTATCTTATTATAATATTTACCCACTATTTATCAATAATATTACTGTATTTTTAATGTTTTTATTGTAAATTTCCCTACTTCCTCATGCATCTTTTATCAAGAATGTTCTAATTCTTGTGCATTGGATATAAATAAATCATATATTGAATGATAAAAGTGTCATTAATATAATATTTACTAAATATATACATTTTAAAAACCATTATAAAAATTTGGGCAATGAAAATTAATCAAATTTCTTCTTGGAGGTATCAGGTCATACAAAAGTACGACTGGTGATATCATTCCCAAAATGAGTTAAAGATTATGGAATTGAATGTTATATGAATTTTTTAGAATTTATATAATCTCATATATATCACATATATTAATTAAATTTATTCATATTACATTTTATTTAAATCATCATTGTAAAAACGAATCACATTTTTTCGCATGATGGTAGTCCTCCATACAGAGAGAAGACATTTTAATATTTTAAACCAAACGGAATGTAAAAAGGTATATATTATATAAAAATTAAACATGAATAATTATTTCATAAATATTATATGTATATATATAAGTATTAAAATATTCATTATATATAACTATGGTATTTTTTGATGGAAAATGAGTTACATCAGTTCACAATGTGGTAAGCCATTGTACAAACAATTGATAATTTCATTTCCCACTTGATGTAAGAGATGATGGATATATATTATTAACTTAATAAGATAAAATATATTTTATATGTTATATATAGGTGTTATTATTATAAAATTTCCTAATAATATTTGAAGTATTTGAAAGAAGAAATAAAATAAAGACAACCATTTAAAAACATTACCACTTCATTGGATAACCTCTTTATGTTTACACCAAAATCCATACTACGATGGAGTTATGATAAAATGGTCTCTAAAATGTTATAATTGAAGTAATTAAATGATTTTCAAGGCTTTCATGAACCGAAAGTCTTTGGTAGTGTGAATAAGCGAGGTGAGGGTGGCCTTTTTTAGTTGTGGAGAGGGCACACATGGATTTTTTTAAGAATCAATTGCAACTTTTCTTTATGTGGGAAAATCCTCCAAAATTGGTCATTATCAACCCTAATATATTATTAGGTTGACATATATCCATAAAATGGGTTTTTGACAAGTAATTAGTCCTTTTTAACAAATGTCATTTCTGTTTAACCTCCCCCCCAGTAAAGCATTTTCCCCCTAAGCCGATGTTATTAATTTTTTACTAAAATTATTGTTTATAATGGTCAATCATTAGCTTGACCTTATTAGATAATATATATTTTTTTACTCAAAATATTCAATAAATTTTAACTAATTTAATTTAAGGAATTTTTATAATATAAATTGAAATTATACCCGCAAATGCGATAAAAAACCCGGTTCCATTAAGAAATTTCTCATATGTATATAAGGCTTTAATATCAAAATTAAATATTAAAATGACTAAAATATATTAAAATGTATTTATTTTTATATAATTTAACCATATATAGTTTAAATTAATTAAAATAAAATTCATCTTTGTAATTAATGTAAATTCAATGCAGTTTATAATTAAATTTGTATTTTCCACCATTTGTCAAAAAATGAAAAAATTCAGGAAAATCCCAAAAAAATCACATTGAGATAATTTAGATAATTCTTATATAAAAAATTAATTTTATTTTAAATAAAATTTCATAAGTAGTAAAAAATAACATTAAATTATTTGATTAATGTTTGAATAAACTAACTTTTAAAAAGTATATTTCTTCATAAAGCATTTCTTTTTATATAAAATTAATCTTATATTATATATAATAAATAGATAACCATTATATTTATTTTATGAATATCTAAGAGACATAATTTTTTAAAATATTATTAAACCTTTTCATACCCACCAACATAATGTATATGATATAATCGATTCATTTAAATAATATTCAAATAGATTATTGAATTTATTTTAAACTTTTTATAGAATTCATCATAATATATAAAACAGATTGAGTTTATTTAGAGGAAAATAAATTTTAGATTCTCAATTTACTGAATTATTCCGTTTTATACTAATTCAACCCCTATAATTTCATGGATATTACCTTCTTAACATATGTGAGTAGTTCTTGTTCATAACATTCTATGGTTCTTACTTTTAATCCTCCCTTTTGTAATTTCTCCATTGTAACTTTACTAGAACATTCATCAGATTCATCAGTAATTTTTTTCTTCAATCAAAAATTAGTATTGTTTCTTAATTTTATGATAGATCAAGTTCCAATTATATTTCAATAGTAGTTACCACATGAATATTTCAGGAATTTACTTCATTAACAATGATATATTTAACACATCTACCACATTATAGAGACATAGAGGCATTGAAAAATGGTAATCCATAACTCCAATACATTCATGAACTTTTAATTGCCTGATGTACCTAGTTATTAGTTTCCCTTTCTTATCAAAACATATAACATCCATACATTGAGATAATATCAATAAAACAAGATCACTCACTTTGAATTCAAAATCCATCCTCCAATTATAATTATAAATAATTTTCTTACTTTTAACTCTATTGATATGGGAAGACATATTATTTACCATTAATATATTCTCTTCAACATGCTTTGGGCCTATATGTTTCCATTCACTATCTTTATCCAAACAATTTATAGTAAGAGATATTTTCCGATATTGTGCTTCATATAGAATAATATTAATAATTGAAGGGAAACTATTTTTATTTGAAATCTATATGAAATTTAAATATTCATCCCTCATACGATGAAATTCAAGTGATCAATACTTCAACATTTGTACCATTGGTTGAACAATAATTTCAGAAACTCCTTCAGATTGAGGACTATTTGGAGTTCTCAAATTAATCTCAATACTAAGATAATTCTGTAAAACATATTTTTTTACAATGTAATATGGGATCAAAACAAGACAATATCCAAAAAGGTGCACCACAAAGTCTTATAAAATCATTAACAAACTTACTTTTTGGGGAAGAAAGAGGTAAATATTTTCTTATAAAGATTAAATGTATTTATTTTTTTAGAGGATCAATAATAATACATAATTAATAACTCTTTCTATTTTTATTTGGTAGTCCTATAAAAACATTCATAGAAATTTCCACCCATTTCAATATAGGAATTGTCAGAGGTTGAATGACTCCTCCTAAATTGTTTCTTTGAACCTTGACCTTTTAAAAAAGTATAAATCTAGCTGCATAGTTTGGAATTTCCTACTTCTTTTTATCCCACCAAAATTTTTCCCTCAAATACATATATATCTCAGTGTTACCATAGTGTATAGTTAAATTTGTTCTATAAACATTAATAAAATTACATTTTTAGATTAGGTATATATGGAACACATAATAAATTGACATATTTAAAATCATTGTCTTCAAGAATGATGTCTTTTATGTTCCCATTACTCAAAGAATTAAATTTATTCTGAATTTGATAATCATCAACTTTAAAATTTTTAATATTTTAGGATAAATACAGGGTTTCAATCATTTGAAAAAGGACTGATGTCTCTCATTACTGAAAAATTTTTGTATCCATATTTGTTAAATCTATGAATATAGTATTTCTCTCAATCATCATTTGGGTTGTAACTTCATTATATTTCCTAATAAATGAATCCACTATATTATTTTCCTTCCATTGGTGGTAACATATCATTCAGTTATAATCCCTATGTACTCTATCCATTTCATTTGACACATATTTATCTATTTTTGTTTAAAAATATATTTTATGTTTTCATGATTTTTTTATATATCACATCATTCACTATAGAGATAATTTTTTTGTATCATCAATTAAAATATTAGATCTACCAACCCAATAAAATGGGTTGGATTGTTCAATAAAGTGAGTTTAATTATGTTGATTCATATTCAAATAATTTTTATAATTTTTCTTATGACTCATCCATACTGATTCTATGATGCATACCTATATATCAAAAACCCTATATTTCTTGATGGTAGATTAAAAATGAGATCGCTGGAAAACCACCTCTTATTTTTTTAAAAACATTCTCCACAATCCATTGTGTAAATAAACATTACTCCATTATGTGTAATATTGATTAACTGGTTATCCCATCATGAAATTTTTTGAATAAATCTCTATTAGTAACATGCCAAATGAAAATAACTACAAACCTCAGTTATGTTAATAAATGTTTTCCATTTTGAAAATAATATTGTTTTCATAGTATCAATTGAGATTCCATCCTTGGAGATAATGTGGCCATGAATAGGTACATGAATCTAGAAATCACACATACTAAATTTTCTAAAAACAATTTCCTTCAAAGACTCTTATGAATTATCCATATGTGATTCTCATGATCCCCATAAATTTAATAATACCCCATGATATCATTAATCAATACCATAAAAATCAGCATGATATTCCATGAATACCATGTTAATTAGATCCCTAGAAATAGTGGGATTATTAGCCAACTTATAAGTAATTACTTTAATCTCATAATTTAAATACCTTATTCATAAATGTTTCATCATATTATCTTCCTTATATTCACAAAATTTATGATACTGAAAATGCTCAATCATTGAAAAATATAATGGTCCAAGAAGTTGATTGAATAAATCATTTATTCATAGATGTGGATACTAGTTATTTAATATAAAATAAGTTATTTCCCTTTAACAATTGAAAATCTCAAGGATCCATATTTATTATTAATAATGTCAAAAGGGGGTCCCCATGGTGAAATAATATGGACAATAAATCTCATATCACTCAAATACTCTAGTTATTTATTTAACTCCATTAATTCCACAACAGCTATTGTATAGTTTTCATTTAAATTGGTCTTGAATCATGTATTAAATAACCGAAAAAATGAACATCATGATCTAGGGGATGTCTAGGAAATGTATTAGGAAATTCATCAATGTATTCCAGTATAATATGTGTATCCTCAATTTGAATATTATATCCTCCATACCACAATTGTGCCTCCTCTTCTACTATAATAATATCATTGAGTAGAGCTACTGGGGGTGGATTGATAAATATATTATCTCTAAGTAAAAGGAATTCAACATCTTCATCCTGAATTGAAACTTCCTTCTTATTGTAATTAATTTTTCCATCATATTTTGAAATCCAATCCATACCATGTATTATATCGAATTCAACCATATGTATGATAATAAAGTCAATAAATAAATTATTTTTATGTGTCATAATTGTTTCATCCTCACACATCCTTGTTGTAGTAAGATTTGAACTATGAGTTTTGGATTACCACTGCCTTCTTAATGTGCTAGGGAAATATCTAATTATCAATGAGAACATCAAAAATATAAATGAGTTTGAGGATCCAGAATAAAATAAATCATTATCCAAATTTGATAACCGTATTAAAGTACATTCCACAACATCTAATAGTACTTATAATATGGCTATAGTGATCGCATACTCATAAATTTCCTCCCTTAGACTCTTCTATAACAGATTCCATTGATGCTTTGGACATTCATTTGAGTAGTTTTAAATATCCCTATTATTTAAAAACTGAATAAAATTCTCCATTTATTCCCTCAGATTTATTTTTCCTAATGAACCGTATCTCTATAATTATAAAAAACAGTATTTCACATAATTTATTTTCGATGATGATTATTTCCACAATTTTTACAAGATTTAAATTTAATCATTCTATTCTTATTCTTGGATCCATTCACGTTTTATTAGTTCTCAATTAACATACAATTTTCTTGATTTACATTGAATATTAATGATTTATAAAAATAATTCCCTATTTTTATGGTGTAGGAATCATGTTAATCATATTAAGAAACTTGTTGAGTGATAGGATCCTTTCAGAGAGTTGGCTTAATCAATTTTAAATAAATTGTTGATCTTTCAGTATGGGTCTCATAATAAATCTACAGTATGCATGGATATTCTTTCAAAGTAATCCTCATACATAACAATAATTTCTTTTTTCTCTTTCTTTATGTTGAAGAACATTCTATTCATTTTAGTTTGTTTTTCATGAGGGAAATATTTTTCAAAAAATCTCTCCTAAAAATATTTCAATTCCTTGATTTCTGTATTCACACCCTCTCTATTATTTTTAATCAATGCCCACCATTTTTAATTGTTTACATTTAAAAAATACACAATTAGTGTAATCCTATCAATTTCATCACATCCCAAGGAAATTAATATCTTCTCAATAGACTTAATCAATTTTTTGGATATATTTTTATTAATTTCCCCACCAACTGAAGGGGGATTAACTCCAATAATGTGATCCAATATATGATAATAACACTATGGAACAGTTGTTTTATCCATTCATAAAAGGTTATTTTTCATAACCATATTAAGATTACCAAATATATCTATAATATGATCTGTTCTAATACCAGCTATATTCGCTTGCTTATTAGGGAAATCTTTATATTGGTCATGATTACTAATACGCTTTATCCTTTCTTGATTCATTTCAAAAACGATAAATATATAGTATTTTATCATAAACTTATGAATCTTAAATCATAACATTTAAATCTAAATATTGTGTAACACATAACTAAAAAAGTTATGCATTGTTAATTACAATATCATAATCCAGGTTTATTTTGGGATATCATTATTTTAAAATCCATGAAATTACTCATAAATAAAATATGAATTATCCTAATAATATTTCTCGGAACTATAAAACCAGGTGTGCAATAAAGCCTTTATTCAAGCACTATGTGATCATCGATTCAAGCCCAATACACCCCTTTATGAGTAATTACCCAAAGGTACAACTAGACGAGAACCACGTCCACTATTAGTATCAAGTCATATATGTATTTATAGTAAAAACCATATAATATATAAAATAAAACATTAGTATGGTATTGCATACTTACCATAAATTTCTTTTATTGGGTTATGTTATGTAATTTTTTTCCATTAATCTAGTTCCCTTGGATTGTACTAAACATTCTAATATACCAAATGAAATAACCCAAAATTTAGTAACCTGAAGCTGGTGTCTACCTTATTACATTAGAATAAAATTAATTTGATTTTATCATGAAAAAAAATTATATTTTAGAAGTATTGAAGAACCAGATACAAAAATGACACCCATTTTATATAAAGAATAATAAAACCATAACTTATAAAAAATGTGTATGATATGCATCCATGAAATTCATTCAATGATTTCTTCTTCGTATCTTGGAGAAAAGAATCAAAATAAAGGTGAGATGAAATTTTCAGTAAGGGTTACATGTCATGGAATCAATCCTGAACAAATAATTAAAATTGAGTAATTAAAGGTAAATAAATAAGAAAATATTCCATTTATTCAGAAACATTACTATCATAACTGTAAAAGACATAATCAATATGGAAATGTAAATAAATGGAAAAAATCCACATAATAAATAAGTTGAAAATAAAATCCACATAGAGATAATATAATATTGGGGACTAATGGATTATAATAGTATCTATATTATAAACAATTTCAATACTTAATAATTGTATTGCATGAGATCAGGCATTATGATACCTCTAGTATCATGAACCTTCACAATACAGTTTAGTACTACCAGTCAAAAGTGATCTTATTTGGCCAACTAATTAGTCACATGAGACATGTAGATGCATCTAGGGGATATAAATAACTGAGCCGCACCCAAAAATAATTGTACATATAATTTCACATATATGAAATAACCCATTTAATTCATGAATAAATATTCCTTATTATTTAATATTTATATTTACTAAAAGGTACCGATTAATCAATATTCCCCCAGTTTGTCAGGTAAAATTAAATGTAAGCATCATATATTAAAACTGAATAAATTATTTTAAATAATCATATCCATAAAAATATATTATAGAAATTTTTTATTAATATAGTTTCCAATGAAAAATGATCATAAATTATACTGTTTCAGGAGAAGGTAAACAATCAAAAAATATTACAAGATTTTATAATAATTTTTTGGCATCTTTTGTAACATTAAATTATAATCCCATGAATAATTAAAATAAAATTATACAATAACCATCATTAATAAGTATTTCTTCATTTTTAATACATCCAAAAATTATTATATACACCACCAAAAATTTAGTAGGTTTATATTAAAAAATATTTCCCAATGAAATGGTAATTGAGATGAAATGCCTTATGTCATGATTTCCTTTAGTTTAACATGATTTGACATCATGTATAATGGTTTTATGAATTTTATTAATTTTTTTGGAACCATAATATTATTTTTAATATCATATATGAACCTATTATAACATTTTACCACTGGTTTGTTATTAATATTTCCTTATTTTCATAGTTTCAGGTGTTAATTTTATTATTTTCACATTCATGTTTTCTTTTGAAAGCATTGGTTATTTCGCAAAGGATATAAGAACTTATTATAAATATTTATGATAATTTTAAAACTAACATATTTAAAATAACACCACAAGATCTTAAAAAAGTTTAAATGAATGAAACATTGTTTTAAGTGGATAGTTATAAACTATCTGTCAAAATAAATTTGGTCACTTTTATGATTTGAATTTAATAAAAAAAACTCATCTGATGTTTATATTATTATTATTTTTAGTGTCTGATAAAACCAATGTAAATTTTTGGAGAATAGTAACATACACCTTTGAATAGTAATATGACCCTTGTTAATATTAATTTATATTATTATTTTATTTTATTATTGTTATTAGATAATGGGATCTTGAATAATTTTTCATGGGGATGAAAAATCAGTTATAGTTTTAAAATTGTTATTTATGGACTAAAATATCAATTAATTTATAAATTAAATTAATCATATATATAATATTATTTTCAAAAAATGAGTTCATTTTTTAATTTTATTGGTCGAAAAATGGTTAGGGAGAATTTTTTTGGGATTTTTCTAAAATATTAGAATTTTTGTTCATAGTGGAATTTGATAATTACAAAATATGATAAATAACTAGATACATGCATCATGCGTTACTCATGGATAATTTAAATGGTTGTTGGTTCAAAATAACTTGCATTTATTACCATTTTGGGTCACATGAATCATGAATATTCATATTAATTTGCAAAACTGTTAAACAAATGATTAAAATAATTGAAAACCCCTCCACACATCTAGTATAAATACCCCCTCACCCCTCTTCCTCTCACCCCACTCAATCCTAAAGCCTTACCAATTTTCATAGAAATACTTTTCCCTTGTATATTCCATAAGTCCAAGACATACAGGTCTCATAAAAATTCCCATGCTGAAGGACTTAAGGAGGATCCCATGGAGAATAGATCAAGAGGAAAAAATCATCTTTTATTTTCTTTTGATCTCTTTTCAATTTATATCTTTTTGTATATTGTTATATCCTCCCCTTATAAAAGAGAAATTAACACAATATAATCTTATATATTATATATGTTATCTTGTTTATGTAAAAATTATTCATTTTACTTCTTCTCCACCCACTCTTATTCTAAAAATATGAACACCATCCGCGGTGTTCTGATTTACCAAAATTGTGTACGATGTGTTTTCAATATCATATACATCCATTTAAACTAGTTATTAAACCATTTTAATGGTTGAAATATATTTTAATCTGTATGATAAATCCATTTTCACCTTCTTTATTTAATATATATACATAATATTATGTTATATAATTATAATAGTTCGTGATTATCAAAGAACTGACAAATTGATCTAAAAGGATATCACTAAAGATTTATGTAATGAATAATCCTCATACCAGATAACCAAAATAATATATCGAATAATTTAATATTCTGGAAACATATTAATTCCATTTCATTACACTTATGTAATTTCATTACCATACTAAAAGAAAATCAAATACAAACTGACCATGGAAATCATGTGATGAACTCACCCGAAATAATGGAAGGAAAAATATAATAATAATTAACAGGTGAAATGATTACATTATGTGATCATATAAGGTTCAATAGACATGAATATATTTCTATAATATAATAATATCACTCTTATATCAATTATAAAAGAGTTTTAATCACATTTTAAGTAAGAAAACCCAAGGAAATGGAATTTGTATCCAAATTTCAATTCAATGGGTTAACCCTCTACATTATTCATTATGTGCTATTAATATTATTTTTTAAATTATTTTGTTTTTATATTATGTTTTATTTTGATTATTTCAATTCTATAAACTTATTCTATTCATTATATGAATTTATCAAATCAATTATACAATATTTTTAAGGGACATTTTTTAAAAAATATTCTTTTAAAATTTTATTTTACGAAATTCAAAATATATTTTTTTATACAACATTCATGTTATAGGATTATGTTTAGGGTCTTGGGAATTTTTTTATTAAATCTTGTGACATATATCTCCATCCAATTTATTATTTATTTTCATGTTTCAGGTCAGTTTTATGGTTACTCCATGTGTAACAGTGATGGTTACACAATAAGGTAGTCGTGAGGGTTATATTGCAAGGTAGCAGTGAGGGTCAAAATTGTATGGTAGTCAAGATAGTTATATGGTTTTGTAAGTAATTCCCCAAAATAACATTATGGTTTTAATTATGTTATTTATGGTTTTGGGGAATCTCATGGAAATATCTTGTTTCACAAAGTAAGTATATAAGGGTGAAAAATATGTCTTTTTGAAAATGAATACATAGGTTCTCAAGTATTCAGGGACTAGTATTTTTTCACTATTTTTATATACATTAGTTATGTTTATAAACTTTTCCAATGTTTTAAAATGATTTTCACATGTTATAAAGATTTTTAAGGAAATGAAGGATGTTAAGTTATATGTTATAATGATTTGTCAAGGAAAACATGTTTTATTTGAAAGTTTTATATTTTAGAAGAAACTGAAACTATTTTTATGGTATATACTATGAATAAATGTGTAACATTATGATTGTACTATATCCCAAGTTTATAAAACACTAAACTTGAAAATATCATAAATGTTAAAGGTAGTCAGTTCTTGACTAAAATTCATGATTATGTAATGTAATAAGGTTGTGTCTTTAAAATTGGTATCACAGATGGTTTAGATAACATTAGAGGTAAGTATGATGTTAAAATAATTCCATAAATGATTTTTAATCTATTTTTAATTTGAAAAGTTTTTCCTTTTAATGATTGCAATGTTTTTTTTTACTATGATAGGTTTTTCAAAATTGTTTTCCTCAATAGAAACCGAGAGGTTGAAGTGGAAAGGCACCAACAAAATGATATCCTTTTGAATATGAATCCTCGAATGGTAGAGATTCGAATAGAGCAGTTTGTGATAGTAATGGATCAGCTGAAAAAGGAAATAAATGTTAGTGTAACCCATTCAAGAGAACAACTAGAACTATCACAACAGAATATGATGATAGTGGGACATTTTATAAGAAAACATCATCCTACTTTCAGTGTATATTCTGACCGTGTAGTGGATGAAGGGAGGATTAAATATATTGAAAAGATATTCAATGTTGTGGTATGTTCATATAATAAAATGTTAAATATTTACATTTATTGTTTTGAATGTGAATATGATCAGTGTTGGTCAATGGTCAAGAATATATATGATAGAGAGGAGATTGAAGCCTTAGAGTGGGGAAATTTAAAACTATTTTAGTTGAACAATATTTTACAATTGTAGTTCTATATAGGATGGAGAATATATTCATTCAATTTTAGAAAAATTTGGAAGATTACATGGTACATTTTGAAGCTAACTGCACCCGACTGGTGGGGTATACTCCAAATCTTATTCTGGATCTTCATAGAAAAATCATCTTTTTTAACATAGGATTGAAGCCATTTTATCAAAGGGAATAGGCTGGCCATGAAGTCAAAAGTTATGAGAAACATGTTCGATGTGATTAAGGGGTAGAAATGGAAGATTATAATGATCAAAATCACATTTACAACAATGGAAATTGGAAGTCCAGATGGAATGTGATGGGTAAAAACCAATCAAAGAAATTTTCTGGTAAGAATGTTCAGTTTCCAATTTGTGAAAAATATACTAAATAGAACCCTAGGGAATGCCTTACCGAACCTAGGAAGTGTTTTATATGTGGTAATTATGGACCTATGGATTGATATTTTAATGATAAAATCATTTGAATAAAACTGATAATAAAATTGATATGTGTTTTAAATGTGGTGAGATTGGTCAATATAAAAATTACTTCCTAAAGAGAGATCCGACAGATAAAAATAAGATAGACTATACACTGAAAGGTGCAGTGGGATTTTTTTACTACATGAGCACACATCACGCCATACAAATAATTTGTATTAGGTTCCTTGTTTTTTTATTCAGATTTTTCAAATGTTTTGTTTGATTCGGTGTCTTAATATTCATATATTTCTGAGAGAGTTTCTAATAAATTTGCAATATCACTTCAAAAAAATGAAAACATATAATATTTCTAAAACACAATATAGAACAATTATAAAAAACTGGAATTATAAGAATCTATATATTGTGGTATGTGGAAATACTTTACTAGCAAAACATGTTTTTTTACCTTATTGTAGTTTGATGTCATTATGGGAATGCATTAGATTTTAACTTATCATTTTACTATTGATTATTGAGCTAAAGAAGTCATTTTCTAGAAAACTATTATGTTTTTTTAAAACAATGAATCCATACAATTTATAACATATAATAATGTTGAGAAACTTTTGAATAATGTAAATAAAACATACGTTTATAATATTGAGGAAAATGAACGGAAATGTTCAGATTAATTATGTGCACGGGGTAAATTAATATCATGATGTTTTCCCAGATGAGCTTCTCGGTGTCATACCTGATTAAGAAGTTTAATTGAAAATTGACTTAGTTCCAGGTTCTAATCCAATTTTAGAACCCCCTATCAAATGGATCAAATATAATTTACTGTATTGAAGAATCTGTTGCAGGAGTTACTTGGTAAAGCCTTCATTATTATAATCACATCACTATGGGGTGCCCCAATTTTTCTCATTATAAAGAAAGATAGTTCCATGAGACTTTGCATTGATTATAGTTCCTTGAATAACATCACTATTAAAAACAAGTATCATTTCCCTCATATTGATGAATTTTTTGATTATATCTAGGGAGAAAAATATTCTTGGATGGTTGAACTATGGTCGGGGTACCATCAGTTGAATGCAATGGAAGCAAAATCCCAATACTACATTCTATATTAGATATGTGCTTTATGAATTTTCCGTTATGTCATTTGGGTTAACTAATGAACATTATATATTCATGGATCATATGAATATAATTTTTCAAGATTTCATGGATAAGTTTGTAGTTGTGTTTATTTAGGAAATTATGTTATTTTCTAAAAGTAATGTGGAGCATAGAAAACATCTAAGGGATGTTTTGGAAACTATAGAGAAAAAGAAACTATAGGGAAAGTTCAAAAACTCTACATTTTGGATGCAATGGATTTTATTTCATAGAAACATTGTAAATAATGATAGAATAAAAGTTGATCCTACCAAAACAAATGTGGATGATGAATGGAAAATACAAAAAAATGTTATATAAATTCAATGTTTTTTTGGATTAGAATGTAATTTATGATGGATTGATAAAAACATTGGATGATTATCTGACCTGATAACTATGTTAACATGAAAAAGGGGATATATTTATATTGATAGAAAATTTTTATGTTTGTTTTCAGGAACATAATATTAGATTGGAGAATACTCTAGTTTGGGATCTTCCTTTTATAAATGGTGATTTTTTTCATATCTAGTGACGCTTCATTGAAGGGGCATTGTTTTATTCTGATACAAAATGATCAGATAGTTCTTTATGCTATAAGACAACTAAATCCTTATTAGTTAAATTATCCCACACATGATTTAGAATTTTCAGTTGTGGTTTTCTCTTTGAATATTTGGAGGCATCATTTATGAAGAGCCAAATGTCAAATATATATTGACCATAAAAGTATGAAGAATATATTCACTCAGAATATTTCTTGAACTATTAAAGGATTATTATTGAATGACCAAATACCATCATAGAAAATAATACAATGTGGAGGATTCCTTATGTCAAAAAATTCATCCATCATTAACCATGTTATATTTGGAACATGATCCCTTGATTAATGGTTTGGTGAATTTTGGAATAAAATTAGATAGTACAGGCAATACCACTTTTTTGTTTTAGGTTTTAGTGAGTAATCATTATCAAATAGAATTACGCAAGTGCCGAAAGAAGATTGTGGGATACATAAAAATATATAATTAGATAAAATTGGTATGTTTCTATCGTTTATCTTTAATAAAAAATTTATAATATGATTTAGGATAATATTGTTTGTGCCTTTTGATTATATACTAAAGAATGAATTGTTGTTCAAAGATTATAGTTCTCCATTTTTAGTTCATCCCGAATGAAAAATGATTTAAAAATACCTTTAATTGAATTATTGGTGGGATGAAATGAAAATAGATATTGCATAATTTACTATGAAATGTCTGAGATGTCAAAATGTCAAATCATTGTGGTAGTTACCAATTAGGATGCATCAGACATTAGTAGGGCCATAGTAGAAATGGGAAAATATATCCATGGACTACATTTTGGGACTACCCAAGACATCTCATGTTAACAATGCAATTTGGGTTATTGTTGAACGACTGGCTAAATATTTACATTTCCTTCCAATTTGAAATACAATGTATTTGGATATGATATCTTGACAGTACCTCCAATATATTTTTAGGTTACAACGAGTCCCTTTTTACATTGTATCTGACTGGGATACCAGGTTCAATTATAATTTTTGGAAGGGCCTTAAGAATTTGTTGGGAACAGAATTAAATTTAAGTACAGTTTTCATCAACAATTATAGGTAAAATTGAACAAACTATTAAGGATTTGAAGGATATAGTTATAGATTTTTCAATGTACTACATGGGAAGTTGGGACTAAAATCATTCCTTATTTTATTTTTCTTATAATAATAGTATTCATTCCATGATACATATGGAACCTTTTGAGGCATTGTATGTGATGCGGTGTCAAAATTAAGCTTTTTCAGTTGAATTATGGGAAATAAATATGATGGGGCCAAAATCAATAGAGGATGTGGCTGTGAAAGGGAAGATGATCCAGCAACACATGAGGAAAGCTCATAGTGGGATGAAAAGTTATGTAGAAAATATGGGGAATGACTTTTCTTTTGAGGTATTTGATCATATTTTTATTAGAATATCACCATAGAAAAGTGTAATGTGTTTTGGAAATAAAGGAAAGCTATGTCCATGGTCCATTGGACCTTATGAAGTCCTAGAGAAATACGGGCCAATATCATACTGAGGATCTTTGCCTCTGATTTTATCTCATGTACAAAATGTTTTTTATCTTTTTATGTTGAGAAAATTTGTGTCAGATTCATCTCAGGTCTTGATACAAGATGCATTTTAGCTAAAAGAGAATCATTCTTATGAATAGAAACCTATGCTGATGTTAGATAATTGAGATTATGTACTTTAGAATTATGTAATCTACTAGGTAATGGTTTTGTGTAGAAACCACATTGATGAATAAGCAACATTGGAATCTGAAAATTCTATGAGGGATAGGTACCAACACATGTTTAATAAGTAAATAATAAAATTGTGAGCAATCAATTCCCAGAAGATGGAGAGATGGTAACACCCCATGGTTTTAAAAATATATTTAATTTCATGAAATATTGTTCTTAAGTGGATAGTTATAAACTAGGCATCAATCATAAGTTTTTTCTTTTAGGATTTTAATTTAAAAAATGGTCATCTGTTGTTCTGATCTGTATGTTATTTGCAGTCTGATAGAACCAACTTGATATTTTGGTTAATAGTATCGTTCCATTTAAAATAGTAATATTAATAGTAATATAACCCTTATTAATAGTAAAATATTAATAATATTATGTTTTTATGGTTATAAGATAATGAGATCTTGATTAATTGTTCAACGTGATATAAAATCGGTTATAGTTTTAAAATTTTCTATTTTTGAATAAAATATGATTTTAATTAAAAATTAAATTTATCATATTTAGAAAATTAATTTTCAAAAATGGTGATTATTTTTTAATGATAAATTTTGAAAAAAAAATTGTCTGATTTTTTGGTATTTTTCTGAAATATTTGAATTTTGGTGAATAGTTAAAATTGATACTTACAAAATATGATAAATAAATGATTTTATGCATCCTGTTTTTGTTATGGATGATGTAAATGGTCAATATTTTGAAATCACATGCACTTTTTACTATCTTGGGTCACATAAATCAAGACTATTCATAGTCATTAGAAAATATACTAAACTAAAGATAAAAATAATGAAAAACCCATCAACTTCTCCGCTATAAAAACCATTGTCACCCCCTCTTCCTCTAACACCACTCAAGCATTGATCCTTGACTAATTTCAACCATGTAATCTTCATAAGGAAATTTTATACATCCAAGACCCTCATATCTCACAAAAAATCCAAAACCAAAGTTCTTAATGAGGATCTCAAAGTGAAGAGATCAATAGGTAAAAATATTTTTTTTTTATTTTCATGTGATTTCTTTTCAATTCTTTTATTTTCTTATAATATGTTATGCTCCCCTTATCCAAGAGGAATTAATGCAATAATTTAATATATATTCTATATATTATTGTTTTAATTGTTAAATTCATCAATTTACTTTTTCTCCACCTCCTCTTATTCTAAAAATATGAACTCCATCCGTGATGTGCTGATTTACCAACATTGTAGATGATGTGATTTCAATTACCCTTACCTCATTCATAAAAATTTATAAAACAATTTTAAATTTCTGAAAATGTTGTAAATTTTATGATATTTTAACTTTCATTATTTTTAATTAACTAACATATATAATATTAAGTTTTATAATGAAACTAGTTCATGATTATCAAATAACCACCAAATGATCAAAATATATACCACTAAAAAAATTTCTAATGAATAATCCTCATACCATATACCCAAAATTATTTATAGAATAATTTATTATTATATAAACATATGAATTTCATTTAATTATACTTCTGAAATTTCATTTCCATACGAGCTGAAAATCACTTACAAATTGGCCCAAAAAATCATATAAAGAACACATGAGAAAGAATTGAAAGAAAAACATACTAATAATTAAACTGTGAAATGATATTATGAAATAATTAGATAAGATGTTATAAACATTAATATTTTTCTATAAGATATTAATAACTTTTTTAACCTTTATATTGTAGTATTAGACATGTCTTAAGTAAGACGAACCTAAGGTAAAGGAATTTGTAACCCAATTTCCATTCTTTGGTTTAACCTTCTACATTATTCATTATGTGCTATTAAGATTATTTATGTGAATTTTTTTATTATATGTCTTATTAAGTGTGTTTATATTTTATAAACATATTATATACATTTTATTAATTTATCACAAAAATAATATGATATTTTTAAGTGACTTTAATTTTAAAATCATCATTTAATATTTTATTTTAGGAAATTCAAAAGAAATATTTTTTGAGAAATTATTAAGGTTTTATGATTATGTTCTAGTTATTGGTAATTTTATATGAAGAAGGGTGGGACCTATATCTCTCTCCAATTAATTCGGTATGTGTATGTTGGAGGTCGGTGATATGGTTACTCAACCTGTAATTTTGATGGTTACACAATAATGTAGTTGTGAGGGTTAGATTGGAAGGTACCCATGAGGGTTTAAAATTATATGGTATCCAAGTGGGTTACAAGATTATATGTGTATTTCCCTGAGATACATTCATGGTTCTATTTATGTTTTTTATGTTATGAAGAAATTTCATAGATATATCACGTTTCTTAATGTAAGTATATATGTGTGACAACTATGAATTTTTAAAAATGATTTCATAATTTAAAAGTATTCATGGACAAATGTTTTATTTCCATAACTTTATACCCCTTTCGGAGCTTTTCTTTCTCATCCCATGTTTTAAAATAATTTTCCAAGTTTATAAGTATGTGTAAGATATAGAAGTAATCCATGTTAAATTTTATTATTATTTTTCAAATAATGGATATTTTATTTTAACATTATTACATTTTGGAAGAAATGGATACTATTTTTATGGAATTCATTCCATATAAATATGGAATGTTATGTACGTATTATGTCCCAGTTCTCTAAAACTATAAACATGGAAAGATCAAAAATTTTAAAGGAAGATATTTGTTGGCTAAAATTCAATATTATGTAATGTAATAAGAACAAGATCATATGTTTATATAGTATATACATTTCATTTACCATTCTTAACAGATGTTCACAGAAAATGAATTGCATCACTTCAGGGAGATAGTAGGTCATACACACACATGAGCGATGATCTAATTCTCTTAACAGGTGAAAGGGTAAGGAATTATACGATTTCTTATTTTAATATAATTTATATCATGTCATATATTTCATATATAATGATTAAATCTATAGTTATTACCTCACATGCAAATCATAAATGATAAACTAATCACATGACTTCTTGTGGCGGTAATCCTCTCTTCACATGATTAACATTATCATATTCTAAGCGAGATGAAATGTAATAATTTATATGTGATAATATAATTATTTAAGCAAAATTATACCAAAAATATTATATATATATATATATACACATATTATTTTCATAATTGTATTCTACCATGAGAGTTGTTGAGGGAAAACGAGTTATATCAATTCACTAGACGGTAGTTCAGTCTATATAGGATCAACAATCTTCATTTCCCATTTGATGGAAAGGGTAATTAATATAGTTTATTACATTAATATAATAAATTATCATTATATTTTATATAGTATTGTTATTATACTAGAATTTTTTGATAATATATTATGGTTTTTGTAGAATAAATAAAATAAAAAATTGATTAAAACTATTACCTCTTCTTTAGAAGTCATCATTTGGATTCTACCAAATCATTAATGGGGTGTATTTCAGATAAAAAGTGGTCTAAGATGTTGATATGGTATTATATATTTACTTTTTGATTTTATTTTTCAGACCAAATGTATTTCAATATGGGAATAGGGGAGAAGATGGGTGACCTTTTATAAGTGGGGAAGTGGACACACATGGAATGATTTTTAGACTAATCAATTACTCCAACATTATTATCATACCGAAAGCCTCAAAATGGGTAATTGTAATTAAATTGAGGATATATGGCCATAATATATCGTTAATGAAGTTTTATAATTGTTGGTATGTCATTTTAAACAATACCTTTTTAGTTTGGCCCCTCGATAAATCTGTTTTTACATAACTAAATTAATTAAATTTTTTCTTCTTATACTATTCATAATTTTATAACATTAAATTTAAAAAATTTGTTAATATGAATTATAATTACTCCAAATATCTTTACCATATATTAAATTTATATTCATGTAATTGGAAATATTCAATTTCAAATTATACATTCATACATGACGAAAATGTGGGTTTCTAAAGAAAACATTCTCAAAAGTATATATGGGTTTACCATAAACATTATATTTTAAATTTAATAAAATTTAATAAAATGTATTTATATTTATAAAATTGATCTAATTTTATAGTAAAAAATTAAAATAATTTATATGTTTTAAAATTATTTAAACAAAAAGGTAGTTTTAAAAAAATCAGAATTTTTCACTATTCATCAAAAAAAAGAGTCATGTCAAAAAAAATACAAATTAAACCTCAGAAAAAATATAATTATTATTTAAAAAATAATTATCATTTTATCAAATTAATTTTTTAAATTTATTATTAATTATTTTAAAATTATGTGTCCAAATCAAGACTAAGATTTATGTTAGAAAAATAAGGGGTTTTCTTAATACATTTAATTTTTCTTCATATTATTAATTTTTTGGTTTAAAAACAATTGATATACATTTTATTTATTTTATGCATGTGTAAAATATTTAATTTTAATATCATATTTATTTAATATTCATACCCACCAATTTAACAGCTAGGTTATAATGCTCATTTTTAAATAATATATGAATTAAGTATTAGATTTCATTTACACTGAATGTTTCATGCATCACATGTTATTAAATAGATTGTATTTTCATAAAATGAAATAATTTTTAATGTATCAATGTGTTACATTCTCCCCTCATACAAAAATAAATACTTAAAATTTTATGGGTATTACCTTCTACAAATATTTTGGTTGTTCATCTAAAAACATCCTCTGGACCCCATGGTGCTTCCTATATTTTATAATTCCTCCAAAGTATGTTTACTAGTCCCATCATCCAATTACCCATTAATTTATCTATATTATCAAGAATATGGATGTTTTATTAAAATTATGATAGATCATCTTTAAATTATAATTCATCATAGGTGATCACATGTTGTGGGTCTGGCATGTACATCCTCAGTAATGACATATTTAAGATATCATGTAATTTTTCTAGACATTGTAGAACTTCCAAATATTAAGTAACTACTCCATTAATTTCAAGTATTATAAAAGATATGATGTACCTAGATATCACATTCAATTTCTTATGAATCCTTTTACAACCATCCATCGAGAAAGTATTAACCAAATATAATCTCCGTCATCGAATTCCATATCCTTACATTGATTGCCATCATAACCCTTTTTTGTACATTTAGAATCATTAATATGAGACAAAATAGTCATTACCTTTGTTACTATATCCTCAATATGTTTTGGTCGTATAAGTCTCCTTTCACCAACTTCATCCCAACAATTGAAAGTATGAAATATCATTCCATATAATGTATTATATGGACCTATTTGAATATTTGAATGGAAAATATTCTTAATGGAATTCTCTACCAACGAAAAATATTGAATCCACACCGCATGAAATTCATGTGAGAATGACCTCAACATGCCTTAAATTGATTGTATAGCCCTTTTTTTACTTTCCATCATCTGGAGGATGGTAGGATGTGCTCAAATTAATCTCAATATCAAGAGCATTCTTAAGACCCATCCAAAATTTCATGGTATAATGAAGATCATTATTTGACTAAATCAGAAGTGGGGCACTATGAATCATAAAAGATCATTAATATAGAGATGTGTCTAGTAATATAGTGATAACAAATTTATTATAGAGTGAAACTATTGATATTTTATTATCCAAAAACTAGTAATCCATTTGGTATCTATCTTTATTGGAGACATTGATAGACCTATGATAAATTCCATATTAATGTCATCCCATTTCCTTATAGGAATTGGAAGATTTTGCATGAATTCCCATGGATATTGTCTCCTGGACTTGACCTATTCAAAAAATACGTATCAATATATTTATTCTAGAATTTTATTATCCATGAAACACCACATAAAATATTTCCTCAATTCCCTATACAAGTTTGTTTTACCAGGGTATATAGAGAAATTCGATCTATGTGCATCATCCAACAAATCCCATTATAGATCTAGTGTAGATGGAACATATAACTAGATTTTAAATTTTAGAACTCCATATTCACAAACAATAGTTTCTAATTCCCCATCATTCACAAAATTAATTTTATTCTTAATGATCTCACCATCAAACTAATAACATGTTATATTTTCTAATAAATATTGTTTTTCAATCATCTGATAATGCCTTTTTGTCTCCCCATATTTAAAAATTCCCATTTCCTTCATTACTAGATCCATGAACATGGGGTCTCTCTTATCCCACATTTTTTTTAGAACTCTATGGTATTTCATACTCAATACATCTTTAACATTATTTTATTTCCATGGGTGGTAGTGTATTGAGAAATCATAGTCCTATAGTACCTATGGCAATTTAATTTGTCTCATATTGGGGTATTTCTCTAAAAATTTATATTTTATGATATTATTGTTAGTATATATCTCACATAATTCACGATAGAGATAATGTTTACTTATCATCAATGAAAATAATAAAGTTTCCATCTCAAGATCATTGGTTGTATAGTTATGTTCACGTGTCTTCAATTTCCTTAATTCATGTTCTATAACCATATCATTCCCCATTAAGACAAAATGATGTCCCTTCATCTATGTGTCAATATAAATCACAAATTAATATTTTAAATATAGTAGATTAAAAATCAGAGCTTTGGAAAATATCCTATTTTGTTCATCAAATAATTCATTAAATTTCATCCACAAAATGAAATGGACCCCTTTAAGTGTATGTTTGGTCAAAAGTTTAGCCAGTCTAAAAAATATTTAATCAATTGAAGATTGTAACCTGAAAGACAAATGAAACTTTGTACCTCAGTTGTATTCATGGGTTTATTCAATTCATTTACTACCCATGACTTTATATTATCAAATTATATTCCATCCTTAGGGGAAATATGTATAGAAAAAGAAACTTACTCATGTATGAAATCTTACATACTAAATTTTTATATTGTTCCATACTTATAAGAGCCTCTTGAATGATCCAAAAGTTATTTTCATTTTCATCATAAATTTTATAAAACAAAAATATATCATCAATTAATACCACAATAGAAATATTAATACATTGCATAAATACATTGTTCATTAGATCCAAAAATAATAGTCACATTGACCAATCAAAATTGAATTGATGTGATATTGTTATGTTCATACCTCATTCATAAATCTATTGTAATAATTTTTTCCTTATTTAACAGACATTAATGGTAACAATAATTAATTTTAATCTTTGAAAAATATTTCTCCCTATGATATTGATTAAATAATACATCAATGTGAAGTAGAGGATACTTCTTATTTATCAGAATAGATTTTATTTCCCTATAATCAATGTATAACCTCATTGATCCATCTTTCTTCTTAACAGAGAGGATATGGGATCTCCATAGAGAAAAATTTTGTAGAATAAATCCCTTATTACACATCTCATCATGATGTTTCTTGAACTCCATTAATTCTATATTATTCATTCTATTGGTAGTCATTGACATTGGTACTACATCCTGGATTAAATCAATTGAAAACTCTACATCAAACTCTATTGGATGTGAAAATAATTCCTTGGGAAATACATCAATTGATTATTATGCACTAGTTATATCCTCAATTTCAAAATTATCTTCACTATACCATGTTTGTGCCTTCTATTATTACACATTAATTCTAATTTATTAGCGCTAATTGGGGTGGATCTAGAGATATTAGTGATAATAATGTCTGTAGTAAAAAAATAAGAAATTTTACATCTTATTTTCAAATTGTAATGTCCTTCTTCTTAAGATTAATATTACCCATATTTTGAATTCCAGTTCTTATGAATGATTATATCAATTCTATCCATAATAGAGAAATTAAGGTCTAATAATAAATCATGGTTGTGTTTCATAATTGGGTATACCTTATACAACCTTTTTAGCGAGACATGCAATATGATTTTAGATAGCCAACTCCCCTCTTTATGAGCTAGGGAGATATCAAATTTTTATGTATAACATTGATGAAATAAAATTTTGAGAGTATACAGAATCAAATATATCATTTTATAAATTTCTATATATGACTAATGTAAATGAAAAAACATATTTGGTAACATCAAACTCAAATATAGTGAACTCTTAATCATGGGCATCATTTATTGGCCTCTTCTAGGATAGATACCCTGGAATTGGGGTGGATTCATCTGTATTGTGACTGAACTCCATACAATTTAAAAACTGAATAACAATATTTTTTGTATTCCCTTTTTATTTTATAGCATAATGAACATTATCTTTATGACTATACAAACTCTAAGGACCTTCAAGTATTTCCTAAGATGATTCTTTTAACATTTTCTAGAATATAAAATTTATTTATCCTCTTTTTCTTCTTTAGGAAATTCAAATTTTCTTGGTTCTTAGTTGACCTCTTATTTTCATTTTTTACATTGAACATATATAATTTAAAAAACTCATTATATATTATGATGGTTCATAAAACACAATGATTATATAAGGAATATATTATACACACCACATCCCTTCAAATACTTGTTTTACGCCCTTAAAATAAATTTTTGATCATGTATTCTATTTTGTATATGAAATATGAATCATAGCTACCTTACATTGTAAATGTTTCTTCATAAACAAAAACTCTTTCTATATAATGTTTATTTAAGATAAGGATCTTTTACCACATTTTAGTTCATTATTCCTGAAGAAAATATTTTTTGAATAATTTCTCTTTGAAATCATTACATTCCATGTTTTATATTTCTTATTCCTCGATCGTATTGAGTCTCAATGACCACCAATGATCAACATAGATTTTGAGACAATACACTACAAGTGTATGATTTTTCTTGTCGTCACATACTATGGCAGAAAATATGTTACTAGAATACATAGTTCATTTCTCATCTACCATTTTATTATTAGTTCGACCAAATTACGAGGTATTTTATTAAATGAAATGAACCAACATAGGATAATCACAATATGAAACCAGAGGCTACTATGTCATGGAAATATTATTTATCATAACCTCACTAAGATTACATAATATATCCATGATCTTTTCAATTAAATGCCATTTATATTTGAGTACTCAGCATTAAAATATCTACATTTTATATGATTATTTATTCCCTTCTTCATTCCAGATACAATTTATAAATAATTTAATTTACTGGATTATGTTATAAAATTACTAATTTTAAATTATGAAGTTTATTTCTAATTGTTATATAAAACTTATCATAATTTGAAATTTTATGCATTATCAATATTAGAGTCATAAACTATTCTCTAGTGATATATTAACTTTAAAATCCCTCATAATGGTTTGTATTGAAAATCTGAATTATTTTCAACACGACCCTTAATAGTGTCAAAATAGATTCCTAGTAAGGACAAATTTCATACAACAGGTGATGATCAGTTCAATCCCATTGTTCTATGTTTGAATTTGTTACACCTTGATATAACTCTACTAAAACCGGGTCCAGTTTTTGTATCTAGGTTGGGATATATTGCTAGAAAATACCATATAAAATCTGAATTACAAAAACATTATAATGTTATTATATATATATCCTCAAAGAATATAAATGGTTAATGATTCATAATCAATGTTTTTCTTTATCTATTTCCCAAGGTTGTACTAAATATCCTCTAATACCATTTCTACCGAACCCAAGGATAATTACTTGGGGTCAGTTTCTATATTATTACATTTTTGTATGATACAATAGATTACATCCCAAATGAGGGAATATTATTGTAGACATAAATAACCATATATATACATCATAACCATTTCACATTGGGAATAAAAATACGAAATAATAAATACCAAAATAAATCGATGTAGATCCTTGAAACACAATCAATGATTTCTTCTTCATATCATGTGAAAAAGAAATAAAAAAAGGATGATCTCAAATTCTATGTAAGGGTTTATTATAGTGTAATATATCATGAATAATTAATAAATAATAAATCTAGAAAGGTAAATAACATAACACGTATTGCTTTTAATCAATAACATTACTATCTTAATTGGATAAGGAATAATCAATATGGTAAGGTAAATTACTAAAAACACATTCCACATAATTAATAAAGTGAAACTAAAAGGCACCCTGATATATTATCATTGTGAGAATATCATGGATAGTAAAAAATTTAATTCTAAATTAATGAAATTATAATTTATTGGACTTTATGATATCATGAATCATATTATGACTACTTTCTATACCATTCACAATATAGTTTAAAACTATGGGTAGCCCCCATTAAGTTATCCAACTGATATGTCTCAGGAGACCTTTCAATCAATTGTTTGGTTGTCTATAACTGTAACCCACCAAAAATTTACTACCCTAATAATTCCTTATATATAGAATAATTTATTAAATTCATGGATAATTATTCCTTGTCACCAATTATAAGTAACAGGTAAAGGATATAGATTTATCATTATTTCCCAAGTTAATCAAATAATATTCAAATGAAACACCATATATAAATATTGTTTATGGATTAAGAAATAATAATATATATCAAAAAATAATATGGATATTTATGTTTTCTATATCTTTTAATGAAAAATTATTGCAATAATGTCATTATTTCAAAAGAATGTGATCAATGATAAAATAATGTGTGATTGTAGAAAAAGTTGTTTCCATCTTTAGTAGCTTTTAAATTTAAACCCTATAAAGAATAAACCAAAAATTAAACATTAGTAAACATTATTATATATTTATTCATGATAAAAACATCCAAGGGTTAGTATATACACCACTTATATGTGAATTGGTCTATATTAATAAATATATCTCAACGAAATGTGAATAGAGATGAAATCCATTACCTTGCTCTCTCCATTAGTTGAACATCCATTTAACCCTTTGGTAATATTTTTAATAATGTTATTAATCTATTCCAGAAACATTATAATGTTTTTAATATAATATATTATCCTATTATTACATTTTACCACCCCATTGTAAAAATTGTTTATTATTTCATTGTTTTGGGTGTTAATTTCTATGTTTAATATTTTGTTATTTGTCAGAAATAATCTTTTTATTTTTCATAGTTTAAAAATAAATAACCTCATTATTTATTTTAAAATTATTAATATTATATTTACCTATTAGATACATTATTATAACCATTCAAAAAAGTTTGGTATGGAAAATGAGTCACGTCACTTTGTGGAGAACGTGGGTATTATGAACGCATGAGCAACAATATCATTTCCTAAATGGGTGAATTGGTAAATAAATATATGATATATTAATTTGAAAAAATTTATATAATGTCATATATATCACATTTATTGATTAAATTTATCCTTATTACCTTCCACATAGAGCGTACGCCAAATATGAATCACAGTGCTTCGTGAGGTGGTAGTCCTCCTAACACACGACCAATGTTATCGTATATTCAACGAAATTGAATGTAAAAAGGTATATGTGATACTATAAATATATATTTATAATTATATTATATATATTATATGAATACAATAAATTCATCAGCATATTTGACAATCAGATATGTTGATAGAAGCTGACTTTCATCAGTTTACAAAGCGGTAGTTCTTCGTACACACAATTGACAATTTTGTTAATCATTTGATGGAAGAGGAGATTTATATTGGTTATGAAATTAACATATTAAATTCTTAGAATATATTATATAATGGTATTATTATACTATCATTATTGATTAATATTTTTAGGTATTGTAACAAGAAATAATATAAAAATCATCATTTAATAATGTTCCCTCTTTTATTGGATAACTCTATAACTTTTCACCAAATCCTTCATATGATAAAATTTTGATCAAAAAAGGAATCTATGATGGTTTTATGGGAGGAAAAAAAATTATCTGGGTAGGAATTGAATGAAAAAGATGGATTTTTATTAGTGATTAGGGAGGAGTTGTGGGGGCTTTAATATGTGGGGAGAGGACACACATTGAATTGTTTTTACACGAATCAATTAAATCCTTGTTTTTTCAATCCAAATATCTCCAAAATGATTCCTTATCAACACATATAGGCTATAATGTAAAATTATTTCTATAAATGAAGTGCTGTAAATGTTTTTATGTCATTTTGAGCCATATATTTTTATTTTAACACTAATGTAAATTGGTATTTTCCTAAACTGGGATAATTAGTTATTTAGTGCTTTTACTATTCTAATATATCAAAATTAAAGTTGGAATTAATATATAATATACAATGAATGAATCCAAATATGTAATCAAGTCTTCCAAATTCATTTAATAGAAATAGAATAATCCAATGTAAATTATACCTTTTGACGTGATGAAAAAATGATTTCTAGAGAAAAAATTCTCATAATTGTAGAATTTTTTAATATCATAATTCAAAATAAAATTAATTGAACTATCATAAATTGTACTTATTTCTACGTAATATATATAATTTCTTTGAAAAAAATAAAATGTGATTTAATTTTCTAAATAATTTTACTAAAAAAGTAGTTTTTAATAAAATCATTATTCTTACTATTCATAAAAGAAGAAAAATTTTAGAAAATTTTCAAAAATTCACCCTAAGATATTGTTTATATAAAATATCAAAAAATGATGATTATTAAATCAAATAAATTTTATTAAAACTTTATATAATTAAATTCTTTTTTTCTGTACAAATTTTTAAAATACCAACTTTTAGCGAAAAAAAAAATTTAGAACAGATTTCAATTTAAATGAAGTAATACTTATATTTTTTATAATCAATAGATTATCATTGAATTTATTTAAAACTAGTGTAAAAAATATAATTTTAATAATTTAGTTAGTTCTCTTCATATCTACCATCATAATTCATATATTATAATGTTTATATTTTAACTACATTTTAATAGAGTACGACGTGTCATTTAATCCAGGTATTGCATACATCACAAACTATCGAACAGATTGGATTTATTTAAAATTAAAAAAAAAGGTCTCAGGGTGTTACAGGTTTCTTGTTATACAACTCAAAATTTCATAAATTTTAGTCAATATCATCAGTTACACATCATATCAATTGATCATGTAAAGAAAACTCTTCTCACCTCTCCAATATTATCATTAAGACACTAAATTCTTTGTTTCTGGTGTTGCACAAGCACTACATTAGAAATGAAAATATTTTTTATTTTTATCATTTAGTGAATTGTAATTTTTTAAAATTATTTTATAAATTTATTTCTATTGAATTTTCATTAAATATTCATTCCAAAAGCATGAAATGTTTTATATATCAAATTTTTGTCTTAGTGAAATAAATAAGGATACCATAATTTTTGAAAATAAACATTTCTTACAATTAACCATAAATTTATAATCATTGAGAAAATATTCAAAACTAATTATAGGATATATTTCCCCTAAGAAAATGATAATTAAATTAATTTACTTAAATTAAATTCGTATAAGTATAAGAATTTAGGTTATTATAAACAAAAAAATCACAATTAAAATGACTTTCCCAAAAAATGAATTTTTATGTATATAAATGATTGTATACCAAATTTAAGAATAATGTTAATTTTAATAACATTATTTTGATTAGTTTTTATCAAATGGACTTAATTAAATTTAATAAAAAATAGAAAATTTTACATTGTAAATTATTCAAAATAAATGATAATTTTGTATAAACCTGTATTTTTTAATATTCACAGGATAATAAATCTTTTTAGAAAAACAAAAAAATTCACTTTACTAAATTTTTTATATGAAATATCTAAAACTGATATAATTTATATAAAATATAATTTATACAAATAGATGAATGTAACTCTAATATACTTCAATAAAATTTATTGAACCTAATTTTTTTTGAGGAAAACGTATTTTTGATGAATAAAATTAGTTTAGTAAATATTGGGACCTTATTTCCTGAGAATTTATAAGAAAAATTAAAGAGAATAAAATCTGTACACAAACACAAACACACACTCATATATATATATATATAAATAAACGGAGTTACTCCGATTGTTACCCTCAAATTCAACAGCTATGATATAATTGTAATATTTAAATTATAAAATTTCATAGTTGTTAAAGATCGATGTTGTGTTCTGTGTACACAATCTAATATAATGTTTATTTAAAATTTCATTACATTATAATAAGCTTTATAGAGAAATTTATTGATTATTCAATAGTTCAAATATTTATTATCTATTCATACTCTAGAATAATTGAAAAAAACCTCCCAATTTAAAAAGTTTTCTCATTTCCTTGATGAAACACTAAAAGAAAAATCACATAAGGATGTAAGGAAGTATAAGAGGACAAGAAAGGGATGATATACTACTAATATGAAAGCAAAACATTAAAATTTATAAAATAGTACATAAATAGAGAGAAATATACACCAATATAAAAAATACACCTTAAACATGAACACTCTCATATAGGAAATGAAATTGGATAAATCTAATTATTGTTGATAAAAATTTAATTTTTCTATAGAATTTGGATTAGAGAAACAAATCCCAAATATGAGGTCCTTAGGAATATGCATGGACGGTTGAATTTTCTAGATTCCTTAAATTAATATTCATTAAAATTTCAATACATAATCAAATGATGATGTGTATATAATAATTAATTTCCACTTGGATACCCATTTTCATCTCTAAAACCATGATAACTCATCTCAACACATCCTAATAATTATATTATTTCCAACAGTACCTCCAAACTCTAATATAAACCCCATGAAATATTTTAACGAAAAGAAAACCAAATATTTATCTTTTATTGAAAACCAATGCCTCGCACAAGTGATTACTAATGAAAGGAATGAAAATGTAATTATTTATTCTTCCCATTGAGAAAATGATATATATTAAAATAGTAATATATTATCAGCGGCTGAAACCATACTTATATATTATCATAACATTTTCATTGTGTATTTATTAAGGAATTATATATAAATTTCATCATATGTACCCAATAGCGACCATGTTCGACTAGTGACTAATTTATCTCATGTGTAATAGAGGGATAAAATGATGATATAAAGGTACCAATTATTATAGAACAATAAAGTAATATTATTTATTTTAATAGAGAATAATTTAAAATTATAATAAGTAATAATGTATTCAAATAGAATAATGAGTTTTTAGAAATTTACTAAATGAGATTCAAAAAAAATAGTTTCATATTTTTTAAATGGGAAGAATGTAAGAACTATAAATTTTGTATAATTTAATTTTTTAATATATTTCATATAAATAAATATATATTTTTAAAAAATATGTCAAAATTCTTTTTTTATAGAAATTATATAAGAAAAAAATGAAATTTAATAAGATTGAACATCATGAATTACTTGGTTAGGGAAATTTACCCAAAACTTATGAAGTGGGAAACCAATTTTCAGATTTCTAGAAATTATTTAAATAATTTTTTAGAAAATTGATCCAAAATTTTTCCAATTACCCAAGTAAAAATTTTATGATAACAATTATTGAGGTAATTAATAATTTAAGTAAAATAGTATTCTATAATAAATAAATTTCTATTATATTAATGTTCTATATAAAAAATATAATTTTCCATATCTACCCTAAATAAAAATTAATTTTCATGATCTACTTCATCCCCTTGTAAAAAAACATTTTTTTAACTCTACCTTTATTGTGAAACCTATAAGAAATTTCTATCTATATAGTTGGGTACAATGTGTTACTATATTATATTCCAAAAAAACATATAGCAGCCTCTAACCCCCACATCAAGAATATTTCTAGCAAGGGGAACATACCGCAATAATCCCACCCAACACAAAAAAAAATGTTGAAATGATAACATTATGGAACTTGATATCTTATTAACTATATTAATTATAGATTATAACGTACCACAATAATCTCCAAATTTGAAATTCATTTCATATATAGTATTTTTTGACCATTTTTTTAACACCCCGACCTAGTTACCTAGAGTCGGTGAATTATTACATAACATTGGCATCATCATTAAAGATCATGTCCCAAACGACTGATCAGTTTTGTAACCATGGAAGCACTAGATACATACATATGTTTTACATTACAATATGAAATGATTAGAAAATATTGTGTCTCCTTTGAACACACTCATATCCCTTATCCTATCCCTGCAGGTCAATCATAATATACTTTTTCGCATCCTGGGAAAAATAAAACAAAACAAAGGGGTGAGCTCAGATGCTCATTAAGGATAACAATATAGAAGAAGTTATCATAAATAAGAACAATCATATACGGCAATGTATAACAAGAAAACACAATCCTTTTAAACATAATATTTAGCATCATAAGGAAATGATAAATCAATAATTCATTTTACATATTCACATAGATATTTTACTAATAGAATAATCAAATGTAATATCAATAGATGATCTCATAATGATGGAATTCATAATGTCAGACCTCAACAACACATATTCAAGGCCTCATGCTATGAGTATAAATAAATGGTATTGTCAAGGCCTTATTCCAAGACACTAGTTTGTCTCATGTAACCTACCATTTCATTGAGGGTCTATAAGGGGCTCCACCCATCACTTAGTATGTCAAATGCATTCCTCATATGAAAAGGTTGGAATATAACCAAATCATTGGTATTAAACTAGCATATGAAATGTTAATAATTTAACCATAAACCATGAATGAAATAAAAATAGTACATCCACTGTGAATGATATAAAAAAATATAAATTCATTATGGATTATTGTATCAAAATAAATCAACTCCAATTAAACATAATATCCAATAATAGATGTTGAAACAGATTAAATCAATCCAAAAATTATTAGATAGAAATATATCATTCTACATTGAAATCATTTAGAAGTCACATTATAAAAAAAATCATTTAATCTAAAAAAATTCTTATAATCTTATAATGGAATCTTAGATGGAGTTTTAATGACATAAAATAGCTTCACCCACTATATTAGTTAAAATTTATTCTTTCCTTCATTTGACGAAAAGTCCATAAAGTACCTTGTCTGGAAAACGACATAAATATTAATTTCAGAAAAATTTATAAAAATTCAAAAAATGTTATAAATGAATATACCCCATGGTTTAGGAAATAGTAAAAAAAATTTGAAATATATTTTTAAGAAACACAAATGTGGATGAGAATGATTTCCCAATTGATACTTACGTATAAACCATCTCAGATAATAAAAAGATTGTAAAATCAACACATATATTGTAATTTACATTAGTGGGGGGGGGTTTAACCTCTAGTATAATGGTTAAATAATTTTTATTAAATTATAAAAGAACCACAAACGTTAATATGATATCATATATGATCTTATAATATTTCGTTGTTAATAATGTTTCAGTACTATCATTTTTTCAAGTGTAAACTAATTTGTTTTCCATTATATGTTTTTTACGTAAGTAATTTTTGTGGATAATATGTGCTTGATTCATATCCAGAATTATATTAAGTTCTTAAAAAAAATTAATCATCATATGTAAATTATTCTTGAATGGTAGCGATGGGTGATGAAATATCATTGCTTCGTGGAGATGTTAAATCGTGCGTACGCACAAGCAAAAATATAATTCTGTTGATGGTGATATCATATAGAGATGTATGGTATATTATATATTTTGAGTAACTAAAATTTAATATTTATTATTTACATCAATTATAATCCTTATTATACCTATCCAAAAAATTATGTGTTAAGTTATAAACTACACCAGGACATAGAAAAGGTATGTTGTATGCATGCACGTATGATGACATTTTCATTCATATGATGGATAAAATAATGAATACAGTTTTTCCATATTTATAATAACATCTCATTATGTAGATGTTACTGGAGTTATTATTTTAGTATGGAAACAAATATGAAGGAGGATTTGGAAGAAGAAAGGATCTTTGAAAGAGGTGATGAAATAATTACCTCTTCTTCATGTGCTTTCTTTTGATTGGAAAAAAAAGGCTCCTCAGGCTGGCTTTAGGATCAAGGAAAGGCCTCTAGGTTGAAGTGAGGGTAGTTTGGAAGATATTTTAGTAGGTTTTGGCCAAGCCAAATAGCATTGGTGATGCAAATTTAAGAGAAGTTTCAGTAGCCTTTTATAAGAGAGGGGATGGGCACTTTAGGAAGAGATTGAAATAATAATTTATTATAAAATGATTTTCAGTATCTAATAAATCCAAATTTATTTTTTAGTGGATAATGTCAGGATGAGTCTAAATAATTTTAGATAATAGGTTTTATACATGTTTAGTTAAACATATTAACAATATCTTTTATACATTACATTTAGCTAAATAGTTTAACTTTTATAATGACTTCCTGTATTTTTATTCTAAATGGTTAATAGAGTTACTATAAAATATTAATAAAACATAAAGTGGTTAATTTATGAAATATTTAACATTATCTAAGTCATTTGGCCAAATCTTATATTTTTAGGACTATTATATAATTTAATAATATAGTTTTTATTAAAAAAACTCATTTATGTCAATTTTGACACTATTTAGTATTGATTTTTTTTTGAAAGACATAACGGCTTGATTAATTTGAAAAAAATACATTGAATCACCCCTAACATGTCATATTCACCTAGAAAAATTGTGTATGTCATCAAAAGTTTCAATTTACATTTATTTTAATTATTATAATATCAATTATTTTAATATTTCATTAATAAGGTCATTACTGCATTACGATTGTGTCATAAATAAATTTAATTATTTAAGGTAAAAATACAATAATTAAAATAACGGGATTTCAGAAATATTTTTAACTTTATAATTAATAATTATAGTTGAATATATTTTTTATAACATTATATTAAAAATTGTTTTTTTATTAAAATTTGAGTTTTACACTTTTAAATTTTCTTTAAATTAAATATAATAAATGTCCTAATCTAATAAAAGTGGATAAAAAAGATTATATTAATGTAAAAAGGTTTATAATGGTCAAAATACTATTATCCCATAGAATTTCGACAAGTTTTGTGGTAATTGTTTGTTATTATAGTAGATTTCTTACCCTTAACTTCTCTATTTAATTTTAACCGCGGTAAATAAAAATCAAAAGTTACTATTCACCGAAGATTATTTTCAATAAATAAAACCATATTTTACATAATTAATAAAACTGTTTCTATCATATTTTTTAAATTCAATTCATAGATGTGGTAAAATTATATTTTCTAAAAATTTGAAAATGTGCCTATAAGGTGTGTAAAAGACGTTAAAAAGTTCAATAAAATTTTATATATCTAATATTATTATAGAATGACTCTAATGAATTAAATTGGACTAATATAAGTATTATTTTTCTATTTTTAATTAAAAATAAATTTATATTTTAAAATAAATATTTAAATAAAAAATAGGTTTCAAACAATAATGTAGTGTTTTTTCTCTTTTCAAAAAAAATTGAATGTTTTTAGAAAAATACCGAAAATTCAACCTCAGCTAATTTTGATATTTCAAATCCTTAAAATATGTTCATTTTGAAAAAAAAAAATTAATAAAATTTAAAAAAATGGGTATTACTATTCTTAAATGCTTTTGAAACGGCTTGTTTGATTGGTCATGGTGTGCTAGAACTGGGAACTACATACAATGCAAGTTATTGTATTATTCAAAGATAAGTGTATTGTGGAATCTTGGGGTATTATATTTTTCCCCTCTTCAAATAATTTTGACATCAAAATTTATAGGATATTTATACATAAAAATATTCAGGTGGTTCTTCATTATATGTTCCTCAGGTTCCCACATTGCCTCATCCATTTTATGGTTTCTCGAAAAAACATTTACCAGACAAGTCATCTGGACTCTCAACACTTGTTCTCTAGAATCAATAATCATGATAAGATATTCAGAATAAGATAGATCTTGTTTTAGTTCTATTTCATCATAGGTGATTACATGTGTTGGGTCAAGCATGTATTTTCTCAACAGTGATATATGGAACCCATCATGAACTTCGATTATACTTGGCAGCATTTCCAAATGATATGCTACAACTCTAATTCATTCTAGCATTTCAAAAGGTCTAATGTACGTACGAACTTAATTTACCCTTCTTACTGAATCATATAACACCCCACCATAGAGATACCTTCAAGAAAACATGATCTCATACATGATATACCAAATCCTTCCTTCGTTTATCTACATAGTTGTTTTTTCCTACTTTGAGATGCTTTGATGTGGGTGTGGATAATCATCACCATTTACATTGTTTCCTCGAAAATATTACGGTCCTATAAGTTTTATTTCAGCCACATCATCCCAATAAGTTGGTGTGCGAAATATCTTTACAAGTAATTCTTCTTATGGTGTCATCTGAATACTTGAATGGAAGCTATTATTTTTGGAAAATTCTACCAAAGGTAAATACAGATCCCACAGACCTTAAATGTCATGTGAGAAATATCACAACATGTCTTCTAAGGTTTGAATAGTTTGTTCCGATTGATTATCAGTTTGAGGGTTGTAGGTAGTGATCAAATGAAGTTTAGTATCGAGGGATTTCTGATAACCTTTCTAGATTCTTGATGTAAAATGGGGATCACGATCATAAATAATAGATAGGGGTACACCATGAAGTTTTATAACATAATTAATATGTAGTCATTCTAAACATTCCAGTGGTAAATATTCTCTTATAAAAAGAAAATGTGATGATTTGGTAATATGACCAACAATGACCCATATTGTATCATTCCATTTTGGTGTATTTGGTATCCCCATAACAATTTCTATTGTAATATCATCCCATTTACACTCAGGTATAGGAAGAGGTTCTGTGACTCCTCTAGGATATTGTCCAATCAAATTTAACCCCTTCATATATGATCTAGGATAATGGGTTAGCCAATCAAGAAAAATTCTGGATGAAATGCCGATTGTAACATGCTCAACCAATAAAACTGTGTACCTTAGTTATAGTCATCAGTGCTGGACATTCTTGGATTGCCTTTTTCTTTGAAATATCAATAGTGATACCTTTCATTGAGACAAAATGTCCATTAAAAGAAATCACTTGATGACAAAATTCACACATTCTAAACATCCCATGAAATTTATTTCTTCTAAGTGTTTTTAAAATAATGCACAAGTGATTTTTATGATCTTAATAGCTTTTGGAGTGTGCCAAGATATCATTAATAAATACCAATAAAAATTTATATAGATATTCCTTGAAAATATTATTCATTATATCCATGAAAACAGAGGGTGCATTAGTCAGTCCAAAACGCATTAATGTAAACTCGTAATGCCCATACCTGGTTCAAAAAGCTGCAATTGGAATTTCTTCTTTCTTCACACAAAACTGATGATATCCAGATCAAAGGTCAATCTTTGAAAAATATGGATATACATGAAGTTGATCAAATAATTCAACAATGCGAGGAAGGGGATACTTGTTTTTTATTTTTATAGCATGGATTTCATTGTGGTCAATGAACAACCTCATAGATCCGTCTTTCTTCTAAACAAAACGAATAGGGGTTCCCCATGGAGAAACATTAAGGTTAATAAATCCTTTATTAATATATTCCTTTAGTTGTTTCATTTGTTCCACTAATTCTATAGTGGCCTTTATATAAGGGGTCATTAATATGGGCCTTAAATAAAGAATTAAGTTAATGGAAAACTCAATTTCTTTTTCTAGCCTATGTCTAGGTAAATCCTCTGGAAACACATCAACATATTATTGCACAATAGGTACATCCTATATTTGAACATTATTTTCCTCACCAATAGTTATTTCTCACCCATCCTCCCCAAATAATGATTTTAGTATAACTACTAGGGGTGGTTCTAGATGAGAATCAAATGGTGATATTTTGGGGATAAAGATAATGGATTCATTATCATCAAAAAAATGTCACCTTCTTTTTTTAGAATAAATTTGGGAATCATGGTCCAATATCCAATACATACAAATAATTATATCAAATTCAATAATGGGTATGAAAATAAGATCAGCAGATAAAGTAGGCTTATATGACATAATCGTAACTAATTAAAAATTCATTATTGTTATGATACTTCACTTAAGAGTTTTGAGTGATAACTCCATGGTTATATTAAATTTGAAATATATAATATTCATGGAAAACTGGAAAGAAATAAAATAATGTGTAGATCCATAATCAAATAATGCATTGGAATATTTTTAAGGAAGTCTTAAAGTGCATACCACCATGTAATTCAGAAATTCAACCTCAACAGTTTTTATCTCATATTCTTGGCCTTTCTCCCTTGGCCTTTTCTAATGAATGTTTCCTTGAAGCTTATGGAATTCATTTGAGTAATTCCCCATTTCATTAAAATTGTAGCATTGAACATTTATAGCCTCTTTCTCCCCATTGCACTCACGATCTTGGTGGCCCTTTTCTCCACACTTGTAACAAACTCACATCCCCTTTAAGCATGAACCAGGGTGTTTCTTCCCAAAATTAATACAGGATAGAAATTCATATTTTCCCTTCTTCCCCTTATTTATATTTCCATATTGTTCAACAGATCTCTTATTCTCTTGCTTCAATTTAAATTCATAAGACTTATAGAATTCATTTTCTTTGTTGACATCACATGAGACAATATTTTCATATGATGATAGGGATTGTGACACTAATGGTCGATGGAGAAATGGTTTTAACCCATGAAATAATTGATCAATCATACTTATTGGGTTACATATATAATCTACAACATTTCTTACTATCCTTGTAATTTTATCCTCATACTTTGCGACATTCTCATCCTCCTTTATCCTCAGACTCAGAAATTTCCTTTCCATATCCTCTCAATGTTCACTAGGAATGTATTTTTATTAAAAAATATCTTTAAAATACTTCTGTTCAATATTTGATAATTATTCATACTCCTTTGTATTTTGAATTAATGACCACAATTGATCTGCATCTCCAGAGAGGCGAAATACTTCCATGATAACCATTTCCCATTCTCTACTCTCCAAAGCATGAAATATTTTCTCTAAAGAACTTATCCATTTCTTATCTACAAATGTATTCATAGTTCCATTGAATGTTGGTGGTTTTTTCCTAATGAAGTGATCTAATATTTATCCTCTGCATTGGGGATTAGGATGCTTCATACGGGTAAGGTTATTATTCATAACATAATTGATTTGTCCAAGTATGGTTATAAGTTGTTCAGTACCAGTGGTATCCCCAGCTCCACTATAATTATCTTGAATTGAAGGGAAATCCCTACATGGATTACATGTGTTGATATAGTTTCCATTCTTTCTAGTAGGCTTCATTTATAAAAAACGGCATACAGAAGATTAGTTTATGAATCGTAATGCATATTCCAAACTTATAAAATACTGAACATAAATTGAACAATTTATGTATATAAACCATAATCATAGAAAAAATATTTGGTGAAGTATTTACTCATAAATCCTTATTAACAGTTTGTAAAAAATATCAATTATCCAAAGCATATCTCACAGGAGTGTCAAACCATGTGCGCAGTAAGGCCCATTGTCGTCTACCAAGATACCCCAGGTCAGTCATGAAACTCCTTGTAACAGTTTTCACTCCAAAGTACATCTTTTCCAAAACCATGTCCCCTTATAGTATCTTGAAATGGATTTATTTATCGTAAACCCCTCATAATATCTACATTACTATAATTTTTTGATGTTCTTCTATACTAATCCTCAAAGTATATCATAGGGTTTTTATCTCTAATAATATTTTTCTAAAATCTAGTTTCTAAGGTTTATACTAAAAATACAACAATACCATCTATAATTCTCCAACCCCAGTTACCCAGAGTTGGTACATTATTACATAACCTTATAATGATCAGAAGAGATCAAGGCCCAAAAGACAGATCAGTTTAGTATCCTTGGAAGTACTAGATACATACATAAGTTTAAATTACATTATGAAATAAAAAACTACATTGTGTGTCCTTTGAACGCACTCATATTGTAGGGACCCGACCCCAGTTTCCCAGAGCCAGTGCTGTATATGATTAAGTTGTAATACATACAAGGAATTTGAATCCCGAAGGACTGAGTAGTTTAGTATTATTGGAAACAAGATACATATATATGTTTTACATTATAACATTAAGGGAAATAATGAACTATTTTATTCCACTAGAAAGACTGTGTCTCCTAGATTATGCTTTCAAATAATTCATAAATTACTTCTTCATGTACTGAGAAAATGAAACATAAGAAAGAGGTGAGCTCAAATGCACAGTATGAGTAAGAAATATAGTGGTATATAATATAAACATTAGACATGGTGAATAATTGAAAACACATGCCTTTAATAATAAACTTAAACACATTATGGAAGGGATATGAGCTGAGTAAAGAATTCCATAATAAAACATAATCAGGTGTATTCTACTAGTCGAATAACCACATGAACATACAATTACTAGCTTCATAATGTTGGAAGTGCGTATGCCGGACATCATAACCATACCGTCCAAGCCTCTTATTAGCACCATAAAATAATCATTTTGTCAAGGCCTCATTCCAAGACCATAGTTTGTCTCCTGGATCCTACTGATGCTTCGAGGGGATAGAGTAGGCCCCACCCATCACATATTAAGTCCAATTCATTCCTCATATGAGCGGGGATCATCATAAAAAACATATACATTCATATTGGAACTATAATATGAAATGTAACTAACTTTCACCAATAATTAAACATAAAATACTAAACATTCCGAGTAATAAGGTGAATGGTTTTTTGATAGATCATACACAATAGAGTTATTCATAAACCATGAAATATAATATTTTAGATGACTTCATAAACGATTAATCCCAATAATACCATGTAATTAACAAGATTGTTGAATTAGATGAAGACACTCTTATAAAGTCATTAATCAATTCTTGAGATAAACACTCTTTTATTTTGAAAAGCAGTGTTCTTTTGGAAAAAATTATATAAAACTAGAAGTGAGGTAAGATAGTATTTTTATAATAAAACGAGATATTTTAAAAAGTTAATGGATTCCAAAAACAGATTATAGTGGTCCCTTAAAAATAATAATGAATTTGAGAAATTCCCTTGAATTGGGCTCATATTTTTTAAACAATTATGAATATTCTTTTTAAAATGTTTAACTATCCATAAAATAAGGAAGTATTCTGGTTGGTGTACATATATAGAATAATTACACAGAATTTATGAGGAGTACATCACAATACATAAGGATTTCATTGAGGAAATTAGACAAAAAATTTAACCCGAATGAAAATGGATGTTCTGGTCGAAAACCCTTACCTTAACACCAAACGTGTTTTTATATTGTACATAAGCTCCTGGAATATGAAATTATACTTATAATAAATTATTTGGGAACCTATTAGACATATATTTAGTTTATCATAATTCTTTTTAGTTCATTTATACCCTTATTTCTATGTTATTATATTGAATTTTGTTGTTCTGGGGTGTTCATTTTCTTTATTGTCAAAATCGTTTTATTTGTTTTTAAGTAATGGAATTCATGTGGAATGGTTATAAATCTCCAGGATTGGAATTATAAATTAATTTTGAACAAAAGGAATTGTTAATGTTAATTTATATCATTTGGTTATATAGAATGAGAAAGAATCATTAGATGACAACCACTTCGATTATTCGGCGGTATTTGGATTATTATGAACATGTTTTGTCATATAACATAATTATATCTATATAGTTTGGTTCATGAATATTAATTACGTTATAATACATATGTTAATGTCTAGTTCAACCAGTAATATGATTTCATGAATAGTAATGAAGAAGAAGTTGAAGAACGAATCTTCATCATCCACGAAGGCTATAAGTTGGAACCTTATGGACGTTGATTTTGTTTATAAAAATAAAAGGGAGGGAGTAATAATATTTATGATTTTTCTTCCATTAACATGATATAAATATAGTATATAGATGTTACTAGATTTATCATGATCATTTGGATAGAGGAGGTGTGGAGAGGATAACAAAAGAAGGTAACTTGAAATGAAACCAAATGAAAAGAAGGGTGCTTTACCTCTTGAAATAACATCATTCAGAAACTCCTTAAGGGAACGGGTTTTAGTATTTTGGGAAGACCAGAAGATTCTTGGACATGGGTATAGACTAGGTAAGGGTAATTGTGCAGAACATTGAGATGCTTCAAGACTTAGAAAAGTGAAGAGAAAAGGGAGTAGTGAGGGGTTTTTATAGTGGAGGGGAGGAGTAAATTTTGAATATTTATTTCATTATTTTATTATTTCCCCCAAGACAACCAATAGTGTTGTTTCATGTGACCCATAATAGTAATAAGTTCATGTGATTTCGATCCAAGTGTCCTTGCATCACTTTTGATGTGATGAATAGTGTATTTAACTGATAATTTGTATATATGGTATTTTATCATATTTCACTATTCATCAATAATTATAGAATTTCAAAAAAATCCAAAAAATCAACCCCTTACATTTTTTGATGTGTAGAATTAAAAAGTGAAATCCATTTTTCAAAAATAATTTTCTAAATATTATTAATTTAATTTTTAAATAATTTCATTGTTAATTCAAAAAATAACAATCTTGAAGTGCAATTAGTTTTTTGGTACATTGAAAAATTAATTAAGATCGCATTATCATATTTTCTATAGAAAATAAAATATTATTATTATTTACTATTCATAAGGGTCATATTAATATTCATATGGATGTGTAACTATTCACCAAAAATCAAGTTTGTTCTATCATACTCCAAATGACTTACTGAACACGACTCTAGATGGGCAATTTTTAAAATTCAAAACATAGAAGAGGGAAAGTTGTGATTAATGGTTAGATTATAAAATTGCATTCTATATTTATTTTCAAAACCTTGGGTTCTTAAAAATATCCCATATCCTATCTTTCCAGGTCAATCATAATATAATATTTCACAACCTGGGAAAAATAAAACATATGAATGGGGTGATCTCAGATACACGGTAAGGATAAAAATATTTCCTAAGTTATCATAAATAAAAATAAATATTTAAGAAAAAGTATAAGTCTAAAACTGAAGAATATTAATCATAAACATCAGTATAATATGGCAATGATAAGTAAAATAATTCCATTTAATTGTTCACATGGATATTCTACTAGTCGAATAATCAAATGTAATATCAATAACTAATCTTATAATGATGGAATGCATAATGTCAGACATCATAACCACATATTCATGTCCTTGTGCCATGAATATAAATAAAAATTATTGTCAAGACCTTGTGCCCATACACTAGTTTGTCTCATGAGACCTATAGATGCAACAAGGGTCTATAGAGGGCCCTTCTCGTCACATACAAAGTCCAATAAATTTCTCACATGAAAAGGGTGAAACAAAACATAATAAATCGTATTAAACTAGCATGCGAAATGTCAATACAATAACCATAAACCATTAATTAAATAAAAATAGCGCATACACAGTCAAACATATGATAAAACTATCAATACAATATGGATTATTGTATCATAATAAATCAAATTTAAATAAAAATAAAATATGACAATTGATGTTGACATATTTGAAATCAATCAATAATTATTTGAGGGAAATGTTTCTTTCAACATTAAAATCATTTAAAAGTAACATAATTATAAAAAAAATATTTTTAAAATATTTATATAAGTTTGTAATGGAATATCTGAAGATTTTTAATGGCAGAAAGTAGCCACACCCTCCATAAAAGTTAAAAAAACATTCTTTACATAATTTTTCAAAAAGGTCATAATGTACCTTGTTTAGAAAATGATTGAAAGATTTAGTGTGAAATTTTTTATAAAAAGTCACAAAATGGTAAAAATGAAATTAACCCATGGTCTAGGAAGAATTAAAAATGTTTTGAAATACATTTTTATGAAACAATGATGTGTATGAGGAAGAATACCCAGTAGATACTTACGTATAAAAAACCTCAGATAATAAAGAGATTGTAAAATTAACCCATAACTTGTAAATTTGCATAGTCGAGGGTACGTTAGAATCTTAGATAATGGCTAAATAAATGTTATTAAATTATACAAGAACCACATACATAAATATGATATCATATATGATCCTCTAATATTGATTTATTAATAATATTTCAGTAGTATCGTTCTATCATCTGTTAACTATTTCATTTTCCTTTATATGTTTTGTTAAGATATGAATGTATGTTATGGATATGATGTATTAGATTAATATACAAAATTAAATTTTTTTCTTAAACGTTATTTTTAGTCATCAAAGGAAAATTATTCTTTAATGGTTATGATGGGGAATGAAATAGCATTGCGTCATGGAGACAGTAAGTCGTAAGTACACACGGGCGACAATATCATTCTATTGATGGTGAAATCATATGTATTTGGATGTTATATTATATATATAGAATCATTAACATTTTAAATTTATTATATACATCAATTTTACTCATTATTATACCCATCATAATAATGATGTTTTGAATAAAAAATTACCCCATGAGGTGGAGATGGTAATCCGTACATACACACGTATGGTGACCTTTTCATTAATAGAATATATAGAATAATGAATATGTTTGTACCATATTTATAATAACATCATAGTATGTTGAAGGTACTTGTGTTATTATTTTATTATTGAAAAAACAAAGAAAGAGTATGTGGAAGAATAAAAGAACATTGAAAGAGGTGATGAAATAATAATCTCTTCTTCAGGTGCTATATTTTGATTTGAACAAAAGGGCTCCATTGGTTGTCATTACGATCAATTTAAGGCCTATAGGATGAATTGATGGTATTTTTATGTATATTTGATTAGGTTTTGGCTGAGCCAAATGGTTTTGGAGGTGTGAATTTAACATAATGGGAAGTCCCCTTTTATAAGAGAGGTGATGTGATGTTTTGGAAAAAGATTGAAATATTAATTTATTATAGAATGGTTTTATATTTATAATACATCCAAATGGATTTATTTCAAGGATAAGGTGGGTAAGGATATAATTAAATTCAATTAATAGGATTTAGACATTTTTAGGTCACCATATTAACCACTACTTTTAGACATAACCATTAGTTAAATAGATTTAACTTTTTCGATGTCTTCTTGAATTTTTATGTTATATGGTAAATATAGTTACTATAAAATTCCAAAATAACCACAAGTAGTTCATTAATGAAGAATGTAACATTATCTAAGTCATCTGTCTGGATCTTATATTTTTATGACCATTATATATTTTAATAAAATAATATTTGTTTTAAAACTCATTTATGTTAATTTTGGCACTATTTAGTATTTTGTTTTTGTAAAATTCATAAAAAATTGATTACATAAAAAAATAAATTTAATCAACCATAACATGTCATTTTAACCTATAAAAATCATGTATGGCATCAAAAGATTCAATTTACATTTAATCTAATATTTATAATAAAAATTATTTTAATGTTTTCTTTAATAAAGTAATTACTACATAACCATTGCGTCAGAAATGAATTTAATTATTTAATTTATGAAAATTATAAATAAAATAACATGATGTAGGAAATATTTATATATTTTTTCTGATTTTTTATTATCAAATTTATCATATGTATAACCTTATATTAAAAATTTATTATTTATTAAAATTTGAATTTAACACTTAAATCTTCTTTAAACAAAATATAATAAATGTCCTCATCTAATCCAAGTGGATCAAAAAGGATCATATATTTTTTTCTAAGGTTCATTTTGATTGAAATACACTTATCCAAGATAATTAAGACACGTGTTGGGGTAATTTTATATTATTATAATATTATTTTTAACATTAAATACCCTATTTACTTTTAACTATGGTAAATAAAATTAAAGAATAACTATTCACCAAAAAAATCATCCTATTGAAGCACATTTTACTTACTGATGACAACCAAGTCTTTCAGGTTTTTGAAATTCAATTCAAAAAAAGCGCTAAAATTATGGTTTATGAAAATTTGATAATTTTTCTAGAAGGTGGGTAAAAGAAGTTAAAAAGATCAATAAAATTTTAAATATATAATATTATAATAAAATTACTCCAATGAGTTAAATTTGAATAATATAAGTATTTTTACCTCTTTTAAATTTAAATAAATTTAAATTAAAAAATAAATATTTAAATAAAAAGTCAGTTTTAATCAATAAGGTAGTGTTTTTCACTATTCATCAAAAATTGTATCTTTTCAAAAAAATACCAAAATATCACCTTAAGCTATATTTGATATTCTGAATCCAAAAAGTGTTGTTCATTTTGAAAAAAAAATATAAAAGTTATAAAAAGCGGGTACTACTATTCATAATTTTTTTCTAAATGGCTAGTTTGATTGGTCATAATGTGCTAGAACTCAGTGCTTCATACAGCGCAAGCTATTGTATTATTCAATGAGAATAGTTTCATGGATGCTTGGGGTGTTACATTTCTCTCCCCTATAGACCATATTGTACTAATCTCCTAGAACCATACTCATCTATGATGCTTAGCTGTGGCTCAAAAATGAATTATCTTTTCTAATACTACCACCATTATCATCAGGTCATCTTGATCCAGGATTCATGGAATATTCCTCAAGTATAAGGGTTGGTAATTTATTAATAGTTTGATGAAATGATAGTTGAGTAGATTTTTTCCCTTGAAATGGAAATATTATTATTATAAAAGATATATTTTACTCAAACTATCGAAACATTCCAAATTACCTCTAGATTCTAAATCCAACTCTTTAACCCAATAATCCATCCATAACATCTCTTCTCTTACTTCTATAAACTCTTTATATTAAACACCTTTAGAATGTCATGAAAAAACCATTTTTCATTGTGACTCCAAAATCACAGTGGTAGCACCATAATTATAAACATAACTTATTACACATTGTTTAATATCAACATCCCCACCAAAATCCAAATAAAACCCCATATAAATGCATCATGAATTTAATAATAATATAGGTCCATAATTCCCATAATGTGTGTCACTACCTATTTCATAGCCTCCTAATAAACGCATTCCTATTTTTTAAATTCATTCTAATATATCTCTTTTCTTACAATATAATATGTTGAAATAAAATAATTAAATACACCAATATGTTTACTACTAATATATGTAGAAATTTGATACTTAGTCACATATACAATCCAAATTTTATGATTGTTTCATTGATGACATGAAATAAAAAATAGTGGAATAGAACCATTTTTTTCTATGAGCATAGTAAACCTCCTCAAATATATATATATATATATATTTGTTTTTTGTGATAGATTCAATGAAACATTTAAATAGTCATATATAATCCTTTTTTCGAGAATCCTATTCACGTTTTCACGAACCATCACATCATATTCAAATTATAATTTATTCTTTAACTTAATAATAATTTTATAAATCAACTATCTAATGAAATTGTCATTTACACTAAATAAATGTATGATAGATAAATTATAAATATATTTTTAATAACAATATTAATCCATGATTCATATTTTATAAAATACATTTTGAAAAAAATGAAATATTTTATTCTATTATATAATTTATTATTTCAATGCATTCATATTATATTTTTATTTGAAAAAATTATCTTCCTTCATAAAAATCCTTGAACTCTTTTTATAACACCAATTTGAATTCCTCCTCTATTTATTCATGATTAAAGGACATCATCGCATCCAAATTCTATAATAGTAATGAAATAAAAAAAATTATTAAAAAAGACTAAATTATTTTACCCTAAAGTGAATTTTTTATGAAATTTACCACCTCCATCTATTTTACCCGCCTCATACACAACGTCAACTTATACATTTATATACTATACTTTTATTCTTCAATATGATATATAATTTTATTGTGGAATTTTTTCATCGTAATTTTAATGTAATAAGGTCTTATATATTTTATCAAAGAAATGATAATATTCTATCATTCATTTCCATCCCCCACTTGATTGAATCATTAAACTATAAAACTTCATCATAATATTTTAGTTCTTCAATGATACATAATAAAACTGCATAAAAAATAATTTTCCATTAGTTAATAACATTTTTATGTAATACAGAATCATGTCATTGGGTTAATTTTTGTCCTTGATTGACCTTCTAAGATTTATATAAATCTCCATTAAAATGTTTCAAAAAATAATTTCAACCATGGATATGGTTTCATGATTCAACTACTCATGTTAAATATTTACCATTCTCACACTCTAAGATTTAACAATCTATATATCCTTATATTGAACAAGTTTCATAAATATTTTAATCCATATTGTTATTATATTTTTTATTCATATTATATGCATTACAATTTTTACTTTTTACTAAAACTAATGGAGAAACATTTTCAGGAAATAGAATTAAACATTAACATTGAATATGATTAAAAAATACAATATTATATATAATAAAATATTTTTTTATTATAATATTTTTTACATTTACTATATATTTGACTTCATTATCGTCTCTCTCAATGGTATTGAAAGGCCTCTATTGATCATTTATATATCCATGATAATGTATTTATCCCAAAACACCATCTGTGATCCATTATTCAACATAAGGTTAATTTCAAAAAAAATTACTATTATATTAATATTCTTAAAAAAAATTTATAATATGTTTATCCAGTAACACTCTTATCTATAACTATTAATCTTGATTAACTAAACACCATGATCCCTCTATTATCATACTCATTTCATTTATTAGATCTCAAATACTTCACCTTCATGCATGATTCACTTATCATATTGTATTTATATTTCTATAATATAGAATTACTATAACAAATTAGAAAAAAATATTCAAACCATTTTTGTTGACTCAACAGTTTAATTTAAAAAATATTATGGTCTACCACCAAAATATTTGACTGTATTTCAATATATTTCATAATATATATGATAATTTTTTTTAGATTACAATTTTCCTTCTCCACTCCAGAAATATAAATTTTTTTGCCTTCAAATAATAAAATTCTCAAAAAATATGATGTTATTACTTATCAAATTTTGTATAATTTCCTTCATATAAAAAATATTATTCTTTTATCACTCATATGAACAAATCTACAATTATTGGTTTGAGAATATATTTAATAATTAAAGAAATTACAATATGATTTGAATATTTTATCATGTAAATTGTTCAATATTTTACTCACCAATATAGGTCCATAATTATTTAAAAAAACGATATCACCTTATGATTTTAATATTAATTCATTTAATGTTGTCTAAATTTTAATCTCGGTTATGTGAATGAAATTTTTTCTTCTCAATGATATTTTACCAAATATCAAACAATACCCATTACCATTAAGTAATTTATTAGATATTAAATATCCCTATAGTTCATGAATATATATATATTTAAATATTTAAAATATATAAATTTCTACTAAAAAATCTCAAGACATTCACGTTTTTTAGAAATATATAAAAACATAGAGGGCGTGAATGTAGTCATACATGACATAAACTAAACTCTTTTATGAACTACATAAAGGAAAATAAATAACAATGATCATAATCCATTTAAATCCTCACAGTTCTTATACTTTTCTGAATCATCTCTCAGGGATTGAATTAGTTACCCAATACCCCTAATTAAGAAAAAAGGAGTGATCTAGTTCTCTAGTGGATTGGGGTTAATATGTCAATAATCATTCATTATTCCTGAAATTTTATTGAAATTTATGAAATAAATTCATTTTTATACCCTTATATAGTCTCACACCTTAAGTGGGGGAGAGGAGATTTATAGGAAATATGTTTAAATTAAATCTTCCTTATTATGAGGATCATTTTATCTCACCTTAAGGAATATTTTAATTTCTCTCTATCATTTATCTCAATGAGTAATGAATTAAATAAATGATAAAATGGATTTTTTGGTACAACCTTAATAGGAAACATCCATGTTTCAATCATGACAATGCACCATTACATCATATTAACTAAAATTTCATTACTTTATGTAAAATTTGTAGTTGTCTCACAGACCATCGTAGTTCACAATAATAGAAAATTGGAAAAATATCTAACCACATTCAATAAAGAACTCACTACCCCATTGATTGAATCATTAAATAATCACATGAGGATGATTCATACATCAACTATAGGTTATCTCATTTGTGAATCATGTTTTGATATCCAGTGAGAATATCAATTATTGAATAACAGTTTCATAGACCTTAATAATTCTAGATGTGATCTTGAATCACTCTTTTATGCTCTAATATAGAAATTATCCCTCTGAATTCCTCATTTATCTTACCTTTTATAACAAGGCTATACCTATTTTTATTTTAATCCAACTATTATGTTTTTCAATTCTTTCTTTGGGATTGTGTTGTGTTTCCACTTTACTTTCGACGTTGATCATCCACCAATGAATTATATTTAACCAATGGGAGATTCAACACTATACTCCCTCTCTTATTAATTCTTGGATGACACTAGAATAATAATAAAACAATATGTATATGGAATGTTTATATGTTTTATAGATTACTGTTTCCCATTGGGAATTAACTATGGTGAAACATCCTTCACTATGAATAATCCATAAATTCCATAGTTCTCCATATAATGTGACCAACACCACTATGTTGTGTGGTCTTATCATTGACTAGAACTACTTATCCTATTGTAGTAACCCTCCATAAACCTACAAAGGATCTCTAAGATGATATTCTGTAACATATTTGCATGATGAACAGACAGTGGTGTGGACACATCCCAGTGGAAAATGAATATGTATGGTTTATGATTTTGGATTTTACACTTTCTTTAAATTTTGAGACTCCAGGATGGAAGGAGAATTTTTAGCATGTACATATTAACTCGAATGGATAATGCATCATAGAAATATCTCTACTCTATGGTAGATAACCTTCTATGATCTTGAGATCATATTTATATGAGCATCAGGACCCTTACATAGGCCTCCTTACACATATTTGTTATGAATACATAAGTACCTTTCTATGACATGGACAAACAATAATGATTTATCTGAATAAGTAGTGTTGCAAGCTTTTTATTTTCTTGATATCAACCGTTATATGGAATTTTTTACCATTACAAAGCTACCCTTACACAACATTGTTACCCATACGTATGTTCATAGATACACCATGGAAAATTCATTATGTTGTAGCCAAATAGTCATTTATGTATTCTTCTCTACTTTAAAAAATTCTATATAATGGGATATTACGTATGGCATGAGATCTATCATCAAAATAGAACTCTTCATTTACACATTCCATGAATCCCACATTTCAAGAAAAATGACCCATGCATACATCCAAATGGGTTTCCTCCAATAATATCATCTTTGGGTTTATTAAAAATCCTCTAAACCCTTTAAGATCCACTTTCAATATGTGAAATAATGATAAAATTCTCATCAATTCATGAACCGTCTGATCTGTTCTAAGTGTGAGAAAGAATAATTGAGTGTAAAAAATTTCATTCTCACCTAAAAAACATTTTAACATCTATAACTCTCCCCGTAATTTATCATTTACACACTCTCCCCATTTTAAAAACTTGCTTCCCTAGAAATCACATCGAAAAACATATACATTTCTCCCTATCTGGAAACATACCAAAAAAAGAGCACTTCTGAATAAAATTCATAACATTAGATCCCAATTATGTTTATAAAATGTATATTTCTCATGAAAGTAACTATGGGGATCAGGGGTTCCATCCAGGAGGCAATCAAGTCAATGGACACTATTAGTCTCCAAGAGACAACCAATTCACCTTAAAACTAGCTTGTTTGGAGACATTTTCAAGATATTAAAAACATAGAATTCACTTAACATATGATATAAAAACTCAATTTCATGCACCAAATTCTCCTTTATGAAATGATATTTGATCTCACTATGATTGGTCCATGAATATTTGATCTTATTTTTCTATGATTGAGTAGAGTTGATTTATCACACATATTTTGAATAAGATAAATCACTTCAACACCTACATCATTATGTTAATGTTTCAACCATATAAATTAGGACCATACATGAGCGATAGAAATATAATCGTCCTCCATAGTTCTCAATGGAATGAAAATTTCCTTCTTATATATATTTGATATAAATAAAATCATAATAAAAAAATCTCCAAAAGATATTTATTAATTATCATCTACCAAACCATTCCAATCTTCATCATTGAATAAAATTACATTCAACACTAAAGTATTACGATAGTTCAGCCATAGTCTCTAGTATGGTGGACATATCAATATATTATTTTCACTATAAACATATTTCATTTTCATGGATAAATCTATAAATGATATTCATGATTAATGGAAAATATAATATCAAGTGTAGTATATATAAAATAGAGTAAACGACCAATTATTTGATAATACATTATCACATCAACCTTATTTTTATGATAATTTTTTGATAATTTTAGTCTTATTTATCCAATAGTTATTATGTCCATTGAATCCTCCATTTAAATCAATATAATACCACCATAGAATATTTAGTTTTTTAGAAAAATAACCCATAAATTATTTGAATGAACTTCATGATAGTGAATAATATCATTTTATCAATTAGTGACATCTTGAATTTTCCCCTGAACGGTTGTGGAAGATTATTTTTTTATTATTATCGGATTCTCTAATAATTATGTCAATAACATAGATTATCACAATAAATCAATTCTAATTATACATATTAATATAAATATTTTTGTCAAATAATCATCTATAGAAACTAAGATTCGCTAAAAAATTATCTAAATTATAGTTCTATGCTCTTGGTTCTTGTTTGATGACATGAAAATCATTCTTCATTTGACACACATTTCCTTCATCATTATCAGTTATAAACCCATCCACTTTCTTAATATACACTTCCTATATAGGGAAACTATCCAAGAGGGTTGATTATATTTTGATTAGATATATTTTAATCCATTCTAAAATATCCATCGATAAGAATAACCAAATAGTTTCTTTCCATGCTGTGGGCACAAATGTCTCAGAAACATCAATTCGTCCTAGGAATACCATTTGTAACCAAGATATTTTTTAATTTAAATCAATTTTACATATTCATTATGTTTATTTCTGAACACCCACTTGGTTCAAATGATTTTTTGAAACTTTTCCTTTGAAATACTATAAATGTATTAATTTTTACTATTTGGTTCATATCTTTATGCAAATCATTGAACTAAAATTCATCATTTTTTTCTTCAATAAATGATTTTAGTTCTGAAAATGATAATAAAGAAAAAAACTAATGATTTTGATTCTTCTAATTTGGATCAAGACTCTAATGTTTATAAAAAAAATTGATTTTACGATTTCAACCCTATTTGTTTGTCTTATTGAGAATGCTATAAATTTTTATATTCTCTATAATATGACAATTAATTAGAATTATTTTCAACATTTCTATGTCCAAATAAATCATAGGCATCTTCATCACCATCAGATTTAAAGTTTGGATACTTGTAATTAAATATATTATAATGTATCGATGTCATTTTCCCACATTTTACAACCATAACATTATTTATCTCAATCATATTTCATGAATATTATTATAAAAGGAAACATTTCAGATTTGGGTGCCACCTAAATATGACACAAACCCCATTTTTCCTATAACCTCAATTGCATTTTCACAAATTCCAGAGGCTTCCAAATATAAGCGAGGGTCAAGGTGGGATAATGGGGAAACTATGCCCTCATTTGCAAAGTATACACATCAGAAATCAAATAGTAAATAATAGAAGGAAAAATAAATCCATACAATAATAAACAATATAATAATAAATGGAAAATCCAGTAGATTCCAATATATATATATATATGATTCATGGAATATGTATCTTAGAAAACATCCAAACAAGTCACAATGATGGAACACAATATGGAATCCAATGTACAAAAGAAACAATTAACAATAACAGTGTCGCAAGACTCATCGTGGTCCCATGTTATCCAACACCATGAGTAACCAAGTAACTAATGAAGAATGGTTCATTCCATTATTTATACCTATATAATATAATCTGTTTAGGTCCAAAATATTGAACAAAAAGGTGTGATACTAATCATAGTAGGAAAGCACCAAAAGATCTATGCCTAACTATTAGCGAATATACATAGAAGTTAATATGCATGAATTAATAAATAAACTAGGAATTAATCAAAAGTAAACAATCATATAGTTTCTATTTACTTTTATTTAACATTTATTATTCATCTATTGAATCATGTTACCCTAGGATCTAGCCTAAGCTCCATATCCCCTGTTTAAAGTAACAAAAAATTATTAGAAGACCATACAAACAATCAAGTAAGACCAAATCCAATCATTTGCTTTGTCTTGGTAGACTCATCAGAATAATTCATTTAGTTCCACGACCCTCTAGGAAACCTTCCATGTTCTAACCCCTTTGGTCTGACAACATCAATTCCTTTAATAATGACCTCCTAGGAAAGCTCTCACGATATAACCCTTTGGGCCAATAAATCATTTTATCAAATATAACCAACCAATTGGGAATCACTCATGGTCTAACACCATTGGCCTAACATATCCTAAATTAATTTTGAACATCCACCTAGGTGTGTTCTCATAGTCTAAACCCTTGGGTCAGCATTCAATTAATCAATTATAAATGACTAACTTAGTAGCTCTCATGGTCTATCTCCTTTAGAATGCTCTCACATTCCAATACCCTTGGTCAAAATTCACAATTCATATCATAGGAATTTTGAATAATTTGTAACTCTACCCTAACAAAACAAAGAAAGGAAAATAAGGCATGCCTAATACGAATTCTGGACCAAACATCCATAAACAATCATTCAAGGGGGGAAATGCACTCATGGGATGTCCCATAACAGTGTATTTAACTTTACTCATAAGAAAAAACCCTCTACCAATCAATAAACCCATCGAAGGTAATAAATAGGGTTTAATTCCAAATCATGCAATACCTGAAATATTGTTAAGAGGCACATTTAGCATGCATATTCCAAATGAAAACAATGAAGTCACAAAACACCTATCGTGATGTTGTACGATAGATTTTTTTAAACATCAGCTGTGAAATTGTCCTAGATAGTTATTGACCTACAATAGGTGTAAAAATCACAACCATAAATAACTCAATCAAGATAAAAAAAATCCATAATAGAGGCTCTAGGGGTTCTGATAACTCACTAGTGGGATTCTAACGTGCTTGATGATGTCTAAATCAATGCTCAGACGTAAAATTGGGAGGGGGTTGTAGTTTGATGGTCATTCCACTGTGCTCCTATAAGAAATATGGGAAGAAGAAGACATTTATAGATATGGGATGTGACCTCACTTTTATTTTTCAAATAAAAAAGAATACTACACTGCATGTTCTATAGAACTAGATTTTGTGTAGTAGCCTTAACCAGCCCCCGACTGAAGCGGTCTTCCAAGTCACCACACGACCATGTACTTGGCCATTAAACTATTAGTATACAGCTGTATCTGGACAAAGTTTACATGAAATGTAAGTGGAAGTGAAAAAATGTAATAAACAACCCAATATTCATTTTTCCTCAAAAATAAACCAAAATCATGATCCATACTAGAAATGATGATCCAGGTTCTTAAAACTTCCACCCTTATAGAAATTTGTCTCTGAATTTCCCTTACAAGGGTGGTGAAGAAGAATAGGAGACCAACACCAGACACTATGACCACAAATCGGCCACCCACTCCCATGTTTTTTCCTATAGTCTGTTGAGCATCCATGGCACCAATACTAGAATAACACACTGGCCACATATAACCATCATGATGTGATCCACAGTCCAAATAGGGTGCTCTTAAAAGGATGCATCTACCTATATCTCAACCTCCTTACGTTGAAAAACATGAGACAGGTCTGAATACCAATTTCACAGCTAAAGAACATAAAATACAGCATGCATATCTTGGAACCTCTGAGGTAACAGAAACAAATTGGCAACCAACCAAACTCTCTCCAAAACCTCAAATTTCCCACCATATCTTGGTGAATTCTTCCCCCTGTCTCATTAACCTCATATGTCCCATCCTCGTTTTGACACATAGGAAAATGTGATCTATGACCTAGAACTCCCGAGGTCATCTATGTCGATCAACATAAGATTTTAGGTGAGATTTTGTAGTATCCATCATCATCTGAATCAACTCAAGCTGCTCGGTGGTCTCCTATAAAAGATGAGGTCCCCGCATAGCTACCTCTCCTACATCGAGCCATCATAGGTGTGATATGAATTTTCTATTGTATAAAGACTCAAAAGGATCCATCTAAATCAGTTCTATAAAATTTTTATTCTATGGAAACTCTACCAGGGGTATGGGTCTCTCCCAAGAAGCCCTGAAATTTAGGACGCATGCTCTAAGCATTTCTTCTGAAACATTAATCATCCACTCGGACTGGCCATTTTTTTGGGGATGGTATGTTGCACTCAAAAGTACATGTGCACCCAAATCCCTTTGTAGCACCTTCCTAACATGTGAAGTAAATCAGGCATCCCTATCTGAAATGACAAAGTGTGGAACCCCATTCAAACGTACTATCTCTCAGATGTACAACCATTCATTCCAATCAAAACTGAAGTTTTCCGTTATCGGTAGGAAATGTTCAACCTTCATGAGTCTATCAACAACAACCCATACAACATCATTTCCATTAGGCGACCTTGGTAAACCTATCATGAAATCCATCGCGAAATCATTCAACCTCCACTCAAAATGGGTTTCTACTATAATATCCATATCGGTCATTAAAGATCTACCATAACCTGTTGATAGGTGAGACATCTCATAAAAAACTTACGACATCCATCATCATACCTCATGAACAATACTGTCGATGTAAATCTCAACACATCATTGTGAAACCAGGATACACTGTCCATATTAAGGAATTAAAATATCACAACAGATCATCTTTAATGTCTGTTGATACCCATATGCGCCCATGAAAATGAAAAACATCATCCTCTCATATGGTCCATCCAGGAGTAGGGACCTCGCCAGTCACACTATATAATATGATCAGGCATTCAGAATCTGATAGCTACCTCATTTACACTCGATCCAGTAGAGTAGATATAGTAGTTATATTAGAAAGAATGTTTTTCCTCTATTTTTCATGCTCCTCTAAATTAATATTATAGAATAGTTCCATAAGCTGCCAATCACAACTGGCCTCCCGAACTACTATATTTGAGTCCTCCAGTTCAATATATCAGCCACTGCATTTCCTTTCCCAGGCTTGTAGGAATGGTCAAAGTCAAAATACTAAACGTACTCAACCCAAATTAACTATCTCAAATTCCTATCTCATTGAGTTAAGATATATTTGAGGATTTTGTTGTCTATGTACACCACAATAAGCTATCCAAGAATATAATTCTTCCAACAACGCAAAACATGCACAACTGCGGTTATCTTGAGATCGTGTGTCAGGTAGTTCCTGTCATGTGGTGCTTCTAAGCATGAAAAGTCTTGAATGATGAGTCTTTAAAAACCATTCAACCCCAAAAAAACCCTGTACCACAAATATTTTCTTCGACTTCTCCTAGGAAACTACAGCTTTCACATTCTCTTGGTCTATTAATACTCATATCTCTAAGATAACATTACCCATGAAATGAATCTTGTCCATCCAAAAGCGGGATTTTTTGACCTTCGCATATAACTGATGATCTGTCAGTGTACTCAATACAATATGAAGATGGGTGGCATGGTTGTGTAGAGTGTAAGTGTACACCAAGATACCATCCATGAAGACAGCCTTAAGAAAATACAAGTAAAGCTCGAACACTCTATTCATCAGTTCCATGAAATGTATCAGCATGTTCATGAGACCGAATGGCATAATGAAGTACAAATATAGAAAATACCATCTCTAAAAATAAATAAGAGGTATATCTGATGGTCTAACGTGTAGCTGGTAATAATCGGATATCAAGTCAATCAGTGAGATCACCGAGTATCCTAGAATATTATTAAAGAGATCATTAATCCTCAGCAAGTTATATTTGTTCTTGAACCTCAACTGTGTAGAGACCCATATCTTGACGTACATTGACATTACATTACTTTTGCGGAATACTTAGTACATAAAAAAAACACACACACAAGGATCGTAATAGTTTAGTGTCTTTGGAAACTTGGAACGTAATCTTCTAATCGTGGTGAAAGATCTTCAATATCTCCCATAAAGATCTTCCCTTTTTTTACCTAAAACCTTTCTTTATATCCTGGGGAAAAGAAAACATAAAAGGGTGAGCTCGAATGCTCAGTAAGGGTAAACAAAAGAAAAATCAATCACATCATATTCATAAGAACATAACTTTTAGAAATCATAACCTGCAAAAGAGAGCATAATTTCATAACATGGGATAAATCATAGTAGTGAAATGAAATCCCAATAATCATAACTTAAAACATGAAACTTTGTGGCATTCACACATAATCATAGAGAATCATTTCTTGTTAGTCAAGACTCATTTCCAAGACTATCTTAGTGGACAAAGTCCCTTTCTGAACCGAGTCACCCTCGTTTCAGTCCTGTTTCACTGAACCGGTATAACCTACCATTCCAGCCATGTCTATCTCATGAGATATAAAATCTTTAACCAATGCATTGGAGGGAGATATAGGTCCCACCCATCTTATAATGAATCCTTTCTTATGTGGGCCACATAATCATAAATCATACATCATCACATAACACATGTAACAAAAATGGGATTCTTGAAACATCATGACATCATAAAACAAATCATATAAGGTAAATGACTTCATAAAAATAATTCCCTCACAACATAATCAAATCAATGTAATAATAGGGATAAAAACAGAACCCTTTATTATATTAGATGTAAAATAATTTTGATAAAACACTTGAACTCCATTCTTGAGGAAAATATCCTTTCTTCTTCAAAAACACTTTTCTTTTCATAACATGTCATACAATTATAAACTAAAAGAAGTTGATCAAAAATAAACTTGAAAACTTGTAAAGGAAGCTTCTTGTAAATAATGTTTTAAAAAATCCATTCATGTCATATAAGTTAAAAAAACATTCTTCGTACTTTTGTCCGAAAAGTCAAAAAGTACCTCGTACGGAAAACGACAAAAGATTCCTTTCATATCTTTTACTAAAAACTCACCGAAAGGTAAAATTGGATATAACCTATTGTAGAAGGATATAAATATTACATATTGAGGAAAAATGGATGTGGATGATAAAATACACCCCAGTAAAAACTTACGAATAAACAATCTCGGATAAAAATGAGATTGTGATATTTCCCTTACCTTAGGTCTGATTTGCTTCATAAGTGTCCGAACCTCCTGTATAATGATTTAAATAATGTCATTGAATCATTACAGAATCATATTCATTGTTATGATATCATATATGGTTCACTTATGACATTATATTACCCGTTATTTTGTAAATTCCATGTTAAAGAGCGTTTTGGGTAAAATTGTTTCATTTGTCGTCCGTGTTTTGACTTGTAATTATTCATATGATTACTTAGATCATGATTACTAAATTCCAGAATATAAAACATGATTTATATATATATATATTCATAATATACATATATATAATAAATCAGTAAATGGAAAGAAATACACCGTTCATGGAGACGGTAGTCCGTACGTACGCATGAACGCTATTTTCGTTTCCTTATTGAATTGAATGGAATTAAGTAGATGACATACATATAAATATAAATAAATCCAGTATCATTATAATGTCATATATTTGATTATTACTTATTATATATACTTTATAATCATTCATGAATGGTTAATCAGTGAGAATGAATCTCATCGCATCGTGGAGACGGTAGTCCGTACGTACGCACGAGCGATGATATCGTTCCCATGGTCGTGGAATTGTGTTGAAGTGTTTGTATACTATTTAATTATCAATATCACTTTATAATAATAATATATAGTTACTCATTACACCATTATACCCATCCAATTAAGGTGGTGGTGGAAAATAGATTACACCACGGCGTGGAGACGGTATTCCGTACGTACGCACGCGCGGTGATTTCCTTTTTCCGTAGGATGGATAGAAGGTTAATTAGAGTTATTTCATATTTATAATAACATATCAGTATATAAGAAATACTGATGTTATTACTTTATCATGAAACAACTAAAGAAGAAGAAGTTGAAGAAGAAAGAAGTTGAAAAGATCGGTAATGGATATTACCTCTTCTTTGGAACGCCTCTTTGAATCCTCCACTTAGGAAACTGAGATTGGTCTTTTAAGAAGACCAGGACCTCTAGGATTATTTTAGGGAAGTGGAGAAGGGATTTTGGAAGGGGTTTTCCGAGCTTGAGTGCTCAAATTGGTGTGAGGAGGAGGGGAAGGAGGTGCCCTTTTATAAGGGAGGGGAGGGGCACCTTAGGAATATCTCAAAATATTATTTTATATTAAAGTAAAAATCGGTTTATAATGGTTCCAAATGGTCTTATTTCGAAGCTAAAGTGGGGATGGGTCGAAATCCTATCAACCAATAGGATTTAGACAAGTTTAGGTTATTATTTTAACCTTATCAATTAGATTTAACTCTAAGTTAAATTATTTAACTTTTACCGTGTCTTTTTGTTTTCTTACACTATATGGTTAATACACTTACTATAACATGCCAAACGAACCCCAAATTGTTTATTATTAATATATATATCCTTATCTAAGTCATTTGGCCGAACCTTAGATTTTTAGGAATAAAATAACAATTAATAATATAATATTTGATTTAAAAACTATTTTGTGTCAATTTTGACACTATTTGATATATGATTTTTTTGAAAGTCATAACAGAATTATATGTTCGAACCAAGTTGATTAAATCAACACTAATATATCATAGTAACCTAGAAAATTAGTGGGATTGATAAAAAGTATCAAATTACATTTATTTTGGTGTTTATAACATCAATTATGTCAATATTTCATTAATAAGATAATTACTGCATCATCATTGTGTCATAAATAAATTAAATTATTTAATGTCTAAAAATTATAAATAAAATACCATTATGTATGAAATCTTTTTATCTTTCTAATTAATATTTATAGTTTAATTTATCTTATGTATAACCCCATATTAAAAATGATTTACTTATTAAACTTTGATTTTAACTATTTTAACCCTTCTTTAAATAAATTAATAATAAATGTCCTAATCTAATACAAGTGGGCCTAAATGATAATATTTTACACTTAAGGTTGTTTTTGGTCGAGATAAACTTGTAAAATAGAATTAGGACATGTGTTAGGGTAATATTAATATCATTCTTACCCTTAATTACCCTATTTACTTTTTACCGTGGTAAATAAAAGTAAAAAGTTACTATTCACCAAAAATTATTTTCATCTCATTGAACCACATTTTACTTACTGAAATCAACCGTGTCTCTTGGATTTTTGAAATTCCATTCACAGAAGCAGTAAAATTAAGTTTTATGAAAAATTCAGTTTTTTTAACTACCACTTAGTAGTTTCACTATTCATCAAAAATTGATGTTTTTCAGAACAATGCCAAAATTTTATCCTAAGCTATATTTCATATTCCGAATTCAAAAATGAAGTCTATTTTACCAAATTCATAACATAGAAGTTGCATTAATTAATTTTATAATTAAATCCCGCTGTTAAAACAAATAGCGTGTTTTTAAGAAACAATATCTATCAAAAGATTGACACTTGTTTATGTCTGGTTTAAATGTGAAATTACATCCAATGACCAACATTGTATTAAATTGTAAAAATATATTCTAAATATACTTTAAAACCACTCAAATTAATAATTTATCACTATTAATTATTTCTATTGAAAAACTTGTTTTTAACTAAAATTTAGTAATTTTCACTATTCATCAAAATATGAAAGTTATCCGAAAATTACCAAAATTTCACCCTAAGCTAATTTCGATATTCCGAATCCAAAAATGAAGTCCATTTTGAAAAATAAGATTTACAAAATTTCAAAAAGTGGTTATTACTATTCATAACGGTTAGTTTTAATAATATTTTAATAGCATATCGTTATTTAGTGAAACTCGATATTGCGTATTACACACGCTATCAAGGAAGGCCGTGATTGCGTGTAATACAGGTCAAGTCAAGGATGCGTGTTGAGCAAGCTCCTTTTGGTGTAGCGTACAACACAAAACATTAATAAAATTAAAAAGAATATTTTTCATAATATCTCAGGCTGTTACATTCTACCCCCCTTAAAATGAATTTCGTCCTCGAAATTCGTCGGGGTTATAAATGGTTTACTACTCAAAAGTTTCTTTAATAGAAGCCCACATCGTAAAAAGGAATACCAAAACATGGCTTTAAAAACTAAAGTACAAAATGTAACGATTACCCAAATAAACTAATCACTGGGTTTCCACATAGGTGAAAATATGGATATGGAAGAGAAATCTAACTATCATGTTTTGATGGAGAGTGGTAGAGAACATGGCTATGGGAAAGCCAGCAATCACAAAGCCATAAATTTGTGACGATCTAAGGTACCATCTGATTCATTAGATATTAGAGCACTAGGACAACATTTTTGGTTTTCAAGATCATTTCCCTAAAGTTGATGAAATTGGAATTAGAAGAAATACTTTAGTGATTTTGGTATAGTCTCACCGTTTTTCGTTCTTTAAACAATTTCCACTTCATCTCTTAAAGAAATGAAGTTGAATTTGTTATTCGTGAAGTGTTAGCATATCATGTGATAGAATGACGGGTCATTCCATCTGTCTCAAACAAAAGGTTACCAAAAATTATATACATAAGTCGATCTATAGTGAGATTAATCATATATGGTTCCTAAAATGGACTTATACTTCATATATCATACTGCTTAATATAATAAAACTAGTTTCTACTAAACAGGGACTTCCTGTAGGCCAGTGGTAGGTGATAAAGGCCAGTCGCACTTCAATTGTGGGTTCGATTTCCACAGCCTTGCCCGACGCGATGGGCTGTCGCCCGTCCTGCAGGTTGTTCTTTTTTCTAAAACTATATTACTATAACATCCCATCAATATATCGAAAAAAAACTTCTATCCTTAAACAATACTAACTTATATCCAACATAATCCATTCCAATCTTCAGGCTTATCCATAATACTGCAGTCCTTTCTCATAACATAGTGAAAACGATTACCAGAGATTTAACACCGTCGTCGATCCCCATATATCATAAGATATGTTTTTTTGGTCACATTCAAAGTCCTTAATCATGTATTCTCTTGAATACCTTAGTGAAAACATGAATGAAGTTAAAAGTTAACACTATCCACATACCAAAATCCTCAAAATTCTATATACTCAAACCATGATATCACTTAGTCCTTATATCAATCATGAGCTCATGAATACTGTTAAACATTTCATTTTCTCGTTTTCCCTTCATTATGCGCATAATATCACAATCACTTTGAATACCACATTAGACCAATACATAAATATTCCAATACTCCATGATACAACATTATTTTGGAATCCCATTACATAAACACTTAATCATTCCACCACATTGTTGTCATATTCAACATTGCCAATAGTGATCGCATGTGACTTCCCTTTGTACTTTGCCTTAAGAGGTTGCTCATGTCGATCATCACTAACCCTTGGATTAGGGAATTTATTAGCATAATGCCCCATTTCCTTGCACTTGAAGCATTGAAGTGTTGGTGGTGCATTCTCTGCAGTGTTTGCTTTATTCACATCATTAGAATCCCTTTTTCCATTACTTCGACACTCAACTGCTCGATGACCTTCTTTTCCACACTTAAAACATTTTCTAGTCCCTTTAAGACAATATCCACCATGCTTCTTTCCACACTTTGTGCATAAGGAAACATTCATCTTCTTTTAACCATTATTCTGAGGTTTCTCCTTGAACTCCATCTTTCGTTTCTTGTCAAAACCATGAGATGGATACGTAACACCAACATCCATTTCTACCTTGACAGCACAACGCACAATTTCTTCATAGCTACTGAAGTCTCTTATAGCTAATGCCCTTCGAAGACTTGGTTTTAAGCCACTGAAAAATCGATCAACTTTACTTTCAGGTTGGATGATAAATCCAGATGCATACCTTGCAAGCCTTGTAAAATTCGCTTCGTATATACCAACAGATTCATCATCCTTTTGCTTTAGTTCAACAAACTCCTTCTCCATCTTTGTTCGAAGAATATGAGGAAAGTACTTATTGAAAAATAAGTTCTTGAACTCGTCCCATTCCATGGACTCAATTTCATCTCTTTGCCTCGTATTCTTGATAAGATTCCACCATTGATTAGCTTCACCTTCCAAACGATATACTACTAAGATGACTTTATCATGTTCAGAACATTGAAGAACTGAAAATATCTTTTCAGTGGTACTGATCCATTGTTCAGCAACAAGTGGATCAGAATACCCACTGAAAGAAGGTGGACGTTGCCTCATGAAGGACTCAATAGAATATTGTTCCCTTCTCTGTTCATTTGGAAGTCCAGAATGATTCATAGCTTGTGTAAGTATAGCAATAAGATTTTTCACTCCATCTCCCATAACATTTGTTTATTCAGGAGGACAATCATTGCATTGTCCATTGCATTGATCAACACGGTTCCTTCGGGTTCCAGCCATCGTCTAAAACCCAAAAAGAATAGTGTGAGAGGCAAAAATCATGCTAGGGAAAACAACATAATAAAGGGGGATTACCTTCAATATCTAACATCTTAGGTTTAATTCTATGATCGTTAGCGTAATTCTAGTACTATAACCTATACGTATACTTAACCTTAGGGACATCCCTAGACATACCTTAGAAATATCTCTAGGGATCTCACTAACATTTTCGCATCCTAGTTTCCAAAGGTTGACTAAACCTTTCCAGTGGACTATAGCGGTCTGGAATTACTTCCAGTGGACTATAATTGATACCTATCAGGGCACTCCATGGGCAGCTACACCCCCTGGGCGGGACACACCACCATCCCCAGTGGCAGCCATTTCCTCATGAAGCCCTTGGGCGGAGAGCCATGCTTCGTCCAACGCTCACATGTGAGAGTTCCCAAGGATCGGATACATTCCTACCTCCTTTGCCTCTGATACCAACTGTAGAGACCCGTATATTGACGTACATTGACATTACATTACTTTTGCAGAATACTTAGTATATAAAAAAAACACACACACAAGGATCGTAATAGTTTAGTGTCTTTGGAAACTCGGAACGTAATCTTCTAATCGTGGTGAAAGATCTTCAATATCTCCCATAAAGATCTTCCCTTTTTTTTACCTAAAACCTTTATTTATATCCTGGGGAAAAGAAAACATAAATGGGTGAGCTCGAATTCTCATTAAGGGTAAACAAAAGAAAAATCAATCACATCATATTCATAAGAACATAACTTTTAGAAATCATAACCTGCAAAAGAGAGCATAATTTCATAACATGGGATAAATCATAGTAGTGAAATGAAATCCCAATAATCATAACATAAAACATGAAACATTGTGGCATTCACACATAATCATAGAGAATCATTTCTTGTTAGTCAAGACTCATTGCCAAGACTATCTTAGTGGACAAAGTCCCTTTCTGAACCGAGTCACCCTCGTTTTAGTCCTGTATCCCTGAACTGGTATAACATACCATTCCAGCCATGTCTATCTCATGAGATATAAAATCTTTACCCAATGCATTGGAGGGAGATATAGGTCCCACCCATCTTATAATGAATCCTTTCTTATGTGTGCCACATAATCATAAATCATACATCATCACATAACACATGTAACAAAAATGGGATTCTTGAAACATCATGACATCATAAAACAAATCATATAAGGTAAATGACTTCATAAAAATAATTCCCTCACAACATAATCAAATCAATGTAATAATAGGGATAAAAACAGAACCCTTTATTATCTTAGATGGAAATTAATTTTGATAAAACACTTGAACTACATTCTTGAGGAAAATATCCTTTCTTCTTCAAAAACACTTTTCTTTTCATAACATGTCATAAAATTATAAACTAAAAGAAGTTGATCAAAAATAAACTTGAAAACTTGTAAAGGAAGCTTCTTGGAAATAATGTTTTAAAAAAATCCATTCATGTCGTATAAGTTAAAAAAAACATTCTTCGTACTTTTGTCCAAAAAGTCAAAAAGTACCTCGTACGGAAAACGACAAAAGATTCCTTTCATATCTTTTACTAAAAACTCACCGAAAGGTAAAATTGGATATAACCTATTGTAGAAGGATATAAATATTACATATTGAGGAAACATGGATGTGGATGATAAAATAAACCCCAGTAAAAACTTACGAATAAACAATCTCGGATAAAAATGAGATTGTGATATTTCCCTTACCTTAGATCCGATTTGCTTCATAAGTGTCTGAACCTCCTGTATAATGATTTAAATAATGTCATTGACTTATTACAGAATCATATTCATTGTTATGATATCATATATGGTTCAATTATGAAATTATATTACCCGTTCTTTTGTAAATTCCATGTTAAAGAGCGTTTTGGGTAAAATTGTTTCATTTGTCGTCCGTGTTTTGACTTGTAATTATTCATATGATTACTTAGATCATGATTACTTAATTACAGAATATAAAACATGATTTATATATATATATATATATTCATAATATACATATATATAATAAATCAGTAAATGGAAAGAAATACACCGTTCATGGAGACGGTAGTCCGTACGTACGCATGAACGCTATTTTCGTTTCCTTATTGAATTGAATGGAATTAAGTAGATGACATACATATAAATATAAATAAATCCAGTATCATTATTATGTCATATATTTCATTAGTACTTATTATATATACTTTATAATCATTCATGAATGGTTAATCATTGAGAATGAATCTCATCGTGTCGTGGAGACGGTAGTCCGTACGTACGCACGAGCGATGATATCGTTCCCATGGTCGTGGAATTGTGTTGAAGTGTTTGTATAATATTTCAGTATCAATATCACTTTATAATAATAATATATAGTTACTCATTACACCATTATACCCATCCAATTAAGGTGGTGTCGGAAAATAGATTACACCACGGCGTGGAGACGGTATTCCGTACGTACGCACGCGCGGTGATTTCCTTTTTCCGTAGGATGGATAGAAGGTTAATTAGAGTTGTTTCATATTTATAATAATATATCAGTATATAATAAATACTGATGTTATTACTTTATCATGAAACAACTAAAGAAGAAGAAGTTGAAGAAGAAAGAAGTTGAAAAGATCGGTAATGGATATTACCTCTTCTTTGGAACGCCTCTTTGAATCCTCCACTTCGGAAACTGAGATTGGTCTTTCAAGAAGACCAGGACCTCTAGGATTATTCTAGGGAAGTGGAGAAGGGATTTTGGCAGGGGTTTGCCGAGCTTGAGTGCTCAAATTGGTGTGAGGAGGAGGGGAAGGAGGTGCCCTTTTATAAGGGAGGAGAGGGGCACCTTAGGAATATCTCAAAATATTATTTTATATTAAAGTCAAAATCGGTTTATAATGGTTCCAAAGGGTCTTATTTTGAAGCTAAAGTGGGGATGGGTCTAAATCCTATCAACCATTAGGATTTAGACAAGTTTAGGTTATTATTTTAACCTTATCAATTAGATTTAACTCTAAGTTAAATTATTTAACTTTTACCGTGTCTTTTTCTTTTCTTACACTATATGGTTAATACACTTACTATAACATGCCAAAAGAACCCCAAATTGTTTATTGTTAATATATATATATCTTTATCTATGTAATTTGGCCGAACCTTAGATTTTTAGGAATAAAATAACAATTAATAATATAATATTTGATTTAAAAACTATTTTGTGTCAATTTTGACACTATTTGATATATGATTTTTGTGAAAGTCATAACCGAATTATATGTTCAAAACAAGTTTATTAAATCAACACTAATATATCATAGTAACCTAGAAAATTAGTGGGATTCATAATAAGTATCAAATTACATTTATTTTCGTGTTTATAACATCAATTATGTCAATATTTCATTAAAAAGATAATTACTGCATCATCATTGTGTCATAAATAAATTAAATTATTTAATGTCTAAAAATTATAAATAAAATACCATTATGTAGGAAATATTTTTATCTTTCTAATGAGTATTTATAGTCGAATTTATCTTATGTATAACTCCATATTAAAAATGATTTACTTATTAAACTTTGATTTTAACTATTTTAACCCTTCTTTAAATAAATTAATAATAAATGTCCTAATCTAATCCAAGTGGGCCTAAATGATAATATTTTACACTTAAGGTTGTTTTTGGTCGAGATACACTTGTCCAATAGAATTAGGACATGTGTTAGGGTAATATTAATATCATTCTTACCCTTAATTACCCTATTTACTTTTAACCGTGGTAAATAAAAGTAAAAAGTTACTATTCACCAAAAATTAGTTTCATCTCATTGAACCACATTTTACTTACTGACATCAACCGTGTCTCTCGGATTTTTGAAATTCCATTCATAGAAGCGGTAAAATTAAGTTTTATGAAAAAATCAGTTTTTTTAACTACCACTTAGTAGTTTCACTATTCATCAAAAATTGATGTTTTTCAGAACAATGCCGAAATTTCATCCTAAGCTATATTTCATATTCCGAATTCAAAAATGAAGTCTATTTTACCAAATTTATAACATAGAAGTTGCATTAATTAATTTTATAATTAAATCCCGCTGTTAAAACAAATAGCGTGTTTTTAAGAAACAATATCTATCAAAAGATTGACACTTGTTTATGTCTGGTTTAAATGTGAAATTACATCCAATGACCAACATTGTATTAAATTGTAAAAATATATTATCAATATACTTTAAAACCACTCAAATTAATAATTTATCACTATTAATTATTTCGATTGAAAAACTTGTTTTTAACTAAAATTTAGTAATTTTCACTATTCATCAAAATATGAAAGTTATCCGAAAATTACCAAAATTTCACCCTAAGCTAATTTCGATATTCCGAATCCAAAAATGAAGTCCATTTTGAAAAATAAGATTTAAAAAATTTCAAAAAGTGGTTATTACTATTCATAACGGCTAGTTTTAATAATATTTCAATAGCATATTGTTGTTTAGTGAAACTCGGTATTGCGTATTACACACGCTATCGAGGAAGGTCGCGATTGCGTGTAATACAAGTCAAGTCAAGGATGCGTGTTGAGCAAGCTCCTTTTGGTGTAGCGTACAACACAAAACATTAATAAAATTAAAAAGAATATTTTTCATAAAATCTCAGGCTGTTACAAACTGATTCATCTTTCGATAATCGAAACCAATTCTGAGAGTACCTTCCTTATTTTTTTCAAAAAGGATAGACAAACCGTAGGGATATGTACTGGGTCAGATGAAACCAATTTCTTAAAACTCCTCTAAATACTTCTTGATCTCGTTTATCTCTGGTGTAGCCATCCAATACAAAGGAATGGAAACATTTTCCACTTCTGGTGCACGGTCAATCAAGAAATCTACTTCTAACCCCCAGATCAAAACTTTAAAAGTTGTCTATAAATACACCTTTGAAACGATCCACCACTGGAAGAAATTCCATTTGTGATATCCCCTAGTTATCCAGATATAAACTAGAAATATGGGATGTAATTCCACCTTACCCATGATGTTCGGGTCCAACTCTACTTTCCTAGACATTCTATTCACCCTTGTGTATAAAAGCCCCCCCCCCCCCACTTGTGAAGTGAAACTCACCCTAAGAAGATAGAAATCAACAAATTCATAAAAGGTGACCAACCCATCAATTCTGAGAATGAAATCTGACCCTAGAATCTCTAATAAATAGAGTTCCCGCAATGAGTAACAACAACAAACCTCAAGAGGGAACTCCATTCCCTATTATACACTAGCCATATTAATCCCCAATGGAGTGTCTAGAATCATATCATCAACTGAATTAAATATGTAGAGACTAAGTCTCTCCACAATAGAAACAAATATTAAACTATGAGAAGCCCCTATATGAAGAAGTTTATAAGACAAATCTGAGGCAACTAGAATCCCACCTCTTTCTGTAGAAAGTCTGTGATTCATCCCTTACTGGGTCTGCTCCATCGTAAAAGATTGACCAGTACCACGGCCCTCTGACCCTGTCTGGCTACCCTCAGTTGATCCAACCTACTGTCACTAAAAACATGTAATCTAACTACCACATACATGACCACCTCCTCTTCCTGAATGGATTGAGGAACTCTAGTTCCCAAACATATCTGAAACTAGTCATCCTGCTCTTGAACATGGAGTTATAATAGATCCCCTCTCACTCGATTTTGCTGAGAACATCAAACAAAAATGCTGAATATGGCCCATCATTCTGCCTGATCGGCACTCGACTAGGTCCCTTGGGCAATGTTGTCTTGTATGACCGCTCTTTCTGCACTAGTTTCACACCAATTGGATACCTGAAGAAACAACCTTAATTCACATCCTATTATTTGTCAAATGAGTACAAGGCCTAGATTCTGAATCACTCTGGTTTGCATCTCAAAGCTCCCTCAGATTATGATCGGTAATCAGGGCCTGGTTTATTATAACAGCCATTGTTGTCAGTATGAAAACATTCAAATTTGATCATATGTGGTACCTGAGACCATCCCTAAATCACCTAGCCAGTGATAACTCGTCACCTCCCAAAACAGGTGTGTAGCACAGAAGCTCTGTAAAGTGAGAAGTGTAATCCATCACTAGAAGAGAAACCTACTCCCAATGCATGAACTCCCAAGATCAGTCACCCCTCAACATCTCGGGGTAGATGTAATCAAATAAGGTCCTCTAAAACTCTTCCCAATTCGTATTCTGATGATGTCCCACCTATGAGATATCATCTCACCACCTCATAGCAGAATCATGTAGCATGTAAGTCGTAAGCTTTAGTATCCTCTCAAGAGGTGTCTCCAGAATCTCAAATATAGAAACCATGGCCTCCAACAATGTATATGTATCATGTGGTCCTCCATCCCCTGAAAAATTAGGAGAATTATTCTTCTAGAACATTGGCGTCAACTCTTCAATGTTCGGGGTAGGATTTGGTGCTCCCTAAAAATTTTGCATCATACTCATAAAGCCTAATGGAATTGTGCATGAGCACCTGTGTCTGGAATAATAGTAGCTTCCAGTATGGGCACAATGGTTTGATCTGCTGGTAGTCCTTGATAAACCATTTCATGTGTCTGGTCATCATCTTGTACATGGCCTACAACTAGAGGAAGTCGCAGTGGCGTGACTTTTCAAGGTCATGCGCACACATAATTATCGTATTATCTATGACTACAACTTAGAAGTTAAATAATGGAACCTGAGAAGGAAAAAATTCATGTTTTACTAAAGAGGGTTAAACAACGTGTAGAACCACCCCACATCGTGTTTCCTTAAGCCTTGACATGGGAGTGTACCTCATCTAATTTGTTCATGTAACACCCCATGGACACGGCATGTTCCTCATGAGATACATCATGTGAATGAATATACCCTCCTTCTCTGGTACTTTTACACAACACGAACTACACAGTTTTTTCTAATGTAACACTACACGGCGTGCACACTGTAGACATAGCATGTTCTACAATGGTTTCATCCACCCATTTCCTTTGTTGCATGTTCGGATACATGTTCAATTACAACATCACAGGTAATCCTAGTACATGGAATGTTCTTCCATGATTTAACCAACCCAATGTCTCTTCAAACACAGTTAGTTAAATATTCAACCACTGCACGACGTGTATATACGGTACATGCTGTGAACATAAGAAAAGTCATTTATTCCAGAATAGAAGAACACATGTCATGTGCTCATATCATCGCATTCCATGTTTTCAAGGTTATCTGGAAATTCATCATCTAAAACCTCTCTAAAACCCAAAATTCATTATATTTTAGCCTAGGCATGCTAGGTTCGGATTTGTGAGAGCCCTCACTCTCTAGGAATCAATGTTTGACATCTTTATTCATATCATATCTTAAGAGAATTTAATTAAATATCAAACATGATCATCCAAATTATGATCAAAGAGGTCCCATAACACCTTAGGGGAGAATTCTTGCTGTTCATCCAATGAATCTTTACATATTCTAATACCTTATCAAAAATCATGTATTCTATCACAACATCTACCAAAATAGCATGCATATCTATCACAACATCAATCACAACAACATGAAATTAGTAATGTAACCTGCATGACCTGACATGAATGCATGGCATGAGATATCTAGAAAGTTACTATACAATGCAAGAGATGGGATACCCTTATATCATTGGGATGAAACAAAATATAAACATAAAGATATCAATAATTACATAACAAAACAACTATGTCACCCATCGGTGAAATCGAATCAATTGTAATAGTTCAAAATCCAAAAATTACAACTCAATTTCTGGGTAATTTGGATTTTCTCTTCACATGGGGTTGATACTCTTGGGAATAGCTAATTACTAATCTCAATTTACATTATATAACTTTTTAATGTCTCCTAACAGTGTGAAAACCCAAAAGAGAAAACCTAATTTGATACCACTTTTTAACATCCCAGATCTCGGTGTCGCCCAAAGTTTCCCCGAACCCGGTTGGTCACATAACCTCAAGCTCATTTCCCCAAACACCCAAGGCTACCGACTAGAAGTGATGGACAAGGTGTAATAATGGGAAAACAATTCCCTCATTGGTAGAGTTTACACAACATAAAAAATAGTTAACAATATAGGAAGAAATAATTCCTAATAGGAATAAACAGCCGAAGACCGATTAGAAAATCCAACAGAATCCACAATATATATATAAATATATATATCTGATTAATGACATATGTATATAAGAAAATAGCCATACAAGTAACAATGATGAAAATAAATATAGAAAAAAATTACAAAAGAAACAATAAACCCCAGCAGCATCGCAAGCCTCTTCTTGGTCTCATGCTCTCCAGCACCGTCAGCACACAAGTACCTGATGAAGAAGGGTGTTTTCCCTTATTTATACTTGAAATCATATAATTTTTTTAGATCCAAATGAATGAAAAAACCAGAAATGAGATGAATCCCATTACGAAACCACAGGAAAATCGGTGCCTAACTGTCTGTGAATATAAATAGTAGGAAATATGAATGAAGTAATAAACTAGGAAGTACTCAAATGTATACAATCCAAATATTTTCAATAACTTTTATTTAAAATTTATTATTCATACATTGAATCATGTAACCCTAGTATCTAGAATATCCTTTATATCTCCCATGTTATGTAATAGAATAGATGTCTTAGAAGACCATATAAACTATCATGTAAGTCCAATTCCATGATTTTTCTTTGGCTTGGAAGACTTTTCAAAATCAGTAGATTATTTCCACAAACCTCTAGGAAAGCTCCATTGATATAACCCCTTTTGTATAACAACGTCAATTAATTTAAAAATAAACACCTTGACATGATATCATGGTCTAAACCCCTAGTTCACAGATTCATTTAATCAAATATAAATGACCACATTGGAAGCTCGTAAGGTCTAACACCTTTGGTATAACATAGCTTCAATTAATTATAAACGACCACCTGGAAAGTTTCTCATGGTCTAAAACCTTGGGTCAACATTAAATTAATCAATTATAAATGAACACCTGGGTATTTCTAATAGTTTAACCCCTTTGGGATGCTCTCATAGTCTAATCTCCTTTGTAAACATTCATTATTAATATCATAATCATTTTATATAATCAGTATCTCCATCATAACAAAACAATGCATGGAAAAATATGTAATACTAATAGGAATTCGAGAAGAAATGTCTATAAATAGTTATTAAATGGGGGGAAATGCACCCATGGGGTGTCCCATAACAAGGTTTCTAACCTTATGCATAAGCAATAACCCTTTATAAATCAATCAGACAATACCCATTAATAAACAGGGTTAAATTCCAAATCATGCTATACCTAAAACATGGTTACGCAGAACTTTTAGCATGTAGAATAAAAAATAAACAACAAAAGGTAGAAAACACCTACCACAATGTCTTACGATAGGTATACTTGAACTTCAGCCTTTAAATTTCCCTATATCAGTGTGGTTCTACAAAAAAGTGTAAAACACCGAACCCTGAATAACTCTATCGAGAGAAGGAATCCGAAAGAGAGGCTCCAGTGGTTCTAAGAACTCACCAGTGGGAGTCTAACACACCTAATCAGGCTCAATCAGAGCAAGGATGCAGAATTGGGAGGGGATCATGGTTTTTTGGCCTTTCTATAGTTCTCTTGTAAGAAACAATGGAAGAAGAAGGCATTTTAGGATATGAGACGCAACCCCACTCTGATTTATCAAATAAAAAGACAACTAAATGGAATGTTCATTAAAACTACACACTATATAGTATCCATAACTGGACCCCACCATAATTAGTCTACCAGGTCAGCACACGGCCATTTACTCGGTCGTTACGTGGCCAGTACGTGGTTGTACATGGAAACTGGGTACGTGGCGTGTATGTGAAAGTACACAACAAGTAATCATAAAAACCTGATTTCATGTTTTTTACACTAAAAAAAAATATATACCTGAAAAAAAGATCCAGGTTCTTATAATCACCCCTTAAAGATGTTTTTCCTTGAATTTCCCTTCCAAGGGTGGTGATGAAGAATTTGTGATCTACACCATCCACTACAATCGCACATCAGCCTCCCTCTCCCAAGTCTCGTCCTTCCCTCATTCATGCTTCTATAGCACCTATACCAGAAGAACAAACTGACCATAGAGAACCTTCGTACTTAAATCCAAAATCAAAATAGGGTTCTCCTTGAAGGATGAATCCACCTCCAACTCAACCATCTTAGGCTGGATAACATGAGATTGGACTGAAAATTAATGTCATAGCTTAGAAACAAGAAAGATGTTTTGAATATCATAGTACCATTGAGTTAACTGATACTGAAATGAAACAGACCCGACCCTCTACAAAACCTCAAATGGACCGATGTATCTCAGTGAAAGATTATCTTGTCTCCAAATCCTCCTATGTCCTAACCTTAGGAAGACACAAAGGAAACCCGATCTCCAACCTCAAACTCTTGAGGTTGTCTCTATCGATCACCATAATATTATCAATGAGACAGTGTGGTGTAAATCCTCTTGTGAATCAACTCCACCTTCTTAGTGGGCTCCTTCACAAGATGAGGTCCCAACATAGCCACCTCTCATGCATCCAGCCAACATAGGGGTGATTGGAATGACCTACTGTATAAATCCTCATAAGGATCCATCTGAATCATTTCCTGAAATCATTTATTATAGGAAAATACCACCAGGGGTATTTTTCTCTCTAGAGTGCCCCAAAAATCTAGGACATATGCTTGAAAAATGTCCCCCAAAACCTGAATCGTGCGCTCGGACTGTCCATCTGTTTGGGATGGTATGTTTTACTCGGAAGTACCTATGTAACCAAATCCCTCTATAGTCCCTTCCATACATGAGAATTAAAGTGTGCATCCCTATCTGAAATGATAGGGTGTAGAACCACATGAAAACATATTATCTCTTATATGTACAACCATTCATGTTAGTCAACACTGATGGTTAAAATGATCAGCAGGAAATGGGAATCCATCATGAGTTTGTCAACAACAACCCATACAACATCATATTCATTAGGAGACCTTGGTAAACCAATCAAGAAATCCATCATGATATTATTCCACTTCCACATAATAATGGGTAACTACTGTAATAGAAATTATGGTCACTAATGCTCCACCATCACCTGCTGATAGGTTAAACATCTCATAAAAAACTAGTTACATCCCTCATCACACCTCACCACTAATACTGATGATTTAAATATCGACCCATCAGGTGACACTAGGATAAACATCCCATAATAATGATTGAAAATTTCTCAATATCTCCCCATGTTTGTCTATAGATACCCAAGCACACCCATGAAAATAGATAAAATCATTCGCTCTTATGGTCCACCTAGGTGTAGGGTCCTATCTAGACACACTTTCCAGTAGAACTAGACCTTCGAAATCTAATAGATACAACATTGTCACTCGATCTAGTAGAGTAGAGGTAATATCTATAGAAGAAGTAAATGTTGTCCCCTTTTTTCCATGCACCTCTAAATACATCTCATAGAACAGGTCCATAAGATGCCACTCACTACTGGACTCATAAACTGTTGTATTTGAGTCCTCCTACTCAATGGATAAGCCATTGTGTTTCCTTTCCCAGGTGTGTAAGAAATATCCAATTCAAAAGATGGAAGGTAATCAACCCACCTTCAATGTCTCAATTTCAGATCTCGTTGAGTTATGATTTACCTGAGGCTTTTGTGGTCCGTGCACACCACAAATGTCTCTCCTAAAAGATAATGTCTCCAATAGTGCAAGGCGTGCACAACTAGGGATAACTCGAGATCCTTTGTCAGTTAGTTTCTCTCATGTGGCCTCAACTTTCAAGATCTGTATGCCACAAATCATCCCTCTGCATTAGCATGGCTCCAGGTATGATACATGTTGTTCTACAGTAAATGGTGTAACTCTTACTCAGCTCTAGAAAAATTTGAATCAATGTTGAATTCAGTTTCCCTTTCAGCTCCAAAAAGGACGAATCAAAAGAATCTATCCATGTGTAAATCACACCCTTCGTAGCGAGGCCTATCAGTGGTGCTACAAAGCATTAAAATTCTTGAATAGGGAGTCTATAGTATCCAGCTATCCCCATAAAACTTATTACCTCAAAGAAACTATTCGGTTTCTCCTAGTAAACTACTACTCTCACATTCTATTGGTCCATTGGAACTCTTATCTTGGAGATAACATTACACGTGAAATTAGTATGGTCCAACCAAAAGAGTCACTTTTTGATCATATCATATAATTGATTCTATCTCGGAGTACTCAATATGATATCAAGATGGGTGTCATGGTTGTGTCGAGTGTGAGAGTACATGAAGATACCATCAATGAAGACTGCCACAAGGTAATCCATGAAATGATGGAACACTCAGTTCATCAGTTCCATGAAAACTGTAACCATGTACAGTAGACTGAATGGAATAACCAAATACTCATATAGATCATACCAGGTCTAAAAACTCTGTAAGATGAACATATGATGGTATAACATGTATCTGGTTATAATCATATCTCAAGTCAATATTTGGGAACACACAGTCTCATAGAATATGATCAAAGTTATCATCAATCCTCCATAAGGGATATTAGTTCTTGATCTCCAAATAATTCATATTTCGTTAATAAAAACAATGTTTGTGGGTATCATCCAACTTCATCTTAACAATGATAGGAAAACACGAGGGAGTAGTGTTGGGTCAGATGAAACCCTTTTCCTTTAACTCCTATAACAAATTCTTGAGATCCTATAACATTGGTGTAGACATCAAATACGGTGGAATGGACACTTGTTCCACTCCTGGTACAAGATGAATAGAGAAATATACCTATCACACCAGAGGTAAAACTGAATAGTCATATGGAAATACACCTCCGAAATGATCCACCACTATAGGAATGTCTATATTTGAAGTCCCCTAGTAATTAAAATATAAACTAGGAATATAGGTTTTAATTACACCTAACCCATGATGATCGGGTCCACCTATGCTCACATTGACATTACATTCACCATTTTTTAGAAGATATCACTTCGCTTGTGATGTGAATATCACCCTACGGTGATAGAAGTCATCAAAGGCCACAAAGGAGACCAACCAGTCCATTATGACAATGAAATCAAAACATTTCATCTCTAATACCTAGAGGTCCCATAATAAGTGACACCCACTAAACTCAAGAGGGAACGCCATGCGCTGACGTACACTAGCCTTCCTAATCCCCAAATGAGTGTCTAGCATCATAACATCCACCGATGTAATGATACCGAGCCCAAGGCTCTCCATAACAGAAACTCATATAAAATTATGGGAAGACTTTGTATAAAAAAGTTAATAAGAAAAAACTGAGGAAACTAGATTCATAATTATACCCATATATGTTCGAGGATCCTTCTCCTATAGGGTATTCTCAATCTCAAATACATGGCATGTACCACAGCCCTGAGACCCAATCTACTACCCTGAGTTGATCCACCCTAGTTTTACTAAAAACTTCTCATCTGTCTACCACATCCATTACCACCTCCTCATCCGTAATGGATTGAGGAACTCTAGTTCCATAACTTATTAGAAAATTGGTGTCCTACTCCTAAAAGAGGAGTCATAATAGATCCCCTCTCACTCACTGATGGTGAGAACATCCTAAAAAACCCTTAATATAGCCCATTTAACCAGAAGATCAACAGTCTACTAGGTCCCTTGGGAAATCTGGTCTTTTATACCCATTGTTTCTGTAGTGGTAGAACACCACATGGCTACCTGAAGAAACATCCATACAGCGCTTCCCGCTATCGGTCGAAGGAGTACCATCCATAGATGTTGAATTTATCTAGTTTGTAGCTCTAAACTCCTTCAGATTGCGCTCAGTAATTAGGGCCTGGTTTAAAATAGTAGTCACAGATGTTATCCTTAAAACATTCAACTACAATCAGATTTCATACCTAAAACCATCCACAATTCACCTAGCTAGTGATAAATCTTCACCTCCAAAAACATGTGTGAAGCGCTGAAGCTCTGTAAAGAGAGAAGTGTAATCCATCACATAAGGAGAACCCTTATCCATATGAATGAACACCCGGGCTCAGTCTGCCCTCAATATCTCAGGGTATAAGTGATCATATAATTTCTTCTGAAACTCTTCCCATTTTATATTCTAATGATGTCCCGCCTGTGAGATAACATCCCACCAACTATTGGGGGAATCACATAGCATTTATGTCGCGAGCTTCACTCTCCTATCAAGAGGCACATCCTGATGCTCGAAGAGAGAAATAGATTTCCTCCAACCATGACTCTGCTTCAAGTGGTCCTCCATCCCCTAAAAATGTTGTATAATGATGCTAATGAAACACCTATGTAGGCTCATCCATAGTTTGGGAAAGATGTGGTGCACCCTAAAAAGTCAGTATCATCCTCATAAAGCCTTCACATAACTCTGCATCATCACTTGAAACTAGTATTACATCATGTACCAATATGGGAAAGATAGTTGGATCTACTAGTAGTCCATGAACTACCATTTTCTATTTCTGATCATCATCCAATACCTAGTGTACCACTAGAGGACCTCTTGGTGGCATGACACTACAAGGTCAAGTGCACAACTTAGTATGAGATTATCAAGTAATGAAAATTAGAAGTGACATAACATAATAGGAGAATAAAAACATTAATTTCTTACAAAATAGGGTTATACAGTGCCTAGAACCACAAAACAACATGTTACCTTAATCCTTAACATGGGTGTATACCTCTGCCAACCTGGTCATGTAACGTCCCATACACACCACATGCTCCTCCTGAGACACAGTGTGTACTTGAATATCCCATGCATCATTGATACTTTTACATGGATATAACTAAATGGTTTCTCCTGGTGTAACACTACACGCTGTGCACAATGTAGACACTACATGTTCTACAACGGTTACATCCACCTGTGTCATTAGTCACATGGCTGGATACCCAGTCAATACCAACATAACATGTACTACCAGTATATTGCATGTTCAACCAAGTCTTTACCAACCCTGTGTATCTACTTACATATTTAGTCACAAAGTCAAACACTACACGACATGTACACATGGTACACAATGTATACTTAGGAAAAGTCATTTCTTCCAGAACATAAGGACACATGGAGTGTGTTAATATCATCACACTCTAAGACTTCTTGTATTTTCATATAGTAAGCCTATGAATTGTTTCTAGAACTGAAAAATAAAAAAAATTATCCAAGGCATGCCAGGTTCTAATTCGTGAGACCCATACTCTCAACGATTCAAAGTTTTATTTCCTTATTCATATCATATCATAACAGAATTTAATTAATGTTCAAACATGATCCACCAACTTTTGATCAAAGATGTACCATAATACCGTCAGTTCCAATTATTGGAGTCCATATAATATTCATTTACATAGACCAATACCCTACCAAAATAGCAGGTATTCTATCAGGAAATCAATCACAATATAATTCATATCTAGTACAAAATCTTTCACAACAAAATGAAATCATTAATTCACCCTACATGTCATGACAAGAATGCATGACATGTGATCTCTAGAAATTGCCTATATGATTCATGAGAGGTAATACCCTTATATGGTCTGGTTTCACCAAAATAGAAACATAATGATATCAATACTAATAGAACTAAATAATTGTGTCATCCATCAGTGAAATCGAATCAACTTCAATAGTTCAAAATCCATAAATTATTACTCAATTCTAAGTAATTTGGATTTTTTCTTGTACACAGGGTAGCTACTCATAGGGAAAAAGTAATTACCAAACTCTATTTTCATTCTATCCACTTCTAGTTTAACCAAACACTATGAGAAACTATAAAATAATACCTCCTTTGATACCACTTTGTAATGACACAGATCCAGGTTTCATCCAAAGGTGCCCCGAACCCGGTTGGTCACATAACCTCAAGGGTAATTCTCAAAACAGTAGAAGATTACAACTAGAAGTGAAGGAAAAGGTGTGATAATTTGTAAAATATTCCTTTATTAAAATTGTTTACACAACAGAAAACAAATAGTAAAAAATAGAGGAAGCAATAATTCCAAATATGAATAAACAGCAGAAGACTAAAAGGAAATTACAACAGAATCCAGAATATATGTGTGTGAGTGTGTGTGTTTGTGATTCATGGCATATGTATCTATGAAAATAGGAAAACAAGTCAAAATTCATGAAATAAATATAGAAACTATTGTAAAAATGATACAATAAACTCCAGCAGCATTGCAATCCTCGAGTTGGTCCCATGATCTCTATCTCCAACAACAATCATGTACCTAAAAAATGAATGGTTCTTTCCATTATTAATACCTAAAATCATAGAATCTGTTTGGGTCCAAAATCATGAACCACATAGGGTGTGAGATGAATCCCAGTATAAAACCACCAAAAGATGTGTGCCTAACTACCAGTGAATATACATAGAAGGTATTATGAAAGAATGAAGCATGAAACTAGGAAGTACTCAAAAGTAAACAATCCTACAGATTTCAATTACATTAATATTACATTTATAATTCATCAGTTTAATCATGTAACCCTAGGATCTAGAATGACATATTTATCCCCTATGTAAAGTAACAAAAAAATGTCTCAAAAGACCATATAAATAATAAATATGACATAATCCAACCATGTTCTTTCTCTTGGAAGACTCGTCAGAATCATTCAATTTTTTCCACGACCCTCTGGGAAAGGTCTCATAGGGTATCATGTTTGGTGTAGAAACCTCAATTCATTTATAAATGACAACATGGGAAAGCTCTCACTATCTAAACCCTTGGGTCAGTGAGTCATTTAATCAAATATAAATTTCCACATGGGAATCTCTAAAGGTCTAATCCTTTGGTCTAACATATCCTCAATCAATTATAAATGGCTAGGTTGGAAATCTCTCCTAGTCTAAACCCTTAGGTCAACATTCACATAATCAATTTTAATTGAGCACCTTGTTAGCTCTCACAATCTATCCCCTTTGTGAGGCTCTCACAATACAATCCCCTTGTTCAAAATTCAAAATTCATATCACATGCATTTCATATAATTAGTAACTCCATCCTAACAAAACAAGTCACGAAAAACAAGGCAAGCCTAACAAGCATTCTAGACCAAAAAACCATAAACAATAATTCAAGGGGTAAATTTTCCCATGGGGAATCCCATAACTAGGTATCTAGCCTTAATTATAAGCAAAACCCCTTTATCAATTAGTCATAGCATAGCAAGTAATAATTAGGGTTTAATAAAAAATCAATAAATACCCGAAATTTGTGTATTTGGCACATTTACCATGTATAATCCAAAGAAAAACAACTAAATACACAAACCACATTCCCCGATGTCTTATGATTCATATATGTGAATGTCGTCCTATGAATCAGCCAAGATTGATGTATATATAAAAATGGTGAAAACACACATACATGAATAACTCAATGGAGGTAAGGAATTAAGATTAGAGGCTCTTGGGGTTTTGAGATCTCACTGGTGGGATTACAACACACCTGATGGCATTTCATTTGGATCACAAATGAATACTCTAGAGGGGTTATGAGTTTTTCAGTTATTTCATTGTGGTCATGTATGATACCGAGGAAGAAGAATGCATTTACCAATATGAGATGTGACCCTACTCTTATTTATCAAATAAATATAAAACTACACACAGAGTTCTTTAAAACTACACACCATGTAATTGCCTTAACCAGCCCCTGAATTAAGTGATCCTCCTGGTCACCACACTGCCATGTACTCATCTATTACACGCCCAGTACGTGGCTGTATGCGGAAACTGGGTAGATGGGGTGTAAATGGAAGTACTTGACGTGTGCTGATAAAAACTCTATTTTATCCTTTTTACTAAAAAACAACTTGAAATCAAGATCCATACCTGTAAAAAAGATCGAGGTTTCTATATATCACATGTATTAATTGATATTTTATGTATATACAAGAAATTTTACATCAATTCCCTAATAATAAATATAATTGATTTTCTCCTTATTGATAATTAATCATGTACTTAAAAACTATTGGATGTATTTGAGTATGCTTTCTTACCCCTAAAAAATCTCACATGGTGCTTGATATCTATTTTTCCTGGAAATATTTTCATGTCTATTAACAAATTATTTTTTGTATTTAAATTATTAATCTTTCAAATTTTTTAATGGATAGAAATTTTTTCGGTGTTATGGTAGGATACATCTTATCTTTTGAATAAGAGAGAAAATAGAAAAATATTGTAGCTAAAAGATGCTTTGTGTGGTGAGGGAAACGAATTGGCCTGACACAAGATTTTTGAGGATACAGTGGAGATGCAAAACTAGATCAGGGAATTTACACATTATTTACTCCATTTACATGATGCAAGTGTTTCTGAGATGAGATTTTGGAAGATATATTCCAAAATAAACAATAATAGGAAATTAAAATATTTTCATGTTGTGCAATCATTACAAGTGGTGTAAAAGGTAAAGACAATATTAAAACCCCAAGATTCAACATATCTTCATCTTTTAAAAAAATATTGGACCTAAGACCCAACCCAAAACACATTTGGACCAATTATTACTTATATTCATTAATACAGAATCACATCTAAATCCTATAAATGTAGGGCCAGACTTTTTTTGTTATAGTGATCCAGAGAAAAAATCTTGGAGTGAGAAGCTGCATTGTGGATGACCCTTACTGATTTCATATCTTCTTTTATTATGATTTAGTTTTCCCCTCCCTTATTACACTCTCATAACTAGAGTGAGGATGTAAACCTTCCATGTTCTAGGTTTATGGAATAAAAGGGTTAAGGATCTGATAGATTGATTTGTTTGCTTTATTCATGTATTTGGTTTTCCTTAATTTAATCTTCTTATTCTAATCCAATTCATTTTAATTAATTATGAAAATTTATACATAAATATAAAAGGAATATTAATTTTGGGAAACTATGAATCCTAAATATGGATTGAAAAATTTCAAATACAGGATAAATATGGTTTAAATATGATATCGAGAAAAAATTGATTCGGCAAAACCCTAAATTCCCAGCCTAAGGGAAATAGTATATTGCCACATTGAGGAGGAGATACCAAATCTATTGGATCTTCCTCATCTTGACTCAAAATACATTCATGAACTAATCAAAATACTTTTTAATATCGTATTGAACCTAAACCCTAAAACTAAAAACCGTAGCGTGCTTTCAAAATATGATCTCAAAAATCAATATTTTTTTCTTTCCTCATTTCTTTCACAAAATGAATCAAGGCCCATCTATTCTCACATCTATCATAAAATTAATAAAATTTATTTTTTTGAAACTATTATCAAACTAATTTCACCCTCTCTATTTATCTATCTTGACCTAATTATATTTTAATTTTAATTTATTAATTAACATAGTCTGTGTTTTGTAAAAAAAACCCCTATAACAATAGGGAATTAACAACTCCCACTAGTCCTATCAAAATGGTTACATTTCCATGGAAGGTTACAAGTTAGTTATATGGTATTTATGATAAATTTTATTTCAATTTAACTTTTTAGATTTTGTTTTTTCATGTTGTGGATCTCATAATTTGAATTTTAAAATTCACAAGAACAACACATGATCAAAATGAAAACAAGTTGTTAGCTTCATTGTCAAATTAGTGAAAAATTTAAAATTGTGTGTGGAAGATTCAACCATTCAATTGGTTGGGAAAAATCAGGAAAGTGGAGTTATTTAATGGGATCTGTTATTATGATGCTCATAGACTGAAGGTGACCATTGAACACTTGATTTCAACCGTGAATTCTAGAATCCCATGTTACTACAAACCACTTCGAGATAAAGATTTCATTCATTTTGATGATATCAAATAGCATGAAATTCACTAGACATCCATATAAACATCCAAAAAAATAGTTGGTAATATTTCTTGAGTGTTATATCACAAATCTATTCCTAAATTATTCAATTTCTGTGGTAAGACTTCACATTTTCCTATTTTTATTATGTGAGAATTCTTGATATTGGATCCAAACAACACCTACAAATTACATCGCAACATGAGATGAGTAGGGCTAGAACTCCCTCACCCTCTTTGTTCAACCTTCTACGATAATGTATATATGGGTAAACATTCTAAGCTTTTTCAATTTAAAGATGAATATATTTATTATTTCTATAAATGATATAAAGATATGAATCGAAAATCCCCCCATCATGGAATAGAGTAATAGATTCTTATATAAACATTCTATAAGTGGTTTTCATAAAGAAGAATTACAATTACATATATTTCATCTAAATGAACATTAATGATGAAGTCCTCTAATCATAGATACAAATTTCAATATCAAATGTATAGAAATAGTTTCTAGTGTAAACGATAAAGGGCACAACAAAACAGTGATCATACAATCTACAATAATGACTAGATAGCAGCATATATGGAATCATTGACAATGAATATGGACGTAATGATGGGACAAAAAAACATGGTGGTATGTGTTTATAATATGTAAATTATGCTAATTACAATATTGGTAAAGAATTTAAGTGATGGAGACCAAAATATAAGTAAGGAAAAAGACTTGAAAAAATACCACAAGCGTACAAAAAATAAGCACCACAAGAGAACACACTTATTTTCTATGTTCATATATTTTAAGATACACTGGATACACTCATGACTACTTTTGGGGATATAATCCAATAAATAAATTAATAATATTCAAACTAAAATGTTCTCTTAAGGAATCTAGAGCATCATGTTTGGCAAAATTGCTGATCACCTTAGAGAGAGACCAAGAAGCACACTTCCATCATTCCCAGAAGTTCACCCACATGATGATTTGAAATCTATATAGCATGGATGTGGTAAGGAAATAATAGTAAGAGATTTATAATTTCAGTAAAATGACTAGTAAAATAATGATAACAATAAGATTAATGTGATAAGGGATAAGCAACTAAAGAAGAATAAGAACCACCTCAGTATAAGACAAGACATCCTTTCCATAATGAATAGTGAAAATAAATAATAGCATGTAGAAATGTATGTATTAGAAACCTATTAAAATTATATATATTAATATTCCATTTCTAAAGTCTCTCAAAGGCATTCTAGGACCAATGAAATTAATGAAATAGATGGTAATAAACAAGAGGAATCGAAAAGGGATTGGTACCATTCCACTCACACGAGAGTGTTTGAAAATTTTATCTGAAGACATACCTAAAACCAATGTAATCTAGGTGGATTTTTATTTCCCATATCTATAGGAGATAAAAAATTGGATATCCATTATGTGACTTAGGTTCAAGTACAAATATCATATCTTACATGACTTTCAAGAGTTTGGGATATGACTGATTGAAGACAATTGGAGTACTTCTTTAATTAGCTGACTTAATAATTAAATCCATATGAGGACTTATCAAGGATATTCTAATCAGAGTTGGAAAATTATACATCCCCTTCGACTTCCTAGTTGAGGATATAGAATAAGAGGGAAATCAAATCATTCTACGAAGAAACTTTTTAGCTACTGGGTGTGCACAGATCGACACCCACTGGTGATAACTTTGTTTGAGAGTTGGAAATGATCATGTATATTTTGAAATCCATGGGGAAATTGATCACAATTATGTGATATAAGAAACTGGATTTGGAGAAGTAAACAAACTAATATTGAGGGCATCACTAAAATTGAATAGATGAATGAGTTAAAAGTTGTTGTGCCAGAGGATGATCAACTGTAGAAGAATAATAATCTAAACACCAAGACTGTTGACACTAGAGGAACGACCGATTCCACTTTTTTTGAGAATGGAAATTATGTATACCTTGTACGTGAACAAAAATTTAGTTCATCAGTATTGAGGAATAAATGGTGGATCTATCCAATGGAGATCAAGAATGTACAACCATCAGGGAGAATTAATTTGTTCTGAGAAGAAGGATTGGGGATTAATTATGTGGATAAGTCATAATTGAATAAATTTATGTACCCAAAAGTTGTAAAAAATAATTATCATCCATCATGTCAGATGATTCTAAGCTGGTATGGTCAATCCAATGATGGTAAAAAAAACACTTATAAGATGGAACACAATTTTTTTCACATTATTTTTTTCTTATTTTAGAAGTAGTCATGCTCTCACTATAAATATTTCAAAATCTATTATATATACTCTAAGCTATTCATTCTCTACACACGTGTGGAAAATATATTCATTATCCCTTCTGGAATAAGACTTAGTAATTCCTGATTTCAAGCAACTATCGATTCCTATTTTCTCTATGATTCCACTAGATTTTCATACTCATCCACCTTCCCCACCACCTCATTCTTGAAATATGATTGTGCCTTCCTACTCAAACATTTCCTTCCACTTCAAATACAATTTCCCTTCCAACAATTCCAACATAACCTCCTTGTTCTTCTTCATCCCTAGAAACTCCTCATTTGCCTCTGTTTACACCACTGTCTCAGCCTTGTTCTACACCTCCACCTCTACCGTCGTCTTGGCTTCCGCTTATACCTCATCATCAATTCTGCCACCTCAACCCCAAGTCCTCGAATCAGGATATGAACTATCATTTTAAGTAGGTCAGTTTTTTATTTTAGATCCTTAGATTATGGATTCATAATATCTATTCCGGGTGGGGTTTCTTCCAATGTTGTCATCCTTTTTCCATGTCCCCTCAGTTGTGAGGATTACATAATCGATTCATTTCCTCCTATCTATCTACTAGACTCTCCCAAGGAATTCATTTTTTATTTTTCTCATTCGCATAATATCAGCAGATTCTTCTCAAAATTTTGGGCATGGTTTCTTCTGAAAACCTAAATTATTATTTTATCCACTCTCATCCTGTATCGACTATCTTGCACATTCAACAGTTTTACCAAATAGAAGTTCTATTTTTATGATATTATAGATTTATCTTGGGTTTGTTCTTGAATTTTATTTAACTAATCTGTATAGAACTTCTTGGTTATTCATATTTGGTACATTCTAGAATGATATATTAGGGCTATATGTTGTTCTATGATCTTCAAATTCATATTTTTTATATATTATAATACAATTAATGTTTTCATCTTCCCAACTATCATTTTTTCCAATGGTTTGGTGAATTAAATATGGATAAATAGTGTTCATTCATGTTATGGCATGTTCATCTCATTAAAATTCAGTTGTTTTTTACAGATATATTTTATCAATAGTGAAATTTATTTTCTTACATGACCATGGTTTATTATTAAAATAATATAATAGATATTTTTGTTCATAATTTTAAATATAAAGATTTATATTCTTATTATTTGTTAATATATATTAATATTGGTTAACATAAATAAATAGTTTGATACTTGTACTTTTTTTATTTTTTTAAATAGTATTTTCAACAAATATATCTGTCTATAATTACATAGGTTTCTATATTTTAGTAACGTATATGTATCAATAAATAATGTGTAAAAATAGTAATATTTTAGCTTAATACTAATTTCTTCTATTAGAACAATAATTCTTATTTCGAGTAGCTGAAATTGGTGATGAAAAAGAAAACACACATCATTTTGCATATGGAGAGAATACTTGTGATAATTCATATTATACCATTATACATACTATCCAAATTTATGTGTCTTTTCAATATCCTAATAATTTTATGAGCTAAAATATAAATGTGTTATATAACTTCTAGAAATTTTTGGGATGGTTTATTACCTACTAACTGTTTTTTACACCTCTGATAAAAATCCATAAACCATGATAACATATCACGAAGGCATACCATCTTATGTCGCCTCATATCGTCTTTCACAGGCCTTCCTCTGGACTCTCACCACTCGACTCAACTTGATTTCACTGCCTCCTCTTTGTTCCCTACCTCAAAATTTCTCCCAAAATTCCATATTAATCTTCCATCTCAGCCTCTTGTTACATCCCATTCCATTATTCACTATACGTACCGCCTCTTATTTCATCTATATCCCTCAAGGTATTATGAATGACTATGTATATTATTTTCTTATCCCCCTGCATTTTATTTCATCCAAGCAATTTGAGTATGGCTAAAATTGAATTTTTTTCATTCATATTCCAAGAGGATGAATTCATTCTATTCCAATTATAGGGGTTCCAGTACAGCCTATGGTGTAGCATTCTAAAAGGTATCTGTTTAGTATTTTTCTTTTATATACATTGTCACAACCATATTATCATCTTGCATTCTCTTTGATGAATTTATTGATTATGAAATCAAGATATTCTCCCTATAAATTATACTAATAATGATTTAACCAAGGTTTTGAACTTTGAATAGCCAATTGGTGATTCTAACTATAAGAAATTGATGTTTTTTTGACTATTTCAATGTATTACAATTATATTTTCATGATATTTCCATATTTCTAATTTGAATTATTTTTTATTATATAGTGTTCTATTTACATTTTTTAATTTTCCATAACATCTGATATTTTTTTCATCATATATTGTAGAACAATTGACATCTTCAAGTTGAAAACAGACTTATAGTTCACAACATCATCATACACCTCTATCAAAATAAAAATACTCCAATATATTTATCATAACTACCCTACTCTCTCGAAGGATCTTTTTTTCATTGGATTTATATTTTTATTCATTAATATTATGCATAGGTTACTATTTTATACCAAATTTACATAATATATAAAAATATCTACATTGAAGCTACAGAGGAAACATGTTTGATGCTTGGTTATTTTTCAAATTTCACTATTAAACCAATAATTTTCCCTACACAAATCCCCATTTTCATTTAATTATTTCAACGTGATAATTTAATTTATATTTTTTGTCATATTTAAATAAAAAAACATATGATATATACATAATTATTATTTTCCCATAATTTATTCTCTGTCCCGTAATTAATTATCCCAACTAGCCCTCATCAATTCGATAGATGACCTTTTGGTGAATTTTCTCAAACAATAAACTTTTTTACGCTTTTTTTAAACAAAAAGAAATTTAAGAAATCATAGAAAACAATATACTGCTAGATTTTTTCAAAATATGATACATGTTATCAATATAATTGATAATCATTATTTCAATTTGATGAATTATGTAAATTCTGAATGTATGTGAGAAATTGTGTGGTTCTCTCTATTTTTCATTCCTAGACAATGTGGGTGATGGATCATTAGCCCCACGTACTTATTTCCTTTAGGAAAAAATGATCATCCTTATATCACCATAACACCAAGAGAGTGCTCCAAGGAATCATGACTTCGGACTATAACATATGATGCTTTTATTTAATTTTACATGTGTTAAATCAATGATTCATTTAAATATCACAACCTCATCCTTTATTAAATGGAAAAAATTACACAATATCTATTATTTTTATCTTCTAATTCTATCACTGCCAATGATCCTCCTCCTCCATCTCGACTTCTGCCTCCAACTCTACCTCTATCTCCTCTTACAACTCTGACATTTCTACTATTTATTCCTCCATATTATCCTCTACCTTAGATTACAACTCTAGTTCCTCCTATTACATGGTAGGATTCATCCCACTCCTTCACATAATTAGATCATCCTATGTGTGTACATCTTATCCTCTTCATCCACATCTTATCTCTATCTTGGAATCTCATATCAATTTCAATCCCAAATAATATTTCCTCTCACATTCATAAAATTTATTTTTCCTCACGAACCCTGATCATCACATTCCATCCCTATGGTTATTAATGAAGCATTCCTTCCATATTAAATATTTTCTATCTATGTTCACTTAATATTTATGCAGAAACCCTTGTTGATTCCCCATCACCAATCAAAGAAATCCATTTCCCAATTTTCTAGATTTGAGGGTATCTATTTTTTTCCATTTGAATGCCTTTGGAAATTCTAACTATTATTTGTTAATTCCATAATGTGTACTTTTGAAATTCATTCATTCATTTTTAAAATTTCATCACTCAAATTTATGAATATTATTTCAATAAACGTCAATGATATCTTATTTAACTATCTCTACATCTCATTTTCATGTATTCTAATTCTCATTAATAATTGAATTTTTTGAAATATACAGGTTCGTATTGATTCTGTAATAAAATTTATGATTTTAATTCATAATTTTTTCTTGAATTTTATTAGGTTGTGTTGAAATAAATTATAATAAAAAAGGGAATAGATATTTTTCATCAGTATTTAAAGAAAATATAACTGGGTATTTTCAATCATCATCTATGGTATTTATTTTCTATCTATTTTTTTCAAATTATAATGATATTATCTCTTTCCATATTTTAGATTTTTATTTCTAATTCATATTTCAATATTTTAGATGCGTATGATTAATCCATCTCCTCCTATACCTTAGTCTCCTACTCTACCTCTGCCTTCCACATCATCCTTCATCTCTAACATCGCCTCTACCCCCTCCTTGTTTTTTGCCATCGACTTTATCTCCATATCCTCCATACTCACATCACCCCCCTTTTCCTCCTCCTCCACATTAGTCTCCACCTCCACATCCACTTTCGCCTCGAATCTCCCTCCACCTCAACCACTATTTCCATCTCTACCACTAACTTCTAGCCTCCCCCATCATTTCATCAACCTAGATATTTAATTTTTTCACCATATCATTCCTCCCATAATTCCCATAATTTCATCATTCTTTATTGAGAATTGTTAATCCTAGTTTTTCATGTCTATAAATCCATTTCATGAATAATTTAGTAAAATATCATGGATAATATAGACTATCATCATTTTATGGATACTGGGTTTGAATTTGTACGATATATCTATTAAAATTATGAGAATCGACAATTAATTTACTTATCGAAATTTCCAATTGTTAATCGGTTGTATATTTTTTTCTTCATTTCCAAATTCTAGTATAGGATAGTAAAGTGGGGGATTTTTTTAAAGTGGCTTGATTCCATCCAGGATATTATAAACTTAAATTTACTGCTCTTTAGAAGTTTTCTCTAACTCTTATCTTCTAGTAAACTATTAATTTTGATGGTTTGGGGAGGTATAGTTTTTTACATGAATGAAATTAAAATAGATTTTTATGGTATTTGATAGAATTTACATGATTTATTTGATGAAATAAATTTCATTATATCCTTTTAACATAAAAAATATGGTAATTTTATCATTTGAACTTAAATTATGTAACACCCCGAGCTTCCACGATACGCTTCTCTTTCAATAATGCAATAGCTTGCATTGTATGCAAGTTCGAGATTCTAACACACCACGACCAATCAAAATAGCCATTATAAATAGTAATGCCCACTTTTTGAAAATATATATATATTATATTTCAAAATGGACTTCATTTTTGGATTCGAAATATCAAAATTAGCCTATGTTGAATTTTTTGTATTTTTCTGAGAACTTCCAATTTTTTATGAATAGTGAAAAATACTTAAAACAAATTTTTTTCATTAAAATAATTTATAGTGATAAATTATACTATTTAGTGGTTTTAAAGTATAATTAGAATATATTTTTACCATTTTATCCAATGGTGGTCATTAGAATTAATTTAACATTGAAATTGGACATAAACAATTGTCAATCTTTTGATATATATTGTTTCTTAAAAACACGCTATTTGTTGTGACAATGGGAATTAATTATAAAATTAATTAATGCAACATATATGATTGTAATTTTGTAAAATAGACATCATTTTTGAATTCAGAATATCAATTATAGCTTAGGGTGAAATTTTGGCATTGTTCAAAAAAAAAATCAATTTTTTATGAATAGTGAAACCACTAAGTGGTAGTTAAAAAACTGATTGTTCATTTAAATGAAACATTACCAATTTTGTGATTTGATTTTCAAAAACCAAAATACATGGTTGTCATTTGGAAGTAAAATTTTGTTCAATGGGATTAAAAAAAATTTTGGTGAATAGTAACTTGTAAGTTTAATTAATCGCGATTAAAGGTAATTAGTGAAATTTAATGTAAAGATAATGTTATAATAATATGAAATGACCTTGAAACATGTCCTACCCCTATTGGACGAGTCATGACCGACCAAGACAATCCATGGTTCAACTTGGGGACCCCATGGAGCCACTTTGGTAGGAAAATTACATTAAAAACTTTTTATTTAATGTTAAAATAAAAATGTGACAAACATGGGTTGTTTCACTAAAACAATTTTTAAATAGGGTTATACAAGTCATATTTTTGACTATAAATATTCATTAGAAATATAAAAATATTTCCTATATCATGATATTTTTTTATAATTTTTATACATTAAATAAATTAAATATTTTATGACACCTTGATGATGTAGCGATTACCTCAGTATTTAACGATTTAAATAAAATGAAAAGATAATGTAAAATCTAAGACTTAAACTTGTAAGAAACCTATTGGATGAGTATATTTCGAACCCTTATCACCTTAGACTCGAAATATATAAGTGTGGGACCTTTAAAATCCGATATTCATTATATAATAAAGTAACATTTCATGACTTTCCAAGAGTGCTTCTCCTCTCCTCTAATTAAAGGCACCCACCACTACCACCTTATTCACACCTTCAAAGCCTTTTATCTCAGACAAAACCTGCCCAAATACTCTCTAAATATCCCTCTATTGCACCTAGAAGCCTAAATTTGGGCAAAAGTCTTCCCAAGGAAGCCTTTGGATCAAATAAAAAAGAGTTACCCAATTTAAAGGTAATGTCTTTACTTATTCTTCTTTGTTTTATTCTGCTTCTCCAACCCCATAAACTCTTTTTATTAATTTCTTTTGTAACTACACCAGTATCTTCAATATATTAGGATGTTTTTATGAGGAGTATATGATTTACAATTACACACACCTTCATCTAATGGTTAAAGAACATATTGTTTCTGTTGTTGGCGAATTTTTTCCTCACGAAACGATGATTGTTCAATCTTCTATTAACACCTCTCATGATGGCCATTATGATGACACTATTTTTATATATGATATATATTATGTTTTTGTTTTCCTTATGATTCTGTATTTTTCATTTATGGCACACCTTTATGATTTCCATTATAGGTAAATGCGATGATTTCATTTTAGGAAGTGCGGACTACCGCCTCCTCAAAGTGATTTGAATTGTTAATGCCATATGTGGGATGTATAAAGGATGGAGTAAATGGTATTATACATTATATTATACTTTAATTATAGTATACCTTTATATATTTATAATTTCATTCCATTAAATATGAAATAGAAATGAAAGTAGCGTTCATGCGTACGTACGGCTTACCGTCTCCATGAACGGTGCATTTCATTTCTTACCTCTAAATGTTATGTAATATTATAAATGCATGTATATACTGGATATATATGATATATATGGTATCTAAATCATGAATATAATTCTGGATATAATGGATATTCTACCACATGAACAAATTTTAATTATAAGAAGTTTATTTTTGACTCAAGTACCAAAGATCGACAAAATGACCGTTATTAACTTAAATAATTACATAATGTTAATAATATGGTAATAAGTGATATAAAAGAAATAATTAACATGAAAAAGGTTCTTATGCAAATAGAAATTAACTCTAGTTTATTATTCAGGAGATTAAAGAACGATCGAGTCAAGTCGGACACGAGGTAAGGGAACTTCTTAACCCAATTTCTGTTCTTTGGGTTAATCTCCTACTTTCAAATTATGTCATGATATTATTATGTCCTATCTGGTATTTGTACATTATTTATGTTTACTTATAGTTAATACACATAATAGATCTATTTTATTTAAAAAATGATCTTTGTAAGGGACATCATCTCAATCTCCTTTCATTGAGGCATATTTTTTTTTATACCGACTTTCCTTTATACCGTGTATAAACCCCTTTTGACTTTTACTTTTATTCAAAAGGAATCTTTTTATACGAAGTGTTTTTACTAAAATAAAAAAGGAATTTTTTTTATTATGAGGCGACAACGACTTCTCCGCTGCCGTGACCATTATTTGAGTTTCAGATTCCTCTACAAGCCATAACTTTTTTTTAAATAAAAAAATAAATACAATGTTTTAATTTTCTTTTATTTTGGTATTGAAAATGGTTTTGAATGTGTTTTTTATTATATCAATGTGTTGTATTGATATCTTGTGATTGAAATGTGGAAATGTTATGTTTCCTTTATGCATTTTTTATGTTATAAGATTATGTTATGGTTTATGATATGTTTAAACTTGTTCATATGAGAAATGCACTGGACTTAACAAGTGATGGGTGGAGCCCCCTATAGCTCCTCGATGCATCGGCATGTCTCATGAGACAAACTACTGTCTTGGCATGAGGCCTTGACAAAATCTTATTTGTTTTATTGCACGAGGCCTTGGCTACATGGTTATGACAGTCTCACATTATGCATTCCATCATTATGAAAGTGGTTATTGATATTGCATGTGATTATTCGACCAGCAGAATATCAATGTGAATAAGTAAATGGAATTATCTCAATTTACTTTTGCCATATTGTGTTGAAGTTCAAGTTTAACAGTCTTTTTTTTAGTTATACATTTCCTTAAATGTTTATGTTTCTTTATGAAATCTTCCGCTATATTGTTATCCTTACTGACCATTTGAGCTCACCCCTTTCTATGATTTATTTTTCCCAGGATGTGAAGAAATATTTTTTGACTGACCTACAGGGATAGTCTGAAGGGGATATGGGTGTGGACTGTGGAGACTATGTTATTGTAGTTTTTCATTTTATGATGTAATGTAACATTTCTGAATGTATCTATTGTTTCCAAGGCTACTAAACTAATAGGTATTTCAGGACTTGATCTTTTGTGATCATGCCAATGTTACGCAATAATGCACTGACTTTGGGTAACTGGAGTCGGGGCGTTACAATTGGTATCAGAGGCAGTTTAGTACTAACCTTGGAAGCTTGAGTTAGATAAACTCTGATTAGAGCACATAGCCCAAAGATAGACTTTGAGGATTAGTATAGAATAACTTCCTAGAATTTTGGTATTATAGGGATTTTGTGAGTTTTCTGAGAAATACATCCATGTCTGGATACGAGCAGGTAGAGGCGGCTCTGGCACAGATGTACCTAGGGGTAAAACCCGAAAACACCGCTTTGAGATAGACTCGAATGGGAACTGGTGCGCGACAACAGGCCTTGCTGCACTCTTGGTTACGACACTCCCAAGGGATATTCTTAGGATAATTATCATTTTCATTACAAACCATTATGAAGGGCTTATGAGTATATACTTCCTCAAAGAAAACATTTTTTATGATTATTTATTATATCTATAAACCGTTTAATTTACATTAAGTATTTTACAATTTTTGAATTATTAATTGCAATTCATAAACTAACCTAGTTTATGCCATTGTATAGAAATGGTGCCCAGTGGAAGGAATGTGAACTCTAGCAATACGTATGATCCAAATCGTAAGAAAGATCATATCTTTCATGGTATTAATCCAACATTTAGAAGGGAATTAATCTCCCATGTGTTCTCAACATATGAAGAAATAGTGTCATGTGATAATAAGATAAGTAAAGAATTCTTTGAGTCTTATGGCTTTGAAGGGAAGCAAGAGAAGAAAAGGATGGAAGAGAGAATGATGGATAAAGGGATGATGGAAAAGTAGAATTTTCCAGTATGTGATAACTGTGGGAAGATACACCTTGGAACTTTCCGGAAGGGAATGAGAGTTTGTTATAAGTGTGGAGAAAAAGGACACCAAGTGTGTGACTGAAAGGGTAAGAAAAAGGTTTCAAATGTACAATGCTTCATCTGCATGGAGTGGGGACACTACGCAAACCAATGTCCAAATCATAAGAGTATGCCCCAAATGATGTTATTGGATAATAATCAAGTTATGATACTACCATAGATGAGGAGGAATGATTAGAGTTATTATGTTGTTATTGAAGAATTTTTTCATTCGAGTGTTGTATCAATGATGTACTAGTTATAATAATTATGGAGTATATAAGGATTGTACTGTAGTACTATTTCATCAAGGACTTGAGATTTTTTGGAACTAAGAAATGTGACTCCTTAGCAGGTTAAATTTTTGGAAAATTTATGGTTGAGAGAAAGATAAACCATAAAATGGTTCTGATACTGAGATAGAGATTTTGGAATAATACATGATTGATTTGGATAAATTATATTGGATATTCTTGACTTCCTTGAAACTGATTAATTATTTTCATGCAATTTTTGTTAGAAGGAGTATGTATAGTATTCTATAAGGAATAAGGGGCCGTGAATGTAATCAATAAGGATTTATGGTAATTCAGGATGTTGTAGTGTTTTAAAAGAATACATGATGAAGGTGTTCACATGTTAGTATGCGGAAAAAGGATCTTCATTGTGTTTACCTTCCTTATTAAATGTAGATTGTGAGTTGGACAGAAGTATTCTGGATAACAATAAAGGTTAGAATGGATTAATTTTAGCTTTGGATAGTATTGTTTAAGGATAAAACATTTCTGATGATTGTTTTTTGAATATTATAATACTTTAGATTTAGGAAAAGGACAACCTGCAGGTTGGGGGATAACCCGTCACGTCGAACAAAGCTGTAGGAATCAAACCCACAACCGTAGTGTGACAGGCCTTTATTACCTACCACTAGCCTACAAGAAGTCACTGGTTATTACAAAATAGTTTTCCTAATCTAAATGGTATCTGTTAATATTTTGAACCTTGTACGATGAGGATAAATATAATATTTTTGAGTTCTATAATCTTTTTGAGTGAAAGATGAGTTTGTGGTAGATATTAGTTGAAGGTTAAAACTCTACTTGTCAAGCATAAATATATATATACCTATCTCTTATTCTATGAATAAATTAATTCTTAAACTTTAGTAAAGGGATATTAAAACAAAAAAATGTGTTATCTTAATACCTTATGTCTTGTTGAACTGATAATATTTTAAATCAACATAGATTAAAGGCTTTGAGGCCCTGAATGTTACAATTGTTTGTGACTGATGACCTCAATCACACCCTAAAAATATTTACGTTTTTCCTCCAATTATAGGTCTCTAATTTCCACCAATGTTCTCCTTATCAAGATTATAATTTTGTGGTTACTTTTCCATTTCCCTTTCCCTCTTATTAAGGAAAAATTTTGTTAACCTTATTTCCGATGTGGGTTTTCCACAAAGGTATTTTCTATTTTCAACCTTTTATTTCAAAGAAAAATTTCATATTGCGAGGATGCATTTTATTGAAGGAGGGGATATTGTAACACCCCGAGCTACCACGATACACTTCTCTTTCAATAATGCAATAGCTTGCATTGTATGCAAGTTCGAGATTCTAACACACCGCGACCAATCAAAATAGCCATTATGAATAGTAATACCCACTTTTTGAAAATATATATATATTTTATTTCAAAATGGACTTCATTTTTGGATTCAGAATACCAAAATTAGCCTATGTTGAATTGTTGGTATTTTTCTAAGAACTTCCAATTTTTTATGAATAGTGAAAAATACTTAAAACAATTTTTTTTTAATTAAAATAATTTATAGTGATAAATTATACTATTTAGTGGTTTTAAAGAAAAATATAATATCTTTTTACCATTTTATCCAATGGTGGTCATTAGAATTAATTTATCATTGAAATTGTACATAAACAATTGTCAATCTTTTGATATATATTGTTTCTTAAAAACACGCTATTTGTTGTGACAGATTGAATTAATTATAAAATTAATTAATGCAACTTATATGTTTGTAATTTTATAAAATAGACATATTTTTTGAATTCTTAATATCAATTATAGATTAGGGTGAAATTTTGGCATTGTTTTGAAAAACTTCAATTTTTGATTAATAGTGAAACCACTAAGTGGTAGTCAAAAAACTGATTGTTCGTTTAAATGAAACATTAACACTTCTATGATATTATTTTCAAAAATCCAACATACATGGTTGTCATTAGGAAGTAAAATGTAGTTCAATGGGGTTAAAATAATTTTTGGTGAATAGTAACTTTTAAGTTTAATTAATCACGATTAAAGGTAATTAGTGAAATTTAAGGTAAAGATAATGTTATAATAATATGAAATGACTGTGACACATGTCCTACCCCTATTAGATGAGTCATGGATGACCAAGAGAATCCATGTTTCAACTTGGGGACCCCATGGAGCCACTTTGGTAGGAAAATGAAATTAAAAATGTTTTATTTAATGTAAAAATAAAAATGTCACAAACATGAGTTGTTTTACTAAAAGAATTTTTAAATGGGGTTATACAAGTCATATTTTTGGCTATAAATATTCAGTAGAAATATAAAGAGATTTAATACATCATGATAGTTTTTTTATAATTTTTAGACTTTAAATAAATTAAATATTTTATGACACCATGATGATGTAGTGATTGCCTCATTATTTACCGATTTAAATAAAATGAAAAAATAATGTAAAATATAAGACTTACACTTGTCAAAAACCTATTGGATGAGTAGATTTAGAACCTTTATCACCTTATCCTTAAAATATATATGTTTGTAACCTTTAAAATCCGAAACTCATTATATAATAAAGTAACATTTCATGACTTTCCAAGAGTGCCCCTCCTCTCCTCTTATAAGATGCCCCCACCACAACCACCTTATTCACACCTTCAAAGCCTTTTGGCTCGGCAAAACTCTGCCCAAATACTCTCTCAACTTCCCTATCTTACTCCTAGAAGCCTCAATTTGGGTAGAAGTCTTCCCAAAGAAGTCTTTGGCTCAAATCAAAAAGAGTTACCCAATTTAAAGATAATGTCTTCACTTATTCTTCTTTGATTTATTCTGCATCTCCAACCCCATAAACTCTTTTTATTCATTTATTTTGTAACTAAACCAGTATCTTAAATATACTAGGATGTTTTTATGAGAATTATTTGATTTAAACTTACATGCAACTTCATCTAATGGTTAAAGAACACACTGTTTCTGTTGTTGGCGAATTTCTGCCTCACGAAACGAGGATTGTTCAATCTTCTTTTAACACCTCTCATGGTGTACATTATGATGACACTATTTTTATATATGATATATATTATGTTATTTTTATGATTCTTTATTTTTAATTTATGGCACACCTTTATGATTTCCATTATGGTTAAACGCGATGATTTCATTTTAGGAAGTGCAGACTACCGCCCCCTCAAAGTGATTTGAATCGTTAATGCCATATGTGGGATGTATAAAGGAGGTATTAAATGGTATTATACATTATATTATACTGGAATTATAGTATACATTTATATATTTATAATTTCATTCCATTAAATACGAAATATAAATGAAAGTGGTGTTCATGCGTGCGTACGGCTTACCGTCTCCATGAACGGTGCATTTCATTTCTTAACTCTAAATGTTATGTAATATTATAAATGCATGTATATACTAGATATATATGATATATATGATATATACATCATGAATAAAATTCTGGATATAATGGATATTTCAACACATGAACAAATTGTAATTATAGGAAGTTTATTTTTGACTCAAGTAACAAAGATCGACAAAATGGCCATTATTAACTTAAATAATTACATAATGTTCATAACATGGTAACAACTGATATAAAACGAATAATGAACATGAAAAAGGTTCTTAAGAAAATAGAAATGAACTCTAGTTTATTATTCAGGAGATTAAATAATGATAGAGTCATGTCAGACACGTGGTAAGGGAACTTCTTAACCCAATTTCCATTATTTGGGTTAATCTCCTACTTTCAAATTATGTCACGATATTATTATGTCCTAACTTGTATTTGTACATTATTTATGTGTAATTATAGTGAATACACATAATTGATCTATTTTATTTAAAAAATGATATTTGGAAGTGACTTCGTCTCAATCTCCTTTAATTGAGGCATATTTTGTTTTATACATGACTTTCCTTTATACTGTGTATAAACCCCTTTTGAATTTTACTTTTATTCAAAAGGAATCTTTTTATACGAAGCATTTTTACTAAACGAAAAAAGGAATTTTTTCTCTTATGCGGCGACAACGACTTCTCCACCGCCGTGACGATTATTTGAGTTTCGGCTTCCTCTACAAGTCGTAACTTTTTCTTAAATAAAAAAATAAATACAAAGTTTTAATTTTATTTTATTTTTGTATTGAAAATGGTTTTGAAAGTGTTTTGTATTATATCAATGTGTTGTTTTTATGTCTTGTGATTGAAATGTGGAAATTTTATGTTTCATATATGCATTTTTTATGTTATATGATTATGTTATGGTTTATGATATGTTTAAACCTGTTCATATGAGGAATGCATTGGACTTAATAAGTGAAGGGTGGAGCCCGCTATAGCTCCTCGATGCATCGGCAGGTCTCATGAGACAAACTAGTGTCTTGGCACGAGGCCTTGACAAAATCTTATTTTTAGTCTTGGAACGAGGCCTTGTCTACGTGGTTATGATAGTCTGGCATTATGCATTCCATCATTATGAAAGTGGTTATTGATATTGCATGTGATTATTCGACCAGTAGAATATCCATGTGAATAAGTAAACGGAATTATCTCATTTTACTTTTTCCATATTATGTTGAAGTTCATGTTTAAAAGTCTTTTGTTTTAGTTATACATTGCCTTATATGCTTATGTTTCTTTATGAAAACTTCCGCTATATTGTTATCCTTAATGAGAATCTGAGCTCACCGCTTTCTATGTTTTATTTTTTCCAGGATGTGAAGAAATATTTTATGACTGGCCTACAATGATAGTCTGAAGGGGATATGGGTGTGCAATTTATGGACTATGTTATTGTAGTTTTTCATTTTATGATGTAATGTAACATTTATGAATGTATCTAGTGTTTCCAAGGATACTAAACTAATTAGCCTTTCAAGACATGATCTTTTGTGATCATGCCAATGTTACAAAATAATGCACCGACTCTGGGTAACTGGAGTCGGGGCATTACACATTACATGGTCTATTAATTTTATTTATTGATTTCGTACCGTGATCATCTTTTTAACTAAACATTGTTGGTTTGGAACACGAAATGGTTAATCTATACGAATGATTTTTTTTGTGTTCTGTATTTCCTTGATGTTCCTCATGTTTTATTATTAAGACATTATACACCATTATTATTCCCATGTTACTATGTTATGATAATTATTTGATCTTAAAAATTTTTAATTTAGATAGATATTAAAAAATCAAGATTATTAATAAACTTGGTGAAGGTAAAATTGAATATTTTTTCTTATAGGTTTATTCCTATTACCTTTTATAGTTTCAAATATAATATTTGAGTATATAGGATCTCTCTTTTCTCATTTTAGAACCCTTAATGCATGTTAGTTTTTATCCAACATTGTATTTCATATTTATAAATATATACTACTTATATATATTTTTTTTAATACTTTATCTAGTTACCTTCTATAAATTTCCATTTTCAGTATATTTTTAATATAATGAATCATTATAATTCATTATTCCAAAAATATATATTTAATTTTTTTAATGGATTCTTCTTTCATTTAGTTTCCCTATCAAAATTTGTGATTATATTTCTTATTATAGTTTCACTATAAATATTATAGGTACCATATGACATGAAGAGGAAATTTTTTTTGATAATTAATGTATAATTAGTTGTCCTGTAAATCTGATAATAGTTGTATCCTAACATTTTTAGCCATTTTCAGGTTCGTTATACCATTTTTCGAATGGTTCAACACAATCCATTCAGTAATAAAGTCTATCTCCATTTTTGGTTATAGGGTTTGATTTTTTTATATATGTTTATAAAAAATTAGAACAGATGATGAATTTATCTACCTAAAATTTCCCTTTTTTGTTCTGATATAAAATATTATTCAAAACAATATTTTATTTTCCTTAATATTTTTACATATTTTAAAATGTATGATAAATTCTCTTATTTCAACAATCATAATTCTTGATTATATATATATATATATATATATTGATATTTCAACGATTTATATATACAAAGGGACTATATGACGAATAAAGGATGTGTTCATCAATAATAAATGTATTCATAGTTGACATTTGATTCCATGATTGTTATCTCCTATTATTTATACTCATTTAATTATATGTATTTGAAAATAAATTAGTGATTAAAGTGATTATTTTTCTTCTTGACTAATAAATCCATTTACAAAATTAATTACAATTTTCATTCTATTATGTTTATATAAAATATATAAAATTTTAATAACATTTTATGACATTTTATAATATATATTCTCTAAAAAAATTATTCTTAGAGATAATTTTAATTATTAGATCATGACATCATTTCAAAATAATAAAAATTATTTATGCCTTTTATTATTTTAATTAAAAAAATAATTTTAATTTTATTAGGTTGATCAAATTAAAGAAAAAACTTTAAGGTTCTTGAATGTTTTCCAAGGGAGGACCATAAAGAATTCTTTCTATTTTCAATCACCAAATATGGTTATTTATTTTCTATATATTTTTTTCTGATTTTATCAATTAACTTATAATTGATTAAAATTACTCTTAAAAATTGATGATGGTGCTCATTTCATATTTATGATTACCTCATCTGGTCAAATATTTTAAAATTATTCATGTCTTTAAAACATTCAATTCGTACCAATTTTCTTGAATTATATTCATTTATCTACAACTGTCATTGTATAGTAAAATTAATTTCTTTTAAACCATCGTTGATATGACATGTTTTATATATATTTTCTATGAATTCATAATCTATATTCAAATTAATGTACCTTTGATTCCATGTAATGTATAATTCACTTTAAATAAAAAAAAATTCATTTAATTCAGTTTTATTTTACCCAATAGTCAATGTTATGTTAATTTGATTTATCAGTTTGATAACATTATGCATTTATTCAGTATAATATTTCACTATTCAATTACAATCAACATTCAGTTTATAAATATTGTAAATAATATTATATATACTTATTTTATTAAAAATCATTTTTGTAATGTTACCATAGGATTTAATAATAAAATTATATTTTAATTATTCACTAATTTAATAAAATAAACATCTCTTATAAATTTAGTTTTAGTGTATTATTTGATTTTTGTAATTGTCACACTAATAAGAGAACATGTTTTCATTTTTTTATTATCATTTATTCAATTGTAATGAAAGAACGTGTTTTTCTATTTATCGAGATCTCTGTTTTAGGTACATCCTCCATTTATACACTAATATACATTTCTTCCACCCCTCAATCTACATCACAGTCACCAATAATATGGGATTCGATAACATCAACCTATCATACTATGACTAGTGTGATAATAAAAAAATGAACATCTCCTAATAGGCCTTTAACTTCGCAATAGGGATTCTTATAGACCTACATTGGATGGTTTCATATGAAACTTGTACATAACAATAGTAAAAAATTTATCATTCTCATTGGTTTGTCCTTATTTAAATTACACTGTCAATATCATTTTATAATATTGACACATTATCTCTACAGTTTTATTTTGATATCTATTTTTAATCTATTCAATGTAGGTTAAGATTCTTAACCAACAAAGATAATGGGAAATTTGAATTTATAGGCCTTATTACCTCTATAATCTTCTTTATGTTTAATATATAATTTTTAATCATTAATTTTTCTTTAGTTGAATAAACTAAAATATTAAAGTATATACCATTTTTTTGGTAGATCACCTCTAAAATTTATTTCACATTTCATACTATTTTGGTGTTACTAGATTTTTTTCTCATAACAATTTTCTTTTCTAATGTGTCTAGTAAAAATTTAATATTTATTTTATAAGGTGGTATAATTATTCACATGAAAGAACCATATATATAATTCCATTATTTTTGACATAATGTCCATTCATTATTATACCATATTCTAGGATCATTCATCTAATGAAGGTAATATTCATGAAAACCCATTTCATAATATAGACTATCATAATTATTTGGTTATAGTGTCTAATTATTTTATATATGTTTATTGAAATTTTGAGAATTGATAATGAATTTATCTACCTAAAATTTCCTTTTTCATTATACATTAAATTTTAAGAAACATTTTATTCCATTTTTCTTGATTTTTTTATATTTATTATAATGTATACAGGTTTATATTATCTCAACAGTCACAATTTAGGATTATATATATAATTGGATATCAAATGGGTATATATAGGCAGGAACCATAATACCTGTAAAGGATGTGTTCATCAATAATTAATGTATTCTTAGTTGAAATTCTATTTTGAAAATTTTTGATTTAGTCCATTTATGTCCATTGACTGATACATTCTCGACAATTCTTTTAGTGATGAAAATGATTGGTTGTATTCATGAGTAGTATTTCTAATTTCTATATTAATTAAAATTTTCATCTGAATATGTTTGTAAGATATATATTAAATTTTAAATAAATTATGAGATTTTATGTTATATATTCTATTTAATAGTTGATGTTTCATCCTATTCTAGTTATTAGACCTCTCTATCTGGATGAAATAATTATAAATATTTATGCCTTTTATGTTTTTCTTTATTATTTTTTTCTCTTAAAATATATTAGGTTTTTCTGAATTTATGTATAACCAGGAAAGGACATGAATGTTTTCTGAGGGGGCATAATAGATGAACCATATATAGGTAATTTCAATCAACATATATGGTTATTTTTTCAATCTATTTCGATCTCCTTTAATAAATTTAATCAAAAGTGTTTCAAACTCCTCTTAAATAGTTTATGTTGGATCACATTTTAAATATATGACTAAGTCAACTACTCAAATTAATAAAAATTATTCATGTATTTTAATAATCTCAATCATAATAATTTTCATTAATTATATTAATTCATATAGAAATAATATTGTGTAGTACAATGAATGTTTGTTTAAGTATCAGTGACATTCCATGTGGGATAATATGTTTCTTTAAATACATAATGTACATTCAAATTTTTCCACATTTATATTCTATAAATGTCTAATTAACATGAAATAATTAATTTTCAGTTTATATTAGTTTAATTTTATACATTATTCAATTTCTTTTAATTTATTTATCAGCATTATAACGTTAGGTATTTATTCAGTATGCTAGTTTACTATGCATTTGCAATTCACTTTTAGTATATTAATAAACTAAAAAACATTATGGTTTCTATTTGTTTAAAAAATATTATTATTAATATTGGTTTGAATAATAAAAATTACTTCTCATTATTGATTAATTTAATAAAATAATAAATATATTCTATAGTTTCAGTTTCCAGTAATATTTTATCAGTGTAATTATATCACTAAAGAAGTAACATGTTTTCATTTTTACTTTATCATTTATTAATTAGTAATGGAATAACTTGTCTTCTATTCATAGGGATCTCCCTATTATGTACATCATCCCATTTCTGCACTAATTTTTACTTCTACCACCCCTCAATTGATATCACAATACCCACCAACGTCAGAGTCGACAACAGCAACACACCGTAATGTAACTTCTATGAATTTGTGAAAATGATCTCACTTTATAGGCCTGTGACTTCATAATATTGATTATCATGAATATAATTTAATGTGTTTCATATGAGTTCATGTATATTTGAATATTCTCACTTTCCTCCTTTGCCTAGGTTTCTCATCCATTAAATTATACATTCAATATTAGTTTCCAAATATTGATTCATTTTCTCTATTACATTATTTCAATTTAAATTTATAAATTACTCCGTGTGTGTTAAAATTAACCAAATAAAAATATAATGGTAAATATGAATATATAGACTATATTACCACTATCAAATTATTGAAATCTAATTATTATTGTTTTTTATTATTAGTTCTCATCACATGAATCAACTTAAATTTAGAATTGTATACCTTTTATTTGAATTTTCACAATAATTTCTATGAGAAGTTTTTCTAGTCTATTAAATTTTATAATGTGGTGGACACTTATATGTTTTATTACATTATCCCCCATGTAGATATTTATTTTATAGTCATAAAATTCTCATATTATCTGAATAACCATGAAAAATATGAGAATATGGACTATTGAGAGAATAACAATATAGTTGTATAGTGAAAAAATCAATCAAAATTCATGGAAACATCAAATAGATTATCATTAATTTGGTTTATGGAATTAAGGATAATTTAATGTTTCTATTAAATCCTAAGGGATCCCTATTTTCTTTTCATTTACTATATGTTTGATTGATCATCACATACTTCATTCCTTCTCGAAAAAATGGTGATTCACATATCACCATTACTCATAGAGAAGATTCACATATATTATATTGAGGTGTTTTTTAAATTTATATTAATTTTCTCTCATTTCCATAAAATCATAGAACTCATATTCATACTTTTCCTAAAAAAGGAAGGATTTATTCCACCACTCTCACCTAAATCATCGATGGCCCCACCATAGAGAATGTATACATAATTTGAAATCTAGATAGTTATTTGTTAGGTTGAATCTCTGAATTGAGTCATTTATTTCAGGGGGTTTGGAGCATGTTAAGAATACACATGGGAATGTATTCTTGTTTCAGGTTCAAGAAGAAAGCCTCTTATCTATGGTAGAACACATTCTAAAACTGAACCCCTTTATTTTTATTGTAAAAAGGTTAAACTTTAAAATATTGTGAAAATACGACATATCCATCATTATTATAGTATTTTGAAATAACATTTTCTTCTTATGTAAATTAAAAGTCAAACAGATGTGTGTAGTCATTAACATAGATATCTTTCTTTAGTTGAATTTGAACTGAATCATCACTTGATAGATTTTCAAATAGATAAGGCATAGGTTATTCAAGGATAATTGATTTAATATTCTACAAATTAGTTAGGTTTTAAATCTTCTTGTGATTTCAAGATTCTAATCAATTTTTTAAATTCTAATAGATTTCATAATGTTAATACATAACTAGGAAAAATCAAAAAAAGAGGGAAATAAAGTTACAATAGTTCTCAGAGCATGATGATTCCAAAAAATGCACTAAAATACATAATTCTTCTAATTTATTGTAGAAAAAAAGATTCATTATCTATGTATTAGATGGGGATTTTAGGTGGAAGGTATGTCGGTTGAGCATGGTTAGTTTCCAAAAAGGGATTGATTCCTAATGATATTTCAAGGAATTATGAATAGGCATGGTAACATATAATACTCTTATGTAATTTATTATGTGTTAAGTCATTGAGTCAATTCAATTAAATGATTATAGACTTTATCCATAAAATTAAAATCCTTGAAAAAGTAGTCAAATATTGTTTCAAGACCCAAATTTTCCAAAATATTTATGATGGTTTGTTGAGAAATACAGCTTTTCCATATTATCCATGATGTTTTATTGAGACATACGACTCACTATTTTACAAGACCTTATATAGATTCCACCTAACAATATGATACTTACTATCTATATTGACCGTGGTTATATGGAATTATTGGAGATAGTAAGTAAAACACAATTTAGAAAATAGGATAATGTATTGGATAAAATATAAAGGCGGTATCATAAATTGTAACATGGAATTTATGTTGTACTATTTTTCAGTAGTTTGGAAAAAAATTAAGGATAACTAAAGAAGGTGAGGGAAAATTTCAATGACATGTCAAATATGTATTCCATTTTTTGAATTTATTTAAAATCATTTGACATAATATTTCTTTAGTTCTTTTACAATGAGATGGAATTTCCCTTTTTGGGTTTGATATGTTAACATGTCTTCATGTGGCATGACACTTGTGACTTATATGGATCTCTAGATGATTAGTTATAGGTGATCCATATATCACACATGAAATTATCTTCACATGATGACAAATCATTCAGGTAGTGTTTTTAAAATTTCCACTGTATATGTAAATGTTCAATATTTAGGCTCACCATATGTATGTAGATGTTGTCTAATCATATTATATATCTACCCATTAGTATAATATTTTTTTAATATGTATAATTTATATTATAATATATCATAAAATATTTTTATATTAAAATTTTTCTACCATTATTTTTTATATTTTATATTCATCCTGTTGAAATTGAATATTTTATATCAAGTTTTCATATTCTATATATCATTATACTCATATTGGGATAGTGTTTTTCCCTTAGAAGTATCTTTGAAACCAATTTAAAAAAATGGTATGTTGAAATTATTTTTCATAGTCCATATTAAAAATAATTTTTAGTTTTCCATTTTAATAATATGTTATATATTCACACTAAAAATATCTAAATTGAGTTTTACTCCATATCAATCCTTAAAAATATGTCACACATGAATTTAAATTTTCATTCCACTTCCATGGAAGTGTGATTTTATTCATGACTAAAAAGGATATTGAATAAGTCTCTGAATCATATTGGTTTTTGTCTATACATATAAATAAAACACATTATACACCCCCAAAATTCTCTTAGTTCGATATATTTTTTGTTGTTAAAAAGTTATAGTATTTCTCTTTCAATTTTTTACTATTTGAGTATTTTAGTTTTCTGATACAAAATTAAATTATTATTAATTATAACCTCTAATGTGCTAAAATTACATGTATAGTTTCAATCATTTCTTTCTTTCTCTACTAAGTAATCATTATTGATTCAATCCTAGAAATTCCAACATTTTTGATTATTCAAGATATTTAAATATATGATCCTATTTCATTATATAGATTAAATATTATTTACTCTCTTATTTCATTCTCTCCATATATTGCATCTATCTATAGGTATTGTTAGTTAAATATATTTTTTCATTGACATACTCGTTATCTTTTCTGATGAAATTTCATGGTTTTGGGTACTATTACAATGATAATACCCTATTATTTGGTATATTCATTTTTAATTTGTAGGACTGTTATGAACCATGGTGATAGCAAGTAGGATGAATCAATAGAAGTGGTTTTAAAAAAATTACATGTCATTAAATAAGTACATGTCATGAATATTCAATACCATGAACTTATTTAGAAATACTTAAATAAAAAATTTTAATGGATTTAAAAGTTTCAAATTCAAAACAAATCTATAATCCCTACATTATTTAGTATTTACTAATTCCTTATTTAATCAACTAAACTATGAGACCTAAACTGCTTAATACATTTATCATGCCATGAAATTATATTTCATTGTTAATAATAATGAATGAGAAAATTGAAAAAACTATTGTAGATTTAATCATGTGGAATAGGAATTTGAAAATCACTATTTAGGGGAGCATGTTGATCATTGAAAATGATTTTTTTGAGATATACCCAAGCATATAGTTTCATATATTTTTATTAATTGGTTTAATTATTCCTATTAATTTCCATGGTTTGTTTTCCCAACCATTTGTCTCATTCATGGGATAAGCACATAGACAATATTTTCAATTATTTCTATTGTTTATTTCTTTAAAAATATTGGAATTATTTCTTCTAGAATGGGATTTTCATATTATTGATGCTATGATTGAATAGGTTAGCTTTTAAAGTCACAGAGGCGTTATCTTTTTAGCCCTTATCCAAAGACCCACCAAACATTAATTCATTTTAAGGCCATAGAATCTATCAATATACTTGTTATTATATGATCCATGTTATTAGTCCATATTATACTTTCCTAACATCACTGAAATATTATTTTTTATTATCAATCATAAGAGTGGGGGAAGTTATATCTGGTGTAATGGATGAAAATTTTGTAATTAATATGTGTTGGGGAGATTTCATGAGATGTTGGGAAGTTACATTCATTCTATTTATTTCTTAAAAAATGGGTTGTGTCTAGCAAAATTCAAAAATCACCACTGTTTGACTAGTGATCATGTTATAATTAATATGAATTGTGTTGTTATAAGACTAATAGGGGTTGAGTGGTGGATTTTATAACTATCCCTAACACAAAGTTTGAATATAAAATGAAAATAAAAATAAAAATATTCATTGATGATTCATTTATTAAATTTCATCATTTAATGATCCTTTATTAAGATACAAGGGAAATATGATACATTCTTTGAGATATTTTTGATTATCATGAAAATTAAATTAGAGTTGAACCTTTTATTATACTGTTCCTTGAGTTATCATAATCACTTTCCTACCCTAGGACTCAGATTCAGCTTTTCCTAAATGTTGAATCACTCATGAATCATTTTGATTCTATGATTCCATGGTGGAAATGTTGTATATCTTGCAAGCCTATGGTATGCGACCTGATTTTGAGGTATGTTAAGAATTATATTTAAATTTTTACTCTGATAATGAGAAAAAAAATCTATGTAAATTTCAAATGGAATGCATATTAATAATGAATTTAATAATGAAAGTGGATGAATGAAAATGATTTTCCATTTCAAAATAAGAAAATTAAAATATATGGTGGATTTGTATTCTTTAAAAAACGGGGCATTGATAAATTTTATACATGTGAAGTTCAAATATTTAATTCCCCATATGATCAATTTTCTATGAAATTCAATACGGAGCATGGTAAGGGGAACTTCCTTTTTAATATATTGTGATTCCATCCTTGAGAAAATGTATAAATTCAATTGCATGGTAATTTGAATCTATTTTTCATGCATATATTTTAGAGTGTTTTAGTAAATTAATTTTTTAAGTTAAATGATCAATCTCTCCAATTTTGACCAATTCTTAAGGATATTAATTATTACCGGAGCCCGTAAGATGACTATAAATGGAGGGATTGCCCTACGCCTACTAAGGGGATCTTAATACAAAATATTTGAGTGAGAAGCTGCATTATGCAGTGCCCTACCTAAGTTTACCTCCTCTATTATTATGCATTAATTTTTTTTTCTATTTCCCTATAATCCATCAATCTTTATGATGATGGGGTAAACCTTCCTTATGATTATGTTATGTAATAAAATTGGGATGGTGTCATTGGGTTGATTTATTTTCCATTATTAATGTATTTGGTTTGAAAAAATTTAATATTTGACTTCTAATCCCTTTTTTAATTTATCATGACCATTGATATTTGAATCTAAAAGGAACAATAATAATTCACAACTAACTACAATAAATATGGAATTTTATTTTTTAACATGAGAGTAAATTAAGTTTAAATATGGTATAGAGAACAACTCTATTCGATGAAAACCTAGATTACCAAAACAATGGAAATAAGATATTTAAACATTGTGGAGGAAATATCATGACCATTGGATCTTCCTTGTCTGAACTCCAAAACCAGTCATGAATTAATCACCCTATATTCTTAAATCAAATTTCACCTGAACCCTAAAATCAATAAACACTAGATCGATTTCAAAACACATCCTTAACAAATAAATGTTCTTTTCATTCCTAATTTGATTTTGAAAATGAATCAAATCATCATTTCCCAAAATTTTCATAAAATTAAAAAAATTATATCTTTTAAAATTTTAATAAAAATAATTTTACACTATGTATGGATGGATCATTACCTACTATTAAATTCATTTTAATTAAGTTAGAAGCATAGTTTGAGTTGTATTAAAAAAAATCAAAGACCCATTATAACACCAAGATGTTTCTATGAAATATTTTCTTTACATAGTTTTTTTGTTAGTACCATGCATAGCCAGAAAACAAGAGTTTAAGAAAACTATGAGATTCCATTATTATAATGTAACCATTATAGACTAGCTGTTAAGTTATCAAGAATAATTATAACTAACATATAAAAATGCATTCTGAATTCATTTGCTATCAAATATTAATGAAAAATATAAATAGATATTTGTATTTTTTGAGTGAATAACTTTTTTTAATGAAATTAATGAGATATATATGTATTTTATACTGAATACATTATTTTTGATATTCATCCAATGGATTTTTTAGTCATAGGAATTGAATAAAACCCTATTTGATATATAAAAACCTATTTTTAAAGGTTAATTTTACACCTTTGAATGGAGAACCCCTTTAAAATTATGATTTTGAAACATTAATAATTTTTATATGATATAATAAACATTATATTTTGATGTGGGATATAATCAATTTCATTCAATGAATTCTGGATATTTCTTGATAACTTTTCTGTTTTGATGAAAAGTAAAAAATGCTAAATTTTAAATGAAAATAATTTTTTTTCATTTAAATAATTTAGATGTTTAAATTAAATTATAGAATTGTTTCAAAGTATAAATACAATATATTTTTACCACCTAATATAATGTATGTAAATGGAAATAATTTTACATTAAATTCATATTTAAAAACATTTCAATGTTTTTCAATATTATAACTTTTAAAACTCATTATCTCATTTCAAAAATGATATTAATTTTCAATTAATTGTTAAAAATTATGTTTTTTTTAATTTTTGAAAATGTATTCCTTATTTAGAATCATTTGGTTCAAATTATTTGAATAGATTTATTTTATTTTTGTGTAATATTAATAGTTACATTGGTAAATTTTATTTACACTGTAAAAGGGTAAATTAGTAAATTAACCATGAAAATATTATTATAAAATTACCCTAGCACTTGACTTGATATAATTTGATGATTATAATTTTCCAGAAATCATACATGGGTCAAAATGGTATCCATTGGAACCCCCTTGGATGAGAATATGAAATTTAATTTATTTTGTTTAAATAAAATTGAAATATGTGTCACTAAAACTTTATTAATTAAAATAATTTTTAATATATGTTTATACATAAGAAAAATTAGATTATAAATATTCATTTTAAATCTTGAATGTTATTCTTTATCGTGAAAATTCATTTGATATTTTTCAGAAAAAATCAATTCCTAAAAGACATATACATAGATGGTGGAAAATATAAATAATTAATGAGATGTCAACAAAACAACTGTTGTTAAAATATTAATAACAAAAAAATGGAAAAAAGCATGATTTTTCTAAGTATATCAATACAATAATAATCATAGAAATTACTTGTTGACCAGTTAGAGTCTTATAAGAGAGATAATGACACTTAGATTAATTTATTTAATGTGAAGAGAAATTTTTCACTTTAATATTTTAAAAGGGTATTGAATTTCTAATGTTAGGTTTTCCAAAAGTTAAATTCAACAACAATTATTCATCTGAATTATAATAGATTTATCTTCATCATATGATTTTATTTTAACTTTTAATTCAAAAAATAATTATATTAAATAATTACACAATATTGGGGTAGTAATTATTTTATTAATGAAGAAATGAAATAAATGTTATTAATAATATTTTTATAAATAGAATTTTGTATAATAATTATTTCAAATAAATTTTATAGATTACCTTGACCCTATATGGATATAATAAAATATTTTTATCTATTTTCAATTCATTTTTATTATTTTTAAAATCCATGAAATAAATACGGTCAAAATTGACACTATTGATAATTTTTTCAAAATGAAGATTTCATTAATTATTTAAAAATTATAATTTTTTTTAAAAAAGTATATAATAATTATTATATACTCGGAAATTTTAAAATGTATTTATTTATGGTCTAATCTACTTAAAATAAGTAAATATTTTCCCTTTTTATATTGACATATGTGTTACCCTTGTTATAAATTAAATAGAATAACTAAGTGTTGTTTAAATTGATAATGCTTAAATTGACATTTATACTTGTATAAAATTATTGATTGATTATATTACAACCCTATATAATCAGATATTCTAAATTGGGACATTTTTTAAGCTTTTATGTTTTTATTTTATTATGTTACAAATCAATATTTTTTAGGTTTCCCAATGTTCCCACACCTCAATTAAAAAAGGGAAGTTCCTCCTTTAACACATAACATAATTTTGATCCAACAAGATAGACCATCCCTTTCTCATTTAAATTATCTACTTACCTAGAAAATTTCTAGAGGTTCTAGTCTTCATCAAATTCCATTTCTAGTACTTTAAGATGAGATTTAAAGGAGGCATGTTGAAGAAGAGGTGATATCATTTACCAATTATTTCAAACTACAATTTTCTTCTACATCAACCTCATGTGTTGTTTCATTATAAAGTAGTAACTAAAGTATTTATTATATAATGAGACTTTATTATTATTATGAAACATCCATATTCCACTTTGTACCCATCCTAAGAAAAATGAAATCACCACGTGCGCGTATGTATGGTTTACCGTCTCCACGTCGTGGTGTAATCCATTTTTCACCACCACCTTACATGGATGGGTATAATGATAAAATTAATAAATATATATATGATTAATATAAAATGATATTTATTCTGAGATAATATACACCATCCACTTCAATACCATTCAACAATTATTTGAATGATATCATCGCTCTAGTGTACATATGGTTTACCGTCTCTATAGTGCGATTTGATTTGTTCTACATAATCTTAATTAAATAATGAATATATAAATAAATTTAATGAATAAATATGATATATAATATATTAATACCATTATTTAAATGATATAACTATAACCTAAAAAGATGAATAATATCTTATTCGACAAAACATGCACAAGAACATAAAACAATTAATACCCGAATAACGAGTCACGATGAAATGTTACTAACAAACGGATGAAAATATGGACATAAATGTTATCATAAAAATGATAATGATTCTTGAATATATAATTAAAATTATTTAAATCATTATATAGGATTTTTAGATACAAATGAATCATATCGAACCTAATGTAAGGGATAACATTGCAAATCTCATTTTTATGCGAGTTGTTTATTTGTAAGTATTAATTGGGGTATATTTATCATCAAAATACATGAATCCTAAATATTTATTTCAAAATATTATTTATATAATTCTATGATTTTTTAATGTCTATTTTATGCAATTGTAAATTTTACTATATATTTTGAATTGAATATTTAGTGGTTTTTTTGTATGAGGTACATTTTTTCTTTTCCTTCAAAAGTAGATGAAGAATGTTTTTCATCTTGTACAGCATGAACACATTTTTACGCTTTCAAAAATCCTAATTTACATGGATCTTCCCCTACAAGCTTAAGAAATATATTTTCACATAAAATTATTTCTTCTAAAATCAGTTGTCATTTTGAGGAAGGAAAACGTTTTTAATGAAGGATGAATATTTTCTTCATGAATTAGGCACTGCTGTTAAATCAAAATAATTTTCCATCTAAATTGACGTAGGTTTATGTTTATATACCTATTATTACTTTTATTTGACTATTTTAATTATGGAATTATATTTATTAATTCCGTTTATCATATATGGATTGTGTTATGATGGAATTATGATTATAAAACCCATTATTTTGTTCCTTGAGTAATGCTATGATTAATGAATTATGTTTTGTGGAAAATGAATAATGATTTCATTATGTTATTGTTGGGACCTATATCTCCTTAATATTAATTGGGTAATTATTTATATCTCATGAGATAGACATGACTGTAATGGAATGAAAATAAGGTTCGGTAATACAGCACTGGAATGACGAGTGAACTTGATTCAGTAATGGATTTTGTCTACTATGATGGTCTTAGAAATGATCCTTGACTAATATGAAATTATTTTCTATGATTACTTGTATATTACATGAAATTTCATGTATTATATTATGACTATTGGGATTACATTTCACTTTTATGATTTATCAGATGCAATGATATTATGATCTTTTATATGTAGGATACCATTTTCAAATTTTATGTTCTTGTGATTATGATATGATTGATATTTTCCTTGTTTACAATTATAGAGAATTTGAGGTCACCCTTTCATATTATTCTTTTCCCTAGGTCATTAAGAATAGTATTAGGTAAGATATGTCAAAAAAGTATATTAATGAATAAATAAGCAAGAGACAATGTAGATGTTTTATAAACCAATTGATTATGTTTCCCATTTTCTAAAGAAACAAAACCTATATGGTCCTTGCATAGTTTTTTTTATGTTATGTAATATATAATCTTAAATTTTGAAGTAAAATATATATGTAATTTTTGGGTTATTATATTTGGTATCAGATCAACGGTATAGTTAATTTTAGAAACTTGGATGAGAGAACCTTAGTAAAAACCCTATAGATATTTTTATGTATAAGATAAAATCCTATCATAGTATTTTAGATATATTCATGAATAATCTAGAATAAATACTATATATTCATAAATTAAAATATTATTCTTGAATTATGTGTTTTTTCCATTATGATTATTGTTTCTCACACTATGCTTCTTTGTTTAATCAATGGTTGGGACCCAAAGGAACCATGGTAATGCTAATATACGAGGCGAAATTCAATGATTGTCCCCATGAGAAACCAAATGTTATGGGAGATGGAATGAGAAATCTTGTAGCCATGATCACACAACTTTCTTAAGATATTAAGGATTCTGTACTTCCAAATGAGCAAAAGAGAGAGCAACATTCTGTGGAATGCTTCATGGGACAACATCCACGTTCATTCAATGGGTTTTCTGATCCATTAGTGGATGAACAATGGATCAGTACCACAGAAAAGTTATTTTCATTTCTATAATGTATTGAACATGAAAAATTCATCATAGAAGTGTATCATTTTGAAGGTGAATGTGATCAATAGTGGAATCTTATAAAGAATACTAGGAAAAGGGAGGAAGTTGATTATATGGAATGGGATGAGTTCAATAACATAATTTTCAGTATGTAATTTCATCGTATTCTTTGAACAAAAATGGAGATGATGTTACATGAACATTAGAAAAAGGATGATGAATCCCTTAGTACCTAAAAATGAAATATTACAAGGATTGTAAGGTATTCTTATGAAATTATTATCCAACTAGAGAATAAAATTGATAAATTCTTTATTGGCTTAAAACCATGTCACTGATGGGATTTGGCCATAAGGGACTTCAATAGGATCATAGAAATTTTTCGATGTTCTCTTAAGTTTTAGATGGATATTGGAGTAACCCATCATTCATATGGGATTGATAAAAAGAAAAAAAATAGAATTTGAAGTAAAATATTAAGACCACACTGAAAAGAAGACGAGTCCTCCCTTATGCTCAATGTGTGGAAGGAAAATTGGATAGAATTGTCTTAATGAGACAAGTAATTTTTTTAGGTGTGGAAATGAATATCATCTAGCAGTTTAATGCTGATGTGATGAGGAAAATATGTCTAATGTTACGAAATAAGAAAAGGATACACAGAATACAACTCCTACCGTTTATTTCTACCAGTGCAAGGAAATGGGGAATTATTTCAATGACTACCCGGATCTAAGGGTTATTGATGATGATTGATTTCAAAAAACTATTAAGTCAAAAGAGAAAGCAATGTAACATTCAATCACTGTCAGTGATGTGAAATACGATAATAGAGTTCTGAAAGGTACAATTACCATCCACTCTAAAGTAGAAAATGATTTATTTGATTCTGGATCAACCCAATCAATTATTTCTAATGTTTTATATAAGGTTATCGTCATATTACCTAAATAATTAGATGTTGAGATCGTTGTGAAAACTTCTCAAGGGAAAATGGTCGCATCAATAGTTTATAATTCCTCTCCGGTTGAAGTTTGTGGGAAAGTGCTTCCAAAAAATCGTGTTATCCTTATTATTGTGGAATTTTATGTGATTATTGGCATGGATTTTCTTTCTCTATATGGATCTCATATCAATTTCCATGGAAGGTAAGTCACATTTCAAATTCCATATCAACCTACGATCATCTAACAATGAAAGGATGAATATAACCATCAAGTATAAATTTATTCCATATTATGGGACTTGATTCCTATAAATGAATGATTTTTATCTCAAATGGTTGGGGGGAATCTAATGATTAATGATACACCATTTCTACGAGAGTTTGATGATGCCATTACAAAGGAATTTATAGGTCTTCCACCAAATAGTGAAGTTGGGTTTTCAATATAACTCTTAGAGAGTGCTATTCCTATTTCGAAGAAACCATTTATAATATCTCTAATTGAGTTTCTGAAACTCAATTAGAAAATTAAAGAGAATATTGATAATGGATTCATACAGCCTAGTGTGTCACCTTGGGGAGAACATGTTGTATTTCTCTAGAAAAAAAGAGAGATCAATAGGACTCTGTATTAATTATCAAGAACATAATAAGATCACTATCAAGAAAAAATATCCTTGTCCCCAAATTAATGACTTATTTGACCAACTACATCTACCTCAAAACATTCCTATTATTATTCTTCATTATGGATATCTACAATTTAAGGTAAAATTGAGGATATACTAAAGATGACATTACACACAGGGTATGGACACTATGAATTTATAGTGATGCCTTTTGGTCTCACTAATTCCACCGCTCTCTTAAGGGATCTAAGGAGTAATGTCTTTAGGGAATATCATGATCAATTTGTGGTAGCCTTTATAGATGAAATTCTTGTCTATTCAAAGCGCAAGGAATAACATGAATACCACTTGATAATTGTATGGAATACAATAATAATGCATGAGATTTATGAAAAAATTACCACCTATGAATTTTGGCTTCAAAAAATTTCATTTTTGGGTCACATAATCTCACTATAAGGGACATCTATGGATCCATAAAAAACCTAAGTTGTTGAATGTTGGTAGAGTGCAAAAAAGGTAACTGTGATTTTATGTTTTCATGGGTTGAGTGGATATTATGAATGTTTTGTGAATCATTTTTCATGATTTTCTAATACACTCACCACGTTCACTCGAAAAGGAATTATGTTCATTTGGATAGAGGAATGTGAAGATAATTCTAATGAGCTAAAAAGAAGGTTTTCCAATGCACCTGTGCTGAAACTGCCTTATAGTAGAGAATGGTTTGTAAACTATAGTGATGCATCCAAGAAGGGTTTGGTATATGTTCTCATGGAAGAAGATATGGTGATATATTATGCCTTAGGGCAGTTGAACATCCATGAGAAAATTAACCATACTCATGATTTGGAGTTGGATGCAGTAATCATTGCATTAATGATATTCATGCATTATTATTATGGGAAATGGTGTGATATTTATACTTCTCATAAAAAATGAAATGTATATTTTCACATAAATGGAGATGAATATGAACCAAAAAAATTGGTTGGAGTTGATTAACAATTATGACTTCTCAATACATTACCACAAAGTGAATGAAAACATGGTGGAAAATGCTTTGAGTCGACAAGACCATTATAGCCAATCTATGATAAGGATCCCAAAAGATCCAATATTTATAGATTTTCAAAGGATATATCTTGATATTTTAAAGGAGGGGGGATATTATCTTACTCAATTGAATGTTCAACCATATATCAAAGTGATGATTAAGGAGGTATAGAAGAATGATTTAGATCTACATATGTAGGAGAGAAATGTTTCTGAAATAAACCATGATTGTGATGAAATAATAAGGTTTAAAAACATGGTTTGTATTTCTCCCATACCATAATTAAAGAAGAGTATTTTGGATGAGATTCATAGTTATTCATTCTCTATTCAACTTGGTAGCATAAATATGTAAAGGGATATGAAAGAGTATCTCCTATGGTAGGTCATGAAAAGAGATGTCGCCGAATATATCTCTTGATGCTTAGTTGTTCAGCAAGTTAAGGTTAGGTGATATAAGTCTAATTGGATGTTATAACCACTACCCAGATGAAAATGAAAATGGGAAAACAACCCTATGGAATATATTTTTGGACTTCCCAAAACATCTAAAGGCCATAATGGTATATGGGTTATTTTTTATTTCCTTATGAATTTGAAAAAATAATTACTATTATTGAGGATTTCACTCTTGATCTAATTTCCAGGATATATGTAATGGATGTGGTAAGATTGAATGTAGTAACACATTCTATTATATGACATTGGGATATGAGGTTTACCATGATGTTTTGGTGAACTCTTTAGCATGATCTAGAAAAAAATTTATGTTTCAGCACATCTTATCATCCTCAAATAGGCGTTCAGTCTGAGAGGACAATTAAAACTATATAAGAAATGTGGAGATATTTCACTTTGTATTTTATAGGTGGTTGGGTTAAATTCCATCCACTGGTGGAATTTTCATAAATAAATATCATTCAATACAGTATTCAAATGGATCATTATGAATCCCTCTATGGAAAGAACTGCAAAACTCCAACTTGCTGGTATGAAGTTGGGGAATGAAAGCAATTAGGACCTTCTCCTGATTATGAAATGGTGGATAAGGTCATATATATTCGACAACACATAAGAGCATCTCAAAGTATAAAAAAAGTTTATACTGACAACTGAAGAAAAGAAAACTACTTTGAAGTGGGTCTTAAGGTGTTCCTATGAATATATCCCTAGAAAAGAGTAATGAGATTTGGAATGAGGGGAAAGCTGAGCCCTAGTTATATCGATCCTTTTGAAATTCTCAATCGTGTTGGGAAGCTAGATTAATGATTTTTGCTTCCACCAAATCTCTATCAATTTCATGAAGTGTTATCTATATCTCTTCTAAGGATGTTCATACTTGATGCTTCACATGTACCATGCTAAGAAGTTGTACTACTGGAGCTAGATCATTCTTATGAAGAACAACCGATAAGGATTCTGGATCGTAGTGAGAAATTTCATTGAATCAAGACCACTCTATTTGTTAATGTTTTATGGAAGAACCACCAATATGAAGAAGCTACATGGGAACTAGAGGATATGTTGATGTAGAGTTATCCTTGTATTTTTTTCCATGTGACAAATTTTGATGGTGACATTCAATTTAGGGGGAGTAGAATGTAACACCTGGATGATTACATTAAATTTTTTCATTAAATCATTTTTTTCCATCGGTATCTTGATTTTCATGAAATCATGAGTTTAAAAAATCACCAAACATTATATTTATAATATTACGATTATAGATTAGCTGTTAGGTTGGCGGGAATAATTATAACTAACTTATGATAAATGTAATGTGAATTCATTGGCTATTAATTATTTGCGAAAAATATAAATAGATATTTGTATTTTTGATTGAATTGATTTTGGTAATTAAATTAATGAGATATTTATGTGTTATATAATTAATAAAATATTTCTGATATTCATCCAATGAATATTTTATTCAAGGGTTTGAATAAAACCCAATTTTCTATATAAACCCCAATTTATAAAGGTTAATTTTACACTATTGAATGGGGAACCCCTTTTAAAACATGATTCTGGAACATTAATAAATTCTATACAATAACCTAAAAAAAAAATTTTGAATCGAGATATACAAATTTACTTTGGATGAATTTCTAATATTTTTCTGATAACATTCATGTTTTTATAAATTGTAAAAATATGTTAAATTATAATTAAAAATAACTTTTTATCATTAAAACAATTTATATTGTTAAATTATATTATTTAATTATTCCAATGTAGAAATAGAATATAATTTTACAATTAATATAATTTTGGTCATTATAATTAATTTTACATGAAATACTTACGTAAAAACAATTCAATCTTTTACAATATTTTAACTTTTAAACCTACTTTTTCATTTTAACAACAAGATTAATTTTAAATTAATTACTGGAAATTCTGTGTTTTGAATTTTGAAAAATTTATTCCATATTTTGAATTAGTTCATCCAAATTATGAATATATCCTTATATTATTTATTTGGAATATGAATAGTAACTTCAGTAAATTGTATTAACATGGTATAATAGTAAATCCAGAAATTAAGGGTGAAAATACTATAATTAAATTACCATAACACTTAAATTAATATAATTGTACATTATAATTTTACTTAAAACATAATTGTGTCAAAATTAAATCAATTGGAATCCACTTGGATGAGATTAAGACATTTAATTAATTTTTTTTTAATGAAAAGTAAAATATGTCTCAATAAAACATTAATAATTAATTTTTTTTAATATAAGGTTATACAGATGATGAATTTTATTATAAATAATCACTTGAAAGCTAAAATGTTTTTATTTATCATAATAATTTATTTGTAATTTTTATGAAATAAATAATTATATTAAATACATATACATGGATGGTGAAAAAATTAATTAATTAATGAGAATTCAATAAATTTATTTATTAAAATATTAATAACAATAAAAATGCCCAAAAACATGACCAAAACATATTGGTATATTATATATGTACCATAATCATCCAGGGGTCCACTTATTGACCATTTAGAGGATTACAGAAGAGATCATGACACTTATGTAATTTAATTTAATGTGAAGATAAATTTGTCACATTCAGGTTTTAAAAGAGTATAGCATTATTATTGTTGGTTTTTCATAAGATAAATTATAGTAAAAGTATTATTATGAAATATAATTTATTTATATTCATAATATTATTTAATTATGAATTTTTATTCAGAAAATATGTATGAAAAAATAATTACACAAAATTGGAGTAGTAATTATTTTATTAATGAAGAGATCTAATAAATGTTATTAAAAATAATTTAATAAATATTATATGATATTATTATTATGTAAGATGAATTTTCTAGCTTACCTTGACCACATAGGAACATAATAAATTAAATTATCAAGGTTCACTTCATATTTTTTATTTTTAAAAATCCATGAAATAAATAGTGTCAAAATTAATACTATTGATATTTTTTCAAAACAATGTTTTCATAAATTATTTAGAAATTATAAAACATTTTAAAAAATAAATAATAAATATAATATTTCATTAAATGTACTATATTTCTAATTTATTGTTTAATTTACATCAAATACATTAATATTTTTTACTTTTAATATTGAAATATTTGTTACCCAAGTTCAAAATTAAATAGAATAACTAGGTGTAAATTAAAATGATAATTCTTAAGTTTTCATAAACACGTTTATAAAATATATTATTTTATTATATTACAATCCTATTTAATAAAATATTATAAATTAGGAATTTTTTTTGGTTTTAATGTGGGGATTAATTTTATTATAAATTAATATTTTTTAGGTTTCTAATAGTGCCCCTCACCTCAATTATAAAAGGGCACTTCCTTCCTCAACTATTCAATATATTTTGAGCCTTAATGTTCAACCATACCCTGCCATGTTTTTTCTCAACTTCCCTATAAACATTATCGAGGTACTCGTCTTCTTTAAAGAGTATCTCTAGTGCTCTAATATGAGATTTAGAGGAGGCACATCGAAAAAGAGATAATATCATTTTCCGACTTTTTCATAATTTTTTCTTATTCTACTTCCACCTCATGAGTTGTTTCATTGTAAAGTAATAAATCTAGTTCTGATTATATAATTATAGATTATTATTACTATAAAACAACCACATTCTACATTCTACCCATCCAATGAAAAATGAAATCCCCGCACGTGCGTACATACAGCCTAATATCTCCACGTCACTGTGTAATCTGTTTTTCATCAAGACCATACATGGATGGGTATAATGATCGAATTAATATATATATATATATATGATTCATATATAATTATTTTTATTCTTAGATACATTATATAGTAGACTTCAATACCATTCATTAATTATGGGAACCATATCACCGCTCATGCGTACGTATGGCTTACCGTCTCCACTTAGTGAGTTGATTTGTTCTACATATTATATATTAAATAATAATCATATAAATGAATTGAATGAATTAATATGATATATATTATACTAATAACATTATTTAAATGATATAATTATTACCTAAAAATAGGAATAAGAAATTATCTGTCAAAACAAGCATATGAATATAAAGCAGCTAATACCTAAATAACAAGTAACAATAAAATGTTACAATAAAATGGATGAAAATATGGTCAGAAATGTTATCATAAAAATATTATTATTCTTGAATAAGTCAATAACATTATTTAAATCATAATACATGAGTTTTGGATACATACGAAGCATATCGGATATATGGTGAGAGATATAATTGAAAATCACATTTTTATCCTAGATTGTTTATTTGTATGTCTTTACTAGGGTATATTTCTCATCCAACAAAATGTTTCAAGAATATGTATTTCAAAATATTAATAATATACTTCTATAAGTTTTTAAATTAAATTTTACCCATTGGTGAATTTTTACTAAATTTTATGGATGGAATCTTTTTTCATTTTCAGTATAAGGTTCTTTTTTAGTTTTCTTGAAAAATTTCGAGAAGAATGTTTTTTAACTTGTACGAAATGAATAGGGTTTTACACTTTCATACTCCCTAATTTACAATAATATTCACCTATAATATTAAAATTTTATTTTCACATAAAACTATTTCTTCTAAAATTTTGTTGCATTTTGAGTGAGGAAAACATTTTTTAAGAAGAATTGATATTTTCCTCAAGAATTAAGTTCAAGTGTTTTATCAAAATTATTTTCCATATATGATGACATAGGTTTATGTTTCTATCCCTATTATTACATTGATATTATTATTTTTATTATGGAATTATTTTTATAAATTCCATTTTTCTTATAAAAATCTTGTTATGATGGAATGATGTTTATAAAAACCATTATTTTGTACCTTTGGTTATGCAATGGTGAATCATTTTTTTGTGGAACATGTAAAAATGATTTCATTATGAGATTGGTGGGACATATATCTCCCTTATATTCAATGGTTATAGATTTAGATCTAATGAGATAGAAATAACTGCAATTGAAAGAAAATTTGGTTCAGTAATATAGTACTGGAACAAGGAGTGAACTTAGTTCAGTAATGGAATTTGTCTTCTATGATGGTCATGGAAATGATCCCTAAATAATATGAAAAGATTTTCTTGGAATATGTGTGTATGAAACAAAATTTCATTTCTTATGTTATGACTATTGGAATTCCATATCAATTTTATGATTTATCCCATGATATGATTTTATGATCTTTTATATGTGGGATAAGATTTTCAAATGTTATGTTCTTATGATTATGATATGATTGATATTTCCCCTATTTACCCTTTCAGAGAATTTGAACTTTTCCTTTCTTATGTTTCTTTTACCAAGGTCACAAAGAAGGTTATTAAGTATGATATTTCAAAAGGGAGTCTTTTTATGTCGAAATAAGTAGGACACAATGTATAAGTTTTATGAACCAGTTAAATATGTTTCCCAATTTCGAAAGACACTAAACTTATAGGGTTCGAGCTTGATTTTTGTAATGTTATGTAATAAATATTCATCAATGTTGTATTAAAATGTATATGTAATTTATGGTTTGTTACACCCATAGGAAATTAACAATGTCCATTTGGCCTATTTGGGTTCTCCAATTATTTACACGTAGAAACTCTCTATTTGAGATGTACACCACTAATAAAATCATTCCAATAACTTATTGGAAGAGACCTTTCTGTTAGGATAGATTGATCCATAATGTTGTATACACAATATATTTTCTCCACTGCCCCATTTTTATTGTGTTTTAACGGTTGACACATGATGTTAAATTTCATTATTTGTTAAATATTCTTCTACTTGATGATTTTTATGACATGGTCCACTAATGGTACATATTTTTTGGATATTCTCCCCAATAATATTTCTATATATCCCACCCATATTTTTTGGTAAATATATATACACCAAAGTCTTTTGTGTGACATGAATAATCCATTCCATCTCATTGAAATCATTAAAAAAACAAAGCACCTTACTCTACTAGTCTCATTGGGTGAGATTATACCATAGACATCTACATGATCATGTTGAAGAAAACATAAATTTTTTATCTTATTTGGATTATATGACTTCAAGATAATCATCCCCTTTTTACGTGAATCACATATGTGAGTGTGATCATACGTAATATGTGGAATATCAAGAGATCCACTACTCTTTTCCAACCTATCTAGAAATTGTTTTTCACAAACTACCAAGCCACCTATTCCATAACATGTTCTCTATTTATTTGGATTGCATATAAAAAATATATTCACTAATAATATATATATTTTCCTTAATTATCTCTCCATATAGAATTACTGAATCGTTAAAATTACACGACTTTTCATTAAACTCCAATACATGTACAAGGTCACATAATTGACTAAAACTAATAATATTAGGACATATACCATAATCCATGAGAAAGTCAGTCCAATATAGATCTTTTCCACTGATATTTGATTTATTAGACCCAATAATCTTATGACCCTCATAATTCCTAAACCAAACTACACCATCAAAATTACTCTTGAAATTCACAATGATATTATAATTTCACAATATATGTGATGTGTATCAACTATCTAATATCTGTGAACATGTCATGATCATTTCACTTTTATAATTCCTATTATATTTATCCTTCTCCAAACCTAATTTCATTAACCATATTGGATATGAATTTGTATCATTAATAGTTGTATCCATAAAATATTTTTGTTCTTAAAAAAATAAAAAATCTATTTTCATTCTATATGCTTTTGGATCATGGTTCTGCTGAACAATTGATTTTCGTACACCCATAAAAATAAACACTTACACTATATCAAGTAAAATCACAAGAATGAATAGAAATTTTTTATTTCCTATTTGGATTAATGATTCTCATAGAATAACCTGCTAAAAATAGAGCAAACATAGTATGTATGTCCGAAATTTCCACAAAGAAAACATCTAATTCATGATTCAATAGAGTGATCCTTGGCTAAATGAATTTTTTTATTTTCAGTTTCATAAAGATCTACCTTCATCCTATGATTCAGTGATTATGGTTTTGAAAAAGAACATATATCTCCATTTTTTTAAATTCTTCGACAAATATTGTACTTCATCAGGGAACCAATGTAATTTAGTAAATTGTATGTGTTCCTCATATGAATTTTTTTTATATGATATGATGATGATGCCTATATATTGTTTTCATCATACTAGATGTGTTTTATTTTTCTCTATTTATACAATACCGATGAAAATTCCTAACATCTTCAGACACCTATTTAACTCTAACATCTCGGTTATTGATATTTATATCAAAACTATTAATTATTTGTGTTTGTTCAATAATTTTATGTATCAATTCAACCAAAGTTATTTAATTTATTTAAATTGTAAATTTTAGGCGTTTAATATCATATAATAATTTTTTCTTTTAGTTTTTTTCATTTCTTGTAGAGCATGAAATCATGCACTAATGCATTGGCCTTCTTAGACATTGTTTTCCAAAAATCATATTATTCAACTGATTCATCAATTTTTACCTGTAGATAATCCAATCCAAAAAATGTTATATTAACATTTTAAATTTCATCATTTCATGGAATATTTTCAATATCCATCAACACACACTTCATCTATAAAATATTCAATTTCATTTACTTTACTTTATATAGATATATCAACTTTTTAAAAAAATTACTTTTTGATGGACCTCCATTTAGAATTTTTTGTCCATTATTTGGTCATCTTCACCATATATTTTCCTTCATATTCACTTTAAAAAATGTTTTTGGGATATTTAGCTACAAGATATCCAACCTTCCCACATTTTATATAAACATGAGGCATCGTAACTTTAAACCTTAATCATCACTTTTTAACATTATATGACAGAAATTACATAACCACAACAACTATAACGAATAGTGAATTCTCCATGATTGAGAAAGTATTCATTGATTTAAATTCCCCCACTAGGGTACATTCCTTTTTTATTAATTAATTTTCTTCATTTCTTATTTAATAATCCAAAACAGTTCTTTGAAAAAAATGAAGAAAATTTTGTTTTATATTTTTTCTTCATATAATAAAAAAATTCAATTTAATTAGGAGGGGTTCTTCTCATGAACATCTTCACAATATTCACATATTTGTGATATTCATTGAGGACTTTAATATCATAAAAAATAAAATTTATATGAAGGAAAAATGCCTAAAAAAACTCATTTTAATTCATTTTATGATCTTCATTTTTATATAACATGTAATTTTTAAGACTATTCCTTCGAATCTCATTCATAAATACTGAAAATCTATTCTAACAAAACATGATGTGTTTTATATAACTTTACATTTTCATAATTTTATTGGAGAGAGAAATCCCAAAGTAATTATTAGTTTTTTATATACATCCAATTCCCGATGATCACTCTTTCTCAAGGTTCATATAGTAATAGAAGCAGTGAATCCAAAAATAGTTGATGTGAAAATGTCCATTCCAAATGATCTTAAATAATGTTGAATCTATATTTTTCACAACTAAAAGCTACTACATTTAATGATGGGGATAAATTTATGGTAACAACTATTTTAATGATTTAAGGAGTGAAATGGAATAAGCACCCATTTTATACAACTTTTTACACATTTATAGTGGATTTAATTGTTAGATAATGGTGAATTAAGGTTTATAAGTATAAGATATTTCTTCCCTATAATGAGGATATTATTCTCTCACCTTGATGTACACTTAAATTTCTATTTATATATTCTTTCAATGATATGTGAATGTAGTAAATGAACTAATATAATTTCACATGGTTCACCCACAGTAGAAAACATCTATTAAGAAACAATGGGAATTCATATGTTTACCTAATTAAGTAAAATATCACCACTTCCGGTAAAATTTTAAAATGTATCACTAAACCTCTTAGTTCACTACACTGTTTAATTGGAAAACTCACTGATCTCCTTCAATAAATAAATCACTTCTCCATCTATTAATTATATCTTTATTCATAAGAAGATGATTGAAAATACAAAAATAGAGTTCATTTTCATCACAATATATGTTGACTAATAGTGGGAACAAGACACTTCGAATAACACCTTCATTGATATTCAATAATCTATATGATATTTGCAATCTCCCTATACAACACTACACCATAATTTCTGTATGTGTCTAATTTTTTCTCTTCCTTAAATGGAAAGACAATCCCACATTTTATTTTAATAAAATTATTATTATTGAATCTTGTTTCTATAAGATTGTGAATAGGGTCCCAATAATTAATGGGGCCATCATGAGCAATTCAATTTTAATTGACCAATGGTATATTCTTTCCATAATTCTGCTTATTTCTATATATATAAAAAATGTCCGGAAATAGTAACTACCTTAATATGGTGGGTTATATTTGCTATAACATTGTGTTAAGAATTTTTCATTTACTTATGTTGGCCAACATATGTTATAGAACAAGCATAAATATGAATGTTCTCCCCATGTAGTTTTCAACAATGTTATGGCGTGATATCATATAGTTGACTAGATTGAATTCTTTTAATGTAGTAAGTCCTTCATCTAACCATGCATGATTTCTGATGTGATATCCTCTCAATTATTTTATCATGAATTTAACTACATTATAGAACATTACATTTTAATGAGATCTTCTAGTGTTTAGGATTATGGATTCTTAACCGATGTGAAATTCAGAAACTCTATTATGCATGGAGAAGTTTTAGTGTGGGTGTATTTACATGAAAATAGAATGCAGTGTGGATATCTCTATACATCATGTTTGATATAATAATGTCATTTTGAGATCAACCTTTCAAGATAATTATTATCTTTACACACATACTTACGTATTCTTATAACCCATAAACTATTATATCAAAACAATATGGAAAACCCACTATGGTATATCGGAATGACCAAGGGCATTGGCTTCTCAAATTCAAAAAATACTATAGCTTGTAGTGTGAACTATGGTGTGGGATATATCTTTTGGATAAACACTTGACCATCAACTTCCATGAAACTAACATCTAAACACAAAAACTCATATAACCCACTAAATAGGTTTTGGCCAAATTTTATCATCCTTATTTTTGTAATAAGAATCAATATCTATATATGAATTTTTAGATTCTGAAATCCAAACCTCTATACATATATATTTTCATTGGATATTTCTTTATTCACATTATTGTTTGAACTCCTTTAAGATATAATGATATAAATGAGTTGAATCACTAAAATACACATATATAGCTTAAAAATCAAGATTTTTCTTTACAAGGGACCCTTGAGGAATCTCTAAAGCCAAAGAAAAATTTTGATCAAATCTAATATATCCCTTGAAGAACATATCCATGGTTAGACCATATTCTATGCTCTTTAGAATAAAAATTTCCTTGAATTCAATAAATAACTAACAGATTTCCAAATTCAGTACCCACCTCCCCTACACTAGATCTATGTTATAGCTCATAAAAACACAAACGAGATTAAGACATGATGAATAATCCCCAGCATAATCCTATTTTTGAAAACATTTTTCATGTTGTTATACACTTTTATCTTGTAGACAAGGCTTCATATCAGAAGGACCCTATTACATAAGTTGTGAGGAAACCCCCTATAAGGTACGACATCCCTAAGGATTTAAAATATAATATCTATCACTATCCAATCCATAAACCCTTTTGTGGGCATTATAATCTACCAATTAAGAACCAATTGACCGACGAAATATAGTATCATCATATACTGGTTTATCAATTATCTTGTTACATCCTAAACATAACCATTTTCATGGAAATAGATGATGTATCACTATCCTTATGTGATATCCCACAAATAATAAAATTTATAGATAAATTTCTAGGTCATATGAAAACATAATGGTGGAATATCATCCATTAAAACAACACAACCTATCATTTTAAAATAAATTCTTAGAAACCAAAATAATTTTTTTCTAAATTGTAATCAATAGAACACAAATTAAAGACCCTAAAAAATAAATATACTAATTTCAGTAGAATTAATGAAAATACATCAAATCTGAAAACTAAAATATAACATGATGTAAAAGGACCATTGTTTCATTACTTCACTACTCAACAAGAAAACTATGTTTTCTAAAAATAATAGAATGGAAGTAGAATCATTATTCTCAAATTGATAAATAAGACACTTTTCATTTAGCTATTCAATAAGGAATAAAATATATATATTCACTAATGTGGATATACATGTTTTGAGTAGTCAAACCAAGTCTGAAATACAAAAGAGAATTCCCAACTCATGAATCCTGGATATGAATGTATTATCTCATTGGTCATTACATAAAACTAAAAAAATCGAATACATAAAAAGTACTTTTTTATGTAGAAAATTTATATAAATTTAGAAAAAAATTTATCTATTTTTTTAATTTTTATATACATTCCATATTACAATCATAGACCCACACATTAATGTCATGACTGATCCAATACTCAAGAGTGGTTACACATATAACTACAAATTTTTTCAGTATTCATAATACTTGTGATACCACTGATATAGAACCTTTTGAGATATAATTGAATTGTGAAATATAAATAATAACAGAAGATTAAATTTATACAATAATTTCCCTTTCATTTATTCCACATTAATAAATTATTCTTATTATTTTTTTATCCAAAATCATTCTTTTGTGACAATAAAACCATAATTTAAAACCACAAATAAGAAAGTGGGGTTCTATAAATAAAACACACAATTATTATTTATAAATCCAAAAAAAATTTAAAACTAACTAATAATTTTATATAACAATTAAAAAAAGTTATTAATCTACAAATATCACAAATGATCATGAAAAACTTGAATAACCCAATTATAATTTCACATACCCAAACGTCATTCACCCTTACATAAATATATCCCAAAAATATTTATCAAAGAATAACATATCCAATATATCATAAAATAATAATAATTATCTAATTGTTTGTTCTTAGGGAAATAATAAACTCCTGAAAAGGTTGAGAAATAGTCTTTCTAACATCATTTTCCTAGAACTAATGCTCAAATAATCATAGGAATCGATCTATAAAAGATAAGTATCACCAAAAAATACATAGAAGAAGCTTGGTGATCAATATCCTAGGTCAAAAAAATAAAAATGAGAGTTTTTTGTGTAGATATTGGTGATTAAATCAAATTTTCTGACTTTTTTATATTTTTATAGTGTTAGGCAGGCCGATTTAATAATTGGTGCACCAAAAATTTTATTTCTAATTAATATAAACTAATTTCATGGTTGTTTTACATGGTTTGAAAAATCATTTTCCAACAATTAAAAATGCATATGTGGCAAAAAATCTCATATCACAATGAATGTCACATGATATGGCTAAATCATGCAAAACAATTTAGCCCCCCTATTAACTCCAATATTATATGGTATATTTTTCTAGAAAAGATTAAAATTTTCCCCTTACTAAGATAAAAATGTGCACCATTAATCACATATAAAAAATATAAAAAACCCATCCATTAACTCCAGAAACTCATTCCAATCATTTTTTAAATTCAAAATTCGTAATAAAATGGTGAAACTCTATCAAAATGGTATGTCATATTCTCCATATCATTAGACATTACATCTTTGGAAATATATATTATTATGGTTTATTGGATTTTTTTGACCATTTATCTATCATCTATTTTTCAAGTTTACTTTTCTATTCCAAAATATCACTATGTTTCCAAAATACTCAAGAAAATGGAATTTGGTTTCTATAAAATTTATAATCATTAATTTAAAATATATGAATCATTGTATGAAAAATTATTGAATCTATTTAAAGATAAACATGATCACATTTAATCGCATGGATGAGATCATGATGGCATTTTCTATGTTTTGAAACATTAATGTAATTATAAACCATACTGAAATGTGGAGGTAAATATCACCCATACTCAAGATCACCAATTCGTTCAAGTATTACAATTAGCTAACACAACTAGGAGATAACATTCATTTTTTACCCAACAAATGATTCACTAACTTTATAGTGACATTAGGGAACACATGATTTCCTATAGAAAATGATAATGGTCAATATTAATTATACACATAATAATTCGAATGTATTTTGGAAGAATGTATCCATTTTCTAATAATTTGAATCTTTTGAGACATTCTATGAACAATGATAGGTCCCCGAAGTGAATTTTTTTAGTTCCTACTGTAAAGACCCGCAAATTTCAAGGAAATTTTTTTCTTAATTTTCTTTGGAATTTTACAAGAACGCAGCTTCAGACGGCACCTGATTCCGAGGCCCGGTGTGCCCGGAATCAATTTCCGAAGTTTGGCTCGGGTACGTTCAGTGAACGGACGAGCGGGTTTTTCTATCTTTTGAACCGGTGCCCGGAATCGAATTCTGAGGGCACCGATGAAATCGCAGCGCCGGTATTTGCTTAGAAACGCCTCTTCCGGAGTTGCGTTTGCTCAGACGTGGTTTTTAAATTTTACGGCTTTAAGTCAGAAATAAAATAAAGTTTGTGCGACAACTTTATTTTATTTCACTTAAGCTGCTTGGAAGCCACTTGAAGTCACTTAAAGACGGCTTGAACTGAGTTGAACTGGATAGGATGCTATCCAGAAATATCCTACCCCTTGGTAGGATATTTGTGCGGTGGGACCCGCACGAGCCCCGCCGTTTCTTTCGCTAAGTAACGCACCCGCGAAAACCCGTCAAAGTAACTGAAAAGTCAACCGACGCGTTTTCTTTAATTCTTAACAGACCATTTAATTGGGCGGTTTATTTCGTGAATTAAATGGGCTGTTTCTTTCGTGAATTAAATGGGTCGTTTCTTTCGTTGAATTAATTCAACGAATTGATGGATCGTTTCTTAACCGGTTACGTGTTGGCATGTTTATAAAATAAGACCAACCTAAAAATCCTTGGAAAGGATTTGAGAGAATCTTCGTTCCTCCACCCTCTCCGCGAAGAACGCGAAGAACGCGAAGAACGCGAAGAACGCGAAGAACGCCGGCGACCGGAATTCGACGACGCACACCAAGATCTGCGACGTCGACGAGATCTACCCGCGACGTTCTTCGGCGACGTCTTTCTTCCGCGGCCGATCCTCGTTCGGCAACAAAGGTGAGAATCGGATCTTTTCTTCTCCCTTTTTAATTTCAATATCAACGGATTTAAACTAATTAAATCCGTTGATCTTGATCCAGAGATTGGCGACGCGACGAGCGATTCCGCGACGACGCGGCGATCTCCATCTTCCGCGACGAGCAAATTCCGCGACGATCCCCCGTTCGGCAACGACAAGGTAAGGGATGTTGGAATTCTTTTTAAAATCCCGTGTTTATTCTTTTGAAATATAGAACCCGATCACGAAACAATTTTAATTTATTTAAAATTGTTGATTGGTTTCTTTCCTGTTTCTCCCGTTGATTATGACTAACGCGGAGGGTGCGGGTCTAACGAACAAGACCCGGCAACCCTCCGTCGATCTTCCTTTGTGTGCGGATTTGGCGAGCGACGGCAAAAGCGCGACGCAAGGGCCATATGTTGATTCCGCAGTGGAGGACGCGTCCCGGGAGGAACAACGGCGCAGACGGGAGGCAAATCGGGCCACCGGAGCATCTCCGGCGGCCCGCGGAAGGAGGCGGCGGCGCGGGTCGCCGGCGCGGCGGCGCCGGCGACCGGGGGCGGCGGCGCCCGGCGCGCCGCCGGAGGAGTCCGCCGCGGCCGAGCCGCGGCGGCGGCGAGCCGCCGGACCGCGTCCGCGGTCCGGCCTTCCAGCACGCGGCCCGCGCGGGCCGCGTTTTCTCCAAAGCCGCGGGTTCGACCCGCGGCGGCAGCACATTCGGCCGCTCGGCCGAAGCCGAGCCGGTCCGGTCGGCCGGGCCGCGCCCAGGCCGGACCGGACCCGGCCGAGCCGGTTCGGGCCGGGTCGGGCCGACCCGGTTCGGGCCGACCCGGTTCGGCCGACCCCAGGGGGGGTTCGGGCCGGGTCGCCCCGGGCCCAGTACCCCCGTTTCGGGCCCTCTTCGGTCTTTCGCCCATAACTTGGGCCTGGGACCTCCGATTGGCGAACCGTCAGCGGCTACGCGATCCTTGGATCGAGACGGTCGTTTCGGTATATTATACTCAAGGTTTCGGAAGACTTTGGGTTCGGCCGGGTTGGTTCGTACACGAAGCCAACCGGGCCCTCGGAGCGGAAACGCTCATAACTTAAGCTACGGACGTCCGAACGACGTACCGTCAGCTGTGGTAGTTTCCTCTAAGTGAGACGGAACTTTTGGCATACTCCGCCCGAGGATCGGATACAGGCGGAGTACGGTCGGGTTGGTTTTGCCCTAAAAACCAACCGGGCCCCTGGGACGAAAATGCCAATAACTCTCAGACCGGGCGTCCGTTTGACGCGCCGTCTGTCGCGTTGAGATCCTGTTGTCGATACGGAACTTTTGGATACATCAACTTCGGACTACGTGTCAGTTGATGTATCAGCCCCTCGGCTCGTGGAGCGGACCCTCCTGAACGAGCTCGCTACGTGCGGGAACCCTAGCGCTGGCTGTGACCACGACGACAGAGCAGAGATCCTCCGTGGACTGCGACGACGGCAGAGCAGAGATCCTCCGTGGACTGCGACGACGGCAGAGCAGAGATCCTTCGTGGACTGCGGCGACGACTGTGCAGGGACCTCAGTGGACTGCGTCGACTACTGCACTCAGCGATCCTATGCGGATCAGTGCCCGATCCTATGTGGGTCCTACTACCGGTTCTGTGTGAGCCACTGCCTACCGGTTCTGTGTGAGCCACTGCCTACAGGTTCTGTGTGAGCCCGATCCTGTGTGGGTCTACTGCGGGGGTTAGTACCTATCGATCCTTCGTGGGTCCGACGACTGAGACGGATCAGTGATCGTCTTCGACGTCATCTGAAAAAGTATACCTGGTTGAGCTGAATCTTATGTTACTCTCCTTTGTGGATTGTGTTGAACTATCCTATGTGGATTTAATGTTACTCTCCTTTGTGGATTGTGTTGAACTATCCTTTGTGGATTTACTGTTTACTCTCCTTGTGGATTTGAGTCTTGCTTTCCTTTGTGGATTGAGTTGTTCTTGAGCTCGTGAGCAGAGCTAGAATTGGGGACTTAGGTATATGTATGGGCATATACCTAAGTCGAGTCAGATGTTACTTCGTGATTGCATCTTTCTTTTGTGCTGTATCCTTTGTGGATTTCGGGAGACCTTCGGGGGTCTCGGGGTCCTTACTGAGTAGTTGTACTCACCCCTGCACGGGCTATGCCCGCACTTCGTGGTGTTGGTTGCAGACGACGGACAGCGCTGATCGCGGTTGGGGCGTGGAGCAGGACGGTACCTGGAGGTGGACCACTGGACGGGACGTGCTCAGAGCGGACGTGGGGCCCGAGGAGCTTGGAGGCTATCTGTACCCACCCTTCAGGTGGGATTGCCAGTGGACGACACGAGGCCGCCGTCTTTTCTTCAGTTGCTGTTCTTTTTCTTTTCAGTTGTACTTTACAGTTGGGCTTGTATTTCCGGCCCCTTTACTTTTCTGCACTTTACTTTCCGCTTGCTGACTCTGTGTGGTTGTTACTTATAAAGGCAATGCCTTCCCTGTTTACTGGGATTTTACGCCTTGGTGCTAGTCGCCAGCCCCTGGCCTATGGAAGGCGGGCTTGGGGTAGTCACGGCACGGGTCCCGAGGACGGGTCCTGACAAATTGGTATCAGAGGTGGTCGGTTCTACCGCAAACTCTGATCGTCCTTTCTTTCTATGTGAAGCAATAGTGTTTAGTGTATTGAGTGTGGTTATCAGTTCAGGGAGCCCAGTGTTGGTGCGGCGGCCGACGTATCCGTACACCAGGACCCTGACTCCTGATTTCCGACTTAATGCATGAAAACATTGATTGCGTGTATGTTTCAAGTTTTTCTTTGTGATTACTTGTGTCGGCTCACCGGGTATACTGATCTGCTTTATGAAAGTCTCAAGTTTTCCTTGTGATTACTTGTGCCAGCTCACCAGGTATACTGTTCTGACTGTGGTGCTCTTGTTCTCCTTTTCAGGATGGCCCCGCGACGACTGCCAGCTAGGGTTCCGAGTGTAGGGCGCGACGGCAGCCCACCGAGCGACGAGGCCTCGGTGCAGGGCCCTTTGCCAGCAGTGGCACCGGCGGTAGCCTTACCCGCCGAGCCACCGATGCTTCCAGTACCAGACGCTGACGATGCACGTCGCCTCAGGGCACTGCATGAGTTTCAGAGCCAGCGACCGCCCAGGTTTCGCGGTGAGGCGGACCCCCAGGCCGCCGAGGACTGGCTAGAGGCGGTGGTACGGATCTTCAGGCTAGTGAGGACACCAGCGGATCTCATGGTGATTCTCGCAGCGAGCCTCCTGCAGGCGGCAGCAGGACGATGGTGGAGCCTGATGCTCCAGGTTCACGATGAGGCATCCCTGCTCTGGACGGACTTCGAGAGCCTCTTCCGCTCTGAGTTCGTCCCGGCCACCCTCCGAGCGGTGCGCATCCAGGAGCTTCTCCAGCTGCGCCAGGGCAGCATGACGGTCGCTCAGTATGCGGCGAGGTTCACGGACCTATCTCGCTACTCGACCGACATGGTACGGGACCCCTTCTTCCGGGCCCGGACCTTCGAGCAGGGCTTGCGACAGGAGATTCGTGCGTCGCTGATCTCCCTCAGCATTCCGACCCAGGCAGGAGTGCTGGAGCGAGCCCTCCTGATCGAGAGCTTCCTGGCAGAGCCTTCTTCAGCGGCGAGACCTAGCGCAGGGCGGCAGGTAGCTGAGTCTTCGGCAGCAGGTAGCCGACGGATGACTCACGGGTCCAGGCAGACCAGACCCCCACGCAGACGGCCTCAGGACACCGGCTCAGCTGTACGAGGCACACAGCGGAGTGCCAGCCTTTCGAGAGGCAGGCTGTGCTACTCTTGCGGCGGGCAGGGTCACATGGCTCGTGACTGCCCGACTCGCCGACCAGAGGAGCAGCAGACGGTGGAGGGGCCACCCAGGCAGAGGCAGAGGGTCGATCGTGGCGGTCCGCAGGGAGGAGGCGGACGAGGCCGAGGAGCTGGCCGAGCAGCGGGTGGTGGGCGACGCTTTCAGGCTCTACCCCCACCACCACCAGGAGGGCCACCTCGACCACAGGGAGCCGGCGGGCAGGGACAGGCCCAGCTCCAGGCAGTGGAGGCCTACGACCCCGACATGCCAGAGATGATTCAAGGTACGATCTGTGTCTATTCCACCCTTGCTGCAGTCCTTATAGACACAGGAGCGAGTCACTCTTTCATAGCCTCTGCCCTTGTTCGGAGCTCGGAGATTCCGACTGAGCCGTTGGCTCGATCCTTACGGCTAGAGACTCCTACGGGAGCAGACTCGACGATTACGCACTGGTGCCGGCAGTGTGAGCTTACTCTAGGAGGCGAGAGCTTCGGCTGGGATCTCCTTGTAGCGGCGTCGAGGCCTTACGACGTCATCTTGGGCATGGATTGGCTATCCACGGTTCATGCCCAGATCGACTGTTTTAGGCGCAAGGTACGATGTGTTCGTACCGACGGGAGCAGGTTTACCTTCACCGGCGAGAAGGGAACCTTTGCAGCACAGGATGGACTTCCGCGGAGGAGAGTGCAGCCCATCTCACATCAGTTGGCTAGCCTCATCCTAGGAGCAGTGGACGTGCGGAGTCCGGCTTTTCCTGCAGTGGTGGACCAGTACGTGGACGTCTTTCCCGACGACGTTCCAGGGCTACCTCCTCGTAGAGAGGTAGACTTTTACATCGACTTGTACCCCGGGACAGCCCCGATATCTACTCCAGCATATCGGATGGCCCCCGCCGAGCTTCGAGAGCTGCGGGTACAGTTGGAGGACTTGCAGAGCAAGGGGTTTATCCGACCCAGTGTTTCACCCTGGGCTTCCCCGATTTTGTTCGCCAAGAAGGCGGACGGGAGCTTGCGACTATGTGTCGACTATCGTCGCCTGAACCAGGTGACAGTGAGGAATAAGTATCCGCTGCCACGGATTGATGACCTCTTCGATCAGCTCAAGGGAGCGCGGTGGTTCTCGAAGATAGACCTCCGGTCAGGCTATCATCAGCTCAGAGTTCGAGACGAGGACGTGCAGAAGACGGCCTTCAGGTGTCGGTATGGCCATTATGAGTTCTTGGTTATGCCGTTCGGCGTAACCAATGCTCCAGCGGTGTTCATGAGCCTCATGAACAGGATCTTCCAGCCATACCTCGACCGATTTGTCGTTGTCTTCATTGACGACATTTTGGTATACTCGACGACTGAGGAGGAGCATGCCTACCACCTGCGAGTTGTGCTAGACACACTCCGAGAGCACCAGCTTTATGGCAAGCTCTCAAAATGCCAGTTCTGGTTGCGTGAGGTCCATTTCTTGGGGCACGTCATTTCTGAGGCGGGAGTTGCAGTGGATCCCGCGAAGATCGAGGCAGTGCTAGCTTGGGAGCCACCCAAGAGCGTGACGGAGGTGCGGAGCTTCTTGGGCCTAGCGGGATACTATCGGAGATTTGTGCCGAACTTCTCCAGAGTTGCGGCACCACTCTCAGCCTTGACGAAGAAGGGGAAACCCTTCGTGTGGTCAGACAGATGTCAGCAGAGCTTCCAGGAGCTGAGACAGAGATTGACCAGCGCACCTATCTTGAGGTTGCCTGAGGAGGGAGTTGGGTACGTAGTTTACTGCGATGCATCAGGGACTGGACTCGGGTGCGTCCTGATGCAGGAGCGGGCCATGATCGCCTACGGATCACGTCAGTTGAGGCCGCATGAGCAGAACTACGCCACTCATGACCTGGAGTTAGCAGCAGTGGTCTTCGCTCTGAAGACTTGGCGGCACTATCTGATGGGCGAGCGCTTCACAGTCTTTTCTGACCACCAGAGTCTTAGGTATATCTTCTCTCAGAAGGACCTGAACCTGAGACAGCGGAGATGGCTTGAGTTCCTCCAGGACTATGACTTTGAGATAGTCTATACTCCTGGGAAGGGGAACGTGGTAGCCGATGCCCTCAGCAGGAGGACGGGCATTCAGCTGCTTGAGGAGGCGACGGAGCAGCTAGCCTCCTTGCAGATATCCTTCGTGGATAGAGACGGAACAGCCTTTCTTCAGTCTCTCACAGTCTCTCCTCCACTTCTACAGCGGGTCAGAGAGGCTCAGCGTGGGGACGCTGACTGTGAGACCCGGCGTGCACTGATATCCTCAGGCCAGGCGCCTGATGGTTTCTCCCTTGGAGCAGAGCACGACATCCTTTTCAGAGGACGTACCTTCGTACCAGTCGCTTTACGAGAGGAGGTGCTGAGAGAGTTTCACACTTCTCCCTTGGCGGTACATCCCGGAGTGGCGAAGATGTACCAGGATCTCAGGCGACAGCACTGGTGGCCGGGTATGAAGAAAGCTGTGGCAGAGTTCGTTTCACGATGCCTCACCTGCCAGCAGGTGAAGGCAGAGCACCAGGTACCAGCAGGTTTGGTACAGCCCTTGGAGGTCCCGGAGTGGAAGTGGGACGGCATATCTATGGACTTCGTGACTGGACTTCCACGCACTTCCAGAGGTCACGACTCCATTTGGGTGATTGTCGACCGACTCACCAAGTCGGCACACTTCTTACCCATCAGAGAGCAGGGCTCAGTAGAGAGCTTGGGACGTCTTTACGTCCAGGAGATCGTACGGCTTCACGGTGTGCCATCGTCTATCGTCTCCGATCGAGATGCTCGTTTCACTTCCCGGCTTTGGAAGGGGTTGCAGGAGGCGTTCGGGACGCGGCTCCATCTGAGCACAGCCTTCCACCCTCAGACGGATGGTCAGACGGAGAGGACCATACAGACACTCGAGGACATGCTCCGTGCATGTGTTCTCGACTTTGGTCGCAGCTGGGAGGACCACCTACCCTTGGTGGAGTTTGCGTACAACAACAGCTACCACTCCACCATCGGGATGGCACCATACGAGGCGTTGTACGGCAGACCCTGCAGATCACCGTTGTGCTGGACAGACCCTGGGGAGTCAGCACTCGTGGGACCAGAGATGGTCCGAGCCACGACAGAGAAGGTCCAGATCATCCAGGAGAGGATGAGGACAGCTCAGAGCCGGCAGAAGTCATATGCTGACAGGAGGCGGAGGCCACTAGAGTTCGAGGATGGCGACCACGTCTTTTTGCGTGTCTCACCTCGACGTGGTTTACGGAGATTTGGCCGAGGCGGCAAGCTGTCTCCCCGCTTCATCGGGCCTTTCCAGGTCCTCAGCAGGATAGGAGAGGTGGCTTATCGCCTGGCTCTACCACCTCAGTTGCACCGGGTGCACGACGTCTTCCACGTGTCTCAGCTGAGGAGATACGTGCACGACCCGACGCACATCATCGACTTTGGGGAGCTGGACGTGGACGATGGGGCGACTTTTGCGGAGGTTCCAGTGGAGATCGAGGATCGACAGGAGCGGGTCCTACGTGGGCGGTCGATTCCTCTTGTGCGCGTCAGATGGCAGCACGGGAACCTCCAGGAGAGCACTTGGGAGCGGGAGGCTCAGATGCGTGCTCAGTACCCCCATTTGTTCCCCTAGTTTTGATGTATCTTTACGGGGACGTAAAGCCCTGAGGTGGGAGTAATGTAAAGACCCGCAAATTTCAAGGAAATTTTTTTCTTAATTTTCTTTGGAATTTTACAAGAACGCAGCTTCAGACGGCACCTGATTCCGAGGCCCGGTGTGCCCGGAATCAATTTCCGAAGTTTGGCTCGGGTACGTTCAGTGAACGGACGAGCGGGTTTTTCTATCTTTTGAACCGGTGCCCGGAATCGAATTCTGAGGGCACCGATGAAATCGCAGCGCCGGTATTTGCTTAGAAACGCCTCTTCCGGAGTTGCGTTTGCTCAGACGTGGTTTTTAAATTTTACGGCTTTAAGTCAGAAATAAAATAAAGTTTGTGCGACAACTTTATTTTATTTCACTTAAGCTGCTTGGAAGCCACTTGAAGTCACTTAAAGACGGCTTGAACTGAGTTGAACTGGATAGGATGCTATCCAGAAATATCCTACCCCTTGGTAGGATATTTGTGCGGTGGGACCCGCACGAGCCCCGCCGTTTCTTTCGCTAAGTAACGCACCCGCGAAAACCCGTCAAAGTAACTGAAAAGTCAACCGACGCGTTTTCTTTAATTCTTAACAGACCATTTAATTGGGCGGTTTATTTCGTGAATTAAATGGGCTGTTTCTTTCGTGAATTAAATGGGTCGTTTCTTTCGTTGAATTAATTCAACGAATTGATGGATCGTTTCTTAACCGGTTACGTGTTGGCATGTTTATAAAATAAGACCAACCTAAAAATCCTTGGAAAGGATTTGAGAGAATCTTCGTTCCTCCACCCTCTCCGCGAAGAACGCGAAGAACGCGAAGAACGCGAAGAACGCGAAGAACGCCGGCGACCGGAATTCGACGACGCACACCAAGATCTGCGACGTCGACGAGATCTACCCGCGACGTTCTTCGGCGACGTCTTTCTTCCGCGGCCGATCCTCGTTCGGCAACAAAGGTGAGAATCGGATCTTTTCTTCTCCCTTTTTAATTTCAATATCAACGGATTTAAACTAATTAAATCCGTTGATCTTGATCCAGAGATTGGCGACGCGACGAGCGATTCCGCGACGACGCGGCGATCTCCATCTTCCGCGACGAGCAAATTCCGCGACGATCCCCCGTTCGGCAACGACAAGGTAAGGGATGTTGGAATTCTTTTTAAAATCCCGTGTTTATTCTTTTGAAATATAGAACCCGATCACGAAACAATTTTAATTTATTTAAAATTGTTGATTGGTTTCTTTCCTGTTTCTCCCGTTGATTATGACTAACGCGGAGGGTGCGGGTCTAACGAACAAGACCCGGCAACCCTCCGTCGATCTTCCTTTGTGTGCGGATTTGGCGAGCGACGGCAAAAGCGCGACGCAAGGGCCATATGTTGATTCCGCAGTGGAGGACGCGTCCCGGGAGGAACAACGGCGCAGACGGGAGGCAAATCGGGCCACCGGAGCATCTCCGGCGGCCCGCGGAAGGAGGCGGCGGCGCGGGTCGCCGGCGCGGCGGCGCCGGCGACCGGGGGCGGCGGCGCCCGGCGCGCCGCCGGAGGAGTCCGCCGCGGCCGAGCCGCGGCGGCGGCGAGCCGCCGGACCGCGTCCGCGGTCCGGCCTTCCAGCACGCGGCCCGCGCGGGCCGCGTTTTCTCCAAAGCCGCGGGTTCGACCCGCGGCGGCAGCACATTCGGCCGCTCGGCCGAAGCCGAGCCGGTCCGGTCGGCCGGGCCGCGCCCAGGCCGGACCGGACCCGGCCGAGCCGGTTCGGGCCGGGTCGGGCCGACCCGGTTCGGGCCGACCCGGTTCGGCCGACCCCAGGGGGGGTTCGGGCCGGGTCGCCCCGGGCCCAGTACCCCCGTTTCGGGCCCTCTTCGGTCTTTCGCCCATAACTTGGGCCTGGGACCTCCGATTGGCGAACCGTCAGCGGCTACGCGATCCTTGGATCGAGACGGTCGTTTCGGTATATTATACTCAAGGTTTCGGAAGACTTTGGGTTCGGCCGGGTTGGTTCGTACACGAAGCCAACCGGGCCCTCGGAGCGGAAACGCTCATAACTTAAGCTACGGACGTCCGAACGACGTACCGTCAGCTGTGGTAGTTTCCTCTAAGTGAGACGGAACTTTTGGCATACTCCGCCCGAGGATCGGATACAGGCGGAGTACGGTCGGGTTGGTTTTGCCCTAAAAACCAACCGGGCCCCTGGGACGAAAATGCCAATAACTCTCAGACCGGGCGTCCGTTTGACGCGCCGTCTGTCGCGTTGAGATCCTGTTGTCGATACGGAACTTTTGGATACATCAACTTCGGACTACGTGTCAGTTGATGTATCAGCCCCTCGGCTCGTGGAGCGGACCCTCCTGAACGAGCTCGCTACGTGCGGGAACCCTAGCGCTGGCTGTGACCACGACGACAGAGCAGAGATCCTCCGTGGACTGCGACGACGGCAGAGCAGAGATCCTCCGTGGACTGCGACGACGGCAGAGCAGAGATCCTTCGTGGACTGCGGCGACGACTGTGCAGGGACCTCAGTGGACTGCGTCGACTACTGCACTCAGCGATCCTATGCGGATCAGTGCCCGATCCTATGTGGGTCCTACTACCGGTTCTGTGTGAGCCACTGCCTACCGGTTCTGTGTGAGCCACTGCCTACAGGTTCTGTGTGAGCCCGATCCTGTGTGGGTCTACTGCGGGGGTTAGTACCTATCGATCCTTCGTGGGTCCGACGACTGAGACGGATCAGTGATCGTCTTCGACGTCATCTGAAAAAGTATACCTGGTTGAGCTGAATCTTATGTTACTCTCCTTTGTGGATTGTGTTGAACTATCCTATGTGGATTTAATGTTACTCTCCTTTGTGGATTGTGTTGAACTATCCTTTGTGGATTTACTGTTTACTCTCCTTGTGGATTTGAGTCTTGCTTTCCTTTGTGGATTGAGTTGTTCTTGAGCTCGTGAGCAGAGCTAGAATTGGGGACTTAGGTATATGTATGGGCATATACCTAAGTCGAGTCAGATGTTACTTCGTGATTGCATCTTTCTTTTGTGCTGTATCCTTTGTGGATTTCGGGAGACCTTCGGGGGTCTCGGGGTCCTTACTGAGTAGTTGTACTCACCCCTGCACGGGCTATGCCCGCACTTCGTGGTGTTGGTTGCAGACGACGGACAGCGCTGATCGCGGTTGGGGCGTGGAGCAGGACGGTACCTGGAGGTGGACCACTGGACGGGACGTGCTCAGAGCGGACGTGGGGCCCGAGGAGCTTGGAGGCTATCTGTACCCACCCTTCAGGTGGGATTGCCAGTGGACGACACGAGGCCGCCGTCTTTTCTTCAGTTGCTGTTCTTTTTCTTTTCAGTTGTACTTTACAGTTGGGCTTGTATTTCCGGCCCCTTTACTTTTCTGCACTTTACTTTCCGCTTGCTGACTCTGTGTGGTTGTTACTTATAAAGGCAATGCCTTCCCTGTTTACTGGGATTTTACGCCTTGGTGCTAGTCGCCAGCCCCTGGCCTATGGAAGGCGGGCTTGGGGTAGTCACGGCACGGGTCCCGAGGACGGGTCGTGACACCTACACCTAAAAAAGGTGATATATATGGATTGTACTAAAATATGTTAAATTGAACATTCTATATTGTGTTCTAATTACTATTTTTTTTAAATCACTTCTTAAGGAAAATGATTCATCCTTTTACCACATAAATCCATAAAACAATCGCTGAGTATGTATTCTATCTTCTGAATCATTCTTCATGAATTCTCATTGTTATAAAATGATAAGTTGAACTCATTGTCAATTCGGTACCCAATACATGCTGAAAAGTGTGGTAGAACCATGAAGTAAAATTTGTATCTTGGATGAAGATGATCAAAATTTATATTACATGAAATTGTTCCACATCATGATTGTTTATTAGCAATAAATCATCTACTATATTTCATTTATGGATCAGAATGATTTGGGATGAATTTTTGATTCATTAAAAATCCACCAAGAATGAAAAATGTTCCTAGATAGTCTGTTTTAATCCCATGACAGTGTTCATACTTATTTTCACCAATTTCTAATTGATTTTATGTATGTATTAAATTATTGAAGATGGTCATTGATTGTTATATTTTACTTGTTAGCTGGTGAAGAATCTCATTAGATAATCAACCAAGTTTTGTTTTCAAAAATATCCTTCAAAAATTGGTCCATAAATCCTTGCACATATTTTTGATTCCTATATAAATCCCCCACATATAATGGTGATTTGAAGAAATATGATATTCATAAAAAGGTATTTGAATCACTATTCATGTAGGGAAATCTAACACTAAATTCCCATATTTTTTTATCCCTCAATGGTTTAACCATCACAATGTTTTGATAAAATTGAAATGAAACCAATACCAAATCATTGATAATATTTGACTATCACAATAAAACATCGAACAAGTGTCATTAGAAATAAGACTACTAATTCCTTATACTAAATGCAATCCAAATGGGCATCCTCAATCAAAATCATTAATTCACACTGATCATGTACTTTTATAGCTACTGGATTATTAAACATTTGTTTTAAATAATAACCAAAATAATTTCCATTTATATCCATATAAACTATGTCAAATTCGAGCCTCTCCCTATATTCCATCCATCATCTTTGCAACAGGTTGAACTCTTTTTGTGAGATTGTGTGGTTCTTGATTTGATCATCTATGAACACAGTGAAATTCTCACCAAGGATATAATTATTCCATTTTTTTAATAGAATAAATCATCATATATAATTCTATATCATGGGTAAAATATTTATTTCCACCAACACACAACATTCATGATCCATATTCTACAGTAATATCTTTATTTAGGGCACAACCGAGTCCAAATCCAGATGAGACATAATAGAAAAAAAAACATATCCTATGTTATGGAATGACTAGAATGGGTATTAAAGTTATATAAGTTTTATTATCCAATAGATATTTCCCAAAACCCTAACTCTAATTTAATATAGATCCCTTTCTTTTTAGAATTATCCTATGGATTTTGGAAAATGGAAATAATAACAAAATTTTTATAGTATTCTACTAATTAAAAAATATTTTGTTTATTAAAGAAAAAACTTAGTGGTTTCAAGGAGATGATATTTTGTATCATTACAGGGACTACATATAATAATTTATCATAAATTTCATGGTCAAGGAAGGAATCATATTCTATCAAAAAATATCTTTTATTATATTTTCCAAAAAAATGATTCTCTCAAAAATTATTTGACATAATTGATAAATGTTATTCATGGTCATTCAATGTTCAATAATGCACCATATTATTGACCTAAAGTTCTAAAACAAATGGGTCTAGGTGATTCTCAAACACACTGTTAATCAATTCCATGAATACTTCTAATATATTTTAAAAATTGGAGGGCTTGAACAATTACTCATAATGACCATATATGCATTTAAGAGATAATAATTGATTTTTATTTTTCCTAAAATGGAGTTAGTGATACAAGGACTGTATATCAATCTTATAGAACCATTGGTACCCTTTCAATTGATCAAACTGATCATAAGTTCACATGAGGGGATATTTATTCTTTATTTTCACATAATTCAATTTATGATTATAAACATTTAGTCATTATAAAAAATATGGAATCATTAAAAAACTAATGAAACCTAAGGTGATCTACTTGAAAATTTGAAAATTTGTATTTCTAACTACTCAAATTAGACATTCACTTACCATAATTCCATTTCTGATATTCTATTTGATAGATTATAAGTATAATTTTTCCCAGAAGGAGATCAATAAAAAATTCCACAACCCTTTTTTTGGTAGAAAAGCTATAGTTTATGAGAATATGTCATTATAGAAATCCACACTAGTTAGAAGAATTATAATATCAATTAACTCCTAGTGACCAAATTGACTACATCTAATTGATGAGGAATTATTCCAAACATTAGTGAAAAATTTCATATTATTCCAATATTCTTATAATTTTATCCTTTAAAGAGATGCATAATCCCCTCAAAATATATACAATTCACTCAGAACACATAACAATTTTTGATAACATTGAAAAAAATTACTAATCCAATCATACGATTAAATCAAAAAAAAATGTAAAAAACAAATACCCAAAAACACTAGACTCTGATGATTTATATCAAAAAAATCTTGATTTATATCCCATAAATTATGGATTTCCTATATGTGTCTAGATACTCTTCATATGTGGAATTCTCTCAAAATTTAATCTCATTTGAGTAAAAAACCAGAATAAATAAAATTGTGGGATGAACTAGTATCAAACATAATTTGTGTAAGAGTTGATTTATGTAGAATGGTACCTCTTATAGTTGATGAACATGACTAAGCCTTTTCAACCATGACTTTAGAACCATTCAACTTCTAACACATTCATCGTTTTTCTTTTATTCCCTTCTGTCGCATTATTATCTAAGGATTAATGGTGTTCCTAGAATCACCCTGGTTCACATGATTTAGTGGATGATGACTACTCTAATGTGATCACCTTGTCTGTGTATAAGTTTCCTAGACATGTGATATGTATTCTTAGCCACTCATAATGTAGAACTATGGTGATAACATTGATTATGTACAATATAATTATTGTTGGGGCATGATTTGTGTAGTTTTCTATAATCCTACATATTATTCTCTAGTGAAACAAATTAGAAGTATATATGCTTAATATTGGGTAATGGTGGAAAGTTATCAAATCATGTTGGTTTACTCTATGATTCTATAAAACCATGGGAGAAGGTTTTCCTCGTTATATTTTTCCCATCATTAGAGTTAACATTTTTACCTATGTAAACCTATGTAATTTCTTCTTTATAATTCTGAATAATACCCATTCCTTTCACTATCTATCTATCATCCATGATAATATAATCAGTAATATAGATCATATCTACCTTAGAAAAAATAACTAGTTTCATTCTAGAATCTATTGTATGTTCATTTTCAGATGTACTAGAACCCAATTCTGGTTAAAAATGAACTATATTAATAAATATATACATATATTATACCACTGATACATTATTCAATACAAGGATGAATAAATTCATCACTCTAGAAATCATGAAGGTGTATTGGTATAATTTTTTTATTAGACAATTTTTTAAATCCCTCCCACATAGTGCCATTCTTTAATTTGTCTTTGATAGATAAATCCCACCATTGGTGAATGATATCCAACATTATATAGACTAATAATATCACCTTTTTATTAGTTAGTGTTCTATAGAAATTAATGATCTGATTCATTTTTATTAGGCACACTTTTACATTTTTAGGTTCTGAATCCCCTTAAATGATCGGTGGATTCTATTTCAAAAAATAAACTGAATGATTATCTTCTTTTGTTCATCATTTCAATTTCATGTACCAAAATCCTGAAAATTTAAACAATTATCTTATAAAGCATCATGATGCTCTAATAATTAAATTAGAGACCTTTATATTTCATATTTTTTTATGAGAATGATATAATTATACACCAGTGTTCACATATAGGGGATAATTAAACTTACCATGTACTAAAACCCAAAGAGATTTACCAACTCACTCAACCATGATAAGGACACATTAGCATGTATTTCAAAAAAATTAAACTATAAAAAAATAACGAAACAATGAATTAGTTTATCAATTTACAAAATTAACATAAAATTATATTTTTTTATCAATTTATTCTAGATGGTATACCCACTCAACATTTCATTCACATGAACACACACAGATACACTTTCTTGTAATTAATGTTCCAATACTCATAAGTGGTAACTCATCAATAAACTAAGATGGTCATTACTGGAAATTATTTTGATAACCCTTGTCTGGGACCAAATTCCATTAAAAAGACACATTCTATATAAATGATCACACACCACTATATGTAATCCATGTCCTAAAATTAATTTATTTCATTTAAATAAATTCTTCATTTTAATAAATTAATAAAGTCATATTTCTTATTTTAAACCAAACACATAATTTATAACCATCAACAATATTTTTTACTTATAGAAACCTTCCAAAAATTTCATTGTAAATCCATGAAAATAATTATATGAAAACAAATATTTATTAATATAAAACATGTGTATGAAATATATAATCTACCAACATCACAACATTTTTTAATGGACATTAAGAATCCAATTTTGATTTCTCTGAAACATGACTTATTCACTATTCTATCAATAAATCTTAAATACGATTTATCATAAGATGATTGAACCAATAGATTCTGAAATAACAACCCTGAAAAAAAAAATTATTCCTATGTAAATATTATGATATATAAAAATATGAATAATACAAATTTGGAATTAAATTTCCATGGAAATATGATTAAAGAATCATTATAATTTTTCTTTGGTTGAAAATTACCAATAATAAACTCATTGAAGATTTCTAGAAATCAAAATACTAGGAAAGTATAACAAACCTACTCATTATTACACTCATAAACATGATTCACTATATAACAATTTTCTTAAGACAACTCTAAGGATCGATAGTTATAGAGTCTTGGGAAATTAGAAACATTACATAACAACTAAGAACATAATACACAACACATATATTGAAAACTTCTTTCACATGACCACATCATTCCTTCATACATAGCATTTCATGGGGTAACCTGAGGTCATGAATAAGAAAATTGTGATCTATAAATCCTGGTAAGGGAGTAAAGAAGGAATTACACGAAAAACATGGTACATGTATGGCAATAGGAATATCAATGGAGAAAAATAGAAACATTAACATAAAGGCATTATATAACATGATTATCATAACATGTAAATGAGGCAACAACATTTAAGAATATATTAGCATGAGCCAAGGCCCATTGCACATGAATAATGTGTAAACCCAAATTTCACATGAGTTATCATGAGTAAACATTCATTTCACATGATGTATCATGATACTAATCTTCACCCAATTCATTGGAATGCTATTAGGGCAGACCTTTATTAATCATTTAATTTCTTGTATATGTGTTCCATATAGATCATACAACATGGATTCATTAAACATAATTATTTATTCTATGATAAAGGAATGAGGAATTAATACATGAAAATAAATAATAAATAATTAAATGTTCATAAAGTGGAATTCCCTTGATAGAAAAATGGGCATGGTATTCACCACAAAATGACTTTGGCTTAAAGAATCGCAGTACAATTTCGGCAGCATAACAGTGTGACATAATAATTCATAAAAATGGTTGGTGAGATAGAAATAAGTTTCTCATCATATGTACATGTAATGGAAATTATGGGGGTCATATATATACATGACTCGACATATGTAATGTGATTTATGTGCAAAATATAAATTAATTTCTTGTATGTAAATGAGAAGAGAGAAATTCATTATGAAATCTCAGCATGGTAACAGGTGTGTATGGGAGGTATTAATGAATGATAAAGAAGATTCTCATCATTCAAGAATAAGGAGAGAATTATGTGGGAGGTGAAAAATCAAACCCCAAAATGTTTTATTGAAAACAAAAGGGTATAACAATATAACAAAATTTGGACCAAAAGAGAAAGGAATAAATCCTTTACTTGGAATTGTGATCCCAATGGTTTGGGAGAGTATTGAGAGAGGCTTCAATGGTGATTGGTGTAACTTGGGAGGATTATAGAGAATGGAGGGAAGAGTAGGGACGTCCTCTAAGGGTTTTCAGAGAAGTGATGTGGGATATTGGGTGAGTTTATATTGGGAGAGACAAGGGAATTCTATAATATTTCACAAACATAGTTTTTAGAATCTATATAATTAAACATTTAAAACCACAAACCAACTCATAGTTTCTGCCCATGTTTTTTTCCAAAGAGGAGGGAAAAAATTATTTTATATGGCCAATGTGAAATATTTTTAAAATATTATTCCTTCTTATGTGGAGGTTAGTTACACACCCAAGGAAATCATTAAAAACTGAAATATTTTATATGTCTTAGAGGGTCCACTAAGACACCATAAATTTAATCAAAAACATCTAAATTTACATTATTTTAAGGTAAAAAATATATTTTGGCCTAAAATACCTTTTATATGTTTTATTACATCACTATTGGTTCATTAAGATGTCATAAAACAAATTACATATTTAAACGATACTTAATTTTTACCCAAATATTTGGTTGTCTTGTAAATTTTGAAAAATTCACTGTTAGATAATTTAGACATCATGAATCCAAAAATGATATTAATTTTATCTAAATAATTTTTTAATTATGTGAATTTTAAATTTTGAAAAAAATGGTATTTATTGAAATTTCATGGGTTTTGACAAATACAGTTCTCAAACATAAATAAAAATTTCTATTGTATTCATAAAAATTATACTATCATTTTATTTAAAAATAATAATTTAGAATTAATATTTTATTAAAATATTATTTAATACAAAAAACCATTAATTCTTAAAAATATCTTTCTTAATTGAATATTAACTAAAAATGCTATTTGTGTTTTAAAGACCATTTACAATGTAAAAATAATAAAATGAATGCATATTAATTATTCTATTATAAACTAATGCACATAATCATAGTGCTAGGGTATTGTTACATAACCCCTTATAACACCCGCATAAGACCTAAGGGTATGGTGTGGAATGATGATAGACTATTGGGGTGTGTTGGATAACATCTCTTGGGTAGTAATCTCTTTCAACATCTTATTATCCTGTAGGCAATTCCATCCAAGATTAATGTGTTGAAGCATGGATTGGGTTTGGTAATGAGAGAAGAAAAGTGATTCTACTTATTTTATGAGCTCCATTAAATGGTAATCATGTGGAGTAATTCTACTACATTAGCCCATCACTTCTTTTGTCTGAGTAAATTGGATTTTTTTTAATTACCTATATTTATACTAATCATGTGATCACTGTTCAATAAATATGTTAGCAATAGTAACAATTCGTAATGATATTCTAAGAATAAAAAAACATAAATCCAAGGAAGTTCATATGTCTTATATAACCATTTTAAATAGTAAAAAATTTAATCAAATCAAGATAAATTTTCATTAATAAAAGTTTTTTCCATTACAATCCCCCCCATTAAAAAATTCCTCCCACCAAATTTTCTTTTCCCACACTAAAATAGATGACGGTAACTCTTCTTCATCACTTCCTATGATTCCCATGTTGCTTTCTCAACCTTTTTGTTTCACTGCAAATTCTTGACAAGGGGAATTTTTTTATTTTGTATAACTTTTTCCCTTCTTTCTATGATCTTTATCGACTTCTCTTCATAGGAGAGGTCAATATCTACTGGTACCACATCTGGATAGAGTACATGTTATGGTTCAGGTATGTACTTCCTCAAGAGTGATACATGGAATACATCATGTCCAAGAGATAGGTTTGGTGGGAGTACTAGTCTATATGCCACTACTCCAATGTGATCAAGGATCTCAAAAGTGATGATGTACCTTCAACTAAGCTTTCCCTTCTTTGAAAATATCATAACACTCTTCCATGACGATATGTGGAGGAATACCATGTCTCCAAGATCAAACTGTAGGTATCATCGATGATTATAAACAAAGCTCTTTTGTCAACTCTGAGCAGCTATAATGTGTTTCTAGATGGTCTTAACCTTCTCCACCAATTTGTTGACCATTTCTAGACCTTGTAGTTTTCTCTCCCCAACTTCATCCCAATATACCAGTGTTCTACACCTATTCCCATAATGGGATTTATAAGGATCCATTTGGATTCTTGAGTGGAAACTGTTATTGTAATAGAACTATACAATAGGAAGATGTTGATCCCAAACTCCTTTGAAGTCACTTGGTAATGCTCTCAACATTTCCACTAGTGTTTCGATAGTCTGCTCAGATTGGAAATCTATTTGAGGATGATAAACCATACTAATGTTCAGCATAATATTTAGATAATGTTGGAGACTCTTCTAAAACATAAAGGTGAATCTTGGATCTCAGTCAGATAAATTTGATAATGATACTCCATGCACCCTTACCACTTCTCTGATTTATATCTTTTCCAGTTAATTTAATGAAAAATCCTCTTGGATTTCAGTGAAGTATGTAGTCTTTGTAAGACCATCCTCAAAAACTCAAATAGAATTATTTCCTTTATATGACTTTGGATGTCTGGTGATGATGTCCATGGTGATGTTCGCCCATTTCTAAATTGGTATGGGTAATGGTTTCATCAGCCCCATGGACTTAGGCCTCTCATTCTTCACATGTTGACATACCAAGAACATTAAAATGTACTCAACAATCTTCTTCTCCATGTTATCCAACCAATAATTCTCTCGAATATCTCGATACGTAATTTTGTTTTTTGGGTGAATTGAACAAATTGAACTATGTGCATCATCCAAATGTTATTTCTGTAACCCTAAAATTGATGGAACACATAATCTGGTCCCAAATATCACAATTCCTTCTTCATTAACATTGATCTACGAGGATTTATATTTTCTGATAGTTTCCACTTTTTTTCTGAATTCCCACATCATCCTTATGATCATCCTTTAGCATTTACAAAATAGAAGGTTGAGCAATCATTTTTGAAAGGATTGACGATTTTACATTCTTTATGATTCCCATGTTAATCATCATAAAATCTATGACTATTGGATCCTTTTTAATTCTAGTAAATGATAGAATTGTTTGGTATTTTCTACCTACAACATCCACCACCTTGAACACATTTCCAGGGTGGTAATGGATTGAGCAGTCATAGTCTTTGATCAGCTCTAACAATCTTCATTAGCACATATTCATCTCTTTCTGTGTGAATCAGTATATGGGGATTTTGTGATTCATATATATTTCACGTGTCTCCCCAAATATGTCATACTGTCAAATTTTCAAAGATAATATTACTACTGTGATGTCCAAATCATGTGTTGGATAGTTTTTCTCATGAACATTCAGTTTCCTTGAATAATAGGCAATGACGTTTTAATTTTTCCTCACCACATAGCTGAGTCCCTTCTTCAAAGAATCACTAAATAACAAAAAAAATTCTCCACTTGTGGGTAATTTCAACATGTGTGTAGTGATAAGCCTCCATTTAAACCCCTTAAAGCTCTCTTCTCATTCATCAAATAAAGAAAACATGACTCCCTTTTTGTTTATCATGGGAATAGGGTTTGAAAATCGTTATAAATTTCTCAAAAATAGACAATAATATCCATCTAACCCTAGGAAGATTTTGATATCCATCACTGATGTTGTCCTCAGTTTTCCCTCAATTGCAGTTGTCTTAGAGGGATCGATAGATACCGCATTGCTTGTAATGATATGACCCATGAATGAGACATCCATTAACCAAAACTCTCATTTTCGGTTCATTGCTATGAGCTTATCTATTTTCATGTTCTCTAGTATAGTTCTTAGATTCTCATCATGTTCCTCCATGGTTTTGGACATTATTATAATATCATCTATAAAGACTACAACAAATTTGTTGAGGTAATCCCTTAAGAATATATTTATCATGTCCATAAATATGTTTGGAGCATTAGTCATTATTAAAGGAATTACTATGAATTCATAGAGCCCATACCTTGTATGAAAATTAGATTTTGGGATATACTCCTTATTCAACCTTACATCATAATATCCAGACCGAAAATCCACCTTGAAGAAGTATTGTTCTCTACGTAGGTAATAGAACAAGTAATCAATTTTGGGAAGAGGATACTTTTCTTTAGCATGATTTTGTTGATTTCTTAATAATCAATGCAAAGGTGCATTGACCCATCATTCTTCTTGACAAAGAGGACTGTTTCACCCCATGGTGATGCACATGGGAATATAATCCCATTATCCATATTATCTTTTAGTTGTTTCATCAGCTCCTCAAGCTCCACAATATCTATTTAATGCAATGTCTTGGATATTGGAAATGCCTAAGGTATAAGATCAATTGAGAATTAAACATCTCTTCTATGAGGAAGACAAGTAAATTCCTCATGAATAACAGTAGTGAATTCCCTCACAATAGGCTTGCCTTGAAGGATTATTTCCTCTGTAGACTCAATAATATGATCAAGATAAGCATTCTCATAGGTCAGTAATATCCACACTTGAGATGATGGTTCTTAAAAAGATTCATCATCCTCCTTTAACTTGTATAGAATCAGGGGTCTATTTTCTATATGGAGAGTGATTTCCCTCTCACAACAATATATGTTGGCTCTAAATAGTGATTTCTATTCCATTTTATGAATTGTATCGAATTACACTTGAGGGAGTATGATGAGGTTCACCGGGAAGTTCAATCCCCAAATTGTTATAGGGGGAGTTGTATTCATGAGATTCAATGATTTCCCCATTTTCTATTCCCACCAACATATTTACATCCATGATTTTTGGTGGTTTTTCGATTGATCTACTAATCTTCCAAGAAATAAAAAATCCATAGAAACAGAATCAAAATTATGTTCTCTATTCTTGAATTAGTAACTAGTTTACCTATCACCACTTTTTTGTTAGGGTTCACTCCAGTGGTAGTGTTGGAAAAAGATCTCCCTTACAGCCTTATAGATTGTTGGTTGCCTCCGAAAACCCATGTTTTAGGGAACTTGTTTGCAAATTTCCATGGTTATTTGCAGTTTAAGTAATGAAAAATACTTTGAGGGTCAAAAGTAGTGTCACACTCTTATGTTGTAGCAGTGGGGTTTTCTTTCTGAAAGTTAATGACCATGGTCCCTTCTCAAACACACCTAAAGCATTTCTTTTCCCCCTTCAGACAATTTCTGGGGTTCTTATTTATGTACATTTGGCAAGTGGGGTGCTGTAATTTCATAGAACCATTGAATATATCCATCGGACCGCTAGAATTAAATCCAACTTTCCTCTTCTTATCCCCATGAAACCCCTGATATTTTAAGATCACCATTTCAACTTTGAGGTAACATCATATAATTTTTAATACCTATCAATGTCACAGATCGTCAGGGATTTCCATAGGCTAGGTTGTATCCCCTCAACAAAGAAGCGGTCAACCTTGCATTTGGGGGGAACAACAAAGTAGGTGGAATATCATGCAAGCCTTTTGATGTTTTCCACAGACGCTCTAATGGGTTCCCCATCTTTTTTCATGAGGGAATGGAAGTACCTTTACATATTATGTCGAAGGGTGTGCGAAATATATTTATTGATTTTTTTTCAGAAATCCTTCTTATTCCAACACCTCGATATCCTCTCTAGGCTTCACATTTTTTTTTATCAAAATCCACCATTGATCAGATTCACCCTCTATACAATTAGAAGCCAGAAGAACATTCTATTGTTCGGAACATTGAAGTCTTGAGAATATCATTTCAAATGAGTCGAACCATTTTTCATCAATTGAGGGATCATATGATCCTCTAAAAGTAGGAGTCCTTTGTCTAATGAAGCTCTCGATCATGACTTTTTCATTCTTAGGGTGGCAGTGGGGGGGTTGAACATTCCTCTTAACCCACGATTATATTCAAAACATGAGTTAATGGAGAGAGTATCGTGAGAATGTTTGTGATTCCCTCTCCCATCGGATTTGGCATCTCATTAGAATAGTTTTCACATTGATCTTTGCATCAATTTTTAGGATGAATTCTCCTATTACCATCCCTTGGATGGAATAAAAGGAAATTTAAGGATAAAACATAATAGGAATACCATTACAAAAAGGGGTTACATATAAATTACATTTATTTCTTTAACTTTTGAATTTATAGGCTTCAATATTTATTATCCATGATATAATTCCCAACATATATTCTTATGGGGCATGTTTTTATTCCCTTAATAATGGTTCATAATACAATTATGAGTTTACCAGTGAATATCCCCTGAGTGTTTTATATCCAATAGTGCATCAAGGCATGTTTTTTATCACCATTTCTCGTTTGATTCTAGCTCAAAGCGGTGTTTTCAGGCTTTACCACTGGATATATTTGTTCTAGAGCCGCATCTACCTCCTCGTATCTAGACATGGATTTATTTTTTTGATAATTTACTTACACAATACTCACCAATATTTAGAGATGTTTATATTATACATATTGTTATCCATATGGATTTCACTAGGGTTATTCTAATCTTATTCCAAAAATTAATGAAACATATCCTCTGATACAAACTATAACAACCCTACTCTATTACAAACCTAAACATGATTAACTATGTTAAATTTCACATAATACAACACTTAGGATCTATTTTTATAGTGTGTATGGATATTAAGAACATTACATAACAACTTAGAACACAAAGCACAACAACTTTATTGAAAACATCTTTTACATGACCACAACAATCCTTCGTACACAACATTGCATGGGATAACCTGAGGAAATGAATAAAAATGGTGAGATATATAGCCTGGTAAGGGAGTAAAAAAGTCATAAAAAGAAGAATATTTTAATTTTTATTAAAAAATAATATCAATGGAGCACAAGATAAACACGAAAAGAAATAATTGATATAACATGTTTATCGTAACACGGAAATGTGGCAACAACATTTAACATGATATTAACCTGAGCCTAGGATCAATGCACATGAATAATGAGTAAAGCCTCATTTCACTTGATGTATCAGGATACTTATCTTTACCCAATTCATTTGAGTACTATCAGGTCCCACACCTCTTAATCATTTCATATAATGCATAAGTGTTCTACATAGATCATAGAACATGGATTCATTAAACATCATAATTTATTCCAAAATAAAGTAATGTGGAATTAATCAATTAAACCATATAATAAATAAGTAAATGTGCATAATTGTGAGTACCCTTTATGGAGAAATGTTCATGGTATTCACTACACAATGACATTGGAGTGAAATATTGCGGTGCAATTTCTGCAGCATAATGGTGGGACATAAGAATTCATAAAAATGGTTGATGAGAGAGAAAGGTCTATCTCATCGTATGAAAATAAAATGGACATTGATGGGGTCATATAAATACAATTAACAACTTATTTAATTGAATTTAGGTGCATAATATAAATGGATTTCTTGAATGTAAATGAGAAGAGAGAAATTCCTTACATAATTTCAATATGGTAACAGTTGTGCATGGGAGGTATTAGAGAGGGAGAACGAGATATTTCATCATTAAAATATAAGGAGAGTAGTATGAGGGAGGTGAAAAATAATACCCTAGAATTTTTAATTGAAATAAAAAGTACAATAATATAATTAAATTTGGAAAAAATGAGAAAGTAAGAAATCCCTTACTTGGATGTGTGATCCTAATGGTTTGGGAGAGGCTTGAGAGAGACATATAGAGAGCATGGGGAACCTTGGGGAGATTATAGGGAGAGGTGGTCAGAGTAGGGACGTTAATGGGTTTTTAGGGAAGGGAAGTGGGATCTTTGGTGTGTTTATATTGAAAAATAGAGGGTATTATTTAATATTTCACAAACATAGTTTTTCGAATCTATATAAATATATATTTAAAAACACAAACTAACCCATGGTTTATCTCCATGGTTTTCTCCAAAGGGGAGTGGAAAAATTATTTTATAATGTCAATGGCTGAACATTTTAAAATTTTAGCCTTTCTTATGTGGACGTGAGTTACACTCTCATGAAAATCTTTTTAAAATGCTAAAATGTTTTATATGTCATGGAGGGTCTGGTAAGGCACCATAAAATTAATCAATCAATTCTAAAATAATATTATTTTAAAGTTAAAACATATTTTTTCTGAAAAACCATTTTATTTTATTTTATTACATCACTATTGGGTCATTATGATGTCATAAAACACATTATATATTTTAATTGTACATAATTTTTACACAAAAAATCAAATGTCTTAAAAAATTATGAAAAAATCACGGTTATATAATTTTGAAATCATGAATAAAAAATGAAATTAATTTTATCTAAATAATTTTATAAATATGTGAATTTTTTATTTTAAAATATAAAATGACATTCATTGAAATTTCATGGGTTTTGACCAAAACAGTTTTCAAACATTAATATAAATTTCAATTGTATTCTTATAAATTGTATGATCATCTATATTTAAAAAACTGATTTACTAATAATATTTTATTAAAATGTTATTTAATTAAAAATTCCTTTAATTCCTCAAAATATATTTATTAATTTAATATTAACTAAAAATACTATTAGTGCTTTAAAAACCATTTACAATGTAATAATAATATTATGAATTCATATTCATTATTCTATAAAAAACTAATGCACATAGCCATACTGCTAAGGTCTTTTTATATAACCCATTATAATTCCCTCATATGAATTAAGGGTATGGTGTGCGATTCATAAAAACACTTGGGGTGGCTCGGATAACATCGCTCGGGTGGTAATCTCTTTCAAATTCCACTTCTACCCTAGGTGGTACCGTTCAAGCGTAATGTGTTAAAGCTCTTCTTGTTCTTGGTCAAAAGTGAAGTCTAGTGACTCAACCTCCTTTCTGAGCTCTGAAAAATGTGATTCGTATAGAGAAATTATACTAGATGAGGCCATCGCTTCCTTTTACTGAGTAAATTGGATTTGTTAAAGCCTTATATTGATACTACTCTTGTGATCACTAATCAACAGATATATTAGACATGGTAAAAAATCATAACGGTTTATTAAAATCCAAAAAATAAATAAATCCAATGAAATTCATATATCTTATATAACCATTTTACATAGTAAGACATTTAATTAGATCATGAGTAATTTTCATTAATAAAATTTTGGACCGTTACAGAAAACTAATCTAATGATCATTTTTTTAGAAGGAAATAGGGTTAAAATCCAATTTTAAAATCTTATTTATTTATATTCAATGATATAGATCATGTATTAACAAATAATGCACCAATAAATTGAGTAATAGTCATCATATAGTAAGGTAAAAATTTCATGTCATGGGGTTTTGTAAAATAGGTACCACCCATACAAAAAAATATATCCCAAAAATTCCACAATGACATGTCATGTCACATAGCTTGGCCAATCTATGTTCTATCCCAATAACTCCCATATTCTCTTCCTTGGATTCCGATAAACACTAATTGACTTCTCTTAACCTTTATCAACCCATTCTAAAAATAAAAAACATTACCAAAATATAATTCCTCATTAAAAAATTATATAATTTCAAAATACATACAAAAAATGTTGATTTTCATCAAACTACAGGTGTTATATTTCATTTGGAGAGACTACTAGTTTTTTGGATCAATGGCCCGAATAGGCCCTTGTCACACCTTCACCATTTTTACTCTACTTATGAAATTCATCTTCATGAATTTAACAGTAGGGGAAATAATCTAATTATGATAAACCATTCAAATAATATAAATGGGATTATGAAAATCTTCATCCATCGTATAATCACCTTAACTTATATCATTTTTATTCAATTATAAGACGTTTATTTTATAACTGTTCTTCATGAAGTCTTCCCAAATATGTCCAATAAATAAACAGAATAAGAATAAATTTTTTCCAACAATATTATATAGAATTTCTAATTATTTAAAAATTATAATGAAACAACAAAATTTTATCATAAATAATACTAAGAGATACCTCCTCATCATGTTAAGAAATTACATCTTTTTTGTAAGGAAAATATTTCGATCAACATCAACATCTACCCAATAAATTAAATAATTCTATCTTGTTTAGTATCCCAATACATTTAAATAGGGACACCAAATTATTAGGAAATACCCTAGAAACTTTGTGATATTGTAGCTTCTAATTTAATCCAAAAAAGTAACCCAATAGACACCATATGATTTTTTTTATAAAGTATTGAAATATAAAATAATGTAAACACAACCCATTTTAAGAGAAACAAAACCATTAACCCCGGACATTTTCTTGACTTATTCATTGGGAAACAAAAAAATTAATGAAACCACATCCCACTGGTATGTATCATTGGTTAGAGAATCCCTAGTTTAAGAAATTAAGATTAAAAATATCCTCAAATTTCCATAGATTCGTGTCTTTTTTTAAGAATAAATTTTCTGTTAATAAGGAATATAAATTGACATAATCAATTGTATATTTCATCTGGTCATGCATAAACTGATGAAAATAGACATTTCTGGTCATCCTGTTACGAATTCATACCTCAAATAGATTCGAAAATCCAATGGATCACATACCCCATATTTCATTATTCAATTTCACAGTTGTTATTTCTGGTATATAAAGAATTTCCATTTCTTGTTATGTTTTGAGAATCTCTTACAACACCCCTAAGGTATCCAACCACAATGAGATGCTCGACCTCAGGGATATCGTCTCTTGGGATAACCAATGAAATTAATAATACCTAATCACCACCTAAGTAACAATGGGAAAAGCTCTCTAAAACCACCACTACCCACCAAAATATATAAATTAATATATTTTATTTTAATTTGTATATAAAAATTTTTACTACCTTATATAATTTTTCATCAACAATATATACCATCCCATTAATTTTTGGAAACTAATTTTCTTGATATTCCTTCTCTAACATTGAATGGAGTTACATTTTAGGGTCTAATTTCCATGAATCCTATAGACTGTTGACACAAAGAACCTATGAATCATCATAATTTTCTATATTAGATCACTATAATTCACTATTTATGGGATTTAATTTTTATATATATTAATTTTTGAATGGTCATGTTTTTCAACAACCAAATATTTGGGACCCGGTCCTTTTTATTATTCTATACTCTATTTCCATGATATAGACTTACCACTAATTTCTTTAATATATGACTTTCCACTTCAATTAATAATAATAGTATAATATTATAATTCCATTGAATTAAATTCCTTGAATTAATTTATAATTCAATACATCAAAAAATTTATTTATCTTCAATTGAAATGTTTTATAAAAATGACTGGTCATTGTAACTGTCATATCCAAGCTCTCTGGAAAATATTATATGAAAGAAACCACTTTTATTTCACTAATGGACTCAATATATTACATAAAAATTAATGGAAAAGAAACTTAATTCATTCATGTGATATTTGATAGAATTATCAACATTTATCTTCAGGTTGAATAATATATCCATTATAAATTAACATTTTGACATATAATGGTTTTTTGTAAATATTTGATAAATCATTCCTCAAACATGTCATTCATTTCTATGCTTTTTATATTAAATTAATAATTTCTCAAAAATATCAATCATAAAATAAAGATATCATTTTAATCAAATATAACATAATATATATTTCATATTATTTTTAGTATTCCCCATCATTAATTTTCATATAATTTTAGAATGCATATATTGTTCATTATATATCTTTCAAAAAAATAACTCAGTTCCATTAATGTGGAAATCTTCACCTTTTGTTTATTTTAATCGATTCTTCATTTTTAATTTATGGCCTATGAATTTTGACTACACAATAATGAGACATTTTATTAAAAAAAGTATAGTAAAAATTATAAATTTAATGACATGAAGCATAATAATATGTATTTTTTTTTCAAATCTACCCTGTAGCCATGGAGGGTGATATAATTTCAAAAAATTTAAATTAATTTACGTGTGAGTTTGAAAAATTAATCAGCAAAATATTTATGTATCTCAAATTAAAACATAATGATTTAAAATATTATAATATTTATTTCATTGCATGATATATATTTAAATTTTAAAAACATTATCATGTCCATGTGTACTCTAATATGATTGTTGAATTTTTTTCCACATGAACCTTATTTTGAAATTATTTCTATAAATCTACATGATCCTAATGTGAAACTTATTTTTCTACCTCTTCATTCTATAAGAACCACTTAAAAAATTTCATATATGATTCTAGTGAACCCAACATGATTTTCCAAATATAATTATAGAGACTACTGACACATGGACCCTCAATGATTAGGTTATGGCGACACCACCTATGAAAACCACCAAAATCCTTATATGTATGGTAAAATAAATAACATTTGGAGAACACTATATAGTTATTACTAAATAAAATAAATATTTATACATATCTCAACAATTGTAATAATAATAAATTAATTAATTAAACCTACAAACATATTAATTATAGTATTATTTAACTATAAAGGTGAAAATAAATGGAAAATATTAAAATTTCTTTCTTGAAGTATGATTATAAATTAAATATAGTTTATTATAATAAATACTATAATGAATATTTTTTTGATTCACTAATGAAAATTATCCAATATTGTTCATGGTATAAAGGGAAAACATTATAAATCATGGAATAAACATTTTACAATGGTGTATTAGAATGAAAATAATGTTATTAATGGATGGAATCTATAGTAATATATGTGATTTCCAATTCAGTACATATTCATTGATAATTTTTTTGGAATCTATTATTTAAAATAATGTTTCCAATGTAAAGATAATGTTGTTATTATGAGTAACTTCCATTAAAAAATAATTCCCAATTGATTTGTTTATTAACTATATTTATTATTGTGTTTTAGTATATTCTTTGAAATTTATATTAAAATTTTTAAAAATCATATCAGTATTCTTCAATTATTAAATAAATATAGGTTTTTGGGCCAATTACATTTTAAGAGGAATAATAAAATATAGTAAAACATATTACTCTATATTCGTGAATTGTATTATAAAAATGATATAATACCATAGTTTGGTAATTTAAAAGACATAATATATACAAATTATTAGACAGATAAATTTATCTTAAATATTTAAATAAATCATCCAACCGTAATTGAAATTTTAAAAAATTAAAAATTATTCATTCCATTCATATCTGTTTCTTTAATATTATTTTATATTTTATAGTAATTTCATTTTTGGAAATATTAAAAGTACATGAAACATAATTTCAAAATGAAATATATTGTTAAATTACTCGATATGTATTTTTGAGAATGCTTTTGTGAGTTTAAAATAATAACATTTGAGGATTGATATATCAAAGTTCAATTTATCAAACAATTATGATGAAATCCATCCAAAAATCATCCACTTGATTATTAATAATTTAATGAGACTGAAAAATTTATATAGGACTAAAATATGTCAAACCATGACATGATTACTCATTTTTGCAAAGATTCTTTTGTGAATGTCTTAAAATATAAATTCAAATATTGAAATCAATGTAATTGAAGGGAGATAACTAATTAAAAAATATGAAAATGGAATTTAAAATTGAATGTAACCACTCAATAGTGATATCTTATTCTTCATACTGTAACTGTGAGGCTTTAACATGTACTTCAATAAATTTTCCAACATAATATGTAATAGTATACAATGAAATAAATGGAACATAGTGTTTTTTATCTAAAATAAAAATAAATATATTACTATTAAAATTATCCTGTCATACTATATAGTTTTTTAATTCGGATATGTTTTCTAAAGCATTGTTCCATTATTTTTAATTATTCATCTATATCCGATGAAATTTAATATGATTCATGAATTATCTAGAAACAATATATAAATACCTTCACCAATAATTAACATAAAACCCATGTCATAAAACTATAACTATATAGGTGTGGTCCTATGATTTAATAATTTAGAACAATTATATTTCTAATACTATAACAATGTTATTTAGGTTTGATGAATTTTCTTAAAACACTTATAGGTAATTATCATGTTATCCTTTAAATAACAACCAAAACACTCACAAACAATTATATTCTCCAAATCCTTGACCCTAAACCATGTAATTATCTTTGTTGTAGTATATTCTAAAATTTAATACAACCCATACATAAAAACATTCATGATTAATTGTTCCCTAGATATTATTTTGTAACACTAAACTATTTTAATTTTCTTTTATTATAGCTCTATATCACATCAAAATGTTCCAATGAAATTATCATGTATATTTAATTTTTAGTCACATTCTTATAAAAATGTTGCTCAAAAAACAAATTTTCCCTCATATTAAATTTAAAAAAAACAATAATCATCAATACCGATGGTGGATTAAAAATATCTATTATTTTGTTGGATGAAAATAACATAGTATAATATATATTTCATATATATATATATATATAATGAAATATTAACCTCCTATTTTAAACCCACCCGATTCATGATCATTGTATAAAATTTTCCTAATATAAATGATATTATGAAATTCTTATTCAGTACTAAAAAAATAATTCATTCTCTATAAAAAATAATTTAATAATGATCATGAAATAAATTAATATTTCATAATAATAAACTCTTCAGAAAAACATATATAATTTTATTAAATTGTTTATCCTCATTTCAATGAAACCATATTTATTATTTCTCTTTATTTCTCTAAATATTCTCTGCATTCCCAATCATCATAATGATTATAATTCCCAATAAATAAAATTATCAAGATACTATATAAATTATAAATTTGGATGAGAGGTTAGAAAATTAAATTTTAGGATGTGTTTGAACTCTGAGAATATATTTATTAATACCGAAATAAAATATTGATAGTGGAAAAAAATATTAGGTTTTTTCCCTATTTCTATAATTAATTCTAATTGAAAAGTATATATTGTCTCCTTTATAAAATTTTATAAGAATATAATATATTATTTTTCTTAATATTTTTCATTTTTCTATAGATATTAATTATATTCTTTATATTATAAGAAATAGACACAAAAAACACAACTTCTTCTCAAGGACCCTACAAAGAACAATTATCCTATACATGTTTATCTTATGCTAATTACATCTCTAAAACTATTTATTTATTTAATGATCATAAAATTCATATTTTTATATTATATAAAATTTTTTATACATTATTAGTCCACTAAAATTACTATAGGTTATATTTACATCCATTATTTGTTCCTTATTTGGATCATTTTAAATCATTTCATATATATAATATTCAAGTGAGTAATTGTTAACTACTGTAAACTCCAAATCATTATCCTATAGAGGGTTTTATCTACTGAAATTTTTTTTTATTCCTCCTATATTTTAATCCTAAATTTTTTGTTATTGATTTTATAATAAAAAAGTACATTCAAAACTATTCAAATAATAAATTATAAAACATAAATTGAAAATATAATGAAGGGAACATATTTGATTCACATATTTAATGGTTTGTTGTAACACCCTGCTCCACCCCACCCCTACCTCATTGGCTTGAAGAAGTGGTTAGGGTTACATGGACTTATGAGACGTTCCCAAGACGACAAAGGCTGGCAATAAATGTGGTGGGCGTCGAGAACAAATTGGGGAATGTTTTACCCTTAAGAAAAAACCAACCAAACCATCCACTAACAGCCACTATATGATGCATGTCAATAAAACATTAAAGAATTTATTCCCAAAAGACAACAAAGTTGATCCAAAATACAACCCAAAACCAATACAATCCAACATGATATCATAGAACTATGTGGAAGACTAATCAAGAGACCCAAAATAAACCAAGACACACTCCACTACTCCACCCCAAGCTCCTTGCTCCAAGTAACACCACATCTCTCAAGCATCACCATGAACCACTAGCAATGATATGCTTTACCTTTACTAGTGTCTTTGAATATGACATCTACAAAAGCACTAATGTTCCTAAGCAAGGGGTGAGTACTTATACTCATTAGGTTTTCCCCAAATTACTTCCCTACACACGCCACTAGGATATAACATTTAGCACATTTATATAAAGTAGTTTATATAAAATACTCACAAGTGAAACCATTACTATACAAAAAAAAAACTACCGTTTCATAGTCAAGAAAACCAAGGGAAAGCCAAAAAACATGCCACAAGACATTTCATCATTACCCATTAGCACTACAATATCCATCTAGCAAAGTAATTCCCCACACAAGGTTCCATATCCCAATACGGGTATAACAATCACGATAGCACTTCTTTCCAACCCATTTCTTCCTTCCCAAACTTATTGGCACTTCCCATACACATAGCATTGATGGTGGCCAATATGTCCACTACCCATACCCTTATTATAGAGGTTCTTCCCACCCAGTTCCACACAACATTCAAACAAGCCATAACCAAGCATATAACCCACCAAGGTCACCCAAATATGCAATTAACCATTCCAATTATATGCTGAACCAGTTCAATAAATCATTTATTTATTGAAAACACCCTTCCACCCTTTTTACATGCCAATTCACATTTCAATAAATAAACCCTTGATTGAAAAAAGATTTCATAATTTATCATAATTAATTCAACAATACAAACCATTCTAAAATTTTGATTTTAAAATCAGAACAAGATCATTTTATCCAAAAAACCCATTTATTCACAAAAATTCTCAAAACACAACCAAAGGGATTTACAATCAATTTCACACATCAAAAACACAATTAATTTTAAGAAACACAAATTAATTATATCCATGTTTTATGTTCTAGCAATGTGAACTCGAGAGAGATTCCACCTACCTTTATGGTTCTGATGAAACCGACCCACAAGAAAAAACACCTCCTCAAATCTGGAGAACGCACCACCAAAATTGATCTATATCCCTTTCTCTGGGAGAAACCACCTTAAAAAACCAAGAAATCCCTTTGAATAGCTTCAAAAATGAGCTAAGGAGCTCCCCAAAATATGAAAACTGGAACTCCCGCATGAGCCTTGAGTGGGAGGAAGAATGAGGGAAAATGGGAAATCTCGAGTGGCCCGGGACTTAAAAACCCAAACATTATGTGGATGCGTGGTTACCCCGCAAGGTTTGGAAAACCGTGCACCAACCATGCGGTTGCCACTGTCTCACCCAAGGACTATGCATGGATTTCCCGCACGGTCTAACAACCTGTGTGATGCCCGTATGGAGCCCACTATCAAGGGATAACTTTTTCCTGGGCTGGTCGCATGGTTTGTTCAGACCGTGTTCCAAACTTGCGCCCCTGCACAACTTCCTCAACTTTAAAAGTTTTTCCCAAAATTGTCCAAACATCAACCAACCACTTCAAAAAGCATAAATGAATTGAAACAAGGGTCACATACATAGAACTAGGGGTACTACATTCTCCCCACCATTGGAATTTCCGTCCTCAAAAAGTAGTGAACCCACCCTTTGCTGAACGAGCTTGGGACATTGATCGACCATCTCTTTCTTTTGCTCCCATGTCTCCTCTTGGATCTGGATATGCTACCACAAAACCCGAACCAGACCGATGCTTTTATGCCACAATAGTTTCTCTTTCCTATCCACAACCCGCACTGACATGTGCACCAACAAATCATCCAGCTCTAGCTCAACATGATCCCATCATATAACATGTCCCGGATCTGGCTGATACTTTCTCAACAGCATCACATAAAACGCATTTTTAACCACACTGAACCTAGGTGGAAAATATAAATTATAAGCCACCTCACCAACCGACTCACGGATCTCAAAAGGACCAATATACCTCGGAGATAACATTCCCTACTTCTCAAACTGATGATGTCCCATCTTAGGAGAGATCCTCAAGAACACATGAAAACCCACCTTGATCAACAGCAACCGTCAATGATGATCCGCATATGATTTCTGAATACTCTGAGCCATATCCATTATCTTCCGGATTTACATGATCTTCTCCATTGTCAGCTGGATAAGTCTTGATTAATCACTAAGGACTCAACCATTTCCACCCAGCATATCAAAGAATGACAGGGCCACCCATACAATGCTTCAAATGGAGCCATATTTATGGATTCCTGATAGCTGTTATTGTACGAGTACTCAACCAACATCAAGTGATCCTCCCACGAGCCACCAAAATCCCTGACACATGCCCTCAACATATCCTCCAAAGATTGTATCGTCCTCTCAGATTGACCATATGTCTGAGTGTGATACACCATACTCAATGTCAACTTAGTTCCAAGGGTTTTCTGTAAGGATATCCGGAAATGAGATCTATACCTCAGATCTCGATCAGATACAATCAAAACTGGAACCTCGTGCCTCTTTACCACCTCTCGGATATAGATTTTCGACAGATCCTCCATAGTATTAGATTCAAGAATTGGAATGAAATGGGATGACTTCATTAGCTGATCCACTATCACTTAAATGGCATCGTGCTTTCTATCAATTCTTGGGAGAACTGTGACATAATCCATTGTTATTTTCTCCCACATCCAAACAGGGATTGTTAAAGATTAAAACATTCTTGTTGGCCTCTGATTCTCTGCCATGATCTGGTGGCAAGTCAAGCATCTCGAAACAAACATAGCCACTCTTCTCTTCATATCTACCTAGAATAACTAAGCTTTAAAATCTTTCTACATTTACATGATTCTAGGCTGAACGGACCACCTGGAATGATGATATGCCCTAGGAATATCCTCCTGACAAGCAACTGGAAAAACCATCCAATTCCAAAAACACAATTCTGAATCTCTATTCAGTTTCCAACCCTCAATGGTATCACCACCATCGAGTTTCATCCTCATGGATACACACTCAGAATCAAATATATGTGCCACTTTAACCAGGCCAAACATGTCAAGAATCAATAAAACCGGAATAAAGACTACTCTATCGCCCGAGTCCTCACATTCCAACCGCATGTCTGCTACAACTGACATCAACTGCCACTAGTCTGCTACCTATTTCACCACCTGAGAAAATTACTTTCAACTTAATTCATCTGCCACCGAATTTTCCTTACCTGGTGTGTACATCCAATCAAAATCAAACATCTGGAGATATTACATCCATCTCCTTTTACTTAAGTTCAAATACATTTGTGATAAAATGTTCTTCAAGCTCTTATAATCTGTATATATAGTGAATTTCTCACTGAAGAGATATTGATGCCACACTTTCAAAGCATAGACCACTGCTTCCAATTAAAAATCATGAGTTGGGTAGTTCTTATCATGCACTCTCAACTGTTGGGAGCCATACACAACCACATGATTCCCTTGCATGTGAACACACCCCAACCATGATCCCGATGCATCACGCTACACCACATACCCTTTTCCTGGTTCTAGAAAAAAAATATTTGCGGTGATGTAAGGATACCCATTAGCTCTTCAAAACACTACTGACACTGTTCATTCCACTGGAATGGAACATTATTTCTTGTTAAAGCTATCATCAGTGAAGCCAAACGTGAAAAATCACGATCAAAATGCCGACAATAACCATATAGACCGAGGAAACTTCATACCTCAAACACATTCTTTGGTGGTTTCCATGATATAACAGCCTCTATCATTTTCGAATCCACTAAAACACCCCTTTCATAAATTACATGGCCATGAAAATGGACTTCCTGTATCCAAAAGTCACACTTTGACAATTTGGAATACAACTGATGATCCCTCAATATCCCTAGCACTGTCTCCAAGTGCTGCTCATGCTCCACCATTGTCATTGAATACACCATAATATCATCTACAAAAAAACCAAAAATGAATCCAGATATCTCTAAAATACCCGATTCATCAATGCCATCAACATTGATGGCACATTCGTTAGACCGAAGGGCATAACCACATATTCATAATGGCCATATCTACATCTGAAAGTTGTTTTAGGGATATCGCCCTTCTTCACCAGCAATTGATGATATCACGACCTCATTTTGATCTTCAAGAACCATTGGGATCTCCTCAACTGGTCGAAAAAATCATCCATTCATGGAAGTGGATATCTTTTCTTTATCGTAACTTGGTTAAGTCTACGATAATTATCCAAGAGCCTCAATGTTCCATCCTCCATTTTCACAAACAACACTGGCACTTCCATCATAGACGCGAAAGGTCGGATAAACCATTTTTTTCTAACTCTTCCAACTGGACATTCAATTCCTGCAATTCAGTAGGTTCCACTCAGTAAGATAGAAGTGAGATAGGACTGGTCCTCGAAAGGAGATAAATCGTAAACACCACTTCTCTTACAGGGGTAACCTAGGAATTCATTGGGAAAAACATCCATGAGCTGGCCCACCACTTCCGGAAGAACACTCTTCTCAACACCCTCTAATGATCTCAACGACAACACCACGAACTCAAAAGATAACATGCCCACTGCTGGTGCCAACAAACCCATTTTACCCTTCCTTTCATGACTCTCTCCTCTAAAGAGATGTCTAACTCCCTCGTGTGTTGTAAAAGCAACTTCTCAAGCATTACAGTCGATGTGGGCCTTAAATGCCACCAGCCAATCCATTCCTAGTATTATATCATTCCCATCCATCTCAAACACTGATAAATTTTACATTAGCTCAATCATTCCCACAATGATACAACATTATCTACAAAAGAAGGATTGACACTCTCTTCAACCCAGAGGAGTTTGATGTTTCAAAACTAAAGGCATCATTAATACCCTTAAACCCAGCAACTCAACCACACATGCAGAAATAATAGCGTGTGAACCACCCGTATTAAATAGCACTTTCATGAAGGAAGAATTTAAAATAATATTACCTCGCATTTTGGATAGTCCCGACTGATCATCCACCACAACCTGCTCAGCTCCGAAAAATGCCTAGGTTGCCACACTTTACTCTTTATTACACTGATAAGGATTTTTGGTGTTCTGAGAATCACCATGACTGACTTTGCTCTGCTGACGAGGGGTATGATATTGTCCCCATCCAGTCGAAGCATATTATGTCTGCGATCCCTGAGGAGTGTCACACACACATGACCTCGGAGCATTCCTACAATAGTGCTGATGATTCCCCATCTTATTCCAATTGTGACTTGCTCGAGGTTGTTCCGTACAGTCCTGCTTGATGTGTGTCGTAGAGCCACATCGAAAACATTCTGGTTTTCTTTGGGGTTTCATAGGAAGATTTATTGATCATGTCTTTAGATTATGTGCCATACCCCCACCCTGAGAATAAGTGTCCCTCATCCATTTTATCCCAGCATTAGGGTTCCCACTATTCCCCATGGGTACCAACATGCTTCCTTCGCCCGGAGCTCCCAAAATATCTTGCTCAGCCACAGATTCTTGATTCGCCATCTCTGTGTAATCACTGATACACCGCATTGCTATTTTTGAATTGATCTATTGCCTTAACCCCACTTTGAAGATCCTTTCCACCAATTACGTGCTACCCACCACCTCGGGTGAAAATCTCACTATGCTCATAAACTTAGCTGAATACTCCATCACAGACATATGATCTTGCTTCCGAATCAAGAAATCATTTGTGCACTAAATTCTAAAATAATGTGGGTAGAATTGTTTATTAAAAATTTCCTTAAATCCTTCCAACATCATTCCCTAGTCTGTTCCCACTTGAAATAAACACTCCCACCCTTGAAGAGCATGATCCTCTAGCGTATATGTCGCTAGATTTACTTTCAGCTCTACCGGTGTCCCCAAGAATTCGAATATTTTGTTCATTCTGGACAGCCACACCTCTGCCCTTTCTGGGTCTGAATCACCCCTAATGACAAGTGGATACTTCTTTTGGAACTGAGCCTCATAATCCACATGATTGGGATCTTCCTCTTTATTCCCATTTCCCAAATATTGGAAAGCTTGAACTAAGCTCTGGACTAACTTCTTGTTCACCTGGGGCTCAGGTGCAACCACATTTTCATCTACCACTTCCGGTTGGTATCTACGATGCCTACCCGGTGCAATTTTTGTAAACATTAAACAAAAAACAATGAGCCTCACATCCATATACATCAAGAATTCACATTTCAAATCTCATTACACACCACTATCACAACGAGGCTTTCCACCTTTCCACATTTTCCATGTTTCGCCATTTTTGAAAACCAAACCATTTTCAAAATAAAAAACTTATTCACATTAAAATTTCACAACTCTAAAAACCCATTTATCAATTCATCCCATAAATAATCTTGCCTAATGAAATATGAATCCTAAAGTGAAGTCATTTCTACTATATATTTGATGCACAACTCATTAGCTACACCCACATCAATGAGATTACCAATACCTATAGGTCTTTCCAAAACACCTATGTACCCAACTCCCTGGTAACATAATGTTCAGAATAAAATGGTTTTCTACATCCTTTTATGCTATACATTCCATGTTCTGACATTACTATGCATTTCTACCATCTCGACTCAAAGAATATACCTAAACTAATGTCAATACCAAATCCAAGAATCAACTCCAAAGGACCGAACAAACTGATCACACTTGTAACACCCCTCCCCTTCCTCATTAGATTTAGGAGACGGTGAGGTATAATTGTCCTTAAGTGACGTTCCCAAGATGTTGAAGTCTGGAAATAAATGCTGAGGGCTTCGAGAACAAATTGGGGAACGATTTTTCCTGAAGAGAAAACCAACCAAACCATCCACTAACTATCACTATATGATGCATTTCAATAAAACATTCATGAATTTATTCCCCAAAGTCAACCATGTTGATCCACAATACAACCCAAAACCAATACAATCCAACATGATATCAGAGTACTATGTGGATGGCTAAACAAGAGTCCCAAAATAAACTAAGACATGCTCCACGATTCCACCCCAAGCTCCTTGCACCAAGCGCCACCACATCTCCCAAGCATTACCATGATTCATGAGTAATTAGACGGCTTACCTTTACCTGTGTCTCAGAATACGACATCTTTAAAAAGCACCAAAGTGCCAATGTAGGGGGTGATTACTAATACCCAGTAGATTTTCACCAAATGACTTCCCTACACACACCACTAGGATAAAACCATTAGAACATTTATATAAAGTAGTTTCTATAAAATAATCACAAGTGAAACCTTTAATATATTCCAGGCATACCCTTACTAAGCCAAGAAAACCAACGGAAAGACTAAAAACATGCAACAAGACATTTCATCATTTCAAATTAGCCCAATGATTTCTATATAGCAACGAAATGAACCACACAAGGTTCCACAACCCAATGCTAGTATAACAATCACAACGACATTTCTGCCCAACCCATTTCTTCCTTCCCAAAAATAGTTTCACTTCTTGTCCGCTTACCATTGATGGTGGCCCTTCTGTCCACTACCCATCCACTTATGATATTGGTACATCCCGTCCACTTACAATTTATGGTGGCCCTTCTATCCACTTCCCATCCCCTTATTATAGTGTCACTTCCTACCCACTTCCACAAAACATCCAAACATTCCATAACCAATCATATAACCCACCAAGGTCTCCAAAATATGCAATTCACCACTTCAATTAAATGCTGAATCACTTCAATAAATCAATCATTTATTGAAAACACCCTTCCAAAATTTTTACATGCCAATTCCAATTTCAATCAAATAACCTCTTTATTGAAAAAAAAATTCACAAGCCATATTAATTAATTAAACAAAACAACCAATTTTAAAATTTCCATTTTAAAATCACAAAATGAGCAATTTACCCAAAAACCCCTTTCTTCCCAAAATCCCCAAAACACCACCAATGGGATTTCCAATCAATTTTGGCACATCAAAAACACAATTAATATTAAGAAACATAAATTAATTGTAACCAATATTCATGTTCAAGAAATGTGGAGTCGAGAGAGAAGAAACCTACCTTTGGGGTTCCCATAAAATTGACCCAAAAGCTTCCACACCTCCTCAAATCCGGGAAATTCACCCCAGAAATCGCTCTATATCCACTTCGCTGGGTGAAACCACCTTCAAAACATCATGAAACCACATTTAATTGCTTTCGAATCGAGGTAAGGAGCTCCCCTAACCTCTGAAAACTGGAACTCCTGTGTGATCCCTGAGTGGGAGGGAGAATGAGGGGAAAATGGGAAATCCCGAGTGGTCCAGGAATTAAAAACCCAAACATTAAGAGGCCTCTTGGTTACCCCTCATGGTTTGGAAAACTTTGCACCAGCCGTTTGATTTCCATTGTCTCACCCATGGACTTCGCATAGTTTTCCCACACGGTCTGACAACCCGTGCGCCGCCCATGCAGAGCCCACTATCATGGAAGCACGGTTTCCTATGCTGGCCGCACGGTTTGTTCAGACCGTGCACCAATAATGCGCCCCTGCACAACTTCCACAACTTTAAAATTTTTCCCAGAATTGTCCAAACCTCAACCATCCACTTCCAAAAGCACAAACGAACCTAAACAAGGGTCACATACCTCAAACCAGGGGTACTACATTTTTGCCCCTGATTTATTTCATTTCCATTTTGGGTTGTTGGAGGAGTTTGGAATATGCATGGAGTGGTTTGGAGATGTTTAGTATAAAAAATCTAGAAGAATGGGCCTTACACATCGTGTAACTGAATTACATGATGTGATGTTGGGTTTCATGTCTTCTCCAGGGTTGTTCACAAAATGAAATAATTAATGAATAAAAAATAAAATTAATCCAAAGGCGATGGTGTTTTCAAGAGAAGTCAACTATAGGGTATTACACAGGGTGAAAGGGTACAAAATGTCATGTAATTCCCCACATCTGTAACTTTTTAGATTTTTTATAGCTACTTGGGTTATCAAACCCTATAGCTATAGTGACCCTTTCTCAACCCATGGTGACCCAATGAATCATCTTCATAATTTTCTGGATCTCTTCATCAAGGATTGATTTGTAGCTTCCCTCCTTCAATCTGTAGTGATAAATCTTAAATATAAGGTGTCTTCTTCCTCCATTCTTGTAGTTTCATTTAGTTTGGCCTCTTTCCTCTGCCCGTTTATTATTTTCATGAGATTTTAGATGATCACCCATCGTTCTAAATGAGGTTTTTTGTAGATTTTCTTTAGGGACGGTGTTGAAGAGACTTCCTAGAATGGATGAAGATCCAGTGGGAGAGGAGATTAGAGATCTGTTGTGTGGTATGTTCTTATTTGAGGATCATTCAAACCCTTTTATTTTAGGATTTAAATTTTTTCTCTTCATTTTTGATTCATGTGGGTGGGATATTATTTTTTTGTACCTATGGATCAAGATTGTTCTTGGCTAGCCAAAGATAATAATTGGTCAAATGAAATTGAAAGGTGTAGGGGGATTAGATTTCCATGCCTATGTAGTTTTGGTATTATGATATTGGTATTAGGAATTATACAAGATTTATGCCCAGATGAAAATCAAGGCTATTTGGGGACCTTTTTCACATACTAAATGAGTTTACAGTTTTTTGTTCAAATTCATCACATACATAGTAAATTGGTTAATCATGTAAATCAATCTAATAAATGGATTCCCAAGGATTTTATTTGTCTGATAACAAACATAAATAATGAAGTACATTTAGATAAGTTTCTTCTTTACAAAATCTATAAATTTATTACATCATGGTCTATGATCTGATGTGTTGAATGGTTGGGGTTATGTGTGTGGGACTAATGTAATTTGAAGTGTCTATGGTGTGATATGTGGTTTTCCTTGTTACGTGTTGTGGTATGTCTATGAACACATTTGTGTGCTATGTGTTTTCTGGGTTGGTGTTATGGATGAATTTTTAGACAATACATCAATCTATCTTTGTAATGGAATCTACAATTGAGATATTGATTGATTGTGGAATGTGTGAGAATTTTTGTGTAGCGGGGATGAAAAACTGGTTGTGTGGTAATGTGCAATCAGTTGGGGTTGTGAGTTGGGGGGTTGGTTCTATTAGAATGTGACTAGGGTGGGATGAGTGTGGAGGGGGACAGTAGTGATTTCAATGGGTAATTCACCCAAAGATTTAGCATGGGTAACATACAGAAAGCTTCATCACTTATCTATAGAATGATATATGATATACCATGAATGGTTGTTAAATATTGAAGAAATGTGTAGTCCATTTAATTCATCAGTGATCTTCACATTTTTAGAACATTTTTTCTTGTTTTCTGTGGTGCTTAATAATTTCCTGGGTAGTGCTGGAATTGTTGAATGACTTGTCTAAAAAATAATTAAATTGCCTAAATAAGTTTTTTTGGAATGTGAATCAGGTTTTGTAACACGTTGTGTAATAGCCCCAGATTTTATGAGATTTATTCTTTTTAATTTATTTGATATCTTCTGTTTTACGCTACACAAAGATTATCTTACGCTATACGCAAGACCGTATTAGCTTGCAGTATACGCAACACTATTCTTGGACCGTGTTACATACAATTTCATTTTCTTTTGATAGAAGTTATTCAACGCAATATTGAGTTTATATATATATATATATATTCAATGTATAAATGAACTATGGTTGGATTCTATTATACACAACAACAAAGGAGACTATCATTACACGCAACCCTGACTTGTCTTACATTACACGCAATCACAACCTTCCATGATATCATGTGTTGTACGCAATACCGAGTTTCACTAAATGAGATATTATTATAATATTATTATGAACTAGCCGTTATGAATAGTAATACCCACTTTTTGAAAAAAAAAATTCAAAATCGCCTTCATTTTTTGATCTGAAATATCGAAATAATCCTAGGATTAATTTTTGGTATTTTTCTGAAAACTTTCAATTTTTGATAAATAGTGAAAACACTAGGTTACTATTTAAAAACTGACTTTTTATTTAAATAATTATTTATCTTATTTACATTTATTTTAGGTCAAAATTGATACATAATACCTTTATAAGTTCAATGTAATTCATTGGAGTCATTTTATAATAATTTTAGATATATAAAAATTTTATTGAACTTTTCACCGTCTTTTACCCACATCCTAGGAGAATTTGAAAAATTACATAAAACATAATATTATCGCTTCTGTTAGTGGAATTTCAAAAATCCGAGAGACACGGTTAAAATCAAGGAGTAAAATTTGGTTCAATAATATAAAAAATGTTTTTGGTGAATAGTAACTTTTTACTTTTATTTACCACGGTTAAAAGTAAATAGGGTAATTAAGGGTAAAATTGATATTACTATTACCCTAACACATTTCCTATTTTTATTGGATAAGTTTAATTCGACCATAAACAACCTTAGGGATAAAATATTACTCTTTAGGTCCACTTGGATTAGATTAGGACACTTATTATTATTATATTTAAAAAAGATTTAAGATAGTTAAAATCAATATTTAATAACTAAAACATTTTTAATATAGGGTTATAAATACGATAAATTCAACTATAAATATTAATTAGAAAGATAAAAATATTTCCTACCTAATGTTATTTTATTTATAATTTTTAGACATTAAATAATTTAATTTATTTATGACACAATGATGATGTAGTAATTAACTTATTAATGAAATATTAACATAATTGATGTTATAAATACCCAAATAAATGTAATTTTAAACTTTTAAAGAATTCAAATAATTTTTTAGGTTAATATTACTTGTTATTATGGATTCAATTAACTTTTTTTGAAATAATCATGCTGTTATGATTTTCACAAAAATGAAGTACCAAATAGTGTCAAAATTGACATAAAATAGTTTTTAAAACAAATATTATATTATTAATTGTTATTTTATTCTTAAAAATCTAAGATTCTTCCAAATTACTTAGATAAGGATATATATATTAATAATTAACCACTTGGGGTTTGTTTGGCTTGTTATATTTTGTTTATTAACCACATAGTGTAAGAAAAGAAAAAGACACGGAAAAAGTTAAATTATTTAACTTAGAGTTAAATCTAAATGATAAGGATAAAATAGTAACCTAAACTTGTCTAAAACCTATTTGTTAAAAGGATTTCGACCCATCCCAACTTTATCTTCTAAATAAATTAATTTCAAACTATTATAAACCGAATATGACTTTTTTATAAAATAATATTTTAAGTTTTTCCAAAGGTGCCCCTCTCCTCCCTTATAAAAAGTGCACCCCTTCCCTCTTCTCTTCACACCCTTTTGAGCCTTGAATCTCTGACAACCCCTGAACATTTCTCTTCTACACTTCCCTAGAAACATTTGGGAGGTTCTGGTCCTCTCAAAAGGCCAACTCTACTTCCTTAAGAGCAAGCTTAAAGGAGGTCCGTCGAAGAATATGTAATATCTTCTTCTGATTCTCTCAAGTTTCTTTCTTCTTATACTTCTTATTTAGTTGTCTCATTATAAAGTAATAACATAAGTATTACATATATACTGATATTTTATTATAAATATGAAACAATCCTATTTCACCTTCTATCCATCCTATGGAAAACAAAATCACCGCGCGTGTGTACGTACGGAATACCGTCTCCACGCCGTGGTGTAATCTGTTTTCGACCACCACCTTACTTGGATGGGTATAATGGTGTAAATAAATAACTATATATGCTTATTGTAAAGTGTTATTGGTTCTGAAATATTATACATACACTTCAATAAAATTCCACGATCATGAGAATGATATCATCGCTCATGTGTACGTACAGACTACCGTCTCCACGATGCGATGAGATGCAATCTCCAAGTTTACCATTCATGAATGATTATAAAGTATATATAATTAATAAAAATGAAATATATGACATAATAATGATACTGGATTTATGTATACATATATGTATGTCATCTACTTAATTCCATTCAATTCAATAAGGAAACAAAAATAGCGTTCATGCGTACGTACGGCCTACCGTCTCCATGAACGGTGTATTTCATTCCATGTATCGATCTATCATATATATATATGATGAATATATATTATATATAAATCATGTTTTACATTCTAGAATTAATTAAATCAGTATATAAGTAATAATATCAATAACAACAAGTCGAAACACGTACAATAAATGAAACGATTTTACCCAAATCGCTTTTTTACATCGAATTTACAAAAGAACGGGTAATATAAAGTCATAAGTAAACTACATTTGAAATCACAACAATAAATATGATTCTGTAAAAAGTAAATGACATTATTTAAATCATTATATAGGAGGTTCAGATACATACGAAGTATATCAGACATAAGGTAAGGGATAACTATTCCAATCTCGCTCTTATCTGAGATTGTTTATTCGTAAGTATTTACTAGGGTTTTTGTTATAATCAATGTCCCTGTTTTCTAAAAAAATTTCATGTATGTTTAATGGCCTTTTACCCATTTTTGAATTTTACCACATGTTATGAAAGGAATCTTACTTTTGAAATTTTTTTACTTTTCCAAAAAAAATACGATGAGGATGTTATATTTAACATATACGACGTGAAAAAAATTTTACTTTTTCATAACGCCTCATTTTCATGAAGCTTCCTCTACAAGATTGCATGATTATTTTCAACAAAACATTTTTATTTTATGATTATATGGAATTTTTTGAAAAGAAAATGATTTTGAATAAGAAAGGATATTTTACTCAAGAATTCATTTCAAGTGTTTTATCAAAACTATTTTCCATCTAAAAATGACATTATTTAATATGTTTATGTTTCAAGTATAATGTATCCATTATTTACGTGGTTTTATTTTTATTATGATGAAATGATATCCATTTTTTCTATGGAATATGTTATGATGGAATGATTTTTAAGAATCCCATTCTATTACATGGGTTATGCTATGATGTATGATTTATGATTTTGTGGCACATGAAAGAATGATTTCATTATGAGATGGGTGGTACCTATATCTCCCTCCAATGCATTGGGTAAATATTTATATCTCATGAGATAGACATGTATAGAATGGTATGTTAATCTGGTTCAGTGTTACAGTACTGAAACGAAGAGTGAACTCGATTCAGAAAGGGACTTTTTCCACTATGATAGTCAGGGAAGTAATTTCGTGGCTACTAGGGAAATCATAACATGTGCTAAATGGTTTCAATAATTACATGCTTTATTCCCATGCTATTTTATCATGATTTATGATCCATTATGATATATTCTTTACATACTTCCAATATTTATGTCATTTCTCAAGATTTTGATGTTTAAATATTATGTTCATGTTTTGAAGTTCAAATGTATACGGTTTGTTTTATTTTCTCCATGATTACCCTTAGTGAGCATTTGAGATCACCCTTTATATGTTTTATTTTCCCCAGGATATAAAGAAATGTTTTACGTAAGAAAAAAAAGATGATCTATATGGGAAATGTTGAAGATCTTTCAGCAAGATTAGAAGTTTACATTCTGAGCTTCCAAAGACACTAAACTATTACGATCCTTGAGTGTCTGTTTTTGTTATGTATATTTATCCAAAGTAATGTAATGTCCATGTACGTCAAGATTTAGGTCTCTACAGTTGGTATTAGAGGAAAGGTTTAGTTATCCTTTGGAAACTAGGATGTGAAAACTTTAGTGAAATCCCTAGAGATATTTCTAAGGTATGTCTAGGGATATCCCTAAGGATGGGTATATGTATAGGTTACAGTCCTAGAATTACAGTAACGATATTAGAATTTAACCTAAGATTTTAGATATTGATGGTACTCCCACTTTAATATGTTGTTTTCCTTAGCATTATTTTGCCTCTCACACTATTCTTTTTGGGTTTTGGAAAATGGCTGGAAATAGGTAGATTCGTGATAATAGAGGATATGATGGACAGTGGAATGATATTCTTCATGAGAAACCAAATGAAATGGGATTTGGAAGTCTAAACATCGTTATTATGCCTAATCAACAATCTCATAATATGATCAATAATCACAACTTTGGTATGTTTCCTAACTCAAATATTAAGAGAATGATGGAGTTTTATGATGATCATAGAGGAAAGAAAGTTCAATTTCCATCATGTAAATAATGTGGTAAGATGCATCAGGGAGAATGTTTCAAAGGAACTGGAAGATGCTTTGGGTGTGGAAAAGAAGGACACAAATCCAATAAGTGAAAAGGAAAAGGTTCAGTTAACACCATGGAGAATGATAATGGTATTTCTACAACATCAACAATGATTAGATGTTTTAGGTGTGGAATGTATGGGCATTATACAAACCAATTCCCTAAGGGAAAATCTCATGAAGATAATCAGCATGGTCATATGGGTAGTATTTATGTTGATGATGATGAAGAGACTACAAATGATATGTGAGATGAATTAATTGTTTAATCTCTGTAAATGGTCTAAGAATGTAGTGGAATGACTTATGCTTATCAAGAGTTATGTTGTATAGGTAATGGTACTATGGAGTAAAGACACATCTAAGGATTGTTACACTATTGTTTTTTCTAGAGTATTTGAAAGTATATGTTGAATGGTACTGGTAACCATGAAAGGTTATTCAGATATTTTTGGAAAGTATATGATATGTGCATAATGAAGGGATAAAGAGATAATGAGATGTTTGATAGTATTCATGAGCTCGTGATTGATATAAGGACTAAGTGATATTATGGTTTGAGTATATATAATTTTTGGGATTTTGGTATGTAGAAAGAGTTATCTTTTTACAGCACTCATGTTTTCATTAAGTTTCATATGGTAATTCATGTTTCACGAGAATACATGATTAAGTTATTCACATGTTTGGAATGTGACCAACAAGATATATCGTATGATAAATGATGGTATTCACATGCTCGGTAGATGATATTTCAAGTAATCATTTTCTTTATACTATGAGATTGGACATAATTATTTTGGATAAACCTAAAGATTGGAATAGATTCAGTTAGATATCAGATAGTATTGTTTAAGGCTATAACTTTTGTTATGTTATAATAGTATAGTTTTTGAAAAAGGAAAACTCATAGGATGGGCGACAACTCGTCGCATCGAACAAGGATGCAGGAGTCGAACCCACAACCAAAGTGCGACATGCCTTTATCGCCTACCACTAGCCTACAGGAAGTCCCTGGTTAGTAAAAACTAGTTTTATTTTATTAATCGGTATGATAGATTAAGTATAAGTCCATTTTCGGAACCATATATGATTAATCTCACCATAGATGGACTTATGTATTTAACTTTTTCTATCCTTATTTTTGAGATAGATGGAATGACCTATCATTCTATCGCATGATTTGCTAAGACTTCATGGAAGACAAATTCTACTTCATTTCTTTATGATATGAAGTGGAAATTGTTCAACGCACAAGCAACAGTGAGATTGTACAAAAATCAAGTAAGTATTTCTTCTATTTCAATTTTTTTAACTTTAGGGAAATGATATTGAAACCCAACAATGTTGACCTAGTGCACTTATATCGGATGAATCAGATGGTACCTTAAATCATTGCAAATTTATGGCTTTGTGATTAATGGATTATTCATATCCATGTTCTCTACCACTCTCCATCAGAACGTGATGGTTAGATTTCTCTTCTATATCCATATTTTCACCTATGTTCTCTTATGTGGAAACATAGTGATGAGTTAATTTGGGTCACTGATATGTTTCATACATCACTTTTTAAAATTAAGTTTTAGTATCCCTTTTTACGATGTGGGGTTATGTAAAAGAAACTTATAAGTAGTAAACCATATATTACCCCAACGAATATCGATGGCGAAATTCATTTTAAGGGGAGTAGAATGTAACACCCCGATTTTTTATGAGATTTATTATTTTTAATTTTTCTTTCATATCTTCTGTCTTACGCTACACCAAGATTATCCTACGCCATACGCAAGATCGTATTAGCTTGCAGTATATGCAACACTATTCTTCGATCATGTTACACACAATTTCAAGTTCGTTTGATAGTAGTTATTCTATGCAATATTGAGTGTGTGTATATATATATATATATACAATGTATAAATGAAATATGGTTGGATTCTGTTATACGCAACAACAAAGAAATGTTTCACTACTAGCAACCCTGACTTGGCTTACATTACAAGCAATCGCAACCTTCCACGATAGCATGTGTTCTACGCAATTCCGAGTTTCACTAAACAAGATATTATTATAATATTATTATGAACTAGCAGGTATGAATAGTAATACCCACTTTTTGAAATTTTATTTTTCAAAATGGACTTCATTTTTGGATTCAGAATATCGAAATTATCCTAGTGTGTTTTTTTGGTATTTTTCTATAACCGTTCAATTTTTGATGAATAGTGAAAACACTGGGTTACTATTTAAAAACCGAATTTTTATATAAATAATTATTTATGTTATTTAAATTTATTTTAGGTAAAAATTGATACATAATACCTATATAAGTTCAATGTAATTCATTTGAGTCATTTTATAAAAATTTTAGATATATAAATATTTTATTTAACTTTTCACCGTCTTTTAACCACCTCCTAGGATAATTTGAAAATTTACATAAAACATAATTTTACCACTTTTGTGAGTGAAATATTGAAAATCCGAGAGACACGGTTAATATCAATGGGTAAAATGTGGTTCAACAATATAAAAATATTTTTTGGTGAATTGTAACTTTTTTACTTTTATTTACCACGTTTAAAAGTAAATATGGTAATTAAGGGTAAAAATGATATTACTATTACCCTAAAACATGTCCTAATTCTATTGGATAAGTGTAATTAGACCAAAAGCAGCCTTAGGGATAAAATATTACCCTTTAGGTATTCTTGGATTAGATTAGGATAATTATTATTATTTTATTTAAAAAATAGTTAAAATAGTTAAAATCAAAGTTTAATAACTAAAACATTTTTAATATAGGGTTATAAATAAGATAAATTCGACTATAAATATTCATTAAAAGGTAAAAATATTTCCTACCTAATGGTATTTTATTAATAATTTTTAGACATTAAATAATTTAATTTATTTATGACACAATAATGATGCATTAAAGACCTTATTAATGATATATTAAAATAATTGATGTTATAAATACTCAAATAAATGTACTTTTAGACATTTAATGAATTAAAATAATTTTTTAGGTCAATATGACCTGTTAGTATTGATTCAATTCACTTTTTTCGAACTAATAATGTTTTTATGGTTTTCACTAAAATCAACTACCAAATAGTGTCAAAATTGACAAAAAATAGTTATTAAAACAAATATTATATTATTAATTGTTATTTTATTCCTAAAGAACTAAGGTTCGGAAAAATGACTTACATAAGGATATATATTTTAATAATGAACCTCTTGGGGTTCTTTTGGCTTGTTATAGTATGTTTATTAACCATATAGTGTAAGAAAACAAAAAGACACGGTAGAAGTTAAATTATTTTACTTAGAGTTAAATCTAAATGATAAGGATAAAATAGAAACCTAAAATTGTCCAAAACCTATTGGATAAAAGTATTTAGACCCATACCCAATTTATCTACGAAATAACTCAATTTGGAAATATTATAAACCGAATATGACTTTATTATAAAATAATATTTTATGTTTTTCAAACGGTTTCCCTCTCCTCCGTTATAAAAAGGGCACCCCTTCCCTCTTCTCTTCACACCCTTTTGAGCCCTGAATCTCGTCCAAAACCTGCAAATTTATCTTCTACACTTTCCTAGAAACATTATGGAGGTTCTGGTCTTCTCAAAAGACGAACTCTACTTCCTTAAGGAGAATCTTAAAGGAGGTGCGTCGAAGAAGAGGTAATCTCTTCTTCCGATTCTATCAAGATTCTTTCTTCTTCAAATTATTCATCAGTTGTCTCATTATAATTTGATAACATCAGTGTTACTTATATAATTATATGTTATTATATATATGAAACAACCCTATTTCACCTTCTATCCATCCTACATAAAACTAAATCATCGAGCGTGCATATGTTCGGAATACCGTCTCCACATCGTGGTGTAATCTGTTTTCGACCACCACCTTACATGGATGGGTATAATGGTGTAAATAAATAGCTATATATTATTATTTTAAAGTGATATTTATTCTAAAATATTATACATACACTTCAATACAATTCCAAGATCATGAGAATGATATCATCGCTCGTGCGTACGTACGGACTACAGTCTCCATGACACGATGAGATTCATTCTCCATGTTAACCATTAATGAATGATTATAAAGTATATATAATGAATAATAATGAAATATATGATATAATAATGATAATGGATTTATTTATATATATATATGTATGTCATCTACTTAATTCCATTCATCTCAATAAGGAAACGAAAACAGTGTTCATGCGTACGTACGACCTATCGTCTCCATAAATGGTGTATTTCACTCCATTTATCGATCTGTCATATATATTTGTATATGATAAATATATATTATATATAAATCATGTTTTACATTCTTGAATTAAGTAAATAAGGATATAAGTAATAATATCAAGAACAACAAGTCGAAACACGTACAATAAATGAAACGATTTTATCCAAATCGCTGATTTTACATCGAATTTACAAAAGAACAGGTAATATAAAGTCATATGTAAACTATGTATGATATCATAACAATGAATATGATTCCTTAATGAGTGAAAGACATTATTTAAATCATTATACAGGTGGTTAGGATACATACAATGCATATCAGACATAAGGTAAGGGATAACTATTCCAATCCTGCTCTTATCCGAGATTGTATATTCGTAATTATTTATTGGGGTTTTTGTTATCATCACTGTCCCTGTTTTCTAAAAAAAATTCATATATGTTTACCCTTTTTTTAATTTTACCCCATGTTATGAAAGGAATCTTACTTTTTGAACTTTTTTACTTTTTTGACAAAATTACAAGGAGAATGTTATTTTTAACTTATACAACGTGAATGGAATTTTATGTTTTCATAACGCCTCATTTTCATGAAGCGTCCTCTACAAGATTGCATGATTATTTTTCACAAAACCTTTTTTTTTATTTCATGGTATTTTTTAAAAAGAAAATTATTTTTAAAAAGAAAGTATATTTTCCTCAACAATTCATTTCAAGTATTTTATCAAAACTATTTTCCATCTAAAAATGACTTTATTTAATATGTTTTTGTTTCAAGTATAATGTATCCATTATTTACGTGGTTTTATTTTTCTTATGATGAAATGATATCCATTTTTTTATGGATTATGTTATTATGGCATGATGTTTAAGAATCCCATTCTATTACATGGGTTATGCTAGGATGTATGATTTATGATTTTGTGTCACACGAAAGAATGATTTCATTATGAGATGGGTTGGACCTATATCTCCCTATATTGCATTGGGTAATGATTTATATCTCATGAGATAGACATGGATGGAATGGTAAGTTTATCCGGTTTAGTGTTACATGACTAAAACGAGGAGTGAACTCGATTCAGAAAGGGACTTTGTCCACTAAGATGGTCATGGCAGTAATGTCTTGGCTAATATGGAAATCATAACATTTGCTTATTGGTTTCCACAATTACATGATTTATTCCCATTCTATTTTATCATGATTTATGGTCCATTATGATATATTCCTCATGTACTTCCACGATTTATGTCATTGCTCAAGATTTTGATGTTTAAATATTATGTTCATTTTTTGAAGTTCAAATGTATATGGTTTGTTTTATTTTCTCCATGCATACCCTTATTGAGCATTTGAGATCACCCTTTATATGTCTTATTTTCCCCAAGATATAAAGAAATGTTTTAGGTAAGAAAAAAAGGAAGATCTTATAGAGAGATGTTGAAGATCTTTTACCAAGATTAGAAGATTATATTCCGAGTTTCCAAATACACTAAACTATTACGATCCTTGAGTGTATGTTTTTGTTATGTATTAAGTATTCCGCAAAAGTAATGTAATGTCCATGTACTTCAAGATTTGGGTATCTACATGTTGTGTGGTATCATGAATTTAGTTGTAATAGCATGTTTACAGTGTTGTGATTTGGTGGTTTGTATACGAACCCATAGGTTGGACATGATGTATTGGTATCATATATGTGTTTATACTTTTATTTTCCTTGTGATTTCTATACACACCCAACCCAAATTGAGAACTATGTTCGGAACACCCCCATATTCATGGGGGGGGATGCCATTCCCAAATATCCCCATGGGAGTATGGAGGTATAGTCATCCACTCTTCCCTTTTTCTGTCTTCAAGGTAGTGATATCCCATTATTGTTTGTTCAGGTGTTTGTTTGTGAGGCCCAGGTGTGTCTGGGCATGTTGTACTTTCCCATGTGTCTTTTGGATGATATGTGTTTTGCTTTCCCAAGTGCCTTTAGGATGAGATATGTTATGCATTACCATGTGTCTTCAGGATGAGATGTGTTACAATATCATAGGTATCATTCGGATGAGGTTGTGGTTTGTAGCCTAGGTGTTTTTGGGAGGGATGTGATGTTGTTTGTGGACCAGGTGTCTGCAGGTGGGATTTGATGGGGTTTGTGGTCCCAGTGTCTATGGGTGGGATGTGATGTGGTCTGTGGCCCTGTTGTCTGCAAGTGGGATGTGCTATGGATTGTGGACTAGGTGTGTGTGGGTGGTGTGTGATGTTTTTTGTGACCAAGGTGTGCACATTCTAGATGTGTTGTGGTTTGTGAGGCCCAGGTGCATGTGGGAAAGTAGTGATATGGTACATTCGAATGTAGTGATGATGTTTTCTATTATAAAATAGAGGGTAATCAATTGGAAGTTGTGTGGGGTATCATATCGTTGATGTGAATATATTATATTACTAGAGATGAGTTATTTAGTTAGTGTTCCATGGTGATGTTGTGATGGCTAGTGTACCTATTCAGTGCAGTTTGGTTATGATGTTTTCTCGCAGGGGCATTCTTCTTCTTCTTTCTCTTCTACACGAGAGATTTTGGTGTTTCGACTGAGTATACTTCTATTCTCTCCAAGCATATATAAAACGGTATTCAGGTTTCCATGAGGATTACAGGGACTGTGTTGGGTGTTACTAGCTCAAGCTTGGGACAATTTTCTAGTCACTGATTTATCTTTATTTATGGTACGTTACATTGGAGTTTTTATTTATTTGTACAGGTCATATTTTTATTCATGCATAGGAAAAATAAATTTGGATTTATTTAATATATTTGTAGGATCATTTTTGTGGATGATACATCATATCTATTGGTCTTTTTCCAGAAAAGGGTAATGCCTCATATATTGTGATATCTGTATACCCTTGGTGCTAGTCTCTAACCTGGGGCCTACTAGGGGTCGGGATCGAGGGTCATTATCCCCCTTTATTCATCACTTTCCTAGGATGGTCAACATTGGGGATAGGGGGTCATGATAAAATCATATTATAGGTGGTGTTTGAGAGTTAGATATAGTATAGAGTTAGGAAAACTGAGGATTTCATGGTTTTGTTGGATAATTGTATCAAGTGATCATGGTGCTTGACACATGACAATGAAGACCAGCTAAGAAAAGGTATTTTAGGGCCCATTGTGATTCGATGCAAGGAATCTAATCCTACAGATAGAATAAGTTGGGAGACACCAGTTATAGGTTGGATACCCTGGGAAAGGGAAATTCATCATAATGAATTGTTTTCTTATTTGAAATGGATTTTCTTGGAAATTTTTAATGATTAAAAATGAGATAAATCTGTTAAAATGAACCTCAAATAAATATTCCATACTATCACGAACCAACCCGGGTTGACCCTGAACGGGTCACCCGAGCCGGCCCGCGACATGGCCCGAAGGGCGTTCCCGATCCCCACGGGCCGGCAACTAGTGTCGGGCATCAAAAGTAAACAGGTGGGAACGATTTAGCCCAAAATAAAAATAAATTAAACAGCAGAAACAAATGGTACAAATGCAAATAAAGAAACAGCAGCCAACAATGCCACTAACCTGACCACGACTAAAACTCCACGTGACCCCTTGGGTCACCTTCCAATACCACAACCAACATCGCTCAAGGCGAACAACAGAATATGGAACCTGCAACAGAACTAAAAACAAGAAAACACTATAGGTGTGAGTATTAAAACTCAGTAGGTAGGCCCGACTAATTCTATTCCCAATGCACATACCAATAAATAAAGAATTTATCAATTCTAGGTTTAAACTAAATTATATAAAATATGGTTTCCACACACTTTCATTCCTGAAACAAGTAACATTCCATTGCCCTTTTTAATTTAGAACAAGTTTAATGTTGAAAGAAACAGGTGCATTTCATTTTTAAAGCATTTTGCAAACAATTTAGAAATCCAAAATTTAGTTTTTAGTAAAAAAGGAGAATCACACACAACACACACTAAGGGAAATGGTAAAAGCGGCACACATGGGTCAGCAACCGAACTCGACCTCTCAATCGCCCACCACACACAAATAAAAACTAAAAGAAACATGGGTCGAACCTAGGAGATCGTGAACAATCCAGAACGTACTATACATGTGACTCATCCTGAAGGCATCCCCTAACTCGATGACGTCATAACGCCCTAACGCTCGGCATATCCCTGCATGGCCTAACTGAGGGGCCCAATCCCTATAGCAGCAATAACTCAGTATTCCCCTGCTATGGGGCCACTAGCCAGTGCGTGATCTAAACTAGTGCAGCAATCATTCTCAGAGAATTCACTCAATATGCCAGGTTCCCATGTCAACACATATAATAAAAGTGGAGTGTGTCCACAATGTAAATCAAGCAGTCACAAAGCACTAACATCACATATAGCTCACGCAATCAACGCACACCAATGACCACCCCCGAGTGGGTTTTCCAAAGCAATCTATTTTATTAAAATGCCAAACAGGCCTTCACCAATTTTAAAACAAAACCTCATTTCTCGAGAAAAGCTCAAAACACTTGTTCAGAATAAATCATTTATCTTTAAAACTAGAAGTACATTTGAAATACCATGAATTATATTTAAAGACCAAACATGCATTCTTTCAAAACTGGGTGTCCGCCCGTCAAGAAAATGTCACAAGTGTTTGGTATAAAATAAACAGCTCTTTTCGCACTAAATAATAATTTAAAGTTTTATATCTAATATTATTTCTAATTCATTAAAAATTAATAAAACAACAAGCAATTAATAAATTCTAAATCTAAAGGTAAGTGCAATGGGGGACCTACCTCTGCTCGTAGTCCAAACGCAATGGCGTGTCGCGCCTCGTACAGACGCACAAACATGCACACGTCAACGACCATAGTATCGCTAGGTTACCTCGCAAACGTGCTGCAACAAAAGCACAATAACTAAAATTACACAAACATAGACTTAAACCAACCCAAAAGAGCCAACAACACAAAAGAACCACCTTGAAACATTTTCAAAACACCACTCGCACCATCGACACTATTTACAAAACCACTTCAAAATTTATTGAACAAATTCAAAGAGAAACCACAGCTTTACATGCCCAAAAAACATTTCAAAACCACTTTTTATAATTAACGCTCACTCATAACACGTCGTATCAGAATGTGCAGCACTTGCACCACTAAATAAACTAATTGCATTACAAAATAAAAATACACCGCACGACAAAACTCATTTTGAAACCATGCACACACCGTTTAAAAAATCGTAAACAAAAAGGTATGCCCTTGAAATCATGTGCGCCTCAAAATATTCCCAAAACACAAACCGCACCACATTTTACATCTTGCGAATAGGGTGCAAAAAAACTACCTGAACATTTAAACACACACTTAGTGTGCACACTTTAACCAAAACAACACAATTTTCACCAAACAAGGCATAAACTACAATCCTTGCATACCAAATAAATTGTCCAAAAGTTGCACAGCAATACCTAGCATTTATATAAGGTGTGAATTGCAAAAAAAAGATGAAACTCAAATTATAAAAGCAAGAGCAAGAGATACCTACTTCAAAACCATGGCGTAACGAAAACACAAGTCTGAAAACATTTCACGCGAAACTTAAAACATTAAACCAATGAAATAAAATTCTAAATCGAAACACCCAACGAGATCAGTAGAACAACAAGAGTGAAAATGAGGTTAGAGGTTATACCGATGGGGGAAAAATTGTGTCTGCAAGATGAGAGTGATAGGGGGCGACGCTGGCAAGTAGCGGGTCGGTTGGAAGAGAGGGGGGAAATCATCGAAGGCCTGCTGGAAAAAAAACACAGGAGGCTGGCTGGAAGAAGGCTAGAGCAGGGATGGTCTGCCGGAGAAGGTAGGTCGCCGGCAAGGGGGAGGTGTGGCGGCGACGACGGGAAGAAGAGGGGGTCGCGCGGGCTGTTGTGCCGGAGGAGAGGGGAGCGCCCGGTGAGGCTGAGGGTTGGGAAAGGACAGCGGAGGTCGAGGTGGTTGTGCGCGGCGGGGTGCATGTTGCAGCGTGGGAGAATGGAGATGGCAGGATGGGGGCTGCCGAAAATCTGGATGAGAAGGGAGGGGAGGTCTGAGCGAGAGCCTTCGGCGGAGGGCAGGGGGTGCGCGGAGCAGCGAGTGCCGGAGGCGGCATGGGGAGCGATCATGTGTGGGGAAAAGGGGCACCGGAGAGGACGCAGGGGCCTGCGAGGGGTGCCCCGATGCTGGGGAGCGCAGCAGCGGCGAGGGCGCAGGGGCCGACGAAGCGTCGTACAGGATGGGCGAAGGGAGTAATAGGGGTAGAAGGGGGATGGTTTGGGCATCGGTAGCTGGAACAGGAGAAAGGGGGAAATGGGGGGCGGGTAGCTAGGGTTTGATTAGGTTTTTTTTGTTTAACAATAATACATTAATTATAATAACAATATTATTATAAAAAAAATAGCTTATTATTGTTATAATTATTAAACCCTTTATAAACTCAGTTTAATTTAATTTTACATACTCTGTTTTATTTAATTATATATATTTCCCCATATACCATTTAAATCAAAACATTTATTTACTTCGAAAATCGGGGTAGTTGCACTGCTCGCCTGCAGTCTGACGCACTGAGGAACAAAAAGTGCCCGAACCGTGCCACCCGGTACTACTCGCTTGCAGGGTCAAGTCACGTGCTCACCGCGTGGTTCTAGAAATTGCGCGTGAGTCGCGCGCCATAACTCTGACACACCCGGGAGTCCGTGCAGGCACCGCGCTGTTACTTCTAACCACGCGGTGTGATCATGTAACAGTGGAAAATTGTCTAAAACCCAAAGTAATAATTAAAGTAATTAATAATAACAAGTCTGTGAGGTCGGGGTGTGACAATTCTCCCCACCACAGACACTTTCTGCCCCCAGAAAGTCACTCATTCGAACAATGGACCAAACAAGAATCCATGCCCAAATAAAACTAACAGAAACCACAACATAAGAGAATGGGAGAACACAAGAGGGTTTTCCCCACCACAAGAACTCAAATAGCGTGGAAATTAACACCTAAACATACCACCTCGGGAAGGGGGGAGACACAGAAACTCCCAACCGATCTCAGCTAACCTCGATAGCACGAGCGAAACAGCACCTCCGCCAAAACATGGAACTCTTGACTTAGACCAAAGAAAGCCCGAACACTAGAGAAAAACCTCCATGAAGAAAAAAACCTGAGCATAACCGCAAATCTAGACTCCACCGTAGGCATATCTCCAAATGAACATCGCCAAACCAAGATTAACCCATGCAAGGTCCAAACATACCTCTAAGAAAAACGCACAATCCTAAACACCATAATCAGACAAACGAGACTGTTTGGATTACAAACGAACACGTCCATCCCAACCTCACGACGACACAATGAACTGACAAAAACACCAAAAATTTAACAGTGAAAGAACGAGAATGGAAGGACATTAAATGTTTCGTTGGAAACACTAAACACCCAAACCCGAACTGAGGCTTCACACCCCCGTCAACTCCTGACTGCGCGCGAGCTTCACCCCAAGTCCTGTGGTTGGGGATCTGATGGTTGAAGCATCTCCTGCCTCATAGCCAGGCACTGGAATCTTCTAGTCACAGTGTCTTCCTCAGGCGACGCTTCCTACAAAGCTTCTCTAGATGATCCAGAAACCTGCAATGATGGCACGTCTTCGGGGGTGTGACATAGTGGCTCGTATTCCCTAACCGTCCATATTGACGGTACACCATTAGATGGTCTGAAGAACTGGCGGTTAGATCCACTACAAAGAAATATTTAGAAACAAATTTACCTGTCACACTCTGCTCATCAGATGGGGTACCTTCACGAGCAACTGGATACGCTGGATTGTCAACTATTTGTGCTCCAGAAACCAACTCAGCTAAGAACACCTCATGCACCAACTTCTCAAAATTGATGCTCCCAAAAGGGAGGACTCACTCCTTGATCTCTGGAAGAAGACCCCTGATGAAGGGATGAGTCTTCACCCAGCCCTGCAACACTACCCCTAGAAAAAGAGACACAAGATCCTTGAAATGGTCGACATACACTTTCACCGTCTGTTGGCCATGTTGAGCACGCATGAGCTCTTCTATTTCCTTCATCCTCACCTCCACAAGTATAAACCATTGAATGAAGAAGACATTAAAGAAATTACACATCATCCCAAATTGCAGAAACGGTTGGCGTACAACTCCTACTCATCCAGAGCTGGACCTTCAAACAGACCCAAATAACACGCACTCAGATCGCTTCGGGAGTTCCCAATACCCTGAAGACATGCTCGACTTCTTCAAGCCACTACACTGTCTCTAACAGACTCCAATCACCATGAAGGATAGACAACGTCCGAGAAATACCAAAAACTGGGCATGACTCATCAAAACACTAGGGATCTTTCTAGGCAGCATTTCTGAACAAGATATATAACACCAAGACGAAACCAATATCAATCGAAGCAACATCAAAGAAAGTGGCTTCATCCAAAACAACCAGCTCAAAAGAAACAAACAACCGCAAACAGAACCCAAAATTCCCTGTCCAAAATTCTCGTTTCATTTTAGATTCCAAAACCACCTCTTTTTAAATTCTCGTTTCATGACCAGTTTCCAAATACCAAATCCCTGTCAAACCAAAATCACTTTCCAAAACCGTTTTCCTCTTTAAAAGCCAATTTAGAAAAACATGGTCAAGCCTTTAATTTCAAATAAACACCCAGGTAATCTCATGACCCGTTGCACATGTCATTATCCACATTCCATCCATACACACACCAACACGCAATTTCTATGCATTCTCTCACATGTGAAAATGTTCATAAGGAGTACCCGTGGTTTCACCCCAAACCATTCTCGACCAATTTCCAAGAAAAAACCAGTTTTTTCCAAACCAAAGGCTTTCAGTTTTAAAACTCATTTCATAAATTTAATGTCATTTAAAAGAAATCAGTCCCATTTTTCAAAAACCCTTTTTCACTTCCAAAAACGCACTTACACTAACCAAAACGAAAACGACACTCAACTCGCATCAAACCATCAGGGTGAGGGACCAGCGGTCACACTTAACATGGCGACATGATAGTGGGTCATGCCCCAGGTAAGCGTCAACCATTAGGAGGAATTCAAACCGTGTACTCAGACTCCACATGGGTCACTACTCCATGTGAGATCATGATGTAACATCGGTTTACCTCCGTTGTCATCCCTCAATCCAAAACAAGCCAGAATGAAACAAAGACTCAATTCCCGGACTATCCCTGGCGACTCGAGGTGCAGAACAGGCGAGGGCTCATGACATCCTTCACGTACCTACCTCTCAAGTCCCGAAAATCCTAATCTCCATCTACCGGACATCCCAAATAACAAGAACCTCCCTCTGATACCGTTTTGTCACGAACCAACCCGGGTTGACCCTGAACCGGTCACCCGAGCCGGCCCGCGACATGGCCCGAAGGGAGTTCCCGATCCCCAAGGGCTGGCAACTAGTGTCGGGCATCAAAAGTAAATAGGTGGGAACGATTTAGCCCAAAATAAAAATAAAATAAACAGTAGAAACAAATGGTACAAATGCAAATAAAGAAAGAGCAGCCAACAACGCCAATAACCTGACCATGACTAAAACTCCACGTGACCCCTTGGGTCACCTTCCAATACCACAACCAACATTGCTCAAGGCGAACAACAGAATCTAGAACCTGCAACAGAACTAAAAACAAGAAAACACTATAGGTGTGAGTATTAAAACTCAGTAGGTAGGACCGACTAATTCTCTTCCCAATGCACATACCAATAAATAAAGAATTTGTCAATTCCAGGTTTAAACTAAATTATATAAAATATGGTTTCCACACACTTTCATTTCTGAAACAAGTAACATTCCATTGCCCTTTTTAATTTAGAACAAGTTTAATGTTGAAAGAAACAGGTGCATCGCATTTTTAAAGCATTTTGCGAACAATTTAGAAATCCAAACTTTAGTTTTTAGTAAAAAATTAGAATCACACACAACACACACTAAGGGAAATGGTAAAAGCGGCACACATGGGTCAGCAACTGAACTCGACCTCTCAATCGTCCGCCACACACAAATAAACACTAAAAGAAACATGGGTCGAACCAAGGAAATCGTGAACAATATAGAACGTACTATACATGTGACTCATCCTAAAGGCATGCCCTAACTCGATGACGTCATCACGCCCTAACGCTCGGCATAGCCCTGAATGGCCTAACCGAGGGGCCCAATCCCCATAGCAGCAATAACTCAGTATTCCCCTGTTATGGGGCCACTAGCCAGTGCGTGATCTAAACTAGTGCAGCAATCGTTCTCAGAGAATTCACTCAATATGCCATGTTCCCCTGTCAACACATATAATAAAAGAGGAGTACATCCACAATGTAAATCAAGCAGTCACAAAGCACTAACATCACATATAGCTCACGCAATCAACGCACACCAAAGATCACCCCCGAGTGGGTTTTCCAAAGCAATATATTTTATTAAAATGCCAAACGGGCCTTCACCAATTTTAAAACAAAACCCCATTTCTCGAGAAAAGCTCAAAACACTTGTTCAGAATAAATCATTTATATTTAAAACTAGAAGTACATTTGAAATACCATGAATTATATTTAAAGGCCAAACAGGAATTCTTTCAAAACTTGGTGTCCGCCCGTCAAGAAAATGTCACAAGTGTTCGGTATAAAATAAACAGCTCTTTTTGCACTAAATAATAATTTAAAGTTTTATTATCTAATATTATTTCTAATTCATTAAAAATTAATAAAACAACAAGCAATTAATAAATTATAAATCTAATGGTAAGCGCAATGGGGGACCTACCTCTGCTTGCAGTCCAAACGCAATGGCGTATCACGCCTTGCACAGACGCACAAACATGCGCACGTCAACGACCACAGTATCGCTAGGTTACCTTGCAAACGCACTGCAACAGAAGCACAATAACTAAAATTACACAAACATAGACTTAAACCAACCCAAAAGATCCAACAACGCAAAAGAACCACCTTGACACATTTTCAAAACACCACTCGCACCATCGACACTATTTACAAAACCACTTCAAAATTTATTGAACAAATTCAAAGAGAAACCACAGCTTTACATGCCCAAAAAACATTTCAAACCCACTTTTTATAATTAACGCTCACTCGTAACACGTCGTATCAGAACGTGCAGTACTTGCCCCACTAAATAAACTAATTGCATTACAAAATTAAAATACACCGCACGACAAAACTCATTTTGAAACCATGCACACACCATTTAAAAAAATCGTAAACAAAAAGGTCTGCCCTTGAAATCATGCACGCCTCAAAATATTCCCAAAACACAAACCACACCACATTTTACATCTTGTAAATAGGGTGCAAAAAAAACTACCGGAACATTTAAACACACACTTAGTGTGCACACTTTAACCAAAACAACACAATTTTCACCAAACAAGGCATAAACTACAATCCTTGCATACCAAATAAATTGTCCAAAAGTTGCACAGAAATACCTAGCATTTATATAAGGTGCGAATTGCAAACAAAAGATGCAACTCAAATTATAAAAGCAAGAGCAAGAGATACCTACTTCAAAACCATGGCGTAACGAAAACACAAGTATGAAAACATTTCACGCGAAACTTACAACATTAAACCAATGAAATGAAATTCTAAATCGAAACACCCAATGAGATCAGTAGAACAACAAGAGTGAAAATGAGGTTAGAGGTTATACCGAAGGGGAAAAAATTGTGTCTGCAAGATGAGGGTGATAGGGGGCGACGCCGGCAAGTTGCGGGTTGGTTGGAAGAGAGGGGGGAAAGCATCGAAGGCCTGCTAGAAAAAAAACACTGGAGGCTGGCTGGAAGAAGGCTAGAGCAGGCACGGTCTGCTGGAGAAGGTAGGTCGCCGGCAAGGGGGAGGTGTGACGGCGACGACGGGAAGAATAGGGGGTCGCATGGGCTGTTGTGCCGGAGGAGAGGGGAGCGCCCGGCGAGGCTGAGGGTTGGGCAAGGACAGCGGAGGGAGAGGCGGTTGTGCGCGGCGGGGTGCATGTTGCGACGTAGGAGAATGGAGATGGGAGGATGGGGGCCGCCAAAAATATGGCTGAGAAGGGAGGGGAGGTCTGAGCGAGAGCCGTCGGCGGAGGGCAGGGGGTGTGCGAAGCGGCGAGCGCCGGAGGCGGCATGGGGAGCAATCGTGTGTGGGGAAAAGGGGCACCGGTAAGGATGCAGGGGCCTGCGAGGGGTGACCCGATGCTGGGGAGCACAGCAGCGGCGAGGTCGCGGGGGCCGGCGAAGCATCGTGCGGGATGGGCAAAGGGAGTAACAGGGGTAGAAGGGGGCTGGTTCGGGCGGTGGTAGCTGTAATAGGAGAAAGGGGGAAATGGGGGGGCGGTTATCTAGGGTTTGATTAGGTTTTTTTTTGTTTAAAAATAATACATTAATTATAATAACAATATTATTATAAAAAAACAACTTATTATTGTTATAATTATTAAACCCTTTATAAACTCAGTTTAATTTAATTTTAAATACTCTGTTTTATTTAATTATATATATATTTCCTCATTTACCATTTAAATCAAAACATTTATTTACTTCGAAAATCGGGGTAGTTGCACTGCTCGCCTGCAGTCTGACGCACTGCTGAACAAAAAGTGCCCGAACCGTGCCACCCGGTACTACTCGCTTGCAGGGTCAAGTCACGTGCTCACCGCGTGGTTCTAGAAATTGTGCGTGAGTCGCGCGCCATAACTCTGACACGCCCGAGAGTCCGTGCAGGCACCGCGCAGTTACTTCTAACCACACAGTGTAATCATGCAATAGTGGAAAATTGTCTAAAACCCAAAGTAATAATTAAAGTAATTAATAATAACAAGTCTGTGAGGTCGGGGTGTGACACATACTACCAGGATTAGGAATCCTTTTTTACTTTTCATATATGGATCCTAGTAATCATACAGATGTCCCTTGGGCAGTTGATGCTTTGAAAGCTGGTCTAGTTGATTGATGGAGGGTTGATCCAGTTAATGTGGATGACCAGTGTCAAAGGTCATTGCATTTCTTTCATCAGTTGAAGGCTTTGCGAATGTGTGAGGGTAGTTTTTCATACATGAAGATGGAATTCTATCTCAGAAAGCTTAATATCACCATTAGTTTAATCTGGTCCCCAATATAGTATTGGGTTCCTTTTTCCATAAGTCTAATGTTAGGAGTTTCTCGTCAGTGGTAGATTGTTTATCTGGGTGAGAGGAAGGAAGCATAAGTTTTTTGGGTCAACATTAAGAGAGAATACAAAGTATAGATCATTTCATCTACCATGAAGGCTGACAAGAGGCAAGATATACTCTCCATATAGCATGAGTGTATTTTAGTGTGGGAGTTGGGGATCATGTTCAATGATCTCTTTTTTTTCCCCATATCTATTTCTGTATGAGGAGTTTCATATGGGATGTCTTGAGGAAGAACTTAGCACCTCTATCTAGTACATTGTTAGAGCCTATAAATTATCGACATACGTAGAGGTTTTGACCTATGTAGAGGTAATCGAGCGGATTCACTCACAAGGTGGTGTACGGTGAGATGGGAGACAACATAGTTCATCGACATGTAGCTTTACCCTCAAAAGGTTTCAAGTGCCATGACATTAGATTTTTTGAATGGTAGGGGTTCGACCTCAGAAGCTTCCATTCCAGCCTTCTAGTTCTAGTTAGACCTATGGTTTTATTATGGTCTTGGGGATGAGGGGTTTTTTCTTTATAATTCACAGTCATCTTCAGATATAGTTTTCAGTAGTTGTTTGAGTTTATCATGGTGTAGGTGGATAGGTTTTGTGCTAGCCTCTACAACAATTTCCAATTAAGACATTTTAGAAGTAGGGGAAGAAATATTTTTCTCCATCGTGTGAAGATAGATAAGGTTGGGTCTAGCCTCAAAATAATATTTATGTTTAGTGTACTCAATTGAGACATGGTTGGGGATGTGTTTATCAGCAGATAGGTAGAGTCAGTGTGGTCAGTGGCACAGTTCGGAGTTGGCAGTTCTAATGGGGAAATAGATTGTTAAAGGTGCGACTAGTTTATTTGGTGCCCTTTCTAATACTTTTTTTGATTCAATAAATTCTCACATTGTTGTTTCTCCCACTCTACCGTATGCTATGAAACTAGAAATTTAGATGATTCATGTTCCCTTGATTCTGAGTACGCCCATCACATGATATAATATATTGTTTCATGTGTGCCGGGGATTTAAAATGATGAAGGGGCTCCATCAGTCCCATGAGGATATTCTCTTGCTATAAATGAAACCAAAAAATTTCATTATCAATATTGACTGGTTTTATTCTATTCATAAAAAAATTTATTGTATCCAGAGTAGAGTCATTTTTTAGACATGGATGGCTAGTTTCTTGTTCTCATTGGGGAGAGAAGATGTCAGATGGGAATTCAGAATGTTGAACATCTTCTCCATTTATTGGATGATTTTTCAATGGAATTTTCATATTTTGGGACTATAATGTTTCCCAAGGTCATTGGGGTGTTCCTAGATGTTTTCCATAATGATTTTTTCATGCTACCCCATTGACGTGAGGTTGACTTTAGGGTAGACATGTATCCAGGTGATTCTCTAATTTTCATGGACCATTATCTGATGGAACCTTATGAGATGTGGGAGATGAGGATTCAGATATAAAATCTGATGAATATGGGTTTTATCTTTACCAATGTTTCATCATGGGGTGATCCAGTGTATTTTTACAAGAAGTAGAATGGTAGTCTGACACTATATATAGACCATTTGTGGATGAATCATGTAATGGTATAGAACCATTACCCTCTTCATAGAATATATGATCTCTTTGACCGGATGATAAGGGAAATAAGTTTTTCTAATATCTTTTTGCATTTGGGATATCACATGTTTATGGTGAAGGAGGGTGATATCCCAATTACTACATTCAGATGTAGGTATGGGTACATCGAGTTTTTTTCCATGCCTTTCAATTTTATTAACACACCACATTTTTTCATATGGCCTATGAAATCCATGTTTCATGAGTTCCTAGATCAGTTCATGATCATTCTCAATGATTAAATATTAATCTACTTGATGTAAAAGGATTAGCATGCTGATAATATCATAAATCAATGTTAGGTTCATCGATGCCACCAGCTCTATGGGATGTTGTCCATGTGTATGTTCTGGACATGAGAGGTGTATTTTTTTAGTCATGTGGTGTCTCAGTAGGGTGTGGATGTAAAAAAATTGTAGGATGAATGGTTTGTTTTCTTTTTCCTCACCCAAGAATGTGGTAGAAGTTCATATTTCTCTCAGTTATACATGTTATTATCATATTTTTACCTAATTTATCCATATTTGAGGCATCATTGACTCATATGACTAAGAAGGACCATGTTTTTTAGTGGAGTGGTCTGTTCTATGTACGTTTTGGTTACTTGAAGGGAAATTCGGTTAGTTCTCCAGTCCTCTAGTTTCAAGAGGAAGTGATGATGTTTGAGGTGTTTTGTGATGCTTTGTATCTTGGTTTACGATCGATTCTTATGCAGCAGTGAGTGGTGATCTATTGTTGGCCTAGGTAGTTATGTCCTCACGAATGAAAATATTCCACACATGATCTACAGCTAGTAGAAATTTTGTATGCGCTAAATTTTATGTGACATTTCCTCATTGGGGAGAACTTTTTGTTCTTTATGGATCAAAATAGTTTTACGTATATCTATTCCATGTGATATCTGAACTTTTGGTAGTGGAGGTGGGTGGAAATTATTTTGGAATATGATTTTGGAACGTCCTACACTCTAGTAAAGGGGAACAACATGGATGATGACATAATTAGGAATTTGTAGCAGGAGGTTGTTCTGGAATATATAGATTCTTGGAGAGTGATGGAGGAGTCGACATCTTCCACAAGGATGCAAGAGTTGATGGAGGTAGTGGCTGCTTGTTTTAGATGATAGTGAAGAATTCTCCTATGCCGAAGGTGGAAGAGTCTCGTTGGGGAGACTCATAGGTAGAGGTGTTGTGTGACCCTGTTGGCCATGGTGATTCTCAAGAGAGATGGGTGGAGGATGGTCAGAACTAGATGGTTCTCTTTTTGAAGTTGTTCTTTTTAGTGGAAATACATGATTGAGTCCTTCGTCAGTTTCATATATCACATTTTGGGATACACCAAAAAATTTCTAATTTGTACCATGTCTTGAGGATATAGTTTCGGTTCCACTTGGTGAAGTGGGATATAATGGAGTTTTTGGAAAGATTCTTGGTCTTCTATGAGGTAAATCCTGAGCACCATGTTGCCAGTTTTTTTTGCATCCCTTGTATGTTCTTGAGTGGAAGTGGGATAAAATATCGATGGATTTCTTCATCCTATTAGCAAAAACTATGCAAGGATACCACGATATCTAGGTAGTAGTGGATTAATTGATAAAATCAACTCACATATTAGTGATAAAGGAGTCATGTGTAGTGGATTCCTTGGAAAAAAGGTATGTGGATGATGTGGTGTAGCTACATGAATTTTTATGATCGATTGTCTTGGATCTAGATGCATGGTTTACCCTAAAAGTACAGAATGGATTGAGACATGCTTTTAGAACCCAGTCCCACCTCTGCCCTACTTTCCACCCTCAGATAGATGGGTTAAAAAAGTTTATTATCCATATATTGGTGGATAGGTTGTGATCATGAACTTTGGACATTGGTGAATATTTGGTATGAAACATTCCCTTTGTATAGTTTTCTTATAATAATATTTATCATAATTCTATTGGCATGGATCCGATTGAATATTTGAATGGAAGACTATATTGTTCTCCACTATGTTGTACAGAGTATGGGGAGACAGATATTCTTGGTCCTGAGGTAGTGCAGAGCACGGAAGAGAAGGTTTATCAAGTTAAAAATAAGATGAAATCATCACAAGATAGGAAGAAGTCTTAGGATGATCGCAGTAGGAGGCCCTTGGAGTTCAATGATGGGGACCATGTGTTCTTGGATATTTCCCCATGATGTGGGAAGCATGGGTTTGGAAAATGGAGTATTATTTCTCTAATAATCGTTGGACCACTTAGGGTGTTGGGTAATGTTGTCGAGGTGGCATACCAGTTTTCCATGCCACCAAAGTTGGAGAAAATCCATGAATTCTTCCATGACTCTCAACTTCAATGGTATCTTCACGATGAATCCCTTGTCATTGACTGAGGTGAGTAAGATATCGAGGATGACATGATATTCATGGATAATCCAATAGAGATCCTTGAAAATCAAGAGAATTTTTTATGTGGTTGGACCATTCCCTTAGTTGATGTGTTGTGGAGGCATGGTGGCAAGGAGAAGATCACTTGGGGGGAACGCAGATACATACAAGATACCCAGATATGTTTTTATATTTTACTTGCTCTATGTTTTTAATGTAGTGTTTGAATATTATATTATGAAATGAGATATTTTCCACTTTGATTGATATATGTGTGGTGTGGTATGTGATAAATTCATTACATATAAATAACTAAGGCCCATATTCCTAATCAATGATCAGTAATTGTGAAGACAATTAAATATGTTTTAGCATGTTAGTACTACCTAGAGTGGATAATATCATGACATGGAGGAAAAAATTCCATGATTCATTTGATGAGGAAAGTACAATTTTTTAACTATTGAGGTTGTTTGTTTGGGATCTTTAGAGGGTAAGATGTTTGTGTGGTGGTCATGTGAAATGTGTTTTTGTTTGTTCAGTGTGGAATGTTTGGATCATTGTAACGCTTGAGGTGTTAAATGATCATTGAGAGATATCTCTTGGGGTGGTAGTTCAGAGACATTTTTCTTTTGGGTTTGGTTTTAGATTCTCAAGGCTGAGAATCATTTGGAATGTATCTAATGTAAGGGTTTTTTCCACTCCTAGTCCATTACATTTACAGTTTTTTTGTTGGACATGTTCGGAGGAGGCTCATAGTGTTTAGAGAAATTCTGTTTCAAAAACGATTTAATAAGGGGGATTACATATCATGTAAATGAATTACATGATATGAATATTGGTTTCATAGCTTCATTTGGGCGGTTCACGGTGTGAAATGTTTTTTGGTTTGAAAATTAATTTAAAACAAAAGGTTATGGGTTTTTTGGTTCAAGTTGACTATGTATTATTTCATGATATGAAAGGGTATTACACATAGTGTAATACCCTGATTGTGTATCTTATATATGTTTTTTCAACCACTCGAATTTTTACACCCTAGAGCTGTAGAATCCCTTCCCCTACCCCAAGGAACCTAGTGACCCCTTCTGTAGTTTTAGGACTCCTCCATCAATGATTGATTCCTTGCTTCACTTCTTCAATCTGTAGCAATCCAAATTTGATCTAATGGGAATTATTCCCTTGTTATTGTAGTCTCTTCACATTTGGTCTCTCTCCCCTCTTGTCTCTTCGTTCCATGTGATGGTGAATGATAACCCATGGTTCTAAATTTTATTCTCTATGGTTGTTGTTGGTGCAGTAATGCCAAAGAATCATAGGATGGATGTAGGTCATGTAGGATATGTGAATATAGATTCATTGTGTGGCTCGTTCTTGTGTGAGGATTTTTGACACACTGTTGAGGTTTTATTTTCATTGTTTCTCTAAATTTTTGAATTGTATTGGAGGGATCTACATTTTTTCACCTATGAAACATGTTTGTTACAATCTACTCAAATATAATAATTTTTTCAATGAAAATGAATGGGGTAGTGCGATTAGATTTACTTATATTTTCATTTTGGATATTATCATTATGATATCATTAATTATACAGGCTTGATGCCACGCTAAAAAACATGGTCCTTACGGGACCTTGTTTTCCCCCTAAATGGGTTACTTGTTGTTTGGTTTCTCTTGAACACTTACATATGGAAATAGGTTAATAATGTAAAACTCGATAATGAATGGATTCCCTAGGATTAGGTTTGTTAGATAACACCATTATTTAATGAGGTGGAATTGGATAATTGTCCCCTTTTATATATCTATTAACGTGTTACATCATGTTCTATGATGTGATATTTGGAATGGTTGTGACAATGTTCATGGGACTGGTGTAAGGTGAAGTGGATATTATTTGATTTGTGGGAAGTGTTGTGAAATGAGGATATGAATCTAATTTTCCTGTAATGTGTTATCTGTTAGGGTTGTGAGTTGGGGGGTTCGTTATATTGCTACATGACCTAAGTAGGATGAGTTTGAAGGGGGATAGTAGTGATAGGTATGGTTCATTCACTCAGATTTTCTCTATGTGTAACATCCATAAAGGGTTAAAAAATCTAGGGATCAATATATTAAATATCATGAATGGGTGTAAAACGTAGAGGAAATGTGAATTCATACTTTTTAATCAGGTATCTTCACCCTCTGTGAGATTTGTTCCATGTTTTTTTATTTTTCTTACTAGTTGTCTGGGTAGTGGGGGAATGTATAATGAATTGTTTAATTAGGAATTAAATTGGTTAAATATGTTAGTTGGGACTATGAAATGGATTTCATGGATTGTTTTATGGTATCTTGAATTTAGAGGTAGCATAAAGTTGTAAGTGTTGTGAGTTGGTGGTTTGTATAAGCAACCATAGGTTGGTCATGAGTGATTAGTATAATATATGTTTATACGTTTATTTTTTGTGTGATTTCAATATGCACCTCATCCTAGTTGATCATTATGAGATGAATACCCCCATATTCACAGGGGAAGGTGTATTCAAAAAACATCTTGAAGGGAGGATGGATGGATGGCCACCTGATCATCCATTATCCCTCTTCATGATGGTGATAGCCCCAGATTATATGGGTAGGTTTTGGTTTGTGAGACCTAGGTGTGTATGGGTGTGTTGTGCCTCCCATGGTGACATTGGGATGAGATATCTTATTTTTTCTCAGGTTTCTTTTGGATGATATGTGTTTTTCATTACCAGGTTTCTTCTAGATGTGGTTGTGGTTTGTGGCCCATATGTATGTAGGTGGGATGTTATGTTTTTTGTCGCCTTTCGGTATATGGGTTGTATGTGATGTTGGTGGTGGTCCAGCTGATTGCAGGTGGTATGTGATGTGGTTTTTGGACCTTCTATTTTTTGGCGGGATGTGATGTGGTCTGTGTCTAATGTGTCTGTGGGTGGGATGTGATGTGGTTTGTGTCCCATGTGTCAATGGGTGGGATGTAAATTGGTATGTGTCTTAGTTTTTTTATGTTGGATTTGGTGTGGTTGGTGATGTCTAGGTGCGTGCATGCAGGTTGTGACATGGTACTTTCAGAGGAGGTGGGGGAGATATGACATTTCCCAATAAGAAATAGTCACTAATCAGTGGTAATTGGTGAAAGGTACCCTATCATTGATGATAATTATATTACATTATCTTGTTTTATTTATTTGATGAGTGGGCCTTGGTGAGGTTGGTATGGTTAGTATACCTGTTAGGCACTAATTGGTTCTACTATTTTCTCATAGGGGAATTATTATGCTTATTTTACATGTGCAGGAGAGGCTTTGGTTTTTTATTGAGTATACTTGTATGGTCACCCTACATATATAAAGCTTTTTTCAGGTTTCCATGAGTATTATTTTGACCATTATGGGCATTACTAGCTCAGGATTGGGCTAATGGCTCAGATGCTGCTTTAGCATGCTTTTTGGTACATTATATTGGATTTTTTTGTATTTTCAATAGATAAATTTTTATGCATGCATGTGGGAAGGTTTTTGGATTTATTTTATATACGTATTGAAATTTAATTGGGGATGATCCATTATATTTCTAGATCTTGTATCAAAAAATGGTAATGCCTCCTATATTGTGAGATCTATATACCCTTGGTTTTAGTCAAAAACACAGGGCTGACTATAGGAGGGACTCAGGGGGGTCATTTTCTCCCTTTCATCATTGTGATCCCAGTAGGGGCATCATTGGAGGGTTGGGGTTGTGACAACATGATTCAATGTAAATGAATTGATCACAAGGAAAATGAAAATCCAAAATTATAATTTTAGAAATCCAATAAACTTCTCACATGATTTGGGATTTATTTTAACTAATATGACATAATATATATAATTAATTCCCATATTCTTCTCTTCATCAATTTTCATTACATAAAATGTTTGATCCATTCATCAAATTTTGAAATAAAATAGTATATATATGATTTTTCTCTTACATAGAATTATTTAGTCTATTTTTTCAACCCATATATAGAATTTATTAATTAATTAATGATACTATGATCACCCAACTTATAACCATCCTCATATTATATATTAACCCTTTATTTGAGTCATCCGCTAAAAATTATGGTCTTCAATTATACTTTAATTGTCTACAATTTATTTGAATATGAAAGAGAAAATCAATATAAATTTAGGTCGTTTCACATGATAATGAATCTCATCAACATTAGTTCATTTTTTATGAGTAGTAATTGCATAAAAACAATTTCCTTTTCTCATTAATCTTTGAAATCACATTCCATCAACATGGTCTTTAAAAAGAACTCTTGTATGATTCACTTTAATTTGATCAGTTTATTGATACAAGTATATAAAATTTTAATTATCCATTAAAATATATTCAACATATTTATGATCAATTTTACATTATAAAATATTTGCATAATATTATTTATCTTTTTTAATCACATATGTGTTGAATTATATCTTTATATGCTCTACTATTTGTCATTAGCATCATTCCATTGAATAATATCTTTTTGACGAATCATTCATTCTATGAATTTTTTAATGTATATTTTAAATTATATATTAAATTATTATTAAATGGTTATGTGGGGACCAAAATAATCCTTTAATTAGAGACCAGATCACCATATAAATATCCATAACCAAAAACCAAATAGTATCAAATAAGGGGACATAACTGAGATGATTTCAGTTGGAAACACATGTAGTTCAATCACACAGATACCTAAATATAAAGTCTCTTGAGGTAATTTTATAACCTTTCATTATTGAGTTACATATTATAAAATATGTATAAACCTATAAACCACACAACTACTGATGTTATAATACACTATTTGACTCATTCATCCATCAAGCTCTAGTATTCATCATCCAGCTATGTCAATCTTTGTTGAGAACATTCAATCATAAACAATGCCAGTGTTGGGAACCATTGACCACTAAACAAATATTCCATACACTATCAATCACCATCTCCCTCAACTATCATCACGGGAATAAACCATCAAAACCAAAACTCTAAAAAAATATTGAACATGTACTATATTCACGAGTGAAAATAGATCATTCCATTTTGGAAATCCACCAAAGCCTTACCAGAGAAAGTGAAAATTAAATAAATCACCTAAAATAACTACCATAAATACATTCACCAATAAGAATGAGCATTCCCTCTTTTCCCCTATCATATAATTATTTTCGACTCATTGAACCACTATCAATAATTCTTATATCTTAATGAGGATGTAAAGACACTATAAATTGAAGTAACCCCAACTCAAATTTTTTATAATAAAAATATTATAATCTTCTTAATTTGAATTATTATCTACAAAAGGTATATAAGAAATATGTTTTTGATAAATATACATGTATGTATAAATTCCAATGGGCAATTTCAAAAACCAACACCCAACAGAAGTATAATAAATACACAACTAGAAATATAGAAAACCGCCATAAATGAAAAACTATCTAAGGGAGTGGTTGAAAATGGTAGAAAATAATACAGTGGATTGAGAAACAAGGGAAATTTAAAGAACATAAAAAAAATCTAGTTTGATATTATAAGAATACATCATTATCCCAATGGATTAAATATTTAATTCCTTATATACTATCATGGTTCTCATTTCATTTCCCCTATTTTAATTCCTTTTATTTCCTCTTGTAGCAATCTAATGAACACCTAAAATAGTTAACACATCACCCTTAAGAAGATAAATAATACTTATCCACAAAATTTTATAGATAATATTACTGTTGAATACATTATAGGAATATTAAAATTGATAATAATTCCTCTTTTATAAGTAGTGATGAAACTAACAAATATTTAGAATAGAGACCCCTAAACGAAGGGAAGATAGTCGGACATGGATGGGCACATGATGATGGACAATAAATAATGCATTACATTACAATTAGGATCATGAAGATATATATTATTTTAGAATGAAAATTTAACCCTCTACCATTAATCAACAAACTATAATCCCAAAGTCAGTGGTCATTACTATAGAAAATAAGGGAACCACCCAACAAAATAGTTTGACAGTAAATTATAGGTTATGAGTGTGGAATATTCCCAACATTTTCTTTATGAAAAAACATTTTCAACTGTACGATATTCCTTAAAAAGAGAATCTTCCACTTATATATATATTGAAATATTTCACATGAGGTTTTCTAGGATGTTGTAGAACCTAATAATCTGGTTATTTATTCTCCATATTATGATCTAATTCAAATAAATTAAGATTTACCTAACTAATTACGATCTAAAATTTTTTAAATATACTATTAATATATTTTTTGAAATGGTATATTTTAATATACATGTACTAAAATAAAATGTTTTATTTGTTCCTTACCTCACTAAAAATTTAAAATTTTCCTTTTTACTTCATAATAAATTAGTTGACTCCAATGTTTCCCAGTTGTTTTGTATTTTTTTCTTCTATCCATACAACAAAATAATTTTATCCATTCTCTCATATAGAATAAATAAATATCTATTATAAATGTATATAAAATTTTTAATATCCACATCCTAATAATTTAATGAAAATATACATTCTATTTGATCGGTTCCTTCCATATTAATTTTATAATTTTTTTATTCCTTCTACGAATAAATGTTTTATAGATTCCTCACTAATGAAACATTATTTATAATCCCATTATTATAAAACTAGTATTATTTTTCAATGGAAATAAATTCTATGACATTATATACTCTCAAAACCATTATTAATCTTCTATGTAAATTTTTTGGAATACATAAAAGTCATAAGATGTATCGTAGTAGTTCATAATCTGAGAGAATTGGAAAAAAATATTTCATTTGAAAATTAACATTAAAAAATAAAACAAAATATCTATTGAATTTAATTTCATTTTTAGTTAGGATACTTCAGATATTTAGATGAACTAACATTATACATTTTCATCACTACTCTGTAAGGAATTCTAACAATTACCCCTTTCTTGAAAACAGTATATAACTCCCCGTTTTTTTTTAATATTGATTTCAAATAATAAATTAAAATCAAAATTAATATTAATTATTTATTGAAGAATACATCCCAACCAATGATTCCTTGTATTGTTTTATTCTTCCACTGATAGATGAAATGAATTTAAATTCGTATTAAACGGTTAGGATGTTGGATTTCCCCTTATACTATAAGGAAATGAGGTTATATAAACTACATTAATTTCATAAATAATACTGATGAATGTTACATTAATAATCTTTTAATAGAATTGATCTAAAAACATCCAAATATGTGTTATTTTATCCACAAATATAATATCAATATTTATTAATTAATCTCAATCAATATTTTAATTATTGTTGAATTCATTTTTGGAATATTCTTCTCTGAATTAGATAGTTCCATCTATAATAAATTTAAATATATTTTTTAAATTACCACATCTTATTATATTAAATGAACAACTTCTTTCATGTATCCATGTTTTTTGAAAATTAATCACATTAATGTCTAATTTAACAATTTTTTATTCTTGGAATAACATTTCATTTTTCAATATGGTTTTAAATTATAAAAATATTTTGGTATTATTTTGATATTTTTAATCATTTCCCATATAACAATTTTAATTTAAAAAAAATATGCAAATTTTATTGTTTAACTAAATTATAATGATAGTTTTATTAAAAAAATACAATGTTAGTAATTTTTTTTCAAATTATTTTCATCATATATTCTAGAAATATATTTAGATGTTTTATATAACAAAAAATATCAATTTATTTCATTTTATAATAAAATATCATTTCTTTCTTATTATATTGTTATATGTTAATTACAATCATGAATCATAATAAATTATCATGTTATAAAATTTGTGAATGTGAACATGATACCTCATCATTGTGAAAACATTACATGTTATTCTTCTAATTTCAATAATATAACTTGTTGATTGGGTGAAAATTTTAAAGAATTTTTCTTTAGATATTTTTTTTCAGTTTTTATGTTATCATTTCTTTAGACACTATTTTATTCATTTGACATAAACCAACACCACCGGGACCCCACTAATGTTAGTGATAATTGAAAGTGTTCCTTCTAAATGTAGATTACATTAACTAGGGGCTTCTGATTGACATAAAGAGTAAATAGAGAGAAAATGGGTAGAAATCATCATTGATGCAACATCAGCTTGTCGCTACCCCAGTAAAATTATATATAAATATATATATATTAAAATCACCATAGAATAACATTTTTTTAAGAAATAAAAATACATTTAGATAATAAATTTAACCTCCAAAATGTTTTAAAAAATGTACATACCATAATATTCTTGAATAAACATAATACATATCCTGAAATATAAACCCAAAATAAATATGAAAACATCATGATGTTGACACCTAAATAAATAAATCATGGATAAGAAATAGAAGGTCACCTATACAGATCAACAACCATCCTCCATGATCATTATAATCTGATATATTATATTAAACACTTAAAAAACCTGTATACAATACCACACATGTTCCTGTGTATGGTTAAGAATATAAATTCCAAGTAAGATATCCTCATTGTTAACAATTATTATACCAAATAATATTCATTCATGATAACCCAGGAATATAAAATCATAATATATTATCTTGATCTTAAAAATAAAAATATTACAATGTCAATCTAGGACTAACATTAGGTAAGAGAATACCTCATCTTTAATGTCTAGAGATTCATTATCTCGGAGTTTAACATATTCATGAAATATATTCCTTTGATAACTGCAAATATCAAAACTAAAATAAAAACTCTCAATGGTACCTATATAAAAATTAGGTCTATAATATACACACCCTTTATTATTATAGAATATAAATATAAAATTAAATTATCATGAAAATTTTAGTAGGTATTCACTATGAAATGACATAACCCAATATAGTAATGAAACCTTGTCAATCAATGTAATGAAAAAAAGTCATTGTGTCCAATTATAGAGGATTGAAACATTATCAAATTGGAACTATTGAAATAATTTTATAATTACACAAAATGATCTACTGGGGATCAACCAAACCATACCATAATTTCATTCATAGTGATTCTTAAACTCTGTGTCTATAAAATCTCTACCAATAACAACTAAAAAACATGTGAAATATTATGGTCTGATAGATAAAAATCACAATGGTGGTCCAATTTACACCAAAAAATAAAATAACAAGAAAACCATATATCATCTCACAGGGACCCATTCATGATGATTCATCCATGAGAAAATTATGTGGAATCCTTACTGAAAAACTATTAGTATTTCCTAAATCTAGGCATAAAATGGTGTATTTTTTATATATCATTTATGATGATATTATCATGTCATAAGATCAGATATTTGTTAATCTAATTGATATCATATAACATAATTTACGATATATTGGAGGGAAAAATATGAGATTCCATGCCACATCCTTCATCCTTATCAAATTGTATGATATATAAATATTATAATTTTCATGATTCATTTGAATCACATCATATGATTTTGTTATGAAATTAAATGATAAGTATTGACATTTTAATCAATATAAATCAGAAGATATCATTAAAAACTAACATTTAATATATTTAATTGTATTGGGGATTCTATATTTAATTACTATGATAAATTCAGTCATCTATATGAGGATTATAAATATTTTTATCCAAGTTCATATAACCAAACATTTTATAATGTTTAAGTGAATACATGGAAACATTAGGGAGTATCATAGAGGTCTATATAACAATGTGTTAAAATATTATCTCAATTCCTCTTTATCCTAATATATCTCTTATCCTTCTCCATTTTCACTTATATATACTAGTATGAAGTGTTCATAAGGAGGATCCTACCCAAATGTTGGCTTTTTCATCTACCTATGGATTCAATGAGGGGGAATTAACCCATTAGTTTCATCATTGTAATTTTCATCAAATACTATGATTGGAGATAATATTTGTGGAAAAAAAATATGAATGCTACACATGTTAATCATTTTGTATTATATATTTATTCAATTTCACATGATAGAGATGTTTTATTAAGGATTTATTATTTTCATAACTTACATTAATAGGTGTTATTTTTTATTTAAAACCCTATTAGTGGTATCAAAGTATAACTATATATGTTGGCTTATAACAACATGTTTATATATAAGAATGAATGAATATCATATTTTATATTACAAATTGATACAGATTTTATAATATGGATTATTTTTAAATATATCATATTTTAAAAAAAGTGACTAGATTATTCCATGTGATTTTTAATTTCATAATAAACCAGACATTATATTTCCTGTAGGTTTTTATATATCACATCATATTATATAATGTTCCATTTTTAATTATAGCTTTGATATAAAATGTTTATACTGTAAAAAAACATAGCACCATATCCTCATAGTGATAAAAATACATGACATAAAATATGACTACTCCAGCATTGGAGACTATATCACTAACCAAAAAATCCTATCATAAGGTGTGGTATAGTATTTGAAATAATATTCCCCATATTATATTGTGGTAGTATAAAATATGAAATATAACCCTCTTATTATGGGATGATACACATGATGGGTTAACAAGAAAAATATTTCATATCAAAAAGGAAACAACCGAAATGATATATCTCAAAAATGGATAAATAATCTCCAAGATACAAGTCCAATAGAAATGGATTGATAAAACCAAAATAGTGACCCCATGTGAAAAAATATGAAAACTGCCAGCATATCACCAATAGATACCCAAAAGATACTGATAAAAACCTCTCATCTTTATTATTTTTTCATGAAATTCCATAAATCGAAATACATAGCATGGTCTACGTAATGTTGTAGGGGTGTGCTGGGTGTGAGATAAAAAGTCTCAGTAGGATCCCACCCTGGTGTTCCATATTAATTCTATGTTAAAAAATCCATACTATTATAAACTATAATGATAAAAGGAATGAAAATATGTTAAAAAGTTATTATATCAAAAGGATGGTAAAAATTTTCCATATTTTACACATTTTTAAATAATCCTTGTAATGATGATTCAAATAATTTCACATATATAATACTAGTAAAAGAAAAAATTATACCACATATGATATCAAATCCATATTTATCCAAACCCAAGAATATGTAACATCACAAAAAGGATCAAAATAGGTTAGGTGATCTATGACACTCATACCCAAACATAGACAATTATTTCCATCATGTCTCCATATATATGCATCAAATATAGATATTAGTGAAAAACCCTAGTAGTAGAACCTCAAATCCTTCCTAACAAGTCTCTTCACAAATTGGCATATGTAACCATGGAACACCTGATGAGTGAACCCCACAATAGTACCAACGAATGAGGCCAATTAAAACACCTTCAACTTAAGTACCCATGGCTTCCCATGTGATACATTTCGTAAACCCTTTCACCAAAACCATGATTTTAAAACAATTTCATAAATCTATTTTAAAGTGATATGTAATAGTACATCTTTAAACCAAACATGGGTGAAATAATATATTATAAATAAAATTCCTTATAAATAATTCAATCATTTCAATTCATTTATAAAACAATTTATAAAACCATAGTAACATGGTTCAACGATAATAAGCTAGATATAGAACCACTTACCTTAAATATTGTTTTAACTCTCCTAATATGAGATTCCATATCACAATATAATGAAAAGAAAATAATATAGACCATACAAACTATCCTTAAATATAAGAATCAATTGAACATTAAAAGTAGTTTGTGGAGAAGTTACACAACATGTACCATCAGAAACTCAAAGGTTGCAGCACAACTATCACAATAATGATCCTTTGGAGGATGATCAAAAAACAGATCTATAACGAATAAATAGAATCACAACCATAATACCATTAGACCTAAAAATGTAGTGAATTGGTGCGACTACAACAAGAAACAATGAATATGTTGAATGATCACTTACTTGGAGGGATATAGTGGACCCCCAACAAATATCATTGGCTAAAAAAAGTGATCCAGAACTAGAGGATATCGTGAAAACATCATGGGATACCTCCTTGGTCTTATAAGGGAAGGCTACAGTTGAATGAAAATAAAATAAATAAAACTATGCATAAAAAACTATAGCCCTTGAATATTACATGATGTGAATCCTAGGATCACTATCTGAAATCCATGAAATCCATTTATTCTAAAAAATGAGTCTCCTCAGTTAAAAAATATCATCAAACAATTTTAAATTTGAACCATTTTAATGATTTATAAACCTTTCAAGCCCTGAATCAATTAATGGAATCATCCTTGAAACATATTCTTATCATTTAACTATTTCACAAAATGAAATAATTCAGTAGAAAAATTCTGATGGAAAATAGAAAAAATGCCAATCGGTTAACATGAAAAGAAAAGGATGACCTCTTAATTATTTTTTACGTTTATATGTAGAATCTAATTATTCCAACAAACTTACCTACTAATATGTTAGGACATTTTGACAAGAAGGGTTATCCATCCTTAGAAGCCCCAACATGAACCCAAATAAAGTGAGAAATGATAAAAGTAATGAAAATTTTATGAAGGATTGTAACAATAAGTTACAAACTCCCCACCATAAGAATTTTCATTCACTAGAATTAATTATATAAAATTATGTCCAAAAGGAGGGGTGGAAATTGCACCTTCATTGATGACTCATGCTCCTAATTCTAATAATAATCTTGTCCTTGTCACCATAATACTCCGACCAATATAAGTTACTTCATGTGCAACGATTTTAGCTAGGATTTAGTGATATATACTAGTTTTGATACAATAGAATTGTTTTTACCAACTCGATCTCTTCCAACTAAGAATGTGAGATAGATCGGGATGGTATATCATAAGCTGATATATGTGGAAAACATCATGAATAAATTTCAACTGAACAAATCAATAGAAACTGATAATAAATATTCTCAAGATACAAAATGTACTCAAGGGGACCAACATATCCTATATCCAAAGTTACATATTTTCTAAGCCAATGTTGACCTAATCGAGGATAAAAATTCTGGAATATCTCTTCCAATGGGAAACTCCAAAGGATGATGCTGAAGATACAAATAATATTTTTCCCTTCTCACATCTATAACCAGATGCTAACATATATCATAAATTCTTTCCAATATCACCTAAATTAAACTCAATCGAATAAGAGAGTCCTCTACCACCTCCACAAAAGAAATAGGTGACCTACACAAGTGACCATAAAAATCCATGAAATGATTTTTTTTTATCGATGACTAATCACTGTTGTTAAAAGAGAACTAAATTAGTCCTAGATTTCTATCCCATGATCCACATAAATTCAAGATGTGGGCATATAAAATTTCATCCAGCATCTGAATATCATGCTCCATATATACATATGTCTTTAATGGTTTGTTTTACTCAACTTAACCTAAGCCCTCATCGCCTTTTGAAGAATCTTTTAGAGCCATGAGGAAATCTTATAATCATTTTCTACATCAATGGAAGATGGAACCCCTGGTAACCTCCAACCAAATTCATATATAGAATATCCTTGTATTCAACTTTTTTGTTGTCTCTGATTAAAATTAAGTGAGCATCCTTTTTCAACCAATCAACCAACTCCTAAATAGCATTCCTCTCTTAGGGATTCCATTGTAATCATACAAAAAAGTGCATGGAAACCTATCCCATTTCAAAACTAGCATCAGAATAGGATGGAACTAACATAATGGTTTTATATAGTCTTCAATTATTAGTTGGGTGGTGTAATTGGGGGATACATAATTCTCAAAATCCACACTTTTTACCCAGCCACTATAATTACCCTCTCATTTCATAGTACATATTTATTGTTCTTAGAAAAATGATGCACAAATAGATATGATATTAAAATAAAACTAAGATCATCATAGATGTGGGTATGAAAAAATTTCCCAAAATAGAGAATACAATTTGATGGTATTAAACAAATAGTAATGGTCTCCCCCCCCCACTATGCCAGGTCTCATGAATTCCCTTTTATTTTTCAGCATAATTCTAATCATGATGAATAGACTCACTAAGATTTATGATAAAGGAAAACTAGTTAAAACCACACATGAAATAACCCCCATCTGTATATATGTGAAACTGAGTGAAGTTCCCCACAAGGTTTCACTCCTACTTTGATTATAGAAAATCATCTGATGGTACATTCCTATTGATAGTGTATGCGACAACATTCCCCTTCACTAAGGTGTCTATACTATCAAATTAAAACATCTGAAGGTTTTCCACCCCCACCTATATCTACTATTCCTCTGATTATGAAAAAATATATATCTAAGACTCTCATGATCTTAAATTACCATGAACCACTCCACCAAATGATAGTCCATCCAATATTTAATCACATGAATAACTATGGCAGTATACAAATCATGAGTGGGTTATTTCCCCACCAGTGGTCAAAGATAGAGATATACATAAGCCACCACATGAACATTTTGAATAATAATGGAATCCATTGTAGAACCTAATCCATCATAGAAAATGATATATACCTTAATAAGAATAGATTAGATTATAAAATGAGCTGATGTTTTATGTAATTTCATATGATTAAATGAAAAAAACACATTTCATCACATGTGAATTTCACCCCTAATATAGTAATATTAGTCAAAGTGATTCCAATATTGATAAATCCTTAATGAATCATCAATTGTATCCAAAAAGAATATATAAATTCTGAATCTCATTGAAATTTATACTCTCTTCCCATGACATGAAATCCATCACCTTATCAAGATCAACTGATAATCCGGGATTATAAATCACATATTTCATAAACCTAACTCCTTAGATCCAAAACTTTTATTTCAAAATAATTCCATATAAATATTGAACCTCGTGTTATCTAGATCCAAACTGAAATACTGATTATGTTGTTACATAGATCGTCAAAAACCAAGATATCATATACCAAAATTGCGTCGAGATACTCAGGGAATATTCTTCTCATGAAAGCCTTTAATACTAAAGGAGTTTTAGTTAGACCAAATGGAGTCACAAGAAATTCATAATATCTAAAACTGATCCAAAAATAAAAAAAATTTATATCAGAATCTCAAACTCTGAGCTAATGAAATCCAGACCGAAGATCGATCTTTGAAAAACACTTTTCCCCCATTAACTGGTCAAAAACCTCTTCTACACGGCGAAAATGATTCCTATTCTAAACTATTTATAACGACCCATACTTTACATACATTGTTATTACTTTAGAATTGAAGCACACTTATTGAAACATATAACAAATCCAAGAAAGGACCGTATAGGTATAGTGTCTTTAGAAACTGAGAAACATAAACAACAGGTTCATAAAGCATCTACTTTGCCTCCCATTTATTTCATCATATCTAGAGTCCCTTTTTGGCATATTCTACTTAATAACCTTATTCCTGACCTGGGGAAATAAAACATACAAAAGGGTGAGCTCAAATGCTCAGTAAGGGTAAACAAAAGAAATATCAATCACATCATATACATAAGAACATATCTTTTGGAAATCTTAACCTGCAAAAGAGATCATAATATCATAACATGGGATAAATCATAGAAGTGAAATGTAATCCCAATAATCACAACTTAAAACATGAAACTTTGTGGCATACACACATAATCATATAGAATCATTTCTTATTAGTCAATACTCATTACCAAGACTATCTTAGTGGACAAAGTCCCTTTCTGAACCGAGTTCACTCCTCGTTTCAGTCCTGTTTCACTGAACCAGTATAACCTACCGTTCCAGCCATGTCTATCTCATGAGATATAAAATCTTTACCCAATGCATTGGAGGGATATATTGGTCCCACCCATCTCATAATGATACCATTCTTATGTGTGCCACAAAATCATAAATCATACATCATTTCATAACCCATGTAATAAAAATGGGATTCTTAAACATCATGACATCATAAAACAATTCATATAAGATAAAGGAATTCATAAAAATAATTCCATCACAAAATTATCAAATCAATTTAATAATAGGGATAGAAACAGAACCCTATTTTATCTTAGATGGAAAATAATTTTGATAAAACACTTGAACTCCATTCTTGAGGAAAATATCCTTTCTACTTCAAAAACATTTTTCCTTTCTTAACATGTCATACAATTTTAAACTAAAAGAAGTTGATTAAAAATAAACTTGAAAACTTGTAAAGGAAGATTCTTGGAAATAATTTTTTAATAATCCATTCATGTCGTATAAGTTAAAAAAACATTCTTCGTACTTTTGTCGGAAAAGTCAAAAAGTACCTCGTATGAAAAACGACAAAAGATTCCTTTCATATTCTTTACTAAAAACTCCCCGAAGGGTAAAATTGGATTTAAACAATTGTAGGTGGATGTAAATAATATTACATATTACGGAAACATGGATGTGGATGATAAAATACACCCCAGTAAATACTAAAGTATAAACAATCTCGGATAAAAATGAGATTGTGATATTTCCCTTACCTTAGGTTTGATATGCTTTGTACGTGTCCGAACCTCCTGTATAATGATTTAAATAATGTTATTGACTTATTACACAATCATAATTATTTTTATGATATCATATATGGTCATATTCTTAGCTTCTTAGTAGTAATATTTCATTACTACTTGTTATTTGGGTGTTTATTACTTTTTGTTCTTATGCGTGTTTGTTGAATAAATTATTATTCTTCTCTTTAGGATATAGATACCTCATTTCCAGAATGGTATTAGTGTAATATATATCATATTAATTCATTCAATTCATTTATATAATCATTATGAAATGAAGATCATGTAGAACGAGTCACATCACATCGTGGAGACGGTATTCCGTACGTACGCACGAGTGATGATATCATTCCTATGATCGTGGAATTGTATTGGAGTGTATGTATACTATTTCAGAATCAGTATCACTTTATAATAGTCATATATAGTCATTATTTACACCATTATACCCATCCAAGTATGGTGGTGGTGGAAAATAGATTACACCAGGGCGGGGAGACGATATTCCGTACGTACGCACCCGTGGTGATTTATTTTTTCGTAGGACAGATAGATGGTGAAATAGGGTTTTTTCATACTTATAATGAAATATTAGTATATGAGTGATACTGATGTTATTACTTCATAGTGAAACAACTAAAGAAGAAGAAGTGGAAGAAGAAATAAAGATGAAAGAATTGGTAACGGATATTACCTCTTCATTGAAGTGCATCTTTGAGACCTCATTTTAGGGCACTAAAATAGGTCTTTGAAGAAGACCAGAACCTCTAGGATGTTTCTAGGGAAGTGCAGAGAAGAACTTGGCAGGGGTTGTCCGAGCTTGAAAGCTCAAAGTGGTGTGAGGAAGAGGGGGAGGAGGTGCCCTATTATAAGGGAGGAGAGGGCACCTTTGGAATAACTAAAAATATTATTTTATTATAAAGTCATGTTCGGTTTTAAATAGCTCCAAATTGAGTTATTTCTAAGATAAGGTGGGGATGGGTCGAAATCCTCTCATCCAATAGAATTTAGACAAGTTTAGATCATTATATTAACCTTATCTTTTAGTTTTAACTCTTAGTTAATTAGATTGACATTTACCATGTCACTTTGTATTTTTATATTATATAGTTAATAAACTTACCATATACATCCAAGTGACCCCCAAGTTGTGTTTTATTAATATATATAACCTTATCTAAGTCATTTGGCCAAAACATAGATTTTTAGGAATAAAATAACAATTAATAATATAATATTTGTTTTAAAAACTATTTTATTTCAATTTTGACACTATTCAATAGTTGATTTTTCTAAAACTCATAACAGAATGATTACTTCGACCAAAGTTAATTAAATCAATACTTACATGTCATATTAACCTAGAAAATTAGTTTAATTCATAAAAAGGCTCAAATTATTCTTATTTAGGTATTTATAATATCAATTATTCTAATTTTCACTATTATGGTAATTACTGTATCATCATTGTGTCATAAATAAATTAAATTATTTAAAGTCTAAAAATTACAAATAAAATATCATTATGTAGGAAATATTTTTAGCTTTCTAATTAATATTTATAGTCGAATTTATCTTATGTATAACCTTATATTAAAAATTATTTAGTTATTAAACTTTGATTTTAACTATTTTAAAACTTCTTTAAATAAATTAATAATAAATGTCCTAATCTAATCCAAGTGGGCCTAAATGGTCATATTTTATTCCTAAGGTTGTTTTTGGTCGAATTACACTTGTCCAATAAAATTAGGACATGTGTTAGGGTAATAATAATATCATGTTTACCCTTAATTACCCTATTTACTTTTAACCATGGTAAAAAAAATTAAAAAGTTACTATTCACCAAATATTATTTTCATCTCATTGAACCACATTTTAGTCCTTGATATTAATCGTGTCTCTCGGATTTTTGAAATTCCACTCACAGAAGCGGTAAAATTAAGTTTTATGAAAAATTCATTTTTTGTAACGACCACTTAGTGGTTTCACTATTCATCAAAAATTGAAAGTTTTCAGAAAAATACCAAAATTTCACCCTAGGATAATTTCGATATTCCGAGTCCAAAAATGAAGTCCATTTTGAAAAATAAAATTTATAAAATTTCAAAAAGTGGTTATTACTATTCATAACGGCTAGTTTTAATAATATTTTAATAGTATATCGTTGTTTAGTGAAACTCGGTATTGCGTATGACGCAAGCTATCGAGGAAGCTCGCGATTTCGTGTAAAGCAAGCCTAGAAAGTGTTATGTATAGAAAAAGATTCCTTTGATGATTTATATAACATAAAAGTCTCAGGTGTTAGATTCTACCCCCCTTAAAATGAATTTTTCCCTCGAAATTCGTCACTTTGTAACAAACAAATGAGGATACCTCTCCCTCATCATATCCTCAAGCTCCCATGTAGCTTCTTCTAATTGGTGGTTCCTCCATAAAACTTTCACCAATCGAGTGGTCTTGTTTCGTAGGACTTTTTCACTATGATCCAGAATCTCTATCGGTTGTTCTTCATAAGAAAGATCTTGCTCCAGCAGTACAACTTCTGAGCTGAGTACATGTGAAGGATCAGGTATGTACTTTCTCAGGAGAGATACATGGAACACATTGTGAACTTGAGAGAGATTTGGTGGAAGCTCCAATCGGTAAGCTACCTTCCCAACCCGATCCAGTATTTCAAAAGGACCGATATATCTAGGGCTCAACTTCCCCTTCTTTCAAAATCTCAAAACCCTCTTCCAGGGAGATATTTGTAAGAACACTTTATCACCCACTTCAAACTCTAGGTCTTTTCTTCGGTTGTCGGAATAACTTTTCTGTCGAATCTGAGCTGCTCTTATGTTTTGTTGAATAGATCTGACCTTTTCTGCCATTTCATCAACGAGATCAGGTCCTAATAGCTTTCTTTCCCCAACTTCATCCCAGCAAGTTGGAGTCCTGCATTTCCTTCCACAGAGAGCTTCATAAGGATCCATCTGAATACTGGTGTGAAAGATATTATTATAAGAAAATTCCACCAAAGGTAGGTGTTGATCCCAACCACCATTGAAATCCATAGAGCAAGCTCTCAACATATCTTCTAGAGTTTGAATTGTTCTCTCAGACTGACCGTCTGTCTGAGGATGATAAGCAGTGCTGAAACTCAACTCTGTATCCAGAGTATGCTGAAGACTTCGCCAGAACTTCGAGGTAAATCTCGGATCCCGATCAGATATGATCGAAAGTGGTACTCCATGCAATATTACCACTTCCTTTACATATATCCTGGCAAGATGATCCAGAGAGAAATCCTCTCTAATAGCAATGAATTTTGCAGACTTTGTAAGACGATCAACTATGACCTAGATAGAATTATTTCTTTTGGATGTTTTAGGAAGTCCTATGACAAAGTCCATAGTGATGTTTTCCCATTTCCATTCGGGTATGGGTAATGGTTGTAACATCCCCTTAGACTTCTATCTCTCAGCTTTAACTTGCTGACAAACCAAGCATCGAGAGACATATTCAGCAACATATCTTTTCATGCCATCCCACCAGAAGTACTCTTTCAGGTCCCTATACATCTTCGTGCTTCCAAGATGAATAGAGAATGAAGAACTACGAGCCTCATCCAGTAGCTCCTTCTTAAATTCGGGGATGGGAGGAACACAAACCCGATTCCTGAACTTTATTATCCCATCACAATCAAGGATGAATTCAGGAACATTTCTCACCTTCTTTTGTAACTCGACATATTCTTTTTGTGCCTCTTTAATCATCACATGTATAGATGGTTGAACATTCATTTGAGAAAGATAAGATTTTTCCCCTTCCATTATAATTCCAAGACCCATTCTTTGTAAATCCATAAATATTGGATCTTTTGTGATCCTCATCATGGATAAACTGGCATGGTCTTGTCCACTTAATGCATCTTCCACCTTGTTTTCTTTCCCAGGGTGGTAATGGATTGAGCAGTCATAATCCTTAATCAGCTCCAACCATCTTCTTTGGCGCATATTCAGCTCTTTTTGTGTGAAAATATACATTAAACTTTTATGATCAGTATAAATATCACACCTTTCACTATAAAGGTAATACCTCCAAATCTTTAATGCAAAGATTACCGCAGGTAACTCCAAATCATGAGTTGGGTAATTTTGCTCATGTATTTTCAACTGTCGTGAGGCATAAGCTATCACCATATCATTTTTCATAAGAACACACCCCAATCCCTTCTTGGATGCATCACTGTAGATCACAAACCTTTCTCCACTACAAGGAAGTGTGAGCACAGGTGCACTGGATAACCTTCTTTTCAACTCCTTGAAATTCTCTTCACATTCCTCCATCCAAACAAACTTAACTCCATTCCGAGTCAACTTGGTGAGTGGATTAGATAATCGTGAAAAATCGTTCACAAAACGTCGATAATATCCAGCCAAACCAAGAAAACTTCGGATCTCGGTTACTGTTGTTGGTCTCGACCATCTTTCGATAACCTCTGTTTTTGCTGGATCCAAAGATATCCCCTCTTTTGAGATTATGTGACCCAAAAATGCAACTTTTTGAAGCCAAAATTCACACTTGGTAAATTTGGAATAATGCTTCTCCTTTCTCAGGGTCTTCAATATAATTCTCAAGTGATCTTCATGCTCTTCCTTGCTCTTTGAATAGAGAAGAATATCGTCTATAAAGTCTACCACAAACTGATCAAGATAGTCTCTAAAGACTCTATTCATTAGATCCATGAAGATAACAGGGGAATTAGTAAGACCAAATGGCATCACTATAAATTCATAGTGTCCATACCTTGTACGGAAATCCGTCTTTGGTATATCCTCCCTTTTGACCCTTAATTGATGATACCCTGAATGAAGATCAATCTTGGAAAAGTATTAAGCTCCACGTAGTTGGTCAAATAGGTCATCAATGGGCGGGATAGGATATTTGTTCTTGATAGTGATCTTGTTAAGTTCTCGATAATTAATGGAGAGTCTCATTGACCCATCTTTCTTCTTAACAAACAGAACAGGTGCTCCCAAAGGTGACGCACTAGGGAATATGAACCCCTTATCAAGATTCTCTTGGAGTTGCTTCTTCAATTCCTACAACTCAATTGGGGCCATTCTATAAGGTGTCTTTGAAATAGGCAAAGCACCTGGTACGAGTTCTATTGAAAACTCAACTTCATGATTCGGTGGAAGACCTGGTAGTTCCTCCGGAAAGACATCATCAAACTCCCGTACAATGGGAATATTCTTAATCGTGAGTTTCTCACCAACCATTTGAGAATTCCAATCCATGCCAAGAATCACATCAAATTCCACTATAGGAAGGATCACAAGATTTTCAGGAAGCACTTTCCCACAAACTTCAATCGGAGAAGAATTATAAACTTTTGATGCGACTGTTGTGCCATTAGGTGTTGTCACAGCTAACTCAACATCTAATTGTTGAGGTAATACGGTGATACCCTTAGAAAATTCTTCAGAAATAAAGGAGTGGGTGGATCCCGAATCAAATAAAACATTTTCTACTTTACAGTGGATGGTAAGTGTACCTTTCACCACATCGTTATCGTACTCCACATTGCTGATAGAAATTGCATGTGACTTTCCTTTGTCTTTAGCCTTAAGAGTTTGTTGACGTCGACCATCATCATCAACCCTTGGATTAGGGAATTTATTGGCATAATGTCCCATCTCCTTGCACTTGAAACATTAAAGATTAGTAGGTTCATTTTGTGTATCCCTTCCTTTGTTTGCATCATTAGACATCTTCTTCCCATCATCGTGGCATTCAAATGCCCGATGACCTTCCTTTCCACATTTGAAACATTTACTTGTCCCTTTAAGACAACTCCCTCCATGTTTCTTTCCACACTTTGAGCATAAGGGAAAGCTCATCTTCTTTTCAGTGTGCTCTTTAGGTTTTCCTTTGAATTCCATTTTACTATTCTTATCAAACCCATATGACTGATGGGTTACTCCAATTTCCATCTCAACTTTGAGAGCACATCGAACGATTTCCACATAGCTATTGAAGTCCCTTATGGCTAAGGCCCTTCGAAGACTTGGTTTTAAGCCACTAAAGAATTGATCGATCTTACTCTCAGGTTTGATAATAATACCAGAAGCGTACCTTGTAAGTCTTGTAAAATTTTCTTCATAGGTACCAACAGGTTCATCATCCTTTTGTTTCAGTTCAAGAAACTCTTTCTACATCTTTGTTCGGAGAATACGAGGGAAGTACTTATTGAAAAATAAGTTCTTCAACTCGTCTCACTCCATGGACTCAATTTCATCCCTTTGCCTCGTATTTTTAATAAGATTCCTCCATTGATCAGCATCACCTTCCAAAGGATACACTGCTAAGATGACTTTATCATGCTCAGAACATTGAAGAACTGAAAAAAACTTTACAGTAGTACTAATCCATTGTTCAGCAACTAATGGATCAGTAGACCCGCTGAATGAAGGTGGATGCTGTCTCATGAAGGATTCAATAGAATGTTGCTCCTTCCTTTGCTCGTTTGGAAGTCCTACATGATTCATAGCTTGAGAAAGTTGTGTGAGCATGGCTACAAGATTTTTCATTCCAGCTCCAATAACGTTTGGTTGCTCAGGGGGACAATCATTGCATTTCCCGTCGCATTCTGCATTAACACGGCTCCTTCGGGTTCCAGCCATTGACTAAAACCAAGAAGAATAGTGTGAGCAACACTAATTATAATAGGAAAACCACATAATCAAGAATAAAATTACACACTTAAGGTATTATCCTAGGTTATTCATGGCCATTTATAAAACACTATGATTGTGTTCTATGCTTAGACTTATCCTTAGGGTTCTTACTAAGGCTTTCACATCCTAGTTTCCAAAGGTTGACTATACCTTTCCTCTGATACCAACTATAACGACACATACTTTACATACATTGTTATTACTTCATAATTAAAGCACACTTATTGCAACATATAACAAAACCAAGAAAGGACTGTATAGGTATAGTGTCTTTAGAAACTGGGAAACATAAACAACTGGTTCATAAAGCATCTACTTTGCCTCCCATTTATTTCATCATATCTAGAGTCCCTTTTTGGCATATTCTACTTAATAACCTTCTTCCTGACTTGGGGAAATAAAACATACAAAAGGGTGAGCTCAAATGCTCAGTATGGGTAAAAAAAGAAATATCAATCACATCATATACATAAGAACATAACTTTTGGAAATCATAACCTGCAAAAGAGATCATAATATCATAACATGGGATAAATCATAGAAGTGAAATCTAATCCCAATAATCACAACTTAGAACATGAAACTTTGTGGCATACACACATAATCATAGAGAATCATTTCTTATTAGTCAAGACTCATTGCGAAGACTATCTTAGTGGACAAACTCCCTTTCTGAACCGAGTTCACTCCTCGTTTCAGTCCTGTTTCACTGAACCGGTATAAACTACCGTTCCAGCCATGTCTATCTCATGAGATATAAAATCTTTACCCAATGCATTGGAGGGATATATTGGTCCCACCCATCTCATAATGATACCATTCTTATGTGTGCCACAAAATCATAAATCATATATCATTGCATAACCCATGTAATAAAAATGGGATTCTTAAACATCATGACATCATAAAACAATTCATATAAGATAAAGGAATTCATAAAAATAATTCCATCACAACATTATCAAATCAATGTAATAATAGGGATAGAAACAGAACCCTATATTATCTTATATGGAAAATAATTTTGATAAAACACTTGAACTCCATTCTTGAGGAAAATATCCTTTCTACTTCAAAAACATTTTTCCTTTCTTAACATGTCATACAATTTTAAACTAAAAGAAGTTGATTAAAAATAAACTTTAAAACTTGTAAAGGAATATTCTTGGAAATAATGTTTTAAAAATCCATTCATTCCGTATAAGTTAAAAAAAACATTCTTCGTACTTTTGTCGGAAAAGTCAAAAAGTACCTCGTATGAAAGACGACAAAAGATTCCTTAAATATCCTTTACTGAAAACTCACCAAATGGAAAATTGGATTTAAACAATTGAATGTGGATGGAAATTATATTACATATTGATGAAACATGGATGTGAATGATAAAATACACCCCAGTAAATACTAAAGTATAAACAATCTCAGATAAAAATGAGATTGTGATATTTCTCTTACCTTAGGTTTTATATGCTTTGTACGTGTCTCAACCTCCTGTATAATGATTTAAATAATGTTATTGACTTATTACATAATCATACTTATTTTTTTGATATCATATATGGTCATATTCTTAGCTTCTTAGTAGTAATATTTCATTACTACTTGTTATTCGGGTGTTTATTACTTTTTGTTCTTATGCGTGTTTGTCGAATAAATTCTTATTCTTATCTTTAGGTTATAGATACCTCATTTCTAGAATGGTATTAGTGTAATATATATCATATTTATTCATTCAATTCATTTATATAATCATTATGAAATGAAGATCATGTAGAACGAGTCGCATCACATCGTGGAGACGGTATTCCGTACGTACGCACGAGTGATGATATCATTCCTATGATCTTGGAATTGTATTGGAGTGTATGTATACTATTTCAGAATCAGTATCAATTTATAATAGTCATATATAGTCATTATTTACACCATTATACCCATCCAAGTAAGGTGGTGGTGGAAAAAAGATTACACCATAGCGTGGAGACGGTATTCCGTACGTACGCACGCGCGGTGATTTCTTTTTCCGTAGGATGGATAGATGGTGAAATAGGGTTGTTTCATACTTATAATAACATATCAGTATATGAGTGATACTTATGTTATTACTTCATAATGAAACAACTAAATAAGAAGAAGTGGAAGAAGAAATAAAGATGAAAGAATTGGTAACAGACATTACCTCTTCTTTAAAGTGCTTCTTTGAGACCTGCTTTTAGGGCACTAAAATAGGTCTTTTAAGAAGACCCGAACCTCTATGATGTTTCTAGGGAAGTGTAGAGAAGAAATTTTCAGGGGTTGGCCAAGCTTGAAGGATCAAAGTGGTGTGAGGAATAGGGGGAGGAGGTGCCCTTTTATAAGGGAGGAGAGGGGCACCTTTGGAATAACTAAAAATATTTTTTTATTATAAAGTCAAGTTAGGTTTTAAATAGCTCCAAACTGAGTTATTTCGAATATAAGGTGGGTATGGGTCGAAATACTCTCATCCAATAGAATTTAGACAAGTTTAGGTCATTATATTAACCTTATCGTTTAGTTTTAACTCTTAGTTAATTAGATTGACATTTACCATGTCACTTTGTATTTTTATATTATATAGTTAATAAACTTACCATATACCTCCAAGCGACCCCCCAAGTTGTGTTTTATTAATATATATAACCTTATCTAAGTAATTTGGCCGAACCTTAGATTTTTAGGAAGAAAATAACAATTAATAATATAATATTTGTTTTAAAAACTATTTTATGTCAATTTTGACACTATTCAATAGTTGATTTTTCTGAAACTCATAACAGAATGATTACTTCGAAAAAAGTTAATTAAATCAATCCTAACATGTCATATTAACCTATAAAATTAGTTTAATTCATAAAAATTCTCAAATTATACTTATTTAGGTATTTATAATATCAATTATTCTAATTTTTTACTATTATGGTAATTACTGCATCATCATTGTGTCATAAATAAATTAAACTATTTAAAGTCTAAAAATTACAAATAAAATATCATTTTGTAGGAAATATTTTTAGATTTCTAATGAATATTTTTAGTCGAATTTATCATATGTATATCCTTATATTAAAAATGATTTAGTTATTAAACTTTGATTTTAACTATTTTAACCCTTCTTTAAATAAATTAATAATAAATGTCCTAATCTAATCCAAGTGGGCCTAAATGGTCATATTTTATTCCTAAGGTTGTTTTTGGTCGAATTAAACTTGTCCAATATAATTAGAACATGTGTTAGGGTAATAATAATATCATTTTTTCCCTTAATTACCCTATTTACTTTTAACCGTGGTAAAAAAAAGTAAAAACTTACTATTCACCAAAAATTATTTTCATCTCATTGAACCAAATTTTTGTCCATGATATTAACCGTGTCTCTCGAATTTTGGAAATTCCACTCACAGAAGCGGTAAAATTAAGTTTTATGAAAAATTCAGTTTTTTTAACGACCACTTAGTGGTTTCACTATTCATCAAAAATTGAAGGTTTTTAGAAAAATACCAAAATTTCACCCTAGGCTAATTTCGATATTCTGAGTCCAAAAATGAAGTCCATTTTGAAAAATAAAATTTATAAAATTTCAAAAATTGGTTATTACTATTCATAACGGCTAGTTTTAGTAATATTTTAATAGTATATCGTTGTTTAGTGAAACTCGGTATTGTGTACGACGCAAGCTATAGAGGAAGCTCGTGATTTCGTGTAAAGCAAGCCAAGAAAGTGTTGTGTGTAGAAAAATATTCCTTTGATGATTTATATAACATAAAAGTCTCGGGTTTTACACTATTATCCTGGTCAACATCGTAAAGTCCACACAAAATCATAAATAACCAATTAAATTCTTGTAAAATACCATAGGGACTACCCAATGAGATACATGAGGCTGACCAAACCATTAATTATCATATCATCTGACTGAATTTTGAGCTATTTCATCCTTACTAGTGTCATACGATTAGAGATAATTGAAATTAGATATGTACATGTAAATATATCAATACTAAAATATACCTATCTATATTTATGAAGAACAAATAAATAATCTTGAAAAAATTGAGGAAAATACCACATAATAGTAGTATGATTATTAATGAAGGAAAATTCACCAGGCTCAATAGATAATGTCAGATAAAAACCATGAGGTATTAGTGGAAGTTCCTTCACAACATGACCTCAAATCCTACTTTACAGGAATCACCTAACATCTCCCATTCACATCAAGAAATGATACACACTAATGATAAAAATAACCCTTATCATGATAAGAGATAGTCCAATCCATCTCTATGATGAGATCAACTAGATCAAGATCGAGAACTAAGAAATCCCATAATAACTATGCATCAGCTATCGATATCGAATTAGATGAAAAATTAGACACATATTCTTTCATATTCTTATAAGGAATTTTAAACTCCATAATAAAAAGAAATGAGTTCTGTTTTAAAATTATCGATATCTAAAATGAAGAAGTTATAAATTATTGGGAGGCATTAAAAAATGCAGTCACTACTGAATATGTAATATGTATGGTACCTCTCACTATTGTTGGACCTACATCAACCTCTTCTAGAAATAGTGTAAAGGTGCTTGATTCGAGAGTCCCGTGGCCATATCCTGGTAGTATTTGAGGCATCTAACTACACCTTCATAGCCTTTGGAGTTAATGATCTATGACCATAATTAGGCCTAGACATTTATTGATAGATATTTTATAGGTGACAGTAGTGTCTACAAATCTTACACTTCATCAAAGTTGTGTAATCAAAAATTTTAGGTGGGTGTTACCTTTCCACACAGAATGAATGATATGGGAACACAAATGGATAAAATTTATTGTGTAGGTGAGGTGTTCTACTAATAACCAACCCCACCACCCATAATATGATCATTCCACTTCTTTTACCCCTATGCATGCCTCAAAAACTGTGTGGTAGAGATGCTATTACTGTTGTTTATAATATGAACTGCACACACAATATCCATGAAAAAATTCTGATATATAGGTAGATTCTTGTGAGGAGAATCTTTTAAACCCTCTTGAGGTGCTTTTGGAAGATGTATCAGAAATATGTCAAAGAAAACTAAAATCTAAGAAAAAATCATACAATAAGAAAAACTCGGTTCAAAAAGGAAAACCATAACAAAAAACAATAATTGTGATCAAACACTCATAATTGATTATGTACATACCAATAACCCATGGTAACATGAGTCTTTCCATGTCATGATATTAAAAAAAATGCATAAAAACCAACCTCTCATGATCAAAAAATACTATTTCCAATATTCCAACATCCCAATCCGGATGGAAACCTAACTTTGATACCGACCAATGAGAAACCCAACCCAATTAACCTCTCAAACAATTATACAACACGAACCATCACATAACTGAATTGTATTCCTGATCACTATGGGCTAGTGAATATCAACCAAGCTTCAACAAAAACTTGGGGGAATGATTCTAGCCAACATAATTCTTAAAACATGACATTAATATATACACAATGTGACGAAACAATAGAGGAGTACAAAAGAAATATATTTCATATAAAAAAATAATGTGTGGAAATGATACAACATAGAAGTTGCTAAAGTATATCAAAGATACAAGTCCAATAACAAAATATATCTAAAACTAAAAAAATAATGTATGTGATAGCATGGGAAAACTCCAACTATCTAAACACCATCTACCGAGTCAGAGCTCATAGAAACCTACCACCTCATAGTTCTTCCTTGCCTTTCCCTATATCAAAATACATAACATGGTCCAACACATCTAAAGGGGTGTAAAGGGTTTGAGCTAAATAAGATCAACAGGATCCAACCTAGGTGATACATATAAAGTCTCTATACACCAATTTGAAAAATGATCATATATAAAAAAACATGGCATTATAATTAAGTACAATGTTTTTATATCAAAAGAATGTTTTGGTCAGAGTGGACACTCAAGAGGGGGGTGAATTGAGTTCCAATTAAAATTTCTGTTTTAAAATATTTCACTAAAATCCCCCAATTTAAAATACTAATTGAATTGTAGTGAATTTGAACTAAATCAAACTTTCAGTTAGGTTCTCAAGGGATTGATTAATTCCCATTTAATCTAATCAGAAGATCAGATTAGCTTTTGAAACTAACCTAATGATTTTCAAGTAATGCAAACACTTGCTAACTCAATTATCAGAGTAAATTTGAAAAACAGTTTAAGTTTTAAAGCACTTAGCAGTGGAATAAAAGGTTTTAGATAACACTAAATAAAGAACAGCAGATATAAACAAGAGGTTCAGTCTCAAACTGAGACTCAGTCCTCTCAACAATTTATATAAATTTGATCCACACCCTGGATCGTGGTTCACAACAGTTTACAACTGTCCAGGTCAAATACCTCTACCACAGTTCTATGTGGGAAACAAAAACAACAGCAAATGCAGCTATCTAGGTCACATACGACCTCTACCACTATCCACAGTGGGAAAAAGAAGATGTAAGGAGTTTGAATGAGGATTTACAGATCCTCCAGTTAAGGATCAGGAGACAGTGTGTGTGTAAATTAAAACTGATGATACACACTACTCGTAATGTAAATAATAAATCATTGAGCAAGATATAGAGTTTATAATGGCTCTAGTGATTACAGTGTAGCTTTGGAATACTTCGAATTTGATCAGAAATGGTTCTGATTCCTCTTCTGGTTTTTTTCTGGAAAACTGAGTGTTATCTGCTTGACATCCAGGTTTAGAGATAGTGAAAATGTAGTCGATGAAGTTATTCAAAGTCCTCGTGAATGTACACAACTCTTCTTGAGTAAGCGTGAGTGTGTATGAGCTTATGTGTCTTCTCGGTCATGCATGTATATCTTTATGATCTCTTCTTGTATATTGTATTCTATGTGTTGTCTCTTATATGTTGTCTCTTGTCTGTTGTATGTTCCGTCTCTTGTCTGTTGTCTCTCTTGCAGCAATAGGGACTTCTTATATTTATGGCATGAGCTCCAGCAAAATAAATGATTTCTTTTTTGCAGGTATGAGGTACAATTCCCTGACATCCAATAACCTTCATTAAATAAATGAAAGAGAATTAAAATATACCTGAAATGACCACTGGCTAGATTAAATAAAGATAAAGATATTAAGGCAGCGTTGGATTCTCTAGAACGATAACTTTGGATATCGGTAGCCTTGTGTAATGGTTGGTATTTGTATCGGTAACCTTTTGTGTAATGGTAGCCTTTCTATCGGTAGACTTCATGTATGTTGGTAGACTTGATCAGTAGCGGTATACTTAATGTACCTGTGACCTTTCGTGTAACGGTAGCCATTAGGTACTAGTAGCTTCCTTGGTGTATCGGTAGAATTCCATCGGTAACTTGTCTGTAACGGTAGGCTAGCATAACAGCGACTTGTTTGTATCGGTAGTCTTGCATAACGGTGACTTGTCTGTATCGGTAGGCTTGATTGTATCGGTGACCTTTACATAATGGTAGACTTGATGTATCGGTGACCTTCATGTATCGGTAGACTTGTTGTATCGATGGATTTGATGTATCGGCAACCTTCACGTATCGGTAGACTTGTTGTATCGGTGGACTTGATGTATCGATAACCTTCACGTATCAGTAAGCTATGTTCTGTAATGGTGACCACTTGTCTATTTAGGCATTCTATTGGCAGAATGGGTTAAGTTAGAATATATATCCATCCAGTAACTGAATTCTCTGAAGATAATATAAACATTGTAATATATGAATATGTGCATGGTATACAGAAATACAGAAATAAGTAATTATCCATTAATCAATATAGGGATTATCAAACCATAATTGAGCATAATTGGGATTATCAAAATATGATTCATCATAATTGGGATGATCAAAATATGTGTTCAATTAATTCTCCCAGAGGGTTCAAAAATCTCTCCCTTTTTGATAATCACAACTTATGCCAAAGTATTTAAGAAAATTAAAATAGTGTCAGAGGAAAAATTTCCTAAAAAAACATTAAAAAAATTCGCATTTTTCTCCCCCTTTCAATTGCACTAACAGTTATCATTTGTTTCATTTTCTCCCCCTTTGCGATTAACAAAAAGAAAGGTAGAATCAGAGAAATGTAGAGACAAAAAGAGAAAAGATTGCAAGGAAACATAAACACAGTGAAGTGGATAATGTAAGAGTAAATTTCCATTATGTCACAAAAGGTACAAGTGAATCCTATCAAAACCATCCAGAATCACTCAATAATCCTCTTGAACAGGAGTCTTTCCCTGAGGATCAAGAGAGGGTGCAGGTTCAGATTGAGTAGATGGCTCGAGAACAGCTGAAAGAACAACTGGAGGGTCAGCCACAGACACTATACCGGATCTGAAATTTGTGCTCTTCTGTGGGATCATAGGTGTAAAGCGTTGAATAACCTGAACTGGAGTAAACTGAGGTGTACTCTCAGAGGTAGAGGCAGGAAGAGTAGGAGGTACAATCACAGGTCTCGCATCCACATGAAAGAAAGGTAACAAAAGGATCCTGAAATCCATAATAATACTACCTCCTCTCTCCATTGCTGACACAAAATCATCTCAATTTTCAATGAATTTATCCAAGGAAATAGTAAGCTCCCTGAGCTTACTAACCTTTTCTCTGAAAGCTTGAGTCACTGGAGGCAACTTCATATTCTCCATCAAAATCTTGAAATGGTTTTTCATTTGATGCTTGGTATAGAATTTCTCAAAGTAAGCATCCACTTTATTCTTAATTGCCTCTTGAGAAGCAGTAGAAGCCCGCAGGTGATCACGAACAAAACTACTAACATCCCGAGTAGTAGAAACAATCTGAGTATCTGAGGTACCACTAGCACTGGCCTTAGCCAACTCTTCCTGGATAACAGTTCTTATCTGGTCAATGTTCACAGTGGAGCTGGATGAGGGAAGGGGTTTAACAGAGAAAGCTATTGTATCCTTGAAAGATTGTGTCATATTACTAACCACCTTCTGAACAAGTTCATCTTGACTATTCAAATGTTCTTTGACCGATTTCCTAAAAGCATCAATTACTTCCAAAAACTTCTTGACTACTTCATTGATATATCAAATATCAGTATTCACTTGGGTTTGAGAACTGTTCATGGCAGTCAATGAAGCAATCGATTGTCTTAGAGCAACCATATCTCTTGTCCAACTCTCAATTTGAGTATGACATACTTTAACTTCATCCATTATCTCCTTCGCTAGACTAGAAACAGCACATCCCAGAGATAGCTCCAGGGATTGATCCACAATACTCATTTCATCAACCAGGATTTTCTTCAAATCTGTCACTGATTCTCTCAGTGCTTCTTTCATTTCAGCCTTTAAGGACTCAAGGTCCTCCTTGGTTGCCAAATTTTCCGCCATAGCAGGTAGGATAACTGATTCCCATTTGGGGCTGGTCTTCCACATCAGAATCTCCATAATTAATATCAAGAACCATATATCATGGATCTGATGTCCAACCTTCAATGTCATACATCACTGTTACTGAACCCAGATGCCCCCCCCCCTCACATAGAGCATTCTCCTATGGAATCTCCTCTAACTGTTCTGCTCGAGGTAACTCTACAACCTCTTCTGCAACTTCAGCAGATTCAATAACCATTTTCTCTGATAGTTCAACGGTGGGGTGAGTCTTATCCTTTCTGAGTCATCCATGACTTCCTCAGTAATGGCAGTAGGTTCCACTACTGCTTCGTGATCAGGAACTATCTGGATTGTACTATCTATTAGAGGGCTCAAACTGAGATCTTTTTCTCCATTTTCCTCATCATTTTCTTCAGCAACATCCTCCTTTTCTTCATGAGAAATCTGATCTGACTCGGTTGCCTCATCCTATTCAGAGGTGTCTTTGACAACATACTGATATGCTTCTTCTTCTTCTTCTGTGGTCTCAGGATCATTGTCCTTCAAAATAGTTTCTCTCCTTGGTAGTTCTTTTGGAGGGCTAGCTGCTTCATAAGAAATATTTTGGTGCACAGGACTAGGAGGTAAATCTGGGTCTCCTGCTTCCTCAACTGATGTCTCTTCCTCCTCAGCTTCAGCTTCATTATCACTGTAGGCCGGTTCTGGCTCATCTGGTCCAAAACCAGGATCCCTCACATCCTTTGGTCTAGAAGGATAGTCCACAGGAGTTTACTTTTCATAGATTTTACCGTCATCATTAACCCATGATTTCTTCCAAGGGTTCCAGCTAACATTCATATACTTACAAACAGTCCTGGTGAGGCAAATGTTATCCTTACCCACAGCAGTTTCATCTTGAGTTCCAACTACCTCCTTTTCCGTCAACATAATAGAAATCAACATAGAAAAGAAAAGTGCATTGGACTTATACTTCAGTCTAGTCATCTCCTAAATCTGGATCATTATCAATCTACACAAGTTCTCCTTTACTCCATGCTTTAATAGATACAACAAATAAATATCTTGAAATCTGAGGGTAGCAAAATCTCCTCTCCTTGGACCAATCACATGCTGAATGAACTTAAAAAGTAATTTATCCTCCCCTGCCATTTCTGCAGCAATGACCTTTCTAGAAGTTCCATTTCATGTCAATTCTAACATAGCATCCTCATAATTGAAAATTTCACTAGCAGTAGGTATGGATTTTGAATAAAATCCATAATCACCACTATTAGGAACTCTAAGGTTCTCAGCCCATTCATCTGATGAAAATGAAAACTTTTGACCATCCACAATGGAAATTATCCTATTCTCCTCTTCTGATGTCTCAAAACAGACAAACTCATAGAATTCTTTTACAAGTGCTGAATAATACAGTCCCTTATTGTCCGTGAAGCACTCGATCCATCCTTGCTCTTGTAAAATATTCAGAATCAAGGACTTACTTTCCAAGAGCCATTCCGCACATAACTTCTTCTCCACTACAATTTCTCACTTCGATAAATGCAGATTCACAGGATTCCTTCGAACAGCACCTCTACTGCTTCCACTAGAACCATCATTGGTTACTTTCTGCTTCTTAGCTTGCAGTGCATCACTCCCTTCATCCACTGAGGGTCGCTTCACATGGGCCATTTCAGATTCTGAGGCTTAGGGTTTGGAGAGCATGAGAGGTTTAGGTAGGAGGGATTTGAACATACGGGATTACGTTGATTGACTGAAGTCTAGAGTCGGGTTTAATATCATTTATGATTCACATAAAAAATAAATATCATATTAAAAAAAGATTTGGAGTCTCAGCCTTAATAAGAAAATTTAAAACAACATGAGAGATGTACCAGTGAGGTGTCCTTAAACGGTGAGGTCTATCATAATGGTGAGGTTTATCTAACGGTGAGGTTTATCTAACGGTGAGGTTTATCTAACGGTGAGTTTTATCCTAACGGTGAGGTTTATCTAACGGTTAGGTTTATCCAAATGGTGAGGTTTACCCTAACGGTGTGGTTTATCTCACTGTGAGGTTTATCCTAACGGTGAGGTTTATCAAACGGTGAGGTTTATCCTAACGGTGAGGATTATCTAATGGTGAGGTTTATCCTACCGGTGAGGTTTATCCTAATGGTTTAAGAGTAAGTTATCATTCCTAATTCATGTCTAATGAAACTTAATATTTCTGAACTTAAAGGTTTAGTGAATATATTAGCTAATTGGAGTTCAGTGCCTATAAAATAAAGAGTTATATCACCTCTTTTATAACGATCTCTTATAATGTGGTGTCTAACATCAATTTGTTTGGTTCTAGAGTGAGACACATGGTTCATAGAGATATTGACCGCACTAGTGTTATCACATTTAATTAAAACATGTTTAAAATCAAATCCATAGTCCAATAAAGTGTGTTTCATCCACAGAATCTCTGTACAGCAACTACCAACAGCTATATACTCTGCTTCAGCAGTGGATAATTCAACTGAGTTCTATTTCTTACTACACCATGATACTAGGGACTTTCCAAGTAAATGACATGTTCCAGATGTGATCTTTCTATCTAACTTGCATCCAGAAAAATCGGCATCTAAATAACTTATTAAATCAAATGATTATCCTTTTGGGTAAAACAGTCCCAAATTAGCAGTATAGTTAAGATATTTGAAAATCATTTTAACTGCACGAAAGTGTGACGCTTTAGGGTTAGCTTGAAATATACCACACAGACATACACTAAACATAATATCAGGTCAACTAGCAGTAAGATAAAGTAAACTCCCAATCATACCTCAATAATTAGTTTGATCCACTGGTTTTCCAGTTTCATCAATATCCAATTTACAGGTGGTACTCATAGGTGTATCACTTCCCTTAATACTATCCAAACCAAAGAGTTTTAATAAATCCTTAGTATATTTACTCTAATTCAAAATAATACCATCTTTAGTTTAAAAGATTTGAAATCCAAGAAAGTACTTAAGCTCTCCCATTAATCTCATTTCAAACTCATTTTTCATAACCTTTGAAAAATCAGTACATAAAGAATTTTTAGAAGATCCAAAAATAATATCATCAATATAGATTTGTACTATTAAAACATATTTTGAAATTATTTTTATAAAAAGAGTGGGATCAGCAATTCCTTTTGTAAATCCTTTTGCAATAAGAAAATTTTTAAGTATTTCATACTAAGCTCTTGGAGCTTGTTTTATACCATATAAAGCTTTAGAAAGTTTAAAAACATGATTTTGAAAGTGAGGATTTGAGAAACTAGGTGGTTGTTCTAAAAAAACATCTTCAACTATAAAACCATTTAGAAAAGAACTTTTCACATCCATTTGATATAACAGGAAATTCAGGTGTGATGCAAAGGGAAGTAAGATCCTAATTGCCTTTAATCTAGCTACAGGTGAAAAGGTTTCCTCATAGTCAATTCCTTTTTCTTGATTGTAACCTTGTGCAACTAGTCTAGCTTTGTTTCTAATTATTTTTCCAGATTCATCAACATTGTTTCTAAACACCCACTTTGTGCCTATGGTCAAAGTATCCTTAGGTCTTTCTACTAATTCCCAGAATTTATTTCGTTCAAATTGATTAAGTTCTTCTTGCATAGCCATTACCCAAAATTCATCATTGATAGCATCATTGATATTTTTAGGTTCTAACTGTGAAACAAAGGCTTGATGTTCAACCTAATTTCTTAGAGAAGCTCTAGTCTATATTCCTCTATCTAGATTACCTACAACAGCATCTAAAGGATGGTTCTTTAGAATCCTAGTTGGTCTCGAAAAGGTAGGGCTAGAGATTTCAGGTTCATCAACAGGTTGGGAATCAACAGAAGCAGGTTCTGGAAAATTTCCAGAACTGGATGTTTTAACTATAGGTCCACTTCCTTTATCATTAAGGTACAAAACATAGATATCATCTTCAATATTTTCAATAGAGGTCTTAGGTTCATGTGGGTCAGTTTCATCAAATTTGATGTAAACATATTCCTCCACACATTTGGTTCTCTTATTGAAAACTCTATAGGCTTTTCTAGAAATATAGTAACCTAGGAAAATTCATTCATCACTCTTGGATGCAAACTTGTCAAGATTTTATTTCGTATTAATAATAAAGACTTTGCAACCAAAATCTCTAAATTAGTTAACCTTAGGTTTCCTATGGTTCCACAACTCATAATGGGTCTTCTTAAGAACACGTTTGATCAAGACTCTATTGATAATATAACAAGATGTATTGATATTTTCAGCCCAAAAATAAATAGGTAGGTCATACTCATTGAGCATGGTTCTGGAAATTTCCTGGAGGGTTCTATTCCTCCTTTCTACTACACCATTTTGATGAGGTGTCCTAGGGGCAGAGAAATTGTGACTATAGCCATTGTGTGAGCAGTAGGATTCAAACTCATGATTCTCAAACTCACGGCAATGATCACTTCTCATGGTTTTAATCTTATGTCCACTAAGGTTCCCTACAAACTTGGAATATTTAACAAAGTAAGAACAAGCTTCACTTTCTTGAGCTAGAAAATATACCCAAGTATACCTAGAATAGTCATCTACTAGAATATAGACATAGTGCTTCCCATTTAAACTAGAAACTCTATAAGTTCCAAACAAATCCATGTGAACCAACTTGAGGGGTTGAGAAGTTTACACATCATTCATTGATTTAAAAGAAACTTTATGTTTCTTTCCCTTTTGACAGGGATTAAAAACTTTATCTGCTGGGAATTCAAGTTTTGGTAGGTCACTAACTAAGTTATTCCTAGTATTTTTTCTAAGCGAACGTACATTGCAATGTCCTAATCTTCTGTGCCAAATCCAAGACACTTTATGAAAAGAATTTAAACAAGTAATATTTTTCATAGCTAATGAATTTAAATCAACAGCATAGACATTTTCATTTCGCAAAGTAGAAAATACTAAATCATTTTTAGAAATAAAAACATTGCAAGAATTATTTTCAAATTTTACATTAAAACAATCATCACATAACTGAGAAATAATTAGTAAAATATACTTAAGTATATCAACAAATAGAACTTTAGAAATTAATACTGAGTCGGTGTTACCAATCTGGCCTAAGCCGATGATTTTCCCTTTAGAATTATCACCAAAGATGACAAAACCTCCATCAAATCTTACTAAGATTTTAAAGCATGAGAAGTATCCTGACATATGTCTTGAACATCCACTGTCCAAGTACCAAGTCTTTCTATAGGAGATCTTTAAGCAGGTTCCCTACAAAATAGATTTAGATAGGAAATGATTTTGGTACCCAGATTTTCTTGGGTCCAGATAGGTTATCCAATAAAACTATAGGTACCCAAATTTGTCGTATGGGTCTCATAAGATTTGCAGAATCAATAGATTTAGACAGATAAACCTTATTAGATCCATAACTATGAATATAATTAGTTGAAGCATATGAACTTCTAGAATAATAACTATCTGCATTCTGTCCAGATTTAGAAATAAATCTAGTTTTGGTAATTTTTCTTTGTCCAGGTTGGTATCCTATACTAGTAGTATATCTAGGTGAAATCTGCATACCTAGAATTTGAGTAAGAGTATCTTTTACATTTGTGAACTTTTCTAAATCCTTCCTAAGTTTCTCATTTCACAATTTCAGTTCAGTGTTTTCTTTAAGTAACTGAGCATTCTTTTCCATTTATATGTCAAGATCAGATATATGTTTAATAGTTAAAGCATACTGTTTCATTAAACCATTGTATTTGTCTTTCAGCTCATTACAGGTTTCTTCCAACATATCACATTATTCAAACAGTTCATATTTTGACATATTTTCAGAATCGGATTCATCTCCAGAATAATATGTATTTTAAGTAGGAGTTTCAGATGTTACCTCATAAGTGTTTGTCATAAAACACATGTTTGCCTTATTTTTGTTTTCAGTCTCAAAAGCTTCAGATTCACTGGAGCTATCCTCATAAGCAATACAAGTAGCCTTCATGGCTTTCTTATACTTATTGTCCTTATACTGATACTTCTTCTTGTATTTCAGCTTTGGACAGTCTGCTTTTATATGTCCTTTTCATTTTCATTCATAGCAGACAACTTCATCAGATTTGTCAGATTTCTTCCAGTCCTTTTTCTAGTGTCCCTTGTTGTCATACTTACCTTTGTAATTTGATTTTCTGAAAAATTTCATCTTCCTATAAAACTTCTTAAATCTTCTGGCTATCTAAGCCATTTCTGCATCACTGTCAGATACACTTTCACTTTCTTCACAGCTTGATCCATCACTTACATCTTGAAGTTTTTCCTTATCCTTATTCATTGATGTAGATGTCTTGAAGGCAACTGACTTCCTTTTTGGATCATCTTAATCTTTTTTGTTTACCTTATGTTCTTCTTCATACATCATCAACTTACCAATAAGTTCCTTGACTGGCAGTTTACCAATATCACAAGATCCTCTGATTGAAACAGAAGTGCCCCTCCATCTTTCAGGTAGGCATATCAATATTCTCATGATCCACTCCTTTGATGGAACATCCTTTCCCAGTGAGATCATTGTATTTAAAATTTCGTTAAACCTGAGATACATTTCAGAAATGGGTTCATCAGGCTTCATCTTAAAATTATCATGTTTAATATCATAGGTTTTCAATCTCATTTCCATAACATTAGTTGTTCCTTTATGAGAAACAACTAAAGTATCTCAAATTTCTTATGCAGTCTTACAAGCAGATATTCTATTCAATTCCTCATCTCCTAAGGCACAATACAGAGCATTCATAGCCTTGCAATTATTATTTTGAGCTATCTTAGTAGCTTCATTCCAAGTAGATCTAACTGTAGTGGCAATTTTATATTCTGATTCTATGGCAGTCCAAATGTCAAAACTCATGCTTTCTAAATGAATTTCCATCTTAATATTCCACTGAGAGTAGTTGTTTCCATTGAAAAATGGTGGTCTATTAGTAGAAACACCTTCAAGTCTGCTATCCATGATAACTAGGTTAAAACAAAAATGTTTAAAGAGATAAAAATTTAGAAATAACAGAAATTTTAAGAACATTAAAATATAACTAAAATCACAGTTGAAAAACTGAGTACTTCAGAAAATATTTTAAATTCCTTTGATACCAAATGTTGGTCGGAGTGGACACTCAAGAGGGGGGTGAATTGAGTTCTAATTATAATTTCTGTTTTAAAATCTTTCACTAAAATCCCCCAATTTAAAATACTAATTGAATTGTAGTGAACATGAACTAAAGAAAACTTTCAGTTAGGTTCTCAAGGGATTGATTAATTCCCAGTTAATCTAATAAGAAGATGAGATTATCTTTTGAAGCTTACCTAATGATTTTCATGTAATGAAAACACTTGCTAATTCAATTATCAGAGTAACTTTGAAAAACAGTTCACATTTTAAAGCACTTTGCAGCAGAATAAAAGGTTTTAGATAACACTAAATAAAGCACATAAGATATAACCAAGAGGTTCAGTCTTAAGCTGAGACTTATTCCTCTCAACAATTTATATAAATTTGATCCACACCCTGGATCAGGGTTCACAACAGTTTACAACTGTCCAGGTCAAAGACATCTACCATAGTTCTACGTGGGAAACAAAAACAACAGCAAATTCAACTGTCTAGTTCACATACAACCTCTACCACTATCCTCAGTGGAAGAAATAATATGTAAGGAGTTTGAATGAGGATTTATAGATCCTACAGTTAAGGTTCAGGAGACAGTGTGTGTAAATTAAAACTTATGATACACACTGCTCGTAATGTAAATAATAAGTCACAGGGCAAGATATAGAGTTTAGAATGGCTCTAGTGATTGCAGTGTAGCTCTGGACTCCTTCGAATTTGATCAGAAATGGTTCTGAGTCCTCTTCTGGTTTTTGTCTGGAAAATAGAGTTTCGTCACCTTGACATCCAGGTTCAGAGACAGTGAAAATGTAGTCGATGAAGTTCTTCAAAGTCCTCGTGAATGTACACACCTCTTCTTGAGTAAGTGTGAGTGTGTATGAGCTTCTCTGTCTTCTTGGTTGTGCATTTATATCTCTATGAGATCTTCTTGTATATTGTATTCTGTGTGTTGTCTCTTGTCTGTTGTCTCTTGTATGTTTTCTGTTCTGTCTCTTGTCTGTTGTCTCTCTTAAAGCAACAGGGACTTCTTATATTTATGGCACGAGCTCTGTCAAAAGAAATGATTTCTTTTTTGTAGGTACGAGGTACGGTTCCCTGACATCCAACAACCTTCATTAAATAAATGACATATCATTAAAATATACCTGATATGACCCTTTCTTAGATTAAATAAAGATAAAGAAATTAAGGCAACGTCGGATTCTCAGGAACGGTAGCTTTGGATATCGGTAGCCTTGTGTAACGGTAGGTCTTTGTATCGGTAACCTCTTGTGTAACGGTAGCCTTTCTATCGGTACACTTCGTGTCTGTCTGTAGACTTGATCGGTAGCGGTAGACTTAATGTACTGGTGACCTTTTGTGTAATGGTAGCATTTATGTACCGGTATCTTCCTTTGTGTGTCGGTAGACTTCCTTTGGTAACTTTTCTGTAACGGTAGGCTTTCATAACGGTGACTTGTTTGTATCGGTAGGCTTGCATAACGGTGACTTGTCTGTATTGGTATTCTTTCTTGTATCGGTGACCTTCACGTAACTATAGACTTGATGTATCAGTGACCTTCACGTATTGGTAGACTTGTTGTATCGGTGGACTTGATGTATCGGTAACCTTCACGTATCGGTAGACTTGTTGTATCGGTGGACTTGATGTATCGGTAACCTTCACGTATCGGTAATCTTTGTTCTGTAACGGCGACCACTTGTCTTTTTAAGCATTCTATTGGCAGAATGGGTTATGATAGAATATATATCCATCCAGTAAATGAATTTTCTGAAGATAATATAAACATTGTAATATATGAATATGTGCATGGTATACAGAAATAATGAAATAAGTAGTTAAAAATTAATCAATATAGGGATTATCAAATTATAATTGAGCATAATTGGGATTATCAAAATACGATTGAGCATAATTGGGATTATCAAAATATGAGTTCAACTAATTCTCCCAGAGGGTTCAACAGAATGGGAACACATTTCTTCTTATTCCAAATTTACAAATAATCCAATAAAATTGTTTCATATAATTTTACATATATCATATTATCCAAGTAATGAATGTATCACATATCATATCAAGTTCAATAATTAAAAAACAGAGAAGATGTAACATCACACCAGGGATCATAGCAAGACATGATGGCTAGAACACTCATACCAAAACATAGACAATCACACAAACCATATCCCTAGTAATATGCATCAAATATAGAGATCATAGGAACAATAATGAAAATTAAACTCCCAACAGGTCAAACTAGTCCCATGAACAACATTCTTATGGAGTAAAGGATCATCCCATGAGTGATCCCCCACCTAACAGAATCAACAAATGAGGCATATTACTTTAAATTATAGCTAACTACCTAAGGATTTCAGTTAGATAAATATTCTCGAACTATTTAATCAAAACTATGATTAGAAAACCATTTCCAAAAACAATTTCACTATTCATTGAAAAGACATTTTTTTAAAAACACAAGCGGAAATCCATATTTTCTCAAAAACCCATTTTTAAAAATAGAATTTTATCATTAAATAAATTTTTTTAAAATATTTAAAAATTCTAATCAGTATAGTTCATCCAATATAGTCTATAGATTGAACCACCTACTATGAAATCTGTTCACACATGCCCTCAATAGGATACCCAATTATGGAAGGATATATAAGCATCAATGGATACCCTATAATGAATACTTTCATCTCAGAATCAATTCAATATGTAAATTATTGATGAAAATATATGGAACATACCTCAAGAAACAGACATGTAACACCACAACAAATAAAAAGGGGAGCCTCTAAAGGAAGATTACAAAATAGATCCAGAATATATCAATAAATTCAAAACTATAAAAACAGCATATCTGAAAAAGTATCGCAATTTTGATATTGTGACCAATGAAAATGAAGAATCAGAATTATCACTTACCAGAAAAATTAAGTGTGACAAATATGCCATCACTATGAACTAGTGTTTCATATCCTTAAAGGGAAAGGAATTATTTGTTTAATAATGCCTTGTTCCTCCTAAAATAATCCACCTTCATCGTCAATCCTCAAATAACTACCTTAATTTCAGGGCATACCCATAGCATTGATAACATTCACCATTGAATGGTCATGAAATGACCAAATACATGGTAATTTTTAAACAATATGCCAAAGAAAATACACATTATGATCATGTGAAGAATTGTGGATTAAAACCATGAGCGTCAATATTTTTTGAAGAAGCCACATTCATTTTTCATTCGACCTATATCTATTGTTCTAGAATTGATGACTGAATAGGGATAAATTAAAAATGAAAAACAAAAAAAATCCACCAATTTAAATCTATCATTGATGGGTTAATCAGTTCTTATTCATGGAATTTATCTACGTTAGAATGGGATTAAGGAACAGGGTTAGAATATAATATCAACATCAGACCATGATTTGGATCTATTTCTAATGAATAATGATCATACATCATTTTTTTCCACGATCAAAATGATTTTTTTCCACATCATTCCTCGATCCAAGTATGATCCAGTTTCATCTATAAATAATGATATCCAATGTTCCTCAAGGTATACATGGTTTTTAATACTACCCTGATTCATCTCTATAGCCATGTAATTATATGATATATCAGTCCCTGTGTCGAAACAAATAATATTAATTTACTCATTTATTTAATTTTTTATTTTTCACCCATGAAAACTTTTTCACAAATTCTAGACACCAAAAAAGGTTATGTCCCACCTAGAGTAAAAATTGCATTTGGAACAAAATATTTTCCTCAGAAGCATATCACTACACACCAAAACCAATTAAAGTATTATAAAATGAGATAATTTCAGTTAAAAAAAGAAAAAAAATAAGGAAAATATCTTATTATGATAACAAAACTCATAACAAAAGACATACATTTCAATATCCCATAGTTACTTGAGTATTTCAATTGAAATAGAGGGGCATGATGTCACTGAAAACCAAATATCACATCCTTAAGAAATTATCCCAAAGATACCATCTTTTCAAACACGATCACAACCTACCTTTCATACAAAATAGTGAAAACCCCAACCCATGTACCCTCTTAAACTAGAACACAACAAAAACCACCACATATCTGATGGGGGTTCTTGATCCCCATGCGTTGCCAACTAGTATCCAAGAATCAATAGATTCTTGGGGGAATAATTTTCCCCAACAAAATCTGAATCATGAAACAGATATATACACAATGAGAAGATAAATTTGAAGAGTAGGGAAGAAATATATTTCATATCAAAAAATAAAGGGATAAAATGATACAACTCAAAACTTGCTAAAATGTCACCAAGATACAATTCCAATAAAATTTATGTCTTAAATTAAAAACAATATTGTAGGTGATACAAATGGAAACCTCAAACAATATCCCCATAAGGTACCAAGCCACAATTTAGAAAAACCTCACTACCCCACTATGGCACCTTGTATTTCCCATCATCAAAATACATAACACAGTCTACATACCACTAAAGTGTTTTATAAGGCTTGAGCTAAACATACTCTATCAGATCCCACCAAGGTGTTCCATATCAAGTCTCTTTACACTAGTCCAAAATATCATCATCTATAAAGAAAACCTAGCATGAGAATTAGTTATGAAAATTTTATCAAAATCATGGTAAAACATTTCCCCTTCTTTCACATTTCTGAATAATCCAAGTAAAACAATTTCAAAGAATTTCACATACATCAAAGTATCAAAGTGCACCTATGACACGACCTATCCCTCCCATATTCCAAATCTAGGGTTTACTCTGGTAGTTATTATAAGGGGGAGTCCATTGTATCACCTCGGCTTTGTCTCCCCTCCACTATTCTACCTTCCATCATCTCTTCCCCTTGGTCAAATTGTTTCTCTATGCATCCTTATGATTTTTCAATTCCATTAATTGGTGAAGGCACTCCTTACCACGGTCTACATTTCTCTTCCTTCACTTTACCCTATCCTCTTCCCCTGCCTTCCTGATGTTGTCATCGGTGGTGTCACGACCCGTCCTCGGGGCCCGTGCCGTGACTACCCCAAGCCCGCCTTCCATAGGCCAGGGGCTGGCGACTAGCACCAAGGCGTAAATTCCCGGTAAACAGGGAAGGCAATGCCTTTATAAGTAACAACCACACAGAGTCAGCAAGCGGAAAGTAAAGTGCAGAAAAGAAAAGGGGGCCGGAAATACAAGCCCAACTGTAAAGTAAAGTACAACTCGAAAGGGAAAACAGCAACTGAAAGGTAAAACCGCTGCACCGAGCTGCCCACTAGAAATCCCACCTGAAGGGTGGGTACAGATAGCTCCTCTGCTCCACGGGTCCCGCCGTCCGCTCCGTGCACGTCCCGCCCAGTGGTCCACCTCCGGGTACCGTCCCGCTCTGCAAGCCTCAGCTAAGGTCAACGCTGTCCGTCGTCTGCAACCAACACAACGTAGTGCGGGCAAAGCCCGTGCAGGGGTGAGTATAAGCTACTCAGTAGGGACCCCGAGACCCCTGAAGGTCTCTCAAATCCACAAAGGATAAACCACGAAGAAAAGTAACAATCACGAAGTAACAACTGACACTGCTTAGGTATATGCCCATACATATACCTAAGTCATCAGTTTCCGTTCGGCTCCAACACCGAGCCCAAGAACAACCCAATCCACAAAGAAGAGTAAACAAGTTTATGAAATCAACGGATAACCATTACCCAGGTATATGCCCATACATATACCTAAGTTATCAAGTGACCCATCTCAATCATGAGGAAACACAAGATCATTGACTCAGCTCAAACCAGGATTTTCATTATCGAAACCGTAGCTGCTGAAGAGCCCCGTCTCTGAAGTGTGCAGTAGTCCTGTCACGACTCCGAGGTACTGCTCACTAACCTATGACTGCTGAGGTACTCCTCCTGTCGAGTACTTCGGGTTTGCGGCCAACTACCGGGCGCTCCGTCCGCTGAGGGTCTGTCGCCAAATACCGGGCGCTCACCCAAATAGCCTACTGAGGTACTCCTCCTGTCGAGTACCGCGGGTTTGCTGCCATCTAACAGGCGCTCCGTCCGCCGTGGGTCTGCTGCCAACTACTGGGCGCTCCGTCCACTGGGCTAGTCGACTCACTCCAAGTCGAGTCGGTCAAGCAGTCGTCAGGTCTCAGTCATCTACACGGTCTCCGTACTCCGCACGCACGCCTCCACCGTCGCGGGTCTGTCGCTACAACCAAGCGCACACACTCCGTAGAGTATTGCGGGTCCGCCGCTACAACCAAGCGCTCCACCGCCAAGGGTCTGCTGCTGCATCCAAGCGCACCACCACTGTCAAGTACCACGGGTCCGCCGCTACACCCAAGTGCTCCATCGCCCAAGGGTCTGCTACTGCATCCAAGCGCACCACCACTGTCAAGTACCACGGGTCCGCCGCTACACCCAAGCGCTCCATCGCCCAAGGGTAAACAGAAGATTCATCTCACACAGGTTCGGTAGCACTGCTCGCGTAGGATCGCCGAGTGCTGTAGTCGTCGTCGTCGAAGTCACAGTAACAGTCGTAGCAGCAGAACAGTCGCAGCCAGCACTAGGGTTCCCGCACAAAGCAAGCTCGTTCGGAGGGTCCGCTCCACGAGCCGAGAGGCTGATACATCAACTATCACGAAGACCGAAGTTGATGTATCCAAAAGTTCCGTATCGTCAAAAGGAACTCAACGCAACAGACGGCGCGTCGATCGGACGCCCGGTCTGAGAGTTATTGGCATTTTCGTCTCCGGGGCCCGGTTGGTTTTTAAGGCAAAACCAACCCGACCGTACTCCACCTGCGTCCAAACCTCGGGCGAAGTATGCCAAAAGATCCGTCTCACTAAGAGGAACACTACGCGACTGACGGCACGTCAATCGGACGTCCGTAGCTCAAGATATGAGTGTTTCCGCTCCGAAGGCCCGGTTGGTTTCGTGAACGAACCAACCTGGCCGAACTCAAAGTAAACCGAAACCTTGAGTGCGATATACCGAAACGACCGTCTCGATCCAAGGATCGCGTTGCCGCAGACGGTTCGTCATTCGGAGGTCCGAGGCTCAAGTTATGAGCCAAAAACCAAAACTGGTTCGAAACGGGGGGGTCCGGGTCCGGGCTGACCCGGCCCGACCCCCCCCCCCCCCCTGGGCGGCGCGGTGGCCGACGGCGGCGGCCGGCGGCGGCGGGCGGCGGCGCGGCGGGCCGCGGCGGCTGGCGCGGGCGCCGCACGAGGGTGGCACGCGGGGTGACTAACCCCCGCGTTTTGAGGGCGGCGCGGCCTTTGTGCCGCGCCAGTTTCATTTTAAACCGCCCCCCCCCCCCCCCACGTGGGGGGGGGGCCTGCTGGCGCTGAACCAAGGGGGCCGGATGCCCCCTTCCCTCAAGAACCGCCCCCCTCATTAAGAGGGGGGGGGGGGTTTATTGAACCGGTCGGGGGATTTAATTCCCCCGGTTTTATGTCATCCGGCCGGCCAGCTGGCCGGCCGGTTTTTACCAACGGGACCGGAAATTCCGGTCCCGCCTTCAGCTTCCGACGCCGGCGGCCCGGCCGCCGGTCTCCTCTTCCGCCGCGGCCCGGAACCGGCCGCGGTCTTCTCGTCCCGCCGCGGCCCGAAACCGGCCGCGGTCTCCTCGTCCCGCCGCGGCCCGGAACCGGCCGCGGCATTCATCATCCGGCGTGGTGCGACGGCACCGCGCCCCTTCGCCGTACTTTGTTTCTTTTCAACGCGACGCGACGGCGTCGCGTTCTTGAAGTTTTTACCTCGGCGTGGCGCGACGGCGCCGCGTGAAAATAAACGTACGGTAATCGGCGTGGTGCGACGGCACCACGCCACTTTGCTTCCACCGCAAGAATTAAACAAGAACGATGGAGGGGGTTCGGCCGTGTTCGTGCGGTCCGACCCCCCTCGCGTTAACTATAACACTTAAATAAAATATTTAAATGCCTCACGTAGACATGCGATCCACGAGCAAGAAAAGGAATAAGGAAATCAAAATGAAATCAACAACCCCTACCTCGTGGCTGTCGTTGCCGAACGGGGGATCGTCGCGGGATTGCTCGTCGCGGATGAAGGGGTTCGTCGCGTCGTCGCGGTATCCGGCGTCACGTCGCCAATCTCCGGATCAAGATCAAACGGATTTAATTAATTTAAATCCGTTGATATCAAATTAAAGAAAAATGGGAGAATTTAGAAGTTTCGATTCTCACCTTTAACCGCCGATCGCAGGTCCGCCGCGGAAGAAGAGGCACCGAAGAAGAAGAAGAAGAAGAAGGTCGCGGAAAAGTTGTTGACGTCGCGGATCGTGCGTCGTCGAATTCCGGTTCCGGCGTTCTTCGCGTTCTTCGCGTTCTTCGCGTTCTTCGCGTTCTTCGCGTTCTTCGCGTTCTTCGCGGGGAGATGAAGAAACAAGATCCTCTCAAATCCTTTCAAAGGATTTTTTTAGGTTGGTCTTATTTTATAAACATGCCAACATACGAAACCGGTTAAGAAACGATCCATCAATTCGAAAGAAACGACCCATTTAATTCACGAAGAAACAGTCCATTTAATTCACGAAATAAACCGCCCAATTAAATGGTCTGTTAAGAATTAAAGAAAACGTGTCGGTTGACTTTTCAGTTACTTTGACGGGTTTTCGCGGGTGCGTTACTTAGCGAAAGAAACGGCGGGGCTCGTGCGGGCCCCACCGCACAAATATCCTACCAAGGGGTAGGATATTTCTGGATAGCATCCTATCCAGTTCAACTCAGTTCAAGCCGTCTTTAAGTGACTTCAAGTGGCTTCCAAGCAGCTTAAGTGAAATAAAATAAAGTTGTCGCACAAACATTATTTTATTTCTGACTTAAAGCCGCAAAATTTAAAAACCACGTCTGAGAAAACGCAACTCCGGAAGAGGCGTTTCTAAGAAAATACCGGCGCTGCGATTTCATCGGTGCCCTCAGAATTTGATTCCGGGCACCGGTTCAGAAGATAGAAAAACCCGCTCGTCCGTTCACTGAACGTACCCGAGCCAACTTCGGAAATTGATTCCGGGCACACCGGGCCTCGGAATCAGGTGCCGTCTGAAGCTGCGCTCTTGTAAAATTCCAAAGAAAATTAAGAAAAAATTTCCTTGAAATTTGCGGGTCTTTAAATTACTCCCACCTCAGGGCTTTACGTCCCCGTAAAGATACATCAAAAACTAGGGGAACAAATGAGGGTACTGAGCACGCATCTGAGCCTCCCGCTCCCATGTGCTCTCCTGGAGATTCCCGTGCTGCCATCTGATGCGCACAAGAGGAATCAATCGCCCACGCAGGACCCGCTCCTGTCGATCCTCTATCTCTACCGGGACCTCCGTAAAAGTCGCCCCATCGTCAATGATGTGCGTCGGGTTGTGCACGTATCTCCTCAGCTGGGATACGTGGAAGACGTCGTGCACCCGGTGCAACTGAGGTGGTAGAGCCAGGCGATAAGCCACCTCGCCAATCCTGCTGAGAATCTGGAAGGGTCCGATGAAGCGCGGAGATAACTTGCCGCCTCGGCCAAATCTCCGAATACCACGTCGAGGTGAGACCCGCAAGAAGACGTGGTCGCCATCCTCGAACTCCAGTGGCCTCCGCCTCCTGTCAGCTTATGACTTCTGCCGGCTCTGAGCTGTCCTCATCTGCTCCTAGATGACCTGGACCTTCTCTGCCGTGGCCTGGACCATCTCCGGTCCCACCAGAGCTGCAAGATTTCTTCTTTTCTGAAAAGAGAAATCTGGTCTCATCCCCTGGATGAACCACATTCTTTGCCTAAAACAGTCAATCCTAACATGGATGATACTAATCCATACCAAGGATGACGTCGTAAGGCCTCGACGCTACTACTAAGAGATTCAACCGTTACTCTCGCCTCCAAGGGTTGAGTCACACTGTCGGCATCAGTGTGTGGTAACTGGGTCTCCTCCAGTAGATGTCTCACAAGTGAGGGTCAGGTCAACAGTCAAAACTGGAACCTCTTAGTAACATCACGAAAGAGAACAGGAACGAAAAATCACAAAGGTACGCGTCTTTTATTATTGCAGCTCATAATACAAGACGCTACACAAATGCAACAGGGAACCAGAAGTACAAAGGATGTATCCACTAGTTCAGCTCCTGTCCATCGGCTCCCAGAGCTCCATGATCGAAGGCCTCGGCCTCCTGAAGTTGAGCTCTCGCATGTTCACCTACTCCCTGTGGTCGGGGTGGACCTCCTGGTGGTGGTGGTGGAAGAGCCTCAAAGCGTCGCCCACCACCGGCTGCTCGTCCAGCTCCTCTGCCTCGTCCGCCTCCTCCCTGCGGACCGCCACGGTCGAACCTCTGCCTCTGCCTGGGAGGTTCTTCAATTAACTGCTGATCATCAGCATGGCGGGTCGGACAGTCACGAGCCATGTGACCAATCCCGCCACAGGAGTAACACTGCCCACTCTCGGCACGCCTGGCTCTGACTCCGCCCCGGCTTCCCCATACAACTGAGCCTGAGTCGTGCAGTCGGCCACCGGTAGGTCTGGTCTGCCTGGAACCATGAGTCATCCGTCGGCTACCTGCTGCAGATGACTCTGTCACGTGCCGCCCTGCGGTAGGTCTCGCCGCTGAAGAAGGCTCTGCCAGGAAGCTCTCGATCAGGAGGGCTCGCTCCAGCACTCCCGCCTGGGTCGGAATGCTGAGGGAGATCAGCGACGCCCGAATCTCCTGTCGCAAGCCCTGCTCGAAGGTCCGAGCCCGGAAGAAGGGGTCCCGTACCATGTCGGTCGAGTAGCGAGATAGGTCCGTGAACCTCGCCGCGTACTGAGCGACCGTCATGCTGCCCTGGCGCAGCTGGAGAAGCTCCTGGATGCGCACCGCTCGGAGGGTGGCCGGGACGAACTCAGAGCGGAAGAGGCTCTCGAAGTCCGCCCAGAGCAGGGATGCCTCATCGTGAACCTGGAGCATCAGGCTCCACCATCGTCCTGCCGCCGCCTGCAGGAGGCTCGCTGCGAGAATCACCATGAGATCCGCTGGTGTCCTCACTAGCCTAAAGATCCGTACCACCGCCTCTAGCCAGTCCTCGGCGGCCTGGGGGTTCGCCTCACCGCGAAACCTGGGCGGTCGCTGGCTCTGAAACTCATGCAGTGCCCTGAGGCGACGTGCATCGTCAGCGTCTGGTACTGGAAGCATCGGTGGCTCGGCGGGTAAGGCCACCGCCGGTGCCACTGCTGGCAAAGGGCCCTGCACCGAGGCCTCATCGCTCGGTGGGCTGCCGTCGCGCCCTACACTCGGAACCCTAGCTGGCTGCCGTCGTGGGGCCATCCTGAAAGGAGACAGGTGCGCCACGGTCAAACAGTATACCTGGTGAGCTGACACAAAGAAATCACAAAGAAAACTTTGAAACACACACGCAATCAATGTTTTCGTGCACTAAGTCGGAAATCAGAAGTCAGGGTCCTGGTGTACGGATACGTCGGTCGCCGCACCAACACTGGACTCCCTGGACTGATATCCACACTCAATACGCTAAACATTATTGCTTCACATAGAAAAGATCAGAGTTCGCGGTAGAACCGAACTCCTTTGATACCAATTTGTCACAACCCGTCCTCGGGGCCCGTGTCGTGACTACCCCAAGCCCGCCTTCCATAGGCCAGGGGCTGGCGACTAGCACCAAGGCGTAAATTCCCGGTAAACAGGGAAGGCATTGCCTTTATAAGTAACAACCACACAGAGTCAGCAAGCGGAAAGTAAAGTGCAGAAAAGAAAAGGGGGCCGGAAATACAAGCCCAACTGTAAAGTAAAGTACAACTCGAAAGGGAAAACAGCAACTGAAAGGTAAAACCGCTGCACCGAGCTGCCCACTAGAAATCCCACCTGAAGGGTGGGTACAGATAGCTCCTCTACTCCACGGGTCCCGCCGTCCGCTCCGTGCACGTCCCGCCCAGTGGTCCACCTCCGGGTACCGTCCCGCTCTGCAAGCCTCAGCTAAGGTCAACGCTGTCCGTCGTCTGCAACCAACACAACGTAGTGCGGGCAAAGCCCGTGCAGGGGTGAGTATAAGCTACTCAGTAGGGACCCCGAGACCCCTGAAGGTCTCTCAAATCCACAAAGGATAAACCACGAAGAAAAGTAACAATCACGAAGTAACAACTGACACTGCTTAGGTATATGCCCATACATATACCTAAGTCATCAGTTTCCGTTCGGCTCCAACACCGAGCCCAAGAACAACCCAATCCAAAAAGAAGAGTAAAAAAGTTTATGAAATCAACGGATAACCATTACCCAGGTATATGCCCATACATATACCTAAGTTATCAAGTGACCCATCTCAATCATGAGGAAACACAAGATCATTGAATCAGCTCAAACCAGGATTTTCATTATCGAAACCGTAGCTGCTGAAGAGCCCCGTCTCTGAAGTGTGCAGTAGTCCTGTCACGACTCCGAGGTACTGCTCACTAACCTATGACTGCTGAGGTACTCCTCCTGTCGAGTACTGCGGGTTTGCGGCCAACTACCGGGCGCTCCGTCCGCTGAGGGTCTGTCGCCAAATACCGGGCGCTCACCCAAATAGCCTACTGAGGTACTCCTCCTGTCGAGTACCGCGGGTTTGCTGCCATCTATCAGGCGCTCCGTCCGCCGTGGGTCTGCTGCCAACTACTGGGCGCTCCGTCCACTGGGCTAGTCGACTCACTCCAAGTCGAGTCGGTCAAGCAGTCGTCAGGTCTCAGTCATCTACACGGTCTCCGTACTCCGCACGCACGCCTCCACCGTCGCGGGTCTGTCGCTACAACCAAGCGCACACACTCCGTAGAGTATTGCGGGTCCGCCGCTACAACCAAGCGCTCCACCGCCAAGGGTCTGCTGCTGCATCCAAGCGCACCACCACTGTCAAGTACCACGGGTCCGCCGCTACACCCAAGCGCTCCATCGCCCAAGGGTCTGCTCCTGCATCCAAGCGCACCACCACTGTCAAGTACCACGGGTCCGCCGCTACACCCAAGCGCTCCATCGCCCAAGGGTAAACAGAAGATTCAGCTCACACAGGTTCGGTAGCACTGCTCGCGTAGGATCGCCGAGTGCTGTAGTCGTCGTCGTCGAAGTCACAGTAGCAGTCGTAGCAGCAGAACAGTCGCAGCCAGCACTAGGGTTCCCGCACAAAGCAAGCTCGTTCGGAGGGTCCGCTCCACGAGCCGAGAGGCTGATACATCAACTATCACGAAGACCGAAGTTGATGTATCCAAAAGTTCCGTATCGTCAAAAGGAACTCAACGCAACAGACGGCGCGTCGATCGGACGCCCGGTCTGAGAGTTATTGGCATTTTCGTCTCCGGGGCCCGGTTGGTTTTTAAGGCAAAACCAACCCGACCGTACTCCACCTGCGTCCAAACCTCGGGCGGAGTATGCCAAAAGATCCGTCTCACTAAGAGGAACACTACGCGACTGACGGCACGTCAATCGGACGTCCGTAGCTCAAGATATGAGCGTTTCCGCTCCGAAGGCCCGGTTGGTTTCGTGAACGAACCAACCTGGCCGAACTCAAAGTAAACCGAAACCTTGAGTGCGATATACCGAAACGACCGTCTCGATCCAAGGATCGCGTTGCCGTAGACGGTTCGTCATTCGTAGGTCCGAGGCTCAAGTTATGAGCCAAAAACCAAAACTGGTTCGAAACGGGGGGGGGTCCGAGTCCGGGCTGACCCGGCCCGACCCCCCCCCCCCTGGGCGGCGCAGTGGCCGGCGGCGGCGGGCGGCGGCGCGGCGGGCCGCGGCGGCTGGCGCGGGCGCCGCACGAGGGTGGCACGCGGGGTGACTAACCCCCGCGTTTTGAGGGCGGCGCGACCTTTGTGCCGCGCCGGTTTCATTTTAAACCGCCCCCCCACGTGGGGGGGGGGGGGCCTGCTGGCGCTGAACCAAGGGGGCCGGATGCCCCCTTCCCTCAAGAACCGCCCCCCTCATTAAGAGGGGGGTTTTATTGAACCGGCCGGGGGATTTAATTCCCCCGGTTTTATGTCATCCGGCCGGCCAGCTGGCCGGCCGGTTTTTACCAACGGGACCGGAAATTCCGGTCCCGCCTTCAGCTTCCGACGCCGGCGGCCCGGCCGCCGGTCTCCTCTTCCGCCGCGCCCCGGAACCGGCCGCGGTCTTCTCGTCCCGCCGCGGCCCGGAACCGGCCGCGGTCTCCTCGTCCCGCCGCGGCCCGGAACCGGCCGCGACATTCGTCATCCGGCGTGGTGCGACGGCACCGCGCCCCTTCGCCGTACTTTGTTTCTTTTCAACGCGACGCGACGGCGTCGCGTTCTTGAAGTTTTTACCTCGGCGTGGCGCAACGGCGCCGCGTGAAAATAAACGTACGGTAATCCGCGTGGTGCGACGGCACCACGCCACTTTGCTTCCACCGCAAGAATTAAACAAGAACGATGGAGGGGGTTCGGCTGTGTTCGTGCGGTCCGGCCCCCCTCGCGTTAACTATAACACTTAAATAAAATATTTAAATGCCTCACGTAGACATGCGATCCACGAGCAAGAAAAGGAATAAGGAAATCAAAATGAAATCAACAACCCCTACCTCGCGGCTGTCGTTGCCGAACGGGGGATCGTCGCGGGATTGCTCGTCGCGGATGAAGGGGTTCGTCGCGTCGTCGCGGTATCCGGCGTCACGTCGCCAATCTCCGGATCAAGATCAAACGGATTTAATTAATTTAAATCCGTTGATATCAAATTAAAAAAAAAATGGGAAAATTTAGAAGTTTCGATTCTCACCTTTAACCGCCGATCGCAGGTCGGCCGCGGAAGAAGAGGCACCGAAGAAGAAGAAGAAGAAGAAGGTCGCGGAAAAGTTGTTGACGTCGCGGATCGTGCGTCGTCGAATTCCGGTTCCGGCGTTCTTCGCGTTCTTCGCGTTCTTCGCGTTATTCGCGTTCTTCGCGTTCTTCGCGTTCTTCGCGGGGAGATGAAGAAACAAGATCCTCTCAAATCCTTTCAAAGGATTTTTTTAGGTTGGTCTTATTTTATAAACATGCCAACATACGAAACCGGTTAAGAAACGATCCATCAATTCGAAAGAAACGACCCATTTAATTCACGAAGAAACAGTCCATTTAATTCACGAAATAAACCGCCCAATTAAATGGTCTGTTAAGAATTAAAGAAAACGCGTCGGTTGACTTTTCAGTTACTTTGACGGGTTTTCGCGGGTGCGTTACTTAGCGAAAGAAACGGCGGGGCTCGTGCGGGCCCCACCGCACAAATATCCTACCAAGGGGTAGAATATTTCTGGATAGCATCCTATCCAGTTCAACTCAATTCAAGCCGTCTTTAAGTGACTTCAAGTGGCTTCCAAGCAGCTTAAGTGAAATAAAATAAAGTTGTCGCACAAACTTTATTTTATTTCTGACTTAAAACCGCAAAATTTGAAAACCACGTCTGAGCAAACGCAACTCCGGAAGAGGCGTTTCTAAGCAAATATCGGCGCTGCGATTTCATCGGTGCCCTCAGAATTTGATTCCGGGCACCGGTTCAAAAGATAGAAAAACCCGCTCGTCCGTTCACTGAACGTACCCGAGCCAACTTCGGAAATTGATTCCGGGCACACCGGGCCTCGGAATCAGGTGTCGTCTGAAGCTGCGCTCTTGTAAAATTCCAAAGAAAATTAAGAAAAAATTTCCTTGAAATTTGCGGGTCTTTACAGGTGGGTCTTCATTCGCTTCTTACCCCCCTATTACATCCTCTTCCCACACACCAGACCTCCATGTTGGGTCTCTGTGTGGTTCCTTCAGGCGTCTTGGGATGGTTCTGGTGGGCGGGTTTGAAGATTTTTTCCTCTTCTTCCCTTATTGTTCAACCCATCGCGATACACCCCATCTTGTTCGGCCTGATGAGTGTTTTGGGATGTCATGAAATGGTGTTAGAGGGGGGATGACAGTGGTATCAGTGCATTTAATTCACCAGAGTTGGTTTCATTATATGTGGTTTGGTTTCCTTATTCTTCGCTTATAGTGATATTTCATTTTACATTGTCATCCCTCTTTCATTAGGGTTGTTCATCGTTTTTTGATTTTTATCAGATGTATTTTTCTGTGTTTCTTTTATCATTTTTTCTATGATATTATGTTCGGTTGTGCTTCATGATGGCGAAAATGTCGGCGTTTCATTGATGATGGTACTGAAAACTTCAATGCACGCGGATGCAGTGGCCATTTTCGACGGCTCTTGCTGTTTGAGATTTGTTTAAGGTGTTGGAACGATGTGGAGATTGTATGAGTTTTGTGGTAGTGTTCCAATGCTATGGAGGGACATTCTCTAGTGGGTGCTCATCTACAGTGGAGATTTCAAGGATATGGTCGACTGTCAGACGTAGCTGGTTGAGGTGATGACACTCATGTTTTCATTCCCCAAGAAGATGTTTTGGTGCTTGGTTTGATGTGTGATTTTGGGATTTTCAATTTCGGATGTTGTGGTTTGCATGGGCTGCTATAGGCGATTAGGAGGTATGATGGTTTCAGTTTAAAATTTCTATTTTGAAGATAGTATTTTTTTTCTCAATGGCCGATGTCTTTGTATTTGAATGACCCTGGTGAGTTGAAGATGGTTGTGATGGGTTGATGAAAGATTACTCTCATAGATCCTGTTTTTTTTAATCTACGCGCTGGGGCTTATCTATATTGTTGTTTTTGTTCGTGAACTTTGGATTTTTGGTCTATTTGAATACTAAAATAGTATGGTTTCAACTAACCAAAAAGTGATTTTATGAAAACAATTTTTAAAAAGATATTTGGTGTTCAAAGTAGTAAAGAAACACATGTATCACATATCATATAAAATAAAATCATTCCAATACAAAGCACGTGTAACATCAATCCAAGGATCACAACATGACAAGATAGCTTGGACACTCATACCCAAACATATAAAATCAATAATATCATGTCTTTAGTTATATGCATCATATTTTGAGAGAAAAGTAACACCACCAAAATTGAAACTCTCAATAGTTCAAAAAATTCCCCGGAACAATGATCCTTTGGAGTAAAGTAACACCCCATGGCTACCCCCCCCCCCCTTTCACCAACAGAATCAATTAACAAGGCCTATTACTATAATTTATACCTAAGTACATGAGGTTCACCATGGGTTAAATTTTCTGAATAATTTAATCTAAACAATGATTTGAAAACAATTTCCTAAAAACATTTATCTATTATATGAAAATACAATTTCATTTAAAAAAAGGGTAAACCATTTTTATCAAAAACCCATTTCCAAAAACAAAATTAAATAATTCCAAATCTTTTGCAAAAAAAAATTAAAAACAAATCAATATAGTTCTTCAATATAGTATAGAGATAGAACCACCTACATAAAAATTTGTTCACACATGACTACAATGGGATCCCCAACAAGGAGGAATTAAATTACAATAATAGATACCCTATAATTAATCCTCACATCTCAGAATCAATTCAGTAAGTAAAGAAATCATTGAAGAGGATATATAGCACATACCTCAAGAAAATCGCATGTTGCACCACAACCAACACAAAGGTAAGCCTTTGAATGAGGATCACATAATGGATATCGATTGTATGTATAGATTCAACACCAAAGGACCAACATATCTGAAAATGTTTCACAATGGTGCTTATGTGACCAATGATGCTGGAGAATCCAAATGATCACGTACCTAGACAGATATAATGCAACCAAAATGAATAATAACCATTAAAATAAGTAATTAATAGGTAGAAGAGATACCTAAAATTTCCCAAGGGAGCTCTTAAGTCCTGAGAGATATGGATTTGGATGAGTAAAAATGAAATCATACATGTAGTTCCGAAAAACCTTCATGATTAAAAAATTACACGATGTGATTCTTGAGAAAAAAATATTAATCCGCAAATTCTTTATACACTAAAATGGGAACCACAACTGTTAAAAAACACTGATTGAATTTTCATGAAATGAACCAGTCTCATGAAATTTAAACATATAATACTCTGAAATAGTTCACAACATAAGCCTAGAACACTTCATGTAACCATATCATGACATGAAATCATCCAGCAAATGAACTCCCTAGAGACACATATGGAAATCACTTGGGCAATCTCAGACCCCCAATCAATATCCTCCTAATCATTTTCTAATTTATTCCTAGATTTTATTAATTACAAAGAACATGCATCCCAAAACCTTATGTCATTTTACCCATCGTATGCTCAACCTCGTCGAGAGCCCCAAAATTCACCCAAATGAAGAATAAAAAGAAAAGGGGGATTTGAAAAAACATAAAAATGTAATGGGTTGTTACATATTATATAGACATGCAATTAAATATGATATCCATGAAAAATATTATTTTCCTAGTTTTCATATATGAACTAAATTATATAATCTATTAATTTATTATAAATTGAGGAAATGTAATTTTAGTATATATATTGAATTTATATATTTTAAAATTATAATTAATTAAAATAGGTTTTTCATTTGTTAATAAATATTTATGAAACATTTACTTAAAAATTATCTATAATATTAATTGTTGATATTAAATTACCTTTGATTTTTTCATTGGTAAATTTGTAACTTTCAAATAAAATATTTATGTACAAAATATAAACTAATTTCTATAGTTCTTATAAATTAAAAAATAATGATTAATATAACGGAGTTAATAATTAAATTATGAATTGCTAAAAATTGATAATTGGATATATTCAAAAAAGTATTCTATTGTAAAATTATTTGAACAATATCAATAGTCGTTTTAATAAATGATTGGGTCAAGGATAATGTTAATTTGTGTTAGATGTTTACATATTGTTTTAATCATTCATAATTATAAAGTTATAATATCTCAATGAGATCTCATATATTTTATAATTTAATGTAAATGGATAATATGAAGAGGATATTTTTTTAAATAAATGAAATGTTTTTATATTTATATGATTTTGAAATATCTATAACTCATCAAAAAATTATTAAGTGTTTATAATTTTATAAGTCATGAATTATTCATAAAAATAGTACTGATGTCGAAATTTTTGAAACATTCATTTATTCTATTTTATTACCTTATTTTATTCTTATATTTCATTTTTTTACAATGATATAATTTATACATTAGTTAGATGTGGTAAATTTCTTGTTTATATTATCAAACATTCATATAAAGAGTAACATAAAACTGATGATAATTTATTTAGTGTTATTTTACCATTAATTTGTCTTATATTATGTTATGGGAATCAATTAAGATACTAAATATTGTCTACACTTATTATGTGTTAGAATAATAATGTAGTTTAAACCCATCTTAAATAAAAATGTGTTGTAAGATATCATGACCTGACCAAAAGGTCCTAAACAGAAACTACCCCAAGCATGCCTTTTATAGGCTAGGTATTGGATAATAGTTCCATGTTGGAATATCACACACATTTTAGGAATTGGACTAAATTACACGTACTACTGTAAACATCCCCATTCCCAACCATTAATAAAATTTAAAAAAACTGAAACAATTGAATGCATATATCAATTATCCCACAATCATAATACGATAGTAATGTAATAAAATAGATAATAGGTTCAAATTAAATCCCAATAAAAAATTACAGAGAGTCCAGCCTACTCTTTGGGGGATGACTACAATAAAATGCATGCCCCCATGAATCTCCTCGGCATGTCTACCACAATTCAGGCTCTTCTTACTCTCTATCCTCCTAGGATGTAGATAAATTTTCCTTCATTTTCATAAGAAATGACATGTGCGGTATGATCCCATGTAGGGGTGTGTATAACAATACCCAATATAACACCTCTAAAACACTAACTATAAAATAATAAATGATATTCAGCTCATAAAAATGATATAGGAAGCAATTCATAATAATAAAATCATGTTATACTCAGTAAGTATATTTCACCACCACGTGATCACAACCAACTACCAGTGACATGATTCTACATGAATCAATTCTTGTTTTGGGAGAATAAACTCCATGGGCCATGTTATAACTGAGTAAACTCGCAAAATAGGTCATGATCATTGAACCCTCCCCTAAAATCTAATTTTCCATAGAATCCCCTAATAATTAGATAGGGGGTCATACCCAATACAGCTAAGGGGATACCACAAACCCAATCTAGACAAAACTAGTGCATAGGGGATCTTATTCCAATTATACCAAGAACCCTACTGATATGGACTTCCAGATGAAGGAATTAAACTCTACTCAATGAGGTCAATATTTTTAAAAAACCCCAAATAGGGTGGAAAAATAATAAATGATCACACTTCAGTCTCATGAAGGTATACTATGAACTCTATCTGAGAATCATCCTCCAAAGGGGATCACAATTCTGATATATAGAAAGAATTATATATTGTAACCATGGAGGAATAGAAAAATTGAATACAGTCAACTAATATAGGTCTATACTAAATAAATTAAGGGAATGAACATCCCCATAGGGGGTACATATTGTGTACTGGTGGTACACGGTATGTCCAGCCAACCCCTGGTTGGCCTTTCTGGTGGTTCCACATATGTCATGTAAATCACAAAATACATAGTGTGTATGAATAGATGACATAATGTTGATATAAGTAATCACCTTGCCCATGTCACCTTCTTAATACTATATACCACTGGTTGTGTTTATGTACCAACCCTTATACACTCGGTGTGCTTTTGTACACCAATTCAGGCCACGTGATCATGTTCACTTAGTTGTTTACTATGTACGTGTCTATGTACATTTCTTGACCAATACTATTTATCCTTCGAGATACATGCTAAGCCATCGGTATTTGTCACACATCAGGTGACAGGGTCTCACTGTCTGAAATAGTTTACTTTTAGTGGAAACTATATATCCATAGTCAAGTTGTCTCACAAAACGTGTAACGTAGGATTATATACCGTGTATCTCAGGATTTTCAAAATATTCTAGTTCTTACTTCAAATATTACACCATTCCAATAGAAAAATTACTCTCACAAAAATCCATGGATTGGAGGTTTCCCAATTTTGATGTCACCCAGTCATCAGATTCTGGTTCTTGATCCATTTGAAAAATGGTCTGTCAGGTCAGTCTGTCAACACCATGATTCTTTATCACATATCCTTCATGGTAATGGAAGTCCTGTTCTAATATTACATCATTACTCCTCAAATAATCCACCTTATTCGTCAATCCACAAATCAAAACCTCTATCAAAAGTAATACATGCAGTATTGATATCTTTCAGTGATGAAAGGTCATGAAATGGCCAAATATACGGTAGTTGTTGAAACCTAAATAAAAGGTAATACTAAGGATGATCGTTCAAATAAATTGTCAAGAAACCCTTAATCCTCATGATTTTAGGAATTTACCTTTATCATTGTTTGTTCAAAATAGATCTGTTGTTAATGATTTAATGAATGAAGAGGGATTGATTAACAATGAAGAATAAATCAAATCCAAAAATTTAAATCTACCATTAATGTGTGAATTTATTCATGTTAATGTAAATGATCTACATTGGAATGGAATTAAATAATGGAATAGAAATTTCAAATTAACATCCTACCCCGATTTAGAACTGTCACTAAGGAATAATGATCATACGTCACTTTTGTTTGTGATATCCACAAGTTACTCTTTCACAACGGTCCACGATCGAAATCTTATCTAGTGTCATCGACCAATATTTATCTACAATGGTCCTCTAGTTCTCATGGGATTAGAAACCAACCCTGAGACATCTCTATATCAAGGTACATATATAATAACATACTCCCTACATTAAAACTAATAATATTACATTATTTATTTATTTAATGTTTTTGTTTGCGCTTGAGAAATTTTTTTCACAAATACCAGACACTAACAATGGTTATGCCCCATCCTAGGGTGAAACTTGAACTCTGAAATTAATAGTGCACTTTTTTCTTTGTTATAGGACCCCATTTTGGATTTATTCTAATTTTTACAGAAAAATATTCACACATGATGTTAAATATTTATAACATATTTCAAAAACCAATCCTGATAAAATTTGGTCTTAAGAGCTCTATCGTCTCATCACCTAGCTCCAAAAATAATTTATATAATATGAAAAAACAATACATGGAAAATTAGAGTCATTAAATTCTACCCACCTTTGGGATTTTCAACATTCAAATTGAAAACCAATCTCAAGAAATGATTATGGTAATAGGCTCACATTTGGATTTCCCATTAATGGTTTCTATCTTGAATACCCCCATGCTACCACCAAACATGTACCAGGGAAATCGATCACCTATAAAGGATCCTCTCTTGGAGATCATTGATCTAAATCTGGTACACATCAAAGGTATCTTCATACTCAATTTCCATATCGACGCAGTGGATAACATCAGATGGGACATTCACGTAGAAATTCCATTGTGACACATGTAAGATATCATTTACTCATTCCAACCATGGTTCTAGATCCAATAACTATTCCAAGTAACCAAATCAACAAAGTATTAGAATATGGACAATGATTCATAGAGACTCCTTTCCACCTCAGCCAAATATTTGAAATCCAGATGGTATTATTTCTCAAAAACTAAAGGTCTATATCATTGTTAGGAATAGGAATTATGGTGGCTATGTGTAGTCCACATCTACTCCTGGATGATATGAACCTTCTCTATAGTAGATCGGACCAAATCTGGGACCGTGATTTATGACATGCCAAGATCAGCCCAACAATGTGGTGAACTATAGGGTCTCCCATAAATGGAATTGAATAACACCATAAAATTTGTGTCGTGATAGATATTGTTGTATACAAACATTATCATGTTAATATAATCCTCCTAACAACTACAAAAATTGAACATGTAAGCCCATAACATATCCTTCATGACATGAATTTTCCTTTCCATATGACTGTCAGAATGGGTGTGTAACATTATGCCCAAGGAAAGATGATTCCCAATGTCCCCATATAACCATCTTCATATTTGTGAGGTGAATCATGAAACACAGTATAAATATATTGTTGAGGGAATTCCCTAGAGAAAGACTATTCCAACACATGCAACTGTCTGAGGCACACTACTGAGGTCTACTCTCAAGTATATATGATGTGTGTTGAATAGGTTAGTCAGTATATGATCACAAAGATACAATTTTATCCCCTTTTTGTATATGTTAACCCCATCGTGAATTCCATGGACACACTGTCCCACTTCCCCTCTGGAACCTCAAGGGGTTGATCTGAATTCATTGGAACCTTGTTCTCATCCTTCACATTCTGAAAAGTGATATATCGAGAGGAAAACATAGAAACACAAGTCATTAAGCATGTCCAGTAAATGGAAAATTTGAGATATAGTTACATCTTTTCTGCACTTGAATGTACCACCGAAGGGTGTGTATGTAACCCCCTCTTCCACATTTTCAACAAAAACGTTGATTCCATTGTCCACACTCTAAAAATAACCCTATTCTACCAACATTATAATAGCCATATAGAGCATGTATAGTGGATATATTTTTATATAAGGTTTCAAAAGAGTTATCTCTATGTGGACCATCATTGACACTTTGTAAAACAGTTGGTTAACAGCCATAAACTAAAAATATGAAGCACCATCATTGTTCACTAAGTGAAACATCCCTAAGGATAACTTCTCTAATGCCTCATCCAACAAATTCGAACAATATATCCTAATGAGATCATATCCCACCGCATTTTCCTTCCCAAAAGTATAGAAAATATCAAATGCATAGTCTTGGAAGAACTCTTTCCATTTCCTCTATACCTATTTATGATCCTTTCGAGAGAAGATATACGTGAGTCTCTTGTTGTCAAAGTAGTTGAAAGATTGTTATCCCATTAGGTAGTATCGACACATGTTCAGTATTTATTCTACTAATTCTAACTTCAGGTTATGGGACATGTAACTCTTCTCATGCGGTGTCAACAAATGTGAACCATAGACAATAACTACCAGCCAATAAATCAAAACAGAACCAAGATTGGCCCCTGATGCACCACAAAACACTATGTACTCGAGACCCTACCCTAGAAACATCATGATTGGAGTGCTAATTAAAATATTCCATATCTCTTGAAAGAACTAATAAACCCTTTCTATCAATACAAATGGTTTCCCCTTTTTAGAAACATCTTCCAAGAGTGCTATCACAATAGATAAATCCGGAGAAAACCTCAAGTATTACCCTTCCAACCCATGGAACTTTCTCACCCTATTAACAATACTTGGTGGTTCCCAATAAAATTATACCTCAGACTTCATCAGGTCCATTAACACTACCTCTATTATAATGACATGTCCCATGAAGTATACATATTGAATCCAAAAATTGAACTTTGGGAGTTTAGTATAATGATCCTTCAAACAGAATGTGTCTAAGACCATCCTTGAATGTCTCGTGTTTTCTTCCATGGATTCCATGTACACTAGGATATTGTCATCTAACAAAAAACTAGCCTAATAAAGGATGAAAGATCCTGTTCTTGAGTCCCATGAATACTTCTTGGGAATTATTCATGTCGAATGGAATCACCATGTACTCATAGTGACCATGGAAACATCTTAATTTCATATATATTATATCCTCATCACTTACTCACAGCCATTCATAGACTATTCTTAGGTGAATATTGAAGAACCTTTGTTCCCAAATCAAATCATCGAAGAGGATGTAAAACCTTGGTAGTGGATACTAATTCTTCTTGTTCACATGGCAGAAGTATTGATTATCCAGATATAACCTCAAGTTCATTTATTCTTTCATGGTGAAAAACATTAGGGAATCCCAAGGGAAACACAAGTTCACCCAAATACCTTCTCATGAAATCCCTCCAACTACACCCTCATCTCTGGATGCTCTGTAGGAGCCATCCAACATGTTGGTGAAAAAATCAGGTTCATCCTGATGGGTAATTCAATGTATCAATCTAGCTCATGGTGAGGATGTAATCCTAGAACATATTCATAAAATATGTATTCATAATTTTCCACTATTATAAGGAACTGATAGCCTATACCATCTAATACTCCTAGAGACATACTATCCAACTGGTGATTAATCGGTTACGCTCTCGTTTTCCTAATCCCATCATACTCTACCATGTTTTAATTTTCAACACAAAGGAAAACCTTATACCATCACTGTGAACACGCCTCATCCTATGCATAAAATATATAATCTGGGAATGAACTATTGATATCTTTTCCACACAAAAGATGACATCATAATACCTAATAATTAATAAAAATAAATCCCATAGAAAGATCTCACCTCAAATTATTAGATTGCACTATCAGTGGATGTTTCAAATCACAGAGTCACTGCCTTTCAGAGTCTCTGATTGCAAGGGTCAAGCCAAAGGCTCAACCAGAATCTCTATGTCCTAAACTAAGTGAGTGAAAATAAAGAAATGAATTGAACATATTTCTATTAATAATTAAAATATGGTTGAAAAGAAATAGATTGTACTTTGTATAATCCTTGGCATATGGTGGTTATAGGCCACCATAGCCAATAGTCAGCATCAACCCTAACCACTAGCTCCTTGAGCCTAGCGCGGATCACTTGGGGGTTGTAATGGTAATATTTCAAACCTCATCAAATGTACCATAGATATTCTTCCCCTCTACCTTGTCTACCACCCAATGGAATACTATGATTCTTCCTCTCTCTCACACACACTCTCTCTCTCTCTGCCTCAAAGTTACCATGACTGTCTCCCAGTCTGTGGTATAAATGGTTAGACAATCCCATTTTATATGTCCCCCTCAAATGAAACAGTGGCATCGACTCTCCCTTGAATAATTTGAGATACCCTAAGATACCTATGCCACTAAACCTTTATCCTGGGATTACATCCTAAAACATATTCTACAATTATATCATTGAGAATGTCATCATATACTTTCTTTTGAGGTATCATCTTTGAGGTTTCATCCAATAGAAGAAATTTTTTGAAACTACTCTACAAGGAATCTCTCCACCACACTATCCCACTAATGAACTCAAGAATACATAGTAATTCATAGGTGTACAAATAAATCCATGATACCCTAACATAATCCCCTCTAATTGTCCTCAGTTATGAAAAATGGACTGAGAACCATACCCATAGGGTATTGATAGATATCAGTAAACCTCGATGATTACTCAGCCATGGAAATTGTTTCTTTCTAAATATATAGAAGCTATTCTATGTGTACCGATCAAAATGTTGCATGTTTAAACTCCTCCCTTAAGATATGCTCGAAGACTGACCATGAGAGATCTATCTCGTCCTGTGACTGTGTTACTATACTCCACCATCGGCCAACCAATCCCTAAATAATAAATTTCATGTGGACTATCATATGATCCTCAGAAGACATCACAATTCATAAAACTTGAGTGACTAACTCTAGCCATTCTAAAAACACCAAGGGGTCTGGATCATCCCAAATGTTGGGACATCACTACCTACAAAACATGTGAATCTCACTCTACTTGTGTGAATCCTCAGCTAGCAGTGATATATCTAGCTTATCCAAAATGGGTGATTTTATAGCTGGTAAACCACAAATAGGTTCTATCTCTGGTACATGCCCTTGTACTAAAGCCTCACCACTCAGATGATCGTCTTCATGATCACGTAGGTGAATCCTAGTTGGTTTTATTCAAGGAGGAATCCTAAAATAAAAAATACGCAACTTGGTCATGTACTATTTATGGTGAGCTAACTGAAGAAGAAAATGGAAACAAGGACCCATTCCTATATGAGACATATTTCAATATTTTTTCTTTGACGAATTTCATTATGAATACCGTCAAATGTAAGGTGATCAAAGTACTGGTGTATGGATACTTTAGTTACTACACTAATACCGGATTCACTGGTATAAGATCTAAAATCATAGCACCTAAAAATATTTGCCCAATCCAATATCAATAAATATTTTCCTATGGTATTATCGAATACTCTTATGACACTCTCTCACTACCTAGACCAATGGGACCTAAACTAGAACTTCCCAAATAACGCCTCCAATAGGTGAGGGGTTAGAGATAAGCACCATGTAATGTTGTCAAACCCATGGGAGAAATTAGACTAATGTACCATATACACGTGCACCCATATCTAAGAACATAAAATGATCAAATGTACAATATCTAAATCTATTTCATGCATACATATATGATCCCACAATCCGAGTATTATAGTAAAGTACTAAATGTGATAAAAGGTCCAAATACAATATTAATGAAAAAAATGAACAGTGTCTACCCTTCTCGAAGGGAAAGAACAATAAAAAAATAAAAAACCTGAAAAACAAGTAATTTTTTCAATGTAAAGATAGGATCCACCTACTCTCCATCCTCCCAGGACACTACCAAATGGGTCATCATCTGCATAATGCAGGACACATGTGGTAGATCCCATGTAGGTATGTATATAACACTACCTAATAGGTCACCCTAAAAACACTATACACAAATCATAATGAAATGTCAACACATAAAAATGATATAGTAATAAATACATGATAAAAAACCATATATACAACGGAAGGATAGAGTGCCGCCATGTGGTAACAAACAACATCCAGTCCTATGATTCTGCTCAAAGTAATTCTCATATAAAGAGAATCCACTCGATGAACAATGAAATAACTAGGGAATCTAATCTGTGAGGTCAATATTTTTGGGACCTTTCCATGAAAGATAATATGTCTTAGAAGACCCTGATACTCAGATAGGGTGTCACGCCTAGAACCGCTAGGGGACACCATCATCCCAATTTTGATCAACATGGGATGTAGGGGATCATATTCCAATGATGCTGAAAACCCTACCAATACTGCCTTATAGATGGAGATTGACTCCCTACTCACTATGGTCATAGGGATTACAGAAATCATTCCTATTATATAAAAATGATGGTGGATCACGATACTTTCTCACTAAGGGAAACCAAAAACTCTATCTAAGACTCATCCTCTAGAGTGGATCATAATCCTAATATGTGGAACAAATTCTGCTCTATACCCTTTAGTAAATGGTCAAATAGATCATAGGACACTGATACTAGTTCATACTGAATAAATTTATTGATATAAACACCCTCAAATATGGTGCACTACTTATATTGGGGGTATATTTTATGGCCATCCAACCCCTAGTCTATCATTATGCTGCTTCCCAACATGACATGTAAATATCCAAATACAAAACATGAAGGAATAGTAAATAGTGTGTAGAGACCTCCTGGAACCATGCATGTGCTATCTTCCTGTTCCCATGTACCACTGGTTGTGTTCATGTACTAACTCGTGTACACCTCTCGGTCTTTGTGTACAAGAGATTGTTCCTATTCTTGTTTACACATAGTTGTCTATTATAGCCTTGTCCATGTACATCAACTAAGTTTTTCCATGTACCCACCATGATACATGTGGATCCATTGCAATATGTCACACGACATGTGACAATGCCACAAGTTCTGTGATATTTAAAACTCCCTAGAAGCACTGGAATCATATATAGGGGTCCCACACAGAGCCTAATTTTTAATTACACACCTTATATCTCAATATTTTTGAGATCCTTATGTTCATTCTCTACATCATTGAAGCCACTATTCTCACTAAAACCCATTGATCAGTGGTTTCCTTCCCACTACATCATATGCTCAACATGTTTTGGTCCTTGATTCTCTTGTAAAAAATATATTTCAAGATGTTCTATCTCTACCAGGATTCATCATCGCATATCCTTCCTAGGAATATAACATTTTTTCTGATCTGAAAAAATTCATCCTTAAATCATCTCCCATCATCACCAATCCTCAAATAAAAACATACATCGCATGTCATACCCAAGGTATTGATTTTTTGTATTGAAAAATGATGACAGAATAACCAAATACTGTGTAATAGTTGAACCATGGCCCAATTAAAATATCTTCAATGAAAATGTTATGAAATGGTAAAGAAAACCATAAGACACAAGATGTATGAAATGAAACACAACCTTTTTCACTTTTACCCAATCCAATTTCATAGAATTTAATAAAGGGGATAGAAAAATAAAAAACAATAGAATAAACAAATAAATTTAATTATACCATAAATTTTTGAATCAATTGTTTTTAATGGAATTCATCTGTGTTTAACTGGGATTAAAAATGGGATTGAAGTCACCAATAAAAATCCCAACTAGATTTAGACCAATCATTTGTGAAGAGTGATTGTAAGTTAGTTTCATTGGAGATATCTACATGTTCTATTTTCTCACCAGTCCTCGATCAGGATATGATCTGGTGTTTTATACTAAGAACACTTTCCAAATATCCACTAGCTATCCGGATTTTAGAATCCAAACCTGAGTGCTCCCCATAACTACGTACTTATAGAATAGATCATTATCTACCTCAAAAACAAAATTATTCTATTTTTATTCATTTTCCCCAAGGAAAAAATTTTCCACAAATGCTCAACATTGAAAATGTTACTGTCATACCTACATTAAAATTAATATTTTGAACTCAATAGTTCCCTCATATTGTTTATAAGCTCCACCATTCTGGAGTTATTATAATTTCTTTGGTAAAATTCATGTGCTTGATATCAAATATATTTCATATATTTCAAAAAATAATTCTAGGAACCCTTGTCCTTGGAATCTCACATTACCTAAACTCGTTGATCAAAAAAATCTATATATTATCAAAAAATAATACATATAAAATTTGGGTTGTTATATTAGAGGTTATTTTGGTTAGACATTATGTTTTCTTATAAGCATAGTCTTCATATATAACAATTGAGGTGGGGTATCTATTTCTCCATGAAAACTATTATCCAGATTTTTAGATTTATGTTATTCTAATACATTAAATAATATACTTCCGTAAATATTATATGTAATATCATTAATTTTTAATGTTTATAAAATCCCTTCTGTTAAAAATTTATTTCCATTTTAACAAAAAAAAGTAATTTTCCATAAAATTCACATAGTAAATAAAATAAAGTATATACCTAAGGTTGAATTCATAATTAAAACCTTGTTATATTCTATGAAATATTTCTATAGTTAGGATTTGAGTTCAAAAAGGGTTTCTGGAGACGTTGATAATTGGTATTAATATAATTTAAAAATAAAATATATTGTAACAAGAACAAATGGTTTTTAAAAAATATTTGAATACCTCTCGAATGATGTCTTGGATGGAAAATATATGACCAACATTAGATCATGTATGTTGGGTTTACCCTTGGCAAGAAAAAAAATTTTGTTCGGTGTTTGGATAGATAATACGCAATGGTAAAAAAATGGTATTTGAATATTTTTCGGCTGTTAAAATAATAATAATAATAATAATATTGTTATTTATGTAAAAAAGATGGAAATATACACGTTTAAGTAATAATTGTTTTTGTTTCAAATATCGATTGGATGAATATTTTAGTGATGTCCAATGTAATAGTGATGAGATTATTAATTGTTCTAAATAAATGCAATTGAGTCTGGTTAATAGAATATAATTACCATTATTAGTTATTATGTTTAGTTATTGTCTAACCAGTTATGGTGATAATAATTACAGCTGTTTAATAATAATAATATGATATTAATGTTATTATTATTAAATTGAAAAAATAAAAAATGTCTGTATGTATTCAACATGTATATATATGGGTCAAATATTTATGTACATATATTTATATACGCGATTACAAATATATATATATATATATATATAACAGGTATATATAAGGGTTAATATGTGTGTGTGTGTGTCTGTGTGCACTTGTAAATAAATATATATATATATATAGTTGTATATATATAAATTGGGGTATGTACATGTACATATATATATAGTGTATATATTTAGTGATTAATTTTAATATATATTTAATACATTCTACATGGATTTATGTTGAACAGTAAAACAAATGTTAATGGAGTCTATGGTGAAGATTCACATTGAAATAGAGGAGTTTTTTGGCTACATGCATCCTCCTGTTCCACTTGCAAAACCATCTACCACAAGGCCCTTTCCCTTTTCGGAATCTATATGCATGAAATGTATAAGCGCATCAAAATAACCTTGTTGTTTGTGTGTGTAAGACTCAACAAAACCTCACCAATGAACCTTAACATCAATGAAAAATATATACAAGATCATGTCATGAACATAAAAATGGTACATATATAAACAAATATCACACAAGTACTGAACACAAGACAGGTCCTCTGGGATCACGTCTACTTGCTTCATCACCATGCCTGTAGAAACATAAATTCATCAGCATAATGTCTGATGGAACATCAATAAATATCCTAAAACATCCTCCACAAGTGGATATCCTGAAGAATGGGACACATTTCAGAGATAAAGATATTCCATGAATATGTTGACCTACGTTTGGAACATCTGTCATGAGTGGATTGTCCAAACATGCATCAAATATCAATTATTGAATCCAGTGATGAACATCCCTCCAATATGTACATTACCAAGCATGTGTCACATACTACTGACTTTAATAGTCCTCATACATGATGACCTATGCATGGACCATCCATATTAAAGGATAGCACAAAACATGTGTCAAATATCACATGTCATCCAATTCTATAAAAACATGTTCCACTTCAAACATAGTGAAAAATACCCAAAACCTTCTTGATCAACTTCCATAAATAGGCATAAAAAATATAAGATACATATAATGGGAATGATAGATCAATATCACATCATGTAAAGCAGTAATGTAAATATATTCAAAAAAATCCATATGAATAAAATTCAAGAAATGGTCAATGGTTACACATACAACTCTTTTGATCAAGAATCAAACATATGTCTCATGGGATACAAACACATTCCATGAAATCATTCAAACAACCCTTAATAAAATATGCACCAAATTTAAGGGCTTCATATGGATAGATGCACATGTAATCAGTCATGTTTAAAACCTATATAGGATATTACCAAAATTTAAGGGATTTATACCTTAGTTATGAATATAATTGACAAAAAGGGTTGGCATCCCAGATTAACTACACCTCAGAATCCTTATTATCTTTAGAAAACGATTTAGGTTTACAATTATTCTCATCGAGATGAACCTAATAGAATCAAAAATGCATTAACCCAATTAATATCACATGAAATATTTATTGGTGAATATTTTAAAAATTATAAAATAAAATAATAAATATATATATATAATAGAGGTGGAGGTAAAGAGAGTGACGTATGGTGGGGAGGATAAACCTCTTATGTTCCTACCACCTCTCCAAATCCCCCTTTTTGATAAATTTCTTTATTTCTTTCATTAATTTTTTTCAAAACTCTCTCCTTAATATATCATGTGATATTGATTGAATTGTTTCTCCATTGGTGTTATTGTATTCATTAGAATGAGGAAATTTTAATAATAGTGTTTTTTTGGAGACAATAAGTATATGGAGGTGAAACTAATTAGGTATTCAATACATTATCATTAATTGCCATAATTACTAATGTATAAAATCTTTAACATTTTCACATGTATTATACGAGTAATAAACGTTACTATTGGACTGGTTTTATGTATATATATGAATCCGTTTTATTTAGATCATATTTTAGTATGGGTTGTTGGAATTATTTCGTGGTGCGTGTAGTGAACATGATACCTATGTTTGATGATTTAGAAAATGCATTGTGGGTCTGTAGCCTTTTACTTGGGATTTTTTTCTCATATATGGATGATTATGGCAATAATTAGGTTACTATATGACATTACATGATAACAATATTTCATTCACATTATATGTATCATATATGTATTATTCCTACAGACTATAAATTTGTATGCTGGTTTCGCCAATTTGGTCTCTATGTGAGATGTGATTCATTCTTCGAAAGAGGAAAACGCATAACGGATTAAAAAAAATTAATGATAGTAATAAATAAAGGTAATAAATATGGGAATTTTGGGGGAATTATGCCCAATGGTGGTCTATCCTCTCAACCTAAAATAATTCTCTTTCTCTCACTCGTCTCTATTTTATTTATTTTTATTATTATTTTACATTATTATTTTTTTATAAATTACAAATTAAATATCTCATAATATATTGATGATGTTGATGTATCATTGGTTCCATTGGTTGTGTCTCAATGAGAATAAATTTGAACCTACTTTTTTCTGCTGATAGTGATGATTGGGAAGTGAAATTTAACTAGGATGTGAAGCATTATTATCAAACAACATCTTTCCAAATTTAGAAAGTCTGTAACATATTTTCATTTATTATATGTGTCACTAAAATGATTTCTGGTATGATTTTATAGTCATTGTAATTCCTTGATTTTACTGAATATTTAATTTCAATTTGATGGCAATATTGGCTCAGATGTGTGTGTTGTCTATGAGACTTCATTTTGATGCTTGATCACATGAGTTGTGTGTGTTTATGCATTGACCTAGGCTTGTATTAATTGTTTATGGATTTTTTTACTATTATTATATTATTATATGATGTGATATAAATCTACAATTTTTATTATACATGTCTTACATGAATTATTGATATCTACTAAAGTTGAGCATGCATGTTTGGCCTATTTGGTCACCATATGATATGTGACACATTGTTTTGTTCGACATTGAATGACATGTGATATTTATAATGTGTTTTATAAAATATCTAGGGATGAATATTTTATACATGGGATAGCATATAAATAGAATATTCCATTTGGTGGGATGATTGACTTGAAATGATCTATCCATACAAGAGATATATGTTACAATTGGTTCGACGTGTGTTATTTGATGCATGTTTAGGGAATCCACTAAAGATGTACATTCTATAATTGGGTCGACGTGTACTTCAACTATCCCTACAATAACATTGTTTCACATACATATTTATATCCACTCAAAGAGTATGTTTTAGGATAGTTGCTGATGTTCCATCTACGTTTTTGCGGAAGAACATATGTTTCTCTTGGTATCGTTTCAAAGAAGTGGGGCTGAGTCCCTGAGGATATATTTATTTTGGTACTTGTGTGATATATTGTTTTATATATATTCTATTTTAATGTCCACAGAATAGGATTGTATATTTTATGTCAGGTTGTTAGGTGATGTTGGTGGGGTCCTGTTGAGTCTTTCGATCAAACCCTACTAGGGAGTTTCGATGCACTTATAGCATCCATGAATAGGGATCTGGTGAATTTCAAGGACATTTTGTGTACATTTTAGCATGTTAAACAAGAGGATGAGGAAGGTTCTGGATGGAGTTCAAGAATGATATTAGTTACTACTTTTATATTACATGCTTACCTCATACCCTAGTTCCATGTTCTATCCTGGCATTATATCTTGCATTCCATCATTTTTTTCCACATGTATTACTCTAATTATATATTTTAGTCATTATATTGGTTATTTGTTTCATTTTTACACTTTGATTAAGGGTATAGTAAACACATGGTTCAACTTGAGAGACTTTCATCTAGTCGTCCTCCCCTTGTATATAGGGAGGCGCACATGCAGACACATAACATCTAGCTCAAACCCGGTGGTTAAGGTCGGGATGATAGAAAAACGTATTAGAGGTACATGATTCCCTAACATTTCTTTTTATATTTTATATGATTTGAGATATGACAGAAATGAGTTAAGATGGCTGGAACAATGTTAGTGGAACCATTGAAGTGCCTAATCAACACTAAATTATAGACCTCAACGTTTCCATAATATGGGAAAATTTTGTTTAGTTTTTACCATCGATTAAATTTACCATGGGTGACACACTTGATGTTGATATGTGATTTATTAAATCCCATGGGAGTTTATGCATCAAAACTATGAATGTAGTATCACAAGTTCTATATATGCTCCTGTTGTCAAGTTTTATAGTAGTTCTTTAATTGAATTCCTTATATTGTTCTTTTTGTTTAGGATTGATTTTCTTATTGTAATATATATATGTGATGAAATTCTATTGTGATAAATCTAAATTTCCATTATTTAATTTAACTGATCATATTATTTTGTTAGTGTATATATATAAATATATATAATGACGGTGGCTAACATCCAAGGATAGAGAGCAAGGTTAGTGTAAATAGGGTTATACATTGGGTAAAAGGTAGACTCCAATGTGCACCTAGTGTGATATTATACACTATATAGTATCCCATTATTTTAATTATGAAACTCTTGTATTGGATACTTGAGAGGGGCAGTTTTGTGTTCGATATCAGTTTCATGATTTATTCAAATTATACCGTTGGAGAAACTTCAAAATGATTAGAAGTTTTTTGAGGAAGAGAATTGTGATATATGTAATTTTTTATTTTAATAAGAACCCTCTTTGTAAATTGATTTTGTTTTTTGTTTTTTTTTTTGAAAATGTAATTTTACAATAAAAATAACTTAGTAAATATTTTCTAGGCGTTATGTGTGGGTAAAACCCTAATTATCTCCTTGTAATAATCAATGGAATAATTTAAGACTGAGGTGCTTATTTAGAAATAGATTATGGGGATCATAGTTCCATGATATTTATATAATAGAAATATTAAATATAATATAACAATAGCACATGATTTTTTATAAATAATGGAATATCTTCCCAATAATACATCAGATATAAATTTGGACACCACCTATTAGTCTGAGGTGCAGGGTTTACCCTTGGCATGATATATCAGTTTTTTCTATCATGTGTTTTGATAGATCACACACAATTGTAGAAATATTTTCTATATGAATATTTTTTGGGAATATAAAATAATAATAATAATATTATTATTATTATTTTTGTCAAATACGAAAACTGGGATTTATTTGTGAAATTAATAATTTATTAACAGTGGAAATACTTGCTGAAAGAATAATTTTGTAATTTCTAATATAATAATAGTGATATTATTAAATAAATTAAAAAATGAAATTGCATCCGGTTAACATAATTTAATTACCATTACCAGTACTTAATGGAAGTTATTTTTTAAATGGATATATAGATAATGATGATGGATATTTAGTAATAATAAAATTATATTTTTGTAATTATTATTATTAAAATTTTAAAATTATATTGTTGTGTTTATATATATATATATATTACATGTATATACATTCCTTAAAATGTATATATATATATATTTGCAGGTGTATATATTTATATACAGAGGTGTATAAATATATGATGTGTATATATATGTGTGATATATATATATATATATTTATCTGTGTGTGTGCATGTGTAATTATATATGTAACTATACATAAAAAAATTTGTGTAATTATATATATACATATAAAGTTTATATATAATTATTAATTTTAATATATATTTTATCAATATTAAAATAATTAATGTTTAATATAAAATAAATGTTAATTTGGGTCATGGGTGAACTTCACATAAAGATTAGATGGGTTTATTTTAGTTTCACATGAAATCCATGGAGGAATAGATAAATTCTTTATTGGTTTACAAATTAATTAATGAAAATAAAAAAAACTAATAAATACGGGGGTATGGGGAGGCAGTAGGCACATGGAAAGATTCTCCTCCCCACATCACATCACTCTCTTTCTCCCCCCTCTTTAATTTATACATATGTTTTATTGTTTTTTAAAACATATATTCTTGTTATCGACTTTTATATAGAAAAGATTTATGCACCATTGTTATCGTTGGGTTTAGATCTCCATGCATAATTAAAAACATAATTTTGTTTCTCAAGACATAGCAGATTATGAGGCCCAATTAAACTGGGACATCAGCCCTTTTAATCAATCATCATCGTACCTTAGGAAGATAGTCCATAGCATTTCTGCAATTCTATATCAGTTATTAACATTTTTAATGGTGTGTATTTGTGTGTACTCATAGGAAGTCCTTCTATTTTTCTCATTTTTTATGGGTCATTTTAATTTTTTTTCATATCATGAGTTTGTATCTTGGGATTCATATGATTAATGATTGATTACATGATTTGTCTACATGTAGCCTTTGACCTATTTCTGATTCATTTTCATATGGATTTTGTTGAATATTTTTTTGGTATTGCTTTAAGATATGTGATATTGATATGTCACATTCATTATTTTTATCATATATGATATATTTATGAATGATTTAGTTAATCTTTTTGGATTGGACTATTTGGTCACCATGTGATGTGAGACACATGTATTGGTTGACATTGGAAACCATGTGAAATTTGAAACATATTTGAGACTATCCTTTGAGAGGGATGTGCCATAACTGGGATTTCATGTACTTGAAAAATTACCTTCGATGTGATGTGTCACATTATTTCATCAATCCATACAGAAGGGATGTGCAAGAATTGGGTCAACAAGTGAGATTTTATGCGTGTTTCATCTACCCACTCGAGAAGGATTTTACAGACCAAGGTATTCATGTATGTGGAATATACCTTTTGGGAGAATGTGTCACGTGATTGTGGTTATCCACATTTAGAGGATGTGTCGAGATATTTATCATGGACCCATATAATATTAATCCAAAGAAGGTAAATTTTTTTGGCATAGTGCCAAAAAATATAGAGGCGGTCACTATGGACTCGACATGTGTTTCACAATTTTGTGATATTTTTTTTTATATTTATACCCTATTAATGTTAATTTCATGAACATTCATATTTTTCACTGATTTTAAGGATCATTTTTAGTTTCATATTAAAGTCTCTCACTCACACCCTACATGGTCATTTCTGTGTGCATGTAGATTCCCAAACTAGGAATCTAAAAACGTGAAGTATCCCTATGGTGGAAGGTTCATCATGTGGATCTAGAATATGTTTATGATTTTGGATGAAGTTCAAGAAGGATTTTGACTAATGTTTATAATTTACAAGCTTACCACATTCCCTGGTCCCATGTTTAGTCCGGTTACTTAATCAAGAATTCCATATTTTTGTTTACACATGTATTACCCTACTTATTTATTTTAATTATTTTTTTAGTTATATATTTCTTCTTTTCACACTGATGTTGGGTATTTTCTCCACATGAATCCACTCGAGACACTCACTGTTAGTCGTCATCCTCTTTTATAGAGGGAGTTATGAAAAATATCACATAGCATCCAGCTCGGACCTGATGGTTTGGGTTTGGATGAAAATTTTTTTATAAGATGAATTTATATATGTGAAAATATAGTTGAATTTCAATTTGGTTTTGAAAAATATGTTATGGGTTTCATAAAGAGTTTCACATTATTGTGGGTTATGAGTGTAGATTTGCTGGAAGGTACTGGTCTTCAAAATAAATAATTATAATAATGAATGCATATAATGGTTATAAAAGAGATAAGACAGAAATACATCTAATAACCCCTTCAAAAATATTTAGTGTTAAATTATATTAATATGAAACAAATTTTAAGAACAAGGTATTTCATTATTTGTGAACATAAAGGTTAAGATATCATTAATAACCAAATGTAAGACATTGCGGAGATGGTAAGTATAAATGGTTGTTAACTAAATCTGGTTATAAGATATTGTTAAAACATATAAATAAAACCCTAAATTGTTGGATAATAAAAAAAATTATTGATTTTATCCATGTTATCTATTAGGGAAAGTGTACTCCATTCAACTATCCCATTGTTATATCTGATATAATTAACATGATGCAATACATAGGTAATAATTAAATGGGAGAAACAGTAAATCAAAATCAGAGCATTGATAATTTTTAGCATTGTGCCGCTAATGGATATGATTTAATATAAATTTTTATACATTATTAGTGTCATAATATTAAATATTAATCCCTTTTAAATGATGTTATAACATCATACTTGTCTAATAAAATATTATATTGAATTTGAAATTGCATCAACATTACATAACATGATAATTATATCAATCCTTTAGAAGGAAGATAGTAAAGGATGTAAATTAAAAGACATGTATAAAATCAAAAAAATCATTCTCATTCGGTAATAAATATTCCATATTTTATATGAACTCATTCCCAAATAGTAATATTGAAAATCCATTTACCTAAAAAATATTAATGGTTATTATAATATTTTAATGGATTCAACACTACAGTAAATTGATTTTTGAAGCATATATTTTTCAAATGAAACAACTGAACATAGTTTTTATCACAATGATTGGTAACCTAAAAGAATATATCATGAATAATCTTGAAATGAGTTTTATGATTTCCCAAAAAAATATTTGGATGTAAGATATAGAAAGGAACATTAATCTACATTCATGATCTCAATTTGATTGGGTGTGTTAAATATATATTGGGGATGAGTCTTCTTTAAATATGGATCTAGCTACTAACTCCATTCTAAAATATTTCTTGAAGTGTTATGAAGTTTTTAAATAAATGAAAAGATGAATGACTTCTCTAGTAGCTTACTTGATCTCATCAATATGTTAAGGAAAACTACCTAAAACAACATTGTTCATGGATAAATTTTCTTGATAATAATTCACAGTATAGGATAAAATAAAAATATGAAAAAGACTATTGTAATATTTTATATTTTTCCAATATCCATTAATATTCTTTGAAAACTGACGGAGGAGTCAAAAAATTGGGTAATAAAATACATTATAGAAATCCTTGACACTATATGAGTTATTTCAAAAATAACTGAAGGGTTGAAAAAAAATTAGTGGAGTTCCCATTTTGTGTATAATATTATATAAATAAATTCATAGATATTTAAGGGTATATAATATTAAATGTTTATTTTATAAAAATCATTAATATAGAAAATATGAAAATAGATCATTTTTTGAATGAAAAATCATACTGTATTAATTCAAGTGATGAATAATGGGTTTACTGTGTTGGGACCCTCAATTTGGGAATTAAATTAATTATTCAAAGGATAATGAATAAGTGTTTTTTAATATTTTAATGTTTTCTCTTATAAGATAAAATATATGTGGGAGCAGTCACTATTTTATTAATAATATTATATGGTTGATTCAATAAACATGATTATATTTGATCGAATTATATAAAATAAATTAAAAATGATATAAAGTTAATATGAATGTTTTTATATCATTAATAGTGTTTATCCAATGAATTTTTCAACATTTAAGGAAAGAATTCTGACATTTTGTCTCTATAATATTTGAAATAATAATTACTTTTTTCCATAATACTACTCCACAACTGATTAAATATTATATTATTTATTTTTTTAACATTTAATTAGTTTTTTACATTCCCAATAAATGACATAACAATTGTTAATTAAAATCATCACAAATTTATATCTTAAAATGATATGAGATAATGAATATAGTCTCTAAGAGATGGTCTGGTTTATGTATTAAGATTGAAGAGTTCAAGGTATAAAAAATAAATTTTTTACAACAAAAAATATATTTAAAGGACACTTTATCTCGAATGTGGTTTTAGAGTATTTTGATAAAGATAAAATAATGTATCAATGTTTCAAGTTTTCTAATGAGGATTATCTCAATAGATGGTTTGAAATGGAAATCTTTTAAAAATGATGATGTTGAAAATATAAAAATTAATTGGTAATGAAAATAACATATTGAAATCATATCATATCATTTGATGAAGTAAATATGTATAAATTAATGTTAAAAATATGAACATAATGGTTATGATTCATAATCACCCCATATTAAAATAAAAAATATTCTTAGATGTTACCCATTAAATGACATTACTTGGGGTATTCTATCATATGGTGATGTTATAATTTGAACAGAATTATATACAGATGTAATTATTTTAAAACCCCTTAAATATAAAAATTATTACAGATTCTTGTGGAATTTCATACGATATGTGAGAATAGATCTATTGTGTGGCGTTGTTATGTATTTTAAATTGATTTTAAGAATATTAAATGGGTCATTTTATATAATGGTATTCTCTAATATATGATTCACTAATGTTGGATTTATTTGGAATATAATGTAAATAATTAATGATCAATTGGATTTTATGATGATATTTTAATTTTTAATATTCAATATTTCTAATATTAATTGTAACAATATTTTTCCTTGTGCTAATTCTCAGTGACATTTTTCAATAGTGTATAAGAACTAATACATTGTTTAAAACATTCTTGTGATGATTGAAGAAGTGTGAAGGAAATGAAAATATTTTTTAGAATGAAGATATATTCCTTGTTTCTGTAAAATTGTTGGAGGCCATTCTAAATATTAATTTTCTCGATGAATTGATGAGAATATTAATTGTGGATACATTTAAGTTTAATTGAATTTTTATAATTATTACTATGTAAATTTGAGTTGGAAATATAAAAAAATTTCTCATCTGTTATCCAAACATGAACACAACATAACCACACATGTGGGACATAGGTCTATGAAATGAGATCCAGATCAACATTTTCATTCCTATGTGGCTTTCAAAAGGCAGAGCACTTATATGGGTAAGCATAATATGTGAAATGTAGAGTTCATGGGAAGACTGTGCAATGAGGTTGTGTGGCTTGGGATGGGAATGAGTGAATTGTATCTCGGTACAGACCCTATTATTGGCTCTAGTGGTACATGAAGCAAGGAGTATTATTAAGAGATGCACATGAAAGAATAAGATCATTATGGGATACCATGTAATTATAATGTATTCCTATATTCTAAATATATACATAAATGTAGGGTCAGCTGATCCAATTTTTTATCACCATTCAATCAAGTTGGGTGATTGTATTCAATCCTCGTCCTTCTAAAGGATTAACAAGTATCTGAATTTATTTATCTTGAATATCGTTAATGGTCAAACTAAAATAATTAGGCATTCTCAATCATTAAAAATCCATGTAATAAATACATTTCATTCATTCATGTGATAAATTAGATAATGCTATAATGCCTGATCTTGATACGCTATTATGGATAGTGTTTATACGAGGCATATCATGAACATACACGATCACATGAAGCCTCCAGTATTAGGGGATCATGTATCTATGAGGAATCATAAGATGAAAACTGACAATGAGAAGGTCCTACCATGGAAAGGCTCAGTTTCTTGAATCATTATTAATTTCATGATTTTGAATACACATTAACGTCATATGAATTTGATAAATCAGAAAATTTCAGAATTTAAAATATTTGATATTTTTCATTATCATAATATCATTAAATTTGTTTTCTCTTTCTTTGAAAATATTAAATGATTTGTTTTATCTGAGTTTAAAAATACCAATCTAGTGGATAGTGTTTTAAGTTTTTTTAATGATATGTTATGATAGTAATTGTTTTCATTAGAAAACAGATCATTCTTGTAACCATCCTGGTAACATAAATGTTGAATTTTCTACATGAATCACCGAGGTGAACACTATATATGAAAAAGAATATAGATAATAAAGAGAACATTGTCTCGGATGATCCTTCACTAATTATGGAACTAAGATCTCACATGATAGTTCTTTTGTGGTTGAGCTAAGATAAAATTATTACTAATACCAATTATGAAAATAAATTTAAGATTTTCTAATATAACAAGATTTGTTCTATGAATAATATGAAGATATGACATTCCATATTTGGTTCTTTAGAAGAGAAACCTGTAGTACTGTTTTTTTAAAAATGTGAATAATAATTGGAATACACATGAGGTAATTTTAGTTTTATAAATTATAATAAAAAATGAAAATAGATGGGAAAACATTATGCATGAACATTTTCACTAATACTTCCCAAACAGTACAGAAATGAGAACATTTAACTCATACATGCATTGAAATACTAGAGTAATTTACAAGATAAATTAATCTTAATTGAAGGAGGTATGAAGATGATATATTGTAAACAGAATAATAAAAATAACATAAATGAATAAATGGTTATGTTCAAGGAGTTACATGTATCAAAAACCCATGAAATGATTTCTTGGAGTAAAATTGAGTTGAGAAATGTTTACTCCTACATCTAGTAATATCAAAAAATAGAGTGTGTTTATTTTAATTTTCAATTTTCATGCTTTTGGAAGAAGGACATGATATTCAATTCATCTTTTTGGCTCAAAAATATTGATCTTCATCAAAATTTATTAGAGAATCCATCATTTACATTTGATCTATCGGTTTTTTATTTGAACTCATTTTGTATCATATATTGTGATGTTATTGATCAAAAGAGATTCTAGAAAGAATATTATGTCCCTATTTAATTTATTATTTTATGTATTAAAAACATGATATTATAGTAGGGAATAAATGATTTGGGAACCTAACCGATCACAACTAGGATTGGGATCACATTGAGAATGAAACATGTAAATATATTAGGTGTCTATTATATTTAGTATTACTATCTTTAGGTATTTTTGATAAATCATAATAGTATATCAGACCATAAAAGGTTAGAAGATGTGAATTAAAAATTAAATAGAAATTTTAAATATCATCATTGATTCAACCACCCAAATCAGCTGTAAAATACATCCCTTACATCCTCAATTAGTATCAAATAAAGGTTCCCTATTTCAATATCCATGAAGAGATAAAGATAGAAATCTTAATTCTATTATTAATAAGGGTTTCACTAGATTCATGGAAAAATTTATTATCACTACGAATGATCAAGGATTTGTGGATTGTGTTTCTATTGAATGATCATTCATCAAAAATCCTACTGAGGATTTTATAACCTGTCACTATGAAAAATAAGACACGAACCAATTAGATCATATTCTAAGGAAAGGATAATAAACATTCAAAGAAAGAAAATGATGAAAAAAAATAAACTTTTATATCTACATGGAACAAATATACCTACATTGATTAAATATAGGTGACAAGTGATCAATAGGGTCATATATGTCTTAAAAGTGCATGACTATTCATTCAAGATTGATACCCATTATTGAGAAAGAAAATGACATGATCCAACCCATAGGGACACCACATAGTTCAGCAACAAGATTAGGGTGGCACCCCAAGAATGTATTTAACAGCCAAAGAAATATTGACTACAATTGAATAAAAATATCTCTGAAATTGGTGGAATTAGTATATGTACTTTTATCGACACACACAACCAACTCTATGAAACTAATCATAGATATTATAAATGATTGAAACATATTGACTGTAATAAAATATAGAAAATTATAAAAGAAATATAACATATTTATAAACATAAATTAAATACTTTAAAGGGGTAATATACATTCCCAACTAGAAATGATGTCATAGACTGATTAAAGCTGGATAAATTGAAATATTAAAGAGATACCATCTCTCAATATCTATGTCCAACCACCAAAAATGTCCAAAACATTCTGGTGAAACTATGTTTCTCTAATACCAGGTCTAGAGAAGTCACAACCAATCTATTTTTCATCTACATATGATACAACACATGTAGAGAAATCCCATAAATGGGTGACTATATACATACCCATTAGGACTCACTAAAAATAATTATTTATAAAATATAATGATGAAACTGGCATATCAACCCATATTTATTAATGAAATGAAAATCCTACATTTTAGATTCTCAAATGAAACCCATTGTAATAGAGAATGTGGATCTCTATCTCTGTAGCTAGCTAAGAATGATGCATCAACTAGTAGCTCCCAAAATTCAATCTCTAATGCCCAAAGTCATAGAAGATTTCACAAGAATATGTGTGGAGGTCCTTCACATCACCACTATGCTCCAAATCTAATGGATCACTAAGACTAGTAGAGATCCAAAACCTTAATTATGTTTGATGGTGGGAAGTACCTATCCATAGATAGATGATATACTCCTTCTATAGTATAATTTAGTACTGAATTAACCCATGAAAAGAGTGTAAGGGGTCCATGCCTTTGTGTGATAGGGAAGTACTAACCCCATCATTTATCTAATAATCAATACTCATCACATACCATTACCAATACTACTTGGAATAGGAATCATTCTTATAACACCTCATTTCATATCTTTAATGAAAAAAATAAGGCCACCATCAGGTCCCACATGGAAAAATACTAAGGATATCTACTCAAGGGTCCAAATATGTGTCCTGATTGAGGAGAAATAAACACTATAATATTTCATTATAAGTATACAACGTTTATAGTTATCAAATGGTTTGTCTTGTAATCCACAGGTATGATCGTGTCCTCTTACCTTTTATAATGCACTATAGCTCATCGTATTGTACTGTAGTCATGACTATATACTCTGGCCATGATCATGTACCTTGAATATATTATTTTAATATATATATTATTGGGCCCATTTAAACTATTAATACATGTGTACTATTGTTTTGATTGAGTTTCGTGGTCATGTATGACTACTCTGGCCATGTTTTTGTCCATTTAAACTAGTTATACCCATATACAATTTCTATGTTTGGGAATTTTTACCCCTAGGGTCCACTCCTATCCACTAGAATCATGACAAGTGATATGTGGGAGGTCCAATTATAATGTGAAATTCAACTCTACACATAACCTAATCCACTGCAGATATGGGACTACAAAACATCCGTTCCCCAAAGTATACACTGCTTTTGTTAGTATTCTCTAGAATAAAGTTGTATTAACATGAACAATAAATTTTCCTCTTTCTAAACCTTCCCCAACATATTGAATTCCTTAAATCTAGGAAAATTGATGAGGGGTCATCTGATATTGTATTTCTAGCATTCATTGACTAAAATTGTATCGTTACATTGAGATAGTAAGAAGTGCATATGCACGATCGATACATTTACTTCTTGTTGGAGGGAAAAGGAGTTTTATAATAGTCTTTTAATAATCATAATAATTTTTTTAATATTTTTAATTATGAATTTATTATTTTATGGAAACAATTTTATTTCTAGAGGGGCTAAGTATTATTATAAAAATAAAGTGATCTGTTTGACCAATTACCTCTTATTTGAAATGTCGTGTAGGGATCTCCTCTAAAGGCCTCTAGAATTGGTCTTTTTATTATACCATCCCATAAATAATTTGTCTATGGATTTTAGAAGATAAATTTCTAGATTATTTTCACGTTATAATTATAAAATTGGTGTGCAAAAGTGGGGGAGGATGTTCTATTTAATAATTGAGGAAAATGATACTTTCATAATTTCTCCAAAGATTGAATTATAATAAATTCATTTTCTATCAAAATACCATTAAATGGAAATGGAATCAACAAATTTAATATAAGGATTAAATAACATTATACAATATATCTTAGACATGTTTTGTTTTTATTTAAAAGGACATCATTTTGATTATCCCATAGTTAACCAATTTTAATTTTTACTACTGTTATGACTTCTTCAGTATTTAAATTTCATACTTTTGCCATACATTGTGTAAATTTTACCACAAATGGAAAATATATAAAATTTTCAGAAAATTAATGATAAATTTAATTTAAAAAAACTAATTATTTTATATATTTTAATATAATATTATTCTAATATAATATCATTATTTTCAATTTTTAAACTATTCAATGCTATAGATTTTACAAATATCAATACAGCAAGTAAACTTTCAACCAACTATTTTTTCATATATCGAAAATGTGAATTTCATCTATAGACTTATTTTATCACCTTAAATATCTCAAATTATATTACATTTATTCTTTTTAATATTATTTATTTGGTTTCTCCTTTAATTGAATAATTATTGCATCAGTGTTTTGTAACCATTTTGTGTATCAATATATTTCAAAAAAATGTACCCAAATTTATATGGGCATAAGAATTTTTTCTATTTCTAAATAATATATACAGTTTAACAAAACCATTGTATTACCCTAAAATAAGAAAAATTAAAAAAAACCATGAATGTGATATCTTTGACTTTTCATTAAATAAAATACCATAAAGATCATAATATCATCCTAATGGCCCCAAAAATTCATAAATTCAAATCTTATTGATTATGGCTGACGATTATTCATCTAATGAAATTTGATTTATTGTTAGGGTAATTTTATATTCCTTATCATATTTGTACCCATAATTACCTGAGTTACCCTTTGTCATGGAAACATTACTTACTAAGGTTATTTCCATATTGAACAATAACTAAATCAAACTGATTAAAAAATTTCCACCCACAAATTAGAGATAAAAATTTAATTTTTGAAAATATGTAACACATAAGTTGAAGGATATAATATAAAATAAAACTAGAAAAAGGATTGAAACCCATTTTTTTAAAAAACTTCCATTTAAAATATAAAATAATAATCTACGAAATTCATTTATAAAATTTACATCAAAACCCATAATTATATTATTTTAAATAAATATGAAGTCATGAAAATTTAAAACTAATCCAAAACATAATTTGATATAATAATAATGTTAAAATAATATAGTTTGAAATAAAAAACAACATTTTTCATAAAATTTTAGTATCATCATAAATATAAAATTTAATTTGAAAATTTAAGGTTAACTAACAATACCATCATTATATTGGATCTACACACACATATTTTCCAAAATTGATTATGACACAACTATTTTTCATTAGACATCAACCCATCAACTTGTTTCCCATTGATATCACTTGAGATATTAATCATTACCAAATTAATTAGACGGAGATATATATAACACCCCAATATTTCATGGTACGTTTACCTTTGAATAATTTAAGAGCATGGGATGTACACAACATTGAGTTCTAACACACCGTAACCAATCAAACAAGCCATTATGAATAGTAATATCTACTTTTTAAAATTTTTGAAATTTTATTTTTGAAAATGAAATTCATTTTTGGATTCAGAATATCAAAATTAGCATTGGGTAAATTTTTGATATTTTTATGGAAACTTTCTATTTTTGATGAATACTGATAAACAATGTGTTATTTTCTAAAACTGACATTTTTATTTAATGAAATAGTTATTTTATTTAAATTTATTTTAGGTAAAAAGAGATACATAATACCTATATATGTTCAATATAATTCATTGAAGTCATTTTATAATAATATTAGATATAATAAATTTTATTGAACTTTTTATCGTCTTTTACCCTCCTTCAAGGTGCATTTGAAAATTGGAATAAAACATAATTTTATCACTTCTGTTAATTGAATTACAAACATCTAAGAGACGCATTTGACAGCAGTATGTAAAATTTGGTTCAATAAGATGAATATATTTTTTGGGTGTATAGTAACTTTTGACTTTTATTTTCCACGGTTAAAAGTAAATAGGGTAATTATTGGTAAAAATGATATTATAATTCCCTTAACTTATGTCCTAATTCTATTGTATATGTTTATTTTGAAAAAAATAAACCTTAGGAATAAAATATTATCCTTTTTGTCCACTTGTATCAGATTAGGGTATTTATTATTATTTTATTTAAAGAGGAGTTAAAAGTGTTAAATTGATTGATTAATAACTAAACCATTTTTAATATAGTGTTATAAATTAGATAAATTTGAATATAAATATTAATTAGAAATATAAAAAAATTACCTACATAATGGTATTTTATTTATAATTTTTGGACATTAAATAATTAAATTTATTTATGACACAATGATGATAAAATAATTATCTTATCAATGAAAGATTAAAATAATTAATATTATAAATACACAAATAAATGAAAATTGAGACTTTTGTTGATTTCCAATAATTATATAGGTTAATATGACATTTTATTGTTGATTAAATATATTTTTTTCAAAGTGATAAAGTTATTATGACTTTCACTAACAAAATACCAAATAGAGTCAAAATTGACATAAATGAGTTTTTAAAAAAATACTAAATATTTAATAGATATAATATTCCAAAAAAATATAATGTTCAGCCAAAGTAATTAGATAAGGGTATATATATCAATAATTAACCAATTGGGGTTTTTGTGTGGTTTTATAGTATGTTTATTATCAATTTATTATAAAAATATAAGAATACATGGTAAAAGTTAAAATGTTTAACTAAGAGTTAAATCTAAATGATAAGGTTAATATGGTTACATAGACCTGAATAAAACAAATTGGTTGAGAGAATTTAGACTTATCCCCATCTTAGCCACGAAATAAACCCTTTAATAGCCATTATAATTTTAATATGATATTATAATAAAATAATATTACAAGCTTTTCCTAAAGTAACCCTCACCTCTCTTATAAAAGGGTACTTCCCCTTCTCTCAAAATCACACCTCCAAAACCATTTGGATCGGCCAAAAATTTATCAAATATCCTTCTAACTACCCTCAATTGTACCTAGAGGCCTTACATTGATAAAAAATCCAACTTAAGGAGCTCTTTTGATCAACTCATAGGGAAACACCCAAAGAAGAGGTAATAATTTAACCACCTATTTCAACGATCTTTTCATCTTCCACATCCTCTTTCTTTTTTTTTTCCATACCAAAATAATAAAACTGGTACCTTATAAATAATATGATGTTTTTATAAATATGGTACAACCATATTCAGTATTCTTTCCATCCTATGAATTCCAAATCACCATATGGGCGTACGTACGGCGAACCATCTCTACGTCGTGGTGTTGTTTGTTATTCAAAAACGTCATTATTTGGATTGGTATATTAATGAGTATAAGTAATGTAAATAATAAATATAAAATTTTAATGATTATTTATATATGATATACTATCCAATTTCATATGATTTTACCATCAGTAGAATGATATTGTTGTTTGTGCGTACACACAGATTACTGTCTCAACGAACGCATTGAAATTCATTCCCCATCATAACCGTTCCAGAATAATTTTCATTTTATGATTAAAAATATTTTTTAAGAACTTAATATAAATATGGATATGAAGAAAATACATCCTATCCATAACAAACATGGCTTATGTAACCACGCATATAAAGCAAAACGAATCAGTGAACACCCGATACAATGATAAAACTGAAATATTATTAACAAAGAAAAATTAGAAGATCATATATGATATAATATTGATGTATGTGGTTATTTTATAATTTAATAACAATTATTTATCTATTATAAATGAAGTGAATTTACCATCTATCAATGAAAAGTACAAGGTAAGGGTTAATTCTACAATCTCTTCATTATCTGAGGTTGTTTATACGTGAGTATCTACTAGGAACTCCTAATCATCCAAATCCATGTTTCATAAAAAGGTCATTCAAAAAAATATCTATTTTCTAGACTATGGATAAAACTCATTTATACCCCTGTATAACTTATTATAAAATTATTATTATAGAATCTTTCGGTCATTTTCTGAACAATTTCATTTATGACCTTTTCGACGAAATTTAGGAAAGAATGTTTTTAACGTGTATGGAAGGTGATGTTATTTTCCACCGTTATTACATCTTCAAAGCATCCCTTACAAGCTTATAAGAATATTTTCAAAATAAATGTTTTCTTTTATAATTATGTATCTTTTAAATTATTTCCAAATAATGAGATATTTCTCTCAAATATTTTTGATATCATCGATGTCAACATCCTTTGATAGATTTTACACTTGTTTGAAGATGATTTATTATGATATACTCTTCCATATTATATTAAAGGATTTGAGATATTTTTGACTATGGATGTGTTATTTTTATACCATTCATGGTTTGTGGTTAAAATAATAACATTTCGTATTCTTGTTTTAATACAAATGTTTATGTTATGTTTCAACCTTTTCATATGAGGAAAACATTGGACTTCATATGTGACGAGTGGAGCCCTCTATAGCTCCTCCATGAATCGGTAGGTCTCATTAGACAAACTAGTTTCATGGAACAAAGACTTGAAAAAAACTTATTTAAATTCTTGCCACGAGGCCTTGACTATTTGGTTATGATGTCCGACATTAATCATTCCATCTTTTTAAAATTGGATAATTATATTACATGTGATTATTCGAGTAGTAGAATATCCATGTGAACAAGTAAATATAAATATCTAATTTATCGATGAATATTATGCTGAATATTATGTTTAAAAGGACTATTTTTTAGTCTTATACATTGCCTTAATGTTTATGCTTATTTTTGAAGGTTTACACTATATTGTATTCCTTTATGAGCACTCGATCTCACCCCTTTCTATGTTTTTTATTTCCAGGATGCAAAGAAGTATATTATGACTGAATAGTAGGGATTGTCTAAGATAGATAAATATGTTCAAAGGATAAATAATTTTTTTTCATTTCATAATGTAATGTAAAACTTATGTTATTATCTAGTAATTACAAACCTACAAAATTGGTCGCTATTTGGGGATTTAATCCCTTGTGATCATGCCAATGTTATTTAATAATGCACCAAATCTGGGTAACTAGGGTTGGGGAATTATAGTTGGTATCAGAGGAAGTTTTATAAAATCCTTGGAAGCTAGATTTAGAAAAACTCTAATTAGATAACATTACCATAAGTTAGGCTTTGAGGATTGGTAAAAAATAAATTCCTTGAATTTTTGTAATGTAGAGATTTTGTTTATTTTCCAAGAAGTACGTTTCTTTTTTGATATGAGCAGCTAGAGGAGGCTTTACCATAGATGTACCTAGGAGTGAAAACTCTGACAAGGATTTTCCAGCTTGACCTGGGGTATTGGAGTACATGATAGTGGGTCTTGCTGAACTCTTGGTTATGACACTCTTGAGAGATATTTTTATGATAATTCACAATTTATTTACAAACATTATGAGGGATTTATTAGTAAATACCTTCACAAATATTTTTTATTATTATTATGGATTCTATAAATAAATTGTTCAATTAATATTATGTATTTTACATTTTTGGAATTATGTATTGTGATTCATAAACTAATCTACTGTATTCCATTTTTTAGAAATAATGCCTAGTAGAAGGAATGGAAACTATATCAATACACGTAATCCATTTAGGGATTTCCCACTTACTCATGATAATTATAGTGGATCTGGTGATGAAACCGGTGATGAAGAACTTTTAACAATATAGGGACAACTCACTCAGGTTATGAATAATAACTTTACCAGTATAGAGCACCCTGTCCAAAAAAGAGGAGGGTCAATGTTAGACCTCATAATGATGTAATAACCACAAAAATCAGCAGTACTACAAATCCATTTTTATCTGAGCAGTTGATATGTTCCTCAGAGAAAATATTTCATTCTTTGGGTAGTAGCGAAAGAGAAAATGTTTTCATGGCAGTTTATCTTTTCACAGGAGATGCAGATCAATGGTGGTCATTAATTCAAAACACAAATAAGGATGTAGAAGTATAAAATATGTAATGAAGGGAATTTAAAGATATTTTCAAATAAAAATACTTTCCTCGTTACCATCAAGAAGTTATGGAAAGACAATTTCTATGTCTACGGAAAAAGGAGGATGAGAATGTCGCAAAGTATGAGGCTAACTTTACATTGTTAGTAAGGAATGAAACAAATTATATATGTAACCCATGGATTAAGATTGATCGATTATTTTATGGGTTAAAACCATTTATCCATCGAGAATTAGTCTCATAATCCTTCTCATCTTACGATGATATTGTCTCATGTGCTATCAAGAAAGAAATGGAATTCTCTAAGTCTTACGACTTTAAAGCAAAGAATGAGAAGAAGAGATCTACTGAACACTCTAGAAATGGAAAAAAATGGGAATAAGGGATAAGTTGATTTTCTATAATGTAGTAAATGTTGGAAGAAACTCCCCAGTACATTCCTGAAGGGAATGGGAGTCTATTACAAGTGTGGTGAAAAGGTCACCAAGCTCATGATTTTAAGGGAAAGAAAGAGATTGCCAATTTTGCCAATATTTCCAAGAATGATGTTGCTAATGTTGTATGGTAAATTGTAGAGAAATGGGGAATTATACAAATTAATGTCCTAAGATCCAAAAAAACATACCTCTAGAAAGGCCATGGGAGAAAGACCATGCTTATGAGATCACTACTGCTGAGGTTGAAGCTCTGAATGACGTGGTGGTAGGTAATTTAATGGTTTCCTCAAATATATCCAATGCTTTTTTGGATTCTAGATCATAACATTGTTTCATATATTCCCAGTTTTCTAATAAAATTAGATATTTCCAATTTAATTTAACAAGGATATTGTCAGTAAATACTCATAAGGGAAGTATCAATAAATTAATGTTTTGTGAATCAGTTCCCATTAAGGAATATAAATTTTATTTATCTGGTGATCACATCATCATACCCATGATTTAATTTGATATAATCCTCAGAATGGATTGGATTTCGGACAAATATTCAAAAATATATTGTAAGAAGTAGGAGGTTACATTTTATGATGGTGTTAAGGAGTGCCTTTTATTTAGAGCTGAAACATCACCACATGATTCTTATCTAGATCCACCACCTTTAGATCTACTAAATTCAATTATTGGGGAGGAAGATAATGAAATAACTATTGGAGAGGAATGGAATGATCAAATAAAAGAATTACCTATTGTGCAAGAATATGTTGATTTGTTTCTAAAGGATTTACCTGGACATCCTCCAGAAGGAGAAATTCAGTTTTCTATTGATTTAATTCCTGGTTCATGGACCATATCAGAGAACCCTTATCGAATGGCCACTATGGAATTAGTGGAGCTATATAAACAACTATAGTTATTGAGTAATAAGGGATTTATTAAACCTAGTGTTTCTCCATGGGGATCCCTTATTCTTTTAGTTATGAAGAAAGATGGATCTATGAGGTTGTTCATTGATTACATGGAGATCAATGTTTTAATAATAAAGAACAAGTATCATATGCCTCATATATATGATTTATTCGATCAACTTCATGGACATCAATATTTTTCAATGATTGGACTTCGATCTGGATATCTTCAGCTATGTGTGGAGAAGGGAGACCTTCAGAAGATAGAATTTCATACTAGGTATGTACATTATGACTTTACAATAATGCCTTTTGGACTGAATAATGAACCCTATGTCTTAATAGATCAAATAAATATTGTTTTCAATGTATATCTTGATAAATTTTAAGTGGTATTTATTGATGATATCTTAGTATACTCAAAACGCTAAAAATAATATAAAAGTCACTTCGGCACTACTATAAAGACTCTTAGAAGAAATGAATTATATGTGATGTTTTGCAAGTGTGATTTCTAGATTCAGAAGATTTCATTTCATGGTTATATTGTCTTTATAGAGGGAATCTATTTTGATCCTTCTATGACAAGAGCAATACAATAATGGCCAGCACCAACCAGTATAACTGAAGTACACAGGTTAGTTGGTTTAGTAAGTTATTATTGGTGTTTCATCCAGAATTTTTCCCAGTTGGATAACCCATTAACCAAGCCCACGTGTAAAGGGATTAAATTTATTTGGAAAAAAGAGTGTGAATAATGTTTTTAAGAACTTAATAAAATACTACACAATGATCCTATCATGACTCTACCATCGAGTAATGATGGGTTTGTTATTTATAGTGATGCTTCAAAGAAAGGACTTGGTTGTTTCCTTATTCAAAATGATAAACTTATTGCCTATGAATCACGACAGCAAAAATTTCATTAAAAAAACTATCCCACTCATGATCTTGAGTAAGAAGTTGTAATAATTTCTTTGATGAAATAGGGACACTATCTCTATGGTGAGAAATTTGAGATACATAATGATCACAAGAGTTTGAAGTATATTTTCTCATATAAGGAACTCAACATGAGGCAATGATGTTGTATTAGACTACTCAAGGATTATTATTGAACTATAAACTACCACCCAGGGAAGGAAAAAAAGGTGGAAAATGCTTTGATTAGAAATTATAATGGAGTTTTAAATAAGATGAGAGTTGAAAGGGGTCATATCTTCATGAATCTAGTAAAGACGGATATGGGAATAACCATGTAATGTAATGAATCAATACTTTTCGAATGGTATCTAAACCATCTTTACTAGATAGGATAAGATGTTATTAGACTGATGATGTGGATTTTCATAAGAAAATTAATGCATTGAAAAATTGTAGATTGATCAAATTCGTATATGAAAATGGAATTTGGGAAGAGTCTTTGTGTTTTCGATATACCTAATCTATAATGGGAATTGTTTAATGATGCTTATAGTTCCAATTTCTTTATGTACCCTGATAGAACTACGATTTATTGAGATTTGAAGAAACATTTTTGGTGGGAAAAAATGAAGAGGGATATTGTTGATTATGTTTCAAGATGTATGGTTTGTCAACAGGTTAAGGCTAGAGGACAACATCCTGGAAGAGTCATGAAACCACTTCCCATACCTGAGTGGAAATGGGATGATATTACAATGGAATTTGACATGGGGCTACCAAATAATCCTAGAAGGAATAATGCAATATGGTTCATTGTTGATCATCTTACCAAGTCAGAAAATTTTCATGATATAAGAAAAGAGTTACCACTTGAACGTTTAGCAAGACTATATATTGATGAAGTTGTAAGACTTCATGGAGTAGCCCTATCAATTGTTTCTGATTGTGATTGTAACACCCTTAGATTTTATGAGAAATATTTTTTTTATGTATTATGTAATATGAAACACCAAAGGAATATTTCACTACACACAACACTATCTTGACTTGCGTTACATGCAAGAGCAACCTTCCTCGATATCTTGCATTGTACGCAATACCAAGTTTCACTAAAGAACAATATGTTATTAAAATTTTATATAAACTAGACGTTATAAATAGTAATACCCACTTCATTGAAATTTTATAAATTTTATCTTTCAAAATGGACTTCATTTTTGGATTAGAAATATTGAAATTATCTAAGGGTAAATTTTTGGAATTTTTCTGAAAACTATCAATTGTTGATGAATAGTGAAAAACACTGAGTTATAGTTTAAAACCGATTTTTTATTTAAATAATTATTTATTTTATTTATATTAATTTTAGTTCAAAATAGATAAATAATACCTATATAAGTACAATTTAATTCATTGGATTCATTTTATAATAATTTTAGATATATTAAAATTATATTGAACTTTTTATCGTCTTTTACCCACCTCTTAGGAGAATTTCCAAATTTGCATAAAATTTAATTTTCCCACTTTTGTGAGTTGAATTTCAAAAATCTGAGAGACATGGTTGATATCAGTAAGTAAAATTTGGTTCAATGAGATGAAAATAATTTTTGGTGAGTAGTAACTTTTTACTTTTATTTACCATGGTTAAAAGTAAATAGGGTAATTAAAGGTAAAATGTCACGAACCAGCCCGAGTCGACCCTGAACCGGTCACCCGATCCGGTCCGCGGCAAGTCCCGAGGGGCATTCCCGATCCCCCTGGGATGGCAACAAGTGTTGTGCATTGAAATTTTAACCGTTGGGAACGATTTCAGACCAAACCAAAATCAGGATCAAAAGAAAGAAAATAACCTGAACAAAATAGACAAAATACTAACGACATAAACAAAACTACACCACAACATACCTCCACGTGACCTCGCGGGTCACCACCCAACTAGAAACCAACGTTGCTCCTTCACTGAGCAACTCAAGCCAGGAAAACCTAAACACAAGGAACCTACAACTAAAATGGTAAAAGATAGGTGTGAGCACAAAAAGTACTCAGTAGGTGAGCCCAACAACAAATCCTAAAGCACTACCAGTAAATAAAGAATATACATATTCCAGATTTGAACTACATTGTATAAAAGTAAGCTTTTATAATGTTTCACTTAAAAATCAAAACACGAGCCATTACCCTTGTTCTTTTTCAAAAGTTGGATTCCTTTCATTCATGCCAAACTCATTCTAAAGGGAAAGAAGTGTTACATTTTAAAATCTTACACAAAGAAAATAAATTATTTTCCTTTGAAAACCTTTTCCCCAAAATCTAACAGTATAAGTATAATCCGTGAAGGATGAATGAAGGGAAACAAGCAAGGAAAACAAGTGCAAGTAAAGGTAAACTAGAAGTTATAAGTAATAACCATGGGCGATCCTAAACATCCCTAGAAAACCCCTGGACGTACTCTGGTTCAGACTACCTGCCGGCATGGTACTCCATAGTCAATAACCAACTGGCCGCCCTAATAGAAAACCAGTGGCATTCCCCACAAGGCCTTACCTACCAAGGGGGGACTAACCGGTCTAATCGGGGTTAGCCAGCAACCGTCACTCGATTCTCCAAAAGACGCCCAGGAACCCATGGTAGTTTTAATAATACTGTGTAAGTAGGAGTCCCTCGCACGCATGACTCATCTCACCGCACTTTCCATCCCCTTACACGGACACCGCTACACGACAACCCTCAAAGGGAAGTCCCTCTGTAGAGATTCCCCATAAGTACGTATATTTACATATTCACTTCACATTCAATAAAGTGCCAACCGGGCTGCCACATCACTACATTTAAACCATTTAATATCAAAGCGTTGCCAAAAGATATAACACACACCATCATGTTGAAAACTAGAAAAACATACTTAGAAACCCATTTAAGGAAAACCAAACCACCACTGACAAATTCCAAAATCCAGCTCAAGGGCCAAACAGGCCTTTAATCGTTTTTTTAAGGAATGCTATTTCTCAAATGAAATCCAAACTTTTATTCACACGTCCAAGGAAAACATTTTTCAACAACCAAGAACCATGCTTAATGTTTCCCAAAATCAATTTTAATGGTCATACAACATTTCCTTTCATCAAGGATCTAAGAAACACCTTTTCCATAAACAATACACCTACCAATTTACACACACCAAAAACATTTCAAAACACAATTCAACATGACTTTCACATTTCATAAAGAACCCATTCAGAAATATTAATATGGAAGCACACAATTAAAACCAAGAAAAAAACTTTCAATGAAACGCTAGAATTAGAAAGCTTTCATTATCAGCAGATCACCACACTATAAATAACTACTTAATCATACTTTTAAATTTACTGAAACTCAATAAAAAGACAAGGAATAAATAAATTCTAAATTTAAAGGCGAGTGAAATGGGAGACCTAACTCAGCTTGAAATCCAAACGCACAGTGTGTCGCACCTCACACAAACGCACAAACACACGCACATTGATGACCACAGTATTGCGAGGTTATCTCGCCAACGCGCTACATCGAAAGCACAACAATTAAAATCACATAACCACCGACTTATAATAATTCATATAAAAACTAAAATATATATATATATATACATATATATATATACACACAAATATATAAACTTTGATATAATATAATTTAAGTAAGAAACAAAGCAAACCTCACCTCGATTCCCAAACCGAGCCCGATGACGCAACACACCTCGCGCGACACGTACATGCTCGCCAGCTGAAAACCTCGGCGTGCAGAATTATTCTGTCAACGCACTCCAACAACACCAAACAACTAAAACAGCCAACCACTAATAAAAAAATATCACAAATAACAAAAAGACACCAAAACCACCTCGGCGCAGAGATGCGCTCGACCCACGAGGTCGCGCGACAGTCAGAATAAGTGGCACACTCAGGCAGAGAGATCGTCGGGGGTTGCGCGCCAGTCAAAGGGGCAGCGCGCACTGGTAGGGAGTCTTTCGGAGGTCACGCGCCGACCGTCAGATGTGCCACAAGCTGTCGCAAGGTGACAATGACTGGTCGGACCACGGAAAGTCACCGGGATTCCCGAACGGGCAGCCGGAAGCTGCTGGCCGGAGGCGGCTCACCGGAGCTCGATTGAAGGTCACCAAAGGGGGTCGGGGACCGCTGGCCGGCGGTGGGGCTCGTTGGAAAAAGGGCAGGGGTCGCCGGAACGGCGCCAGACAGTGGAGGTGGTTCGCACGAAGGTGCGGGAGGCCGGCGGCAGGCGGGGTCGCCGGAGGTCGGGAGGCCAGGAGCGGTGGGGTTCGGGGGTCACGCGGGGGCAGTGAGCCGGAGCTGCAGGTGCGGCGAGGCATAACGGCGGAGGGGGGGTGCGGGTTGCGAACGCCGGTGGTGCGGTGAAGTGGGACTCCGGCGACGAGGAGGCTGGGAGGCCTGGACGCCGGCGACGGGGAGGCCGGGAATCCGGGACGGCTAACGGGGGAGAGGCGGCTGGGCGCGGCAATGGGAAGCGCGGGCCGGGACTCCGGTGACAGGGAGGACGGGACGTCGGGATGGCCAGAAACGGCGCACGCAGGAGGGCAAGGGTGCGGCCGGCCAGGGAGGTGTAGGGGGTGCGTGCCGGCGGCCGGACTGGCGGAGGCGGCAGGGGAAAGGCGGTCCAGCGGCCAGACTATGTAGGGAGGAGGCCGGTGGTGCCGGAGGAGAGGATGACGTGGGGGCCGCGGGCGCCAGAGGTAGGCTGCACCGGTGCGGGAGCGGGGAGCGGCGAGGTCGATGGCGCTAGTCAGGCCTGGGGGGGGGGGGTGTTGCGGGCGCTGCAAGGGGGGTCGCGCACAGGGTAGGGAATAAGAGAGAGGGGGGTATGGGGAGGGGAAGGCGGTGCATGAGGGAAAGGGAAAGGGGGTAGAATTAGGGTTTCGGTTTAATATATATATATATATATAACTTTATAAAAATAATAATAATAATAATAATAATAAAACTTATAATAATAATAATAATAATAATAATAAAACATTATAATAAAAATAATAAACTTTATAATAATAATAATAAAACTTTATAATAAAAATAATAAACTTTATAATAATAATAATAAAACTTTATAATAATAATAATAATAACAAAAAAATAATGATAATGAATAAAAATTAGTTAATTCTAATAATAATTATTATGATCAAATATTTAAAATAATAAAATCATTTAAAAATAACACACATATATATATTTATACATATATTGATATATATATATACCTATAAACATATAAACATAAATACAATAAACATATATATATAAATATATATATAGACATAAACATATATAAACATATATATATATACATATATAGACACATATATATATATATATGTACATTAATATACACATATATAAAAACATATATAAAAATACAACAATAATGATAATACAATTTAAATGGTAATAATAATAAAATCTCAACATAAAAATTTTAATATTTAAAACACCGGGCGAACACATGGTCACCCGGGCTGAACGCACGGTCACCGCTAACGATGTGGTGACGGCGCACCGGCGCGAAACTGCCAACATAAATAAACTTCGAAAAAATTTAAACTGGGACCAAGAAACAAGAAAAATAAGGACATCAGTGGTCGGGGTGTGAGAATTCTCTCCACCACAGACACTTTCTGCCCCCAGAAAGTCACCAAGCCAAAAGTCAGTCAAGATTCAGGTCTATGCCCAAACGGAACTAAAAGAACTGAAGAGAACTGAGATTCTCGGGATGACCTTACTCAACACAGGTCACACCTGACCGATTTAAGAGAAAACTGAAGTCTGAGGTTGAGGGGAGAACACGAAGGGGTTCTCCCCACCACAAGAACTTAACTGGTTTGAAAATTTAACACCCAAAACATACTACCACAAGGAGGTGGGTCCAGTGCGAGAACTCATAACTGACCCAAACCGACTCCTATAACATGATCAGATTAACACCTCCATCGAAACATTGAACCCACGACTAGAGTCAACAAACATCAACACTAGGGATAACCCCCAGAAAAATATTTAACCAAACATAAAATTGGAGACATGATCCATTGAAGTCCACAAATCATAACCACATCCAAAAAGCATAGCTGAACTGAGGTCAAACCACACAAGGGTCGAACACACTCTTAAGAAAGACACACGAATCAAAATATCACATCCACACGACAGGTCTGCTTATATTATCAAAGAACATGTCCATCGTTACTTTATAGAAAAACAATGCATTTACAACGCTGTTGAAACATTAATAGTAGGAAAACAAGTATGAAAAGGTTTTTAATTGTTCCACCATCAATACGGAAAACAGAACCTGGACCAAGGCTTCACAACCCTGGGAACTCTTGACTGTGCGCGAGCTTCACCCCGAGACCTGTGGCTTGGGCTCTGATGGCTAAAGCAACTCCTGCCTCATAGTCAGGTACTGACATTCTCCAATCACAACATCTTCTTCAAGCGACGCTTCCTGCAAAACTTCTCTAGATGACCCATACAGCCGCAGCGATGACACGTCTTAGGAGGGTTGTGACAAGACGGCTTTAAATGACCGAAACGACCACACTGATAGCACACCACTGAACAATCTAATGAACTGGAAGCTGGGACCAAAGGGGATAACTCCTTAGGAACAGGTATCTCTGGCATATTTTCCACACCAGAGGGGAAACTCTTACGAACAACCGGGGATGCTGGATTACTAACTAACTGTGCTCCGGAAACCAATTCAGCCAAAAATGCTTCCACCACCAGCTTCTCGAAACAAAGGCCTTTAGAAGGGAGGACTCACTCCTTGATCACTAGACGAAGACCCCCGGTGAAAAGAGAGGCCTTTATGAGCTCATGCGACGCTACCTCTGGAGAAAAGGAAATCAGTTCCTTAAAATGGTCAACATATTCCTTCACCATCCGTTGGCCTTGTTGAATATGAACAAGCTCTCTCTTTTTCTCCAGATTCACTTCTTCAGGTGCAAACCATTGGATGAAAATAGTTTTAAAGACATCCCACGCCATTCCAACTTGCGTTGACGGTGGGGTAACCATCTTCCACTGGTCCAGAGCTGGACCCTCGAACACTTCCATAATTGCACGAACCTTAACATTATCGGGAGTTCCCAATGTTCTAAAGACACGCTCCATTTCCTCGAGCCATTCCACTGCCTCTAATGGACCCTGATCACCATGGAGAATAGGCAAAGTCTGAGGAGGGCCAAAAACTGGGCATGAATTATCTGAATCCTTAGAGACCTTTCTGGGCGGCATTTCCTGAGCGACATATAAAACACAAAGCCAAGACCAACATCAAACCGAAGCAACATCAATAAAAGCTCCTTTATCAAAAATAGTCATCACAAAGACCAAACAAATACAAACACAACCCAAAATAAGATCTCCTTTTTAAAATCCCCCTTTTATTTTAGATTATAAAACCACCCTTTTTCAAGACCACTTTCCAAATACCAATCCACTTTCAAACCAAAAATTTTCCAAAACCATTTCCCCTTTAAAACCAATTTATAAAACAAGGTCAAACCTTTAATTTCAAATACACACTTAGGTAATCTCATGAACCGTTGCACATGTCTTCATCCACTTTCCATTCATACTCGCACCAACATGCACTTTCCATGCATTCTCATACATGTGAAAACGTTCATAAAAAGGACCTGAGGTTTCACCCCCAATCATCCTTAACCAATTCCAAGAAAACAACAGATTTCCAAATCAAGAGATTTCAGTTTTAAAACCCATTTCATACATTTAAAGTATTTTAAAAGAAACCAGTCCAATTTTTCAAAAACCTTTTTCATTTCCAACGACGTACTTACACAGACCAAAACAAAAGCAGCATCCAAATTTGCATCAACCACTGGAGTGAGGGACTAGTAGTCATGCTCAACCTAGAGACATGATAGTGGGCCATGTCCCAAGTTAGCGTCGACCACCAGGAGGAATTCAGACCGTGTACTCAGACTCCACATGGGTCACTACTCCATGTGAAATCACGATGTAACGTCAGCTTACCTCTGTTGTCATCTCTCAATCCAAGAAAAACTAGAAAGAGACAAAGACACTATTCTCGGACTACCCCTGGCGACTTGAGGTGCAGAACGGGAGAGGGTTCATGAAGTCCTTCCCGTACCTACCTCTCGAGTCCCGACAGTCCTAATCTCCACCTACCAGACAACCCAAATAACAAGAACCTCCTTTGATACCATTTTGTCATGAACCAGCCCGAGTCGACCCTGAACCGGTCACCCGAGTCGGTCTGAGGCAAGTCCTGAGGGGCGTTCCCGATCCCCCCGGGATGGCAACAAGTGTCGGGCATTGAAATTTTAACCATTGGGAACGATTTCAGCCCAAACCAAAATCAGGATCAAAAGAAAGAAAATAACCTAAACAAAACAGACAAAATACTAACGACATAAACAAAACTACACCACAACATACCTCCACGTGACCTTGGAGGTCGCCACCCAACTACAAACCAACGTCGCTCCATCACTGAGCGACTCAATCCAGGAAAACCTGAACACAAGGAACCTGCAACTGAAATGGTAAAAGATAGGCGTGAGCACAAAAAGTAGTCAGTAGGTGATCCCAATAACAAATCCTAAATCACTACCAGTAAATAAGGAATCTACATATTCCAGGTTTGAACTACAATGTGTAAATGTAAGCTTTTATAATGTTTCACTTAAAAATCAAAACACGAGCCATTACCCTTGTTCTTTTTCAAAAGTTGGATTCCTTTCATTCATGCCAAACTCATTCTAAAGGGAAAGAAGTGTTACATTTTCAAATCTTACACAAAGAAAATAAAGTATTTTCATTTGAAAACCTTTTTCCCAAAATCTAACAGTATAAGTATAAGTTGTGAAGGACGACTAAAGGTAAGCAATCAAGGAAAACAAGTGCAAGTAAAGGTAAACTGGAAGTTATAAGCAATAACCATGGGCGATCCTAAACATCCCTAGAAAAACCCTGGACTTACTCGGGTTCAGACTACCTGTCGGCATGGTACTCCATAGTCAATAACCAACTGGCCGCCCTAACAGCCAACCAGTGGCACTCCCCACAAGGCCTTACGTACCAAGAGGGGACTAACCCGTCTAATCGGGGTTAGCCATAAACTATCACTCGATTATCTAAAAGAAACCCAGGAACCCACGGTAGTTTTAATAATACTGTGTAAGTAGGAGTCCCTCGCATGTGTGACTTATCTCACCGCACTTGCCAACCCCTTACACGGACACCGCTACACGACAACCCTCGAAGGGAAGTCCCTCTGTAGAGATGCCCCATAAGTACGTATATTTACATATCACTTCACATTCAATAAAGTGCCAACTGGGCCACCACATCACTACATTTAAACCATTTAATATCAAAGCATTTCCAAAAGATATAACACACACCATCATGTTGAAAACCAAAAAACATACTTAGAAACCCATTTAAGGAACACCAAACCACCACTGACAAATTCCAAAATCCAGCTCAAGGGCCAAACGAGCCTTTAATCATTTTTTTTGAAGGAATGCTATTTCTCAAATGAAATCCAAACTTTTTTTCACACGTCAAAGGAAAACATTTTTCAAAAACCAAGAACCATGCTTAAAGATTCCCAAAATCAAGTTTAAAGGTCATACAGCATTTCCTTTATTCAAGGTTCTAAGAAACACCTTTTCCATAAACAATACACCTACCAATTTACACACACCAAAAACATTTCAAAACACAATTCAACATGACTTTCACATTTCATAAAGAACCCATTGAGCAATATTACTATGGAAGCACACAATTAAAACCAAGAAAGACACTTTCAATTAAACGCTAGAATTAGACAGCTTTCATTATCAGCAGATCACCACACTATAAATAACTACTTAATAATACTTTTAAATTTACTGAAACTCAATAAAAATACTAGGAATAAATAAATTCTAAATTTAAAGGCGAGTGTAATGGGAGACCAACCTCAGCTTGAAATCCAAACGCACAGTGTGTTGCACCTCGCACAAACGCACAAACACACGCACATTGATGACCACAGTATTTCAAGGTTGTCTCGCCAACACGTTGCATCGAACGCACAACAATTAAAATCACATAACCAACGACTTATAATAATTCATATAAAAACTAATATATATACACACACAAATATATAAACATTGATATAAAATAATTTAAGTAAGAAACAAATCAAACCTCACCTCGATTCGCAAACCGAGCCCGATGATGCAACACACCTCGTGCGGCGCGTACGTGCTCGCAAGCTGAAAACCTCTGCGTGCAGAATTATTCTGTCAATGCACTACAACAACACCAAACAACTAAAACAGCCAACCACTAATAAAAAAATATCACAAATAACAAAAAGACACCAAAACGACCTCGGCGCAGAGACGCGCTCGACCCACGAGGTCGCGCGATAGTCAGAATAAGCGGCACACTCAGGCAGACAGATCATCGGGGGTCGCGCGCCAGTCAAAGGGGCAGCGCGCATTGGTAGGGAGACTTACGGAGGTCGCTCACCGACTGTCAGATGTGCCACAAGCTATCGCAAGGTGACAATGACTGGTCGGACCGCGGAAAGTCACCGGGATGCCCAAATGGGAAGTCGGAAGCTGCTGGTCGGAGGCGGCACACCAGAGCTCGATCGAAGGTCGTCGGAGGGGGTCGGTGACCACTGGCTGGCGGCGGGGCTCACCGGAAAAAGGTCAGGGTGCGCCGGAACGGTGCCGGACAGCGGATGTGGGTCGCGCGAGGGTGCGGGAGGCCGGCGGCAGGCGGGGTTGCCAGAGGTCGGGAGGCTGGGAGCGGTAGGGTTCGGGGGTCACGCGGGGGCAGCGAGCTGGCGCTGTAGGTGCGGCGAGGCGTAGCGGCGGAGGGGGGGTGTGGGTTGCGAACACCGGTGGTGCGGTGAAGCGGGACTCCAGCGAAGAGGAGGCTGGGAGGCCTGGACGCCGGCAACGGGGAGGCCGGGAAGCCGGGACGGCTAACGGGGGAGAGGCGGCTGGGCGCAGCAATGGGAAGTGGGGGCCAGGACTCCGGTGACGGGGAGGACGAAACGCCAGGATGGCCGGAAACGGTGCACGCAGGAGTGAAAGGGTGCGGCCGGCCAGGGAGGTGTAGGGGGTGCGGGCCGGCGGCCGGACTGGCAGAGGCGGCAGGGGCAAGGCGGGCTAGCGGCCGAACTGTGCAGGGAGGAGGCTGGTGGTGCCGGAGGAGAGGACGGTGCGGGGGCCGCGGGCGCCGGAGGTAGGCCGCACCGGTGCAGGAGCGGGGAGCGGCGAGGTCGACGGCGCTGGTCGGGCCTGGGGGGGGGGGGTGTTGCGGGCGCTGCAAGGGGGGTCACGCAGAGGGAAGGGAATAAGAGAGAGGGGGGGTATGGGGAGGGGAAGGCGGCGCATGAGGGAAAGAGAAAGGGGGGTAGAATTAGGGTTTCGGTTTAATATATATATATATGAAACTTTATGAAAATAAAAATAATAATAATAATAATAAAACTTATAGTAATAAAAATAATTATAATAAAACATTATAATAAAAATAATAAACTTTATAATAATAATAATAAAACTTTATAATAAAAATAATAAACTTTATAATAATAATAGTAAAACTTTATAATAATAATAATAACAATAAAATAATGATAATAAATAAAAATTAGTTAATTCTAATAATAATTATTATGATCAAATATTTAAAATAATATAATCATTTAAAAATAACACACATATATATATTTATACATATATAGATATATATATATACCTATAAACATATAAACGTAAATACAATTAACATATATATATAAATATATATATAGACATATACATATATAAACATATATATATATATATATGCATATATAGACATATATATATATATATGTACATTAATATACACATATATAAAAACATATATAAAAATACTACAATAATGATAATACAATTTAAATGGTAATAATAATAAAATGTCAACATAAAAATTTTAATATTTGAAACGCCGGGTGAACACACGGTCACCCGGGCTGAACGCACGGTCACCGCTAACGATGTGGTGACCGCGTACCGGCGCGAAACCGCCAACACAAATAAACTTCGAAAAATTTAAACCGGGACCAAGAAAGAAGAAAAATAATGACATCAGCGGTCGGGGTGTGACAATTCTCCCCACCACAGACACTTTCTGCCCCCAGAAAGTCACCAAGACAAAAGTCGGTCAAGATTCAGGTCTATGCCCAAACAGAACTAAAAGAACCGAAGAGAACTGAGAATCTCAGGATGACCTTACTCTACACAGGTCACACCCGACCGATTCAAGAGAAAACTGAAGTCCAAGGTTGAGGGGAGAACACGAAGGGGTTCTCCCCACCACAAGAACTTAACTGGTTTGAAAATTTAACACCCAAAACATACTACCACAAGGAGGCGGGTCCAGTGCGGGAACTCATAACTGACCCAAACCGACTCCTATAACATGATCAGATTAACACCTCCGTCGAAACATTGAACCCACAACTAGAGTCAACAAACTTCAACACTAGGGATAACCCCCAGAAAAATATTTAACCAAACATCAAATTGGAGACATGATCCATTGAAGTCCACAAATCATAACCACATCCGACAAGCATATCTGAACTGAGGTCAAACCACACAAGGGTCGAACACACTCTTAAGAAAGACACACGAATCAGAATATCACATCCACACGACAAGTCTGCTTAGATTATCATAGAACAAGTCCATCATCACTTTATAGAAAAACAATGCATTTACAACGTTGTTGAAACTTTAATAGAAGGAAAACAAGTATGAAAAGGTTTCTAATTGTTCCACCATCAATACGGAAAACAGAACCTGGACCAAGTCTTCACAACCCTAGGAACTCCTGACTGTGCGCGAGCTTCACCTCAAAACCTGTGGCTTGGGCTCTGATGGCTGAAGCATCTCCTGCCTCATAGTCAGGTACTGACATTCTCCAATCACAGTGTCTTCTTCAAGCGACGCTTCCTGCAAAACTTCTCCGGATGATCCAGACAGCCGCAGCGATGACACGTCTTTGGAGGGTTGCGACAAGATGGCTTTAAATGCCCGAAACAACCACACTGATAGCACACCACTGAAAAATCTGATGAACTGGAAGCTGGGACCAAAGGGGTAACTCCTTAGGAATAGGCATCTCTGGCGTATTTTCCACACCAGAGGGTAAACTCTTACAAACAACCGGGGATGATGGAGTACTAACCAGCTGTGCTCCGGAAACCAATTCAGCCAAAAATGATTCCTCCGCCAGCTTCTCGAAACAATGGTCTTTAGAAGGGAGGAATCGCTCCTTGATCTCTGGACGAAGACCCCTGGTGAAAAGAGAGGCCTTTATGAGCTCATGCGACGCTACCTCTGGAGAAAAGGAAATCAGTTCCTTGAAATGGTCAACATATGCCTTCACCGTCCGTTGGCCTTGTTGAATATGCACAAGCTCTCACTTTTTCTCCAACTTCACTTCTTCAGTTGCAAACCATTGGATGAAAACAGTTTTAAAGACATCCCACGCCATTCCAACTTGCGTTGAAGGTGGGGTAACCATCTTCCACTGGTCCAGAGCTGTACCCTCGAACACTTCCATAATTGCATGAACCTTAACATTATAGGGAGTTCCCAACATTATAAAGACACGCTTTACTTCCTCGATCCATTCCACTACCTCTAACGGACCCTGATCACCATGGAGAATAGGCAAAGTCTGAGGAGGGCCAAAAACTGGGCATGACTTATCTGAATCCTTAGAGACCTTTCTAGGCGGCATTTTCTGAGTGACATATAAAACACAAAGCCAAGACCAACATCAAACCGAAGCAACATCAATAAAAGCTCCTTTATCAAAAACAGTCATCACAAATACCAAACAAATACGAACACAACCCAAAATAAGATCTCCTTTTTAAAATCCCCTTTTTATTTTATATTATAAAACTACCCTTTTTCAAGACCACTTTCCAAATACCAATCCACTTTCAAACCAAAAATTTTCCAAAACCATTTCCCCTTTAAAACCAATTTAGAAAACAAGGTCAAACCATTAATTTCAAATACACACTCAGGTAATCTCATGAACCATTGCACATGTATTCATCCACTTTCTATTCATACTCGCACCAACATGCACTTTCCATGAAATCTCATACATGTGCAAACGTTCATAAAGAGGACCTGAGGTTTCACCCCAAATCATTCTTAACCAATTCCAAGCAAACAACAGATTTCCAAATCAAGAGATTTCAGTTTAAAAACCCATTTCATACATTTAAAGTCTTTTAAAAGAAACTAGTCCAATTTTTCAAAAACCTTTTTCATTTCCAACAACGTACTTACACAGACCAAAACAAAAGCAACATCCAAATTTGCATCAACCACTGGAGTGAGGGACTAGTAGTCACGCTCAACCTAGCGACATGGTATTGGGCCATGTCCCAAGTCAGCGTCGACCACTAGGAAGAATTCAAACCGTGTACTCAGACTCCACATGGGTCACTACTCCATGTGAAATCACGATGTAATGTCGGCTTGCCTCCGTTGTCATCTCTCAATCCAAGACAAACCAGAAAGAGTCAAGGACACAATTCCTGGACTACCCCTGGTGACTCGAGGTGCGGAACGGGCGAGGGTTCATGACGTCCTTCCCATACCTACCTCTCGAGTCCCGACAGTCCTAATCTCCACCTACCAGACAACCCAAATTACAAGGACCTCCTTTGATACCATTTTGTCATGAACCAGCCCGAGTCGACCCTGAACCGGTCACCCGAGCCGGTCCGCGGCAAGTCCCGAGGGGCGTTCTCGATCCCCCCGGGATGGCAACAAGTGACGGGCATTGAAATTTTAACCTTTGGGAACGATTTCAGCCCAAACCAAAATCAGGATCAAAAGAAAGAAAATAACCTAAAAAAACAGACAAAATACTGACGACATAAACCAAACTACACCACAACATACCTCCATGTGACCTCGCAGGTCACCACCCAACTTCAAAACAACGTCGTTCCATCACTGAGCGACTCAAGCTAGGAAAACCTGAACATAAGGAACCTACAACTGAAATGGTAAAAGATTAGTGTGAGCACAAAAAGTACTCAATAGGTGAGCCCAACAACAAATCCCAAAGCACTACCAGTAAATAAAGAATCAACATATTCCAGGTTTGAACTAAAATGTATAAAAGTAAGCTTTTATAATGTTTCACTTAAAAATCAAAACACGAGCCATTACCCTTGTTCTTTTTCAAAATTTGGATTCCTTTCATTCATGCCAAACTCATTCTAAAGGGAAAGAAGTGTTACATTTTCAAATCATGCACAAAGAAAATAAAGTATTTTCATTTGAAAACCTTTTTCCCAAAATCTAATAGTATAAGTATAAGCTATGAAGGAAGAATGAAGGTAAAATTCAAGGAAAACAAGTGCAAGTAAAGTTAAACTAGAAGTTATAAGCAATAACCATAAGCGATCCGAAACATCCCTAGAAAACCCCTGGACGTACTTGGGTTCAGACTACCTACCGGCATGGTACTCCATAGTCAATAACCAACTGGCCGCCCTAACAGCCAACTAGTGGCACGCCCCACAAGGCCTTACCTACCAACGGGGTACTAACCCGTCTAATCGGGGTTAGCCAGCAACCGTCACTCGATTCTCTAAAAGACGCCCAGGAACCCATGGTAGTTTTAATAATACTGTGTAATTAGGAGGCCCTCGCACGCGTGACTCATCTCACCACACTTTCCAACCCCTTACACGGACACCGCTACACGACAACCCTCGAAGGGAAGTCCCTCTATAGAGATGCCCCATAAGTACGTATATTTACATATTCACTTCACATTCAATAAAGTGCCAACCGGGCCGCCACAACACTACATTTAAACCATTTAATATCAAAGCGTTTCCAAAAGATATAACACATTCCATCATGTTGAAAACCAGAAAAACATACCTAGAAACCCTTTTAAGGAAAACCAAACCACCACTGACAAATTCCAAAATCTAGATCAAGGGACAAACCGGCCTTTAATCATTTTTTTTTGAAGGAATGCTATTTATCAAATGAAATCCAAAATTTTATTCACACGTCAAAGGAAAACATTTTTCAACAACCAAGAACCACACTTAAAGTTTCCCAAAATCAAGTTTAAAGGTTATACAACATTTCCTTTAATCAAGGTTCTAAGAAACACCTTTTCCATAAAAAATACACCTACCAATTTACACACACCAAAAACATTTCAAAACACAATTCAACATGACTTTTACATTTCATAAAGAACCCATTTAGAAATATTACTATGGAAGCACACAATTAAAACCAAGAAAAACACTTTCAATGAAATGCTAGAATTAGACAGCTTTCATTATCACCAGATCACCACACTTTAAATAATTACTTAATAATACTTTTAAATTTACTGAAACTCAATAAAAAGACAAGGAATAAATAAATTCTAAATTTAAAGGCGAGTGCAATGGGAGACCTACCTCAGCTTGAAATCCAAATGCACAGTGTGTTGCACCTCGCACAAACACACATACACACACACATTGATGACCACAGTATCGCGAGGTTATCTCACCAACGTGTTGCATCGAATGCACAACAATTAAAATCACATAACCACCGACTTATAATAATTCATATAAAAACATATATATATATATATATACATATATATATATACACAAATACATAAATGTTGATATAAAATAATTTCTGTAAGAAACAAAGCAAACCTCACCTCGATTCGCAAACTGAGCCCGATGACGCAACACACCTCGCGCGGCGCGTACGTGCTCGCAAGCTGAAAACCTATGCGTGCAGAATTATACTGTCAACACGCTGCAAAAACACCAAACAACTAAAACAGCCCACCACTAATAAAAAAATATCACAAATAACAAAAAGAAACCAAAACCACCTCGGCGTAGAGATGCGCTCGACCCACGAGGTCGCGCGACAGTCAGAATAAGCGGCACACTCAGGCAGAGAGATCGTCGGGGGTCGCGCACCAGTCAAAGGGGCAGTGCGCACTGGCAGGGAGACTTCCAGAGGTCGCGCGCCGACCTTCAGATGTGCCACAAGCTGTCGCAAGGCGACAATGACTGGTCGGACAGCGGAAAGTCACTGGGATGCCCGAACGGGAAGCAGGAAGCTGCTGGCCGGAGGTGGCTCACCGGAGCTCGATCGAAGGTTGCCGGAGGGGGCTAGGGACCACTGGCCATCGGCGGGGGTCGCTGGAAAAAGGGAAGGGTGCACTGGAACGGAGCCAGACAGCGGAGGTGGGTCGCACGAGGGTGCGGGAGGCCGGCGGCCGGCAGGGTCGCCGGAGGTCGGGAGGCCGGGAGCGGCGGGGTTCGGGGGTCACGCGGGGGCAGCGAGCCGGAGCTACATGTGCGGCGAGGCGTAGCGGCGGAGGGGGGTTCAGGTTGCGTATAACGACCCACACTTTACATACATTGTTAATACTTCAAAATTGAATCACTCTTATTACAACCTATGACAAAACCACAAAGGACCGTATAGGTATAGTGTCTTTAGAAACTGGGGAAACATAAACAACTGGTTCATAAATCTTCTACAGTGTCTCCCATTTATTTCATCATATCTAGGGTCCCTTTTAGCATATTCTACTTAATATCCATCTTCCTGACATGGGGAAAAGAAAACATAAAAGGGTGAGCTCAAATGCTCAGCAAGGGCAAATAAAGGAAATAAAAATCATATCATATCTTTATGAAAATCAAAACCTGCAAAAGAGATCATAATATCTTAACATGGAATAAATCATAGAAGTGAAAATGAGATCCCCATAACATAAAACTTGAAACTTTGTGGCATGCACACATAATCATGGAAAATCATTTCTTGTTAGTCATGACTCATTGCCAAGACTATCTTAGTGGACAAAGTCCCTTTCTGAACCGAGTTCACTCCTCGTTTCAGTCCTGTATCACTGAACCGAAATAACCTTCCGTTCCAGCCATGTCTATCTCATGAGATATAAAATCATTACCCAATGCATTGGAGGGAGATATAGGTCCCACCCATCTTATAATGAATCCTTTCTTATGTGTGCCACATAATCATAAAACATACATCATCGCATAACACATATAACAAAAATGGGATTCTTGAAACATCATGACATCATAAATCAATTCATATATGATAAAGGAATTCATAAACATAATTCCATCACAACATAGTCAAACCAATGTAAAAATATGGATAGAAACAGAACCCTTTATTATCTTAGATGGAAAATAATTTTGATAAAACACTTGAATTGAATTCTTGAGGAAAATATCCTTTCTTCTTCAAAAACATTTTTCCTTTCATAACATGTCATACAACTTTAAAATAAAAGAAGTTGATTAAAAATAAACTTGAAAACTTGTAAAGGAAGATTCTTTGAAGTAATGTTTTAAAAATCCATTCATGCCGTATAAGTTAAAAAAAAACATTCTTCGTACTTTTGTCGGAAAAGTCAAAAAGTACCTCGTACGGAAAAAAACGACAAAAGATTCCTTTCATATTCTTTACTAAAAACTCACCTAAGGGTAAAATTCGATTTAAACTATTTCAAGTTGATGGAAACAATATTACATATTGAGGGAACATGGATGTGGGTGATAAAATACACCCCAGTAAATACTTACGAATAAACAATCTCGGATAAAAAATGAGATTGTGATATTTCCCTTACCTTAGGTCCGATTTGCTTTGTTCGTGTCCGAAGCTCCTGTATAATGGTTTAAATAATGTTATTGACTTATTCCAGAATCATACATATTTATATGATATCATATATGGTCATATTATTAGCTTCTTGTTAGTAATATTTCATTGTTACTTGTTACTCGGGTCTTTATAACTTTTTGTTCTTATGCGTGTTTTGTCGAATAAATTCTTATTCTTATCTTTAGGTTATAGATAATTCATTTCCAGAATGGTATTAGTGTAGTATATACCATATTCATTCATTCAATTCATTTATATAATCATTATGAAATGAAGATCATGTAGAACGAGTCGCATCACATCGTGGAGACGGTATTCCGTACGTACGCACGAGTGATGATATCGTTCCTATGATCGTGGAATTGTTTTGGAGTATATATATATATATTATTTAAGTATCAATATTACTTAATAATAATCATATATAGTTACTCATTACACCATTATACCCATCCTTGTAAGGTGATGGTGGAAAATAGATTACACCACGGCGTGGAGACGGTATTCCGTACGTACGCACGCGCGGTGATTTCATTTTTTCCGTAGGATGGATAGAAGGTGAATTAGGGTTGTTTCATATTTATAATAACATATCAGTATGTAAGTAATACTTATGTTATTACTTTATCATGAAACAACTAAAGAAGAAGAAGTTGAAGAAGAATGAAATTGAAAAGATCGGTAATGGATATTACCTCTTCTTTGGAACGCCTCTTTGAATCCTCCACTTAAGGAACTAAGATTGGTCTTTGGAGAAGACCAGGACCTCTAGGATTATTCTAGGGAAGTGGAGAGGAGAAAATGGCAGGGGTTGGCCGAGCTTGAGTGCTCAAATTGGTGTGAGGAGGAGGGGGAGGAGGTGCCCTTTTATAAGGGAGGAGAGGGGCACCTTAGGAATATCTCAAAATATTATTTTATATTAAAGTCAAAATCGGTTTATAATGGTTCCAAAGGGTCTTATTTCGAAGATAAAGTGGGGAAGGGTCGAAATCCTATCAACCAATAGGATTTAGACAAGTTTAGGGTATTATTTTAACCTTATCAATTAGATTTAACTCTAAGTTAATTAATTTAACTTTTACCGTGTCTTTTTGTTTTCTTTCACTATATGGTTAATACACTTACTATAACATGCCAAACGAACCCCAAATTGTTTATTATTAATATATATATCCTTATATAAGTCATTTGGCCGAACCATAGATTTTTAGGAATAAAATAACAATTAATAATATAATATTTGATTTAAAAACTATTTTGTGTCAATTTTGACACTATTTGATATATGATTTTTGTGAAAGTCATAACAGAATTATATGTTCGAACCAAGTTAATTAAATCATTACTAATATATCATAGTAACCTATAAAATTAGTGGAATTCATAAAAAGTCTCAAATTACATTTATTTTGGTATTTATATTATCAATTTTTTCAATATTTCATTAATAAGATAATTACTGCATCATCTTTGTGTCATAAATAAATTAAATTATTTGATGTCTAAAAATTACAAATAAAATACCATCATGTAGGAAATCTTTTTATCTTTCTAATGAATATTTACAATCGAATTTATCTTATGTATAACCCTATATTAAAAATGATTTACTTGTTAAACTTTGATTTTAACTATTTTAACCCTTCTTTAAATAAATTAATAATAAATGTCCTAATCTAATCCAAGTGGGCCTAAATGGTCATATTTTATTCCTAAGTTTGTTTTTGGTCGAATTACACTTGTCCAATAGTATTAGGACATGTGTTAGGGTAATATTGATATCATATTTACCCTTAGTTACCCTATTTACTATTAACCGCGGTAAAAATAGTAAAAAGTTACTATTCACCAAAAAATTATTTTCATCTCATTGAACCACATTTTAGTCCTTGATATTAACCGTGTCTCTCGGATTTTTGAAATTCCATTCACAGAAGCGGTAAAATTAAGTTTTATGAAAAATTCAGTTTTTAACCTACCACTTAGAGGTTTCACTATTCATCAAAAATTGAAAGTTTTCAGAAAAATACCAAAATTTCACCCTAGGCTAATTTCGATATTCTGAGTCCAAAAATGAAGTCCATTTTGAAAAATAAAATTTATAAAATTTCAAAAAGTGGTTATTACTATTCATAACGGCTAGTTTTAATAGCATATTGTTGTTTAGTGAAACTCGGTATTGCGTACGACGCAAGCTATCGAGGAAGGTCGCGATTGCGTGTAAAGCAAGCCAAGCAAGTGTTGTGTAGAAAAAGATTCCTTTGATGATAACATAAAAGTCTCGGGTGTTACATTCTACCCCCCTTAAAAAGAATTTCGCCCTCGAAATTCGTCACTTTGTAACAAATAGATGAGGATACTTCTCCCTCATCATATCCTCAAGCTCCCATGTAGCTTCTTCAAGTTGGTGGTTCCTCCATAAAACTTTCACCAAGCGAGTGGTCTTGTTTCGTAGGACTTTTTCGCTACGATCCAGAATCTCTATCGGCTGTTCTTCATAAGAAAGATCTTGCTCCAGCGGTACAACTTCTGAGCTGAGTACATGTGAAGGATCTGGTATGTACTTTCTCAGGAGAGATACGTGGAACACATCGTGAACTTGAGAGAGATTCGGTGGAAGCGCCAATCGGTAAGCTACCTTCCCAACACGATCCAGTATTTCAAAAGGACCGATATATCTAGGGCTCAACTTCCCCTTCTTTCCAAATCTCATAACCCTCTTCCAGGGAGATATTCGTAAGAACACTTTATCACCCACTTCAAACTCTAGGTCTTTTCTTCGGTTGTCGGCATAACTTTTCTGTCGACTTTGAGCTGCTCTTATGTGTTGTTGAATAGATCTAACCTTTTCTGCCATTTCATCAACGAGATCAGGTCCTAATAGCTTTCTTTCCCCAACTTCATCCCAGCAAGTTGGAGTCCTGCATTTCTTTCCATAGAGAGCTTCATAAGGAGCCATCTGAATACTGGAGTGAAAGCTATTATTATAAGAAAATTCCACCAAAGGTAGGTGTTGATCCCAACCTCCTTTGAAATCCATAGAGCAAGCTCTCAACATATCTTCTAGGGTTTGAATTGTTCTCTCAGACTGACCGTCTGTCTGGGGATGATAAGCAGTGCTGAAACTCAACTCTGTATCCAGAGTATGCTGAAGACTTCGCCAGAACTTCGAGGTAAATCTCGGATCTCGATCAGATATAATAGAAAGTGGTACTCCATGCAATCTTACCACTTCCTTTACATATATCCTGGCAAGCTGATCTAGAGAGAAATCCTCTCTAATAGCAATGAAGTGTGCAGACTTTGTAAGACGATCAACTATGACCCAGATAGCATTATTGCCTTTGGATGTTTTAGGAAGTCCTGTGACAAAGTCCATAGTGATGTTTTCCCATTTCCATTCGGGTATGGGTAATGGTTGTAACATCCCCTTAGACTTCTGTCTCTCAGCTTTAACTTGTTGACAAATCAAGCATCGAGAGACATACTCAGCAACATCTCTTTTCATGCCATCCCACCAGAAGTACTCTTTCAGGTCCCTATACATCTTCGTGCTTCCAGGATGAATAGAGAATGATGAACTATGAGCCTCATCCAGCAGCTCATTCTTTAATTCGGGGATGGGAGGAACGCAAACCCGATTTCTGAACTTTATTATCCCATCACAATCAAGGTTGAATTCAGGAACATTTCTCACCTTCTTTTGTAACTCGACATCTTCTTTCTGTGCCTCTTTAATCTTCACATGTATAGATGGTTGAACATTCATTTGAGAAAGATAAGATTTTTCCCCTTCCATTATAATTCCAAGATCCATCCTTTGTAAATCCATAAATATTGGATCTTTTGTGATCCTCATCATGGATAAACTAGCATGGTCTTGTCGACTTAATGCATCTGCCACCTTGTTTGCTTTCCCAGGGTGGTAATGGATTGAGCAGTCATAATCCTTAATCAGCTCCAACCATCTTCTTTGACGCATATTCAACTCCTTTTGTGTGAAAATATACTTTAAACTTTTATGATCAGTATAAATATCACACCTTTCACCATAAAGGTAATGCCTCCAAATCTTTAATGCAAAGATTACCGCAGCCAACTCCAAATCATGTGTTGGGTAATTTTGCTCATGGATTTTCAACTGTCGTGAGGCATAAGCTATCACCATATCATTTTGCATAAGAACACACCCCAATCCCTTCTTGGATGCATCACTGTAGATCACAAACCTTTCTCCACTACAAGGTAGTGTGAGCACAGGTGCACTGGAAAACCTTCTTTTCAACTCCTTGAAATTCTCTTCACATTCCTCTGTCCAGACAAACTTAACTCCCTTCCGAGTCAACTTGGTGATTGGATTAGATAATCGTGAAAAATCTTTTACAAAACGTCGATAATATCCAGCCAAACCAAGAAAACTTCGGATCTCAGTTACTGTTGTTGGTCTTGACCATCTTTCGATAACCTCTGTTTTTGCTGGATCCACAGATATCCCCTCTTTTGAGATTATATGACCCAAAAATGCAACTTTTTGAAGCCAAAATTCACACTTGGTAAATTTGGCATAAAGCTTCTCCTTTCTCAGGGTCTTCAATATAATTCTCAAGTGATATTCATGCTCTTCCTTGCTCTTTGAATAGACAAGAATATCGTCTATAAAGACTACCACAAATTGATCAAGATAGTCTCTAAAGACTCTATTCATTAGATCCATGAAGATAGCAGGGGCATTAGTAAGACCAAATGGCATCACTATAAATTCATAGTGTCCATACCTTGTACGGAAAGCCGTCTTTGGTATATCCTCCCTTTTGACCCTTAATTGATGATACCCTGAACGAAGATCAATCTTGGAAAAGTATTGAGCTCCGCGTAGTTGGTCAAATAAGTCATCAATGCGTGGGAGAGGATATTTGTTCTTGATAGTGATCTTGTTAAGTTCTCGATAATCAATGCAGAGTCTCATTGATCCATCTTTCTTCTTAACAAATAGAACAGGTGCTCCCCAAGGTGACGCACTAGGGCGTATGAATCCCTTATCAAGATTCTCTTGGAGTTGCTTCTTCAATTCCTGTAACTCAATTGGGGCCATTCTATAAGGTGTCTTTGAAATAGGCAAAGCACCCGGTACGAGTTCTATTGAAAACTCAACTTCACGATTTGGTGGAAGACCCGGCAATTCCTCCGGAAAGACATCATCAAACTCCCGTACAATGGGCATATTCTTAATCGTGAGTTTCTCACCAACCATTTGAGATAAATAACCTTCATTTAGTGGAATCAATACCCATAAGATGGAAGAAATTTCCACTGGAAGGTTATGTTCATCCTTGCATTGATAGACGATCGTAGGTTGATCTGGAATATGAAATGTGACTTCCCTTCTTTGGCAATTGATATGAGCTCCATGTAGAGAAAGCCAATCCATGCCAAGAATCACATCAAATTCCACTAAAGGAAGGATCACAAGATTTGCAGGAAGCACTTTCCCACAAACTTCGATTGGAGAAGAATTATAAACTTCTGATGCGATTGATGTGCCATTAGGTGTTGTCACAGCTAACTCAACATCTAATTGTTGAGGTAATACGGTGATACCCTTAGAAAATTTTTCAGAAATAAAAGAGTGGGTGGATCCAGAATCAAATAAAACATTTGCTACTTTAGAGTGGATGGTAAGTGTACCTTTCACCACATCGTTATCGTACTCCACATCGCTGATAGAAATTGCATGTGACTTTCCTTTGTCTTTAGCCTTAAGAGTTTGTTGACGTCGACCATCATCATCAACCCTTGGATTTGGGCATTGATTGGCATAATGCCCCATCTCCTTGCACTTGAAACATTGAAGTGTAGCAGGTTCATTCTGTGTATCCCTTCCTTTGTTTGCATCATTAGACATCTTCTTCCCATTATCACAGCATTCAAATGCCTGATAGCCTTCCTTTCCACATTTAAAACATTTACTTGTCCCTTTAAGACAACTCCCTCCATGTTTCTTTCCACACTTTGAGCATAAGGGAAAGTTCATCTTCTTTTCCGTGTGCTCTTTAGATTTTTCTTTGAATTCCATCTTCCTCTTCTTATCAAACCCATGTGACTGATGGGTTACTCCAATCTCCATCTCGACTTTGAGAGCACATCGAACGATTTCCTCGTAGCTATTGAAGTCCCTTATGGCTAACGCCCTTCGAAGACTTGGTTTTAAGCCACTAAAGAATCGATCGATCTTACTCTCAGGTTGGATAATAATACCAGAAGCGTACCTTGCAAGTCTTGTAAAATTTGCTTCATAGGTACTAACAGATTCATCATCCCTTTGCTTCAGTTCAAGGAACTCTTTCTCCATCTTTGTTCGGAGAATACGAGGGAAGTACTTATTGAAAAATAAGTTCTTGAACTCGTCCCATTCCATAGACTCAATTTCATCCCTTTGCCTCGTATTCTTAACAAGATTCCACCATTGATCCGCATCTCCTTCCAAACGATACACTGCTAGGATGACTTTATCATGCTCAGAACATTGAAGAACTGAAAATATCTTTTCAGTAGTACTAATCCATTGTTCAGCAACTAATGGATCAGTAGACCCGCTGAAAGAAGGTGGATGCTGCCTCATGAAGGATTCAACAGAATGTTGCTCCCTCCTTTGCTCGTTTGGAAATCCTGCATGATTCATAGCTTGAGAAAGTTGTGTGAGCATGGCTACAAGATTTTGCATTCCAGCTCCCATATCGTTTGGTTGCTCAGGGGGACAATCATTGCATTGCCCATCACATTCCGCATTAACACGGTTCCTTCGGGTTCCAGCCATTGACTAAAACCAAGAAGAATAGTGTGAGCAACACTAATTATAATAGGAAACCACATAATTCAAGAATAAAATTTTCATGCTTATGGTCTTATCCTAGGTTATTCATGGCCATTTCTAAGATTGTGTTCTATGCTTAGACTTATCCTTAGGGTTCTTACTAAGGATTTCACATCCTAGTTTCCAAAGGTTGACTATACCTTTCCTCTGATACCAACTATAACGACCCACACTTTACATACATTGTTAATACTTCAAAATTGAATCACTCTTATTACAACCTATGACAAAACCACAAAGGACCGTATAGGTATAGTGTCTTTAGAAACTGGGGAAACATAAACAACTGGTTCATAAATCTTCTACAGTGTCTCCCATTTATTTCATCATATCTAGGGTCCCTTTTAGCATATTCTACTTAATATACATCTTCCTGACCTAGGGAAAAGAAAACATAAAAGGGTGAGCTCAAATGCTCAGCAAGGGCAAATAAAGGAAATAAAAATCATATCATATCTTTATGAAAATCAAAACCTGCAAAAGAGATCATAATATCTTAACATGGAATAAATCATAGAAGTGAAAATGAGATCCCCATAACATAAAACTTGAAACTTTGTGGCATGCACACATAATCATGGAAAATCATTTCTTGTTAGTCATGACTCATTGCCAAGACTATCTTAGTGGACAAAGTCCCTTTCTGAACCGAGTTCACTCCTCGTTTCAGTCCTGTATCACTGAACCGAAATAACCTTCCGTTCCAGCCATGTCTATCTCATGAGATATAAAAATCATTACCCAATGCATTGGAGGGAGATATAGGTCCCACCCATCTTATAATGAATCCTTTCTTATGTGTGCCACATAATCATAAAACATACATCATCGCATAACGCATATAACAAAAATGGGATTCTTGAAACATCATGACATCATAAATCAATTCATATATGATAAAGGAATTCATAAACATAATTCCATCACAACATAGTCAAACCAATGTAAAAATATGGATAGAAACAGAACCCTTTATTATCTTAGATGGAAAATAATTTTGATAAAACACTTGAATTGAATTCTTGAGGAAAATATCCTTTCTTCTTCAAAAACATTTTTCCTTTCATAACATGTCATACAACTTTAAAATAAAAGAAGTTGATTAAAAATAAACTTGAAAACTTGTAAAGGAAGATTCTTTGAAGTAATGTTTTAAAAATCCATTCATGCCGTATAAGTTAAAAAAACATTCTTCGTACTTTTGTCGGAAAAGTCAAAAAGTACCTCGTACGGAAAAAAAATGACAAAAGATTCCTTTCATATTCTTTACTAAAAACTCACCTAAGGGTAAAATTCGATTTAAACTATTTCAAGTGGATGGAAACAATATTACATATTGAGGGAACATGGATGTGGATGATAAAATACACCCCAGTAAATACTTACGAATAAACAATCTCGGATAAAAAATGAGATTGTGATATTTCCCTTACCTTAGGTCCGATTTGCTTTGTTCGTGTCCGAAGCTCCTGTATAATGGTTTAAATAATGTTATTTACTTATTCCAGAATCATACATATTTATATGATATCATATATGGTCATATTATTAGCTTCTTGTTAGTAATATTTCATTGTTACTTGTTACTCGGGTCTTTATAACTTTTTGTTCTTATGCGTGTTTTGTCGAATAAATTCTTATTCTTATCTTTAGGTTATAGATAATTCATTTCCAGAATGGTATTAGTGTAGTATATACCATATTCATTCATTCAATTCATTTATATAATCATTATGAAATGAAGATCATGTAGAACGAGTCGCATCACATCGTGGAGACGGTATTCCGTACGTACGCACGAGTGATGATATCGTTCCTATGATCGTGGAATTGTTTTGGAGTATATATATATATTATTTAAGTATCAATATTACTTAATAATAATCATATATAGTTACTCATTACACCATTATACCCATCCTTGTAAGGTGATGGTGGAAAATAGATTACACCACGGCGTGGAGACGGTATTCCGTACGTACGCACGCGCGGTGATTTCATTTTTTCCGTAGGATGGATAGAAGGTGAATTAGGGTTGTTTCATATTTATAATAACATATCAGTATGTAAGTAATACTGATGTTATTACTTTATCATGAAACAACTAAATAAGAAGAAGTTGAAGAAGAATGAAATTGAAAAGATCGGTAATGGATATTACCTCTTCTTTGGAACGGCTCTTTGAATCCTCCACTTAAGGAACTAAGATTGGTCTTTGGAGAAGACCAGGACCTCTAGGATTATTCTAGGGAAGTGGAGAGGAGAAAATGGCAGGGGTTGGCCGAGCTTGAGTGCTCAAATTGGTGTGAGGAGGAGGGGGAGGAGGTGCCCTTTTATAAGGGAGGAGAGGGGCACCTTAGGAATATCTCAAAATATTATTTTATATTAAAGTCAAAATCGGTTTATAATGGTTCCAAAGGGTCTTATTTCGAAGATAAAGTGGGGAAGGGTCGAAATCCTATCAACCAATAGGATTTAGACAAGTTTAGGGTATTATTTTAACCTTATCAATTAGATTTAACTCTAAGTTAATTAATTTAACTTTTACCGTGTCTTTTTGTTTTCTTTCACTATATGGTTAATACACTTACTATAACATGTCAAACGAACCCCAAATTGTTTATTATTAATATATATATCCTTATCTAAGTCATTTGGCCGAACCATAGATTTTTAGGAATAAAATAACAATTAATAATATAATATTTGATTTAAAAACTATTTTGTGTCAATTTTGACACTATTTGATATATGATTTTTGTGAAAGTCATAACAGAATTATATGTTCGAACCAAGTTAATTAAATCATTACTAATATATCATAGTAACCTAGAAAATTAGTGTAATTCATAAAAAGTCTCAAATTACATTTATTTTGGTATTTATATTATCAATTTTTTCAATATTTCATTAATAAGATAATTACTGCATCATCTTTGTGTCATAAATAAATTAATTTATTTGATGTCTAAAAATTACAAATAAAATACCATCATGTAGGAAATCTCTTTATCTTTCTAATGAATATTTACAATCGAATTTATCTTATGTATAACCCTATATTAAAAATGATTTACTTGTTAAACGTTGATTTTAACTATTTTAACCCTTCTTTAAATAAATTAATAATAAATGTCCTAATCTAATCCAAGTGGGCCTAAATGGTCATATTTTATTCCTAAGTTTGTTTTTGGTCGAATTACACTTGTCCAATAGTATTAGGACATGTGTTAGGGTAATATTGATATCATATTTACCCTTAGTTACCCTATTTACTATTAACCGCGGTAAAAATAGTAAAAAGTTACTATTCACCAAAAAATTATTTTCATCTCATTGAACCACATTTTAGTCCTTGATATTAACCGTGTCTCTCGGATTTTTGAAATTTCATTCACAGAAGCGGTAAAATTAAGTTTTATGAAAAATTCAGTTTTTAACCTACCACTTAGTGGTTTCACTATTCATCAAAAATTGAAAGTTTTCAGAAAAATACCAAAATTTCACCCTAGGCTAATTTCGATATTCTGAGTCCAAAAATGAAGTCCATTTTGAAAAATAAAATTTATAAAATTTCAAAAAGTGGTTATTACTATTCATAACGGCTAGTTTTAATAGCATATTGTTGTTTAGTGAAACTCGGTATTGCGTACGACGCAAGCTATCGAGGAAGGTCGCGATTGCGTGTAAAGCAAGCCAAGAAAGTGTTGTGTAGAAAAAGACTCCTTTGATGATAACATAAAAGTCTCGGGTGTTACATTGCGAATGCCGGTGGTGCGGTGAAGCAGGACGTCGTCGACGAGGAGGCTGGGAGGCCTAGACTTCGGCGACGGGGAGGCCGGGAAGCCGGGATGACTAACGGGGGAAAGGCGATTGGGCGCGGCAATGGGAATCGAGGGCCGGGACTCCGGTGATGGGGAGGATGGAACGCCGGGATGGCCAGAAACGGCACACACAGGAGGGCAATGGTGCGGCCGGCCAGGGAGGTGCAGGGGGTGCGGGCCGGCGGCCGGACTGGTGGAGGCGGCAGGGGAAAGGTGGGTCGGCGGCCGGACTGTGCAAGGAGGAGGCCGGTGGTGCCGGTGGAGAGGACGGCATGGGGGGCCGCGGGCACCAGAGGTAGGCCGCACCGGTGCGGGAGCGGGGAGCGGCGAGGTTGACGGTGTTGGTCGGGCCTGGGGGGGGGGTGTTGCGGGCGCTGCAAGGGGGGTCGCGCAGAGGGTAGGGAATAAGAGAGAGAGAGGGGGTACGGGGAGGGGAAGGCGGGGCATGAGGGAAAGAGAAAGGGGGTAGAATTAGGGTTTCAGTTTAATATATATATATATATATATGAAACTTTATAAAAATAATAATAATAATAATAATAATAAAACTTATAATAATAATAATAATAATAATAAAACTTTATAATAAAAATAATAAACTATAATAATTATAATAAAACTATATAATAAAAATAATAAACTTTATAATAATAATAATAATAAATAATAATAATAATAATAATAACAATAAAATAATGATAATAAATAAAAATTAGTTAATTCTAATAATAATTATTATGATCAAATATTTAAAATAATAAAATCATTTAAAAATAACACACACATATATATTTATACATATATAGATATATATATATACCTATAAACATATAAACGTAAATACAATAAACATATATTTATAAATATATATATATACATAAACATATATAAACATATATGTATATACATATATAGACACACACATATTTATATATATGTACATTAATATACACATAGATAAAAACATATATAAAAATACTACAATAATGATAATACAATTTAAATGGTAATAATAATAAAATGTCAACATACAAATTTTAATATTTAAAACGCCGGGTGAACACACGGTCACCCGGGCTGAACGCACGGTCACCGCTAACGATGAGGTGACCGCGCACCGGCGCAAAACCGCCAACACAAATAAACTGCAAAAAAATTTAAACTGGGACCAAGAAAGAAGAAGAATAAGGACATCAGCGGTCGGGGTGTGACATTAAAAGAATATTATTATTACACTAACACATGTCCTAATTCTGTTTGACAAGTGTAATTCGACCAAAAACAACCTTAGGAATTTAATATGACCCTTTAGGTCCACTTTTATTAGATTAGGACATTTATTATTATTTAATTCAAAGAAGAGTTAAAAGAGTTAAAATCAAAGTTTAATAACTAAATAATTTTTAGTATAGGGTAATACATAATATTTAATCGACTAAAAATATTCATTAGAAAGATAAAATGATTTCCTACATAATGGTATTTTATTTATAATTTTTAGATTTTAAATAATTTAATTTATTTATGACACAATAATTGTAATTTGAGACTTTTTATTAATTCCACTAATTTTATTGGATAATATAACATATTATGGTTGGTTAGATGAATTTTTTTCTACGTAATAATGTTGTTATAAATTTAACAAAAAACAAAATACCAAATAATCTCAAAATTCACATAAAATATTTTTTAAAAACAAATATTATATTACTAATTGATATAATGGTCCTAAAAACTAAGGATAGTACAAAATACATATATAATAATATATATGACATTAATGAACCAATTGGGGTTTGATTGGCAGTTAATAGTATGTTTATTAACCATATAGTGTAAGAAAACAAGAATACACGGTAAAAGTTAAATTATTTAACAGAGTTAAATCAGAATGATAAGGATAAAATGATAATCTAAACATGTATTCAACCTATTTTTTGAGAGTATTTCGACCCATACCCACATTAGCTTCTAAATAATCCAATTTGGAGCCATTATAATCCGAATATGACTTTATTATAAAATAATATTTTTTGTTTTTCCTAAGGTGCCCATCTCCTTCCTTATAAAAGGATACCTCCTCCCTCTTCTCTTCACACAATTTAGAGCCTTCATGCTTGGCCAAACTCTGACCATTTACCTTCTCGACTTCCCTAGAAAAAAAATATAGGTCCTGGTCTTCTTCAAAGACCGGATTTAGTGCTCTAAGAGGAGGTTTAGAAGAGGCATGTCGAAGAAGAGGTAATATCATTGACTGATTACATCACATTTATTTCATCTTCTAATTCCTCTTATTTATTTGTTTCATTATAAAGTAATAAAATCAGTGTCACCCATATACTGATATGTTTTTATAAAAATGAAATAACCTGATTTCACCTTTTATCCATCCCATGGAAAATGAAATCATCGCGCGTGCGTATGTACGGAATACCGTCTCCACGCCGTGGTGTAATCTTTTTTTTCTACCAACACCTTACATGGATGGGTATAATGGTGTAAATAATGACTATATATAGTTATTATGAAATGATACTAATTATGAGATATTCTATCATCAACTTCAATACAATTCCACAATCATGGGAATGATATCATCGCTCGTGCGTACGTACGGCATACCGTCTCCACGATGTAAGGCGACTCAGTCTACATGATCTTTATTAAATAATGATTATTTAAACGATTTGAATGAATAAATATGATATATTTTTTACTAATACCATTCTGTAAATGATGTATCTATTACCTAAAAAGAAGAATAATAATTTTTTCAACAAAACACGCATAAGAATATAACGGAATGAAAACCCGAATAACAAGTAGCAATGAATTATTAATAATAAGAAGATAAGAATATGACCATATATGATATAATAACAATGATTATGATTCCTTAATAAGTCAATGACATTATTTAAATCATTATACAAGTGTTTCAGATATGTCCGAAGCATATTAGACCTAAGGTAAGTGAAAATCATGCAATCTCAATTTTTTATACATCAGTATTTACAGGGGAATATTTATCATCCACATACATTTCTCCATAATATTTAATATTAATTTCATTCACCTTTAATTTTTAAAATCCAATTTTACCTATTGGGGAGTTTTTAGTAAACGATATGAAAGGAATCTTTTGTCGTTTTCAGTACGAGATACTTTTTGACTTTTTCGTCCAAAGTACAAGAAGAATGTTTTTTTAACATATACAGCATGAACCGATTTTTATGCTTTCAAATAAAATTATTTCCATGAATCTTACTTGAAAAATATTCATGTCTATTTTCAAATAACTTCTTCTAGTTTAAAATTTTCTAACGTGTTGATAAAGGAAAAATGTTTTTGAAGTAAAAAGGATACTTTCCTCCGAAATGGAGTCCAAGCATTTTATTAAAATTATTTTCCATCTAATATAATATAGGGTTCTATTTATGTCCCTATTATTACATTGATTTGATTATGTTATGATGAAATTATCTTTATGAACTTTGTTTATATTTTATAGATTATGTTATGATGGCATGATGTTTAAGAATCCCATTTTTATTAAATTGGTTATGATATGATGTATGATTTATGGTTTTGTGGCACACATAAGAATGGTTTCATTATGAGATGGGTGGGACCTATACCTCCCTCGAATGCATTGGGTAAAGATTTATATCTTAGGAGATAAACATGGATGGAATGGTAGGTTAATCTAGTTCAGTGATACTGGACTAGAATGAGGTGTGAAGTCATTTCAGAAATGGACTTTGTCTACTATGATATTCTTGGAAATGACTCTTGACTAATATGAAATGATTTTCTATGATTATGTGTGTATGAAATAATGTTTCATTTTTTATTTTGTGATTATTGGTATTACATTTCACTACCATGATTTATCCCATGTCATGATATTATGATCTCTTTTGCAGGTTATGATTTTCAAAATGTTATGTTCTTATGAATATGATATGATTGATATTTTCCTTGTTTACCCTTACTGAGCATTTGAGATCACCCTTTTGTATGTTTTCTTTTCCCCAGTTCTGGAAGAAATGTATTAATTAGGATATTCCAAAAGGGACTCTGGATATGAGGAAATAAATGGTAGACAATGTAGATTCTTTATGAACCAGTTGATTAGGTCTCCCAATTTCTAATGAAATTATACATATACGGTCCAATCATGGTTTTATTATATGTAGTAATAAGTATGCTTGAATTCAGAAGTAAGAACAATGTATGTAATGTATGGGTCGTTATAGTTGGTATTAGTGGAAAGGTATAGTCAACCTTTGGAAACCCGGATGTGAAAGCCTTAGTGAGAACCCTATGGATAGTTTAAGCATAGAACAAAATCCTATCATTTTAGAAATGGAAATGAGTAACCTATGATAATATCTGAAGTGTGAAATTATAATACTGATTATGTTGTTTTAATGTTGTAATTAGTGTTTCTCACACTATTCATCTTGGTTTTAGTCAATGGATGGAACCCGAAGGAACCGTGTTAATGCTGAATGCGATGGGAAATGCAATGATTGTCCCCCTGAGCAACCAAACGTTATGGGTGATAGAATGCAAAATCTTGTAGCCATGCTCACACAACATTCTCAAGCTATGAATCATGCAAGACTTCCAAATGAGAAATGTAAAGAGCAACATTCAGTAGAATCCTTCATGAGGTAGTGTCCACCTTTATTTAGCAGGTCTACTGATCTATCAGTGGATGAACAATGGATCAGTACCACTGAAAAGATATTTTCAGTCCTGTAATGTTCTAAACATGATAAATTCATCTTAGTAGTATATTGTTTGGAAGGTGAAGCCGATCAATGGCGGAATCTTATTACGAATATGAGGCAAAGAGATGAAATTGAGTCCATGGAATGGGACGAGTTCAAGAACATATTTTTCAATAAGTACATCCCTCATATTCTTCGAACAAAGATGGATAAAGAGTTTCTTGAACTAAAGAAAATGGATGATGAATCTATTGGTACCTATGAAGAAAATTTTACAAGACTTTTAGGGTATGATTCTGGAATTATTATCCAACCTGAGAGTAAGATCGATCGATTCATTAGTGGCTTAAAACCAAGTCTTCTAAGGTCGTTAGCCATAAGGGACTTCAATAACTATGAGGAAATTTTTTGATGTGCTCTCATGGTTGAGATGGAGATTTAAGTAACCCATCAGTCTTATCAATTTGATTGGAAGAGGAAAATGGAATTCAGAGGAAAATCTAAATACCACACTGAAAAGAAGATGAGTTTTACATTATGATCAAAGTGTTGAAAGAAACATGGAGGGAATTGTCTTAAAGGGACAAGTAAATGTTTCAAATGTGGAAAAGAAGGTCATCAGGCATTTGAATGTCGTAGGGATGGGAAAAAGATGTCTAATGATGTGAAGAAAGAAAAAGCTACACATAATGCACCTCTTACACTAAAATGATTCAGGTTCATGGAAATGGGGAATTATGCTAATCAATGCCTTAATCCAAGGGTTGTTGATGATGATCGACATCAAAAAACTCTTAAGTCCAAAGAAAAAGGAAAGTCACATGCAATTTATATCAGCGATGTGTAGTACGATAACGAAGTGGTGAAAGGTACACTTACCATCCACTCTAAAGTAGGAAAGGTTTTATTTGATTCTAGATCTACCAACTCTTTTATTTATGATTAATTTTCTAAGGGTGTTGCCTTACTACCTCAACAGTTAGCCATTGAGTTAGCTGTGAAAACTCCTAATGGCACAACGGTTGCATGAAACGTTTATAATTCTTCTTAAATTGACGTTTGTGGGAAAGTGCTTCTTGAAAATCTTGTGATCATTCCTATAGTGGAATTTGATGTGATTCTTGGCATGGATTATTTTACCTTATATGGAGCTCATATAGATTTCCAACGAAGGGAAGTCATTTTTCCTATTCCTGATCAATCAATGATCATCTATCGATGCAAAGATGAATGTAACCTTATAGTGGAAATTTCTTCCATCTTATGGGTCTTGATCCCAATAAATGAAGGTTATTTATCTCAAATGGTTGGAGAGAAACTCAAGATTAAGTATATTCCCATTGTACATGATTTTGATGATGTCTTTCTAGAATAATTGACAGGTCTTCCACCAAATTGTGAAGTTGAGTTTTCAACATAACTCATACCAGGTGCTATGCCCATTTCAATGACACATTATAGAACGACCCCAATTGAGTTTCAGGAATTGAAGAAGCAACTCCAAGAGAATATTGATAAGGGATTCATACACCCTACCGCATCACCTTGGGGAGAACCTGTTCTGTTTGTTATGAAGAAAGATAGATCTATGAGAATCTTCATTGATTATAGAGAACTTAACAAGATCACTATCAAGAACAAGTATCCTCTCCAATGAATTGATGACTTATTTGACCAACTATGCAGATCTAAATACATTTCTAAGATTGATCTTCATCTAGTGTATCATTAATTAAGGGTCAAAAGGGAGGAAATACCAAAGATGTCTTTCCATACAAGGTATGGACACTATGAATTTATAGTGATGCCATTTGATCTTACTAATGCTCCTGCTATCTTCATAGATCAAATGAATAGAGTCTTTAGAGACTATCTTGATCAGTTTGTGGTAGCCTTTATAGATGATATTCTTGTCTATTCAAGAGAAAATAAGAACATGAAGATCACTTGATAATTGAATTAAAGACCCTAACATAGGAGAAGTTTTATGCCAAATTTACCAAGTGTGAATTTTGGCTTCAAAAAGTTTCATTTTTGGGTCACATTATCTCAAAATAGGGTTTATCTATGGATCTAGAAAAAATAGAGGTTATTGAAAGATGGTCGAGGCCAACAACAGTGACTGAGATCCGAAGTTTTCTTGGTTTGGATGGATATTATCGACGTTTTGTGAAAGATTTTTCACTATTATATAATCCAATCAGTAGGTTGACTCGAAAAGGAGTTAAGTTCATTTGGACAGAGGAGTGTGAAGAGAATTTCAAGGAGTTAAAAAGAAGATTATACAGTGAAAATGGGCTCACACTACCTTGTAGTGGAGAAAGGTTTGTGATCTACAGTGATGAATCCATGAAGGGATTGTGGTGTTTTCTCATGGAAAATGATATAGTGATAGCTTATGCCTCACGACAGATGAAAATACATGAGAAAAATTACCCAACTCATGATTTGGAGTTAGCAGCGGTAATCTTTGCATTAAATATTTGGGGGTATTATCTTTATGGTGAAAGGTGTGATATTTATACTGATCATAAAATTTTAATGTATATTCTTACACAAAAGAAGCTGAATATGCACCAAAGAAGATGGTTGGAGCTGATTAAGGATTACGACTGCTCAATTCATTACCACCCTGGGAAAGCAAACAAGGTGGCAGACGCATTATGTTGACAAGACCATGCTAGCTTATCCGTGATGAGGATCACAAAAGATCCAATATTTATGGATTAACAAAGGATGGTTCTTGAAATTATAAAGGAAGGGAAAATATTATCTTTCTCAAATGAATGTTCATCCATCTATACATGTAATGACTAAAGAGGCATAGAAAGAAAATGTAAAGTTACAAAATAAGGTGAGAAATATTCCTGAATTCCACATTGATTGTGATGAAATAATAAGGTCCAGGAAATTGGTTTTGTGTTCCTCCTATCCCAGAATTAATGAAGGAAATATTAGATGAAGCTCATAGTTCTTCATTCTCTATTCACCTTCGAACCACGAAGATGTATAGGGACTTGAAGGAGTACTTCTGCTGGGATGGCTTGAAAAGAGATGTTGCTGAATATGTCTCTCAATGCTTGGTTTGTCAGCACGTTAAAGCTAAGAGATAGAATTCTAAAGGGATGTTACAACCATTAACCATAACAAAATGGAAATGGGAAAACATCACTATGGACTCTATCACTGGACTTCCTAAAATATCTAAAGGCAATAACTCTATCTAGGTTATATTTGATCATCTTACGATGTCGGCACACTTCATTGCTATTAGGGAATATTTCTATCTTGATCAGTGTGCCAAGATATATGTGAAGGAAGTGGTAAGATTGCATGGAGTACCACTTTCCATTATATCTGATTGGGATCTGAGGTTTACCTCGAAGGTTTGGAGAAGACTTTAGCTTGCTCTAGATACAGAGTTGAGTTTCATCACTGCTTATCATCCTCAGACAGACTATCAGTCTGAGAGGACTAATAAAACTCTTGAAGACATGTTGAGAGCTTGCTCTATGGATTTCAAAGGTGGTTGGGATCAACACCTACCTTTGGTGGAATTTTCTTATAATAATAGCTTTAACTCTAGTATTCATATGTCTCTTTATGAAGATCTCTATGGAATGAAATTCAAAACTCCAACTTGTTGGGATGAAGTTGGGGAAAGAAAGCTGTTAGGACCTGATATTGTTGATGAGATGTTAGAAAAGGACAGATCTATTCAACAACACCTAAGAGCAGCTTAGAGTCGAAAAAAAATTATGCTGAAAACCGCAGAAAATACCTAGAGTTTGAAGTGGGTGATAAAGTGTTCTTACGAATATATCTTTGGAAGAGAGTAACGAGATTTGGAAAGAAGGGCAAGCTAAGACCTAGGTAAATTGGTTATTTTGAAATACTGGATCGTGTAGGGAAGGTAGCTTACTAATTTGAACTTACACCAAATCTCTCTAAAGTTCATGATGTGTTCCATGTATCTCTCCTAATAATGTTCATATCTGATCCTTTACACGTACTAAGCTCAGAAGTTGTACCACTAGAGCAAGATATTTTTATGAAGAATAACCGATAGAGATTATGGATCATAGAGAAAATGTTTTACGAAACAAGAGAACTCTCTTGGTAAAAGTTTTATGGAGGAACCACCAATTAGAAGAATCTACAAGGGAACTTGAGGATATGATGAGGGAGAGGTATCCTCATCTGTTTGTTACGATGTGATGAAATTCTCGAGAGAAATTATTTTTAATGGAGGTAGAATGTAACACCCTGATATTTTATGAGAAATATTTTGTTTTTTATTTATTATGTTATATGCAACACCAAAAGAATATTTCACAACACACAACATTATCTTGTCTTGTGTTACACGCTAGATCAACCTTCCTTGATAGCTTGCGTTGTACGCAATACCAAGTTTCACTAAACAACGATATGTTATTAAAATATAATAAAACTAGACATTATAAATAGTAATACCAAAATTTTAAAATTTTATAAATTTCATCTTTCAAAATGGACTTCATTTTTGGATTCGAAATATCGAAAATTAGGTTAGGGTAATTTTTTGGTATTTTTCTGAAAACATTCAATTTTTGATGAATAGTGAAAAAAACTGAGTTATAGTTTAAAACAGAATTTTTATTTATATAATTATTTATTTTATTTAAATTTATTTTAGGTCAAAATAGATACATAATACCTATATAAGTTCAATTTAATTCATTGGATTCGTTTTATAAAAATTTTATTGAACTTTTTATTGTCTTTTACCCACCTCCTAGGAAAATTTTCAAATTTACATAAAACATAATTTTACCACTTATGTGAGTTCAATTTAAAAAATCCAAGAGACACGGTTGATATCAGTAAGTAAAATGTGGTTCAATGAGATGAAAATAATTTTTGGTGAATAGTAACTTTTTTACTTTTATTTTCCACGGTTAAAAATAAATTGAGTAATTGAGGGTAAAATGATATTTTTATTACCCTAACACATGTCCTAATTCTATTGGATACGTGTAATTCGACCAAAATAAAACATAAGAATAAAATATGACCCTTTAGGTCCACTTAGATTATATTAGGACATTTATTATTATTTAATTCAAAGAAGAGTTAAAAGAGTTAAAATCAAAGTTTAATAAATAAACATATTTAATATAGGGTTATACATACGAAAAATTTGACTATAAATATTTATTAGAGAGTTAAAAAATATTTCTTACATACTCGTATTTTATTTATAATTTTTGGACATTAAATAATTTAATTTATTTATGACACGATGATGATACAGTAATTACCTTACTAATGAAATATTATAATAATTGATGTTATAAAAACCCAAATAAATATATTTTGAGACATTTTATGAATTACACTAATTTTATAGGTTAATATAACATATTATGGTTGGTTCGATTATTTTTTTTCGAAGTAATAATGTTTTTATGAATTTAAAAAAACAAAATACCAAATAGTGTAAATATTTACAAAAAATAGTTCTTAAAAATAAATATTATATTATTAATTGAAATAATGGTCCTGAAAATGTAAGGGTCGGCCAAAAGACATATATAATAATATATATGACATTAATGAACCGATTTGGGTTAGATTGGTTGTTTATAGTATGTTTATTAACCATATAGTGTATGAAAACAAGAAGACACGGTAAAAGTTAATTATTTAACTTAGAGTTAAATCTAAATGATAAGGTTAAAATGGTTACCTAAACATGTATAAAACATATTTTTTGAGTGTATTTCGACCCATCCCCACCTTAGATTCGAAATAATCCAATTTGGATCCATTATAAACCGAATATGACTTTATTATAAAATAATATTTTATGTTTTTCTTAAGGTGCCCCTCTCCTCCCTTATAAATGGGCACCTCCTCTCTCTTCTCTTCACACAATTTTGAGCCATCAAGCTCGTCCAAACCCTGCCCATTTCCCTTCTAAAATTCCCCAGAAACATATTATAGGTCTTTTTCTTTTTCAAAGACCATATTTAGTGCTCTAATATGAGGTTTAGAAGAGGCGCGTTGAAGAAGAGGTAATATGCTTTACTGATTACTTCACACTTATTTCTTCTTCTAATTCATATTCTTTATTTGTTTCATTATAAATTAATAACATCATTATCACTGATATACTTATATGTTATTATAAAAATGAAATAACATTATTTCAACTTCTATCCATCCTATTGAAAATGAAATCACCGCACGTGCGTACGTATGGAATTCCGTCTCCACACCGTGGTGTAATCTGTTTTTCCACCACAACCTTACAGGGATGGGTATAATGGTGTAAAGAATAAATCAATATGGTTATTATGAAATGATACTAATTCTGAGATATTCTATCATCCACTTCAATATATTTTTAGAATCATGGAAATGATATCATCGCTCATGTGTACGTACGACCTTCCATCTCCACGATGTGATGCGACTCGTTCTACATGATCTTCATTGAATAATGATTATATAAATTAATTAAATAAATAAATATTATATATATTATACTAATACCATTATTTAAATGATATTTCTATAACCTAAAAAGAATAATAAGAATTTATTCTACAAAATACGCATAAGAAAATAAAACAATGAACACCCAAATAACAAGTAACAAAGAAATATTACTAATAAGAAGATAAGAATATGACCATATATGATATCATAACAATGAATATGACTCCCTAATAAGTCAATGACATTATTTAAATTATTATATAGGAGATTCGGATACGTATGAATCATATCGGACTTAAGGTAAGGGAAAATCTCGCAATCTCAATTTTTATCTGGGATTGTTTATACTTCGGTATTTACGGAAGAATATTTATCATCCACATCCATGTTTCATTAATATATAATATTATTTCTATTCCCATAAAAAAAATTTAATTCTAATTTTACCTATTGGTGAATTTTTAGTAAATTATATGAAAGGAATCTTTTTTTGTTTTAGTACAAGATACTTTTTGACTTTTCTGGCCAAAGTACGAGAAGAATGTTTTTTAAACTTATACGGCATGAATGGATTTTTATGCTTTCATATAAAATTATTTCCATGAAGAATCTTTTAAAAATTCCCATGTTTATTTATAATTAACTTCTTTTAGTTTAAAATTTTCTATTATTTTCAGAATGGAAAAATGTTTTCAAAGTAGAAAAGGATATTTTCTTCCGGAATGGAGTCCAAGCGTATTATCAAAATTATTTTCAATATATGATAATATAGGGTTATTTTTATATCCCTATTATTATATTTCTTTGATTATATTATGATGAAATTACCTTTATGATTTTTTTTATGTTTTATGGATTATGTTATGATGTAATTATGTTTATGAATCCCATTATTATTTCATGGGTTATGCTATGATGTATGATTTATGGTTTTGTGGAACACATAAGAATGCCTTCATTATGATATGGGTGGGACCTATATCTCCCTCCAATGCATTGGCTAAAGATTTATATCTCATGAGATAGACATGGATATAATGGTAGGTAAATCTGGTTCAGTGATACTGGACTAGAATGAGGAGTGAACTCGTTTCAGAAATGGACTTTTTCTGATATGATAGTCTTGGCAATGACTCTTGACTAATATTAAATGATTTTCTATCATTATGTGTGTATTATAAAAAGTTTCATGTTTTTTTATGATTATTGGGATTATATTTCACTACCATGATTTATCCCATGTCATGATATTATGATCTCCTTTGAAGGTTAAGATTTTCAAAATGTTATGTTCTTATGAATATGATATGATTGATATTTACATTGTTTACTCTTACTAAGCATTTGAGCTCACCCTTTTATATGTTTTCTTTTCCCCATGTCAGGAAGAAGGATATTAAGTAGGATATGCCAAAAGGGAATCTAGATATGATGATATAAATGGGAGACAATGTAGATGTTTTATGAACCAGTTGTTTATATTTCCCAGTTTCTTGAGACATTATACCTATACGGTCCTATCATGGTTTTGATATATGTTGTAATAAGTATGTTTCAATTCTGAAGTAATAAAAATTTATTTAAATTATGGGTCTTTATAGTGATCCCCATTTTACATCCATATTCTATAAAACTTTTTATAAGGCCCTAGATACTGAACATCGTTTGAGTGCTGGCTACCACCCTCAAACTGATTGACAATCAAAATGGATTATTCAAACCTTATAAGACATATTCATATCTTGCTCACATTACTTTAAATGTATGTGGGATCAATATTTACCTCTAGTATAATTTTAATATTACAATAGCTTCCATTCAAGTATTCAGATGAAACCATATATATCATTATATGGAAAGAGATTTTTCACCCCAACTTGTTGGGATAATGTTAGTGAAAGAAAAATTGTAGGCCCAGAACTTTTTGAGGAAACAATGGAAAAGGTGAAGATTATCCAAACCCACATCAAAGCATCTCAAATTAGGAAAAAGAGTTTTTCAAATAACTGGAGGAAGGATTTGGAATTTCAAGTATGAGATCATATTTTTGTAGAAGGTATCTTCATGGTAGGGTGTTATACGTTTCGGTAAAAAGAGTATATTAAGTCCCAGGTACATTAGAACTTTCAAAATTCTAGAATGAATTGTATTTTTAGATTACTATTTGGAAATTCCACTAAGTATCTCCAAAGTTCATGATGTGTTCCACGTATCATTGTTGGGAAAATACATGCCTGACCCAACGCATGTACTCATCTATGAAGAAATTGAATTGGAACCCGATTTGTCTTATTATGAAGAGCCTGTCAGGATTCTTGATACTATAGAACAAGTGTTGAGAAACCAGATGACGTGTCTGGTAAAAGTTCTGTGGAGAAACCATATGATGGAAGAGGAAACGTGGGAACCCATGGAACATATGATAAAGAACCACTCAAATCATTTTTGGCAGTAGTATTCTAGAAATTTTGAAGATGAAATTATTTTAATAATGGATGAATGAAACACCCCATGCTTCCATGGTACATTTTCCTTGGAATAATGCAATAGATTGTATTGTACGCAACTTCAAGTTCTAACACACCACAACCAATGAAACTTGCCATTATGAACTGTATTACCCACTTTGTAGAAATTTTAAAAATTTTATTTATCAAAATGGACTTCATTTTTGGATTTGTAATATTAAAATTAGCTTACGGTAATTTTTTGGTATAATTTTAAAAACATTCAACTTTTGATGAATAGTGAAAAAAAATTCGTTATTGTTTAAAACTGACTTTTAATTTAAATAATTAGTTATTTTATTTAAATTTATTTTTGGTTAAAATGGGAACATTATACATATATATGTTTAATGTAATTCATTGAAGTAATTTTATAATAATATTTGATATATAAAATTTTATTGAACTTTTTATGCTCTTTTACCCACATTCTAGGCAAATTTGCAACTTTGCATTAAACGTTCTTTTACCGCTACTGTGAATTGAATTTCCAAAATCCGTGACACTCAGTTGAAATCAGTATATAAAATGTGGTTCAATAAGATGAGAATATTTTTTGGTGAATAGTAACTTTTGACTTTTATTTACCACAGTTAAAAATAAATTGGTTAATTAATGGTAAAATATGATTTTATAATTACCCCAACACATGTCCGAATTCTATTGGATAAGTTCATTTTGACCAAAATGAACCTTATGAATATAACATGACCCTTTTTTCTATTTTCATTTGATTAATACATTTATTAATATTTTATTTAAAGAAGAGTTAAAAGTGTTAAATTCAATGTTTATTAACTAAACCATTATTAATAGAAGGTTCTACATAAAAAAATTCAACTATAAATATTCATTATAAATATAAAAAATTCATTACATAATGATATTTTATTTATAATTTTTTGACATAAAATAATTTAATTTATTTATGACATAATGATGATGTAGTAATTATATTATTAATGAAAGGTTAAAACAAATGATATTATAAATATCCAAATAATTGTAAATTGAGAATTTTTATGAATTCCAATAATTTTACAAGTCAATATGTCATATTAGAGTTGATTAAATTAATTTTTTTCGAAGTTATAAACTTGTTATGTATTTTAAAAAACAAAATTCCAAATAGTGTCAAAATTGACATAAATGAGTTTTCAAAACAAATACTATATTATTAATTGATATAATATTCCTAAAAATCTAAGGATTGGCCAAAGGACCTAAATAATATTAGATATATCAATAATGAACAAATCAGGGTCCTCTTGGCTATTTATAGTAAGTTTATTAACCATTTATTATAATAATACAAGAATACATGGAAAAAGATAAACTATTTAACTAAGAGTTAAATCTAAATGGTAAGGTTAATATGGTTACCTAAACCTAAAAAAATCTATTTTTTGAGCTTGTTTCAACGTATCCCCTCCTTATCCTTGGAATAAATCATTCCAGAGCCATTATAAACCGAATATGATGGTATAATAAAATAATATTTCAATATTTTCCTAGAGTGACCATCACCTCTCGTATAAATAGTACTTACACTTCTCTCAAAATCACACATCCAAAGCCATTAGGATCGGCCAAAACCTGATAAAATATCCTCCCAACTACTCTCACTTCAACATAGAGGAATTAATTTTATCAGAAAGCCATCCTAAGGATCCCATTTGATCAACTCTAAAGGAAACAACAGAAGAAGAGGTAATAATTTCTCCACCGCTTTCAATGTTATTTTCTTCTTCCCCATAATCATTATTTGTTGTTTCCATACCATATTAATAAATCATATACCTTATGAATATTGTGTTTTTTTATAAATATTTTACAACCATATTCATTATTTTATCCATCCTATGAATGACAAGTCACCATATGTGTGTACGTATGGCTTACCGTCTCCACGTCGTGGTGTTGTATATAATTCTAACACTTCATTATTCGGATGGGAATAATAATGAGTATAACTAATGTAAATAATAAATATAACATGTTAATTATTATGTATATAAGATATACCATCCAATTACATATTATTTCACCATCAATAGAATGATATTGTCGGTCGTGCGTACGTACGGATTACAGTCTCCACGAATGTGATGAAATTCATTCCCCATCATAACCATTCAAGAAACATTTTGATTTTATGATTAAAAATAATTTTTCAGAACATAATATCATTATGGATATCAATAAAATAAATCCTATCCATAAAAAACACAACTTACGTTACCAGGAATATAAAAGAAAACGATTCAGTAAACACCGGATGCAATGATACTACTGAAATATTATTAACAAAGCAATAATAGAAGATCATATATGATATCATATTTATTTATTTGTTTATTGTATAATTTAAAAATAATAATTTATCTGTTATACAGAAGGTTAACATACCCTCTATCAAGGAAAAGTACAAGGTAAGGGTTAATTCTACAATCTCTTCGTTATTTGAAGTTCTTTATACGTCAGTATCTACTGGGACCTATTTACCGTCCACATCCGTATTTCTTAAAAATGTATTTAAAAACATTTTTTATATTTACAAGACTATGGGTTAAAGTTATTTATAGCCTAATTTTGCATTTTATAAAATTTTTATAAATGAATCTTTTCGTTGTTTTCCAAACAAGGTTCATTACGACCTATTCTACAAAATTAAGAAAACAATGTTTTTTAAACGTATACGATGCGTGTGATTATTTTCCGCCATTATAACATATTTTTATCTAACCTAACAAGATTGTAAGATTATTTTTAAAATAAATGTTTTCTTTTGTAATTATGTAAATTATAAATTATTTCAATATAAAGAGATATTTCTCTTAAATATTTTTGATTCCATCTATGATAACATCCTTTGATAGATTTTACACTTATTTGAAGTTAATTTATTATGATACAATATTCCATATTGTATTAAAGGTTTTGTGATATGTTTGACTATTTGTGTGTTATTTTTATACCATTAATGTTTTATTGTTAAATTATTAACATTTCTTTTGCTATTTTTTAGTATAAATGTTTAAGTAACGTTTCATCCTTTTCATGTGAGGAATGAATTGGACTTAGTAAGTGATGGGTGGAGCCCACTATAGCTCCTCGATTCATCGGTAGGTCTCGTTAGACAAACTAGTGTCTTGGAACAAGGTATTGAAAAAATATTATTTGTAGTCTTGGAACAAGGCATTGACTATGTGTTTATGATGTCCGACATTAGGCATTCCATAATTAAGAAATGCCATATTGATATTACATGTGATTATTTGACTAGTAGAATATCCATGTGACTATGTAAATTGATTTATTTGATTTATCTGTGCCATATAATTCTTATTTTTATTTTTAAAAGGATTCTATTTTATTATTATACATTGCCTTAAATGTTTATCCATATTTATGAATGTTTCTTTTATATTGTTATCCTTACTAAGCACCTGATCTCACCCCTTTCTATGTTTTATTTTTTCCAGGATGCAAAGAAGTATATTATGACTGACCTGTAAGGATAGTCAAAGAGATATGAATGTGTTAAAAGGAGACATAATGTTTCTTTTTTTTTCATTTCATAATGTAATTTAAAACTTATGTTTGAATCTAGTACTTCTAGGGATACTAAAATGATCAGTCTTTCGGGATTTGATCCCTTGTGATCATTCCAATGTTATGTAATAATGCACCGACTCTGGGTAAATAGGGTCGGGGGGTTACATTATAGGTCCCACCTATAAAATAGTAACAAAATTATGTATTATATATTATCATAAATTAATCTTGAAATCCCATTTAATTAAAAGGTTTTTATAAATATTTCATCACTGCATAACTGATTTAAATGAAATGGGATTCAAAAACATTTTATCATAAAATAACTCATTAGAAATTAATTGATTTCAAAAACATCAATCCATAATAAAGATAAACCATCTAGAGAAATAACAAGGATGGAATCCTTGGATCATGTCCCTATAAAATCATACGTGATATGAAACTATGTTATCTTAGATAAAAAAAATTAATTTGAAAATTAATTAAAATAATTAATTTGGGAAACATCATATTCATATTGAATAATTTTTATAGAAGTATCATAATTAAAAATAATAAAAATTTAATTAAGAATAACCTTATATGATATCATATTTATAATCAATGAACTGAGGCATCATTGTGGAAGGAAAATCATCTCATTCTGTATAAATTAAAATGAATCACTTCTGTATTTTTGTTACAAATTTCACTAATAACCTCATTCGAAAAATGATGAAAATAATTCCATTATAACATTTTGAAAAAATTATAACATTGAAAAAAATTATTTTAAAATAAATTTAATTGAATATTAGAAACATTTTTTAAAACATTTTTTTAAAACATAGACATTTAAGAATAATATTCCACAGTGGAGACTTAAACATAAATAATCCTGAATAATGATGAGATTGGTAAATAAACCCTTACATTTAGTATTACATTTCTTTATTCACATTAAATACAACTGTATAATAAATATGAATTTATTATATATTTATTATCTAATTATATCAAAATATATATTACTTATTTATAAAATATTTTCACCAGTTTATTAATAGTGTGTTACTAAAATCGATATTACGTTTGGAAACTGCTTCTTTTTCCAAGAATGATTCAGTTCATATGTCTTGGTCCATATAAATTGAACATAGCCTCATAATTTGAATAATTTTAATCATTTTAAAAACCTATTATATAACAATTATATACATATTTAATATCATTCATAAAAATTATAGATATATAAGTAACATACTTTGTTAATGGAGATGATAAGTTATACGTACGCCTAAAGGATGTTTCCATTTTTCAATTGATGGAGGGAGATAAAAAAATTAATCTATCTAGAATAATAATTATATAATATATATAATATATATTAATTAAATTTATTGTGTTAACCATCCTTAAATGATGTTGATGAAAAATGAATTGTATCATTATGTGGAAAGGGTAAGTCATGCGTTCGCATGAGCGCTACATTCACTTCATGTTTGATGGAAAAGGGTTTACATAATGGATTTTTATAATCATAATAACATTTTATAATATTTATAAAATATAATTTATTATTTTATGATAATAATAATATATTTAAATGGGTTATGGGAGAGAAAAAAATAAAGTGATCAGTTAGAGCGATTAGCTCTTATTCAAAACATCTTATATGGATCTCCTATAAAGGCCGCTAGGGTTGGTCTTTTAAGTAGTCCATCACATATATATTTTCTCTAGGGAAGTTTAAAAAATATACTTTCAGAGGATAAAATAGCTATAATGTTAAACATGGTGTGAATAATTGATGTGGTCCCTTTTATAATTTATCTGAGGGCCACTATTTGAATTTCTCAAAATATTAAATCATACTAAATTTATTTTCAATCTGGATACACTTAAATGTAATTGAATTCGAATATAAGATAATATAATGATTTAATATAATCATCCAATATATCTTCAACACATTTTGATGTAATTTTAAACCATATCATTTTGATTATCCCTTAGTTAACAAATTATTATTTAAACTATTGTAACCAATTTTTCAATATTGAAATGATGTAATTTTAAATTATATGCTGTAAATTCGACCACATATAGAAAATGTATAATATATTCAACCAAATAATAATTAATTTTTATTTTTTATATATTTGTATGATTTTTATATAATTTAATATAATATTTTTCCCATAAAATACCATTATTTTCAATTTCAATATTATTCAATGCTTTAACATTTAAAAACATGAATACAACCTGAAAAATTAGAACCAACTATTTTATTATATCTCATTCATGTCAGTTTCATCTATATAATTCTTGGATCAAATTAAATATTGCAAATTATATTAATTTTTTTCTTTTTAATGTTATTTATTTGATTTTTCAATTAATAGAATAATTATTGCATCGACATCGTTTAATTATTTAGGGTATCAATTTAGATTCTAAACATTATTCATAAATTTAAATGAGAATATAAAACTATTAAATTAACTAATAATATATAGTATAAAAATTCCAATATATATCCACAAATTACAAATGTTATAGTTATTAAAAATATGAATATGAAATCATAGAATTTTCATTAATTAAAATATTATAATCATAATAATATCATTAATGTGGCCCCCAAAGAACATAAATTAAACAATTCAATGAATATGGTCGATAATTAATCATATAATAAATTTTTGGTTGTTATATGGATAATTTTATAGTTTTTATCATATTATTTTACCCTTAATTGCATAATTTAGCCTTTACCACGGTAATAGAATTTATTATGGTTACTATCCATATTGACCAATAATAAAGGAGAACTATATAACAAATATCTACCCACTTATTCAAAATATGGAATCGATTATTTAAAATTCAGAACGAATATGATTTCCACATTTAAATTAAAATAAAACTGACATCATGTAATGAAAATCAATTTTTCTTGGAAAAAGTACCTTTTAAAATATATGATGTTTTTCTACTCAATCAGTGTATAAAGTTGACATCCTAAAATATAATTTTTTTATTTAAAACAAAAATTTACTGGTGAAAATTTTAAACTAATCCAAAAAACAATTTGACATTGTAAAAACATTATAATAAAACTCTCTTTTCAATAAAAATCATTATTTCTCAAAAAATTATTTCGTCAACATAAATATAGTATACCATTCCATATGTTGTGGATAAATACCAAGACTATCAATGTAGTGGATTAGCGGACTCCATGTTCCAATAGTAATTTAGGGAACACTTTTTTATCATTGTGGATCAGCCCATTAACTTATTTCCCATTGTTATCTCATTTGATAATACGATTTATCCAATTCATTTGGGGGAATATAGGTCCCACCGATCACTTAATAAAAATAATACTTATGTGTTCCACATGCTCATAAATAATTCATCATATAAAATTTAATTAAATGGTGTTTCTAAACATTTATCATTTTATAACCCATGGAAAAGAAATGGGATTAAGAAACATTTTATTGTAGAAAAAATCATTGAAAAGTAATAGATTTCAAAAACATCATTCCATCATAAACATAAAAAATATTGTGAAATAATAGTGTTTAAATTCATCGATCAGATCCCAAAAATAGGATAATTAACATAAAATAATGATATCTAAGATAAAAAATTATTTTCAAGGATCTCTTGAAATAATTATTGAGGAAAATATCATTTCTATTTTGAATTTTTTTTAAATGTGTCACCATAAAAAAGAAAAAAAATTGTTTACAAGAACATAATATGTGTCTATACAAAGCATGAAATCATTAATGAGCCATTATGTTAGGAATATATTTTCATTCCTTATAAAATAAAAATCATTTAGAATCTATTTTTTTCAAAACAATTCACAAGGATCCTTGTTTAAAAAATTAAAAAAATAATTCTTTCAAGATAATTTTCTAAACATTAAAAAATTTATAAAAATAATTTCTATAAATTATTATATAATCATAGAATCATTTTTCAAAACATATTTATAAATCATGGACAATAAACATAAAAATTCCCCAGTGGAGACTTAAACATAAACAATTTTGAATAATGAAGAGATTGTAAAATAAACCTTTACCTCGAGTCATTACTTTAATCATTTAGATTTAAACATATTATATAAAAATATAGATATATTATAAATTTATTCCTTAATTTTATTATTTGATATATTATTTATTTATAACATTTTGTAACATTTTTATTAATAGTCTCTTATTAGAGTTGTTATTAGGGTTGGTAACTGCATCATTTTTAATTATGATTTAGTTCAGCTGTCTTAGTCCTTATAAATTGACATTAACCTAATCATTTACATATTTTTAATAATTTCATAAACATCATATATAATATTTATATAAATATTTATATCTATTCAAATAAATTAGACATATACATATAAATTACACTTTTTTTGGAGAGGATAAGTCATACGTACGAATAAAGGCTATTTCCATTTTTTAAATTGATGGAATTAAAGAAATATTATCTTTATAAAATAATTATTATTTAATATATATATATATATATAATATTAATTTAACCCATCACAATACCTATCCATAAATGATGGCGATGAAAATTGAATTGTATTGCTACGTGGATACGGTATGTCGTGTGTATGCACGATCGATACTTTCACTTCATTACTGGTGGAAAATGGAATGTATAATGGAGTTTTAATAATAATAACACAATTTTAAAATATTTAAAATAATTAATTAATTTTTTTTATATTAATAATATTTTTATAGGGGTATGGAAGAGTATAAAAAGAAAGTGATCATTTAGAGCAATTTTTTAATCATTGAATGGTTTCATAGGGATCTCCTCTAAAGGCCTCTACGGATGATATTATGTGGAGACCATAACTTATATAATGTATATATATATTTTTATAATATAAATTTTTAGATTATAGTTGATTCAAAAATACAAAACATGTTGTAAAAAATTGAGGGAGGATGTTCCCTTTTATAATTGGTGTGCGGTCCACTTTTGGAATTTCTCAAAAGATTAAAACATAATGAATTAATTTTCTATCCAAATACAATAAAGGGTAAATTGATTACAATGAATGATAATATAATATTTTAATTTAATCGTCTATTAGATATTATAAATGTTTTGGAATCATTTTAAATAATATATTTTTTATTTTTTTATCATTAACTAATTTTAATTTTGATTGTCTTAATAAATTTCTGAATATTGAAATGTTGTAATTTATACCTACTTGCTGTAAATTGGATAATAAATAGAAAATTTATGAAATTTTAGAACAAATAATAATAATTTATTTATTTTAATATTTATATGTTTTTTATAATTTAATATAATATTAATCCTATAAAATATTATTATTATCAATTTGGATACTATTCACTCTTTCACTTTTAAACATATCAATAAAACATGCAATATTAGAAGAAAAAAAATTATTATATCCCCTAAATATCAATTTCTTCTATATAATTTTGGTATACCATTAAATATCTAATATTTCATTAATTTTATCCTTTTTATTATTATTTATTTTATTTTTTCTTTAATGTAATAATTATTTCATCAAAGTTATGTTAGATTTTAGGGTATCATTGTTATTTCAAAAAATTATAAACAAATTAAAATGAGAAGATAAATATTTAATATATTCATATAAAATATATAGTATAACATATCCTTTGTATAAAAAAATTAAAAAAATTATATTTATTAAAATAATGAATGTGACATATTTAATTATTGTTTAAATAAAATATTATAAATGTTGTAATAACATCCAAGTGTCCCAAAAAGGTAATAAATTAAAATTAAAGATTATTATGGTCTATAGTTATTCATACAATAAAATTTATGTTTATTATTAGGTTAATTTTATAGTCCTTATCATATAATTATTACCTTTATTTACCTGATTTTTCCTATACCATGGTAACAAAATTTACTAATATTACTATCCATATTTGACAATAATAAAACTAAACTACTTACTAAATTTATGAAAATAGAATCCATATATTGAATCCATTTTTCAAAATTCAGAACACATATGTTTCCGAATTTAAATTAAAATAAAATATAATAAATGTAATAAAAACCAATTTTTTGGAAAAAAATATCTTTTAAAATATAAAATGTTTTCATACTAAATTCATGAATAAAATTAAAAATAACAATAATTGGAATATTTTAAATAAAAATGAACTGATAGAAATTTAATACTAACCCAAAAAATATATACATCATAAACACATTAAAATAAAATACATTTTCAATAAAAATCACTACTTTTCACTATTCCATAAAAAATCAATATTTTAAAAAAATTAAGAAAAATAATTTTAAGATAATACTAAAATAATAAACAAAAAAATTAAATTAAAATTTTCAAATATTTTTTTTCAACTTTTATAATTTAATATTCACTCATAAAAAGAAGAAAAGCTCATTTTTGAAGAAATCATATTTTTGTACAATAACATGACTTTACTAAAAAATTGTGTGTTGTTTTTCTAAGCACATAACAATATAATAATGTTGATCTGGAAACATATTTTTATTTTATAAATTATCTATTCATATTCATTCCAACTAATTTAACATATAGTTTATAACATTCATATAATATTTGAATAATATTTTGTAGTTTTTCTATACTTGTTGTGTAAAATGTAAGATATCAATGAAATTATATTATAAAAAAATAAATTTGAAAAAAATAATAGGTTGTTACATTCTAAAACATATAAAAAAATTATCTATCAAAATTATTTCCATGGATACAATCATATGATGTTGCCTCAACCTCCTCACATTCTTAGGTTCCCACATAGCTTCTTCAAATTGGTGGTTTCAACATAAAATTTTTACAAGAAAAATTGTTCTGTTTTTTAGAAAATTATCTCTTGAATCTGGAGTCTCTAAAATTTATTATTGATTTGAATGATCTTTCAATAGTAGTATGACCTCTATGTTTATTTCATGTGAAGGATCTAGTGTGTACTTCCTCAAAAGAGATTCATGGAACACGTCATAATCTTGTGACACATTTTGCTGATGTTCCAAATGATAATCTACTACTTGAATATTATTATGTATTTAAAAGGGATGTATATACACATGGTTTAATGTTACACCCTTTATAACACATATAAATTCATTGAAATTCGTTCTTAAAAACACAAAATTATTGATTTCATTGAAACTATAATTTTAACAATTATTTAATCTTTTCATTTACCTTGTGTGTTTTTGATTGATTATAAACTTCTTTTTTATCCCATAAATCTGATGAGATCCCAACTACATTCTTTCAGTAACTTATTTCCTATATGTAGGATTTATACACATATTTTCATAGGTATCCATCTATTTTCATGAGTGAAATCTATTATTGTATGAATACCCTACTAGAGGGATGTGTTGATCCTAAATACATATGAAATCCATAGAACATGATCTTATTATTTCCTCTATAGTCTAAAATATTCTCTCAATTGGATTATATAATGTTTAGAAACTCAACATTATGCCATGAGCTTACTGAGTACTTCACCAAAACATTGAATAAAACATTATATCCATTTAAATGCAATTTAATGTGGTAATTCATGAAACATTCCCACTTATTTAATGTATATTTTGGAAAGCATATCCAGAGAGATAACTTCTCTAAATGATGTCTAATGGAATCATAAGGAGACTAACTACAACCCATAATTACCTCAATATCAATGATAAGCTAAACCATAAAGGTTACCATTTCCATTAATCATATTTCCATGGAATGTAAATGTATTCCACCTTGAATAACACTTTCCCATACAAAAAACCAAATGGATGTGTTTCTATAAAGGCCTCTTAAAATATACTCAATCTTGATATACCCATATCACGTAAAATCTAAAAAATTGGTGTCAACACATAAACCCATTATTGTATCCACAACCCCAGTGTTAATATTACATAGATTCATATACATGTACAAATGTAAATTCAACCTTTATTCCTTATATAATATCTTATCTTATTCAAAAATAGTTTCATTAGAATCTTATGTACATCCTTTAACCTATATAACATCAATTGTAATTTCATTATTCAATAATTCATTTAAAAGGAGGTAATCACATGAAATTTCATTAAATGATGGAAATTAAAATTTCCACGGAAATCATTTATACAAAATCAAACATGAAACTCTCTACTAAGGAGGTGATAATAAGGGTGATCCAGTTATCATAAATCACATTACCCATTGTGATTTTATAATATTTTACATTATCCATTGACATCATAGGTTTATATAGATTTTCATACACATGACCTATGTAATTGGGGAGTTGATTCACATAATTGAAAAACTCATTATAATTCAAAAATTGGTGTGTGTTTGTTCCATAGTTCTCATCCTCCTATCATCCACTGAAATAATGGTCACATTAATCACATTTTGACAATAACAAGCTTTATGACCTAGTATTTCATTTTGATGAACATCCCAGTTCCATTTGAAGTCTTACTTTTATGTTTCTTCGCATATTTTTGACATATATATCATTATAATTTCATACCACCAAATGAATTATTCTAATTTTACCTAGAATTGGCCTTTATTTTCTTATCAAAACATAGGGAATGGTAGGAATCTCAAATTTCTTTTTCTAATTTGAGTTCACTTCGAATTTTTTCATCATAGAGATTAATTTATAATATATCTAATATATTTAGAAGATTTGGTTCTAGTCCACAAAATAATATATCAATTTTAATTTCATGGATATTAGTTAATGTTAAGGCATGCTTTGCATGGATTGTAAAATTTTCATCATTGGTACCAATTGATTAATCCCCCTTTTTATTCAACACCAGGAATTAAATCTCCAAATTTGTACATAGAAAATAATGTAGGTAATTAAAAAATAATATCATTTTAACCTCATCACATTTCATGGATTCAAACTCTTCCACTATCCTCAAATTCATGATAAGTATCTACCCTTTATTTGTTTCTACATACAAAATAAAAACAATTAGGGAAACAATTTTCATTTCACAATAATTGAAGGAAAAAATGTATTTTCTCTTTGGTGATGATCAATTACACATCATTTAGTGGATGAGAAGACACACTAAAAGAATAAGTATGTTTGATCATGAAGGATACAACAATATGTTGTTCCCTACTTTGATTATTTTTAAACTAGGAATGATTCATTTCATGTAAATGTTGAATAAGAATAGTTTGTATATTCTTCATTCCATCTCCCATAACTTTTTTTTTCTTAAGAGGACAATAATTTCATTATTCATCCCATTTATAATTAACAAAGTTTCTTCAGGTTCCAACCATTGACTAAAACTACGAATCATAGAGTCTGAATCACTTATCATAGTAGAAAATACCATAATTCTAAAAATTAATTTAGAGAATATTTAAATCATGGAATATTATTCTATTAAACTATAGGATTAACCTAGGTAAATGATGATCATTATCAAAACATTAGGATTTTATCAAATACCTAATCTTACCCCAATAATTTTCAAAATAAATTCTAAACATAATATTAAATGATGTTCAAAACACATCTCTAAAAACAAATACAATTTTGTGATCTTTTCATACAAAAATATAACATCTATTGAGATGAATATTCAGTACAAAACAATATTATTAATGTCAGAATCATACAGTTTTGGATTCTTTTCATATTAAATATACAAGCCTACAATTTTAAAAAAATACCTTCAAAATTCCCCACAAAGATCATCTCACGTATTACTCCTCTTATTCATACCCTACCTAACCCTATCTTCATCACTTTGGGAAAGAAACATAAGAAATTATGGGCTTAGATTCTTAGAAAGGGTGAACATAGAAGATATCAACCCATGATTTTATGAAATTATAATATAAGAATATGATTGTGTGCCCATGAACATAATTTACAAAGGTCATACCCAAATTTTCATAGATAATTATAATTGTTCATGTCATCAACAATATCATTTCAGAAAACTAGGACCATAATAGTGATAAATCACAATACATAAATATAAAATATATGCTCCTGTCATAAAAGTGTGGTGCCATCATAAATATGAATAAGAAATCATTGCTCAAGGTTAAATACAAAGAATATCATCATAGAAGATCATGACACTATTTCCTCCATAGTATACTAGGAAACACATATTTCACATTGTGGATCAAGCCCATCGACTTGATTCCCCCAGTTTTCTCAAGAGATTTTAAGCTTTACTGAATGCATTGTTATTAGATATAGGTCCCACACATCACATAATACAAAGCATACTTATGTTTTCCATATGATCATAAATCATTCATAAAATCCCATGTAATGAAATGGGTTTCATAAAAAATTAGTCATTTCATAACCCATGGAAAAGAAATGGGTTTCAAAAACATTTCATCATAGCATAAAAGCATGGGAAATTAACATAATTCATAAACTTAATGACATAATAAGTATAGACCATTAATATAATTAATAATGAAAGTATCCATGGATAATATCCCTAATGAAGTATAAGTGACATCAAATTATTTAATCTTTGATAAAAAACAATTTAAAAAAGATCTCTCAAAATATGTTTTTAAAACAATATTCTTTCCATTTTTTGTTTTTTTAATCCATGAAATTACAAAGAAAAACATTTTATTTTAAATTAACTTATGTGATTTAATAGGATTATTGAAATAATTAAAGAATAATTATAGTGTTAAATCTTCTTGTGCTATATAAGATAACAAAACATTATATCTCTATTTTTTTCCAAAATTCACAATGAACATAATTTAGAAAAAGACAACAATATTCCTTTGAAAACATTTTTTAAAAACTAAAATGTAATGACCCAAACTTTGTCCAATGTGAATTGACTTCTAATAATAATTTAATATTGTATAAAAAATTTAAAATCACCTAGGTAACACAATACAAAATTTATTTGTGAATAATGGATTATATAAATGGTATTTATAGATAATAAGGGTCTTATACCAATGGAATTGTAACTTTACCCTATCAATATTAAAAGGACTATTAAGAACAGACATGAAACCAAATGAATATTAACTTGACCCTTCTAATACTCTTATAATACCTAGAGAAATTATGGACCCATCCAATACCAATAACCAAGATAGTTATAGTCTCCTAAAAGAGAAGCCACGCCAAGGAAAAATTAAGTCTCCATTAACTCTTCCCTCTTTTCTTCTCCTCTATCTTTTTTTACAAAATAATTTCTTAACCATATACTATAAAATTAACTATTCCATAAGTTAACATGATATTAATTATGTGAACCTGCTACAAGTATAATATATGTTGTATATATAGATTTCATAGTTCTATTTCCCACTCTTTCGACAACGTTCTGTTAATAGTTAATTAACCACCTATACAGACATTGTAAAGAAAATTAATATAACCACATCAATGGATGTAAAATATGAATTATATATGATATATAAATGCGAAAGTACATTTATTTTATTATTAATTAATTATTTATAACAATGTATAAATTTAATTTAACAAAATAACATAATCTATCAAAAATGGGAAATTTAATGAAAAATTGGATATCAAAATTCTTCAATTTCCCTAAAAGAAATTAGAAATACAATCCAGTTATTAGTACATAAATATTTATATAATGACTCAAATTAATATATTGATCTATTTTTTATAAATATATGTTTGTTATTTAGGATGAGAAATATGACATATTTAAGATGGAATTAATTAAGGGGGTTCTTGAATCCCCATTTTTTCCATGGGTTTTACCTCTTTCTCAATATTTTATTTATGGTTATTCAATAAATATTAAATAAATGTAATTTAATAATTCTATCCATTTATTTTTAGTGATATACATGATTCCAATATGATTTTATGAAAAATAAAAATATTTTTTGAAATAGCCCTTCCTTCCAAATCACATTTAGAATCGTCCTTAGTTGTTTCTTTTTAACACAAGATTGATAAATCTTATAAAAATTATTTTTTTTGGATTTCTAATTTGGGAAACCGTATGTTTATTCATGAATTTATGTTTTATTAATTTAAACTCATTCTTTTCCATGGGTTATTTTATGTCTATTATTAATATAAGTTCAATGTGGAAAGAATTATTATGTAAATTTTATAATGTGAGAGGAATCCCTAGAATTATATAGCGCACTAATGAATTACGTAATGTGATTCACCTCAAGAGATGATGAGAAATATGTGTGAACACAATTCTATCATTGTTAATAATGATGATTTTATGATTATGCACATAAGTTATGTGTAAACATTATGGTATCTTTGTTCGATACTATGTTTGGTTCTTACCACAATGACATGATGTTTAATTTTTATACATTGGAACATTCTGTTCCATTTTCTAATGATTCCTCTCATGATTATTATTTTTATTCAATTATAATGTTATGGTGATGATGATTATTTTCACCCATTTTATGTAGAACCATGTCGTTTTTTATACTCTTACAGGGTTTTTAGATCACCCCTTTTATTGAGGTATATCATCAGTTGGTTAAATGTTCTAATGAAAACACATCGGGAACTAAGAAGATATTGAAGATGGAATTAAATAAATTTTATGTTTTTTAAAAGTTATGCAGGTGTCTGATTTTACCAAGACACTAAATTTATTAATCCTAGTTTTGTTAATCTGTTTTGTTTTTTATCTTTAAAATTATGTAATAGTCTTGTAAAAAATGTATTTTTGTAGTTGTTGGTATCAAAGAACATTTTATTTTATTTAGGAATTAGTTTTAGAGAACATTAGTTAGAACACTTATTATGGTACTATATATATGTATGCACCCAATAAACATTGTTTTGCAAAATTAAAAAATATAGGGATCCCACAAAATATGCCTTCAAATTTTATAGCACAAAGAAATAGATTATTTATTCAAGAATTTTTGACATATGATTTTTTCAATCCTTTTATATTATATAAAATAGCGGGAACTAGGAGAAACCCAGACAACAACTTGTGTGAGGGATAGTGAAACAATTTCTCAAATGACACCACCAAGGCCTTGAGAGGTGGAGTTCAAAATTTCATTGTGGTTCTTAATCAGCTATCTCAGTGCATTAACAGTAACATGAAAATTTTGAAACATTTTCCTCCACCTAAGATGGATAAACTAGCTATTGAATCTTTTATGTGACAAGGACAACCAACGTTTAGTGGATCATCTGATCGATGAGCTGCAGAATAATAGTTCCATGAAATTTAAAAGATATTCTATATAATTCACTGTTATGAGATATATATGGTGACTTTGGTTACTTATCATTTAGATAGATAAGCCTATCAATTGTGGTTTCTAATTAGGAACACCAATCGTAATTATTAAATTGAATAGATATATTGGGAATACACAATGAAAATATTTCATAATAAGTATTTCACATCTAACTCTTTTAACAAATATAGAGAGATAATTCATTGAGCTAAAGAAAAATGTAGGTGAATATATCAGAATTCATGATGAAAAATTCATATGGATATAAATTTATGCCATAGGATGTTTTATCAAAATTGATAGAAATATCTATAGAATCTTTATTAGTTTAAACCCCCACCATCAAAAGGATCTAGATATTAGAGACCTAAGAGCTATGGAGAATTTGTTTGATGTGATCTAAAATTAGAGATGGAGTTTTCGATGTTGGACCCATGGATATGGTTATAAGAAATGAAATATAGAGTTTAAACTTGGAGGATCTAATGAAAATGTTGGAAAGGAATCTCAACCACTCACATGTCACAAATTTGGGAAGAAGCATCATTGTAATTACCTCAATGGGACATGGAAGAGACTCAGGTGTGGGAGAGAATGCCACTAAAATCCTCAATGTAGTAGAGACATGAATAATTTGGAGAATATGATGATAGATATGATAGAAATACACATGGTTCAATGCATCAATTGTAATGAGTGATAGCATAGAGCAAGAAAATAAACTAAACCTTGAGTCCTTGAGGGTAATCAGCATCTGTGGCCACCAAATCCTAAGAATCAAGGGAAATATTATTTTATCATGAATACATATGAGGATAATGAAAATGTGGAATTCCTGGAAGAGAAATGTTTAATCATAAGCATAAATGGTTTATGGATCACTAATTAAGGGATAATATTCAATGATAATATATTCTATTTTTTTGATCCTACTGATTCGTGTTAATAGAGTCCCAAAGATAAAAAAAATCTTATTGAATAAAATTCTTAGTCATATTAGCCAAATAATTGTGAGTAAAATTTTTAATCATGATATTATGAGTGACCAGCCCAATATAAAGAGGGATGGGGATGAAACATCTAAAACCTATTAAATGTGTAAAATAGATATATTTTCATAAAGAGGAGGGTAATTTAAATCTTCTAAAAAATTTGAACATATTCATACTAAATTTTTTTTCTAATGTGGAAAAATTCTTCTAGAGTTGATATATATTCCATTATATTTATTTTTTTATTATACTCAGTTGACTAGTGAAATGTTAATAAAACACAAATAATAGAAAAATAAAATATTCATAAAATGTAGAAGGATATAATATAATGCATTGGGTTTATATATAATGAAAATACGAAAATAAAATTTCAAGTATCTTACATATTATGTGATTGAAATATATCATTCAAAACGCAGAATGATCATATTTTATAGACCATGTTATATCCATGGGAAAATGTTGTAGCTAAACCTAACAGAATATATATAGTTGAGATATGAAAGATTATGATAGCTAAAAACAACAACTAAAATTATTTTTTGAGAGAAGAACTATGTACTTCCACACATATATATAACATATTTCTTCTTAGACAACAAAAATATGATATATGAAATTTGGTAATGGAGAAACAAAATCATTAAATATTTTAGTGCTTTTGGATTTTTTTCATTTTATAAATCAATAACAGTAATCTTTGGAAATTTTGATAGAATATTAGTTAAGTAAATTTCATGTGATACATGTCTGATTGTAGTAGAAGTATATGATTGAATAAATAAACAATCAAGTTATTTTACTATTGTGATGTCAGAATAAAGAGAAATGAAAAATAAGATATAAAATTTAATTAATATTAATAATATACTATCGAAAATAGAAGAAAGATGTTAGAATAGATGAAGGATGATGTTTTTGAGAAGGAACCAATCACTTTTGATTTTTATTTTGAAGAAAAAAGTGATTCATATTAAACATATAGATATTAGATAAAATTTTACACTGTACTAAAAAATAGATTAAAACTAAAAATATCATTTGAAATCATCCGGAACTAGTACAAACTATAATATTATTGATATTTGAAGATGTCACTACAGTTATTTCCCTAATTGATCCCATAAACATTCAGAAATTGTTGAAATTGAGGAAATAATATAGTCTATGAGTGATGAACATGATCAAATTGAGAATAAATTGACATGGTATACTATATAAAAACATTAAAAAATCTAGTATAGATTACAAAGTAAAAAATCTTAGATGATGTGAAAAGGCTATTCTCGAATGTAAGGTGTTAAAATTGAAAAAAAAAATCACCAGTAAAAATAATGGATAATGTAAAATGTTCAATGTAATGGAACTAAAAATTAATCACAATGATTATAAAACTGATGTTAAATCATATTTTCCAAATGGTTATCCTACAGAATAATTAAATATTGATCAACCATAGGGTTTCATATTTGATAATGATGGAGTCATGGTTTGTAGATTGAAGACAAATTATTATTTTTTAATAGGTTGTCCTGGTATTCTTAATTAAATAGAAATTTAATGGATTTAATGATAAAAATGGGAATGTTGGTTGGAACATTTTTTTGAAACATATATATAATGGTACTCTCATTGTAATTGTCTATATGGATAAAATCATATATTCTAGTGACAAATAATATTGTTCTAAAGAGTTTTTTTGGCACATGATAAATAATTTTTAGATGTGAATTATTGATGGAATGAATTACTTTCTAGGATTTTATATTGATTAAAATATGAAATATTAATTTCTACCTCTTGAAAGTAATATAAGATAATTTCTAAAAAATACTTAATGGAAAATCCAAATTATTCTTCATATCATGTTTCAGTGAAACCCCAATGTTCTCTAGGATAATACAGGATGTAGTGTTTACTGTAAAGGAGTGAAAATAGTTATCAAAATCCCAGTTTCTATGAATATATAAAGGAAAAATATAAATTCATCAGTTAATTAGTTTTAATGGATTTTTGGTGATCATAAAGTTCCTCACATGTTATCATCTAATATAATTATGATATATGTTAAAATATCTCATAATTAAGGGATACTATATATTCATATAATATATTTGGACTTATTGGGATTTACAAATGCCGGTTGAGGAGGATATTATACTGAAAAAATATCAACATCATGTGGAAAATTCATTCTAGGTTAGGGTTTTGTTTTTTAGTTATATAAAATGGATATATCAGTGACATGTAGTAACACTAAAGTGGAATATATTTTTTCTACACATTATTTTACAAAGACAATATGGATGTATGTACAAAAAAGAGATTTAATTTTGAGATAGGGATACCACTAAAAACATATTGTGATTATCTATGTATTATAACAAGTTTTTAGAAAAACCCTATGGAACATTCAAGATATTGTAATATTTATATCTCATATCATTTAATTAATTAACAAGTGCTATGTGGAGAAATCAAGAGAGAATCCCATTCACCAAAAGATATGGTTGCAGATATTTTCACCAATTCTATTATATGAGATAGGTTTGTGGAACTGAGTTTGAAACTTCATATTCAGTCTTCTCCCCCCAATTTTAGATTCATGGGTTAGTCCCCCACATGAATTTCTACTCTTTCATTTTGTATTGAGAAAAAAGTACTATTCTTTATCTAACTGTAATCATTATTCATCTTTTTGATTCCAAGGTTGTTTTTATTATAAAAATGGTAAGTACAAAAATGGTGAGTACAGTTATTAAAAATTATGGGGGGCCATCTAAGTAACCTAACCAAAACAAATCCACCAACATATGGAAATCGTTCAAAAATTTGTATCTCTTTATGTGGTTTCAGGACATTTCAATTTAATGATGTTTATTATTTCATGACCTAAGTTTATTTTTTTAAAGTGAAGTATTAGATAACAATAAACAAATGGTTTATATTAAAGAACAATTATTTTTTTTGATGATATTGTAATAGTTGTAAACCAATTATTTTGACTTTATCTATAATTATTTTTGAACATGTGTAAATTATCAAAGACATGTGACAACTGTGTTGAAGAAATAAAACATTGGTTACAATATTCATGAGAACTCTGTAGGATTTTGAAGATAATTAATGTATTGTTTATGAGAAAAAATACAGATTTTTTGTTGAAAAAATTTATAGATCATGAAAAATACTATTTTTCTCGATAAATTATTGATTATATTATCGGTGAATACAATTGAGTTGATTGGAATTAACAGAACATGTAATAATTAAATATGATTTGGCCTTATACAAAAAATAGATACACATTTTCCATCAAAAGACCCAGCTCAAGAACACAGTTAGGACCACAGATTACCTTTTGGGTGGAATATCAACATGGCTTGTCCAAGGTATCATTGATGAGTTAAATAACATACATGGGAAGGTTTAGTATGTGAATATGAAATACAAGTGAGTTACGGTATGGACCACATAATGGGGTATTGTTGGCTATGATGGGTGTGTGTGAACTGTATCTAGGTGATGATTGTAGTTCCAGATATAAAGGGGATGAAGTGGGGATTACAATTAATAATTTCTCATATAAGAGAAAGACTGATGTCGGATCCAATGGCATGTCACTATTTTTCTTATTTTCAAAATATATGGATAGAATTAGGGTAATAGAATCTGATTTGTACGTAACAATCGTTCAATATGAACAATCATCTTAAACCATGGCTCTTTTAATTGATCTGCAAGCATTAAGATTTATTTATTTCAACCATTTTTTTCTGATAAAAAATTATATAAATAAGAATTATCAATTATCTCAATTCCATGAAAGTAATTTCAAAAAATCATTCATTTTATAATTCAAAAAATTTACTAGAGTTCGAACATGATATGAATTCATAGATAGTGTTCCACTAAGGAGTTACATGAACATCCTGAATCACATGAAGCCATCAGTATTAGTTTACTATTAATATCTAAGGTATCACATGAGGAATAAAATCTGTTAAAGGGTCCAAATATAGAGATACTCATTCATTTGAATCATTATAATTACATAATCATGTCTCCACTTCAGTTTTGAATGATTTGGAATAATCTGATTTTTTTAGCATTCAAAATCATGGATATTTTCCAAAATATTTGTATAATTGAATGTGGTTTCACAATCATTGAAAATAATAGAAGATATGGCTGAACATAATCTATAATTACTGAGATAAATATGAGGGTTTTGAGTTGATGAATGATTTATTTTGAGAGCTCTAGTTTTTCAAAAATAAAAAAAAATCATCCACATAAACCGCTCTATCATGGGAATCCTGAGTTGTACATGTTAATATCTCACAAAAACAACATACCAAGTGGAGAATGTAGATCACATTTGGAACAATAAGTCACATAATCCTTCTTTGTGAAATAATAAGATCTCACATTATCCTTCGTTTAAAATAAAAACAATATACTGCAGATACATATACTTATAACAAGAGGGAAATGAACCTTCACAAAGTCCACATGTTTTTGTGAAGAAGATGGTTGAGATACCACATACATATTTTGGTTTTTGTGAGGAGAAATTTATAGTGATATTATTTAAAAAAATTAGGAAGAAGTGGCATACATATGAGGGATTTTTTTTCAAAATAATATAAAAAGTGTATAAAGAGATGGGATGAAATATTGTGTGAACATTAAAAAAAATTTATAGAATAGTAAAAGAAGATGAATATTTTTTATGTACAAGAATATATATATTTATGGAATATTCATGAAGATTTTCGCATTATAGAACGATGTACAAAGAAGATAGAAATTAAAGATATTAATATTAATATAATATAAAATAATAATTTCTTATGTTCTTGATTTTACATGTTTTAAAATCCAATGAAATGCATTCCTGAAGTGACCTTATGTTTCTAATAATATTCCCTTTCATAAAATAATATCATAAGATAGTGACCTTATTGATTATTGTTATATATTTTCATGATTATTGACAATGTGAGCACATCATGTCCAGGTCATCCTCAAGGCTCAAAAAGAATGATATTTACAAATTATTACAGTAGTATCTGGTATTCAAAAGTGATCATTCATGTTTTATTTGAAACCATTTTTTATGGGGAAGGGAGATGAAATTGGTCCAATGGGACACTTTAAAAAAATTCTGACTCTACACTATTAAATATTATATTGTAAATAACATTTAATTATTGTGAACAATATATCATTGGTGAATATAACCCATCAAATAAAGTAGTAAGATCACATTAATACTAAACCTTAAAAAAATATTTTGTGTCTATGCTATTTATTTTTACTATATTCAAATAAGGTTCAATTATCATAATAGTGAATTAGATCATAATCATTCAAATGAAGTTAATTTGAAAGAAATAAATATTTTAAAAATCATTGTAATTACCTAGAATTTGATTATTAAAATTTTCCTTCATATAACTCTATCGCTTTTAGTAATATAGTTTAATGAAAATGCACCACATTATTAAATCAAAAAAAAAATTATTGTATAAATTTTAAATTTATATTTAGAGATTAAATATGGTCATATGAATTTAAAATATTACACTTGGATAAAAATATAAAATATATATCTAAAACATAAAAATTTGGATACGCTCCATCCAAATGAATAACTCCACTAACGAACAACAGTATATAAAATAGAGAAAATATTATTTATACAATATTAAAATTGAAAATGAAAATTTATATAATCTTGATAGAAAATTGAAGTACGTGATTAATAAAAAATAAGTGGAACTTATAGGATGTGGGGAACCCACATGACCATTAAAAATATAACCATTAGAATATTAATATGACTGTTTGAAAACTAATCTGACATTTTTTATAGTAATATAACTTCTAGGGATGATAACTTGACCAAGAGAATAGTATTTGCACCAATTAATGTATAGTATATCATTTAGGTAAAATTGTAAATGAAAATATATGCATATTAATATCATGATATAAGTAAATCATTGTTTTAAAATGATAAACTAATTGTTCGTATTTTTTATTGAAAAAATAAATATTTATTTTAATTTTTATATATTATTTATTTATTTAAAAGAAATTATACTTTCATAAAATAGTTTTGTAATCTAATAATTAGTTTTTTTAAATGATAATATAATTTTATTAGACTTTAATTAATTTTTCTAATGGTTGTAAAATTGATCAGAATATTAAAATAAATATCTTTCAAATAAATGTGGATTTTATTTAAAAGATAAATTTATCAAATATTGAAAATCATTTTTTAAAAATTTATTTCTTTTTGAGAATCTATATGTCAAAAATGGCCATGGTTAATTTTTGTCATTTTTTATAGAATCTCATTTTTTGGTGAATAGTTAAATATGGTCAAATACAATATTTATCATTATAAGACTAATACATGAATTTTTGAATAATAAATGATGTAATCACCCAATAATTCAAATTCACATGAAACATTTAATCTATCAATTAAAATTAATCAATAAACATGGTTTTATTGATAATAAATAATAAACTAATGAATATAATATTAAAAATCACTACTATGCTCCGCTTAAAATACAATCCCTCACAACCCCTTATCATCAAATAATATATGTGTTTTCTATTTTAAAATCTCTACAAAATTATATTTAAAATACTATCACCAACATATTATTTCATTTTTATAATCAAAAGGCCATTCTAAGGAGCCTTATGAGGTATCCTAAAAGGACACAACCAAAATAAGTGGTAAACTATAAAATAATTTAATTTTAATTTTATTCTTATTCTAAAACCCCTAAATGTTCTCTATCAACCTGAAATTAGTAACATAATTATACTAAATATACTGATATTTTATCATTTTGGTGGAATATTCTACATATAACTTTAATCCATTCTTTTCTAAAACTACAAAATTGATTACAGTATTGTTAGTCCACCACCTTCATGAGCAACAAACTTAAAATTTCACCATCATGTTAAATTGTTGTTATAGAAATAGTATAATGGTTTCATATGATTATAGTGACTGCATTATAACTGATTTTATGTTCGTAATTTTTTTAAATATCATATATTAAAATAAAAATGATTCTAGTTCATTAAGGTCAGTAAAACAACCAATTAATCAAATAGTTTTATTTTAGCATTTATTCTAAGAGAGTCCTCCCAATTTCAGAACACATATGGGTATTGGGACTATTTCAATTTTTTTCAATGAATTTATTTCCATTTCCCTTGTAATATTTTTATTCCCATTTAACATTATGATTCTTAACCACAAGTGATCCGACCATGGAATCAATAAATAAAGACCCTCAAAACAATGAAATTGATATTTATTTATTCATGAAATACGTATAAATGAACATAATATATGTATACTACATCAAATATATATAAGAAATTTTATTAATTATGTTCTTAATGTATCAAATTTTATTATCCATGATGTCTACTACAAGGGAATAATTATTCCTAAAATTAGGTTAAGGGATCCCTTTTAACCACATAATTTTATTTAGGGTTATGAATTCTATTTGTTTCCTCACTTTAGTAGGGTAATATAATTTTTTAAATAATATACTTTTATATATAGGTCCCATAAAAATATACCTAGCTTAATTTACCTTTACATGATGTGGATATACATGTTATAGAAGGTTCCCTTCACAATTTCTATTGATAAGAAATACCGATTAATGGGAACTTATGTGTTCCTTACCCATTATAAGTACCAAAAAATAAAATGTTTCAAACATCCCAAATTTAAAAAAATATTATCATTTTATTATGGAAACCCATAATAGTTCTTTTTTTCATATTTTTAAACTTATAATAATGATTCACACTTTAAATAATCTTTATTCTTTTTTCCTAATGCAATACTTAAGTGATACATTATCAATGTGATTTCTATAATTTATTTCAAGTATTCAATTCAGTTAGAAATCATTTATCTTGAAATATTATTATAAATATCAAAGAATTAATACATTCATTATTTCATTGAAATAAATATCATATCCCTTCTGGTTGTGCTATATCACAAAGTAATGCAACCCATTTCGTTATATAGGAAATATTTATGTTTCTGCCCTATATTTGATTTCATTATATGGGAAACATATATATGAGTTTGATATGATGGGTGTAACCAATTATTTATCTATTTAATTGGGTAATTTATTTATTCCATGAGAATTAATGAGTAGGATTTAGAGTAAACATAATGTTTGATGGGATTCTATCCACCAAGTGATGTTATCTTGGTAGTTTTTCATAACATATTATTATGAAATATTTAATATTGTTTCCACATTCCAACATTTCCATGATCTTATGATTATAAACTAATTATTTTATTCATCAATATGATTATATTCTATCCTTTCATTTTATGATATCATATTATTCCATATTATTCATATGTTATGCATTATTATCATGTTTATTCTATTTCTGGTATTTATAGCTTAATCCTATTATTTATGTATTCCCTATGTAATCCTAAAGGTTTTTAGGAGTTAAAAAGGATATTGACATTAATTTTGGTTAATTAAATAAATATTTTTGTTTTTTATTTTATTTTTTGATGTATTATCAACCTATTCTTATGAAAGATACAAGGGACCATTATATTTTCGGTTTTTATTGATTTTTTAAAACATTCCTGCAATAATATTTTTCAAATAATTTGGTCAGTTTTGTTGGTTTCTAATTAAGGAATAGTTATTTATAGGGATTAGGAATAGAAATATTTTTTGATATTCCCATGGTTAAGTCAATTTATTAGAAAATATCATAAAATTTTAGTGTAGTATTGACTGAATGGTATCCATTATATTACATATCTTCTTATATACTACAACTGGATGTTTCTCTATCAATGTTTTACATAGGAGTAATATCCCTGAATAGGGCATATTAAGTATTAATAGGATTATCCCCTACTACACAACAAATATACCTTACTGTGAACCTTTTTTGACATGCCGGAGGGATATGCTTTTGAAAATTTTCAAAACCATTAATAACCATTATGAAGGACTAGAATAGATTTTTAAGATAGAAAATCTAGTTTAAAAAATTACTATGGATAACCTATATTGAATCTTAGTGTCTCAGATGTTATGATTTATTTTCTAGTTATGGGTTCTTACTTATTATTTATATTTTCCCATTTTATTTTATTGATAGAGTAGGTATTCTTATTAATTTTTTTAAATAACACTGTGATAGAGGAAAAACCCTAAAAAACTAATGTGATTGAAAATGTGATGATTTCCCAAATGATATGCATCACCTGACGGGAGATGGAGATGATAATTCTGTTGAATTAATAGCTCCACTAAATTAAGTTATCAATTAATACACAAATACTGCGGAATGCATTCCTCATCCTAAGAAATAAAAAAATGTGGTCAAGACCTTCATGATTCAAATTCCCCATACCATTATTGAATATTTTTTCCCTCATCATTGAACAATGTATTAAATCCATTTAGAATATATTCTTTTTTCCCTTCAATGATTAGCACAAGAGAAATTCATACTGGCTATTTTTGACATTAAGGGGGGAGTTGATTAGAGGTAGACACTGATCATTAACATGAAGTACAAAGAGGATATTGATTTTGTGGAATGGGAAGGAATCAAGAATATATATTTTAATAAATAAAATCCCCAAAATATCGATATTTAAATGGATTGGGAGTTCCTTGTATTGTAGAAAAATGAAATGAGTCTATTAGAGCACATAAGGAAAGCATCATAGGGATTTCATGGTCTACCATCAACATCATCATTAACAAATAATTTAAGGAGAACAACTTCTTTAGGGTATTAAAGCCGTCTCAATGAAAATAGTTATCAAATTTATAATTTAAAATATATGAATAAATTATTTGTTTTTCCTCATTATTGAGATAGATATTGGAGACTCTAACTATTCTTGTGGTCCTTGATATAAAATGTTTAAAATATAGTTTTATTTGGTAAGATCAATGGATAAATCCCATGGAGAAATAAATACCAACTACCCACTTGTGAAAAATCTGGATGAAGCCTCCCATAAACATTCTAATGGGAATAGGTAAAATATAGAATCATTGGAAAGATAAGTATTACGATAATCATTACTAAATGTGGATGAATATATACACTAATTTTTTAATGAAAATAAGTCCCTGGAAAATAGTAATCTTGTATTTTAGTCTTTCAATAGAAATAATCATATACATTATGAAACCTAGTTCCCAATGTAAATGGTTGTCAAAGATAATCAATGACAACAACCTATAAGTCGTAGAGAGTAAGTAAGGGAATAATCTATCACTACTGATGAAGTCAATCATGAAAATGATGCAAGGATAGGTATAATGGTTATTCATTCAAGAATAAAAAATGTACTTCTTTACACTATTTCCACATACTCTTCCATATCATTCATGCTAGTGTAACAATTCCAACACCACCACAGTACATATAATTTGAGTTGTGTGTGAGAATACAAATTGATTTGATTATTGTATCTCAAGTATATAAATCCTTCCCAATAAATTTTTGGGGACTAAATATACAATAAAATTTCATCTTAATTCATTTAATAACATTTTATGGTATTTTTCTCATGTATTGGCTATTCTAATATAAATCCAACATAAATTTCTTGAGAGGTGGATCAATGTTAACATCCTATGTTGTCCTATAATTTGTTTCATGTGAAAGGAGGACGATGAATCTAACTAGTAATATTCAAATCAAGCCTGGATATTATTTCATCATAAGAAATAAAATATATATACAATTATTAGGAAAATTTATATAATCGTGCATGGATATATGGCCACTATGAGGGACTACACTAATGTATTCCTTGAAGATTTTCATAGTTGTTCTCTATCACTGATAGGTTGAAATATTAATTGAACATATCCCATGTTCTCTACATAAATATAAAATTCAATATAGAATAGACAAAATTTAGTTTCACGATCTAAATTATTTATTATATGGAAATATAAAAAATTATATGCTCAAGTGATTCAGAATGGGGTGTTGCAGTCCTCTACATCCTGTATTCACATCCTCGTTAATTATCATGTACTGAATGCAATCATGATAAAGAACATGTATCCCTTTCCATAGATAAATTAAGTAATTGATAAATAATATGGATACTAGTACTTATATTAGGTGTAATTTTGGTTATGATATAACCAATTAAACATGAATATGGAATATATTCCAAGGATTTGGTGTTGAACAAGGTATGGGAACAATGAGTTCATTGTGATGCCCTTCGTGCTCACTAATGCTCCAGAAACATCCTCAGACATAAATAATAGTATATTTATAGATTACCTAAATAAATATTATAACTCTATATGAATATATTCAAATATACTCAAAGGTTGAAGAGGAGTATGAGGAGAATTTTAATACTATTCTAAATATGTCCCAAATTGAGTACTTATATGAAACATATAGTAAATGATAGTTATGGATGGAGAAATTATCATTCATCGGGAATGTTAAGAAATATAAATGTAAATATCTAGACCCTTCAAATAAAATGTAAATTAATGATTGTACCAACACAACATATATAAAAGAGATCTATATTTTCCTCTAACTATCTAAGTAATATCAATGATTATTGAGAACATTCTCGTGATTATCATACCAACTATACATATAGACTCAAAATGAAGTAACTATAGTTAATGTGAAGAGATATTTACATAATTGAAAATTAGTCTTAATAATACTCTATTTATAATGGTTCCTTCATGTGGGGAGCTTTTTGTGGTATACAATGATTCTTGAATAAAGGGAATATGATTTATGTTGATGAAAAATAAAAAGTGGTAGCCTATGCCACAATAAAGATGAATGTGAATGAATAAAACTATCCAAAATATGATCAATAGTAATATGAGGTAATATTTTGATTAAAAATATTATGGAATTCTCTTTATGGGGTGACGTGTGAGATATACATCAATCATAATATCCCCTAATATATTTTCAAACAAAAGGATCTTAATATGAACAATGTTAGATTGTCAGATCTGATCATGGATCATTATTTACCAATCCAATATAGTCAATGGAAATTAAATAAAGTGGAAAATTATCAATTTATAATGGATCATTCACCCTTTTAAAAAATGAGAATTGAGATGATTCCAATCTTCTTAGACAAGAAATGTTTTGACATTTTAATCAGAAAAGATGGAATGTCATCATTCCTTTCTCAAATAATTGTGAAGCCATACATTTTAGAGAAAATAATAGATTCTTAAATAGTTGATGTGGATATTTAGAATAACATGGAATATATAGGATAATAGAAATCATCCATGGTTAAAATATATGAAGATTTATTTGAATGATTTTGGTCACATCTATGTGTACCAAAAATAATTTAATAATGAAGGACTTCATGAATGAGGAAAATATCTTGACCATATCAGTCAACCAAGGGGAAAAAATTTGTATTGAGATATCTTAAAAAAACTATCTTAGGGAAAATATATAGAAATGATTCAGAAAATACATATCAATAAACTTGGAATACCATCATGTGTTATCTGAAAGGAAAATGTCTAAGGGGATGAATCAATAATTACCCATACTAGTATGGGAGGTTGAAAACACCACCATGTAATTTTTCACTAGTCATCCAAAGAAATCCATAAGAAATAATGTTATATGGGTTGTGGTGGATCATCTTACCAAATATGATCACTTAATTTTAATTTTTGATAGATTATCAATTTATCAAATTGTGATGATGTATGTCAATGCATTTGTGAGGATACATTGAATACCACTATCAATAATATCTCATCACAATATAATATTTAGATCCAATATCATTAGGAGTCCTCAATATTATCTAAACAAACAGTTAAAATTCTTTATGACATATCACACCCAAACTGATGGTCTGTCTAGGCAGACTATTTAGGAACTGGAACATATGTTTTGAGAATTCTCAATGGCCCTCAAAATATTTAGGGATCAACATCTTTCACCTGATGAGTTTAAATAAAAGAATATCTTCCACTAAATCATTTTAAAGGATCCATATGAATCCCATTTGGGAAGATATATAGAATACCTAAATTTTAGGAATATGTGGGTAAACAAAAGCAATTAAGACATGAAATAGATGACAAAATTGTAAAATGGATCATGAACATTTAGTAGCACATCTAGGCTTCTCAGAGTCAACCAAAAAGATATCCATATAATATTTTATCATACCTAGAGTTTAAGGTTAGAGACAAAGTGTACCATTTTATATATCCATAGAATATATCCATGATATTTCGGAATAAGGGTAAGCTAGTTCCCATGTACAAGGACCCATTTAACATTCTTCCTCACATAAGTTTCATGGATTATCGACTATAACTCCCAAAAACTGTGTCTCAGGTACAAAATTTATTTCACATATACCTCGTTCATACGTATATAACAGATCCCTCACATGCACTGAATTCATAGGTTGTATAAATATAAAAAATATCTACTATTTGGAGAATTTTGTGAAGATAGTAGATCATAGAGATAATGTTATATACAATTAGAAAACTCAATGAGTCAATGTGTAATGGGAAACCCATATGTATGAGGAGGAGACAAGGGGACCAAATGCTTCCATGAAATTTAGGATTTCTAAATTATTTCCACCATATTATGTAAATGAGAATTTAAAGGTTGATATTTTATAAGGCAGTAAAAGAGTAATGAACCATAATTTTAACAATGGGATTTTTCTTTTTTTAATTTTTTCATATTTATTAATGTAGTGTAAATAACATGTACCACATGATGAAAAAAGAAATATTATATTTATTTTAACATTATAATTAGATGATAAAAATGATTATAGGAATTGAAAATATTACTATGGTATGAAAAAAGAAAATATGATAACTAAATTATAAAAATTTGGTTCTTCTATATTGGCTAGATTAACTGCACTTACAGACTACATTTATTAATGACGCAAAATATTAGTAATAAAATATTCAATGTGAAAATAAAAAATAAATATTAACTTCAGATGAAATATAAGGGAATAATGAATGTATTAAATGATAAGTATTTATATTTTTTGGGGATTCCATATGACCATTACAAATCTGGAAATTCAAATAGTATTCTAACCATTGGAATAGTAACCTGAATATTTAAATAGTAATATTTTCATTAGTAATAGGATCATGGCCATTAAAATAATATCCATATATATGATAGTGTATATTAATATTATTTACCTTATAAATTAAAAATTATGAAATATTTATATCCTGAAACACATATGTAAATGTTTGGAAAATAATAAAATAAAATTACATATTTTATAAAACATATCTTCTTTATTTTAAATTCTTATATGATATTTAATTATTTTTTTAAAAAATTATTATCATATAATGGTTTTAAAATCTAATATTATGTTTCATTCTAAATATAATAAAATTTAATGAGACAATAACTAATATTTTAAACGATTATAAAATTGATTTAAATATTAAAATTATTATGATTCAAATAAATGATGATTTAATTTAAATGTTAAATTTCCAATATTAAATAATTATTTTTATAAAAATGATATCAGTTTTCTATTTTTAATGTATAAAAATTTTTCAAGGATATTTTTTTTTCTGAAATAGTTCAATTTTGGGTGATTTATAAAATATAAAAAATGTCCTATTTAACATTATAATCAAAATACATGAATTTTTGAGTAATGGAGGATATAATCACCCACAAGATCAAACTAACATTTACCATTTACCATATATAGTCAAAATAAATAAAAAAAATTTTTGATCCAAAATAATATAATAATAAAAAATACCCTCCCATCAAATTATAAATAGCACCCATCACCACCCCTACCCCTCACTACATCTAATCATTGACGATTTATAAATATCTTCTCAATTACTTTCCCCATACTCTACCCCATGTCCTAGTACTTCTTACCTCAATCCCCACAAACATATTAATATTAATATCATTAAAATAACGAATTTTCATTATTGTTGTTTAATGTTAATATTATACCCTACATCATTTCATTTTTAAAATGGAAATTTTGTTCACATTATGGTTGGTTCACTACCTCCATGAACAACATTCTTATTTTTCCTAAACCACAATAAAGGATATTTATAGAAACAATTTTTTTCATTAAATATTAATATAATAAGGATATAAAAACTTATTGAAAGATCTATCATATTTTATTAATCATTATGTTATATTAAATGATTCTATTTTTTCATGTTTGGTAACATGGCCTTAATGAACTAACAATATAGGTATATTTTTTTTCTAAGTGAAGAATCCCTATATTGGAACACATTTGGGTATTTGTGACTATCTAATTTTTTGAGGTTCATTAATATCATTAAATATTTATTTTTGGAGTTTTATTCCCCTTTGATATGAACATAAATAGTTATCCACAGTTGATCAGACATTCGAGTCATGAAATGAATCCCCCGAGAACAATGAAATTGATCATTATATCACATTGAAGTGGCTATAAATGAATATAATATATTTATATTGAATAAAATATATATGTAAAAGGTTATAAATTTAATAATTAATAAATCAAATTTGAATATATAATATGTTTTGTACAACTGCATAACTATTTAGGAACCTATGGTAAGGGATCTCTCCTAACCAGACTATTTTATTTGGTTTTATGATTTCTCTCACTTTCTTCACATTCTAACTACTATATTATTATTTAGTTCATCTAAATTTTGTGTATATGACCCAAACATATATATCTATCAAAACACTTCTTTTCATGATGGGTATATAAATGTTATAATATTTTACCTTCTCAATTTCTATCGATAATCATAACCAGCTAAAGAGAAAATATCTCTTCCATACCTCATTACATGTGTAACATCCCAAGTAAGAAATGCATAATAGATATTTTTATCTATGTCTATTAATGATTAATATAGTGTTTTAGATGCTTAAAATGAAAATAAATTCAATCTTAAGCATGGAATACACTAATATTCTTAAAAGATTGTTTTACTGCCTTATGATGGAAAACCCTTTTTAAATCTATCTTTTGACAATTTTATAAACTATGTTTGTCAAAATAAACTTATTATTTATGATTGGGACATCAAAATTTACTTTGTGTGAATTTTTGGTATTTTTCTGACAATGTTCATTTTTTAATGAATAGTGAAAAATACTGCATTTTACATCAAAACTGCTTTTTAATCTAATTTATTTATATGGTTATATTATCTTTTGAATTGGTCTTAATGTGTAATATGAATATATTTTTACCATTTAATCCAATGGTGGTCATTGGAATCAATTTCACTTTGAAATTGGACTTAAACTAGTGTCAATCTTTTGATACTTATTGTTTCATAAAAACACGCTATTTGCTCTAACAGCGGGAATTAATTATTAAATTAATTAATGTGACTTATATGTTTTGAATTTTGTAAAATAGACTTCATTTTTGAATTCGTAATATCAAATATAGCTTAGGGTGAATATTTGGTAATTTTCTGAAAAACTTCAATTTTTGATGAATAGTGAAACCACTAAGTGGTACTTATAAAGACTGATTTTCCGTTTAAATGAAATTTTTCCATCATTGTGTTTTGAATTTCAAAAATCCGACATACATGGTTGTCATTAAGAAGTAAAATGTGGTTCAATGAGATTATAATAATTTTTTGGTGAATAGTAACTTATTAAGTTCTTAATCGCGATTAGTGGTAATTAGTGTAGTTTAAGGTAAAAATAATGCTTTAATAAAATAAGATGAGCTTGACACATGTCCTACCCTCATTGGTTGTGTCATGGCCGACCAAGACAACCCATGGGTCAACATGGGGACCCCATGGATCCACTTTGGTTGGGAAATGACATAAATAACTTTTTATTTAATGTAAAAGTAAAAATGACACAAACATAATATGTTTTACGAAAACACTTTTTACATGGGGTTATGAAGATCATATTTTTGATTATAAATAGTCATTGGAAAGATAAAAAGATTTACTACATCATAGTATTTTTTTATAATTTTTAGAAATTAAATAAATTAAATTATTTATGACATAATAATGATGCAGCGATGACATCATTATTTGACGATTTAAATAAAATGGAAAGATAATGTAAAATCTATGAACTACACATGTCCAAAACCAATTGGATGAGTGGATTTCGAACCCGTATCACCTTATCCACGAATTATATCAATGTGGGACCTTTTAAAACCGAAACAAATTTTCAAATAAAGTAATATTTCTTTACTTTCCAAAAGTGCCCCTCCTCTCCTCTTATAAAAGGCCCCCACCTCTACCTCATTTCACACACTCCTCAAGCCTTTGGCTCGGCCAAACCCTGCCCATTTACTCTCTAAACATCCCTCTCCTCATCCTAGAGTATTCCCTTTGGGCAGAATCCTTTCAAAGGAAGCCTTTAGGCTCAAATCAAAAGGAGTTACACTTTTAAAGGTAATTCATTCTCTCATGTTCATTTGTTTTATTTTGCTTCTCCAACCCCCTAAACTCTTTTTATTTACTTCTTTTGTAACAACACAAGTATCTTCAATATACTAGGATGTTGTTATAAGATTTATTTGAGCTACACTCTCACACAACTACATCAAATGGTTAAAGAACATACGGTTTCCGTGGATGGCGAAATTCTGCCTCCCGAAACGATGATTGTTCAATACTCATTTAACACCTTAAAAGGTGGACATTATGATTTCACTATTTTTATATATGATATATAATATGTTTATGTTTTCCTTAAGCTTCTGTTTTTTTTCATTTTGGGCAAACCTTTATGGTTTCCATTATGGGTAAACACGATATCTTCATTTTAGGAAGTGTCGACTGCCGCCCCCTGAAAGTTATTTGATTCGTTAATACCATATGTGGGATGTGTAAAGGATAAAGTTAATGATATTATATATGTTATTATACTGGAATTATAATATAATCTTATATAATTATGATTCTATTCCAGAAATACGAAATAGAAATGGAAGTAGCGTTCATGCGTACGTACGGCTTACCGTCTCCATGAACGGTGCATTTCATTTCTTACCTCTAAATGTGATGTAATATTATAAATACATGTATATGCTGAATATATATGATATATATGTTATCCAAATAATTAATATCATTCTGGATATAACGAACCTTTGACCAAATTAACAACATGTAAGTGTAAGAAGTCTATTTTTGACTTAAGAACCAAATAACGACAAAATGAACATTATTAACTTAAATGATTACATGATGTTCATAACATGGTATAAAAGGAATAATGAACTTGAAAAAGGTTCATAAGCAAGTAGATATTAACTCAAGTTTATTATTCAGGAGATTAAAGAACGGTCGGGTCAAGTCGGATACGAGGTATGGGACTTCGTCTCAATCTCCTTTCATTGAGGCATATTTTATTTTATACACAACTTTATTTTATACGGTGTATAAACCCCTTTGACTTTTACGTTTATTCAAAAGGAATATTTTTATACGAAGCATTTACTAAACGAAAAAAGGGAATGTTTTTGTCGTACGTATGCGGCGACAACGACTTCTCCGCCGTCGTGGCCGTTATTTGAGTTTCAGCTTCCTCTACAAGCCATACCTTCTTTTTAAAAGAAAAATAAATACCATGTTTTACTTTTCTTTTATTTTGGTATTGAAAATGGTTTTCACAATGTTTTTTGTGTTGTATTGATATCTTGTGATTGAAATGTGGAAATGTTATGTTTCCTTTATGCATGTTTTATGTGATACGATTATGATATGGTTCTTGGGCATTATTATGAAGACGGGTGGTTCCGTGATAAACTAAGGGCGGGTGAGCCCGATATAGCTCTCCAATGCATTGGGTAATGCGAAGGAGTGAAACGTTAAGGTTTCTCAGAAGAGATTTAGGGAATATACTGTGATGGGTATTCCAAACGTAACCAAGAGGGTTACTCCCTATGTAAGAATGTTATGAATGCCTCATGTTACCTTTATGTCTTATGATTTCTATGATTTATTCATGATTTTATGAGGTATGTTAAATTGCCTATGTTTTACGGGTAAAGTATGATTTCATTATTATGTATATATGAACTCATGTTTCCTTTCCATGTTTTTATAACCCATACTGAGCTTTTTATGCTCATCCCAAGTTTTTTTGAAATGTTTTTCACAGGTCAAGGGAAAGGTACATGATATGATGATAGTGTCAAGGAAGTGTCAAGAAATAATCCATGTTTTATTTTAAATGTGTTTCCATTGATGGGAATTAAGAATACTATATTTATGTAACCACTTTGTTTATATGTGGAATTTAATTCAAGTTTTATGATCTAATTCTATAAAACTCTAAACCCGAAAAGATCCTCAATGTGTAATCTTGTAATAACTCAAGATTAAGTAAGGTTTAAGGCTGGGGCCTTATAACATGTACCACTCCATTGAATGTTTTAAGTAGCCCATTTTTTCTAAAATTGATCTATTTAAAAAGGAACTACATTTAGATTAGATTTTTAATTTCAATGAATTTATTATTCTCTTACCTTCTTCAAATACGTATCACCCTTCTTCTTAAATCCATGCTTAATTGGTTCATTTCTAATTGAATTTCACTACTCTTTTTGATGAATTATTTCCAAATTTAAATCATTTCATGTTAATATTCATTTAAAATTAAAATAAATATAAAATCCCTTCTTTCATGGAAACCAACACGACATTTCATTTAGTTATTCAATATGATATGGTTATGCAGCCCATTTTATTGCATGGGTAATCTTGATGATTATGTGTTATATCTGATTTCATTATTTCAAACATATATACATGTTCATATTTTTATGGGTACCCCCAAATAGATATAAATTTCATTGAGTAATTATTTTTCCACATGATATGTTATGTACGATATTAGGGAATATGCCTAATCCATGATTGGACTATGTCCACCCTTTGATATTGTTTTGGTGGTTATCCTCTATCAATTCTTATGCCATGTTATGTATTTTTCCCACATTCCTATGTTTCCATGATCTTATGATTTCAGTTTATTTACTTTCATATTTAGGATTATTAAGGAGCCTAATATTTGATAATACCATGTTATGATGTTTGAATCATATTTATGTTTTTCTTAACATGGTGTTTTTAACTTTGTGGGATTTATTTCTCACTCCATTGCTTTATGTATTCATCTAGTTATCCTATATAGTTTTAGGAGATAATTATGGACAATAAAATAAACATTATTTATATTTGATTCCATTTGGTGTATTATGAACTTTTTATTCCAAATACACCAACCCTTTCCATATTTTAGTTGTTTTTTATAATATGGTTATCTTAAAAATCATGTAACACAATATATAAAAGGCTTGGGTTTTTATAATGACCATATATTCAACCCCACTTTCATTATGGAACCACACCTACTAGGAAATTCAATAATAATTATCTTATCCTTATTTATATTGGAGTTATCCATAACAAATTTTCATTATAGATTTTTATTTCATTTTTTAGAATCTTAAAAGTAACATGAAAATGATATTTGATAAAAATATAAAATATTATCAAATGGTACGAAACCATTTTTTTGTAATGGATTAAACATAATTTAAAATGAGTGTCATTGTTAATAGCCTCCCCCATTAACCTCACTTCATTCAATAGTGAAGATAGGTCTTACCATCAAATACTTTATCCAATATGATATGGGTAGGTGAAAATCCCCACGATAATATTTTTTTATAAAGGGAATCATTTCCCTCAATATTCCAAGGAAAGATAAAATTCAAAAAAAATAAAATAAATAATAAAAATATGTCCTCTATTTACCACTACATGACCCACCATTCAATGAAAAATTATAACTAAAAATAATTCAATAAATAATCTAATGGAGGTGACCATGCACTCCAGAAACCCATTAACAACATCCATTGCATAAAAATTACTAAGTCGATCTATAACACACAAATGGGGTCTTGATATATATATATATATATATATATATACTTTTTGAAACATCCAAGAATACTCATGAGAAAATAATGGAAAATAAAAAACTCACATTTAATAAATAGAGTAATAATATCATCACCAAAATTAGGTAAACTATATTCATAACCATACCATGGGCCAATCTCTAAGTACTGATAAGAAGTAATAAACCTAATGATGAAGCATCTATAAAATAAGGGTACCCTACTAAAACATCCCAACTGAAATTATCATCTAAAACCCTAATATCTTATGTCATGTTTCTCCTATCCCTTTAATAAGTAATGTCATAAATATATGATAATATATCACAATCATATCCCATCACATCCCCCACAATCATAAAGAAATATTATTATATATCACAACCCCATGTAAAAAAATACTATATATTATGCCACTATTGCTCGTGGATAAATCACATATAAGACAATAATAAGTTATAACCTTAATCATCCATAGCCTATATATATGTTGGAAATAACATGGAGTTGTTAAATTTTATAATGGTAAATATCCTAAAATTTTAATACACCATAACAATGAAATTTCATCATACTAAGTAAATATCTGAAGAAAATGGAGGGGTAGGTGGATTTGTCAATCATTATCTTCATTACTGACCCAAATATTTGGAAATATCTAATCACTGAGGCCAAATATGGTCATAGTCCACCCCATCTAGCTCAAGTGGTAAAATAAAGTAAATATTACAATATTATGAAATATATATAACACAACCATATAAGGGGTAACTACCTAACCCTAGACTCATTCTAAAGATAATTTCACACGTAAAGGACGAAATTCTATCACTATTAACTATATATAAAATTATCCAAAAAACATCATGTTTTAATTTTCAAAGTATTTTAATTAAACACTTAATCATTTTAAAATAATTCACCACCATTTGGGATTGTTATACATGCTCCATAAATCTTTTTTCATTATATGTTTATTATTATGATGTCAATAATATTTAATAATCTTCATAAATTCCCCCATTAATAATTCATCACATAATTACCACTTTATAATTCATTTTAATAAGACATATTTTCATAAATCTAAGAATGGCATATTTTTTATGGGAAATGAATGATACGAATAGAACGTAAAATAGTTTATCATACATGAAAAATCATAAGGAAATAATTTTACGGATGTAAATCAAGGACATACATCTTATGTTGTCTTTATCACCTTCCCAAATCATCCATTCTACCCAAAATCCACCATAGTATTCCATTAACACAAAAAAAATCAACATATCACAACCCTAACAATTAAACAAACCATCGATTCTGAATAATTCTCTGTATGGTTTTATTTTTTTTAATTATTAATGATACCATGAAATAATAAATCATGGAAAATAAAGATCATTGAAAAGTATAATTTCACTTGCAATGAATAAAATTTAATTACAACATAGTCCATATTCATTTTACCATTCTTTATTTAATTCCATAGAACAATTTTATATTTGAAGTTATCATTTTACCATTTTACCGACTATATTTTAAAAAAAATTATATGAAAAATAAATTAATTGTTCCTCTTACTTATATCCTCATTATTATCCATATGAAAAGTGAAATTATACCTATATTAATTTCATTTTTTTATCCATTTATAGACACAGTAACAGATCGCTCCCCTTGATTGTGTTTTGAATTTTAAAGGGATAGTAGGTTATTTATATTTTATTTCTCTAGGAACAAAAATGAAATTAATTATTCTGATATTGATTCAGTCCTAGGTGATTAATTTATTTCCACCAATTTGAATAATTTAACGGGGAAGGAAAATTATTTCCATAATAATAAATTAGTTCATAATGATTATAAAGATACTGTTTTTACTTACATTACTATTACATCAATTTAAAGGTTAAGAATATAATAGTGTTACAAAACTAGGATCCAAAGGTTTAGTTTATTGGGGGAATTAGGACCATACATAACATTTATATAATAGAACATAATAATTATTTAATTCCATATTCTCCATATTATTAGTATCCGTATTTCTTCCTTAGTACATGTAATCTCTAGAGTATATACCTCAAATAAAGGGGTGTGATAAAATCCCAGTAAGAGGATAGATAAGGAAATGAATCAATATAACATGGGTGAAAATGTTAATAATGTTAACTACATAATAATAGGATCATCATCACAATCAGTGAATGATGAAATTGATAATGTCTTGGGAAGTGTAAATGCATAAAAATAAAACAACATGTCTTAGTGGTCAAATACAACACATAGTTGTGAACAAAGAGAGCATCATGTTCACGCATAACTAATTTTAATAATCATAAAATCATAATTTTGAACAACTCGACCATCATGTTTATTTATATTTCACCATATCTCGTGAGGTAAATCACATTACCCAATGCATTCGAGAGCTATATATTTATGGGCGCACCCATCACATCATAACATTTATATAATCATGCATGCCACATAGAACGTATCTTATAAAATTTTCCATGGAAAGTAAATTGGTTTCAATAAATATTGATAAAACATAATTACATGAAAAACTATGTGTTTATATACTTCGTATAAGAAACATCAATCATGATTGAATAAGAAACAATCTCAATCGAAGTAAAAGATGTGTTTTTAATAAAGAAAGGGGTATTTTCGAAAAATATTTTTATTTTTCATAAAATCAGATTAGAATGTTATATATCCCATAAATGAAAATTAAATTATATTTGGGGAATATTACAATAACATCTATGTTAAAATTTGGCATGAAAGAGGAATAACCCAATGAAAAGGAGACGAGTTTGAGATATCCTCTTACTATATACCTAAAGGATTTCTTCACATTAATGTCTTGGATAATAAAACTAGATTAAGTAATTAATAAATTTTGAACCCCTTATACATGTATTTTATTCACAATAATTTTATTAAGTCTCTTTATGGCCATTTTGATGTGTTATATGGTTCAATTTTATTATTCTAAGTGTTTTCATTTTCATGGATTTCATGATCAGTTCGTTTGTATACATGTTTGGAAGTTCCTATAAAATGGGGATAATTTTCAATAATTGTGATTATAATTTATTAATGAAATTATATAAGATTAAATTATCTTATATATCGTTTTTATATATTATGTGGATGGATAATTAGAAATACATTTAATCAAAATGGATTAATTTATTTGGAAGATTTCAGGACAGTCACGAACTCATATGATTATATTTAATATCAGGTTTATATTTTATTTCTAGAACAATATATAACTAATAACTTGTGTAATAAAATATTATTTAACCATAATAATGGATTTATTAACATCCTTTATATAGGTAGATGAAAATGAAAATGCATCATCCATGATGGTGGTAAATTGACAGATCACGAACAATGACTTCATTTTAGAATGAAAGGTATATAAGAATAGTTTTTAGGATGAATTATTCCATTAGAATAATAAATTTACATTATATATATCATAGTAGAGCTAGAATGACAATTGGAGTATGGGATGAGAGGAAAGAATAAGATAATAAAATAAATTTAAAGCAAATTAAAAGAAAATTAATAAGGGTTTTACATCCTAAATTCTTATCCTTGAAAACCTCCTTAGGTAAATTGTTGTTTGAAATTTTTTTGAGACCAAAGGCTATAGGACACGGGGGAGAGGATTTTATAGAGTATTGTTCAGAAATTGTACAATCATCAAAATTTGGAGTTGTGGGGAGAAGAGGTGGTGATGGGTGATATTTATAAGGGAGGAGCGAGGTGTTTTTTTATTATTTTATTACATAGTTTATTATTTTAGCTCAAGACTATGAATTGCTTAAAATTATCACTTAATAAATGAAAATAATGAATTTTATTTTGATATTATTTTCATAAATAATTTGTACATCTTCTATGACTCAATTATTCATGTATTTGATCAAAACTGTAAATTACCATATTTCACTATTCAAAAACATTCAAATATTATAGAATAATCCTAAAAATGATACCTAACCATCTGAAAATGTGTTTAATTAGAAAAATTTAAGTCATTTTATGAAAATAATTTAATAAATACTATAAATTTATTTTATATTTAAAATCATCATTTACATGGAAAATATTGATTTAAAAATTCTAACTGATTTTATAAAACATTTAAAATATTAATAAGGTCACAGAAAATTATATTATAATCATATGATAACAAAAAATGAATTTCTGAATCTATTTTTTGAAAATTATTTTTCTTTTAAATCATTTTATTATTGATAAACTTGTAATTTAACATTTATATCTTAAAAAAATACTAACACATAATTAATACATTTTAAAACATCTATTTATTTATAATCTGATATAATTATGACATATTATAATTAATAAGTTGCGTCAGTTTTATTTATATATTCATATGTAAACTTAATATTCTATCAGCCATATTACTATTCCTAATGGTCAGGTTACTATTCCAAAGTTCATATTACTATTCTTATCAATATTTGTTCCAAAACCTCAAAAAATACAACTCACTTCCTCCATTGTACATTTATAATGATTTAATTTTTTAATCTATGTGATTTCAAGTAATTTATAATATATGTAAAAAACGTGAGAAGGTAATTTCTATTTTTAAAACATTGGGACATTACACTCCGCCCCCCCCCCCTTGTGAAATATCAACATTGATTTTTTTTCAAATAATATGAGAATAGGTGAGTGTACTTATCCATCATTTCTTCATCCAATTCTAATTATGCCTCTTTGTACCTATGTTTCCCCCATAGTACATTGCCATGTAAGTTGTATTTATGCATATAAATTTATCTCTACCATCTTAGATCTTCACCAAATACTTCTTATAAGAAAGATCATTTTCCAACAGTACCACCTCGATGTTAAGTGCATGTGAGGGGTATGCCATTTACTTACTCAAGAGGGATATGTAGAATACATCGTGTACTTAACACAAGGTCGATCTAAGTGTTAGTTAATAGTTCATTTCTCCAACATGATAAAGATACTTGAAGGGGATAATGTACTAGAACCAAGATTTCCTTTCATCTAAAATAGAATGATCCTCTTCCATGAGAATATGCAGAGGAATATTATATCTCCCACCATGAAATCTAGGTCTCATAGACAATTTTCTACATTTCTCTTTTTCAGCATTGAGATTCCTTGATGTGATGCTAAATGGTTTTCACCTTCTTTACCATTTCTTAGACCATTTTAGGTAATATCAGCTCTTGTACCCCTACTTCATCCTAGCATGTTATTTTTCTATATATCATCTAATAAAGGGATTAATATGGTACCATTTGGATGCCTGAGTGTAAACTATTGATTTTAAATAACTCTAACGGAGTTAAGTTTTTGTCCCATCCTCTTTTAAAATCCATAAAACATCCTCTCAATATTTATTCGAGTCTATAAATAGTATTCTCTGATTGGTCATCAATTTAAGGATTATAAATTATACATATGTTCTACTCAATGTTTCGAGAATGTTGGGGGATTTTCAAGAACATGGAGATAAATTTCAGATAAAAATGGTTAAAATAGATTGTGGTAATCAATACATCCTTACCACTTTCCTAATGTATATTCATGCAAGTTAGTCCAGTGTGAAGTCCTCTCAAATTCGGATAAAGTGATATATTCATTTTAAAATGACCCATTTTTTTAAAATGATCCGCAAAAACCCATACAAAATTGTTTCCCCTAGAAGTCATCAAAAGTCTAGTGATAAGTTCCATGGTGGTTTTTTCCCATCTCCATGTTAGTATACTTCATGATTTTATCATCACCTTATACTTTTACCTTTCATCCTTCACTATCTAACATAACATGAAATTTGATGTATATTCAGAAATCTCTTACTTCATATTGTCCCAACAATAGATCATGTCGATGATCTCAAAACATCATTTTTCTCCCACAGTGAATAAAAAAGGTTGAGAAATGTGTATCATCCATAAGCTATTTATTTATCTTTAGATAATGTGGTATACAGATTCATGACCCAAATCATAAATCTCATTCCTCATCTAATTTGAATTCTATGGATTTTCACTTTTTAATAGCTTCCATCTTCCCCTGAATTTCAACAAAATTCTATTGAGAATCCATTATTTTCACCACGAGGGGTGTTTAGGTAATAATTTGAGAAAGGATAGGCTTTTTTATTTATTTAATAATTATCATATACATTATTTTACAATCTATGAATATTGAATCCTTATAAATTCTCACATTGGATAATGTTACGGTATCCTTTCTACATAAAGCATCTGCCACTTTATTTTACTTAATAGGAAGGTAGTAGATTGAGTATTAATAATATTTTATGAGCTCTAAATATCTTTAAAGGAACGTATCATGCTCCTTATATGTGAATATATATATATGAGGTTATTATGATCACTATATATTTCACAATTCCCTCTATAGAGATGATAGTACATAAATTGAAAAGATCACAGGTGCGAACTCTGGATCTAGTGTGGGATAGTTTTTCCCATATATTTTCAACATTCTTGAGTTATAACCTATCAAATTATCATTTACATGATTCAAAAAATGAATCCCTTCTTTGAAACATCACTATATACTTCAAATTCCACACTTGTCAGTAGTGTGAATACTAGTGCAATGATATGCCGCTTTTTCAACTCCATGAAGAAGTCTTCAAATTCATGGGTCAAGAAAATCATTTCTCCCTTCTGAGTCGTCTTGTTCAATGGGTTTGAAAATCATGATATGTTCTATATAAATCACCACAATACCCATATAGACCATGGAAACTGTGGATATATATTAAAAAATTATAGGCCACTTTTTAATTGCCTTTATCTTGGAAGGATCCACATATATTCTTTTAATAGTGATAACATTCCCCAAGAATGATACTTCCTCCATCCATAACAGACATTTACTATATATTCAATAATGTTTAATCCTTTATAAAGTATTTATAATAGTATTAAAATGCTCCTCATATTCCCCAATTCTATTAGAGTATATTAGAATATCATATATAAAGACTACCACAAACTTATCGAGGTAATATCTAATGACTCTATGCATTATGTCAATAAATTCTACAAAATAATTAGTGAAAATGAAAGGAGTCACTATGACCTCATAGTGTCCATAACTCCTTCAAAATGCAGTCTTCAGAATATCTTCCTTCCTCACCAATAATTGGTAATATCCTAACCGAAGGACCACATTAGAGAGAGCCATTGAACCACATAGCTAATAGAACAAGTCATCTATCTATGGAAGGGGTTTATTTTTATATATCATGATTTTTTTAGATCTGAATAATCAATGCACATGATGAATGATAAATGATTTTTTATAATGAATAGGACTATCGTACCCCCTAATGAAGCACTCGAGCATATATAATTAGTTTACATATTCTGTTGTAAGCTTATTCAGTTCCTCCATCTAAATGGTGACCATTATATAGGGTTTAATTGATATATGAATAGGTCTATGAATAATTTAAATTTAGAACATGACCTATCAGTCAACGGGAAGGAAATGATATTATTCTGAGAACACATAACTATAATTTCCCACAGTGGCCATGTCTTTAATCACCATTCTATTCTTTGTCTCGGCCATTTCATCCAGATATGCTTTATCATAAATAAATAATATCTACAATTTAGTTGATGATTATGAAGAAGATTTATCTCCATCCATACACTTATACTAAATTTTTATATTCTTCATGATGTGAAGAATGATCTCCCAATCCTGATTTTCGATGTTGGATTTTTATAAAGATTCCCAATCCATTCCAAATATTGAATCAAACATCACCAAAGTATGTAAATCCATATTTTTGGGAGGTTCACTCCATATACATTATCCTCTGTGGAATTATATGCATTGAATGAAATAATTTCTCAATTTTATGTTCTCAATGATAACTCAACGAAAATATTTTGTTATTATATTTGAATAGTTATACTAAATAATAAATATACGAAATAATGCATAGAACCAAAAATAAATAGTATGTTTGCTATTATTGAATTATTTACCAGTATATGTGTCACTTACTCATTATTAGGATACACCTATCAAGTAGTTATAGAATAATATTTATCATTATCTTTTGGATTTGGTGGCTACTGATGTTTATTACCATCATAGACTCAAGGTTTAGGGAACTACCTTACACATTTCCCTTTGTTCCTATAATTTAAGCATTCAATCATAGCTTGCTCGCTCCTCTCTTCCACCACATATTCCAACTTCCTCGTGTATCTTGTGCATTCATGAGCATGGGGGCCTTGTCTGCAAAACATGATACATTTTGCCTTACCTTTGAGGTAGTTCACATGATGTTGTTTTCTACATTTTTAACATGTGAGTGGTTTGAGTTTTTTCCCACCATTGTAATTAGATCCTCCATCTTGAAAATCCATCCTTAGATTGTTTCCACTATAGGCATGGGAGACATCTCTAAACTTCATCTCCACTTTAAGAGATCATTGAAAAACTTATTGATAACTCTCAAGGCCTTGAACATATAGAGCCTTTGTATGGTGTGGTTTAAAACCACAATAGATTCTATCAATTTTTCTGTCATTATTGATAACAATACATGATGCATACCTTGAAAGACTTGTTAAATTATCTTTTTAAGTCATGAATGATTCCTCTTTCTTTTCCATTGGATCTATAAATTATCTCTATATATTTGTATGAATAGTTAAAAGGAAAATCCTGTTATGAATTTTTTTCTTGAGGTGTTACAACTTTATTTATTTGATTTTATCTATCATCTTGGTGTTCTGAAGCAACTCCAACCATTGATAGGCCTCTCCATCTAAACAACAAATAGCCAAAGTCACCTTCTCCATCTCATTACAGTGAAGCACATATAGGATATTCCTTATTTATTTGAACCACAATTTTGTTACTATTGGATTAGAGGATCCACTAAATATCCATGGTCATTGACGCATAAAAGACTCAATAGATTATTTCTCCCTCTTAGGTGAAGGAGGACGCTCAAAATTATTCAAGACATTATTCATAGCCTGTGACAGATGGGTATGAACCACAATGAAATTTTATGATCCGCATCCAATTTAAATGGGGATATATTTTGGGAAACTGATTAATTGTCCCTCACTTGGGTTTTAACTATAAATTCATGTCTTTTGTGATACCTACGTATATCATATTTCTAAAACAAAGCTTCATGGGTGATAAATTATACTTAGTCTCAAAAACATGTTTTAAACTACTATTCTCTAATACTAATTCATGGTTTACCTAAACCATTATATGATACCAACTATGATGACTCTACTTTTTCATACATTACTATTACATCATTTTAAATGTAAAAAATATAATAGTGTTACAACACTATGATCCAAAGGTTTAGTGACATGTAATTATTAAGACTATACATGACATTTACATAGTAAGACATAAAAATTATTTAATTCTTTTTTCTCTGGATTCTTAGTGGACCTCATTTCCTCTTTAGAACATGTAATCACTTAAGGATATACCTCAAATAAAGGGGTGACATAAAAGCCCAGTAAGATGATAGATAAAACATGAATCAATAGAATATGGGTGAGATTAAGATTAATCAACATAACATAATATTAGAATTATTATCAAAATCTGGATATGAAGTATTTGATAAAGGCTTAGAATGTGGTAATTAATAATTATGAAACATCATTTCCAAGTTCTCAAATACTTTACATCATTGTAAACAAATATAGAATCATATTCACTAATAACATATATAAATAATCATAAAATCATCACTGTTAACAAATTTTTCATAATTTTCCCACATATTTTACCTTATCTCATGAGAAAAATCATATAACCCAATGAATTGGAGCGCTATATAATTCTGAGTGCACCCGTCAAAACATAACATTTACATAATCATGCTTGTAACCTAGAAGATATAATATAATATTACCCATGGAAAAGAAATGGGTTTCATAATATTTTGATAAATAATAATTTAATAAATATACTTTGGGGATTTGTAAATGGTGTATGAATCTCCAATATTAATTTTAGAGTAATCAAACTCAAGAGAATCAAAAGATGTATTTTTAAAAAAGAAGAGTTTATTGGAAAAATATTTCAGTTTGTCATAAAATCATATAAGAATAATGTATATCCCAAAAATAAAAAGGGAATTTAAATTAAATTATATTTTAGGAATATTAAAATAATTTCCATACTGATATTTTACACATAAGAGGAATTTCCCAAAGAAAAGAGGTCGGGTTCAAGAAATCCCCTAACCTTATGTCTGATTGATTTCATCCCTTTCATATCTAGGATAATTAAATTATATTTATTAATTAAGGAATATATAAAATATTATAAATTTATTTTATTTGATATAATATTATTCATTCCATTAGTTTACATTTTGAAGAGTAATAGTGGTTAATTCCATCATTATGAGAGTGTTTGTTTTGATGACTTTTACGATTTGTTCACTTTTATACAAGTTTGGAAGTTTATTTAAGATGCGGATAATTTTCCAGAATTAATATTATATGTTATTAAGGAACATCCAAAACATTAAATGATATTATATATCATTTTATATATGGTACAAGTATGAATGATTTGAAAAATAATTAATCAAAATCATTTAGTTTATTTGGAGTATTATACATCCATCATGAAATCAAATCATTATATTTTATATCATGATTGTATATTTATAAATTATCAATATATAACTTGTTATAGGTATAAAAAATCTTGTTAAATCATAATAATGGTTTGATGTCCAGCATTTAAGGAGGTAAAATAAAATGAAAATGAATCATCCATGGTGGCAGTAAATCTACACATTATGAGTGATGATTTTATTTTTAGAATAAAAGATATATGAAAATAGGTTTGATGATGAACTATTCAATTAAAAAATGAAATGAAAGAATATTCAAGATATTTTTTTTATCATGTCACTTGTATAAGGAGAGGTTATTTGATAATATGAAAATAAATGAAATTAAAAAAGAAAAATGAAAGATGGGTTTTCCTCTCAAATTATCCTCCTCGAGAACCTCCTTAGGGAAATTGGTTTCTATAATTTGACGAAAAAATAGGAAGATGGATTTGGAGAGGAGTATTGAGATAATTATTGGGTATAAATTGTAAAATATTAATTGATTTGGAGTTGTGTGGAGAATATGTTGTGAGGGGTGGTAGTTATAGTGGAAGAGAGGGTTGTTTTTTGATTATTTTATTCACAAGTTTGTTATATTATCTCAATACATTGAATATTTTGAAACCTATCACTAGATATATTAAAATATTTAATGATAATTATGGATCATTATCTTAAATCATCCATTTATCATTTATGAATCAATAATTTATGTACTTGTAAAATACTATAAATTGTCGTATTTCACTATTTGCCAAAAATTCAACTATTATTTAAAAATAGAAAATATTTAACATAATCATTTATCGATGTGTGAAATTTGAAAATGAATTCAATTTTATTAAAAAAGTTTTATGAATATTATCAATTTATTTTTTAATTAATGACATCAATTTATTTGAAAATACAGATTTTCAAATTATAATTGATTTTATAATCTTTTAAAAAATTAATTATGGACTCCTAAAATTATATTACAATAATAATAAAAGAAATATAAATTTCTAAATCTAATTTATGATATTTATTATTATTTGAAATCATTATAATAATTACAAAATTTTAATTAAATATTTGTAACTTGAAAAAATAGCAACACCAAATTTAACAATTTTAAAAAATCTATTAACTTATGCTATGAAATAATTATATCAGATTTTAATTAATAATTTCCCTAAATTTAATTTATATATTCATAGGTAAGGATACTATTTTATTGGCCGGACTACTATTCCTAATGGTCATATTACTATTCCAAAGTTGATGTTACTATTAAATCGGTATAGGGTTTTTAGCTTTTAAAATTACTATTATATCACTCATTCTTCATTTATAATGTTTGTATTTTGATCTCTATGTTTTTTAAGTGATTTATATTATATTTAATAGTTTTAAGAATTGAATTTATGTTGATTAAATTATTGTTTATTACAATGATTTCCTAATTAATTATATCGTATAATATCATAAAATCTGAAATTAAAATGGGAATTCCCATTGAATCAATTTACCATATCATAAATAAATTAATTCCACTCTCTTTTTTGAATTTACTATTTTTGTAAGTCACGAATCTCACCCGCATTCTAAATGAAACATTTTTATGAAAAAAAATTCATAAAATTATATTAATATCATCATCATTATTATTAATATTTTTCTACAATATTTTATAGAAATATTTTATAAATTGGAAAGTTACACATATATATTATATCTTGTAACATAAATGCTTGTTACATATTTATATATATCATGTAAAAAAAATTTGGTAATATAACTATCTTGAAAGAAATTTAATGCATAAAAATATTAATGGTACATAATATAATTTCATTGAATATGTTATTTAATATAAATGCATATTATATAATCAATGTGAGTGATCTTATTATAATGCATAATATATAATTCATATCCAAATTTTATATAATGAAAATAAACTCAATAATAATAGAATATTTAAAAATAAATATAACCCATTTAAACCCTTAAAAATTAAAAGAAAAATTTTCAACGCTCAATTAGCATTGTTGGAAAGAAAATTGAAGGGATCATGTACAGACCCCTATGTTCCAGACAATGAAAATCCAACATGAATGTGATTTTTTTCATTCAGATAGACATTATTATTAAAATTTCATTTTTCCCTAGAAAATGACCTTGGCCAATAATTGAGACCACTCTATTGGTCCCTTTATATGGTTTTTAAACTAAGATATGAAAATTGTGTAAATCTAAACCATTCTATTTTTCAAGGAATACATAATAATTAATTTTTATTAATTAAATATTAATTTTAATGAACAAAGTTTCTTTTATATATTTTCAAAATATTCCATTATATAGAGATTATATCTCCACCATTGATTCTAGAATTGTTGGTTTTTCTAATCAAGGCATAAACTCAAATTGAGTGATGCGGTCGGGATCAGGCCTCTATATATATGTTTATGTTTCTTCAAATTTTTATCATTTTTTTCTATACATAATTATATAATCATGTATTCAAAATGTAGGATCTACTTCACTGTGAATTATAGTTAAAATGGATAGTGGGAGAGAAAGAGGGAAGGTGGAAGAGAGAATTTGTCACGAGGCATGGGGGGTGTCAGACCATTGTGTGGAAACATTGAAGCATGAACAATGGTGAAACTTCATCTAATTATATCGAAAGGTAGGTAATATTTAATTTAATTTCATGAATTCACATTAATTTATTTAGTTTTAGTTATATACATTTATTCTTATTTCTAAGGATTGCCTCGTTGGGTCGGTCAATACATTGATGGGAAGAAATGACAGTTTCACGACAATTATATGGGTTTCTATTCAGAAAATCCAAATCACATGGCATAAATTAATATGAATACACAATATTTCCTATTCTAAATTTGGAAATATTGATTTTTGAAATTAAATTTTATATAAATTAAGTACATGATGTGTACCAGTACATGGACATGCACTCAAGTACATGGGTATATTCATTTTTTAAAACTATATGTCTTGTATCCTTTATTCATTCCTCATTATCATAATTATCCATGTGGATATGTACATGTAATGATATCCCATTATAATCACTTGAGCATGACAAATATATGGGTATACCCCATATGGGATACACATTGAGTAAATGGAAATGACCAAGAATAGAAAAATATCATGGTCATGTGGAGTACATAGGAACGTACCCCCATGTAGGGTACACACCATGTAAATCATTTAAATAGAGTGTACATAGGTTTTATTAACCAAGAAAAACTAAAATACACACTGAAGTATGGATTTGATAGTACATGACATTTACTCAAGTATACACAACAGTTATTTATCCCTTTCAACCCAATTATGTGATTTCTCAAGTTTTGACACCAAAATTTTTGAAATGGACACATGAGTATTCCTTTTTGTGAGTTTTTTAAAATATAAAACATTTGTGGGTCTTATGGGGTCTTTTGTGTCCTTTTCTGAGGTGTTTGGTAGAAAGAGAACCAATGGATTGTTTTCCCTCTTGTAAATGAATACAATTATATCATGTAAGTGAGACATGCAACGAGACCTTGGTGAGGGTCATGTGAATTTTTTGTGGACACAAATTGAGGTCACCAAGGTTTTCAATTTTAATTTTATGGTTATAGAATTTAGTTTAGTAGGAATGATATGCAATAGTAGGAAAAGGTAGATTGTTTGTTTGGGCCAACCTAGAGAGATACATTTATCTATGATTTTTCATCTTCCTTATCCCTAGACCGAATCATATATTCCTTCAATAATGAAACTTACCTTTTGAAGTCTACCCTTTCTTCCTAGGATTCGATGAGTTTTTAGAGACATGTTTTGTGTTGTGTTTACCCCAACATATGGGCATTGGCCTTAGAGATATGTTTGAAGGTGGGGATCCTAATAGTGATTCATGAACTTATGATACAACATAAATGATGTTTTATGGGTCGATTCTTCTTACGTTATGACCTATTGGATCCAATATATAATTCCATCATTTAATTACTATTTGATAAGATCCTTAGTAGTATCCCTATACTTACTTATCATTTTTTAGGTACCCATGATAAATTCTATATCTTACATGTTCACTTACTAGATCAGAAGAAGGATTCCTTTGTTTATGTGTAGACCTCAAAGATCCCATATAGGATTCTTATGTAATGTTTGATTTGGTGGCCCTATAAGTAACCTAGTGTCTAAATTTCCCTAAAATGTGTTTCATGGGTTTGGAAAAATATGATATTCGGTGTATCCAAAAAAACATTACCAAACATATACTCCAAAGGGGTTTTCAAAGTAGTTGTGTTTCTAGTCAACCATATAACCACAGTTCTGATTAATGGTTTCACTTGGTTACTCGATATAAAAATATGATTTATATATATTTTTTATTGTATGTGGTCTATATTCCTGATGAGAAGTGATATATGACATGGACGCCCAATGGAAATTCCTAGGATAAGAATTATGATCATATTGATAAATCGTAACATTATCAAGATGCCTAGAGGTACTTATTATGATGTGGATTATGAGTCTTATTGATTGAGTGGTACTATTACAAGAAGTTAAATTTTCCAATGTGATTGGTTCCTGCTAAGGGATTATAGATATGGTTTATAAGGATGTTTTAGAAAGCCTTTTTGAGATACTCTTTGGGTTTTATAGTGATTCCCTTGAGCGATGACTTGGATTCTTCCAATTATTGGGTGGACACACCATTAGTTCATCAACCAGAAATTCCTGAGGTTGTTTATATTGATCCTTTTATTTAATTTATATGTATTTTTTCCTAATATTGGGAGTTAATTCATTAATTATCACCTAAGTGTCATCCCCCATAGAGATTATCTGATCTACAATATTGTGATCACCTATAAAATGGGACCTACAAGTCAGACATCAAACTGTGTTTAAATGGAATGAGTTGAATAAAATCCTTCTTACGTAAATAATTATATTATTTCCACATATTTCCTCAAATCATTCATTATATTTATTAATGGTGGGTACTGGTGATTTCAATGCTATGACATATATCCACTTGTGGTGGCATAGTTTCTTAAAGAGAATTAGGGTTCAGTAAAAAACTAGTATTATCTATCGAGATCAAGGAACCATGGATTGAATTGTGATTTCATTAACTATATTAGTTTCTCTATGTCTTATATAGGCTAAGAATATTCCATGGTCATGAACTTGTGATAGAATATTTTTGGTTTATCAATAAAAGTGGCCTAGAAAGACTTATCGCTCACCCCTATATGTACACTTCTGTGTGCATGAAAACGTCATGTCTTTTTTTAGTTTAAGAATTTGTAAAATATGGATAGAGATAGGAACCACGGTTTGATGATTGATTAGTTATTATCTTGTATATTCATATGATCAGGATCATTAGTTTGATCATGCGTTTGAGACTACTTATGCGGTTCAACTCAAAGTTAGTGGTTGAAAATTATCTTTTTATTTATGTTTATTTTATATACTCTTTATATTTGATCATCCATGTGGGTGATCAATGTTTTATGTATGACATAGTTTTCCGGTCTGTAACTATATTCCATTCATTTATCATAGCCTAAGTTATATTTATATACTCTGCACTCTAATTATTTTCTAACTAGGATGTTGTTTTTTAATTTCTATAGATTACATTCTCTTAGATAAGGGCTTGTTTCCTCCGTTGAAACCCCAAATCCCATCACTACATGTCAGAGTTCTTTGGTGTATAGGTAGGCGATCTTGAGGCCTTGTCGCTAACCATTCAGGTTATTATTTAAAGAGTGATCTAGGACGGGATATGAAAAAGTTGTATTAGAAATATTCCTTACTTATTTTATTATTATTTGACATATTTTACATAGGACAATTATAAATGCTTCAAAGCCTATAATGGATATTATATTGGTGCATCAAGAGCACTTGTATCATTATGATGTCCAGGTATTCCTGGATATGATATTGAGGATCATGATATGTGATGTTACATTTTGATTTTATTACTTCTCTACTAAAGGAACATAATGAGTTTAATTATGACTTATTGTGGATATATTTCCTTAATATAACTATTTAGAGGCCATGTATTGATTTTGACACTTGTCTAGAAAAGTAAAGATGTGTCGCATGCATCATATCCAGTTTGTATGGTCCATATGTTATAGGTCTACTATAGTGTGATTTTACTAATGATAATGACATTAACTACTAAATGTTTTTCCCATATATTATTTAGTATTTTACTCAGTTAGATTGACACACACACACAAATATATATATATATATATATATATATATATATATATATCATTCTATTGACATGCTATGTAGATCTTCAATGAGTTTTTCAAGGATGTGGATGATGAATCATTCCGCATACATAGGAGGTGTAGTGACACTACTATAATTATAAGTGACATGATTCATGGGTGGTGGAACCCTTTTAGTGTGTAATTACATGGGTCTGGATATTTAAAATTATAGTAAAACCCAAAATGGTTTTTTCACATATAACATGGATTAAAATTGTACATAACCGAAATGTGTGAGTTTTGGATGACACGTATTGTTGAGGTGATGTTTTGTCTATATTGATGATCCTTGTAGGTCATAATTTTCTGTTGATACCTTTTCTATAAACAAATTGTGGCTATATCCATTTTAGATGTTTTTAACTAATGATTCGTAACAACCAAGATGGAGTTTTCCCATTATGATTTTCATGATAATTTACCTAACCAACCTTTTTTATATTTTTTTTATTAGATACTCTATAGTGATTCCAATAGGTGCTTAAATGTTTAATGTTAATTGGTGACTCATGGTAGTATTACCACATATATATGCTTAGTGAGGATCATATTACCATATTTCTTTTTTTACATGATATCATGACCCTCCATATATTAGTTCAATATAATAATTCTTGGAGATGATTAGGGTCTGGTAGGATTCTTCTTTATAGGTGATGCAAGTAGTTTTATATTTTAGTTTTGAGTGTCCAGTGGGTTTCACAAAAATATGTTTCTAATTTCAAATTATATGGTGTTTTATTTTATATCCTTGAATTGATAACCTGAATTATTATAACCAAATTTTATGTTTTTGACCCAAGTGGGTCAATGTTATCCATAACTCCCTTATAGATGGTAGATAGACACATTGAATTCCTTGCGTTGTGATGGGTTTTTGGATGATTCCCCATGACATATTACCATCATGAGAGGTTTGACGTATCCTCTAGCTGGATAGACCTAATGTCCGAGATATGAAGCTTGATCAGAAGGGCTAAGTTGGAGACCATGAATCACATAGTATTCACTAATACCCTTGTAGGTTTATGTTTTTCTTGGTCAAGGGAAACCTATTATAGTGGTTGGTATGAGTTTATATTTTTTTATTTAGTGATTTCTGTTGGATGATCATGATTAGTTTTATGAAAGGGAGTTGATCAGGTATTAAATTATATTCATGATGATGTCTTTGGTTTTTGAGAAATAACCATGTGTTATTTGGATTTGAGACTGAGTTTTATGGGATTTAATATTTGGGTTCTTGGACCTATCAACCAATAGATTTATGGATTCCTTCATTTTTTGAGAAAAGGTAGATTCTTGTGACTGAGCTGATGTTTGGTGACAAGTGGTCGAAGAATAAATTGTGGCCCCCATGAGGAATCCAATTTTTAAGAGTATTGATATGGACCTATAAAAATTTCACACTATTTTTCCATGTATCATTGTCTACATGGACCAAAAAACATTCAAACCATGGGATAATGCATTGTGGGATAATAGGGTTGTATATGATTTTACACCCACTATGTTGGGATAGATAGTAAGGGTACTTATCAATTGTATTTGGTACAATTTAAATAAAAAATCGGTGACTAGACATCTGTGAGCCAATTACTAATGGATTTAAACAAATTATTTGAACATGGATTCTTTTTGGTTTTGTTGAAATGAGAAATGTATCTCAGAGGAAGAGAATAAATCTAGAGTAATTTGGTTCCACCTGGTAGTTAACCCATCGGTGCCCTTTGACACAAGTTATTGGGGATGTGGTATTAGTGGATGGTTAAAGAAATGTATAGACTTGTTGATTGACCATGGATCATTAAGTGTGAGACAAATTTTGAAATGGAACCCATATTGGATGTTCTAAGGTAGAAAGACATGTTAAGACATATGGTGTGGAGTGTACCATTGGATGTTTGATGGTGGTCATTGTCAATATGTTTTGAAATATGGTGTTCCAATGGGAACAATTTTTTGAAATTTGGAATGGGGAATATTTTTATGTTATAGGATGACTCTCAAAATGAGAATTTTTTTCCATGCCCATAATTTGATTCAGTGTTGAATGGAGTGTGGGCCTCTAATATTAGAGTTTAGTTGCGACCTGATTAAAATTGTAATCCTATGTTTCGGAGTATCAGATGGGCCACAGATGAACATCATCTAGGATTGAAGAGTTGTAGTAATGGTGAGACCAGTCATTAGTTAATCAAGATAGATTAATTTTAGATTCTATGGATGATTTCAGGGATTCAGTTTGAACAAAATTGATTCTTGGGGATGTGAAGTGTTATGGTGGGGAGAGGGGGTTAAAGGCCCATGCTTTTCCAGACTGATAGATTTAGTAGGAATTTAATCTTTTCATTAAGATCCCTATGAAGGGTAAAATTCACCATTTTGCCTCTGAAATGATCTTAGATTATTTTTCTAACCACTCCCATAGTCACGGGATTGGGTTTTTAACCTATCAATGTAGTTTGGTGGCAGTATGAGACATTTTAATATTACGGTTGAAATTAATAATTAATATAAAATTAATCAAATATAATTTTTTAAATATGTTCATATTGATATATCATTGAAATAGAGAATTATATTTATATTCCAACACCATTATTTATTCCATAGTGGTTGTTTTTTCTAGTTCAGTTATAAAATCATATCAGTAACCAAGCCTGGGCCTGGGCCCCTTTTTCATTTTTTTCTATTTTCATACTTTTTTCCTCTTTTCATTAATCTCCCCCCATGGATACCCACATATTCCCCTATTTGTATCCCCTTTAAAATTTCCTAGAGAGAAAATGTAGATGTATTTAGTGTTAAAGGGAGGTAGGAATATTGGTGTTGTCGTGTAGCTCAGGAGGACCTAGATCATCATGTGGCTTCTAGAGAGCCTGTATATGGGTGAAAATTCAACAGATTATTCCCAAAGGTAGTATGTTTCTGTTTTTATTCTATAGATCACTATAGATTTATTAACTTATATTTTTATATTCCCATTATTTTTTTTAAGTACCATGGTGCGGTAGATCTATACATTAATATGGAGGAATGGGAATTACGTTCTGATTGAGTGGGTTCTCATTCGGTAAATCCTGATCACAAAACATATAAATCTAGTAATACATTCCATTAACTATTACTATTTTGGGAAGAAGACTTCATATAAGTACATGTCATGTACTTGGAGTACACATCATGTATTGGTGTGTGGCCATGTAGTCAAGTTCCAGTGAAGATTTGGTTCTCAAAACTACACACCTTGTACTAGTAGAATGTGTCATGTAGTTATACTCATCCATGTAGCTGAGTAAATGTCCTTAAAGCTTATGTAGGGGCACATGATAATTTATATTGGTACATGGGTAGATTTAGTTTTCAAAATACATTCCATGTACCCATGGTATGCATTTGGTAGTCATACTCATCTATGTAGCTGAGTATATGGGTTTAAATCTTGTATAGGGGTACTTGGCCATATAAGGTACATATCTAGAACTAGTTTCATCTACATGTCATGTATAAGTTCATGGAAAAGAAATGATACATGGAAAAGCCATATAAGTTACACGGGAAGGTTCCCCATTTTGGGTAAACTCTGTGTACATGATTTCCACACCATGTAAATAGGTTTTATATGCTAAGTCAAATTAAGGTTCATTCCTATCAAGTAATTTTATGGTATACATCATGTACTCTGGTATAAACGATGTTTACTTATCTATTTTTACGTATTAGGGGTTTTAATGTTTTTACACAGTGAAGAAAGATTTAGAGGCAATGATAATCATTTCTTAGCATTGTTTTACATAGAATGGGATTGTGGAAACCCTCTCGGGTTTTGAGGCCTTTTAAGAGGCCTTTTGGGGTGATATACTCAATTGAGAGGTTATTCCTCTATTATATGTATACATATTTCACTTGTAAGTGAGACATTGAATGGGAACCAATTGAGGTTCAAGAGAATTGTTGGTGGATATTGAAAGAGGTTTCCAATGTAATCATTTTATATTTTCATTCCACAATCCTTGGGATAGTGGGAATGAGATGTGACTATAATAAATTATAGGTTTGGTGTTCAGGTGACCCTAGAGTGACGTATAGATTTTACATGGGTCATGGTACATCTCCCTATACCAATTCATAGGTACCTTCTGTGAGTATACCTTCCTAATGAGATGTGCTCTTTTTTTCCAAGGAGGTCTTCAATTTCTAGAGATAGGGTTGTTGGTGTTTTTACCCACAGAGACGAGCATTTTTATTAGAGACAAAATTGAATCCAGGGATCCCAAGAGGGATTACTCTGCTTATGATCCAGCCTAGAGGACCCCCAATTGGGTGCCTCCTTTTATGTACTAACCCGTAGGATCACATTTTGGATGCCTCCATTTAATTTCTCTTTATAAGGATCCTAAGTATAATTCATCGACTAATATACCATTTATGACTAACCCCCTGATGGATTCATTTATTTATAAAATAATTTAAAGGATTACAATTGGGATTACTTCATTGATGGGTGGACCTCTATGATCATAAGATGGTTTCCTACCCTATGATCGATTTAAGGCAGCCATTGTGCCCCAATGATTGATTGATACTAGAATCTGTGTTTTGGTTTTAGGAGGAGATGGAAACAAGTGTAACCCTTTCACCCATACCAAAACTGTAAGCCCAAGGGGATCCAACAATATTGATGGGTTTAGTAATTCATCCAAACCACTCATTACTTATTATTTTTCATGGTTACTCTTGATGTTGTTATATGATCCTGACATGATGTGATATATGACAAGGATGTGCTGAAGTAATTCCATGGATCAGGCATATGAACATACTGAGTGACTACTACATTATCAAGATGACACATGGTATATCTTTTCATCTATCTTATTTTCATTTTTTACTCAAGTACTACTACTACTGGAATTACCATTTATCGAAATTATTCCCATCTAATGAGGTATTATAGAGTAGGTCGGTATGTATATTTAAAAACCACTCTTTGAGATACTATCAAGGATTTTAAATGATCTCCTTGAGATTTACCTAGGATAATCCCTATTATCAAGTGTATGCCACATTAATGAATATGTAATACCTGCCTATGGATGGGGATCTTAACCCATTTATAGAATTGATCATTACTTATTACCTTAGATAAATGGGGAATTAATTTTATATCATATAAGGGACATCACCATTAAGGATTATCCAAGTCATAATGTCTTGATTACTAGTGCAATGAATCCTACGACTTGGAAATTGGATGAGATCAACATGGAATGAGTAGTATGACATCCATGATAGTGCCAAAATTTTTGGATGTCCATATATTACCAAGAACCATTCATTATAATGATTGGGGGTTGCTGGAGGTGATCCTGAGGCTAATATATTTATACACATATTGTGATGTATCCCGCCCTGTGAAATTTTCAGTGATTTCCAATGATGGTATTATAGATTCAAATCATGGACCCCAGGATCAAATATTGAATTATTATATATATTTATTCTAGTTTTTAATCATCTAGGATGAGAATATCGCATGATCATGCAATGGTGATAATAGATTATTGGATCACTATTGGATGTTGCCTACTAATATTTACGTCTCACCCCTTATATGTACACCTTAGTGTGTATGAACCCCATATCTTCTCTTTATAGTTGAGCATATATACATGGTAAATATGGTGAGGCCTATAGATTCATGTTCAAGTGAAAACACTCAATTGGATTCTTAAAATCGGGATGGTGAAGTTCAATCATGTCTTCGAGACTAGGTATGTGGTTCAGCTCAGTGTTAGTCATAGAGACGTATACCTTTATTTTAGTATCATTTATGTACTCCAGGGGAAATGATCATCCCAATAGTCTATCGGTGTTTTATGTATGAAATTGTTTTTTAGTCTCTTACATCATTCCACTCATTTATTAGTGACTTTTTTATATTTGATTCTTCCACACTTATCTTATTTTATGTTATGGATGTTATTTAGTATATTTTTGGTTTTTTTACAATGATATTAGGGTATACTTTATCCACCATCACAAACTAGGACCTAGATACAATTTAATATCCTTTGAAATCTGAAAAGTTTTTTAGGCCTTGCCGACAACCAGTCCTGTTAGTTTTTATACATTGAGTCGTGAAGGGACATGGAATCTCATAAAAATATGAACCCTAACAACAGATATATCAAAAATTATATGAATCCTAGATAATAAAAACAAAAGTCAAGATGGAAATATATAATAAGTGGTAATAAATTAAATTCCCTAAAACATACCTCTCAAACAATAATCTCATTATAAATAATATAATAACACATTGAAAGATATGAAATCACGTAACATGATTAATCTTAATGTCATGTAATTATTAGGCATGAGTATAATAACATCAAAAATTAAACATTAAAGAAATCAATATATTTATCATGAATTTTTCAACCACATTCCCCTATACATGTTTCTAAACCATATTTGTGTTTATAGGATAAGAACTAATGGAATACCAAACTCAAGAAGAACTATCTTCTGATTGTCCTCAATCCCAATTATTTATTTATTAGTAATTTCATTATCATCATCATCCAAATAAATGCATTATGTCACATGATATTTACCATGAAGGTACCATTCAAGAAGTGATATATGGAAAATTTTATTTACCTAGTTCTTATATAAGATAACCAAGCCATTACATACCTACATAATCCATTATTTTCGATGAACAATCAATATATCTCCCAATAATAGCATCCTATGAAATGAATTTATTTAGTGTCATTATAGACTAGATAAACAATAAATTTCATTATGGTAATTATTAAAAATCTTTCATAATCATCATCTCACATAGTACAATTCTTTTTCAAGTCTCACATAATAAATTTTATTGACACTTTTGTAAATTGAAACATAAAAATAGTGATCATAGTTTCCTATTAAAGCTAAACATGAGAGATATCAATTACTGATGAATAGTGAGAATATGTCATTTATAAGGGAATTAGAACAATATAATAAATTTAAATAACACACCCAACCATTCATATACTATAATTCATGAATCATGTAATAAGGAATCATTATATAAACAAATTATAATTCATAGGAGTGAGGAATCATCAATAATCAATAATGAGTGATTATAGAATATTATAAGCATAAGTAATATGTTTCAATCAGAAAATTGTTTCATAAACATAAAAAAATACTTCAAGGAAACCCATAAATTCATTCATCACATGGTAATCTTGTCTTAACTATCAATGTACATTCATGGGATTCGACTTACCATAGATGTACCCTATTAGGCTTATGCTAACATCAAGTGTGCTCTAATGTGATTATGATAACTGCCAATATAACTACGAGATCATGTGATATAAAACATTAGTTATTTAATTAAAGGTATATAATGGACCCACCCATCAAATAATGATAAATTATTTATTTAAATACCACAAGATCAAAAAATTATTCATTTTATCATATCCTATTTAACTCATGGAAAGAAACTATTTTTACAAAACAAAATTTAAACATATTAATCATAAGACATCCATATAAATAAGGTGGATAAGATGATAATATCATATTCCCATGGAAGAAGAACTGTCCTTAAACGATACCGAAAAAATAATAAACTATGTTTTAAAATGCATTAAAAGTACACTTTTGAATATGATAAGGAATATCCTTTTCATATTATGAATTTTAATAAAAAAAATTACATGAACAATTTGAATAATATTTTCTTTTCATAAAATATAAAATATTAAAGAAAAATTAAAGAAAAATAAGTACATAATGGTGGGAGAATTTGTTCATGTCGTGGCCAATTAAATACAATTTTCACTAACATGGTTAATAAGTCTTAATAATTAATAGTTTGTAAAATAAAATATGATTCCAATATAATAATTATAAAGAAACTACAATTGGAATAAAATTAAATTTATGAATCATATAAAAATATATAAGAATATATATATATATTTTTTAATGTTATATTTATAGAGGAAAAATATTCTTGAACAAAAACATAAATATGTTAGGTTTTTCATAAAACATTAATATATGTTGTTGAGTACCAAGGAGTTTAGAAATATTAATAATACATGAAAATTACATAAATAGACATAGGGAAAGAAAATTGTTCTTTTTAATTTATAATGAATATAAAATTCCATAAATCTAATTTGAAATGTAAATAGTTCTTGTAAAAAGATAGAATATGACATAAATAACAACCTTAAGTCCTGACATTCTTCGTACATGATCTAACACATATATAATAAATTTTGATTTATGATACATATGAAATAGAATCATATTCACACATACATTAAAAAATTTAATTTCATTATAATTTTTAATAAGGAAATTTTTTTTATTCATTATTAAAATAAATATATTTTTTCCACTGTTTTATATCCCACATGAGTTTCAGTTCAGGAATTTTAGTCCTTGTAAATTGATCCTCATTTCAATATCTCTAAAATCATACTAATATAGAAAATATAATTTTTATTAATTATATACACTTTTATAACTATCCAGGATATGTGGTAATGATAAATTAATTATATCATTTCCTGGAGGCAATAGTCTAGATGTACTCATAGGTGATTTTTTTCATTTTTCAAAGGAAATAAACGAATGTAAAAATTAATTTAAATTTAAAAATAATAATTTATGTCATAAAGAACATATATATTAATTAAATTAATCTATATAAATATTCAGGAGGGGAAGTGATAAATAATGAAATATGATGCTTCCTAGAGGCGGTAATATGAACTTTCACATGAGTGATGAATTCATTTTCCATTAAACTGTTTAGAAGTAGATAATGGTTATTGAGTCCACATAATAATATTTTATCATATTTATGAATATTATATAATCACATTATGATTGATATAAAATAATTTGTGGAGGTGGATGATCAAATTAAGTAGAATGAACTTGGTTGAGGAAATAACCTCTTTATCTGGATTCATTCATTGGTTTAAACATTAAGCCTTCTCAGATATGTATTTTAATGAAACTATAAACTCTATGAAATGGGAAATATAGTTGGTTATTTAATTTCAATATAAGGTTCTCAATGTTTGTGGAGAATTTAGTATATTATGTTCCCTTTTACACATGAACGGAGTGACACCCTTGAAAAAAAATTTAGCATTAAAACAATATAACATTTTTTTCTAGGGAAAGAGAAGAAAATTTTAATGAATTTCAATATAGTTTTTTTGGTGGTTGAAATCAAAATTACAAACCAAATTAATATATTGGTTTTAGTAAATTTGAATCATTATCCTTTAAATTAATTCCTTTTTACCCTTTTTAACCATTACTATGATGACGTTACTTTAATGATGGAAAACATTCATTTTGACGAAACAATTTTCCTTATAAACAAATTTAAACAGAATGAGTCCAAATATAGATAATATTTTACAATTTTAATTTTTTATCAATGGAAGAAATTATTTCTAATATCCACACACAAAACTTATAAAATCCATTTTTTAAAAAATTTATTCTTAACCATAAAAATGATTTTATTATTATTTATTTTCTTTTAAAAATCATAAAATAAATATGGATTTATTTTAATTAATATATTATATACACATTTAATTGATATAATTTATCAAAGTTATTAAATTTATTTTTTATTTGAAAATTGATTAAATAGAAAAATATTGTTTTCTAAAAATTATATATGTATCTTTGGAATTTTCCTCCATTTCTAACCATTTAATTATACATGTATAAATGAAAATTAACATTTATAAATAAATAAAAAAATCTTCCTTAACATTACTACTCCAAATAATATATATTTATTTTCAAATAAAAACAATATAATAAATTACTTCATTTCTACCAAAAAAATTACATTTAAGAATGAATTATTTGACTGATATTAAATATCTTTATATAACCATTTTATGAATTTCCAAAATTAAATTTATAAATAATGAATGAATTTTTTTTAAATACTATGAATCGTGATTTTCATACATTTATATTACATATTTTTAGATAAATATTAAACACATTAAACAAAGTCGTGTTTGGGGATCATAATAATTTATTTCCTTTGGAAACATGGAATAAAATAGACATAATTTTGTGTAGGATATTTAATGTCTTGAAAAAATATATTCCAATTTAGTAATATTTTAAAAAAATACCCATCATAATCCTTTCTCAACTTCCTAGGGAAATGGAACACAATAAATGATGACCAAATATGCTTAGTAAGCATAAAAAATTAAGATATATGAGAATAACATGAATATACAATAATAATAACAAGATCATAACATATGAAATCAATACCATGCATATCAATGATCAGATTGTTGATTCATAGACTAATGATTGGTAGTTCATTTTTTAGAATCATAAATAATTAAATAAACAAGATACATGAGATCATAACATTGGAAGAATGCATGAAATTTTTGATATAATAGGCCTAGAATATCATTTTTATAATATTCAAGGATCACATTCAGGTCTATAATATAAGAATGGGTTTACTCCATAAACCGTAATAGTAGTCAAGATTCACTTCCAAAAAAATCTATATTGAAAAATTCCCTTACTGAAATAGGTTAACTATCCAATATAGTCCTTCTTATATTTTGATATTTAAATCATTACCCAATAAATTAGAGGGAGATATAGGTCCCACACATCTCATAATGAAAAACATATTTCTCTATTCCACAGTAACATCAAATATTCATCATTTCATAACCTATGAAATGAAAATGGTTTTATTCACATGTCATCCTATCATAATCTATTGAAAATTGAAATGTTTCAAAATCATTTCAACAACTTATCAATGAATAACCCATATAAAAAAGAAGGGGGTTTCAAAAGTGTTTCTTCATGGTATAACCCATGAATAATAAAAAGGTGTCAATAAAATATTTTCATCATAAAAAATTCAGATAAATCAAAATAATGGTATCCTTGCTTCATATATAAAGTAATTCATAAGTTATAAACAACGATTTCATCATATATGAATCTTTTTTGCAAATCATTTAAAACATTTCTCAAGGGAAATAAATTTTATTTGAAAAAAATTTTAAATATTAAATATTTTCAAAAAAATCGTTAGAAGAAAACATTGAAAAATAATAAGTGAACATTTAAAATTAATTTAAAACATTTATTTATTAAAATATAATTTCCACATTGAAAAAATACTTTTTAATACATAAAATACGTTCAAAATTATTGTCACTTTGTAGTCATTTAAAAAAATAGAAAATAATATAGAAAACATTTTCTTCTAAAATAGATTCGATAAATTGAAATGGAATATTGAAATAAATGAGTGGTTTTGATATTGATAAATAAATGTCGTGTCTTGCTTGTTAAAAATAATTATTTTTTTCACAATTTCGATAAATTCCAAATAAAAATTGATTGGAAAATGATAGAATATTCCATTAAAAATTTATAAAAAATAAAAAATGTGTACTTTTTTAATAAATAATTAGAATAATTTTAAAAAAAATGATCATTTTCAAAAAACATTATTTCTGAATAATATTGTCTTTCGACGGAAGATTGAAATACAAATGAATATTCAAAAAATAATCATTCAAACTACTGAGTGAATTATAAGAGGAAATTAAAGGGAAATTTTTTATTCTCTTGAAAAAACCCGATGAAAATAAAATAAAATTATTTATTTGGAGATGTATCTTAATATTTTATCATTAGAAACATAATCATGAGTAATCCCAATTATTAATGATACTGAAAAATAATATCATTACCACTTTCATAAAAATGGAATGTAATCCCCATGAAGAATTATCATTAAATTTAGCATAAAATTTAGTTATAAAAAAATAATCTATGATATAACATATCAGAGGCTCAGTATAAAAACCTCCAGAATGAATATAGGTGAATAAAATAATAATATGTCTCAACGTAGTAAAGTTGAGACAAAATATCTTACATGTTTGGTAACATTTAACCCATAAACCCCTTGAAATTTATATACTCAAATGTATATTTAAATATGAATAAATTTATGGAAATGAATCATAAAATTAATTAATGAGTAGTATAAACACCACATAAAATAAACATGTGGTGAATACAACATATGTCTTATAGAAAAATAAATGTGAGACAAAATTCCCTTACCACAATAGTAATATTTTGGATCGTAAGACCCTATAAAGCATAAAATAAAATGAAAAGTTAATTACCATGAATCTAATGAGGCTCAGGATATATCATGTCAATGTTTTAGTATATACATGACATAATGGAATGACTAGTGAATTTTCATATGTCTCTTAGAAATAAAAGAGAGATAAGAAATCTATTACCGCAAGACTCTACTTTCTTTGTAACTATTTGAGCATCCTATGTAGTAAATATATGTTAATAATATATCTATTAAATAAAAATAGTTTTCTTTATTACCATATATGATTTAATTATATCCTTTTATTACCATTTTATTAACAATTCCACATTAAAGTCATTTTTCATGTAATAAATGCATTACTTTCCATATATGTTTGGAATTATTATTTTAGTTCCTATTACACTTTTCATGGATCCACCATCTCCAGAAAAAAAAATCATGAAATAATTTTAATTTTTTCATAAATTAATCTATTAATACCAATAATTAAATTTTCTTTAGAAATGAAGTATTTTACAATCATGAAGATGTTGGATTGTACAAATGCATAAATAATAGTACGATTTTTCAATGATCATTACGTAATGGAGGTAAGTAATATCTTATATTTATATAATGACCATAATATCCTAAATACCATATTATTTATTAAAATATAATTATAAATATAATCCATTAGTTTTTGGGATGAAAATAGAGTAACATCGCTTCATAAAAGTTGTAGTCCACATGTACATGAATGATTTTATCATCTTTACAAGAGTAAAAAGTTAAGAATTATAATGATATATTATCATTTTACAAGGATAAATATTTCTTGAATATAATAATTAGTCCATGCATGTCACATATATTTATCTATATTACCTTCCATTTTAACAGTTAGTTAATAAGAAATCACATTTCTTCCGGAGGCAATAGTCTGTCGTACACACGATCAAAGTTATCAAATACACAATAGAATGTAGTGTAAAAGGAATAGATTATATAATTACACTAAAGATAGAAATATTTTTTAAATATAATATATTTACTCTATATCTATTTTCATATCAAACCATTATATGTTGTAATGTAAAAAACGAATCAGATCAGATATCATGGTGGTAGTATACCTTATAAATAAAGGATGATTTTGTAACCCATTTTATGGAAGGCTATATGGTTTTAAGTCATGAACATAACATAGAAATATAATTTTATATTAATGATACTTATTTTTTTATATCATAACATTTTATTTATAAGTTAATGTGGTGGGTAAAGAGATAAAATAAAAACTCTCGTTGAGTAACGTTATATCTTCTTTGGGTATCCTCCTTAGGTTTGCATCAAAATCCCTTATAAGTCAGATTTTTTTTCTAAAAAAGGATTAGAGGATGATATGAGGGAATTTTTAAAGTGGTTATCAAGAAAAAATTTAATATTAAATTTTTTTAAGGTGTCTTGTAGAGAGGATACGATTTGACTTTTATAAGTGTGTTGATTGGCACAATTGTATTTTTTTTGAAAGAAATAATTCCACACACTTTTATTTGTCACATAGCTCAAATAATGAAAAATTAAATGTCCTATAAGATATATATATATATATATAACTATTTTATTTAAATAATTTATATTATTTGGGTTATTTTTAACTGATATCAATTTAGTTTGACAACCCCCCCCCCCTAATAAACCCATTATTACCTTAACCATCGTAAATTATTTTTAATGTTTTCTCTATTCATTTTGATCAAAATTTAATTAAAAATTATTAGACAACATATATTTTGATGATTAAAAATATATTAAATATTTTTTAAAATTAAATTCATATAAATGGAATAATTGAATTTAAATTTAATCTCACATATGCGAATAGAAAGTAGGATTTTTAAGAGAAACTGTTCAAAATATTACAAAGTATTTATATACAATTTTAATATGAAATTGATTAATATGATCTAAATTGGATTCATATATATATATATATATAATTTAACAAATATTATTTTATGGAAAAAATTGAAAATATAAATTTACATTATATGAAATTTAAACAAAAATCTAATTAACGATTGTGATTCGGTAATTTTTTTACTCACCAAAAAAATTATTCTTCTCTTAAAATTATCAAATAATGATCCAAATATAATTTTTACAAGATAAATGAAATAAATAAAAATTCTTTTTCCAAATAAATATTATATTTATGAATGAAAATAAATTTAATATAAAACAATAAGATGAGTAAAAAAAGCAGGTTTTCGAGAAGTGTATTTGTTTCAAGCACATGATGACTTCAAATTAATGATATGTCTAAAAAATTATTTATATAAATATAAATTCAAATATATTTATATATAATCTATACATTAAATTTTAATCAAAAGTCATTTGAGATTATTTTAAAATTTTTAAATTGATGAATATTATGCTCGTTAAAACAGTCTTTAGAAAAAATCCTTTTTTAAATCCAAAAATAAACATCTACTGAAATACAATATAATATTGATTCATAAATAATTATCTAGATTAAATATTACTATATAATATTTATATTACATTAAAACATAATTTATAATTTTTTACAATATTTTTTGAAAATAAATCAATGTTTTCAAATTTCAGTATTTTTCACTATTCATGGAAAAATATACAGATTCTGAAAAATCTCAAAATTTCACCATTTGTTAATTATGATATGATTATTCAAAAATTGAATTTAAATTTATAAAAATAATTTCATAAAATAAAAAAAAATATTATAATTTTTATTCATAAAAAGAAATTAAAATCAATGTTGATGAAAAAAATATGTTAGAAGATTATAATTAGATTACTAAAAAATAATGGATTATTTACTAAGAATTTATAAATAAATTTATTTTGTGTTGGAAATTTGTATATATATTTCAAAAATATGTTAATATTATTCATACCTCCCCTAATTTAATTTCTAGTTTTCAATATACATTTTAAAAATATAATTTTGTTATGAATTAGTGAAGCATGGTGTCGCATTTCATGCACACTATCAAAGAAAATCATTATTACGTGAAAAACAAGCTATCTAAAAATATAAATTAAATTGACAAAATATTTCTCAAAATCTTCGGGTAGTATATTATACCACTATTAAAATGAATTTCACCCTCTACAATTTTCTCAATCATCAATTGATTAACATTTATAAGTTCAATCAAAAAAACACAAATCATAAAAAGTGTTAATAAAACATCATATTGAAGAATAAAAATGTATATGATAATGTCATTTCTATTAAAACATATAAGGTTTTAAAATTTTATATCATAAGTTAGAAGAGAAAACATGGACATTGAAGAGAAAACTAAAACCAAAATATTCATGGGGATTGATAGAGGACATGTCTAGGATAAAGTTAATGACAACAAATCCATCAACCAATGTTTTTTGAAAATTTTCCTTGATATCATTTAAAATGATGATAGAAGGACAAAATTTAATTTCAGTATCATTTTCCTAATATTTCAAAACATTTATAATAATATATACATATATAATATCATTCTATTTCATAAGAAAAATCTCATACAATGTTCAAATTAATGCGTTTTATAATTGGTTAGTCTAATCAACCATCAAAAATATTAAAATAAAAAAAATTATAAAGAATGTCACAAAATATTTAAAAATAAAAAAAACATTAATCTCATATATATCATAAAGTGTCTGTTTATTGTAATATTAAAAACATTTGAGAACCATCATCATGTATTCTCAAAAAAAATGTTAGTAAATATAATTACCATGAAGCCTTATTAAAAACATAAGTGATTCCATGTTCATTACAATGATTATTAGATATATTCATTAAATAAAAAAATGATATAAACTCCATTAGTTATATAATAAACAGATTTTTTAAAAACCCATTAAGACAATCATTACTATCCAATTTAATTTTTCAAATCCAATATATATTTACCCCAATATCATTATCTCAATATCTGGAACAAATTAAATTTTACCTTCCCATAATAAAAATATCACCTTACTAGTAAATCAATTCATTATTTCATCAGTGCCACTGAATAAATTTTTCCAGTCCTTAATTGAAAACATATAATGTAACATCCCAAATAAATAATGAATAAAACAGTTTCATATTTATTAATATTTACGAATTAAATATTAATTTTACTTTAAAAGGGTTTCTATGTTCGATAGCGTACCAGATACGCAACAAAGAGTTTCATTGAAATCTTTCGTTGCACACTAGTAATAAAATAATATTATTTTAAATGGTAGTTAACACATAGTCGTTGTGTTAGAGGGAATGGATAGAAATAACTAAAATATGATTATATATGTTTTTTTAAAAGTTTTTACTTTTATCTAATAAAAGATAAAGGCTTAAAATATGGAAAGAATTCAATTTTAGGCGTATATGCCCTAGTTTTCACTAAAGGTTCACTTATCGCCTTTTGATGGCGAATCGTCATTAAATATAGTTTTGTTCTCTCTAATACATTCTATTGGACCAAATAAAACTCTTATTTAGAATCGGGACATCAAAATTTACTTTGGGTAAATTTTTTGGTATTTTTCCGATAAATTTCATTTTTTAATGAATAGTGTAAAATGTTGTATTTTAATTCATAACCTCTTTTTAATCTAATTTATTTATATGATTAGATTATCTTTTGAATTTGTTTTATAGTTAAATTATAATATATTTTTACCATTAAATTCAATAGTGGTCGTGTGAATTAATTTCACTTTGAAATCAGACTTAAACTAGTGTCAATCTTTTGATACTTATTGTTTCATAAAAACACGCTATTTGCTCTGACAGCGAGAATTGATTATTAAATTAATTAATGCAACTTATATGTTTTGAATTTTGTAAAACGGACTTTATTTTTGAATTCGGAATATCAAATATTTCTTAGGGTGAATTTTTGGTATTTTTCTGAAAAACTTCATTTTTTGATGAATAGTGAAATCACTAAGTGGTACTTAAAATACTGATTTTTCGTTTAAATGAAATTTTACCACTTATATGTTTTGAATTTCAAAATTACGACATAAATGGTTTTCATTAAGAAGTAAAATGCGGTTCAATGGGATTAAAATAATTTTTTGGTGAATAGTAATTTATAAATTTTTAATCGCTATGAGAGGTAATTAGTGTAGTTTAAGGTATACATAATGTTTTAATAATATTAGATGAGCCTTACACATTTCCTACCCTCATTGTATGTGTCATGTCCAACCAAGACAATCCATGGGTCAACTTGGGGACCCCATGGAGCCACTTTGGTTGGGAAATGACATAAATAACTTTTTATTTAATGTTAAAGTAAAAATGACACAAACATGAGATGTTTTACTAAAACAATATTTACATGGGTTTATACAAGTCAGATTTTTTACTATAAATATTAATTAAAAATCTAAAAATATTTCCTACATAATGATATTTTTTTTTATCATTTTTATACATTAAATATATTAAATTATTTATGACATCATGATGATGCAGCGATTACCTCATTAATAAAGGATTTAAATAAAATGAAAAGATAATGTAAAATCTATGACCTAAACATGTACAAAACCTATTGGATGGGTATATTTAGAACCCTTATCACCTTACCCTCTAATTATATCAATGTGGGACCTTTTAAATCCGAAACTCATTTTAAAATAAAGTAACATTTCTTTACTTTCCAAGAGTACCCCTCCTCTCCTCTTATAAAAGGCCCCCACCTCTACCACCTTACGCACACTTCAAAATCCTTTGGCTCGACCAAACCCAGACCATTTTATCTCTCCACATCCCTCTCTTACTCCTTGAAGCCTCACTTTGGGCAGAAGTCTTCCCAAGGAAGCCTTTGAGCACAAATCTAAGAGAGTTACCCGATTTTAAGGTGATGTCTTCACTTGTGTTCTTTTGTTTTATTTTGCATCTCCAACCCCCTAAACTCTTTTTATTCATTAATTTTGTAAAAACTACAGTATATTTAATATACTAGTATGTTTTTATAAGAATATTTCGAGATACACTTACACAAATCTACATCTAATGGTTAAAGAACATATTGTTTCTGTGGTTGGCGAATTTCTGCCTCACCAAATGATGATTGTTCAATCTTCTTTTAAACACATTTAATGGTGGCCATTAAGATGTCACTCTATTTATATATGATATATATTATGTTTATGTTTTCCTTATTCTTCTTTATTTTTCATTTGTGGTATACCTTTATGGTTTCCATTGTGGGTAAACACGATAATTTCATTTTAGGAAGTGCGGACTACCGCCCCCTCAAAGTGATGTGATTCGTTAATGCCATATGTGGGACATATAAAGGATGGATTTAAAGTCATTATATATTATGTTACACTGGAATTATAATATACCTCTATATCATTATTATTTATTTCCATTAAAGTATGAGATAGAAATTTAAGTAGCGTTCATGCGTACGTACGGCTTACCGTCTCCATGAACGGTGCATTTCATTTCTTATCCCCAAATGTAATGTACTATTATAAGTACATGTATATAATGGATATATATGATGAATGATACATCTAAATGATGAATATAATTCTGGAATTAAATTATACATACCTCTCATTTAGTTTTAATTCCATTAATATGACAAAGAAATGAAAGTAGCGTTCATGCGTACGTACGACATACCATCTCCATGAACGGTGCATTTCATTTCTTACCTCTAAATGATTATGTAATATTATAAATAAATGTATATGCTGGATATATATGTTATATATGATATCAAAATCATGAATGTCAATCTGGATATAAAGAACCTTTGACCACACGAACAACATGTAATTGTAAGAAGTCCACTTTCGACTTAAGAACCAAATATCGACAAAACAAACATTATTAACTACATAATGTTTATAACATGTAAATAAGTGATATAAAAGGAATAATAATATTTAAAAAGTTTCTTAAGAACATATTAATTAACTCAAGTTTATTATTCAAGACGTTAAAGAACGATCGAGTCAAGTCAGACCCGAGGTAAGGGACTTCGTCTCAATCTCCTTTCATTGAGGCATATTTCGTTTTATACACAAATTTCTTTTATACGGTGTATAAAACCCTTTGACTTTTACTTTTATACAAAAGGAATCTTTTTCTACGAAGAGGTTTACAAAACGAAAAAAATGAATGTTTCTTTTAACGTACGTGGTGACAATGACCTTTTCTGCCGCCGCGAGTATTATTTGGTCTTTGGCTTCCTGAACAAGCCATAATGTTTTTTTTAAAATGAAATAAATACCATATACTCTTTTATGTATTTTGGTATTGAAAATTGTTTTTATAATGGATTTTTTATGTCAATATATTTAAGTGATATATTGTGATCAAAGTGTGGAAATGTTTTCTTTCCATTATATGTGTTTTATGTCTTATGATTTTTATAATGGTAGTTGGACATTTGACAGGTGGTTACGTGATAAACCATATGACGGGTGGTGTCGTGAATACCAGGACGGGTGGTTACATTATAACCTCCAATGCATTGGGTATGGAAGTTGGTCGTATGTCTATTCCATTAAGTATGTATGGAAGTTAGCCGTATGGCTATTCCATTAAGTGATATGTGTGGAAGTCGACCTTATGGTTATTCCACTTAAGTATGTTTATGTCCCAAGTTACCTTTATATGTTATATGTTCTTTATATGGGTTTTATAGTAATCATTTGGTTATAAAAGGGTATGTAATGATATTTTATTCAGTGAAGTGTTTTTACTACTTCATGAAGGTGAAGGTATTACTTTGATAAAGTATACATGGTTTACTTGATGTTTGAAAAACTAACAGTTTTCATTCTTTGTGTATCCCTTACTGAGCTTTTTATGCTCACTCCAAGTTTTTTTGAAATGTTTTTCACAGGACTTAATGTGGAATAGGGTCAAGGATGGGATCAAGGTAAAGTCATTCTATATAAAACATTGAACTAGACATGTTTCTTTTTAAGAGTTTTTTTATTCTATGGAAACTCAGTAGAAGTGTCTACTTTGTAATCTTTTGAGATGTAACAGATATGTCCTAATTCCATAAAACTCTAAACCTGAAAATATCCTTAATGTGAATTATTCATTTAATTCAATATTAAGTAATTTTTAAGGCTGGGGCCTTATAGTTGGTATCAAAGGCAAAGGAGGTAGGAATGTATCCGATCCTTGGGAACTCTCACATGTGAGTGTTGGACGAAGCATGGCTCTTTTCCCAAGGGCTTAATGAGGAAATGGCTGCCACTGGGGATGGTGGTGTGTCCTGCCCAGGGGGTGTAGCCGCACATGGAGTGCCCTGATAGGTATCAATTATAGTCCACTGGAAGTAATTCCAGACCGTTATAGTTGGTATCAGAGGTCGGTTTAGACAACTTTAGGAGTTAGAAAATTATTAAATTATAAGTTAATTTATGGTATGACTGAAATGATATAGCATTTAAAGATTACCATGTTGATTCGCCTAAGATATTTCTGTGTTCAGAATGGTTTTCCGCAGAGGAAACAAAGCAGCTATGTTGGAACGACATCAGGAGGAAGACAACCTTCCAAATCAGCAACCTGAGATGGTCGGAATCAGAACTGAACATTTTGTTGTAGTGATGGCACAGTTGAATCAGGCTATAAATGGTGGTGGTATCCATGCACGAGATCAGCCAGATCAACCGTAGAGGAACATGTCAGTGGTGGAACATTTCATGAGGCAACATCCCCCATAATTCAGAGGATCATCTGACCATCTGCAAGCTGAAGGGTGGATTAAAGAACTGGAGAAGATTTTTGATGTCATGGGGTGTTCAAAACATCAAAAGGTTAGTCTTGTTGTTTACCGTTTTTAAGGTGAAGTTGATCAGTAGTGGTCGATGGTGAAAAATATCAGTGATAGTGATGAGATTGAGTATCTTCACTGGGAAAAATTCAAAGGTATGTTTCTTGAGAAATATTTTCCTAAGGTGGTTCGTCTTAGGATGGAAAAACAGTTCCTAGAATTGAGGCAGGAGGATGATTTAGTGGCTACTTATGAAGAAAAGTTCACTCGATTGGCAAGGTATGCTCCAAACTTCATATGAGATCTTGATAGTAAAATAAACCGTTTTTACTCAGGGTTAAATCCAAATTATCGAAGGGATTTAGCTTCTCATGAGTTCAAAAGTTATGAAAAACTTGTTCGATGTGCAGAGAAGGTGGAAATAGAGTTTGCCGATGATCATGTGTTCTATGACTTACAACAGAATAAGAGGTCTAGTTGGTAGGAAAAGGGGAATAATTCATCAAATAAGCAAGGAGTTAAGAAAACTAAATATCCATCCTATGAGAAGTGTGGTAAAATGCATCCTGGAGAATGTTTATCCAAGTCTGGTAAGTGCTTTCAGTGTGGTTAGTCTGGTCATATTGCTCGTAACTGTAAGGAAGATGATCAAGTAGGCAATGAAAAGCCAACGGTAAGATTGTTTAAGTGTAATGAAATGGGTCATTATGAAAACGAGTGTCCAACAAAGAACTCAACTGAGGGAAAGCAGCCAGACTACAAGCAGAAAGGGGTGGTGAAATCCTTTGCAACAACTTTAGCAGATGTTGGTCCATCGAATGAAGTAGTATCAGGTACACTGTTTGTTTTTTCAGATTATGCCAATGTGTTATTTGATTCAGGGTCTACACATTATTTCATTTCTAAGAAGTTTTCTAGTAATTTGGAAATTCCATCTCAAGATATGAACCCTGAACTTATGGTAAAAACACCCGGAGGGAACATTGAGACAAAAAGGAATTATAAGAACCTTCATATCCTTGTGTGTGGAAAGAATCTACCAGAAAACCTTATTATTTTGCCTCTAGTAGAGTTTGATGTTATTTTGGGCATGGATTGGATTTCTGTTTATCATGCTAAGATTGACTGCAGAGCTAAAATGGTTTCTTTTCAGAAATATTTTCAGTTTTTGTACAAGAATGAACCCTTGATTTTGATAACATATCAGGAAGTTGAGAAACTAGTAAAAGATGAAAATGAATGTTACCTTGCACATATTGTTGAAAATAAAGGAACTGTTCATATTAATAATGTTCTAGTGGTAAATGAGTATCTTGATGTTTTTCCTGATGATTTTCCTTGTATTATTCATGATCGGGAAGTTGAATTTACTATTGACTTAGTTCCTGATTCTAAGCCAATTTCAAAACCCCCTTATTGAATGGCTCAAGCTGAACTTTTAGAGTTAAAGAAACAATTGCAGGAGTTATTAGATAAAGGTTTCATTCGACCTAGCACATCACCAAGGGGTGCTTCTATCTTGTTTGTTAAAAAGAAAGATGGCTCAATGAGACTTTGCATTGATTATAGGGCCTTGAATAATATTACTGTTAAGAACAAGTATCATTTGCCTCATATCGATGATTTGTTTGATCATCTCCAGGGAGCTCAGTATTTTTTGAAGATTGACTTGAGGTCGGGGTACCATCAGTTGAAAGTAAAAGAACCAGATGTTCCGAAGACTGCGTTCCATACTAGATATGGCCATTATGAATTTGTAGTTATGCCTTTTGGGTTAACCAATGCACCTGCTGTATTCATGGACCTTATGAATAGAATTTTCCATGAGTTCTTGGATAAGTTTGAGGTTGTTTTCATCGATGATATTTTGGTGTTTTCTAAATGTAAAGAGGAGCATGAAAGTCATTTAATGGTTATCTTGAAAACCTTAAAAGAAAATAAACTATATGGAAAATTCAGCAAGTGTGAGTTTTGGTTACAACAAATTTCTTTCCTGGGTCACATTATTTCAAAAGATGGCATAACTGTTGATCCTACTAAAACAAAAGTTGTTGAAGAATGGCCAAGACCCACAAATGTAACTGAGATCTGTAGTTTTCTTGGTTTGGCAGGTTACTACCAAAGGTTTGTTGAAAATTTTTCACGATTATCTAGTCCAATGACTAAGATAACTCGTAAGGGTGTCAAGTTTATCTAGACAAAATAATGTGATGATTGTTTTCTGGAGTTGAAAAGAAGATTGGTGAATGCTCCAGTTTTGGTACTTCCTTCTAGGAATGGTGAGTTTGTTATATATAGTGATACTTCATTGAAGGGACTTGGATGTTTCCTTATGCAGAATTATTAGGTAGTTGCTTATGCTTCACGTTAGTTGAAAACTCAGGAGGTAAATTACCCTACACATGATTTGGAATTAGCTGCTGTTGTTTTTGCTTTAAAAATTTGGAGGCATCATTTTTATGGAGTAAAGTGTGAAATATATACTGATCAAAAAAGTTTAAAGTATATATTCACTCAGAAATAATTGAACATGAGACAGAGGAGATGGCTGGAATTAATCAAGGATTATGATTGTACAATTCATTACCATCGAGGAAAATCAAATAAAGTGGCTGATGCTTTGAGTCGAAAAAGTAATTCTTCATTAACCATGCTACGTTTGGAACGAGATCCTTTGGTTTTTGATTTGATGAACTTTGGCATAGAATTTATTGGTGCAGGAAGTTCTTCTATTTTTTTCAGGTGTCAATGAGATCATCCCTATCAGACAGAATTAAGCAAGCACAGAGGGAAGACAGTGAGTTTCAGAAAAAGGTAGAGCTGGTTCAGAAGGGTAAGTTGCCTAAATTCAACATTGATAATAATTGTGTTTTGAGGTTTGGGAAGAGGTTATGTGTCCCTGGTGATTCACAGTTGAAGAATGAGTTGTTATGTGAGGTTCATAGTTCCCCAATTTCAGTTCATCCTGGTAGTACTAAGATGTACAGGGATCTGCGGGGGTATTACTGGTGGGATGGAATGAAAAGAGATATTGCTCATTTTACTGTGAAGTGTTTGACTTGTCAGCAGGTTAAAGAAGAGCGGCAGTTATCTAAAGGGATGCTTCATCCTTTACCAGTTCCAGAGTTGAAATGAGAAAATATATCCATGGATTTTTTCGTGGGATTACCGAAGACATCTAGAGGTAATAATGCAATCTGGGTTATTGTTGATCGCTTCACTAAATCGGCTCATTTCCTTGCTATACGAGATACTTTTTCCCTAGATCATCTTTCCCGTCTGTATCTTAAAGAGATAGTCAGGTTACATGGAGTTCCTCTCTCCATTGTGTCCGATCGTGATCCCGGGTTTACTTCTAACTTTTGGAAAGGCCTTCAGAAGCCGTTGGGTACTGAATTAAATTTTAGTACATCTTTTCATACGCCATCAGATGGGCAGTCAGAAAGAAAAATTCAGACCTTGGAGGATATGATACGAGCTTTTTCGATGGATTATCAGTGAAGTTGGGACCAACATCTTTCTTTGGATGAGTTTTCTTATAATAACAGTTTTCATTCCAGTATACAGATGGCACCATTTGAGGCATTATATGGGAAGCAGTGTCGAACTCCAGCATTTTGGGATGAAGTGGGTGAAAGGAAGCTGATGGGACCATAATTGGTAGAATAGATGGCAGAAAAAGTTTAGTTGATTGAGAAACACATGAGAACAGCTCAGAGCAGGCAGAAGAGTAATGTGGATAACCCGAGGAAGGATCTATCTTTCGAGGTAGGTGATCAGGTTTTTCTCAAGGTTTCTCCATGGAAAAGTGTGATGAGATTTGGTAAATATAGTTTTGTTCACTCTTATACATTCTATTGGACCAAATAAAACTCTTCTTTAGAATCGGGACATCAAAATTTACTTTGTGTAAATTTTTGGTATTTTTCCGATAAAGTTCATTTTTTAATGAATAGTGTAAAATGTTGTATTTTAATTCAAAACCTCTTTTTAATATAATTTATTTATATGATTAGATTATATTTTTAATTGGTTTTATAGTGAAATTAGAATATATTGTTACCATTAAATCCAATAGTGGTCGTTGGAATTAATTTCACTTTGAAATCGGACTTAAACTAGTGTTAACCATTTGATACCTATTGTTTCATAAAAACACGCTATTTGCTCTAACAATGGGAATTAATTATTAAATTAATTAATGCAACTTATATTTTTTGAATTTTTTAAAATGGAATTCATTTTTGAATTCGGAATATCAAATATATCTTAGGGTGAATTTTTGGTATTTTTTGAAAAACTTCAATTTTGATGAATAGTGAAACCACTAAGTGGTACTTAAAAAACAGATTTTTCGTTTAAATGAAATTTTACCACTTCTATGTTTTGAATTTCAAAAATCCAACATACATGGTTGACATTAAGAAGTAAAATGCGGTTCAATGGGATTAAAATAATTTTTTGGTGAATAGTAACTTATTAAGTTTTTAATCGCGATTAGAGGTAATTAGTGTAGCTTAAGGTAAAAATAATGTTTTAATAATATTAGATGAGCTTGAAACATGTCATACCCTCATTGGATGTGTCATGGCCGACCAAGACAATCCATGGGTCAACTTGGGGACCCCATGGAGCCACTTTGGTTGGGAAATGACATAAATAACCATTTATTTAATGTTAAAGTAAAAATGACACAAACATGAAATGTTTTACTAAAACAATTTTTACATGGGGTTATAAAAGTCCGATTTTTGACTATAAATATTCATTATAAAGCTAAATAGATTTCCTACATCATGATATTTTTTTTATAATTTTTAGACATTAAATATATTAAATTATTTATGACATCATGATGATGCAGTGATTACCTCATTAATAAAAGATTTAAATAAAATGAAAATATAATGTAAAATCTATGATCTACTCATGTCCAAAACCTATTGTATGGTTATATTTCGAACACTTATCACCTTACCCTCTAATTATATCAATGTGGTACCTTTTGAATCCGAAACTAATTTTAAAATAAAGTAACATTTCTTTACATTCCAAGAGTGCCCCTCCTCTCCTCTTATAATAGGCCCCCACCTATACCACCTTACCCACACATCAAAATCCTTTTTCTTGGCCAAACCCTGCCCATATTGTCTCTCCAAATCACTCTCTTACTCCTTTAAGCCTCACTTTGGGCAGAAGTCTTCCCAAGGAAGCCTTTGAGCACAAATCTATGAGAGTTACCCGATTTTAAGGTGATGTCTTCACTTGTGTTCTTTTGTTTTATTTTGCATCTCCAACCCCCTAAACTCTTTTTATTCATTTATTTTATAACAACTAAAGTATCTTCAATATACTAGGATGTTGTTATAAGAAGATTTCGAGCTACACTTACACACATCTACATCTAATGGTTAAAGAACATACTATTTCTGTGGTTGGCGAATTTCTGCCTCACGAAACGATGATTGTTCAATATTATTTTAAACACCTTTAATGGAGGCCATTAAGATGTCACTCTATTTATATATGATATATATTATTTTTATGTTTTCCTTATGCTTCTTTATTTTTCATTTGTGTTATACCTTTATGGATTCCATTGTGGGTAAACACGATAATTTCATTTTAGGAAGTGCAGACTACCGCCCCCTCAAAGTGATGTGATTCGTTAATGACATATGTGGGACGTATAAAGGATGGATTTAAAGTTATTATATATGATGTTATACTGGAATTATAATATACCGCTATATCATTATTATTTATTTCCATTAAAGTATGAGATAAAAATGAAAGTAGCGTTCATGCGTACGTACGGCTTACCGTCTCCATGAACGGTGCATTTCATTTCTTATCCCCAAATGTAATGTACTATTATAAGTACATGTATATAATTGATATATATGATGAATGATACATCTAAATGATGAATATAATTCTGGAATTAAAATATACATACCTCTCATTTAGTTTTAATTCCATTAATATGACAAAGAAATGAAAGTAGCATTCATGCGTACGTACGACTTACCGTCTCCATGAACGGTGCATTTCATTTCTTACCTCTAAATGATTATGTAATATTATAAATACATGTATATTATGGATATATATGATATATATGATATCCAAATCAGGAATGTCATTCTGGATATAAAGAACCTTTGACCACACGAACAACATGTAATTGTAAGAAGTCCACTTTCGACTTAAGAACAAAATATCGACAAAACAAACATTATTAACTACATAATGTTTATAACATGGAAATAAGTGATATAAAAGGAATAATAAGCTTGAAAAAGGTTATTAAGCAAGTATAAATTAACTCAAGTTTATTATTCAGGACGTTAAAGAACGATCGAGTCAAGTCTGACCCGAGGTAAGGGACTTCGTCTCAATATTCTTTAATTGGGGCATATTTCATTTTATACACAACTTTATTTTATACGGTGTATAAACCCCTTTGACTTTTACTTTTATACAAAAGGAATCTTTTTCTACAAAGCGTTTTACACAACGACAAAAAGGAATGTTTCTTTTAACGTACGCGGTGACAACGACCTTTTCCGCCGTCGCGAGTATTATTTGGTCTTTGGCTTCCTGAACAAGCCATAATGTTTTTTTTAAATGAAATAAATACCATATACTCTTTTATATATTTTGGTATTGAAAATGGTTTTTACAATGGATTTGTTATGTCAATATATTTAAGTGATATATTGTGATCAAAGTGTGGAAATGTTTTCTTTCCATTATATTTGTTTTATGTCTTATGATTTTTATAATGGTACTTGGACATTTGACGGGTGGTTACGTGATAAACCATATGACGGGTGGTACCGTGAATACCAGGACGGGTGGTTACGTTATAACCTCCAATGCATTGGGTATGGAAGTCTTCCATATGGCTATTCAATTAAGTATGTATGGAAGTTGGCCGTATGGCTATTCCATTAAGTGATATGTATGGAAGTCGACCGTATGGTTATTCCACTTAAGTATGTTTATGTCCCAAGTTACCTTAATATGTTATGTGTTCTTTATATGGGTTTTATGGTAATCCTTTGGTTACAAAATGGTAAGTAATGATATTTTATTTAGTGAAGAGTTTTTACTACTTCATGAAGGTGAAGTTATTACTTTGATAAAGTATACATGGTTTACTTGATGTTTAAAAAACTAACAGTTTTCATTCTTTGTGTATCCCTTACTGAGATTTTTATACTCACCCAAAGTTTTTTTGAAATGTTTTCACATGACTTAATGTGGAATAGGGTCAAGGATGGGATCAAGGGAATGTCATGATATATAAAACATAGAACTAGACATGATTCTTTTTAAGAGTTTTTTTTATTCTATGGAAACTCAGTAGAAGTGTCTACTTTGTAATCTTTTGAGATGTAACAGTTATGTCCTAATTCTCTAATACTTTGAACCTGAAAAGATCCTCAATGTGAATTATTCATTTAATTCAATATTAAGTAATGTTTAAGGTTGAGGCCTTATATATAACAAACAACTCTTATACATTTCATTATTAATATAACAAAATTATTGAATTCCAACATATAAATAATTCAATCATCCACTTTTTTCTTAAATCAATAACTACATTTCACCAAATTATTACTCAGTATCTCTATCCTACAATATAGAAAATGAATCATCTCTTGAAACTAAACATCATAAATTTAATCATGCTTCTCATGATCAAAAAACACAATAACTTAAGAACATCCCATGATACTCATGTTCCATTTCTAGTCTCATAAGCATTAATAGTATAACCTATAATCATACCACCTTTATGATTCCCCCCATTATATTTCCCCTTATTAATTCAATTTGATTAATAACCATACCTTTCATATATAGAAAATTAAATATAAAATGATTACTAATGGATACTATTATTCTCAACCAATGTGTTAACCAAACATATCATTTTTACTTAGTAGTTACTTTCGTTATGTCATTAGTTTCCACAACCAAAACATATTCCCATCCCTCAAATTAATAGCCTTGAGTTTTTCTTCTTATATTCTTGGAATATAGGAATATAAATCTTCTTTCCACCATGGTCTCCATAACAAGATCGTTCAGTGAACTCTATCATTCTCTTCTATATTGAGTTTGAGAGTTTGTCAAGGAGCACATTGTTAATCATGTTCCATTATAAGTGATTTGGAATAAAAGAAACATTATTCACTCTAGTCATTATCCCATTTCCCTTATCATTGATTAAATTATTTTCACATTCAATGTCCATAAAATTCTTTTGGGTTCCCTCCATTACATAAACCAAAAATCATAGTGTGAGAAACAAAAAACAAAATAGGAAATGTAAAAATCATGAAAATGACTTTACAGATGTCTAAATCATTAAACATTATTTCAAAAAATATGAAACCATAACTGTATACTAATTGTTTCATATTTAAAATCTATTTTAATCCATCATGATGGTTTGTAAATATTTTTTTAATTTTCAAATCAAATCACATATGACTGTCAAATTAGGTGTGCAGAAAGGCCTTCTTTCATGCACTAGTTGATTATTGTGTCAATATCAATGATCCCTTTTTAATTCATTTCCCTTATGAACCTCTATTATAGATTGACACCAACTATTACTATCTAGATATGGATTTAATTTCATAAAAACCATGTGATCCATCCTTCACCAAAATTCCTTTATATTTTCATATACATTGACTTATTCTTTGACTTATCTATTGAAACATCCATAAGAATATCCTTATAAATAACCCTTCGGATCTTATTAATTTTTTCTCATCCTAGACCCAAATGTTAACTAAAAATTTCATCTACTACCAACATTAATGAATCTATATTTTCATACATGGATATTATGGGGGTGCTGACTCTACCTATGTAATGAATATGGGGGACTTGTTCCCTAGTGAACCAGATGAGTACTCGACCTTGAATTACTCATGTGACCCAAACTAACCACATCGATCTTCATAGAATCATAGAAAATATTTATATACTAATCACATGATGATTCATATCTCAGAATCAAAAATAAATGCCCCAATCACATTATAAGTGTAAAAGATCTTAGGATAAGCTAATCATATGCCAAAATATGAGTCCTAAAAAAGGATATACATGAGTTTGAAGTCTCAAGGAAATTTATATACATTGTACTTTGAGTCACATAATATTTGACCTCATCGAGTCACCTAGGTGTGTCCTCTATTATACATGGATTGGACAGTCATGTGAGAATTGACCACATGTACAAAGAGAAAATGGTGTCTTGGAGACTCTTGGTAAGACCAAGTCCTCTCGGTCTATGCTCATATATAACATCCCATTGTCATGTACTTGGAAATGGATGTTCCCCTGTGCATCTGGGGTTTGTCAGTGTGACATGTCCCAGAAATTTAGGCCCATTACTTTTTAAAAAATCTGATGTTTGAGGTGCCTATGGGTATTCTGTAGGGTTTTGGGACATGTGAATCATTCTAACATTGAGTGATATCAATTTTTTTTAAATTTCATGTTTTCCAATGGTGACTCATCCTGACGGTGACATTTCTAGCAGTGACTTTTCTGGTGGTGACATGTCTAGCGGTGACTCATCTTGGTAGTAACTTGTCTAGTGGTGATGCATCTAGAGGTGACTCATCTGGTGGTGACTCATCTGGCAGTGAATCATCTAATCAGTGACTCATTTCAGCTATTTTTCCTTTTTCCAAAATTTTATAATTTATAAAAAATATCATATAACTAAACTTTTATATATCTTATTAAAAAATATGTGTTTAAATTAATTAAATAATTGTTTTAAATCCATTTCAAAATAGATCAAATCAAATAGTTAATTTTATAAAAGTATGAAATCCTTCTAATTATTTTAAACATGCGGTCTCCATGAGATCTACTATAAAAGAAGTTATAAATAGTATCTAACCCCAAAAATTTATGATCTTATATTTCTAAAGCAAATATACTTTTTTCTCTCCTTTGGTCTGGATTTTTCTTGAGATCGAACATACCAAATACTTAATCCTTGTATTCAAGTAACCTGATTTATTTATTTTGTATTTTTTTCTCATGAATTATCCTATTGTACTCGCACCTCTGTTAATGTGTGACAACTTTGTGTTGATCATATTTATCCTAAGTAAATTTTCCTTCATCTTTCATGTTAGTGACTCAAGTGGGTTGAGTATATGAATTTTTTCCCTGTAGATATAGTTGATTCTGAACTAAAAAAGATAATAGAATTCATATAATATAAATAAAAAGGGATAGGGGAACGTGATGTGTGATCTTACTATTTTATTAAAATTGATTGATGTTCTGAATTGAATGTAATAATTGAAAACTATAAAATAGGGTCTTTAGGTTGTCCTTGTTTCTTCACTAGATAATGTTTTGTGGAATACATTTTTGTTTTGTGGTTGTTGAAATCACTTATTATGTATTTGGTTAACCATGTATTTTCTTTAATAAAATGGATTCCCTAGGATCATACAGTTCCTATGATAACATCCTTAATTGAAAATGTGAGGTTAAATAAGAGATCCCTTGATAAATATGAATATATGTTGTGTTGTGGAGTGTGATATGTCATATGTGGGGGTAGTGGATGAGATATGATTCTGAATTGGGGCTATGATGTTCATGGTGTGGATGTGTTACGGGGCTGCGGTGGAAGATGGATCTGGAGTTGGGTTGTTGGGATTTTTTTAAACTATACTTATTATTGTGTTTTATGATATGTTTGTATCCTGATTGATATATATGGTGAAATAAATAATATTCATAAATTATAATTATTACATTATAATTATTTAAAAATATTTTTTAATTAATGAATTGATTATGATCTTTAAGAATGATCAAACTACATATTTAATGAAATGTGTTAGATATAGAGAATCTGGAAAATATATAAATGGTTGTTTGATTATAAAATATAAATAATGGATTGTGTTTCTCTTTTATGGGGTTATGCATTTAGAGGTGTAAGCAAAGTGGGAAAGTAATTAGTAGGTTGGTGTTTTGTTTGTAAACCCATATGTTGGGCTTGTGTTTATTTTCTCTATTTGTATGTATAAACCATATAATATCATGACTTATATATGCACCACATCCATGTAGAGCACCATGTTCTAACACCCACATAGTCATGTGGGTGGGTTTCTTTCCCAACATCCCAGTGGGAGGATGGATGGTAGACCATTCGTTCTTCCCTTCTCCCCCTTCCAAGGGATAACGACCTAGGTGTCCTTGAGCGAGTTATGATGTGGTGTCCCATGTGTCTTCTGGATGTGATGTAATATGGTGTCCCTAGTGTCTTTGGGATGAGTTTTGGTGTGTTTTCATATGTTTCTTCAGGATGATATGTGATTTGTGGCCTAGTTGTGTATTTGTGGGATGTGATGTGACATACATGGAAGAGGTGTGAGAACCGAGTTGTTTTTTTTTGGGTATGAGAGTGGATAATCAGTGGGAAAGTGGTGTAGGGTACACTATTATATATTTTCATAGTATTATACTATTTTTCATGATTTGAATATTTGGTTATTTATCCTTGATGAGGTTGGGGTTTGGTTAGTAAACCTTATTAGGTCCTTTTGGTTCTTATTTTTTCTCATGGGTGAATTAGTATACTATTTCACATGTGAACGAGAAACATTTCATTTCCTACTAAGTATACAAGTATTCTCATCTTATATATAAATATACTATTTTATTTTTCCATTGGGATTATTTGGACAGTGCTAGGTGATACTAGCTCTGACCTTGGGAAAATACTTCGTAGATTTATTATGGGTATTTACTCTTGGGGATTTTATCATTTATCATTTTTATTTATTCATGTATTGTTGGATGCTATATAGATTTATTTTGTTTTATTATTTTTTTTGGATGAATAATTCTAAATACCAGAAATGTTTTCTTTTAATGGTTAATTCATCTCATATTGTGATATTTGTACACCCCCGGTGCTAGTCTCTAACCCAGGGCCTAGTGGATGTGGAACTCAAGGGTCATTATCTCTCTACCTTCATTATTTTATGATTAACAGGATGTAGTAATGATGGATTGCTATCAGAGGTGATGGTTGAGAGATATATTTTATTTTATACATACTCACTATGAGGTTTTCATGGGTAGGTAGGGAAACAGTATCAATTGACCATGGTGTGTAACATTGGATAGAGATACTGGCTAGGACATGGGATTTTATGGCACAACCCCCCAAGATCCAAAGAATAAAATTTCATCTTATTAAAAGAAAAAATGAGATGGGACTAATTGTAGGTTAGAGACCTATGATAGGTACCATCCTCATGAGGAATTTTGTTCATGTTTGAATTGTTTTGTTTGAGTAAAGTAAAAAAGGGATAAATGAATTAAAATGGATTTATATTAATTAAAATATATCATAATGAAAATCCTTACTACTAGTCTTAAAAAATCCTTATTTATCATTCATATGTGTCCCCTAGACATTTTTTTGATGTGGATCTGGTAGTGGGGATTCGGTAGGATGGCCTAGTTTATTGATGAAGGGTTGATCTATTTGAGGATAATGATCATTAGAATAGGATGTTGCATGCATTTTAGCGGAATTCATTAGAAATGTGTTAGGGGATTGTTTCTGATATAGAAACATCTATTTGTCTAGAGTAGTTAGAGATCACATTCAGTTTGATATAGTCCGTAAGAAAGTATAGGATTTATTTTTTGGTTGGTCATATGTGAGGAAATTATGGTCAGTGGTGGAAGTTGTACCTTGGTGAGAAGTGGGAACAAGATTTTTAAAGGAAAGTCTTCCAATAGTATATTTGGGTAGAGTTCCTCTCGTCAACCATAAAGGTCTGGAAGAGGTAAGAGTAACCCTCCCTTTAGTTGGAGGGTATGTCTATGTGGGAGCTTGGTATTAGTTCAAGGACATTTTGTGCTTCACTAAGTTCATTCTTCGGATAAGAATTCCCGATAAAGGTTTCTTGAAGAGGACTTTCGTCCTTCGATCCAGAATATAGTTACAAATTTTACGTTGCCAACGTACCTAGAGGCTCAGAATAAGTAAAAGGCGATCATGTTAATTAAATCATGATAAATATTTCTATGATAGGGGAACCAACAATTTTTCCATAAAGAGTAAAGGTTTCTATGGAAATATTTAGGTGTTAGGCCTTCATGGTTTCGACCATCCATCAGTCGACCTCACAACTTCCATTTCAAGATTCTGGTTTATGTGCCTTTCATTTGGGCCTTGGGATGATGTGTTTCTTCTATAAGGTTCTTAAATATCATCAGAACTAGTTTCTTGTGGCTTCTTGGGTTTAGTTTTTCTATGACATATAGGTTCAGTATTAGCCTCACCAGCACTTACCAGTAAGGATGTTCCAATAGTAGGGGGAGCTAGTTTATGGTCCTATGGTAAATGATGTGGGTATAGGTTGACCTCAGGGTGTTTCTTGAGCTTAGGGACCTCAACATGAATTTATTCATGGAGTTGGTCATCAGTAGAGATTTAGGAGAGTTATGTGTGGTCAATTTCAAGAATTTGAGGTAGCAACGCCATATGTGAGAGGTATTGTTAGAGGTACGATCAGTTTATCATCTATGATTATCAGCTCTATTTTTGATTTTGTATATTTACACTCCATTGAGTCAACCACTATATTTCTCTATTTCCTACTACATTTAGAGAGTCTTCTCTAACCCATGTTGGTAACTATTCCAGTTGGAGTCCATAACAGCTTGTTTGATGTGTACTAGGGGTGTATACTGGTGATAGGGCCATATCAGTCTCATAGAGATATTTTATTTCTTGATATTCCTCCATAATATGTTATTAATTTAATTTAATGGTTTAATTATAATGACTATTTTATTAACTACTTTCAGAAGAGAATATTGTTTTTAGATGTGGATGGACAATCTATGGGTTTCTTTGGTGGGAGATGTTTTCAGGTGGGAAGTCGGCATGTGGAGGCCCAACCATCCGTGTTGGATGAGTTTTCAATGAAACTAGTAGAAAATGGGGTGGTAGAGGATTGTAGGGTCACTATAGAGTTTATGGAGGTTTTCCCCAAGGTGGTTGTGACACTACCCCAATGAAATGAGTTTTATTTTGTGATAGACTTGAAACCATGTTCTTCTTGGATTTTGATGGCTATATATCAGATGAACCCCTCTTTGCTGTGGGATTTTAGGATTTGTATTGATTATATAATTTTTTATGGCTTCATCAAGTCTAGTTTATCTATTAGGGTTCTCAAGTGTTGTTCTCCAAGAAGGCATATGATATTTTAAGGTTGTGTATAGACTACCAATGGATTAATTAGGTGAAAATAAATAATTTTTACTCTCATAAGAAGTTTGATGAACTTCTTAACTAGCTGATAGGTGTGATTTTATTTTCTTAGAATAGTAGCAATCTGGATATCACCATGTAAGGGTGATGGAGGTTGACATCATGAAGAATTCATTCAGATGAATATATGGTAACTTTGAGTTTTTTTCATGTCATTCAGTGTTATGAAGGAACCAGTCATGATCATGGGGATCATGAACTCAATGTTTCTGAGTTCCTTGACTAGTTCATCATCGTACTCATTGATGATATCTTAGTCTACTCAAATATAGAAGGTCAAGATTTTGAGCATCTCTATGTTTTCTATATGGTTATTTGTCTAAACCAGCTCTATGGAAAGGTGTCTAAATGTATGTTTTGGATGATAGAGGTCTATTTCTAGTGGAATATAGTTTCTTAGCAGGTTATGGCAGTTGAACCAACAATGATTAGGGAATTTGTTTCTTTGGAATCACCCAATAATGTTGTACATGTTTGTAGCATTCATGGTCTTACAGGCTATTATCATAGGATTATTTCCAATTTCTCTCAAGTTACAGTGTCATTAATTGAATTTAATAAGAGAGACAAATCTTTTGTGTGGACCAATAAATTATAGGCATCATTCGGATACCTGAATCACAAGTTGATAATTTCTCTAGTGCTTTATCTTCCTGATGATTGTGTGTTTTTTATGTGTTTTGTGACACTTCTCATCAAGGCTTAGGGTGTGTGCTGATGTAGTAGAAAATAGTGATATCTTTTGGGTCTATGAATTTAAATCCTCATGAATGTACCTATGTCACATATTATCTAAATCAAGTAGATGTTGTTTTTGTGCTGAAGTTGTGGCGACATTACCTCCTTTGGGAAAACATTTTGGTCATCATGGATTACATGATTTTGTGGTACATATTTTATTATCATGACATGAATCCATAATAGCGGAGGTGAATGCAGTTCCATCATGAATATGATTTTGAGATCTCCTACACTTATGGGAAGGGAAATTTTGTGGAAGATTCTTTGAGAAGGAAGTTTTGGAAGAGAGTTTCTCTGGAGTTTAGGGATGCTTTGAGAGATATGGAAGAGTTGGAGGCCTTGAAAATACATGCAAGAGTGGAGGTTGGTAGAGCCTATTTGTTTTAGATGATAGTGAATTCTTTTATGATGTAACATATGGATGAGTATCAGTGGGGGAGTCATGGGTATATGTGAAACGTGTTCGTGTTAGACATGTTCATGTTTTGAAGAAATAGTTGGAGGATAGATAGAACTAAATATGTTTTCATGGAAGGATATTTTTTTGTATATATGTTCAAGGTAGTTCTTCATGGGTCCATAGCTCAGCTACAGTGGTAAACCCAAGAATTTATAACATATACTACGACTTGATGCTATAGTTTTGGTGACTCGGGATGAAATTGGAATTTGCAGGGTTTGCAGACACATGTTTTGTTTTTTAGAGGGTAAAGGCAGAGCATCCTATTCCAGGTGGTTTGTTTTACCACATGGATGTTCCTGATTTTAAATGGGATGAAATATTGATGTATTTTTTCACAAGGTTACCCAGATCTTAGGGAGGTTGTGATGATACCTGGGTGTTCATGGAATCATTGAGGAAATCATCCCACTTCTTAGCGATCAAGGAGTCAAGAACAATGGATGATTTGTCTTAGAGGGAAGTGGATGAGGTTGTACAATTCCAAGGAGTTTTGAGTTCCATTGTCTTAGTTGAGATTCTTATATTACCTCATGAGTTTTTTTGGGGATTTTAGTATGCTTCCGCCACCCATTTAAACCTTAGAACTGCTTTTCACCCTCAAACTGATGGGTAGACATTACAGACTATCTAAACACTAGAGTATATGTTACGAGCATGTGTCCTGGACTTCAGTAGATCATGCACACAAAAAATTCCCTTGGTTGAGTTTTCTTGTGATAATATCTATCACTATTATATTAGAGTGGCCCCAAATGAGGATTTGTATAAATGGTCATGTCGTTTTACATTGTGGTGGACAATGGTTAGGGAGGTAGTAGTTCTTAGTCCTAAGGTGGTGTAGAGCACAACAGAGAATCTTTAGTTGGTTTGAGAGAGGAAAAAAGAATTTCAATATCGAAATAAGTATTATATGGATCGTATGATGAGGCCCCTCGATTTTGAGGATGGGGAACAAGTGTTCTTTATGGCTTCCCCTCATCCTAGAAAGCATATATTCGAGAAGGGGAGGAATCTCTCAACCTGATATGATGAAAATATCAAGGTGTTGGGGTGATTTGGTGAGGTATCCAATTAGATGGTGTTTTCACCGCAACTCAAAAGGATCTATGATTTCTTATACATCTCTAAGATCCATCAGTATCTTCACAATGACTCTCATGTAATTGACTAGGGAGAGATGTATATTGAGGATGAAACAACCTACATGGATAATCCAGTGGAGATCCAATATCATTGAGAGAAGGTGTTGTCAGGACAAACCATTCCTATAGTTTGACTGATATAAAGGCATGGTATCTTAGAGGATAGTACATGAGAGTTTGATACATATATGTAATACCAATAAAAAAAGTTATTTTTAATTTTTTATTCTCCTTCATTTCTTTGTGATGTTTTGAACAGACCATGTTTTTTTTATGGAAAATTACTTTTCCTTTATGTTTTGTGTGTTGTGTTCTGTGTAATGATGTTCATAAATGATAAAAATGGAATACCTAATTTTTTATCATGATGCATTCTACTATGATGAGATTAAACCCATGTGGGTGAGTCAAATCATCCCAGAGCAGATAGTATCTTAACATGGGGGATAGAATTCCATTATTACTATGTCTAGGACAACATGGTTGTTTAACTATTATGAGTGTTTGAGATAACAGGTTTGATTGGTGTTAGTGTCTGATATGTAAAAAGATCCTTCAGTGGTATCGTGAGGGATGGTTTTTCAGACCCATCCCTTATTTTCAACTAGGATAGTTTTGAATTATCCAAGGAAAAAGTCATTTGAGTGGTATCTAATGTAAAGAACCAATCCTTACGACCTGTTACATTGTAAAAAATCTGATGTTCGAGGTTCCTGGGGGCAGTCTAGAGTGTTTTGGGACATATTATCCATTCCAATGGTTATTCATTTCAAAAAAAAATCAAAATTTATACATTTCCATTGGTCCCTCATCCTGGTAGAGACTGGTCTCTTAGCGACTCATATGGGAGTGACTAGTCTAGTGTTGATTCACATGGCGGTGAATCATCTAGTGCTGAATCATCCATGTGGTAACATGTCTTGTGGTGACCAGTCTAGTTGTGACTTGTCTGGAGGTGACTCATCTGATGGTGTCTCCTCTGGTAGTGACTCATCCTGGTAGTGATCAATTTCAATAGTTTTCATTTTTTCCCAAATTTTATAGTTTTCCAGAAATATTAGAGAATTGAAATTTTCATTATTTTATGAAAAAAACGAGAATAAATTCCATAAATAAGGGTTTTAAAGCTATTTCAAAATAGATCAATCGAATATGTAATTTTATAAAAATCCATACGCCTTTTAAATATTTAAAATAAATGGACTTATTGTGATCTGGTTTTTTATAAATTCAAAACTGTGTCTAATCTTAAAGGTTCAGGATCAAACCTTTCTAAATAAAATACTATACCTTTTCTCTTTTGGTCTATATTTATCTTCAGACCTAACATCTCATTTCCTTCATCCTAGGAGTTGACTAAAATTTTTAATTTGCTTAGTTTTAGTATTCTCTGAGGGTTTCCTATTCTACACACAACTATGTTTTTTGTGTAACAAGGTTTATTCAATCATTATTCTCCTAGGCAGGATTTCCTTTATGATTCTTTATTTTTTATTTCATGGGGTGGGTATATAAATGATTATCCTTATGGAGATAGTTTATTATGAATTAATAATGAAAATATAATTCATCAAAAATGAATAGAAAGGCATAGGGTAACATGATGTTTGATTATACTATTTTATTGAAATTGATTAATGTTTTAAATTGAATTGAATAATTACCCACTAAAAATCAGGGCTATTGGGGGTTATTGTTTATTAACTATTTTATTATTTTTGTAATACATTCTTTTTTGGAATCAATTGATGTCACTTATTATATTTTTGGTTAACCACATATGTTCAGTTAATAAAAAGGTTTCCCTAGGATTGTATGGTTTCTGTGATAACACCTTTAATTAAAAAAATAATAGATGAATAAGTGATTTCTTGCTAAATATAAAATTATTTTATGTTGTTGTGTGTTATATGACATGTGGGAGGGGGTTTATTGAATGAGTTATGATTGTACAGTGAGGCTGCAATAGTCATGATGTGGGTGTGTATTAGGGATTTAGTGGAATAAGGATTTGGAATTGTCTATTGGGATTTCATATCTCTGTACTGCTTATTGTGTTTTGTGCTATGTGGGTTTCCTAGTTGTTATGGATAGAAAAATATATAATAATCATAAACTATAATTATTACATTATAACAATTTAAATTTAATGTTTGAGGAATGAATAGATGATAGACTATAAGTAAAAATCAGACAACATGTTTAATGGAATGGGAAGAAATTGGGGATCTTTAAAATGGATTAATGATTGTTCGAGACAGAAATATATTTTAGGGATTTCATTTTTCTTGTATAGTGTTATCAAATTATAGGTGGCAGAAAGAAGGGGATGTCTAGAGTAGGTTTTTGTTTTGTTTATAAACCACTAGGTTCAGATTTTGTGCTTTTTCTATATAAAAACGTATACATTGTATATTATTATGATTTATGTATGCACCAAACCCTTATTTAGAACAATGTGAAAACACCCACTTAATCTCGTGGGAGGGTTTCATTCCGAACATCCTATTGGGATGATGGATTCTTGGCCACCCACTCTTCCCTTCTCCCTCTTCCAAGCAATAATGGCCCAGGTGTCTTCAGGGAAGTTGTGATGTGGTGTCTCACATGTCTTCAGGATGAGTTTAGGTGTTCATTACATGTTTTTTTTGGTATTATATATGATGTGTGTCCTAGGTTTTTGTGGGTGCGATGTGATGTGATAAATTCTGAAGTGGTTGACAACAAGAAAATTTGTTTTTCGGGTGTGATGGTGGCTAATCAGTTGGAATATTATTTGGGGTACCATATTATCTATGTTCTTAGTATTATAATATTTTTAAAGAATGTGTTATTTGGTGAGATATCCTTAGGGAGGTTGGGGTTTGGTTATTTTAACTTCTTAGGTGATTTTGGTTCTTCTATTTTTCTCATAGGTACATTATTATTGTCTCTCACATGTTCATAGGAGACTTTTGGTTCACTACTGAGTATACATTCATTATCACCTTATGTATGTAATTTTTTTCATATTTCCCAGAGGATTACATGCGCCATTCTGGGTGATAATATCTTGGACATTATGGTACCTTTTGATTCACTGCTTGGTTTAATTTTGGGTATTTACTCTTGTGGACTTTTTATCTGTATCAGTTTTATTTATTCATGTATTTTGGAAAGTATTAGATTTATTTTGTTTTATGTCATTTTTTTTGTCTACTCAATATATATCCTGATCTTGCTTCCTTACAAAGGATAATTACTCCCTTATTGTGATATTTGTACTCCCTTGGTTCTAGTCGCCATCACGGGGCCTACTAGAGGTGGGACTTAGGTGGTCATTATTCCTCTCCCTTCATTACAATATCATTAGTGTTGGGGAATCATGAAATGGTGTACCTCTACGTAGTCATGTCCTCTTACCTGGGGATCCTTCCCATGTACTTGGCCACATGCCCAAGTCCCACTATACAGAGTCTACTCTATATAGTCAGCATGTATACCCCATAAAAACAAATATATGATATTTTATGGTCCCATAGATCTATATATTGTGTGGATAGTACATGCTATTCCTTGGTGATCAAAATATATGCACTCCAGCACTTGGGATAACGCCAATCCACACTATATACTCTCTAAAAAACATTTTTTCCAACAATTTTTTATTAACCATAACATATACTTAGTATATCAATAATAAATTTCATACATAATAATTAATTATTTTCAAAATATAGTTTATCATCCTTATTTTTCTCTCATTCCAGATATTATTACTTTTACAATAAATGTGATAGGAATCAAAATCCATGATGTTTAATTTAATTTGAGTTAATGTTTTTCCTAAAAATGTTCACAGCAAAAAATAGTCAAACCATAAATCAATTATTATTCATTATAGTTTATAACCATATATATAATTCCACGATCACAAATTGAAAACCTACACCCATTTGACCAATTTCTACAAAAAATTGAATGGTTGTGGCAATGATATCAATAAAACATAATCCATGGAAAAATGGGAATTATAAATAATTGAAATAGTTGGTTAAGTTAAAAGATCATGGATATCAATATTTTATAACATCTCTCGACTATACTATCTAGTTATTATCCCTCATGGTAAAAACATTCAATATCATCCATAATAGGAATGTATGTATGGTTAAAATCAATCTCATTCACCTATAATGGATAAAAGAAAATTTATAATTCCAATTAAGGTTTGATACCTCAACAATAAAAAAAGTGTATGATTGTATCACTAATAAATATTGTGTTGATACTCTCCTCATATCTACCACTCATCAAAACACATCAATGAAAATAAAAATAAAAAATAGTTAAATTTAAATTTCAATATATTCCATTAATACTTTCATAAATTGAAGATATATCAAAATATAAACATTCATTATACATATAATACTACATGATAGTCCATCAAATAATAATGTGTACTCTATAAATATCAATTAATATTATCAATAATTTAATAACTAATTAAATTTATCCAACACCAAATTCATGGTAAATTACAATCACCAATAATGTATATGACTCTCTCTTGGACAACATTTCTCTAATCTGGGGACCAAAGGATGACATTATCCTTCTGGTTTCTAAAATATCAAAAAATATTATCTTGAAAAACACACTCAGTGGATTTTTTGTTTCATCATATAATATATTTTATGAATATCATCTATTTTAGGATCAACGACTTGGAATTATGCTCAACATGTATGACATGTAACATCTTATACAGAAATTCATTCAATTCCAAAAAAATCAAATGATATGCTAGCAAGAATAATGACATATATTATTGGTATAGAAGTTTGTAATGGCCCCCCATACATGGGTAACTGGATGTAGTTAATTTTGGGTAGAACTATGATAATTATATATATTCATTTTCAATGATTATGAAATTGCACTGAAGCTCCACATGATAATATTTAAAATACATAAGTAATTTAAAATCTATAGTTGTACTATAGTAATACTTTTTTCATTAAAATTTGTATTCTTGGGATTTTAAATATAATTTATTTTTATTTTTACCTAATAAATTATTCTTACAAATGAAATTACAATTTTATAAAAATTGAGCATGGTAATTCTAACAATGGTATTATAGGAATAAATAGTATATACTAAGGATCACCGAGAACTCAATTGAGAAATTAATGTTAATGAAAAACTATAGAATTATCTAATAGGGGATTACGAGACTTGAACTGAGTAATCAGTTTCAACTAGGTTTCCAATGCATTATCACCATATGCAGTTTTATAATGTAAATAACTGATGGATTTTCTTTATTTAAATTAGAAATAGTTTTGAAACATTATAAATTAAAACTTTTTTGGCCAAGGGAACTAAGGGATAGTTCATGTCAATTATTTTACCTTTTCTTCTTATATTAGAGTGATCTAGAACTGTGAGTGTTTAATTTTATCTTTCATAGTGGGTCACTAAAGATGAGGTTATTTTATTGACCCTGTTATTTGTATGTTTTCATCACAAATTTTTGATGGATGTATGTATGTAGTACATTTTTTCATTTCAATATGTTTTCAAAAATAAAATTTATTAGAGTTTTTTTTTGTCATATTTTTTTGGGGTTTAACTCTTCATTGAGACTTGGATATGTTTCCATGAATTAATTACTCCTTAAATTCTATTTTTCAATGTGATGTGTGTTATTCCATAATGTTTTAATTATTTTAAGGTACCCAAAATGAATTTCGAAGGGAATTTATTTTTTTGAAAAAATTGTTGGATGATATTATTACTACAGTAGGTATTACACTAATGTAAAATAAATTTTGGGGTCACGAACTGATATATTTTTATGTTATCATTTTGAATGAACGTGTAATAAAATGATCATGGTTATTTTAGAATGTGATAAATGGTGTGTCTCATAGTTGAGGATCATTGTGTTATGATAATGTATTGGAAATGAATAGAATATTTTTAAATAAGGTTCAAAAAAGGTTCAATGATTGTTTTTAAACTATTAAAATTGTAAAACAATGTTTATGGGAATTTAGAATAAAAAAGTCTCGATTTTTTTATATCATGGTGTAAAATGAAAGGGGACTATGATCCCTACTATAAAAATATTTACAATTATATCAGGTATTGATGTAAAATATTAATCACATGATAGATCGCTCTCGATTAGAGATTAGTGTATGACATTACTATATTTTGGTTTTAAGGACTATGTAATGAACTGAAAGATGATTAAGGGTTCAGTATGTATTACACTAATAAAGACCATATAGGTTTGGGAAAATAAAATCATAAAGGGTGACTATAATGAGAATGGATTGAAGAATGAATTTTCTAGAGAATATTTCTTTATAATTAATAAATTATTATTGAAATGAAAAGTTTCTTTAATTGGGAAATGTGAATAGGATGGTTTGATTTTTATAATCGTATCAGATTTCACTAATGATAGCTAATTATATACATGATCTTATAATATGGTAAAATGTAAAATAAATTATGAATTTTTCTATGGATAAATATATATTTAGAAAATGGATTATAATTTCAATTAATCTTATATAAAATGATAATAAATAATCATTGTGATGATTGAGTATCTAGTGAATGATTTACATGATAATCAGATAATCATGTAAAAAAGTGAATAACCCATGGGGATAAGGTAAAATAATATTCCTAGGACCATGTGAATAATCCTCCATTGGTGAGTGAGTAATATATAATCATTTATAAAAATATTATTTAATTTATATTTTTTTAATGATTATAATATACAATGGGTTCTTTGCATTATTTAAGAATTTTGGTCGACTGCATGTCATTGAGGTTATAGTATAATACAGGATGGTTAGTTTTTGTGAAATGGAAATTATTGGGGTTAAACTCTAATGGACAAATTTAGGTTTATTTTTAGTGTAACTAAAGTGGTATAAACAATGCTGATACACATGCAATGGTTGAACTAGGCATTACTATGCATCATAGTGGTATGAGTAGCACCAAAAAACCCAACATAATTAATGCATGTTGAGTGTTATAGTACTATTGGATAAATGATATATAAACTATAGAATATATATTAGTAAATAAATTATATTATTTTCTGGGTTTTGTTATTTATTTTTTAAACATACAACCTACACATGAACCCTAGTGGATATCAAACCATTATCATTTTGATAAAAGTCATGATATGGTCTGGTAATAATAGTTTTTAAGGTTATAATATAATGAAATTTATTTTCTAGTTATGATTATCCGGCATGGAATAATTTATTATTTAGTATTTTTATTAAACAATATATATATATATTGATCTATAGGGACAGTATATAGGTGAAACATATGGGTTAAATGTATGTAGCGATTACACCGCATGTGGAATGGCTAGCCCAGTCTTCGTATGTTGTTATATAGTTGTTTTAATTTACTATATTATCTTATATTAATTAATATCATTTATTTTTTTAAATTTATATGATTATACTGATATTGATTTTAGATGATACAAATTAGGCCCCCCTGCTAGTCATCAATCACTAACATATCATCAGGCACTATTAGGGAGATATAGTGTCCTCAAATTGAGGATATATGTGGGGTGATGTTATTAAATAAAGTCTTATAATTATATATTATATATTTGGAACATGGTCAAAGAGATATAGGATTTTTCAATAGTAGAATGAATGTTGAAGATCATTTTGGCATGTATTTCTATATTGGATTTCCAATATGCAAGGGTAGTGTGAAATTTTATTGTGACATTATTTGATATTATATTGATTCTGATATTATTTCTCTCAATAGGGTAGTAATGTGAGTTCATGAATCATTTTTGGAATATTGGATGATGTGATATATTTATATATATATATATATATATTCTTATATAAGATTATTTTATGTTATTATGGACATGAATGAAAATATAAATTGATAATTTAATTACATAATAAATTTTAAATTTTATTCTATTTTCATACATAACGTATTAGTTTTGTACCAATTATCATTCTTCCTCATGATTATATGATAATTATATGATTAAAAATGTTGTTCTTGTGGACATGGAAATATATTGCATTGTTGCGATGAATAACCCTTGAGAGGTAATATATGATTCCACCATCTTAGTAATGCTAAAGTATATGTTCTAAAGTTAATAAAGGACATTAAATATAACATAATATCAATTATTATTAATTTTTATAAGAATTTAATTGTTTTATAAATGTAAGTTCAACATCGATGCTTTACACATTTTGATAATCATTTTTTCCAGTGACATAATTATTAATGGTCGATATGGGAGATAATAATATATTAATGGGATTTATATGAATGTTTAATATTATATGATAATTGAATAATTAGTCAAAATAGTCACTAGAAGATAGAGATAGTGATTAAATTATTTCGATTTAGAAATCAATCGTGAAAAGCTATTTTTATGTGTAATAAGATAATGAAATGGTTATTTAATTCAATATATAATCATCTACATATATTTTTTAATGATAATATCTTTATTATTCTCCATATCAATATTATTTTCCTGGTAAGGAGGATGAGTTAGAGTGGTCTGATAGGGTTTTTTACAAGAGTAAGTAAAACTAAAAAATTAGAGTTAAAAGACATTTTTTAAGTGTTAAATAATATATGACATTGAAGAAACACTCAAAAACATAATGATGATATATATTTTTAGATTCCAAATACAAATTTTGACATATATATTAAATATAAAAAATCTTCTTAAATATATTTTTTTTTCAAATTTGGATATATTTTTTTCATGGATTGTCATTTCCCTTTTTAAGTGACATTATTCGAGTTTCCCTTGACTTGAAATGTGTAAATTAAAATTTAAATAAATTTTATTTGTTATAAATGTAAATATAGTAAAAAATTGATGTTGTAAATAATCTACTCATGATAAAATCAGGACATCTTATCATCATGCTTTTCATATTTTTCTTAAGAAACTGTCTAGGCCAGTGAGGGTTTTTGATTTAATGTCTAATAATATATGTGGATTCATGTTTATTGCTTTATTATTGGTGTTTATCTTTAAATATATGGTTCATAGGTTTGGTTAATAAGAATTGTGATGATAATTTTTGATTCATAATGTTTAATGTTGAGAATATAAGTATATTTACTACGTGTATCTACTTATTAATACTAGAGATATATCATAATATCTAGTATTATTACAATACTCTTATATGTTTGAGTAGTTATAACTATATAAATGGGTTTTTCTAGGACTGTATTTTTTTATGAGAAAATATATAATTGAAGAATTCATTATTCTTATGAAGAAATGTAATTAGAATGAATAGAATAAATTGTTAGCTAATTGGGCATGTGATCCTATGAATTGTAGTATAATACCCATTATGACTGGATTTGGGTGTTATAAAAGGTTATAATGTGAATTTATTCCTTCCCAATGATTTAAATTTACTGATATAATTGAATAATATAAACCATTATGAGATTATTTCATTATATTTTCTCTTACCAAGGTTTAAGAGAATGGGTATTGTTGTTATGTACAACTTATATGAGATAAAATTTCTAATGAAGGATTTTTAATGCTTTTATGGGTGATAAATTATTAGGTCACATCATATTTGATTATCATGTTGTATTTTCCATTTATAGAGTGGTGTAAAATCGAATAGAGAGAATTATATAGTACTTACAATCTTGTGAATTTGAAGAAGAAATGAGGATGATCCGTATGGATTAATATTTATTAAAAGTGATGTATTTCCTAATATGTAGGTATGTTTGTATAGGGATTAGTTCATTGTTAATTTGAGAATATTATTATTTTTTAGACTCTGGTGGTAATAGTATTATCATAATATAAAAATATTTTTATTAAAAAAATTTAAAATTCGATATCTATATCATTGAGATCAAATGGATCATATATTGGAGAACACACATGTTATCTTATTAGGTGTATAAATTTTCCCATGAAAAGGGGAGAGAAATATATTTTTAAATGATATTTAGCATATGTATTTCAATCTTCTTTTATAGGGGAACATTCCATGCGATATTGAATATTATGAGTACTATGTGAGATATAGTTTATCTCTATTCTATATTTGTGGAAAATAACTTTTTATGCTCAATGGATGAGGTAAGAAATATAATCTAGGATATTTTTTTTAATAACTAGTTTCTTTGTGTAAGATTTATTCTTATGATTTAAATATCATTGGATCACATGTAATCCTTGAATTGAAAAAATACAAGATTACCCCCAGTGATAGATGATAACTTCATGAAGTAAAAGGTTATATTATTTTTGTTTTTCTATGAATTTATTGATGATACGAAGTAATATAGGTGTGAGTGATGATGATATTATAGATCATCGATACATATCCTAGAATCTATTATGGGCCATTGTTATTTTATACTAGTTGTCTCATATGATTGTGAGGTATGCCTTTATTATGAATAAAATCAGTACTGAAATCTCATGACAGCCATAACAAAATATATATATGTTCATGTGATATCTAATATTGAACTATGGTTAATTGATAATTATATTATGTTATCAATTATAATATTGTTTAAAATTCGATAAAATGATTCACTATAGAATTTTATAAACATATTATGTGAATTTACGATGTATGTAATGGTTTTAAAATTATGTATTATATGATGGTGACATGTGTTACTAACTTGAGGTAATCTATTTGATAAATTTGTGTAATGATTATAATTTTCCACAATTATTTCTGAGTGTAAACATATAGAACTATAATGTATTTAAACACTATGTTTAGGCTCATGGGATGGAACTATATAAGTATGATTGTAATGGATTATGAGACAAAATGTTCAACTGTTGATAGTAACTCATAATTTTAATAGTATACTTGTATGATAGATCATACTACGGAGATTACACTATCTATTTCATAGGTTTTAATAGATATTTTAGGTGAATTATAGTTAACATCATGGATGAATTGAATGGAGAACATGGATCATAATGTTTCATGATTTTCACCCTATTAAAATGTTACTAGGAATGATATATCAAGTTGATGAGAGAAACCAAATAAATAATCAATAAATTAATATTTATTGAATTCTATAAGCGGCATAATATATAGGGTTAACATTCAATGAATGATATGTGATTTATCGACATATTGGAGTGTGTTGATACCCTTGTGTACATTATGTTGAAGAAATTATTGATTTATAATGTTATAGTAATAAATAAATATTTTATATGAGAATGTGGATTGGGTATTTTCAAATAAGATATCGGTGAGAACAACTTAATTTTTAGTATCTTTAATTACACACTAGATATATCTCCCATTGTGGGTTGATGTAATGGATTGAATGTTCCTTCAAGAATTTCCTAGATAATAACATCGCAATTTAAAAGGTGAAGATCTAATTTGTTCCACATATTTTATAATTATCCAATATTTTAGGGGGATAGTTTTACGATGCTAAAACTATTTATTTACATGAGATAGGTCCTAATAATTTAAAATAATTTTTTATTGTTTCATTTCAGGAACAATTGGTATGTAATATTGAATTAGAGTGAGATTCTATTCAAGAAAAATTATTGATCCAATTATTAAGATGTTTTAGAATCACCACCATATTAAGGATCACATAATGAAAAATAAATAAATATATCAATTAAATTTTAACTGACACACCCTAAAACATTCCATTTATGATAAGAACTATGGTGGAGGGTTTATAATTATCCTAGATGTTGATGTTTGTTTCTGTATATAATCACAATTTTTCAGTTTTTATGTATATGTTTAACTAATAAATGGTTTACTAAAAGAAAGAACTATTATTTTTATTAATGGATGAAAGATTTGAAGATATTATATACCAAAAGGGGTTATAAGGTAGAGTTTTTCGAATATTTAAAACCCAATAGAGTTTATAGAGGCATGAAAAGACCCAACCTTAGCCATTATGCAACAATTATATTGGTATAGTGTAATCTATATTTGTATAGCGACTTGTGATTAGTTATAGTGTACCCAATACTAATATAATGTATGCTTCTTAAGGGATTATAAAATCATTTTCCTTATAAAAAATTTCTAAACCCTTTCTTTCTTCCATTTTTACAAAAGTGTAACCCCCCCAATTCTACTAGCCTAGAGCCAGTGTCAATTTTATTATATTAGCATATATACAAAGTGTTAGTTCATGAAGTACTGATCAGTTTAGTAGTTTCTGATAACTGTATACATACATGATACACATTTTACATAGTGAAAATAATATGACACATAATAAAGGAAAAATATCAGAATCCTTGAGTCTTTTTCAATGGATTCATCTTCATAATATTGAAAAATTAAAAAATGGTAAACTAAAATTCATTATAATGGATGCATAAAATGGAAGATATAATGGGTAAATAAATAATATTCAAAATTTAAATGTAAATTGTTGAAATAAAATAACATTTAATCACTAACTTGAGCATGAAATAATAAATAATCAATATGTCAAGTCCCTAACTAAACACCCATTCCATTTGATCAATAAAATGAGAATGAAATACATCCAGAGAATAAATCATTATGAAAATATCATGGATAATAATAATAATGTAATTCTCAAAAAAATTCTCAATTATTGAAATTCATGATATTAAGAATCATGATACCTCTACTATTAAGAACATTCAAAACAGTATTTAGATGTAGTGGTAAGAACCTATCTGATTTGACCAACTGATTTGTATCATTAGACCTATAGATGCATCAAGGGGCTACCTATAAATGGTCCCCATCCCAACAACATGTCTAAATCATTCCCCATATATGAAATAAATAGTATAATTATATAATAAATATGTTCTATCATCAAATATCCATACTTAATTAAAAATATTGATTTATTAATATTTCTACAGTTAATCAAATAAATTTTAAATTAAACACCATATGTAAAAATAGTATATATTTTAATTAATAATAATATCCATGATACAAATTATATGTATTTTTAATAAAAAAATATTATCCTACAAAAAATTAGTATAAGAAAATGAGTCTTTCAAGAGAAACATAACTATAATAATGGAAAATGATAATGTACAATAATATTTACCTTTTCCGTATATTTAATATTTTTTACCATCTAATAATAAGCATTAAAAATATTAATAATCATGAATAGATATTTATCCATGTTTAATTCATCTAAGGGGAATCATATACACCCCATAAAATTGATTACGTAAATATTCATATATTTTACTCAATGAAATGGTAATTGAGACAAAATCCCTTACCTAATAGTTTTCATTAGTTAAACATGATTAAAAATCATATATAATGGTTATAATCATGCTTATTATTTTTACCAGAAGAATAATAATATTTTATATATCATAAATAATCCTCTTCTAACATTTTACTACATGTTTGTTAATGATATCTCATTATTTTTATTGTTTCATGTGTTTATTGCCTAGTCTTCAATTGTGTGTTTTTTATGGAATGTTAAGATTATTGTAAATTTTATAAAAATAAATTATATCAAACATTATAAATATTTGTTAAATATAATATTTATTTATATAGTTATTATTAAAACCATTATTAAAGGTTGGTTATTAAAAATGAATCGCATAATTTCATGGAGATGGGAAGTCGTACGTATACACGAGTATCAATATGATTCCACTAATATGTGAAAGGGTAAATTAGTGTATAATAATTTATTTTATCAAACTGAAATCATGTCATATATATCACATATATTCATTAAATATATACACATTAACTTCCATGTAAAGCGTAAGTTAAAAAATAATCACACTGCTTAGTAAGGTGGTTGTCCGACACACACCTGGGTGACATTATTTAATTTTGAATGGAATGGAAAACAAGAAGTTATATTTGATATTATAGATAAAAAACTATAATTATATCATAAATATTATATATATACATAAAAATGATCATTAAATCCATCCATTATAGTTTTTGGTGGAAAATGAGTTACATCGGCCCGCGAGGCAGTAGTCCTCCATATATACGATCAACAATTTTGTTTCCCATTTGATGGAAGAAAATATAGTTATATGTTATTAAATTAGAATAATAAGATCTTCGTGTTTCTAATATTCAAATTCTATTATATTGGAATTATTTAATAATGTTTTACGGTGGTGTGTGTGGAAATAAAATTAAGAATTATTGTTTATGAATGTTACCACTTCATCCAATGACTTCTTTGGGTTTGCAGTAAAAGCCTTCCAACAAGATTCTTATGATGAAACAATTAATATATTATATTATAAGGGTATTAAGGACTTTATTTTGGAATCCATTGGATGAAAAAATGTTTTTGGTTGTCTAAACAGGAGAGTAGAGGGGGTGTCCTTTTAGAAGTGGGGGAGAGGATAAACATAAAATTTGTTAAAAAATCCATTAAACGCACATTTTGATTATTCCAAAATCCTAAAATTTGGGTAATTCCTAATACTTATTTGATATAAAATCACAATATGGATATAAAATTGGTGTTTTAGAAGTTGGTAGGTCATTTTAACTCATATCTTTTTAATTTAAATCCCCCAATAAATTAGTTCTTATCAAAACTGTAGTAATTAATTTTTGCTGGTTTTCCTATTAAAAATGCTCAAAATTTAGGTATAATTATTTTATAATGTAAATTATTTTGTTTTAAATTTTTAATTATTCTATTAAAAATTCAATCCCATGAATCTATTGAATATAATTTAAAATTATACCCATAGAAGCATGGTAAAAGTCGGTTTCTAAGGAAAAACAGTCCATCCTTATAGAAGGTATTACTATCAGAAATAAATTGGAAATTGATTTTACTAACATAAATTAATTCTATTATAAATTAATTTACTTAATTATTCTTTATTTAAATTTAATAATATCATTTTACTTTGTAAATATTTTTTTAAAAGTAGTTATAAATAAAAATAATTTTTTTCAAGATTTATTAGAAAATGAAATTTTCCTAAAAATAAAAAAAATATCCATAAACTAATTTTGGCATGATTTTTTCATTTATTATGTTAATTATATCAAATACATTTTATAATTTCAAAAAAAAATATTTTTCCTAAGAGCTCGTGATGTAATCAAATCGTTTTCATTGAAAAAAAATAGTTTTTCATAAATAATTTATTCTAATTTTAAATAATTGTTATTTTTATTTATAAAGATTTTATAAAAACTGAATCTATCTACATTAAATATTTTCCATAATTTATTTAGTCATATTCTGACTCAATGACTTAACATCTATGGTATAATGGTCAATTTTAAATAATATTTTAATTGAGTATCGTGTTTTTTTTAAACTTGTTTTTTTGTGCATCACAAGCTATCAATGGAATTTAACTTATTTAAAAGGAAATAATTCCTAATGTCTTGTTGTATTAAATTGATCTCTCATATGAAAATTTAATCCTTGAAATTATAATGATATTATCTTCTAAATAGATGATGGTAGTTCTTCTTCATAACATCCTCTAATTTCCATGATGCTTCCTCTATTTTTTGATTTCTATCAAGTACCTTTACCAGTCGATTCACCTGATTATTGAATAATTTTTCTCCTATATCAATAAACTAGATGGTTTCTTCCCAAAAAATAGTTTAGGTTCATATTCTATTTCATTAGAGGTGACCACATGTTTTTTGTATGGAATTCACTTAACAATTATATATGGAATCCATCACGAACTTTTCTGAGACGTGGTTCCATTTACAAATGATATGAAATATGTCTAATCATTTCAAGGATTTTAATGAGATATATGTACCTAGGGAAAATTTTCTCTTTATTTCAATCCCATATGACACCGTTCCCGGGAGATAATCTCATGAAAACATTATCTCCCACATAGAATTCCAAATCCATGATCTAATTATAAACATAACTCTTTTGATTAATTTGAGATTATTTAGTATGAGTCAGAATAATTTTTACCATTATTGTTGTCTATTCAACAAGTTCTCATTCTATAAGTTTCATTTATCAAACTTCTTCACCACAAGTTTGAGTACGACATCTCTTTAATTATAATGCTTCATATGGAACCATTTGAATACTTCAATGGAAGGAATTTTGTAGGAAAACTATAGAAAAGGTAAATAATTATAAAACACACATTGATTGTATGGTGAAAATGAATTAAATATTTCTTCTATTATTTGAAAAATCTTTATGAACTGTACATCTATGTGAGGATAGTAGGCAATGCTCAAATGAATACCAACATCCAGATCCTTATAAAAAATATTCCATGATTTCAACGTAAAATGGGTGTCATAATCAGATATGATTAAATGATATGTTAGATGAAGACTTAAAAATTCATTTATATATATCCTTCTAAGATTCCCAATTGGTAAATGTTATATTAAGGATAGGAAATGTGTATATTTGGTTAGGTGATCAATAATAACCCATATTTCATCATTCATTCCAAGACTCTTCGGTATCCCTATGAAAATGTCCATAATAATGTTATCCCATTATCAAATTGGAATAAGAATTTGTTTCATGAAACCTCAATGATTTCTTATCTCCAAAATTACTTGTTAAAAAACCAACAATCTTGATACATATACCAAATATTCCAACATTATGTAATCCCAAAAAAATATTTCACTCATATCCTTATACATGATGTTGTTACCAGGATGTATAGAGAAATTCAAGCTATGGGAATCATCCATAAATTCTCCTTTTAGCTTAGGTGTTGATTAAACACATAATATATTTAAGTATTTTGGTACACCAACTTCACAAATAAACTCTCCTAATTTACCTTTATCCATATCATTAATTTTATTCTAAAACTTCACATCATCATATTAATAAATTTTTTTCATTAAACAAATGTGGTTTCACAAACATGTGAAAAATGAGTAATGTATATCCTTCCATAATATTTCTCATTTAAATATTCACTAGATACATGATCATAGGATCCAATAAATCCTCATTTGGGTCATAAATCCATTATACTTCCTACTTAATAAATCAGCTGTTATATTTTATTCTTAAGGGGTATTAGTGTTTCATAAAATCATAATCCTTGAGTAGCTCAATCCATCACCATAGTCCTATATGGAGCTCTTTGTGTTAAATTTTTTATTTTTTTCTTTTATAAATCACATAAATATCACATAAATAACCATAGAGATGATGTCTATCTATCTTCAATGAAGAGATTAAATATTCTAACTAAAGATCAGATATTAGATAGTATTATTCATTAGTATTCAATTTACAAAATGGATATTTATTAACATTATAATTTTTTAGAAAGACACAACCAAATTCCTTCTTCGATGAATTACTATATATCACAAACCCATCATTTCCATATGGAAGAACCAAAATTATAACATTGATGAATATATTGTTCAATTCATCAATTCATTATTCATATTACTTTTTACTATGAAAATTAAGCCCTTTACTTGTATTCTCAGTTAATGGCATATCCAATCATGAAAAAATTAAAACAAATCACTTCTAGTAACATTCAAATCCAATGAAACTACATACCTCAATTATGTTCCATGTTTTAATCCATTGTCTAGCTTCCTTTTCGTCATAGTATGAAAAAATACTCTATCCATGGAGACAATATGGATATGATAATATACTTCTTGAATACAAAAATCACACATACAAAAATTTCCCATATGAACAATTCCTTCTAATAGTCTTTTGAATTATCAAAAACTGATTATCATAGTCCTAATATGTTTTAGAATATACTAAGATATCATCAAGGATTCTATAAGAAAATAATCACGGTATTAATTGAATACTCTGTTCATTATATCCATAAAAAATGTTCATTAGTTAATCCAAATGGAATTACTATGTAAACTTGTAATGTACATTCCTCATTTGAAAATGTCCCTTCAGAATGTCTTCCTTCATTTCTGAAAATTGATGATACATAGAATGTAGGTCAATCATTGAAAATTATTGGTCATTATGAAGTTAATCTAATAATTCATCAATGAAAGGCAGACAATACTTAATATTTATCTTAATATCATTGATTTCCCATTGACAAAATGCATAGCCTCATGCATCTATATTTGTTCTTAATGATCATAAAAGGGGATCCCTATATTGAAATGTTGGCTAAATAAATCCTCTATCACAAAAATTCTCTTGTTATTTATTTACATACACCAATTCAATAATGTTCATCCTCTATGGAGTCATTGATATTGGTCTTTCATCAGGTATTAAATCATGGAAATTCATATCTTCATGCACAGGGGGAATTCAATGTAATTCATTGGGAAATACCTCAATGTATTCTTATAAAATAGGTACATAATTAAATTTATGACTATATCCTCCTCCCATGATTTTGTATAATATTATTCCCCCTAAATATCATTCTATAGACTTACTAGGGGTGGTTTTAAGCATGCCTCAAATGATGTTATATCTACTCTAATGATAATGAATTCTAAAACATTATCATGATTCAATGATTACTTATTATTATAGTAAATATTTGAAACATTTTTTGAAAGACGATGAATACAAAGGATTGTATCTAAGTCACCCATAAGTATGATAACAATTACAATGAATAAATCTTTTTTATACTTTGTAATGGGTACTTCGTCACACATACCAGTTGAACTGAGACTTCCTCTATGAGTATTTACTTACAACACCATTATTAATGTTCTACTAAAATATAAAATGTCAAATAAAATTGGGTGATATCAAATAGTATAAATAAATAGTATTAAATTAAAAATTATATATATTTGAATTTATGAATAAATTAACTACCACCACACAATTTGGTACTGCCACCATATTTGTAGTACTCACATCATTGTGGGCTTCTCCCATTGGCCTCTTCTATGGTAGAGTCTATTTATTCTTGGATAATTAGTTTTATTTGTTTTCCATCACCCTATAATTGAGACACTAAATGATAGAAATTTAATTCTTTAATTTTCATTTTCATCTTGATGAACCTTATCTACACAATTATAATATAATCATAAGAGCTTAAAAAATTTCCCAGTATGACTCTTTCCGCAATTCTCACAATATGGATGTTTCTTCATTCTTATCTTCTTTGATGTCTTCCATTTTTCATCATTTCTCATTCAAACACTTATTTACTTAGTTTACATTGATCATGTGGAATCTATAGAATTACTTCTCTATTTTGATCGAACATAAATCTATTTCATTATTTGGAAAAAATTGGGAGATAAGAACCCTTCAGATACATGTCTTACAACCTTCAATGAAATAGTTATTCATTCGGTACATGATTCATATATAATCCATAGAATACCAAGACAACCTTGTAATGGCATCCTCATAAATATCACTAATTTGTTATTCCTATATCTTTAATCTAAGGAATTTCTCTTCATTTTAGTTGGTTTCCCATAAGGTAAGTATTTATTAAAGAATATATAATTAAATTATTTCCATTACATGAGTTCTATTTCATCGTCTTCTATAGTTTTCTTGGTCAATGACCATCATTGATCAAACATCTACTAAGGAACTAGAACCCCCTGGAAGAGAATCATTTGTCATCTACCTGAAGAATGCTATGAATGAACATTCAAAATCTGGTATCCTTCAGAGCAAGAAGGAATTGATGGAATGTGATGAGTGGGAAGTCATTATTGATAGTAACTAGGAATTAATGGACAAGGTTCTAGAGGTCATCACTACACAAGAGGAGTTTGATAGACTGAATGGGAGGCTCATAAGGGGAAATTACTCTAAGGAGCAGTGTGACTGGACTCAAAAACAACTTGGAAAACTGGCACATGGTTTCAACAGGCAAAAGAACAATGTAGAAGAGCTCATCCAAACCTGGGACAAGATGGTCTATAATTTTGAAAACCTACTAAAAGATTATCTGAATGCTCATGTTACCATCAATTAATGGAGTTTCCTTGGAGGTATGGTCTCTAAAAAGATAAAACTGTAAATCATATATTCATCTATGACGTATTATGTTTCTTGACTATCTTTGAATACTTGACTGGTTTCCCACTTTTCCTTAAAAGTGTTATCTTAATAAAAATAAATATTTTGTGGCCAAAAAATCAATCATCTCAATTGATATAATACATTTCGAGTGTAACCATTTCCTTTTAATCACATCACTTTGATATAAATATCAATGGATGAGACTTAATCCATTACATATCTACCATTTGATTAGCAGTCCCACAAAATTATAGGGGATTCTATCCATGAACTGACCCAACATTGGAGAATCACACTTTGGAACAGTTTTCCTTATCTATATGGTTTTATGCATACCCTAATTATGCATCCCTAATATGTCAATGATCTACTTAGTTTTAATATTATCAATATTGTCTTGCTCGGTTGTGAAGTCTCTCTATTTTTTTTAATATTGATAAACTTGTTCATTCCTTGTGAAATTGATAAAAAAAATGCAACATAGTGGATTAGCTCAAAAAATTATGATTTTTTAATCATAGTGTATAATTTTGAATATTGTGAAACACAAATTATGAATTAAAAAATGTATCAATTCCTAATATAATAATAATCTTCATTTTTCTTTGTAGATATTTTTATTTTTAAATATTTTATAATGGTTTTTAAATAAATTGTGGATTGTCCCAAGAATATCCACATAAAGTGTAAAACTATTTTCATAGTAATACCCATTAATTTTTACAAGGTGATGATCAAGTAAATTCCAATGCACCCTTTTTAGAGTTATTACCCCTATGTACTTCTCTTCCATAACAACATCCACATGTAGTATCTATATAGAAATGTATTTCTTGAAAAATATGCAAAACATCATCCTTAAAAAACTAGGATATTATAATATACTTTCCTCATAGTATATTATTGGGTTATGTTTCATAATATATTTTTTTCATAATCTATATTCCATGAGTTTTGTTAAAATTTCTCTGATACCACCTATAATGAACCCAACTCCAGTATCCCAAAGACAGAGAATATTTTATTACATTAGCATTAATACATAGGCCCATATGAATATTGATTTACTAGTTCAGATATTTTAAACAAACAAATATATACATGATAACCATTTCAAATGAGGACAATAAATTAAAACATAACAAAATCAAAATCAATGTATCGTTGAAACGCATTCAAATGATTCATCTTCCTAACTTAGGGAAGGGAATAAATACAAGGGTGGTATTAAATGCTTGGTAAGTGATACATATAGTGGAGGACAACATGAGTGAATAATTAATATTAAATAAATAATGTAAAATAAAAAAATTCCATTTATACTATGACATATGCATGAAATAAAGAATATACAATATATAATGGTAACTAATTGAACACACATGTCATTTAATCAATAAAATATGAATAAAATGAATCTAGAGATAACATCACTATGATTTTATTTTAGATAATAATAATAACTATATTATAGAGGATTTAAATGATTAATTATTTATTTCATTATCTTAGTCGTCATGATACCTCATCTGTCAATACCTTTCACAAGACAGGTTAAAACTGTGTGTAAAAATCCATCTAATATATCCAACAGAATTTTTTCATGAGAAATATCAATGGTTAAAAGGGATATCTATAACTTTTTCCCACTCATAAATTTATGCTGAAATCATTCTTCAAATATAAAATGATTAATTTAAACCATGAATCAATATTACTTATAATAAAATATCTGTATTAGGTAAACAATAAAAATTTATCCATATTTTCCAACATTACCAGATATATATATATATAAGTAAATAATATATGTAAAAATGGTATACATATTAATAAATAATTCTATAAATGATAAAATTAATATTGATATTTATGAGAAATTTAATTTGAAATGAAAAATGATCATATTAAAGTGATTGTTTCAAGATAATGTTAATGATCAAAATATTATGTGAGAATATATAATAATGCTTACCTCATTAGTAAATTTTGTATTTTAACCCCTATATAAATTAAATATAAAATAAATATTAAAAATAAAGAAAAATAGCTATTCAAATTAAATTCATCAACGGTCCAATATATACACCACATAAATTTGAATTGGTACATATTAATAAATATGTCCCAATGAAATTGAAATTGAGATGATATTCCTGAACACATGATTTACATTAGTTGAATGTAATTTAACTACTTCTATAATGGTTTACAGAATGTTATTTATTTATACCATAACTATAATCAAATTTATTATATCATATATGATCCTTTTATAACATTTTACCACAATTTTGTTAATAATATTTCATTATTTTCATTGTTTCGGTGGATAATTTCGTTGATTTCTGAAGCATGCTTTGTCCTAATAGTTCTGATTCATGTATAGAGGATAAAAATAAATCCTATCAAGAATTATAATAATTTTATAAAAATTATATTTACATAGTATATACATTACCATAACCATTTTTAAAAATATTTCCTGGATAATTATTTACATCCCTTTGTGGAGACGGTAGTTTGTGCTTACACTTGAGCGACGATATCATTCCCTTAATTGGTGAAAGGGCATGTAAGTGAAAGATATATCAATTTTTAAAATTCATATCATGTTATATATTTCATTTATATTATCTAAATTTATCCTTATTACCTTATTTGTAAATAGTAAGTGAAAATAAAACACATCGCTTCATGAGGAGGTAGTTTGTTGTACACACAGGAAATGTTATCGTATTTTAGACTGAATGGAAAGAAATAACTAATATTCCATATTATAATTCTAAAATTATAATTATATATTCAAATATATATATATATATTAAATCCATCATTATATCTAACCTTGGTTGGTGTAGATGGAAAACGATTTATATCATTTCATAATATGGTAGTCTGTAGTACACATGATAAATGATTATATTTCTCATTTAATGGAAGTGTATATGGATATAGTTTATTATATTAACATAATAACATCTCATTAGATGATATATAATAATTTTTTATATTGTCATTACTGAATACAATTTAATGTAGGTTGAATAAGTATTAAAATATTAATGATCACTTAATAACATTACATCTTCTTTGGATGTCCTCTAATGATTTTAACCAAAATAATTCATAAGAATTATTTAGGAACAAAGATGTGATCTAGGATGTTGGTAGGGGATTATGGAAGTTATTTGGTCTTATATTTACAGAACTAAATTACACTGGAAGTGTAAAGTGTAGAGAGGAAGGGTGGACTTTTATATGTGGGGGAGAGGACACACATGAAAGTTTCCAGAATAATCAATCACACCTAAATTTTTATCATACCAAAATAATCCAAATTGATTCATTATCTATAGTTATAGGTTATAAGATAGAAATATTTCCATATAATTGTTTTGGAGAATCTTTTAAGTCATTTTGATCCATTTATTTTTAGTTTATCCACAGGTAAATCAGTTTTACCTTAACCCTGGAGAATAATTTATATTTATTTCACTATTCATTATCATAATAAATTATTTTCATAATATTATATAATATAGATTATTTGTATTCTAAAATTCTAATATAGTATTAAAAATTCAATTCACCCAAGTGAAAAAATCAAATGTAAAATAATACCCATAGACACGATGAAAAACCGGTCTTCCGATGTGAAAATTCTCATAAGTATAAGAGGTTTTTATATAATTTTTTTATTATATTGATTAAAATAAAAAAATTGTAAATACAATAATTTATTTAAAATAATTATAATTTAAATCAATTTTAGATTATAATTTAAATCTGTAAATCATTGAAATGAAATGGAAGTTATCATTAAAAATCATTATTTTTCAATATTCATCAAATATTGAATACTTTCCAAAGAATCCCCTTATGATAATTTTTATATTATAATTTAAAAATGAAGATATTTTTTTCAAATTAATTCTTAAAAACTATAAAAAATATTAATTTTATCATAAGTGCACAAAAATAAATAAACTTGTTATCTTTGAAAAAAATCCATTTTAAATATCAAATTTATTTTACATTAAAATTAATGTAATTTTTATTTCAAATAAATATATAACTGATTAATTTTTTAAAATATATATTTTCCAAATTTAGTTAGTCTTGTAAATACCCATAAATGTAAAATCTAGGTCCTAGTGTTCATGTTTAGATAATATTTTAATAGAATATCCAGTTTCATTTTGTCACAGTGTTTCATGCATCGCATGATATCAATGGGATTGAATTTATTTAAAAGGGAAAAAATCATAAATTATTTTGGTGTTACACAAAGGGAATAGGGGATTGTTCTTTGGCCTACTTCCTAACTTTTATCATACATCATAATGAGCCGTTCTTCTTAATTGATGTGTGATTTTTTATGTATACTAAATTTGATTCTTGATAAGTGAATTGAAAATTTCTATAAACTTTTTATCATATTTATTAATTTAATACCACAATATATCAACATAAAAAAATTACGCTATTTTATCATTTTTTGGTATCATCTAATCCGAGTGTATTTTTTCATATTCATCAATGGGGTTTCCCTATTTTGGATTTATTTTTGTGTTCCTAGAATTATTATGTTATGTATTGTGTGTTATAAATATTAATATAGTATAACAATATTAATAGATAGTGAAAGGAGACCAAAATTGTGATTGAGGTGTTTCGGTATTGATGTAAATAATGAGAAGAAACTATTATGAAAAGAATATAAATTTCATATGTGATATATAGATTTTTGGGTTACCTAATATCCTTTTTATTTATTATATAGAGGAAAAGAAGATGATATAAGCCCCAATTTGGATTTTATTTAATAGATATATAACAAGAAACATAGGTGTGACACATATAACTCATTAATAATATCTTATATGAGTGAATTATATGAGTTTTGATTTAGTTAGTAGTCTACACAATGCATTAATATTTGTTACAAAGGGATGAAATTGTATAAGGACATGAATAAAACCCTTAAAATTTATTTATAAAAATGGAATAAATTTATTCAAGAGGGTCTATGTAAAGAATATTTTCTCTTTTTCTAGAATTAATTTTTATCATCATCCCATTTAGGTTGACATTTTTGAGTAAGGATCTCAAACTTCATTTTCCTTTTAGATTTAATATATATTGTGTTAATAATCATGAGTGTAGAACAATTGTAGAACAAACATGGACTTCATTTAATAGTAGTGATAATAATTTAGCTTTTGTATTCAATATCAAACTCTATAAAAGAGCTTTGAAATTATGGAGTAAATTACATTTCTGTTCCATTGAATCTGAAATTTCCTCTCTTGAGGAATCTCTTCCACACATGTAGGAGTATAGTTCTTCAAATTAATTCTCTAATCATGTTTTGTGTGAGACTCATCTTGATTTCATGTTTAATAACATATTGAATCTCAAAGATGCTTTGTAGAGATATAATTTTAAGGAAAATTGTTTGAGAGATGATGACAGAAACTCTTAATTTTTCAACTCCTTACAAAGAATTTAGAAGGTCTCGAGGCCTTTTTCTTTGGTCAGAAATGGGAAAAGTGTCTTTTCCAATATAAATGATCATTTTGAGAATTTTTTTACTTATTTTAAGGATCTCTTCAATGGTCATGTCCCTCATTCTCATCCAGTGGAGAGTATTATTCCTAGTCTTGTAAATCAAGAGGATAATTCCAACCTTTCAACTATCACGTTAAACTTTTAAATCGGTCTAAATTATAATAGATCCTCTAGTCCATATTGTTTTGAAATTTTTTTCTTTCAAACATACTATGATTTCATTCATGTTTATGTTTGCATGTTGGTTACTCATTTTTTTAAAAGAGGCTCTCTTACTCAGGTTCTGAATGCAATGTTCCTTGCCCTCCTTCTAAAGATGGAGAATGCCAATGAGTTTTATTTGTTCAGTCCATTTTCTGTGGTCAATACAATTTTTAAAATCATTTGAAAAATCTTTTCAATGATGTTGTCCTCTATTGCTACTAGTATTTTTTCCCCTAATCAATATGGATTTATTAAGGGTAGGCCTATTCAAGATTTCCTCATTACTGCCTAAAAATGTGTTAACCTTCTTATGAAATCCACTAGGGATGGAAATATTTCTCTCAAATTGGATGTCAAGAAATATTTCGATACAATAAATTGGAATTTCATTAAATTGTTTCTGTATTTTTTTTGGTTTTGATTATTTTTTCATTAATTGGGTTAAAATAATTTATGAGTCAACTCGTATCTCTGTTAATGTTAATGGATGCCTTGATGACTATTATTCTTGTTCTAGAGGTGTCAAACAATGTGACCCTCTCTCAGCCATCATTTTCTCAATTTTAGAGGATTATCTTAGTAGATTACTTTCTGTTATGGATGATAATGGGAAACTGAAGTATATTCGTGCTGGTAGAGGAATTGATGGTCCCACTCACTTATTTTACACTAATGAAACTATTCTATTCACTAAAGCGGATAAGATAAATATTAAAATTATTTTACGGGCTCCTTTTCATTGTGGAAAAGTTTCTGGGCATGAGATTAGTTGGAGTAAGTCCTTTGTTTCAATTGAAATGAATTTTCCTATTTCCAGAAAGACGGGAATAATTATGGATTTTGGAATTCATGAAGGAGTTCTTCCCTTTACATATTTGGTTATTCCTATATTTTGGGGGAGGCCTAAATTGTTACATTTCTGGTATTCTTAGTAAGATCAAAAGGCATCTTTCTACTTGGAAGTGAAATTATCTCTCTCTGGTAGTTCGTGTAAGTTTGGTTAAGGGTGTGATTATTTCTATGTTTGTTTATTCATTCATGGTTTAAAAGAGGTCGGTCTCTCTCATCAAGAGCATTATGGTTTCTATTAAAAATTTGATTTGGAGTGGTAACATTTAGGAGATGAAATTAGACACGGTCTCATGGAATAATTGTTGTAAACCCTATGATGCAGGGGGTCTTAGTATTAAAAAACATGATATGATTAATTATTCTTTACAAGATTCATTCATATGGATTCATGTCAATAACAATTCTGAATTTTCTGACTTTCTCCAAAATAAATTCTGGGATAGGCTCGAGAATGGGGATTTTAGTCATTCAGATTGATCTGTTTGGCCTGCTTTTAAATAAATTTTTTCTTCTATTCACTCACATGCCAAATGGCTTATTTAAAATAATTCATATTTATCCATTTAGAAGGCCAACTGGACTGTTTTTACCATTGTTTATACCTTGATGAATGATGATTTGAATGCTGATACGGATGCCACGATTAATTATCTGCTTGATATTATGGGTGGTCTCCCAAATAATATTGTTAATATTGTCAACAGTTACTGCTTCTCTAATGGAGAGTTTTTTTGGGCATGCGGACCTTCTATCAATTGATTTATATCCTCTAAAGAAATTATAGTAATTATTTATCTTACAATATAGGTTATAAGTGGATTGGGGATTTTCATATGAAATTTTTTAAGCCTTCTCGGATAGCATTTTCCAAGAGACTTGATCATAGGAAGCTTCCTATTGATTGTTTCCTTAACAAATGTGGTATTTCTCTCTGTTCTTCATGTGTTCTTTGTAATCAATATAGGGAATACATTGACCATTTTTTTCTTAGTTGTGTTACTGCCTCTTCCATTTGGATGGATTTTTATGATATATCTGTAATCCCTATTCCTTGTTTATCTTCTATCCAAGAATTCCTCCAAGGTTGGAATTCAAATTTTCTTTCTCCATAATTGATGGAACTTTTTATGGTCATTTCTACTAAACTTATTTATTTTATTTGGTTTTCTAGGAATAAGGCGATTCATGACAGATTTTCCTTCTCAGTTAGTGGGGTTTTATTAGATATTCTTGTTGTTGTGTGTAATGGAGAAATACCAAAGAAGTATTGTTTTCCTTCAACTCGGTTCCTGATTTGTCTGTACCGAACTGGATAGGTGTTATGGGAAACTTTAGGCCTCCTCATTGAATATTTGATGTTTTCTAGAAGGAAACTCTTTATGGATGGTTAAAAGTAAATTCTAATGGAGCTTCTATATGTATTTTATGGCTATCTTGTTATGGTGTTGTTTTTTGAAATCATAAAGGGGATGTCCTTGGATGTTTTCATGGTTCTTATGGCCTTGAATCTTCACTTGAGGCTGAAATGCATGGCATTACCATTTCAATGGAACACGCTATGAATTGTGGATGGGATAATTTACGGATTGAGAGTAATTCTATTTTTGTAATATATTCCATTAGGATGGTTCTTTCTAACTTGTCTTGGAGGCTAACTAATCATTGCATTAAATGTTTAGATACTCTATTTTCCTTAAATCATATTATCACTCGCAATTAAAGGGAAGCCAATTTTTTTTGCTGATGGTCATGAAAATAAAGGTTTAAATGGAGTTTATTTTATTGGAATGATAAATTTTCTAATGATCTTCTTCATTTTCATAAAATAGATTGTGATAAGTCTCCCATTTTTAGACTTCGGTAAGATGTCTGTTATTTTTAATATTAATTTAGTATTAAAATTTAATTTGTGGGATCTTAATTCCATTTTATTAATTATTCTTTTTTCTTAAAATCTTTGGTTGATGTTTTAATGTATTATTTTTTACATTTTTGAGTTTTTTATTAAATCCTTGGGCCTGATTGGTTTGATTCATTATTTAAGATTCCTTGGAGTGGTCTGTTTCAATGTTATTTCCACAAGAATGAAGTGTCCTGTTTACCGATCCTTGTTAATTTATATACTGGTTTTCAAGGAGTATATAATGGAATGAATGGATCGTTTTGTGTCTTATAAGGGGCCTCTTATGGTGATAATTTTTATTGTCACATGTTCCCTATTTTTTACAGGGATTAAAAATTTCTGATATTTTTTCTTATACCTTTAATTATTTTCATTTTTCATTTCTCTTCATCTCTGGTTGATGTTTTCAAGAATGGAGTAGCCTGTTTTTGGATCATCATTTAAAATTTCGGCAACTGTAATTCAAGAAGTTTCTTCTTCGATGTTTCATTTTATCTCATGGAATCTCCATGAATTCTTAAAGTTGGAAGATATCACATGGGCTGCTTATCTATGACAACAGTAGTTGCATATCGCTTGCTACTTCTTTTGAACTTGGAGTGGAATGTTTCCTGCTTCCTTGTTGCATATGGAGTGGCATGCCTCATTGATGTTTATGGAATGAATGGAGTTCTTGGTACGGTCTTCTGATTTTGAATGCAAGGAAGATCCTAATATTGTCATCCAGAGCTCACTTCACCCTCATTGGCTAGTTTTAGTTCTTTTCTTTTGATTTCATTGATTTTTATCTCCAACACCATAAATCATTCATTATAGTGGGGGGGTGTTCCATGATTGTATTTTTTTCCTGTAATGTTATCTTTTTTCCTTTTATAAACTTTTATTCTCTATTATAGTGTAACATAAGATCATAACAATATTAGTAAGAAGTAATAAAATTTATTACATGGAAAAGAATACATATAAGTAATCATAATACATGTTATCATGAAATAAAAGTGTGGAATAAATTAAAAATAATATATATTCTCAAAAAAATAGAATATCATAAAAATTATAAGAAATTAGAAATGTGTAATAACATGATAAAAACATAAAAATGTTGCATAACTATAATCTTACGAAATCCATTGTGTGAAAACCCATTATTCCCACAACTATGTAAACAAACTCATTATATTCATGTCTGATTATGGGAGAAACCCCATTATATATCAGTCTACCTAAGAAAACACATTATGTTCATACATTAATATACCATTTTATATAAAAATAAACTAATGCATTGGATAGTTATATAGGTCCCCACTCATCATTATTATTACATATGTGTGGTGCATAAAATTAATTAAAATCATACCTTAAATAATCCAAGAAAAAAATGGGGTTTTAAAAACTCTTCAAAAACATAACATATAATGAACTTATTAAACCATATGATATAAAAAATATGACCATCCAATGGGAATAATATAATAACAAAATATAGAGGATTATCGAAACACTACATTATGTGAGACACCCTTGAGAAAAAATAGATGTGAAAATGAATAATTGTTTAACCAAAATTTAAATAGTATTATAAAAGATAAATAAAAAATTACATTCAGAAATATTTTAAGAAGAAAAAGAGTATAATTTAAAGAAACATTTTATAAATGGTTATAAATAAATTATAATGACTAGAATATTTATTATAAGATGAATAAAAGAACAGTTTTTATAATTTATATTTTATTATATTTCATAATGGATGTATAAAGAAACAATATTATAAACAAAATATGACATGTCAAGTAATATTACCGATTACTACATATAAGTCTAGTACATGGATATAAAAACCAAAAAATGTGACCACACAATGGTGTACTCTATGGGATTGAACTCTTCTAGGAAAATTATACCTTCCATAATGTCTATTGAAATAAAAATCAACATTATAAAAATTATAGATATTATGAACATAATTGTAAACTCCTTTACGAATGAATTTATAAATTTTGATTCTTGGGGATAAATATATAGAATGTAATTGTAAATTTGACAATTAGGATAAAACCATTACATTATTATTTCATGTCCAATACTTAAAATGACTATTGGTCAATATAATTGTTGGGAAATATGATTTTTGGTAATTGGTATAATATTATAATTTTTTTTATAAAGGTTAATGACAAAAGATAATTATTGTAGAAGGGAGAAATGATGGCCACAACCAGCAAGATCGCGCCTTTAAGACCATTTTTCTAATCATGGGATAGAGGAAATGTTTCTTTGTTTCTCCCTTGACTAATCCCGTGGAGAGCTTCAACATGAGACACATGAAAAAAAAAATAACAATTGGAGAAGATCATGTTTATTGAGATCAGAACTACATTAAGGTTATTTGATCCACCCAATGAAACTACCACCATTACAAAAATTACCCTTAGTGTACATATTAGTGTAATAATATGACAACCCATCCGTGATGTACATAGAAATTAAATTAGTTTTATAGAATACTTAATACATGATAGAAATTGATTCCCAAAGATCGTATAAGTTTATTTCCTTTGGAAACTATAAAACAAAGACAAATGGAACATAAAACATCTACATTGTCTCCTTATTTATCCTTCATAACTAGAACCCATTTTTGACACATCTTACTTAATACCCTTCTTCAAATCATGAGGGAAAAGAAACTTGAAGATGGATGAGATAAAATGATTATTAAGGGTAATCCAGGAAAATATCTTATAAACATAAAAATTTCAATGTTATGACATGAACATTACATTTGAAAAAAAACAAACAACATTTAATAGATACCAAAATCTTAAGTAAGGAAATAAATCTAGGTAGTTCATAAGGAATAAATCATAACAGAATCATGAACTATTAGAAAATATCATAGTCATTAAACATGGTATTATGGAAAAAAATAAGTATATAATATTATTTCTATAGTAGCCAAGGCATTGTTTCAAATACCATCATAGTGGATAAAGTCCATTATTGAACTGGGATCACCAGTCATTCCAACCCTGTATTACTGAATCAGATTTAATTCATATTCCATCCATGTTTATCTCACGATATATAAATCATTACCTATTTCATTGGTGGATTATATAATACCCATCCATCTCATAATGAAATCATTTTTACATGTGCTACAAAAACATAAACCACTCATGATAGCATAACCCAATAAATATAATGGGTTACTTAAACATCATTTCATCTTAAAATAATCCACATAAAATAAATGGATTTTATAAAAATAATTCCATCATTAAACCAATAAAAAAATCTAATAATAGGGATATAAGCATAACCTTATATCATTAGAGTTGGAAAGTAATTTTAATAAAACAATTGAGCTTCATTCTTGTGAAAAATATCCTTTCATCTTCAAAAAAAACTTTTTATTCTCAAAATAAAATTAAATTTTAAAAGAAAGAAATATAGCTAAAAATAAACATGAAATCATGTACATGATTCTTCATGGAAATAAGGAATTATGAATTCTTAAAAAATCCATTCATGCCGTATAAGTTAAAAAAAATCCTCTCATTCTCTTTCTATAAAAGTCAAAAAGTATTTCATATCAGAAAACACCAAAATATTCCTTTCATACCATTTAATAAAAATTTACCAATTCGTAAAATTGATTTCAAACAACCATATAGGAATAATTTTAAATATTTATAAAAACTTTATATGGAGAATAAATTTACCACATTAAATACTTACATATAAATAACATCATAAAATAGTGAGATTATGAAATTATCCCTTACCTTCAGTCAAATATCTTCTATATGTGTCCAAAACTCCTATATAATGGGTTTAAATATATTATTAACTTGTAATAGAACCATAATAACAATTATGATTTCTTATATGATATACTTGTGACTCTATATTACCCGTTTATTTATCACTTCTATATTAGTGCAACATTTTTGTTAATAATTGTTTTATTAATTGTACGTGTTTTGACATGTTATTCTTGATCTTATTACTTAGATTGTGATTTAAAAAATTCAAAAATGTAAAACATGATTTATATATCATAAATATTTAGTATATAAATATATATAATAGATATATAAATGAAATGGAACACACCTTTCATGGAGATGGTATGCCACACATAGGCATGAACGATGTTTCTATTTCAATATTGAATTGAATGGAGAAAATTAAATGATATATATATATATATATTCTAGAATTATTATGTCATATATTTAATTATTATTTACTATATATATATATATATATATTATTATCATTCTTGAATGGTTAACTTGGAGAATGAATCTCATCGCGCAGTGGATATTGTAGGTTGTACATGCGCACGAGGGGTAATATCTTTCCCTTTAATGGTTTAAATTGTATGGTATATTACTTATACATATATTAATTATTTACATCAATTATACCCATTATTATACCCATCTAATAAAATTATTTTTGAATAACTGATTACACCACGACGTGGAGATGGTATATCGTATGTACGCATGCACGGTGATATTGTTATTTGTAGGATGGATAAAAAGGAGGTATAAGGATATCCCATAACTCTAATAACATCTAAAAGTGTATAAGATACTTGATATATTTATTTAGTGTGGAATAAACATATTAATAATAATTAGAGGAAGAAAATTAATTTGAAAGTGGCCATAAAACAATTACCTTTTTTCGAGTATCACCTTTTGATTTTCACAAAATGCCTCCATAACATGGCTTTCTGCCCAAAGTGTCGCCTTTATAGTGAATTGAGGAAAGTTAGGAGACTAAATATTCATGGTATTTCTGATAAAAGGGCTTAAGAGGTGTGATTAAAATAGAAGGATAACTTCCCTTTTTAAGAGAGGGTAGGGGCACCTTTGGAAATACCAAAACTATTAAATTAATATAAATTAATTTTTAAATTTAAATGCCTAAAAAGTGGGTTACATAGAATATTATATGATTATGGGTAGAAATAACCTCAACCAATAAAATTTAGACTGATTTTGATTTTATTTTAATCCTTATCCTTTTGATTTATCTTTATTTAGTCGCTTTAATTTTTATGGTGGTAATAATAGTCTAACTAATAAATGGTTATAAATATTTACTTATGTGATGTAAACTCTCCATAATTGTATATTTTATGACAATGTAGACCTCATAATTGTTAGATAGTAATTTTTTAATACTTTTGTGATTTAAAATAATTTATTAATACGATATTTCATTAAATTAAAAATAGAGTTAATTTTGAACCTATTCATTTATTTGACCATACATAAAATACAAATGGAGGATAAATTCAAAAAAAAATATTTAATACACTCCTAACATGTCATAGTAACCTATTAAACTCTTTGATAACATTAATTAGTTCATATTATATTTCATTTAATACTATTAGAACAATTTATTTGATATTTCTTGAAAAATAATTTCTATATCACTACCATGTCATCATTAATGGTAATTATTTATTCTATAAAAAATATACATAAATTCAAAAGATGTATGTAATTTAATTATATTCCTAGAGAATATTTATTTTCTATGTTTTATCAAGTTTATATCTACATTAAAATTATTATACTAATAATATATATGAGAGTGACATGTTGTCACTATATTTTGTTTTAATCATAATTACATCACTTTTATAGAAAACCACAATTAAATGAATCCATTCTGACCATTAGGTGATATTGGTCTAAGTTAAGTCATCCAATAAGATTTTGGATGGTATTAGCCTAATTTTATTTTCTTTGTCCTATTGTTTCTAACCCTAATTTACACAATTAAACTTTAACCATATTAAATAAAAATTTATGTAGTTAATATTAATAATATCCAAAAAATAAAAGTAACAAATTAAAATAATTTAGACCCAGTGATTCCAAATATATAATCCATTTTTCAAAATTCAAAATATAAAATTTGATGCAATTAATTTAATATTAATTTCTATTGTCAAAACAAGAAAGTGGCTTTTTATGAAGTAAAAACTATAAATTGATTGACATGAGTTTATGTCCTATATAAATGTGAAAATACATCCAATTATAGAAATTTTATTAAATGATAAAAAAATAATCTCACTACATATTAAAACTACTTAAAAATATAATCAAACCATATAAATAAATTAGAGTAAAATGATGTTTTGAATTAAAATGCATTATATTCACTTTCCATTAAAATATGAATTTTTTTAGGAAAATACTAAAATTTCAACCAAGATAAATTCTGATTTTCCACTTCCAAAGAAAAATTTTATCTGCTCAAATATAATTTACAAAATATTAAAAAAACTATTTTTAAAAAGGGTTTTCCATCAAAAGGTGGTAGAACTGTATTTTTTTGAAATATACTTATTTTATCTGAAAAAATGAATTTTTTCTTCTATCATATCTAGAAAAATAATGAATTGAATTTATAAAAATACTTTGAATATGTAAAATATATATTTTTATAATAAAATAAATAAAAGTTAATTTTAATATTTTATGGACTCAATTATATATATCTAATTTGTTTTTTAACGGATGCTAATATTATTCATACTCGCCATTATAATGAATAGTTTATAATATTTAGTTAACAATTATACATGATCTTTCATGAAATTAATTCAATCAAAATAACTTGAAATTATGTGTAAAACAAGAATAGAATTGTGTTGTATATACTGCAAGTTAAAACGGTGTTCCTTGTAGTGCAAGCTAATCTTAGTATAGCATATAACACAAGACATAAAAGAAATTAAAAAGAATATATCTCATAAAATCTCAACGTGTTACATTATATCCCCATTAAAATGAATTTCTACCTCGATATTATGTGAGTTTGTAAAAGGTTTACAATGTGAATGTTTCTTTTATAGAAATCCACATCATAAAAAATTAATACTAAAACTTCATTTTATAATTGAATGTTAGAAAAATAACAGCTACCTAATGTAACTCATCACATGTTTTCCACATAAGTGAACACGGGTGGGAGGTAAAAACAGAGATATAGAAGAAAAATATAATCATTCTTTTTTTATGGATAGTGATAGAGAAAAAGGGTTGGATAATGTTAACAATTATGAAGCCATAAATTTTTGATGACTAAGGGGACCACCAGATTCATTAGATAAGAAGGTACTAAGATAACATTTTTTGTTTTCAATATCCTTTCCCTAAAGTTGAATAATTTTTATGAGAATACATACATAATTTATTTTTGGTACAATATCACTATTGATTGTACCTTGAACAATTTCCACTTCATCTCTTATTTAAAGAAATGAAGTTGACTTTATCATTCTGGAAGTGTTAGCAGATTATGTGAAAGAATGATAGGCCATTCCATATATCACAACAAAAATTTATGTACATGTAATAAAATATTCATAAGTCTTACTATATTGAAATAATACATTATTCTAACAAACATCAACTGAAATATAACTTATACTATCCATAAATGGTTAACATTAAAAATATTCCAAAAACTAAAAAAATAAAACATTATGAAGAGGTTAACTAAATTGATATAAAATTTATCTCCCATATCTCATAAGGTAGTTATTGGTTGTCACATTCCAAACTTGTGAATACCTTAATCATATATTTTCTTGAGACATGATAATAACATGAATTATCATAGAACATTAATTAAAACATGATTTTTGTCCAAATTATATTTTTACACACACCAATAATACTAAAAATTATATATACTCAATCCATGATATCACTTTGTCTTTATATTATTCATGAGGTCATTAATACTATCAAACCTATATTTTTCTCCTTATCCATTCATTATGCATATATCAAGTGTTTCTCAAAAATATTTAATCACTTTTCATGGTTAACAGTACCATATAATTATAGAAAACAACAATGGACCAATACATTGATATTCCAATATTCATTAATACTATAAAAAAAATTCCACAACAATATTTTTAAATCCCATTACATAAACACTTAGTCATTCCACCACTACATTTTCATACTCAACATCCCCAATAGTGATATCTTGTTGTTTGCCTTTTTGTTTAGCCTTAAGAGGTTGTTGATGTTGATAATAATCCATAAACCTTGTATTATGACATTGGTTTGAATAATTACCCATTTCTATGCACTTGTAGCATTGAAGTGTGGGTGGTGTGTTCTCTATATTATTTTCTCTATTCACATCATTAGAAAACTTTTCCCCATTATTTCTGAACTCAACAGCTTTATGACCTTTTTTTACACATAAAACATTATAAAGTTCCTTTATGATATTCTCAACTATGCTTGTTTACAAAAATTGAGCATAACGAAAAATTCATCTTCTTTTCAGCATTGTTTTGAGGTTTTCCCTTGAACTCTATCTTTTGTTTCTTGCCAAAACCATGAGATTGATATGTAACACTAACTTCCATTTCTACCTTGACAACATAATGCACAATCTATTCATAGCTACCAAAGTATCCTATAGCTAATTACTTTATGAGACATGGTTTTATACCACTAAGGAATCTGTCAAATTTATGTTTAGGTTAGGTAATAAAGACAGGAACATACCTTCAAAATCTTGTTAAATTTTCCTCGCATCTACCAACAAATTCATCATCCTTTTTATTAAGCTTAACAAAATCATTTTCCATATATTTTCAACGAATAAGTGGAAAGTACATATTAAAAAATATGTTCATGAACTAGTCCCATTCCATGGATTCAATTTCATCTTGTTGAACATTATTCTTGATTAGATTCAACCACTTGTTTTCTTCTCCTTCTAAATGGAAAATATCCTAAACAAATTTTTCACGTTCTAATCAGAAAAGGATGTAAAATATCTTTTCAATGTTACTGATTCATTTTTCAACAAAAAGTTGATCATAGGACACACTAAAAGAAGGTTGATGTTTCCTCATGGAACATATAATAGATGTTGTTCCCCTGTCTTCTTAATTGGATGTCTATAATGATTCATATCTTGTGTAAGTATAGAAATAATTTTTTTAGTTCCATCTCACATAACATTTTGTTTCTCAAGAGGAAAATCATTTCATTTCCTAGTGAATTGATCATTTACATGGTTTCTTTGGGTTCCATCCATTGTCTAAAACCCCAAAAGAATATGGAGAGAGGAAAAAATCATACTAGGAAAACAACATAATCAAGGGAGAGTACTTTCAATCTCTAACATATTAGGTTTAATCCTAGGTTATTCATGGTCATCACAATAATTCTAGGATTTTAACCTATAGTTATACTTACCCTTAGGGACATCCCTAGACATACCTTAGTAATATCTCTAGAGATCTCACTAAAGTTTTCTCATCCTAGTTTCCAAAGGCTAAGAAAACCTTCACTCTGATACAATCTATAATGACCAAATCAGGACGTATGTGGTCACCACATTACTTTTTTTGAATACATAATAAATGACAAAAATATATTCAAAAATATTGTATTAGTTTAGTGCCTTTAAAAACTATAATGCATAAACAACTAGTTCATAAAACAACAACATTATCTACTTTTTTATCCTTCATAACTAGAATCTCTTCTCAACACATCATACTTAATAACCTTCTTTAAATAATAGGGAAAAAGAAATGTGAAAATGGGTGAGCTCCAATTATTTGTAAGGGTATTTATGGAAAATATCTTACAAAATTTAAACATAATAATGTAAATACATAAACATAACTTTTGAAAAAAAAACATACAACATTTAACATATACCAAAATCTTGAGTCATGAAATAAATCAGGATAGTTCAAATGGAATAAATACTAATGGAATCATGAACCATGGAAAAATATTATTTTCATAAAACTTGGAATTGTGGAAAAAAATAAACACATATTCTTATTTCTATAGAAGTTAAGGAATTTTTATCAAGACCACCATAATGGACAATGTGCATTACTGGACCAGTTTTACTTGAAATTACATCCCTATATTACTTAACCAGATTTACATTCCATTCTAGTCATGTCTATCTCATGAGATATATATATTTAACCAATGTGTTGGATGATGATATAGGTCTCACCGATCTCATAATTAAATAATTCATACATGTTCCATAGAAATATAAACCATTCATCATTGAATAGCCCAATAAATAAAATGAGTTTCATAAATTTTATTCCATCATAAAAAATCCACATAAAATAAATGGATTTCAAAAAAATAATTCCATCATAAAAAGAATAAAATAAAATTATTAATATGGATAAAATAGAACCCTATTTTATCTTAGATAGAAAATAATTTTGATAAAACACTTGAGCTTAATTCTTGAGTATAATATCCTTTCTTCTTCAGAAAATGTTTTCTATTCTAAAAATGACGTGAAATTTTAAAATAAAATATTTATTTCAAAATAAAATTGAAATAAAGTAGAGTATTTTTCATGGTAAAAAGGTTTTATGGAGACATAAAAATCCATTCATTCCATATAAGTTTAAAAACATTCTTCTCGTACTCTTTCTAAAAAAGTAAAAAAGTACCTCATATCAAAAACACCAAAAGATTCCATTTATAACTTGTAATATAAATTTACCAATGGGTAAAATTGACTTCAAAATATTTTATACGAGTAATATTATATATTTTGAAAACATTTATGTGGATTATAAATATACTACAATAAATACATATGTATAAATAATCTCAAATAATAATGAGATTGTGAAATTATCCCTTACCATAGGTTTGATTTATTATTTATGTGTCTAAAACTCATTTATAGTGTATTTATACATATTATTAACTTTTAAAATAATCATAATAACAATTATTATATCACATATGATTCACTTATGGCTTTTTATTTCCCATTTATTTGTCAATTCCATATTAAAGCAAAGTTTTGGGTTATAATCACTTTATTTATTATACGTGTTTGACATGTTATTCTTGATATTATTACTTATATCATGATTTAATTACTTATATAAGGTAAAACATGATTTATATATCATAAATATTCATTATATAAATCTATATAAAAGAAAGATAAATGAAATGAAATACACCATTCAAGGATATGGTGGGTCGTAGGTACGCTTGAATGTTGTTTATCTTACCTTTTTGAATTGAATAGAATAAATAAAATGATATATATATATATATATATACATAAGTCTAGTAGAATTATTATGTCATATATTTCATGATTATTTATTATATATACTTTACTATTATTCTGTAATGGTTAACGTGGAAAATTAATCGAATTGCATCGGGGAGACGATAGGTTGTACGTACGCACGAGAAACTATATCATTCCCTTTGATGAATTAAATGGAATATAATTGGATTTTATATTAATTATTAAAAATAATAATCATGTTATATTCATTATTTTCATCCATTATACCCATCATCATACCCATACAATTAATGTATTGTTGAATAACAGATTACACCATGGTGTGGAGATGGTAAGTTGTACGTACGCATACATGATCATATTTTTGTTCATATGATGGATAAAAAGAGGTAGAAGGTTTTCCCATTACTATAGTAACATATCAAAATTTATAAGATATTGGATTTATTACATTATTATGTAAAAAATATAATTAGAGGATATAGAAGATGAAAAGAATTTTGAAAGAGTTGATAAAACAATTACCTTTTTTTGAGTATCACCCAATGATTTGCACAAAAGGCCTCCATAAAATGGATTTCTTCCCAATGTGTGGCCTTTAGGATGAATTGATATAAGTTGGAAGAGTAAATGGAAAAGTATTGGCTTATAAAAATGGATTTAGAGTTGTGATTAAAATATAAGGAGAGGTTCCCTTTTATAAGAGAGGGGAGGGACACCATTGAAAATAACAAAACTATTAAATTCATATAAATTAATTTTAAAATTAAAATGACTCCAAGTAAATTATTTATAAAATTAGATGAATATTGTTATAAATTCTCTAATCCAATAAAATTTAGACATTTGATGATTTTTTATACCTTATCATTTTTATATATCCTAATTTAATATTTTTAATTTTAATTGTGGTAATAATATTCTAATCAATAAATGTTAATAAAAAATTACTTATGTGTTTTAAATTGTCCATAATTGGATTATTTATGATATTATTGACTCTATAAATTTCAATTGTAATTTTAAAATATTTTTGGTATTTTTAAATAATTTAATAATATGTTATTTTTATAAAATATCAATTCTGTAAATTTTGACAATATTCATTTATTTGACATTAAATAAAGTAAAAAAAGAATATAAATTAGAACTAAAATATTTAATACACTCATAACATGTCACATTCACCTAGAAAGTTCGTGGATCAAATTTATTAATTTTTATTATATTTCTTTCAATATTTTTAAAACAATTTATTTGATATTTCTATAAATAATAATTTCAACATCTTAATTGTGTCATCATTAATGGTAATTATTTAATATATAAAACTTATAATTAAATTTAGATGTTGTAGATAATTTCTTTATAATTATGGAGACTCTTATTGTTATAGGTTTTATCATGGTTATCACTACATAAAAATAATTAGTTTTTTAAGATACATGATATTGAAATGTTATCACATTCTTTTGTTTGACATATAATTACATAACTTTACTGAAAAAAAGTCAATGAAATGAATCTATTCTAACCCTTAGGTTATATTGGACTAATTTTATTCATCCAATAAGATTTTGGAATGTGTTTTGGTAATTTTTTTATCTTTATCATATTGTTTCTTACCCAAATTAACTCGATTTACCATTAACCATGGTAAAAAAAATTTCCGTAGTTAATATTCATAATATCCAAAAAAATAACATTAAATTATTTACATAATTTGGAACCAATGATTTTAAATATGGAAAAAAATTTCTAAATTGAAAATAAAAAAGTTTCAGTAATTAATTCACGTTATCAAAACAAGAAAATGGGTTTTGAGATGAAAAAACAATCAAATGATTGAGATTTGTTTATGTCCAATTTAAAGGAGTAATTACATACAATGACCATAATTGGATTAAATGATAAAAACATAATGCATTTACTCTTTAAAACCAATTAAAAATACAATTTATCTATATAAATAAATTATATGAAATGGCAGTTTGGAATTAAAATGCAGTATTTTTTAGTATTCATTTAAATATGAATTGCATCAGAAAAATACAACAATTTACATAAATATAAATTATGAATTCACGATTCCAATAAATAAGTTTATAATGTAAAATATAACTTATAAGATTTTCCATAAACTAGATTTAAAATGTGTTCTCCATCAAAAAGTGGTAAATGTTTATTTTTTTGAAAATAGTACTTTTATACAAAAAATTGAATTTGTTCTTATATCATGTATAGAAAAGATATAATATGAATTTAAAAAATTAAATTTAATATATTAAATATATATTTCACCAATAATATCAATAAAGAGTGATTTTATTATTTTATAGACTCACTTATTTACATTAAAATAGTTTTTTAGAAGGAAGTTAATACAATTTATACCCGCCATTATAATGACTGGTTATAATATTTAGTTATCATGTATACTCATTCTTTCATTAAATTAAATCAATAAAAGAACTTGAAATATTTTTTAACATGATCCAAGAATATTTTTGCTTATACTGCAAGCTAATACGGTGTTGCGTATAGCACAAGCTAATATTTGTTTAGTTTACAATACTAGACATCAAATAAATTAAAGAGAATATCTCTTATAAAATATCAGGGTGTTACAAATAAGGGGTTATGTATCTATAAATTATTATTAAAAAAGTGTAGTTTATTTTGTATAAATGAAATAGTTATTTCTTAAAGTTACATTTTCAATGTTATTTTATTTAGTAAAATAGTCATGAATAAAAAATGAATATGATAGATATATTTATGTATAAAAATAAAACATACATGTATTTTAGAAAATATATACACTTTTATAATAAGTTAATTTACTCTAAATAACATTTTATTTTATGATATTGTCTTGTAAAACTGTTTTTATTTAAATATAAATGATAATTGAATTTCATAATTTCATAGGAAATTTTGATAACGTTCAGGTATATGACTATGTCATAGAAATTGTTAATTTTCAATAAATAAATATTTTTCATTGAAAGATAAAATTCAATTATTTAGGAAATTATTTTTATATATTAAACATTTTTTTGGAAATCAACACATTAAAATTATCTTAAGGTTAAATGATCTGAATTTTTTAAAATAATTTTTTTTAGTGAGTAGTAATAATACGTTTTTATATTTTCTTTATGATTAATGACTTCATAAATATGTAATAATTATTTAATAATTGAAAAAAAATATTACATGAAAATTAATATATTATTTTACTAATATTATTTATTTTAATGTATTTATTTCAATTTCTATATCTATAAATTACTTTCCAATGTCTAAAATGGAAATTAAAATTTTCAAAATAGTACTATCAGGAAAATTTAATTTTCCATGGATAAACTAATATAAAAAATGGATTTTAGTTGTAATGAATTAAAATATTATAAAACATGCCTTTAATATCTAAATTCATGAGATAATCCCATTGGTAAAAAAATGGTTATTCATTTTCCATAACCTATCATTCCAATACCAATATTTAAAAATAATTATAAATTAGTCAAATTTTACTATAAATACCACTCATCCACACATTAGTCTATAAAAAATCCATTAATCACTAAATTATTATCATTTACCCTCTCTAATTTCCCTCCATGGTCTCTCTAATTTCCTAATGGTTCCCTCTCTAATCTTTATGAAGGCACTTTCCAATATAAGGGAATTGTCATCTTCTTCTTTTCCATTCAAGTACCTCTATTGTGGTATGTCATATAAATGATGAATTAATTTATTCTATTACACTTTTTTCTTCCCCATTAACCCCAAAATAGTGTTTTCTTAATGGGTTAACTTTATTCCATTTTATTCTACCATCTCCTTAATCTACACTATATAACATCATTCTAATGAATTATTTTATTTAATTTCTCACTTTTACATCATATTTTGTGAATACAGAAACCCCATATTAATCTATGGGTATTCACCTATAGCAATGGATAATTTTTTTATTGGGTATTTTCATTCTTGAAATCCTTATTCCCTTTTCATTGATTAAAAATGATGTAATTTTCAAGACTTTAATCACTATGCACTGAATTATTTTATATGAAATGCATTCTATATTCTCGTTAGGTTATTGATGAAATTATTTATTATTAAAGATATAGGTTAGATGAATTATGACATATTAAGGGTGTTCCCATATTTCACTATTTTTTAAAGAATTACTATATTGAGATGACATTTTTTTGATACTTTAGTAAATAAAAAATGTAATTATGTTTAATAAAACCTTTGTGAAAAAACATTGTGAAATTATTAAAAATAGCTCATTTATATATTGTAGGCACATTATCATATTTTTTATCAATTATTTAGGAGTATTTTCTTATGTTATGGATCATTTTTGATCCAAAATCATTGTTCATGTACCAATCCTTTTTGATCCCACACTAGGAATTATGCAAACCCATTAATATTGATGTATTTTTTCATGATATTGCTTATATTAAGGTAACCTAGTGGGAAATAAAATATAATTATTTAGAACTAGTGAAATAATGTTTCTTTTTATATTTTTTATTTATTATAAATTTAATATTTATCTAGTTTCCAAGACACTATATGACAAAATGTCTTTTAATGTTATTAAAGTAAAATTTTTTTAAATAGTTATGGTAGAAGTAAAGCATTAAAATGGATGGTCACCATAGTTAGTATCACCTAAATGGTTTACTAATTAATAAAAATTATAAATAGAAAAAATTATTAATATCCATAAGTATAAGGTTAAATATTGGAAAACAACCTTGAATTTTGGTGTCATATAAAGTGATTAGTTTCTAAGATATGAAATATTTTTCTAGATACTGTAATTTAATGTGGATCTAGGAAAATTGTACCTTGTGGTAATGACCCCAATAATGAATCATTGGTTATTAACTCATTCATCACATATTTTATGAAAAATATACCTTTCTTAAAAAATATTTTGAAAAACATGGGGGATATTATTTGGTTAACCACATGATTTTAACTAACTGTTACAATGGATATATAGATAATGTAAATGTTTTATTAATATAAATGTATATAATCCTATATGCACTATATTAGAAAATTTTTTGATTAATATTTCCATTATAATTATTGTTATAGAATAAAAAAAATATAAATAAATTTCCTAGTTATATTTTCATTTACTAGATAAATGGTAGGGAATATAAGGACTCATGTGAATAATAAATAAAACAGAAAATTTGATGATGAACTTAAAAATAAGCGGGAGTTAGAGCTAATAACATAATGTTGATAATTAATCGGTTATATTAGGTCATGACCAATAACATAAACTAACTGGATCATCTAGATTCACGATGGGAGGAAGAACTAGTATTTTAATTCTCTTATATCAATAGCCATCTATTTTTAATAGAACATAATATTGACTGATCAAAATATGATGGATCAATTCTATAGAAAACATATTTTCTATACTACAGTGTCTTGAAATTTTTAATGTAATGGTATTAGAATTTCATCTCGAGGATGAAGTTGATCAATGGGGGACACATATCAATATCATGAATCCAAGAGAAAAGGTAAAACAAATCGAATGGTAAGATGTAAAAAATTATTCTTCAATAAGTATTATCCTCATAACCACCAAATTAAGATAAAGATGAATTTATTTTATTTTAAACAATGATGTAGTTAATTAGTGGGGTGTTATGAGTTAAAATTCACTTGGCTTGTGTGATATGCTTCAAAATATTTCATCAATTATGATGGGAATACAGATCATCTATTTTGAGGGCTAAAAATCCATCTATATAAAGAATTATAAATCAAAAATTTATTAGTCACAATGTGATAGTATGATGTCCTTTCAAATGTGAAATATATTATATATATTACAAGTAGACCCATATATAGAATAAAATGATGAGAATAATTGAAAAAAATTGGTGTAATCTTAATTGGAGGAAATGATAACATAAAATGTGAAACACTATAAGAATAATCATTTAGTGATTCTTCAGAAATGATATGTATGGAGATAAACTTTTGGATGAGATTTCCATATGACTTGAAAATATCATAAAGATGTTACTCCTCAATATCTAAATTCCAATGAAAAATGTAGTATAGATCAAGAATAATATGCCATGAAATTAGTAAAGTGTAGGGATCTTGTACTTTTAATTGATGACTATACCAATTATTATATAATGTATCGAAATATCCATCAACCCAAGAAGAGTAAATTGCAGAAAGGTTGTTCTTTTTCAACCCCACATTTTAATTCGAGGCCTTAAATGATGTTGTTTGAGGTACACTCGTTATACACTCGAAGATATAAAGTATATATTTTTATTCTAATTCAATAAATTCACTTATTTCATTCATGTCATAAAATAAAATGAAATTAATCTTAAAACATCTTGTAGATGTTATTTTAGATAAAACTATTGAAGGGATTGTTCATGAATCAATGATATATAGGGATTACACTATTAACATTGGTGAGTATAATCTCTCTTCAAACATGTTGGTCATTCCAATGGTTTAATTTGACATAAACTTGGGATGGATTGGTAGTCAATGTATAAAATCAAGATCAACTATTGGAATAAGCATATTTATATTACCATGAAGGAACAACCCATAGTTATCTTCAAAGAACAGGTATCCCAACCTAAGTCTTACTGAGAACCACTACCTAATTCCTTTTTTATGAAAATGATTGGTAATGAATAATAATAAATGGAATGTATAATGATAATAGATATACCCATTTTTTGGAATATATTGTTGTATTTCTTGATGGGTTAGGAAAATTACCTTCAACCTAGTAGCCCAGAGTTGTTTTCTTCCTTATTATATGAGTATAGATGAAAAAGGGTCAAATCCTGAAGGACCAATCTATTTAGTAATGTTTTATGACTATATACATAAATGATATCCATTTTACATATTTAATAAAAAATATAACATAATACATGAAAAAATCAAATGAATTTCATCCTTGAAACACATTCCAATAATTGTTCTCCCTATCTAGAGTAAATGAAAATATAGTGATATAAAATTCATAGTAAGTGTTATGTACAATAGAATATATCAGGAATAAATAAGCATAATTCACATTGAATGGTAAATAACTGAACACACGTTCCATTTTAATATCTTGAATATCATGATGTTATATGTCACAATCCATGGGGAAAGGTAAATAACTGAATATAAATGTTATTTAATCAATAATCAAAGAATGAAATGCATCCCTAGATAATATCACTGTAAAAATATCATGGATAATGATTATAAATGTATTATTAATTAATAAAATGATAATATTTAGATATCATGATCTCATGACTCATGATACATCTACCATCGAGACCTTTCAAAATATTGTTTAAAAAATAGGGTGAAAAATGTTTAATTTGGCAAAGTAATTTTCCTCATGAGACCTATCGATAGAATGAGTGTATATATAATTATTTCACCAAAATTCACATAAAATCCATAAAATTAATCATATATACTATAATTAATTTAATTCATTAATAAAATTCCTTATCAATAAATATCTATATCGGGTAAAAGAGAGAGGCTTTATCAGTATTTTTTGAGTAAATCAAATAACATTAAATTTATATGTTGTATGTATTAATGGTATACATACATTGAAAATGATCATAATAAATTAATTGTTTTAAGAGAATATTATCAATAAAAAAAATAAATTTATATTCTACAATAACTTTAACAACAATGTAATTTTCATCTAAAATCCCCTTCGATGTAATATTTCAAATTGAATCCTAAAATAACATGATTTCTTAAGAAATAATTATATTAAATGTAAAATGGGAAGTTTTCACACCATATGAATGAAATTAGGAGCATACTATTATAGTATGCCTCATTTAAGGGAAATTGAGACCAAGTACCTTACCCCACACATACTTTTAGATTAAAGTGACATAAAATGATATATACTTCTTCTAAAAATTTTATTTACTTGTAAAATAACCATATTAATAATTATAATATAATATATGATTCTTTTATAAGATGTTATCATCCGTTCATCAATAATCAATCATTATCTTCATTGACTCTACTGTTAATTGTCCTATTTTCTCATTCGTTATGTGCCTTGAATGGTCTAGTTGTTGTGCATATTATGTAGTTGCATCATCTACATAATAATAATAATAATGAAATAATTATCATGTTTATACATCCAATATACTTTTAATATTATTCATGAATTATGGTTTTTTGAAATGAAGTATGTTAGGATCCTGAAGACTGTAGGGCATATATTTACATGAGTAACACTTCCATGTTTCAATTACCATTACAGAAAGGATGTTTGAAATATTTTAATTTAACATAATATAAATAACATAATAAATAATATGTTATATCTTTTTTATACTTATATATTCCATCCATGTAGTTTTTCTATGAAAACTTGTCACATAACTTCATGGAGGAGGTAGTCTACATGAACATGAACAACATTATCATCTATTCGTGGGTGAAAATGTAAGAAAATAAAAAGAAGTAATATATTTTAATAATAATAAACATGAAATTAATATCATAATTATTTCATGTATATTTAATATATTCATTAATATCATTCTTATCGGGTTTTATGTAATGTGTTGGTGAAAGATGAATCACATAACTTTACGAGGTGGTAGTCCATCCTACACACAAGTGACTTCATCGTATCACCTAAGGAATGGAAAGTAGAATTTTTATATATGATATAATGACTAAAGTGATTTAATTATGTTATAAATATATATATATATATATATACTTTATATACATCATAAAAATGAACTGTTAGTGGTGGTGATAGAAAAACAAATAACATCTTTCCATGAGGCAGCAGTCCACCGTACACATAAATAATAATTTTGTAACAAATTTTATGGAAATATGTATTGTAATTTGTAATTAAAATAGAATAAAAACGTCCAATTATATTTCATATAATGATGTTACTATATCAAAACTTGTTGAAAATAATTTAAGGAGGAGTACGAAGAAATAAAATAAAAATGCTCGTTGAAGAACATTACATCTTCTTCAGGTAACCTCCATAGGTTTACAATAATATCCTTTCAAGGGTGAATTTAAGATAAAAAATGGACATTGATGATTAGGTGTGGAATTTATAAATTATTTGGGTAGGTAATGGATGAAAAAATGGGTTTTAAGCTGTTTACAATAGCGGAGAGTGTGGGTCTTTTTATAATTGAGTTGAGTGGAAAACTTGTAAAATTTGAAAATAAAAAGGTGCACCCAAACTTTTTATAAGAAAAGGGTAAAAAATAGAGTATTATTGATACATAGACATTATATGTTCTAAATATGGCCATAAAATAGATTTTATTAAAGTTTATAGGTGATTTTAGTGATCATATATTTATTTTAAGCCCTCGTAAACCCATTTTTACATTAACCCTGATAAATGTTTTTTTTTGTTTTTACTATTCATTGTTGTAAAAAAAGTGTTAATATTATTAAAAACTAATAATAATTTTAAATAAAAATATGAAATACATTTTTTCAAATTCTATTCACATAATTGTATGTTTTTTATTTCAATGTAATCAAATAATCGTGAAGAGAAAGTTTATTTTCAAAGAATAAATGGTTAAAAGATTATGATGTTTGTATATCAAATTTCAATATAAAAATCATTAAAATGAAATATATGACATATATATATATATTAACTAATTTTACAATAAAACCAATTCAGAATATAATTAAACTATTTAAAAAATTTAAAAAAATCGGATTTCAATTAAAATATAGTATTTTCACTATTCATCAGATAAGGTAACATTTTAGAAAAAAACCAAAAAAATCATAGTAAGATACTTTTTTATGATAGTGTAAAAGTGAACATAATTTAATTAAGTAAAATTTATAATAGTGGTGAAAATTAATTTTATATTTTATGCATGAAGGGCGACTAAACTATCTTTAAGGAAAAATACATTTTTTTCAAAAAACATTTATTTTTCAAATAAATGATTCTTATTTTTATTTATAATAAATATATAAAAAAGTAAAATTTTTTGAAAAAATAATTTCCATTATTTAGTTTTATCCACTCATACATTATAATATAATTGAAAGGTTATAATGGTTATTTAAAAAAATAGAATATCACATTTCATTTAAACATGATGTTGTGTGCATCACAATATATTGAATAAATTAAATTTATCCAAAAATAAATATATTTGAATTTATTGGGGTGTTACATTCTTCCCTACAACAAAAATATCAACATATATATATTTAATGGATATTACCTTTTACATATATGGCAATATTTTTTCTTCATAATATCCTCTAGTTCCCATACTAGTTCCTCCATTTTGTGATTTATCCAAAGTATATTTACCAGTAGAGTTATCTGATTCTTCAATACATACATACTATTATCAAGAATATGGATGGGTTATTAAAAGTAAGATAGATCAATTTCCAATTTTATTTCATCAAATGTGAGCACATGGATTGGGTGTGGCATGTACTTCCATAACAATGATATCTAAAATTGACGTTGTGCATTTGTAACATTTTGTAGCATTTCCAAAAGATAAGAAACAAATACAATTTTTCTAGAATTTAAAAAGGACCAATGTACCTAGGTATAAGTATAAATTTATTAAGAATCCCTATAACACCCTTACATGGAGATAGTTTTAACAAAACATGATCTCCAACATAGAATTTGAAATCTCTCCTTCGATTACCAGCAAAGCTCATTTTCCTACATTGAGTTTCCTTAATGTGTGCCTAAATAGAAATTATATTTGTTGTTTTTTCTTCAAAAACATCAGGTCCTATGAGTATATTTTCACTATATTTATCCTAGAAAGTTGGATTAGGATATTTCCTTCCATATAATGCATCATACAATGCAATTTTAATACTTGAATGGAAACTGATGTAATAGTTAAACTCTACTAAAGGTAAAAATTTATCCCAAAAACCATGAAAGTAAGGTGATAATGACATCAACATTTCTTCAACTATATTAATTTTCATTTTGGACTATACATCAGTTTGAATTTTGAAGGACGTTTACAAATAAAGTTTAGTATCAAAAACCATCTCATGACTCTTCCATAAATTTGATGTAAAATAGGAATCACAATCCAAAACGGTTGAAAGACTTACACTATTAGGTCAGAAAACATCATTTACATAGAGACTTATAAGTCATTGATGTGGTGAAAATTATCTTACAGTATAGAAATGTGAAGCTTTGGTTATGAGTTCAATAGTAACCCATATTTCATGAATCATTATAGGAGTCAGTTGTTGTACTATAATAGTGTCCATATTAATGTCATCACATTTCTACACTGGATTAGGATGTAGATTTATGCATCCTATATGATGTTCTCTGACAATATTCACTTGTTCAAAAACCAAACGTTTAGACCCATAATCTTCCATTTCATGCTTAATTTTATCCCACTAAAACATTTCTCTCAAATACCTATTCATATTTATGCTACCAGGGTGTATAGGGACATTTTATCTATGTGTATCATCCAAAAAATCAATTTTCACGTTGGGTATTGATGTAACACATAATATTTTTCCAATTTTCAAAACACCAAATTCATAAACAATGTCTTATAATTTAACATCATTCATAGCATTAATTTTCTTCTAAAATATTTCAACAACAGATTAATAACATTTTATCTCTTCTAATAAATTTGGTTTCAAAATCCTTTTAAAAATGAGTGATTTCTACTATTTATTAATAATTAATGTATCCATCATCACTATATCCATTAATATACTATATATCTCAACAATAATTTGGGAAAAAATCTATGATCATTCCTTCTAAATGAATCTACTACATTATTTTTTTCACTTGGTGGTAGAGTATTGAAAAATAATTTTCCTTTAGTAGCTTGAACTATCTTCTTTTCCTTGTGTTGAGATAGTTATGTGAATATATATATTTTAGGATTTTATGATCCATGTATATATCACATATTTCACTATATAGATTTTATTTACATATCATCAAAGAACATATTATAGTTGTCAAATCAAGATCATGGGTTGGATAGTTCTATTAATGAATCATTAATTGAATCAATTCAAATTCAGTAACTTTTTCATTTCATATTAGGAAAAAAACCAATTCCCTTATTTTATGAGTCACTATATATCCCGAACCTATCATTTTTAGATTATATAGTCCTCAAATAATCTTGGACCAATCTTCTATATATTTCATCAAAACATTATTTACATTATTTTCTCCAAAAAACACATAACCAATTTACATGTAATCTTGGATAACAGGTTATCCAATCAATCTAAATTCAGAAGGAATCTCTGATATTAACCTTCCAAACCCATGAAACTATTTACTATAGTTATGTTCATTGGTGTAGAACATTATCTAAATACCATAATCATTATAGGAATAGCTTATTTTCTATATTAGGAGACAATATGGCCAAGAAAAAATAATCTTACAACCAAAAATCATACTTACTAAATTTACCAAATAGATTTTTCCTTCTATGAGTCATAGGAATGGCCTAGAAGTGATTTATATGGCACTCTTAGATTTTCAAATAAATAATAAATCATCAATCAAAAACACCACAAAATTATAATGATATTCCTTGAATACTCTATCAATTAGATCCATTAAAATAATGGATTCATTGGTAAATCCAAATGGAATTACTATATACTAAAAATATCCATACCACATTTGAAAAGTTGCCTTCAAATTTTTTCCATATTTACTCATAATTGATGATACATAGAATCTAGGTAAATCATTTAATAATATTTTTCTTGGTGAAGATAAAACAATAATTCATTATTGATAGGTATAAGATACTTTTTCTATATTATAATAGCATTTATTTCTGTATAATCATTGCACAACCTCATGGATTTTTCATTCTTCTTATTAAAGAGAACATGAGACCCGCATGGTGAATCATTAGGGATAATAAATTCTCTATAACCCTACTCCGCTACCTATTTGATAAACTTGAGTAATACTATAATTTATATTCTATAGTAATTCATTCATATTGATCTTTCATCAGGGGATAATTCAATTGAGAACTCAACTTCATGCTCTAGGGGTGTCTTGGTAATTCCTTCAGATATATGTCAATGTATTCCTATAAAAGAGAAACATACTACATTTTATGATTACCTTATTCATCATTAGAATTTTTATATTTTCCCTATGAGTCTTATTCAGTAGAGTTATTGGGGCTGGATCTATATTTGACTCAAATTGTGAATTCTCTTCTTTAATGAAATGGAATTCTATAACTTCTTCACAAATAAAAAATTATTTCTTATAATAAATTTTAACATCATATTCTGAAATCCATTTCCCACAAAGGATTATATCGAAATAAACTATAGGTAAGATTATATGTTCAGTATATAAATCATATTTATGTTTTATAATGGGGACTGCCTGACACACTCTTGTTCAGTTGAGACATCCCCTAAGAGTTTTGACTGATAACTCCCTTCTAAAATAAAAGGTAAATTCATAATTTTTAAATAAAATTGTGTAGATATAAAAAACTGAAAGAATCCAAAATCAAATATTGAATTTTCAAATTTTTTGGAAATTACTAATGTACACTTGACCATATCATTAGGTACTTCCATTTCAACTATAGTGATCACATAAACTTCTCATTCTCCCCTTGCCCAATTTTGTGGTGGATTATCATGACCCCAAGGGAATTTGTCTTTCTAGTTACCTCATCTACATAGAACTAAATCAATGGAAATACTTTTCTACTTTATTCTCCTTGCATTGTTTTCTCTGTTGAACCTTATCTCATTAGTTGTGGAAAAATCCTAATCCATTCAATCCTTTACTAGAATTATTCATTCCATAGTTTTCAGAAGGTGGAAATCTTGGTATCAACTTATTATTTAATTCATTCAATTTTTTATGGTGTTCATATATCCTCTTAATTTTTTAATTTCCCTTGAATATATATGATCTGGAAAATTACATCTCAATTTTTATGGAACATAATACAATTTCATAATGTGAAGAAAACGTTTCAAGGAACAACACCCTTTATATACTTGTCTTAATCCATTCCAATAAGTTGTAATTCTTATACTCCATGTTTCATATGAAATCTATATCATACCTATATAACCTTTTAAAGTTATCTTTATAATCGAAATCACATTTTTCATACTTTTACTTTAAGGCATGAAACTTTCTATTAATTTCAATTTATTTCTCATAAGGTAAATATTTCATGGATAATTTATCATTAAAATCATTCATTTATATGAGTTATATTTTCTATTCCTCCCTATAATTCAAGATAAATGACAACCATTGATCAACACATTCTTTGAGACAATACACTTCATGTCTAACCCTTTTTTTTATTGCATCCAAAGGCCATAAATATATTATCTAGAGACAAAATTCATTTCTCATCTGCCATTAGAATAGTTATCTAATAAATTAATTGGGGATTCTATCACATGAAGAGATATAACATTAGATAATCACATTTTTGTATATGTTTTAAGATAGAAGAATCTTTATTTTCCGAAACCTGATTATGTTACCTAATATAGCTATACTTTACATATTTCAAATACTAGTTTTATTGGCTTTCTCGGTATGAAAATCTATACATTTTATTTAAGTATTGATACCCTTATTAATTCTATAAATCATTAATAAAAATTTTATACACATGATTAGATCATAAAATAATGAATTTTATGTCATAATTTATATTTACAAATATGGTTAAACAACTAGCATAAATTAAAATTTATTCATTTTTAATCTAGATTAATGAACTAGTTTTCTTTAGGGATATAATTATTTTCATATCCTTCACAATAATTTATAATGAAATTAGAACTTGTCCTAATAATTTCCACTGGGCTTGTAAAACTAGGTGTTCTCTAGGGATTATTTTCATGCAATAGGTGAGGATCAGGTCAAGGTCAATATTACATATTCATATTTATTAACCATAAAATCCTTTATTCTAAAATAAAATTAAATTTTAGTATCCTAAAAAAGATGTTTTCATAGGAAAACTAACATAATCTATTCCTTAAGAAAAATTAATATTTTATTTTGTTCTTTTCCTAAAAGTATTTCATATTTTTAATATCTATAGTCTATGTATTTCTTAACATTATTTACATATAATCTAATAAACATCCTTTTATAAAAATTATAAATACCTTGACCACCCATATCTTGGAGAAAGTGTGAGATTTATTACATTGGCATAGATAAAAAGGGTCCAATCAAAAAGGACTAATCAATTTAACAGTTTTGGAGAACTAGATATGTACATGACACCCATTATACCTTCAAAATTGAAAATAAAACATAATACATAAAAAATATTCACTACATCCTTGAAAACTAATTCGAATAATTATTCTTTAAAAACTAGGGAATGTAAACAAAATAATGGTGAGGTTAAATGATTAGTAAGGGTTAGGTATAGTGGAATCTATCGTGAATCAAAAAAAACCAATATGGATTGTTAAACAAATAAACACACATGATATTTAAAAAACAAGACTGTCATCTTTAAATAAGGTTCAATCTATATGGAAAAGTAAATAATTGAAAACACATGCCATTTAATCAATAATATAGAAATGAAATGCATCCAAAGATTATTTCATAGTAAAAATATCCTGAAAATGATAAAAATTATATTATAAATAAATAATATACTTAGTAATTTGATGTTATGATCTCATAAATCATGATAATTCTATGATCAAAACTTTTCACAAGATGTTTTAAACTACATGTAGAAACCCTTTTAATTTGGCTCACTGATTTTTCTCATGATACATATCGATTTGTGAAGGGGATATATAATTCTATAACCCACCCATCACTATATTCTCAAATCATTCCACATAAATCTGATAATATATTTAATTATTGAATAATATTCTTCATCAATAAATATCTATATTCAGTAAAGGATACATATTTATTAATATTTCCCTCGTTAATAAAATGGCATTTAGAGAATACACTATATATTAAAATTGTGTATGTTTTATGAAATAATAATAACCATAATTCAAGAATCATCATATTTAAGATATATGTAATTAATAATGAATAATGATCACAAGAATTTTATTTCTTCAAGAAAAGTTTAATAATAACAAAATAAAGTGATATTGTACAACAACTTTTACCACTTGGTAATTTTCTTGTCAATTACCTTAGAAAAACTAAATCAAATTGAAAATTAAAATACCCGGAGTTTTGAATCATTCATGATATTACATGTAAAATTAGAAGTATATACATGATATATAATAAATTATTTTCATAACATTATAATATTCATCAATAAATTGGAATTGAGACGAATTCTCATACCTCATGTTTCTTTTAGAATGAACCTTATTTAAAATCCTATATAGTGGTGTTACAATTGTTATTAACGTATAAGAACCCATATTTATATTTATAATATCATATATACTCTTTTTATAACATCTTATCACTCGTTCGTTAATAATCATTCATTATTTTCAATTTTTTTGTTTTTACTACTTTGTTCTCCCATTCAATATTTTTCATGAATGTTCTAGTTCGTTTATATATTATATTTTTTTATCATCTATAAAATAATATTCATCAAATAATTATAATATTTTAACATAAAATATACTTTTAATACCAATCATGAAATGTTGTTTTGAGAAATAATGTAGGATATGAACATTGAGACAGTATGTCCTATGTACGCATTGGTAACATTCTATTATTGAATGATCATTATGGAGAGGAGGTATAAAAAATTTATATTTAATTAATTAAGATAAAAAAATAAATAAATTATTTAATTTTCATTTATAATTATATATTTCATCTATGTTGGTTAGTGATGAAAATTGGGTCACATTACTTAGTGAAGTTAGTTGTCTACATGTATATTAATGAAGTTATCGTCTTTCAGTGGGTGAAAAGGTTAAAAAGAAAATGATTTAACATATTTTCAGAATGATAATTATATCCTGATTATAATAATTATTTCTTTTATATCACAAATAATCATTAACATTATTGTTATCCTCTTCCATGTAAAGAATTTGTGAATGATTAATCGCATCGAGTGACATTATCATGTCCCCTATATAATGGAAAGTAAAATAATTATATATTTTATAATGAATAAAAATATATAATTATGTTATAAATATGATATATATAAATATATAATTTATATCCATCATCATACCCAACCAGGAGAGGTGGCAATGGAAAGAACAAATGAAATCAGTTCATGAGGTAGAAATTTGTCATATACAAAAATTGTAATTTTGTTACCAATTTGATGGAAGTAGGGATAGTTTTATGTCATTAACATATCATAAAAACATATATGTATACGAATTATTTTTAGGTAATTATATCATCACTGTTTAATAATAATTTATCAAATGGTAGGAATAAATAAAGTAAAAATTCCTGTTGAAGAACATTACTTCTTCTTTGGGTAAACTCATTAGGTTTTAACCAAAATCATTATTAAGTGTAATTTATACAAAAAATATGGATTTTAGTATGAGGTAATGTAATTTTAGAATTTATATGGTAAGGTATTGTTTGATCCAAAAGAGTTTCATGGTGTGAAGAATAAAAGTGAGGTGGGGGCCTTTTCTATGTGAGGTGAGTGGAACACATTTAATTTTTCAAAAGTAAAAGGTGTACAAACATACTTCACATGAAAAGGGTCCAAAATATATTATTAAAGATAATTATAAACAATACAGTCAAAATATGTCCATAAAATATATTTTTGATATGTTTTCATGTCATTGTACACCTTATATTTTTTGTCTAACCCCCAGCAGACCCATTTTTAACATAACCACGATAAAAAAATTATTGTTTTTACTATTTTTTATGGTCAATAATTAATCTTAAATTATTGGATTATTTAAATTATTATGATACCAAATATAGAATCCATTTTTCCAATTTCCATTCCAATAATTGAAAAATTTTAAATTAAATTTAATCCTGCAGATGTGATGAGAAGGTGGGGTTTTAATGAGAAAATATTAAAATGTATACAATGTTTTTAATTATAAAATTATGTATTAAAATTATTAAATTAACTTAAATTGTATTAATATATGTATAATAGAACTAATTTTACTTTAAATCAATATATAATATAATATATATTTATGAATAATTTAAAAGAAAAGTAGTTTTCAATTAAGATTCATTATTTCACAATATTCATTTAAAAATATAACATTTTAGAAAAATCCTAAAAATTAATCCTAATATAAATATTATATGAATATTTAAAGATTTAATTTAATTTAATCATATAAATTTTATATAAGTGGTAAAAATTAATTTTACATTATGATTGAGAAACAAAACTAAACTCTTCCAGTATTTTTTAATTTTAAATGATTATTTTCTTATAATAAATTGGTGAAATTTGAACAAGTGTGAACTAAATATTTTTCAATATTTATATAGTTCTATTCATACCAGTTAAATTAATTGGCATATTATAATGGTAATGTCTAAATAATATTTAAATAGAGTCTCACATTTCGTTTAATGTTGATCTTTCATGCATCCAAAGATATTGAAGTAATTAATTTTATTAAAAAACATTTTGTTAATTATTGCGCTATTATAGTTAAGGGGACTACCCGTAAAAATAGTGGTAGAATTTTTAACTAGTCTCAATCTTAGATCCATACCAATATCCAAGACCCCTTATTGAATGTAATATAGGTAGTTAGGGTAATTAAAGAAGAAACATCAATATCTTTTGGCTAAGTGTTTTATTTTACCAATTTTTTATCATTAGGGAGAACCTATTTTCATTGTATTGAAGATATATGGATCAATGTAGATTATCATGGATTATAGAGAACAAAATTGGATCGTAGTGAATAAAAAATATCATCTTACATAGATTGATTGTTTCTTCGACTGGATTCAAGTGTATTAGTTATTCTCCATGGATTCCCTATGATTGGATTATTATCAGTTGAGGGTGAAAAAAACATCATATCTCAACTACTACCATCCGAACGATATATGATAATTAAGATATTTTTTATTCATTTTGGACTGAAAATTTCCTCTACCATATTTATTAAATTTATGAATAATATCTTTAAGGACTACATTGATAAATTTATTCAGTTATTTATTGAATATATTTAGATATATTTCAAAATTCATGATGATTAGGAGGATAATATAAGTGTCATATTATAAAAACCATGGAAAGATAATATTTTTGGAAAATTCAGAAATTGTGATTTCTGGTAGCATCAATTCACATTGTTGCGACACATTATGTCTAGTGAATCAATCATAGTGTATCCAAAAAATAAAACTGTTTTGAAGGAGTGGACATGTCCTATATATAAAAAAAATATTCATATTTTCCTTGGTCTATATTGATACAATATAGGGTTTTTGAAAAAAATCATGAATTTATAATCTAAAAATATTGTTAACTTGAATGGAAGTTAAGTTTATCTAGACAAAGGAGTGTGATGAAAAATTACTAGAAATAATGAAGAGTTTGGTTAGTACACCTATTCTAAAAGTACCCTGTAATTTTGAATAATTATCTCCACTTATATATGTGTGTTCATAAAGTAAATTAGATATGTATTATTGCAAAATAGCATAATTATTGTCTATGAATCACAATTTTCCATGACTTAATAATAAAATTATTCTACCCATGAATATGATTTAGCTGCACTCTTTTTCACTCTGAAGATATGAAGACACTACCATAATAAAAAAAAATTGATACATACAAACACCACCAAAATTTGAACCATATATTTACCCAAAAGTTACTGAAAATGTGATAAAGTAGATGTTGGTGCTTCATAATTATTATAATTGTTCAATTCATTATCACTCTATATGAGAAAAAATTCATAGATGCATTAAAAATGAAATATCATGGGGTTCATGAAATTATGACGATGGAAGGAGATACATTAATCAATAACCAAGTATTGTTGAACTAGGAATCATAAGGAAATGGTAATGATTAATTCTATAACAAATGATTTATAAACATCCATTACTAGATATTATAAATAAAACTAAAAGAGGTTATCCTATTATAAAAATATATATTGAGGTTGTAAAAAATAAAAATGATCATAAATTCAATATTGATCAGGAGTAATGAAAATTTTTACACAGCTATATATCCTATTTATTCCATATATATAGAAGGATATGATGGATGAAGAACATAAATCTATATTCTCAATATATCTATGAAGTGCTATAATTTATAGGGACCTGCATGACCATTATTTGTGGGATAATATGAAAAGAGATATTTCATATTACCTCGTATGGTATTTAATATGTCAACAAGTGAATGTGGAATTAAAAATTACAAAAGGGGTATTACAACCTTTAACCATACCTTTATGGAAGTGGGAAAGCATAAAAATGTAATTTTTCACCGACCATCCTAAAAAATCCAAGGGAAATAATTATATATGAAAAATTATTGATATATTAACAAATAATTCCCATTTTAATTTAGTTTTTGAGGATTTCTCCATATATCTCATAGACGGCCTGTAAATTCTACATGTTTTGAGGCTCCATGGGGAACACTTTTTTATTGTTTTTTAACAAGAACCAACATTTACTTTTGTGTTTTGGAGTTTCTTTCCCAATGATATAAATATATATGTATAAACTAGCATAGTCTATAATCCCCAAACTGATCTGAAATCTAAAAGGACTATTCCAACATTGGAAGGCTTGTAATGGACTAGCTCAATTGATTCTCAAGGGATCCGGTATCAACAATGTCAACTTATTTAATTCTATTATAAAAAAATATTCTATCAAAAAAATGGTTCCTTAAAAATCACACTATGGTAAGATTTGTAGAACTCTAACATGTTGGGATGAAGTTAAATAATAAAAATTATTACATCCATACATTATGAAAGACATAATAATGATTATTCAAGTGATCTCAAAATATATAAATGCTACTCATATTTGAACAAAATGTTATGATGACAATTGATGGAAGGAATTAGAGTTCCATTCAAAAGATCTTATATTCCTCCAAATATCCCCATGAAAATTGGTTATGTTCTTTATAATGTAGGTGAAATTTAGTCCCATGAACATTGGACCATTTTAGATTCTACAGCAGGTTTTAGTATTTTAATATCATTTAAAACTACCTCCAAATCATTCCAATTTCCACAATGTTTTTCCTGGATTCCTTATTAATAAATTATTTGTTATACCAAATGAATAATCTTGAAATGATTAGTATATAATTGGAACCTAATATATCATATAAAGAGGAACAAATCCAGATTATTGATAATAAATAATAATTATTGAGGAATAAGACAAACATTCTTGTAATATCTTATAGTTAAATCACATGTTTAATGAATCTACAAGGGAAACTGATGAACAAATTATGTAAAAATACAACTGTTGTTTTGTTGTAAGTGTAAAATTTCAAGGATCAAATTTCATAAGGGGTGAATATAACAACATAAAAATTTCATCTATGATTATCAAAATATCCTTTTTTCATAATTACTATTTTAATATATTTCTCAATGAAAAAACCTAAAATTACTATTAAAAATATAATATTACATTTCAAGTAATAATAATGATTAATATAGATAAGACTATTATTGGGATACTGACCACAAAAATATAGTGACCATGGAATAGTGTACAGAATAATATAAAACTCTCTTGGAAAGATTATACATTCCATGAAAACTATAAAAAGAAAAAGAAACGTTTGGAATATTAAAGAAATCATAGACTTATTTGTAAGAACCACTGGGAATGAATTGTTAAATATTGACTGTTTTTTATAAATATATACAATGTAATTAGAAATGTGACTATTAAGAGGTAAGCATTACATTTATATTACATAACTATTGGTCAAAATAAATGTTTGGAATTATGAATTTTGGTTATAATTTTACAATTATAATTAGTGATTATAAAGGTTAATGAAGAAGTATAATTAATTTAATAGGGATGAATGATTATATCAACCATTTGAAACATTCCTCTTGAACCATTTTTTTGAGAAAATTGGATAGACGTAGGGTCATTGAGGTACACCCATGACCAATTACCAGAATAGCTAAAACAAGTGAATATCGAAGGAAATCAACTATGGAAGAATTTCATGTTAGTTGATATCACTATTAGGTGAATTTTAGTTGATGTGCCCCATGAATCTTCCACCATTGCACACATTACCCTTAGGGAATATGTTGTTGTAATATGGAGTTATGTGTCATGAAATAAGTATAAAAAAAGTGTAATTTACATTGAATAAATGAAATATTTATTTATTCAAATTCAATTTTTATTGTCATTATATTTTATAAAATACACATGAATATAAAATAAATTGGTTAAATATATTTTAGGATATAGATAAAAATAATTGTATTTTAAGATTATTTATAAAATTTTATAATAATTCATGTATACTAGATAAATTTTAATTTCATCAAATATTTTCATAAAAAATATTTATTTTAATATAAATGATTTTGGAATTTGATATTCTTCTAGGAAATATTTATAAGTGTCAGAATGTTGACTATGATGTAAAAAATATTAAATATTCAATAAATAAATATTTTTTATTTAAAATTTAAAATTATAATATTATAAAAGTTATTTGGATAAAAAACATTATATTTTTAATCTAAACATAAAAATTAGCATATGGTAATGTTTTGAGAACATTCTAAATTACATTTTCTTCAGTAAATAGTAAAAATATAGTTTGTTCATATTAGTATTTTTTATGTTGTAAACAATTATGTAATGGTAATTTAAGAATTAATAAGATGGAATCCATGACCATAAATATACAATTTTATTAATTTTATTTATTTTAATTGATTTAAAATAAATTAAAAACATATAAATTACATTCTGATATCTAAAAAAAATAAGTTTGAAAAACTATATTTTGTTATATAATTATTATACTAAGGAAAAGGTAATATTCTAAAATGGATGTTAGTTATAAATTCTTAAACCGTTATTAAACATGAATTCTGTCATGAAACAAACTAGGTCGCCATCCAACCCAGTGCTCGACCCGGTCTACGACATGGCCCAAAGGGCATTCTCGATCCCCACAGGCATGCACAAGTGCCCAGGTATCAAAACAATACATGGGAAAGATTTACCCAAAGTAGTGAACATAAACAACCAATAAGATAGATAAACTAAAATTGAAAACTGACAACCAAACAGACCCATAACATTAGACCAACTTAAAGTTTACAATTCAACTAAAACCTCTAAGAAGACTGCAATGAAAAGAAAATTGACCCATCCATTTGCACCTTCCTGCAACACGAGGAGCCACCTCCTCAAGCCACCATAGTCAGTACTGCACTGGAAAACCATCGACAAACCGAACCACCATCACTAAACACAATGCCTCAACCGGTAATACACAAGAAACAAGGTATACATACACTAAAAGGTGTATATAGGGTGTGAGCCAAGAGCCTAGTGGGACATCACCCAAAAAAAGGGATCCATGTCACAACAACAAAAATATAACTTAACGTGCTTATTTAAAACCACACTTTTAAAATTCTATAATGATAAACATTTTAAGGCTGAAAGTAAAATGAAAGAGAGCACTGAATGAAAAACCATTTCACAAATACCACTTTAAAAATGGAAGGAAAAAATATATATAAAGAACATTCACATACTCAAGTGGTCCTCCGTATGCTGATGGAATGTACCACGTCAATAATAGAAGAGAACTATGGGAAAATCCCTAATGGCAGCTAGTATGTATGGTGCGCTAGAGACATCGTACCTCAATGTAACCGTGGCATAAAAAAACCCATAATAATCAATGTTCTCGTGCATGAGCCACTAGTAGGGAAACACATCCATAACCTAGTGGTCTCCAAACATCACAAAAGTATAGATAGTGTTGTAACTTCAATACTGCCAGATGAAACTGGGATGAACCACTCACGTGTCATCTAGCGTACTTGTCCTAATCCGCCCAGCTAGGTACCCAGGGTTTTCCCTTGTGCTCAATGAAGTTTCACATCCAAAAACTATATCTCTTTCTCATATCACAAACCAAACAATTCATTACAAAAAAAGCCACTACTTGCATAACTAAACACTATTTTAAAAGCACACGCACACAAATACCATTTCACATAATAGTTCAAATTGCTTTCATGAATTTATAGAATATTTAAATAACTTAAATATCATTTTTAAATAGCACCGAAATGTTTTTCACCTAAAATATGCCCAATTTCACATATGAGGTTCCTTTAAATACATAATGCCCATTTAACTCAATAAAAAACAACAACCGCACTCCACATATAATTTTATTAATCAAGTTAAACAATTTATAAAATACTTAAGAAAAATAAAGAAACAAAGGTTTACATAAGAAAAATATGTCTGGTTTCAATTAAAAAAACCCTTTCTAAGACATAAACACAAAGAACCCATTTGAAAAGGGGTTTCTCACTACCCACACATTTTATAAAATACATTTGTGGTGTAAAACACAAAGGCACACGTTAGAAACATAATGAATATAACCAACATTGTCAAAGAGACATTTTCATAACACCAAACCACTTTAAATATTTTCCGAATTCAAATCGCACCTTACAAACAACTCACACGACCCAGTTTTTTTTCTTTTTGAACACCATATTAAACACACACACACACACAATATAGCCTTTTGTTTTGTACAAAATCCAATATCAACATGTAAGCACACCAATCCCTCAAAAACATTTTGTGAACCTTTCAAAATAATTTAATAATCCTTTATAACAGTTTTTAAAGCAACCCCACAAAACAAACCAATCTTTTACATCATAGGTACACCCAAAAACACTCTTTAAAATCCAACCACACATCCTCTCCATATAAAAAAATATTTTACCCTATTAGAAAAAATTAAATAAACCATTACGTAACTTATAAAACATCTTAAAACCATTTACACAATTAGACATATAAATTCACATAAATAAACTAGTTTCAAACCAAACATGGATCACACTTTGTTTCTAAAACCACATTTGCATTACTTAAACAATACATTCTAAACATTGTTCTCCCCATGATAATAAATCATATAACATATAATAATTAAATCAATAAGAAAATAAAATTATCAACAATATGTTAGGGCATGGAACCACCTACCTCCGAAGGAGAAACTCCCAAAACTGGTGTGAATCTCTACTCGCACCTAATACGCACCACAACCAATCCAAATTGGACCCTAAAACAATAATTCAAACCAAAATCAATCAAAATCAAACCTTGAAACACCAAAATATCGGTGGTAAAATCCTAGAAAAGTGGATATATTTACCTTGAGGGCATCCGTCGAAGCATCGTCGGAAGGAAGGAAGAGATGCTGGCAACAAGTGGAGGGGCCTTGGATGAGTAGTGGCCCTAGGTGATATGCGAGGTGGGGAGGATGGTGGAAGGTGGACACCAGACATAATATCCAGAGGGAGGAAGGGTAGTGCGATAGGAAAGCGTTCGAGGGGTGTGGTGGGTCTAAGCCGGGAGGCAGTAGCCGACGGTTGGAGGGCGCTGGGGTGGTGAGAACAAGGAGTTCAGTGGTCCGGAAGCTGGCTGAGGAGTAGGGCGATGGTGCTAGGTTTTCATGATAGGTGCAAGACTTCCTGGAATGGGGGCGGGGTGATGGCACAAACCGAATAGAGTGGTGGGTACCGGGCGAAGCAGGAGGCTCTAGACGGAGCAGGTCCAACACTAGGAGGTGGAGTGGCTGATAGTGGGTGAACAGAACCGAGGAAGGGGGACTTCAATGGGGAAGAAGAAAAAAATGGAGGGGAGCTAGGTCTTGACGCAAAGAGGGAAAAAAGTGATAAATAAGAAAAATAATAAAATGAAAACTAAAGAAAACTAAAAACAAAACTGAAACCAATAATAATAATAATACAAATTATAATAATTATCATATTAATATTTATAATAATAGTAATAATTGGAATAATGATAATAACATAAATAAAGTATTATCCTTCAAACTAAAAATAATAATGATAATAATATCCTTACATATTAAAACAATCAATTAAATTTTTATCAAACTTCTTGTTTTATTTTATTATCATTTTATCCCCATTTATAATTATATTTCTTTATCAATAATTATTTTTATTTAATTAGCTGCACATCAGGCAGGCATGAAGAGAACCGAGCGAGGCCACGTAGTGATCCATGCGAGGTCACATGGCTTCGACAGTGGTGCGTTGGATGTCGTCAAGGTATAAAACTATGTTTCTAAATAATAATTAAAAACATTAATTCAGGGTTCACCCAAACTCCCCAATAACATGAAAATTAATAAAAACATATATTTAAATGCGACAGGTATTACAATTCTTGAAGCCATAGAGCATTCTATCCCCGGAAAGCCATAACTAAGGTTGAGACCCAAAGTAATAAATGACACCCCCTTAAGGTTCAAGAGGATCCCTATAAAAACAAGTAGAGGAAAACTCATTGTGCTCAGTGAAGGTGACTAAAATGACAAACTCAAGAAACTTGTAAAAAAAATTCTGATATGTTTCATCCGCCCCAATGAGCTAAAATTTCTCCAGTTGACTGATCAAGGAAAGGAACCCTTGCACCCATGGAAACCAACATCAAAATCCGAACATCTCATGCACTATTTAATGAAAACCACTCCATTTGGATAGAATAAAAAAAAGGTCAAACCACATCCAAGGAACGCTCTTATCACTTATCACTAAGCCATCTCTAGAAACGGAACCAAAAGGTCAACATAGGGAAGCCTGAGGGGCTCCCTGCCATTAGGAACCCACCTACGCCCTAGACGAGGGTGGAAAACCAACACGGGGCGGTTTGAGCGGACTCCCCACCATTATGAAGACTACCAAAACTGATTCACTCCAAATACATTTTAGTGAGATCAATCATGTGTCTCCACACCATTAGAGCTGATAGAAAATACAAAACCATGAAGATTTTTCCAGCAGTGACTAAGCACCCAATCACAAGGGGCGGGGAGGGCTGGTCCCAACTACTGAGCATCAAAACCAGAGTCGGAGATGGACCAACATCTCCAAATCCCTGGATGAGAATTATTAAAATTTGAGACCGATTTACCTAACAGACCCCAAAAGGAGCACTAAAAGAGATTACATTGGGTGGGACGCAACCACCAATACTTTGAGGTAACAAGATGGTCATGCCTCCACATAGTCACAGAATCTTTACACACCCAAACGAGTCATTCGGAATGGAATAGCTATAAGAAATGATTTAATCTATTCTAACATTCAACAATGATAACTAAAATAAAGTCGGGGTCCCATACACTTTCTGGGTTCCTGACCACGTGAAAGCTTCACTATGAGGCCTATGGCTAGAGACTTGATGTTTTAATCATATCTTACCTTGTAGTCATGCATTTAAGTCTCCATAATGGAGCTTCTTCTTTGGGTGTCACACGCAACCACACTGCAACCGAGACAACACCATTAGACATGACACACTCTGACATCCACCCACTCCCTCACGACATGTCCACCAGAACAAGGTTTTAGATGACACACATGCATTACCTCTTCACCTTAACCAAAAAACCTAATAAGAAAACATTCTTGAAAAACACTCCCCTTTGAAACGAAAAAATTAGAACTCCCAAAGAGAAGTACATACTCTTATAAAAACAAGGATACTCGGAGGGTTCTACGAAGTCCATCTTTTCTCTTCAAGAAAACTCACAATTCAAGATGTCATCAAACATGACCCTAGAGGTCGATGAAATCACTTCATGCCTTTTAGGACATCGGTCAGCACCAATAATTCCAAAACTCCTTCACCCTTTCCCAATAGAATTCCTTTAACCGTTTCCAGGTGGGCTTCAAATACAATGGTGTCAAACTTCATACCCAATGAGTCAGACAACTCAAAGAGACCAAAGCTCCAATAAACTCCTCTAGCATATGTTATCCCGCTTCAAGAGGATTCAATTAACCGAAATGGATAAGGGATAAACTTATCATTGTAACTAAAAAGGGAGAGTCCTTGCTTTAATCAACTGGAGTGTTGTCCAATGGATAATTACCCGTAGTCGCACTTCAATCACATGCTAGTGCTTTATGGGTGGTTGTGCACTAGTCAAGAAAGAAAACCATGGACCCAATCAAACTGGTCCAATGGCCAAGACATACCACAATCGAACACTAAACGTGTAGGGGGATCCACTGCAAGGGATTTCCGAAGAACTTTTCAAAAGAATTAACTAACTACTTGCTTGTATACCAAATTACAAATAATAATTCAAACTCCGGACACAAATCATTTAGAAAGGATCCTCAGCTCAAAACGCCCCACATCCGACATTTCCAAAACATAAGGACCCACTACATAGTCACTGGTTATTAACACACCGAATTCTCATTTAATAAGACTTTTTGAAAATAAGCAAAGCTAGTGGGATGCACAAACACCAATTGTGTCCCATGGGCCTCGCACATGCATGTTATCGTGCCACACCAACAACCACCTCATATCCATCCAAGAAATCATCCCCTTATGGCATTGACCATTCCTCTTTCCATATACACTAATGCATGTGGCTTCCCATGAGAACACCAAGAATCAAAATCAGACCCTTTCTATTTATCAAAACCAAAAATTCAACCGAAATTTTTCAAACCTTTCCCATCATATTATTTTTAAAGTGCTTTATTTAAAAATATATTTCAAGACCAAATTAGTTTTACATAAAATCCAGATTTCCATGAATCCAAAACCAAGAGATGAGGAATGATGCAACAGGGAACTAGTGACAGTGGGTGACGGGGACATATGGTTGGCGGCCATATGCCAATCATTCCACTACCACAGAGGGTATTCTAGGACAGCTTCCCCGGCTCCACATGGCTTTCCAGACCCTGCAAGCTCATTGGGACCTCTAACCCGACTCCCATTTCATTCCCCTTAGACAAGATTAACCGCAAGGACCAAAGACTCAGAAAAACCTCAACTTATATTGGTAACTCGAGTCCCACCACGAGGTGTGATGGCCAGGCACCATGCTCATTGCTAGAACATCGAGTTCCAAAAAACTCAACTCCAATCCACCATGACTCTATCCAAAAAGAACACGGCCCAAGAGAGAAAACTTTCTCTGATACCATTTTTTCCCGAACCAAGATGAGTCTCCATCCGACCTGGCACCCGACCCAGTCCACGACTTAGCCTGAAAGGAGTTCCCAAACCCCACTGGCTGGCACAAGGGCCCGGGTATCAAAACAATATATAGGAACAATTTACCCAAAGTAGTGAACACAAACAACCAACAAGATAGAAAAACTAAAATTGAAAACTAACAACCAAACAAACCCTTAACATTGGTCCAACTTAAAGTTTATAATTCAACTCAAAGCTGTATGTAGGGTGTGATCCAAGAGACCAGTAATATATCACCCAAAAAAAGGTTCAATGTCACAACATCAAAAATAAAACTTAACATGCTTATTTAAACAACACTTTTAAAATGTTTTTAAGAAAAATATTTTAAGGCTGAAAGTAAAAAAGGAAGAGAGCACTAAATGAAAAACCATTTCTCAAATACCACTTTAAAAATTGAAGGAAAAATATATATAATGAACATGCACATACTAATGTGGTCCTCTGTATACCAACAGAAGGCACCACGTCATGAATAGCCGATCACTACAGGTAAATCCCCTAAGGCAGCTAGTATGCGTGGTGCGCTGGAGACATCGTACATAAGTGTAAGCATGGAATAAAAACAACAATAATCAACGTTCCCATGCATGAGACACTAGTAGGGCAACACATCCATAACCTAGTGGTCTCTAAACATCATAAAATTTTAGTTAGTGTTGTAACGTCAGTCCTTCCAGATGAAACCGGGACAAACCACTCACGTGTCATCTAGCATACTAGTACTAACCCACCAACATTGGTACCTGGGGTTTTCCCTTGTTCTAAATGAAGTTCCACATTCACATAGTATATCACATTCTTGTATCACAAACCAAAGAAGTCATTCCACAAAAAATCCGACACTTACATAACTAAACAATATTTAAAAAACAAACACACACCAAAACCATTTCACATAATAGTTCACATTGCTTTCATGACTTGATAAAATATTTAAACAACATAAAGAGCATTTCTAAATAGAACCACAATGTTTTTTATATGAAATATTCCATGTTTCTCATATGAGGTTCCTTTAAAAACATAATGAACATTTAATTCTATCAAAAACAACTCCCACACTCCACATATAATATAATAAACTAGGTTAAAAAATTTATAAAATACTTAATAAGAATTAACATACAATGGTTTACACAAGAAAAACATGCATGGTTTCCATTTAAAAACCCTTTCTAAGCTATAAACAAAATAAAACCATTTAAAAAAGGGGTTTCTCACTACCCGCAAATTTTATCAAATATATTCATGGTGTAAAACACAAAGCTGTAGGTGTGAGACACAATGAATATAACCCAAATTCTCAAAGATTCCATTTCTTAACACCAAACCACTTTAAATATTTTTTGAATTCAAATTGCACCTTACAAGCAACTCACACGACCCGGTTTTTTTCCTTTTTCAACACCACTATAAACACACACACACAACATTTCCTTTTTTTTGTACAGAATCCAATATCAACACGTAAGCACACCAATCCCTCAAAAAAATTGTGCACCTCTCAATATAATTTAATAATCAATTATAATAGTTTTTAATGCAACCCCACTAAACACACCAATCTTTTACATCACAGGTACACCCTAAAATACTCTTTAAAATCCAACAACACGTCTTCACCATAAAAAAGTGTTTTACCCAATAAAACAATTTAAATAAACCATTATGTAACTTATAAAACATCTTGAAACCATTTACACAATTAGAAATATAAATTCACATAAAGAAACTAGTTTCAAACCAAACCTAGATCACACTTGGTTTCTAAAACAACATTCGCATTACATGAACAATACATTCTAAACAGTTTTCTCCCCATGAAAATAAATTAAATAACATATTAAAATTAACTAAACAAGATAATAAAATTATCTAAAAGATTTAAGGGCATGGAACCACCAACCTCCAAAGGAGAAACCCCACGAAACTTGTGCAAATCTCCACTCGCACCTAATACGCACCATGAGGAATCCAAATTGGATACTAAAACAATAATTTTTACCAAAAAAATCAAAATCAAACCCTAAAACACCAAAATATTGGGGGTAAAATCCTATCATAGAGGATATATTCACATTGAGGGTAGTCGTCGAAGCTTCGCCGGAAGGAAGGAAGTGATGTCGGCAACAATTGGAGGGGCCTCACCTGAGTAGTGGCCCGAGGCACTATGTGAGGCATGGAGGACGGCGGATGGCAGTCACCAGACATAGGAGCCGGAGAGAAGCAGGGCAGTGCGATAGGAAAGGGTTCAAGGTGTGCGATGGGTCCGAGCCGGGAGGCAGTAGTAGGTAGCTGGAGGGGCGGCGAAGGGTGAGATCGAGGAGGTCGGTGGTCCGACAGCTAGCTGAGGAGTAGGGCGATGGTGCCGGGTTTTTGGAATAGGTGCAATCCATCCTGGCCAGGGGTCGATGTGATGACATAAGGCAGACAGAGCAGGGGGCACCAGATGTAGCAGATCCGACACCGAGAGGCGGAGAGGCTAACAGGGGGGTGTTAGCAGAACTGAGGAAGGGGGCCTTCAACGGGGAAGAAGAAAAAAAATAAGGGGAGATAGGTCTTGATTCAAAGAGGGAAAAAAAGAGATAAAGAAAAAAATGAATAAAAATAAAACTAAAGAAAACTAAAAATAAAACCAAAACCAATAATTATAATAATATTAATAATAATAATAAACATATTAATAATAATTATAATAGAAATAATTGGAATAATAATAATAACATAAATAAGTTATTATACTTCAAACTAACAATAATAATGATAATAATATTCTTAAATACTAAAACAATCCATTAAATTTTTATATAACTACTTTTTCTATTTTCATTTTAAACCCCTTTTAAATTAAATTTATTTTTCAATAATTCTTTTTATTTAATTAGTTACATGTCAGCCAGGCGTGCGGATAACCGAGAAAGACCACATGGTGACCCATACTGGGTTGCGCGTCTTCAACAACGGCGCATTGAATGCCGTCAAGGAAAAACAGTTACTTTCTAAATAATAATTCAAAACTTTAATTCAGGTTTCACCCAGACTCCCTAATACCAAAAAAATTAATAAAATAATTTATTTAAATATGATGGGTGTGAAAACTTAAATTCCTAAAACAATTAGAAAACCCCCTATGTAATCAAGCGTTTATCCATTTTCCATGACCATGAATTATAGGACCCCTATTTAGAAATTATTAATAAATTCCTCCTATTTTATGAAAAATACGCACTCATTCTCTGATTAATCTCCAATAAAAATTCATTATCCAAGATATAATACTCAGTTCCCCTCATTATAGTCCATTCATGTTATCTCAAATTTACTAAGGTTACCCTCTCAAATATTTGTGATGTTACTTCCCAAATTAAGGGAAATCTCCGCTTCTTATTTTCCACTCAAGTGCCTCTTTTGTGGTATACATTGTTAATATTGAATTAATTTATTTTTATACACATTTTTTAATTCCATTACTAAATTAATAGTGTTTTATAAATGGGACATTTTCATTCCCTCTAATTATTCACTCTACTTTATCCAAATTTTATATTGTCCTGGTACCAAGTACAATTCATGAATTTCTCAAATTTACATGAAATATTCTTATTTCTTGAATACCCAAACCCCTTCCTTATCCATGGGTATTCATCTAGTTGTAAGAAAATTTTTTTGAGTTTGAATTTACATGAATGAAACCCACATTCCCTTATTAGGGTTAGAAATGATGTAATATTCATGTCACTCATATATTATGTAATATATTATTTTTTTTAAACCTTCTCTTTATTTCCATTGGGTTATTGATGAATTTATTTATTATGAACAATTTGGATAACATAAATTTTAAAATATTATGCGTATAGCTTGATATAAATATTATTAATTTAGTAAATAATTAGTCTCTAAATATGCTTAGTTTTATAGTACTTTGATGAATAAATAAAATAATTGTGTAGTACAAGACATTGGTGATAAACCATTGTGATTTTATAAATAATTTTTCATTTATATGTTGTAAACCCATCATCATGTTATATGTTTAGTAAATATGATTATTCTCTCACGTAATTCCTCGTGTTTTAACCATGATAATCATTCATGTTAAATTTTAATTATGTATCCATTAAAGGGATTTATGATTATAGTTTTCTATGGTTGTTTATCCCTAAAATATTATGTGTAGTGAGGAGAAACATGAAGGAATAAAAAATTTTATTTTAAATTAATTAATAAATGTTTATGTTTATATTTTACTTATGTATTTCAAGTATTATGAACCTAGTTTCCATGACATTAGAATACAATTTATCATTAAAATTTCATAAAGTAATATTATTTTATGGAATTATATTATATTTCATGCATTAAAAATTATATTCACCATATAAAATACCCTTGAAAAATAATATTAGAAAATAAATATAAAAAATTTTATGTAGAAAATGATGAAACATAATGATTTTATTAATGTTTTTAGAAAGTTTTAAAGAAAAAAACACATCAACTAAATGTCAAATGATTTTTATTTCACAATAGAGCTTAAAAAAAGTATGAATAATATATATAAAAAAAATTGTATTTCATTAAAGAAGACAATTTTGATAGGAAAAACATTATCATCGATGAAAAGATCATTTGATAAGATGAGAGTTATTCATACTAAATATATTCATTAATTCTTAATAATGTTTGTCAAAGAACTGATTCATATATTGAAACGTAATTTTCCAAATGAACTATATGAAATACCATATAAAATATGGAAATGGTAAGATCAATGAAAATTTTAATATTACAATCATTTATGAATGACTATAACCCAAAAAATAAAAAATGAGTCGATGAAACCCTTACTACATTATATACATTATAATCAAAACCCATTGAAGGATTTCATAACAAATAAATTATTAAACATGATGAATAAATATTTTATAATGATAAAAACACTAAATTTTTACAATACACAACATTCCAAATAAAATGTGGTGAATATTAAGAAATATGTCTCAAAGGCTGAAAATTTTGGACAAGAATCCCCTAAAGAATGGGTAATTTAAGAATAAAAGTATTTTGAGATTTTTATCATGAAATGTAAAATAAAATATCATGTGGTGAAATATATTTTATAAAGTAAATAAACACTAGATATTAATATAATAAATAAAATATATTATAGTTCATAATATCAAACATGTCATATGTTGTTGAAAATGAGTTAAAAAACCCTTACCTACTCTAGATTCCCAAGGAACTAATCCATCATCTTGTATCACAAACATAAATTTCATAATAACTAAATCATGAACCTGATAAATACCAAGCCAAATTTATTAATTTCATTTATAATCATTATATACATCAACATTGGTTATTTTTTACCAATATTCCTACATTTGGTGTTTATAGTTTTCATTGTTTTTACTAAATTCATAGGAGAAACCTCAATTTTCATTATTATTATAAAATTAATCACTATAAAGTCATGAAATTTACTATTTGTTATCATTTATAATAATTTATAATTTTTTAGATTCCTACAATGGGTTTTTTCTTTATTCTTCGATATGAAATTGATTACATGCATGTTTTGGTGATTCTTGATGAAAAAAAGACTTTTCTTAATTAAAGAGATTAATAATGATGATATTATTATATAACCAGAAAAAAAATTATTTATATACTAATATGATATTATATCATAAATTTTGTTCCCAAAGTCATCCATGGTATAAATGTATGTCATTATTCAAGTAGTTGGTTAAACCAAGCCAGACATGATAGTGGGAGGATTAACGGACTATTATTTTGTGGATTAGTTTTAATGTCATTGTATGAGGAGCATAATAACAATATTTAGTATTTATTTGTGAAATATAACCAAATTACAAATATTTATAATAAGAACTGATGGGTATGAAATAATTCCATATAATGAGTAAATTGTTTTTCTTTCATAGTTCTTTTGTTTTATATGGTTAATTTTAAAATAATTGTTTTTCTTTAATATTATTAATATGTTATTCAATTTGTGTTACTAGAACCTAATTAATATCATAAAAATAAAAAAAATTAAAACTTTTCTAATAATCATACATGAAGGGTAGCAATGACAAAAGGAATACGTCGATCTATGGAGGTGGTAGTCCGCATATATGCATGGGTGATGATTTCATTTTCATAGAAATTTATAAAAGGGTAATGTGTTTATTTATTTCAGACTCTTAAAATTGTAAAATAAAAAAAATAATATTTATTAAATTACAATCTTATACTATCTATTTTAGGAGGTGAAGGAAAATGAAACACGGTTATTCTTGGAGGTGGTAGTCTAGACATGCACACAATCAAAAATTTTATTTTTATTTACGGAAATTGAGAGGGTGTTTAATACTCATACTGTCATTATAATAACATATGAATATAATATTGATATTATTTTTATAATTTTAATATGTTATAATGAAATTCTATGAATAATAATTAACAATTATGAAATAGAATAGTGTGTAGAGTGATTATAAATTAATACATCACTACTTAATTTATATCGTGTGGGAAGGAGGTTAAACCTTTAAGGGGTGGACTTTTTGAATAAAAAAACCTATTAGTGATGTATAAATGTTTCAAGGATGGGTTTTGGATGATTTTTGTCCCATATATGTGGTTTGTGGTGTGAAGTAAAGTAAGAAGATGAGTTTCCCTTCAATATGTGAAAAGGGATCACATTATTGTAAATACCCTAAAAAATTCATAATGGTAAGTGGTTCTCAACTAAATAAGATATAAAATTTGAAAATAATAGACTATGAAATTAATAAGGTTGATCAAGGCCTCTAACATATATTCCCACACATGTTGAAAAAAATTTAGGTCAATTACTCATAGATGTTTACTTTTACTATTTTAGCTACTACCAAAGTAACCAGTTTTTACCAAAGTAATTTTTCACTCAGGCCTAAAAATTAATTTTCATTATTTCAATATTTTTTTCCTAATAATTCTAAATTTCCAATTAATTAAATAATATATATTTTATAAAATGATCACATATAAAATTAAAATAACTAATGTATAATTTATTGAAAACATTTTCTTGAAATATTTATGTCATGTTCTAAAATATAAAATGTATTTTATAAAATAAATCCTACATTTTTTAAATTATTATGTAAATGATAAAAAATATTATTATAAGGAGGTTTCATGAATTTATACTTCATTAATATATCCAAATTATATTATCAAAGTCATGTTATTTGTAAAAAACAGTATTAAACACTATTCACATAAAAATCACTTTTTCTGAAATTTATTAAAAATTCATAAAAATAAAATATTAAAATTTTATATCAAAAAATGAAGTTACTTTTTTGAAACTCACATACTAAACTTTATAATTTTTAATATTTTGAATAATATATAATATAATAATAAATTATTTTTATTGCATACTTTTTTTGTATATTAACAATTCTCTTTCCTATAATATTCTAATTGATAAGGTGTTCAATTATTATTAAAAAACAAAATATAATTTTTTATAATTAAATAATAATAATAATAAAATTTCCATGAAATAAAATGATTTTTTTAAAATATATATTTTTTAGGATAAAGTGATTCGTCAAAATTTAAATTTCAAAAATTATAAAACATCATTATATGTCAGTATATATAAATATTTTATTACATATTAGTATAATCGTAATTTCAATATAGATATATCATTATGATAATCATGTTGTAATTAAGCATCAGATAAGTTCACCTTTCAATTTCTAGTGGTTATTCAACTATCATTGATCTTGTGGAAATCGCTATGGTCTTAAACATTTCTTGTGTACGATTCTACTCAATAAGTAATTACATAGGTTTGCCTTGGTTTTTGATCTTATTAAAACCCCAGATAATGTAAAACTAATATAACCTCAATGAAATGGGCTTCATAAGGAATACTTATGTTTCTGGATTCTAATTCTTCTTACATTTATAATTGATTTATTAATACAGTTACTTCAATTATTAAGAACAAATTTAGTAGTTATGTTTTAACAATAATATGTAATATTAAAAATATATAAAAATTTCTATTATAGTTTTTTATAGTTTTTAAAACAATGAATTTAATTTATTATTTATTTAAGTAAAATATATAATGAAATCATGGGTTGTTACACATGATAGTATCTTAAATATGAATTTTCAGAAGAATCATTTATACATTATACTTTTTTAATAAAGAATAGTGTTAGACGAAGGTGATCTATGATGAAAAGTTGTTTTATTATTTTCATTAAATCTGATTCTAGTGTGACCATGATGGTTGATGATTATGGAAATTATTGTTTTTAATTAATATGTCTAGATACTACATTGAATAATTTTATAGAAATTGGAATCATTTCCAACCTTTTCTAAATTTTTCATGATTAAAAATCAAAACAAATGTTATTGAAATATAGAATTCTCTAAAGGAATACACCACCACATAAAATCATAAGGGTTACATGATAGTGTGTTTGTAGAGGATTAATATATTTCGTAATAGTTTTTGAATCATATGATGAGTATTAATGGAATTTTCATTGAGAATAATTAAATTATTTTTGTAGTTAAAGATTCATGGAGTGTCTGATCAGAACAAATCCTTCAACCGTATGGATTTGAAATATTTAGGTGATATTATCATTAAATTCACATAATTATAATTATGCTTCAAATATTATAAGGATTTTATTGTAGGAGATTAATAGTGCAGGATATCGGTGAAGAATCTATGTGACCACTTAAGTACGATGAGTTCTTATGATTTCAAGAAACAAGATACACTTTGGTGAACCAACTAAATTCAATGATATTATAATTTACATTAATTCACTTTTATGAATGTTTCATGTTTGATACATTTTTATAGGTTTAATAATTAATAACCAACATGGAAAAATATCCATTTAATAAAAAAAGGAAAATTTGACACCGTTTTCACCCCTCCACTCCCAATGTGTCCAAAGGACATACAAATACATCAGTATGATCAAATATGAAAATTAAATATTATACCACTATAGTGTCATGTGATTTCATGAGACGAATCACAATTAATTATTTTATTCCTAGTTTTTTCTCTTTTTTATAATTCTATTAGATATTTTAAGTTTCATTATAGATTTAAAATTTTAGGGAAAAGCATTAGGGTTGTGATTTGTTATTTTATAGAAGTTATCATTGGGTACCCAATAGAGATTAACAATGTTCCCATTTAGTAAAAGTTACTATTGGTTTCCTGATGGAAGTGAACAAGGTACCTATTTAAGCCTCCAATAGAGACATAACGGTCTCAAAATGGCCACTAGATATATAATGGTCCTTCCCTAGTAGATCAGTGGACTTCCATGTACATGATATCCAAAAGATATTTATATTAATTATATATTAAAAAATATGACATATACAGATTGCATATAATCTATTGCACATAGAAACGCCACCAAAATGACCTTGATCCTTCACATTTTCTATATTATTTTACATAAAAAATTTTTCTTTATTCATGATCTATTGATGGTATTTATCATTTTTTAAGTATAATATTACACATTGATTTATTCTTTATTTCTCCCACTATTTGAGGATATATTTTCATAAATTCTACTATTTAATTGGTTTCATTAAATGAAATGATTTAATGATTTGAGTATTAATAAACTTATGATAATATATAATAATTTCTGTTTGGATAAATTATAGGTTCCCCCAAGAATTATATCTAATTTTAATGCTTTTCATGTGTTTGATGATTCATGATCACGTGAATGTGAATAAAAAATAGTTGATTTATTGTTGATGGATATGTGGTTTCCATAAGAGGATGGATAAGGCCAGTTAAAACTGTGATGGATGATTCATGTAAAATATAACTTAATTTTTGATCAATTATTTTATTTTTTCTAAATAATTAATATTGAAAAAATGTAATGAGAAACACATAATTTTCAAAATATACTATATTACAAACTAATGAACCTTATGATTTTATATGTGATAGAGTTTTATATTCATATAATATAGGTGATCCTTTTTTATGTTATGGGATATGTTACCTTTTGAATCTTAAAATAAAGTAGGTTTATAAAGTGTGGTGACACATGTACTTTTATTTTAAAATTGGTAGGAGGCCTTTTATAATGTCATAAATCAATGATTGGGGTTATAAAAGGGTTGTATTTATATTTAGTTACCTAATTAGTGGTTCAAAAACGTGGAATAGTTATTAAAAAGCTAGATAAGATCCTTAAAATATATGTAACCGCAGGAATGGTAACTTGTTAGATGATCATTGATAGACTGAAAAGGCTAATTTTGGAACTAATTGATCATAGGAGATAACTGATCTAAGATATTTGGATACACTAACTATCAAGTATTATAAACACATCATGAACAAAATATGTGTAGTTGAAGAGAAACATCTTAGGAATCATTTTTTTCTATGATATGAATATTGATAATTTTTACAAAAAACCCTTATAAAATATATCCATGTCAAGGGATACAGTTTTGTAAATCATGTTTTGTGATAAAAATTTCCTGGAACCTATTTCTCGATAGTGAGATTCATCTTGATTATTTAAAATAACCATATGGTTTAATTGATGATGCGTAATACGTATTGAACCAAGGGAAAAGGTAATTACATTGGGTCTACTATTTCCGAATTTATAGATAAATTCATATGTTTGTCTCACCCACGAGATCAGGAATAAATTCAAGGGTTTGATAATTTCACTATATTTGTATTAGGAAGATTTATCAAGGGGAGAGATAATTCAGTAATTTTATTATCATGTTGAATATAAAAAATATATTATTAGCTATCATGGAACTATTTTAGGTGGTCGGATATGATCATTCCACCAACAAGATCAAGGACATAACTAGGGTATAATTACTTCTGTATTTTTTAATATTACTTCTATAGAATATCAAAATATTTAGATAAGGGTTTTCATAGCCTGATATTAGGGACATCTGTCTTGATAAATGTTGTTACTGGCCTATTATCTAGTCTATTAATGAGGGTTTTCCTTATGTAAGGTAATATTATATTTATTCTATCATTTCATTATTCCTTAAAAGAAATATATTTTTCTAACATAGTTTTTTGGATTTTATACTATATATATCATTAGATGTGTATCTCATAAGTCTATAGGATGATTCTAATTATCAGTAATATTACGAGTTTATATAATAAAGTTTGACAATAATATGGCTTGATTATAAAAATTATTAAAAAAGATCAGGATTTTTTATTTCTAGTGAAATATTCCAAGGCTATTATCAAAATAATCAAAATATTCTTAATAAAGAAGTCTCACAATTAGTTTGTAATAGAATAATTCTTTTTATACATGGATATTATCATTCAAGCGTATGTTTTTTTGTATTTGTTTTTAGGGTCAATCATAATTGTATATGGGTAAGAACATGACGACATGAAATATTTAATATTTGATTTATTCTAGTATACTACGTATTATACCTCTGTATTATGAGCATATATATTTTATTATATTATGGGACATTATGGCTGACATGAAAGTAATAGTTAACATTACTACTATTGGTGACAAGGTTTTATATGGTACAATGGGGAATATATTTAGTTCTAAGGTTACACAAAGATATTTTTTAGGAATATAACCTTATTTAGTTATTTTTACATTTTTATACCATGTATATACTCATATTTTCAGGTAATATTCTTCTCTTTAATTAAATTGATTGTATAGCATGGGTTCTTTTCATTATAGAACAGTGTTTATTAAGATTTATGGTTACCCTTCCCTAGGTATTCCATAATTTTATTTATAATTATATAAATAATAAATGTTTTTATTACTTTCTTTATATTATGATTTTCTGATACATGTTTTATATTCTCCGTATATTATATTACATTATCATCAATGGTAAAAAAACCATCTGTATATGAGGTGGAACCCATGAGGTCAAGTAAAATCTATCTCAAAATAAATTATAGAATATTAATTAATTTGTCATTTTGTTTTGGGGATTCATAGAGAGAGATATGCTATTCAGAATAAGATATGGAAAAAATGATTGTGCTTCGATAACACATGTATGGTGAAAGTCCTAGTTAGAATGTTTTTGGTTTTTTTGGTTTTTTTTACATTTATGGATTTTTTTTCAGGAAGTATAATGATAGGAGTTATATAATATTAGACCATTATTTTACTAGGGTGTAATATTGGTGTGTAATTATTTGTTATACATAGAACATAGGTTTTTATTCATGTTCATTATTATTCATGAGTTGATAATTATTTGAATAAAAAAAGTTTTAGTTAATTAAATCAATAATAATATATTATTCAGTGATTTCTGGAATGAATTATTTTTGTAATATTAATTAACTAAACCAAATTTTTCCAACTCCATGGAATTATATCACATTATGGTCATATATTTTTATGTATTGGGGTGTAATAATGATTAATCATAGACTGTGTTGTGTAGGTATGTAGATACCCCTTTCTAGATAGAGACATAAAATATGTCCATTTAAAGTATATGAATATATATATGGGAGTAAAAAGGTAGTGATATTTCATCATCCAACATGAAAAAAGGGAAAATATTATCTCTAGATTATGTGAGGTTCCAAGTGATGAGGATATTTAACATAGGATTGTGTAAGTCGAGTGTGTTAGTAAGTTAATAGAGTACCTCAGCTATTACTGGTTGATATGAATTGTAATATTCAATGTTGAGTTAGTACAATGATATGTTTATAATTATGATGATTACCTATGGGGATATTTGTTTTCTCATGATGATTTGTTTGTTGTGAATATGTTAATAAAATAAAAAATAATGATTATGAGTTATATTTATTGCATAAAGTGTATGACTAGTTTCATCATAACCTAGATGATTTGGCTTGTGATCCCATGATTGATGGTATATAACATAAAATCTAATTAGTTATGTGGGTATCATGGATGTACAACTATGAATTCATGCTCATGGATTGAATTTTATCAACATCATAGATCGACCCGTATGGTTCATTTAACATTGTTTCCTTTAAAAAATTATTGGATAAAAGTTTTAAAATTTTGATAAATGGAACTTTTAATATTACACATATATAATAATTATCCCATCATATGTTTTTGTGTTTATTGCATGGAAATAAAATTTTGGAAATAAATATTGAATGAAGAGTTGTTATGGAATGGTCATCTAATGGCTCACCATGTTCATTTAAGATGGTGATTGAGTGGTTTTCACTTAGAGAGAATATGTGTTAGATATTAGGGACGTCTATGAGTGGTGAAATAATGTTGGATTCATACTTTTGAATGTGTATTGTGTGGTTTTTGGTCCTATAATAATGTATTTACTATTGGGTTAGTGGTGATAACTAAATTCATCTTGGAGTTTATGAGTTGTTATACCTAACCATTGTGGGGATTAGGGACAAATGATTCTGATTTTTTGATTTAGAATATAATAAATTCCATTGAATGGACTATTTTATCAAGGCATTTATATGTATATTTGTTAGTTTATAAATTAAATGATAAGTAATTTGAGTTTTTAAAGACTTTAGATCTTGGAAAGGAAGAAAAATGATCACATTTGATGATTTTAACACTATTTTAAATGAGAGATTTTTTCTATAGATATTATGACTATATCATTTCATTGATTTTATAGAACTTTGGTATCTTTGATAACCTATGGCGGACTACACTATTAAATTTTAATTCTTGTTACACCTCTTCCCAACCTTGTAATAAATTGATTTTTTCAAAATACATTCTTGAGAAATGTTTTCCTGACCTATTATAAGTATTTTTAGCACATTTTCTTAAATCCTATATTTAAGAAGTCATAATGAAATTGGGAATAGAGACCAATGATCTCTTTATTCTTTATGTAGTATTATGTAAGTATTTGGTTGGATAGTAGTACAAGTAGAATGATGAGATTTTGGCCAAAAAAAATTTAGTACATAATAGGGTGGTATGATACCTATTTAAAATATAATAAATAATTCCATGGATTGATTTTGATATTAATCATATCACCTAAGAGATAGACTAATAATAAATAAAATAGTTCCTTGAAACATGAAAATTGTATAACCAAAAGAAATTTTACTAGACATCTTGACATAAGTCATGAATTTCCCAACCTTCTTTAATGCGGGTACTTCACCAACGACTATATAATACTCTTTTTTGGTATGGTGATTTCTATGTTTTATTATATGAACATGTTTTTTTTATATATATAATATATTCCTTCATATAAAATTAATATATGTAATCTCTATCAACAAATAGGAACTATAATAGTTGGTTTTCCCTAATAGTTTAAATTGAAATCATTTAATACATTGATGCCCATAGACCATGAATTCCTGAAATGGGATTCATTGGTTATGAAAACCACAGTTTATAACAATATAAGTTATTGTGAAAATGGAAACCATGTTTTTAAGTGATCGGGATGATTTTATAAAGGTAAACATGTGGTGGGGAGAACCCTCTAGTTGGAATAATGATTGGATCCTTGACTCAATTAAATTACATTGAATTTCATTGATGATAAGAATAATGAACCCAAATTAGTATAGGTATATGTTTCTCTGTTATTATTGTATGTGGGCATGTTAGTTTATAATTTATAGAGGTATAATCAAATGAAATACCTATGTAATATCAATTTTAAAAATATATCGAATATTATAGGGAATTTATGAGAATTTATAATATAATGTGTGATTTTTCACAATGGATATATCGTTAATGGATGGAAATTATGAGTATAGTTTCAAAATATTCTTGGGTAAATATTCAGGCCAATTCTTTTCAAGGTCAAACTAGTGATATAAATAATTATGGATTTTATTTTTATTAAAATGTGTTTTAAATATGTTTTGATGATTAAGATATCAACATATGGAAGTGGGATTTATTATATCTGTTGTGCCAGGATCATTAGAGAATTTTATAGATGATGGTATAGTGAAGGGATAATAATATATCATTATCTGTAATTAACTATTATACACTAAATTTAGAATCAATTTGGAATTTTATTGAATAACTAGTTTTTATAATAAAATTATAGTTGAGGGAAGTCATGAGGTTTTCATTTTTAGAGAATAATTTGGGATGCATTGTGATTTATCTCATGGACAAGAATAGTTGTATCCATCCATTTATAATAACCTAATATTTTAAAATAATATTTGATTTAATAATTTTGTGCCCAAATATTTGTATTATATACAAATATTAAGGAGTTTCAAAATTTTAGTGGATATTCAAATTTTTTCAAAATGTGGGAAATGTAATAATGCTAAAATTTGAACGAGAAACCATCAAGTAACAAGCATACAAACAATTTTTACATGGTGTATCCTTTAATATAGATTGATGGACCCTATATGGATATCAGATAGCATATTCCCATTCATTAGGAGGCTATTATTACCTAATGTACATGTTGAAATGAAGATATTTTTTTGTAATTTTTATTTCTATAATATTTTAATAATATTAACATACCTCTCCCTCCTCCAATGAAGGTGTGAAACCTCCTAATACTTTTCTCCTATAATTATATGGATTTTATATTAATGATTATTTTTTCATTTCAGAGACTTCTATGACTTTAAATTTATATTATCAAGGCTTACCAGACAAATTAAATTTAATATAGGTTCTTTAATTATTTTATAGATACCCACCATATATCCCTCAATTTTTAATCTTTTGTTTAGATTCTATAAAATTTTATGATCAATCAAGAAATGATTATAGATGTTATAAATTGTATTATTATAATTTAGATTATTTATATAACTCTTTTATGTTATATATATATATTTCATTCTCTATAAGAAATGTGAGAATGGGCACACAAGTGTGATAGATATAAATTGCTACATAAATGGTTTGGATATTAATGAGAGTGTTGGTGAAGTTTTATATAACTTATATCAATGCATATTTTGAGTTATTACATAAATTTGGAGTCATTATTAATTCTCTATAAATTTACAATGTTAATTATATTCTAATTGTAAACCCACGGAGGGTGATCAGTATTGTATTATCACTTGATGAAAGTTGTGAGGTTCTATGTAAGAATGTGTGAAATTTCACTAGGAGTGGTGATTTACCCAAGAGTAATGTTCTTAGTAATGTATTATGTATTTAAATATGTTCTATTTATCAGGACTTGGGGCCCACATTGTTATATTACAATGCAATTAAGATTTCTAATGTGGAATCCTACATATTTGAGTGGGATTTTACCTATGGTAGATTTATCATTAATTGTGTGGAGACTAGTTTCCCTAAAGTATATAAGTATTGAATGGTTATTTATTTGTCTTAAATTTTATTTTATGACTAAAATACTGAGTTTTCATTTGAACATTGATAAATATTATATACCATTTATGGTCTTAAATGATCATGTGATATAACCTACCAATGATTGGAAGATATAATGATTGTGAGATGCTGAATCTATTTTATAACCCTAGGATATGTAGTTAATGATGCGTATAATAGAACCCAAGTCATCTATGAGATGAAATACTAGTATAAAAGGTTCATTTGTACCAACTGATCTCAGAATCGATTGTTTAGGGTAACTTAAGATTATGTTATGATATTTATTTTTTGAAGTCTATGTCTTGACAGTGTAATTCCATTTGATTGTGTTTATTTTCATGATAAATTGTTTATGGTGTTTCATACATTGTGACCTAATGATTTCTTTTAAAATTCAATGTAATAAATTCCATAATAATAGGAGAAATGGATACACTTATGTTTCTTATGACATTTAATATAGTTCATGATTTTGGGTGACACAACCATATTAATATTAAGAAGATATATATTAGGGTTGGTATGTTAATCCAATATTTAGTCATGATAAATATTATTCCTATTCTAACACTAAATATATACATCATCTATTAAGGATGAAATATGTGAATTACATTCCAAATATTAGAGTATAGTTATAATTTTTGGGACCCACTAAATTCAGCCATGAGACTGAGGACCATTTTTGGGTTGGGGGTCCCTTTTTTAGCTACCATGATTATTTTTTAAGAGTATTTAAATATTCAATTAAATGTACGTTAAGATTAATATAGAGGTGGATTTTTCCTCAAGTTGGTTACCACATACATACTGATGTGATAATTTTTTTATATACAGAATGGGATTATATACTGGTATAATAAATATGCCTTAAAAGGGTTCCCTTCGGAGGTAGGATGTTATAGGCCTACTATTTATATTTTATGTCTTGTTTATTATTGGGGGTATATCTCCATTGATTATTACCTTTTTCAGTAAGAGTATTATGAGGTGTGTTAGTCAACAAGGGTATATATCTATTGGAATAATGATATTTACCTATGATTTGTATGATCTAAATGAAATTGACACATATATATTATTGTATTGTTTTGATGATATTATTTGTATGATCTAAACAGACATCACATTATAGTATCACTATAATATTGGAATAATGTGATGATAGTTAAATATTTATAGAATAATTCAAACGTTTTGTAATTGGTCGATGAAAATAGGTTCGAGCTTTATGGGTTCTTAATAGGTTCAATAAAACTAGTCATATTTAATATATAGTGTATTTTAATTCGAGGGTAAGGTGATAAGGGTTCGAAATATACCCATCCAATAGGTTTTGGACATGTTTAGGTCATAGATTTTACATTATCTTTTCATTTTATTTAAATCCTTTATTAATGAGGTAATCGCTGCATCATCATGATGTCGTAAATAATTTAATATATTTAATGTCTGAAAATTAAAAAAAATATCATGATGTAGGAAATCCTTTTATCTTTCTAATGAATATTTATAGTAAAAAATATAACTTGTATCACCCCATGTAAAAAAAAATTTAGTAAAACTTCTCATGATTGTGTCATTTTTACTTTAACATTAAATAAAAAGTTATTTATGTCATTTCCCAACCAAAGTGGATCCATGGGGTCCCCAAGTTGACCCATGGATTGTCTTGGTTGGCCATGACACATCAAATGAGGGTAGGACATGTGTCAAGCTCATCTAATATTATTAAAACATTATTTTTACCTTAAACTACACTAATTACCTCTAATCGCGATTAAAAACTTAATAAGTTACTATTCACCAAAAAATTATTTTAATACCATTGAACCGCATTTTACTTCTTAATGACAACCATGTATGTCGGATTTTTGAAATTCAAAACACAGAAGTGGTAAAATTTCATTTAAACGAAAAAATCAGTTTTTTAAGTACCACTTAGTGGTTTCATTATTCATCAAAAATTGAAGTTTTTCAGAAAAATACCAAAAATTCACCCTAAGCTATATTTGATATTCAGAATTCAAAAATGAAGTCCATTTTACAAAATTCAAAACATATAAGTTGCATTAATTAATTTAATAATTAATTCCCGTTGTCAGAGCAAATAGTGTGTTTTTATGAAACAATAAGTATCAAAAGATTGACACTAGTTTAAGTCTGATTTCAAAGTGAAATTAATTCCAATGACCACTATTTGATTTAATGGGAAAAATATATTCTAATTTCACTATAAAACCAATTCAAAAGATAATCTAATCATATAAATAAATTAGATTAAAAGGAGGTTTTGAATTAAAATACAACATTTTACACTATTCATTAAAAAATGAACTTTATCAGAAAAATACCAAAAATTTACACAAAGTAAATTTTGATGTCTCGATTCTAAAGAAGAGTTTTATTTGGTCCAATAGAATGTATAAGAGTGAAAAAAACTATATTTAATGACGGTTCGCCATCAAAAGGTGATAAGTGAACCTTTAGTGAAAACTAGGGCATATACGCCTAAAATTGAATTTTTTCTGTATTTTAAGCCTTTATCTTTTATTTGATAAAAGTAAAAACAATTAAAAAAACATATATAATCATATTTTAGTTATTTCTATCCATTCTCGCCAACACAACGGCTATGTGTTAACTACCATTTAAAATAATATTATTTTATAACTAGTGTGCAACGAAAGATTTCAATGAAACTTTTTGTTGCGTATCTGGTACACTATCGAACATAGAAACCCTTTTAAAGTAAAATTAATATTTAATTCGTAAATATTAATAAATATGAAAAGGTTTTATTCATTATTTAACTGGGATGTTACATCCTTCCCCCCTTTTGGGAATTGCGTCCTCGCAATTTTATCCACTTATCAAAATAAGTTGGGGTATTTATCCCTCATAGCATTTTCAGATTCCCACGTTGCCTCTTCAACAATATGGTTTTTCCAAAAAACCGTTACCTTGTGAATTACCTTATTTTGCAACACTTTCTCTCTTCGATCAAGAATCTGGACTGGTTGTTCTTCATAAGATAGGTTCTCCGCCAGCTAAACTACCTTTGGACTCAAAACATGAGATGGATCTGGCATATACTTCCTCAACATCGAAACATGAAAAACATTGTGTACCTGAGATAAACTCGGAGGTAATTCCACATGGTAAGAAACTGATCCAACTTTCTCCAGAATTTCATATGGTCCAATGAACCATGGACTCAGCTTTCCTTCTTACCAAATCTCATCACACTTTTCCATGGAGAAACCTTGAGAAAAACATGATCACCTACTTCGAAAGATAGATCCTTCCTCCGGTTATCCGCATAACTCTTCTGCCTCCTCTGAGCTGTTCTCATGTGTTTCTGAATCAACTGAACTTTTTTTGCCATCTCTTCTACCAATTTTGGTCCCATCAGCTTCCTTTCCCCCACTTCATCCCAAAATGCTGGTGTTCGACACTGCTTCCCATATAATGCCTCAAATCGTGCCATCTGTGTACTAGAATGAAAACTGTTATTATAAGAAAACTCAACCAAAGAAAGATGTTGGTCCCAACTTCCCTGATAATCCATCGAACAAGCTCGTAGCATATCCTCCAAGGTCTGAATTGTTCATTCTGACTGCCCATCTGATTGCGGATGAATAGTTGTACTAAAATTTAATTTAGTACCCAATAACTTCTGAAGGCCTTTCCAAAAGTTAGAAGTAAACCTGGGATCACGATCGGACACAATGGAGAGAGGAACTCCATGTAACCTGACTATCTCTTTAAGATACAAATGGGAAAGTTGATCTAGGGAAAAAGTATCTCGTATAGCAAGTAAATGAGCCGATTTAGTGAAGCGATCAACAATAACCCAGATTTCATTATTACCTCTAGATGTCTTCGGTAATCCCACGACAAAATCCATGGATATATTTTCCCATTTCCACTATGGCACTGGTAAAGGCTAAAGCATCCCTTTCTTTAACTGACGCTCTTATTTAACCTACTAACAAGTCAAACATTTCACAGTAAAATCAGCAATATCTCTTTTCATTCCATCCCACCAATAATACTCCCGCAGATCCCTGTACAACTTAGTACTACCAGGATGAACTGAAAATAGGGAACTATGAGCCTCACATAACAACTCATTCTTGAAATGTGAATCACTAGGGACACATAACCTCTTATCAAACCTCAAAACACAATCATTATCAATGTTGAATTCAGGAAACTTAACCTTCTGAACCAGCTCTACCTTTTTCTACAACTCACTGTCTTCCCTCTGTGCTTGCTTAATTCTGTCTGATAGGGATGATCTCATTGATACCTGAAACAAAACAGAAGAACTTCCAGCACCAACAACTTCTATTCCAAAGTTCATCAAATCAAAAACCAAAGGATCTCGTTCCAAACGTAGCATGGTTAATGAAGCATTACTTTTTCGACTCAAAGCATCAGCCATTTTTTTTCTTTTCCCGAATGGTAATGAATTGTACAATCATAATCCTTGATTAATTCTAGCCATCTCCTCTGTCTCATGTTCAATTATTTCTGAGTGAATATATACTTTAAAATTTTGTGATCAGTATATATTTCACACTTTACTCCATACAAATGATGCCTCCAAATTTTTAAAGCAAAAACAACAGCAGATAATTCCAAATCATGTGTAGGGTAATTTACCTCATGAGTTTTCAACTGACGTGAAGCATAAGAAATTACCTGATCATTCTGCATAAGGACACATCCAAGTCCCTTCAACGAAGAATCACTATATATAACAATATCACCATTCCTAGAAGGAAGTGCCAAAACTGGAGCATTCACCAATCCTCTTTTCAACTCCTGAAAGCAATCATCACATTCTTTTGTCCAGATGAACTTAACACCCTTACGAGTTAGCTTAGTCATTGGACTAGATAACCGTGAAAACTTTTCAACAAACCTTCGGTAGTAACCTGACAAACCAAGAAAACTATGGATCTCGATTACATTTGTGGGTCTTGGCCATTCTTCAACAACTTTTGTCTTAGCAGGATCAACAGTTATGCCATCTTTTGAAACAATGTGACCTAGGAAAGAAATTTGTTGTAACCAAAACTCACACTTTCTGAATTTTCCATATAGTTTCTTTTCTTTTATGGTTTGTAAGATAACCCATAAATGACTTTCATGCTCCTCTTTACTTTTAGAAAACACCAAAATATCATCGATGAAAACAACCACAAACTTATCCAAGAACTCATGGAAATTCTATTCATAAGGTCCATGAATACAGCAGGTGAATTGGTTAACCCAAAAGGCATAACTACAAATTCATAATGGCCATATCTAGTACAGAACGCAGTCTTCGGAATGTCTGCTTCTTTTACTTTCAACTGATGGTTCCCCGACCTCAAGTCAATCTTCGAAAAATACTGAGCTCCCTGGAGCTGATCAAACAAATCATCGATATGAGGCAAAGGATACTTGTTCTTAACAGTAATATTATTCAAGGCCCTATAATCAATGAAAAGTCTCATTGAGCCATATTTTTTTTTAACAAACAAGATAGGAGCATCCCATGGTGATGTGCTATGTCTAATGAAACCTTTATCTAATAACTCCTGCAATTGTTTCTTTAACTCTAAAAGTTCAACTTGAGTCATTCGATAATGGGGTTTTAAAATTGGCTTAGAATCAAGAACTAAGTCAACAGTAAATCCAACTTCCCGATCATGAATAATACCAGGAAACTCATCAGGAATAACATCAAGATACTCATTTACCACTGGTACATCATTAATATGAACAGTTCCTTTATTTTCAACAATATGTTGAAGGTAACATTCATTTCCATCTTTTACTAGTTTCTCAACTTCCTGATATGTTATCAAAATCAAGGGTTCATTCTTGTACACAAACTGAAAATCATTCTGAAAAGAAACCATTTTAGCTCTGCATTCAATCTTATCATGATAAATAGAAAGCCAATCCATGCCCAAAATAACATCAAACTCTACTAGAGGCAAAACAATAAGGTTTGCTGGTAGATTCTTTCCACACACAAGGATAAGAAGGTTCTTATAATTCCTTTTTGTCTCAACGTTCCCTCTGGGTGTTTTTACCATAAGATCAGGGTTTATATCTTAAGATGGAATTTCCAATTTACTAGAAAACTTCTCAGAAATGAAAGAATGTGTAGACCCTGAATCAAACAACACATTGGCATAATCTGAACAAACAAACAGTGTACCTGATACTACTTCATTCGATGGCCCAACATCTGCTAAAGCTGTTGCAAAGGATTTCACCACCCCTTTCTGCTTGTAGTCTAGATTCTTTCCCCCAGTTGAGTTCTTCATTGGACACTCATTTGTATAATGACCCATTTCATTACACTTAAAACATCTTACCATTGGCTTTTCATTGCCTGCTTGATCATCTTCCTTATAGTTACGAGCAATATGACCAGACTTACCACACCAAAAGCACCTACCAGACTTGGATAAACATTCTCCAGGATGCATTTTACCACACTTCTCACAGGATGGATATTTGGTTTTCTTACCTCCTTGATTCTTTGATGAATTCTTCCCCTTTTCCTGCCAACTAGACCTATTATTATGTTGTTTGTCATAGAACACCCGATCATCGGCAAACTCCATTTCCACCTTCTCCGCACATCGAACAAGTTTTTCATAACATTTGAACTCACGATAAGATAAATCCCTTCGATACTTTGGCTTTAACCCTGAGTAAAAACGGTTTATTTTACTATCAAGATCTCATATGAAGTTTGGAGCATACCTTTCCAATCGAGTGAACTTTTCTTCATAAGAAGCCACTGAATCATCCTCTTGCCTCAATTCTAGGAACTGTTTTTCCATCCTAAGACGAACCACCTTAGGAAAATAAATCTCAAGAAACATACCTTTGAATTTGTCCCAGTGAAGATCCTCAATCTCATCACTATCCCTAATATTTTTCACCATCGACCACCACTGATCAGCTTCACCTTCAAAATGGTAAACAGAAAGACTAACCTTTTGATGATTTGAACACCCCATGACATAAAAAATCTTCTTCAGTGCTTTAATCCACCCTTCAGCTTGCACGGGGTCAGATGATCCTCTGAATGATGGGGGATGTTGCCTCATGAAATGTTCCACCACTGACATGTTCCTCTGCGGTTTATCTGGATGATCTCGTGCATGGATACCACCACCATTTATAGCCTGATTCAACTGTGCCATCACTGCAAAAAACTGTTCAGTTCCGATTCCGACCATCTCAGGTTGCAGATTTGGAAGGTTGTCTTCCTCCTGATGTCGTCCCAACATAGCTTCTTTGTTTCCTCTGCGGAATACCATTCTGAACACAGAAATATCTTAGGCGAAACAACATGATAATCTTTAAATGCTATATCATTCCAGTAATACAATAAATTAACTTATAATTTAAAGATTTTCTAACTTGTAAAGTTGTCTAAACCGACCTCTGATACCAACTATAAGGCCCCGACCTTAAACATTACATAATATTGAATTAAATGAATAATTCACATTGAGGATCTTTTCAGGTTTAGAGTTTTAGAGAATTAGGACATAACTGTTACATCTCAAAAGATTACAAAGTAGACACTTTTACTGAGTTTCCATAGAATAAAAAAACTCATAAAAAGAAACATGTCTAGTTCCATGTTTTATATAGCATGAATTTCCCTTTGATCCCATCCTTGACCCTATTACACATTAAGTCCTGTGAAAAACATTTCAAAAAAACTTGGGGTGAGCATAAAAAGCTCAGTAAGGGATACACAAAGAATGAAAACTGTTAGTTTTTCAAACATCAAGTAAACCATGTATACTTTATCAAAGTAATATCTTCACCTTCATGAAGTAGTAAAAACTCTTCACTGAATAAAATATCATTACTTAACCTTTTGTATCCAAAGGATTACCATAAAACCCATATAAATAACACATAACATATAAAGGTAACATTGGACATAAACATACTTAAGTGGAATAACCATACGGTCGACTTCCACAAATATCACTTAATGGAATAGCCATACGGCCAACTTCCATACATACTTAATGGAATAGCCATACGACCAACTTCTATACCCAATGGATTTGAGGTTATAACGTAACCACCCGTCCTGGTATTCACAGCACCACCCGTCATATGGTTTATCACGTAACCACCCGTCAAATGTCTAAGTACCATTATAAAAATAATAAGACATAAAACAAATATAATGGAAAGAAAACATTTCCACACTTTGATCAGAATATATCACTTAAATATATTGACATAACAAATCCATTATAAAAACCATTTTCAATACCAAAATACATAAAATAGTATATGGTATTTATTTCATTTTAAAAAAAACATTACGGCTTGTTCAGGAAGCCAAAGACCAAATAATACTCGCGGCGGCGGAAAAGGTCGTTGTCACTGCGTACGTTAAAAGAAACATTCATTTTTTCGTTTGGTAAAACACTTCGTAGAAAAAGATTCCTTTTGTATAAAACTAAAAGTCAGAGGGGTTTATACACCGTATAAAATAAAGTTGTGTATAAAATGAAATATGCCTCAATGAAAGGAGATTGAGACGAAGTCCCTTACCTCGGGTCCGACTTGACTCGATCGTTCTTTAACCTCCTGAATAATAAACTTGAGTTAATTTCTACTTTCTTAAGAACCTTTTTCAAGCTTATTATTCCTTTTATATCACTTATTTCCATGTTATAAACATTATGTAGTTAATAATTTTTGTTTTGTCGATATTTGGTTCTTAAGTCGAAAGTGGACTTCTTACAATTACATGTTGTTCGTGTGGTCAAAGGTTCTTTATATCCAGAATGAGATTCCTGATTTGGATATCATATATATCATATATATCCAGCATATACATGTATTTATAATATTACATAATCATTTAGAGGTAAGAAATAAAATGCACCGTTCATAGAGATGGTAAGTCGTACGTACGTATGAACGCTACTTTAATTTCTTTGTCATATTAATGGAATTAAAACTAAATGAGAGGTATGTATATTTTAATTCCATAATTATATTAATCGTTTAGATGTATCATTCATCATATATATCCATTATATACATGTACTTATAATAGTACATTACATTTGGGGATAAGAAACGAAATGCATCGTTCATGGAGACGGTAAGCCGTACGTACGCATGAACGCTACTTTCATTTATATCTCATACTTTAATGGAAAGAAATAATAATGATATAGAGGTATATTATAATTACAGTATAACATCATATATAATAACTTTAAATCCATCATTTATACGTCCCACATATGGCATTAACGAATCACATCACTTTGAGGGGGCGGTAGTCTGCACTTCCTAAAATGAAATTATCGTGTTTACCCACAATGGAAACCATAAAGGTATACCACAAATTAAAAATAAAGAATCATAAGGAAAACATAAACATAATATATATCATATATAAATATAGTGACATCTTAATGACCACCATTAAATGTGTTTAAAAGAATATTGAACAATCATCGTTTCGTGAGGCAGAAATTCGCCAACCACAGAAACAATATGTTCTTTAACCATTAGATGTAGATGTGTCTAAGTGTAGCTCAAAATATTCTTTTAACAAAATCCTAGTATATTTATTATACTGGAGTTGTTACAAAATAAATTAATAAAAAGAGTTTATTGGGTTGGAGAATAAAAATAAAACAAAAGAACACAAGTGAAGACATCACCTTAAAATCGGGTAACTCTCTTAGATTTGTGCTCAAAGTCTTCCTTGGGAAGAATTCTGCCCAAAGTGAGGCTTTAAAGAGTAATATAGGGATGTGGAGAGACAAAATGGGCAGGGGATGTCCGAGCCAAAGGCTTTTTGATGTGTGGGTAAGGTGGTAGAGGTGGGGGCCTTTTATAAGAGGAGAGGAGGGGCACTCTTGGAAAGTAAAGAAATGTTACTTTATTTTAAAATGATTTTCGGATTCAAAAGGTCCCCATTGATATAATTATAGGGTAAGGTGATAAGGGTTCAAACTATACCCATAAAATAGGTTTTGGACATGTGTAGGTCATAGATTATACATTATCTTTTCATTTTATTTAAATCTTTTATTAATGAGGTAATCGATGCATCATCATTATGTCATAAATAATTTAATATATTTAATGTCTAAAAATTATAAAAAAAACTATCATGATGTAGGAAATCTTTTTATATTTCTAATGAATATTTATAGTCAAAAATCGTACTTTTATAACCCCATGTAAAAAAAATTAGTAAAACATCTCATGTTTGTGTCATTTTTACTTTAACATTAAATAAAAAGTTATTTATGTCATTTCCCAACCAAAGTGGCTTCATGGGGTCCCCAAGTTGACCCATGGATTTTATTGGTCGTCCATGACACATCCAATTAGGGTAGGACATGTTTCAAGCTCATCTAATATTATTAAAACATTATTTTTACCTTAAACTACACTAGTTACTTCTAATCGCGATTAAAAACATAATAAGTTACTATTCACCAAAAAATTATTTTAATCCCATTGAACCGCATTTTACTTCTTAATGACAACCATTTATGTCGGATTTTTGAAATTCAAAACACAGAAGTGGTAAAATTTCATTTAAAGGAAAAATCAGTTTTTTAAGTACCACTTAGTGGTTTCACTATTCATCAAAAATTTAAGTTTTTCAGAAAAATACCAAAAATTCACCCTAAGATATATTTTATATTCCGAATTCAAAAATGAAGTCCATTTTACAAAATTCAAAACATATAAGTTGCATTAATTAATTTAATAATTAATTCCCGCTGTCAGAGCAAATAGCGTGTTTTTATGAAACAATAAGTATCAAAAGATTGACACTAGTTTAAGTCCGATTTCAAAGTGAAATTAATTCCAACAACCACTATTGGATTTAATGGTAAAAATATATTCTAATTTCACTATAAAACCAATTCAAAATATAATATAATCATATAAATAAATTATATTAAAAAGAGGTTTTGAATTAAAATACAACATTTTACACTATTCATTAAAAAATGAACTTTATCGGAAAAATACCAAAAATTTACACAAAGTAAATTTTGATGTCCCGATTCTAAAGAAAAGTTTTATTTGGTCCAATAGAATGTATAATAGTGAACAAAACTATATTTAATGACGGTTCGCCATCAAAAGGAGATAAGTGAACCTTTAGTGAAAACTAGGGCATATACGCCTAAAATTGAATTCTTTCTGTATTTTAAGCCTTTATCTTTCATTAGATAAAAGTAAAAACATTTAAAAAAACATATATAATCATATTTTAGTTATTTCTATCCATTCCCGCTAATACAACGGCTATGTGTTAACTACCATTTAAAATAATATTATTTTATAACTAGTGTGCAACGAAAGATTTCAATGAAACTCTTTGTTGCGTATCTGGTACGCTATCGAACATAGCAACCCTTTTAAAGTAAAATTAATATTTAATTCATAAATATTAATAAATATGAAAATGTTTTATTCATTATTTACCTAGTATGTTACATCCTTCCCCCCTTTTGGGAATTGCGTCCTCACAATTTTATTCACTTATCAAAATAAGTGGGGGTATTTATCCCTCATAGAATTTTCAGATTCCCATGTTGCCTCTTCAACAATATGGTTTTTCCACAAATCCTTTACCTGGTGAATTACCTTATTTCGCAACAATTTCTCTCTTCGGTCAAGAATCTGGACTGGTTGTTCTTCATAAGATAGGTTCTCCTCCAGCTGAACTACCTTTGGACTCAAAACATGAGATGGATCTGGAATATACTTCCTCAACATCGAAACATGTAAAACATTGTGTACCTGAGATAAACTCAGAGGTAAAGCCACTTGGTAAGCAACTGATCCAACTTTATCCAGAATTTCATATGGTCTAATGAACCTTGGACTCAGCTTTCCTTTCTTACCAAATCTCATCACACTTTTCCATGGAGAAACCTTGAGAAAAACATGATCACCTACCTCGAAAGATAGATCCTTCCTCCGGTTATCCGCATAACTTTTATGCCTGCTCTGAGCTGTTCTCATGTGTTTCTGAATCAACTGACCTTTTTCTGCCATCTCTTCTACCAATTCTGGTCCCATCAGCTTCCTTTCACCCACTTCATCCCAAAATGCTGGAGTTCAACACCGCTTCCCAAATAATGCCTCAAATGGTGCCATCTGTATACTGGAATGAAAACTGTTATTATAATAAAACTCAACCAAATAAAGATGTTGGTCCCAACTTCCTTGATAATCCATCGAACAAGCTCGTAGCATATCTTCCAAGGTCTGAATTTTTCGTTCCGACTGCCCATCTGATTGCGGATGAAAAATTGTACTAAAATTTAATTTAGTACCCAATGACTTTTGAAGGCCTTTACAAAAGTTAGAAGTAAACCTGGGATCACGATCGGACACAATGGAGAGAGGAACTCCATGAAACCTGACTATCTCTTTAAGATACAAACGAGAAAGTTGATATAGGGAAAACGTATCTCGTATAGCTAGGAAATGAGCCGATTTAGTCAAGCGATCAACAATAACCCAGATTGCATTATTACCTCTAGATGTCTTTGGTAATGCCACGATAAAATCCATGGATATATTTTCCCATTTCCACTATGGCACTGGTAAAGGCTGAATCATCCCTTTCGATAACTGCCGCTCTGCTTTAACCTGATAACAAGTCAAACACTTCACAGTAAAATCAGCAATATCTCTTTTCATTCCATCCCACTAGTAATACTCCCGCAGATCCCTGTACATCTTAGTACTACCAGGATGAACTGAAAATGGGGAACTATGAGCCTCACATAACAACTCATTCTTCAACTATGAATCACCAGGGACACATAACCTATTCCCAAACCTCAAAACACAATCATTATCATTGTTGAATTCAGGAAACTTACCCATCTGAACCAGCTCTACCTTTTTCTACAACTCATTGTCTTCCCTCTGTGCTTGCTTAATTATGTCTGATAGGGATGATCTCATTGATACCTAAAACAAAACAGAATAACTTCCTGCACCAACAACTTATATGCAAAAGTTCATCAAATCAAAAACCAAAGGATCTCATTCCAAACGTATCATAGTTAATGAACCATTACTTTTTCGACTCAAAGCATCGACCACTTTATTTGCTTTTCCCGGATGGTAATGAATTGTACAATCATAATCCTTGATTAATTCCAGTCATCTCCTCTGTCTCATGTTCAATTCTTTCTGAGTGAATATATACTTTAAACTTTTGTGATCAGTAGATATTTCACACTTTACTCTATACAAATGATGCCTCCAAATTTTTAAAGCAAAAACAACAGCAGCTAATTCCAAATCACTTGTAGGGTAATTTACCTCATGAGTTTTCAACTGACGTGAAGCATAAGCAATTACACGATCATTCTGCATAAGGACACATCCAAGTCCCTTCAACGAAGCATCACTATATATAACAAACTCACCATTCCTGGAAGGAAGTGCCAAAACTGGAGCATTCACCAATCTTCTTTTCAACTCCTGAAAACAATCATCACATTCTTTTGTCCAGATGAACTTAACACCCTTACGAGTTAGCTTAGTCATTGGACTAGATAACCATGAAAAAATTTCAACAAACCTTCAGTATTAACCTGCCAAACCAAGAAAACTACGGATATCGGTTACATCTGTGGGTCTTGGCCATTCTTCAACAACTTTTGTTTTAGCAGGATCAACAGTTATGCCATCTTTTAAAACAATATGACCCAGGAAAGAAATTTGTTGTAACCAAAACTCACACTTGATGAATTTTCCATATAGTTTCTTTTCTTTTAAGGTTTGAAAGATAACCCTTAAATGACTTTCATGCTCCTCTTTAATTTTAGAAAACACCAAAATATCATAGATGAAATCAACCACAAACTTATCTAAGAACTCATGGAAAATTCTATTCCTAAGGTCCATGAATACAGCAGGTGCATTGGTTAATCCAAAAGGCATAACTACAAATTCATAATGTCCATATCTAGTACGGAACGTAATCTTCGGAACGTCTTCTTCTTTTACTTTCAATTGATGGTACCCCGACCTCAAGTCAATCTTCGAAAAATACTAAGCTCCCTGGAGCTGATCAAACAAATCATCGATATGAGGCAAAGGATACTTGTTCTTAATACTAATATTATTCAAGGCCCTATAATCAATGTAAAGCCTCATTGAGCCATCTTTCTTTTTAACAAACAAGATAGGAGCATCCCATGGTGATGTGCTAGGTCGAATGAAACCTTTATCTAATAACTCCTGCAATTGTTTCTTTAACTCTAAAAGTTCAAATTGATCTATTCGATAAGGGGGTTTTGAAATTGGCTTAGAATAAGGAACTAAGTCAACAGTAAATTCTACTTCCCGATCATGAATAATACCAGGCAACTCATCAGGGAAAACATCAAGATACTCATTTACCACTGGCACATCATTAATCTGAACAGTTCCTTTATTTTCAACAATATGTGCAAGGTAACATTCATTTCCATATTTTACTAGTTTCTCAACTTCCTGATATGTTATCAAAATCAAGGGTTCATTCTTGTACACAAACTGAAAATCTTTCTAAAAAGAAACCATTTTAGCTCTGTAGTCAATCTTAGCATGATAAATAGAAATCCAATCCATGCCCAAAATAACATCAAACTCTACTAGAGGCAAAACAATAAGGTTTGCTGGTATATTCTTTCCACACACAAGGATAGGAAGGTTCTTATAATTCCTTTTTGTCTCAACGTTCCCTCCGGGTGTTTTTACCATAAGTTCAGGGTTCATAACTTGAGATGGAATTTCCAATTTACTAGAAAAATTCTCAGAAATGAAAGAATGTGTAGACCCTGAATCAAACAACACATTGGCATAATCTGAACAAATAAACAGTGTACCTGATACTACTTCATTCGATGGCCCAACATCTGCTGAAGTTGTTGCAAAGGATTTCACCACCCCTTTCTGCTTGTAGTCTGGCTACTTTCCCCCAGTTGAGTTCTTCGTTGGACACTCGTTTTCATAATGACCCATTTCATTACACTTAAAACATCTTACCGTTGGCTTTTCATTGCCTAATTGATCATATTCCTTACAGTTACGAGCAATATGACCATACTTACTACACCGAAATCACTTACCAGAATTGGATAAACATTCTCCAGGATGCATTTTACCACACTTATCATAGGATGGATATTTGTTTTTCTTACCTCCTTGCTTCTTTGATGAATTCTTCCCCTTTTCCTGCCAACTAGACCTCTTATTATGTTGTTTGTCATAGAACACCTGATCATCAGAAAACTCCATTTCCACCTTCTCCGCACATCGAACAAGTTTTTCATAACTTTTGAACTCATGAGAAGATAAAGCCCTTCGATAATTTGGATTTAACCCTGAGTAAAAATGGTTTATTTTACTATCAAGATCTCGTATGAAGTTTAGAGCATACCTTGCCAATCGAGTGAACTTTGCTTCATAAGCAGCCACTGAATCATCCTCCTGCCTCAATTCTAGGAACTGTTTTTCCATCCTAAGACGAACCACCTTAGGAAAATATTTCTCAAGAAACATACCTTTGAATTCATCCCAGTGAGGATCCTCAATCTCATCACTATCCTTGATATTTTTCACCATCGACCACCACTGATCAGCTTCACCTTCAAAATGATAGACAGCAAGACTAACCTTTTGATGTTCTGAACACCCCATGACATCGAAAATCTTCTCCAGTGCTTTAATCCACCCTTCAGCTTGCACGGGGTCATATGATCCTCTGAATGATGGGGGATGTTGCCTCTTGAAATGTTCCACCACTGACATGTTCCTCTGCGGTTGATCTGGCTGATCTCGTGCATGGATACCACCACCATTTATAGCCTGAGTCAACTGTTCTATCACTGCAACAAACTGTTCAGTTCCAATTCCGACCATCTCAGGTTGCTGATTTGGAAGGTTGTCTTCCTCCTGATGTCGTCCCAACATAGATGCTTTGTTTCCTCTGCGGAAAACCATTCTGAACACAGAAATATCTTAGGCGAAGCAACATGGTAATCTTTAAATGCTATATCATTCTAGTCATACCATAAAATAACTTATAATTTAACAATTTTCTAACTCCTAAAGTTGTCTAAACTGACCTCCGATACCAACTATAAGGACCTGACCTTAAACATTACTTAATATTGAATTAAATGAATATTTCACATTGAGGATCTTTTTAGGTTTAGATTTTTAGAGAATTAGGGCAAAAATGTTACATCTCAAAAGATTACAAAGTCGACACTTCTACTGAGTTTCCATAGAATAAAAAACTCTTAAAAAGAAACATGTCTAGTTCCATGTTTTATATAGCATGACTTTCCCTTGATCCCATCCTTGACCCTATTCCACATTAATTCCTATGAAAATCATTTCAAAAAAAACATGGGGTGAGCATAAAAAGCTCAGTAAGGGATACAAAAAGAATGAAAACTGTTAGTTTTTCAAACATCAAGTAAACCATGTATACTTTATCAAAGTAATACCTTCAACTTCATGAAGTAATAAAAACTCTTCATTGATTAAAATATCATTAATTACCCTTTTGTAACCAAAGGATTACCATAAAACCCATATAAACAACACATAACATATAAAGGTGACTTGGGACATAAACATACTTAAGTGGAATAACCATACGGTTGACTTCCACACATATCACTTAATAGAATAGCCATACGTCCAACTTCCATACATACTTAATGGAATAGCCATACAGTCGAATTCCATACCCAATGCATTGGAGGTTATAACGTAACCACCCATCCTGGTATTCATGGCACCACCTATCATATGGTTTATCACGTAACCACCCATCAAATGTCCAAGTACCATTATAAAAATCATAAGACATAAAACAAATATAATGGAAAGAAAACATTTGCACACTTTGATCACAATATATCACTTAAATATATTGACATAAAAAATCCATTATAAAAACTATTTTCAATACCAAAATACATAAAAGAGTATATGGTATTTATTTCATTTTAAAAAAACATTACGGCTTGTTCAGGAAGCCAAAGACCAAATAATACTCGTGACGACGGAAAAGGTCGTTGTCACCACGTATGTTATAAGAAACATTCATTTTTGTCATTTTGTAAAACGCTTCGTAGAAAAAGATTCCTTTTGTATAAAAGTAAAAGTGAAAGGGGTTTATACACCATATAAAAGAAAGTTGTGTATAAAATGAAATATGCCTCAATGAAAGGAGATTGAGATGAAGTCCCTTACCTCGGGTCCGACTTGACTCGATAGTTCTTTAACATCCTGAATAATAAACTTGAGTTAATTTCTACTTGATTAAGAACCTTTTTCAAGATTATTATTACTTTTATATCACTTATTTCCATCTTATAAACATTATGTAGTTAATAATGTTTGTTTTGTCGATATTTGGTTCTTAAGTCGAAAGTGGACTTCTTACAATTACATGTTGTTCGTGTGGTCAAAGGTTCTTTATATCCAGAATGAAATTCTTGATTTTGATATCATATATATCCAGCATATACATGTATTTATAATATTACATAATCATTTAGAGGTAAGAAATGAAATGCATCATTCATGGAGACGGTAAGTCGTACGTACGCATGAACGCTACTTTCATTTCTTTGTCATATTAATGGAATTAAAACTAAATGATAGGTATGTATATTTTAATTCCAGAATTATATTCATCATTTATATGTATAATTCATCATATATATCCATTACATACATGTACTTATAATAGTACATTACATTTGGGGATAAGAAATGAAATGCACCGTTCATGGAGACGGTAAGCCGTACGTGGGCACGAACGCTACATTAATTTCTATCTCATACTTTAATGGAAAGAAATAATAATGATATAGATAAATATTATAATTCCAGTATAACATCATATATAATAACTTTAAATCCATCTTTTATACGTCCCACATATGGCATTAACGAATCACATCACTTTGAGGGGGCGGTAGTCCGCACTTCCTAAAATGAAATTATCATGTTTACCCAAAATGGAAACCATAAAGGTATACCACAAATGAAAAATAAAGAAGCATAAGTAAAACATAAACATAATATATATCATATATAAATATAGTGACATCTTAATGGCCACCATTAAATGTGTTTAAAAGAAGATTGAATAATCATCGTTTCGTGAGGCAGAAATTCGCCAACCACAGAAACAGTATGTTCTTTAACCATTAGATGTAGATGTGTGTAATTGTAGCTCGAAATATTCTTATAACAACATCCTAGTATATTGAAGATAATGGATTTGTTACAAAAGAAATGAATAAAAAGAGTTTAGGCAGTTGGAGAAGCAAAATAAATCAAAAGAACACAAGTGAAGACATCACCTTAAAATCGGGTAACTCTCTTAGATTTGTGCTCAAAGGCTTCTTTGGGGAGACTTCTTCCCAATGTGAGAATTCAAGGAGTAAGAGAGGGATGTGGAGAGACAAAATGGGCAGGGTTTGTCCGAGACAAAGGCTTTTGATGTGTGGGTAATGTGGTAGAGGTGGGGGCCTTTTATAAGAAGAGAGGAGGGGCACTCTTGGAAAGTAAAGAAATGTTACATTATTTTAAAATTATTTTCGGATTAAAAAGGTCCCACATCGATATAATTCAAGGGTAAGGTGATAAGGGTTCTAAATATACCCATACAATAGGATTTGGACTTGTGTAGGTCATAGATTTCACATTATCGTTTCATTTTATTTAAATCCTTTATTAATTAGGTAATCGCTGCATCATCATGATGTCATAAATAATTTAATATATTTAATGTCCAAAAATTATAAAAAAAATATCATGATGTTTGAAATCTTTTTAGCTTTCTAATGAATATTTATAGTCAAAAATCTGACTTGTATAACTCCATGTAAATTTTTTTTTAGTAAAACATTTCATATTTGTGTCATTTTTACTTTAACATTAAATAAAAAGTTATTTATGTCATTTCCCAACCAAAGTGGCTCCATGGGGTCCCCAATTTGACCCATGGATTTTCTTGGTCGTACATGACACATCCAATGAGGTTATGATATGTGTCAAGCTCATCTAATATTATTAAAACATTATTTTTACCTTAAACTACACTAATTACCTCTAATCGCGATTAAAAACTTAATAAGTAACAATTCACCAAAAAATTATTTTAATCCCATTGAACCGCATTTTACTTCTTAATGACAACCATTTATGTCAGATTTTTTAAATTCAAAACACATAAGTGGTAAAATTTCATTTAAACGAAAAATCAGTTTTTTAAGTACCACTAAGTGGTTTCACTATTCATCAAAAATTGAAGTTTTTCAGAAAAATACTAAAAATTCACCCTAAGCTATATTTGATATTCCGAATTCAAAAATGAAGTCCATTTTACAAAATTCAAAACATATAAGTTTCATTAATTAATTTAATAATTAATTCCCACTGTCAGAGCAAATAGCGTGTTTTTATGAAACAATAAGTATCAAATGATTGACACTAGATTAAGTCTGATTTCAAAGTGAAATTAATTCCAACGACCAATATTGGATTTAATGGTAAAAATATATTATAATTTCACTATAAAACCAATCAAAAGATAATCTAATCTAATAAATAAATTAGATTAAAAAGAGGTTTTGAATTAAAATACAACATTTTACACTATTCATTAAAAAAATAAACTTTATCGGAAAAATACCAAAAATTTACACAAAGTAAATTTTGATGTCCCGATTCTAAAGAAGAGTTTTATTTGGTACAATAGAATTTATAAGAGTGAACAAAACTATATTTAATGTTGGTTTTCCATCAAAAGGCGATAAGTGAACCTTTAGTGAAAACTAGGGCATATACGCCTAAAATTGAATTCTTTCCGTATTTTAAGACTTTATCTTTTATTAGATAAAAGTAAAAAACATTTAAAAAAACATATATAATCTATTTTAGTTATTTATATCCATTCCCGCCAACACAACTCCTATGTGTTAACTACCATTTAAAATAATATTATTTTATTACTAGTGTGAAACGAAAGATTTCTATGAAACTCTTTGTTGCGTATATGGTACGCTATCGAACATAGCAACCCTTTTAAAGTAAAATTAATATTTAATTCGTAAATATTAATAAATATGAAAATGTTTTATTCATTATTTACCTGGAATGTTATAGATAGTGAGTGATGTAGTCTCTTTAATAGATAATAGGTTATATAAATTATTTGTATTACTTATTCTTGACATTGATATAATATATAATTAACAGTATATTATAGACCATTGGGAAGGATAATCAAATTATCATTTTTGATTTATGAGTATCAACCAACTGAGTTGTTTAATGGTCAACCAACATGGAAAATGTAGTGAATGTTAATTATAACTATGGTAATTTTTATATTGGTATTAAGTGGTTGATTGAATAGTGTAACCATGAATATACTTTTTCTATAAAACTAGTATTATAGAATTTCCTTTGGTTACTAAGTGTTTAATTATTCAATGTGGTCCTTACATTAACTGATTGATAGGGTGGATAATATTCCATTGGGATTGTTACATAATATCCGATAGTGGGGAAGATTATAGTGGAGACCATTGTGGTCATACTATGATGAACTACGAAACATAAACACTCAATATATCTTAATAGGTATATATATTACCAATATACCAATAAAAATTGTAAGAATGTATGATTTGGAATCACGGTGGCTTGGTTAAAACATGATAACTCAACATGATTATTTTATGTTTGGTGTTATTTGTTTAGTTATTAATATTTTACATGCACAATAATGTAAACATTTTGATATATAATAGATTCCTATTAGGGGTGTCCTATAATGAATTACACTCATATCCTACTTGTGAATGATAGTGGATTTATATAATTTATCATTCATATACTATTCAGAGATTGACATTGTGATAACTGATTTTTATTAAACAACACAAACTAAAGCCATCATAAACTAAGATAATAAATCATTATATAATTGATTTTTTTGTTTTATTACACTATATATATAATGATCCTCACAGGTTTCAGATTATTGATTCTTAATGAATGTATTATCATTAGGATTGCATAGTATGTGTCCTGGCAAGGTCAGTCACAGTTTCTTATTCTATCTTATTTACATTAATTCACTACATTATATTATAATTCATAGTTTTTTATATAATTTTATATTTATGATATTGAGGGAGTATACATGCCTTGCTACAATCTAGGACCTCACCACTTGTCAATGGACTTTCATTCATTGAGAGACATTCCTTAGGGGATGTGGAAACCATGTATTAGTGGTCTGGGTCAAGGTGAAACATAATTCTTCATTTATAATATAACAATGATGGATTTTTCAATGATATGTTTCATATTTACCAAAATATCAATCCAAAAATATCTCAAATTTCACAAGCTAAAATGCACAATAATCATGAGAAAAAAAATATAATTTAAATAGTTACCAATATATACCTTGAAAATAATTTTCTATGTACATTATTTATTCAAGAGACTGTTAGAGTGATTTTATAAGAAAAAATTATCCACCACCATATTTTTTTTGGTTTTCCCCAATTGACAAATTGAACTAAAACTATTCTGTTGTTATTTCATAAATTTTTTAAAATGAACACTCACACATTTATATATTATACAATAATCCAATGACAAACTTTCCATGATACTACTCATGAACTACCCAACCCCTCTAAAACATTTTCTAGTTTGGAGAAAAGATAAGAAGATACAAAAATCCAGACTCTAATAGAACATTGGATAATAAATAGAAACGTGAGGGAAGATAGACATGATGAGTGGTATTCATTCATGAAAACCATATCAATACATTATTGAACCAGTCAAACAACCCAAAAAAATACATAAAATTCTATAATACAATTTTAAGATATAAATTTTTTAAAAATTTACAATAATTAATGATGTGAAAAAAAGCACATAGGTGAATCATCATATATGAAAAAAATTATAAAATATACATATATGAATATTTTTAAAAAAATACATTAAAATATCCATAAGTAAAATACTAATGAAAATATTTATAAAATCCTCAAAAAATATTTCTTTGATAATCACCACATGTTAATTTATAAAAAATTGGAATTATTAGCTCTATAAAGACATTGATCTTTAATGAAACATCATAATTATTTATAACTATCCGAACATTACCCCATTAGTGATGGTGTCGGGAAGAGTATAATAGTACCCAATATGGAAATCCAATTTATATGAGAAATCATATATGAGACCATTCATTCATAATATATTATGCATATTAGATTATAACATATACTCATATTATCAATATTCTGTACAAAAAAATTTCTATCTAATAAATATATTAACATGGTTATTGACATATCCACAATGTATTTTAAATAATCATTACTGATTCCACATCTTTTTTGATAAATCTAAAAATGAGATATCAATTTTACAAAAATACATAACTCTAAAAACAAAAAACAATCCATATAAAAACAAAAATATATGGAATAAATCAACACACCCATAGTTGTTAGAGAATAATAAAAAAATTATTGGCCTATGAAATACATGTGGTTATTAATTATATAATTACAAATCCTTATCATGGAGAATCAGGTTATGCCAATACTACAGGATGAGAAAAGGAATTGTCCCCCTTTGTCTATCTTCTATACAAATAATCACACAATACCAAATATATGGTCAAATGAAGGAATATAATAAATCTATTAAATACATTATGCTAAATCTTAAGGTGTAATGCATAATGTCACACTGAATGATTCCTAGACAATGCAAAAATATAATTTTGTGGATAATGACTATAAAAAATGACATAGAGTTCATTTAAATTGAGATGAACATAGACTAGCAGTATGATATAATTTTGAAAATGGAATATTAAGGAACCCATTAATGAATACACATGGATCAGTTTATGGAGACTTTTATATGATAATAAATTATTTCACATACATACAAAATATATACATTATAAGTTTCAGCACCATCCATAAATAACATCCTTTTATAAAATAAATAAATCCATTTGTGTCATATCTAGATATTTTTATGTTTATCAACAACATGACATTTAATTATTCCCATCATATCGAGGCGATGAAAGACACTGAGATGTCTACTATGATAAATCTAATTTTCATTAAAATACAATATACAACCTATTTCATTAAAAAACTATTTTTGAAGTCATGATAACAAATTAAACTATTGAATAATTAATATATAATATTAAACCACACCACACATATATTACACACTAATAATGATGTTTTTTTGAATAATAAGATTGTATCATTATAAAAGAAATTCATCATAATAAAGGTTGTAATCCAACATCAAGAATATTTTCATAAAAGGACTAAACATCATGAAAAGAAATAATAGGGGATAGATCTAATGGATTAATCTAATAAAAAGTTATATAAGACTAGATCAAAGAGGTCTAGTGTAAAAATTCAATCTTCTTAAAAACCAGGTCATCCCAAACAAATAAATTCATGTGAAATGAACACAAAAAATACACTAAAAATGTCCATAAATCATCAAAATAGTCATGGTTCATCCCCGAATCCCTAAAATGTTAAAGAAATGACTAAAAATGAGAGACTCCCCTAGTTCAATACATATATATAATAATTGATTGAAAAAAATTAAAATTTTCTAATCTCAATAAGAATATCCATTCATGTGATGTTTATGATCTATCAAATAAATAATTATTATAAACCTCCATTGAAACATCCTTGAAAATTAGGGAAAAAAATTTTCTTATAAACATTAAATATTACCATTTCACAATGAAGATATAGAAAAATAAAATTAAGAGAAAAACCCTACTGAATATAGACACGGGGCCACCCTAAATTGTCAAATCACATACCATGAAAATCTAAAACTATTATATTATCTATTTTGATATTTTTTCAGACACTCAAAAACATAAAAATATTCAAATAAATTGATTAATTTGGTCTAAAATTATAAATATTATATCTCAATAAATATTTTTGAGGATTAACACTAACAAAATCAAAATTTCTAGATCAACCCACATGTTATCCCTAAATATAGAATGATCATAATTATCATGATCAAAAAATATATTGATAAATTCCTTTTTTATGACTATGATTTGCAATATAATCCTGAATATATTATAATGTCATATAAATATAATATACATTCACAACATATATGATGAATAATGGGGACAAAAAACATCACAAAGAGCCACTATGTATAAACAAAAACCATGAATGATTGGAGTAAAAAATATACTCAAAAACTTGAGAACATAAAACTATAATAAAAAATATGATGTATCCAAGAAATACAACATAACCCCCAAAATATTTTACCCAATTTCTAATAAATTTTAATATAAACAATCATAATTCATCTCCATATATATAATTCTATAAAACAAAAAATATACCATAGAAACAAATTCCCAAAAAGGATTACTTCTATAAATCCTAGTAATTACCACAAAGAAATAACAGTATTATTGAGAAAATATAAGCAATAACATAGATTCAGGACTCACACTACCAAAAAAATAGTATGTCACAACATGACTTGATCAGAAATAATCAAACCTATACCTCCACTAAATGTTGAACAAGAATATATACAATGACTCCCATAAACCATATAAATTCTTCAGTATCACTTAATGAGATATTCCCCCCATAATTTAAATGGTGATTCCATGAAATCATATACTATATTAATTTTTTTACCCAATACCCTAATCACCTATTAGTAATCATATTCCATACTACCCTGAAAATGACAAATACTGGATGAAATATAATGATTATCAAAGGGGAACCAAAAAAATTATAAAGGCCAACAAAATATACAAAAAATAAAATGATTTTCCACCAATTGACTTAAAATTGGATGTTATATAAGAAAATTGAATTTAAATGTATAGATCAAACATTTGTAATTCACATTAATAATAGAAATTGATACAACTGCATAATATGATAGATTTCCTCATGGAAATGGATAGAATATTGAAGAATGACACACCCTCACAATTCATCTCTTAAAGATGACCTATTGGGTCAATGTTGATTGTTAAGGCCCCTCCCCCACCAACGGGGGAAGGTAACCTTTTACCCATCATTCTCATATTCCTGACCAAGCTCGGCGCTTGAAGATTCCATGAAATTTTCTTGGCTCAAATGTTTATGAGATCATGTAGGGTCTTCCCGTGGTGAATATTTCCCCCTTGTAATTCTAACTCTCCTTGGATATTCTTGTCTTGGAACATATTTCTCACTTAGGTTGCAGATGTATATCTTTTCATGATTTTAATCTCTATGTAAGATCATCTTGGGATTTGAATCACTTTGTCTTGATTGGACTTCTTTATTCAAGGACATTATTTCTACTTTTCGAAGAGAATGACAATTTTCGGAAGGCATGGTCGCAAAAATGTGTCAAATTTATTCTATTTATATTTATTTTGTTTATAAGTTTGATCGACTATCACATCTATCATTATCCTCCTTTAGTTGAATTTTGGGTGCACATTCTAGGATTTCCTTTAACTCTTTCTCAATCCTGTAATCTTGGGATTTTTTGGAAATTCAAGTAGTATATTCTTGAGTTCAGATCTGAGTTCATCATCATTACAGCATCCGACCTATGTTCGATTATTTTTGGAAACTAAATTAACCAAATAACCCCCTTTTTTCATTTTGATCTCAATAAAAGTAGAGTATTGTTTCATGAAGCATTTTATTTATGAATCGTGACCTCCTTTTTGTACAAGTTATTATCGAGAATGTCAGGCTATTGTTGAATATCACAGGGTGGCATTAGGGAATCACCTGGATGTTTCTCATTTGGATGAGTTTCATAGGTGTATGATGGTTTCTGTGGTTGGGGATAGGCTTTTCATAGGTGATTCCCAACTGAAATGCTAGCATGTGGTTGATTTATGTTTTGAGTTCCAGTTTGGGTTATAGGATGGACCTAATTCTCTGCAGGATAGAAATGTCATAAAGTGTAGGGATGTTCTCAATGGGTTATTTTTCCCTTCTCATATTGATAGTGAATCCTTCTAAGGTGACCCCATAATTTCATGATGGAAGGACTCATAGTAGGAGAAAGTGAATCCAGGCATTAAATGAATTTTTTTAGGCCTTCTATTGTATTTGAAAGGAAATCATGATCAACCCAAAAATAAAAATAATCAAGGGAAGCATTCTTTTATGGATAGGATATTGATGGATATGGGTTCTTCCATGTGAAGAGACATCCAAAGGGTGGTGTCAAATCCCCTTAACATTCAGTCTTTTAAGGACGTGGAAAATATTTCCAAATATATAGTTGTGAGTTAATGAACTCATGAATGTCCACATGGACAACTAATTTAGTCCCTAATGAGAGGCCATCCTAACCCACAATAAGGTTAAGTTTTGAAATCATCAGGATCTAGAAATAAAAATAAGAAATCCTGTGTTAATTATACTGATTAGGGGGTGGATAATAATTTTTATCTAGAAGTTGATATCACTAATGTAAGAGATGTTAATGAAGGTTATACATATAACCCATAATTGGAAGAGGGTGATCTTATTAATGGATTATTCTACTCAGGTAAGAAGAATGAGAAAATGATCCCTAGAATTCTGCGTACTTTTCATCCCCTGCTAAGAAGAAGTAAAATAAATAGAAAGAGTACCCCAAACGTCCCAATCCAATGATGAATAGATTAGTGGGGATGGTCGGTGTCCCCCTAGGAGCTATAGAATAAATAATTGAGGAATACATGACCTTAAAAATTCCCTTATTCTCCTACCCCTCGAAGGTGAGTGAACCGTCTAATGGTCAGAAGAATGGATACTCTTTGAGAAACTCAATTCTTAATGCCAAGATGATAGCATAATTTAGTAAGTTCAGAAAGGCTACAAAAGAATAAATCGATATGGAAAAACTCATGGAGTATGATTTGATATTGGATGAGTGGAATAGTCATCGGAAGGGTAGATAGCTAATGAATATCATCCTATAATAGATGGCATGGTACACCTTAGAGCATGGTGTTTTATTTCTATATTTTGGTCCTCCATTTGACATGGAGTCATTTTTTGAGTTCACTAACATTATTACTATCATGTCACAGAGGTATATCAACTCTCACCCCAAAAATGATATTAGAGTTGTATCTTGGATGTAATGGGATGACACAGATGGGTATTCTTGATTTTTAGGCCACTATAGTCTTCTTCCGAAATTAATCTTGATGCCAGTGGAGTGAAGAAAATGGTATATATTTTTTTACTATTACAAAAAATATGGATTTTTGATATTTTTTCATAATATTTCAAATTATATGATCATTGGTGGACTTACTCTCTAATATTTTTGTTTAGTGGCATGAATTTGTATTTTTGGATGTTATGGTGTTTATACAACTTGGGTTAAACACAAAAGAGGCATTAAATGTCTAAAAATATAAATATTTAATGAAGAATTATTTTATAAGGGTCCATGGTTTCATTTTATAAAATTGAGGCATGGAAAACTATAGTAGTGTTGTTAGAGTAGTTATGTATATTTTTTATAACTTTATAGATTCTTATTTTGTTGATTAACAAATGATTCTTATGATATTTCTGGGATTATAATTGTTCATTTGGAGTCCATATGGTATCTTTTAATCACTACATTAGAGAAAATATTTTAAAGGTATTCTGATTATATAATATGGAAATTTGGTGTTGGTTTGGGGACCTTTTGGTTCATCCTTCACAATGTAGTGGTAGATTGGGGCTCATGTTGGTACCCCTCATTAGATTTAATGATGCATCATTGGATGGATTATAATGTCTTGAATTCTTATCCTATAATCCATTATTTGTTCCAATTTTTTTTCTTTTGTGTATGTCCAACACATTGTTTTGTCTGGTATTCTTTTGATTTTTTTGGGGGATTTTAATTTTTTGTATTTGTCTGCTTGTTTGATTGTTGGTCACTATAATTCTTTTCATGGGAGTGAAGTTCCCACTCACCATAAAATTTGTTTAATTGAAAATAAAAAATAAGGTTTTTGGTGATATATTTCTACACTAACCAAATTCATTAAAAATGAATAATTCTATTACATTTCACTAATTCCCACCACCACCACTAATGTAGTAACTAAAACCCACCTACAAAAGCTCTGCACTATTAGGTAAAGTTGTTTGATTATAATATTTCATATTTTTAAAAAGATCATGATGATAGTACTATTATAGGAGATTAATTTTTGAAATCATAGAGGAGATGGTGAAGTAGAATTCATAATTTCTGGAATTCTATAATAAATATCATCATAATTAGGAAGATGGATTCAAGATATTAAAATCTATATTAACAAATACAAAGTGGGTAGTGTGGAAGAACAAAGGACTAGAGTAAGGTTATTTATATTGATTTGTAATAAGAAATTTTATAGTATCATGTGTTTTTTTACTTGTAGGATTTTTGTGAAATGGGGAGAATGGAAATTATAATTTTACATACTAGTATACTCATGAGGTCTTTGAATTCGTGCACAATTCTCTAGAAGGATTAGTTAATAAATATATTCCATTTATAAGGTGAATAGATTCACATGAAAATATAATCTATATGGGCATAAAATCTATAAATATTGGAAGATGGTAAATGTAGTTTCTATGGATATAGTACAATATATTTTTATGGTGGATACACTTATTCCAATCGAACTATTTGATAATGTAATAATCATACACATCATAAATAAAAGTATTAAAACATTGAAAAAATTTATTATGACTATGTCTGAATCGCATAAAACATGCTCTTTTCATTTATTTTTTTTTTAATTTTCAATTTGGTTGTTTTCATCAGGATGTTTGTGTTCGTTTTAGTTTAGTGGCTTGGGTGTGATTTTTCTTCTATTTTCAGGTACATTATATACATGTGATGATTTTTATTTGGTGGTTCAATTAATTGGTTTCTACTATTTATATTAAATGTGATAAAATCTATTTTATATGTTTATATGACCATCTATTTGATATTTTCTCATTGGGTTGATTGTTTTAGAAGACCAAAACCCGGAAAAGCTATTTATGTCTCTTTTTAGATGAAAAATTATACCCACATCCTCGTAAGAGAATTCTCATATGTTTTTCATGATCCATTTAATGTTATTGGAAATTTTTTTGGAGTTCACAAAATCACGATTTAATAGAATTGGATGAGGTTAATTTCAGGGTTGAGAGCTTTAATTATGTGATATTTTTAATTATAACATATATTGAAAATGTATTATTTAGGGAATATTCTTCTTGATAATCTGCTTAATGACACTAAAACGTAATTAATAAATAATGAAAAATCTAACATAGTGGAGATGAAATAAAAGGAGATGATATTTATGAAAATACCATGTAACATGACCTATTACATTTGATATGGGAAGGATGCTTTGAAGTGTTACAAAATCATACAAAAATATATGAGAATATAGGTTTTATGAACAAATTTTTTCACTTATTGAGGATTTTTGGCATGATAATTTTAGAATAAAATCTAGAGGTTTATCATTTCAATGGATTCAAGATGATTAACTGTCTATTGGAATATATGAAGGATATGTTTTTATCCAAATATGGCCAATTTACAACATTCATCAGTCTTTTAATCGTCAGATGTGATGATAACTATTGTGATTAATTGAAATGTAATGATGGTTATAGTGTTTTTAAATGATAGATATCAAATAATAAATGAGGTGATTTAGTTTAAGAAGATATAGTAATCAACCAAAAATACCTATAGCACATAAGGTAGGTGAAATTCCATAGCATATAACACTCACATAAAAGGAAAAGTAAAAGGATGTGGGGGTCATTCTGTTATAGTGGAAATTGGCCCCTTGTTACAAAATTCTTTGAAGAAAGTACATCTATAGAATGCTTTTAAGGAGTAAATAGTAATTTTCAAATTATATATATATGTAATTGGATATGTAAATCCCATTGTAGAAGATACTGGTGATCTATTACTAACATTCACTAGTTTTTTTGAGTCATGTAATATAGACTCTGGAGGTTCATTTTAAATTACATTTGAGAGAGGGAATATGAGGAATTATAATTCTATAAGGATACAAAAGTTTTATATTTTGGATGATGAAGTTAACATTATAGTGGGAAGGGGTGATGTTTCTATAGAAACCCATATTTTTCATTCATAGATACAACATCTTAATATATGAATTTTCATTACATAATATAGTGAAGCATGTTAGACTCATATAATTTTAGTAACATTAGGAACATTAACTTATAAACAAAAAATTATTAAAAATATATATATCTTACCTTGGTAGGTTCTTCATAAAAAGAAACCATATTAGAAATATCATACTTATTATGATTCTTTATGACCTGGGCAATGGAAACACAAATAAAGGGTGATATTATATTCTTAATAAGGATAAAAAATTGAGATATACAATATGACTTGGGATTTATATGAATATAAGGGTATGATAACATAAGAATAAAATTATAAAATCATACAATACTTATCATAGATCATAATCTTGTAAAAACGAATAAAACATGGAATTTAATAATACATTAATCAAAAAGGTATCAAAGAACATAATCCAAGGAAGCATATCATTATAAATTCACTTTGAATAATGGAAAAATCAAAAGTATATAAAATTATTTCCTTTATATTAAAGTATCATTTCCAAGAATATCATTTTTTATTGGTCTTACTACTAAAAAATTGTAGAAATCAAGGTTCACTCATAATAAAATTATAGTGGATTAGGTTCACATCCTAAACAATCATAGTAGTCACGGTCACTTTATTTACTATCATAATTGTCAAAGACCCTACTAAACTAGGTTCACTCCCAATTACTATCATGTTTACCTCATGAAATATCAATATTTACCCAATGCATTGGATGGTGATATATGTACCACACATCCTTAGTTATAACATGACTATAATCCTTGGTTATAATGTAACCACCATCCTTGGTTTGAACTTAACCACGATACTTGGTTTTAATGTAAGAACTATCAAATAATGGAAAACATACATCTGTGTTCCAAAATATATTAAAACATTCATCATAACATCAGATCATAACCTATGTAAATAAGATAGGCTTCAATAAAATTTAACACATTTATCGTAGAATAACCCATGGAAAATAAATGGGTATCTCATAAAAAACATTAACCACCCGAAGAATTAATAAATAAGGTTCCAATGGATCATATCCCTATTAAATTATAATTATAATCAAAGGATGTTATCGTATATGAGAATATCTTTAAAATATCTCTAAAATATCTCATGATGGAAATAACTACTCCATTTTGAAAATATCCTTTTAAATAAAAAATATTTAAATTTTTTGGAAACCATTTTCTTTTTAAAAAACTTCATATATTTTTAGTTAAGATTCAAAACATTGAATTTTAATGATGATTGGAAATTCAGTTCATGTTGTACAAGTTAAATTAAATAATTCATTATATATTATTGATACAAATTAAAAAAGTACATCGCTCAGAAAATTATATGAAGAATAATTATAAACTATTTTTTAGGAAGGGAAAAATAATCAATAACCTAATTTAAAGGAGAAATAAAGATGATTTTACAAAAAAATATAGATTCAGTCTCCTGAGAATTTATTGTGAGTAAAATTATAGTAAATCATGTATTTTAATTAAATTACCTTAGAATAATAATTTTAATGAGTTTCATGGGATATATATTCCAATATTTAATCACCAAAACTTATCTATAAATAATCCAGATAAAAATTGTGATTTTTCACATATAACCTTTACAGATTTAATAAAATTTAAATAGTAATTCCCATCCAATAAAAAAACATATATAGAAAATTAAATCCAAATAAAATTAATAAAAAAAATAAAAAAAATCATCATAATTACATTCCCACATAAAATAACAAGTTGTGTAATTCATTTTACCAATAGAAATTAATATGAGACCAAAATTTGTTACCTTAGATCTGAATTTCATCATACATGTCGTATCTTCATGTATAAAAATATAAATTAATTATATATATGTTACCAATAAATAATAATATATATCATATGATATATATTTTACATATAACATTTTATAACCCATTATTTAGCTCTTCTTTTTTAAAATCACAATCTCTAGTGTTATCTGCTTCATTTTTCTTATATGTTATAGTTTGTTTAGTTTTGGTACTTATAATTTGGTCATAATAACATCATATAAACAATGATAATAATGATAAAAATATCATATATATTCATTATATACATGTTTATATTAGATTATAATTTAATGTCATGAAAAAAATAAACAATACGTTTTATGGAGATGTTAGGTTGTGCATATGTATGATTATTGTTACCATTTTTCAATGAATAGAATGAAAATAGGTGTATATAATTCATATTTATAGACTGATTTTTATATCATATATATCATATCTATAAATTAAATGTATATTTATTTTCATCCATGTAAAATAAAAATTAATAACGAATCACATTGCTTTGTAAAGGTGGTAGTCCACACATACACATGATCGACATTATTATTTTACAACATTTATAAAGGAATAATGGAATATAGGATATTATCATTCCAAAAGTAAAATAATGGAATAATTATCAAATATGGAATAATCATTAAACCCCTTATAATATCAATCCATAAATGATGGTGACGATAAATGAATTGTATCACTATGTGGAGACGGTAAGGTGTACGTATGAAAGATTGATATTTTCAATTTACATTTGATGGAAAGAGGGTGAATAAAGGTGGATTAATAATAATAAAAACATTTAAAAATATTTAGTTCACTGAAGTTATTATTTTATGATGAAGATAAATTATTTATTGGAGGTAAATAATAATTGAAAATAAAGTGATCGGTTATGGTGGATACCTCTTTTTTGAAATAACTCCATTACATCAACTATTAATGGCATCGGGTTGGTCTTTTGGGAATACAAAAACCTATAGAATTTGTATATGGGACTGTATAATAGAACATGGAATAGGTTTTTCTGGATATAAATTTCAAAATTTTGTCTAGAAGATAAAGATGGGGTGACCTTTTATAGTTGTGGGGGCGGTAACTATTGGGATTTGTTAAAATTTCAAATTAATATAAATAATATTGATGTTAAAATGGATCAAAATTAATAATATTCAAATAAAATACTGGTATGCATGAAAATAATATCATGTAATTAAATTTTTAGATGTTTCCATCATATTTTTGCACTTATCATTTTATTTCAACCCTTCGATAACCAATTTTACAAATACCTAAATATTAACGTTTTCAAATTTATGTGTTTATAATGTCACAATAATATGAAAAAAAACTGATAAATATAAAATGAATAATTTTTAAAAACATATTCCTTTCATTTTTATGAATATATGATTTTTATTAGTTTTGAATCGTTTATTAAATTATTTTATATTATAAAATATACTAATGATATTTTTAACACAATTCATTTAATTGGACATTAAATTCATCATGAAAAATGTGTTATTCTAATTTAATGCTTCCAAACCACCACAATATGTCATATATACCTATAAAATTATTTGGACACCATAAATAATTCAAATTATATCCCAAATAATATTTTTAAAATGTACTATTTCAATTTTCACTTAATTGATTAAATATTGTATTAGCATTTTACCATAATTTTAGGTCATTATATAATTTATAAAATTTGAAAATAAATTTCATTACATGAAAATATTTTCATTAATATAAAAATAGATATTATTTCCCTTAATAAAATTCTTTTTTCCATATGTTGATACATAAGATATATTTAATACTAAGATAGTGAAATTTTGTAACTTTCTACGATTATATTGGTCATTTAATGGGAATGTTCCCATTAAAAGCCCTAATTTAAAGCCTAATATGATAAGGAATAAAATATATTTATCTTAATATAATTTTAATAAAAATTTATATGGCGTTTCACTTAGTTTTAACGAATATTAACTTAATTTATCTTTCATCAAGGTGATAAATTTTATCACAAATACTATTTATATTGACCAAAAGTAAAAGTGGAATATATACCAAATTTTATATCATACATTACAAATATATATTAAATTTTATAAAATTAAATACCTAAAATTGAAGTAAATTAATATTAAAATGAGTGCATAAAAATCAATTAAACCCTCTTTTCAAAAAAATGGTGGTTTTATGAATATAACTGAATTTCTTCTTATCACGCTCCTAGAAAAATATTTCATGAATGTTAAAAAAACTATTGATTATATAATATATATAAATTTTATTAAAATCATTCACCAATAGAGATTAATTTTATTTATTACTATAAAAATATATTGCATTCATAGAAATAGTTTTTCAAAAATAATTTTCTTTGTGGAAAATTGATCTTATGCAAAATTAAAATATAAAATTGATTATAATAAACATAGTTTTGTTATTAAAAAAACATGTAGAACTAATTTAATTTTGAATTCATTTTATAAATAAATTAAATTTGTACATACTTGAAATGAAAAATATAGTTTTCAATAGAAATCAATGTTTTTTTGTATTTCATTGAAAAATCAAATTTTTCAAAAAATTCTCAAAGATTAATCCTCAGATAATGTTTAACTGATGAAATAAAAATTCTATACTCTTAATAAAATTTATATTAATTAATTATAATATTTTATCTCAAAATAAAACTATTCCAAAATTAATGGAATAAAATGTATTTTTTAAAAATAAAATGACTACTAAAAATTGAGTGATTAATTATTTATCAATATTTTTATTGAGTAGGAAATTTACATATATATTTCATAAATTAATTAATCCAGTTAATATGAACCAATTTGAATATTATGTTATAATGGTAATATGATAATATTTCATATTTCTTTTAGGGTTGGTGTTTTATGTAACACAGGCTATAGAAGAAATTGAAAAAAATCATAAAATATTATGGTGTTATATTCCCCCAGTAATTTTAATAAATTATGTCCTTTTACATTGAACATCTATTAAAATTTATTTTTTTTAAATTTAAAAATTATTTTATGTATATCCCACGTCATAAAAATGTTTAACAAAACATCCTCTTTAAAAGATGGAATGAAAAATATGAAGGTAATCTAAAATAACACAAAACATGTATTATAAATAGGGAAAATTTATTGAGAAGTGAAAAAATTGACAAGGAAGATATAATTATAGCCAAAGGGATAATAAAGATTGATAGATAACATGGTTAGTATAAGGTTAACAACTGAAAACCTTTGAATCAATGAGGGTTCAAAAAAACCATTAATTCATCATAATTGAAGTTTATAGGACAAAATTGTTTTCTTAAAATCCTTTTTCTAGAGTTTAGGAATTAATTTGTAATGTAGACTATGGACATATGTAAATATACTTTTTTGATATGTATAATTTCATCCTATAATAAATTTCCACCACAAGATAATCTATTTCTCATAATATTGTGTATTTGAGATGAATTTTTTGTGGATGAAGCACTAAAATCAACAAATAATGGATCCAAAAAGTATACAATGATATTACACTTGTATTTATTAATTAATCAACACCAAATATGGTTATCATTAGATAGATGTCAAAATGACTAAACCACATTTAGAATAAATGCAAAATTAATCTCTAAAACCATAATAACCTCAATAACCTCAATATTATATAATATTTTTTATGTAAAATGATATGTTATACCATGAAAATCACATCATAAAAAATTTAATTTCATTAATCCCAAAAAATCATTATTGTTAAATAACTTTTTAAACCCAAATAAAATAAACAAGTCACAAATAACCTTAATAATCCCGATAAACCACTGTATAATCTTAAAATACATTGAACAACACTAAAAATATCCCAAATTAAATTCTGATAATACTCATAAATAATATCCATATCTTGACCATAAATATATCTCAATATATTACATCTTCAATTAATCACTATCCATCATAAATATTTATTTCCCATTATCCAATATACCATAATTAACTTAACATAAAATCATATACTAACCCATAGGGTTTTTAGAACCTCAACATAGTGTTCCTCCTCAAAAAATTCAAATCACCGAAAAATCTCAATACTTGAAAAATCTAATAGGGGTTTCAATTCCTTTCAACATAAGATTATACTTAATGTTATAAATAAGTAATGGTATCCATAACATTGATGTTAACCTCACATGAAAAAATATATATTCTTCCATAAATTTAAACATTCCTTATTCATAATATATGTTCAAAACTATTTAACGAATACCATAAATCGAAAAATGAAACAAACATCATCAAAGATTACATAAACATAATTTTCATCAATTAATAACTTTGAATTTCACTAATAATATCAATATAGGCCATCTATTTACCCTAATGAAACATTATTAACTCAACATCAGACTCATATTAAGGTTTATCTTTCCCATAATTTTGTTTTATCCAAAAATATCACCTTACAAATAAATCAATTTTCTTGGTTATTAGTACCATCAAAATAATTTTTCAAATCCTTAGAGAAAACTACTTAAAATAAATCATTATATGTTCCTATATTTTTATAAATAGTATATATTTAGTATAACACTAGTACAACATAAATCTTGAATCCAAATACATAAACACTTCAATCATCCCACTACATTATTAAACCATTAACTTGGATTTAACATCTTGTTTCCCCCTACATATTACCTGTAATATGAAATATGTATCAAGCCTTAAGATTCAAAAACATCAATTTAGTCATTATCATTAGGTTTAACATAAGAAATACTATTAAAACAACACATATTCTTTATATTTAATTTTTAGTCTCTTCACAAACATCGGTAAAACCAATAATCATATAGCCATACTGATTCTCTTCCCGAGCATTCCCCCTAGGATTTTAATATTCATAATTCCAAAATGTTCAACATTTAAAACATTCACCTATTAAGGATACCTTAGAGATAACATTATTATTTTCCATTTTATTAACAAAAATTTTCATTTTACCTTAGTAATTACATTCTTTGTATCCTTTCACACACTCAAAACATCTTCTTGTCCCACCAAGAAATTCATTTGAGTGATTATTCCTACATTGTAGACATACTGAAAGATTAATCTTATTTCTTATATGGTCTCTATAAAAATACATCATTCTATTATTATTTATGCCATGAAAAAATATTTAAATGATGTATAAATTTTGGATCATTAGGTTATGACATCATATGTTTATCATCGGTCATTCTGGATTATTACCAAATTATTATAATTTTATCCTATACTTTGAATTATCCCTCTAGTTCTTGATAATATTTATTTTGTACTAGTTTTCAAAGTTTATCTAAACCTTAATATGACAACAAAAATAGTAACCAATTGTTTTAATACATAGATACCACATCTTATGAGATGAATATTCATTTCCTAACATAATGATCCATGCCATAATCAAATCGGTCGAGTGCCTTTGGATACATGGACACATAAACAACTAGTTCATAAAAGTCCCACATTATCTCCCACTAATTTCATCATAACTATCACCCTTGTTAGAGAAATCATACTTATTACTTTTCTTCATATCGTGGGTAATGAAAACATAAACAAAGTGTGATATTAGATGCTTAATAATGGTAAACAAGGGGAATATAAATGATCACTTGAGGATAACCTGAATGTAAGGGTATAAGAATATGAGAATATAATTTATAAATCATACCCTTGATACATGGAATAAAACATGGTAGTTCATAAGACATGAATCATAAAATAATTAGAGAACATATGTTATAAATGAATAACATTGGCATAAGATGTGGAATTTTAGAATACACATATGTATAGAAAATAATTTCATTCATAGTAAGATAATTTATATGAATATCATAGTGTATTTTATTAACTCCCAAACCATCAAAGCGGTCAATGTACACTTTGAATATTATTATAGTGGATTGGGTTCAATCCAAAAACAATCAGAGTATTCATGGTTCACACCAACAGATATTAGAGTGCACAAAGTCCTATAATGAACTGGAATCAATCCCCATTCAAATCCAATTTAAATAATGAGATATCAATCACTTTCTAATTCATTAGAGAGTGATATAAGTGTGATATGTCCCTATTATAACATGACCATCATCCGTCGTTATAAGATAACCACCATACTTGTTTATAATGAAACTATCATACTAGGTTATAAGAGAAACACCATCTTTGGTTATAACATAACCAACACCTTGGATACAATTTATCCATTATGAAATAATTAAATATATATATATATATCTATCTTCCACAATATCATATAAATTTCTTCATTTGATCACATTTTTACCCATGTAAATTAAAAAGGTTTCATAATCATTTCTACCATTCATTGTAGAATAATCCATGAAAAATAAGTGGTTATATCATAAAAAAATTAACCACCCATGTAAATAATAATTACTGCTACATTGTTTTATATCCCCAATAATGAAAAATTTACATATAATGATGAAATCATATATGATGTTTTCATTAAAATATCACTGAAATATTTATTATGGAAAATAACCTTTATATTGAGTTAATAACTTTTAAAATAATAATATTTTGAAATTATTATGGAAGAAATATTGTTTGAAATGAACCTAGGTGTCTTCTAATGTGGTCCAAAAAACATTGATCAGTCATGGGGGTGGGAAATTATGTTCATTCCTTATAATTTAAAATAAAAAATTCCTTTCTGATTTTTGGTAAAAATTCAAAAAGCACCTCATTTGAAAAATGAGAAGGATAATCATTTTAAAAATATTAAAAAATCAAAAATTAAAATATTGATAAAAATTAATTTAAAAGATCATAGGATAATAGTAAAAAAATTCAAGAAATTGTTTTACAAAAGCATGGTTATTAAATAATTCATATTTTTGACCTAAGAGAGAAATAAAGTTGATTTTAAATAAAACCTTATATTATATCTCATATGTACTTAAGGTGGAGATAAATAATGTAATAATTTATTTTCAAGAAATAATAAAAGGTTAATATAATTCACTCATTTTTTAAAATATATATCTTAATATTATATCCTCTAAACATAACCATAAACAATCCCGATAAATAATGTAACTATAAAATAAAAATCTTATCACTTTTAAAGTATTGGAATAATTGCTACAAAAAATGAAAGAACAATATATTTAAAATTAAATCCAAATAAAATTCATAATAATTATCATAAAATACATTCGTTTTCAGTATATTCTCCAAAAAAAATCTGTTTTGTAAAATGCATGTTTCCCACTGACACAAATGTGAGTTGAAAATCCATTAACTTTAGTTATAATTCCTTCATACTCATTGGAACCTCATGAATAATAAATAATGAATTATCATAAAACTATTTAATAGAAATAATATTATATGTCACACCATATAATATTTACTTATAACCTTTATCTCTCTTTTGTTGACACTTCTTAATTAAAATTATTGTTTCTGGTGATATCTTCTCTGTTTTTCATATATATTCTTGTTTTCTAGTTTTTCCCTTGTATTTTGATCTCGATTCCATAATATCTAAAACATTAATCAAGATATAAAAACTTTATATATTCATTATATATATATTTAGGGTCAATCATAACATATATAGACAGATAAATAATTTATATCATCCATGAAGATGGTAGATTGTATGTTTGCATGAATGTTGTACCCATTTGTCTATGGATAGAACAAAAGAATGGTAAATAATAACTCACATTTAAAAAAAATAATATAAAGTAAATTTCATATATATTCATTAAATCTATCCTTGTAACCATCCTTATAAAAACTAACTAATGAATGGATCACATAACTTCATAGAGGTGGTAGTCCATATGTATACACGAACAACGTTATCATTTTCCAATAGTTTGGAAGGTAATAAGGTCGATATGATATTATCATTACATAAGAATAATTTTATTATAGGTATTCTAAATAAACATTAAAATAATTATAATACCAACACATAAAATAAGTTGATGATAAATTATTTGTATCTCTATGTGGAGAAAGTAAGTCGTACGTACGTACGAGCGATATTTTCACATCCCATTTTATGGAAAGAGGTTGACTAAAGGTGTTATCATAATCATAATAAAATTAAAGTATACTTTGGATACATAGGTTAATATTTCATTAATAATAATAAATTTATATTATGTGAAATTAAAATTAAAAATAATGTTCTTGGTTTAGGAGATTACATCGTTTTTTAAATATCTTTTTTACATCTCCACTTAAGAGATGTTGAGTCTGTGGTTTGGGAAGTCTAGAATTTATGGAATTCTTCTAGGGGAGTTTAGAAGATAAATTTGTTGTTTTTAGTCAATATATAAGGCTCAATTTTGTGTTAATAATATATATAACTGGCGAACTTTTATAATTTAGGGGAGCAACACTCAATGTGTTTGTTAAAATAATAAATGATTATAAATTTTTTTTGATGCCAATATGAAATATAATTTATCAAATAATAATTTAATTGGATGATCAGTCTAAATCCTATAATAAAATAAAATATGGATAAGTTTTGATCACATTTTTACACTTATCTTTTTATTTTAACCTTCATTAACCCTTTTTAAAAATAAAATAATATTAAATGTTTCTACCATTTATGGGTTACAAATGTTACTATAAAATGAAAAACCACCCATAAATGTACCATGATTTTTTTTTAATGAAATATTATATTCCATTGACTAAATATAGTTTTTTTTAAAATTTTCTATCATTTAGTAAAATATTATTTATTATAAAATTTCATTCATTTCATTATTATCACGATTTATTTAATTTAAATTTAAATACATCAAGAAAATTGTGGAATTTGAAGATAATGGGAAAAATAAATTTCTATTATGTCCTTTAGATCTATATAATTTGTGGGAATATTTAACTCAATCACTTTTAAAATTTCCAATAAAAATATTTTAATGTTATGGTAAGTAAATAAATATTTTATTAGTGTTACACAACTATTTAAGGTCAGTATATAATTTATAAAAACTAAAATTATATTTTTATCATGAAAATAATTTCATTTAAATAAAAATAGATATAATATATATTCAATAATTTTACTATGGTTATTATTCATACTGATAAAAAATACATGTCGTATTTAATGATTTTCAACATCAAAGTTCAAAATATGGAAATTAATTTTATCAAATTTAATACCAATATGTGGTAGTAATTAGTTTTAAAATAATTAAACAAATTGAAACTAAACATTATTCTTGAAAACATAATATTTTTAAACATTACATAATATGTATTCCATTCCAATACTTGAAAAATATTATATGAATGTTAAAACATTTGAATGAGTACATTAAATATAATTTTCATTAAAATAATAACTACTTGTGAATTATTTTAACTGTATAAGGAATTTATTTTCATTTTATAAGGAATCTATTTTGAATTCATTTAATCTATTTTGGAAGTTTTTACATGATAAATATGAAAATACAATTTCCAATAAAAATAGTCATTTTTTACTAATCATTGAAAAATCAGATTTTTTAGAAAAATCTAAAATATTTATCCTAATAGAATTATTACATAGTGAATTAAAAAATTATATCCTTTAAATAAATATTCTAAAAGTTATAGAAATTAATTATAATATTTTCTCACAAAAATAAATAAAAATAATTTTATAAAGAAACATATTTTTTAAAAAAATTACTAAAATTTGAATGATTATTTACTAAGATTTTATTAATAAATTTATATTTAGTAGGATCCTGATATTTATATGTATTTATATTTTAAAAAATATTTAATCCAATTCAAAACAAACAATACAACAACTAGGTTATAACAATAATAATAATAATAATATTTCATTGTTTGTTTAGCATTATTGTCGCATGTACCATTAGCTAAGGAAGAAACTAAAAAAATCATAAGATCACATTTTTTAATGTTTCTACTACAATGAAGAAATAGATTTTACTATAATTTCCTGGATTTTATGACACACTGAGGTTAATTATGAACATGATTTTAGGCGGTGATTATATGATGCAAGTTTCTATAAAACCATTTGAGATAGAGCAAGAATGAATGCACATGGTTCAATGGAGAGGATTAAATTATTGGATATTATACCTAATGTGATTTTTATAAGGTTAAATTAATTCAAAATAGATTCCTTATACAATGTTATGTCTTGAATTTCATGTTCACCAAAGGAGAAAGTGGATAAAATCAATTTTCTAATATATTTTTATTGATTAGAAGCATAGAATATGGAACATATAAATAATTAATTCATGTTAATCACTGGAAGGTATAATTCCAAACATAAGGTAAGACACTAATGGATCAAATGACAGATTTGGTTCGCAATGATGTATGGGTGAGATCTAGTTCACTCAAAAGGATGTTCACTATATAGAGTTACCTTTATCAATTATGTAACATGGATATAATGGGTGTTTTCTATCAAGAAAAACTAAAATGCATTCATAAATATAATTTTTATTGATATAAAAATTGTATAGAGATAAAATACTCAAATTTAAGTGAATAGGGTCTATTAATGGTTGGAATATGGAAGTAAGTATTTTGGAAACATTTCTTAGTGGAATGGTATGGGTAAGAAGTAAATAATATCAATTAATCAGAATAAAATGACGATTTATAGAGAAGGGATCATATGTTATTAAAAAAATCTATGATCATGGGAAATATTTCTAAATAGAAAATTGAGTTTTGGATAGGTTTCATGCATTATGTGTCTATATTAGTGAAAATAAGTCCATGTTTTTCATTTTGAAAGGATCTTATAGAATCATGTCATCCTAGAATAATGGTTAAAATTTCACGTATAAACTTCTTTAGCTCACTCACATATATCCATGTTAATTTAATGGAATTAGGATATCATGAGAATATTTGTTGATCATGTGACATTATATTCTATAAAGATTAAGAAATTGGATTTTGGAAATATGATAACTTCTTATATTAGGTTTTGAGGAGCCATAATGTAATCTTCAATGAATATATCATATGAATTGATTATAATAATGATGATTTTCTATATTAGAAAGAAAATATCCTTATAATATTAGGATAAAATGAATATATGTATAAATATTCATGAAATTTTAGTATGTTCATCGTTTTCGAAAATATCAAACTTCTCAGATGCGGTTCTTAGTAGAGGTAATTATTTAATGGTTTTATTGAAGAAAAACATAATAAAATTATAACTATTGAATCTATGTGATGTTTTATAAAAGGTGATTTTTTAAAATTAGTGGGTCTAGATGGATATTATTTATAGAGTTAGTTGGAGAGTTCGTCTATTATTTCACACTATGTGAAATGATTTACATGTTACATTCACTGTATTCATCTCATGGATGATTGATAACCCAATTTCCCATATGATTGTAGATGTTTAAATGACTTGAGTTAGTGGTATTTATCCATGATGGATGATACATAATACATTAATGTTTCATAGAGATAACAATTGACTCTATGACTTACTAGAAAAATGTTACTTCAAAATATATGGGTTTATCAACTGAAAGAAGAATCGAATGGATGTTTTTGGTAGAAGACATGGTATATCATTAAATATTTTAAATAAGAAATTTTTTATAAATTTCTATGAAAATTTATTTGTTTATTAATGAATTACCATTTGAATGGTACATAGCACATTTACCATGGTAGGTTTACATCCTGATAAATTAGATTCAATAATAATATGTTTCAAGGAATCATAGAGGGTGAGATATAAAAAGAGTAGACTGTAAAGACCCGTAAATTTCAAGGAAATTTTTTTCTTAATTTTCTTTGGAATTTTACAAGAGCGCATCTTCTGACGGCGCCTGATTCCGAGACCCGGTGTTCCCGGAATCAATTTCCGAAGTTTGGCTCGGGTACGTTCAGTGAACGGACGAGCGGGTTTTTCTAACTTTTGAACCGGTGCTCGGAATCGAATTCTGAGGGCTCCGATGAAATCGCAGCGCCGGTATTCGCTTAGAAACGTCTCTTCCGGAGTTGCGTTTTCTCGGGTGTGGTTTTTAATTTTCGGGCATAAAGTTAAGAAATAAAATAATTTTGCTACAACTTTATTTTATTTCGCTTAAGCCACTTGGAAGCCACTTGAAGCCACTTAAAGGCGGCTTGAACTGAGTTGAACTGGATAAAATGATATCCAGAAATATCCTACCCCTTGGTAGGATATTTGTGAGGTGGGGCCCGCACGAGCCCCGCCGTTTCTTTCCGCTAAGAAACGCACCCGTGAAAACCCGTCTTAATGAAAGTCAACTGACGCGTTTCTTAAAATCTTAACAGACCATTTAATTGGGCTGTTTCTTTCGTAAATTAAATGAGTTGTTTCTTTCGTTGAATTAATTCTACGAATTAATGGTTCGTTTCTTATCTTTTGAAATTCAAATGTTTAGTTGTGTAAATAAAATAAGGCTTAAGCTTATTTTATTTTGGGTTGAAACTTGTGGCGTGGAGAGGATTTGGAGGAACGCGTTCTTCTTCGGCGAAGAACGCGAAGAACGCCAAACCTGCGGAGATCGACGACGCGAAGCCTTGTACCGCGACGCCAACGGATCTCCCTTCGCGACGCTTCTTCCGCGACGATCCAACCCCGCGACAGCCTTCGATCGACAACAACCACGGTAGGGGGTTGCGCTTCTTTTTATTTTCTTTTTGGATTTCAACAACAACATGGATTTAATTATTATTAATTAAATCCGTACGTTCTTGGTCCTCGGAGATCGTCGACGCGACGCCCTTCCGCGGTGTGACGATCACCACCTTCCGTGACGGTCAATTCCGTGACGACCTCGCATCCGACAGCGACGGCGAGGTAGGGATTTATTTTGGGAATTACCCCCCTTTTTTTATATTCCCGTAATTGTTTCTTTAAAAAGTTAAAGAACTGGATTTGTGAACAATTTTAAAATTATTAAAATTGTTGTTTCCGTTCAAATAAGGAACCCGTTTTTATGAAACAATTTTATTTCATTAAAAATTGTTTCGGATATGCGTTCATGTGTTGAACTTTAATTTCTCCCGTTGTTTATATCTAATGCGGAGGGTGCGGGCCAAACGAACACGGCCCGACAACCCTCCGTCGTTCTTCGTTCTTGTGCGGATTTGACGGGCAACGACGGAACGTGCCACAACGGATGTTTGATGATCCCGCAGTAAAGAACGGAACCCGGGAGGAACAACGGCGCAGACGGGAAGGAAAACGGGCCACCGGAGCGACTCCGGCGGCCCGCGGAAGCCGGTGGCGGCGCGGGTCGCCGGCGCGGCGGCGCCGGCGGCCGGAGGCGGCGGCACCCCGCGGGTGTCCAGCGCGACACCCCGCGGGTGTCCAGCGCGACACCCCGCGGGTGTCCAGCGCAGCACCCCGCGGGTGTCCAGGGCGACACCCCGTGGGTGCCGCGGGGTTGTCACGCGGCACCCCGCGGGTGTCCAGGGCGGCACCCCGCGGGTGCCGCGGGGTTGTCACGCGGCACGTCCGGCTGTCTGGCCGACACCCCGCGGGTGCCGCGGGGGTGTCACGCGTGGCAGCGGCTTTCCCCCGCGTCGGCCGCTCGGCCGAGCCGAGCCGGACCGGCCCTGGCCGGGCCGGGCCAACCGGGTCGGACCCGACCCGGTTTGGGCCAACCAGGGGGGGTCGGGCCGGGTCGGCCCGGGCCCGGACCCCCCGTCTTCGGACGACTTTCGTTCAAACGCCCGTAACTTTAGCTACGGGCCTCCAAACGACTCGCCGTCAGCGGCAACGCAATCCTTGGAGCGAGTCGGACGTTTCGGTTTATCGCACTCAAAGTTTCGGAATACTTTGGGTTCGGCCGGGTCGGTTCGTACACGAAACCAACCGGGCTCTCGGAGCGGAAACGCTCATATCTTGAGCTACGGATGTCCGATTGACGTACCGTCAGCTTTGTTAGTTTCCTCTTAGTGAGACGGATCTTTTGGCTCACTCCGCCCGGGGTTTGGGCGCAGGTGGAGTACGGTCGGGTTGGTTTTGCCTTAAAAACCAACCGGGCCCCTGGGACGAAAAAGCCAATAACTCTCAGACCGGGCGTCCGATTGACACGCCGTCTGTTGCGTTGAGTTCCTGTTGACGATACGGAACTTTTGGCATCCTTCGCCCGAGTTTTGGATACAGTTGGTAGTGGCCGGGTTGGATCGCACCCGAAATCCAACCGGGCCCCTGGAACGGAAAAGCTGATAACTCTCAGACAGGACGTCCGTTTGACGAATCGTCAGCGGCGTTGACGATCACATTGAGAAACGGTCCCTATGATTATACCCTATGAGAGCTCGGGGTACAGTTGAGATACGGCTGGGTTTGGTTCGCTCACGAAACCAACCGGGCCCCTGGGACGAAAAGGCTAATAACTCACAGACCGGGCGTCCGATCGACGCGCCGTCTGTTGCGTTGAGACCCCTGTGACGAGGCGGTCCTTTGAGTTACTTCTTCGTGGGACCTTGAGATACTTGGAGTATCGACTTGCAGCTCGTGGAGCGGACCCTCCCATAGTCGAGCGTGCGGAGTACGGAGACCGTGTAGCCGACTGAGACCTGACGACTGCTTGACCGACTCGACTTGGAGTGAGTCGACTAGCCCAGTGGACGGAGCACTACCTTGTTTGGGTGCAGACCCATGGCGGACGGAGCACTACCTGTGTGATAGTGCAGACCCGCGGTACTCGTCCGGAGAGTACCTCAGCAGGCTACTAGGTGGTGTGCACTACTGTGTTTGAGTGACATACCTTGGCGGGAAGCACTACTGTGTTTGGGTGGCTGGCCCGCGGTACTCGACAGGAGGAGTACCTCAGCGGTCTTAGGTTAGTGAGCAGTACCTCGGAGTCGTGACAGGACCACTATACACTCTAGAGACGGAGCTCTTCAGTAGTTACGGGTTTCGATAATGAAAATCCTGGTTTGAGCTGAGACTTTTGACCTTTGTGTTTCCTCATGATTGAGATGGGTTACTTGATAACTTAGGTATATGTATGGGAATATACCTGGGTAGTGGTTATCCGTTGATCTCATGATCCTTGTGTTTCCTCATGATTGAGATGGGTTACTTGATAACTTAGGTATATGTATGGGCATATACCTAAGTAGAGTTTATCTGTTGAGATCTTCTTGTGGTTATCCTTGTTGGATTTAGTGAGACCTTGAGGGTCTCAGGGTCCCTACTGAGTATCGTTATACTCACCCCTACACGGGCTATGCCCGCACCTCGTTGTGTTGGTTGCAAACGACAGGCAGTGCTGACGGAGGCCGAGTGTTCGAGGACTGGATGGTACCCGGAGGTGGACTACACGACAAGTCAGTGTCTGGAGGTGGACTTCACGGCGAGACGACACTCGGAGGAGGTTGACGGACGAGAGCACTGTGGAGGCTATCTGTACCTACCCTTCAGGTAGGATTCGTGGTGGACGATCCAGGAGCTGCGCCGTCTGTACCTACCCTTCAGGTAGGATCCGAGGAGGACGACCCAGGAGCCGCTTCCGTCCCTCCAGCTGTTGCCTTTTTCTGTTGTACTTTGTTCAGTTGTAGTTGTACTTTCTTTTGGGTTTGTATTCTGGCCCATTTACTTTTCAGCACTTCCTTTTGTACTTGGTGTTTTACTTCCTCTTGTACTCTGTGGTGTTTTGTTACTTTTATAAAGGCAATGCCTTCCCAGTTATCGGGATTTACGCCTTTGGTGCTAGTCGCCAGCCCCTGGCCTATGGAAGGCGGGCTTGGGGTAGTCACGGCACGGGCCCCGAGGACGGGTCGTGACAAATTGGTATCAGAGGTGGTCGGTTCTACCGTAGACTCTGATCTTTCTTTCTGTGAAGCAATAGTGTTAAGGGTACCGAGTGTGGTTTTCAGTTCAGGGAGTCCAGTGTTGGTGCGGGCGGCCGACGTATCCATACACCAGGACCCTGGCAACTGATTTCCGACTTTGTGCACAAAAACACTGATTGCGTGTGTGTTTTCAAAGGTTTCCCCCCTTAAAACAGCTCAAACCAGGTCAGCTCACCAGGTATAATCGTTTGACCGTGTTACGTTGTTTCTTTCAGGATGCCTTTTCTCGGACGACCAGTTAGAGCCCAGAGGGATGTGCGTGCTGACAGCCTGTCGAGTGACGAGGCTTCGGTACAGGGCCCTCTTGTAGTTGAGGCACCATCGGAGGCACCAGCGGTACTACCATACGTTGGGCCACTGATGCCACCAGCCCCAGCAGTAGGCGATGCCCGCTACTTGAGCGCACTGCATGAGTTGCAGCACCAGAGGCCACCCAGGTTCGGGGGAGAGACGGACCCGCAGGCAGCTGAGGATTGGCTGGAGGCTGTGGTGGGAGTCTTCAGGCTAGTGGGGACGCCATCAGACTTCATGGTGACCTTTGCTGCCAGCCTTCTTCAGGCAGCAACAGGCAGGTGGTGGAGCCACTTGTTCCAGTTTTGCGATGGGATGGCTTTCACATGGGAAGACTTCGAGACCTTCTTCAGGGTGGAGTTTGTGCCAGTAGCTCTACACCCCGAGCGTGTTCAGGAGCTGCTGCCTTTGCCGCGTGTTTTTCGATCAGAAGCCGAGTCATCTGTGGGCAGTAGACAGATGATGCAGAGGTCCAGGAGGACCAGACCAGCAGTTGGGCGATCTCGGGTTTTAGGACCGGTGGTGCGGGGCACCCGGGGTGGGGTCAGAGCCAGGCGTTCCAGAAGCAGACTGTGTTACTCGTGCGGTGGAAAGGGGCACCTGGCACGTGACCATCCGACTCCTCGTACAGTTGACCCATAGGCTTTTGAGGAGCCACCGAGGCAGAGGCAGCGACGAATGCTTGAGCAACAGTAGAGCAGTGGACAAGGCAGTAAAGCTCCTGGAGCAGGTGGACAGGAGCGGAACTAGTGGATACGTCTCTTGTACTTCTAGTTCCATGTTGATGTTGTTTTTGTGTCTTTGTACCATGATCTGTAATAAAATAAAGACACTTATCTTGTGATGTTTTCTTTCTTGTCCTCTTTTGTGATGTTACTAAGTGGTCCTGGTTAAGACTGTTGACTTGACCCTCACTTTCGAAATTCCTACTGGAGGAGACCCAGTGACCTCACACTGATGCCGACAGTGTGACTCGACCCTTGGAGGCGAGAGTGACAGTTGGATCTCTTAGTAGTTACGTCGAGGCCTTACGACGTCATCCATGGCATGAATGCATCCTTCATTCCAGGATTAACTATATTAGGCAATGGGCGTGGTTCATCTAGAGAGGGGATGAGACCAGATTTCTCTTATCGGCAAAGAAGAAATCATAGCAGCTCTTGTGAGGCTAAAGGAGGTGCAGTTCATCCAGGAGCGGATGAAGACTGCACAGTGCAGTAGGAAACAAGGAACCGGTGCCAGTCTTAGAGACTCGGGCGTGATAAATGTTTCAAGAAGAGGTAGCTTTAAATAGAGATGAGTCTGCGAAGCGGCAGACGTGGAGGCAAATCTAGGAGAGCAGCATGAGGTGGTGTACATCTTAATATGCTACAACCACCCGCCTTAGTTATTCCCGCCAGGCTCAGGGAGATGGAGGGCGGAGGAAGAGTGCGGCTGCATGCGGTCAAGGAGTGTGACCCAATGACTCTAGAAATGATTCAAGGGATAGTCTATGTCCACTACTAGCTGCTGTAGTAACAGACGTCGATATGAATCATTCCTCGCTTCCACAAATCTTGTTCCAGACCTAGAGTTTCCGGTAAGCCGTGGACTTGACCCTCACGTCTGGAGATACCTTGGGAGGATACTCGATAATCACACTTACGCCGACGGTGTGGTCAGACCCTCGAGGCGAGAGTTCTGGTTGGAATCTCTTGGTGGCAGCGTCGAGGCCTTACGACGTTAGTTTGAGTATGGAATGGGCAATAACTGTTCATACTCAAATTGACGGTTTTAGGCAAACGTTGGGATGGGTTTTCCTTGGTCGGCGGAAAAGGAAACCCCAGGAAGTGCAGGGTAACTCTTGCACAGGAGGGTGTGACCGATCACTCTTGAGTCGGTCAACCTTACCCTCATAGCAGCAGTCGTTTTGAGTTTCAGTTCTAACAGAAATGGAGACCTCTGGAGTTCGAGGATGATGACCACGTCTTCTTACGGGTCTCACCTCGACGAGGTTTACGGAGATGTGGCATGGGAGGCAAGTTATCTCCGAGGTTCAATGGACCTTTCTAGGTCCTCAGCTGGGTAGGCGAGGTGGTTTACCGCTTGGCCCATCCACTTCAGTTGCACTAGGTGCACGACGTTTTCCACGTATCCCAACTGAGGAGATACGTGCTCGACCCCTTCGCATATCATCAACCATGAAGAGCTAGACGGTGGCGATGAGTGTCTTATACGGAGGTTCCTGTGGGGATCGAGGATCGACAGGAGCGGATCCTAGGAGGATGGTCTATTCCTTTTGTGCACTTTTTTTGGCAGCGCGGGAACCTCCAGGTGAGAACATGGGAGCGGAAGGCTCAGATGCGTGCTCAGTACCGCTTTGTTTCCCTAAGTTTGTGGTGAAGCTTTACGGGGATGTAAAGCCCTGTGGTGGGAGTAAGGTAAAGACCCGTAAATTTCAAGGAAATTTTTTTCTTAATTTTCTTTGGAATTTTACAAGAGCGCAGCTTCTGACAGCGCCTGATTCCGAGGCCCGGTGTGCCTGGAATCAATTTCCGAAGTTTGGCTCGGGTACGTTCAGTGAACGGACGAGCGGGTTTTTCTAACTTTTGAACCGATGCCCGGAATCGAATTCTGAGGGCTCCGATGAAATCGCAGCGCCGGTATTCTCTTAGAAACGCCTCTTCCGGAGTTGCGTTTTCTCGGGTGTGGTTTTTAGTTTTCGGGCTTAAAGTTAAGAAATAAAATAATTTTGCTACAACTTTATTTTATTTCGCTTAAGCCACTTGGAAGCCACTTGAAGCCACTTAAAGGCGGCTTGAACTGAGTTGAACTGGATAGGATGCTATCCAGAAATATCCTACCCCTTGGTAGGATATTTGTGAGGTGGGGCCCGCACGAGCCCCGCTGTTTCTTTCCGCTAAGAAACGCACCCGTGAAAACTCGTCTTAATGAAAGTCAACTGACGCGTTTCTTAAAATCTTAACAGACCATTTAATTGGGCTGTTTCTTTCGTAAATTAAATGAGTTGTTTCTTTCGTTGAATTAATTCTACGAATTAACGATTCGTTTCTTATCTTTTGAAATTCAAATGTTTAGTTGTGTAAATAAAATAAGGCTTAAGCTTATTTTATTTTGGGTTGAAACTTGTGGCGTGGAGAGGATTTGGAGGAAAGCGTTCTTCTTCGGCGAAGAACGCGAAGAACGCGAAGAACGCGAAGAATGCCAAACCTGCGGAGATCGACGACGCGAAGCCTTGTACCGCGACGCCAACGGATCTCCCTTCGCGACGCTTCTTCCGCGACGATCCAACCCCGCGACAGCCTTCGATCGACAACAACCAAGGTAGGGGTTGCGCTTCTTTTTATTTTCTTTTTGGATTTCAACAACAACATGGATTTAATTATTATTAATTAAATCCGTATGTTCTTGGTCCTCGGAGATCGTCGACGCGACGCCCTTCCGCGGTGTGACGATCACCTCCTTCCGCGACTGTCAATTCCGCGACGACCTCGCATCCGACAGCGACGGCGAGGTAGGGGTTTATTTTGGGAATTACCCCCCTTTTTTTTATATTCCCGTAATTGTTTCTTTAAAAAGTTAAAGAACTGGATTTGTGAACAATTTTAAAATTATTAAAATTGTTGTTTCCGTTCAAATAAGGAACCCGTTTTTATCAAACAATTATATTTCATTAAAAATTGTTTCGGATATGCGTTCATGTGTTGAACTTTAATTTCTCCCGTTGTTTATATCTAACACGGAGGGTGCGGGCCAAACGAACACGGCCCGACAACCCTCCGTCGTTCTTCGTTCTTGTGCGGATTTGACGGGCAACGACGGAACGTGCCGCAACGGATGTTTGATGATCCCGCAGTAAAGAACGGAACCCGGGAGGAACAACGGCGCAGACAGGAAGGAAAACGGGCCACCGGAGCGACTCCGGCGGCCCGCGGAAGCCGGTGGCGGCGCGGGTCGCAGGCGCGGCGGCGCCGGTGGCCGGAGGCGGCGGCACCCCGCGGGTGTCCAGCGCAACACCCCGCGGGTGCCGCGGGGTTGTCAGGCGGCACCCCGCGGGTGTCCAGCGCGACACCCCGCGGGTGTCCAGGGCGACACCCCGCGGGTGCCGCGGGGTTGTCACGCGGCACCCCGCGGGTGTCCAGGGCGGCACCCCGCGGGTGTCCAGGGCGACACCCCGCGGGTGCCGTGGGGTTGTCACGCGGCACCCCGCGGGTGTCCAGGGCGGCACCCCGCGGGTGTCGCGGGGTTGTCACGCGGCACGTCCGGCTGTATGGCCGACACCCCGCGGGTACCGCGGGGGTGTCACGTGTGGCAGCGGCTTTCCCCCGCGTCGGCCGCTCGGCCGAGCCGAGCCGGACCGGCCCTGGCCGGGCCGGGGCGGGCCAACCGGGTCGGACCCGACCCGGTTCGGGCCAACCAGGGGGGGTCGGGCCGGGTCGGCCCGGGCCCGGACCCCCCGTCTTCGGACGACTTTCGTTCAAACGCCCGTAACATGAGCTACGGGCCTCCAAACGACTCGCCGTCAGCGGCAACGCAATCCTTGGAGCGAGTCGGACGTTTCGGTTTATCGCACTCAAAGTTTCGGAATACTTTGGGTTCGGCCGGGTTGGTTCGTACACGAAACCAACCGGGCTCTCGGAGCGGAAAGGCTCATATCTTGAGCTACGGACGTCCGATTGACGTACCGTCAGCTTTGTTAGTTTCCTCTTAGTGAGACGGATCTTTTGGCTCACTCCGCCCGGGATTTGGGCGCAGGTGGAGTACGGTTGGGTTGGTTTTGCCTTAAAAACCAACCGGGCCTCTGGGACGAAAAAGCCAATAACTCTCAGACCGGGCGTCCGATTGACACGCCGTCTGTTGCGTTGAGTTCCTGTTGACGATACGGAACTTTTGGCATCCTTCGCCCGAGTTTTGGATACAGTTGGTAGTGGCCGGGTTGGATCGCACCCAAAATCCAACCGGGCCCCTGGAACGGAAAAGCTGATAACTCTCAGACAGGACGTCTGTTTGACGAACCGTCAGTGGCGTTGACGATCACGTTGAGAAACGGTCCCTATGATTATACCCTATGAGAGCTCGGGGTACAGTTGAGATACGGCTGGGTTTGGTTTGCTCACGAAACCAACCGGGCCCCTGGGACGAAAAGGCTAATAACTCACAGACCGGGCGTCCGATCGACGCGCCGTCTGTTGCGTTGAGACCCCTATGACGAGGCGGTCCTTTGAGTTACTTCTTCGTGGGACCTTGAGATACTTGGAGTATCGACTTGCAGCTCGTGGAGCGGACCCTCCCAGAGTCGAGCGTGCGGAGTACGGAGACCGTGTAGCCGACTGAGACTTGATGACTGCTTGACCGACTCGACTTGGAGTGAGTCGACTAGCCCAGTGGACGGAGCACTACCTTGTTTGGGTGCAGACCCATGGCGGACGGAGCACTACCTGTGTGATAGTGCAGACCCGCGGTACTCGTCCGGAGAGTACCTCAGCAGGCTACTAGGGGGTGTGCACTACTGTGTTTGAGTGACATACCTCGGCGGGAAGCACTACTGTGTTTGGATGGCTGGCCCGCGGTACTCGACAGGAGGAGTACCTCAGCGGTCTTAGGTTAGTGAGCAGTACCTCGGAGTCGTGACAGGACCACTGTACACTCTAGAGACGGAGCTCTTCAGTAGTTACGGGTTTCGATAATGAAAATCCTGGTTTGAGCTGAGACTTTTGACCTTTGTGTTTCCTCATGATTGAGATGGGTTACTTGATAACTTAGGTATATGTATGGGCATATACCTGGGTAGTGGTTATCCGTTGATCTCATGATCCTTGTGTTTCCTCATGATTGAGATGGGTTACTTGATAACTTAGGTATATGTATGGGCATATACCTAAGTAGAGTTTATCTGTTGAGATCTTCTTGTGGTTATCCTTGTTGGATTTAGTGAGACCTTGAGGGTCTCGGGGTCCCTACTGAGTATCTTTATACTCACCCCTGCACGGGCTATGCCCGCACCTCGTTGTGTTGGTTGCAGACGACAGGCAGTGCTGACGGAGGCCGAGTGTTCGAGGACTGGACGGTACCCGGAGGTGGACTACACGACAAGTCAGTGTCCGGAGGTGGACTTCACGGCGAGACGACACTCGGAGGAGGTTGACGGACGAGAGCACTGTGGAGGCTATCTATACCTACCCTTCAGGTAGGATTCGTGGTGGACGATCCAGGAGCTGCGCCGTCTGTACCTACCCTTCAGGTAGGATCCGAGGAGGACGACCCAGGAGCCGCTTCCGTCCCTCCAGCTGTTGTCTTTTTCTGTTGTACTTTGTTCAGTTGTAGTTGTACTTTCTTTTGGGTTTGTATTCTGGCCCATTTACTTTTCAGCACTTCCTTTTGTACTTGGTGTTTTACTTCCTCTTGTACTCTGTGGTGTTTTGTTACTTTTATAAAGGCAATGCCTTCCCAGTTATCGGGATTTACGCCTTTGGTGCTAGTCGCCAGCCCCTGGCCTATGGAAGGCGGGCTTGGGGTAGTCACGGCACGGGCCCCGAGGACGGGTCGTGACATAGACTGAATGTTATGTTGATAAAAAATCCAAGATTATTGTGTGAAAGATATAACATTAGTTATAGAGGTAAAATCACATAACAATATTACAGAACAAAATGTGTAACATTTTTATGGAAGAATTGATGTTCATCTAAAGAAATGATGATAATTTTGTTTTTGTAAATACTTTGATGACCGAGGAATCACAATCATACTTTATTGTATGAATGAGGTCATTATTTCTAGTTTGGTAAAGGAAATTAATTATGATATCAATGATGAATTGTATAAAATATTTCAGATGTAGGATCTTGGTCCTAGTAAATGAATTATAGGGTTGAAAATTCTTTGGGACTTCATGTGTAAATTTTTCCAATATTTATTTTGACTATATCCCTAATGAAGTGGAACATTTTGAAATTATTAAGGTGAAACCAATTAATACAACCCTCTATAGATATTTGTTTTTTTTTACGGAGAAGGAACTGAGAAAAATGTAGATATTAATAACTTCTAAATATTTCATTTCGTGTCACTAGATGGAAGCATGATTTATTCCCTGGTTTGTATAGAAATATATATTTCACACATAGGGTGACTTAATAGTTTCATAGGGAATCCTACAATTTTAAAATATGATTTTATATTATGAATCTTTAGAAATGTCAGTGGTTTCAATGTTTTTTCTCTCTTTTTATGTTTAAAAAATTTAAGGTGTTTGAAGGTTTGAAATTTTGGGGAGGCGATAGAACTCAATATAGGACCATAGGATATGTGTTTACTATCGAAGGGATAATTATTAGTTGTATTATAATGTTTCAATTTTTAGGGTGACTTTTTATAATATAAGAAGTGTGAATTTTATTAAAAGATTCTACTAAGGAGTTGATTTAGTTAATGGGGATAATAAATGATACTCAAATAAGGCACGAGGTTGGAAAATTTTTATATAATTCAATATTTTCAATGAAGATATCTGACAATATAATGTTTTATTCTAGGATATAGAATTTTCATTTGAAGAATCACTAAATCCAAAATTTATTAGACATAAAAATTATGGATTTATGGAATATTGATTGATTTTGTAGCCTAAAAGATATAATGAACAAGGTTTTTAGTCTGGGATTTTCTAAGATAGTGTTTCAACTCCATTGGGTAGGGAAAAAAATAAATATTGTGTGGGAAACGTGTTTCTGCAATGGAATTTTTATAGTAGATGAGGGTTTTACATAATGATATAGGATGTAGTTGCAAATCATAAATATGACACTAAACTATGACATTTATATGTTTAGCTATGTGAAAAACAATATCCATATTAGTAATTGGAACAAACACAACGTGATATTTTAAATGTCTAATTTTTTATGTTTAGAATGATATTGTAGAGCACTAGTGAAAAACACTTCATGTTGGAATAGAATAAGCAAGTAGTCAGATGAATGTAATTTGAAGCTAATTTGATGATACCGATGAGGAGAAGTGTGTAGGTGTCATTAAATTGCATAATTTTTTCCTATTAATATGTAGAAGTTTTTTATTAAGTTATATAAGTTTCTAGGTATCCTTTTTAAAAATGGGTAACATTAGGTTATTTAAAAAATTATATAAGAGTAAAGATGTGTATTTTTTGGATAAATTCATTTTTCACTAAAAGGAGGGGTTAAGGTTGTGAAATTATTTTAATGAGTTAAGGGATTCTCAAAAATATTATATCTAAATATGAATAATCTTCAAAAAAATTGGACTGTGGTAAAAATTATTGTACCATTTGTTAACAATAATATTTTCTTGGTGGAGTAATTTTAACTATTTGAATAGTCCAATATTTTATTTGTTTTATATTTCCTACATAATATTATTGAAGCATTCTCTATATATATTAGAATAAAATTTAAACCATGTAAAACACTTTTTCTCTTTTTTCCATTCATTTTCATTTCGGAATATATTTTCTTGAGGTTTATGTGTGTTGCAGTGTCATGACTTTGGTGTTGTTTGAATTTTGAGTACTAGTACATCCAGTATTAAGGATTGGATTGCTTTATTGGTTTTAGTTCTTGGTTTATTTTTTTATACTTCTTGTGATAACATCAAATTTAGTAGTTTATACAACCAAATACCAACAACCTGAAACCCATGACCCCATCAATGGCTAATTATATGTCTTTTAAACCTCTATCATAATCTCCCAACAAACTCATGCCTGATCTTGGAAGAAAACCTCATCAAATATAAAGACAAAAAAAATTTGTATAAGATTAGGGACAAAGAAACTAAACTCAAAAAATCAAAAGATATGAAATGGATGAATTTGAAATATAAAACAAAAAAATTACTTAAATAACACACACTAAAAACCAAATTTCCAAAAAAATATTTTCAATAATAGATTCATTGGATTATGTTTTTATCAAGTAACACACAAAACAATTAAAATTCCAATATTTTACCTTCATGAAAAAAAGAGCCTACCAATTTTTCTCATTAGTAACATTTTCCATGACAAACATACTCAATAGGTGACTTAAAATGGAAATATATCAAATTGAAAACTAATAGAAATGAATAAATTCAAACCCCGAGTTAAAGTATTATTGGAATTATATAAACACAGCACCTACAAAATGACAAACCCAATAATAGGAATAAAAATAACAATAAAAAATATATTCCAGACCACTAAAAAATGTTATATTCTACCAAAAACTAAATAGGAATCCATTGTGTAGAAATATTTCTCCAATAAAAAATTTATTTCATTTTTATATTAAGTTCTTTCATGGGGTTTCCATTGTAAATGAAATCTTCGACCAAGAACCCCTGAATTTATAATCCAAAATAACCCTTGTAACACATTAAATATGATAAGTTACCAATTTATATCTTTTATGATCTCTATCAAAAGATATTAATGATTATAATAATTTTATTAATTATATTATTTTTCCAATATTTTATTGGTTTCCATAGACTAACAATGAAAACATCTTATAAAATTAAAATCGCTATAATATTGTTTTTGACTAATGTCACCAAATATTTCTTCGAATCATCATCTAAAACTAGTTGATTAATCTCAAAGGATAAATATAAATATTTCACATTATTATAGGTATAATTAAACGTTTCTTAACAAATATTATCTATATTAATAATCATTAAACTACACACTCAGATATCTACATCTGAAATATTAAATTATAAAAAATAATTTCTTCGCATCTATAAATAATTTAATGGATAGTATTCTATTTTTCTAATTATTAAAATGAACTAAAAAACACCATGAATTTAACAAGGAAAATGTAGCAATAATAAGGTTAGACGAGTTGAAAGAGCCCTTAAAAGACCAAAAAATGATTAAATAATATAACAATTATTACATATGATGAAAATAATAATTTTATATAACTTATAGATAATAAATAAAAAAAATAAAGAAATATTTTGTGTTTCAAAATAGTTTTTATAGTGGAAACAATATTAATTAAAAAATGAATATCATGTTGTACATTGTAGATGGATCATATAATCCATAAGTGAGAATACACAAGAGGTGACCTGATTTAGTTTTGGGTGACCCATTTTCTCCACCTGTACTCCTAAAAACCAATTTCACTTATTCATGATGACCCGTCATATTTAGATTACTTCCACAACCTTCCTAACCTAGATCTATTCATAGAAAATTGGGTTCCCCTTCTTCACCTCTTTATAGATCATACATGAAAAACTAAATCCATTATATTTGTTTATCTGATGAATCTAGGGAATGAAATAACCTCAATATTGGATAAATATGATTGGTTATATAGGTATTATAATAATCATATGGCTACCCATATCCCTCAGTTAAATCTATCAATGAAATAGAAGGGTTCAAAAACTACAGAAAATATATATATATGTAAAAATATTAATAGAGTTCTAAATTAAAAAATATATATATAATATTTTCCTCCATATAGTACGAAACTCAAAATTTCAAAACATTTTTCTTTAGTAAAGAAAACTAACTTGAGAAATACTACCCTAGATAATTTCTAATTCAATATTTGTTTAGTAAGATATTTTTTTCTATTAGGGGCCTATATTCATGGAAATAACTACAAGATTAATAATAATTTTAATTGATGTTAACATAGGAACTTTATAAAGATTAATCAATATGATTTATTATTTAGTCCATTACATAAGAAAAAAAATACAATCTTAATTAGTTTTAAAAAAATTAATGAAAATATCATGATTACTTCAACACATTTGATTGATGTTTTTTCCCTACATAAACATCATGAACAAGAATGTTTTTTCTAATATAATATTTTATTTATATGTTTCAATATATCCTTATCTATTTTATGGATTCAATAATTATTTTTATTAAAACACCAAAATTAACCTCCAAACCTGTATAAATATTTTTCAATACCATATTTGATTTTATACTCAAACCTTTTAATTGAATCTATAGCTTATTACTTATGTATAATATTATTAATGATCTTTTACAAACAAAATCAGTGAAATATTCTGTAGTTTTTGTTTATTCATTCATCATAAGATAAAATTATTCCAAATTTTTTGATTTGGATCTATATTATAATTTATATCAATAATGTTATAAATTTTATTGATATCATCATTTAGATTATTAATATATTCATTCATATTTTTAAAATCCCATTCAATAATTTTTATTCCTTCAAACTGAAATTTCCACAAGATGTATTCTCTTTATGAAATTTAAATTATAAGTGTCTTCCTATTTATTTATTATGTCATCAATACAGAAATATTATTTTTTTTATTTTATTCTTATTACAATCTCATCTAGTGAAATATATTTGAGTTCTATATTCACCCCTTCAAAATAATGAATATTTTTCACCTGAATATTCCTTACTAAAAATAATTATTCTTAAAAAATTTCCCATCAAATTTTTGTTAGTTATAAATTTCAGATTGAATTTTTCAGTGAAAATTTTTATAATCATTAAAATATATATACATATTATTCTACTTTTTATCTCCTCAATATGTTTAAAATAATAATTAATTATATCCATATAAAATTTTATATATGAAAATGTTTCAAATATTTACAACCCCCTTGGGGGGTTATGGATTATTTATGGCCGAAGACATAGCCTATGACAAAAATTTTGATGTAGGTGATGATGTTACGAGGGGCGTAGAACCATATACACAGAAAAACTATGGAAGAAAAAATAAAGGGATATATGGGTAAATTTTATGGATCCTTTAGTGCATGTAATAAAATATAATCAACTTGGCCTTTTGGTTATTAAATTGGAATGTTTTACCTATAGAGTGTGTCAGCCCTTGGAGGGTGGTGTGTCATTTCATTAATGGCCCTGTAGTGTGTATATTTATCCATTTCATTGTAAGTTCCATGAAAATAATAAATATTTCATAAAATACTTATATTATTTATTTTTATTGTACATATATTTATGTTATATGAATTTACATTCCATCTAACTGAACCCCAATTTCATAAGATACAAAATTGACTAATAAATCATTTAGTGTTTCTAAACAGATTTTTTTTCCCTCATATATGGAATATTTTTATTATATAGTGTAAATTATCAAAAGATCCTTGTAAAAATATCAATATAATTAATCATTTCTCAAATTCCTATCTTTTATTGAAATACACCAATTATTATACTTGTGAATTGAGTAAAATATGAATATGACAATAATTTAAAGAATTCATAATATTCATAATCATTCATCATTTTATCTACTCTATAGACCAAAAATTCATTACCTAATTCAATTTTAAAATATTAAAGTTGTCACCATAATTTACATATTATTTTATATTTCTCTAGATAATCCATTTTCATTTTTTATTAACAACAAGTAAATTATTATTCATTTTCTAAAAAAATACTCCAATTTCATTACTAATTTATATTCAATGCATGATGGATATATAAATATACACCTAGAGATAACTTCGATATGATTTTTTTGTGCCATTATATAATTTATAGTTCCACCAATAAAAAAATAATAATGAAATATCATTTCGTGATTATAATAATATAAAAATATATTGAAATATAATATGGTTCATTTGAAAATTTAACCAAAAATTAATTTTCATTTTAATGCATCGTGTTAACATTATGGTCTCAATATAGTGGAATAACCAACATTAAGGGATGGTAAATAATTTTTTTCAATGTTTTTTATATCCTTTAGTGTTTTTATAACCATCATTCCTAAACTATATAATTTTATCCTCCTCTTTCAATCTAGTTGTATGGAATTTTACATTTTATATCATGTGGGAATATCACTCAATATTTAGGATCCATGTTTCATAAAAAAATTTGACATTTAGAGATATCTCAAAATAATTATACTTGTAAATAATAAAACTATTTTAATAATTATATTTTTTTATTTCAGTATTCTATGATTAAACATCTACATTTTATGACCAGTGATAAACATCCTCAAGAACAAATAGAAAATATTTCAATTCTAAATTATTCATTTGAATCCATGCATTAATACCCATAAGGGAATTATTTCTCTACTATATAGATGTATTACTTTTTTTATAAGGAAAATATAATAATATATACTAGAAAACAAGAAAATAAAAAAAAAAATCAATAAATATTATGTTTTTTTGATAAATATTAGAGTTAAACTACACGAATCAGACATCCCTAGATAGAAAATGGTCACCAACCATCCCATATATCGCTTGGGTCATTGCATACCAAGATATAAAATTTTCTCTACAAACATATTTTATCACATTGTTCAGGTCTTCTATATAATTGAATGAAAAACTATCATACTAAAAAATATCCCAAAAGAATATAGCATGTAATTATAGTGAGCTTATTCCTCACTCACACACACAGATTTAAACATCCAACTATATCACCTATCCTAAATAATTATATGGTTTCACACTCATAACAATTAACATTAAATCCATTAGTAATTATTTTTCAAGTTGTTACCATCCCCATTATCATTTAAATATAACCACCTCATTAACCTAATACATTAACATAAAGTATCCCCCTACATTTTTGATTCAGTATTCGATCTAATTCCATTTGTAAAAAGTAGTATATTCTTTTCAATAATGTAACCCCCACAATTTTATATGAACCTTTGGTTTTAACATTATACAACTGATCATATTTTGGATAGATATATGTTTTTCATTTATCAACTCTCTTCCACACCTAAATATTCATTGACTACAAAATCAGTTATATTTTTTAGAAAACACATTCTCATTTAGTTTGATTTATCCTTACTATCACGTGACTTAGGAATCCTATAAATATATTTACTATCATGAGGCTACATTAGAAAATAATACTTAATATGAGTTATAAATATGAAGGATCTCAAAAAATGAATTTCTACCTTGATAGCATGTCTAGTGTCATTAATTATTTTTATGAACCACTTTTCTAGGGGTGTAATATAATCATACTTTTATTTTCATTATACACTAAATTCATTCATCTACTTTGAAATAGAATAAATAATTACTTAATATCACATATTATCATAGTAGAGGAAATTAATTTCAATTATTTTTCAATTATTTTTCTTAGATGAATTTTTATAGATTTCACCAAATCAATATTCATCCATGAAATGGTATATTTTGTACCACCAATTAGATACATATTTATTTGAGTTAAAAAATAAATAAAGCATGTTTTTTCTTCAATGTATTACCATTATTTAAAATAGTACTCCTACAATATTTTAGAGGAATATAAAACATTATCTATTATATTATTATCATATAAAAAGTTGATTTAAATAATTTTTTTAGAATTGATACATAAATAATAGGGTTATATATTAATATCTATATTTATATTAGTATCAATGACTTTCGCTTCATTCATTAAAATCTTATTTCACTTATTTTTCCTATGAGTGGTTCTTATGCTATATTATTGTTGAATTTTTTATAAATCCATATATGTGAAAATGGTCTTTGAAATATTGTAAATTTTATGCATTTAAATCATTTCTATAAGGATAGAATAATTAAATCCAAATGTTGAAATATTATTTAATAACAGAAATATAAAATAAATTTATGGGTTTTTGGAATTTATACTAAATAGAGTATAATTATTTTTAATATTATTTAAAAAAATGAATATGAATGTATATTATTAAAGTAGAATGTAAAAAAATTAATGAGTAAAGATATTAAAAGAGTGATTTGGAAATTATATTTCGTAGAGAAAACATATATATATATATATATATATTGTTGATTTTCTATTGATTTCTAGTTGTTAACATCACATGTTCCTTAAATTTCACTCTGAAGCTAACTCAAGGACATATACATGGGATTATTAATCCCTATATGGTTTTGGGTGAATGTAAAAAATAGTGATGTATTACTCAACTGTGATTAATTTTTTATTAAATCATTTGTCACTCTGATCCCTTAGAGTTTAGGGTTTTAACACCTAATACAGGGAATGAAAATATACTCTCACTCTATTACCCTTACCCAATGTTCATTTAACTCATTATTAGTATTTTACAATAATAAATAAAAGAGAATGAAAAAAAATCTCACATTAACTCTATTAAATTATGATTATAAATATATTCACATTATTCCCTCTAAAAAGAATAAAATAAATATACCATAATGGTGTAACTTTATAAAACATCACTCTATATTCAACAATCTATAATATATGTCTTCAAATTTATTGAGAAAACTCTAATAAATACCACATCGTCCATTGTATTTATGATTATATTCTATTATTATCATCTTATTTTCAATACCAAAACTTTTGTCTTATCCTATGACGATTCCATGTAACTCATATAACATGGGTTATCCCAAATTGTTTTAAACATTTTATATAATTGAATCATATTCTTCCTAAAAGTCTACTCCTTGTTCCCTAATCACTAATTATCTCTTGTCTCATAAAATCATGTTAAACTTGTACAATGTTTTAAGCAGTCTCATGATATTAGAAGACACTTCATACAAAACTAAATCCAAATTTCATCTCTTACACTAATCCCTATTGATCAATTTTTTTGTCACCACATCTTTAATTTCACTCCCTTCCTTTTATTGGGTTTATTATTTAACCTTATATGTACTTTTTCCATGTAAATACATTATTAATATAATTGATAAATATATATATTAATTACAATTTACATAAAATACCATTTTATATATGTTTACTATAGATTTCGACTTTTGAATTTCATATATCATCCATTCCTATATATATTTATCATAAGTATTAATCTTTGATTCTTTATACCCATATTAATAATAATATTCTAACAAAGAGTTGGTATCCTATTACCCATTTGATGTTGAATAGAATTTGATGAAAAATTAATATTATTTGTTATCTGTCTTCAAATAATATATCATATATCATTTTTGATATTTCATTCGTAAAATATGATATACAATAATAGTGAATTATATTATATAGAATATCAAATGACATATGTTAATAGTCTCCATGAACACTAGATTACCAATATTATATCATTCATATTTCATTTCATTTAGTCATAACCTATGATATATTGACATTATATAGATTAATTTGGCACTTTTACTCAAAACCCTTAAAACATATCATTACATACCATTAATGATGTTACCCTATCATAATGAAAAATTGATTCAATGAAAAAAATATCCCTTATTAGTAGTAGATATTTTTGATCAGTCCTTTAGAATTTCAATATTGTAAAAACTATTAAAAATTATTATAAATAATGATACATTCATATGCTTTTCAATAATCATTCGAATAATAATGATTCCAACATGGTTAGGGTCAAAACTATGTTTTTACTATATATTTTATCTCTCCATTACATTTATTGGATCCATCATTATTCAAAAATGTTGCATCATATGACTTTAATTATATCCATGACCTCAAAGTTCAAGGAAATATCATTGGATCTTGTCTAAATCCATGGCCTCCCCCATTTATCAGTCATATTTAGTGTTATTTTCCATGTTTTCCTATCATATATCCAATAATTTAAAAAAATTCAATTTATTATCATTTCATTCATTACTACCTCTTCCTCCTTAAAACGTATTTATCTTCAAAAGAATAAGATTCCTTCCTTGGGATTTTTGTTCAATTAATTTCAAATTTTTGGTTTAGTCGTATCATGTTTTGAAATTCATAGACATATATCATTAATGGAAAAAATATTCTAAACCACCAAATAATATTAAATATAGGGTAATAAATGAAATAAATTCTAAATATTTAATTTAATAAAATAGAAAAATAATTTGGTCAAATCATTAATGACTTGATCTTGTTCTACCCACTAAATAAATACTTTGCAAATTCCTTTTGATTTTAAAATTTTTTAAATTAAATTAATTTTAATTCCTATATCAATCACATAATATCATATTTATTTTATTGTACATATACCCTGAATTTCATTACAACACCACCAAAAAAATTAAACCTTTTTATACCTCAATATAATCTAGACTAGTGTCAAGAATAACATTTTTTCTTTCACAGATTAATAATCATATTAATCATCATTATAGATCTTTTCAAATTTTATTTTTAATTTAATAGTTATTATTATATTAAATTTATATTCCTAAATATACTCATTTTATAACTAATTTTTTGCTTCTTAATTTTCGTAATGAACAGTTTATTTTTGTATCCTTATGTGGATTTATTCATTCATCACTATTTTTAAATAATATCCTTTTAGAATTATCTTCTTTTTCTTCATCCTAATATGTAGTCAGAATCTTATAAGAAATATGTACAATTTTTTCACATCAGAATAATTTGAGTGTTCATTTCCAAATAAATTTTTATTTTCATATTTTCATATTGGAAGAGGATAATTATATAACCTCATCATCTACTAATTAAATTAGATTATCATCAAATGTATAGGACATTATGTCCTTAAATTCTATTAATAATTTGTTCTTATAGACTATTTTATTATCCAAATTAATCACAATATTATATTTCATGATAATTGATTGATAATCATTGAATATTATTCTTATAAGGTCCCGTTATTCAATTACTGAACATTTAAATTAAAATTTCATTAATATTTTCCAAGACTAATGATTACAATATTCATAAATAAAATGATTTCAAAGAGTATGTACCTATATATTACTATTATATTCTTACATTTAAATATTGTTTCAGGAAAATAATATTAATAATTATAATGTCTTCAATTTTGTTTTTTATGACATATATTTTCTCTTATTTGAATTTTTAATCTCTTTTATTGATGATCCAAAGATTCCCTTGCATAACTTATATTAATATAAAGGTACCACTATTATATTAATGTTATTTGAAGGATCTACCCTACTAAATTCATCCCTTTGGAATATTCATTCAACTAATTACAATATTTATTATTGAGGGATCCAATTTCCATAAGTCAAATTGTGATTCTTTTATCATAATGGCAGGGACCTGAATTCCTAAAGATTCTAAAGTAGATTGGCATCAAAATCATCCATTATTTGTTGTTTTATCGCTTGAATATTGTATAATAATCATGATTTATCAATTTTATTATAGTATTCATTTTGAGATAAAATCCATAAATAATGGATACTAGTGTTCTGATTCCAATTCATAATACCATGAGATGAATACACTAAGAGATGGTTGACTTGGGTATCAAAATGTTTCTTTTTTTTAACTTTTTACCTTTTATTATTTATTATACTATTAACCTAATAACATAAATATCTATTGAAATCATTATTTTTATATACCTAATAAATATAATGATGAATAAATAGATTTCTTTATTCAACCCTTTGATGTAGTGACTTTTTCTAGGGGTGAAAAAATATCTCAATATCACCTCACCTGAATTCACAATAATAATAACATGATTGTGTAAAATTATTATCATTAAAATTAAATTATCAACGATAAAATGAAAAACAAAACCATTTCACACAAATTAAAATTTTTAAAACTATTTTATTTATCATTCTTTATTGGCTATTGACTTTGCATCTACATGTAAAAAATACATCCATAAAGAATAATGATTAGTGTATATTTTTCTCTTTTTTAAGAATATATCCCCATTAAATTCAAATTATCTCATTAAATATCTATCAATAATGTTTGAAATTTTTATTTATAAATGAATTTTTAATGAATGAATAATATATAAGATGATAGGTTTGGTAATTAGAATAATAATAACATTTTAGAACAAAATAATTATATTTTTATTTTATTTCATGAACTGAATAAATTTTTTTTAGTATGATTTATTGGTTTTACTTTTTATTTGATTTCGCAGTGGTTTTACACAATATACCCAATTTCATTGAAATTATTTATTCTTTTATTTAATATGATTTAAACAATACAATGATACTAATTTTGTAATACTTTTCATGAATAGGGATGTTAATGATTGTATTGGTGTAATAATCCAAACTCCTATCTATTTGTTTAATTAAAACAATATAGGTTATAATAGAGGGAGAGCATAATTTTTTTATAAATTTAGGGTTTTTATTGAAAATTTAACGTTATATATGTGTTATAAATGATCAAAAATATGTTTTTGACTATATTTTTAGGAAAAAAATTCTCTATAAGGAAACTCGATCACTAGTTAAATGGCCTGACAACGATAGATATAGTAGTAGGCCACAAAAAACCCATTTGAGGAAATGAATGTTATGATTACCTTACTATAAGTATATATGACCCAATCAAAACTCTACTTTGAGACACTTGTCAGTTGGACCCTACGATTTGTTTGGTGGAATCCATTGAACATACAATGGTGTGTCATGAGCCACACATAATTTTAGTTGTACATTGAACTTTTGAGGCCTTATTAATTTAAAATCTCATAGGATATTAGTTCTTAGTATGCTATAATTACATAATATAACATGTATATATGTAACATAGGTAGTTTTTAATACATATATTGGGTTTATTTATATAAATCTTCTTCTTCTTTTGTATCCCTCCTTTTCTCCCTAAATTTGATCTTTTTCATACCAGGATTTATGAAAAGATATCACCAATCCATGGATAAATTATTATAAAAATTATTTGACTTTTTTAATGATGATATAAGAATGTTGAGATGCATAAATATGAATGGTTTCTCTTAGATTCGCTAGAGGTAAGAATCTATTTTAATTATTCTCTAAAATTATCCAAATTGGGAAATATTAGTGGATGAATTCAGACCAAAGAGTATGGGGTTTTTAGACAGATAAGATCACTGGTTCATCGAGAGTAGTCCACATCATCTCTATAAATGTTTATTTATTTAGTGAACTCCTAGTTATTTTTACTCCATGTATACCATATTGAATAATTGTGTGCTTATTTTATAAATTAATTATAAGTTACATGTAAATAATTATCAAGTTCTTGTATTGAGGTAGGAGCTATATTACTTATGTAAAATTTATGTGTCTTAGAAATATTTAGATCAAGTGAATTGTAACATCCCACCCTTAATAAATTGTCTTTGGAAGTGTCAGAGTTTCTAATGATTTTAAGTTTCATCCCCCATACACAAAAGACTGTAAGTAAATTCTAAAGTATTATATAATCGTTTGGCGGATGATTTTTCCATAAATATTACCATCATAAAATAGAAAAAGATATTATAAAAATCTTGATTTTATATTATGGATGAGAGTAAACCCAAGAATACCAAATCCAGTATAAATATATAAATTATAATAATAGACAAAATTAATATACTATATATCTTAAAACAAAAAAAAGCATCATATCATAAGAACACCAATTTCGATTACTCAAAAACTAAACTTCAACAACTCTAAGATTCACCAACCATCACCATGACACAAGTGTTACAATTCCACACTAGAGAAATATTAATTTTTCCCCTTACCTCTATCATGAAAGGAATATTTCTCATATGAAAAAACTTTTATATAGGATAGTATAAAACCCTATAAGAAATACTCCAAAAGATTCCCACACATTCCATAAAGTCTAGAACATGTTATCAGAAATTTTATTAATCAAGAAATATTAAAAACATATTTATCAATATTTTTTCATATAAAAGTATAAAATAAGCATATAAAATATTTTCATTATGAGAGAGATGTTAAAAAATTTATTGCATAATCATGATTGACTTGGGATAGAAATTCTACAACAATACACATGATCATGCACGTAAAATTTAAAACCCAATACTCATTATCGGTGACCCATCAAATCACAAAATCAACACTTAGTCGTAACCTCCACATACCCCAATATCACATTCATCTATGTATGAAATAACAAGGCCTCTTATAATGAAATCAGAAACACAAGACAAATCTTGTGTCTCAAAGTCTCCAAAAAATATGAATTTTTTAAGTAGTTTTTATTTTATGTATTTAAGATAACACATTGTGTGAATATTTATAAAATCATATAAAAGAATACCCATAAATAAATATTCTTTAAGGGATTTCCGATTGAAAACATAGGAAATAGTTTTAAATCCATATACGTAAATTTATATAATAAGTGGATAGATAAAGATAGAATAAAACTACAACCAATAGATTCTATTTATAAAGAAATAAAACACATTTATTTTATATCTATATTCCTTCTCTTCTTCCTTCAATGGATCCAAAATAATATCCATTAAAAAATGTTCTTAAACTAATAACTATACATCATAGATCTTATCTATTTTTTTATAGCATATGAGATAACCTTGAAGAGAACGATAAGATAGAGACTAAAAATAAAGTATTAAATCCAACACACCATGATCTTTTAAAATCATCATCTTAAAGGAAGAGTATCTCAAAAATATCCTATATGATGTTTTAGGATCAAGATCCAAGAATAGAAGTGTATGAATTAGTGTTTAGGAGTAGTTTTAAGGTTAAAAATACTTTTTTTAATTGATTAACAATATATTATGGTCAGGCCACACAATTTATAAAACCTTACAACAACCGCACATGGACCACTATCTTCAAACCCCTATTTTCCTTGGGTTCCCAACATAATTTCTCAAAACCTGTTCCATACATGATAACCACATATTTCCCATGTCACATTATTTCCTTGGTCATCCACAAGGGTCCTAATAATTTTACATCAACCATGAAACTCTCCTAGACTTCGTTACCAACCACACTGTAACATGGATAACTCATATGGTTCCCTCTCAACATGCACCAAATGTAAGCCTTATAAAATCCTTCAAAACTCAAAAAAAAATATTATGGAAACATATCAAGACTAAACATACAAGAAAAATCTCAATAAAACATAAAAGAAAATCACATACCTCGCAATATAAGTGATACATTCTCCGCACTATTTAGAATCCATCCTTATAATTCTAGATATTAACAGTCATTTGAAGGAGCTTTATCCAATTCTCTAAGATGAAGTCATATTGATCAAATGTATCCACTTAAATCTTTCCATTATTCCATAATATCAACAAAAAATGAACACATTACACATCCAATGTATCATCCCCAACCTGGAGGCCACTGAACTGCTTCCTTATGCCGGGTCTCCACATGACTTGAGGTGCACCTCCCCAAACAAAAATGGCTTCTGACTAGTACTGAGGGTATAATAGAACATGTGGGGAGAATATTATTTATTTATCACAGTAATTTATAGTATATGAATTTCAATATAAATGAACCAAAAATAAATAAGAAATTCACTTTCTTTACCCACCAATTACCAAAATTAGGTACATTCCCATAACCAATTGGAAAATATGCTATGTCATATCATAGAGTGACGTGTGTAATGGGAATCCAAAATAAAGACCAAAAAAAGAATCCTAAAAATCTCTCCTGACTCCATGTCTTGATCCCTCATCCATGCACATCCCAAACCCAAATCATCCATCTAGCATAGGGCCTTTACCCTTCTCCTGACCTAAAAACATAAAATCTGCTTGGGTACCCAATGGCTTCCCATGTAGGATGTGTGTAAAATGAAGTGGGAAACCACAAATAGTGACTACAAAATATCCAATATTTATAGGTTTTGTTTGCAGAAAAACAATAATTATTCTTAAGAAACAAAAGGTAATCTGGGTGATAATTAAAGGTCCATATGTCACTTGGGAAAACATTTCACAAACAATTACATCACGCTTACCATGGAACCTCAGTCCAGGTGGTCTCATCAAATAAAACCATTAGGGGCATAGTTCCTTAGTGTAACTCCATTTCCATTTCATTCAGGGGTGTATTTTAGAGCCTCATTCCAACCTGAACCGTGGGCATATGATCTCAATTTGATACACCACATAGCACCAAGCCGTGTGCACATGATTTATTAACCATAAAAGTATTTTACAAAAACAAACCGTAACTGGTTAACACATTAATTATCTAAAAAATGTTAATTCAATATATAATCCATTATTATGTCTTATCCCATTTATAAATTCTCATTTTCATGAATTTACCTAATTAACTTGTTTATAATGTAAATTACTTATCCAAACAACAGAATTATTCTTTATAATCTATAACTCATTTACCCCCTCTAACATTATTCCAAAAAACCCTTAATCTATGTTAAAAAATCTAAATAATACCATTGGTTTCATTCAATAAACCAAGATAACATGTCAACACATTCATCAAGGAATATATGTCATTACAATTAGATTTTATACTTAACCTTTCAATTTCCATGTTCAAGGTGGGGCACACCCCATGGGTGGCTTGTAACCTAGAAAAATTAACCTCAACGCATCACACTGGGATCATAATGAGTTCAATAAGACATCTACCCAATCAAAAACAAAAATTAGAAACATGATTACACCAAATCACAACCACATACCCATAAATAATTTACAGGACTATTGGATACAACTTGTATAACAAATACCTCGGTTCTAATGATGAACGCTCACTTAACCATTTCTATTGATTTTGTTTCAAACACCCTTGGAAGCCCCAAATTATTATCATATTGAATAAGATGTTTTTTGGATTTGGATGAATAATAACAACTTCATAGACACTAGTCTAGAAAAAAGTAGGGAAGTGGTTTGTTAGACTCACTCGGAGCTTTGATCTGCACCGAAGCTAAGTTCAGATGGATGAGAAATGAAGAAAATCGATACTTGGGAATTATAGGGTGATTTTTTGTAACTAAATCTACTAGGAAACGAATAGAAAAAATAAAATTTATGAACACATAAATCCTAAGAGTAAAAAATGGTAAAAACCCATTTTTAAATGGGAGAACAGTTTGGGAGCAAGGTTGTCCAAACGATGTGCTTACCCTATGCCACCCTCTTTCCTAGAGGGGGGTTAGGCCTCATGGTTTCTTGGGAATCTTGATCTGTTTAAAAAACCATGAGATTACCATAAGATATGGATCTTTCAAAGCCTACATGGTTTGAACTAACACCTTTCATGTTTTCTTCAAACTATTCACCCATCCTCCAGGTATGCACAAGTACTAATAATTATGCTCCAACTGTGAAACATGAGTTGGATGACCCTACTCTCCCTTCTTTCATGTCCAGAACCCCTTGAACAACCCCAAGAATTCAAATTCACCAAGTAAACATTCCATCAACTATAATTTAAGGCATTTAAACAGAACATTAAATAAGAACATACCTTCATGATGTAATGTATCTTACAACCTCTTTATTTTATAATGACTTATCCTCAAGATGCATTCCCAAGCATCACTGAGTTTTCGAGGTGAAATGATTAGGAAATTGATCCCTCATATCCATATCCCACTCCTAAGTCTCATCCTGAACATTACTATTTTTCTGTAAAATTCAAACCAACCAAACAGTCTAGACCTACAATATTGTCACGACCCGCCCTGCCGTGACTACCCCAAGCCCGCCTTCCATAGGCCAGGGGCTGGCGACTAGCACAAAGGCATACATCCCAGTAAAAAGGGAAGGCATTGCCTTTGTAAAGTAAACAAACACCACAGAGTAAGCAAGCGGAAAGTAAACACTAAATAAAAACAGAGTACAACTGAAAGTGCGGAAAAGTAAATGGGCCAGTATACAAACCCAAACTGAAAGTAAAGTACAACTCGAAAGGGAAAACAGCAACTGTAAGTAAAAGCCGCTACACCGAGCTGTCCACTGGAGATCCTACTTGAAGGGTGGGTACAGATAGCTCCACTGCTCCACGGGTCCCACCGTCCGCTCCGAGTACGTCCCGCCCAGTGGTCCACCTCCAGGTACCATCCTGCTCTGCAAGCCTCAGCCAAGATCAACGTTGTCCGTTATCTGCAACCAACACAACGTAGTGCGGGCATAGCCCATGCATGGGTGAGTATAAGCTACTCAGTAGGGACCCCGAGACCCCCGAAGGTCTCCAAAAATCCACAAAGGATAAACCACAAAGGAAGATACAATTACGAAGTAACAACCGACACTGCTTAGGTATATGCCCATACATATACCTAAGTCATCAATTCCAAAACGCTCCAACCTCCAAGCCCGAGTACAACTCAGTCCACACAGGAAAGTATGCGTATTCCACACAGGAAAGCAAAACGAAATCCACATAGGATAGTACAACACAATCCACACAGGAAAGTAACAGGATTCAGCTCACACAGGTATACTTCTTCAAAAGATGATAAAGATGATCTCTGATCCATCTAAGTCGTCGGACCCACGAAGGATCGATAGGTAACTAACCCCCGCAAAAGACCCACACAGGATCGGGCCCACACAGGACCTGTAGGCGTTGGTTCACACAGGACCGCTGAGCGCAAGGACCCACACAGGATCGGACCCACACAGGATCGGGCCCACACAGGACCTGTAGCACTGATCCACGTAGGATTGCTGAGTGCTGTAGTCGTCGTCGTATCCACCAAGGATCTCTGTACTGTCGTCGTCGCAGTCACAGTAGCAGTAGCAGTAGCAGTCACAGTCGCAGCCAGCACTAGGGTTCCCACACACAGCAAGCTCGTTCGGGAGGGTCCGCTCCACGAGCCGAGAGGCTGATACATCAACTATCACAAAGTCCAGAGTTGATGTATCTAAAAGTTCTGTATCGTCAACAGGAACTCAACGCAACAGACGGCGCGTCGATCGGACGCCCGGTCTGAGAGTTATTGGTTTTTTCGTCCCAGGGGCCCGGTTGGTTTTTAAGGCAAAACCAACCCAACTGTACTCCACCTGCGTCCAAACCTCGGTCGGAGTATGCCAAAAGATCCGTCTCACTAAGAGGAACACAACAAAGCTGACGGCACGTCAATCGGACATCCGTAGCTCAAGATATGAGCGTTTCCGCTCCGAGGCCCCGGTTGGTTTCGTGTACGAACCAATCCGGCCGAACCCAAAGTATTCCGAAACTTTGAGTTCGATATACCGAATCGACCGTCTCGATCCAAGGATCGCATCGCCGCTGACGGTTCGTCGATCGGAGGTCTGTAGCTCAAGTTATGGCCAAAAGACCGAAATTGATTCGAAAACAGGGGGTCCGGGTCCGGGCCGACCCGGCCTGACCCCCCCCCCCCCCCCTGGGTCTGCCCGAACCGGGTCGACCCGACCCAGGTCCGACACGGCCGGCGGCGGCGCGGCCTGGCGCCGCTCGGTGCCACGCGCGGGGGGCATGGCCCCCGCTTCCCAACTGGCGGCGCGGCTGAAGCCGCGCCTTTGGAGGAAACCGGCCCCCCTCGTGGGGGCCTGCCTTGAGAAAAAACGGGGGGCCGCCTGCCCCCCTTAATGAAACCCCCCCCCCCCCTCATAATGGGGGGGCAATTAACCTGGCTGGGGGAATTTAATTCCCCCGGTCTTTCTCCTTCCGGCCGGCCCACCTGGCCGGCCGGTTTTTCTTCAACGGGACCGGCAAAGCCAGTCCCCTTCCGGCTTCCGACACCGGCGGCCCGGCGAGCCGCCGGTCCTCTCGTCCCGCCGCGGCCCGGAACCGGCCGCGGTGTTCGTCGTCCGGCGCGGTGCGACGACACCGCACCCCTCTGCCGCGGCCCTGCTCTGGCCGCGGCGCCTTCGGTTTTCTTCGACGCGGCGCGACGGCGTCGCATTCATGATGATCCTTCCACGGCGCGACGCGACGGCGTCGCGCAATATAACCGTGCGAATTTCCGCGTGGTGCGACGGCACCACGCCATCTCGTTCATCCACAAGAAAATCATAATCAAGAACAAAGGAGGGGGAATTCGGCCGTGTTTGTGCGGTCCGACCCCCCCCCCCCCCTCTCGTTAGACGATAACACATAAAATAATTATCCTCACGTTTGTCATGCTAGAACTAAGAACGATAATAAATAAATAACCAACAACAACCCCTACCTTGGTTTCAAGATCGAAGATCGTCAACGACCCGCGGAAGACAACGTCGAGGAGGTCGGGCGTCGCGGTAATCGTTCGTCAAATCCGTTGACGAAGAGGTACGTCCGAAGAGGTACGTCGTTGGCGAAACTTCGTAAGCCGAAGAAGGAAGTCCGAGGAGGAAGCGGTGTTCCCTTTCGTTGACACGGAAGACTTCGTCGATCTTCGGAAACAACCGGCTACGAAGAAGAGAGGTGCGGCGTTCTTCGTTGGAGCTCGAAGGTTCTTCACGTTCTTCGTCAAAGTTGAAGAAGAAGAAGGAGAAGAAGAAGGCTTCAAAATCTCTCAAGAGGCTAGAGAATTCTAACCAAATAAAATAAGCTAAGGGCTTATTTTATTTACTCAACCAAACCTTTTGAAATTCAAAGGTTTGAAAAAAAAATACAACTCAACCCATTTAATAAGCTAAGTTGTCAAGTTCATTTAAAAGGGGAGTTATAGGGGAGTTTTGAGAGAAGATGAGTAGTTAGGGTTCGTGTGGGCCCCACCACACTTAATCCTCCCAAGGGAGGTTAAGTGGATGTGGGTCCCACCTTTAACTACCTTTGGGAGAAGTTAACCAACAAAATAAAAATAAAAAGTGTTTCCACATTTTTACTTAACTTCTTATAATTTCTCCCAAATCTAACTTTCGTCCCGCAATAAACGCAACTTCGGAAAAGGTCTCCTTAAGCGAATATCGGCGCTGCGAGTTCATCGGTGCCCTCGGATTTCAATTCCGAGCACCGGATCAAAAGTTAGAAATTCCCGCTCGTTTGTTTACTGAACGTACCCGAGCCAAACTTCGGAAATTGATTCCGGGCACTCCGGGCCTCAGAATCAGGTGCCGTCAGAAACTGCGTACTTGTAAAATTCAAAAGAAAATTAAGAAAAAATTTCCCTTTAATTTTAAGGGTCTTTACATTACTCCCACCTCAGGGCTTTACGTCCCTGTAAAGATACATCAAAAACTAGGGAAACAAATGAGGGTACTGAGCACGCATCTGAGCCTCCCGCTCCCATGTGCTCTCCTGGAGGTTCTCGTGCTGCCATCTGATGCGCACAAGAGGAATCGATCGCCCACGTAGGACCCGCTCCTATCGATCCTCTATCTCCACCGGGACCTCCGTAAAAGTCGCCCCATCGTCAACGTCAAGCTCCCCATAGTCAATGATGTGCGTTGGGTCGTGCATGTACCTCCTCAGCTGAGATACGTGGAAGACGTCGTGCACCCGGTGCAACTGAGGTGGTAGAGCCAGGCGATAAGCCACCTCGCCAATCCTGCTGAGGATCTGGAAGGGTCCGATGAAGCGCGGAGATAACTTGCCGCCTCAGCCAAATCTCCGAATACCACGTCGAGGTGAGACCCACAAGAAGACATGGTCGCCATCCTTGAACTCCAGTGGCCTCCGCCTCCTGTCAGCATATGACTTCTACCGGCTCTGAGCTGTCCTCATCCGCTCCTGGATGACCTGGACCTTCTCTGTCGTGGCTTGGACCATCTCCGGTCCCACAAGTGTTGACTCCCCAGGGTCTGTCCAGCACAAAGGAGATCTACAAGGTCGGCCGTACAACGCCTCGTACGGTGCCATCCCGAGGGTGGAGTGGTAGCTGTTGTTGTATGCAAACTCCACCCAGGGTAGGTGGTCCTCCCTGCTACGACCAAAGTCGAGGACACATGCGCGGAGCATATCCTCGAGAGTCTGAATGGTCCTCTCCGTCTGACCATCCGTCTGAGGGTGAAAAGTTGTGCTCAGACGAAGCTGCGTCCCGAATGCCTCATGTAACCCCTTCCAAATCCGGGAAGTAAAGCGAGCATCTCGATCAGAGACGATAGATGATGGCACACCGTGGAGCCGCACAATCTCCTGAACGTAGAGACGTCCCAAGCTCTCCACTGAGCCTTGCTCTCTGATGGGTAAGAAGTGTGCCGACTTGGTGAGTCGGTCAACAATCACCCAGATGGAGTCGTGACCTCTGGAAGTGCGTGGAAGTCCAGTCACGAAGTCCATAGATATGCCGTCCCACTTCCACTCCGGGACCTCCAAGGGCTGTACCAAGCCTGCTGGTACCTGATGCTCTGCCTTCACCTGCTGGCAGGTGAGGCATCGAGAAACGAACTCTGCTACTGCCTTCTTCATGCCCGGCCACCAGTGCTGTCGTCTGAGGTCCTGGTACATCTTCGCCACTCCAGGATGTACCGCCAAAGGAGAAGTGTGAAACTCTCTCAGCACTTCCTCTCGCAAAGCGACTGGTACCATGGTACGTCCTCTGAAAAGGATGTCGTGCTCTGTTTCAAGGGAGAAACCATCAGGTGTCTGTCCCGAGGATATCTGTGCATGCCGTGTCTCATAGTCAGTGTCCTCACGCTGTGCCTCTCTGACCCGCTGCAGTAGTGGAGGGGTGACTGTGAGAGACTGGAGGAAGGCTTCTCCATCTCTATCCATGAAGGATATCTGTAAAGAGGCTAGCTGCTCTGTCGCCTCCTCAAGTAGCTGAATGCCCGTCCTCCTGCTGAGGGCATCGGCTACCACGTTCCCCTTCCCAGGAGTATAGACTATCTCAAAGTCATAGTCCTAGAGGAACTCGAGCCATCGTCGTTGTCTCAGGTTCAGGTCCTTCTGCGAGAAGATATATCTGAGACTCTGATGATCGGAAAAGACTGTAAAGTGCTCGCCCATCAGATAATGTCGCCATGTCTTCAGAGCGAAGACCACTACTGCTAACTCCAGGTCATGGGTAGCGTAGTTCTGCTCATGCAGCCTCAACTGATGTGATCCATAGGCGATCACTGCCTGCTCCTGCATCAGAACACATCCGAGTCCGGTCCCTGATGCATCGCAGTAGACTACGTACCCTACTCCCTCCTCAGGAAACCTCAAGATAGGTGCGCTAGTTAACCTCTGCCTCAGCTCCTGGAAGCTCTGCTGACATCTATCTGACCACACGAAGGGTTTCCACTTCTTCGTCAAAGATGTGAGTGGTGCCGCAACTCTAGAGAAGTCTGGAACGAATCTCCGATAGTATCCAGCTAGTCCCAAGAAACTCCGAACCTCAGTCACGCTCCTGGGTGGCTCCCATGCTAACACAGCCTCAATCTTCGCAGGATCCACTGCAACTCCCGCCTCAGAGATAACGTGTCCCAAGAAGTGGACCTCACGTATCTAGAACTGGCACTTCGAGAGCTTACCATAAAGCTGGTGCTCTCGGAGTGTGTCTAGTACAACTCGCAAGTGATAGGCATGCTCCTCCTCGGTCGTAGAGTAAATCAAAATGTCGTTGATGAAGACCACGACAAATCGATAGAGGTATGGCTGAAAGATCATGTTCATGAGGGCCATGAACACTGCTGGAGCATTGGTTACACCGAAAGGCATAACCAAGAACTCATAGTGGCCATACCGACATCTGAAGGTCGTCTTCTGCACGTCCTCATCTCTGACTCTGAGCTGATGATAGCCTGACCTGAGGTCTATCTTCGAGAACCACCGTGCTCCCTTGAGCTGATCAAAGAGGTCATCAATCCTCGGTAGCAGATACTTGTTCCTCACTGTCACCTGGTTCAGGTGACGATAGTCAACACAAAGTCGCAAGCTCCCGTCCGCCTTCTTGGCGAACAATATCGGGGAAGCCTAGGGTGAAACAATGGGTCGGATGAACCCCTTGCCCTGCAAGTCCTCCAACTGTACCCGTAGCTCTCGAAGCTCGGCGGGGGCCATTCGATATGCTGGAGTAGATATCGGGGCTATCCTGGGGTACAAGTCAATATAAAAGTCTACCTCTCTGCGAGGAGGTAGACCTGGAACGTCGTCGGGAAAAACGTCCGCAAACTGATCCACCACTGCAGGAAAACCAGAACTCCGCACGTCAACTGCTCCAAGGATGAGGCTAGCTAACTGATGAGTGATGGGTTGTCCTCTCCTCCGCAGAAGTCCATCCTGTGCTGCGAAGGCTCCCTTCTCGCGGGTGAAGGTGAACCTGCTTCCGTCGGTGCGTACACATCGCACCTTGCGCCTAAAACAGTCAATCTGTGTATGGACCGTAGATAGCCAATCCATGCCCAAGATGACGTCGTAAGGCCTCGACGCTGCTAAAAGAAGATCCCAGCCGAAGCTCTCGCCTCCTAGAGTGAGCTCACACTGCCGGAACCAGTGCGTAATCATCGAGTCTGCTCCCGTAGGAGTCTCTAGCCGTAAGGATCGAGCCAACGGCTCTGTCGGAATCTCCGAGCTCTGAACAAGGGCAGCGGCTATGAAAGAGTGACTCGCTCCTGTGTCTATAAGAACTGCATCAAGGGTGGAATAGACACAGATAGTACCTTGAATCATCTCAGGTGCGCCGTGGTCGTAGGCCTCTGCTGCCTGGAGTTGTGCATGTCTCTACCCGCCAGCTCCCTGTGGTCGGGGTGGACCTCCTGGTGGTGGTGGTGGCAGAGCCTCAAAGCGTCACCCACCACCTGCTGCTCGGCCAGCTCCTCTGCCTCGTCTGCCTCCTCCCTGCAGACTGCCACGGTCGACCCTCTGCCTCTGCCTCAGTGGTCCCTCAACTGTCTGCTGCTCCTCGGCACGGCGGGTCGGGCAGTCATGAGCCATGTGGCCCTGCCCGCCGCACGAGTAGCACTGCCTGCCTCTCGAAAGACTGGCTCCTCGCTGTGTGCCCCGCACTGCTGAGCCAGTGTCCTGAGGTCGTCTGCCTGAAGGTCTGGTCTGCCTGGACCGCTGAGTCATCCGTCGACTGCCTGCTACAGATGACTCTGCCACGTGCCGCCCTGCGGTGGGTCTCGGTGCTGGTGTAGACTCAGCAAGGAAACTCTCGATCAAAAGGGCCCTCTCCAGTACTCCTGTCTGAGTCGGAATGCTGAGGGAGATCAGCGATGCCCTGATCTCGTGTCTCAAACCCTGCTCGAAGGTCCGGGCCCGGAAGAATGGGTTCCGTACCATGTCAGTCGAGTAGCGCGAGAGATCAGTAAATATCGCCGAGTACTGAGCGACCGTCATGCTGCCCTGCCGCAGCTGGAGAAGCTCCTGGATACGCACCGCACGAAGGGTGGCTGGGACGAAATCCAAGAAGAAGAGGCTCTCAAAGTCCGTCCAAAGTAGAGATGCCTCATCGTGCACCTGGAGCATCAAGCTCCACCATCTTCCTGCTGCTGCATGTAGTAGGCTCGCAGCGAGGATCACCATGAGGTCTGCTGGTGTCCTCACTAGCCTAAACACACGTACCACTTCCTTCAGCCAGTCCTCGGCTGCCTGGGGATCCGTCTCCCCGCGAAACCTGGGTGGTTGCTGGCGCTGAAACTCATGCAGTGCGCTGAGGCGACGTGCATCGTCAGCGGCTGGTGCTGGAAGTATCGGTGGCTCGACGGGTAGAGCTACCGCCGGTGCCACTGCTGACAAAGGGCCCTCCACCGAGGCCTCGTCGCTCGGTGGGCTGTCGTCACACTCGACTCTCGGAACCCTAGCTGGCTGCCGTCGTGGGGCCATCCTGAAAAGGAAACAGGTGCGCCACGGTCAGAACAGTATACCTGGTGAGCTGATATAAGTAATCACAAAGAAAACTTTGAAACACACACGCAATCAATGTTTTCGTGCATTAAGTCGGAAATCAGAAGTCAGGGTCCTGGTGTACGGATATGTCGGCCGCCGCACCAACACTGGACTCCCTGGACTGATAACCACACTCAATACGCTAAACATTATTGCTTCACATAGAAAAGATCAGAGTTCGCGGTAGAACCGAACTCCTCTGATACCAATTTGTCACGACCCGCCCTCGGGGTCCGTGCCGTGACTACCCCAAGCCCGCCTTCCATAGGCCAGGGGCTGGCGACTAGCACCAAGGCGTAAATCCCGATAAAAAGGGAAGGCATTGCCTTTGTAAAGTAAACAAACACCACAGAGTAAGCAAGCAGAAAGTAAACACTAAGTAAAAACAGAGTACAACTGAAATTGCGGAAAAGTAAATGGGCCAGTATACAAACCCAAACTGAAAGTAAAGTACAACTCGAAAGGGAAAACAACAACTGTAAGTAAAATCCGCTACACCGAGCTGTCCACTGGAGATCCCACCTGAAGGGTGGGTACAGATAGCTCCACTGCTCCACGGGTCCCACCGTCCGCTCCGAGTACGTCCCACCCAGTGGTCCACCTCCAGGTACCGTCCTGCTCTGCAAGCCTCGGCCAAGATCAACGCTGTCCATCGTCTGCAACCAACACAACGTAGTGCGGGCATAGCCCGTGAAGGGGTGAGTATAAGATACTCGGTAGGGACCCCGAGACCCCCGAAGGTCTCCAAAAATCCACAAAGGATAAACCACAAAGGAAGATACAATTACGAAGTAACAACCGACATTGCTTAGGTATATGCCCATACATATACCTAAGTCATCAATTCCAAAACGCTCCAACCTCCGAGCCCGAGTACAACTCAGTCCACACAGGAAAGTATACGTATTCCACACAGGAAAACAAAACGAAATCCACACAGGATAGTACAACACAATCCACACAGGAAAGTAACAGGATTCAGCTCACACAGGTATACTTCTTCGAAAGACGATAAAGATGATCTATGATCCATCTAAGTCGTCGGACCCACGAAGGATCGATAGGTAACTAACCCCCGCAAAAGACCCACACAGGATCGGGCCCACACAGGACCTGTAGGCGCTGGTTCACACAGGACCGCTGAGCGCAAGGACCCACACAGGATCGGACCCACACAGGATCGGGCCCACACAGGACCTGTAGCACTGATCCACGTTGGATCGCTGAGTGTTGTAGTCGTCGTCGTATCCACCAAGGATCTCTGTACTGTCGTCGTCGCAGTCACAGTAGCAGTAGCAGTAGCAGTCACAGTCGCAGCCAGCACTAGGGTTCCCGCACACAGCAAGCTCGTTCGGGAGGGTCCGCTCCACGAGCCGAGAGGCTGATACATCAACTGTCACAAAGTCCAGAGTTGATGTATCTAAAAGTTCTGTATCGTCAACAGGAACTCAACGCAACAGACGGCGCGTCGATCGGACGCCCGGTCTGAGAGTTATTGGTTTTTTCGTCCCAGGGGCCCGGTTGGTTTTTAAGGCAAAACCAACCCGACCGTACTCCACCTGCATCCAAACCTCGGGCGGAGTATGCCAAAAGATCTGTCTCACTAATAGTAACACAACAAAGCTGACGACACGTCAATCGGACGTCCGTAGCTCAAGATATGAGCGTTTCCACTCCGAGGGCCTGGTTGGTTTCGTGTACGAACCAACCCGGCCAAACTCAAAGTATTCCAAAACTTTGAGTTCAATATACCAAATCGACAGTCTCGATCCAAGGATCGCATCGTCGCTGACGGTTCGTCGATCGGAGGTCTGTAGCTCAAGTTATGGCCAAAAGACCAAAATCGATTCGAAAACGGGGGGTCCGGGTCCGGGCCGACCGGGCCCGACCCCCCCCCCCCCCCCCCCGGGTCGGCCCGACCCGGGTCGACCTGACCCGGGTCCGACCCGGCCCGGCCGGCGGCCTGGCGCCGCTCGGTGCCACGCGCGAGGGGCATGGCCCCCGCTTCCCAGCTGGCGGCGCGGCTGAAGCCGCGCCTTTGGAGGAAACCGGCCCCCCTCGTGGGGGCCTGCCTTGAGGAAAAATGGGGGGCCGCCTTCCCCCCTTAATGAAACCCCCCCCCCCCCTCATAATGGGGGGGCAATTAACCTGGCCGGGGGAATTTAATTCCCCCAGTCTTTCTCCTTCCGGCCGGCCCACCTGGCCGGCCGGTTTTTCTTCAACGGGACCGGCAAAGCCGGTCCCCTTCCAGCTTCCGACACCGGCGGCCCGGCGAGCCGCCGGTCCTCTCATCCCACCGCGGCCCGGAACCGGCCGCGGTGTTCGTCGTCCGGCGCAGTGCGACAGCACCGCACCCCTCCTCCGCGGCCCCGCTCCGGCCGCGGCGCCTTCGGTTTTCTTCAACGCGGCGCGACGGCGTCGCGTTCATGATGATCCTTCCACGGCGCGACGCGACGGCGTCGCGCAATATAACCGTGCGAATTTCCGCGTGGTGCGACGGCACCACGCCATCTCGTTCATCCACAAGAAAATCATAATCAAGAACAAAGGAGGGGGAATTCGGTCGTGTTTGTGCGGTCCGACCCCCCCCCCCCCCCCTCTCATTAGACGATAACACATAAAATAATTATCCTCACGTTTGTCATGCTAGAACCAAGAACGAGAATAAATAAATAACCAACAACAACCCCTACCTTGGTTTCAAGATCGAAGATCGTCAACGACCCGCGGAAGACAACGTCGCAGAGGTCGGGCGTCGCGGTAATCGTTCGTCAAATCCGTTGACGAAGAGGTACGTCCGAAGAGGTACGTCATTGGAGAAACTTCGTAAGCCAATGAAGGAAGTCCGAGGAGGAAGTGGCGTTCCCTTTCGTTGACACGGAAGACGTCGTCGATCTTCGGAAACAACCGGCTACGAAGAAGAGAGGTGCGTCGTTCTTCGTTGGAGCTCGAAGGTTCTTCGCGTTCTTCGTCAAAGTTGAAGAAGAAGAAGGAGAAGAAGAAGGCTTAAAAATCTCTCAAGAGGCTAGAGAATTCTAACCAAATAAAATAAGCTAAGGGCTTATTTTATTTACTCAACCAAACCTCTTGAAATTCAAAGGTTTGAAAAAAAATACAACTCAACCCATTTAATAAGCTAAGTTGTCAAGTTCATTTAAAAGGGGAGTTATAGGGGAGTTTTGAGAGAAGATGAGTAGTTGGGGTTCATGTGGGCCCCACCACACTTAATCCTCCCAAGGGAGGTTAAGTGGATGTGGGTCCCACCTTTAACTCCCTTTGGGAGAAGTTAACCAACAAAATAAAAATAAAAAGTGTTTCCACATTTTTACTTAACTTCTTATAATTTCTCCCAAATCTAACTTTCGTCCCGCAATAAACGCAACTTCGGAAAGGGTCTCCTTAAGCGAATATCGGCGCTGCGAGTTCATCGGTGCCCTCGTATTTCAATTCCGAGCACCGGATCAAAAGTTAGAAATTCCCGCTCGTTCGTTTACTGAACGTACCCGAGCCAAAATTCGGAAATTGATTCCGGGCACTCCGGGCCTCGGAATCAGGGTCCGTCAGAAACTGCGTTCTTGTAAAATTCCAAAGAAAATTAAGAAAAAATTTCCCTTGAATTTTACGGGTCTTTACAAATATTTTTTCATTATGATCCACAATATGAAGTGGAAGCTTCTTAATGGATGCATTAGCCTCAATAACAAAATCATAAATCTAAATAATATGATAAGGGTTAGGTTGACACTTCCAAATATTTGACACATGAAAAACATAATGTATACCACCATTCCACATTGGAGGACCCAATCGGTGTGCCACTGGTCTAATCATATCTACAATCTCAAACAACCCGACATACCTAGTCACCCACTTGCCTTATTTATGAACCTGATGATGACACAACCTTGTTAAACCCCAAAAATCAATCTCTCAAACACCATAATCACAATAGGGAGATGACATGAATTAACATATTAATTTTTTTCTATTTTGAGTAGTATTAATATGTTTTTGAATCAACTGGACTTACACTAATGTCTCTCACATGAAACTCAGCCCCAAAAACATTGATTCTCCATCCTCTATTCAGCATAATAGAGATATACATGGCTTATCATATTGTTAATCAAATGGTTCCATCTGAATCATCACCTGGTAGCTATTTTTATTGGTGAAATCAAAATGTGCCATGTTCTTTTCCCAAGACCAACTAAAATTTTGGACACATGCCCATAAAATATCCTCCAGTTCCTGAATGGTAAACTCAAATTTCAATTCTAATTGTTGAAGGACATCCATACTCAAAAAAACCTAGGTACCAAGTGTCTTCTGTAAACATTTTAAAAATTGAAAGGTAAAATGTGGATCATGATCTAAAACTATAGTCAGTGTCACCTCATAAAACTATACAATCTTCCAAACATGAAACTCTTCTAACTATTCAATGGTGAACGTCTCTTGAATTTGTAAGAAATGTTCAACCATGGTCAATTAATCCAAAAACCCCAATATTTAATCATTATTCTAAGTCAACCTTGGAAGACCCACCACAAAATCCTTCATCGCATCATCTCATTTCCATTCTAGAATAATAAAAGACTATAAAAACCACATTATCAATAATGGTTGCCCTTAACCTATTGATAGGTGTAGTATCATGTCATTAAGCCTTACACCTATTTAATCATACATAGACACCAATACTATCTACAAATATCATGATACATTTTTTTCATACAAGGATTCACCACCAACATCAAATCATGAAACTTGTGGATCAGCTTATCCCATATACATGGAGGCATGAAAACGCATCCACAAATATACAATGATATCATCCTCACCAACAACCCATCCAGAAAATTACTCCCCACCTTTAAGATTCTCTCTTAGGTACAAACACTTAATATCCTAATACTTCCTCTCCTTGATCTAGCTCAAAAGCATGGAATCAACTACCATGGTTGCAAGGGTCATCTGTCCTTTCCCATCATGCACATCTAGATATACCTCAGTAAACAAATCTATCATCCTACATTCTGAAATGGACTCCTAAATCATATGATTTTGAGTTTTTTGGATTCAAATAGTCTATAACAGTGTTCCATTTTCCCAACATGTAATCCAATTCAAAATTAAAGTACTCCATATACTCAACCCATAATTGTTACCGAAGATTCTAATCAAACTGGGAGAAAATTAACTTAAGACTTTTATGATCATTACACACAGTAAATTATTCTATAAAAATTAATAATGCCAACACATGACAACATAAACAACAACTGACGACTAAATATAATTTTTAGGGTAATTTCATTCATGAGGACTCAACTTTCCAAACCCATACATCACAACCCAATTAGCGTGCACCAACACTACCCCAATCCCAACACTGGATGGACCACAAATCAATCTCTACTCCTTACATCTATTGGTTAGTATCATAGTAGGTGTGGAAGTTAACCACTCCTTTAACTCCATGAAATCATTATCACATGCCATATACCATTCAAACTTGATTCCCTTTCTAGACAAGCCCATGATTTGTGCTTCAAAATAAGAAACTATGTTGGCGAACCCTCAATAATGACCCACCAAACCCAGAAATATTCAAACATCCAAAACATTATTGGGATGCTCATAAGATATAAATAAATTTGATTTCTCAAGTTCCACATAAAAACCTTCCTTATAGATGATGTGACCCATGAAATATACCTTGTCAATCCAAAAATGACACTTGGATGGCTTGGCTTATAGTATGTGCTCTCTAAGTGTACTCGGGATGATAACAAGATGTTTTTCATGATCATCACGAGTCTTGGAGTACACCAAGATGTCATCCATAGGGAAAAATACTAACTCATCTAGATATGGGAGAAAGACTCGATTTATTAGGGCCATAATCATTATTGGGACATTAGTTAACCTGAACGGCGTCATGAAAAACTCATTCAAACAATACCTTATCTTAAAAAAGTCTTTGGTATATAAAAAGGTCTTAATATTTGATGATGAAACCAAAATATCAAATCAATATTGAATAACACATAATATCCTCTAAAATATAAAAAGGATCATTGATTAATGAAAGGTTGTGTGAGTTCTTATCTGTCATCATATTCAACATTCGAAAATTGTAACACTGCTGCAACATCCTGTCATATTTCATTGAAAACAATACTAGTGATCCCCAAGATGACATACATGGATGAATAAAATACTTTTTATCTAGTTCCATCAATATATTTTTATGTTTATGGATTTTTGTAAATTCATTTCATAATATATTAATAGAAAAAAGTTTTACTCCCGGCTGCAACTCTAGTGTAAACTAAACATCTCTCTCAGGTGGAAACACCGAGAAATCCTCAGGAAACACATAAAGAAACTAATCTACCATAAAGGGAAATAATATATTATATACTCCCCTATCATAAAGAATAAATAAAGACAATTAGTATTTTATTTCTCCTAACTACTGACTATATGGACTTACATGAAATGCTCACATATCCAATTCTACACGGTGAACAGAATTGTTCCACACCATGAATGTGAATGTTACCATATGTCAGTAATAGTCAATATGAGCTTAGTATAAAACTATTATAACCATTCCAAATATTATATCAAAACCCAATATCTCTAGTACAAACATGTTCCACAAGAAACATTACCCACAAAATTTGAGGGTACACTCCTTACATTGTCGGATGTTTTCTACTCGCACCCCTAACAGTGTATCAATCAACATAACCCCCCACATATGTTCCACTGATAGGCCCAAAACAATCACAAATTGAGAATGTATAAATTAATTTGTGGAACATGAATCAAATAAATCCCTAGAAATAATGGAATCTACAGTAATCACATATCACACTATTGATAGTCATGTCTCACTTCCTCCAGATGCAGGATAAACTGTATGAAGATTACATGATCCTCTACCCCAAGATCTTGTATGAGTCCATAGACTTATTATACCCTTCCAATAAAGAAGACCTTGTTCTATATCACCATGTCCATCACTTAGAACTGCATGGCCAGTAAAACTCCAACCGCCTTCTTGATAGGAGTTATTAACCCCCTTCCTACACTGTAGACTATCCTTGACCCTCTATCACTTCCTATCTATCAATGGTTCTTATAGAACATATACACAAACCTCATCATTATTTTTGGTCAGAAATAAATAGGTGGTTGGGGACACTATCCCTGCATGTTTCATGGCCTACCAAACTAGTAGTAGAAAAGAAGATCACTAGCATGAGTGGCTAGTTCTCTTCTCTGAATACTCTATCCACAACATCCCTAGTGAAAAATCTAAAATTATCACTTTCAAGCATTTTACATTTCCCTGCTAAATCTCTCAGTTGGAACTTTATGTCCACCACCATAAGCCTCATTTATGTTCTCTTCATAAATAAGGTCTTCATCAACCACCACATAAAACCTCTTTAAATGAAAAATTCTCACATGGGACTTGATCTCATGTCCATGTCCATCTTGGAAACATTTCTCCATGGTTGTGTCATCCCCTACCAGTGATGGAATAAATTGTTGAAAATCTGTGAAGCGGCCAATGTAATCCACTATGTTCATTGTCCCCTAATTCAAGCTCATACACACTATAATCTTCTTTTTCCCCAAGGTTTCTAGATATAAATTTTCCAAAAACATTTCCTAGGAATACTTCCACAACATACCTTTTACCTGCATATTCTAAACCAAGATATCCAATAATTTATTTTACTTTCTATGTAACATGTAATCCTCTAAAATAAATTTATTATCTGGAGGAAGCTTTGGGTGATCAAGAATCATTTATATAGAGTCTATCCATAAATAATATATCATTGCTCCACCATCTCCATCAAAATTTGGTGTCTTTTGAAGATGAAAATCTCTATTTAGGTCAAACATACTTGGTATAACCTTCTTCTTCATCATGTGCCTAAAATGAGTGATGTTCTCAGGGTTATACTCCTCTCATATGTTCCCCTAGATCATTAGGGGTTTCATTCTCGGCTTCTGAAGGATAATTCTCAACTATATCCTCTAACCAACTAATCAAAACATGTCATTGTAGTTGAAATCTTCTACAACTAAAAACACACATCTTAGAATAATTTACATAAAACACTTATAATTCTCACAAAATAAGGCACTCTATTAGCCATAAATAACTCATTTATTATAATCTATCTCAGTGCACATAATATCATCTCTACCATTAACCTTACCCATACCTACCACGTGTTATGGTTAACATTGGGTTAACCAACTCAAAAAACCAAAATTCATTTCCTAAAACATCCTTTTTAACTATTTTCACTTACACTATGTAAATATTTTTATTTTAGGTTTCTTTCAATCTATAACATTAATTTAAATTAGAATATTAACCCATTTATATCCTTTCCTTAGGCACTATTATTAACCATTCTTTCATATTCATTCCATTTTCTCATTATCAATATCTTCTATTAGAAAACAATTCTTTAAAATTTTCAAATAAAATGAAATGCATTCTATAAATCATGTCTCAAATATCTTACCTGTGTGTTCCTACCGTAATTAATGTCACCTATATACCTTGGTGACTAAAGTGATGCATGAACGAACAACCTCAAAACATTTCAACCATTATCAAAATATCATAAAATTGTCACATCTCTCAATTAATTCTTCACTATGTCATGAAATAACACTCAATTATAACAATACACATCAAGAATAGAAATCCCACACTATGTTCTTATGTTTTCCCTTATACACTGGTGGGAAACTCCCATCCATGATCTCATGGTCAAGCTCTAACACATCCTAGTCTATCTTCTACATTTCCCAAATCATAAAATAATAGAAAATAATTGCTCTGATACCAATTTTAAAATCCCCATCTCAGGGGACATTAAATCGGTGCTCTAAGTCGGGTTATCACATGAGCTTGGGTGGGCCTCCCCAAATGCTAGAGGAGGCTGACATGTTATAGATCAAGAATTGGATAATCTATAACTTAGTATCCATTTTTAATAATTCATCCCAAACCCAATTCATATGCATCAAAATATACCGTATAACCCTTCCTTGGTTCTAAAAAGGTAATGATTGGTGACATGAATATTTTATATTTATGATATTAAATAGTTTTTTGGTACTAGTAACTCCATTATAATGGAAAACCTAAAACACCTTGAGATTTTAAAAATAACTCTTTGTATGCTTTCATATACAACATGAAATACTGATATTCAACAAATCGTGATGTATAAGTAAAATATTATTATTTAAACATGGTTGTTATATCCTAAAAATTAAAATTAGAATAATGAATAATAATAACCGTATTATTAAAAATATACCATATTTTTTTATATCAAATAAATTTATTAATATATTTATAATACTAATTTCTCATATTTTAGTTATGTCATTTTTTATTTATAAAAAAATCCTCAAGAATGATTTGTTTTGCATTCTTGTGAGAAAATAATATAAATATTTTTTTAGAATAATATAAATTTTATTTTATAATATATTTTTTTTAAATATAACCAAATTTATTTAGGGGAAATTTTGGGATTTTATTGGAATATATTGATATTTCAGTGAATAGTGAAAAATATCTATTTTTGTACAACTATCATTTCATTTTCAAAAATAAATTAATTTATAGGAAACATTATTATTTTAATTTTGTTTGAAAAAAACATAAGTATTCATTAGTTAACATTAAATCCAATTATTTACATTTAAATCATCTTTATATCATATTTTCGAATAAGATTATTTTTAGGCATAAAAATTATTTTTTAAAATATTTTAAAGTGAATAATGTTCATCAATTAAAATCTAGGTTTTTTGGAGATATAATAACATCCCTAAATTATTTTATATATACAATTATTTATATATCAATTATGTAGTCACATGTCTTGAGATTGGATTCCCATTATTGAATAGATTTTGTTATTTAAAAAAATGTCACGCCTCAATTATAAAAGGGCATGACCTCCGCTCACTTATTCAAACCTCTCAGAAATTTTTTCCCTACCAACCCAACCAAAATATCTAAAAATAAATATATACACATTATATATATTATTTTCTTCCCAAAATACAATCCTTAGGGTTTTTAATTATATATCCAAAGGTGTTTCCTCTAAATGAAGGTAACTATCTTCACTAAGATGCCTCTTTTTTACATATTCATTTTTCATATTCAATTATGTCTTGTAAATTCCAATATAATAACACATATATCTCATATATAAATATATTTTATTATTTTTATCACATTTTATTTATCGATTTCCTCTTCAATAAGATGGGAAACAAAGCTGTAATTCATGTGTCTAGTTGACTACCACCTCATAAACCAATGTAATTTATTTTCCATCATCACCTCTCACAGGTGTTCATGATTATGGATTTAATATATATAAACATATATATATGTGCATATATTCATGAAATATTAATAATTCTCTAAAATTATCATATCAAATACCTCATTACATTACCATCCATTGTAATATGATATCATCATTCGTGTGTACAACAGATTTCTACCTCATGTAGCAAAGTGGTTTGTTTTTTATTTCAACTATTCATTGATGGTATAAGTGTATTTATAGAAATTATATTATATAAAATATATTATAATTATTATATAATGTTAAAATAAATATTACATTGTTTCCAATATAATCATTGAAAAAATTGAAACATTACACATTTTTATGTATGATATATCGTCCTTATGATTATATCGTAGTGAATTTTCTCTATAACGATATTTCATGGTTGTTTTAAATGTATATTTTATGAATAAAAATAATAATTTCATCATGATTATTATCAATCATATTATTTAAAATTTTACCCTTTTACCACATTCAATACACCGATCCTATTTTTAAATTATGTACCATCTGTCCTCAAAACACTCAGCATGGACAACACAGAATGTAATTAAATATTTTATTAAAATAAATGAATTAAATGGTTTAAGTAAAATAATTATACCTATAAAATGTTATTATGAATAAAATGAATTTATATAAGTGTATTATACATGATATAATAGAAAAACATGAATATTTCTATACTCTGGGAAAGGGTTTATCTCAAAAAAATCATTTTGACATATGTTCTTTTATGCTTCTAATTTCATTTCAATGTTGTATATATTTCCAATTTAAAAACTATATCATGAGTCCTTCATAATTAATGATATTTTATGTCATATTGAATTTACTCCATTAATTTTATTAATAATTCAGAGGTTACCAAAGCGGTAATAGTTTCATTTTAAAACCTCCATCTTTGAGACACATGTTCTTTTTTGCACATAATTTATTTTAAATGGTGTATATTAAACCCATTTAGAAACTTAATAATTAATACTTAGTAATTAATGATATTTAATTCTAAAATTCATTTTTCCATTCATGTTATTCATTATTCAATGTTTGTGAATGCGGTATGGGTTTATGTTTCAGTCCAATTTTAATCAAGATTGTCTATTTTTTAATTTATATTTTTGGAAATTTATTTGATCATTGGATCAAAAAAATTAAATTTTATAATCATTTGTTTATTTATAAAATTTTCCTTTAATTGTGTCATTTTATTCACTTTTAAATTTAAAATGACTGATAAAATGTTTTTAAGAAATGTTGACTTTATTTTTCAATTAACTTGAAAATTATTTTTCTTAGATGTACATTTTTAAAAAGAAACTATTTTCAAAATGTTTTTAAAATTATCAAAAATATTTATTAAATTCACATTTACCGGTGTTTTAATTTTTACAAATCATTTTTAAATATATCTTTTTTTTTAATCAGTTAATTATAAGCCTCTTTAAAATAGTGTGAAAGGAATATTTTTTTAAACTTATACAACATGTACAAAACTACCTAACATCATGACCACCAAATTATTTTAAGAAAACATTATATGTATGCATTGTTTTTAATAATATATTTTATTTATAATATATTATAAAAAAATTATTTTTTGGATAATTGATTTCAAAGTAAATAAAGGATATTTTCCTCAACAATTATTCAATGTAATCATTAAAACATATATTCATCAACAAGAATAACAAGATGTTTTTCATGATCATCACGAGTCTTGGAGTACACCAAGATGTCATAAATAGGGAAAAATACTAACTCATCTAGATAAGGGAAAAATATTCGATTTATTAGGGCCATAATCATTATTAGGACATTAGATAACCTGAACGGCATCATGAAAAACTCATTCAAAATATACCATATCATAAAAAAAGTCTTTGGTATATAAAAAGGTTTTAATATCTGATGATGATACCAAAATATCAAATCAATATTGATTGAAACATAATATCCTCTCAAATATAAAAAGGATCATTGATTAATGAAAGTTTGTGTCAGTTCTTAAGTGTCATCAGATTCAACATTCAAAAATTGTAACACTGCTGCAACATCCTGTCATCATTCATTGAAAACAAAACTAGTGAACCCCGAGATGACATAAATGGGTGAATAAAATAATTTTTATCTAGTTCCTTTAATATATTTTTATGTTTGGGGGTTTTTGGCAATTCATTTCGTTATATAGTAACAGAAAAAAGTTTTACTCCTCGCTGCAACTCTTGTGTGAACTGAACATCTCTCTCAGGTGGATACACTGAGAAATCCTCAGGAAACACATCTAGAAACTAATCTACCTTAAAGGAAAATAATATATTATATACTCCCCTATCATAAAGAATAAATAAAGTCAATTAGTATTTTATTTCTCCTAAAAACTGACTGCATGGACTTACATGAAATGATCACATATCCAATTCTCCACGGTGAACATAATTATTCCCCACCAGGAATGTGAATGTTACCCAATGTCAGTAATAGTCAATATGATCATTGTATAAAACTACTAAATCCATTCCAAATATTATATCAAAACCCAATATCTCTAGTACAAACATGATCCACAAGAAACATTTCTGACAAAATTTGAGGGTACACTCCTTACATTGTTGGATTTTTTCTACTCGCACCCATAACGGTGTATCAATCAACATAAACCCACACATATGTTCCACTGATAGGCCCAAAACACTCACAAATTGAGAATATATAAATGAATTTGAGGAACATGAATCGAATAAATCCCTAGAAATCATGGAATCTATAGTAATCACACATCACACTACTGATAGTCCTGTCTCACTACCTCCAGATGCAGGCTAAACTGTATGAAGATTACATGATCCTCTACCACAAGATCTTGCATGAGTCCCTAGAGTTATTATACCCTTCAAATAAGGATGACCTTGTTCTATATCACCATGTCCACCACTTATAACTGCATGGCCAGTAAAACTCCAACTTCCTTCTTGATAGGAGTTACTAACCCCCTTCCTACACTGTAGACTTTCCTTGACCATCTATCACTTCCTATCTATCAATGGTTCTTATAAAAACTATACACATACCTCATCATTATTTTTGATGGGCAATAAACTGGTGGTTGGGGACACTATCCCTACATGTTTCATGGCCTACCAAACTAGTAGTAGAAAATGAGATCACTAGCATGAGTGGCTGGTTCTCTTCTCTAAATACTCTATCCACCACTTCCCTAGTGAAAAATCTAAAATTAGCACTTCCAACCATTGTACATTGCCCCACTAAATCTCTCAGTTAGAGATTTATGTCCACCACCATAAGCCTCATTTAAGTTTCCTTCAGAAATAATGTCTTCATCAACCACCACATAAAACCTCATTAAATGAAAAAATTTCACATGGGACTTGATCTCATGTCCATGTCCATCTTGGAAACATCTCTCCATGGTTGTTTCATCCCCTACCAGTGATGGAATAAATTGTTTAAAATATGTGAAGCAGCCAAATTATTCCACTAAGTTCATAGTCCCCTGAGTCGAGCTCATATACACTATAAACTTATTTTTCCTCAAGGTCTCTAGATATAAATTTTCCAAAAACATTTCCTAGGAACCCTTCCACAAATACCTTTTACCTACATATTCTAAACCAAGGTATCCCATAATTGATTTTCCTTTTTCTGTAACATGTAATCCTATAAAATAACTTTATTATCGGGAAGAAGCTTTGAGTGATCATGAATCATTTACATAGACTCTATCCATAAATAATCTATGATTGGTCCACCCTCTCCATCAAAATTTGGTGGATTTTGAAGATGAAACTCTCTATTTAGGTCAAACATACTTGTAATAACCTTCTGATTAATCATATGCATAAAATGAGTGATGTTCTCAGGGTTATACTCCTATCCTTTGTTCCCCTAGTTCATTGGGGTTTCATTCGTGGCTTCTAGAGGAGCATTCTCAACTATATCCTCTTGTCACCTAATCAGAACATGTAATTATAGTGGAAATATTCCACAACTAAAAACACACATCTCATAATAATTTACATAAAACACTTATAATTCTCACAAAATATGGTACTCTATTAGCCATAAATAACACATTTATTATAATCTATCTCAGTGGACATAATATCATCTCTACCATTAACCTTACCCATACCTACCAAGTTTTATGGTAAACATTTGGAAAACCAACTCAAAAAAAACAAAATTCTTTTCCTAAAACATCCTTTTTAACTATTTTCACTTACACAATGTAAATATTTTTATTTTAGGTGTCTTTCAATCTATATGATTTATTTAAATTAGAATCTTAACCCATTTATAGCCTTTCCTTAAGCACCATTATTTACCATTCTTTAATATTCATTACATTTTCGCATTTTCATTATCTTTATTACACACCAATTCTTTCAAATTTTAAAATAAAACCAAATGCATTCTATAACTCATGTCTCACATATCTTACCTGTCTATTCCTACCATAATGAATTTCACCTATATACCATGGTGACTAAAGTGATGCATGAATGAACAACCTCAAACCATTTCAACAAATATCAAAATATCATAAAATGGTCACATCTCTTAATAAATTCTTCACTAAGTGATGAAATAACACTCAATTATAACAATACACATCAAGAATAGAAATCCCACACTATGTTCTTGTGTTTTCCCTCATACACTGGTGGGAAACTCCCATCCATGATATCATGGTCAAGATCTAACACATCCTAGTCTATCTTCTACATTTCCCAAATAATAAAACAATATAAAAGAATTGCTCTGATACCAATTTTAAAATCCCCATCCCAGGGGACACTAAACCGATGCCCTACGTTGGGTTATCACATGATCTTGGGTGGGCCTATCTAAATGATAGAAGAGTCTGACAAGTTAAAGATCAAGAATTGGATAAGTTGTAACTTAGTATCCATTCTTAATAATTCATCCCAAACCCCATTCATATGCATCAAAATATACCGTATAACCCTTCCTTGGTTCAAAAAAGGTAATGATTGGTGACATGATTATTTTATATTTACGATATTAAATGGTTTTTTGGTACTAGTAACTCTATTATAATATAATACCTAAAACACCTTGAGATTTGAAAAATAACTCTATGTATGATTTCATATACAACATGAAATTCTGATATTCAACAAATTGTGATGTATAAGTAAAATATTATTATTTAAACATGGTGGTTATATCCTAAAAATTGAAATTAGAAGAATGAATATGAATAACCATATTACTAAAAATATACCATATGGTTTTATATCAAATAAATTTATTAATAAATGTATAAAACTAATTTCTCAGATTTTAGTTATGTCATTTTTATTTATAAAAAAATCATCAAGAATGATTTTTATTGCATTTTTGGTAAGAAAATATTATAAATATTTTTTTAGAATAATATAAATATTATTTTATAATATTATTTTTTAAAAAAATATAACAGAATTTTTATATGGGAAATTTTGGGATTTTATGGGTAAATATTGATATTTCAGTGAATAATGAAAAATATCGATTTTTGTACAACTATCAATTCATTTTCAAAAATAAATTAATTTATAGGACACGTTATTATTTTCATTTTGTTTACAAAAAACATAAGTATTAATTAGTTAACATTTCATCCAATGATTTACATTTAAATCATCTTTATATCATATTTAAGAATAAGATTATTTTTAGGCTTAAAAAGTATTTTTCAAACTATTTTAATGTGAATAATGTTCCGCTATTTAAATTTGGGGTTTTTGGAGATATAATAACATCCCTAAATTATATTATATATCAATTATTTATATATAAATTATGTAGTCACATGTATTGAGATTGGATTCCCATTATTGAATAGATTTTGTTATTTACAAAAATGCCACTCCTCAATTGTAAAAGGGCACGACCTCCCCTCACTTATTCAAACCACTCAAGAAATATTTCCCAACCAACACAACCAAAATATCTACAAAAAATATATATAAACATTATAGAGATTTTTTTCTTCCCAAAATACAATCCTTAGGGTTTTTAATTAGATATCCAAAGGTGTTTCCTTTAAATGAAGGTAACTATCTTCACTAAGATGCCTCTTTTTAACATCTTCATTTTTCATATTCGGTTATGTCTTGTAAATTCCAATATAACAACAAAAATATCTCATATAAAAATATATTTTATTATTTTTATCACATTATATTTATCAATATCCTCTTCAATCATATGGGAAACAAAATATTAATTCATTTGTCCATTCGACTACCGCCTCACAAACCAATGTAATTTATTTTCCATCATCACCTCTCACAGGTGTTCATGATTATGGATTTAACACATATATATATATATTCAGGAAATATTAATAATTCTCTGAAATTATCATATCAAATACCTCATTACATTACCATCCATTGTAATATGATATCATCATTCGTGTGTACAACAGATTTCTTCCTCGCGTAGCAAAGTGGTCTGTTTTTTATTTCAACTTTTCATTGATGGTATAAGTGTATTTATAGAAATGATATTATATTAATTTTATAATTATCATTATATAATGTTAAAATAAAAATTACATTGTTTCCATTATAATCATTGAAAAAATTGAAACATTACACATTTGTATGTATGATATATCGTCCTTATGATTATATCATAGTGAATTTTCTTTGTAACGATATTTTCTGGTTGTTTTAAATTTATATTTTATGAATAAAAATAATAATTTAATTATGATTATTATCAATCATATTATTGAAAATTTTAACCTTTTACCACATTCAATACACCGATCCAATTTTGAAATTATGAACCATGTGTCCTCAAAACACTCGGCATGGACAACACAGAATATGTAATTAAATATGTTATTAAAATAAATGAATTAAATGGTTTAATTAAAAGGAATTATACCTATAAAATTTTATTATGAATAAAATTAATTTATATAAGTGTATTATACATGATATAATATAAAAACATGAATATTTCTATACTCTGGGAAAGGGTTTCATCTAATAAAAATCTTTTTGGCACATGTTCTTTTATGCTTCTAATTTCATTTAAATGTTGTATATACTTTGATTTTAAAAATTATATCATGATTCCTTCATAATTAATGATATTTTATGTCATATTTAATTTACTCCATTAATTTTATTAATAATTCAATGGTTATCAAATTGGTAATAGTTTCATCTTAAAACTTCCATCTTTGAGACACATATTCTTTTTTTGCACATAATTTATTTTAAATGGTGTATATTCGACCCATTTAGAAATTTAATAATTAATACTCAATAATTCATAATATTTAATTCTAAAATTCATTTTATCCATTCATGTTATTCATTATTCAAAGTTTGTGGAAGCGATACGGGTTTAAGTTTCAGTTCTATTTTAATCAAGATTGTCTATTTTTTTATTTATATTTTTGGAAATTTATTTGATCATTGGATCAAAAACAATTTAATTTTATAATCCTTTGATTATTCATAAAATTTTCCTTCTATTGTGTAATTTTATTCACTTTTTAATTTAAAATAATTGATAAAATGTTTTTAAGAAATATTAACATTATTTTTCACTTCACTTGAAAATTATTTTTCTTACATATACATTTTTAAAAAGAAACTATTTTCAGAATGTTTTTAAAATTATCAAAAATATTTATTAAATTCATGTTTACCCATGTTTTAATTTTTACAAATCATTTTTAAATATATCTTATTTATTTATTTGAATGATTGAATTTTAATCCTCTTTACAATAGTGTGAAAGGAATATTTTTTTTAACTTGTACAACATGTACAGAACTACCCGTCATCATGACCACAAAATTATTTTAAGAAAACATTATATGTATCAAATGTTTTTTTATAATATATTTTATTTATAATATATTATAAATAATTTATATTTTGGATAATTGATTTCGATGTAAATAAAGGATATTTTCCTCAAAAATTATTCAATGTAATCATTTAATCCTATTTTCATCAACAACAACAAACATTGATGTCCTAGATTTCTAATAAATTATATATATATATATATATCTCATATATATATATATATCTTAATATCCATTAATTTTATAGTGTAATATATTCCTTTTTTTCATCTCTAAAATGACTTCATTATGAAATTTCTATTAGATTTTATATAAGACAAGATTATGAAACCCATTTCTCCCCATGTGTAATTCATATGTTCATTATTTCTGGTTAAAATAATTTTTGTCTCACATAGTCTGGAACTTTTTATGATGGGTTCACCCAGTTACTTCTTTAATACATTAGAATAAAAATTATTCTCATGAGTCTTTGTGTGTGGTATTATTGAGTAACCATAATATGTTACGGGGACTTCTTCACCCTGTGATATTGTTTAGGAAGTTATCCTTGACTCATTTTTTTGTCTTGTTATATATTTATGACACAATTACATTATTTTCAAGATCTTATGATACCTTTTTCATTATGTTATTATTCCATCTCATTACTTATGATCATTATCTTTTATGATATCATTTTATAAATTTGACTCACATGTTATGCTTCTTTATCATTTTTATTCCATTATATGGAATTTTAGATCACCCCTTTTGTCTATTTAATATTCCGGTAATCCCATGAAGTTTAGTAAATCAATAGGAAATAGGAGTTCATAATAGAGAAAAAAATAACCAAAAATATTTGAGTCTCACATTGATATATTATGAACCTAGTATTCCATATACACTAAGACTCACGACCTTTTGGTTGTAATTAATGGATTTTTTTCCTAAAATCATGTAATATTATGTTTTAATATATTGGGTCTCTATAATACCATTCCACTTAAAATATTTCATCAAATACGTAACAAATGAAAAGTCAAAAAAACCTTGTTAATATCCGTCTAACCAAAAAAACTATATATCTCAAATAAATTCGGGGGTAGTTTCCAATAGATGATAGTTTCTATCCTTTCAGGATATACCGATACACCTTCCTCAAAAATCACAAGTACAATGATGTGTACTTACTATATATATTATTCACACGTAGTGAATTTCAAATAATTTTGGTGTTCCCATAAGATTATTAATAAAATCTTATATTGTTCTTCATGGTGAATTTTAGTTAGAAAATACAAAAGGATATCATCAAAAATTACAAAAAAATATCTATAATACCATTGAAATATATGATTCATCAATTATATGAATACTATTGGTGAATTCATGAGACAAAATCCCTAGAATGGTATTCCTAACAACCAAAATTACTTTTGAAAGTTATATTCATAATTTCCACTTTCTAAACACAAAGTTTGGTTATAATATGATCATAAATCAATTTTAGGGAACCATTTAGATCCCTTTAAATTATGAAATATATGATTGATTCATGGATGATGATTTCATTTCATTATTATAACGATATTTATCTTTTGATAATTAATGATGAAATGAATAGAACCATATTACTTCTTTACAAAGAGAATATAAGTGGCCCAAGGTGGTGTAAAAGGACTTATGAAACCATTACATAAAAATATTCCAAATCATCCATAATTTCCAACAATTTTACTGGTTTCATCCTAAAATATGGAAGAAAAATTGGATTGGTACTTGCTAAGAGATTAATATAAATTTCCACTTCACTTTTAGGTTAAAATGTAGAGATATGTTAAAATAAATAATTAATATATTAACATTCAATTGCTGGGAAACATCTTTTCTTGATTTTGTCAATATTTTCTAATGTTACTATTAAAAAGTATAAATAGATTTTCATAATCATTAGTATAAAATTTATTCTCTTCCATCACATATATCTATATTTCCCTTAAAGAGATGAACCAATCCATTAAAATATAAAAAAATTGACCATAAATGTAAATATGGGATTTGAAGGATGGTCATCATCCCACAAAAAAGATTATATCAATAATCTCCTTCTCAAGAATAGGAAAATCCCTCACAAACTGGACACTTCTAATCATTACAGAACATTACACACATTTTATCCATTTGTACTCTTATTTCATGATGGGTACTTGATTATTCAAAATATGAGGAGTCATTTCCACATGTAGTCCTATACGAGTTATGAAAAAAGAATAAATAAATGTGTGGGATGCACCTTAATCAAACTAAAAAAAATCAATGATCCATTCAGAAAGATGTTATCTCTCTCCATCGGAAGACCTGATTGGTCCTTTGTGGCAATTATTTCACCATAAAACTACTTACAAGGCCCTCTTTAATATTATCTTCTTTTACATTGTTGTTACATTGACTTTTGTTTAGATTTTCCCCAGAATAATATTGACTTTATTGGTTCTAAGAGTGAAAAATCTTCCTCCATGATGTTATGGTTGGCACATAAGATGTTTGCAACATATTTGGAATATCTCTATTAATCAACATATATGTTCTTGGACAATATCACTTTTGGTGTCCCATCTTACCACATTTTTTACACCATTTATGAGGTTCCATAAAATACCGAATTATATGCTCAAATGAACCACATTTAAATTATCTAGGATTATAACTTCAACACCGTGCAAAAAATATATTGATCATATAGATTTAGTCTCTACCACTTTTCTTCCCGGGGGGTATGTCACCCACTTATGCTTTGATATAAAATTATATTTTTCACCAGTGCCTAAATAAAAAATGTTTTTTCTTATACTATTCGTCTCAATGATATCATTTTTGAAAAATATCTATATGTATACAATTTATTAATAATAATAACAACATAATATGACCACAAATATTAATTCATTCAAGTACTCCCTAGAATAAATATTTTTAGAAAAGAAAACTAGCTTCATGAAATTAATTTCATACTCTATGACTGATGAATTATATTTATTTAGGGTAATGAAATTTATCATCCTCATGATATTTAATTTATGTGGGTAGAATTAAATATTCAAAAATTTATCAAACCCTATCTATATTAGGTCATGGCCTTTTTTATTTTGAAAAATTATATCCAACAATTTCTAGATGAGGGCATTGATATTGTATAATTCATGATTTATATCGATATAAGTCAGTGCTTCTATAAAATCAATGATTGTCTTAATGTAACAATTCCATGCCTCTACATTTTTCAATCATGGATCCCCTTGAATTATTGGTAAATTATTCACATAGAACTCTAATGAAATATTCATATGGTATGGTTCTTGAATGTGATATCCCTTTTAAAAATAACTGAATCTTGAATGATACTCTAGATAGGATTTTGATTCACATGTTGTTTAGTATGAACCATATTTTTTGTCGAACCCTCTAATTTATTTTCTTGCCCATTTCACTAATGCTATTGGTCATATTAGTATTACTAGTATATTTATTACCATAGAATAGAACAAAAATAAATTTCTATATAATATCAAAACTAAGGGGAATGTGTATTCAAAACAATTACATAACAAATTATCACAATAAGATTCCAATGGTTTTCAAATAAATCATGGATAATATAGTCATATTGGTAATTAATTTTACCAATTCATTATACACTACGATTATTGGATAAGCCAATGAATATTGGGTGTTGGAGAAATTAAAGCTGTGTATCACCACCCTTCATACCTAAACCACCATTAAAACATAATGATAAACCTAAATAGTTTTGGTATACATTTCTTATTCTCTGTATTTGTAGATCTTACTTGTCTGAACTCTAAAAATACCATCCCAACATATTTCTAAAAAAAGATACCCTTTGTAACATACATCCTCTAACCTATAATCATAGGAAGACGATGAGTAGATACTGACCATAGGTGAAATGCCCCATATATCAAAGCCTAAAAAATTATAAGGGCTTACATGATCATTGGTGAAATTTTTTCCCTTAAACATACAGAAATTATAAGAGAAAACAATATAAAAAACCATGATACTATATGATTCATTATATTAAACCCATAAAATCAAGATCCATGATAAATAGATAAATAGAAGTAGTAGAATAATGTCTGTATAATATTTCTCAAGAAAAAAAACATATCCTCACGCAATGAAAACAATGTGATATATCTATAAACAATCAACATGAATATATACAAGATCCACCCATCATCATCAAGCCCATAACATCATGATTTACGAATAGATAAATATAATGTATCCCCATTACATGTGTCATGAAAAAAAACTTTATTTATGCCATGATGCATATGTAGGGCTGAGTATAGAACCAGGTAGGTAATTTTTTATAATCTTGACCCACATGCCACTAAGACTGGAAAACATTAGCACAGTGAATATAAAATAAGGTGTAAAAAACTAATTTTAACAATTTTTTCATAAAAAATAAGTAAAGATTCATAGAACATAGTTTAATTATAAGATAGATATTAACAAATTTATTTATTATCATGATCCACATGGAATACTCATTCCACACACACACACCCATGCATGTCAAATGAAATCTTGAATACATCTAAGTGGTTACCCATGTCATCAATAATTCAGTACTTGGTTGTAACATCTGTGTTGCCCAATATCATCAGTAGAAAATCCAGATTAAAAAATACCCATATATTCAAATCATGAACACACAAAAATCCTTGTATTCCAATTTCTCTTTAGAATAAAATTTATTAAATAAAATTTTCAATTAAGTATATAATTAAGCACATTAAGTGTATATTTCTAAAAATGTACAATAAGATATATTTAGACAACCATTAATTAATGATTTTTCTAAAAAACATAAGAAATATATTAATAAATTTAAAATGTAATAGTTACAGAAGAAGTAAAATAGAGATAATTTGCCAACAGTTAAAGGAATTTTTTACGAAACAATGTACTGTTAACATTGTTGATCCAAACACCTTCTTTCCTTCCATTAATATATTGAATATATATTTTATCAAAATATTTTCTCAACTGTAGAAATATTCTTAACAGATCCAATTCAAGGTTCATTGAAAGGAATAAAAAAATATCATTAAGCTTAACAAAGAGATAACAACTGTACATCAATTCCTATATATGATACACTAAAACCCATTAAAATAGTCCATTGAAAGAAAGAAAATCAAAAAATAACTAATAGTAGGTTCAAGCATTGAGATACAAGAAAACAGGATGAAGAATGAGGGTTTGGGTGAATTTTTCATAAAAACTAATATTTATTTATTTATTCCAAAAAAGTTTAGATTCATCATTTACTAACCTATGTACTAATATTGTAGATGAAACATTCTAAAAAAACCAAACTCACAAGGTTGAAACACATTCTTCTACTGATAGTGTTACACCATTTGAAACACATCTTCCCATGTCACATAGTTTCTTAGGTAATCCATATACTTTACCAGAATCATGTACCTACAGTAAACCTCCCTTGTGAGTTCCTCGATTAACCTTATGTTCAAATGAAGAATTTATACAGCATACCCTAACTGTATGACCACCATGTTCCATGTAAACTCTTACAAAACTCAACAAAATCTCTAAGAAAATTTCTATGTCAACACCCAACTAATAAATTTCACTTAAACACATAAAATATTATATTATACATAAAATTTATGGAGTTATAATAATTATACAATATTTGATATTCAGATAACTCTTCAAATTAGATAGGTGGAAATTAATATTTAAGCATTAATTTTTATTTCAAACATTTTATTGATTTTAAATGATGTTAATTGGGTGTGACTGACCAAATAGGAACCATATGTGAGTTAACTTATGAGAGGAAGGGATTGGGGGTTTTTTATACACATATTGTTTACTCATAGTTTATTATTTCAATTTATATTTTCATATGACTATATCGCCTATATTTTAGGCTTGTTTAAAGTTTCCTAGGAATCTAAGGAGGGTTTCCATATTTAAACAATGGATTTATAATCCAAAATAACTAAGTACATATTTTTGAGTGATTTTCCCATATGAAATTTCTAGGGAAGAGCATATAAACTTTTTTTGAATTTTCCCTAAGATATGGGTATAATAAATAGAATGTGTGAATTGAAAGTTAAAATCTCCCAACCAATGTTTCACACACCAGTTCCCTGAGCTGGTAGGTTACATAACCTCAATCACACCTCTACTACACTAGATACTACTCACTAATAAGGAGGGTTTAATATCGATCATGGGGAGCCTATACCAAATTTATCAAAGTAGAAAAATAAGATAAGTATATAAGAATAATATCCAAAAAATATAACAAAATAACCAAACAAATATAGTATCACATGATGAATAAAGAAATAATATGATATCCAAACTAAAATAGTAGATATGAAATTCTAAATACATGTCAAACGTTAATATGAAAAACCAAAAATAAATAGACACCAAAAACACTCATGTGGGTCCTAAAAATATGTATAGTTCCCTCATCCATGCTCCATCCCAACTCATCCATCTAACATAGGTTCATTTCCCTTAACATATACCACAACCATGAAATCTATTTTGGTACCTATTAGGCATCCCAATAGGGTGTGAGTAAATCTCAGTAGGCCACCAACAACAATGTCTAGAATAGTATCTATTAAATTACACTATATAAAGTTGTTTTAGTTATAATGTACAAGAAATAAAGTAAGAAGCTTACATTTATTCAATTGATCTTATTTTTAACACATAAATATCTTGATCCAGCGGACACTGAAACTCAAAATACCTTCTTCGGTCCATGTGGGAGTCTGAACTATTCTTCATGGGATATCACATATCACACAATTCTAGGGTTATTAAATATCATATCATATCAATTCATATAAGGAAAAACTAGAACCATAGTTCAATACCAACTCATGGTCATAGAACGTCAGGTCTAACTCCCTGTTGGTATTTAGAGCCTTAGTCCATATCCCACACCACATTTATCACAAATCACAAAATTGTGATTTCGAATAAGTGGCCTATGTACAACACTTATGTATAATTATTGGATTCTAAATAATTATACCCTATCCCACAAATGATTATCAATTTACCACTATGGGATTTTGAATTAGTATTCCATTTCCTACACACGTATAACTCATTTGTCACAATATCAAATATCCAACAATATCACATGTATCACAATATCACATGTATCAAAATTTCATAAACATCATGGTTAAGAATAATTAACCTTATTTGAAATCATTCTCATTAAATTTCACTTTTTCAATTATCAATTCAAACAAGGATCAACACTTTAATTCATATACAATTAAATAACAAATCACCATTAATCCATTCATCATTATTTAATTGTATAACACATTAACCATTTCAGGTTAATCAAACAATATCAAAATCCCCATTTTGAATTAATTTATATCACATTAATTGACCAATTACACACCATTAATTAACTAAATCCACATTCAATTAATAAATTAATTTCACATCATAAAACTCCATTAATTAATTCAGCAATTAATTAATTAAATTCCAATTTCCCAACATCCCATTAATTAATTAATAAATTAATTAATCCAATTACCCAATCCGAATATCCCATTAATTAATTCAATTCAACAATCCCAATATACCATTAATTAATTCATCAATTAATTAATCAAATTCCCCAATCTGAATATCCCAATAATTAATTCATAAATTAATTAATCCAATTCCATAATACCAATATCTCATTAATCAATTAACATGTTAATTAATCTAATTTCACATTTGAACAATTTCATGAAATCATTAATTTCCCAATTCCACAATCCCTTAATTAAATAATTTATCACATTAAATAATTAAATAAAAAGAAAATTAAATTGATAAACATTAAATATAAATTATATAATTAAATAATTTAAATTGAAATAATTAATTTAATATTTGAATAATATACAAACTACCACATGTTTATTGAAAATGGTTTACAGATAGATATACCCAATTTGAAGCATAGTAAGATAAATCAAGATTAAGAACATGATATAGATATGAAACAATGAACCAAGATTCAGTGAATTAGATATATCTAACCCTATGTGTAAAGACCCAGAATTTCTATGGAAATTTTTTTACTAAATACATGGAAATTTTACGAGTCCACTAAAATTTACAGCGCATGAATCCGAGGCCCGGTGTGCCAGGAATCAATTTCTGATGTTCTGTTCGGGGGCGTTCAATAAGCATACAAGCAGGATTTTATAACTTTTGAACTGGTGCTCGGAATTGAAATATGGGGGCACCGTTGCACTCGTAATGCCGATATTCGCTTAAGGAGACTTTCACCTCAATGGTAGTTGGTCGAGAGTAAAAGTTCGATTTTGGGTTTTTATAAAAAAAATTATAAAATAAAGTTAGCTAACACTTTATATTATTTTTAGCCAGTATGTGGAAGTTGGGTGATTAAAAACTCCTCATGGGAGTTGGAGGTGGTTCCACTGCACCTTAACCTCCCATGAGAGGTTAGGGTATTGGGGCCCACCCGAACTCAACCTCCCATGTGAGGATAAATGAGATGAGTACCACACGGGGCTTAACTCCCCAATTAATGGGAGGAGAGGAAAACCTCTCAACTCCCCTCATTAATGAGGGGGGAGCCTCTTGGAATCCTCCCATTAATTAAAGCCAACACACCTCTTAAATTATGCCATCGTAACTTAATTGGCTTGCTCTTTTTAAATTTAAGTAACCACATCAGGGGAATTTAGGAAGGTTCCTAATAAATGAGCCATCAAAAAATTACAACGATCGTTACCTACCTCTCTACCTCTCCTATATTAAGGAAGCATGGGGGAGGTTTTGGGATGGCTTCGCCAAGGGAAGAAACGCTGGTAATGTGACGTGACGCCCAACACTTGGAGGATTACGCCTTCTCCAATGAAGAATGAAGAACACCAACCTTCTTCGACTTATTACTTGGAAAAATACCAACATGGATCATCATCAATGAGCCGACGCAACTCGTGTTTGGATGTTCTTAGCAGATACGATGAACGAAGATCCTCTACATCTTCTTCCTGTGACCTCACTGTCGATGCCAAACAATCCAAGAAGGGGTTTACTTAGAGTATTTTTCCTTTCCTTTTTCTCTTCTTCATTTAAAAGGAATCAATGCGATCTATTATAAACCATTGTTGTTCAACTTTATTCCTCTTTGTTGAACCAGTTGTTATCATCCCTAAACATAGAGGGTGCGGGCCAAACTAAAATGGCCCGTATCCCTTCGCTGATATCTTTGTGAAGTTTATTTTGGGATGGAGATGATGTTTCAATGAGGTGACGAAGGTGCCAGCGAAAAAGGTAGCACAACCCGTGACCTATGTGAAACGTGCCGCCCCTGTTGTGCACTGGTGTTCCTGGCCGAACACCGCCGGCCCGCGCTGGCTAGAGCTGCTCTGAACAGGCATGCCCGGTCACCTACGGCCGTCGGCCAGCCTGTCCAGCCTCCCCTGGCTGCCTGCTCGCTTGCCCGTGGCCTGCCCGTGCTCTACCCAGTGCCCTACTGGCTTGCTCGCATGCTGCTCGTGCGCCCACTGGCATGCCTGCGTGCTGCATCCGCCCCGCGCGGCCTCCCACCAACATGCCCGTACCCTACGCTACCTCCGGACACCCTACCCACCTATCGATGGCCTCCTGTCGCCCTTCTCAGTGCCCCCTCGACCTGCCCGTGCCCCACGCAGCCTCCCGACGCTCGGTCGGTGCCCTGCCGACCTCTCGGGCCGAGCCGCCTACACAGCGACCTCCGGGCCGAACTGCCCCCGCAGTCCGCTGGGCAGGGCCCAGTGGACCGGGTCGAACCTAGTAGGCTGACCCACCCAACGGGCTGGGTAAGACCGAGCGGGTCGGATCGGGCCCAGGCCCGTTACCGACCCTTTACTTTCTTTGGCCATATCTTTGGCACTGGATGACTGTTTGATGAATCGTCAGCGGTGCTGGATTTCTTGGAGCACGATGGTCATTTTGAGTATATCCCAATGGAGTTCAGGGTAATGTTGAGATACGGTTAGGTTGGATCATACACGAATCCAACTGGGCCCCTGGGACTAAAAATATTATAACTCAAAAATCGGACATCTGATTGATGCGCCGTCTATTGCATTGAGACCCCTATGATGAGGCTGACATTTGAGATACTTATACATGGGAATTCTTGATAGTTGGTGTATCGATGCGTGGCTCATGGAGCGGACCCTCTCAGAGACAAGCGAGCAGAGTATGGAGACCTATTAGCTAGCTGAGACCTAATGACTGCTTGATCGTTTCGACTCGGAGTGATTCGACTAGCCTAGTGGGTATCGCCTGGTAGTTGGCAGCATACCCACAGTAGAGGAGCAGCTGGTATTTGGTGGCAGACCCATGGTACTCGACAGGACGAGTACCTCTGTAGGCTATTAGGGGGAGTGCCTGGTAGTTGGTGGCAGACCCATAATGGAGGAGTGCCTGGTAGCTGGAAGTAGACCCGTGGTACTCGACAGGATGAGTACCTCAGCAGTCCAATGTATGTTTGAAGCACCAGGTAGTTGGCAGCCGACCCACTGTACTCGACAGAGGAGGAGTTCTCCAACAGCCATAGTTTCGACAATATGATAAAAAAATCTTGTTTGAGCTGAGTCAGTAACTTTTGAGTTTACCTCATGATTGTGATGGATTACTGGATAACTTAGGTATATGTATGGGCATTTTCCTATGTGGATTTATCTGTTGATTTCTTACTTTGTTGTTTATACTTGTTGGATCTTGTGAGACCATGAGGGTCTCGGCGTCACTAAAGAGTATTTTAATACTCACCCCTGCACGGGCTATGCCTGCATCTCATTGTGTTGGTTGCAGACGACGGACATCCTTGACTGAGGATCAGAGTGGCAGGACTGGACAGTACCCAGAGGTGGACCTTATGGCGAGTCAGTACACAGAGGAGATTGATGGACATGGAGTGCTGAGGAGGCCATCTGTACCTACCCTATAGGTAGGAAACTCGGAGGATAACCCAATAGCTGCTTTACTTTTCTTCAGTTGTACTTTTTTCAATTGAACTTGTACTTTCTTGATGGGCTTTTAGTTTTGGGCCCTTTTACTATTTCAGCACTCCATTGTATATAGTTTTTCTTAGTGTTTTACATCCAACTTGTACTCTGGTGTGTGAGTTTTCATTTTATAAATTCATTTCCTTCCCATTTTTAGGGATTTTTGCCTTTGGTGCTAGTCACCAGCCCCTGGCCAATGGAAGGCATGCTTGGGGTAGTCACGGCACGAGCCCCGTGTATGGGTTGTGAAAAATTGGTATCATTTGGGTCGGTTCTACCGCAGAACATAGGAATCTAATCATTCTTTTCTGTGAATAAATAGTTTTAAGGGTACCGAGTGTGGTTTTCAGTTTGGGAAGTCCATTGTTGGTGCGGTGTCCAGCGTATCCATACACCAGGACCTTGACTACTGATTTTTGACTTAGTGCTTGAAAAAACTGATTGTGTGTGTGTTTTCAAAAGATTTCATTAAGTCAGCTCAACCATGTCAGCTCACCAGGTATTGTCTTTTGATTGTGTCACATTTATTTCTTTCAGGATGCCTCCCCATGGATGACCAATTAGAGACCTGAGATCTATACACACAGATAGCCCATCGTGTGATGAGGCCTTAGTACAAGGCCCTTTTCTAGTAGAGGCACCAGCGGTACCACACCCTATTGGGCCACCGATGCTACCAACCCCAGTAGCAGATGATGCACTCCGCTTGATCATGTTGCACGAGTTCCAGTGCCAGAGGCCACCTAGGATCAGGGGAGAGATGGACCCACAGGTAGCTGAGGATTGGCTGAAGGCTGTGGTGAGAGTCTTCACACTAGTAGGGACACCAGCCAACTTCATGGTGATCTGTGCCGCAAGTCTCTTAGAGGTATCAGCAGGCAGATGGTGGAGCCTGATGCTCTAGGTGCATGTCGAGGCGACACTTTTCTGGGCAGACTTCGAGAGCATGTTCCAGGCGGTGTTTTTCCCATCCACCCTACGAGCAGTGCGGATATAGGAGCTACTATATCTATAACAGGGTAGCATAACTGTAGCTCAGTACTCAGCAAGGTTCGCCAACCTCTCGCGCTACACCATAGATATGGTACGGTACCCATTAATCAGGGTCCGAACCTTTGATCAGGGACTCAGGAAAGATATAAAGGTTTCGATGATCTCCCTCAGCATCCCGACATAGGCATGGGTGTTGGAGAGAGCCCTATTAGTGGAGAGTTTCCTTGCTGATCATTCTCCAGTAGCGAGACCGACCACTAGTCTACATGCAGCGAAGTCTTCTGTAGCTCGAAGTAGATAGATGTCATAGAGGTCCAAGAGGATTAAACTTATAGGTGGATTACTGCATGACTCAGAATCAGATGTGTGGGGAACCCTGAGTGGAGACAGAGCCAGACATGCCAGGAGCAGACAGTGTTACTCATATGGCAGGCATGGTGACATGGATCGTGACTATCTGAAACGCCATTCAGATGATCAGCAGATAGTTGAGGGACCACTCAGGCAGAGGCAGTGGTTCAATTGAGGTGGTCTGAAGTTAGGAGGTGGACGTGGCAGAGGAGCTGGTCGAGCAGTTGGTAGTGGACGATGTTTCAAAGTGTTACCACCACCATCACCAGGAGGTCCACCCCGACCATAGGGATCAGGTGGACAAGAGAGAGCTCAGCTCCAGGTAGTTGAGGATTATGATCATGTCGCACTAGATTTGATTTGAGGTATGTTTTTTGTCTACTCCACATTAGTTGTAATTATTATAGAAATAGGTTCTAGTCACTGTTTCATTTCCACTGCCCGCGTTCCGAGCTCGGATATTCTGACAGAGCCATTGGCTCGATCCTTACAGCTAGAGACTCTTGAGGGAGTAGAATAGACGATTACACACTAGTGTCGGCAGTGTGAGAATACTCTAGGATCCAAGAACTTCAGATCGGATATCCTTGTAGCAGTTTCGAGGCCTTATGACTTCATCTTGGGTATGGACTGGTTATCTACAGTCCATGCTCAGATTGACCGTATTAGGCGCAAAGTGTGGTGTGTCCTCATGTATGGGACCATGTTCACCTTCACCAGCACGAAGGGAGCCTTTGCAGCACAAGACAGACTTACTCGAAGGTGGGTATAGCCGATCACTCATCAGTTGGCCTGCCTTACCCTCGGAGCAGTAGACATGGAGAGTCTGAGCTATCCTGTAGTGGTAGACCAGTATGCGGATTTTTTCCCAGATGATGTTCCATGACTACCTCCTCGCATAGAGGTGGACTTCTACATCGACCTGTACCCTGGGAAGGCACCGATATCTACTCCAGCATAACAGATGGCTCCCGGTGAGCTTTGTGAGCTGTGGGTACAGCTGGAAGACTTGCAGGGGAAGGGATTCATCCGACCCAGTGTTTCTCCATGGGAAGCCCTGATTCGTACTGTCTGGAAGGCAGATGGGAGCTTGAGGATTTGTGTTGACTACTGTTGCCTTTACCAAGTGATCTTGAAGAACTAGTACCCACTCCCTAGGATTGATAGCCTTTTTGATCAGCTGAAGGGAGCACGGTGGATCTCAAAGATATACCTCAGATCAGGCTATCACCAACCCATAGTTCGAGACAAGGATGTGTAGAAGATGTCCTCCAGGTGTTGGTATGGTCACTATGAGTTCTTGGTTATGCCCTTCGGCCTAACCAGCGCTCCAGCAGTGTTCATGAATCTCATGAATAGGATCTTCTAGCCATACCTCAATCTCTTTGTTGTAGTCTTCATTGACGACATTCTGATCTACTCGACTACGGAAAATGAGCATGCCTACCATTTGCACGTAGTACTGGACACACTCCGAGAGCACCGGATTTATTGTAAGATCTTGAAGTGCCAGTTTTCGATTTGAGAGGTTCACTTTTTGGGTCACTTCATCTCATAGGCTGGAGTTACAGTGGATTCAGCGACGATTAAAGCAGTACTTACTTAGGAGCCACCTAGGAGTGTGATGGATGTATGGAGTTTCGTGGGTTTGGCTGGGTACTACCGGAGGATCGTTCCAGACTTCTCCAGAGTTACAGCACCACTATCATCCTTGACAAAGAAGGGGAAACCCTTCATGTGGTCGGAGACATTCCAGTAGAGATTTTAGGAGATGAGGCAGAGGCTGAATACTACCCCCATCTTGAGGCTTCCAGAGGAAGGCGTTGGGTATGTAGTCTACTGCGACGCATCAGGGACCGGACTCAGGTGTGTCTGGATGCTGTAGCGAGCAGTGATCGCATATGGTTATCTGCATCTAAGATAGCATGAGTAGAACTACGCTACCCCTGATCTGGACTAAGCAGCAGTGGTCTTTGGCTTGAAGATGTGGAGACACTATTTGATGGGAGAAAGTTTTACCATGTACTCTGATCACAAGAGTCTTAGGTATATCTTCTCTTAGAAGGACCAGAACCTGAGACATCAGTGATGGCTTGAGTTCCTCCAGGACTATGACATCGAGATATTTTGTACTCTTGGAAAGGGGAACGTTGTTGCAGATGCACTCAGCAGGAGGTCTGGTATACAGCTACTAGGTGAGGCGACAAAGCAGCTGGCTACTTTACAGATATCATCTGTGGATAGAGATGGAGCAGTCTTCCTTCAGCCTCTTATAGTCACTCCCCCACTTCTTCAGCGAGTTGGGGAGGCACAACGTGTAGACTAACTATGATACACGACATGCTCAGATATCCACATGGCAAGAACCTAATAAATTTTATGATGGTGGGAAGCACGTCATCATATTTAGAGGATGTACCTTGGTACTAGTGGCACTTCAGAAGTAAGTGTTAAGGGAGTTCCACACATCCCCTTAAGCGGTACATCCTGAAGTGGCGAAGATGTACTAGGACCTTCGACGACAGCACTGGTGGCAAGCTATGAAGAGGGTAGTAGCAGAGTTTGTCTCTCGATGCCTCACTTGTCAGCAAGTGAGGGAAAAGCATCAGGTACCAGCAGGCATGGTCCAGCCTTTAGAGGTCCAAGAGTGGAAGTGGGATGTGATATCCATGGACATTTTGACGGGTCTTCCAAGTACATCTATGGGTCACGACTCGATTTGGGTGATCTTCGACCCACTCACCAAGTCGGCCCACTTTCTACCGATCAGAGATCGGGGTTTAGTAAAGATCTTGGGATGCCTCTATGTGCATGAGATTGTGTATTTACATGGTATACCTTTGATGATTGTCTCCGATTGTGATGCACGCTTTACTTCCCAGCTATGGAAGGGGTTGTAGGAAGCATTCAGGATGCAGCTTCATCTGAGAACCACCTTCCATCCTCAGATAGATGGTCAGACTGAGTGGACCATTAAAACCCTTGAGGACATGCTCCGTGCTTGTGTACTTGGCTTCGGTGACAGATGGGAGGATCACTTTCCATTGGTGGATTTTTCCTTTAACAACATCTATCACTCCACCATAAGGATGACACCTTTTGGGGCATTATACGGGCGACCTTGTAGATCGCCCTTGTACTGGACAAACCCATGGGAGTCAGCACTGGTTGGACCAGAGATGGTTTAGGCTACCTTAGAGAAGGTGTAGATCATCCAGGAGTGGATGAAGACTACACAAAGTAGATAGAAGTTTTATCCTGACAGGTGACGGAGACCTCTGGAGTTCGAGGATGGCAACCATGTCTTTCTACCGGTCTCACCTCAATGAGGTCTGTGGATATTTGGACGAGGTGGAAAGTTATCTCTGAGGTTTTTCAGACCTTTCTAGGTCCTCAACATAGTAGGCGAGGTGGCTTACCACTTATCTCTTCCACCTCAGTTGCACCGGGTGCACGACGTCTTCCACATGTCTCAGCTGATGAGATACATGCATGACCCTTCTCATATTATCGGCCATGGACTACTGCACAATGGTGATGGGGAGACTTTCACGGAGGATCCATTGAAGATTGAGGATTGACAAGAGCGGTTCCTACATGTATAGTTGATAACTCTAGTGTGTGTTCGTTGGTTGCATGAGAACCTCCAGTAGAGCACATGGGAGCGGGATGCTTAGATGCTGGCTCGGTACCCCCACTTGTTCCCATAGTTTGAGTTGTATCTTACAGGGACGTAAATCCCTGAGGTGGGGAGAATTTAAAGACTGTAAATTTCCGTGGAATTTTTTTTCTTAAATACAAGGGAATTTTATGAGTCCACGAAAATTTATTGTGCATTATTCCAAGGTCCGGTGTGCCTGGAATCAATTTTTGAAGTTTTGTTTGGGTACCTTCAGTAAAATTACGAGTGAGATTTTATAACTTTTGAACCACTGCTCGGAATTGAAATCTGAGGGAAACAGTGGACTCACAACACCTGTATTATCTTAATGAGACTTTTCCCTCGATGGTAGTTGGTCAAGAGTAAAAGTCAGATTTTGCGTTTTTATAAAAAAATTAATAAAATGAAGTGAACTAACACTTTATTTTATTTTTAGCCATCATGTGGAGGATGGGTGATTAAAACCTCCTCAAGGGAGTTGGAGGAGAGTCCACCACACCTTAACCTCCCATGAGAGGTTATGGCGGTGGGACCCACCCAAAGTCAACCTCCCATGTGAGGATAAATGAGGTGCGGACCACACGGGGCTTAACTCCACTATTAATGGGTGGAGAGGAAAACCTCTCAACTCCCCTCATTAATGAGGGGGGAAGCCTCTTGGAATCCTCCCATTAATTAAATCCAATGCAACTCTTAAATTACACCAGCATAACTAAATTGGCTTGCTCCTTTTAATTTTCAGTAACCGCGTCATTGGAATTTAAGAAGGTTCCTAATAAATGAACCATCATAAATTCAAATGATCTTTACTTACCTCCCTCCCTCTCCTATATAATAAAAGCATGGGGGAGGTTTTGGGAAGGCTTCACCAATGAAACACTAGAAAAGTGACGCGACACCCAACACTTGGAGGATTATGCCTTCTCTAATGAAGAACGAAGAACGTTGACCTTCTTCGACTTCTTCCTCAGACACCTACCGATATGGAGCATTGTCAATGAGCCGATGCAACTCAGGTTTGGAAGTGCTTGGCGGATGTGACGAATAATGATCCTCTACATCTTCTTCCTGTGACCTCACCGTCGACGTCTGACAATCCAAGTCGGGGGTTCACTTTGAGCATTATTTTTTCCCTTTTTATCATCTTTTTTTAAAAGGAATAGATGCAATTTATTGTAAAAAATTGTTGTTCAACTTTCATCCTCTTTGTTGAACTAATTGTTATCATCCCTAAACGTGGAGTGTTCAGGCCAAACTAACATGGCCCGACTCCATCTGCAAATATCTTTGTGATGTTTCTTTCGGCATGGTGACGAAGCGACAACGAGGTGATAAAGGCGTCAACGATAAAGGTCGTGCTACATGCAGCAACCATGAACCACACCTCCCCTGAGGTGCACCGGTGTTCTCGGCCAAACACCATCGGCCCGCGTCGCGCTGAACCAGCCTGCTCGGCCACCGCCGACTGCCGGCCCGCTTGCCCCACTGCCACTGGACCGCAGGCCTGCGACCTTCCCACGCGATTCCCGCCTCCCCACCGACCAGTCCGCTCAATGCCCGGCACCCCGCCAACCTGTCTGTGCCCCGTGCGGCCTCCCGGTGCCCTGCCGAGTTGCCTACCTAGTGACCTCCAGGATGAACTGCCCCTATAGTCCGCTGGGATGGGCCTAGCGGACCGAGCCAAACCTAGTAGGCTGACCAGGTCGGCCCAATCTGGGTTGGGCCAAGTCAGTCCAACCAGGTCAAACCAGGCTCAGGCCCATTACCGACCCTTTACTTTCATTTTCCATATCTTTGGCACCATATGACTGTTTGAAGAACCGTTAGTGGTGTTGTTTTCCTAGAGAACGATGGTCCCTTTGAGTATACCCCACTGGAGTTTGGGGTAATGTTGAGATACGATCAGGTTGGATCGTACACGAATTCAATTGGGCCCCGAGACTAAACAGATTATAACTCACAAACCGGGCGTCTGATTGGCGTGCCGTCTTTTGCATTGAGACCCCTATGACAAGGTGAAACTTTGAGATACTTATACATGGGACTTCTTGACCATTGGAGTATCGACCTATAGCTCATGGAGCGGAACATCCTGGAGACGAGCGAGTAGAGTACAGAGACCTAGTAGCTGGCTGAGACCTGATGACTACTTGATCGTTTCGACTCAGAGTGATTCGACTTGCCCAGTGGGGAGTGCCTGGCAGTTGGCAGCAGACCCAGGGAAGAAATAACGCCTGGTAGTTGGCATCAAACTCATAGCGGAAGAGCGCTAGGTATTTTGCAGCAGACCCACGGTACTCGACAGGACGAGTACCTCAGCAGTCCAAAGTTAGTGGGAAGTTCCTGGTAGTTGGTGGCAGGCCCACTATACTCAACAGAGGAGGAATTCTCCAACAGTTGTTGTTTCAACAATGTTTATAAAAATCATGGTTGATCTGAGTCGGTAATTTTTTATTTTACCTCAGGATTGAGATGGATTACTTGATAACTTAGTTATATGTATGGGCATATACCTATGTGGGGTTTTCTGTTGATTTCTTACTTTGTGGTTTATCATTTTCGTATTTTGTGAGACCTCGAGGGTCTCAGGGTCCCTATTCAATATCGTTATACTCACCCTTGCATGGGTTATTCATGCACCTCGTTGTATTGGTTGCAGATGACGGACAGCGCTGACTGAGGATCATAGTAGCAGGACTGGACAGTACCCGGAGGTGGACCTTACGATGAGTCTATACACGGAGGAGACTGACGGACATGGAGTGCGGAGGAGGCCATATGTTCCTACCCTTCAGGTAGGAACCCCGGAGGACAACCCAGTGGCTGCATTACTTTTCTTAAGTTGTACTTGCTTTTCAGTTGTACTTGTACTTTCCTGTTAGGCTTGTATTTCCGACCCCTTTTACTTTTTCAGCACTCCTTTGTATATAGTTTTGCTTAGTGTTTTACTTTCAACTCATACACTTTTGTGTGTGTTTTCAGGTTATAAAGACAATGCCTTCCCAATTTTACAAATTTATGCCTTTGGTTCTAGTCGCCAGCCCCTGGACTATGGAGGGCGGGCTGGGGGTAGTCACAGCACGGGCCTTGGGGGATGGGTCATGACACTAGGTCTCAATCCAAAATGAACAGAGTAAAATGTCCCTTTAATGAATGAAATAAGGAGATGATAGATGGTGGAAATTTCATGGGATGAGACTCTATTATTCGAAGAAGTACAGATTGTAAATTCAGGTTTTTAATCTCCTTTAAATATGGTCGATGGACTTAGTAATTTGTCAAGGAATCACTAAAAATGATTAGAATATGTTAGGTCTATGTTGGGATGAATTGGGGTGATGAATGGTGGTTAGGGATTTTAAAATCTAATTTTTGGTTAAACTAAAACCAATTGCATGGTTTTATAGGTAGGGTTGAATGGTTTTCCAAACCATAAATCATAACCATTTTCCTAATCTAGGGGTGATTATAACATCCCGCCTTTTTATCACATTAACTTTCATTACATTTAACCAAACCGAGTATCTTTAAGGTTTAGTGTCTTGGAAACCAGGAACATAATTCATGACAACAGAAAACATTCTTCTTAAAGACATGAAAGGCTTATTCATTGTTAATCCTAAGTTCATTACAACATCTCATAACCTGGGAGCATACATAAGAGGAAAGGGTGAGCAGAAGGCCCAATAAGAGAAACAAGGGAAACATTTTACATATGAACTTGAGATACATCAAAAAGTAATGAAAAATAACTTTAAGGCACAAGAAAGAGATCGTGAGGCATATCATAATAAAAATAATGTGTTTCATAACATGAAGATGTGGCTACAACATTTAACATAGACAATCATTTCTATTTCACAAAGGTCCATCCCCAAGGTGTCATTAAAATTTACCAAGGTTATTCACCAAGGTATCGTTAAAAATGGGCATCTCTAGAGATTAAGTCTTTACCCAATGCATTGGAGCACTATCAAGGCACACCCTTAACTTGACTTTATTATCATGTGAGATACATATATAATCATCAATAATTTCATAAATAACCCATATAGCATAAAATAAATGGGTTTCATTTCATAGTCATAACATTTTAAAAACTGCTTTGAAGACATGATCTTTATGTCACTTTAAACCCACGGAAAAGGAAATCGGGTCTCAAGTTTGTAAATACCAGATTTTAAAATAAAACATTTTGATATATATGTGAATATACCTACATAATAAAGAGTTTTGAATACTCCCTTAATATAATAAAATAATTTTAGAAAAAGAGAGTGATATTTTGAGGCGAAAATTCTGATGCATAACGGTTTCGTTACGGGGTTTTAGAAAACATTGAAGAGAGAGGGGACAGGGGTCACCCACTCATAAATGATCCATAAAAAAGTAGGGAGACATAATATAAAAGATTTAAGAACATGGTATTGAAATTTGAAAGATATACCATATGAAATGAAGAACGTGATAGGAAGAAAAAATTAAGATTTCTCTTATGAAAATTCGGCAGCCTAACGGCGTGACTTAAACATCAAAAAAATGAATTGAAGAGATAAAATAGGGTCTCTCATAATATGAAAATAATAGATCACTATGATATATATAGAGATCATACCCCAACATAATTAAAAGGAACTTGATAGACTTGACATTGAAATAGAACATGAAAATGAGAGGGGTGAAAGAATCCCTTAAACATTTGGCTGCCTACCGGCGCTACTTAAACATTCTTAAAATGAATTGATGAGAGAAAGAGGGGGTCTCTCATCATATGAACATGAAAAGGATAGTAGGATGAATATAATAGAACATCCCCAACAAAAGAACATGGAGCATAAAAGAAATGACATTAAAGAGAGTACTTGAAAAGAAAGAGAGAGGTAGGATCCCTTACCTTAAAGAGTAACATCGAAATCTTGATGTTTAGGACCTTGGGAGGCTTGAGGGAACCTTGGGAGGACTTCTTGGGAGGTATGAAGACCAGAACATCATTGAGGAGGATTTTGGAATGGAAATAATGAGATAATGGCTTGGTATTTATAGGGGAAGTAAGGGGACATGGCATTGATGGCCAAGGGATACCTCATTGGTGGTATTGGAAAAACCATGGGCTTTCCCATGATATTTTCCCATGGTATTGGCCACTTGGTACATCTCATACCTTGTATTACTATTCATATTTCGACCAGAATTATTTCATAATTATTACATCCTTAATGATGTCATTAAACACTAGAAACTCTAAACTGAAAATTCACTATTCACCGAAAATTCAACTTATTCAGAAAAATCCCAAAATTTCATATTTACCAAATATCGTTGCTCTGATATCAAAACTGAACACCATTTTATGAAAATAATTTTCAAAATATTTTTATTTTAATTTTTATATAAAGACACTATTCACTGAAAATTCAGTTTTTTCAGAAAAATCCCCCAAAATTAGGTTAGCATAATATCGATGTTCTGAATTCAAAAATAAAGTCCATTTTATAAAAACAATTTTCTAAATATTTTTAATTAAATTTTTAATTAAAAAACACTATTCACCTGAAAATACTAATACTTGACTAATAATTTCTAAAACTGTTATTTACCTATTTAATTGAATCACATTACTTAATCAAGGTGCCTATATTATATTAATACTTTCTTTAAGTGAGATTACTAATCCATTTGGTCACATTACTATTCCTAAGCGTAAAATCACTTTTCATAAATAATTATTCACTAAAAATTAAGTTGATCTTATTAGACTCTAAATTTCTTACTGAACATATTTGTAGAAGACCATTTTCTGGAAATCCTTACACATCATTAATTATTTAAGGTTTACATAAATATATTAAAATATCATTTTTTCCAAAATTCATCAATAATATACATCCTAAAAATATCCGGACATTTGAAAATTCAAAAACTTCACCATGAGAAGAAATCACAATTTTATTTATCTCAATGGATTACACAAAGCAGTTACAGTCTCCTTACATAGCCCCTTATAACCCCATCATAGGACCTATGTGTAAGGTGAGCTAAGGTGATAAAATATGAGGGCGGCTCAGCCAACATCGCATAAGTAGTAATTTCTATCAGTTTGAACTTCTCACGAAGAAAATTCTGATCTAGCTTCACACGATGAAGTTCGTCTTGGGTTTGGTCCAGAGCAAAGCCCAGTGGTGCTACCTCCTTCCCAAGTTCTGTTAGATGGGCTTCTATTGGCCCTAGACTACTGGATGAGTCCATCGAATCTTATTTCTATATTAATTAACCAAGATCACTTGTATTTAGAGACAATAATCGCAAAATTTAGATTCCAACGGTCATATTGACCAATGGTCATATAATAGTTGAAACCCAACGGTCTCATTTTAATTATACTCATGTTATCAAATGAAACATTTTTGTTGAGTATAAAAATAAAATAACACACAAAATTATGAAACAATATTTATTCAAAATTTCGGGTCGTTACAATCGTCCCCCCTTAAGAAATTGAATCCTCGCACTATTTAATATTGGGCTTCAAAAATTCATTGAAATTCCCACATAGGAAATGGATTTTGTAACACCATTACTTTAAAAGAAAGAAAGGGAAGTACAAAGGTCACCCGAGTTAACCCATACTAGAATCCCATGTAGGAAAACATGGATATAGAGGAGAAAATAAACGGTCAATTTCTGATGGAGAGTGATAGAAAACATGTCTAAGAGAAAGTTAACCACCAGAAAATCACTAACTTATGATGGGTTAATCATACTTTGATTACCCAGTAGGAAAATTGAACCAACAATGTTTTTTTTTATGTTCCTTTTACTAATTTTGGGGAATTCATTTACTATATTGTATAAGAACACAAAGAAATATACATACCATCAAGTATAGTTTCATCCTTTAATTAGTTTCTTCCAAGAATAATCTTTTCTCCAAACGATGAGCATTCGAAAATACTTGGTCTCATCAAAGCATAAGAATCATCTTCTAGAGAATCACATAATCCACAAAAGAATAATTATCTTTCTTTAAACATTTATCCCAAAAATAGAAAGGGTAAGATAAAACAACTCTTCAAAAATAAAGAACCCCATAATAAGGGAAACTACTTTAAATCTTCAAAGTTCCATGGTACTACCCAAAGATCATCATAGACCATTCCATAAATAACTATACTTAAAATTCCTCAAAATAAACTATACTAAAATTGAAACCCAAATATAAGACGGATTTGATATCTTAGTATTCCAAGATAAACTTTATCATTCATATCCAAACAACATCAACCACTCCTAAAATATTATAACAAAAGTAACTAAACTAAACATATTTTCCCAAAGATAGGTTATTCATTTCCATAAGAAACCTAAATTACTATATGTTCACCTTAAGTTCATCAGTTCTTCAAAATATAAGTCAACCTTTACCCCTAAAAGAAAATACTTTAGTAATCTATTTACCTCGATCATATAGGGTTCCCAAAATAGTGAACGTATTCCAAAATAATAATCATCTTTTAATCCCCTAATCATATTTTATTCAAGAAGAACAGCTTCACAACATCAACATGTGGTACATAACAATAGATGTTTTCCTTAATGATATAAAACCATCTTGGGTAGTAACTCGATGTTCTTATAAAACATTAAATATATGCCCGTTGGGTACGAACAAAAATACAACATGACATAGGCAGTTACATGTACTTTAGTCATCATGATCCATCTCTGCATAGGTCTTGCATTGTTCCCTTGTCCTTGAAGATATTTTATGCTCATCATGCTTCTCATCCCTTCCAAGAGAGTATTTCCTTGGATAATGTCCAACTTCTCCATATTTATCACAACAAAAAGTATAAGGTACATTAAATTGAACCTTATCTCTATTCATCACATTTACCATTTTTTTAAAGCAATTGACTACTTTATGCCCTATCACCCCACACTTAAAACATATCCCGATTCCTTTGTGACATTCTCCTTGGTGCCCCTTTCCACACTTTTTTCACAAAGGAAATTGGGTCTTCTTTCCCTACATTATCAGATGAACATACTTGAGACTTAGTCTTCTTTTTCCTTGATGAATTTGGGCATTCAACTAGGTACCAATTATTAATTGTGATTTTTGATAGCTGGTTTGGCATAATCACAATATGTTAAACTTGATCCCTCGTCATATCTATCATATTAATAAGGCAATCTTCACATTTCCTATCACATTGGTTGTTGGGAAATGTTCTTCCATTTCCCGCCATTAACTAAGAATAGAATGTATAATTAGGGGTTTTAAATACATATCCAATAATCATAAAAACTAAACCTTAAGCATAGAAGGATAAACTTGTAGAAGAAAATCATATCCTAACTTGTGATCCCTTGGGTTCCAATCTAGGTTATCCATGATCATATATTCTTATGTGAATCTTTATTTTATTTTATTTTTGTTCATTTAATAATGGTTCATACTAAGATTATTAATTTAACAAAGAAAATCCCCCAGGAGTGTCGTAACCAAGAGTGTAGAAAGTCCCATTGTCGTGTACCAGTTCCTGTTCGAGTCTAGCTCAAAGCGGTGTTTTTGGGTTTTACCCCTATGTACATCTGTGCCAGAGCAACCTCTACCTGTTCGTATCCAGACATGGATTTATTTTCTTGATAAACCACTTACTCAATACTCACCAAAATAACAGGAAGATTTCTTATATCTTCCTAAAGTTTTCAAATCCTAATTTCAACAAATAACTAAACCATCCTTTGATACCAACTATTACATCTAGCCTTTTTATAACATAAACATTCATTACTTTATACAAAACTGAGGATCTTTAAGGTTTAGTGTATTGGAAACCAGGAACATAATACATGACAACATAAAACATTCTTCTTAAACACTTGAAAGTCTTCTTCATTGTTCATCCTAATTTTATTACAGCATCTCATAACCTGGGAGCATACATAAATGGAAAGGGTGAGAAGAAATCCCAGAAAGAGAAACAAGGGAAACGTTTTACATGTGAACTTGAGATACATCAAAAAGTGATGAAAAATAACTTTAAGGCATGAAAAAAAGATCATGAGGAATATCATAATAAAAATAAAGTGTTTCATAACATGAAGATGTGGCTACAACATTTAACATAGACAATCATTTCTATTTCACCAAGGTCCATCCCCAAGGTGTAATTAAAAATTACCAAGGATATTCACCAAGGTATCGTTAAAAATGGCCATCTCTAGAGATTAAGTCTTTACCCAATGCATTGGAGCACTATCAGGGCGCACCCTTAATTTGTATTTATTATCATGTGAGCCACATATATCATCATCAATCAGTTCATAAATAACCCATATATCATAAATGAAATGGGTTTCATTTCATAGTCATCACATTTTAAAAACTGCATTGAAGACGTGATCTTTATGTCACATTAAACCTAAGGAAAAGGAAAGAGGGTATAATGTATGTAAATACCAGAATTTAAAATAGAAAATTTTGATATATATGTCAATACATTTTCATAATAAAGAGTTTTGATTATTCACTTAATAAAATAAAATAATTTGAGAAAAAGAGAGAGACATTTTGAGAGGAAAATTCTGCAGCATAACCGCTACGTTATGGGGTTTTAGAAAACATTGAAAAGAGAGAGGACATCGGTCACCCACTAATAAATGATCCATAAAAAAGTAAGGGGGAAATAATATAAAGGATATAAGAACATGTTAATGAAATTTGAAAGATATACCATTTTAAATGAAGAACATGAAAGGAAGACAAAAATAAGATTTCTCTTATGAAAACTCTACAGCCTAACAGCGTCACTTAAACTTCAAAAAAAATGAATTGACAAGATCAAATAGGGTATCTAATCATATGAACATAAAATATAAGTATGATAGATATAGATATCATACCCCAACATAATAAAAAGTAACTTTAAATACTTGACACGAAAATAGAACTTGGAAATGAGAAGGGTGAAAGAATCCCTTAAAAATTTGGCAGCCTAACGGTGCCACTTAAACATTCTTAAAATGATTTGATGAGAGAAAGAGGGGGTATCTAATCATATGAAAATGAAAAGGATAGTAGGATGAATATAAAATAAATACCCAACATAAGAACATGGAGCATAAAATAAATGACATAAAAGAGAGTACTTGGAAAGAAAGAGAGAGGTGGGATCCCTTACCTTGAAGAGTAACATCGAGATCTTGATGTTTGGGACCTTGGGAGGCTTGAGGGAACCATGGGAGTACTTATTGGGAGTTAAGGAGACCATAACATCGTTGAGGAGGATTTTGGAATGGAAAGTATGAGATAATGGCTTGGTATTTATAGGGGAAGTGAGGGGACAAGGCATTAATGGCCAAGGGACACCTCATTGGTGGTATTGAAACAACCATGGGCTTGCCCATGGAATTTGACCATGGAATTGGCTACTTGGGACACCTCATACCTTATATTAATATTCATAATTCTACCAGAATTATTAAATAATTATTACATCATTAATGATGTCATTAAACACCCGAAACTCTAAACTGAAAATTCATTATTCACCGAAAATTAATCTTTTTCAGAAAAATACCAAAATTTCATATTAACCAAATATCGATGCTCTGATTTCAAAAATGAACTCCATTTTATGAAAATAATTTTCTAAATATTTTTAATTTAATTTTTATATAAAAACACTATTCACTAAAAATTCATTTTTTTCAGAAAAATCCCCAAAAATTACCTTAACATAATATCGATGTTATGAAGTCAAAAAAATTCTATTTTATAAAAATAAATTTCTAAATATTTTTAATTATATTTTTAATTAAAAACACTATTCACCTGAAAAAACTAATATTTGACTAATAATTTCAGAAACAGTTTTTACTAATTTTATTGAATATCATTACATAATCAAGGTGCCTATATTATATTAATACTTTCTTTAAGTGAGATTACTAATCCATTTGGTCACATTACTAGTCCTAAGCATAAAATCACTATTCATAAATTACTATTCACCAATAATTAAGTTGATCTTATTAGACTCTAAATTTATTACTGAACACATTTGTAGAAGACCATTTTTTGAAAATCATTACACATCATTAATTATTTAAGGTTTACATAAATATTTTAAAATATAATTTTTCCAAATTTCATTAATAATATACATCCTAAAATTATCCAGACATTTTAAAATTCACAAACTTCACCATAAGAAGAAATCACAATATTATTTATCTCAAAGGATTACACAAAGCAGTTACAGTCTCCTTACATAGCCCCTTATAACCCTAGCATAGGACATAAGTGTAAGGTGTGCTAAGATGAGAGAATCTGAGGGAGGCTCAGCCAACATCGTACGAGTAGTAATTTCTATCAGTTTAAACTTCTCACGAAGGCGATTCCATTCTAGCTTCACACGATGATGTTCGGCTTGGGTTTGGTCCAGAGTAAAGCCCAGTGGTGCTACTTCCTTCCCAAGTTCTGTTAGATGGGATTCGATTAGCCTGAGACTACTGGATGAGGCCATAAAATCTTCTTTCTATATTAATTAACCAAGATCACTTGTATTTAGAGACAATAATCACAACATTTAGTTTCCAACGGTCATATTGACCAATGGTCATATAACAATCGAAACCCAATAGTCTCATTTTAATTATACTCATGTTATCAAATGAAACAGTTTTGTTGAGTATAAAAATAAAATAGCACACAAAATTAGGAAACAAGATTTATTCAAAATTTCAGTTCGTTACAGTGATGTTGCATGGTTACTCTTAAAAGGTTGTGCAATTTGACAAATAGTGTGCCAACCATGTTAATCCCCTCTATTTTGGTTCACATGATTTGTCAGGATAGCTGCAAGGTTTTCAAAAATTGTGTGTCAACCATGCACTGGCCCTCTACAAACTAAATTTTTTCCATTTTACACCAAAAAATACCAAGGTAACACCCAAAAAATTACCCAAAACAAGGAAGAAGAGTACCTGAAAACAAGATCGATAAATCTATTGAAAGGGTTGGGATCTTATAATATCCCCACCATATAACAGCTCATCCTTGACTTGTACTATCAAGAATCTCTATGATTTTAAGGTAAAAATATCAGGCCACTCAGACCTTATATCTATTTCCCTCTCCCATGATTCCTCCTACACATGACCATGTTTCCATAGTACAAGAACTATTTGCATGGTCTTCCCTCATAAAACATTCTCACTATGATCCAACACATCTTTCAGGTGCTCCTCAAAGGATGCATCGATCTCAAGATCAACATAATCCCCATAAATTACATGAAAATGGTCAGTGTGATACCGTTGAAGCTATGACACATGAAAAAAATCATGAAAAGAATTATACCTCTACGAAAGAGCCAATCGGTATTCAAATCTTTGAATTCAATCCACAATATCAAACAGTCTAAGAAACCAGGCTGCAATATTTCCCTATATATGAATCTTATGGTGACCCAATCTTTGAGACACCCAAAGAAACACATTATTACTGATTGTAAACTCTAGGTTTCATCGACCTATATCAGTATACGATCTTTTTCTACACTGAACCATATTCATATGCTTCTAAATCAACATAACTTGCTTCAATGTATCATGCATGAGGCCTAATCTCAACAACTCTAAATCACTAACCTCCATTTAACGTAGTGGTGATCTGAATGTACTACTATAATGTGCCTCAAAATGTTTCATCTGAATAGTTTCTTAATAACTATTTTTATAGGAGAAATCCATCAAAGCTAGGTGCTTCTCTCAAGACCCACTAAATTCTAAGACACACTGCTGAAGCAAATCCTCTAGCACCAGAATCGTATGCTTTGACTTCCCACCTATATATTGGTGGGATGTTGTAATCAGTAAAACCTATATACCATGTTCCTTCTAGAATACCTATCAAAATCATGAAGTAAAATGTGAGTCACATTCTAAGACAATATTTGTGGTACTCTATGTAGATAGACTCTTTCCCAAATGTACAAGTCTCTAAACTATTCCACTAAGAACATCTACAGTGTAGGAAAAAATTGAAAACCTTTGGTAAAATGTTCTACACTCACCCAAATAGGGTCATTATTTTGAGGTATCCATTAGAGATCCCACAAAAAAATCAATGTTAACTCATCTCACTTCCATTCCGAAATGGTAAATTTTGGTAGTAACCTACAATGTAGTTCATGCTCGGCCTTCAACAGTTGACTACTATAGCATTGTTTCAAGAACCATACTTTCTCCTTTTTCAATAATGAAAAATAAAACAATCGATGTAGGTCACGATAAATTTTGGTAACACCTAGATTCACTTCCTAATTTGAGGACTAAAATTCGAAAATCAACTCATTTAACATAATATTATGTTCATAAACCTGATTCCTAATATATATATGATATCATCCTCATCTATGATCCAGTCTAAAGATGACATACCACCTACCATAGATTCCCTCAAGACCAAATACTTCAGATCCACATACTTCTTATCTCTAATCTAGCTTAAAAGTGTATAATCCATTGAAAATCATACAAGATTCATCTACTCCTGGCTCTTCTAACCACATCATGCATCTTAGTTAGTAAATTCGTCATCTTAAACTCGCCTCTAGACTTCTGAACTGGCTGAGATTAAAATTTCCTACTTAAGGTGTCAGCAATTTTCTTCCCCTTCTTGGGAAAAAATGTTGGCTCGATGTTGAAAGACTATATATACTCCACCTATATCAGAAACTAGATATTCATGTATTTCTATGAAAAGGATTTAAATAAAGCTTTTATTATAAATTTAAATTTTAAAATTCTCTCCCAATATATAATTCTTCCAAAACATCAAACCATAAATCACTACAACTAATTATATGTCTTTCATACAGTAATTCTATTCATGTAGACTCAATTTCTGACACCCATATTCCACAACTCAATCTCCATGCATCAACACTACTCCAAGATTGATAAAAAAGTCACAAAACACTATATAGTCCTCAATTTTCTATTATAATTTCAGTATTGTTTTTGTTGTCATGTTCTTCTTCAACTCCTAGAAATAATGCCCACATGCTTCATTCCATTCAATCTTTATCCCCTTCTTGGTAAATCCCAAATGTGATGTTTCCAAATGATAAAAGTAATTTAGGAACCTTAAATAATACCCTAAGAAACCCATAAAACTATGGATATAGAGAAAATTCTTGGGTAAATCCCAATAAAAAACTTCATAAACCATCTATGGGTCCACATACACTCTTTTATCTATGATTATGTAACCCAACAATTGTACATGATCTATCCAAACCGAAACATAGATAGCTTGGGGAATATATGGTTCTCTCTCAATTTACTCAAGGGGATTTCAAGATTTCAGGAATTATGACAATGATACATGATGTATACCAAGATTTCATCCACAAACACTACAACAAAATGATCTAGTTGCAGATGGAAGATTATGTTCATCAAGGGAATAAACACTTCTAGTGCATTTGTCAACCCAAACGGCATCATGACGAACTCATAAAGGTGAAACCTATATCTAAAAGCATTCCTTGGTATATCTGAAGGTTGATCTCTCAACTGATTATTCCCTAATAAAATGTTGGTCTTGGAGAAAACACAAGCTCACCTCAAATGGTCAAACAGGTCGTCAATATGTAGAATAAGATACTGGATCTTCATAGTCATCTAGTTCAACTTCGTATAATCAGCACATAAGCATAGTGTCTTTTCATCCTTCTTTTAAAAGAAGATAGGGTAATCCTAATAAGATGTACTCATACTGATAAACCCCTTATCCATAAATGCTTATATGTGAGTTTTGTTCTCTTGAAGCTATGTCGGTGCCATTCTATATGGTGGAATAGAAACTTCCTCATCCCCAGGCATGGGATCAATAGTAAACTATGCATCTCTATTAGGTTGAATCTATAATAATTATTTAGGAAAAACATCTAGAAACTCCTCTACTATAGGTGGAATGACATCATGTCTTACACCCCCTTTACCTAGTAAATGTCTAGAAACCTAGGCGGTCATCTCCCCTAATTTTTGCTGAACTGGTCATGTACGGCCTACCAATATTTACCACTCTCCACAATGAATATAATTATCACCCTTATTAGAAATAAAATTTACTCTCCAATGGTAATATTATATGTGGGATCAGTGTGCTACAAATCTGTCAATCCCAAAATTATGTCAAAATTTACGTGTAGAATATTTTAATGTCCCACAAAAAATGATACTCCCCAACCTTAAGAGAACACCATTTTAAAAAAATTTCTCTCACCTATACTCCCAGTGGTGAATTGATCATTGTCACGACACTAAAAAAGTCTACTTCCAAACTCCAACCATTCAAAACATGTGCACATATAAAATACTTAAAGGCACAATTATCAAATAAGGCACTATCTAGCATTGATGATACACGAATAATACCTATAAATGTTAATGATCTATCCTTGATATCCACAAGTGTATATTGAATGGAATGTAACTATCCTTCCATTAATCCCTAAGATTTAGTATGTGTCCCTTGAGTTGCACCACTCTACAGATATGCTAACTCTTGACCCAAACTACCATTTCCACTACCTTAACATCTATGGCTAGTAGAACTCAAAATACCGGACTGAAAAGGTGTAGAAGATCATATTCTAAAACTCTGGTTGTGTCTAGTTTCTCCATATCTACCCTTATGTCGTGGGTTCTTAGATAACCATTATAAATGCCTCATTCTTCTTCATTATCAGAACTCTAGCAGTCGTCGGTGACAATTCCTATGAAAGTCAGCCAAACTGGTTACGGGTAACTGGAGTAAGGTTCTATGTGATTGACCCATACCCTGGAAACTCCTATTTGTATCACCATGGATGAAATTATCATAATGACACTTCCTAATATCATAATATTTACCCCTTGAACATCTAGTAGAAACCACCTATCCTCCACTAGAAGCCTCATTCAGGTTCCCCTTAGATATGAGAGCCTGCTCCACCACTTCTGAAAACATTTTCAGTAAAAATATATTAACATGTGACTTTATCTCACATTTATGTGAAGCCCATAATGGCCTTTACATAGATTTATCATCTTCTTCCAGCATTGGAACAATGTGATATAGGTCAGTTAAATAACCAGCATATTCCATCATGATCATACTCCCTTGATTCAATCGTATATAACTCTACGGTTGTCTCCAATCTCAATGACTCTAAATAAAATTTCTCTATGAACTTCTCTAAAAATTATTCCTGTTTCATACCATCAACCTATCCAGTTAGATCATGAAAATCCCACCAACAGTTAGATGATCTTCATAATAGGTAAGCATCCGCTGTGACCCACATCTCAGTCAAAGTCTCTAAATAGTCATTTATTTTTTAGATGTACTCAATCCCTAACTCTGTTGCCTCAGGGCCAAACTATTCATTGAAAGATAGACGGTTCTTCTACTCAAAATACCATCTAATGTAGGGCCTACTATTTACAACCCACATTTGGTCTAACTATATAAATTGCATAAATCAAGAAAAGTTCTCATCGAACTTCTCTCCTTCTTCCTCACCCAACACTATGGGTGCCTCATGTTCCACTGTCGGGGGGATAAATTCCATCCAAATCCTCAAATAATATTATCAACAAGTGTCAAAATGGATACATATCTCTAATATTACAAACATACATATTATGACACATAACACAACTTCAACAAATTTATGTAAGGGGAATTCACAAAAGCAATAACATGTCATTTTCTTAAACCCCTCCACACAGTCGAAAGAGAGGTTCTATCACTACCCTTAACTATCCTACTTCTAGGATATAGTTAAAAAATTATAAACATGTATTCTTTATTAAATTCTCATTAGACACCCATTTTCATCATTTTTTATTGTTTCATTATTTTAAGTGCACATTAAGCACCGTTTTATTTTAGCCAAACAATGTAACAAACAAATTTTCATTTTATCAGTGTACCCAAAACCTACTTTTCATGTGCATGACTAAAATGATGCAAGTTAGAAAATAATCATGTGTGCCTAGAATGATGCAAGTATACGCAAATATCATTCAATAAATGGCCATAATTAAAATATCATAAAAATAAGAAACAATAATTACATCACACAACACGTGAATCACTCTAGGTGAAAGAGAGTAAATTGTAAAAACAAAAATCAATAACAGAAATCCCTGCCTAGATATATTTCTTTTACCATCATACATGGTTTATATACCCTCATGCATGAGATCTTAACCAATAACTGACTCATCATATTCTTATATCTCCCTTTCCCAAATAGTAAGACAAAAAAATAAATTTAATCATAATTTTATACCACTTTGTAACATCCTGACCAAGGTGTTACCGACCGGTGCCCTAAGTCAGTAATTTACATAACTCATGAATGCTTCACTATATGCTAGATTCTTTTTTCTAGTAGAGATGGTTTAATATTGATCATGTGGATACAATACCCTCTATATCAAGGTATCAAAATATTGTAAATAAATAAGAATAATAGCCAAATGATATAACCAAATTACCATACAAAAGAATTATCACATGATAACTAAAACATGAATAAAATATCCAAACTAAAAGAGTAGATGATAAATTCCAAATACATGTCAATTATCAATATAAAAACCACTAAACAAACAAATACACTGACAACTCCCTAGTGGGTCCTGAAACAAAGTTTGGTTCCTTCTCTATTCTCTAACCCAACATAGCCATCTTACATAAATCCCTTTCCCTTAACTTTGCATACTACCATGAAATATATTCAGGAACCAATTAAGAAACTCGAGTAGGGTGTGAGTGTAACTCAGTAGTCCACCACCAATAGTATCTAAAAAATACCCATTAAATCAAATTTTATTCTATTGTATAATGAATAAAGTTCAAGAAATAAAGTATGAATTTTACATTTATTCAATTACACTTTATTTAACCACATAACTCTTGGGTTCTAGGGGACACTTGAACTCTCTAAACATTATTTAGCCCATACTACTGTCTGAACTATCCCTAATAGATATCACATGTCACATAATTACAGGGTTCTTACATATCATATCATCTCAATTTATATCACGACCAATTATAAATATTTTCTAATTCCAACTCATGGGTATATAACATCATGTTTATCACACTGTGGGTATTTGGACCTTTAGTCCCTATCCCACACCTTTTTTACCACATATCATACAAGAGGGATTTTGAAGAAGTTGAATGTGTCCCACACACATTTATCACTATGGTATTTTGAAGCATTACTCCTTGTCCCAAACACATTTATCAATTTACAACTATGTTATTTTGAAGCATCACTCCATGTCCCATACACTAATAATTGAAATATCAAAATATCACATATACCCAAATATCACTTGTATCAAAATATCACATGTATCACAATTTTAAAAACATCAAGGTTTAGTGTCATTAACATTCTTCCCAATCATTCCCATTAATGTTAATCTTCCCAATTATCACTTCAAATAATGTTCAACACTTTAATTCACATGGAATAAAATAAAAAATAACCATTAAATCATATATCATTATTTGATTACAAAACTCTTTAAACAATTTAGGTTAATTCAAAAATCGAGAAATATTCATTGAAAATTAATTCATATCACATTAATTGACCAATTACACAACCATTAATTAACCAAATCAACATTCAATTAATCAATTAATTTCCCATCACAAAATTACATTAATTAATTCACTAATTAATTAATTAAACTCTATAATCCCAATATCCCATTAATTAATACCTCGATTAATTGATCCAATTTGACAATCCCAATATCCCATTAATTAATTCATCAATTCATTAATACAATTATACAATCCTAATATCTCATTAATCAATCCTCTAATTAATTAATATAATTCCAAAATAGAAACATTTCATAAACCCATTAATTTTCCAATTCCACAATCCCTTAATTAATTAAATTACCACATTATTTAGTTAAATTTAAGAAATTAAATTACTAAACATTCAATATAAGTTCTAATGCAACATAAACTTAATTTAAATCATTAATTTTGGATTTTAATAATAGATATAATTCCTCACTTTTCATAATGAATAGTCCCCAATAGATACATCTAATTTGAAGCAGAGAAACTGAAATCCTAACGAGTAGCACCATCTATATTTGAACCCTGGATCCATGATTCAATGGATTAGAAATTTCTAAACCAAGATCTATATCTACAACAACTATATTAAAACTTCACTTCAAAAAACAAATTAATTACCTGATAGTATGAGGAAACTACACGAGATGAGATTCTTTTACCGGGAGTTGTTTGTATCATCAATCAGGACCTCAAATCACCATAAATAGAGTTCGGTAGCCTTATAAATTCATATGGGAACCATAAAAATATAGGAATAGTTTATGTTCTATTTGTGTGGAATTTGGGTGATGTTTAGAGATTTGGTATTTTAGAATTTAATTTTTTTTGGTAAATTTAAACTGCATCCATGGTTTACTGAGCAGAGTTTCACTATTTTTTAAATAGTGAACATTAATCATACACCACTTCTTAGGGGTGCATGATTTCTCCTAAAATGGTGCATAGTTTGACAAACCATGTGATAGACATGTGAATCTCCTCTATTTGGGTTCGTATGCTTTTCTAGGATGGGCACACTGTTGGTGAAATCAGTTCTCCAACTACGCGTTGGACCTCTTCCTTCAATTTTTTTTCAATTTCACCTAAAAAATTAGAATTCTAACAGTCAAACAAATATTACTCAAAACAAGTCAAAATATTACCTAAAAAATACTAATACATCTCCATAAATGGTTAGGATCTTACACATGTAATTGAAAAATAGTGTTTTATTGATTCTTATGTGATGAGAATAGTATGTATTTATTGTGTTCAATACTGTAAAACTTATTTTGAAAACACTTGTATATTCATTGAAATTTCACCATTATAACTTATCCAGAGATTTTATAAATAAACCCATATAAGTGTTTTCTTGTACATTTCATTATATAGTGAATATTAAAATGAATGCTCAAGCTTTCCTTGAATATGGGAAACACATATACGTTATATGATAGAGGGTATTTGGTATAGATAATATACATTGAGATACATATTTTCCTTTATAGTGTTGCCATTATAAATTTAATAAATGTATTAGATCTAAATCTAGGCTAAGTGTGGTTGGGTTGAACTAATGTTCTAGATGAACATCATTAATGGATTAGGTATCATAGTGGTAACATTTGGCTTCGGTTCACAAATCCCTAGAGTGATGAACTATTTACCATTTTTATCATTAGTATATAATTTTAATTATTATTGTTTGTGATTATACTTCACCGTTTTTATAATTTTTTACTGGTGTTGGTCATTAACCAATGTTTTCAAATATATTTGTGGGTGTGTAGTGATTACATGTTGAACATTGTTATGCCCATATTATTAGTGATACATTATTCACACTTTCAATGATTATAATGATAAATTACATCAAATACTAGGTTTTTTGGAAGATAGTGATGATTAATATGATTCCCCAGATGGTACATGAATTCTCTCTATAGTATTTATATGATATCCTAGAAAATATTTTTGACCACCTGTATTATTTAGATATGATACTAGGACTTGAAATGTTTAATACCTATTTTATTGTCACATTCACAATATATCACTATGATAGGTATTAAAAATTTCACGTTAGTTGATAACATATTTTCATTGATTGTTATTTGATAGGTGTTGATCGATTCAACCATACATATACTATAATAGGTAATATGATATGGAAATTGTTTATTATTTTTATAGATATAACCCATTCCCCATAGGTGATAACCGATTATATTTATTTTATTAGGTATTTTAATTAAATTGCAACAATTTTTTGTATCTTCTTTTTTATTTATATTTTTATAGTAGTAACAAATCATTCTCTGATGTCGCTAGTTTATGGTGGTGACCCATTCACCTAAATTGGTTATGGTAATAATTCATTAATTATAGCTCATTTTATGATAAGTTTAAAAATTTCCTCATGCTGAAAATGGATGATGCAAACATGAGAAAACATTCAAATTGGATTATTTGGTATATATGTGTTGATAAGTATATAGATAGGATTTATTAAAATTTTAATTTAATTTTATATATGTTAGCACATATATTATATATTATATTAAGTATACAATTTTTAATAGACTACAATGTTTTATTCTCACACACTAGTTGTGCATCATGATTGATATGAAGATTTCATGGTTGACCTATAGGTCATTGCATAAACCATAGTATTGGTGAGATTGTTTTAAGAGATTATAATGGTTATATTGATGAGCTCAATGTGATGAAAAAAATTTATTGGGGTCCTTTTTTATGATATCAAATTAGTTTTTCAGATGTTTTAATTGGATGTCTGACTATATATTCTGATTGAGTTATATTTTGATAAAGAAAACATTATTATTTATCATGTAATGATTTCAATTGTTAATCCATTATTACAATCTGATGTTATATATATTTTATAAATGTTTGGTTATTTATATTATATTATTTTTTATTATACTATGTGTGTATTATTTTCATATAGTTTTGTAATACCTTCACCACCTATTTACAGTCTCTAGCATAAGGTAAACCACATCGGACGTTATGTGGAACCCTAGCACGTCACTATTTGATTGAACTATTCCAAGATTTCATTATATGGTATCAAATAATTAATTTAAATTTATTTTTTCCAAAATTAAATGGATTATAGGGTTAATAATTATTTGAACTTTAGAGGGATGTTATGCCGGGGTATGTTTAGCACATATATGAGCTGAAGTCTATGCTACCAAAACATTATAATGTATTTTATTTATTTTAAATATTATTTTTAGATATTTCTGAAATGTATATTGTTTTAATATAGGGTTTTTAGTTTAAATCGTTTCTAGGGTTGTAAGAGGTGTGTGTATTCATTATAATTAGTATATTCAATTTATAAGAAATATTTTTGCTAGTAAGTGACTAGTTACATAGTTACAAAAATCTATTCTATTATTCAATGTTTCACAAGTAATTTATACAATTTTTTCGTATATATTTTGTTCATTTAATTTTACTTGAACAACCAAAATATTATGGATATATTTTTATATATTACATGATATCTGATTATGTGAATTACAAGTGTAATATTATAGTACACTGAGCATGGGTTGAATAGGAATGTGTATTCCTAATATATTTTGGAACATTGGAGTTGGGTTTTGGAATACTATTTTCCTAATAGAATTAAAACAATAAAAATGATGTATCAAGATGAATAATGACCAATAATAATGTATTTTCTATTAACCTATTTTGAAGCATAATTATCATGAGATATAGATCATGATATTACTGTGTTGAGTACATTAGTAGAGTTACATTAAATTTTTTCTACTTTTACATCTATGGTATTTTTATATATTATGTTGTCCTTTAAATTAGAGTGTTTATCCTAGGAAAATATGTCACATAGATTCTCAATGTGGGGGTAAATAATTTTAAAATAAAAATTAAAGAAGGGAGATTTATGATCAAGTATTTAAAATGGTAGGCAATGAACTATGTATTTTTATATATGATATTGTAGACAGTTCTTGATCAAGATGCATCTAACATTAATGTGATTCATGGTTAATTTTTTATTAAGCAAGATAGATTTTCAATCCAGTTATTTGAATCTCCTTGATGTGAGTTAAGAAGAATGAGAGGGTAGATCTTGGGTGTGCATCTTCATTGGATTATAATTTGACATACAAGAACAAAACATTATAGAATTATGAGATCCATTTTTGGTACGTTGTTACCTTAGGAATAGGAATGTGTCTGTAAAATCAAAATATAAGGTGTTTAGGTTTATAAAGACTATTATTGGCCTTGTGGTTGTGAGAATAATGATTAGTAAGATTTTATTAGCCTTGTATATAATGTGTTATATTATGATTAAAATATTTATTTGGTAATATTGTGACTCCTTAGATTAGGTCATATGGAATATTGATAACAAATTGATATTTCATGTTTTTCTTTTCTATTTTATTGGTTAGTCCTGGTTAGGACAAGTGTTTATTCCTATAAATATTATTAAATTATTAGTCCATAAGTTATTTGTGTGTTTTTTGGATGAATATAGGATTCCATAGTTTTCCAGGACTACATTAAATTATATCAAGAGATTTAGATTATTCCTAATAACTAATAACAATGGAGGAGTGATCAGGTGTGAGATTACTCAAAAACTAGGATTGAATCATCTTTATTTGGATTTATAAAATTTATTAGGTGTTTCCATTTGAGAATTATTAAATTTTGTGAGATAACCAATGAATTTATTATATTTCTACGTGGATTAGAGACTTGGTATGATCAATGAAAAATTGACCAGTGCCTTAATTATTGATATTTGGGTACTAATGTGATTCTAGAACTAAAAGTAAAATATGGTGGATTTTTTAATTAATTAATATGTTTTAATTTTATGAAAAAAATAATGTATATTTATATTGAGATATATTTATTTATTCATTCGAGTTTCAATATTGAATCCTCGAAATAATTTGACTGTTGTAGATTTGATCACTATGATAGATATAGACCATAGAGTGAATCCCATGGGATGGGTATATTGTAGTAAAATTAGTGTCTCTCATGAGTAATAATATCAATGTGATGGTCAAATAATGATAGGTTATTTCTATTTTTATAATGAATGAGGAAATAAAATACAGGGGTGAAAACCAGTGGAAGGTTTTGGGTACGACAACAGTTTAAGATTAAATAGAGTACATTAAGATTAATTTGTATGGTGGAATGAAGTATATGATGGTGGGGGGTTTTGTGGGTACATAGATGTAAATATCCATGATATATATAGTTTTAAGTGGAACATCATATTTGGGTATCATTTTATGTTAATCACATGTGATCAAAATGTTTGGTATCTAATTGGTGGGAGATTCCAGAATATACCCATTTTGGTAAATGAGTTTAGAGAATGTTTCCTTGTATGTGAGAAATTGATAACTAGATTAATGTATTTTGGTTTTTTATTATTGAATAAATCTTTTGTATGTGACTAAAAAAATTTGCCAATGAGTTGGGGGTTTTCGGTGAAGTGTCGACTGATTAATAAACTAAAGAAGATATTTAACATTATATATAGAAGTATATTTTTGATAATTTCATATTTAATTAATTTTATAGGCAATGAGACTTTATGATAGAGTTTTTTGGATTTATTCGATGTCTTGTTTCATGAGTTGATGGGAATTTTTTGGTAGTTGGTGCATTGAGGTATCGATATTCATATTTTCAACTTGATTGAGTATAATTCATAATAATGTTATAAAACTAAAATCATTTAGAGGATGAAGGAAATATGGGAGTTACCAGATCCCAAGGTGTCATTTTTCTTAATAGTTTAGTAGTTTTAGTTAATGAGAAGACATAACTCCAACAAGTGGTAGATCAATATTTATAATTTTAATTAGATATTGGAGACAAGTGTAGAATCTAAACGAACCATGAGTAGTTTTATTAGGTCAAGGAAGTAGTCTACTTGGGATTTTTTAATAACCCACATCATTGTACAATGATAAATAAAATAAAGTTATGTTTATAATGGAGGAAGAACAGAGTTAGTTTTATGTTTTTTGGATTCAGATCATGAATCTTGGGTTAAAAACGTGTTTTAATTTATTAAAATAAACATTTAGAGGTGGGAGATTAAAAAATACCTAAATTAAAAGAAATATCATCATGTAAATGGAATTAAAATGGTGGTTGTAGCTATAGTATTCCATTTAATCCTAGGTAAAGGCCACCAATATTCTAATAGATAGCTAATAATAGAAGGTAACCATAGTTGGACCCCTCTGGATAGAAATAGAATCTACAAAGCTCTATTTTAGTTCTGATGAATACCACTAGGGTTTTAGTGGTGCTACCCAAACACCATGTAAATAGGACTTCTTTGGATATTTGAAACATAGTTTATTTAATCCCATTAATGATTTTAGTGTCTAAATGTAAATAGTGATACAAGGATATCCATCCTTCCTCTTTCATCCTCATTTGTTCTTCCATCATTCATGGTCATTAAAGGAGATTTAAGTTCTCTATTTTAGGTAAAATTTACCCCTATTAATATTCTTATAATGTATCTCATTTTATTGTTTTTATTGGTGATTTATATATTAATTTGAGAAATGATTTCACCAGGGAATAGTTATATCATTCCAACATGGTGTGGATTTTGTTCATTGATGATAGAAGGCGCCTATAGAGGATAAAAACTATATATTTCTCATATTTACAATAATTTTATGATACATATTTGATTATTTTTTTAATTTTATATTATTTTTTTATATAAGTGAACAACGTATGTAGTATATTTAGGAATCTTAGTATATATAATCTCCAGGGTGTGTTGAGAGTGAACCAAACCTCATCCATTAATATATCAACCATGATAAAACACCCTATGATATTTAAATCATGTATGAAATAATAAATAATTATGTTTTCATTGTGTAAATACATTATAATTTTTATATAATTAATTACATTTCTTGTCAAAAATGATAATTGATTCTCCTAATCATAAATTTTTTTATTAATAATCATATATTTTTTATTTTTAGTATAAATATTTTAAATTTATTTTATTATAGGAAATATATATATTTTTCAAAAATAGAAGTTCTTTTTTTATTATTGGTGAATTCTGGAAGAATCATGAAAAGAACCTAGAATATAAAAAATGGTCTATAGGGTGACTTCATGTGTAATATCTTATAGGGACCTAACACATAAGATTCTCTCATGAAGTGGAAATAGAAATGTACCTGCAAAGAGATTCATTGAAATAAAAAACGTTGTGAGAGTATATTATAATTTCATAAATGTATTCTGGAGGTTTTCCAGTGGTTAATAATATTATCTTCATTACAATTGTAGAAGAATTTAAAAATTTTATTCAAGAAAATAGATTACACAGTGCTTATTTTTCATTATTCTCATACGATTGATATATATGAATTTTGAAATCTCATCTGGAGATTATACATAGGGTTTTGGACTTATTCACTAGGATTCATGGATGGAGAAAACATTGGAACATGTTCTTTTACCCCATGGTAATACATAAGACTCTTTAAAATGCATTTAATTTCTAAATGTGTCATTATAAAATTGTCTCGCGATAATCAATTTTGATGATTATAGGGATTATTATGATTCATTCCATATCAAATTTGAGAGGATACCAATGTCCACAACACAACATACCCACCCCTTCTTAGGGATTATTGTAATAATAGATACCAAAAATTCCATGTTGCTAACATCCACTCTACATAATTATTCTTTACACCAAAATCTAATAAAACCAAAACGAGAATTCTTATAATGAAAGAACCATGATCATCAGAAGGTTTGAAATGGAAAAAGATACTTCTTAATCCTTTTATAGCAAAAACTATTCACAATTAATCTTTTCAATACCTCATAAAAAACTCAGATTTTTATTTCTCCATGTCACAATAACATTGTTAATTTATTGTTGATGATTTAATTATTTATTCTAAAATATAAAAACTCTATAGAGGACCTTGTTTTTTAATCTTATTGATAGATATGGGAGATCATAAGAAAGAAGGAATCTAAGTGTATAGTTCTATGGAATTATTCAAACTATTATTTTTAAACATTGGTATTTTGATTCTTGGTTGTAGATTTATTTTAATGTATGTATGGTAGTCATGATTTATTATTTTCAATAACTATTTATTTCTATTTCTCCTCCTTCCAATATTTGTCATATATTCCTCAATTATACTATTTCATTTTTGATTTCTGACTAATTCATAATGACTGAGAAATTTCTTAAGGGATGGTGGATATGGATAAGTAAGATGGTAATTTATCATTAATGAGTAATTTGGTGTGTAAATATCTTCTGTATGATAAATAATATATTTAAATTGATTATATTATTCCCCATACTCATATAGTGAGAGTGGTGGTGATTGTGGTATGAACTCAACTGTGATATAGGGTAATGAGTGAAAAAAATTCAACTATATTTATAACATTTCATTGAGAAAAAATATAATAAATTAAAATAAAATTTGGCAACCATTATTAGACGAGTGAAAGGATCTTATGTTGTTCTAGTTTTTATTGACCAATTTGAATTATTAATTACATGATGTCTCATAATTAATCAACCATGGTAATTTAAAAAAAATAATTTTTTGAAAACCATCCTAAGGTATCAATCTAACATAATTATACATTATATAAAATTCTAATCAAATCAATACATTTTCTAGGTTTTTTCATACATACTTTGTAAATTTTCCACTTTATTGTTTCTAACCATATTTTATCAACTATTTGGTCTAAATCAATAATTTATGATAATTCACTATGATTAGATCAACTATATTCCTATTGGTTTTACCTTGAGACTATGAACAAAATTAGTAAAAAAAAGTATATTCATTGATTTGGGTTCTATGTTTTCAATTATAAACTATAACTAATGCCACTAAAAAATTAGGATTCCTAACAATGAGTCATGTTTTTGGAACAATTATTAGGGAGAATTTTAAGGGATGTAGCTGATGGATTGTGTATTGGTTAATAATTTCATACATTGATGTTTTCTTTAAATTTTTACTTGTCATTATATTTTACGTATTTGGATGTGTTTTTTTTACAATAAAGTATATTTGTATGATAAAAAATACTCACAGAGGAACCTGGAGCATGGATTTCAAAGAACAAATTGAGTTAATCCAAAAAAATGATGCAATATATATTTCATTGTCAAGGAGAAGTACTCAAAATAAAACTACTTCCTCGAGATATGCAGGAGGATCTACACATTATAATATGTTTATCCCAATATTTTTATTAAGAGATAAAAGTGATTATCATAATTGATTATATACCGGTCCACTCTTATAACTGTATAGATTCAAATATTTTTCATAATCATTGAGATGAAGCAGACCATACTTCAAATGACCCATAAAATCATGTAGTTTGGTGTAATTTAAAATGTAAATCCCTAGAATAATATGTGGTTGAAGTCAAAACCACTAATATCCATCATAATGTTATAGTACACTTCTATAGAATTTCAAGAATGAAATTTCCCACTTGGGAAGATGGAAATGTTATAGAGTAATGTACAGAATATATATTAGAATGATAGAGATTATACCAATGGATATTAGGTGTACTTCAATGATATTTTATATAGAATACCATATCATGTAATTGTATTATGGATACATATGCAGATGTTTTATTTTGGGATGTAGAAAATCTCTCTAGTCATAGTTGATTTAGCTAAAGTTCGTGGACTAATACGAATGACCCCCACAAATGATTTATCCATTTATGATGATATATTAGATAATATATTTCAATCGAATGGTGAGAGTATCCAAGAAAATATGGACATTCACAATATATATGATATGACCAAGATGGATGCTCAGATGATGTCCATATATATGAATTTAGATACATTTATGGACATTCAAAATCAATAATCTCCATCTAAGCATCTCTAGGTACAATCATGTGAAATTTACAATGCTTCCCATATCTTCCAATAGAGATTATTAGGTAGAGAATAAGTATGAACCTATGAGGAAATTTTTAAAATTTTAACCGTCTTAAATTGTATCATCAAAATCAATATGAATAAGGGGATAGGTTGGTTGTTCAAAATCAAGGCTACAAAGGTGGAGGTGGGAACAATTCATTTTGTAACCAATTTCCTTTGGTACTTCCGGAAGGATAAAAATCCCTAGGTACATTGTCTAAAAATTCAAACTAACAAGGAAAATATAATTACAGTTATAGTATCAATTATTTCAATAAGAGTTTCAAGATTACCAACCATATTTCAAAAATTAAGGATTTCAATAAAAAAGAAAATTTTAACCTACTGGATGATGAGACAATTTTTCCTTTTTCAAATAACAAATTGGAGAGAATAGTGTGGATAGTCTCAGTGAAGCAGAATGATTATAGTTATGAAGGATTTTTTTTAATTATATTATCATTAATAGATATGGGATATATAATTTTTTTATTATAGACTGATATATTATAAAACGATAAATGATAAATTTATAATTATTATTACAGATAATATGTCTCTTAGGTTAGTCGGGCATGGAAATTATTTCTTTTGGGATAGTTATTATAGGTGTATAAAAAATTTTATATAACCTAAGGAAAAATCAAAGACTAATTTTTTATTTCTATATGGAATAATTTCAAAATATTTATTCATTAAGGAATATTTATTTCACCTACTATATTTCATCAGTACATGACACATATCCTTCATGGGATGAAATAGGATTTTATCAATGTTTTAATGGATGAATTCTATGTCTAAATGAGTTGATTCATGTTATTCCTAAATAATTGGGTCATTTTTATTAAATGGTGTCAGGATAAATTTATTATTATATATTAAGAGAAATTTAATTACACATCGACATGTGTTATTATTCTTGGATACCAGGTATCAACAGAATGAGTTGAAGTTGATCAATCAAAAATAAATATGATAATTTAGATATAAGAGCCAATGATATTTCAATATATCTATTTTTTTGGAATTATCATGTTTATTGATTATTTATTAAATACTTATCATAAATGGGTCAACCCATCACCCACCATTTTTAAGAACATGTGTTTTCAACATTTGATGAAATGTTCTTGCACGATTTTATAGAAATTAAGAGATATTTTATCCTTCCTCCTATCATGATACTATTTCAATGAATGGAACTAATTAATTTTATGGTTGATGCTGATTATTATGCAAAGGGATCTATTCATGGAAAAATTGAGAGAAATTGTTTTAAACTAATCTTCTAAATAATAAATACATTGATTAATAGTCCTCTAAATTATACAACAATAAATAAAAATTACATGCAGTTGACTATTTGTTTGATAAGTTTAGGCCCTACCTCATACTCTCAAAATTGGAGGTCTATACCTACCATTAAGAATTGAAACAAATTCATATTTATATTGATTCTAGGGACCCCATGATCTGGTGGATTCTTTTAGAAAATTAATCTGATATTGGAGTTCAGGATAAAAATGGGATAAATAATATTGTTGTTGATGATCTATCAAGTATGGATTTATGCATTTTTTCTGATGAATATGCATGGGTATCTAAGACTATTTCTCAAATGAACATTAATTTTTAGTGGATCTCATTAAGATAACATGGTTCACTAATATCTTGAAATACATGAAAATTGGTACTATCACTATAGTTTCCTTACCATCAGAAGTAATACTTTTGTTATTGTCTATTACTTCTTCTTGGATGATATAGTATTTTTTATACATTATAGAAATGAGATGATATAGATATTTGTTCCTGAAAGTTAAATTTAATGTGTTCTCAAGTTATATCTTTCTTCACATACTATAGGGACACCAATGATGACAATGCACTATATCTAGGATATTTACGTGATTACTGTTCTATTCATCACTAAAATAATATTAAAGGAGTTTTATTGTAGTGTGTAACCATTGTTTATACATGAGAAACAACACGAAACGTGATGAAATTCCACAATAACCAGTCTTTGAAGTTGTAAACATTTTTGAATGGGGTATAGAAATTATGGTCTCTTTACTAATCTATATCATTCACAAATACATCTCAGGTTTTTCTGATTATGTTTCAATGTGGTTTGAAAAAGATACTATAACTAAAAACACAAAAAATTGGTTACCATATTTCTAATGAAAAACATAGTCTCCAAATTTTGGCTATCGAAGATGGTGATAAATTTTTGGGTAACCCACATTTATAATCAATTATTGAATGAAATGATGAATATATATTTTTATCGGAACAACACTAGAACAGTGTATCATCCCAAATCTAAAATATAGGTAAATCAGTCAAATTGAGATCCCAACTTGATTCTATTGAAGGTTGTTAACCTGAGTTGAAATGATTGGTTGAGAAAACTCGAAAAATCATTTTTGAATTATCCAATATCTAATAAGATGGCATGAGGGATTCTTTTTTCCATGATTATTTATAGAAAAATATTCCACATTCTAGTGTACATTACCCATGGATCGTTTTGGGCGGTCAAGGTTGTCAAATAGATAGAAGAAATTGATAGGATGAAGAGGATAGTGGAACTATATTAATTTGAAAATATATTAAGGGATTATTATGCCAACGCTGATATTTAGTAAGAAAGGTAAATAAGATTGCATTTATGACACATTAAAATAACATATATACACACAAGGGTAAAGTTAATTTTGTATAATTCATTTTTCTGTTCATTTATATGGATGTCTTATTAATGATTGTCAGGTTTATTTGTGATTACACCAGTGTTCCTTCAAGGAGATATGGAGGATTATAAGGATAAATTGACACATTTTAAATTTAATGGAAATTTTCCCATTCTATACTATGATAAATCTAAAGTAAAGAGTGTAATTTCACTCTAATTTGATTATAGAGAATAGAATGGTGATAATTCAACTTATGATAAATAGATTACAATGAGGAACCCCTTGAAATTTTTTGGTTTCAGTTAGTAATTTTTTGTATTGAGTAATGGGGTTGATTTTTTTATTATCCAAAATTTTGTATTTGATTGTATGAATTGTTCTCTTTTGACACCCCATTAAGAATATTAATCATCCATAGTAGAAGGAAGAAATTGTACTAAATTATATGGAGGTATTGGTTAGAGTTCCAAAAACAATTTAAAATATCTATTAAATCCACACTACAATCAATATATCATGCCAAAAAGTTGTGGAGGAGGAACAAATGTAAAATCATAAATTCAAAAAATAATTGAAGTTATTAGAGCTAAACCACACTACAGGTCCCTAGTACATTATAATGGGATAATTTTTTCACTCTATAGTAGTTGAAACCTCTACAATTCAACTCTTTTACCACATTGTAACCCTCTTGTTGAGAAAAAATTAATTGAAAAGGATAATTTCTTGTGGGTTCTATGACTAATCTATTATATTCTAACTAGGCTTATGAAATATATTTTACTTAATGAAAATTATGAGTTTTAAACCATGTAATAAATTATTCCACATCATAGGATCCTGTAATGGGTGAATTAAAGAATTAGATACTCTATAATATTTTCCACAACATTATTATGGCCAATAGTCCATTATTTAATCAATGTTTTTAAAAAGGATTGTGGAATATAATGACATTACATATAAAATAATTCTTTAGTGATGTACTTAAGATTTTCGGAATTATAAAATTTTTGAATCATTCCTCTACGATTTATCATTTAAGGCCACACATCAATGAATTTAAATGATATAAATATGAATCCATAACCTAAATTTTAGGTAAAAACCCATTGCCTCCCATGCATTGGATTTTTATTCCCAATGTAACGTAGGACTATTTGACTCATCCATTAACTTTGATTTAACCTAGGAAGCTAATCTTCCATCTTTTCTATTTATCATTTTCCCCATTTTTTAGAGTATCCATTCCATTTTCCTTCCCATTTCCTAGAACCATCACCCAATCCCTTTTTTCTCCAAACCATCGCCCATGTTCTAAAATTACCACCATAAAACTATTACAAACCTTATTTCCAATCCATTAAATCCATTCCTAGTCATCCATTATGGTGTAAATAATGATTTCCACCTCACAGTACAAAGTAATTAGCTTTTTCCAACAGGGGTATATCTTTTGGTAAAAATGCATTTTCTGTTGGTAAAGCGTTTTACCAACAAAAAATGACTTGTCACTAAACTGTTGGTAACAACTCTATCGCTAAACGTTATTGTGATAGATAAAATAGTTATGTTACAATTATAATAATACCAACAGATAATATATATGTTGGACAAAGTATTTAGCTATATATTCATATAACAAATTTATCTGTTAGTAATATTATTACCAACATATAATATATTTTTATAAATTACATTTAAATAAACCTTATAAATTTCTATTGCTAATAAAATTTCATATTGTAGTTATTAATTTATCATATGAAATGCACCTATTTTAATTATCAAACCGGACAATTTCCATGCATGTTCAACCTTAGAAAAAGATTAATTATATTAATATTTTCATTTAATACACAATGAATCAATGCATTTCTTGATACATAAAAGGATCATAAAAAACACAGAAGCCTATGATACATCTAGCCCCCCCCTCCGCCTGTAGGGTATGTTCTCTCTTTAGTGCAATCATCCACCATCCACCATGATAGAATAATAGTTACTCCCATCAAAAATAGTTCTTCACCCCAAAAGGGTCATTAAAAGAAACATACCAAATCAACTTCAATGCCAATGAGAAACCACAAGTAGTTGTTATGTCACATCCTTCAGCTCCAATATCTACACGATCTATACCATACAGATCCAAAGAACATACCCACAAATCAGTGCAAAATATATGCATGAATTGAAAGAAAAATAAAAATAAATGAAAGTGTGAAAAAATGATCTGTATAGAATGAACATTTTTCATCAAAATATCATTTCAAACATGTAAAAATAGGGACAACAAACAAGTCAAAGCACATGAATGAGCCCAATAACAAAGAAATCATCCATATTGATGCAAGGAAGATGTGTAACAAGAAAATAATGATTCCCAATAATAATGAAATCATGTATACCCACTACATTAGTCATTCTTGTTCTTTCTATTGCCTTAAAAAAGTGTGATCTTACGGCTTGTAAAGTAGGGTTAAACTACAATACATCGAATATGGTTAGGAAAAAAACATTCCAACAATGAACTAATGAATCCAGCAAGCAATGAACTAATGAATTTGACAAGAAACCAATATATGTGAAGAAGTTATTACCCCATAATATGTGAACTATGATCCCCTTCTCCCATAATATGACTTTTGAATCTAAAGCATCAATCATGGCTATTCTAAAGTCAACAAACCCAAAAAAAGACAAACATGTCTTTTCAATAGTTTATTTGGTATTCAAGGAAAATGTGTGATAAAATATGTTATAAAGATGCATATTCAAGAAAATAATGAATAAAATCGGAGAGAAGGAAAAAAGAAAATGATCAAAATATCACAAAAATGAAGCACTTATATTGGAAAAAGGTTGACAACACCTGAAAACTTCTCAACACATGTCACTTCTGAGGAAATTCTATTGTGAAATATAAGTGCCTCTTCCAACATTATATCAATTTTCATCCAAATATAAAACAAAAAAAGTGACACAGAAAGGGTGCCAAGACATGAAAAATCACGAAAAGTAGAACACAAAAGTTGAACCACCTTGTTACACTCTTCAAGCCATGATTCTTCTTCACAGGAATCCATCCATTTCTAGTCCTTTTCATGTATTTCTTTTCGATCAAAAGCATCCCCCTTGGTTTTAGAAATTTAAAGCTCAATTTTTTTTAGGATATGCAAAGTAAGTGTTCCTAAATGACAGGAAATGATTAGTAAGAACAAAGTCACTAAATTGTTTATAGAAACTATCACATATGATAGGTGATTCAGTTCAAGTGTTCTTATAATTATTATTTAAGTAAACACTTATTTATGTGGTTTTATTCATTAATTTAAGTAACACATATCAATGTTTAAATACATATCAGTCTTCAAGTTTTTCATAATGGGAATCCTATTAATTTCAATAAAAAATAACCACCCCTCCAAAGTACACTTTTATTTGAACAAAGTGTTGGGTGAAATCTTGTCTAAAAATGTATTCATGTAAAATCTTAGTTTTTAACATGCTCCCTTTCATAGTGATTCATGAGTTAGCATTGACTATGTATTCTTAACATTAGTTTGGACTATGAAAGTGGGGTTAATTATTTTTACATAAGATAATCAATTATTCCTTAAAATCCACCTTAACTTGATAAAGTTAGAGGTATGTCTTCATGTAGGTAGTTATTTGTTATTTAAAGTAACATGATTCCCATTTTACAAAACTTGAAAACTGCTATGTATTTAAACATTGATGTGTGTTTAAATACTCTGTTAGAGTTTTTCAAATCCTTGATAATGTTTTATTGATAATCATATTGAATTCTAAACTATTTTAAACAAATAATTGGTTGTAATATTGCTAGAATTTTTTAAAACTACTAAGAAGGGGTCTTTTGGTTAAAATATTAGAGTATTTGGTTTGTTAAATGTTAAGCTAACATTAACATGTGTTTTAGGTGGATTAAGGGGCATGTTGGGTTGTTGTTTTCCACTTTAATTAATAGTAATGAAAAAAAATTTATTTCTTAAAAAGGTTGATGAAAATTTGTAAAAAACATTCTATTGCTAAAAGAAAACATAATATTTTAACATCCTAAATGAATTTAAATAAACGAAATATACCTAAATTGCAATTATTTAGAGGCTACAGCTTTAAAAGTGGGTTCACCCATAGAGGACCCCTGCTTTGAGGGCTGCTCAACTGGTTAGTGCTGAGATGACAGACCAAAAGAACTCAAAAGGAAGAATAAAACATTAGTGATGAAGGTACAAAATCTGGAAATGTGGAACGCTTCTCCCTCTCAGATCACCTTGAACATGTGCAGATGTCCATGAACAACCTAAAACCTCTAAAATTTATATGAATCATAGAAATATTTGTTACACATTCACAAATAATCTGTTACACGCATGAATATTTCACAAATAAATATTACACAAATACAGATTTCACATATTACACAAAAACAGATCACAAGAATACACACACAGATTATCACATATAGATTACACTGATACATATTACAGAAATACTTGTCACACATTCATAAATAATCTTTTACACACATACAGATTGGATACATACACATATTACATAGACACAGATTACAGAGACATGCACACATATTAGACATATAGATTACACAGATACATATTACATATTACTCTCATACAGAGAATAATAAAACCTTATTGCATTCTTTCAAAAATAAAATAGACAACTTTAGTCACACCCCTTTGAACATAAAAAATCATACAGATGAGATAATCCCATGTACCTAGCCTAATGAAAACATCGACATTTATTCCAACTCCAATGCACAATAGATCCTTAACCCCTTTGGACATAAGAAATCATACAGATGATTTAATCACATATAACTAGTCTATGAGCACCCTAATGAGAAGTTCAACATTTATTACAACTTCAATACAAAACTTCCAACAAGTACTCAATTAATATGGGAATGAAAAGTAACATAATATTGCTTTACATTTCTTTTGGAGAATATTTACCTTTAAAAATGTTGTCACAAATGTCCACTGACTTCATTGATGCTCCAAAGATGGTGGTGAAATTTCAAGAGGCATGCCCAGGGTGGGCTTGAGCATTGTTTCTAGAATTCACTTCCTCGAGAGTTGCTTAAATAAATACACATTTTCCAACATCACAGAGATCCCTTGGGAAATTTTAGCTTGTCATATACACAGTGAGGTTCATGATAGAGAATGAACCTGCTTTGCAGAGAATCGATGTCGTTTGTGGTAACCGTTGTTGGGAATCTTCCAAGGAAGACCAAAAACAGGCCCAATAGTAGCTTGCACTTTGGCTTTTGAACCATTTCCAGATGCAACATCAAAACTTTCACCTGGCTCTAGTCACATGACACTACTAAAATAGAAGCCAAATTTGATTTATCAATATGAGTCGCTATGGATTAATATTCTTGGACATTTTAGAGATAACATTAACTGCATATTAACAATGCATCTTTCAAATAACAAATATCATAATTAATTTTAAATACTGAAATAAACTATGATTCATTAATATGAAACACTAATAATTATAATCATATAAATATATCATTATGATTCTCAACATTTATGTGAGAGTTTTTCCTACATGAAAGAGAAATATATGAACAGAGAATTTTCATCCACCATTAGAGGACTCGGGCTACCCGGTTTGAGTGGGCATCTATGTTATGAAAATCTTACTGCAAATTTTTCTGCACTAAATCACTTATCAGAAGTAAGCCAAAAAGTTACAATAGCATGGTTAAAGAATCTTTTAAAATAAAAAACTGTTAACTAAATTTAAAATTACAATATTAGTTTTGAAATAATACATATATATGTATTTTCTTTTGCTGGTCAAACTTCATGCTCTAACATATTTTAGATCACAATATAAAATCTGAACTGATATACATGTTGATAAAAATAAATAGTTTACCTTCATTATAATATGTATTGATCAAAGTAGAGGCAATATTAATTTATAACTAATATGAAATTGTATTTGGTATGTAGAAAAATAAATATTAGTTATGGAATATATATTGATCAAAATATATATATATTTTTTCTGTATAGACATTAGCTCTCATATATGTTGGATCACAATAATAGTTCGAAACTGAGATGTATTCATCAAAATACATAAATTATATCTCTTCTAAAATGTAATGATCAGAATACGTATATCTTTTTAAAGAATATTAGTTCTGAAGCTAATATAGTGATCAATAATATTAGTTCTGATACACATTACTTTTATCACATAAGATTATTTATTTGGGCTCTACGGGTTGAAATAAAAGATCAAAAGAATTTTACAGGTGATCATTTTTATCATTGTAGAGACCTGATTTCAAAGTATATTATGGATCTTATGGGGGAACTTTTTTTCAAAAATTAATACGTAGTAGCTACCAACACAAAATAACTAACTATATATTTGAAAAGGGAATGATAATATGAAGAAAGTGCAAAGTAATTTTTAATTCATATGTATACATGTTGTTTTAAGTGTTTGAATAGTTTCAATTGGAAATGGGTTTTTAATCCACGTATTTAAATGTTTTTATTATAGTATTTTAGTGAAAGCCTCCATTTAAAAACACTTAATGAAAACAACCAACATAAAACTTACCCTTGAATTCCTAAAATGTTGTCAACTGGATAAAATAATATTTGTATTTTAGGAAACATGAGAAGATCACTTGTACAATGTTGGCTTCTTTTTCTCTATTCAGTCTGTCATCATTTTCAGCACTGAAAATGACTTGAATTGATAGTTTGAACACCCTAAAATTCAAAAAAAATTAAAATCACACATATTTCAAATATTCAAGTTGACAGAACATAAGTAAATAGTACAAGGCCCGTTTGGCAGCACTTATTGAAAATAGTTTATATCACTCATCACTTATGATAATAAGATTTAAAGAATATGTGATGTTTGTTCTATTTTTTAAAAAACACTGAAAATAAGGGTGGGGGAATTTAAATGGATGGTATAAGCATTTTCTCAAAAGAATAATTGTAACTGGATACAAAAAGAACAAAAATTAGTTGCAAAAGTAAGAATGAATTACACTCTAATAAGATGATTGAGGGTGCAGTCAAATGTAAAACGTTCATCCTCTGCCACTTAAAGGTGAAAATTTTCTATGGGGATTGTATGTTTTATACAATGTATAGAATGATAACATTTGAGTTCAATTAAGATGATATTAATACCTAAAATGGAACTTACAAAAAAATGGTCAATCTGGATCACAATGAAGCACCCATTCAATATCATGTGGCCCTTACTCCTATTTACAATCAATGATGGTGTGAAACAATTAGTTTTCAACCGTAGATAATTTATGTCCCTTTCAACGTGACGATTATATTATAATTAAAGGAATTAAATTCAATCTTTAATACTACATAAAAGGGGTTCATTATTTTTCTGATTTCTAGAATGTTTTTATTTTCATTTTTGAGTGATGAAATGTAAAACAGAGTCATTCTCTCAAAATTAACAACCCTAAATTGGGAAATCGTGACAAAAACATTAAATTTTCTTATTTCTAAAATGTTATTTACAACCCGATCCGTTTACATCACACCAAAAATTTAATTTCTCACATGCTTCATCAATATATTGAGTGTAGTTGAAGGAACTAATCACAGAAATAAATAATTACCTCCCACTTGCGACAAACTTTGAGTAGTTGGTAGACTAGGAGGTGAGATTCCATTATGAATAGACGATGGGAGCGATATCAGTAAACCAAAGGGGTGGTTGTGGAAATGAAATGTAGCCTGGTGAAAGGCTGAAGTGGGGTGACTGGTTAGCAAGTTTGGGGGGGGGGTTGATGCGGAGGTGGTGTTGTGGCGGCATGGGGTGACTGGTTATCATGTTTGGGGGGTTGATGCGGGGGTGGTGTTGTGGCGGCATGGGGTGAATGGTTGCCAGATTTGGGGGATGAACGGTGTGGCGACGAACTGCAGTGAGCTGAACGTCATTGCGGCGAACAGAAGCTCGATCTAGGGATTCCAGTTTGAGGGAGGCGTTCCTGCGGTTTATACTGGGACACGTTATTTTTGTTAGGACCAAATTAATAAATATAATAGATAGTTATTAGGATAAAAAATATATTTCTAAAAAAATATACATATAATCAATTCATAAACATTTATTTTTTTTACAACTTTATAAGTTGTCAACAAAAATTTTTCTTGATTATCAATGATTTTAAAATATGTATATTAATTATACAAAACATTATAAAATTATCAATGTTTTAATTTAATATATAAGCTTTTATTTTTATTAACTAGTATTATGTGTTGTACTAAATAATCAATAGATTTTTATTAAATTATTAGTAAGATATCTATTTATGTTGAATAATTTATAGAAACATATATTAAAAATGGTAAAATACTTTTCAATAATAACAATTAATAAAAATAGATTCATATATTGATAAAATAATTATTGGTACTAGTATGATGAAGTGACATATTTAATTGCTGGTAAAGCATTTTTTGGTATTGAACAATTAATATTGATAGATATATACGTTGGTAAAAAGAATTGTTGTTACTTAAAAAGAATATCAACAAAATATAATATATGTTGGGATTACCATCTTTACCAACAGATATATTATTTGACATAAAAAACTGTTGGTAAATGCTACTTTTTTATAGTGTTATAATGATTTAATTTTTTTATAAAAAGAATTCAAATTTATATTATACTGAAAAACATTGGAAAATATAACCAGTGTGTATATTCATATATATGAGATGTTTTTAATAAAACCTTTAAAAGTGAATATTGACTTTGGTCATACAAATAATAATATATAAGAAAATTGGTTTCTCTTGGTTATTATCAATGAATGGTTTATTGTAACAGATTTTATTGATGGTAAAATATTTGTTGGTAATGATTATTGTTAATAACAGATACAAGTGTTGGAAAGAAAATGTTGGTATTACTATGATAAAGAAATAGATTTTACAGTTGGAAAATGATCTGTTGGTGTTAAATGATCAATACCAGTAGATATGTTTATTAGTAAATAAAAGTGTTGGTACTTAAAATTAATACAGATGAAATTTAATATCTATTGGAATTGCTCATTTTTACTAACAGATATATTTTATGTCAATAAATTTCTGTTGGTATAAATCATTTTTTTGTAGTGTCACAACCAACTCCTAATACCTCACAGTCCTCATCCTTAATCCAAATTATTCCTCCTCTAAAATCCATAACCAAGACCCCTACCAGGAAAAAGATCTTTTCCTATTCCTAAACAAATGACTAGAAATAATGGTCCAATATCCAAGATGTAAACTTCTAACCATTATATATATACTAAATTTACACCATATGTAACTTCCTCAACCTGGGAGCTAGTAAATGGTACCCCGAGTTGGGTCACCACATGATCTGAATCACACCTCCTTGTTTGGTAGATCTTTCTGACTAGTAGAGAGGGTCTAAATTAGTCATGTGGGATACTATACCTCCTTTATCAAAGTGATCCAAAACATATAACAATCTAAGTATTGGAAACATTATGAGATAACCAATAACATGCCTAATCAAACATCTCCCAAAACAGGGTACAACCACAACCAACAATAAATATGGTATGTCATGATAAAAGTGACCAAATGTACCGGAAAACCCCAAATTAAATATAACCTCTGAATCTAAAATGTTTCCTCACGCCATGTTTGGATCTTCATCAATGCATGTATAATTCAAAACTCATCTCCCTACAAAAGGGCCTTTTCCCATGTCCTGGCATGCAACTATGAACACTTCTTAGGTACCCAATGTCACCCAATCATGGTGTGAGTAAAACCAAGTATGCCACCACCAATGGTGTCTACAAAACATCTAGTCTAAATAGATAGTTCACGAGAATCCTAAATAAATTGAAATTAAATGAAATACAAGTCAGATGGAAGAAGTTAATAATATTTACTTAATACATTTCTAACATTGTTACCATTTCCATCATTTAAACCATCTTCCTTACATGATCCATTGACATATTTTGTTCCATGGGTTAAGAATTTACTCCAATTTCACAAGGGTTTATGGATGTGAACTAATAAACATGAGGGTCAAAGTCAAGTCCCTGCCTCCTTAAGTATAAACACATCACAAAAAAATACATTATCCTCATCGAAAATCCTCAATCTTGGTTAAATGCAATCGTTACGAAAATAGAGTTCTACCCACTTCCCTAAATAGTGAATTGTGGGGTGGAGTTTGGAGCCTTAGTCTAGCTGGACATGTGGGTGTATAACCTTATTCAATACCCCACACTACCACATCTGGTGCACATGCTTTCTACATACATACATACATATATATATATATATATTCATTAACCACATATACCATATCACAATCAATACACATATTAATCACAATACATAACAATAATATGGGAATAAATATTATCCCACAACCCATTAACACATTTACCAAGTACTTTACACAGCCCATTTTTTCAAAATTATTTTAAATACATTTTTCATTTATATTACATACCCCATTTATCCCAAATCCTCATTTTCATGCCACCAACTCATTTGGATTATTCAATAATTCCCTCATTATAATCTATTTAACGTACTCATCAATTTTCCAAATGGAAACCCATTTATCATAATTCTAATTCCACAAGATATTAAAAATTTAACATAGTCGACCTTTCATATGCACTAACTCTCTTAGGAATTTCTAACATAATCAGTAAGCCATATAACATAATATCAATTATCCCATTTTCTTGTCTTTCAAAATAACCCCTTAATTCATTATAAGTCCTAGGAAAATTTATCATTATTCAATTTTCAACTCAACCAACCATATTTACATGTTTTTCCTGATCTCTATGTTATCATACATTAACTCTACACTTAAGCCTACCAATTTCTAGGTTCAGCAATGTCAGTTCACACCATGGGTGGCCCAAAATCTATAAAATAATATTGAATTCATTCTATGAGGATCATGAGATTTTCTATTCATCATTTAGATGGTCATTTTTTAATTTTCACCAAAGACATATAAATCAAAATAGTCTATAACCAAAAACACAACCAAGCATGCACAAATCAATACAACGACTATTGGATATAACTTGTTGACCACTTACCTCGAGTTAATTGGTTAAAACACCCTTAATTGAATCCTTAAATTAGGATTCATACACTCTATGAATATTTATCCAATATTCCATTAGAAATAGTGGTTTTTAGGTCTTCAGAAGAAGATGGGATAAAGTACAATCTCTAATCTCGTAAAGGGGAGAAATAGGAAGATTAAACTTTCTCGGAACATTGATCCACAACCAACGGTGCTCCAGACAGCCTTGAATCAGAGGAAAACCACCCTTGAGAAGATTGGGCCTTCAAAGTTCATCATAAGGGTAAGATAAAGGATAAATATGGGGAATCAGGTGGAACATAAAAATCCCAAGATGGAATATTTTTAATTTTTTCAACTTTTAAAGGGGTGCACAGTTTAGCAGCCCGGTTTTATAAACTATGCACAAACCATGAACCATCCACTATATAAGGAGAGTTGGGTTGCACAGTTACCTAGGAAGTAAACATGGTTTGAAAAACTATACACCAACCGTTCAGTATGCCACTTCCCAAAATTTCATGGCTTGGTCTCCCACCTTGCACAGTTTACATAACCTTGCGCCAACTGTGCGCCAACTATGCACCTGGCACATGTTAGATCAGTTTTCCATTCATTTGTGTCCTAAACCCCATAAACACCCTTGAGTCCACTAAATCTCCTTATAAAAAATTAATTAACCAAAATAAGGTGATTTTAAAAGAAATTATACATTAATAACTCCACAAGGTCCCAGATCGTACAATTTCTCCACCATATAATGACTCTTCTTCGAGCCGCTTTCCCAAGCATCACTAAGCCTTCAAAACAAATAAGTCAAACCACTGGGAAAAATTATCTGATTATAACACCCATGTTTGTTCCTAATCATTCCCACACTACCACATAACATGAACTAATAGAACAAACATTCCTCACAACACAATCTCTCTATGATACGCAATACGAATTATGTGTTCTGCAATGGCTGAATCAGCCTTATGCTCAAAATCCTCATCATTAACCACATTATATGGGTCAAAGTGATACTTTCAAAGGTACGAAACATGGAAAACATCATATATACCACTATATCGATGTCAAATATCCAATCGATATTCCATTGGTATGATTCTCTCCAAAATCTCAAATGGCCCCATGTAACTAGGAGACAACTAGACCTTCTTTTGAATTCGATGGTGACCCAACCATAGAGACACCCCATAAGAAACACTATCACCCACCATAAACCCAAGAGTTCTATGACCCAAATATTCATACAACTTCTACCAACTCAAATAAATTATCATGAATATCTAAAACAACTAAACCTTTTCTCACATATCCTTCATGAGACTCAATCCCAATAGCTCAAAATCACCATCCTCTAACCAACATAGAAGAGATCTACACAGCCTCCCATAGAGTGACTCAAATGGTACCATATAAATTATGCCCTAAAAACTATTTTTTGTAGGAAAAATCAATCAGCGATAATTATTTTTCCCATGAACCACCAAAATATAGGACACAAGCCCTCAAAATTTCTTCTAACACCTGAATCGTACACTAAAACATATCATCCATCTTTGGGAGAAAGGTCAAAATCAAAAACATCTGGGTAACAAGATCCTTATGTAATCCCTGCCCAATTCTTGACATAAAACACGAATCCTATTAAAAAATTATAGTCCTCATTACTCCCTAGAACCACACTGTATTCCAAACATACAACTCCCCCAAATTATTATCAATGAATGTCTCATAGATTGGTAAGAAGTGAGAAACATTGGTCAATCAATCCACAACTACCTAGACTATATCATTCTTCTAAGGCTTCCTCAAAAGAATCACTACAAAATCCATTATTACATCGCCCAAATTCCATTTGTAAATGTTAAATGTTTGTAACAAAGCATCAGGGTGTTGATGCTTGGCCTTCACCTGTTGATATGTGAGGTACCATGCAACAGAACCTGAATCCTTTTTTTTTCTTTATTGGCCTCCAATACTAAAGATGATGATCATGATATATCTTAGTCAAACCAGGATATACTGACCACTTTATTGCATGTGAATTATGTATCAAATATTCTCTCATACCTGTTAGCACCACAACATGGCCACAGACACAAAAAAACCCTATCATCACCAATAGTTCAATTCAATGGTGACTCGCCACCTTTAAGACTATCTATCGTAACAAAACACTACAGACCCTTAAAGTTACTCTACTTATCCTAGGTCAAAAGAATGAACTCAACAACTATGGATTCAAGGGTCATATACTTGCACCCATCATGCACCTATGGGTGCATCTCAGTATACAAGGAATTTATTCTCAACTCAAATTTGGATTCCAAAACCAACTGGTATGGAGTTTTCCAACATAGGTAATCCTCAACACTATTCCATTTTCTGGGTATATAAACCAACTATATGTCAAAGTACTTCATGTATTGAACCCATATTCATAGATAGATATTCAATTCACATTGAATTAAGATATACTTAAGTATTTTATGTTTGGTAAACAGGATGAATTACTCTCCCAACAAGTAATTACTCCATCACATTAAGGAATTAACCACAATGGATAACCCAATGTCATGATTAGAGAAATTTATTTCAACAATCCTCAACTGTCTTGACCAATATGCAACAACCCAATCATTTTTCATCAACACTGCCCCATTTCCAACACCAGATGCGTCATATAATAAGGTCTACCTCTTACTTGGATTGGATAAGATCAGTATTAGTGTGGTCATCAACCACTTCTTAAACTATTAAAAATCATTCTCGTATGACTTAAACCACTCAAGCATAACTCTTAATTATTTAAGCACAAAATTGATGGTTCTAAATGGGATAAATATTTAATGAACCTTTGGTAATAACCAACCATCCGAAGAAAACTCTGAACATCAGAAAAAATCATGGGCTACTCCCAAGGCACAATAGCCTGAACTTTATCCAGATCCACTGAAATATTTCCCTCTATGAAAATGTGACCCAATAAATGCACCCTATAGATCGAAACATTAAATTTGGATAGCATGGAATATATCCTAGTATATCTTATTGTACTCAAGATAATTTCATAATGTTAGGCATGATTGTCATGAGTTTTAGAAGACACCAAGGTGTCATCAATGAAGAAAACTAAAACCTAATCAATATATGGGTGGAATATTTGATCCATTAGATCTATAAAAACTACTAGAGAATTGGTCAACCCAAATGACATCACAAAAAAATCATATAACCTGTACCTACACCTAAAATTTTTCCATGCTATTTTAGAAGGTCTCATCCTTAATTGGTGATATCTGGATCTCAAATAGATCATGTAGAACACGGAAGCACCTCTCAGATGGTAAAATAAATCATTGATTTTGGGAATAGGGTATCCATTCATAACCATCATTTGATTTAACATCCTATAGTCAACCTAGAAATGTAATAACCGATTAGTCTTCTTAGAAAACAGCATAGTAAATCCCCAAGACGACATACTAGGATGGATATACCCTTTATTAACAAATTCCCTTAATTATGCTTTATGTTCCTGGAGTAATGTTGGTTCCATTTGATTAGGTGGAAGGGATGCTGGATCTCCCCCGGTAACAACTCTATCGTAAACTCAAATTCCCTCCTGGGTGGTATACAAAATAAGTCCTCATGAAACAAATACTGAAATTGATCCACAATGGTGGGTATGGCTAGTCTCTCTATTTGTCCCTCATCAAGCACAATTCATGAAACTTGGGATGTGAGTTCTCCAAATTGATTAAAAATTGTCCCTACACGGCCTTCCTGAACATACCACTCAACATAAAAAATCATAAGTGTCTCCCTCAAGATATGTGAATGTTACCCTATGACGATAATAGTTGATACGGTCTCGATACAACATTATTCAATCCATACTTAGAATCAGATCAAAACCTGACATCTCAAGGAAGAACATGTACCACAAAAAAAAGTAACCAGCAACCACTAGAGCACAAACATTACCTTGTCGGATACCCTTGGCTCACACCCCCAATAGAGTATCAATTGACATAACCCTAAACAGATGTTCTTATAGTTGGCCCAACACAATAAAAAATTGAGCAGAGATAAATGAGTGTGTGGCTCCTATGTCGAATAAATAACTAAAAAGAGTGGAAAATAAAAGAATCGTACCTTGAAATGTAAATAGTCTAGCATCGCCACCTTTAGGTTTATACAAAACTGCATGAAGCTAAACAACTCATCTTTACTGGTATTTTGCCTATGTATGTATAAATACACAACCCTTTTAGTATGGGAGCTCTCACCAAATAGTGGAACATCAAACACCCTTACTGGTATGACACGTGGAACTCCAAATTCCAACCTAATACAGGGTAACCATCCTTCTTCTTTCACTCGACATATTCCATCTAACCACCATATATGCTCTGTTTTTTATAGTTCTTGGAGAAGATATGTGTGTGTCCCAACATGCCACATGACCTGTATTCAACTGGTGTTGAGGAACACTGACCATGAATGTTCCCTGACCTTCCACATTGTTATCAGAACACATGATCCACACCCTAGGAGGCTGGTCCTATCTCCTTTCTACTCTTCTCCCTTCCACCTGAATGGAATCTCCCAAAATGATGCTTTTTTCCCTTAGAATACTCACTACTCATCCATCTAGCTGGTATCACTAGTCACATATATGAGGCTCCCATTGGGTTCCCTTATAAGATAAGGTCCTAGTCCACTGCCTCTATATCCCTCTTCAAATGGAAGATATTCACCTAGGACCTGATCTCTTTTCTAAGCATGTCCTAGAAACATTTCACTATAGCTTCCTCGTCCCCTACCAACACTACAATAAAGTGGAATAATTAAATGAAATAGATAACATAATATATCACTAACATATACCCCAGGGCCAAACTCATAATATCTTCAACCTTGCCTTTCCTCAATACTTATGGATAGAAATATCTAGAAATTTTTCCTTGAAATTTTTCCATACCATTCCTTCAGCCTACGCAACCTTAACCATGATGTCCAAGCAATTATTTTCCTGACCCTGCAACATATAGTCCACTAACATGACTCTCTTCATGGAGGGAGTATCTAAATGGTTAGGATTCTTATGGATATAATCTCTCTATAATTCATCTACCTGTGGCCCACCCTCTATAGAAAATGTTAGAGTGTGTTGTATAAGAAACACTCTAGTCAGCTATAATGTAATCAGCACCACACTCACTCTGTTGGGTTCCATCATATCTATGAAAAGAGAAATGTTCTCACAGAACCACTCATCTCTATTACCTTGAATCTCAAAATTTTAATTCACTACTACTAGAGGATAATTCTTGGAAACATCCTCTTATCACCTTGCTGACACATGTCTTAATGGTGGAATTTCATTACAATTCAAAACGTGAGTCTTAGAACACATAACAATAATCATTTAGAATTTTTATAAAATAAGGCCTTCTACATGCCTTAATGAAACCATTCACATACACTTTCCCAAATGTCAACATAATATCCCAATGGTATCCTTGACCATACCTATCATTCTTAATAGCAGACATGGGGTGGACAAACTTAAATAGTGACATTTTTTTCATTTGATACCATTTCAAAACAATTTCAATACTTACAATGCAATCCATTCCTACTATGGAGATTTCACCATTTTACCACCTGTTCCAATCAAAATTTAAACTCATGTGAAACCATTCGTTAGTCGTATTTCATTAAACATTAGTTAAAATTTTTCCCTTCTTACCCATTTTCATAATTTTATTAGGCACCATTTTTTTCAAATTTTTTCGAAGATCAAACACATTCTATTTTTATACCCCACACACCCATCTCGTATATTCCTATCATGATTCATGTCCCCTATATCCCAAGGTTCCTAAAATTATGCATTGATTCAAAACCTCATTTCAAATGGTCAAGATATAATTATCATGAAACATTCACATCACACATAAATTGCATCACCCAATGGTAAATTATCAACAAATGTCCGAACGCACATCAAAAAATTAATTCCCATCCAAGGTAACTTGGGTTTTTCCATCATACATTCCTTATCTACACCAAATAATTAGTTTAATACCAAGAACTAATACATAATATTCTTCTTTATACCATCCAAAATAATAATACCATTGAAACGAACTTCTCTAATACCAATTTGTAACGCTTCCAACCTATGATCCATTGAATGTTCCCTCAATCCAGGTATCCAAGTTACCTCAGCTAAACCTTTCTATACTATAGATGTTTCCGACTAGTAGAAAGGGTCTAAATAATTCATGTGGGGGGATACAATAACCACTTTATTAGATTGAGACACATAATATAACAATTTAAATAGTTTAAACATCATGAAGTAACCAACAACATGCATTATAAAACATCTCCCAAAACTAAGTACAACCACAACCAATAATAAATATGGTATTTATTGAAAATACTGCCAAAATGTGAATGAACACAAACCCAAAATAAAGATAATAGCTAAATCACAAAAGGGTCCTGACACTATGTCTGGAACCTCATCAATGTATGTCCTATTCCCAACTCAACACCCTGTAAAATGATTCTTTCCCTTGTACTATCCTAAACCATGAAATCTAATAAGGTACCCAATGGCGCATGAGTAGTGTGTGAGTACAAATCAGAAGCCCACCACCAATGGGGTTTAAGAAATCCTATCTAAACAGACTGTTGATGAAAATACTGAATAAATGAAAAATAAAAAAATGGAAGGCAGGTTCCATTAGTTAATAATATTTACATAATCAATTTTTAACATTTTTACCATTTATATTATTTATACCAACTTCTTTACTTGATCTGTTTTCATCTTGTGTACCATGGGTTAGGCATTTACATTAATTGAAAAACAGTTTTTGGTAGTAAAACAAAAAATGTTAGGGGATAAGTAAAGTTTATATATCACTATAGGTAAACACATCACAACAAATACATTATCCTCACCTCAAAGCCTCAATCTAACCAGAATGAAACTATTAGGGGAATAGATCTTTTCCCCCTTCTCTAACCCGTGCATTTTAGGATGGAGTATGGAGCCTCAATCCAACTCAACCTTTGGGATTAGAACCTCAATCAGTACCCAACACTACCAATCCATGTGCACCTAATTTATACATATATATTTATATCCATTACCCACATATACCATATTATAATCAATAAACATATCAATAATAGTCCATAACAATAATATGGGAATCAATATCATTCCATAACCCATTATCACATTTACCAATTATTTTAATTATCCAATTTCCCCACATTCATTTTAACAATTTTACCATTTACATTACATATCCCATTTTGACCAAATGAGAATTATCATGCCCCCATCCCATTTGGAATATTCAATAATTCCTTCATTATAAAATATTTAACATACTTAGGAATTTACCCTATCGAAACCCATTTAATATATTTTTCATTTCACAAGACATTAAAAATTTAACATAGTCAACACTTTATATGCATTAACTCTTTAAGTCATTTCTAACTTAATTCATAACCATTTGACACAATCCAAATTAACCCAATTACCCCATTTTCATGTCATTATAAACATCCCCTTAAGACTTCATCAATCCTTGGAACATTTATAATTTTTATATTTTCAACCAAACCAACCATATTAATATGTTTGTCATGGGATCCACATTATTGCATGTTAACTCTACACTTAACCTTACCAATTTTAGGTTTGGGAATTTTGGCGCACCCCATGGGTGGCCCAAAATTGGTAAAATCATCATCAATACATACCAAGGGGATCATGGGCGGGTTAAATTCCTAATTTAGATTCTCATTTTATCAAATTTCACTTAATAAATAAAAATCACAACATTGGATAACAACAAACGCAACCAACCAAAACATATTAACACAATGGAAATAGGATATAACATTAAGACCATCTACCTCAAATCCATTTATGAACACACTGTTAATCAAATCCTTATATCCGTAGATAAAAAATCTATAAAGATTTAAACTAGATTCATTTGAATTAATAGCGTTGTAGGGATTTTGTAGAATATGGGAGAAATTACAGGTCGTGATCTAGAAAAAGGGGTCATGTGGAAGATTAGATGTACCTGGATCTTTGATCTATAACAAAGAATTCTAGAAAGGTCCTTGAATCAAATGAGAACCAGCCTTATGAATATTGGGTCTTCCTTGTTCTTCACATGGGGTTGGAGGTTGGAGAAATGGGGGATCGGGCAGCACAAGAAATTATTTATATGGAAAAAATGAAAAAATTTCAACTTTTAATGGGGTGCATGGTTTGGCCACACGTTTTTCCAATCCATGTGCAAACCATACACTAGCCACTGGATAAGGGGAGTTTGGTTGCACGATTACCAAAGAAGTCTGAATAGTTTAACAAACCTTGTGCCAACTGTGTGATATGACAATATCCAAAATTTCATGGTTTGGCCTCCCACCATTCACTATTTACTTAATCATATTCCAACCATCTTCTAATAGTGTGCCTTTCACCAGTTGGCCCGGTTTTCTTTTTTTGTGTCCTTAACCCCTATAACACCCCTGAGGCCCCATAATCTCCTTGGAAACACATCATTAACTAAATATGAGATATATTAAAAAATTTAAAGGAGTACATACCTTTACGAAGTCCTGGATCTTACACATGATCATTCCCCTAAGACAACCCATAAACCCACACCTAGTCCATCACCATCAATATTAAATACAATCCATCCCAAACTTGACCCCCATCACCTACCCATTTCATTTCCCATACAACTCATTATTCCCTTTCCAAACTCTATTGTTTCTAATTCTTCATAAATGATGCACATTGTTTAAAGAATGAACATTTAAAAAGGAAACCACCCCAACCTAATAAAATAATCTATTTAGTGATAATGAGAAAAACTAGTATAGAGGCCAATGTCTTAGAGTCCTTATAATAAAAACATCTAGGGAAAACATTCAGGTAAGGGAGAATAAATTTTGATAACTATTTCTCAAATATATAACAATGTTAGTGTTGGGAATAAATTTATTATATTTAATTTGGGTTGGAAAGTGTATAAAATGGAAATTATTAGTCTAGTGTATTCCTTAGTTTGTATTTTTTAGAATTATTTAGGAAAATGGAATATAAAATATTTTATACAGTTCTTATATGATCCCACGTATAATAAATTCAATATATATTTATAGTATATTGTTGAATTCAATATTATTTGGCTAAAAAAATACACTCAACTTGAGACGGCTCTCCTAAGGATCATTCACAAAGTGATAACCCATGTCTATAAGGAAAAGGGTGACTCCTAGTTATAATTAATCCACCTATATTTGGTTGTATTATTATCAATATACTTGTATACAAATATCAAAAATTTATATTAGTTTATTATATACTTTGAGAGACATAGAAAGAAATAAAAAAGGAACCCGTATTGGTGGGAACATTATCACCCATTCTACAATCCATTTGAATGTTTGTGTTGGACCCTAATGACATATATCTCTTGGTATAATTTAATTTAGTGATCTATTTTTTCTAAAAAAATTATGGTAATGTTGAGAAATTATGGTGGTCATTATCTTATGGATGATGAGTACACCCTTCATTCCACTACATATGATAGTGAGGATAACGTATCTCAGGCCCCATTCCACCCTATATCTCATTAAAAGTACTCATTTCTTGACACAACCATACTATAATACCAATAAATTCTATATTAGGAATATAACCAATATTCCATTAATTATATTAGTTTCCTTTCATCATTCTAGGATATATTTCAAATACATGGGGCTTAATTTTTCAAAGCCACTAACACAACCATATATATCCAACTCAATACACCCCTATCATATCCCGGTTACGACCCCTCTTTAAGCATTATTACTACTCTCAAATATGAAACTTCTTGATATTTTAAATATTTTACCAATAGTATTCCCCTATAGATATATTTTACTAACATATTTTATCAGTCAACTAATCGGATACCACCTGTAGGAGTCCTAAATATTTAGGCCAATCTTGATGACCACTACCATTTAGAGATTGATTACAAAAATAATGGTATAGATAATATGAATAATACATCCTCAAAGATCATATTTCTAGAACTAATAACTATTCAAATAGAAGCACTCATGATTAGGGAGATGTCAAATGCCACATAGATTGAGAACATGACTGTTATAGCTAGTGTTAAGAATAATCATGGAATAAACCAAGTAAAAACCCATAATCTATGAAAAATGGATAATTCTAATATATCACCTAGAGAACCTATTATTGATAAGCATATTGGGTATCCATATAAGACCATTTAATAGATTTAGGACATTTCTCTCCCAAATGGTTTTTAAAATTGAGTCCTCGTTTGTCAATTTTTCACTTGTACTTATTGGTCCATGTAATTGATAATGACATTATTGTGTGCCTTTATTCTGATTCACTATCATATATACATTGAATTTTTATATGTATTATCTCATTATTTGAAACATTAATTGAAAAATCCTTCTTATGATTTCTATATTTGATCGTTTTACTCGGATTATTTTCATTGTCCAACTATCATATATAATTATTTCTCTATAATTACCAAAATACAAGGATCTAGTAATATAAGTTTCATTTTTTCTAAGGAATATCTTTTCCATAATATCATTTAGTCTATTATTTTTTATTATTCACTTAAAATTTGAATCAATCTATTCTATCGTTTTTTTATAAATTGTTGATAATGTGTATTTACAGTGTTTTTGGGGGATCCTCAGCCCATTTTGAATATTTTTCCCTTGACTGATTTAAAAATAATAATTATTTATAGGAAATATTGTGACATAATAAAAAATTTACTATTCGTTACCATAAATGAGAAATCCATAGGAGGAATATTTTTAATTTTTATTCTCTCTATTGTTTTTGACTTTTCTTGAATTGTTTGAAGATTTTAATATAATTATTGATTATTATACTTATAAATTTTTATTTATTTGGCTGTTATTTTAGTATTTATTCCATGTCTTTATTATCTTATATTTGATAAACATCTATTCATAATAGAATCTCAAAACGTTTTTTTTAAATATTCTTTCCTATACCAACATTCTTGAGAGATTCATAGAATGTACACACTAATATGAAATTCTATTTTTATTAAAGAAAATTATAATTTTCAACAACATTAAAATTTTTGATGTTGTTGATTTATATATTTTTAACCGGTTTTATCTTAATTCATAACCGTATATTTGAACATTTCAAAATAACTATATAAAATGAAATTACTTGATAGGAAATCCCCAATACAAGGAAATTGTTTTTTCCAACCCAATTAATTTAGTATAAAATCATTATTTTAATTTAGAACAATGATAGAGAATATTAATTTCATGGAAATATTGGAATCTGTATTTTGAGTTGAAAAATTAGGTAAGTTCTCATGATGTTTTTTGAAGGGGGTTTATAAATATTTGTGATTTATATCTATTTTATCCTCTACATTTTAAAAACAATTAATGGATAAAATGGGAAATTGGATACCTTTGATTTACCTTGGACAAGAAAATCATTCCACATTCATTTATAAAATATTACAGATAGTGGATTTTTAATATTGATGGTGGGGATTGAGGTTCTAGTTGGGTTGAAATCAAGGGGTTTGAGAGTTCTTCTTATAGACATTCAATTTGAAAATCATGTGAGAATATAAAATTTATAGAAAAGGATAGTTTCATAACTATTAAAAATGTTCATTTTGTAATCATATGAAAATTGAGATAATGAATTGGATATGATAACTAATTTATATAATTAGAAGAATAAGTTAACCATAATGAATTTATGTGATTATAATGTATTTTAATTTAATATATTATTATCCCTTTTCATTAATTAATCTAATTTTCACATTATAATCAAGCAATCATTATCCTTGGATTGATTAGAATCTGAATGAAATGTTCCCATCCGTAATATGTTTGGATTTATATGTGGCGATCTAGATGTTTTTTATGAATATAGATAGAGTGAATATACTTGAGATTTATCAAAAGTCATAGATATTTATCATGAGTAATTATAAATAGGAATTTTAGGATATGTAAGCTATAAGTGGAATTCATTTTAATGACTTGAATAATGTTTATAATGGAATAAATATTTCATTAATTGAAATTATGCAATATGAGTAATTTAAAAAAAATATTTGATGAGTGGGGTCATTTTTGAACTCTCATATATGAATTCAGGTTTATTAGTATGACTAATTCAGTGTATCATTTATCAGAGTAAGAATTTTTTATGATTTTTGGATGAGGTTTTTCATTAGGAAATTGTTTTATGACACTTTTTGTTTGGGTTATTGTTTCCCTCGGAATCCGGGAATGACCGCCTTGATGGGAGGTTCAAACATTCCGATCGGTTTCTAACAGGTTTGTTCGTAGAACCGGAAACATCCAATGATTCCACATCCATTTGGACCTACTTTCTAAAGGTAGGTGCCCATTAGTTTGTGGACTGATGAGGCTTAGGAATTTGCATTGGTCTGGAGGATGGGAGGTCGGACTCATCACACCTTTTTTAGGGGAATTGTTGTCTACTCCTGGACTCTCTTTATAGATCTAAGTTATGTTCGTGAATCCTTGTTACATTACCAAGTATAAAATGAGCTTTCCTTCAGATATGACAATCAATGATTAAATATGTAGGAAATTTAGAGAATCTTTTGTATTTATTCGAGGTTCTTCATCTATAGAGAATCATCTTTATTTGTTAGAGATTCTTGGTCAATGGTACCCTTCGACACATTTATACAGAAGTCTCTTGGTCATTATGATGACCATGCGGGTTTTAAAGCCACTCAGTGGGGCACTTGAAGTTTATTGTCATTCAGAAGGACATGAATTATTTTAGAGTTGGGATCTAACCCGTAGACGGGCTACCTACGTATCCTTTGTTTAGAAAAGAAATCAGAACCCACGTAGTTCGAGTAATGGAGTATGATGTTTATGATTGGTGGCTCAAAGAAGGATGTCACAATTACTTTTACACTCTAAGCTCACGTGAGTCATGCTCGGTGTTGGAAACAAGAGGTATTGGTAAAAATTAGACAATTGTTCCATGAAAGATGCAATCATAAGAAATAATGTGGGGCATATGTATGTATGACTGCCCAGATAAATGAAGGTTAGGATTTACTTTAGGGAAAAAATCTAGGAACAGGGTCCATAAAGGTATATGTGCTTCATGGAGATTTTGAATACTCTAACTTGGGGCTTACTCCTAAAAAGGAGGCCCAAATTAGGAGAAGACACATGATTGGGTTTTACTCCTGGAAAGGAATCCCAGATCAAAGGTAAATTAGGACTAGTTAAGAGAAATTAAGACTGGGGCTTACTCCTGAAAAGGAGGCCCAGGTCAAGGATTAAGGTTTCGGGCATACTTCTGAGGAGGATGCCCAAATTAGGGGACTGGGGATTACTCCTAAGGAGGATGCCCAGATTTGGGAACATTATGAATTGGGGCTTACTACTAAGGAAGATGCCCAAGTTAAGATTTATGACTGGGGCTTACTCCTAATGAGGATGCCCAAACTTGAGACTGGGTCTTACTCCTGAAAAGGAAGCCCAGGTTAGGGGATCTGGGGCTTACTCCTAAGAGGATGCCCAAATTAGAGGACTTATGACTGGGGATTATTCCTAAAAAGGAGACCCAGGTTAAGGATTCTCTCATCTAAAAGGATGAGGTTGAATTATTGAAATCTCAATCTTTAGTGACATAAAGATGTGTAAATCAATAGGTTTTGAGAGATATTCCACAGAATTCCTTTCAGATAAGGAAGTAAAATCAAGAAATCATGCCATAAATGGATTTGAAGAGTGTCTTGAAGACAGAATCTTGAATAGGAAAGGTGTAATGGCTTAAGAGGGGTGAAATGGGCAAGAAAGGCACCCAAAAAGGTAGGGGCACGCAAGTCCTGGTAGGCGCGCAGGTACTGCGTGGGCGCCCAAGTCCTGGTCGCACAGTTATACGCCTGCGCGACACATGATGTACTTGCGCGATGGTTAACCAGCAGGGTAATACTTGAGCGACTCTTCATTAAAGCCTTTATAATCCTCTTGAGGTTCTTCCATAAGAGGGGCGCACAAGATCTATTGAAGGAGTAAGGCAACGCGCAAGTGTGGCCCTTTTCCCTTAAGGGCTGGCCACTCAGGCGTGCAAGTGTTGATGACTTTCAACACTTAGGCCTCCATCCCCCTCTTTAGATCTTGTGTTCTAGGTAAGAAATTACCTTAGAAGTGTTTCTGAAGCTTTGAGAAGAGACTAGGGTGCCAGGAGCTCAAATCTGAGTTTCTGGAAAAAATCCTCTCCGAATGGGGGGCCCACAGGGTCTATTTATAGACAGGAGAAGACCCCGGGCGGTTACCACTTAGGTCGTGCAAGTCACCTGCATGACCACTAGGTGTCGCGCAAGTATACATGCACGACCACTAGGCGGCGCGCAAGTGTACTTGCACGACCACTAGGCGGCGTGCAAGTGTACTTGCGCGACCATGAGGGAACTTGCACGACCTATGGGCAATGTTCTCCTTGTTCATCCCTTCGTCGATTTTTTATGTTTTTTCAAAGGATGAATCACTTTGGACTAAGGTATTTCCCTTTTTCAGACGTTAGACTCTGTGACGGAAAAGGAGCATCAACAAAATTCCCCCCTCAAAGTTGGATCCGGAGAGAAAAGAGGATTTGACTCTTAGGTGAAAAAGAAAAAAACAAGAAATCTGGAAGTTTAAAGTCATGCATGTCAGACATACAAATATTAATGTTTAAGGCCGAAATAGCTTTGACCGAAATGGATTAGAATTGACTCAATTCCTTGAAAATTTATCTGAAAACATATTACCATACTCAAGTATGAGGGAAAATATGTAAGCTATGAGTTAAGAATATTTGAATCTAAGGAATGATATGAAAAACAGCTAAAAGGCATTAGAAGAAGTAGTTTCCAAGAATGAAGTTACCATTATTTAACAAACCTGTTAGGGGGATGAATTATGCAGGGCCACGTAAGGGCATTGGCTGCATAGTTAAATAAAATAGTATCTTTTGTCTTACAAGTCTGTTATGTAGACTATTTATGCAAGGCCACATATGGGCACGTGCTGCATAGTCAGGCAAAAGAACTCTCAGAAATTTACTTTCCTAGTGCTAAAATCCAGTGAAAGTTTATGGAGATTCAAATCTTCCAAAGTATAGAGTTTGCTGTATGGAAAGAGGTACTTGAATATGGAGAAAATATTTCCAAACAAAATTATCGAAGAACTTGATGAATATCACTCCTACAAAGGTCTGACCCAAACGTAGGGAAGGAGAATATAAACCATAGACTTGAATACTTTCAGATCGTGAAAAAGGATATGGGACAAATATGTTAAGGATGGTTATTTTTTTGGATCCCTACATACTGTCATTTAAGGAAAATAAGGACAAAAGAGGCATTCTTCCCAATAATGAAGTTACCACTATCCGACAAACCCATTTGGGGGTTGAATTATGCAGGGCCACCTAAGGGCATTGGAATCATAGTCAAATAATAGTATCTTTTGGCTAACAAGTCTGTTATGTAGATTGTTTATGCAAGGCCACCTATGGGAACGTGCTGCATAGTCAGACAAAAGAACTCTCATAAGTTTGACATTTTTGTGACTATAAGTCATGAAAAGGGTTATGAGGATCTGAAAATATTTAATGTTAGTATTATGAAACATAAATATGGGTATTGTTCAATGTATATAGAGATATATAGATCAATTCTAACCATAATCATGTTGTGGATGGGTCCCGAATTGAAATGTCATACTTCACTATGTATTCCATTAGGATGAGAATCAAGCCATATGTAGTTCTTAAACTACAGTTTAACATTGTATGGGACAAAAGGATTAAAGATCATAGTTTAGGGTCATAGATCTTGGACCATTGTAAGAAATACACAGTGTGTGTTTTCATGGGGACTTTTCATCCAAGGGACTAAAAGTGGAATTTGGGGTTAGGCCCAAAGACTTGGGGCTGGATTCGAGGGACACTCGAACGTTCCTACATATCCCATAAGGATGGGAATCAATCCCACATAGTTCTAGAAATACCCTTTGTACAAATTTGGTTCGTACATATGAAGGGTGAAAGGGGACTTTAGTACAATGATGGTTTAACCTAAGATAAAAGGTTTGGGCATTGCCATGTATGCACGTAGTCTTTGAAATGAAACATGATTGAAAAATCAATGAAAATAATGGTTCCCTCTCAGGTGAGGGTATCAAAGAAATTTGTAGTTTATTGTCATACTGGACAAAAGTGTTTTACAGTTTAACGTTGTATAATAAGGGATAAAGTGATCCAATGTAAAGATATTGATTCTAAGGGGGGTTTCACGAATTATCATCGTATGAGATAGAGATGAACCGACGTGAAGAGATTGGTTTTGGGCTTGAACCTTTGGAGGTTGGCTACATACCCAGCCTAGAAGGCAAGAATCAAAGTTGGTGTAGTTCAATTAAAGAATGAATTAATGATCAAGTTGTTCTTGGGGACAATGACCTAAAAAAATGATGTTTGGACTTACACATGGTTAGCGGCACAAAGATAGTGTTATGGTTGAGGTTTTCTCTAAGCTCACATGAGTCATACTCGGTGTGAGAAACAAGAGGTAACAACAACCTTAACAATGCATAGTTTAATGTCATGTAGTACATATAAAGGGACTATGTAGTTTAAAGTCTTGCAGTTAGGACTATTGGTGTTGCACAATTTAGTGTCATGTAGCAGGGACAAAATATAGTTTAATGTCATGTAGGACGTAAGGGGGGGGACTGTGCAGTTTAATGTCATGTAGTGAGGACAAAAGAGTGCACCATTTTAACGTCATGTTGGACGCATTGGGGATTTTTTCACAATTTAACGTCATGTTGGATGAAAAAGGGATGATACAGTTTAGTGTCATGTTGGAAGAAAGTGCGAATATTTTAAGCTCATATGCATGGACCGTGGATGGTGCAGTTTAATGTCATGATGGACGGTGGTGTAGTTTAGGGTCATACAGGACCTTTGAGGATTATGTAGTTTAACGTCTTTTCGGACATAAGGGACTTTTATACAGTTTAGCGTCATGTAGTTAGGACGTCACAGTTTAACGTCTTGCTGGACGTAAGGGACTTGAAAATAGTTTAGGGTCATATGCATGGACCGTTGATGATGCAGTTTAAGGTCATACAGGACCTAGTTGTAGTTTAAGGTCATACTGGACCATTTAGGGAACCTTTTCACAGTTTAACGTCGTGTGAGATGAAAGTAAAAATAGTTTAAGGTCATATGTATGGACCGTTTCTGTGTAGTTTAATGTCATATAGCAAGGACGAAAACTTTTTCACAGTTTAACATTGTGTGGGATGAAAGTACAAATATTTTAAGGTCATATGTATGGACCGTTGCTGTATAGTTTAACGTCATATAGCAAGGAAGGAAACTTTTTCACAGTTTAACGTCGTGTGGGACGAAAGTAAAAATATTTTAAGGTCATATGTATGGACCGTTGCTGTATAGTTTAACGTCATATAGCAACGACGAAAGAGGGACTATGCAGTTTAATGTCATGCAGTGAGGACAAATTAAAGAAATTTTTTTCATAGTTTAACATCGTGTGGGACGAAAGTACAAATAGTTTAACATCATATCTAAGGACCGTTGCTATGTAGTTTAACGTCATATAGCAAGGATGAAAACTTTTTCACAATTTAGCGACATGTGGGACGAAAGTACAAATATTTTAAGGTCATATGTATGGACTGTTGCTATATATTTTAACGTCATATAGCAAGGATGAAAACTTTTTTACAGTTTAACATCGTGTGGGACGAAAGTACAAATATTTTAAGGTCATATGTATGGACCATTGCTGTATAGTTTAACGTCATATAACAAGGACGAAAGAGGGACTTTGTAGTTTATACAAAATACTTCTCCAAAAATCTGGCATTGGTTGGAGTAGTGATGAGTTCTCTATCCATTGAGATTAATGAATACGCTCCATTGGAGTAGACCTATGTATTGAATAAGGTCCTTCCCATTTTGGCTCAATCTTGGGAGGTTTCTTTCCTGGTATCATTGGAGTTCTGAGAAACTAATACCAATTCTCCCTGAGTGAATGAAAGAAGATGAACTTTTTTGTTAAAAGCTTGTGTTATTCGATTCTGATAGACTTCCAAGTGGTGCAAAGTGCACAATCTTTTCTCATCTAACCATTCCAATTCATTCAATCACTTTTGAGATTGTTCATCTGTATATTATTGATCACAAATGGAAACTCTGAGCGAGGGTAGTTTAACTTCAATGGGAAAGATGGATTTCGTTCCATATACCAATGAATATGGAGTTGACCGAGTTGTAGTGCGGGTGGTAGTACGATAAGCCCATAAAGCATGAAAGAGTTTATCAGGCCATGACCTATTATCTTTATCCACCATCTTTTACAGTATATTTGAAAGAGTCTTGTTAAAGGCTTCTATCTAGTCGTTGGCCGCTGCATGATACTGAGATGAATGGTTGTATTTGATGTTGTATTCTTGATACAACTTCTTCATCTCAGATGAACAGAAATTGGTGCCATTGTCCGTCAATATGGTATGAGGGACACCAAATCTGGTAATTATGTTATACTTGATGAAGCTAACAATGCATTTAGAACTGAATTCCTTGAGGGTTATTGCCTCTGCCTATTTGGAAAATAAGTCAGTATCAGTAAGAATATACTTAAACTTCTTGGCTGTAGCCGAAGGGTAAGGTCCCACCACATCCATTCCCCATGTGGAAAATGGCCACGAGTATTTAGCTGTATGAAGCAACTCTGGAGGCTGATGAATGAAGTTGGCATGTACTTGACATGAATGACACTTCTTTGTGAAATCGACACAATCTTGAATCATTGAAGGCCAAAAGTATCCGAGCCTTCGAACCTGATCAGACAGTCTATGTCCAGACTGGTGGGCACCACAGACTCCTGCATGCACTTCTTTCATGATAGCCATTCTCTCTTCACCATCAATGCATCTGAAGAGAACTCCATCAAAACCACGTTTGTAGAGAATATTCTCTAGGTGATCTGGGCTATCATAAAGAGTAAAATTAACAACACGTCGCCAGATTTGTTCTTTCTCAGCTCTATCAGGTGGAAGTATTCCATTTTGAAGGTATTCCCTGATAGGTGACATCCATCCTGTAGTATGACCATATGGTTCAGGAATGGGACAAATTTCATTAATTTCCTCTATTCTGATTTGAACATAAGGTGAAATTGCACGACGGTGGGCAATACTGATGGTTGTCTCGTCCCGATTTGGATCTGCCAGTGTTGTGGCTATACTAGCCAATGCATCAGCTTGAGCATTTTGTGATCTTGGGACATAATAAAATGCCGATTCTAAAGGGAATTCCACCATTAACTCTCTGAGGTAATCATACAAAGGGATTAGTTCTTCTTTTCTGATGGCATAATCCCCATTGAATTGTTTGATTACCAGGTCTGAATCACCTTTCACCTTTAAGTGATTCACTTGTGCTTGATGTGCTAATTCCAAACCTACGATGAGAGCTTGGTATTCTGCTTCATTATTGGTACCACCTTCCCACAATAAGAAGGAATAAGGTAACCCTGCCTTTTCTGGAGAAATGAGCACAATTCCTAAGACAACTTTGTTGAATTTAGGATTTTCCATTTTCCTCCCTGTTGGAATTCTGGAAGCACCATCAAAATACATTTCCCATGCCTGAGGAATTTCTTGAATAGAGAAGACTTCCTCATCATGGATTTCAATATCTGAAGATGTGTCTTCCACTGAAGGGTGTTCAGCTAGGAAATCAGCTAGATCTTGGTCCTTTATCACCTTTTGAGACACATACTGAATGTCGAATTGCTGAAAATCACTTCCCACCTTGCCATACATCCTGTAATCATTGGATGACTTAGGATAAATTTGAGCGGATTATTGCGAGATACCAATTGGACCTCTTGATGTTGCAGGTAGTGTCTCAACTTCTGAACTGCAAATATTAATGCCAGGCATCACTTCTCAATACTTGAATACCGGGTTTCTGCTTCAAGCATGGTTCGACTGAGATAGTAGAGACTGTTTTCATTCCCAACATCATTCTTTTGAGCAAGAAAGGCACCTAATGATCACTCTAGATCTGTCACATAGAGGATAAATGGTCTTCCTTCAACAGGTGGCATGAGTACCGGTGGACTCAAGAGGTATTTCCTGAGAATATCGAATGCTTCTTGACATTCTTCAGTCCACTGGTAAGTGGCTCCTTTCTTCATCAATTTGGTGAAGGGTAAACTTTTACCTGCCAAATTGGTGATGAAACGCCGAATATAGGCTAAGTGTACTTGAAGTCCTCTTAATTATTTCAAATTTTGAGGAGGTGACATACCAAGGATTGACTTGGTCTTCTCAGGACCGACTTCAATACCACGATGGCGTACAACAAAGCTGAGAAATATTCCTGAGGTTACCCAAAAAGAACATTTTTAGGGGTTCATCTTCAAGTTATGTTGTCGAAGCTTGCAGAATATGACATCCAAATCAGCCAAGTGATTAGAACTTTGTATGGATTTAACTACCAAATCGTCTATATAGCATTCAACAAACTTCCCTAAGAAGGGATTGAAGATACGATGCATGTCATGCTGATAAGTTGCACCTGCATTCTTTAAGCTAAAGGGCATTACCCGGTAGCAAAACACACCCTGAGGGGCTCTGAAGGCTATAGATTCCTCGTCTTCTGGGGCCATTCGGATCTGATTATATCCAGAATATCCATCCATGAAGGAAAGTGTTTCATAGCCAGCTGTTGCATCAATTAGAAGTTCTGTAATCGAAACTGGGAAATCATCCTTAAGACAATGCTGATTAAGATCTCTGAAATTGATGCAAACTCTAATTTGTCCATTCTTTTTCTTTACAGGGAAAATATTAGCCAACCATTTGGGATATTGAACTTCTCTGAAGAAGTTAGATTTGATAAGCTTATCCACTTCAGATTCAATTTTGGAAGCATAATTTGGGTGTGTTCTTCTCATGGCTTGCTTAAATCCTCGATGTTCTTCTGGTAAACCCAAATGATGAGTAGCAACATCAGGATCAAGCCCGGGCATTTCTGTTTAGTTCCAGGAAAATATATCTTTATTTTGCTTTAGAAAAGAAATATACATCTCTTGCTCTTCAAGTGTCATGGCCGCACTGATTAAAGTGGGGCATGGATCTCCTTTTGTACCCAGATTTATTTCTCTGAGTTAATCCACAGTGGTAGAGATACCCTCTTCAAATGCTAGAGGAGCATCTCTGAGATATTCCTCTTCTTCTTCATCACGTGTTATTTCTTCCGTTTCTACTTGCATATTAGATGATAAAGTAGAATTCTCATGATCTGAAGAGATGTCAATATTTGGATATATTGAAGAAGAAGCTTCCATTTCCAACCCGATTGATGATGAAGGATCTTCTTTGGGTAATAAAGAGGAGATGATGGATTGAGAATCGACATCATTGTTCACCTACGATGTTGCTATAACTTCTTCTGGCCTAATTGACGAAGCATAGACTTGTTGGATTTCAGCAGATGAAATGAAGACATCACCATTTGTGCTTTCATCACTGCTTGGTAGATTACCAATTTCTCCGATGTTGTCTGGCTCGATTGTCGTAATTGAAATTATGGATCATTCCATAAGATTATTTTGATTTGGGTCTATCTTTTCAATTTTACTGATAGGCAACACATAATCTGTACTCACATGTGTAAAAGGATTTACTGGAATTTTTTCCAAACCATATGGAGCATTAACTTTGCTAATCTCCTTTGTTATGGATTTCTCCCTTTGCTTCATGTGATAGAATTCCGCCTCAATGTATTGAGACTCACATGTCTTGAACGGGGCCTTATCACCATACAACGTCCCAACTTGACCATTGAAACAATATTTGAGACATTGATGGTATGAAGAAGGGATAACCACATGTTGATGTAGCCAGGGTCTTCCAAGAAAAATGTTGAGGGCTGAGTCTTGATCAACAACCATGAAATATGAATTGGATACAAGATCTCCAAACTGAGCTCTGAGTGTAACTTCACCCAGTGGTTCTTGTTCATTTTTATCATATCCCTGTAGCATCATGGTGGAAGGAGATAAGTCAGATTCTGTGAGGCCCAATCGACGAAGTGTATGAATGGGCATGAGGTTGACTCCTGAACCATTGTCAATGAAGGCTCTTCGAACATCCACGCTATTGACCTTGCCAGACAAGTACAATGGTCTAATATGTCCATGCACAACATCATCTTCATCTTCATCAGTAAAGGATATTATTTCACGGCATTCTCTAAGATTATTCTCTATGTGATAGACTTTAGCTGCAGCAATTTCATTTTCAAACTCCTGAGGACTTGACAAAGCCTCGATGAGTGCTTCCCAAAGATCTTTTGACAGATTCAGAGCATCCAGAATTGATAACTTGGCTGGAACTTAGGCCAAGTGTTTCAATATATCATACTTTTGATCTAGAGTTCTGCGTTTCCCAATAGGAATATGTGGTTTAGCAGGTACCTTGGAAGAATATGCTTTGGAAGTTGATGCATCTTGTATTGAGATAGGAGTTGGAAATATTCCTGGTTTTGGAAGATTAGACTGATTAGATCTATTTACTTGCTAAGAGGAAGAAGATGGAACCTTCAACCGGTCTTCCAAAATAACTGTGCCAGGACTGAATTTGCTATTGGTAGAAGAACTTGCTTGTTCTTGCTAAGCTCGCTAAAGGGCTCTACCACGAGTTTCTGCTGCGTACACATTTCTAGTAGGGGTAGAATTGGAATAGTGGCTTCTGAAATATCCACATCTTCCCCTGTATCCTGAGCCCCTGGAACTTCCTCTGATTCCTCTGTTTGATACAGGGAATTCAGTCTCATTGAAATTAAAACTGTGACTGGCATATGGATCTATTAATTGAATCATATTAACATATCTAAAGATTAACTCTTCATCTAATGAAGACTCTTCCTGATTAGCCTGTTTAGGCTTTGCCGTTTGGTGGGGCAGTGCCCGTGGATTTGATGTAGATGGCATGAAGTCCGCCAAAGTCAACGACAACTTAGGCTTTGACACATACTCATCTTCTTCTGATTCTTTTTCTTTCTTTGAATCATGTCGTTTCTTTGAGGACTTTCCCTCTGATGAAGAGGGTTTTTCCGTAACATTCAAGGCAGAAGACACAATTGGTTTCCTTAATTTTGTTCGCAAAATAGCATGAGTTCGATTGATTGTCTTTCTGACCATCCAATCATCATACTTTTGTGCATTTTTTCTTTTGACTTCCTACCATTCATCTTCCTCCTCTGGAACTGTAGCAGTGACACATGCTACCTGGGCTGAGGAGCCTTTCAATGTGACATGTCCCGAGTCGACCATCTTTTGCAGGAGGTCTTTGAAGACAAAACACTCCTGGATGGGATGCCCCAATATTTGATGAAAAGGGTAATAATTAGGGCGGTCTTCATCTCCTTTCTTGTTTGGCCTCTTGGGTATTTGAAATTGAACCAAATTGTTTTCCAGAGCCTAAATGAAATAACCAGGAACTCGTTCATTTTGGAAAGAGTATGTTTTGCTCTTCAGATCCTCAAATTGTTTTCGTATTTGATATTTTTTATCATCTAGACAAAAATGCCTTTGTTGTTGGCGCACAGAAGGTGGAGCCCTTCGAGAAGATGAAGGTTTTGAGGTAGAAATTGGTACAGGTGATTGTTTAAGAATAACTATAGCAGTTTATTCTTTACCCATTCTCCTTCCTGGAGCTGATGGAATTACATGAGATTTAGCCTTAGCCTGTATAAGGGAATCTTCAATCTGCTGAGCGATTGAAGTAAGGTCTCGAAACCCTCCTATGTATTTCACAGGGATTAACGGTGTGCGTAATTCGTCACACAGATTTGCCACACAGATTGACAACAATTCTTCTTGAGGGAGTGCTAAACTCAAGGAATATGTTAATCCCTTCCATCAAGAAATGAAATCAGAGACCCTTTCATTATCCCTTTACTTACAGTTTTTAATATCGAAAACTATTGTCTTTGGAAATGTTGAGCTGAACTGAAGAAGGAATTTTTGGCGAAGATCCTCCCATCCAGTAATTGACCGGGATTGCAAGCTTGTATACCAAACAAAATCTGGTCCTTGCAAGGTTCGCACGAAGCATCTGAGTTTCACTGCTTCTTTCTGCTCTGGAGTTCCCATCATAGGATCGCAACAAGACATGCAATGCATCAAATGTTGTTCTGGATCGCCTGATCCATTGAAAATAGGGAATACAGGGTTCCCAAAACTGGATGGAGGAGAAATTGAATCTACCCATTCAGGGTAAACATTCTTTTCTGGTTGAACTTGTGCACTCTTCCCTTCCATAGTTTCTAACCGAGCTGTTAATGAATCAATAGTAGTTATTACCTTTTGAGAAAAATCCGGTTGAACTTGGACTTGGGTAGGTGCAATGACTGGATCTTGGACAGATGTGGCGATTGGCGCTGCAACTGATGGTAGCACTACCAACTATTGTTGCACTTGACCCGTAGGATTAGACTTGTGAGGGTGTACTGATAGAGGAGGATATTCTTGATCCATCTTAGTAGCTGCAACAAATTTCTTTGGCTGACTGACTCCAGCATGCTTAAGAAGAAGACTACTCTGAAGTAGTTCTGCATTCAACCTTCTTAATTCCTTCATTTATTCCTCATGTTATGCAAACCACTGCTCTATTGAGAGCGATTTACCTTCTCCAGAGGAAGGATATGTAACCTGGTTCTTTCCCTTCCCTTTGTTGGATCCTTTTCAGAGAGGGGGAAGTGGGTTACTCAAAGGATTACATAAGTTCTGAGTAATCCTTTGACTTCGTGTACGCACACCTTCTTCATTTGTGTCGGTGCGTACATCTTCTTGAGTAGGAACCTCTTCATCTGAGTCCCCTGAGTGAGCCTCATCTGGTGGATCAGCAACAACGGCATTGATGACATTAATCGATGCATAACTTATCGCATCCCTTCTATCAACATTTATGTTCTATTGTCTTCTTCCATGTCTTTGATGAGACATTGACTTTTGTTGATTCAATCCCTCAGGAACTTCTTGAAGAACCGTAATTTGGAGGGAATCTCCTGATAATTTGGCTCTTCGTTCATCTTGAGGTTTCCTCCCCAATCGAGAAAAGACTTACTTTCTCTGAGGAGAGGATTGATGATTTGAAAAATTCCCCAGTCCAGTGGACTGGGGTTGTTCCTGCTGTTCTCGCTCAACTCCTCGAATCCTTTTTGTTGATTCCGAGGGTTGGTTTAAAAGCGTCCCCAGTCTGGCGAGCTGGGGTGGTTCTTGACATGCTATGTCTGAGACTTTCTTGAAAGTCCTCCTGATCTTGCGAACCATAGTCCGGAAATTAGCTGGATTCATTAATCTATATCCGCTTTTATCACCTGGTTCAAAAGACCGTTGGATGATTTCTGACACTTGGTGACGTGCTTTCTCCAAACGAGAGGCATGTTCAATATTCTAATTTTCTTGATGCAAGTGTAATTCAACAACTTGTTCTCTGTATTCTTGATTTTGAGAGGAAATAGTTGAAGCCTGTTCTTGGGCAAGCTTTTGATTACAAACAAAGCCCATTGACTGTGGCCATCCATGGGCAATAACATTGCATGAGACCATTTTCAGCAGGCTTTGCTGACTGGAGAGCACCATGAAATGCAGTGCTCCATGAACACCTCATCCTCTGACATGAATACCAGATGGGGCATTGGAAATTAACTGACGCAATCTTCTTAGTGTGCTAAAGCATGAACGTTGAAGGGATCTCTGCTGCTTTTCAGCCTTTGAATATCGAGAGACTGATAGAGACACCAAATCAATCTGACGTTGTAACCCTTCTATTATCTTAAGATGATTTTCATATTCATCATAAGATAATACTTTATTTTTCAACTGACAAAGAGTTTTCCATATGTTGAGACGAATATCATGAATTTCATCTTCCGTCAGCATTTCTGGAATATTATACTGAGAGTCAGCCAGAGGCCAAAACATGACTTGCACTTCACCTTTCGCCAGATGTTTTCTCATATTCAGCATTTCATCTTTATCATTTGATGAAGATTATTCTACCTGATTTGACCAGAGTTGGTGTTTCCTTATTGCTTCATTTGATTCAACAGGATTGGTAGAGAAATCATTGATCAAACTAGAAGATGCATGACTTAGGGGTGGTTCGGAGAATGACCTACACCCTGGGCTATCTTCTAATTGAGAAAGTATTTCACCTGCTAGCAATGATGCTTCAGACATGACTGGTTTCGCATTTGCAAGCGCCTCAAGATAAGAGGGCTTTCTCCGCACTACATTGTCCACTGGAGCATTTTCCGGGCAATGTGCATCACTACTGTGGAGAGGACTTTCGCAGCGAAATTCATCATCATGGGGAGGACCACCATAATGGGTTACAGCAAAAGATGAGATCTCTTTCTCCTTGGTCATCTGACCACATAGAGGGTTCCTATGGCTCTCATCTGAAGATGAAACTTCGAGATCGACCAAATTGTCATGAAGCAAGCCTTCATGAGGAAGGTTCTGTTGAAGACCTTTGGAATTAATGTTCCCACTATTGGGAACTAAGGGAGTAGAATCTTGAATTCCAACAGATAATTGTCTGAGGGCTTCAAGAACTCTAGCATCGAGCAAGTACTTGTTACAGATTGGCTCTTGATCTCCTGATTGTGTTGGGCGGGTCTTTTTCTTAGACGCCTTCTTACTTGCCTTGGAAACCACTTGTTGACAAAAGTGGCTACTCTGAGCAGGTGTATGTGCCTGATCAGGAAATATGGCCAGGTTAGGCTGACGATCTCCTCTCAAATAAGGTGTATGTGCCCGACTTGGTCGTCCATATGATATGGGGGAGTATTCCCCATAACCCTCTTGGACTGGAACATATGTGTGTGTCTATTTCGGAGTGAATTATTGATGTATCACTCTACTGGTAGGGATAGATTTATGTGTCTTTCCCTAAGATGCCGCTAAAGTTTTTATAATATCCTGGCAGACATCCAGAATATGAGTAGGGATTTGCTTCTGCTCTTTCACCATTGATAGAATATTCTTGGTGACTTCAGCTGCCAGAAAGGGAATATACATCCATTCCAGGCTTGGAGCAGGTGTATGTGCCTGCTCGTGTCCTCCTTTTCCTATCAGTGAATCCTAACAGTACTCAAGTATGGGGGCAGAGAGTTGAGTCTGCCTCCTATTTGTTATCGGGGCTTTCTAACTAACTTCTCCGAATGCTACCAAGCGAGACTATTGGTAGGCTCGATTAATACTAGAAGGTGTATGTGCCTGCTGATTGCACTTCACAAAACGTGGTTGACGAGATCCATCATATGTAGTCAGACGAGCCTGCTGACTAGCTGATGATGTATAAACATGTGTATGTTCCTGCCTATAGTACTCTGCCGGAATTGCCAGGTGGGATTGGCGTGATGCTGCCAGACGAGTCTGCTGGATAGTAGTTTTAAAACGGGCATGTGTATGTGCCTGCTCATTGCTGGCCACCAAGTTAGGTTGGTGGACTTCTCCGGAGATGGCAGAGATGTGAACCTGCTCACTGTTGACCGAATTCCGCCTTTAGTGGTTCGTCTTGCTTTCTCGGGTTCGAGGAACCTGAGCCGAACGCCAGGAGTCGGTACCCTCATCATGTTGAGGGCGCACTACCGCACGAGTCTGGCGGCGATTGTTGGTGGGATCCCTCAGGAAGGACTCCTGTCTGTTTGAATTAAGGTCCTGAGGGATCTGCTTATTCACCTCCCCAGAATAAGGGAGCGAATGGTGATTTCGTTCCGGGGATAATGACCCGAAACGGTTGGAGACGGTAGTCAGCACCGCCTGCTTCTTGATCACTGGTCATCATTGTCCGGATGACTGATGTGAGTTATTTACTTGGAGGGCTTGTCAGGCAGCCTCCAGAGTTGGGATGGTACCGTGTTGACGGTACTCCTTAACCAGTGCGTTTGATACCCAACGTTGAAGATGCTGAGTAGGTGATATCATCCTTAGAGCGGACGATGATCCAGAAGGAGTAGCAGTAGTGGCATTTACAACAGCAGTATTCACAGGTGTGAACTTGAGAATAGCCATTCTAGAAATGCAGAAGATCTTGGGAAAAGAGTGCCTTTTTGATATAACAGACGTCATAAAGATAAATTTAGCCACTAAATCTTTTGGATGAGCACATTATGTCAATGATTATTTTTGTTCGCCCTCTCATTGAGTTTTAAATAGGGGCCTAACAAATAGGCAAAACATCATTTTAACTTGGTTAAGGATTCACGTCGGGTTCACCATTTTTGTTTCCCTCGGAATCCGGGGATGACCGCCTTGATGGGAGGTTCAAACATTCCGATCGATTTCTAATGGGTTTGTTCGTAGAACCGGATACATCCAATGATTCCACATCCATTCGGACCTACTTTCCAAAGGTAGGTGCTCATTAGTTTGTGGACTGATGAGGCTTAGGAATTTGCATTGGTCGAGAGGATGGGAGGTCGGACTCATCACACCTTTTTGAGGGGAATTATTGTCTACTCTGGGACTCTCTTTATAGATCTAAGTTATGTTCGTGAATCCTTATTATGTTACCAAGTATAAAATGAGCTTTCCATCAGATCTGACAATCAATGATTAAATATGTATGAAATTTTGAGAATCTTTTGTATGTATTCGAGGTTCTTCATCGATAGAGAATCATCTGTATTTTTTAGAGATTCTTGGTCAATGGTACCCTTCAACACATTTATACAGAAGTCTCTTGGTCATTATGATGACCATGCTGGTTTTAAATCCACTCAGTGGGGCACTTGAAGTTTATTGTCATTTAGAAGGACATGGATTATTTTATAGTTGGGATCGAACCCGTAGACGGGCTACCTACGTATCCATTGTTTAGAAAAGGAATCAGAACCCACGTAGTTCGAGTAAGGGAGTATGATGTTTATGATTGATGGGTCAAAGAAGGATGTCACAGTTACTTTTACACTCTATGCTCATGTGAGTCATGCTCGGTGTGAGAAACAAGAGGTATTGGTAAAAATTAGACAATTGTTCCATGAACGATGCAATCATAAGAAATAATGTGGGGCTTATATATGTATGACTGCCCAGATAAATGAAGGTTAGGATTTACTTTAGGAAAGAAATCCAGGAACAGGGTCCTTAAAGGTATATGTGCTTCATGGAGATTTTGAATACTCTAACTTGGGGCTTACTCCTGAAATGGAGGCCCAAATTCGGAGAAGACTTATGATTGGGTTTTACTCCTGAAAAGGAATCCCAGATCAAAGGTAAATTAGGACTGGTTAATAGAAATTAAGACTGGGGCTTACTCCTAAAAAGGAGGCCCAGGTCAAGGATTAAGGTTTGGGGCTTACTCCTGAGGAGGATGCCCAATTTAGGGGACTGGGCCTTACTCCTAAGGAGGATGCCCAGATTTGGGAACATTACGAATTGGGGCTTACTCATAAGGAAGATGCCCATGTTAAGAATTATGACTAGGGCTTACTCTTAAGGAGGATGCCCAAACGTGAGACTGGGTCTTACTCCGGAAAAGGAAGCCCAGGTTAGGGGATCTGGGGCTTACTCCTAAGAGGATGCCCAAATTAGAGGAATTATGACTGGGGATTATTCCTGAAAAGGAGACCCAGGATAAGGATTCTCTCATCTTAAAGGATGAGATTGAATGAATGAAATCTCAATCTTTAGTGACATAAAGATGTGTAAATCACTAGGTCTTGAAAGATATTCCACATAATTCCTTTCAGATAAGGAATTCAAATCAAGAAATCATGCCATAAATGGCTTTGAAGAGTGTCTTGAAGACTGAATCTTGAATAGGAAAGGTGGAATGGCTTAAGAGGGGTGAAATAGGCAAGAAGGGCACCCAAAAAGGCAGGTGCGCGCAAGTCCTGGCAGGCGCTCAGGTACTACCTGGGCGTGCAAGTCCTGGTCGCGCAGGTATGCATGCGCGACACATGGTGTAATTGCGCGACGTTTAACCAGTAGAGTAATACTTGAGCAACTCTTCATTAAAGAATTTATAATCATCTTGAGGTTCTTCCAGAAGAGGGGCACACAAGATCTATTGAAGGAGTAAGGTAGTGTGCAAGTGTGTCCCTTTTCCCTTAAGGGCTGGCCACTTAGGCGCGCAAGTGTTGATGAGTTTCAACACATAGGAATTCCTCCCCCTCTTTAGATCTTCCATTCTAGGAAATTAATTAACTTATAAGTGTTTCAAAATCTTTGAAAGAGATTAGGGCATCGGGAGCTCAAATATGAGTTTCTGGAAAAAATCCTCCCTGAAATGGGGGGCCCACAGGGTCTATTTATAGGCAGGAGAAGACCCCGGGCAGTTACCACTTAGGTTGTGCAAGTCACTTGCGCCACCATAAGGCGTCACGCAAGTGGACTTGCACGACAGTGATATAACTTGTGCGGCACATGTTCTTTTGATCCGTTGTTCATGCCTTTGTCGATTTTTTGATTTTTTCTTCAAAGGTTGAATCACTTTGAGCTCAGATATTCCCCTTTTCCAATCTTTAGATTCTGTGACGAAAGGAGGGTCAACAGTTATACATTGTTTTGGAGACACTCTTTCTTTTTATCCCCCATGGTGAGCTGAATTATTGGACATGTTGTGGCTCTCTTTAGAGTGAGAAACCCCACGTTCATTCTTTCCAAATATGGGTGACCACTATCATCATAACTGATAATAATGGTTCCTTGACAAGAATGGTATAACATGTTGTTGGATCTTCCTTCCATATATTTTTCCAAGGATTTCATCACCCCTCCTTGGTATCCCTCAAATATTTAAGGCATGATCATGAATCTCATTCCTAACAACACATAAGAGTTAAAACAGGTCAATTACACTACGTGTTATCACAATAGTGGAGCTAACTTTGGTTTTGATATGATGATGATGATGGGTATCTTGTTCATGTGGATAAACTTTAATTTTCCTCCTCATTTATCATTTAGAGAATTTAATATATGAGGAATCTTAGTTATATGCCCAATCCATCCAGTATCCTCCATGGGGAAGCTTTTGGAATGGACATAATGCATCCAGGGCTCAAGGCCTTGGATAGCCCATGTACTCTTATAGGGTAGGGTTATCATTAATTTTTTGGGGTTTTATAGAAGTTTAATTCCTTGTGCATGTAGGTGTGTGATGAGATTATTTTCTGGTTGGGAGAAGTTGGCTATACATTTAATGTCTTATGGGGACATGTGGGTCACTGGTTTAATGTCTCATGGGTATTGGTTGTTCGTAGGATTAATTTATTGTGGGGAAAAGTGGATCACATGTTTAATGACTTGTAGGGATAGTTGGGTCAAAAATTTATAGTCTTATGGGTATAGGTTTCTTATATTTTAAATTCCTTCTATATATAGTTTTTTCATAGAATTAATTCTTCTTCGAGGCAGCTTTTATACATATTTAAGGTCTTTTTAAGATAGGTAGGTAATAGATTTAACATATTGTGTGGACAAGTTTTATTGTTCATCCATCAGGATGATGGTGGCAACATTAGGTCATGGCCTCCCAGGGGGATAGAAAGACATATATTTGGTGGTGAGATTGTGTGTTCCCCCATGGGAGGATATTATCTCAGTTTGGATTCTTCTCCTTTCATGGGAAGACTTGAAGATTTTATAGGGATATCGGGAGGTTATGACTGAAACTAAAGTTTGTATCTAAATTTTACAAGATTGACTCTTGGAGAGGTGTCCTATAAATCCTATTATGAGATAGGTATTACAACCCAAATAGTTTGAGTGCACAGTTTACTATCATAATACAGTACCATTCCATTTATTTTAACATCATTTTGTATGTACACTCTCAACATAGAAGGAGAAGCAATGTGGGATAGTGTGGGTCTTTGAATAGATGTTTCTTGGTTGTTTGGGGTTTCATACATAGTGTTTGGGGTTTCATCCCATAGTGTATGTGGAGGTTTCATCCCATTCCAGTCATACACAGTGCATCATGGGTTCACCAATAATGTTAAGGATATATTTTGACATTTAGTGATGAAAAAATTATCATTAAGATTATGTTTGTGTGAATATGATGTTATACTATGTTGTTTTATGTTGTATAGTTCATATTTCTAGGGTGATACACCATGGGGGTCCATTTCCAGGTAGGAGAGAATAATCAAACATTATGCCTCATCAAAGGGAAATGAAATTTGTTTCCCTTCATGATTTCACCCTTATGGCGGAACATAAAGGTCATTCATTTGGGGTGATTAATATTAGGAGAAAGTGGTGGTAAAACATTCCATCCCATACTTGGATTAGAGAGTTCAGGCATGATTGCGGATGATATTGGTTGTGTAAGAGGTCAATGAATAGATGAACAAGGCTCGATAGGGCATAGAGTTCCTATGCACTCAACTTTTTTGAAGGTATTAGTACTGAATATAGGAATCATGGAGAGGCCTAGTTGACATATTTAGTGAATAAGAGTTCTTCAAAAAGGCTAGGATATTCAAGAAGAAAAATTTATTATGGAATAAGAAAATTCACAAACCATGTTATCCCAACCATGGGGTAATGTTTTGGTTCCCATGTGGAATGTTTTGCAAATAATAATGATCTCACAAAAACCAAAAGTGGTGTTAGGGGATTTCTTCTATTGCAAAGGTCATGTGAATTGTCTAATTTAATCAATAATATTTCATTTGAGATTTAATAACCCATATGGGGCTATTTTTGATAGATTTATACCTTTAATAATAATTCTCTAATTTGGCTCTTGAATGATTCTGTTTCATTAATTCAGAGCTTCAAGTGGAATTCCAAATATTTTTTTCCCATATGTGAGGGGTGGAGGGAAGTATTCATAGATATTGTAACATTGGGAAGGCCTTTTTCAAAAAAATTTACCTCTATTGATGTATGTTTCATGAAGGTTTGTAATTTGGGTGGTGACCTTCATTACCAAACATACATTTCATGAAGATTATCATCATTCACTTGTAATTCACTTCATGGCTCCCATAATACCTTTTTGTGGTACTATTTGTTTCTTAAGGTTATGAACTTCATGAATCCACCAAATTTAGTAGATTTTTATCCTATTTTGTCCTGGGTATTCATATAATTTCACATGCATTGCTTGAAATTCCAAAGCAATGATAACATATAGAAGACACTCCCCCCCGGAGTAAAAGATAACATGAAAGAGGATGGTCAAATTCTGAGGTGATATCGCTAAAAACAAGTCATCATGGTCCCTTTTCCATGAAACTCGTCTCAACCTCTTGGCCTTTAAATAAGAAACGGGGAATAGAGGGTACCATTACATTTTCATGAGATATAGCCCTTGATCACATTTTTCCAAACTAAAGTCCTTCATGAGCATTCTATGATATTTATTCATACCAATTGTGAATCTAGGTCATTTCCAAAAATATTTCTTCCACATACTCCCTTTGGAGTGACATTGATCTTTTTTGAATTTCACCTTCAATAAATATACTTTTACCCACAAGGATTTGAAAATTTTCAAAATCTGATAAATGGCCTTGAATGTTTAAAATACAAGGATGATCCACATAGAGGTATGGATAGAAACCCCATTATTGGGGAGAAATTTAGATTGATTTCTGATAATGATACCCTTACTAAATTACTGAAGGATGTGAAGTAGGATTATCAGTTTTTGAAAGTGGATACTACTAAACTTATTTGGTTTTAGTGATGATGTATTCATCCCAAGTGTCAATTGAGTTATCATGTTTATTGGTTCTATATATTTTGTGGGATATTCATATGAAATTGAGCTTTCAAATGTCACTTTGTGAAGGACCATTATTGAGTGCCACACATTTTCAATGGAACCATTTTTAAAAAAAATGGAGAGGTTCCCACTAAAGAGTCACCCCCTCCCCCAATATGAGACCATTCTCAAAAAGGGTTTGGTGGATCATCTACAACACTAGATAGAAGATTTGGATCTATTATAGGGTTTTAAATTCAAAAATAATAGATATTTATCATACTGATCATGTTAGTCCAATAATGAATTCAAGGTAGACATGAATAAGATGAGTTTGTATGAAGAGGTGTAAAAGGGGTGAGGTTGTATAATGCGGCATGGAATTTTTAGTTCCATGTTTACCACCACCAATATATCATGTCATATATTGTGGGTATGTTTCCACTAGGGACCAACACATTTCATCTCCACGATGGGGAGGTTAGGATAAACTTGTGGGACCACTAGAAAATTGATAAGATCCCAATCCAATTGGGCATGTATGATGAACTCCACCCCGCATAAAACTTTTGGGAGGACCAGGAAAAGATTATGGAAATAGAGAGGGATTTGATGTGTTTGATATAAGGAAAGGATGAACACAACATGATGATATAGTATGTACATTTAAATAGGTGTTTTAGCTTCCTTGTAAATGAGCTTATGGATAGGAAACTAGGTAGGCCTCTCTAGTTCCCAAAAGCATCATGGGTAGGGAAGTAGCATTCGTATTCTAGGATTTTGGAGGTGATCTAGTGGTGCATACATTTAATTTTTAGGGGATAATTATATCACACTACAATGGAAGGATTCTATTATTCTCTGTCACACACATGCGGGGTAATTCCATGAATTATTATTATTTTAGTGATGCTAGAGATGAGAAGTGCGTCAATTTGGCCACACCAGTGCTAGAGAAATTGTATAACGTGTTGATGTGCATCAGAAAGAAAAATAATACCCTCCTTATATGTGTTTTGTATCACTTTTTGTATGGAAATGTCACCATTCACATGGTGGTGTTAGTATTTTAATCAAAATTTTTCTCCTTATAAAAATTACTAGCCATTAATTCCAAACATCATCGTGATTCGACATATCATACTGCAAATAGATGGATTGATGGTGAGGGTCCGACTAGTGGAGAATTTTATGTTCCATATGAACCCTCTCACAATTGTGGTAGTGGAATACAATGGAGTGAGAATGGTGGAGCAGTGGTCATGAATTCTTGAATTCCAAGGTGGGGTACCAGTTTCTAGGGGACACTGTAAGGCGGTCTATAAACCATAAACTCCACAATGGGTCCCAAAGAAATTCTAGTTTCTCAGAAGACATACCTAAATGATCTTCACTATAGTATGTGTCGACCACCGCCCCTATTTTCTCTAAAAAATATGGCACATATTTTCATGGAAGGATGGCATAAAAATTAAAGGGAATCCACCATTCAATTCTATGTACTTGATTATCCATGAGTACAAGATGATATTGGAGATTTTGTATTGTGGGGAGATGATGAGGTGGACAACATGTCTAGAATACTTTGTTGAATAGACCCCATAACCAAAGGAAAAGGCTTACTACAACCATGGGTTCCTGTCAAGGAGGAACATATGGGCCAACAGGGAGGGTAGAAGCTTTTCCTCCAGCTATTCCTAGTCGTACACTAGGTGAATCTCAATAATGGTGTGGGGTAGAGGGACTTTATATCCAAAAAAGTGACACCAAAAGGAATGTAGGACCTATCAAGCTAGACTTAGGGAACAACCTGAGGGGTTATAGATGTGGTTGTGACACACAGAGGTCTCTGATGACACTATCTTCCCTGAGGATTGAAGGAATTGGACATGTTCTGAGGTCTTTGGTCCCTCTAAGAGATATGGAAGCACCTTTAGGATAGATGAATTCACCTCTATAATATTTTTTAACATCCCGGTTCTGGAAGCCGCCCAGAGGTGCCCCATACCTAGTTGGTCTCAAGGCCTCAAGCGCATTTCACTGAATACCAGAGGCTGGCGACTAGCAGGGAGGGCCTTGGGTGTATTACTGGGGAAACTATGTCCTCATTGGTAGAGTAACACAACGAAAGTAAAATAGATATACAATAGTGGAATCAACATAATACCATACAATATCAAACAATGGAAGACTGAAGAAAGAAATATCTGCAGCACATATATAAATGAGGCATGATACATATTTCTATGAAATCAGCTAAACATGTCACAATACTAGAATACAGGACTAAAAAAATTACAAAGAAAAACAAGAAACAAGTCCTCCGCATCGCAATCCTCGGCTTGGTCCCATGCTCTCCATCTCCAAAGAAATCAAGTACCTGAAGTAGAAGGGCGCTTTCCCTTATCTATACCTGCAGAAATATAATTTGTTTAGTCCCAAAAGCACGACCCAAACAGGGTGTGAGACTAATCCCAGCAGGTAACCACCATAAGATTTGTACCTAACAATCAGTGAATATATATGGCAGGCAATAAGTAAAAGGAATAAGTAAACAATAAGTACTCAGCAGTAAACATTCCTACAGTTCAATTGCATTCAAATTCATATATCAAGTAAGAAACTAATTAATGTAGGTAACCCTTTAGGAAGTACTTACTGCCTAACCCCTCTGGTTCAACCAAAACTACACAAGTTACCCTCTACAAAGTACACACTGTCTAACCCCTCTAGTTCAGCTTAAGTATACACTCTCTAAGGAAGAACTCGCCATCAATTCCCCCTATAGTCATGTATCGGTAACTAAACGGTGCTCTGGGGAAGCCCTTACGTCTCATTCCCCCTATGGGCCACGTCGAGGAACTACAGACACTCTGAGGAAGAACTTTCATCAATTCCCCCTATGGTCTCGCATTGTATCATTTAAAACATACACTCTAGAGATGGCCTTATGTCCATTATCCCTATGGTCTACTACACCAGGTTCCCACAACCCTGTGTAAGTTAGATGAGAATATAAATTCATAGCATCCAACGTAATCCTCAAGAACTACTTGGCCAACAGTAGTCAACATAACAGAATGTCAGATAAATAATTACTCCATCTTACAATACTAGGCATGGGAAAATAACAGTAGCCTATGAGGCAGACTAGGCCAAATGTCTAAAACAAGCAACATGAATGGGAAAACACTTCCAAATCATAGAAATTAACCCTATTCACATTTAATTAACCTCTACTCAAGCATACAAGCATAACAGGCAATTTACAGGGTTAAAACCATAAACACACAATACCTCGGTCAAGGGTATTGAGAAATTCGACACAAAATATTCAAGAACTATCTACAAAAAGGGAAAAACCACCTACCTCAGTGTTGTAGGATTTCTATACATGAACTTAGAGCCTTGAATAACCCAAAAACATTTTAGATCTACAAAAATGCTAAAAACAATCAACCATGGATAACTCTTGAAAGAGGAGGAATCATAAAACAAATCTCTAGAATAAGGAAGAGCTTATCATGGCGATCCCAACACATTCGACGATGGTTGATTTAGAGAACGAATGCTTGGTCGGGAACTCGGGGAAGGAATGAGGCAGTACGGACGCTCTTGGATGAACTAGGTCGAGAATAGGGGTGTTTTGTCCATCAGACGTGACCCCAGTCCATTTAAAGAAAAAAAAGAAAGTACATGCCATGTACTTTTGAAGTACATGGATTGTACTTTCCCTTATCGATCCCCGCTTACTGCAGATTCTAGGTCACCACACATAGCCTTGTGCATGACCATTACACAACCATCACCCGGATACCCGCGGTAACCGAGTACACGGAGTAAACTCATAAAGTACATGGTGTGTACATAAAAAATATCCAGATAATTCCCCTTTTTTCTCAAAGACACTACAAAAGTGAAAACATACCTGAAATGGAATATACAGGTTCTTACAAACTTTCCCCCTTAAAGAAATTCATCCCCAAATTTTACAGGAAAGGAAACATAGAAGATAAATTCTCTAAAATATATGGCCACAATCATTCTACATTGGCCTCCCTCTCCTAAGTCTCCTCATGTACTCTCTCGTTCTGCCATATCACTCATACCATTGGAACAGACCAACCATAGAGAACCTTTGTTCTTTGATCAACAATTCTTATAGGATGCTCCTCAAATGAGGCTTTAACCTCTAACTCAACCTCCTCAAGTTGAAAATCATGAGATGGTATGAGAAGTAATGTCGAAGTTGAGAAATGTGGAAGACATCGTGCATTGCTTGGTACCTCTGAGGTAAGTGCAACCAATAGGCAACCGGCCCAACTCTCTGCAAAACCTCAAATAGCCTGGCATATCTCGGCATAAGCATATCCTATATTCTAATCCACCTATGTCCCAACCTCAGTGTGACATGCAGGAAATCTTGATCTTTGACCTCAAACTCCATGGGTTATCTTTGTCAATCAACATAAGACTTCTTGTTGAGACTGTGCAGTATTTATCATCTTCCAAATCAACTCTATCTGCTATGTTGTCTCATGGATAAGATGAGGTCATTGAATAGCTTCCTCTCCTGCCTCCAGCCAATATAAGGGTGATCGGCATGGCCTACCGTATAAAGCCTCTCAAGGATCCATTTGAATAGTTTCTTGAAAACTATTATTGTAGGAAAACTCCATAAGAGGGATGTGGTTCTCCCAATAACCTCCAAAATCAAGAATGCATGCTCAAATCATGTCCTCAAGCACCTAAATCGTATGCTCATACTGTAAATCTATTTAGGGGTGGTAGGCTTGGCTAAAAGTACTTGTGTGCCCAAAGCCTTCTGTATCCCCAGCCAGACCTGATAAGTTAAATGTGTGTCCCTGTCTGAAATAATGGAGTGTGGAACCCCATGTAGATGTAAATTCTCTTGGATGTATATCCTTCCCATCTCATCAATATTGAAGGTCTCCTTAATCGAAAAGAATTGTGAAACCTTCGTGAGTCTATCAATGACAACCCATAATGAATCATTCCATCTAGGAGACCTCGGAAAACCTATCATGAAGTCCATCGCAACATCATTCCACTGCCACTCGGGAATGGGAAACTACTGCAAAATCCCTACTGGTCGCTTATGCTCTACCTTCACCTACTGATAGGTGGAACATCTCATGATGAAACTAGCAACATCTCTCTTTATACCCGGCCACCAATACTGACAATGTAAATCACGATACTTCTTTGTGACACCATTATGAACTTCCCAAACTGTGGAATGAAATTCCACCATCAGCTCCCCTTTTATGTATGATTACACCCAAACACGCCCACGGAAGTGTAATATATCATCCTCGCATATGGTCTATCCAAGAATATGGTCCTCTCCTAACACACTCTCCCGTAGGACTAGGCCTTCATAATTTTATAGCTTCCTCATTCAGACTCGATAAAGAAGAGTAGGGGTAACAACTATAGAAGATAGAAATGTTTTCCCCTGTCTGTCGTGCACCTCCAAATGTATCTCAGAGAATAGATCCATAAGCTGCCACTCACTGCTGGCCTTTTGAACTACCTGTAACTGAGTCCTTCTGCTCAGCACATTAGCCAAAGCATTACCTTTCCCAAGTATATCGACAAGCTCAATGTCAAAGGACTGAAGGTACTCAACCCACATTCATTCTCTCAAATTCAGATCATGCTGAGTAAAGATATACTTGAGACATTTTTGGTTGGTGAAAACCACAAAATGATCTCCCAGAAGATAATTTCTTCAATAGATTAAGGCATTAACAACTTCTGCCATCTCGAGATCGTGCGTCAGGTAATTCCTCTCATGAGGCCTCAACTGTTGAGACCTGTATGCAATGACTCCTTCCCCCTGCATAATCACAACTCCCAAACTGATACCTGAAACATCACAGTACATAGTTTAGCTCTTGCATGGATCTGGAAATAATAGTATCATTGCTGAATTTAACCTCCCTTTCAGCTTCAGAAAGGCTAACTCACAAGAATCTGACCACAAGAACTTTTCACCTTTCTTATTCAGACCCATCAGTGATGCTACTAAGCATTAGAAGTCATGTATAAAACATTTTTAGTATCCAGTGAGCCTTAGAAAACTCCATACTTAAAATATGTTTTTCTACTGCTCCAAGTAAACTACTTATCTCACTTTTTATGGGTCTACTAACACTCATGTCACTGAGATAACATGACTGAAAAAGTGAATTTGATCCATCCAAAAGTGGTATTTTGAGAAATTAGCATATAAATGATGCTTTATTAGTGTACCCAAAATGATCACAAGATAGGAAGCATGGTCTTTTCAGGTTTTATAGTACACCAAGATATCATCCATGAAAACTACAACAAAGGAATCCATGTACGGATGGAACACTCAGTTCATCAGTGCAATTATGACTAAAGGCATGTTCCTGAGACCGAACAGCATAACCACATACTCGTATAGACCACACATACTCCGAAAGGCTATAAGAGGTATATAAAATGGTCTAAAAAATAACTGACAGTAACTGGATATCAATTCAATCTTTGAGAACACCCGGGCTCCTCAAAGCTGATCAAAGAGATCATCAATACTCGGCAAGGGATATCAGTTCTTGACTATCAACTGGTTCAGCTTCCGATAATACACACAAAGCCTAAGGGTACTTTCATGCTTATTTGAAAATAGGATAGGAAAACCCCAAGTAGAAGTACGGGTTTGGATAAAACCATTTCAATGCAACTCCTCCAACTGCTTATTGAGCTCCTGCAAATCTAGTGTAACCATCTTATAGGAAGGAATGGACATTTCTTCCACTCCTAGCACAAACTCAATAGAAAAGTCTACCTCACCCTCTGAAGTCAAACCTGAAAAGTCTTCCAGAAACACATCCTTGAAACAATACACCACTGGAAGAATGTCTATCTATGATGTCCCCTGGTCATCTAGATATAGACTAAAAATCTAGGTTGTAACTCCTCCCAACCCATGATGCTCGGGTCCCACTCTGCTCGTCTGGGCATCCCATTCGCCCTTATGAACAAATGATCCACCCTCTCATGAGGTGAAACTCACCCTACGATGATAACAATAGACAACAACCTATAAGGGAACTAACCTGTCTATTCCTAGAATTACATTATAGCATGTCATCTCCATGACATTGAGGTCCCATAAGAAGTGACACCCACCAACCTCAAAAGGTCACTCCCTACACTGATGTACACTATCTATTATAGTCCCCAACAGAGTGTCTAGCATCAAGATATTAGTAGAAGAAAGGATACAGTTCCCAAGGCTCTCCACAACATCAATAAATAAAAATCTATGGGAAGCCCTTGTATCAAAAAGAACAGAAGCTAAAATAGAGGCAACTAGAATCATACCTCGAACAGTAGAGGGTCTGGGATCCTGCTCTTGTTGGGTCTTCTCCACTACAAACGTCTTGCCTATATAGCAGCCTAGTAACCCTGCCTAACCACTCTGAGCTAATCCACCCTATTTTCGTTGAAATCATGGCGATTACATGCCACGACCGTGACCTCCACCTCAGCCTGAATGGCCGAAAGAACTCCAGTTGCCTGACTGGTGGGAGACTGGTAGTGCTTCTATTGAATGAGGAGTCATAGAAGAACCCATGTCACTAGCTTCTGGTGAGAAGTTCTGACAGAAGCACTAAATATTCCCCATCTTGCCGCAAGATCGGCAATCCACTGGGTCTCTCGGACAATGTGGCTCATATTCCCGTTCTTTCAACACTGGTACCACATAACCTAGCAAACAAAATAAATCTATCTCCTCCTCGGATCTATGTGCGTAGACTACCTACGACGCTTCCTGTTTTCAGTAGGAGGGATACCAACTCTAGATGTTGAGATGCCTTGGCTCACAACTCTAGAATCCCTCAGATTTCACTCTATGATCAGCACTTGGTTGACAATAGAAGTGATGGAAGTCAATATGAAGATGTTCACCTAAGATCGGATGTTGTTCCTAAGACCATCCTCAAACATCCTCTCTAAGAATAACTCATCACCTCCTCGAATGGGAGTAAATAATTGTAGTTCTGTGATGTGAGAAGAGTACTCCATAACAAAAAAAGTACCCTGCTCAATGCTCATAAACTCTCGGGCTCGATCGACCCTCAAGGTCTCTAGATAGAATTAGTCATAGAAGGCATAGTGGAACTCATCCCAATTCATATCCTGTTGGCATCCCACCTGTGAGATCACATCCCACCATCTATTGGCGGAATCCCAAAGCATATACATAGAGAGATTCACCCTCCTCTCTGGAGGTATCTCCAGATGATTAAAGATAGACAGCATGGCTTCTATCCATGAATCTGTAGCCTGAGGTCCTACCCCTACAGAGGTGTGAGGATGCTGATGCTCGAAAACCCGCATAAGTTCTACCGTAGATGGGGCAGGATGCAGTATTCCTCAGAAGGTCTGCATGAACCTCATAAATCCCTATCGGAACAATGTGTTAGCACCTGTGTTAGGAATAACGGCTGGTTCCAAGACTAGAACAACTGGAGGATCTACAGCTAGTCCCTGATCGGCTATATCCGATGTCTGATCACCACCTTGCAAGTGGCATACAACTGGAGGACGTCTCAGTGGAAAGACTCTGGAAGGTCAAGAACACACTTTAGATCAAGATTAATAAGGAATGAAACTATAAGCATAATAATGGAACAAGTGAAAGAAAAACATTCAATTTTTTCCAAAAAAAGTTACACGGTGTGTATAATACCTACACGGAATGTTCTCTTAATCCTTCACATGGGTGTGTACTTCTGCCACAGCTGGTCATGTAACACCCCATACACACAACATGTGGTCCTAACACACTGTGTGTACCTGAATCTTCTTCCCCTACCCATGTTCTTCAACATGGTAATGCCACACAGTTATCCTAAAACAAAACTACATGGCCTGTTAGTGCGAGACATGGCGTGTACTCGACGTAATTCACTGACCCGTGTTGTTAGTGACATAGCCGGATACATGCCTCACTCTACATGGTGTGTTCCAGATGGGCATGTCATGTACTACTTAGGTTTCAACCTCTCATGTTCTTAGTTACATGGGTGAACACATGGATAACTATACATGGCATGTTTATCCCAGACACGACGTGTACAAGAAGATTTAACGAACCTGTGTTGCTCGTTACACGGCCGGATACTCGGGTTACACTACACAGCGTGTTCCATCTGGACATGGCGTGTAATAGAAAAGACTCAACTGACCCGTGTTGTTAGTGACTCAGCCGGTTACATGGTTCTACAACACGGTTTGTACATCCGGAACACGACGTGTCCTACCAAAGATTTCCAAACCCCATGTCACTACCCACATAGTCTGAGACATGGTTGGAGGCTACACAGGGTGTACATATGGTACACAGTGTGTACTTAAGAAAAATAGTTTCTTCCCGAATAGAAGAACACATGGCAGGTATTCAACATTACACACCATGTATTCTGGGTTTTTCATGACAGTAAGCCTCAGAAACTACTCCAGAACCCAAAAAAGACTGAAACAAACATTTAGGGTGCCAAATTCTGATCCGTGAGAGCCCATACTCCTCGTGAATCAATGATAATCATCTTATATATATCAAATACAAGAAAAAAGGAAATGATCCACCAAATTCTGGTCCATGATGTCCCATAACACCTCATGAAAAAAATTTTGGCATTCATTCTAACAAAAAAATTTACACAAAAAATTCTCTATCAAATAGCAGGTATTTTATCAAGGCATCTATCACAACAACAAGCATATCTAGAATTACATCTATCACAACAACCTGCAATTTCTAATTCACCCTAAATGGCATGGCAAGAATACATGACATGTGATTTATAGAAAGTGCCTATATGATGCATGAGATGGAATACCCTCATCTCATCAGGTTTCAACAGAAATAGAACCCCAATAACATCATCAATAGCAGCAAAAAACATGTGAATCACCCAATTGTGAAATCAAATCTACTGTAAAATTACAAACCAGAAAAATTTCAATAATAGGGTAAGTTGGCTTTTCTCTGTACATGGGTTAGCTACTCCCAGGCAGAACTTATTACCAAGAACATATTCTTTCATATCCCTTGATATTGGATCCAAACAGTATGACAAGAAGAAAATAAAACCTTTGACACCACTTTTTAACGTCCCAGTTCTAGATTCCGGCCAATGGCGCCTCATACCCGGTTGGTCACAATGCCTCAAACACATATCCCTAAATGCCAGAGGCTGCCGACAAGCAGCGAGGGCTTTGGGTGTGATAATGGGTAAATTATGCCATCATTGGTAGAATAACACAGTGGAAATAAAATAGATACACAATAGAGGAAGCAGTATAATACCATACAATAGTAAAAAGCGGAAGACTGAAGAAAGAAATATCTGGAGCACATATATAAATGATTCATGATATATATGTCTAGGAAAGTATCCAAACATGTTAAAATGCTGGAATATAGGACTAAACCAATGTACAAAGAAAAACAAGAAACAAGTACTTATCATCGCAAGCCTTAGCTTGGTGCCATGCTCTCCATCTCCAAAGCAGTCAAGTACCTGGAGTAGAAGGGCACTTACCCTTTTCTATACCTGCTGCAATATAATCTATTTGGGCCCAGAAGAATGACCCAAACACGGTGTGAGACTAATACCTGTAGGCAACTACCAGAAGATCTGTACCTAACAGTCAGTGAATATTTATGGAAAACAATAAGAAAAAGGAAGTAGTAAACAAGGAATTACTCAGAAGTAAACTTTCCTACAGTTAAATTGCATTCAAATTCATATATCATGTAAGCAGCTAATCAAAGAAGGTAACCCTCTGGGAAGTACTCACCGCCAAACCCCTCTAGTCCAACAAAAACAACACAAGCAACCCTCTAGGATGTACACAAAGTCTAACCCCTCTGGTTCAGCTTGAGTATCAACTCTCTGAGAAAGCACTCGCCGTCAATTCCCCCTATAGTCTCATATCGATAACTTAATGGTTCTCTATGGAAGTACTTATGTCTCATTACCCCTGTGTCCCACGTCAAGGAACTACATACACTCTAAGGAAGAACATTCATCAATTCCCATTATGGTCTGACATCGTAACAGTAAAAACAGACACTCTAGAAAAAGCCCTTACATCCATTCACCCTGTGGTCTACTACACCGGGTTCCCACAACCCCGTGTAAGTCAAAAAATATTTGAAATGCATAGAGGCCAAAGTAAAACTCAATAACTACTTGGATAAAAGTCTATGGAATAATAGAATGTCAGATAAATAATTACACCATCCTATAATACTGGGAATGGAAAAAATAACAGCATCCGATCAGGTAGACTAGAAAAAATGGGCAAAACAAGTAACACGCATGGGCAAACACTTTTAAAGAACAGAAATTAACTATATTCACATTCAATTAATCTCTACTCATGTATACAATCATAGCATATAATTAATAGGGTTAAAACCGTAAACACGCAATACCCCAATTAGGGGTATTGAGCACTTTTGCACAAAATATTCAAGGACTATCTATGGAAAGGCACAAACCACCTACCTCAGTGTTGTAGGATCGTTATATGTGAACCTCAGTACATGAATCTCCCAAGAACACCATAGATCTAGAAAAACTCTAAAAATGATCAACCGATGATACCTCTTGAAAGATGAGGAATCAGGAAATGAAGATCTAGAATAAGGAAGAGCATACTGTAGCGATCCCAACGTAATTGACGGAGATCGATTTGGAGAACAGAAGCTCGATCCGGGGTTCGAGGATGAAACGTCACCGTATGAATGCTATCAGACGAACTAGGTCAAGAACAAAGGTGTTCTATACATCAGATGTGTCCTCGGTCCATTTAAATAAAAAAATGAAGTACATGATGTGTACTTTTGAAGTACATAGTGTGTAGTTTCCCTTACCAATCCCCACTTTAGGCAGCTTCCAGGTCACCACACATAGCCATGTGCATGGCCATTTCCCAGTCACCACACGACTACCCATGGAAACCGAGTACACGACCTGTACTCATAAAGTAAACAGTGTGTACTTAAAAAATTTCCAGAAACTCCACTTTTCTTAAAGACACTAGAAAAGGGAAAAAATACCTGAAAAGAAAGATCCGGGTTCTTAAAGATGTCCCATGACAATGTAGGATTTAATTCTCCCCAAGCTGAAGTGGTGACATACCTCTAGGATTTGGATGACATGGTCAACTCTCATGGAATTGAACACCCTAAGATGGAATGGGTGAAGATCCTACTAGGTATTCCCACCTAGAACTAACTGGGAGTTGATTGGATATAGCTATAAACATCTAGGAGGTTTTATATGAGGTGTAATTCAGGGAGAGTGATGCATATATAGACTCTACTAGGAGAGGAGATCATGCTTTTGATGAGGTAAATTTCAAGCCTTTCTACTGATTGTTACAGATTACCACCCATTTAGTCTTGCTAACATTTTTTCCTTGGACTTTTTAGGGATAAAATAATATATAATAGGGTATATTTGTGATGGTTCTTTAGATGAAAATGAATAGGACCCATTCTCTTACAATGTGGATGTGACACTACCCCATATCACTATAGTTACAAGAGCTATCTAATTGTGATCAAGGCTATTCTTGTAGACAAAGAGGTGGGTAAACTACAAAATAGATGCTCGGTACGCTATCTCCCTATTAAGTCTAAATAAATTAATTCTAATGATTTTTGACCTTATTTATTTTAAAAAGACCCATCAAGTCTAGATGAGGAGCCACCCTTGGTAGACAAGCCACCGTTTTCTATGGAAACTCTACAATTTGAATGGATTCTAGTGAGCATCACTGAACTGTTTAACGGTTTTTATAGTTCTTTTAAGTCTCCAACCCTTTACACCCCTCTTTTTTTGGACTCCCACAAGTTTTTCCTATCCAAACATTTGTCTTAAATGATAATTCAAACCATTTTGGGGGATCATCCTATAGTAACGACACCTTAACATGTGGTTCATCTAATCGGCATAGTAATGGATGATGATGTGGAATTGATAGGGATATTTTATGAGGCATTGACCATCGATACTGCTTCAAAGGAGCCTTAGGAGGTAGTGGTTGAAGTGTTGGCCACAACAGAGGTGGATAAAATCACTCCATGCATATATATTATTGAAGAGGATATGATGGTTAAACCAACACCAATGGTTCCATATGAGGTTTTAGATGCCCCCATCAAGGGAAAATGATCTAGAGAGAGTGGGTTTCCCCTAGAACATGATCTTATCTTGATCATGAATATGATCATGGATGAACCTAACACTAACGTGCTTGTGGATTTCCATGGGTTTTAGACTACTCTTCCTAAATAATTCAATGATTCATACCATGACCTAACCCACCATGGTCCTCCTAGTCGGCAATAATCCATGTGTGACAACCCCAGTCCAAAAACATAGGGCAGGGGCCACATACCTGTTCCTAGTAAAAATATCACACATATCAGAGGCATTATCCTAATTTATTATCCTAAGGTGCCTCTATGAATTCAAAAATCTCCTTGCCCATACAATGATGAAAGGTATAATTATTAGTCTAATACCAATTCATGTATATATCTAAATCACACCATCAGAGTACCACAAAAATAAAAAAGGAAAAATTTGATCCCACTAAAAGAAGTAAATTAGTACAACCTTCTCAGAAGTAGGGGACTACTATCATATGAAACACTAATAAAATCCCTTTTCATTATATCCCATTACGATTGTGATTAACCCAACCTGAATACCCTCTCCAGATGGAACCCGACCCGAATTTCCACATACCAAAAGAGTGTTCCTGATCACCATGGGCTAGGGTCTAGCACCTGAGAAGAAACAACAAAAATATGGAATAGGTCCACCCATCCTAAAGTAGAAAACATGAAATATATACACATGTATAAAAAATTGGAATAAAAATTTAATATATATATATATATCACTATAAAAAGAGAACTATAGAAGAGATATAACTAAAAAGTATGAAAAAAAATCTCTTAGTTAAAAGGTTAATAGTAAAGGAAAACAAAGCTAAACAACTACTCCAAAATTATCTATATGATTTCTTGGTAAAAACTGTACCATCTCACCATCTAGCTACCCAAACCTAGTTGAAAAAAAACATCACTGCCTAACTGAGGTGCATTTCATTTATCAGAATTGAATGAAATAATATGTTCTATGCACCGCTAAAGGGGTATGTAGGGCGTAATCTAACAAGATCAGTAGGGTCTCACTTGGGTGATCCATATCAATTGTCGAAACAATAAACTAATCAATCTCATTATTATATAAAATAAGGAATTAAATATTGTATAATAGTTTTTTTATCGAAAGAATGAAAAAAAAAATTAATTTCCCCTTTTCAATATTTTTAAATAATGTATATAAATATATTTAAAAGAATTCCATATACAAATATCATAACATGTATCATTTCAAAATAAATAATTCATTACATTACTTATCGAATTTGTGGTAGTACAATCAAAATAGTACAAACCAAAAGAATCCCAATCCTACCAAGAAGTAGTTCAGGTAACATCATTTCAAGGATCCCACTAGGTTCGGATACCTAGGAAACTCATACCTGACATATAAAATCACACACATCATGTCCCTAGACAAATTCATCGAGTCTAGATAGAAAAATAACACCCTAAGAAGTAAACCTCCCAACATGTCTCACATGTCCCTAGAATAACAGGCCCATGGTTCATAGGAAATACCTATGAGCAAACCCCCCGATAGTGGACGAGACCTATTAATATACCTTCCAACTGTGTACCCAAGTCATCCCATGTGATCTATTTTCCATAAAATTTTACCAAAATATTTCATCATTTCATGATTTAAATACCATTTCATAAAATTATTCCATAATAATTTGAAAATCCCTTTTTCATTTATGAAATCTAGAGGGAAACCATCATTTATCACAACACATTTCAACACATGAAAAATAATTTAGTCACATCATTCCATTTTGTTTAACAAAAAAATTCATCAAAAACATGTGAAATTCAATTCACCGACATAGGATATAGATGGAACCACCTATATAAAAACTTGTGTCACACAACTCCATAATGGAATCCAAAAGAAGAAAGTATCCAACAATGACAACAGAGGTCCTATGATCAATCAACTGATCCTAGAATTGATTTAATTAAATAAATGTGTTAGTAGATAAGAGAAAACAAAACATAACTCAAGAAAACACACCCACCACACCACAACCAATGAATGAATCCTCATTAAATTAAAATCACACAACAGTTCAAGAATAGAATCAAAGGAAACATCACCACAGATCAAAAATTTCAATACCTCAACACAATGACACTCTTGCAATAATTGTAAATGAATAAGAATAAATTATATCTTGCCTAGATAGAATAAATGGAACTCCCATGATGATCCAATATTGAACGAATCAGTTTGGAATGAACAAAGGCTCTGAAAATCTCTAGAGAAGAGCTCTAGGTTGAGAGCAAGGAATGATGTAGAAGAATAAAATAAGATTAAGCTGATGTGGTGCCCTTAAATATTTGTATATGAAATTAATATTTCCTATAAACCCTTTATATATCATACAATACATGAGACTCAGATATTCGGAAAAACTCATCACATTTTTATTAAAAATAATATTTTAACATTACATGGTGTTTAATCATTCACATTCTATACTCATCTCACAACCTGAGCCTGGAAAGAATTACACATCTTGTACTCTCATAACATGGAATGAAAATTTCCAATAGATAGGGAAAATAGAAGATTCATACTTGAAACCCAAAAACACCCAAGGATTTCTCAAAACTCAAAAAGAACCTTTAAAATTCATTACTAAATTTATAACCATATTCTATTTATGCAAAAAATTATACATTCTCAAACATTAGGACATTTTATCAATAAATTTTCTCTATCCATGGAAGTCCCAAGATGCACCCAATTAATGTGGAAAAAAGTAAATAAAAGTTAAATACTATAAAGAAGGTAATGGGATGTTACAAAACCCACAGCATATGACTATCCTTCCCACATAATTAATTTAGAAGAATGATGTCTGGTAAAGAGGTGGGGCCATTTCACTCCTATCAACGACTCATGATCTCAGTTATCATGAAAATTGTATCCACTCTACCATAACACTTTTATAAACAGAATTGACTTCCCATGAAAGACATTCACACAAGGGTTAAGGATATCTATTGGATTATCCACAATAAAAACATCTATCTTTATCTCAATCTCTTCTAATATCAAAATGTGATAGGGATTTGGATGGTATTTCCTAATCTGGTATACATGGAAACATCATTGATTCCATCCAACTGAACCTAAAATTATAATCGATAATAAAATTTACCAAGTAGTTTAGTGACATAAAATGGTCTAAAATATCATGGAGCCAACATTCAAAATTTTCTAAGCCAGAGGTGACCTAACAAAGGAGAAATATTCAATATAACCTGGTCACCTATGAAAATATCTAAAGGACTATGTTGTTTATCCACATTAGATTTAGGTAGACTCTATATTGTATCCAAATGATAATATATATCTTGAATCCTTATGGATTTCTCATAAACCAAACTTAGTACCACCAAATAAGATTCACACACCACTAACCAAAAAAGAGCTGATCTTCATAGGAGACCATACAAAACTTTAGAGGGATCCATTATGATCAGTGAATGATAATTATTACTATAAAAAAACTCTAATTGTACCTGATGGATATCTCAAATTCCACCAAAATCTAAGACATAGGCAAGAATTATATCCTCAAAAATTTGAATTGCATGCCCTATATAATCATCTTTTTGTGGATGATAAGTTATACTCAACATGACCTAATTCCCCATCACTTATTGGAGACTCGTATAGAGCCTCGATGTAATCATAGGATACCTATATGAAATAATGGTCAAAGGAACCCCATGTAACATCACAATTTCCCACAAATAAAGATTACCCAAATCATTAACTTTAATGCGTCCCTGATCAGAATAAAATGAGTTAACTTTTCCATCCAATCAATTGCCACCTAGATAGAATTCCTTCTATATAGAGTATATGGTAATCCAAAAAAAATCCATGGTTACCTCATCTCATTTAAAAACTGGAACTGGGGGAGGTTGGAGAAAACCAGAAGGTTCCAAATTATCTTCCTTTGTTTGTTGGAATGTGTAAAAATGGGACACATAGTCAGAAATGTCACACTTTATACTTGTCCACCCGAATCATTGTCTCTGGTCATAATATATCATCATAGTTCCTGAATGAAGGTACCATAAGGAAATATGAAATTCCAAAAAATCTGAAATCTTTAAAGATAATGCAACCATAAAATAATCCCCAAAACTAAGAATACAATTTTATGTTATAGACTCTCATAAAATGGTCTCCAAACAATATAGGGTTTATTGAATTCCCTTGAACTCATCATCTTCCTACTAACATTGCAGAATAGACTCAAGGAGAGATGGTAATAACTAGACACTAAAGAGAACCACACCTAAAACATCCTCTTAAGAATCAATATGCCACTGCGTGAAAGTCCCTATACGGTTCCACACATCCTTTGATTCCAGAATAGCCTATTATGGAACTTTACTACTAAGAAAATCTACAGTGAAATTCCCCTTCCCTAGGATGTAGGTGATATTGAAGTAAAATGTATGAAGGTATTAAACCCATCATATTTATCTGATATTAATTTAATTATTAGAAAAGATACTTCTCAAACTCTTGTGGTCACAAAAGACTATGAACCACTCCCCAAAATTATATATCTTCCAACACTTATGTTCATGCAAAAATATGAAATGATCTAAATCATGAGTGGGGTAATTCTTCTTAGGTGGTTGAAGCTGACGACATCTATAAGCTACCACATGATCATACAACAAATGCATAAAACTCAAGCCAATGAGAGAATCGACATAGAAAACCATAGACCCCTTACTAGGATTAGGTAAGATCAAAATAGAAGCAAATGTTAAAAGTAATTTCATCTCTTCAAAAGTTGACTGACACTTTACATCCCATAAAAATTTCACCACATTCTTAGTATGGCAAATAATAGAGGATTCAAACTTTGATAAATCCATGATGAACCATAAATAATATCAAATAATACCATGGAATCTCTAAAACCCAAAGACATTTCATGGTTCATATCATCATAAGACAACCATTATCTTCTTGGGATAAACAAATAAGTAATGATCACAAATCAATTTCTCTAAGAACATCACTTCTTGGATATAGAAACCTAATTTCGAATGATTTCCATAAAAATAGTAACTTCTTGGGATTTCCAAAACCAAACACAAATAGTTCACACTCTCGTGCTCAGATGTAATGTAAAAAACATCTTATATTAACACTAACAGAAAAGTGTTGATATACTGATGGAATATCTAATTCCTCAGAGCCAAAAAAAGTACAATAGTGTTAGTCACACCAAAAAGTAGTATGAGATATTAATACAGACCAAACTTGCTCCTGAAATCCATCTTCATTATATCACACTCTTGAAATCTGAGCTGATGATAACCAGACCAAAGATCATTTTTCAATAACAACTTTTCCCCATTCACTGATCAAACAAGTCATCTATATAAAGAAATGGATAATTTTTCTTAACTATTACCTCATTTAACTTCTGATAGTCCACAGATATTCAAAGGGAACCATATTCCTTATTTTGAAAGAGAATAGGGGATACCTAAGGTGAAAAACTAGGGTGAAACAAACCCTTTTACATCAAATCATCCAACTAAATCTTGATATATTTAAGCTCTAGAAGTTCTATATGATATAAAGGTTTTAAAATCAGTTGAAAACTCGGCACCGTGTCAATAATAAACTCTGCATCCCTCTCTTGAGGAAGCTCAAAAAAATAATCTTGGAAAATGTCAGGAAAATTCCAATAAATAGAGGGAAGATCAACAATAGAATAAATTTCATTGGCCTCAATTACTATATAATGAAAAAACTCTTATCCTCTAGGAGAGAAGGTCCTGGATGAACGCACATCAGATCCCATCCTCCCTAAAACACCCATGAGGTCCCATTGGCAAAAAGAAATTGGACATGTTGATAAAAAATAAACCTCATCATGATGAATAATAAGCCAATCCATCCTGATGTTAACATCAAAAAAATATAGATCAAGAATGAGAAAATCACAGACTAACTCCACATTAGTTATCGATAGTGCACAATAAGGACACCAAAACTCCAACACTTTCCTCTTCATTAATGGTGTCTCAAACTATATAATAAAGGAAATGAGTTCTATAGGATGTTTAATCATGTTAATAAAATGGAATGATGTAAACAACTGGGAAGAACCAGTATCATAAAAATAAATTACTACAAAATATGCAATAATGATGGTACCTCTCACTGTCACTAGACCCACTTCAACTTACATAAGAATCTCACCTACTTTGTGAAGGAGCTTCCATACTGAGGCCTAAGGTTCAGAACATGTAGTATAATAAGAATATAACCACACCATAGTACCCTTTGGATATTACAATATTTGAATTATATCAGGGACTAGACTAGACTGATAAATTTTTGTGGATGACCATAACATCCACAAATATTACATATCTTTACTAGTGAAGAACTAAAATCTCATGTCCCTCCAACCATGGAACAGTAATAGTAAGTATGAGGCACAATACTAGCAGGAAATGGAGGTGGAAAATAGGCCTCCGACTAAGAATTTTAATATCTTAATATTAAAGAATGAAATACAATGTTTGATAGTGTGTGAGATATGCAACACTGAGATTAAACGAAATACGAAATATTATTATGTGACCAGTATAACCAAGCCTCTAGATTGGATGGAATGAATAGTATTAATAGATTTCATAAATATATAGTGGTTATACACATTGATAATTTATTAATTAATTATTCGTAAATAATTACTAGATTTTTAGTAAGGTGATTTTATTCATCAAAAAAATATTTTTCAAAAATGATTTTTATTACTTGTTATGTAAAATTATAATAATATTATATTTAATTTATTATAATTTTATTAAATTTATTTGATTAAAATAAATTCATTTTTAAATAATAATATCAAAAGTTTTCTATGGTAATATTTTTATAATTCTCTAAAAAGTAAGATTTTTATGGGAAAAGTAAAAAAATACTTATATTTATTATATTTTTCATGTACTTACACGGTCAAAATATATTTTTAATTATTTTTAAATTTTAATTAGTTTAAATTGATTTATAATATAATAATAATGTTTTTTAAAATGTATTGTATAATTGAATTTTGTATGAATACTTTTTATATATTCAAATGACATTTTTTGAAAAAACTATTTTTGGTTGTGTTTTTCAGTTTAATTTAAATCTAAATTATATAGCATTTATCTTTAAATTTTTTTAAAAAATAATTTAATATTTAGATTCATGATATTCAAATTTAATAAATAGGATCATTTTTTTATTCAATGTGAATAGTAACCTTAATAATTTTTTTACCACTGTAATTTGTAAATTGGGTAATTATATGTAAAAAAATGTCGAGGACTATAAAATGACACTAACATGTGATGAAATTTTATTATAAGAGTTATATTTTATTATAATAATACAAGGGAATAAATTATAGCCATTGGAATCAATTTGGATAATATTATAACATTTGTAATATTTTATTTAATGAAAAGTCAAAGATGTCATACTCATATTTGTATAGACTATAACATTTTCAATATAGGTTTATATTGAATATATATTACACAGTAAATATTCATTTTTAATATTAAATATTATCTATATCATGGTAATTTAATTTTAATTTTTAGTGAAAAAATAATTACATTAAATTCTCACACGACACTGCTGCCGTAATTATTTTATTAATGGATATATCAAATAAAAGATATTAAAAATATTAAAATAAATATATAATGAGATAATTAATTTAATCGATGAAATTTTTATATTAACATCACATGTTTGAGATATAATTAAATATTTTGTTTGAATTATAAGTCTTATCTTGATATTATTAATGTCAATGTAATGAATAGTCCTTATAAGATATATTATGGATATTTAATAATCAATACTATTTTATTAAATGATATAAAATTCCTAAAAATATTAAATAATGAAAATTTATTTGGGTAAGATTAAAAATTTCTTAAATGATCCATTTATCGGTCTTTTTTATTTCAGAGTAACTATATGAACCATGAAAGTGTAAAAATCAATGTTGTCACTATAAAAGTTTACAATATTAAATGAAGGTTAAAAAAAGATAAATGTATAAGCATCACTAAAACATGCCCAACAAAATTATTAAATTAATTTCATTCGACACTTATCACATTAGGGTTGAATTTTAGTGTTTTAAATGACACTTTTCCATTAAAATTACTTATATATAATTTAAATCAAATATAGTTTCAAAATAATAATCTCTTTCTATTTAATATATTTTATGTGTCCACATAATGAAAAAATGAAGATATGAATGAAAAAAATTGTCTATTATTATCTTAATGTAATTATTTTCATTATAGATTTTTTTTTTAATTTTATTACATTTGATAATACCTTCATTTCTTGTGAAATGTTAATTAAGTATTTATTTAATTTAAAAAATAAGATATATTGCATTGAAAACATTAATTATGTTTTTATTTGAATGGTTTAATCTATGAAAAGAATTTTATAGGACTACATATCACATTAGAGAGTTTTTAAATCATTAAATTAGAATTTATCATTTTTCTAGATGTATTTTAAGTCAATATAAATAAATAGTATAAAAATTGAAATTAATGATAATTTATAAAAATAATATTTTATTAAATTATTTCAAAATCATAAAAGAATTAGAAAAAAATGATTATGAAAAGGTCTATAATTTCATAAATTTACCATTTACAGAAAATTTAATCGTTATAAGTAAAAAATTACAAACATTTAATATTAAAAAATTTGGTTATTGTAGTAACAATCATAATGTGTTAACTAAGGGTAAATTAAAATAATAAGGTTTAACATAACACCAAAACATATCTAAAATAATTTTGATGATGATATTAAATAATTAAATTATCTTAAATTCTAATTGATTTCTATTTTTAGTTTTTACGATTGAGATTTAATTTATTATAAATTAATATTTTGTGAAATTCAAAAAGTGCCCCTCGACTCAATTATAAATGGGACCTCTTCCCTGACTTCTTAACATCACTTCAATCGTTCAAGATCAACCAGAAACAAAAAATATCTCCTATAAACATACCTATTAACCATATTTATGTGATTTTATTCTCAAAATTCCATCCCTAGATCCATTTAGAAGAGATCCAAAGGAGACGCTGTGAAGAAGAGGTGATCTCTCTAACCAATCACTTTCTTTTTCTGCTATTCCAGAATTCCTCTTAATATATTATATTTATAATAAAATAATATCTTCATTAAAATAAATATTATAAGAATTTAATATTATTACTAAAACGATGTTATACACCCCATTACCCATTAAACAAGAAGTGAAAGTATCACTTGTGAGTATGCACAACTTACCATCTTCACGTAGCGATACAATTCATTTTTCATACCCATATTTTATGGATGGGAATTATGATGGGTTTAATGATTATATATTTTATATATTACATAATTATTCTTATTTAATGACAAGTTTATTTCTACCTTCTCATCATCCAGCCATTTGAGAAACGATAATGTCACTCATGCGTACGTATGGACTACCATCTCCACCATGCGATGTGAATTATTTTACACTTATAATTCACATGAATGGCGATAAGGATGGTTTTATTAAAAATATATTATACATAAAATATAATAATGATTTTTTAAATGTATTTTATTATTTATCCATCCTTCATTCTATTAGATGAAAAATAGAAACAACGTTCATGCGTATGTAAGACCTACTGTCTCAATGAACGATGTGATTTATTTTTATATCTCTAAATTTTATGAAAGATTATAAATATGTTTTTAATGAATATATATAATTTTTTAAACATGATTAACATTCATGAAATTATGGGACCCTAGTCAAAGTATAAGTACCTTTAGAACAAAACTGAAAGATGCTTGTAAAACAAAGAAGTTATCACTCGAAATAGTGATTTTAATAACAAATTATTAATAAACATGAGATAAGATGTAATAAATAAATAATAAATTTTTTGATAAATTTATGGTTATATAATAAATTTATAATAAATAATTATTTAAGATAAAATAGGATTCAACCTGAATAAATGAAACTGATACTAAAGGAAAGGGAATTATTTTTCTCAATTTCCATTCATTGGGATAAATTATTATTTAAATGATTATGTCGTTATATGATTATGTGTGAAATTAGTGTTTATTATATTTTGTTTTATTTCCACTTTTTTATGTTTATTTAAGGGAAATACACACAATCAATTCATTTTATTAATTATCACTTCAATGACATGATATTTGTAAGGCTTTATTTTATGATCTCATTTTTTTTGAGATTGTTTATCTTTAAGTATCTACTGAGGAGTATTTCTCTTCCATGTCCATGTTTTGTAAAAAAAATAAAAAATAGGCTTTTAATATTATTTTATCAATTTTTAAAATAATTTTTACCCTTTTTACTTCTAAAAAATGGGTTTTAACTAATTTTCTAAACATGGTACTTTGTGGATTTTCAGACCAAATATGAAAAGAATGTTTTTAACATATATAGAATGTGAGTCTTTTCACACCATCATGCTGCCTTATTTAATTTCATATTCATCATAATCATAAAAATTTATTTTAAAATAAATTTTTTCTTTTATAAAACTACATATTTTTAAAAAAATGATTTTAAAAAATAGAATGGTTACTTTTCAAGAATTATTTCAACTGATATTTTAAAATTATTTTCCATATAAGATAACATTATTTGATGTTACAAATAATTTAAGAGGGTTATTATTCAAGTATAATATACTTATTCTATCTATAGTTTGTTTATGTTTCTAATGGAATTATATTTAATAAACCCTTTTCCTTTCCATGGGTAATGTTATGATAAATTTATTATGAACCCCAGTTCTTTTTGAGGATATTGATATGATGAATGATTTAAATTATTTTGGAACACATGCATATGGTTTAATTTATGCGATGGGTGGGACATATATCCCCCTCCAATGCATTGGGTAAAGATTAATATCTCATGAGATAGACAGAATTGGAATGGAGAGTCATCTCAGTTCTGTACGGAGCTTTGTCCTCCATGATAGTCTTGGGAGTGAACTTTATCTACCTAGACTGTTTAGAGAGTGAAATAATTCCACTTTGATAGTCTTGGTAAATATACTAGACTACTAATGTAATCGTTTTTATTCTTATGCATTTTCCACAATTCTATGTTTTATGCCAATGACGTTTTCTCAAGGATCGTGTTTCTATAAAATTTTTTGTGCTTTTAACAACCATGGTTTATTTCATGAATCCTGGTTATGATTTTCTATATGCATGGTATAATTGTCAATTGTTTTGTTTATGATCTTATACTTTTATGATCATGTTTTTCTTACGTAATATTTGATATCTACTATAGTTACCCTTACTGAGAATCAAATAACAAAATTTCTTATATTTCCATTTCATTAGGTTAATAGTAAGGGTTTTAAGTAGGATATATCTAAGAAGGTTGTTATACATAAACATATTTTGGGAGATAATATATATTATTATGGTCCAGCTATTTATTTTTCTAAGATATGTTTGATTTTCTCGTAATTCTCTAAACCTATAGACATAAAATGTACTTGGGTATGTAATTGATCCATTATTTGCTATTTATTTAATAGGTTTTTATTTAAAAAATTAGGTCACATTTTAAACATTGATGTCTTTAGCATAGGATCCAGAAGTGCAGATTCATGGTAGTTAAATTTGGAATCAGACCATGGTTAAGATAAATTTGGACACAGTGATTTTTTCAATAGTAGTTATCTTAAGAGTTATAAACACAATAATGGGTATATAATACCACATGTTTAGAGTCTTAGAACCCCATTTTGAAGTATTAAGATATGAAATTTTAAGGTGACTAATGATATTCTTGGAGGTATTTATTTTTTTAAAGTAATTAAGGGTTCTTGAATTTTGGGATAAGAAATGAAATGTATGAGATATCCTTTGAGGCTAGAAAAATTATTTAATATTGAATATTTTATGGTTATTTTTTAGGATGCTTATCACGTTTCTGGAATATTATAAGTATTAATTTAACATGGTTTTGTGAAAAGGAAAACCTAACAGATGGGTGAAACCTATCACGCCCAGAAAGGTCATAGGTATTAAACCCACAACCGAAGGGTGGTAAGGGGGAATCACCTATCATTGTCTTATACGATGCCTGGGTTAGTGTTTAATTTTCTTTTTAGTAAACTGATATGATGGATAAAGGTTATGTTTATTTTGGGAACATAATTATTATCATGTAGATAAATATGGGATTATAAGTTTATTTAGTGTTAAGTGATTAATGTTATTTTGTAACAAGTTCACTATTTTGGGAACCCTATCTGTTTAAGTTAAACAAAAAAACTATGGGATTTTATTTAATGAATAAAGGGTATGTTTTATTTTGGAAGCATATATGATTTTATTATCGATTTATGGCGATTCATTTAATTTTTTAAAATGGTTAGAATACCTTAAGGCTTATTAGGGAAATTACTTTTAATGTGACATTAAGAGAGTGTCACACTCAAGTTTGATTTATCCTTTTTTCCAGTTTGAGTAAGGGTTCAGGTGAGTCCCTTTTTAAATTATTCAGAATTTATTTAAAAAATATGTTTTTTTGGGTTTTGCGGCATCTGGTACAGAGGAAGGGTGTGATCTAGAAACTATGTGGCCTGCCAGTCATTGAAAAATAAAACAATAATTATATGGATAACAATATTAAAGTTAAAAATAAAATAATAAAAAGAAAAAATAAATTAAAAGTATTGTGGTAGTAATAATAATATTGTTATGATAATTATTATTTAAAATTGTTATGATTATTATTTTTATTATTATTACAAATATTATAATTGAAATGAATATTTATTATTACAATGATAGCTTATTATTATTATTATTATTATTATTATTATTTTAGGTCAGTGTGCGGGCACCGTACGGTTTACAAAAACCATCTGGTCAGCTTGGGTACTCATGCAACAGCTTCTAGAGCGGTCATATGTTGTTCCATGGTTCATTCATGGTCAATTGACCATGTACGAACTGCAAGTTTGCAGTATAAAAATTAATAAAATTAAATAATTAAAAATAAATAAAATTAAACTAAAGAAGATAATAGCATTATTATTGAATTTTTATATTCCTATTATGACTATTAATAAAATTATTATTATCATCATGTTTATTATTATGTTTATTAAAACTATTATTATTATATTATTATTATTATAATAATCAATATTATAATAAAATAAATATTTTTATAGTTGATAATGAAAGTTATTATTATTTTTATTATTTTTATTATTCTTATTATTTGTATTATTATTATGTCAGATGTATTTTTTATGGATTTATTTTATTCTTTTTTATATTTTTTCCCTATATCGTCCTCCCCTTCCCTCTATGAATTTATGCGCACCCTTATGAACACCCACCTGTTGATGTCGTCGCACCTCCCGTCAGGCGATCTTCTCTCCTCTTCGACCGAACCGTGATCTGGCGATCCTCCCTCATCTCTGGCTGACCCAAAACCAGTGGCCTCCCTCTTCTATGGCTGACTTATTACCCATAGCCACCCTCCTCTCCATCCAGTAAGACCCACCGCCCTTACCGGTTCACTCTCCTCTGGAAAACCCCCTTGATTGTACAACCTCCTTCTGGCATTGACCTCCCCTATTCGCTCTGGTAGTCTCTTTTTCATCCTCCTTTGGTAGGGTTTTTAATTTAGCTAAACCCTATAAACACAGGGTTTTTAAGGGTTGAAAACCAAAAAATATTTGTTCAGTTTGATTCCAAGAGATGGTTTTAGCTTCTTTTGGGTGTGATTGAGGTGTGATTGGTGTTTCACACTGATTCCTGTAAATTCATTATCAATTGAGAGAGGATCCCATTACATATGTCCTTTAAATTTAGGCTTACTTTTATTTCATGTTGTTTTCACATACCTTTATTTCTAGGTAGGTATTTAATGTTGTTCAAAAAATATCATTTTATGAAATCACTTGATTTTTCATGGTTTAGTATAGTTGGAAAGGATTTTTCATGCCATGTGTTATGAAACTGACCAGGTTGGATCTTTAATATGACTAGTGATTTATAATGGCATGGTTTATTTTTTTTAATATTTATTGGTTCTATTCATAAATTGTGATTTCATTTATTAAATGGAATTCACATGTTATGTTCTTAATGGTATTCACCTTTGGATCTCCTAAGTGTGCTCATGAATTGGAAATAGTGGGTTAGATTGGTGAAATGGATTTCCAAGGGACTGTTTAAGGTGTGTTTGGTTGTGAAAGTGGTTTGTGTATGGTAAACTATAATATATATATATATATATTTTAAATGTGGCAAGGCCTTTTCGACATCATAAATTGGGTTCTTTTGAAAACCTATTTAGGATGGATTTATGGCCTAGTTAGATGATAAAGGGGTGGGAATGTCCTCGACAAGGGACTCCACCCATGATATTCATGTTTAAGGCATGGAATAATCCTTGGGGAGGTCAGGGTGGTGCCAGTTGTAGGGGTTTTTGATATAATATATATGTGACTTGTTACATGAATTGTTTAGAACTCCCCCTTATGAACATAGCATGGAAACATCACATAATAAAGGGTATTTATGATAATGTTTGTGACACTAGTCTAGGATATTGTACTAGCTAGTGGCCCATAGTAGGTGGATAATTTATTTTATTGCTATGGGATCAGGGCCATCGATCAATCTAGGTAGGGGAAATGGTTAGGCATTAGGGTTTTATGATGTCATCGAGTAGGCAGGCCTTCAGGATGAGTCACATGTATTAGTATGTTCTAGTTCTCCTCAGAGTTCATAACCATTCTCATATTTCCCCCATTACTAATAACATTAGTTTTGTTTGCCTCATAATGTGGAGTGATATCCCTTGTACTTGGTATTGGGGATTTCTTGTAAAAATGTAAATTTGTTGTTTTCTAAATAGTTTTTCAAGAAGAATGTTTTTAAAAAACAAGAACACCTTCCATTGACATGTTTATTAAACCTGAACAATTCCTTTTTTGTTCCCCTTTCCCCACCCCTTCTTGAGCCTTATTTTGAACTTGAGGTCCATTGTTTATGATTGTGATTTGTTTACCTAAAAATTAAAGTGTAAAAAATTATACATTTATATATTTTATTTCAAACATGAAATCAATGTTTCATTATTTAATGGATATGCACTAGGAATATAATTAGACGAGCCTACCTACTGAGTTTTAATACTCATGCCTAATGTTTCCTGTTGTTTTATTTTCTGCTACAATTTATATCATCTGATCAATTTCCTTGGGTGATGTTTGGTATGGATTGGATAGTGTCCATCAAGGTCACATGGATGTGTCTTGGGTGCCAGATTCAACTTAGTTATTCTCATATTGTTTTTTTAGTTTTTTGTACCTTTAATTGAAATGTAAATGATTTAATGTTTTGAATTTTTTTTTGTTTTTTATTTTCATTATTAAATTTCCATTTTCTATATTAGAAATATTGTTCCCATTGTAACTCTATTGATTCACTTGGCGCTTATCACTAGCCTAAGAGGATGGGGAATTCCTCTCGAGCCTTACCAAGGATTTTCTCGGGTGATCAGTCTAGGGTCAACCTAAGTTTGTTCATGAAAAATTGGTATCATAGCAAGCCAGATCATTATTAGAGCCTTCTTTTTATATTTCCGATTGTTATTTTCGGTTTTAAAGGTAGAAGGAGTAGTATTGTTGGTATATGAGGTGTATTAATGTGAAGGACGTCATGAACCCTTGCTCGTTCTGAACCTCAGGTCACCATGGGATGTCCGGGTTGGTGGGTCTCATTTGATTCTTGAGGTTTGATTGGTGTTGGGACATAAAAAGCAAGTTGGGATGTGGCCTCCATGAGATCTTAGGGTCTGGAAAGACATGTGGATCCGAGGACATTGCCCCTTGATTGCCCTTTATGATAGTGGCATGACTGGAATATGGCCACCCACCATATGTCTGAGTCACCCATCGACACTAGTTTCCTCTGGTAAACCATTTTGAGTCATACTTAATTATGAAAATTTTCCTTTTAATGTTTTGTTTTGGTATTGTGAAAATATTAATTATAATGGTACTAGATTTGTTTGGATCAAGTTCCTTGTTTCTTTGTTTCTTAGTTTCTGCCCCCACAAAATTCGATGGATACCCAAGGCACAACTTCTAATAGAGCACCATTAAAATACACTCTATTTGATCAAACTACGGATTTCATTTATGAGTTATTGAAGATAAATCCACCTCTTTTAATGACTCCATATCCTACCTATTAGATTAGTTTTTTGTTTTGGCTCTGTCTTGGTTGATTTTTAGTCATGTTGATTCTCTCAGTTGTGACTTTTTGTGTCACTAGTATAAGTGGTTCTGGTTAGGGATTAGTTTCTCCTGACTATGAGTTAGTAGACGATTCAATCATCATAGGCCTATCCATAGGCCTCAGAGTGAAGATGGTGTGTTTTAAAAAGAATCAAAATGGTGTAAAAGGACCTTGCTTTAATTTATGCCCTTATATTGGCACATTTTTTGTTCTTCCGGGGGTGTGAAGCTGTTGGTATATCCACGGTTGTAGTTGTGATGCCCTGTTAGTTGGTCCCTTCCATCCCCTCCCCTTTTGGTGGGGATTTTTGGTCTGCGTAAAAATTTTTCGAGTTCATTTAACCTCATTAATTATTATGGTGGGGAGACTCATCGCATGTCTTATTGAAATTAGAGTTGGTCAGTTTCTTATGTTGGGGAGTCAGTTTAGGCCTCCCAATGTCAATATCAAAGCTCTACTCTTAGTATCAGTTTTATGGTGGATGGTCTGGTATAGAGGATCCTAATTCTATTTTATTTTTTGAGTAAATTTTGGGACTTTTGTGTTTTTAGCAGTTGTGTTGGGGAAATATTATAAAGGTATTTTCCAGATGTTGTTGAACTCATTCATTTTTTTGGGAGGATGGATTGTTTTTTTCTTACTGATGTTCTGGGTGTTTAAAGTATGATACTGGATTGAGCATTGTGAATGTTCTATGTCTTTCAGACAAATCTACTAGAGGTTTCTATGCTTTTGGGGTAGGTGAAACTAGTCTGGGAGTCCATTTTAGTCTCCCGAGTTCATCTTGTTATCCTTTATCTCTTTGGTCATGTTTTTGTAATATCTCTATTTATCGTTATTTTGGAATCTCCTTCAGTCATAAAATCATAGTGGTTTTGATTTCATATTAACCCTTGGGTTGGCTTTCTAGTGATGGAAAGAGTTATGTTGGGGAGAATTACAACACAAGGGGTTTTTATTTTTCCTTGGTTCCGGATTAGGACGGGGTTCTGCTGAGTCCCTATTTAAAATGATGATCTTTTCTTTAAAAAATTTCTTGTTTTGGGTTTGGAGGAATATAGAGGATGGGAAGGGCGCCATCTAAAAATTGTGTGGCCTATGCATCATCAAAAATTAATAATAATTAAACAGATAATAATAAAGTACATAAAAATAAAATAAGAAATAGTAAAATGGAATTGAAAGTATTGTTGTTGTAATAATAATACTATTATTACAATTATTATTGAAAATTGTTATGATTATTATTATTGTAATTACAAATATTATAATTAAAATAAATTTTTAATATTACCATCATTATTAATTATTATTATTATTATTGTTATTATTATTTTAGGCCAGTCTCGGGGCATCGCACGGTTCTCAAAGACCGTGCAGTCAGCTCGGGTACCCGTGCAGCAGCTTTTGGAGCGGGTAGAAGCTATCACACGGTTTATGCATGGTCGTTGGAGCTATGCATGAGCCACACAGTTTCAGTATCCATGTTAATCAAATTAAACAAAAAAATATATAAAATTAAATTAAAGCAGATAATAGTATTATTATTAAATTTTTCTATTCCTTTTATTATTATTATAAAAATTATTTTTATCTTCGTGTTTATGAAAACTATTATTATTATGTTTATTAAAATTATTGTTAAATTATTATTATTATTATTATTATTATAAATATTATAATAAAAATCAATATTATTATTATTGATATTAAAATTTATTATAGTTATTATTGTTATTGTTATTATTATTATGTGTATTACTATTAAGTTAGATATATATTTTTTATGATTTTATTTTCCCCTTCCTTTCTTCTTTTATTTTTTCTTTCTCCCTATCTCCCTCCGCTTTCCTCTTCCAACGCAGCTCCATCCCTCTATATAGTTTAGTGAACCCTCCTTCCCCGCATCCCCATGCTACTTCCAAACATCCCATCTGACAATCATCCCTCCTCTCCGGCTGACCGATGATTTAGAGATCCTACCTCATCTCTGGTTGACCTATGACCCACGACCTCCCTCCTCTCCAGCCAACCTGCGTCCCATGGGCTCACTCCACTCCGAACAGCGTGACCCACCCCCCTTTTCAGGAAACCCTTCTCCAACATCCCCATTTCTAGCACTACCTCCTTATGTTGAGGACATCCTCTCTTTCCTCTTGGAGTCCTCTTTTCTTCCTATTTTGGTAGGGTTTTTAATTTAGCCAAACCCTAGATTCTTGTGTTTGTTTTTTAGCATTCAATTACAAAATAAAATATGTTCAATTTTATCACTAGGGTTGGTTTTAGCATCATTTGGATGCGATTGAGGTGTTATCAGTGTTTCTCACCAATTCTAAGAAATTATTCATCAATTGAGGTAGGAACCCATTGCATATTTCCATTGAATTTAGTTTCTGTTTTATTTCATGATTTTTTTATATTATTTAATTTCTATGTAGGTATTTAATGCTGTTAGAATAGTTTCATTTTATAAAATCACATGATTTTGAGGGTCTGGAATAGTTGGAAAGAATTTTACATACCACATGTTTTGAAAATGGCCTAGTTAGCTTTTTAATATGACTAGTTATTTATAATGTCATGGTTGGGTTTTTTATAAATGTAATTGGTGATGTTCATAATGGTGATTTTATTTTTAAAACGGGTTCCACATGTCACATGCTTAATGGTACACCCCTTTTCCCTTGGATGCTTTCTATTGAATTTGAAATGGCGGGTTGGATTGGTGAAATGGATTTCCAAAGGATTTTTTATGGTGTGTTTGGTTGTGAAATTGGTTTGTGTGTGGTAAATTATAAAATAGATAGTTTTTTTGAACATGTGGCAAGGATCATTTGGCATCTTAATTTGGTTTCTTTTGAGAACCCCTCTAGGAGGGAGTCATGTCCCAGTTTGATTATAAAGGGGTTAGAAAATCCTCAGCAATAGAATCCACCTGTTCTATTCTTGTTTAATGCCTTGACTACTCCTTGGGGAGGCTGTGGTGGTGCCGGTTGTGGTGATGTATTAAATTATATATATGTGAATTGTTACTTGAATTGTTTGGAACACCCCCTTATGAACATAGTAAGGGTACATAGCATAGAAAAACATATTTCTGAGAATGTTTTCTACACTATTCTAGGTTACTTTACTAGATAATGGCCCATGGCTAGTGGATACTTGGGTTTATTTCTATGGGATTGGACCCCTCAACCAGGACAGGTTGGGTGATGGTCAGGCGTTATAGAATTATGTTGTCATCGATTAGGGAATACCTTTAGGATGAGTCACATGTATTAGTATGTTCTGGTTCTCCTCTGAGTTCCTAGGTATTCTTGTGTTTCCCCTATTACTAGTACCATTCATGTCATTTCCCTCGTTATGTGGAGTGATATCCCTTGTACTTAGATTTAGTTTTTTCTTATGAAACTGTAAATGTATTGTTTGATAAATAGTTTTTCAATGAGATTTTTTTGAACGAACAAGCATACTTTCATTAATAACTTTTATGAAAAATTACCAATTTATTTTTGGTTCCCCTTTCCCCACCTCTTCTTGATCCTTATTTTGAACAAGATGGAAATTATTTTTGATTGTGATCTGTTTATAGTAAAATTAATGAGTAGAAAATTATATATTTACATATTATATTTCAACCCTAAATTCAAAGTTCTATGAAATAAAGGATGTGCACTAGTAATTGAATTAGTCGGGCCTACCTTCTATGTTTTAATAATCATGCCCATAGTTTTGTTTTCTTTTTAGTTTCTACTACAGGTTCCAAAATGGGAGAAATACCATTGGGCGGTGTTTGGTATGGATTAGAGAGTGACCCTTGGGGTTACATGGAGGTGTCTTGAGTGTTAGAGTCAGATTAGTTATTCTAGTATTGATGGTTTTTCAGTTTTTTATTCATTTAATTGAAATATAAATTATATATGGCTTTGAAAATCATTGTTATATTTGTTTTTTCTTTTAATTGTTCTGTTGACGTGTTTTTTATATTTGGAGAAATTGTTCACATAATCACTCTCTTGATTCCCTTGGTTCTTGTTTCCAGGCCAAGAGGATCTGGAAAGCCTCTCAGTCTTATTTGCTGATCGGCTCAGGTGACCAGTTCATGGTTGGACAAAGATGGTTTGTGATGCAGATACGAATTTTATTTAGAGTTAAATGTTAAAATTTTACACTAAAGACTATGTGATCAAGTACTTTTTATTTTTTAGTTTGAATATTATTTTAGAATATTTTTGTGGAATTTTAAAGTTAGTTATTTTTTAAATTGTATTTGTTAAACTTTGGGTATTACTATTGAATTTTGGATATTAGAATCATTTTTCTCCATTTAATGGTTTATTAATTTTTAAGAATTATCTTATCAAGTAGTATCCATGTTGGTTTCAGTTAATGTTTCAATATATGATAAATTTTTAGATATTCTTTTTTCGAATATGTGATTCATTAGAAGTTAATTCTAGTGCTTTGGGCATGAAAAAATCTTCTTGAATACTCATCATTTGGAGAGAAGCATGATTTTGTGGTGGTAATTCGTTAAGGGATGAAACTATAATTTTCATGTAAGTATGTTTCCTTATGGTATTATTACATATTGTAAAGAAATTCCTCAACTCTATGAAAATAATCATTAAATGAAAATGTTAAATAAAAATATTATCCATTTACTTTCCTTTCTGAGAAATCAAATTCAATTTAACCCATCAAAGATTTAGGGTTCATTAATGGTTAAATTTATAATTACTATGTTTTTTATTAATCTCCATCCGAACATGACATTTATTTTCCTATTCCATGTCCATGATTTCCTACATGGAATCCTAGTATGTTTTACGTAAGGGGGGGCTTCATACTTTCCATTCTATCTTTTCAAATGCAAGTTTTATTGATCCTTTTTCAAAAGTGGGATTTCAAAAAATTTAATTAGTAAATTCAAACACATAGTCACTGAGAAAAAGTTAAAATTTTGATAGAAAGATTTATTAAAGTGGGAACAAATGTAATATCTTAATATTTATAATGGAAAGACTATGTTCAATAGTGTATGAGATACACAACACCAATTAAAAACGAACAATGAAATTTTATTACCGGGCCATTATAACCTATTAGATAAATTAGAAGGAATGAATATTATTAACTTCTTTATGAAATATATATTTTTCATACTCATTGATAATATATTGATTAATTATTTGTAAATAAGTACTAGATTTTTAGGGATGTAATTTTATTCATTAGAAACATATTTTCTCAAAAATTTATTTTATTAATTTATATGTAACAAAATAATATTATTATAACTAATTTATTGATATTTTAGAACACTTATTTTCTAAATGTAATTAATTTTTCAAATCATCATATAAAATTTTTGTATTCTATACTTTTGATAATTTTCTAAAAAATTTGATTTTTCAAGGAATAGAGAATAATATTGATTTTTATTATATTTATCAATTATTTATATGGTAAAATTATAAATTCAATTAGATTTAAATTAAAATAAAGTCAAATTGATTTATATATTTTAATTCTGTCCTTTAAAATTTATTTTATACTTAAATTTAGTAAAAATCATTTCATATTTTAAAATGGCATTTTTTGGAATAATTATTTTTCTTTCTGTTATTACAAATTAATTTAAAATTAAATTCATAAAATTCAATGTTTATAATTTCTAAAAATGAATGAAATATTTGGATTCAAAAGGTGAAAAATTAGTAAATTAGTACCTTTTATTTTCTGTCAGCATGAATTGTAACCTTGGTGATTTTGGTTACGACGGTAAATGGTAAATTGGGTAATTAAGGGTAAAAAAATTATAATGACTATAAAATTAGCCTAGAACATTCTAAAAATTTATTTTATGAGTCATTGTAGACCAAAATCATCCAAGGGTCTAAATTATAATCATTGGGTGACATTTTTATAAGATAAAGATGTTTATAATATTTTATTTAATGAAAACTCAAAGATGTCATACTATTATTTTTATTTACAATAAACTTTTTAAGAAAGGGTAATCCAGAATAAATCATAGACTATAAGTATTCTTTATAAATATAAAATAATTATCTAAATAATGGTAATTTAATTTTAATTTCTAGTGAATAAATATTTACCTTAATTTCTCACACAACAGTGATGCTCTAATTATTTTATTAATGAATATATTAAATAAATGATACGAAAATATTTAAATAAATATATATGATATAATTAATGTGTTATAAAAAAACTTAGATGACTTTGAAATGTTAGAGATGTAATGAAATATTTGGTTCTAATTATAATTGTTATCTTCATATTATTAAATTCAAAGTAATGAATATTCCATAAAATTGACATTATGAATAAATAATATTAAATAATATTTTATTAAATGATATAAATTCCTAAAGAATTTAAAATTTTCCAAATTATTTAAATAAATTTTAAAGTTTCATCAATGATGCGTTTATGGTTCTTCTAACATTTTATAGTAACTATATGAACCTCCAAAAGTAAAAATCAATGATGTCACATTAAGAGTTATAGGTATTAAATAAAAGATAAAACAAAAATATATCGGTATAAATATCACCTAATCTTTTCCAAAGAATTATTAAATGAATATGATTCTACCATTATCACCTGTACCTATATTTTTAGTTTTTTAAAAGACACATGTCGAAGAAAATGATTTATATATTATTTAAATCAAAGATAGCTAAAAAAATTCACTCTCTTTGTATTTAATATATTTTATGTGTCCACATAGGGAAAAATGAAGATATGAATGAAAATTTTTATATTTTTATCTTAATGTAATTATTTTAATTATAGAAATTTATTTTTAAAATTTTTAAAAATTATATAATTTCCTTAAATGCTTCTGAAGTGATAATACAATATTTATTTAACTAAAAGAAAAATAAGATAAATTACATTAAAAAATTAATTTCGGTTTAATTTTAATAGAAAAATGTATGAAATTAGTTTTCATGATCGATATGACACGTTATATAATTTTTAATTCATTATATTCTAATTGAACCTTTGTTTAGATGTATGTTAAGTCAATGTAAATTAATATTATCAAAATTGACATTAATGATAATTTGTCAAAATAATATTTTATTAAATTATTTAAAAATCATAAATTATTTGAAAAATACAATGTGATTTTGATAAGGTCTAAAATTTCATAAATTTACCATTTATTGACAATTGAAACGTTATCCGTAAAAATTACAAACTATTAATATTAAATTACTTGTTACCATAGTTAAAATTAAAAGAGGTTAACTAAGGGTTAATCAAAATGATAAGATTTAAAACAACACAAAAATTTTATAAAATTTATTGGATTATTATATTAAAATATTATATTAAATTAAATTAAACTTCATGTCCTTTTATATGTGTTTTTATTAAGATTTAAATTATCATAAATTAATATTTTGATAAATTTTAAATGTGCCCCTCACCTCAATTATAAATGGGTACCTCCTGCATCACATATGTACTTCACATTGATACTTCTATCTCAGCCATAACATACCAATTTATCTTATAAACTTACCTATAATACATATAGAGGTTATATTCTAATCAAAATACTAAACATAGATCCATTTAGGGGATATCCAACAGAGTCGTTTGGAAGAATACTTAATCTCTCTAACTTAACACTTTCTTTTTCTACTATTCCTTACCACATATAATTTTATGATTTTTATCATAAAATAATATCTTAAGTATAATAAATATTTTGAAATTTCATTATCATTATGAATAACCCATTATACACCCCCATTCCTAACAAACAAGAAGTGAAAGTATCGCTTGTGCGTACGTACGGCTTACCATCTTCACGTGGCAATACAATTATTTTCTCAACACCAAATTTTATGAATGGTAATTATGATGTGTTTAATGTTTTTATATGATATATATTACATAATTATACTTATTTAATTATAATATTATTAATATATTATCATCATCCAATCCTTTCAGAAATGATAACATTGCTCATGTGTACATATGGACTACCATTTCCATGATGCGACGTGATTTACTTTTCAAATTATATTTAAATGGATGGTAATAAGGAATATTTTTATGAACATATATGATATATAAAACATAATAATGTATTTTTAATGGTTTTTTACTATTTATCCTTCCTTCATTCAATTATATGAAAAATGGAAACAATGTTCATGTGTACGTAAAACATGTCGTATTAATGAACAGTGTAATTCATTTTTCTATATCTACATTTTATGAATGATTAAAAATATTTCTATAAATAATATATATATATAATGATTAAAAATGATTTAAATTATTGAAATTATGGGACCAATATCAGTGTATAAGGATCGGGATTATCCAGTAGAAATATTCTTATATAACAAAGTAGTTATCACCCTAAATAGTGATTTTAATAAAAAAAATTAATAAATAGGTGATAAGATGTTATAAATAAATCATAAAAGGAATGATAAATATATTATTATAAAATACATGTATAATAACACAAATTTTATTATAAATGAGGTTTCAACATGAACAAAAAAAGTCGAGACTTGAGGTAAGATTATTTTTTCACTCAATTTCCATTCATTGGGTTAAATTATTATTTCATTGATTACGTCATTACACAATTATGTGTGAAATTATCATCTGTTTTATTTTTAATTTTATTATCTTTATTTATAATGAATAAACATAATCAATTAGTTACATTAATTCTTACTTTAATGATGTGATGTTTCTGTGGGTTTATTTCATAATGTCATTTTTATATGACATTTTTTATGTTTATGTAAACACTAAAAAGTATTTCTACTCCACATCATGGATTTCTAAAAATGTTTATGTCATTGTTTCTATTTTTTGTTTATTTCATGTTTTTTTGTTTATCTTTATTTCAATGTTTATGTTTTCAAAAATTGTTTTTAATATTTATTTAATAATTTTTATTATAATGTTTACCATTGTTTTACTTTTAAAAAAAGTGTTTCCAAATAATCTTTTTGTCACATTCAAAATAGGTACATTGGAGTTTTCTGAAAAAATATGAATGGAATGTTTTTTATACATATACAATAGGAGAATTTTTTCTCATTTTCATGACACCTTATTCCTTGAAGATTCATTTACAATATTAAAATGACATTTTCAAATAAAATGTTTTGCTTTATAAATGTGAGGCTCTTTAAAAAATGATTTAAAAAATGGAAACTTTATTTTTTAAGAATTATTTTAATTGATATTTAAAAATTATTTTTGATCTAGGACACCATTATTTTATGTTACTTATGATTTACTAGAGTAATGATTCAAGGATACTAACCTTATTCTTTATATAGGTTGTTTATATTTATAATGGAAGGATATTTAAGAAACGGTTTTCTTTTCCACAAGTTATGTAATTATTTAATTTTTAGGAAACCCATTTATTTTTATGTGTTTTTATGTGATGAATGATTAATATAATTTTGGTACACATAAAAATGGATTTCATTATGTGATTGGTGGGCCTATATCTCCCTCCATTTCTATAAGTAATGATTTATATTTCATGAGATAGACAGAACTAATATAGGGAGTGATCTCATTTCACTAATGGACTTTATCCATCATGGTAGTCTTAAGAATAAACCTTGTATACTATGATGGTTCAGGTAGTGAAGTCATTACACAATGATAGTCTTGGTAAATATCCTAGATTACTAATAGAATTATTTTTTATTCTTTTGTGTTTTCAAAAATTTCATGTGTTATGATAGTGTTATTTTCTCATGGCTCATGTTCCCATATGATTTATGTCTTATAAACTACCAAATATTATTCCATGAATGAAGGTCAAGATTATTTATATTCAGGGTATAAAATAAAATTTATATTTTTATGTTATTATATTTTTACGCTCATTTTATGATTACCTAATCTTTGATATCACTTATAATTAACCTTACTAAGCATCTGAGCTCACCCTTTCTTATGCTCTCAATTACTCATGTTATAAAGAGTGTTTTTAAGTAGGATTAATCTAATAAGGGTTCTATATGAGAATAATTTTTGCATTATAGTATAGAATTTTACAAGCTAGTTTTTTATTTTTATAATTCATGTATGAGATTTTCCTAATTCTAAAAATATATAAAAATAAAAAGTCATCAGATATGTAATTAATATATCATTTCTTTTTGATGTTGTGAGTTTTCATGAAAAATTAATTAAATTATTTAAAGTTTATGTCTTAAAAAATTGATCAAGAAGTGTAGATTTTGGGCTCTTACAAGAACCACTTACTCCACTCTTATAATGATCTTACAACATCTTTTTTTCCCTAGCATTCAATTAACCCAGAAACTAGGTCGAAGAAAAGGGATTGAATATCCAAACTTTCCTACCATATTCATCTTTTCCATGATATCCCTCTCCACTATTTCCACATAGGATGAAATATTTAGCATAAATACCTGTGAAATGATATCTGGTCTCAAACTCTAAAGGTACTTATTCACTTTCAGGTAGTCAATATTCACAACCACTAATGAAAAACAAACTGGCTCTACAAACTAATTATTCTACATCAATTTTTAATGATCTCCCTGCTGTTTAGAGAGGAACTCCATAGACATCACCATCAAAAATGACTCTAAAAGAATCTTATATAATAATATATTCTCAAATACATTCTAGTACAATCACACATTCATATCCACATGTACCATATAATCACACCATTTCATACTAGGACACTAAAATATGATTGTCAGGAACTTCACCATGATACTCTCAATTATATCTAGGAATTCAATAATTAGATCATTCTTTTCTCATCATTTTTCTGACTCTTGGGGTTAATTCGTACCAATAATGTATGTTTTCTTCTAACACAGTAACTCGTGTGACCAATCTCTGTCTCATATAGCTCCTGAATTTACCTCAAAAACTATGTTTGATCTTGATGTAGATTCTAGTCAATTGAACAAAATTCCTACAATATATCCTTAATAAATATCTGGTCCGTATTAGGAATACCTTGAGGAGAATCAGTTCCACCTTTCTCAGGAACTCATAGAACACCTTTGGGAGGTATACCACTACAAACTAAAATATAAGAAAAGATTACTCAATAAAATAATCTCAGTTTAAACTAGGAAACCCATAACATAAAACTAATGTTAACCTCAATAACTCAAGATAATAGGACCATATCCCAATATCCCATGGTAACTTGAGTCTCATCATATGAAGAGATGTTGAAGCACTCATCGCAACATACTTCCTATGTCCTAAAAATCCTATCTTCAGTCTACCAGATGTACCAAGAAAACGAATATATCAGAGAGACCAAATATATGACCAAACTATGAAGAACCCAACATGAAAGCCCTCTCAAAATGGTACCAAACCAAATTTCCACCAACCAAAAGATCATTCTTGATCCTCATGGGATTGATTGTAGCACCCGAACAATAAAAACAAATATAGGGAATGATTATTTCCAACATTAAAAAGAAAAAATGGCATAGATAAACATGTACATAAATAATAGTGGTAGAAAACATATATATATATATATATATATATATAATTACCAAATGATATAAATGTATGTGATATAAATGAAAAGGTAGAAAAAAATCTCTAAGAGACCAATCCAACAATAAATGAAAACAAAGATAAACATCTACTACAACATTCACCATATGATACTTTGGAAAAACCTACACCATTTCACCATTAGTCTACCCAAACCTAGAAGACAGAAAACATCATCACCTCATTGCGGCGTGTTTCCTTTACCTGCATTGAAATACGTAACATTGTCTACACATTGTTGAAGGTGTACATAGGGTGTGAGATAACATTCTCAACAGGGTCCACCCAGGTGTTCCAAGTCAATTATCTGAATAAAATTCCTTGAATGGTCATCTATACAGACAACAAGGCCTGATATATAGTTTAGAAATTTTTTATCAAAGTCATAGTAAGAAATTTAATTTCCACTTTTTCAAAATTTCTATGTAAAATAGATAAATCAATTTCCATGCATTTTATATACATATATCCCAATAGATATCATGTCAAAACCAATCATGCATCACATATTATGTGAAATCAATGGTAGTACAATCAAGACAATACAAACCAAAATCATACCAAATGGGCCAAGAAGCAGCACAGGTAACATCAATCCAAGGATGACACTAGGTCATGATAATGAGGATACAAATACCTAACATATTAAATCACATGAATCAGGTCACTAGACATATGCTTCAATTCTATAGATTGATTCTAGATATTAGAATAACACTCCGGTAAGTGAACCACCCAATAGATATCACAAGTCTCTAAAACAACAGGCCTATGGGGGATTGGAAGAACTCGTTAACAAACCCCTGACAGTGGATGTGACCTATTATTACACCATCCATCCAAGTACACAAGGCTTCCCATGTTATCTATTTTTAAAACCAATTCATCATTTCATGCTTTGAAACCCATTTTATAAAACCATTTCACAAGGATTTTAAAACCCCTTTTCATTTACCAAAACTTGGGGAAACCCATATTTAATCAAAATGTAGTTTTACCCACACATAATAATTATTTATATCATTCCATTTAATTTAATAGTACAATTTTTCAAAAATAGGAGCAATGTACTTAACCAACACAGGCTATAGAAAGATCCACCAACATCAAAACTCAAGTCACACACGCATAAAACAGAATCCGTCAAATTAAAGGATTAAAAATATACAATAGAGGCCTAAAATTAATCTAAAAATCTCATAATTTATTCAATTGAATAGAATTGTCAGAGGAGTAGAGGAAAAAACACATACCCCAAGAATACATACCCACTACACCACTACTAATGAAGAAGTTATCCCCCAGAACAAGACAATAAAATTCATATAGAAGACAATCTAGGTGATCATTACTACAAGTCAACAAATCCAATTGCATAATGCAGCAGTATAATGTCCCAAAATGGGAGCCACATATCGGTGCCCCAATCCTATGGGTCACATGACCTCATTAATGCTTTCCAATATTCTATAGGTTGTCAACTAGTAGAGAGGGTCTGTAAAGTCATTCATGAGTAGACTATACCCTCTTTTATCATAATAAAACACTAGCCAAAATAAAAAAACTAGAGTGGAAGCATATATATAACCATAAAAAACATTAGTAACTCATTGAAAAAAATTCAAGAAATACAATATCCAACTAAAATAGAAAACATTCTATACTAAAGTAAGTGTTATGTGTTAGAATGAAAGCTAATAATAGAGACATTGAGGACTCCCAAGAGGGTCTCAAATCATGTATTGTTCCCTCATCCCTAATCCATCACAACTCATCCATATAACTCTAGTCATTTTCCCTTAACATATCCATAAAACCCAAATTCTATTCGAACATCAATTAGGAAGCCTAAGTGGGGTGTGAGTACAACTAAGTAGGCCACCGACAACAATGTCTCTAACAATCCATTCTAAACTAGTGCATTAACTTTTATAATGAAATAATTATAATTCATATTTAAATAGTTATCTCATTATCCATTAATCTTCATTTAATCACATAAACTGTGGGTTCCCATAGACACTTGTACCTCAATAACATTTTTTAAGTCCTATATTATAAACCATTCCATGTTATCATTTGACAATTTATCAAATAAATGGGATTTAATTATCTATTCTATTTCAATTATTAAAATGGATGATTGTTATCATAGTCCAATGCAAATAATTTGACTCTAGATCATCCTGTCTAGGACCCCTTGGTCTTGGGAAGTGGAATACCATGTCCCACACACACACATAAATATATATATATATATATATATCACTATGGCCTTCAGAAGTAGTAGATCATGTCCCACTCATATATATATATATATATATATATATACATATATATATATATATCACGACGGGATTCAGAAGCTGATGGCCATGCCCCACATACATGTAATTTTGGAAGTATTAGGCCATGTCCCATATATATTAACCAAAAAAATTATCACTATGAGATTTAAAAGATGTAAAATTGGTCCCAAACACATATATCACATAATCATTTATATCACATTTATCACATCTCACATCAAGCATGATTAATTATCATTAATCATTTTACCAAAATTAACCATTACAATCTTCAATTAATTAATTAAAAAATTAATTAATCCATATCTATTAATTTATTCAACAATTAATTAATAATTCCTCAATTCGACATCCAAATAATTATTTCAACAATTAATTATCCCCAATTTAGAATCTTTAAATTTTCATAAATTAATTCAACAATTAATTTCTACAACTAATCAATATCAATGTACCATAACTAATTCAAAAATTATTTATCAAATTCTCAATCCCAAGATATCATAATTAAATCCCCAATTACTTATTTAATTCAATAATCCTCAAATATCACAATTTCACTATTCTCTCAATTAATTAATTTACGAATTTAATTATTTCAATTAGGTATTTCAATTAATAAACAAAAATATAAATAATATAACTTCCATTCACGAAATCAGATCATGACTATGGGATTTGGAAATTATACCACCTACATTGATTTGTTGACAATGTTTTCCCAATGGAAATCCTAAAATTTGGGAACCACAATGACATAGATATAGGTTCAGATCTAAAACCCAAAATTAATATAAAATATATATGATATTTTTAAATGTAAATATAGATCCAAAATCCTAAATCATTATTTACCAACCCTAGATCTATATCTAGTAAAAAATATTCCATCCACCAAAAGGAGGATAGAATGTAAGAGGTTGAACAGAAAAGCAATAGGATAGGATCCACTTACTAATAGAGGAGAATATCTTTGATATAGGCATATGATTGCAAATAATATAGTCCAGGATTGCTTTTAATTAATCTGGAGAGATCCAAAATCATGAAATATTTTCATGGGTTGAGTGATTGTCAAAATGGTTGAGTTTCTAAGGTTTGGAGGATTTAAAAATTAATTATTCAGCCACATTAATTATCATTCTTGGTTTCCTTGGTAGGGTAGAATGGTATTCCCTAAATATGTTCCAATCGTGTCCCAATTTTTTTTGGGGTGCAAGGTTTATATTTCTAATGCCACATGGTTTTTCAAACCATTCACGAGCTGTGCATACCCTCAATGTCCAGGGATCTATGGTTTTCTGGGTTGGGCACACAGTTTTCTCTAACCATGTGCCAATCATGTATAACCCATTTTACTTCCATTTTTATTAATTTCCACCCAAACCGAACCCAAGTTAAAACCCAATCAAAAGGTAAATAAATATACCAAAAATAATCTAAATTTAAGCCTATGTAAACTATAAAAACTCTCCCAATCTTATAATATCCCCACTTTATAACAGCTCATCCTCAAGCTGCACTCCCAATATTCTCTTAGATTTTGAGCCAAAAGATCGATCCACGGAGCCCTCATATCTAATTTCCTTTCACAAGATTCCTCATTCACATTCTCATATTTCCATAATAAAAAACTATTGGGACATTCTTCCCTAGAAACACTTTCTCCCTGTGATCTAATACATGTTTTTGATGCTCCATAGAGCATGCATCTATCTCAAGATCAACATCACCCACATTGATCACATGAAAAGGGTCGAGGTGATAATATTTTAGTTGTTATATATGGAAAACATCTTCAAAAATATTTTATTTCTGTTAAAGAGACAATTTGTATGCCACTAGCCCGATTCTCCCTAAAACCTCAAAAGGCCCAACAAACCTGGGCGCTGACTTTCCATGTCTCTGTATCCTATGGTGACTTGATTTAGGAAACACACAAATGAATAGCCGATCACCCTTTATAAACTATAGGGGTCATATTTTTCTATTATCATATGACTTATTCCTATGAAGAGTCATAAACATACGTTTTTTAATTAGTTGTACCTGCTCTGAAGTCTCTTGCATGAGACTCAGTCCCAATAACTTTGACTCACTGGACTCCATCCATCATAGTGGTGATCTGCACGACCTACAATAAAGAGTCTCTTATTATTCCATCTTTATAGTTTCCTAATAACTGTTTCTTTTATTATAAAACCACCTAATCCAAGTTCTTATCCCAAGACCCACCAATGTTAAGAACACATACCTACATCATATCCTTATGCACCTACATAGTATGCTCTGACTGGCCAAAAGTCTGTGGTTGGAAAGTTGTACCCAATAATACATGTCTACCAAATTATTTCTGAAATCCCTATAATAGGAGTGAAGTAAAATAAAATCACTGCCTGGAACAATATTCTACGACAACCTGTGCAGAAAAACTATCTTCTGGTCATAAAAAACTCTTAACTTCTCCATCAATAAACTCTCTCATATATGGAAAAAAGTGCACCAATATTTTCAACTGATCCAAAATAAACCGAATAAAATTATTCTTTGTAATTATATTTATATGACCCACCAAAATGTCCATAGTTAGGTCAACACACTTTCATTTTGGAATGGGAAAAGTTATTTGTAAACCTCCAAGTCATTGATGCTCTGCCTTTATTTACTGATTGGTGTAACATCATGTCATAAACCCCACTATCTCATTCTTCATGCCTGGCCAGCAAAACTGTCTTCATAATTCATGGTAAATTTTGGTCACACTTGGATATATCACATACTTCATGGAATAAAATTCCAACATGATCTCCTCTCGCATGATCATACACAGAAAAACCTGATTCTTGACTTAGAAGATTGCATCCTCTTCTATTCTTGAATATGAAGGTGACTCCCCACCTTTAAGGATTTCCCCCAAGTTCAAGAACTCTATATCCTCATAATTGTTGTCTTGGATTCATCTCAAAAATGTAAATCTACTATAATTGATAAAAGAGACATCTTCTCTCAACTCTCCTGAACCACCACATGAATTTCAGACAACAAAGTCATTATCTTCCACTCATCATAGGACACTTGAACCATCTGAATCTGAGTTATCGTGCTCAAATAATCAGCAACACTATTTCCTTTTCCATGCATATATAGTATCTCAAAATCAAAAAACTATATATACACTACCCATGTGAGATTTCTAAGATTCAAATATCACTGTAAAAATATATACTTCTAGCTATTTTGGTTTGTATATAAAGTATACAATTCTCCAAATGGGTAATTGTGCCGACACATTAAATCCTAAACCACTGCCACCAGGTAGATTTCATTCATAGGATAGTTATATTTATGAGGCCTCAACCACTGATACCTGTACTATGTGACTCGATCTACCGGAATTAACACTTCTCTTATTCTTATCCATGAAGTTTAACAATACACCATGTACTCTTCACCTGTTTTGAGTAGGATCAAGATTGGTGCTGATTTCAAGTGATTATTCAACTCAAGTAATTCCTTTTGACAAGCTTCCGACCATTCAAAAAAATTCCATTCATAGTCAATCCTGAACGTGGTGCATTAAAACTTGAAATGTCCTGGATGAATCTTCGATAATAACCAGTTCACCCCAGAAAGGTATGGATATTGAATATGTTTATTGGATGATCCTAAGAAACCACTACTTGAATCTTATTTGGGTCCATTGGCAAAAATTCCTCCAAAATTATGTTTATAATGAAATGTACAAGTTCAATTCAAAACTGACACTTAGATAGCTTGGCATATAATCAATTCCCACTATGTTTACTCATGATGATGTTAAGATGTTGGGCATGATTTTCCTATGTTATTGTACATCATGATGTCATATATAAACACTAACACAAACTAATCCAAGTACAGAAGGATGATTTTATTCATCATGACCATAAACACTACTAGTGAATTCATCAATCCAAAATTAATTATGATGAACTCATATATTTCATATCTATTTCTAAAAGTATTCCATGGTATATCAGAATTATATACTCTCAACTGATGATACCCTTATCTCAAGTAGATCTTAGAGAACACAATATCTCCCCTCAACTATTCGAATAGATCATTGATTCATAGAAGAGGATATTGATTCATCATTTCCATTTGGATCAGCTTCTGGTTATTGACACACAATAACAAAATCCCATCTGCCTCCTTTTCAAACAATATAGGCGATCCCCAAGGACATTTTCTTGGAAGGACAAATCCATTATCCTCCAACTCCTCTAGCAGATTTGTGAGCTCCTGAGGCAATGTTGGTTTTATTCTATTCATTTGAATAGATACTAGCTCAGCCCCTATCCTATGTTCAATAGTGAATTCCAAATCCCTGTTAGAAGTCTCCCCTAAGAAGACTTTAGGGAATACATCTTGAAACTATTCCACTAATTTTGGATAAACATCAGGTTTCACATGTCCATCATATGTCAATATACTAGAAAACATGGATGTGAGCTTTCACAATTGTTGATTGACTGGCCTTACTTAGCCTTATGAGATATCCCACTCTCCATGGTGAATGTAATTGTGACCCTTATGAGAAGTAAATGTTACAATCTTTGTGTAATAATAAATATGGTCTCAGTTTGTGACTATCCAATTCATTCCCATAATTAGTTCTAAGCCTGTCATGTCAAGGATGTTGAGATCCCACTGAAAAATACACTCCCCAACTTTAAGAAAATATACCTTGCTCAAAGATATGTCTCTAGACTAAAATATCAATGGTGTATCTATCGTCCTAGTCCCACTAACAAATCCCCCTACCATGCTCAAACTTTTAATAAGTTTTACAGATATAAAACAACTAAGATTCTCCAGAATCAAATAAGGCACTAGATAAAGAAGATGCTTCTAGAATATCACCTCTCATTGTCGATGGTCGAGCCTCAATCTCCACAAGTGTATGTCACACTACATGCAGCTGTCCTTCCCTGTTTCTTTTGATTCCATATGACTCCCTTGAGTTCCACCACTCTACTGATGTGGGAAATCATTCCCATAAGCACCATATCCACTAACACTACCGCCTCAGCCTATAAGAATCCATATTCTAGCCTAATAAGGTGTAGATGATCCCATACCCTCATATTGGATCAATAAAGATTATAATTCACTAATCATCTATCTTGGGATCCTGTAGAACCTCTGTATATGTCTCATATTTCTGTAAGCCATGCACTCCACTGGTGGTTGGGTAAAATGTTTCTGGAAGTACCTAGACCTACAACACTAGTGTAAAAACACATGTGTAAGGTCATGTGCATCTGACCCTTCCCCTATGTTCCTTTATTGTCACTACTCTAAGATAAATTCTCATAACAATGTTTTTTACTTCTATTAGTCACACCTCCAGGCCGTTCATAAGAAACCATTGTCCTCTATTAGAAGCCTCATTTAGGTTCCCCTCTGAGATGAGAGCCACATTTTCCACTTCTTAAAATTTCATCAGCCTGAATATATTTACATGGGAGATAATTTCACAGTTAAATCTATCAAAAATACCTTATTCCACCATATCTTCCTCTCCTTCCAATACTAGAGAAAAATGATTCAAATCTATGAAGTTTCTGACACAATCCATCATGAACATATACACCAGAGTCAACCTCATGGACTCAGCTGCTCTCTCCAACCTGAGGGTCTCTGGATAAAAGTGATCAAAAAAAATTCTCATGAAAGTACATCAACTCATTAGTCTCCGACTATCCATCTTAATTCTGAATATCCCACCAATTATTCCCTTGTCCATGTAACAATTAAGTATCTAACTTGATCCACCTCTTAGTAGGAATCTCTAATTTGTCAACAATAGTCTGGATGGACTCGATCCTGAACTGAACTCCATAAGGTCCCCCCTGTCTAGTAATACTCAAAGGGTGATGCATCTGGATCTCCCACATCAAGTAAAACTTTTTCTTAGAATCCTTCACTGAGACTCCTTCTATGAATTTCATGAAGTGTTTAATGTTATCTCATAAATTCTCCCCTACTTACTCAACTGGGACAATCAGTTCACCATATTGCATTACTGGAGAATCTTTCCTACCCATGTCCTGAGTTCATCCTCTCATCAAGCATCGTCATAGAGTCGTATCTCTACAATTCCAAAAAAACATCTTAAGACTCATAACACAACTTTATTACATTTATGTTAGAGAAATTTCACAAAAAACACAACATGTCTTTTCCCCCAAACCTCACCATGCGGTCAAAACTGAAGATTAATCACTACCCTTAACTATCTACACCTTAGCCTTGGTTTAAATGGGTATTCACATTTTCATATTCATGTTTCTCATTTAGAATCCATTATATTCTCATTTTTTATTATTTTACCAATCTCAAATTAAAATAAGGAACCATTTTCAATTTAATTTCATAATCAATGAAAACATTTTATGTTAAAAAACATACGCAAAACTCGTTTTCTCATGTGTGCCTAAAATGATGAATGTCCAAAAATTATCTTGATTGAATAGAATGATGCATGCAGACTCCACTCTCATGCCATTATGGGACATGATTCAATTTAGATAAATATTAATCACATCAGAAAACAAGTGTGTCACCCAAGATTAAATAAAATTCAATGGTTTTAACAAACAACAATAACAAAAATCCCACCCTAAGTACTTGGGTTTCCCCCATACATGGGTTTGCAAATCCCAAGTAGGAGGTCATTACTAAGCACCTGAATCTTCCAATTTTTATATCTACCTTACCCAAATAGTATGAAACAATCAAATGGGAATAAAATTGTAGCTATGATACCACTTTGTAACATCACGGCTCGAGGGCCATATAATGTTGCTCCTAACCGGTGAGTCACATGTCCTTGGGAACGTTTCCCCCTATGGTAGAGGTTTTTTACTAGTATCAAGGGTCTGTTAAGTCAATCATGGGGGGATTATACCCTCTTTTATCATAGTGAAATAGTAGCAGAAATATTAAACAAGAGTGGAAGCATATACATAACCATAAAAAAATCCAATATCTCAAGGTAAAAAATGTAATAAATACAATATCCAAATGAAATAGAAAACATTTGAGGCAATAATATGTGTCTTTTTTCAAAAGGAAAACTATAAATAAAGACGCTAATAAAAACCAAGTGGGTCTTGAACCATTTATAATTCCTTCATCCATGTTTAATCCCACCTCATCCGTCTAACTTAGGTCCTTTCCCAAAAACCTATCCAGAAAAAACATAGTATATTTTGGTACCAATTAGGTAGCCAAAGTAGCGTGTGATTAAAATTCAGTAGGCCACCACCAACGATTTCTAAAATAATCTAGTTTGAAATAGTGAATCCATATGTATAAAGAAATAATTATAATGTATAATTAAATAGTTATCACATTATCAATTAGTCTTTATTTAATCTCATAAACCCCAGGTTCTTGTAGATACCCATACTTCAATACATGCTTTGGCCCATGATGTAGTCTAAGACATTCCCCATTATCAATTCACAATTTATCAAATAAGTAAGCTTTCATTATCCATTAAATTCCAATTATTAAAAAGGGTGATTGGAAACATAGTCCAATGCAAAAAAAATTGGGTCTAGATCATCATGTCCAGGACCCCATGGGATTGGTATGTAGCAGACCATGTCCCACAGAGACACACACACACACACAAACATATATATATATATATATATATATATCACTACGGGATTCGGAACCAGCATAACATGTCCCACACACACACACTCACACATATATATATCGTGAAGGGATTCAAAAGTGGGGTACCATGTCCCATAAACATGGGATTTTAGAAGCTGCAGACCATGTCCAGCAAATATTTTTCAAATAATTAATCAGTACAGTATTTTGAAGCATCAAATCATGTCCAAAGAAATATATAACACAATCATTTATATCACATAATCATATCTCACATCAATCATGATTAATCAACATTAATCATTATATCACAATTAATCATCATAATCTTCCATAAACTAATTCATAAATTCATTAATAAAAGTCCATTAATTTATTCAAGAATTAATTAATAATTCCCCAATTTGACATCCTACTAATTAATTATCCCCAATTAACAATTCAAAAATTCTCATAAATTAATTTAGAAATTAATTTATACAACTAAACACTATCATTGTGCCATAACTATTTCAATAATTAATTATACAATTATAAATCCCAATATCTCATAATTAATTTAGCAATTAATTTTTGAATTAAATAATCCATAAATCTCAAAATATGTAAATTTTCTCAAATAATTAATTTACCACATTAATTAATTCAATTAGGGATTTCAATTGAAAAATAACTCTATAGATTATATGACTTGTATGAATGAAATCAAATTATGTCTATGGGATTTGAAAATTAGACCTGATAAATAGATTTTTGGAAAATTATTTCACAATGAAAATCTAGAAATTTGAGCAGCACAATGACATAGATCTTGGTCCGGATCTAAAACCCTAAATCAAGATAAAGAATAATGAGATCCCTTTAAATACAAATCTATATCCAACAATTTATATCTAGAATGTCCAAATATATATCTAGATCTAGTAAAAATGGAATATTTCATCCACCAAAAGAAGGAGAAAACATAGGGGGATGAATCGGAAAGCAATGAGATAGGATCCACATATAAGGAGAGGATAAGATTTTCAATTCAGGATTCAGATTGTAATGAAATGAGGTCGATTGGGCTTGGAATTTTTCCAAATATCCCCAAAATCATGAAAGGCTATATAGTGTTGAGCGAGGGTCAAAATGACTAAGTTTTGGGGGTTTGAGGGATTTTAAAATTAATTTTCAGGCCACTATAATTCCCACGCCTGTTTCCTAGGTAGGGGTGCATGGTTTTCCCTAACTATGCACCATCCATGTGCCTTTAATTTTTGGGGGAGCATAGAATTTATTTTTAGGGTGTGTGGATTTTAAAAACATGTTCCATCCATGGAAAACCACATTTTCTAGGGTTTTGTTGTTTTCTAGGCTGGGCTCTTGGTTTTCTCTAACCATGCACCAACCGTGAAAAGAGCCTTTTTCTTAAATTTTTTATAATTTCCACCAAAACACATGCTAGGGTAAAACCCAATTGAAATTTAATTAAATAAAACAAAAAGTAAATTAATTCGAACACTATTCAACTCTTGAAAAGGTTGGTTCCTTACAAACAGTGCTACTTATATCAATAAAAAAAAGATGTAGAAATGACCTCTTACTCAGAGAGATGCAACACAACTACCATGGTGATCCAATGTCGAACGAATCAATCAAGAATGAATGAAGTCTCCAAAAATCATCGAATAAGAGTCATATGTCAAGAACAAGGAAGTAATTGGGAGAATGAAATAATATTCTTCGAATATAAGACCCTAAAATCCATATATGTGATATTTAGACAAATTGTAATCTCTTTACACATAATGTAATCCTCAAGACTAAGATACCCCAAAAGGAATATCTATTTTTTTATTAAAAAAATCTTTTAACCATACATAGCATGTAACCCTTTCATGGTATGTAATTGCTCACGTTGTGCACTAATCTCACAACATGATCTTAAAGATAATTAAACATTATGTAATCTCATTAAATGAGATGTAAATTTCCTATAGACATAGAAAATAGAATATTCATACATAAAAACCCAAAAAACCTTAGGTGTTTTCCAAACATGGAGAGAACCCCACAAATCTATTAAAACATTTTTACTCAGAATCCATAATTCAAAAAATATACATCCTTGATCTTTAGGTCTTTTTATCATCAAATTTTCATCATCCTTGGGATTCTTAAGATTCCTCAAATTAAAGAATAAAATAATAAAAGAGAATTAAAATACCTGAAAGTAGGTAATGTGATGTTACAACTATGATCCACCTGCTCTCGATCCCCCAAAGACACCATCAAAAGGCCATTAATCAATATAAAACATTACATGCTCTAGTGGATACTATGAAAGGGTGAGTATAAAAATACCTAGTAGGACACCCTAAAATCACTAAATATAAATAATAAAGATTTTTCAACTCATCAATACAGCAGTATGTCAATGAAGACATGAGACATACTGATAAACAAGAATAATCCCAAATATACTCATAAAAAACCCGGTCTCTGGGGTCCCAACGAACACTCCCAGCCACATGATTTTGGTAAAGGATTCATGGCTATTCTATCTTAGAGAACTCACTCTATAATACATGTTATAGCTGCTAAGAGTTATCCGTGAGGTTGTGCTCATCTGGACTCACTAAGAAATTTTTACTATATCTTCAAATATCACGCTGCCCAAATAGGGTATCACACCCAAAACATTTGGGAGATTCAAACAACCCTACTAGATCAACATACTAGATAGGGATCAATTCCAAATATATGGTAGTCATGCTGATACTATGAACATCACCTAAAAGTAAGGTATTATGTAGGACCCCACCCCATGAAACATGAAGGGATACCATAATTTCTATACAAGGTTGAACCTATATAGTGCATCACAATCCCATTAAGATTATGTAATTTAATTCTATACTCTCATAGGTATGGACCATATAATCACAGTGAACTGAACTTGTTCTAGACTGATGAAATGAGGTGCCTCACATAGCCTTGGAAAAAAGTACAAAAAAATGTTCTGGGGGTACACGACGTTCCTTACATGACCGAGGTTTACTCATGTCTCTCCATTCTATAACTAATTTATCACTCTAATGTGCGACATGTCCTATGTGGTCTAAGGAATGTAAAGGTGAGTAGACATAATGGTAGTGCCTTCTTCCCAATCTCATTTACATTGGGTTGTTCTCATATATATCTTATCATGCACATGTGTCTAATCGTATCCATCCCCGTGTACTCCTAGGGTACAAACTGAGATGCTAGAATCAGTACCCATGTAATGTGACATGTGTCACAGGACGTATGATATTAATGTTCTTTTAAACCTTAGATTTCATAATTAATGTACTACATGGATGTTTTCATCAGACTACACACTGGGAAGTTGGGAATTTTCTAGAATTTTAGAAACACTTCATGCATTCACCCAAACCACCATCACCTAAAGATCTATAGCCAACCATACCATTAGATTTCATATCTATGTTTATTAAACCTCACAATAACTACACATAAAAATATGACCATCCAACCGAATCTGGAATAGGTACCTATCGCACCACACTATTTCCACATGAATAACTGGGAAATCTAGGATCCCTAATATAATCCTGGTTTATCTCTTATCATCTAGAATTGTTGTCTCAACTCAATTACATCTTCAATCATGAACATCACCAATATTATTGATCTTTTTTACTAATCAAAGGTACCACAATGATCTAGCACTGAGTATTCATTGAACTTCCATCCAAAGATATTTTTTCTGATGAGTGTGGAGATAAATGAGGGAGACATGAAAAAATCACAAATGTGTAATGAACCATGGTTATTGTTGTATTTTTTATTGATTAATTTCCATTAGAATGGTGACTTAAGTGTAATAGAATAATGTAATTCCCCATAACCTAGGAAGATGAAACTCACACCTACACAACATGATCAACCCAACAATCAAACTATTAGAATAAATGATTCAGGTTAATTGTGTGGTAATAAAAAAGGGATAAATCCATATAAGAAAATTCCCACCTTATTCTAGAATTGAACTTTTATGATGAACGTAATTTTTTGTGTTATTGTTGATGAGATCCACATTATCTGAATGTCACACCAATTGTTAATCCTCGTTTTTCTATTGTTTTTTCATGAATCTCCTAAGAAGGATCCTCCAATGGATCCCATAAATCCTAGGGTTATACAGCTAACCTTGAGAATTTTCCATAAATGTATATTTGTAGAGGAGTGTTCATGAAACTAAACTGAAAATAATAAATAAATTTATTTATTTTTTATTTATTATGTGATCCCATGACAATACGTTTACAAAAATCTTTATGACGACATAGTTTATATTTTTCCAATGGTAAAACATATATCTCATACTTAATGACAGTCACTAATCTCCCATATGATTCCAAATTTTGATGGTATTTCACTATTTTAAGAAGGAATTGCACACATGATATCGATATATTTAATATTTTTATAATATCAATACTAGTCTCAACATGCCTAAAATTTTTCAATCTTCTCAGTTCTTGGAACTGATTATATTGTTAGATATTTTCTGAATATTTACATGAAAAATTAGAGATGTTACATTCTCCCAATCTTAGGGACATTCATCCCAAAAAGTGAAAACAATATATCTCAAAAAGGTGTGGGTACTGAACTCACATATAAGTCTCCCAATCCTATGTATTTTCTTAATGATTCATTTGTTTCCACTCTAAAATCTTAAAGGTATTTTCTCACCCACAAAGGGACCTCTTCTACTAATCCTCAATCTGTACTAGGTACCCTTCAAATGCATATCCATCCTCGATGTCCAATTCACACCATTCAATGACATTTGATGGTTCGTGAAAATAACTCCTAAGTTGTGACACATAGAATAGTTTGTATTATTGTTCCAATAGTGATGTTAGTTCCATAAAGTATGCTACCTCACAGACCCTAAACAATATTTGGAAAGGGATAATGAATTACAGAGATATGTTTCCACCCTAGATAAATCTCTACAATCTAGATCTGGGTGAGATATTCAGGAACACATTGTCTCCCTTATCAAAATCCAAAATACTCTATCATAGGTCCTCATAAAAATTATAATGGACACAGGTTTTCTTCATCCTCTCTTGGATAATATGTACCTTCTTTCTCATAGCTCTCACCACCTTTGGGCCCATGGGTCTTGAGTCATCTAGATCATCCCAAAATAGTTGTGACATGTAGGGTCACCCATACTAAGCCTCAAATTGTTCCATATCAATAGTGTAATGGTAGTATATTTTTGTATGAAAACTTCAGTAAGGATATGTTATCCACCAAACTAGGTCCATATTCCAACACATAGTACCAAAAACTATCCTCTGAATCATGAATGGTCTGCTTAGTTTGTCCATCAGTCTAGGGGGAAACACCATGATCATATGAAACTATGTGCCAAAGGCCTCCTATAATACTCTCCATAATCACAATTTTATGTGATAATCATGACCAATAATGATCATTGAGGGAACTCCCAATAGCCAAAATATATCCAACATGTAAAGTCAACCAAATCTGTCTACTGAAATCTTCTCTCGGATAGCTAGGAAGTGGGAAGACTTGGTCAGTTAGTATTAAATCACCCAGATGGAATCATGTACTCTATAAGTCTGTGGAAGCCCTATCATGATCTATACAGATATATTATCCCACCCAAAATCTTTAGCCTCAAGGGGTTGAGATAAACCCACTTAAACATGGTACTCAGCCTTCCCCTATTGAAGCGTGATGAATCAAGAGACAAACTTTGTTTCACACTTCTATATTCTTGGCCACCAAAATTGATGCCAAAGGTCTTAGTACATATGTTATACATCTGGATGTACCATAAAGAGTTATTTCATTAAATATCTAATCAAATCCTCACATAACATCACTAGAACCACTATTTTTCCTATGAAAATAATATCATGCTCCCCATATTCATAAAATCTATTATGAGCATGCTTGGTGGATATAGAAGAACATAAGGTATCATAGTTTTTATCTATATTATTTTCCCATCTAACAAAATGTAGCTGCAGTGGGGTAAAAATTATTTACTGCAGATATATCACACTATCCTCTTCTAATATGTCCAACTACAATGAGGCTAACTACTCTAAAGCCTCGATCAACAACCATCAACAAGATCTCCTACTTAAAGAATCTTCTAATAAATTCCCCTTCACATGAGTATAGAGTATATCAATGTCATAATACATGAATAAATCTAGACATGTTTTCTATCTAAAGGTATGATCCTTCATAAAGAATATATACATGAGATTTTTATGGTCATAATAGATGAAAAACATCCCACTCATAATGTAGTGTCTCCATCTTTCCAGGTTGAGCACTGTCTTTGCCAACTCAAGGTCATGCATCATGTAGTTATTCTAATGTGGATTCAACTTCCATGACCCATAGGCAATCACTTCTAACCTCTTCATCACAACACTACCAATTCCATCCCACAATTAATCATAGAAGACTACGTATGAGACACCCTCCTCTACAAATTTCAGGATTGGAGTGATTTTTTAATCTATGCCTCAACTCCGAAAATCCTATTTGAACCACTTCTTCTAAATGAAAGGTTACACATTTGAGTTTAAATAATTAAAAAGTGATTATATCCTAGAGAAAACTAGTACAAATCTGTTATAGTAACCATCTAACCCAAGGAAGCTCGGTACCTTAGTCACACTCTTGGGTGGATCCCAAGTTAAGGATATAATGGCCTTCCCAAGATCCCCTACTACACCCTCTATCGATATAACATACCCCAACATGTAGACCTCACGAATCCAAAACTAACACATTGGGAGATTTATATAAATTGGTGCTCTCAGAGTATGTCCAGAACCATCCTCAAGTGTCTCGTGTGCTCATTCTTGGATACTAACTACACTAAAATGTCTACAATGCCCTGAGAGTTTGTGAAATATTTTTTAAAAATAAATTTTAAAATTTTAATATTTTTAATTATAGAAAACACTGATTTTAGTTTTCATTATAGTAAAAAATGAGATCATCTTCTCTTACACATAATATTTAGTTTAGTTTGTGTTACATAGAACTATGAGTTTAAATCAAATGTGACATACTTTTAAAATATCATATTTTAATATTATATTTGTTTCCTAGGAATTGGAATTGAAGGTATGAATATGGTCAACTAAATAATGAGAATGTATTGTTTACACAAGTATATAAAATTAATTATCTGGTGACTAATTATTTTGAAATGAAAATAAAAACTGTTTGAAATTAATGGAAATATATTTTCTGAAAATACCATTTTTCGGCAAAAAAATCCATTTTACCTTAATAAATTAATGAAATAAATTTTACTAAATAATTTTAATTAAATTTAAATATTAAATATTAAATAAAAATTTTAACATTCAACTTATGTTTTTTCAAGATAATAGAAAATAATAAATCAAAATTTATACTTAAGAACTATATTTTTCTAAAAAAGACATTTTTATCACTATTTGTGCGCTTATTGTAAAATTAATTCTATCAATTTGAGAAAATTTATTTGAAAAAATAAACTTCATTTTTTAAATCATAATATCAAAATTATCCTCAATTGATTTTTTTTAGAATTTTATGAAAAGATAAAATTTTCAATGAATCATGAAAAATACTAATTTTTATTAACAATTTTCATTTATTTTAAAGTATTAAATACATAAATATTATTTTAAAATGGTTTTAAATGTAAAATTAGTCCAATTACATATCTATTAATCCTATTTAAGATATTTTAATCAATTTCTTATAGAATTGTTTTATAAAAAAATTTAAATCTTTTTAAACTTTTCTTTTAGGAAAAATTATTTTTCATCACATTTGCGGGATTAATTTTAAATTAATGTTTTGCATTTCTATGATTGTAATTTTAAAAAAATAAATTCCATATTTTGAATCATAATAATTTATACTCTCTAATAAGTTCAACTTATTTTCTCACCATAATTAATAGTAAAAATAGTAAAAAGTATTTACCATGGTTTAGGTTAAAACTTGTTTACCAAGGGGGGTTAACATGAAAATATAAGGGGTAAAATGACTTATAAACATGTAAAAAAACTCCTTTTATTGATATATTTAGACATTATCACATATAATGATTTATAATGGACCATTTTGGATCCTTTTTAAATGTGAAAAACAATTGTAGGCCTTTTTTTCAAAAATTACACGGGTACCACTCACATAAATTTTAAATGGAGCCCCCTCTCCACTACTCTTCACACTCCCAAACCCCATTGGATCATAAAAGTATTGAAAAAATTTATTATTTACTTTATTAACCATATCTTATAGGCCTCTGTAGATTAAAATCTAATCTTGGAAATATTTTGATTAAACATACTGATATTTTCAGAAGAAGAGGTAATGTTTTTAGCTATGAGTTTTTGGTTTAAATTCTTCTTCTATATCCTTAAAATATTATCCAACTATTATAAAATAATAACAATAGTAAATCTTATAATCTTTAATTTTATTATATTAATGTAATAAACTATATCCATCTTTATTTCTATCAAATGCAATATGAAACTATCAATCGTGTGTACGGAGGACAACCACTTCGCAAAATAGTGTTATTTATTTTACATCCACACTTATCACATATTTATAAATTGATGTATTCATTATTTATATATTATATTTATGATATTTTTAATCTTATATCATTATATTATCACATTTTCTCTCTTAATTGACATTTCTTGTGAATATGATAAGACTGCATATGTATACGTCGGACAACCGCCTCACGAAGTGATGGGATTTTGTTTCACCAACACTTTTCATGGAATGAAATTAGGAAAAATTAAATAAAAATATTTAATATATATGACATAAAGAGGATTATTTAAATTTATTTTATTTTTTACCTTTCCTTTATACCTTCTATCAAAAAATGGAAAAATCCTTCATGCATACATACGACCTACCATCTCCTTGAACATTGTATTTTGTTCTCAATCTATATGTTTTATATATTACTCAAAAAATACTAAATATATATTATATTTAAATCATGGTTAAATTTATGTAGATTATTGGACCAATATTAGTGTATGATGATGAAAAATAGTAAAAATAATATATTAAAAACAAAGTAGTTATTTCTTGAATCATGATTTTAATAAAGAATTGTTATTAAAAGGGAAATATGAGGTAATAAGTAAATAATATATGGTATGATAAATATGATTATGGTTATATAATATATATATAGTAAACTTTATTAATTTTAAAGGATCAATGAAAAAGTATGAAGAAAGTCGAGACTTATGTAAGATATTTTTATCTCAAATTGTGTTCTTTGGGATAGATTCTATGTTATAGACCGATCTTCCTCTATAAGGTGTATATACTACCCCATTTTAATGTTATTTCATTAATTATATTCTTATAATTATATAAACAGTTTCATTTGATGGTATTATTTTATGGGGCTTATAATACAAAAGATACCAAAGTGGTAAATGTTTGATGTTACAATATCATTGTTCATTGGGATTGTTTATGATTATGATTTTGATGATGAAATATTATGATCAATTTCTCAATAAAATCATTAACTAGAATCTCCTATAGTTATTTCATGAAATTTAGTGTTTTAATTTCATTTTCCTGTCTTCTATTGAGAACAATATTTCGTCTATATCCATGTTTTCTAAAATTGATTTAAAAAATGTTTTAACATTACCAAAAGGATTTATTAATGTATTTTTTTCCAATGTTTTCATTTTTTTACAATTTTTTAAAATTATTTTTCGTAACATTTTATAAATAGGTCACATTTGGATTTTACCAAAAAAGTTCAATAAATCTTTTTCTTCAACATTAATGCATTTTATTCCTTTATAACCACTCACTGTTTTAAATATTCCTCTATAAGATTCAATATTTATTTTGAATGGAAATGAGTTTTAAAGTGTTTTTAGATTTAAAACGTGTTTTCCAATGTAAAAAGGAAATTTTACTCAAAAGAATTTGATGTATTTTTAAATATTTATCTATAAATTTTCAAGGTCATTTTAAAATCAAATGATTTATACAATATTTAATTAATTTCATGTTTTAAAATTTTTATTTTCAAATAAATTTTATTCTCCTCAAATAATCCTCCAAGTGATTTTTCATTCAAAATTATTTTTCATCTAAGATAAAATTCTTTGATGTTAAAAAAAAATATATTGGTTATTTGATCCAATGATACCATATTTATTCTTTTTCTACATGGTTCTTTTTATGATGAAGTGATTTTTATGAAACAAATTTCTTTTCCATGGGTTATGTTATGATGATACATTTATAAAACCCATTTCTTATACATTTATTATTCTATGATATAATACTTATGTATCCCATTTCCTTTCATGGGATCTAATATGATGAATATTTTATGATCTAATGGAACACATATATATGAATTTTACTATGTTATGGGTCGGACCTTTGTCTCCCTCCAATTAATTTGGTAAATATTTAAATCTAATAAGATAGGAAAGACTAGAACGGGGAGTGAACCCATTTCATTATGGGATGTTTTATATTATAATAGTCATGGGAATGAACTTGGACTACTAAGATGGTTTAGGGAGTAAACTAATTCCACTATGATAGACTTTTAAATGATCCCTGACTTATATAGAAATGATTTTCTATGATTATGTGCACGGAACAAATAATTTTCTTATGGAAATATTATGTTATCATATATTATGTTCATTTATTACTTAATGATTTATGTCTTATAAACTACCAATATTTATGTAATGACACAAGTTTATGATCTTTGATATATACAGTATGGTTTTATTATGTTATGATCATGTAATCATGCCCTTACACTCAGGTTATGTCCACATATATTCCTTCATTACCCTTACTCAGCATCTAAGATCGCCCTATATTATGTTTCCTTTCCCTATGTTAAGATGATAAGTATTACATGTGATATGTATAAGATGGTTTATAGACATGAAATACTAATTCCTTGATGATTCATGCTTCTTATAATTAGTTTTTTGGTTTCAAAATTTCATAATATGTATACCTTTACAATCCTAATGTGTGTGATGGTGTAATGTATTGAATATTAATCTAAATGATTTAATATATATGTTTGAAAAGGTAGAGTCATTGTACATGGTATCAATGGATGTGTTTAGTTAATCATTGGAAACTAGGATGAGGTAACATTATTGATATCCCTATTAATATCTCTAAGGATATTCCTAACAAAAGTATAAGTATAGAAAAATATTCAGGAATATTTTTGAAAGATAGAGTGAGTGGTTTTTTAAAAATTACATCCCTTTCTGGATACAACAGGTGGATGTGGCTCTAGTACAGTTTTACCATGAGGAAATAACTCTGAGAAGTGTGTATTGAGCTGGACTTGATCATCATATGGTTTATGGAAATATCCCTTGCTATAAACATAAATTGACACTCCTAGGGGATATGCTTCAAAAATTCACAGAAACATTATGAACCATCATGAAGGATTTGAATAATGAACATGAATAACCAAGGTTACATAAAAGGTATCATATATTAACAATAATTTTTAATTATTTAGACATCATATAAGAAATTTTTCATGATTATATGGTTTTACACTATGATTAGTGTTTCTAACACTATGATTTTTGGTTTTATCCATTGAATTGAACTATATGAAATCATGTTAAAAGTTAATATGATATAAAATGCAGTTACTATGAGCAATCAAATTGGATGGTGACTAGACATATTCATATTATAGTTATTCAAAATTAGATATAGTGATACATGATTAACAATGTGAACTTATATGACTTTACTAATGTGTCAAATAAGAGGAAGTTGATTTTATATGGTAATTAATACAGAGGAAAGAGGATTCAACTTCTTACATTTCATGATAGAGTGTAGAAGAACCAAGAAGAATATCTCTAATAGAGGGGAAGATATTTTATAGGTTGGAATAAGTTTATGGAGTGAAACACTATCATAGAGTTAAATTTCATATGTGTGGGGAACATTGGAATGATCCAAGTAAATATCCTAACCCAAGAATTAACATCATGACCAAAGAATGACTTATTCCATGTTAGTCATTAAAATTAATGGATTGAATTATTTATGTATTGGGATTCAAGGATTATGTTGTTGATTTTGGTTACTATAGTATTTTGGTTTTGTGAATCATGAAACATCAAAGGGTTGTGTTAATTCTTAATGAAATATATTTCCTAATGTAATATTAACATTAGAGTAATGAATTCCATGATGGGTATATGAGTTTAAGGTTGATCATAAGTTCAAATTATTGGACACGTATTTTGAGGTATTATGTGATGGGATTTTATCAAGATTAACTATATTTTGGAATACATTTATGGAAACACAACCCTTTGTATTTGTATATATTTTATTTGGAAAATTTATTTTCAAGGATTGCCGTAATAATTTATGGGGATTTGATTAAAGGTTTTGGTAATCTTTAGGGTTTATATTGTCTTTTATTTTATGGTAATTATGAGATATTTAAATTTCAATATATTTTATGAAATATATTAATACAGTTTTTGAATAGGGATAACCCATAATCTTGGTGAAATCATGTTGCATTCGGCAAGGCAGTTGGGTTTAAACCCATAAATGAAGGGATACGAGGGTATAGGTCCAACCACTGGCCTATATGAAATATTATATCTGGTGGGAAAACATAATGAGTGATATTTTAGAGTATTTATCTCGATTCATGGTATGTCAAGATGTTATGTTCTAGATACAAAGTTATAAAAGAATACTAAAACACTTATCCATAAGAAAAAGGAAATGGAAGAACATCACTAACATATTTGTGTTTGGACTCCTCAATACATATAAAATGGATAATTATAAAAGAATTATATTTTATGGTCTTAAAAAGATATCATAATTCATCTCTTTCGATGAATACTTCTCTTTTGGATAATATTTTATGGATATACATTAAGAAAGTGTTAAGGTTATGTGTAGTATAATATTATATTATATTTTATTAGGATCCAAGTTTTACCTTAATGATTTGGATAATTCTTCAGCTGTCCCTAGATATAGATATAAGAATCATCACTCCATATCATCCTCAAATATATGTCAAGTTATTGGGAAAAATTCAAACCCAATAGGATATGCAAAGATCATGTTCTATTTATTTCAATGGTGGTTGGTATCAACACCTTCTTATAGTTTAATTTTCATATGATAATAGAATTAACTCAAGAATTATAATGGCTCATTATGAACCCCTTGATGGAAATAATTTTAAAACACCAATGTACTAGAATTAAGTTTTTGATATAAATCTATCGGTACTTGATCCAACTGATGAAATGGAAGAAAGGGTTATAGAAATTTATAAAAACATAATTAAAGTAGAAAGTCGATAGTTATTTTATGTTGATACCTTTCAAATATATCTAGAATTTGAGTTTACTGAGAATTAGGTTCAAGGAATTTCTCTATGGAAACATAATTGAAAAATAATCCCTCTTTATATCAATCCCTTTGAAATTATTGATCATATCATGAAAGTTGTATATCATTTTTTGATTCCATCGACTATCTCTCATGTTCATGATGTGTTCTATATATCTCTTTTGAGGAAGAACATACTTGGTCAATCATATGTAAAAAAATCATTGGTCATACTGCTCTAGTGTGATCTTTATTATGAGGAATAATAGTTAGAGATTCTTGATAGTTTGGAGAAAGCTCTATTAAACAAGACCACTCACCTGGTCAATGTTTTATGGATAACCCTACTTCTTCAAGAAGATTCATGGGAATATGAGAAAGAAATGAGGTAGAACTATCCTTAGATGATGGTACCATAGTGATAAGTTTCGAAGGAGAAATTCATTTTATTTTGCATAGAATTTGACACTATATGATTTTTTGATATATATTTTTAAAATAAATTTAATCATTTCAATATTTTATATAACATGAAATTCTAATTTAGAATGATTTTCATGAAACCTAGAGATTATCTTTCATTACGTACAACATTGGGTTTAACTTATGTTACACACAACATAGAGTGTAAGTAAAACCATCCATAATATTAAAATATTATTATTTCATATGATAGTTATTTCCCCGATTTTGAAATAGTGGGTAAAAAAGGATTACCTAAATTTTGAAAATATATGGTTGTCACATGTTTATAAAATTAATTTTCAAGTGAAAAATTAAATATAAATTAAAATAGAAACTATTTTAAAATAATGGAAATATTTTTCAGAAAAACAATTCTTATGTACACAATAGAATTTTACCAAAATAAATAAAACAAATCACTTTTTGGGAATTATTTTAATGAAATTTATATATTATATATTTATTAAAATATTCTAAATTCATTTTATGTGATTTTTAGAAAAACATATAAGAATAAATCAAATTTTACACATACAATTTCATTTTTTTGAAAAAAGTGTTTTGTCTTTTTTTGCACACTTATTTTAAAATTAAAATTTTATAACTTTTGAAGAATATTTTTTTTAAAATTATATCATGTTTTTTAAATCATCATATATAAATTATCTTAGATTTAATTTCTGATATTTTTTTGAAAAGGTAAATTTTTCCTTGGAGACTGAAAAATACTTGTTTTTAAGAACAATTATCATTTCTTTTAATGAATTTAAAAGTATAAAATTAATTTTAAATTTTTTTACAAGAAAAATTTGTTCAATATTATATCCTTAAATCCAATTATTTAATTATAATAAATTAAATTTTTAATTTAGATATAAAATCCTTTTAATCTTCTTAAACTTTCTGTTATGGTAAATTGCTTTTTCGTTACGACAATACGATTAATATAAAAATTAAATTTTAACAATTTTATCAATGAAATATGAAAAAATGGTTTAAATATTTGAATAATAATAATTTATATTATATAATATGTTCACCTTAATTTTTTACCATAAGGAATTATAAAAAGAGTAAAAATTTATTATCCAGGTTAAAGTGTAAACGGGTTTACCAGGTGGTTAAACTAAAATGTTAAGGGTTTAAATGAACTATAAATTTTTAAAACTCATTTTATAGCCATATATAGACATTATTACTTCCAAGGATCGATAATGGGAATTTTTTTCACATTTCATGTGAAAAACTTGGGTACATATTTTTCTTTTGAAACATTTTTTTGTGTCCCACTCAACTCACTTATAAAATACCATCCCTCTTTTCTCCTCTTCGTACTACTGAATCAATTTTTATTGTAAAATAACTACACAAATGTCTTAATTAATTCCCTCTCCATATAATATATTCCTTTTTTATATCATAAATCCACTCTAAAAATTATTTAGGTTATACTTAATGAGGACATCTGATGAAGTGGTATAATTTTTAACTATGCATTTTGTTTTACATTCTTACTCTTTAAAATTATTTAAAAATATGTTACAATAATAAAAAAACACCTATATAGTAATATGTTAATATATTAGTTAAATATCAAATTTCTATATCCACTTCCATCAAATGGGATAGGAAATTAACATTTGTGTGTACAGTGGACTACCGCCTCGTAAACTGATATTATCCATTTTCCATCACCACATATCACAGATAGATATAATGATTTATTTATTATTTAAATATAACATTAATATTAATAATATTATTTTTATTTCTAATATAAAATTTATCATCATAATTTCCATTTATTTGAATATTATGATGTATCATGTGTGGTTGGCAGACTAGCTCCTCACAAAGCAATGGGATTAATTTTTATTTAACGCTTAAAATAGAAGGAATTTAGGGTAAATTTAAATAATATATGTTATATATATTAGATAAATATGGTTATATTAAGTAAATATATTATTTAAATTTTTTTCTTTTCATCCTTCGAGGAAATGGAAACAGAACTCATTCGTATGTTTGGCCTACTACCTCCATAAACGATGTATTTCATTTTTTGTATTTATATGTTTTGGATTACACTAAATATGTTTATAATAAATATATATGATATTTATATCATGGTTAAAATCGTTTTTATTTTTTTTACCATTATCTATAAATGAGTACCAAAAATAAATAATCAAAACATACATGAAAAATAAAGCAGTTATTGCCTGAAATGTAATTTTAACAAGGAATTGTTAAAAAAACTGGTAATAAATGGTAATTTGTAAGTAATTTATGGTATAATAAATATGATAATGGTTTTTTAATGAATTTAAAATAGTCATATTTTTATTTTATAGGAGTCTCTAATTTGAATAGAGGGATAAGAGACTTAAGGTAAGGGGTTTTGAATCAAATTTCTTTCTTGGGGACATAAGTTTTGTTAGAATCTATATTCTTCTATGAGGTTTATATACGAACCCTTTTACTTTTCATATCATGAATATTCTTTTTATCAATATATTAAAATATTAATATGATATTATTATTTTATGGGGCTTACGATTAAAGTGATACCAAAGTGGTAAAGGTTTGATGTCACATTCCCATCATTTATCATGATAATCTATTATTATGCTTTCGATATTGAAATGTTATTATATATGTCTCAAGAATTTCATGAAATTTATTATCTTATATCAATTTCATGAAAATTCATGTTATTTTCATTTTTCTCTCATTGTGTACTCAAGAATCCAAAATAATATTTTTAAGGGAAGTCGACTTTATTTCACTCATTAGTCACATACCCTTTTTCTTCCATAACTATGTTTTCTAAATATGTTTTAACATTAACAAAATGATTTATTAATGTATTTTTACCCATGTTTAAATTTTTTTACAATGTCTTTTAATTGCAATATTCATATCATTTTGTAAAACCTGGTCTGTTTGTCTTTTATTGGAAATGGGAATGGAATCTTTGTTTTAACATCCCAATATTTTAATGATTCCATTATAAGTTTAAATGGTTATTTTCAAAGATAAGTAATTTTTAAATTTTTTTATTTTTTATAAATTATTTTCCAAAGTGAAAATGATATTTCGCACAAGAAATATTTTAATTTTTTTTATAGATTCCTTTATAATTTTTCAATGTTATTTTCAAGCAAACTGATTTTTGAAATATTTTATGAATTCATAGTTTTAAAAATGTCATTTTCTGAAATATTTTATGATTATGATGAAGTGATATTTATGAAAACCATTACATTTCTATAGGTTATGTTATAATAAAATTTATAATAAATCTATTTTTTTCATGGGTGATGTTATGATATAATGATTATGAAACCAATTTATTTTAATGGTGTTGGATAAGATTAATGCTTTCTGATATTGGGGAAAACATATGTGTGATTTAAATTCTGTGATGGGTGGGAACTATATCTCCCTCCAATAATTTAGGTAAATTTTAAATATAATTATATAAATATTACTATAAAGTGAAGTGATCCCAATTCAATAAGGGACTTTATTCACTTTGACCATCTTGGTAGTTAACCTAGACTAATAAGATGTTCTGGGGAGTGAAACAATTCTACTATGATAATTGTATAATCGAGGCTTGAATACTATGGAAATGATTATCTATACTTATCTATATGTCACAATATCATGTAGTATTCTTATTTTATTTTCTCATGGATTATGTTATTTGATTCTATTATTATTCTGGTCTTATAGACTTCTAATATTTATGCCATGATGGAAGCTTATGAACTTCCATATGTAGGGTATGGTTTTCTTATTCTATGTTCATGTTCTAATACACTTATGATGTTGTTATCTTTATATATTTCACTTTTTTACCCTTATATATCATCTATGATCACCCTTTCTGATGTTTTTTCCCATGTTATAATGACAGTTATCACATATGATATGTCAAATAATGGTTATAGTTTTGAGGAACTATGTGGGAGATGGTTTGGGACTCTTATAAACCAATTTTTTATATTTTAATGTTTCCATTGGTACTATACCTTTATGATCCTTCGGCACGTACTTGTGTAATGTAATGAATGTTCATATAATATATGAAATATATATGAATAAATAGTTTGGATCATTATAATGTATTTAATGAAGGAGACCACAAATCAATATAGGAAATGAATAAAGATATTTTTCATGAGTGAAATGAACACTATTGGGTCATTCATCACACTGAAAGTAATCACCAAGTAATCATAGTGACCATAGGGAAATCTAAATGCCATATTTTATATATCCTCATTCTTTACACGTAGAAAATGATATCCTGATATGAATTAATTCTTCAAGAACCATTTATCTAATATCTATTGATCAAAGAGGTTATCAATACATGGTATTGGATAAATACTCTTCATGATCACCTAGTTCATGAGTTAATAAACCAAATACTACCTCAAGATCTTATATTCCTTTTTTGAGAACAACACAGGGGCTACCTATTTGGAAACATTAGGTCAAAAAAATCCCTTCTTCTATAAGTCCACCAACTAAACCATCATATCATGAAGCTATATAATTTCAATCTGATGTGATATTTTAGATATAGATGTAGTCCCTTCGTGAATTCTTATGATGAAGATTATCTCTCAATGGGAAGGTAATCTTAGAATTTCCTCAAAAAAGATGTCCACATACTCTGCCACCACTATAGGAAACTGAAGCCCCATATCATCCACTATTCTCAAGGTAATATTATCCAAACTATGATTAAAATTTTTTGTTACCCAATGTATGAACCCATCCCACTCTTCTTAGGATTACATGTCACCCATTAAGGAAATATGTTTCCCTATCACTCTATATACACCACATCCTCCTTATGATGTAATCATTCAGGGGATGAATTATGATTAGAGAGTCCATGCATAAGAGGACATCATAATGACTCAACTTTGTATCAAATAGAACCCATAGGAAATACCCCCCTCCAAGATTCAGGTCACACTATCAGCAGAAGTGTGGGATCATAGATTCACCCCCGGTATGAGTATTTATGTGTAAGGGTTGAGCCAATGGTTCAATCGTAATCTTTATCATACTAGAGAAGTGGTAATAAAAGAGTGTCACACACCAATTTTTGTCATTACTATATCGAATGTAGAGAAGAAACATATCATACCTCTAATCATCCATTGACCCTCTAGGTCATTATACTTCACTAACTATAGTTTCTTGAACACTATATCCTTGATCCTTGCATATACCACATGGGGAAAGTATTAATAAAAGATCACAACTCTTAACACCACTTTCTTCTCAACCTTCTCATCTTCCACTTCCACCTCCCTATGGACCTACAAGATCCTACCATCATCTTGGCATGGGTGGTCCATAGATTCTCTCCATATCAAGGTTATGTTGGTTTGGATGATCCCAAGAATGTTTTCCCTTTCCCATATAATAGAAACACCACCACTATATTCGCTAACTAGAACCATCTTGAGATCCCTAAACTATACACCCTCTATACTAGGATGATTAATTAAATCACCTTGTAGGATAAAATCCCTATAAATGTCATCAGCTATAATATACTAAGTTATTAGCTCCTGTTTTCCTTCAACCATCATCCACTACTAGATTTTTCTCTACTACTAAAATTTTTCTTAAGCACTCTATCATAAGACGAAGTATAAATATTTATTACTAACCCTATATATATATATGTTTTTAATCCCCTCTTGAAGGTTGGTACTCTAAATAATGGATCATAAACCATATCTAAAGAGCATCATGAAAGGCCATTGAACCTCATGGAATGCTCCACCATGGCCATGATACCCTTCTACAACTGAAGAAGTAAATGAATGGTAATTGATCATAATATATATGTATAAAAACCTTTCTTGAGGAGACACTCTGAATATAATCAAGAGAGAGTAGTCAAATCATGTGACTAAGTCACTAAACATCATCATTACTTAGAATACCCCTGAAGAAGATTCACTATTAGGAAAAAAATTTGATCTGTATGTGTCCTCATAAGGAGGAATAATTTGGTAACTATATCAAGACCATCCTTAGCTATTGGAGGATATAACTTTCCCTAAAATCTAGTAGGTGGATACCTCTAAAAAGCATGGGGTGCACTCATCCTACGCACATCCTTGACTTGTACTATCGGTGAAACTTATTTCTCAACGGGTGGGGGAAAAATTGGAAAACCGATAGAAGGTACCACCTCCTATTAAAGACCCTATATAGAATTCTTTTCACTCAGATGATCAGCCTCACAGTCAATATATTAAATATTTTCTAGAAAAGGTCATGGAGGATTCCTAAAATTAAAAACATGCACTATGATTAATGAGTTTATCTATGGAGATGCCTTAATAAGGACATAGAACACATAAAAAATTCCACTATGATGCATTTAACATTATGTTTCCATAAAAAAATTATCTACATATGCTAAGTTAACAAGATATTTTTTAGATCCCTAGTGAATAGATATGTTGGATGTTGTACCAACACGGCAGTTCCAGGCATCAAATTCTAACATGAAACACTTTAGCATTATTTCTATTATTCTTAAACTAATGTCATGACTAGAAAATATCCAAACCTTATTCTTATGGTAAAGATCCTCTGATACCACTATATTGTGACTCAAACCATAGGGCCATGATTGGCCTATGATAATCCAAGTGTGACAGCCCTAATCTCACCTCCAATAGGTCAGGTTATGGTGACCAACACCAAGTAGGAAGATCCTCTAAGAACCATCCTCCAACATCCCATCTCCATAATAAGGTTATATAAATAACCCAATGAATTGGATATAAATATATATCTATATAGTATAGGTTAGTTATTTATTCTAAAAATAATAAAAAATTTAACTTATCTATTTTTTATATTTTTTGTTACAGGGACAACACTATTATAAAGACTATAGTGTTGACATATGTTTTTTCATTCCTAGGATAAGTACCATGTGTTGTAATCAACAGTTGTCTTAGAATTCCCATTTTAGTCCCCCTTTGGGATTTATTTCAAAAGTTATAGAAAAGTATGTTTTTCTGATATTAATATATTTAATATTTTTATAATATCAATATCAGGGTAACCAAGCCTCAGAATATCACATTTTATCGGTGCCTAGATATAAAAAAATAATCATATTTATTACATATATTTACATTTAAAATAAAAAATATGTTATAATTCTAGTTTTGAGGTAGCTAGGTAGAATATTGTTTTCTGACATAGGGTGAGGATGAGTGTGCGGAATTTCTGTACTCACACTCCACTGGTTGCTCTTCTAAGCAAGCTAGGGTCCATACACCATTTTTTAATCATCTTGGAAACTAGAGAAATGGACTTTTATGAACTAAAATCTTTGAATCAAGACATTCTCATCAAGCGATCATTTATATAGTGGAAAGAATTTGACACTTCCTTGACCAAGGAAAAATCTGTCGGTACCAAACACACCATGTTGAAAACCATGATTTTCCTCAGGTTGAATGGGATGTAGAACAACCTAAGAAAATCACTGATTCTAAATTAGATATCATTATCCAATTGTGGGTGTATTTATACATGTTCAAGGTTGAGGAAGTAGAGGAAACATGCCTAGTAGAAAATTGTTGGGTTCAATAGGTTCGAGTGTAGATATGTTTCGATAAAGTTTGTCGTGTCAGTTGGGAGGAAGCGGGGGAGATGATCAAGATACTGTAGACACTGGAGGATACTTGAAAAATGATGATCAAGTTATAATTTTTGATCTCTAGGGTTAATCCTTAGAGGTTTTTTTTTTCAAAAATAAATTTGAGGCCCTATCCCATGGGTGGTCATCCTCAATGAGGAATTTAGACATTTTTTACTTTCATTGCATGTATATATTCACCCCTTTTCCCTCTACATCTCTATCATAGTAATATGAAAACCAAATAAAATGAATAATCTCATTGTGGTCATGTTTTGTGTGAGAAATAATGGATAACAATTATATCACTTATTAATATGGGAGTAACATATATTTTGGGGTTGGAATGTTTTGTTGGTCCCCCTAATATTCATGGTTCTAGAGAATAGGGTGATGTAATCCTCAGGATTTGATATACCCCATCAATAAATATGGTGCATGAATGGGTAATAAAAAGTGATAATGAGTTACAATTAATTGGAGGAAGAGTGAAGAGACATAAATCATGACCATGATTGTCTGGATTGGGGAGTGGATGAATGTGGGTTGAGGATAACTGTTTACCATGTTTGAAACATGAATTACAAAATAGTTCCACTTAATGTGTCCCCACCTGTATGTATTCCCATGAAGGAGAAGAGTTTATTTTGGAAATGTTCCATCACCATGGGGGTCTATTTAGGGAGTATTTTATTGAGTCCTTAGAGATGTGTACCCAATCAATAGGTGAGTCTATTTTTCCCATGAACAATAAATATAGTGGTGGGCCCATTCATATTCTTGGAGGTGATATTGATATATATTAATTGGTCACAATGTGTATTGATGGGGTGGAATTTCTCTTAGTAACAAATCAAACAATATTGGGGCTATATTATCATGTGGTAAGCATATGGATAGGAGAATGTCAAATCAATAAAAAGTGGATAAGCCGAAAAGAAAGAATTCTAGTGATGGAAAATTTGGTCTGAAGGAGGAAACCAATAATTTCTCATGATTCATAGCTTAAATACATAAAAAATTTATAGAGGGGTATGAATTTTACGGTAGAAATCCGGGTCTAAGACTCAAAGTCTATGGTCATAGTGCCCAAAACACAGTGTATTATTCCAGGTTGGTTTGTGTGCTGTGAAAGAGAACACAGGATGTGAAATGGTCTTATGGAGGTCATGCACCACAAGAATTTATATAAGGATATTAATTCATAGTTTATGTTCATGATGTGAGTAATGTATATTCTATATCTTTAACCATGAAAGGGAATCCCTACCAAGGTTACTAAGACCATATGATCCATGGTCAGTATTGGAAACAAGGAATGGTAAATAGAATTCCCAATCACATGGAAGTGATCCAAAAGGTAAAAGAGAGGTATTGAGCTGAGAGTCATGGAAATACAGAATTTCTTATCAACACGCATGGATTCAAAAGGACTGAAACCATGGGTGAAAAACACCAACTAAAATAGATAATGGAGGAAATGAAATAAATCAAGGCTTCCTAGGATTTTAATCAAAATAGGTGGTTGAAAAATGGATTAGAAATAATGTATAATATGTTCTAAACACATCTCTCAGTACTAAAATGGTCGTGAATTGGGAGAACAAAGATGATTTTAACTTTTTACCAAGTTTGAAACATGGGATCCACTATTTTTTGTGAGCCAACCTTCAGGTAATGGACCAAATGATTGAAAGAGAGCCAGATTCGCTAGAGACCATGATCATTTATCATTACCATCTAGGCTTTTATGATAATGATGATCCAAAAAGAGGGAGCCTGAAGTATGGAGGTGAGTTGGTGAAATATTTCAGCAGAGGTTCAACACCCTTAGATTTATGCCACTGCATGTTTGATGAAACCAAGGGGGAATTAGTGAGTGTGGTTCAAAGTGATTCTTGAGGATGGAAGTGATAAGTTGTTAGAGAATGGGATGTTCCTAGGAAATGTGATCATTTAATCTCTATGTATCAAATATAATAAATTGGGAATACAAACATGTTGGAAAAAATCCCTCAAGGTAACATTGCAGTATTTTTGGGTTGATTGTGTTTATTGACAAAGCAGGTTTCCATGGAGAATTGTCGAGTTCTAGAGAATTCATGGACAATCCTTGTTGACAAAGAATGATGATAAAGGAAAGGATGATCTGGAGGAGGTAGAAAAGAGCAGTACAAGGTGGCGCCATTTCCCAGTGTTTGCCAAATTTTTGGGGCCCAAAATTTGGAAGTTTGGTGAGCATCGCGAAAATAGGATTTCCATGAAGATCATATTTTTATATGGCAAAGGCGTGAGTTTCGCGAAGATGGGATGCATGGATTGGATTTTGTGAAGGCCGGAAAAATAGAGGCGGTGATGCTTCACGATTACGTCAAAGCTTCACGAACGGCAGAGTTGAAGTGCATTGTGGTGGTGAAGGGATTTGCGAGGGAGCTTCGTGGCAAAGGCGCGAAATAATGTTGACGGTGATGCTCCACGATTACGATGAGCTCCACGATCCGAAAATTGCCGAGGTGCTTTGCGAATTTGACAGAATTCCGGCGGAAACTTCGGAGCTTTGCGATTGGCGATGACATGGCGTTGACTTCGTGAGGAAGGGTAGAGGGTCGGTGGAATCGCCTATAAATAGAGGCCGACCCCCTCTGGAGAAGTAGAGAGTATTTTCCGAGACAATCATTTTCTCTTGATTCGCGAAGGTAGTTCACGTAGCCTGTGTGCTTCATGAAAGAAGAGCTTCACGATGGCTATTGTAGCTCCGCAAAAGTTGTGCGCTCCGCGGTTGCTCAGTGAGCTTCGCGAGGGAAGTTTCTCTGAAACGACGTGAGCTTCGCAGTAGTACTTTGCGGTTGTGCTTCGCAAAAAGGTAGGAGCATCGTGAAGGATTGTTTTAGCTTCACGAAATTGGGAGCCTAGCGAAGTAGGGTGCTTTCCGAAGGTGTTTCCAAAGTGAATTGCCCAGTGGTTAAGAGGAAAAGTGGTATTCATCAGTGGATGAAAGGTGGACTATAACAGAGCATCTATCAACAGTTGAGGATGCATTTATTTATGAAAATGAAGAGACCTACAGGTCTATAAACTATGAGTGGATTCCCTTCCAGAGCAGTGAGCTTAGGAAGAGAAAGAAGGTGATCCTCTCCACTGGCAGTGAGCCAGAGAGAGAGAAATAGGGAGTGACCCTTGGGAAATCAGTGAGCTGACCCTAAACCTTGCAAAGTCGGTGAGCCTGGGACAGAGTGACTGTACCCGAACATTGTAATCCACAACTAGTGAAGTATAGTGGAATTTGGTATGACTGGAAACCTTTCGGCATATGCTCCTTGGAAGTATCCCTTAGCGGTGAACCAAGTAAAATTGTCGTGTCCTGTGCTTGCTTTACTTTCTGTTTATATTGTGCAACAGGAAAGAGAGAGAAGATTGTTTTGATTAATAGCTAAACAGGATCAGAACGGGCGTTAATTTTCAATTAGCCATACCCTGATTCACCCCCACTCTCAGGGTATTCAGCCTTGTGGATCTAACAATACTTATATAGTTCTTCAATGTGTCATAATAGGTGATCAGTACAAGAAGGGAGATCCCTATTAGGTGAAAGCTAAATCAATTACATATTTTTACATCATGAATTAAGGATGTGAAAAATATAGCTTAGGTACTTTTAGTGAAAACATTTGAAACATAGCATAACATCTTACAGTTAGGATGATGATGCTATAGTTTAAGTTTATATATATTTGAACAAAATGTTGTCTGGTTCTATGTGATGATACTAGGATATATGGTTACGTTGAGGTGAATGTTTCATCCATGTATACCATTAATCCTTGTGAAATATGAGGTGAGGATGTATATAGTTAATGGTTATGATACCCATACCAATAGGAGGATACATCCAATAAAAATTGGCATTGCAGGAAAAGGTAATGACCGGATGTGAAAAGGGTCTTGTAGAGGACTAGAACAAAATATTTCATTATTATTTGTGGGAAGAAACCTTTGCTAAGGTTCTTCTTCCCCCGGTGATGACGATGGACCAAGGGCCGGTCCCTCCACCTCGATGAGGGAGGTATCTCTGAATCCCAAGAGGCATGTTGAGCCTGTTTTTAGACCATTGTCCAACCACAGTTTCCTCCCTTTGTTCCAAAATACATTGTTATTCCCTAATGTTCCTAAGCTCATAGATGGGCTCTCTAATCTTCAAATATCGACTAGTAAGTTCATGGAAATCACATCAATGTTGAATCTAACCTTGGTGGTGTGGTTCAAGCAGCGGGACTTTCGATCGATGCCTTTGATAAGTTTGTATTTGGTTCTTGGGATCTCCATGAAAGGGTGACAGTGGGATTACATGACAACCAGAACCTTATGGTTCATTTTTCTTTAGAGGAGGACCTCCTCCAAGCCTAGTCGAGGGCACCCCGTAGCTGCATTGGGTTCTGGTTCTTCCTATTTCGATGGACGTTTGAGTTCTACATGGAATGTGATCCTCCTTCTGTTGTGGTTTGGGTATGTTTCCCGAACCTTATTATTCCATTTCAAAATCCACATTTTATCAGAATTCTTGGTAATCTAGTCAGTAGGTTTCTGTGTTCGGATAGCTGCAAATAGTCAGATTTTCCATCCAGTCAATCCTTGGGTTTTTTGTAGAGATGGATTTATCTAAAATTCCCTTTGATTATGTGTAGATCAAAAGTGGTCAGGATTATAGGTGAACACATCATGTTCATTAAAATACTTGGATGAAGTTATGTTTATTTTGGAGGTGTTTGGGTAATTCTTCATACGTATGTCAATGGGGTTATACAAGGCTGGTAAACATGGGCTTCAACAAGGTTTCTTGTACTAGATGCCAAAGTGTGGGTCACACGGTGGATGCTTGTCTCTAGGAGTATCAGTTCCCGACTATGGTGGAGAGAAGCAATAGAGGTAAGGATATTAAGGTTAATGTGGAGGTTGTCTTAGAACTATTGGATTCAGGTACTAAGGGTGGAGGTCGGGGACCTCAGTTGTTGCTGGCGGTGGAGGAGGAAAAACTCGACAATAATCCAACAGACTGTAAAGATGAGGTTTCACCTGGTGGTAGAATGGGGAAGAAGGCTATGGTGAATCTTGTTAACCCAAAGGTTTTGGATGTGTTCATCATGCTGAGGTAGGATGTTGAGGGATCTTACAAATGTAGTGAATGGAAGGGTGATTGTCTGCCCCATATTGAGGAGGTTCTTGTGGAAGATCATAGGAAGGGGAGTAAAGTGGTTATGGAATAGAAGGTTGGCGGTGGGAAGGTTGTCTCAGAAAATTGTTATATTGAGGTCCTAAGGTCGGACAATGCTGTTATGCACAAGGAGAAGTAGGGTGCCTCTTTGTAAGGGCTTAGCCAAACATAATTGGGAGTATTGTGGGATTAAATTCCCTAATTCGAACCTCGGTTCACCTAAGTAATAGGTTTTAAGGAATCATAGAGGTAGGTTCGAGTTTTGGTTTAGCTAAACTAGTTGAAGAAGATGAGGACAGTGTGAATGAAATTTTTAGGAGTGAGCCTGGACTCTTGGTGGATGAACCTCCAAGCCTGAAGAGCAACAAGAGCCATAGGGTAAGAAATGGGAGGAAGGACTACTTCTCGTTACAACCCCCTTTGAAGACTCAGTCTTCAAAAAAGGTAAATAACAATAAGATTGTCCTGATGACTTTGAGGAATTTGGAATTAGGGGACCAGGGGGTTCATTTCCTGGAATTGCTATTATGCTTCAAAGAATAAGTAACCGAGTAGGTCGTGGTGCTTAACGCATCTAAGGATGAGGTAGATAAAATTATAGGAAGGTCTCTAAAGGTATCTATCAATGAGGAACAATACTCAAGGATTGAAAAATAATATCTTATCCTAGTAGGTGGATTCAACAAATGGAAGATCAGCATGGAGGAGTACTTACAATCCTAGGATTCGTTGGCTTCTGAGTTTGAGAATTTGATGATGGAAGTCTCAGACACATAGGTTTCAATTTTCTCCTGGAAACTGTTTAGGGAATCGGACTCTGGTAATCTCAAGATATTACTCAATGACTCTGTTTAAGTTAACAATCTTGGTTTGTTGGTTTTAGTTGATTAGTGTATGAGTTTTGTCTATGTTTGTATTAGTTAGGTGTTTCCATCCAACACTCTACTTGGTTCAACTTCATATGTGGATCATAACTCGTATTACTTGCTGGAATAGGTCTTTTGGACTTGGATGTTAAGAGGGTATGGCTCGACCATCATTTATGTGCCCATTATTTCTATACACAACTACTTTTGGAAGGGTCTTGCAGTAGTGAAGGCTTGTGTCATGGTACAATAGCTGGGGATAAGCTGATCCTATAGTTTATTCTTGTTATTTTCTATTATGTTTATTATGTGGTTGTTGGACATTTCAGTTTCTCAGTTTTTTCCTAAATTTTGTTTTGATAATAAAAAAGTGAATTTTATGTTAGTCAGAGGCCCAGAACCACATAATAAATAAGGGACATGTCGTATATATTAAAATATTTTGATTCATGGCCTCAAATGAGGCAAACATACTGATTAGAGATGTTTGGTTTCTTCATCCATGTCAGGGGATATCCTTCCATGATTCATATCCCAAAATTAACCATGATTGGTGTGGGAAACAACGAATGGTAAGGAGTATCCCTGATCTCATGGGAGTGTATGACAAGGGAAAAATAAGTTAGTTTGGGAGAATCCAAAATACATTTACATGCACTCTTGGCAGACTCAATTACATGGAGGGATAACACCGAGGTTATAAAAACGTTAACAAAACCACGGAATGTGGAAGTGAGCTAAATCAATATCTCATCAACACAAACCTAGAAAGGGAGGGCAGGTTGAAGGGAAAATATGTTTACTGAACATGTTTGAAGCACATACCTCATGAACACATCAATTATTTATGGGAAAAGTAGACATGAAATCAACCCTTAAAGATGTTTAAAACATGGTATCCTCCATCTATTCCCAGGGTCCTTCAGGGTGTGTACCTAGGTTTTTGGTGAGCCTCATTTGGTCATGTTTGTTCACCTCTTGTGGGAGCATCGAAACATTAAGGATGATGAGGACCAATAAAATCAATATTCAATTTTTGAATGTGGTGATAAGGAACTATTAAAGGTAGAATTAAAAAATATTGAATATATGTTGTTGTGTGTTTCAATACATTGAGTGGGATTATCTGTTTGTGGGTATGGGGTATAATCCCAAGGGGTAATAGCCCTGTAATAGAACAATGGTCCTAATAAATTATGTTCAAGCATCCCTATGTGTCCCATTATACTTTTATTCAAGTTATATTTTGTTTTAGGAGGCTATGAGGTTAGATACCAACACCTAGAGGGGAGATCCCATAAGTGTGTACTAAAATTCATTATGTAGTTTTATATTGTAGAATGGGAAATGAACCAAATAGTTTGAACTCATATGGTGGGAACATTGCACACATAGTTTAACATCATATGTATAGGATAATATTTCTATAATTTGTGGTTGTATAGTTTTGAGCTATATATCATGTAGTTTTATATTATGAAACTAGGATGTTTGGATTCATAGTTTAAATTCATAAAACTAGGACTAAGGTAAATTTCATATTCATCATATGAGAAATCCCATATATATGGAATAGGTAAGGATATAGTTTAATGTTATGTGATGAGGATGCAAGGAATATGGATTATAAATTGAGATGCAGATTCTATCTACATATTTTTTGGATATGAGAAAATCATAGCTAGTTGATTGGAAAATGACATTTAATTTTTTTTATACCACATGAGAGTTTTATGGGAATTGGTTGGGATGTATATGGGTCTTTTCAACCCACTGTTAGGTAAAATATTATTGGGGATGACACCAAATGAGGGTGCAAATAAGGATTGTCTCACATTTTATCATAAACATCACATAATGCATCCTACTCTGGATGTATAAGGCAACTCATGTTTTTCAATGGAAGAATCTTATAATTATCACATATGGGGAGTGAATTCATGGTTGGGCCCAATGAAAGGGGGTATGGGTATCACTATATAGACCATGAGGTTAAGAATCTAGTTACATGTATTTATAACATGGATTATCTCGTATTTCTAGTATGAGAAATCATGCTACTAGCACACAGGGTAAGGCTACAGATTAACATTATGTGTTGCAGATGTAAGTTTTGGGGTATATCACATTTTTTATATGAGGCATCTTGTATTTATCACGTATGGTGAGGCTGTAATTTAATGTCATGTTTGGATGATAATATTTTATTGTTTATCATAATATTACTCTAAGGTTGAATTTATTGTTTACAACTATTCAACTCGTATTATTGGGGTTCATGTGAAGTATTGTCTAAGGTACCTGACATTGGTGGGAGGTGTGATATGCTCACATCCATTATTATCAATGATTACTCACCATTGGAGTATGCTTTATGAATGATGTAAGGTTCTTCCCATTAGGGTTCCAATTTTGGTTCTTCTTCCCTAGTATCATCATTGTCTTGAGGGATAGTACATTGTCACCAGAAATAATGGAGTGTGATTGAACTTTCTTGTTGAAGGCAGATGCCACCGGGTTTTGATGCCTTACCAGTTTATGAAATAGTTCAATTATTCCTTCTTTGAGGTATTCTTACTCAACCAAACAAACTTCCACTATTTGTTCCACAATTTTATGATTGTAAATAAACATGAAGAGTGATATTAGTGTAACCTATATGTGTTAAACAACCTATATTCCATACACTAGGGTGTATGGGGTCTCTGTGTTTGAATTATATGTTTTCATCTAGTAATCCCATAGTGAATTATGGATCTTATCAGAAAAAATACTCATATTTATTATCTATCATATTTGTAATATGTTAGAGAGGGTCTTTTTGAAGGAACTAATCTATCTATTCACCTATGTGTGGTACTGGGATGTTTGATTTGAGAATATATTATAGGTTGAATACAACTACTTTATCTCAGTGTCTTGAGAGGTGGAGATATTGTCTATAAGAATGGTGTGAGGAATCCCAAATTAGTGTGTGATGTGAGACTCCCAAAACTATATCACAGATCTATTCATAACCTCTTTTAGGGGGATAGATTCCACCCACATAGAGAAAAAGTCATTGGATGTTAAAATGAACCATTATTATCGAGTGTTTATCAGTGAGTAGGGTCCCACACCATCAAGTCCCAATATGATAAAGGTGTAGGAATAATTGATGGTATGGACCATTGGTGGCTAATTAATGATGTTGGGGTGTATTTGAAATATATGAAACATCATGGTGAATTCTAGAATTTCAGGGACCATGGTTAGAAAAAAGTAACTCATCCTTCAAACATGGAAAGAAAGCTTCAAACCCTCTTTATGGGTCCCACATGACCCAACATGGACCTCTTGCATGACCTGTAGAAAACCATCCGGTTTGATTCAAGGTATAAGTATTCAATCAAAAACTCATTTATAGGGTCTTATAAATATTCAAGCCATCCGTGAGGGCATGTTTCACTGAACACTGATATATTATCTATCACTCATCTTGGTCTGCTGGGAGGGTCCATTGATGGTGATATTCAAAAAATGGAGTCAATAAATCTAGTGATTCTTCAACTTAAAGTCCATTTTAGGGACCTTCTATAAAAATTTCATTGGTTAGATGGTTCGTTGGTTCATCTTATTCATCATATTTGATTGGGTAAATGACTTCGTGGGGGGTCACCTGAATGACAAAATCATCTTGGTCAGGCTCTATGAGAGAAGTGGCCAAACCTGATAGGGTATCAGCTTGATCATTCTCAAACTAAGAAACATGGGTCACCTTAATCTAGTATAGAAACCTATCCATCAAAACATTGGTCCTCTTGAGCAGAGGGATTCTTTCTTTCTTATTGACGACATACTCATTGGGATCTTATTGATGACTGGTTATGAGTATCACTTTATATAAATATGGGGGACTTCAATCACAATATCCAACTCAAGGGTGTTGTTAAGAGCCTAATACTCATCCTAATTATTTGTACAGTCATATGATAATAGAAATGGGTCTGGAAATATGGCCTTTTCAGGAGTGATGAAGACAATCACTAGAACTGCCATGTTGAGTTTTCGGTTATTGATACTTTTCTTCAATAAATTGTTTGAGGAACCATCATAATTCATCTACCAACATAGTTTGTTTTAATTTTTAGTGAATATGGCCTTATCCAAGAAATCAAAATTTGGGGGTCATTCCTCTGGAGTCGGGTGTGTAGCCATGAAATCATCCAATGCATGACCTTGATTTCATTATAGGGGAAAAACTTGATATCAAACTACTATAACATCACTATCCATCTTGAAAATCACCCAATAATCATGGGAAAATGAAGGATGTACTTTACTATATTGATAGAGGGTGCAAACTATATTTCATGGTGTTCCATTTAATGGAGCATTTTCTATACAAAGAATACTCCTCCCATTTAACTTTTCTTAATGGTATAATACATGAAACTAGTGTTATGAATCATTTTTAGGGGATTATAGAGGATGTATTCCTTTCTATCATTATTCTTTTGAGCTAGAATAGCACTGAGAGTATATTTTAGGGTGGTCATATAAGGTACTAAAGGTTTATTGGGATTGGGTGGAATTAGGACCAATGTACTTAGAAGGTACTACTTGATATTCTCAAACATGGTATATAATAATTCATCCCACTGATATAGGCTTCCTTTCTTCATGATCCCAGTGAATTATTTTCATTTACCAGACAAGTAAATGATGAATCACTTGATGTTGGCTAGATGGCCCTGGAGAAGCCACAATTTTTAGAGGTGTCACAACGGATCCATCTGGATAATGGTTATGATATTATCTAGATAAATATTGATGTATCTATATCTAAAAAAATATGATGAACTTTCAAAAGATAAAACCTAATGCACCCTTTAATGGTTTCATTTTTAGGTAAATCTATCAAAGGAAGTCAAACAGTTTCTTAAGATCTCTAATACAGTCTAGACATTGGTATGATTTGTCCACCACATCATCAACATAACACCCCATTTTCCTGAGTATCATGTTAAATATTTGTTTCATGTTGATCTAATAGGTATTCCAGTGTTCTTTAATGAAAATGGAATCTCTTGGAAGAAATAGGTACCCTGAGATTCCATGAAGGTGGTGGCTTCCTCAGCTTCAGGTGTCGTCAGGATTTGTTTGTAACAAGGGTAACCATCCATTAAAGAAAAGGATTAGAAGATAGAAATATAATGAAATGGAAATTATATCACTAGGAGAGGAAAATCATCATTCAGACAGTGGTGGTTTCGATCCAGAAAGTTTATATAGACTTTGATATGTCTGTTATTCTACCTCAATAGAACAATGTTCTCAAACGATTTTGGTATTGTGTTTACCTGATGATGAAATATTATATTAGATTGTAGATTTCATCCATGACCATGGATCCATGGGATGGTTGAATCATTATGGGAGGTTGTTTGCTTATAAAGTTAGTAATCGGGATCCAAAGGTGATGAACAACCACTTGGGGATTAGGGCCCGATATTTCCTTATAGATACAAGTGAATACATCATGATGATACTTTAAGAAATCCTTGTATTGTTCCTTATCTTCTAGAGTAATAAATATTATAATCATCATCGGCATTGGTTCTTCTTCTATGTGGAGATAAACCTAATTTAATTCATCGATTGTGATGGGGGCGCCTTCCTCAAAAGTGGGACCTGAATCCTCCAGATCCTCTCCATCATCTAAATATGTGCTTTCATTAGAAATGGATGAACCCTGTAACACCCCAAGCTTCAACGGTATGCTTCTCTTTGAAAAATGTGATAGCATGTGTTGTACGCAACATCGAGTTCTAACACACCACAACCAATCAAACTAGCCGTTATGAATTGTAATACCTACTTTTTAAAATTTTATAAATTTTATTTTTCAAAATGGACATCATTTTTGGATTCGGAATATCAAAATTAGCCTAGGGTTAATTTTTGGTATTTTTCTGAAAAACATCATTTTTTGATGAATAGTGAAACCACTAAGTGGTAGTTAAAAAAATGAATTTTTCATAAAACATAATTTTACCACTTCTGTGAGTGGAATTTCGAAAATCCAAGAGACATGGTTAATATCAAGTAGTAAAATTTGGTTCAATGAAATGAAAATAATTTTTGGTGAATAGTATCTTTTTACTTTTATTTACCACAGTTAAAAGTAAATAGGGTAATTAAGGGTAAAAATGATATTAATATTACCCTAAAAGATGTCCTAATTCTATTAGAAAAGTGTATCTCGACCATAAATAATCTTAGGAATATAATATAATCATTTAGGTCCACTTGGATTAGATTAGGACATTTATTATTATTTAGTTCAAAGAAGAGTTAAAGAGTTAAAATCAATGTTTATTTACTAAAACATTTTTAATATAGGGTTACACATAAGATAATTTCGATTATAAATATTAATTAGAAATATAAAACGATTTCCTACATAATCATATTTTATTTATAATTTTTAGAGATTAAATAATCTAATTTATTTATGACACAATGATGATGTAGTAATTAACATAATAGTGAAAAATTAAAATAATTGATATTATAAATACCCAAATAAATATAATTTGAGACTTTTTATGAATTACACTAATTTTCTTGGATAACAAGACATGTTAGGATTGATTTAATTAACTTTGTGCGAAGTAATCATTCTGTTGTGATTTTTACAAAAAACAATTATTGAATAGTGTCAAAATTGACATAAAAGAGTTTTTAAAACAAATATTATATTATTAATCGATATTAAATTCTTAAAAATCTAAAGATTGGCCAAGAGACGTATATAATGATAGGTGTATCATTAATAGACCACTTGGGGGTATCTTGGAGGTATATAGTATTTTTATTAACTATATAATATAAAAATACAAAGTGAGATGTTAATTGTCAAACTAATTAACAAAGAGTTAAAACTAAAAGATAAGGTTAATATAATGACCCAAAACTATATAAATTCAATTGGATGAGTGGTTTTAGACCCATACCCACCATAACCTATAAATAATCCACTTTGGAGCCATTAGAAACCGAGTATGAATTTATTATAAAATAATATTTCTAGCTTTTCCAAAGGTACCCCTCACCCCTCTTATAAAAAGGGCACTCCCACTTCTCACTAATTCACACATTCAAAGCCTTTTGGTTCGGCCAACCCCTACCAAAATACTCTCTCAACTTACCTAACTACCACCTAGAGGCCTTAGTTTGAACAGAAAGCCAACCTAATGAGCCCTTTTGATCAAATCAAAAGGAAGAACCCGAAGAAGAGGTAATGTTTTCACCACCCTTTTTCAAATTCATTTCTTCTTCAAATTCTTCTTTCCTTGTTATTACCATTATAAAATAATTAATCCAGTATCTCCTATATAATTTAATATTATTATAAATATGGTACAACCATATTCAGTATTCTATCCATCCTTTGAATGACATGTCACCATACGTGCCTACGCATGGCTTACCGTCTCCACATCATGGTGTAATTGTTATTCAATATATTATTATTTGGATGGGTATAATAATGATTTTTAATTCATTTAAATAATAAATATAACATAATAATGATATAACATCCAATTATATATTATTTTAATATCAAAAGAATGATATTGTCGCTCGTGCGTACGTACGGACTACCGCCTCCACGAACGCGATGAGATTCATTCTCCATCGTATCCATTCAAGTATAATTATCATTTGATGATCTAAAAATAATGTTTAAGGACTTGATATCATTCTTGATATGAATAAGATAAGACCTATCCATGAAAAACATGGCTTACGTAACAAAACATATAAAAGAAAATGAGTAAGTTAACACCCGAAACAATGATAATTCTAAGATATTATTAACAAATCAATGTTAAAAGATCATATATGATATCATATTAATGTATATGGTTCTTGTATAATTTAATAACAATTATTTCACCATTATACAAGAGGTTAACCTACCCCAACCAAGGAAAAGTACAAGGTAAGGGTTTATTTCACAATCTCTTCATTATCCGAGGTTGTTTATATATAATAATCTATTGGGATTTCTTTATCATCCACATCCATGTTTCTTAAAAATGTATTATAAAACATTTTTAATATTTACAAGAATATGGGTTAAAGTCATTTATACCCTTGTTTGAATTTTAATAAGACATTTATAAAGGAATCTTTTCGTCGTTTTCTAAACAAGGTGCTTTTTATCCTTTTTGACAGAATTAAGGTAAGAATGTTTTTTAACTTATACGGAAGGTGCGGCTATTTTCCGCCATTATAAAATCATCGAAGCTTCCCTTACAAGCTTATAAGAATGTTTTCAAAGAATTTTTTTTATTTTATATGACTCTTAAATGTTTCAAAATAAAAAGAAATATTTCTGTAAAAAGAGTTTTGATTTCATCTATGTCAACATCCTTTGATGGATTTTAAGCTTATTTGAAGCTGATTTATTATGAAACAAAACTTCCATATTGTATTGAAGTTTTTGTGACATGTTTGACTATGGATATGTTATTTTTATACCCTTCATGTTTTATGGTGAAATTATTAACATTTCATATGCTAGTTTTAATACGAATGTTTATGTTATGTTTAAACCTTTTCATATGGGAATGCATTGGACTTAATATGTGACGGGTGGAGCCCGATATAGCTCTTCGATGCATCGGTAGGTCTCATGAGACAAACTAGTGTCTTGGCACAAGGCCTTGGAAAAATATTATTTCTAGTCTTGGCACGAGGCCTTGACTATGTGGTTATGATAGTCTGGCATTATGCATTCCATCATTATGAAAGTGGTTATTGATATTGCATGTGATTATTCGATTAGTAGAATATCAATGTGAATAAGTAAATGGCATTATTTCATTTTATTTTTTCCATACTATGTTGAAGTTCAAGTTTAAAAGGCTTTTGTTTTAGTTATACATTGCCTTATATGTTTATTCTTATTTATGAAAGTTTCCGCTATATTGTTATCCTTAATGGGCATTTGAGCTCACCCCTTTTCTATGTTTTATTTTTCCCAGGATGTGAAGAAATAATTTATGAATGACATGTAAGGATAATATGATGGGATAAGAGTGTGGAATATGGAGACTATTATTGTAGTTTTCATTTTATGATGTAATGTAAACTTTATTAATATATCTAGTGTTACCATGGATACTAAACGAATCGGTCTTTCGAGATTTGATATTTCTTGTTATCATGCCAATGTTATGTAATAATGCACCGACTCTAGGTAACTGGGGTCGGGGCGTTATAGTTGGTATCAAAGGAAGTTTAGTACAAACCTTGGAAGCTAGATTTAGATAAACTCTGATTAGAGCACCTAGACGTAAGATAGACTTTGAGGATTAGTATAGAAGAACTTCCTATAATTTTGGTATTGTAGAGATTTTGTGAGTTTTCCGAGGAATACATCCCTGTCTAGATACGATCAGGTAGAGGCGGCTCTGGCACAGATGTACCTAGGGGTAAAACTCGAAAACACAGCTTTGAGCAGGACTCGAACGGGAACTGGTGCACGACAACGGGCCTTGATGCACTCTTGGTTACGAAACTCCCAGGGGATATGCTTAGGATAACTCTCATTTTCTTTAAAAATCATTATTAAGCGTTTATGAGTATATACTTCCTCAAAGAAAATATTTTTATTATTATGGATTATATCCATAAATATTTCAATTTATGATAAGTTTTTTATAATAATGGAATTATGTATTTTGATTCATAAACTGATCTAGTTTATTCCATTGTTTAGAAATGACGCCTAGTAGAATAAATGGAAACCATATCAATGCACACACTCCATGTAGGGATTTCCCTCCTGCTCAAGATAATTTTAGTGGAGTTGGTGATGCAACTGGTGTCGGTCAGCTAATCACCATACTGGGACAACTCACTCAGGTTATGAATAATAAACTTACCCATATTAAGCACCCTGTTCCACAGCGTGGAGGATCAATGTTAGATTTCTTCATGAGTCAACAAACACCAATGTTCAATGGGAGTAAAAATACCTTAGTAGCTGAGCAATGGATAAATTTCCTAGAGAATATATTTCAGGCTTTGGGGTGTAGTGAAAGGGAAAAAGTTATCATGGAAGTTTACCGCCTCACTGGAGATGCTGATCAATGGTGGTCATTGATTCAAAACATGAAGGAAGATAATGAAGTATCAAATATGGAATGGAGGGAGTTCAAAGATCTATTTTTAGAAAAATACATTCTTCACGACCATCAAGCAGATATGGAAAGTCAATTTCTGAGTCTGAGACAAAAGGAGGATGAGAATGTCACAAAGTATGAGGATAACTTTACAAGGATAGAAAGGTATGCTAGAGATTATATACGTAACATAATAAGTAATATTGATCATTTATTTGATGTGTTAAAACCATTTCTCCGTCGAGCATTAGTCTCACAATCCTTCTTGTCATACGAAGAAATTATCTCATGTGCTATCAAGACAGAAAAGGAATTCTCAAAGTCTTCTGACATTAAATCAAAACAAGAGAAGAGGAGATCTAATGATCAATCTGGGAATGGAAATAAAGGGAAGAAGGGAAAGTTTTAATATCCATATTGTGCTAAATGTTGGAAGAAACACCCCGGTACTTGCTTAAAAGGAACGGGAGTCTGTTATAAGTGTGGTGAAAAAGGCCAACAAGATCGTGATTGCAAAGAGAATAGGGAAGCTATCGATGTTCAGTGCTATAACTACAGGGAGATGGGACATTATGAAAATGAATGTCCTAAGCGTCAAAGGAACTTACCTCAGAAAATTCCAAGGGATCAAGGACAAGCTTATGCTATCACTACTGCTAAGGTAGAAGCTCCAAAAGATGTGGTGGCAGGTAATTTAATGGTTTCCTCAAGTTTAGAAAATGCATTATTTGATTCTGGATCATTGCATTGTTTCATATCTTCCCAGTTTTCTAAGAAAATTAGATATTTCCAATTTGATTTAACAAGGGAGTTGTCAGTAAAAACTCCTAAGGGAAGTATCATTGCAACAAAGTTTTGTGAATCAGTCCCCATTAGAGCACATAAATTTTCATTATCTGCTGATCTCATCGTCATACCTATGATTGAGAATGATATAATCCTCGGTATAGACTGGCTTTCGGACTATGATGCAAAGATTTATTATAAGAAGAAATAGGTTACGATTCTTGATGATGATGATCAAGAACACATTATCTTTAGAGCAGAATCGTCACCACCTAATTCTTATCTAGATCCACCCCCGTAGCTCTACTAAATTAAATTATTGTGGAGGAAGAGAATGAAATTACTATGAGTGAGGAAAGGATTGTTCAAATAGAGGATGTACCTATTGTGAAAGAATATGTAGATGTGTTTCTGGAAGATTTACCTAGACATCCTCCAGAACGAGAAGTTAAGTTTTCCATTGATTTAATTCCTGGATCAAGGAATATATTGAAGAACCCTTATAGAATGGCCACTATAGAATTAGTTTAACTAAAGAAACAACTAGAGGAATTGAGTAATAAGGGATTTATTCGCCCTATTGTTTCTCCATGGGTATCCCCTGTTGTTTTTGTTAAAAAGAATGATGGATCTATGAAGTTATGTATCGACTACAGGGAGATCAATTCTATAACAATAAAGAACAAGTATCCCCTACCTCGCATTAATTATTTATTTGACCAACTGCATGGAGCTCAATACTTTTCAAATATTGACCTTCGATCTTGATACCATCAGTTTTCTGTGAAGAAGGAATACATTCCGAAGACAGCATTTCGAACCAGGTACGGGCATTAGAGTTTACAGTAATGCCTTTTGGATTGACTAATGCACCCTCTATATTCATGGATCTGATGAATAGATTTTTCAAGGAATATCTCGATGAATTTTTGGTGGTATTTATTTATGATATCTTGGTATACTCCAAAAGCTACAAAGATCATGAAAATCACTTGCGCATTATCCTGAAGACTCTGAGAATACATGAATTATATGGGAAGTTTAGCAAGTGTGAATTCTGGATTTAGGAGATTTCTTTTCTGGGCCATATTGTCTCTAAAGATGGAATCTATGTTGATCCTTCTAAGACCAAGGCAATCCAATAATGGCCAGAACCTACGAGTATAACTTAGTTACGTAGTTTTATTGGTTTACCAGGTTATTATCGAAGTTTCGTCCAGAATTTTTCCCGATTGGCTAACCCATTAACAAAGATCACATGTAAAGGGGTTAAATTTGTTTGGCCAAAATAGTGTGAAGAATTCTTTGAATAACTGAAGAGAATATTAGTCAATGCTCCTATATTGACTCTACCATCAGGGAATGATGGGTTCGTTATTTATAGTGATGCATCGAAGAAAGGACTTGGTTGTGTCCTTATGCAGAATGATAGGGTTATTGCCTATGCATCACGACAGTTGAAAATTCATGAGAAAAACTATCCTACTCATGATCTTGAGTTAGCAGCTGTGATCTTTTCTTTGAAGATATGAAGGCACTACCTCTATGGTGAAAAATGTGATATTTATACTGATCATAAGAGTTTGAAGTATATTTTCTCACAAAAAGAACTCAACATGAGGCAAAGGAGATGGCTTTAATTATTCAAGGATTATGATTGTACGATACACTACAACCCAGAGAAAGCAAACAAGGTGGAATATGCTTTGAGTAGAAAAGATCATAGAGTTTTGAACAATATGAGAATTGAAAGGGATCCAATTTTCATGGATCTAGTGAAGATGGACATGGGAATAACCATGGAAGGTGAAACATCAATTATTTTTCAAATGGTTTTCAAACCATCTTTACTAGAAAGGATTAAGAGTTCTCTGACCGATGATGAAGAATTTCAAAAGAAGATTAAAGTTTCAAATGATGGTAGATTGAGAGACTTTGTTTATGAAGATGGAATTTTGAAATTTTGGAAGAGGCTTTGTGTTCCTGATATACCTGATCTAAAAAGGGAATTGTTGGATGATGCTCATAGTTCTAATTTCTCTATACACCCTAGGAGCACCATAATGTATAGAGATTTGAAGGAACATTTTTGGTGGGACAAAATGAAGAGGGAGATTGCTAATTTTGTGTCAAGATGTATGGTTTGTCAAAAATTGAAAGCTGGAAGGCAACAACCTGGTGGAGTATTGCAACCTCTTCCCATACCTGAGTGGAAATGGGATAATATCACGATGGAATTTGTCATGGGACTACCAAAGACTCCTAGAAGGAATGATGCAATATGGTTTATTGTTGATCGGTATACCAAGTCAGCACATTTTCTTGCTATAAGAGAAGATCTACCACTGGAACGTCAGGCAAGACTATATATTGATGAAGTTGTGAGACTTCATGGAGTACCCCTATAGATTGTTTCTGATCGTGATCCCCGTTTTACTTCAAGATTCTGGAAAAGTCTTCAGAAATCCTTGGATACTGAACTTCATTTGAGCACTACCTACCACCCTCAAACAGATGGACAATCAGAACGAACTATTCAAAACTTAGAAGACATGTTGAGATCCTACTCCCAGGACTTTCAGGGTATGTGGGATCAATATTTACCTCTGGTAGAATTTTCCTATAACAATAGCTTCCATTCGAGTATTCAGATGGAACCATATGCAGCGTTATATGAAAAGAGATGTCGCACACCAACCTGTTGGGATGACATTGGTGAAATAAAACTTTTAGGTCCAAAACTGGTGGAGGAAACGATGGAAAAGGTGAAGGTAATCCAAAATCTCATCAAAGCAGCTCAAAGTAAGCAGAAGAGCTATGCCGATAATCGAAGGAAGGATTTGGAATTTCTAGTCGGTGATCATGTTTTCCTAAAGGTATCTTCATGGAAGGGAGTCATACGTTTTGGTAAGAAAGGAAAATTGAGTTCCAGGTACATCGGACCATTCGAAATTCTAGAATGAATTGGGGATGTAGCTTACCGATTGGCAATGCCGCCAAGTCTCTCCAAAGTTCACGATGTGTTCCACGTATCTCTGTTGAGGAAATACATGCTTGAACCAACACATGAACTCACCTATGAGGAATTAGAACTGGAACCCGATCTGTCTTATTGAGAAGAGCCCGTCAGGATTCTTGATACGAGAGAATAAGTACTGAGAAACCGGACGACGTGTCTGGTAAAAGTTTTGTGGAGAAACCATAAGATGGAAGAGGCAACGTGGGAACCCGAGGAACTTATGATGAAGAACCACCCGAGTCTTTTCATGCGGTAGTATTCTAGAAATTTCTAGGACAAAATTATTTGAAGGAGGGGAGAATGTAACACCCCATGCTTCTACGGTACGCTTCTCTTTGAATAATGTGATAGCGTGTGTTGTACGCAACATCGAGTTCTAACACACCACAACCAATCAAACTAGCCGTTATGAATATTAATACCTATTTTTTGAAATTTTATAAATTTTATTTTTCAAAATGGAATTCATTTTTGGATTCGGAATATTGAAATTAGCCTAGGGTGATTTTTTGGTATTTTTCTGAAAAATTTCATTTTTTAATGAATAGTGAAACCACTAAGTGGTAGTTAAAAAAACTGAATTTTTCATAAAACTTAATTTTACCGCTTCTATGAGTGGAATTTAAAAAATCTGAGACACACGATTAATATCAAGGAGTAAAATGTGGTTCAATGATATGAAAATAATTTTTGGTGAATAGTAACTTTTTTACTTTTATTTACCACGGTTAAAAGTAAATAGGGTAATTAAGGGTAAAAATGATATTAATATTTCCATAAAACATGTCCTGATTCTACTGGACAAGTGTATCTCTACAAAAACAATCTTATGAATAAAATATTATCATTTAGGTCCACTTGGATTAGATTAGGACATTTATTATTATTTAATTCAAAGAAGAGTTAAAAGAGTTAAAATCAAAGTTTATTTACTAAATCATTGTTAATATAGGGTTACACATAAGATAAATTAGATTAGAAATATTCATTATAAAGATATAAAGATTTAAAACATAATGATATTTTATTTATAATTTTTATACATTAAATAATTTAATTTAGTTATGACACAATGATGATGTAGTAATTACCATAATAGTGAAACATTAAAATAATTGATATTATAAATACCCAAATAACTATAATATGAGACTTTTTATGAATTAAAATAATTTTATAGGATAATATGACATGTTAGGATTTATTTAATTAACTTTTTTTAAAGTAATCATTCTGTTATGTTTTTACAAAAATCAATTCTTGAATAGTGTCAAAATTGACATAAAAGAGTTTTTAAAACAAATATTATATTATTAATTGATATTAAATTCCAAAAAATACAAAGTTCAGACAAGAGACTTATATAATGATAGGTGTATCATTAATAGACCACTTTGGGGGTCTCTTGGAGGTATATAGTAAGTTTATTAACTATATAATATAAAAATACAAAGTGACATGGTAAGTGTCAAACTAATTAACTAAGAGTTAAAACTAAAAGATAAGGTTAATATAATGACCCAAACACGTCTAAATTCTATTAGATGAGTGTTTTTCGACCCATCCCCACCTTAAAATTTAAATAATCCAATTTGGAGCCATTAGAAACAGAATATTAATTTATTATAAAATAACATTTCTAGCTTTCCCAAAGGTGCCCCTCACCCCTCTTAAAAAGGGAACTTCCCCTTCTCACTAATTCACACATTCAAAGCCTTTTGGTTCGGACAACCCATGGCCAAATACTCTATCAACTTCCCTCACTACAACCTAGAGGACTTAGTTTGATCATAAATCCAAACTAAGGAGCCCTTTTGATCAAATCAAAAGGAAGAACTCGAAGAAGAGGTAACGTTTTCACCAACCTTTTTCAAATTCATTTCTTATTAAACTTATTCTTTTTTTGTTATTCCCATTCTAAAATAATTAATCCAGTATCTCCTATATACTGTAATATTATTATAAATATGGTACAACCATATTCATTATTCTAACCATCCATTTAATGACATGTCACCATACGTGCGTACATACGGCTTACCGTCTCCACGTCGTGCTGTAATTGTTATTCAATATATTATTATTTAGATGGGTATAATAATGATTTTTAATTCATTTAAATAATAAATATAACATAATAATGATATACCATCCAATTATATATTATTTTAATATCAAGAGAATGATATTGTTGCTCGTGCATACGTACTGACTACCGTCTCCACGAATGCGATGATATTCATTCTCCATCGTATCCATTCAAGTATAATTATCATTTGATGATCTAAAAATAATGTTTAAGGACTTTATATAATTATATAAATGAATAAGATACAACCTATCCATGAAAAACACGTCTTACGTAACAAAACATATAAAAGAAAATGAGTAAGTTAACACCCGAAACAACAATAATACTAAGATATTATTAACAAATCAATGTTAAAAGATCATATATGATATCATATTAATGTATATGGTTCTTGTATAATTTAATAAAAATTCATTCACCATTATACAGGAGGTTAACCTACCCCAACCATGGAAAAGTACAAGGTAAGGGTTCATTTCGCAATCTCTTCATTATCCGAGGTTGTTTATACGTAATAATCTACTGGGATTTCATTATCATCCACATCCATGTTTCTTAAATATTTATTTAAAAACATTTTTACTATTTACAAGAATATGGGTTAAAGTCATTTATACCCTTTTTGACTTTTAATAAGAGGATTATAAAGGAATCTTTCCGTCGTTTTCCAAACAAGGTGTTTTTTAACCTTTTCGACAGAATTAAGGTAAGAATGTTTTTTTAACTTATACGGCGGGTGCGGCTATTTTTCCGTCATTATAAAATCATCGAAGCTTACCTTACAAGATTATAAGAATATTTTCAAAGAAAATGTTTTATTTTATATGACTCTTAAATGATTTCAAAATAAAAAGAAATATTTCTCTAAAAATAGTTTTGATTTCATCTATGTCAACATCCTTTGATGGATTTTAAGCTTATTTGAAGTTGATTTATTATGAAACAAAACTTCCATATTGTATTGAAGGTTTTGTGACATGTTGGACTATGGATATGTTATTTTTATACCCTTCATGGTTTATGGTGAAAGTATTAACATTTTGTATGCTATTTTTAATACGAATGTTTATGTTATGTTTAAAACTTTTCATATGGGAATGAATTGGACTTAATATGTGATGGGTGGAGCCCACTATAGCTCCTCGATGCATCGGTAGGTCTCATGAGACAAACTAGTGTCTTGGCATAAGGCCTTGGAAAAATCTTGTTTTTAGTCTTGGCACGAGGCCTTCACTATGTGGTTATGATAGTCGGGCATTATGCATTCCATCATTATGAAAGTGGTTATTGATATTGCATGTGATTATTTGATTAGTAGAATATCCATGTGAATAAGTAAATGGTATTATTTCATTTTATTTTTTCCATACTATGTTGAAGTTCAAGTTTAAAAGGATTTTGTTTTAGTTATACATTTCCTTAAATGTTTATTCTTATTTATGAAAGTTTCCGCTATATTGTTATCCTTACTAGGAATTTGAGCTCACCCCTTTTCAATGTTTTATTTTTCCCAGGATGTGAAGAAGTAATTTATGAATGACCTGCAGGGATAATATGAGGGTGTAAGAGTGTGGAATATGGAGACTATATTGTTGTAGTTTTCATTTTATGATGTAATGTAAACTTTATTAATATATCTAGTGTTACCAAGGCTACTAAATGAATCGGTCTTTTGAGATTTGATCTTTCTTGTGATCATGCCAATGTTATGTTATAATGCACCGACTCTGGGTAACTGGGGTCGGGGCGTGACAAACCCTCTAATAGTGGGTTCTATTTAGTGATATAGTTTTTAGTATCGGTATTGGTGATATCCTTGGAAAATTATGCATGCTCTATTGAAACCATTGAAATGAAAGATAGAGAGCCATGTCCATGTGTTTTACGATGGAGGGGTACAACTCTAATGTCAAAAACATTGATTATGAGTGGACTTCTATCAAGTCAGTCATACTTTATAAAATATATAGTTAGATCATGGGTCGAGGTAAATGGGTAGACCACCCAGTATACAGCATGATAAATATTTTTTTTATTCAACTTTTCCTATCTTATATAAGAATATGAGGTTATTTGTGAGCTTTACTTCTTCCTATAGACTATAAAGTGGTTCCTAAGGACTGTGGTTATTGTATCAAACTGGGGAATTAATAAAATTGATCTTTATTTAAAATATTATAGAGGTTCTTCTAAAGTATTATTCTGATCATTGTGGTCAAATATGTATTTAGCCACATTCGTTTGAACCTACATCTTATCCATATAGTTTTAGTCAGCATCTAGGTAGCTAGTTTCATAAGAGTTGAAGGGAGAATCATCACTAGGGAGCACCACTACATGACCATTGAGAGAATCCTTTCTATGGAATCAAACTAATTACTCTTCATGATACCATGATGCCTACACCTCCCTCGATGATGGTGGATTGATGTACCTGAATGGGTTACAAGGCCCACCTCATAAATGATATACCAGTATAATTTCATTACCGAGGTATATCATTTTTCTTCTTTAATAGAATATTCTGAGCCTTGGGGAATTCTCAATGCTCCTCCCAACTCAAGGGGATATAATTCATTAAGAATTCCAATTGTCTAGGGACTGATGGGGGGATTTGGTTGTCCAAATATTATTGAAGCCTACCCCCTTAAGATGTGGAATGATTTTCCATTAATAAGGATGTTTGAGTGGGCGAGGAAACCATTGGAGGTTTTGGATTGTTAGATATGGTATAAATAATGTTAGGGTAAAGAGAGATCATATTATGGGCCATTCATCCTTTTTAATTCCGTATACCTCACCCAGACACCTTCTGTCATTCGTTGGTGTCCTCTTCATCACTGTTGGGACAGGTAGAGACATGTTCTACTGGTTTTGGGACTTCTCCTAACTCTACTAGGGAATGGTGTACATGTTCATGATGCCAGTATTTTTAGATGAAACCCTCATTGATGGTGTGTGTGAGGGTCTTATTGTATATGAACTTGTTTTTGCGATTAGTGAGGTGAACATCAGGAGGTCTATGAAATTTTGGAAACTTTGTGATATTCTTCTCCAAGGTGCAGATGAAGTACCTAAAACTTGATAATCCATGAAAGAGTATACCTTGTTATTTTGCTCTGTAATGGGAACCCAGGGGGCCTAGACCTAATGGAGATATGATCAGAATTCTCATGGTCAAGCAACACTTAATGAGTCATGCCCCATAGAGTTTGAGATTACCCATTCAAGATCTATGAATCACTGAGAGGGGGAGGGTTGAATCAGTGATATCTTTTTTTTATGTTTCCTTCCTCTTGAAAAACCCATCACCTCATATTAAAGAGTTATGAATTTTCTAAAATCAAAACAATAAATCATCTAAAGGAAAAAACTAATATACAAGGTTCACTACTCAAAAATAGTAGCTAAGTCTTTGGTTAGGATTTGGAAACAATCCAATACCACATGATATACTAGAAAACAATCCTTATACTGATACAAAAACTAGGATATTCCCTTACAATTTTGTAGTAATATGATAAAGACAATAGTTTTTTTCTTAAATTAGCTTGAAATGATGTAATTCATGCTTTTTCTTCCTTGTAAACTTTTTCAGAAATATTAACATCAAAACAATTCTTAACATTCCAACCTAGAAGTAAGTAAGAACTTATATGGACTTTATTATGATAAATAGTCGGATAAACTAGTCTCATCCCTAGTCTGTTTGATCTGTACAATAATATAAATGTAGCAAAAAACTATTGAAACAATTCAAATGTACTTATTTTTGAGTCTATAAATCCTAGTTTGATTGCTTGCTCTGATCTTTAAAATCTGAATATGATCATCCATATAATTATTCTTCTTTTGTCATGAAAACTCCCTCAGTAATTGTAGAGACCCAAATCTTGACATACATTGAGATTACATTACTTTTGCGGAAAAATTAATACATGACAAAAACAGATGTCCAAATACCGTATTAGTTTAGTGCCTTTGAAAACATGGAACATAATCTTTTAATCATGTTGAATGATCTTCAATATCTCCCATAAAGATCTTCCCCTTTTGTTTTATTAACTAAAACCTTTCCTTAAATCCTGGGGAAAATAAAACATATAAAAGGTGAACCCAAATGCTCAATAAGGGTAAGCATGGAGAAAATAATGAAACGCATATACATTTAAACTTAAAAACATGAACATAAAGTTTAAACATCAAAATATCGAGTCATCAAATAAATCATGGCAGTATATAAGGTATAGATCATAATAGAACAACAATTATGGTAAAATAGCATTGGAAAAAAACATGTAATTGTGGAAAACCATTAAGCACATGATATGATTTCCATAGTAGCCAAGGCATTGCTTCTAAGACCATCATAGTGGTCAAAGTCCATTACTGAACCGGGTTTTCTTGCTGTTCCAGCCCTGTATTACTGAACCTGGTTTACATGCTGTTTCAGCCATGTCTATATCATGAGATATAAATATGTACCCAATGAATTTAAGGTATATATAGGTCCCACCCATCTCATATTTTAATCAGTCTTACGTATGCCACAAAACAATAATAAATCATTCATCATAACCCAAAGAATAAAATGGATTTCATAAACATCATCCCATCATAACATAATCTAAATAAAAAAATGGATATCATTTCATCATAAGAAAAATAAAACAATGAAAATAATAGAGACATTATACTTGAAACATAAACATATTAAATAATATCATCTTAGATGGAAAATAGTTTTGATAAAACACTTGAAATGAATTCTTGAGGAAAATATCCTTTCTTATTCAAAATCATTTTGTTTTCACAAAATGCCATGAAAATTAAAAATAAAAGAAATTTGTTAAAATTAATCATGAAATATTGTATAGGCTTCTTCATAAAAATAATTTGTTATGAAACCGTAAAAAACTGTTCATGCTGTATAAGTTAAAAAAACCATTCTTCTCGTACTTTTTCCGGAAAAGTCAAAAAGTACCTCGTATGGTAAACAAATGAAAGATTCCTTCCATACCACATGGTAAAAGTTATAAAAGGGTAAAAATTACTTTAAAAATTCATGGAATAATACTAAACATTTTATGAAAATAGTTTTAGAATATGTGGACATGGATGATAAATATAACCCTGGTAAATACTTACGAATAAACAATCTCAGATAGAAACAAGATTGGTAAAGTTACCCTTACCTTATGTCCAATTTCTTCAGTATCCGTACGAGACTCCTATATTGTGGGTTTAGACATTTTATTAACTTGTAATAGAACCATAATTATATTTATGATATCATATATGATTCACTTACAGCTTTTTATTACCCGTTCATTTTTCAATTCCATGTTAAAGCAGCATTTTGGGAAAAATCATTTTATTTATCATACGTGTTTTTACTTGTAATTATTTATATAATTAATTAGATCATGATTAATTAAATCCAGAATGTAAAACACGATTTATATATAAGATATATTCAGAATATAAAGATATTTAATATATCGATAAATTTAAAGAAATACACCATTCATAGAGACAGTAGGTCGTACATACGCATGAAAGATGTTTTCGTTTCCTTATTAAATTGAATGAAAGTAAGTAATTAACATATAAATAAATCTAGTATCATTATTATGTCATATATTTTATGATTATTTATTATATATACTTTATAATCATTCTTTAATGGTTAACATGGAGAATGAATCTCATCACGTCGTGGAGAAGGTAAGCTGTATGCACACACGCACGATGATTTCATTTTTCGTGGGATGGATAGAATGTGAAATAGGGTGGTTTTATATTTATAATAACATATCAGTATATGAGTGATACTGATGTTATTAATTTATAATGAAACAAATGAAGAGGAGGAAGTAGAAGAAGAAAGAAACATCAAATCATCGGTAGAAGAGATTACCTCTTCCTCGACGTGCCTCCTTTAAACTTCCTCTTAGGGAAGTAGAGTTGTTTTTGTAGAAGACCAGAACCTTTATAATAAAAATAGAGAGTTTGAGAAGAGAAATTTTTAGGGGTTTTCCGAGCTTTATGTATTAAAATGGAGTGAATAGAAGAGGGAGGAGGTGCCCTTTTATAAGAGAGGAGAGGGGCACTTTTGGAAACCTCACAAATATTAATTTATAATAAATTCAAACCCCACATAAAATCCTCCAAAATGAATCAATTTCGAAGATGAGATGATATAGGGTTTTAATTTCATCATCCAATAAAATTTTGAAATGTCAGGAATCTATTTTAAACCTTACCAATTTGATTTATTCTTATTTAATATAATTAATTTTATTTGTGGTAATAATATTCTAAATTTCCAATTGTTATAAATACCTACTTATGTGTTGTGAATTGTCAATAATTTTATACTTTATGACATTTTAGACCATATAAATTTCAAATTTATAATTTTTAAATGTCTTTTTGACTTTTAAACAGTTTAATAATATGTTATTTTTATAATATATCAATAGTGTCAATTTTGACGCTATTCATTTATTTGAATTTAAATAAAATCCACACATAGGATATATTCGAAAAAAATATTTAATGGATTATTAAAATTTAATATTCATTTATAAAATTTTTGGAAGACATTAATTAGTTAATATAATGTTTATTTTAATATTTTTAAAACAATTTATTTGATATTTCTCTTAATAAAATAATTACTACAACATTTTTGTATGTATATTTAATATACTGATTCGATGAATAAAAATTAAAAATAAAATACAATGATGAAGATAAATCTAATATATTTCATGATAATACTTTTAGTCTAATTTATCTTTTAAAAAATCCATCTTTTAAAATGATATGTTTATTAAATTATGAAGGTGACAACTTTGACATCATTTAAAATAAAATAATATAAATGTCATAATCTATTTTATAAGGCTCAACATGGTCCACAAGTTTACCATTGGATGATTAGAGTATATATATACTCGACTAATAAGGTTTTCCCAAGTTTCTGGTCCTTTTTATGGGAATTAATATTTTAATAAAAACTATATTATTGATTTTTCACTAAATAAATAATTTATGCATCATTAATGCATAAGCTATTAATGTAATTATATATTACGTAAAACCCCCAGATAAATTACCTTAATAAATAAAAACATTTTAGATTTAAAATTATTATTTATAATCAAATATATATTTTGTATAACCTTAAATTAAAAATACTTTAATTATTAATGTTTGTGTGAGATATATTTCACTTTCATTAAATAAAATAATTTAAAGGTCTTAATCACATCCAAGTGGGTTCCAATAGATTCCATTTCGACCCAAGTATTATTTAGGGAGAAATTTAATTATAAAATTATATTAAGACAAGTGTCAGGGTAATTTTATAATATTATATTTACCCTTAATTACCCGATTTACCTTTAACTGTGGTAAATAAAATTTACCATATTTACTATTCATAATGTCTAAAAATAAAAGTAGCCAATTAAAATAATTTGGACCTACTAATTCCAAATATGGAAGACATTTTTCAAAATTCATGACACATAAGTTGTAGTATTTAATTTAAAATTAATTCCGCTTTTCAGAAAATGGGTTTTAAAATATAAAACATTGCAAAAGATTGAAATGGTTTTACCTATGAATTCAATATAAATTTAATGATAATGACTTGAATTATATTAAATGGTAAAAATATATTCTATTTATACTTTAATATCATTCAATATTATAATTTATCCATATAAATTATCTAGATGAAAAAAGTTGTTTTTTATTAAAATTTAGCGTATTTTTACTATTCATCAAAATATGAAAGTTAACAGAAAAATATTAAAAAAATTAAAAAGTAAATTTTAATATACTTATTGCATTTAATAAGTTTATTTTGTAAAATTGAACTCATAAACATGCCAAAATTCGGATTTAATGTCATTGCGCCATCAAAAGGTGGCAAACCTGTATTTTTGGAAAAATACTTATTTTACCCGAAAAATTTATCTTGTTCTCATAACATGTTCTAGAATATATGTAATATGAATGATAATGTTATAAAATTCCAAATATGGTTAATACTATTCATAACGGCTTGTTCAGAATAATATTATAACAATATATCGTTGTTTAGTGAAACTCGGTATTGCGTACAACACACGCTATTAAGGAAGGTTGCTCTTATGTGCAACACAAGCCAAGAATAGTGGTTGTGTATACTACAAGATGATACAGTGTTGCGTATAGCGCAAGCTAATCTTGGTGCAGTGTACAACACAGGATATCAATGAAATTAAAATGTATATTTCTCATAAAATCTCGAGGTGTTACATTCAACCCCCCTTAAAATGAATTTCGCCCTCGAAATTCATCGAGGTTTTAAAGCATTTACTACTTGAAAGTTTCTTTCATAGAAACCCACATCATAAAAAGGAAATCTAAAAATTAATTTTAAAAAGTAAAGTAATAAACGTAATGGTTACCCAAATTAACTCATCACTAGGTTTCCAGATATGAGAACATAGGTGAAAACATGGATATGGAATAGAAATTTGACCATCAAGTTCTGATGGACAGTGGTAGAGAACATGGAAATGAAAAAATCAATAATCACAAAGCCATAAATTTGTGATGATCTGAGGTACCATCTGATTCATCGAATATGAGGGTACTAGGACAAAATTTTTGGTTTTCAAGATCCATTCCATAAATTTGAAATTTTTGAATTAGAAGAAATACTTACATGATTTTGGTACAATCTCACCGTTGGACATTCCTTGAACAATTTCCACTTCATATATTAATTAAATGAAGTTGAATTTTTCATTTGTGAAGTGTTATCAGATCGTGTGATACAATGATGGGTCATTATATCTATCTCAAACAAAAGGCTAAAAAAAGTATTTAAATATACATAAATACATATATAGTGATATTAATCGTATATTGTTCCAAAAATGGACTTATAATTCATCTATCTTAACACTTAATAAAATAAAACTAATTTCAACTAACCAGGGACTTATTGTAGGCCAGTGGTAGGTGATAAAGGCATTTCACACTTCAGTTGTGGGTTCGATTCCAGCATCCTTGTCCGATGCGACGGGTTGTCGCCTGTCCTATAGGTTGTCCTTTTTCTAAAATGATACTATTATAACATTATGGAAAAAAGTTTTAGGCTTAAACAATACTAACTGATGTCCAACATAATCCAATCCAACCTTTAGGCTTATCAAAAATACTTTTTTCTAATCTCATAGTATAAAAAAAATGATTACTAGAAATGTCATCTACCGAGATTGTGAATACCATCATTTATCCCCATATATCATACAATATATCTTGTTGGTCACATTCCATACATTTGAATTCCTTGATCATGTATTCTCTTGAAACATGAATTACCATAGAACCTTAGTGAAAACATGAATGATGTCAAAAGTTAATTCTTTACACATACCAAAATCCCAAAATTTCTGTATACAGAAACCATGATGTCACTTTTCCCTTATATCAATCTTCAGCTCATTAATACTATAAAACATATTATTTTCTCTCTACCCCTTCATTATGCACATATCTTCTACTTTCCAAAAATATTTCAATCCATTTTCATAGTTACCGATAACATACAATTATTGAAAACCAATACATAAATATTCCAACATTCCACGATACTATAAATGAGATTCCACAACACTATTTTGGAATCCCATTACATAAACACTTAATCATTCCACAACTTTGTTGTCATAATCAAAATCACCAATAGTGTTTGCATGTGACTTCCCTTTTTTCCTTTGACTTAAGAGGTTGTTGATGTAGATCACCATTAACCCTTGGATTAAGGAATTGGTTAGCATAATGCCCCATTTCCATGCACTTGTTGCATTGAAGTGTTAGTGTTGTGTTCTCTGTAGTATTTTCTTTATTCACTTCATTATCTACCTTTTTCCCATTACTTAAGCACTCAGCTGCTCTATGACCTTCTTTTCAACACTTAAAACATTTTCTAGTCCCTTTAAGACCATCTCCACCATGCTTCATTCCACACTTTGAGCATAATGAAACATTCATCTTCTTCTCACCATTGTTTTTAGATTTTTCCTTGAACTCCAACTTTTGTTTCTTGTTAAAACCATGATATGGATATGTAATAAAAACTTCCAGTTCTACCTTGATAGCACAAAGCACAATTTCTTCATAGCTACTGAAGTCTCTTACAGCTAATTCCCTTTGAAGACATGGTTTCAAGTCACTAAAGAATCGATCAACATTAATTTAAGGTTGGATGAAAAAGCTATATTCATACCTTGAAAGCCTTGTAAAATTTACCTTGTATATACCAACAGATTCATCATCATTTTTCTTAAGCTCAAGGAACTCCATTTACATCTTTTTTCGAAGAATATGAGGGAATTACTTATTGAAAAACAAGTTCTTGAACTCGTCCCATTCCATGGATTCAATTTCATCTTGGGGAATTGTATTCTTAATAAGAGTCCACCACTGGTCTGCTTCACCTTCTAAATGGTAAAGATCTAGAATGACTTTTTCATGTTCCGAACAGTAAATTATGGAAAATATCTTTTCAATGGTACTGATTCATTGTTCATCAATATGTGGATCAAGAAGACCCATTGAAAGAATGTGGACATTGCCTCATGAAGGACTCAATAGAATATTGTTCCCTTTTCTACTCATTTGGATGTCTAGAATGATTCATAGCTTTTGAATGTATAGAAATAAGATTTTTCACTCCATCTCTAAAAACATTGGTTTGTTCAGGAGGAAAATCATTGCATTGTCCATTACTTGATCAACATAGTTCCTTCGGGTTCCATCCATCATCTAAAACCCAAAAAGAATAGTGTGAGAGGAAAAAATAATGCTAGGAAAACAACATAATAAATGGGGAGTACCTTCAATATCTAACATCTTAGTTTTAATTTGAAGATCATTACAATAATTTTATGACTGTAACCTATACTTATACTTAACCATAAGGGCATCCCTAGACAAACCTTAGAAATATCTCTAGGGATCTCACTAAGGCTTCCACATTCTAGTTTCCAAAGGTTGAATAAACCTTTGCTCTGATACCAACTGTAGAGACCCAAAGCTTGATGTACATGGACATTGCATTAATTTTGCAGAAAACTCAATACAAGACAAAAATAGACACCCAAAGACTGTATTATTTTAGTTTCTTTGGAAACTCAGAACATAATCTTCTAATCATGGTGAAAGATCTTCAACATCTCCCATAAAGATCTTTCCCTTTTGTTTTTTACCTAAAACCTTTATTTAAATCATGGGGAAACAAAAACCTATAAATGGTGAACTCAAATTCTCAATAAGGGTACGCATGGAAAAAATAAATAAAAACATATACATTTGAACTTAAAAAATTGAACATAAAGTTTAAACATCAAAATCTTGAGTCGTGAAATGAATCATGAAAGTATGTAAGCCATAGATCATAAAGGAACATAAAACATGATAAAATAGCATGGGAATAAAATATGTAATTGTGTAAAACCATTAATTACATGATATTATTTTGATAGTAGCCAAGGATTTCTTCCAAGACCATCATAATGGACAAAGTCCATTACTGAACTGGGTTTTCTTATCGTTCCAGCCCTGTATTACTAAACTGGGTTTACTTGTCGTTCCAGCCATGTCTATCTCATGAGATATAAATCTTTACCCAATTAATTTTAGGGAGATATAGGTCCCACCCATCTTACATTTAAATCATTCTTATGTGTGCCACAAAACAATCATAAATCATTCATCATAACCCAAAGACTAAAATGGGTTTCATAAACATCATCCCATCAAAACATAATCCATATAAAACAAAAGGATATAATTTCATCATAAGAAAAATAAAAGCATGAAAATAATAGAGGCATTATACTTGAAACATAAAAATATTAAATAATTTCATCTTATAAAAAAAATAGTTTTTATAAAACAAATGAAATGAATTCTGAAGGATAATATCCTTTCTTCTTCAAAATCATTCTCCTTTCACAAAATGCCATGAAATTTTAAAAGAAAAGGATTTTGTTGAAAATAATCATGAACTCTTGTTGAGGAATCCTCATGAAAATAATGCATTATGAAACGATAAAAAATTTTTCATGACGTTTAAGTTAAAAAACACTATTCTCGTAGTTTTACCGGAAAAGTCAAAAAGTACCTTGTATGGTAAACAAAAGAATGATTTCATCCATACCATGCGGTAAAAGTCATCAAAGGGTAAAAATGACTTTAAACATACATGGAATAATATAAAAATTTTATGAAAACATTTTTAGAAGATGTGGACATTGATGATAAATATAACCCCAGTAAATACTTACGAATAAAAAATCTCGGATAGAAACGAGATTGATAAAGTTACCACTTACCTCATGTAAAATTTATTTTGGATGTGTATGAGACTCCATTATAGTGGGTTTAAACTTATTATTAACTTGTAATAGAAAAATAATAATATTTATGATATCATATATGATTCACTTACGACTTTATATTACCCGTTCATTTGTCAATTCCATGTTAAAGCAGCGTTTTGGGTAAAATCGTTTCATTTATCGTACGTGTTTTCACTTGTAATTATTTATATGATTACATAGATCATGATTACTTACTTCCATAATGTAAAACATGATTTCTATATAATATATATTCAGAATATAAATATATATAATAGATCGATAAATGGAATGAAATACACCGTTCATGGAGACAGTAAGTCGTACGTAAGCATGAAAGATGTTTTTGTTACCTTACTAAAATGAATGGAAGTAAGTAATTAACATATACATAAATCTAGTATCATTATAATGTCATATATTTCATGATTATTTATTATATATAATTTATAATCATTCTTTAATTGTTAACATGGAGAATGAATCTCTTCATGTCTTGGAGACAGTAATCTGTAAATACACACGAGCGATGATATCATTCCCAGAATTATTGAATAGAATTCGAGAGGATGATATAAAATCTCAGAATAATTATTATGTTATAATAATCATATATAGTTTTCATTTCAACCATTATACCCATCCAAGTATGGTGGTGTTGGAAAAATATATTACACCACAGCTTTGAGACGGTAAGCCTTAGGTACGCGCACGTGGTGATTTATTTTTTCGTAGGATGGATAGAAGGTGAAATAGGGTTGTTTCATATTTATAAAAACATATCATTATATGATTGATACTGATGTCATTACTCTATAATGAAACAAATAAAGAGGAGGAAGTATAAGATTAAAGAAACCTGAAAGCATTGGTAGAAGAGATTACCTCTTCCTCGACGTGCCTCTTTTAGACATCCTCTTAGGGCACTAGAGTTGGTCTTTTGAGAAGACCGGAACCTCTATAATATAACTAGAGAGGTTTATAAGAGTAATTTTCTAGGGTTTTCTAAGATTTAAGGCTTAAAATAGAGTGAAGAGAAGAGGGAGGAGGTTCCCTTTTATAAGATAGGAGATGAGCACTTTTGGAAGCCTCAAAAATATTAATTTATAATAAATTCAATCCCCACTTAAAAACCTCCAAAATGACTAAAATTTAAAGATGAGATGATATAGGGTTGTAATATAATCATACAAAAAAATTTAGACTTGTTGAGAATTTATTTTAATCCTTATCAATTTCATTTATCCTTATTTAATCTATTTAATTTTATTTGTGGTAACAATATTCTAAATTTGGAATTGTTATAAATACTTACTTATGTGTTGTTAATTGTCCATAATTAGATACATTATGAGATTTTAGACCGTCTAAATTTCAATTTATAATTTTTAAATTATTGTGATTTTTAAACATTTTAATAATATTTTATTTTTATAAAATAACAATAGTCTCAATTTTGACGCTACTCATTTATTAGAATTTAAATAAAATCCAAACAGAGTATATATTTGAAAATAAATATTTAATAGATTACTAAAATGTCATATTCATCTAGAAAATTTTTGGAGGACATTAATTTGTTCATATAATATTTAGTTTAATATTTTTAAACCCATTTATTTGATATTTCTCTTAATAAAATAATTACTACAATATTTTTGTATGATTATTTAATATACTGACTTGTTGCATAAAAATTAAAAATAACATACCAGGATGAAGATAAATCTAATATATTTTATTATAATACTTTTATTGGAATTTATCTTTTAATAAAACTAACTTTGAAAATGATATGTTTATTAAATTATGAAGGTGACAACTTTGACATCATTTAAAATAAAATAATATAAATGTCATAATCTATTTTATAAGTCTCCAAATGGTCCAAATGTCTACCCTTGGATTTTTAGGGTATAGATATACTCGAAGAATACTGTTTGGTAAATTTTTTGGTTCTTTTGAAGGGTATTATTATTTTAATAAAAACTATATTATTTATTTTTCACTAAATAAATAATTTCTGCTTCATTAATGCATAAGCTATTAAGGTAATTATATATTTCATAAAAATCAAAAATAAATTACCATAATAACGAAAAGAATTATATTTCAAATGAGTATTTATAATTTAATTTATATTCTATATTACCTTGTATTAAAAATACTTTAATTATTAGAGTTTGAGTGAGACATATTTCACTGTTTTTAAATAAAATAAGTTAAAGGTATTAATCACATCCAAGTGGGATACAATAGATTCCGTTTCGACCCAAGTATTCCTTAGGGAAAAATATATTCATCCAATTATATTAAGAAAATTGTTAGGGTAATTTTATAATATTATATTTATCCTTAATTACCCAATATACCTTTAATTGTGGTAAAATAAAATTTATCGTAGTTACTATTCATAATGTCTAAAAATAAAAGTATCCTATTAAAATAACATGGACCTAATGATTACAAATATGGAATCCATTTTTCCAAATTCAAGACATAGAAGTTGCATTATTTAATTTAAAATTAATCCCGATGTTGAGAAAACGGGTTTTAAAAGTTAAACCATTGCAAAAGATTGAAATGTTTTTACTTATGAATTCAATGTAATATTAATGATAATGACTTTCGTTATATTAAATGGTAAAAATATTATCTATTTATACTTTAAAAACATATTTATATTATAATTTAACCGTATAAATTATCTTGATGAAAAAGTTGTTTTTTATTAAAATTTAGCATATTTTTACTATTCATCAAAATATAAAAGTTAAGAGAAAAAATATTACAAAATTATCCAAAGTAAATTTTTATATACTTATTACAATGAATAAGTTAATTTTGTCAAATTGAACTCATAAACATGTAAAATACTAGATTTCATGTGGGTGCGCCATCAAAAGGCGGGAAACTGTTTTTTTTTCTGGAAAATAATTATTTTACCCGAAAAATTTATTTTATTCTGATAACATGTTCTTGAATATGTGTAAGATGAATTGTAATGTTATAATATACCAAATATGGTTAATAATATTCATAATGGGTAGTTCAGAATAATATTATAACAATATATCATTGTTTAGTGAAACTCGTTATTGCGTATAACACACGCTATTGAGGAAGGTTGCTCTTACATGAATCACAAACCAAGTATAGTGTTTTCATATAATAAAAGATAATATGGTGTTTCATATAGTGCAAGATAATCTTGGTGTAGAGTAAAACATAGGACCTCAAAGAAATCAAAAAGTGTATTTCTCATAAAATCTCGGGGTGTTACATTCTACCCCCCTTAAAATGAATTTCGCCCTTGAAATTCATCGGTGTTTTAAATCATTTACTACTTGAAAGTTTCTTTCATAGAAACCCACATTGTAAAAAGAAATACTAAAATTTAATTTTAAAAAGTGAAGTAAGAAACGTAATGGTTACCCAAATTAACATATCCCCGGGTTTCCACATAGGAGAACATAGGTGAAAACATGGATATGGAAGAGAAAATCTAACCATCAAGTTCTGATAGAGTGTGGTAGAGAAAAGGGATATGAAAAATCTATTATTCACAAATCCATAAATTTGTGATGATCTAAGATACCATCAGATTCATCAGATATGAGGGTACTAGGACAACTTTTTTAGTTTTCAATATCCTTTCCATAAATTTTAATTTTTTGATTTAGAAGAAATAATTACTTGATTTTGGAACAATATCACTATTGGTCATTCCTTGAACAATTTCCACTTCAAATCTTAAAGAAATGAAGTTGAATTTGTCATTCGTGAAGTGGTAGTAGATCATGTGATAGAATGATGGGTTATTCCAACTGTCTCAAACAAAAGGTTAGCAGAAGTTATTAAATATACAGAAGTATATATATGGTGATATTAATCATATATGGTTCCAAAAATGGACTTATAATTCATCTATTACGCCACATAATAAAATAAAACTAATTTATACTAACTAGAGACTTCCTGTAGGCCAGTGGTAGGCGATAAATTCATGTCGCACTTCAGTTGTGGGTTCTATTCCCACATCCTTGTCTGACACGACGGGTTGTCACTCATCCTATGAGTTTTCCTTTTTCTATACATTACTATTATAACATTCTAGAAAAAAAATTCCTTAAACAATACTATCTAATGTCCAAATTAATACATTTCAATCTTTAGGATTATCAAAAATACTTATGTCCAATCTCATTCCATAAAGAAAACGATGACTAAAAATGTCATCTACCGAGCATGTGAATACCATCATTTATCCCCCATATATCATACGACATATCTTGTTGGTCACATTCCAAACATGTGAATACATTAATCATGTATTCTCTTGAAACATGAATTACCATAAAACCATAGTGAAAACATGAATGTTGTCAAAAGTTAATTCTTTACACATACCAAAATCCCAAAATTTCTATATACACAATCCTTGGTATCACTTTTCCCTTATATCAGTCTTGAGCTCATTAATACTATCAAACATATAATTTTCTCTTTATCCCTTCATTATGCACATATCTTCTACTTTCCAAAAATATTTCAATCACTTTTCTTGGTTATCGGTACAATAAAATTATTGAAAACCAACACATAGATATTCAAATATTCCAGGATACTATAAATGAGATTATACAACACTATTTTGGAATCCCTTTACATAAAAACTTAATCATTCCAGAACTTTGTTGTCATAATCAACATCACCAATAGTGATTGCATGTGACTTCCCTTTGTCCTTTTCTATAAGAGGTTGTTGATGTCGATCATCATTAACCCTTGGATTGAGGAATTAGTTAGAATAATTCCCCATTTCCTTGCACTTATAGCATGGAAGTGTTGGTGGTGCGTTCTCTATAGTATTTTCCCTATTCACATCATTAGCTACCTTTTTCCCATTACTTCGGCACTCATTTTCTCAATGACCTTTATTTCCACACTTAAAAAATTTTCTAGTCCCTTTAAGACAATCTCCACCATGATTCTTTCCATAGTTTGAGCATAACATAACATTTGTCTTCTTTTCCCCATTCTTTTGAGATTTTTCCTTGAACTCCATCTTTCGTTTCTTGTCAAAACCATGAGATGGATATGTATCATCAACTTTCAGTTCTAACTCGATAACACAACAAAAAATTTCTTCATAGCTATTTAATTCTCCTATAGCTAATGCCCTTCGAAGACTTGGTTTTAATCCACTGATGAATTGGTCAACTTTACTTTCAGGTTGCATGATAAAGCCAGATGCATACCTTGCAAGCCTTGTAAAATTCACCTCGTATATACCAACAGATTCATCATCCTTTTTCTTAAGCTCAATTAACTCCATTTCCATCATTGTTTGTAGAATACGAGGGAATTTATTATTGAAAGACGTGTTCTTGAACTTGTCCCATTCCATGCATTCAATTTCATCTTGGGCCTTGTATTCTTAATTAGACTCCACCACTGGTCTACTTCATGTTCTAAATGGTAAACAGCCAGAATGACTTTTTCATGTTCTAAATAGCGAAGTATGGAAAATATCTTTTCAATGGGTATGATCAATTGTTCATCAATTAGTGGATCAGAAGACCCATTGAAGGAAGGTGGATGTTGCCTCATGAAGGACTCAATAGAATAGTGTTCCCTTCTCAGCTCATTTTGAAGCCCAAAATGATTCATAACTTGTGTAAGAATAGCAATAATATTTTTCACTCCATCTCTAATAACACTGGTTTGTTCATGAGGAAAATCAATGCATTGTCCATTACATTGATCAACACGGTTCCTTCGGTTTCCAACCATCGTCTAAAACCCAAAAAGAATAGTGTGAGAGGAAAAAATCATGCTATGAAAACAACATAATAAAGGGAGAGTACCTTCAATATCTAACATCTTAGTTTTAATTCTAATATCGTACCATAATTCTAGGACTATGACCTATACATATACTTAACCTTCAGGAAATTCCTAGACATACCATAGAAATATCTCTAGGGATCTCACTAAAGTTTTCGCATCCTAGTTTCCAAAGGTCGAATAAACCTTTGCTCTCTTACCAACTGTTGAGACCCAAATCATAACATACATGGTTATTACATTGCTTTTGCAGGAAACTTAATACTTGATAAAATCATATGGCCACCAAATTTATTGGTTTAGTGTCTTTGGTAACTTGGAACAAAATCTTCTAATCATGGTGAAAGATCTTCAACATCTCCCATAAAGATCTCCCCCATTTGTTTTCTTACCTAAAACCATTCTATAAATACTCGTGAAAATAAAACATATAACGGGTGAGCTCAAATGATCAATAAGGGTAAGCATGGAGAAAATAAGGGAAAACATATACATTTAAACATAAAAACATGAACATAAAGTTTAGACATCAAAATCTTGAGTTTTGAAATAAATCATTGCAGTATGTAAGGCATAGATCATAAAGAAACATCAATCATGATAAAATAGCATGGGAATAAAACATGTATTTATAAAAATCCATTAATCACATGATATGATTTCCATAGTTTCCAAGACATTTTTGCCAAGACCATCATAGTGGAAAAATTCCGTTACTGAACCGGGTTTTCTTGCCGTTCTAGCCCTGTATTACTGAACCGGGTTCACATGTCATTCTAGACATGTCTATGTCATGATATATAAATCATTACCCAATAAATTTGAGGGAGATATAGGTCACACCCATATCATATTGAAATCATTCTTATGTGTGGAAGAAAACAATTATAAATCATTCAACATAACCCAAAGAATAAAATGGGTTTCATAAACATCATCCCATCATAATATAATCCATATAAAACAAATGGATATAATTTTATCATAAAAAAATAGAACCATGAAAATAAGAGAGACATTATACTTGAAACATATACATATTAAATAATTTCATCTTAGATGGAAAATTTATTTTATAAAACACTTGAAATGAATTCTTGAGGAAAATATCCTTTCTTCTTCAAAATCATTTTCTTTTCACAAAATGTCATGCGATTTTAAAAGAAAAGGATTTTGTTGAAAATAATCATGTAATCATGTAGAGTAAGATTCAAAAAAATAAGGCATTATGAAAAATAAAAAATATGTTCATTCCGTATAAGTTAAAAACACATTCTTCTCGTACTTTTGAAGGAAAAGTAAAAAAGTACCTCGTATGGTATAAAAAAGAAAGATTCATTCCATACCATGTGGTAAAAGTAATAAAAATGTAAAAATGACTTTAAACATACATGGAATAATATTAAACATTTTATGAAGATAGTTTTAGAATACATGGACATGGATGATAAATATAACCCCAGTAAATACTTACGAACAAACAATCTCGGATAGAAACGTGATAGGTAAAGTTATCCCTTACCTTATGTCCAATTTCTTCCATATGTGTATGAGACTCATGTATAGTGGGTTTAAACATATTATTAACTTGTAACCGAAACATAATAATATTTATGATATCATATATGATTCACTTAGGACTTTATATTACCCGTTCATTTGTCAATTCCTTGTTAAGGTAGCATTTTGGGTAAAATCGTTTCATTTATCGTACGTGTTTTGAATTGTAATTATTCATATGATTAATTGGACCATGATTACTTAATTCTAGAATGTAAAACATGATTTATATATAATATATATTCAGAATATAAATAAATATATATATATATAATATCGATATATGGAATGAAATACACTGTTAATGGAGACGGTAGGTTGTAGGTACGAATGAAGGCTGTTTTCATTTCCTTATTAAATTGAATGGAAGTAAGTAATTAACATATAAATAAATCCAGTATCATTATTATGTCATATATTTCATGATTATTTATTATATATACTTTATAATCATTCTTGAATGGTTAACATGGTGAATGAATCTCATCACGTTGTGAAGACGGTAATCCGTACGTACGCACGAGCGATGATATCGTTCCCATAGTTATTGAATGGAATTGGAGTGGATGATATAATATCTCAGAACCTCTATAATTTAACTAGAGTGGTTGAGAATAGGAATTTTTATGGTTTGGATGAGCATTAAGTCTGAAAATGGAGTGATGAGAAGAGTGAGGAGGTGCCCCTTTATAATAGAGGAGAGGGGCACTTTTGGAAACCTCACAAATAATAATTTATAATAAATTCAAATCCCACTTAAAAACCACCAAAATGAATAAATTTTGAATATGAGATTAGATAGGGTTGTAATCTCATCATGAAATAAAATTTAGATCTGTTGGGAATTTATTTTAAACCTTATCAATTTTATTTATCATTAATTAATCAATTTAATTTTATTTGTGGTAATAATATTCTAAATTTTAAATCATTATAAATACTTACTTATTTGTTGTAAATTTTCTATAATTGGATAATTTATAAAATTTTAGACCATATAAATTTCAATTCATAATTTTTATATATCTTTGTGAATTTTAAACAATTTATTAATATGTTATTTTTATAAAATATCAATTGTGTCAATTTTGACGCTATTCATTTATTTGAATTTAAATAAAATACACACAGAGGATATATTCGAACCAAAAAAATTTATAGATTCCTAAAATTTTATATTCATCTAGAAAATTTGTTTAGGACATTAATTAGTTCATATAATATTTATTTTAATATTTTTAAAATCATTTATTTGATATTTCTCTTAATAAAATAATTACTACAACATTTTTGTATGATTATTTAATATACTGATTTTTTTCATAAAAATTAAAAATAAAATACCATGATGAATATAAATCTAATATATTTCAAGATAATACTTTTAGTATAATATATATTTTAAAACAACCATATTTTAAAATTATATGTTTATTAAATTAGGAAGGTGACAACTTTGACATCATTTAAAATAAAATAATATAAATCTCATAATCTATTTTATAAGGCTCAAAATGGTACACAAGTCTCCCCTTGGATTTTTAGACTATATATATACTCGACCAATAAGTTTTGGTCAAGTTTAGGGTCCTTTTGATGGGTATTAGTATTTAAATAAAAACTATATTATTGATTTTTCACTAAATAAATAATTTCTGCTTCATTAATGTATAAGCTATTAAGGTAATTATATATTTCGTAAAAATCACAAATAAATTACCATAATAAAGAAAAAAAATTTATATTTCAAATGAGTATTTATAATTTAATTTATATTCTGTATAACTTTATATTATAAATACATTAATTATTAATGTTTGAGCGAGGCATATTTCAATTTCTTTAAATAAAATAAATTAAAGGTCTTAATCACATCCAAGTGGGTTAAAATAGATTAATTTTTGACACAAGTATGATTTATGACGAAATATAATCATTCAATTATATTAATACAAGTGTTAGGGTAATTTTATAATATGATATTTACCCTTAATTAACCGATTTACCGTTAACTGTGATAATTTTTTTTACCATAGTTACTATTCATAATGTCTAAAAATAAAAGTATCCTATTAAAATAATTTGTACCTACTAATTAAAAATACGGAATCCATTTTTCCAAATTTAAGACATAGAAGTTGAAATATTTAATTTAAAATTAATCCCCCTGTTGAGAAAATGGGGTTTTAAAGTTAAAACATTGCAAAAGAATGAAATGTTTTTACCTATGAATTCAATGTAAAATTGATGATAATGACTTGAATTATATTAAATGGTTCAAATATATTCTATTTATACTTTAAAACCATTCAATATTATAATTTAACCATATAAATTATCTTGATGAAAAAAGTTTTTTTTATTAAAATTTAGCATATTTTCACTATTCACCAAAATATGAATGTTATCAGAAAAAAATTAAAAATTTATCCAAAGTAAATTTTTATATACTTATTGAAACAAATAATTTTATTTTTTCAAATTGAACTCATAAATGTGTCCAAAACTGGATTTAATTTGGGTGTGCCATCAAAAGGCGACAAAACTGTATTTTTTTAAAAATACTTATTTTATCCGAAAAGATTATTTTGTTCTCATAACCTATTCTAGAATATGTTTAAGATGAATGATAATGCTACAAAATTAAAAAATATGGTTAGTATGATTCATAACGGCTAGTTCAGAATAATATTATAATAATATATCATTGTTTAGTGAAACTCGGTATTGCGTACAACACACGCTATTGAGGAAGGTTGCTCTTGCATGCAACACAGGCCAAGAATAGTTTTTTCATATACTAAAAGCTAATACGGTGTTGTGTATATCACAAGATAATATTGGTGTAGCATACAATAGAATAAATCTTAGAAATTAAAAAGTTTATTTCTCAAAAAATCTCAGGGTGTTACAGTAAAGCTAGATCTGGAAAAATATTCTTCTCTATAAAAATTTGCAATATTCTACCTTCTCTCTACACCCATGAACAATACCGATGTGAGAAATTAAAAATGTAATTCTCACTATTTTTAGGTGTTCAAAATTTGTTTTAGGCAGGAAATAATAATACATTTCCCACCATTCCAAATTATTCAATCTTTAAATTCTACATAAATCTCTACTCCATCTTTGAATACTTGAATGCTTTTCAACTCTTCTCATTTCTTCTCAAAACATCTCGAATCTATTTACAACATCAAATTACTTCAGACTTCATAAACATTATTCTGTCTGATTTTGACTGTCACATTATTTTCCTCATTATGATGAATACATATGTACAATAGTATATTTTTAATTATGTTTCGCTACACCAATTGTAAGATATGAAAAAAATAATATTTTCTCATTATGATTTTTGTAATCGACTAAAAACAAAATTCAAATTATGATGCTGCATTCCAACATTTAGATGATCCACATTAAACCCATTCTTCCAAAAATAATGTTGAAAATTCTAAATATTCCAACACATCTTGGAAGAAATTCAACTTCAACTTCAATCTTCTTTGTAAAACACTTTTATAAATACATTAAGCAGTTATCCTTTTCTTATTTTTCCTAGATTTATGTTCCTTCAGATTTTGAAGATATCAGAGTCAGCCTTTGATTAATGAGTATATCTCTACTTCACACTGATAAATAGTTTCAGCTCTAATCTGATGAATCTTGACCCATTTGAAAACATATTAGTGTTCTTATTTCATCATTGACAGAAAATAAATCAAGAAGAAATGGTTGACTACATTTTTATTTCATCATTGAACCCATTTTTTATAGATCCAAAAAAATGTTATTCTTTTATTTTTCATTTGTCCCAACAATTCTCAATAAAAACAATTTTTCTTTCAAAAAACTTTTCTTCTTATAATTTATTTTTGTAACCATCATGACATCTGATGATTGGTTTCAGGATTACTCTGATGATCAGTGGCACACTATATTTGATGAGCTACTTTTAGTAGAAAATTATTTTATTACCAAAATATTACTTCAATTATTTTTATCTTGCATCTTATTTTTCTAACTAAAAACCAAGGCCTTCATTTTCTCACGTTCTAATCAACCTGTCTAGTCTTCAAACAAATCTACGTTCAGTGATCTCACACCAATGAACTGATATCAGAAATCTTTGACATTAGTAACATCCTTCTTCTACAATCCTCTGCTTGTATCAGGAACTCCTCAAAACATTGAGATAAATTAGGAAATGCATTGCATCATTTGAATGACATTCGAAATTATTATAACTACCCATCCTTCCAGAAACTTCTTTCTTTACAACCAACCATCAATAAAATTGGTAGCACTTATTCTCCCCCTTTCTTTAATAACTCTTGCATCACAAACTAGAAAACTTATGATATTTTTTAATTACAAAAATAAAATCACTATTTGGTTTTCATCAGATCCCTGGAGACTCCAATACAACTTATCATTACAATCATGACTTTCCTTCTAGACCCAAGGTGAGTCTAATGATTCTTTTCTTCCAAAAAAATTCTTCTAAACCCAATGGATGTTCAAAATAATTTTGAGTTTGATTATATAATTATGATGGTAATTTGGTTTCTTAGCTATTAGAATGTTAATTCATTTCTTTTATCATCGACAAAAAAAAGATAATACATTGAATACATGATTCCTTCAACTTCCAAAAACATCATCTTCCCAACATGGTCCCATTAATTTTCCCTTATTTATTTTTTTACAAGAAAGATTCAAAGATAATTGAAAATTTTCACCTTAATCTATGAATTACATATAAAACAATCTTAGCCTATGTGATCTAACTCATTATAGGAAACAATATTTTTTAATATCAAAGCCATTTTGTCCAAAAAATTTCACTCATTGAACATCGTCATCTTTATTCACATATATCTTCACTTATTACACTTTCCTATAAATAAATGTTTCCTAGAACCACTCCAACAACATGTTAGAATAGTTCACACTCTTACATGTTGAGATCCAAGATTAACAATAATTCCCAATCTAAACATGCTTCCTTAAACGGTTTATCACATATCATTGGATAGATTTATGAAACAATTATTCTCCTTGAAAACATTATCCAAATACTAGTTGAGAGGGGGGGGGAAACATACCTCAACCAAGACGAAAAATATGTTGCATTCTCTTCTTTAGCCTCAGTTTATAAAAATATTCCTTCATTAATGGTTTTTTTAAAATGTAAGAAACTTGTTTCGATGTAGGAACATAATCAAGAAATAATTAATTATTCTCCACATTCTTTTTGAGGAATTGGTGTTTTATATCAAAATGTTTTGAAGGAGAATATTGTACAAGGATTCTAGTAAGGTTGATAAAAAATTTATTATCACAACCTAAGAGAATGTGTAACTTTACTTCAATGAATAAATATTTTAACCAATTCATTATCCATATAAGTTGGATAACATCTTGTGTGAAAGAAACATACTCAGCATTAGCCATTCTAAGAGTTACTGAATTTTTATCTCTGTATTCCAACCAACTCAAGTTTTTCTGAGAATGAAAAATCCCCCATATGTGAATCTTCTATAATCAACATTTTATTGTATAATTAGCATCTAAATACCTAATAAATTCATTAATTTCTAAGCTATCATACTAGATTCCTATTTTTTGAGTTTTATATATCTAAGAATTATTTTTTCATTTAATATATCTGATACCTTTTGAGCACTTTGAAATCATTTAGATAAGGTAATTGTATAACAAATGGATATTATTGAGGAATTCAAAAATAACAAACATCCAATCAACTTATGAAACTCTATAGAGTCAATATCCTTGACTTATCTATATTTAGAAAAATTAGTTCTCACTGAAATTGTTGTGGAGACTATTTTCAGGTTTTCTATTCCAAAATTATTATGTTGTTCATTAGCATACTTTTCTTGATAAATAAATTGTTTTTTCTTATTTTGTGAGATTTTTAGCCCAAGAAAGTATTTAATTTCACCTTGCATGTATATCTCAAATAAAGTTTTCATCTCTTCATCAAATCTTTCACAAGTCCCTTCATCATTCCTTGGAAAGCTAAAGTCATCAACATGAACAATTAAATGAGTAAAAAATCTGGACAACATTTGATGTATAGATTACTATCATATCATTCTTTTTCTAAATGGATTTTACTCATGAATGTATAAAATTTGGAATACGATTCCCTTGAAGCATGTTTTATCCCATAAAAGGATTTTTTTATCTTTCCTACATAACCTTCATCTTTCCCAACAACAAAGCCACACAATTGTTCAATACACACTTATTCATCAAGATCCCCATTCAAAAAATGTGAACTCCACATCCATATGAAATATTTTGTAACTTCTTGGAGCATTAATATCATGAAAGATTGTTATTGTTTCTAACCTTTCCTCTAGAATTCCTTCAGTCTTTGTGTAACCTTTTCACACTAATATTGTTTTGTTCCTTATAACATCAAAATATTTAATCAGCTTGTTCTGGAAAACCCACTTAATGCCAATAATATTTTTTTCATTTGGTTTAGTTATGAGTTCCCATGTTTCATTTTTTTAATGTAATCTAGTTCTTCATTCATAGCCCGAACCCATTCTAGATGATCCAAATATTCATTAACGTCTTTTGTCTCAACTTTTGAATACAAATAAATATGAGTAATATATTTTGGTGTTCATCTTGTTTGGACCATTTGATATTGATCACGAGTAATTTTTTGAGATTCCACTTGCCTCCTCATCATATGATGTAATTTTTAAGACTCTTCCTTATCACTATAAATAGTTGAGTCTGAATCTTCTTCTTGAAAAAGATTACATTTTTTATCATTATAATAATTTTTAACAAAAAAATATTTAATCTTGTTCATCTTCATTATCTGTATGAGTATATTTATCTTCATCAGATTTATATATAACGTTCACATCTATAGAATCAGTGAATATTCATGACTCTTGGATAAAACTCCTATATCCTCTTCCCTATAAATCACAACCAAGAAAATTTTCATCTTCACCTCTATTATCTAACATCCCAAGGATTCCACCTTTCTTCTTTGTGATGTATCAACTCCCAAAAACATATCATTATTTTAAACGTGGAGTATTATCATAAAACATTCAATAATGAGTCACATTAGAACTTGGCCTCTTGAAACATCGGTTTTGAATATAAATAGAAGTACTCATGGATTTACTCCAAAAGTAATGTGGGATATCATGTTCCAGTAAAATAGTTCAGCACATTTCAACCAAACATCTATTATTCCTTTCACAAACACTATTGTATTTAGGAGTGTATGGTGTACTAAACTCTTTCTGAATTCCATGCTTCTGTATTTATGTTTCAAACTCATTATTTATGAATTTTTGACTATTGTCTATTCTCAACTTCTTCACTAAATACTGACATTCCTTCTCATCTTTCCTCATTAAACTTTTAAACATCTTCAAAGATTCTGAATTGTGTTTCATATACCTAACATAATAAATGTGAGTAAAGTAACAAACGAATGAAATTAAGTACTTATTTCCTTGATTTGATTGTTTTCTTATTGGCCAATATATATCATAGTGAATAATTTCTTTGGGTCATTTTGAAAAAATGTTACCTTTCTTATGCATAGAGTTTTTATTATTTCCTTTCTAAAAAATTGTGCAAAACCAATATCTATTTTTTGAAATATCATAAATACCAAATACATAGTCTAGATTTGATAAAATGATCACATTTCTCTTAAAAATGCTTCTTAGCCTTTTATACCACAATTGATTATCCTTTATCATGCTTAAGAAACAAGAGTATTGAACCTCACCAATATAGAAAAAAATTTATTTTCTAAATTTTTTTCTTATAACAATTAATCCATCTTCATCTCTTTTAATAGAAAAACAATATTTTCTAAAAATAATTTTTTTCCATCATCACAATGTTTTGAAACACTTTTAATTTTGTTTTTCATCTCATCAAAAATCAAAGTTTTCATGGAATTAAACTTTTCTTACCCAATAATAGCAAATCCAACACATTTTATTCCGAGGGATTTATCATTTACCAAGTCATTGTTCCTATATTAAAATTATTCATCAATTTTTAGTCTCATATCATATGAAAAGAACACCCAATATCTGGGATCCAAGGATGTTCCCATTTTGAGTCTTTGAGAGAAATTCCAACAACAAGAACATTTTCTTTCCCTTTATCCTTTTTCAAATCCAACTTATAAGAATTATTAAGAATGTATTGTTGTGTTGGTAAAAAAACAAGAAAACCTTTTATAGGATTTCTATGTTTATCACATATTTCATAAATATTTTCCAATAGTTGGAACTTATATTGCACTTCTATACCAACCTTATCAGGTTTCTTCAAAACAACCTTCATGTACATTTTCCTTTGAGAGGATTGACTCCCCTTCAAATATTGAATTCTATAATTTATAGAATAATTATAATTTGTTATTGAACCAACACATATTTTTAAAATTCATGAATCCACCACAATACATTTAGTATCTATAGAAAGAATAATTTACTTTATAAGTTTTATAAAATTCAGAGTTTTGATCATGTTTCTCTATAACCATATTATTAGAACATTGTTTGACTATCAACCATTATGTTATTAACTAGATTCTTCCTTTTCTTATTAGTTTTATTTTCATAATTATTGGAATAATAAATAATATATACCTTCCTTACTCATAATTTTTAGAGAGTTTTTAAACTCATAAATTTTAGAAACTTTTGAATTCTCCAAATTGTTGGTTTTGGAAAAATACATAACTTTCCCATCATTATTCTTCTCAAAAACAATTTAATTTTTTTCTACATTTGAAGGTATATTTTGATCCTTCTTAGATTTACCATTTCTAGAGATTCCACCAACTTCAGAAAGAGAATTATTGAAAACATTATCCCTCTATTCAACTTTAGAATTATTTTTTTGAAAAGTTCCAACTCTTCATATTTTTCCTTGAACTTTACCACTATATGCTCATTAATTTATTTTCTCAATAGATTAATTCAATTCATAAATTATACACAAAAAATATATTTTTATTATCATGAAAACATTACTAATTGTTTATTTAAGAACATTAATTTGTTAACTTCTGTATTTCTTTCTCATGCCTCCCATTAATTCATAGATATTATTTCAATTCTTCTTTCATATGAAATTATAATTGAGTTTCCTCTTCTTTAGAACTACTACTTCAAAAAAAATTATTATTTACTATTTCAATAAAATTATTTTATCCAATATTCTCAATAAATTTTTTGGATTCAACTTTACTATCTTCTTATTCATCTTATTTCAAAAAAATACCTCTCCTTTTTAATTTGGATAACTTTTATCTTTCCCTTTGGAATAATATGTGTCCTTATCACATTGTTCCATTCATGGTATCTTATAGCTTCTATTTTTTCATCATTATCATCTTCTTTCATTATTCGAGGACAATTAGCTGAAAAGTTTCCAACAACTCCACATTTATAAAATTAGGTAATCTTCCATTTATTCATTCATGTACCTATTTTAACATAAAAGAAGAAATAAAATCATCAATATTATTTTCAAACCTCATTTTTAGAAATAGTGTCAACATATATTTATTTTTCAATAATTTCTTTGATTGGTAGCCTTAAATGAAATTTCTCTATCAAATTTTTTTATTCTCCATTCATTTGTTTGTCCCTTCTCATTTCATAAGTGATGATAGTACTATGAAAGTCATCTTATGATAATGTTTCTAGATCTCTATATTCCAATGAGGAAAATATAATATCAAATTTGTTACCATAATTCATAGTGTCATTTTAACAATAGTATAATATTTTAACCAATAACCAAGAAATATGATAGGGCTAAAAATATCATTCACCCTGATAAAAAAGTCACCAATTGATTTGTACTCACCCATTTCAAGATCTTCATACTCTAGCCTCTAGATTTGTAAATTTTCCTTCTTCAATTTTGTGTTTCCTTCATAAATTTTCATTAAATTATCACAGATACCATTGGTACAGGTAATACCCTTATATATTAGATATTCATCTTCCGAAATTGATGAGAGTAAATCATTCTTAGCCCTTCCATCATTCACAAGATTTTTCTTAACAACTGATGTTATAGAAACTTTTTCAATAATATGAGGAAATTCATATGTTGCATCCTTAAGAACATCATACAAAAGAGACATAAGAAAAGGAAGAATTATATATTTCTAGATATGATATTTTTTACAATCACAGTCCAAAATTTCCTTACTATTCAAATAATTCAGATTCTCTATAACAACTTCTCTAACAAAACTCCAGCAAATATTAAATGTAGGGGACCTTAAATTTGATACCAATTGAGATTACCCTTCCCATTTTTAAATATAACTGAGAGGGGGAGGGTGTGAATCAGTGATATCATTTTTTTGTTTCATTCATTCTGATACAAACTTTGACACCTTTTAAAGTGTTATTACTTTTCTAAAAGAAAAAAAGTCACACATCCATAGGACTACAATAATTTACAAGGTTCATTACTCAACAAGAGTTTCTATGTCCTTGGTATGGTTTGGAAACAATCCAATACCACACAATCCACTAGTAAACAATCTTATTGTGTGGATACAACAATTATTATAGGCTCTTACACTAATGTAGTACTATGATCAATACAATAGTGCATGCGCTTCAAGTTCCACTGAATAATGTAATAAATTTTTTTGGTGACATGTAAACTTATTTATAAATATTAAATAAAAAAATCCTCACATTCCTACCCAATAACAATTATGAACTTCTACGAATGTCGTAAAGATACTCAGTCTGATAACCTAGTCTAATTGATCAGTTCGATAATATAAATCTGGAAAAATACCACTGAAACAATCTGGAACTGCATTTTTCTGTGTCTCTAAATCCATGTTTGATTACCCATTATAATCCAAAAACATTTAAAATGATCTTCCTTATTTTTCTTATTCTCTCCGGAAAACTTCCTAAGGAATTATTTATCCATAACCTCTTCTTCTTTCAAAAAAATTACACAATTCACATTATCTCTACACCTGTGAATAGTACTAGTGTCAGAAAGCACAAGGTACATTCCACTATTTATTATTGTTACAAATGTGGTTTAGGTGGGAAACCTTAAATATCATCTTTCCTAACTAGATTATAGAATATTCAAATTGTGCATAAATCATAGATCCATCTTTTACTACTTCAATTATTCTAAACTATTCTTGTTTCTTCTCAAACCTTCTTGAATATTCTTAAAATTTCAACTCTCTTCAATATTTCAAAACATTATTTATTCTGATTTTGATTTTCATAATTATTTCCTCATTACAATGAAAACTTATGTATAGTATAATATTTTTCATTACATTTATCTACACCAATTGTATGATATGAAATAATTTTTTTTTTCTTATTATGATTCTCATAATCAAATAAAAAACATCTCATTCTAATGCACTATAGAAAATTCAAGATATAACATGTTGAAACCATTTTTTCACAAACATGGTCACAACATATAATTATTCCAACATTTCTAAGAAGCACTTCAACATCAAATTCAAAATTTTTTGTCAAACACTTTTGATACTTCTTTAATCAGTTCTCCTTTTCTTCTTTTCCCTAGAATAATGTTATTTTATCTGATAAAGTTATCAATGTTAGGATGCTTCTAGTTTATTGGTCTCTACTTCACTCTAATAATAGGTGTTAGGTCCAGTTCGATGAATCTTGACCAAATTGATAACATTTCTGAGTTCTTATTTCATTCTTGAAATAAAATCATCTTGAATAAATGGTTGACCACATTGTTGATTAATCTATAAACCCATTTTCATCAGTCCAAAAAACATCCCTTCTTTTATTTATCATTTCTCACAAAAATCCATATAAAGATATTCCTCTTCAAAAAACTTTTCTAATTTCGATTTTTCATTACAATAATCACTGAATCTGATGATCATTTTTAGGATTAATGTGATGATCGGTGGCACACAATGTCCTATGAGCTTGTTTCAATAGAAACATGTTTTTTTACTAATATTTTCTTTTAAATATTTGTATCAAGTGGCTTATTTTTCTGACTAAAAACATCACATTAATTTTTTCACATTCGGATCAACCTTCCCTACATTTAAAAAAATCTTCAACTAGTGATCTCACAATGATGAACTAAGACGAGAAATATTTTTCATTAGTAATGTTCTTCTCCCACACTCTTTTTATCGTATAATGGATTCCTTATACCTTTCAAAACATTTTGGATCGATATAGAATATGATGAATTAAATTTAAAATTATATTAACATTCCAAACATCTAGAAACTTCTTCTTTTACAACCAAACCTAAATATGATTGGAATCACTTTATCTCCCCTTTTATTTCATAAGGATTGAATAACATGTTTCGCAGACACCTTATGATATTTTTGAATTACATAATATCAAATCATCATTAGGTTTTCATTAGATCCATGTAAACTCAAATAAATCTTGTCATTATGATTATAACTTTTATTCTGAACCCAAGATCAGTATGATGAATGTTTTCTTCCAAAAAAATCTTCTAAATATAGTAGACATTCTTAAGAATTTTCAATATGATCATCTGATTTTGATGGTGATTTTTATTTTCAACTATTATAAATATAATTTATTTTTTTTCTCATTGAAAAAAAACACACGAAATTTAATACAAACTTCTTTAATCTTCCAAGAACATCTTCATGTTGACTTGGTCCCAACAGAGTTTCCATAAGCTAAACTATTTCTAGAGAATAATCTTGTATAGTGGAATCTACCTCTTCCATAATTATTTTTCATGCCAATGTAGGAATAGTTAATTGGAATGACTTATTCTTGTTCTATTTACGGTTTCTTGCATACTCTAATCTATCTTGGTGAATTCTCAGAATCCATCTAGATACCATAGTGATATGAGAGTGAGAACAAGTTTGTCCTATAAATTCTCCACAAACATAATCAATATTTTTTCCTATAAATATTCATAATGTAGGAGAACATGGGTACTTTCCATTGTGAAATTAAATCTATGACACGTTCATCATTCTTCTACTTGTATTTGAAGACGTCAACGATACTTGTTTTCATCTTAGTAAAGTGAAACTAAAACAGAAATTACATCTGAATATCTTCCTTATTAGTTACACATACGTAGGTATAGATGACTCTACCAGTTGAAAGTTGGGTCCCTCAAATGTTTGGATGAACCAAAAAATATTGGCGTCCTATTTTTTCTTAGGGGTTCCCTGTATTGGACTACACTAAGTGGAAAAGTGATCCAGATGCTACAAAAGATCATAAGTCCCATCAAACATGATAAATAATGGATTGTTAAATTCTAGAGGTGAATTAATATAGTCCACTCATTCTAGATACATCTTCCATTCTTGCATGATGGTAAGTAGTTTCATCTTCAAGGCCTCAATATAGGTGGTAAGAGTGTCCATTTTGTCAACTTTGTGAGGATTAGTAGTCTCTAGTTGTTTGATAGTCTTGATGGCATGTGAGGAGAAGTGATTAAGTTATAGAGTATGGATATCATGTTGTTCAAAAAATATGGGTTAATTATACCTTGGTGTATTACCATTTTCACCTACCCCCACCATGACCAGATGTGTGGTGCTAACTGCCTCTAATAATTCTGCATGATCATGGAGAAACAACTTCTCGATCATAGGGGGGATGAGGTCCCCTTAGGAGTCACGACATTTTGGTTATTTCTCAGTGATGAGATCAATGGTAATCCTCTTGTATCTCTCATGCTCATGAATAAAATGGTAATTTTGGCATCTATGTCTTTTTTTCACATTCTTTGATGTGTTAATGTGGTTTTTAGTTCCCTTGAACATGTCGATATATCGATGTGTATGTGGCAGTAAATCCTTAATGGGGTTATTTGGCCTAATGTGTCTCTCTACTAATGGGTACAGGAACCCAGATAATGGTCTTCTAAATGACATGTTTTGCCTTATGGATAATTTACATATTTCTCTATATTGATAGATCGATTTCTCACATCACAAATAGGTATGATTTCGATAACATTCATGGTGATATGATTATAGACATTCCCTATCTATCAATGGGTTTGTTATCTTGATATCCCTACCATCTCCATAAAATGGGTTTGAATTCAAGGGAATCATACTTCTCCTAGCCTCTAATTTTCACATCAGAAGATGATTCCCACAAAATATAATTGAGCATGATGAGGCTGTTAATGTGGTTGCACTGGAAGGTCGCATAGAATCCATATGAATTAGTGTGTTGAGCTACTCGAAGTGCAAAAATTTTGACCCTATGTAATTTTTAATGAAAATTCTTTTATTCTCAATCTCAGGGTATGCCAACTAATAATCTGAGAGGTGGTTGTATGTCACCCAAATAATTTCATAGATATGTGTTGTAATTTCCTCAGTGGGGGACTCTAGGATGGAAAAATGTGGTTCATCTAGTGGCCAAAACAATTCTAGTTAATGTTAAATATCGAGAGCCCCCCGTAGGCTTTCCAACCCTTTACCATTATTTCTAGGGTTTTATTTCTCTCAATCACCACCATATTTAATTGGTGATAGATGAAAAATCAATAGAGTTAGTTGTGAGGATCTATTATATTACAAAATCTTGGATAGAAGTTGCATCACACGGGCTACCTTCCCCTAGAATGATGGAATATATTCTAAAGGAAGTGATATCATAATAAATGTCTCTATATCATATGGGGTTTATGTTTCCTTTAGTTTACTAGGAAGGGTGTCCTTTATGATCCCCTTTAGATGATAAAAAAGATCACCTTCATCGAATGGTGCAAATAAAGACCCATACATCTATCCAACATCAATTATGGAAGATCAGAGAAGTTAATCCAACTTTAGAAAGGATGGTTGATCAAAGAGTCTATGAATTGGATCCATTTCCCCCTATACCATTAGGTATTTACAGAGGGATATAGGGTCCTTATGGATCTATATCTACTGTATTTTCAGCCTCAACTACCAGTATTTCCCCCCAAGATCTTACGTTGGGGGTGAAGGCAATTCCTATGACTCGCTTGTTATCTCACACTCTAATAGTTTGATTATGAAATGACATTTTCCCTATCCCTACCTCTGGCCATGTGGTTTAATTCAAAGTGTACTCCCTTGAGGTCTATGGGATTTTCTTCAACATATGTTTGCCTAGCACCATGGGTACAACCCCCATGGTGGTGTATTTCCTCCTACCCAAGTACAGATCATCGATGAATGGGAAATCATCTTCATAGGGATGACATATATGTTTACTAATATTATCATAGAGAGGACCTCAATGGTGATAATATTCATCATGGGTGGCCCCTAATAGGTTATTCAAGCTCCCAAAGTAGGTATAGTCAACTCAATCTTTCTGACAGGTGGCTAGAGTATCGATCCCAACCTGGTGAGAATGTTCCACTGAACACTTTTCCTGAGGATGGGAGGTAAGTTGAGAGTGTTCAGTTTCACTATATCTATTTTAGAGGCCTCCTAGAGCATAGGGTTAGTGACCTTCCCCTGATGGTGTCACCGGTTGTTCATGACTAGTTTCGACAGGGCAAGAATGTCATTAATATGCTCATCATAATCTAGGGCCTCTTAATGATGTTGATGTAATTTAGTGGTGGGGCCCTCTTGTGTGGAACTATGTGGACCAAGTGGGGACCCTTCTGGTTGTCACATTAGGTGTGTCCAATACCTCTCCTACCTCATTTCTATAGTGGAGGGAGGTATCAGAGTGTTCTAGGGAGAGGCTCCTAAAATGGTTTTCTAAAACGAATGTGGGGAGATTTTTTTTGTTCTGCCCTTGGTAGTGGTGGTGACAACATAGAACAATATATTATTGGTCCCAGGGGTCCATATCCCTAGTTTTTATGATCCATTACTTCTCATAGCAATAGATGATGGTGTTCAAGAACCGTTATTGTATGAGATCAGAGGGAGATTTGAGGTGAGGGTTCCCAAAAGCTGTGGGAACTTTTTCCCTTGAAAAGAAATTGTATTCATGTGGGATTTCCATACCATAATTTCTCCATACCCAATTATAATTGTATTTATTTAATGATAGATTATTTTACACTAGCTCAGTATTGTAAGAAATGTGAGGAAAAATATTAATACATTTTCACTAAAGGAAACTCCTATCATGAGAAATTCTTCACTTTCTTTCCGGAGGAAGAAGAAGTGATCCATGCTGATGATGTCTTAGAACTGGTGATTCCCAATTTTCATCATCTTCTCCTAGTTTCAGAAGAATAGAATCATATCAGGTTCATTATTTTGTTTTCCAATTCATTCTACGAGCTTCATGCATCAGTGTGCTGACACACTTTCTACGCGTCCCCTAGAGTTACCCACGTCCTTAGACCGATGTTTGGTCCCTTTGGGTTATACATCCCTGAATTATCACTTTCCCAAGTTTTAAGGCCTCTATCATTATAATCAATGATTTCATCTCTTTTATTTCAATAGTATTATGGTATATTGTCTCTTCCTTCCTTGGATTCCTCCTTTAACTCAATCACCTAGTAATGTTCTCCCTGAAGTATTTAAGATATATTCGTGAATCTCATTCTAAAATTGATCTCAGAGTGGACACCGGTTAATTATGATGCGTCTTTTTGAAATAGGGTATCTACCATTAGTTTAGAGTTGATGATGATATGGGGAATATTGGTCACATTCAGCATATGTAAATTTTCTCCTCATTCAATGTTGATGGGATCTCATATATGATACATCTTGGGTATATGACCCAGGGCATCTCGTATCCATTGTGGGGAAACAAATATCATGTACAAAGAGAATATAGGGCTCAAAGACAACAGAATCTTTGGTACTGTGAATAGGTTAGATACTATCATGGATTTTGTGGGGTTGGACATAGGTTTTATGTATTTTAGGGATTGGTGTGTCATGAGTTTAATGTCTTGTGGGGAAAGGTGCGTCACATTTTTAATGTCTTCTGTGGATAGGTGGGTCACATGTTTAAGGTCTTGTGGGTTGAGGTGGGTCACAAGTTTAATGTATTATGGGGATAAGTGGGCCATAGGATTAATGTATTATGTGTATATGTGGGTAATATATTTAATGTCTTTTAATAATAGGTTGGTCACATATTTAAAGTCTTATGGGGGTTGGTTAGTCACATATTTATCATCTTGTGGAGAAATATTTTTTAATGATTTAGCATCTTTTAGGGATATTTTGGTCACATATTTATTATTTTGTATCGATAGGATTTAGTGTGCTCTCATAGAGATGGTTTTTAGACCATCGAGTAACCAACTCCTATGGGGAGATACATAAATCTTTGTGGTGGTGAGAGAGTGTGTGACCCAATAGATGGAGATTACCACACTTTGGGGTTGCTTCCTTCTTGGGGGGAGGAATGTATATTTGATGGGGATGTGAAGATCTTATGATTGAACCTCAGGTAGGTATCATAGGTGTGTTAAGATTTAACCATTGAGAGTTTTCCTACATACCTTGTTAAGAGATAGGGATCGTAACATACGTAGTCCGGGAGCATAGTATAAATTTAAAGGACATGATCGGTCCATATAGCTTAACGTCATGCGGTAAGGATTATTGTTCTATGGAACAAGATACAATGATGCATAGTGTAGGGATTATGAGTAGAGGTTAACCTAATGTTTTGGGATTCTTCCCTGTATTTGGGGTTTCATGCCTTGGTTTTAGTAGATGATTCACCCCATTCCATTCATACATGGGACATCTTGGGTCCTCTACACAGTATAGGGCTATAGTACAGTGCCATGTGCTAAGTATGTTGTCCTAATGTATAGAATGGTGGGAATAGAACATTAAACTATGTAGTTTTACATTGTGCAACTTGAATGTTAAGGGGTCTACAGCATGGGGGACCACTTCTAGGTTGGAGAGAAGGATCTAGCACTAGGCCTCTTTACAGGGAAAAACATGTTATTTCTCATGATGGTTGCACCCATAGGGTGTCATGGAGAGTTCTAGAGGTTATGGTTTCTATGATTTGGATTAATAGGTCATACAATTATCTAGACCATTATTAGGGAACATCGGATGGACATTAGGGTTGATGATATCTATTGCGTGATTTGTGAATACGTGGATGAATTGTGCTTAAATGGGTACATGGTATCTATACACTTGGATTTTCAGAAGGTATCAGTTATGGAAGGAGGAATCATATTGAGGTAAGGTATAGGGGTTTCATGAAGGTTGAGGGGTTCATGAAATAAAGGGGTTTCGTAAAAGGAAAATTTTAAGGGAAGGTAACACTTTCTAAAAACATGGTGGCCCTAGATCTAGGTAAAGTATTGGTTCCCATGGGGATGGATTCACTATGAATAATGATATCATGAAACCCCCAGTGGTGTGAGGGGTTTTCGCCAATCATGATGGAAATGGTTCTTCAAAAAAGAAATCTTTACCATGGTCTTTATGTTTCAAGAACATATGGGAGGTTATTCACAAAATATGGATTCCTAAAAGATTCCATCTCTGATTTTTCTCGTAGAGTATAACGTTCCATAATTTCAGATCTTTAAGTTGAAGTTGAAAAGTTATATCAACTTTTGTGAGCGTTGGATAGAGGAATTTATTGGTGTTTCATGATCAGGAATGCCTTTTTCATAAAAATTACCACTTATGAGTTACATTTCATGAAGTTTTGTACTTGGTGAAGTGACCATTGCAACCTGAAATATGTTTCTTAAATATTATCCTCATTCATATAAAATTTTCTTCATAGAAACCAATAGACCTTTGTATATCACCATTTGTTCATAATGGTTTTAAACACTGAAAATTTATTCCCTTTAGTGGATTTTTAACCCATTTTGGACTAGATTTCCCCCAAAACATTCATACATTCCTCAACATCTCCCATAATGAGCATTTTTGGGTGTAAATAGATATGTAACAGTTTCAATGTTGTCTTATTTGATTACTCTAATCTTGAAAATGTTAATAAATAAAAATTTCAGTTTTTAATTATTATTCATTCCATTTTTTATTTTTTCCATTTTTTATGTATGGATATTTCTTATATTGAAAATAGAGGATCTTTGATTTTTTTGAATTTTGGAAATATCTATCCAGAAACTAGAAATTTAAAATTTTCCAATGAAGGATATGATAAGTAATATATGAAAGTGACTTGATATATAAGATATTATTTCTAAATGTAATTATAAAAGTCCTCATATAGAAATTCATAAGTAATATTATCTTTGTAGGAGTAGAATGTAATTTTATCAATTTATGTACAAATGTTTACAGAGAGCCATACTATTTTCTCATTTTCCATTTTAGAAGTTTTTCACATTACATCCTAATGTAGAATATTATCTAATTTTAATTTTTAAGGATGTAAAAATTATTGATATATAATATTTTTTAATTTTCATGAATATATGATATGTGAGTTTTTAAACATATATTTTTGGAGGATTGAATGATGCTTTCCCCATTTCCTATTATGTTCCACTATAGTGATACAAAATACTCTATTAATGTATAATATTTTCAATAGTGTTAGAACATAGTTGTATTATATCAGACAATTTTTATATAGTGGAAGGATAAATAGTATTCATCTATTATATGTTTAAAAAGGATAGCACAATCTATGATATAACTTATCCACTATAGCATAGAGGGTCATAAAATGGAAGTCAAATGAAATTTGGGATACTGACCTCCATGCCAAAACACTATTTACTTCTAGAACCTACATGAGGGAGATTTAAAATTTTGGAAAACCATAGTTGAATAATGTCTAAAAATGATTAATTATATTTATGAGGATATAAATTTTATAGAATTTTCACTTCCTTCATTCCACAAAAACCTCTATGTTTTATCAGGCTAGTCAACAACTCATGGAAAATCTAGTTTTTTTCTCCACACTATAATCACATTGGATGAACTATGGTGATGATTATCCTATCAATTATATGTCATTTAAAATTTGTTGAGAATTCATATTCTAAATCATGTTTGGAGAAAAATTTGACCATAGGATTGAATACATCTAAGAGGAGACTTTCAATTGGTAATTCAAGCAAGTCTTTTGAGACTTTGATATTTTCATTCATTATTTTGGATTGAAATTTGTGTAAGTATGATTATGATGTTTCATTGCTTTTATTATATTCATTATTTTCTATATCTTCCTTCAAGAATGTTTTATTAAACACTCAATTATACAATTTAATTTGTGAAATGGATCTAATTAATCATGAGTAGTTTTATAATGGTGGGTGTATCAATAGTAGGATGATGATTCATTATAATAAATTATTATTTTGTTTTGTAAACTTATTTTTTTTAGATTAATACTAATCCACATTCAATCAGATTATTTACTCACCTAGTGGGAGTGATAGTTATTTAAGTATAAAATTTTGTGAGATAGAGGCAAATCGGAGGGAAAGTGATAGAAATATTCATACATATTTCATTAAGATGGAATATAATTCATTGAAGTTTTATTGTAATACCTTTATGTGAGAAATAAAATAGAAATAGGTAGTTATAAATTTCACCATCATGTGGCATTATTTATTCTAAAATAACTATTAACTAATTATCCCTCATGATTTATAAAAATAATGAATAACAATTTTTAGGAATACATCAACTAATAAAAATCCATCGTCTCTATTCATCATCCAATGTTTAAATTGAAAAAATATTTTTATCTCCATTTTATCCCCAAACACTTTATAAAATTTCTATAATTTACTTTTTCAACTATTTTCATCCATCATTAATGGACCACTTGGTTTGGATCCTCTATTTTACAATTTGGATGACCTCAAGACTCTGAAATCATTTACTAAACATTTGAAGTTTTTGTGATTTGGGTTTTGTGTTTAAAATTATAATTTCTAACTAAGACCCATGGGAGTTGATTATTCTCAAAGATGTGTAAATAGGGTTTCATTTATATTATTCATATTAATGTGGATTTACCTAGTTTAGATATTGTGAAGTAGTTATCATTTTATAAGGGTATCACCCCATGATCGGTGATGGTCGTCCACAATATTACTAATTTATTAGTTGTTACATATATTGAATTAATTATAAATAATTGTTGGTGGGTGTGTGAAAACCTATATATAAATTAAATACGGACCAATTATTTGTATTAAAGTTAGTGTATTGTGTTAGAAATATTGTGATTCCCCACATTTTATTCTCTAATAACATATCTAATGATGGATATATCACCAATGTGGGGAGGATTTCATATAGATATATTGGAAACCAAATATCTTGTCTCTCTTTAATATATATTTTTATTTAACATGGAATGTTGTTTTTATCATGTATTGGTGTTCTATTTGGATATCTATAGGGAAGATCCTATTAATAGGTTATTTAATTTGACGCTTTATTTTTTGAGTAAGGGAAGACATGAAAGAATTCCATAGAATAGAACAATGTATGGTTTAATTGTTTCTTGAGAGATTAGTATGGACTATCCAGATTATGACTGGTTTTATAATCTCTATCCTTGAAACCCATTTCCATTGATGTAAATATTGACATGGGAATGTTGAAATATACTTTGGATTGAATACTTTGAGGGGTATCATTTTCCAATTTTTTATTTGGGTATTCTTGAGGTGTGTACTTAAAAAATCATTAACTATGGGAGGCATATATATTATTTAGGCTAGTGGTGAAATAGACTTGATAATGGGATTTTAAATACATAGTGACCATTATAGTGTGACCTCTTTGATCATGTTTATTGTATGATATCATAAAGTATATTAAGGGAGGCTCGGAATGACCTAATGTTTTGAGTGTTCAACACTTTGGTTGTGGGTGGCCTAGTTTGTGAATTCAATTTTTTTAAACTATTTCCACGAGTAAATAATTATTCTCTATGGATATTGTTGTATTAGTACTATCATTATTCTTATGTTAATTATCAATTCATATATTTTATATTATCTTTATTTTCATTTTTAGGATTCTTAATTTTGGCATTCATTTAGTCATAACACGTTCAACCTTCTTATTTTTGTATTATTGGTGATACACTATTCACAAATTATTGTAATACCATAATAATATACCCAAATTAGGTGCGAAAAACAAATTATTTTCATACTATCTTGATATCAACTGATGAGAACCAATTTTAACCATCCATAAAAAAACAACCTTATTCATTGACATACATATATTTTAGGTCCACTAGGATAGATACCCTGAGAGGGGGGGCGAATCAGGGTATGACAGATTAAAACAACTGTCCCCTTTTGATATTGTTTTTCTATTAGACAAAACCCTCTTCTCTCTCCTTCTCGATGCAGAGTATGAATATAACTTAAAGCATGCACAGGGCACAATGATTTTTACATGGATCACCCTCACTAGGCTACGTCCAAGGAGCATACACCAGTAGTGTGTCAATGTACCAATTCTACTAAAAGAGCACTACTGTTTACAAGTTCGAAGAGGACTCACTGTCCCTCCTGGTTTACAACCACTCACAATTTGAGAACTCGCTGCTCTCTCAACTGAAGTGAGCTCACTGCTTCTTCAGAAGATCCAATCACAATTTATAGACCTATAGGTCTCTTCATTACCACTAATGAATGCATCCTACACTATATGTAGATTCTCTATTGAAGTCCAAAGTTCATCCACTAATGAAAAACCATTTTACAATGAACACTAGGCATTTCCTTTGGAAATAACTTTGTAAAGCACCCTACTTTGCGAGAGTCCAAATTTCATGAAGCTCAACCAAGCCTTCATGAAGCTCCTACCTTTTCACAAAGCACTCTCGCGAAGCACTCTCGCAAAGCACTCTCGCGAAGCTCAAGTCATCTCAGGGTGAATTCCCTCATGAAGCTCACTGAGCCAACATGGAGCTTGCAACTTTCAAGGAGCTATATTAGCTGCCGAAAATCACTTCTTTCAAAAATCTTAATGCCTACGCGAACTACCTTCACAAACCGAGAGAAAAATATTTTCACTATAAACTCTCTCTTTTTCTCCTGAGGGGGTCGAGCCCTATTTAAAGGTGATTCCACTGACCCTAAAACTTTTCACGTGACGTCAACTCCACGTCATCACAAATCAAGAAGCTCTGAAGTTCCCACCGAAATTCACTCAAAATCACAAAGCACCACAAAATTTTTGGGATCGCAGAGCTCGTTGTAATTGTAGAGCATCCTGTCATTTCCTTCGTGCATTCACCACGAAGCTCCACTTGCAATGCTCTTCACCGCTGTAATGATCTTCAACTCTTCCATTCTTGAATTTTGATTTAATCGTGAAGCATCACTGTCAACATTCTTCTGGTCTTTATGAATTCCAAACCATGGAGCCTATCATCGCGAAATTCATTCCTTTGCCATATTTTTATTAGATCTTCATAAAAATCCTATTTTCGTGATGCTCACAAACCTACAAATTTTGGACCCCAAAAATTAGGAAAACACTGGAAAATGGTGCCACCATGTATCTGTTCTTTTGTACCTCCTTCAGATCGTCTGTTCCTTGGTCATGGTTCATTGTCAACATGGATTTTCAACAAAATTTTTGGAACTCGACAATTCACCATGGAAACCTGCATTGTCAGAAAACACAAGAAACCTAAAAATACTACAAGGATACCTTGATAGATTTTTTCCCAACAATATCCCCCTTTGGGTTTGTTGACAACTCTTCTCATAGTGATTCTCTACACTTTGATACCTCTCTGAAGCTCCTTCCAACCGCTACCAACATTTGCCACTTTCAATTTTGATAGCATTCAAGGATTCACTTAACAAGTACTCTAAGACCACACGAGAAATGCTCAGCGTGAGAAAAAAGAGTAGTATGAAAAGTTCATCAATGAATCTCTTTGTGTCAGACATTAATTGTCGATTCTAAACTGATACCATTTACTAAATTGATACCAATTGTTGAACCAAACTGATACCAATTGGTGATATCTAGAAACCTTCTCTCATCATTCCAACATTACTATTATACTTTTATCACGAGCCATAGGTATCATGATATCTATGCTTTGATCGATCACTTCTAGAATCGTCAGATTTAAAAGACTCCCAATATCTCATTGCTCTCCCTTATCTCACTGCTCCACCCATCAACTTCTCTTTGTGTATTTTACTAAGACATTCTCTCCCTTATTTAGCCACACATTCTCTCCCTTGAGGAGTCACTATTTCTCCCCCTTTTTCAACAAACCCAAAGGTCACCCCTTTGCGGTCTGCAACATCGGAAAGAACACAATTAGCGCATTAGAGAAAAACATGTAATACCTCTGGGAGATGGGGGGTTCCACATCCACACATTTTCAAGTGTGGGGAGGTGATTGGACTCATAGAGCCAGTCGATGCCTCTCAAAAACATCCTTGGGTAAGGCCTTCAGCATAATGTCTGCAACCTGGAATTCTGTAGGCACATACTCCAACTTCACAATTCACTGCTCAACTTTCTCCTTGATAAAATGATACTCCATCTCAATGTGCTTTGTCCTTGAGTGATGGACTGCATTTTTTGCAGAGATTTATAATAGTTGAGTTATCACACTAGATTCCGATTGGAGAGGTCACTTCAATTCCCATATCATCAAGCTGCTGCTTCATCCATAATAACTGTGTGCAATCTTGAGTGGTGGAAATATATTCAACTTTTTGCAGTTCTCAATGAAATGCAATATTGATTTTTTGATTAGCCAAGCAATACTCAATCCACCAAGATATAAAACACCTCCTGGTGTATATTTTCTATCATCCATTGAAGCAGCCCAATCCACATTTGTATATACCATAACTCTGATTGAGATTTGTCACTATATATCAAGATGAAACCCATTGTGCCCCTGATATACCGAAGAATTATTTTCACTGCAAGCATTTGGATTTTCTTGGGATTGCTTTGACATCATGATTCTTGGTAGGTGGTGAAAACAATATCAGGTCTCATTGATGTCAGGTACAATAAATTCCCATTAACCTGCCTATATTATGTGATATTAACTGCCATTCCAGTATCATATTTTGACACTTTCATCCGGGTTGCAGTTGGAGTCTTTTTCTCCTTGGAATTTTCCATTCCAAATCTTTTCAGAACCTCTTTGGCATATTTGGTTTGAAAAATTAATGTTCCATTCCTTACTTGTGTCACCTGTAGACCAATGAAAAATGATAGCTCTCCAATCATTGACATTTCGAACTCACTTTTCATGAATTCATAGAACTGTCTTCCCTGAGCTTTATCTGATCCACCAAATATTATGTCATCAACATAAACCAACACCATCATCCACTAATTATTGTTTTTGTTGAAATAGATATTGTAATCAACTCCCCGATGCTAGAAACCATGATTCTTCAAGTACTGATCGATCCTTGAGTACCATTCTCTTGCTGTGTTTTTTAGCTCATACTATTCCTTCTTCATTATGAAAACCCTGTTCTCATCCTCATGAATGAGAAACCCATATGGCTGCTCAATATACACCTCTTCCTCTAGAACACCAATCAAAATTGCATATTTGACATCCATCTGGAAGACTTTGAACATCTATTAAACTGTAATGGCTAGAAATAATTTGATTGTCTCTAGTCTCGCAACCGGTGCAAAAGTCTCATCCATATCAATTCACTCAATCTGGGAGTATCCCTTGCACACTAGTCATGCTTTGTTCTGAATGACTATTTGATCTTCATTCATCTTATTGTGATAGACCCATTTAGTCCCAATGAAATTCTTATATGTTGTCCTCAAAACAATCTCCCACGTCTAATTCTTCTCAATCTGATCTAGCTCCTCATTCATGGAATGAACCCAATTTTCATCTTCAGCTGCATCAGCAAATCATTTTGGCTCTACCTAAGATAAGAAAGATATCTGTTGCAGTGACTTCATTCTTCTCATCTGAACTGGAGATTATTGACTACAAATGATATTTTTCCTGTCAATCTCAGCTCGACTCCTTGACTTATATGAAGATACATATTTTTCTTCTTCATGATCATCATTATTATCTTCTTCTAGATCAGCATCATCCACTTCTGCTCCTCTTGCGTTACTTTCATCCTCATCACTTTCATCTGGAAATTGTGCACTGTGCTGTTGAATATTCTCTTCATTCTCTACAATAGTGACATCATTGCTCTCAACTACTTTTCCCAACATTTTATTAAAGCATTTATATGATTTGATTCTTCCTGAGTATCCAAGGAATATTCCCTCATCACCGTGTGACCCAAATTTCCTATGTTTTTCTTTGTTGAGTATGAAGCACTTATTTAAAAAGTTTATAAAGTACTTCATTGTTGTCTTCTTCCCATACCACATCTCATACGGAGTCTTTCCGTCCTCCAGACATAATAGAGACCTGTTAGAAATGTAAACTGATGTCAATACTGTTTCCTTCCAAAATTTCTCTGATAGATCTTTTTCTATGAGCATCGTTCTGGCCATGGTTTTGATGATCTGATTTCTCCTTTCAACCACTCCATTCTATTGGGGAGTTCTTAATGAAGAAACATGATGCCTTATCCCGTGTTTCTCAAGATAGTCTTCCACCAGACTGTTTGTGAATTCTGTACCATTGTCAGTACAAATATCAAAATTTTCTGTCCAGGAATCCTTTCACATTCCCTTAAGTACTGTTTTAAGCATCTGAACACATCGAACTTATGGGAAATAACAAATACCCATTCCATTCTGCTATAGTCATCAATTAAAAGAACATAGTACCTCTTTTCGTCAACTGCTATTGGTGTGATAGGCCCCCATACATCATCATTAACCAATTCAAGCACACTTGTTGACTTATTTTATTTTTCTTTATACGTATTTCTAATGAGCTTCCCTTGTTTTCAGGCATCGCACGTGTGAGTATGATCACGTGATAGCTTAGGGAGGTCTCTTGCTGCGTCGCAATTTACCGGATCTTCTAGGGATGGTTGGCATAGATGACAAAGTCATTTATGCGACAACTTGTTTTCTTCTTCTATGGACATAAAACACATATCTTCTTCTCCACTTACCAGGTAGAGATTTCCCATTGTCCTATTTCCATGTATAACCACTACCCCGTCTCTTACTTTGATGATACACGTATTCTTATTAGACTTTATTGAATTTCCTAAGTCACAAAGTTTATCGAATCTGACCAAATTGTGACTAAGGAATTCTACTTCTAAGACATCAGCACACCTCATCTCTTTGCCCCCAAACTTGGCCTTTCCTGAGCAAATTATCTTCAGGCCTTCATCGTTTCCAAACATGACAACTCTTTCATTGTCAAATTTTACGCCTATAAGAAGATCCTTATTACCTGCCTTGTGAGATGTGCAACCGCTATCAAGGATCCACACACCAGAGCGATCTAATGCTTTATGGGAAATTTCTTCCACCACAGCCTTCACATCCTTCTTCTTCCTAGTCCATATTTTTACCTTCATGCTCAGAATGTATTGAGACATTTTTCTTTATCAAATTATGATGTACCATCTTAATCTTGAAAAGGTGTAAATCTATTTTGCGTTTTCAACTCACTCGTTGGTTCATTGATATGCTGCTTGCAAACATTTTGGTTCTATTTTGGCACATTCCTATGTATGGTCAAAGTGTAGTATCTGGCCATTTTCCCAAATCCTCTGCACCAAAAATAGTGTCCCTCGAAATATGTTCTGGAAAACCTTTCTATGTTTGGTTGTCACCTCTGTTCTTATGCCTTTCGATATCTCTTGGCTATAGAACACACATACTGTGAATGTCCCATATTTCCACACCAATAACACCTATTATAAGGTTCATTCCTTCATGTTACTTCTACACTGTGAGTTTCCCCTTGGTATATTTGAAAATTATGATTCTTCCTTGTGCCCAAATCAACCATCAATCTCAGAGTGGGTGCTTGCGGTCTGACCTCTATTTTCATAGATTTTCGTTTTCGATCAATCCTATCATTATTCTTTGCATCTGAACATAGTTGATGCTTCTTTTATACCGAACCACTATTCTCCATGTTCAGATTCCTAGTTTTCTGAGTGATCTTCTTTCCTCATGACCCAGTAGGAGTCCAGATTTTTTCTTGATCTTTAACCTATTTCACCAATCCGACAACTTCTTATTCATGTTCTTCAATACACTTGATTTGATCTTTCCTTTTGTTATTCAATCTATCGATCTCCTTTTTCTGTTCTTCAATTTTTTTTATACTCACTATCTGATTCTGAGTCCTCTAGTGATGATGACTTGAGTTTCCCAATTTCTTCCATCAACTCAAACTTCTCTTATCACTAATGTTGCATATAGAGTTTGGCGCCATGAATAAATTTGTTGGCTTACTTTATTTTGGATCTCCAAACATCTATCTCCTCTAGAGCAGCTTCTAACTTAGCTTGCATATCGACTCTTCCCTCAACTTCTTTTTATTCTTCATCAGCATCGGTTTCATTCTTATTCTAAGAACTACCGACAACTGCCACCAAATCATTTTGTCCACGATCTTTGCAGTTCTCTATCTCTTCAACCTCCTCGTCCGTAGACTCATCTGAACTGTCATATTCTTTTGAAAGAAGGTTCTTCTTCTTAATGAAATTTCTCTAAAACTGTTTCTTGCCTTTCCCATAGGCTGTAGACTTCTTCTTGGGAATTTTGATTTCATCGACATCATCATCCTCTTGAATCTTTTTGGGGCACCTTGCTTCATGATGTCCAACCTTTCCACATAAAAAACAAGCAAGTGGAAGATTCGCATAAAACATTCCTTTTCCTCTTTGATGGTTTGAGGAGAGGAATGACATCACCTTGTCTATCTATTCTTCTTCCTGAGAGTCTTCAATGGTGAGATTCTTCATGGCCTTGAATGCCACCTCTTTGGATTTCCCCTTTTCTATAACACCAGAACCCCAGTTACCCATAGTCGGTGCATTATTACATAATATTTCCATGATCACAAAAGATCATGTCTCGAAAGATCAATTAGTTTAGTAGACTTGGAAACACTAGATACATTCATAAGTCTTACATTACATCATAAAGTGAAAAACTAAAAAAACATAGTCTCCATAGTCCACCCTCATATCCCCTCAGACTATCCCTGCAGGTCAGTCATAAAATAGTTCTTCACATCCTGGGAAAAATAAAACATAGAAAGGGGTGAGCTCAGATGCTCAGTAAGGATAATAATATAGAGGAAAATTTCATAAATAATCATAAACATTTAAGGCAATGTATAACTAACAAAATCCTTTTAAACTTGAACTTCAGCATAATATGGCAAAAATGAAATGAAATAATGTCATTTACTTATTCAGATGGATATTCTACTAGTCTAATAATCACATGAAATATCAATATCCACTTTCTTAATAATGGAATGCATAATGTCAGACTTTCATAACCACATAGTCAAGGCCTGGTGCGAAGACTACAAATAAGATTTTTTCAAGGCCTTTTGCCAAGACATGAGTTTGTCTCATCAGAACTACCAATGCATGGAGGAGCTATAGTCGGCTCCCCCCATCACTTACAAAGCCCAATTCATTCCTCATATGAAAATTTTGAAACATAAAATAATCATTCGCATTAAAACATGCATACAAAATGTCAATACTTTATCCACAAACCATGAATGGTATAAAAATAGCACATCCATAGTCAAACATAATTTATTCGATACAATATATAATATTTTATTGTATTAGATTAACCTCAATCGAGAATAATAGAGGATATTGACATAGATGAAAATAATCATCATAACTATTAGAGAGAAATATCCTCCTTTTTCATGAAATCATTTAAAAGTCACACTATTTGTCAAGAACCCATTTAAAAATAGAATTTTGAATCAAAGTGTCCCATACCACTTTGAAAATTTTAAAAGGAATTTTGATTTGAAAACTTTAACGTCCATTTAAATAAATCTTTGACACCATTTTTAAAACATGGACATCAATGATAAATATTTAGAATAATAAATATTTAAAACATTTTAAAATGATATTTTAGTTAGAGTTCCTAAAAAAAATAGAGACACTTGAATACAAATAATTGAGGTAATAAAAACGTTGTAATATCATGAGAATAAAGGGGTTCATGATATACTATGTCAAAGTATATTATATACACCATATAAAAGTGATTTGGTGTATAACAATAAATAAATTTTAATGGATTGTAAATTGAGGTGAAATATATTATAAGTATTGTATCCTTAGGTTAAGGAAAAATCTACGACATAATTATGTGTGATAAATATAAATACACTCAATATTATTAGATATTCTATGTAAATCAATCAGAGGACATTCACACATATTCTTGTTAAAACAACAGTAATGAATTGGATATTTAACTCAACAAATGGAGACTGAGTTAAAATTACTCTTATCAAGTTCATATCAATGAATTGAGAATTTATTAATGGAGTGATAATGTGTACCAAAAGTATATCCAAAGAAAGGGGAGTGGAAATTATGACATAATAAAATGATTAGTGATTCCACAAATAATCATGGAGTAAAATAATCAATGAAGTTTGCATAAAGATAAATGAGTGGAAATTGAAATTTAAAATTCTCTTATAGATTTGGTAACATAGGAAACATACACCCATGAAATAAGGATCATACAATTATGATTTAAATATCCATAAATTAAAGTATATTACACAATTAATACAATCATGGGAAATACGCACACCACATGCAATAAATAAGTGGTGAACAATGGAAATCTCACGGAATTAAAAGTGAGATAAGAAACCCCTTAACTTGTAATTTTCCTTGGCCTAGGGTAGGTTAATGATTAGACAATAAAAAAAAATTTTATAATTACATTTTATTGGGATTAAAAGTTCATTTTTGATCATATGGGCCTGAGTTAGTACATTTTAATTTTAAACATCCACTCTCATCAATTGTGCACTTCATGGCTAATGTACACCAATTTAGGCCCAATGACTCATCTGATTTTATTGAATGTAATTATTCATGTTTTAATATTATATTTTTGTAAATTTATCTTCACTTCAAATTTAAATGTTTCTCATTCAGGGAGCAAGGAAAGATTCATAAAGGATGATGAAGATATTTGGTGATGAAATGAGACAATTCTGGTGAAGGCAGATTGGACATCAACCCACTGTTGAGGATGTGGGTCCCACAATACTGGACCAATGAAGCCCAAATTTCTTGTGATGATATCAGACATACAGTGGAACAAATAATTCTTCAGGCCAAAGTGCTAATTCGGTCTCCATGATGGTGATCAAGGCAGCCCAAATGGAAGATCAGAATCTGGGCCAGAATCTGCGGCCCAGAATGTCAGCCCAATGAATCTTACATATCTCCCGAACCACAAATTAAATTGGGCTGATATTTTACAGGGGGTTAGAATATATCAGGGGCTTCATTTTTGACTTCTATGTCACACTCCAAATCGGCCATCTAGAAGGACTTTGAAGCGGATCTGTCAAGTGGATGCAAGCTGGATGCCATCTCGGGTCAAGGGTGGAGAAGTCTCCTCTCCACCTACTTTCCACCACCTATGCCTACCCTCACTGATTGGGATGACTTGGACTGTTGGAGCTCGGCCTAAGGATCCAAATTTTCCTATTTAAGGTAGTGGTGGTGAGGAGGAACTCATACCTTCTTTCATGTAATGTTATTATGCTCAATTTTCGTTGTAATGCTTTCATTTCCCCATGTAAGTTTCTTTTTGTATTTCTAAGTTCTTAATCCAATTACTTCTCTTCTCTTCTTCCAATTTCTATACTTAAATCTATAAAATCACAAAAGCACAGTGATAACTCTGTGTGTTGGTGATATAGTTCACACATAGGTGTGAATTCCATTCACACACATGGAGGAGTGCTCGTTATTTCCGCGGTTTTAATCTCTTCAATTCAATTCTTGTAAGCCGTCTTCCGCCCACCATTGATAGTATATCATAAATGGAGGGCTAACCCTTTAATGGGTTGATCTTAGGAAGATTCAATGGCTGGATTGATTGTTATTTAATGCACGAATTGTTGTTAATTGGTTAAATAATTCAAGACTTCCATTCTTCAATTATTTTCGCTCCTCATCTTCACTGTGTTTGAAAAAGCTAATTCCAATTACTAAATTAACCATATACCTTGGAGAGATCATGAATCTGGTTCTCTAAGTGTGTTGGTGACTAGTAATTGAGTTTAGTTAGTATCTAACCAGAAAATGATGAAGGTAGTGTTATTTTGAAGAATGGTTTCATCAAGAATTAATAAAACCAAAAATTTGTCTAAAGAAATAAAATGCATTCAACCCACCCAAGCGTAACCCTAAGATCAATCCATTTCATTATAATTGAACTCAACTAAGCTTATTAGTCTTCTCCCAAAACACTTAAAAACGAATCCAAGTTGGACACTTCATAGCCAAAAATCCATCCCTTAGGTTGTGTATCTTAGGTATCTTCTTAGGTCTCTGTGGAATCGACAACCCAAGCTACACTACTAGGACCGTTCTACCCTTCTTCTCTTGGGTAAATTTGGGCGTGAACCAAATTTTGGCGCCGTTTCCGGGGACCAAGTAAGTACCTTAGATTCAAAAAAACCTTCTTTCCTCACCTCCATTCTTCTACTCTCACCCAAGATCTCTTATCTTGTCCCTTTCTTGTTTTTTTTGGGCGCATGTCCGCCTACACCCGCGATTTCTCAAACAGACTAGTTAGGGTGGAAAGTCCTAGGATAGGGGAGTCAAGTGCGACTAGGGGATTGTTTAAATCAGATCCAAATATTCTTGAAACCCCAAAGTCAGAACTTGAAACAAGTCCAATGGAGGGTCATCCAAAAAATCAAATTGTAAACCCTGGGGGGAATCAAATGGGAAACCAAAACCAAGAAGCTCCAAACTTAGGTAATGTAGTTGATCAAACCATGAACGACTACCTCACTCCAGCTTGGACCAATGCCCCCTCATGCATTAGACACAATTACATAGGAGACACCAACTACATATTCAAACCCCATGTCCTAAACCACCTTCCAACCTTTCATGGGATGGAGTCAGAAATGCCATACCTTCATGTCAAAGAGTTCAACGACATTGTTGAAACCATGTGTTCCCCACATCAACTAGAATTCGCTAAGATGAGGCTCTTTACCTTTTCATTAAAGGATCGAGCTAAAAATTGGCTAAACAACTTGAGACCTGCATCAATCCACTCTTGGGACCAACTGCAAAGAGAATTCTACAAAAAATACTTCCCTCATCACAAAACAATTGCACTTAAAAAGAGCATCCAAAACATTTTTGAAAAAGAGGGAGAGTCATTTTATGAAACATGGGAGAGGTTCAAAGACACCCTAAACATGGTTCCACACCATGGGTTTTCCATACCTGAACAAGTGAGAATTTTCTATGAAGGGTTGGGTCCGGGTAATAAACAATTCATTGACATGATGTGTAATGGAACTTTTAAAAACAAGGCCCCAAATGATGCTTACGAGTATCTAGAAAGTCTGGCTGAACAAAACCAAACTTGGGGAACTTCACCCTATTCTGAAAAGCCACAAAGAACCACTGGAATTCATACACTTAGAGAAGAGGAAAGTCTTAGGGCTAAACTCACAGCACTCTCTAGGAAGGTTGAAGAGATAGACCTTAGGAAAGTCCATGCAATCCAAAATTTAGACCTTGTTTGCACAATTTGTGACAAACATGACCATAAAACAGACAACTTCCCAACCATTCCATCCATCAAGGATGTTATTCTAGGAGGACCCCCAGCGGAAGTCAATGCCCTAAACTTTCAAAATCCCCAATACCAAAACACCTTCAATCCAAGGTACAATGACCACCCAGTCTTCCGATGGAAGGATAACCAACAACATAGCCAACCGCAAGGGAAAAATCCTTACCCTCAACAGAACTACCAAACCCATAATCAGTTTCAAACCCAACCTATCCAATACCAACAACCACCATTCCATTTTCAACAAACCATTCCACCTTCAAAATATCCCCCAGGGATAAACCAATCTTCTCAAGCACCAACCCAAACTGTTCCACAAAGCCTACTAGAACAACTTTGCAAAAAAATGGAAAGGATGAACTCGGAAGTCTCTTCCCTTAAACAAGAACTTCAAACAATCAAAACTGGGAAGGCACCCATGCCTACCCAAGCCATTCCACAACAAACAACAAGGGGAGAGTCAAGTTGCACTCAATCAAATCATGAACAATTGAAAGCAGTGACAGTCTTAAGAAGTGGGAAATCAATTGAAAAACCTGAACAAACCATTTCAGAACTACTAAAAGATTCAACATCACTTCAAAATGATGAAGAACAACCCACAGATTCTAAAAAAACCAATGAGAATGAGAAGGAACCACAACCACACCAAACACTCAAACAACCTGCTCCCTTCCCTCAACGCATGAGGGGGAAATCCAAGCCTGAACTGAGTGAAACCTTGAGAGAAATCTTCTCTCAATTCAAGATGAACATTCCACTCCTCGATGCAATAAAAACCATACCAGCCTACTCAAAGTACCTTAAGGGCTTGTTCACTTTTAAAAGGAAAATTTCACATAAAAACCAAGTCCTTTTGGCTGCTAATGTGAGTACCACCATTCAAGGGACCATTCCTCCAAAGATGAAAGACCCGGGTTGCCCTTACATCAATGTTGAACTAGGAGAGAAAAAAGTTGTCAAGGCCTTGTGTGACCTAGGTGACAGTGTAAACCTCATTCCTTATGCCATGTATTGTTAGTTAGGGATCGAAGAACTCCAACCCACATCTGTCACTCTTCAACTCGCTGATCGCAGTGTTCGGGTTCCTAAGGGGATCTTAAAGAATGTTTTATTGAATGTTGAGAATTTCATCTACCCTGCTGACTTCATTGTCCTTGAAAATCATCCAAGCTTAGGTCCTAGGGAGCAAACTCCAATCATTCTTGGCCGTCCTTTCCTTGCAACAATCAACTCTGTTATCCGAGTCCGAAATGGGAACATGACCATCACCTTTGGGAACATGAGTATAGACTTGAGCATCTATAATGGAAGCTCACAAATAGGGGATGACGAGGACATTCATGAAGTAAACATGATAGGAAGCATTGATAATGAATCCATGGAACATCAAGGAATATTTGATGGATGTTTAAGTCAGGATGAGATTGATTTCCTTTGTTCACATGAAGGAAGTTTATCTCCTTGGCTCGAATCATTTTCAAATTGCTCCTATAATGATGTCTTAGGACCAACAATCAGTGAAACCTTTCAGGAAACCACATTCATGGAGACAACTCAAACTCCCTTCCCTAACCCAGGTCAATACAATCTTGTGGCTGAAACTTCTACACATGGGGAATCAATTCAATCTGAAAATCTAGGAAACAGATTTGATCTTGATCCAATGCCCCAATCTTCTGCTAAAATTCTGAACCAACCAGATCTTGAATTGAAGGAACTTCCTACTTCCCTCAAGTATGCCTTCCTAGGGGAAAATCAAACACATCCTATAGTCATATCTTCTTCTCTTGAAGCCAATCATGAGGGGATGCTTCTATATGTCCTTAGGAAACACAAGAAAGTCATTGGTTGGACCCTATCTGATATTCCTGGGATTAGCCCACTTATTGGAACTCATAGGATTACTCTTGAATCTGAATCAAAACCATGTCGTCAACCTCAGAGGAGACTCAATCCAAATCTTATGGATGTGGTAAGGAAAGAACTTCTTAAGTTGTTGAAAGCTAGTATCATCTACCCCATAGCTGAGAGTGAGTGGGTAAGCCCAATTCAAGTTGTCCCAAAGAAAGATGGAATCACTGTGATCACTAATAAGGATGGGGAAATTCTTCCAACTAGGGTGAGTAGTGGTTGGAGATTCTGTATTGACTATAGGAAGCTCAACTCTTGTACCAAGAAGGACCATTTTCCCTTGCCCTTTATTGATCAAGTCCTCGAGCGAGTGGCGGGTTATCAATTCTATTGCTTCTTAGATGGGTACTCGGGGTACAATAAAATTGAGGTCTCCCTAGAGGATCAAGGGAAGACTACATTCACATGTCCTTTCGGTACCTTTTCCTTCAAACACATGCCCTTCGGGTTATGCAATGCCCCTGGAACCTTCCAGCAGTGCATGATGGGAATCTTCTCAAACATGGTAGGGGATTTTCTTGAGGTCTTCATGGATGACTTCTCTGTCTTTGGGGATACATTTGAGGGATGTCTTAGGAATGTGGAGAGAGTTTTGTCAAGATGTGAAGAAAATAATCTAGTCCTAAACTGGGGAAAATGCCATTTCATGGTAAAAGAGGGGTTAGTCCTTGGCCATATAGTCTCGGGTAGGGGAATTGAAGTTGATAAAGCAAAGGTTGACATCATTCATCACCTTCCATCACCCAGAACTGTTAAGGAAGTGAGGTCCTTCTTAGGACATGCTGGTTTCTATAGAAGATTCATTAAGGACTTTAGTTCAATCTCTCGTCCTCTTTGTGCTCTACTAGTAAAGGATGCTCCATTTGTTTGGACAGAAAGCTGTGAGGGTTCATTTTCAACCCTTAAATCCGCTCTCACCTCTCCTCCCATTATGAAATCTCCAAACTGGGACCTTCCTTTCGAACTCATGTGTGATGCCAGTGACTTTGCTGTAGGAGCTGTGTTAGGACAACGGTGTGATAAAACTCCATATGTCATTTCTTATGCAAGAAAATCCTTAAATGATGCCCAAATCAATTACACCACCACTGAAAAGGAGTTACTTGCTGTTGTGTTTGCCTTAGAGAAATTCAGGTCCTACCTCTTAGGATCACCCATCATTGTATTCAACGACCATTCAGCTCTAAAATATCTCTTCCAAAAACAAGATGCCAAGGCTAGATTGATTAGGTGGGTCCTTCTTCTTCAAGAGTTCGATTTAACCATTAAGGATAAAAAAGGTGTCAAGAATGTTGTAGCTGATCACCTCTCTAGATTGGAATTCAATGACAACTCACATCACATTTCTGTGTCTGATTCATTTCCCGATGAGAACCTCTATTCTGTGAGTGATTTCCCTTGGTATGCTGACATAGCCAACTTCTTAGTTTCAGGGGTCATTCCAAAATTCTTAGGGACCCAAGCTAGAAGAAAATTTCTTTCTGATGTCAAGCATTATGTGTTTGATGATCCATACCTCTATAAGTTCTGTCCTGACCAAGTCATTAGAAGGTGTGTGCCAGAATCCGAACAAGAGTCCATCCTAATGTTCTGTCGTAGTGAGGCTTGTGAAGGTCACTTTTCCTCTAAGAAAACTTCTGCCAAGGTTCTTCAATGTGGTCTCTTTTGGCCCACCCTCTCAAGGGACTCCTACACATTTTTTCAAAGCTGTCCTAGGTGTCAACAAGTAGGGTCCATCACAAAAAGGAATCAAATGCCTCTCACTCCAATATTAGTGGTTGAAATCTTTGACTGTTGGGGAATTGATTTCATGGGTCCCTTCCCAAACTCTAGGGGATATCTTTACATTCTCTTGGCTGTCTATTATGTCTCAAAATGGGTTGAGTCCATTCCTACAAAATCCAATGACCATCAAACTGTGATTAGATTCCTTAAAGAAAACACCTTCTCTAGATTTGGGATTCCTAGGGCTATCATTAGTGATCGTGGAACTCATTTCTGCAATCGCCCATTCTCATCGCTCATGGAGAAGTATGGAATTTCTCACAAAGTGTCCACCGCTTACCACCCACAAACGAATGGTCAAGCTGAGTTGGCCAATCGAGAAATCAAACAAATTTTTGAGAAAACTGTTAATCCATCTAGGAAAGATTGGTCGAGCAAACTCTTAGATGATCTTTGGGCATATCGAACAGCATTTAAAACCATCCTAGGAATGTCCCCATATAGGTTGGTTTATGGTAAAGCATGCCATTTGCCAGTGGAGATTGAGCATAAGGCCTTTTGGGCAATAAAAAAAATGAACTTTGACATTTCTTTGGCCGGAATAAAGAGGAAATTGGATCTAAATGATATTGAGGAACTTAGGATGGAGGCTTATGAAAATTCAAGGATCAATAAAGCTAGAGTTCAAGCCTACCAGTCTAGGAATCTTAAAACTAAACACATTGAACCAGGGAAACCTGTGCTTTTGTATAGTTCTAAACTTCATTTGCACCCAGGAAAGTTGAGGTCTAGATGGTCCGGTCCATACATAGTGCATAAGGTGTACCCCCATGGGGCTGTTGAAATTCAAGATCCCACCAATGGTCAAATATTTAAAGTTAATGGTCATAGAGTCAAACCATTCATAGAACCATTCCAAATACATGAAGTTGATGAAGACCTGAGCGAACCTACCTTTGATGAAAAAAACAACAACAATTAATCAATAAGGGGTTTAAGTCGAGCTAACGACGTTAAACAAAGCGTTGAATGGGAGGCAACCCATGATTTTTAAATTTACAATCACTTTATTGTTTTAATCAATTTTTTTTAGCAAAAAAATTTGATATAATTTTACCTCATATTGTTGACCTGTTCTTCTATTATGAGTATGGATGGGTATGAAAGGGGAGTGCCGTATTCATCCGTGTCACGCGGTGTGATCCCTGAGTATTATCTTACCCAGAAATTAAAAAGAAGATAAGGTATCAACAATATAGGTGTTTGTAAGTTTTTATTTTTTATTTATTTTTATTATTAAAAAAAAACAACAAAACAAAAAAAAATGTAAAAAAAAAAGTGACACGTCGTAGGACGTGGGTCAAACCCCGTCACGGCCGGGGAAGCCGCGAGACTCGAACCCGGGACCGAAGGGAGACAGGGGCGCACACCTACCACTGAACTACGGTGGTTGGTGATTCCTTATTCTATCTTCTATATATATATACTTATATTTTAAATTTTTGTATATATACATAATTTTTTTTTTAAAAAAAATTATTACTTGTTATGAGTGTCGATCGTTGGAGTTTCAAAATTAACAAGTATGTTTTGTCTTTATTTTTATTTTTTATTTTTATTTTTATTTATTTTATTGTTGTTTTTTTAGAAAAGGGAACCTCAAGGGGTTTCAATTGTGTCTAACTATGTTGGTTTTTGAGATTCAGGGGATGCCAAGTTTGATGGATTTTTAGGGAAATCATAAGAGTACAAGCGTACACTACCATGGGGATTCTTCAAGTGACATGGAGACCAAGGGATTAAATGAGAGCATCACAAACTTCAACATCAAATATCAGGTGAAATTGTTATATTATCCTTTTCTCTGCCTCTACCCCTTCTAAATTATATTTTCTTTAAACACTGGGGACAGTGTAATATTATGTTGGGGGGAGGTGAAAATAAAAATCAATCACATAGAGCAATAAAATGTGCATGTTAATTGAATGAAAATTTTCCTTAACCTTGAACATGTTATTACACATTGCAAACCTTGAAAACTGAATATTAAATAATTTTGTATTCCTTGATTCTGATTTTAATACATGTTTAAGTTCATGAGCATAAAATTTTGGAAAGTGTGGCTGTCTAATGTGATTTTTCACTGTTACATTTTCATCCAATTTTTATAAAAAAATTCACAATGCACGTCCGTTGGATTGTGGGGTATTAATTTGAATTCTTGGGGTCCCATAATAAATAGCATAGTTTTGGTGATCATTTTAAATTTAATATTAGTATTTTAAAAATATATATATAAAAAAAAGAGGTGTAAAAAAAAAACACAAAAAAAAAACAAAAAAACAACAACAATAAATTTGCGCATAGAGCAATGAAATGACTTAATGTGTGGCTTTCGGCACTTGGGGATCGTGACTCCATAGTTGTCTGGCCCAGAGTTGGGAATTTTATCTCTATTTGTGGAAATTCGAATTTGTTTTTGAATGAGTTAACTCGAGATGATGCCCGAGTATGTGGGCTTCACTTGGTGCCCTAAGGCCTTTGAGCCTGGGAGTCATCGGCAAAGTCTCGCTACAAAGGTTGACTCATTTGAATGCAATTTCAATAACCATGGAAACATTGCAAAAAAAAGAATACTCATATTAATATTAAAATGTGATTCCACCTAGCGCTTCCATCTTTTCCCCCTTGAATAAAAATGAACCCCCATGTCTATTGTGACACACAACACATCATCATGATTAATTGTAATTGGATGAAATGTGGCATTGAATTTGATCATAAGAATGGGCTTGGGCTTGGGTTATGCTTTAGAACCTACATTGTATTAAATGATTTTGATGGGATGCATAATTTTTTTGGTATGAGTTATTTTGGTGAGCATTGTTTATTAAATTGTTTTTGGAAAAGGGAATTTGATTTTCATAATCTTTGAGTTATTTGCTCGGGACTAGCAAATCTCAAGTTGGGGGGTGTGATTAGACAATAAAAACACATTTTATAATTACATTTTATTGGGATTAGAAGTTCATTTTTGATCATATGGGCCTGAGTTAGTACATTTTAATTTTAAACATCCACTCTCATCAATTGTGCACTTCATGCCTAATGTACACCAATTTAGGCCCAATGACTCATCTGATTTTATTGAATGTAATTATTCATGTTTTAATATTATATTTTTGGAAATGTATCTTCACTTCAAATTTAAATGTTTCTCATTCAGGGAGCAAGGAAATATTCATAAAGGATGATGAAGATATTTGGTGATGAAAGGAGACAATTCTGGTGAAGGAAGATTGGACATCAACCCACTGTTGAGGATGTGGGTCCCACAATAATGGACCAATGAAGCCCAAATTTCTTGTGATGATATCAGACATACAGGGGAACAAATCATTCTTCAGGCCAAAGTGCTAATTCGGTCTCCTTGATGGTGATCAAGGTAGCCCAAATGGAAGATCAGAATCTGGGCCAGAATCTGCGGCCCAGAATGTCAGCCCAATGAATATTCCATATCTCCCTAACCACAAATTAAATTGGGCTGATATTTTACAGGGGGTTAGAAGATATCCGGGGCTTAATGTTTGTCTTCTATGGCCCACTCCAAATCGGCCATCTAAAAGGACTTTTAAGCGGATCTGTCAAGTAGATGCAAGCTGGATGCCATCTCGGGTCAAGGGTGGAGAAGTCTCCTCTCCACCTACTTTCCACCACCTATGCCTACCCTCATTGATTGGGATGACTTGGACTGTTGGAGCTAGGCCTAAGGATCCAAATTTTCCTATTTAAGGCAGTGGTGGTTAGGAGGAACTCATAACTTCTTTCATGTAATGTTATTATGCTCAATTTTCGTTGTAATGCTTTCATTTCCCCATGTAAGCTTCTTTTTGTATTTCTAAGTTCTTAATCCAATTACTTCTCTTCTCTTCTTCCAATTTCTATACTTAAATCTATAAAATCACAAAAGCACAATGATAACTCTGTGTGTTGGTGATATAGTTCACACATAGGTGTGAATTCCATTCACACACATGGAGGAGTGCTCGTTATATCCGCGGTTTTAATCTCTTCAATTCAATTCTTGTAAGCCGTCTTACGCCCACCATTGATAGTATATCATAAATGGAGGGCTAACCCTTTAATGGGTTGATCTTAGGAAGATGCAATGGCTGGATTGATTGTTATTTAATGCACGAATTGTTGTTAATTGGTTAAATAATTCAAGACTTCCATTCTTCAATTATTTTCGCTCCTCATCTTCACTGTGTTTGAAAAAGCTAATTCCAATTACTAAATTAACCATATACCTTGGAGAGATCATGAATCTTGTTCTCTAAGTGTGTTGGTGACTAGTAATTGAGTTTAGTTAGTATCTAACCAGAAAATGATGAAGGTAGTGTTATTTTGAAGAATGGTTTCATCAAGAATTAATAAAACCAAAAATTTGTCTAAAGAAATAAAATGCATTCAACCCACCCAAGCGTAACCCTAAGATCAACCCATTTCATTATAATTGAACTCAACTAAGCTTATTATTCATCTCCCAAAACACTTAAATATGAATCCAAGTTGGACACTTCATAGCCAAAAATCCATCCCTTAGGTTGTGTATCTTAGGTATCTTCTTAGGTCTCTGTGGAATCGACAACCCAAGCTACACTACAAGGACCGTTCTACCCTTCTTCTCTTGGGTAAATTTGGGCGTGAACCAGTTAACCTCATGTATAATGGTTAAATAATTTTTATTAAATTATACAAGAATCATAAACATTAGTATTATATCATATATGTTCTTTTAACATTGCTTTGTTAATAATATCTTAGTATTATCATCGTTTCTGGTGTTTAACAGATTCATTTTCCTTTATATTGTTTGTTATGTGAGTCATACTTGTTATGGATGGGATGTATATTATTAATATCCATAATGATATCATGTATTTTAACATTTTTTTTAATCATCAAATGAAAATTATTCTTGAATGGATACGATGGGGAATGAATCTCATCGCTTTCGTAGAGACGATAGTCTGTACATACGCACGAGCGACAATATCATTCTTTTGATATTAAAATAATATATAATTGGATGATATATCATATATAAAGAATAATTATCATGTTATATTTATTATTTACATAAATTACACATCATTATCATACCCATCCAAATAATAATGTATTGAATAGCAATTACACCACGACGTGGAGACGGTAGGCCGTACGTACACACGTATGGTGACATGTCATTCAAAGGATGGATAAAATACTGAATATGGATGTACCATATTTTTAATAACATCATAGTATATAGAATATACTGGAGTTATTATATTATAATGGAAATAACAAAGAAAGAAGAAATGGAAGAAGAAAGGAACTTGAAAGAGGGTGGTGAAATCATTACCTCTTCTTCGGGTTCTTCCTTTTGATTTGATCAAAAGGGCTCCCTAGGTTGTCTTTCTGACTAAAGTAAGGCATCTAGGACGAATTTAGGGAAGTTGATAGAATATTTGGGCAGGGTTTGGTAGAGCCAAAAGGCTTTGAATGTGTGAATTAGATAGAAGGGTGAGTGCCCTTTTATAAGAGGGGTGAGGGGCACCATAGGAAAATCTAGAAATATTATTTTATAATAAATTCAGATTCGGTTTCTAATTGATCCAAACTGATTTATTTCGAGGCTAAGGTGGGTAAGGGTTGAAACAAAATAAAACAATAGGATTTATACAGGTTTGGGTCACTTTATTAACCTTATCTTTTAGATTTAACACTTAGTTAAATATTTTGAAATTTACCATGTCTCTTTATATTTTTATATTATATAGTAAATAAACTTACTATATACTTCCAAGATACCCCCAAGTTGTTAATTAATGATAAAACTATCATTAAATAAGTAATTCGGCCAAATATTATATTTTTAGGAATAAAATATCAATTAATAATATAATATTTGTTTTAAAAACCCTTTTATGTCAATTTTGATACTATTTAATAATTGATTTTTGTTAAAGTCATAAAAACATTATTAATTCAAAACAAATTCATTTAGGTAATCCTAAAATTTCATATTAACCAATAAAATTTGTGTATGTCCTCAAAACATTAAAATTATATTTATTTTAACATTTATAATACCAATTAATTGCTTCTTTCATTTATAAATAAAATACTTCATCATTATTATGTCATAAATAAATTTAATTATTAAATGTATAAAAATTATAAATAAAATCCCATTATGTAGGAAATATTTTTATATTTATAATGAATATTTATAGTTTAAAATATAACATATATAACCCTATGTAAAAATTGGTTTCCTAAAACATATATGTTTATGTCATTTTTGTATTTACATTAACTTAATTAATATAAAGTGTCATTATCACTTAAAAGTGGTTCCATGGGTTCCCAAAATAAACTCAAAGATGACCGTGTTCAGACATGTATCAACCAATAGGGTTAGGACACGTTTTAGGGTAATTTAATATTATTATAATATTATTTGTTTACCCTTATTTATCGTATTTACCCCTTAACCATGGTAAATAAAATATTTACCAAAATAATTATTCAAAATGTTTGAAAATAAAATATACCTATTTACACAATTTGGACCTCATGATTCTAAATATGGAATCCATTTTTCTAAATTCAAAACACAATTGTGGAAGAAATTAATTTAAAATTAATCCTTGTTGTCAAAACAAAAAACGTGTTTTTAAGAAATAACAACTATCAAAAGATTGGCACTTGCTTATGTCCAGTTTAAATGTGAAATTATTTCCAATGACAAAAATTGGATTAAATGGTAAAATATAATCTAATTATACTTTAAAATCACTGAAATTTATAATTTATCACTATTAATTATTTGGAATAATAAAGTTGTTTTTAATTAAAATTTAGTAATTTTAACTATTCACCCAAATATGAATGTTATCAGAAAATCACCAAAAATTTATTGAAACTAAATTTGTATGTCCCGATTATAAATAAGAAGTTTACTATGTAAAATTGAATATATAAAAGTTTCAAATATTTGATTTAAAAAGGGTTCACCATAACAAATTGGTAAAAGTGCATTTTTAAAAAAATACTTATTTTATCTGAAAAAATGAATTTGTTCTTACATTATGTCTAAGAAACTCATAATATAGATTCTAAAATTATAAGGATTATATAATGTTCAGAATTTAGTTAATACTATTCATAAATGCTTTTGAACGGCCAGTTTGGTATGTCGTGGTGCGCTTGAACTCGGTGTTGCGTGTAGTGCATGTTATTGAATTACATTGAAGAAATAATGCACTATGAAATATTGGGGTGTTACATTCTTCCCTCTTTCAATAAATTGCGTCCTTGAAATTTGAAATTGTGTTTCAAAAATAAAAGGTTGAAAAAAGAAAATATCTTTCTGCGAAAACCCACATTGAAAATTGGGTTAATAAAATTTAGTCGTAATACGAGGGAAAGAGAAATGAAAGGGTCACCACCAAATTATGATCTCGATTAAGAGAACATTGGTGGAAATTAAGGACACATTATTGAAGAAAAAACATAAATATTTATAGGGAGTGATTGAGGTCATCAGTCACAAACAATTGAAGAATTGAGGTCTTCAAAGCCTTCAATATATGATGACTTAAAATATCATTGGTTCAACAAAACATAAGGTATCAGGATAACACATTTTTAGTTTTAGGATCCATTCCATAATGTTTAAGAATTAATTTCTTCATAGAATAAGAGATGAAAATATATATATATATAAATATATATACTTGACAAGTATAGTTCCATCCCTTCACTAATTCCAACCACAAACTCATCTTTCACTCTAAAAGATAATAGAACTTAAAAAAATATTCTATTTATCATATTCATATAGGGTTCTAAAAAAATTCATTTCTAATTCATCTAATCGACCTTATAAAAAACTAAATTATTCAATCTAGGTCATCACGTGGGCTAGTGGTAGGTGATACACCCTTGTCACCCTTCGATTGTAGGTTCAAGTCTCGCGGCCCTGTCTAACGCGACGGGTTGCCGCCCGACCTCCAGGTTGTCCTTTTATGGAAATCCAAAAATAATCTCAAACTACAATTATCCAAAATACTTCTGTCCAAACTCATAGTCCAAAATTTATAAGGAAGGTATTCCCAATGAAGATACTTTTTGTTGCGTAATAACATGTGAAAACCTTCATCATGTATTCTTTTAAAACACTACAACATCCTGAATTACCATAAGACCTTATTGATTACATTCATGATCCCTTATACCTTATATAATACTGGATATAATCCTTCAATCCAAAAATATTTTAAACTCCAACAATGATGTAATATACAAATCATTAATCAGTTTCAAGGTAGTCGAGAATATCCAATATAATTTATCCAAATCAGTCATGTATTATTCCAAAATCACAACCTCGGTATCAGAACCATATTTTTGTTTATCCTTCTCTCATCATATATTTTCCAAAATTTTGACCTACTATTTAGTCACTTTTCTTGGTTCCACACAATCTCAAGGCTATAATGAAATAGTACTGCAGTACAATCCTTATATACTCTTTAATTATTATAACCAGTACAACGTTGATACAACACTCAGATGACATAATTCTTTAATAACGACATAAGAACTCTAATCATTCCTCCTCATCTGTGGTAGTATCATAACATGAATATTTTCCAATAGCATCATTTGTGGAATACTATTCTGATTTGAACATTGGTTCACATAGTGTCCCAACTCCTTGTAGATGAAGCAGTGTACATTTGAAACCTTTTTCTTACCCTTGTAGTCACGTAATTGGTGTCCTTTTTCTCCACACTTATAACAAACTCCCATTCCCTTCAGGCAAGTTCCAGGGTGTTTCTTCCCATAGTTATCACATATGAGAAAATTATTCTTTTCCCTCTTCCCTTTATCCATCTTTCTCTCTTCCATCCTTTTCTTCTCTTGCTTCCCTTCAAAGGCATATAACTTATAGAATTATTTACTTAACTTATTAACACGTGATATTATTTCTTCATATGTTGATAATACATGGGAGACTATTTCCCTTCTAAATGTTGGCTTAATACCATGAAATATATGATCCTTCTTACACCTTGGATCATACGAATTGCTAGAGTTTAAATTATTTCTATTGGGCGCCATTTCTATATAATGGCATACACTAGATTAGTTTATGAATCGCAATACATAAATCCAACCTTATAAAACACTTTACATAAATTGAACAGCTTATGGATATAATACATAATCATAAAAATGTTTTCTTTGAATAAGTATATACCCATAAACCCTTTAAAATGGTTTGTAAAGTAAATGAGAATTATCCTAAGCACATCCCTCGGGAGTGTCGTAACCAAGAGTGTAGCAAGGCCCGTTTTCGTGCATCTCTTCCCGTTTGATTCTAGCTCAAAGCGGTGTTTTTGGGTTTTACCCCTAGGTAAATCTATGCTAGAGCCGCCTCTACCTGCTTGTTTCCAGACATGGATGTATTTCATATAAAACTCACAAAATCTCTATAATACCAAAATTCTAGGAAGTTCTTCTATACTTATCCTCAAAGTCTATCTTAGGGCTATGTGATCTAATCAGAGTTTATCTAAATCTATCTTCCAAGGTTTGTACTAAACTTCCTCTGTTACCAACTATTACACCCCGACCCCAGTTACCCAGAGTCGGTGCGCTATTACATAATATTGGCATGATCACAAAAGATCAGGTCACAAAATATCGATTAGTTTAGTAGCCTTGGAAACACTAGATACATTCATAAGTCTTACATTACATCATAAAGTAAAAAACTACAACAACATAGTCTCCATATTCCACACTCAGATCCCCTCAGACTATCCCTACAGGTCTGTCATAAAATACATTTCACATCCTGGGAAAAATAAAACATCACTACTGGAAAACTAACCTTTACCAACGGTTTGGAACAGTTGGTATAGGCCTCCAAATCGTTGGTATAGCCTATACCAACGGTTTGGAGAACCGTAGCCAAGTAAGCTGTTGGGATAGGTCTATACCAACAGTTTTCCAAAAACCGTTGGTATAGGTAATATGAAATCTATACCAACGGTAATGGAACCGTTGGTATATAAATTCCAAAAATAAAACATTCGCTGGGATTTGATCCCAGGACCCCTTGTTTATCATTGAACGACTCAACCACTAACCTAACATGACTTTTGTGATCATAATTACATAAATATATATATGTATTCTCATAAATATTTTAAATTTTGATTTATATAATGTTCTCGGTATGAAGGTCTGATAAAAAATGGAAGTACCTATACCAACGGTTGTTAAAACCGTTGGTATAGGTCTATACTAACGGTTTTAACAACCGTTGGTATAGGTATTGGTTTTGATTTTGATTCTGGGAGGTATGTTGAATTTTTGGCCCACTTTTCCCAACATTTTGGCCAAACCGTTGGGAAAAGTGGCATTTTTAGGGACCTTTCCCAACGGTTTGGCCAAACCGTTGGGAAAAGTGGCCAATTTGGGGGGCCTTTCCCAATGGTTTGGCCAAACCGTTGGGATAAGTCTACCTTTCCCAACGGGTTGGCCAAACCGTTGGGAAAAGTGGCCAATTTGGGGGGCCTTTCCCAACGGTTTGGCCAAACCTTTGGGATAGGTCTACCTTTCCCAACGGTTTCGCCAAACCGTTGGGATAAGTGGCCAATTTGGGGGCCTTTCCCAACGATTTGACCAAACCGTTGGGAAAGGGGACCTATACCAACGGTTTTTTCAAACCGTTGGTATAGAAGCGTTGGGAAAGATCTAATTTACAGTAGTGCATAGAAAGGGGTGAGCTCAGATGCTCAGTATGGATAAAAATATAGCGGATACTTTCATAAATAAGCATAAACATTTAAGGCAATTTATAACTAAAACAAACACCTTTTAAACATGAACTTTAGTATAATATGGAAAAAATGAAAAGAAATAATGCCATTTTATTATTCACATGGATATTCTACTAGTTAAATAATCACATTCAATATCAATAACCACTTTCATAATGATAGAATGCATAATGCCATACTTTCATAACCACATAGTCAAGGAATTATGCCAAGACAACAAAAAAGTTTTGTCAATACCTTGTGCCAAGACACTAGTTTATCTCATGAGACCTACCAATGCATTGAGGAGCTATAGCGGGCTCCACCCGTCACTTACTAAGTCCAATGCATTCTGTATATGAAAAAATTGAAACATATCATAAACATTCGTATTAAAACTATAATACGAAATGTCAATACTTAATCCACAAACCATGAATGTTATAAAAATAGCACATCCATAGTCAAACATAACTCATTCGATACAATATGGAAGATTGTATTGTATCATATTAACCTCAATAGAGAATAATGAAGGATATTTTCATAGATGAAAATAATCATCAGAACTATTAGAGAGAAATATCCCCCTTTTTCTTGAAATCATTTAAAAGTCACACTATTTGTCAAGAAGCCATTTAAAAATATATTTTTGAATCAAAGTGTCCCATACCACTTTGAAACTTCTAAAAGGAATTTTGATTTGAAAACTTTAATGTCCATTTAAATAAATTTTTGAAACCATTTTTAAAACATGCACATCAATGTGAAAGATTTAGAATAATAAATCTTTAAAACATTTTAAAATGACATTTTAGTTAGAGTTTCTAACCAATAGAGAGACATTTGAATAAAAATTATTGAGGTAATCAAAACTTTGTAATATCATGAGAATAAAGGGGTTCATGATATAATATGTCAAAGTACATTATATACACCATATAAAAGGGATTTGGTGTATAACAATAAAGAAGTTTCAGTGGAATGTAAATTGAGGTGAAATCTCTTATAAAGACCGTATCCTTAGGTCAAGGATAAATCAATGACATAATTATATGTGATAAATATAAATACACTCAATATGATTGGATATTTAGTGAAAATCAATCAGAGGACATTCACACATATTCTTGTAAAAACAACACCCACTACCACAAAAATAGATTTTCCCAGTGCCACACTTTTATCAGCGCTAACGAAAAAGCACTGATAAAGGGGGGGGGGGTACCTTTATTAGCACTAAAAAAAGCACTGATAAAGGGTACATTTATCAGCGCTAAAAAAAGTGCTGATAAAAGTACCCCTTTATCAGCACTTTTTTTAGCGATGATAAAGGTTCCCCCTTTAACAGTGCTTTTTTAGCGCTCTTAAAGGTACCCCCCTTTATCAGTGCCTTTTCGTTAGCGCTGATAAAGGGGGGTTTTTATCAGCGCTTTTTTTAAAAGCACTGATAAAGGGTCTACTTCCAAAAAAATCATTAAAAAATATATATTAATATTTAAGTATATAGATATAGTTATATTGATATAAATATAATATATATTTTTTAAATATAATTTTAAATATATTTTAGATAATTATAAATATACAGTTACACTTAATATATAAAATATTTAGTGAAAATAGCTTATAAAAAAATAGAAAAAAACTTTTAATTAATAATATGCTAATTATTATTGAGTAATGGACATTTAATAACAAATTGAAAACCCAAAAAATAAAAAAAATTAAAAATAGATCCAAAATATGATGAAAACACAACTTGAACTTCAAATGGACATAACTTTTGATCAGGGTGTCCATTTGAGCTCTACCACATTTCAAATCAAAGCCTGCGATGATCTCTACATCACTGTGACGAAAGGGATCTCGGTAAAGGTTTTTTTGAGGCCAAAAGACTCAGAAGGCCTCCAAAACTGAGTTTTTAGTCGGGATACCCCGATTTTTTAACATTTTGTGGATTTCCAGCCACGTTTAAGGGGGTATTGTTGGATTTTTTTGTGGGGACTGAATTTATTCTAAAATATTACATTAATATTGATATTATGTCTTTAATTTTTTTTATAATTCACTGCTATTTATAATCAAATATATAACAATATATACATATTTTTTATATATTCACACATAAAAATTTAATTATAAATATAAATAATAAAATATATTTACAAATAAAATATATTAGCTTTATCTAAATAACCACTAAAATCAATTTTATTTAAAATACAAACATATAAAAATTTATATACCTATATATTAATCTAACTATATATATATATTAATCTAACTATATATATATTAATATAACTACATATATATATTAATATTACTATAAATATATATATTAATATCACTATATATATATGTTAATATAACTATATATTACTATACAAATTAATATAACTATATATATATATATATTAATATAACTATATATATATTAATATAACTATATATATTAATATAATTATATATTACTATACGAATAAATATAACTATATATATATATAGATATCATGAAATGTAAAAAAAATCAAAATAGAGGAGTGGTAAGGGCTTAGGCGCGCAGGGGGGAGGTCTCAAGTTCAAAACCTAGTGGAGGCAGGGGCGCCCACACATGGGGGAATATTGGAGCTAGTGCTGATAAAGGGTGGAGGGAGTGCATGGGGGCACTGGAGGGGGCGGAAAAGCGCTGTAAAAGGGGGGATCAAGCGCTATAAAAGCCCCCCAATGGGCATTATTTTTTTAATTATTTTTCATTTTTTATTTTTTTATTTTTTCTATTTTTTAACTTTTATCAGTGCATTTAAAAAAGCGCTGATAAAAGGGGTCCTTTATCAGCGCTAAAACGAAAGCACTGATAAATGAAGTGCTGATAAAGGGCCCTTTTATCAGTGCTAAAACAAAGCGCCGATAAAGGGGACCCCCCCTTTATCTTATCCTACTTTAACAACACTTTTCTAGCACCGAAAAAGGGGGGTTTTAGTAGTGATAAAAGGGGTATTTGTAGTAATGACCAATGAATTGAATATTTAACTCAACAAAACGAGATATAGTTAAAATTACTCTTATCAAGTTCATATCAATGACTTGAGAATTTATCAATGGATTGATTATTTGTACCAAAAGTATATCGACAGAAAGGGGAGTGGAAATTATGACATAAGAAAATGAATAGTGATTCCACACATAATCATGGAGTAAAATAAACAATGAAGTATGCGTAAAGTTAAATGAGTGGAAATTGAAATTTCAAATTCCCTTATGGATTTGGTAACTTACGAAAAATACAGCCATGAATGAAGGATCATACAATGATGATGTAAATATCCATAAATTAAATTATATTACACAATGAATACAATCACGGGCAATACACACACCACATGCAATAAATAAGTGGTGAACAATGGAAATCTCACAGAATTATAAGTTAGATAAGAAACCCCTTACCTTGTACTTTTACTTGGTCGAGGGTAGGTTAACCTCCTATATAATGGTGAAATAATTTTTATTAAATTATACAAGAATCATATACATTAATATGATATCATATATGATCTTTTAACATTGCATTGTTAATAATATCTTTGTATTATCGTCGTTTCGGGTGTTTAACGGATTCGTTTCCCTTAATATTATTTGTTATGTGAGTCATACTTGTTATGGATTGGATGTATCTTATTCATGTCCAGAATTATATCAAGTCTTTAAAAAAAATTAATCATCAAATTAAAATTAATCTTGAATGGAAACAATGGAGAATGAATCTCATCACGTTCGTGGAGACGTTAGTCCGTACGTACGCACGAGCGACGATATCAGTCTTTTGATATTAAAATAATATATAATTGGATTGTATATCATATATACAGAATCATTATCATGTTATATATTTTATTTACATCAATTACACATCATTATCATACCCATCCGAATAATAATGTGTTGAATAACAATTACACAACTACGTGGAGATCGTAGGCCGTACGTATACATGTATGGTGACATGTCATTCAAAGGATAGATAGAATAATGAATATGGTTGTACCATATTTTTAATAACATAACATTATATAGATGATACTGGATTTATTATTTTATAATGGAAATAACAAAGAAAGAAGAAGTGGAAGAAGAAAGGAACTTGAAAGAGGGTGGTGAAATCATTACCTCTTCTTCGGGTTCTTCCTTTTGATTTGATCAAAAGGGCTCCTTAGGTTGGCTTTATATCTAAATTAAGGCCTCTAGTATGAATTGAGGGAATTTCAGAGAATAGTTGGGTAGGGTTTGTCCGAGCCAAAATGTTTTTAAGGTTTAAATTAGAGAGAAGGGGGAGTGCCCTTTTATAAGAGGGGTGAGGGGCACCTTAGGAAAAGCTAGAAATATTATCTTATAATAAATTCATATTCGGTTTATAATGGCTCAAAACTAATTTATTTCGAGGATAAAGAGGGTATTGATCTAAATAAACTCAACCAATAGGTTTTAGATAGGTTTGGGTCACTTTATTAACCTTATCTTTTAGATTTAACTCTTAGTTAAATAGTTTGACTTTTACCATGTCTCTTTGTATTTTTACATTATATAGTTAATAAACATACTATATACTTCCAATAGAGCCCAAGTGACCCATTAATGATACACCTATCATGATATAAGTCCTTTGGATGAGCCTTATTTTTTTAGGAATAGAATATCATTTAATAATATAATATTTGTTTTAAAAACTCTTTTACGTCAATTTTGACAATATTTAATAATTGATTTATGTTAATATCTTAAAAACATTATTAATTCGAACCAAATTTATTTAAGAAATAATAACATGTCATATTAACCAATAAAATTTTTGGATCTCATCAAAACATTCAAAATATATTTATTTTAACATTTATAATAACAATTATTTGATTCGTTCATTAATAAAGAAAAATACTGCATCATTATTGTGTCATAAATAAACTTAATTATTAAATTTATAAAATTTATAAATAAAATCCAATTATTTAGGAAATTTTTATAGATTTATAATGAATATTTATAGTCGAAAATATAACATATATAACTTTATGTAAAAAATTATTTTCAAAAAGATATATGCTTATGTCATTTTTGTATTTACTTTAACATAATTAATCTAAATTGTCATTATCACTTAAAAGTGGCTCCATGGGGTCCCAAAATGGACCTAAAGATGCCCATGGTCGGAAATATATCAACAAATAGGGTTATGACACGTTTTAGGATAATTTAATATTATTATAATATTATTTTTTACCATTATTTACCGGATTTACCCCTTAACCATGGTAAATAAAATATTTACCGAAATAATTATTCAAAATGTCTAAAAATAAACGTTAACTATTTACAAAATTTGTACCTCTTGATTATAAATATAGAATCAATTTTTCTTAATTCAAAACACAGAAGTGGAAGAAATTAATTTAAAATTATTTCTCATTGTCAAAACAAAAAGCGTGTTTTTATGAAATAATAACTATAAAAAGATTGACACTTTCTTATGTCCAGATTAAATGTAAAATTATGTCTAGTGACCAAAATAAGATTAAATGGTAAAAATATAATCTAATTATACTTTATAATCACTCAAATTCATAATATTATCACTATTAATTGTTTCGAATAAAAAAGTTGTTTTTAATTAAAATTTAGTAATTTTCACTATTTACACAAATATGATAGTTATCAGAAAAGCACCAAAAATTTATTAAAACTAAATTCTTATGTCCCAATTCTAAATAAGAAGTTTATTTTGTCAAATTAAATATATAAAAGTTTCAAATATTGGATTTAAAATGGGTTCACAATTAAAATTAAGTAAAAGTGCATTTTTTGAAAAGTACTTCTTTTATCTGAACAAAATGAATTTGTTCTAAAATTATGTCTAAGAAACTCATAATATGGATTCTAGAACTATAAGGATTATATAAAGTTCAAAATTCAGTTAATACTATTTATAACCACTTTTGAACGGGTAGTTTGGTATGTCATGGTGCGCTTGAACTTGGTGTTGTGTGTAGTGCAAGTTATTGAATTACTTTGAAGATATAACGCACTATGAAATCTTAGGTTGTTAAATTTCCCACATCATCGTTATCATCATTTCTCATTTCATATGCAACTAGGGTGTTGTGAAGGTTATCCAATGTTATCCCTTTCGGGTCTTTATCTTCCAAAACCAAAACTTTTAGATTGAACCGAGGTGGATGTTTCCTCAAAATGCACTTCACAAACTTTATGTCTTTAATAACTTCTCCAAGACCTCGCATGTCTTCAAATACAACATTTACCTTGTCAAATAATGCATCAACAGACTCATTTGGGTTCATTCTCAGATCTTTATACTTGTTCCACAATACTTGGAGCTTTTCCTCTCTGACCTTTGTATCCCCTTCATATATATTCAATAGCTCTTCCCATATGGCATGTGATGATTTTCATGACATCGCCTTTGTATAGAGAGGATTGGATAGGGCTCCCCCTAAGAAATTGATTCCTTTGGAATCATCATCCAACTCTCTAAGATCATCTTATGGTAATGCACCACTATTAATATCAGCTATTATGCCATGCATTGCTGCTATGAACACATCCATTCCTAATGATCGGATGTAGTGTTGCATCTGATTCTTCCATAGCTAGAAATTTTTCCCATCGAAGATCGGAATCCCATTACAATTAGTGACCTCTATTTGAGAGAGAAATGCTGATATTAAACTTTACCTATGATACCAAACTAGAATATATACCCTGAGAGGGGTGGTGAATGAGGGTATGGCCGATTAAAAAAACTGCCCTCTTTTTATCTTGTTTTGATGTTAGACAAACCCCTCTTCTCTCTCCATCCTGATACAGAGTATGAATAAACCTTAAAGCTTTCACAAGACACAATGATTTTTACTTGGTTCACCATCACTAGGCTACATCCAAGGAGCATACACCAGCAATGTTTCGATGTACCAATTCCACTAAAACGCACTGCTATTTACAAGTTCGAAGAGGACTCACTGTCCCTCCGGGTTTACAACCACTCACAATTTGAGAACTCACTGCTCTCTCAACTAAAGTGATCTCGCTGCTTCTTCAGTAGATCTAGTCACAGTTTATAGGCTTGTAGGTCTATTTATTACCACTAATGAATACATCATCCACTATATGTAGATGCTCTACTAAAGTCCAAATATCATTCACTGATGAATATCCCTTTACAACTAAACCATTGGAAATTCCTATGGAAATAAATTCACAAAGCACCCTACTTCTAGAGGCTCCCAATTTCACGAAGGTCAGAGAAGCCTTCGCAAATCTCCTGCCTTTTCACAATGCACTCTTAAGAAGCACTCTCGTGAAGCTCAAGTTATCGCAAAGTGACTTCCCTCACGAAGCTCGAAAATTTCACGGAGCTAGATTAGCTGCCGTGATGCCCTTCTTTCACGAAGCATACTGCCTTCGTGAAATACCTTCGCGAACTGAGATAAAAGATTTTATCTGAAAACTCTCTCTTTTTCTTCTGAGGGGGTCAAGCCCTATTTATAGGCAATTCCACCGACCCTCAAACTTTTTGCATGAAGTCAATGCTATGTCATCACAAATCGTGAAGCTCCAAGGTTCCCACTGAAATTCTCTCAAAATCGTGACACACCATGGAAAGTTTTGGATCGTGGAGCTCATTGTAATCATGTATCATCCCATCATTTCCTTTGCGCCTTCGCCGCGAAGCTCCACTCGCAATGCACTTCACTGCAACAATTATTTTCAACTCTATCATTTGTGAAGCTTGACATAATCATGATGCATCACCGTCAACATATTTCTGGTCTTCGCAAATTCTAAACCATGAAACCTATCTTCGCGAAATTCATTCCTTTGCCATATATTGGTTAGATCATCATGGAAATTCTATTTTCGCGATGCTCACCAACCTCCAAATTTTGAACCCCAAAAATTCGGCAAACACTAGAAAACGACACCACCTTGTATCTGTTCTTTTGTACTGCCTCCAGATCATCTGTTCCTTTGTCACGGTTCTTTGTCAACATGGATTGTTAACAACGTCTATGGAACTTGATAATTCAATATAGAAACCTGAATTGTCAAAAAACACCACCAACCCAAAAATACCACAATGATACCTTGAGGGATTTTTTCCCAACAATATACAAGACCTTTTTAGGTTTATTGCTTTCCTGAATTAAGAACACTATTTTACATAATAAAACACATGTATTTATCATTAATGATAATTTTAAAATTATAATACAAATTTATTATTTTACATAAAGTCTTTATACTTTCCCATAAGGGAATGACAACATAATCAATGTTTATGGTCATAAAATAAGAGACTCACAACTAAAAAAACAAGATTCATAAATCATCATTCATGGAATTAATATTTTTTGTAACATTATAAAAAAATTTTATGAATAAAAAATAAAGATACATATGAAATAAATTTCTTCTCAAGAGAACCATTATAAATCATAACAAGTATATAAAAATTGTGATGGAATCTTGAGAAATCATTCTCTTATAACCCTTATAATGGAATAACCTACCAGGTTAACTCCAATTTCATCATATAATTTCATTATGTTCAATTGTATCCTTCATCCTTACATCTTCAAGAGAGTAACTTATATCAGGTTAGCTTCATCTACTTTGAAAGAGTAACTTAAAATTAGTAATATCTTTTCACATTACTTAATTCATTGGAGGGATATAAGAGACCCTCTAGTCATCATATATGTTTTCTAAGAACCATAACATTAAAAACATATATTTTATGCATTTAAATGTTAAAATCATTTAACATCCATTATTCCACTATATCTTGATTAAAATATGGAAAATAAATGGGTTTCTATACAATTTACTTATAACAACATCATAATTGTTGTCGAGAAATAAGGTGGATGGTATCATTTGAACATGTACCAAATGAAGATTATGAAATAATATAATATATTAACAACAATTAAAAATATAATTATAAAATCATTATACATATTCTATGAAATATTAAAAAAAATATTTATATTTTTGTTTTAGAAATCTTTAAAATAATACATTCCAAAAATGATGGGAAAATTATTTTATTTGAAAACCCATTGAATCATGACAATAAATGCTAATAACTGTGAATTGAAAAGACGATCGAAAAATGTTTTCATACGGGAACATTTAAAAAGTATTATTTTCACACTTTCTTAAAAATGGTAAAAAAAACTCCTCAAGAATGCTTTTCAAGATTCAATTTTAATTTTTTGGAATCACAGATTATTGAAAATGACTTAAAATAACAATTGATGTATAGGGAATAATATCCTTGAAATAATATATAATATATAGATATATAGGAATAATATTTTAATGTCATCAAGTAATATATAAATAAACCTTTTTAAATAAAACCATTTATAGGATTTTAAAAATAAAATTACCCTAAAAGAAAGACCTTTAAAAGGGGATTTTAATTCCATGAATAAAATATAAAAATGATTTAATATTTCAAATTTTTTCTATATACAATATATAAGTGGAAATAAGTTCAAAATAAGAAACATGTATCAAAGAAAAAATTCAAATGAGAAACATGTACAATATTGGAAATTATTAAATAAAAAATCCATTGAATAAAAGAAAAGTATATGATTCTATAAAAAAAATTATTTTCTTGAAAAATTAAGATAAATTATTTATATGGGTTATTATTTAAACAATATATATTAAATCATAGCCGAAAACAACAAACATATCACATTTAATTAAAATTGAAACCAAGAACCCATAAAAAGATCACAAAATTTTATATAAGAGTCAATCAATGAAATTATTATGTAAAAAAATGTTAATAAAAATAAATAAAATCAAAATAAAAAATAAAAAATCATATTTCATAATGTTTATAATATTTTCAAAACATAATGAATGAAGAAGTTATATAACCCAGCGAAATAAAATTGAGTTAAAAATCACCTTATAAAATACTTATTCTTGGTTGTTTATTCTATAACATCACATTTAATAAATGTAGATTAATTATACATCTATATCATAACCATATTACAATTTATCTTTCTCTATATCATTAAATTATAATCTCTAATTTCCCTCATCGTATTGATTCTTTGCGAAAATAAATAGTTTTGTTTTAACTATTCAATTTTCCACACATATTCTGATTCAATGGTTCTGATATTTTTACCATGTTCAATGTTTCAACATTTCAATAATTTTCATGAATATGTATATAATTTTTTAACATATTTGCAGATTCCTTAGTAATATTATAGAATATCTTTTACAAGTCACATAGAAAGAAAGAAAATTCCCTTTTGGTGATTACAAAATTAATAGAGGAATTAAATATATATATATATATATATATAAATATTAAAACTATATAATTATGAAGAAAAATTATTTATCATAATTTTACTAGTACATAATATTTCTTAATAATTTATGACATTAAATTTATAAAAATGTTCAATTTGGTTGTTAAAATGATCAAAACAAAAACATGTTATAATAGTCAAATGAGAAAGAATATGTTATTAAATAATGATAATTTATCATAAAAAATGATTAAATTTTTTATAAATATCAAAATTATTTAATAAATTTATTTTAAGAACCATATGTGTTAGGCGGTTATGAAAAAAAATACGACGTGCATGGAGGCTATAGTCTGCATGTACACGCTGATGGTGTTTTGATTTTTCAATTGATAGATGAAAAAGAAGGATGAAAATAATTTATCATTCATGAATAAAAAAATAGAAACCCAATATAAACATTAATTTATATTATATATTTTCATGATGGAAACATTACACTCCATAAATTATATTAATAGTATCTAAGGGATCAATAGATTTAGTGTCTTTGGTGACTATCTACATAATTAGATTATTTTAAAATTCTAGTGATCATTTATTCTTAATTTCTCCATCATAAAATAACATCTAATTGTATCATGAGAAAAAATAATAATAATACCCTATATAATTAAAATAAAATAAATGGGGTGAGCATAAACATATAAAATGAACAAAATACCAATTTCTTCAAAGATTAGTTTAGAACCATAAAAAACTCATGCATATGATAAATATCTTATCATAATGAGTGATAACCATATAACATAAGATAGATTCAAATGACATACAATAAGAACATAAATCTAAAAATATCAACAAGGAAACATGATAGTCATAACAAGGATAAAACTTTAAATATAAGTCTTCAATCATGGGAGCTTAATTTTAAAATGAATAACATATATCAAATATGGTACAAAAATTAGAATATTGAAATAGAACATTTATGTGTCACACACTTTCACTCATTCTATTAAGACAACTTAATTCTACCCATTTATACATCACCTTAATGATTCACACATTTGTACCCATAATTTTGAAGAACTAAATTGTTAACTTATCTTAGGTGATTTAATCATTAAACCAATGTATTTGAGGGTAATATAGAACCCCAAAAATCATCATACATACTTATGATTTTCACTTGAAAATCATTCATCAATAACATCATCACGAACACATCGAAATAAAATGGGTTTCAAAAAATGATTAAATAAAAATAATTTTCTTTTTCATAATGAATCCATGGAAACAATTTGTTTCATAATGTATTCAATGTAAAATCATTCCCCATTGATAGCATAAATAACTCATGGAAATAATGTTAGGTTTCATAACATTTTCAAATATTATAAAAAATATGAATTAAATCATTTGACATCAAAAACCTGATCAACCAATTATAATTTCACAACAGAATAAATATATAGAGGGACACTTGAAACATAACTCCATTAAATATTTATCTTTTGAAATATAGATAAAAATAAAAACCAAAATAAAAATTAATTTTTGTGAAAAAAAATTCAATCATAGATGTAAAATTCAATGTTATGATTCTCCTTTCAAAAAGTATCCCTTTTTCATAAAAAAAGTGAAAATCAAACACATCATTAAAGTGTATCTAAATTAAGAAATCCTTATAAACGTATTAATTAGAGATAAAATCATTAAAAATGTAAAATAAATTAATGTAGTGACCATAAGTGTAATAAATTCAACAAGATGTCATGAAATAAAAGGAAAAATGTTTAAGCTACCGAATCCCTTACCATTTCTCTTGATTTACTTGTAAATGATTTGACCTTCTATAAAATAAAAAAACTATATAAATTGACTTTTTTAGAACCCTATTCATTTACATACATATTATTAAACATAATTCATAGTTATTATAACCATATGTATTGGTTGTTTTCATTTCCATTTTTAGTTTTAGGTGTGGGTAATCATTATCATTTTGAACTAGTTTAGTAATCACATGGTTCTTGTTCATTATTTTCTAAAATTTCATTAATCTTTTAATATAAAAGGTAATATATTTTTTTTAAATTATTTATAATATTATAATGTAATTCCATTGGAGTTTTGGTTACTTTCATTAAATTTTAAATCTTTAATGAGTACGTTTTAGAGATTTTTTATGAATGGGTGTTGTTATTTTTATTGATGAGCTTAATACTAAAATTACCATTCTAGAAAAAAATTATTCTTATATTTATACCATATATTATCAATAATTATGTTAATATATTCATCAATGATATTATTCTATATCATTTTTTAAGTTGGTGGTTAGACAAACACAATCAAGAATATGCCATATTTAATGGATGATTATGATTATGAATGTTATTAATATTGAAATAATAACAATATTAATGAATAAAAATGTAATTTTTTAGATACATTTAATAGTTTTAATTATATTTTATGATATTTTAATAAATAATAAAGAAACTAGATGAAAGGTAGGATATGTTACTTCATAGAGGTGGTAGTCTAGACATTACAAAATTGATTGTATATTTTTTCATAATAGTATATGTGAAAGGTCTGTAATAGTTATTCCATTAAAAAATAAATTTTTGTAAATAAAAAATACTGATTTAATTATATATAAATTATACTAATTTATTTAAAATCTAAGAAATAAAATAAAAGATATTTTTGGAAAATATTGTACTGATGTTGAGAAATTTGGATTTCTATTCAAAATAAAGATCTTAAGACAATATATTTTTACCAAAGGCTCAAATAAAATGAAGAAATTCATAATTGAATTATAATTTTTTTAGCTTCAAGAGGAAACTTAATTATTTTATTATCCTGGAAGGGGTGTTGAATGGCCCTTTTTATAATTGGTGAGGATAGAATTTCAGTAATTATAACTTCTTAACATAAAGGGAGCACATGTTAATCATTTAAATTTACACATAAAATAGAAAATATTTGGGTATAGGATGATATAAGGCCCAAAATATCTTAACCAATCAATTAGGAAAATTTTCAACATGATTCATTCTATTTGGTGCTAGATTTATTACATTTACTATTTTAGATTTTGTCATGGTAACTAGTTTATATCTTAGGTAAATTATTCTTTAAAACCTAAAAAATGGACCTTACTACATAATTTGGACCTAATTATTCAATATTTTTAATAAATTTTACTTTTTAAAATTTTTAATAAGTTGCATAAATAAATTTTAAAATAATAATTGTATAATGTATTTAAATAGTTTTTGAAACAAATATAACTTATATTCTCAAATTTCAAATATTAATTTTCAAGTTAAAATAAATATTATAATGAAATGTTGAAAATAATTATTATATCTAGAAATAATTCCATAAAATTCTTCATGGTAGTAATATACTAATAATTTTGTAAATTTTTTGGTATTTATGAAAATGTGTTTTTTCACAGTTCAGCTAAAATCAATCATATTTAGAATAGACTCAAAAAATCGATCATATAATAAAATTTTCAGGATAATTCCAAAAGATAATTTAATTTTTTAAAATTAAAATTATATAATTCATAATTTTACTATTATATAAAATCATAATGTATAGAGGGAAACTATTTTAACTTTTAGAAATCATATTTTTGGTGTGTGAAATATTATTCTAAAATTAGTTCCAATATCTTATTTATACAAAATATATCACACTAGATAAATATATAACTTATAAATTAATTCTTATGTATAAATTTTTTTTATTTTCTTAGATACACCATTTGAAGTAGAATTAAAATGAATCCTTATTTCATAATGTGGTTACAACTATGATGAAATATATGAAAAATGTTTAATGGATATCTTAGGGTTGTCAATATCTACTTTATTAAAATGTTTCATGGCTTGTTAAGGTTATTCTGTTTAATGTGGATATATATAATAAATACTTATTTAAGGATGAATATTTTACTATAATATTAGGTCATTATATTCTATACCCAATAAAAAATCTCCTTCACTATTTTAATGCTCAAATGAAAACAAGTGGGGGTAATTTTAACTCATTAAATAATTAGGATCTCATGTTGAATCATTAGAATTATGATTCCACTTTATAATTTTTACAAGATGAGTTACCCTTTTCCACATTAACTTATCTATTTGATATAGAATTTTAACTAGTTATTAAATATGTGAGATATCATGTCCTAATTTAACATCTACCGAGTTCAATATATTTTTGTGTCTTTGTTATATAATTCCTAAAAAGTGATACATGAAACATATCATACACTTATGAGAGGTCAAGAGGGAGTGATAAGTGGTAAGATACCACCTAGACATGGTCAAGGATTTTGAAGGTACCGATGTACCTAGGGATAGACTTACACTTCTCTCCAAATATCATAACCCACTTCTACGGATATACCTAGAGGAAAACCATGTCAACAACATTAAACTATATATCTCACAACATATTATCTACACGACTCTTAGGTTGACTTTTTTACTTTATTAATATGATGATTAATGGTTTAAACCTTCTTTTTCAATTCCTCAAAAATCATTGCACCTATCAGCTTCCTATCACCAACATTATCCCAAAATATTAGAGCCTTACATATCTTCATATGTATAACTTCATGCGGTTCAATTTAAAGGCTAGAAAAGATGTTTTTGTTACATTATAAATATTCTAAAGAAATTTTATGATCCCAATATCCCAAAAATTACATCTAAAATGATCTCAGCATATCGTATATAGTTTTCACAATTCACTCAGACATTCCATCTATCTGAGGGTGATAAACATTACCAAAATAAAACTCAATACCCTATTAATTTTGAAGGATTCTATAAAACCTTGGGGAAAAATCAATTTTCAATCATATAAAATGGAATATGGTACTCAATGATACCTTACAATATCCTATATGTTTATTTTGGAGAGTTGGTTTAGATGGAAATCATCATTAACAAAAATAAAATGAACTAACTTATTAATGTAGTTGACTGCAACCAAGATATCATTATGACCCTTAGACGTTTTGGGTATTCCTATGATGAAATATATGATAATTTTTCCCATTCCAATACTAGTTTGGATATTTGTTTCATCATATAAATAGACTCTAATCATTAATCATTAACTTGATATATATGAATAAACGAAATATATTTTCTATTATCCCCATCATCATGTTATCTGACCAAAACAATTTAAATCTATATATGTATTTTTATTTCTTGGATAGATAAAGTTTAATAAGTTATGACTATCATCCAAAAGTTCCCTCTGAAATTCTAGATTTTATATAACATATGACTTAGTTCTAAACCATAGAACTCTATATTTACCAATTTTTTTCTCTAGAATACTCACTACCTTTTTCAATAGTTTTACATCATCGTTTGGTTGTTCTTTGATCTTCCTATAAAAGAATGGTTGAGAAGTAATTTTGTATAGATAAGATTTATCTCCTCCAAATTTAACATAAAGATTAATCCTCTATAAATCCATGAGTATTGGGTAATTTTAAATCTATATCATGGTTATTGTAGAATGATTTTTCATTACTAGGAGTTTTATCCACCATGTTTTCTTTCCTAGGTGGTAATGGATTAAGTAGTTATAATATTTTTCTAATTGAAACCATCACCATTGGAAAATATTAAACCCATTATATGAAAATATATATTTCATTCTCTTGTGATGAGTATATTTAGAATACTTTTCTTTGTATAGGTAATGTGGTAAAATCATTAATAGAATTGATCATCACTGCCAACTCTAAATAAGGTGTCAGGTAATTTTTCTCATGAGTATTTAATTGGCATGGGACCAAAGAGATTACCTTATCATTATACATGAACACACAACCAAATACCTTTTTTAAGAATCACTATATTTTATAACCCCTTCTTCCCTATAGGGTATTGTATGTATAGGTGTTGTGAAACCCCTCTTCTTGAGTTCATTGAATCATTATTTTCATTCCACTATCAAAAGTAACATCATTCATTTTTTGTGTTAACATAGTAAGTGGATTTCATAGCCATGATAAATTAATCACAAAGCATCAATAGAATCATTATAAACCAAGAAAACTACATATCTTGGTTATTGTGGTAAGTTTGAGCCAGTGATTGACAACATACATTTTGATGGATATAAAAAGATTCCCTTTTTAGTGATTACATGACCTAATAATGTCATTTACTATAGCCAAAATTTTCACTTCTTAAACATTGTATAAAGTTTATCCTTTATTAATGTTTATAACATAATTCACAGCTGGCTTTCATCCTCTTCCTTTATCTAAATATATAAAATAATATCATCCTTAAAGACTACCAATAATTTGAAAAGATCATTTCTAAATACACTATTAATAAAATTCATAAATATGGTGGGATATTTCATAAGTCCAAATGGTATGATTATATATTAATTTTTTTCATACCATCTAGGGAAAGATATTTTATAAATATCAAACATTTTTACCCTTTACTAATGAAATACATATCAATGTAAAATATTTATGTCATGTTTATATCCTCAAAGTTGATCAAATATATCATCATTACGGGGGGGGTGATAGTTTAATATCTTAATTGTACTATGATCATAATAATTAATACACATATACATTGATATACCCTTCTTTTCTACAAATAGGGCTAGTGCATTCCATTATGATGCACCCAAGCATATGAAGACCTTTTTTAGACTATCTTTACACTACATCTATAATTCCTTAAATTTAGTAGAGCCCATTCTTTATAGAGTCTTTAAGATAGGATTCGATATAGGTATGAGTTCAATCAAAAACTCAATATCACACTCTAGGTTAAGAATATAAATTCATCTAAAAATACATCTTTATAATCTCATACAATTGTTATGTTATTAATGTTGACTTCATCCTTAATCATCTTAGTGAAATTCCATCACTACTAGGTATCATGGCCTATATTATATAATTTTATTCTAAGGGAAGTTCATAAAAATTCCAATATTGACACTTGATAACAATTTGAGTCATAGTAAGAAATGAGATCTATTATCCCTAAAAATTGATATGTGATTTATTTATGGAATTAAAATCTATAGAAAATATTATATGTAACTAAAAAAATGTGAAAGAATAAGTTTTTTAGGAAGTATCATTTCCCAAATCATAATCATCGGAGATTTATATACTTTGACTTGATCATCATACCTCAAGGTATTTATGTAGATAGTTCAATATCAATTTATTTTGTTGGTTATTCCACATTCATAAAAACTCATGTGATATAAAAGAATGTGATGAACTATAATCCAATATGTTATTAATAGATCTAGAAAAGTTATAATGTCTACCTTGTATCACTTCTTTTTCATGATCTACCTAAATAGTAGAGATTGATAATTTTGTTCCTTATTCCATACATTTGGGAGGTTATTAGGGATTATTTTATTTATTAACCTTAGGGTTGGGTAATTTATTCATGTAATATCTAAAACTCATCATACATAAACCATTAAACTGTGGGTGGATCATTAGGTGGGAGATTTTTCTCCTATATTTCATTAATATCATCCAATCAATACATTAGTAGGTGTAGGATAAGTGGCCTAAATTAACATACATTAAATAGTTCTTTAATCCCTTGAGGTATTTACCCAAGTTATTAATCCAAAATTTTTATCATGTATAGGTTGTAAATTTTTTTACCCATGTGAAATATCATTAGAATTTTCTTCATTTTATGTTTATTAAAAAATATGGATAGTTCCTATAGTCATCTCCACCTTTATCACACATTGATCAATCTCTTAATATCTCCTATTGTAACACCCCTATATTTTATGAGAACTGTTGTATTTAGTTTCTTTGATATCTTTTGTTGTACGCTTCACCAAGATTAACATGTGCTATACGCAACACCATATTTGCTTGTAGTATACGCAACACTATTCTTGGATTGTGATGCACACAATTTCAAGTTATTTCGAAATAAAATTCATTTTACACAACACTAAGTATAGATTTTGATCAATGTATAATTGAACTATATTTTAAGTATGTTATACGCAACACTATTCTTGGCTTGTGATGCACACAATTTCAAGTTATTTCAAAATAAAATTCATTTTACACACACTAAGTATAGATTTTGATCAATGTATAATTGAGATATATTTTATGTATGTTATACACAACACTAAAGGAATATTTCTCTACATTCAACCCTAACTTGGCTTTAGTTACACACAAGAGTAACCTTCCTTGATAGCTTGCGTTATATGCAATACTGGGTTTCACTAAACAATGATATATTATAATAATATTATGAACTAGCTGTTATGAATAGTATTAAATGAATTTTTAGTTATATAACATTATTATTCAACTTACACATTTTCTGTAATGACAGATGAAAACAAAATCAATTTTTCGATAAAACAATTATTTTTAAAAAAATGCAGTTTTACCGACTTTTGATGGCACGCCCATTTTAAATCTAGTTTTTAACATGTTTATAAGATCAATTTGACAAAATAAAATTCTTCTTTTAAATAAGGATATAAAAATTCACTTTGGATAAATTTTTCATATTATTCTGATAACTTTCAAATTTTAATGAATAGTAAAAACATGCTATATTTTAATTAAAAACAACTTTTTTCATCGTAATAATTTATATGGATAAATTATAATATTAAATGGTTTTAAAGTATAAATTGAATATATTTTTTACATTTAATATAATTTATGTCATTATCATTAATTTTACATTGAATTCATAGGTAAAATCATTTCAATCTTTTGCAATGTTTTAACTTTTAAAACTTGTTTTCTTAACAATCAAATTAATTTTAAATTAATTTCTGAAAATTCTATGATTTGAATTTTGAAAAATGGATTCAAATTTTGAACCAGTATGTCCAAATTATGTTAATAGGATAATTTTTATTTTTTGGCACTATGAATAGTAACTACGGTAAGTTTTATTTACCTTAGTTAAAGGTAAATTGGGTAATTAAGGATATATATAATATTATAAAATTACCCTAACACTTGTATTAATATAATTTGATGATTATATTTCATTCTAAGGAATTTTTGTGTCGAAATGGAATCCATTGGAACCAACTTGGATGTGATTAAGTCCATTAATTTATTTTATTTTCAAGAAAGTGAAATATGTCTCACTCGAACTTTAATAATTAAAGTATTTTTAATATAAAGTTATATAGAATATAAATTAGATTATAAATACTCATTTGAAGGATAAATTTTTTTATTTGTTATGGTAATTTATTTGTAATTTTTAAGAGATATTAAATTACCTTAATAGCTTATACATTAATGATGCAGAAATTATTTATTTAGTGAAAAATCAATAATATAGTTTTTATTAAAATACTAATACCCATTAAAAGGCCCAAAAACCTGACCAAAACTAATTGGTCGTGTACATATGAACCATAATCATCCCAAGGTATAATTTTTGACCATTTGGAGCTTTGTAAAAGCGATTATGACATTTATAGTTTTCTATTTTAAATGATGTCAAAGTTGTTACCTTCATAATTCAATAAATATATCATTTTAAAAGATGCGTTTTTAGAATATAAATTCTAATAATACTAATATTATGAAATATATTAGATTTATAATCATCATAGTATTTTAATTTTAATTTTTATGCAACAAATAAGTATATTAAATAATTATACAAATATGTTGTAGTAATTATTTTTTTAAGATAAATATCAAATAAATGGTTTTTAAAATATTAAAATAAATATTATATGAACTAATTAACATGCTCCAAAAATTTTACAGATTAATATGAAATGTTAGAAATCTATTAAACATTTTTCTTAGAATATATCTTCTGTGTGTATTATATTTAAATTCAAATAAATTAAAATTGTCAAAATTAACAATATTGTTATTTTTTAAAAATAACATATTATTAAATTGTTTAAAAATCACAAAAATCTTTAAAAATTAAATTTATATGGTCTAAAATTTTATAACGTATCCATTTATGGACAATTCACAACACATAAGTAATTATTTATAACAATTTTAAATTTATAATATTATTACCACAAATAAAATTAAATAGATTATATAAGGATAAATCATGTTGATAAGATTTAAAATAAATTTACAACATGTCTAATTTTTATTAGTTGATGATATTAAAACCCTATCCCATCTAATATTTGGATTTTATTCATCTTGGAAGTTTTTATGTCGGGTTTGAATTTATATTTATTTAATATTTTTGAGGTTTCTAAAGGTGCCCCTCTCCTCCCTTATAAAAGGGAACCTCCTCCCTCTCCTCTTCACAACACTTTGAGCCTTCAAGCTTAGCCAAGACTTGCTAATTTCTCTTCTAAACTTCCCTAGAAACATACTAGATGTCTTTTTCTTCTTCAAAGACTAACTTTAGTTTCTTAAGTGGAGGTTTAGAAGAGGCGCGTCGAAAAGAGGTAATATCCTTTACTGATTCTTTCAAATTATTTTTTTATTCTACTTCCACTTATTTTGTTGTTTCATAATAAAGTAATAAAATAAGTATCACTAATATACTAATATGTTATTATAAATATTAACCAACCCTACTTCACCTTCTAACCATCCTACGGAAAATAAAATCACTGCGCATGAATACGTACAGAATACCATCTCCACGCCGTTGTGTAATCTGTTTTTCCACCACCACCTTACTTGGATGGGTATATTGGTGTAAATAATAACTATATATGGTTATTATAACATGATGTGAATTCTGAGATATTATATCATCCACTCTAATTCCATTCAATAATTATGGGAACGATATCATCGCTCGTGCGTACGTACGGATTACCGTCTCCATGACGCGATGAGATTCATTCTCCATGTTAACAATTTAAGAATGATTATAAAGTATATATAATAAATAATAATAAATAATAATGAAATATATGACATATTAATTATACTAGATTTATTTATATGTTAATTACTTACTTCCATTCAATTTAATAAGGAAACGAAAACTGCGTTCATGCGTACGTACGACCTACCGTCTCCATGAACAGTCCATTTATCGGTCTAATATATATATGTACATTCTGAATATATATTATATATAAATCATTTTTTACATTATGGAAGTAAGTAATCATGACCTAAGTAATCATATTAATAATTACATGTCAAAAAATAGATGATAAATAAAACGATTTTACCCAAAACACTGCTTTATCATGGAATTGACAAATGAAAGGGGAATATAAAGTCGTAAGTGAATCATATATGATATCATAAATATTATTATGGTTCAATTACAAGTTAATAATATATTATAACCCACTATACAGGAGTCTCGGACACATACGGAATAAATTGGAAGAAGGTAAGGTATAATTTTGCAATATCATTTTTATCTGAGATTGCTTATACGTAAGTATTTACTAGGGTTATATTTTTCATCCATGTCCATAAAAATGTTTTTCATAAAGTGTTTAATATTATTAAATGTATTTTTAAAGTCATTTTTACCCCTCTTTGACTTTTACTTTGTGTTATGGAAGAAATCTTTCTTTTGTTTACCATACGTGGTACTTTTTGACTTTTTTGTTAAAAGTATGAGGAGAAAGTTTTTTTTAACTTATAAAACATGAACAGATTTTTGTGGTGTCATAACACCTTATTTTCAAGAAGCATAATCTATAATATCTCATTATTATTTTCAATAAAATTCTTTTTTTTAAATATCAAGGAATTTTTAGGAAAGAAAATGATTTTTAAGAAGAAAGGATATTTTCCTCAAGAATTCATTTCAAGTGTTTTATCAAAATTATTTTCCATCAAGGATGATATAGGTTTATTTCTATATCTCTATTATTACATTGATTTGATTATGTTTATGATGGAATTATTTTTATGAAGTCCATTTATCTTATGTGGATTATGTTATGATAGCATGATGATTAAGAATCACATTTTTATTACATGGGTTATGCTATGATGTATGATTTATGATTTTGTGGCACACATAAGATTGGTTTCATTATGAGATGGGTGGGACCTATATCTCCCTCCAAGAAATTGGGTAATGATTTATATCTCATTAGATATACATGGATGGAATGTCAAGTAAAATCCGGTTCAGTAATACAGGGCTGGAATGACAAGTAAACTCGGTTCAGTAATGGACTTTGTCCACTATGATGGTCTTGGAAGCAATTACTTGAATACTATGGAAATAATATCATGTGCTTAATGGTCTTCCGCAATTTTATGTTTTTTACCATGTTATTTATCATGATTAATGTTCCTTTATAATCTATTCCTTGTGTACTGACATGTTTTATGTCATTGCGCAGGATTTTGATGTTTAGATTTTATGTTCATGTTTTTACGTTCAAATGTTTAGGGATTGTTTTATGTTCTCCATGTTTACCCTTACTGAGCATTTGAGCTCACCCTTTTTATGTTTTCTTTTCCCCAGGATATAATGAATGGTTTTAGGTAAGAAAACCAAAGGGGGAGATCTTTATGGGAGATGTTGAAGATCTTTCACCATGATTAGAAGATTATGTTATGAGTTTCCAAAGACACTAAACTAATACTGTCTTTGGGAATCTGTTTTTGACATGTATTATGTATTCCGAAAAATTAATGAAATTTCCTTGTACATCAATCTTTGGGTCTCTACAGTTGGTATCCGAGCGAAGGTTTATTCATCATTTGGAATCTAGGATGCGAAAACTTTAGTGAGATCCCTAGAGATATTTCTAAGGTATGTCCCTAAGGTTATGTATAAGTATAGGTTATAGTCCTAAGATTATGGTAATGATCATAGAATTAAACCTATGATGTTATATATTAAAAGTACTCCCCCTTTATTATGTTGTTTTCCTAGAATGATTTTTTCCTCTCACACTATTCTTTTTGGGTTTTAGACGATGGATGGAACCCAAAGGAACCATGTTGATCAATGTAATGGAAAATGAAATTATTTTCCTCCTGAAAAAACCAATGTTATGGGAGATGGAGTGCAAAATATTATTTCTATACTTATAAAAGCTATGAATCATTATGGACTTCCAAATGAGCAGTGAAGGGAACAATATTCTATTGAGTCCTTCATGAGGCAACGTCCACCTTATTTCAATGGGTATTATAATCCAATTGTTTCTAAACAATGGATCAATACCATTGAAAAGATATTTTCCATACTTCGTTGTTCGGAACATTAGAAAGTCATTCTGGCTATTTACCGTTTAGAAGGTGAAGCAGACTAGTGGTGGACTCTAATTAAGAATACGTTTCCCCAAGATTAAATTGAATCCAATGGATGGGATGAGTTCAAGAACTTATTTTTCAATAAGTAATTCTCTTATATTCTTCAATCAAAGATGGAAAAGGAGTTCCTTGAGCTTATGTAAAAGGATGATGAATCTGTTGGTATATACGAGGCGAATTTTACAAGGCTTACAAGGTATGCATCCGGATTTATCATCCAATCTAAAAGTAAAGTTGATCGATTATTCAGTGGCTTAAAACCAAGTCTTCGAAGGGCATTATCTATAAGAGACTTCAGTATCTATGAAAATATTCTGCATTATGCTATCAAAGTAGAACTGGAAGTTGGTTTTACATATCCATCCCATGGTTTTGAATGAAAAAAAAGATGGAGTTCAAGGAAAAATCATATAACAATGGTGAAAAGAAGGTAAATTTTTCTTTATGCTCAAAGTGTGGAAAGAAGCATGGTGGAGATTGTCTAGAAGGTACTAGAACATTTTTCAATTGTGAAAAAGAAGGTTATCGAGCAGCTGAGTGCTGAAGTAATGGGAAAGAGGTTTCTAATGACGTGAATAGAGAAAAGACTACATAGAATGCTCCACCAACACTTCAATGCTTCAAGTGCAAGGAAATTTGGCATTATGCTAATCAATGCCCTAATCCAAGGGTTTATGATGATTGATGTGAGCAACCTCTTAAGGAAAAGGACAAAGGGATGTCACATGCGATCACTATTTGTGATGTTTTGTATGAAAATGATGTTTTGGAATGATTAAGTGTTTATGTAATGGGTTTTCAAAATAGTATCATGGAATCTAATTTATAGTATCATGGAATTTTGGAATATCTATGTATTGGTTATCAATAATTGTATGGTATCAGTAACCATGAAAAGTGAATGAAATATTTTCTGAAAGCAGAAGAAATGCACATAATGAAGGGATAAAGAAGAAATAATATGTATGATAGTATTCATGAGCTCGTGACTGATATATGGACAAATTGATATCATGGTTTGATTATATCGAAATTTTTGGGATTTTGGTAAGTGAAAAGTGTTAACTTTTGACAACATGCATGTTCTAACTGAGGTTCTATGGTAATTCATGTGTCAAAAGAATACATGATTAAGGTATTCCCATTTTTGGAATGTGACCAACTAGATATATATTATGATATACGGGGGATAAATGATGGTATTCACATGTTTGGTTGACAACATTTCTAGTAACCATTTTCTTTATACTATGATCTCGGATAGAAGTATTTGGATATGTATAAAGATTTGAAATGGATTATGTTGGACATAAGATAATATTATTTAAGGGTAGAACCTTTTCTCGATATTATTTCTGGAATGTTATAATAGGGTAGGTTTAGAAAAAGGACAACCTGCAGGATAGGCGACAACTCGTCGCTTCGGATAGGGTTGTGGGAATCGAACCCACAACCAAAGTGTGATAGTCCTTTATATCCTACCACTGTCCAACAGAAGACTTTGGTTAATAGAAACTAGTTATATTTTATTAATCAATATGATAGATGAAGTATAAGTCCATTTTTGGAAACATATATGATTAATCTCACCATAAGATGGACTTGTGTATATAAATTTTGCTAACCTTATGTTTGAGACAGATGGAATGACCTATCATTCTATCACATGATTTGCTAACACTTTACGAAAGACAAATTCAACTTCATTTCTTTAAGTGAGAAGTGAAAATTGTTCAAGGCACAAACAATAGTGAGATTATACCAAAATCAAGTAAGTATTTATTTTAATTCAAAAATTCTTAAAAATTATGGAAATGATCTTGAAAACCAAAAATGTCGTCCTAGTACCCTCATATCTGACGAATCAGATGGTACCTTAGATCATCACAAATTTATGACTTTGTGATCATTGGATTTTTTCATAGCCATGTTCTCTACCACTCTTCATCCAAACATGATGATTTGATTTATCTTCTATATCCATATTTTAACCTATATTATCCTATGTGGAAATCCAGTGATGAGTTACTTGGGGTATTCTTTATTTTTCTAACGTTCCTTTTTAAAATAGAGTTTTAGTATTCCTTTTTACGATGTGGGTTTCTATTAAAGAATATTTCATGTAGTAAACGATTTATAACGCCGACGAATTTCGAGGGCAAAATTCATTATAAGGGGGGTAGAATGTAACACCCTGAGATTTTATGAGAATTATCTCTTTTAATTTATTTGATGTCTTTTGTTTCACACTTCACCAAGATTATCTTTCTCTATATGCAACACTATATTTGCTTGTAGTATACGCATCACTATTCTTGGCTTGTGATACACAGAATTTCATGTTCTTTCGAATAAAATTAATTTTACACAACACTATGTATAGATTTTGATAAATGTATAATTGAACTATATTTTAATTATGTTATACGCAATACAAAAGTATTCTTTCCCTACATGCAACACTGACTTGGCTTGCATTACACGCAAGAGAAACCATCCTCGATAGCTTGTGTTATACGTAATACTGAGTTTCACTAAATAATAATATATTATAATAATATTATGAACTAGAAGTTATGAATATTATTAACAAAATTTTGAATTTTATAACATTATGATTCATCTTACACATTTTCTAGAATGAGTTATGAAAACAAAATCAATTTTTTGAAAAAAGAAGTATTTTTTAAAAAATGCAGTTTTACCGCCTTTTGATGGTGCACACATTTTAAATCTAGTTTTTAACATGTTTATAAGTTAAATTTGATAAAATAAAATTCTTCTTTGGAATCAAGATATAAACATTTAATTTGGATAAATTTTTCATATTATTTTGATAACTTTCATATTTTAATGTATAGTAAAAACACACAATATTTTAATTAGAAAAAACTTTTTTCATCGTAATAATTTATATGGTTAAATTATAATATTGAATGATTTTTAGGTATAAAAATAATATTTTTTACCATATAATATAATTTATTTCATTAGTATTTATTTTACTTTGAATTCATACGTAAAATCATTTCAATCTTTTGCAATGTTTTAACTTTTAAAACTCATTTTCTTAACAACGGGATTAATTTTAAATTAATTTCTGTAACTTCTGTGATTTGAATTTGGAAAAATGGATTCCATATTTGGAATTAGTAGGTCTAAATTATGTTAATATGATACTTTTTATTTTTGGGCACTATGAATAGTAACTATGGTAAATTTTATTTACCATAGTTAAAGGTAAATCGGGTAATTAAGGGTAAATATAATATTATAAAATTTCCCTAACACTTGAATTAATATAAGTGGATAATGATATTTCTTCCTAAGGAATATTTGGGTTGAAATGGAATTCATTGGGACCCACTTGGATGTGATTAATACCTTTAATTTATTTTATTTTAAAGAAAGTGAAATATGTCTCACTCAAACTTTAATAATTAAAGTATTTTTAATATAAGTTTATACAGAATATAAATTAGATTATAAATACTCATTTGAAATATAATTTTTTTTATTTATTATGGTAATTAATTTTTAATTTTTAAGAGATATTTAATTACCATAATAGCTTATACATTAATGATTCAAAAATTATTTATTTAGTAAAAAATCAGTAATATAGTTTTTATTAAAATAATAATACCCATTAAAAAACCCAAAAACCTGAAAAAAACTTATTGGTCGTGTAAATATGAACCATAATAATCCAATGGTCGAATTCTTGACCATTTTGTTCTTTATAGAAGTTATTATGACATTTATAGTTTTTTATTTTAAATGATGTCAAAGTTTTCACCTTCATAATTTAATGAATAGTGTCAAAATTAACACTATTGTTATTTTAAACAAATAACATCTTATTAAATTGTTTAAAAATCACAAAAATATTTAAAAAATTTAAATTGAAATTTAAATTGTCTAAAATTTTATAAAGTATCAAATTATGGAAAATTCACAACACATAAGTAATTATTTATAACAATTTAAAATTTAGAATATATATACCACAAATAAAATTAAATATATTAAATAAGGATAAATCAAGTTGATAAGGTTAAAAATAAATTTCCAACATGTCTAATTTTTATTTTTTGATGATATTACAAACCTATCTCATCTAATCTTCTGATGTGATTCATTTTGGTAGTTTTTAATTGGGGTTTGAATTTATAATAAATTAATATTTTTGAGGTTTCCAAAGGTGCCCCTCTCCTCCCTTATAAAAGGGAACCTCCTCCCTCTCCTCTTCACAACACTTTGAGCCTTCAAGATTGGCCAAACCCTACCCATTTATCTTTTTCACTTCCCTAGAAACATACTATAGGTCCTAGAATTCTTCAAAGACCAGGTTTAGTTCCCTAAGATGAGGTTTAGAAGAGGCGCGTCGAAGAAGATGTAATATCCTTTACCAATTATTTCAAATTCATTTCTTCTTCTACTTATTCTTATTTTTTTGTTTCATAATAAAGTAATAACATCAGTATCACTCATATACTGATATTTTATTATAAATATTAACCAACCCTATTTCACCTTCTATCTATCCTACAGAAAATGAAATCACCGCGCTTGCGTACTTACGGAATACCGTCTCCACGCCGTGGTGTAAACTGTTTTTCCACCACCACCTTACTTGGATGGGTATAATGGTGTAAAGAATAACTATATATGGTTATTATAATAGGATACAAATACTGAGATATTATATCATCCACTCTAATTCCATTCAATAATTATGGGAATAATATCATTGCTTGTGCGTACGTACAGATTACTGTCTCTACGACGCGATGAGATTCATTCTCCAAGTTAACTATTCAATAATGATTATAAAGTATATATAATATATATTCATGAAATATATGACATATTAATTATACTGGATTTATGTATATTTTATTTACTTACTTTCATTCAATTTAATAAGGAAACGAAAACAGCGTTCATGCGTACGTACGACCTACCGTCTCCATGAATGGGGTATTTCTTTACATTTATAGATCTATTATATATATATATATTCTGAATATATATTATATACAAAGCATGTTTTAAATTATGGAATTAAGTAATCCTGACCTATGTAATCATATGAATAATTTCATGTGAAAACACGGATGATAAATGAAACGATTTTACCAAAAACACTGCTTTAACATGGAATTGACAAATGAATGGGTAATATAAAGTTGTAAGTGAATCATATATGATATCATAAATATTATTATGGTTCTGTTAAAAGTTAATAATATGTTTAAATGCGCTATACAGGAGTCTCGAACACATATGGAATAAATTGGACATAAGTTAAGGGATAATTTTGCAATCTCATTTTTATCCAAGATTGCTTATACGTAAGTATTTACTGGGGTTATAATTTTTATCCATGTCGATAAAAATGTTTTTCATAAAGTTTTTAATATTCTTCCATGTACGTATAAATTCATGTGTACCCCTCTTTAAATTGTTATTTCTGTTATGGATGGAATCTATCTTTTGTTTACCATATATGGTATATTTTGACTTTTCTATTAAAAGTACAAGGAGCATGTTTTTTTATCTTATATGGCATGAACGGATTTCTATGGTTTCATAATGCCTTATTTTAATGAAGATTACTCTAGAATATTTCATGATTATTTTCAATAAAATCCTTTTATTTTAAAATTTCAAGGCATTTTGAGAAAAGAAAATGATTTTTAAGAAGGAAAGATATTTTCCTCAAAAATTCATTTCAAGTGTTTTATAAAAATTATTTTCCATCTAAGATGATATAGGATTATTTTGATATCCCAATTATTACATTGATTTGATTATGTTTATGATGGAATTATTTTTATGAAGTCTATTTATCTTATATGGATTATGTTATGATGGCATGATGTTTAAAAATCCCATTTTTATTACATGGGTTATGCTATGATGTATGATTTATGATTTTGTGGCACACATATGAATGGTTTCATTATGAGTTGGGTGGGACTTAAATCTCCCTCAAATTCATTGAGTGATGATTTATATCTCATAAGTTAGACATGGATGGAATGACATGTAAAATCTGGTTCAGTAATACGGGGCTGGAACGGCAAGTAAACCCGGTTCAGTAATGGATTTAGTCCATTATGATGGTCTTGGAAGTAATTCCTTGGCTACTATGGAAATCATATCATGTTCTTAATGGTTTTCCACAATTACATGTTTTTCCCATGTTATTTATCATGATTAATGTTCCTTTATGATTTATGCCTTGTGTATTGCCATGTTTTATGTCATTGCCCATGATTTTGGTGTTTAGATTTCATGTTCATGTTTTTACATTTAAATGTTTAGGGATTGTTTTATGTTCTCCATGTTTACCTTTACTAAGCATTTGAGCTCATCCATTTTATGTTTTCTTTTCCCTAGGATATAAATAATGGTTCTAGGTAAGAAAACCAAAGGTGAAGATATTTATGAGAGATTTTGAAGATCTTTCAACACGATTACATGATTATTTTCTGAGTTTCCAAAGACACTAAACTAATACGGTCTTTGGGAATCTGTTTTTGTCATGTATTAAGTGTTTCGCAAAATTAAATAAATTTCCATGTACGTCAATCTTTGGGTCTCTAAACCTAAAGTCACTTATGGATAACACCCATCAAATACTTAGTTTAAATCCAATAAAAAATGGTTGTTATTTCTTTCACAATGTTAGATGTAATCTTCTTTTATAATTCATGTGTTCAATTCTACTTAAATGTACTAAACGAGACCCCCATCTAAATGAATCATTAAAAAAATAGTCCCCATAACTTGCAGAATGAAAATATAATAAAAGTGGTGATCTCAAATGCTCAGTAAGAAATGAATAATAATATCATCATTGATGAGTTAATTACAATAGAAAATATAATCACAAGATTAATATCATATCATAATGAGAGATAGTAATAATACATATGTAATATTAAAAATACATGTCATAAGAATTTAATTCCATAAAAAATTAACTTGTAAATATAATAGTAAAAAAATGGCATAAAATATTTAACATTAACCATGAATCATGATTGTATAACATTGGAATGCATACATTCATTAACATATATTAAAAATATTATCATATGGAAGCATTAAGTTAATTAGTCACCCAATTTCACATATTGTTGTGAATTTTTTTTTGTACATGTGTATATTAAACCTTTGTAAATTATACACTTGAACCATGCTTAAAATATTAATAATTATTCCCTTGTGTAATTTCCTCATAAGATTAAAAAATTTAACCAATGCATTGAGGGGAGATATAGGACCCTGCCAATCATAATTCATAATTATGAGTTCCACTTGAAAATTATTCCCATATCTTATTATAAAGATATGATAAAAATAAAATGGTTATTATAAAATAATTAATAAAAAATAATTCAATTTTTTTAAATAAATCATGGAAAAAATGGGTTTCATAAAACATTCAAATGAAGCTCATTCACCTTTCATAGCATAAATTACCTATAGAAATAAAATTGGGACTTATAAAATTATTAAATATTATAACAACATGAATTAAATATATTGATATAAAAAACATGACCACAAAAAATATTCATATAATAGAAAAATAGTGGAGGGTGAAACATTAAGCATAACTCCATTGGAGAATATTTTGAAATTTAAAAATAAATCAAAACCAAATTATAAAATAGTTTTTTCAAGAAAATTTTGTAATCATCCATGTAAAAGTCATAGTCACGAGTCTCTTTTTAAAAGAAAATCCCTTATATTCTTAAAACTAGTGAAAATAAATAACTTCATGGAAGTGTATTTGATTAAACACACTATTTTCCTTGATTTATAATAGGAAAATCATTTAAAATGTAAAATAAATTAATGTTGTGAATATAGGGGGAAAATTATAGAATAAGTCATATAAGTGAAATAAAAAAACATAGGTTACCAAGTCCCCACTATAAAAAAGTGACTTATACCAATAGAAATTTAGCACCATATAATATATATGTCTTTAAAAACAAGTAATTCCAACAGATATTTAATTTTGTTAATATTTAACTTTAGTAGCAAGATTTATTTTTTACCGACATGTATATCTATTTTAATTAATGTATACTACCTAAAAATATTTTTCACAATAATTTAATTTGTTACTTTATCATACTAATACCGACATTTTTTTACCAACATATCAATATGTTATTATTAATCATTAATATCGATAAATTTTTCCAACAAATAATACAAAAAAAAATTTACAACAAAAATTGGTGTAATAATTAGTAAATTGTATTTTAAGAAAATATATTTCTATTAAAAAAATTAGAAAATATTATAAGTAAAATTTCTAAGTTAATAAAACAAAATTATGCTGTTACTAACAATAAAATAACACAAATATTTATAACAAATTGAAATTTTTTCCAATATATATTATTTTTGGAATATAATTAAAATTAAAATTTACAAAATTTTATCAATATTAAATTTTTAGAAGAAAAAAATCAAAATAATATATAAAGGAAAAAATAAATAAAACCATAAATAAATGAAAAACGTGTCACCCAATTAGTCCTCCCCGTTGCATCTTTCCCCCAATTTCTTCATCACCCGCCACCTCCACACAGGATATCTCAGCTTTCACTCATAAACTAGGTTCCTTAACATTATCCTCATGATTGGATATCTCTCTCATAGCTTTTTACTTTTTTATTGTTGCTCTCTTACCCCGATTTCGGTGACACATTCATTCTTCATGCATGTGATGTTGTGTGGGGTCGGTCTCATGTGGTGAATTTGGCATTGTTGAGGTTTATTTTTGTGTTTTCAATTTAGGGTTTCTTCAACATCATTTCAGATTGACCCTCATCCAGATTTGATCTTCCCTTTATCTGATTCCCTTAGTGGTATGTCGATTTAGGCATCAATCAGCTTTGATAGATATCATCTTTGGCAGTCCTGCTAGGGTTTGAAGACATCACTCCCATCCCAGCCTGATGTTTCTTTTCCCATCGTGATCAAATGGGCAATATATCCTTCTTTAGGCTCATCTCCCTAGAAGTGAGGGTGGTCAGGTTAGTTCCCACTTTTGGGTTGCTATTCTTCTATTTTGTGCAATGTATTTGATGGGGGAAAGTGATGGAGCTGGTGTTTCTTAGAGGCTATGATTTTTTTTCTCAAATGGATATTGAACAAGATGATTTAGATAGATTGAATGATGGCATGGCTTTTCAGATTTTCCTATATTGGTTTTTATTTTTATTGAAATCTAAGGTTTTCAATTGTTCTTTTGGATAGAATGCCTTAGGTTGTGTGGATATTAATTTCTTTTATCTGGTTCTCATGACTTTGTTTCAAAAAAAATACCATGAAAAAATTAGTTGGAAGTGATTTTGGGATGGATTTTTCTTCTCTGGCAGGCCACTACATAGTGAGGAGCTTGTGTTCAGCATGATATTTATGTAAACGAAATTGTATCTTCTATAGTTTTCATTGAAAATGTAGATCTTAATAGTGATTTATATTATTGTGTTTCTTAATTATTGTTTCATTCCACTTTCTTTTTGGGTTTTCGAGGTTTCCTTCATGTTCATTCCTTCATTTTTGGTTCTTTAGGATTTCTCATGCTTCTTAATTTTGGTATTTTATGGTTGGCACTAGGGAGGATGACATATTTTTCTCTTTATATGTATGATGAGCTGAGAGGATGGGGATTCATTTTTATTTGGTACTATTTTATTTTCTTCAGTTATTTTTTGTTTGATATTTTTATCTCATTTTCGTGTGTGCTTTTAAGAATCAAGGGTTGCATACGTATTTCATTGGATATCGTCATTGATTAAATGTAGATTCTATAAGAGAGTTATTTTGATTCCCATTTGATTACAGGAATGCAAGGATGATGCATGATGTCCTATATGATGTTCATCATGGCGTTTCTTTAACGATTCTATCTTAGTGATATTGTTTCAATGAATTGGAAACATTAAGGATCCTATTCACTACACTCTCCTGGTAAGCACTGAATTATTCAATTCTGGCATGTCATTGTTATTTTCCAACTGGTTTTTAACAAATTTTTCCATGAAAGTGTACAATATCTTTTGCAACTTCAGGTTATAAGAATCACATATTTTATGTTCTTTCATGTCAAAAATAACACCCGTACTTTCATCCTCTCTAATCCAATCATTTTCAATTTTATGTGCTTTACTTATAGGGAATTAATTATCCTAATTACAATAACACCTCTTTTTTGATAGGGTTCTGGGTAATTACTCAAAATAAATAGCATCATCTTCATAAGGTCGCTTCTCAATGACTTCAATAGATGATCTCTTCTACTTAAAAGTGGAAAACATGGCAATCCCAGGAACACTACCACAAGGTATCAGGTTTTTATTCCTTAGAATGTTTCTTCCTAGAGAATAAAAACATTAAAATTCATTTACACATTATTTATAAGATCATTTATAGCACCCCTTGAAAGAATGAAGCAATCTTTTGGCTCCGAACTCTCCATGATAAAAGATAAAAGCTTGTCACTGATCCTCTTGATCTAAAAAATCCCATCTTTTTTCCCACATAGTATTCCTGATGTTCATTAGGAATATTTAAAAAAATAGTTCCATAAGCCTACACTACATTGTCATATTATTTTCTCAATCATATTATGGAACTAACTCTAGATATTCTTAAGTAAAGTCATGCCAAATCACTCATCCCTCTCTTGGTTATAACCAAATCTGGTTTGAAATTTTGATTATGTATGTAAAGATTCTAAATGTACTTTTTCATTTTTTTATATTCCCCAACCATCTTCTCTCACTAACTCTGTATTTTTTTTGGTTCTCCAAATTCTTGTGAAACAAAGGAAAATCATGAAGAATGATGTAGGGGTTCACAAACCTTTTCTCATTTTCCCAATGGAAACAAAGTGTTTTTATAAAAACACACCTTTAAGAACCCTTGAATCCCTAAATTGGTAAACAATGATTTTTTCAACCTATATATACATAAATTCATACTCTTCCAAACATTGACCAATGTCCATGCTAACTATTTTCATTGAATCAAGTGCTAAATAAGATTGATATTAGATCCCTAAAAGATTATAGACCCCTGTTTGTGAAAATTATGTTATCTACGACCTTTGATTATTGGATATTATCATGGTTCACCTTATTCCCGGATTCACATGTCTAAGCGTCCTTGAGGATTGGAACGGGTTTGTTCATGATTGGAGAAGTAGTGTTCAAACCCTATGTATGCTGCAGTAGATTTTTGTCGAGTAGGGTTTTCATGTTGTAATGATTCTCTATAATTTATTAGAATTTTTAGACCTCATAAAACATTATATTATCCTATATATTAATGTAAAAATTTATTATGGGCATATATGATGTGAATTCGATTATATTGGAATCATATTATCAATCTGATTTGGCTTTCAAGAGTGTTTTTTCTGCTGAGAGTGGGGAGCATGGTGTTTTTGTGGATAATTGGCGTCATGGAGTCTTGTATTATAATAGTATTTATAGGGTTCTGTTTTTTTATGTGTGGGTATATTTAATCATGTAAAATGGTGTGGTGGCCATAAACTATGTGAGTTTGAATAATAATGATGTCTTGATTTAAAAATATTTCTTATGTAAGAAATGGTTTTATTTGGAATGACATCTCATTAATGTTCTAATTATTTTATCTTCTATTTGTTGTGGGTGTGAATCTATGGATCATGAAATCACATAAATGTTCTCCAAAATCTAGAAGTTGTTTCCATTATTAGGGATGGTATTACTCAGGTGAACTCTTATTCAATCTAATTTTATACAAGATCCATTTTTCCTTTTCCATTATTCTAATTTTGTAACTTTGTATTTTTTTTGTTGGTTTATTTAAATTAGATATCCATGAAGGACGACAGAAAATTGTCGCTATGTCATGCTTTTGTTGGTGAACTTCATGCATATTCCCCTCCATGGAAGCGACAACCAATGCATGAGATAAATAATTAAATGAATGCATGTTGTAATATTTTCTTTAACCATGACAGAAATAACAAATTCATCTAATAACTACAACTGCTAAATTGGATAGCATGATATGAACAATTGATGGTGATATGGGAGAGTAAAGTGTTACACATTTCAAGATTTTGTACTGTAAGGTTTTTTATTCTTTTTTCTCTTGTTTATTTTGTTTAAATTAATATATTTTCTCTTGAGGGTTTTTATTATGTAAAACCATTTGGGAAGGATAAATCAATTATTTCTTATGGTGAAGAAAATATTATACTATAGGTTCAAATCTAACCATGTTAACAATAGTACATGGATAAAGGATTTTATATTAATATCATAATTGATGTGGTGGTTTGTGGGATTTATTGAGATTCTAGAATGTTTTCAATAATGATAAAATGATATCACAATGATGACTCATGGCCCAAGCACATATATTAGGATTTGGTTAGCACTTTTCTTCTCTAGATCCGAACAATTTATTATTTTTAGTTTTTTACATTGATATTTTGAGACTGTTATTCATGAATTATATCATTCCACCACCTTCTTAATTAATAATTCAAAATAATGGTTTGAATCATAGTTTCTTAAAATAAACAAGTCCACATGTTCTTCCATGCTTTTTATATGCTACTGGTGTTTAGATACTGACCCCACTATGATCTTTTTTCTGTCTTTTAAGCATTGATCAAGCTGGGAACAATAGGTCAGAACTATTTTGTGAGTTCATGATTCCATCCTATATTTTTTTCTAATTTTTGTGAGGAGAGAAAAAATATCAACTCTTGAATCGTTCGAATTGACATGAAACACCTTTTCACATTAAATTAGTGACTCATTTCCCAAATCACACCTTCCTAAAAATTCATAAAAATCGCACTTACCCAGCAATTTTAGTTTCAAGTTGGAACTCCAAAACTCAATTAACATCTGTAAAAGTTCTTGAAAAGGAGATGATAAAAAATTTCACCATGAAAATCATTTTTTATAAATTCATTTATTTCTACTTTGGTTTCAATTCATGCTTATATATTGCACATATTTTTCGATATTCTTTTTGGTTGATTGTGATGTAGATATTGGAGATGAAGGTTGTGGCATCACTATGACTTGAGTTTTCTTACTGGTATTGGAGCTTCAACATTTTTGGTAATAAATTTGGTTGTTTTTCATGGTGATCTTGGGGTTGAAGGTTGTGGAATAGAAGCTACATGAGGTTTCTTGCTGGTGTTGGAGCCGGGTCACTGGATCTAGGGCATAGGTGGGGTACTTTGAGAGTGTTCTGGGTGTGATGGATCATGATGGGTGATTAGACAATAAAAACACATTTTATAATTACATTTTATTGGGATTAAAAGTTCATTTTTGATCATATGGGCCTGAGTTAGTACATTTTAATTTTAAACATCCACTCTCATCAATTGTGCACTTCATGCCTAATGTACACCAATTTAGGCCCAATGACTCATCTGATTTTATTGAATGTAATTATTCATGTTTTAATATTATATTTTTGGAAATGTATCTTCACTTCAAATTTAAATGTTTCTCATTCAGGGAGAAAGGAAAGATTCATAAAAGATGATGAAGATATTTGGTGATGAAAGAAGACAATTCTGGTGAAGGCAGATTGGACATCAACCCACTGTTGAGGATGTGGGTCCCACAATACTGGACCCATGAAGCCCAAATTTCTTGTGATGATAGAAGACATACAGGGGAACAAATAATTCTTCAGGCTAAAGTGCTAATTCGGTCTCCATGATGGTGATCAAGGCAGCCCAAATGGAAGATCAGAATCTGGGCCAGAATCTGCGGCCCAGAATGTCAGCCCAATGAATCTTCCATATCTCCCGAACCATAAATTAAATTGGTCTGATATTTTACAGGGGGTTAGAAGATATCCGGGGCTTCATTTTTGTATTCTATGGACCACTACAAATAGTCCATCTAGAAGGACTTTGAGGCGGATCTGTCAAGTGGATGCAAGCTGGATGCCATCTCGGGTCAAGGGTGGAGAAGTCTCCTCTCCACCTACTTTCCACCACCTATGCCTACCCTCATTGATTGGGATGACTTGGACTGTTGGAGCTCGGACTAAGGATCCAAATTTTCCTATTTAAGGTAGTGGTGGTGAGGAGGAACTCATACCTTCTTTCATGTAATGTTATTATGCTCAATTTTCGTTGTAATGCTTTCATTTCCCCATGTAAGTTTCTTTTTGTATTTCTAAGTTCTTAATCCAATTACTTCTCTTCTCTTCTTCCAATTTCTATACTTAAATATATAAAATCACAAAAGCACTGTGATAACTCTATGTGTTGGTGATATAGTTCACACATAGGTGTGAATTCCATTCACACACATGGAGGAGTGCTCGTTATTTCCGCGGTTTTAATCTCTTCAATTCAATTCTTGTAAGCCGTCTTCCGCCCACCATTGATAGTATATCATAAATGGAGGGATAACCCTTTAATGGGTTGATCTTAGGAAGATGAAACGGATGGATTGATTGTTATTTAATGCACTAATTATTGTTAATTGGTTAAATAATTCAAGACTTCCATTCTTCAATTATTTTCGCTCCTCATCTTCACTGTGTTTGAAAAAGCTAATTCCAATTACTAAATTAACCATATACCTTGGAGAGATCATGAATCTGGTTCTCTAAGTGTTTTGGTGACTAGTAATTGAGTTTAGTTAGTATCTAACTAGAAAATGATGAAGGTAGTGTTATTTTGAAGAATGGTTTCATCAAGAATTAATAAAACCAAAAATTTGTCTAAAGAAATAAAATGCATTCAACCCACCCAAGCGTAACCCTAAGATCAACCCATTTCATTATAATTGAACTCAACTAAGCTTATTAGTCTTCTCCCAAAACACTTAAAAACGAATCCAAGTTGGCCACTTCATAGCCAAAAATCCATCCCTTAGGTTGTGTATCTTAGGTATCTTCTTAGGTCTTTGTGGAATCGACAACCCAAGCTACACTACAAGGACCGTTCTACCCTTCTTCTCTTGGGTAAATTTGGGCGTGAACCAAATTTTGGCGTCGTTGCCAGGGACCAAGTAAGTACCTTAGATTCAAAAAAACCTTCTTTCCTCACCTCCATTCTTCTACTCTTACCCAAGATCTCTTATCTTGTCCCTTTCTTGTTTTTTTGGGCGCATGTCCGCCTACACCCGCGATTTCTCAAACAGACTAGTTAGGGTGGAAAGTCCTAGGATAGGGGAGTCAAGTGCAACTAGGGGATTGTTTAAATCAGATCCAAATATTCTTGAAACCCCAAAGTCAGAACTTGAAACAATTCCAATGGAGGGTCATCCACAAAATCAAATTGTAAACCCTGGGGGGAATCAAATGGGAAACCAAAACCAAGAAGCTCCAAACTTAGGGAATGTAGTTGATCAAACCATGAACGACTACCTCACTCCAGCTTGGACCAATGCCCCCTCATGCATTAGACAAAATTCCATAGGACACACCAACTACATATTCAAACCCCATGTCCTAAACCACCTTCCAACCTTTCATGGGATGGAGTCAGAAATGCCATACCTTCATGTCAAAGAGTTCAACGACATTGTTGAAACCATGTGTCCCCCACATCAACTAGAATCCGCTAAGATGAGGCTCTTTCCCTTTTCATTAAAGGATCAAGCTAAAAATTGGCTAAACAACTTGAGACCTGCATCAATCCACTCTTGGGACCAACTGCAAAGAGAATTCTACAAAAAATACTTCCCTCATCACAAAACAATTTCACTTAAAAAGCGCATCCAAAATTTTTTTGAAAAAGAGGGAGAGTCATTTTATGAAACATGGGAGAGGTTCAAATACACCCTAAACATGGTTCCACACCATGGGTTTTCCATACCTGAACAAGTGAGAATTTTCTATGAAGGGTTGGGTCCGGGTAATAAACAATTCATTGACATGATGTGTAATGGAACTTTTAAAAACAAGGCCCCAAATGATGCTTACGAGTATCTGGAAAGTCTGGCTGAACAAAACCAAACTTGGGGAACTTCACCCTATTCTGAAAAGCCACAAAGAACCACTGGAATTAATACACTTAGAGAAGAGGAATGCCTTAGGGCTAAACTCGCAGCACTCTCTAGGGAGGTTGAAGAGATAGACCTTAGGAAAGTCCATGAAATCCAAAATGTAGACCTTGTTTGCACAATTTGTGACAAACATGACCATAAAACAGACAACTGCCCAACCATTCCATCCATCAAGGATGTTCTTTTAGGAGGACCCCCAGCGGAAGTCAATGCCCTAAACTTTCAAAAGCCCCAATACCAAAACACCTTCAATCCAAGGTACAATGACCACCCAGGCTTCCGATGGAAGGATAACCAACAACATAACCAACCACAAGGGCAAAATCCTTACCCTCAACAGAACTACCAAACCCATAATCAGTTTCAAACCCAACCTATCCAATACCAACAACCACCAGTCCATTTTCAACAAACCATTCCACCTTCAAAATATCCCCCAGGGATAAACCAATCTTCTCAAGCACCAACCCAAACTGTTCCACAAAGCCTACGAGAACAACTTTGCAAACAAATGGAAAGGATGAACTCGGAAGTCTCTTCCCTTAAACAAGAAAATCAAACAATCAAAACTGGGAAGTCACCCATGCCTACCCAAGCCATTACACAACAAACAAAAAGGGGAGAGTCAAGTTGCACTCAATCAAATCATGAACAATTGAAAGCAGTGACAGTCTTAAGAAGTGGGAAATCAATTGAAAAACCCGAACAAACCATTTCAGAACTATTAAAAGATTCAACATCACTTCAAAATGATGAAGAACAACCCACAGATTCTAAAAAAACCAATGAGAATGAGAAGGAACCACAACCACACCAAACACTCAAACAACCTGCTCCCTTCCCTCAACGTATGAGGGGGAAATCCAAGCCTGAACTGAGTGAAACCTTGAGAGAAATCTTCTCTCAAGTCAAGATGAACATTCCACTCCTCGATGCAATAAAAACCATAACAGCCTACTCAAAGTACCTTAAGGACTTGTGCACTTTTAAAAGGAAATTTTCACATAAAAACCAAGTCCTTTTGGCTGCTAATGTGAGTACCACCATTCAAGGGACCATTCCTCCAAAGATGAAAGACCCGGGTTTCCCTTACATCAATGTTGAACTAGGAGAGAAAAAAGTTGTCAAGGCCTTATGTGACCTAGGTGCCAGTGTAAACCTCATTCCTTAAGCCATGTATTGTCAGTTAGGGCTCAAAGAACTCCAACCCACATCTGTCACTCTTCAACTCACTGATCGCAGTGTTCGGGTTCCTAAGGGGATCTTAAAAGATGTTTTAGGGAAAGTTGAGAATTTCATCTACCCTGCTGACTTCATTGTCCTTGACAATCATCCAAGCTTAGGTCCTAGGGAGCAAACTCCAATCATTTTTGGCTGTCCTTTCCTTGCAACAATCAACTCTGTTATCCGAGTCCGAAATGGGAACATGACCATCACCTTTGGGAACATGAGTCTAGACTTGAACATCTATAATGCAAGCTCACAAATAGGGGATGATGAGGACATTCATGAAGTAAACATGATAGGAAGAATTGATAATGAATCCATGGAACATCAAGGAATATTTGATGGATGTTTAAGTCAGGATGAGATTGATTTCCTTTGTTCACATGAAGGAAGTTTATCTCCTTGGCTCAAATCATTTTCAAATTGCTCCTATAATGATGTCTTAGGACCAACAATCAGTGAAACCTTTCAAGAAACCACATTCATGGAGACAACTCAAACTCCCTTCCCTAACCCAGGTCAATACAATCTTGTGGCTGAAACTTCTACACATGGGGAATCAATTCAATCTGAAAATCTAGGAAACAAATTTGATCTTGATCCAATGCCCCAATCTTCTGCTAAAATTCTGAACCAACCAGATCTTGAATTGAAGGAACTTCCTACTTCCCTCAAGTATTACTTCCTAGGGGAAAATCAAACACATCCTATAGTCATATATTCTTCTCTTGAAGCCAATCATGAGGGGATGCTTCTAGATGTCCTTAGGAAACACAAGAAAGCCATTGGTTGGACCCTGTCTGATATTCTTGGGATTAGCCCACTTATTGGAACTCATAGGATTACTCTTGAATCTGAATCCAAACCATGTCGTCAACCTCAGAGGAGACTCAATCCAAATCTTATGGATGTGGTAAGGAAAGAACTTCTTAAGTTGTTGAAAGCTGGTATCATCAACCCCATATCTGAGAGTGAGTGGGTAAGCCCAATTCAAGTTGTCCCAAAGAAAGCTGGAATCACTGTGATCACTAATAAGGATGGGGAAATTCTTCCAACTAGGGTGAGTAGTGGCTGGAGAGTCTGTATTGACTATAGGAAGCTCAACTCTTGTACCAACAAGGACCATTTTCCCTTGCCCTTTATTGATCAAGTCCTCGAGCGAGTGGCGGGTCATCAATTCTATTGCTTCCTAGATGGGTACTCAGGGTACAATCAAATTGAGGTCTCCCTAGAGGATCAAGGGAAGACTACATTCACATGTCCTTTAGGTACCTTTGCCTTCAAACGCATGCCCTTCGGGTTATGCAATGCCCCTGGAACCTTCCAGTGGTGCATGATGGGAATCTTCTCAAACATGGTAGGGGATTTTCTTGAGGTCTTCATGGATGACTTCTCTGTCTTTGGGGATACATTTGAGGGATGTCTTAGGAATGTGGAGAGAGTTTTGTCAAGATGTGAAGAAAATAATCTAGTCCTAAACTGGGAAAAATGCCATTTCATGGTAAAAGAGGGGTTAGTCCTTGGCCATATAGTCTCGGGTAGGGGAATTGAAGTTGATAAAGAAAAGGTTGAAATCATTCATCACCTTCCATCACCCAGAACTGTTAAGGAAGTGAGGTCCTTCTTAGGACATGCTGGTTTCTATAGAAGATTCATTAAGGACTTTAGTTCAATCTCTCGTCCTCTTTGTGCTCTACTAGTAAAGGATGCTCCATTTGTTTGGACAGAAAGCTGTGAGGGTTCATTTTCAACCCTTAAATCTGCTCTCACCTCTCCTCCCATTATGAAATCTCCAAACTGGGACCTTCCTTTCGAAATCATGTGTGATGCCAGTGACTTTGCTGTAGGAGCTGTGTTAGAACAACGGTGTGATAAAACTCCATATGTCATTTCTTATGCAAGAAAATCCTTAAATGATGCCCAAATCAATTACACCACCACTGAAAAGGAGTTACTTGCTGTTGTGTTTGCCTTAGAGAAATTCAGGTCCAACCTCTTAGGATCACCCATCATTGTATTCACCGACCCTTCAGCTCTAAAATATCTCTTCCAAAAACAAGATGCCAAGGCTATATTGATTAGGTGGGTCCTTCTTCTTCAAGAGTTCGATTTAACCATTAAGGATAAAAAAGGTGTCGAGAATGTTGTAGCTGATCACCTCTCTAGGTTGGAATTCAAAGACAACTCACATCACCTTTCTGTGTCTGATTCATTTCCCGATGAGAACCTCTATTCTGTGAGTGATTGCCCTTGGTATGATAACATAGCCAACTTCTTAGTTTCAGGGGTCATTCCAAAATTCTTAGGGACCCAAGCTAGAAGAAAATTTCTTTCTGATGTCAAGCATTATGTGTTTGATGATCCATACCTCTATAAGTTCTGTCCTGACCAAGTCATTAGGAGGTGTGTGCCAGAATCCGAACAAGAGTCCATCCTAATGTTCTGTCATAGTGAGGCTTGTGGAGGTCACTTTTCCTCTAAGAAAACTTCTGCCAAGGTTCTTCAATGTGGTCTCTTTTGGCCCACCCTCTCAAGGGACTCCTACACATTTTTTCAAAGCTGTCCTAGGTGTCAACAAGTAGGGTCCATCACAAAAAGGAATCAAATTCCTCTCACTCCAATATTAGTGGTTGAAATCTTTGACTGTTGGGGAATTGATTTCACAGGTCCCTTCCCAAACTCTAGGGGATATCTTTACATTCTCTTGGCTGTCGATTATGTCTCAAAATGGGTTGAGGCCATTCCTACAAAATCCAATGACCATCAAACTGTGATTAGATTCCTTAAAGAAAACATCTTCTCTAGATTTGGGATTCCTAGGGCTATCATTAGTGATCGTGGAACTCATTTCTGTAATCACCCATTCTCATCGCTCATGGAGAAGTATGGAATTTCTCACAAAGTGTCCACCGCTTACCACCCACAAACCAATGGTCAAGCTGAGTTAGCCAATAGAGAAATCAAACAAATTCTTGAGAAAACTGTTAATCCATCTAGGAAAGATTGGTCGAGCAAACTCTTAGATGCTCTTTGGGCATATCGAACAGCATTTAAAACCATCCTAGGAATGTCCCCATATAGGTTGGTTTATGGTAACGCATGCCATTTTCCAGTGGAGATTGAGCATAAGGCCTTTTGGGCAATAAAAAAATGAACTTTGACATTTCTTTGGCCGGAATAAAGAGGAAATTGGATCTAAATGAGCTTGAGGAACTTAGGATGGAGGCTTATGAAAATTCAAGGATCAATAAAGCTAGAGTTGAAGCCTACCAGTCTAGGAATCTTAAAACTAAACACATTGAACCAGGGAAACCTGTGCTTTTGTATAGTTCTAAACTTCATTTTCACTCGGGAAAGTTGAGGTCTAGATGGTCCGGTCCATACATAGTGCATAAGGTGTACCCCCATGGGGCTGTTGAAATTCAAGATCCCACCAATGGTCAAATATTTAAAGTTAATGGTCATAGAGTCAAACCATTCATAGAACCATTCCAAAAACATGAAGTTGATGAAGACCTGAGTGAACCTACCTTTGATGAAAAAACAACAACAAGTAATCAATAAGGGGTTTAAGTCGAGCTAACGACGTTAAACAAAGCGTTGAATGGGAGGCCACCCATGATTTTTAAATTTACAATCACTTTATTGTTTTAATCAATTTTTTTAGCAAAACAATTTGATATAATTTTACCTCATATTGTTGACCTGTTCTTCTATTATGAGTATGGATGGGTATGAAAGGGGAGTGCCGTATTCATCCGTGTCACGCGGTGTGATCCCTGAGTATTATCTTACCCAGAAATTAAAAAGAAGACAATGTATCAACAATATAGGTGTTTGTAAGTTTTTATTTTTTATTTATTTTTATTATTAAAAAAAACAAAAAAAAAACAAAACAACAAAACAAAAAAAAATGTAAAAAAAAAGTGACACGCCGTAGGACGTGGGTCAAACCCCGTCACGGCCGGCGAAGCCGCGGGACTCGAACCCGGGACCGAAGGGAGACAGGGGCGCACGCCTACCACTGAACTATGGTGGTTGGTGCTTCCTTATTCTATCTTCTATATATATATACTTATATTTTAAATTTTTGTATATATACATAATTTTTTTTAAAAAAAAATTATTACTTGTTGTGAGTGTCGATTGTTGGAGTTTCAAAATTAACAAGTATGTTTTGTCTTTATTTTTATTTTTTTTTATTTTTTTTATTTTATTGTTGTTTTTTTTTAGAAAAGGGAACCTCAAGGGGTTTCCATTGTGTCTAACTATGTTGGTTTTTGAGATTCAGGGGATGCCAAGTTTGATGGATTTTCAGGGAAATCATAAGAGTACAAGCATACACTACTATGAGGATTCTTCAAGTGACATGGAGACCAAGGGATTAAATGAGAGCATCACAAACTTCAACATCAAATATCAGGTGAAATTGTTCTATTATCCTTTTCTCTGCCTCAACCCCTTCTAAATTATATTTTCTTTAAACACTGGGGACAGTGTTATATTATGTTGGGGGGAGGTGAAAATAAAAATTAATCACATAGAGCAATAAAATGTGCATGTTAATTGAATGAAAATTTTCCTTAACCTTGAACATGTTATTACACATTGCAAACCTTGAAAACTGAATATTAAATAATTTTGTATTCCTTGATTCTGATTTTAATACATGTTTAAGTTCATGACCATAAAATTTTGGAAAGTATGGCTGTCTAATGTGATTTTTCACTGTTACATTTTCATCCAATTTTTATAAAAAAATTCACAATGCACGTCCATTGGATTGTGAGGTATTAATTTGAATTCTTGGGGTCCCATAATAAATAGCATAGTTTTGGTGATCATTTTAAATTTAATATGAGTATTTTAAAAATATATATATATAAAAAAGAGGTGTAAAAAAAACACAAAAAAAAACACAAAAAAACAACAACAATAAATTTGCGCATAGAGCAATGAAATGAATTAATGTGTGGCTTTCGGTACTTGGGGATCGTGACTCCATAGTTGTCTGGCCCAGAGTTGGGAATTTTATCTCTATTTGTGGAAATTCGAATTTGTTTTTGAATGAGTTAACTCGAGATGATGCCCGAGTATGTGGGCTTCACTTGGTGCCCTAAGGCCTTTGAGCCTGGGAGTCATCGGCAAAGTCTCGCTACAAGGGTTGACTCATTTGAATTCAATTTAAATAACCATGGAAACATTTCAAAAAAAAAGAATACTCATATTAATATTAAAATGTGATTCCACCTAGCGCTTCCATCTTTTCCCCCTTGAATAAAAATGAACCCCCATGTCTATTGTGACACACAACACATCATCATGATTAATTGTAATTGGATGAAATGTGGCATTGAATTTGATCAGAAGAATGGGCTTGGGCTTGGGTTATGCTTTAGAACCTACATTGTATTAAATGATTTTGATGGGATGCATAATTTTTTTTGTATGAGTTATTTTGGTGAGCATTGTTTATTAAAATGTTTTTGGAAAAGAGAATTTGATTTTCATAATCTTTGAGTTATTTGCTCGGGACAAGCAAATCTCAAGTTGGGGGGTGTGATTAGACAATAAAAACACATTTTATAATTACATTTTATTGGGATTAAAAGTTCATTTTTTGATCATATGGGCCTGAGTTAGTACATTTTAATTTTAAACATCCACTCTCATCAATTGTGCACTTCATGCCTAATGTACACCAATTTAGGCCCAATGACTCATCTGATTTTATTGAATGTAATTATTCATGTTTTAATATTATATTTTTGGAAATGTATCTTCACTTCAAATTTAAATTTTTCTCATTCAGGGAGCAAGGAAAGATTCATAAAGGATGATGAAGATATTTGGTGATGAAAGGAGACAATTCTGGTGAAGGCAGATTGGACATCAACCCACTGTTGAGGATGTGGGTCCCACAATACTGGACCAATGAAGCCCAAATTTCTTTTGATGATAGCAGACATACAGGGAAACAAATCATTCTGCAGGAAAAAGTGCTAATTCGGTCTCCATGATGGTGATCAAGGTAGCCCAAATGGAAGATCAGAATCTGGGCCAGAATCTACGGCCCAGAATGTCAGCCCAATGAATCTTCCATATCTCCCGAACCACAAATTAAATTGGGCTGATATTTTACAGGGGGTTAGAAGATATCCGGGGCTTAATATTTGTCTTCTATGTCCTACTCCAAATCGGCCATCTAAAAGGACTTTTAAGCGGATCTGTCAAGTAGATGCAAGCTGGATGCCATCTCGGGTCAAGGGTGGAGAAGTCTCCTCTCCACCTACTTTCCACCACCTATGCCTACCCTCATTGATTGGGATGACTTGGACTGTTGGAGCTAGGCCTAAGGATCCAAATTTTCCTATTTAAGGCAGTGGTGGTGAGGAGGAACTCATAACTTCTTTCATGTAATGTTATTATGCTCAATTTTCGTTGTAATGCTTTCATTTCCCCATGTAAGCTTCTTTTTGTATTTCTAAGTTCTTAATCCAATTACTTCTCTTCTCTTCTTCCAATTTCTATACTTAAATCTATAAAATCACAAAATCACAATGATAACTCTGTGTGTTGGTGATATAGTTCACACATAGGTGTGAATTCCATTCACACACATGGAGGAGTGCTCGTTATATCCGCGGTTTTAATCTCTTCAATTCAATTCTTGTAAGCCGTCTTACGCCCACCATTGATAGTATATCATAAATGGAGGGCTAACCCTTTAATGGGTTGATCTTAGGAAGATGCAATGGCTGGATTGATTGTTATTTAATGCACGAATTGTTGTTAATTGGTTAAATAATTCAAGACTTCCATTCTTCAATTATTTTCGCTCCTCATCTTCACTGTGTTTGAAAAAGCTAATTCCAATTACTAAATTAACCATATACCTTGGAGATATCATGAATCTTGTTCTCTAAGTGTGTTGGTGACTAGTAATTGAGTTTAGTTAGTATCTAACCAGAAAATGATGAAGGTAGTGTTATTTTGAAGAATGGTTTCATCAAGAATTAATAAAACAAAAAATTTGTCTAAAGAAATAAAATGCATTCAACCCACCCAAGCGTAACCCTAAGATCAACCCATTTCATTATAATTGAACTCAACTAAGCTTATTAGTCTTCTACCAGAACACTTAAAAACAAATCCAAGTTGGCCACTTCATAGCCAAAAATCCATCCCTTAGGTTGTGTATCTTAGGTATCTTCTTAGGTCTCTGTGGAATCGACAACCCAAGCTACACTACAAGGACCGTTCTACCCTTCTTCTCTTGGGTAAATTTGGGCGTGAACCAATGGGGGATGAATCTTTCATATTTTTTGATCCATATTGTATGAAATTTCATTATTAATATAATTACTTTTTTCAAATATTGAACATTCGTGTAAATTATCTTTTTTTTTATAATTAAAACAATTGAATCATATAAGATAAATTAATAAATGTAATATGAAATTTTAATATCCATAAAAATTTAAAAATTTTATTCAAATTTAATTTATAAATAGTCATTATATGTTGGTAATATTATTACCAACAGAAATTGTTTTTCATAAGAATCATTTTCTAAACACTTTAACCAGCATATATATTATCTTTTAGTATTATTATAATTGTAACAAAACTATTTTATCTATCACAAAAACATTTAGTGACAGAGTTTTTACCAACAATTTAGTGATGGGGACATTTGTGTTGGTAAATCATTTTACCAATATTAAAGGAACTTTTACGAAAAGATATGCCCCTGTTGGAAAAGGTGAAATATTTTATCGTGCCTATACATTTACTCTTTATTTACAAATATGAAATTTTACAACTTTTCTAACCAGAATAATTATCTTAGTTTTATATTCTGTACCCTTGTTCATATCCAAAACCTTTTATAAACATAATTTATAATTACTCAATATATTTAAATTAGTTAGATGTTATCAATTTTCAATTTCAGGTGCGGGAAATATTGATTATTTTGAACTAGTTTCATAATAATAGTGCTATTATTAATTATTCACCCAAAATATAATCATTACAAGATAATAAAATGTTCTAAAATAGTTAATTATATATAGTTTTATAATTTCATTCTATTGGAGTTATTATTACGATCCTTAAAGATGAAATCATCGATTAGCTTCTTTTAGTGATTTTTAACTAATGGGATTTGGTATCTTAATTAATTATTTGAACACTAAATTTACCATTAATGATTGACAATTAAATATTTATATTCTTATTTAAATAATATATTTTCAGTAATTCTGTTATCATAGTCATCCATTGTATTATATTATAGTATTGTTCAAGTCAGTTGCTAGGCCGACACAAACAAGAACATGTTATAATGAATAGATGATAATCATTAAGAAATTGGTTCTTTTAGAATAATATCATTTTCAAATAAGTATGTAGATATTATATTGATAATTTTATAATATTTACAAAAATTAAAAGATATATTAATACATAATTGTTACATATCAACCGTTCTTTCAGGTACTTTTATTGGTTTTGGATGTTCTCTTTCACATTCAGATTTGTTAGATACATTTTATACCCTTTATATCCCTTGTTGGTTTGATTTAACAAACCATTTAAAATGGAAATTTTAATATTTTAATTTTAATTTTTAATCAAATGTGAATAATGGGGCATGAGTAATGATAGTGAAATTTTACCCATATATCGTGTTGTCGAATATCGGTATCCATGAAATTATAAGGGTAACAAAAGGGTAAGTTATAGACTGCATAATGGTAGGGTAAAAATAATATGCACTATGTAAGGGTAGTATGTTTTTGATGGAAGGGTGGTCTTGCCTGTTTAAGGGTAATGTTTTCCAACATAAAATTATCTTTGGACATATATAAGGTCAAACCCTTACATCTAAAGGCTAATAAAGGGTAGAGTAGATTAGTTTCAGGGTAAACCCTTACTTATAAAGGTTGTATAAGGTTATCGTAGAGTTTCTTAAGTTTAAACCCTTACTTCTAAAGGATACATAAGGGTTTCCTTGAGTTTTGTAATGGTAAACCATGAATTTTAAGGGCTACATAAGGGTATCCTAAGATTGTGTAAGGGTAAGTCATGGCGTGAGATCTTTATAAGGGTAAAACCAATTACACTTATGTGGAATCTATGAGCTATATAACGGTAAAAAATATTAGACTTATATAGGGCCTTTTTTATGATTTTTTTAAAAATCATTATTTTTAATATTATTCATCTAGAATGATCTATAACACCTTTTTTATGATTTCAAAAGAATTAAATCATGGGTATTGTATTATTTTTATCTATTAAATGTTTTAACTCCTATTTTTATGATTTTGTACCTTCATCAGTCAAATATTAGGTTTAAAAAGACAAAAATAAATATTGTTATAATTTGGAGTTTTTTCATTTTGAAAACCAAAATTCCTCCTATGTTTTTAAGAATATACTCGAATATTTTTTATATTTGATTTTTTATATCTTATTTAAAAATTTTAGGGTTCTTAGATTCCCCTAATTTATCTTTTTTCATTCTTGTTAGGACACCAGTAAAGGGACATAAGAGTTTATTTTTACTTTAATTCTTTGTGAGAATTTTAGTGGTGCCTATTCTATTTCGTATTATTCGAATTTGAGAATGTGTACCTTTGTTTTAAATCCTCTATTTATTGTTGTACGATTCATCCATATTTTCTATTGTGGTTCCCATATTGGGTTTTGTAATTTTTGACTCTTGAGGTAGTTGATTTCCTAATGATGATGTTAAATAATTGAAACACTTGATTATTTTATATTTTTAATTAGTTTTTGAAATAAATTTCTAAAGATCAATTAGAAATTGTTGACAAATGTTTAATAATGGTATGAAATGTGTGTGATTATGTATATTTGAAAATGTATTTCAAACTAATGTTTGATTTCTAAAAAAATGTACTCAACATGAAACATATGATTGAATCATGATTATGATGAAATAAAATGGAATGAAATGCTTTATGGTAAATGTTTTATGTTTTAATTCTAAAGAAATGAGTTTTTGATCGAAAAATTTTGACGTGGATTTTAAAAAAATCATGTTTTTTAAACCCAAACTAGGGGCCAATGAAAAATGATGATATGGATTGATTTATGAATGATTGAAATGAAAAGATGTCCCCCAGAATGTTAGAATTAATCTGATACACATGTGACCTTGGACATTTCTGAAGGGGTTATACATGCTAGAGACTATTCTATTATGATAATGAGATTAAAATATCATAAGGAAGGGAGTCAATCTTTGGGGTTAGATTCATATTCCCCCTAGGAATAATACTAGGGATGTGTGTACACACCTACAGCCATAAATTTCCAAGATTACGAACACCTTATAACACAAATTTACTAACTAAAACTCAAGTATTATAACCATGGTGTTTTATTTTTAAAATTTTACTTTAAAATAATTAAAATAATTGGAATAATTTTAATTATTATAAAAAATAGATTATTAAAACTTTTTTGTGTTAAATGTGTCTATATATCCATGGTTTTATGAAAATTCACTTTAAAACGTATTTATTTTTATACATTGAAATGTTTATAAGAAAAAATATTGTTATGATTTTGAGAAATGATTCAATTACATATTTTTCATTTTTTGTTCTATTTTGATTTATCACATTAAAATATTACTTGTGAAATTCTTAATAAGATCCTACTATTATTTTTTTCTAACACCCATCCATTTCCTTTAGGAATTTTTATTTTTTATTATTCTTGAACATGGACTGTAAAAAAACTAATTAGTGCTGTTGTATGTACCTAAATTGTAGAATATTGGAATGTTAGTATAAAATTACAGATTTCATGAATAGTTTGTATAACTCTGGAACCATACTCCATTATCTTGTTCTTAAAAGATAATCATTAAATATCTTGAATGATACTAAAAATAATGACCCAATTTTACCCATATAAACATCAAAATATCAAAAGGAAATATTTAATTACATGCATTCCCAATCACCTTTTATTATTATAGTTTTAGAGAGTGGGAAGAACTCTTAAATAACAAAACCTATCTCCTCAAATGACAAGTTTTTCAACAATACCTATATTTAAATTTTCCATAAATCTTCAAACTATCCCATAAAATTATTAACACGTGAATAATTTCAATACCAAAATCATTTAACATAATTTTTCATAACTTTAAGAAAATGAAACATAATATGGTTGTCCTCAAACAATCTGTATGGAAAAAAAACATTGTTAATTGAATGTAATTAGTGAGAATAAGTTGAGAATAATTGTGTAATGACATAATAAATGTGGATGAGCATAAAAAATATAATTAATACCCCTAAATACATAGATCATTAAGTGTAAAACACTTCATAAAGCTTTAATAATGTAAAGAGTCATTGGAACTAATAATCATGAGCCATATGATGTCAATCTTGATCAAAGGAACCATTAAGAATCCATAGATAGCATAGGGAAATTATGTTTTAATATTTTTTAATCATATTCATAGAACCCATAAAATAACCTTCCTAAGTTTGATAACCAATAAAATAAACTTCCAATCTAATTCAATGGATAACACAATCATTTACCAATGCATTGAAAAACAATATCGAGCTAACCCATAATCATGAGCTATATCGGGATCACCCGTCCTTATGACCTATATCGGGCTTACCCATAATCATAAAAACTGTCCAAGAACCATAAAATAACCATAAAAAGGAAATTAATTATTTTTTAACATAATAATAACCATTATTCTTTAATAGGGTTGTTTAACCATGTAAAAGATAAACGTTCCATGAAAATATATTTGAAATAATCATAATAAATATAGAGAAAGAAAGTGTATGATATCATTACAATATATCCCAATCATATTAATAGTAAAATAATGTACTTTTTCTATTTAGGAAAATAAATTCCATAAAAACTATCCTATTAAATTTCTTCAAAAAAATACCCTTTCAACATTGAACATTATTTTTAATAAATAAAAATATGTATAATTTTTGTAAAAATATTTACATTCAAAATGATACTAGAAAAGTTTCAATGAATATTCATAAAATTTAGTGTTCCTGAAGGTAGGAAATTTCATTCATAATGTAACTGTTAAAATAGAAATTCTTTTCACATATATAGTAAAAGTATTTTTTTTTGAGAAAAACATAATATGAATCTTTTTAAAAAAATTGGGAAACATAAAACATGGGAAAAATTAATTTAAGAAATATTTTTAAAATAGTGAAAAATATTCTAGAAATTATTTTCGAAAACATGTATATGGATGAAAAATATTTTATAACAAAAATATAACAAATAATGTTATATTTTTGTTAAAATAGTTTTTAGACCATTGTGAGTGATAATGAGAGGGAAATGGTACTAAATCAAAAAATTTATAGAAATTGGCAATGTATGATAAATATTAATGGTATTTATCAGATAAGTATCATATAATTTCCCCAATGTAAATTAAGTCATAAAAAATCCTGATTAAAATGAGATTGAAACATCAACCTCTTACAACTTTGCTAACATTGGAATCGTAATCCCCATGAAATAATAACATTAAAATTAAACATTAAATATCATGAAAATTAAGAGATAAATTTTACAAAATTTAAAAGGGTAATTAAATATACCATATATAATTGTATTTTTTTATAACATAAACATAGGCCCCAATGAAAAGAAAATTGAGATTAATAAACCTTATAAAGATAATATAATAGTATTTGGAATTAATCAATAAATAAATTATGTCTAACAAATTTAAATCCTCATTAAAATAGTTTAAATACAACATAAAACAATTATAGGTAATTACACAAACAATAATTTCATAATATAGGAAACTAGGAACTAATATAACCCAATGAAAAGAAATTGAGTTGCAAACTCCCTTACCACTTTAGTAGCTTTTGAATCAAATCCCCTTGTATGAAATAATATATAATTTAAATTAAACTACCATGTATTATTATGTATTCTTGATATAACATGAAAAAATGTAATTATATAGAATATATAAAATAAATTAATAGCACAACAATAAAATTTTCCTCAATGAAAGGAAACTAAGGAAAAATCCAATACTGTTTCGGAATCATCCAAATCAGAACAACTTTTAGAGATTTACATGAATTGATGAATAATATACAATGAATTATGAATGATTAATGATATAACATGTAAAAAGTAATTCTATACACCATATAAAATAAATTAGGTGTACAACATTAAAAAATCCCTTAATGAATAGAAATTTCGATGATATCCCTTACCTTGACTCCAGACATTCCATGTATCTCCTTTGACTCTTATATAATAAAATAATATAATTTTTTAGTTAAATTGTATAGGTTTATAAATTTTCATTAATCAATTTTAATCATTTATAATAATTACATGTTTAATTACTTATTCGGTTTTCTCGGTATCAGGTGTATTTGGGATGCTCTGTTCATAATATCAAAACGAATATAATATGTTACTAATTGTTAAATAATTCGTTATTTAAAATTACTAAGTTTAATTATAATGAAATAATTATAATTTTTATATATTAATTATTCTTTTAAAAAAATATGTAATATTGTTATAAAAAGATGAATTAAGTTACAATCATAGAGATTGTAGGTCTTACCTGCGCATGAGAAACATTTCCATTTTTCAATGTTCATGAGGGAAACAAGTTGAGTATTATTTTATATTTAAAGAATTTTTATAATAAAATTAATATCATCTTATATCTTTAAATACTCTATATATATTATCTATTTGATTTGGTAATGAGATAAACTCACATCGCTTTATGAATGTGGTAATCCACATGTACATAGGAACTACGTTATCATTTTCCTTTAGATGGATAGGTGATGAAAAAAATTATATATCATATTTCCAAAATAATAATTATTTCATGAATTAAATATATAAATATATATATATATATATATTTATATTTAATCCATAGTTATAAAAAGTAAAATGAGGCGTTTATGGAAAATTAACTACACAGATTCAGTGGTAGCCTACTTTACACATGAACAATTGTTTAATTTATCATTTTTTGGAATAGGAGATGGATATATGTTATTAAATTAAAATAACTACATATATGTATATATATGATACTTATGATATTATTTCACCATGTTTTAAGATTATTTAGTTGAAGTAGTAGAAGAAATAAAACTAAAACATTCGGATAAATCTATCCCTGATTTTAAAAAAACCTCTTATTCATTACACTTTAATCCCTAAAAACATTTGTAGGAATGTTAGTAAGGTATTTGGTTTTATAATATTAAAAAAATTGTCTCTTAAGGTGGGGATAGAATAGGATAGGTGGGGTATATTTATTAGTGAAGTGGAAATCATGGAATTTCATAATGTATTAAATTAATATAAATTAATTTTCATGAAAAATGGATCCAATTTGATATAATTATAATTTCATATGAATTTGATTCTAAATTATATCATCCAATAAAATTTTGACATTTTTTTAGCTTTTTACCCATATCTCTTAGTTTTAACCCCTCATTAACCCTTTTGACAATTACCTTGATACGAACATTTTTTACTCTTGAGGAGCCTATAAAGTTACTATAAAAAGGACAGGTGGACAATAAATAGACCATGGTTGATATTTATAACCATATAAAATTTAATTATATGAATTTATTATTTATTAATTTTAATTTAATTAATAAAATATTATTCATTATAAAATATCATTAATGATATTTTTGGAAATACATGAAATATTATAATATAATATGTTTCTAACTAAATTAAAATGATTCCAAAAGTATATGTATTAAAATATAAAGAATATTTGATCATTATTTAACCAAAAAATAAAATTCTAATATCTTTAGATATTATTTCAAAAATTATATTTTAGTTTAACCCCTTGGTTAACCAATTATAACCTTAACTATAGTAATGAATTTTTAAATATTAAAGGTTTATAATTTTACTTATAAGTGGAAATGTTGATAATAAGTTGATAAGGGATGAAATTTGATATAATTTATCATCATAATTGTATTAGATCAAAAAATTTACGATTTATAAATAATTTAATAAAATATATTTAAAATAAAATCTTCTTAGTGTAACTATAAGAACTATTCAAATGATTTGACATTGAAAAAACATGTAATAAATGGAATTAGAACATAAAGATTTAAATAATATTTAATATTATATATTTATCTTGAAAAATATTGTTACACTTTCACTCACTCTTAATATATTACTTTTAGTGTTTCTAAAGTCATTTACCTGCTTTTTTTATTGCATTAAATAGTGTTATGTCGGTGTTGCATAAGAATTTAAGGTAATTATTTCATCACTAAAAATTAAAAATAAATTAACATGATAAAAATTTTCATTAATATTTCATATAAAAAATTATAACCAAACAAAATTTTTCATTAACCCTATCACATAATACTATATATTTATATATATAAACTACAGAGTAAAAAGTTTGATTTTATATATTAGTTAAATATTATCTAGGTACAAATCAACATTAAATGGTAAAATATTTCATAATTTATAATTTTAGAAAATTAAATATGATATATACTCATCTAATAGAATAAATGAATGTTTTCAATGAATTTAATGCCTTACCACATTAGTATTAACCCTAATTAACAAATTTTATCATTGTCGTGGTAATAAAAATTACTATGGATGCTATTCATAATAAAAATAATAAAGGGTTCTAGTTTACCAAAATTGGGATTATTAATTTTAAATATGGAATTCATTTTCCTGATTAAATTTATCAAATTTTTATTTATTAATTTATGATAAAAATTCCAAACACAAGGAAAAACAATTTTTCATTAAAGTGACATTTTATGTATAAAAATGTTTTTATACCATGAAAAACTATAAAATTGATTCCTATGAACATAATTAGATTATTCATAATGTAATAGAAATAATTATACAATTAAACAATTTAAAAAATGGCACTTCATAAATGCTTGAACCAGTAATATAGTTTTCAATTAAAATTAATATTTTCTCTATACACTAGAAAATAAATCTTTTAAAAAATAAAAAAAATTAAACCTAAGGTATTTTTGATATCATTTGTTCAAAAATGATATTTATTTTATTAAAAATAATAATAAAATTTCATGCAATTATTTATAGTATTATCCCACAATAATCATTTTTGAATAAAATGGATTCTTAAATAATAAAATGAATTTATTAAATATTTTATTCTTATTTCATAAGAATTAACCAATAATTTTGAATAAATTAAGGCCTTTTAATATATATTTTAAAATACATTATTCCTATTCAAATCCCCTAATTTAATGTAATGGTTATAAGTGTTATAAAATTACAATATTTCATGGTTCATTTGTGCTCGGTGTTGTGTGTTGAATATTCCATAAAATATAGTGTTCTTTTAAAATATAGGGATATATAATTCTCCACTATTTAGTAAATTAATTTCCCATCATTTTAAATTGACCTTGGTAATCATGTTTTTAAAATTTAAAAATATTTTTATTGAAAACCCAGATTATAAAAAGTCTTAATAATACTTCCTCCTAAAAGGAGGGAAAGTAATATATGAATGTCATCGGGAATTACATGTTTCTAGCATTATGTATATGAGAAAATTAGTGGGAACTGAAATTATAGAAATGGAGGAGAAGTAATGTAAAAATAATGATAGAGAGTGAAATAAATCATTGATAACATGTAATGTAATGACCAGAAAACCACAAACCAATGAGATTTAAAAAAGTTTATTGATTTAATAGAAATAAAGGTAATTTGATAAGATTTCTGTTTTAAATTTTTTTAGATTGTTGAGGAATTACATTATTATATATATTAAGAACATAATGAAAAAAACTTATATGATTGGTATAATTCCATCGTTAAATCAATTTACACCAAAATATCTTCTTTTTTCTAAACGATTCATATTCAAAATGAATTTTTCATGAACAAATAACTAAAATAAACTTCTAATAGATCACATAATCCAAAAAAGGATAACAAGATATTTACCCTATCTTTATATATTAACTAAAACTAAAATGGGTTTCACAAGGTAAAAAATATCCAAAATGCATAAACCATCATATAAGGTAATAATAAACTAATCTCTAAAATTCATCAATAACACCAATATATCAACGTAGATCATTCCATAAATAAATAAAACTACATCCCAAATAATCTCAATATTAAAGAAGGTTTTAAACTCAAATGATATATAATACCTTTCATCTTACATCACCAAACATTTAATAGTAGTCTTCCAAAATAATCATCCATGGAAAAAATAAGGGATACAAATACCTAAACCTATTAAAAAACATCTACCAAAATATAATTAATCACCAAAATATTTCAACTCATAAAACCTTAAAATGGGTGTCTAAGACATTTAGATTATTACTGACCATAAAATTATAAACCCATTATGGTATCTATAACACTTAGGATAATATCACATTAAAACATTCTAATAACAATTTTTTTCAAAACCCCGCTCTTATGCCAACTATGATAGCTCTGGTCTCACTCTCCTAGATTCAGTGCATAAAAAATTATCTTTACATTTCAGGATTGATTCTATTAAATGTGACCCAATTTTATAGAACAATATTTTACAACATAAAAATTAAATATTTGATCACTTACATAATCATATACATTTTTAGTTTTAGAGTTGTAGTAATTAATACTAACTCTCACATATCAATACACTTTTCAAAAAGTGTTTTTTTTCAACTATACCTAGATTTTTTTATTCAGTATTATGTCTTTAATATCTCCTAAAAAAATTTATAGATAAATCCTATTAATAAAAAAACTTTTATCTTCATTTTTCATAACCTATAAAAAAGGAAATATGAGAAGTGTGAGATAAAATGCTCAGTAAGGGAAAATATTAGCACTAACAATTGAATGGAATCAATGAGCATAAGATAAAAATAAGGATAAGATGACATAATAAAATTGCATGATCATTACATAAGAGTATTAATACCCATAAAAATAAATTTCCATAAACATAATACATGTAATAATGATTTAATATATTAAAGATTCATGGGAATAAAAAATCATGACCCAAGCGATGGAAAATAGATAAAAATATCTATTTAAAATCCTATAAATTTTAAATAAAACAAGTTGATATCATGGAATAGTTTCTTCATAAAACCCTTACAAGAACCCTCAATAGTTTAATAAGAGATATAGTCAAATTAAATCATTATTATATGGATAACCTTATCAATTCCCAATTCATTATAGATCTATATCGGCCTCACCAATCACTATGAACTATATCATACACACTTATCATTATGAGCTACATTGGGCTCATCCGTCATCATGATCATTATTGGGAATACCCATCATCATAAAAAATGTCTTATAACAAAATCATAATCGTTGAACATAAAATATTTCATTTCTCAACATAACAATGACAATTTTTATTTCATAGATTAATTTACAAAAGGAACAGAAATGGGTTCCATAAAAATATATTCAAAATAATCACAATCCACAAATAAAAACAATAATTATGGTATGATTAAAACATATGCATAATAGAGAATATGTAAAATAATGGGTTTTTGTTGATGATGAATATAAATTTCATAAACATAATTAAAAACATTCTTGGGGACAATACCATTTCGACATTGAAAATTAATTTAAAGAACTAAAATTTTTCAAAATACTAAGAAAAACATTTTCTTTCAAAAGAAACCTGTAAACTTGTAATGTAATATTTAATGTACTGGGTGTTCATGGTGGAGGGGAATTATTTTCATTCCATAATCATTAAAAAGAGATATTGTTCACACTTTTTAGACAATTACATTATTAGAAAAATGATAAGAAGATTATTTTTAAAGAATTTTTCCAAAAATAAAAACATGTGTAAAAGTAAATTTTAAAAATCATTGAATAATATTCAAAATCATTTTTTAAAACCTTTTATAAAACATGGATATGGATGAAAAAATTTCTGATCGAATGAGGAGAAATAATGTTGTTGTTTATTAAAAACATTATCTAAACCAATTTGAATTCCAAATAGAGGGAAATGGTGCAAAAAAGGAATTTATGGGAAAAACGATGGAGAATAAATATTTATTGGGTTATCAAATAAGTATCATTTAATTTCCAAATTATAAATTCAATCATATAATATCCGTATTAAAATGAGATTAAAATAGAAACTCATTACCAATTTTATAAAATTTTCTTCATAATAAACTAGAAATAATAACATCAAATAAGACACTAAATATTATAAAAATGTGGATATGTATGATATAAAATTTCAAAGGGAACTTATTTACACCTCACAAAATAATATAGGGACATAACATAAACATTTTTCTTAAATAAAGAAAATTTGAGAGGAATAACCCTTAAAAAGATCATATAATTGAATTAAGAAATAATAAATAGGGATATTATGTGAAAAATATAAATTCACATTAAAAAATTAAATATAAAATAAAACAATCATAGTTTATTACAAATTTAATCATCTCATAATATGGTCAATGTTGAAACAATATATCCCATTGAAAAAATTCAGTTTCGAAATATCCTACCGCTTTGGTAGCTTTTGAATCAATAACCCTTTGATGAAATAATTTTAAATTTAAATAAATATATTGTGTTTTATGATGGATTCAAGAAAAAATGTAAAAGGTTATTACATACACTACATAAATGAAATTATGTGTATAACATTAAAATATTCCATAATGAAATGAAATTGAGGTAAAATCAATTACCAACTTGGTAATATCCAAATCAATTACTAATAGATGAATTGAAGTGAATTGAAAAATAAAATATAATGATGTATAAAGGATTCATGATATAACATGTAAAATTTCATTAAATACCCCATAAAAAATAATTTTTTTGTACAACATTAAAACATACTTCAATGAATGTGAATTAAGAAAAAATCCCTTACCTTAATTCCATGCATGGAATATTTGTCCTTTAAATGTTGTATAATAATCTTATATTGATTATTTAATTATATAAAATCATTTTCTATAATTATTAATTTATCATTAAACAATTAATTTTATTTACTATATTGACATATTAATGAATTAAATGATTATTTCCACGTCTGGTGTGTTGAGGATGTTTGGTTCATAATTTCAAAAAAAAATTGATATTATGATCATGGTCAGTGATTTTATTATTACATAAACTAAATAAACATATTAGTGGAATAATTACCATTTACATATATTAATAATACTAATTGATCCAACTATGAAGTATGATTATTAAAATTGAATTATGTTACAATCAATTGGATGGTAGGTTAAACGTACGCATGATTTACATTTTCAATTTTTAATCACACGTGAGAGAAAAAAAGTTAATTATTATTTTAAATTTAAATAAATATTATTATATCACCAGTATAATATTCTATCTTTCAATAATTTTTATATATTATCCTTATGATATGGTGATGAAAAAGGAATCACATCACTTAGTGGGGGGTAATCAACTCATACGAACTAAATTACGATTTATCAGTGGATATAAAGGTAAGGAAAATAGATAATGTATTATCATCATTTAATGATAAATATTTCCAAAATATAATATCTATAAATATATTAAATCCATCATTATTACTGTTTAAAAAATGAGATGATAGAAAAATAATTACATCAGTTCGTGAGGCGGTAGTCCTTTATACGCATGAACGATGGTTTAATTTATCATTTATGAAATAGGATATGGATATTGGTTATGAAATTAAAATAATAAAAACTAAATATATTGATGATACTAATGATATTATTTGATCATGAATAAAGACTATTTTTTTGTAGAATAATAAATAAAAAATATTGGGTTAAATGTTATACCCCTACTTCGAAAAAAATCTATTTCCTTACACCTTATTCCATATAAGGATGGTTTTATATCAAAATAAAGACTATAAGAACATGGAGAGCGAGTTGAAGAAGTTATTTGGTTATTACTTGTTTGAAAAAATGTCTCGTGAAATGTGGAAGAAAGAGGAGAGGTAATTCTCTATTATAAGTGATGAGAGGGGAATTCAAGGAATTTTATAATGTATTAAATTAATATAAATAATTTTTCAATGATAAATGGATCAAAATTAATATAATTAAAATTAAATAGTATTATTATTCTTAAAATACACATCCAATAAAATTTGAACTAGATTTTTTATTTTTATACCCTTATCTGTCTATTTTAACCCTCTGTTAACCATTTTTTAATTACCTTGCTCTGAAATGTTTTTTACTAACTATGGGTAAAGAAATTAACTATAAAATTAAAATTATACCATAAATTTACCATATTATATATATATAACAATATCATATTCACATTTATGAAGATGGTATTTATGAATTTTTAATTATTTAATAAAATATTATTGATTATTAAATATCATTAATGCCATTTTTTGTGATACATGAAATATTATTATATAATTACTGTCTAACCCATTTATAATTGTTAAAAAAAGATATGGATTCAAATATAAGGAATATTTTATCTTAATATATTCTTCTTTTAAAATTTTGACACATTTATATGGAATTTTAAATCTTACTTTTGGATTAACCTTTTAATTATCAAACTTAAGCCTTCATTGTGGGAATGAATATTTCAATATTAAGGGGTTATAATTTTACTTACAAGGAAAAAATTAGATGTTAAATGACCAAGGGATGAAATTATATACCATTTACCTTCATAATTTTATTATTTCAATATTTTTATTATTTTTAAATTTTATAATAAAATATATTTAATATAAAATACTATTAATATAATTTTATGAAAAATTCACATATTTTAAATTTTAAAAAAACATGATAGAAATATAATAAGAATATAAACCGTATAAAATCTATAAGTTTTAATATTAATCTTCAAAATTATTAAGACACTTTCAATTTCCCAAATAATATTACATTTTTTTTTCAAAATCATTTACTTGATTTTTTTACTACTTTCACTAGCGATGTGTCAGCCTTGCATAAGAATTTATGGTAATCATTTCATTAATAAAAATTAATAATAACATTCCATGAAAATAAAAATTCATTAATATTTCAAATAAAAAATTATAACCAAACATATTTTTTACCTCTATCACAAAATATTAATGGTATTAAAAGAACGATTGTGATATTTTAACTTAAATTTTTACTTAAATATTAATATTAAAATTGAAATGAAAAAATGTAATATTTTCAATTTTGAACGATTATATAGTAAATATAATAATACAGTAAAATAATGGAATGTTTTATAATGAATTTGGAGCCTTATCATGTTATTTTTAACCCCAATTAACCAATTTTACCTTGACCATGGTAATAAATCTTTTTAATGGTTACTAATAATAATTAATATAAATAAAAGTGACATATTTACTAAATTTATAACTTTATATTTAAAATTTGGAATACAATTTTATAGATTTAATTTGTGTAAGTGGTAGAAAAGAATTTAAGATAAAAACACAAAACATAAAGATAAACTTATTTTCAAAAAAATGTCTTTTATGTATAAAAATGTTATTATACCCGATTCATCCATAATTTTTATTAGAATAATAATGATGATATTTATTATAATATATTAGAACTAACATTACTTTGAATCCATTTTGAAATTAAATGATACTTTTTAACTGATTGAAAAATATTTTTTTCAATACAAATATGTATTTTTCATTATTCACTGGAAATCAAACCTTTCAAAAAAATTCAAAAAAATCAAACTAAAAAAATTTTCATTTTATTATTTGAAAAAGTTTAATATTTTTATAAAAAAAATTTCTAAAACTTCTATAAATTAACTATAACATTCCCTTAAAAAAGAAATAAATACCATTTTAAAAAAAATTAAATTTGGAAGAATAAAATGAATTTACTAAAAATTTATTTCTTATATCATAAAAATTAACCAATAAATTTTAATTTACTAAGAAAAAATTTAAATATAATTAAAAATCATTTCAATCTTATTCATAACCTATAATTTAATTACTATCATATAACAGTCATAAAATAATAATATTTCTTTGTCTGTTTACTCTTGGTGTTGCGGGATGTACACTCTATAAAAATAGTGATCTTTTAAAATTAGAGGTTATTACATTTTTATTTACTTGCCTTTTTAATATCTTACTTGGGTATTTTCAAAAAAAAAATCTCTAATGGAGTATTTACCATACGAAAAATTTAATGATTCTTTCCGGCTTTTTATTGGGAAACTCTTATGGTGAAATCACTCCCTCTTACTCTTATTAATGCCAAGGTGTTGGTTAATAGCCCATGTTGATTTGAAAATCCATTTAGATAATTTCTAGACTAGTTTGGTTTCCATTTAGGTGGTTCATCTTGGTTAGTTCATGAAAAATTAGTATCAATGTTGGTCAAGACTCTTCTTTGTTGTTGGTATATTATTTGGGATGTCCTAATAGATAGTATGTTGGGTTTTTATGATTTAAGTGGTAGGTTACAGTCAAGTTCAATTCCAAATTACATCGTAACAAGCCTTATGTCCCCATGGGTTGTTGTGGAATAGTGACTATAATTAAATTTAATGTTATGATTATAGAATTTTCCAAGGTTTCATTTTTTATGTAACTTTGTTGAATTATTTTTGTAAAATTTAATGATCCTGTGTTACTTAAATGTAATTTTTCTTAGTATATTTTGATGTTTTGTATTATTATTCCCCCAATAACATGTTTGAATAGACCTAGAGATGGATATATTGATGAACCATATAATGTGAACACTCCATTTGATTAGATCTTTATTTATGTTTCAATGCATACATTCTAATAAATAAGGAAGATAGTTTTACCTGTCCCCATTCAGACTGCATAAGTTGTACATCGGAGGATTGAATGTTGAGATCATACCAAATAAAATATTTATATAAAGACACGATCTTTATAGGATACCAATGACCCTAAGTCGTTATTTTATTTACATAATAATGATACAAAAACTCATTCATTCCTTGTATTTTAATGAATTTGTTAAAGTAAAATGTGTTGCCTTTGATCTTGAAGGGCCAAGAAGTAGGTGGTGGGGCATCATAGTTTAGGTGGGGAATAATTTCGTATTATAGTGTAAATAATTCAACACTCATTTCACAAAAAAATTAGCTATGTAATTGATGGTATTCTCTAAATAAATAGAGTTCTTGAAACTCAAGAATGTTGAGCAAAATGTGACTCAGTAGACCAACCAATTTATCAATATTGTTAATTTATCACCTAAGGTGGAATCAAAAGAGAAGAGAAAATACAAAAATTTTAATTTATATCCAACCATACATTAAATATCAGGTTTTCTTTTTGAATCTCACCGTATATGCGGTTTTCTTGGGTAGATCTTTGATTAAAGAACAAGACTTGTTTGGGAAGTCCGTGGTGACAAGAATTCATCTTACTCCTAGAGGAAGACTCAATAGTCACATTAATGTAAAGAAATAGTGTAATGTGTTTTTTGGTAAAATTATTATGTTGGATCTCAATTGGAGACCTCTACTAGATCATCTAATGTGTTTATAAATAGCCCAGTGACTTGCTTTTAATGTAGAAGGATTAGGAACATAAAGTGTTCTTTCCCATAAGAACGAAATAATTGTAGATCTTTTTGATTATCTATAAAGATATAAAGGGTTTTTCAAGTTTTTACCTGTCAAAGTAGTGGTACGGTATCATCAGTACTTATAGGATATATATTTTATTAAAATTCTTCAATAAAAGAGGGGTTATATCCATAGAAATTAGGAAAAATGCATCTTTACATAGTGGAGGGTTTTCTAGTGGAAGTTGATGTTGGTCCTATGACAAAGAGAGGCAACATTACATCAAATAAGGTGACTAATTTATTTTTTATGGGTGGATCTCTATCCATTTTATCAACATGTATTGTGGTATTATTTAATCTTCCTATGGAACACATGAATTATCTTGTAGAGGTTTCTAGGCCTCTCTATATGAATAGAGATCATGGTCTCTGATGACCTTCTAGTACTTTATCTATATTGAAATTCACGTATTCATGGGACTTGTTTGTTATGAATAAGAGACCTATGGATATAATTATCAATATTTATTGGTTTATTTCTCATAAATCACATATTTTTTATTATATTTGACTGGTTTTCATTGATGGCCTCAATGGGGTGTGTTGGGACTTATTGGGATAATGGGATCTGAGGTCATGTAAGGATGGAACATGTAACGAACCGTTTTTTTAGAGCGGATAAAATTCGAAGGTTTTTGAACTTTTTCTTTTATCAGCGGGTCGGTTTTAAAACCGAGCTTCGGAACGAGGTCCCGAGTTTTGGAGCCGTTTTAAGCGGTGATATCGGACTGCGCGCGGTAGGTTTAACCGTGCGGGTTAGGCGTGCGGGGTACCCCGGGCATCCGGTAGCAGGCGCGCGGGCTGCACGCGGTGTTTCAGGCGGTGCGGGTAAAACTGTGCGGGCGGGTGCATTTTAGTTTTTGTTTAAAATTAAAATAAATGAAAATAAAATAAATTAAAATAAAATAAAAGAAAAAAAAACCTAAACTAAACACCTCCCTCACCCTCACTCAACCAGCGACGCACCCCCCTCCCTTCTCCCACGCGAGCCGCGCGACCCCCCCTCCACGGCGCCGCCTCCTTCCCCCGTTTTCTCCCGGTTTTTGGCGATTTCACTCACCGAATCACCATGGTGAGTCCTTCCCTCCCTTCTCCTCCATATTTCCGGCTTCTTTTAGACCTAATCGGTGCCCGGTGAGGTTCGGCCGAACCCTAGGTTGGGGTTAGTTTTTGATTTTGTTCCTTTTTCTTGTTTCGCCTGCTCTAGGGTTATGCGGAAGGTCTCTCGGGACATCGTGGGTGCACGTTTGGTGTCCGCCGCCGAAGGCGAGGCGGTTTGCGGTGATTTCGGTCCGCCGGTTGGTTTCCGAGGTAATGTTTCTACCGGTTTTTGGTCTTCGCAGCCTCTAAATTAATTTATCAGGTTGTTTTAGAGGTTCCTGGTTGGTTTGGTTTAGTCCATTCGAGTTTTGGAATGGTTACGGGGTGAGGTTTTCACCTTTCCCTTTGTTTTTCACTTGTTAAATTTGGGGCTTTTGATGTTTATGAGCCCGACTTGATGTTTGCAGTGCGTTGAGCTCGCGGTGTGGGTTCGCCTTCATTTTGGTTTGTCGCCAACACCCGAGGTAAGGGTTTATTATTTCTGGTTGGTTTTGCCTGGCCTAAATTGGTTTATCTTTGTGTCTTATGGTTCGTAGTGGTTGTCTTATAGTGCGTTGGAGGTTTCGGTATGATTTCGGGTTACCGAAGTTTAGGCGACTCACCTGCGCGGGCATAGGTACGTATTTATATGTACGTGGGTTCCCTCGACATGCGTATATTTGTCCATGGCAGCGAATATACACACGTACGGGGCTAGTTGTCCCCATTACATATATAAAAAGTGTCTGTGCAGGTGAGCGGAGACAAGCTTATGTGTATGAGTATATGTGTAAGGATCCTCTTGCACACGCTCATGGCCATGCAGAGTGTGTGCATAGAGGCTAGGTGTCCTTATATGTATGTGAAATCACATATGCCTCGTGGGGGACCAGCTGCGACAACTTTAGTTAGAAAGCGCTAAGAGCCGGAGTGGACGGATGGATCCACCTTGAGGTAGGGTCCCTCTCCTCGCCCTTTTAAATTTAAGTAAAGTAATAGTGAGTTTAATATTGCACTTAGCATTTTAACTATGCAAGTTTAGTTCCGATTAAATGCTTCTGTGCAAATCGTGTGAATTGCAGGAATAAGATAAAAGAGTTTTTTTGGTCACTAAACTAACGATTTAATAATAAAACCCATCTTTCGAGGTGCGCTGCCTTCAACCTAAAAATGTAGCAATAGAATTTCATGATTTCCTTTCCTATTGTTTGGCTTCTTAAATTTGTTAAGTGTTTAATGAGTTTTAAAGTAAATGCTAAATATCACTAAATGAATTGTTTGATAAATTAATGACATGTTTTCTAATAAAACTCCTCCAATGGAGGTGAGATGCCTTCAAAATAAACGTGTAGTAGCAGATTTCTTTTTTTGTGATTGCTTGCTTAAAAGTCTTATGACACTTTATGCTTGACATTACACTTGATCAATGGCATGCTTGTAATTGTACCATCTAACGTCATTAATCACCTAACATAGAGGCATGTTGGTGCCATATGCTTTTGTTTACCTTCTATTGCTCGTGCAAGTTCCAGAATGTTAAACAGGGATAGTTAATTATGAGAATTGATTATAAAAGTTGATATCTGATTTGGATAACTAAATGTGAAGGATTAATCATGAAATGAGAATTGCGTCGATTGATTAATTAAGTGATAAATGAATGAGATTTTGGGTCCTAGACATGGCGTTCTAGATCGACTTAAAATTTGGGTTTGGACATGGCGTTCCTCCCCAATGCTTATCCAAGCTTTTGATATAGGGTGTTAGACATGACGATCTACACTGAATGAGATTTTGGGTCCTAGACATGGCGTTCTAGATCGACTTAAAATTTGGGTTTTGGACATGGCGTTCCTTCCCAATGGTTATCCAAGCTTGTGATATACGAGGTGTTAGACATGGCGATCTACACCGAACGATTTTAGAGGTGTTAGACATGGCGATCTACACCAAATGTGATATGGGGTGTTAGACATGGTGATCTACACCGAACGAATGATAATAATGATTTATGAAAAGAATGAGAGATGTGGGTAAAACCTGAGTGAATTGTGATCAAATAAAGAAAGGTAAGAATGAGTGGATTTCCAGTCTGAGTTGAAATGATAAGTGAATAAATAGAGTAAGTGAGCAAAATGATAAAAAGTGTTTTTATGCTTGAACCAAATTTACTTATGTTGTTTTAAACAGGTTCTCATCCCAGCTATGGGCCGAAGCAGGTAGTGCCGCCAGGTGTCCTTTCTGGATCCTGGACGGGCGTTTATTGTTTGCATTGTGTCGTTATTGTTCAAAAATACCAACAGTTTGTTTAATTATATTTTCATGGTCAAGAGTGGGGTAGACCCCGGTGGTTCCGGCTTACTAAGATATATATCTCACACCCTACTCGGGCCGCCATTGCACTGGGGTACCCGAGTAGATTCCATTTGGTTGCAGGACCTTGTTGTTGCTGTTTCTTGTACTTGGAGTTAGGAGCAAAGGACCGAGTTGGGGCTCGGGATGCTCATGGAGATCGCCCTCGGGGCTTGAGACTTTTGTTCATTTACTTCTGCATTTATGTGTAAGTATGTCGCGTGATTTAATGCTTTCATTGTATCATTAGCATGTCATGCATGCATCTCTTATATAAACTGCCATTCGCCAAATTTATTCAAAACTTATAAATGAAAAATGTTTTCCGCTGTTTTCTTATTATTATTTACACTACTTCCATTGCTGTATTTTTGGTCCCTTTTTTCCACTTTGATAAGAGGGTATAGTTTCCCCCCTGACTTACCTTACACCCTCGTCGCTAGTCGGCAACCTCTGGCATAAGGGGAGACGCGCTTGAGGCCATGTCGCGGGCCGGCTCAGGTGACCTGGGTGTCCGGTTCAGGGTCGACCTGGGTTGGTTCGTGACAAAATGGTATCAGAGGAGGTTTCATTCTTTTCCTTTGTCTTACTATTTCGGGGATGGTAAACAGGAGACTAGGAATGGGTCGGCGCTTGGGTTAATAGCCGTGCTTGGGACTGATCACCCCATGTACGGGAAATGACCAAGTGGCCCGGGCTGGGAATTGATGTTCATGTTGTTTGCTGTTATAGTTGATGTGATTTCACCTTAGGTGAATGTTGTACTTTCCACTGCTTATTTGTTTATGAAGAGGTTTTGAAAATTTTCCTTGGCCTGATATGGCCAGGAAATTGCATTGCATGCATCATATTAGACACTTATAGATTCACATGTCATGCATATGTGCCATGCCATGTAGTTGCATTAGTAGGATGCCAGCTGATTTTGATTGTGTGCCTTGGAAATATGTCAAGTCTGGATTTATTTAGCACGCCTCTTTAGAAAGCATGTTTCGGTGATAGTTAACATGTTTGGGTTATAATATGTCATGTTTTCTATCTTGCTTGTGTGTCATGCTCTGTGTTATAGCATGTTTTAGTGATTTCTGCTTGTTGCTTTGTGTTAGCTGTTTATAGTGGCTTGTTAGCTTGTTGGAAAGCGCTTGGTTGCTTTGGCTGAAATTGTTGGTTGCGATTACGATGGAACCAATTTTCCATTATAAGGTGTATGGGCGCCTTATAATTGGGAAAAGGGTAAATCGTGTTTTCAAACTTTTTAAAAGATGGCTGCTGAAGTTTAAATGTTAAATGGAAAAATTTATCTGATAAATGGGAACCAAATTCCAGCGGTAAGGTGTATGGGCACCTTATCGATTGGTAGGTGGCCACCCATGTGATTGAACCTTGTTTAACCATTGCATGTGGAAAATGGTTATAAATGTAAAACTGTTGAGTTTTGATTGAAATTTTGGTGTACTTTTAAACATGCTCAACTGGACTGAGTGGGTCAGTTAGGGCATGTTTTATTGAAATGAATTGTGATATGGTTTCTTTTTGATGAACCTAGTTTGAATGAATGGGACCTTATGAGGTCACCTCTTTGTTAAAAGGAATTTAGATGCTAAATTTTCTGTTTATGATTGGATAACATTAAATGTTAAATGTTGAAGAGGAAGTTTGTTGCAACTTGCCTGTTTTTCCCGTGGGGAGTTGTTTGAAAACCAAGTACCTTTTTTGTGAAATAGTACTTGTGGGTTTGTTAAGATCTTCTTTCAAATGATTAAAGGTTGAAATGAATTAATGAAATGGATAAAACAGAAAGGGGTTTTGAGCCTAGTAATCCTTGTTTTGCATGACCAAGAGTTAGGGTTGATGCGTGTGCTTCGTAAGGGACTAGCCCGTGCTAGGTAGTACCCTTAGAGCTTGAGTTGCCTTATTTTCGGTGTGAGATTATGATGTGGTGATCGTAGTTCGAGGAACGTCACCCGTGCGTTAAAGTGTTTCAAAAATAGCGCGCCGGTGAGCGGCTAGTTCTTACGACGACATGGACACTCCTAAGGTGGGTAGTGTCGCATGAGTTTCTGTTTTCATGTCGGTGCTTGCTTGGCAGCACGACTGTGATAAGGTTGGCTGTATGCACAACACTTTAGAAACTCCGTTAGTGTGGGAAGAGTTTCAGTGGTTAAGCTTGGACGAATACGAATGCCTCAGGTGGTATAGCCATCAGAGTTGGTCTGATTGATCTTCTCAGCGACCTTGGTTTAATCTTAGTGTACTCTGCTGGATGAGACGAGCATGTCCCCCATCTTGACGTCGTCTTGGATACACCAAGATAGTGTCAGTTGTACGCCGCGCTAAAGTTAAAAGTTGTTGGTTTGTTTCGTAGTCTATCTCTGGTTGTGTGTGGGATGCACGGTTTCTTGGAGTTACGCTTCGTGCTGAGGCACAATAGTTTTATAATAGTCTTGTGATGGCTTGACTTGAGAATATCACCGAACGTCGTGTAAGGACTTCGGTGCACGCGTGGTTGATAACGGAACAGTTTTAAAAGCATGTCGTCGGTTTAAGGGCGAGTGTGAATCTCGGGTCGGCGATGTCTTTCGAGGAAATATTGCGTGACCAATTTTAGTTGGTCGATCGTGATTCAACCGTTTTCTTGGGTTGAGGTCCCTATAATGGCCTCGGATGTAAGCTCTGCTTTGATGTTTCAGTTGTAACGTGAGCATTGGCTCGAGTTGTAAAGGCTTAAGTGCAGTCTTCTAAGAAAATTCTTAAAGGTGCTTTGGGCGTTGGAAACACAATACGACCGGTTGAATGAAACTTCACGACCCTTGTGAGTCGGGTGATGTTTTCGTTGTTTTCCGAAGGCTTCTCGTGGACGAGAAGTTTTTTTTGGTGGGTAGTTTGTAACGAACCGTTTTTTTAGAGCGGATAAAATTCGAAGGTTTTTGAACTTTTTCTTTTATCAGCGGGTCAGTTTTAAAACCGAGCTTCGAAACGAGGTCCCGAGTTCTGGATCCGTTTTAAGCAGTGATATCGGACCGCGCGCGGTAGGTTTAACCGTGTGGGTTACGCGTGCGGGGTACCCCGGGCATCCGGTAGCAGGCGCGCGGGCTGCACGTGGTGTTTTAGGCGGTGCGGGTAAAACCGTGCGGGTGGGTGCGTTTTAGTTTTTGTTTAAAATTAAAATAAATGAAAATAAATTAAATTAAAATAAAAGAAAAGAAAAAAAACATAAACTAAACACCTCCCTCACCCTCAATCAACCCGCAACGCACCCCCCTCCCTTCTCCCACGCGAGCCGCGTGACCCCCCCTCCACGGCGCCGCCTCCTTCCCCCGTTTTCTCCCGGTTTTTTGTGATTTCACTCGCCGAATCACCATGGTGAGTCCTTCCCTCCCTTCTCCTCCCTGTTTCCGGATTCTTTTCGACCTAATCGGCACCCGGTGAGGTTCGGCCGAACCCTAGGTACGGGTTAGTTTTTTATTTTGTTCCTTTTTCTTGTTTCGCCTGCTCTAGGGTTATGCGGAAGGTCTCTCGGGACATCGTGGGTGCGCATTTGGTGTCTGCCGCCGAAGGCGAGGCGGTTTGCGGTGATTTCGGTCCGCCGGTTGGTTTCCGAGGTAATGTTTCTACCGGTTTTTGGTCTTCGCAGCCTCTAAAACAATTTATCAGGTTGTTTTAGAGGTTCCTGGTTGGTTTGGTTTAGTCCGTTCGAGTTTTGGAATGGTTACGGGGTGAGGTTTTCACCTTTCCCTTTGTTTTTCACTTGTTAAATTTGGGGCTTTTGATGTTTATGAGCCCGACTTGATGTTGGCAGTGCGTTGAGCTCGTAGTGTGGGTTCGCCTTCGTTTTGGTTTGTCGCCAACACCCGAGGTAAGGGTTTATTATTTCCGGTTGGTTTTGTCTGGCCTAAATTGGTTTATCTTTGTTTCTTAAGGTTCGTAGTGGTTGTCTTATAGTGCGTTGGAGGTTTCGGTATGATTTCGGGTTTCCGGAGTTTAGGCGACTCACCTGCGCGGGCATAGGTACGTATTTATATGTACGTGGGTTCCCTCGGCATGCGTATATTTGTCCATGGCAGCGAATATACACACGTACGAGGCTAGTTGTCCCCATTACATATATAAAAAGTGCCTGTGCAGGTGAGCGGAGACAGGCTTATGTGTATAAGTATATGTGTAAGGATCCTCTTGCGCACGCTCATGGCCATGCGGAGTGTGTGCATAGAGGCTAGGTGTCCTTATACGTATGTGAAATCACATATGCCTCGTGGGGGAGCAGCTGCGACAGCTTTAGTTAGAAAGCGCCAAGAGCCGGAGTGGACGGATGGATCCACCTTGAGGTAGGGTCCCTCTCCTTGCCCTTTTAAATTTAAGTAAAGTAATAGCGAGTTTAATAATGCACTTAGCATTTTAATTATGCAAGTTTAGTTCCGATTAAATGCTTCTGTGCAAATCGTGTGAATTGCAGGAATAAGATAAAAGAGTTTGTTTGGTCACTAAACTAACGATTTAATAATAAAACCCCTCTTTCGAGGTGCACTGCCTTCAACCTAAAAATGTAGCAATAGAATTTCATGATTGCCTTTCCTATTGTTTGGATTCTTAACTTTGTTAAGTGTTGAATGAGTTTTAAAGTAATTTCTAAATATCACTAAATGAATTGTTTGATAAAGTAATGACATGTTTTCTAATAAAACTCCTCCAATGGAGGTGAGCTGCCTTCAAAATAAACGTGTAGTAGCAGATTTCTTTTTTTGTGATTGCTTGCTTAAAAGTCTTATGACACTTTATGATTGACATTACACTTGATCAATGGCATGCTTGTACTTGTACCATCTAACGTCATTAATCACCTAACATAGAGGCAAGTTGGTGCCATATGCTTTTGTTTACCTTCTATTGCTCGTGCAAGTTCCAGAATGTTAAACAAGGATAATTAATTATGAGAATTGATTATAAAAGTTGAGATCTGATTTGGATAACTAAATGTGAAGTATTAATCATGAAATGAGAATTGCGTCGATTGATTAATTAAGTGATAAATGAATGAGATTTTGGGTCCTAGACATGGCATTCTAGATCGACTTAAAATCTGGGTTTGGACATGGCGTTCCTCCCTAATGCTTATCCAAGCTTGTGATATAGGGTGTTAGACATGACGATCTACACTGAATGAGATTTTGGGTCCTAGACATGGCGTTCTAGATCGACTTAAAATTTGGGTTTTGGACATGGAGTTCCTTCCTAATGGTTATCCAAGCTTGTGATATACAGGGTGTTAGACATGGCGATCTACACCGAACGATTTTCGAGGTGTTAGACATGGCAATCTACACCAAATGTGATACGGGGTGTTAGACATGACGATCTACACCGAACGAATGATAATAATGATTTATGAAAAGAATGAGAGATGTGGGTAAAACCCGAGTGAATTGTGATCAAATAAAGAAAGGTAAGAATGAGTGGATTTCCAGTCTGAGTTGAAATGATAAGTAAATAAATAGAGTAAGTGAGCAAAATGATAAAAAGTGTTTTTATGCTTGAACCAAATTTACTTATGTTGTTTTAAACAGGTTCTCATCCCGGCTATGGGCCGAAGCAGGTAGTGCCGCCAGGTGTCCTTTCTGGAACCTGGACGGGCGTTTATTGTTTGCATTGTGTCGTTATTGTTCGAAAATACCAACACTTTGTTTAATTATATTTTCATGGTCTAGAGTGGGCTAGACCCCGGTGGTTCCGGCCTACTGAGATATATATCTCACACCCTACTCGGGCCGCCATTGCACTGGGGTACCCGAGTAGATTCCATTTGGTTGCAGGACCTTGTTGTTGTTGTTTCTTGTACTTGGAGTTAGGAGCAAAGGACCGAGTTAGGGCTCGGGATGCTCATGGAGATCGCCCTTGGGGCTTGAGACTTTTGTTCATTTACTTATGCATTTATGTGTAAGTATGTCGCGTGATTTAATGCTTTCATTGTATCATTAGCATGTCATGCATGCATCTCTTATATAAACTTCCATTCGCCAAATTTATTCAAACCTTATAAATGAAAAATGTTTTCCGCTATTTTCTTATTATTATTTACACTACTTCCGTTGCTGTATTTTTGGTCCCTTTGTTCCACTTTGATAGGAGGGTATATTCTCCCCCCTGACTTACCTTACACCCTCGCCGCTAGTCGGCAACCTCTGGCGTAAGGGGAGACGCGCTTGAGGCCATGTCGCGGGCCGGCTCAGGTGACCTGGGTGTCCGGTTCATGGTCGACCTGGGTTGGTTCGTGACAGAACACATCTTCTAGAGTTGGGTAGGATGGTATATATTATTTCATTTGAAATAGAGTACGATCCTTCACATTATTAACTTCCACCAGTGGAAGTTTAATTTGTTGATGTGTTTCTTTTATCCCATTAGAGTTAAATACCATGAGAGGGGGTGAATTAGAATATGACATAATAAAAAAAATTCCCCTTTGGATCTTTTTTCATTGTTGAGCAAACCACTCTTCTCTATATTTCCATTGAAAAAATATGTACATAATTTAAATCATTCATGAGACACAAAAATTTTACTTGGTTCACTCTCACTAGGTTACATCTAAAGATAATACAATAAGGATGTTCTGATGTAACAAATCCATTATGGCTCCCTACCAAATTACAATGATCATTCTAGATAAATTCTATGACTAGACTTAATTCCTTTATTATGTTTAGGGTTAGGTCACTACTTTCCCAATGGTCACTCCCTATGTTTCTTTTTCTAACTCACTAGTAATGGAAATGATTATCATATTCCTCTTCCTTTACTCACTACTCTTAGAAGGCATCCACTCGTAGTTTATGGACTTGTAGGTCCTTTTATTTTTATGAATGCACACATACTGAACTATAGATAGATGCTATGTTGAATTAAAACATTAACCCATATATGAAATCCACTTTTCTACTTATTGTTATTTTGTGGAAATTACTTTATTGAACTGTTTTATTCCTTTATAATACTTCCTTACTTTTTCTGTGAAATGTGTTGCATCGCATGGCACGAGTGTTTCATAGTCCACCAATTCTTCCATGGAACTCCCCTACATCGAAGTAATACCCTTGCTTTTGTAGATCTTCCCTTATTACAAGGCCCATCTCTACTTCCCCAATCCATCTTCACTTCATCATACCATCTTCACATTTATGGACCACAGCTGCCTCTACGGACTCTTTTCCTTTGCGAGCTATAGAGCCTCGCAAACCACCATTCATGAAATTTTTTCTGTCTACTACTTTACCCTATATAGAATCATCCCTTTCAAACCACTTCAGACATTGAAAAATTATCCTTATAGTAATGACCTTTTTTAAATTAATTTTATCTCTACATAACATATGATTAGGGTTCATTATATAGGATAAAAAATCCAGAAAACACTCTAATCCGAACTACCTAAAACTTCAATGCGGTATATCCTTCACCATGAACTGTTCTATTCACTCTATATAGTGACATAATCCTTTGGGATGGATGATATATTCCATGAATAAATAGCTTTATGGATCCTCAATTCACCACTTCATTTATTAAGTGATGATCCTCCCACAAACATCAAACCTCCCACAAACTACAAGCCTCCTGTGGACTGTTTTCACTATGCGGTCCATGTAGCGTACTTCGAAGTCCACATAACACTAATATGCATAAATTTACCTTTCCAGAAATTCCATTACCATTCTATTTACTAGCTTTGTTGGTCCACGTACTGTGCTTCTCGGTCAGCAAACCATTATCACCTTTGAGTAAAATCATTCTTTTCCAAAAAGAAAACTCCCAATTTTGAGGCCCAAAAATTTGGAAAACACATGGAAATTGTGCCACCTTAAAAACCTGCTTCAAAAATCACCTACCATACTCATTAATGGCATCTAGATTTTTCAAAAAATACAATAAACCTAAAATCCCCAAGATGAAACCTTGAGGGATTTTTTTTGAAAATTTCCATATGAATTTTATGGGTTTTCTTTGGTGAGGGAGGTAAACTTTTCCATAAATCTACTATCAATAATATTTAAATATACTCTTACCATATGGAACTATCTAAATTAATTGAATTTGAAAATCATTTGGATGATCTTTTTTCCAATGGATTTGTCAAACCCAGTGTGCCTCCTTACATGCCACTCATACTAGTTTCTATGAATGTTCAAGCTACCCATATATTTTTTTACTAAATATATCACAATAAATAAATGGTCAAGAACAAATATAATCTCCCCAAATTTATTATTCATTTGACCAGTCAAAATAATATAAGTGATTCTCAAAGATTTTTCTTTATCCTTATTATCACCAGTATAAGATCAGGGAGCCTAAAATTCCTATGACTAACTTCATGAGTTTGTACAACCATTTTGAGTACCTTGTTATGAATGGTGCTCTAACCAATGATCCTCTAGGATTCATAGTTTATATGAACATGATTTTCCATGAGTACCTTTATTCTTTTATATTATTATTTTTGGAAGACATATTTTTTTACTCTAAGACTATGGAGAACTATATACTCAATATAAGATTACATTTGGACGTATTGAGAAATCAAAAACAATATGTCAGGCATTATAAATGAATCTTTTGGATGTGTTATGTAAAATTCATGGGTCACAGGGTTTCTAAACATCCCATTTCAGTTGATCCAAAGAATGATAAAGTTGCTAGGACTTGGGAGGAGGCATTGAATGCCATTTCAATTTATATCTTATTGGGTTTCGATAAATATTTTCATAGTTATGTAAATGATTTATCTAATTTTTCATCTAAAATTTTTGAACATACTCATAAGGGAGTAAAGTTTGTATGGGAAATTAAATTTCAATCTTATTTTGATGATTTAAAGCATAAATTGGATTTAAATCCTATTTTGACTCTTCCAGAAGTTGTCTAATGCTATGTGGTCTTCTGGGATTCATCGTGTTTAGGTTTAGTCTATGTTCATATTCATGGTGATCAAATTGTGGCCTATTTTTATTTTCATCTTAAGATTTATGAGAAGAACTATTCTACACAGTATATCAAACTCATAGATGTTATTCATGTTTTTATGGGTTGGAAGCATTAAATTTTAGATGAAATTTGTATTGTCTAATCTTATTGATAAAATATTTTGTTAATATTTACTCAATGTGATTTTAATCTTTAATAGAGGTAGTGGGTGGAGTACCTATAATATTTTGATTTTAAAATTTACTACACTCCATGTAAGGGTATTTTTATTGATAAATATTTTAATTAGAAACTTCCATCTCTGTGTATGAATAAATTTTATAAGGAGTGGAATTTGATGGCACTCTTTGCTCAGATGAATTTAAGAGTTCGGGAAGATGAGACAGAGGTTATCTTATTAAGTGTTCAATTCATATCCTCACATTTCAAGATTATTACTCTGTAATAACATCTCTATGAGGATTTTTCGGGTATTAGGGATTATTTATATGGTTTTGAAACCATCGATGTGTGGCATCTGTCTTTAAAGGGTATATTATGCTTCCAAAAATAGTTTTCATTCTTATACCATGGAGGAATAATGTGATGGGAGATTTCCATGATTCTTGGTGGTTAGTACACCCTAGAACCACAAAGACGTTATATATATGAGGTATCATTTTGGGTGGCCAGTTATAAAACATAACATTCCTAAATTTGTTTCCCATTGTTATAATTTTCAATATTTTAAGGCTGAGAATCTAAATCCTTCAAGTCACCATAAGCCCCTTCTTGTTTTGACATGGATGTGGGAAAAAATATCAAGAGAAATGTTTATTTTATTTTCCATATTACCCTTGATGAAAGACGGTGATATATGTGGTATTGACGATTGACCAAATTATCACACATTATTCAAAATTTTTATATGAACAATATTAAGGAATTAATAAATCTGGATGTCCAAGGGATATTTAAGATTCATGGAGTTATTTGTAATATCATTTATAATATGTATCCTCAATTCACTTTTCATTTTTGGAGGGGCCTCTAGGTAAAGGTAAGAATATTTTATTATCATCAGACTAATATTTAGTCAAAAGGAACAAATTATATTCTCAAGGATAAGCTTTTTTATTGAATCCATGACATTATAGGATCTTGAGATATGAATTTTGGGTTGTTTAAGTTTTCCTATAATAATAAACACCATTCATACATTATGATGATCCCATTTGAGGCATTTTAAGGATAACCATTTAAATATATTCTTTCTTGGTTGGAGTTTAGATAATCGTCGCTAGTGGGACCTATTTTGGAAAAGTAGAAGATGAAAAATATTTAGTTGATATATCAAACTATGTTAAATAAATAAATATATACATTGTTAATCCTAAATTTATCTTATTGAATTAAATTTTGAGTTTAGAATTGGTGACATTTTGTTGTTGGGAGTTTCACCTCAACTAGGTTACCAATGGCTTAGAAAACTAAGAAATTTATCACTAAAAAAGTGGGATTCTCTGAGGTTGTTGAGAATATTGGAAATGTTTTTTACCATTTTTGTTTTCCAACTAATATGATATCATCTACAATTTCTTCCATGTGTTACAACATAGAAATTATCTCTCCAATCCATCACAATGTCACATCCTAAGTTTGGTTTTTCTTTTATTTCATTGTTTTATTATTATTGTAACTTCTGGTTGATTTTCCGGTTGAGTTTCATTGATACATTTTTTTAGAGTATTTGGGTTTTTTTGACCCTATGTATAGTTAGTGTCCATGGTTTGGGGATGAATAGTATGGTGATTGTAGGAAGAGGATGAAACTAGTTAAATTTTTTCTTGAATGATTTGTCTAGAATGATATGAGAAAGGTTTTTTTGAAAATCTTTCAACATAAAGGAGAAATTGTGTGACTTATAGGTAGTTTTTGGGACAAGGTTCATGTCTTTTGAATGATTATTAGAAATCATGAAGTAATCATGTGAGGGGATCAGATGTTTTATGTGGAACCAAATTGAATGGTTAGTTCATAGTTTCCCAAACCGCTAATCCATCTTCGGTGAGTGTTCCATCCTTCATGTAGGGTGTGAATGGTTTGCACATGGTTTGGAAAACCGTGAGACCAAATCATGTGACATGCCCAAATTCTTAAAATTTTGTGTTTTTATGTTTTCCCGCACCCTCATTTTAACTTTATTTCTAGTTTTTCCTTCCCCATTATTCTAAGGCACACTAGAGGGCTCCCAAACCCCTCTACCCTTGGATCTGATTCCTCTATTAATTCTCTCCAATGTTCCAAGGTAATATTCCTTCAGTTTTTTGATGTTTTCCTCCTATTATTATCTTTATCACTTGTATCTCTTGGTCTTCTTGGCTTATACCTCTCTAGGATAAACCCTAGAGGTGGTGAGGTGAGTTTGGATTATGTTTATTTGGATATAAGGGTGTGAGTGTTTTCCTTCAACTTTGTTCTTCCTTTATCCATAGTTTAATTGTGTTAAAATGTTGTTTAAGTAAGTGTTTCCACCATTTATTTTCCAAATCATTCCATATGATTATTTTACATTTATAATTAATTTTTAAATGTGATACTCATGTTTACGATGTGTTCATAAAATTTATTATGTGTTTTCAATGATACAAATTTTATTAAAATGTGTTTTAAATGGTATTTTATAATTATGAAAAAATGTGAATGTATGAAAGGTGTTTGAAAAAATGTTAAATGGTGTTTTTATGTGTAATTATGTACTTTGAGACTTTTTGAACCATTTTTAAGCTTTGGTTGTAACGAACCAAAACTTATATGAATGAAATTTCCCTTCTTATGATTATTTTATATAGTATGAATCCTATAAAACCACATATTAAACACAATACAATATTTATAAATGAATAATAAATGAAATAATAGGTATTTCTAGACGTTAAGGAACCTATACCGATGAAATAGTAACATTCCATTAGGAATAGTAATATGAACCTTATAAATATTAAATTGGCCTAATTAATAGTATGCTCACCCTTGAAAGTATAAATAAAATTTAGGCATCTCATAAGTGATAGTATGATATAATTATAACATAGTAAAAGTATGGGAATATTTAAAAAATTAATATTTAAGTGTTGGTATTTTTATAAGTCATAAATATTTTATTACAATTTTTTAATTAATACAATTATTTAAAATAAAATTAACATTCATAAAATGGATTCATAAATCAAATTTTTTTGTCCTATGATTTTTGGATAATTTTTTATACCTTGGTTAATTTTTGAAAGTGTTATAAAATTAGATTTAAATTTCAAATCTGTATTTTTCAAGTAAATAATGATTTTATTTTAAAATTTAAATTTCATATATTTAGATAATTATTTGACAAAATGGTGTCCATTTTTTAATTCTGCACAACAAAAATGGGTATGGTGAATTTTCAAGATTATTCTAAAATAATTGGTTTTTTGTGAATAATAAAATATGGTAATTAACGGTATAAATACATTTGAAGCTAAATACACTATTCCTTGAGTCATCACTATTGTAAACCCCATAATATATAAATTTATTTATTATTTTAATATATTTGATGATAATTCTCAAAGTATTCATATTCATGAGCCAAAATAATAAATAAATGAATAAGATATTCAAAAATCACCCCTCTCATCCACTATAAAAACCAACCTCACCCCCTCTTTTATTCAATCCTCTAAGCCTTGAAGATTGTAAAAGTTCTTCCCAAATACTACTCCCAAATCTATCCCCACAACCAATAGCTATTTTTCTTACCAAAATACCAAAACCTCTTTCTCTAATGAGGTTCTCAAGGAGGTAAATTCATGTGGTAAACCCTCTTCCTTTTTCTTTAAATTTCATTTTAAAATTTACATTATTTTCTTCCATTATCATAACCTACCCTATATAAATGATCATGATAACTATAGTATCATGTATATACTATAATGATATCATGTTAATGTAATATCATTCCTAAAAATACTATATCTCTCTTTTATTTTTAAAAATGAAATCATCGTCTAGGAGAAGTCAATTTACAACCTTTATGGACGACAAACATTAATTCATCAGTTTCTCCTTAAATGCTTGTCATAATACCATTTTTATGGTTAACCCATATTATAGAATATGTATTATGTCTCATGTAATGTTCTGGAACCATTATATATTCATTATAATAATTCATATGACAAAACTGGTTCTTGATGATCAAAATACTACCTCAATAATCTAAACGATTATCACTAATGTTTTATCAAATAAATCATCTTCATACCATATAAAAAAAAATATAAAAATTTAATCTTATATATACTCATTATAGTCATATAAATTAAGTTCTATAGAATTATAATCTTTCCCCATGAATATCCATTCTCAAATACAAGAATACCTATCATGAGAACCAAGGAAACGAATGATCTCGAGTGATAAATTTTTATCTTATAAGTCATAAAAAATTCCATAAATGAACATACAAAAATTATAATAAGTAAAATAAATATTTATAAGTTTATTAATTAATAAATTATTGGATTTAATTTTATTATAAAAGACATTAAGGTCAAGTTCATAATTCATTCGGACAAAAGGTATGCTTTCTTACCCAAACATTCACCTTCTTTCAGGTTACAGTTTTTCTCTCTTTACTCCAATGAAATTATTAATTATTCTAATGTAATCCTTTAAATTATGTGTTAATGTTCTATATATGTGTAATAATCCTAATCCTTCTTTATTTTACGGGTAGTTACATTTATTAAAATGATATTTCTCAAATTATTCCTCATGAACAAGACCGATATCAAGAGAACTTCTAAAATTAGTTCTTATTTTCAAGAGCACTACATAATCTATTATAGGAAACCATTATTTTAATATTATAATAATATACCTCACTTCACATTTGGTTTATAAAAATATTTTTCCAAAAGAACTCTTCATTTCAATGTAATAGAGTATTTCTATTAAGAATTACATGATGATCTTATAAGAGTATTTTCATCAATTTCAACACTCTTTTTGATTATTATGTTCAATTTGGATTAATATTTTTTGATATAATATCCCATATTTTATTGAATGGATCATTATTAGTATGACCATGGATGTTCCTTCTTGATATCTTTCACCATATTACTCTAAGTGGTTAGTATTTATGTTTATTTATTGGGTAAAGTTATTTACATTTCGTATATTAGTTTCAATATTAATATTTATGTTGATTCTATTTCACCCCTTTAATTTTAGGAATTCATTGGACTTACTAAGTGTTGTTTGGGGCCTCTCTATCCCTCATTTAATTGGTAGGTCTCATTAGAAAAACTAATTTGGGTTTTTACCCTTCTATATATGGTATTAGCATGAGGCCTTAGCGGTAAGATTATGATGTCCCACATTATGAATTCCATCATTATGATACTAGTAATTGACAGTCCAAGTGATTATTTTACTAGAATAATATCCATGGATATATTGTTTTATGAAATTATTTATTTAACTTTTATTCCTTCCATATTATGCTCAATTTTACTTTTAATTGAATGTGTACTTTTATTTATTCTCCATGTCTTGTTACTTATGCTTTTGATGTGTTACATACCCTTACTAAGAATCTGATATCACTAAATTATCATGTTCTATTTTTCCACGGGATGTGAAGAATTATATTATGAATGAATTTAGGGGATAATAAAGGAGTTATGGATGTTTACAATGGAATTTACGTATTGTATTTCCTTTCAAGTTGTAATGTTGAAATTTTCTAGATATCTTGATCTCTAAAGGTAAAAAACTATTTGGTCCTTCATGCCGCAATTGACTTATAATAATTTAAATTATTGAACAATGGTGTTGGATTTGGTAATCTAGGGTTAGGGTTTTTACATTTGGTATCAGATGAATTTTAGTATAGAACATGGAAACTAGATTTAGAAAATGTAGATTAGAGAACCATACCCTAGGATATAATATGAGGATAATATTACAAAAACATCATACAATTTAGGTAAGGTATAGATTATGTGGATCTTCCTAGAAAATCAATCATGTCTCAATACTCTAAGTGGACGTGCTTCTTTCATAGATGTACCTAGGAGTAACAACTCTGATAAGGTGTTCTGGGCCGGACTTGTGGTATCCTGGTACATGAAAATGGGCCTTACTGGACACAAGGTTTCACAATACCAGGGTATATTCTTGGGATAATTCACATTTTCTTTACAAAAAATTATGAAGGATTTAATTGTAAATATATCCCCCAAGAAACTATGCTTATGATTATGATAGTAGACATGCATAAAATTTCAATTTATGTTGATTATTTTACTAGTTCGACATTATACATCATGATTCATAACCTAATTTAGTAGATTCCATTATTTATAAATGGAACCTAGTGGTAAGAATGGAAACTGCATGAATTCAAGTATCCCATGTTGGAATTTCCCTCATATGAATGATAAAGATTTCGGTTCTTGAGCTGTGATTGTCGTTGAGAAGCTTATAACTATACTTGGATAACTAACTTCAGTTATGAATAATAACCATACCCATATGGAGTATCCTGATCCACAATGTGGAGGAGAAATGTTAGACCACATTATAAGACAACAAAATCCATCATTTAATGGGACTACATTTCCATTCATAACATATCAGTGGATAAGTTTCTTAGAGAATATATTTTTTACTCTAGGATGTAACGAAAGGTTGAAGGTTTTCCTGGAAGCGTTTCATCTATCAGAAGATGTTGATCAATGGAGGTCATTGATTAAAAACAAAAATGAAGAGGAAGATTTTGAAAATTTGGAATGAAAGTATTTTAAGGAAATTTTACTAGAATAATATTTTCCTTTCAAAAAGCATGCAGATATGGAGAGGAAATTATTGAGTCTAAGATAGAAAAAGGATAAAAATATTGTGAAGTATGAAGCCAAATTTACAAGGTTAGACATGCGTGTTTCATACTACCTATGTAATCCATAGAGAAGGATTGATCAATTCTATGATGGTTTAAAAACATTCCTCAAAAGGGAACTAGTATCACATAATTTCTCATCATATAATGATACAGTCTTGTGTTTTCTCAAGACATAAAAATAATTCTCTATGTCTTATGAATTTAAAACAATATAAGAGAATAAGAGGGCTACTGAAAACTCTTGAAAAAAAAATAAGAAAATATAGAATATTTAAAGAGTTGAGTTTATACCCTATATTAATTGTGGGAAAAAACCATGGTACTTGCCAAAAGGGAATGAGAATTTGTAACAAGTGTGGAGAAAAAGGCCACCAATCTTCTAATTTCAAGGGAAATAAAGAAGCTTCCAATGTTCAATGATATAATTATAAATAGATTGGATGTTTTGAACATGAATGTCATAAGCATCCATGAATCTTTCCCCAAAAAAAGGAAAAGGGAGAAAGGCCAAGGTTATGGAGTCACAACTATTGTAGTTGAAGTTCCTAATGATGTGGTGGCAGGTACTTTAATAATTTCCTCAAACATAGATAATGAATTATTTGATTCAGGATCATCAAATTCTTTCATATCTTACATGTTTTCCAATTAAATTTTGCACTTCCAATTTTATTTAATAATGGAGTTTCTAGTCAAAACTCATAAATAGAATATCAATACCACAACGTTGTGCCAATTAGTTCCCCTTATAACATATCAATGTTCTCCAGTTAATGACTTTATCATCATACCCATGATTGAATTTGATATAATTAATGGTATTAATTTTCATTCAAATTATGATGTGAATATCTATTACAATAAAGAAGGAAGTTCCAATTTTTTAGAATGATGTATATTCCTTTATCATTAGAGCATAAAACCCACCTTCTAATTCTTATCATGATCCACCCACATTTTCTCTACTGAATTAAATTCTTAGTGAGGAATAGTACACAATATATATGGGTGATGAAATAAATATTCAAATATAGGATATACCTATTGTTCAAGAATACATTGATGTATTTCCAGAGGATTTATTGAGAAATCCTCCCAGGCGAGAAGTTGAGTTTTTTATTGATTTAATTCCTAGTGAAATTCCTATATCAAAGAATCCTAATATAAAGGACACAGTGGAATTAGTGGACCTGGAGGAACAATTATTAGAGTTGAGTCAGTAAGGGGTTAATTCACCCTAGTGTTTCTCAAGGGGGGTCTCATGTTATTTTTTATTAGAAGAAATATAGATAAATGAGATTTTGAATTGAATACAAGAAGGCCAATGCTATTATGATAAATAACATGTATCCTCTTCCTTAGATTGATGATTTATTTAATCAACTTCACTAATCCCAATATTATTCAAAAATTGAACTTCTAAATGGATATCGTCAGTTGTGTCTGAGGAAGGATGATATTCCAAAGAAAACATTTTGAACCAGGTATGGTCATTATGAGTTTACCATTATTCTTTTTGGACTGACCAATACACCCTTTTTATGGGTATAATAAATAGAGTTTTCAAGGAATATATTTATGACTTTTTTTTGGTATTTTTTCAGATATATTTGTATACTCTAAAAGATAAAAATATCATGATAATTGATTGCGCATTATTCTAAAAACTCATTGATGAAATGAGTTATATGGGAATTTAGAAAGTGTGAATTCAGGATTCAAATAGTTTCTTTTCTTGGCCATATTGTCTCTAAGGATGGAATCTTAGTTGATTCATTGATGAAAAATGTATTTCAGGAATGACCTAAAATAACAAGTATAATCGAAGTATGTAGTTTTATTGGCTTAGCGTGTTATTATCGGTGTTTCATTTAAAACATCACCCAATTAGAAAACCTATTAAACAAGCTTACACATAAAGGTATTATGTTCATATGGTCAAAATTATGTGAATAATTTTTCGAAGAATTTAATAAAAGGATGGTGAATTCTTAAATCCTGACTCTTCAATTTGGAAACGATGGATTTTTGATTTATAGTGACGCATTAAAGAAAGAAATTTCTTGTGACCATATAAATAATGAAAAACTTATTTCCTATTCACCATGGTAGTTGAAAACTCATGAAAAAAACTATCCAACTCAAGATATTGAGTTAGCTATTTTAATCATTACTCTAAATATATGGATAAATTTTATCTATGGTAAAAGATGTGATATATCTATAGACCATTAGAGCCTGAAATATATATTATCACCAAATGAACTCAACATGAGGTATATGATATCGCTCTAAATATTTTAGGATTACAATTGTTCAATAAAATATCACCCAAGAAAGTAAAATAAGGTAGCTAATCAATTAAATAGTAAGGATCATGGAGTTCTAAAAAATGAGGATTGAAAGGGATCATGTTTAAATGGATCTAGAAAAGATTTATATGGAAATTATCAAGGAAGGTGAAACATCATTGCTTTTTCAATTGGTTTCCCAACCACAGTTATTGGAAAGGATTAAAATTTCTTAGTTTTATGATGATAATCTTAAAAATAAAATTATGGGTGTGAATGATGGGAAGTTGGATGACTTCATGTGTGAGGATTGAATTCTGAAATTTGGTAATAGGATTTATGTTACCTCTATGCCAGAGCTAAAAAGGGTTTTATTGGATGATGCTCATTACTCAAAATTTCTTATACAATCTGGTATCACTAATATGTATAGATATTTGAAGGAAAATTTCTAATGGGAAAACATGAAGATGAAAATTTCATATTATGTCTTAAGATGTTTACTATTTCATTAGGTTAAGGCTGATAGATAACATCCTATAGGATATATGCAACCTCTTCCTATTACTACATGGAAATTGGATGAAATCACTATGGATTGTTTCACTTTATTACCAAAAACTCCCAGAAGGGATGATGAAATATTAATGATTTTTTATAGACTTACCAAATATGAACATTTCCTTTCTACAAGGGAGGATTTTCCATTGGAGAATATTGCACAGCTCTATATTAATGAAGTTGTAAGACTTCACATAGAACCTCCCTCAATTGTGTGTGCTCATAAAAAATAACATCAAAATTCTTGAAAAGTCTTCAATAATCATTGGAAACTAAGCTTCATTTGACTATTGCTTTTCACCCTCAAACTGAAGAGCAGTCAGAAAGGACGATCCAAATATTAGAATACATGATGATATATTTCGCACTAGATTTTCTGGGTATGTGGTATATGTATTTTCCATTGTTATAGTTTTCTTACAATAATAGTTTCCATTCATGTATTAAAATGGAACCATATGAAGCATTGTATGGAAATAGAAGTCGTACATTAACATGTTGGGATGACGTTGGTGAAAGAAAACTTCTGGGCCCAGAGCTTGTGGAGGAAACAACAAAAAAGGTAAATACTATTCAAAATCATTTAAAAACAACACAAATTATGAAAAAGGTCTATGTCGATAATCTATGGGAGTATTGGGAATTTTAAGTGGGAGATCACATTTTCATGAATGTACCTCCATGGAAGGGTGTTATTAGATTTGAGAAGAAAGAGAAACTGATCCCCATGAACATTGGTCCTTTTGAAATTATAGAGAGAGTTTGACGTGTGGCTTATCAATTGGCAATGTCACATAGACTTTCTAAAGTACACAATGTGTTCCTTGTCTCATTGCTTATAAAGTAAATTCCAGACCCAATGCATGTCCTCACTACTGAAGGAATATATCTGGAACCAGATTTTTTTTAAAGTGAAGAGCCTATCAAAATTCTCGACACTAAAGAACCAGTGTTGTGGAATTAGATAACTCAGCTGGTAGAGGTTCTTTAGAAAAATCATAAATTTGACGAGTTTATGTGGGATCCTCTAGAGCTTATGATGAAGAACTACCCAAATCGTTTTGTGAGGTGACATTTTGGAAATTTCAAGCATGAATGTTTTTTAGGAGGGGAGAATGTAATGACTCAAAACTTTAATCAATGAAATTTTATTTATTATGAATATTTTATATAGTATTAATCACATATAACAATATACATAAGACAATAAACTCTTTATAAATAAAGAATAAAATAAATAAGAGGCATTTCTAGACATTAAGGAACCAAAATCGGTGAGATAGTAACTTTCACTTAGGAATAGTAATATGGCCCTTATGAATAGTAAATCTTCCAAATGAATAGTAAAATCAACCATGAATTTATAATTAAAATTTAGGCCTCTCATAAGTGAATGTATCGTATAATTATATCATAGTAAAAGTAAGTTAATATTTTAAAAATTAATATTTAAGTGTTAGTATTTTTGTAAGTCATAAATATTTAATTAAAATTTATTAATTAATAAAATTATTTTTCCTAAAATGGATTCATAAATCAATAATTTGATTTCTTATGATTTTAGGATAATTTTATGAGACTGTAGTTAATTTCTAAAAGTTTTATAAAATCAGTTTAAAATTTAAAATCTATATTTTTCAAGTAAATAATGATTTTATTTAAAAAAAATATCACTTATTTAGAAAATTATTTTCATAAAATTGATTCCATTTTTTAATTCAATGCATCTAAAAACGTTTATGGTTAATTTTTTGTTTTTTCTAAAATACTTGAAATTTTTGTGAACAGTTAAATATGGCAATTTACTATATAAATACATTATAAGATCAATACACTATTCCTTGAGTCATTTCTCATGTAGGAACTATAATCTAGAACTTTCCTTCATTATTCTAATATATTTAAAGATAATTCCCAAACTATTCATAGTCTAGATCCAAAAATAATAAGCAAATGAATAAGATATTAATAAATCACCCCTCTCTTCCACTATTAAAACCACCCTCACCACCCTCTCCTCTTAACTCCATGAAGCCATGAATCATCTAAAATTTCTACCCAAATATTCTTCCCTATTCCCCCCCATGTTTAGGAGTTATTGGTCTTACCGATTACCTAAGGAGGTTCTCAAGGAGGTTAATTCAAGAGTTAAACCCTCTTCCTTTTTATTTAAATTTCATTTTCAATTTACTTTATTTTCATGTCTTCTCCTCATATATTATGCCCAAATGATCATAATAACTCAAGTATAATCTATATTCTGTAATAATATTATGTTAATGGAAGATCATTCCTTAAACTACTATCTCTCTCTTTTATTTTTAAAAATGAAATCGTTGTCTGGGAGGTGCTGATATACAATCTTCGTGGACGAAGAACATTCAATATACAACTACTAATTCAAGGCTTGTCATCAAAAAAAATTTATGGTCGAACCAGATTATAAAATATATATTATGTCTCATGTAATGTTTTGTAACTAGTATATATAGATAACAATAATTCATAATACAAAACTGGTTCGTGATGGTCAAAATTCCTCCGTAATAATCTAAACGATTATCACCAATATTTTATCTAATATGTTATCCTCATAAAATATAACCAAATTAATTATGTAAACATTTCATCTCATTTATGTTAATTAGTAACATATAAATAAAATTATGTAGAATTATATCCTTTTCAGATGATCATCCATATCCATAGACATGTATACCAATTGTGAAAACCAAGGAAACGAATACTCCCGAGCGATTATTTTGTGTCTCATAACTCATCGAAAATCCCATTAATGAAGATAATAAAATTATAATAAATAAAATACAAATATAAGAGATTATAAATTAATCAATTAATGGATTTATTTTCATTATCCAAGACATTAATATCGAGTTCATGATATATTTGGACACAGGGAATGGTTTTCTACCCAGAACTCCATTTTCATTTGGGTAACTATTTTTCTCTCTCTAAAAAAATTAAATTATTAATTATTATTATTTAATCCTCTTAAATTCTATTTTAAGGTTATATATATGTGTACCAATAATAATCCTTCTTTATTTGATGGGTATTTATATATTTTAAAATGATATTTCTCAAGTTAATTTTGATGGACTAGCCCGATTCAATGGAACTCCATAATCTATTCTGAGAAACCATTATTTTTCTAAAATCACTCATTTAATTATAAAAAAGCTATCTTATTTCCCTTATGGTCTATCAAAACAGTATTCTAAAATAAATATTCTTTTCAAAGTAAAAGAGTATATCTATCAAGAATTGCGTGATGATTTTATAAGATTATTTTCATCTATTTCGACACTATAGTTGATTCTTATGTTCAATTGAGATTAATATATTATGATGTAATATTCCATATTTTATTTAATGGTTCATTATTAGTTTCATTGTGGATGTTCTATCTTGATACCATTCACCATATTACTCTGAATTGTTAGTATTTATGTTTAATGATTGGGGAATGTTATTTACATTTCATATGTTTGTTTCAATATGAATGAATATGTTGATTATGTTTCAAGTGGTAGTGGCTCCTTCTTGGAATCCAAAATACCCAGGATCAAATCTGGGTAGGGGAATAATTCCCCAGTACTATAGAAGCACTGTTGCAGGGGCACAGTAGTAGTACTGTAGCAGCAGTGGTACTATAACAGTGGTGAAACTATAACAGTGGTGAGTACTATAGCAGGAACTGTAGTGGAAATGACACTGTAGCTAGTATTGTAGAAGACTAGGTACTATATAAATACTATTTACTGAAGGGCTATTTCGGAAAAAAATGGGCTTTCGGGCATTGTAATGGGGCCACTTGGTCTTGGGCCTTTTGGCTATGTAATGGGTCTCCCTCTACCTAGTTATACATAGGAATTTGGTCTCATAATAAAAATGAGGCTTCGGCCCCAACCTTTTTTTAGAAAAAAGGAAAATATTTGACTTAGTATGTGTCAGGTGGGGCCCGCTATAGCCCCTCAGTGAATCGGTAGGTCTCATGAGATAAACTAGTTTGGGTTTTTACCCATTTACATATAGTCATGGAATGATGCCTTGACATTATGGTTATGATGCACCACATTATGAATCCCATCATTACGAAACTATTAATTGGTAGTCCATGTGATTATTCAATTAATAAAATATCCATGGTTATATTTTATTATGTCAAAATTTATTCAGATTTTATTCCAACCATATTATGCTCAATTTTACTTTTAATGGAATGCGAACTTTTATTTACTCACCATGCCTTATTACTTATGATTCTGTTGTATAACCTACCCTTACTGAGCATACAAGCTCACCCATTTCTTATGTTTTATTTTTCCCTCGTATGTGAAGAATTGTATTATGAATGAAATGAATGGATAATCTAGGAGTTATGGATGTTCATATTTAAATTTAAAAATTGTATTTTTTTTCAAGTTGTAATGTTGAACTTATGTGTGTATCGTTTTTCCTAATCTAATAAACTATTTGGTCCTTCAAGATATTACTTACTTGTAATCATTACAATTTATTGAAGTAAGGGAATGGCTCTAGGAAATTGGGGTTAGTGTTTTTACCTTGGTAGTTGGTTTCAATATTCAATTGATCTTGATGTGTTGGTTTTATGTATTTTTAAGGATTGGTGCTAATGTGTGGATCCTTGTGATTTGTTTCGAAGCTTCTTGTAATTCTATAATTTGGAAACATATACATTTATATGGTTTTTCATATGTATATTCCATTTTATATTTTCATATATATATGTGTATGAGGCGAATATATGGATAGGAACACATACACATATAAATGGGATTATATATAAATTCCTATCTAGAACCATGTTTTTTTTTCAAAACCCACTTATTCTATTTCTGCCTCTCCTCCATTCCATCTTCTAATATTTTTCTAAAATAACCCTTATTGTTCTCTAAATGGATTCCTAGTATTTCAACAATCCCAAATGATTTTATCAAAGGATTTTCCAAATCATGTCATGTTAGTAACCTTTTGATTTTCTTTAATAAGAAAATGAGTTTAAAGGCCTCTTTGGAATCCTCCAAGCAGAAATGGGGTTTCAACCTTGGCTTTGGAAATGGTTTTAGATGTGTAAATATTGAGTGCTAGTTTTTACCTTATGAAATTATCTAAATTGGTTCTAAATATCATATTACATGTAGGCCATGTTTGAAATTTTGATAAGTTCTATGTATGATGGAAACCCCCATGGTCTTCCTTCTGATGAGAAGTCTTTTTCATAGTTTGGGTTGGGAATGAGAAAGGTGTGAATGGTGGAAACTACTGGTTACACCAAGAAAGTGACGAAATCCCCATTCTCCTTTATACTATTATCATGGTCTTACTTGAAAAAATATATAGGCTCAACTGAATATTTATTTATAGTCCCGATCATTTGAATTAGAATGACCTAGATAGAGGATAGGCTATGTGGGATTTTCCACTAGTGGGTCTGGTTTAGAGCAGGTAGGTTTGTTATTGATACTAGAGGTGCACCATATTCTAGTGGGCGGTCTAAACCGAGTTTATCATGGGATTTATTCTAGGTATGTTTAGGTAATTCCCATGATTACATATCTATAAATTCTTACTTTACATTGATAGATTTTTATTTATTTTCTCTACTACTATTTCTCTACCTACACTTGTATAGTTTCTTTACATTTGGATTTTTTGGTTATTACCTATTCCTTGCTTCTAGTTCATATTTTTTTTCTTTTACGCATTATTTTAGGTTTTTTCCATCCCAATATTTTGTTTTCGAACTAGGTTTAGAAAATGTAATATGTGTTTGGTTTTTTAAATGTTTAAAACCTTTTCTTCTTAAATTTATTTTCAAACTATAATTTATGGAAAATTTTGGAAAATAACATTTAGAGATTCTATAGTTCTTAGTTATTGATATATTTTATATGCAACCTTACTTGTGACAGTTGAAATTGGTAGACCCAATATTTTTTTGCAGTTTTATAATTTTTTTATGTTTTCCTATGGAGTGGGATAGTCTTATGGATAGTGGTGACCAAGAGGTCACATGAAGATCATGTCAGCCTAGTTTGGTTTCAGTAATGGTTTTGTTTACTTTTTTTACTCTATGGTGATATCTATATCTATTTGTGTATTTATTTTCTATTCATTATATTTATGATGTGTACTATATCTATTTTATTTATCTTTTTTATAGTGGGATAAATCATTTCCATTGGTGTTATCATTGATTGCTGACACTAGTTGACATCCCAGGAGGATCGAGAATGCCTCTTGTTCCATGTCATAGGCCAGATCGTGTGATAGGTTCAAGGTTTACCCTGTTTGGATCATGAAAAATTATATCAGATGTTCTTTTTTGAGGGGCATCAAATAGTTGTGAGATAAGACTATCATGTCTCCAGAGGTAGGTATGGGAAGTGTTCCTTGAACTCTTGTTCATCCTGAGCCTCAGGTTTCCATGGATAGTTTTGGATTCGAGTCCTCTTTTGGATTTTTTGGTTTGTTTCATTGGTTCTTATTTTTTTGTCTTTTGGGGAATGAAAATGGAAGTGAATCGGTGTTACATGCTATGATTTCAGGGAGTAGCGACCCGTGTGGTTCTCGATTGCACAGTTCATGATACTTACATTGGTTAGTGCCTGATTAGGGTATATCATACTAAAAAAGGTTTCCATGTTATTCATGGAGAGTAGTTCTCTATTATAGTAGTTTTATGTGAGTTATTTTTTTTCTCAATTAATGTCGGTGTGAGTAGATTTCAAATTGAAAATGGTTTTTTTGGAAAATAGGGTTTCTAAAAGAAAAATGATTTCCAGGACAACATTTTATTTTGAAAGTGGGAATGGGTGTTTAAAATGGATTGGGAAATGGTTTGAGTATTAAGAAAGTGGCCTTGGAATAAATTTATTTTGAATTTGTAATCAAAATTTTGATTTTTCCAAATATGATTTTCGTTTTATTTTGAGTCAATTATTTTATGAGTTACTTTTTTGTCGTGGGTTTTTCATTCAGTAAAATTTTGTTAAAATTTTTATTAGTTTTTTTCCCTTTATTGTATATAGTATTCCACCCAGAATGATCCCAAACGTCTCCAAATAGTATCTTCCTATTTTTGGCCCTTCATAGACTCTATATGGGGAGGAGGATTTAGGCTATTCTTATTTGTTTCCTGATTTTCATGGAGATAGAAGTACATTAGAGGTTTTAGAGTTTCTTGTCGAAGTCGAATGGGTTTTCAGGTAATTTGGAACTACTGAATCTATAAGTGATTGAGTTTTTCTCAACTCACTTAAGGGACCATGTTTGGATCGCTTGATGGTGATCATCCCATCATCGTTGCTTGTTGGGATGTTTTGGACAGTGTTTAAGACCAATTTTATCAGAGGATTCGTAATTTTGGATGTGAAGGTGAATAAAGTGGAAGAGATTTTTGGTGTTTTTTAAAGTCAATGAATGTTGAAGGCCTATGTTGATCATTTCAAAGATCTGTTATCTTTTTATCTAGATATAGCATCATAGAATCAAGTGAAATCCCCTATCTTTTCTTGGACCTCGGTTTGGAGATTAAGGAATGAGTTCTCTAATTCGAGGAAATTCTATTTGGTAAGCTAGTGGTTGAGGAATTTCTAGCCAAGTTGGTTCCTAAGGAATAGTCTATAGAAGGTGGAAATTTTTTTTCTCTTTTCACTCAGGGAGGATCCTATATTGACTCGGGTTTTTCCTTATCAAACATTGGAATATTTCTGCCTATATTTCTAGAGCTAGGCACTAAGACGACGTGTAATTCAATGGTCTGATGTGCTCAAAATAAATTTTATAAAAATATTAAGTATTTTATATAATATTCATGTGGATGGAATTTATTATCTCTAAAATAGTATATTTTATTATAAATATGAGGGTACGGTTGAGTCTGGATCCTGTCGTTTACCCTAGGCAGCGTATAACTTTTTTGGGAATGGGGATTCTGTGGATAACATTTTCAAGGACGTAACCATAAATAAAATTATTAAATAAAATTGGTTTATTTTGACATCAGATTGAATAACACCATAATGGAGACTCGGGTTGAATTTCGAATATGGCTGTTGAGTTCAGAAATTCATGTTAGCCCTCGGCACAACATAAGCTCTATCGGCACCGGGTGTTCGGTTGGAGGTGTTTTGGCAGGGTACGTGTGGAAGGGGAGTTAAATGGGGGAATTAATTTAATAAAAATAAAATAAATACCATCCCCTTCCCCTTTGGTGCACACGAAAGAGGTGTCATAACCCCTCTTCTTCCCCTTTAGCGACAGATGACCTGAGGGCTGAATCGAAGAAATAAGGTGTCGTCGGACTTGGATCATAACAGAAATCACTCCCAAATCATGCAATAGTAGCTTCGACATGTGGATCTGACCCCAATGCTTTGGTGTTTCACCCCAAGGTATGTGGTTTCAAATTTCAATCCTTATCCTCTTGTTTATGAATTTTTTTTGAATAATAAATGAACTTTTGAATGGAGCTAGAGTCTTTGTAGATCCTATCCCGAGGTTCCAAATCAGCACTGAGAAAAAAAATTGAAGCTTTAGAGTGGTCCTGGGTATATGTGGAAGGTACCAAAAGCACCTGGTGGTCTAGAGGCACTCCATCCGTGGAAGGCAGTGGGAACTGTGAGGAGGTGGCAGCGTCGAAGGTGCGGGCAGCGGAGGCCGCTGGGCGGCGCAGAGCACCGGAGGGCAGAGCCGGCATGCACGCGGGGTGTGCAATCCATGGAGCGGTGGGACAAGGTGGTTGGCCTATGGGGTGGTGCAACCATGTAGGGATAACAAATATGGGCCATAGTATGGCACAACTAGGCTGCCAGAGTGGGACAGACTGGCTAGAATGGGCCGAGCCACGCGACCCTTTGGGTCTGGACAACCTTCAACCCTCGTAACTTCTAAATAGGGCATCTATTTTACTTTCCATCTGTGAAAACATGACCCTTACTTTGAGGCGGACCTTTTGAAGATATTTTTAAGAACATTATGATTCCTGATTGAGGACCAGTGGCATGAAATTATCAATTATAATAATAATAATATAATTACTATTATTTGGGAATTTTGGTATCAGACATAACTCCTGCATGTGATTGATGCACCATCAGCGGTGTTGTGATCCTAAATTTAATGCTAAAGTTTCAAGACCCATTTTGTGTTCTTAAACATTAATCAGGGTGTGGTACCCATGAGTTTCGGTTTGGGTGTTTGTGGTGAAATGTGTCTTTTTCCACAGTTGTAACATCCCGGTTTTGGAATCCACCTAGAGGTGCCCCATACCTGGTTGTCACATGGCCTCAAGTGCATTTCATCGAACTCCAGAGGCTACTGACTAGTAGAGGGGGCCTTGTTTGTGATAGTGGGGAAACTATGCCCTCATTGGCAGAGTAAAACTATTGAAGATAAACAATTATACAATTGTAGAAGCAGTAATATCCAACAATAGTAAACAATGGAAGACTGAAATGATAAACAACTAAAGCACATATATATATAAATTGATGCATGATACACATATGTCTAGGAAAATAGCCAAACAATTCACAATGTTTGAATACAATAGTGTTATACCATAGTGTAAAAGAAAGCAGATAAACTCCTCAGCATCGCAAGCCATAGCTTGGTCCCATGCTCTCCATCTCCACAGCATGTCAAGCACCTAAATTAGAAGGGTGCTTGCCCTTATCTGTACCTATAGAAATATAATCTATTTGGGCCCAAAAGCATCACCCAAATAGGGTGTGAGACTAAATCCCAGTAGGAAACCACTTGAAGATCCATGCCTAATAATAAGTGAATATATGGCAAGTAAAAGTATAAAAAGAAGTAGGCATGAATGTAATTAGTAGTAAACAATCCACAGTCCAAATATCAAGGAATAACTAATCAAATTAGATAAAAACAACAAGTAACCCTCTGGGAAGTACTCACAGCCTATCCCCTATGGTCCTACCTAATAGATACAAGTAACCCTATGGGAAGCACAAACTGTGTCACCCCTCTGGTTCATCTAATGTATAGACTCTCTAAAGAAGCACTCACTGTCAATTCCCCATATAGTCTCGTATCGGTACTAAGGGCACTATAGGGAAGCACTTATGTCACATTCCCTCTGTGTCCTATGTTGAGGAACTACAGACTCTATGAGGAAGCACTCAACATCAATTCCCCCTGTGGTCTCACATCGTAAATTATAAAATACGCTCTCAAGAATCCCTTATGTCCATTGTCCCTATTGTATACTTCGCTAGGTTCTCACAACCCTATATAAAATCAGCAAGTATAGAATCACATAATGGCCAAAGTAAACCTCAATAACTACTTGGATAGCATTCTACAACATAATAGCATTTCAGATCAATAGTAACACCATTCTACAATACTAGGCATGGGAAAGTAAATAGTAGTTGTTGGGCAAAAATCCCTCAAGGTATCATTGCAGTATTTTTTGGTTTGATTGTGTTTGTTGACAAAGAAGGTTTCTATGGTGAATTTTCAAGTTCCATATATGTTTTTGACAATCCTTGTTGACAAGGAACAATGACAATGGAACTGACAATTAGTAGGTGGTACAAAAGAATAGATATAAGGTGGCGCCATTTTTTAGTGTTTGCCAAATTTTTGGGGTCCAAAATTTGGAGTTTGGTGAGCATCGTGAAAAGTGGATATCCTTGAAGATATTATTTAAATATGGAAAAGGTGTGAGTTTCACAATGATAGGATTAATGGATTGTTTTTCGTGAATACCAGAAAAAATGATGGCGGTGATTCTTCGCGATTACATAAGGATTCACGAATGGTAGAGTTGAAAATCATTGTGGTCGTGAAGGGAATTGTGGGTGGAGCTTTGTGGAGAAGGTGTGAAGGAATTTATGGGATGCTCTGTGATTATGACGAGCTTCGTGAACAGAAAATTGTCATCCCGCTTCACAATTTTGAGAGAATTTCAGCGGGAACATCGGAGCTTCGCGATTTGTGATGACATGGCGTTGACTTTGCACGGAAAGTTCGAGGGTCTGTGGAATAGCCTATAAATATACCTTGACCCCCTCGAGAGAAGAAGAAAGTGTTTTCGAAGAAAAATATTTTCTCTCGGCTCACGATGGTGGTTCGCGAAGGTAGTGTGCTTCGCGAAAGAAGAGCTTCGCGGCAGCTAATTTAGCTCCGTGAAAGCTGCGAGCTCCGTGTTGGCTTAGTGAGCTTCGCAATGGAAGTTTCTCTACGAAGATAAGAGATTTGCGAGAGTGCATTTTGAGAGTGCTTCTTGAAAAGCCAGGAGCTATGAGAAGTCTTGTTTGAGCTTTGCAAAATTTGGAGCCTCATGAAGTAGGCTGCTTTGCAAAGGTACATCCAAAGGTAGTTTCCTAGTGTTCAGAGGAAAAGTGGTATTCATCTGTGGATGAAAGATGGACTTCAACAGAACATCTATAAACAGTTGAGGATGCATGAATTCATGCAAGTGAAGATACCTATAGGTTTATAATCTTTGAGTAGATCCCTTCCAAGTGCAGTTAGCAAAGGAAGAGAAATAAGGTTATCCTTTCTACTGGCTGTGAGCCAAAGAGAGAGAAATAGGTAGTGACCATTGGGAAAGCAGTGATCTGACCCTAAACATTGTAAAGGCAGTGAGCCTTGGTGTAGAAGTGATATATCCTGAACATTATTGGCAGTGATCTTTAGTGGATTTGGTATAGTGGGACATCGTCATTGTATGCCCCTTGGACGTAGCCCAGTGAGGGTGAACCAAGTCAAAATTTTTGTGTCTTCTTGCTTGCTTCCTAGCATTGCATTTAAAGAATCCTCATCTGATAAAGAAGAAAAGAAGTGGTCATGATAAACACAGAAGTTAAAACAATGTGACCCTTTTAATAAAGAGGTCAAGATCCAGTGGGGCAAGAAGAATTTAGAAAATAATATCCTTACCCTGATTTACCCCCCTCTCAGGGTATATAGGACCCTATTGGTCCTAACAGCAGGCTAACAAGAAAACTAGACCCAAAGGTCAATACCGGAAAAACATGCATGGGCAATACATCCAAATCACAAAAAATTAACCTATTCACAAACAATAACCTCTACTCATGCATACAAGAAAACCAGGCAAACAATAGGGCTAAAATGGTGAACGAGCAATACCCTGTTATTGGGTATTGGGTAAATTTGCACATAAAACTCACAGACTTTCAACAGAAAGCCAAAAACCACCTACCTTGGCATTGGGATATCAATATACATGAACCTCAGGGATTGAGTCACCTTAGAATGCCATAGATCTATGAAAACGTATAAAACGTTCAACCCATGATAACTCATAAAATTGGAGAAATTGGAAAACGATGCTCTAGGAGAAGGAAGAACTCACCTATGCGATTCCAATGGAACCAAAGGTGTTTGATTCAGAGGAAGGACGTAGGATCGGGGGTTTATTAAAGATTCGCGATCGTACGGTGCTCTCGGATGAACGGGACATAAAAGAAGAGTGTTCGGTCTGTCATACGTGACCCTAGTGCGTTTAATGAAAAAAAATATATATGGCGTGTACTTTTGAAGTACACATTGTGTACTTTCCTTTTCCGTAATCTTCTTTAGGAGGCCACCATGTTACCCCACATTACCGTGTGTGTGGTCATGACACGTCCAGCACAAGGCCTCTTGCAGCAACGAAGTACACGACGTGTACTCATAAAGTACACGACGTATACTCCAAAAATTTCCAGAAACTCCTCTTTTCTAAAAAACTCCAGAAAAAAGAAAACCATACCTGAATAAGAGATCCATGTTCTAACAAACTTCCCCCTTAAATAAATTCGTCCCCGAATTTCCCTAGCTCTTCCTATAAGAAGAAACCTTGAACAACTCTGGCCACTGTGCTCGTACATCGGTATCCCTCTCCCAAGTCTCGTCTTGTACTCGCCAGTGCTGCCATAACACCCGTACCAGACGAACGGACCTGCCACAGAGAACCTTTGTACTTCAATCGACAATCTGGATAGGATGCTCCTCAAAAGATGCATCCTCCTCCAACTCAACTTCCTTAGGTTGGAAAGCATGAGACATGTTTTAAAAGTAACGTCAGAGCTGAGAAACTTGGAAAATGTCGTGCATTGCCCGGTACCTATGAGGTAACTGCAACTGATAGGAAACCGACCCAACTCTCTCCAACACCTCAAAGGGAATAACATACCTCGGTGAATGTTTACCCTGCCTCCTAATCCTCTTGTGTCCCAACCTCGGTGTGACACATTGAAAAACCTGATCCCCGACCTTGAACTCTATAGGTCATCTCTGTTGATCAGCATAAGACTTCTGACAAGATTGTGTAGTATCCATCCTCTTCCGAATCAACTCTATATACTAGGTGGTCTCTTGAACAAGATGAGGTCCCAGCAAAGCTGCCTCTCCTAACTCCAGCCAACATAAAGTTGATCGATATGGCCTACCATAAAAATCATCATAAGGTGTCATCTGAATAGTTTCTTGAAAAATATTGTTATAGGAAAACTCCACAATAGGTATATTCTTCTCCCAAGAACCTCCAAAATTTAGAATGCATACTCGGAGAATGTCCTCAAGCACCTGAATCTTATTCTTTGACTGGCCAACTGTCAGGGGTGGTAATCCGTACTCAAAAGTACCTACATACCCAAAGCCTTCTTAAGCCCCTGCCAAACCTGAGAAGTAAAATGCGCATCACTGTCTAAAATGATGGAGTGTGGAACTCTATGTAGACGTACAATCACACGGGTGTACAACCGCACCAGATCATCAATACAGAAGGTCTCCTTGATTGACAAGAAATGAGTGACCTTCGTAATCCTGTCAATGACAACCCATAATGCATCGTTCCCTCAAAGAGACCTCAGAAACCCTATCACAAAATCCATCATGACATTTTTCCACTTCCACTCGAGAAGGTGTAACTTGTAAAGGCCCTACTGATCATTAATGCTCTGCCTTCACCTGATTATAAGTAGAACACCTCGTGATGAAACCAGCAACATCCCTCTTTATACCTGGCCACCAATACTGAAGGTGTAGATCACGATACATCTTGGTGACACCAGGATGAACTACCCAAACTGAGGAGTGAAAATCATGTATCAGCTCTTCGTGTATATTTACAGGAACCCATACACATACCTGGAAACACAAGATCTCATCCTCGCATGTGGTCTATCTAGGAATAGGGTCCTATCCTGACACACTCTCCCTTAGGAATAGGCCTTCAGAATCTGATAGCGGCCTCGTTCGAACTCGAACAAGAAGAGTAGAGGAAAATTCTATAGAATATAAAAAAAGTATGCTCCTATCTGTCATGCACCTCTTGATGCATATCAGAGAACAAAGCCATAAGATACCACTCACTACTGGCCTCCTGAGCAACTTGTATCTGAGTCCTCCTACTCAGTGCATAAGCCACTGTGTTTCCCTTCCCCAGCGTATAGGCAAGCCCAATGTCAAAGGATTATAGGTACTCAACCCACCTTCACTGTCTCAAATTCAGATCACGCTAAGTGAAGATGTACTTGAGACTTTTGAGGTCAGTGAAAATCACAAAATGCTTTCCCAAAAGATAATGTCTTCAATAACGTAAGGCATGAACAACAGTTGCGAACTTGAGATCGTGGATCAGATAATTACTCTCATGTGGCCTTAACTGCCAAGACCCGTACACAATGACTTCATCTCCCTCCATAAGCATAGCTCCTAGCCAGATACCTGATGCATCACAATAGATAGTGTATCCCTTGCCCGACTTTGGAAAGTCCAGTATCGGTGCTAAATTCAACCTTCCTTTCAGCACCTGAAAGGATGACTCACAAGAATCTGACCACATGAACTTCGCACCCTTCTTAGTCAGGCCCATCAACGGTGCTGATAAGTGTGAAAAGTATTGTATGAAGCGTCTGTAATATCCAGAAAACCCTATAAAACTCCACACCTCAAAGATGTTCTTCGGATACACCCAAGGAACTACTTCACTCACTTTATCTGGGTCTATTGATAATTTTGCCTCTGAGATAACATGACCTATGATGTGAATCCATTCCATCGAAAAGTGTAATTTTGAGAGATTATCATATAAATGATGCTCTCTTAGTGTACTCAAAATGATCTCAAGATGTGTAGAATGGTCGTGTCAAGTGTGACAATGTACCAAGATATCATCTTTGAAAACAACCACGAAGGAATCAAAGAATGGATGGAACACTAGGTTCATCAGTGCCATGAAAACTATAGGTGCGTTCGTGAGACTGAACGGCATAACCATGTACTCGTATAGACCATATCTACTCCGGAAGGCTATAAGAGGTATATCTGAGGGTCTAACGTGTAACTGATGGTAACAAGACCTCAATTCAATCTTCAAAAACACCTGACCTCCTCGATGTTGATCAACGAGATCATCAATCCTTGGCCAGGGGTATCGGTTCTTAACCATTAACTAGTTCAACTTCTGATAATCTACACAAATCATGAGGGTAACATCTGCCTTCTTTGCAAACAGAACAGTGGAACCCCAAGGAGAAGTACTGGGTCAGATGAAACCATTTTCTTCCAACTCCTCAACTGCTTCTTGAGCTCCTGCAAGTCATGTGTAGCCATCTTATAAGGAGGAATGGACACTGGTGCCACTCCTGGAATAATCTCAATCGAAAAGTCCACCTCTCGCTTTGGAGGAAAACCTAAAATGTCCTTTGGAAAGAAATCTCTGAAACGATCCACCATAGGGGGAAAGTCTAACTATGATGTCCCCTGGTCATCCAGATATAGACTAGTAATATAGTCTATAACTACTCCCAAACCATGATTCTCTGGACCCGCTCTGCTCGCCCGGACATCCCACTCGCCCTTGTAAAGATTGGATCCACCCTCTGTTGATATAAAACTCACCCTGTGGTGATAACAGTTGACGACTGCCTGGAAAGGGAACTAACCAGTCCATTCCAAGAATGAAATCATAACCTATCATCTCTAAGACATAGAGGTCCCATAGAAAGTGACACCCACCAACCTCAAGAGGGAACTCCTTGCACTGACACACACGTTATGTTCTCGTCCCCAAAGGAGTGTCTAGAATCCAGATATCGGCAGAAGAAACGATGCAGAGCCCAAGGTTCTCCACAACGGCAACAGATATAAAGCTATGGGAAGCCCCTGACCAGCCATATCCGGCATCTGATCACCATCGGATAACCGGCGGACAACTTGAGTATGTCTCGGTGGAATGAATCTACAAAGTCAAACACGCACCTTAGATCAACATTATCAAGGACTGAAAACTAGAAGTGTAAGAAGGGAACAAGAGAAGGAAAGCATTAATGTTTTACAAAACAAGACTACACGGTGTTTATAAAGACTAAATAGTGGGTTCTCCTAAGTCATTTTCATGTGTTTGTACTGCTACCTAAACTGGTCATGTAACCCCTTGAGCACATAGGGTGTTGTCCTAACATATGGCATGTACTTGATTCCTCCTTCCTTTCCCAGGTCCTTATACATGGTTAAGACACACAGATTTCCTAATACAAGACTACACAGCGTGTTATTTGGTAGACACAACGTGTACTAGACAAGATTCACCTGGCCTGTGTTATTAGTGACACAGCCTGACACATGGCTCACACTACACGGCATGTTCAAGGAAGACACGACCTATACGTGAATGGATAACACCAACCTGTGTTGTTAGTGACACGGCCGGGTACCTAGGTCAGACTAAACGGTGTGTTCAAAACTAACACGGTGTGTATAAGAAGAGACTCCACCAACCCGTGTTGTTAGCCACACGGCTAGGTTCCTAGGATTACACTACATGGTGTGTTCAACTCGTACATAGCATGTTCCTATAAGAAATTCACCATCCCGTGTCTCTTCCCACCTAGCCTGTGACACGATTAGAGACTACACGGTGTGTACATAAAGTAAACGGCTTGTACTTATGAAAAATAGTTTCTTCCGGAATAGAAGAACACATGGCGTGTAGTCAAAACTACACGGTGTGTATTCTGGGTTTTTCTAGACAGTAAGCCTCAGAAACTACTCTAAAGCCCAAAAAACACTGAAATGAACACTGATGGTGCCAAATTTCAATCTGTGAGGTCCCATACTCCCCGAGAATCAATTTTTGGCATCTTATACATGTTACAAACAAGGTAAACAAGTCAATGATCACCAAATTCCGGTCCATGAGGGCCCATAACACATCAAGAACCAAAGTTTGGCATTGATTCAGGAAAAACTTTACATAATCAATGCTCTAACAAGAAGCAGATATTTTTATCAAGGCATCTGTCACAATAGCATGAATATTCTACACAACATCTATCACAACAACATGCAATCTCTAATGCATTCTAGATGACAAGGAAAGAATGCATGACTTGTGATTTCTAGAAAGTTCCTATATGATGCATGAGATTGTATACCCTCATCTCATCGGGTTGCGACAGAAATATAACCTCAATAACATCAATGATAATAAAACAATACATGTGAGTCACCCAATGGTGAAAATCAGATCAACTGTCAAGTTGCAAACTAGAAGAATACTGAAATCAACGAGGTAGATTATCTTTTCTCTATACATGGGTTAGCTACTCCCGGGAATAGCTTATTACCAAGTACCTATTCCATCATATCCCTAGATAAAGTCTCCAAATAGTAAGTCAAGAGAAAATAATTCCTCTGATAACACTTTGTAACATCCCAGTTCCAGAAGCCACCCAGAGGCACCCCGTACCCGGTTGGTCACATGGCCTCAAGCGCATTTCCCCGAACACCAGAGGCTGTTAACTAGTAGTGAGGGCCTTGGGTGTGATAGTGGGGAAACTATACCCTCATTGGTAGAGTAACACATTAGAAGATAAACAATTATAAAAGAGCGTAAGCAGTAATATCCAACAATAGTAAACCGCGGAAGATAGAAATGATAAAAAATTGGAGTACATATATATATAAAGTGATGCATGATACACATATGTCTAGAAAAATAGCCAAACAAGTCACAATGCTAAAATACAATAGTTCTAAACCAAATTTCAAAAGTAATCAGATAAAATCATCAACATTACAACCCAAAGCTTGGTCCCATGCTCTCTATCTCCACAGCAAGTCAAGTACCTGAAGTTGAAGGGTGCTTGCCCTTATCTACACCTGTAGTAATATAACATTTTTGGGCCCAAAAGCATGAACCCAATAGGGTGTCAAACTAAATATTAGTAGGAAACCACCCGAAGATTTGTGCCTAACAGTGAGTGAATATATGGAATGTAATAGTACCGAAAGTAGTAAATAAGAAAGTACACAATAATGAACAGTCCACAGTCTAAATATCAAGAAACAGCTAACCAAAGAAGATAAACACAACAGGTAACCCTCTGGGAAGTACTCACAGCCTATCACCTCTAGTCCTACCTAACAGATACAAGAAAACCTCTAGGAAGCACACACAGTCTCACCCCTCTGGTTCAGCAAATGTATAATCTCTTTAAGGAAGCACTCACCGTCAATTCCCCATATAGTCTCATATCGGTACTAAAGGCACTCTAGGGAAGAACTTATGTCACATTCCCTTGGTGGACCACATTGAGGAACTATAGACTCTTTTAGGAAGCACTTAATGTCAATTCCCTATGTGGTCTCACATCGTAAATTATAAAAGACACTGTGGAGAAGCCCTTACGTCCATTCTCCATATGGTCTACTACACTAGGTTCTCACAGCCCTATGTAAAATCAGCAAGTATAGCATCACGTAATGACCAAAGTAAACCTCATGAACTACTTGGATATAATTCTACAACATAATAGCATATTAGAGAAATAGTTACACCATACTACAATACTTGGAATGGGAAAGTAAACAGCAACCTAACATGAAAACTAGACCAAGAGGTAAATACAGGAAAAACATGCATGGGCAATACATCTAAAGAACATCAAATTACCTTATTCACATACAATAACCTCTAATCAGGAATATAAGAAATGAAGGGAAACAATATGGCTAAAATGGTAAACGAACAGTACCTCGTTCATGGGTATTGGAAATATTTTCACATAAAACTCAAAGACTTTCTATAGAAAGGAACAAACCACCTACCTTGGTGGTGGGAGATCAATATGCTTGAACCTCGAGGCTTGAGTTTCCTTTGAACGTCACAGATCTATGAAAATGTATAAAACATTCAACCCACAATAACTCATAAAAGAGGAGAAATTGGAAAATGATGCTCTATGAGAAGGAAGAACTCAACAATTCAATTCCAATGCAACTGATTGTGTTTGATTTAGAGGACGGATAGAGGCTTGGGGGTTCATCGAATATCTGCGTCCATACAGTTCTCTCGGATGAATGAGACCTAAAAGAAGAGTGTTCTGTCCGTCAGATGTGACCCTGTTGCGTTTAATGAAAAAAATACACGGTGTGTACTTGCCTTTTCCGTACTCCGCTGTTGGTGGCCTCCACGTCACCCCACACGACCATGTGTGTGGCCAAGACATGAACAGGACATGGCCTCTTGCGACAATAAAGTAGATGGTGTGTTGTCATAAAGTACATGGCGTGTACTTCAAAAGATTCTAGAAACTCATCTTTTCTTAAAAACTGCAGAAAAAGGAAAACCATACCTGAATAAAAGATCCGAGTTCATACAATATTTATCTATTTTGGGTAAGTAAATTTACTATCCTCTATGTTTTTCATATAGAATGTGATATACATCATTGTTTGGGCTTAGGAGGTTTGGAGTGTAGGTTACATTGTGTGCATTGATTGGGTCAGCGATGCCTTGACTGGTAGGTTTGAGTGAGTCACCCTAGTCCTTACACTATGAGGGATTTCGGTATCACATACCCTCCACTAGAATATGACCTATCTTTGTCTAAGATATCTTCGTGAATTGTGGGTGGTTCCCCCCTTTCTAGAGTGAGTTGTATTAATTTTCTCTAACAGCAGAATCAGTGGATTTGGAGTATGTGTCACCCCAATAGGCCCAAAGCAATACCAAAATTCCTTATTTTTTCCCAGTTAGGGTTCTTGGAATCATTGTGACCAAAATTTACCCAGGCATTGATCCTCTATCCAGGATGATATAGTTGGGGACGGGGCCCCAGTGAGCCCTAGGTGCGGACCCTCTATCTATGGGTCAAGATGTCTTTGTTCCTTCTGTGATCTATCATGAAGTTTTTCTCGTTGGAGTTCTTGGATTCATCATGACCAACTCTGCACAGGAATTGATTCTCTGCTAGGTGAGTTGTTCCAAATTTGGGATGTTGTTTAATATATTTTTTGAGTTTGGTGTTCCAGCTGGGGTTTTTAGTGTCCCCCAGTAGACCCTAGGTGGGATACCCAATATAAGGAGTGGGATTTAGTTCATTCATTAGGTATATCATTAGTGGTATTGTCCATCATGTGTTACCTTGTAGATAGGTATCATGAGGGTTGGATGGGTTGTCTCATTTGTTCATTTTACTGATAGAGTGACATCACTTTGTTCGGAGGCATTTGGGATGGCACGGTTGGATCATCGACTAATTTTTTTTTGATGTTTGTCCATTCATTTTCTGTATACCATAAGGGGTGGCTAGGGTCTTTGTGTGATCTCCAAGGTAGGATTATATCTTCCGGAATCCAGTAGGAGCCTGCTGATATCTATGAGGTTTTCACCTCATGATACATTTGTGAGTGTTGTGTTGGAACCACGACCGGTTTAACATGGGAAATATATAGTTAGGACTATGATACATCGATTGAGAGATATGTATATCTAGGTAATCTAGGAGTCCCATTGGTATGTGTAATTTTTTTGACATGCAAAATATGTTGATCTTAGTAGTCTTGTTTAACTGAGGATGGTTTGTAGATGGAGTTTCTCTCTCATTTGGGTTCCCTCGGGCTGGGTTGGGTTAACTGATACATATTAGTTACTCCCTTTTTGGATTGGGTTTTGGGGTGCCTACTGAGTATCTTTATACTCAACACAACATGGTCTTTTCATGCACATGTTGTGTATTTTTCAGACCATAGGTCCTTTAACAGAGTCCCAGATGGACCGAGAGCAAGAAGAGATATGTAGCTAGACTGACCAAGCTTTTTACTAGAGTTGTACCATAGAGCTTACTCGAGGGAGTTGGAAAACGATCCCCTCTATCTGTGCAGGTTGGATGATTTTGTGATTTTCTTTTGGTGGGCCTTGTATTTTCCTTTTTTTACTTATTTTTAACTCTAGTTTGTTATAGATTTATTCATGCATTTTAGTTTTTCATTTTAATGTATCTCTACACTATTTCATGGAGGTGTGTGTGGGTGTGTGTGTAATGTACAATAGGCTAAAGCCTCCCATGTGTGTGATATCCTACTCGGTCCTAGTTTCCAGACCCTTTCTTATTGCAGGCAAGATTGGGGAGTTGTAGATCAAGCCTCATTGGGTTGGTTCATGATAGTTCCACATCTGGAAAGTGTTTTGTTCTAGAGGTACTGATTTGTAATGAATCTCCTCTGGGAGTTCTTTCTCCTTATTCATCAGACAATTTTCTTTTGTGACTCAAGTGTGGTAAATTTGGGCATTCAATTTCATATTACTTTAATCCTATTAAATATGGTCGATGATTGGGTTTTTGGGTAACATGGAGATTTTTTTTAAGAATCATTCTCAAAATGAGAATTCCCAGTTGGTGGGTGTGAAATCCTGACTATGGGGCATCAAATACTTCAAGGAACTAGGACTCCATTCTTAGATCCTAGAGTGAATATTTTAATATATTTAGGAATTTTTTAGTGTGTTTGGGGATACTGGCTTAGTATCTTTCTCCATTGTTGGATCAGAGATGGTTTAAGTTTCATCATTGTAGTTTTCCTTATCTTTCTATGTCCTTATTGTTTTACGATTTTGGTAGTCTTGTGTCCCTATAAATTTAAATAGTGGAGCTTTATGGGAATAAACCTTTGAATTTATATCATTATTTTGGGTTAGTTTTAGTCTTTTATAGTCCCATTAGATATTATCATGTTTGGTGGAAATGATAAATCATTAGGTTCCGTATTTGGTTTATGTTTTTTAGTTGGATTTTTTTTGGGAGTTCTGATGTCAGTTTTGTTGGGTTCATTAGTGTTAAAATAGTAGGTACACTTACCATGGGACTTATTTTGTATCCATATTGTGTTTTTTAGTTTCTAATTAAGTATTTTAATGGTCACATTGAAGATCATGGTTCCATTTATCTTTATTTGGTTTCAAATTAGAGTTTTTCACTTAGTTTGCCTGAGTGACATTCTATGAGAATAAAATTGTTATGTTGGGGAGAATTTTCACACCCTAACTGTTTCTTTTATTTTCTGATGCATGGAATATGTTCTGGGTGATAATGTTTAGTTTTGGAGGTTTCATGTTTTTTTGTCCATGTACAGAGTTACTGTCCGCAATTCGGGGAGAAACTAAGTAGATTATGATGAAGGAGGATGTTTCTAGTTCAATTTAATCCTGTATGGATTGAATCACATGTTATTATCATTGTTTATCCTAAATTGTGAGAGTCAAAGGTGAAATTGTGTGAACTTTTTGTGGTGTTTAGGACAAGGAGAATGAATTATTCATGGTTAGTAGAAATAATGTTGAAATCATGAAAGGGGATATATAGTTTTTAACATAACCAAAATTGAATAGTTGGAACACATTTTACCATACCATGAGGCCAAGACATGAGTGTGTCCCTTTATTCCTATATGGTGTGCACAATTGGTACACATTTGGAAAAACTATGTGAAAAAACCGCGCAACATACCCAGATTCTTAAAAATGTTGAGTTTCTGATTTTGAGCCTCCCTCATTTTCACCATATTTCACATTTTTCCATCCCCATTAATCCAAGTCACACTACAGTTCTCCAAATCCCCTCCTATATTGTAGCTCCCATTGAATCTCTATAAAGGTTCCTAGGTACGTTTCATTTGTATTTGGGTTTTTTTCCACCCTTCTTCTCTTCCTTTTTTGTTTCTCTTGGATCCCTCATATTTGAACCCTTGGGGTGGAAAATTGATGTTGCCTTATTTTTCTTTGAATGTTAGGGTGTGTGGTTTGTTCCTTGGTCTTGGATCTTCCTTCTTCCATAGTTTCCTTGCATTCATACATCATTGAGGTAGGCATTTCAATCTATTTCATTTCGAAATCATACTCGTTGCTGCTTGTGATTTTACAATTAATTTTTAAATGTGATAATTATGTTTTTTATGTCTTTGTATGATTTTTCATAGAGTTTATTCACTAGAAATTTGATGAAAATGGGGTTTAAATGAGTTTTATAATTATTTCTATATGTATATGTAAGCAAGGTGTTTAATAAAATTTCAATTGGTCCTTTTAAGTGAAATTGAGTATATTGATATTTTTTCCCTTATTGGATATTTGGTAGTTGTTTGTCATATGAAATTGATCTTTGTGTGTTGGTTTGGTTCCATTTTATTTGTTGGTTCTTTTGTGTGGATCCTTTTGAATTATTATGAAGTTTCTTATAATTATCTAATTTGGAACCTTGGATATTTCTATGGTTTTCCATATGTATATGTCGTTGGATGTGGTAATATACATAAGTGTATAGAGTACACATATAGGTAGGGACACATAAAAATATAAATGGCATTATATAGAAATTTCCATCTTGAACTTATTTTTTTTAAACCCACTTCTTCAATTTCTTCCTCTCCTATATTCCATATTATAATTGTTTTCTAAAAACCCCTCAATATTCTATAAATACATTCCTAGGATTTAAATTACCCTAAATATGTTTCTCAAATGTGTTTCCAAATCATCAATCAGTTTCAACTTTTGATGTAATTTCTTATCTAAAAGACTTAAAAGGCCCATTTTGAATCTTCCAGGAATAAATGGTGTTTTCACCAGGGATTTAGAAATGGTTTTATAATAGTAATAATTGAGACCCGATTAGTACCTTTTGACGTTTTGGAAATTGGTTTTAAAGGTCACATGGAATATATGATTCGTTGGTACTTTTGATATGTTCTATGTATGATGGGCAACCCTATGGTCATCCATTTTATGATAAGGCCTTCACATAGTTGGTTTCAGAAAAGGGAAAGGCACGCATGGTGGAAAACTATATGTTATGACATATATGATATTACCTCCTCATTTTCCACTATACTATTATCATGGGTTTCTTGTACATCATCCAGAGGGTCGAGTGATGATTTCATTCAAATCCAAATTATATGTATTAGGACCCCTTGGTTAGAGGAAAGGAAATGGGGAATTTTCCAATGTTGAGGTTGGTTTTGAGAATCTAGGTTAGTTATTATCTATAGAGGTTAACTATAATCTAGAAGGTGGGTCTGAACTAAGTGCATCTAGTGATTTATTCTATGGATATTTATGAAATTCTCATCATTACATATATGTATGTTCATTCTTAATTTCTAAAGATTATTGGTTATTTTTTTATTGCTTGTCTTACAACACTTCTATGGTTCATTTACTTCTATATTCAATGGTTATTCCATACAGATTTCTTTTAGTTCATATTTTACTATATTTTCTAAATTAGTTTGGTTCATTTTTCCTTCTTAGCATTTGGTTTTCTAACTGGGTTTTAAAAAGGTAAGACATTTTTGGTTCTTTAAATGTTTAAAACCTATTTTTCCTAAATTTATTTTTAAAATAGAATTAGTGGATTATTTAGGGAAATGGAATATATTGATTCTATGGTTCTTACCAAATGAGGTATTTTCTTCTCACACCATACTTATTCAACTCAAAATCGGTAGACTAGGGTTGTTTTGTAGTTTTAGCTTTTATTCAGGTTTTATTTTAGAGTGATATTGTCTTATGGATGGTGTTTACCTAGTGGTCACATGGATTCATGTCGATCCAGTTTGGTTTCAGTCTTGTTTTTATTTGGTTTTTTCTTTTATTCCACTATATTTGTATCTAGATCTGTTTATATATTTATTTTTTATTTAGTATATTTATGTTGTATACTCTTTATTGTTTAAATATCATTTTATATTGGAAGAAATTGTTTCAATTAGTATTATCTTTGATTCATGACACTATTTTCATGCCTGGGAGGATCAAGAATGCTTCTTAGGTCTTTTCATAGGATTCCTCAGGTGACTGTTTCATGGTTGACCCAGGTTGGTTTGTGATACTCGTGTCTTGATCTCTGAGGATCTTGAGATGAATTATAATTTATCTATGCCCAAGAAGTCAATTCATATTGTTTATTTAAAGATTAATGTTCTTCATGAAAAATCAATAAACGTGGTTTTGGAGTTATTGAAACATTTTTTTGATTCACATGATATGTGGGAACATGGGGAACTGATAAGAGAGTAGTGGTATCATCTATTGATATGGATTATTTTTGATAGGTTTTATAGTGGATAAAAGAATTTATGGTGGTTAGAATTGTTACACCCTAATATTTTATTCTCTGTAAATTCATTGGCTTTTTTCTCTTTCATATTAAGATGTCTTGGAAACTTTCTTATAAAATATAGATATCTTTTTGTTTTCATTTAATGAATTATTTGAAATATAATTTTAATAATTTTTATGTTAATTTTTACACTTACATAGAGAATGTGGTTAGACGTAAGGGTTAATACCTTTTACCCATATGTAGGGGGAGTTATGTTAGGGTAACCTTGAAATTATTTAGGTTATATATGGGTATGTCACCCATTTTGTAAGGGTAGGGTGAAAATCATTTGAACTACGTAAGGGTATTCTATCCAGTTCCACTGGATAGGTTTCACAGTGTAAGGGTAAATCTTTCATGTGTAAAGGTAACTATAGACCACCATAAGGGTAATCCCTTTCATCTAAAGGCTACTTATCTATAACCTATAATTTAATAATGGAAAACAATTACTTATATAGGATACTTATGGGTTTCCTAGAGTTTCATAAGGGTAAAACATTCCTCTAATGGCTATTTAATGGTACCCTAGAGTTGAATAAGTGTAAACCCTTACTTTTAAATGATCTGTAAGGATAACCTAGGTTTTTATAAGGGTATTTCATTGTGTGATTCTTAATTACAACTAAAACCCATTATATATATGTGTAAGTTATGTGCCATATAAGGGTAAATGATATTACCCTTGAACAACACCCTTTTTATGAAAAAAATGTTTTTAAAATTTTTATTTCAATATTCTTCTCAAGAATTACCTACATCACCTTTTTTATTATTTTGAAATATGAAATCATGGGTATTTAATTATTTAAAATCAGTTATGTTTGTAACTCCTATTTTATATCATTTTAAACCTTCCTCGATCAGGATTTAGTTGAAAATAAAAAAAATTAAAAAAATGTTTAATTTGGGGGTTTTATTTTAATGAACCAAAACACCTATTTTTTTAACATTGTATGAAAATATATTATATTACATTATTTATTTACTATTTTGGAGTTTTGGGGTGTCTATTTTATATGTTTTTATTCATTTTCATTCATACAAGGGTACTAGTTATAGTACATTAGAGACTCATTTTCCATGATCAATTTTTAGGATTATTTATTATATGTGTTATCGTATTTATTCGTCAAATTTTAGGATTCATACCATTAGTTTATGGAATCTATTTAAAAATATTGGATTCATTATAATATATTGTTTTTTTTTCATTATTGGGTGTTATAATTTTCTATATTTGATGTAGGTGATTTCATAAGGCAGTATTTAAACATTTGATTCCCATGATGCTTGTATATTTTGAATTGGTTTTATAAACTAATTTCTAAAGATCAAATTGACACTCTTGAAAAACTAAATTATAATGGCATGGAAAGTGTCTGATGAAATATATTTCAAATTTGATTTCAAAATAATGTGTGACTTCTAGAAAAAAATTCTTGACATGAACGTTATGATTTAAAGAATTATTTTGATGAATCAAAAATATACGAAATATTTTATAATTAATATGTGATTGTTTGATTTGAATGGAATGAATTTTTGATGGAAACATTTTGATGTGGGTTTTTTAAATAAAATCTCTTTGTTTAAACCTTGTCTTTGGGAAAATTGAAATGATTATTTGGAATGATTTATGAATTATCGATATGAAAAACAACCCCAATAAGTTAATGATTAATTCAATGCACATGATATCTTGGCTAGTTAGAATGTGTTTATACCAGCTAGATATGATTTCATGATGAATACAACATTAAAATATTTTAGGGAATTCGGTCATTTTTTGGAGATAGAATCTTATTACTACTAGTATTTATCCATGGAATGTGTGTGCACATGTAGATTTGGGACTCATTGTGATTGTGTGGACCCTGTAACTTTTATTGACTAACTAATTCACAAGTATTAGACCCATGGGAACATATTTAGAAATGATTACAAGGGAAATTATTTAAATAATTAGTTCACTAATGAATGTTTGATAAAATTTTATATTCATTCTTATTTTGTTAAATATTCCTATGTCTTCATCATTTTAGGGAATTTTAATTTGAAACATGTTTATTTTTATTCACATAAATGTTTTTAATAAATATTATTTTTGTGATTTTGTTAAAATATTCCATGCTAGGATTTACATTAATTTTTTCATTTTTTGTTTAATAGTTTTTAAGATTTCTTATGAAATGATTAGTAAGATCCTATTGGGATTTGATACACACTAAATACCTTTTCTTTCAAGGGTTCAATTATTTTATTATAAAAGTTCATGTGAAAGTAATGTAACCACATTATAGTTATGGGAGTGCCTATTTTTTGGGATCATTGAAACTTGGATGAAACTGATAGAGTTCTTGCAATATTTGATTTACCATTTTTTTGACTTGTACCTGGTTTTTTTGGAAACATTTTATCTAATTAAGATTAACTCATATATAATATTTTATTGATTCTTATCTACTCTTTTATTTATTAACGCTTATGAATAAATTTCTCCCCCATGCTATTATTGTTTTCATGGTTATAATTTCCAGCCTATGGGATTAGGAATTCTATTTTCGTTATGTCAGGAGTAGTTTAGGTTCCATTAAGGTGGGTTATCCTGGTCGATTCAAGACAATAAAAAATAATCCTACAAAAAAATGAGATTTGTTACTTCATGGAGGTGGTAGCCCACACAATGCACAAATAACAGTTTTTATTTTCATAATAGAAATGGGGTAATGTGGTTAATAGTTATTCCCTTATAATAACAACATTCATTATCAAAACATTACAATTTTAATTATAAATGAATTCAAAAAATTTATTTGGAAGGAAATAATGAGAAGAAAATAAGTTTATGAAAATGAAGTACTCGTATTTAGAAATGAGGATTTATCATGGAAATGGTGATCTTAAGTACATATATTATGCCCAGAGGCTTAATCAATGTTATGGTGATTATAATGAAAATATATAGGGTGGGGTTTAAGGTAGAAAATGATTTCATTGAGTGTCTTCGAAGAGGTTTTGAGAGGGCCCCTTTATAAGTTGTGGGAATTCCTTTTTTAAATTATAACTGCTTAATATAAAGGAAGAACACATTACACATGTCACGTGACACCAAAATTAGAAATTATTTGTGTTAAGTTTGAGATAAGGTTAATAATATCTCTAAACTCAAATAAAAACATGTAATTTACATCTTTCAAACTCTTCATCACTAGATTTGTTACTTTTTCTATTTTATATTTTATCTTGGTAACTAGTTTTACCTATGTTGACATATCCTATATACCCGAAAATAAAATCATCTTTATTAAATAATTTATACTCTATAATTAAATATATTTAATAATTTTTATTATATTAATTTTTATTAAGTTATGAAAATTAATTTTTTAAAAATAAGTTTATAATTTATTATAATAATCTTTAAAAAATATATAACTTTAGTTCTAAAATATAATATATACACTATAATTTAAATTTAATATTATAAATTCAATTATAAAATACATATTTTTTCTAGAAAATAGTTTTAAAAAATTTCAAGTCATACTTATATACAAATAATCTTATATATTTTTTGGTATATGTTAATGTAGTGTTTTTCTATGTCTGGTCTAAAAATTAGTCTTTTTGGATAAACCTAGAAATTGATATTAAATGAATATTGTAATGATAAGTCCAAAACAAGTATTCTTCTATTTCCCATTATATACTCCAAAAATTTAAATTTTTTACAAAATTATAAATTATGTCATAAAATTATTATTTTTTAATTTTAGAAATAATTCTATAGGTACATTAATAGAATTTTTAAATTACTACAAATCTATTTTTTATAAAAAATATATCACACATGAAAAATATTCAACATATAAAAAAAATCTTAAGTGTGAAAAGATTTTTCATTTCTACACTAGTTGAAATAGTATTAAAATGGACTTTGATTTGATAATGTGGTTACAATTTCATGTAATCACTTATTTAATGGCTATTTTATAGCAGTAAATATCTATTTTATTAAAATATGTCTTGGTTCATTAAGGTTTGGTGTTTCATGTATATAAATCTTTTGAAAAAAATTATTTTTTAAAGGGAAATATAACTCTAAAATATTGTTTTTACACATAATTATGTCATTAATATCATATTCATTAATTAAAAACATCTTCATAACTATCCATGTGAGGTAGTGGTGAAAAATGACATATGTCAACTGTTGAGGTTGTAATTCGCATGTACAAATGAGGATAGTTTTTATTTTCCAACTGATGGAATACAGGTATAAGATGGTTGTTCCATCATCATTAATAAAATTTTCGTAAATTAATGATACTAATTTTATTAAGATAATATGGTTATATATGATCTTGAGGAGGTTATGTAAGAAAGAAACATGGAATATTTCGATGAGGAAAATTACTTCTACATTAGGAATCCTCCTTTGAATCTCTCATTAAAAAGCCTTAGGTTAGCATTACGGTGATACCTAAACCTCTATATCATGGGTAAGGGTGTTGAAAATTAATTTGGGTATGGATTTTTAAATATATGGATCTAAAAGTGTGTGGATAAGTTAGGAGATTAGGGGTACTTTTATAAGTGTGTGGAGTGAGACTCTCATAAATAATCTTAACTTTTAATAAATATAATGTCATTTTCAAGTGTATAGATCATTAAAAAAAATTTAAAATGAAAATATAATATATTGTCTAAATAAACCCAAGAAAAAAAAATATACATTCTTTGTGATATTTTAATCCTTATCCCTTAGATTAACCACCTCTTTAAACCTTATACCCATTATCATTTTGACTAACACTAACTATGGAAAATTAATTTCCAGACTAAATATCAAATATATTTCACTAGATACTTTTAATATTATTATTGATAATTTTATTCGATTTTAAAAGATTAATTTTCTATAGTTGAAAAAATTTAATTAAAAATAAGTATGAAAAACACAATGAAAAATAGTTTTTTTGAACATTTTATTTTTAAGAAAAAATGGTTTCACCCTAAAATAATCTTTCTAATTGACCCATATAAAAATTATTCATTTAAGAATAAAAAACAATATTTATGTTACTTTAAAACCAATACAAAACATAATTTTACCTTGAAAATAATTATTTAAGTAAAAGGATTAAAAATAGTTTTTTATTTAGAATAGAACATCACCCAAGCTTGAAAATGCCAAACAGAGGTTTCTAAGTTCAATATAATATTTTTAGATGGTTAGTTTTAATACATAGTAACATAATATTCTTAAAATATATACTTCATAATATTTTAATTCATTCATATATCATGATGATTAAATAAAACTGACAATATTTTTAAAAACTATATTTTTCACTATTCACCCCAAAATCAACCATTTCAGATTAATTAAAAAAACTCACCCAAAGATAATTTTGACATAACTAAATCAAACTTATTTTTTTATAAAATTATATTTATAAAATTCATAAATAAATATTTTAAATTAAAATTCATATTATAAATAAAAACATATTTTATAGAAAAATGACCCTTTTAAACATTATGTGTCCTCAGTCTAATAAAAAATAAATTCATAATAAATTTAGTGTCATTATATTATTTTATGAACTTAAATACTACATATAATATTCTCAAGGATATAATTTTATCATATAAAATACATAACACTCTTGAATATATTTTTAAATATATATATATTTTTAATATTTAATAAATTTAATCATGTCACATTAAATATTTATCCTCAAATCATTAAAATTCAAAAAAGATTAATAATAATTCTTAATGATAAAAAATTAAATATCATATTTATTTTTGGGTTCTATAGTTCTTTAAATTTTAAATTGATGATTGAAATTTTATTCTCAAAATTTATTTTAATAAAATATATAGTGATTTATTTTATTTCAGAGTTTCATGTAAAATTAGCTATAAAAAAGAGTATTATATAATAGAGATTTACCTATTGAAATATTCAGGTGTTACACCCATGTTATGATTTTAATTATGCAAAACACCCTTTATAGGTACTTATCAAGCCATTGGTTGCTCATATGCTTCCAAAGATGGATGAATTTCCCACATATATTATTCGGTATAACCCATTCACCTTATTTGATTGTGATTGAGGAAGGCCCTTTCACAATAAGTGATAAACCATTCACCTATATTTTTATTGGATTATCGATAACCTATTTACCTATGCATATATTATAATATGTGATAACATATTCACCTTATATATTATTGTTATCGTCGTATCCCATTAACCATATGGGATAAATTATTAACCTTATTTTATTATGATTGGTGATTGATTGTTTGTTAAAGGTAATGGCCAATTCACCACATGTATTGGTATTATGGTGATGACCCATTCTCCCTAAATATTAGAAGTTTAATTATTACTCAATCTTCTATGTTTTAAAATTATGGTGATAACCCATTAACCAATATTATTATTATGGTGGTAATCCTCTCACTTATGATCATATTATTGTAAGTGATAACCTATTCACTTACTTGATGTGGTCAAATTGTTGGAAACATCATCACAATATGGTTCCATTTGAGGAAGTTATGGTTTACATATCTATGTGTATTCTATTATACAAATTTTTTGATAGGTGTATACATGTTATTTATATATGGATTTAATTCTACCTTTATATTCCTAAATTTATATACTAGTTTTTATTAGGGGAATAGTTCATGGTGGACTAGTGAGTTTTATTCTAAAACATTTAAAATTATCCTTGATGAATGTGCTGATATTATAGTTGACATGAAGATTAAGGAATAAACCTTATTGTAGGAAATAAAGTTTTATTAAATTAGAAATGATATGGTAATTGGGATGAGGCGTTGATGAGGATAGTGCGAGCATATTATTTTTTACTATTTTCATTTTATTTCTATGTATTATATATTATCATAACTTTAAGAAATATTTCATTGATATAAGACTATATAACATTAAATGGTGATTTTTTTAAATATATAGTGTTGTTTATCATGAATTTTTTTAACAATAATTATATTTTTTAGAGTGGTGCTATAATTTTTATGTATACTTTATTTATTTATATATTATTGATTATTGTGATGTTGAGGGAATAATATCCCCCCATGGTTTTAGTAAACCATCATCTCTAATCAGAATCATTTATCACATGAGATTTTATTCCTAAGGAAATATGGTTTTATTCATTGTTTACTATTTGGGTAAATTAGGTTGAGAAATTCTTCCAGGTTCTCTATATTGTATTGAAAGATTATCATTATTGTTCTTATTTATATGATCAGGTTAATGTAATTAACATAAGTTACATAAAAGAATAAAGTAATCTTTTACTAATAATAAATATTCATATCCTATTCATTATTAGAGTTTTTTTTGTAATTCTAAAATATAATAGTGTCATTACAATATAAGATAATTAATGTGTTATCTATTTTAATTTTTATTCATTCATTACATTTGGGAAATCTATTTATTGACTAGCCTAGGAATCGTGAGACATGATTTTTTAAAAACCTTTGTTTCTATTTTCAGCAAGTCTTGTTCAATTAAAAATTTAAGTGTTGTTTTATGATTAATCATTTTCATTAAGAAGTAATGTCTGTATAGTGTCCCCAAAAACATTATGGAATATTTTAGGTGACATTGGATGACACAATAAATGATATGATAATTTTACGTAAACATTTAAATGAATAATACTAGCAATGAGGTGTGTATGGATATGGTTTATACACACAAACAGTTATATTAATGGTCAGTGAAGTTGTTGGTAGAATATCTTTGAAATTATCATTTTATTAGTGATTATTGAAAATTTATACCTTTTCTCCCATGAGAGTATCAATGGATTTATTTCCATTATCTCTTCAATTAAATTTTCATTATGAATGATTAAGAATATTGATAGAGTTGGTGAATATATGTAATTATGAATTCAATTTATTTTTGGATATAGGATGGGATATTATTTTATATGTTAAATGATTGTGTTCTTTAATTGGAGTTCCACATTCATCATCAATTATACTATCACCAACCATTATTTTACTTAATGGGTGACATAATTTCTATATAAACTGTGAATTAATGGATTTTACAATATTCATTTCCATTGATTCTCCTTATACATGAATGTATTTTTCATATAGAAATGGCATATATCATTGAAAAATATGGGTATATAGTTTATGGGAGTTATTTTTGGGAAAAAATAATTTTTTTGGTTTTGGAATCCTGAATGTTTTTGTTTTATATACTATAGTCTATTTTTGTGAGGTTTATTTTGGAAATATATGTTTATACTTGATATGTATTTATTCTTTACTTTTTTATAAATTATATTTTATGAATGTATTTCAATGATCTATTTACATTAATTTGAGAGAGTTCAATGGGGAAAACTACTATATATTTTTATGATCACACATACTATATATATTGCTTGATATAATAAGGATAATATTAAAACAATTTTTGGTTTATTATATATATTTTAACATTTCACATATATTAGTGTTTTGTTGGAAGCTATAGTTTATGGTTGTTATGTCAAATTATAATATTGTATTTTGACATGTTTTTTGATATTTATGTGACATGATATAAATTTATCGTTATTCATATTTTGAAATTGTATATATTTTATTGTAAAGTTTTATCTTTAAATTTTAATGTATTCTATGTGTGTACCAATACTGGATAAAGTGTTTACTAACCCACAACCAATTAATGGTAGCATTGGGCATAATTACTTATCCTTTTATCAGCTCATATAGGGTCTTTGTGGGATAAGATAATGAAAAATTATTATTATAGATTGCCTTAGGATTTATTTTTAGTTGGTAATGTTAATGATTTCATTAGAGTGGTAATCTAATAGTACTTCAAACTATATTATGGAAAATATGAAAACATAATTGGATATGGATACAAAGGGACTCGGGGGTTCATTAAAAGGACTATCATCGCTAATTAATGATTACTAGGGTATAATTTACTTTGTTTAGGGAAAAAAAGTTGGTATGTACACAAATAATGTTGTATTAAGATCATGATGATTATGTGTATTATATTTATATTGATGGTATCTGTGAAGGAATCCCTGGGACACATATGTTTGGATATGGATACAAAGGGACTCTGGGGTTCATTAAAAGGACTATCATCGCTAATTAATGATTACTAGGGTATAATTTACTTTGTTTAGGGAAAAAAAGTAGGTATGTACACAAATAATGTTGTATTAAGATCATGATGATTATGTGTATTATGTTTATATTGATGGTATCTGTGAAGGAATCCCTGGGACACATATGTTTTATTATAAATAAATATATATAGGTTGTAAAAAATAATATATATGGTTTTTTTATAGATACAGTTTAAGGAAATCATCAATTTTACAAAGAAAAGGTTTCTGAACATGAATATACTATTAAAGAGAGAAGTCAAAAAATAAAGTGGAAGGTATTAATGTATTGTGATATAAAATCATTGTCATTATTATATCACAATATATAATGATTTTAGGGAGATTTTTCTTATTTGAAAATTGAATAGTGGATCAATAAGGTGGGTATTTTTTCTAATAAACCATATACTTATGTGATTTTTTTCAATCTAGAATTAAACATTTAAATTAATTGTAAATTTATAATGAAATAATTAATATTTATAGAAATTAATGAATTTATACTGATGGAATAGTAATATGACCTTAGGAATTGTTACATGGACATTAGGAAGAGTATGTTTCCCAATAGAATAGTAACCTCAACAATGAGAGTGTAAATAAAATTTTTGTATCTTATAAATGTAATCATGATATATTTATATCATGGAATATGTAAATAATTGTTTTGAAAATGATAAATTATGTGTTGGTATTGTTTCAGTCATATATATTTTATTACAATTTTATAATTAATTTATTGATTTAAAAGAAAATTTATTTTCATAATATTGATTCATAAATTATTATTTTGTTGTCTAATTATTATATGATTATTTTATGAGACTGTAATTAATTTTTCAGGTGCTCTAAAATAAGATAAAATTTTAAAATTTGTAATTTTAAAATAAATCATGATTTTAATTAAAAATTAAAATTTCCATATTTATAAAATTATTTTCAAAAAATGGAGTTTATTTTTGAGTTCTACACATTAAAAATGGTGGGGGTCATTTTTTGGGATTTTTTTAAATACTATATTTGTTTGTGAATTGTAAAATACTATAATTTACGATATATATATATATATAAATAGTATAACATAAATACAATATTCCATGATTCATGAATGATATAAGAACCATAATCACGAAATTACCTTCATTATTTTAATATATTTGATGATAATTCAAAAACTTTTCATATCCTTGATCCAAATTAATAAACAAATAAATATAATAATGATAAAACACCCCTCTCCTCCACTATAAATACCACCACCACCACCTCTTCTCTTCACAACTCAAAGACATTTATCTTGTTAAATTTCTCTTGAAATCCATTAAAAATTATATTCAACATCTACAAGACCTATTTCTCTCACCAAAAGTCCAAAACCAAAGGCCTTAAGAAGGTTCTCAAGGGGTAGAATTCAAGAGGTAAAAATCCTCTTTCATTCTATTTTATTTTATTTTTGATTATTTATATTTTTTATACTCCATTAAACTCAACTTATTCAAGAGTAATTAAAACTACATTATCTTATATATGATATAAGTTTATCATGTTTATGGAAAAAATCATCATCATACTTCTTTTCCTCTCAATTTTATTCTAAAAATAAAAACATTTTTTGTGATGCGTTAATTTACCGACATCGTGGAAGATGTGTTTTCAATTTTAATTAACACCATCAAGGATGGTAAAAACTATTAATATGGTTAAATAATATTTTTCTATAAATATTATATATTATATTGCATTCTGGAACCATTTTTTATACGTACTATAAATTAATGAGACAAAAGTGGTTCGTAATGATCAAAATTCACCAAAATAAACTAACGGTCACCACTAATGATTTATCCAATGATTCATACTCAAATAATATAACCAAAATCTAATATAATACCATTTAATATTATTTATATTTATTAATATTTTTTAATTTAAATTATGGATTTTTTCTCCCTTATGATAAGAAAATCCATAATAAACCAACCATGGAAACCATGAAATAAATGCACCTGAAACAATATAAATAACAAAATATTATTAAATAATGGGTTGAAATATGCTAGGATAATATCGTATAACTAATTATAAAATATTAATATGGTTTTCTAATATATTAATAACACTTTTTAAACAATTAAATAATATGTTTTAACACATTTTAAGTAAGATGAATGTGAGGTAAGGTAATTCTTAACCCAATTTCAATTATTTGGGTTAACCTTATACTTCATTAATTATGTGGTACTATGATTATTTTTGTATTTAATTTTGTTTATATTGTGTTTTATTATTTTTATTAATAGTTTATAGACATATTCTTTTATTTTTATCAATTCTCACTTCAAATATATTATATTTTTATGGGAAATTTCATTAAAAATCTTATTTTATATTTCATTTTTTAATGAATGATTTATTTGATGTAAGTATTCTTGTTTAATGAGTATTATATTGTTATTGGGAATTAAATATAATTATGGGTAGGATCTATATATCCCTCCAATTCATTGGGTATTTTCATGATGGAGTTCAACCATATGGTTACTCCAAGTGTAATTGTGATGGTTACCTCATAAATTAGTTGTGAGGGTTACATTATAAGACAGTCATGAGGGTTACAAATCATATGGTATCCAAGAGGGTTAAAATATTATGTAAGTACTTACCCCAAGTTACAATTATGGTATTATTTATTTTTTTCCATGTTTTATGTAAATATCATGTTTTCACAAAGTAACTATATTATACTAATTGGGTTAGAATTATGTATTTGTGAAAATGATTTCATATGTTTATAAGTATTCCTATACTAACAGTTTCTATATTTATTTTTTATATTTTCTGATAAGATTTTTGTGCTCATCCTAGGTTTTAATTTTTTTTTCAGAGGGTTTAAGTATGGGTAAGAGAAACGGAGAATCCAAAATTAATATTGTGAAGACTTCTCATGAATAGATTTCATTTTTTTATTAAAAACATTATTATTATTAATAAATTGTATATTGTTTTAGTAGTATTCAATTTATATTATTATTGTTTGATATGTATGAATTATGACCTAACATTCAAAAAATATAAACCAAAAATATTTTTTGGAATGTAAAGAAGTGAATTCTATAAAAAATTAATATATTATGAAATGTTTAAGGTCAGGTACTTATAGTTGGTATCAGAGCATGATTTAGATATATTTGTGGTTAGGATGATGTTAATAGAAAACCATAAATGTTTTTATCTTATTCTTATATTTAAATGATACAACATTTTAAGATTACCATGTTTCTTCATCGAAGATATGTCTGTTCATAATTCATTTCTGTAAAAGAAATAAGTAATCTGAAGTAGGAAGGAACTAAGAGGATGATATCTTTTTGAATCTACATCTTTGAATTGTGGGAATTGGAACTGAATAGTTCATGATAGTAATGGAATAGTTTAAATACTCTATAAATAGTAATGGAATCATTTCATGAGAACAACTAGAGTTACCGTAAAATAACATGAGGAAAGTATAAGATTTTATGAGGCTACACCCTCCTGCTTTCAGAACATTTCTTGACTTAGTGGCTGCAAAAGGATGGATTAAATTCCTTAAAAAGATATTTGATGTAATTGTTTGTTCAGATAATAAAAATGTTATTCTTTCCATTTATCATTTTGAAAGTGAATCTTCCCATTTGTGGTCAATGGTCAAGAATATCTGGGATAGTGATGATATTATTACCGTCTAATGGGATGAATTTAGAAATATTTTCTATAAAAAATATTTTCCTATGGTGGTTCGACTTAGGGTGGAAAAAAATTCCTTGAATTAAAACAAAATTAAGATAATTCAGTGTCCGTGTATGAATAAATCATTACTTTATTGGAAATAATTTTTCCAAATCTTATTGTAGATCTTGATAGAAAAATAAATCATTTTTACTCGGGATTGAAGCCAAGATATAGATGGGAATTAGCTTCCCATGAATTCAAAAATTTTAGAAACATGTATAATTAGTTGAGAGGGTATAAATGGAGTTTTTTAATGATCACTTGTACATTTACAAAAAGAAAACAAAGAGGTCCATATGGAAACAGATGGGTAAGAATCAATCAAAGAAATCTGATGGTAAGAAAGTCGAGTTTCCAGTTTGTGAAAAGTGTAGTAAAAAAGCACTTCGGGGAATGAATTTAAAAACTAGGAAGTGTTGTTAATGTGATAAGTTTGGAAATATGGTCTGAGATTGAAATGAAAATGGTCTTATAATTAATTCTGGTAAGCAAGTTATAAAGTGTATTAAATTTGGTGAGTTGGGTCATTATGAAAATACCTTCTCAAAAAAAGATCTGAATGATGCCAGGTAGCTAGATTAAAACAAGAAAGGTGTAGTGAGATAATTTACAACTACATAGGTAGATTTCAGGCTATTCAATTTAGTGGTATTAGGTACTTTGTTTATATATATTTTTCTAATGGATTTTTTGATATATGGTCAATACATTCCTCTATTTCTGATAAATTTTCTAGTAATTTGAAAATTTCACCTCGAGAAATAAGGCCAAAAATTATGGTTTAAACACAATGTAAAATATTACATAAAAAATAATTATATGCTTCTTATTATTATTTTCAATAGAAATGCATTACCTACAAACCATGTTTATTTTCCCTTAGTATAATTTGATGTTATTATTGGTATGGATTGGATTTCTGTTTATCATACTAAGATTGATTTTATAGCTAAATAATATGTTCTTTAGAAATAGTTTAATTTTTTATAAAAGAAGGAACCCATAAAACTGATAACATGTCCAGAAGATAAGAAAGTATTAAAATATTGAAATGTAAGTTATCATTCACATATTGTTGAAAATAAAGTAACTGTTCATATTAATTATGTTCTAGTAGTAAATAAATACCTAGATGTTTTTTAGTTTAGTTTCTTGATGTTATACCAGATTAGAAACTTGAATTTTCTATTAACATGGTTCCTAATGCTAAGCCAATTTAAAAAAACCCTTATCAAAAAGATCAATTGGAAATTCATAAATTGAAAAATTAGTTACAGGAGTTTCTTGATAAAGTATTCATTCATCCAATCACATTACCATGGAGTACTCATATTTTGTTCCTTAAAAAGAAAAATGGTTCCATGAGACTTTTCATTGATTATAGAGCATTGAAAAAGTTATTGTTAATAATAAGTATCATTTACCTCATATCTAGGTATTGTTTGATTAGGTCTAGGGATATTAGTATTTCTTCAAGATTGAATTGAGATCTGGGTATCATCGGCTAAGGGTGAAGGAGTATGAAATCCAACAAAAATCTTTTCATACTAGATATGGGCATTATGAGTTGTTGTTATGCTCTTGGGCTTGAAAAATGACCCTTCTATATTCATGGATCATATGAAAACAATATTCCATGAATATTTAAAAAAAAATATTCTTGAAATTTTGTTCTTTTCAAAATTTTGTGAAGATGATGAAAACCATTTAATGATTTACTTTTAAATTATCAAAGAAATGAATTTATATGGAAAATTTAGAAAATGTTTTTTATGTTTAAAGAGCTTTATTTTATTGGGGAAATTGTAAATAAGGATGTAATTTCAATAGAATATTCCAAAAAAAGTGGTTTATTAATGGATAGGACCTTAAAATGTTACATAGATTCGTAGTTTTCATGGATTGGTAGTCTATTACGGACAGTTTTTTATAAACATTACATGGATATCTAGCTGGACAACTAATTTAACACTAATGGAGTTAAATTTATTTTAATAGACGATTGTTATAATTGTTTTTAGGAACTAATGAAGAGATTTTTAAATGATACATTATTATCCCTACCATCCAGAAATTGTGATTTTGTAATCTATAGTGATTCTTCATTGAAGAGACTTGGTTGTGTTCTGATGAAAAATGATCAGGTAATTTAGAATTCTTCAAGATAACTATAAAATCATGAGTTAAATTATCCCACACATGATTTGGAATTGGAAACTATGGTTTATTATTTGAAAATTTGGATGAATCATTTGTATAGACCAAAATGTGAAATATATAAATACCATAAATGTCTAAAGTATATATTCACTCAGAAGGAATTAAACATGATGCATAGAAGATATTTTGAACTAATAAAGCAATATGATTGCATGATCAATTAAAATCCTTGAAAAGAAAACAAATTTTTTGATTCTTTGAGTCAAAAACATCATGAATCATTAGCCATGTTATGCTTGGAATAAGACCCATTGATTAATGATTTGATGAATTTGGATTGAAGTGTTTGGTGTATGAAATTCCTTTATTTTTTTTAGGTTTCAATGCAGTCATCTCTATTAGACAGAATTACAAAAGTTCAGAAGAAAGATGAATAGTAGTAAAAAAATTTAAAATTGGTTAAAATGGTAAGTTTCCAAAATTTAATGTTGATAGATATTGTATTTTTAGATATGGGAAGATATTATGTGTTCCTTGTGATTCACAATTAAAGAAAGAGTTGTTATGTGAAGCTCAATGCTCTCCCTTTCTTGTTCATCTTGAAATAAAAAAGATGTACGGAGACCTTTGGGGGTATTAATGGCAGGATGGAATGAAAGGTGATATTTCATATTTTACCATGAAATGTTTTACTTTTCTATAGGTTAAATCATGGAGACAATTACCAATGTATATTCTTTATACATTTCCAGTTATAGAGTAGAAGTTGGAGAATATATCTATGGACTTCATGGTGGGACTACCAAAGACTTCTCAAGGTAACAATTTTATTTGGGTTATTGATTATCAGGTGACTAAATCTGAAAATTTATTTACTATTACATATACTATGTGTTTGGATCACCTTTATCAATTGTACCACAAAGATATTGTTAGGTTACTTGGAGTTACTTTTTCTATTTTATTTGACCATAATCTTAGGTTCACTTTTAACCTTTAGAAAGGCCTCTATAAATCATTAGTAAAAGAATTTAATTTCATCATTTCTTTTCATCCTTAATATGATGGACATACTAAGTGAAAAATTCATAAATTTTAGGAAATACATTTATCTATTTAAATGGATTACCTGTTAATTTCGGATCAACATATTTATTTAGTTAAGGTTTCAAATAATAAAAGATCTCATTCTAGTATATAGATGTAACCTATTGAGTCATTATATAGAAAGTGGTGTCAAACGACTGATTTTTCAGGTGATTTCAGGGAAAGGAAGTTTATGGGACTAGAATTACTAAATGAAGTGGTTGAGAATGTAAATATGATCTAGCAACACATGAGGACAACTCATAGTAAGCAGAAAATTTGTGTAGATAATAGGAGGAAATACGTTTCTTTCGTGGAAAGTGCTCATGTTATTCTTAGAATCTCATTATGGAAATGTGTTATTTATTTTGGTAAGAAAGGATAGATAAGTCCATGGTTCATTAGACCTTATAAAATCCATAGGAAATTTGGACAACTCACCTACTGATTATATTTTCCTCTGAGTTTATCTTAGGTACACAATGTTTTTCATGTTTAGATGTTGAAAAAGTATGCGCCAGATCCATATCATGTTTTGAGCCCAGAAGTAGTTCAGTTGGAAGAGAACCTTTCCCATGAAAAAAATCCTGTTCATATTCTTGATCACAGAGAGAAGTTTTTTCAGAATAAGTTAATTCACCATGTTAAGGTTTTGTGGAGAAACCACATTGTTGAAAAAGCAACATGGGAATATGAAAATACTATTAGAGAAAGTTACCCTCACTTATTTAATAAGTAAATAAAAAATTGTTAGAATAAAATTTCTAGAAGGTGGGGAGAATGTAACAAACCAGGAAAATATAAAATATTTATTCATTCTGGAATTAAGTATTTAAATTCATTATAAATTTATAATCATATAATTTATATTTATAAAAATTAAGGGATTTAAATTATGTTTATAGAAATTAAGGGATTTAAATTGGTTGAATTGTAATATAACCATATGAAAAGTAACATGGACATTAGGAATAGTAATTTGGCCAATAGAATAGTAACCTCAACTATAAAAGTATAAATAAAAATTTTGTAACTTATAAGTGTAATCATGATATATTTATATGATGGAATAAGTTAATTAATGTTTTCGAAATGATAAATTAAGTGCTTGTATTTTTGTAAGTCATAAATAATTAATTACTATTTTATAAATAATTTAATGATTTTAAAAAATTATTGTCATAAAATAGATTTGTAAATTATTATTTAGTTTTATTATGATTATAAACAAATTTCATTATACTATAATTAATTATTCAAAGTGTTATAAAATTAGTTTTAATTTTAAAATTGTAATTTTTCTAATAAATTTGGATTTTAATTAAAAATTAAATTTACTATATTTATAAAATTATATTCAAAAAACTAATTTCATTTTTTAATTCTAAAAATCTAGAAATTATTGTATTGAATTTTTTAGATTTTTCTGAAATACATGAATTTTTGGTGAATTATAAAATAAAGTAATTTATGGTTTATATGAATTATAAGATAAATACAATATTAATTGAATCCCAAATGAAGTAAGCACCATAATCTCTAACTACCTTTAATTATTTTAATATGTTTTATTATAATTCTCAATGTATTCATAGTTTTGAGCCAAATTAATAAACTAATGAATATAGTAATGAGAAAACACCCCTCCCCTCCACTATAAATACCACCTCTTGTCCTTACAACTCGAAGCCTTGTACCATGTTAAATTTCTACCTAAATATTTACCTAATCCTCTCCCCCATTTCCAACACCTCTTTCTCTCACCAAAGGCCAAACCCAAGGGCCTTAAGTTGGTTCCCAAGAAGGAGAATTCAAGAGGTAAAAATCATCTTTCATTTTTGTTTATTTTTTTCAATTCTTTTCCTTTTCTTATAGTCAATTCACATCCCTTATCAAAGAGTCATTAAAACCCCCATTAAATTATAAATACTCAAATTTAATCATTCTTGTGTAAAAACTTCATCATTATAATTCTTCTCCTCTCCCTTTTGTTTAAAAAATAAAAACATTGTTCGTGATGCGTCGATTTGCTGAAATCATGGACGATGTGTTTTTGATTTCCATTACCACCTTCAGGGATGTTCATAAAACCAATAATATGGTTAAACAATAATTTAATATAAATATTATATGTTATATTATGTTCTTCAACTAGTGATTATACATTATATTAATTAATAAAACAAAAGTGGTTTGTAATGATAAAAAATCACCAAACTAAACTAAGGTTCATGACTAATGTTTTTTCCAACAATTCATAATAATGCCATATAAAAAATATTTAATACCATTTAATATTATTTATTTTTATTTATAATAATTAATTTAAATTTGGGATATTCTCCCCCTTCTGACACGAAAATCAATAATTAACCAACCATGGAAACAATGAAATAAATGCACCTAAAACAATTAAAATAACAAAATATTATTAGAAATCTAGTTCAAATATGGTATGAGAATATCATATAAGTAACTTTAAATATTAACATGGTTCTTTAATATATTAATAACATACGTTAAACAATTTTATATGATTTTTAACATGTTTTAAGTAAGACGAACTGGAGGTAAGGAAATTCCTAACCCAATTTCCATTCATTTTTGTTATCCATCAACTTCATTAATTATGTGGTAATATGATTAATTGGGTAATTAATTTTTATTATATTAATTTTTATTATGTGTATTTAAATTTTATACAAATATTTATTTCTTTTTATCAATTCTCACTTTAAATATATGATATCTGTATGGGAGTTTTTTTAAAACAACCCTTTGAAAATTTATATTTTCTAATGAATTATTATTATAAAGGAAGTATTCTTGTTTAATGAATATGTTATGGTTCTTGAGAATTTTAATGTGGAATGGTGTGACCTATATCTCCATCCAATTAATTGGGTATGTTTATATTGGAGGTTGACCGTATGGTTACTCCAAATATAATTGTGATGGTGATATCATAACATAGTTGTGACTGTTATCTTGTAAGGTATCCCTAAGGGTTACAAATCATATGGTAGATGTGATGATAAAAATATTTAGTAATTAATTCCACAGGTTTACTTTGCGGTATCATTTATGTTTTCTATTTTTTATTGAAATCTCATGTTTTTCCAAATTAACTATATGATACATATTTGTGAGAAGTATGGCTATCTAAAATTGATTTCATATGTTTATAAGTACTCATGTACTAGTGGTTTCTCTCTTTCTTTTTATACTTATTATTTATAATTTTCTACTCATACCAAGAAATGAAATATTTTTCATAGGGTTTAATAATGGGAAATATAAAAGGAAAAACCACGATGAATGTTTTGAAGACCTTTCAAGAATATATTTCGTGTTTTTTATAAAAAAAAATTATGTTACGAAAAAAATTGATATTTTTTTAGTAGTATCCAATTTTTATTATTATGGGTTTATTTATATGAATTATTTCTTATATTTATAAAAATATAAATTTAAAATATCTTTAGAAATATACAGAATTAAATTCTAAAGGAATTTACTAGATTATGTAATGTCAAAGGTTAGGTCCGTATATTTTTTCATATCAATTATACTCTAAATTGTTATTATATTTCTTTAGTGGTATTATTTATATGTGATGGTGTCATATTGTGGTGTAGAATTTATATTAAATATAGATATTCATTTTTATTTTGGTAGTTGAGTGTTTGAGTTAGTTATTGAGGGTTATTTTTCTCAAGTTCTCAATGAGTATTATCGACCAGAGTGGTTATTTATCTTATAGGTGAATTCTTATGACTGAGAGTTCCCATTTTGATCGTTGATTCCTATCAATTTTCTATATTATATGATAATATATGGGGATTTCATATCTCAATATACCAAGTCAACTATATAACCCGAGATACAATGGTGAGTGAATATTTATAAGTTTTGGATTTTGGGATCAAAATGGTCCATTATACTATAGGAGGGGGTACACAATGATGTAAAATATTTTTTATAAACATATTTTATTTAATTTATTGAAGTAACTCAGAAATATGATATTATACCAAATTATCATATCATTTATGAAAATAAATTAAATACAATTACGTGAACATTTGTCATCGGTTTACCCAATGATATAGTAATAAAGATCATACATATCAAAATGTGATTTTCTGCTAAAAAGACAAAAAATCGTTAATTTAGATTAAAAATATTATGAATGGTTCACTATTAACTATTAGGATTATTAAATCTTCTTATCTCTCCCTATGATACATTTCAAAAAGGTTATAAATACTTTGTATTATTGTCCATTATAAGTAATAAATAAAATTTATCACTATAAAAATTATTAATTACTATTTATTTTAATCTATTTTGATTTTATTTTTGTCTATTTAGATTTTTTTTATTATTTAATTTAGAATAGAATATCACAAAAAGGTCACACCAACCTATACGGTCACAATATTACTCTTTTTTCGACATAAATTTAAAAAAATAGTTTCCACATTAGAAAGAACATAAAATCTTCTTGATCCTTCAATAATACCAATATAATCCTTTATATTTTTAATTAAAAAGACTTTTTTTCCTGTTGCATTGTGGTAAATTCAATGTTTGAGGTGTTCAGGGAAAGTCCATGGGTGTTCGGTAGAGGAAGGGTGCAGTTTTGAGGTGTTTTAGAAGATGGCAGTGGATCACTAATAGTGGATCATTTTGAACTAAATGTGGATAAAAAATGGTGTATCATTTTTAACTAACGGTGGATCACCAACAATATCTTATCTTGAACTAATTATTGATGACTAATAATGGATCCTTTTAAAATAAAGGTGGATTAGTAATGGTAGCTCATTTGAGTTGATAGTGGATCACCAGTGGTTGCTCATTTTGAATTAACGGTTGATCACCAATGGTGACTCATGTTGAACTAATGTTTAATCACCAATGGTGGCTAATTTTGAACTAATGGTGGATCACTAATGGTGGATTATTTTTAACTAATGTTGGACCACTAATTGTGGCTCATTTTCAAAAAATTCTAGATCACGAATGATGGATCATTTTGAATAGCGTTTCCATTTCTTCCAAAATTTCTAGATTTTCCCTTCTTGACTTTTATTTAAGGAATAATTGTTTTAATTCCTTAATTAATAAATTTTAATGTTGTTTCAAAGGGGATTAATTATATATTCAAACTATAAATATCATGTATACCTTTTTAAATGTTTAATCCGCATGTATTTAATGATATTAAAATTTAATTCCCATTTAAAACAAAATCTAATCAAGCTGGTTTGGGAACATGTATTTCAAAAAAAATAGTTCCTTCATTATATCATGATTACTTTCTATTCATAAGGGAGGTTCTAAATCCTTCTTCCCTTATAGTCCGGGAACCTTATTGTTTTAGTTGGTTTGATTTTTCTCAACGAGGATTCCTCCTAGGCACACACCCCCTATTTTGGTGTAGAAAGTTGGTATAAATATCCATTCATCCAGGTATAGGGTCCCTCATTTCTCCATTTTTTGTATCATGTGTGATGGTTTACTCTTGTTACCTATTGAGAAGATAGTTTCATCTTGATTAAAAAAGATTATTAACTTGTTAAAATAAAGTGGAATGATTCAGGGGATTGCTTTGAATGCTTTTCTATCTTTTCATATTATGATATTGAGATTATCTATATTTGTTGTATTACTGAAAACCATGGTTATTAGTATCCACAAATTTTGTGTTTTATATGTATTTAGATCACCATGTTTTATGATTATTTATGACACCACTATAAGTAAATGTTGAACCACTTATACTCGACTAATGAATTAGTTTCAATAGGGTATATAGTTTGGGTGATAACAACCTTAAATAAAGAAGTATAATGGAATAAAATTCCAAATCCCAAATCTAGAAAACTCTATGTGTGTGTTGTAAAATGATTATGGATGTAGTTATTTGTGGTGTTTTTTTGTGTTGATGTGATTCATGGGTGGTGTCTTTGTATTCATGTGTGTGGGGTCAGTAGATGTGATGTGGTTGTGCAGTAAGGCTATAATGGTGGTTGTGTTTTGGTTGTGCATTGGGGATGAAAAAGTAGTTAAGATTTGGTTAAAGTTAGAATTTGGATGTGGTTTTTGGTCTATAGAGTTTTGATTCCTTTTTTTTCTTTATTGTGATATTTTTGAAAGTTTTATTTGAATTAATATGGATTTTCTAATGGAGGATTAAACCATAACCGGATTTATTGCAGAAATGGTGGGTTGGAAATTGGTAAATGAACAAGCTATTTTAGTTGAAATCAGTTGATAACTTATAATCTTGAAATTTAATTTAATTCAACATGGTTTGTGGCTTATGGATTATTGTGGGGTTTTATGCATTTAGAGGAGGTAGAAAAGTTAGGGAAAGTTGTGAGTTGATTGGTACCTTTGTTGTTAACCCCTATGATGGACTGAATGTAGCTATTACATATACAGTTTATTTCCTTTTTATTTTATTTATGCACCCAACCCATGTCTAAAAACATGTTCTAAAACATATATATATATATATATATACTTGGGGGTGTTTTCCCCAACATCCCAGTGGGAGGATAGATGGACAGCTACTGACTCTTCCCTTATCCCACTTCTTGGAATTGGTGATATTTATGGGTTATGATGGATAGAACTCAAAATTACTGTTACCTATATGTTATGTGATGAAATTTGATGGAATATGTTTCTTTAGTTGAGATGTGATGATATGGGTTACGGTGGGGGTTGTGCATGGTAGGAGGAGGGAATGAGGTTTATGTCCTTCATGTTTATGAAACCCTGCAACACTGGTTATGAGATGTGATGGTAAGAGATGGCCCATGTGTCTATATGTGATATGTGATTTGATGTAATGGACGAGGTGTGTTCTGGTGGGATGTGATGTGATGTGATGTTATTTGGAATAGGTGAGAGTCTCGTGACATACAAAGTTGGGGTGTGATAGTTTAAAATAAATAATAAATTAGTGAGAGGTGCCCTATCATTTATATGCTTCATATTATATTATTATACTTGGACATATTATATGGTGACATATACTTGGTGAGGTAGGGGTTTTGGTTAGTATACTTGTATAGGTTCTTTTTAGTTCTATTGTTATCTCACAGTTTCATTAGTATGCTCTTTTAAAATATGTATGAGATACTTTAGTTATCCTACAGAGTATACATGTATTCTCACTCTATGTATATAATCTAATTTTTAGATTTCTAGTAGGAATTTAGGTACTGTACTGGAAATTACTAGCTTGAACCTTTGGACAGTTGTTGTGTCACTACTTTAGTTTTTATTCTGACCTTTATATATATTAGTTTTATTTATACATGCACTTTGGGTTGGTTTTTAGATTTATTGTATATTTGTCATGGAGTTAATTAATGTTGATTTTCCATATCTCCTAGTCCTATATATATTATTGAGGGTAATGCCTCCTATACATGATCTTTTTATACCCCCAATGGTAGTATCTATCCAAGGTCATATTGAAGGCTGTACATGGGGTCATTACCTCTCTCTCATCAATATGGTATCTTTGGATGGAGGGGGTCAGGACATAGTAGTATCAAAGGTGATGGTTTAGAGAAAGGATGGAATTTGGAGGTTGGCCCGGTGATTATTTCCTAGGTTGGTATAGAAATAGTTCCAGTTGACCATTGTGCAAGACATTGTGTAGGGAGACCAGCAAGGACAAGGGAATTTTGGGCCTCTTGTGATCTAGTTTATTTACTCTGAGCTTATTAAATGTCCAAGTGAGGTGGGAATATTTATAGGGTAGAAAACTATAAGAGGATCATCAATCATGATGACTTTTGTTCCTATTTGAGTTGGGTTATTTTGGGAAAGTTAAAATGAATAATGTACACTATAATGAATATAAATAAAAAATCCATACAACAGGTCTTAGGAATTAATTTTTACCCTTTTCAGTTATGGATCTTGGTCATCTTCCATGTATGTCTCAGGCGATGGAGGTTTAGTAGGTTTTCTTATTTGTTTTTTGAAGGGTTTATCTGGTTGAGGATGATGATCAGTGGTGGCGGACATTGTGAGATTTACATTGGTATTATTTGTGGAATTATGAGGCTATAATTTCTAATGTGGAGACAGATAGATCTCTAGAGGAGCAAGAGATCAAATTCAGTTTGATCTAGGCCCCTATAGAGTAATGAGTCCCCTTATAAGTTATTCAGATATGAGGAGGTACATTTAATTGGTGTTCATTTTACGATGGTGACAAAAAGTAGGCATATGTTTCATGGGATGACTTACATTAGGTCTTCTAGGAGAATCCCGTTCATCAATCATAAATTTGTGAAGAGTTTGGGGACACTCTTTCATTATCAGGGGAGTATGTATGTGCAGTATCTTGGGATTATGTTCAATGATCTCCTATGATTTTCCCCAAATATTATCTCAGATGAGGAGTCTTGAGCATTGTGTGTTATGGAGGAACATTATCCATTGATCTAGTTTGAAATTACTCCTTTTATGATTCCAAAATATCTAGAGCTTCAATGAAGGAAGATTTGATTGAGGTGATGCATTCAGTGGGAGGCTTACCATGAGAGGGAAACTAGTAGGGTTCTTCTAAGATTGGAGTTGTAATTGGTAGGTCTCAAACACCATGTCCTTCAAGGTTTCAACCAGTAGGGATTCGACCTCAGAAATGTCTCTTCTAGATTTGTGGGGCCAATGGTTTATTTTATATTTCTAAAGACATAAGATAATTTTTTTTTCTATGTGTATAATTTCCATCATTTGGATTAATTCTCAGTGGCTTCTTGAGCTCAGTTTTGTTGAGGAAGATAAGTTTAGTTCTATCTTCATCAGTAGTGACTAGCGAGGTCATTCTAGCATTAGAGGCAGCACTCTTATGCTCCTACAAGAGTATATATGGTAGGTGAAATTCAACCCCAGGATGTAACTCTCACTTAGGGACCTCAACCCAAGTGTAGTCATGGAGGTAGCCATCAATAGAGAGGTCGATGAGCTAGGTGTGGTTAGTTGTAGGCAATAGAAGCAGTAACACCAAGGGACCTAGAGATCATTCATGGTACACTCAGCTTATCATGTGTCATTATTTGTACCTTGCTCGATTTGGGAGCTTCTCAATCCTTTGTTACTTCATATCAATTTTTAATTCTATGACTATACATATAGGGGTTTCTTGTTCCTTTAGTGTTTAATACAGTAGTGGGAGGCTAAAATTGTTTTTTTGTGCTGGGGATTTATACTGATTATGGGGAAGCATAAATCTTGATTGGATATATTTTTTATTATTATGTAACTATGTAATTTCATACTTAACGTTGATTGGTTGTATTATGTATGTGATATTATCTATTTCATCCAAAGGAATGTCATTTTCTTGGACGTAGATGGATAGTGTGGGGTTTCTTTGGTAATTGGGGGTTCTAGGTGGACAGTTGGCATTTGGAACCCCATCATTACTTGGTAAATGAGTTTTCTATGAAATCAATAGACACAAAGAAAAGGAGGCTCCCAAGGTTTTAGGGATTTCTTAATATTTTCCCTACGTATTTTTTCCACTACCCCCTTGATGTGACTTGGAGTTCGAGATAGACTTAGAGCGTGGTGCTTCTTCAATTTTTGATGGCTCCATATCGTACTACACCTTATAAGTTGCAGGAGTGGAGGATTCCAATAGATGATCTGGTGAAGAATGGTTTTATAAAACCTAGTGTGTTAGTGTGGGGTGATCTATTGTTATTCAAAAAGAAAGAGGATGGTAGTCTGAGGTTGTGTATAGTCTACCGAAGGATGATTTACATAAAGATCAAGAATCTCTATCATTTTCTAAGGATTGATGATCTTATTGACCATCTAAGGGGAGATTAATAGTTCTTTGAGATCTATCTATGGTTCAGATATCACCAGTTAAGGGTGAAGGATGGAGATATCTAGAATACTATCTTCATAAGTAGGTTTGAGAAAATTGATTTTGTGATCCTTCCTTTAGGGTTCACTAACATACGAGTATTGTTCATGGGTAATATGAACTCTAGGTTCCATGAGTTCTTGGTTTTTTTCATCATATTAATCGATCATATATTGATATACTAGGTATGATAGGATGAGAATATTGATCATATAAAATATATTATACAGGTTCATTATTTCCACCGTCTCTATGTAATGTTGTCCAAGTGTATGTTTTGGACATGAAAAGTGCATTTCCTAGGGCATGTGGTGTATTAGCAAGGTGTGGCAGTGGACCCGATGAAGGTTGAGGTAGTTTTTTCTTAGCAATAACCCAAGAAATAGGAATAGGTTTGTAGATTCCTTGGTTTTATAGGCTATTTTCAGGGGTTTTACCTACTATTACCCACTCCCTCTTCCAAACGTTGGTGATATTCATGGATTTTGATGGCCAGAAGTCAAAATTATTAATGTAGACATGTGATGTGATGAGATGTGATGTCTCATGTGTCATAAGCTGATATGTGATGAGATGTCTAATGGTGGGGGTTGTTTATGGTTGGAGGATGGAATGAGGTTAATGTCCTTCATGATCATGAAACCATATAACAGTGGTTATGATATGTCATGTGATGTGATGACCTAGGTGTATATAGGTGATATGTGATGTGATGTGATGGACTTGGTGTCTACGAGTGGGATGTTATGTGATATGATTTTATTCAGGAGAGGTTGGAGCACCAAGATGTATTTTGTTGGGGTGTAAGAGTGTAAAATTAGTGGGAAAGTAGTGTAGGGTACCCTATCATCGATATGATTCATATTATATTATTGTAAATGGATGCATTATTTAGTGAGTGCACCTTGGTTAGGTTGGGGTTTTGGTATGTATACCTATAAAGGTGTTTTTTGGTTCTGTTGTTTTCTCATGAGTGCATTTTTATGATTTTTTCACATGTGTAAGAGGAACTTTAGTTTTCCTACTAATTATACATTTATACTCACCCTAAATAATTAAATTTATTTTCAGGTTTCCAAGAGGAATTAATGTACTATTTTGGACATTACTAGATCAAACCATTGGACATTTATTGTGCCATTGTTTTAGAATTTATTTTCATTATTTACTTTGTAAACCATTATTTGTATCGATTTTATATACACATTCATTGTGGGATTTTTTATGGATTTCTAATATATATTCCATGGAGTTTATTGCATTTGATTAATCTTATATCCAAATAATATTTATTTTATTGGGGGAAATGCATCCCATACATGAGTTTTGTATACCCTTGGTGAAAGTTTTTATCCAAGGTCCTACTAGAGGCGGGACTCAGGGGGTCATTTTCTATCTCCCTCATTGTGGTATCTTTAGAGGGAGGGGGCCATAAAACTCTCCATTATATTCTTCATTTTTAATTCCATAATAATTTTAACAAAAAATTATTCATTTTAATTAAGAAATATATTCCAACATCACTGATAAATATTCAAATAATAATCATACATGACTCTCTAATATTAATAAAAAAATTAATACCATTTCACAATAATTATTTACCATTTTATTATCATCCTTTACCATAAAAATATCATAGAATAATTCTTCTAGGTATTTTATAAATCCTTTTAAATCATGTAAATAGTTATGAATCCATCTCAATGTCTTATAATATTCACATTTAATTAAGCGATCCTCTCCCTTACAATAACTATAACATGTAAAGGTTCTCTTACTTAACCATTTTCAATAGGGAATGTGTAATAACACCATTTATAGGACACCCTCATCTAGGGTGTAACATTCCTAAAATTACATTTGAAAAAAAATCAATAATCCTACATCATATACCATTTCTATCTACAAAAATTAGATTAAATTTATATTCATTTCACAATGTCAACTTAATAAATATATTGATTAAAATAACTAAGACTATGAGTTGAATATATTACCCTTATGTAGTGTTTTTGATGTGAGTTACTCGGGGTATACTAACATTTATTACATTGGATAATTACTGTGGGAGAAGATTTTTGGATTTTTGGAAGCAGGTATCTAACAAATTCTATAGAAGAGAGTGACTTAATATAAAGATAAATAAACATGTAAATAAATGGGTTAACTAATTAATACAATTACACACTTGTATTTGGGCTCTGATGCGGGGAATTTTGATCAAGTATTTCCAATCTATGTTATAAATTGATAAAAAAATGTTACATAAGAACTATGAATAGAATTCTATTCCTTATGCAATAAAAATAAAATTAACTCAAAGAAATTTACTAATATAAACAGTAATGAAAAACTATTTCCATGAGAGTGTTTATGTATTCCCATGAAGTGATCATATATCAAATATGTATATCTATAGTCATAAATCTTAATCTTACATATCCCGTTAAGGTAAAACCATTACGATTAATAGATAATTTCCTAAATCATATCCCATGAATTTTGGATTCAGTGAAGTGTAATACATGGCTCTATTACTGTAAATCATAACATTGACTCTATAAAACACTATATTTTCCATTTCTCCCTAAAGATATATTTTAAGATTCATCATATTAATTTTCTAACTAAATTCATGTAACCATGATTCTTAATCTTCATAAATTATATTTTGGAATGAAAATGAAATATTTTTTATCTATTAACTCATTTATAAATGTATTTTAGGTTTAGGGCTTTAATGTAATGAGATAAGATATAATTATATCATAAAACATATTTAACCTATCATATGATATTGGTGAATACATATTTAATCCCTAATATAATGAAATGTTACACCAAAATCCCATAAGGTGACATTTTAGAATTTTGGGTTGGTTGTGGTTGTTATAAAATCAGGTTTACAAGGTTCGTTGTGAAGTTCCATCATGATTTTTGACAAAGTAGGTTGACAAAGCCCCATGAAAGAGGTATGGAAGATCCAAATTTTTATATGAAATTATACATATATGACGGTGGAATTAGAAAGAATTTACCAATATTTTGGGTTCTACAATATATAAAAAGGGGAATGTTTTTTTAAATAAAAGGAATGATTTTCACATAAATTCAAAAGTTGGGTGAAAGGGTGAAAGAGTTTTATGAAATATAAAAAAGAGAATATTTGGGTTTAATGACCAAAGAAACCATGTTTTGAGTAATGGAAAGTTTATATTACAATGTCATCCATTAATCGAACAAACAATCATATTTTAAAATAATAATAATAATAAAATAGATAAAACGCATCAAAATGAATTAAAGGCCCTTTTATTCAAATGAGAGACATCTTGGTTACTACAACTCACAATGATCAAACAAGAAACTTAGCTAACCAAAGATTCCAATTAAAAACCCGATTACAATTATAGGGAGACCACATAAGACCACAAGGACACCGAGAAGGCGGTAAGGGTCTTTGGCATCCATCAGGATAAATATAAGGATGGCTGAAGCCACCGCAGCTATACTGAGCACCAAAGGAATCACTCAAACCATCTCCTCCTTTTCTCCTTCAGTCACCTTGAGTGTGGGATACCCCGAGACCAGGCTTTTTATAGAACTCTTATCTAACCGTTAGACTCTAATGGCTATAAATATAGTCGTTGGATCTCCCATGATCCACTTATCCTCTAATGTTTTAATCTTCAAGCGGACCATTTGGGGATAAGAGTTGATCACCCCCAAAAGGTTCAAATGGTTAATTATGTTATTTTCTTTAATATTTAAAGAATGACATCAATAATAATATAATTAATTTATTTCTTGTTTTCCCAAAATGTGAATTATATTTTATATTGCAAAACAGTGAGAATTAATATTATTATTTTACCACTATTTATTATACATGTTTTTAACTTGAGCAAGTAAACATTTATTTTATAATATTTTTGAATCTGATGAGGATTTATTTTTCTTAGTCTAATAAAATATGTATGCAAACTCTTGAGTTATATATATATATATATATGTATACAAATATGTTGCTTCAAACTCTAAGATAAATGTCTTATACTAACCCCTAAATTTAAAAAAGTAATAAAAATAATGCAAATGTTTATTTGACCTTTTTTTTATTATCAGTTTTGAAAGGATGTAAAATTATGGTTTATTTTGTATTACAAACTTGTTTCATGATGTTAATTTTTAGATCAACACACTCTTAAGTGTGAATTTGAAAATAATTATTAATGTGTTATGTTAATTTTTCAATTGTATTAATAACAATAATATAAATCTTTAATTATGGAAAAATTAAGATAATTAATGAAGTAAAATAAAAATATGGTTTGGATAAGGGTGAATTAAGTAATTTACTTGTGTATTAAATGGCCTTTGACTTGGCATAAAATAATAAAAGTTAGATCAATAATTTCATGTTATTAATGATAGTTTAAATAATAAGTATATAACAATTTTACAAAAGAATAAAAAAACAAATGTTTAATTCTTTCTTTTTAAAAGAAACAACCACGTGTTTTCTTTTTTTAAAATGCCGCATAAAACGCGGGCCATTAGATCCAGCACCCCTCCATCGCGCCGTCTGTTTTTTTAACACCGCAGCGCTTAGGGGTCGTCCGATCAGATCTTGGGTAATCCTGGCCGCTGCTTTCTTCTTCTTCGGATCTCCGTCTTTCTCCACCCCGCAGTTTTCTTCTTCCCTGCGTCTTATTCTTCTTTGTCACGCACGAACCAGTAGGGTAGATTAGGATTCATTGTTTTCTTCACTTAGGCCGGCAAGTGGACCCGGCTACCCCTCCTTTCCACAGGTTAGGCATCGACTCCGCCTCAGCTACCCGTCTACATCTTCATGCAAGGAGAGAGTTTCCCCTACTTTCAAGCTCCAGTTTGCACCGAAATGAGGAGATTTGTTGGTTCATGAATCTTCGATCATTTCGGCCACCTCGTCTTCATCTCTTTCTCTCCTCCTCTCCGAGAAAAGTTAAGGGAGATTTTCTTGTCTTGATTTTAGCAGTTCCGATGAACATATACATGACTATATACACTTCACACACATATACATATATAAATTTATATACATATATATGTATATAAGGCCTTATGAGCCGATTACACCTGCTTTCTCCTCTTGCATGGAGAATCGAACACTCTACCTTGTTTCGTTTTTTTAGTTTCTTTTAGCCCCGGTGGATATATATATATGCATACACATTCCTTTTATATATGCATATAACCTTTGTATGCACTCTTTTTCTTCTTATGTATATAGTGTTTGTTGTACTCTGCTTCAGGGAAATGGAGGGTTCGGAAAATTTGTTATGAACTTATAAGATTATGCAAGTATATGTTTATTTTATATATATTCAGATGCGGGTTCTCATTATTTAAACAAAAAAAATGTATGTTAAAGTTTCCCAAAAATGTTTTGGGTACACAGAATATGAAAGGGGCCTCGCGCCTTCAATGTAGCATGTGAATCCTTCCCCACTAATTCCCTTACCTCACAAATATGTACATATGTATAAATTTTTATAATTTCATCTTGAATCCGTTTAGGTTTCCAAATTAAAAACATGTATATGTTCATTTCGGGTTATGATCTTTGAAGAATGACCTTTCATTTTTGGGTATTGTTTTCAAAACCTGAACTGCATACAAGTGGGGGATCTAGTCCCTCGAGTTCATTGTGTACCTTATTCATAACTCACGTATGTTTGGTTCTATATAAATATGATACAATCTGGGTTTTAGTAAACTTTTTCTTTAGAATTTTAAGTCATGATATGATTGAATAAGTTTAATAAAACCTAGTTTTGTGGAGTGCAGATCCCAAACACACACCTTAAATATACATAAATTCTTTTAATATAAGTGTCACTTTACTCGAATTCATATGTATCTCAAATTCATTTATTTTCAAGTAGAGTTTTATGGTTGTTTTATGATTAAAATATAAATGTACTCCTATGCATGAGTTCATGGGTGTAAATAATTCTTTTATGCTCAAAAACCTATTAGGACATAAACCATGTTTTATGCTATGGATGTTTCACATGAACTGACTTCAGTCCTTCGAGTTAGTGCTTTAGTGTATTATAAATAATCAGTGTATAAAAGAAATTAAATTAAGTGGATACCATGGAGTTAAATAGGGTGTCAACATGGTTTGAACAAGGCCACATTCTAAAGGGTTTAGATGCAGAAATTGTTATCTCATGTGTTAATCTATTTTTTTTTATGTAAGCAAATTTTTTTATTACTTGTGCTCACCAATATTATCTTTTATGCCACCATGTGAGGTGAAACTAATAAGTCTAACCTTTTTTAATAATTAATATGAACATGTTCAAAGGGGGTTATGGACTAAGAATGAAAGTTATGAATATAAGATCATGCTATATCATGTGAGGGATGTATTGGACTTAAATGTTTATGGACGGGTGTGCCCGGAATTATATAGCACTCCAATGCATTGGGTAGAGTATGAGTCTCATGAGACGTTATGTGTGACGGTCTTGGTGGTTAGCCTTGGCTTGTGCTACTATGGGAAATGGGATTGGCGGTTAGCCTTGACCCATATTAAGATTGTTTTATGGTCTTGACGCAAGGTCTTGACAATGTCCGGCATTATAAATTCCCTCTGCATGTGACGATAAATGGTCATCCGGGGGTTAGTTCAACTAACAGGACATCCCCTAGTTGAAAATTCCCTCGACTATGAGAATGAATTTATGAGATATAAACTGTAACTTGTGTAGTATGTTGTTATAAGAATTTTATGTGACAATGAATCATGATATGAATGTTTTCTCTGCTTGCACTCAATATTTTAGAAGCGAAGTAATTTTGGTTGTATGTTATGCATCATCTATTCTTCACATGCTTGTGCTCTCTAATTTATGTCTTCTATAAAGCTTATTTTATGTACGCACTTCTTCTATGTGCAATTGGTTTTCAAAAATGTAGGATTTACATTTTTTAAGAAAAGTTAATACTTTTTTTAGTGAAGTGTTTTAAATGACTACTTTAAAAAAGTGTTTTCTTAAAATGTTTTTTTAAAACCCCTTACTGTGCATATTTTCTCACCCTACATTTTTGTTTTAAAATTTTTCAGGCCTGGTTCATACTAATGAAGTTTATCAGAAGTAGCTGGTTTCCCAGAATCATGAGCCTTGCGATCTTATGTAGTAATGGGACATGATATATTATTTGTAAATGTTTTAATGAAATGTTAGTATATCATGTCTCATAAGGCACCTGGGATTGGGGTCCCTATAGTTGGTATCAGAGGATGGGTTCAGGCAACTCTGGAAAACCAGGTGGTATGAATGTATTACTATGATTGACTAAGTAAAAATGTTATAGATTTTAGATGGCTGATGGAAATGTACCTACCAACATACTGTCACTTCCCACTGAGGCTCTAGATAACATTATATCTCTAGACAGCCGTGAGAACCTTATAAATTACACCTGAATTCTCATGTCATGTAAGCACCTGTATGACGTGTCAGATTCTCCTAGGGTGCTTAGTCTTCACCGGGGATTGGGGATGGATTATCTCCTAATGATGATGAGCCAATTTCCCTCTTATGCACGTCGGGGAAGGTACCATGAGGGACTCTTCAGAGTTTTCACAACTGGCAAAAAATTTGGCACGATGCTCGATTACCCCTTTCAAGAAGCTGCTGCTGCTGGAGACCTCAGAGCAGCTTACCTGTGCCAGATTTTGCACTATGGCTTCTGGGGCCAGTTAATTGACTTTGGGGTGTTGGAAGACGAGTCCACCCGATTGTCTCTTACAAAACAGGTGTATAATGATCTTTCCCAACTCCATACCCCTCATGCTAAACTTAGAAGGTGTCATAGATGTTCCCATGATTTTAACCCTGTCTGTTCAACTTGTGTGTGGTTTGAAGAGTTAGGGAGTTTTTCCACTCTTTGTGGTGTACGTTTAGTAAACCCAGGCTTTGCTATGTAAACTTTTGCATAAATGAAAGTTTCATGTTTCCTTTCATACCTCTACCTTATCAGTGTTGTTAAGAGTTTCCTTTCAATTTTTTTTTCAGATGGCTGGTCAAATTAGCATCTCATCACTACCCAATGAGTTAGTAGAGGTTATTATGATCAGGACATGCATGGTGGATTATCCATCCTTCTTCCACCTATGAGGGTCTTTCCAACATTTGCTCGATTTAGCGAATAGTTCTGAGATTCTACGTTCGTGTCAGGGGGATGATCGTGTTTTTCACCTCATTACCACTGTTCAACTACCCTGCTATCGGCGAAGGGGAAGGTACTACGAAGGCATCTTCTAGTGTTTTACTCTGGCGCAAAACCTTTCTGCCAGAGCTTGCTTCCTCGTAGCTGCCCAAGATGGACACCTTAGTGCAGCCTATATGTTCCAAGTCTTAAATTGCAGTCTCCTCAATCACATCATTCCCCTAGGTTATCTCGAGTGTGATGTAGCTTGGAGAGTTATCAGGGAATTTATCTACTTGGGCGTTTCCATGCTTTTCACCGCACGAGCCTCCCTTTGGAAGCTTGTGTGCAGTACACACAAGCAGGAGTACAAGACATACTGCTCAAAGTGCATCTGGGCTAGGGAAATGGAAGAACTATTTACCAACTTTGGTATTCTGTTAACCGAGCCGGATCCCCTGTTTCGGTAGAGTTGTACGACTAAGGTTTCTGTTTTTTTCTTTTTATGAATAGAATTGTGAGGATGTAATTCTTTGAAGTGGGAAATTATGTAACAACCCAAGAAAACATGTTTTGAGTAAAGACAAGTATATATTACAATTTCATCCATTAATCAAACAAACAATCATCTTATAAAATAATAATAATAATAAAATAGAGAAAACACATCAAAATGAATGAAAGGCCCTTTTATTCAAATAAGGGACATCTTGGTCACTATAACTCACAGTGATCAAACAAGAAGCTTAGATAACCAAAGATTCCAATTAAAAACCTGATTAAAATTATAGGGAGACCGCTTAAGACCACAAGGACCCCGAGAAGGCAGTAAGGGTCTTTGGCATCCATCAGAATAAATATTAGGATGGCCGAAGCCACCGCAGCCGTACTGAGCACCAAAGGAATCACTCAAACCATCTCTTCTTTTTCTCCTTCAGTCACCTTGAGTGTGGGATACCCCGAGACCAGGCTTTTTATATAAATCTTATCTGACCGTTAGACCCTAATGGCTATAAATATAGCTATTGTATCTCCCATGATCCACTAATCCTCTATTTTTTTAATCTTCAAGCAGACCATTAGGGATAAGAGGTGATCCCCCCGAAAGGTTCAAAAAGTTAATTATATTATTTGATTTAATATTTAAATAATTACATCAATAATAATATAATTTATTTATTTCTTATTTTCCCAAAATGTGAATTATATTTTATATTGAAAAATAGTGACAATTAATATTATTATTTTTACACTATTTATTATACACGTTTTTAACTAGAGCAAGTAAACATTTATTTTATAATATTATTGAATCTGATGAGGATTTATTTTTCTTAGTCTAAGAAAATATGTATGCAAACTCTTGAGTTATATATATATGTGTATACAAATATTTTGCTTCATAATCTAAGATAATTGTATTATACTTACCCCTAAATTTAAAATAAGTAATAATAATAATGTAAATGTTTATTTGACCTTTTTTTTATTATCAGTTTTGAAAGGATGTCAAATTATGGTTTCTTTTGTATTACAAACTTGTTTTATGATGTTAATTTTTAGATCAATACACTCTTAAGTGTGAATTTGAAAATAATTATTAATGTGTTACGTTAAATTTTTAATTGTATTAATAAAAATTATATAAATATTTAATTATGGAAAATTAAGATAATTAATAAAGGAAAAAAATATAGTTTTGATAAGGGTGAATTAAGTAATTTACTTGGGTATTAAATGATCTTTTACTTGGAATAATATAATAAAAGTTAGATCAGTAATTGAATGTTATTAATGATAGTTTAAATAATAAGTTTATAACAATTTTACAAAAGAATAAAATAACAAATGTATAATTCTTTATTTTTAAAAGAAACAACCATGTGTTTTTTTTAACACCGCATACACCGCGGGCTGTTCGATCCAGCACCCCTCCATTGCGTCGTCCGTTTTTTAACACCGCAGCACTTAGGGGCCGTCCGAACAGATCTCAGGTAATCTTGGCCGCTGCTTTCTTCTTCCTCGGATCTCCATCTTTCTCCACCCCGTGGTTTTCTTATTCCACGCGTCTTCTTCTTCTTCATCGTGCACTAACCAATAGGGTAGATTAGGTTTCGTTGTTTTCTTCACTTAGGCCGGAAAGTGGACCCGGCTGCCCCTCCTTTCCACAGGTTAGGCACCGACTCTACCTCGGCTACCCGTCTACATCTTCACGCAAGGAGAGAGTTTCCCCTACTTTCAAGCTCTGGTTTGCACCGAAATAAGGATAGGTGTTTCTTTGTGTATATTTGATCTTTTCGGCCACCTCGTCGTCATCTCTTTCTCTCCTCCTCTCCGAGCGAAGGTAAGGGAGATTTTCTTATCTTGATTTTAGCAGTTCTGATGAACATATACACGGCTATATACACTTTACACACATATAAATATATAAATTTATATACATATATATTTATATAAGGCCTTATGAGCCGATTACACCTGCTTTCTCTTCTTGCATGGAGAATCGAACACCCTACCTTGTTTCGTTTTTTTAGTTTCTTTTAGCCCCGGTGGATACATATATGAATACACTTTTCTTTTGTATATGCATATAACCTTTGTATAAACTCTTTTTCTTTTTATGTATAAAGTCTTTGCTGTACTCTGCTTCATGGAAATGGAGGGTTCGGAAAGATTTTTATGAACATATAAGATTATGCAAGTATATGTGTATTTTATATATATGCATATACGGGTTCTCATTCTTTAAACAAAAAAATGTATGATAAAGTTTTCCAAAAATGTTTTGGGTACACAGAATATGCAAGGGGCCTCACTCCTTCAAAGTAGCATGTGAATCCTTCCCCCTAATTCCCTTACCTCACGAATATGTACAAATGTATAAATGTTTATAATTTCGTCTTGAATCTGTTTAGGTTTTCAAATTAAAAACATGTGTGTGTTCATTTCGGGTTATGATCTATGAAGAATGACCTTTCGTTTTTGGGTATTGTTTTCAAATCCTGAACTGCATACAAGTGGGGGATCTAGTCCCTTGAGTTCTTTGTGTACCTTATTCGTAACTCACGTATGTTTGGTTATATATAAATATGATACAATCTCGGTTTCAGTAAACATTTTATTTATAATTTTAAGTCATGCTACGATTGAAAAAGTTTAATAAAACCTAGTTTTGTGGAGTGCAGATCCCAAACACACACCTTAAATGTACATAAATTCTTTTAATATAAGTTTCACTTTACCCGAATTCATATGTAACTCAAATTCATTTATTTTAAAGTAGAGTTTGATGGTTGTTTTATGATTAAAATATAAATTTACTCCTATGCATGAGTTCATGGGTGTAAATAATTCTTTTATGCTCAAACACCTCTTAGGCCATAAACCATGTTTTATGTAATGGATGTTTCACAGGAACTGCCTTTGGTCCTTCGTGTTGGTGCTTTAGGGTATTATAAATAATCATTGCTTAAAAAAATTAAATTAAGTGGATACCATGGAGTTAAATAGGGTTTCAACATGGTTTGAACAAGGCCACCTTCTAAAGGGTTTAGATGTAGAAATTGTTATCTCATGTGTTAATCTGTTTTTTTATTATGTAAGAAAGTTTTTTTTATTACTTGTGCTTAACAATATTCTCTTTTATTCCACCATGTGAGGTGAAACTAATAAGTCTAACCTTTTTTCATAATTAATATGAACATGTTCAAAGGGGGTTATGGACTAAGAATGCATGTTATGAATATAAGATCATGCTATATCATGTGAGGGATGTATTGGACTTAAATGATTATGGACGGGTGCACCCATAATTATATAGCTCCCCAATACATTGGGTAAAGTATGAGTCTCATGAGATGTTATGTGCGATGGTCTTGGCGGTTAGCCTAGGCTTGTGCTACTATGGGAAACGGGATTGGCTATTAGCCTTGACCCATATTAAGTATGTTTTATGGTCTTGACGCAAGGTCTTGACAATGTCCGGAATTATACATTCCCTCTGCAAGTGACGATAAATGGTCAACCGGGGGTTAGTTCAACTAACAGGACATCCCCTATTTGAAAATTCCCTTGACTATGAGAATGAATTTATGAGATATGAACTGTAACTTGTGTAGTATGTTGTTATAAGAATTTTATGTGCCAATGAATCAAGATATGAATGCTTTACCTGCTTGCACTCAATCTTTTAGAACTGAAGTAATTTTGTTTGTACGTTATGCATCATCTATTATTCACATAATTGCGCTCTCTGATTTATGTCTTCTTTAAAGCTTATTTTATGTATGCACTTCTTCTCTGTGCAAGTGGTTTTCAAAAATGTAGGATTTAAATGTTTTAACAAAAGTCAATGATTTGTTTTAGTGAATGGTTTTAAATGACTTCTCTGAGAAAGTGTTTTCTTAAAACGTTTTTTTAAAACCCCTTACTGGGAATATTTTCTCACCCTACGTTTTTGATTTAAAATTTTTCAGGCATGGTTCGTACTAATGAAGTTTATCAGAAGCAGCTGGTTTCCCAGAATCCTGAGCCTCATGATATTCTGTAGTAATGAGACATGATATATTATTTGTAAATGTTATAATGAAATGTTAGTATATCATGTCTCATAAGGCACCCGGGATCGGGGTCCCTACATTGGTCCACCTTATCAAAATACATAATATGCAACAATTTCATCACAGTTCTACAATTCCAAAATGCCTATTATTTTACAAGGTGAGTAGATTTTAACAAACCAATGAAGTATACATGGGAGTTGTGGGATTATAGTTAGTTTCACACAAAAGGTGATTTCAAATCATTGAATTTTGGTGAACTAGGAATGTTTTTTGCAATGTTTGTGGTGTGAATAAAATATATGTTAAGTGTTTTCCATGTATATAAATAGGACATTGCCTTCCTCATTTTAAATTTCCAAACCCTATAGAATAGACAGGATTTGAAATCATCTAATAGTTATGTGAAATTTCTTCCATCAATAATGATTAAGTCATACATCAGTTTCACACAAAAAATAAACTTGTGTAAATATGGCCACGTGAGTTCCATAGAAAACCAAAAGTTTCATGATTATTGGGAGTTCCATAAAAAACTAAAAATTTAAGATAATGTTGGGAGTTCTATAAAAAATCACAAATATTTTAAAAACATAATAAAGTTTTGTTAATGTTTTTTAAATGTTTCATGAATATTAAGGTTTCATGAACCATAAGGAAGTACCAAAAAATTATATGCTAAGTTGATATTCATCAGGTAGATGAACATTGTGGTTAATGAAAGAAAAAAGGGTTGTAAAAAATATTAATTCATCTGATCAATTTAATAATCTTCTAAATGAGAAATGAGGCTAATTTAGTTGATAGAGAAGTGATATTTCCAAGTCTAATTTTTATTGAACTAGGAGTAATAGTTAGTCAAATCAAAACATTATAATAGTACTAAACTATAGTGGACTATGTATATTAGTAAATTGTTTTTTATGATCCTTATATGTTTCTTAGTGTGGTTATATAATGAAATATTTTCCTTTTTGTGTATGAATTAATTTCCATTTATTCCTTTCTATGGAGAGGAGGTAGAAGATAGTTTTTTTAACAAAGAATCAAGAACTTCAAAGGGTTTTTTTAATATCACACACCCTGATTCACCCTAAGGGTATTTAAACAGGTTGGGTCAATAGAAATTTTACGTAGATTTGTTGACTTGATTCTAACCATCATACCATTATTTAAGATGAATCATCTTTTAAGTCTTCACACTCATCAAGAAAATATAGATAATGATCAAAAATTATAAATATATAACTAAATTCATGATCACTAAGGAGTGTAATAAAAAAAGTTTCATTAAATATTTTATCACTCAAAATATATATTTTGTAAATGAAATTATCATTTAATTCTATTTTTTGAGAAACATATTTTGTAAATTTTGAATCCATACTAATTCTCAATGCTTGAATAATATTATTTTGAACCCTTTTTCCAAAATAAATGTATTTTTTGGTTTCTAGATCAATAATTAAATTTTTTTCAAAAAAAATATTCAAAAATTCAACAAACCCATTTTCATCCTTAAGATCTCTTTCGTGTAATGTTAAGTTAACTAAATAAATATGTTTGAGTCTATTAAATCAACAATAAAATTGAAAAGGTAAAAATGATAGTGATATTATTGAAAATATTATAAGTTAACTTCTTATATGGAAGACATTCCTCCCAATTCATTATATTCTTCTTGATGAACGTTCATAATAATGTGGATAGTGTTTAATTCACAATGTACTTCTGAACTTCATTTTGGGGAAGATATGTAGTATGAAATAAAAACATATTTTTAAGAAATTTATTAAATTATTTTCAAATACAGCACAAATATTTTGAATTTATAAAATAAAAATTATCCCTAGTAAATCATGTATTCATATAACTTCCTAAAAGGTTAATTGGGAATTATTATACAAATATTTAATTTTATAATGTTCAATATAATGTACAATTTTTTAGTATCTTTTCATCATAACATATAATGAATCATTTCCCCACATATTCAAAAGTAAAAATTTACTGATGTTTGTAGACAAGTCATGCTAAGGTTTATTAAGTATTGGTAGATAAAGATATAATCCATGATGGATTATTCTAGAATTGGATTTATGGTAAATAATTTATCCCGTAAATTATTCTATATATCAAGGAATCATTGAAAAATAAAAAATTCTACAAATAAAATTTATTTTTTAAAACATCCTTAATATTCAATTAAACAAACTTTATGTATCCCTTTTAGTATAATTAATTTAATATAGAAATTTAAAATTATAAATGTCCCATATATGGATTGAATTTTTTTCAATAAGGGTCTCTTTCATTATTATGAGGAGATTTCAATATGTGTTGGTTTGAGAGTAAATTGAGGTCAAGTGGATACATTATTTGTATGGAAAAAATCATTCTAAAAATCATTTATATGATTATTGGTCTGATTTTATAAATAGAAATATATTGACTCATAACTTTTACACAAATTAATACCAGATTATTAAACATAAATATCCATTAATACAACAAAAGGATCATAATGGAATTGTGTCTTTAGAATACTGGGTTTATAATACGGAAAAGGAAACTAAAACATGTCTTCCTTATTTCATTCCCCATAATGAGATAATAAAATTAATTTGAGATCCTAAATCTGAATAGGATAACCTATGGAATAAATGAAACAAATGGATGACATAAGAAGACCAGTAGGGAAATAAATATGATAAGGAAACACAACATGTGAGTTGAAGTATTAACAATATATCATAAAAGAGAAGACATATGCATTATCACATGGAAACATAATATATAGAACACAGTTTCCTAAGATCTTGGTAACATAATAAATGAGGAACATACATAAAACATGACATAATAATAAGTGAAGGATAAATCCTAACATAACATTACATGGTAGATAGAGTCCAATAGTAGATAATGTTCACACCCCAATACTATACATTGAGTTTAATTAGACTAAAACGTTACCCAATGCATTAGTGAGATATATAATTCAGGGCCCACACATCAATTTCATTTCATGTAAATGAATATGTATTCTGCATAAGGAAATCAATCATAAGGTATAAACAAAATAATTACCCATGGAAATAAAATGGGCTTCATAATCTTACCTCATATCATAATCAAAATACATTCTTTAAGAAGTAATTTGTGAAGTTATAATAAGGAATATATTACCCCATAAAAGTAAGGTAGTGTGAGATAGGTATATATGTAAGAGACATATATATAATATTTTGTAGCATTTCATAAGAGTAACATTTGTTTTCGTTGACAAATAGAAATACTTATAAAAAATGTAAATATATTCTTGAGGAAAATAACCTTTTCACTTTGTAATTAATTTTTGAAAAACTAAAATTCAAAAAATATTTTGGAAATAATTTTCATTGAAAATAAACTTTCAAATCTTATAAAGTAATATTTAAGTAAAATAATGGTCATGATGGAAGAAAATTATATTCATGCAATATACGTTACAACAAATATTCCTTTCACATTTTCATTAAAAATTAAATAACTACATCATTTTGAAAATGAAAATAACAATCAATATAAACAATTTTGTAAAAACTAAACATGGGTAAAAATTAATATAAAAATAATAGAATAATATTTGGAACATCATAAAAAACATTAAAGAAAACAAATATATTGAAGTGAAAGTGTTTTCGACCCAAGAGAGAAATCAAGTAGATTTTCCCTAAAAACCATTAGTCAACAATTTTATATACCAATGAGAGTAAAATGGTACTATTATTTTTAAATTTCATGAATAAACATAAGATAAAAAAATGGAAGTGTTTTATTATTTAATGATAAAATAATTTCAAATAATGGAAATTCAAGCATAAATAATACTGATTAAAATAATATTGAAACATACAACTTTACCGCTTTGGTAATATTTGAATCATAACCCCCATTAATGAATGAAATTAATTATAACATAAAATAACCTAAATTATTAAGTATTAATTATATAATATGAAAACCAAAATTATATACATCATATAAAATAAAGCAGGTTTATAAAATAACATGTGTCTCAAGAAGTGTTCAGATGAAACACTTACCTCAATCCCAAATCAACAAATTCATTCATTGTATTCTGGAATGATGAAATTAAGTTAATTATTTACATTTTTAAGATAAAATTTAATTTTTATTATTCCTTCTAGTTTATTTATTATCATGTTGTTTTCAATTACTTAATCGTTTAATTTCAAGTATAATGTATTGATGATGTTTGGCTTATATGACAAAAATCACTTAGCTAAGTAGATTACAGTAAAAAAGATTATCAATTAATAATTTCTAGGTGAATTACCAAGAAATAGTTATCAATTTCATACATAAATTATACTTTTAAAACCAATTTTAAAGGATGGTTATGAAAAAGTAACTATGATTGAATCATTGAGATGGTAGGTCATACGAACTCATGAGTAACGCTTCCATTTTTTGATTATCATAATGGAAATAAATAAATTGTAATATTATATTTATAGAAATTCAATAATATCAATAATATCATATTATATCTTCAAATACCCTTACATATATGTTGGTCGGAGTGGATACTCAAGAGGGGGGTGAATTGAGTTCCAATTAAAATTTCTGTTCAAAAACTTTGAGTTAAAAATCCCCCAAAAAGAATGAAGAATTGAACTGTATTGAATTTATATCAAAGTAAATGTTCTGTTAGGTTCTCAAGGGATTGATTAGTTCCCAGTTAATCAAATCAGTAGACTTGATTAACTTTTGAAACTAACTTACTGGTTTACATCTAATATAAACACTTGCGAGTTTAATTATCTAAGTAGCTTTAAAACAATTTTGGTTTTAAATTATTAGCAGCGGAATAAGAGAATAACTTTGAAAGATATAACACAGTAGATATAACCAATAGGTTCAGTCTCAAGCCGAGACTTAGTCCTCTCAAAAGCTTTTATAAAAAGATGATCCACACCCTGGATCGGGGATAACAACAGCAACCAGCTATTCAGGTCGAAGACCTCTACCACAGTTATTCGTGGGAGCAAACACAACAGAAACCAGCTGTCCAGGTCACACGACCTCTACCACTATCCCAGTGGGAAATAAAAGATGTAAGAGTATTGAGTGAGGATTTACAAATCCTCCAGTTAGAGTACTGAAGATAGTGTGTGTGTAAAATACAGCATAAAACACACAGTGCTCAATATGTAAAAAGGATAAATCACAGAGCAAATATTTAGAGTTTAGAAATGGCTCTTGTGATTAGCATGCAGTTCTGGACGCCTTTGATTGATCAGAATTCGCTCTGAGTCCTCTTCTGATTTTTGTCTGGAAAACAGAGTATCGTCTGTTTCCTTGACTTCCAGGTTTAGAGAATGTTGAAGAAGCTGTTGAGTTGATGTTCTCTTTTTGTTCTCAGCTCTTCTCTGGTACGCACGATTGTAGGTGATCTTCTTGTAAGCTCAGACATCTTTCTTCATATACAACAGCTTGAGTGTTCTTCACTTTTTCAGTGTGGCTGCAACCTCTTCACAACACGTGTTCAACTTTATTATCTTTTCATGTGTATACGCGCGTGTGTATATCTCTTTTTGAGCTCGACAACAGCATCCTTCTTTTAAAGCACGAGCTCCGGCAAAAGATATGATTTCCTTTTTGCAGGTACGAGGTACGGTTCCCTGACATCCAACATCACACATTAAATAAATGACAGAGAATTTAAAATATTCCTAATATGACCGTTGGTTAGATTAAATAAAGATAAAGAAATTTAAACAGCTGTTTATGACTATCAGTGTGTCAAGTGATCGGTGGGTCATCAACATTGGTGAGACAGCTTCAGTGACTCATTTGATCAGCATCGGTAAGAAATCTTCGGTGACTCATTTGATCAGCATCAGTGAGACATCTTCGGTGACTCATTTGATCAGCATCAGTGAGACATCTTCGGTGACTCATTTGATCAGCATCGGTGAGACATCTTCGGTGACTCATTTGATCAGCATCGGTGAGACATCTTCAGTGACTCATTTGATCAGCATCGGTGAGACCGTTGTCCTTTGATATGGATCGGTGCGACCGTTGTCCTTTGATATGGATCAGTGTGACCGTTGTCCTTTGATATGGATCGGTGCGACCGTTGTCCTTTGACATGGATCGGTGCGACCGTTGTCCTTTGACATGGATCGGTGCGACCGTTGTCCTTTGACATGGATCGGTGCGACCGTTGTCCTTTGATATGGATCGGTGCGACCATTTTCCTTTGACATGGATCAGTGCGACCATTGTCCTTTGAGATGGAGGACTTCCAGAATACTTGTCGATCAATAACAAAGAGATAAAAACATGATCCAACCAATATACACAGATTCGATTATGAGAAATCCAACCGGATTAAGTAATTGATGATTTGTGATTATTAAAAAAGCAATCATAGGAAGAATGCAACAATCTTCCAGAGGGTTCAACAATCTCCCCCTTTTTGATAATCACAACTCTTAGCCAATCACAAAGCTTATCCATTAATAAATATAAGATATTATCAATATAAGGCATAATAAGAATCATAAAAAAAATAAAAATAAAAAAATAAAAAAAATGAAATATAAATCTCTCCCTGAAAATAGGCCTGTTAAAAACATATGCAAGCATTTCCATACAAAGATATAAATCTCCCCCATATCTCCCATGGATCCATAGAGATACAGATTTCTCCCCCTTTGGGATAATCAAAAAGGAGGGAAAACAGATAAAGAAGAGATTAAAAGATGGCAGCAGTGAGAATAAAAAGAAAAGAGAATAAAGTTCATAGGACATCATAGTACAATCACAACAGGTTTCACCCTATCAACAACAATGCACAACTATTACTGGGGGTGTAAAGGGGCTTTTCCCTTGTCGGACGAATCAATGGTGGGTAAGTTGGAAGGCCTAGAGGAAGGTTGAACTGGGAGAATTTGAAATGGTGGTAAAACGACTCTGGAGGTGGGAGGAGAGGGTGCCACTGGAATTTGCTGTGGAGATATAGGAGCTGGTTGAGAAAATTGCTGAGGAACTGGTCGAAGATGAGAGAGAGCTTGAGCAACAGAGATCTAATTTGGAGCAACATCAGAGGCACCGAGAGGGTCAGTAGTAGGAAGCACAACGGTAGTGGCTTGTGCATTCAGATAAGGCTTTAAAAGATTTATGAAATTCTGAATAACTTCTGCACCATACTGCATAGCCTTCTCAAAATCATCCTTATTTTCCATGAACTGTTCCAAAGTTGGAGTAAAATCTTGCAACTGTTGAACTTGAGTTTTGAAAGCTTGAGTGACTGTAGGTAGTGTCAGATTTTCAGCTAGCACTTTGAAATTCGCGGTCATCTCATGCTTGGTATAGATTTTTGAAAAGTAGTGATCAACCTTTTCCTTGATTTCTCTCTGAGCTTTAGTGGCATCTGCTAAATACACTGTTACCATCTTATGAATGTGATCACTGTGCTCCTTCATCTTCCTCAACGAGTCCAAATCAAGAACTTTCCTAAATGGCGGCCAATTCATCATGCACAAACTGCTTCAGAGCCTCTAGCTCACGAGTGGTGATCTTGGTTACTTTGGCTGTACTGGCTTGAGCAACTATCTAAGTTATCTTAGCCTTCAACTTTCTCAGATCAGACTTCTTAAGATGTTCAATCATATTTCACAACACTTCCATCATACCAGAGATAGTGGATCTAAATTCGTTGGATAAAGAAACTAACCCAGATTGTAGATCCTTTAGAATCTGATTTAGAGAGGCTATGTGTCTGCCAATAAACTCACCAGTATTGGCCAGGTCTGGTGTAATAGCCTTTGAAATTTCTTCTCTAACTGTGTCTCTCACAGCAGTAAGCAACTCCCTTTTTAACTTATCAAAATCAGACTGAGAGACAGTAGAACTAGGTAGATGAGCACCAGCAGCATCAACAACATGAGCAGACCTTGCCCCAACTGGTTGGCTTTCCATCATAACCGCAGTAGATTCTGATTCTTCTTCTTCTTCTTCAGAATACTTTAAACCCAAAACAGAAAAACCAGGGTAATCATCCCAGACAGCAGCACACAGAGTATATTTTAGTTTATCATAACTTGCTTTTCCACTGTTTTTAAGAGATTCTCTCTTGCCATTGGCATCTATTTCTGGTACAGTTTGATGTGTTTCCGTTGGAGGTACAGCAAGACCATCCACCGGTCAGTTATCACCATCATCATCATTATCATCATCATCATCATCATCTCCATTCTCATTTCCATTCTTCACAGAAATGTCACTGTCAGATACTTCAGTTTCACTGGCTTCTTCATCACCAAGAACTGGTTCTGATTCAGGTAAGGGTAAAGGTGGACTGACAGGTCCAAAGTCTATTCGTCTCTTAAGACTCACAGTATCAGGATCACTCCTATAATCAGGAGATGACATACTTCCTTCTTCTGTTTCAGCGTCTTTCATCCCTTGTTTACCAGATTCTTCAGTGTCTTCATTCCTTTCAACATTTACCTCTTCTTCGTCATCAGAATAAATTGGTCCCTCATCCGATTTCAAACCAGGGTCTCTCAAACCCTTCGGCCTCTTTCCATGATCAGTGGGATTGTAGTATTCATACAACTTGTCCTAATAAGAAACCCAAATTTTTTTCCATGGGTTCCAGTTTATCTTCATCCGTTTACAAATCTATTTGGTAATACAAAAAGAACTATCAGATTCAGCTATCTCATCAGCTTCATCAACACATTCCAGACTTTTTAACATAGTAGAGATCATTTTGGGATAGAACAGGGCAGTGGCTTTCTTAGAAGGTTTCACCATTCCAGCTATGTGCACCATTAGATATCTACACAAATTGATCTTCTCATGGGTCTTTAGTAAAAACAACAGAAAAACATCATGATATCTTATAGCAGGAAAATATCATTTCCTGGAGCAAATTTGGTGCTGAATAAACTTAAAGAGAAGTCTACATTCACCGTCCAGCTCTGATGCTATGATTCTCCTTGACTCTATGCTTCCAGTCAAAAGATCTAAAGCTAACTCATAAGAGAAATACTCGGTGGTTGGAGGAATGTTTCCAGCATAATCCTCATACCGAACCTCGTGGGGTACATTCAAACATTCAACCCATTGTTTTGACGAAAAAGATATTTTCTTTCCTTTCACTACCGAAGACATTCTGGCAGCCTCGACACCATCTAAAGTAACTTGCAGATTTATATAAAACTCATGCACTAGATTTGGGTAGTATACACGAGTGTTTTCTGAGAACCAGGATTTCTATCCTTGCAAATCTAAAACTTGTAACAATAGCGACTTACTTGTCAAAAGCCAGGCGGAGCTGACTTCCTTTTCTACAGCAATAATCCGAGCTTCCAGGTTCGGATTTATTGATCTTTGAGTGGTACTACTCGACTCGCCTCGAGTATTCTTTGAAGGTTCATGACTTTATGATCCTTTGCTCGGTCTCTTCTGCTTAGCCATTTGATGATTCTTGGGAAAGCCAGAGTTCGAAGGTTCAAAGTGGAGGAGAAGAGAGAAAGTAAGGTTTGGCGGGAAAGAAATGAGAGGTCGACGGTTTGGGGAATAGGAATAGCCGCGTATCATTTATTTAATCATTTAGGGTTCCCATAATAAAGATAAAAGTAGTTAATTAATCACAAAATAAAAAGTAATATAAATAAAAAAAAATCGGTTTCACAGATCAGTTTCATAGATCAATTTCATAGATCAGTTTCACAGATCAGTTTCATAGATCAGTTTCACAGATCAATTTCACAGATCAATTTTACATATCAGTTTCACAGATCAGTTTCACAGATCGGTTTCACAGATCAGTTTCACAGATCGGTTTCACAGATCAGTTTCACAGATCAGTTTCACAGATCGGTTTCACAGATCAGTTTCACAGATCAGTTTCACAGATCAATTTCACAAATCAGTTTCACAGATCAGTATCACAGATTGGTTTCACAGATCAGTTTCACAGATCGGTTTCATAGATCGGTTTCATAGATCGATCATACATAATTCTTGTTTAATAAAATTCATTCTTTTAGAGCATAAAGGATTTGTAAAAATATCAGCTAATTGATGTTCAGAACTAATAAATTTTAGAGAAATATAACCTTTTTGATAATGACCTCTTAGAAAGTGATGTCTGATATCAATGTGCTTAGTTCTAGAGTGAGACATAGGGTTCTTAGATATGTTGATCGCACTAGTATTGTCACAGTTAATTGAAACTTGTTTAAAGTCAAATCCATAGTCCAGTAGTGTGTGTTTCATCCACAGAATCTGTGCACAGCAACTACTAGCAGCGATGTATTCTGCTTCAGCAGTAGACAATGCAACTGAGTTCTATTTTTTACTACACCATGATACTAGGGATTTTCCAAGTAAGTGACATGTTTCAGATGTTCTCTTCCTATCTAACTTACAGCCAACAAAATCAGCATCTGAATAACTTGTTAAGTCAAATGATTGTCCTTTTGGATAAAAAAACCTAAATTTGCAGTATATTTAAGATATTTAAAAATCCTTTTAACAGCTAGTAAGTGTGATTCTTTAGGATTAGCTTGAAATCTAGCACACATACATACACTGAACATAATATCTGGTTGACTAGCAGTAAGATAAAGTAAACTACCAATCATACCTCTGTAATTAGTTTGATCAACTGGTTTACCAGTTTCATCAATATCCGATTTACAGGTGGTACTCATAGGTATATCACTTTCCTTAATACTATCTAAACCAAAACGTTTTAACAAATCCTTAGTATATTTACTTTGATTTAAAATAATTCCATCTTTAGTTTGAAAAATTTGAAATCCATGAAAATACTTAAGCTCTCCCATTAAGCTCATTTCAAATTCATTTTTCATAACCTTTGAAAAATCAGTACATAAATTTTTTTTCGAAGATCCAAAAATAATATCATCAACACAGATTTGTGCTATTAATACATCTTTTGAAATCCTTTTTATAAAAATAGTGGGATCACCAATTCCTTTTGAAAATCCTTGTGAGATAAGAAAGTTTGAAAGTCTTTCATACCAAGCTCTTGGAGCTTGTTTTAAACCATATAATGCTTTAGAAAGTTTAAAAACATGATTTTGAAAATGAGGATTTGAAAAACCAGGTGGTTGTTCTATAAAAACATCTTCAACAATAAAACCGTTTAAAAAAGCACTTTTCACATCTATTTGATATAACTTGAAATTCAGATGTGATGCATAAAAAAGTAAGATCCTAATAGCTTCTAATCTAGCTATAGGTGCAAAGGTTTCCTCATAGTCAATTCCTTCTTCTTGATTGTAACCTTGTGCAACTAGCCTAGCTTTGTTTCTAATGATGTTTTCAGATTCATCAACTTTGTTTCTAAACACCCATTTTGTGCCTATGGTTATAGTGTCCTTAGGTCTTTCTACTAATTTACAGACTTTGTTCCTTTCAAATTGATTTAGTTCCTCTTGCATAGCCATTACCCAAAATTCATCATTGATAGCATCATTGATATTTTTAGGTTCTAGCTGTGACAAGAAGGCTTGATGTTCAACCTGATTTCTAAGAGAAGCTCTAGTCTGTGTTCCTCTATCTAGATTTCCTATGACAGCATCTAAAGGATGGTTCTTTAGAATCCTAGTTGGTCTTGAAAAGGTAGGACTACAGATTTTAGGTTCATCTACAGGTTGAGGTTCAACAGAAGCAGGGTCTGGAAAATTTCCAGAACTGGATGTTTTAACTATAGGTCCACTATTTTTATCATTAAGGTTCAAACCAGAGAGATCATCCTCAAGATTTTCAAGAGAGGTCTTAGGTTCATGTGGATCAGTTTCATCAAATTTGATGTGAACAGATTCTTCCACACATTTGGTTCTCTTATTAAAAACTCTATAGGCTTTACTGGAAGTTGAGTAACCTAGAAAAATTCCTTCGTCACTCTTGGATGTAAATTTGTCAAGATTGTCTTTAGTATTAAGAATAAATACTTTGCAACCAAAAACTTTGAAGTAGTTAACCTTAGGTTTCCTATGGTTCCATAACTCATAAGGGGTCCTCTTAAGAACAGGTTTGATCAAGACTCTATTAATAACATAACAAGCTATATTTACAACTTCAGCCCAAAAGTAAACGGGTAGGTCATACTCATGAAGCATAGTTATAGCAATTTCTTGTAGGGTTCTATTCCTCCTTTCTACTACACCATTCTGTTGAGGTGTCCTAGGGGAAGAGAAATTGTGACTATAGCCACTGTGTGAGCAGTAAGATTCAAACTCAAGATTTTCAAACTCACAACCATTATCACTTCTTGGGGTTTTAATCTTAAGTCCACTAAGATTCTCTTCAGACTTGGAATATTTAACAAAGTAAGAACATGCTTCACTTTTGTGAGCTAGAAAGTATACCCAAGTATATCTAGATAAGTCATCTACAAGAACATAGACATAATGCTTCCCATTTAAACTAGAAAATCTAGAAGGTCCAAATAAATCCATGTGAACCAACTCGAGAGGTTGAGAAGTTGACACTTCTTTCTTTGATTTAAAAGAAACTTTTTGTTGCTTTCCCTTTTGACAGGGATTACAAACTTTGTCTGCTGGAAATTCGAGTTTGGGTAGGTCTCTAACTAAGTTCTTCCTAGCAAGTTTTCTAAGTGAATTCACATTGCAGTGTCCTAATCTTCTGTGCCAAAGCCAAGACTCTTTATGAAAATCATTTAAACATGTATTATTTTTTTTAGCTAATGAATTTAGATCAATAGCATAAAAATTTTCACTTCTTAAAGCAGAAAACACTAAAAAAAATTTAATGTTAAAAACATTGCAAGAATCATTTTCAAATTTAACGTAAAAACCATCATCACATAACTGAGAAATACTTAACAAATTGTATTTACGTCCATCAATAAATAAGACTTTAGAAATTAATACTGAGTCAGTGTTACCAATCTGGCCTAAGATGATGATTTTCCCTTTAGAATTATCACCAAATGCGACAAAACCTCCATCAACTATGACTAAGATTTTAAAGCATGAGAAGTCTCTTGACATATGTCTTGAACATCTGCTGTCCAAGTACCAGGTCTTTTTACAGGAGCTCTTTAAGCAGGTTTCCTACAAAACAGATTTAAACAGGAAATGATTTTGGTACCCAAATTTTCTTGGGTCCAGACAGGTGAGCCAATAACACTTTAGGTACCCATATTTGTCTAATGGGTCTCATAAAATTTCTAGAATCAACAGATTTTGAAAGATAAACCTTATTAGATCCATAACTATGAATATAACTCGTTGAAGCATATGATGTTCCAGAGCTAGCTACATTCTGTCTAGATTTAGGAATGAATCTAGTTTGGGTAATTTCCTTTGTCCAGGTTGGTAACCTATACCAGTAGTGTATCTAGGTACTATTTGCTTACCTAGCATCTGAGTAAGAGTATCTTTTCCATTGGTAAATTTCTCTAAGTCTTTCTTGAGTTGCTCATTAGATAATTTTAGTTCAGTGTTCTCTTTAAGCAACTGAGCATTCTTTTCCATTTCAATATCAAGATCAGATTTATGTTTAACAATTAAAGCATACTGTTTCTTTAAACCATTGTATTTGTCTTTCAGCTCATTACACGTTTCTTCTAACATATCACAATATTCAAACAGTTCAAATTTAGACATTTTATCACAGTCAAAATCATCTCCAGAATAATATGAATTAGAAGCAGGAGTTTCTGAAGTTACCTCAGAAGCGTTTGTCATAAATAACATGTTTGCCTTGTTTCTGGGTTTTGTTTCAGAAACTTCAGATTCACTAGAACTGTCCTCAGAAGCACTCCAGGTAGCCTTCATGGATTTCTTATACTTGTTATCCTTGTATTCATACTTCTTCCTGTATTTCAGCTTTGGAAAGTCTGCTTTTATCTGTCCCTTCCTTTTGCACTCATAGCAGACAAATTCATCTGATTTATCAAGTTTCTTCCAATCTTTTTTCCAATGTCCTTTGTTGTCATACTTACCTTTATAATTCGATTTTCTGAAAAATTTCTTCTTCCTATATAATTTCTTAAATCTTCTGGCAATGTGAGCCATCTCAGCATCACTGTCAGAGTCACTCTCACTGTCTTCACAGCTTGAACTTTCATTGATAGCTTGCAGCTTTTCCTTATCCTTATTCTTCGAGGTTGTAGTTTTGAAGGCAACAGACTTCCTTCTATGTTCATCATCTTCTTCTTTGTTCACTTTGAGTTCTTCTTCATACATCATCAACTTGCCAATTAGTTCCTTGACTGGTAGTTCACCAATGTCACATGATTCTCTAATAGAGACAGAGGTTCCTCTCTATCTTTCAGGTAGACATCTCAAAATTCTCATGATCTGTTCCTTTGATGGAACATCCATTCCCAGAGAAGTCATTGTGTTGATAATTTCATTGAACCTAAGATACATATCAGAAATGGGTTCATCAGGATTCATCTTAAAATTATCATACTTAATAGTATAGGTATTCAACCGCATCTCCTTAACATTAGTTGTTCCTTCATGAGAAACAGCTAAGGTATCCCAAATTTCATAAGCAGTTTTACAGACATATATTCTATTAAATTATTCATCTCCTAGAGCACAGTACAGATCATTCATAGCTTTACAATTATTATTGTAGGCTGTCTTAGTAGCTTCATTCCAAGTAGTTCTTACAGTTGTTGGTATTTTGTATTCTAGATTCTATAGCAGTCCAAATATCAAAACCCATGCTCTCTAAATGAATTTTCATCTTGATTTTCCACTGAGAGTAGTTAGTTCCATTGAAAAATGGTGGTCTATTGGTAGCAACACCTTCAACTCTATTATCCATGATAACTAAATTAAAGTAATGATTTTAAAGAGATAAAAATTTAGAAATAACAGAAATTTTAAGAACTTTAAAATAAAACTAAAATCACAGTTGAAAAACAGAGTACAAAATATTTTAAATAACCTTTGATACCAAATGTTGGTCAGAGTGGATACTCAAGAGGGGGGGGGTGAATTGAGTTCCAATTAAAATTTCTGTTCAAAAACTTTGAGTTAAAAATCCCCCAAAAAGAATGCAGAATTAAACTGTATTTAATTTATATCAATGTAAATGTTCTGTTAGGTTCTCAAGGGATTGATTAGTTCCCAGTTAATCAAATCAGTAGACTTGATTATCTTTTGAAACTAACTTACTGGTTTACAACTAATATAAACACTTGCGAGTTTAATTATCAAAGTAGCTTTAAAACAATTTTGGTTTTAAAGTATCAGCAGTGGAATAAGAGAATAACTTTGAAAGATATAACACAGAAGATATTACCAAGAGGTTCAGTCTCAAGCCGAGACTTAGTCCTCTCAAAAGCTATTATAAAAAGATGATCCACACCCTGGATCGGGGATAACAACAGCAACCAGCTGTTCAGGTCCAAGACCTCTACCACAATTATTCGTGGGAGCAAACACAACAGCAACCAGCTGTCCAGGTCACATGACCTCTACCACAATCCTAGTGGGAAATAAAAGATGTAAGAGTATTGAGTGAGGATTTACAAATCCTCCAGTTAGAGTACTGAAGACAGTGTGTGTGTAAAATACAGCATAAAACACACAGTGCTCAATATGTAAAAAGGATAAATCACAGAGAAAATATTTAGAGTTTAGAAATGGCTCTTGTGATTAGCATGCAGTTCTGGACTCCTTTGATTGATCAGAATTCGCTCTGAGTCCTCTTCTGATTTTTGTCTGGAAAACAGAGTATCATCTATTTCCTTGACTTCCAGGTTCAGAGAATGTTGAATAAGCTGTTGAGTTGATGTTCTCTTTTTGTTCTCAGCTCTTCTCTGGTACGCACGATTGTAGGTGATCTTCTTGTAAGCTCAGGCGTCTTTCTTCATGTACACCAGCTTGAGTGTTCTTCACTTGTTCAGTGTGGCTGCAACCTCTTCACAACACGTGTTCAAATTTATTATCTATTCGTGTGTATACGCGCGTGTGTATCTCTCTTTTTGATCTCGACAACAACATCCTTCTTTTAAACCACGAGCTCCGGCAAAATATATGATTTCTTTTTTGCAGGTACGAGGTACAATTCCCTGACATCCAACAGCACACATTAAATAAATGACAGAGCATTTAAAATATTCCTAATATGACCGTTGGTTAGATTAAATAAAGATAAATAAATTCAAACAGCTGTTTATGACTATCAGTGTGTCAAGTGATCGGTGGGTCATCAACATCGGTGAGACATCTTCGGTGACTCATTTGATCAGCATCAGTAAGACATCTTCGGTGACTCATTTGATCAGCATTGATGATACATCTTCAGTGAATCATTTGATCAGCATCAGTGAGACATCTTCAGTGACTCATTTGATCAGCATCGGTGAGACATCTTCGGTGACTCATTTGATCAGCATCGGTGAGACATCTTCGGTGACTCATTTGATCAGCATCGGTGAGACTATTATCCTTTGATATGGATCGGTGCGACCGTTGTCCTTTGATATGGATCGGTGCGACCGTTGTCCTTTGATATGGATCGGTGCGACCGTTGTCCTTTGACATGGATCAGTGCGACTGTTGTCCTTTGAAATGGATCGGTGCAACCGTTGTCCTTTGACATGGATCGGTGCGACCATTGTCCTTTGACATGGAGGACTTCCATAATACTTGTAGATCAATAACAAAGAGATAAAAACACGATCCTACCAATATACACAGATTCAATTATGAGAAATCCAACCGGATTAAGTAATTGATGATTTGTGATTATTAAAACAGCAATCATAGGAAGAATGCAACAATCTTCCAGAGGGTTCAACAATATACAATCCATGTGTTATGGTATTAAAAAAACAAATCATAACACTTCGTGAGGCGGTAATACACAGTAAGGAATAACATAGTTCAAATATTCAATGGATGGTAGAGTAAGAGAGTATTTGACATATTATTTTAAGATAATTTTTAATATCTAAGGATTATAATATATAAAAATTAAATTAATCCTTATTAACTTCTATGTAAAGCATTGGTGAATAACGAATAACAACGCTTCGTTGGGTGGTAGTCCACCATACACATGAGTGACATTACTGTATTCCCTAAGGAATAGAAAGTAATAAAGAATATGTGATATTAAAATTAAATAAGTATAATTATTTCATATATAATCATTATATCCATCCATGATAAGCTGTAATGGAAAATGAATTACATCGACTTGCAAGGTGGTAGTTCGTTGTACACATCATTAACTATTTCATTTTGCATTTGAGGGTGGAGGATATGGTATTAGTTCATGAACATAACATAAATAAATAATAACTATATGGAAGATATTTTGGTTATTATATAATTTTCTTATAATATTTGATGGAGGATTAAGCGGGAAAAAAAAATAAAATTCTTGGTTGATGATGTTACCTCTTATTCGGACACCATCTTTATGACTGCACCAAAATCCTTTCAATGTTAGATTTTAGATAAAAAAAAGTATTCTAAGATGATGTAAGGGACCAAAGGAATTGATTTGGATACTTATTTTTTTGAAACAATGGGTTTTGGAAGTGTAAATATGAGAGGAGAGGATGTGGAATATCATATGTAGGGGAGTGGACACACTTCAAATTTTTGAAAAGAAAGAATTAAATCCATGTTTTTCTCATGAACTAAGGCTAAAAATGGATAATTTCATATCAGTATAAGATATAATGTTGTTATATTTCTTTAATATTATAATTAGACAATTTTTAATTTATTTTCAATCATAATAATTTTATTTTAACCCCCAGTAAACCAGTTTTTACTTTATCCATGGTAAATAGTTATTACTGTTTTCATTATTAATAGGGGTAAAATTTTAATTTGAACTTATTAGATAATATAAATTTTTATAATTCCAAATATGGTAACCAATTTTTAAAACTCAACTCAAATAATTGGTAGAATTCAATTTAAAATTTAACCCACAGACGTGTCACAATAATGGTTTTCTAAAAGACAATCATTTAAAATATTAAAATGGCTCTTATATCAAAATTTAATATGAAATTATTTCTAATTAATTAAATTTTATTAATATATATATAATTAATCATTTTTTACTGTAAAAAATTCATTAATATAAAATGGGTTTCTAAAATTATTAAGCAGAAAATTCATTTTTTAATATGAATTTGTATTTTCACTACTCATTAAAAATGAAACCATTCAAACAAATAAAAAAATAGCTCCTTAAGATACTTTTTATATATTTATTCCAAAAATAAATATAATGTTTTAAAATATTATTTCTAAAATTTGTAAATATTAATTTTTAAATATGTATGAAAATCACAATAATAATTATTTTAGAAAAAAATAGCCTTTCAGAAATCATTTCTTTTACTTTCGAATGATTCTTATTTTATTTCCAATAAATAGATAATAATTGAATTCATTTTATACATGGGTAATCCATATATTTTTGAAAATTTATTTTTTCCTATTCATAACCAAAAACGTAATAGTTGGGTTATAATGGTACAATGTATTAGAGCTCATTTAGATTCAAGGTTACATGTTCAACAAATAATCGAAGTGATTGGATTTATTTAAAAATAAATATATTCTACATTCTCTATATATAACACTATATTAAAATATTTGTGTTTAATTTCATATATACTATTAAATATTATGATCCTATTTTCAAATATCAGGGTGTTTCATTCTACTCACCTCAAATACATTACATCCCCATAATCTAATCTTTATCTAAAAAATAAGTGGTTTAACATTAGACATTTTATTTGTTGAAAACCCACATTATAAAAAGGGTTAATAAATAATTCCCTAAAAATATAGGAAAGGGAAATATGAAGACCATCTAGAATAACACTTAACTAGGGTTCTAAGTCAATGAACTTTGGTGGGAAGTAAAAATATATACATGGATCAAAAGCATAAATAATTATAAAGAGTGATGGGGGTCATTGATAAAAATAATGTTATCGAACAAGAGAAATTTAATGACCACATAATCCTAAATCTATGACTAATTTAAATTACATTGATTTATCATATATAAATTTAATAATACAACATTTTTTTCTTTATCATTTTACTAGATTTGAGGGATTCGTCATCTATCGAGATAGAAAAAACCATAAAATATACTTATAAAATTTCACCCTTTTGTGATTCTATCAATTTCCATTTAACTTATTACTCTAAGGAATGAATATCTAATATAAATATTTTTTATTCCTAAATCACTAAAAATAAATTCTAACATACCAGAAGAACAATAAAAGAATAACATTTTATTCCTTATATCATTATTAAAATAGAAAAGGTTTTACCAAATTAAGATAATACCAAAATTAATATGGATATATTAATCTCAAAAATTAAATAATAAAAATAAAAATATAACTTATATCATTATTTAAATAAATAACCTTATATCTTAAATTAAATCAATTACCTCCACATGAAAGAAGTTTTTAACCTCAATGGTTATTTCATACCTATCAACATACATCTCCAAATACATAATTTCATTATTCCCAAATAATCATTTATATTAGACCTATAGATTATAAATATCTCAACCCAATAAAACATTTTTCAAATATAATTAATCACCATAAATCCATAAAAATTCATAAATATTTAATCCTCTAATATGATTCCCAAAATCAATATAATATTTATCCACTAAATGATTATTAAAAATAAATTCCATACAAACTAGTACATCACATAGGCCAGTAGTAGGTATTTTACCATTATCATCCTTTGGTTGTGGATTCAAGCTACGTGACGTTGCCAAAGACGATGGATTTTTTTTCCTAAAATACTATTTTTCCTTTCTCAAAATGATCATTTATATGATTCTAATAAAATTTTAAGAAAACAATTTGGCTAACATCCTTAAAATAACATTAATCACTTGATCAATTTGTAACAAATATAGTTTTCTCTACATTTTATTTTCCCCAAGAATGTCAATTAATATTAATTGAATATAATTACTTCAACATCATGTACATATCAACGATTATCCTGTACCCGATCATGTTTTTTTTAGAAAATATAACTTTACCCATAACTCACCTTCCTAGGTCATTAGTTCCATTAAACAAATTATTAAAAATCCATAATGAAAATCTATATAGGAATAAAATTTAGAAGTTTCATCGTTCTTATAACAATACTTCCATTGATAAAAAAACAATCCAACAACATGATTCTCAAGTTCCAAATTCTAAACACTTAAATCAATCTACTTCAATGATTATCAAAATATAAGACTTCATGAACTAATAGTAGGATTAATATATTGACTTGAATAATGAAAATGTTCCCTACTTATAAGACATCCAATTCCTTGAAAATTCATTACTCTATGCCCTTTAGTTTCACATAGAAAATAACTTACCATCCATTTTAGATATATTTTTATGTTCTTAATCCCATATTCATAGAATTTAGTATATTTATTATTATTTTCTTTAACATCATTAACTCTAGAACTTCCAGGAGACTCTATCCTTCTCTTCTTTCACATGTTTTAGACATTAAATTATATTTCATTTGTTAGTCATAATTTTTGATAAATAATTTGGAATGAAAAGAAGATGTCTAAATACCATTCCCATTAGTCTATTCATCTCTTTAGGAAAATCATCCCACTTATAATAAAATTGTATTTTTTTCATTATTTCTCTTATTTTCTTCTCTAAAATTAAAAGATAAAAGAAAATATGATGATGTGTTAACATGAAAAATGGAAACTTATAAACCTAGAAGGAATAACTAATAAATGATAATAATGTCTTTAATTATTCCTCTCAAGGTTTTCAATATACATTACCATGGTAAATATTCCTATTACATTTTCTAACCTAATAATTTTTTCATGTCCTTTATAATGATCCATAAAAAGGTTATGAATTTCTAAAGCATACCCATTGAGAGTGTCAAACTAGGTGCACAGTAAAGACCATTTTCATATAATAGGTAATTCTTGGGTCCATATCAATGCACATATTTCATTTTTATGACCCCTAGGTACATATGTACTAACATAGTTTCTCCTTATAGTATCAAGATAAGGATGTAACTTCATAGAAGCCAATCTCTCTATAATTCACCCAGAATCCTAGATATTTTTCTATACTTAGTCTTATCCTTATAATTATACCTATCGTTATAACAAAACTTTTATCATCCATGATTCCAAATTATAACTAAAACATTACTTTGAAACCTACTATAGTTACCCATGACTTTTAAAATTATTATTACAGGATTCTTATACATAAATATCCTTTAATAAAACTCAAGGAACATAAATGCCTAGAGTATTTGGAAAACATGTTTCATACTACATAAAAGGAAACTAAAATAAGTAATCCTTATTTTATACTCTATATTGAGCTTATAAAATTAATTTGTGCTCTTAAATTTGTATAGGATGTCCTAAGGAACAAATAAAAGAAATGGGTGAGCATAAAACCCTAATAAGTATATAAACATGATAAAGAATCATAACATGTGAGTGAAAGGTGTAACATGATATCATAAAAGACAATGCACATGAGTAATCACATTGAAACATAAAGTAACAAAATTTTTTTCATAAGATCATGGTATCATATAAAATTTGGAAGTAACATAAAAAATGACATTAGTATAAGTCAAGGTTAACTTCCAAGACAACATCACATTGTGGATTGAGTCCCATAATGGATAGGTTCTCTCCATAATCCCTTACATGATGTCCCATGAGACTAAAACATTACCCAATGCGTTGGAGGGATATATAATAAAGGGAACACTTATCAAATTAATTTCATGTACATGAATATTTTTTCTATATAAAAAATCAATCATAGGATATAAAAATAAGAATTACCCATAGAAATAAAATGGGTTGTATAATATTACCTCATATCATAATAAAAAGATATTTGATTAAGAAGGAATTTGATAAGTGATAATAATGAATGTATTTCCCCATTAATGTTTGGGAGAGTGATAAATGTATATATAAGATACATATATAATGTATTTATAATTATTCTATAAAATGAATGGTTTTTGTCATTGATGAATATAAATACTTATAAAATGATTAAAACATCCTTGAGAAAATATCCTTTCCACTTTAATTTTTTTTAAACCAGAAAATATTTTAGAAATATATTTATTTGAAAATAACCTTGTAAACATATAAATTATATTTGAAGTAAAATAATTATCATGGACTTGGAAAATATCAATCAAGATGTATATGTTTAAACAAATATTACATTCACATTTTTTTGTAAAAATTCATTAATTACCTTGTTGTTAAAATGGGAAAAAATATTCCATTAAAAAAATAAAAAATGTATAAAGGGTACAAATTAATTTAATTAATCATAAAAAAATACTGAAACCATTTCAAAAACACTTTAATATAATCATGGACATGGAAGAGAAGGTGTTTTCAACTTAATAGAGAAATAAAGTCGATTTACGTTAAAAATATTCTCAATATTATTATGTAACAAAGAGGGAAAAAATTTAATATTACATGAAAATTTCACTAATAAATAGATAATAATAAAATGTATGGTATTTATTAGTAATTTTTCAAATAATTTCCAATAATTAAATTTAAATAAAAAATAATCTTGATTAAAATGACATTGAAACTTAATCCCTTATTACTTTGGAAAATTTGTAATCATAACCCCCATGATTAGATGAAATGAATTATAACATAAAAAAAAATTATATATGATGTATTAATGATAAAATATTAAAATGGGTATTATATACACCATATAAATGAAACTAGTTACATAAAAGTGCATGTGTCTCAAAGAATGATGTTTTGAGATGAGGCCCTTACCTCCTGCCCAATTCATCATGTCTGTTCTTATATTCATGAATTATAAATATATTTTAATTATTTAAATTATTATAAACCTTTTCTAATTTAAAATTCATATTATTTTATTTGTTATCATTATATGTTTAATTACTTAATCATTTATGTTCATGTCTGATGTTATGATGATGTTCGACTCTATGTCTAAAGTCACTTTGGTTAGTTGAAAACAGTAAAAGAGATTATTAATTAATAATTTATTTAATAATAATTAAATAATAAAAATTTATATTTAAAAATTATTCTTCTCAAACTGATAATGAAGGATGGTTATGAAAAATGAACTATGTTACCATCATGGAGATGGTAGGTCATACGCATGCATGAGTAACATTTCCATTTTTCGACAAATCATAATGTAAAGAGAATGAATATTATTTTATCATTATATAATTATTATTATTTAAAAATTATAATATTATTTCATTAAATAAATTTAGACATAAAATAAATGTAATGAAGTATTGTAAAAATAATCACATCGCTTCGTGAGGCAGTAGCCTTCCATACACACGAATGGAATTATCATTTTCATTGGATGGTAAAGAATGAAATTATATGATATATTAATTTTAAATAATTTCTAGTATGTGATTATTATAATATTAAAACACTAAATTAATACTTATTATCTTCCATGTAAAGCATGGGTTAAAAAATAATTGCATCACCTCAGTAAGAGATATCCCTCGTACACATGAGCAACATTATTGTATTCCATACAGAATGGAAAGTAAGAAGGAGTATGTGATATTATAATTATAATAGAATAACTATATCATAAGTATAATATATAAAAATTAAATACACTAATTATTCATAAATGAGAAGTGTTTATGGAAAACTAAATATATAGTATTGTGAGGTTGTAGTTGGTCATACACATGATCAATGGTTTCATTTCCAATTTGAGGGAGGAAGAGATGTTTGTAGCTCATGAACATAACATAAAAAATATTAATAAATGGAAGATACTATTGTTATTATATAATCATGGTTTAATAATATTTTAAGTATGTGGATAAAGAAATAATATAAAATTCTCGATTAATAGTGTCTCATATTCTAAGAAATTCATTAGGTTTTCACAAAAATAATTTATTGATTTGATTTATGCTTAAAAAATATTATAGTATTATGGGCGGATAATAAGGAATTTATTTGAGTATTTATTTACTGAACAAATGGGTTTTGGAAGTGTGATGTGGATAGGCGAGGATGCGTCCTTTTATAAATGGGGGAGAGGGAACACTTGGAATTCTTTAAAATAATTAATTGAAATCATGTTTCTCTCATGATAAAAGTCATAAAAACAAAATTTATGAACCTTATAATATATAAGATCTAAATATTACTAGAAAATATGAATTAAATCTGTTTGGGTCACTCTCAACACATATATGTTTATTCTATCCCTTTGGTAATCCCGTTTTTACGTTTACAGTGGTAAATAATTCTTGCTATTTATAACTATTCATCATGATAAAAAATTAAATTAACCATATTAGATAATATAAATTATGTTGATTCAAAATATGGAATCCATTTTTCTAAATACAACTAATAGGGAAGAATTTTATTTAAAATTAAACCCACATACGTGTCGAAAAAAGAGTTTTCCAAAACAAAAGAAATATAAAAAGGTTAAAAAAAATATAAAAAATCAAAATTAAATAGATTAAAATTACCAAAAATGGATTAATAAATATAAAATTCATCTCATTTTACTTTTAAAACAACATTAACATAAATTTGGGCTTGTAAATTCTTTAAACACAATGGAAAGTTTTAATAAAAATCAGTATTTTTCACTACTCATCGAAAAATGAAACATTTCAAAAAAAATCCCAAACTTTAACCCTAAGATAATTTTTATATTATAATTTCCAAAATTATGTTCTTTTTGTAAAATTAATTTTATAAAAGTGGTAAAAATATTTTTTAAAATTTATTTTCGAAGCACGATGAAACTGCTTTTAGAAAAAATACATCTTTTTGGAAGAAAAAAGTTTTCTTTTTCTTTCAAATGATTCTTATTTTATTTCCAATAAATAGATAATAATTTATTTTATTTTATTCATTTTTAAACTATATAATTTTCATAATTTCTTTTTTTCTATTCATACCTTTCAATTTAAAGGCAGATTTATAACGGTATACTATATCACTGTTCAATTAGATTCGGGTTGCATGTTCTACAAGAAATTGAAGAGATTGAATTTATTTAAAATATATATATATCATAATGTTTCGGGGTGTTAATTATATAATAAGGTGGGTGTTTCATGTCATATATTCTATTGAACATGATTTTCCTCCATTAATGTTTTAGGGTGGTAAACAAAACCTAATAATGGTTTTGATTATTGATTTAATGTTTTCTACAAAGTTTATAATATTATTTGGAAGGACCTCCCAAGTGAGGAGATTTAATATTTCACAAATAATGGTATTCATGTAGAAAATAAAACTTATGGTATGTGAAATTATTCCATCCCTAGAGCCCTAAATATAAAAATTATTTTTAGGTAATGTACATCCAGTAAATGTTGTTTTGATTTTATTTGAGCTATTTGGTAAATCCATTTGGAGTTTGGACATGGTTATATTATTTTTTTATTAAAATATAGATAATATAGAATACAATTATAATTTTTACAAAGGACTCTGTGAATGATTCATTCAGTTTTTTAATATGTTTCATCTCTTGGATGGGCTCTAAAATCTCAAAAAGGGGAGGGATTTTCATATGAGTCATCTAAGATAAGTATTAGTGATTTTAAAATCTATTTATCAATGAAATAAGCTATGTATGAGTGATTTTATTATCAAAATACAAGTCATTAGGGGAAACTAGAATTACATATGAATCAATCAAACCAATGTATGAGTTAATTATAACCAATATACAAGTTTCTAGACATGTGTATGAGTCTTGAGGACCTATGTATGTATAATTTTAAGACTATGAATATATCATTAAAAATTATGTATAATTTATATGAAGAATCTATATAATTCATTCATTACAAAAATTTATAGAATGATGAGTCATGAAAATATTATGAAAATTATAATTAAATCAGAATATATATTTTGATAAAAATGAATTAAATTTGATTAATTTTTACATATATTTTTAGATTTAAAACATAAAAATTATTCTAAAGTAATAATTATTCAATATAAAGATGTTTTTAAAATAAATTCAATCCACAAGTGACATTTACACATAATGATTCATTGGTTTATGCACACATGGATGAATAATTTAATCCGAGTTTAACAATAATATTTTGGAGAATTTAATGAAAAAACATTTTAAAGAGTCTTATGTTGGTTGTTTAATGTATTAGAATGGTAGAATAAAATTTTTCATATATTGACTGATTTAAATTTAGTTGATAATTACACTTTTTATATATATATTATGTTTGAATAAATGAATTAACAGAAAAAAATATTCATGATATAATTTTTTATTATAAATATCTATTAAATAAAGAATAAGTGATTTTAATAATTTTAAATTCTATACCTGATTATTTACTCTATTTATGATTTTTATATCAATGAAATAGAATAAAAATATATTTAAGAGGATAATTCTCCTTGTGGAAGTTGAACATGTTGAATTGTCTTATAATTTAGTGAATTAATAATGAATCTAATGTTTTTTCTACTTCATTTAAGAACATGATGAAGCTAAGTAGCTGGAGTACTATATAACGCATATGATATCTTATAATTATCGTGATAAATATTAATAAGACTTATAAAAAACTATATAATATACATGATTATGCGCCAAAAATAAATACAAGTTGAATTTTTACTCAGTGGTTCTAAAGTGGAACCATTTATGGATAATGGGAGGTTATCCAAGAAATAATAAGTTGAATTTTCATTAAAACTATATAACATGAACATAGAGGGATTATATAGAGATTTGATTAGCAATATATCTAGTGAACCACTATAGTTTATACAGGATAATCTGGGATTAGGGTGACTAATCAATCGTGAAAATGTGTTGGATTTTAAGGTTGTTCTTTATAGTGTTTCTATATTAATTATTTACAATTAGATTTGGGTGAGGATGAGTAATTAAATAGTGAGAGGATAGTGACTTTATCTAGCCTAGGATGTTGAATTAAAAAAGTATAATTTATACAAATTTGACTATAGATTCACCCCCTCCTCCTCATAGTATTAACTAATTGACCTAGGGACAAAAAGCTGTATCAAATCTAGTCCACATTACCTCTAAAAGAAATATAAAGTTACTAAGTAATGAGAATTTAAATTATATGAATAGTATGTGTGTATTTATATTTGATGGAATGAGCTATCACAGTTATCGAAATATAATTTTACCTTACCTTCTATCTTTTTTCTTCGAATTAAAAGATGTTGAAATAAATGGGTTTACACCTATTATTGAGGGTTATCCAATGAATAATTAAGGGAAAAAATAAATATGTAGGTAGATGGATAATCTAAAATCCATTCTAATATAACTTTTATAAAATGATTAAACATAATTCATGGTATTTATACTTTTTATCAAAATTTGGAAGAAATCAAAGAGTCATTATGAAGGAATATTATTATCATGGAAGGCAAATTATAAATTTGGATGAGTAATTTTTAGGATATAAACAGGGATTATAAATAAAATATCAGTGAATCGTTAAATATGGTTAGTGAAATTTTCTTAAATATCACTGTATTTTTTTAGAAATTAGAATATTTAATTTCCCATACAAATTTTATAAAAGAAATTCGGGATATGTTTGATTTTAATTTTTTTTGTTTTTTAATATATATAATGTCTTTATTTGTATTAACGTCATATTTTTTAAATAAAGAAAATTTCTTCATTTAAGATGAAATAAAAATATAAGATATCCCTTTAGGCCAGGAAAATATTAAAATCTAAGATAAATAAGAATAAAAACAAAGAGATATTGATGATGAGGGAGATAATAAAAAACTCGATGGAATTATATATCTTCTTTCAAAAATTGTCAAATCAAGAAAATTAAATGTGAAAAGATATAAATCATCAAGGTTTTACAAATATATTAGATTTCAAAAAAATTAACTAACATCCCAAAAAAATAATTTTCTGTAATCTAAATCAAATGAGGAGGATGAGAAACAACTGAAGATCTAATTAGGTAAGATAAAGAATAAATTATTTAGTAGAAGGAGATTAAATTAATTGATAAAATATAAACCAAATGACTCATCATTAAATATAAAAAATAGCATGATTTTAACTCTATGGGATAATATGGAATGGATTTTAATATTTCAAGTAGTGTTGATGGTGATAGTAAAGTAATAAATTAGAATACACTTTGAAGGATGAGTTAGAGACTTTTCTTAAGAAAATCATAAATCTAAAGAACGAGAAGAGGAAGTTGATGAAAGAAAATTTATTAGTGGATAGAGGAAAAAAAGTTATTCCATGAAAGAATTATCATATATTGATGAGATCAAGAGATAAAAATTGAGATTTTCTTGGAAAGATATCACATCATGAGATATTGAAAAATAATTCTCTATAAATTAAAATGAGTAGTTCATGACACTATCAGTATTCTATGTACACAAAATGTGTTGATAAAGGTGAGAGAAGATTTAATCATGTTTTTTATATATATTTTTAGCCTTCTCATGTTTTGGAGAAGACAGGTTCAAAATAGGTAAAATTTTGATCTTAATCAGTCTCAAGGTAAATCAGGTTTTTCGAATAGAGAATGTAATAAAATCAAATATAAACTTTTTTAGGCCAAGAATGGAATTTAGAGATAATATTACAAATAAATGGAATATAGAAATGGTATAATAATACAAATTTTCCCCTAGAAATTTAATCCTAAAGTTATAGTAGGACAATAATAATAATTTTCTAGATTGATTTATCATTAATATGTAAAATCAATGTTTGAAGGAATATTCTATTGGCTTCAAGTGTTGTAAATCAATCATACACTTTTTGATTTAATCCAGTGAAGTGGAATGAACCCAAATGATATATATACATAAATGATTAGTATATATTTACATATAAAGCAACCTAATACAAGAAAGTAAACTAATCTAAAACATAAAGAAATTTGCATACATATTATAATCCTATTGAATGTTTGATGCCGAGGTTCAAAGAGATAGAGGTTTTATTACTATCTAATTATGATAGGTTCTAAATTCTGTAATTGGGAAAGAAGATTAAAAGAAATAAGAGAAAATTCGCATAATTTTGAGGCCACTAAGAAATCATGCAAAAATCCAGTAAAGATGATCATCTCAAGGAGTGCATAAATGTTTAACCATCACAATTAGATATGGAAATGAATATATATATATATATATATAGTGAGAGAGAAAATAAGGGCTATTGTTAATATAAATCAGGTGAATTCATAATAATATATATAAGAACATGAGGAGTTATTTAATAATGAAAACCTAAAGACTCAATAAAAACATTGTGGATGATACTTAAAAAATGGGCATATTATAAAAAAAATATGTGATCATTATACAAGCCCAAGTAAAATTAATTACGAGGATTATACAAGCAATATGGGATTCAATGAATTTAACGTATTATCTAAAGAAGTAAACTCCATATATGGAAGTCATTCAATGGAAGATAATGATCATGAAGCCTATAAAAGATTTTTTCTATAAAAAAAATTATAAAGAAATATTCACATATTAATTAGAAGAGATGAGGGATGTTTATTTAGAGGAAACTCTCAACCTTTTTTTTATATAAGAATTAACAGATTCCTCCATATTTTGTGAATTTGGTATTATTTATTAAATAAATGATATAATTGAAAGAGTAATGTAGTTGAGGAATTAGTTGAGTGTTTTATAAATTGTAAAAAAAATAAGTAACCCATTATAGATTTTTTAACCACCATGTTGATGTGGAATTGTTTAGATATCTTAATGGGTAGAAACTTTGAATAAAATCTATAATAAAAGTGTTCTTTTGCCTAAATATGTAATTTTATGGCATAAAAACGTTAAATTTAATGTATGAAAATAATCTCTAATACTATCTTGAAAAATTTCATGTCGATTATCATGATAAAGAATATATGGAGATATAAATTGGAATAAGAACTATCATTCACTTGTATTTTCTAATGGATTTTTATATCTGAGTAATGGTTTAGTTTTTCATGAAAATAATGATGATAAAAATATAAAAGTAATTTATTTTAGTAAGTATCACATGAATGATTATTTATTGACCTTCTTGATGTCTTTTTTTTTGTTTTTTTCTACAACATTTTTACCACATAAAAATATATTTATGTAATTTAAAGATCATAATTATTGTTAATGGGAATCAATCCTTATCTAAAAAAGTGGATCAGGATTTAATTTGGAAACAATTAAGAGGAAAACTTTTTTTTATAATCGTAGAATCTTTATAAAGATAAATTAGATCAAAACAACATTTATATTATTGTATTTAATGACAATAATGGGGAGAATAGAAATGAGAATACATATATACATTAGAGGATTTTGGTGGTATTGATGAAAAAATAGTCATGGGGAGATTAAATTTACCATTTATGGATTGTATTTTATTCAATGTAAAAGGATTTCATGATTATGAGAAGATACATATTTGTGTTGGATTAGGTTGTAAATGTGGTAAAGGTGATGTAATAATTGAATAGAAATATTCATTTTAGTAGTCTTATATATGATGATTGATTTTTTTAATTAGTATAAATCTAAGATATATGTTGACGATTGATATTAAACTTTCGACAATAGTTATGAAGATGGTTTAGAAAATGAAAACTAGTAGAGATATTAATGATTTATTTTAATAATGGTTTTCAATAAGAAAATATAGGTAAATTAATGATGAATCCATCCAACCATGGAGACCTAGACATGAAAACTACTATATCAGTTGATGTAGTACCCATCGATGATGTTTTTAATTGATTTTTGTTTTTTAATAAATAATTTTCAAGGTTGGATGAGGATTTGAGGTAATTTGAGTAAAATATTTAATACATTTATTAGAGAAATAAATTATACAATGGTATATTCATATGAGTCCTTAGAGGTATGCATAAGAATCATTTATATGTTGCACACAGAAACATAGAAAAGGGACTCAATATGTGTATGAGTCATCTAAGATATGTATGTGTGATTTTAAAAGATATGTAAGTGTAAAAAAAAGAGAGTATGAGTGATTCTCACATCTTCATGTGATTTATTAATGAAAAACATAGATAAGTACTATTCAATAAGTCAAATATATGTGTGAATCTTGACATGAATATGATCCAAGGGACAAATGTATGGGTCTTTAAGACTTTCATATATGTTATTTTAATAAATCATATGATTCCCTGGACATTGTATATCAGTCATCTATAGACTATATATGACTCATGTATTAGAAATATTCTAAAAATTCTAAGACATAAAAATATGAGGAATATAAAAATTAAATCAAAATAGATATTATAATTAAATAATACTAAATAAGTTATGTTTAACCAATAAAAGATAATTCAAACATCATAATTACACAAAAAATTGTGATTTATAATGGTGGAGATTTGAAAAAAAACTCTCAACTATAGGACTCACTGATAGGTCACATTGTGTGGTTTTATGTATATATGGATTATGAATTAAAACAGAGTTAAAGAAGTGGATTTGGTAGATCATTTGAAAAAAAATTAAATCTTGAGACATAAATGATATTTTTAATGAGTTTGAATACAACAATAAAATATGGATTCTATTTAATTATTTAAAATATGTTTTGAATTATTCTATTAATATTAATATATTTTTCAATAATTTTATTATGTAAAAAAATAATCGTGATATTTTTTAGTGATTATAAAAAAATTAGGAGTATGTATGCATGATAATTGATAATATTAATCCTGATAATTTTCTATAATATGGATTTTATGTATTGAATCTAGAGAATGTCTAATAAAATGAATACTAGGGTTCATAATGAGAAATGATAATACCTTAAAGAGATCAATAATTCTATGAACTAAAGAGGAATTCAATGATTAAACATCAGAATTTAAGCTTAAATAGAGGGTTATATGTATTATAAGTGTCCTATCCCCATGATATTTCTATATTTTGTAGAATAATACTAATAGAAATTGAGAAGAAATATAAATGGTTGTGTACTTCTAAAATAAGACAAGGATCAATCATGTTCTTACTCAAAGGTTTAAAGAATGAACTATTCAATGAATTTATGGGGAATTTAAAGTAGATGGTAGTTTTTTTCCAAGTGGGACTCTAGAATATGATCATAGTCTGTCTCTATGCTATTGGGATTCGGACTATTCATACTATAACCACTTGGGCTTAAAATTTAGAATCTTTTTCTAGGATGAAAATCTGATCCCAACAAGGAACATTATTTTATGGTCAATCCTTGTAAAAACTATAGTTTTGGTGTTATTTATTTAAAATTGCATTCAGTTAATGTTAAATAATTCAATATTGAAAGGATCCGGACTTTATCTATTACAGGACGTTGAATTAAAAATTTTAAATCATAAAAAGTGATCTACTGATTCACCCCATTAGTACATAACTATCATGGAATCTTCAAATAAAAATCATATCAATAAATAATAACTATTAATCATCTAAATAAATCATTTCAAATTTTATTCATTGAAAATAATGGTTACAAGGTTTATAAAAAATAAATTTTAATGTCGTATAATTTCATAATCCAATTAAAACCAGTGAGTTTAAAATCAAATAAGAATAAAAAATTGTATCTATATGCATGTTCATTAGAAATAATGTAATATTTAATATTATTTTTTTAAAAGGTTGGGGCCGAAGCCTCAATTTATTATTAGAAATCAAAGACCTCTTTAGACTGGGTAGAGGGAGACCTATTACATAGCGCGAAGGCCCAAGGCCAAGTGGCCTGAATACAATATTTAATATTATTTCCGAAGTGGAAAATTCGAATGATTTAATGAATTGTAGAAACAAATCATGTCCTCTATTCAATTTTTTTCTGTTCATTATTTTTAGGAGCCTCATGATCATAATGAAATATGAATTATTTCATCCAAAGTTATTGTTTTTATGTTTTCAATACATTACACAATGCATACAATTCTTTTCATTTCTACCATAATTTAGTGTTTGGTTTTGTAGGTTCTCTTTAAAATAAAAATTGGGAATATATTCTATCATGAATACTCCACCTATGAAAATTTATCATGTATCACATTCAGTTTAAATTTTTCTTGATAATTCACCATTTTATATATAAGAGAAGTTGGGGGTGTCACTATGAGAACATTTAATGTAACAATATTATATTTTTGAATATATATATATATTAAATTAATAATATCTTCAATAACTCATGTCACATGAACCACAAAACTAGTGTGAAAATAGACTAAAATAAGTCGAAACATATTAAAATTACGTGAATAAGTTAATATTTTGTAAGCATAAAAATAACAATAAATTAAAACACTAACATTATATTATTTTTGTTTGATTAAAATTTTAAAAAAACTGACTTTTCAAGAATCATTTAAAAAGTGGTATTGTATATAAAATTTGTAAATTAAATTATCCATAGTTAAAATTTTATTATAATATTTAATATTTAGACTTATAAAATACTTTGTGAACCTTCATTTATATATGATTTTGTGTCAAATAAAATTAAAGACATATGGAGTTTTAAAAGTAATTTTTTCTTTAAAACAATTTTTTTATATATAACAAAATATATAATTTTAATAATTGTAATTTTATAAAAATAAAATAAATTTTAAATTTAGACATCCAAAATTATCTTAGGGTTATTTGGTGATATTTTTATAAAATAGTTGACTCTTAGGTAAATAGTTAAAATATTGTTTTTACCAAAACTATAACTGTTATAACAATATCATCATAAAGAATGACATAGAATCCTATAAAACCTCTTAGTTGATAAAAAAATATATATATGGAGTAAAAATATAAATTTATAAATATCTATATGAACTTATAGAAAACAATTTCTTAAAATATGAACTTAAGTAATATTTTCCAATAAGACAAACATTTTTAGTGTTTTATATTAATTAAATTGTAATTTTGTTAAAATCAACTTTTTATTTATTTGAAAGCCACATAAAATTTAAATTTTATAAATTTACAATTTATATCATTAAAATCAAATACATCGTTACTTTTACCCTACTCGTGTTTTTTAACCTTAAGAATATTAATCTTTTCCAAAACAATCTTTATGAATTGCATATACCAATGTTAAAATTGAGTTTTCAAACACACATAATTTTTTGGATAAAATGGAATTTTTATTTTTAATAATTATAAGCAAATTATTTAATAAGTCGTATATTATTTTTAGTAATTAAAATTAAATTACATAGGTAAAAATTAGTTACCAAGGTAAGAACAAGAATGGTAAAGGTGAAAATTATGAGTAATGGCCTTAAAAATATGATAAGAATATGTGATAAAATCAATGGTTAATGTAATATTGACTTTAATTAAAAACATAACCCATTATTATCTAATTTTGAGTCTTAATAAATTCTAAACTTGTGCTTTCATTATATTTTTTTGAACCATTTACAAAATTTCCATTCTCAGCATTTATTAATGAAAATTATCATCACCTCATCAATAGAACTCAATGAAATTGGTTTATTCTTGAAAATCTACCCTTTTTACATCCCCATGAATCCCAATTATTTTCCTTAAGCCTCTGGCCATAAAATATTATCCTAAGACCTCTATTTTTTAGGAATACTCCATGGAAAACAAAATGATTTCAGCGTGAGTACTCATTTCCTCTAACTACTTTTCATTTAAAATATAGTTATTCAATTTTAATAAAAAATACAATAAAACTAAAAACTTATTTTTTTGGACTAATTTTCATTATGATATAAGAATAAATATTAAATACATTTTTCATTTTCTATTAAGAAAAATTAAATCATAATTCGTGTGTTTTTCGGACTACCGCCTCCACAAAGTGATGCCCACCAGTTTTCATCACCACCTCTCTTAACTGGTGATTATTATAGAATTATAGAAATTAGTGACATATAAAATATAATTATGAATATTTAAATTATAATCCACATTTCCCCCACCCAGTCATTGATAAATTAAATCGTTAACCATGTGTTGTGTAGACTACTGCCCCCACGAACCAACATTTTTTATATTTCATTTAGTTTTATTCTTATTTACTAAAATCACTTGGAATATGATTCAATATATTAAAATTTTCTAAATAATAACATTATTTTTATATAATAATGATATTATTGTAATATTAACCACTTTCATAATCAAACCCATTTATTAATTATGGTATTTTCAGGATTGGGTCAGTCTGGCCACCTATATCCAAAATGCTATAAAATTGTGTCATTGATTACTAAGAGAACTCAATTATTAATAATATATTATATAAATAAGTGTATATATATTTTTGGAATTTAAACATTACTATTTAAAAATCATTTATGATTCTAACATCCATTTCTTAAAAATCACTGAAACATATTCATCATCGATTTCGTATTTAAGGATCATAACCAAAAGTCACATAAGATGAAATTATATTATTATAAATATTAATAAAACATAATTTATAGTAACTTTTATTATATATGAATGATTAAATTTGGGATAATAATTTATAGAAGCACCACTACAATGAAACTTGTTCAAAAAGATAAATATTTCTCACACCAAATATTAAAAATATGGAATAACAAAAAAATACATGAATAAAATAAATATAAATAATTTTTATAAAGGTCTTTTTATAAGAAAAAAAATATAAAATAGGTTATAATAATTTTTATATTTTTTACATAGGTTATTAGATTTCATTTGACTAAGATAGAATTAAATTTAAGGAGTTGTTGTCAAAAAATTTCACCTCTTGAGGAATTTTTCTTATAATACATCATGTTCTGTTTGGAAAGATGTATCTAATTACCCTTTGATATTTTTCATCATGATCCTCTCATTATTCATGGAATTTAATTTTTTATTTTAAATAATATCCCTCATGGGGTTTTGGATTGAATATTTATATAGTTAAAAGGGTTTTTTTGTCTCAAATTTAATTTCATGAGAAATGTTTGATATTTTGAATTATTATTTATTTTATATGGTTAATTTCCATGCCATATTTCTCAAAATTAAGAGATATCTTCCATTTCATGAGATGATAATATCAATGTAATGATATTCCTCGCAAGAACCTTTGATTCTTAAGTTACCCATACCATGAGGGTTTCATTGACAAAGTCATTTTCAAAAATATATTCTTTAGAAAGATAATTTTCATAGGCAATTTGTATACTTTTCACTTTAAAACTCCAATCATTTTATTCCAAATTGGTAATTATTGGTGTTTTCTTGTCTTCATACTAATTTAATTTCTCCCTCAGCAAATTATTTACCCCTTGTATGGAAAATTATCATCCCTTTTCTTTTTGGTCAATATCCTCACTCATTACAAATCCATATTCATTTTATACTTTCATTAATTCCTTAATATATGCCTCAGTAATTTATTATGGTCATTTTATGCAACTTTAAATTCTTTAAATGTTTTAAATTGATGTTTAATGTTTTCCAAATGGGTATTCTCTTGAATTTTTCTATTTAAAAACATATTTTCATGACCTTTTTCATTTTATATGAAACTGTCTCTCTATTTTTTCATGGTTTCTAACTGAAATTTTTTCCTCCTTGATTTGTAAATTATTTCTTTTAAAAAAATTCAAATGATCAAATAAATTTCTTATTTCTAATGTGACTCTTCTAGGACTCTAAAATGTTTTTTCTTAAAATTAGTGTAATTTTAACATATTTAATGATTTATTAAAGACATTATTACAAATTTACCATCTACCTTCATCCTATGGATGGCTTAAATAAGGTTATTTTCTTAAAAATTTATAATTTATCATTGCCTTTGTCATGCATAACCATCAACAATAAATAAAGATAAAGCTTCTCACAATTCCTTTTCTTTGTAAAGACTATATTACCTTTCCCTAATTTAAGGGTCTTCCAAAATATTACATACCTTTATTGAATGGGTAAATTATTGAATTAAATGAATACCCATTAACTATATGGTGTAGATATAATTTTTTTATTTTAATTTATTATAATTTACCTAGAAAGTTATTAAATATCATTGTGTACACATTTATTTTAAATGTGTTTATATTTTCATAAATATCTCTGATTTATTTATGTGATTATGTTTGGAATGGATATGAAACCCTTTTTATATACATGGTATCATTATTCTATAAGAAGAAAATTATTTTCATTTGAATTATTTATAAAACCCACTTTATTTCTGGGGGTTTTTTATGACATTATAAATGAATGAATTATAGGTGGAACTCATAATTATGGATGATTATGGGTGGGGTCTTATATCTCCCTCTAATTTATTAGTTGAGTAATTATATCTCATGAGATAAATAATTTCAAGTACACTTTTTTATAGTAATTATAGGAACTGATGAAGTTTCTCAATAATATAATGTTAATCTATACTATTGTTTCTTCCATATTTAAAATATTTTATAGTTTTACACTTATTCTCATTATTGCCTTTGGTCCCCAGAGACACTACACCTTCCATTCATGGGATTGTAAGATTATTTATTGATATGTAATGTTTAATGGATGAAAATTATTTAAAATAATGATATATTTATCTTGGGTCTCTATAGTTGGTATCAAAAAAAAGTTTATTTATTTTTTAGGATTAGTTTATCTATTTTGGGGACTATTGAAGAGAAATTTAGTGAAAATATTAGAGATAAATCTACAATAAAAGTGTAATTATAGGACAAAATTTTGAAATATTGGTCAAATACTTATTTTGTGATTATCCTAGTAATTAAATCCATGTTTGGATACTACAAGTTGATGCGAGATGTATAAAAAATATACCAAGAGTAATAACCTTGAAAATGGTCTGTTGAGTATCAAATAAATGGATACATAGTGCATTATAATGATACTTAACTGAATACCTAGTTTGACAGTACTGTAGTATATTCATTAGTCAATCACATTCAAAGTACAATCCATTTTGAAGATTTATTATGTAAAGGTATTCAGATAAGATGTATTAGAGAACCTAAATTATAAAAATTCAGATTGAACTGAAATTATCAAAATATTAAACAATTTTTTTTAATAGAAGACATATTATGATTCCATTTAGATATTCATATGATTGTTTACACTAATTTTATTGATAACCATTTCGGTTTTTAGTGTTTTTTTGAAATAGGATCATGAAAATGATGCTAATATAGGTATGTATCTAGAAACAAAAATATCTTATAACAAAATATGGGAGCGTACTTAAATAGTTGATAATCTTAGCATATTAACGTTTTGATGGAAATTGTGAGTTTCTTATTCTAACCTATGTTAGTGAGGTTGATTTCTTAATAGAAACTAAATCTTAGAACTCATAGCTATTTTCATTAGTAAGTTGTATATACCAATGATATTCTAGTATATTCTAAATTTTATTGGATTGTGTAATGAATATAAGGATTTTTCATTAGCAGTTTTTATTAATTTTTTTTGAAATATATATTAACTGGTACTAATAACCTTAAAAACTAAATTTTATGAGAATGCTAAATTTTTGTGCTAACTATTAAAGAACACATGATTGAGGGATGTGTAGCTCTTAATCATATATTTGATTTATGTTGAGACACTAAATTATTAAATAATATTGAAAATTTATGTTATATATTTTTATTAACCTAGGAAATGATAATTGTTTCATGATATTTTTGTTGATGTTCATCACATTTTTGGATGTTTTGTAAATATTAGATTTTGTGGGATTTTATAACCTAGAGTCCAATACCCTTTTAGGGACATCTATAGATAAAATTTCTATAAGAATATATGTTTTCACTATGGTTTAATTACTCCTATATTCTTATGGTTTTTGGAAATGTATATTTTAGATAATTTATGAATATGGTTTGTACAGACTTTGCTATATGAGCATATAAAAGATTAGTTTTCATTGAGGAAAGATAATTAACTTAATATAGAGAAAGAGATTAAAGAAGATTACATATTAGAAGTCATATCTCAGATAATAACTATGTTAAGAATACCCTAACCCACATTCCTCTATATTTCATAATTAAAATTCTATGGGAAAAGTTTATTTTACTAGGGTATAATATAACAAACTGATATTTTGGAATATATATATATATATTAAATTAATATTATCTTTAATAGTAAGAGTCACACACAACATACAATTAACCAAACACCCAACTAAAAAGAATCAAGACAAATTAGAATTACATAAAGCATATAATAATTTCTATAAAAAAAATAATAGATTAAAATAATCATATATTATTACTTTTCTTTTATTAAAATTTTAAAATGAATTACATTTGAAAAACCAATTAGAAAATGATATTTTCTATCACCTTACTAAATTAAATTTTTAACATTTAAAAGGTTATTATAAAAGGTAATATTTATATTAATAAACTATTATTTCAATATTAAATTATAAATAAATTTATATATAATAAGATTAAAGACACCTAAAATTTAAAAAGCAAATTTTCAATAAAAACATATTTTGTTAAAAAAATTATTTTCATTTAAATAAATAATAATATTATTTTAATAATTTTAAATTTTTATCAATATTTTTTTTTAATATATAGTTTCAAAATTATCTTATCATTTTTTTGTGCTTTTTCTGAAATAATTGGTTTTTTTATATTGAAAATATAGTTTTTATTAAAACCATATATTTTAAGACTTTATCCTTAAACATGAAATATATAGAATGTCATAAAATATTTTAACTAAAAGAATTGTCAATGTATTAAAAAAATACTTATTTCAATTCCATTATTAATTTTTAAAACCCGTGTTTAACAATTTATGAACTTATGTAATATTTTTCAATATAAGAATTTTTTTGACCTTTTCTTTTAATTAAATATTATTTTTCTAAAATTAGGTTTTGGATTAATTTTAAAGACACATAAAATTTATTTTTTTATAATAAAAAAATTATATCATCAAAATATAAGACTTTGATAATTTTAACCAATAAAAATGTTTTAAGGTTAATTATACACTCTATTCTAAAAACAGGGTTTTACGCATTACATGTGCTAGTATTAAAATTAATTTTTATTAAACGGGTTTGGAATTAGTAAGTACAAGTTATTTTATATAGTCTATTTGTTTTTTAGTCATTATGATTAAATTAGTTTTGAAAAAATTGGTTCCAACGGTTAAACCCAGAATGGTGAAAGTGAAAATTATATGAGTAAATAACATAAATGCATGTTTAAAACATGTGATAAAATGAATTGTTAAGGGATAATAGAACTTATATCATCCCCAACACCATTATTATATGTTTGTTAGTCTTCTGTACATGTAAAACATGTTCTCTCTTTATATTAAGTTGAAATATTTACAAAAATTCCAATCTCATTGCTTAAAAAGTGACCTCTAACCACCCCTTCGAGACCATTAAAAAAACTATGTTTCCTCCTATAAATCTAAAATATTTACAACCAAAATAATCATATTTATTTTCTTTTAGAGTATAGTTATAATAGATTATATTGAGACCTCAATTTCAGAGGAATCCTCTATGGAAAACACAATTATTTGAATGTGAGTACTCAATTTTTCCTATCATATTTCCCTTTATATCATTAATTTTAAATAAATTTTTTTAAAATACTATATATTTTCATCAGTATTATTTTTTTAAATAATTTTATTTTTCTCTAGGAATAACTTTTAACCATTTTTATCATTTTCTATAAATAAAAAATAAACTTTTATTCTTGTGTTGTGTGAAAAATCGACTCCAGGAAGGTATGTCCTCTGTTTTTCACCACCACCTCCCTTTACTTTTTATAAGGATATAATTAGATAAAAATGTGATATATATAATAATATAATGATTTAAAATAGTATAATTCACCATCATTCACTCTCATTCATCACTAAATAAAAAGGTTTTTCATGTGTTGTGCGGCCTACCAACTCCAAAAAATAACATATCCCATTTCTTCATCTAGTTACATTATTATTTATTAAAATATATTATAATATAATTAAAAATATTAAAATTTTCTTATTAATATCATTATTATCCTATAATAATTACACTATAGAAAAATAAACCACTTGATAATTATTATCATCCATTAATCATGGTATGTTCATGTTTAGATCGGTCTAATCAGTTGCTTGAAATATTATATAAAATACTATAATAGATGAATATGAGAACATAATTACAAATTATATATTATATAAATAAGAAAATATATTTTTTTAAATTCTAGAATGGTTAAATTAAAATTAAACTCGTTATTTAGCATATTAATATTCATTTAATAAAAATACCCGAAATATTCTCATCATCAATTTCATAACCAAAATTATAATAATATGAAATTATAAGACAATAAATAATTATAAAACATTATTTCTTGTACCTTTTATGATTTATTAATGAAGAAATTTGGAATAATAATGATGAATAACACTACTATCATGAAACTAGTTCAAAACAATCAAGATTACTCACATTTGATATTGATAACAGAAAATAACTAACTAATATACATGTTGAAAATAATTATGAATGATGTTCTTAAAATTTTATTTAATTGAAAAAGGTTCTACAATATTTTGTTAAGATATTAATGTTAGTTATACAAGATCATAGATTTAATTCAACTAAGGATGGAAATAATTTAAGGGTTTCTTATTTCAAATTTTCACCACTTGAGGTTTATTTCTAATTATAAGTCATTTTTTCTTTAGAATGTTGTAATTATCGGCCAAATTAATATTTTTTATCTTGATCAAGTCATCATTCCTAGTATTTAATTTTTCATTTTAAGTCATATCATTTAATGGTTTCTGGATTGAATGACTCTAAGTTTGTAATGTCTTCTGTGTCCCAATTTTTATATCATGAGGCATATTTGATATTGTCAAAAATTATTTATTTTATATGTTGTTTCCACTAAAATATTTTTTCCAATAATGAAAGTTATTACTTTTCATGGTATTTTAATATTGATTTCATGATCTTCTTCTCAATATCCTTTAATTTTTACATTACCAATACCATGAGAAATTTATCACTAATCCTATTTTCATAGAGATATATCTTTTGAAAGAAAATAATATATGGAATTTGTATACTTTATCCCTAAAAACACTATAATATTAATATTTATTAGCCATTCATGTGATTTTAGATGTCCTTTTCATATATCATTTTCTTTTGGGGCTCATTAGTTACCTATTATAAGGAAATACACCCTAACCTTTTTTTCTGAACATCTCTTTTCGGATGTCTATATTCATGGGATATTATTGAGAATAGCCTTATCTATGAATCAGTAAATTATTAAGTTCATTTTATACTACTTTTCCATATTTAAAAATTTTAATAAATTTTTAACATTTCTTATACTGGTTATTTTCCTTAAAGTGTGTAATGATTATATTTGTAATGTTCTCTTTTTAAACATTTATTTTTTTCACCATTTTACTTTTATATGAAAAATATACTAATAGAGGCTTAACATTCAGGGATATTAACTCATTTTAGATGAGTATTGAACACATTAAAAAAAACTTCCTGAGAATTGTAATGGATTACTATTTTTGGAAACTTCAAAATATAAACTTATAACTTTGTGAGAGATCTTCAACATCTCCTTAAAATATCAACCCCTTTCAGTACTCTTACTTAATATATTTCTTCATAACCTAGGGAAAGGAAACATTTTAAAGGGTGAGCTCAAATTCTCAGTAAGGGTAAAAAATAGTTTATGTAAGCATAACATGATCATAATGGTTAGAGAACATGGTCATAACATTAGAAGATAATACTTAGAATATCAATGATTATAATAAAGAGTCATTGCATAAAAATTTGCAGTTCAGAAGACATGAATCATAAGGAAATCATGAGAAAATCCATGAGATAATAAAAAATGAATAATACATGGAAATGTGGAATACACATAAGCATAGAATATCCTATTTCATTGATACCTACAAATACCTTCATAACATGTTAGTCTTGGGATAATCACCAATGTACCTGATTTAATACTGGGATTCCCTCTCATGTACCCTATTATTTCAGGCTTGGAATTCCCTCCCATGTATCCTCTTATTTCAGTATTAGGAATCCCTCCAATGTGCCCTCTTGTTTTTCACATGGGATGCCCTCCCGTAAACCCTCTTGTTTCACCCTTGAAATTATTCTTGGTTATCAATGGATTAATACTTGAAAGTTCCTTTCATAGAATCCCACATCATAAAAATTAATACTAAAACTACCTTTAAAATGGGAAAATTAGGATGATAATGGTTAACCAAAGTAACTCATAACTAGGTTTCCATATAGGAGGACATAGTTTGGGAGTCAAGATTTGACATGGAGGGAAAGCATAAAGAATTATTAAGCATGATTGAGGTCATTGATCATAAGTAAGTAAATAGCCAATGGAAATTTAAGGGCCTCAAAACCGTAAATCTATAATTATTTATAAGACCATAAGTTCTACATAAATGAAGGTATTATGGTAAATATTTTTCAATATTATTTTCTTATATTAGAGAAATTCTTTAACTATCTAGGAACATAAGAAAATATATTTACTTGATTTCATTACTTTTTCATATGAATAATCTCAACCTTTGGTTATGCCTTGATCAATATCAACTTCATATCTTACTCCCTAAAATGATGGAGAATTTGTTATCTCAAAAGAACTAATGGATCACAAGACCCATGGATAGACTAAAAAGTCAATCCTTCTCTTTGCAGGTATTATCAAAACATAAGATTAACACAGGTTATCCAGTTTGCATAAATTCTCATATGGTGGGATAATATTGTAAATCTCTAGAACCTCATATGAATTTTAACATAAACCACTCATAAATGGTTAACCTTATAACCCTTTCAAAATATAATTCAGTATTTATTCCTTAAATAAGCACTTATCTTATACCAAAAACATTTTTATTGGATAAATCAGTTCATACTTGCACCGATAGGATATTAATTGTTATTTTCTTATTCCAAAATCCATATTGGGGAAGTTAATCACATGAAACTTCACTAAACTATGAACAATAATATTTTCATAGTGCTTCATCCTACAAAATCAAATATGAAATTTTCAAAATAGAAGGGTAGGATATGTATGCCCTAATTATCATGAGTCACTTCATCTATTTTGATTTCTTAATCATTACCCTTATCCCTCATCTTAAGAGTCGTATAATTTAGATCATCATCATTAATCATTGGTTTAAATAACTTTCTAGAAAAATTCCCATAATCTTTAAAATTCAAACACTGATTTGTGGGATGTGAATTCATTAGAGAATTCTCTTTATTCCCATTAACTAAGTATTTAGCCACTCTATAACCTTTATTTCCTTAAATAAAACATTTATTAGTTCCTCTAATACAATTTCTTCCATGTTTCCTTCCGCACATTGTACATAAATAAATCTAATATTCTTCTCTCTAAAGTTTTTAGAGTTTCATTTAAATTATATGATTCTTTTCTTATCATAACCATGAGATTGGTGTGAAATGTCAATCTCCATTTTATTTAAAATAATACGAGGAAGGTACTTACTGAAAAATAAGTTCCTAAACTCATCCCTATCCATGGAGTATATTTTATCTCATTTACTCATATTCTTGAAAATGTTTACCACTGTTTCGCTTCACCTTCCAAGAGATAAGTTCACAACATAAATTTTTTATGTTCCGAACAATGGAGAATGAAAAATATACTTCATATGGTACAGATCCATTTCCCAAAAACTACTGGATAATTCATTCAACTAAAAGATGGTGTAAATATCTATAAAAATGATTCCAGAAATATTTTTTCCATCCTTTGTTCATTTGCAAAATCACCAAGATTCATGGCTTGATAAGGTTGTGTGGTTAGGGAAATGATGTTTTCTGATCCATATTCCATAACATTCAATTACTCATGATGTCCATAATTTAATTTTCCATTTAATTATACATTAACATGGTTCTTTTGGGTTCTATCCATTGAGTAAAATAAAAATTATAGGGTGAGAAACACTTATGATAGGGGAAAACCACATAATCATAAAAAATTACTTATAGGATGTCTAAATCATGATACCTTATTTTTAATATATGAAATCTTAGGTTCATCCTAGAGAATTAAATGTTGTTGTATATCTAAATATTTCATGATAGATCATAAAGAGTTTGTAAATTCCCAAATAATATCCTTTTTGAGTGTCAAACCAGGTGTGAAGCAAGGCCCATTTTTGTACACCAGTTATTTAACGATCCTAGACTAATATATTGTTTTTTGGTTGTTACGCATATTTAAATCTATGTTGGAGACACCTCTACATGTTTTTTATAAACATGGATTTATTTTTTCGAAACCATTCACTCTATACAATACCAAATTTCTTGGACATTTTCTAACACATTAACTCTTCTTTAGACTTATCCATGGATAAATCCCTATACATATCATTTGAAATTTTCCTGGGGATCTCAGTGCATTTTTCTTAACCAAACTTGTAAAGGTAAACTAATCATTTCCTTTAATACAAACTATAGTGACTAAGGCATAACATACAAGGATATTACATATTTTTAGATGGATATTTAGTACATTACAAAAATACAAGCATGAGGACCATAATATTTAAGGCCTTTGGAAACATGGAAATGTAATCTTCTGACTTTTGAAAAATATTTTCAATGTATCCCTAAAAGATATTTCCCTTTTATTCCTGAAAATTAAATCACTTCTTCATAACCTAGGGAAATGAAATGTAATAATGGCCTAATATCATATTCTCATGAAGGGAAAAAATGGTGATATGTAAGAATAACATGATCATGAGGGTATGATAACATGATCATAACATTATAAGATCATACCCTGCATATTAAAGATCATAATCAAGAGTCATAGGATAAATATTGGCACATTATAAGACATGAATAAAAAGGGAATCAAGACCAAAATCCATGAGATTAAAATAGAGGAATAAGACCTGGAATTGTGGAATAAACATAAAAATAGAAAATAATATGTCAAGATTACCTTCCAATACCTTCATAACATGTTACGATTGGGATAAAAACTCATGTATCTTCCATAGGATTGGGATTACCTCCCATGTACCCCCTTGTTTTGGGTTGGGGATGCCCTCCTGTATACCCTCTTGTTTCGGTCTTGGGATGCCCTTACATATACCCTATAGTTTCAGGCTTGGTATTCCCTCTTGTATACCCTCTTGTTTCGGTCTTGGGATGACCTCCTATCTAACCTCTTGTTTTAGGCATGGGATAACCTCATGTATACCCACTTCTTTCGGGCTGGGGATTCCCTCTTGAATACCCTCTTATTTCAGGCATGGGATTCCCTCTCATGTACCCTTTGAGCTCATAAAACATTTACTGTTACCCAATTTATTTTAGTAATATATCATTCCCACACATCACATAATGAAATAATACTTTCATATTCCCCAAGAAAACAAAACATTCATCATATCATGACCCATAAAAGAGAAGGTTTTTATAAACAACATATGATAACCCACAAAATGAAATGGGTATTATAAAAATTTTATCATATCATAAATTATGAAAAAGTGACAGGTTTCATAATCATTTCGTCATAGAATAACCCGTCAAAGGAATTGGGTTTCATAATCATTTTATCATGGTATAACCCATGGAAGAGAAATGGGTTTTATAAACAACTTTTCATTATAAACATAAAACATTCAAAGAAATAACAAGAATTGGGTCATGGGTTCTATCCTCAGTAAATCGTAAACTATATTAAAGAATTCTATATTATATGGAGAGGAATTCTGAAACATCGCATTGAAAATTCCTTAAGAATAATTATCTTTCTTTCAAAATCACTTTTCAAAACATGATACATTTTCAAAATCATTTTCTTTAAAAATTACTTTTAAAAACTTATAAATGATGATTTTAAAAATAATTTAAAAAAATTCATGAGGAAGTATCATTTCTTCTTTGAAAATTTATTCTTATAAAAAATTTTATTTGAAATCATTCTTCTTTTAAAATTACCTTGAAAACATATAAAGTAATCATTAAAAATTATTTAAAATAATTTTAAAATATAAAACATTTCCGAAAACCATATCATTTTAAACCAAAATTAAAACAATTATTTATTGAATATTATAAAAAATATATTCAAAAATAACCTTGTAAATATTCAAATGATGATTCATGGAAATGACGGTCATGATAGTGGGTAATCCTGTACATGCCGAACATCCCCTTTTCATCGTAAAAAGTTAGAAAAGTTACATGATCAAAAATTTTAAAATAATGTTCCTTTTAAAACCATTTTATATTAAAAGAAAAAAATTGGTAAATATTTATTTTAAAAATCATAGTAAAAAATATTTGAAAACATTTTTAGAAAATATGGTTTTTTGAATGAAACAATTTTTTGACTCAAGAGAAAAATAAAGTCAGATTTTCTCAAAACCACTTTCTTAATTATCTTAACTACTAAATAGTGGGAAAATAGTACCAATACCTAGAGATATCATGGATAACTAGAGGATAAGAAAATTAATAAGAGTTATTGAGATATTGATCATAATATTTCATGAATGGAATCATAATCATAAATAATCTGGATAAATGATGAGATTGTAGAAATTAACTATCACCTCTTTGGAAACATTAAATCATATTAAAATGGATGCAATAACATTACATAAAGATTAAAATATCAAGAAAATATTTATATTATTGATATAACATGTAAAATGGTGGTATATACACATCATTGAAAAATATAGGTGCATAACGTGGCATGTTTCTCAAAGAAGGAAAATTGAGACAAAACTACTTTACCAATTCGGTAACTTTTGAACCATAAAAAACATGAAAAAAAAATCATAAAGGTGATATGTTAATACCCATAAATATAAATATAAAATTATTGAATACATTCATGGTCATTATATACACCACACAAAATAAATGAGTGGTGAGTAATGCATAGGTCTCATAGAAATAAAAGTGAGATGAGAAAACCCTTACCTTAAGTCTAAATTTCATCATACACGGTCAACCATCCTATATAATAAATATAATTATATTATAAATGTACCACAAAACCATATTCGTATTTTTAATACCGTATATGATTTTATTATGACCATATATTTCCATTTTATTAACAATTCTATATTAATGTTACCTTTCGGGTAATATCTGCTTTGTTCTTCATATATGTTTTGACTTGTAATTCTTGATCCTATTACATAGATATTTATTTATATATTTAATGTATCTATAAATTATATAAATAACAATTATATTTATTATATAAATATTTATAATAATCAATAAAATATATAAATATGAAATGGAATACACTGTTCATGGAGATGGTAGGTCATACGTACACATGAATGTTGTTTCCATTTTCTTATTGTATTGAATGAAAATGACACACACATATATATTAACATTAAATTAGAATTATTATTTCAGATATATAATATATATTTACTAAGCTCATACTTAATATATTCCACACAATGTGTGAACGAATCACATCACTTGGAGGAGGCAACCATCCACACGTCCACAAACAAAGTTATCAAATTTACAAGAAATTGAAATCTTGAAGGAATGTTATATATAATAATTAACTAAGAATAAATATATCATAAATATCTTATATTTCATAAAAAATTGAATTTATTTCATTATTTATAACCTTTAAAGGCTTCAATGGAAGAACGAGCGACATTGATTCGCAAGACGGTAGTCAACTGTAGACACAAACAATGATTCTGTATCTAATTTGATGGAAGTGTATTTGAGTGTACATAAAAACCTTTAAAAAAATATATGTATATTTATTATATTTAGGTTATTATATAAACATGGAATAAAAATAATTTATGGGGTGTTTAATGAAAATAAAACAAAAGAGCATGTGGAAGGATGTTACCTCTTCTTTGGGTTACTCTTTTTTGTTTGTACAAATGGATTCCTTGGTTGGATTTATAACCAAATTGATGCTCGTATGTTGATATAATGGAATTTTTGAACTTATTCTGGAATTTTTTTATGATACAAAGTGTCTTGAAAGGTTTAATTAAGTGAGGGGTGAGTTCCCTTTTATATTGGATGGGTGACATTCTTATAAATCTAAAAAATGGTAACAATATTGAGAAGTCTCCCTTGAATCATGTGCCTCTAGTAATTGTTAATTTTCAATATAATAGGGAAATTGGTCAAAAATATTTATATACAATATATTTTGGACATTGTTCTAGGTCATTTACCCTTTTATGATTAATGTTTAACCATTAAGTAAACACGTTTTTACCTTAACCACTGTAATTAATTTTAATTACTTTCACAAATATTTTGTTTCAAAAACTCAATTTAAATTTCATGAAATTATAAATTATTCTGACTCCAAATATGTAGTCCATTTTTCAAAATTCTAATCACATAAGTGTAAAATATTAGTTTAAAATTAATATTCTATAAGGGATGAGAAGACGTGTTTTTAAAGTGAAAAAACCAAATGTTTGAAATGTTTTTAAATCCAATTTCATTGTGAAACTAGTTCCAATGACCAAAATTAGATAAATCTATGTATAATTGATCTAATTATACTTTAATATAATTTAAAATATAATTAACTATATAAATAAATTTTATAAAAAAAATAGTTTTGAATTAAAATTCAGTATTATTCATTATTCATCAAAATATGAAACTCCTCTGAAAAATAACAAAAATTACCCCCATGTAAATTTTTATATTCTAATTTGAAAAAATAAGTTTATTTTGTAAAATAAAAATTATAAAAGTGTCAAAATTTATATTTAAAATAGTATCTCCATTAAAAGGCGGTAAAATTCCCTCTTATAAAAATATATCTTTTTATTCAAATAATAGGATTTATTTTTATCATATTCCAATAAAATCTATTTTATGAGTGAAAAAAAATTATTGAAAATATAATATAAAAATTTCATCAAAAAGTTCATAAAAAGTGGGTTTTAAAATTTTTTTAGATAAAATGGATTTTGTACATGGATAAATAGTTTTCATAAAAAAGAAATTTTTTTATTTTCAAATAGTTTTTACTTTCATTTCATACTAATTGACAAATAAAAGAATCATTTCATACACATGTATAAATAATATTTTCATATTTTAGTTAATGTTAGTTTTAAATTCCATTCTAATGGATAGTTGGTAACAAAAATAATATTTCAATATCAATATTAATAATATATTAGAGTTTGATAAATCTCTATCTTGAATGTCACACAAGTTATCAAAGGAACAAGGCATTGTGTGCAACAGAAGAAAAACATAGTATTGTGTGTACCAAAAGATTATATATTTTTTCATGTAGCATAATATTGACTTGGGTTTTTAGGAAATTCGATCCAATAATAGTTCTTTTATATAATACAATCTATATTCAATGTTACACGAAACAAACAAATATCAAAATGAATATATTATTTTGAAAAAAATATTTCTCAATATATTAGGGTGTTACATTATACCCCCATTAAAATGAATTTATCCCAAGAAATTAATCTTGGTTATCAAAGTTTTAATACTTGATAGTTCCTTTAATATAATCCCACATCTTGAAAATTAATTGTAAAACTTTTTTTAAAATGGGTTAGTTAGGACCGTAATGGTTACCAAAAGTAACAAATAAATAGGTTTCCTCATAGGATAAAATATTATGGGAGTGAATATTGGACATTGAAGAAAAGTATAAATAATTAAAGAATATTATTTAGGTCATTGTTCACAAGAAATTGAATGGCCAATGGATAATTAAGGTCCTCAAAACCATAAATCTAAAATTATTTATATGACCATCGATTCAATAAAAATGAAGGTATTAGTATAAATATTTTTCAATATCCTTTTCCTATAGTCTATAAATTATTTTACAATCTAGGAACATAAGATAATATATGTACTTGAATTTATTCTTTTTTTCATTTTCACAATATCATCCTTTGGTTGTTATTTGAACAATTTCAACTTCATCTCTTACTCTAATAAATAAAAGTGAATTTTGTATCCCCAAAGCACTAATGGATCATGATATGCATGGATAGACTGATAAGACATTAATTATATCTTCAAGTATCATAAAAAAGGTTAGCACATGTCATTCAATAAGCATAAATCCTGATATGGTAGGATAATACCTTAAATCTGTAAAACCTCATCTCAAGTTAAACATAAATGATTCTATAAATGGTTAACCTTATAACCCTTAAAAAATATAATTCACCCTTTATTCCTTAAATGGGATCTTATTTTATTCCAAAAACAGCTTTTATTGGATACTTGTGTTCTTCCTTGCACAATTAGGATATTAAATGTGATTTTTTATTCCAAATTCCATGTAGAGGGAGGTAATCACATGAAACATCCCTATAGGTTGAACAATAAGATTTTAATATGGATTAATCATACAAAATTAAATATGAAATTCCCCAAATAGAAAGGGATAATAAGTGTTCCAAAATTATCATGATTCACTTCATCCATTTTTATTGAATAATATTTTCCATTATCCCTCAGATTAATAGATTTCTAATGTCAATCATCATTATTAACCTTTGGATTTATGCACTTTCTATAAAAATTCCAATTCCCCTTATATTTGAAGAAATAAATTGTGGGATGTGAATTCTTTGGAGCTTCTCTGTATTTCTAGTACCTTAGTATTCAGCTTCTCAATGACTTTTATTTCAATGCATAAAAAATTTTATCAGCCCCCCTAAGACAATTTCCTCCATGTTTCCTTAATCACTTTGAACATAAATTAAAACTAATATTCTTCTCTCCAAAGTTTTTAGAATTTACCTTTAATTATATCATTATTTTATTATCATAACCATGAGATTTATGGGAGGAATTAATCTCCCTTTTTTAGAAGAATATTAGGAAAGTAATTACTAGAAAATATGTTCATCAACTCATTCCAATAAATGTTGTCAATTTTAACTTATTTCTTTATATTCTTGATAAATTTCCACCAATATTTCTCTTCACATTACAATAGATAAGATCCAAAAATTTTTTTTTCATGTTTTGAATAACAGAGAAAGAAAAATATCCTTTTAGTGGTATAGATCAATTTCCCAATAAATAGTGGATAATTCGTTCCACTAAAATATGGTGGACATTTCCATAAAAATTATTCAAGAAAATTTCTTCCATCCATTGGTCATTTAGAAACTCAGCATGATTCATGGCTTGATAAGGTTGCATTGTCATGGAAATGAATTTTTTAAACTATATTACCTAACATTTGGTTTCTCATGAGGGTCATCATTGAATTGTCCATTTCATTCCCCATTAACACGGTTCTTTTGGGTTCCATCCATTCACTAAAACCAGAAATCACAGTGTGAGGAACACTTATCATAGAGCAAAACCACATAATCACAAAAAATTACTTATAGTATGTCTAAATCATGAAAATAACATTTTAATATATGAAACTAGAGGTGCATCCATTACCATTAAATTCATAATCAATTAAAATCCTTAATTATAGTTATTAATGTGTTTGTGAATTCCCAAAGCATATCCCCTAGGAGTGTCAAACCAGGTGTGCAATAAGGCCCATTATCATACACCAGTTCCCGATCCAGTCTAGCCCAATGCAGTTTTTTTTGGGTTATTACCCCTATGTAAACATGTTCTAGATCCACATCCACTTTTTGTGTCTAGATAGGGATTCATTGTTAGGAAACCACTCATTATGTCTTTTACCAAAATTCCAGGATATTGTCCTCTATATTAACTCAAACTTAGACTTATCCTTTGAGAAATTCTTAGACATATACTTTGAAATATTCCTAGGGATATCAATAAATTTTTCTCATCCTAATTTACATAGGTTAAATGAAACTTTACTTGGATACCAACTATAGTAAAGAAGGCATAAAATACATTATTATTACATCCTTTTAGATGAATATTTAGTACATTATAAAAATACATTCCTGAGGACCAAAATATTTTAATTTCTTTGGAAACATAGAAACATAAACTTCAAAATTGGTGAAATATATTCAACATATCTTTTAAAAATATTACCATTTCAGTAATCCTAATTAAAAAATATCTTTTTTACCCGGGGAATGAAAAAATAATAAAAGGGTGCTCTCAAATGATCAATAAGGGAAAAAATATAGATATGTAAGAATAACATGGGCATAGGGGTATTATAACCATGATCATAACATTATAAGTTCATACCTTTCATATTAAAGATCCCAATCAAGATTCATGGAATAAATATTGTCAGTTCATAAGACATGAATCATAAGGGAATCAAGTGAAAAAATTCATGGGAGAATAAGAGAGGAATAAGACATGAAATTTTATCATACACATAATCAGAGACAATAGTATACCAATACTACCTACCAATACCTTCATGACATGTTAGTCTGGGGATAATCACCCATGTACTCTCTTTGGGATTGGGATAATCTCCCATGTACCCCCTTATTTTGGGAATAAAATTACCTCCCATGTACCCTCTTTTTTTAGCATGGGATTACCTCCCATATACCCTCTTGTTTTAGGCTAGTGATTCCCTCTGGTGTGGACTCTTGTTTCAAGCTTGGTATTCCCTTCTGGTATACCCTCTTGTTTCGAGGATGGGATGCCCGCCTATATACCCTCTTATTTGGGTCTTGAGATACCCTCCAATGTACCCTTTGAGCTCATAAAACATTTATCTTTACCCAATTAATTTGAGGAAGATATAAGTCTAACCCATCATGTAATTAAATCATAAATTCAAGTTCCACAAGATAAAAAAACATTCATCATATCATGACCTATAAAATAGATGGGTTTTATAAACATGATATCAGAAGACCTGGAATGAAATTGGTACAATAAAAATTTTATCATCTCGTAAATTGTTAAAAGTATATAGGTCTCATAATCATTTCATCATAGAATAACCCATCAATAGAATCATGTTTCATAATCAATTTTTCATGGTATAACATGTTGGATTGAAATGGGTTTCATAAAAAAAATTCAACCTAACCATAAAACATTTATACAATGTATATGAATGGTTTCCTTGGATAATATCCCCAATAAATTATAAAATATATCAAAGGATATCAAATTATGTGGAGAAGGATTTTGAAATATCCCATGGAACATTTCTTAAGATAAATATTTTCTTTGAAAATCACTCTTTAAAACATGAAACAATTTCAAAATATTTATCTTTAAAAATAATGTTGAATAACTTATATATGAAACTTTTAAAAATAATATAAAAAATTCCTTGAGTAGATATCCTTTCCTCTTTGAAAAACAATTTTTAAATATTAAAACATTTTTAAAACCATCCAATTTTAAAATAACTTTGAAAACATATAAAGGGATCTTTGAAAAACATTTAAAAGAATTTTTAAATATAGAAATATTTTTAAAGTCTTTTTCTTTGAAAACACATTAATGAAATGAATTTCCAAAATATGAGGAAAAAATTTTATTTACAAATAAACCATTAAATTTTCAAATTATGCTTCAAGGAAATGATGGTCATGATGGCAGGTAAACCCGTACATGCCAAACATTCCTTTTGCACCATAAAAATTTTAGAAAAGTTCTTTGATTATAAAATGAAAATATGACCCCTTTAAAACAATTTTTTATTCAAAATAAAAAAATCATTTGTAAAATTGTATATTTAAAAACATTTTTAAAACATTTTTAGAAAACATAGTTTTGTGAAATGATTAAATTTGTGACTGAAGAAAAAAAAGGCAGATTTTTAAAAAAACACTTTATTATTTATCTTAATTACCAAATACTGTAAATGGTACCAATGAATGTAGATATCATGGATAGCTAGTGGATAATAAAATTCATGATATTTCTTGGGATATGGATTCTAATATTTCATCAATGGAAGAATAATCATAAATAATCTCGATAAACGATGATATTGTTGTAATAAACCGTTACCACTTTAGTAGCCTTAAATTGTAATAATATGGAAATAATGAATACTAAATGTAGCTTAAAATATCAATAAAATATTTATATTTATGATATAACATGTAAAATATCGGCATCGTAGAAAAATATGGGTGCATAACATGGCATGTGTCACAAAGAAGAAAAATTGAGACAAGATTACTTTACCGATTTTGTAACTATTGAACCATAAACCCAATGAAAGAAATATCATCCAAGGGATATGTAAATAAAAATAAATTTAAGTATAAAATCCTAGAATACATTCAATGTTGGTATATACGCCTCAAAAAATAAATGAGTGGTGAATAAGGTATAAGTATCAAAAAAATCAAAGTGAGACGAGAAAACCATTACCTTAAGTCTTGAATTCCATTATACTTGTTAAAAAATCATATATAAGAAATATAGATTTATTATAAATATACCACAAAACTATATTCTTATTTCTAAAACCATATATGATTTTATTATGACTTTATATTTTCTTTTTTTTAAAAATTCCATTTTAATGTTACGTTTTGGGTAATATCTACTTTGTTTTTCATATATGGTTTGACTTGTTATTATTGATCCTATTATATAGATCATTATTAAAATATTTAAATAATATAAAATATGATATTAATATCATATATATTAATTATATAATTATTTATAATAATCTATTAAATATATAAATATGAAATCAAATACACCATTCATGGAGATGGTAGGTCGTACGTACGCATGAACGTTGTTTCCAGTTTCTTGTTGTATTGATATAAAATGAACCATATGTGTGTGTGTGTGTGTGTTATCATTAAATTATAATTTTTATTTAATAAATATCATATATAGTTAAAAAAATCCATCCTGTAGCATCCCGATTTTGGGTTCCACCCAAAGGTACCCCATACCCAGTTGGTCACATATCCTCAAGCACATTTCCCTGAATGCCAGAGGCTGCTAACTAGAAGTAAAGACCTTGGGTGTGATTGTGGGGAAACTATTCCCTTATTGGAAGATAATTCAAAACATAATAACAAATAATAAATAGTAATTAAAGCAAGATAACATACAATAATTATACATTGGAAGACTGAAGGTAAATAACAACTGGAGAACATATATAAATGATACATGTCACATATGTCTAGGAAAGCATAAAAACAAGGAAATATGCTAGTAATACAATGATAAAAAAATTAAAAAGAAAAAAATTAAACTTCAGTATCATCGCAAGCCTCAGCTTTGTCCCATGCTCTCTATCTCCACAAAAATCAGGTACCTGATGATGAAGGGAGCTTGCCCTTATCTAAACCTGCAACCATATAATCTGCTTGTGTCCAAAAGCATTACCCAAACAAGGAGTGAGATGAATCCAAGTAGGCACCCAACACAAGATTCGTTCCTATCTGTTAGTGAGTATATATAGTAGGTAATAATATAAATTCATCAATGAAACTAGAATTACACAAAAGTAACCAAATCCTACAGTTTCCATTTATATTCATTAGCATTTAATGTTCAACCATTAATCAATTAGGTATCAAAATAGGTATCTCAGATGACTACCTAACCAGGCTAGATTTAACCTTCTGATTTTGCTTGAAAAATGTGTCACAAACATTCAAAATTTATGTTAACTCTCTAGGTAGATCACACAGTCTAACCCCTCTGGCCATGTAATGTAATAGATATGCAAAGAATCTCTTAGGAAGCACTCACTGTCAATTCCCCCAATGGTCATTCCTAAATAACTATAGACTCTCTAGGGAAGTAGTTAACGTTAACTCCCCATGTGGTCTCATAACGTAAACTATAGACACTCTAAGGGAGAACTCACTGTCAATCCCCCCTATGGTCTCGTAGCGTGGAATATATAACAGACACTCTAGGGAAGAACTCAACGGCAATTCCCCCTATGGTCTAACTACACCAAGTTTTCACAACCCTTTGTAATTCAATCATGCATAAACCATATCAAGTATCCAAAAGTATTCATAACTAATACAAGGATAATAAAATTCCAATTCATAACACAATCATTTAACAACCAGCAAAAGTCAAACATTTTCATCCTATATATCATAGAAAGGAAATAAGGTTTGCCTCATAGGAAACTTCGACCAAACGTCCATAAATAGTCAAATAAGTAAAAACTCTCATTGAGAGTTCCTTAAACATGTAATTTCCCATAATATCATATCAAAAAACTCTAAATCCAATAACCAATCTAATGTATATAAAATAGGGTTCAATTTCTTTAACCCGAAATACCTGAAACATGGGTAATCAACACTTTTGCATATAAAACTCAAATACAAATAAATAAAGGTATCAAACTACCTACCTTGATGTTTTAAGATGTATATAATTGATCCTTAGCCTTTGAATAGACCTAGAATGGCATATATATACAAAAACATCAAAAACGTTCAACCTTGAATAACTCGAGGGGGGAGAGAGAGGGGAAATCAATAAGTAAGGCTCTATTAGAAGGAAGGACTCACATGTGGGATTCCAACACACCCTCCAGAGATCGAATCGGACCTTTCAAAAATAAATGGTTTCTTAGATAATAATCATCTCTCTCGGTCGCTCATGGATGAACCAAGTCTAGAAGAAGATGAATCTGGCGATTAGATGTGTCCCTGGTCTATTTAATCAAATAAATGAAAAAGTACACAATGTGTACTATTAATGAACATGTCGTGTATTTTCCTTAACTAGATGCTGACATTAGTGGTCTGCCACATCACCCCACACAACCATGTCTCGACCGTTATGCACCCAAGACACGGTTGTACGTGGTAACAGGGTACATGGTGAGTACTCCTAAGTATAAATCTTGTACTTCTAAAATTTCCAAAAACTCCCCTTTTTCTCAAAAACACCCGAAATCAAGATTCATACCGAAAATAAATATTTGGGTTCTTACAAATATTCCCCCTTAAATAAATCTTCCCCCAAATATCCTTAACTGGGTGGCGAAGAAGAATCCTCGAACATCTCTGGCCACTGCGATCAGACATCGATAACCCTCTCCCATGTCTTGTCCTGCACTCGGTCGTGCTGCCACAACACCCATACCAGAGGAACAGACTGGCCATGGAGAAACTTCACACTATGATCAAAAATCTAGATAGGATGATACTAGAACAATGTGACCACCTCTAACTCAACCTCCATGGGTTAAAAAAACATGATACGGTTCTGAGAAGTAATGTCGTAGCTAAGAAACCTGGAAGACGTCATGTATATCCTGGTACCTCTGAGGTAACTGTAACTGATAGGAAACATGCCTGAATCTCTCAAAAAAATTAAATGGTCTGACGTATCTTGGTGAAATCTTACCCTATCTCTTAATCCTTCAGTTTCCTAACCTCGGTGTGACACATAATAAAACATCATCTTCAACCTCGAACTCCAATGGTCATCTTCAACGATCAGTATAAGACTTTTGTTGAGACTGTGCAGTATCCATCATCTTCTGAATCAACTCCACCTGCTCTGTAGTCTCCTAGAAAGGGGGAGGTCCCAGCCTAGTTGTCTCTCCTACCTCAATCCAACATAGGGGTGATCGTCATGGACTATTGTACGAAGCCTTATAAAGAGCCATATGAATAGTTTCCTGAAAACTATTATTGTAAGAAAACTCCACCAGATGTATGTGCTTCTCCTAAGAACCTCCAAAATTTAGGAAGAATGATCAAATCATGTCTTCTAGAACTTGAATCATGTGCTCTGACTGGCCATCTGTCTGGGGATGGTAAATTTGTACTCAAACATACATGTGTACCCAGATAACTCTATATTCCATGCCAGACATGATAAGTAAAATGGGTGTCTCCATCTGAATTGATAGAGCATGGAACCACATGCAATCATACAATCTAAAATATGTACAACCTTCCAAGATCATCAACACTGAAGTTATACTTGATTGGTAAGAAGTGTGCCACCTTCATAAGCATGTCGATAATAACTCATACCTCATCATTTCATTGAGTTGATCTCGATAATCCTGTCACAAAATCCATCACAACATCATTCCACATTCGCTTGGTAATGGGTAAATGCTGTAAAATACCTTCTAGTTGCTAATTCTCCACCTTCACCTGCAAGAAAGTGGAACATCTCATAAAAAACTAGTAACATCCCTCTTCAAACATGGCCACCAATACTGATGGTGTAAATCTCGACACATCTAGGTGACACCATGATGAACTACCCAAAATGAGGAATGAAAATTCCTCATCATCTCCTCACTTATGTCTGCAGACACCCATACGCATCCATGAAAACATAACACCGCATCCTCACCAAAGGTCCACCTAAGAGAAGGTTCTTCTCCTAAAAAACTCTCTTGAAGGACTATGCCTTTAGAATCTGATAGTTGTTTCATTTGAACTCATTCTAAAAGAGTAGAGTTAATAGATATAGAAGAATGAAATGTATGCCCATTTATGTCATGCTCCTCCAAATGCATCTCAGAGAACATATCCATAGCCTTCCACTCACTGCTGGCCTCCAGAACTTTTTATATCTGAGTCCTCCTACTCAATGCATCAGCCACCATGTTGCCTTTAGTTGGTATGTAGGTAATCTCAAAGTCAAAATACTGAAGGTACTCAACCCAACTTCGCAGTCTCAAATTTAGGTCACAATTGGTAAAGATATACTTCAGACTTTTGTGGTCAGTATACACCAGAAAATGCACTCCCATAAGGTGATTTATTCAACAGCGCAAGGCATGAACAAATGCGGCCAACTCGTGATCGTTCTTTGGGTAATTCCTATCATGTGGGATCAACTGTTGATACCCGTATGTAATGACTCCTTCCCCCTACATGAACACAGCTCCCAGCCCGATACATGATGCATCGTAGTAAATGGTGTAACTCTTTCTTGGTTCTAGAAAAATTATTATAGGTTCTGAAGTCAATCTCTCCTTCATTTTATGAAAGTCTTACTCATAAGAATCTATCCCTAAGTACTTCACAACCTTCGTAGTCAGGCCCGTCAGTGGAACTGCTAAGCACGAGAAGTCTGGTATAAAGGGTATGTAGTAACCAGCCATCCCTAAAAAGATTTATACCTTAAAGATATTTTTTAGATCCTCCTAGGAAACTACTGGTCCCACTTTCTATGGGTTTAATGATACTCCTCTCTTTGAGATAACATGACCCAAGAAGTGAATCTGGTATATCAAAATGTGGAATTTCGAGAGCCTATAATATAACCGATGCTCTCTTAGTGTACTCAAAATAATGTCAAGATGGATAACATGGTTGCGTCGAGTGTGATAGTACACTAAGATATCATCCTTGAATACTACCACAAAATAATCCAAGTATGGATGGAACACTCGTTTCACCAGTTTCATAAAAACTATCTGTGCATTCATGAGACCGAACGGCATAACTATATACTCATATAGACCATACCTACCCCAGAAGGCTGTAAGAGGTATATCTAATGGTCTAATGCACAACTGATGATAACTGTATCTCAAGTCAATATTCATGAAAACTCAGACTCCTTGAAGTTTATCAAAGAGATAATCAATCCCTGATAAAGGATATCATTTGTTGACCATCAACTGGTTCAGATTCTGATAATCCATTAAAATTTGTAGGGTATCATCTCCCTTCTTCGCAAAAATGACAGGTGAATCCCCTGGAGAAGTACTGGTTCGAATGAAACCCTTTGCCTGTAACTCCTCTAACTGCTTCTTGAGATCATGTAACTCTGGTTTAGCCATCCTAGAAGGTAGAATGGACAATGATTTTGACCCTAGAACAAGATAAATATCAAATTATACCTCTCACTCTAGAGGAAAACTTGAAAATTTTTCTGGAATGACATCCCTGAAATGATTGACTTCTGGAAGAAAGTCAACATGTGAAGTCCCCTATTAATTTAGATACAGAATAAAAATATGGACTATAACACCTCTCAACCTATGATGCTCGGGTCTAGATCTTCTTCCCTAGACATCCAATTTTAATATATGTGGAAACAAACCACCCTCTAGTGATGTAAAACTTACCCTACGACGATAGCAACCGACAACAGCCTGGAAGAGAACTAACCAGTCTATTCCGAGAATGACGTCATAGGCCGTCATCACTAAGACATATTGATCCAATAATAAGTGACACCCACCAACTTCAAGAGGTATCTCCTTTCACTAATGCAAACTAGTTGTTCTAGTCTCCAGCGGTGTGTCCAACGTCATTATTTCAGCATAAGTAAAGATACAGAGCCCAATTCTCTCTACAATAGTCACAAATATAAAGCTATGGGAATCCCATATATCAAAAAGAGTAGAAGCTAAAACTGAGGAAACCAAAATTGTACCTCAAACTATAGAGGGCTCAGGATCCTACTATAAGGCCCCAGCCTTAAACCTTACTTAATCTTGAGTTATTACTAGATTACACATTGAGGATCTTTTCGGGTTTAGAGTTTTAGAGAATTAGATCATAAAACTTGCATTACATTCCACATATAAACAAAGTGGTTACATAAAGATAGTATTCATTTTTCCCATAAATGTAAACATATTTAAAATAAAACATGGATTCATTCTTGACACTTCCTTAACACTATCATCATATCATGTACCTTTCCCTTGACCTGTGAAAAACATTTCAAAAAAACTTCGGATGAGCATAAAAAGCTCAGTATGGGTTATAAAAATATGTAAAGGAAACATAAGTTCATATATACATAAGAATGAAATCATAATTTACCCATAAAACATAATCACTTTAACATACCTAATCAAATCATGAATAAATCATATAAATCATAAGACATAAAGGTAACTTGAGGCATTCATAACATTCTTACGTACGGAGTAACCCTCTTGGTTAGGTTTGGAATACCCATCATAGTATATTCCCTAAATCTCTTCAGAGAAACCTTAACGTTTCACTCCTTCGCATTACCCAATGCATTGGAGAGCTATATCGGGCTCACCCGCCCTTAGTTTATCACGGAACCACCCGTCTTCATAATAATCCCCAAGAACCTCAACATAATCGTATCACATAAAACATGCATAAAGGAAACATAACATTTCCACCTTTCAATCACAAGATATCAATACAACACATTGATATAAAAACATTATGAAAACCATTTTCAATACCAAAATAAAAGAAAAGTAAAACATGGTATTTATTTTTCTTTTAAAAAGAAGGTATGGTTTGTAGAGGAAGCTGAAACTCAAATAATGGTCACGGCGGCGGAGAAGTCGTTGTCGCCGCATACGTACGACAAAACATTCCCTTTTGTCATTTAGTAAAATGCTTCGTATAAAAAAGATTCCTTTTGGATAAACGTAAAAGTCAAAGGGGTTTATACACCGTATAAAAGAAGGTTGTGTATAAAACAAAATATGCCTCAATGAAAGGAGATTGAGACAAAGTCCAATACCTTGGGTCCGACTTGACTCTATCGTTCTTTAATGTCCTGAATAATAAACTTGAGTAAATTTCTACTTGTTTAATAACCTTTTTCAAGTTTATTATTCCTTTTATATCACTTATTTCCATGTCATGAACACTATGTAATTATTTAAGTTAATAACGGTCGTTTTAACGATCATTGGTACTTGAGTAAAATTAAGCCCTTTATAATTACAAGTTGTTCATGTATCCATTATATCCAGAATGGTATTCCTGATTTAGATATCATATATGTAATATATATACAGTACATGCATGCATTTATAATATTACATAATCATTTAGAGGTAAGAAATGAAATGCACCGTTCATGGAGACGGTAAGCCGTACGTACGCATGAACGCTACTTTCATTTCTATTTCGTATTTTATAGAATGGAATCATAATGATATAAAGGTATATTATAATTACAGTGTAATATCATATATAATATCATAAATCCATCCTTTATACGTCCCACATATGGTATTTAACGAATCAAATCACTTTGAGGGGGTGGTAGTCCGCACTTCCTTAAATGAAGATATCGCGTTTACCCATAATTGGAACCATAAAGGTATGCCCAAAATGAAAAATACAGAAGCTTAAGGAAAACATAAAAATATTATATATCATATATAAATATAGTTTCATCTTAATTTCCACCTTTTAAGGTGTTAAAAGAATGTTGAATAGTCATCGTTTCGGGAGGCAGAAATTTGCCATACGGAAATAGTACGTTCTATAACCATTAGATGTAGGTGTGTGTAAGTGTATCTCGAATAATTCTTATAAAAACATCCTAGTATATTGAAGATACTGGATTTTTTACAAAAGAAACGAATAAAAAGAGTTTATGGGTGTTGGAGAAGCAAAATAAAACAAAGGACTCAAGTGAATACATTACCTTAAAATCGGGTAACTCCCTTTGGTTTGAGCTCAAAGGCTTCCTTGGGAAGACTTATGCCCAAAGTGAGGCTTCAAAGAGAAAGAGAGGGAAGTGGAGAGACAAAATGGGCAGGGGTTGGCCGAGCCAAAGGCTTTTGAAGTGTGGGTAAGGAGGTAGAGGTGGGGTCCTTTTATAAGAGGAGAGGAGGGGCACTCTTGGAAAGTAAAGAAATGTTAATTTAATTGAAAATGATTTTCAGATTCAAAAAGGTCCCATATTGATATAATTAGAGGGTAAGGTGATAAGGGTTCTAAATCCACCCATCCAATAGGTTTTAGACATGTGTAGGTCATAGATTTTACATTATCATTTCATTTTATTTAAATCCTTTATTAATGAGGTAATCGCTGCATCATCATGATGTCATAAAAAATTTAATTTATTTAAAGTCTAAAAATTATAAAAAAAATACTATGATGTAGGAAATATTTTTAGATTTCCAATTAATATTTATAGTCTAAAATATCTTCTATGTAGAAAAAATTAAAAATGTTTTAATCAGGTGATACATTCTTGTTATATTTACTTTCTTTAAAAAAAATAAAAAGATAACAAGTCACTTTCCACAAAAGTGATTCCATGGGGTCCCCAAGTTTAGCACAAGACATCCCATGGTCGGCCATGAGACAACCAGTAGAATTAGGACACATTTTTGTGTCATTTTTTTATTATTATGATATTATTTTATTATCCTTAACTACCCGATTACTCATTAATCAAGATAATTAAAGATAATTACCGTCGTTACTATTCATAATGTCCAAAAACAAAAGAGTCTTGATTACATAATTTGGACCTTCTGATTCCAAATATGTAAACCATTTTACCAAATTCCAAACACATAAATTGCAATAATTGATTTAAAAATAATTCCCGTTGTCAAAACAAATAGCGGGTTTTTTTGAAACAATATCTATAAAAAGTTTGGCATTAGTTTATGCCCAATTCCAAAGTGAAATTAATCCTAATGACCACCATTGGATTAAATGGTAAAAATATATTCTAATTTAACTTTAAAACCAATTCAAAAGATAATCTAATCATATAAATAAATTAGATTAAAAATCAGTTTTGATGTAAAATGCAGTATTTTTCACTATTCATTAAAAAATGAACATTGTCAGAAAAATACCAAAAATTCACACAAAGTAAATTTTGATGTCAAAATCATAAATAATAAGCTTATTTTGACAATAATATCTTTTAAAATTGTCAAAAGATATATTTAAAAATGGTTTTCCATCAAAAGGCCGTAAAACAATCTTTTAAAAAATATTAGTGTATTCCATGCTTAAGATTGGATTTATTTTCATTTTAAGCCTCTAAAACACTATATAATTCATTAATAGACATAGATAAAAATATCTATTATTCATTACTTAATTGGGATGTTACATCCTTCCCCCCTTTAGAAAATTGTGTCCCCGCAATTTATTTACTTATCGAATAAATGGGGGTACTTATCCCTCATTGCATTTTCAGATTCCCATGTTGCCTCTTCCATCATGTGGTTTTTCCACAAAACCTTTACCTGATTAATCACCTTATTTCGTAACAATTGATCCCTATGGTCAAGAATCTGGACTGGTTGTTCCTTATAAGATAGGTTCTCTTCCAGGTGAACTACCTCTAGACTCAAAACATGAGATGGATATGGCATATACTTTCTCAACATCAAAACGTGAAAAACATTGTGTACCTGAGAGAAAATCGGAGGAAAAGCCACCCGTTATGCAACTGATCCAACTCTCTCCAGAATTTCATATGGTCCAATGAACCTTAGACTCAGCTTTCCTTTCTTACCAAATCTCATCACACTTTTCCATGGTGAGACTTTGAGAAAAACATGATCACTTACCTCAAAAGTGAGATGCTTCCTCCTATTGTCTGCATAACTCTCCTGCCTACTCTGAACTGTTCTCATGTGTTTTTGAATCAGCTGAACTTTTTCTGCCATCTCTTCTACCAATTCTGGTCCCATCAACTTCCTTTCACCCACTTCATCCGAGAAAGCTGGAGTTCGACACCGCTTCCCATATAACGCCTCAAATGGTGCCATCTGTATACTAGAATGAAAACTGTTATTATATGAAAATTCAACCAAAGAAAGATGTTGGTCCCAACTTCCCTGATAATCCATCGAACAAGCTCGTAGCATATCCTCCAAGGTCTGAATTGTTCATTCCGACTGCCCATCAGATTGAGGATGAAAAGTTGTACTAAAATTTAATTCAATACCCAACGACTTCTGAAGGCCTTTCCAAAAGTTAGATGTGAACCTGGGATCACGGTCAGATACAATGGAGAGAGGAACTCCATGTAACCTGACTATCTCTTTAAGATACAAACGGGAAAGTTGATCTAGGGAAAAAGTATCTTGTATATCAAGGAAATGAGCAGATTTAGTCAAGTGATCAACAATAACCCATATTTCATTATTACCTCGAGATGTCTTCGGTAATCCCACATAAAAGTCCATGGATATATTCTCCCATTTCCACTCTGGCACTGGTAAAGGCTGAAGCATCCCTTTCGGTAACTGCCGCTCTGCTTTAACCTATTGACATGTCAAACACTTCATAGTAAAAGCAGCAATATCTCTTTTCATTCCATCCCACCAGTAATACTCCCGCAGATCTCTGTACATCTTAGTACTGCTAGGATGAACTGAAAACGGAGAACTATGAGCTTCACATAACAACTCTATATTCAATTGTGAATCACAAGGCACACACAATCTCTTCCCAAATCTCAAAACGCAATCATTATCAATGTTGAATTAAGGCAACTTACCTTTCTGAACCATCTCTACCTTTTTCTGCAACTCACTGTCTTGCTTCTGTGCTTGCTTGATTCTATCTAATAGAGATGATCTCACTGATACCTAAAACAAAACAGAATAACAACCTACACCAACAAATTCTATGCCGAAGTTCATCAAATCCTTAACCAAAGGATCATGTTCCAAACGCAACATTGTTAATGAAGCATTACTTTTTCGACTCAAAGCATCAGCCACTCTATTTGCTTTTCCCGGATGGTAATGAATTGTACAATCATAATCCTTGATTAATTCCAGCCATCTCCTCTGTCTCATGTTTAACTCTTTCTGAGTGAATATATACTTTAAACTTTTGTGATCAGTATATATTTCACACCTTACTCCATACAAATGATGCCTCCAAAATTTTAAAGCGAAAACAACAGCAGCTAATTCCAAATCATGTGTAGTGTAATTTACCTCATGAGTTTTAAACTGTCATGAAGCATAAGCAATTACCTAATCATTATGCATTAGGATGCAACCAAGTCCTTTCAATGAAGCATCACTATATATAACAAACTCACCATTCCTATAAGGTAGTGCCAAAACTAGAGCATTCACCAATCTTCTTTTCAATTCCTGAAAACAATCATCACATTCTTTTTTCCAGATAAACTTAACACCCTTCCGAGTTATCTTAGTCATTGGACTAGATAACCGTGAAAAAATTCTAACAAACCTTCGGTAATAGCCTGCCAAACTAAGGAAGCTACGAATCTCAGTTAAATTTATGGGTCTTGGCCAGTCTTCCACAAATTTTGTTTTTGCAGGATCAACAGTTATCCCATCTTTAGAAACAATGTCACCAAGGAAAGAAATTTGTTGCAACCAAAACTCACACTTGCTGAATTTTCCCTACAGTTTCTTTTCTTTTAAGGTTTTCAAGATAACCCTTAAATGTCTTTCATGCTCCTCTTTACTATTAGAAAACACCAAAATATCATCAATGAAAACCACCACAAACTTATCCAAGAACTCATGGAAAATTCTATTCATTAAGTCCATGAATACAACAGGTACATTGGTTAGCCCAAAAGGCATTACTACAAATTCATAATGGCCATATCTTGTACGGAACGCGGTCTTCGGAACATCTGATTCCTTTACCTTCAACTGGTGGTACCCCGATCTTAAGTCAATCTTTGAGAAATACTGAGCTCCCTGGAGCTGATCAAACAAATCATCGATATGAGGCAATGGATATTTGTTCTTAACAGTGATGTTATTTAGGGCTCTATAATCAATGCAAAGTCTCATTGAACAATCTTTCTTTTTAACAAATAAAACAGGATCACCCCATGGTGATGTGCTAGGTTGAATGAAACCTTTCTCTAATAAATCTTGAAATTTCTCCTTCAACTCTAAAATTTCAATTTGAGCCATTCGATAAGGGGGTTTTGAAATTGGCTTAGCATCAGGAACTAAGTCAACAGTAAACTCAACTTCCTAATCTGGTATTATTCCAGGCAACTCATCAGGAAAAACATCAGGATACTCATTTACCACTGGCACATCATTAATCTGAATAGTTCCATTATTTTCAACGATGTGTGCAAGGTAACATTCATTTCCATATTTTAAAAGTTTCTTGGCATCTTGATAAGTTATCAACAGTAAGGGTTCATTCTTGTACACAAACTAAAAGTCTTTCTGAAAAGAAACTTCTTTAGCTCTACAGTCAATCTTAGCATGGTAAATAGAGATCCAATCCATACCCAGGATAACATCAAACTCTACTAGAGGTAGAACAATAAGGTTTGCAAGTAGGTTCTTTCCACAGATAAGGATAGGGAGATTCTTATAAATTCTTTTTTCCTCAACATTTTTTCCAAGGTTTTTTTACCACAAGTTCAGAAGTCATTTCTTGAGATGCTATTCCCATTTTACTAGAAAAGGTTTCAGAGATGAAAGAATGTGTAGACCCCGAATCAAACAACACACTGGCATAATCTGAAAAAACAAACAAAGTACCTGATACAACTTCATTTTAATGGCCCGACATCTGCTAAAGTAGTTGCAAAGGATTTCACCACCCTTTTCTACTTGTAGTCTAACTGCTTCCCATCACTCAAGCTCTTTGTCGGACACTCATTTGCATAGTGACCCATCTCATTGCACTTAAAACATTTCACTAACTATAAATCAAATTTGGTCTTACCTTCACCTTGATCTTTTTCAGTGCAATCACTAGCCTTATGTCCCATCTTACCACATCGGTAGCACTTTCCAGAATTCAGAAGATATTCCCCAGCAAGCCTTTTTCCACATTTATCACAAACTGGAAACTTAGTTTTCTTACCATCATATTTTTTTAAAGAATTATAACCTTTTTCCTGCCACCTCGGTCTCTTCTTTTGTTGGTTGTTATATAACACTTGATCATCGGCAAACTCAATTTCCACCTTCTCAGCACATCGAACAAGCTTTTCATAACTTTTAAACTCACGAGAATCTAATGCCCTTCGATATTTTGGCTTTAATCCTGAGTAAAAACGATTGATTTTACTATCAAGGTCTCGGATAAAATTTGGAGCATACCTTGCCAATCGAGTGAACCTTTCTTCATAGGCAGCCACTGAGTCTTCCTCTTGCCTCAATTCCAAGAATTGCTTTTCAATCCTAAGTCGAACAGCCTTAGGAAAATACTTCTCAAGAAACATACCTTTGAATTCATCCCAGTGAAGAGCATCAATCTCATCGGCGTCCCTGATATTTTTAACCATCGACCACCACTGATCTACTTCACCCTCCAAATAGTAAATAACAAGACTATCCTTTTGATTTTCTGAGAACCCCATGACATCGAAAATCTTCTCCAGTGCTTTAATCCACCCTTCAGATAGCACAGGGTCAGATGATCCTCTGAATGATGGGGGATGTTGCCTCATGAAATGTTCCACCACTAACATGTTCCTCTGCGGTTGATCTGGTTGATCTCGTGTATGGATACCACCGCCATTTATCGCTTGAGTCAACTGCGCCATTATTGCAACAAACTGTTCAGTTCCAATTCCGACCATCTCAGGATGCTGATTCAGAAGGTTATTGCCTTCTCCATGCCTTCCTAGCACCGCTTCCCTATTTCCTCTGCGGAAAACCATTCTGAACAAACATGTCTTAGATGAAGAAACATGGTAATCTTCAAATACTATATCACTTCAATTTTACCATAAAAAAATATTTTTGGATAATGATTTAATAGAATTATAACTCCTAAAGTTATCTAAACTGACCATTGATACCAACTATAAGGCCCCAACCTTAAACCTTACTTAATCTTGAGTTATTACAAGATTACACATTGAGGATCTTTTCGGGTTTAGAGTTTTAGAGACTTAGATCATAAAACTTGCATTACATTCCACATATAAACAAAGTGGTTACATAAAGAGAGTATTCATTTTCCCATCAATGGAAACATATTTAAAATAAAACATGGATTCATTCATGACACTTCCTTGACACTATCATCATATCATGTACCTTTCCCTTGGCCTGTGAAAAAAATTTCAAAAAAACTTCGGATGACCATAAAAACCTCAGTATGGGTTATAAAAATATGGAAAGGAAACATAAGTTCATATATACATAAGAATTAAATCATACTTTACCCATAAAACATAAGCAATTTAACATACCTCATCAAATCATGAATAAACCATATAAATCATAAGACATAAAGGTAACTTGAGGCATTCATAACATTCTTATGTAGGGAGTAACCCTCTTGGTTACGTTTGGAATACCCATCATAGTATATTCCCTAAATCTCTTCAGAGAAACCTTAATGTTTCACTCCTTCGCGTTACCCAATGCATTGGAGAGCTATATCGGGATCACCCGTCCTTAGTTTATCACGGAACCACCCTTCTTCATAATAATGCTCAAGAACCTCAACATAATCGTATCACATAAAACATGCATAAAGGAAACATAACATTTCTACCTTTAAATCACAAGATATCAATAGAACACATTGATATAAAAACATTATGAAAACCATTTTAAATACCAAAATAAAAGAAAAGTAAAACATGGTATTTATTTTTCTTTTAAAAAGAAGGTATGGTTTGTAGAGGAAGCCGAAACTCAAATAATGGTCACGGTGGCGGAGAAGTCATTGTCGCCGCATACGTACGACAAAACATTCCCTTTTTTCATTTAGTAAAACACTTCGTATAAAAAAGATTCCTTTTGTATAAACGTAAAAGTCAAAGGGGTATATACACCATATAAAAGAATGTTGTGTATAAAACAAAATATTCCCCAATGAAAGGAGATTGAGACGAAGTCCCATACTTCGGGTCCGACTTGACTCGATCGTTCTTTAATGTCCTGAATAATAAACTTGAGTTAATTTATACTTGTTGAAGAACCTTTTTCAATTTCATTATTCCTTTTATATCACTTATTGCCATGTCATGAAAACTATGTGATTATTTAAGTTAATAATGGTCATTTTAACGATCATTGGTACTTGAGTAAAAAATATGCCCTTTATAATTACAAGTTGTTCATGTATCCATTATATCCAGAATGGTATTCATGATATAGATATCATATATTTCATATATATCCAGTACATGCATGCATTTATAATATTACATAATCATTTATAGGTAAGAAATGAAATGCACCGTTCATGGAGACGGTAAGCCGTACGTACGCATGAACGCTACTTTCATTTCTATTTCGTATTTTATAGAATGGAATCATAATGATATAAAGGTATATTATAATTCCAGTGTAATATCATATATAATATCATAACTCCATCCTTTATATGTCCCACATATGGTATTTAACGAATCAAATCACTTTGAGGGGGCGGTAGTCCGCACTTCCTTAAATGAAGATATCGCGTTTACCCATAATGGGAACCATAAAGGTATGCCCAAAATGAAAAATACAAAAGCTTAAGGAAAAAAATAAACATATTATATATCATATATAAATATAGTGTCATCTTAATGGCCACCTTTGAAGGTGTTAAAAGAATGTTGAACAATCATCGTTTCGGGAGGCAGAAATTCGCCATCCACAGAAACAATATGTTCTTTAACCATTAGATGTAGGTGTGTGTAAGTGTAGCTCGAATACATCTTATAAAAACATCCTAGTATATTTAATATACTGGATTTGTTACAAAATAATTGAATAAAAAGAGTTTAGGGGGGTTGGAGAAGCAAAATAAAACAAAGGACTCAAGTGAATACATTACCTTAAAATCAGGTAACTCCCTTTGGTTTGTGCTCAAAGGCTTCCTTGGGAAGACTTCTGCCCAAATTGAGGCTTCAAGGAGCAATAGAGGGAAGTGGAGAGACAAAATGGGCAGGGGTTGGCTGAGTGAAAGTCTTTGGAAGTGTGGGTAAGGAGGTAGAGGTGGGGGCCTTTATAAGAGGAGAGGAGGGGCACTCTTGGAAAGTAAAGAAATGTTACTTTATTTGAAAATGCTTTTCGGATTCAAAAGGTCCCACATTGATATAATTAGAGGGTAAGGTGATAAGGGTTCGAAATCCACCCATCCAATAGGTTTTGGACATGTGTAGGTCATAGATTTTACATTATCATTTCATTTTATTTAAATCCTTTATTAATGAGGTAATCGTTGCATCATCATGATGTCATAAAAAATTTAATTTATTTAAAGTCTAAAAATTATGAAAAAAATACTATGATGTAGGAAATATTTTTAGATTTCAAATGAATATTTATAGTCTAAAATATCATCTATGTAGACAAAATTAAAAATGTTTTAATCAGGTGATACATTCTTGTTATATTTACTTTCTTTAAAAAAATAGATAACAAGTCACTTTCCACAAAAGTGATTCCATGGGGTCCCCAAGTTTGTCACAAGACATCCCATCGTCGGCCATGAGACAACCAGTAGAATTAGGAAACATTTTGGTGTCATTTTTTTTATTATTATGATATTATTTTATTATCCTTAACTACCCGATTACTCATTAATCAAGATAATTAAAGATAATTACCGTCGTTACTATTCATAATGTCCAAAAACAAAAGAGTCTTGATTACATAATTTGGACCTTCTGATTCCAAATATGTAATCCATTTTACCAAATTCCAAACACAGAAATTGCAATAATTGATTTAAAAACAATTCCCGTTGTCAAAACAAATAGCGGGTTTTTTTGAAACAATATCTATGAAAAGTTTGGCATTAGTTTATGCCCAATTCCAAAGTGAAATTAATCATAATGACCACCATTGGATTAAATGGTAAAAATATATTCTAATTTAACTTTAAAACCAATTCAAAAGATAATATAATCATATAAATAAATCAGATTAAAAATCAGTTTTGATGTAAAATGCAGTATTTTTCACTATTCATTAAAAAATGAACATTGTCATAAAAATACCAAAAATTCACACAAAGTAAATTTTGATGTACCAATCATAAAGAATATGTTTATTTTGACAATAATATCTTATAAAATTGTCAAAAGATAGATTTAAAAATGGTTTTCCATCAAAAGGCATTAAAACAATCTTTTAAAAAATATTAGTGTATTCCATGCTTAAGATTGGATTTATTTTCATTTTAAGCCTCTAGAACACTATCTAATTCATTAATAGACATAGATAAAAATATCTATTATTCATTACTTACTTGGGATGTTACAACTACTCTTGTTGGATATCCTCTAGCACAAAAGCTTCACCAGCGCCACAGTCCTATTATGTTGTCTGAGATCCCTGAGTTGATCCACCTTGTGACTGTCAAAAACCATGTGTCTGACCACTATATCCATGACCACCACCTCAGCTGAAATGGAATAAAGAACTCCACCCCCAGTTTGATGTGAAACTGGTGGTCCTGCTTAGGTATGAGGAGTTGAAACAGATCCTCTCTCACTAGCTGCTGGAATGAGGGAATTGCAGAAATACTGAAGATGTCCCATATTACTGAATGATCATCACTCAACTAGGTATCTCGGTCACTGAGGTTTTTTATTTACTCCCTTCCCGTATCTATAGGACACCACCTAGCTACCTGAATGAAAAAACACTCCTTCTCGAATCTCCAAGCGTAGACACCTTGCAGACATTCCTGCTATTAGTCAAAAATGTACAGACTCTGAATGCTAAACTACCCTGGCCTAATGCTCCAGAATCCCTCAGGTTATTCTCAGTGATCAGATCTTATTTAACTATATAATATATGGAAGTAAACTTTAAGATTTTCACCTGATATTGGGTGTCATTCCTGAGACCATCCTTAAACTTCCTTGCCAAAAATAACTCATCACCCCCGAGAATGGGTTTGAACTTCTACAACTCTATGAAGAAAGAAGAAAACTCCATGACTGAGAGTGTACCCTACTTCAAAATCATGAACTCTGGGGCTTGGTCGACCCTCAAGGTTTCCATGTATAAATATTCATAGAAGGTACGCTGGAGCTCATCCCAAGCCATAACTCGCTGGAATCCCGCATGTGATATCACATCCCACCATCTCTTGGAAGAATCCTGATGTATGTACGTAGAGAGCTACACCTTCCTCTATGGAAGCATCTCAAGATGCTGAAAGATAGACAACATGGCTTCAAACCATGACTCTGCAGCCTTAGGTCCTCCATCCCCAGATAATGTGGTAAGATGATGCTACTGAATAACCTACGTCAACTCTTCCATAGATGCGGTAAGATGCGGTGCTCCTTGGAATGTTTTCATCATACTCATGATACCATTTGTAATGGACCATTCCAACCCACAATCATGATATTGTCTGATTTTGGCCCATCCCATTCATTTTTTCTTTCCCTAGGATCTGCCCATCAGGAATATACAAGGAAAAGTCCTCGTGATGGGAGAGGTATCCACCCACCTTATAAAGGGGTGCTTTGTGCTCCTCCTTCAATGTGGGATAAACATAACGCACCCCCCCCCTAAAATGGCCTAGCGTCCTCACTGGCACATCAAATAGACACTTCCTTTGATACCACTTTTTAACGTCCCTATTTTGGGTGCCACCCAAAGGTTCCCTATACCTGGTTGGTCACATATCCTCAAGTTCATTTCCTCGAACATTAGATGCTTCCTAATAGATGTGAGGGCATTTGGTGTTATAGAGCCGAAAATATTCCCTCATTGTAAGATACTACACAGAGGAATAACAAATAATAAATATTAGTGGAAGAAAAATACTATACAACAAGTATATAATAGAAGACTGAAAGTACATAACAACTAGAGCACATATATAAATTATGCATGTCACACATTTCTTGGAAAGAAACAAAACAAGACAATATGCTGAAAATACAATGCTAAAACAAATGAAAAAGAAAACAAGTAAACTCCAGCAGCATTGTAGGAATCATCTTGGTCTCACACTCTTCTTCTCAACAAAAATCGAGTACCAAATGATGAAGGGCGCTTTCCTTTATCAAAACCCGCAACCATATAATCTATTTGGGTCCAAAAGCATGACCCAAATAGGGTGTGAGATGAATCCCATTTGGAAAACACCAAAAGTTTTGTGCCTAATTTTCAATGAGTATATATATATAGGATTTAAAAATAGAAATGAATCAAATAAACTAAGAGTACATAAAAGTAACCAAATCCTACAGTTTCAATTTATATTCATTAGTATTTAATGTTCTACCTTTAAGCAGATAATAAGAACAACAGGTATCTCAAAAGACAACCTAACAGGACTAAATACAAGTTTGTGCTTTGGCTTGAAAGATCTATCACAAACATTAAAAATTTATGTTAACCATTAGGGTAACTCACATAATCTAACCCCTCTAGCCACATAATGCAATATGTAAGAAAAGACACTCTTTGAAAGCACTTACCCTCAAATCCCCCTATGGTCTTTCTTGAATAACTATAGACTCTCTGGGGAAGTACTCACCATCAATTCCCCTTATTGTCTCATAACATAAACTATGGTAACTCTTTGATAGCACTCACCATCAATCCCCCATGTGGTCTTGTAGCGTGGAATACATAAGAGACACTCTAGGGAAGAACTCAACATCAATTCCCACTATGGTCTAACTACACAAGGTTCTCACAGCCCTGTTTAATTCAATCGTGCATAAACGATATCCAATATCCCAAATTATTAAAAACTACTATGTGGATAAACAAATTACAATGCATATCACAACCATTTAACGAGCAAAAAAAGTCAAACAATTCCATCCGATCAAGTAAGGCAGGGAAACAAGGTTTGCCTCATAGGAAACCTAGACCAAACATCCATAAATAGTTAAAAATGTAAACACACCCATGGAGAGTTCCATAACCATTTAATTTAAAATAATATCACATAAACTAACCCTAAATCCAATAATCAATCTAAGACAGACAATATAGGATTCATGTTCCTCAACATGAAATACACGAAACACGGGTAATCAGCACATTGGCATATAAAACTCAAATAAAAACAACAAAAGGCAACAAACCACCAACCTCTATGTTGTATGATAGATATAGTTAAACCTAATCCTTTGAATCAACTTAGAACATCGTAGATCTAAAAAACAGAAAAAACGTTCAACCTTGAATAACTTGAGAGGGAGAGAGAGGAAATCGGGAAGTGAGGCTCTATATGAAGGAAGGAATCCCTGATGAGATTCCAACGCACCATTCAGATATTGAATTGTACCTTGCATATAGAAATGGTGGCTCAAATAATAATCGTCACTCTCGGTCTCTCCTGGATGAACCAACGCCAGAAGAAGATGAATCTGGTGATTAGACACGACCTTGTTCTGTTTTATCAAATAGAAGAAAAAGTACATGGTGTGTTCTGTTAATGAACACGCAATTTTTTTCCTCAACCAGCCCCCAACATTAGAGATCTACCATTTCACCCCACACAGCCATGTCTTAGCCGTTTCACGCCTAAGACATAGTTGTAAACGATAACAGGGTACACAGTGTGTACTCTTAAGTACACAGTGTGTACTCCTAAAATTTCTAAAAAATATCTTTTTTCTCAAAAACACCCGAAATCAATATCCATACCTGAAAGATCTAGGGTCATACACAACCTTAATACCTTCCATTCCAATTTTTAATGAGTCACATTGCTTTGAGTAGGCGATAGTCAACAAATCCACAAACAAAATTATCTTATTTACACACAATGGAAATCATTAAGGTATGTTTTATAAAATATTTCCAAAATCATAAAAACATCATAAATATATTATATATAATATAAAAAAATTTCTATCATTATTTAAAACCTTGGAAGGTGGTAATGGAAGAACAAGTTTCATCCGTTGGTGAGCTAGTAGTCTGTCATACACACGAACAATAATTGTGTATCCTATTTGATGGAAGTGTGTGTGAGTGTAGGTTTACACCATAATATAAACAAAATATAAGTATATTTATGATATATAATTTGTTATATAATCATTATATAATAATAGTTTAGGTGGTGTAGAATTGAAATAAAAATATATATCATGTCGAAGGATGTTACTTCTTATTTGGGTAACTCCTTTTGCTTTGCAACAAATGGATTCCTTGGTTGAATTAATGGAAAAATTGAGTCTTCTAAGTTGATATCAGAGAATATGAGAACTTATTTGGTAACTTTTAGACAATCCAAAGTGGAATTATATGTTTGAGTAAGTGAGGGGGTGAGTTCCCCTTTATAGTAGAGGAGGAGTGACATTCTCAAGACTATAAAAAGGAAAACACCATTGAGAGGTCTAACTTACATAATGTGCCTCAAATAATTTTTTATTTTCTATAAAAGATGGTAATTGGTAAAAATATGTCTATAAAACTAATTTTGGACATGTTTTTAGGTCATTTATCCTTTTAATATTAAAGTATAACCATCAAGTAAACATGTTTTTACCTTAATTGTTGTAATTAATTTTGATGACATTCACTAAACATTTTGGTCAAAAATTAACTTTACAACACCTTAAATTATAAATTATGACTATTAAAAATATTTAATTCATTTTTCTAATTTATAATCACATAAATAGAATAAATTAATTAAAAATTAGTCAAAATGATGGGATGAGATGATGAGTTTTTAATGTGAAAAAGTCCAAATGTTTGAAATGATTTTATATCCAATTTCAATATGAAATGGGTTACAATTTAATACACAGTATTAATTTATTTAAAATTAATATAATTATAATTTAAATCCAAATTAAAATATAATTTAACTATATTAATAAATTATATGAAAATTTATTTTTGGATTTAAATTCAATATTCTTCATTATTCATCAAGGTATGAAACTTCTCTAAAAAATAAAAAAAATCTAAAAAGTAAATTTTGTTATCAAAATTTCAAAAATTAAGTTTATTGTTTCAAATAAAAACATTAAAAGTGTCAAAAAAAATTTAAATATCTTCTCCAACAATAGTTGGTAAAATTACCTTTTAGAAAAATACCATGTTTTAATCATATAATTGTAATTAAAATTATCTTATGCCAATAAAATATAGTGGATGTGTGTCAAAATATTTGATTGGATATATAATATATAAATTTAATTAAAAAAATCATCAAAAGTATTTTTTTTTAATTTTTTGGGATAAAATGGTGTTCGTACATAGGGAAATAGTTTTCTTAGAAAATGAATTTATTTATTTTCAAATAGATCATACATTTATTTCTATCTAATTGATAATCACATGAATAATTTTATATACAAGTGTAAATAATATTGTAACACTTTATTTAATGTTACTTTTAACTTCTATTATAATAAATAGGTGGTAACTATAATAATATTTTAATACCAATATTAATAGTATATTGTAGTTTGGGAAAACTATATCTTGTGTTCCATGCAAGTTATATAAGGAACTGATCATTGTGTGTAACACATTCCAAACATAGTGTGTCATATACCATAGGCTAATCTATGTTTTTTTATTTTATAATATTTACTTGGTGTTACATGAAATGAAATCCAAACATAGTCATTTCATAAAACACAAGCTATATTAAAAGTTTCATGAAGTGAAAAATATCAAAATAATTAAATAAATTAGAAAAAAAATATTTTAGAAAATCTTGTAGTGTTAAAAAAATTCCCTCTATGCATTCATGGTAAATAAAATAAATTATTTTTATAAATTATTTCATTTATTATTCTTACAAAATATCAATGATATTTCTTATTTCCAATGTGTTAATTCTTAAACTCTAAATAAGTGTTTTTAATCTAAGTCATAAAACTTTTTACATATATTATTCTTGGTAGGGGATATTATTCAAATTTTACCATCCAAATTATTTCTCTTGATATATTATTAATTTTTTTAAATCAATGAAATAATTCATCTTTGTATTTCTCTTTTTTAACCATCCACCAAGAATATTAATAATATATCATCAAATGTATTTTCTTTTTGAAAACACTAAATTTGATTCCTCTAATTAGAGGGTTCTCACCGATATTTCAGACATTATTTATTGATGGAAATTAATGACTTAAAGGTATACCCTATATCAATTTAGTGAAAATTTCATATGCATTATTATCTTTATTTAATAATATTTTCTTATAAAAATAATGAATATCATTGGATACCCATTTTAATCTATGTATTTATCACGTTACAATTATTAATTATTTATTTATTTGTATCAACTTTAAAATCATTTCAATCCAATTTTATTTCCATGAGAGTTTATTCTATAAAAATTAACAGATTTTTATTTTAATTTTTTTGTGAATCCCATTTTATTTCATTGGATTCCTTATTATGTGATAAGTGATGGATTTTCATGTGAAATTAATAAGTATTAATGAAGATGTATGGGGTTTAATATCAGCCTCCATTTCATTATTTAAATGTTCATATTTCATGTTAAAATTATTCATCAGTATATTTTAGTTTCTCAGAAACATGGGAACTGACAGTGTGGATCATTGATGTAATGTTTCCAATGATTGTTAAATATTTAAAATATGTCACTTTTTTTCTTATTCTCATTATAATCTTATAATATCATGTTTTAAGATTATTTAAAATGTTTATTAACTCTTTTGATTTATTTATGATGTTATACCATTCTTTATTTCATGATATATGATCTATGTTTTTTTGGTTATAAGTTTTATATTTATGCTGATTATACCCATATACTCATATTTTTCTCACTAATGGTATTTTATTTTTATCTATTATGTTCATATAGAGCATATAAGATCATCCTTTTACTTTGTTTCCATTTCCCTTGGATTTGAAGATAATTATAACTTATGATAAGTCTAAAAGGAGTATATTGTGGCTCAATTATGGATAAATGTAAACAAGTGTTATAAAATAAATTTTATATATAAATTTATCTCTAAGGAACTAAACCATTAGTTCTATTTATTTTGAAATTATTTTTTGAGATGTAATTTTTAAATTAAGAAATTGAGGTAAAATTGAGATATCTTTGTGTCTAGTCTCTCTATGCGAGGACTTCTCTTTATTTGTTTCCAATGTTACATGAGGATTATTTTGTATAACCACATCTAATAGTATTGAAAATTCATAAATTTTCTTGAAACATATTTTATAATAAATTTTAAATCCTAGGAATACATCACACATATCAAGTGGAATTAGGTTTCTGTCAATCAATGATAGATTTAAAGATCTCAAAACCCACTATAACATCAATATCACTAATGAAAAATAAAAGGAAAAAATTAATAATTAAAAATTAAAACATATTAATATTTTAAAATATTTTTTCATTCAAAAAACATCTAGTATTTTTTATAAGTTATTAAAATAATCTTAAAAGTTCCAAATATACACTTAAATATCCCAAAAAATACCAATACAAATTTTCCAATATATAATTGTGATAAATGATGTAGTGATATTATGAACATTCTTGAATTATTTATGAGATCAATTACAATAACTGCACATTCATAAAAAAATAATTTTTAAATAATATTTCTTATAATCTACAACTTTCAAAATTATTTAGTGATATATACTCCTTAAATAAAATTTATTTAGAATATATGATTTATTTAACTCATCAATAATATCATCTAACTAATATATTGGATGATGATACCCAAGGCAAAGAAATATGATTTTTGTTCATGAATTCTTCTCATTGTATTTTCCTTTGGAATTTATTTATTTTATAAATAATTTTTTCATGTATTATCATACTAATGAAAATTATTATAGTGGAATTTTATAGATAAATTGATGATTAGGATAAGTGAAAAATTACTAAACCATTTTTTTCAAAAAGAAAAATAAAATATAAAAAACTCTTAATATATAAATGTTCAATAAAAATGTGGAAATAAAATTATATCATGAGTAAGATATTTAAGTACATTAAATTCTAGTCATCCATAAACATAAAACAATATTATGGTCGTAATAGATACGACACCAAAATTTTACCAAAAAAAATGTATTCCAATTATGTATCACATCATATGAGGAAGTAAGGGTAAGTGAATGTTATATCCTTACCCATAGTCCTCATTAAATATTATACCATTTTTAATATTAGTACATTAGAAAAATACTTCCAAACATGAAATAGAAATTTTTCTTAATAATCATAATTTTAGAATATATTTGTTTCATGTCCATTACATGATTGTTGGGAATATATTAACATAAAATGATCATTAAGTAATCATTAGATGAAACCATTTTATATATGATAAAAATATTTATTCATCATTATCAATGATTTATTTATTATAAATCATTACTTAATTTTAAAATAATAAGTGATAAAAATATATAATTATTAATTATTTTAATTTAAAAAATATATATTTCACCAAGAAATCATGATTTTATAATTAATTACTCATCACATTTTTATATGTTTTCCAAAAAATTATAATTTACCTATATTTATCCATTGGTAATATTGTATCTAATATTGATAAATACATTTTATTAATACATGTATCATGATTTTATCTATATTTTTCATAATAGTAATTATTTCATAAAATGTACTTATAAAATATCACCACTAAATTTAGGATTCTCTCATAATTACATAGTTATTGAAATAATTTTTTTAATATAATATATTTTTTAGTGTATTTATATACATTTATTAATAGTAATAAATTTTATCATGTAACCATTAGAAATAATGTAATAAGTTTTTATAGCTAAATTTAATGTCATGTGAAATTTCAAATGCATTATACGATAAAAATATTGATAAAATATATCATTACACTTAATGATATATTTTATTGAGTGTTTGAAATTATTAAATTCAAATTAATTTTATGTTAAAATGTGTTTTTTAAAAATTTATAAATGATTAACAACATTCTATTTTATGGTTCTCTGAAAATTCCTTTATAAATTTTAGGTAACATGTTTTACAATAATTTTTTGTAATGATTATTTATTATATTTAGTGGTTTATTATTTTAATATGGATTCAAATTTTTTTAAAGGTATTTTTCATAAAAATAATGAGGTTATTAGAATAGTAATATTTTTTTATAAATTATATCTATGGCAATGAATTCATTTAGAAAAAACTAGTTATTTGAAGGAATGTTTTTGTAATAATTAAATGATGAATTAGATTATATAGATAGGGTTTTTATAATTATAATGTTAAATTTATTTAACAGGTAATATTTGGTATTTTTTATTAGAGATAGATAAATATGGTCTAAATGGGGAAATACTCTAAAATATAATAAATATAATGTAATAAATATGTATACATGATCAAATATAATATATTTATTCTATAAAAATTATTATTTTTACTAAGTATAATACTAGAGTATTAGATAAGGTAAAAGTGGACTATGGGTTGTGGTTGAGTACATCTAAAATGGGGGAAAATAATTCTTTATTCTGTGGGATTCAAATCAATATGCTTATAAATACGAACCACCTCTTCTCGTTTATACTCATTGAAATATGAAATTATCACTTTATAATGATTGAAGGAGTATCTCTCATATCTCACTCTTCAATCATAATGATTTTTTACTATTTGAAGTGTTAGTCCTTAGTAAAGAAATATATGGAAGGAAAGGGTTCTAAATCATCTCATTCAATCTCAAAAAATGATATTTGATCTTTAACCATTTCCATGCATCCAACTCAGATAATAATATTCCTCTATTTTTAGTATAAAAACATCGTATTTTTATAGTATTCATTGGAGATTAATCATTCACTCTCATTATTCCATTTTTTTAATGTTGTTACTATATTGAAGTATGGGATCCGAATCCTCTATTTTCTATCCCAATGGTAGTAATTTTTTTGTAATATTCTTTTAAAATTCAAGACATATGTTTTCATGGATATATTTATTATCTATGACCATCCCATGCATGTGTGGTTTATTATATATTTTTCACCAGCCATCATCATCCCATTTCCTTATATTGTAATTATATTATAATGATCCAATGATTCAAGACCCATTTTTCATATTCCTTTGTATCTGGGATTCACCAAACCAAAAAAATGAGTCATATAGTCATTAATAACTAAAATAAAACTATAATGTTGAGGTTTAGAATAGGATCAAACAAGATAATCTTAGTTCTCATTTGAGAACAAAAAACAGATAAATTAAATACATCAAATATCTTATTCCAAAAGATTATAGTTCTCATAATCCTTATCCCAATTAGGGTAATCTCTTAATGAAGTAAAATAACTATCCTAAGGCTTCCAATAGTCAACTACACTGATTGAGCTAGTTTCCATGGTGGGATTACTATATGATTATTCCTTCCCTAATCTTGAATTCTTCTAAAGAATATATGCAAACCGAAAATCAACCATCATATTTCTATTAATACTAGAAATATCCTAAGAGAACATCAATGACGAACCATCATACTTAATATCATCCCATTATCCCTAAATCTTATTAAATTTACAATGCCCCAACCCTAGTTACCCAGATTTGGTACATTATTACATAACATTGGCACGATCAGAAGAGATAAAGTCTTGAAAGACTGATTAGTTTAGTAGCCTTGGAAGTGCTAGATACATACATAAGTTTTACATTACATCATGAAATGGAAAAACAACAACAATAGTGTGTCCCCTTAGAATACACTCATATCCCTTAGCCTATTCCTGTAGGTTGATCATAATATTCTTCTTCGCATCCTAGGAAAAATAAAACATAGAAAGGGGTGAGATCAGGTGCTCAGTAAGGATAACAATATAACAGAACCTTTTATAAATAAGCATAAACATTTAAGGCAATGTATAAGACTAAAAAACACGTCTTTTAAACATTAACTTCAGCATAATATTGAAAAGATAAATCAATTAATTCAATTTACTTATTAACATGGATATTCTACTAGTCGAATAATCACATGTTATATCAATAGCCAATTTCATAATGATGGAATGCATAATGTTGGACATCATAAACACATAGTCAAGGCCTCGTGCCAAGAATACAAATAATATTTTGTCAATTCCTTGTTTCAAGAAACTAGTTTATCTCATGATACATACCGATACATCGAGGAACTATAGCAGGCTCCACCCGTCACTTACTATGTCTAATGTATTCCTCATATGAAAAGGTTAAAACATAACATAAACATTCGTATTAGAACTAGAATACAAAATGTTAATAATATAACCATAAACCATGAATGGTATAAACATAAAACATCCACATTCAAACATATCACAAAACCTTCAATAAAATATAGAATATTTTGTCATAATAAATCAACTTCAAACAAGTGTAAAATCCATCAAAGGATGTTGACATAGATGAAATCAAAACTGTTTGAGAGAAATATCTCTTTATATATTGAAATAATTTATAAGTAATTTAATTATAAAATAAAACATTTATTTTTAAAATATTCTTATAAAATTTTAAGGGATGCTTTGAAGGTGTTATAACAGTGGAAAATATCTACACCCACTGTATAAGTTTAAAAAAACATTTTTTCCCTTAATTTTGTCAAAAAGGTTGTAAAGGACCTTGTTTGGAAAACGACGGAATGATTCCTTTATTAAAAATTTATATAAATTAAAAACAGGGTATAAATGACATTAACCCATAGTCTAGGAAATAGTGAAAATGTTTTCAAATACATTTTTAAGAAATACAGATTTGGATAATAAAGATGTCCCAGTTGATACTCACGTATAAACAACCTCGGATAATAAAGAGGTTGTAGAATTGACTCTTACCATGTAGATTTCCTTGATCGAGGGTACATTAACCGCCTATATAAAATTTAAATAATTTTTAGTAAATTATACAATAACCACATACATAAATATGATATCATATATGATCTTCAAATATTGCTTTGTTAATAATATTTCAGTAGGATCATTGTTTCAGGTGTTAACTGATTTAATTTCAATTATATGTTTTGTTACTTAAGTCATGTTTGTTATGGATAGGATGTATTTGATTCATATCCATAATGATATTAAGTTCTAAAACATTATTTTTAATCATAAAATTAATATTATTCTTGAATGATTATGATGGGGAATGAATCTCATCGCGTTCGTGAAGACGGTAATCCGTACGTAGGTACAAGAGACAATATCATTATATTGATGGTGAAATTATATGTAATTGGATGGTATATCATATATACATAATAATTAACATGTTATATATAATATTTACATCATTTATACTTATTATTATACCCATACAAATAATTAAGTGTTGAATAACAAAATGCACCACGACGTGGAGAAGGTAAGCCGTACGTACGCACGTATGGTGACTTTATCATTAATAGGATAGATAGAATAATTAATATGGATTTACAATATTTATAATAACATTACAGTATGTGTAAGGGACTAGAGTTATTATTTTTTTATGGAATCAACAAATAAAGTGAAAGTGGAAGAAGAAAAGAAGTTTGAAAGAGGTCATGAAATTATTACCTCTTCTTCGGGTGCTTCCTTTTGATTTGATCAGAAGGTATACTTAGGTTGTATTCTGATCAAAGTAAGGCCTCTAAGATTAATTGAGGGTAGTTTGGAGGATATTTGAGTAGGGTTTGGCCAAGTCAAATGGATTTTGAGGTGTGATTTTGAGATAAGTGGAAGTACCCTTTTATAAGAGAGGTGAGGGAACTTTAGGAAAATCTTGAAATATTATTTTATTATACAATCATATTTGATTTATAATGGCTCCAAAAAAATTTATTTATAGGATAATGTGGGGTTGGATCGAAAACCTCTTATCCAATAGGGTTTATACAGGTTTAGTTCACCATATTAACCTTATCTTTTAGATTTAACTCTTAGGTAAATAGTTTAACTTTTACCATGTGTTCTTCTATTATTATAATAAATGGTTAGTAAACATACTATAAAAATAAAATAGAACCCCAAATGGTTAATTATTGATATATATAACCTTATCTAAGTCATTTTTCCTAACATTAGATTTTTAGTAATATTATATCAATTAATAATATGTTATTTGTTTTAAAAACACATTTATGTAAATTTTGACGATATTTAGTAATTAGTTTTTTGTGAAAGTCATAAAAACTTTATCACTTCGAAACAATTTATTTATTAAACCCTAACATTTCATATTGACCTATAAAATTCTTTTAATACATAAAAATTATCAATTTAGAATTATTTTAATATTTATAATATCAATTATTTTAATCTTTCAATAATAAGGTAATTATTTCATCATCATTGTTCCATAAATAAATTTAATTATTTAATGTATAAAAATTTTAAATAAAATTCCAATATATGGGAAATATTTTTAACATTATAAATAATATTTTTAGTCGAATTTATCTTCTGTATAACCATATATTAAAAATGCTTTAGTCATTAAAATATGAATTTAATACTTTTACCTCTTCTTTAAATAAAATAATAATAAATGTTCTAATCTAATCCATGTGGACCAAAAGGATCATATTTTATTAAAAAGGTTGATTTTGGTCATAATAAACTTATACCATAGAATTAGGACATGTGTTATGGTAATTATAATATCATGTTTACCTTTAATTACCCTATTTACTTTTAATCGTGGTAAATAAAATTTAAAATTTACTATTCACAAAAAATTATTTTCATCCTATTGAACCACATTTTACTTATTGATATCAATAGAGTCTCTTAGATTTTTTAAATTCAATTCACAGAAGCAGTAAAGTTACATTTTATGAAAATTTGCAAATGTGCCTAGAAGGTGGGTAAAGGACGTTAAAAGTTCAATAAAATTTTATATTTCTAATATTATTATAAAATTACTCCAATTAATTAAATTTAAAATATATAGGTATTATGTATCTATTTTGACCTAAAATAAATATAAATAAAATAACTAATTATTTAAATAAAAATTTGGTTTTAATTAATAACGCAGTGTTTATCACTATTCATCAAAAAATGAAAGTTTTCAAAAAAATACCAAAAAATCACCCTAAGATAATTTTGATATTATGAATATAAAAATAAAGTCCATTTTGAAAAAAAATTATAAAATTTCAAAAGGTGGGTAGTTATATTTTTAATGGCTAGTTTTATTTGTTGTGGTGTGCTAAAACTCCAAGTTGCAAACAGCGCAAGATATTCCATTATTCAAAGAGAAATGTATCATGGAAGTTTGGGGTGTTACATTCTTCCTTCCTTAAAATAATTTTGTCCTTGAAATTTCTAGAATACTACTGCACAAAAATATTTGAGTGGTTCTTCAACATAAGTTCCTCGGGTTCCCACGTTGCATCTTCCATCGTATGGTTTCTCCATAAAACTTTTACCAGATGAGTCATCTGTTTTCTCAAAACTTTTTCTCTGGTATCAAGAATCTTGAAAAGCTCCTCACAATAAGATAAATCAAATTCTAGTTCTATTTAGTCATAGGTGAGTACATGCATTGGGTCAGGTATGTATTTGCTCAATAGTGATATGTGGAACACATCATGAATTTTTTAGAGACATGGTGGTTTTACTGAATGGAAAGCTACAAATCGAATTCATTCTTGAATTTAAAAAGTTCATATGTACCTGGGACTCAATTAACCCTTCTTACTGAATTGTAAAACACCCTTCCATAGAGATACCATAAAGAAAACATGATCCCCTACTTGAAATTCCAAATCCTTCCTTCAATTATCGGCATATCTATTTTTCCTAATTTGAGCTTTTTTTATGTGGGTTTGGATAATCTTAACCTTTTCTATTGTTTCCTCAATAAGTTCTGGGGCTATGAGTTTTCTTTTACCAACATCATCCCAATAAGTTGGTGTGCGACATCTCTTTCCATATAATGATTCATATGGTTCCATCTGAATAAATTAATGGAAGCTATTTTTATAGGAAAATACTACCCAGGGAAAATATTGATCCAACATACATTGAAACTCATGTGAGAAAGATCTCAACATGTCTTTTAAGGTTTGAATATTTTGTTCTGATTGTCCATCAGTTTGAGGGTGGAAGGCAGTTCTCAAATGAGGTTCAGTATCCAGTTCTTTCTTGAGACTTTTCCAGAATCATGATGTAAAATGGGTATCACGATTAGAAACAATAGATAGGGGTACTCCATGAAGTTTTACAAAAACATTAATATATAGTCTTGTTAAACATTCAAGTGGTAAATATTCTCTTATAGCAAGAAAATGTGTTGGCTACATAAGACGATCAACAATGACCCATATTGCATCATTCCTTGTAGGAGTCTTTAGTAGTCCCCTGAAAAAGTCTATTGTAATATCATCCCATTTCCACTCAGGTATGGGAAGAGGTTGCATGGCTCCTCCAGGATGTTGTATTCTAGTCGTAACCTATTGAAAAACCATAAATCTTGACACATAATCTGCAATATCCCTCTTCTTGTTGTACCACCAAAAATTTTCCTTCGAATCTCTATACATCTTAGTGCTACCAGGGTGTATATAGAGGTTATAGCTATGAGCATCATCCAAAAATTCCCTTTTTATATCAGGTATATCTCGAACACAAATTCTCTTCCCAAATTTCAAAATTTCATCTTCATATATGAAGTCGATCAATCTCCCATCATTCCCAACCTTAATTTTCTTTTGAAGCTCCTCATCATCAGTCTAAGAATGTTTTTTTTCCTTTCTAGTAAAGATGGTTTGGAAACAATTTGAAATAGTATTGATGTTTAACCTTCCATGGTTATTACCATATCTATCTTTACTAGATCCATGAACGTATGATCCTTTTCAACCCTCATCTTGTTCAAAACTTCATGATTCTTTCTACTCAAAGCATCTTCCACCTTATTTTCCTTCCTTGAGTGGTAGTGTATAGTGAAATCATAATACTTGATTAGTTCAACCCAGCTCCTTTGCCTCATGTTGGGTTTTTTTGTAAGGAAATATACTTCAAACACTTGTCATCAGTATATATCTCACATTTTTCACCATAAATATCGTGTCTCCATATCATCAAATCAAAGATTAAAGAAGATAACTTAGGATCATGAGTGGGATAGTTTTGTTTATGAATATTTAGCTGTCGTGATGCACAGGCAATAAATCTATCATTCTGCATAAGGACACAACCAAGTCCTTTCTTTGAAGCATCACTATAAATAACAAACCCATAATTACCTAATGGTAGAGTTAAGATAGGATCATTGAAGAATATTCTCTTTAGTTCTTCAAAACATTCTTCAAACTCTTTTGTCAAAACAAATTTAACCCCTTTAGATGTGAGCTTGGTAAATGGGTTAGCCAACCAGGCCAAATTCCGGAAGAAACACCGATAATAACCTGCTAAACCGATTAAACTACGTACCTCAGTTATACTCGTCGATGATGGCTATTCTTGGATTTCCTTGGTCTTTGAAGGATCTAAGAAGATTCCATTGTTAGAGAAAATATGGCCAAGAAAAAAATCTCTTGAATCCAGAATTCACACTTTCTAAACGTCCCATATAATTCATTTCTTCTGAGTGTTTTTTGAATAGTACGCAAGTTATTTTCATGATCTTTGTAGCTTTTTTAGTATAGAAATATATCATCAATAAATACCACTACAAAGTCATAAAGATGTTCCTTGAAAACACTATTCATTATATCCATGAAAATAGAGGGTGCATTAGTCATCCCAAAAGGCATTAATGTAAACTTTTAATTCCCATATCTGGTTTGAAATTCTATTTTTGGAATGTCTTCCTTCTTCACACACAACTGATGATATCAAGATTGAAGGTTAATCTTTAAAAAATATTGAGCTCCATGATTTTGGTCAAATAAATCATCAATGCGAGGTAGGGGATACATGTTTTTTATTGTTATAAAAATGATCTCTCTATAGTCAATGCACAACCTCATAGATCCATCTTTCTTCTTAACAAAAAGAAAAGGGGATACCCACGGAGAAACACTAGGGAGAATAAATCCTTTGTTACACAATTCCTATAGTTGTTTCTTTATTTTCACTAATTCCAAAGTGTCCATTCTATAAGGGGTCTTCGATATTGGCCTTGAACTAATAATTAAATCAATAAAAAACTTGATTTCTAGTTTTGGATGATGTTCAGATAAATCCTCTAGAAATGAATCAACATATTATTTCACAATAGGTATGTCATCTATTTGAAAATTATTTTCCCCGACCATAGTTATTTCATTCTCTTCCTCCCCTATAATTGCATTTAGTTGAGATACTAGGGGTGGATCTAGATAAGAATCAGGTGGTGACGTTTCTTCTCTAAAGATAAGGTCTCCTTATAATCATCAAAAATTGTAACCTCATTATTCTTACAATAAATTTTTGCATCATGGTCTAAAAGACAATCCATACCAAGGATTATATAAAATTAAATCATGGGTATGACGATGATATCAGCATATAAAGAACATTTATATTACCTAATGGGGACTGATTCACAAAACATTTTTACAATGATAATTCCCTTAAGATTTTTGACTGAAAAATTCCTTACTAAATCAAATTGAAAATATGTAATTTTAATAGAAAACTAGAAAGATATGAAGCAATGCGATGATCTAGAATCAAATAAATCATTGGATAAATTTGAGGAAACGATTAAATTACTTGCCACCATATCATTAGGATATTCAACCTCAGCAGTAGTGATCACAAGCTGGGTGGACTTTTTCACCACACTTATAACAGACTCCCATTTCCTTCAAGAAAGTACTAGGGTGTTTCTTCCCACATTTACTGCAATATGGAAATTCAACTTTTCCATTATTCCCCTTATTTCCATTTCTAGAGTGTTCAGGAGATCTCTTCTTCGCTTTGTTTTTTTAAAGTCATAATACTTAGAGAATTCCTTTTCTGTCTTGATAGCATATGAGACAATATCTTCATACGATGAGAAGGATTGTGATATTAATTTTTGACAGAGAAATGGTTTTAACCCATCAAAGAATCGAACAATCTTACTCATTAATTTATGCATATAATCTAATGCATGCCTTACTAACATTTTATAGTTAGCCTCATACTTTGCGACATTCTCATCCTCCTTTTTCCTCAGACTCAGAAATTGTCTTTCCATATCTGCTCGATGGTCATGAGGAAATTATTTTTCTAATAAAATCTATATAAACTCCCTCTATTCCATATTTGATACATCATCATCCTCTTTTTTGTTCTGAATTAATGAAAACTATTGATCTGCATCTCCCATGAGGTGATAAATTTCAATGACAACTTTTTCCCTTTCACTACTCCCCAAAGAATGAAATATTTTCTCTAATGAACTTATCCATTTCTCAACTACAAATGTATTTTTAGTACCATTGAATATTGTTGGTTGTTGCCTCATGAAGCGGTCTCATATTCATCATTTACATTGTTGATCAGGTTGCTCCATATGAGTATGGTTATTATTCATAACCTGAGTGAGTTTTCCCAGTATGGTTATAAGTTGTTTAGCACCGATTCCATCACCAGCTCCACTATAATTATATTGAGTAGGATGGAAATACCTACATGGATTATGTTCCTTGATACGGTTTCCATTTCTTATAATAGGCGCCATTTCTAAACAATGGCACACACTAGATTAGTTTATGAATCACAATACATAATTCCAAACAAGTAAAATACCTGACATAAATTGAACAGTTTATGGCTATAATCCATAATCATAAAAAAAAATCATTGAGGAAGTATTTTCTGGTAAATCCTTCATAATGTTTTATATAGAAAATATGAATTATCCTCTGTATATCCCCCAGGAGTGTTGTAACCAAGAGGGAAGAAAGGCCTATTATCGTGTATCAGGATACCCCAGGTCAAGCTGAAAACTCATTGTTGGAGTTTTCACTCATAGGTACATATGTGCCAGATCCACCTCTACTTACTCGTATCCAGACAGGGATGTATTTCTTGGAAAACTCATAAAATCTTTACATTACCAAAATTCGAGGAAATTCTTCTATACTAATCCTCAAATTCTATCTTAGGGTAATGTTCTCTAATCAGAGTTTTTATAAATCTAGTTTTGATGGTTTATACTAAACCTCCTTTTGATACCAACTCAAACACCCCGACCCTATTTACCTATATTCGGTGCATTATTTGATAACATTGGCATGATTACAAGAGATCTACTCTCGAAATACTGATCAGTTTAGTATCCTTGGATGTTCTAGATACATACATAAGTTTTACATTACATCATGAAATGGAAAAACAACACCAAAATTGTGTCCCCTTTGAATACACTTATATACCTTATCTTATTCCTACAGATTAATCATAATATACTTCTTCGCATCCTAGAAAAAATAAAACAAAGAAAGGTGTGAGCTCAAGTGCTCAGTAATGATAACAATATAGCGAAAACTTTCATAAATAAGCATAAACATTAAAGGAAATGTATAAGACTAAAACACAAAACTTTTAAACTTAAACTTCAGAATAATATGGAAAATATAAATCAATTAATTCAATTTAATTATTCACATGGATATTCTATTAGTCTAATAATCACATGTAATATCAATATCCAATTTTATAATGATGGAATGCATAATGTCAGACATCATAACCACATAGTCAAGGCCTCGTGACAAGACTAAAAATAAGATTTTGTCAAGACCTTGTTCTAAGACACTAGTTTGTCTCATGAGACTTATTAATGCATCAAGAAGCTATAGAGGGCTCCACCCATCACTTACTATGTCCAATTCATTCCACATATAAAAAGGTTGAAACATATTATAAACATTTGTATTCAAACTAGCATATGAAATGTTAATACTTTAACCATAAACCATGAATGGTATAAAAATAACACATCCATAGTCAAACATATCAGAAAACCTTGAATACAATATGGAATATTGTATCATTATAAATCAACTTCAAACAAGTGTAAAATCTATAAAAGGATGTTGACATAGATGAAATCAAAACAGTTTGAGAAAAATAACTATTTCTATTTTGAAATCATTTAAAATTCATGTAATAATAAAAGAAAAAAATTATTTTGAAGATATTATTATAATATTGTGAGGGAAGCTTCTAAGGTTTTATAATGGAGGAAAATTGATGCACCGGTTGTATAATTTAAAAAAACATTTTTTTCTTTAATTTTTTCAAAATGGTCGTAAAGGACCTTGTTTGGAAAACGACGGAAAAATTCCTTTATAAAAATTTTATAAAAAGTCAAAAAAGGGTATAAATGACTTTATCCCATATTATAGGAATTATTCAAAATGTTTTGAAATACATTTTTAGGAAACATGGATGTGAATTATAAAGAAATATCAGTAGATACCCACGTATAAACAACCTCAGATAATGAAGAGATTGTAGAATTAAACCATACCTTGTAGTTTTCCTTGATCGAGGGTAAATTAACCTCTTTTATAATATTTAAATAATTTTTATTAAATTATTCAAAAACAACATACATAAATATGATATCATAAATTATATTCTAATATTGATTTGTTAATAATATTTCAGTACTATCATTGTTTTTGGTGTTAACTGATTCGTTTTCCATTATATGTTTTGTTACATAAGTCATGTTTGTTATGGATAAGATGAATTTGATTCATATAAAGAATGATATTAAGTCCCTAAATATTATGTTTAATCATAAAATTAAAATTATTCTTGAATGATTATGATGGGGAATGAATCTCATCGCATTCGTGGAGATGGTAATCTGTACTAATGCATGAGCGACAATATCATTCTATTGATGGTAAAATAATATGTAATTGGATGCAATATCTTATATACAGAATCATTAACATGTTATATCTATTATTTATCTCAATTATACTCATTATTATACCCATCCAAATAATGAAGTGTTGAATAACAAACTCCACCAAGACGTGGAGATGGTAAGTCATACGTACGCACTTATGGTGACTTTATCTTTCATAGGATGGATAGAATAATGAATATGGTTGTACCATATTTATAATAACATCATAGTAAGTATAAGGTACTAGAGTTATAATTTTGGTATGGAAACAACAAAGAAATAGGAATTGGAAGAAGAAAAGAACCTCGAAAGAGATGATGAAATTATTACCTCTTCTTCGACTGCTTCCTTTTGATTTGATAAAAAGGGATCCTTGGGTTGGATTATGATCAAATTAAGGCATATAGTTTTAATTTAGGGTAGTTTTCAGGATATTTTATTAGGGTTTGGCCAAGACAAATGGCTTTGGAGTTGTGATTTTGAGGGAATGGGAAGTAACCTTTTATAAGAGATGTGAGGGTCACTTTCGGAAAAGCTTGAAATATTATTTTATTATACAATCATATTCAGTTTATAATGGGAAAAAAGCATTTATTTAGAGTATAAGGTGGTGATAGGTCTGAAAACTCTCAACCAATAGGTTTTAGATAGGTTTAGGTAACCATATTAACCTTATCTTTTAGATCTAACTCTTAGTTAAATAGTTTAACCTTTACCATGCATTCTTTTATTATTATAATAAATGGTTAATAAACTTACTATAAAAATCCAAGAGTACCCCAAAAGGTTCATTATTGATATATATAACCTTATCTAAGTCCTTTTTCCAAACCTTATATTTTTATAAATTTTATATCAATTAAAAATATAGTATTTTTTTAAACTCATTTATGTAAATTTTGAAACTATTTAGTATTTGGTTTTTGTAAAAGTAATAAGAACTTTATCACTTAGAAATAAATTTATTTAATCAACTCTAACATGTAATATTAACCTAAAAAATTAGTAGAATTCATTAAAAGTCTCAATTTACAATTATTTTAATACTTATAAAATCAATTATTTTAATCATTCACTAATAAGGTAATTATTGTATCATCATTGTGTCTTAAATAAATTTAATTATTTAATGTCTAGAAATTATAAATAAAATACCAATATGTAGGAAAAAAAATTATCTTTATAATTAATATTTATAGTCTAATTTATCTTATTTACAACCCTATATTAAAAATGGTTTTGTTATTAAAATTGGAATTTAACACTTTTTACTCTTCTTTAAATAAAATAATAATAAATGTCCTAATCTAATCCATGTGGAAAAAAGGAAAATATTTTATTCATAAGGTTTATTTTGGTCAAAATACACTTATCCAATAGAATTAGGACATGTTTTACGGTAATTATAATATCATTTTTACCTTTAATTACCCTATTGAATTTTAACTGTTGTAAATAAAATTCAAAAGTTATTATTCACCCAAAATTATTTTCATCATATTAAACCTCATTTTACTTAATGATGTCAACTGTGTCTCTTGGATTTTTTAAATTCAAATTATAAAATCAATAATATTACGTTTTATGCGAATTTTCAAATGTTCCTAGAAGGTGGGTAAAAGACCTTAAAATTTTAATAAAATTTTATATATCTAATCTTATTATAAATTGACTCCAATGAATTACATTGAACATATATAGGTATTATGTATCAATTTTGACCTAAAATAAATTTATATAAGATAAAAAATTATTTAAATAAAAAGTTAATTTTAAATAATAACACAGTGTTTTTCACTATTCATCAAAAAATTAATGTTTTCAGAAAAATACCAAAAATTCACCCTAAGCTAATTATGATATTCCAAATCCAAAAATGAAGTCCATTTTGAAAAATAAAATTTATAAAATTTTAAAAAGTGGTTATTACTATTCAGAATGGCTAGTTTGATTGGTCGTGGTGTGCTAAACCTTTAAGTTCCATACAGCGCAAGCTATTTCATTATTCAAAGAGAAACGTACTATGGAAGCATGGGGTGTTACCAAATTTAAATTTCTTGTTCATATCCTCTATAAGTTGAGAACTTATAAATAAATATTCACTACAATCCACATCAACTGGAAGAACTATAAGTTCTACTAGTGCATGGGAATCTTGAAGATTCCTAAGAGCCAACAACAAATCAGAACCAATTTGATACCCAATTTTATGAGACTGCCACAAGTCATACCATATTTCAAGATCCCTATCAAGGATGTTATAAAATAGAAATGTTTTATTACAATAAAAACACTCTAACCCATGTTCCTATTTGTCTTTTTCTTATGGTTGTATGAAACCAATGTTCATAACAGACCTCTTATCAAATAATTGAACACTCCCACCATGCAATGAACTTATCCCTTAAAAGGAGGAACCTCTTTTAAGGATCACAAGACTAGAATTTCATTTCTTAAGGACTTTTCCCTATACTATAATAAATCATTTACTTATTCATAATTAGATGAAACAAATGTAGGCTCTGAACACTCTACTAATTGAGTGTATTTTTTCATATAGACATCAGGTTATTAGTTCATATAGCATAAATAGTCTTTGACACAACATTGGCTATTATAAAAAATACAATAGTCAGAACCAGAGTGTTCATTGAAGAAACAAGATTCAAATGGGAATAATCTATTAAATTTCATCTGGATGGTTTTTGGGCTCTCAAACATGGGTACCCTTACCAGGTATTTTTTTTATTTCCATCCAAAATTGATGGCTTTGATCCATTATTCATAAATTATTTTTAATAATAACGTGTTTCGAAACTGGAGTATGTGATTCCCTTCATATATTCATCTTTTTAATGACCTATAATATTTTATTCAAATAAAAAATCCATTAGATTATCATTTAAAATATTTAAAGTTAAATAATCATATTGTGTATCTAAAATCACATTTTTTGTAAGCACATAATACGAGTACATCTCAATTAACATAATGTATAAGTATCCAAATATATTTTTCTTGGTAAAAACTCCCATTTTAGTAGTTACACCAATTTAAGAAATAATATCATACATGATTTGAGTGTAGTGATTATAATGTTTTAGTACATAAACACTACATTTTATTAGTGGAATATTCCCAACATCTCAATATGGTCCACACCAGAAATATAAAGGTTTAGAGTCTTTTGAAACATGGATACATAGACAACTAGTTCATAGAATTCCTATATCATTTCACACTATAGTATTCAAAACTAGTTTCCTTCACAGACATATCATACTTAAAAGAATTATTCAAAACATGGGGAGGGACAACATAAGAACGAGATAGATTAGATTATAAATAAGGGTAAAAAAATATTATTCAATCAATGATCAAAATTGAGCATAATATGATAATAAGGCTATCAATGCATGATAAAAATGTATAATAATATTTCCCAATCAGTCAACGGTCATTAACTCTGAGTCTTAGAATAATGTTTTTTCAATAAAATGAAAGAATTAATAAGAGTGTGAAATAAACCAATATCAATCAGGAGATAGGATTACAAATCAAAATTATAAGACATATTTTTTTGGAATACAAAAAATTATAGAAAATCATTTCCTTTATCAAGTATCACTACAACGACCATCCTAGTTGATTAGATTCACTTCATATTTCATTATTTCATTAGAGATGGTTTATTCCCAAGATGATATTATTTGAAAATATCCCTTATTGAATTGGGTTCACTCCTTATTATTTTCCTTTTTATCACATAAGATATCCTTATTTACCCAATTTATTGGAGGGATATATAATTTCAATCCCACCTGTCATAAAAAGAAAAACATACTTATGTGTGCCAAAAGATCATAAATGATTTATTATATCATCATATCATAACCTATGGAAGTGATATTATTTTTATAAAAATTTATTCATCATAATCATAAACCATCCATAGAAACAATAAATATTGTAACATTAGACCATATCCTTGTTATATAATAGGAAACATCAGCGTATGTGTTATAGATAAAAATACATTTATAATATCACTTGAACATTTCTTAGAAAAAATGAACGTTATTTTAAATCACTTATATATTATCTAAAAAATTCCAAGAATATTAATAAAAAATTTCTTTATAAAGAAAAAATGTAAAATATAACGTAATATTTAAATAAAATATTATTATTTTTGGAGGGGAAAAACTTTCATGAACTGTATGTTAAAATAAAAATTCCTTCAACATTTTTTGCAAAAAGTCAAAGGTACAATGTTTGAAAAATTATAAGAAAAATACTTTTAATCCTTGTTAAGTAAGGTCAAATATAGTAAAAATGAATTTAAATAATATTGGGGTAATTTTCAAAACATCCTTGAAAGTATTTTAATGAAAATATATACATGGAAGTAATGATTCCCAACCAAAGGGAAAAACAAAATCGATTTTACTTAAATATATTGTTACAAAATCATGAGTACATTATGAGGGAAAAATAAAAATATACATGTAATATATATAAATAAATTTTAGATAAGTAAATAAATAATATTTTAGAGATATAGATTATGTAATTTTATCTTCTTAAACTATTAAGCATAAATTATCCCGATAAATTGGTATTTTAGCACAAAACTCCTACCTCTTGGTAACTTTGGAATCATAATACTTATGAAAGAAAAAAATAAAATGAAACATTAAATACCATAAACATATGGAAATTAATTATGTAACACATAATTAGGTAATTACACACACCTCATAAAATTATATTGGTGTATAACATCAAACATGTCTCAATGAAATAAAATTGAGACAAAAACCGTAATGACCTTAGTAATTTTCAAATCGAACATATTTGGAATCATGAAAATCATATGGTTATGTAATTACCTTATATTAAATCATTTTATTATTTTTAAATACATTTTTAATTAGTATATACAATATGGTAAAAAAATAAATTGGTGAATAACATTAAAACATGTCTCAATGAAGAGAAATTGGGATGAAACCCTTACCTTATGTCTGAATTGATTTATAAGCTCTATAACCTAATATATAATAAATTTAGATTTATTATAATCCTATAATAAGACCATATTCAATAGTTAAATATAATACCAGATCCACTTATAAATTTTCCACCCCAGTTTATTAAAATTTATCTTTTAATGTCTTCATTTTAAGTGTTAACTAAATCATTTTTCATGTAATTTTTGGTTTGATATTTATGCTATTTACACATTGGGCATGATTTATACATCTAAATAATGATAATAATGAAATAAATATAATATATATCCATTATATTAGTATTTATAATTTTTCATATTATGTGGTGATGAAAAAATATTTACATCACTTTGTGGAAATAGTAATCCAAACGTGCACATGAGTGATTCTTGCACTTTTTGATGGATGGAATGAAAGAAAGGTTAATTGTAATTCAACAATAAAAAATATTATTACAACTTAAATATCGTATTTTCATTAAATATATCATTCTCATTATCCATGTAAAAATGATATTTATTTCTTCAAATAAAATTTCTTGAAATGGAATAAATTAATTATATTCCCTATATAAAAAATGCAACAAATATTTTTTGAAGAAAACATATTTTTGAAGCTTAAAATTACTTTAGTGAAAATTGAATACTTATTTTTTATAAAATTATATATACATTTGAATTATATGAGACAATTATACTGTAACACCCCAGGTAAATAAAGAATATGACATTTTTATATTTATCCATATTTGTGAATAAAATGTTAATATTAATTTAAAGGGAACGCTATGCTTGATGGCATACCCAATACGCAACAATGAGTTCTTTTGAAATCTTACGTTGCACTCTAATAATAAAATAATATTTTTTTAAATGGTTGTTAACGCCTAGTCGTTGTAATGTCGGGAATGAACAGAACTGACTACAAAATGATTATATATTTTTGTCAAATATTTTTACTTTTTACAATAAATGTTATAGGATTTAAAATGTAAATGAATTCAGTTTTTAAGCGTAAACATTTTAATGTTCTTTAGAAGGTCGATTAACCACCTTTTAATGGAGAACCTCTTTTAAATCCACTTTTTGATCATTTTATGTGTTATATTTGACAAAATAAAATTCTTCTTTATAATAGAGACATCAAAATTTACTTTGTGTAAATTTTTGGTATCTTTCCGATAAAGTTCATTTTTTAATGAATAGTGAAAAACATTGTATTTTAATTCAAAACCTCTTTTTAATCTAATTTATTTATATGATTAGATTATCTTTTGAATTGTTTTTAAAGTAAAATTAGAATATATTTTTACCATTTAATCCAATAGTGGTCATTGGAATTAATTTCACTTTGAAATTGGACTTAAACTAGTGTCAATCTTTTAATAGATATTGTTTCATAAAAACACGCTATTTGTTTTGACAACAGGAATTAATTATTAAATTAATTAATTCAACTTATATGTTTTGAATTTTGTAAAATAGACATCATTTTTGAGTTCGGAATATCAAATATAGCTTAGGGTGAATTTTTGGTATTTTTCTGAAAAACTTCAATTTTTGATGAATAGTGAAACCACTAAGTGGTAGTTAAAGAAACTGATTTTTTCGTTTAAATGAAACTTTTCCACCTCTGTGTTTTGAATTTCAAAAATCCGACATACATGGTTGTCATTAGGAAGTAAAATCTGGTTCAATGGGATTAAAATAATTTTTTGGTGAATAGTAACTTTTATGTTCTTAATCGCGATTAGAGGTAATTAGTGTAATTTTAGGTAAAAATAATGTTTTAATAATGTGAAATGACCTAGAAACATGTCCAACCCTCATTGGATGTGTCATGTCCGACCAAGACAATCCGTGGGTCAACTTGGGGACCCCATGGAGCCACTTTGGTTGGAAAATGACATAAATAACTATTTATTTAAAGTTAAAATAAAAATGTCACAATCATGAGATGTTTCACTAAATCAATTTTTAAATGGGGTTATAAAAGTCAAATTTTTTACTATAAATATTCATTAGAAAGCTAAAATTATTTCCTACATCATGATATTTGTTTTATAATTTTTAGACATTAAATAAATTAAATTATTTATGTCATCATAATGATGCAGCGATTACCTCATTAATAAATTATTTAAATAAAATGAAAAGATAATGTACAATATATGACCTACACATGTCCAAAACCTATCGGATTGATGGATTTAGAAACCATATCACCTTATCCTAGAATTATATCAATGTGGGACCTTTTAAATCCGAAACTCATTTTCAAATAAAGTAACATTTCTTTACTTTCCAAGAGTGCCCCTCCTCTCCTCTTATAAAAGGCCCCCACCCCTACCTCCTTACCCACACCTCTCAAGCCTTTGGATCGGCCAAAACTTGCTCATTTTTCCTCTCCACATCCCTCTATTACTCCTAGAAGCCTCAATTTGGACAGAAGTCTTTCCAAGGAAGCCTTTGAGCTCAAATAAAAAAGAGTTACCCGATTTTAAGGTAATGTCTTCACTTGTGTTCTTTGGTTTTATTTTGCTTCTCCAACCCCCTAAAATCTTTTTATTCATTTCTTTTGTAACAACTACAGTATCATAAATATACTAGTATGTTGTTATAAGAGGCATTCGAGCTACACTTACACACACCTACATCTAATGGTTAAAGAACATACTATTTCTGTGGATGGCGAATTTCTGCCTCACGAAATGATGATTGTTCAACAATCATATAACACCTTCAAAGGTGGCCATTAAGATGTCACTATATTTATATATGATATATAATGTGTTTATGTTTTACTTAAGCTTATATATTTTTCTTTTGTGGCATACCTTTATGGTTTCCATTGTGGTTAAACATGATAATTTCATTTTAGGAAGTGCGGACTACCGCCCCCTCAAAGTGATTTGATTCGTTAATGCCATATTTGGGATGTATAAAGGATGGATTTAAAGTTATTATATATTATGTATGTTACAATATAATTCTGGAATTAAAATATACATACCTCTCATTTAGTTTTAATTCTATTAATATGACATAGAAATGAAAGTAGCGTTCATGCGTACGTACGGCTTACCGTCTCCATGAACGGTGCATTTCATTTCTTACCTCTAAATAATTATGTAATATTATAAATACATGTATATTCTGGATATATATGATATATATGATATCCACATCATGAATATCATTCTGGATATAATGAACCTTTGACCACACGAACAACATGTAATTATAAGAAGTCCACTTTCGACTTAAGAACCAAATATCGACAAAACAAACATTATTAACTTAAAAGATTACATAATGTTTATAACATGGAAATAAGTGATATAAAAGGAATAATGAACTTGAAAAAGGTTCTTAAGAAAGTACAAATTAACTCAAGTTTATTATTCAGGACGTTAAAGAACGATCGAGTCAAGTCAGACCCGAGGTAAGGGATCCTACCCCTCTCTTTCTTTTTATGTACATTATTTTATGTCATTCCTTTTAAGCTCTTCTTTATTATGATTGGGATGTTATTTTATATTATTCCTACTGTAATTTTTATGTTCATATGATGAGATACCCTATTTTCTCTCATTAATCCATTTTGGAAGTTTTGAGTGGCACCGTTAGGCAACAGAATTTTCATAAGAGATCTAACCTCTCTCTTTATTTTTAAGTACTCTTCTTTATGTCACTTCTTTTAAGATCCTCTTTGTTATGATGGGGGATGTTATTTTATATTCCTCTTTCTGTAAATTTTATTGTAATATTATGAGAGACCCTATTTGATCTCATCAATCCATTTTTTTGAAGTTTTAAGTGGCGCCGTTAGGCTGCCGAGTTTCCGTAAGGGATTTTTCATCTCACTTTTATTCCCGTGAGATTTATGATACATTTGCCACCATTTTCTTTGAGTGGTGTATGTACATCCCATTATAATACTCTTTGTGTAATATAATTTCATTTATGGGTATTTACATATTCATTGTATGACCCTTCTTCAATGTGATGTACGTTTCGAAAGTTACCCAAGTCGGTAAAGGAACCTTTCACCCTCCTCTTTTTAAAAGACATCTTTTGTTATGTATTTTAATTCACATAATATTATGTTGGGATATGTTCTTCTATATCCCTATTGATGTAAATTTTATGTCCAAGTGATTAGATACCCTCTTTATCTCTCATCAACTGTTTTTCTGAATTTTGAAGTGACGCCGTTAGGATGTCGAATTTTTGCTAGGGAACTTCTTAACCCAATTTTGATTCTTCAGGATAAACTTTTACTCCTTGAATATGTCGTTCTATGAATATGTGTGAATGTCCTATGATTGTTTTAAACTTAATATCCACTTATATTTGGTGTATTAGTTTGTCACACATAATTATGTAATTGATTTATCCTTAATCCAAGGATACCGTCTTTGTATGGGACTTCGTCTCAATCTCGTTTCATTGAGGCATATTTTGTTTTATACACAACCTTATTTTATACGGTGTATAAACCCCTTTGAATTTTATGTTTATTGAAAAGGAATCATTTTTATACAAAGCATTTACTAAACGACAAAAGAGAATGTTTTTGTCGTACGTATGCGCAGACCATGACTTCTCCGCCACCGTGACCATTATTTGAGTTTCGGCTTCCTTTACAAGCCATACCTTTTTTTAAAAGAAAAATAAATACCATATTTTACTTTTATTTTGTTTTGGTATTGAAAATGGTTTTCATAATGTTTTTATAACAATGTGTTGTATTGTTATCTTGTGATTGAAAGGTGGAAATGTTATGTTTCCTTTATGCATGTTTTATGTGATACGATTATGTTGAGGTTCTTGGGAATTATTATGAAGACAGGTGGTTCCATGATAAACTAAGGGCGGGTGAGCCCGATATAGCTCTCCAATGCATTGGGTAACATGAAGGGGTTAAATGTTAAGGTTTCTCTGAAGATATTTAGGGAATATACTGTGATGGGTATTCCAAACGTAACCAAGAGGGTTACTCCCTACGTAAGAATGTTATGAATTTCTCAAGTTACCTTTATGCCTTATGATTTCAATGATTTATTCATGATTTTATGAGGTATGTTAAAGTTCTTATGTTTTATTGGTAAAGTGTGATTTCATTCTTAGGTATACATGTACTCATGTTTCCTTTCCATATTTTTATATCCCTTACTGAGATTTTGATGCTCATCCCAAGTTTTTGAAATGTTTTTCACAGGTCAAGGGAAGGGTACATGATATGATGATAGTGTCAAGGAAGTGTCAAGAAAGAATCAATGTTTTATTTTAAATATGTTTCCGTTGATGGGAAAAATGAATAATATCTTTTATGTAACCACTTTGTTTAAATGTGGAATGTAATGAATGTTTTATGATCTAATTCTCTAAAACTCTAAACCTGAAAAGATCCCCAATGTGTAATCTTGTAATAACTCAAGATTAAGTAAGGTTTAAATCTGGGTCCTTATAGTTGGTATCAAAGGTCGGTTTAGATGACTTTAGAGGTTAGGGTATTCCTTAAGCACAAGTGACATTACCATAATGGTTAGGATTTCAGAAAGAGTCCTAGTTTTAGATAAAGTGAATGAGTAAGTATATCTTAGTGTTTACCTTCCTCATTAGTACATGATGGTTTTGTTGATATACTCACACTGACATTTCTGTTTTTAGTGAATGGATAGATCTAGCAGGCACCAAAGAGACAACAGGTTTGAAGGAAACTGTGGTGGTTCTATTATTAAGATACTAGATAAAATGGGGGATTCAATGAGGAAACTCATGGTTGTTCTAAACCAACTATCAAGGAGTCATGATCAACCACTTAAACCTTGGTATGATCTGTAATGCATCATGTACGAAATGACCAATTGATGTGGAATTTCAGGTAATAATTATAAAGGTACCCATTAGAGTTTATATGATCCTTACTTTTGAGGTAATTATGGGTTATTATATGTTATGATGGAAAATGAAAGGCATGAGATAAACTTGAGGTTAAAATATGTTATGATCATTTTTGAAGATTTTATCTCGTTTTGGGGAATGTTGTAAGAATTATATAGTTTTGGAAAACGGACAACATGCAGACCGTGTGACAACCCGTCGCGTTGGACAAAGCTGCGGGAATCGAACCCACAACCAAAGTGCAACTGGTATTTATCGCCTACCACTGGACTACGTGAAATCCCTGGTTAGTTTGACTAATTCTTTTTAGTTAGATGATTTTAGGAATCAAGACTAAGTTTATTTTGGGTTATCTATGGAAATGATTAACCTATCATCGAGGATATGTGATTAGGTTAATTACTTTTCAATATGAGAATTTAAGAGCAACTGATGTTATTTGGAGATAAAAGTTAATTTGTACCTTGGAATACTATGTGACTAAATCCTTCAAATATTTCGGTTTCAATCTTAGTTTGGTTTACTTTGAAGAATTTTATGGACAAATTGTTTATCAAATGGTCCCCGTTGAACTTTGGGTTTTGTTGGACAAATTTTGGAGATTAAGAATATATTTTCTTTTTATAAAGGGTTATCCTTTTCTGGATTATTTGATCTTGTACTAACCTTTTTGGTTTTGGTTTTGGATTTTGTCTAAAGACGTGGGAAATATATATTTCTCTTTTGTGGATTAGGTGATTCTCTAGAAGTTTATTATAGTGAACAAGTCTTCCTAAATGCTCATCTTTTGGAGAAAATATGAGTTTGTGTAATAAATCTAATAAATGTTGAAAGTCAACATGATAAGTAATTATGTTTCCTTATGAATAAATTCCTCAATAGAAAAAAAATGTTGTCTATTAACTTTTCCTACTGGGGAATCGAATACCGTTTAACCCATCACAAGTTTGTGATTTTCTTGTGGTTAACTTTCTCCAAAACATGTTTTCTATCACTCTCCATCAGAACATGACCCTATGTTTTCTCCTCCATGTCCATGTTTTCCTACATGTAATCCTAGTATGGGTTAACTTGAGTGACCTCTGTACTTCTAATTCTTTATTTTAAAGTGATTGTTTTACCGACTCTTGTTCCGATGTGGGACTTTCAAGGATGTTTCCGAGCCCAATTTTAAAAATTGTGAGGACGCAATTCCCAAAAAGGGGGAAGGATGTAACACCCCAGTTAAATAAAGAATATGATATTTTTATATTTATCTATATTTGTGAATAAATTTTTAATATTAATTTAAAGGGAACGTTATGCTTGATGGCATACCCAATACGCAACAATGAGTTCTTTTGAAATCTTACATTGCACTCTAATAATAAATTAATATTATTTTAAATGGTAGTTAACACCTAGCCATTGTAATGGCGGGAATGAACAGAACTAACTACAAAATGATTATATATGTTTTTCAAATATTTTTACTTTTTACAATAAATGTTAGAGGGTTAAAAATGTAAATGAATTCAATTTTTAAGCGTAAACATTCTAATGTTCTTTAGAAGGTCGATTAACCGCCATTTAATGGAGAACCTCTTTTAAATCCACTTTTTGACAATTTTATGTGGTATATTTGAAAAAATAAAATTCTTCTTTAGAATAGAGACATCAAAATTTACTTTGTGTAAATTTTTGGTATCTTTCCGATAAAGTTCATTTTTTAATGAATAGTGAAAAATGTTGTATTTTAATTCAAAACCTCTTTTTAATATAATTTATTTATATGATTAGATTATATTTTGAATTGTTTTTAAAGTAAAATTAGAATATATTTTTACCATTTAATCCAATATTGGTCATTGGAATTAATTTCACTTTGAAATTAGACTTAAACTAGTGTCAATCTTTTAATAGATATTGTTTCATAAAAACACGCTATTTGTTTTGACAGCGGGAATTAATTATTAAATTAATTAATGAAACTTATATGTTTTGAATTTTGTAAAATAGACATCATTTTTGAGTTCGGAATATCAAATATATCTTAGGGCGAATTTTTGGTATTTTTCTGAAAAACTTCAATTTTTGATGAATAGTGAAACCACTAAGTGGTAGTTAAAGAAACTGATTTTTTTGTTTAAATGAAACTTTGCCACCTCTGTGTTTTGAATTTCAAAAATCCGACATACATGGTTGTCATTAGGAAGTAAAATGTGGTTCAATGGGATTAAAACAATTTTTAAATGGGGTTATAAAAGTCATATTTTTGACTATAAATATTCATTATAAAGCTAAAAAGATTTACTACATCATGATATTTTTTTATAATTTTTAGATATTAAATAAATTAAATTATTTATGACATCATAATGATGCAGTGATTACCTCATTAATAAAGGATTTAAATAAAATGAAAAGATAATGTAACATATATGACCTAAACAAGTCCAAAACCTATTGGATTGGTGGATTTCGAAACCTTATCACCTTATACTCTAATTATATCTATTTGGGACCTTTTAAATCTGAAACTCATTTTAAAATAAAGTAACATTTCTTTACTTTCCAAGAGTGCCCCTCCTCTCCTCTTATAAAAGGCCCCCACCCTGACCTCCTTACCCACACCTCTCAAGCCTTTGGCTCGGCCACAACCTGCTCATTTTGCCTCTCCACATCCATCTATTACTCCTAGAAGCCTCACATTGGGCAGAAGTCTTCCCAAGGAAGCCTTTGAGCTCAAATCAAAAAGAGTTACCCGATTTTAAGGTAATGTCTTCACTTGTGTTCTTTTGTTTTATTTTGCTTCTCCAACCCCCTGAACTCTTTTTATTAATTTCTTTTGTAACAAATCCAGTATCTTAAATATACTAGGATGTTTTTATAAGAATCATTCTAGCTACACTTACACACACCTACATCTAATGGTTAAAGAACATACTGTTTCTGTGGATGGAGAATTTCTGCCTCATGAAACGAAGATTCTTCAACACTCATATAACACCTTCAAAGGTGGCCATCAAGATGTCACTATATTTATATATGATATATAATATGTTTATGTTTTATTTAAGCTTATTTATTTTTCTTTTTTGGCATACCTTTATGGTTTCCATTGTGGTTAAACATGATAATTTCATTTTAGGAAGTGCGGACTACCGCCCCCTCAAAGTGATTTGATTCGTTAATGCCATATGTGGGATGTATAAAGGATGGATTTAAAGTTATTATATATGATGTATGTTACAATATAATTCTGGAATTAAAATATAAATACCTCTCATTTAGTTTTAATTCCATTAATATGACATAGAAATGAAAGTAGCGTTCATGCGTACGTATGGCTTACCGTCTCCATGAACGGTGCATTTCATTTCTTACCTCTAAATGATTATGTAATATTATAAATACATGTATATTCTGGATATATATGATATATATGACATCCAAATAATTAATATCATTCTGGATATAATGAACCTTTGACCACACGAACAACATGTAATTATAAGAAGTCCACTTTCAACTTAAGAACCAAATATCGACGAAACAAACATTATTAACTTAAATGATTACATAATGTTTATAACATGGAAATAAGTGATATAAAAGGAATAATGAACTTGAAAAAGGTTCTTAATAAATTATAAATTAACTCAAGTTTATTATTCAGGACGTTAAAGAATGATCGAGTCAAGTCGGACCCGAGGTAAGGGATCCTACCCCTCTCTTTCTTTTTAAGTACACTCTTTTATGTCATTCCATTTAAGCTCTTCTTTCTTATGATTGGGATGTTATTTTATATTATTCCTACTGTACTTTTTATTTTCATATGATGATAGACCCTATTTTCTCTCATCAATCCATTTTGGACGTTTTGAGTGGCACCATTAGGCTGCCGAATTTTCATAAGAGATCTAACCTCTCTCTTTCTTTTTAAGTACTCTTCTTTATGTCACTTATTTTAAGCTCCTCCTTGTTATTATGGGGGATGTTATTTTATATTCCTCTTTCTATACATTTTATTGTAATATGATGATAGAACCTATTTTATCTCATCAATCCATTTTTTGGAAGTTTTAAGTGGCGCCGTTAGGCTGCCGAGTTTCCATAAGGGATTTTTCATCTCACTTTTAGTCCCGTGAGATTTATGATACATTTTCCACCATTTTCTTTTAGTGGTGTATGTACATCCTATTATTACACTCTTTGTGTAATATAATTTCATTTATGGGTATTTACATATTCATTATATGACCCTTCTTCAATGTGGTGTACGTTTCGAATGTTACCCAAGTCGGTAAGGGAGCCTTTCACCCTCCTCTTTTTAAAAGAAATCTTTTGTTATGTCTTTTATTTCACATAATATTATGTTGGGATATGTTCTTATATATACTTATTGATGTAAATTTTATGTCCAAGTGATGAGATACCCTCTTCATCTCCCATCAACTCTTTTTCTGAATTTTGAAGTGACGCCGTTAGGCTGTCGAATTTTTTCAAAGGAACTTCTTAACCCAATTTTGATTCTTTGGGATAAACTTGTTCTCCTTGAATATGTCATTCTATGAATATGTGTGAATGTCCTATGATTGTTTTACACTTAATATCCACTTATATTTGGTGTATTAGTTTTTCACACATAATTATGTAATTGATTTAGCCTTAATCCAAGAATACCGTCTTTGTATGAGACTTCATCTCAATCTCCTTTCATTGAGGCATATTTTGTTTTATACACAACCTTATTTTATGCGTTGTATAAAACTCTTTGACTTTTAAGTTTATTGAAAAGGAATACTTTTTATACGAAGCATTTAATAAATGAAAAAAGGGAATGTCATTGTCGTACGTATGCGGCGACAATGACTTCTCCGCCGCCGTGACCATTATTTGAGTTTCGGCTTCCTCTACAAGCCATACCTTTTTTTAAAAGAAAAATAAATACCATGTTTTACTTTTCTTTTGTTTTGGTATTGAAAATGGTTTTCATAATGTTTTTATATCAATGTGTTGTATTGATATCTTTTGATTGAAAGGTGGAAATGTTATGTTTCCTTTATGCATGTTTTATGTGATATGATTATGTTGAGGTTCTTGGGCATTATTATGAAGACAGGTGGTTCCGTGATAAACTAAGGGCGGGTGAGCCCGATATAGCTCTCCAATGCATTGGGTAACGCGAAGGGGTTAAACGTTAAGGTTTCTCCGAAGAGATTTAGGGAATATACTGTGATTGGTATTCCAAACGTAACCACGAGGGTTACTCCCTACGTAAGAATGTTATGAATGCCTCAAGTTACCTTTATGTCTTAGGATTTCTATGATTTATTCATGATTTTATGATGTATGTTAAATTTCATATGTTTTATGGGTAAAGTATGATTTCATTTTTATGTATACATGTACTCATGTTTCCTTTCCATATTTTTATATCCCTTACTGAGCTTTTTATGCTCATCCCAATTTTTTGAAATGTTTTTCACAGGTCAAGGGAAGGGTAAATGATATGATGATAGTGTTAAGGAAGAATCCATGTTTTATTTTAAATATTTTTCTGTTGATGGGAAAAATGAATACTATCTTTTATGTAACCACTTTGTTTAAATGTGGAATGTAATGCAAGTTTTATGATCTAATTCTTTAAAACTCTAAATCTGAAAAGATCCTCAATGTGTAATCTTTTAATAACTCAAGATTAAGTAAGGTTTAAGGCTGTGGCCTTATATATACATATTTTCTTAAAGTGGTTATTACTATTCATGTCTTCCATTTCAAGGGCTTGGTTGTAAAGGGTAACTGTTGTGGCTTTTATTCCTTACTTCTTACCAGATCGGTTTTAATAATTAACTATCATTTATTATTTAAATTATGTATTTTGTTCAGTAAATTTAAATTAAAGTAATTTTTTGTATTTATTCATTTAAACTATGGGTTTTTATTAAATTGTGTATTATATTTTTTATTTTTTTCATTTTTAATGACATGAAGCTAAATATTTAATTTTTTTAATTATAATTTTTTATTCCTTCTTTTTAAATTAAAATTTTTAATTTTATATTATTTTAAATATTTTGTTTTTTGTTTTTTATGTTTTCCAATTTAATAATTCTAGTTTTTCAATTTAGTCACTTTTTCAATTAGTTCTTTATATTATTTTTTCCAATTCATGATTCATTATTTGTTTAATTAATCTTTTTAACATATATATTTATTTTCATTGTTTTTTTAATTTATTTAAATTTGTAATTTTTCATTTATTTTAATTTAATCCACTCTATCAATTCATTCTTTTTTTTAATAAATTGTTTATTCAATTACACATTAAATAATTTATTCTTATTCAAAAATAATTTTTTTAATTCATTATTTTAATTTGAAAATAAAAAAATGTAACTCACTTGAAATTTAATTTTACTTTTTTTGTTTTATTTTACTTTATAATTTTAATTGTAAAATTTATATATTTATTTTCTTCATATCCTAGAAGATCTTCTGTTCTACATCCACTATTACCACCAGCCTCTAGAATAGGGCTATAGGCAGAAGAGAGAATTCACTAGTATCATATCATCCACCGTTGCACCGTCTATTTCCATTGGTAGCACATACTAATGATAGCACATATACCCATCCACCACCAACCACTGTCCATCACCCACTTCCAAGTTGTAACGGTAGCACCCTACTACCTCTAATAAATATCCATTGATACTAATATCATCAGCCCCTTGAAAGGATTCTACCACCATCCACCCCAGCAACATCACCCATCTGCTGGTGTCTCAATTATCGCACCATCCCCACATCTGCCATCAACTCACCTTCAGTAGATCAAGATATATCTGTCAAAATCCCTTCTATCTTCAGCTTTATTCCCTCAATCTACCGTTGTGTTCTTCACTGAGAACACACCTTTAGCCCACCACCGAGAACCATCATCATGCTACCATTAAATTTGTGCCAATCCCATTCTCTCGACAACCAATATGAGTTGAGGTGAAACTCAAAAATAACCTTTTTTCTAGTTCTAAAGAAATAAAACACATCATAATTATATGTTATAGAGTCAGTCATGTATGAGATGCTCATACAAAACTTCCCCAGATAAAAAGCATGAGATCTATGTGCATCCACCATCGGCCAATGAACTAATCACCACCACTATTAGAAGAACGCTCGAAGGTCGAGGTTTCCACCGATGCAGCTTCCTTCTAGAGAAATTGTGCACTGATCAAATACATGATGAACCTAAGCTTTTGTCAAAATTTGAAGAACAACATTAAGATAATAGATCCACCACCTTTTATTAATGATGCTTCTGTCGTAAGAGACCCTCCAGGATGCTCGAACCCCCAACATCGAATCTCACCACTGTAGAAGCCACCCAAAGTGCTCGATAAACCCCCTATTAAAATCAACCCACATCCTATATTTATATAATATATAATATTTATAATATTTATAATATTAATATTAATATATTTAATCATAATAATAAAAAAATTAATATTTATTTTCAATTATTTTAAATATAAAAATAATAATATATATTCATATATAAATATAAACATGTTTTTATAAATAATATGTACATATTAATTTATTTATATTTATTAATAATAATATATTTAATTAAAATAATTTTATGTATATGTATATGAAAACTTTTATTTTTAATATAATTATTTAAATTTATAAATAATAACTCATAAATATTAAATATAAATATAAAATTTTAAATAAATATATATATATATATATTTGGATCCAGGAAGGTGCAGCTCGATTTATTTGAAAAATTATTCAGTCACTAAATTTATGTTTTTCATTTTACAAATATTTTTCATGTGGATTAAAATTGACTGATGAAGCTGCACTCGAGTTACTAGAGTAGGAGACTGTGCAGTGATGTACATGGAATGTAGAAGGAAACCTCCTTTGCCTAGTGGGGACCATGAGTTCATAGAGGAGGTGTGCATAGTTTTTCAATTAGGAAGATGTAAAAAACCATTTATAGAAGGAGAGAAATCATTATAGAACTATATCTTAATAATCATATCATTCTCCATCCACTCACCTGAGCATTAAAAACATAAGGGAGGAAACCAACTAGGGAGAAATATCTTGAGTTGAAGTTGGAGAAAGGGATAGGTTCTCCAGAGAAGTTTCTTCATTTCTTTTCTATCACCTTTTTAATTTTTTCTTTCATGTGTAATTAATTATATTAGGGGAATCAATCTAGGTAGAGATGATCATCATTTTATCAATTATTCTTAGTTAATATAATTGTTTAATGAAATTTATGTTCAGTTTTCTTTTCTGTTCTTTTATTAGTATCAATTTACACTACCCAATAACCAAAAGGTGAGGGTAGTGAATCATTTCACCTTTGATCATTGGCTAAAGTACATAAAATTGGAAAATTTCAATGCATATCTTCTCTATAATGAACAGATTAATTCAAGGGTTAAGATCAAAAGGTCAAGGGACAAGAAGGTTCATCGAGCTATGGAAGTTCATTGAAGCGATAAATTAATGAATATGTACAATTTCTCAAGCACTGGACAATTGCATTTACTCATGTAGAATAAGAGACCATATTTTCATTGATTCAAAACGGCCTAAGGATCAAAAATTCATCCATTGGTTGTCTTCTACTCTGTTTTTATTCTCCCTTACATTGAATTCCATTTCACTACTTCCTTTTAGTTTCTATTGTTTTCTTTTGATGGTTTTTTTTACTGAAAATCATTAAGACTTCACAATAGTTATACCATTCTAACCAGAGTACTAGAGTATGAAGGTTATAAATATTTAATTTGTTCAAGTTCAATTACATTGCGGTAAAATTTTGTTACTTTTTTTGAGGAAGAAATTTGAGACCATGTTAATAAATAAATATATATATATATATATAAACACAAAGAAAAAAATAGAAAACCTAAAATTCGAAAAAAACGTAAAAATTGTATAAAAATATATTTCAATTTACTTTATCATAGAAGATATGGTTGTTCAAGAAGCTCAAAATGAAAATTAGGATATGAATCTACCACCACCTCAAAATCAAGCCCCTAATATGCCTTGACTTAGAGATTTTTTGTTACCTTTAGTATCTAGAAATATTTCCTGCATAAGTATCATTCCTAGGTCTAGAAACTATTAACCTAAACAGTCTAATCTCTCTTTTCTTCCTTCTTTCAATTCTTAGCCCAATAAAGATTTATTATATTTTCATTGATATTTATATAGTTCTCTGTAATAAATACCACTCCATATATTGACTAAGGTGGATATTAGGTTGAGGGTGTTCCCTTTATGTCTCAAGGGAATGGTTAGGAGTTGTTTCCAAAATATGGATAAACAGATTTTTGATAATTGGGATCAGTTTTTCAATTCGTTTGTCCCCAAATATTATCCTAGGAATACCACTATAGAGGTCAGACCTAAGATCGCAGGTTTTGTCCAAGATGAGGCATATCTCTCTCAAGAGACATGGGATAGGTTTAGAGTCCTACTTAATAAATTTACCAATCACTAAATATCTCCATTTATTTTTATAGAAACATTTTATAGTAATCTCACAATACACAATTGGAATCTAGTATATCAATTTTGTGAAGGTGAATTTTCTAATAAGTTATTATAAGAGCATAAACATGTTTTTGAGAAAATTTCTCAAAACACTTATTAAAAGTATATAAAGAACATATTTATTAATAGTTCTCAAACCAACACTCATACTACGAGAGGTTTCTCTAAGAACAAACTTCATGAAAAAAATCACTCATTTTGGGATGTACAGTCACACTCAAAATAGTTTCCCTAATTTTGATATATAATCCCATGCAAAAAAGAGTTCTCAGATTATGGATTTTAGGGGTAGGAAATATGGAAAAAATGACTCATTTTCAAATAACTATAATATTGAATACAAAAAACAACCATAACTTGTCCTAGAATGACCAAAATTCCATCAAATAACCTGATGATACCCTAGGAAACTTATATGAACCATGGAATCAAGTTCAAAACGTTGTTGGACCTTCAAATTAAATGTCTGATTTAGAGTAACTTGTTAGGAAGTTGATTTCAAATATTTATTCCAAAAAATCAAGCATTGAAAAATTGAAATTTAAAATGGGTCAACGTTTTAGTAATATGGATTTTTGGGACAAAGTTAAGTCTCCAAGCAGTTTTGAATCACAAAGAGAATGTATTGGTTTTCACCACAATAAGTATCCTAAAAAGTCAAGAACCAGTTATGGTGTAGCCTAGTGAAGAACATATTGAGGATTTAACAAAATAAATGAAAAATATGGAAAATGAAAAATCTAGAAATTTGGACACCTTGGTCCAAAATGAGGAAAATATTAAACCCAGACATATAAAATCCAAGAAAGCAATAAAAAGAAGTGGGAATTTATCATGGAAAATAAAAAATAAGTTGTATTTGATGAGAATGTGAGAAATCGACCAATTTTGTAACATTACGACCCTCTCATTCCCTTCCTTGAATGATTAAAAAAGGGCGATGAACAAAAATATATAAGATTCTTGAAACTGAATCTAAATTTCAATATCAAAATTCATTTCCTAGAAGCCTGGAATAAAATTCCATTAGATTTAAATTTCAGCCAGAGGTTTCGGGATAATAATGATTGGAATAATTAGTACACTATTAATCTCAATAGAGAATGTAATTTGGTTTTATTAAGGAACTTGTCTACAAATTTTACAGACCCTGGTAGTTTTTGTCAATTTTGAATAGGAGGAAAATAATATTTTCCCCTTATTTAGGAGTGATTATTAATTTTAGTCATTACTCCTTGTTCAATAATTTATGAACATTGGTATTTTAAACCAACTAATTTTTCTATTTAACTCATTGATAGGTCACTCAATCATCTCTTTGGAAGGGTGGATGAATTATTAGTTAGTGTCGAAAAACTCACACTGCCTGTATATTTTAAAATTCATGATATGGAATGTGATAAAAAGTCCCCAATAATTCTAGGAAGACCATTCCATGATCTTTTATGTTCTATCATTGATTTTTCTAAATGAGAAATTATAATCTAGGTAATGGAGATGTAGAGGAAATTCAGGTTTTTTATATTCCAAAACCTGAGGTCAGATATAACCTAATTGATGATTCTCAGAATCAATTTCTCAAAATAGAGGTGATATCTAATTATGTTGGTATCCCTCTATAGTTCACCGAGATAAGGATTTCCTAGGCCATTAAAAGTTTTACTCAGGTTGCTCCTACTTCCACACACCCATCTGTTGATGAAGAGATTATTTCAATAATAAATATTTATGAGTTTGAGTCATAACTTTTTTCTAATCTTTTTTAATAATTTTATGAATGTTTCCCTTTTAATGTTTAATGTTTCAAAATTCATAAAGATGGGGATAATTCTAGTTTAAGTTATGCAGAAAAACTTGATTGTTCTCCTTAAACACACGTTTAATTCTTTAAAACTTATTAGCTGTTGAGTTTGTTATAGTGTGTGCATAATTATAACCAGAACATGAATGGTTCAAAAAGATTGATTCATTACTAGAAATTGGTAAATATGTTTTTTGTTTTGAATTTTAATCTTTCAAATGTAATCATTCACTTCTCTTCAATCATTCTGTTATTTTAGAGATATTTTCTAGAAATTCAATGGTAATTGTTTTTTGGATTTTCTCCTTTTACTTTGTTTTTGCAAGAAACTAATTGTGGTGGAAGATGGATGTGAATTTTTGATTAAATATGGTATTTTTTTGGATATTGTTTTACTTTTTAAGAGATAAGTAAGTGGGTTACATAGGTCAAGCGGAGCTGGAAATCATGATTTCTATTTCTATTTTGGTTGATTTTGAGAGAATTTTTCTTTCTATTGAAGATAGAAATTTCTTGACATATATTTATTTTAATTCCTTTTTCAATAGTAAATTCCAAAAAATAAATAATTCGTACCCATTTATTAATCGTGGATAGAAAATTATAGGGATTGAGTCTGGTTGGGAACCATAAAACTAGCACCGCTTTGGTGGAAATAAATGATTTTTCTTATTTTTCTCATTTAATTTATGTTTAATAAATTCTCTTTTATTTCTTTTGTGTCTCTTTGAATTGATAATCCATAATTGATGGTGTTTTATTTTTATATTCTTATTATTGTTTGATATCTTCATGTTTAAAATTATAAGTTACAATATACAATGAGGTGTAGATGGTCTACATTTGGTTGTCCTTGTGGATTATAATAACCTTTACCTGTGGCAGAATCATTTGGAACATCGTTAATAAATGGAGATGAAAGTGGAGAAAACATCATAAATCATCCCGCAAAACAAATTCTATTTAATTAAAAATTCGGTTTTAAATTTTAAAATGTCTCATGTTAATCTATTAAATTTTTAGGAGCATCATATTTTCAACCAGATGACAATTTTCAATTGTTATAAGAGATGTTATGATTTTTTTTTCAACATTGCACAGTGCTTCTATATATTTCAGGTGTAATTTTTTTATTTCATTAAATCTATATTAGTCCTACTACAAGTTTCGTTTAATTTACTATTTTCACATTATTACTGATGATCTGCCTTTAATGTTTCTTTTTTATATTTCTAGATGGTCCTTGTGCAATTTCATGACACATTTTGTGTTCCCATTGAAAATAATTTCTGAACTCACCTGTGGAATGAAATCTTTTGAATATAACATTACATACTATATTGGTAGGAATTTACCAGTATGTACCATTTTTTCATTATTGTAAATTAATTTTGTTTGATTATATATTGGAAAATTATTTTTTGATTATTCCCCAAAACCCCTTAAAAACATTCTTTGTGTTAATTTTTAAATCTATTTTAAATAACAATGTGTACATTTTTGTGTTTTAAGTGTGGGAGAGGGGTCTTAATTATGTAAAATGGTGTTTCCTGGATACCACATCAAGAACACGTAGTTTTTTTTAAATTTCCACCTTATCAATATGTAAATACATTTTTAGGTTGTAAATAAAATAAACAAAACCAAAAAAATCAAATTCCAAAAAAAATTTCATTGTCTTCATCCTAAGTGAGTGTTTCACTCTTAACTGACAGGTTTCAAAAATTATAAAACTCCAAGAATAGTGTAATTAATGACTATTTGGTCCACTATTCTTACAGAAATTCAGTTGAGGAAATAATAATGTGAGTGATATGGGGGATATTTTTATGTAATTGAGATAATGAATTGAGAAAACTTGAAATTTGAACTTAAACCCGGGTGACTTGCCATTTTGGACAATCAACACAGTGAGCCTACTCAAATAATAATCATTCATGTCCTTTGTAATTAGAGTTATATAAGAAATAAGACTATCAAGGTGAATATATGAGTCTTTAGGCACTAGGTGCATTTTTATGCCCTTTTTACATATAAAATAAGTTCTTTTTCACAGTTCTCTACATCTACATGGATATGAGAAAATAATAAAAAAAGTTTCTTATAGTTAAGAATTATTTCATTAAGCTAAGGGGATTTTAAACCCAACTGAATAAAGGAACAATTGACTTAATTAATAATCATTTCAGTTGAATAATTGAAGTGATAAATAATATACCATTTATTTTTGGAACTCAGGGGAGAGTGATAAGTTCATGTTTCTTTTGTTAAAATTTAAATTCCACTTCTTTCAAACCTGGTTTACATTTATTAATAAAACAAAATTTTGAAATGTAAGTGAGAAAATGAGTAACGTTCACATTTTAAGCATTATTTTACATGCACAAGAGAGATTTTTTATTTCCTTTAATTTTTAGTAATTTATAACTTAGGCGTGATGGTAATTTATTTTTAAGAGTCTTTGTAATTAAATAAAATGCATTAAATTTCCAAGAAGATTAATTGATTAAGTGTGGGTAAGTTTGATGTGGCCTATATCATTACTTTTTGCAACATCAATTTTCTATATTAATTGAGTTTTTATTATTAAAAAAATGGTTTTTGTTTTATAATTTTCAATTAATGTCATTTTTGTATTTAGTTATTAAAACAGTGATTTTTTGTTAAAGTGTATATTTTATTGTTTTTTAGTCATTTTGAATGATATAATGCTAATTAAAATCATTTTATTTTAACCTTTATTTTTTATTCCTATGTTTCTTAAATTATAATTTTCCATTTTATATTATTTTAATTCTTTCATTATTTCATTTTATATGTTTTGAAAAAATAATGATTTTAGTTTTTCAATTTATTTTTCCAATTAATAAATCATTGTTTTTTTAATTAATCATTTTTAACAGACATTTTTATTTTCAATTTTTTGTTAATTTCTTAGGTTTTTATTTATTTTAATTTAATTCATTTTTTCAATTAAATAATTATTTTAATTAATTATGTTTTCAATTTTATTTCTAATAATTTATTCTTATTGAAAATTTATTTATTTAATTCATTATTTTAATTTTAAAATTAAAAATTTTAACTCTCTTGCATTTTATTTTTAATTTATTTTGTTTTTTTAAATATTAATTGTAACATTTATTTATTTATTTATTTTCCAATTCCTGGAAGATTCATAATTCTTCTTCGACTACTACCACTAGCCTCCACAGTGGTACAAACTCCAGAATATAGCATTCAATGGTAGCACAATACCCACCACTACCCCATCGATTTCCCCTGGTATCACATACAAATAGCATCACATATACCCACCCATCGCCATCCACTGTCCATCATCCACCACCAAACTATAGTGGTAGCACCCTGATTTCACAAAAATACATCCACCATTCCTACTACCACCATCCCCCATGTAGCGTCACTACCTCCATCCACCACCACAATATCATCTTTATACTGGTTTCTCCTAAACTACCCATCGCCGCACCCTCCCCCCATCTACCATCAACCCACCACTGGTAAATTGAGATCTATCGGTCCACATCCCTCATGAATTTGGCCTTTTTCCCTTAATATTACCTCATGTGATTCAATAGTATCACACCTATATCCCACCATCGAGAACCATCATTGCACTACCATCAATGTCGAGCCAAGCCCATGTTGTTGACCACCAAACTGATCCATGACAAAATTGAGATCTCTCCCAAGCTATTAGGGTTTTTCCCTAGGCCTGTTGGATTCTCTATAATCCATGTTGGCACTAGTTTCTCTGCCAATTGGGTGATAGTGGTGGGAGGATCCTTCCTATAAAAGCTTCTATGGTGGTCTCACGGTCGGCTTCTTCAGTGGAATTCTCATGGTGTGTGTCGTTTGACAGATCGAAAGGAAGGTTCTTGACTAGGGATAGCCTTAGTGGTTTTTCTAGGATGGATGGAGGTCTATGAAGCGATCTGTATTTAGTGGTCCAGATCTGTGATGGTCATCAGTGTTCCAGCGATAGGGTGGGTCATTGGGGGTCACGGTGATATGGATGTGCTCTAGTGGTGGTCATGGAGGCATAGTCGTCGACTTCTCGATGATGTGACAATGGAGGTGTCCATCTCATGTGGTCGGAGATCGGGAATTGGAATCATGTTTTGGGGATGAATCAGCAGTTCCTCGATGGAGGGATCAATTTTTAGGTGATGGTAAGGTCTTTTTTAGTGGTTTTCACGTGTGATCTAGTTTCGGGTTGTGATTGGATCGAAAAATGGTTTCATGTCTGGTGATGGGCGGTGTAGGTTTGGATATGGAGGTCAAGAGGAGGTTGCATGTGCAATGGGATCTATGCATTGGATTTGTTTTGTATTTAGTTATGTAATGGTTTTCTCCCACTAGGCACTCAGGCCATTGAATCTAGGCTTATGAGCCACTAGAATTGGTTGTGTATGGGGTTTTGTATTGAGTTAAATCCCTTTTGACCTATGAGCTTGTAATGAGTTTTCCCTTACCCAATTCAAAAGTTGTTTGTGTTGCCTTTTTCATTTATTCAATAAATGGTATTTCCACTAACCATTTTGGTACAAGAGGAGGAGAATACACAGTGATGTGCACGCTATGTGGAAGACATAAATCCTTGAGCTAGAAGTGATTCTAAGAATGCAGAGTATGTGAACATAGTTTTTCTATTAAAAAAGGGGAAATACATTTCTAAGAGGAGTAGAATCATTCCATAACAATCTTTTGATCATCCAATCACTCACCATCCATTCACCAGAGCACAGAGAACACAGAGGAGGCCACCAACCACATACTATGATCTAGAGATAAAGCTAGAGTAAGGAACAATATATATAGAGATGTTTCTTCATTTATTTTCTCTCCCATTTTGTGTTTTTCATTCATGTGTAGATAATTATATTAGTGGAATTAGGCCAGTAAAAACTAATCCACATTTTAACCATTCTTCATGGTTAATATAATTGTTCAATGAAATTTAAGTTTGATTTTCTTTTTTTCATTCAATTATGATTATCAATTTACACTACCTAATAACCCAAATATGAGTGAAATGAATCATTTCACCTTTGATCATTGATCATAGATCCAATAATTGGGAAATATCAATGCATCTCTTTTCAATAATTAATAGATTAATTCAATGGTTGGAATGAAAAGATCAAGGCTCAAGAAGGTTCACAAATATATGAAAGTCCAATCAAATGAAAACTCAATGAATCTCTGCATTTATTAACAACTAGGCAATTGGATTAACTCAATTTGATAAGGATACCATATTTTTATCAGTTAAAAACACCATGAGGGCCCGAATCTCATCCATTTGTTTTCTCTTTCTCTGTTTTTACCTATCATTGTATTCCATTATACTGATTTCTTTTAGTTTCTATTATTTTCTTTTTTTTCTTTTTTTTGGATTGCACAATCATTAATACTTATCTATGTTTAGATCCTTCTTACTGTAGTACTAAAGTAATTAGGTTATAAATATTTAATTTTTGGGAGTTCAACGACATGTCGGTCAATTACTATATCACAGTTTTTTGGACTCATGGTTCTATGTACGTAAAGATATCAAATACTTTCAATTTGTTTAATGAAAAATATATTAAAAAACAAGAGTTGTTACATTATTCCCCTTAGATAAATTACAACCTCCACAATTTAATTTGTTAACCAAAGGTTTGATATTTGAAAATACCTTTATTAATAACCCACATCATGCAATGGAATAATAAATAATCCTTTAAAATGGGAAGTGGTAAACATAAAGGTCACTTGAAATAACATATAATTGAGTTTCTAAAGAAGGCTAACATTAGTGTTATGTTACAATTTGTACATGGAGGAGAAAGATAATTTCAACATAAAAATAGTTGGTGATAGAGAACATAGTAATGAGAATTTTAATGATAAAAAAATCATAAATCAGTGATGGTTGAAAATATCCATCAAACCCTCATAATTTTTTGACAAAAGAAAAAAAATTTAATTTTCAAGATCATTTTTCTTATAGCTGAGGAATTATTTTAACATGAAATATGAGAAAATATAATTACCTGATTTCCTTCTATTTAATATATATAATTTAATCCTTTGGTTATAACTCAATCAATTTCCATTTCTATCTCATATTTTATTCTATGAAATGAACATTCAAGATTAATTTTTCATTCTTAAAGAAAAAAATATAACTTTTAACGGATCATAATATTGAAAAAATAATGAGAAGTCATTCCTTATGTTTCTAGATATTTTCCGAAACCAAAATGGTTAGAAAAAGTTATCCAGTATATATAAACCATTAAATGATGACATAAATAGGTATCCCTACGACTCCTATAAAATATGTTTGACCAAATTTGAAACCCACAAATTTATAAAAAGAGCCTCAAGAGTTCCAGAATCAATTTAACTTTAATCCCCCCAAACCAATTTCCTTAATGTCATATAAAAAACAAGAGAATACATTGATAATATTTTCTATAAAACTATGTTAATTACCTAGATCACTATAAATCTAAAAGGTAAACTTATATGAATCCAAAATAAAACTCTATTATTTTTCATAAAATCAAACCATAGACTATCCAATATATTCTATAAATCCAGAAATGAAATTAACTCATCCTTGATTTCATAAACCACTCTATCATCAAATTACTAATCAATATAAAGTTTTCTAATACTATTGAATTCAATTAATCAATAATTTTCGACTCTTTATCTAGACTTAATAATATCATATCATCCTCAAGAACACATTAAGGTTTTATATCTCTCAATAATATTCTTTCTAAAAAATATCACTTTACTACCAAAGAAACTTTCTTGGATATCAATTTGAATAAACATATATGATTAAAAATCAGTAAAGATAAAATATTATGGAATAATATATAGATTTTCAATGACTATTATATCCATAATTTCCTTAATAAAATACTTCTATAATATAAATCTTAAATCCCAATAAATAAAAACATTAATCACTCCACTTATTTAATAAACCATTCAACATGATTTGACGTTTTCTTATTTAATACTACCTTCCTTTAATAATCCATTCATATTCTCTTCATCATCAATAGAAAAACCTTTAATCATAAAATAATTTTGACCATCTCCCTGATATTTCACCATAGTACATTTATTTTCCTAATTTCATACATTCCACATTTAAAACAATCAATTGTTGATGATTCCTTAAGGAAACCATTATTCTAATCCAATGTGTCATACTAATTTTTCATTTCTTTCCATAGAAATTACAAGCTCATTTTCCTTATTTTCCACACACAAATCATCTTCCTTATTCTCTATGACATTTCTTTTGGTGATTCCTTCCATATTATCGACATATTGGATGTTAAATATTATTTCATTTATAGTATTCATGAAATTTCATTTTTATCCTATTAGGTTTATTTAGAAACTCACCCATGTTTAGGATGTTAATCATATAACAAGAATGTTTTTAGGCATAATCACAATCTTTCAAATTCTATATTCCATATAATTTAGTTTCTCATGAAGAAAATCATTGAATCATGTATCTAATTCATTGTTAACATGATTATTCATGGTTCCATAGTATAAATAAAACTAAAATAATTGTTTTGTAAATAGTAATGGGTGATCATCTAATAATGAAAAATCATTCATATGATATCTAAATCATAACAACTTCTTTTTAACATATGAAAAGTTAAGATTAATCTAGGTAATAAATAGTGGTTCTCTATCCAAACACTTCTTAATGGTTAATAAATAAAACGTGAGTTAAACTAATCATATCCCACAGGATATCCAAACAAGTTTCATAGTAAGGTACCATTCTTTTTTGCATCGGAATAATGGCCTAGATATACTCAAAAAACTCCTTTTGAGGTTATTACCCTTATGTAAATCTGTACCAAAATCACATCCTATTATTGTATCTAAAAAAGGGTATATTTTCATTGAAAACCCATACACATTTATTTATGATAACATAAGATGTTTTCCAAAACTTCTTATTATCCAAAGGTTTTTTAATATATTTTTATTATCCTAGTTTTTTAAAGTAACTAAACCTTTCTCTAATACCAACTATAGTGGCCCCAAACTTTTCAAATGCAAATACTATATCTTATTAATAGAATACTCATTAAATCTCAATATGATCCGCTCTATAACCATAAAGGATTAGTGTCTTTGGAAAACTTTATACATAAAAAAATTGTGAATAAAAGGTCTAAAAAATTTCCCATTACATTATTTACAACTAACACCCTTATCAGAAATATCATACAAAAAACCTTTCATTATAACATGGGGAAGGGAAATATAAGAAATGGTGATCATAGAAGACTAGTAAGTGTACACATAATTGATATCCAACAATGATCATATGTTAGAATAATATAACCACAATGTTAAGAGAATATGATTTAATATTACAATAATTATATCTATTAAGTCAAATATATTTAATCATGAACCAAGGAATAAGGATTTATCAATAAAGAGAAATAATACATAAGAGTGTGGAATCATAAAATATCAATCATTAGCTATGATAACATATTAAAATCATACATATGAGCTTTTTTAATAAACATAATCATATAAATTAATTTCCTTAGTTATGTGTCACTACTACAACAATAACAGTGGATTGGGTTCACTCACTATTCCATCATTTCTTTAGTTAATGTTTAATCCCAATCATAGATTGTTTGATAATATATCTTACTAAAATGGGTTCAATAACCATTATAGTCCTTCTTATCACATGATTTATCCTTCTTTACCCAATGCATTGGAGTGATATATAATTATGGGTCACACATCAAATAATGAAAACCATATATATGTTTTCCATAATATTATAAAACATTCCTCATATGATCAAATAATAATCCATGTAAAGGATACAGGTTTCAAAATCATTTTATCATTATAATAATAATATATCATTAGAAAGAATAAATATGCTAACATTGAAATATATCCCTTGTAAAACATAAAAAATATCAAATTATGTGTTATATGTGAAAATACATTCAAAATATCACAATAATATATCTTGAAGAAACTATGCTATTCATTTAAAATCAATTGTTTAGAATCTTAAAAATTCAAAAATGTTAATGAAAACAATTTCATTGAAAAGAAAAAAAATTGAACTTGTAATATAAGATTTAAATAGATGATAATTCATTATGGTGGGGAAATCCTTTCATGTGGTGTAAATTAAAACAAGAAAAAATCCTATTTTCAGAAAAAAGTTAAAAGTTCCACGTTTTGAAAATGGTAATAAGGTTCCTTTTAGTCCTTGGTTTTTAAAGTAAAATATAGTAAAAAATAAATTTAAATGATATTTTGTATTATTAAAATAATTATTGAAAAAACTGAACATAAAATCTTCACATGGAAGAAATGGTTCTCAGCTAAGGGGAACAAAGGTCGGTTCTCCTTAAAAAATCTTTTTGATCCATTTAGTAATTAAAGAGGGGGAAAATAAATGAAAACATTTATTATATAAAAATAAAAATAGGATAATAAAAGACATATTATTTTGGAGAGATATATCATAAAATTTTATCTTTGTAAAATCTTAATCCTAAATAATCCCTGTAAAAGTGATAATGTAATATAAAACCCTTACCATTTCGTAAATTTTGAATCATAACCCCTATGAAGGAAATAACATCATGTAAAACATAAATATGATTAAAAAATGATATTCATGATACATAATATAAATGGTGTATTATTTACATCACATCAAATTAAATAAGTGTATAACATCATACATGTTTCAATGAAACAAAATTATGTTGAAGAACCCTTACTCCTTTAGAAATTTTTTAACCGAATATAATAAGAAAAATTAAAATCATTTTGTTTGAAAAATAATTTTCAATAAATCATGTAGTATTATAAAATAAATTAATTTTCACTATATAAATGATAACAATATGAAAATGGTGTATAACATTAAAACATGTATCAATAAAGAGAAATTGAGATGAACCCATTAACTTATGTCCAAATTGATTTATAAGTGATCTAACCTTAGATAAAACAAATATATATGTATGATAATCTTATAATATAACCATATTCATAATTATAATATCATATATGATGCAATTATGACATTTTAATACCTTTTATTAATAATTACTTTTTAAAGTCCCTATTTCCTGTGGTAACTACTTAATTCTTCCTAAATATTTTTGTTCAATAGTCACGGTATCTATAATTTGATCATGGTTTTTTACACCCTATTTTTTTCCTTGTCTTTTATCTTGGTTTTCCTTTTTTTATTTTGTTTTTATATTTATTTTTCGATGTTTCAGATTGAAATTTTGAGTTTCAGGCTGTTTTTCTTCTATTGCACTATTTTAGTGCATGGTTAAGGGGAAATCATGATACCTATAGATGGTGAGTCTATTTTTAATTTTTTTTCTTTCATGGTAAGGGTTTAAAGGGTAGTTTAATGTTAGATTCACACTATGTGGCCCCTATGATTAATCATGAGATTATGTGGGTGTTATTGGATAAGGGTGCATGGCATGAGCATGGTTATTCCAAACCATGTGAGAAGAGTGCACATGGTTCTATAGTTATTTATTGAAGGAAACCACATTTTTGGTGGATGGTTTCCCAAAAAATTTAGAAAGACCTTCCACGAATCAATTGATTTCAGTAAGGGATGCACAATTTGTGTATGTTTTCCTAAACTGTGCAGCCTAACCATGCGCAATACCCAGATTAATTAATAAAATTATCATTTTCCTCTCATTTTTAACCCCAAATAATCCCTAAATATCTCCATTTGGTTCATGTGACCCTAGTATAATCCTCCACTCTTCTTCACACTTCCAATACTCAATCCATTATGATGTATTCATTATGTTTTGGGGGTGATTTCTTAAGGTATTGTTCTCATTTCTTCTTTCCCTTCCTTATTCATCCATTTTATTCTTATTTAATTTTCTCCCTCGGTTATGTTGGTCTAGATTTTATTTTTTTATTTGTTTACTATTTTAGGGTTCTGTCTTTTTAATGTTCTATTTGGGTGTTCTCAACTCTTTGGACCCTCTTGGAGTCGTTTTGAGTTTCCGTCATCCAACCGATTGTGGTTTCAGGTAGGTTATCTTATGTACTGGCCTTTAAATTAAAAGAATAATTCATTGATTGAATTTGAAACCATATTTTTTTTACTAATTAGTTATGTGATATTCTTATTATAATCATTTTATATGAAGTAAAGTTGAATTATCTTTGTATGGAATTGTTTTATTTGGATTTACACACCAAGTGTTTGATGAAATGTCTGGTTGGCCTTTGTGAGTGATTTTTGGTTTCTAAATGTTGTTATGGGTTCTGTAAACATTTTATAATATTTTATGAAATTATAAGTGGTGTTTTTCCCCACATTGAATTGTTTTTTCATTCAAAGTATTTGTGAGACCTGGTTGGCACCTTTGAAATTGGTGTTCTTTCGGAAACTCTCCTTGTAAAATGACTCCCTTACCTTTCTCATGTTATAGAAAAATTTAGGTACTTTGTATGATAATTACCTTGATTATTTATGGTTAAAAAGTGAGTGGGGTTTTCTGTTGGGATGATTCAAGATTGATTCTTTTGTATGTGTTTTTTTATATTCTTGGATCACCCCAATCCTAAGCACATCACGAAAACCTAGAATAGCTAGAGGAATATCAAATAATGCTTGCTACACTAGTTTAGGTTTATGCTCTGGATAGTGGACCCATAGTATGGAAATTATATACTTTACAGATGGTTCCCCAAGGTTAGTTTAGGTAGGGTATGACAATGCATGATGAATGTTTAGTTGTATCAGGTGCGCCGACATGATGGATCAGTGTAAAGTCTGTTCTAGATTTTCTTCTAAATACATATGTAATCACATGTTGTCAAGAACATATTTATCTATTATAGATAATTTAGGTTCCTCATCTTGTATGTATTATTATTTAAATATTAACCATTTCCCTTATTTTAGTTTCTTTTTCTACCCTATCATGGTGTGTCTATTTGGTAAAAGTTAATGTATGGTTTTTCTTGTGTTTTTCGTTAATATTATTTTTTAAAAAATGTTTCTCACTCTATTTCACTTCCTTTATCTATATTCCCCTATTTTACCTTAAATTATAAAACCTTATCCTTTTATAAGAGAAAACTATTTATTCAAAATAAAGAAATATTACTTGATTTTTTAAAAAATAAAGGTATGAAAAACCAATTTTTTATATTTTATTTCAAACTAGTAATAAATGAATCTTTTACTAAAAGGAAATGTGTAGGGAATAGTTTTACATGGTAATTCCTACTGTGTTGTAAGACTCATTACAATATATTAATTCTTATTTTTATCCTAAGGTGTAGGTTTCATCTTGGTCTCGATCTTTGTGGAGTGATGCTGGGTTTTGGGTATAGTGAGTGACCAGTGAGGTCACACAGAGATCTATTTGGATGTCAGGTTCAACATTTTTTATTTTTTTTTTATGTTTTGTTTTTCTTACAATTTGTTTTATTTATATTGGGTGAAATCATTAATTATATCTCTCTTCTATTCCCTTGGTGATTTTCTCCACCTCGAGGTGATTGGTAATGCACGTTGGGGATGTTGCGAGTCAGCTCGGGTGACAAGTTCAAGGTTGACCCGGGTTGGTTCATGAAAAAATGGTATCAGAGCCTATGTTATTTAGAGGAACTATATTTTAGACTATTTTTTTTATTTAGGTTTTCAAGGTAGACTGGGTAGAACTTTTGTAACCTGGGTTGTATGTATGATGAGGTGTCTGGCCCATACTTTTAGTGTCAAACCACTGGTTACCATGGGAAGTTACATTTTGAGTTTTTCCTTTTTATTTTTTTAATGTTATTTTCTTGGTATTTCTTGGTTTGGTTTATGATTTTTAGTTTATATATATATTTTTTAATTGTTTATGGGTTGTTTTGTGCTTTAGTAAATGAAATTGGAGTTAGGCTAGTGGTTTTGGTGAGCTTGCAGGGCTTGACAAGCCTTGTAGAGCCAGAGAAGTAGTTTGGAAGGACTCCCTGTGGTTATAGTGTGATTTTAATATGGCCACTAAAAATATGGTGAAATTACCCATTGACACAATCCCCCTGGTAAATTTATTTTGGGTATCTCATGGATTTAAAATTTTCAGGTAAACCTTGTTTTAAATAATGAATAATATATTTCAAATTGTGGTGTTTTTGTTTTTTCAAATGATAAGTGATTTTTCATATTTAATCAAATAAAATATTGGAAATATGATTTCAAATCAAGTAAATTTTGATAAAATTGGATTTTAATTATATCAATTTTTATAAAATATGATTTTTCAAAAATTGTGTAAGTTGTTTAAATATGAAGGATTGGGTTTTGGGTAGAATGTAAAGGATTTTAGTGCAATGGATTATATTTGAGTGTGGATTTTGAAAAAGGTTTTCAAAGTGGTGTTTAGAAGTATTTTATAAAAATTTATAGGAAATTTGTAATTTGGCTTCCTTTCATATTTGGTGTCAAATTTTGATGTGATCTTGATAGAGAGTTGTATTTAAATGAGTTTTGTATCCTTTTTATTTAGAGTATGGCCCCACCAATGATTTGATGGATATTAAAGGTGTAGTTATGGTAGGTTCACCATTAACAGACCCTCCAGTTGATCAAACTAAAGGCTCCCCCTTGAGTTTTATAATTTTAACCCTCTTTTCTTTTGTGGTCAAGTGGATCCCTTTAAATTAGAATATTGGATGCAAAAAAATCGAAAGGATCTTCAGTTTCCATGAGTTTTATGAGTCCTTAAATGTTAATTGCACTACCTTTATGAATTAAAGTACAATTTAGAAGTAGTGTAAGTCATCCATTATAATTAATCCTTAAGAAGACCTCTAGTGGGAATTCATTAATGATTTGTTCATCTGTTATTATTTCTCTACAGTTTTGAAGGTGGTTAAGCTGATGTAGATATTCTAGCTTTCTCCAGGCGATGGATCGATGTTGGATTTTGTCTGTTTTTTTGTGTAACAAGTTCCCTATCTCCTAGATTTGGTCGAGGATGATTCTCTGAAAGCTCGAAATTTTGGAGAATGGGCTTCATCCATATATTCATTTTAAGGTGTCAAAATTAAGGCTAAGCTTCTTTGTTAATGTAGTGATGAAAGTGTTTCGGGTTGAAGTAATGTTAGAAGGGTTGTTCAAGGAAATCAATCCTCATTTAGTATCTAGATGAGGTGAATTTAATTCCAACAAAGAGATGATAAAGTTTCCTAGAGTTGGTTATGCTGGTGGTGTAATTAATACACCTTCTAATTTTTCATCAGTTTCTTTTGGGTATAGGACCCTGGTCTATCATAAATGTGGTGAGTATGGTCAAAAGAAGTTGTATTTTCTAGAAGAACCAAATACATGTCATTCCTTTGGTCATTAAGGCCTCCTCCATAATTTTGGTAGGGGTGTATATTAAAAGAAGAGTAGAGCCATATCCACTCCCTTGAAGAGCACATATATCAATTAGATGAATTTGGTAACTGTGTTAGTGTTATTTATGTTTTTTGATGTAAATAGTCCTTCTATTGTAATGGTTGTGTCTTTTGTTGTTTTCTTTTATTGGAATAGATAAGTATTTTTTATACCTTTTGGGTAATTCTATTCAAATAGAATAATATTTTAACAAATTATGCAGATAATCATCTTTCAGTGAAGAATGTATCATTACATTTCATGGACGATTAGTTATTTCGGGGTTTTTGTGTGGTTTTTCTAGTTTTGAGCATCGGTGTCCAGTCTATAGCAATAGTTTCATATCGAGTTGAAGCCCAAATATTATAGGGATTATTCCATGGCCTCCCATGTTGATTGAAGTAAAACCTTTCCTTATATCTTGTTCTTTTCCTTTTTTACATTTAGGAGTTCATGGATGGTTATCCATGTCCTCCTGAGTCCTCTGTCTCTGAGTTTCCATACCCATAGTGAACATCAGTATTTTGGAGTACGCTTGATGGTTATGGTTGTGGTAGGTTGTTAGGATTTTGGTTTACAAATTTAATCATCCTTTGAGATGTGTTTTGAGTTCAATGGGGTTTTTCAGGTATAAATCTGAGTCTATTCCAAGTGATGCAAAGTTTTTCATTTGTTTTAGGAGTTGAATCAAGTGAGTGTTTGAACCTTTTTCTTTTTCCAGATCAACTTAAAATGTTTAGGATTTCTAGGTGAAGAAATTATTATGGAGGGTATATTTTTCACACCCCAATAATTATTTTTCACTTTTACTTTTCTTTATCTTTTATTCTTTTATTTTTATATTGTTTCTTGAGTCATTTGGATGGAAATTTTGAGTTTCATGCTGTTTTTCTTCTATTGCATGGTTTGAGTGTTTGGTTAAGGGGAAACTTTGAAACCTCATAATGTTGAGTCCCTTTTCAATTCTTTTTTTTTTCTTTAATGGTTAGGTCTTCACATGTATCTAATGGATAGATTCAAAATTTTTAGCTCATAGGAGTAATCATGTGAGTCATTGGGTTCCCCAAGATGACGGTGCACAACTTGAGCGTGGTTAGCCAAAGTTGTCTGAGAAGCATGATCATGGGTCTATAGTTTTTAATATAAAAAAACCACATGGATGGTGATTGGTTTTCAAAACCATGTAAAAAATCTTGTGGGTTTCTATTGAGTCCATTAAAGAATGCATGATAGTTTCACGATTTTCTAAACCATGTAGTTGAACTGTTCATAGTGCCCAGGTTCATTTAAAATTGATTTTTACCATTTTTACCCTCTCGGTTTTAAACTTCAAATAACCACTATTTTAATCCATTTGGTTTTTTTGACCCTTGTAGGATTCTTCTGACTTAGTCATGCCTCCCCTCCTCCTTCCATGGTGATTCCAAGAGTTTTTTTCAAGTTTTGGGGTGATTTTTCAAGGTAATCTTATCCTTTCTTCTTCCCATTCCATCTTGTTCCATTACCATATTGTTTCCCATTCTTCCTTGGTACCATTGGTATCGGGTTAATGTTTATTTTTTATAAAATTGGTTATTTGTCTTTTTAAGGTTCTCCTTGGGTGTTATTACCTCTTTAGACCCACTTAGATCCATTTTGAGTTAACATCATCCAAGGGATTGGGGTTTGAGGTAGGTTCCCATATGCGTTGACCTTTAATTTTATAGAATAATTGATTGGTTAGATTTATAACCATGTTTTTGTATGAATTAGTGAATTTTAATTTTTAGAATACTCATTTGATATGAAATAAAGTAAATTTCTCTTTTTATGGAATTTTTTATTTGGATTTTCAAACCAACTCTTCGATGAAATGCTTGGTTGGCCTTTGTAAGTGATTTCTTTTTTCTAAATGTTATTTTGGGTTTTCTAAATGTGTTACTAATATTTTCTAAAATTTTAATTATTGTGTTTGGGTCTCTCTAAATGGTTTTTTCATTAAAATTATTTTTTAGGCTTGGTTGGAACATTTGAAATTTGTTTTCTTTAGAAAATTATCCTAGGGAAATAAATTCTTTTACTTTGTCATGTTATTGAAAAAGGTAGGTCCTTGGTATGGTACTTACCTTGGGAATTTATGGATGGAAGACGAGGGTAATTTTATGTTGGGATGATTCAGGAGTTATTATTATATATGATTTTTTTATTCTCTTCGATATCCCCCATATTCAGCACATCATGGGAACCTAGCATAATTAGTAGAATATCCAAGAATTCATTCTCCATTAGTATAGGATTGTGCTCTAACTAGTGTAGCCATAGTATAGATGCACACTAATTTCGAGATGGTTCCCCTTGGTTAGGCCATGTATGGTACAAATGAGCATGAGGGATGTTTGGTTGCAACAAATGCATTGATAGGATGGATAAGGTTACAATATGTTTTAGATTTTACATTGAGTTCCTATGTAATCACATGTTCACTAGAACTTATTTATTTATGGAAGATAATTTAGGTGTCCCATATAGTACAGGTTACTTTTTATAGCTTACCCATTTCCCTCATTGTGGTTTTTTTCTACCGTATCCTGGTGTGTCTCTTTAGTGAAAGACAATGTTTTGTTTTGCTTTTGGGTTTCATAAATAATATTTTGAAAAAAAATTGTCACTCTCTTTAATTTCCTTCATCTATATTCCCCGATTTTATTTTAAATTCTCAAAACTACACCTTTTTGAAAAGAAACATATTTCTGGTAAAGAGGGTAATAGACCGTTATTTTTTTTAAAGAGAAAAGTATGAAGAACTTAAGTTTATATATTATATTTCAAACGTGTAGTAAATGATTATTTTAATTAAATGAAATGAATTTGGAATAGTTTTACTTGGGAAAATCTAATAAGTTTAGTAAACTTGCATATAATTTTATTCTTGATTTTAGCCTAAGGTTTAGGACCCATCCTGGTCTTGATCTCTATGGTGCGAGTTGGGTTTTGGGTTTGGTGAGTGACCAGTGGGGTCACACAAAGATCTGTTTGGTCATCAGGTTTGTATTTTTTTTGTTATTTCTATTTATTTTATTTTATATTGGTATATATCATTCCCATTATCTCTCATTTATTCCCTTGTTTCATTTCTTCAACCCAACGTGATCGGGAATGATGATCAGGGATGTTGTGGGCCAGCTCAGGTGACCAGTTCGAGATCGATCAAGGTTGGTTTGTGATATGGTTCCTCCATATATAGAATTTTAATCATGATTTTACTATCATATATATTCATTATATATATTTATATAATCATTAATATCATATGGTGATGTGAAAAAATTACATCACTATAAGTGTATAGTAATCCGTACATACACAAGAGTATTGTTTCCACTTTTTGATAGATGAAAAAAAGAATGGTTACTGATAATTCACCATTAAAAATTATTATGAAATAATAAATATAATATATTTTTATAAAATTTATCTTTATTACGTTCCAATTTTATTCTAAATGATAAACAAATCACATCACTTCATGAAGGTGGTGGCCATACATAGGCACGGGAGATATTATCGTTTACCAATGGATCAGATGGTAAGAAAGAAGATAATATATTATAATTAAAGAAGAATCATTATGTTATCAAAATAATTTATCCCCATAAAATCCACCATTATAACCACACATGAATGACAGATATGGAAAATGATTTTTATCGCTACGCTGATGTGGTAGTCCACATGAACGCAAGGGTGGTACTTTTATTTCTGATTTGATAGAGAATGAGTGGAAAATGGTTATTTCATCATCATAATAACATATTAGTATATTTAGGATAATCTATTCATCATTTTTTAATGGATACAATATTTTTTAAAAAAAAATCTAAAGTAATTAAATTAAAATATCTTGGTTTACATTTATAACTCTTCTTTGAGTGACCTCTTTTGGATTACACATTAGGCCTTGAAGGATTGGTTTTACGAGATTACTAGAATCTCTAAGATGGTATATATTCGTTCTAGGAATTCTTATAATATTTATTTTTCTATGATATAAGGTATAAATTATTTTAACAATGGATGAGTTGAGGTTGCCTTTTATAAGTGAGGAGTGGGATGAAAAGAATTTCTTAAAATATCTCAATTATATAAAGTCACATTCGTGGGAAAGAGGATCAAAATATCTAAAGATTATAATTTCTGATAAGATAAGGTTTAAATATCTTCAAAAAATAATAATTAGATTTATTTGGGAGGCAATCCTACCCTCTTCTCTTCGTTTAACCCCTTAGCAAACTCGTTTTAACCTAACCTTAGAAAATTTTTTATATTATTTTAACTATTCATTATGACAAAAAAAAGATGACCATACTACATTATATAAATTATTATGATTCCAAATATAGACTCTATTTTACTAGATGAAATTTCTATTAGTTTCATTACTTAATTTTAGTTAAGTGTGCTACCTGTAATGAAAACTCATTTTAGAAAAATGAATATTTAAGTATAAAAATGATTTACTTACATTCCTTTCCTGGTAAATATCATCAATTGAATGTTAAAATAAATAATTTATTATTTAAAATATTCCATTAATTAAAAACCTTAATCAATAGGTATTAATTTAATCTATTATTGTAAAATCACATTACGCACATACAAAAGGTTTTTTTTAGAAAATTTGGTTTTGAAGAAAAAAGGCTAACATATACCAAAATAAATTATAATAATTATTTATATGTAATTAATTAGATAAATTATAAATAATTTTTTTTATAAAAATTTAATATCAAATTAAAAATATATTGGGTCTTTTACTTGAAAATAAATTATAGTTTTACGAAAATTCGTTTTAGCGCTATTCATGGAAAAAGAAATCTTTTCAGAAAAATACTAAAAATTCACCCTACGAAAATATAGAAATAATGATTTAAAACAATATATTTATTTATAAAAAATATATAAAAATGTTAGAAATTATTCATAACATTCACATTAAAAATTCATTAAAACCCATTTTTGAGGAAAACATATTTTTGAAGCATAAAATGACTATCGAAAATTGAGTACCAATTTATTTTTCATTAATAAATAAATTTTCATTAATAAAAATCTCCATAAATATTTCTAATAATATTGTTATTACTAATAATACATTCAAATTCAAATTCCCATTTGTAACATGTCACTATGTCACAGTTCATTTAGAATTGGTGTTGCGTGTAAAGTAAGCTATCGAACACTTCTAATTTATTAAAGAAAAATATATTCTAAAATATCAAGGTGTTACAGTGAAGATTAAAAAAATACGATTTAAAATAAAAGGATTTTAACTCACACTATATCATGTTAATTTTTGTCTTCAAATAGATTGAAAATAAAACTACATACCTAAATACGAAGATAGCCTGATTTAAGAGAGACTAAACCATGAACCAAACCTTTCCTTAAATTCATCACATGGAAATGAAATATATTTTAGGGGAGTTATCAACCACATTATTTTTTGTTATCTAATAAAAACCCATTAATTTTTTTTACATTTTTACATAATTTTATTAAAAAATATGTTGTTTAAAAAAACTCTTTTTCATATAAAATTATTGTCCCATTCTAAAAGGATATTAAAAAAAATATAAAAAGGGTAATTTCGGGTAAGTGGGAGGTAACTTTGTCTTTTTCAATTTCAATAAAAATATTCCACATCCAATTAACTCTCTATTTTTATGATGATGGAATCATTTCCTTTTATTCTTCTTTTGTGGTAATACAATTCAATGTCATATAGAAAATTCACTTTTGTGACCCTTTAAAAAACATTATTCTATTGGTTACCATTATAAAAATCTCTACACTTTAAATACACTATAATTATATATTTTAATTGAATGAAATTAACCTATATTTTCAAACCATTCAATTGACTAGGTAAATTAATTTTCATCTCTACACAGATAGAATTTATAATACAATGTTTATTAAATATTATCACATATATTTATGTTATACACAAGAATTATAAAGGATTTGCACTAAGAATTTGTTATCATTTATTTTTTATAATACTATATTAAGTTTTATTATAATGAAATGAAATTCATATAGTTATAAAATATATTAAATTGAATAAGAAAATTTATTATAAAATTTATATGAATAAAATCTGCAAGTAAGTAATTATTTAATGTTGTCTAATTTTTTAAGTTATTCCATACTTAATATTATTCCCACCTATTCTCGAGTGTATTCACATAGAAACCATTAAAATACATTAGCGATAAATTCCTTGTAATATTATATTATTATTGAAATTTATTATCCTAAAAACCAATACCATCTGATAACTATAAATTCATTGTACTTATATATTCATATTTAAGTTCATTCATTAAGATAGCCTTTAGTCAAAATACCACTTTATAATATAACTTTTTAAAATGAAAATTCATTCATAAATGTTTCTATTTATGGTATATAATATTTTAAAGTATAGAGTTTTGGTGAGGATTAATTTCAATTTTACCATATGAAGAAATCCAATTCTATTGGATGGAAATATAATGAGAATATTTTACATACGTGTACAAAGTACATCAAACAGACTTCTATAAATTCTATCAAACTGAAGGCTTATAATGTTCATTGAATGGAGTGTTTAAAATTGCATAATACATAGTCTTTAATACAGAGAAATAAATATTCTACCATATAAAGGTTCACTAAACATACCAGATGGAAATGTACAATGTATAACAGATGAAAATTCCTTATTTGAACCAGACAAAATTCTTCAAATAATTCTAATGATGATAAACATAAGGACCATTTGTCAAAGTTATATCTTGATGAAATGTGAATAAAATATGTTTGATTCCATTTCAATTTATCTTGATATATGTAGTGTGAGACCCCAATATTTTAAAAGAACTTTATGTTTGATAGTGTGTACAACACGCAATATTGAGTTTAAAAAAACCGCTATATACTATTAAAATATTATTATTTAAACTTGAACATTATAAACTAGCCATTAAATGTTGGTGATATTAATATGAATAAATACATTTGGATAATTAATTATTAATGATAAATAATATATATTGATAAAAATTTTAATAATTCTTTTTACAGTCTTTATAGGATTCAAAAATAAAGTTTTCTCATAAAATAATTTTTCTTACTTTTTTTAACAAATAATCAAATTAATTTTTACAAATTTTAAAAATTATTTGAAAAAATGAACATAATTTTTTAATAAACATGTCAAATTTATTTTAGGATGAATTTTTCTATTTTTTCTAAAAATTTAATTTTTTAATGAAAAGTGAAAATACTAGTTTTTTTAAACTTCCATTTCTTTAAAATCATTTAAAATTTTTATTTTTTAAAAAAATATATTAAATTAAAATTATTTAAATTTTCTTATTAATAATAAAATTTATGAAATTTTTATCAATTTCATGTTGAATTTTTATAAAAAAATCATGGTATACTTATGAAAACTTTTTCTTTAAAAGTCATTTTTTCGCAAGGCCTACGGGTTTAAAGTTAAATTAAAATTTTCCACTTCTATTAAATAAATTTGGAAAATTATATTATATATTTTTAATCAGAAAGATTAAAATTATATATTAATATCAACGTAATATTTGTCATAATGAATATTATAAATAATAAAATTTAATTATCAAGGTTCAGGTTAAAACTGGTTTACCGGGGGTTTGAACAAAAATAAAAATGATTAAAATAAAATCCTGTTTTATGGAAATATTTAGACCTTATATCAAATTTATTTTGGTAATTATAAATTTTAAGATCCTTTTTTCATGTTTAAAACATGGGTATAACTTTTTCTTTTAAAAAATTTCATGTGTATCCCCTCCCCCACTTATAAAAGGACACCCACTCTCATATCCTATTTAAACTTCAAAATACTTGTGGTTCAAACAATCCCTATAAAAATTACTTCCATAATACCATCTTCATATAATATAGTACATGTTTTGATTAAAAATTGAATCTACAGAGGCTGTAGGTATAATCCTAAAGAGGTGCCCTGAAGAAGAGGTATTGTTCTTAACTGGCCATCTTTGTTTTATTTTATATTTCACCTCCTTAAATAATTACTCATTCCGTGTGGTATAATAAAATAAATATATACTATATAATAATATTTTATTATGTTAATTCCATAACATAAATCTATTTTCACTTATATCAAATGAGAAACGAAATGTTCATTCATGTGTATGATGAACTACCACCTTACTAACCAATGTAATTCATTTTCCATCATCACCTATCATAAATCATTGTAATTATAAATTTAATAATGTTATGTGATATTAATGAAATATTAATCATTATTTAAATTTAATATATCATATACTTATTTACCTTACCATCCATGGAAAAATGATGGTGGTGTTCTTGTGTACGGAAGACTACTACCTCATGAAACGTTGTGATACATTTTTTCTATTACAACAATATATGGATGGTATATTTAAGTGTATTTAAAGAAATAATATTATATTTATGGTTTTATTGTAATTTTGTAGTGATAAAATAACAATTACCCTATTTCTATAATTATCATTGAAAAATGTAAATTTTACTCATGCATACGTAAAGCATATCATCTCCATGATTGTAACAGAAATCATTTTTACAACCAAAAATCATGGTTTTTTAAATATAATTTATGTATAGAAATGATTATTTTTTCACTATTATTATTATTTTATGATATAATAATTACCCCTTTAACTACTTTCAATACACCGATTCCATTTTTAAATAATGAATGGAGCGTCCTCAAACCACCTGACGTAAACACAAATGATTAAGTAATTAAATATGGCATTAAAATAAAAAAAATTAAATGGTTTATGTATAAGGGATTAAACAAGAAAAATATTCATAATTAAAAAAAATTATATCATTTTATTATACATGAGATAAAATACATACACAACAATTTTTGGTCTCGAATTAAGGTTTTTGTCTCAAAACATTCTTAATTGAGACGGATGCTATTTTTTGCAAAAAAAATTCTTTTAAATGTTGTATTTAATTTCCACATTAAATATTATATCATGAATTCTTTTTAGTTCCAAATATTTTATATTTTACTTCATTTACATAATTCATGGCAGTTATTATTCAAAAGTTTCCAAAGAAGTAAGTTTTTATATTTCAATCCCATTTTATTCGAGATTATTTATGCTTGATTTACTATTATAAAAAATTATTGAATCATTATCTAATAAAAACATTTAATTTTGTTATCCTATTCTTATTCGTGAATTTTTTATATGATAGATAATTTTTCTTCAATTTGATACTTTAAACTATTGAGAAATTCTTTTTAAGAAAAATTGACTTTATTTATCTCTTAAATCAATAATGATTTTTCTTCGATATCCTATGTTTTCTAAAAATATTTTAAACTTTTTTAAAAAAATATTACAAATTATTTCTTATAAAAAAATTTACTAATATTTTTATTTTAAAAAAATTGTTTTTAAAGGAATCTTTTTGTCATTTTTTGAACGAGGTATGTTTTAACCATTTTACAGCAGTGTGAAAGGAATATTTTTTAACTTTTACGATAGGTACAAAATTACCAACCATGATAACAAATCAATTAATTGAAAATTACTTTATAAGAATCCGTTATTCTTTTTCAATATTTTTTTAATAATATTTAGAAATAATATATATATTGAAGAAGTGATTTCAAAGTGAAAACGGTAATTCCCTCATTAAATATTCTACTTAAAATTTTAAATACATTTTCATCAATAATGACAACCTTTTATATTATGAATTGATTATAAATTATGTATATAAGTTTCTAAAATATAAATATAGATTAATCTCCATTACTTTGATGGAATAATATTTGTGTTATGTTCATCTCTCAAATATTTTCATTACCATATTTTCTTTTCATTACGATATGAGAAGATATTATGCAACCCATTTATTTTTATAGGTAATTATTATATTTATGTCTTATTATGGATTTAATTTTGTGAAAAACATAATCATGAACATGTTATTATGGCTGTACCTATATAGAACTCAAATGAATTGGTTAAATCTTAGTGTTAAGAGATTTAATTTATGGGATTAGGTAGTAAACCTATTTCATTATGGACATTGTCCACCATTTAATATTTTCTAGGAAGTTATCCTTAACTCATGTTTAAGTCGTGTTATAGGTTTTTTCCACATTTAATATACTGACATGGTCTTATAATACCATGTTGGCTATGTTATTCACCAAGGTGATTACTCATGAGCCTTCTCTTTTATGATATCATGTTATAACATTGACCCACATTTTATATTTCCTTATCATGTTAATTTCCTTACTTGGATTTTTAGCTCTCCCATACATTCTATGTATTCCCTAGGTTATCTCAAGAATTTTAAAATTTATAATGGATTTATCAACTCATTATGGAGAATAAAATTAAAAATAATAATTTTAGTTTCACTTTTATGTATTATGAAGCTATTCTTCTAAAGGCATTAGGAATCAGGGTCTTTCAGTTGTGATTAATTGATATTTATATTGAAAATCATGAAATAATTTGTGTGAAATTCTTGGGTCACTATAGTTGGAAGCAGATCAAATGTTTAGATAACCATTGAATACTACGTTCAGAATAATTTAGTGCAAACCCTTGGGATAAGCCTAAGTATATGTTTATGTATAGGAAAATATCTCATAATTTTGGTAAAGGATAGAGTGGGTAGTCTCTGAGAAATTCCATCAATGTTTGGATATTACAAGTGGATGTGGCATTGTAAAATTCATACCTAGGGGTAATAAATATGAAAAGGGAACATTGTTCTAGACAGTATCATCACCTGGTTTACAACAATGGGGCTTTTTGCACAACTGGTTTGACACCCATGTGGGATATGTTTTGGAGATTCATAAACTCTTTACGAACCACTATAAAGGAATTGAAAAAATTATTTTGTTTGAAAACCTAATTGGAAATGTGACGATTTCAACACTTTTTTTCAAGGCCATGAAATACACTTGTTTCTTCCTTACATTCCCTCTTTCCAAAATTATGTGGCTTTCATCACCATAATCAGTGATGTTGGCTCCTCGGTCGAAACTAGATGATAAGATATTGGTTCCTTGTTATTTAGATTCCTCCTTGGAACTTATTTCCTAGTCCATGTATCTCTCATTGATTTGAATCTTGTTCATGAAACTCATTTCTGGTTCCATGTTGAGGTGGAAGCTAGTTAATTACGTTTATTTTTCCTCAATAGGGTTGCAACCTTCGATTAGAATGGATAGTGAAATTATGAATTCTGGAGAATTTTAAAATGTTTTTTGTATTGCAAAAATGTAAAGTATTCCTTATCTGAATTTTAGTTCATATCATGTATGAGACTTATTAGGCATGAAACACAGGGCATTCTATTTCACCCGATAGGTAGTTGAGGGGATGGGCATAAGGCATGTGAGGCTTTTTACCATAGGTATCCAATGGTTGTTTTATGGGGTATAGGTTTCAAGTGGGTCCTAAGTTTAACATCTTTTGTGGATAGATTTGTTGATATGTATTTCCAAAAGGGGGAGATGATATCAAATATGGGATTGGTTAAGTGTATCTCTAGGTTAAAAGATTTCAAAATTAAGGGTTGGTTAAGTGTGCCCCTAGGGTAGGAATTTCACACATGAGGGTTTTGTTTACCTAGGGGAGATTTAATACTTTAGGGTTTGGTTAAGTGTGTCCCTAGGGGGATATTTTACACTTGATGGATTTGTTATATGTTCCCCCAAGGGGGAGATTTCACACATTAGGATTTGGTTAATTGTGTACCCAAGAAAAAGATGTCACACATGAAGGTCTGGTTAAGTGTGTCCCCCAGGGGGGATATTTCACTCTTGGGGGTTTGGTTATGTGTATCTATAGGGGTAATATTTCAAACTTAAGGGTTTGGTTAATTGTTCTCCTAGTGGGGATATTTCACACTTTGGATTTGGGGGTAATATTCGGGGTATTAGTATTGAACCATAATGAGGTATGCTAGATTTTTTAGGATTTTAGGATTGAAACTCATAAATGTGTCTAACATACCCTGTTGGAAAATAGGGATCAAAACCCACATAGTTAGATGCCCTAGATTAGGGTTTTGTGATAGGACTAGTCTATGCAGTTTAACATCATGTGGTAAGGAAGTTGGTGTCACAAAAGGAGCGTCAAAGAGGGAAGGTTTCAGGATTACACATGGAAGATTCTTGATATTGGAGTTTCTTTTCTAATGGAATGGATCTTATGTGTGTGATATAACTTGATATTATAATATGGTGGGGGTATTACACATGTGAGCTACCCAAATAAGGGGGATCATCCCATGGTGTGGAAATAGGTGGAATCCCATGACGATTGTACATGGGTAATCTTGTGTTTATCACACTGGGTAACACTACAGTATAACATCATGTTTTGAGGAAGTTTCTATATTCCTTAACATCATGTGACAAAGAAATTATGCTATATAGTTTTTTATCATGCAGTTTGGATGTTGATTATGAGTGGGTCTCTATTAAACTAGGCTTCTCTGGTACTTTTGAGAAGAAAAAGTCAGGTTATTGGGTTTTACACAAATGTGTTGCCTAGGTGATACTATGGATCAATAATGACATTTTTATAGCTTACTAGTGGAAGCTTCCTAGGTGACTCTATGGAGTAGATATGGTTTGATTGGGGATTATGAATCTAAGCTACCTAAGTCATGTAATGGAGAATTGATGATGTGGTTGGGGATTATGAATGGAAGCTTCTTGGGATATTCTTGGAGTAGTGATGGTATGAATGGGGTATATGCATGGGAGATTATTTAGTGTTGATAAGAGTAGTGATGGTCTGATTTGGTATTTATGCATGGAAGCTTCTTGTGAGTATAAGTGATTGGTCTCATGCATATCACATGAGTTATATCATGATTTTTTTCACAAGGAATCATGTATTTGTTTCATATAGAATATCATTATTGTTCCATTTGGAAAGTCCAAAATTTAATGTTGTGTTTAAGGATACTGTGTGTGGGTTTTACACATTGAGCTACCAATTATTCCTTCCTCATTTAGAGTCATGAGGGAATCTCTACACACTGGTGGGTTAGGGAATATTAATGGGGATTATACTTGAGGAGGATGTCCATGGTGGTTGTTTAGGGTCCATATCATGATCATTACATGAGAAATATCATTCATGAAAAATATGGCATCTTGTTCTTATCATAGTAGGCATAATGTTCTTCTCATATATGGTATATTGTAGTTTAATGTTATGTAGTAAGGGTTGTTCATGTTGTCTCGTGATCATGGCATGAGGAATCATACACTACATGTGTAAGGAATCTTGTTATTTCCTAATGATGCATACTATACATTCCACAGAGGGTATAATATAGTTTAACATCATGTTGTGAATAATAATCGGTAGAAGATTCCAAGAATAGTTATTGTGGGGTTTTTTCAAGAGAGGCCCTTTCTGGTTTAACATAGAATAGGGTTTAGGTGATGAGGTTTTAGGAATTTTTGGATGAGCATTTTGACTCAAGGTATTTGTGGATAAAAGGAGGAGAATATCAACACATGTCACATGGAAGGATTTTAGGGGAGTATGTCGAATCAATGTTTTTAGATAGCGTAAAGGAGTATCTCAAATAATTTGTATTATATGGGGTGGAAGTTGGGGATCAATATGGTGAAACCCTGAATTCCCTTGACCCAACCTGAAAAGATCATGGTGCTACTCTCAATTATTTATGGGGTTCAGCGATGGTAGTGAATGGACCATGAAAAATTCCCAGGAATGCATCCCAACACTAATCCCAAGTGAGGGTATGGGGATGTGGTCACCATGGTATGGACCAGTAGGTGATTTTCTAAAAAACACTTATTCACAAAACTATGGATTGGGTTACTCAATTAGATATTTTTTCTAGGAAACTTTGGAGGTTCATGAAAATATAGTTCCATGAATTTTCCAAATTTTTTTAAACCATGTGATTTTTCACTAGTCCACTATGTGTACTTTATAGGCATTCTTTCACTCAACTTCTAGAGTTGTGTAAATAATGGTATTTTATGAATTTCTCTTCTATTGTACTTATTCTATTAGAATTTATGGGAATTTTAATGAAGGAAACTCAAACACAATCCATTCCTTGTGGGGGACCATACTAGTTTAGTCATGTAATTTCTCTAACACTGTGAATCCATGGATGTTTAAAGTAATGTGATGCCCCACAAGTTTGGTATTTTGGGGTCAGACAAAGCCCCTAACACCATATTGACTTAATGAGAGCTTCATTACTCAAATCCCTAAGTTACCTTCCTTAGTATGAGGGGTTTATTCCATATTTATAGTCATTTTAGCTATGTCATGAAACATAGTATGTTTCACCCATCTTTATGGAGTTTTGTCAAAATGCCTTGGTTTTTTTAGGTCAGATCATATATGCATGGAGGTTCTGCATTTTCCATTGAATTTCTTGTGAAACTCATTTTCATGACCATGAGGGGGTTTTACAAACTTTTTCAAAGTTGTAAAAAAATTCCATACATCACTCCATAATTTCCCCAACTTCTCTTTTTTAGGAATCTAACATCAAAAAACATTTATTATTGATCCATAAGGATGTTTGGGCTCCACAACTAGTCAAATAGAAGATTGTGAAACTTACTACACTACAAGATTAATTTCATCATCATTTAGTCCATCATTGAAAAAAAAAAATTCATTGAAAATAGTAAACATGGATAACCTAGATTTAAACCAAGAGACTCATAATTTAAGATATAGATATCTTTTATAATCTATTCCTTCAAGTTTTATAAGTTTCCATTTTTATGTTAATGCATTATAATCTTATTTGTTTTTTTCTTTTTATTGAATGACATGAAATATATAAAATAATCCAAATAACCAATATTATTAGAAATATATTGATTTCCCTAATGATATTTATAACTAAATGTGAACATTGTTTAGAAATATTGTGATTATACCAAATAGGATATCTTGAATTATAATTAACAAATTGAATATATTTTAATTTAAAAAAAATAAAATAATATAGTTATGTAATCTCTAGGAATTTCAAGTGTTAAAGATAATAATGAAAAGAATATTCAATTTTTACATGTCAAAAATGTGGAAAGAGGCCTCATGGAAAATTATTTAAAGAAACTTGATGATTATTTATGTGTGGAAAAGGAGGTAATAAAGTATCTAATTTCAAAATAAAAAGGATGCTTCTTGTTAATAAGAAATAGGGAAACAAAGTTCAACCTAATGGGCCATTAATAACTCAATATATTAGATGTAGGGAACTTGGTCATTATCTATGTCAAATCCATAATCCATGGATTAATTACTAAAGGCATGTGTTCTTAAAATCATTGAAGTAATTTCAAGAATATATTGAATGATGCTAATGAAAAATAAAGGTGATTCAATAGTAAGGTGATATTTTATGGAAAATTACATGATTGACTAAAATATCATACTTGACATATTCTTTATGTTGAGGTATTTATAGTAAATTGTGACTATTTTATTTTGTGTGGAAAATAATCTATATTGAAGACATTAGTGGTTAAAAATTATTTTGGTGGTTAATTTTATTTTGAGTATGTTAATCATATTTTTTGGGAACATTATAAGAATTATATAAATATGGTTTTAAAGAATAGAAAAACATTTATAATGGGTGACAACCCGTCGCATCATATAAGGTAGTGGGGCTTGAAACAACAACTGAAGGTTGATAAGGGTATATAACCGACCACTGTACTACATAATGTACTAGTTAATATAACATTTTATTACATAATCTATTTGACATATAAATATTATTTTAATTTTTGGGAAACATATATTCAGATTAAATATTTTTGAATTTTTAGGTGTTTGAGATGATTAATTATATATTGGAAAATGTTTCATTAGGTTGAGATATATGTAACCCTTAGGTATAATTTTTTTAACATTAAGGATTATATGGTAAATAACCATTACATCATTGAATACTAATGATTTTTGGGATGTAGGGTTATTAGATATGTAATAATTTTAGTTAAACATTGGATTTGAAGGTTAATATAAAGGTGTATTCATTTTTGGAATTGTATTAATTTTTTCTAACCATTTCTTGTTTTGGTTATTGTTTAATGGAAAGTTTAATATATTTATTTCATTTTGTGGAGTCATGTGATCCAATAGACGTAAATTGTTTTCTTTATGAATAAAAATTTATCATGAATAGTCTTCATGTGGAGAAATAGATTTTATTGTGGGGAAAATGATTAAAGTATGAAATTATACTTTTCATTTAAGTATATTTCCTTATTTTCATAATCCATATGGTATAGGGATCCCTCATCTTTTGGAAAAGGATCTTGAAATAAAAAATTTAATTATTCTTGATAAATCGGTGGCCACTTTCTCTCAAAAAAGTATAATGTTATCTCTTAAAGGGATCTTATTTCCAAATATTTGTATTCAATTCCAAACAATTTTCTCTTATGTGTAACCCTAGTTATGTGATGACCTCATATTTCCCTTTCATTATTTTTAATACAAAGTTTTATTAACCCTTTTTATGATGTGGGTCATGGAATTTTTAATTTCAAACCCTTGATTACTGAGATAAAGTTCAATTTGTGGGGACATAATTTCTTTAAGGTTGGTCAGAAATGTATCACTTTGAGATTTTGAAAGAAAACTGTGTTCGATAGAATATACAAAATAAAACACTATGTTTAAAAGAACCCTGGTATATTATTAAAAAATTTGGATTTAAATGTGACCATTCTAACAAATTCATTAAATATGGTAGCATTATTATTGATAACCAATTGTAAAAATTATACATATAGGATAAAATAATATATTGAATAATAAGTACATAAATAATGGTGAATATTTTATAGTCTTCATAAATTATTCTTAGTCAAAATAATGTTTTATAATTGTTGTGTGAAAAATAATAAAATTAGATTTTTTTACAATTTAAGAAATAATTCAGAAAAATAAACTTCATTTTTTGGAAAACAAATTCTCAAATTTAACTTAGGATGAATGTTTTTCATTTTTTCTAAATTGTTTAATTTTTTAATGAATATTAAAAAATAATAGTTTTTATTGAAAACCACCTTTTTGTTTCAATCAACTACATTGTTATATTTTCTTTTAAAATGGTTTAAATGTAACATTTTTTACATTATGTAATGATTAATCCAAATTAGGTCATTGTAATCTAATTTATGTTGAAATTTTATATAAAAAACTATTTACTTATAAAAACATTGTCTTTGAGAAACCATTTTTTCGTACCAGTTATGGAATTAATGTTAAAATAAATTATTTGAGATCTATGAATTGAATTTAAAAAAATTGACTATATATACGGAATAAAAAAATTATTAATATATAATAATTTGAACTTATTTTTTCATAATGAATAGTAAAAAAATAAAAAATATTTATTATGGTTAAAGTTAAAATTGGTTTACTGAGGGGTTAAACTAAAATAATAAGGTTAAAATTAATTAAAAACATGTAAATATCCTATTTTATGGTCATTCTGTTAACTTATTTCATCTAAGGTTCTAAAATGAGACATTTTGGATCCTTTTTTAAAATTTAAAATATGGGTTTATCATTTTCTTATCAAAACATCCAATTTTTTCCTCTCCCCCACTAAAAAAATAGAACCCACTATACTCTCATATTTACTCTTACAAATAATTTCTGATTGAACAAATACATCCCTAATTCCTTCCTTCCTTACTTCCCTACATCCTAGAGTCTATTTTTAATCATAATGGCAATCTTGGGAGGGGTTAGTTGTAATCCTAAAGTGGTTGTCTAATAAAGAGGTACCCTTTTTAACTGATAATCATTAATTTATTTCTTATTCCACATCCTTTAAATATTACTCAATCATGATGGTATAAAAAAATTTGTTTCTCAAATATAAAAAAAAATTATGTTAATAGAATAACGTAAACCCATATTCTCTTCTATCGACTGGGAAACGAAACTATCATTTGTTTATACGGCGAGCCACCACCTCACGTACCGATATAAATCATTTTCTATCATCACCTATCAAGGATATTTATGATGATGGATTTAATATTAATATATGATATTTTTTACATTTTAATCATTCTATAAAATTAATATATCATATACTTTATTTCTTTACCATCCATGGAAAAATTATAACATCAATCGTGTGTAGGACGGACTACCACCTTGTGAAGTGATGTGTTTCATTTTTATTATTACCACATCACATGGATAGTTAATGTAAATATATTTAAATAAATAATATTATATTTAAGATATTATGATCATTATGTAAATAAAAACTAATACTTACTTTCTTTCCATCACTACTGAAAAAATCCTCTATACCCACGATTTTGGGAAAAATTGTGGGTATAAGGGTTTGTCCGAACCTATGCCCATGGTTCTCCCAAAAATGTGGGTATAAGGATCTGTTATGAACCTATACCCACATTTTTCCATAAATTTTGGGTATAAGTCTCAGTTTGAATCCCATACTAATGGTTCTCTAGGAATTCCATGGGTATACGTTTGGGAGAAAAACCCTATACCCATAGTTTGAGAGAACTATGGGTATAGGTTTCCCACATGAACGCGGGTAACAAATTCTGAGGGAATAAAAAAATTATGGTGGTAAGACCCTATACCAATGGTTTTCCTTCATATACCCATGGTTTAGATTTATAAATTTAAATTAATATTGACATATATACACATAATTTGAGTAGCTAGAGTGGTGAGGTGCTCGGTGTTAGAAGAGGAGGTCACAGGATCAAAATCCACGGCTGAATTCTTTCTTAAACTTATACCCACTATTTTAAAATTGTGGGTATCGGTCTATGACACGGTGGAAAAACCTATACGCACAATTTGGAAAACCATGGTTATATCCTGAGAAGTGATACCAATTCCTTGGTTTCCCATGGTTCCCAAAATTGTGGGTATAAGACTTTTTCCTAGTAGTACATCATAATCATTGAATAATGGGAATGTTACACATGCGTACATATGGAAAATAATCCCTATGATTGTAAGTTAATTAAATGTTTATAACCATAAGTCATGTTTATTTTCATAAGATAATAATTTATGTATAAAAATGATAATTATTATAATTATTATTATTATTTAGATGATGGAACAATGACCGCTTTTACCATGGGATACACATTAATACTGTTTTCAAATAATGAACTGAGTGACCTCAAAACACCTGACGTAGACATAACTAATTATGTAATTTATTATGTCATGAAAATAAATAAAGTAAATTGTTTAATTTTAAGGGATTAAACTTTTAAAAGGTTATTATAAAAAATAATTTATATAAGTTTATTATACATGAGATAAAATATACACACAAAAATATATGGACTTGAGTCCTCTGTTTTGTCTCGAAACTTCTTTCTTTGTGAAACATGTTCTTTTATATGACTAATTTATTTTAAATTTTTAGATATTTTACATTTTAATAATATACCATTAATCCTTTATAATTCATGGTATTTTATGTTATAATTATTTCACCTCGTTAATGTGAGTTATGATTCATAAGTTACGAATTCTATAAGGGATTATATTTCAATATAATTTTAATCAATATTTTTTATTATTGAATTTCTATTTAAGCTAATTATATGATAATTTTATAATAAAACAATTCTATTTTATTATAAAATTATTATTCATGAAACTTTCAAGTAATAGTTCCATTTTATTCTATTTGGAACATAAAACAATTGAGAAAAAAGTTATAAGAAAACATGACATTTTTCTCTCTTCGGTTGAAAATGATTTATTTACCATATACATGTTTTATATAAATTTTTTCATAAATTTTTTTAACATTATCCAAATTATTTATTAAATACATTTTTACCTATTTTTGATTTTTTAAATGGATTTAAATGAATTTTCAAGTGATTTTCTAAGCAAGAAACCTTTCTATGTTTTTAAAATAGTGTAAAACCAATGTTATTTTAACTTATATGACATTTATTGAATTACCTACCATCATGACCACTCAATTGTTTAAATCTTATATTATTATAATCCATGGTTATTTTTAAATAAAAATTTTTATATAATATTTCTAAATTTTTTATTTTTAAGAAATGATTTTAATGTGAAAGGGAAATACCCCCAAGAGATATTCCATGTAATGTTTTAAATACATTTTCATCAACGATGATAAGCTTTGATGTTATGGATTACATTTAAATTATGTATATATTTTCATTCATAAATACATATCTTAATATACATTACTTTTATAGGGTAATACATGCCTTATGTTCATCTCTCAAATGCCTTTATTATGAAATTTCTATTGGTTATGATATGCGGAAAGATTTTTTCACCCATTTCATTCCATGGTTAATTATTAGGTTTATACCTAATGATTGACTTCCTTTTTCATCACGTATAATCCTGAACATGTTATTATGGGTGCACACATAGAGTGATCTAATGCATTTGGTAAATATTTAGACTCGTGAAACTAAATGCATGGTATTAGTAAGTAAAACTAATTTATTATGGGACTTTTTACACCCTTTGATAATATCTATAAAGTTATCATTGAATCATGTTTATGTAATGTTATGTGTTTTTTTTCACATTTCCAATGTTACCATCATCTTATGATATCATGTTAATTATGTTATGTTCTTATTTGATTTGTCGTTAGCTTTATCTTTTATGATATCATGGTATACCTTTGGCTTACATTCTATGTTTCTTTAACATGTTAATTTTCTTTCTATGATTTTTAGCCCACCCATTTTTTATATGTATTCCCTAGGTTATACCCTAAAGTTTAGGATCTAAAAATTATCTAGGAAATAATTATGGAAAATAAAATAAAAAATATATTTTGGACTCACTTTGATGTGTTATCAACCTAGTATTCTAAAGACAGTAGGCCTTATGGTATTTTGGTTGTAATTAATAGATTATTATATTGAAAATTTTGTAATAATATGTCTAAAAGTAATGCTTTAATATATAAGGATTCAAAAAATTATAATCTTGTTTATAAATAGGGCCACAACCTCAAGGAAAATAGGCATATTGAAAATCTATGATATAATTTTTTTGTTTAATTTTGTTATTTGGCTTTGTACACTTCAATTTTAATCTTTACAGAGCTTCCTTAATGTATAAATTTGTTAGGATTTATTCATAAATGCTTTAATGTTTTTAAATAGTAATAGTTCAATGTCTATTTTTCTAATCAATGGATCGTATGGATAAAGAGATGGAATGTTTGTCTGATTTGGAAGATCAAGGTTTCCTAGTGTTACAAAGATAAAGTTGTGTATGAACTGGTGGATCTAGTACATACATGGTTTGTCTGATAGCCCTTCTGATATGATGAAAATTGAGGACAGATAAAGTTAGTTGTATAGACTTTATAATCACTTTGGGTGAAAGCGATAACCTCACTAATTTGATACTCTATATGTTTTTTACATTATTTTATATAATAATTTCATACTTTGTAAGTATTTTTAATTAATTTTTATGTTTTCATTTTTTAATTTCATAAAAAGTATATATTGTGTTATTTTAAATTTTTTAATACTCATAAGTTATGTATTATATTGGAATATAATTTTTTTCATTATAATTTCATATAATAAGGATCGGGGAAATTATCTATTTAAATTTTTATAAACTAAAATTCACCCCCATATTAGTGTATTTTCTATAATTTTATTGTCCCATAGATAGGATTGACAAGTAATTAATAAAGCAAATTTAACAGTATGTTACATTACATCAGGTACTTGTTAACCCTCTCCTTTAATACTATTTTGTTCGGGTGTGTCTCATGCCTTATGCGGATATAGATATTTTTTCTAATAAATGGCCTAAAAATTGGGGATGTATGTTACTTTTATTTTATGGAGTTCAGGTATAAATTTTTCAAAGTTTTAATGGGGTTCTAATTGTATATGGAAATATTTGGAGATGGTTTAGTGTTTTTATAAAGAATATGGATTAGAGACTACCAGCTAGATATATAAAAATAATGAATGTAGCATCATGCCCTACGTTCCACTGAACTGTTCCCCGAGATGGTGGGCCACATGACATCAAGCACATCTCTTCAAACTCCAAAGGCTTTTGACTATAATCAAGAGACTAGGGAGTGTCTATGTGGAGACTATTTTATCATATATCTGAGTATACACATAGGTAGAAAATAGCTAATAAATAGCGGAACCGTAAATAGAAACAGACTGTAGCAGAAATAGCATAATAGTAGTACTGAACAAATCATAAGAAATCCATAAATGGAAGATTATCAAAGTCAATAATAGATAAAATGAAGATAATGCAATGTCATTAATATATAAAAAAAATGGGAGTGTAGGGGAATAAGGGATACTAAACCATATCCTACATGCTGGAGAAATATACAAAAAGGCCAAAAAAACTACTACAACAGTATCCCGAGCATAGGCTCGGTTCTTTTCCCACAAACTCTAAACTAAGGTAGTAATAAATCATGAATCGTTAGTCGCACACTTCCCATTATCCATACCTAAAATCATAAAGTCTACTCTAGTACCAAATGGGGCCTAAGAAGGGTGTGAAATATAACCTCAGTAGAATGTAACCCATGATGTCTAGGTTATTCCATTTCGTGCAATAATTTAAATTACAGTGTTTCAATAAGTATAAATATAATGAAAATAATAAATAAAATAATAAAAACTTGGTTTGGGGTCCTAACCAGACACCCATCCCATACCACCTACTTTAGACTATGCCAAATTTCTGAAAGGATGGACCTTTACATGTTAATGTATATATAAACAGGCCAATGAAAAATACCCATTATAATTTTACTTTTTAAAATTAAAATACATTCAAATATGTTTCCATTTATAATATCTAATTTTTAAATGTATGGAATTTCTTAACAATTAATTTAAATTTTACCATATGGATAAATCTAATTATATTGGATGAAAATATAATTGGAATATCAGTCATATATGTAAAAATTACATCGAACATATATATATAAATTCTATCAAACTGAAGGCATATAAAGTTCATTGGATGGACTATTTCAAAGTCCATTATACATAGTCCATCATATAGAGAAATAAAAATTCTTCCATATAACAACTCAATAAACATACTATATGGATATGTACAATGTATAACAAATGAGGATTCCTTATTTCAACCAGACAGAATTCTTCAAATAATTATAATGATGATAAACAAAATGAAAATTAGTAGAAGTTATATGTTGCTGAAATGTTAATAAAATATGTTTGATTCCATTGAAATTTATCTTTATATGTTTGTGGTAACACCCCAATATTTTAAAATACCTCTATGTTTTATAGTGTGTACAACATGCAATATTGAGTTCAAACGAACCACCATATACTATTAAAATATTATGATTTAAACAAGAACATTATAAACTGGTAATTAAATTTTGGTTATATAAATATGAATAAAAACATTTGAAAAATTAATTATAAAGGACAAATAAAATATATTGATAAAAAAGTACATAATTCTTTTTAGTGTCTTTATAGTTATCATAAATAAAATTTTCTCAAGAATGATTTTTCATAATTTTTATTAAAAAATAATAAAAATAATTTTTACATCTCTTAAATTTTTAATTTGAAAAATTTATCTTTATTTTTTTAGTCAACATGTCGAAATTATTTTAGGATTAATTTTTCCAATTTTTTCTAAAAAGTTAAAAATTTTAATGACTAGTGAAAAATAGTAGTTTTTTTAAACTTCTATTTCATTAAAACCATTTAAAAAGTTTTAATTTTTAAAAAATTATATAAAATTAAAAATAGTTGAATTATTTTGTTACTTATATAATTTAGGTCACTGGTATCAAATTCATGTGGAATTTTGATAAAATTAAACTCGGTATACTTAAGAAAACATTTTCTTTGAAAACCATTTTTTTATGAGGCCTATGGGTAAAAAGTTAAATTAAATTATACCAATTCTATGAAATGAATTTAGAAAAATATATTCCATATTTTGAATCATAATAATTAATATTATATAGTGATTCCAACATAATATTTTTTCATAATAAAGAGTAAAAATAATAAAAATTAATTACCTCACTTAAGGTTAAAACTGGCTCATCGGGGGTTTAAACAAAAATGAAAATTCTTGAAATGAAATCATATTTTATAGAAATATTTAAAACATATATCATATTAATTTTGGTAATTATATATTTATATATCATTTTGTAATGTTTAAAAAATGGTTATATATTTTTCTTTTCAAAAATTACAGGTGTGTCCTCCCCCCCCCCCCCACACATATTAAAGGGTACCCACTCTCCTATCCTATTTAAAAATAAAAATACTTATAGTTTAGACAATAACTATAAAAATAACTTCCTTAATTATTTTTCCATATACTATATTACATGTTTTTATTAAAAATTGAATCTAGATATGTTGTAGGTATAATCCTAAAGAAGTGGTCCGAAGAAGAGGTATTGTTCTTAACCGACCATCTTCGTTTTATTTCATATTTCACCTCCTTCAAATATTACTCATCCATTCTGGGATAATAAAATAAATATATTCTATATAATAATATTTTATTATATTAATTATATAACATAAATATATCTCCTCTTATACCAAATGAGAAATGAAATGATCATTCATGTGTATAGTGAACTACTGCCTTACTAACCAATGTAATTAATTTTCCATCATCACCTCTCATGAATATTTATGACTATGGATTTAATAATTATATATGATATTCATTGAATATTAATCATTCTGTAAATTTAATATATCACATAATTTTTTACCATACCATCTGTGAAAAAATGATGGCATCATTCTTGTGTATGGCAGACTGCCACCTCACAAAGCGATGTGATAAATTTTTTCTATTACAGAAACATATGGATGGTATATTTAGGTTTATTTGAATAAATAATATTATATTTATGATATTATTGTCACTTTTTAAGGATTTAAAAACACTTTCCCCCTTTCCATCATTATCTTTAAAAAATATAAATGTTACACATGCGTACGTAAAGCCTACCATCTCCATGATTATAACATAAATCATTTTTTATAACCATAAATCATGGTTTTTTAAGTATAATTTATGTATAGAAATTATGATTATTTAAATATTATTATTCTTTATATGATTTAATAATTACCCATTTAACCACATTCAACACACCAATTCCATTTTGAAATTATGAAGGGAGCGTGCTCAAAACACCTGACGTGGAAACAACTGATTATGTAATTAAATATGTCATTAAAATAACTCAAGTAAATGGTTTAAGTATAATGTTTTAAACATGAAAAACATTATTAATAAAAAAATTCTATAATTTTATTATACATGAAATAAAATACATACACAACAATGTCTGGAATCAAATTAAGGGTTTTCTCTCAAAAAATTATTTATTGAGACACTTGTTCTTTTATGCAACTAATTTATTTTAAATGTTGTATATAATTCACCTTTATATTTTATATCATGAACCCTTCTAAGTTACTTATATTTTATATTATAATTCATTTACATCATTCATGGAATTTATTATTAAAACGTTTCCAAAGAGGTAAGGTTATATATTTCTATATCATTTTATTAAAGATTATTTATTTTTTAGTTTACATTATAAGAAATTATTAGATCATTATAATAATAAAATATTTAATTTTATTATCCTGTGGTTATTCATGAATATTTTTGGTGATAGTGAAATTTTCTTCTATTTGATACTTAAAACTATTGTGAAATTTTAAGTAAAAAATGACTTTATTTCTCTCTTCAATAGAAGATGATTTTTCATCGATATCCATGTTTTCTTAAAATATCTTCAATTTTTTAAAAAAATTATCTAAATTATTTATTAAATAAATTTTTAACAATGTTTTAATTTTAAAAAAATTAGTTTAAATGAATATTCCTATCATTTTGTGAACGAGGTATGTTTTAACCATTTTAAAGATATGTGAAAGGAATGTTTTTTAACTTGTACAATAGATATAGAATTACCAACCATGATTACCACTCAATTAATTTAAATTTACTTTATACAAATCCATTCTACTTTTTCAATAAAATATTTTTCATAATATTTGAAAAAATATATATTTTTAGGAAGTGATTTCAAATTGAAAAGGGTAATTTTCTCATGTAATATTCTATGTAATATTTTAAATAAATTTTCAACAACAATGAAAACATTTTATGTTATGGATAGCTTAACAATTATGTACATATATATCTCAAATATAAATGTATCTTAATATCCCTTAGTTTTATGGAATAATAAATGTGTTATGTTCACCTCTCAAATATTATCAATACAAAATTTCCTTTGGTTATGATATGAGAAAATATTATGAAACCCATTTATTTTCATGTAAAATTCTTATGTTCTTGACTTACAATTGATTTCATTTTTCGGAACACATAATCATGAACATGTTATGATGGGTGGACCTATATATCACTATAATTTATTGGTTAAATAATTAATCATAGGAGATTTTATTTATGGGATTAGGTAGTAAACATATTCTATTATGGGACATTGTCCACCATGTAATATCGTGTAGGCAGTTAGCCTTAACTCATTTTTATGTAATGTTATAGGTTTTTACCACATTTAATATATTACAATGACCTTATGATACCATTTTACCTATGTTATTCTCCAAGTTGATTACTCGTGATACTTATCTTTTATGATATCGGGTTATACTTTTTACCAACATGTTATATTGCCTTATCATGTTAATTTCTTTACTCAGATTTTTAGCGTACCCATACTCTCTATGTATTACCTAGGTTATATCATGAATTTTAAAATCTTTATAGGATTTATCAACTAATTTGGGAGAATAAAATAAAATAAAATATTAATTTTATTTTCACTTTGATGTATTATGAACCTAGTCTTCCAATGACACTAGGAATCAAGATCATTGGGTTGTGATTAATAGGTGTTTATATTAAAAACATGTAATAATATGTGTGAAAGGCTTTTTCACTATAGTTGGAATCAGATAAAAGTATTATATATACTTTGGATAATAGGTTTAGAATAATTTATTAATATCCCTTGGGATAAGCCTAAGGATATGTCTATGTATAAGAAATTATCATCGAATTTTGGTAAAGGATAGTGGGAGTTGTTTCTGGGAAATTCCATTGATGTTTGGATATTACAAGTGTATGTGGATCTAGAAAATTCATACCTAGGGTTAATAAATATAAAAAAAAGAACATTGTTCTAGACATGATCATCACCTAGTTCACAACAATGGGCCTTGATACACACCTGGTTTTACACCCCCGATGGATATGTTTTGGATATTCACAAACTCATTAAGAACCACTATGATGGAATTGAAAAAATTGTGATGTTTGAAAATAAAATTAGAAGTGTGACATTTCTGACACTTTTTTTAGGGTAATGAAACACATGTGTTTCTTCCTTTCATTCCATATTTTTATAATTAGGTATGTTTCATCAGCATAATTGGTGATGTTTTCTTCTTGATCGAAATGAGATGATAGGATATCAGTTCATCCTTGGGTTCCACTTTGGAACTCTTTGCTTAATCCATGTATCTATAATATATTTGATTCATGTTCTTGAATCTCATTTATGGTTCTATATGGAGGTGGAAACCAGTTAATTACACTAATTTTTCCCCAATAGGGCATCAACCATCTGTTATAGTAGATATTGAAGTATGAATTCTGGGGAATTTCTAGATGTTGGTTATATTGGGAACATGTAATGTCTTCCTCATTTGAAGTCAAGGTAGTATAATGTATGATACTTTTTAGGAATGAAACACAAGTCTTTTCATGTTAGCCACTAGTTATTTGATACAGTGGGTATAAGGCATGTGAGGATTTTTACCACAGGAATCCCATGAATATTTTAGGGGGTATAGGTTTCAAGTGGGTCATAATTTTATCATTTTGTGGGGATATATTTGTTGTTAATTGTTTACATTTGGGGATAATATCTCACATAAGGTTTTGGTTAACAGTGTCTCTAGGTGGAAATATTTCACACATGAGGGTTTGGTTAAGTGTGTCCCTAGGGGGATATTTCACACATTGTGGTTTTCTATCCTTGGGGGATATTTCACACTTTAGGTTTTGGATAAGTGTCTCCCCAGGGGAAAAGATTTCACACTAGTGGGTTTTTTTATGTTTTCCCCCAGGGGATAGATTTCACACTTGAGGGTTTTGTTATGTGTGTCCCCAGGGAGGAAGATGTCACACTTGAAGTTTTGGTTATGTGTGTCCCCCGGGGGAGATATTTCACTCTTGACGGTTTGGTTATGTGTATCTTTAGGGGAATATTTAAAACATAAGGGTTTGGTTAATTGTGTACATAGGGGGGAGATTTCACACTTGGAATTTTGTGGTAATATTGGTTGTATTTTTATTGATCCACAAGGAGGTATGCTATATTTTTTAGGATTTTAGGATTGAACCTCATAGAGGTGTCCTACGTACCCTGTTAAAAAATAGTGATCAAACCCCACAAAGTTCAATGGACCAGATTAAGGTCATGTGATGGGACTATTCTATGTAGTTTAAAATCATGTGGTAAGGATGTCGGTGTCACAGAAGGAGTGTCAATGAGGGAAGGTTCGTGGCTTACAAATGAAAGTTCCTGATATTGTAATTTCTTTTCTGATGGAATGGGTCATATGCATGTGATCTACCTTGGTATTAGAAGATGGTGTGGGGCTTACGCATGTGAGTTTCCCAATATATGGGGGTCATCCCATGGTGGGTAAATAGGTGGCATCCCATGATGATTATACATGGGGAATCTTTTGTTTATCAGATAGAGTAATACTAAAGTTTAAAATTATGTTTTGAGGAAGTCTTCATATTTTTTAACATCTTGTGACAAGGACATTAGGATATATAGTTTTATATCATGCAGCTCAAACATAGAGTATGAGTGGGGCTCTATGAAACTAGGCTTCCCTAGTGATTCTAAGAAGAAAAGGTGGGATTATTGATGCATACGCAAATGGGATTCCTAGGTTCTACTATGGATCAAGAATGATTTTGTTGGGTCTTACGTGTGGAAGCTTCATAAGAACCTCTAGGTATTAGAGAAGTTATGAATGGGGCTTATGCATGGAATCTACCCATTTTTTGTAATGGATTATTGATGATGTGGTTGGGGATTATGAATAGAAGCCACATGGGTTATTCTACGAGAAGTTATGGTATTAGTGGTCCACATGCATGCGAGATGCTTGAGTGCTTCTAGGAGAAACGATGATGTGATTGTTGATTTTTCATGGAATCTTATCATGAGTATATGTGATTGGTCTCATGCATATCAGATGAGTTATCTCATGATTTTTTTCAAGGCGTCATGTATTTGTTTTATAGTGAATATCATTATTGTTATATTGTTTAAAAACATTGTTTAATGTTATTTTCATGGATATTGTGTGTGGATTTTACACATTGAGCTACCAATTTTTTCTTACTTGCGTAGAGTCATGAGATAATCTCTAACCACTGATGGTTCGAGGAATATTTTTTGGGATTGCACCTGATGAGGATACCCATTATGCCTGTTTAGGGTCTATATCATGACCATTACATGTGGAATATTATGATTGAAAAATAAGGCATATCGTGCTTATCATAGTAGGCATCATGTTCTTTTCATATAGGGTATAATATAGTTTAATTCTATATAGTGAGGATTTTTCATGTTGTCTCGTGATCATAGAAATTGGAATCTTATACTAAAAGTGTTAGGAATTTTTTTATTTCCACACGATGAATCCTATACATTCCATATAGGTTATAATATGGTTTAACATCATATAGTGAGGAATACATGGTGTAAGATTCCTAGAATGGCTATTGTGGGACCCATGCAATAGAGAGCCTTTATATTTAAACCTATCATAGAGTTTAGTCGATGAGGTTTTATGAATTTTTGGAAGAGCATTTTGACATAAGGTATTATAGGATAAAAAGAGGATAATATCAACACATGGCATAGGTAATGGATTTAGATTAGTATGCAGACTCAGTGTTTTTTTGATAGTGTGAAGGATTATCTCTAATAATTTATATTATATGGGGTGGAAGTTGAGGCTCTATATGGTGCAACCAAAATTGTCCTCAACAAAGCCTAAAAATATCATGGTGCTACACGCCATTATTTATGGGGTTCAGTGGTGTTAATGAATGTACTAGGCCAAAGGCCTAGGAATGCATCCCAACACTAATCCCAAGTGAGTATATGGTGATGTGTCCCCCATGGTATAGACTAGTGGGTTCTTGTATGAAAAATAGAGATTCAAAAAACTATGAACTAGGTTGTTCAATTAGGATTTTTTCAATTAAACATTGGAGTTTCATGAAAATAGAGTTCCATGAATGTTTTTAATTTTCATAAACCATGGTCTTTATCACAAGTCTATTGTGTGAACATTGGAGGCATTCATTCACACAACTTCTAGAGTCGTGTGAATCATGGGACTATATGAATGTGACTTCTATTTTACTTAACCTATTATAATTTATGGTAATTTTCATGAGGAAATCTCAAACACAATACATGACATGTGGGGTACCATACGAGGTTAGTCCTGTAAGTTCTATACCTTTTTGAATCATGAATGTTTAGAGTTTCATGATGTCCTTCTAGTTTTGGATTTTGTGGAAAAAACAAAGCAACTAACCCCATATTTCATGAATGAGAGCTTCATAACTTAAATCTCTAACTTCTATTCCTTGATATGAGGGTTTGATTCCATCTTTATAGTCATTTTAGATATGCCATCCAACTTAGTATGTTTCACATAACTTTATGGAGTTGTGTGAAAATGAAATTTTTTTTAATTCAGATTGCATATGCATGGAGGTTCTGCATTTTATATTGAAATTATAGTGAAACTCATTTTCATGACCCTGATGGGGTTTCACAAACGTTTTCAAAGTTGAAAAAAAAATCCATACTTCACTTCAGAATTCGTCGGTGGATCACTTTCGGAAGTCTAAATTCAAACAACCATAACATATGATCCATAAGTCGGTTTGGGCTCCACAACTAGTCAAATAGAAGACCGTGAAACTAACTACACTAATGGTTTTATTTCATCATCATTTAGTTCATCATTAGAAATATATTTTCATGGAAAATAGTTAATATGGATAACCTAGATTTATACCTAGTGGTTTATAAGTTAGGATATAGGTATCACATATAACTTATTCCTTCATGGTTTACAAGATTCCATTTTTATGTTAATGCATTTCCATCATGTTTGTTTTTTTATTTTTAGTTCATGGAATGAAATTTGAGAAATCATGCTAATAACCAACATTATTAGAAATGTAAGGATTTCCATAATCAGATTTCTAAACAAATGTTAACTATGGTTAGAAATATTGTGATCATACAAAATTGGTTATCTTGAATTTTAATTACCAAATAGAACATATATTAATTTAAAAACACATAAAATAATATAATTATGTAATCTCGTGGACATTAAAGTGTTAAAGATAATTATAGAAATAAGATTAAATTTTTTACATTTAAAAATGTGGGAAGAGGCCTCATGTAAAATGTCTAAATGTAACTAAAATATTGTTTATGGTGGAAAAGGGGGTAATAAAGTTGATAGATTCCAAATAAAAATGAATATTATAGTTAATAAGACATAGGGAAAAAAGTTCCTAGAACCATTAACAGTTCAATATATTTTATCTTGGTAACTTGGTCATTATCTAAAGTCAATTCCCTAATCCATGGATTAATTACTAAAGGCCTATGTTATGCCAATCATTAAAATGGAATGATTAAAGTGTTTAGGTGTTACAAATCAAGAATCGTGTTGTTAATGTATTATATTATTAATGGTATGATTGTTATAAGAATCATAAAACATATAAGAATTATTGAATAGTAGTTTTTATTTAAGGAATTGTAAGAATGTATTGAAACGTACTAATTACTAAGAAAGGTGATTTTATGGTAACGTTATATTTTATGTAAAATCACATGATTGACTAAAAGATTATATTTAATATGTTCTTTAGGTTTAGGTATTTATATTCAATTAAGAATATTTCATTTTTTGGAAACAAATATTCTATATAGAAGACATTATTTCTTGAAAATTTATTTGTTGATTAATTTTCTTTTGATTATGTTAATCATCTTTTGGGGAACATTATAGGAATTATATAAATATGGTTTTAAAAAATTAAAAAACCTACACGATGGATGACAACCAATCACATCCTGTAAGGTAGTGGGGTTTGAATCCAAAACCAAAGGTCGATATGGATGTTACACCTACCACTGTAATATGTGACGTAATGGTTAGTATGAAATTTTTTTACATTAACTATTTGACATATAAATATTATTTTAATTTTTGGGAAAAATATTTTAAGATTAAATATTTTTTAATATTTAGGTTTTTGACATGATTAATTATATTTTGGGAAATGTTTCATTAGGTTGAGTTATATGTGAAACTTTTGTCAAAAATGAGTTTTTACATGAAGTATTATTTGGTAAAAACATAATTAAATCATTTAATTTTAAGGTTTTTTGGGATTTAGGTTTATTCAGTTATATAATAATTTCAATTAAACTTTAGAATTGAAGGTTAATATGAATGTTTACTCATTTTTTGAATTATATTATATTTTTTTAAATATTTATGGTTTTGGTTAATTTTTAAAGGCAAGATGAATATCATTATTTCTTTTTTTGGATTCATGTGATCTGTTAGAAGTTAATGTTTTTCTTTATGCATAATAATTTATCTCAAATACTCATCATCTAGATAAATAGTTTCATTATGGTGAAAATTGTTAAAGTATGAAATTATTCTTTTCTTGTAAGTATATTTCCTTATTTTCTTAATCCATTTGGTATAGGTATCCCTCATCTTTTTTAAAAGGATCATGAAATAAATATGTCATTCATTTTTGATAAATTGATGGTCTGTTTTCTCTCAAAAAAGTATATCATTATCTCTTAAATGGATCTTATTTCAAAAAATATGTGTTTAGTTCCCAGAACATTATCCTATGTGTAATTCCAGTTATGTAATGAACTCATATTTCCCTTTCCATATATTTAATAAAAAGTTTTATTAACATTTTTATGATGTGGGTCAGGGAATTTTTGAATGTCAAACCCTAGATTACTAAGAAAAATGATCAATTTGTGGGGTCATAATTGCTTTAATTATTGTAGAACATATCACCTTGAGATTTCAAAATAACACTTTTTTTCTTATCATATTCAAAATAAAATATTTAGTTTAAAAAACCATTATATACTATTAAAATATTAATATTTATATGTGACCATTATAACCAATCCATTAAAATTATTAGTATGAATAAGAATAAACACATTAAAAAAATATGTATAATGGATAAAAAAATATTTATTAATAGTTACTCAATTCTTGGTAAAATTATATAGGCTTGAAAAATACTTTTTACTCAAAAAGCGTTTTCAACTTTTTTTGTGAAAAATAAAAAAAAATTAATTTTTTTTTCTATTTTTAAAAAAATGTTTTAAAAATTAAAATTCATTTTTTGGGGAAAAATTTTAAAATTATCTTATGAATAATTTTGCGGTTTTTCTCTAAAATCATTAATTTTTAATAAATATTGAAAGGTAATGGTTTTTATTGAACAATGTGGTTTTGTTTAAATCATTTAAAAAAGTTATATATTGGTTTAAAATGGTTTAAAAGTAAAATTTGTTCAATTATTTAGTGATTAATTTAAATTAGGTCATTTTAATAAATTTCATATTGAAATTTTATATAAAAACTTTTTATACGTATGATAACATTATCTTGGGTAAACTGTTTTATTATCGCCTCCGTGGACTTAATGTTAAAATAAATTATTCCATTTATATGAATTAAATTCAAAAAATATTGATTCTATATTTGGAATAAAAATAAATAATACTATTTAATAATTTCAAATTATTTTTTTCATAATTAACGATAAAATAGTAAAAAATAATTATCATGGTAAAGGGTATGATGGGTTTACCAAGAGGTTAATCTAAAAAGATAAGATTAAAATAATATAAAAAACATGTAAAACACTTATTTTAAGGTCATTTTGTTAAATTATATCATCTAAGGTTCTAAAATGAGAAAATTTGGATCCTATTCTAAAGTGTAAAATATGGATATATCTTTTCCTTATCTAAAATTCCAAGTGTGTCCTCTCCTACACTATGAAAAGGGACCCCCTCTACTCTCACATTTACTCTTAAAAATACATTTGTTTTGGAAAAATACTTCCCTAATTACTTCCTTACTTCTCCACATCCAATATTCCATTTTTAATCATAATGAAAATCTATGGAGGCTTTTGGTATAGTCTTAAAGAGGTGGTCTAATGAAGAGGTATCCTTCTTAACTGAGCATCATAATTTGATTTCATCTTAAATATCATTTAAATATTACTCAATCATGATGGTATAATAAAATTTTAATCTAAAATATAAAAAAATATTATTTTAATGGCATAACATAAATCCATCTTCTCTTCCATCAAATAGGAAATGAAACTATCATTTGTGTGTACGGTGGACCACTACCTTGGGTACCAATATAATTCATTTTCCATCATCACCTATCAAGGATATTTATGATTTTGGATTTAATATTAATAGATTATATTTTTTGACATTTTGATCATTATAGAAAATTAATATATCATATACTTTCATTCTTTACCATCCAAGGAAAAATGATAACATCATTCGTGTATACAGAGGACTACCATCTTTTGAAGTTCTAGGTTTCATTTTTATTACTACCACATCACATAGATGGTAAATGTAATTATATTTAAATAAATAAAATGAAATTTATGATATTATGATCATTCTGTAAATAAAAAATAAATCTTACCTTCTTTCAATCATGATCACTGAAAAGTGGAAACCTTACACATGCGTACATATAGTCTATCATCCCAGTGATTATAAGGTAGTTCATTATTTATAACTATAAATCATGGTTATTTACATAAAATAATAATTTTTTTATAAAAATAATAATTATTTAAAGATTATTATTCTATATATGATGGAACAATGACCCCTTTTACCATGTGCAACACACTAGTACTGTTATGAAATTATGAACTGAGTTTCCTCAAAACACCTGATGTGGACATATCTGATTATGTCATTAAATATGTCATTAAAATAAATAAATTAAATAGGTTAATTTAAAAGTCTTAAAATTGTATAAGGTTATTCTAAAAAAATAATAGATATAATTTTATTATACCTGATATAGAATACATGCACGACAAAGTATGGACTTGAGGAAAGGGTTTTGTCTCAAAACATCCTTATTTATGACACATGTTCTTTTTTGTGCCTAATTTATTTTAAATGTTGTATATATTTTACATTTAAATATTATAACATGAATCATTTATACTTCATGGAATTTTATGTACAATTATTTTACTTCATCAATGTGAGTTATGATTCAGAAGTTACTAATTTGGTAAGGGATTATGTTTCAATATCATTTTAACTGATATTATTTGTGATTGAATTTCTATTTAAGGTAATTATTTAATAATTGTATAATAAAACACTTCTATTATATTCTTCTAGGTTTATTCATGAAATTTTCAATTAACAGTTCTATCTTTCTCAAGATTCTACTTAAAATGATGGAGAAAACATTTTTAAGAAAACATAAATTTATTTCTCTCTTTGATTGCAAATGATTTTTCGACCATATCAATGTTTTCTAAAAATATTTTCATAAATATTTTTAAAATTATATAAATTATTTATTAAATAAAATTTTACTTGTGTTTGAATTTTTAGAAAAAAATTCAAATGAATTTTCATGTCATTTTCTAAGAGGGGATCCTTTCTATGTTTTAACAACAGTGTGAAAGGAATGTCATTTTAACTTCTATGAAATGTATGGAATTAACTAACATCAAGACAAATCAATTTTTTGAATCTTACATTATTAGAATCCATTATTATTTTTAAATTAAATTTTTTCTATAATATTTTTGGGAATTTATTAGATTTTTAGGAAGTGATTTTAAAGTGAAAATGGATATACCCTCAAGAGATATTCCATGTAAAATTTTAAATACATTTTTATCAATAACAATAACCTTTGATGTTATGGATTACATTTAAATTATGTATATATTTCTCTCACATAAATACTTATCTTAATATAATTTACTTTTATGGGGTGATACATTCCTTTTTTTTTCATCTCTCAATTTCCTCCATAATAAAATTTCCATCGGTTATGATATGAGACCATATGTGTTCACCCATTTCAATATATGGGTAATTATTATGTTTATGACTAATGATTTAATTCCTTTTGCAGCACACATAATCATGAACATGTTATGATGAGTGTTCATAAATATTTCTCCAATGCATTGGGTAAAGATTTATACTCATGAAATATAATTTACGGTATTAGTGAGTAAAACTAATTTATTATGTGACTTTTTAAACCATGTGATAATGTCAAGAAAGTTAGCATTGACTCAAGTTTATTTCATGTTATGTGTCGTTTTCACATTTCCAATGTACAGTGATATTGTGATATCATGTTACTTATTTTATGCTCTTATTTGATTACTCGTGAGATTTATAATTTATGATATCATGGTATACCTTTGGATCACATGCTATGTTTCTTTATCATGTTAATTTCCTTTCTGAGCATTTAAGCTCACCCATTTTTTATATGTATTCCCTAGGTTATACCATGCAGTTTAGGATCTATAAAATATTTAGTATATCATTATGTAAAATAAAAATAAAAAATATATTTTAGCCTCACTTTGATGTACTATGAACCTAGTCTTCTAAATACAGTAGACCTCCTAGTATTTTGGTTGTAATTAGTAGATGTTTATATTAAAAATCATTTAATAATATGTGTGAAAGTCATGGGTTACTATATAAGGAATCCAAAAATTATAATCTTGTTCATAAATAGGGACACAACCTCATGGAAAATGAGGAAAATTGAAAATATGTGACATAATTTTGTTGTTCAACTTTTTCATTTGGCTCAGTACACATCAATTTTAATCTTTAGAGAGTTTCCATAATGTTTAAATTTGTGAGTATTTCTTCATAAATTATTTAATGTTTGTATATAGTAATAGTTGAATGTATATTTATCTAATAGAGGGATCTGAAGGAAATAGAGATGGAATGTTTGTATGATTTGGTAAATTGAGGTCTCCTAGTGTTACAGAGATAGATTTGTATTTGAACAGGTGAATCTGGTCCTTAAATGGTTTTTCTGAGAGACCTTCTTATGTGATGAGAATTAAGGATACCTAATGTTGAGTTTATAGACTTCCTAATCACTTTGAGTAAAAGTGATTACCTCACTTTTTTGGACTCTATATGTTTTGTTACGTTATTTTATAAAATAATGTCATACTTTGTTATCATTGTTTATTAATTTTTATATTTTCATTATGTAATTTCATAAAAAATATAAATTGGGTTATTTTAAATTGTTTCATACTCTAAAATTATGTAGTTTATTTGAATTTAATTTTTTCCAATATAATTTCATACAATAAGGATTTGGGAAACTATATGTTTAAATTTTTATAAACTACAATTCACCCCCATATCGTAATATTTTATATACTTTTATTATCCTACAGATTGACATGCCATCTAATTAATAAGGGAAATTATGTATTCTGTTACATTAACTTAGGTACTTCTTGACCCAAGCCTTTTCTCTAATTTCATTTGGTTGTGTTTTAGGCCTTATGGGGATATAGAGATTTTGTTGGGGAAATGGACTAATGTTGTGGGATGTATGTTACTTCTATTTTTTGGAGCTTAGGTATAAACATTAAAAATGTTTAATGGGGTTCTCATTGTATATAGAAAAATTTATAGAGGGATTACGATTTTTCTAAAGAATATTCACTACAGACTACCATATAGACATATACACATCATGAATATATCGTCTTGCCCTGAGTTCAACTGAACTGTTCCCCTAGATGGTGGGCCATATGACCTCAATCACATATCCTAAAATGCTAAAGGATACCAACTTGAATCAAGGGACAAGGGTGTGTTTGTTTGGAGACTATTCCCTCATAGATCAGGGTATGCACTGTGGTAAAAAATAGATGATAAATAATGGAAACATAAATAGAAATATATAGTCGCAAAAATAGCATAATAGGAGTACTAAAAAAAGTAGAAGAAATTCATAACTGGAAGAAGATCAAAGTTAATAATATATAAAATAATGATAATGGAATGTCATGAATCTATATAAAAATGGGAGGGTAGGGGATTAAGGGATACAAATCATATGCTACATGTTGAGAAAATGTAAAAAAATCCAAAAACACTTCTAGAACAGCATCTTGAGGATAGGCTCGGTCCTTTTCCCACAAACTCCATTCTAAGGTAGTAATCAATCAATCATCCAAAGCCACACAATTCCCTTTTTCCATACCTAAAATTATAAAGTCTGCTCAGGTACCAAACTGGGTCCATTTAGGGTGTGAGATATAATCTCAGTAGACTAACACTCACAGTATCTAGGATGTTCCATTTCATTCAATAATTTAAATGATAGTGTTTTGATAAGTATAAATGCAACAAAAATAATAAATAAAATAATAAAAAAGTGGTCCAAGTTCTTTACCAGACACTCATCCCTTACAACCTTCTTAGGACTATGTAGGATGTCTGAAAGGTGGTACATGCGCATGTCAATATATATATAAATAGGCCCACGAAAAATAATTAGCCGATGTAAAGGAGAATTCCCCAAGATTTTGGTTTATCATGGAGATAATATTTCTACCATGTAGTCATATAAGTATGCTCAGAATATAATTAACAAACATTACAAAGGAAGAAGATATGATTTTCATCAATCTGTCAAACCCATTGGTGGAGTCTTGATTCCATTCAAGGTGATATAATAAAATCCTAAGGGTTGCTATTGATGTATCTAAATAATCCAATACCTCTGAGTCCATCCAAGGATACCCATATGGTGTCCCTTGTATCACTCAAGGTATGGTGACTCTAATATCATACTAATTATCTCACATATGGGACTATGTATCACCCAATGCATGGAATATCCATATTTCCAAACTTGTTTGTCCTTGTTTTATTCCCTACGAAACTAGCCTGAATCAAGAGTATGGAAAACCACCCATAGATCCCATACATGTAAATCCATTGTATCGCTCCCGATGTGTCAAGTATTTCCAACTGAACATGGTGAGTAAATCTATGGGATCATTAATTCAGGACCCATATTCTCTCCCAGCTCATAGAAGGTGATCCATATTTACTAAGGTACATCAGAAGGCAAGGAATCTATATGTAATCACATGCCATCAAATGAATATGTCAATATCACATGCTTAATAAGACAACTATGAAATAAACCCCAAGAACTATGGCACAATTATATGGAAAAATTACAAGGAATAAAACATGATCAAAGAATGAGTATGAGGCATAAGCTACAAGGCATTAAACATGATAAAATCATGAACAAAAGGAAAAAGCTACAATGCACAGCATGTAAACAATTACATGTCGTCATTGGAATTACAATATCTTAAGCTAACAAGATTACCAAAAAAATCACCCAATCTAAGTCAATGAATTATGGAATATGGTAATAAGAATGAAAGGATTCATAGGGAATAATAAACGAGAGATATCATAAATTTACGAAATTTCATATAGCGATAACTAAGGTGTTCACCAAACATGAAACAAGAAATTATATATAAGTCTTATATAATCAAAGTGAAAAACAAATCATGAGTATTTAAATATAAGTTGTGTGGAATAAAACTCAAAGGCCACTCTCATGGAAAACCCTATATTTTAATTCAAATTATGATCAAATACATTTAATCAATAACCAACTCATATGAGGTAATTGACCAATTAATCCATAGTAAAATGGACCAATAAAGGTTAGAAAGTCCAATGGGGTGGTATAAGACAAGGATATCATCCCACAGATAGGTTTCCCTACAAGGTATTCTCACAAGAGACATGGTAATCTTTTTTAGTTAATTTAATATGTAGGTATGAAGCATCACTGGAATGGTCTAGTGAGAAGAAAAATGGTGCATCAATTAAAATAGGACAAAAATGGGAAAGATCTTAGAACACATTCCTTGAGGTATTATCACTCCACTCATCTGTTATCATGCCTTGATTCGACCTAAAACCGAAGAAATTGATGGGTTTTTCAAATTCCCTGAAAATATTATAAAATTTGTTGCACTAAAATAGCACAAATAATTGGAGATAAAAATATAAACAGAGTATTGTGGAAGGTGGAGCTTACTAAGATGGTTTTTTATATTCTAAATATAAAGGAATCAGCCCTCGAATAGAGGATCTGTCAATAAACCAAGGAGAGGGGAAGATGAAGATCCATGCATGGAGGAAGAGTGAAGTCCCACTAGAAATGGAGAGGAAATAAATAATGGGATTTAAAAACATTAAATAGGTTTATCATTGTAATTTCACGCATTTTTACACTATGCATGGATTGGATGCATAGTTTGGGAAAACCATGCACCAAATGTATGAAAATCACTGCTATAAGGGGAACTTCGAATGGTTTGGAACACTGTTTGACTAACCATTCAAAAACCATGAGAAATACACCGTCTGTAATGACATGGTTTTAAATAAACCATAAATTCTAGACTACATGGTTTTCTCTAACCATGTATCCTAATTTGGCCCCTCCCAGTTTAAGGCTCCAAATAATCCCTAGATGCACCCAACGTCTCCTTTAACTTTTTACGCATAATTAATGTGGATGATTTAAGGAATTTAAACCTAAAAATGAAGTTCATTCCTTTGAGTGAAGCTAGGAAATTAAAAACTCTCATCTATAAAACAAATCATCCCTGAGTTTCCATTTTCAGGGTGGTAGGATGTCATCTATGAAATTTTCCTACCATTGCACATGTAAATCGGCCTCTCACTTCAAGGTATTATCTTGTACATGTCTATTCAGCCATATAGTTGGGAATAAAGGAACTAACCTACTTCGAAGGACCATCATTCTATGATCGATGATATGTATCAGACACTCCTTGAAGGATCTATCCACCTCTATCTCAATATCATTGGGGTCAAATGAATGAGATGGGTCTGGATGATACTGTTAAAGTTGAGATACGTGTAAGATATAATGCACGGAATGATACCTATGAGGCAACAACAACTATTAGGGTACGAACGCAACACTTTACACTATCTCAAATGGACCAAAATATTAAGGTGATATCTTTACCTATCTCTTGATTTATTTGTGACCCAATCTAAGTGATACACACCGAAATACCCAATATCCCACCTCGAACGCTAGAGGTCTACAATGAAAATCAGTATAGGACATCTTCCTCAACTGATTTGTATCCATGTGCTTTTGAATCAACTGAAAATGCTGTGAAGTCTCCTGAATGATACGAGGACCCAATAGAGCTTCCTCGCCTGCCTCAAGCTAGCATAGAGGTGAAGGGAATGGTCAAATTTAGAGGGCCTCGTATAGAGCCATGTGAATTGTTTTCTAAAAGATATTAATGTAGGAAAAATCAGCAAGAGAAATATTGTTTTTCCAAGGAACCTCTGAAATCAAGGATACATGCTTGAAGCATATCCTCTAACACCTGTATGGTCTACTCAGACTTCCAATCAGTCTGAGTGTGATATGCAGTACTGAAGAGAACCTAAGAAGCTAGTGCCTTCTGTAGACCTTTCCTGGGACATGATGTGAAATTGGAATCGAAATCCGGTATGATATAATATGGAACACCATGAGGTTTCACAATCTCTTATATAAAAATTCGTCATAGAACATAAATAAAGAAGGTCTCCCAGATCAGTAGAAGTATGTGACCTTAGTCAACCTGTCGAAGATCAACCATACGACATCACTACCTCGATAAGATCTTATAAATACTATCATGAATTTCATAGTGACTTTATTATTATTTTACCCAGGAATAGATAGAGGTTGTAGAAGTCCATCAGGTCACTGGTCCTCTACCTTCACCTGTTGGTAGGTGGAACCTCAAGTGTTAGAGGTTTCTATTTTCCTCTTCATACCTTTCCATCAGTACTGATGATTTATGTCTAAATACATCTCGGTAATCCCATGATGAACTTCCCAAACTGACGCATGTGATTACCTCATCATATCTTCTTGTATATTATAAGGCACCCAAACACATAGATGGTAGATCAGTGTCTTACTACCATCAACAACCCAACCAGGAGGTGGGTTCTCTCCTATAATGCTCTCCCTCAGAATGGGGACCTCAGAATATGATAATTGACACATCCAAACCTATTCTAGAAGAGATGATTTCATTTACAAAGATTCTAAGACCATTTTCCCATGTTTTTATTGAACTTATAGAGGTTAATTGTAAAAAATAGCCATCATATTCCACTCACTGATATCCATTGTGATGGATTGAGTTTGTGTTTTTTGGCTCAAGGAATCAGCCATGGAATTACCATTTCTAGGTGTATAAGCATGTTCAATGTCAAACTATTATATGTATTCTACCCAATTGTGTTTCCACAGATTCAAGTCTCACTAAGTGGAAATGTATTTGAGAATATTATGATCTATGTAAATGACTAATCGCTCACCCAATAGATAGTGCCTCCAATAGCATAGATCATGAACCATAGATGCTAGCTCGAGGTTGTGCATAGGAAAATTCCTCTCATAAGGAATCATATAGGGAGATCCATATGCTACAACCCAATCATTGGGCATCATAACTACACATAACCTGATTATTAAAGAATAATAGTTGACTGTATAACATATTCCAAAATCAAGAATAATTTGAAATTGGAGCTTAAGTGATTCTATCCTATAACTTCATAAAATCATTCTCACAATCTTCAGACCATACGAACTACAAAACCTTCTTACTAAGGTTCGTAAGGGTCACTACTAAGCAGGATAAGGTGTGGATTAATTACTTGTAATAGCTAGCCATCCCTAAGAAGGTTTTTATATGAAACACATTATTTGGCTTCTCCCAAGAAACCATGGTGTTCCCCTTATATCGATCAACTAATACGCATGCCTTAGATATGATATTTCCTAAGTGGTGGAATTTACTAATCCAAAATAGGAATTTTCTTACCTTCAAAGATAGTTGGTTCTGTCTCAGTGTAATCATCATGATCTCAAGATAATTGGAATGGTAATTTCTGGTGTGAGAAAACACTAAGATGTCATCTACGAAAAATACCACAAATAAATCAATATACAGGTGGAAAACTCAATTCACGAGAGCCGTAAAGATTGTCGACATGTTCATTAGACCGAACAGCATAACCAAATACTCATACAAGACAAACCTACTCCAAAATGGTGTACTTGGTATGTCTAATGGTCTCACATGCACCTGATGATATCCCAACCTCAAAATGATCTTGGAGAAAATAGGTACTTTTTATAGCTGGTCGTAGAGGTCATTGATGTGAGGAAAGGGATAACAGTTCTTAACTATATTATGGTTCAACTGTCTATAATCCGCACACATTATGAGGGTGCAAGATTTATTCTTGGTGAAAAGTACTGGTGAACCCCATGGTGATGTGATGAGTCAGATACAACCATTTTCCTCTTGATATTCAAGGTACTTCTTGGTTTCTTATAGATTTGTAAGTGTCAAACTATAAGAGGAATAGAAATAGGTGTCGCACTTGGTAGTAGCTCTATAGTGAAATCAACCTCTCTGTCAGTAGGTAAGCTGAATAAATCATCAAGGAAGACATCCCTAAAATTATCCACCATATGAGGTAATTCTTCCAACATCAATCCCTGGTCACTCATAACGAGACTTGCTAACTGAGCTATCACTCTTCCCAACCTAGTATGCTTCGGTTCAGCTCATCTCAAGGATTAAGAAATTATAGAAAAAACAACACCCAACAATTTCAAGGGGTACTACTGACATTGTTGTATTCCCCATATTCGGAACCCTAACGGCATGTCGAGAGAAATGAAACCAAAAAAATTACTTGATTACATGGTCAAGACATTCTATAAAAGCATCATATAGAAAGGAGTGTGATGCACCTATATCAAAAAGGGAAGAAACTAAAGATTAGGAATCTATAATTGAACCTCTTACCATAGATGTCCCTAGGTTATGATTCTATGGAGCTGGATGCACTACTTAAATATGGATTGAACCTCGACCCTATGATGCAACCTAACTATCCTTAGAAGATCCACTATGCTCTCACTAATTCTCTGGGGCCGAACTACCATGGTCATAACCATTACCACCTCATCCATAATGACTGTTAGAAGAAAAAATTCCATCTTGACATGGTTTCACATACCTTGTACCTGATAGAGGTGTTGTTATGGATACATTTCCACTGGATGATAGAGGAAAAGACTGGAAGAAGCACTCAAGATGACCCATCCTGCCGCAAGCTCGGCACTTGATCAGGTTACTCATGCACTGAGGCTTCTTATGACATGTACCTCCACACTGGTGACAAAATATAGAGCTATTAGTTCATGTAACTTTTTTTAAACCTCCCCCACATTCACCCTCGAAACAAAACTTCCTACTTCCCGAAGAACTATAATCCAATCTCAAAAATGAACCGACCTAGTTTTCATTGCTAGCATCTCTAATATTTCATTCTATAATTAGGTCCAAGTTCACTATCTAGATAAATTTCATCAATAGTAATAAATTCACCTATGATCTGATAGCCTGCCTAAGATCTTTCTCAAAGTTTCTCCTTGTATTTAGCTCATCACCAGACAAATATGGAGAGAAAAATCTAAAGCTTGTGAAGCGAGCAGAATACTTAGGCACTATAATAGATCCCTACAAAACATTACATGCACTCCTTAGCATGATCCACTTTTTTAATCTTCAGAAATAAGTGATTGTAAAAATATGTCTAGAAATATGACCAAACCATGCCTCAGTGACGCTTAGACTGAGTTATGACGTCCCACCAACTATTGACAGATTCTATTGGGACTATGTTGGATAGAGAAGGTTTTTAGAGATTTGAAGGAGTTTTTTTTCAAATTTATTATATTTTTTATCAAGAAAGTTTAATAAGAAAAGGAAATCACCTCACTTTTTATCTTGTGAAAATAGAACTGACCATTGTATTCAAGAATCGGACTCACAATGCTTGAAAAGTTTCATATATTCAGGAGAAGATGGCTATAAGAAAAGGATCAATCATATTCACAATAAATACATAATGAAAGTATTGATCGTAATGGGGGAGAATCAAGGTTTGTAAGTCTATGATAAAAATGTGACAAAGATTTTTTGATCTTGGAGTTCTCTTAAATAATTAGTACTCTATGAAACATTAAAGGAAATATTGATGAAATAAAGGGGTAGTGAAAGAGATGTTTCTATTTGTATTCAGTCTAATCGTAATCATGACAATCATATTCAGGCTGAGAAGGAAAAAATATGTTGATGAAAGATACGTAGGATTAAATAATTTCTTGGGTAAGTCATACTATCATGAATATATTCTCAAATTTATTAAAATTCATGAAGGATGTCATGATAAAATTATAAGTTTATGAAAGAAATAAGTTTCTAAAGATGAAGCTACTGACACCAGTCGATCGAATTCAAAATGAATAGAAGCCACTAACATTAATCTATCAGATTCAGTATATCATCATATTCATTTGAGGCTGAATCATTTGAAACCAATGAAGAGTAAACAATGTGTTGAATTACAGGTGGGTCAAGATACTTCAGATTGAAGAAGAATCTAGGTGAAGCTAAGATCAATCATTAGTCTGAAGTAAGGAAGAATAATAATATCACTTTGAGATGGATGGATGAGTTGTAAACTATGTTCTTAAAATTTAAAAGATATTATATTTTTTTGGTGTTGATAAACATAATGAGGAAAGTATTTTTTTTACATTTTCATTCATCATAATGAGGCAGATCGTAATGAAAATTGTGAATAAAAATTATACTGAGACATTCCAATAATATTGAAGCTTTCTATTTCTTAAAACATATATTCGTTATGGGTAATCATAATGAAGAAATCGTATTGTGAAAATTAGAATGGAGAATCAGAATCAAAATGGTATTTGTGAAGAAATTATGAAGAAGAGGTGAAGGTATTAGAAGGATCAATAAGAGTTGAGAAGCATTGAGGAAGTCAAGATGCACCAAAAATTCAAGGAAACATTCAAATTATTGTAATTTGGTTGAGCGGGGATATTTTTATAAATCCCTCCCAAACCACTTTTGGGTGAGTATAAAAGGAGAATGTAGTTTTTACATTCTGATGGGAGTACAATTCACAAAATGAAGAGAGATAAACTATAAAGTTATAGAGAGAAGAAGTGGGTTATAGATTTTTTTTCTTGAATAATTTGTTCCAGATAGAGTTGAAATGAGAAGAGACAAGATTACAATGTATTCGGCTGATCATCGTATCATGCTGATTATCATATTTAGATTTTTTTGTATTCAACTTATCATTGTATCGAGTAGGATAATCATAATGAAATTATTATATTGGGTTTTTTGGATTGAGAAAGAAAGTTTTCATAATTTACTCAACCAAATTTATATAGAGGTATATTTTTTGTATTGGTGAAATCAGGTTTAGAGAATCATATTAGAAGAATCAGACTGGAAAAATCACACTTAGTTTTATTACAAATTCAAAGAATTTCATACTAGATTTTTGGTAAGAAAATGAATTTTTTAAGGTTTATATTTGAGATAGTTGTTAAAGAATCATTGTAACATGGTTTTTTAAAGAAAACATTGTATTACATCATTTGTACAAAAAGGAGCGCACATGTTATTGGATTGTTTACATAGTACTACATGGGTGAAAGTAAATACCCTACTCATTGTATTTCACACAAAAGGATTGTTATCTAGTGGATTGTCTGGTACTGTATTATTTCCAAACCATACCAAGGATTTATAAATTCTTATTTAATAGTGATCCTTCTAAGTAATTATCTTCCTTTGGATGTGTGTTTTATTTTTTTCAATAGGTAATTAAGTCATTAACAGGAGGCGAAGGTTATTTCATTTGTAGGGACACATAAAAGAAAAATTTATCATTGAATCATCCCCACCACCTCAGTGATATAATTTTCCTTCCAGGTCATTTACAATTGATATTAGAGTCTATGATTCCCTACTCTTATTATTTAATAAATATTTTAAGAGAAGTTGATTGAGAATCTAAATTGTGTAAACAATAAAGGAATTAAAGTTTTCAATATAAATAATTATCATATCTGGAAAGATATAAAGTTTATTTATCTCATGTATATTGGATATGATTATCTTGAAGATGAAAAATATGGGTTTCCTTCTATTAATGAAAAATTTACTCTTACATCTGTTGGTAAGATGAATCTTGAGAATTCTAGAAGGGACAAGAATGATTTATTATCATCACTTTCTTAAAATGGATTCTTAAGAGTGAAAGGCCTTTCAATATCCAAAGGTATATGGGAAAATTTCAAAATCATATACAAAGGAAATAAAAAATTGAAGAAGGAGAAATTAAAAATCTGGAGGTTTAAGTATGAAGATTTGAAAATGGGTGAGAATGAATCTATTAGGGACTTATTTAATAAGAGGAATAAAATTGTTATCATTATCATATGTCTTGATAAAAAGTTATAATATTATATAATTGTTGAAAATATTTTTAGAATCTATCTTAATATGTTTGATGCGAAAGTTTCCTCACCAGATGATAGAGATTTTGAAACATTTTCTATGTCTGATTTTCATAAAACTATTACTAATTATGAAATGATAAGGGAGAGAGATGTGAAAACCCAAAAAAATTAACATAGAAATATATTTCAAGGCTTTAAATAGAGAAAATTCAATGAAGATTCTTATTTAAGATAGAAGCTGATGATTCTGATTATGAAGATTAGGTATGTAAAAATATGGATTTATCCTTGTTTTCAAAAATGGAAAATGTAGTATAGGGAAATACAAAGAGAAACTACCCTTGAATTTTTTTAAATGTGGATCTATTGATCACCTTAGGTACAATTTTCCTCAAACAATGAAATAATAAGACAATGATGAGGAAGAAATAAATTCAAGAAGATCATGGAAGAAATAGGGTGAAAAAGAAAAATATTTTTTTGGAGGTAAAGATAGAAAATTCTTCAAATCCAAATAAATAATTCTCTTATCTAAATATGAAGAAGAAGAAGAAAACATTGATGGTGAGTCCAAAAACTATGTTGACTATATTGATGGAAATAATTTTATTTCAATAATGAATGATAAAGAATTTGGAAGCATCAATTCTGATGAAGAAGAAACTCTACTTGAAATGCATTTGGAAGAAGTGTTGAAATAATTTCTAAGAAAGATTAGAAGACTTAAATAAACAAGAATTTGGAAGATGATGTTCCTCAAAAATTCAAGAAATATTTTCAGAAGAGAAGAACAAGATGTTGGTGAAGATTAATGATTTGAAGAATTATCTTGAAGGAGAAAAAAATCATAATGAGAATTTGGAGGTAAAGATAAAGGCTAAAGAAGAAGAGTTGGAACATGTCTAAGAAACATTTTCTAAAGTTGAACAAAATTTTACATGCTTCAAAAACACTATCTCTAAATTTGTTGAAATTTCTAGAAAGGGTAAACATAATAAGGATCAACAAAAGTTACCTTTAATAGATAAAAATAATTCTTAAATTGTTTATAGAAATGAAATGGTTAGAAATGTTATGTATGTGGCCAAAATTAAAATAGTTGAGAATTATAAATTTTCAAAATACCCTCAGTCCAAAAATGTTTCTAAATATTATGAATCTGAAAAGGTTTCTAATAATTCTAATTCTGTTAAAGTTGGACAGAAAATTGAGTTGAAAAAAAATTCAAATTGATAATAGAAATATTAGTGATTCAAATAATAAATGAAAAAACGGTGCTGAGAAACATGTTCACAAATCCAGTTATTATAGAAGTTTCAAAAGAAAAAATTCTTTCTATTTATACTTCTGTTATTATGGAGGATTCATAAATATGGAAAATATGTGTTGCTTCAACCAAAAACATTACTATTATTTAAGAGGTTATATAAGTAAAAGTGTGATGGGTAGTCAATCTATAGAAAGAATTAAACCTGATAAGGTTAGAGTAAATATTGAAAATAGGTTCTGACAACTAGAACTATTTTTAAAGGTGTAAACAACCTAAAGACCTTGCAAAAGCATGTCTTGTTTTGTTACTGGCACAACAAAAGTTTGTTAAAAATTCTCAGAATATGTACATGAAGAAAGAAAAATATATTATTATTGAAACCACTTTAAAAGATATAAAAGTAGAATGACCTTATATTCTTGATAATATGTGTTCTTATCATATTATAGTAGATTTAATATTATTTAATAATGTAAAATATTTCAAACAAGGAACTGTAACATTCGGAAATGATGAATCATTAAGAATTAAAGGTGTTAGATCAGTTATCATTAGAAAAGAAAAATTGTAATCAATTAAAGATTTATATTTTGATGGGCTAAAACATAACGTGTTGAGTGTTTCATAATTTTGTGATGAAGGTAAAAAAATCACTTTCAAGAAAGATTTATTTTTTTGTGAAAAGTGAGAAGGATTGAAAACTATTACAAGAGTCCAACAAAAAAAAGGAAACTTATATCAAGACGGTGAGGTATAAAAATCATGTTTCTTGATTATAAAGGAAGATAATAAATTGTGACATAAAAGGCTAGGACACATGTGTCAATGAAAAATGAGAAATTTATCTAAAATAAAAAGTGTATGATACATTCTTGATTTTTCAAGAAGTACATATTTTTTTCACTGTTTTTCAGAAATGAAATATTACAAATTCAATGCATAAGAAAGATGATATTTTTTCAAAACAAGGCCTAGAACTTATCCATTCCAATATCTATGGGCCAATTAGAAAACAATCAATTAATAGAGATAATTATTTCTTCGATTTTATTGATGAATTTACTCGCATTAATTATGTCATGTATATGAAAAATAAATCATATGCTTTGAAAATGTTTAAAAGTTTCTAAAGGAATGGTGAGAAATAATGTATGTATTAAGTGAAGAAGTTGAGAAATAATAATGGAGGTGAATATTGAAATAAATAATTTTAAATTTATCTCAAGAAGCATGGAATTTGGAATGAGTATAGTTCCCCATACACTCATCAAAAAAATGAGGTTGCTGAAAGAAATAAAAGAAGTTTGATGGAAATTGGGAGAACTACGTTACTTGAACATGGTCTTTCTAATTACTATTTTAGGAAATCCATGAGTAATGTTTTATACATTCAAAAACAATGTTTCTATAGGAAAAAAATCTGATATTACTCTATATGAATTGTTTTATAGAAAAAATACATTTTTGAATCACTTAATAATTTTTTGGAGTCCAAGTATTATAAAGTAGAAAGGTTGAAACATGGGAAAGTTTGAGAAAATGGTGAAGATGGCATTTTACTTGTCCATGCTCTTGAAGGAATATCATATATATGTCTCAATAAAGGTACAAAAATAATTTTTGATTCTAGTAATGTGAAAGTTATTAAGAAGACAGGGGAAGATAAATAGACTCATACAGATAAGGAAGTAGAGTAGGATAGGGAAACTTTTATTAATAATTCCGATAAGGATATAGACATTTGTAATCCTACTCAAGAAGAGGAATCAGACTCGTCTATTTCGATTGATGAGGAGGATACTCAAAAATATCATCCTAGGCTGAGTAAGAAAGTGGACGCTCAAAATATTATTGGTGATCAACATAAAAATTTTCAAACAAGAAGACTAAAAAATTCTATTACACAAACTTCCTTGTATTAAAAAGTAGAGGCAGGTTATTAGAATATTTTTTTTGAGTATCCAGAGTGGTTTCAGGCCATAAATGATGATATGGAACCAATAGAAAATAATTATACATGGAATCTTGTTCTTATGATGGATAAAAAAAATATTGGTATGAAGTGGGTTTTTTAGAATAAGATGAATGAAAAAGGTGAAGTGATAAGAAACAATGAAATGTTTGTGTGAAAAGGTTACAAGAAAATTGAATGTGTTTATTTAGATTAAAATTTTCTCTCAAGTGGAAAGGTTAGAAACAATATTAATTTTTATTTCTATTTTTTCACAAAAAAGATACAAAATCTTTCTAATGGATGTGAAGTCCACATTTTTTAATAGGGACATTGATGAGGAAGTTTAGGTTGAAAAAACATGTGTCTTTGTTATTGGGAAAGATGAAATTTATGTTTGCAGATTAAAGAAATATATGTATGGTATGAAACAATCTCTATGTAAATGGCATTCCAAATTGGATACTTACTTAAGGAAGATGAGTTTTAGGAAAGGAAGAGTTGATAAAATTCATTATATCATAAAAATTCAAGAGTTTTCCCTCATTGTAATTATTTATTTTGATGGGATAATATTTTTTAGAAGTGATGAAAGATCTTGTGAAAGGTTTTCTGAAGAAATAATTTTTTTTTGAGATGTCTATATAGGTAAAAATTAAATACTTTCTATGGGAACAAATTTTACAAAACAAGAAACACATTTTTTTATCAAGAAAATTATTCTATGACTTCATATGATGTTCAAAATCGAAAAATAAAAACCCTTTTACACACTAATTTAAGTGGGAAAAAAATTTATAAAGATTGCAAAGGCATGGAAGTTTATTGGAAATAATTTCATAAGCCGATTGGAAGTATGTTATATTTGACTACCTCAAGACACGACATTGTTTATGATGTTACCGTATGTGAAAGATTTCAGAGTGCTCCAAAAGAATCAAATTTAATTTCTAGAAAAAAAATTCTTAGTTACCTAAAGGGAACAACAAATTTTAGAATATGGTATGAGAGATTAGAAAGTAATTACTTGTTTATGTATTTAGAATCTAATTGGGTAGGAAATGTTGATGATAGAAGATTCACATCTAGTGGAGTATTCTTTCTAGTAGAGTTATTTTATTTGTTATATAAATAAATAAATATAATTCAGTAACTCTTAGTACATATAAAGTTGAGTATGTTTATTCTACTCAATCCTCTACCCAAGTTATGTGGATGGAAACTCAATTAGAAGAATTACTTGTCAAAGTAAATTTACCCTTTATCTTGGTTTCTGATAATCCAAGTGAAATCAATATGCTCAGGAATCGGATTCAACAATATCATTCAAAACATATTAATATCAAATATAGTTTCATCAAAAATCATGTGGAGAATAATGAATTAAAGCTAGAGTATGTTCCTACATTGATAGAAGTTGTTAACATTTTCACAAAACCTTAACTGAAGGAATCCTTTCATAAATCGAGGTTGAACATGTGCATCCGTCCTCTTTATCTTCAAAGGTGTGGTATATGTTTTTTTCCCTCTCTCATATTACCATTGGATAGTGTTTTCAAGAGAGAGTATTGTTTCATAAATCTATCCTTCGGTAATCATGTAAAAAGGAGAGGTTGTGAGTAAGTTATGAATTCATCATTGTATGTGTGTTAACTATTCTAATTATTTTTTGGAGTGGTAATTGGAAAAAATTATGTATTCTCAGAAATTTTAAGACTTGATAATGAAAAGATGAAGATTAAAGCTGAAGAATAAATATAAAGAAGGTATTTATGATAGATACCTTTGGAAAACATGGCTTTACTATCAATAATTCATGTTTAACACAATGATTTATCTCTTTTAGTCTTATAATTTGTGATAATTAATCCTTTCTTAAGGATACAATGTTTAGTGATTTATGAATCTTGTTTGACAAAAAAAATCCATAGGGGGTATTTTTTGGTCTATGTTTACTGGAGAAGGTTTTTTGAGAGTTTAAAAAGTCTGTTTTTCAAAGGTATTGTCTTTTTCTTTCAAGAATGTTTAAGAGTAAAAGGAAATCACCTCACTTTTTATCAAGTGAAAATTGGACTTACCATCATATTCAAGAATCAGACTCACAATTCTTGAAAAGTTTCATCGTATTTAGGAGAATATGGTTCAAAGAAAATGATCAGTCGGATTCACACAGAATCTAGAATGAAAGGATTAATCATAATGGGGAGAATCAGAGTCTGTATGGACCTGATAAAAATGTGATATTTCTCTATTAATCTTGGAGTTCCTATAAATCATAAATACTCTGTGAAACTTGTGATGAAATCTTGATGAAAGAAAATGGGAATGGAAGAGATGATGCAAATCGTTTTCAGTTTTATTGTAATAATGAAAAATGTATTTAGGATAAGTAGTAAAGAAAGATGATGATGAAAGATATGGAAGTTACAATAATTTCATTGATAAGTTAGATGATGTTGAAGATGTAATAAAAATTATTCAAAGTCAGGAAAGAATTTATGATACAGGAAAATTTTTGTTAAAGAAATAGTTTTCTAAAGATGAAGCTACTGACACCAATCCATCATATTCAAAATGAAAATATGCCAGTGGCACCAATCTATTGGATTCAATATGTCATCATATTCATCAGAGTTAGAATCATTTGAAACCAATGAAGAGGAAAAGAGGTGTTGAATTACAAGAGGGTCGAGAGACATCAGATTAAAGAATAATATAGGTGAATACATGACCAATCATCAATCTGGAGGAAGGAAGAAGAGTAATCTCACTTAGATATGGATGTGTTCTCAAATAAGATATTTAAATTAAAATGAGACTATGTTTGTTTGGTGCTAAGTAGTGTAATGAGAAAAATTTTGTTTTATAATTTTATTCATCATAATGAGGCAGATCATAATGAAAATAGTGAATCATAATTAGACTGAGATTTTCCATGAATATTGAAGCTATATATATATATATATTCATACCTGAATTTCATAAAAATAATCATAATGAGGAAACCGTATTAATCATATCAGAATTGATAATCCAAATTAGAATGGTTTTTTTGAAGAAATTATGAAGAATAGGTGAAGATATTATAAGGATCAAGGAGAGTTGACAAGTGTTGAAGAAGCCGAGATGAACCCAAAATTTAAGGAAACCTAAAAACATGGGAAATTATTTTGTGTGGTAAAATTTTTAGGAATCCCATTTAAACCCCTTTAGGGAGAGTATAAAAGATGAAAGTACTCTGTACTTTCTGATAGATATACTATTCACAAAATGAAGATAGAGATTCTCCAAATTTATAGAGATAAAATAAGTGGTTTCAATTTTTTTTTGAATAATAGATGTTAGACATAGGTGACAGGATAAGAGACAAGATTGCAATGTATTAAGTTGATCATTGTATCCCGGTGATTATCTTATTCATCTTGTCATTGTATTCAGATGATCATCATATTGGTCTGGATAATGAGACTAAGATTATCATATTGGGTTTTCTAGATTATGGGAGAATGTATTCAGAATTATCTCAACCGTAGTCTAACAGTGGTATATTTTTTATATTGATGAAATCAGACTGGGATAATCAGATTGGAAGAATCATAATGAAAAAATCAGACTGTCTTTTATTACAAAGTCTAGGAAGTTCTTACCAGATTATGGGTAACAAATTGAAGATTTTCTTTAAAGTTTTATATTTGTGAAAATTGATAAATATGGACCTCAACATGGTTTTTAAAAAAACAATTTCTTACATATTTTATGTTAAAAGGAGAACACACACTATTGGATTGTTTACATAGTGCTACATAAGTGAAAGGGGATATCCTACTTATTGAATTCCACACAAAAGGATTTTTTCTAGTGGATTTTGAGGTACTTGATTGTTTCTAAACCATACCAAGGACGTATCTATTCTTATTGAATAGTGAATCATGTAGATACTAGTGTTCCTGTGGATGTGTGTTGGATTTGTTTTCAATTGGGAATGAAATATTTAATAGTAGGTGAAAGTTGTTTCATTTTTAGGGAAACATAAAAGAAAATGTTATCATTGATTCATCCCCGTCCCCCTCTCGGTGATATAATTATCCTGACATGGAATTTATAGAGTCGTGTAACATATAGGTAGATATCTTGACCCTTCACTATGGAGGTGTCTCAAGTTGGTTGAATATGGACACTATAGTATCTAACTATGATTTTGCAGCATGAGGTCTTCCATCCCCCGAGAAGGTGGGGGACTCTGCTGCTAAAAGTCCCAGGTAATCTTTTCCATTGTTGGGGAAGAAAAAGGAGCACCCTAAATAGACAGTATAAACTTGGGGATCTTTTCATGAAACTGAGCATCAATGCCCAATGGAAGACCAGCAGGAGGTGCCTCATGTGTCACTATAGGAGGTACTACAGATGGCGCATGGCCTACCACCTCTATATTGTTCTCATCACTACTCTCTTGGAATACATAATGAGTACTTCATGGTGGAATAACTGCACAATTTTCATGGGGACTCCTTAGATATGATTTATGAAAAATATTGAATAAAGATAAGCAAGATGAAATGGTTCATGGTATGATGTGTGCTTATAAAACACCCTCATATCCTTGGTCTGAAGGAGTATAAGCCGTCATTTCAGTAATACTAATACCATAACACTATAAAACAATTATGACACCCAGTGGTAAAGTCATATCAACCATAAATGTAATAATAAGTAACACAATTTTCCAACCCAGGTAATTTGGGTTTCCTTGGTACATGGGTTAGCTACATAAAAGAATAAGGTTGATTCCAAATTCCATTGTCCTAATATCCTATCTAACCCAAAAAGTAAGGTAAAAGGAAAAGGGGTCTCTAATAACACTTTGTAGCATCCTTCTAGGAGTTCTACAGAACCGTTCCCTGATATGGTGGTCCAAATGACTTCAAGCGCATGTCCATGAACTCCATAAGCTACCAACTAGTTGAGAGGTTCTAGGGTGTGTCTATGGGGATACTATGCACTCATAGATGAAAGTATGCGAAGAAGTAAACAATATATAATAAATATTGGAAGCATAAATAGAAACACATAGCATCGAAAACCACATAATAGCATTACTAAAAAAAGCAGAAGAAATCCATAATTAGCGGAAGCAGAAACTAAGTAATAAATATAATAATGATAATGGAATTTCATGATTCAATAAAAATATGTTAGTGTAATGGAATAAGGGATACCAAGAATATTCTAAATGCTAGAAATATATACAAAAAGGAAAAAAATTTCTATAATAGCATCTCGAGCATAGGCTTGGTCCTCTACACTAAAACACCATCCTAAGGCAGCAATCAACCAAGCATCAGAAGCTATAAACTTCCCTTTATCTATACCTATGATCATAAAGCCTAGTCGGGTACCAAACGATTCCAAATTAGAGTGAGATATATAATCTTAGTAGGCAGGTACCCATGGTGTCTATGCAATTTCATTTCATATAATAATTTAAATGAAAGTGCATCGATAAGTATAAATGAAAATAAAATAATAAATAAAACAATATCAAATTTGTTTGGGTTCCTAACTGGAAACTTGTCCCATACCACCTACTTCAAACTAAGTCAAATTTATAGAAGGAGGTACCTATCTAAGTAAATATATATATATATATATATATAAACAATCCCATGGAAAAGAATAAACTGATGTAAAGGAGAAGACCCCAAGATTGTGCTTTATCTTTGAGGTCACATTTTCTCCAGGTAATATATAAACATGATCAAATTATAATTAAGAATCCTTCCAAAGGAAGAATAAATTAATTCCATCAAACTACTAAATCCCTTGGTGGAGTCCCAAGCCTATCCAAGTTTATCTAATAAAATACAATGGGTCTTACGGGTGTCTTTGAAAAACCCAACACCTATGAGTCTGTCCAACGCAGCCCATATAGTGTCCCTTGTGTCAATAAAGGTATAGTAACTCTTAGCCCATACCATGTATCTCACATAGGGGGATGAGTTTCACATGAGGCATGGCATATCCATATTTCCGAATGGGTCCATCTTTGGTCACTCCCCTAGGGAACTAGCCTCACTCATGTGTATGAAAAAATTCTTGGAGATTTCGCACATGGAAATCCAATGTATCACTCTCGGCATGTTAGGTATATCCAATTGAACATGGTGAGTCTATCCATGGGATCCCTAATTTAGGACCCATGTTCTATCCTTTCTCATAGCGGGTGATCCATATCAACCAAGGTAATGAATCTATATGTAATCACGATCCATTGAATAAACATGTCAATATCACATGCTTACTAAGATATTCAAACTATAAAATCATCTCTAAGAACTGTGGAACAATTATATGGAAAAGTCATAAGGCATTATACATGAGAAAAGCATGATCATGTGGAATAATCTACAAGGAATTAAACATGTGAAAATAATGAGCATAAGCCAGAAACTACAAGGAATAGCATGTACATAATTTAATGTCATCATTAGAATTACAATATCTCAAGCTAAGAATATTACCAAACCATAGCACTAAATCCAAGTCAGTAAGTTATGGAATAAGTCATTAAGCATGAAATGAGTCGTATAGAACAATTAACTTGACATATCATAAATTTATGTAATGACATATAGTGATAAGCAAGGTGTTCACCCAATGTGAAACAAAGAAATAAATTGTAAGTTTTTTGGAATTAAAAGCTAATCATGAAGCATGAAAATTTAAATATAAGGTGTGAGGTATAAAGATAAAAGTCCACTCTCGTGGCTAACCATTCAACTTAATTAAATTTTTAATCAAATACATTTAATCAAAAACTAACTCACATGACGTAACTGACCAATTAATCCATAGGCAAAGGAACCAATCAATTTGAACACACCCAAAGGGGTGGTCAAAGACAAGGATATCATCCCATGGATGTGTTTCACCATAATTTCTGGTCATAAGAGACATGGTAATCCATTTTAGTTAATTTAATATGCAAGAAAAAATATTCACTAGAAGGGTTTATTGAGTAGCACGACGGCGCAAAAATTAAAATGGGAAGAAATGATAGAAAATAACCTAGACCACCTACCTTGAGGTAGTAATTCTCCACTAATCTGTTATCAATCCTTGATTTGACCTAAAATGGTTGAAATTTATGGTTTTTTCAAATGCCTAAAAATAAGGAAAAATATGTTTCACCAAAATAGTGTAACAGATGGAAGAGGAAGCCAAAAATACAGAAGTGCACAAGGAGGATCTTACTGATATGGATCTTTATCTTTTAATTGTGAAGGAATCAACCCACAGATGGAGAAGATAACACAAAACCTATGAAAGGGGAATAGGGAGATCCATGAATAGAGGAAGAGGAAAATACTTATGGTATGAGAGAGGAAATAAATTAGGGGAGTTTGCACTTTTTAAAGTGGGGTATTATTGAAATTTCAACCATTTTTACACTTTTAATGGTTTGGTCACATTTTCTATCTAGAACATGCACCAACCATGTGCCAGTAACTGCTATAAGGGTCACTTTTCATGGTTAGGCCCATGATTTGACTTTTTATTAAAATGGGTGGTGCCTCAGTCAAAGACTCATGCACAATTTATTTGAATAGAAAGAAAAATTACATGAGTCTAAAAGAAGGAATCTTATAACAATATTTATAAAAAATAGGGAGTAAGTATCAAAGAAAATCATCATGACAAGCAATATCCTGGATGACTCCCATGTTGGAAAGACCATCAACAACCGTGTTAGCTTCCTGAAACGCATGAGTGGAAATGTAATTGATATCCGCGAGTGAATCAAGACAGTTGATCCAAAGGGAGGTAAGTGGCCAGGCAAGATGAACCACCCCCTTCCAAATATCTTGGACGATAGTGGATGAGTCACTTTCAATCCAGATATTGTTCTATATTTTTTGCTTGGCAAAAGCAATGGAAAGGATAAATCCCATCATTTATGCTTCTAGGGTTGTGGTCATACCAAAACTACCAAAGAAACATCCTTGTTATCTGCCAAGATAGTCTTTGAAAATATCACCGCATCCTTCCAATCCTGGATTGCCTTTTGAAGCACCATTGACATTAGTTTTCAGCCATCTTGGAAATGGGGCTTTCCAGAAGACCTCAACAGTGCGCTGTGACTGTCTGTAAATTCCATTGATCTAAAGATGATGCAAGATTTCCAAGTCACGAACAGAATTGTCACAATACGTTTTCTGGATCGAGGAAGCTTTTTGAATGGAAATGAGAATGTGAGCCTTACCTGTATTGAGCTTAAATGAGAAGTTATTAAAAATGAAATTATTCCTGTCAAACCAGATAACATGGAGAAGTTCAGAAACAGTAGCCAGAAATAGATTCTTGATTTGTTGGGAGGAATCAAGAATTACACAATTCTGAAATTGAGAGCTGATAGAGTCAAATAAAAGCCACCTTCATTCAAAAATATCAAGAATATAGTTCTAGAGAGCTGCATCAGTAGCACATGATAGAAACAAATTATTGAAATCCTCTCTATGTTGATTACATAAGTGGCAACGAGAGTAGAGATTGATCCTAAAGGGTTGCAGACAAACTTCCGTGGGGATTCTGTGTTGTGCAATATGCCAAACAAGAGTAAATCTTGAGGGCCTAATCTAGGGTTTTTTGAACATTTTCAGTCAACACAGGTTAGAAATAGAGTTTATGAAATTGTAATTGTAGTAATTTTTGGAGTCTAAAACACAATTAGTAGAAAGTTCCCAAATGAGGAAGTCCCTAGAGTTGGAAAAGTGATAATTGTCGATAATGTGTGTGATATAATCCAGAAAAATAGTGTCTTGAGAATTGACAACGTACCTGATGGAAGATTTGATATCAACAGGAAGAATATTGGGTGACAACATGGAGATAAGAGAGACACCAGTCCAATTAACAAGCCCAAATTTAATGGAGGAATTATCACTAACCATCCATCTGGAATTATTTATAATGTTGGAAAAGGAGTGACTAATGGACGAACAAATGGAAGAATTCATGTAGTTTAAATTTCTATTCTTAATCCTGGAAGGAATCCTGCTCTGAAGGAAGGAAGTGGAATCCGAGTTAGTATGAAGCAACCTCCAAGTCAACATAGCTTGAAGAGCATCATCAAAGAACTTAAGATTCTTGATTCCAAATCCACCCTTGTCAAAAGGTTTGCAGCAGGTGGACCAAGGTACGGTCACAATATTTCTTTCAATAGTACTTCCAGACCAGACAAAGTTTTTGATATAGATGTTGATTTTTTTAAAAATACTAGCTGGCCAATAGTAAACCATCATCGAGTAAACCATTTTGGAGATGGTAGTTGATTTCACAAGATAGATTCTACCATCCATAGAGAGATTTTTACCCTTCCAAGAAGATATTTGTTTGGTTATTTGGTTGATAATGTTGTCAAAATAGCTAGACTTAGGTCTTCCCCAAAAAATGAGAACACAAAAATAATTGAAAGGGAAATAACCTTCCTTGATTCCTAAGTAATTTATGACAGTACTTTTCCTATTAGGAGTGAAATTTTTTCCAAAGAACACAAAGGATTTGTTCCAGCTTATTGATTGGCCATAGATATCTTCATAGTGAGACAAGGAATTTTTAAGATTTTGGATGTTGTTTTTGTCTCCTAGCCCATGATTTTACGAACTATGCACAAACCATACAAAAACCCATTGTCCGCAATTGAACAGTTTTAGATACACGATGCAGGTAGCACTACACAGTTTCCTCTAACCGTGTGGTCTAGTCTTCCTCCTCCCATTTCAGGGATCTGGGCTTCAAACAAGCCATGGACGCACCCTATATATCCTTTAACCTTTTAGGAATTTATACTCGGTCTATTTTAAGGAATTTAAACCAAATATTAATAATCCATACCTTTGGGTAAATCTTGGATGTTTTAATGAAGTAGTTACATAATGTGAATCCATTGTAGGGAAGATACCCTTAGTCCTGTTCAGAGCACACAAAAATTAAAATTTGGGAAATCTTTTCATGAAATTAATGGTTATATTTGGATTAATTCAACCCAATTTGATTCCTTTTTCAATGTATTTGTAAAATCAGGGCATTCATGATATGTAATGGCTTCATAATGTGAATTATTCAGGTCCAAGAGTTTTTATTATTTTGGATGCCTAAATATTCTATATTCTATATATTGGACTCCCCCAAAATCCTTAGAGTGACTTTGGGTGATATTAGGTGATATCCCTCCATAGGATCACTCCATTCAATTTTTAATCCTAATATTCGTTGCATCGCTTCTCCATAGTAGATGGTCTTCCTGTTTCTTATCTTCCTTTCATCATGATAGAAGTATTTTCTATGTCGGTGGATCGAGTTATCATCAGTTGGTGTTTTCAATTAATCCTTTGAAGTTTCCCATAAAGCATTGTTTTTTGTTCATCAATCTTCTAATTACCCATATCCATTATCAAATGTGACTAGGTTCTCTTAATTCTTGAGCTAGGTGTATCTACACAAGTTGTTAAAATTCATAAATTGCCTTAATATCTTGAAAATTCATTTAGTTTTTTCATTGAAATTAATTTATTTTACATTTGAATGTATTTTTAAAAAAATATAGAATCTTTAAGAGGTTTTTCTTTAGAAAATGGTTTTTAACTAGGTTTTTGATTAAATTATTTAAAGTGTGGTTTTTGTTTTGAGATTCCTTTTTGATATATTTAGCACATTGGGTATCCTTGGGTGTGATGGGAATAGGAATGTCGCTCATTGTGTGTGTAATGTTATAAGAGGTTTTTTGTTACATTTGTTTGTGTAATTCCACCGAAGGTTATATTGGATAGATCCACTATAGGAAGAGATTGGGGATTTCCTTTCAGGTCTCGTACGTGCACTTATATGTTAGATCCCAAATGGTGTTATTTTTAATTTATTATTGGTTTATCACATGATGGTATTTTTAGGGTTATTTGATCACATTCTTATCTTAGAGTGTATCCATGGTTGGTTTTCCTATTCTTACTAACTTTATTTTGTTATTAACATATTCTTGGTTTTGGTAGATATGGTATGTTTTTACGAAAACCAATGTATGGTTTATAAAACAAATGACTTTATTTTTCTTGTATAAATGATTTGTAAATTAGTTTTTAGAGGTAGAAATGAGGTATTTTTTATATTATAACTTATATAGATTATTTGGTATTATCCTATTAATATTTGTTCTTGCACCCAACATTTTCCATCGGGATGTTGTAGTTTTTGTTTTCCTGGACTCAAGTAATGGTAAGGGTGTTGTGTAGCATGTCGGTTTCCCTTGTTGGTTATTTTCATCATATAAGGACAGTTTTGTGGTGATGTATGGTCATATAAGGACACGTTTTATTTGGTCTATTCTGTTATTTTTGTACTATTTGGTATAACGTTATTGTTCTCATGGATGTTTATATTTCTTCTATACTATAATCTGGTTTTATACCTAGTTTTTGTTGCACATTATACTTTATTTTTGTTCCTTGGAATCACCAAACTATGTGGATGGTCATCTTGTGTGACTTTATTAGTTGACTCGGGTTGGTTCATTACAAATTGATATCAAAGGGAATACACAACTTGAAGTTTTATGTCACTAACTAGGTTTTATTTAGTGTATTTGGTTTAAATGGGTTTAGGAAATATAGAATTTTTATAGTATGTATAGAAAATAGGAGTAATAAGCTCACTTCCATGTCAGAATCCGAGTTACCATGGGTGGTTTAGGATTATTTCCAAGCTTGTGATTTCTAGGTTGAGGTTGTTTAAAAAACTAGATATGGGAGTTTATTTGAACGAACCTATTTATTTATTAATAATTTTCATTCATTCATATATTTCATGAATGCTTAAATTTGTTTCATTCACAAGAATTAATATCCATTTCTAGAAGTTGGTCTTATGACTTTAGAATTTACTCTTAAATTGAATGGTCTATGTCTTGTGTTTAATAGATTATTCTTATGAGGAGAGATCTTCTGAATCCAATTAAGGAAAATATGAGGAAGGTTCCATTGGAGAATCCTCCAATAGACCCTTCTTTATTGGAATCCATAATATGTATTATTTAAACTCTAGGTCAAGTGGGTGACAGAAACTTGGGATGACCAATGGATCACAGATCAGAATTTACTAAGAAGAATATACCTATTATACATGGTGACATAGTACCCAATGAATATGAGGAGTGGATTGAGAATATTAAGAGGATCTTTAACTTTTCAAAAACACTTGAGGACTCTAATATGGGTTTTTCAACATATATTATTGAGGGATCGATAAGGATATGGTGGGACTTAATTGTGTAATCTAAGTTAAACAAGTATAATACCTAGGAATCCTTCAAGAAAATATTAATAAAATAATTTTATACTAATGAAGTATGAGTGAAAAATACCCATAATTTTCTAACCATAGATCAATGAAGGCATACCACTTTGTATAATTCCACTCTCCTTGTCGAGTTAGTTCACATGGAACCAGGATTTGTTACCAATGATTACATGTGAGATCAGAGATTTGATATAGGGATGAGGGATAAAATTCTATCAATGTTGTTTCTTATGTGCATTCTGAATTTTTTAGAAGTGGTTATAGAAAAAACTATTTCAGAGGTATTCATTACTGAGTTATCAGTTTTGGGTCGAGCTTCTATTTGTATGGTTATTAGTTGGGGTGTGTATTCTGGATAGAAAAGGAAGTGAAAAGGTAGATAGTTTCTTTAGGACCAGTCTTAATAGATTCACCCAGATGACAGAAGGTTATATGTTATATGTATAGATTTCCTAGTCATTCCAACCCTAATTTTATATAATATCATAATAATTTCATCATTGTAGAAAATATGGCCAACTTAACTATATTTTTAAGGATCTTCCAAGGTAGTAAGTCTGGATACACTCTCACAACGGTTTGGTAAGTTCATTTTAATAATTATATGGATTGTGGGTCATATCCTTAGGATAAGGGGGATGTTCATGTGGAAAACAAATATCAAGGGGGAGCTGAGACCATATTCCTTTATGTGGAATGGTGTACACCAGAGGAATCTAAATCTTTGATTGATATTATTAGAAGTATGGTGTTTATTCTCTCTTCTATAGTGCTATATTTTGTTTGATATAGGTGATCCAAATTATTTTATATCCTAAAAGTTAGTTGATATGTTGGTACTGTATTTCAAGATTATTCCATTATTTTTTTATTTTTCTACAGCTTTAGGAAAGAGTTCCGAACAAGGTTTCAAATGTCTCTTATGTTGGGTAATGATAGTAAACTTGAAAGTGTTGTGAGATTTCATGGCTGTTGATATTTTTATTTTTGACCTAATTATGGGCATGGATTGGATGATCAATGTTAAGACCTAGATCAATTTTTATCAACAATGAGTTCATTTTTTATCTACAGAAGGAGTCACTCATGTCTTCTTGGGTGATGGGGATTCTACGCATCAGAGAGTGAAGCCTATTGTTCCTTATGCTAGGGTGATATCATATTTGTTTTTAGAGATGATTCTTGATGTAGTTGACCCTTATTTGAGAAGGCCACTTCCTAGGGTGGTGTGTGCATACCCCGAGGCATTTTTGGATGAATTTTTAGGTTTTCCACTACAGTGATAGGTTGAGTTTGTCATTTACCTACTACCTGGTACAATGTCAATGTTATGCCTTCTTATCATATGGAACCTAATAAGTAGTTGGAAATGAAGGTCCAACTTGTATACCTTGAGGAAAATGTATTTATTCACCCTAAAATTTCTCTATGGAATTTTCCAATCCTATTGTCTATAAATTCATATGGGAGCCTTATACTTCTTATGTATTACCAAAAGTTAAATCAGTTGATAGTTGAGAACAAATTTATATTGCCCAGGATTTATGATATTTTTGAAAAACTCATGGGAGCATGTTGGTTTTTAAAGATCCCCCCTAATTTAGGTTACCACTAGTTAAGATTCTGATAAGATGATATACCTAAGACAACATTTTGGAGTTGGTATGGGAATATTGAGCTTTTGGTTATTCTATTTGGTCTCATAAACACTCTTGTGATGTTTATGGAATTGATGAACATAATATTTCATCAGTTCTTGTAATTTTTTTGTTTTTGGTGGATGATATCTTGGTATACTCCAAATTAAAGGAGGACTACATAGACCACTTAGATATCATTCTCAGAACCATGAGAAGATTTGTTTTTATATGGTAATCTTTCCATGTGTGATTTATAAATTAATAAACTGAGGTTTATAAGGAATTTTTTATCTGAGAGGGGCATCTTAGTGGAACCAAAAAAATATAAATGCAATTATGTCCTAGTATAATCCTAGAAATTTGTTTGAGATATAGAGTTTCTTTGTAATTTCTAGTTATTACAGGTGGTTCATTCAGGACTTATCCAAGATTACATCTCGGTTAATAGATTTAACCCATTAGGGTGTAAATTTAGAGTGGAATGATAAATGTATGAGATATTTTGAGGAGCTGAAGAAAGGGTTGAATTAAGCTCCTATTTTTATTCTTCCAGATCCATGTACGAGATATGATGTTTACTAAGTTTCTTCTAGAATGGGATTGGCATGTGTATTTATGCAAGGGAAATAAGTGGTGGCCTATAGTGCTCGCCAATTAAACCTTCATGATAAAATCAATTATACCAATTATCATGAGTTGGAAATAGTTATGAATGCACTAAAATTTTGTGTCACTACCTCTTTGGAAAGAGCTATAGGGTATATTATGATCATACGAGCCTAAAATAAATTTTCACTCTGAGTGATTTGAACTTCCGATAGAAATGTTGGGTTGATATAACACATCAGATTTTAAAAATGGAACATCATCTTTGATAGCATGTATGACAAAAAAACAAACTATAGAAGAGAATATAACACTCTACTACATTACGATATATTTTTAAATAAATTTAACCTCTTCTATATCTTCAATTCATGCAACCCCAGGTTTGAAAAAAACACAATACACTATTAAAATATTATTATTTAGACATAACCATTATTAATTCACTGTTAAGACAGAGGATATGAATGGTAATAACTAAATTATGATAATATTATGTTTTAAAAATGTAATAAATAAATTTAACGGTTATCTATTAATCATAAATAAAATAAAAACCATATGAAATAGAAAGAAAGGTTTTCTAAAAAACAACATTTTCTTGAAAGGAGGATTACTCATGTATTGTGAAAATATTTTAAATATACTTTCTACCAATTTTAGGAAATTTATTTGAAAAAATAAACTTAATTTATAAAATCTACATGTCAAAGTTATCTTTGGGTGATTTTTTGATAATTTTCTGAAAAGTTAAATTTTTCATTTAATAGTGAAAAATACTTATTTTATATTGAAAACTGCCTTTTTTGTTTATATTATTCATAAATTTAAATTATATATTAAATTGGATTTTAAGTAAAATAAGTCAATTATATATCAATTAATCCAATTTTGGTAATTGGAATTATTTTTATATTTAATTTTGATATAAAAAATTTGTAAACTTTTGACCATTTTATCTTTGTAAACCAGTTTTCTCATCGCTTCTGCAGGATTATTTTTAAATTAAAATTTTCCAATTTTGTGAAAGGAATATTGAAAAAATGGATTTCCTATTTTCAATAATAATAATTTATGTTATATTATAAGTTCAACTAAATTTGTTTCCATAATAAATAGTTAAAATAGTATAAAATATGTATCACGGTTAAGGTAAAAATGGACTTACCTGGGGGTTAAACTGAAAGGATAAGAGTTAAAATGACCTAATATTTTTTATAAAATATATTTTATGACCATATTTATACCCTATAATGTATAATCCTCTATAATACTTGATTTTTTACACTTTTTTAATGTAAAAAAAGTGGATACATATTTTTCTTTCCAAAAAACTACAAGTGTACCAATCACCTCACTTATTAATGGTCACCCACTCCCCTCTACTCTTTACACATTAATACCCTTTTTTGTAAAATACCTACCCAAATAACTTTAAAAAATCTTTAACCTCGTCATATAATATTTATTTTTTGAATAAATACAACATAGTAAGGATTTTTGGTGAAAACCTATAGAGGATACTCGAAGAAGATGTAATGTTATTCATTGACCATTTTTTACTTTATTTCTTTATCCACATCCTTAAATTCATATTAAAAAATTATGTTATATTTAAAATAGTATATTTAATATAATTATATTTTTTAATATTCTTTTAATGACCTATAAAAATCCACACTTCCATAAAATGGGTTATGAAATCATTATTTTTGTGTACGGCGGACTACTGCCTAGTAAATCATTGTCATTCATTCTTCCATTACCATCTCTCAAGGTTAGGTATAATGATGGGTATAAAGTATATATATATCATATTTATAATATAATTATACCTCTATAGTCATTATACCATATGTTCCATTAAAATTTCATTCTGTATGAGAGATGATAATGTCACTCGTGTGTATGGAGGACTACCACCTTGTGAAGAGATGTGATTTGTTTTCCAATAATGTTTTACGTGGAAGATAATAAGGATAAATTTACTGAATATATTTGATTTAAATTATATAATTATGATATTGATGAAATATTTATCATTATTTGAGGATAATATATCATTTTAATTCTTACCCTTTCACTCGTATATAGATGATAACATCTTTTTTGTATATGGGAACTACCGCCTTCACGAAATGATGTGACTCCCTTTTTATCACCACACCACATGGATGATACATATATATGTATATTTAAATAAATATTATTATATTTATTATATAATTATGATTCATGAAATATAAAATATTACTTACCACCTTTACATAATGATTGTTGAAAATTGGAAACATTACTCATGCATAAGTACAACCTACCGTCTCCATGATCATAACATACTTCATTTTTCAAAAACATCTTTCAAGATTCATATTAAAAGTATTATTGATATATGAATATTTTAAATATTTCAGGATTACTATTATTTAGATTATGGAACTATATTATATGCACAATAACTGGATCTTTCATGACAAAACAAAAATGAGAAAACAAGAAAAGTAACACCCAAAACAATGAAAATAATGAATGATTATTAACGTTGGGGTGATAAGAAGTCATAAAATAATCATATATGATATTATAAATATTACTATGGTTCTATTATAATTTAGTAAAATTTTTAAAAGAACTATATATGATGTTAAATCATGTTCGACCAAAAGGAAGCGTTAGGTAATGGTCTTCATCTCAATTTCCCTTCATTGAAGCATATTTTATTGTTATGCACCTAATTTCTTTTATATAGTGTATATACTTCCCCTTTTACATGTAATGTCATTATTCTTTAATAATTCATGATATTTTAAGTTTCAATTTTATTTATTTCATCTAATGGGATTTTATTTCATTGTAACCATGTGGTTACAAATTTCATAACTCAATTTCTTTTAATTAGGTTATATTACTTCTTCATGAAAAAAAATAAATTTTTTATTTCAAGAGAACATTTGTTTAAAAGTGGAAAACCTCACAAGAAATTATATAGGATCATTTATCATGGAATGAAATCACAAAATCATTTAATATGAGGTTGATGTTATTAGAAGAAGTCACTCTATATAATCCCCATTGGAAATTAGTTACCTTATTTTACAAGTATTCCTTGATGATTTATTCAAAATAGTGGGCCAACATATACCAATTTTGAATTTGTTCCTCCATATTGATCTTCTTTCCATTGAATCCACATGCCAAAATGTTATCTTGTTTATTTATCCATGCCATTTGGTGCTCATTAATTTCAACATGGGTCATTATTTCATATATTTGGTTAGCCTCCTCCTCTGCAGTGTCTATATGGAAGGATCCTTACGGTATTTCTTCATTCAAGTGGATAATGAGCTCTAGATATTTCTCTTTTTCTGGTTCCATAATTTTTGACTTTCTCTTCAACACATTAGTGGGTAAATCTTATTATGACACCAAGTTATTTTAAACTAATGTCCTCTCTTACTCCTTAGAAACCACACCCTCTATGTTATCCACTCCCTTTTTAGTTGACCATGTCTCTATTGGCTTAGGAAAGTAAGATTAGTCCTTACACGCTTTTTATTTTTTCCTCTTAAGAACTATGTGTCCTCTGATTCACAGGTTTCTTTACGCCCCTACTTCCTACTTAGCCTATAAAGACCTATATCATTCAGGCACTCATCACTATCCGCTGAAAACTGACCATATATTTCATCACTGGTCAATTGACTATCCAACTATCCATCTGAGACTAGTAAGGAGTCAGTTTCTTGGACACCTGCCAATGCATCACCTAGATTCATGGAATCATTGAGATTTCTTTTCCACTTAGGGACCACCATATTCCATCCTTCTTATTGAAAATCATCAACCGCTATTTCATCCTAGGCCTAAAAGTGGTTTAGAATCTAGGTTAACCTATGGGAGACCAGCTAGTATATAAAAAAATTAGGAACCTTTTCTAAGAAAATTTAACATCATTTCTCTCTTTGATCCGTAATAAATTTTCTACCAGAACTTTGTTTTATAAATAAAATTTGAATTTTTTTTAACCATTTTTCAAATGATTTATTAAAGTAATTTTTACCGATTTTTATTTCTTAAAATAAATTTTAAAGGAATATTCATGTTGTTTGCAAAAAAATCTAGTTTTTATTTTACCGAAAAATTGAAAGGAATATTTGTTTTCACGTGTACAACATGAATAGAATTTCCACCCATCATAACCAATTAAATATTTTTAAGATTATTTTATAGGTTTCAAATTTTATTTTAAAATAAAATTGTTTACATTATTTTTATGAACTTTTTGTTTTAAGAACTAATTTTCAAATTCAAAAGGATATTTCCCTCAAGAAATTTTTTAAAGATATTTTTATTGTATTTTAATCATAAAAAAAACCCTTTATTCTTAATCCATTAGGTATATGTTATATTATTACCATCCTTAGACTTCCTCTATATGGTTTTTGATCATTTTGACCAAGGAAAGTATTGACATTCACTTCCTTGATTAATTTTTTGTAGTCATTAACCTTCCCTAGAATTATTCACTTTCCTATGGACTTTAAATTTTACCTAAATGTCCATATTATTTATCATGGATATTTTTATCACATAAATCATATATCATTTCTACATATGATTTTATAAATTGATAGTTATTTTTTATCTATGTAAATATTTATAAATCTATATTCTATACTCAATATGGATATTTGATGATAGGGCACATTGTCTAGGAATTAAATCGATTATTCAATATATAAGGAATTATTTAGAAAAGTATACATACGTAGACCCAGTTATAGATAACCCCTTGATTCATCAATGGGTCTCATGAGACAAATCATTTGGTCAACCCTGATGAGTTTGTAACTATTTTTTAAATGAGTAGGTCAAACCAGATGAATATTTACCAATTTGTTTTAAATTGTATTTCTAATGATATTCATGGTAGAGGTATCATGTGACTAAGACATGACACCTAATAATTAATCATTTCATTCATTAAGAATTTAGTTATTATTATCCATGAGATTTTCACAATGATATTATCTCTGGATGCATTTCATTATCAGTTTATTGATTAAATGTCATGTGTTTTCTATTATTTTTTTCAATATTGATTATTCCATATTATTTATTAAAATTTAACATGTGTTATGTTATTTACCTTGACATGTTTATTATGTTTAATATACTCATAGTATATTCTACTGTACTTAACCCTTACTGAGAATTTGAGATCAGTTTTATTTTGTTTCCTTTCCCCAAGATATGAATAATTATTCTTGGAATGGGGTCAAGGATTCAATGTGTTCCCCTTTTCTATACTTTTTATTTTATATCCCTATGTAGAATGGGTTTCAATTATCTTTCTAGTTCTCCAAAACTGTTATACTAATCAGTATTTTGGAATTTAAACCCTTTCTATTTATTCCAATGTAATGAAACAGACACCACCACTAGGTTGCTAGGGTCAGGTCACTACATTTGGTATCAGAAAAAGTTTAATAGAATCCTCAGAAACTAGATTTAAAAAAACATAGATTACAGAATATAACCCTATGATAGAAATTGAGGATGAGAATATAAGAATATATTAACATTTTTTAGGGAATATATTTTGTGGTTTTTCATAGAAATACATATTTTCGGGATACTACATATGGATGTGGTTCTCGTATAGAGTTACCTAGGTGAATAACTCCAAAATGGGTGCATTGGTCTTGACCTGATTATCTCCTATGTTTTGAAAATGTTCCTTACTAAAAACTTGGTTTGGAACTCATAGGGATATGATTAATACATTTCACATTTTCTTTAGAAATCATTATGAATGATTTGAAAATATATATATATACCCAAAGAAATAAATTTTATAATGCATAAATTTTTAATATATGTTATGTGTTACATCCTATTCATACATATACATTATGATTTAAAATTAATAATTTTATAAGATAATCTATTACATTCCATTATTTAGAAATGTCACCTATATGGAAGAAGGGTATTAATACTATGGAAAATATAGATATTTATCCATGGAGGAATCCAATACAAATGATATTGGAAGTGAAAAAATTATGGCTATATTAGGTGATCTTACTCAACTTATGAAAAATATACTTTCCCAAACGGACAAATCTATTCTAAACTGATATTATCCTATGTTGAATCTATTAATATAACATAATTACACATAATTTGGTGGTACTACTAATCCAATGGTGGTCAAAAAATGGAATTAGTCTGTAGAATAGATATTTATGGAATTGGGATGTGGTGAAAAGAAAAAGGTTGCAATTTAAATGCATTGAATCCAAGAAGATTATAATCAAGGGTGGTCGTTGATCCAAGATACTAAAGAGAAATAGCCAATCGAACTAATAGAATTTAATTCTTTTAAAGAGATGTTGTTAAAACAAATATTTCACCAGTGATTGATAAACTGAGATGAAGATAATGTTTCTTAGCTTAAATAAAAATTAAAAATAAAGTGTTGTAAAGTATGAATAAACTATTACAATTTTAAATATGTATGATATATATTACATATGAAACATGGATTTCATGATTAAATATTTCAATGAAGGTCTTAAACCATGTATCCTTATGGAAATGGTCTCTTAAAAGTATTCTTCATATGATAAAATAGATTTATGCACTATCAAGATAGAGAAATAATTCTATAAGTTTTATGGATTTGAATGGAAGAAAGTGATAAACTGGATAAAAGAGAGAATAGTGGATAAAGGGAAGAAGAGATAGAAGGATTTTTCCACATGTGATAATTGTAGAATAAAATACCCTGGTACTTGCTTTAAGGGAATGAGATTTTTCAACAAGTGTAGAGAGAAAGGACACCATGAGAGTGGTTGTAAGGGAAAGAAGGAAATTTAAAATGTTCAATTAATACACTATAAGGATACGAGGAACTATGAAAATTAATTCCCTAATCATCAAGGTAATATTCCTCAAAAGAAGTTGAGGGATAAAGTTCAATATTTTTCTATTGATTCAACCAATGTGGAATGATTAATGTTCTTGTGAATTTAGATCCAATAAATAAGTTATAAAAGTATTTTACTGATGGTATTCTCATTATAAGAGTCATGAATCATATAAGTATTATACTATACTACTATTTATTAATGTATTTGAAAGCATGTGTTGAATAGTACCAAGAAGAGTGAATCTATGTAAATGTGAACTTTTTTAAAAACACATGATTATGGGAAGAAAATCCCGGATATGTTCTCTATGTTGAGATAATATTGATAATAATATGTTTATGGGATATGATTGGTGACCATGAATTGGTTAGTGATTTAATATTTTATGTTATCTTTAATGAATTTTACTACATTTTTGGATCTATAGAGTATATTCGACAACCTAATATTTTATTTTTTGGAAGAATAATTTTTTTAATTAATGTTTTATGGTGACTGAGGTATTCACATATTTGGAATGTGACATAAATAAACAATTTATATTATTTAGGGAATATAATGTTCATTTAGTAACCTTGATTCTTAATTTGTTCAGACATATTTTGGAAAATCCCTAAGGTTTACTATTTAGATAAGGGATTAAGTTGAAATTTTTGTATTATTAGAAAAAAATCAAACCATTTTTCTTAGTAAATATATGAGGAATATCTTGATACTATAGACCTTATGATCTGTTAAAATATTATTTCAGGGTTTCATTCATAAAAAATTATTTTTGGATATTCATTGCATAGAGTAAGATATTAAGGGAAAATTGATCAAAGCACGACCAAAATATGAAATTGTTATCATGAAATACAAATATGAAAAGTAATTATCTATCCTTATATTCATAGAGAGTGAAATAATTTCTAAACTCAAAGAAAAGGATATAAAAATAATGCTCTATTATCATCATTTTTATGGTATTAATGAACTTTTTCACAACATTGGTTTATGTATTTTTGGTCGTTAACTTCCTCTTTACCTTGTTCTCTATCACTCTCCATTATTTTTTGGGTGTTAGTTTTCTCTCCTATGTCTATGTTTTCACTTCCCACCTATTTTATCATATTTATAAACATATTATGTGTTATTACATATGACCATTGTACTTCCCATTATCTCTTATTAAGAATATGTTTTTTAAACTCTTTTTATGATGTTGGTATTCAAAAATTGTATTTTCTAATTTCAAACCCTTGATTAACAAAATGAAGATTAAATTGGGATGACACAATTTATTTAATAGGGTATAATGTAACACTTAGAGAATTTAAAAGAGGAACATCATTTTTAATGGTTTGTATGACACCCAACACCAAGATTATAAGATAATATAACACCCTGAGACTATATGATATATTTTAAAATAAATTCAATCTATTCTATATCTTATAATTCATGCAACCTCTTATTTGAATGAAATAAAATACTATATTAAAATAATATTTTTTAAACATGACCATTGTAACCAGCCATTAAGATGGAGGTTATAAATATTAATAAATAAATAATGAAAATTTTATTTTTACACATTTATAATATAAATTTAATGGTTATATTTTGATTGAAAATAAAATAATGACCATTTTAAAGAGGATGAAAAGCTTTCGAAAAAACTATATTTTTATGAAATGTGGATTAGTCATGCATTGTGCACATAATTTAAAATTAATTTTTACCAATTTAATAAAATTTATTTTAAAAAATAAAATTTATTTATTAATTCTACATTTCAATATTATCTTACATTGAATTTTTGATAATTTCCTAAAAACAAAAATCTTTCGATGAATAGTGAAAAATACTGAATTTTAATTGAAAACTTAATTTTAATTTAAATTATTTATAAATATAAATTATATTTAAAATTATATTTAAAGAAAAATTAGTTCAATTATATATAAATTAATCCAATTTAGTTCATTGGAATCAATTTCATATTGAATTTTGATTTAAAATCTTTCTAAACTTTTTGAACATTTTCTCATTGAAAACCCACTTTCTGGTTGTGTCTACAAGATTAATTTTAAATTATATTTTTCCAATTATGGTTATTTAAATTGAGAAAATGGCTTAAAAATTTTTAATGACCTTAAATTATACTATCTAATAAGTTCAACTAACCTTTTAAAATAATGAATAGTGAAGAGTGTAAAAATTATTTATAGTGTTTAAGGTAAAATTGGATTTACTGAGGGTGTTAAACTAAAAATATAAGAATTAAAATGACCACAAATTTTGTCTAAAATAAATTATATATCCATATTTTGACCTTATAATTTCCAATTATTGATAATTCTCCATTAGTAACACCTTTTTCATGTGAAAAACGTGGGTACACCTTTTTCTTTCCAAAAATTACAAATGTGTCACTCACCCCACTTATAAGAGGACACCCCCTCTAATATCTTATTAACACCTTAAAACCCACATTGGTTTAGAAAATAATAGCCAAAAAATATTTCCAAATTCCTTAACCTCATCCCATAATCACTATTTTTTGTATAAATCCATACTATGAAGGATTTTGATGAAAACATAAAGAGGATACCTGAAGAAGAGGTAATGTTATTCAATGAGCATTTTTACTTTATTTCTTCATCCACCTCCTTATATTACTATTAAAACATGATGATATAATAACCACATTATATTAAATATAATTATATATTTATATATTACATTCATGACCTACAAACATCCACACTTTCATCAAATGGGTTCTAAAATCATCATTCGTGTGTAAGGTGGACTACCACCTCACGAACCGATGTCAATCGTTTTTTCCATTAACACCTCTAATATCTATGTATATGATGGATATAAATTATATATATGATATTTATAACATAAATAATCCTCTGTATTTATTATATCATATATACCTTTTTTACTTTCCATTCCATGGGAGATATGATAATGTCGCTCGTGCGTATAGTGGACTACCACCTCACGAAGAAATGTGATTCGTTTTTCATTAATGATTTAAATGGAAGATAATAAGGATAATTTTAAGTAATATATTTGATATAAATGATATAATTATGATATTTATGAAATATTTATAATTATTTAATTTCAATATATCATTTTCTTTTGTACCTTTTCACAAAAATCCCTACAGCAAAATGGCGCCTCACTCGCCTGGCTCCCATCCTCTGCTCTCGGTCGCACCCTCTTCCCTCTCGGCTCCTGCTCTCCTACACTTGGCATCACTTCTTCTAGGGTTTCGAGTTGTCCCCGGCGTTGATGGGCCTCTCCTCCTTCTGATCCAGGTTTTCTTCCTTCATATTCTCGGCTATTTTCCCCTTCTGGGTTTCCTTTTTCCTCGCTTCTCAAGATGTCACGCTTTCTCTGCTAACACCCCTGCTCTGCCAGTCTGGCCCGACACACTCGACTCCATACTAGTTGGATGTGTTGGTTTTTAGAAAGGTTTGGCACTGTGGCGGTGGGAGTCGGGGTTACGCGGAAATCTCCGTCCGGTGGCTTCTTTCCTTGGACTCTCTCGCCCCTGGTTGCTGTTCGTTCTTTTAGGGTTTCAGCCCCGGTTATCTCTTTCTTGCTTCACGGTGATTCCTTATGGTTTCATCCCTGGGTTTTCCCTTTGTTCGTTCTTTTTTAAGGCTTCAGTCCCGCTATTCCCTTTATCGATCCATGGTGGTTTATGCTTCGTGGATTTTTGGCTTTGATCTTGGTTTTTCTTCCATAGGCTTGTTACATCCCCCTTTGCCACTCCTCTCTGCTCTGGATTCCTGGTTATTTGCTCCCTCCCAGGTCGGTTGGGTGCGATGTTTACCGAAGGAAGTTTTCGGAGGTGTATGGGGAGAAGCACGACGTTCCGGACACCGCGACCTGTGGTGGATCTTTCCGGTACTGTTGGCTCTTGTGATGGTGCAGTGTTTCACGATGGCGACGATGGTTTCCCATTGGCGCAGACGACAGTTTCCGGTGGTGGTTAACGGCGGCGGTAAACGGTGACGGCGACGGTGTTGGTTTCTCACGGTGGTGATGAGGGCATCGATGGAAGGTTATCGGATGATGGTGACGATGATTTCTGGTGGTGATGGCGACCGATGCATGTTGATGGCCGACGTCTTCAGTGTCAGGTGTGCATCCCGAGACAACAGTGACCGAGGTGTGATGATGGACTGACTTTGTCTTTCGATTTTCAAAATTTGAAAATTTGAAATGGTTGTTTCGTTTCATGGAATTGTGAAGGCATGGACGGCAGGCAGATGGTTTTGTCATGACCGGCTTTGGTGGGCACGTCACGCGGCTTCTTTTCTTGATGACGCGTTTGTTTTTTGGATTTTGGAGTTGGTGGATTGTGGTGGATTTAAAATCTCTTGAATGTTTAATCTGGTTGGATCTTTGTTAAGGTTCACACATAGCCTTTGAAAGTGTTTTTTGAAAATAAAAAATATGGATTATGGCTTTGTACCTTTTCACTCACTTAAAGATGATAATATCATCTGTGTACATGTGGACTACCACCTTCATGAACCGATGTAACACTCTTTTAATCATTACACCAAATGTATTATAGATATATATAATGAAATAATAATTTATTCATGATATAATTTTCATTAGGTAAAGATAAAATATTACTTACCACCTTTCGATAATGATCGTTGAAAAATGGGAACGTTACTCAAGCGTATGTATGACATATCTTCTCCATAATCATAACGTACCTAATTTCTCAAAACCAAAATTCATGATTTTTATTAAAATTATAATTAAAGTATAAATATGATAATTATTTAATGATTCTTATTCTAGAGATTATGGAAATATATAGTATGCATAAGAACTGGGACCTTCATGAAAAATCTTGAATGAGAAAATATGGAAATTAACACCTGATTCAATAAAAATAATGGAATATTATTAATTAAAGGGAGATAAGATGTTATAAAATGATCATATATGATATAATAAATATTAATATGGTTATTTAATAAGTTATTAACAAGTTTAAAACCACTATACATGATGTTAGATCACATTCAACCAAAAGGATGTTTGAGGTAAGAGACTTCATCTCAATTTCCCTTCATTGAGGCATATTATAATGTTATGAACCTAAATTATTATATATTGATAATATACTACCCCTTTTTCATGTAATATGATTTTTCATTAATAATTCATTCTATTTTAAGTGTCAATTTTAATTATTTCAACCAAGGGGTTTTTTAAAGAGTTACCAAGTGTTAAAGAATTTTATAACTCGGTTTCTTTTTATTGGGTTATATCACTTATTCATCCTATTCAATATTATAAGATTATATGTGAAATGAATTTTGATTATATTATATTTAATTTCAATTTTTTATGGATTTGTATTTGATACACATAATCTATTCATTGACTAATTCTCACTTCAATGTTATGATCATCGTAGGGGTTCATTTAATAATCTCATTCTAATCAAAATTATTTATTCATGAGTATCAGTTGAAGGAAATTATTTTACCATTTCATAATAAACCCATTTTATATTATTATATTATATGTATTCATGATATTTTCAATTAATAGTACCATTTTTCCTCACTTTAGTACTTAAAATCTTTTAGAACATTTTTTTAATAAAATGTGTCTTCATTTCTATATTTGGTTATAAATATGTTTTCTTCCAAAACTGTATTTTAGAAAAAATATTAAAAATGTTTTTAACCCTTTTACAAATGATTTATTAAATAAATTTTTACCCATTATTACTTTTTACACAATAAATTTAAATAAATCTTCATATCTTCTTCAAAACTATTCTCGTTAGACTTTTACCCAAACAGTGAAAGGAATATTTATTTTAATGTGTACAACAATAAAAAATTTCATTCCATCATGAAAAAATATGTTTTAAAGATTATTTTATAATTTTCAAAGGTTATTTTCCAAGAAAATTATTTTTAAAATGTTTTTTGAACTTTTAGTTTTAAAAAGTTATTTTCATAATGAAAATGATATTTTCCACCATAATGTTTTTAAAGATTTATTTATAGTATTTTAATTCATCAATGATAACAAATATTTATTCTCAATTCAATGGGGATATGTTGTATTGGTACCATCCTTATTCTCTCTTTGGATGTTTTATGATCATTTAGACCAAGAAAAAGTACTGACATTCACTTCCTTGATTCATTTTTTTAGTCATTAACATTCCCTTGATTTATTCACTTTCCTATGGAAACTAAGCCTCCCCTAAATATACATATAATTTATCATGGATAAGTTTATTTATTAATCTATATATCATTTCTACATACATTTTTCTACACTGATAGTTATTTTTTTATCTGGGTAAATATTTTTAAATCTATATTCTTTACTCAATATGGATATTTGATAATAAGGAACATTGTTCATAAATTAAATTGAATATTCAATATATGATGAATACTTTGGAAATGCAGACATGGGTGGGGCTCTGTTATAGATATCTCTTCAATGCATTGATAAGTCTCATGAGACAATTTATTTGACCAAACCACATGAGTTTGTATATAGTAGTTTTAAATCAGTTGTCCAAAACATATGAGTTTCTACATATTAGATTTAAAATATCTTGTGAAAGGTATTTATGGGAGAGGTATTATGTTTCTGAGATATAATGTCTAATAATTAAGCACTTTATTCATTATGAATTGAATTTTTATTTTCCATGATATTTTTATAATGATATTACCTCTAGATTCATTTCATTCTAAATGGAACATGTGTTTGGTTATTTACCTTTCCATATTGATTAATTATTATCTACTCATGATATCTTCCACTATACTTAACCCAGCATTTTATCTAACCCTTATTTTGTTTTCTTTCCCCCAATATATGAAGAATAATTCTTAGAATGAGTTTAAAGATTCCAAGTGTTTTCCATTTCTATTTATTCTATATTATATCCTGATGTAAAATGGGTATTATATATGTATCTAATTCTACAAAATTTCTAAACTGATTGGTCTTTTAGGATTTGACCACTTTATATCTATTCCAACGTAATAAAGAAGACATCACCTCTGGTTTATTAGGATTGGGTCACTACACTTGAGTATATTCAGCCTTTTGATTTTGATATTTCTTATAATCCTAAAAAAAGGTATTGGGGTCATCAATTCATTACGTAGGAAATTATTGACTCAATCAGTGAAGGAATCAGTGGAATAGTGGTTTTTGGTGAGTTATTTACTAATATGAGTTTTGGAGTTGAAGAAACTAGTGGTAAGGTGTACTTTACTTCGATAAAGGATAACCCATAATTTGATGATTTGGTTCGCCTTGATAAGTTATCTAAAATAGGGTTATTTAGAAAAATAATAAATGGTGGGGAGAGCCTGAGTGAGTGGTTTTGGTCTCCTGGCAGTGCTTTGGGTTTTCAAAGCAGGCCAGTTGTTCTTTCTTCTATGAGGTTGGAGTTTATGGTTATATGGAACCATTCTTATTGGTATGTGAACCTTGGGACTAAAAATATGTATCATAACTTTTTACGTTGATATTGGTGGTTAGGATTGATATGGTTGCTTTTAGTTTTTCTAACAAGTTTATCACATGTTTGATAATTAAGACATAGCACTAGAGACCTTCTAGTTTGTTACATCCCTTACCCATTATGGTATGGAATTGGGATGAAATTTATATGGACTTCATCATTTTTTACCAATTACTTCTAGTAGGAAGGACATGGTTTGGGTGATCTTTGATTGACTCATTAAATCATTGATTGTCTTCCCTATTAAGGAGATGTTGAAAATAGAGTAGCTCAGGGAATTTCTAGTTTGAGAGGTTGAGATATTTCATGGGTTTTACTCTATGGTTGTTTCTAAGGGACCCTAGGTTCACATCTATGTTTTGGAAATTTTTGCAAGAAGTAATGGATTCCTAGATGAAATTGGGAATGACATTCATCTACGGATGGATATAAAGATAAAGAGAGATATCCAGGTTCTTGAGGATATGCTCTAGGCATGGGTGCTGGATTTTAGTGGTTCTTAAAAATAATACTTTGTTTCTAGTTTAGTTTTATATAACAATATTTATTAGGCCTCGATTAGGATTTCACCCTTTTGATGATTTTTATGGGATTCCATATAGACCTCCCCTGTACTGGGAATATTTTGGAGATAATTCCATGGTTGGGATGAGTATTTCTTAAGAGACAATAGAAAAGGTGTAATTGATCATAGGAGGTTGATCAAAGAATAGATACATAAAAAATACTATGTGGACCATCGTCATTGGACACTAGAGTTTCAGGTTAGTTATTGGGTTTTTCCCGTAGTTTCACCTTGCATGGGACACCATCAATTGGGAAGAAATGGTATTTGGGAACCAATGTTTTTTGGTCCCATTAAAATTGTGGACTACCTTGAAAATGTGCCATATCAGTTGGACTCTCCATCTTTTTTGACTTCTATCCAGGATGTGTTTCATGTTTCCCAACTGAGGAGGTGTCAACTAAATCCTTACCATGTTATTGAATTGGAGGATGTTTATCTTTAGCCTAGCACCACTGTGGTTGAGAAATATTTTCAGATTATGGATCATCAAGATAATGTAATAAAAATTAAAACAATTCAATTGGTTCATGTATTATGGTAGAACATATGGAATAACCAAGAGAAGTGGGAGTGGGAATTTTTTAGGAGTTATGTAACACCCCAAGCCTCCACGGTATGCTTCTCTTTGAATAATACAATAGCTTGCGATGTACGCAACACCGAGTTCAAGCAAACCACGACCTATCAAAATAGCCACATAAAAATAGGTTATCAACAGTAATAACAAAATTTATAATTTTATATATATCCCATATAATTTTAACATTCATATTTTTTGATTCATAGACATAATATAAGGACAAATTAAAATTTTCAGATAAAAAAACTATTTTTCAAAAAATGCAGTTTTTTCCTTTCAATGGAGAACCCTTTCTAATCCAATATTTGATGCTTTTATATATTAAATTTGATAAAATTAAATTCTTATTTAGAATCAGGACATAAAAAAAATTGGATAAATGTTTTTTGTTTTTCTGATAACTTTCATATTTTCATGAATAATGAAAGATACTAAATTTTAATTGAAATCAACATTTTTAATAAAAAGAATTTATAGTGTTAAATTATATATTTGAATTATTTTTAAGTATAATTAGATTATATTTTTATCATTTAATCCATTTTTTTCATTTGAAGTAATATAACTTTAAAATTCGATATAAACACATATCAATCTTTTGATGGTTTTTACTTCTCAAAAACCCACTTTCTAGTTTTGTCAACGGTAATTAATTAATTCAACTTCTATGTTTTTAATTTGCTAAAATAGACATAATTTTTTGATTTGGAATATCAAAATTATATTTGGGTGAATTTTTGGTATTTTTCTAATAACATTCAATATTTGATGAAAAGTGAAAAACACTGCATTTTTTATTAAAAAATCGAATTTTTATTTAAATAATTATTATTTTATTAAAATTAATTTTAAATAAAAATATATTAATAATACCTATATTAGATCAATGTAATTCATTGGAGTCATTTTATAAAAAAAATTAGATATATAAAATTTTATTGAATTTTTTAATGTTTTTACCCACCTTCTAGGCATGTTAGAAAATTTGTATAAAACATAATTTTACCACTTCTGTGAATTGAATTTCAAAAATACTAAAGACACGGTTAACATCTTTACGTAAATTGTGGTTCAATAAGCTGAAAATATTTTTTCGTGAATAGTAACTTTTGACTTTTATTTACAATGGTTAAAAGTAAATATGGTAATTAATGGTAAAAATGATATTATAATTACCCTAACACATGTCCTAATTCTATTAGATAAGTGTTTTTAAACAATAATCAACCTTAGGAATAAAATATTATCCACTTTTGTCCACTTGAATTAGATTAGTACATTTATTATTATTTTATTTAAAAAAGAGTTAAAAGTGTAAAATTCAATGTTTCGTAAATAAAACATTTTTAATATAGGGTTATACATAAGATAAATTAGACTATAAATATTCATTAGAAATATAAAAATATTTCCTACATCATGGTATTTTATTTATTATTTTTAGACATTAAATAATTAAATTTATTTATAAAACAATGATGATGTAGTAATTACCTTATTAATGAAAGATTAAAATAATTGATATTATAAATATCAAAATAAATGTAAATTGATACTTTTGATGAATTCCACGAATTTTCTAGATTAATATGACATATTAGGGTTGATTCAATTTTTTTTTTTTCAATTTAATCATGTTGTTATGACTTTCACAAAAACCCAAATACTAAATAGTGTCAAAATTGACAAAAATGAGTTTTTAAAAGAAATATTATATTATTAAATGATATAATATTCATAATAATCTAAGGATCAGCCAAAAAACTTATATAATGATATATATGTCATTAATGAACCACTTTAGGTTCACTTGGTAGTTTATAGTAAGTTTATTAACCATATAGTATAAGAATACAAGAAGACATGGTACAAGTTAAACTAATTAACAAAGAGTTAAATCTAAAAGATAATGTTAATATGGTGACGTAAACTTGTCTAAAACCTATTTTTTGAAGGTATTTTGACCCATACCCACCTTATCCTCTAAAGGAATCTATTTTGAGCCATTATAAACAGAAAATTATTATATAATAAAATAATATTTTTTGTTTTTTCTAAAGTGACCCTCACCTCTCTTATAAAGGGGTAATTCCCATTCTCTTGATTTCACACCTCCAAATCCATTTATCTTAGCCAAAACCTACCCAAATATCCTCCCAAATACCCTCACGTTATCCAATAGGAATTAAGTTGATCATAAAGCCAACATAAGGTGCCCTTTTGATCAAATCAAAAGGAAACACCCAAAAAAGAGGTAATAATTTCCCCACCTCATTCAAAGTTATTTTATTCTTCCACTTCCTATTTCTTTGTTGTTTCTATAAAAAAATAATAACTCCAGTAACTTCTAAATACTATAATGTCATTATAAATATGGTACAACCATATTCATTATTCTATCCATCTAATAAATGACAAAGTCACCATACGTGCGTACGTACGACTTACCATCTCCACGTTGTGGTGTAGTTTGTTATTCAACACTTAATTATTTGGATGGGTATAATAATGAGTAAAATTCTTGTAAATAATAAATATGACATGTTAATGATTCTGTATATATGATATATTATCCAATTATATACAATTTTACCATCATTTTAATGATATTGTCGCTCGTGCGTATGTACGGATTATCATCTCCAAAAACACGATAAGATTCATTCCCCATCGTAACCATTCAAGAAAAATTTTCATTTGATAATTTAAAAAAATTAAGAACATAATATCATTCTAGATATTAATAAAATACAACCTATACATAACAAACATGACTTACATAACAAAACATATAAAGGAAAACGAACCAGTTAACACCTAAAATAATGATACTACTGAAATATCATTAATAAATCAATATTATAAGATCATATATGGTATCATATTTATGTATTGGGTTCTTTTATAATTTAATAACAATTATTTCACAATTATATAGGAGGTTAACCTACCTTATACTAAGTAAAATTACAAGGTAAGGGTTTTTTATCTGAATTCTTATTCGCGTGAGATTCATGTTATATTGCTACTATTTTCTTTTGTGTGGTGTATGTACTACCGATGATTGTATTCTTTGTGTAATATACATTAATTTATGTGTATTTAAATCTACATTGTATGATAATTTTTTCATAGGGTGTATGTTTTGTAAGTTACCAAATCGGTAAAGAAATTTTTAATTTCAATTCCCACATATTGGGTTTTATGAGAACATCATTGATTATTTTACTCCAAGATTATGTGTGAATCACTATTTATTTACTTATGTTGTAATTTCCACTCACCTTTTTGTGGATATACTTTTGATACACATTATAACTCCATTGATAGATTCTCAAGTCATCAATATGAACTTGATAAGAGTAATCTTAACTCAATTTCCGTTCATTGAATTAAACATCCATGTCATTGGTATTGTTTTTACAAGAATATGTGTGAATGTCCTCGGATTTATTTACACTAAATATCCAATAATATTGAGGGTATTTATATTTCTCACACATAATTATATTATTGACTTATCCTTAACCTAAGTATATAGTCTTTATATGGGATTTCATCTCAATTTACATTACATTGATACTTTTTTTTAGTTATACACAAATTCACTTTTATATAGTGTATATACTATAATTTTTCATAGTATATCATGAATACCTTTATTATCATGGTATTATAATGTTTATATTACTCGATTATTTTTATTTAATCATCTCTCATTTGGTTAATAACTCTAACTAAAATATAATTTCAAATGTTTAATGACTTATTCTTATAAATCATTCTAATTAATGTCCATGTTTTAAAAATGATTTTAAGAGTTTATTTATATGGACAAGAATGTTTTAAAATTAAAATTCATTTAAAAAGTTTCAAAGTGGTATGGGACAATTTGATTCAAAAATATATTTTAAATGACTTCTTGATAAATAGTGAGACTTTTAAATGCTTTCAATAAAAAAGAGATATTTATCACAAATAGTTTTACTGATTATTTTCATCTATGTCAATATCCTTCATTATTCTTGATTGAGGTTGATTTGTTATTATACAATATTTCATATTATATTGAATGAGTTATGTTTGACTGTGGATGTGCTATTTTTATACTATTCATGGTTTTGGTCAAAATATTGTCATTTCATATGTTAGTTTTAATAAGAATGTTTAGATTATGTTTCAACCTTTTCATATGAGGAATTAATTGGGCTTAGTAAGTGACGTGTGGAGCCTGTTATAGCTCCTTGATGTATAGGTAGGTCTCATGAGACAAACTAGTATCTTGTCACAAGGCCTTCAAAAAATAATGATTTTTAGTCTTGGAAAGAGTCCATGACTATACGGTTATGATGTCCAGCATTATGCATTCCATCATTATGAAATTAGATATTGATATTTCATGTGATTATTTGACTAGTATAATATCCATGTGAATAAGTAAATGGAATTATTCGATTTATCTTTTCCATATTAGGCTGAATTTTATGTTTAAAAGGTTTGTGTTTTAGTCTTATACATTTCCTTAAATGTTTATGATTATTTATGATAGTTTCTGCTATATTGTTATCCCTACTGAGCATCTGAGCTCACCCCTTTCTTATGTTTTATTTTCCCGCGATGTGAAGAATTATGTTTTGTTTAACCTATTAGGATAGGCCGACATATATGAGTGTGTTCATAGTGGGCATAATTTTTTTTCCTTATTTAATGACGTTATGTAAAATTTATGAATGTATCTAGTACTTCTAAGACTACAAAACTAATCGGTCTTTCGCGATTTGGTCTCTTTATATCATGAAAATGTAATTTAATAATGCACTAACTCTGGGTAACTATGGTCAGGGAGTTAGAGTTGGTATCAGAGAAATTTTAGTACAAACCTTGGATACTAGATTTAGAAAAACTCTCATTAGAGAACATTACACTAAGATAGACTTTGGAGATTAGTATAGAAGAACATCCAAAAATTTTGGAAATGTAAATATTATATGGGTTTTCCAGTCAATACATCACTATTTGGATATGAGCAGCTAGAGGCGGATCTGGCATAGATGTACCTAGGGGTAAAACCTGAAAACACCACATTGAGCTAGACCCAAACGGGAACTGGTGCACGACAACGGGCCGTGTTGCACTCTTGGTTACGACTCTCCTAGGGGATATGCTTAGGATAATTCACATTTTCTTTGCATACTGATTTAAAGAATTTTAATATAAGATGAGAATAAATAACCTTGGATAATCCTAAGGTGTTTTTGATTGAAAATAAGGTTTCATGATATTCTCTAAATGATTTTATGCCTATTGTTACTCCCAAAATGCTTTCTGGTTTTAGTAAATGGCAAGATTCCATGGAAGTCATAATAACATTGAACATGATGTACAAAGTGGGAATGATGGAGGAAATGAGCAATGAAATGAAATGTTTATAGGCATAATAGATATCGTGTTCATGCCGAATCATTTTTTCAAAAGTATTATCAAGAACATACATATTAACCAACTCCCAAACTCAAAAAATGAGAGAAAGGTGATTAATGATAAGAGCTCCAGTAGTGGAGACCATAGAGAAAAGAAAGCTCAATTTCCATCAAGCAGGAAATGTGGACGGAGACACCTATTAAAGTGTCTCAATGGAATAAATAAATATTTTATGTGTGGAAAAGAAGGACATAAAGTAAATAATTTCTGAGGAAAAATGATGAGTACTATTAAAGAAAATCAAAATTATCCCAAGAATCAAATTACACTCATTTGCCTTAAATTTATGGGACCTAGGCATTACCTGAGTGAATTCCCTATTATATAGGATATCATCTTGGTCAAGGAAGAACCTGTGTGGAAATAAATAGATGGAGAAATGTTTAAAAGTATTAGTGATCTTTGTTGATGGGATTGCTTTGGAAGACATTTCTCTTGTATGTGTAACCCTGCTGTTTGTTATGTGAAAATTATATTTGAGGAAGAATTATCTTTTCTATTGTGGATATAGTAATAAATAACCATTTGGGTTTATATTATCCTTGTATTTAAAGAAATTAAAAGTTATTAAATTTTGGGATGAAAATGCAAGGTATGAGATAACATTTGTGGTTAAATTAAGTTATGGTTATTTTGATGAATTTATATCATTTTGGGAATATTATAAAATATAGGTTTTGAAAAGGGACAACATGCTGATTGTGTAACAACCCATCATGTCAGATAAAGATGTGGGAATCGAACCCATAACCAAAGTACGATTGGGATTTATCACCTACCACTGGACTACGTGAAGTCCCTGGTTAGTGTGAGTAATTATATTTAGTTAAATGATTTTATTGATCAATAATAATTTGAGTTGGGATATTATGTTTATCAAAATGGATATCCTTAATATAGGAAAATGGTTTGGTGATTAAGTGATTAATGTTATTTTGGAAGACATTCACTCTGTTGGGAACATTATATGCCTAAGGAAAATATAATACTATGGGATTTCATTTGAGGAGTAACGGTGGATTTTTATATATGTTTTAATTGTGGACTTATAGCGATTTTGGTTATTTATGGAAATTATTAATCTATCATAGAGAATATGTGATTAGGTTAATTACTTTTAAGTATGTGACTTTAAGAGTAGTCGATGTTATATGGAGATACAATTTAATGTGGAAGACTACGTAATCAAATTCTTCTTACTTTTGGGTTTCAATCTTAGTTTGGATTATATTAAAGTATTTTAAGTAAAATTGTTTATTGAATGGTATTTATTTTACTTTGGGTATTGTTTGTTTAATTTTAGAAATTAATATTAGTATTTTTGTCTCTAAAGGATTATCCTTTTGGGGGATCATCTGATCATTTACTTACCATTTTGGTTTTTGTTAATCTCTAAAGAAAGAGGAAATATATAGTTCATGCACTGTGGATTATGTGATTCTCTGTAAGTTGATTCCAGCGCTTTAGGTGTGACCAAGTCATATTGAATTCTCATTGTTTGGAGTGAAAGATGAGTTTGGGGAAGAAATTAGTTAAAGGATGGAACTATACTTATCAAGTATTTTTTTCTTATTCTATGATGAAATTTATTCTTAAACATTAGGGAAAGGATCTTAAACCCAAAAATTTGTTATCCTAATACCTTATGTTATTCATAATAGATTTATGGCTTTGTGCCCCTCAATTTTCCATACACTTGTTTGTGATTGATGACATCAATCACTCCTTATAAATATTTAAGTTTTTCTTTGAATAATAACTTCCACCAATGTTCTCTTATTCGAAATCCTAATTTTGTGGTGTTGTTTTCATTTCCCTTTCCCTCTTATTAAGACTAAAATTTATTAACCCTATTTTCCAATGTTGGTTTTCTAAAAATATATTTTCTATTATTTTTACCTTTTGATTTCTGAAGAAAAATTTCAAATTGTGAGGATGCAATTTATTGAAGGTGTTATGAATGTAACACCCCAATATTCCATAGTATGCTTCTCTTTGAATAATACAATAACATGTGATGTACGCAACACTAATTTCAAGCACACCATGACCTATCAAACTAGACATTTAAAAAGCGTTTATGAATAGTAATAACCACATTTTGATATTTATATACATACCATATAATTTTAACATTCATATTTTTTGTTTATTAGATATAATATGAGGAAAATTTTAATTTTCCAGATAAAAGAAGTATTTTTCAAAAAATGCAGTTTTTCCACCTTTTAATGGAGAACTCTTTATAATCCAATATTTGAAACATATATATATATTCAATTTTATGAAATTAAATTCATATTTAGAAGCGGGAAATAAAAATTTAGTTTGGATAAATGTTTTGTCTTTTTCGATAACTTTCATATTTTGATAAATAGTGAAAGATACTAAATTTTAATTGAAAACAATTTTTTTAATAAAAATAATTTATAGTGTTAAATTATACATTTTAATGGTTTTAAAGTAAAATTAGAATATATTTTTATCATTTAATACAATTTTGGTCATTGGAAGTAATTTCAATTTAAAATTGAATATAAACACATATCAATCATTTGATAGTTTTTACTTCTCAAAAACCCGCTTTCTGGTTTTGACAACAACAATTAATTTTAAATTAATTAATGAAACTTCTATGTTTTTAATTTACTAAAATAGACATAATTTTAGGATTTGGAATATCAAAATTAGCTTAGGGTGAATTTTTGGTATTTTTCTGAAAATTTTCAATTTTTGATGAATAGTGTAAAACACTGCGTTACTGTTTAAAAAACTGAATTTTTATTTAAAATATTATTTATTTTATTTAAATTAATTTTAATTCAAAATAGATACATAATACCTATATTATTTTAATGTAATTTATTGAAGTAATTTTATAAAAAAGTTAGATATATAAAATTTTATTGTATTTTTTAACGTTTTTACCCACCTTCTAGGAACTTTAGAAAATTTGCATAGAACATAAATTTACCGCTTTTGTGAATTGATTTTAAAAAATCCAAGTGACACAGTTGAAATCATTAAGTAAAATTTGGTTCAATAATGTGAAAATAATTTTTGGTGAATAATAACTTTTGACTTTTATTTACCCCGGCTAAAAGTAAATTGGGTAATTAAATGTAAAAATGATATTATAATTACCCTAACACATGTCCTAATTCTATTGGATGAGTTTTTTTCAATAAAAATCAACCTTAGTAATAAAATATGGTCCTCTTTGGTCCACTTGGATTAGATTAGGACATTTATTATTATTTTATTTAAATAAGAGTTAAAAGTGTTAAATTCAATGTCTCATAACTAAAATATTTTTAATATATGGTTATACATTAGATAAATTAGACTATAAATATTCATTATAAAAATAAAAATATTTCCTAAATCATGTTAGTTTATTTATAACTTTTAGACATTAAATAATTAAATTTATTTATGACATAATGATGATGCAGTAATTACCTTATTAATTAAATACTAAAATAATTGATATTATAAATATCAAAATCAATGTAAATTGATACTTTTGATGAATTACACGAATTTTATAGAATAATATGACATATTAGGGTCAATTCAATGAATTTTTTTTGAATTAATCTTGTTGTTATGACTTATACCAAAAACAAACACTAAATAGTGTCAAAATTGACATAAATTAGTTTTTAAAACAAATATTATATTATTAAATGATATAACATTCATAAAAATATAATGTTCCACCAAAGTATTTATATAATGATAGGTATATCATTAATGAACCATTGAGTTTCTCTTGGTAGTTTATAGTTAGTTTATTAATCATATAGTGTAAGAATACAAGAAGACATGGTAAAAGTTAAACTAATTAACTAAGAGTTAAATCTTAAAGATAAGGTTAATATGGTGACCTAAAATTGTATAAAACCTATTGGTTTAAAGGATTTCGACCCATCCCCACCTTATCCTAGAAATAAATTAATTTTGATCCATTATAAACTGAAAATGATTATATAATAAAATAATATTTCAAGGTTTTCCTAAAGTGACCCTCATCTCTCTTATAAAAGGGCACTTCCCCTTCTCTTAATTTCACACCTCCAAAGCCATTTTTATGGGCCAAGACATGATCAAATATCCTCCCAACTACCCTAAATTTAACATAGAGCCCTTAATTTAATCATAAATCCATCCTAAGTATCCCTTTGGATCAAATCAAAAGGAAGCAGCCGAAGAAGAGGTAATAATTTCACCACCTCTTTCAAAGTTCTTTTCTTCATCCACTTCCTCTTTCTTTTTTGTTTCCATACCAAAATAATAAATCCAGTAAATTCTACATTATTAGATGTTATTATTAATATGGTACAAATTTATTCTTTATTCTATCAATCCTATAAATGAGAAAGTCATCAAACGTGCGTACGTACGGCTTACCGTCTCCACGTCGTGGTGTAGTTTGTTATTCAACACTTAATTATTTTGATGGGTATAATAATGAATACAATTAATTTAAATAATAAATATAACATATTAATTATTCCTTATATATGATATACCATCCAATTAAATATTATTTTACCATCAATTGAATGATATTGTCGCTCGTGCGTATGTACGGATTACCGTCCACAAAAACGCGATAAGATTCATTCTCCATCGTAACCATTCAAGAATAATTTTCATTAGATGATTTAAAAATAATTTTTTAGAACATAATATCATTATGGATATAAATCAAATATATCCTATAAAAAACAAACATGACTTATTTAGCAAAACATATAAAGGAAAACAAATCAATTAACACCCAAATCAATGATTCTACTCAAATATCATTAACAAAGAAATATTAGAAGATCATATATGATATCATATTTATGTATTCGGTTATTTTATAATTTAATAACAATGATTTCAGAATTATACAGGAGGTTAAACTACCCTATACCAAGGAAAAGTTCAAGTTAATGGGTTTTTATCTCAATTCTTATTCTTGTGAGATTCATGTTATATTGTCACTATCTCCTTTTGAGTGGTGTATGTACTGCCCATGATTGTATTATTTGTGTAATATACTTTAATTTTTGGGTATTTAAGTCTTCATTTTATGATCCTTCATTCATGAGTTGTATGTTTCGTAAGTTACCAAATCAGTAAGGAAATTTCTAATTTCAATTCCCACTCATTGGGTTTTAGGCAAACATCATATATTATTTTACTCCAAGATTATGTGTTAAATGACTATTTATTTACTTATGTTGTAATTTCCACTCCCTTTTGTGTGGATATAATTTTGATACACATTATCACTTTATTTATAAATTCTCAAGTCATCAATATGAACTTGATAAGAGCAATCTTAACTCAATTTTCATTCATTGAGTTAAACATCCAAGTCATTGGTGTTGTTTTTACAAGAATATATATGAATGTATTATAATTAATTTACACTAAATATCTAATAATATTGAGTGTATTTATATTTTTCACGCATAATTATGTCATTTATTTATCCTTAACCTAAGAATACGGTCTTTATATGGGATTTCATCTCAATTTACATTCCATTGAGACTTTTTTGTCGTTATGCTCCAATTCACTTTTATATGGTGTATATATTGTATTTTGTCATAGTATATCATGAATGCCTTTATTCTCATGATATTTTAATGTTTTGATTACTCAATTATCCATATTCAAGCGTCTCTTATTTGGTAAATAACTTTAACTAAAATATCATTTTAAATGTTTTAAATATTTATTCTTCTAAATCTTTCTCATTAACGTCCATGTTTTAAAAAGGGTTTTAAGAATTTATTTATATGTACATGAATGTTTTAAAATTAAAATTTTCTAAAATGTTTCAAAGTGGTGTGGGACACTTTGATTCAATAATATATTTTAAACGGATTCTTGATAAATAGTGATACTTTTAAATGTTTTCAATAAAAAAGGGAGATTTCTCTCAAATAGTTTTACAGATTATTTTAATCTATGTCAATATCCTTCATTATTCTTGATTGAGTTTGATTTATTATAATAAAACATTCCATATTGTATTGAATGAGTTATGTTTGACTATGGATGTGCTATTTTTATTGCACTCAGGGTTTGTGGTTAAAATATTGACATTTCGTATGCTAGTTGTAATAAGATTATTTAGATTATGATTCAACCTTTCCATATAAGGAATGCACTGGACATAGAAAGTGATGGGTGGAGCCCACTATAGCTACTCAATACATTGGTAGGTCTCATGAGACAAACTAGTGTCGTGGCACATGGCCTTGAAAAAATATTTATTTTTAGTCTTGGCATGAGGCCTTGACTACATGGTTATGAGGTCTGGCATTATGCATTCCTTCATTATGAAATTGTCCATTGATATTGCATGTGATTATTCAACTAGTAGAATATCCATGTAAATAAGTAAATGGAATTATTCGATTTATCTTTTCCATATTATGATGAAGATTATGTTTAAAAGGCTTGTTTTTTAGTCTTATACATTGCCTTAAATGTGTATGATTATTTATGATAGTTTCTACTATATTTTTATCCCTACTTAGCATCTGAGATCACCCCTTTCTTATATTTTCTTTTCCTAGGATGTGAAGAAGTTTATTTTGTTTAACCTATAGGGATAGGCCAACAGATATGAGTGTGTTCAAAGGGGGCACAATGTTGTTTTTCTTTATTTCATGATGTAATGAAAAATTTATTTATGTATCTAGTACTTCCAAAGTTACTAAACAAATTGGTCTTTCGAGAAAAGATCTCTTGATATCATACCAATGTTATGTAATAATGACAGACTCTGGGTAACTAGGGTCGGGGCGTTACAAGGTAACAGTGTCCTTCCCTCTTTGTGAGTCTTGGATCTTGATGAATTTATAGGGATATAAAGTGTTTATTGTGATGATATTGTAACATTATATTAACTTCTTTCAGGTACTTCTTGACTCTATTCCTTACACACTTTTTTTGGTGTATTTGGGGCCCTATGGGAGTGGATAGAATTTTTTCATGGAAAATGACCTAAATCTAAGGGTGTAAGTTTGTAGGAATTAATGGATTCTGGGTATCAATTTTTCAAAGGATTAAGGGGTTTCTCTTTAGGTTAGGAAATATTTAGAGACAATTTGATATTTTTCTACATAATCTAGATAAAAGACCACCTTCTTGACAAATTAAGGTTATAAACAAGTTATATGTTGTGAATCTATTTTGGGGAAGATACAATGATCCTCGTTTAGTGTGTAAAAAATTATATTTCATGAAATATTTTCATAAAATGAATGGGTTGATCAGGAATAATTCAACATGAGTCAATTCCTCTTCCACTGTATTTATAAAATCATGTAATTCATGATGTGAAAGGGATTCACAATGTCAATTATTCATATACAATAGTTTTTATTATTTTTCACACATGTCCTCTTCTTTGTTTGATGTGCATGCCTCCCTCTTCAAGATTAGAGTGATTTTGAGTGATTTTGGGTGATTTATCTCTTTCCAGATCACTTTTTTTAGTTTTTGATCCTTATTGTGGTTTTGTTACATCTCTATGGTAAGCAGTCATCATTTTTCTTTTATACCATTTGTCATAGTTGTGGATTTGGATATTCTAGGGTATTATGTTCTGATTAGTTTGTGTTTTCTATCGATCCTTGGTAGTTTCCCCTTGAGACTTATCTTTTGAAGGTCAGTCTTCTAGTTTCCCATCTCCATTATCAAAGACAATTAGGTTTCCACCAACCTTATGGTAGGTGAATCTATACAAGTGGTTTGAATTTGTTAATTTCCTTCACTTATTGTCAATTTAATTGAGATGTTCATTGAAATTGATTGATTTTACTTTGTAATGTATTTTTTGGAAATGATTAATGTTTTTAATGGTTTTTTATTTAAAAATATTTTTTCACACACAAGGTATTTAATTAAATTATTTAATTGATGGTTTTGGTTTTCAAATATATTTTTATAAATGTAGCACATTGGTTAACCTTATTTTCATTAGGAATATACTTTTCACTCTTTGTGTTTGTAATGATACAAAAGGTTTTATGTCACTTTATTGTTTGTAATTTCACTAGAGGTTATATAGCTTGGATCAACCTTAGACCTAGATTGGGGATTTTCTTTCATGTCTAGTACATATACCCATATCTTAGAGCCCAAATTATGTTCTTTATCATTTATGACTAGTTTATCACAAGATGTTATTTTTTGGGTTATTCACTTACATGATAATCTTCTGGTTTATCCATTGTTGGTTTTCCTGTGCTTACCTGTTTTATTTTATTCCCTATATATTCAATGATTTCGTGGATATGGTATGTTTTTATGAAAACAAAAGGATGATTTAAAAAACATATTATTTTTTATAAAAATTCTTTGTGAACTTGTTTTTTTAAACCTAGCACTGATACATTAATTATATTAGAACTTATATATATTATTTGGTGTTATCCTATTGGATTTTGGCTCCCGCCCAACTTTTTATTTTGAGAGGTTATAGATGTTGTTTTGCAGGACTTGGGTAATGGGAAGGTTGTTGTTTAAAATGTTGATTTCTTTTTTTAGTCTCCTTCTTTATAGCACGATTGTTCTGTTGTGATAGATGTTCACATGGATACATGTTTTATATGGTAAATTTTATCTCTCTAGTTGTGAATATTTGGCTTGAATTTGTTGGTCTCATGGATTTTTATCTTTATTATATGTTTTACTCTATTTTTATACCTTATTTTTGTTACACATGATACTAGTTTTCTGTTCCTTAGTTTCACATCACTATGTGGTGAGTCATCTCAAGTGACTTGTTTCCTTGACTTGGGCTAGTTTGTTATAGAAAATGTTTTCAGGATTTCCATTAGGAAATAATTTTTTATTCAATGAATATTAAATATTATCCAACTTGATTAATTTTATCATTATTGAATATTATGTGACGTATTATGAAGGTTATTCTCCTAGAAACCATTTCTATCAATGAAATTGGAATACAATGTAATTTTATATTCTACTTAAATGGAATTCACCTATATATCTACAAAATTCAATACTAGGGAAATGTTTTGAAATTTAGATAAAAAATTTATGAAATCCTAATTTAATATTATCAAATTTATTTAAGTTTTTCAATATTGAATATTGTGATATGTATTATAATGCTTATTTATCTAGAAACTGTTATCATCCATTGACTATGAATACCACATAATTCTATATTATTATTCAATTTTATTCCAGAATAAATTTTTATAATCTATTGAATATGAATATAATGTAATTATATATTCTGATTATAGGGAATTCACCTAAATATCTATAAAATTCAATTAACTAGGGATATATATTCAGTTGTCCCTATGGAAATAATTTGTAATAAAATCCTTACTGAATGTTATCCAATGTATATTTGTTTCTTGATATTAAATTTTATACCACCAATTGTAATGGTAACTCACCAAAAAACAATTATAATCTATTTTATATTAATACTAAGTACTTCAATTTTCTTAGTGAATTGTATTCTCTTATAAAAAATTGGCATCCTTTGACCGATGATTTAATATATTGACCCCCACATCCCTCATATGTGGGTTTTTCATGAATGTAATAATGTTTTAAAATTGTTTTACTTTTACAATCCCATGAATATATGTATTTTTAGTTGTGTATTGTATACTAGGCATGTTATTAGATGGGTGGGAAGATTTTATAGCCTTTAAATTCATTGGGGAAGGTATTATCTCTCTATATACTATATATATATAATGATTATGATACAATAGATTCAGTAGGTAGTATTTTCTTAAGAGTTATTATTATACCATGATGTGTATTATTATTCTTAGAGTCCTTTGACCACATTTGTTTTATTATGAAACCATGATATTTCCATTAACCTTTTCATCAGATCTAGTTTGATACCTTGATATATATCTATGTCATGAATGGTTATTGGACACTATTTATTTATTTTCATGATTATGATATTATGGTATGGATATCAAGTAATTACATATAATCCATTATGATTCCATGATGTAAATCCATGTCATTGAAGGTATTTTTTATTTATTTATGATTAAGATACTTTTGTGTAAAAACTATTAATGTAATCATGGTACAATGACACAGGATAGTAGCCTCACTCTCAGTGGTCAATGACCATGTGTTTATAATATTTTAGTTTTCATGTATTACTTATTTTCCAATACAATCAAATTTGATTCCTTATATTTAAAAATGATTATTTTTCTTCCATGATGAAATTTAGGTTCCATGATATTCTTTCCACAATTGTTATATAATTTTATTCATGTTGATTAATTATTCTTTAGATAAATCCATCATTATTTATGTATCATGGCCATTGATGATGCATTTAAGGTTTCTATTGTATTTTAACCCATATTTTTTGAAAAAAATCATGGACATGTTATTATGATTTTTAACACCCTTACTAAATATCTAAGCTCATCCTTCAGTTATTTTTTCCCATTTCCCAATGATTTATAGTGCACTGATAGGTATCATAGGGGTAACATGTAAATAGTTTTATGAATGAAATATATAATGTGTGTTAAAAAAATAGAAATGTGGAAAATTTCCAAATACACAAAATCATTGTGTTCCAACAATATTTTTAATATTGACATGGTATGTACTATGAAAGAGGTGACACAGACGATGATGTGGGCAGGCAGTGGCACATACACGACACAGGCCTCCTGACAAAGGCAAGATGATACAGACATACCGCTACACTAGGCTTTCAGGACATGTGGTCAGCTTCATTCCCACTGGGCATATGGTTAATTTACTAAATAAATAAGTCTTGATGTCTGGGATATCCCCTTGGTGGGATATGGACTACCTTTATAGACTTTGTGTGTGGTATGTGTGTTTGAATGTAATTTTACCCCCACAAACCTAATATATATAAATATATATAACACTAGATATGGGATTTTGGGCTTGGGTTTCTTCACCTAATAATTATATTATTAATGGATATATACCCCTTTCACATTTTATATGTTTTATACTTTTTTATAACTAGTTTCATTGGTACCAAAAATGGTATAATGACCTCTTTGATATGTCTAATATCTAAAAACTCTTGAAAATTGCTCTAAAAAATTTTTAAATCATTTTTCATTATGTGATATAATTTATGATTCAAAAGACATGATTTGCATATGAGTTTATTTTGATGTTGATTACATTGAATGAGGGTAACACAAAAGTAACCACTATTAGAAATAAAACATCATACTCGAATGAAAAATATCAAACACTAGTAAAAAGACATGTTAAGTGGATTACTTTTATCATTACTAAATTTTTGTATAAATAATCAGATATTCTCCTTTAAATAAATTCATCATTAATGGGAAATATTTTTATAACAATTACACATTAATACTCAATCACTTATATTTTAACTCTTAATTTTTTTAAGCATTTTTCCTTTCTTCTCACATTCTCACTTCTCCCCTCACTGTCTCCTGATTTTTTTCATCTCATATTTATATACCCACTAATTATTTTATATTAGAATATATTATTATATAAAAGAAAAATTGATACGTAGATTAATGTTATTTGATCCTCTCAATGTTTAAAAGTGTGATGATTTAGAATAGGATCATGAGTAACACATTAGTTGTATATCCATGGTTGACATAGAAGCAAGTGGAATGGGTTCACAAATACAACATCAAAAACCATCATGTTTATATACTCATTGATGTTGAATAAATAACTCAAAAATATTGTGAAATTCAATTATATACCCTTATTTTACCATTGAATTTTTTACGTATATACATACATCAAAAGTATACTACCAACAATTATACCAACTAATTTCTCTCCACATCGCTGTTGATTCCGTCATTTATAATGATAAAAAAAGCACATTCATTTTCATTAATCCCCATGTATGAAAAAGGTTTTATTATTTATCATTCTAGTTACCTATTATTTTTATACTATGAAATTTTATTTTAATATAGATCTCACAATAAATAAAAAATTCACACTTATCAACAAATAAGGAATACTTTTCTTTTTCTATAGAGCTCTCTCCATGAGTCTCCCATTAGAAAATGTTTTCAGAATATTCTATAACAACAAAGAATCAATTATAGTATGTGAAGATACTATTATAATAAAACTATAATAGATTACACATTTTAATATTTCATGGGAAAAATATTATTTTATAGGGTGAATATCAACTTTGAACTTACTATGTAAAAATAAACCTAGAATAAATTTTTGAAGATTTCCCTTTGAAAAAATATTTTAAGAATAATTAAAAATTTAGTACCTAAATATTCCTCATTTTATTTATAATAATGTGTTATTGTATGTAAAATTATCCATGTATTGATTATAAATTTTATAGAAATAAATATTTGATCAGTTGGAGGTAAAAAAGGATATTTTCAAAAAACTGTTTTTTGTTGAAGAATGTTTTTTCCATTTTAATTAATTAAAAAGTATTTAATAATGAATAATTTGAATAAAATATATAGATTATATATATAAATATATTTATTTAAATCTATTTAATTTTTATTACTAGTTATATAGTTAATGAAATATCATCTTATACTTGAGAAATGCATTTTCTTAAAGAATCATTTTTATCATGTTTTATGAGATTAATTTTCAATTAAAATCATCAAATTTAGTGAAATAAATTTGATATAATGGAATAAATATTTTGAATCATAAAAATTAATATAATTTAATAAGTTCAACATAATGTTTTCTATAATAAATAGTAAAATTTGGTTGTTGCAGTTAAGGTCAAAACAATTTTATCACAGATTAATATAAAAATATATGGGTTAAAATAAACTAAACATTTTATTAAACCTAATTATTTAGTTTTATTTTGAAATTAACCTTATCATCTAAGAATGTGAGTAATTTTGGGTCCAACATTACAAGAAATTGGCATATTAAAATGTTAAAATATTGAGAAAATACAAGTGTTCCACTCACCAAAATTATAAAAGGCAACCTACTCCCCTCACTTATTCACACCTATTGAGCCATTTATCCCAATAAAACCCTACAAAATCTCTCATAAACATCCATAGAAATATTATATAGGTTTTTTATTTTCAAAATACTATCCCTAGGGTCCTTAAGAAGGGATCCAAATGAGTTTTCTTTAAAATATTGTAATCATCCTAACCAAGCTCTTTCTTTTTTACTTCACCATTCATAACCTATAATTATATCCTAAAAATAATAATATAATAACACCAGTGTATGACATATACTGAGTTATTATAATTTTTATGGAATAACTGTAATGAATCATCTTCTCAGGATGGTACAAATCATTTTTTGTTTAAATTCCTTGAAATGGACCTAATAATGATTCCTAATCAATTCAAGGAGGTCTTGGGTGCATCAAGTGATCGTTTGGAGTCTAGAGCTCCGAAATGGGGAGAAAATACTAAGACATAATGTTAGATTAAACCTCGTAGCCCATCCCACATGATTTTTCTCAAATCGCATGGTTACAGCCAGTGATCACCTATTGGTTGCATGATTTGTCTAAAACCATGAGACCTAGGGTACACGACCATGTGACATTGAAAGATTTTTGTACATGGGGTTTTAGTATAGTTTGTGCACAATTTGGGAAATTTTTGGCCTTAAATGTGTTCTCTATAACATTTAGAAATGGCTTGATCTCGGTTTGTGCATGATTTTTCTAAACCTTGCGGCCAAACCGTGTGCCCCTTATTTTTGAGGTGAAAATTCATTTTTACCTTAATTAAATCCTTAACATACTTTTCTTTCTACTCCTACTCAATTTAGAAGTTGAGGGTGTTCTTATTCTCCGATAACATATCCTCCTCCTTAATCTAGGATTCTTGATTTATTCTTCATCTGAAGTACGATTCAATATGTGAATGAAGTGTTGGATAACATAAGGTATTCTCTTGAATCCTATCCCTTCATATTCTAGTTTCTTCTCAAATTTATCCTTCTTTTTAGGTGAAATCTTATTTTCCCTATTTTCATGGATTCTGACTGTTTGGTATATCTCTTTCATCTTAGTCCAAATATAAGGATAATATCAAGTGAGGAGTCATCTATATCCTTTAGGTAGGTGGTCTCGTCATTTTCCCCTTGATTTATGATGCTTCATAGTTATAACGTTGTTTCGCACAATGGATTTTTCTGAGTGCCCCATTTTTATGGAGTTCATCATATCAAATTTATCATTTCACCTTGTTATATACCTTTTTATCTGTGTTTGGTAATTTATAGGTTTTATACCCTTTATATGGTCACCCCTTGGGTGTGCCAAATGGAATTTTCCAATATGGCTAATTGATTCCAATGCCTTGAATTCCAAATTAGCATTTGTCTTGGTTTTAAAATAGAATTTTACCGTGTAATTAGAATTCTTAGATAGACCAAGGGTACCTCCCATGTGTTTTTCCAACCTATACTTGGAATTTCCCATGTCGGAAATTGTATTAATGAACATGGAACCTTCTATATGCCCCTTGAGCCTTATGAATTGAATTTCCCTATCTTAATAAATTAAAATTAATGTAAATATGGAATGGATAATGCATGGTGGTTTTATTTCCTTAATTTAATTGACTCAATTAAACCAAATAATATGTAAATGATGGTATGGACTTCTCTTTTTTATGCTTAATCAAATTCTTATTATGAATTGTATTTCCTTGAAAGAAATTTACCTTGACTAAGGAGACAAATGAGAGTTTTTTCTCATATGTTATATTATTAACATGAATATACCTTATATGTATATATATTCGTTGTGAACATGTAATGATAGGTATTCCCTCATGATTAATATTATAAATGTAAATATGCCTTGTTATAGTCTATGGTACAATGGTAAGGGTTCAGTTGATCATGACGGTATCATACTCTCTTACATTAGGGGTTGATTATGATATCTCACATCATTGATACTAGTTGGGAATTGGGATCATGGCGCATGATCCCCTGTTCGAGTGTTGAAATGATGGAACACTCTCCATCTCATGTGATAATACAAACATCTCCCACTCAATGGGATTTATGTTATGTACCATATTTCATAATCTTATAGGCATCGTAGAATAGTTATAGATGTCTGAGTTATATCTTGTTCTAGTTAGTAATTATTATTTTAGGTATATGGACACTTATATATTCACGTACTTGGTTCATATAGGTGGATGCAATATATAACTATATTATATATATATATATTATTACTATATATATGTATAGTGTCTTATTGGACTCCATTTTGGCTATAAGATGAAGCAGGTAAATCCTTCATATGTCCTTTGGGAACCTAAAAAACCTAGTTATTTATTTATTCGATATTTCTTTCTTATTTTGTTGTAACTTTTCACTATTTAGTTTGAGTATCGCATGGATTATGTATAGACACCATTGGTGATGGCCTACTAAAATTTTTATCTCACGCCCTACATGGTATGCCTTTGGTACCTGAGAAGATTATTTATATGAAGGTTCTAATAAGGGAAATTACCATGTTACTAGTCTTTGATGTGTTTACTTATAGATTTATTTTAGGATAAGAGGACCAAAATTTTGCTCAAGATGCTAGTGGAGGAGTTTCTTCCAATTTTATTTTTGTAATTTTTGTATAACATGATTGTATCTACCTGTACCATATTACATTTTTGTATATCAGAATGTCATGAATCCTTGTATATGATACTTACTAGTGGATTTTGAGTATCATTCTATTGTTTAGTTATTTATTCTTCTATTTCTTATTATTCTTTCTATTTATTAATAAACTTATGATTTTGTATTTTTAGGTTTTTTTCACCTATGAAACACTGAAAAGATGGTATAGTATCCCCATCGTACCACCTTTACACCCTCACTACTAGTCATCAACTTCTAGAATATGGGGAGGTGTTCTTGAGTCCATCTGACCCACCGGTTCTGGCATGGTGTAACTCGACACTAGTTCAGTACATTATAATGTGGTATGATATTTTTTCATTTTTCTTACTATTTGGGTATTAGAAAAGATACTAGGAGCAAATGGGATTTGGAAATGACCATGGTCCTAGATGTAGCTAACCCATGTAAAGGAGAGATACAAATTTCTCTAGATGGGAAATTGTTATTAATGATTATTCCATTTATAGTGGATACAAATTCACCATTTTGTGACTCACTTTATTTTTTATGTTAATTATATTGGTACTAATGATATGATGGTTTATTTACTATGGAATGATGAAATAAGAAATTTACATTAGGCTATTCATCATTAGTAGGCACACTAGAACTAATATTCTGTGCATTTTTTCATGACATGTCAATTTTCAGCATGAATTTTCCAATTGCATATTTTTAGTGCCTTGAATATGTATTGAATTGTGATGAAAATTATTGTAGGAATTGGAAAACAAAATTAAAACATAAAGTGTCTGCATTAACATAACATTTATTTCCTAAATAGGTTAAACTAGACGCCTTAAGTAGTCAATTATAGAACTTTTATCCATGGATCATTGGTCACATGGGCTAGAATGTGTTATGGTGTGGGTTAAGTGGATTCAATATTTTATTTCATAAGGAGTATGAGCCCATATGGATTGGAAATATAAATCTATAAAACTCAACCATTTTAAGTGATTTAAATGTTTAAATTAGAACAATTTTAAAATGAGTATGACTTCTAAATTGAAAAAATCCATCTTATATATATCTGACAAAGATACTTAAACCCAAACCCAACCTTTATAGTGGTTAGTGGGGTATCTCTTACGTTTTTATGTCCTTTTTTGTCTTTTATAATGTTTATACCTATCTTTTGAAGCTATAAAAGAGGCATGATCATTTTTATAGGAAGTATTTATGCATATCCTATTTTCTTAAAAGAAATTTTTGAGTTGATTAAATATATTATAAGCTATTATTCTAAAATTTTAGTCTAATGCTACCACGATGTCCTCTTGTCATATTCCCTAAAGGTGGTGATGGCCATGCTCCTAAGGTGGAGGGCCCTGATCTGCTAGTGATCCCTCTTGTGGTTCCACCTATAGAACATCTTTTTATACCTAATATGGGAACTTATTCCTAGTTATGATAGAGCTTCTTATATATGTTGCATTCTATGCAATGTTTAGTTTAAATTTACCCGAGTATGGCATAGTAGACTAAGGAATTTCAACAGTATCATCTACCCACCTTTTTAGGGGATGTTAGACATCATACTGTCAAGTATTGGATGGAAGCAATCCTTTCTATATTTGAGCATCTTGAGACTCCTCCATAATAGAGGGTCAATATTGGAACATATATACTTTGGGATTAATCCAAGATGTGGTGGGACATGATCACCCAGGAATTTTGGCATCATAATGTGGTCTGGGAATATTTCTAGACAATCATCTTTGAATACTTCATTCTCTAGACTATGAGGGCTGAAAAAGCAAGAGAATTTATGAACCTATAGTAGGGTAGAATGTCTTTCATGGAGTATTCTACTCATTTTCCAAAGTTTTAGTGGTTCAATCCTACTCTAGTGGGTGATGATATTATGAATTCTAGGAGATTTGAGGATTGTTTTGTATACACCATATGATTGTGGGTCAATGTGTATAGGTTGAATACCATTTCTTAAATCGTCATCCAAGACATTATCAGAAATAAAAATTTGAGTGAAGATGATGATGTGAGTTAGGGAAATTTGGAACCTAATGTTGTCAGTGGGTTTTTCTTCTAGGAAAAAGAGACGCTTTGAGGATACTTGCAGAGGAAGTAGCAGTCAGGCTCCTCATGTATAAAGTTTCGTTATACTTCCTCATTATGAAAAGTTGGGTCACACAAACCCTCGATGATTATGATACCCAATGGAATGCAGAGGTTATTGTGGGATGAAGCATATCTAGTGCATCTGAAAGACATTCTCATCAGTTCTTAGAGAGTAGGGATCTCTGCCCCATCCATGTTTAGGAGCGGGGAAAGTAGGATCATGATAGGCATCTAGCTAGAGTACCACCGGCTGATCAGGAAGAGGTGGAAGTTGAGGTAGAGGCAGTAAAACTTATGATTATTAGCACCAACAGAGTGTTCATTCTTAGGGAAGTCGATCTGTGACTCATGGATGCAGTACAAGTGAATTACATAGGCTATCAAATTGAAGAGGAGAAAAGTGCCAGACCATCTAATTTATAAGGTACTACTCTAGTAACCTCCATTTTTTACTTTATTTAAAACCGGCGCATCTCACTCATTTATATATGAGAAAATAACTAGGAGTAGGGGCCTTGATATCGAGAAATTTTATGGAGTTATGATGCTATAAACACTATTATGTGTCAGAGATAATGGTGTTCTCCTTTGTAAGGATATCCCCCTTGAGATAGGTGGTTACCTTCTGGTATGGAATCTCTTCAACCTCAACTTGACAAGTTTTGACATAATCATTGGGATGGAAGGGTTAGTTCCCTATCAATCCTATATTCACTATTATCATTATATGGTGATGTTTACATCACCATAGGGTGTTAAAAATTTGTATAAGGGATAATGGGATGTCGGTGTGACCTGAGCAGGACTAGAGTAGCAGAGGCTGGGTAATGTGACAGCTCAGATCACTAGTATTTTCCTAGACTACTAGGGGTTATGAATCGCTACTTTTCGTCCTCTAGTGGATCATTTAATGAAAAAATTTCATGATGACTTCTCTGTTCTACCACTGGTGCGAGAGGTAGAATTCACTGTTTATCTTGTGCCAGGAGAAGTACCAGAGACCATTCCTCTTTATATTATGGAAACTATAGAGATTATAGATCTCATTAAGCATTCGGTGGATCTAGAGGATAAAGGATTTATACCCCCGTCACTTCTCCTTGGTGTTCACTGATCCTTTTCTCTAAAAAGAAAGATGATACCCTCAGGTTTTGCATGGATTTCAATCGATTGAATCAGGTCACAATAAAAACACAGTATCCACTACCTAGAATAGAAAAACTCTTTGATCAAATCTGAGGATCAAAGGTGTTTTCAAGGATAGATTTGAGGTCATATTATCAATAGGTGCATGTCAAGACCTCAGACATACCTCGCATAGCTTTCAAGAGTAGGTATGGTATATACAAGTACCTTTTCATTCCATTTGGACTCACGAACACACCTACAATCTTTATAGATCTTACGAATCTTTATAGATCTTACGAATCTAGTTCTCCACCCACATCTAGATTAATTTGGGGTTATCTTTATTGATTATATCTTAGTATATTCATGCTATAGACAAGAATATGCAATCCATCTTGAGATCCTGTTGAATACACTGCGATAGTATCATATCAATGCTAAGATCATTAAATTACACATTTGGATCGACCAAGTCCACTTCCTGGGTCACATCGTCTCAGATTTTAGAGTTTTAGTAGACCAGGAGAAAGTGGGAGTTGTAGTTTCCTAGGATAATCCCAAGAATTTCTATGACATTTGAAGTTTCTTGGGGCTTGCTAGATATTACAGATGCTTCATTAAGGATTTATCATCCCTTCCAGGGCCACTTACGGGATTGAAAAAGAAAAGTGTGAAATTTATATGGTCAGAAACTTGTGAAGAATCCTTTCAGGAGTTATAGGGTCATTTGAATTTAGCATAGATATTAATTCTTCCAAATCCATGTAAGATTTGTACTATATAATTTGATGCATTAGGTATTACTCTTGGAGTTGTTCTGATGTAGGATGATCAACCCATTACATATGGGTCTCATCAACTAAGGCCTCATGAGTATAATTTACCAACACATGGCCTCGAGTTAGCTGTTTTAGTTCATGTATTACACAATTGGAGACATTATCTACTTGAATAGAATTTTTTGGTATACACTGATAAAAAAAGACTCTAATACAACTTTACATAGTGGAATCTCAATCTCAGGCAATGTAGGTAGGTCGAGTACCTAGATTCATTTGATTTAGAGCTTTCTTACACCCTTAGTAATGTAAATGCATTAGTCAATGATCTAAAACATATGTCTCATACTCAGGTAGTTTAGGAATCTATTGGTGAATGGAATCTCATATACTTATTCTCATATATTCATGATGAGGCTTAAGAGGACCATGATTAGTTTATCCTCTCATCCTTAGTAGTGACTTCTACTCTTATATAAGGGGTAATAATGAGACATTTATTTGACCCCGAGGGCCGTTCCCTAAGGGAAATAATTTCATATGATGATACATGTTTAGTTTGGTTCATGTATGGGGTTAGTACTTTACAATTCCATTGGAATGTATGGGTCCCAGTAAACATCAAAGACCAGTTGATGTGGGAATTCAAAACCTTATCATGGGAAGTTCACCCCATCATCAACAAAATGTATGAATATATTTGGCACTAGTATTAGTGGAAATGTATAAAATGTGATATTTCTCTCTTTATCACTCGGTGTTTCAACTATAAGCAGGTGAAGGAAGAGCATCAGTATCTAGAAGGGATTCTATAGCCATTGTCCATTCCTGAGTGGAAATGGGATGATGTTTTGATGGACTTCATGATTGTTCTACTCAGATCACCTTGTGTCAATGATATATTATGGGTTTTTATTGATAGTTTTATGAATTTTGTACACTTCTTTCCTACACAAGAGACCTTATCGATAGATGAGATTGAACAGTTGTAAGTTAGGGAGGTTATACATCTTAATAGATCTCATTGTTCTGTCATTTATGATAGAGATGGTAATTTTAAGTCACAGTTTTGGAAGGGTTTCAAATTCCTTGGGTACAAAGGTGCTTCTAAGCATGACCTATCACCCAAATACCGATGGATATATGGAGAGTACAATTAATGTGTTAGAGGACATGATTCATGCATGTGTCCTTGATTTGGGGGTTCCTAGGTAAAATACTTTCCCGTCATGGATTTGGATTATAATAAAATATTTCAGGATACTATTGAGGTGGATACCTGTCAATCCTTAAATGGTAGTCCTTTCTTCTCACCTCTATGCTTCCTAGACGCAGGGGAGGCAGCTATGCTTATATCACGTCTCATTCTAGAGATTATAGAGTAGGTCAAACTAATCAGATTCTACATGATGATAGCTTAGTCTAGACAACAGTTGTATGCCAATCAACACTGGAGACCTCTTTAGTTAGAGGTCAGAGACCATATTTTCTTGTGAGTATCACTCAAGTTGGGAAATATATGTATTTGTAAGTGGGGTACGCTCTCACTATGGTTTTTTGGACCCTTTGAGGTTGTGAAACGGATCACACTAGTGGATTACCAGTTAGCATTTCCTCAAAGATATTGGTAAATGCATGATGTCTTTCATTTATCACATCTTCACTTATACTATCTAGACCCAAATCATGTATTTATTTCTAATGATTTTGAGTTGGATGTAGATTCTTCCATCAAGTAGTATCCAATGAGTATTCGGGATCAGAGTGTGAAGACACTCTGAGATCGGTTGGTTCCTTTGGTATGGGTTCTATGAAAGAATGAAAAATTACAGGATGAGACCTGGGAATGGGAAGCTGATATACGAGCTCATTAGCCAAAGCTATTTTTAGACGATACCTCTTTACCCTCAGAAGGCCAACTCGGGAATGAGTTTCTTTAAGGAGGGGAGGATGTAATGACCCTTCTTCTCACAAAGGTATGGATCATTTTTTTTAATTCTTTTAAATGGACATAATAGTGATTCCTAATCAAGTTAAATAGGTCTCTAGTGCCTCTGGGGATTGTTTAGAGTCTGGATCCCCAAAAAGGGGAGAAAATATAAAGCTACACTATTAGAGGAAACAATGTACTTCAGCCTGCATAGTTTTTATAAAACTATGTGGTTGTAGATAGTGATAACCTATAGGCTGTATGGTTTGTGTTAAATAATTTGTCCTAGGGTGCACTACCATTTGACATTGTTGGATTTTTGAAAAACGGTTTTAGTAAGTTTTATGCATGTTTTAGGAAACTTTGTACCTTATATGTGCATGGTATATCCTTAGAAAATGTCTTGATCTCGGTTTTTTCATGGTTTTCCAAAACCATGTGGTCAAACCGTACACCCCTTATTTTTATGTGAAAATTAAATTTTCCCCTTAATGAAATACTTAACCATTTTTTCTTTCTCCTCCTACTCATTCTAGGGGAAAAGAGTGTTCTTCTTCTCCTGTAGCATCTCCTCCTTCACAATCTAGGATTCTCGATTACTTATTCATCTGAATATTGATTCAAGATCTGAAGGAAGCGGTGGATATATTAAGGTATTCTCTTGAATCATCTCCATTTCTATTCAAGTTTCTTTCTGAATCTATCATGCTATTTAGGTGAAAGATTGTTTTCCCTATTTTTAGGTTATTGGACCGTTTATTAGATCACTTCCAACCCACTCCGAATATGTGGCCTATATGGAGTGAGGATTCATCTACGACCTAGAGGTAGGTTGCCTAATTATTTTCCCTTTGAGTTTTGATTCTTTGTATCAAAGTCATTGTGTCTCACACCAACTTTTTCCAAGAATCACCTTTTTATGGAGTTATTCATATCAAATTGATCATATCACCTTGTTATATATTTTTTATACTTGTTTGGTAATTTATAGGTTTTATAACACTTATATGGTCATCCCTTGGGTGTGCCAAATGGAATTGTCCAATATGGTTAATTGATTCAATGGCTTAGAATGCGTAATTTTCCTCCGATAATGTTTTAAAATGGAATTTTCCATTGTAATGTGAATTATTATTTTTTCCAAGGGTACCTCCCATGAGTTTGACCAACCTATAAATGGAATTTCCCATGTAGGGAATCATCTTAATGACCATGGAACCTTATATACGCCCCTTGATCCTTATGAATTGAAAGTCATTATCTTAGTAAATTAAATTGAATGTTAATATGGAATGGATGATGCATGGTGGTTGTATTTATTTAATTGAATTAAATAAATGAAATGAAATGATTTCCAAAGGATGGTATGTCCATATCTTTTTATTTTACTTAATCAAATTCTTATTCTGAATTGTATTTATTTGAAAGGAATTGACCTTGAATAAGGAGACATGTGAGAGGTTTTTCTTCATGTGTTATACTATAAACATGAATATGACTTATCTGTATATATATTCTTCGTGAACATGTCATGAGATTTATTTCCTCATGATTAATATAATAAATGTAAATATTCCTTGTTATAGAATATGATACTATGGTAATGGTTCGGTAGATGATGATGGTATCACACTCCCTTACATCGGGTGTTTATCTTGACATCTCACATCGTTGATACTAGTTGCATGTTGATCTTGAGGCACTACATCCCTTGTTTGTGGGTTGACATGATGGCACACTCACCATCTTGATTGATAAGCATGACGTCTCCCACTCATTATGGGATTTAGGGCATGTACACTATTACTTGAGCTTATAGGCTCATTTGAATAGTTATGGATGTTTGAGTTATTGCTTGGTCCAGCCAGCAGTTAGTATTCCAGGTATATGGCCACTTACATCTTCGCATACTTAGTTCATATAGGTGGATAAAATAGATAACTATACTATATATATTACTATATATATAGTGAGTGATCAGACTCCATTATGGCTATGAGCCAAAGTAGGTAAAGCTGTCAGGTGTCCTTTAGGAACCGGAACGGCCTAGTTATTTAGTATTTCTTTCTTATTCTCTTATACCTACAAAATGTTTAGTACGGACAATTCATGGATTACATGTAGACACAGTTGGTGGTGGATTACTGATATTTTCATCTCAAAACCTTTTCGGTATACCTTTCGTACCCAATAAGATAATTTGTCTACATGTTCTGATAAGTGAAAGCGCCCTACTACTGGTCTTTGATATTCTTGCTTATAGATGGGACTTTATATTAGAGCACCAATATTTTATTGAAGATTCTAGTGGAGTAGTTTTTTCACTTTTTTCATTCTGTAATTTTTGTATAGCATGATTTTATCTACATGTCCCTTGTTCCATTTTTTTTATATCAACATTTCATGCATCCATGTATATGGTACTACCTAGTGGATTTTGATTATTATTCTTTTTTTTAGTTATTTATTCTTTTACTCCTTATTGTTCTATCTATTTTTCAATATTTATATGCTACAATATGTTTCTAATTGTATCCATTGTGTCACTATAATAAGAGGGAATAGTCTCCCCATTGTACCACCTTTAAAATTGTACTTCTATTCTATAGCATCTAACGTACAATGATGTTCTCTTGAGGCCATGTAACCCACCTGCTCAGGCACGATTTAAGTGGATGCTGAGTCCGGATGTTACAATAACATTTATCCATATCTTTCTCTTATAAATGGGAATCAAAACCATCTCTCTTGTGTATGAATGTCTACCACCTTGTGAATTGATGAATTGTTTTTCCATCACCACCTCACATGGATACTCATAATTGTATAAATAATGAATATATATTGCAATTAAAACATAATATTTATTATTGAAATTTTATATATCATCTACTTTCTTACCCTTTCACACATTAAAAATTTATAAAATCACTCGTGCGTCAGTAAGACTTACCGTCTCCACAAATTGATATGATTCATTTTCCATGTAAACTTATCATGAATGAATATGAAAATTTATCTAATAAATAAATATGATATTTATAAAATTAGTATCATTATTTATATGGTTAGACTATAACCTATACTCAATAATTTGAACATATGTGGTGAAACATACATGAGAAAACTAAACAGTTAACATCGGAAAAAAATGATAATAATGAATGATTATTAATAGAAAGGTGATAAGATATAATAATTTGATAATTTATGGTATTATTAATATAAATATGGTTCTGTTATTTTAGGATCGAAATAATGTTGTAGATGCTCAATATACAAGAGGGGGGTGAATTGTACACTTTAAAAAAATCCTTAGACAAGGTAAAATCTAAGTTTAACAAATTTAAACTAAGCAAATTCAAAACACCTCTAACACCAATTGGAAAATTGGACCAAAAGTTTACAATATGAGATTCTACCATAAAGCGTATAGAATCTAAACTAATCAGATTACAAGTGTAAGGAAATATAAGAAGATTATAATTTCTTTCCAATAAAAAAGTGCAGCGGAAAAACAAGTAGTAAAACTACAAGATATAAGTCTTTTAACCCAAAGAGAAGGGTATCAAAAAACCTTGGATAAAGATCCCTTGATTTATACTTTCAAGAAAGTCTGTCTTACCCACACCAGGGTAAGCCCTCGATACGGAGATTAGAATCTCTGTCTTGCTATCCCTGCAAGCCCTCAACTTCAAGGTAGTTGGAACCTCTGCCTTCCTCAGCAAGGAAGCCCTCCAACTTCAAGGAAGTCGGCACCTCTGTCTTCCTATCCCCGGAAGCCCTCGAATGTAATCACCAACATTCGGAGTCGCATGAAGCAGTCTGAACGAGCAGTTCAGTATGCACAAAGCATGAAAAGCTTCTCTCTCTAGAAATCACCTTAACAGCGTGTGGTCTCTAGATCAATCAAATTAATTATTGAGCTCTTTCAAATGAGATCCTATTTATAGGCAAATTTCCAACGGTTGGATCCCTCCTCCAACGGTCATATTTTCCATGAAATTCGGAGGGACCTGTACACGTGTAACTCAACCAATAGTTAATTATAAACAGAATAGATGACATCGTTTAATAATAAATCATGTATAAATGAATTCCCGACATCATTTTGAAATGGAGAAAAAGTAAGTAAGATCCATATAAAATTTCGGAGTGTAAGTAAATTAAATGTTCGGAGTCTAACCAAATTGAAATTCAGAGTCTACGTTAAGAAAAGGTAGGATTCTGTTTTATAGGAATTCAGAGTTTGGTTTCAATAGAGATTAGAATCTGAACTTGCAGAGTTCAAAGCCAAACTAGTAAAAGATCGGAGTCGAATTATTTAAGAGTTCGAAGTCGAACTCATGAAAGTTTAGAGTCGAACTTCATAAGAGTTCGGATTCGAACTCATGAAAGTTCAGAGTCGAACTTCATAAGAGTTCGGAGTCGAACTCATGAAAGTTCGGAGTCGAACTTTATAAGAGTTCGGAGTTGAACATCATAAGAGTTCGGAGTCGAACTACTTAAGAGTTCGGAGTCAAACTACTTTAATGTTTGGAGTTGAACTTCATAAGAGTTCGGAGTCGAACTTTATAAGAGTTCGAATTCGAACTACTTAAGAGTTCGGAGTCGAACTACTTAAGAGTTCGAAGTCGAACTACTTAAGAGTTAGGAGTCAAAGTCATGAAAGTTTGTGTCTATAATTTGGAGTGGAACTTCATTATAGTTCACATCCAGAATTCAGATCCTAGAAACAGAATACTCTAATACTTGTCATTATATGATTCTGGGATTTTGGTTTAGAATCCGGTTTTTGTACTTAGGAAAAATATTTCTATGTATAATAAATTCTAGGTTAGGGTAAATTTCTTTATGGAATAAAATTTTCTTTATGGAGGTAAAACATACATTTTCTTAAGTATAAGGTGTTTGTGATTTTCAAAACAAGAAGCAATGGAAAAGTCATAAGGAAATCCTTATTGACTCAACAATCTCCTCCTTTTTGGAAATCACAAACATCCTTACAAAAAAATAATATAAGGACTTTGAAAATTTTCATTAGGCTTTGAAATTAAAACTTATCTCCCTTTGTTCATGAATGAAAGTGAATACAACTAACTCCCCCTTAGGCATTTAAACTCTAAGGATTGTATTCTGAATTTCCGGAGTGGAGTTTTCATTATCATGGGAATGAAAAACAAAGAAGTGAGAAACTCCCCCTTACTTTAAGAATATTTCACTTAGAAATTTTTCTTTCTCCTCCTTAGGAGTAGTTCTTCTTCCTCCTCCCCCTTTGTGATTTTCAAAAAGAATTAAAGGGTATGGAAAAGAAAATATGGTACCTGAAACATTAGTATATGAAAAGATACAATGAAGCAAATAACATTTCATTAGAGTTGGGAAAAATTTTACAAAGAAAGACAACTACAACAAAAGATCGGAGTGGGTTCATTTGTCTTCCTTTTCCTTCGGGATGAGCTTCTTTAACAAGGTTTTGAGCTTATTTAGGTCTCTTTGGTCTTCCTTGACTTGCCTCTCCATGGATTTTGTCTTTTCTTCTTGGAATTTTAAAGCTTCTGCCTGAGCCTCCATGGCTTCTTTCTGCATCTTTAACAATTCATCTTGCTGAACGACTCTTTTCTCAAACTCAATCCAGATATTTCTATCATTTATAAGATTTTGAGCCAGAGAATTTTCCTTGTCATTTAGTTCCTTCACTTGTTAACTCCGGGAAATCTGCTCAATAATCAGCTCATCTTGAAGATTCTTAATCTTTTTATCTGCTATCTCAAAGGCTTTTTGAACTTCAGCCTAAAAACTTTCAAACTGAACTAAATCTTCATCAACTCTCTTAGAACACTTTGACACCTTACTGTAGGACTTTCTATGCACATCATAATCGATAAAGAAACTTTTTTGTTCATCTTCGATCTTCACACACTTTTCCATTATCATGGATAGTGTCTCTAATTTTTGATTTTAGCTTAGTTAAAGCATTTTACATCTAGTGTCAATGGTGGGAAATATTGGAATGACATCCACCAACTTTTTCAAATACTCAAAAATAAAATCATGACTTTGAGATGATGATTCCGAATCAGATAAATCTCTTTGAGATTGCTCCTCTTCAACTTTCACTAGCTTCCTTCTAGAGGTACCACCAACCTCTTTCTTCTTGATGACATCTTTTATAGGAATATCCATGAGAACTTTCTTCCCCTTATCAGATTTCAGAATGGGTTCCTCATTAGGAGATACTTCCTTGGATTCAGAAACTTGAATAATCTGGTCTTCATTGGGTTTATGTTTTTCTTGTCCTTACTCAAGGAAATTCCTCTCATAGGATTCTTCCTCATCATACAAGACATTTTCTTCTTCTTCTTCTTGTTGTTGCTTACTAGATTCCTCATCTCCCTTTCCTGGAGTAACTAACTTTGTGGATTCAGCCTTATCTTTATAGTCCTATACTTTCTTGATCAGGGTATCCAAATCGTCACTTCCCTCCTATTATTATTATTCTTCTTCTTCTTCTTCTTCTTCTTCTACCTCTTTAGCAACTTCTTTCTCAGCTTCTTCAACTACTTATTTACCCTTGGCTTTTTCTGGAGTGACATAGTTCTTGGCTGGAGTTTCTGGTAAAGAAGGCTCTGTAAGGAAAGATTTCGGAACCAGAATCAGCTCAGATGGTAACTCTATAGGTCTTAGCAAATATTGCACCACTTCAGCTTCAGACACATTCTTTTTCATTTTCTTCTCTTTCACCTGCTTCTCTAACTATTCTGCAGCTCAATCTTTTAAGGCCTTAGCCTCTGTAGGGTCCAATCCGAATTGTGGATCCCCTTCTTTCCTCTTCTCTTTTTCTTCCCTCCACTTGGCTGTCACTTCATCTGTATATGTTTTCTGCTTCTTCAGCTTGGGGGGAGAAGATTGAGTTTCCTTAGCCTTAGGATTTTCTTCATCAGCAACCACTTCCTTAACCTTTATCTTCTTCCTTTTCTTTTTTGATGGTTTTAGAGTGTGTGTTTCTTTCTGAGCTGCTTCAACCTCTTCCACAGATAGAGGGTAAAATGGTCTGTATTCACTAGAAAACCCCATCTTCATCCTCTTCAAGGTATCATCACTAACCAGCATAAGCTTTCAATCCCAAACTTTTGATTTGCATGCAATATTGAAGGATTATAAGCACCGAACTATAAGCTTAGATAGTAAGGCAGGGACCATGATTATCTGAGCTCTCAAATTACTTTCTTTGATTTCTTGATCATAACCAAGACATGCCTCATTAGATTTATCTTTCTTATATTTACCAAGAAATCTAAGACATAGATATCAATTTTCTTCAAATTGTATTTATCACCTATTCTTGGAACCAGAAAGCCTTGCACCCAAAGCTGAAGGATTCTATTATTTGGAGTGAGGCGAGAAATCTTAATGGTTGAATCATCCTTAAGTCCAAGATACTTTAGTGCCTTCTCCTTATTGAAACTTCCTTACACATCGGGAAGTTTGTGTGAGCAGAATTCAGCTTCTCCTTCATAGGATAAACCAACCAAGCTTACGGCCTTGGTGTAAGATAGCTTATAAGTCTTCCCATAAGACTTGAAAGAAAACCACTCTCTTCCATCTTCCATCTGGAAGGAAACATACTCATAGAACTTGATCGGAAAATTTGTATAAACCGGATCCTGTTTATCTGACTTTGCTACGCTGACATCTTCTCATCCATTTAGTCTAATATTCTTTGAAATAAGGGAATCAAGCTTAGAGAAATCCGGATAAACTAACCTTTCCCTAAAGACTAACCACTTAGAGATTGGTTTCGAAGTTGACATATCTTGAGATGTTGCTTCAACAGACATTCAGAGTGAAGAATTATGAAAGATTCAGAATGGATTTGCAAAGTTTGGAAGTGGTCTTAAGAAGAGCAGCAGGACTTCGAGACATGAAATCTTTCAAAACATATGTGGGACGAGTCTTTGGGTCCCCTTTATATAGGCGATGGATGTGACCTTTGGTCTTCCAAAAACCATCTAACGGTTGAAAAAAATTTGATCTGATCTAACGGTTGAGAACAATCCCGTAAGGAAAACTTAACTCTGATATTTTGAGGTTTTAAAGAAAACATTCATATTTGAGGAAAACTAGAATCCGAACTTTTAAAAACTCATGAAAATACCAGCTATCGAAATATGATTACGAAACTATAAGTAAGGAAATCATAGCGTTCGGATTGTCTAGAAATATTGTTCGTAATTGGTAATATTCTTCTTGAAGAAATAAATTTAAAAGAAAACTCATTTGAAAAGTTCCAGTATGGAAGAAAAACATTGTGAAAATTTCCAGTATGAAAATTTCCATTCCGAAAAATTCCAGTATGAAAATCTCCATTTCGAAAACTTCCATTACGAAAATCTCCATTCCGAAAATTTTCATTCCGAGAATTTCAATTCTGAAAGTTTCAGTTCTCGAAGTTTCCATTCCAGAAATTTTAGTTTCAGAAATTTCCATTCGAGAAACTTCAGTTCCGAAAGGATTGAAAAACTATCTATGAAAAAATTTCATTACACTAAGTTTGAAAAACAGATTACAAAAAATTTAGTTACACCAATAATCAAATGTACTCCCCCTATGCAAAGTAGTTTATTACTGTTAGGAGAATTGTTCAACAAGAAGTTAATGAAGAATGATTACCTTACAGTTATCATTACTATCTTTTGTTTAATGTATTCAAATCTATCGGAGGGTAATGATTTTATGAAAATATCAGCAAGTTTATCTTGTGTTCCGATAAACTGAAGAATGATATCTCCTTTAAGTGTGTGATCCCTAAGAAACTGATGCCTAATGTCTTTGTGTTTTGCACGAGAGTGATGTGCATGATTCTTACTTATGAAAAGTTCACTTGTGTTATCACCAAAAATTTGAGTCTTAGTAAAACTCAGGCCATAATCTGTGAGTGTGTGTTGCATCCACAACACTTCAGCACAACAACTTCCAGCTGCTACATATTCAGCTTCAGCAGTGGAAAGTTCTACAGAATGTTACTTCTTGCATGACCAAGAAACAAATGAATCTCCTAAGAAATGACAAGTTCCAGATGTACTTTTTCTATCCATTCTACATGCACCAAAGTTAGTATCCGAAAAATGTTTTAGAACAAAATCATTTCCAGAAGTATAAAATAATCCTAGATCCATGGTTCCCTTTAGGTAGTGAAAAATTCTTTTTACTGCCTTTAAGTGAGATTCCTTAGGATTGGATTCATATCTTGCACATAAGCATACTGAGAACATTAAATCTAGTCAACTAGCTATTAAGTAAAGTAAAATTTTTATCATACCTCTAAAATATTTTTGATCTACTGGTTTCACAGCTTCATCATGATCTAAGGAGTTTGAGGTATCTATGGGAGTATTATACTCTTAGTGTTGTCAAAACCATACTTTTTGAGAAGATATTTAATATACTTATGTTGATATATATAGGTTCCTTCTGGTCTTTGAGAAATTTGAAAACCAAGGGAAAAAGTTAACTCAACCAACATACTCATTTCAAACTCAGATTTTATTAGACTTTCAAAAGAATCAGTTAGAGATTGCTGAGTTGAACCAAATATAATGTCATCAACATAAGTTTGAACAATCAAAACATTTTTCTTATCTTTATTTATAAAAACGGTTGGATCTGCACTTCCCTTAACATAGTATTTTTGAAGAAAAAATCTTGTGAGTCTATCATACCATGCTCGTGGGGCTTGTTTAAGGCCATACAAAGCTTTGGTAAGTCTAAAAACATGATTAGGATGTTTTGTATCTTCAAAGCCAGGAGGTTGTTCAACAAAAACTTCGTCTTGAACATAACCGTTAATAAAAGCACATTTCACATCCATTTGAAAAAGTTTAAAATTGAAGAATGTTGCAAAGGCAAGTAGAATACGAATAGATTCAAGTGTAGCTACAGGAGCTTAGATTTCTTCATAGTCTATTCCCTCTTGATGATTATAGCCTTTAGAAATGAGTCTAGCTTTATTTCTTACAATGACTCCATTTTCATCACACTTGTTTCTAAAGACCCACTTTACTCCAATAACAGAATTTTCCTTAGGTCTTTCAACCAAGGTCCAGACTTTATTCCTTTCATATTCATTTAGATCATATTGCATGGATTTGATCCAATCATTATCACCTGAAGCTTCATTAGTTCTTTTTTGTTCTAATTGGGAAAGAAATGCTAGATGTTCTACTTCATTTCTCAAGGAACTTCTAGTCCTTACAGGTTGATTTACATCACCAATGATGCTATCACTAGGATGATTCTTAAGAAACACCTGATTTGGGTTTTGTAAAGCATGTTCATCAACATAGGGAAGAAAGTCTTCTGGGGTAAATGTTTCAGAAGTATCTTCTTGAACATTTTCCTTATTAGAAGGATCTTCTATCAAATGTTGATAATCAGTTTTTGAAAACACATCCGAGGATGTAGGTTGGGATGGTTTAAAAACAAAAGGATCAGACTCATCAAATTTTACATGCACTGTTTCTTCAACAGTATAAGTATTTTTATTGAAAACTCTATAAGCCTTAGAAGTTGTGGAGTAACCTAAGAAAATTCCTTCATCAGATTTTGGTTCAAATTTATGTAAATTATCTTTAGTATTCAGAATGAATACTTTGCAACCAAAAACCTTGAAGTAGTAAATCCTAGGTTTTCTACCATTCCATAACTCATAAAGAGTATTATTAAGGAAAGGTCTAATCAAAACTTGATTTATAGTATAACAAGCAGTACAAACAGCTTCAGCCCAGAAATGTCTAGCTACATAATATTCACTCAACATGGTTCTAGTTATTTCTTGAAGAATTGAATTTATTCTTTCAACTACACCATTTTTTTGAGGAGTTCTAGGTGATGAAAATTTGTGAGTAATACCTTTTCTACTACAAAAGGTTTCAAAAATAGAATTTTGAAATTCTCCTCCATGATCACTATGAATAGTTTTTAGTGGATGATTTTTCTCATTTTTAACTTTTGCGCTAAAAATTTTGAAATAAAAAAAATCTTCAGACTTCTTTGCTAGAAAATAGACCCATGTAAATATAGTGTAATCATCAACTAGAACAAACACATAGTATTTTCCTTCAATGCTTCCGGTTTTTGTTGGACCAAAAAGATCCTTGTGCACTAACTGTAATGCATCAGTTGTTGAGACTTCACCGATTGATTTAAAACTAGATTTATGTTTCCTTCCATATTGACAAGGATCACTAACTTTAGAAGAATCAAATCTAAGCTCTGGTAGATCCTTAACTAATTTCTTCTTAGAGAGTTTACATTAGTTCTTAAGGTTACACTGACCTGGTCTTCTATGCCACAACCAAGAATGATCTTCCATTTCCCTAAGGCAAGGTAAATCTTGGCTTCTAAGGTCTTCTAAGTTCAAAGTGTAAACATTCTCTTTCTTATTAGATGAGTGAATAAATTCTTCCTTGGAATTGTGAACTAAGAACTTATCATTCTTAAAATTCACAAGGTATCCTTCATCACATAACTGACTTATGCTAATGAGGTTGTGCTTAAGACCCTTAACAAAAAGAACATTTGAAATTAATGTTTTACCAAGAAGAACAATATTACCTATACCAACAATTTCTCCCTGGGCATTATCTCTGAAAGTTACCTTTCCTCCTTTCCTTTTGATAATCTTTTCAAAATAGCTTCTGTTACCAGTCATGTGCTGGAAACATCCACAATCCATGTACCATGTATTGTTGTTGGTACTTATTTTATCTTCCTTAGTCAAGAAAATAATTAGACTTTTAGAATCCAAACTTGTTTGGATCTGAGATTTCCAGATAACAAAATTTTGGGCACCCACATCTTCTTTGAAAAATATGCCTTATGAAAACCTAAAGATTGGGTTTTATTTAAAGAACAATTCTTTGCCCAGTGACCACCACATTGAAACTTGGTACAAAATGGGGCACTTTTTTGGAACAAAGTAATTGTTACTAAAAGTTGGTTTAGCATGGGTATAACCAAATCCGGATTTGTTTCTTAAAGGTTGTATTTGTGAATACATTTTATCAAAATTCTCTTTTTCATGGGTAAAGTTTGATAAACACTTCTTTAATGAAAAAAATTTCGGACTTGAGTTTTATAACCATGTTTTTATCTTCAAAATTATTAGATTTAGAACTAGAACTAGGCTCAAAGACACTTTTCTTAGAAATTACTTTTTCTAACTCTTTAGAAAGTTTGTTCTTCTCAGAACTTACTTCCTCAAGGTTTTTTGAAATATTTATAAAATCATCATTTTTTCTATCAAGATCTTTAGTAGGATCTGATATTTCTTTCATAAGAATAGTATTCCTAGAGTTTTCCTTATCTTGTTTTTTATTGAGTTTGGAATTCTCAATTTCAAGAATTTCAGCAAACCTAGAAACTTCTTCATAGGTAGGTAAAGTATTTTCTTTATCAGAAGAGGATTCTTCATCTGAAGAGTTATAATATTCTCTATCATTAGAATTTAAAGAAACATTGGTCAATGATTCATCATTTCATACCTTAGTCATAAAACAATGATTTTTTATAGGTAATCTGGCTATAAGACCAAGATTATTCTGTCCTGAAGATTCATAATCAAAAGATTCATCTGAAGAGTCACCACCACTGGCACTCCAGGTGTCATTAGCTTTCAGAACTTTCTTAGCTTTGTCTTTATAATACTTCTTTCTATTCCTATCAAAATTCCTTTATTTCCTTTCTTTATTTTTGAGCAAAGGGTAGTCTAGTCTAATATGTCTAGCTCTCTTGTATTCATAACAAGTAACTTCTCCCTCTTTTTTATCTTTCCTTTCCTTTTTCTTATACTTGGATTGGAAATTTCTCTAGCCACCTATCTTGGTCATCCTTCGAGAAAGATTTGCTAACTCATTTTTAGAGACTTCACTCTCACTAGATTCGGATTGGATAATAACTTTCTTAGACTTGGGTCTAGTTACTCTCTCAGGAGTCTTATCTTTCATATGATTTGATGTTGTTGTAAAAGCAACAGTACCATTTCCATTCTTCTTCTTTATGTTGTCAACATCTCTCTTCATTCTTGTTTCATGTTGTAGAAGAGTTCCAAATAGCTCATCTAACGATATTTTAGTGACCTTCCTATTCTCATCAATAGTTGTTTTTTTGGATTCCCACTCATTGGGAATAATATCAATTATCTTATCCACAAGAGCTTCATCATCCAGAACACTCTCTCCCATAGACTGAAGACTGTTCACTATAGTCATAAATATCTGTTGAACTTTGCAAATTTGTTCACCATAAGAAAAATTGAAGCCATGGTATTCAGCTCTAAGCATAGCCCTCCTTGTCTCAATCACTTTAGAAGTGCCAAAGTGTGTAACCTCTAACTTCTTCCAGATACAATTAGCTGCTTCACAAGAAGAAATGTGGCTATATATATTTCTAGTCATTGAACAAAGTAAGGTATTATGTACCTTATAATTAAATTGATACTCTTGCTTTTCCTAGTTAGTGAATATTCTAACTTCCTTATCAGGAATTTTATAATCACCAGTAAGAATAACAAAATTATCCACTCCAGTATTGATAATGAAAGTCTTCATTCGATCTCTCAAGTACTCATAGTCATTACCATCAAAGATTGGTGGTCTTGTAGGATTTAGATTGTCAATAGAACCAACATTGATTCCTGCCATTCTTAAAAAAACCTTTGGCACACAAGCTTTTTAGTAACAAGAGTTCATAATCACAAAGTTCAGAATGACAATTTGGAATGACAATTCGGAATGACAATGTTCGGAATGACAAAGTTTGGAATGACAATTCAGAATGACGAAATGAACTTTCTAAGAAAGGAAGAATAATAAGGAAAAATAAGCAAGAAAAACTTATATGTGAGTATAATTATTTCAGAGACCTCCCTCTAATACTAATTGTAGGATCGAAATAATGTCTTAGATGCTCAATATACAAGAGGGGGGTGAATTGTACACTTTAAAAAATTCCTTAGACAAGGTAAAATCTAAATTTTACAAAGTTAAACTAAGAAAATTCACAACACCTCTAACACCAATAGGAAAGTTGGAACTGATGTTTAAAATATGAGATTCTACCTTAAAGCGTATAGAATCTAAACTAATCATAGTAAAATTTTAAGGAAATATAAGAAGGTTATACTTTCCTTACAATAAAAAAGTGCAGTAGAAAAACAAGTAGTAAAACTACAAGATATAAGTCTTTTAACCCAAAGAGAAGGGTATCCAACAACCTTGGATAAAGGTCCCTTGATTTATACTTTCAAGCAATTCTTTCTTACCCACACCAGGCTAAGCCCTCGATACGAAGATCGGAATCTCTGTCTTTCTATCATCGCAAGCTCTCAACTTCAAGGTAGTTGGAACCTCTATCTTCCTCAGCAAGGAAGCTCGAACTTCAAGTAAGTCGGCACCTCTGTCTTCCTATCCCCAGAAGACCTCGAATGTAATCACCGACATTCGTAGTCACACAAAGCAGTTTGAATGAGCGGTTCTGAATGCACAAATCATGAAAAGATTCTCTCTCTAGAAATCACCTTAACAGCGTGTGGTCTCTAGATCAATCAACTTCATTATTGAGCTCTTTCAAATGAGCTCCTATTTATAGGCAAATTTCCAATGGTCGACTCCCTCCTCCAACGGTCATATTTTCCATGAAATTCGTAGGGACCTATACACGTGTATCCCAGCCAATGGTTAATTAGAAACAGAATAGACGACATTGTTTAATAATAAATCATCTATAACTAAATGCACGACATCGTTTTGAAATGGAGAAAAAGTAAGTAAGAGCCATATAAAATTTTGTAGTGTAAGTAAATTAAAAGTTCGGAGTCTAAAAATAGTGAAATTAAGAGTCTATGTTAAGAAATGTTCGGATTCTGTTTTATAGGAATTCGGTGTCTGGTTTCACTAGAGATCGGAATCTGAACTTGTAGAGTTCAAAGTAAAACTAGTAAAAGTTCGGAGTCGAACTATTTAAGAGCTCAGAGTCGAACTATTTAAGAGTTCGGAGTTGAACTCATGAATGTTCGGAGTCAAACTTCATAAGAGTTCGGAGTCAAACTCATGAAATTTCGGAGTCAAACTTCATAAGATTTTGGAGTCGAACTCATGAAAGTTCGGAGTCGAAATTTATAAGAATTTGGAGTCGAAATTCATAAGAGTTCGGAGTCGAACTACTTAAGAGTTCGAAGTAAAACTACTTAACTGTTCAGAATCGAACTTTATAAGAGTTCGAAGTCGAACTACTTAACAGTTCGGAGTCTAACTACTTAACAGTTCGGAGTCGAACTACTTAAGAGTTCGGAGTCGAACTACTTAAGAGTTCGGAGTCGAAGTACTTAAGAGTTCGGAGTCGAACTCATGAATGTTCATATCCATAATTCAGAGTGGAAATTCATTATGGTTCACATCCAGAATTCGGATCCTAGAAAAAAATACTCCAATACTTGTAATTATATGATTCCGGGATTTTGGTTAAGAATCTGGTTTTTGTACTAAAGAAAAATATTTCTATGTATAAGAAATTCTAGGTTAGGGTCAATTTCCTTATGGAAGAAAATTTTCCTTATAGAGGTAAAACATACATTTGCTTAAGTATAACGTGTTTGTGATTTTCAAAACAAGAAGGAATGGAAAAAGTCATAAGGAAAACCTTTTTGACTCAATAGTTATATATTAGCACATAGCCTTAAAAATATATATTCTAGGGACTTTAAACTATAAATAAATTTCATACATTCCCAAGCATATTTTTGGATTATATTTTTATTGAGTTATGTCATATAAATTATATAAAAAATGAATATATTACAAAGTGGACACCTTAATTCAGTATCCATTTTCCCACCAAACAAAACATTTAAAATAAAACATCTTTTATTTTAATGAAAAATCTTCATGACATTCAACTTGACATCTTAATTTCCTTTTCCAATCCTTAAACCCTATGAAAATAATTTTAAAACAAATTATGAGCACAAAAATCTCAGTAAGGGACATAAAAATAAAAATAATATAACTGTTATTCCATGAATACATAAAAAATCATTTTTCAAAATAAACATTGGTCTCAAAATAAATATTCTCTTACTAAATAAATTACTTTCTCTGCACAAATATTTTCATAAAATATTTCATATGAACTCTTAAAGGAAAAATGATAAAACTCACAAAGGTTTTTTTGAATTAATGAAAAACTTATAATAATTTTTTCACAAAGTTTTACTTTTAAACCTTATCAATCTTCATATACTTTAATTTACCATGTGACATCATAATATTTCCCAAAAACCATAGAAATAATAGATAAATAATGTAGGTAAATTGAGGGATCATTTTCATATCTTTCTTACTTATACATGGAATAACCATCATGGTTATACGTGGCGTAACCATCATAGTTACACTTGAAATAATCGTCAATTTATACTTTGAATAACCATCAAGTTATACTTGGAATAACCATCATAGTATATTCTCATAATCTCTTAGGAGAAACCTAATTGGTTAACCATATAAATTTACCCAATGAATTAGAGATCAATAATGGGTTCACCATCCTTTAGTTAATAATGGAACCACCCGTCATTAATTCTCAATAACTCTAACACAATACATAAAATATTTCACCGTAAAAACATTTTTTGTACCCATAAGGAAACATTTCTGGATATTGAAATATCCATTACATTTTAAAATCATTTTTGAAGATGACTAGAACATAATTAAAGAGTTTTTTCTATGAATAAAACATTAAATATTGTAAAGGAATCCAAATATAAAATAACTTCTATAGTGTCAAGAATATTCGTTATTACAGTACACATAAAATAGAACATTCATTTTGTATTTTTATAAAGAACGTAAAAACATTCTACAAAAATATTCTTTTTTAAAACATTTGAATGAAACTCAAAAGTGACATAAAATTTTTCTTATAAATATTTTATTTCCATATATAAAAATTCATAATTTTAAAAATATTGATATGTTAGAATAAGATAGTTTTAAAGGAAATTATAAAAGAATATTTTTTGAAGAAATTTCATTAAATTGAGTCTGAAATGTCACATACATTCTTTATATTTATTAATAATAAACTAATGTTAATTATTTAATTTATTGATAATATTTTTCATGTTTATTATTCCATATATTTTACATATTACCATGTCATATACAATTACTTAATCTTTTAAGTTCACGTCAAATGTTTTTACGACATTCAGTTCATAAGTCCAAAATAAATTCAGTATGTTAACTATTGTCAAAGGAGTCATTATTCTATCATCTACAAAAAAATGATTAGGAAATAATTATAATCTTTATAAACAAATTATACTTTTAAACCTAATTATTAAATATTGTTATTAAAAATGAACTACATTACAATTATATAGATGGTAGGTCATAGGTATGCATGAGTAACATTTCCATTTTTCAATGATCACTATGGAATGAAGGTAAGTATCATTATATATTTCCATAATGATCATAATATCATAAATATAATATTATTTAATTATTTATATTTAAATATATTCTATTTCATGTGGTGATTAAAAATTATTCACATTGTTTCGTGGAGGTGGTAGTCCATACGTATGCACGAATGAAGTTATCATTTTTAACTGAATGGAAAGGTAAGAAAGAAAATTATATATTATATTTTAAGAATGATAAATATTTCATATATAAATATATAAATATTAATTCCATCATTAAAATCTTCCCATGGGATATGGTGATGGAAAATAAATTACATCGGTTCACAAGGTAGTAATTCATTGTACACACGAACGATGATTTCATTTCCCATTTGATAGAATAGGAGACGGATATATATCATTCCATTAACATAATAACATTTAGTATATGGATTATACTGGTATTATTATTTTATCATGGTTTATTAGTATTTTAAGGAAGTTTAATAATAAATAAAACTAGTAAATGTGGTTAAAAACTATGCATCTTCATTGGAAAGTCTCCATTGATTAACACCTTAAGCGCTCAATGGATGGTATGTTTCCCATAAAATACCTAATGATTTATGGTATGGATTATAGGATGGAATTTGGGTAGTTATTGGATGAATAAAAAGGTTTTTTATGTGTGAATAAATGATAATAAGTGGTTCCTTTTTATCAGAGAGGGGAGTGGCACTTTTGGAATTCAAAAAATATTAAATTAATATAAATTTATTTTGATTTAAAAATGGCTCCAAACTAATAGTATTAAAATATAAGATGATTATAATTCTAAAACATCTCATAAATCAAAATTTGTATAGGATTGGTTTACATATTTAACCTTATCATTTTTTTACCCCTTTGTTAACCCTTTGACAATTACAACAATATTAAAATTTTCTACACATCAAGGGTAAATAATGTTACAATAAAATGACAAAAAACCCCCTAAATGGACCTTGGATAATTTTATTAACCATATATTATTCATTTGGATGAATGTAAGTTTTTTTCAATAATTTTGTATCATTTCATAAAATATTATTTTTCATAAAATATCAATAATGTCAATTTTGTAACTATTCAATTACTTTGATTTTTTTAATATCAAGACAATCAAGCTAGAAGACCATAATATTATGCATATTTCTTATCTAAATCTAATGAATTTTTTATGTCTTTAAATTTAAAAACCCTTTTATATTCAATGTTTTACTAATTTATGTGTAAATTTGAATGTCGACTTAAAATAGATTTAAAAGAGTGAAAAGATATATTATTGAATTGAGACTTTTATTTAAAAATCTTATGAAATTTATTTGGACTTTGTTGAAGAATTTTAAAACCAATTATTTTAATTTTGTGTGAAATTTTTTCCAAATCCTCCACCAAGCCATCAACTGAGTCTAGACCACCACATAGCCATCCCAAAATGGGTCAGCTGACCAAACCAACTCAGGAGGACCGCATGATACCATAACATCACAAAGGTGGTGAACCCAGAACATAGACTTTAGGTGGTTAGTCCCAACTGGTGCATAGTTTCCCCTAATTTAACATGATCCATGTGTGTCACGATCCATTAGGAGTGTGTGAGAGTGTATCAGAAGCCCACCCTAGAGTGGGAATACCGGTTGATCCCAAGTTGATCCTTATAAAGGCTCAGAACTCATCCCACCTTTTCGATATGGGATAAGATCTCTGTCGAAGAACTACCATCATCCACCATGTTTCTCCATGGACACCTCTCTCTCACACCTCTCCACCACACGTATTCCCTCAATGTCACCGGACACTGCTACATGCATGCATCCACAACCAAGGATGCCTCCTACCGCCATCAGAACCCCCATCGTTGTCACAGCTTGAGCTCCCTCAGCCTTTTCCCTTTCCTCCAATCTTCCGGTTTTGTTTCCAATAGTTCATATAGACAATTAGATGAATGGATTAAGAAGTATAATCCACTACTCGAGCCTCTACAAACATTTGATGTCATTCCTTGGTTACTACTGCCACCATTATAGGACGCTGCATGCTTCTACCGATTCGTCACCCAGCTGAACCTCGATCAAATGCATGGACTCATTCCAAATGGTAAATCACACATGTAGATTATGGGTGTGATGTCATAAAGGGATCAGATAACCCCCATAATTTCTATTGGGTGATTTGAAAGATAAGAGTCTGATCTCCTCTCCCTAGACCTATATAAATAGGCCCCTACCTCCTTGTTAAAGATCATCTGTTCGTGGGAGAGGAGATCCCCCCCCCTCAGGCTCGCACCATTGAACTCCACTCCTCCCATGTTTCCTCTTTTAGTGTTTATTCTCTTTATTATTCTTAGTTTTCAATTCAATTGTAATTTAACCTTTTAGTTTTAAATAAATAAATTCATGATTTTTTTACATTATTCCATCATTTTCATCCTCTTCTTTCAAATTTTACTCTTTCAAATTATTAGTATTATTTATTTAAATCATTATTATTAATATATAATTCTTATTTTTAAAAAATCATTTTATCTCTTCTCTCATTTTTCAAAAAAACGTTATTATTATTTTAACATTATTTATAAATTATATGTTTTATTTATTTTATTATTTTATTTTATTTTATATCCCCATCCCACCCCCTATCTTTCATTATTACATTTTAATTTATTTAATCCACCATTATTTTTTTATTCTTTTTCTTCTTCCTCCCTTCCATCCACTCTACCATTGTGATCTCTTTCTCTCAAAAATGAGAGGTTTACCCTTAAGCTTGGCCTAATGGGAGATCAAGGTTTTCCTGAATTTTCTTTAAATTTTAATTTTAAGATTTTAGATTGAATTAAGTATCATACATGGGTGAGGAAAATGTCACAGATGTGGTGACTTCCCCAAATGACATGCAACTCAATCTATCTATATTCTATTATTTAATTACTATTCACACTCTCCATTTTTTAGTTCTTCACATGTTGGAGTTGAGATAATAAATGGATGAAACAACATTGATAGAGTTGTGTCCTAGAAGATGGAATCCCCAAGACCAAGTAGCTCCATCAACCATAATTAATGGAGGATGTCAAATGAGAGTGTTTATACATTCAATGATATTTCACAATTTATAAATAAATAATAGTAATTCAAACATGATTTTTCATTTTTCAATTTTCAAACTAAAATAAAACGCATAAAGGAGAATAAATATTAAACCCAAAACTAAACCCTAGACCAAGTTCATTATTTCTTTAACACATTCTATTTAGATTGCATGGTAGTTTAGAACTCCATATTGAATTTAATTATAAAAGTAATCAAAAAATCCAAAAAAATCATTGTTTTCATTAGATAATAAAAAAAACAAAATGAAGTATTTTAGGTGATTTATAATATGTAAGTTAACAAACTGAAAGCATCCTCAAGTGATACGACCATGGTCATCCACTGTGCTAAAATACAAAAATAATATTTATATTTTCATGTCCTACGATAGGAGTGAATCAGAACTGGCATTGTTGTAGGGGATCCAATTAGTTATTCATTTAGTTTTTCTATTTTCAAATTTTAGATATATTTAATTTATTTTAAAAAAAACTAAAAAAATGTATATCCATGATGTTTTCCAATGATTATTTCTTAAACTCATTGAACAATTACTTTTATTTGAAAGAGCTAGAAGTTAAAGCACCTTGGTCTATAGAATATGGTATTTTATTATGGGATAGTCAAACCAGGGGATCATGAAGCCAAATTTTTAAAGAAGATGAATTCAAGGACATCATCCAGGATCTCCAAGAGATCATCAAAGAACATGTGGTTGATGAATTGGCCAAAGAGCTCACTGAATTCTTGGAATATGTCCCATAATTATATCAAGAAGTGTCCAAGACACAAGAATAGTGCTCCTCATTTCCTCCAAACACTTTTGAATAATTATCCCTATAATATTTCTTGGAGAAAGTGGAAAAACACAAAATCAAGTAATATATTCAAGTTTTTGATGAAATGTTTCAAGTTCTCTAAGGCCAAAATGATTTGATAACTGAATATTTCAAATCATAATCAGAATAACCTAAACCTAAATCTAAACCTGAACAAAATGATAAGCCAATTATTTTACATGGGTAAGTGAAGTAGGAAGACTTTCCTACCAAGCTAGAAGTTGAAGATCAATAATAATTGGATGAATTTAGTAATGAATGTGAGAAATTATTAATCTCACAAAATAGTGAAAAGAAGAATATCCAGTATCAGTGAAGGAAGACACCACTCAATTGGTTTAATTTTATGTGAAAATATAGGATCCCAACTACTTTCCTCGATCCTCAAAGGATCTAATCTAAGAGGCACTTAACACTGAGGCATTGATTGAATCAGAACCAATTCAAGGAGTTAGTATTTTATAATACTCTATCACTTGTGATTTTATTGAAATAGAATTTTGAATAACTCCCTCTTATTTTTATTTTTCAAATTCATAAAATATTTCTTATAACATAGAAGAGGATAAAGAACATGGACTTTCACCTGTGGAGGAACACATGGCACTCCTTGATTTCAATGAACATACATTTGAGGAGCCCCATATAGATATCCAAATATCTGATTCTGAGGAAATTAGAAAGAGTATTATCATATTAAAGGGTTTAAATTACTTATTAAAATTTTAATTTTAATTTTATTAAAGAAAAAAACAAATATTTACTTCCCCTTTCATCATTAATTTCATGCATCCTATATAAATCCAGCACTATAAGATGAGGAGGTTTTAAAAGTATCAACAAGAAAGAGTATGATTCATACTTCATCCTACCCCATCCATAAAAGATATACCTAATTGTTAAGGGGGAGGATCTAGTGTACTCTATCCATTAATCATTCATATATAAGAAGGATGAAGCACAAGCTAGGAAAATCCATGTGTGGTGGTTCAAATCAGATAAGATTAATCTACCATATGAATTTTTATAACAGCTACTATTACCCTCTAGCGGTAGTATAAATACCAATACCACTTTGGGGATCATAACAAGACTTATCCCTATAATTTTATTTCTAGTAATTTAGATTTCATTTTCATTTATTATAATTTAGTTAAGAATGAAACACAATCCCTCTTATTCTTCTGTAACTTTGATGACATGATCCTTATGATTAATTAAACAATTTTCTTTTATAGGTTTATGATGGTAGAAGGAAGTCTCAAATATTGAAGGGGGAGGACCAAGGATTGTGTTAAAGGGAGTTCACTTTTAGTGTTTTATATTATAAACTCTCAACATTTTTTGTCTGAATCATGTTTTGATCTTTAAATTAAAAATTTAGGCCTACGCTTGAATTATGATTTACTTGACTTATCTAGGATACATTAGTTTTTTAGTATTTCTATTATTCCATGTTTTAGATTTAAATTTTAGTGAAATTAAATGAGTGAAATGGGGAATTAATATTTTAAAGTGAAACATGTATATTAAAATGAAGACTCGTGATTTAAGGAAATTAATTGATTCATATAAAAGAAATTTCCCAACCATTTTTCATGCTTTGAATTTTTTAAATTAATGTGAATTGATTTATTATTATTAATCATGCCTTCAATGAATTTTCCATGTTATATGTCTATTATGGATAGTATTTCTAGACAAAGTAGTTTCTATTTTATCTTGAGCATATTTCCTGAGTTATCTTCAGACATTCTACCTGCTTGAACTTGAATTTGAAATTGTAAAATTTATGAATATTCAAAACACATTTAAAATCATTGATGCATATTTTGATAAAAAAAACTATCCTTAAAATACAACCTTTAAATCAATAATTCTTAATCATATAGGAATTATGAATAACCTTGTTTGGAATGAACCACATTTAAAGCTATTTTTTCCATTCCTACACTACACTTAGTTTTTGCATGATATTTTTATGTTTAAATGTGGCGGTGAAGGTAATAATGGTAAATGGGATGATTTAAATTGTAAAGAAAAAGTTTTGGGGTTATTTTTGCAAGAATTGTAAAATTATTGGAATCATTCATTGTACTCTATTTTTTCCCCTTTTCAATCAAAAAAAGGAAAATGATAAAAAGAACAAAAAATTGTTAAAATGGGTTGTGATTAGGGAAAACCAAAAATCACCATTACTAGAACTATGATTATTATTAAATGTGGTTAGGTGGTGGAAGTGAGGTTTATTCTAACAATAAAATTTGAAAAAAGAAAAAAATGAAAATTTACTTTGAAAAAAAAGTTATAAAAGTAGAAAAAAATATTCTAGAGAGGGCACAAATCATTCATTATGCTTAAAATGATCATGATCTTTACTTTATTGGGAATTTTTTGGAGCTTTCACAATTTTAAGGCGATAATGGTATTAAACTTTTTTACTTTGAATATCATGCTTTATGATTTATGAGTTTAATCCCCTCGTTGAGCTTTATTTTTAAACATCAATTCCAACTAACCGTAAGCCTCATAAACATTTGAACCTGAATTGGAATCCCTTGTGGTTTTATGTTCCTTTTTTCTTTAAAAAATTTAGAAATTAGTTTAATTGAAATCTTATGGATAAAGATCATGTTCTCATAATATGATCATAAATCTTCTTGAATTTTATCATGGCAGATGAGGGAAATATTTAAAAGATACGTAAGTCCTGATTTGGAATGTTTTATAATAATTAATTGTGGAAATTGATTGAATGAAAATAGAATTTAGATCATTTTTAAAGGTAAAAAGTAAAATACATTATTTGATTACTTCTTTGAAAATTAATAAATTAAATTAATATTTATTTGTATTTTTGAAAATTTGGTTTGACATTAAAATTTTTATGATTCTAATACTTTTGAATTTGAAAATTTATAACATTAGTGATCTATTTAAACTCGTATTTTATATTTTATGCTTGATTAAAATCATGGTTTATGTGTGGTGGTATTTGAAGGACAAAAATATTATCCATTTTTTTATTAAAATCTGATGATTTTTTATGTTTTTCAATGTAAAAACCCTTGTTTTTCAATGATTTGGTATTTTATGGTTAAATTGGAATATGGACTTGAAATAGATTTAAATGTAGGAAATTTGAGTTTTTGAATTGAAAATATTGTATATAAATATTATGAATTTTATTTGAAAATTGTTGAATAATTTTCTAACTCTTTCTTTAATTTTTGTGTAAAACATTATCTAAGGCCTCCAGTAAGACATCAACCAAAGATGGCCCACCATATAGCCACCCCATAGGGGGGCATCCAGCCAGACTAACTTAGGAGGGCCACATGAGACCCTAGCATCACATGGGTGTTGAACCCTGTATGTGGCCCTTGGGTGGTCAGGCCCCGTAGGTTCATAGGTGGTCCGAAGACCACGTAGGTCGCATGTTTTGCGGCCCGTTAAGAGTATGCACAAGTTTACCATGAGCCCTCCTTGGAGGGGGAATGCCACCAATCCCACATAGAGTCATATAAAGACTCATCACCCATCTCAAATCTTTAATTCAGGATGGGATATCCATTGTATCACCTATGTCCTCCATTGTGATCTACCATAACCACCCCCCTCTTGCGTCTCTCTACTGCTCTTGTGCCCCTCGATGTCATCAGACACCGCTTCATGCATGCAAACACCACCTAGGCCACCACCTACCACCATTAGAACCCCCATCTATGCAGGTTATTTAGCTCTCTCCACCATTTACCTGGCCTCTAGGCACCCAACATCCATTCCAGTGCCTCCTCTATGCACTTTGAATGTTAGAGGAAGGATAATAATCCACTACTCAAGCCTCCACACAACTCCACTATCATGCCTTAGTTGTAACTACTACCACCACAACCTTCCATAGGCTGAATCCCACTAATGTCGGCTTTCCAACCTACCACACCTGTAACATCCCAAGTAAGTAATGAATAATAGATATTTTAATCTATGTCTATTAATGATTAAGATAGTGTTATAGAGGCTTAAAATGAAAATAAATACAATCTTATGCATGAAATACACTAATATTCTTAAAAGATTGTTTTAGTGCCTTTTGATGGCAAACCATTTTTGAATCTATATTTTGACAATTTTATAAACTATTTTTGTCAAAATAAACTTATCCTTTATGATTGGGACATCAAAATTTACCTTGTGTGAATTTTTGGTATTTTTCTGACAATGTTCATTTTTTAATGAATAGTGAAAAATACTGCATTTTACATCAAAACTTCTTTTTAATCTAATTTATTTATATGATTAGATTATGTTTTGAATTGGTTTTGAAGTGAAATTAGAATATATTTTTACCATTTTATCCAATGGTGGTCATTGGAATCAATTTCACTTTGGAATTAGACTTAAACAGGTGTCAATCTTTTGATACTTATTGTTTTGTAAAAACACGCTATTTGCTCTGGCAGCGGGAATTAATTATTGAATTAATTAATGTGATTTATATGATTTGAATTTTGTAAAATGGACTTCATTTTTGAATTCGGAATATCAAATATAGCTTAGGGTGAATTTTTGGTAATTTTCTGAAAAACTTCAATTTTTGATGAATAGTGAAACCACTAAGTGGTAATCAAGCAAACTGATTTTTCAGTTAAATGAAAGTTTACCACTAATGTGTACTGAATTTTGAAAATCCGACATACATGGTTGTCATTAAGAAGTAAAATGTTGTTCAATGAGATTAAAATAATTTTTTGGTGAATAGTAACTTATGAAGTTCTTAATCACGATTAGTGGTAATTAGGGTAGTTTAAGGTATAAATAATACTTTAATAAAATAAAATGACCTAGACACATGTCCCAACCTCATTGGTTGTGTCATGGCCGACCATGACATGCCATGGGTCAACTTGGGGACCCCATGGATCCACGTTTGTTGGGAAATGACATAAATTACTTTTTATTTAATGTTAAAGTGAAAATGACACAAACATAATATGTTTTACGAAAACAATTTTTAAGTACGGTTATAAAAGTCCAAATTTTTATTATAAATAGTCATTGGAAAGATATAAAGATTTCCTATATCATAGTATTTGTTTTATAATTTTTAGACATTAGATAAATTAAATTATTTATGACATAATAATGATGCAGCGATGACATCATTATTTGACGATTTAAATAAAATGGAAAGATAATATAAAATCTATGAACTACACATGTCCAAAACGAATTGGATGAGTGGATTTCGAACCCTTATCACCTTATCCACTAATTATATCAATGTGGGACCTTTTGAAACCGAAACAAATTTCCAAATAAAGTAATATTTCTTTACTTTCCAAAAGTGCCCCTCCTATCCTCTTATAAAAGGCCCCCACCTCTACCTCATTTCACACACTCCTCAAGCCTTTGGCTCGGCCAAACCCTGCCCCTTTACTCTCTCCACATCCCTCTCCTCATCCTAGAGGATTACCTTTGGGAAGAATCCTTTCAAAGGAAGCCTTTAGGCTCAACTCAAAAGGAGTTACACTTTTAAAGGTAATTCATTCTCTCATGTTCATTTGTTTTATTTTGCTTCTCCAACCCCCTAAAATATTTTTATTTACTTCCTTTGTAACAACACCAGTATCTTAAATATACTAGGATGTTGTTATAAGATTTATTTGAGCTACACTCTCACACAACTACATCAAATGGTTAAAGAACATACGGTTTCCGTGGATGGAGAAATTCTGCCTCCCGAAACGATGATTGTTCAACACTCATTTAACACCTTCAAAGGTGGCCATTATGATGTCAATATTTTTATATATGATATATAATATGTTTATGTTTTCCTTAAGCTTCTGTTTTTTTTTTCATTTTGGGCATACCTTTATGGTTTCCATTATGGGTAAACACGATATCTTCATTTTAGGAAGTGCGGACTACCGCCCCCTGAAAGTGATTTGATTCGTTAATACCATATGTGGGATGTGTAAAGGATAAAGTTAATGATATTATATATGTTATTATACTGGATTTATAATATACTCTTATATCATTATGATTCCATTCCAGAAAATATGAAATAGAAATGGAAGTAGCGTTCATGCGTACGTACGGCTTACCGTCTCCATGAACGGTGCATTTCATTTCTTACCTCTAAATGTGATGTAATATTATAAATGCATGTATGTACTGGATATATATGAAATATATGATATCTACATCATGAATACCATTCTGGATATAATGAACCTTTGACCAAATTAACAACATGTAAGTGTAAGAAGTCTATTTTTGACTTAAGAACCAAATACCAACAAAATGAACATTATTAACTTAACCGATTACATGATGTTCATAACATGGTATAAAAGGAATAATGAACTTGAAAAAGATTCATAAGAAAGTAGAGATTAACTCAAGTTTATTATTCAGGATATTAAAGAACGGTCGGGTCAAGTCGGATACGAGGTATGGGACTTTGTCTCAATCTCCTTTCATTGAGGCATATTTTATTTTATACACAACTTTCTTTTATACGGTGTATAAACCCCTTTGACTTTTACGTTTATTAAAAACGAATATTTTTTATACGAAGCGTTTACTAAACGACAAAAGGGAATGTTTTTGTCGTACGTATGCGGCGACAACGACTTCTCCGCCGTCGTGACCGTTATTTGAGTTTCGGCTTCCTCTACAAGCCATACCTTCTTTTTAAAAGAAAAATAAATACCATGTTTTACTTTTCTTTTATTTTAGTATTGAAAATGGTTTTCATAATGTTTTTATATCAATGTGTTGTATTGATATCTCGTGATTGAAATGTGGAAATTTTATGTTTCCTTTATGCATGTTTTATGTGATATGATTATGTCATGGTTCTTGGGCATTGTTATGAAGAACGAGTGGTTCCGTGATAAACTAAGGGCGAGTGAGCCCGATATAGCTCTCCAATGCATTGGGTAACGCGAAGGAGTGAAACGTTAAGGTTTCTCCGAAGAGATTTTAGGGAATATACTGTGATGTGTATTCCAAACGTAACCAAGAGGGTTACTCCCTACGTAAGAATGTTATGAATGCCTCAAGTTACCTTTATGTCTTATGTTTTCTATGATTTATTCATGATTTTATGAGGTATGTTAAAGTGCCTATGTTTTATGGGTAAAGTATGATTTCATTCTTATGTATATATGAACTCATGTTTCCTTTCCATGTTTTTTTTATAACCCATACTGAGTTTTTATGCTCATCCCAAGTTTTTGAAATGTTTTTCACAGGTCAAGGGAAAGGTACATGATAAGGTGATAGAGTCAAGGATGTGTCAATAAATAATCCATGTTTTATTTTAAATGTGTTTCCATTGATGGGAATGAAGAATACTATCTTTATGTAACCACTTTGTTTATATGTGGAATGTAATGCAAGTTTTATGATCTAATTCTCTAAAACTCTAAACCCGAAAATATCCTCAATGTGTAATCTTGTAATAACTCAAGATTAAGTAAGGTTTAAGGCTGGGGCCTTATAGTTGGTATCAAAGGGAGGTTTAGATAACTTTAGGAGTTAGAATTCTATTAAAGGATTATCCAAAAATATATTTTTTTCGAAATGATATAGCATTTAAAGATTACCATGTTGCTTCATCTAAGACATGTTTGTTCAGAATGGTTTTCCGCAGAGGAAACAGGGAAGCAGTGCTAGGAAGGCATACAGAAGGAAATAACCTTCCGAATCAGCATCCAGAAATGGTCGGAATTGGAACTGAACAGTTTGTTGCAGTAATGGCGCAGTTGACTCAAGCGATAAATGGCGGTGGTATCCATGCACGAGATCAGCCAGATCAACCGCAGAGGAACATGTCAGTGGTGGAACATTTCATGAGGCAACATCCACCATCATTCAGAGGATCATCTGACCCTGTGCTAGCTGAAGGGTGGATTAAAGCACTGGAGAAGATTTTTGATGTCATGGGGTGTTCAGACAATCAAAAGGTTAGTCTTGCTATTTACCGTTTGGAGGGTGAAGCAGATCAGTGGTGGTCTATGGTTGAAAATATCAGGGATGTCGAGGAGATTGATGCTCTTGACTGGGATGAATTCAAATGTATGTTTCTTGAGAAGTATTTTCCTAAGGCTGTTCGACTTAGGATGAAAAAGTAATTCTTGGAATTGAGGCAAGAGGAAGACTCAGTGGCTGCCTATGAAGAAAGGTTCACTCGATTGGCAAGGTATGCTACAAATTTTATCCGGGACCTTGATAGTAAAATCAATCGTTTTTACTCAGGATTAAAGCCAAATTATCGAAGGGCATTAGCTTCTCGTGAGTTTAAAAGTTATGAAAAGCTTGTTCGATGTGCTGAGAAGGTGGAAATGGAGTTTGCCGATGACCAAGTTTTCTATAACAACCAGCAGAAGAAGAGACCGAGGTGGCAGGAGAAAGGTAAGAATTCTTCAAAAAATTCTTATGGTAAGAGAACTAAGTTTCCAATTTGTGATAAATGTGGCAAAAGGCATGCTGGGGAATGTCTTCTGAATTCTGGGAAGTGCTACCGATGTGGTAAGATGGGACATAAGGCTCGTGATTGCACTGAAAAGGATCAAGGTGAATGTAAGAACAAATTTGATTTATAGTTAGTGAAATGTTTTAAGTGAAATGAGATGGGTCACTATGAAAACGAGTGTCCGACAAGGAGCTTGAGTGATGGGAAGCAGTTAGACTACAAGCAGAAAGGGGTGGTGAAATCCTTTGCAACTACTTCAGCAGATGTCGGGCCATCAAATGAAGTTGTATCAGGTACTTTGTTTGTTTTTTCAGATTATGCCAGTGTGTTGTTTGATTCGGGGTCTACACATTCTTTCATCTCTGAAACCTTTTCTAGTAAAATGGGAATACCATCTCAAGAAATGACTCCTGAACTTTTGGTAAAAACACCTGGGGGAAGTGTTGAGGAAAAAAAAATTATAAGAATCTTCCTATCCTTGTCTGTGGAAAGAACCTACTTGCAAACCTTATTGTTCTACCTCTAGTAGAGTTTGATGTTATCCTGGGTATGGATTGGCTCTCTATTTACCATGCTAAGATTGACTGTAGAGCTAAAGAAGTTTCTTTTCAGAAAGACTTTCAGTTTGTTTACAAGAATGAACCCTTACTTTTGATAACATATCAAGAGGCCGAGAAACTTGTAAAAGATGGAAATGAATTTTACCTTGCACACGTCGTTGAAAATAAAGGAACTGTTCATATTAATGATGTGCCAGTGGTAAATGAGTATCCTGATGTTTTTCCTGATGAGTTGCCTGGAATAATACCAGATCGGGAAGTTGAGTTTACTGTTGACTTAGTTCCTGATGCTAAGCCAATTTCAAAACCCCCTTATCGAATGGCACAAATTGAACTTTTAGAGTTGAAGGAGCAATTGCAAGATTTATTAGAGAAAGGTTTCATTAGACCCAGCACATCACCATGGGGTGCTCCTGTTTTATTTGTTAAAAAGAAAGATGGTTCTATGAGACTTTGCATTGATTATAGAGCCTTGAATAATATCACTGTTAAGAACAAATATCATTTGCCTCATATCGATGATTTGTTTGATCAGCTCCAGGGAGCTCAGTTTTTTTCAAAGATTGACTTGAGATCGGGGTACCATCAGCTGAAGGTAAAGGAGGCAGATATTCTGAAGACCGCATTCCGTACGAGATATGGCCATTATGAATTTGTAGTAATGCCTTTTGGGATAACCAATGCACCTGCTGTATTCATGGACTTAATGAATAGAATTTTCCATGAGTTCTTGGATAAGTTTGTGGTGGTTTTCATTGATGATATTTTGGTGTTTTCTAAAAGTAAATAGGAGCATGAAAAACATTTAAGGGTTATCTTGCAAACCTTAAAAGAAAAGAAACTGTATGGGAAATTCAGCAAGTGTGAGTTTTGGTTGCAACAAATTTCTTTCCTTGGTCACATTGTTTCTAAAGATGGAATAACTGTTGATCCTGCAAAAACAAAAGTTGTGGAAGAATGGACAAGACCCACAAATGTAACCGAGATTCGTAGCTTCCTTGGTTTGGCGGGCTATTACCGAAGGTTTGTTAGAAATTTTTCACGGTTATCTAGTCCAATGACTAAGCTAACTCGGAAGGGTGTTAAGTTTATCTGGACAAAAGAATGTGATGATTGATTTCAGGAATTGAAAAGAAGATTGGTGAATGCTCCAGTTTTGGCACTACCTTCCAGGAATGGTGAGTTTGTTATATATAGTGATGCTTCATTGAAAGGACTTGGTTGCGTCCTAATGCAGAATGATCAGGTAATTGCTTATGCTTCACGACAGTTGAAAACTCATGAGGTAAATTACCCTACACATGATTTGGAATTAGCTGCTGTTGTTTTTACTTTAAAAATTTGGAGGCATCATTTGTATGGAGTAAAGTGTGAAATATATACCGATCAAAAAAGTTTAAAGTATATATTCACTCAGAAAGAATTGAACATGAGACAAAGGAGATGGCTGGAATTAATCAAGGATTATTATTGTACAATTCATTACCATCCGGGAAAAGCAAATAAAGTGGCTGATGCTTTGAGTCGAAAATGTAATGCTTCATTAACAATGTTGCAGTTGGAACGTGATCCTTTGGTTAACGATTTGATGAACTTTGGCATAGAAGTTGTTGGTGCAGGAAGTCCTTCTGTTTTGTTTCAGGTATCAGTGAGATCATCTCTATCAGATAGAATCAAGCAAGCACAGAAGCAAGATAGTGAGTTGCAGAAAAAGGTAGAGCTGGTTCAGAAAGGTAAGTTTCCTGAATTCAACATTGATAATGATTGCGTTTTGAGATTTGGGAAGAGATTGTGTGTGCCTTGTGATTCACAGTTGAAGAGAGAGTTGTTATGTGAAGCTCATAGTTCTCCGTTTTCAGTTCATCCGGGCAGTACTAAGATGTATAGAGATCTGCGGGAGTATTACTGGTGGGATGGAATGAAAAGAGATATTGCTGATTTTACTGTGAAGTGTTTGACTTGTCAGCAGGTTAAAGCAGAGCGGCAGTTACCGAAAGGGATGCTTCAGCCTTTACCAGTGCCAGAGTGGAAATGGGAGAATATATCCATGGACTTTGTTGTTGGATTACCGAAGACATCTCGAGGTAATAATTCAATCTGGGTTATTGTTGATCGCTTGACCAAATCTGCTCATTTCCTTTCTATACGAGATACATTATCTCTTGATCAACTTTCCCGTTTGTATCTTAAAGAGATAGTCAGGTTACATGGAGTTCCTCTCTCCATTGTATCGGATCGTGATCCCAGGTTTACTTCTAACTTTTGGAAAGGCCTTCAGAAGTCGTTGGGTACTGAATTAAATTTTAGTACAGCTTTTCATCCTCAATCAGATGGGCAGTCAGAACAAACAATTCAGACATTGGAGGATATGCTACGAGCTTGTTCTATGGATTATCAGGGAAGTTGGGACCAACATCTTTCTTTGGTTGAGTTTTCATATAATAACAGTTTTCATTCCAGTATACAGATGGCACCATTTCAGGAATTATATGGGAAGCGGTGTCGAACTCCAGCTTTCTGGGATGAAGTGGGTGAAAGGAAGTTGATGGGACCAGAATTGGTAGAAGAGATGGCAGAAAAAGTTCAGATGATTCAGAAACACATGAGAACAGCTCAGAGCAGGCAGAAGAGTTATGCGGATAACCGGAGGAAGGATCTATCTTTCGAGGTAGGTGATCATGTTTTTTTCAAGGTTTCTCCTTGGAAAAGTGTGATGAGATTTGGTAAGAAAGGAAAGCTGAGTCCAAGGTTTATTGGACCATACGAAATTCTGGAAAGAGTTGGATCAGTTGCATACCGAGTGGCTTTACCTCCGAGTTTATCTCAGGTACACAATGTTTTTCACGTTTCGATGTTGAGAAAGTATATGCCAGATCCATCTCATGTTTTGAGTCCAGAGGTAGTTCAGCTGGAAGAGAACCTATCTTATGAGGAACAACCGGTCCAGATTCTTGACCACATGGAGCAAGTGTTACGGAATAAGGTGATTCACCAGGTAAAGTTTTTGTGGAAAAGCCACATGATTGAAGAGGCAACATGGGAATCTGAAAATGCAATGAGGGATAAGTACCCCCATTTATTCGATAAGTAAATAAATTGCGGGGACGCAATTTTCTAAAGGGGGGAAGGATGTAACATCCCAAGTAAGTAATGAATAATAGATATTTTTATCTATGTCTATTAATGATTAAGATAGTGTTATAGAGGCTTAAAATGAAAATAAATACAATCTTATGCATGAAATACACTAATATTCTTAAAAGATTGTTTTAGTGCCTTTTGATGGAAAACCATTTTTGAATATATATTTTGACAATTTTATAAACCATGTTTGTCAAAATAAACTTATCCTTTATGATTGGGACATCAAAATTTACCTTGTGTGAATTTTTGGTATTTTTCTGACAATGTTCATTTTTTAATGAATAGTGAAAAATACTGCATTTTACATCAAAACTGCTTTTTAATCTAATTTATTTATATGATTAGATTATGTTTTGAATTGGTTTTGAAGTGAAATTAGAATATATTTTTACCATTTTATCCAATGGTGGTCATTGGAATCAATTTCACTTTGGAATTAGACTTAAACTGGTGTCAATCTTTTGATACTTATTGTTTTGTAAAAACACGCTATTTGCTCTGGCAGCGGGAATTAATTATTGAATTAATTAATGTGATTTATATGATTTGAATTTTGTAAAATGGACTTCATTTTTGAATTCGGAATATCAAATATAGCTTAGGGTGAATTTTTGGTAATTTTCTGAAAAACTTCAATTTTTGATGAATAGTGAAACCACTAAGTGGTAATCAAGCAAACTGATTTTTCAGTTAAATGAAAGTTTACCACTAATGTGTACTGAATTTTGAAAATCCGACATACATGGTTGTCATTAAGAAGTAAAATGTTGTTCAATGAGATTAAAATAATTTTTTGGTGAATAGTAACTTATTAAGTTCTTAATCACGATTAGTGGTAATTAGGGTAGTTTAAGGTATAAATAATACTTTAATAAAATGAAATGACCTAGACACATGTCCCAACCTCATTGGTTGTGTCATGGCCGACCATGACATGCCATGGGTCAACTTGGGGACCCCATGGATCCACTTTTGTTGGGAAATGACATAAATTACTTTTTATTTAATGTTAAAGTGAAAATGACACAAACATAATATGTTTTACGAAAACAATTTTTAAGTAGGGTTATACAAGTCCAAATTTTGATTATAAATAGTCATGGGAAAGCTATAAAGATTTCCTATATCATAGTATTTTTTTTATAATTTTTAGACATTAGATAAATTAATTTATTTATGACATAATAATGATGCAGCGATGACATCATTATTTGACGATTTAAATAAAATGGAAAGATAATATAAAATCTATGAACTACACATGTCCAAAACCAATTGTATGAGTGGATTTAGAACCCTTATCACCTTATCCACGAATTATATCAATGTGGGACCTTTTGAAACCGAAAAACATTTTCAAATAAAGTAATATTTCTTTACTTTCCAAAAGTGCCCCTCCTCTCCTCTTATAAAAGGCCCCCACCTCTACCTCATTTCACACACTCCTCAAGCCTTTGGCTCGGCCAAACCCTGCCCATTTACTCTCTCCACATCCCTCTCCTCATCCTATAGGATTCCCTTTGGGAAGAATCTTTTCAAAGGAAGCCTTTAGGCTCAACTCAAAAGGAGTTACACTTTTAAAGGTAATTCATTCTCTCATGTTCATTTGTTTTATTTTGCTTCTCCAACCCCCTAAAATCTTTTTATTTACTTCCTTTGTAACAACACCAGTATATTCAATATACTAGGATGTTGTTATAAGATTTATTTGAGCTACACTCTCACACAACTACATAAAATGGTTAAAGAACATACGGTTTCCGTGGATGGCGAAATTCTGCCTCCCGAAACGATGATTGTTCAACACTCATTTAACACCTTCAAAGGTGGCCATTATGATGTCACTATTTTTATATATGATATATAATATGTTTATGCTTTCCTTAAGCTTCTGTTTTTTTTCATTTTGGGCATACCTTTATGGTTTCCATTATGGGTAAACACGATATCTTCATTTTAGGAAGTGCGGACTACCGCCCCCTGAAAGTGATTTGATTCATTAATACCATATGTGGGATGTGTAAAGGATAAAGTTAATGATATTATATATGTTATTATACTGGAATTATAATATACTCTTATATCATTATGATTCCATTCCAGAAAATATGAAATAGAAATGGAAGTAGCGTTCATGCGTACGTACGGCTTACCGTCTCCATGAACGGTGCATTTCATTTCTTACCTCTAAATGTGATGTAATATTATAAATGCATGTATGTACTGGATATATATGACATATATGATATCTAAATCATGAATACCATTCTGGATATAATGAACCTTTGACCAAATTAACAACATGTAAGTGTAAGAAGTCTATTTTTGACTTAAGAACCAAATACCGACAAAATGAACATTATTAACTTAACCGATTACATGATGTTCATAACATGGTATAAAAGGAATAATGAACTTGAAAAAGATTCATAAGAAAGTAGAGATTAACTCTAGTTTATTATTCAGGATATTAAATAACGGTCGGGTCAAGTCGGATACGAGGTATGGGACTTTGTCTCAATCTCCTTTCATTGAGGCATATTTTATTTTATACACAACTTTCTTTATACGGTGTATAAACCCCTTTGACTTTTACGTTTATTAAAAAGGAATATTTTTTATACGAAGCATTTACTAAACGAAAAAAGGGAATGTTTTTGTCGTACGTATGCGGCGACAACGACTTCTCCGCCGTCGTGACCGTTATTTGAGTTTCGGCTTCCTCTACAAGCCATACCTTCTTTTTAAAAGAAAAATAAATACCATGTTTTACTTTTCTTTTATTTTAGTATTGAAAATGGTTTTCATAATGTTTTTATATAAATGTGTTGTATTGATATCTCGTGATTGAAATGTGGAAATTTTATGTTTCCTTTGTGCATGTTTTATGTGATATGATTATGTCATGGTTCTTGGGCATTGTTATGAAGAACGAGTGGTTCCGTGATAAACTAAGGGCGGGTGAGCCCGATATAGCTCTCCAATGCATTGGGTAACGCGAAGGAGTGAAACGTTAAGGTTTCTCCGAAGAGATTTTAGGGAATATACTGTGATGGGTATTCCAAACGTAACCAAGAGGGTTACTCCCTACGTAAGAATGTTATGAATGCCTCAAGTTACCTTTATGTCTTATGTTTTCTATGATTTATTCATGATTTTATGAGGTATGTTATAGTGCCTATGTTTTATGGGTAAAGTATGATTTCATTCTTATGTATATATGAAATCATGTTTCCTTTCCATGTTTTTTTATAACCCATACTGAGTTTTTATGCTCATCCCAAGTTTTTGAAATGTTTTTCACAGGTCAAGGGAAAGGTACATGATAAGGTGATAGAGTAAAGATTGTGTCAAGAAATAATCCATGTTTTATTTTAAATGTTTTTCCATTGATGGGAATGAATAATACTATCTTTATGTAACCACTTTGTTTATATGTGGAATGTAATGCAAGTTTTATGATCTAATTCTCTAAAACTCTAAACCCGAAAAGATCCTCAATGTGTAATCTTGTAATAACTCAAGATTAAGTAAGGTTTAAGGCTGGGGCCTTATAACACCTCCTACTGCGCCTTGAGAAACCACATGGACTCATTAAATGTGGTAAAATCACACCGATGAGCTGCGAGTGTGATGTCACCGAGGGAGAAGGGGACACCCCCCATTCTCAGGGGGTACTTTAAATGATATGATGTCGACCTCTTATCCCTTGCCCTATAAAAAGAGTACCACACCTTCTTACTAAAGATTATTAAGAAACGAGGGAGGAGATATCCCCCTTGGTCTTGCTCCACTAAATATCCCACCTCCCATGTTTCCTCTTTCTTTTTTATTCTCTTTATTATTTTTAGTTTTCAATTCCATTTCAATTTAAAATTTTAGTTTTAAATAAATAAATTCATGCATTCTTAACTTTTTTACACCATTTCCTTCTTCTCCTTTTAAATTATTATTAGTAATAATAAAAAAAATAAAAAAAATATTATTATTACTATTTATTTAAATTATTAATATTAATATTAGATTCTAATTGAAAAATTATTCTCTCATTTTCTTTCTTCTCTCCTTTTTCAAAATTTATTTATTATTATTTTTATTTTAACATTCTTTATAATTTATATATTTCTTTTCATTTACTATTTTCATTAATTTTATTTCTCTCTCTCTCTCTCATCATACCTTATTATACCATTTTTAATTCTTTCAACTACTGTTCTTTTGTTTATTATTTATCTTCTTCTTCCCTTATATCGACTCCACCAATGTGATCTCTTACTCTAGTAAATAAGAGGTTGACCCCAAGTCTTTTCCAGGGGGGGGGGGGTCAATGTGTTCTTAAACCTTCTTTAAATTTTAATTTTATGTTTGTAGATATAATTAAGAAGCAAGCATGGATAAGTTGAATTTCCTTGATTGGGTGACTTCTAATAATGACATATAACTCAATTTATCTTTATTCTAGTAATTAATCACTTTTCCCTGTCTCCATTGGTTAATTCTTTATATGATTGATTTGATCTAGTCAATGGATGAAACAGAATCGATAGAGTTGGGTCTTGGAAGACAAAACCACTAAGACCATGTAGTGTCATCAACCTTGACTAAAGAAGGACGTAAAATTGAAATTTTTTGTACATTCAATGATATTACACAATTTATAAATAAATAATAGTAATTAAAATATGATATTTTATATTTAGATTCCTAAACTAAAATCAAACTCATAATGGAGAATAAATATTGAACCCAAAACTAAACCTAAGAACAAGTTTTTCGTTCCTTAACTCATTCTATTTAGATTTCATGATAATTTAGAACTCTATATTTCATTTCATTAGAAAAGTAATGAAAAAACCCAAAAACAATTAGCATTGTTTTTATTAGATAATAAAAACAACCAGAAAGAAGTAGTTTATGTGATTTAGAAGAAGTAAGTGAACAAACTGAAAGGTTCCTCAAGTGAGACGACCCTGGTTAACCATTGTGTGAACTAGGAAAATAATATTACCTTTTTTATGCCCCATGATAGGCGTGCATCATTGATAATTATAAGGTAATAATTTTCAATAAAAGTAAAAAGTTGTATTTATCTAAAAAATTCTTGTGTCACATTATTCTTTTCAAATTATATTTCTTTAAATATTTTTAATATTATTTATTTAATTATTCCATTTATTGAAAAATTATTATTCTAGTGTTGCTTAAGAATTTAGTGTAATTATTTTTAAAAAAATTAAAATTAAATTGACAAGATAAATATAAATAATTGAGCATTAAAATTAATATTTATAACCGAACATATCCTCTATTTATCACCATGTCAAAAAATTTATTTTTATTAAAAAAATATTGAATTTTTTTATGTCTCCTCAAAGAAAATATTATAAAGGCTATAATCACATTCAAATGGAAAAGGACATATAACCAAATATTGGACGAGTATGGATGAAATTGTTTCATAAAATAAAATTAAATAAAGTTATTGGTTCATTTTATAGTCCATATCATTTTACATTTTTACTTTAATTACATGATTTACTATTTACCATGGTAACAAAAATTACTAAGTTTAATATTCATATTAGCAAAAAATAAATGGTAAATGTTTTCAAAATATAGAGTCATATATTGAAAATATGGAATACATTTTTCAAAATAAAAAACACATAATTGGTAGAATTTAATTTAAAATTAAACTAAAAAAATACATTGAAAAATGGTTTTTCAAACAAATTTTCTTTTTAAATATAAAATGTTTTTATACTAAATTCAAGTAGAAAATTAATTTTGATAACCATAATTGGATAATATTGAAGAAAAGTTAAAAATTAAATTTTAAATCCAATCAAAAATAGAATTTATCTTTATAAATACTCTAAAATAAAATACAATTTTAATTAAAAATAGTTCTTCACTATTCATTAAAAACTAAAACTTTTCAAAAAAATATCAACATTTTATACTAAGATAATTTTTGACATTATGAATTCAAAAAATTAAATTTATTTTTTCCAATTTAAACTCTTAAATTTGAAAATCAAAATTTTAAATAAAACCATAAAGTAAAAGAGTTCAATAAAACTATTTTCTTTTTTATTTAAAAAAACTATAATGAGTATAATTTCTATCTCAAAAATAATACTAAATGTTAAAATTATTTATTTTATTATTACCTATGTTGGTATACTATTACCCCCTTTTTGAAATTGAATCCTCACAGTTTTATTCACTTATTAAAAAAATGGGGATACCTTTTCCTCATATAAATTTAAGACCCATGTGTTTCTTCTTCAACCAAATGGTTTTTTCACAAAACCTTAACCTGGTGAAATATCTTATTTTGAAGTAATTTCTCTCCATTATCAAGAATCTGAACTAACTGTTCCTCATAATATAAGTTTTATTCAAATTGAACTACCTCAAGGCTCAAAATATAAAATCAATCTAACACAAACTTTCTTAACATCAAAAAATTTAAAAAAAATTATACCTAGGATAAACTCAAAGTAAAGGCCACTATATAGGTAACTAATCCAAATTTCTCCACGATTTCATATGTTCATACCAACCATGGACTCAACATCCCTTTTTAATGAAATTCATAACACTTTTACATGGAGATTCTTTAAGAAACACATGATCATGTTCCTCAAAAGAAAGATATTTTATTTGATTATCCTCATATATTTTATATCTACCCTAAGATATCCATATTTTTTTACTGAATTACCTTTATATTCTGAACTATTTCCTATACTAATTCTAGTCCTATAAACATCCTTTCACCTATATAAACTGAAAATGATGAATTCCAACATCGTTTTCTATATAAATCTTCAAAAGGTGACATCTATATACTCGAATGAAAACAAGTATTGTAAGAAAACTCAACTAAATAAAGATTTTGATCCCAAATTCCCCAATAATCCATTGAACAAGAATGAAAAATATTACAAGGTTTGAATCATTCATTTTGACTATCCATTAGATTAAGGATGAAAAAGCTGTAATGGAATTTAATTTAATACTTTATGAATTATGAATTAATTTATAATAATTTAAGGTGAACATGAGGTCATGGTCAGATACAATAGAGAGAAAACAAAATCCATGTAACCTAATTGTATCCTAAATATATAGTCAAGAAATATGATCTAAAGATAGAGTATCTCAAATGGTAAGGAAATTTACATATTTAGTAAAATGATCAGTAACAACTCAAATCACATTGTTACCTTCAGATGTCTCTATAAATCCCATAATGAAATCCATGGATATATTTTCCTATTTCAACTTCAGAACATGAAAAGGTCGAGTACCCCATTTTGTAATTGTATCTCATAACTAACCTATTACAAATTCAAGAATTTCATGGTAAAGTCCAAAATATCTAGTTTCATTCCATCCTACATAGAATACTCCCAACGGTATCTATACATATTACTACTACAAGGATGAACAAAAAATGGGGAAATATGAGCTTCACTCAAAAATTACCTCTTTATTTGGGAATCACAAGGTGAACATAATCTCTTTCTATATCTCAAAACATGATCTTTATCAATGTTAAATTCATACAAATTAAACTTCTTAACCAATTATACCTTTTTTTGTAACTCATGATCTTCCTTATGATATTACTTAATACTTTCAAACAAAGATGATCATTCTGACACCTAAAACTAAATAGAGGAAGTTCTTACATCCACAACCTCTAGTCCAAGATTTGTCAAATAATTAACCAAAGGGTAATATTCTAAACATAACATGGTTAATGAATCATTATTTTCTAACTCAAAGCATCATCTACTTTGTTTTCTTTTATAGGATAGTAATAAATTGTGTAGTTATAATTCTTTATCAATTCCATGCATCTCCTCTATCTCATGTTAAACTCCATTTATGTGAATATATACTTCCAAATTTTATGATCAGTAAATATTTCTCACTTGGATCCATATAAATTATATCTCTAAATTTTTAATGAAAAAACCACATCACCTAATTCCAAAACATGTGTATGATAATTTAACTCATGATGTTTCAATTTTCATGAAGCATTAGAAATTACCTGGTCATTATGTATCAGTAAATAACCAATAACCTTTAATGAAAAATCATTATAGATGAAAATTCACTATTTCTTGTGGGTAGGTACAAAACTTGAGTATTCACTAATCTTTTTTTTTGTTCTAGAAAAAAAGTCCTAAAATTATTTTATCCTGATGAATTTAGCCCATTTTTTAGTTAAATTAGTTACACTGCTAGATAACTATGCAATTGTTTCAATAAAACACCTGTAATAACCTACTAACCCAACAAAACTATAAATTTTAATAAAATTTGTAGGTGTTAGTCATTCATCAACCACTTTAGTTTTCATAGGATCAATGGTTATACATTCTTTCTTTATGATGTTCCCAAAGAATGAAATCTTTTGAAACTAAAAATCACATTTTTAGAACATTCCATAAAACATCCTTTATTTTAAGGTTTGAAGAAAAATCCTTAGATGTTTTTCAAGATCCTAGTTACTTTAGGAATAAATCTAGATATCATCAAAAAAATAACCACAAAAATTTCCCAATATTTATAGAAGACTCTATTAATAATATCTATAAATACAGCTAGAAAATTTCTTAACCTAAATGGCCTAACCACAAACCCATAATGCATGTATCTAGTCTGATTTTTTTTATATTTCATCCTCTTTCACCTTTAGTTGATAGTACCTGGTCTATCGGTTATCCTTTGAAAAAATATTGATATCCCTAGATTTGTTCAAAAAAATCCTATATACGAGTCAAATGATACTTGTTCTAAATAGTAATGTTATTTAAATATCTATAATAAATAAAAAACATCATTTAACTATCTTTATTTTTAACAAAAAAAAATAGAATCACTCATAGTGATGTTCTATGATGAATGAAACCTTAATCAAGAAACTCAAGAAACTACTTTTTAGTTCCATAAATTCTACTAGATCCATTCGATAAGGGGGTTTCGAAATTGGCTTAGAGTCAGTAACTGAGTCAATTTTAAACTCAAATTATTGATCAGGTATAACACTAAGAAACTCATCAGTAAAATCATATGGATAGTCTCTTAAGACCTGTAATAAATTATATTTTCTCTAGTTTTATTTTTATAAATTATTTGGAAAAATCTCAAGAGAATGTGCTGAGAAGGCATGTGATTCCGAGGCCCGGTGTGCCGAGAATAGTTTGTTGAAATGAGTTAAGTTTGGAATAAAGTGTGTAGGATTTTTTTCATTATAATTGGAATAAATTATAAATAGGTTCCTAGACTAAAAAATTGAGGGATCCATTGCATTTAGAATAGTGAAATTACTTTAGGTAAAGCCTAACCTCGACCGACGTGGGTAGGACGTGAAAATTAGATTTTAGTCATATGAGTAATAAAATTTTTAATAAAAATATTTTATTTCAATACAAAAACACTCTTTTTCTTTATGTAAGAATTGTAAAGGGTCCAAGGTTATCACCTTAACCCTTAAGTTTCCTTGAGTCAAATAGAAAAACATTCTCTCAACGGTGATGATGGATCGGAGATCGAAACATAGATCAAAGATCAACGGATTGACGAATGATGACAATGAAGCTTTGCCCTTTGTCAATGACTGAACCAAACTCCAGTTAGGGTGTTGTTTCTTAGTGATTCATTTCACGTTCTCAAAATTCGATGACTGACATGGAAAAAACCAAGAACAAGTTGATCTGTGGTTCGATTGTTTGTGAGATGGGAGTTATCTTGTGGTAATTAAATGGGGGTTTGATCTATGTGATTGCTTCTTTATTAATAATCCCTCTAACAAGGAATAATCAAGGATGACACGAAAAAATACCAGATCTTTCCTTCGGGTTCTTTTGTGCTTCTCCCCCCCCCCCCATGTTCCTCACATTCTTTGTGATTTTATGGTAAGATGACTATTGTGCATTCTTTTCATGGAGACACAATCTGATACCAAAGATCCAATACCCCCATGACCCCATGGAAGCGCAATGTTGAAGGTGTGGCGATTTTTATTCCAAGAAGAGCAGGAGGGAAATACGGTGGGCTATCAGTGGGGTGGTCGACGGTAATAGTAGGACATGACCTAGTGGGGGTCGTTCCAAGTAGAGCATTAGGGTGTGTCCACAACCGAGGTGGCTGGTGGAGGCCGAGCACGACTGGTGGGTATTGGAGCTTGTGTGGCCAGTGGTCACAGGACACAGCAGGAGGTCATGGAATTGACCAGGGGATGAAGCTCGATGCCACATTGGAGGAACCCGTGGTGGTAAGGCTATAGGGAAAGCGGTGTGGCGGGACGACTGTGTGGAATGAGACACGGCGCTGCATCATAATGGGGGGCACGCGATTGGGGAAAACCACATATGGTGAAGAAAAACATCCCGCAGCGTGGCCCAAACAGGGGAGTCAGGATGCTTCAGTAGGAGGAGACAGTATAGGCCAGAATGGGATGGGTCGAGTTAGTAGGAAAAGGCCATGTCAGCCGATGGGTCGGTCTGAGTCCAGTGGGTCGGGTTGAACCCAGACTGGACCCGGGTCATACATTTTTATAAAAACAGTCGTAACATTCAAACCATGTGTATGTTTGATGATCCATTTGTGGAATTGGGACCCTTGTAACAAGACGGTCCTTTTTATATACTCTATGTGAATCTTTGTGTAATAACAAGCTTGCTACAAGTGGAATCATGTGCTTAACTGTAATCTTGAGACTGTGATCTTGAGACTATGTGACTTGAATACTACATGACCTGAATACTACGTGACATTCAGGCTATGTGACATACCAAGACTATGTGTCTTAGATAAAATCAGTGTCTTACCGAGACTCTATGTCTTACTGAGACCCTGTGTCTTACTGAGACTCTATGTCTTACTGAGGCTCCATGTCTTACCGAGACTTTGTTTCATTCCAAGACATTATGTCTTATCGATACTGGGTGTTCTGCAGACTACGTCTGATAATCTTATTTTCCATTCTATAAACTAATACCTATGTGAGATTACGATTATTTCTTGTGGTATACTTCATGTATTTATTTGTGGTGTACTTTGTGTATTTCTTAGTGGTATTTCATTGTTGTTTCGTGGTGTCTTACTAAGTATTGTTTTACTCACCCTTGCATGGTTTTTCCCATACATGTCATGTCTTGTGAAGACGATTGGTTCTTTTATGGAGTTCTAGGTGGACCAGGACCAGGTGGTACATAGAGTAATTAGATAGAAGAGGTGTACCCCGATAGTTTTAGATAATTTTCCTACACTTACCCTTCAGGTAGGGTTTTCTACATATGAGTTTCAAGAACTTGTGTAATCAATTTTATAGTCCCTTTCTTTTAATGGGATTGTATTATATCCTTGTTTACTTTATAGTTTCCTATTTTCATACTCTATGGTTGGCATCTTAGGGTATGCATGCATTGTATATTTAGTTTTTTTACAGTTTATCATTTTGGGCTTGGATTTGTGTGTGTGTGTACATGTACTTAGAAAAATGACTTCCATTTGTGGGATATTCCTACTCATTACTACTTGCTAACCCTTGGCCTATTGGATGAGACTTGGGGTAGTCACATCATGGGACCCTCTTGGACAGTTCATGATAGAGTCATATCAAAGGAGGTCGGTTATACTTAAGGACCTTGATTCTTTGATGAAGGTTTGGGGTAACAGTGTAAACTGTTTTGAGTTTGGATTTCAGGGTAGGGAATTCAGTGTTGGTGCGGCGGCCAACGTATCCATACACCTAGACTCTAGACACCTTCTTTTCTAATCATTACATGAAAACACTGGTTCCAGGGAAATTAATAGTACATGCATCATATAGAATTTGGGTGAGTTCTCATGTCCTTATTGAGTCAGCTCACTAGGTATACTCTGTTGACTATTAACCATATTAATCTATTTTAGGAAGACTCCTTATAGACATCTATCCAATATTTTGTTGTATGATCACGAGGATGATCCACCTAGCAACAAGGTGTCAGTACAGGGGCATGATCCATATATGGAACCTCTGGGTGGTTTTCCTGTTGTAGTGATTCCCTTTGAGCAACAGTTATTACCAGTGCTACTAGTTGAGGATGCACGCAGATTGAGCACATTGAATGAGTTCCACAAGTAGCGACCTCTTATTTTTAGGGGTGATTCAAACCCCCAGGTAGTTTGGGAATGGATGGTGGCAGTTACTGGTGTCTTCCATCTTATAAGGACACCTTCTGACCGTATGGTAGTCCTAGTTGTGAATCTTCTTCAGGGCTTAGTGAAGTGATGGTGGATCTTAGTGACCTAGACATATGAGGAGTTTAATCTCTCATAGACATACTTAAATTGACTCTTCATAGAGGAGTTCCTACCAGCTACATTATGCTTAGTGTGCATACAGGAGCTCATGCATCTGTAGTAGTCAAGTCAGAATGTGGTGGAGTACTAAGAGAGGTTTGTTGATATTTCTTGCTACACCATGTATATGGTACGAGACCCATTCTTCAGGGATCATAAAATTTATTAGGGATGAAACTTTTAGATCATGGCATCCATGATATCTTATATCATTTCTACATATGTTGGGGTACTGGTGTGAGCTCTGTAGTGGACAGATTTCAGGTGGAGACGATGCCAGTAGTGGGAGCTACCAACAGGCACCAAGTAGTTGAGTGTTCGGCGGTAGGTAGCTGACAAAAGTCATATGGACCCATATAGGTAAAACTCTCTAGGGTAGGGTCACATGACATGGTATTAGTGGTGCAGGGATCCCAGGGCAGAGCGAGTTAGCTAAAGGAGAGGTTGTGTTACTCATATAGCAGTCGTGGACATCTAGAATGATATTTAACGACCCACTATATGGATGATCTAGAGATGGTTGAGGGACCTTTGAAGCATAGGAGGAGGTATGTGACTGGTGGTACATTGGGTGGTGGATATAGAAGTGGTGAAGGTATGATAGCAGGAGGTGGGTGGAGGTTCAACGTATTACCACCACCACCCCCAGGTGGTCCACCATGGACTCAGAGAGCTGGTGGATAGGGATGAGGCCAACTTCAGGTGATGGAGGCTTATGACCTCAGGACTCCAAGGATGATTAGAGTTATGATCTATATATTTTCCACCATACCTTTAGTTTTGATATACATAGTTTCCGGTCATTATTTTCTTTCAATGACCCTTGTTCAATACTAGGAAATTCCAGTATAACCATTTACATGATCCCTATGCTTAGAGACTCATATAAGAGGTGATTAGATGATCACACACTGGTTCCGATAGTGTGATCTTACTCTTGTATGTGGTAGTTTCAGTTGGGATCTCTTGGTAGTAGTGTCGAGGACATATGATTTCATTCTTGGTATGGACTGGTTTTCCATAGTTCATGCTCAAATTGACTATTTTAGGTGTAGACTGTGGTATGTCTATGGTGATGGGACAAGGTTTTACTTTGTTTATGAAAAGTAAATTCATGTAGCACAATATGGAATTACTCATATGAGGGTGCAACCAATTACTCATTAGTTTTCTAGCCTCACCCTCGATGTAGTAGATGATAGGTGTACCTAGTTTCATGTAGTGGTGGGGGAGTATGAGGATGCATTTCCTAAGGATGTCCTTGAATTACCTCCTTGTAGGTAGGTAGACTTATAAATTTAGTTGTATCCCAATAAGATGATGATATCTACACCTGGATATCGGATAGCTCTCGTAGAGCTTCATGAGTTAAGGGTATAGCTAGAGGGCCTACAGAGGAAGGGATTCATGAGACCTAGTGTTTCACCCTGTGAGACCCCAGTTTTGTTTTACAAGAAGTAATATGGGAGCTTGAGGTTATGTTTGGACATCCGGTTCTTGAATCAGGTGACCATGAAGAACAAGTATCTACTACTGAGGATCTACGACTTCTTCGATCAGCTTAAGGGATTGAGGTGGTCTCAAATATTAGACTCAAATATAGTTATCACCAGCTTTGTGTACGTGATTAGGATGTTCCAAAGACAACCTTCATATGTCGATATGGCCACTACAAGTACTTTTTGATTCCATTTGGTGTGAATAATTCCCCAATAGTGTTCATGGAACTTAGGAATAGGATCTTCTAGCCTTAAATAGACTAATTATTTGTGGACATCATTAATGACATCCTAGCCTACTTGGTGTCCAAGGAGAAGCATGTGATACACTTTAGGATGGTCTTGGACATAATTTGAGAGAACCATCTTTATGGGAAGCTATCAAAGTGTTAGTTATGGATTTGTGAGGTCCACTTCCGGGGACACATCATTTTAGAGGATGGATTCACAGTGGATCCAAAAAGGATTGAGGTGGTGCTTTCTTGAAAGACAACTAGGAGTGTTACCGAAGGGCAGAGTTTCAGGGGTTTGGTTGGGTACTATCAGAGGTTTTTACCAGACTTTTCTAGAGTAGCATCACCCTAGATGGCATTGACATGAAAGGGGAATCCATTTGTGTTGATAGAGAAGTTCCAGTAGTACTTTCCAAAACTTAGGTAGAGGTTGACAAGCACTCATGTATTGAGACTACCAGAGGAGGGAATCATGTATGTAGGGTTTTGAGATGAATCAAGGATCAGGATTGGTTGTGTAATGATGCAGGGGAAAGTGGTGATTTTCTATGGTTTATTCCAATTGAGACATCATGATTAGAACTATTCTACCCATGATCTTGAGCTAGCAATAATTGTCTTCACATTGAAGATGTGGAGACACTTCCTGATGGGTTAGCGGTTTACCGTCTACTCTGACCACAATGGTCTCAAGTATATCTTCTATCAGAAGTATCTAAACTAGAGATAGAGAATATAGCTTGAGTTCCTCCAGGACTATAACTTTGAGATTGTCTATACGCCTAGGAAGGGTAACGTAGTGATAGATTCTCTCAGTAGAATATCAAGCTTGTAGTTTATGAGCGAGGAGTCAAAGAAGTTTCCCTCATTGCAGATATCCTTTTTTGATGGAGATGGAGTATCTTACCTCCATTAAATGGTTTTCACCCCTCCAATATTATATCAAGTCAGGGAGGCACAGATAGGGGATACCAACTGTGAGACCCGACATGCTCGGTTTTCCATAGGGCATGCACGTGATGGATATTGAAAAGGTGAGAATCACGTTGTTCTTTTCAGAGGGACAACATTTTTACAGGTGTTTTTATGGGAGGAGGTTATGAGGGAGTTCCACACATCCCCTTTTGTGTTAAATCTGGGTGTTTTGAATATGTACTAGGACCTATGTTTCCACTTCTGTTGGTTGAGGATAAAGAAGGTGGTGGCAAAGTTCATTTCTCAATGTCTCACTTTCCAGTAAGTGAAGGTTGAGCACCAGGTTCTAGCAAGCTTGACCAATCCACTTGAGGTGCTAGAGTGGAAGTGGGGTGGGATATCGATATACCTTGTGATGGGTTTACCATGCATGTATATGAGACATGATACCATCTGTTTTATTTTTGACTGAATAACAAAGTCATCTTACTTCCTACCTATCTGGGAGAAGAGTTTAATAGAGAGGTTGGGATGCCATTATGTGTAAGAGATATTTCGTCTTCACAGAGTTCCATCAATGATCATTTCATATAATTATGGTCATTTCACATATCTATTATGGAATGGATTTCAAGAGGAATTTGGGACACAATTATGCTTGAGCATGGCATTTCAACCCCAGATGGATGGAGAGACAGAGAGGACAATTCAGGTTCTAGATGATATGTTGCAGGCCTACATCTTGGACATCAGTCACAGTTGGGAGGATCAACTACCATTGTTGGATTTTGTGTACAACAATAGCTACCACTCCATCCTTGGTATGTCACCGTTCAAGTCCTTATATGGGAGACCATGTAGGTCACCACATTGATGGGATGACCTAGGAGAGTCAGCACTCATGGGTACAGAGTTGGTTTGGCCTACCACTGAGAAGGTGTAGATCATCTTGGAGTGGATGAGGACAACACATAGCTTGAAAAAGTTGTATATAGAAAAGAGATAGAGGCCTTAATATTTTAATGATGGAGACCATATGTTTCTTCTGGTCTCACCTCGATGGGGATTGTGGAGATTTGGTCTGGGTGGAAAGTAATCTCTGAGATACATCAGACCTTTTCAGATTTTGTGTATAGTTGGAGAGGTGGTGTACTACCTAGCTTTACCCCCATAGTTTCACCTGGTGTACGATGTCTTCCATGTGTCACAACTGGTGAGGTATGCGCATGATCCATTACACGTCATCAACTAGGGAGAGCTAGACATTGACGATGGAGAGACATTTATAGATTACTTAGTATAGATTGAGTATTGACAAGATAGAATCATTCATGGGTGATTGATTCATCTAGATCACATTCAGTGGTAGTATGAGAATCTCTATAAGAGAACTTGGGAGTGGGAGGCTCAAATTCATGCTCAGTACCATCATATTTTTATTGAGTATCCCTTATTTTGTCTTTTGAGGATGTAAATCCCTAAGGCGGAGAGAATTTAATCAATTGATTTTATATTGTTTTATTTTTATAAATTAATTGGGAAAATAGAAGACCAGGTGCTGAGATGACATGTGATTCTAAGGCTCGTTGTTCCTGGAACAGTTCGTCGAAATGAGTTATATTTTTAATAAAATTCCCAACCAGTTTTGCATCAAAACTGGAAGAACATCTAAATGGGTGTCCAGATTAGAAATCCAAGGGCACCATTGCATTTATAATAGTGAATTTACCTTAGTAAAGGACTAACATTGATCGGCGCGGGATGGACATGAAAGTTAAGTTTTGGATGTATTGGTAACAAAATATTTAATAAATATATTTTATTTCAACGTAGCAACTCCCATTTTCTTTAAGTGAGGGTTTTCCAAGGATCCAAGGTTATCACCTTAACCCTGTAGTTTCCCTAATACAAATAGAAGGAGGTTCTCTTGACAAAGATGATGGATCAAAGATCAGAACTTGGATCAAAGATCAACGGATCGATAAACGATGAAAACGTAGCTTATCCCTTCGTCAAAGACCTATCCAAACTCCTAGTAGGGTTTTGTTTCATTGTGATTTGTTTGTCATTATTAAAATTCTTTGATGAACATGGAAACACCCATGAACAGGTTGATCCATGGATTGATTTCTTGTGGTATGGGATTTATCTTACAAAAATTAAATGGGGGTTAGATCTGTGTGATTTATTAATTCTTTGTGATCCCTATAACAAGGAAAAATCGATTCTAACATGGACAAAGGCCAAGATCGATCATTTGGGTGATTTTATGCTTCTCCTTTTCCCCCTTGTTCTTTGTGTTCTTCACATTATTCATGATTTTATGGGTGGATGATTATTGCACCTTTATTTCATGGAACAATAATCTGATAACTAATATTTGACACCCCCGCGACACCGTAGAGGCACGGAAATTAAGGCACAACACTTTTTGGTCCAAGATGAGCATGAGGGCAGGACAGTAGGTCGCCGATGATGATGGAAGGACACAGCCCTATGGGGTCAGTCCAGGCAGAGCATGAGGGTGAGTCAGCCTATGGGGTATCCAACGAAGGGGGAGCATGGTCGGGGGCGTTGGAGACGATGTGGATAATGGGAAAGGGCCACAGTAGATGGATGTGGTGTTGACCAGGGGATGAGGCATGGTGTCGCGTCAAAGGAACCCACGGTAGTAAGTTCATATGGTAGGTGGTGTGGTAGGCCATCCACATGGAATGTGGCATGACACCACATCAACACAAGCAGAACATGATCAAAGCAGACTGTGTGTGGTGTAAAGAATGAACCCACAGCATGGGTCGAGATGGAATGACATGGGTCAGGCTAGATTGGGCTATGTTTGTTCAGACTAGGCCGGGTCGAGTCGGACCAGGCTGGGTCAGGTCGGACCTGGACAAGACCCAGATCAAATATTTTTATCAAAAAACCATAATTTTCAAACTGTGTTTCCATTTGATGAGTCGTTTGTTGTGTTGGGACTCTTGTGACAGGATGATCCTATTATGATACTCTCAGTGAGTCTTTATGGATTTTGGATTATGACCTATTGTCTTGAGGAGTATGTTCTCCCAGAATAAGTATGATACAAGCGGAATCATGTGGCTGACTCTAATCTTGGGGTTGTGTGACTTAACGAGACTTCGTGTCTTACTAAGAATCCATGTCTTACCAAGACTCTGTGTCTTACCAAGACTCTGTGTCTTACTGAGAATCTATGTCTTATTGATACTGGGTATTCTACAAACTATATATGATAATCTTTCTTACCATTATATTGACTAATACATATGTGTGATGTCTTTTATTTCATGGGGTATAATTCATGTATTTCTTTGTGGGGTACTTTTGGTTTTTCTTAGTGGTATTCATTTGTGGTTTCGGGGTGTCCTACTGAGTATTGTTTTACTCACACCTTCATAGGCTTTTCTCGTACATGTTGTATCTTATGCAAACAATCGATGCTTTGATGAAGTTCTAGGTGAACTAGGACTAGGTGGTACTTAGAGTGATCATAAAGAATATTTGTACTCCTACAAATTCATACATCTATCCTACACCTACCCTTTAGGTAGGGTTTTCAATGGATGAGTTTTAGGAACTTGTGTATTCACTTTTAGAGACTCCTTATTTTGGTGGGATTGTATTCTGACCTTATTTAATTTTCAGTTTCCTAATGTCGTACTCTATGGTTGGTATCTTAGTGTATGAATGCATTGTCTATTTAGTGTTTTTACATTTCAGAATTTTGGTCTTGGAGTTTTTTGTGTGTGTATAGGTACTGAGGAAAATCTGTTTCATTTGTGGGATATTCCTACTCGGTGCTAGTCACCATCCTCTGGCCTGTTAGAGGCGGGCTTGGGGTATTCACATCACGGGCCCCTTTAAGATGGGTCGTGGCACTACCAAGAGATATTTAATTTGATAATCTTGTTTAATTTAAAAAATATTTACAAGATAACATCCATTTCTATATTTGAATAGTTTCTCAGTTTTATAATATGTTATCAAAGTTATGGGTTCATTCTTGTATAAAAATAAAAACTATTTCTAAAAAACTACTTCTTTATCTCTATAGTCCATCTTAGCATTGTAAACGAAGATCTAATACATTCTTATGATAACATCAAACTCTACTAGGGGAATGAAAACTATATTTTCAAATAAGGACATTCCAAAAACAAAAATATGAAGATTACTATAATTTATTTTTACCTTAGTATTTCCCCCATTTGTTTTTAATGTTTGATCTTGATTCATTTTTTGAGGAGGAATTTCCGATTACCCAAAAATTTTATCAAAAATGAATGAATATATTGATCCAAAATCAAACTAGACAACTGTATAAATTTAATAAATAATAAATTTACCTGATATGACATTGTTTATTTTCCCAACATCTATTGAATTAGTTGAAAAATATTTCACCACAACTTTATGTTTTTAGTATGGCTACATAACTTCTTTCAAGTTATTCTTTGTACACTCATGTTTATAATGACCCATATCATTACATTTAAAACATTTTAGTACCTATTTATCAAAATAGGATATACCACTAAAATGATCCTTTTCATTGAAATTACGATCCATATGTCCAATATTACCATGTCAGATGCACTTACTAGACTTCATAAGGTATTCCCTAGTGTGATTTTTACTACAACTCTCCCAAAATTAAAACTAAATTTTTACCATAATTTTTATGTTATCTATTCTTACCTTTATCTTACCTCATAGAAATCTTTTTTATGGTCATTAAAGTACACATTATCATTGGAGAACTCCATTTCCACCTTCTCTAAACATTAAATAGTTTTCTCAAAAATTTCAAACTCATTAGAATCCAATTTCATTTGATATCATAGCTTCAATCTTGAGTAAAACAATTAATCTTACTATCATGATCATGAATAATATTTGGTGTGTACCTTATCAATTGGGTGAAGTTTTATTCATACAAAGCCACTGAATATTCTTTATTTTGTTTTAATTTAATGAATTTATTTTTCATCCTAAGTCAAATAGCTTTAGAAAAATATTTCTCAAGGATGATATTATTAAAATCATCCCATTCCAAGTTATCAATATCTTTTCTTTATTTAGATTTGTTATCCATTTTCTACCATTAATCAGATTACCATTAAAAATTATAAATATAAATACTTAAAATTTTGATGATCTGAAAATCCCAGAACATTTATTATATTTTTATAGGATTTATTCCATCATTCAGATACCAATAGGTAAGAAGATCCACTGAATGAATGAGAGTGTTACATCATAAAAAGTTCTAAATTTGACATATTCCTCTTAGGTAAATCTGATATATCTATGGTATGGATACCACAACCATTTATAGAATGTGTTAACTAATCTATAACAAAAACAAACTTATTTATTCCAATTCTTACCATTCTAGTTTTCTGGTTCGTAAGGATATCATCCCCTTGGTGGATTTCTACTTTAGATTCTTTTTTTCCTCGGTAAAAATCCATTCTAAAAGAAAACATGGTTTAGAAAAAGAAACATGGTAATATTCAAATTCTATATAATATCAACATAAACATAAAATAACATATTTTAACAGTATTCTATTAACATTATCCTAACCAATAAATTTATATAAACCTTTCTCGGATACCAATAATAAGGACATGATGTTAAACATTTCATATTGTAGATACTATAAACAAGAAGTATCTTTCTTACATTATCAAATATCGTTTATTTTTATAGTTTTATATAGTTATTTCATATATATTATATAACAAATCTATATATTAAAAAGTGGATGTATCTATTCAGTATCCATTTTTCGTACCAAAAAATACTTTTAAAATAGAACATGCATTATTTTCATGAAAAATATTCATGACTTTCAACATGAATTATTTATTTCCCTTACCCATCCTTAAACCCATTGAAAACAGTATAGAACATGGTATGAACAAAAAAATCTCATTAAGGTACATAAAAAAATAAAGTAATCGTTATTCCATGAATAATTATAAATATTTTTCATTTTGGAAGAAAATTTTGGGCTCAAAATAAACATTTTATTACCCATGAAATCACATTTTATGAAAAATTATTTTCCTAAATAATTTATTAAGAAATATTAAAGCAAAAAAATAAAATTCATATATTTTTATTTGAAATAATGAAAAAAAATATAATAATTTTTTCATAGAGTTATACTTTTCAACCTTATGAAGAAGCATGTACTTTCATTTACGATGTGAAATCAAAATATTTCTATAAAAATATATATCCAATATAGATAAATCACATAGGTAACTTGAGACATAATTTTCGTTTCATTCTTAAATACACATGGAATAACCATCATGATTTTACTTAGAGTGACTATCATAGTTACACATTAAATAACCATCACGGTAATAATTAGAATAACCATCGTAGTTTATTCCCATAATATATTATGAAAAATATAATCAGTGAACTCTTTCACTTTAAAAAATGCATTGACTATCTATAAGGGTTTAAACCACCATTGGTTTATAATGGAATCACCCTTCATCAATTCCTCTGAACCTTAACACAATACATAAAATCTTCCATCATAAAAACATTCCTTGTACCAATAAGAAAAAATTTATAGATATTGAAATATCCATTTCATTTTAGAACCATTTTTGAAGATAAATAGAACATAAGTAAATATATTTTTTATTTAAATAAAACTTTAAATCTCTTAGAGGAATCAAAATATAAAATAATGACTATGGCAGTGGGAAATTTTTTTGTCATCGTATACATTAAAAAGGAACATTTATTTTTTTATTTCAGTAAAGAACATAAAAACAGTCAAACATAGATTAATTTTGAAAAAAATTGAATAAAAAATAGACAAAAAAATTCTTTATAAATATTTTATTTACATATATAAATATTCATAATTTTATAAATATGGATATGGAATAAAAATAAACTTTTAAGGGAAACATTAAAAGAATATTTTAAAAATAAAGTCCCTTACCTTTAGTCTTACTCATCATGTATGTTATTTATATTCCCAAAAAATAAACATATGTTAATTATTTACTTTCTTGAGAACCTTTTTCCAGTTTATTATTCACTTTATTTTACTTATTACCATGCCATATACAATTACTTAATTATTTAACTTCACACCAGATGCTTTGAGGATATTTAGTTCATAAGTCCAAAATGACTTTAGTAAGTTGACTATAGTCAAATAGTAAATTATTCCATCATATACAAAATTATAATGATTAAATAATTATAATTTTTATACATAATTTATATTTTAAAACTAATTATTAATGATGGTTATGAAAAATGAACTATGTTACAACCTTGGAGATTATAGGTCATGTGTAGGCATGAGTAACATTTTAATTATTCAACAATCATTATGGAAAAAAGTTAAGTATCATTTTATATTTACATAATGATAATAATATCATAAATATTATATTATTTCACTAACTATACTTGTATATATCATCCATGTAATGTGGTGATGAAAAAGTAATCACATCACTTCGTAGAGGTTGTAGTCTAGGAGATGGATATATACAATTCTATTAACATAATAAAATATTAATATATTTTGGATAATGTTTTTATAATTTAATTATTTTAGAAGAATATTTTAATGAAGTGGAAGAAGAAATAAAACATAAAAAATGGTTAAAAAACTATACCTCTTCTTTGGAAAGTTTACATTGGCCAACACCTTAATCCATATAAATTTGGTATTATGAATATACCAAGACCTATATAATGTGGGTTGGAAATATAGTAAGGTGTTTTTGAATCTCTTGTTTAAACCAAAATATTTTTTAAATGTGAATAAATTATAATAAGTGGACCCCTTTTATAAGATATGGGAGGGTAACTTTTGGAATTCTAAAAATATTAAATTATTATAAATCAAATTTTTATCTTAAAATAGCTCAAAATTTATAATATTTAAAGTTATAATGATGATGACTCTAAATAAACTCCTAAAAAAATTTGGTAAAGTTTGGATTCCATATTTACCTGTATATATTTGTTTTTACCCGTTCTTAACCCTTTTGAAAATTACAACAATATTAAGCTTTTCTACAAATTAAGGGTTAATAATATTACTATAAAATGAAAAAATAACCATAAATGGACCATTTTTTATATAATTAACCATTTATCAATCATTTTTCTGAATATAATATTTTTTTGTAATTCTATGTTATTTAATTTAATATTATTTTCATAAAATATTAATAATGTCAATTTTATAACTTTTTATTTACATTGGTTTTTTAATAGTATCTAAACAAAAAATGAATTTAAAAATAATAAATTTACATATCCTTATCACGTTATAGTTATCTATGTAATTAATTTATTACATTAATTCATTCAAAATATATACTTTTTATATTTTTAAAATCATTTATTTTATTTTATTCATTAATTGAATAATTATTGTGTTAGAGTTGTGTAAGAAATTAAGGTAATTATTTCATTAATAAAAATAAAATAAATTACCATTATTAATATAAAACATTTATATTTCAAATTACTATTTACAATTGAACATACCCTATGTTTATCCCGATTTTAAAAATATTATAATTATTAAAAAAAGAGAAACATTTTTTACTATTCTTTAAATAAAATATTATAACGGATGTAATCACATCCAATTGGAATAAAATTCAATATAATATAATCTTTTATCATTATGAATAAATTAGACTCGTCTAATAAAATTAAGGCAAGTGTTAGGTTCATTTTATAGTCTTCCTTATTTTATTTTTTAACTTTTATTTCTTAATTTATTATTTACCGTGGTAACAAAAATTATAAAGGTTACTATTCATATTGAATAAATGGGCCAATTTACAAAATTTGGACCCACTAATTCAAAATATATATAAAAAAATCAATATTCAAAACATATAAGTGATAGAATTTAATTTAAAACTAAACATGAAAAAGGCAATGAAGAAGGTTTTTCAAGAAAATGTACTTCTAAAATATAACATGTTATTATACTAAATTCAAGTATAAAATTAATTTAAAAAAACATAATGGGATCATTTTAAATAAAAAATGAAAATTTTAAACTATTCCTAAATATAATTTCAATTTATAAATACTCAAAAATAAAATACTATTTCTAATAAATATTTTCATTTTTAACTATTCATTTTAAAATCAAACATTTCAAAAAAAAATATAAATAATTTATCCTAGGATAATTTTTAATTGATTAAATCAAAAATATAATTCACTTTTCAAATTAAAATTCTACAATTTGAAAATTAATCTTAGAAAACGAATATAATAAAATAGTTTAATAAAACTATATTATTTTTTATTTAAATTTTTTTATAATGAATATAAATATCTATCTCAGGTATATTAATAAATATGAAAATGATTTATTCTATCATAACATGGGATTTTATAGTATAAATTATTAATACGTTTAAAACCATTATATGGGAGGTTAATGCATGTTTATCAAAATGGATGTATGAGGTATGGGATCAGGTATTAATTTCACTCCAATGAGAAATATGTGGTATTATGCATCTATTTAATTTTATGTGGTATATATACAACCCCTTTAATGTATTTAATATTAATATATATTTATTATTGATAATTTATATTTCAATTCAAGTTTAATTTTTCAAGGGGTTATAATTTCAAAATTTACCAATGAGGTTATAATTTATTTTCCAGTCTCATTTTTTTGGAATTTCTTTTTTTTAAGGAATCTTATCATATACCCTTCATAAAATCCATAAATTTTCTCGTATGATAGATATTTATGGAATTTCTATATTTTATTCAAAATTATACTCTATTTTTAACATTAACCATAAAATAACATATATAAATGAGAAGTTGATCTTATTTCTCTTTTTGATGGGGAATATTTTTATTCCATGTCCATATTTTCAAAATTCTTTTAAAAAAGTCCTTTTTATTTACAAAAATTATTTATTAAGAACATCTCTTTGTTTTACATGAATTTTTACAAGTTTTTAAATTAATATTTCTAATTTTTATCAAAAGGGTCGTTTTTTACATTATTTACACAAATTCAAATGGAATATTTCTTTTTAATGTATATAACATTAATGTACTTCCACACTGTCATAACCATTTTACAATATTTATCTTCTTATATAAATTTTCAGCGGTCTTACAAATAAAAATCTTTAATTAAAACTTATTTTAAATTTTCACTTCCATTTTCTTTTATTCTCAAAAAACATGAATTTATTATAGAACTTATATTTATGGTTAATTGATGGTCATATTTTTTCTCTTATTGATTTGGTGGTCATTAACTTACTCTTGAAAATTTCATTTTCTTATGATCATATTCTATCGTTATATTTATATTAAATATTCATATTATTTGTATCATTGATATGCTTATTTCTTAAACCATATACCACTGTTAAATTTATTTTATTTATTGGGGAAATCATGATATTTCGTATCTTTAACTCAATATAAATATTTTTTGATAAAGTATATTATTTATGAATTAAATTGATAATTAAATATATAATTAATTTATTGGAAATGCAGTGATTGATGGGGTGAAAATTATATATCCCCTCAATGTATTGACTTCTCTCATGAGACAAACCAATTGGATAGCCTTATGAAAAGGGTTCTTTTTGTCTACCAACCCATATTTTAAACTATCTTGATGAAATATCTTGGTAGTAAAGATATCATTATGTCTAAGATCATGATGTATAATATTAAGAATTTACTTCATTGATAATTCAATTTTTATTTTTCATGATATTATTGAAGTGATTTTATCAATGGATTCATTTTGTTCTCATGTTATTGATTAAATGGAATGTGTTTTTAGTTATTTACATTGCAATATTGATGATGACTTATTTACTCAGGATATATTTCAATGCTTTTATTCCTTAATGAGAATTTCTAATCACAGTTATTTTGTTTACTTTCTATGGGATATATAGAAGGAATATTTGAATGAGTTTAGTGATGTAGAATATTTACTTTCACTGTGATTTTATATTTTAATTCCACTATAAAATGGGAAGCATATTTGTATTTGGTTCATCGAGACTACTAAACTGATTGATCATTGGTTATGTGATCTCTTATATATTATGTCAATGTAATAAATTAGACACCATCTTTGGGTTACTAGTGTTGCAGTTGTTAAATTTAGTACCAAAATAATTTTATTAGAAACTTTAAGAACTAGATTTAAGAAGACATGGATTATAGAACATTACCCAATGAAAAATATTCCGGATATTTCTAATTATAGGATAATATCATAAAATTTTTTATATGGTAGAGATTATATGGTTTTGTAAGTAATGAATACCTATCTGTATTCTAAAAACTAATGTGGTTTTGGAATAGATAAATCTAGGGATGATAACTCTGAAAAGAGTTTGTCAATTATAACTCAACCATCATTCTAGTTCATTATGAATCGGCCATTATTGTGCACCAATTTTTACTCTCTTGGGTGAATATTCATGAGTTAATTCAGATTTTATTTAAGACTCAATATAAATTATTTTAAATTATTTTTAGGATTTTAAGAAACCATGTTTATGATTATGAGATTAGCTATATGTAAATTTTCAATTTATGTTAACATTTAAAGCAGATTTAGATTAATATATTATTATTTAAAATTAATAATATTATTAGATAATTCTATATATTATATTTTTTAGAATTTGATCCAGGTATAAATAATGGTATCAATACTCATGGTCAATGTAGAATGTTCCCTCTTAATAAATCCAATACAACTGGTGTTAGAGATAAGCATATCATAACCATATTAAGAAAGGTGGCCCATGTTTTGAGTAATAACCATTCACATATGAATAAAAACTATATTTTATGGAATAATATTTCTATATTGGATTGTTTCATGTGATATAGGCCTCCATATTTTAGTGTAGCTACTAATCCATTGCTAGATGAGTGTAATTACCTACATAAGGAGCCACTAAATCGGTGCCCCGAGCCGGTTTTCCAAATGAACTCAGGCATGCCTCCATAGATCCTAGCATCTTTTAACTAGCAGCTCTGTTGTATGGGGATATTATGGGATGACTATACCCACTTACTAGAGAAAAAATGTGTGAATAGTAAAATTAAATACAATACCCAATATAATAGGTAAATAGAATAACATATGAGAAGTTCCAACAACAATCCATGGGAATATGTGATAATAATGTGATGTATAAACTACATGTCATGAATCCATAAAAACCCCAAATATCCAAACTAGAAATAACATTGAACATGGTCCCAGGTTCAGACTTGGTCTTACATCCCATGCTATATCCTATTATCCCATGAAGAAACCAAAATCAATTTCCCTGGATTAAACTTATTCTTGAAAACAAATAGCATTTGCTCGGGTACCCAAGTTCCTTAGAGGCCTGAGCAAGGTGTGAGTAGAACTTAGTAGACCACCACCAATGGTTTCTAAAGTAATAACCAGTATAAATAATAGTGCACGAAGATATATAATGTATAATATAAAAAGAAAAAATGAAACTAGTTTTAATAATAAACCATAATCAGTTAACCTCTTAGGCCCATGGGTTCCAAGATGACACTTGAGACAACCAAACCTACCTAAGCCCATGCCAGTTTTCTAAACGATATGTTTGGGTTTGTACACACTAATCCTGAGAAATAGGTTTAATCGTGTGTTGAAAACTAGTTATCAAAGATCATCAGTCCAAGTACCTAATCATGCCAGTGGTCATTAGTGCCTGAAGCATCATGTCGTCAACCAAAACATGGGTATATAGCTCTATGTGAAATATTCCAAATAAATAATGTGAAGTTCCATTTCCAACCATCCTAAACCAAGGAGAATGATAAACTATATCCAACCATCATTTCCCATGGGTGTGGAGAGTCATGAACACCATTTCCATTAAGGAGATGTTGAGGGTCATGTCCATTATTCCCAAACTATTCAATCATTATTAAATATTCCTGGTTCAACATACTAACATTTTAACACATTAACATAACAATGGGTTATCTTTTTATTATTCATCATTCCCCTTGGTCTATTATATTTAACACATTTAACAAAATCACAAAATTTTAACATTTAATCATTTATTCATATAACACATATTAAAATTTCTTCATAACCATTTAACAACACCCACGTCCCCCTTTAAATAATTTTCATTTATTCCATTAAATGTATTTCAAAAAGACTCAAAGGAATTTCATGTAAACTTTACACCTAAAAACATTGCATTTCACCCCCTTGACATGACTAAAAAAATTCTCAATTAAAACCAACTAGTAGTCTAACCATTCTATCAAACTAAACAAGGATCCTTACTAGGTTAAATTCAATAAAAAATATCTCATCAATTAATTCCACACGTTACTATTTTCATGAAGGTTGAAACAACCCATGGGTAGTCATAGGATCAGTCTCTTAGTCATAAATGGATTCTAAAAGGTCCATGAAGGTTCAAGGACATTAATTCAATGCCCAATTTATTTTTATTAATCATGGTATAAAATGAACAATATGTCACTTTCATATAGCACATCACATTCACATAAAAATATATCAATACTAAGTAAAATATCTTGAAGGAAACCTACTTCATCAGGAACTTTCACACAATAAATCCATGGTAATAAAACGATCCAAGGCCTAATATAACTCACATCACTAATCGAATATCTATCTCAAACCATTCTAACTTGAATAATTAATTTCAAAAACATCTCCAACTAATAATGAGAGGTGAAAAAGTATCTCATGACACACCAAAACCATGAAAACCCTCTAACCAAATTCTCATGGAGTACACTCAATCACATTCCAATATAAATCCATAATATTTTCCACCATTTTACATGGTTAATTAAAAATATTGATTCCAAATCTAAGAAAAAATCAACATGGTCTCAAATAATAACCAAACACTGAGCAGTAGCATACATAAGTCGTCTTGAGATGTCCTCTAAACAGGAAAACCAAAGTCCTCATAAGTAATGGATGATTCCACCATGCTCTGATAGAATCATCAATAATTCCTAAACCAAAGAACCCCAAAATCGTCAAATAGAAATTATAAGAGAAGGTAAAGGCATTGGATGAATAATAATCTCTTTAAACACTAATGAAACAATATGGAACTACTTCAAAATGAAGGGGGAAAGAGGGGAGGATACCCTCCTAGTTCACACACACATAATGGAGGAATATGGGAGGGAAGTGGATAAAAACCCAAGGGGGTATTTTATTCATTTAAAACATTTTATGTATTTCTAGGAAATAACATGATTTGGCCACATAGTTAGCCAAATTATGTCTTAACCATGAGCCTACCTCTACTAAATGCACTCCACCTCAAACGGTCATGGAACATGGTTTTTTAACCCATTAACTAGCCATTAATTCATCAATATCCACCACACAAACTTTCCACACAATTTTGTTTTCATGATTTCTTAACCATGAACCAATCATGAAATACCACACTAGACCCATGTACAGTAAGGTGCGCTTTTTTATGAAACCTTTCATAGACCATGAGTTGAGTGTCATACTCCTACCACATCACACGGTTTATGCATTGTCTCGTATGATTTACTGTAAAATTTGAAATAACCACGAATCGTAATCATGATCCATTCAAAATAAACTAAAATAATATTGATCCTCAAGGTGTCATATAGTTTCTCTTAAATCATGCACACCAAACCATGCACCCTATTCAGAAGTCTCTAAAACTTCTACAACATAACCCAAAACACTTGAGGATCATCCAAACACATGATCTATCTTCGTTTCCTAAAAAATCATCCAAAAACAACATCATAAGTAATTTTGACACTCATAATTCCATTCTGAATCTCATTTGAAAATTTGATTTGGCCCATGAATAAAAATTTTAAACCCTTCTGTAAATTTTCAACTCATATGGACATAAGATCATACAATTTACCCACCATAATAATTATCATCAGTGAGAAGTATCGGTGGTATTCCACCCATACTATCCTACCTACATCAGTTACTAATTTAAGAAACAATGTTCTTGTTCCATTCGGAATTCCAGAAGCACAACCAAGTCTCAATCATCAAATCAAGGTGTGAAAACCTCCAAAACCCAAGACAACACCCATTATTAAAACTAAAACACAAAAATGGATCTTACCCTAGGCCACCAAACTATAACACTATGTTTTGTTTCTTTTAGTTACCCACATGGTCCATGATTCTCCCCACCATAATCTTCTACATATAATCACCCACTTCTGAATCATGGAACTTACTTCATCAAAAAATCACAGAAGAACTTTGAACTCATGTGCCCATAATAAACCCGACATGATTCACAAAAACCATGTCCAAAAACTCCTGAGAATGAAAATATATCACCATCACACACCCTCATTGTCAAAAACTAACTTTAATTGATTCCTACACATCGTCCATGCATGAACTAATAACAAACAATATTTTCCTAAACTCCCATTTTCATTCTCAAAACACATATGACACATCTAAGAAAGAATTTCAGATGTTAATTGTAACACACTGCTTATAACTACTAGTTAAAACCCTGATCTAACCTTCTCTCTTAGACACTTCATGAAAATTATTGGCCCCACATTCCAATGATTTACCAGCATACCAAGTCGTGATTCCTTTACACTCAATGTCATTTAATGACCATCTAAACACACCCACATGATTCCATGAATGACTCTCAGTGAGATTACATGGACAAAATTTCCCTGATCCCAAAACATTCATCATTCCCTACTACACACAATTATAAAACATCAACACAAACACCCCAATATTACTTTAGAACCACTTAGAGTTTAAAGATAGTACTTTAATAGATCAACCAACACATATGATTCCCACTTTTAATTCCTTTAGGAATCCAGATTTGTAACTCATATGTTCCTCGCCGAAATCCCAATGCCACCAAAACCAATCCATGGTTATCTCCACATTATTGTGACCCTTCAAACAAGATTTGCATACTCCCACAACCAACACATAACTTCACACCATATGACTTTTTTTTTCACCACCGCACTCAAGCATATCCAACCTCCATGGCCTATGGTCTAACCACTAGTAAGACCAAGAAGTGGACATGGATATCTCTCTCACACATAAGTGACAAAATGAAATGTTAACCATCACCAATTCATGTATTTTAAAAAAATTACCCAAAAAATTAGATTTAATCAATTTTATTATTGTAATATCACTCTCAAATTATTTATGGTGCACTTCCAACCATGTGGATTTACATACACTTCATCATGAGCCCTACCTCCAACTAGGCCATTCATCATACCATAAAAAAATATTTAGTTATTTTGGAGTATAGAAAATTATCTCTAAAAATACTAAATAGGATGTTAATATATTTGGAATTATCATATCTAGACTATGATTACACTAATTTTTCTTCAATGAATACCACCAAAACCTCATCAATTAACTATGTCACCTTTTACTTCAAAAAAATTTCAAACCAATTAAAAGGTTCTATATCTACCTTACTACTAGCATCTCATAAACTACTATCCATCAAAATTCAAGTGGGATTTATTAACCAAAAATCATTTCCACATCATGAATCTCTTTCAAAAAGTCTTAAACCAATGTTTCATATAGCACTACCAACACTACACTGTTTGAGTTTTTCCACCATGGATAGAATAATTTTCAATGGAAACACAAATTCTTTTTCATACTAATATAAAACCAAATTTTCCCACACATTGTTGATATGAATCACCATGTTTCTTCTAAAAATGAAATTCTATTACATGTGTTCCACCTAGTAATATATCCCAATTCACACCATGTATCTCCATCACATTCCTACAATCCGGACCTCACTATAAACCCAAGGGTCACACACATTATTACAACCATTTCGCTAAAAACAACTCAAAATAAAATGAGTCAAACATTACTAAAACTAGACTCAAACCCCAACTCAAAAAACTAACCATTCCTCCTTTCTGATTATCTTCACGGGACTTTAGGGCTCATCAATGTTTTCATCTAACAATCTAACCTTTCACATATGTCAGTTCTACTAACATGACCACCCATATCCCCAGGAATCATTCTTAGATCACAATAATTTATCCATGCTCTAGATTCCCTTTTATCATAAATTCAAAGTCAGCATCATTTCCCAATTGACCACCATTATTACAATTGGGTTAATCACCCAAATGATCATGTCCTTTGAAACCATCCTTAAATTAATCCGAAAGAACTCAAGGTTCTTCCATTTGAAAATGAAACAAGTAATAACTGTGTTTTTTTACAAAAACTCAATGACAACTACCCTGAATTGATTCCACCAATGAATCAACCTCCTATATATCGCTTTCCAATAAACACACAACCCTTGGCTAAACTCCCTCATAGTTACCCTAGATCACACAAAATGACTGGCTCTCCCACCTATCCCCCTAGGATAGACCCCACACAAGGTAGCACCATTTGTGTTCCATTTTCAAAATCCCAAAACATACACCTTTTTCCTAATGCACCTAAATTTTCTCATAACATGGTTGATACCTCTTATATCGCATCCTCAAAGGTCACATGCACAACCATCCTAAACTAGGTTCACGGAAAGGAAGGTCGTAAGGCTCTCCCACTAAGCCTTTCACATTGATCCACACACATGTCACATCTCACAGGTGATACTCTTTCCCTTGTTCGAAAACATGTGGTGTCTAATGTGAAAAGGTAATCACTCACTCAAGGTATAACAGCTATATCTACATAGCCACTACTAAAGTCACCACAAACTATGATGACCATTTTAGGGTCGAATGCACAACTCACACGGTTACAACCCACAAGGGTCACCACAACCATGTCATCAAATGACATATCACAACCTCAGATGATATAGCCTATCCAAAGGAACAATCAGTACCATCCCTCTACCCAGTATATCCAAACCCATCAAGGCGTCGAAGCTTATAACAAAGGTTTTCAAAACTACAACACTCTCACATCCCAAACCACACACACACGAGGTCAGATCATAACATAAGGGGTAGTCAACACTAGTGTCCCTAAAGGTTCTATCATTACTCATTTACATTTAATTAAACATTACCTTTTTAAACCTCGTGGATTCAAATTTCAAAACCTTTAATTAACCGACATTTCAAAAACAAATAGCTTTATCATATTTTCCTAAATTATGTTTTTGGCCAGATAAAATTCCATTCAATACTTATTAGGGTAAATCACCTTATAAGTTTAAAACTAAAACTTTATTTAACTATAACTCTCTCATTACTGGTACTTTATAATTTCCTTGTATCACCCTGATATTTTATGATATATTTATATTTAAATAAATTAAATTTTTTTGATATCTTGTGATACAGAAAACCCTAATTCTAAATGATCCATAATGAATTATACCATTATCACCAAGCCATTGGATTATTGGGTATGATTTTTAATTAAAAAATTATGAAAAACATGTGTTTTACACATGTATAAAATGAATTCATTTGATTAAATTAATTAGAAAATAAAATTAAAAGCTTTTGAAAATAAAGGAGATGTTGTTCTGAAAACACGGTTTTATGTAAGCTATGTGTTTTTATATTAATAAATTAAATTAATAACTATTTGTGATTTATTATAATGAAATTTATATATTATATATTCAAAAAAATATTTTAAAATTGTTATAATGTATTATCTATATATGGGATAGGAATAAATTCATTTTTATTCTTCAAAAAGTATTTTTCAAAAAATAATTTCTGTCTTTCTTTGTGCACATATTTAAAAAGTAATTTCAAAAAAATATAAAAAATGAATTATGAGAATTGGATTCCATATTTGAAACAAATTGGTCCAAATTTTATAAATATTTCCCTTTTATTTTTATACATTATTAATAGTAATAATGGAAAATTTTACCACCTTGGTAAAGGGTAAATTGAGATAACCTAGGTTAAAACTAAGTGTTAAAGTCACCATTTTTTAACATAATTACTTTTTAATGAAGGTATATATAACCTTATCACCTTATAATTTAAAATGGTGTGTTTATCAGACACTTGTCCATAAAAGTGTTATATATAATATTTCAAGTGAAGTAAAATACAAAATTTCACTCAATTAATTTTAAATATATCATATATATTTACATAGGGAAAAAAGGAAGTTTTGAAAGAATAATAATGGTTATTTTGAAAATTATGAAATTAATTAATTTATCTTAATTTATCTCTAATTTTTTACTAATTATATAGTTACCTTATATGCTTACTCAATGCTAACATAGTATTTCTTCAATTAATAGAATAATAAAATAAATAATTCTAAAAATAATAAAAGTAGTATAATTTGAGTGAGGTATAGTGATCCTTAAATTATATATATTAATTTAACATATTACTAATATGATAAAGGATTATAATAAAATTAAATCATTTTACTTATACGTTTGGAGTCAAATTATATAAAAACCATCAAAAATGAAATTATTGATATTTTTTAAAATAAATTTTTATTAAATAATTTAAAAAATAATAAAAATATTTAAATAAGAAAATGAGATATAATATGGTCTAAATTATTATCCCTAAACCATTTATAAAAAAATCAGTTATAATTAAAATTATATCCATTTAAGTGTGAAAAATATGTTACCATGGTTAAGGTTAAAATATGTTAATAAAGGGGTAAAACAAAAAAGATAATGTTTACAAAATCAATTAAACCATTCAAAATTTTGTTTTTTATTAGACTTCAACCAAGTCATAAATTATCATTGAATTTATATCCATTTGGAAGGTTTTTTATTGACAATTAATTTATTATATTATAATGTTTTATGAAATTCTAAAAGTGCCCCTCCCCTCACTTATAAATGGGAAGGTCATCTTTCTATTCCTTACACCAATTTTAGACTTATAATTTGACAAAAACCTACTAAATTGTATTATAAAATCCCCTAGAAACTAATTAGATGTTTTGGTATTATTATAACACTATTCCAATGGTCTTTAAGAAGGAATCTAAAGGGGGCCCATTGAAGAAGAGGTAATTGTCTTACATAACCTCTTTCAATTTTACTTTATCATAATTCATCTAAATATATTATATTATTAATAAAATAATAAATTAAGTATTTTAAATTTAATAAAATTATATTATGATTATGAAAAAACCATTATTCACCAATTTTTGCATCAAAACTAAAGTGAAAGTATTGCTCATGCATATGTACGGCTTACCATCTCCACGAAGTGATACAATTCATTTTCCATGACCATCTTTCAGGGATAGTTATTATGATTAATTTAATGATTATATATGACATTTATGACATAATTACTCTTGTAGAATTATGATATCATATATACCTTCTTACCTTCCAATCCATTGGAAAATGATATCGTCTCTTGGGAGTACGTATAGACTACTACCAACATATAGTGATGTGATTCATTTTTAATATATATTTTAAATGGATGGTAATAAGGATAGATGTAATTAATATATATTATATATATTATATAATAGTGATTATTCAGGGGTGAATTATTATTTTCCATTATTTTTTTCATCTATCGAAAAATGGAAAAAACGTTCATGTGAACATGCGACCTACCATCTTCATGAACGGTGAAATTAATCTTTCTATATATAATTCTTTAGAGGAATATACATATATATAATTTATATATATGATATTGATATATTAATTAATATTATATAAATTATGGAACCATGATCAAAGTACAAAGACCATGACTGATAAACCAAAACATACATGGAAAACCAAACAGTTATCACCCAGAACAGTGATATTAATAAAAAATAGTTAATAAATAAGTGATAAGATGTCATAATTAAATCATAAATTTTATGATATATATTAATATTATTATAAAATAAATTTATAATAAATCTATATTTATTATATAATAGGTTTGAATGTTTATAAAGAAATATGAGGCTTGTGGTAATGGATTTATATTTCAATCCATTTTTAACCGAGATTATTTATACCTGAATTTTGATTGAGGTAATTATATAATCCTTATCTAATGAAATCGTTAAGTTTTTTTATCTCTTGTATATTTCGATAGATTAAATTTTTAACTTTGTTTTTTCTCTCTTTAAGAAATAAAAATACCAAAAGAGTTTCTTTAAGTAAAATAAACTTTATTTTTCTCTTCACTCGAAAATATGATTTCTTCTATGTCCATTTTTTCTCAAAAAAATATCAAACATGTTTTATTATATCCTATGATTATTTAAATTCATATTACCCATGATTTAATTTATAAAAAAAAATCAAAATAATTTTTTTATCATTTCCAAAAAGATTTACTCTTAAATTTTTACTAAAAATTTGAAAGGAATCTTTTTTAACATACTCAAGATAAACAGAATTTTACACCATCATGAGTTCTCAATTCTATAAATATTACTTTAAAAGTTTATAAGGTTCTTTTAAAATTAAAATTTTCCCATAATATTCTGGAATATTTTATATTTTAAATATTAGATTTCAAAATTGAAATGTAATTTTCCTTAGAAAATATTCCAATGATTCTTTCAGATGAATTTTCACCTATGATAACATCATTTCATGTTAATTATGTTTTTTGGAGATATTATACAATTATACCATCTCTATTAATTATATGGATGGTTTATTATTACGATGATGAGATTTTCAGAAACCCCGTTTATTTTTCATGGGTTATGTTATGATGAATTTATAAAATTCTTATGAAACTCGTTTTCATTACATGGGTTATGATATAATTATGTGATGAATGTTTTATGATATTTTTAAGAACATATGTGTGGTTTTCATTATTTGATGGTTGGGATAGAATTATATATTATTTAAATGCATTAGGTAACATTTTATATCTCATCTGATAACTATAGGCTCAAATTCAATGTGCATAATCCACTATGGGAAACAAGTCGATGTGCTTGATCCACTATGGGAAATAGGTAATTATTCCTGATTAGTTAAGATATGGGAAGTATATGTTAATGCCTGATCCGCTATGATTACATTCTATTTGTAGTTCACATTGAAATATGAAATAGATCTTATACTTATGACGGTTGCACACATTTATTAGAAGAACTTATGGTTCATTATTGATTTATAATTATTTCTCACTTATATTATTTATATAATTTTAAATGATAAATATTTATGCCACAGATTATGTTTATGATCCATGATAGATTTTTTATTATGTTTTTAAGTTATTTTCATTATCGCATACTCTTATGCTTATATTATGCTTCCATTTGATCTTCATTTTTATCTCCCAGGTTTACCCTTACTGACAATCTAATCCCACCCTTTATTCGGTTTTCTTTGTGTAGGTTATGAAGAAAGGTTTAAATAGTTAAATTCTATAAAGAGTACAATGTATAAATATATTTAGGGTAGATGTTGAATATCTTTCATGAAATAGGATTATTTTGTAACTAGTAACTAAAATCACAAAAACATTAGTCTTTGGGAGTGTATTTGTATAATGTATTGAATATTCATCTAAAAAGATGTAATATTTTTGTATGAAAGGTATGGGTCACAACAGTGGGTAAGTAAGGATAGGTTTAGTCAATATTTAGAGATAAGGATTTGAAAATAAATAGTAGAAATCCTGGGGATAATTATAATTATATTTCACACCCGGTTTCTCAATTCCATCCTTTGTTTTGATTCTTCTTTTAGTTCTTAGTTTTTCTCTTGGGTATGGGGTGTTTCGGGTTTAAATTTGGTGTTTTGGGTGTTCTTGATTTAAACGTTGAGTCTTGGAATCTTTGGTTGGTTTTGGCCTTGTCCTTTGTTAGAGGGAAGGTATAAGAATGATGTGGATTGTAAATTGATTTTTCAACACTCTTAGTGGCACCTTTTTATAAGGTATGTTTGTTGGGTGGTTTATCCCCTATAGTTTTAAGAGTTTTGGGGTGAAAAGGGTGATTTTTAGGGACTTTTTATAGGGTGCATGGTTAGGGTGCACATCTTAACTATCCATGAATCCTAAGTGTGTAGCTCATCCAACACTAGAGAGTGGGAAATCACATATTTTTCACATGGTTTCTCAAAATGTGCGAGCTACCCGTGTGGCCCACTTGGTAATGGGTATTTTGTGGGTTTTCCCTTGTGTTTAATTAGGGTTTCTCACCTTGGAACCCCTATTTGATTTCCCTTAACTTGGATGACTCCCATAGAGCATTTGGGCTCTTATAAGCTTCTCCAAGGTGATTTTTAGGTGGTTTATTTGTGAATCTTCACCCAGTTTATAAGGTTAGGGCTCCCCTCTTCTTCTCCTTTGCTTTCTTTCCATTTTTATCTTCTTTAACCCTAGATGATAGGTTGGACAAATTTCTTGGCTAGGGTTTCTCATTTGGGGGGGGGTCCATTATTTTGGATCCTTAAGGTTCAATATAGCCTCCCTTAGGTGCTTCTGAGGTGAAAATGTGGTTTCACACCAGATTCTGGCAGTTCTTCAACAAATGAGGTAGGATCCCTTTGCAAATCCCCTTTAAATTTATGATTTCATTGATTTATTATTTTTCACACCCTCCATAATAGCTAATTAGTGATCTATGATTTTTAGATTAATTGTTCTCTGTGAAATGAGGTGGTTTTAACAATTTTTTTTAATATTTGATGTGGGTTTTATTGAATTGTGGACACCATGTGCTTTATAATTTGCTCAGTTGGCCTTTGTAAGTGGTTTATAATTTTTAGAATCATGTCTTGATATTTTGAATAAAAGTGTGAAATTTAAAGAGGATGATGGGTATTTCTTAAATGTATTTCTAAATTTTTTGGTTTTAAAAAGGATTCGTGCATGGTTATTCATGATAATATTTAATATGTGAAAATGTTTAATAGCCTGTATTCACATTATAATGGTTATTTGGAAAATCTCTGTTAGGTTAGGTCATTTTACTTGTTGGTTGATCATGATACGGGATGGTCTTCGGTATGAGACCTCCCTTATGTAATACTTATTTTAAGGCAAGGAACTATACTTGAGGTTGTTAGGGTGGTGTCGGTTTGTGAGATGTGTATAATGGAATGTGTATATGGATTGTTTTTTGGATTTATGGAACACCACTTGTAAAATATAACATATGAACCTTGCATAAAAAAGAGGATTTCTAAGAACTTTAATTGAACTAGTATTGGTTATTGTACTAGCTAGTGTCCCATAGCAGGTGGATACTTGGGTTTATTTCTATGGGATCGGGACCCTCTGCCAGGCCAGGTATGGTGATGGTCGGGCGTTAGGGAGTTTTGATGTCATTGAGTAGGGAGTGCCTACAAGATGAGTCACATGTATAGTATGTTCTGGTTCTCCTCTGAGTTCCTAGGAATTCTTGTGTTTCTCCAACATTAGTACCTCTAGCTTATTGTCTTTGCTATGAGACTATATTCATTATGCATGATTTTTTTGTTTTCTTGGTAAATTGTGAATGTTTTTTTAAAGAGGTTTCAATAAATATTTTTTTAAAGAAAAATTGTTTTCCCTTTTTTCCTGTGAACCTAACTCCCTCCATGAATGGAATCATGTTTTAAAATTTTGAGGGAAATGGATTGTGATTTTCATTATCTAAAGTGAAAAGTGTGGAAAACATATATTTATATAATTTAATTCAAACCTGAAATCAATGTTTCTTTATTTAATGGATATGTATTAGTAATATAATCATTCAGGCCTACCTACTGAGTTTTAATACTCATGGCTATAGTGTTTTCTTATTTCTAGTTTCTCATTCAGGTTCTAGAACTGGTTAGGTTGCCTTGGAAAATGATTGGTGTTTGGTTGGAGAGTGACCCTCAGGGTCACATGGAGGTGTTGTTTGGTTGTCAGGTTTAATTTAGTTTTTCTAGTTTTATCTCTTGATCATTTTTGTTTTCCCTTTATTTGTAAAGTAAATTATGTAAAGTGTTGAAATTATTTTTAGTTGAGTTTTTTATTTTATTCAGTTTGTTTTCCTTATTTATCTTCTTGGGAGAAATCATTCTCATTGACACTCTAATTATTCCCTCTCACTATTCAATAGCCCGGGAGGATTAGGAACGCCTCTCATGCCTTACCATGGATCGGCTCAGGTGACCGGTTTAGGGTTGACCCGATTTGGTTCGTGATAGTATTGGATAACATCCTAATGTTTTTGTAATGACAATGGATAACCTAGTTTAAACCTAATGTCCCAAATATATATAATATGATGTCATGATTTATACATCTTATGAATGATATTTTGTGATTATATTATAGTTTACTATGACTATTGTATCTTTAGGATTATACATTCCTTTATCATTTTAGTCAATGGATGGAACTAGAAGACATAATGCTAATAAATATTTTTAAGGGAAATGAAATTATTGTCCACATAGGATACTAAATGATACAGGATCTAGAATTCAAAATCTTATTGTTATGTTGATGCAACTTTCTCAAGAAAATAATCATGTTGATCTTCCAAATGATCAAAGGAGGGGAAATTATACTATTGAGTATTTCATGAGGCAACATCCACCTTTTTTAGTGGATATATCAATCTTCTAGAGGTTGAGTGATGGATCAGCACCAGTGAGAAAATATTTTATATTCTCTAGTGCTCAAAGAAGAAAAAGGTTGTCCTAGTTGTTTACCATTTTGAAGGTCAAGCATATTAATAGTGGGACCCTATTAAGAATATGAGACAATATGATGAAATTGACACACTAGAATAGTTTGAGTTTAAGAGGATATTTTTCAGTAATTACATCCCTTGTATTAAACTTATAAATATGGAGAAGTAATTCCTTATGTTTAAGTAAAATGAGGACAAATCCATCAGTACTTATATGGAAACTTTTACAAGACATGTAAGGTATGATTCTCATTTAATCATTAGTCTTATAATAAAAATTGATTGATTCTTTGGTGGACTAAAACCTAGTATCTTATACTCATTATCTATAATAAACCTTCATAACTATGATGAAATTATTTTATGTGAACTGAAGGAAGAAATAGAAATTGGATACTCCCACCATTCCCATGGTTTTGATATGAAAAGGAAGATCATGCCTCATGAAAGCTCAAATATATCACATGGTAACAATAAATTAAGAAAATATACCTGCTATAAATGTCATAAGAAACATCAAGGGAATTTATTAAATGGAATTTGATAGGTTATTTATGTGTGTAATGGTGGGTCATAATCCCGTGAATTTCAAATAGTTATGAATAGGCTAATTGATTTAATAGAGGAAAATAAGATGTCAACTAATGCACTTCCCATGCCCCAATTCTTCAAATGTAAGAAGTATGGGAATTATTCTATCCAATGAATGAATAAAAATTATTATAATGGTGATCGACATTACACTCGCTTAATATCAGAGGTAAAGATAAATATCATGTGATCCTGACTGCTGAAGTAGGTTATGAGAATAAAATGGTGAAATCTACACTTATAAACCAATCTAGAACATGTAATTTCTTATTTAATACTATCTTTACCCACTCATTAATATCCAATGAATTTTAAAAGGGTGTTTAATTAATATCTCAATTATTAGATATTGAGTTAGTGATGAAAAATCTAAATGGTAAAATGGTCGCATCTCAAGTCTATAGTTCCTCTCCTATTGATGTTTCTGGGAAAGTGATTCCTAAAAATCTAGTTATTCTCCTATTAGTTCATTTTTTGTGATTCTAGGCATGGTTTTTATTTACATATATTAATCTCATATCAATTATTCAGTAAGGTGAGTAAACTTTTATATTCTAAATAAACCTATGATCGTTTATTTGTGTGAGGATGAACACAAACTTTCAAAGGAAATAACTTCTATGTTGTGTGTATTAAATCTTATCCATGAATGATATTTATGTCAGATGGTTGGGGAGAAACTTGAAATTTAATATACACAAATTTTATAGTATTTTTTATGTATTTATATAATAGTTTAACAGTCTTCCTATGAATCATGAAGTTGAGTTTTCAATATAATTCATACATTGTGTTACACCTATTTCAAAGTCTACTTATAGAATGGCCCCAATTGAGTTCTAGGTACTGAATAATAAACTCTAGGAGAATATTTACAAGGGATTTATTTGTCCTAGTACATTACCATGAGGTGAACTAGTTCATTTTTTTAGAATAAATATGGATCAATGTGTGCATTGATTATTAGGAACTTAAAAATATCACCATGAATTAAAATTATCCTCTACCCGGTATTGGTGATTTTTTTGATCAATTACATGGAGCTCAATACATTTCCAAAATTTTCCTTAATTATAGATATCATAAATTGATAGCTAAAAGGGATTATATACCCAAGATAGACTTTAGTAGGAGGCTAGGTAATTATGAATTTTTAGTGATTCCATTCGGACTTACTAATCCCCCAACTATCTTCATGGATTTAATGGATACATTGTTTAGATATTACCTAGAATTGTTTTTGGTAATATTTATAAATGATATTCTAATATATTAAATATTAAAGGAAGACTGTGAAGATTAATTGAGAATTATGATGAAGTCCCTGAGGAAGAAGAAGTTATACGAAAAAATTTCCTAGTGTGAATTTTGGATTCCAAAATTTTCATTCTTGTGTTATATAATCTTATGTTTGGCTATATCGGTAGATCCTTCAAAGAATTGTTTTTTGAAAAATAGAATAGACCAACCATAGTAACTGAAATCTACAGTTTTCTTGTGTTGGATGGATATTACTTATTCATTGTGAGATATTTCTCATGAATATCTAATACACTTAAAAAATTGACTCAAAAGGGGGTTATGTTCTTGTGAAAAAATAAATGAGAATAGAATTTCAAGGAACTAAAGATAAGTTTGTTTAGTGAACTTGTACTCAGACTACCATATAGTGGATAATGGTTTGTGATCTATAGTGATGCATTGAATATGTGACTAGGATGCATCCTTGTTCAGAATGATATGGTTATAGCTTATTCCACAAAACAGTTGAAAGTTCCCGAGTAAAATTACCCAACTCACAATTTGGAGTTAATTGCGATAATTTTTTCATTAAAGATATAGAGGCATTATATATATGTAAAAAGATTATATATATATACTAATAATAAAATTTTAAAATATATATTCACTTAAAAATAGTTAGATATTCACTAGAGATTATTTTTAGAGTTGATTAATGAGTATTGTTGCTTAATACATTACCACCCGGGGAAAGAGAACATGGTAGAAGATGATCTGAGTCAAAAAATAGTATTCCATCTTATCTACTATGAGGATAAAAAAGATCAAATATTTCTGGATTTAAGAAGGATGGATTTGGAAATCATAACATAAGTTGATAAAACTTATCTTTTTGAAATTAGTGTTAAACCATCTAACCGTGTAAGGATTAAAGAGGCACAAAAGGTGAATGTTGAGATAAAAAGAAGTTGATAATTTCTCAGGATTTCAAACATTATTGTAATATAATGATAAGGTTTAGGAACAATTTATGTGTTCCATCTATACCAAACATGAAGATAAAGCTGTTGGATGAAGCTCATAGTTCATCGTTCCTTATTCATCTTAGAAATATGAAGATGTATAGAGATATGAAAGTTTATTTTTGGCAGTGAAACATGAAATGGAATATTTATGAATATATATCTCGATGTTTAGTATATAATCAATTTATGTATGAGATATAGAATCCTATGTGGATGTTACTACCATTACCCGTGCCTTAATGGAAATGAGAAAACATCACTAGACATTTAATCACAAGAAAATTAAAAGTATGAAATGTTATTTGGGTTGTATTTAATCACTTTATCTATTAAATACATTTCATTTAAATCAGATAATAGTTATATATTGATTATATTTACATTTTATAGAATAAGTAAGTGGTGATATTTCATGGAGTAAAAGAGTATTTTGTATCTTATAAAGATTTGATGTTTTTCTCAAAGTTTTAGAAAAGTCTATGGTAGGCTCTTGAGACATATTTAAGTTTAATCACTACTTATCATCCTCAAATAGATTGCCATTATAAAATAACCATTCAAACCTTGGTGGATATGTTGATTTCATATTATTGGGAATTCAAAGGTGGTTGGGATCAATACCATCTTCTAGTCTAGTTTTCATAAAACAATAGATTTCACTTGAGTATTCTGGTGTATCTTTTTGGAGACCTCTATATTAGGAAGTGTTGAACTACTACATGATGAGATGGAGTTGGATACATAAAACTTTTGTGATTTGAGATAGCTGTATAAATGAAAATAAAATCAAATACATTTAGTAGAACCTAAAGTTAGTTCAGAGTCAACAATTTTTGTGTTGAAAATACTCGGTGAGATATGGAGTTTAAAGTTGGTGAAAATATATTTCTGAAAATTTATCCATGGAATAAGGTTTTTAAATTTATAAAGAATGAAAATCCAAGACCTAGGTATATTTTACATTTTCATATTCTTGATCGAATATTGATGGTAGATTATCACTTGGTGCTTCCACTAAATCTCCCTTAAGATTATGATGTGTTCCATATCTATCTCATGAGGAAGTACATACCTGATCCATCACATATACTAAACTCAGAGATCATACCAATGAAGTATGATATTTTCCATGAAGAAATACTAGAAGAAATCTTGGGTCATATAGATAATGTTCTATGGAATAATACTACTCACCTGGTTTGTGTTCTTCAGAGGAATCAAAAATTTGAAAAATCTACTTTGGAACCTGATGATGTTATGAAATAGAGATATACTATTTTTGGTATTTAAGCGATGGAATCTAATGTTTTAAATTCATTTTAATGGGTATATAATGTAACACATTGATATTTTATGATGTATATCTCTTTAAATAAATTTAATTTATTTGACTCTTTTGATACATGCATCCCTGAGTCTAAATAAACCATTATGAAGTTTATAGTTATTACCTAGATATTAGATTGGTTATAACGAATAGGACTAGATAAATTATGAAAAAAACTTATGGTTTAAATATTTATAAAATTAATTCATTTGTTACTAATTAATAATAAATGAAAATAAAAAACATTTGAAAATAAAGGTGATGTTTTTTCTTAAAAACTGTTTTTATGCGTGTGATGTGTTTGTATCTTAATAAATTAAATTAATCACTATTGGTGAATGATTTTAATTAAATTTAGATATTATATATTCAATCAAATTTATTAATAATAATCTAAATTGTGTTCTAGTCATGACATAGGAATAAATCTAGTTTATGCATAAAATATATTTTTCTAAAAAAACAAGTTTCACAAAATTTTGGCTACTGATTTAAAAATGGTTTTTTCCACTTATAGATATTGAATTTTAATAAATGGATTTAAAATTTTTAATCATGAGGTATAAATTTCATTAATATGTTAATTTTGTTTATAGAAATAATAAATAGTAACATTAGTAAAATTTATCACCTCATTAAAGGGTAAATTGGGATAACCTAGGATAAAAATAAGTCTTAAGATCACCATTTTTCAATTTATTCTTATTGAATGGATTTAATTAGAATATTATCCCCTTAGGCTCTAAATTTAATTTTTATGGGATACTTTTCCATGAAAACGTCCAATATAATATTTAATGAAAAAAATACAAAATGTTACTCTCTTTTAAAAATATCTTTTTTGTTTACCTAAAGACAAAATAAAGATATGAATGAATATCAATGGTTATTTTGATAATAATAAAATTATTTTCATTATGTTAATTTATTTTTTTATCTTTTATATAATTACCTTGAATTATTACATAATGTCAATATAGTATTTCATCAGTGAAAAGAAAAATAAAATAAATTATTTTAGAAATATTAGTAGTAATATAATTTGAGTGATTAATAGTGTTACCTGAATTTTAGTGATTTATATAGCATATTAGTGATTTGTTAAAGGATTATATTAAAATCACCTCTTTTTCTTGATGTTCATGAAGCCAAATTAAATGAATAGTTTAGAAAATGACATTAATGATATTTTATGAAAATATTATTTTCTTAAATTAGTTAAAAACATGAAATTATTGAAAAAGGAAAAGGTGGATAGGTTATGGTCCAAATTATCCTCCCTTATCCATTTATAAACAAATTTGTACCACATAAATAAAATTATAACCCATTAAGAATGAAAAATATGTTACTCAAATTAAGGTTAAAATAGACTAACTAAGAGGTTAAATAAAAAGTTATGGTTTAAAACAACACTTAAACATTTCAAAATTTTATTGATTGATGGGATTGAAAAACAAAATACCTTATATTATAATATCTATCCATTTGGATGTATGTTTCTATATAATGGCTTTATAATATTTTAATCTTTTTAGAAATTCAAATAGTTCCCCACCACTCACATTTAAAAGGGTAACAATATTTTCACTTATTTACACCACCTTGATCCTTATATCTCAACCAAACACTCCAAAATTGTCTTATTAAATTCCATATACAAGAATTATAGGTTTTTTATTCTTAAAATACCATTACAAGGGTCCATAAGAAGGAAAATGATGGATGTCTACTGAAGAAGAGGTAATTGTCTTACCCAACCTCTTTTAATAATTTATTCTTATACTTCATCTAAATGTATTATATTCATCATAAAATAATAAATTCAGTAACATAAATATACATTAATTTTATTATGATTATAAAACCACTATTATTCACCCTCATTTACATCAAATTGGAAGCTAAAGTTTTGCTCATGCATACGTAAAATTTACAGTCTCCACGTAGTGATGCAATTCATTTTCCATAAATAAAATTCTTGGATGGTTATTACAATGGGTTTAATGTTTATATATGATATTTATGAAATAATTATTCTTTATTAATTATAATATCATATATACTATCTTACCTTCCAGTCCGTTTGAAAATGATAATGTTTTTCATTTGTACGCATAGACTACCGCCACTACAAAATGATGTAATTATTCATTCATCTCTACGTTAAATGGATGGTTATAATGATACAAGGGATGAATATATATTAAATTTAATATATAATAATGATTATTTAAGGTTGAATTGTTTTTTTACCATTTTTTCATTCCATATGTCGAGAAATGGAAACAATATTCATGCATATGTACGACCTACTATCTCCATTAATGGTGTAATTAATTTTTTATCTCTTCCTTTTATGGATGAATCTATATATATATATATATATAATTATATAAATTATATTTATCTTATGGTTAAAAATTTTGAAATTATCAAACCACGATCAAAGTACAAGGACTGAGACTACTAAACTAAAACATACATCAAAATCGAAGCAATTATCACATAGAAAAGTGATTTTGAAAAATATATATAAATAAAAAGGTGATAAAATGTAATAATTAAATCATACATGGTGTAATATATATGATTATTTTTCTATAATATATTTATAATAAATACAAATTTATTATATTGGAGGTTTAAATTTTTATGAATAAAGATGAGACTTGAGGTAAGAGATTAATATTTTGATCCCATTTTAATCAAGATTTTTTATGCTTGAATATCCATTAAGGTAATTATATGATCCTTATATTATGGATCCATTTAATTTTATTATAATTTTTTATTTATAGATATTTCATTTTTTCCTTTAATTTTCCTATATTTAAAAACACAAAATACCAAAATAATTTTTTTAATGAAAATAGACATTATTTCTCTCTTCGATCAAAAATCCATTTTCCTCCATGTCCAAGTTTTCTCTAAAAATTATTTAAAAAATATTTTTATATTATCATATATTTATTTAATTTCATTTTAGACATTTTTTTAAAAAAATCATTCAAAGTAATCTTCTTTACATTTTTTAACAAGGTAATTTTGAATTTTTAACACAGATGTTAAAATAATCTTTATTTTAAAATATTCAGCAAGAAAACAATATCCCGCCATTTTTACCTCTCAATGATTTGATCCTTTAATTATAAGTTTAAAAGTTTTTACATGTAAATTTGTTTATTTAAAATTTGGGAAAAATTATATTTTAAATACATGATTCCAAAATTAAAAGGGTTCTTTATTTAAGAAATATTATATTATTTATTTTAATGTAATTTTCATCTATGATAAAATAATTTCATGTTAATTATGTTTTACTATAGATGTGATCCAATTATACCATCCTTACTATTTCTATGTATGGTTTATGATTATTATGATGATATATTTATGAATCTCATTTATTTTCTATTGGGTTATATTGTGATGAATTTTTAAAATGTTTATAAAACCCAATTTATTTTCATGCGTTATGATATTTTTATATTATTAATGTTTTATGGTCTTATTTCCTATATATGTATGGATTTAATTAGGTGATGCATGGACCCTTAATTATACATTTATCCAATGCATTAGGTAGATCTTTATTTCTCATGGGAAAAATTATAGGAAACAAGTCGATGTGCTTGATCCTCTATGGGAAACAAGATGTTGTGCTTGATCCACTATGTGAAACATGTCAATGTGGTTGATAAGATCTATGAAATAGGTAATGATTTCTAATCCATTATGATATAAGAAATAGATTTTGATTCCTTATACATTATGGTTTGATGGTCTTGGTAGTTAACCTTGACATATGAAATTTTTTCTATACTTATGATGGTACCACACATTTATAAACTGAAATTACGGTTCATGATTGATTTATGATTATTTTCACTCTTATGATACATGTATTTTGAAATGATAATGTTTTATTCCATGTCTCATGTTTATGATGCATGATATATTGGTCATGAATTTTTTTTGTTCTATTTATGGTCTCAATCCCTTTTCTTATATTATGATTTCATATGATCATCGATCATTATCTCCCAAGTTTACACTTACTGAACATCTGAGCTCATCCTTCAGTTTGTTTCCTTCCCACCTATTATAAATAAAGGATTAAGTACGGAATTATCTCCCAAGTCTCTCTATGAATTTTACCAAAAATTTATATGGGGAGTTTTTCAGTTAGATTTCCACCATACACCCATATATAAACTATATATATGGTTGTATACACATTAAATATCAACCCCTATAAGTTATTTAAATCCATATGATGATACAAATGACTAAAATATATAGAGAATAGATATAAAATAAATTACTAGCATATTGAATACCAGGTAACTATCAATTTTAGTGAGCATACGAATGACATAATAATCATATTTGCCTAAAAAGATGCATGAACACAAAAAATCTCTTTATATACTTAAAAAAGAGACAAAAACATAATAAATCAATAAAACCGCATCTAGGTGAACCACTTGAGGTGTAAAAATCAGTCAAAGATAATAGCACAAAAAAACATTAATTTACCACCCCTAGAAACATGGTTTTCCCATGTGCATGGGGATGGAGGCACTGAGACACAATCTCTTTATCATGATCTAAAAATATCATAGTCTCCAGTCTACAATTCCCAAATAATAATACAAAATAAAATCCCTCAAATACCATTTTTTTAATGCCCCAACCTGGGAGCCACTAAACCAATGCCCCGAGCGGGTTCTATACATGACCTCGGTTGTGCCACCCTATATGCCAGAGGCTTCTAAAAAATAGCATGAATCTATGGGGATATAATGGGGAGACTATACCTACGTATTAGTGAAAAAAGTGGAAATAATATAAATATATACAACAACTAGTAAAATTGGTAAATGTAAAAACATATGGAAAGTGGAAATAACAAGATAGGGAAACATGTGATTACACTGAGATGTTTACACTACATTCTATAAATTAAAATAAAAAATCCCAAATACCTAAACTTGGAAAGACCAAAAATGTGGTCCACAGTCCAGACTAGGTCCTACATCAAATGCTCCATCCTATTAGTTCAAGAAGAAACCAAGAGCCAGGTCCTAACTTTGAACCTGTATATGAAGGAAAATATAATCTTCTCAGGTACCCAATTACCATGGCATCTGAAGAAGGGTGGGAGTACAACTCAAAATTCCACCACCAATGGTGTCTAAAGTAATAACTAGTCTAAAAATTTTAAAAATATATATTATGAATAATAAACAAGGGAAAAATGAAAACATGTTTTACCACTAAACTGTATGTAATTAAACACTTTAGTTCATGGGTTCCAAGATAAAACCTAAGCCAACCCAACCTACCTCAGTCCATGATGGTCATCTGAACTATATACCAAGAGATATACACACTAACCATGATAAATTGGCTTCATCATTTGTTTAAAGTAAGGTATCAGGGATAATCAGTTTAAATACCTAATCCATGCCAAAGGTCATTAGTGCTCAGAGCATCATACCATCAACCAAAACAAGGGTAAGGAGAGTTGTGTCCAATCATCCAAAACAATTTTTTGGAGCACCATGTACAACCATCCTAAATAGATGTGTGTGTAGAACTATGTCCAACCATCCTTATACATGAGTATGGAGCATCATGTACACCATTTCTATTTCCAATATGTAGAACTTCATTTCTTTCATCTCCCAACCATTATATCATGACCCACTATTCAAGGTTCAATATAAATAACCTTTTAACACCTTAAAATAATAAGGTTGAACCTTTTAAACATTAATTGTTCCACATGGTTTATTTTATTCAACACATTTAACCAAATTACACAATTCAACCATTTCATTCTTTATTCATATAAAAACCCATTAAATTTTCTTAAAACCCATTTATAACATAAAAATCCACCCTTTAAAACATTTTCCATTTATTCTTTTAAAACCATTTCAAAAACCTTCCTTGGAATTTCAAAAAATCTTTACACATAAAAGAATTTCATATCACCCCGTTGACATGTCATAAAATTGGTATTCCCAATTTAAACCAAGTATCCATTTAACAATTCTATCAAACTAACCAATGACACTAACTAGTTCAAACTCAAATCCGCCTATCTTATCTTTTAAAACCACACCTTATCATTTCCATTAACGTTGTAAAACTCCATATGTGTCCATAGGAAAGGCCCCTTAGTCGTTAATATACCCAACATGGTCTATGAAGGGTCAAATACATCAATTCAAGGCCCAATATAGTTTGATTATTCATGGGATAAAATTCAAAACATGTTGATTCCATATTACACATCACATACATGTAAAAAATTGTCAATACTATGTGAAATAGCTTATATACCACCTACCTCATTAAACCCTTTAATATATTAATTCCAAGGGATAGAAACATTCCAAGGCCCACCAAAAATCGCATCACCATTCTAATACCTATCAAATCTATTCCAATTCAAACATTTAATTATAAAAATCAATTATTATTAATATAAAAAACATCTATAACTATTAAAAAAGAAAATAAAACCTATCATAAGCTCTTTACACACCGAAACAAAGGCCAAACACCTAAAAACACTCATGGAATACCATAAACTATAATACGTTCCAAATACCTTAGTAGTAAAACCATTCCCATGATTAATTAAAACCCTGTTTTATGTAAAACCTAAGAAAATACACATGGTCTTGTAAATTAGTGAAACTCCATGCAATGGTGTGAAAAAATCATCTTAGGATCTCATCTACACAAGCCATCAAAAATAATAATGAGGAACTAATGATTCCACCTTGCTCTAGTAGAATCGCCAACAAGACCTAAAATACATAACCCTAAAATCTAAGAAGAGGAAGAAGAATAAAAGGGAAATCCATCAGATTAATAAGACTCACATTAAACATTGATGAAACAATTAGAAAATAATCCAGAACAAAGGGTGGAATAAGGAACGAGATTAGATGAGAACCTCCTGGTCTACATGCACATAATGGATGAATAGAGAAGGGAAGTAGCTAAAACCCTAAGGGGTTATTTTATTCATTTCATACTTTTAATGTATTTGTGGGTATCTGCAATGTTTGGTGGAATAGTTAGCCAAAACACGCACCAAATGCACATATCTATATTTCCAAATAACTCTTACACACATGGTCATTGAGCATGGTTTAATAAACCATGAATCAACTATATGTTCATTACTTCTCACCATCAATACCTCCCACATGGTTTAGCCTCAAAATTTCCTAATTTGGTGACAAAATTGAAACACCACACTAGACTCCTCTATAGAAAGGCACATAATGTTTATTGAACCATGCATAGATCATGAATGGATTCTCATAATCCCACCACCTCACATGGTTTATCCTTTGGCTCACACAGTTTACCCTAAACCATTCAATAACTATATAAATTAACCATTTTCCATTAAAAATGTACTCGAAACACCCTAAACATTAAGGTGTCACATGGTTTCTCCTAAACTATGCACACCAAATTATGAACCTTTAATAGGAAACTCAAAAACATACAAAACATAAACTAAATCTCTAAAGTCTCACCAGAACACCTAAGATACCTTTTTTTCACATTCCTCATCAAACAACTTTATCTTAAGGAATTTAAATAAACAAGAAAAATTTAGTCTGGGTTAAAAATTAAAGTCGCTTCATAAATGCAAATTCAAAACCTTTTGTAAATTTTCATCTTATAGGGACACCAGATCTTACATTGAGAAATGGATTAAGTCCATTGAAAATATATTTCTGGCCAAGGGATACAATGAAAGGTAAAATGCTAGGTGGAAATTGTGTTGTCTTAAAGGTGATTCTAATCAAAAGTAGTATTCAATCTAGAATACTAGGTAGTAAAGAGAATTATATCATATTGAATTGAGATATATTAAAGTAACATTCTTTAAGAAATATTTCCCTCTTGATCAATGAATTGAAATAAAGTGAACACTTTTAAACTTACAGAAAAAAGGAATAAGAAAATGTTTTAGTGCAAGAGGGTACCATTACAATACTATCCAGGTATGATATACATCACATATATAATTCAGAATAAATTATTTTTCATTTCATTAAAGAGATTAATACATGCCATTAAATGGATATGGTTTCTAAAGCTCTATCATTATATAATGAAATAATACAATATATCATTGGAACAGAGAAGGAATTTTCTTTATCATATATATTTAAGGGAAATAAACGGAGTAATTGTAACGACCCAAAGTTTCATTAATGTAAAATCCCTCTTGATCGAGTTAAATGTATCTTTATGCAAAATATTTTTATAAGATGTCAAATTATTTGGTTTTATGTTAAGAATTTTGACCGTTTCTAATATAGCCATTGAACAGTGATCACAAGATTAGTATAAATATAGAACTTTAACAAATACAGTTTACTCATACAAAAGAAGTGATGGCCTCGTCCAGTAGAATTGCTCCATACAAAGACCATTTGTCAGAGCTCGGAAAAGAGGTGGCATCCTTAGGCTTCGCTCTTGACCAAGCCCAAGCTGAGCTTCACCATGTCAAGCTCGAACGGGACCGTCTACGGTAAAAGTGGAAGTTTATAGAGATTACCACTCGAGCAATGTTATCTGAGCCACCCCAAGAGTATGTCACCATCGCACACCTTACCCTTAGGTCTTATGTGGCTTTTTCAAGGGGTTATGTAAAAAATAAGTAGTACTATGTTCATGTACATTATTTTTTATATAATAATGAATATAATTTCTAGTCATTTTTGATACATTGTAAATAGTTTTTAAAGTACAAATGGTGTTTTTAGTTATTATTTAATTAAGAAATATATTTTATTAAATTAATGGATTTTTTAATTAAATAATATTTTAATAAAATAATAATATTATTATTAAAATAATTTTTATTAAATATAAATAATCTTATAATTTTATTAATGCAATTAAAACTTTTATTAAGGTTTGAAAGCGATTTTTGTCAAAACCCGTGAATTTTTTATAAATGTCAGTTTTTTTTTTTAAAGTGAAAATTTAAATATTTAGAAAATTATTTAGATAAAATAAATGTTATTTCTAGAATCAGGACTTCGAAATTATCCAACGGTGAATTTTTCATAATTTTCTGAGACAGTTAAATTTTTGGGTAAAAATTAAATACCATTTAAATATATAATGTATTTTATGACATCATAATCACCCAATAGTGATGTAATAAAATACTATAATCCTTATTTCGGCCAATATATGTTTTACCATTAAAATAATGTGATTTTGGGTTTGTTTGACTTACTTTTCAAAGCATTAATGGACCCCTCAAGACTTATTCAACACCTTGCCTTTTTAAATTAATTTCCATGAGAGTGTGACTCACCTCCACATAACCAACCCTAATATTTTAAGAAGTTCTGACTTTGGACTTATAAAATATTGATTTCATCTTTCCTTTTTCAAAAACCATGGGAAAAACCCATGGTATGGTCTGTGGTTTGGATTAATTTAATGTAAGGGGAGCCAAACCTAAATAATAAGGAATTCCCTCACCTTTCCTATATAAACCCACACAAGATCCCACTTCCTCCCCACTAAAAACCATTGGAGTTCATCCAACCTCTGACCTACTCTCTCTATAATCCTCCCAAGGTGCCCCAATATCCCAAGATTCCTCTCACAAGCCTCTCTCTAGCCTTTGGAATCACACTTCCAATTAAGGGTTTTTTCTTCCTTCCTCATTTTGGTCAATTTTCATTAAGTTGTATTTCCCTTTTAATTTTTATTATGAATTTTGGGGTATGGTTTATCACCTCCCCCATACTGCCCTATTATTTTTTGAATTATGGGAGACCCCTTTCTCTCTCATTAAATGCCTCCCATGTACACCTGTTACTATGCCGAAATTCCGAAAGGAACTTCTCTCTCTTCTTTTACATTCAAGAAAATAATTTTGTATCATGAATCTAAATTCCATTAAAATTGTTGGGACATGTATCTATATGACCTACTTACTTTACATTACATGTAAATAGGATGAGGAACCCCTTTCTCTCTCATCAACCATTTCTATGAATTCTTATGTCACGTCATTACGCTGCCGAAATCGCACTGATTTTCTAAGCCAATGCCATTGTGTAATGGATACCATGCCCATTTCTCCATCAAGGGTATTCACCTTTATGCACATTTAATTATTGATTACAAATTTTCATGTATGAATTCCACATTCCTTTATCATGGAATAAATGATTATGTTTTATGAATCCATGTTTTATGATTCATGTGGCACACTTATGCATGAAATGAAATGTTTAAGAAGGGTGCACCCTTATAGCGCTCCAATGCATTGGGTAAAGTATAGTATCATGATACATCATGTGCAATGAGTGTTGACTCATGCTAATTCAACTACAACGAGGGTTTACTCGTGCTTTATGTGCAATGAGGATTTACTCATGCTCCATGTGCAATGAGCCTTGGCTCATGCTAATTCCATGTTAAGTGTTGTCTCCACATTTCAATGTTATGATTATCATGCTTTATCATGCCTTTATGTTCATGTTTCTTTTATGCTCTATTGATATGCCTATTGTCTAACATGTATTTTACTCCTCATGTTATTCCATGTGTACTCCCTTACTGGGCTTTATATCTCAACCTTTTCTTATGCATGTCCTCAGGTTATCCCATGCAATGCTAAGTACGAGGGAATTAAGTGGTCATGTAAAGGAATTTTTCAATAAAGATGTTGTATTTCATGTTTGAAGTTTTTATGTAATGATCCTAAGCCCCAAATACACTAAACCTCTCGATATTCTTTGTTGTATCAAGTGAAGTTTTATGTAATAAATCATGTTTAAGTTTGAAATAAAAGCAGGGTTGTCATAGTTGGTATCAGAGGATAGGTTTAGTTATTTTTGGGATTAGGAAACCCTATTAAAGCCTTAGAGACAAGACTAAGTATAATAAATACATCCCTAAGTTTAGGTAAGTACTGAGTAAGTGGTTTATCAGACAAATACATCCCTGTCTGGATACGAGCAGGTAGAGGTGGCTCTGGCACAGATGTATCCTAGGGGTAAAACCCGAAAACACCGCTTTGAGCTAGGATCGAACGGGAACTGGTGCATGACAATGGGCCTTGCTACACTCTTGGTTACGACACTCCCATGGGATATGTTTTGATAAATTCACAAGTTTAGTATGAACCCTTATTAAGGGAATTAAAAAAATGCCCCTAAGAATATATGTTAGAAAGTAGATCATGAAAAGCCTAGATTGAAGCCTATAGACTCATGAGTTAAGGAAATGAAAGTTTATTTATAAGTCATCAACTTTTGTCTTTGAATTACCCTTTATTTGTTACCCCTAACTTTCCTTTTATTCCATCCAATGGCTGGTAATAGGAGGACTCGGACTAACAACCATTGTGAAGATCAGTGTGATGACTGTACTAATGAGATGCCAAATCCAATGGGAGCGGGAATCGCGAACTTTTTCATGCTTCTCTCTCATCTAACTAAAGTTTTGAATAGAAAAATGGGTCAAGAGGAATGTTCAACCCCCCCTAAGAAAGAACAAGTCACTACCGAGAGCTTCATGAGACAAAGGCCTCCAACTTTTAGGGGATCATCTTATCCCACAATCCCTGAACAATGGATCAACTCCATTGAAAATATCTTCTCCATCCTTCAATGTTCTAAACAAGATAAGGTTCTCATGGCGGATTATCGTATGGAGGGTGAAGCTGATCAATGGTGGACATTGATCAAAAATACGAAGCCTGAGGAGTAGATCGAGGCGTTGGAATGGAAGGATTTCCGGAAGTTGTTTTTCGATAAATATTTTCCGCGCACCCTCCAGCTTAAGATGAAAAGGGACTTCCTTTCCCTCAACCAAAAAGATGAAGAATCTATTGGAGCGTATGAGCCAAACTTCACAAGGCTTGCACGATACGCTTCTGGCTTTGTCATTACCCCCGAATGCAAGGTTGACCGCTTCTTTGGTGGGCTGAAGCCTAGCTTGCAGAAAGCATTAGTGATCTGTGACTTCGACAGCTATGAGGAAATTGTCCGATGTGCCCTCAAGGTCGAAATGGAGATTGGGGAATCAAAGGGCTATCATGGGGAAAAGAAGCATAAGGTGTACTTCAATGCTGGTGGTCTGATGGATAAATACAATGGTGCTAAGAAGATCCAGCACCCCACTTGCCAAAAGTGCAGAAAGATGCACCATGGAAATTGCCTTAAGGGGAAGAGAAAATGCTTTAGGTGTGGAAGAGAAGGGCACCTAGCTGTTAACTGTTGGAAAGAAAGGCCCACGGCAGTGACAGAGGAGAGGAACGCTCCATTCAAACCTCAAGGCGTTGTTCAATGCTACAAATGCAAAGAACCAGGTCATTTTACAAATCAGTTCCCTAATCCAAGGGTTTTCGGAGACAACCAACAACCTCCAAGGAAGAAAGGAATAGCTTTAGCCATCACTCATTCCGAAGTGAACCCTGAGAAAGAAGTGGTGATAGGTACGCTAGTTATTCATTCAAGAATAGTGAACATACTTTTTGATTCAGGTTCTACGCATTCTTTTATATCTCGAAAGTTTAGTAGAACAATCCCAGCACCACCACAAATCATGGAAGTAAATATGTCGGTGTGTATGGAAAATGGGGAAATCATTGCATCCCATGAATATAAGTCCTCCCCTGTTATAATCTATGGATTGAATTTCCTGGTGAACCTCTTCATACTCCCTTTGGTGGAATTTGATGCAATTCTTGGAATGGATTGGCTTTCCTTATATAGATCCAACATAAATTGTCGGGAGAGGGAAATCACACTCCATTTGGAGAATCTACCCGCGATTCTTTATAAGTGTCAGGAGGAAGATGAATCTTCTTTAGCTCCATCATCTCAAGCATGGATATTGCTGCCTTATGAGAATGCTTATCTGGCTCAGATGATTGAGTCCAAGGAAGAAACCATCCATGAAGAAATGCTTATTGTGAGGGAATTCGTGGAAGTGTTTCCCGAGGAATTTCCTGGTCTTCCACCTAGAAGAGATGTTGAGTTCTCAATTGAACTTATACCCGGGGCATTACCAATATCCAAGACTCCATATAGAATGGTTGTTGTTGAGCTTGAAGAGCTGAAGAAACAACTATAGGAGAATCGGGATAAAGGGTTTATACTCCCACGTGCTTCACCATGGGGTGCACCAGTCCCCTTCGTCAAGAAGAAGGATGGTTCAATGCGGATTTGCATCGATTATCGTGAACTTAAAAAATCACGATAAAGAACAAGTATCCTCTCCCAAGAATCGATGACTTGTTTGATCAGCTGCATGGAGCACAATACTTCTCCAAGGTGGATTTGTAGTCGGGATATTATCAAGTAAGGGTGAAGAAGGAAGATGTCCCCAAGACTGCTTTTCGTACAAGATACAGGCACTATGAATTCATAGTAATGCCTTTTGGACTCACCAATGCTCCATCAATATTCATGGACTTGATGAATAGATTCTTGGAGATTACCTTGACAAATTTTTGGTAGTCTTTATAGATGATATTCTAATATACTCCAAAACCAAGGAGGATCATGAGGAGCATTTAAGAACTATACTAGAGACTTTGTGCAAGGAGAAGCTCTATGCAAAGTACAGCAAGTGTGAGTTATGGTTTAAGGAGGCCTCATTCTTGGGCCATATCATCACAAATAATGGGATATCTATGGACCCCTCCAAAACAGATGCAATTGAGGGATGGCCGAGGCCAACATCGGCAACGGATATCCGTAGCTTCTTGGGGTTAGCTGGATATTATCGACGATTTGTGAGAAATTTCTCATGATTGTACAACCCTCTTACCAAGATAACTTGAAAGGGATTAAAGTTTTCTTAGAGTGATGAATGAGAAGAAAGCTTCAAGGAGTTGAAAAGGAGGCTTATCACTATGCCCGTGCTCACTTTACCCACAAGTGGGGAACTTTTTGTGGTATTCAGTGAGGCTTCAAAGAAGGTCTTAGGCTGTGTGCTAATGTAGAATGATAATGTGATATCCTATGCCTCAAGGAAGTTGAAAATCCATGAGCGAAACTATCCAACGCATGATCTGGAGTTGGCGGCGGTGATCTTTGCCTTGAAAATCTGGCGGCATTATCTCTATGGAGAGAAATTTGAGATATATACTGACCACAAGAGTCTTAAATATATATTCACATAGAAAGAGCTTAATATGCACCAGAGAATATGGATAGAGCTCATCAAGGATTATGACTGTTCAATACATTACCACCCTAGGAAAGTGAACAAGGTGGAAGATTCCCTAAGTAGAAAGGACCTAGAAATTCTATCAATGATGAGAATTGAGAAGGATCCAATCTTCTTAGACTTGATGAAGATGGACATGGGGATTATAAAGAAGGGAACATCATCAATCCTTTCACAAATGATTGCTCAACCATCTCTTTTGGAAAGGTTAAAGGATGCTCAAAAGGATGATGTGGGAATTTAGGAAAAAGTGGAAGCTATCAAAAAAGAGAAATCCTCAGAGCTTAATGTTAATGAAGAAGGAATTATGTGGTTTGGGAAAATACTATGTGTTCCATCAAGTCTAGAGCTGAAGAAGGAAATTTTGGATGATGCACATAGTTCAAATTTCTCTATTCACCCAGGGAGCACAATTATGTATCGAGATCTCTGAGAAAACTTTGGGTGGGATAATATGAAGAAGGAGATCGCTAAATATACATCAAAGTGCCTGGTGTGTCAGCAAGTGAAGGAAGAGAGACAGAAGTCTAAGGGGATGATGCAACCATTTCCCATACCAGAATGGAAATGGGAGAACATCACCATGGACTTTGTCACCGGACTTCTAAGGACATCCAAAGGCAACAATGCAATCTGGGTTGTTGTGGATCGTCTTACAAAGACTGCACACTTCATTGATATTTGGGAGGATTTATCTTTGGATCAACTGGCACGGATATATATCATGGAAGTGGTAAGGTTTCATGGAGTACCACTATCTATTGTGTCTGACCGGGATCCAAGATTCACCTCTATGTTTTGGAAGAGTCTTTAACATGCTATGAATACTGAACGGGACTTCAGTACGGCCTATCATCCTCAAACTGATGGCCAATCTGAGCGGACAATCCAAACACTTGAGGATATGTTGAGAGCGTGCTCAATGGACTTTAAAGGAGGATGGGATCAACATCTTCCTCTGGTTGAGTTCTCTTATAATAACATTTTCCACTCAATCATCCAAATGGCACCATATGAAGCCCTGTATGGGAAAAGTTGCAGAACACCAGCATGTTGGGATGAGGTCAGTGAACGTAAGCTGATTGGACCAGAAATGGTCAAGGAAATGGTGGAGAAGGTGAAAACCATTCAGCAGCATATCAAGGCAGCCCAGAGTCGACAGAAGAGTTATGCAGATAATCATCGACGAGACCTTGAGTTTAAAGTTGGAGACATGGTGTTTCTACGCATATCTCCATGGAAGAAGGTCATGAGGTTTGGAATGAAAGGGAAGTTAATTCCAAGGTATATCGACCCCTTCGAGATTCTTGATCGTGTCGGGGCTGTGGCCTATCGACTAGCACTTCCACCTACTATGGCCAAAGTACATGATGTCTTTCATGTATCCCTCTTAAGGAAGTACATACCGGACCCTTCACATGTACTCTCTTCTGATGTGGTACAATTAGAAGATGATCTTTCTTATGAGGAGCAACCAGTGAAGATCTTAGATCGTAGAGAAAAACTTCTATGAAATAAGACAATGCCCCTCGTCAAGGTGTTGTGGAGAAACCACAAGTTTGAAGAAGCAACTTGGGAATTGGAGGATATGATGAAGCTGAGTTACCCACATGTTTTTTAGTGTGGGAAAAAGAAAAATTTCGAGTGCGAAATTTCTTAAGGAGGGAAGATTGTAATGACCCAAAGTTTCATTAATGGAAAATCCCTCTTGATCTAGTTAAATATCTCTTTATGCAAAATATTTTTATAAGATGTCAACTTCTTTGGTTTTATGTTATTAATTTTGACCATTTCTAATATAGTCGTTGAACAGTGATCGCATGATTAGTATAAATATAGGACTTTAACAAATCCAATTTACTCAGACCAAAGAAGCGATGGCCTCATCCAGTAGAATTACTCCACACGAAGACAATTTTTCGGAGCTTGGAAAAGAGGTGGAATCCTTGGGCTTCACTCTTGACCAAGCCCATGTTGAGCTTCACCATGTCAAGCTCGAACGGGACCATCTACGGGAAAAATGGAAGTTGATAGAGATTACCACTCGAGCGATGTTATCCGAGCCACCCCAAGAGTCTGTCACCATCGCACACCTTATCCTTAGGTCTTATGTGGCTATTTTAAGGGGTTATGTAACAAATAAGTAGTACTATGTTCATTTACATTATTTTTGTATATAATAATGAATATAATTTCTAGTCATTTTTGATACATTGTAAATAGTTTTTAAAGTACAAATGGTGTTTTTAGTTATTATTTAATTAAAAAATATATTTTATTAAATTAAGGTATTTTGAATTAAATAATATTTTAATAAAATAATATTATTATTATTAAATTAATTTTTATTAAATATAAATGATATTATAATTTTATGAATGCAATTAAAATATCTATTAAGGTTTGAAAGTCATTTTTGTTAAAACCCGTGAATTTTCGATAAATGTCGGTTTTTATTTTAAAAGTGAAAATTAACATATTTAGAAAATTATTTTGATACTATAAATGTTATTTCTAGAATCAGGACGTCGAAATTATCCAACGGTGAATTTTTCATAATTTTCTAAGACAGTTAAATTTTCGGGTAAAAATTAAATACCGTTTAAATATATAATGTGTTTTATGACATCATAATGACCCAATAGTGATGTAATAAAATACTATAATCCTTATGTTCGGCCAATATATGTTTTAACATTAAAATAATGTGATTTTGGGATTGTTTGACTTACTTTTCAAAGCATTAATGGACCCCTCAAGACTTATTCAACACCTTGCCTTTTTAAATAAATTTCCATGAGAGTGTGACTCACCTCCACATAAGAAACCCTAATATTTAAAGAATTTCGGACATTGGCCTTATAAAATATTGATTTACTCTTCCCTTTTCCAAAAACCATGGGCAAAAACCATGGGATGGTCTGTGGTTTGGATTAATTTAATGTAAGGGGACCCAAACCTAAATAATAAAGAATTCTCTCACCTTTCCTATATAAAACCACCCAAGCTCCAACTTCCTCCCCACTCAAAACCTTTGGAGTTCGTCTAACCTCTTCCATACTCTCTCTAAGAGCCTCCCAAGTTTCCCCATGCTCCCAAGAATCCTCTCACAAGCCTCTCTCTAGCGTTTGGAAGCACACTTCCAAGTAAGGGTTTTTTCTTCCTTTCTCATTTTTGTCAATTTTCTTTAAGATTTATTGCCCTTTTAATTTCAATTATGAATGCTGGGGTATGGTTTAGAACCTCCCCCATACTGCCCTCTTATTTTTTGAATGATTGGATACCCCTTTCTCTCTCATTAAATGCCTCCCATGTACACCCGTTACTATGCCAAAATTCCGAAAGGAACTTTTCTCTCTTCTTTTACATTCAAGCAAATAATTTTGTATCATGAATCTAAATTCAATTACAATTGTTGGGACATGTATCTATATGACCTCCTTACTTTCCATTACATGTAAATAGGATTAGGAACCCCTTTCTCTCTCATCAACCATTTCTATTAATTCTTATGTCATGCCGTTACGCTGCCGAAATCACACCGATTTTATAAGTCAATGCCATTGTGTAGTGGATACCATGCCCATTTCTCCGTGAAAGGTATTAACCTTTATGCACATTTACTTATTGATTAAAAAGTTTCATGTATGAATTCAACATTCCTTTATCATGGAATAAATGATTATGTTTTATGAATCCATGTTTTATGATCCATGTGGCACACTTATGCATGAAATGAAATGTTTAAGAATGGTGCGCCCCTATAGCGCTCTAATGCATTGGGTAAAGTGTAGTATCATGATATGTCATGTGAAATGAGTGTTGAATCATGCTAATTCAAGTGCAAAGAGGGTTCACTCGTGCTTTATGTGAAATGAGGATTTACTCATGCTCCATGTGCAATGAGCCTTGGCTCATGCTAATTCCATGTTAACTATTGTTGCCACATTTCAATGTTATGATTATCATGCTTTATCATGACTTTATGTTCATGTTTATTTAATGATCTATTTATATGCCTATTTTCTAACATGTATTGTACTCCTCATGTTATTCCATGTGTACTCCCTTACTGGGCTTTATAGCTCACCCTTTTCTTAGGCATGTCCTCAGGTTATCCCATGCAATGGTAAGTACGAGGGAATATAGTGGTTATGTAAAGGAAGTTTTCAATAAAGATGTTGTATTTCATGTTTTAAGTTTTTATGTAATGATCCTAAGCCCCAAAGACACTAAACCTCTCGATCTTCTTTGTTGTATCAAGTGAAGTTTTATGTAATAAATCATGTTTAAGTTTGTAATAAAAGTTGGGTTGTCATAGTAATTGGTTTGATTATTAGTAATAAATAAGAAATGTTTCCCATAATAAAAAAAGAATGAAACAATTTCTATCATGTGAAAATTTCAGAAATAAAAATCCTAAAAAATACTTGAAGGGAATTTTGGGTTTGTTATAAGTGTGGAGATTAGGGTCATCAAGTTAATGAATGAGAGGGGAAGAGAGAAACAAAACCTATAATGTGGTTACACTATATATAAATGGGACATTATTCACACTAAGGTCTCAAACATGAATGGAACCAACTTTAGAAGAGGCCAAGGGGAGAAGACCAAGCTTATTTGATCACCAATGATAAGGTTGATGTTCATAAAGATGTAGTGTAAGATAAAAAAAATTATATCCTCAACCTTAGATAATTCTTTATTTGATTCTATATATTCATGATATTTTATATATACTATTTTTTCCAAGGAAATTAGTTATTTTTCTTGAACCATAATATTGGAGTTGTTTGTCAAGACTCTTAGTGTAAATCTTACCAAAACATGGGTGTTTCATTCAGTTCCTATTAAGACACGTAGATATACCCTATTTACAGACATGATTATTATATCTATGTTTGAACATGATATAATCCTTTTTATGAATTTGATACTAAAATATAATCAATAAAATTTCTTGATAAGAGAAGGAAATTACAATTTGTGATAAACATGTGGAATTCTATATCTTTAGAGGGGAGACTTTAACACTTGGTAATGTATAGATACACCCCTAGTAGCTTTCCCTAATGAGATTCATGGGGATTAAGAGTCGGAATATTTTATGGATTGAAAAGGTAATCAATAAATTGAGGATGTTTCTATTGTATAGGAATTAATTGATGTATTTCTTGAGAAATTACCTAGACAGCCACCAGAACATGAAGTTGAGTTTTCCATTGATTTAATCTCTAATGAAAGACTTATATTAAATAATCTTGATAGAATAGAAACTATGAAATTAATATAGTATATAAAAAACTATATGAGTCATGTGATAAGGTATTTATATATCCTAGGGTTTAACCCTAGGGATCCCCACTTCTTTTAGTTTATAAGAAGTATGGATCTATGATGTTGTGCATTGATTATTGGGAAATCAATGTTATTATAATAAATTATAAGTGTCATACACCTCAAATTTATGACTTTTTATATTATCTTTATAGGTATCAATATTTTTCAAAGATTGAAATTCATTATTAGTATCATCAATTTTGATTAAAGAAGGAAGCTATTATGAAGAAAATATTTTCTATGAGGTTTAGAAATTACTAGTTTATAGTAATTCCATTTGGACTGATTCATTCACCCTATATTTTTATAGATCTAATGAACATAGTTTTCAAAGAATATCTTGAAATTTTTTTGTGTTATTTATTGATGGAATCTTATTGTATTCTAAAATGTATGAGGACTATGATAATCTCTTGTGGATCATTATTAAGACTCTTAGAAGAAAATATTCATAATGTAAATTTATCCAGTGTCAATTTTGGGTTTAAAATTTTCCATTACATGGTTATATTTCCTACAAAGATGGAATATCAGTAGATCATATTGTTAATAAGGTACTAAATCAATGTCCTACACTACCAACCATAGCCAGGGACAATTGTTTCATTGGTTTAGTAGGTTACTATGGGCGATTTGTTTAAAAAAGTTCATGATGGTCTATCATGTTGACCAATATTATATGTAAAGGGGATAAGTTAAAATACAAAAGGGAATGTGAATATTTATTTGAATAATTTATTAGTATATTGGTTAACACTCTGATTTTTACTCTACCATCATAAAATAATAGATTTGTGATATATAGTGATGCATTAAAGGAGGGATATTCTTGTCTCCTCATGCAGAATGATAAATTTATTTCATATGAATCATGGTAGTCAATGCCACATGAACATAACTATAAAACTCATGATCTTATGTTATTATTCATTATATTTTCTTTAAATATATGGAGACATTGTCTCCATAGAAAAATATATGATACATAAGCAGATATTAAGAGTATCAAATGCATATTATCATATAAAGAGATCAATGTGAAGAAGAGAAAATGTATTGGGCCACTCAGAGATTATGATTTCTCAATAAAATAATATACATGGAAGGAAAATAATGTATCAGATGCATTGAGAAAAAAAAGATCATTGAGTCCTTACCAAAATGAGGATTTTTAGGGATACTATATTTATTGATTTAGTAAAGATTGATATTGGATTTTTTAAGGGGATATATCTATACTTTTCTAAATTATTATCAATTCATATTTACTTGAATAGATAAAAATTTATCATCCTAGTAATGTAAATATTTAAAATAAAATTAAAGTTATGAATGATTATAAATTATAAAACTTTTTTTGTAGATGGTATTATAAAATTTGGAAAGATGCAATCTATTCTATCTATACCGGAGTTGAAAAGATAATTATTGGATTATTATCATAGCTTCAATATATCTTGACACCCTAGAAGAACCATGATTTATAGGTATTTGATTGAAAATTTTGGGTGGGATAATATGAATATTGAAATTGCTGATTATGTATCGAGATGCTTTTTTTGTCAAAAGGTGAAGGCTTAGAGATAGAATCTTATAGTATCCATGCAATATAACCTTATTACTATGAAGAAATGGGATGACATTAGTATGGAAATTATCATTAGATTACCAAAACACCTACAAATAATAATAAACATGGGTTATTTTTTTATCACTTTATGAAATCTATATATTTCCTTGATATAAGAGAAGATTTACCCCCTGGGCACCTTGTAAGACTCTATATAAATTAAGTTGCAAGGCTTTACGGTGTACATATTTCTTGTGTTCTTGATCATTACCCATTATTTACTTCAAATATCTAGAAAATTCTTTATAAGGCCCCTGATATAGAGCTTTATTTGAGCGTCCCCTATCATCCTCCAACTAATGGGAAATCTAAAAGAACTTTTCAAACATTAGAAGACATGTTGAGGTCATTCTCACTTTACTTTCAAGGTATGTTTGAACAATTATTACCTTTGGTAGAGGTTTCCAATAATAATTTCTTCCATTAAAGTATTCAAATAGTTTTATATGAGGTAACATATGGAAATAGATGTCAGAGGAAAACTTTTTGGGATGATATTAGTAAAATAGAGATTATTGTCCCAAGACATGTTAAGGAGAAAATGTTGAAGGTAAAGACTAACAAGCCCATATTAAAGCATCGAAAATCAAGAAAAATAGTCATGTTGATAAACAAAGGAAAGGTTTTTTATTTCAAGTGGGAGATCATATTTTCTTGAAAGTATCTCTATGGAAGGATGTTATAAGGTTCAATCAGAAATTAATAATGGGCCCAAGAACATCAGATATTTTAAAATTATTTAATGAATTGGAGTCATATCTTACCAATTGTAAATTCAATAAATCCTCTAAAAATTATATGATGTGTTCCATATCTCATTATTAATGAAATATATTCTAGATCCAACAAATGGGATCACCTCTAGAATAATTGAATTGAAACCTTATCTATATTATTGTAAAGATCCTATTTAGATTTATAACACTAGATAACTATAACTATGAAATTTAATGAGTCAACTAGTAAAGGTACTTTTGATAAATAATTAAATGGAAGAAGAAATTTGGTAACCTTGGTATTTTATGAAGAAGAACAACACTTACTTGTTTTGAATGTATTATCCTTGAACATTTCAATGATAGAATTTTTGAAGGAAAGAATGTAACACTAGAGATTTAATTATAATAACTGAAAATTTTACTTCAATAAAACTAAAATACTATTAAAATTTTAGAATTTTATGACAAAAAAATGCTAATTTGATAGGATAAATATCTATTTTGAACTTAGTAGGTCAAAATAATCCTAGAATGAATTTTAAAAATTTTTACTTAGAAATAATATTTTATGAATAACTGAAAATATAGTATTTAAATATTACTAATTAATATATAATAATTTTTTAAATATTTCTAATTAACAATGTATTTCATATCATTTTAATAGAAATAAATATAAGACAATTTGGTGGTAAAAGTGATATTTTTTTGAAAACTGAGTTTATGTGAATAATGATTTTCATTCTAATAAATTAAAATAATATTTAGTAATTAATGATTTCAAATGAAATTTATACATTATATCACTAAATATATGAATTTAAATCCATATAATAATGATTACTAGTCAAATAGTTAACATAAGATCATATAATGCTTGAAAATGCATTTTCATTAAAAACTTTTTTTTGTTATGCTTTTGTAGGTTTATTTTTAAATTAAATAATGAAACATTTTTGAATTGAATATTATTATTTTTTTAAAATATTTTAATAAAAAAATTAATATTATTTAATATGTTCAACTTATTTTTTCCATAATGAATAGTAAAAATTTGTTGTTGCGATTATGGCCTAAACGGGTTTACCAGGTGTTATTTTAAAAAGATAATGGTTAAATTGATATAAAAACAATATAAATTTAAGTTTTTTTTATTTTATTTAAACATTACCTTTATCACCTTATAATATGTGTCATTTTGGAGCCATTTTCTTTGAAAATTGACTTAATAATATTTTAATACCATGAAAATTCACAAGTGTGTCACTGACTTCAATAATAAAAGGACACCTGCTCCAATCACTTCTTAAAACCAATTGATCAATTTATCTTGACCAATACCTACAAAACTATCTTCCTGACATCCTTAAAAACATCATAGAGGTGTTTTTATTCCTGAAACACCAACCTTAGGGTTCTTATGAAGATATCCAATGATGTTTTTCTGAGAGAAGGGAATTATTTAAACCAAACTCATTGTTTTTTTAAATCTTCATTTACCATAATAAATTATTTTTTAAAATTTTCAATATAATAAAACTATTATATCACATATAATTTGATGTTATTATTTTTATTTAATAATATGTATCCATCTCTTTCTCTATCAAATGGTAAATAAAGTTATCGCTCTTGTGTACATCGGACTACCGCCTCGCGAATCGATGAAATTTGTTTTCCATAACCGCATAACAGAGAGGGTCATAATGATGGAACTAATGAATATATATGATAATTATGACATTATATTTATTCATGTAATTATATATAACATACACTTTCTTACCCTTTCACCCATTAAAAAATGATAATGTCATTCATTCATAAGTACGACTTACCATCTCTATGAAGTGATGCGATTAATTTTCCATTTACATCATTAAATAATTATTCTAAAAATATATCTAATGAATATATATAGTATTTATAACTTTAATATAATTATTTATTTGATTAAAATATAACCTATTTAGAATAATGGGAACATCTGTGATGAAATGTACATGATAAAACTAAGCAGATAACACCCAAAACAATTATAATAATGAAATATTTTTTACAAATGGGTTATAATATATTATAATTGGATCATATATGATATTATAAATATTAATATGGTTCTATTATAAATTTTAAAAAATTTAAAAACCATTATACATTAGATTAAATGATGTTCATTTAAGTAAATATTTGAGGCAAGGGATCTCATCTCAATTTCCACTCCATTGAGATATATTTGGTATTATGCACCTATTTTATTTTATGTGGTTTATATACTACCCATTAGAGGTATTAAGCATGAATTTATATTTAATAATTATTATTAATGTTTCAATTCAATTTTACACTTTCATGGGGTGATAATTTAAAAGTTTCCAAATAGGTAAAAATTTATTTACAACCTAATTGTTTTTTTGGGACTTCTTGTATTTTTTATTATAAGAACACTATGCTCTACCCTTCATAAAATCTAATTATTTTCTCATACTATGGAAATTTGGTGACTTTAAATGTTTTATTCTAAATTTTTCTATCTTTATAACATTAATCAATAAAATAAATAGTTAAAATAAAATCATGTCTTTTTTCTCTTTTTGATCAGGTATATTTTTCTCCCATGTCCATATTTTTCAAAATTGTTTTATAATTGTAATTTTATTTACTCAATTGATTTATTAATGAAATTTTATGATATTACAGAATTTTTAAGTGTTCTTAAAATGTAAATTCTTTTAGTTTTTTGAAAGGTTCATTTTCAATATTTTTTACATGAAGTTAAAAGGAATGTTTCTTTTTAACATATAAGGTGTTAAAATACTTCACTGCCACCAAAACCATTTTACTATAGTTATCTTATTCGATGAGTTTTAAATGTTTTTAAAATTAATACACTTTAATTAAAACTTATTTTAACGTTTCAATTAAATTTAATATTGTATCCAAAAGACATGAATTTATTACAAAACATGTATTTCTAATGAATTTATAGTCCTATTTTATCCCTTATTAATCTTGTTGTCATTAAAATTATCTTAAAGAATTCACTTTATTATGATCACATTTCATTGGACATTAAATTTGTATTAATTATCCATATTCTTTTTATCATGAATATTCTTATTTTCTAAAACATAATCCATTTCTACATATGGTGTTTTACTATGAATTTTATTTGATTGATTGGAGAAATCTTGATATAATATATCCTTTAATCAACACATATATTTATTGATAAGAAATATTTTTTATTAATTAAATTGATCATTCATTAAATGATGAATACAATTTCTATTCATTGAAGGATGGGGTTTGGAATTATACATCCCCTTGATAGATCGATAGGTCTCTGTTGAAGCTCCTTTTCATAATAGGGTCCACTGAATGGAAATGGGAAATACCTTAAGCACAAATAAGATCACCCTTTGAAGACCATCAAAAATTGACAAAGGCATGGACAAGGAACCCATTTGGAGGGAACCGTGCAAGTTTCCTGTGTGCTGCGCAAGTCACTTGCGCGCCACCTAAGGGTCACGCAAGTCACTTGCATGACCAATTCTTTTTTTTCCCCAAGGTGACTGGTGGCCTATAAATAGCTTCTGTGGGTCCCCCATTTGAGGGACGAATTTTCCAAAATTCATATTCAAGCTCTGGTCCCCAAGTCTTCAACTCAACTCTTCAAAAAGTTTCTAAGGTAACTTTTTACCTATAATGGAAGACTTGAAGGAGTAGGATAAGGCCTAATAGTTTAGAATTCATCAACCCTTGCATGCCTAAGTGTTTAGACCTCCTTAAAAGTAGAAACACTTTTGCACCGCCCTACCCTTTCAATGAAACTTGTGCGCCTCCCTTTTGGAAACATCTGAGGATAATACTAAAGGCTTGAGTTAAGTCTCGCCCAAATATTACCCTATAGATTCTTCGTCACCCAGGTGAACCCATGTCGTGCAAGTACACTTGTGCGGCCTATAATTGCATGCGAAATTATTTGTGTGCCTCTATCCTATTCACCTCTTCTCTTCAAGAAATGTTCCCTCAAACACCTTTTCAAAGCCATTTATGGCAAGGTTCCTTTCTTGTCTTCCTTATTTGAAAGGAATTCTGTGAGAACCTCTCCAAAAACCTCATGAATTAAAAGCTTTATGTCACCATGGTTAGAGGTTTCCTATTTAACCTCATACTTTAAGATGAGAGGATGTTTTGATTTAGAGAATCCTTTTTAGGAGTAAGCCCCAAGTTCCCCTAGTTTGGGCCTCCTTCTCAAGAGTAAACCCCAAGTCTCATGTCCCCTTAAGCTAGGCCTCCTTCTTAGAAGTAAGCCTTAGTCATAATTTCCTTTAACATTGGTACTTCTTCTTAGGAGTAATCCCCAGGTTATAAGTCCCTTTTAATTTAGGCCTCCTTCTCAGGAGCAAGCCCCAAGTTAAAACTCAAAATCTCCATAAAGTACAAATACCTTTATGGACCCTCCTCCTGGGCTTCTTTCCTAAAGTAAGTCCTGGTCTTCATCTACTTGGGAAGTCATACATACGTAAGCCCCACATCATTTCTCATGACTGTATCTTTCATGGAACCATCATCAAATTTACGGATACCTCTTGTTTCTCACATCGATCATGACTCACATGAGCTTATGGTGTAAAAGTAATCACAAAAACTCTTTTTGGGTCATTAACCATGCATAAACCATATATTTCTTTACCTGAACTATGTGGACTTTGATCTCTTCCTTAAAAGTAGAGTACATAAGAATCCTTTATATGGTTCAAGCCCATCTTTAATTAATTATTTTCCGTCCCATATGACGTTAATATATATCCTTATAATGAAACTATGTGGGTTCTAATTCCTTTTTAGTGACGATACGTAGTTAGCCCATCTATGGGAATGATCCCAACTCTAAAATAATCCTTGTCTTTCTGAATGACAATAAACTTCAAGTGCCCTACTGAGTGGCTTTAAAACTAGTATGGTCATCATAATGACCAAGGTATTTCTATATAATATATTAAAGGATACCATTGACTAATAATCTCCAATACATATGGATGATTCTCTATTGATGAATAACCTCAAATACATATAAAATATTCTCTAAATCCCATACATATCAATCATTGATTTCCAAATCTAAAACACATTTTCATGCTTGGTGAATTAATAAAGATTCATGAACATAACTTAAATCTATGAGAGAGTCCTGGAGTGGAAAATAATTCCCCCCAAAAAGGTGTGATGAGCCTGACTTCACATCCTCTCGATCAATGAAAATTCTTAAGCCTCATAAGTCCATAACTAATGAGAACCTGCCTTTGGAAAGTTGTTCCAAATGGATATAGAATCATTGGATGTTTCCTGTTCTACAAATAAACCTGTTAGAAACTGATTGGAAAGTTTGAACCTTAAAAAAATAAGGTTATTCCCATTTACAAAAGAAAAAAATGGTGAACCCGATGTGAATCCTTAACCAAGTTAAATGATGATTTACTTATTTTTAGGCCCCTATTAAACTCAATATGAGGGCCAACAAAGCAATCAAACACATATGTGCTCATCCAAAAGATGTAGTCTAGCCAAACCTATATTTATTATGTCTGCTATATCTAACAGGCACTCTTTTACAAGATCTATCTGCAATATAGAATGGCTTCTTTAAAGTTCACACCTGTGAATGCCTCACCGCTACTCCTTGTGGATCCTCGTCTGCTCTGAGGACGACATCACCTACTCATCATCTTCCATGCTGGGTCTCGAATGCATTGGTGTTGGAATACCATCAACACGGTACCATCCCGACACTGTAGGCCGCTCGACAAGCCCTCCAAGTTAATAACTCCCCCTGGTTGTTCAGATAGCAACGACCAGTAATTAGGAAGCAGGTGGTGCCAACCACCATCTCCAACCATTTCAGGTCGTTATCCCCAGAACACAACAACCAGTCCCTCCCATATTATGGGGAGGTGAATGAAGAGGTCCCTCGAGGCCTCAGTTCAAGAAGACAGGAGCCTTTCCTGAGGACTCCCACCAATAATTTCTACCAGATTCGTGTGGTAGTGCACCCTAAACATGATGAGGGTATCCCCTCTAGGTGTTCGGCTCAGGTTCCTCAGAACCGAGCACTCAAGATGAACCATCAGAGGATAAACTAGGCCAACAGGGAGTAGGTTCTTATTTATTCCCCATCTGGAGAAGTCCATCAATCTAACTTGTTGGAAAACAACAGGCAGGCATATACACTCGTCCGTCCTGATTTCACTACCCAGAAGACTCGTCTGGAAGTAACACATCATTCTCACCAGGAAATTACAGTGGAGTACTACAGGCAGGCACACACACCTATTTACAATTCATCAACCAGTCAGTAGGATCATTTGACTATAACCAAAGAGGCTCGCCAATAAAATGTGGTGACCTCCAGTAAACAGGCACATACACCTTCTTACAATCATCAATTATGCCAGCAGTCTCGTATGCCAGTATTGAAGAAATTTCATCAATCATATTCGGTGGAGAACAATCAGTATGCACATACACCTGATATTCATCAAGCTAACCAACAATCTCATTTGGTAGCACTCGGATATGTCAATTAGAAATCTCCAATGACAAACAAGAGGCAGCCAAAAATTTCTGCCCCCACCCATGAGTACTGTCAGAATTCACTGACAGGAAAAGGAGGACAGGAGCAAGAACACACTCCTACTCCAAGCACGGAATCAACGTATATTCCCATTCTGACAGCTAAAGTCACCAATCACATTCTGACAATGGTGAAAGAGCAGAAGAAAATCCCTTCCCATATTCTGGATACCTGTCAGAATATTATAACAACTTCAGTGACATCACTGGGAAAGAAACATAAATATATCCCTATTAGTGGAGTGACTCATGAACATGTCACCTCAGAGCAGATACACACCTCTGTTCCAGTCCAGGAGGGTTGTGGGGCATACTCCCCCATATCATACGGACAATCAATTCAGGCACATACACCCGATTTAAATGGAGATAATCAGCCTAACCTGACCATTTCTCCTGAGAAGGCATATGCACCTGCCCATAATAACCACTTTAGTCAACAAGTGGATTCCAAAGTGAGTAAGACAGCGTCCAAGAAAAATACCCATCCCACACAGTTAAAAAATCAAGATCCAATCTGCAATAAGGCCTTGCTCAATGCTGGAGTTCTTGAAGCCCTCAGACAATTATCTGTTGTAACTCAATATTCTACTCTCTCATTTACAAATTCCTTAAGTAACAACAATAATTTCGACGGTCTTCATAATAGACTTCGTCATGAAGTCTTACTTCATGAAAATTCGGTCAATCTTGAAGTATCATCTTCATATGAGAGCCACGATAACCCTCTGCATGACTAGAAGACCAAGGAGCAAGAGGTTTCATCTTTTTTTGTAACCCACCATGGTGGTCCTCTCCATGATTATTAATTAAGCTACGAAATTCCTCTCCACAATAGTAATTCACATTGCCTGGAAAATTCTTCAATGGACAATGCAGTAATGAGAAATCCCTCTTATCTTGAGGCACTTTCAAATGTGAAGTCAATCATGTCTTACGCCTTACCATTAGAAGATGAAATACTTTCTCAATTAGAAGATAACTCGAGGTGTAGGTCATTCTCTAAACCACCCCTGGGTCATTCATCTTCTAATTTGAGAAATGAATTCTCTACTAATTTTTTTGAATCTGATGAAGCAACAAAGAAGCACTGGCTTTGGTCTAATCAGGTAGAATAATATTCAACAAATGACAAAGAGGAAGTGATGAATATAAGAAAACAACTGGCGAAAATTGAGATACCAGTCTTGTTTTGGCCTTTGGATGACTCTCAGTATGATATTCCAGAAAAGTTGACAGAAGATTGTATTCATGATATTCATCTCAACATATGGTAAAATATCTGTCACTTAAAAGAGAAAATATTATCTTATGATGAATATAGAAACCATTTCAAGATAATAAAAGGGTTGCAACGCCAAAATTTCTTGGCATCTCTCTCAGTTTTCCGACATCCAAAGGTTGAGAAGCAGTAAAGAGCTCTTCAGCGTACATGACTTGGTGCATTAAAAAGGTTGTGCCAGCTAATTACCAATGCCTCATCTGGTATTCATATTAGGGGATGGGGTGTTCATGGAGCATTGCATTTTACTGTGCTCCCCAGTCAACAAAGCCCATCAAAAGTGGTCTCATGCAATGTCATCGCCCATGGATGGCCACATCTAACTGGTTTTGTGTGTAATCAAAGGCATGCTCAAGAACAGACCTCAACTAGTTCTTCCCAAAGTCAGGCATATAAAGATAAAGTTGTCAAATTAATCTTGCATCAAGCAAATGAGAATATCGAATAGGCTTCTCGTTTGGATCATGCACATCATCAAGTGAAAGAAGTGTTAGAAATAATCCAACGGTCATCTTAGCCAGGTGATTTGAGTGGATGTAGGATGATGCATCCAACCCATTTCCAGACTGAAATCCATAAAATCAGAAGATCTTTTAAGAAAGTTTCAGATGTAGCAGATCAAGATCCACCTTAGCTTTCCAGGTTGGGGAATCTTTTAATCCAACCCTTTGGATCAATAGACAGGGTTCAAGGAGTTGAAGAGGAAAAACAAGAATATCCCCAGTCCACCAAACTGGGAACTTTTTCATAATCTCAATCTATTCCTCAGTAAAAGTCAGTCTTCCCTCAATTAGGGAAGAATCCAAAAGAGGAACGCAAATCCAAATTATCAGGAAATTCCCTCCAAATTACGGTTCATCAAAAAATTCCTGAGGGATCAACCAAACAAAAGGCAATATCTCATAAAATACATGAAAGAAGATAGTATCACAGAAATGCTGACAGAAGGGCTGCAATGCATTATGCATCGATAAATTTCATTAATTCCATTGCCATTGATCCCCTAGAACATGAGGCTCACTCGAAGGTATCAGATGAAGACGTTCATGTTCAAGAGGTTGTACACACGGAAACATATAAAGGAGGTGTGTGTACCAAAATCCAGAGGGTTTCCTAGAGGCAAGACATTCCTTTGGGTAATTCCCTTCCATAATACAGAAACGCACATGCCAAAGAAAAGGGTAAAAGTTAGGTTACATCTCACCCTACCTCTGGAGAAGGCCAATCACTCTCATTAGAGGAAAGGTTCGCACAGTAAGAAGAAGAAATGAAGGAATTAAGGAGGTTAAATGTTAAACTACTTCAAGGTAGTCTTCCTCCTAAGCATGCTAGAGTTAATAAATCAAGGTAATTTGTTATAGCTACTGGGATGGATCAATAATATCCCCCTTTACATGCACACCCTCATAGGTCCAATCCTATGGGTCATACGTGACAGCAACCGACAATACTACCATCAGTGGTAGTACCGGTCTCCACACCTGTCCAAACTCCAGTTATTGCACCTACTCAGGTCCAAGCTCAACCAGATGTTTCTCAAAAATTAATGACTACCATTTGGTTATTAACATCTTGGTTGGATGCTATGGAAGGAAAACGTGCACAAGCTCAACTAGAAAAGAGAGATTACCCTGAATGGGTGGATGCAATTCCTCCCCCATCAAATTTTGCAAATACTACATTCCCAATTTTTAAGGGTTCGGGAGATCCAGAACAATACTTAACACATTTTGTTTCTCATTTTGATCCTATGATGTGAACTCCTCAACAACAAGAAGTAGTTAAGCTTAGGTGTTTTGTGTAGTCATTACAAGGAACTGCTTTTGTATGGTATACAACTTTGAAATCTTGGTCAATTACTGGGTGGGAAGATCTCCGTCAAAGGTTCCTTCTTCAATTTAGCTCAACATTTCCTAATAGGACAATTTTTGATCTTATAAATTATAAGAAAATTGAAAGAGTTTCAGATTTCATTGCTCACTGGAAGGGATTAACATATTTCTTAAGTTTAGCACTCCCTCAAAATAAATTGCTGCCTATATGTGTGGTAAATTAGCGTGATGAATTACACACACCGTTGATCCCTGTGAAATACACAGGAGGGTTTCGAGACCTTACATTAATCGCTCAGTAGATAGAAGACTCTCTTATAAAGACTAAGGCTAAAACTGGTGTAATTCCATCAGTTCCAGGAAGAAGAATAAGGAAAGTAGAGATTGCAATAGTTACACTTAAACAATCACATGTACCTTCTTCCACTTAAAAACCTTCATCATATCAAAGGGCTCCACCTCATGAGCGTCAAAAACAATGGTCGCCTCGTCAAGATGATCAAAGAGATCAAAGGTGGAAATAGTTTGAAGATTGAAGAACAAAGTTTATTCTTTCCAGAATGAACAAGTTTTTGGCTACTTCATCTCGGTTCGGGAAAATAATCTGGTTCAGTTTCCAAGGCCCAAAAGGCCAAACAAGTAAGGAGATTAATACATCCCCAAATATTTCCCATTTCATCAGATGTTGGGTCATCCCATTCATGAGTGTTTTGTCTTCAAATACCTCCTATAAAAGATGGTGGACTCTTTAAAAGTAAAACTAAAAGGTTCTTCATCCCAGATAGCATGTGTTACTACTACTAATCCAGAGGAAGAAGGCAGGTGGAACAAAGTCAAAAGTAAAAATGCACAAAAATATGATCCTTGGATGGTTAAGAAAACAATCAACCGAACGCATGCCATTTTACAAACACAATTTAATCAACCAATTGTGTCTTCTTCTATGTCTTCCACAGCAAAACCCCCTTCATCAGAAGGAAAATCCTCAAAGAAGCAATGTAATTTGAAGAAAGAAGATCAGTCGGAAGAAGAAGATATTGTGTCAAAGTCTAAGTTGTCTTTGACTCTAGAAGATTTTATGCCATATACTTCAAAAGCACGGGGAATTCCCCACCAAACGGACCAGGATGAACTGGTTCATCAGGCAGAATCTTCATCAGATAAAGAATTGATCTTTGGTTTTGTTAACATGATTCATTTAATGAATCCCTATGCCAATGACAGTTTCGATCATGATGAGACTAGCTTCCCTGTATCTAACAGAATAATTAGAGGAAGAGACAGAGGTCTAGGATACAGGGGAAGATGTGGATATTCCAGAAGCCCCTATTTCAATCGTACCCCTACTAGAACAGTATATGTAGCAGAAACTCATGGAAAATCCCTTTAGCGGGCTCAATAGGAACAATAAAGTTCTTCCACACATGGAAGATTCGGTCTTGACGCAGTTATTTTGGAAGACCGGTTAGAGGTCACCCCTTTTTCCTCTCAACAAATAGATAGACCTAGTCGGTCTAATCTACCAAAGCCAGGAGTGTTTCCAATTCCTGCCCCGATATGGGATGCACCTACTTCCAAAGCATCAAATTCTAAAGCACCTGCAAAACCACATTCTCATGATGTGAGACACAGACCTTTGGACCAAAAGTATGATTTCTTGAAACATTTTACCCAAGTACTGGCCAAGTTATCAATTTGGGATTCCTTGTATCTATCAAAAGATCTTCGGGAGGCGCTTATTGAGGCTTTGTCAAGTCCTCAAGAATTCGAAACTGAAATTGTTGCAGCTGAGGTCTACCATATAGAGAATAATTTTGCAGATTTTTATGCAGTGATATCTGTTACAGCTGAAGATGAAGATAATGGTTTACATGGACATATCAAACCTTTGTATCTATCTGAAAAAGTTAACGACATGGACATATGACGAGATTTCATTAATAATGGTTGAGGAGTCAATCTCATTATTATTCGTACACTTCGTCAAATGGGCCTCACCAAATCTGGTTTATCTCATTCTACTTTGATGTTTCAAGGATATGATAAGAATGAACAAGAACCTCTGGGCGAGATTACACTCAGAATTTATTTTGGAGACCTTGTTTCTAATTCAGATTTCATGGTTGTTCATCAGGACACAGCCTTCAACATTTTTATTGGAAGACCTTGGCTACATCAACATGCGGTTGTACCTTTTTTGTATCATCAATGTCTCAAATATTGTTTCAATGGTCAAATTGGGACATTGTACGGCGACAAGGCCCCATTCAAAACATGTGAATCTCAATACATTGAGGCATAATTCTATCATATGGAGGGAAATGAAAAATCCACGGCAAAGAAGGTAACCAAAATTAATGCTCCAAATGGTTTGGAAAAGATTTCAGTAAACCCATTAATACATGTGAGTTCAGATTATGTGTTTCCTATCAGTCAAATTGATAGGATAGACCTAAATCCAAACACTCTTATGGAAACTTCCATAATGTCAATTATGGCTACCAAGCCAAATAGCATGGGAGAAATTGTTTTTTTTTCAAAGGTGGTGTCTTGGTCAAAGACCAAGGCATAATTTATTACCAAACAGAGAAACCACTACAAAAGTTTGAAAGAGGGAATCTTATTACAATATTTTTCATAGAGGGGGAGTGACACAACTGGTAATTCCTCCAGCCATGAGAGGCCCTGGTTGATACCCTTCTTGGCAAGACCATCCAAAACCGAGTTCGTTTCCCGAAAGGTATGTGTGGCTATGTAATTGATCCTGTAGAGACCCGAAGCCAGACGTACATGGACATTACATTACTTTTGAGGAATACTTAGTACATAACAAAAACACACACACAAGGACCGTAATAGTTTAGTGTCTTTGGAAACTCGGAACGTAATCTTCTAATCATGGTGAAAGATCTTCAACATCTCCCATAAAGATCTTCCCTTTTTTTCTTACCTAAAACCTTTCATTATATCCTGGGGAAAAGAAAACATAAAAGGGTGAGCTCAAATGCTCAGTAAGGGTAAACAATAGAAATATCAATCACATCATATTCATAAGAACGTAACTTTTGGAAATCTTAACCTACAAAAGAGATCATAAATTCATAACATGGGGTAAATCATAGTAGTGAAATGTAATCCCAATAATCATAACTTAAATCATGAAACTTTGTGGCATACACACATAATCATAGAGAATAATTTCTTATTAGTCAAGACTCATTTCCAAGACTATCTTAGTGGACAAAGTCCATTTTTGAACCGAGTTCACTCCTCGTTTCAGTCCTGTTTCACTAAACTGGTATAACCTACCGTTCCAGCCATGTCTATATCACGAGATATAAAATATTTACCCAATGCATTGGAGGGAGATATAGGTCCCACCCATCTCATAATGATACCATTCTTATGTGTGCCACAAAATCATAAATCATACATCATTGCATAACCCATGTAATAAAAATGGGATTCTTAAACAACATGACATCATAAAACAATTAATATAAGATAAAGTAATTCATAAAAATAATTCCATCACAACATAATCGAATCCATGTAATAATAGGGATAGAAACAGAACCCTATATTATCTTATATGGAAAATAATTTTGATAAAACACTTGAACTCCATTCTTGAGGAAAATATCCTTTCTGCTTCAAAAACACTTTTCCTTTATTAACATGTTGTACAATTCTAAACTAAAAGAAGTTGATTAAAAATAAACTTGAAAACTTGTAAAGGAAGCTTCTTGGAAATAATGTTTTAAAAATCCATTCATGCCGTATAAGTTAAAAAAAAACATTCTTCGTACTTTTGTCGGAAAAGTCAAAAAGTACTTCGTACGAAAAACGACAAAACATTCCTTTCATATCCTTTACTAAAAACTCACCGAAGGGTAAAATTGGATTTAAAAAATTGTAGGTGGATGGAAATAATATTACATATTTAGGAAACATGGATGTGGATGATAAAATACACCCCAGTAAATACCAAAGTATAAACAATCTCGGATAAAAATGAGATTGTGATATTTCCCTTACCTTAGGTCTGATTTGCTTCAAATGTGTCCGAACCTCCTGTATAATGATTTAAATAATGTCATTGACTTATTCCAGAATCATATTCATTGTTATGATATCATATATGGTTCACTTATGGCTTTATATTACCCGTTCTTTTGAAAATTCCATGTTGAAGAGCGTTTTGGGTAAAATCGTTTCATTTGTTGTTCGTGTTTTGACTTGTAATTATTCATATGATTACTTAGATCATGATTACATAATTACAGAATATAAAATATTATTTATATATAATATATATTCAGAATATATATATATATATATATATAATAGATCAGTAAACAGAAAGAAATACACTATTCATGGAGACGGTAGACCGTACATACGCATGAATGTTGTTTTCTTTTCCTTATTGAGTTGAGTGGAATTAAGTAGATGACATACATATATATACACATAAATCCAGAATCATTATTATTTCATATATTTCATTATTAATTATTATATATACTTTATAATCATTCATGAATGGTTAACGTGGAGAATGAATCTCATCGTGTCGTGGAGACGGTAGTCCGTATGTACGCACGAGCGATGATATCGGTCTCATGATCGTGGAATTGTATTGGAGTGTATGTATACTATTTCATAATCAATATCACTTAACAATAGTCATATATAGTTATTATGTACACCATTATACCCATCCAAGTATGGTGGTGGTGGAAAATAGATTACACCACGGCGTGGAGACGGTATTCCGTACGTACGCACGCGCGGTGATTTCGTTTTCCGTAGGATGGATAGATGGTGAAATAGGGCTGTTTAATATTTATAATAACATATAAGTATATGAGTGATACTGATGTTATTACTTCATAATGAAACAACCTAAGAAGAAGAAGTGTAAGAAGAAATAAAGATGAAAGAATCGGTAACGGACATTACCTCTTCTTTGAAGTGCTTCTTTGAGACCTCCTTTTTATGGTACTAAAATAGGTATTTGAAGAAGACCAAAACCTCTAGGATGTTTCTATGGAAGTGTAGAGGAGAAATTGGTAGGGTTTGGCCGAGCTTGAAGGCTCAAAGTGGTGTGAGGAAGAGGGGGAGGAGGTGCCCTTTTATAAGGGAGGAGAGGGGCACCTTTGGAATAACTAAAACTATTATTTTATTATAAAGTCAAATTCGATTTTAAATAGCACCAAATTGATTTATTTAGAAGATAAGGTGGGGATGGTTAGAAATCCTCTCATACAATAGAATTTATTCAAGTTTAGGTTCCTATTTTAACCTTATCATTTAGATTTAACATTAAGTTAAATAATTTTACTTTTACCGTGTCTTATTGTGTTCTTATACTATAAGGTTAATAAACATACTATAACAATCCAAAAGAACCCCAAGTTGTTTATTATTAATATATATAACCTTATCTAATTCATTTAACTAAACCTCAGATTTTTAGGAATTAAATAAAAATTAATAATATAATATTTGTTTTAAAACCTATTTTATGTCAATTTTGACACTATTTAGAAATTGATTTTTGTGAAAATCATAACAGAATTATTAGTTCAAAAAAAGTTAATTAAATCAATATTAACATGTCATATTAACCTATAAAATTATTGTAATTCAAAAAAAGTCTGAAATTACACTTATTTGGGTATTTATAATATCAATTATTCTAATTCTTCACTATTATGGTAATTACTGCATAATCATTGTGTCATAAATAAATTAAATTATTTAATGTCTAAAAATTATAAATAAAATATAATTATGTAGGAAATCGTATTATCTTTCTAATGAATATTTAAAATTGTATTTATCGTATGTATAACCCTATATTAAAAATTTTTTAGTAAATAAACTTTGATTTTAACTCTTTTAACTCTTCTTTGAATTAAATAATAATAAATGTCCTAATCTAATCCAAGTGGGCCTAAATGGTCATATTTTATTCCTAAGGTTGTTTTTGGTCGAATTACACTTATCCAATAGAATTAGGACATGTGTTATGGTAATAATAATATCATTTTTACCATTAATTACCCTATTTACTTTTAACCGTGGTAAAAAAAATAAAAAGTTACTATTCACCAAAAATTATTTTCAGCTCATTGAACCACATTTTACTTACTAAAATCAACCGTGTCTCTTGGATTTTTGAAATTCCACTCACAGAAGTGGTAAAATTAAGTTTTATGAAAAATTCATTGTTTTTAACTACCACTTAGTGGTTTCATTATTCATCAGAAAATGAAAGTTTCCAGAAAAATACCAAAAATTAGGCCTAAGCTATATTTGATATTATGAACTCAAAAATGATTTCTATTTTACCAAATTCAAAACATATCATTTGCATTAATTAATTTAAAATTAATTCTCATCATCAAAACAAATAGCGTGTTCTTAAGAGATAATAACTATTAAAAGATTGACACTTGTTTATGTCTGGTTTAAATGTGAAATTACATCCAATGACCAAAATTGTATTAAATTGTAAAAATATATTCCAAATATACTTTAAACCCACTCAAATTAATAATTTATCACTATTAATTATTTCTATTGAAAAAGTTGTTTTTAATTCAAATATAGCGTGTTTTTACTATTCACCAAAATATGAAAGTTACCAGAATGATATGAAAATTTATCCAAAGTAATTTTTTATTTCATGATTCCAAAGAAGAATTTTATTTTATCAAATTTAACTTATAAACATGTCAAAAAATATATTTAAAGTGGGTGCACCATCAAAAGGCGGCAAAACTGCATTTTTTTAAAAATACTTATTTTACCCGAAAAATTTATTTTGTTCTTATACCATGTTTTAGAAAATGTGCAAGACGAATAATAATGTTATAAGATTCAAAATTTAGTTAATACTATTCATAACAGCTAGTTCATAATAATATTATAATAATATATTGTTGTTTAGTAACACCCTGTATTGCGTACAACACAGGCTATCGAGAAAGGTAACGATTGCGTGTAATGCAAGCCAAGTCAGGGTTGCGTGTTGTGCAAGAATCCTTCGTTGTTTCGTATAACAGAATCCAACCATATTTCATTTATACATTGAATATTTATATATATATATATACTCAATGTTGCGTAGAATAACTATTATCAAAATTGTGTGTAACACAATCCAAGAAAAGTGTTGCGTATACTGCAAGCTAATATGGTGTTGCGTATAGCGCAAGGTAATATTGGTGTAGCATACAACACAAGACATTAATGAAACTAAAAGAATATTTTTCATAAAATCTCGGGGTGTTACATTCTACCCCCCTTAAAATGAATTTCTCCCTCGAAATTCGTCGGGGTTATAAATGGTTTACTACTCGAAAGTTTGTTTAATAGAAACCCACATCGTAAAAAGGAATACCAAAACATGGCTTTGAAAACTAAAGTATGAAATGTAACGGTTACCCAAATTAACTCATCACTGGGTTTCCACGTAGTAGAAAATAGGTGAAAATATGGATATGGAAGAAAAATCTAACCATCAAGTTCTGATGGAGAGTGGTAGAGAACATGGCTATGAAAAATCCAACAATCACAAAGCTATTGATTTGTGATGATCTAAGGTACCATCTGATTAATTGGATATAAGGGAACTATGACAACATTTTTGATTTTCAAGATCATTTCCCTAAAGTTGACGAATTAAAAGAAATACTTACATGATTTTGGTACAATTTCACTGTTGTTCGTTCTTTGAACAATTTCCACTTCATATCTTAAAGAAATGAAGTTGAATTTGTTATTCATGAAGTGTTAATAGATCATGTGATAGAATGATGGGTCATTCCATCTGCTTCAAACAAAAGGCTAGCAAAAGTTATCAAATATACATAAGTCCATCTATGGTGAGGTTAATCTTATACGATTCCAAAAATGAACTTATACTTCATATATCATACCACGTAATAAAATGAAACTAGTTTCTACTAACCAGGGACTTCTTGTAGGCCTGTGGTAGGCGATAAAGGTCAGTCGCACTTCGGTTGTGGGTTCGATTCCCACAGCCTTGTCCGACACGATGGGTTGTTGCCCGTCCTGCAAGTTGTCCTTTTTCTAAAACTATATTACAATAACATCCCATCAATAATATCAAAAAAAACTTGTATCCTTAATACTAACTTATGTCCAACATAATCCATTCCAATCTTTAGTCTTATCTAAAATACTTTGGTCCAAGATCATAGTATAAAGAAAATTATTACTTATAATGTCACATAACAATCACGTGAATGCCATCATTTATCACCCATATATCATAAGATATATCTTGTTAGTCAAATTACAAACATGTGAATACCTTAATCATGTATTCTCTTGAAGAATGAATATCCATTGAACCTTAGTGAAAACATGAATGCAGTTAAAAGTTAACACTTTCCACATACCAAAATCCTCAAAATTCTATATCCTCAAACCATGATATCACTTAGTCCTTATATCAATCATGAGCTCATGAATACTATCAAATGTTCCATTTTCTCGTTTTCCCTTCATTATACGCATATCATCTTTTTTTCCAAAAATATCTCAATCACTTTCCATGGTTACCGGTACCATAAAATTATTGAAAACCACAATAGACCAATACATAAATATTCCAATATTCCACGATACTATATATAACATTATTTTGGAATCCCATTACATAAACACTTAATCATTCCACCACATCGTTGTCATATTCAACATCTCCAATGGTGATCGCATGTGACTTACCTTTGTCCTTTTCCTTAAGTGGTTGCTCATGTCGATCATCACTAACCCTTGGATTAGGGCATTTATTAGCATAATGCCCCATTTCCTTGCACTTGAAGCATTGAAGTGTAGTAGGTTCATTCTGTGTATCCCTTTCTTTGTCTGCATCATTAGGCATCTTCTTCCCATTATTGCGGCATTCAAATGCCCGATGACCTTCCTTTCCACATTTGAAACATTTACTTGTCCCTTTAAGACAATCTCCACCATGCTTCTTTCCACACTTTGAGCATAAAGAAACATTTATCTTCTTTTCACCATTATTCTGAGATTTCTCCTTGAACTCCATCTTTCGTTTCTTGTCAAAACTATGAGATGTATAAGTAACACCAACTTCCATTTCTACCTTGATAGCACAACGCACAATTTCTTCATAGCTACTGAAGTCTCTTATAGATAATGCCCTTCGAAGATTTGGTTTTAAGCCACTGAAGAATCGATCAACTTTACTTTCAGGTTGGATGATAAATCCAGATTCATACCTTGCAAGCCTTGTAAAATTCGCTTCGTATATACCAACAGATTCATCATCCTTTTGCTTTAGTTCATGAAACTCCTTCTGTAACGCCCCTGTAACACCCCAGGTAAATAAAGAATATGACATTTTCATATTTATCCATATTTGTGAATAAAATATTAATATGACTTTAAAGGGGACTCTATGCTCGATGGCGTACCCAACACGCAACAATGAGTTTCTTGGGAATCTTACGTTGCACTCTAATAATAAAATAATATTATTCTAAATGGTAGTTAACATGTAGCCGTTGTAATGGCGGGAATGGATAGAAATAACTAAAATATGATTATATATGTTCTTAAATATTTTTACATTTATACAATAAAAGATAAAGGCTTAAAATACGGAAAGAATTCAATTTTAGGCGTATATGCCCTAGTTTTCACTAAAGGTTCACTTATCACCTTTTGATGGAGAACCGTCATTAAATATAGTTTTGTTCACTCTTAAATATTATTTTGGACCAAATAAAACTCTTATTAAGAATTGGGACATCAAAATTTACTTTGTGTAAATTTTTGGTATCTTTCCGATAAAGTTCATTTTTTTAATGAATAGTGTAAAATGTTGTATTTTAATTCAAACCCACTTTTTAATCTAATTTATTTATATGATTAGATTATATTTTGAATTGGTTTTAAAGTGAAATTAGAGAATATTTTTACCATTAAATCCAATAGTGGTCGTTGGAATCAATTTCACTTTGAAATCACACTTAAACTAGTGTCAATCTTTTGATACTTATTGTTTCATAAAACACGCTATTTGTCATGACAGCGGGAATTAATTATTAATTTAATTAATGTGACTTATATGTTTTGAATTTTGTAAAACTGACTTCATTTTTGAATTCATAATATCAAATATAGCTTAGGGTAAATTTTTGGGATTTTTCTGAAAAACTTCAATTTTTTGATGAATAGTGAAACCACTAAGTGGTACTTATAAAACTGATTTTCCGTTTAAATGAAATTTTGCCATCATTGTGTTTTGATTTTCAAAAATCCGACATACATGGTTGTCATTAAGAAGTAAAATGTGGTTCAATGAGATTAAAATAATTTTTTGGTGAATAGTAACTTATTAAGTTTTTAATCGCGATTAGTGGTAATTAGTGTAGTTTAAGGTAAAAATAATGCTTTAATAAAATGAGATGAGCTTGAAACATGTCTTACCCTCATTGGTTGTATCATGGCCGACCAAGACAAGCCATGGGTCAACTTGGGGACCCCATAGAAGCACTTTGGTTGGGAAATGACATAAATAACATTTTATTTAATGTAAAAGTAAAATTGACACAAACATGATATGTTTTACTAAAACAATTTTTAAGTGGGGTTATACAAGTCATATTTTTGATTATAAATATTCATTGGAAAGATAAAAAGATTTCCTACATCATAGTATTTTTTTTATAATTTTTAGACATTAAATAAATTAAATTATTTATGACATAATAATGATGCAGCGATGACATCATTATTTGAAGATTTAAATAAAATAGAAAGATAATGTAAAATCTATGAACTACACATGTCCAAAACTTATTGGATGAGTGGATTTAGAAGCCTTATCACCTTATCCACGAATTATATCAATGTGGTACCTTTTGAAACCGAAACACATTTTCAAATAAAGTAATATTTCTTTTCTTTCCAAAATTACCCCTCCTCTCCTCTTATAAAAGGCCCCCACATCTACCTCATTTAACACACTTCTAAAGCCTTTGGCTCGGCCAAACCCTGCCCATTTACTCTCTCCACATCCCTCTCCTCATCCTAGAGGATTCTCTTTGGGCATAATCCTTTCAAAGGAAGCCTTTAGGCTCAAATCAAAAGGAGTTACACTTTTAAAGGTAATTCATTCTCTCATGTTCATTTGTTTTATTTTGCTTCTCCAACCCCCTAAACTCTTTTTATTTACTTATTTTGTAACAACACCAGTATCTTCAATATAATAGGATGTTGTTATAAGATTTATTCGAGCTACACTCTCATACAACTACATCAAATGGATAAAGAACATACGGTTTCCGTGGATGGTGAAATTCTGCCTCCCGAAACGATGATTGTTCAATACTCATTTAACACCTTTAAAGGTGGCCATTATGATGTCACTATTTTTATATATGATATATAATATGTTTATGTTTTATTTATTCTTCTGTATTTTTCATTTTTGTCTTACCTTTATGGCTTCCATTATGGGTATACGTGATATCTTCATTTAAGGAAGTGCGGACTACCGCCCCCTCAAAGTGATTTGATTCGTTAAATACCATATTTGGGATGTATAAAGGATGGAAATATGATATTATATATGATATTATACTGGAATTATAATATACCTTTATATCATTATTATTCCATTCTATAAAATACGAAATAGAAATGAAAGTAGCGTTCATGCGTACGTACGGCTTACCGTCTCCATGGACGGTGCATTTCATTTCTTACCTCTAAATGATTATGTAATGTTATAAATGCATGCATGTACTGGATATATATGAAATATATGATATCTAAATCATGAATATGATTCTGGATATAATAAACATTTGACCACACGAACAACATGTAATGGTAAGAAGTCCACTTTCGACTTAAGAACCAAATATCGACAAAACAAATATTATTAACTTAAATGATTACATAATGTTTATGACATGGTAATAAGTGGTATAAAAGTAATAATGAACTTGAAAAAGGTTCTTAAGGAATTATAAATTAACTCAAGTTTATTATTCAGGAGATTAAAGAACGATCGAGTCAAGTCGGACCCGAGGTAAGGGATCCTACAACTCTCTTTCTTTTTAAGTTCACTCTTTTATGTCATTTCATTTAAGCTCATCTTTCTTATGATTGGGATGTTCTTTTATATTAATACTACTGTAATTTTTATGTTCATGTGATGAGAGAACCTATTCTCTCCCATCAATCCATTTTGGAAGTTTTGAGTGGCGTCGTTAGGCTGCCGAACTTTCGTAAGAGATCTAACCTCTCTTTTTTTTAAGTACTCTCCTTTATGTCACTTCTTTTAGGCACCTCTTTGTAATGTTGGGGGATGTTCTTTTATATTCATCTTGATTTACATTTTATTGTAATTTGATGAGATGCCCTATTTGATCTCATCAATCCATATTTGGATGTTTTATGTGGCGTCGTTAGGCTGCCGAGTTTTCGTAAGGGATTTTTCATCTCACTTTTATTCCCGTGAGATTTATGCTACATTTGCCACAAATTCCATTGAGTGGTGTATGTACTGCCCATTATTCTACTCTTTGTGTAATATACTTTCGTTTATGAGTATTTACATCAATGATCTATTGTCCTTCTTTCATGGGGTGTATGTTTTGAAAGATACCCATGTTGGTAAGGGAACCTTTCGCCCTCCTCTTTTTTTAAAAGACTTCTTTTGTTGGGTCTTTTAATTTACATATTGTTATGTTGGGATATGTTCTCATATATCCTTATTGATGTAAATTTTATTTCCAAGTGATGAGATACACTTTTTATCTCTCATCAACTCATTTTGATGTGATGCCGTTAGGCTGTCAAGGGAACCTTTTAACCCAATTTCGATTTCTTTGGGTTCAACATGTAGTCATTGAATATGTCATCCTTTGAATATGTGTGAATGACCTTTTATTGTTTTACACTTAATATCCAATTATATTGGGTGTATTTATATTTTTCATACATAATTTTGATATTGATTTATCCTTAATTTAAGGATACCTTCTTTATAAGGGATTTCATCACATTTGACATTTCTATTGATGGTTCATTGTTATTATGCACCAATTCACTCTTATATGGTGTATATACTGTACTTTGGAGTATTATATCATGAATCCATTTATTCTCATGATATTATAAAGTTCTGAATAAATGTTATTCCTCAATTATTGTATTCAAGTGTCTCTAATTTTGGTAAAACCCCTTTAACCAAAATATCATTTTAAATGTTTTAATCATTTGTTCTTATTAATATCCATGTTTTCAAAATGGTTTTAAGGATTTATTTATATGGATATTAATGGTTTAAAATTTTAAGCTGCAAGGTGGTATGGGACACTTTGATTCAAAAATCTCTTTATTAAATGTTTTAAATGGTTTTGGAAATGGTTTCTTTTTGAATGGATTCATTATTTCAATATCCTAAAATGTTATATTGTGATTGAAATGTGGAAATGTTATGTTTCCTTTATTCATGTTTTATGTGATACGATTATGTTATGGTTCTTGGGCATTTTTATGAAGAACGGGTGGTTCCGTGATAAACTAAGGGCGGGTGAGCCCGATATAGCTCTCCAATGCATTGGGTAACGCGAAGGAGTGAAACGTTAAGGTTTCTCCGAAGAGATTTAGGGAATATACTGTGATGGGTATTCCAAACGTAACCAAGAGGGTTACTCCCTATGTAATAATGTTATGAATGCCTCAAGTTACCTTTATGTCTTATGTTTTCTATGATTTATTCATGATTTGATATGCCTATGTTTTATGGGTAAATTATGATTTCATTCTTATGTATATATGAACTCATGTTTCCTTTCCATATTTTTATAACCCTTACTGAGCTTTTTATGCTCATCCCAAGTTTTTGAAATGCTTTTCTCAGGTCAAGGGAAAGGTACATGATGTGACGATAGTGTCAAGGATGTGTCAAGAAAGAATCCGTGTTTTATTTTAAATAGGTTTCCATTGATGGGAAGAATGAATATTGTCTTTTATGTAACCACCTTGTTTAAATGTGGAATGTAATGCAAGTTTCATGATCTAATTCTCTAAAACTCTAAACCTGAAAAGATCCTCAATGTGTAATCTTGTAATAACTCAAGTTTAAGTAAGGTTTAAGGCTGGGGCCTTATAGCCCCGACCCCAGCTACCCAGAGTCGGTGCATTACTTCGTAACATTGGCATGATCACAAAAGATCAAGCCTCGAAAGACCGATTAGTTTAGTAGCCTTGGAAACACTAGATACATTCGTAAACGTTACATTACATCATAAAGTGAAAAACTACAATAACAAAGTCTCCATAGTACACACTCATATCCTCTTCTCACAATCCCTGCAGGTCATTCATAAAATACTTCTTCACATCCTGGAAAATATTAAAACATTGAAAGGGGTGAGCTCAGATGCTCAGTAAGGATAACAATATTGCGGAAGCTTTCATAAATAAACATAAAAATTTAAGGCAATGTATAACTAAAACAAAAGCCTTTTAAACTTGAAAATCAACATAATATGGCAAAAGTAAAATGAGATAATGCCATTCACTTCTTCACATGGATATTCTACTGGTCGAATAATCACATGAAATATCAATAACCACTTTCATAATGATGGAATGCATAATGCCAGACTATCATAACCACGTAGCCAAGGCCTCGTGCCAAGACCACAAATAAGATTTTGTCAAGGCCTCGTGCCAAGACACTAGTTTGTCTCATGAGACCTGCCGATGCATCGAGGAGCTATAGCGGGCTCCACCCGTCACTTATTAAGTCCAATGCATTCCTCATATGAATAGGTTTAAACATATCATAAACCATAACATAATCGTATCACATAAAACATGCATAAAGGAAACATAACATCTCCACATTTCAATCACAAGATATAAATACAACACATTGATATAATAAAAACTCTTTAAAAACCATTTTCAATACCAAAATAAAAGAAAGTTAAAACTTTGTATTTATTTTTCATTAAAAAAATGATGGCTTGTAGAGGAAGCCGAAACTCAAATAATGGTCACGGCGGTGGAGAAGTCGTTGTCACCGCATATGTACGGAAAGAAAAACATTCTCTTTTTGTCATTTAGTAAAACGCTTCGTATAAAAATATTCCTTTTGAATAAACGTAAAATTCAAAGGGGTTTATACACCGTATAAAAGAAAGTTGTGTATAAAACCAAATATGACTCAATGAAAGGAGATTGAGACGAAGTCCTTAAAAAGATAATTTTTAAAATAAAATAGATCTATTATGTGTATTCACTATAGGTACACATAAAGAAAGTAAAAATACAAAATAGTACATAATAATATCATGACATAATTGGAAAGTATGACATTAACCCAAAGAATGGAAGTTGGGTTAAGAAGTTCCCTTACCTTGCGTCTTGTCCTGACTCGACCGTTCTTTAACCTCCTGAATAATAAACTAGAGTTCATTTATATTTACTTAAGAACCTTTTTCATGTTCATTATTCCTTTTATATCACTTATTACCATGTTATGAACATTATGTAATTATTTAAGTTAATAACGGTCGTTTTGTCGATCTTTGGTACTGGAGTCAACAATAAACTTCTTATAATTACAAGTTGTTTATGTGGTAGAATATCCATTATCTCCAGAATTATATTCATGATTTAGATGTCATATATATCATATATATCCAGTATATACATTCATTTATAACATTATGTAACATTTAGAGGTAAAAATGAAATGCACCGTTCATGGAGACGGTAAGCCGTACGTACGCATGAACGCTACTTTCATTTATATTTCATATTTAATGGAATGAAATCATAATTATATAAAGGCATAATATAGTTACAGTATAATATCATATATAATATCATTTACTCCATCCTTTATACATCCCACATATGGCATTAACGATTCACATCACTTTGAGGGGGCGGTAGTCCGCACTTCCTAAAATGAAATTATCGCGTTTACCCATAATGGAAATCATAAAGTATGCCATAAATGAGAAATATAGAAGCATAAGTAAAACATGAACATATTATATATCATATATAAGTATAGTGACATCTTAATGGCCACCTTTGAAGGTGTTATATGAGTGTTGAACAATCATCGTTTCATGAGGCAGAAATTCGCCATACACAGAAACCGTATGTTCTCTAACCATTAGATGTAGGTGTGTGTAATTGTAGCTCGAATCCTTCTTATAAAACATCCTAGTATATTGAGGATACTGGTGTTGTTACAAAATAAATGAATAAAAAGAGTTTAGGGGGTTGGAGAAGAAAAATAAAACAAAACAACATTAGAGAAGACATTACCTCAAAATCGGGTAACTCTTTTTGATTTGAGCCAAAGGCTTCCTTGGGAAGAATTCTGCCCAAAGTGAGGCTTCTAGGAGTAAAAGGGGGAAGTTGGGAGAGTATTTGGGCAGAGATTGTCCGAGCAAAATGGCTTGAAAGTGTAAATGAGGTGGGAGAGGTGGGGGCCTTTTATAAGTGGAGAGGAGGGGCACTCTTGGAAAGTAAAGAAAAGTCACTTTATTATAAAATGAGTTTCGGATTTTAGAGGTCTCACACTTATATAATTCGAGGCTAAGGTGATAAGGTTTCGAAATCTCCTCATCCAATAGGCTTTGGACAAGAGTAAGCCTTGGATTTTGCATTATCTTCCCATTTTGTTTAAATCGTTAAATAATGAGGTCATCGCTGCATCATCATGATGTCATAAATAATTTAATTTATTTAATGTCTAAAAATTATAAAAAAATACTATGATGTATGAAATATTTTTATCTTTATAATGAATATTTATAATCAAAATTTGGACTTGTGTAACCCAACTTAAAAACGGTTTTAGTAAAACAACTCATGTTTGTGTCAATTTAATTTTAACATTAAATAAATATATATTAATGTCATTTTCCAACCAAAGTGGCTCCATGGGGTCCCCAAGTTGACCCATGGGTTGTCTTGGTCGGCCATGACTCATAAAATAGTAGTAGGACAAGTGTCAAGCTCATATCATATTATTAAAACATTGTTTTTACCTTAAACTACACTAATCACCTCTAATCGCGATTAAGAACTTAAAACTTACTATTCACCAAAAATTATTTTAATCTCATTGAACCACATTTTACTTCTTAATGACAACCATGTATGTCGGATTTTTGAAAATCAAACCACAGAAGTGGTAATATTTCATTTAAACGAAAAATCAGTTATTTAACTACCACTTAGTGGTTTCACTATTCATCAAAAATTGAAGTTTTTCAGAATAATGCCAAAATTTCACCCTAAGCTATAATTGATATTCCGAATTCAAAAATGATGTCTATTTTACAAAATTCCAAACATATAAGTTGCATTAATTAATTTTATAATTAATTCCCGCTGTCAGAACAAATAGCGTGTTTTTAAGAAACAATTTATATCAAAAGATTGGCAATTGTTTATGTCCATTTTCAATGTTAAATTAATTCTAATGACCACCATTGGATAAAATGGTAAAAATATATTCTAATTATACTTTTAAACCACTCAATAATATAACTTATCACTATAAATTATTTTGATTAAAAAAGTTGTTTTAAGTATTTTTCACTATTCATAAAAATTTGGAAGTTCTCAGAAAATTACAAAAAATTCAACATAGGCTAATTTCAATATTAGGAATACAAAAATGAAGTCCATTTTGAAATATAAAATTTCTATAAATTTAAAAAAGTGGTTATTACTATTCATAACGGCTACTTTGATTAGTTTCGGTGTGTTAAAACTCAAAGTTGGGTACAATGCAAGCTATTGCATTATTGAATGAGATGCGTATCGTGGAAGCTCGGGGTGTTACATTATCTCCTCCTTCAATAAATTGAGTCCTCGCAATTTGAAATTTTTCTTTGAAAATAAAAGGTTGAAAAGAGAAAATACCTTTGTGGAAAACCCACATCGGAAATAAGATTAATAAAATTTAGCCTTAATAAGAGGGAAAGGGAAATGAAAAAGTCACCACCCAATTATGATCTCGATTAGGAGAACATTGGTGGCAATTAGAGACATATAATTGGAGGAAAAACGTAAATATTTGTAGGGAGTGATTGAGGTCATCAATTACAATCAACTGTCAAATTGAGGGCCTCAAAGCCTTCAATCTATGTTGATTTAAAATATCATCAGTTCAACAAGACATAAGGTATTAGGATAACACATTTTTTTGTTTTAATATTCCTTTACTAAAGTTTAAGAATTAATTTATTCATTGAATAAGAGATAGGTATAAATATATTTATGGTTGACAATTAGAGTTTCAACCTTCAACTCATCTTTCACTCAAAAAGATAATAGAACTCAAAAATATTATACTTATCCTAATTGTATAAGGTTACAAATGTTAACACATACCATTTAGATTAGTAAAATTATTTTGTAATAACCAGGGACTTCCTGTAGGCTAATGGTAGGAAATAAAGGCCTGTCGCACTATGATTGTGGGTTCGATTCCTGTATCTTTGTCCGACGCGACAGGTTATGCCCCACCCTGCAGGTTGTCCTTTTCCTAAAACTATAGTATTATAGTATTCCAAAAATAATCTTCAAAAATGCTTTAACCTTAAACAATACTATCCAAAGATCAACTTAATCCATTCCAACCTTTATAGTTATCCAAAATACTTCTATCCAACTCACAGTCCAAATTTTATAAGGAAGGTAAACATAATGAAGATCCTTTTTCCCACGTAACAACATGTGAACACCTTCATCATGTATTCTTTTTAAACATACTGAATTACCATGATCCCTTATTCCTTATAGAATACTAGATATACTCCTTCTATCCAAAAATGTATACAAGACATCAATCAGTTTCAAGGAAGTTAAGTATATCCAATATAATTTATCCAAATCAATCACGTCTTATTCCAAAATCACAATCTCAGTATCAGAACCATATTATGGTTTATCTTTCTCTCAACCATATATTTTCCAAAAATTTAACCTACTGTGGAGTCACTTTTCTTGGTTCCGCACAATCTCAAGTCCTTGATGAAATAGTACTGCAGTACAATCCTTATATACTCCATAATTATTATAACCAGTACATCATTGATACAACACTCAAATTACAAAATTCTTTAATAACAACATAAGAACTCTAATCATTACTCCTCATCTGTGGTAGTATCATAACTTGATTATTATCCAATAACATAATTTGGGGCATACTCTGATGATTTGGACATTGGTTTGCGTAGTGTCCCCAATCCTTGCAGAAGAAGCATTGTACATTTGAAACCATTTTCTTACCCTTGCAGTCACGCACTTTGTGTCCTTTTTCTCTACACTTATAACAAACTCCCATTCCCTTTAGGCAAGTTCCATGATGTTTCTTCCCACAATTACCACATATTGGAAAATTCTTCTTTCCCCTCATCCCTTTATCCATCATTCTCTCTTCCATCCCTTTTGTCTCTTGCTTCGTTTCAAAGCCATAGGACTCAGAGAATTCTTTACTTATCTTATTAACACATGATACTATTTCTTCATATGTTGAGAACACATGGGAGACTATTTCCCTTCGAAATGTTGTCTTAATACCGTTAAAGATACGATCCTTCTTACTCTTTGGATCATACGTACTGCTGGAGTTCACATTCCTTCTACTGGGCGCCATTTCTATACAATGGCATAAACTAGGTTAGTTTATGAATTACAATGAATAATTCCAAACTTTTAAAATACTTAAAGTCAATTGAACGGTTTATGGATATAATTAATAATCATAAGAATGTTTTCTTTGAGGAATTATATACTCATAAACCCTACATATTGGTTTGTAAATAAAATGAGAATTATCCTAAGAAAATCCCTCAGGAGTGTCGTAACCAAGAGTGCAGCAAGACCCGTTGTCGTGCACCAGTTCCCGTTTGAGTCTAGCTCAAAGAGGTGTTTTCGGGTTTTACCCCTAGGTACATCTGTGCCAGAGCCGCCTCTACCTGCTCATATCCAGACAGGGATGTATTGCTCGGAAAACTCACAACATCTATATAATACCAAAATTCTAGGAAACTCTTCTATACTAATCCTCAAAGTCTATCTTTGGTCTATGTGCTCTAATCAGAGTTTATCTAAATCTAGCTTCCAAGGTTAGTACTAAACTGCCTCTGATACCAACTGTAACGCCCCGACCCCAGCTACCCAGAGTCGGTGCATTACTTCGTAACATTGGCATGATCACAAAAGATCAAGTCTCGAAAGACCGATTAGTTTAGTAGCCTTGGAAACACTAGATACATTCGTAAACGTTACATTACATCATAAAGTGAAAAACTACAATAACAAAGTCTCCATAGTCCACACTCATATCCTCTTCTCACAATCCCTGCAGGTCATTCATAAAATACTTCTTCACATCCTAGAAAATATTAAAACATTGAAAGGGGTGAGCTCAGATGCTCAGTAAGGATAAAAATATTGCGGAAGCTTTCATAAATAAACATAAAAATTTAAGGCAATGTATAACTAAAACAAAAGCCTTTTAAACTTGAACATCAACATAATATGGCAAAAGTAAAATGAGATAATGCCATTCACTTCTTCACATGTATATTCTACTAGTCGAATAATCACATGAAATATCAATAACCACTTTCATAATGATGGAATGCATAATGCCAGACTATCATAACCACGTAGCCAAGACCTCGTGCCAAGACCACAAATAAGATTTTGTCAAGGCCTCGTGCCAAGACACTAGTTTGTCTCATGAGACCTGTCGATGCATCGAGGAGCTATAGCGGGCTCCACCCGTCACTTATTAAGTCCAATGCATTCTTCATATGAATAGGTTTAAACATATCATAAACCATAACATAATCGTATCACATAAAAAATGCATAAAGGAAACATAACATCTCCACATTTCAATCACAAGATATAAATACAACACATTGATAGAATAAAAACTCTTTAAAAACCATTTTCAATACCAAAATAAAAGAAAGTTAAAACTTTGTATTTATTTTTCATTAAAAAAAATTATGGCTTGTAGAGGAAGCCGAAACTCAAATAATGGTCACGGCGGTGGAGAAGTCATTGTCGCCGCATATGTACGGAAAGAAAAACATTCTCTTTTTGTCATTTAGTAAAATGCTTCGTATAAAAATATTCCTTTTGAATAAACGTAAAAGTCAAAGGGGTTTATACACCGTATAAAAGAAAGTTGTGTATAAAACCAAATATGACTCAATGAAAGGAGATTGAGACGAAGTCCTTAAAAAGATAATTTTTAAAATAAAATAGATCTATTATGTGTATTCACTATAGGTACACATAAATAAAGTAAAAATACAAAATAGTACATAATAATATCATGACATAATTGGAAAGTAGTAGATTAACCCAACGAATGGAAGTTGGGTTAAGAAGTTCCCTTACCTTGCGTCTTGTCCTGACTCGACCGTTCTTTAACCTCCTGAATAATAAACTAGAGTTAATTTCTATTTACTTAAGAACCTTTTTCATGTTCATTATTCCTTTTATATCACTTATTACCATGTTATGAACATTATGTAATTATTTAAGTTAATAACGGTCGTTTTGTCGATCTTTGGTACTTGAGTAAACAATAAACTTCTTATAATTACAAGTTGTTTATGTGGTAGAATATCCATTATCTCCAGAATTATATTCATGATTTAGATGTCATATATATCATATATATCCAGTATATACATTCATTTATAATATTACGTAACATTTAGAGGTAAAAATGAAATGCACCGTTCATGGAGACGGTAAGCCGTACGTACGCATGAACGCTACTTTCATTTCTATTTCATATTTAATGGAATGAAATCATAATTATATAAAGGTATAATATAGTTTCAGTATAATATCATATATAATATCATTTACTCCATCCTTTATACATCCCACATATGGCATTAACGATTCACATCACTTTGAGGGGGCGGTAGTCCGCACTTCCTAAAATGAAATTATCGCGTTTACCCATAATGGAAATCATAAAGTATGCCATAAATGAGAAATATAGAAGCATAAGTAAAACATGAACATATTATATATCATATATAAGTATAGTGACATCTTAATGGCCACCTTTTAAGGTGTTATATGAGTGTTGAACAATCATCGTTTCGTGAGGCAGAAATTCGCCATCCACAGAAACCGTATGTTCTTAAACCATTAGATGTAGGTGTGTGTAATTGTAGCTCGAATCCTTCTTATAAAAACATCCTAGTATATTGAGGATACTGGTGTTGTTACAAAATAAATGAATAAAAAGAGTTTAGGGGGTTGGAGAAGAAAAATAAAACAAAACAACATTAGAGAAGACATTACCTCAAAATCGGGTAACTCTTTTTGATTTGAGCCAAAGGCTTACTTGGGAAGAATTCTGCCCAAAGTGAGGATTCTAGGAGTAAAAGGGGGAAGTTGGGAGAGTATTTGGGCAGAGTTTGTCCGAGCCAAATGGCTTGAAAGTGTAAATGAGGTGGGAGAGGTGGGGGCCTTTTATAAGTGGAGAGGAGGGGCACTCTTGGAAAGTAAAGAAAAGTCACTTTATTATAAAATGAGTTTCGGATTTTAGAGGTCCCACACTTATATAATTCGAGGATAAGGTGATAAGGGTTCTAAATCTCCTCATCCAATAGGCTTTGGACAAGAGTAAGCCTTATATTTTGCATTATCTTCCCATTTTATTTAAATCGTTAAATAATGAGGTCATCGCTGCATCATCATGATGTCATAAATAATTTAATTTATTTAATGTCTAAAAATTATAAAAAAAATAATATGATGTAGGAAATATTTTTATCTTTCTAATAAATATTTATAATCAAAATTTGGACTTGTGTAACCCAACTTAAAAACTGTTTTTGTAAAACAACTCATGTTTGTGTCAATTTAATTTTAACATTAAATAAATATATATTAATGTCATTTTCAAACCAAAGTGGCTTCATGGGGTCCCCAAGTTGACCCATGGGTTGTCTTGGTCTGCCATGACTCATCCAATAGGAGTAGGACAAGTGTCAAGCTCATATCATATTATTAAAACATTGTTTTTACCTTAAACTACACTAATTACCTCTAATCGCGATTAAGAACTTAAAAGTTACTATTCACCAAAAATTATTTTAATCTCATTGAACCACATTTTACTTCTTAATGACAAGCATGTATGTCGGATTTTTGAAAATCAAACCACAGAAGTGGTAATATTTCATTTAAACGAAAAATCAGTTATTTAACTACCACTTAGTGGTTTCACTATTCATCAAAAATTGAAGTTTTTCAGAATAATGCCAAAATTTCACCCTAAGCTATAATTGATATTCCGAATTCAAAAATGATGTCTATTTTACAAAATTCCAAACATATAAGTTTCATTAATTAATTTTATAATTAATTCCCGCTGTCAGAACAAATAGCGTGTTTTTAAGAAACAATTTATATCAAAAGATTGGCAATTGTTTATGTCCATTTTCAATGTTAAATTAATTCTAATGACCACCATTGGATAAAATGGTAAAAATATATTCTAATTATACATTTAAACCACTCAATAGTATAACTTATCACTATAAATTATTTTGATTAAAAAAGTTGTTTTAAGTATTTTTCACTATTCATAAAAATTTGGAAGTTCTCAGAAAATTACAAAAAATTCAACATAGGCTAATTTCAATATTAGGAATACAAAAATGAAGTCCATTTTGAAATATAAAATTTCTATAAATTTAAAAAAGTGGTTATTACTATTCATAACGGCTACTTTGATTAGTTGCGGTGTGTTAGAACTCAAAGTTGGGTACAATGCAAGCTATTGCATTATTGAATGAGATGCGTATCGTGGAAGCTCGGGGTGTTACATTCTCCCCTCCTTCAATAGATTGCGTCCTCGCAATTTGAAATTTTTCTTTGAAAATAAAAGGTTGAAAAGAGAAAATACCTTTGTGGAAAACCCACATCGGAAATAAGATTAATAAAATTTAGCCTTAATAAGAGGGAAAGGGAAATGAAAAAGTCACCACCCAATTATGATCTCGATTAGGAGAACATTGGTGGAAATTAGAGACATATAATTGGAGGAAAAACGTAAATATTTGTAGGGAGTGATTGAGGTCATCAATTACAATCAACTGTCAAATTGAGGGCCTCAAAGCCTTCAATCTATGTTGATTTAAAATATCATCAGTTCAACAAGACATAAGGTATTAGGATAACACATTTTTTTGTTTTAATATCCCTTTACTAAAGTTTAACAATTAATTTATTCATTGAATAAGAGATAGGTATAAATATATTTATGGTTGACAATTAGAGTTTCAACCTTCAACTCATCTTTCACTCAAAAAGATAATAGAACTCAAAAATATTATACTTATCCTAATTGTATAAGGTTACAAATGTTAACACATACCATTTAGATTAGTAAAATTATTTTGTAATAACCAGGGACTTCCTGTAGGCTAATGGTAGGAAATAAAGGCCTGTCGCACTATGATTGTGGGTTCGATTCCTGCATCTTTGTCCGACGCGACGGGTTATGCCCCACCCTGCAGGTTGTCCTTTTCCTAAAACTATAGTATTATAATATTCCAAAAATAATCTTCAAAAATGCTTTAACCTTAAACAATACTATCCAAAGATCAACTTAATCCATTCCAACCTTTATAGTTATCCAAAATACTTCTGTCCAACTCACAGTCCAAATTTTATAAGGAAGGTAAACATAATGAAGATCCTTTTTCCCACGTAACAACATGTGAACACCTTCATCATGTATTCTTTTTAAACATACTGAATTACCATGATCCCTTATTCCTTATAGAATACTAGATATACTCCTTCTATCCAAAAATGTATACAAGACATCAATCAGTTTCAAGGAAGTTAAGTATATCCAATATAATTTATCCAAATCAATCACGTCTTATTCCAAAATCACAATCTCAGTATCAGAACCATATTATGGTTTATCTTTCTCTCAACCATATATTTTCCAAAAATTTAACCTACTGTGGAGTCACTTTTCTTGGTTCCACACAATCTCAAGTCCTTGATGAAATAGTACTGCAGTACAATCCTTATATACTCCATAATTATTATAACCAGTACATCATTGATACAACACTCAAATTACAAAATTCTTTAATAACAACATAAGAACTCTAATCATTACTCCTCATCTGTGGTAGTATCATAACTTGATTATTATCCAATAACATAATTTGGGGCATACTCTGATGATTTGGACATTGGTTTGCGTAGTGTCCCCAATCCTTGCAGAAGAAGCATTGTACATTTGAAACCATTTTCTTACCCTTGCAGTCACCCACTTTGTGTCCTTTTTCTCTACACTTATAACAAACTCCCATTCCCTTTAGGCAAGTTCCATGATGTTTCTTCCCACAATTACCACATATTGGAAAATTCTTCTTTCCCCTCATCCCTTTATCCATCATTCTCTCTTCCATCCCTTTTGTCTCTTGCTTCGTTTCAAAGCCATAGGACTCAGAGAATTCTTTACTTATCTTATTAACACATGATACTATTTATTCATATGTTGAGAACACATGGGAGACTATTTCCCTTCGAAATGTTGTCTTAATACCATGAAAGATACGATCCTTCTTACTCTTTGGATCATACGTACTGCTGGAGTTCACATTCCTTCTACTGGGCGCCATTTCTATACAATGGCATAAACTAGGTTAGTTTATGAATTACAATGAATAATTCCAAACTTTTAAAATACTTAAAGTAAATTGAACGGTTTATGGATATAATTCATAATCATAAGAATGTTTTCTTTGAGGAATTATATACTCATAAACCCTACATATTGGTTTGTAAATAAAATGAGAATTATCCTAAGAAAATCCCTCAGGAGTGTCGTAACCAAGAGTGCAGCAAGGCCCGTTGTCGTGCACCAGTTCCCGTTTGAGTCTAGCTCAAAGCGGTGTTTTCGAGTTTTACCCCTAGGTACATCTGTGCCAGAGCCGCCTCTACCTGCTCATATCCAGACAGGGATGTATTGCTCGAAAAACTCACAACATCTATATAATACCAAAATTCTAGGAAGCTCTTCTATACTAATCCTCAAAGTCTATCTTTGGTCTATGTGCTCTAATCAGAGTTTATCTAAATCTATCTTCCAAGGTTATTACTAAACTGCCTCTGATACCAACTGTAACGCCCCGACCCCAGCTACCCAGAGTCGGTGCATTACTTCGTAACATTGGCATGATCACAAAAGATCAAGTCTCGAAAGACCGATTAGTTTAGTAGCCTTGGAAACACTAGATACATTCGTAAACGTTACATTACATCATAAAGTGAAAAACTACAATAACAAAGTCTCCATAGTCCACACTCATATCCTCTTCTCACAATCCCTGCAGGTCATTCATAAAATACTTCTTCACATCCTAGAAAATATTAAAACATTGAAAGGGGTGAGCTCAGATGCTCAGTAAGGATAAAAATATTGCGGAACCTTTCATAAATAAACATAAAAATTTAAGGCAATGTATAACTAAAACAAAAGCCTTTTAAACTTGAACATCAACATAATATGGAAAAAGTAAAATGAGATAATTCCATTCACTTCTTCACATGGATATTCTACTAGTCGAATAATCACATGAAATATCAATAACCACTTTCATAATGATGGAATGCATAATGCCAGACTATCATAACCATGTAGCCAAGGCCTCGTGCCAAGACCACAAATAAGATTTTGTCAAGGCCTCGTGCCAAGACACTAGTTTGTCTCATGAGACCTGTCGATGCATCGAGGAGCTATAGCGGGCTCCACCCGTCACTTATTAAGTCCAATGCATTCCTCATATGAATAGGTTTAAACATATCATAAACCATAACATAATCGTATCACATAAAAAATGCATAAAGGAAACATAACATCTCCACATTTCAATCACAAGATATAAATACAACACATTGATATAATAAAAACTCTTTAAAAACCATTTTCAATACCAAAATAAAAGAAAGTTAAAACTTTGTATTTATTTTTCATTAAAAAAAATGATGGCTTGTAGAGGAAGCCGAAACTCAAATAATGGTCACGGCGGTGGAGAAGTTGTTGTCGCCGCATATGTACGGAAAGAAAAACATTCTCTTTTTTTCATTTAGTAAAACGCTTCGTATAAAAAGATTCCTTTTGAATAAACGTAAAAGTCAAAGGGGTTTATACACCGTATAAAAGAAAGTTGTGTATAAAACCAAATATGACTCAATGAAAGGAGATTGAGACGAAGTCCTTAAAAAGATAATTTTTAAAATAAAATAGATCTATTATGTGTATTCACTATAGGTACACATAAATAAAGTAAAAATACAAAATAGTACATAATAATATCATGACATAATTGGAAAGTAGTAGATTAACCCAACGAATGGAAGTTGGGTTAAGAAGTTCCCTTACCTTGCGTCTTGTCCTGACTCGACCGTTCTTTAACCTCATGAATAATAAACTAGAGTTAATTTATATTTACTTAAGAACCTTTTTCATGTTCATTATTCCTTTTATATCACTTGTTACCATGTTATGAACATTATGTAATTATTTAAGTTAATAACGGTCATTTTGTCGATCTTTGGTACTTGAGTCAACAATAAACTTCTTATAATTACAAGTTGTTTATGTGGTAGAATATCCATTATCTCCAGAATTATATTCATGATTTAGATGTCATATATATCATATATATCTAGTATATACATTCATTTATAATATTACGTAACATTTAGAGGTAAAAATGAAATGCACCGTTCATGGAGACGGTAAGCCGTACGTACGCATGAACGCTACTTTCATTTCTATTTCATATTTAATGGAATGAAATCATAATTATATAAAGGTATAATATAGTTTCAGTATAATATCATATATAATATCATTTACTCCATCCTTTATACATCCCACATATGGCATTAACGATTCACATCACTTTGAGGGGGCGGTAGTCCGCACTTCCTAAAATGAAATTATCGCGTTTACCCATAATGGAAATCATAAAGTATGCCATAAATGAGAAATATAGAAGCATAAGTAAAACATGAACATATTATATATCATATATAAGTATAGTGACATCTTAATGGCCACCTTTGAAGGTGTTATATGAGTGTTGAACAATCATCGTTTCGTGAGGCAGAAATTCGCCATCCACAGAAACCGTATGTTCTTAAACCATTAGATGTAGGTGTGTGTAATTGTAGCTCTAATCCTTCTTATAAAAACATCCTAGTATATTGAGGATACTGGTGTTGTTACAAAATAAATGAATAAAAAGAGTTTAGGGGGTTGGAGAAGAAAAATAAAACAAAACAACATTAGAGAAGACATTACCTCAAAATCGGGTAACTCTTTTTGATTTGAGCCAAAGGCTTCCTTGGGAAGAATTCTGCCCAAAGTGAGGCTTCTAGGAGTAAAAGGGGGAAGTTGGGAGAGTATTTGGGCAGAGGTTGTCGGAGCCAAATGGCTTGAAAGTGTAAATGAGGTGGGAGAGGTGGGGGCCTTTTATAAGTGGAGAGGAGGGGCACTCTTGGAAAGTAAAGAAAAGTCACTTTATCATAAAATGAGTTTCGGATTTTAGATTTCCCACACTTATATAATTCGAGGATAAGGTGATAAGGGTTCTAAATCTCCTCATCCAATAGGCTTTGGACAAGAGTAAGCCTTAGATTTTGCATTATCTTCCCATTTTATTTAAATCGTTAAATAATGAGGTCATCGCTGCATCATCATGATGTCATAAATAATTTAAGTTATTTAATGTCTAAAAATTATAAAAAAAATACTATGATGTAGGAAATAGTTTTATCTTTCTAATGATTATTTATAATCAAAATTTGGACTTGTGTAACCCAACTTAAAAACTGTTTTAGTAAAACAACTCATGTTTGTGTCAATTTAATTTTAACATTAAATAAATATATATTAATGTCATTTTCAAACCAAAGTGGCTCCATGGGGTCCCCAAGTTGACCCATGGGTTGTCTAGGTCGGCGATGACTCATCCAATAGGAGTAGGACAAGTTTCAAGCTCATATCATATTATTAAAACATTGTTTTTACCTTAAACTACACTAATTACCTCTAATCGCGATTAAGAACTTAAAAGTTACTATTCACCAAAAATTATTTTAATCTCATTGAACCACATTTTACTTCTTAATGACAAGCACGTATGTTGGATTTTTGAAAATCAAACCACAGAAGTGGTAATATTTCATTTAAACGAAAAATCAGTTATTTAACTACCACTTAGTGGTTTCACTATTCATCAAAAATTGAAGTTTTTCAGAATAATGCCAAAATTTCACCCTAAGCTATAATTGATATTCCGAATTCAAAAATGATGTCTATTTTACAAAATTCCAAACATATAAGTTTCATTAATTAATTTTATAATTAATTCCCACTGTCAGAACAAATAGCGTGTTTTTAAGAAACAATTTATATCAAAAGATTGGCAATTGTTTATGTCCATTTTCAATGTTAAATTAATTCTAATGACCACCATTGGATAAAATGGTAAAAATATATTCTAATTATACTTTTAAACCACTAAATAGTATAACTTATCACTATAAATTATTTTGATTAAAAAAGTTGTTTTAAGTATTTTTCACTATTCATAAAAATTTGGAAGTTCTCAGAAAATTACAAAAAATTCAACATAGGCTAATTTCAATATTAGGAATACAAAAATGAAGTCCATTTTGAAATATAAAATTTCTATAAATTTAAAAAAGTGGTTATTACTATTCATAACGGCTACTTTGATTAGTTGCGGTGTGTTAGAACTCAAAGTTGGGTACAATGCAAGCTATTGCATTATTGAATGAGATGCATATCATGGAAGCTCGGGGTGTTACACCTTCTCCATCTCTGTTCGAAGAATACAAGGGAAGTACTTATTGAAAAATAAGTTCTTGAACTCGTCCCATTCCATGGACTCAATTTCATCTCTTTGCCTCGTATTCTTGATAAGATTCCACCATTGATCAGCTTCACCTTCCAAACGATATACTGTTAAGATGATTTTATCATGTTTAGAACATTGAAGAACTAAAAATATCTTTTCAGTAGTACTGATCCATTGTTCAGCAACAAGTGGATCAGAAGACCCACTGAAATAAGGTGGACGTTGCCTCATGAAGGACTTAATAGAATATTATTCCCTTCTCTCCTCATTTGGAAGTCCAGAATGATTCATAGCTTGTGTAAGTATAGAAATAAGATTTTTCACTCCATCTCCCATAACATTTTTTTGTTCAGGAGGACAATCATTGCATTGTCCATTACATTGATCAACATGGTTCCTTCGGGTTCCAGCCATCGTCTAAAACCCAAAAAGAATAGTGTGAGAGGCAAAAATTACTCTAGGGAAAACAATAATATAAAGGGGAAGTAACTTCAATATCTAACATCTTGGGTTACCGTAATTCTAGTACTATAACCTATACTTATACTTAACCTTAGGGAAATCCCTAGACATACCTTAGAAATATCTCTAGAGATCTTACTAAAGTTCTCGCATCCTAGTTTCCAAAGGTTGACTAAACCTTTCCTCTGATACCAACTGTAGAGACTCGAAGCCTGATGTACATGGACATTACATTACTTTTGTGGAATACTTAGAACATTAAAAAAACACACACACAAGGACCGTAATAGTTTAGTGTCTTTGGAAACTCAGAACGTAATCTTCTAATCATGGTGAAAGATCTTTAACATCTCCCATAAAGATATTCCCTTTTTTTTCTTACCTAAATCCTTTCTTTATATCCTGGGGAAAAGAAAATATAAAAGGGTGAGCTCAAATGCTCAGTAAGGGTAAACAATAGAAATATCAATCACATCATATTCATAAGAACATAACTTTTGGAAATCTTAACCTGCAAAAGAGATCATAAATTTATAACATGGGGTAAATCATAGTAGTGAAATGTAATCCCAATAATCATAACATAAATATTGAAACTTTGTGGCATACACACATAATCATAGAGAATCATTTCTTATTAGTCAAGACTCATTGTCAAGACTATCTTAGTGGACAAAGTCCATTTCTGAACCGAGTTCACTCCTCGTTTCATTCCTGTTTCACTAAACCGGTATAACCTACCGTTCTAGCCATGTCTATCTCATGAGATATAAAATATTTACCCAATGAATTGGAGGTAGATATAGGTCCCACCCATATCATAATGATATCATTCTTATGTGTGCCACAAAATCATAAATCATACATCATTGCATAACCCGTGTAATAAAAATGGGATTCTTAAACAACATGACATCATAAAACAATTCATATAAGATAAAGTAATTCATAAAAATAATTCCATCACAACATAATCAAATCCATGTAATAATAGGGAGAGAAACAGAACCCTATATTATCTTAGATGGAAAATAATTTTGATAAAACACTTGAACTCCATTCTTGAGGAAAATATCCTTTCTGCTTTAAAAACACTTTTCCTTTCTTAACATGTCATACAATTCTAAACTAAAAGAATTTGATTAAAAATAAACTTGAAAACTTGTAAAGGAAGCTTCTTGGAAATAATGTTTTAAAAATCCATTCATGCCGTATAAGTTAAAAAAAACATTCTTCGTACTTTTGTCAGAAAAGTCAAAAAGTACTTCGTATGAAAAACGACAAAAGATTCCTTTCATATCCTTTACTAAAAACTCACCGAAGGGTAAAATTGGATTTAAAAAATTGTAGGTGGATGGAAATAATATTACATATTGAGGAAACATGGATGTGGATGATAAAATACACCCCAGTAAATACCAAAGTATAAACAATCTCGGATAAAAATGAGATTGTGATATTTCCCTTACCTTAGGTCTGATTTGCTTCGTATGTGTCCGAACCTCCTATATAATGATTTAAATAATGCCATTGACTTATTCCAGAATCATACTCATTGTTATGATATCATATATGGTTCACTTATGGCTTTATATTACCCGTTCTTTTGTAAATTCCATGTTAAAGAGCGTTTTGGGTAAAATCGTTTCATTTGTCGTCCGTGTTTTGACTTGTAATTATTCATATGATTACTTATATCATGATTACTTAATTACAGAATATAAAACATGATTTATATATAATATATATTCAGAATATATATATATATAATAGATCATTAAATGGAAATAAATACACCGTTCATGGAGATGGTAGACCGTACGTACGCATGAACGCTGTTTTCTTTTCCTTATTGAGTTGAATGGAATTAAGTAGATGACATACATATATATACAAATAAATCCAGAATCATTATTATGTCATATATTTCATTATTAATTATTATATATACTTTATAATCATTCATGAATGGTTAATGTGGAGAATGAATCTCATCGCGTTGTGGAGACGGTTGTCCGTACGTACGCACGAGCGATGATATCGTTCTCATGATCGTGGAATTTTATTGGAGTGTATGTATACTATTTCAGAATCAATATCACTTTAGAATGGTCATATATAGTTATTATGTACACCATTATACCCATCCAAGTAAGGTGGCGGTGGAAAATAGATTACACCACGGCGTGGAGACGGTATTCCGTACGTACGCACGCGCGGTTATTTCATTTTCCGTAGGATGGATAGATGGTGAAATAGGGTTGTTTCGTAATTATAATAACATATCAGTATATGAGTTATACTGATGTTATTACTTCATAATGAAACAACCTAAGAAGAAGAAGTGGAAGAAGAAATAAATATGAAAGAATCGGTAACGGACATTACCTCTTCTTTGAAGTGCTTCTTTGAGACCTCCTTTTTGGGTACTAAAATAGGTCTTTGAAGAAGACCAGAACCTCTAGGATGTTTCTAGGGAAGTGGAGAGGAGAAATTTCCAGGGGTTGGCCGAGCTTGAAGGCTCAAAGTGGTGTGAGGAAGAGGGGGAGGAGGTGCCCTTTTATAAGGGAGGAGAGGGGCACCTTTGGAATAACTAAAAATATTATTTTATTATAAAGTCAAATTCGGTTTTAAATAGCTCCAAATTGATTTATTTAAAAGCTAAGGTGGGGATGGGTCTAAATAATCTCATCCAATAGAATTTATACAAGTTTAGGTTCCTATTTTAACCTTATCATTTAGATTTAACATTAAGTTAAATAAATTTTACTTTTACCGTATCTTCTTGTGTTCTTACACTATAAGGTTAATAATCATACTATAACAATCCAAACGAACCCCAAGTTGTTTATTATTAATATATATAACCTTATCTAAGTCATTTTTCCTAACCTTATATTTTTAAGAATAAAATAACAATTAATAATATAATATTTGTTTTAAAAACTATTTTATGTCAATTTTGACACTATTTAGTAATTTATTTTTTTGAAAATCATAACAGAATGATTAGTTCGAACAAAGTAAATTAAATCAATATTAACATGTCATATTAACCTATAAAATTAGTGTAATTCATAAAAAGTCTCAAATTACACTTATTTGGGTATTTAGAATATCAATTATTCTAATTCCTCACTATTATGGTAATTACTGCATCATCATTGTGTCATAAATAAATTAAATTATTTAATATCTAAAAATTATAAATAAAATATAATTATGTAGGAAATCTTATTAGATTTCTAATGAATATTTACAATCGTATTTATTGTATGTATAACCCTATATTAAAAATATTTTAGTAAATAAACTTTCATTTTAACTCTTTTAACTCTTCTTTGAATTAAATAATAATAAATGTCCTAATCTAATCCAAGTGGGACTAAATGGTCCTATTTTATTCCTAATGTTGTTTTTGGTCGAATTACACTTATCCAATAGAATTAGGACATGTGTTATGGTAATAATAATATCATTTTTATCATTAATTACCCTATTTACTTTTAACCGTGGTAAAAAAAAGTAAAAAGTTACTATTCACCAAAAATTATTTTCATCTCATTGAACAACATTTTACTTACTGAAATCAACCGTGTCTTTCGGATTTTTGAAATTCCCCTCACAGAAGTGGTAAAATTAAGTTTTATGAAAAATTCATTTTTTTAACTACCACTTAGTGGTTTCACTATCCATCAAAAAATGAATGTTTCCAGAAAAATACCAAAAATTAGGCCTAAGATATATTTGATATTATGAACTAAAAAATGATGTCTATTTTACCAAATTCAAATCATATCAGTTGCATTAATTAATTTATAAATTAATTCCCGTCGTCAAAACAAATAGCGTGTTCTTAAGAGATAATAACTATCAAAAGATTGACACTTGTTTATGTCTAGTTTAAATGTGAAATTACATCCAATGACCAACATTGTATTAAATTGTAAAAATATATTCTAAATATACTTTAAAACCACTCAAATTAATAATTTATCACTATTAATTATTTTGATTGAAAAAATTGTTTTTAATTAAAATATATCGTGTTTTTACTATTTATCAAAATATGAAAGTTACCAGAATGATATGAAAATTTATCCAAAGTAAATTTTTATTTCATGATTCCAAAGAGGAATTTTATTTTGTCAAATTAAACTTATAAACATGTCAAAAACTATATTTAAAGTGGGTGCACCCTCAAAAGGCGGCAAAACTGCATTTTTTGAAAAATACTTATTTTACCCAAAAAATTTATTTTGTTCTTATACCATGTTTTAGAAAATGTGCAAGACGAATAATAATGTTATAAGATTCAGAATTTAGTTAATACTATTCATAACGGCTAGTTCATAATAATATTATAATAATATATCGTTGTTTAGTTACACCCGGTATTGCGTACAACACACGCTATCGAGGAAGGTCGCGATTGCGTGTAATGCAAGCCAAGTTAGGGTTGCGTGTTGTGCAAGAATCCTTCATTGTTTAGTATAACAGAATCCAACCATATTTCATTTATACATTGAATATATATATATATATATATACTCAATGTTGCGTAGAATAACTATTATCAAAATTGTGTGTAACACGATCCAAGAAAAGTGTTGCGTATACTACAAGCTAATACGGTGTTGCGTATAGCGCAAGGTAATCTTGGTGTAGCATACAACACAAGACATTATTGAAATTAAAAGAATATTTTTCATAAAATCTTAGGGTGTTACAGATCCCACGGAGCGAATCGAGGAAGCTCATCCATCAGGTGGTAAGCGGCCAAGCAAGATGCAACGTACCATTCCAAATAGCTTGAATAATGGTGGTAGAGTCACTTTAGATCCAAATTTTGTCCCATCCCTTTTGTCTAACAGACGTAATTGCATGGATCACAGCCAAAATTTCTGCCTCTAACGAGGTTTCCAAACCGCAACTGGTGAAGAAGCAACCAATAATTCGTCCTTGACAATCTATGAAAATAGCACCGCATCCAGCAGGACCTGGGTTGCCTTTAGAAGCACCATCCACATTAAGTTTTATCCAACCATGAATTGGAGCTTGCCAGAAAACCTCAAAAGTGCACCTCAGCTGCCTGTAAAGACCCTTAAATCTAAGTTGTCGAAGGATCATCAGGTCTCTAATAGTGTTGTTACAATGAGAATTTTACATCAAATCCACCTCCCTAACGACAATAATAATTCATATCCTCCCTGCATTAAGATTAAATGAGAAATTGTTGTGCATAAAATCATTTTTAGAAAACCATATAACATGGAGGAGTTCCACAACAGAAATTGTGAAAAGGTTCTTGATTTTCGGAGAAAAATTATGTGCCAAATAGACTTTGATTTGAGAAATAATGGAGTCAAAATGCAACCATCTATAGTCAAACACATCAGTAATAGAATTCCAAAGAGCTGAAGTTGTAGTGCAGGACAAGAAAAGGTGATTGGTATCTTCCCTCTGTTGATGGAAAAAAAGACATTTAGAGCAAAGCTGAATAACAAAATTTTGAAGACATACCTCAGTAGGAATGCGGTTGTGGGCAATACACAAAATCAAGTTGATCCTCGAAGGTTTAATCAAAGGATTATTAAAAGATTTCAACCAATTAAAATTAGAGTCAGTCGAATTGAAATTATGATTATAAAAACTTTTAGAGTCTAGCACACCATTATGGGCAGGTTCCTAGATGAGTAAATCATTATTGTGAGTAAAAGGATAATTTTCAACCACATTCAAGATGTTATCAGGAATATTGGAAACATTAGATTGCATCACATCTTTAATGTAACAATTGGATTTAGTATGGGGTAGAATTGGGAGATAACATAGAGAGAAGAGGGGTGCCAGTCTAATTATCCAACCAAAAGTTCATAGAGGAGTCAATGCTAACCATCCATCTAGAATTATTCATGATGCTAGATAAAGAAAGTCATATGGAAGGCCAGATCGAAGAGCTCACATAATTCAAATTAACTTTCTTAAGCTCCATGAGGAACCTATTCTTGAGGAAGGAAAGGTAGTCAGATGAACTATGAATTAAATTCAAAGTAAACTTGGCTTGAAGGGCCTCATTAAAGAGCTTGATATTTTTAATGCCCATGCCACCCTTTTTCAGAGGGTGCAACAGTTGGACCAGTAGATGGTGACAAGCTTCCTAACCAGAATGCTACCAGACCAAACAAAATTTCTAATGTACCCATTTATTTTTTTATAAGACTGGTAGGACATCTATAGATCATCATGTAATAAACCATTTTAGAAATAATGGTAGATTTAACAAGACCAACTATGTCGGAATCATGAAACCTTGGTTTTCGAAGGTGATGATCTCCTTCTTACTCTAAAATCATGGCGGGGTTTGATCCCGACTAGGAAAATTCATGCGTGGTTCTAACCTCCAATGTTCAGAATGATGAATCTATCTCAGTGGGCAAATCGAAGGGGGTTTCATTTCTGGAAGTGCTCAAGGGTGCCGACCCCTGCAAATCCTCTGTGAAGCAGGCATCTCTTTTCAGGAATCTTGAAGACGGTCATTTTGCAGTCGAATAGGACCTTGAAGCTCTTCTCCAATGTTCACTCTTATGTATGTTTTCTCTCATGGGTCGAATCTTCTATATTAAAGGCGATAATCCATGGATGAATTCTGACCTGAAAATTCGGATCTCTCATATCTGGGGAATTGTGGAATGGAAGATTGTTCCTCTAGGTAAGGTATATTTTCATATTATATTGCATTCCCAGGATGATCTTGACCGAGTATGGAAAGTAGGAAACATTCAGCTTAAACAGGGGGTTCTTTGACTCTCAGAGTGGGACTATGCTTTCAACCCAAACTCGACTAGGAATACCTTGGTGAAAATTTGGATTTGGCTGCATGGGATCAGCTGGTTTTTTTGGCATCTAAAGATCCTGAACGATATTTCCTCCTACCTTGGTAAGCCTCTTAAAATTGATCAAAGAAGCCTCAATGCTGAAATTGGCCTATATGCAAGGATCATGGTTGTGGTTGATATGGATGTTAAACTCCCAGAGATGATCGTCTTCAATGCGAATGACTACAGAACTGAAATCATGGTTGAAGTTGAGAATATTCCGCCATATTGTGAGCTTTGCAAAATAGTTGGTCACTCTTTGTTGAAATGTAGGGTGGTTAAAAGCCACGTTGTTCAGCCTCCGGTGGATGGTTGGACTGAAATCATAAGGTGTAAAGACAAAGGTCATGCGCCTCAAATTTCTGATCCACCAAGGAAAAATGTTGAAGTTTGGGTTAAAAGACCAACATTTCTGGGTGAAGGTTCAGGCACTTGGGCTGATCAAGAGGAGGGGGAAGATCTTCTCTCTACCGATCTGAGCATTATTGCTGCTATTGAAAGTTTGGTGATGGAGGAATTTATTCAAAGTTCACCTGATAATTCTCCACTGTGCATTATATCTGTTGAACCTGGACAGCCTCAAATGGTTTCTCTTGGTGAGACATTAGGTTCTTCTCATCAGTCGAAGACGGTTGGTAATATTTCATCTCTGAAGGTAGTTCTGAGTGGCAATAGCCTTGAATGTCTGAATTATCTCAAGTCGATTTCTCCTAAGTATAACTCACCTAATATTTCAGTCCATCCTTGTATTGGTGCTGAATCTCAGGCTATTCTTTTGGCTAGAGAAGAAGGTCTGTCATTGATTCTTGTTCTAATTCACTCTTCTGAAAACACAGTGGTTGTTCACACACCACGGGTTCATAATTTGAGTATTGTGATTGTTAATGATACTGAAATAGCTAATTCTAGTTCATTAAATGAAGTTCTAGTGGACAAGAGTTTTATAGCAGTAGTGGACACACTTCCTATTCAGGTTCTGCCCGATGACACTAGGATTTTGAATAACACCAAGGATTCAATTGTTGATCTTATAGTTGCACCCTTGAGTGTTCCACCTACTATTTCAATTTCTATGGAAAATTTAGGTTCAACTAATAGCCCCCTGTTTCTATTTTTAGTAAACAGGGTTTGAAGAACAGTCTGGGCTATTCTCAAACTCTTAGAAGATCTATGCGGAGGAGAGGTTTAGGTGGTTCTAAGAAGAAAATGAGGGGCTCTTACCCCAAATCTAGGTGACTTTTATGGATGTTTTATTTTTGGAACTATCAGGGTATCACAAATCTTGATACCCTTTCTGTATTTAAAAGAAATAATTTGACTCATAAACCAAAACTTTTTGCGTTGGCTAATCCCAAAGTTAATTTCTCTTTGAAATATCAATTTCTATGTGCGTATGGTTATAATTTCCTTGGTTCTTGTAATAATATGGTGAGTGCAGACTCTCTTTGGGTTTTCTATCAAAGTTCTTTACAAAATGTCAAGGTCTGTAAGTTTTCTGATCAAATGTTAATGTTTTATTTTAATCTTGATTTTTTTAATGTGTTTTTCTTTATGATTTATGCAAAAAATAGATATCAAGATCGTACACCTCTTTGGACTGATCTTTTAGATTTAGCTATCAATATGCAAGACCCCTGGTTGGTTGTTGGGTACTTTAATGCCATCCTCTCTCCTGGTGAAAAAATTGGTCCCTCTCACTTCCTCATTTCCTCTATGGAATTTAGAGCTGCTCTTCATGATTGTGCTCTAATTGAAATCATCTTTCTGGGCGCCAAATACACTTGGTATAGGAGACATTATAACAGGGTCGTTGCTAGAAAATTAGATAGGTCCTTTACTAATCTTTTTGTGTTGGGCAAGTGGGATACCTTATCCAGTATCACCTTGGAAAAACTAAATTTGGACCATTTTTTTAAAAGGGTGCAGAAAATTTTATTAAAAAAGAAAAGGGAGAGAAAGATTACATGAGTCAAAAGGAATGAATCTTATTAAAATCTATAATAAAATGGGAAAAGATCTCAACCGGCAGAGAATCACTCCATGTCATGGGTTGTTTGACTCCTTTGTTGGAAAGACCATCTGCAACCGTGTTTGCTTCATGATAAGTATGAGTGGCAATGTGTCTGATCTCGAGAAGGGCATTGAGATTGTTCATCCAATGAGCAGTGAGAGGCCATGCAAGGTGAAGAACTCCATTCCAAATAGCTTGCACAATGGTGGTGGAGTCACTCTCAATCTAGATGTTGTTCCATCCTTTTATCTTAACAAAATCAATGGCCTGAATCACCACCATCATCTCATCTTCTAAGGCAGAGGCAGTGCTATAGATTCTAAAGAAGCATCTGTGAAAACGACCAAGATAATCTCTAAATATGGCCCCACATCCCGTAGGGCCAAGATTTTCTCTGAAATCTCCATTAACATTGATCTTTATCCATCCAGGTGTCAGATCTTTCCAAAACCCTTACATATTGGATCTTCAGCTTAGTGTAGACACCATCAATGTTGAGGCGTCGAAGAATCATAAAGTCCCCAACCGATTTATGGAAGTGTCCTTTCTGAAGGAGGGTTGTTTCCCAGATGGCCATAGTGATCCTCATCCAACCTGAATTAAGATTAAAAGAGTAATTATTTTGAATAATTGTGTTTCTATCATACCAGATCACATGTAGGAGCTCCGAAATCGCAGATAGGAAAAGATTATTGATTTGTCGAGAGGCAGTAGCACAAGATAAGAAAATATGATTAGTGTCCTCCCTGTGCTGATGGCATAATTTACATTTAGAGCATATTTGGACTCCAAAAGACTGAATACAAACCTCTGTAGGAATGAGATTGTGTCCAATGTGCTAGACAAGGTTAAGCCTTGAGGGTTTAATCCAAGGCTTATCAAAAGGTTTTAACCAAGAGAGAATGGGGTCATAATTATTGAAACAATGCTGATAGTAATTTTTGGAATCCAAGATACCGTTGTGAGATGGTTCCCAATAAAGGAGATCCTTCCCATTTATAAATGGGTAATTTTCCACAATTTGCTGGATGTGATCAGGGAGGTTGGTTGTAATAGAGTGAATAACCTGATTTACGGTTAAATTGGCATTATCTGGAGTGTTTTCAGGAGTAATCATTGAGATGAGGGGAGAACCAGTCCAGTTATCAAGCCAGAAATTTATATTGGAATCTGAACGGACCATCCATCTTGAGTTATGCATGATGTCAGCAAAGACATTACGAATGAATGGTCGGAGGAAGGAGTTGAGGTAACTAGATTGACTCTTTTTAAGCTTTTTAAGGAACCTGTTGCGAAGGAAGGATATGGAGTCAGATTTATTGTTGATCATCCTCCAAGTGAGCTTATCTTGAAGAGCTTCATTAAAATATTTTAGGTTTTTAATTCCAAGACCACCTTTTTCAAGGGGTTTGCAACATGTCGACCCGGGGACAGTAACAAGCTTTCTCTCAAGAATTCTACCAGTCCAAATGAATATTTTCATGTAGCCATTAACTTTTTTAATGAGACTATTGGTCCATTTATAAATCATCATGGGGTAGACCATTTTGGAGATAATAGATGACTTCACGAGGCAGATTTTTCCAGCCATGGAAAGGGATTTCTCTTTTCAGGAGGTAAGTTGTTTAGTCACTTGTTCAATGATCGTATTAAAGTAAATAGGTTTAGGCCTACCCCAGAATAGGGGAATTCCAAGATAGGTAAAAGGTATGGATCCCTCTTTGATACCAAGAGTATAAATGATAAAACCTTTTCTAGCAGGGGTAAAATATTTTCCAAAATAGATAGAGGATTTATTCCAGCTAATTGATTGTCCAGAGGCCTCTTCATAATGAGACAAGACCTTTTTAAGGTTAATAATATTTTTCCTATCCCCATTAAGGAAAAGAATGATATCGTCAGCATAAAGGAGGTGGTTCGGGACAGCAAGGTTTCTGGCAGCTTGAATGGGTTTGTGCTTGTTTTGTTGAACAAGAGAGGAGATATATCTACTGAGGTAATATTCCACAATGGAAAAGAGAATTGCAGAGAGGGGGTCTCCTTGCCTCGCACCTTTTTATCATTTGAAGTATCTCTTAGGAGAACCGTTAATGAGGATGGATATAAAAGCCGAATTGAAAAGGTAATTTATCCTGCCTATAAAAGTTTCATTGAATCCAAAATTATTAAGGACGTTGAAAATAAAGTTCCAATCAATGGTGTCAAAGGATTTTTTTAATATCATGTTTGACAGCGATATTCCCCCCTCTGGACTTTTTATTTAAATATTTAATGCATTCTGAGGCAGTGCAAATGCAATCTTGGATGGATCTACCCTTTATGAACCCAAATTGATTCCAAGAAATAATTTTATTACATATGGGAGAAAGCCTATTGGAAATAATCTTAGTAATTATTTTATAGAGGTAGTTGATGAGAGTAATGGGACGGAAAAGGTGAAGCTCAGAGGCATTATCAACTTTGGGAATAAGAGTCAGGAATTGGGCATTAAGGCCAAAAGGAAGAACACCATTAGTGAAGAAGTGTCGAACCAGTTTGCCAACATCCATGTGCACAACCTCCCAATGATGTTGAAAGAAGCCATTATTGAAGCCATCTGGTCCAGGGGAGCTATTGGAGTTGAAGATGAAGACAATATCTTTTATTTCATGGTCTAGTAGAGTTCTTAAAAGGAAGAGATTATCATGTTCATTGATCATATTTGGAATGATACCAGAGATGAGTTCTTTATTTATACTAGGCCCATTGAAAATTTTGTGAAATTAGGAGACCACGTGATTGGATATAGCTTCATCAGAATAAAAAATAGTGTCATTATATTTAAGAAAGGATAAAGGAAAGAAAGATTTCCTAACTCTTGGAAGAGCATTGTAAAATTTGGTGTTCCTATCCCCATCAGAGAGCCATTTAGTTTTAAAAGTCTGTTTTTGGAAGTTTTCCTTGTGGATCAGAAGATAATTTAGTTTCAAGGAGATTCTCAGCTCATTCTGGGGATCAGAGAAAAATTCATCACGAGTCAAGTTATTTTGAATTTGATTGAGATCATATTCAAGAGAGGCGATCTCGACGTCCATTTGGTTGAGTTTATCCTTGAACCAACCCTTTAAATAGTGTTTGGGGGTGTTTTATCTTAGTGACACAAGAAAAATAATCATAGTCTTGATTCGTGGTTATCCAGCCATTTTGGATGAGTTGAGAGCATTCCAAGTTCTCAGACCAAGCATTATTGAATTTAAAGGGAATACTGAGTTTTTCTTTTTTATATATGATTCTAACAAGGATGGGGTGATGATCTGAGTTCAGTCTAGGTAAGGTAATGCTTGAGATTTTTTCCCGGACATCCAAGGCTGACATGTTAACAAAGGCCCTATCAAGTTTTCTAGCAAACATTTTTTTGTAGTGCCTCCTGTACTAGGTGTAGTTAGCTCCTGAGAGGTTGATTTCAATTAAATTACAAGTTTCAACCGAGGTTATAAACTCTCTAGAAAAGATTGGTAAGGAGGGGGCAATCTTCTCGCTGTGAGAAAGGATGGAATTAAAGTCACCAATAACTAGCTAGGTCTCTTGAATAGAGCCATCTAAGGTCGAGAGGTCCTGCCAGAGGGGACGACGATCTTGGTATCTATTCTTGGCATAAACCATGGTGTAGAAGCAGTGAAAATTTTTGTAAGAGAAATGAAAAGTAAGCATTTTATTAGAAATATTGTAAACAGAAACATCTCTGAGAGAGGAGTGGAAAAATACCCTGAGGGAGTCAACAACATTTTCATTTTTGCAAGCATCAAGAAAATTATAACCAATAGGAGAAAGATGACTAAAATTCAAGGAGGAATTAATCTTAGGTCCAGCAATAGAAAAAAAATAGGCTTATGTTTCAACAAAATCCTTTTCAGGATAGATAGTGTGTCAGCATTAGCTATTCCTTGAAAATTCTAGAAAACAAAATCCATTAAAACCTGCGTTTTGATCAGGAGTTACCCTTTTTCTTCTTAGATCCACTAGAGACTTTGTTCCCCTTTGATCTTATAGGATTTCAAGAGGAGTTAGGGGGTCTTATGTTCCTTCTTACTCATACAAGGATCAGACAAGGTGTTAACAGCATTTGACAATAAGCAAGGTTTTACAATTTCAGGGGATTTGAGGGCCAAGGATTTGGTCTCACTCTTAGATTCCAATGGATAGCCCCTGTTCTGGGGAGAATCATGCCAGAAAGTTGGGGTATTCTTGCCCACTTCCTTAACATTTCCATTGGGAGGGGTTTTTGAGTTTTCTCCATTCAAATTAAGGTTCAAAATGATGTCAATAGTTAATTCAATGTTCTGTTGTGTGCCCAATGTCATGTGAGGACTATTTGGTGAAGATGAAGTAATTAATGGAATCAAACCTGCATTTCCCATCTAGACTACTCTAGTAGGAGAGGGAGTCTCTTGTTGAATTGCAACCCCAAAATCCTTCTCAACCCGCAGGGTAGGGGGAGTAGCAGCTGAAACCAAGAACAAAGTCGTGAGGATCTGTTCAGAGATATCGGCAGTAGTAGGATGCAATTGGCCTTCAGAGATCATCGGCTCAGTTTGCGGATCCTCAGGGATGGGATTTTGTAGGATATCCATAACTGAGTTCTCAATGTCTTCCAAAATGTTGAGATCAATAATCATATTTTCCTATTCTTCCAATTGATCATCCCATATGATACCCAAGGTCTCACCCAGAAAGATCAGCCGCTTCACCTAGACTTCCGAAGATTTTTTCATAGGTTCATTTTTTCTAAAGGTAAGAGCTTTGGTTTTCTTTTTCCACTTTCCATCATTCCATCCATCTTCCTCTGTAGGCGCAACCTGGATCTTGACTACCCGGCATTTCAGAATCGAGTGACCAACAATTTTACAGTATTCGCAGAAGGGTGACATTCGTTCGCATTCGACCCGTACTTGCATCTTGAATTCATTCATAAGGACTTTCTTCCTAATTTCATCCTGGTCTTAGTGAATGATGAGGAACAATTGTAATCTTCTGAGCATTCCTCTTGATCATTAGATCAAAAGCACGGTCTTTAGCCTCAACTCGAATAGTGCCCCGGGACCTGATGGTTTTAACAATGGCTTCTATCAACAATTCTTGGATATCATCCATGTTTATGTTTGTAATCTTGTTAAATCCTTTTTTGTGCATGGAGTCCTCCCTCATGGTCTCAATGTGAAATTCCTTACTTTAATCCCCAAAGTGGACAATGCCTCTGAAATCCACCTTTTCTGACCTATTTCCCTCATCAACTCCCTCAACAAAATCATCACTAAACTTCTTGCCAACCAACTCTCTTTTATTTGTAATAAAATCATATCTTGGAATCAGTTTGGTTTCATCAAGGGAAGGTCTATCCAAGACTGCATTTTTCTTGCCTCTGAATGCACTAACTCTTTAAATAAAAACACCATAGGAGGCAACATTGCCATCAAGATTGACATTAATAAGGCTTTTGACACTATATATTTGGGTTTCATATTTAAAGTTCTCCAAGATTTTGGTTTTAATAATTCATTAATTAGTAGAATTAAGACCTTATTCTCTTCATCCAATATATCCATTATTATTAATGGTACTCCTAAAGGCTATTTTAAATGAAACAAGGGTGTAAGGCAGGGAGATCCTCTATTGGCCATTCTTTTTTCCATTGTGGAGGATTACCTGATCAAATTACTTTCTAGACTTGCAGATCAAAACATGCTCAAACCTATTCAGGCAACCATAAATCTTACTATGCCAATGCATCTTCTTTATGCCGATGAAATCATTCTTTTCTTTCAAGGTGGAAAAAGAAATGTTCAAACTCTAAAAAATGCATTATCTCATTACGAAGATGTCTCTAGTCAATCTATACGTTCAGAGAAATTGTTGATTCACCAAGAAATGATGAAATCTTTGATGGAGATGTATTCATTTCATCCACTGAAATCCATCAATTCTATACTTCATCAACCATGCCAGAAGAAGTTATAGCAATGTCAGAGGAAAACTATGATGTTGATTCTCAATCCATCATATCCTCTTTATTACCCCAGGAAGACCCTTCATCATTAATAGGGTCAGAAATGGCAGCCTCTTCTTCAAGATATTCAAATGTTAACTTCTCTCCTGACCATGGAAATTCTACTTCGTCATCTACTATGTAAGTTGAAATAGAAAAAGTAACACATATTGAAGAAGAATAGGAAGATCTCAGAGATTCTCCTCCAGAATTTGAAGAGGGTATCTCTACCACTGTGGATGAACTCAGAGAAATAAATCTTGGTACAAAAGAAGATCCATGCCCCACATTAATTAGTGCAACCATGACTCTTGAAGAGAAAGAAATGTATACTTCATTTCTAAAGAAAAATAGAGATGTATTTTCTTGGAATTATACAGAAATTCCTGGTCTTGATCACGATGTTGCCACTCATCATTTTGGTTTTCCAGAAGAACATCGAGGATTCAAGCAGGCTGCAAGAAGAACACACCCAACTTATGCCTCCAAAATTGAAGCTGAAGTTGATAAGCTTATCAAAGCTAACTTTGTTAGAGAAGTTCAATATCCCAAATGGTTGGCTAATATTGTCCCTGTGAAAAAGAAGAATGGAAAAATTATAGTTTTCATTGACTTCAGAGATCTTAATCGGCATTTTCCCAAGTATGCTTTTCCAGTTCTGATCACAGAACTCTTAATTGATGCAACAGCTAGTTACGAAGCTCTTTCCTTCGTGGATGGTTATTTTGGGTACAATAAAATACGAATGGCCCTAGAATATGAGGAGTATAAATCCATCATATCTCCTAATGGTGTGTTTTTCTATCGGGTAATTCCCTTTGGCCTGAAGAATGTAGGTGAATCATATCAACATTCCATGCACCATATCTTCAAACACTTTTTAGGGAAATTTGTTGAATGTTATGTGGATGATTTGGTGGTTAAATCCAGACAATGTTTTGATCACTTTTCTGATATGGAAATCATATTCAACAAACTTCGACAACATAATTTGAAGATGAACTCCTCGAAATGTGCTTTCAGGGTAACCTCAGGAAATTTTCATGGCTTTGTTGTTCTCCATCGTGGTATAGAAGTTGATCCTAAGAATAAAAAATCAATCCTTGTCATGTTACCTCCTAGAAATTTGAAGTAATTAATAGGACTTCAATGACACTTGTCCTATATTCGGCGTTTCATTTCCAATTTGGCAGGCAAGTGTTTACCCTTCACCAGATTAATGAAGAAGGGAGTCACCTACCAGTGGACTAAATAATGTCAAGAAGCATTCGATATCCTCAAGAAATATCTCTTGAGTACACCAGTATGAATGAACCTGTTAAAGGAAAATAACTTATTCTCTATGTTAGAGCTTTAGATAGATCATTGGGTGCCTTCCTTTCCCAAAAGAATGATGCTGGGAATGAAAACAGCCTTTACTATCTCAGTCGGACTATGCTTGAGGTAGAAACTCAATATTCAAGTATTTAAAAGTGCTTCCTAGAATTAATCTTTGTAGTTCATAAATTGAGACACTACCTACAACATCATGAGGTCAAATTGGTATCTCGAAATAACCCGCTCAAATTTATCCTTAGTTGTCCAATGCTTACAGGACGTCTGGAAGGGTGGGTAGTTATTTTACAGAAGATTGATATCGAGTATGTGTCTCAAAAGTCAATAAAGGGCCAAGCTCTGGCCGATTTCCATGCTGAACACCCATCTGTAGAAGTTACATCTTTAAATATTGAACTTCCTAATGAGGAAGTCTTCTCTATTCAAGATAATACTCCAACATGGGAAATGTACTTTGATGGTGCCTCCAGAAGTCCAACAGGGAAGAAAATTCAAGATCCTAAATTCAACAAAGTTGGGTTAGGAATCGTGCTTATTTCCCCAGAAAAGGAATTGCTTTCCTATTCCTTCTTATTGTTGGAAGGCGGCACAAATAATGAAGCAGAATATCAAGCTCTCATCACAGGCTTGGAATTGGAACTTCAGGCACAGGTGAATCACTTGAAGGTAAAAGGTGATTCAGATTTGGTAATCAAAAAAAATAAATGGGGATTATTACATTAGAAAGAAAGAGTTAATCCTTCTGTGTGATTACATCAAAGATTTAATGGCAGAATTTCTCTCAGAACCAATATTTTCTTATGTACTGCGATCACAAAATTCCCAATCTGATGCACTGGAAAATGTAGCCACAGCACTGGAAGATCCAAATTGGGATGAAACAATCATCATTATTGCCCACTGTCATATAGTTTCACCTTATGTTCAAATAAAAATAGAGTAAATCAATGAAATCGGTACCATTTCTGAACCTTATGGTCATACTACAGGATGGATGACACCTATCAGATAATACCTTCAAAATGGAACACTCCCACTTGATAGAGCTGGGAAAGAACAAGTCTGGTGACGTGTGGTCAGTTTTACTCTTTATGATAGCTCAGATCACCAAAAAATTCTCTACAAGCGAGGTTTTGATGGAATTCTTTTTAGATTTATTGATGGTGAAGAGACAATGGCTGTCATGAATAAAGTACATGCCGTAGTTTGTGGTGCCCACCAGTCTGGACATAGACTTTCTGTCCAATCTGAAGGCTTGGATACTTCTGGCCTTCAATGGTGCAAGATTGTGTTGATTTCATTAAAAAGTTTCATTCTTGCCAAATATGTGCCAACTTCATTCATCAACCCCCGGAGTTGCTTCATTTAGCTAAATACTCTTGGTCATTTGCTACATGGGGAATGGATATAGTAGGACCTTATCCTCTGGCTACAGCTAAGCAGTTTAAGTATATTCTTACTGCTACTGACTTCTTTTCCAAATGGGCAGAGGCAATACCTCTCAAATAAGTCAGTGCAAAAATCATTGTTATCTTTTTCAAGTCCAACATCATTACCATATTTGGTGTTCTTCATACCATATTAACGGATAATGGAACCAAATTTTGTTCATCTGAGCTAAGAAAATTGTATCAAGAATATAATATCAGATCCAACCATTCATCTCAGTATCATGTAGTGACCAATGGTCAAATAGAGGCTTTCAATAGGACTCTTTCAAATATACTTCAAAAGATGGTGGATAAAGATAAGAAGTCATGGCCTGACAATCTTTTTCATGCTCTATGGGCTTATTGGACTACCACCTGCACTACTGCACGATCAAATCCATATTCATTGGTATATGGAGTGAAAGAAGTCTTGCCTATTGAATTCCAATTACCTTCTCTCAGAGTCACCATTTCTGATCAGTTATCTATAGATGAACAATCTCAAAAGAGATTGGATGAACTGGAACAACTAGATGAAAAAATATTGTTCACACTGCACCATTTAGAATTTTATCAGAATCTAATAGCACGAGATTTCAATAAAAAAGTTTGTCTTTGTTCATTCATTCAAGGAGAATTTGTATTGCTCCTTATAACCCCAATGATACCAGGAATGAAGCCTCCAAATCATGGGCCAAAGTGGGAAGGACCTTACTCAATACATAAGATATACTCCAATGGAGCTTATTCTTTAATCTCAATGGATGGAGAACTCGTTACAACTCCAACCAATGAAAGATTCTTGAAGAAGTATTTTGTGTAACAAAAATACACTCATTGTCCTTACTGCAGGACATTAAACTACATAGCTCTTTCCATCATCCAACATGACGTTAAAATGTGTCCCTTTTATCGTCCAACAGGACATTAAACTGTGCATTGTCCGAGCTGTATGACATTAAACTGTCAACCACCCCATGTCTATGATACATGACATTAAACTGTGATCACTGCATGCATAATTTTCTTTTAAACTCTATTTCCATGCATACCTATGGCAGCTAATCATGCATAAGCCCCACACCATCCTTTGTGTTTGCATCTTTCATGGTACAATCGTCAGGTCTGTTGCGGCTTCTTGTTTCTCACAATGAGCATGACTCACGTGAGCTTATAATAAGATTTGACCATGACATTTTCTCTAGGACGCTAACCACACTTAAGTCCCAACATCATCTTTGGGTCACTGTCCTCAAGTACACCCTAATCATCAAATCCCTCTCAATTGAACTACATGGACTTTGATCCTTGCCTCATAAGCCGGGTACATAGGCAACCTCCGGAGGATAAAGCCCAAAACAACTTTCTTCACATCGATTCACCTTAATCCCATACGATGTTGATCTGTGAAGTCCCCATCAACCATCTTATTCATATCAGTTCACTTTCGTCCTACATGACGTTAAACTGTGTATGTCTTATCATCCTAACTATATGACGTTAAACTATACAGTTCCCCATTGTCCTTTCAGCATGACATTAAACTACATAGTACTAGTCTATGCATATGACCATAAATTATTTTAACTTTTTCCCTTTATGATAATAAACTGCAGCAATCCCTGATACCCTCACTTGAGATGAATCATCATTGACATGGTCTATAACCATGTCATGTTTCAAGAACTATGTGTGGCTTAATTCTCATCCTTATGAGATACGTAGTGACACCCATGTTTTTAATCTTGGGTCCAGACATAATTGCAATAAAGTCCTCTTTACCCCTCATATGTACGAACCAAATCTATACAAAGGGTATTTCAATAACTACAAGCAGCTTGATTCCCATCTTCATGGGATACGTAGGAACGGTCGAGAACTCCTCGAGTCCAGCCCAGAGCCTTTGGGCCTAACCCCAAACATCACATTCGATCCCTTGGATGAAAAGACCCCTAGGATCACAAGGTGTGATGTGGAACACCCTGGTCTTTATTCACATCAGGTTTATAACAAATGCATGATGTGTCTCCCTCACTATGGTCCAATATTTATGACCCTAAACTAAGATCTTCTGTGTTATCATCCTGCATGATGTTAAACTGTATTTCAAGAACTATGTGTGGCTTGATTCTCATCCTAATGAGATATGTAGTGACATCCAGAATCTCAATTCAGGACCCAACATCAAAATCATACAAATAATATTCATGATCTCCATAACCCTTTTCTTTACTTTTGGTCACAAAATTTCTAATACCTGAGAATTCTTTTACCAGACTATGCAGCATGTTCCCTCAGGTGGCCTTGCATAAATTGTCTACATAACAGGCATGTCAGTCAAAATATGCCACTATTTGACTATGCAGCTTATGCCCTAATTGGTCCTGAATAATTCAGCCCCCATAATGGGTTTTTTAAGTATTGGTAACTCCATTCTTAGGAGAAGCCTCATTTGTCCCTATTAGTCTTAATGACAGTATATAGGGATCTGCAAAAAAATTTACCATCCTTAACATATTTGTTCCACACTCTTCCTCATGATATGAAAATATTATGACGTATAAAGTTTCTATCTCTGATTTTAGTTATATGATTTAAAACCACAGATACCTTTATTCCTAAATTTGGGTCAGTCCTTCGTAGAAGTCACATTCCTCCAATTCTTTGATAATTCTGATTGGAAATATCTTCTCCATATTCAAGTATCTTTCTCTATAAATCAGACTCTATGATTTGGAAAATTTGAATCCCCATAAAACTTTCTTCAGCTTTTAGCAATAGAAATTCAAATTTCTGAGAGTTCTTGTGCCTGACTATGCAGCATGTTCCCTTATGTGGCCGTTCATAAGTTGTCTACATAATGGACCTATCAGCCAAAAAATGCTATTATTTGACTATACAACTTATGCCTAAGTTGGCACTGCATAATTTAGCCCCTATAACGGGTTTTTAAAGTAGTGGTAACTTCATTCGTAGTAAAGACTTCCTCTAATGACTTTTAGCTCTTTTACCATGTCATTCCTCAGATTCAAAATTTCTAAAGTCACAGTTTACAATTTCCCCCCTTCATACTTGAATATGGTAATATGTTTCCAAACAAATTATCAAGAATTGAGTCAATATCATTCATTCAGTCAAAGCTATTTGACCTTAAATATTATCCTTTTTATAGTCCAACATGCATGACTTTAAACTGTCAATAGCAAACGACATGGTACTCATTAAATTGGGAACCTATAAAGGGTACTCTGAACAAAAGTCGAGTCCCAGCTCGCTAAATGTATATTTTGTATGATTTAGGTAATATTGAGCAATTAAAAGATAATGTTTTTGGGGTTGTTTATATAACCCTAGTAAGAATCGATCTATGAAGGTATATATTATTGAAGATGAACTGTTTTTCATTGATGAACAAGATTAGAAGAACATCTACAGACTCGAGTCTCTTATCTTATCTTCAGAAATTATAGAAGACTTTCAACATGACTTTTCATCTGTTTCACAGTGTCCTTAGCTTCATCAATAGCCACTTGAAGTTCATTTACATGACCAGCTTCACTCTCTTCAGCTTGACGAAGTGCTTCTTTGGCATATTTGATGGATTTTATACCAACCTCTTGGACTTCTTCTAATGAATTATGAAGTTGTTCAAGCTCCACAGTAACAGCATCTTGCTCTTGCTGAAGGTGCAACTGCTGGACAATTTTCTCCTTGATCTTTTGCTTCAGTTCCTTCAGCTTTACAGCATACTTAGTCTTATCTCGGGACACTGAAGCCTAAAATTCACTTGTATTGATCAGTAATATAGCTCTGATCATGTCTTGAAGACACTTTTTCTCTTTCTACCTCCTTTGAAAGAAATGTTTTACTATGACATGGATTTCTTGATATCCAAAACCGCCAAGTCCCAGCATGATGAATATGGATGAGAGTATTGTAATTTTCAAAGGCATCTCTTTAAGAGGAACCTCAGATATTATCTTCCATATATTTTTCCATGCCTTGCGACGTGATAATTGGAGCGCCTTTTGCACCTCTGGGTCTGATTCAGCATCGCTATCATAGGGAGGAACATAGTCTGGGATTAATGCACTTAAGGAAGTTTTCTATTCTTCTCCTTCCCTGACCCTGGTTACTTCATCTTCTGCTACTGTTTGGGCTGAGGCTGAGGCTTCACCTCTAGATCTATCCATTGAAGTTGACAGCCCTATTTGGTCAATTGAAAGTATGGTTAGTTTCAGAGGAAAATAAGAGTTGATTGATTGTCTTGCAGGTTAATAAATCTACAAATACCATCATCTTTTACCTAATAATATATCATAAAATTGGGAAGACTCCTCCCCATATTTCCTAGTTTCAATAGGATTTTCAAGATGGGTTTCAGGAGGGTTTGACGTGTTAAGTTCCACATGAGCCAGTGTTTCTGCAATAATAGGGTTGACATCCATGTATACACCCCTTTCAAGAATTGTTGGCTCAGAAGCCTCTTTAGATGGACCTATACATATTTAACCAAATAGGGTTAGAAGTGTAATCATGAGAAGATTAAAAGAATAACTGATGAAACTCATGTCCAATTGATTCTATAACTAGATCTACAAAATCTTCTAAATCACATGGTAATTTAACATGGTCTAAAATTTCTTCAAATTACATGAAAGTTTTCATCATTTTATCCAATGATATCCCTGATCCTAGGTTAGTCTCACCAGTGGGAGCACTCGGCATGTCTTCTTCGTGACTTTCATCTAGAAATCTCTGACCCTGGATAGCTTCTTCAAAGAAAATTATTGGGTCAGTTGTGGTGGTTTCCAAATGTTTTGATTCGTGTGTTGAACCTAAAACGTCACAAAATGGAAGTCATGTGTTCTCTCATTTAAGGTTCTGTGAAATTTTGTTAATTTATCCAAAGCCTTTTCTCCCCTGGCATCAGAAACAGGAGCGGTTTTGGGAATAGATGCCAACTCATCTGTTCTAAGTATTTCTTCAGGAATGTCCCTTTGAGCGGGAACTTGCGGTCATTCTACAGCATCCTCCATTATACTCTGAGGATGGTCAGTCCTTTCTCTTAAAGGGGAAACTGAAGAAGCCCATGTAATCCCAAGAAGTTTGAGCACTTTTTCATAAGTTAAGATTCATGACTACCAAAAATACTTACCGCTACTGATAAAGCGTTTAACTGTGGTCTTCTTTCTTTGATGATTTTTCTTCTTGGACTTTTTGGGTCGACTGGAATTATCATCTCCGAAAACAAGTATCAGAGACAATAATGCTCTTTCTAACTCTTCATCCATGGATTTATGTCTTGGAGATACTTCTCTCGATTCATGAAGAGATTCAGTAGCTCCAAGAGTGGTGCCACCAGGGATATACCACGAAGAAGGGATTTTAGTGGTTCTTTCCTTTACAAGATGCAAGATGAAGAAGATTATTTCCTTGAATAAAAAAGCTTCAGATAAATTCAAATTGTAAATCAAGTAGAAATATGAAAAAAAGTAAAACTTACATCTTTAGGAGCCATGTAGTCACGCCACTCTTCATCTAATAAAGGACCAATCCACTCAGTGATACCGTGGTCCATCATTTCCTTCACTCTCTTGGTGATAGGAACTGACTTATTAGTGGAATATATGAGGGTTTCCAGCTTTTTGATGTAAGCCCTCACTTCATTGGGGTTGTCCTAGAAACAGATGTCACTGGAAGCTCGAAGATTCCCCACCTCAAAGGTTATACAACCCTTCACATAAGTCTATTCAGGCGTTTTCAGAACCACAATATAAACTTCGCTATGTCCAGACAGCCTCTGGTTGTAAATATTCAGAATGTGCACCAGAAGTCCGTGAGGAGGGTCCTACAATTTGGGACTTCAACTTCTTCCCAACTCCTGAAACCACAGATAAAGGATAAGAAAATGAAACTTGTTTCTCTTTAAAATAATGGAAACTAAATTTCCTTAATGATGTAACTCACCATGAGTTGATGGAGTTGGTCTCTTGACTCTAGCTGGCGAAATATATCTGGCATGAGGCTGCTTTGACGCACTTCATGCCTCATCATCCCCATCCTCGGAATTCAGTGAATCATCCTCGGGTGAGGAGCCCGGTGAATCAGCTCTGGGTGAGGAAGAGTCACCTTCCAAATGAAAATCTTCTTTCCTAATGGTTCTCTTCTTTATCCCCACCCAATGGAATAGCTGATTCAGTACCCCTTCAGGGTATGATGCTACCCAGCTCTCGGCATACCATGTAGTCAATCAACTTGCCGCTCCAACAGCTGGTAGATCAAATACCGCCCCAGTCTTATCTATAGACATAAACAACCATAGTTTATGAGAAACCATTCGATGTTTCTCTAACCTGACATGAACCAGAGGGGATACAATAATTTTTTGCAGAAATTTTAATTGATTTGAAAATCTGTATATAGCATAGGCCTCATATATAATTTCCCTGTCAATCCTCGTAGCCAGTGTACCATCTCTACATGCCAGCATGTATAACCTTAACTCTAGGCTGGCTATTCTATCATCAACAAATCTCTCTATTGTTAGATTTCCATAAATAAATAAATGAAACTCATTGAACATGCTCATCCTTATCTAAATATCATAATCGTTGAGGGATAAGGGAGAAATTCCAGAAAAGGCCGGAACAGACAACCAGAAAGAACTTCCAGGAACAGGTACCCCACTTTGTACAGAATATGCCCTGATGTGAGTGGTGATCCATCCCCATAAAACATGGAATGGTCCCACTATTCTTAGAGGAGACTTACCCAGATAAACATGAAGTAAGCTCCTATGAGTCTTTTCCAAAACTGGGGTGGCCAACCCAACCATCTTCCTTTTAGCCAGCTTAGCTGTAATGACAAAGGTTCCCAGCCTCACGCCTCCTTTCGAATCTCGAACTAGTAAAAGTTAAACACTGAGCCAAAAGGCCAAAAAGCCTTCCAAATGGGTCTTTTCTGGAATTTTCTGGTTCACTTCATAGCCCCACCTATCAAACTCTTCGGCTTCCAAAATTGGAAAAAATGTGCCCGGAGCACCCCTCTTTGCTGCTCTAGGGCAACTAGTAGGATGAACGCAGGAAGGTCCCACCTCTTTCCTCTTAATCAGAAACATGTCCATCCACTCCTATGGATGGATATCTTTTCTGTAGTGGGTTTTTATGGTTTTGGTATTCTTAAGCTTGTGGAAAATTTTCATTAACTCTCGATCCAAAACCAGAGTCTTCTCCGAATCATTCCAGGTCACCTTGGGGGATGAATTCATCATACATATCAACAAAAATTGGAGCCCATGAAATCTTGTAGACATCCCACAAACTGATGCCTACTTCTCCATGAGTCAAATGGAAATAATTCATTTCCGAGCTCCAACGACTGATTAAATCTAGCACGAAATTGTCATTCTTGTAAACATATGTCTGCCTAGCCCATACAGCTTCATATATTGCAGCTCATTTTAGATCATAAAAAAACTCTGCATAGGTTTGTCTCACCCAATATTCCCACATCCAAGTCGGCTTCACACCTCCTCCATGATGGAAATCCAAACTCTTTTTTCATCCCTTAGATTGGTCCATCTGAAAATTTCGTAAAATAGAGGGATATCAATGTGGTTGTAGCTCAGGCTTGTGAGGCTTCAGATCTGGAGCACATGGGCTATGATGAATTATGAATGCCTTCTCCACTATTCCATCATTGGAAAATGATCCTGCAACTGAGACATTTTCTGAAAATAAATTGGTGTAAGTCTGAAACCAGGAATGAGGAATATAATTCTTTGCCTCTGGAACGTTGACTCCTTGTAGGTGACCATGACCATATAAAGTCAAGTAGATGCTGTGTGGGAAATTGGCATGATATTTCTTCAAGTACTTATCCAAATCCGGGAGAGTGTTGTCGCAGATATCAAAATAATCCTGGCCGACGACATTCATCATGTCCTCTATTCCCTTGCTGGACAACTCATCATCTAATCTAATTCTTTTGGGAGCCATTGAATCTGCACAAAGATCAAACAGACGAACCTTGAGTAAGTTTGTTCTGTGAAATCTTGATGAAGGAAATCAAAAAAATGGAAAAGGAATTAAGGCGCCCAAGTCTCAAACTTGGCGTGCAAGTCAAAAGTGTCGTGCAAGTATTTCCACCCTAGTAATGGCATGAAAGTCAAATACCTTTTGCAGAAGCAAAAAAAAAGTTAAAAGAACGACGATTCGCCGAAGAACAGAAGCACATGCGCGATGAGTGCTCAAGTGCTGGAAGCAGAGTGAGTTTATGCAGGAGTGAGCCTATAAATATAGGCGATCCAGGCCACCTTCATGCTATTCCTACGTGCCCTAGCATCTGCTTTCCATACCTGTGTGCCCCATCATTTGCGCGCCATACTTGCATGCCACAGACCCTTGGTTTCTCCGGCTTTACCTCATAGCCGGATCCTCTTTCATTTTCAGATCCAACTCTGAGGGGGGACTTTTGTTGATGCTCCTTTTCATCATAGGGTCCACTTAATAGAAAAGGGAAATACCTTAAACACAAAGATGGTCACCCTTTGAAAAACATCAAAAATTGGCAAAGGCATGGACAATTAACCCATTTGGAGGGAAACCGCGCAAGTTTCATGTGTGTCGTGCAAGTCACTTGCGTGCCCGATTATTTTTTTTTCAAGGTGATTGGTGGCTTAGAAACAGCCCCTATGGTCCCCACATTTGAGGGATGAATTTTCCAAAACTCAGTTTCAAGCTCTGGTCACCCAAGTCTTCAACTCAACTCTTCCGAAAGCTTCTAAGGTAACTTTTTACCTAGAATGGAAGACTTAAAGGAGTGTGATAAGGACTAAGTGTTTAGAATTCATCAACACTTGCGCGCCTAAGTGTCCAGACCTCCTTAAAAGTGGAAACACTTATACGCCGCCCTATCCTTTCAATGTTACTTGTGTGCCTCCCTTTTGGAAAAAACTTCGGATAATACTAAAGGCTTGAGTTAAGTATCACCCAAGTATTACCCTATAGATTCATCATCACCCAGGTGAACCCATGTCGCGCAAGTACACTTTCACGACCAAGACTTGTGTGCCAAATTATTTTTGTGCCTCTCTCCCATTCACCTCTCCTCTTCAAGATATTATCCCTTGAACACCTTTTCAAAGCCAGTTATGGCATGGTTCCTTTGTTGGCTTCCTTATCTGAAAGGAATTATGGGAGAACCTCTCCCAAAACCTCGTGACTTACAAGCTTTATGTCACCACGGTTTGAGGTTTCCTATTTAACCTCATCTTTTAAGATGAGAACATATTTTGATTTAGGGTATCCTCTTTAGGAGTAATCCCCATGTTCCCATGGTTTGGGCCTCCTTATTAGGAGTAAGCCCCAAGTCTTAAGTCTCCTTAACTTGGGCCTCCTTCTCAAGAGTAATCCCCAGTCATAATTTATTTTAACATTGGGCCACTTTCTCAAGAGTAAGCCATGGGTTATAATTTCCCTTTAATTGGGAATCCTCCTCATGAATAAGTCCCAATCATAATTTCCTTTAACATTGGGCCTCTTTCTCATGAGTAATCCCCAGGTTATAAGTCCCTTTTAATTTAGGCATCCTTATCAGGAGCAAGCCCCAAGTTAAAACTCCAAATCTCCATAAAGTACAAATACCTTTTTGGACCCTACTTCTGGGATTCTTTCCTAAAGTAAGTCTTGGTCTTCATCTACTTAGAAATTCATACATACGTAAGCCCCACATCATTTCTCATGACTGAATATTTAATGGCACCATCATCAAATTTATTGGTACCTCTTGTTTCTCACATCGAGCATGACTCACGTGAGCATAGGGTGTAAAAGTAATTAAGACATCTCTTTTTGGGTCATTAACCATGCATAAACCCCATATTTCTTTACCTGAACTATGTGGACTTTGATCTCTGCCTTAAAAGTAGAGTACGTAGGAAGCCTTTATAAGGTTCAAGCCCATCTTTCATTAATTATTTTCCATCCCATATGACATTAAACTATATCCTTCTAATAAAACTACGTGGGTTATGATTCCTTTTTAATGAGGATACATAGGTAGCCCATCTACGTGTATGATCCCAACTCTGAAATAATACCTATCTTTCTAAATGAAAATAAACTTCAAGTGCCCTACTGAGTGGCTTTAAAACTAGTATGGCCATCATAATGACCAATATATTTCTATATAATATATTGAAGGATACCATTGACTAAGAATCTACAATACATATGGATGATTCTCTATCGATGAAGAACCTCAAATACATGTAAAATATTCTCTAAATCCCATACATATCAATCATTGATTTCCAAATATAAAACTCATTTTAATGATTGGTGAATTTATAAGGATTTATGAACATAACTTAAATCTATGAGAGAGTCCCGAAGTAGGCAATAATTCCTCCCAAAAAGGTGTGATGAGCATGACCTCTCATCCTCTCGACCAATGAAAATTATTAAGCCTCATAGGTCCACAACTAATGAGCACCTACCATTAGAAAGTAGGTACAAATAGATATATAATCATTGTATGTTTCCAGTTCTACAAATAAACCCATTAGAAATTGATTGGAATATTTGAACCTTAAACAAACAAGGTCATTACCATTTTCAGAAGAAATAGTCTCGTGAGATAAACCAGTTGGATAGCCTTATTAAATGGATTTTTTGTGTATACCAACCCATAGTTTAAACTATCTTGGAATGAGGGATTGGCGGTAAATATATCATGATTTATGATATCATGATTAAAAACATTATGTTTTTATTTTATTGAGAATTTATTTATTATTATCCATGATATTATTGCATTGATATTTTCCATTGATGCATTTCATGCTCATGTCATTGATTAAATGGAATATTTTTTATGTTATTTTACTTTACATATTAATTATACCTTATTTTTTCATAATAGATTCTGATGTACATAACCATTACTAATCATTTGATCTCACCCATGTTTTTTTCCTTTCCCTTGGATATGAATATGGTGTCATTGAATGAGTTAAAGGATACATAATATTTACTTTCACTATGTTTTTATATTTTATTTATGACGTAAAATGGGGAGAATATTTGTATATAGTTCTTAACTAATCAATCCTTTATGATTTGATCCCTTTTATATTATGTCAATTTAATAAATTAGACAAAAAAACTACATTACTATTGTAGGGTTTGTTACATTTTTAACCATTTTTCTTGGAACCCGCTACAAATGTGTCCTCTACCATGACATTTAGAACAAATAATAACCTTAATTATTAATGGATAAATATTTTTTATTACTTGGTAGACTCAATTTTTCACTCTTAAAATAAAATATCTCCTTCAAATGATATATTTATCCAATATCCTTCTTTGAGTTTCAACACATATGTAAATTGGAAGATGGATTCTGCATGTTTCCTTTCTTATTAATTTTTTTCTAAATATTTTTAACTAAGTGGACCATGTAATGTATATCTACATGGTTATTCATCTCTAAAAAATCAATAGTCTCGTAGTGGAGACCTTTTCAGAAAAAATATGATTTCTTGAACAAGGTAAACATCAACATAAACTCAAATCATTGCAATTTTCATCTACATATTATAGCCTTTAATAATTTCACACCCTTGGGTAAGGTATTAATGCTTGTTACAATGATACCTATAGAAGTAAGAGGGAACAAACCATTTATTGTTGGATGGTTTGATCTCAAAATTTGTATTGCTTGAGAATCATCCATATCAAGCTCTCTAATTTTTAACCTGATCCCACTAAAAATTGAATAATCAAAATACTTTATAAAATCATGTTTCACTTTTTTCTCCTCATTTTAGTAATAAAAAGAGAAGGATTTCTTGGTGGACATAACCATATCAACATTTTTTTTTGTTCTATATTCCTATGATATTAAGGTGCCTTTATTTTGATCGCAATAAGAACATCATCATATTGAGCCCTCATTTTCCTCTCTATGCTATCAAAACAAGTATATTATTTGTGGAAATTCATCAAAAATCATCATCTATGGACTCCTCAATGATGTAAGGATGATATAGTGGTTGAACATGTTATGGGATACAATTTATGGTACTCAAGATTTCATGATTACAAATGTTGTGAATCCTCTTATGATTCCCATCCAATTCACTATCAATAAGATTCTTGGAAATTGATCATCTAGACTTATAAATTTTATAGTGTGGATTTTTTGTGTGGGAGTTATTATTTATGTTTCATTGTCACTTTCATGATAAATTCCAATTTTATATTCTTATACAATGATATGTGACAATAAAATAATAAAAATAGAAGAAAACAAACTCAATAAAAGATAATCACTCACACACCCATATATATACACACACTGGAACACATAAAGATATACATACACCGATAATTATACAAACTCAAATAAAAAAATTACACATAGACTCACATAAATATACCCAATCATGAATGTTATTTTAATTTAGATCTATTATTAGATCTACAATCAACTTATGATATATTATAAAGTATCATAACTTGATTAAATATCACACACCACCAAATCTTTCAATGCTAATTAATTTTGGTGAATGTGGTAACACAAGTTACTAGGATAAAATTGGTTATAAGGTGAATAAAGGGTATAAAAGAGTGTATTTGATGAAACACATGCATTTAACTTAACATATCAAGATAAAAAATATGTGAATAAAAGAAAAAAATATAGATAATTTGGAGGTGAAAATAAATAAAGGTGAACTATGATAAAACATGATGATAAATTATAATATATAATGATATAAATCACATATCAATAAAGTAAAATATCATTAAATTATCATGCAATCACTGAATAAGAAATATATGTTATCAATATTTTAATGAATGAGATAATGAGGGAAGATATTTTTTTAATATGGAATACAATTCACATATAGAAATGAAAATTCAATAACAAGGATATATGAATAAATTGATCAATATAGAATATTTAAATTTTACTTAAAATGGAAAAATATGGATCTTTTATTATAAATAGTCTTTTAATGGGTGGATAATATTTTAAGATAAAAATTATAATGGATAAATAGATAAGTATATGGAGGTAAGCCTATCATCTCAAAAATAAATATGATTCTAACAAATGGGAGATATAATATACAACCCAATCTTCATGACATATGATTTTGGATGAGGGGTAAGGATTGTGGATTTATAAAAGAAAGTATTCAACTAATATTATATATGAACATGGATAACTATTTAAAATAATACACATAAAAATGAAAAAATTTACCAATACACAAAAATATTCACTTAGTTTGAGGCATGAAATGGGTGATTTATGGTTTTGGATAACTATTCAGACTTGCAACTATGAAATAAAACACTTCCCTAGAGTAAGAAAAAAAGAAAACTAGTCATTATAAAATAGATATAAAACATATTTAATGAAATACACTAATAAAAACATGAATTAAATATAGGTTCTATTTGAGTAGATTTTTATAAAAAGGATTAATACATAGATATTATATTAAATATCACAATGTCTTAAATCCTAAAACTAATTTTCCACATATTTTCAAAAAAGCTAAAATTAATTAATTTCTTTCTAAAAGTGAATCCCTGGTATTTTTCATTAATTATCTATAAAAAAATTATCCAAAAGTTTATATCTCAACATTGATTCCACATCCTATCATATTTGAATTTTTTTCCTTCAGAATGACATTCTATATTCTCTATGTGGATTTCTCATTCATATATATTTAACCTCGGGGATAATATAAAGAATTTTAACATTTAACTCTTCCATGAATTCACTTTAGTTTTTATGCATTAGTTTCATGAGGTGAAATCCAATTGTATCATGAAATCAATTTAATCTGACTTGTTTCATCATGATTTAAAAATACAACTCTACATCAATTGAAATTAACTAAGTTCCATTACTTGTTTCTTATCAATTGTTAACAATGGTGTGGTTTTCCATTATATTTTATAATTTATCATTTATATTCTTTCAATGTTATTAAATTTAAACCATTAATTCATAAAGGTATCATGTCACAATATGGTATGATCATCCTAACAAAAACAATTGCCTTTTAGATATAAAATCACTTCAATATCATCACTTCATCTTCTCGAAATCATTAATCACATGAAATCAATATAATATTATTTTATTTTATAATAAATAAAAGATAATAAAACTCTCCCTATGGGTAATTATGTCAATACATAATTATATTAAAAGGATCCAAAAAACTCCACACTAATTCAATATGATTTCTGATATTCTACACCTTTTTTTTCTTTTTTCAATTCGTACTAATTGTAAATTAATTAATCTAATTGAAACATTTTTTTAAAAAAAAATCTAGAACTAGTACATCATCAAACTGTAACTAAAAATAACTAAAAATATCATTTCTATAAACTCTAATCCTATTTCAGTCACGATTGATATAGGAAACAAAATTGTGTGGAATTATTATATAGTATATCACTTAAACATCAAAGCAATAATACTTAATAAAGGTAACTTAATATTTTTACTTTTTGATGATGACATTTGGTGAAAGATGTTTTTTAATAATTCACCATATTTTATAGCTTTATTTTTCTTTTATTATCCCAATATATAAATGTTATGAATTTTGAATTAATATTTCTGAAACTTAATGTTTATATAGGAAAAATATTCCTCATAGATAATATATCTCCCTATTATCATTCTCTATAAATGAATGATTTTTAGTTCACTTAACTTTTATTAGAGTGTTTAGTTAATTGTATTCCACTTGTATAATTTTACTATGGGTAATCACTCTTCAGTCATTTATCTTATTAAATATCAATTGAAAATTTAACCATATTTTGAAATAAAAAAATACCGGTAGAGGGTATTTTCAAAACCACCTTATGATAGGGGAGGTGGTTTAAGTGCAACAATCAACCAGTATATCTAAAATAATATAATAGAGAGTATTTTTTTCAAAATATACACTTTATGTGACTTGTTAAAATATATTATACATTGAAAATATATTTATGTACCTTTTTTTTTGGAAAAAAATATAAAAATGTTTTATGTTGAATAAAATAAATCTCAATGTTATTTTGATAAAAAATAAAAATGGGAGTATTTACTTGTTCACCAAGATCCTCAAACTGTTATTTCATCAAAATTTGTTGGGTATTAACATCACTATCTAAATTTACATGACTTTATTTGTGTTAAGTGGATTATTCTGTAATTCATCACATAGTCATAAAATTAATTTTGGTCTAATAAATATTTCTCATATTTAAATGGATTTTGTTTCATAATATCACATACCCATCAAGCATTAAAGTAAGAAGAAAATTCTTAATTTTACTCTAATTTATACATCAATCCATTTTTCGGAGTTCCATTGACTTCCCCTAGGATTTTATTCTCTATAATAAAATTCTACTCATTTATATTCCATTATAATTGATCCACGAAACATGAATCATATACTATACCTAGCTGAGTTAACATTATGTAAATAAAAGTTTCCATAAGTCACAAAAAATACTTTTGGATTAGTATATTATCTATTATTATTCATTTTATATTAATTTCTAAAGAATATTAGAGCTATAATTATCATATTATTAATTATCTGAAGCAAAATTTAATATATCACAAACATATTTGAATATTGATATAAATGAACATTAACCATGTTAATTATCCTTCAATCAAAGTGTTAGTACCAAGAAAGATTAATTCACTAATATGGTTTCAAGTGAATCAAGGTATTCATGTTTTTAATCAAACCTTTTCAATGAACTTGTTCTATGATTTTTTGAAACACTCCCTCCCCCTTAAAATAGATTTAAAGAAATAATTTAGTAAAATAAATGGACATGAATAATTTACCCAGTGCACCCAAACTAAACTATTACATAGATCATGAATTGGAAATATGAAAATACACCATAAACACTAAGAGAACAACTTTTCTTTTACAATACGGCATACCTACACTATCCTCAAAAGAATAAAATGTTCTCCAAATAAATAAATAATCCATTACACTTACTATAAAATATAACATTGAGATCCACCTTTAATCTACCTTCTTCTACCATGAATATAAGTGTAACATTTACACCATGTATGGTGTAGAAATAAACACTACTTTCATAGAAATATAACGAGATAGACTCTAAGATATCATTTCCCTTCAGCTATAACATTCCAATACAATACATAAATTATTCTACTTCCTCTTAAAAATAATTATCATCAATATGTGACACCTTTTAATATTCATTAATTTCAAATTGAAATATATCTATCTACTCATTATTGATAGACTCTCTTTGATCTTTCCATTTTTAATTTATTTTCCTTTTTTAATATTTTATTCATGTAATGTTCATGAGTGAAATATTTTTTATATTAGATTATTGAAAATCTAATGTCTATGGTAATAATTCCTCCAATTATTAATTCCAATAAGATCACATAATATTTTAGAAGTAATAAAATCAATAATATATATCCAAATCTCGTATTAAATTATAACTAAAACCACTAATGTTGACTATTATGTTTTGAATCCCTTTTCTATGTTTGATGATTTTCTAACTAATAGATCCACCATATCATCACTAAACATTAATTTAAATCACTTGATAATTATAATATGAATCCCCTTTAATTTATGCATGATTCTATAAAATCATAGTGACATAAAACATTAATCAAATTTAATAATAAATAAAATATTTCATAAACTACTATAGGGAAATATCTCCCAAATTTAGAATAACCATTAAAATTTACCTGAAATAAATATTATAAAATCCTTCTGTAATCAAAATGACTCATATGTTTTCCATGGTCGAACCAAATGGTTTTCTTGAAGATCCATATTATTGGTCTGAATGACCCATACAATTTCATTCCCCTTAAATTTTTCATTTAATGTATTCCTTGGTTGACCTTACAAAATCTCGGAAGACCCATAAAAATCATATTGAACTTTATGAAATCAAGATGACCCTTACCAAATCATACTGACCCTTATAAAATCACATGGATAAAAAAATGAAACTTATGGAATTCATGATCACCCTTACCATTTATGTATTAAGTCAATTTTCTATATCCTAATGATAATGATCCTTGTGAAATAGTCCAATTACATATACTAAATCATGGTGGATTATATTTCTTTTTCCACATTCCTGGTCCACTTCCCTTATGATTTATCTTACCTGAATTTTCATAAACCTATTCAAATTGTAATTTTCCATTAATATAATAAAATACCATCATTTCACCTCCAAATGTCATGTTATGTTCTTCTCATGACCATTTATGATTCTTTAAGGTTATTTAAACAACCATGTCCACTAAAAAACCCCAAAACATAACAAAGTATTTTTTTTCTAATAATATACCCCTTTTGGTTTAAGGAAAAATCTAAAACAAATTTGATACTTCTTTATTTGGAAATTTAAAAAATGGTACGGTATGAACAAACTGATATCTGATTATCCTACCATTATATTTTTCATTATTAATTTACTTAACATCAACTCTAATCCCAAATGAGTAAAGATCATCATGATAAATAACATTTGAATGAAAATATCCTCATTAAAATACTCTTTTATTCCCCATATTCTTAAACTCAATTAAAGTTTTTAATCCTCTGAACTTATCTGTTAAATACTCTACTTTATTCTCAAAAAATCATCATTGAAAATTCTACAATTTTTAATATAATTTTTATCCAATTTATTTTAAAACAAATATTACATCTATGAAAAACATGGAAAGCCTCTTCCAAAAGAAACATATTGATATATTCTCCCCCTTTATCAATTAATCCAAAGAGAAATTATCTTAATGTTCATAATATAGAGGTATAAATCCAAGCATAAAATTCATGAGAGTTTTCATACCTTACAATAAATAATAAATTACATGGTGGAGTGGGGGTATATTGACCAAACCACTTAGGTGGATGGAGAGGATTTAACTCTAAGAGAAAAATGTGTTCCATTCAAAATCATCCTTGGGTAATTATTTTCTCTTGATATCTGCAACTTCATATTATGTTGAAAAAAAATCCAACTTCATTATCCCATGGTCAACATTCTCTTTAATGAAATGATTATTTATTTATATGTTCCTTATCATTATATGGTGGATGAGATTTTTTCTAATATTAATAACACACGAGTTATCATATATGCTTATAATATGAGATTTAACATCTGATCCAACATTATGAAGTTTTTTTCCATCCATAATAACTAAGAACATGTTTTAGTAATAAAATTGAATTTATCCTTCACATTTCTAATTTAAATGAAATGTTTCTTCTTACTGAGCCAAGATATATAATAAAATACAAGATAAAATATACCACAAAATGAAAACTTGAAATCATTCAATGAACATTCCCAATTTACATTGATATAAACCACTAACTCATGTAGTGATGTTCTAAGGTACAACATCCTTTAGTCCACCATATAATTTATATAATAAATAATTTGTTTATTTTTGTATTATGTATTTATTTGGGAAAACTTTTACAATGAGTGAATAGGAATGTGGAATACTCTATGTCATTTGATATTTCATTTATGTATAATATACTTCTAAAAATCAACATATACTTCATAATATTGACTACCTTCTCAACATAACCACTTAACAATTTCATCTGAGTATCCACTAAAGTTTTCATTGGATTGTAATATTTCATTCCATATCACTTGAATATTTTATTGGAATATTTTAATTTTGAAACAAATTTACCAGCCACTCTTTGAGTTACTTGTAAACTAAATAAAAAATACTAACCCATTGATCATGGAAATTTTAAATTCACACATCATTTATTGTAAAAATATCTTTCATTGTGCATCATCCATCTTCTGAAAAAATTTATTGTCCATAAAAATAATCAAAAAAACATTTATCATTTTCCTTCATGATGTACATATTTTAATCAACTCATAATGATTGGAATTCATTATTTCCCAAGTATTGATCAAGTGTAGAATAAGAAGCTATTAGTTCTTTAGTTATTCCAAACACTTCTTCCTTCAACTAGAACACTTTTATCTCATTATAATCTATATGAAACTCATATAGTTTCTCAATTTACACATCCTCTATAAGAAATCCATTAATAAATGTCCACTAGAAACCCATTTTATAAAACTTGTTTCCCCATTGCACTGAAATTTCCATGATAATTCAACTGGTTTCGAACTGAGTAACATGGAAAAGAATCTCATCAATATTAATAAATTTATTTTTAAAATACCACTTGAAAAATAATTATACATTCTTCAAATTCACTATTTCATCTTTATTGAGTTTATTTAGTAAGAACATTTTAGTTCCAATGATAATTTTATCTTTTGGAATAGTATCAATTTACCATGTTTTATTATTTTTAATAAGGACATGTTCTTCCTAAATAACCTTGATCTAATTGACATCTTTTTTATCCTCTTAATGGATCATAGGATTTACATGAGATAAAATAAAAGTTTTATATTAAACCTTAATCCTCCATAATTACTATGGAATTCTCTGGTTACCAACAATGTTTCCATCAATGATTTCATCTTTATTCATTACCTCTTTTTAGATACTAATAATCATGTATTTTTAATGACCCATATATTTTAAATTATAATTGTTTCTTGAATAAATGTTTATTATATTATATTATATTAGCACTATACATATAGAGCATATAAAGAAACCAAAAAAACTTTATTTCATTAATGAAACTCATTAAATTAGTTAATGAATATACCTATTAAAATTACTAGTATTAAAATGGTAAAATATAAAATATAAAAACTAAAATGGGAAATTTTGGATCCACATGATCAACTACAATCATCAATCCCATGAATAATGTGATGAGAAAGGAACAAAATATTAGTAAACCAATCGACATTTTAGAGAATGGAAATATAGAACCTTGAGGGAAATTTTAGTGAATTTTTAATGAAATAATTAAGTTATATTTATATGAGGTAATATGATTGTTCTAATAGTAATGTGACCATTGAAATAGTAATCTGGTCATTGGGAATAGTAACATGACCATTGGGAATAGTAACCTGGCAGTTGAAATTGTAATTTGACCTAAAAATAATAAAATATATTATAAATAATATTTATCATTAGTAAATTAAAAAAATATAAATTTTATAACTTCATAAAATAAATATAAATATTATAAATTTAAAAAAATATAAGCACATTCTTAATAAAATTTATTTTAAGGTATTTTGTAAAAAACATAATTTTTTAATTAAAAATTAAAATAACATATTTTAGAAAATTATTTTAATACAATTAATATAATATTTAAAATCATCATGTTGAAATTGTTCAAAGGTTATTTTTTAGTAATTTTCTAAAATACTTCAATTGTATGGTGAATATTAAAAATATAGTTTTTTCATAACATGTTATTTTTTAAATTACATAATTCATGATGTATTCAATTATTGAAATATTTTCTTGAAAAAATATATTTAATTCTATAAATTATTCAATAATATAGAATAAACATTTTTTCAAAACCTAAAAATCAATTTCCAATGTATAAAGTCAAAAGTATTCCTTTAAAAACTAAAGTTTTATTTTTTTCCAATTTCATTTTTAATAAACTACTGATTTAACATTATAATGTGGTTTTAAGTCCATTAAAAATTATATTATATTTATATATGATTCATTATTTAAAAAATATTACTATAACAAGGTTTACCTTGGATATAGTATTTTATTACATATTTTAACTCAAAAATACCCCTCTGCTCAAGTATAATTAACCCATCTTCCTCCCCTTGGAAAACAACTTCACTTCAACTTGAAAAAGCCAAATCTATGCCCAAATAATATCTCTTAAGTCTCTTATAATCCTTAGGGAAATTATGGAGTAAACCAACTCCAATCATCAAGGAATTTAATTGTTGTACAAGAGAAGTAATATTGAGGAAAGAGTAAGTTTATATCAGCTCTTCTCTCATTTTCTTTTTCTCTTCCTTTTTTCTAATTCATTTCAAAACATAATATATTAAGTTTAATTATCCAGTATGATTACATTATATTAATTATTTCAACCTACTTCAAAAACTTATAATTATGAAGTATTTATATTTCACACATCTCTTTCATCCTCTTTAGACAATATCCTGTTAACGGCCTGTTAACTACTGATGAGGACATTGCCAGTTATTTCTTTATCAATAACCTTATGTCTAGTTATAATAAGTTATTTTTCACGACCTGACCTAAAAGGGATAAATCTATAACTAACCTAGTCCCACCTCCATATTCCAGAGGCTAACGAAAAGTGCCAAAAGTCCTAACTAATATGACAAGCCATTGCATAGAGTACATGTACGCCCACACCCAACCATCTCTATACAGATTTGTAGAGGAATAAAAATAAAATATGGAACATCTAGAGAATAAACCATGCATGTTAAAACCTCTAGGAAATGCAAGAGTGTGATAGAATAACTAAAAAGAAAAAAAGAAAAATACACACCCAACTAGAAATATGTACCGACCTAATAATAACTGGAAAAGTAATGTTGCTAGAGCCTGGATCTAGATCTCCAAGATCTGACCACCATATGCAGTAAAATACACCTGGGTATCCCTATGATTATTTATAGTAACTTCTGACCTATCCTTTATCTACAAAAGACATGACATGCATGGGAAAATCCCATGAAAGGGTGAGTATATACATACCCAGTAGGAAGCCCTAAAAGATAAAGGGGGGTAAGTAAGAGACACAATAAGAATTAACAACTCAACTCATATCAATAGAGAGAGAAAATCCAAACAACATTATAAATATATATATATATATATATATATATATCAAACAAAATAATCCTAAACTAGAGATAAATGGGTTCTCTATCTCACATCTCATCCTAGTAAGAAGGTATCAAAAAATTCTGAAAGTTCATCAATGATGTCCATCATCTCATGAATTTTTCCTAAGAAAAATCCATGCTAAGACACACCTCACCACTATGTAACACAATTTAGGGACAAAATAGTTATTTATAGGACCCATTCCCTGGTATAATAGGAGGGTTCCACTATAATAGTAGAGGACCTGTGTCTGGACTCCGGAGGAGGGTGCCACGCAGTAAATATCAAGAGGGCCCATACCATGTCCTGAAAGGAGGGTTCCAGTCATTAGGTAGATAGAGGAACCATTCCATGTCCCAGTAATAGGGTACCACTCTAGTGGTCAAGGTACATGCCCTGTCCCTGTAGGAGGGTGGCACTCTAGTGGTCAAGTACGCATGCCCTATCCTCGTAGGGGGTGCCACTCTTATAGTTGATAGAGGATCCATGTCCAATCTCCACGTGAGTGTTTCATGTTAGTGGTCGAGGACCTATACCCTGATACCATTGAAGGGTTCCACTCAGATAGTATAGGACCCATTCTATGTACCAACAAGAGGGTGTCACTCTGATAGTCGATAGAGGATGCATGTCCTATTCAACAAAAGGGTGCCACTCTAATCTTTATGATGATCTTGTCTAATCATTGTCATCATAGAGTGCCACCTAAACAAGATTCACACTCAAAACATCTCACAAAGTATCCTAAAAGACACTAAAAAGTACACTATCATGTTCTATATGGAAAAAATCAGTATAGGCTACTCGTGGGCCAAAATATGAGTCCAAATGAAGGAGATACAAGATGTAGATGTTTTCTCAAAAGGAATGGTATATGAAATGTAAAGGGACCCACATAGTGTGTGGTCCCACCTTACTATATTTATGTGTCCCTTTAAGTACACAGATCTCTTCCCATGTATCCCTACATGGAGTTTAAAGGTACTATATTACATGCCTCTTCCACTTGGGGTCTTTCTCATGCTCTAGGTTGTGTCTGTGTACCAAGTTTGTTTTCTAGTACATTGATTGTGCTTATCCATTTCCATGTCCGTGTACTCCTAGAGTACACTTTAGGATGAAAACATCAAGTCACACAATATTTGGGGGTCCCACATGGATTGTGATGTTTAACTAACCCAAAAATACTAGCCACTATAGGGAATCTTCTACAAATCCATGGGTCTGACCGCACTCGGTCCTGCCCAACAATAGTCAAATTGTGACCCCTTGGTCCAATGATGAATAATGTGAAGAATGGTAGGGGAAAATAAATAGAAATAAATGTTAAAAAATAATTATCCAAGAATTTATGGCCAGTCGATACAAATTAGGGATATCTGGAGTGAGATACATGTCACAATAGGGATTAATCAAATGAATGAATTGAATCTGGTATATGGGTGCCTGAAAAAGATTAGAATTGACATGGGCCAAAGGAATAAGAATGATCATGATCAATCATATAATCATAAGAGAAAAAATCCACATATAAATATTCTTAACTCAATTCATATCACTTGTTGATGAAGAATCCTCTCGCCCGTGAAGGATATAATTTGTTATGTTCATTGTGCCTAGATTTTCCTAGATTTGATAGCTCATTGCCGTCTAATCTTGATTCACCAAGAATGAGGAGTGGTGTAAACTCCTCTAAAAGATCCCAGTGTTATATATTTATACTTATTTATCCTATATAATGGAGTACTTATATAGGAAAAAAATAGTTCATTTAAATTAAATAATTAAATTAATCAATTAATTTAATTTAAACCCACACGCGAGTGGTCTTCCTATCCGAACGCCCCGCACTGACCAACTTTAGGTCATGCCTTGGGTAAAACTCATGTTAGGGATTAAACGATGGTCTTGGATTTTTTATCTAAGAATCCCTTTAATATATATCCCATTATTTATGAAAAATGGTTCACATGAAATATAAAATATATTTAATATTTTTATAAAATTATTTTCAGGCACACTGGGCCTTGGAATCGCACACTATCTCAGTTCCTGGATTCAAAAATATTTCTAGTTATATTCAAAAGTATTAAAAGGAAAAAAATTTCCCTAAATTATTCCCTCATTCAATATTTTAATCCTCTAAAGGAAAAACTAATAAAAAGTTTGGGGTACTGAGCCTGCATCTAGCTCTCCCACTCCCAAAAGATGGTGCTTCTACATCCTTAGGGCGAATACTACCCCTAGAAACTCTGGGTCATGATTTGTGTTGTTTTTATCATTAGGTTTCAACTATATCAACCCATATGTGATAAATGTGATTCTTTGTATCAACAAAAGTCTGATCCCAACTTCATAGGCATCGCAATACACTATGTACTCCACCCCCTCCTTTAGTAGTCTCAAAATAGTAGCATTCATCAGCATTAACCTCATCGCCTTGAAGGACCTATGGAACTACTTTTTGAGGTAAATGGATACCCTTTCAATGTTAGGGAATTCAAAGGGGCTACAATTATGGATAATTATCTTACAAGCCTCCATTAGTACCCCAACAATCCAAGAAAACTCTGCACTTTTTACATGCACTTTGGTGGATCCCAATATATAATTGCATCAATCTTCACCAAATACATAGATAAATCATAATTAGAAATGATATTACCCAAGGATTGAACCTCATAAAGCTAGAACTAGAAATTTGGGATCTTACCATAAATTTGGTGCTCCCCAAACAAATCTATAACCATCCTCAAGTGCTTTGCATGCTCCTCATATGACGCGGATTATATGAGTATGTACTCGATAAAGAAAATAATTTTTTTTCCAAGTATGGTTGGAAGATCTAGTTCATTAAATCCATAAACATATTAGGGTAATTATTCACTCTGAAATCCATCACCATGAACTCATAATGTTTGTAGTGACATCATAATTCCATATTTTAAATATCCACCTCACAAACTCTCAACCAGTGATAGTCGAACCTAAGATCGATCTTCGATAACCATCTAGAAACTGACAACTGATCAAATAGGTATTAAATCCTCATAAAGGGATACTTTTTCTTTATCATGGTCGAGTTTTGGCAATGATAATTCACACAAATCTACAAGTAACCATCCTCATTTTTCATGAACAACACCGGTGCTACCCAGGGGGACACATTGGGTCTGATAAAACACTTCTCTTGAAGTTCCTCTAATAGTAACTACAACTTTCAAAGCTTAGTGGGGTACATCTGATATTCTATAGAACATATAAAAGTGTTCCCATGATGTAATTTGATTCAAATAACCATATACCACCTTATAGGTAGTCCTAGAATGTCCTTGGGGAATACTTCCAAATAATAATTCATGAGTGAGGGAATATAGATGCCTGAAGATCTAGTTGTGCTAAGAGATAAACTCTACAAATAATGTGTAATGGGAAAATCCTCTTATTCACAAAACCCAATCATCCTTCCATGATATCTCTCTTACCCATAAAGAATAATATAATATCTTTAATGTAAAGGCATCTGACCTATATGTGGTGATAGTAAATATGGTCTCGCATCATGGACAACCAATTCATAACCAAGATGAAATTATAGGGTTTCATCATGGAAAAAAAAGGTCCCACAAGAAACTCTCTACACCAAGCGATAGTTCAGACTAGCGGTAGATGTAAGATATCAAATAATTTTACCCCATAATAACCTCAAGGAAAATATGTTGCGATAACATCTCAATTAGGTACTCTAGATCTTTCACCAGGAGTAAAGAGATGGAGGAATGAATTACAAATATGTCTACTAATACTGAAGTAAGATTATAATAAACACAGATCATGTCTCAAATCATCTCATTTGTTGCTGGGTTATTTGCCTCTATCACCTGCAGCTACCCATGACCTCGTACACCATATCCCTGAGTTTGACATGGGTCGCCTGGTGGTGGTTGTGTAAGGAGCTCAGAACATCATCCAATACCCATAGATCCTACTCCAAGAGCCACACATGCTCCTCTTCCATATCTTCCTCCCTGGGGGATACCCTGCCCTCACCTAGGAGATCTTTGATCATGGTACTGCCTCAATCATGGTGTCCCATCTGCTATAAACCTTCCCTCTTCAGTATGTTAGGTTGGGAAATCATGCACCATGTGACCTCACCCGTCACATGAATAACACCACCCTAATATGGGATTCCTTGGTCCTATATGATATCCCGAAACATGTTCATGAGTCTAATCCTAGGTAAATTTTCTGAGCAAATATCTTGTTGATTGGTGCCTACTAGCTATTGCAGATGACTCAGTCCTATAATTCCCACTACCAACTCTAGCTACAAAATATCCCTCTAACAAGGAATCTATCTATCACCAATGATCTCTCCAACACCCCAAAATAGGTGGAAATGCAAAAGGGTACTACATTGGCATGAATATCTCTATGTAGACCCTACTCAAACTTTTGTGCCCAGATGTAGTCATTCTGAATCATGTAAAGGGAGTACCGTGTAAGTTCTATGAACCTCATATCATACTCATCCACTATCATACCTCCCTACTAAATATCTAGAATATCCTGAATCTAAATGGAGTGAAAGAATGAGGGGTAATAATACTCATGAAATAGCTACTGGAAGTCATTCTATGAGAGTACTGACTCCTCATGCAACTATGTAACTAAACTCCACCAGTACCCAATTGCTTCTTGGAAAAGACTGGATAAAAATGTAACCACCTGATTATTTAGTGTCTAGATAATCTATAAAACACAGATCATCGAATTTAGATAATCATCCATTTTTTAGTGATCTGTCTCACCGTGAAACCCCAGTGGCCTCTGGTGTTGGAACTCACAAAGTGTGCTAATATTGTGCACATAATTAATATTCTCTTCCGATGTGACTTGCTGCTCAAAATTTGGGGATTCTAATACCTGTCTACCTAGAGGAAGTATCTCATGGGATGACCCCTTAACTAAGGCCTCATCACTCATAGGATTTCCATCATGATCTAGAATCAGTAACATGGAAGGTTCTCTTCATGAAATCATATTGAAACATTAATCAAGACATACCATGGATAGATGGTAATATATATATATATATATATGGGAAGAAGACTCAAGAATTTTCAAAAGACTAAATATTGTATGATTCATACACCAAAGTTCCCTACAACCAATTTCTCGATATGCGGATTCAACAAGAATGTGGTCAGAGTCCAAATGTACAGATACATTGGTCATCACACCAACACTATGTTCCCTATCTTGAGATCTGCACTTGAGACACTTTGACACTATTTCCCAAAGTCATAACCAAATCCTCGTAATGGGACTACTCCAAACACTATCCCATGAAATTAACCGCCTTTTATATCAATCTATCACTACCCTACAAAATGGGGCTCGAGCCGTAGCTAACCCAGGCCCACCTTCTTAGGCCGGAGGCTAGAGACAATCGTCGAAATGCATAACTAATAAGGGAATCCTTTTCCTAGTGTACCTGTATACACTCACCCAACCATATCCATGCATAAATGTAGGGAAATAATAATAAAATATGAAACACATAGAGAATAAACTATTCATTTAACAACCTATAGGGAATACAAGAGTACGATAGTGTAACTGAAATAGAAAAAGGGGGAAATAAACACCAAACTATAAAGTTTCTCAACTTGGAAATAACTAGAAAATTAATGTTGATATAACCTGGCTCTATATCTCTATGATTCAGCCACTATATTCATTAAAATGTACCTAGGTATTCCTATGGTCCTTTGTAGTCACCGCTAACCATTCTGTCATCTACATAAGAGACAACTTGTACAGAAAAATCCCATGCATGGGTAAGTATATACATACCCAGTAGGATGCTTTGAAAGTTTAAGGGGGAGCATTAAGAGACACAATAGTAAAAAATATCTCAATCCATATGAGTAGATAAATGAATGCAAACCAATAGGATATATATATTCTAAATCAAAGAAGCCCAAATGATAGAGAAAGGGGATCTCCATCTCACATCCTAGCCTAGTAAAAGGGAAGATAAAATTTCCAAAGGTCAATCAATGATTCCCAACATCTCATAAGTCTATCTAAAGAAACATACATGTCAATCCACACCTCACAAATTTGCTACATAGTTGAGGGGAACAATATCTAGGTAGAGGAACCATGACATGGTACAACATGATGGTTCCACTCAACTGGTAGAGGACCTATGCCCTGACTCCTCATGAGGGTGCCACTCAGTAAATAATGAGAGGGTCTATGCCCTATCCCGATAGGATGGTTCCACTCAGAAGGTAGCAATATACCCCATGCCCAGTCCCAATAAGAGTGTTCCACTCTTGTGGTCATGGACCCATGATATGACCCCACAATAGGGAACCACTATAGTGGTTGAGGGCCCATGCCCTCTCCTCATAGGAGGGTTTCACTCTGATAGTCGATAAAGGACTCATGCCATGTCTCTGAAAGAGGGTGCCACTTTGGTGGTTGAGGACCTATCCCCAAATACCATAGGAGGCTGCCACTAGGATAATAGAGGACCCATTCCCTATCCAATAAGGAGGGTTCCACTCTGATGGTTTATAGAGTAACCATTCCCTGCCCCTTAAGAGGGTTCCACTCTAATCTCTCTAATGATCATGCCCGATCAATGTTATCGTCAGGCGACAAATAAATAAGTTTAACACTTAGAACATTTCACATCATATACCAAAGGCCACTATAAAGGACACCATCATTTTCTATATGTAACAATACTCAGCATAGGATACTCATAGACCAAAATCGGGGTCCAAATGAAGGGGACATGAGAGGTAGAAGTTTCATAAAAAATAAGGATACATGTTGTGTAAGGGGACTCACACGACATGTTGTCCCAACCTACTCCCTAATAGCGTCCCTATAATTACATGAATATCTACCCATATATCCTTACATGGTGTGTAAAGGGACTACATGACATTCCTTAGCCACCTAGGGTCTTGCTCGTGCTCCTGGTCGTGTATGGGTACCTTGTCTATGTGCCAGTACATGACATGTGTCTGGTTGTGCCCATGTTTGTGTAATCTTATGCTACACATTGGGCATATAGCACTGAGTCACATAGTATGTGTGGTTCCCACATGGTGTGTGGTATTTAAATCACCTGGAAACTTTATACTCTCTATCCAGGTCCCTACACATCGAGTGTTCTTCAGACTGCATGTTGTGTAGTTTATTTTTTCATTGTGACCTAAATATGATACTTCCACCATTGTATCCACTTTTTATTCTCCCAAAATCGAAGTAAAACACCTCTGGACAACATTTCTATGAGTTTTTTCCATAAAATGGAGTTCTGATTCACCTTTATGAAATATGTGCCCTGTCCTTGCACCTCTCATGTCGTGATTATCATTCTCGGATTCTGAATCCATGGGAATCATCACATTTATCCCATAAATATTTCCAATATATCCCCAAAACATCAATTTGTTTGTATTCTAATAATATTCCATGAATTCAAGGGTCCTATCATGCTTTACCCCGCTTGGCAATAGTCCAGTTGTGACCCCGTGGTCTAATGATGAAGAACATTGAGAACGTTGGAGGAAAAGCATAAGAAACATATGTGAAATAATATTCGACCAATAATTCTTGGACAAAGAATTAAAATTAGGGATATCCTAGGTGAGAAACATGTCACAACAGGGATTAATCAAATAAATGAACTGAATCCAATACATGGGCACATGCAAAATCTCAGAATTAACGCATTCCAAAGAAATAAGAAAGATCATCATCAATAATTTAATAATAAGGGAAAAAATCCATATATCATGAGTCATACCTTGATGTTGACCATTCATTGATAAATAAATCACTTGCCGATGAAGGAGAGAAGTCATTTTTTTGTTGGACCTCGATTTTCCTGGATCTGGAGGTTCATTTCCATCTAATTTGATTCTCCAATGATGGAGAGTGGTAGAACACACTCTCAATGATTACAGGGTTATGCGAATAACCTTGGAGATCATCCATAATGGTGTACTTATAGAGGATATATAATTAGTTCATTTAAATTAAATATTTAAATTAATCAATTAATTTAATTTAAACTCACCTACTAATAGTCGCTCTATTCGAACACCCCATGCTGACAAGATTTAGATTGCACCTAAGGTAAACCTCGAATTTTGAATTCAACCACGTCATCATATTTTAAATTTGAGAATCCATTTAATATTTCTACCATTATTTATGAAAAACTTTGTGCATGTAATATAAAATATGTTTAATATTTTTATAAAATTAATTATGGGAACACTGGGTATTGGAATCTCACAATGTCTCAACTCCTAACTCCAAAAATATTTCTACATATATTACAAAGTCATACAAGAAAAAATAAGGTCTCTTCATTATTTATGATACATAAATTCAAAATTATGTGTATTCAAATATTTTGTAATTAATTCTTTTTAGGTCTAAATTACCTTGAACAAATTCATATAATTGAATAAAAATGAGATATTTTTAAGGAAAACATAAAATCAAAATGATTCAACTTCAAAAATTTAATATAAGAAATATAATACAATTTTTAATGTTTATAAATAGTGACATAAGTTAAAATAATTAACTTCTATTTCAATGTTTTAATAAACCTATTTTGATTGTTCAGGTGGTAGAAAAATGATGAAATAAAGTGGGATTTAAGGTAAGGGGAATCTCAAAACTCATTCCTTCTTTTGGATTAACTTCTATTTCACATTGATTTTAGTATGGAAATTTTCATATTATCTAAATAAATATTTTTAAAAGCCTTTACCTTTTCTTTTTGGGTATATAAATGTTTGTACCTTATTGAAATGATTTCTACGATAATGCCAACTATTTTTCAAAAAGATTTTAGTTTTTCAAAAACACAACTTTGACTCCTCAAGTGTTGTTTCTCCTACAAATAAAAATTTTATTTCATTCCAAAGTTTGATATCCCATTTTCATTTAAAAATAAAAAAAACTTTATTCCATGTTTTATGATATATTAGACCCTTTATGAAACTCATTCCTTTCTATTGGTTTAATTCAGGACTATGATTGTTATACCTTTAATGTGGCATGCATGATTATGAGCATTCTATGATGCGATGGATGGGTCTTGAATTATATATCCCTTTAATGAATTTGGTAATATTATATATCTCATGAGATTATGTGTACTATGCGTGAACACAATTCTATATTTTTTCATAATGGTGATTTTACGATTTGTGAACATATGTTATGCATGTACATGATTTCATATTTGTTCATGATTATGTGTGGTATTTGACCACAATGTTATGATGTTTAATTATTATGAATATGCCACATTCCATGAATTTATAAAATGTTTCCCTCTTGATTATTATGATGATTCCATGCTTAAACGTGATTTTTATTATTATTCTTACCCATGTAATATTTATTTATGTCACTTATTACTTTTATGATATTTATCCCCTCATTGGGATTCTATATAACCCCTTTTTGATGTATATCCTCATGTGACTATATATACTAAGGATAATGTGAGGAATTTTAAGTGTATAAATAATAAATCATTTAATAATGTTTAATTTTTATTATATATAAGTGATGTATGTGCCTAATTTTTTCAAGATACTAAATCAGTCGATCCTTGAATATATAAATATTAATTTTTTATCTTTAAAATAATATAATAGGAATTTTTGGGAAATTTTTATCACTATAATTGGTATCAAAGGAAATTTTTAGTTAATTTTTGAATTCGTTTTAGAGAAAATTAGTGACAATTCTTGGGATAAGTCTAAGTATAGGTAAACATCTTAGAAGCATTGTTTTAGAAGAAGGATTAATAAAGGGATCCCATATGATATGACTTTAGACTTCATTTTCACATAAAAATAAATTAATTATTTATATTTTTTTAATTAAATTTTGTTCAAACCTTTCTTATTTTAGAAAATGTTGAGAACCATGAGAAACCAGACCAAAGACTCATGTGAGGGATAAAGCAACCATTGTTCAGATAGTATTCCAAATGTAATGAGAGATGGATTTCAAAACATCTTTGAGATGATTACCCATTCGTCTTTGGCTATGTAAAATAACCTAAACCATGTTGAACATCTTTATTCTCCCAAGAAGAAAATCATTCCATTGATTCCATTATATTGAAATGACAACTAGAATTTAGTGGATTTTGGATCCACTTATCGTGGAATAATGGTTTAACTTAATATAGAATATATTTTCTACTCTCTACTATTCTAATAAGGAGAAGGTCACTCAGGTTGTCTATATTTTTAATTGAGAGGAGGATCAATGGTTTTCTTTGAGACGGAACACTAAGTTGAAGGATTAAATGGATGATATAGAGTGGGAGGACTTTAATAAAATACTTCTTAATAAGTATTTCCCCATAACTTGTAGAAGAAATATGATATATAATTCTTATATGTGAATAAAAATGATGGTGAATCTATCATGGGTTATGAGGAAAACATCACAAGAATTTCAAGATATTCCTTGATAATTGTTATAAAAAATGATATAAAAATAGATAAATTATTTAGTGGTTTAAAACAACACCTCCAAAAGGCTCTTATTGTCCAATACATTGGGAATTATGAAGAATTAGTTCGACGCTATCTCAATGTAGAGGTGAATCCGAGTTAATAGTCCATTGATTATGGATATAAAAAGTGAATAGTGGATTTAAAATCTAGTGGGTAAAATTAAAAAAGAAGAAAGAGGATCTAACCACCCACATGTAAAAAATGTGCAACGAATGATCATGGTAATTGCCTCAGTGGGATGGGTAAATGATTCAAGTGTAGAAGATAAGGTTGGCATGCTCATGAATGATGAATATACATGACAGAGCTAGCCAACATGATGGAGGAAAGGAAGAAACCTCATAATTCACCACCCATGGTTCAATGCTTCAACTGTAGGGAGAATGAGAACTATGAAATATAGTTCACTAAAGAATGGGTCCTTGATGGTAATCAGTTCTAGTAAACACCAAAGCCAAAGAAGCAAGGGAAATATTATTCCATCACTACTGCTGAAGTGGAGAATGAAAGGAAATTCATAAAAGGTAAGCTTCTAACTCACTCAAAAATAAAAAAAAAATATTTTATTTTAGTTATAAACATTACTTTATATCCTATAATTTTTCTATATCCATTGAATAAAATCCCCATTACCTTGAAATAGATATATCTGTAAAAATAAATGGTGGTGTGATTATTACAACTCATTTGTTAGACTCTTATCTTATTAGTGTATGTGGCACGATTCTTCTAGTGAATCTCATAATCCTTCCCTTAGTTTAATTTGACTCTGCACTTGGCATGTATTTAATGTCATTATATATATCACACATCAACTATCAAGAAAAAAAATCTATTTCTATATTTTGAGCAATCTAAGTATCTTGTAAAAATTCAAGGAATATCATGAATCTATTTTTGAAAATTCCTCGATCAAGTGGTTTTTGATAGCTTTTGAATAATAATACATTTCCCCAATGTTTTATTAAAAGGAAGGTATCAACCTCGAAAAAATTACCATTTTTAGGGATATGCTGATGTATTTCTTGAAGAGTTACATGAACTTCCACAAGATCATCAGGTTGAGTTATCAATAGAGATTATACATAGATCCACTCATATCTCCAAATACCCCTAAAGTATAGAACCTATTAAACTATAAGAGATAAATAATCTGTTGTAATAGAATTTGGATAAAGGGTACATATTCCCTAGTGCATCACCTTGGGGTGTTCCAGTGCTTATTGTAAATAAAAATGATTGATCAATTAAATTGGGTATAGAAAACCAGGATCAAAAATAGATCACCATAAATAAGAAGAATCCCCTACCAATGATTGATGACTTATTTGATATACTATAAGGATATCAATACTTATAAAATGTGGATCTTCATTTTGGATATCATCGGCTAAAGGTGATAATGGATGATATTCATAATACATCCTTCCATACAACGCATGGACACTAAAAGTTCATAGAAATTAACATCAAACTTACTAATAACCCTAAAAAATTCATAAATTTGTTTAATATAGTATTTTTGGAGAAACATGAAATTTTTATGTTAGTTCTTATCAATGAAGTCCCAATTTACTCCATGAGTAAGGAGGAATATGAAGAGAATATGAGGATTGTGCTGACAACATTAGGAAAGGATAAAATCTATGCTCAGTTCATCAAGTGTGACTTTTAGATGAATTAATTCACATTCTTGGTGAATATGATCACAAGTGAGAGAAAATGTATGGACCTTTAAAATAAAAATTAAATTTAAGAATGTCCTTGACCCATAAGTGTAATGGAAATCCATAGTTTTCTTATCTTAATAGGGTACTATTGATGTTTTGTGTGAAATTTCTCATGATTGTATATCCTGATAACTAAGTTGACATGAAAAGGGGTATTGTATGTCTGGATGGAAGAATGTGAGGAAATATTTATGTAACTTAATAAGATTCCAATGATTATTCTTATACTCACACTACCAACATTAGGAGACGTATTTTTTACATAAAGTTATGATTTAAAGAGAGACTTTGTTTGTGTAGTCATGAAGAATGATAAAGTGATAGCCTATGTCTCATGAAATTTGAAGATCCATGAGCAGAACTACCCAAAGGATGATCTATAGTTATCATCTATGATCTTTTCCTTAAAGATTTGGTGTAACTACTTATATGGTGATAAGTGTTATATATATATATCACAATAGTCTAATGTATATATTTACATATAATAAGATCAATATGTATCAGTGAAGATGGTTAAAGATAATCAAAGATTGTGATTTCTCTTTTCACTACCATCTGATAAAGGAAAACAAGGTAGTTGATCCACTTATTAGAAAATAACCTACTACTCTATCCATGATGCATATTGAGAAAGGATATATCTTTATGGATATAAAATAGATGGTTCTTGAAATCATAATGGTAAGGAATAAATCCTACCTTTACCAAATTATTTCCCAAAAATTTATCTAAGAGAAGATCAGTGAGGCGTAAAGGGATGGTCTGGATCTTCAAAATACGGAAAATGTGGTTAAGTAATTAAATATTAATGAATTATATATTGATAAATATGGTTTCATTCTATTTGTAACTATAATTTTTTCTCTTACATCACCTGAGATAAAGAGATAGATATTGGATAATGCACATATATCATATTTCTCTACCAATCTTGGATGTACCAAAATGTATTGTGATCTTCAAGAGAACTTCATGTGTGAAAACATAAAGATAGAGATTTATGAGCATATCTCACATTTATTGGTGTGTTAGGAAGATAAATTAGAACAAAAAAAGTGTAAGGGTATGATGAAACTATTGACCTTACCCGAATGTAAATGGGATAACATCCCCATGGAATTTGACACTAGTCTCTAAAAGTCATCTAAAGGATGCAACACAATATGGGTTGTAGTGAATCGACTCACCAAGAATGTCGAATTAATTGCTTTTTAGGATGATTTCTCACTTAAAAATTGCTAAGATATATAGAAAAGTAGTGTGAGGCTTCATCAGGAATAACTTTCAGTCATATTACATCATGATCCAATGATCACTTCTAAATTCTAGAGAAGTATTCAACATGCTATAAATGATGAATTGAAGTTTAGTACAACCTATCACCCTCTAACTGATGTCCAAAATGAAAATAATGTTCAGACAATTAAGGACATGTTGAGAGACTTATTAATGGAATTTAAAGGAGGATAGGATTAAAATATCACATTCATTGAGTTCTCAGACAATAGCAGCTTCCACTTGATTATTCAAATGGACCCATATGAATCTCTATATATAAATCGATGTAGAACTCCTACTTATTGGGATGAATTTTTCTAATGGATACAATTTTTACATGATCTTTTGCAAAATATGACATATAAGTTTCAATCAATCCAACAATAAATAAATATGGCTTAGAGTGAGCTAAAGACTTATGGTGAAAACCATAAAATGGAATTGGAGTTTGAAGTCGGACATAAAGTTTTCCATTTAATACCAAAATAGAGGAGAGTCATGTGGTTTTGGAAAGCTGAGACCATAGAGAAAAAGTTTTATGCAACAATAAAACTCCCCTTTTCAAAGTGTTTTGGTAAAAATCTAAGTATTAAGAGGTGATATGGGAACTAAATGAAAAAAATGAAACAGAAGTACCCTCATCAATTCTTATCCATGAATATGAGTTGAAATTTTAGGGATCAAATTTCTGAAGGGGGAAAGAATGTAATGACCTGGAATTTTAAAAGATAATTTATTCCTGAATAAATGTGTATTATATAATATTATATAGGTATTATATATATAAAACATACATACAAACCAACAACACTTTATCTCATTAATAAAAATCATTACATCAGTCAATGACTAAACCCATTAAAATTCTAAATATTAAAATTGGAAAATATAAAATATAAAAACTAAAATGAGAAAATTTAGATCACCTCGATAGACTAGAATCATCACTCCCGCGAAAAATAATATGGAAAAGAAACAAAATAATAGTAAACTAATAAAAATTTTAGAAAATAGAAATATATAACCTTAAGAGAAATTTTAATGAATGTTTAATAAAAGAAAAAAGTGGTATTTATATTAGGTAATATTATCTTTAAAATAGTAATGTGACCTTTAGAATAGTAACTTGGTCATTAGGAATAATAACTTAGACATTAGGAATAGTAACCTGGCTGTTGGAATAATAATTTGACCTAAAAATAATAAAATGTAATGTAAATAATATTTATCATGGGTAATTTAAGAAAATAGGAATATTATAATGTCATAAAATAAATACCAAGAATAAAAACTCAAATAAAATATAATCACATTTTTTATAAACTCTATTTAAAGTTAATTAATAAAAAATCATAATTTTTATATTAAAAATTAAAATAACCCATGTGATAAAATTATTTTGATATAATTAATATTATTTTTTAAATCATCACGTTGAAATTTTTCAATGGTTATTTTTTGATAATTTTTTAAAATACATCAATTTTATGGTGAATGTTAAAAATAAAATATTTTCATAACTAGTGTATTTTAAAGTATTGAATTAATTATATAATAAATTCTCAAAAAAAATTCCAACCAAAAAATATTTAATATGATAAACTAGTCATTAAAATATAATAAACATGTTTTCCAAACCGAAAAATTACTTTCCAAAGACTAAAATCAAAAGTATTCCTTTAAAAACAATTTTTTTCATTTTCTCGCGTTCCTTTTTAATAAACAAGTGAATTAAAAATATAAAGGAGTTTAAAGTCATAAACCCATTATATTATAGTGATATAAAATTCATTATTTTCAAAATATCTCTATGATAAGTTTTACATTAGATATATTATTTTATTCAATATTTTAACTCAAAAATTACCATCTCCTTAAGTTTAAATAACCCCTCTCTCTCCCTTTGGAAAAACACATCAATTCCACTATTAAAATAAATATTTATACCAAAATTATCTCTATTAATCACCCTATAATACTTAGGTATGTTCTGGATTAAACCAACTCCAAACATCAAGGGATTTTAGTGTCATAAAAGAGAGGCCTCATTGAGGAAAGGGAAAAAATTCAACTCTTCTCTCGTTTTATTATTCTCTATTTTTTATAATTAATTTCAAAACAAAATATTATAATATTAATTATAAATTATTTTAAAATTATATTAATGATTTCAAAAAACCATAAAAATTATAATTTTGAGTTATTTATATTTCATACATCTCTTTCATCATCCTTGGACAATATCCCCTTAATGGTCGGTTAACCGCCAAATATGATATTTCCAATTCTTTCATTATAAACAACCATATTTATAGTTAAAAAAATTATTTAGGATATATAAATGTAAAAATATATGTATTATAAGCTCATTTAATTAAATTTTCTTATGTATAAATTACCTTGAACAAAATAGAAAATTAAAGAAGAACATGATTTTTTTAAAGAAAACATGATATCAAAATGCTTCCACTTCAAAAATAAAAATTAAGAATAATAATCCAATTTTTATAATTGATAACTATTGAAATAAATTAACATAATTTTTTCTTGTTTTAATATTTTAATAAATCAATTTTTATTATTCAGGAGGTAGAAAAGCGACGAAATAAAGAGGGATCTATGGTAAGGGGATTCTCAAACCTAATTTCTTATTTTGGGTTATCTCCTATTTCACATTCATTTTAGTATGTACATTCCCTTAATATCCTATAAATTTATTTTAAAAACAAATTCCATTTTATTTTTAGATATATACATGTTAGTACCATATCATAATGATTTCTAATCCAATATTAAAGATATTTCAAAAAGACTAGATTTTTTAATAAACTCACCTTTGACTCCTCATGCACTATTTCTACTCTAAAGAAAAATGATATTATAACCAAATTATTATATCCATTTTTAATTTCAGTATCCAAAATATTAATCCATATTTTATGATATATTACATCATTTATGAAACCCATTCCTTTCCATGGGTTTAATTCATAACTGTGATTGTTATACATTCCATATGGCATGCATGATTATCACCATTCTATGATGTGATGGGTGGGTTCAGATTTATTTTGCCTAAAATTCATTTTTTAATGTGATATATCTAATTATATTATGGGTATTATGCATTAACATAATGATATCTTTGTTCACAATGATGATGTTATGATTTATGCACATAAGCCATGCGTGAAAATGATGCAAGATTTTTTTTCAATGATGTGTTGTATTTAAACACTATGTTATGATGTTTCATTATTAGGTATATGAAATAATATATGACATTATAAAATGTTTCAATCATGATTATAATGATGATACTATTATTATTACATTATTTTGATGATTATTCTTACCAATGTATTATTTATTTATGATCCTCATTCATTTTATGTTATCCATCACCTTACTGAGTTTTTAGCTCACCCCTTTATTTGATATATATCCTCAAGTGACTATATGTGATAAATATAACATGGGATATTATAATTATATAATGAAGAATTATCTTAACACTATTTATGTTTTATTATGTATAAGTTATGTGTGAGCCTAATTTGGATAATATAGTACACCTTTCGATCATTGAATATATAACAATTATGATGTTTATCATTAAAATTATATAATATTCATGTAAGAAAAAGTCAGATTTATATAGTATTCTCGTCATTATTGGTTTCTTTTTCTGTGAATTTTATACCCCCATGTGATCCTCCATGGTAGTACACATCAACATCACTTTATTCTGAAATTTAATATCTATTTTTTTGTAAAATATTTTCACTATATTGAAAAATATTCTCCTCTTTTCACAACTATTACATATTGAATCTAAAAAAATCTTATTCCATTTGTCATAAAATTTGTGCAAATTTTTCATTTATGGTTATTTAAATAAAACACCCTTAATCCAATAATCATTAATTTTTCATCTCTTCTCTTTTTTGAGAGTAAATATTTCACATTTGATGATTTGAAACTACTTTAGTGTAAATTTTTTCCCAATATCACATCTCATATGGTTTATTATCTTCATTTAGACATATAAAATCCTTATTGGAGATTTAAAATGATGTAATTACTACTTCTTTAAAATATATCTTCAGTATATTTTTCTTAATCATAATTTTCTAGTCCATATTAATAATAGTTCAATTCCTCCACACAATGACTATGTTTTGTTGAAGAGTATCTATAATTAATTTTTTTTGTATCTAATAATATATTTATATTCTTCCACTGGATTATTTTCGAAATCTATACAACTAAAAGTTTAAAAAATTATATTTTTAGACGAATCATTTTCATCAAAATATTCAGTAAAATGTAATGCACTAGAACACTTGGACTTATGAGAGATACCCATAAGTCATTCTATATTTATATAATCATTTATTAAAAAACATAGTATAGTTTTCTATCCATGACATTCAGTGAAATTGGACCATGGACTTCAATGTGACTCGGCTCAAGAAACTTCATCAATTTTTTGTCCTTTTGGTAAAAATATTTATCTGCAATATTTTTTTTTATGTGTCGCACATGTGAGTGCTATCTCATAAAATATTAGAAAAGTCGAATTATCTTTCATTCTCCCCAAAATATTACATGATTTTTTATCTCAATTTTCCAAGTCTTTTATGCAATAACTCATTCACTTCCTCCTTAGCTATAAATAACATGTCTTCTTTACCCCTAATGGGTTAGAGATTACCATTTTTGTGATTCATTTGAATAAAAATATTTTTGTACCATAATTGTATTATTCAATTATTTTTGTTAAAATTTACATATTTCCCCATTTAACTTGATATACTAAAAATTACTTTGTTATGACTATGACCTTCAATCACTAGTACGTTAATAACCTCAAGTCTTCTATTCAATTATTTCCTTATCTAGAGCCAATAATAATAAACAATTCATCATTTCAAAAGTTTATGGTCCCTTATTTTTTGAATTTTATGTTCATGAAAAGATCATTGATTATCATTAAATTATATGTGAAGCTACTGTAATAAATCAATACTTTATCTCGATTTTTCATATTCAAATAAATTTAAGTGATGTTCACCTTCTCAGTTTTTTTCTTTCTTTATCCACATTCAATGATTTCCTTCCTTAGGGGGGTGAATGGGACTATTACACCTCTATCTACATTGAATTAAATTTATCTTTCAATCGTATGAATTTATTATTTTATTTCATCTCACTTAATCGTGATTCTATATACTGTGAACTCATTGTTTGGGTCTCATTTGGATTTTTTTCATTGTACCCCTGATGAAAAACTGATGGATTTGGGTCTATGACCTTCAAACTAAAAACAGTAGTCTTTAAAAACATACTGATTATAATAAATTCATATCATCTATTTTTATATCTTATGATCATTAATATGAATCTTTTATATGGAACCCATATATTTTATGTACTCCATATTTATAGAAAAATAACATTAGTACATAGTTCATTTGTTGTGTCTTATCTACTCTAACTATTGATTTTTTTACTACTATTAGTCACTCAAAACAATGGTTATTTAGGTAGTGGGTGCTTATGGTTTCACAAAAACTATCATGTATTTTTTCATATATTGAATATCCTTAATAAAATTTCCTTTATGTTTCAAATGATGAGCTTATGGTAAAATGACTGATTATTGTATTGACTCTCCATGTACCTCTATATATTATTAGCAGCATATGCACTCAAATATTCATATGTTATGTTGTGTTTTAGAATTATTTCATGATCATCAAGAATTTATATCATCTTCATGACGTATCATCTATGTTTCTTAATTTAATAAACATCATCATTTATTGAGTTATTCAAGCCATCAAAAATTTTGAGCCTTCTTTTCAATTTTGATCTTGACCTAAACTTCTTTATTTGAGTTCAAGTAAATTCCTTATATAGGATACTCAATCCAATATTTTAAATCATAATTATATTCTTATTATTGATACATATAATATTTGGATTCATATTCCCCTCCATTACCTTTCTTTGATTTTTCCCTTTAAACATTAAGTAATTTAAGAGAAGATTGTTGTTTAGTCTCTAGGTTGACTCGTCCCTTTACTATAGGACCTTCACCATAACTATCCTTAATATTTGGTCTATCTATAACAATGATAAGAACCATTCCAATGAGGTATTTTTAATCCAAAACCATATCCACACTATTTCATTGGAGATTACATTTTCATAAGAAATAATTTTATTCTTTTAAAAATATATCTTTTTTGGTATTCACTTTTATCTTAACCAAAAATGATCTATACATGTATTTTTCCTCTTCATTGTTATCCCTTATTTAATTGGATATCTTTCAATGAGTTAACCAACATTACCACATTGAAATCATGTAAGTGGAAGTTTTCCTTTAAAATTTCCCCTTATTTTTTTGAGATTTGTATGAAGAAAATACATAACCACATAAATACAATTATCCTTAATATCATCATTCAATCTGTGCTTATTCATCTCCTTGATTTCCAATTCTTGATATTTTTTCTTCTTTATGGACTCATTTTTTTGTTCCCTATTTCATAAGAAATGAGTATTTTTTTATGACTATATTGTGTCACCTCATTCTATTATTTATTCTAGATCTCTATTTTGTCACATTTAAATGAGGTGGAAGTATTCTCAAGATCCCTTTTAGATTTTTGTATTATCATGTATTTCTCTATGTCAATAATTTTTTTTCCATAATAATGTTCAGCCAATTAATTAAGGCATCACTAGTTTTATTTGGGTGTATTCTCAAGTCTATTTACTTATTATATAGTACCAAAAACATAACTTCATATATTAGGGAGTCACATCAATAGATTTTGAGATTTTTTTTCACATAGATTGTTATGATTTAAATGACATCAACATTATGTATATATAATTGATAATGCTCTAAAGAACATGCTAAATCCTTTCGTTAACACATCAAGATCTACTAAATCATTCATTGATAATTATATTCTCTCTATAATGGTCAAAATCCCATCGATGGATTCCAAAAAGACATCCATTCCCATAAAGAATAAATAGTGTTGCATGGTAATGTCACAACCCGTCCCTCAGGGCAGTTCCGTGACTACCCCAACCCCGCATTCCATGGGATAGGGGCTGGCGACTAGAACCAGAAAGGGGTATCCCTAAAATGGTAAGACATTTCCTTTTTAACCCTTACAAACACACAGTCCAAGAACACAACAAGAAGCAACCATGATGTGAACTGTAGTAGTAAAAGTGTGTTGATAGTAAAAGGGTCTGGAATACAAGCCCAACAGTAAAGTAAAAGTACAACTGAAAAGTAAAAATACAACTAAAAAGTACAGGACAGCTCCTGGATCATCCTCCGATGATCCTACCTGAAGGGTAGGTACAACTCATGTTCAGTAGTCCCTGTGTCGCATCACATCAAATAGTCCACCTTCGAGCACGTCCGGTCCTGGCTCCCTCATCCTTGATCAGCATTGTATTCCATCTGTACAAGACACAACAAGGTGTGGGTGTATCCCATGAGGGGTGAGTATAACGATACTCAGTAGGGACCCTGAGAACCATGTTGGTCTCCCAGATTTCCACAAAGGAAAAACCACAAAGCAAGACCTCAAACTCAAAGAACAAAGAAATATACATCAACACTACTTAGGTATATGCCCATATATAAACCAAAGTTATCAAGATATACTCATCTCATATATGAGGGAAGAATTCTACAAAGGTAACACCACAAAGGTAGAAGGACCACACAGATAACACTATAAATATAGAAGTACCACACAGGTAACACCATGAAGATAGAAGTACCACACATGTAACACCATGAAGATAGAAGTACCACACAGGTAACACCACGATGATAGAAGTAACACACACGTAACACTACAAAGATAGAAGTACCACACAGGTAACACTGCAAAGATAGAAGTACCACACAGGTATCATCACAAAGATAAAAGTACCACACAGGTAACACCACGAATATAGAAGTACCACATAGGTAACACCACGAAGAGAGAAGTACCACACAGCTAACACCACAAAGATAGAAGTACCACACAGGTATTAGCACAAAGATACAAGTACCACATACATAACACCATGAACATAGAAGTACCACACAGGTATCATCACGAAGATAGAAGTACCACACAGGTAACACCATGAAGGTAGAAGTACCACAAAGGTAACATTACATAGATAACACCACGAAGGTAAAAGACTCAACTCACACAAGGTATAACTTAAGTACAAAGGTATAGATGATTAGTAGTAAGCTAGATCAACTTATTCTGTTAAGTAGCACTACTTCTGACCCACACAAAATCGATAGGTAATTAACCCTCGCTGACCCACACAGGATATAACCCACACAGGATCGATAGGTAACTAACCCTAACTGACCCACACATGATCTGACCCATACAGGATCGATAGGTAACTAACCCCCGCTGGCCCACACAGGATCTGACCCAAACCAGATCAGTATGCTCTGGCCACACAGGATCTCTGAGCGTTGACCCACAAAGAATCTAACCCACACAAGATCGGTATGCATTGCCTATATAGGATCGTTGAGCACTGACCTGCACAGGATCTGATAGAATCTGACCCACACAGGATCGATGTTCTTTCTTCACGTGACATCCATCCATAGGATTCCTCACACCTGGTGCACTCGAGTTCTGTATAATCTTCCCCTTGAGATATCGGTTGTACCTTGCCCACCACTAAGCTCCACAAAGGACTATCCCAAAGGTCCGCCATGTTGTAAGGGTTTTATCGCGACAGACAGTGTGTCAATCAGATGCATAGTCTGTGAGTTATAAGCGTTTTAGTTCTGGGGGCCCGGTTGGATTCGGGTTCGATCCAACCTGTCAGTACTCAAATTGTCTCCAAAACACATATGGAGTATACCAAAAGGACCATCTCTCTCCAAGGGTACCAGCGTCGTAGACGGTTCATCAAACGGATGCTCGGATTTCATGTTATGGCCCCTTAAGTATTTCTGGGTCCTGTTGGGCCTGGGTCCGGTCCGACCTGGCTGGGATGGTCCATGGTCTGGCCCGGCCCGTAAGTGGGGCAGCCCAGCCTGCAAGGGGGTTTGCCCTGTCAGGTGCGCATCCCGCCGTGCAGGCAGTCCAACCGCGGTCTACCCAAGATGGCAAGGGGGGACGTTTCCCCCAGGAATCCCGAACGGCCTAGAGGTCATTCGGTTTTGTGAAACGGTGACACCGCGTAGGCGTCGCCCAGTCACCACGGAACCTTCCAGAGGCACAGGTTCTGCCACTGCTGTGGCTTCGACCATGGCACTCTACATGTCGGCGGCACGCTGGTCATGCAGCCTCCCCTTCGGCAGTCAACCGATGTGTCGGCCGCCTTCTCTGACCGCTGCAGCTGACGAGCTGTGACCCCTTTCTCACCGGCAGCGCGCGACAGCGTGCCACACCTCTTCCATGGTTGGTCTGTGCTAGTTGCTCTGATGATTGTCACAGCTTTGTTCTGCAGCCTCCTCTTGCGGCGTGCATCGGTGTGCTGTCTCCTTCATAGTTAGTCGGTGATGACGTGCTGACGGTCTTCCACAGAGGGCGCAAGGGTAGAAAAGTAGCGGACAGTTTAGGCTGGGTTCTTTAGGCCCATGCCCTCCGTGTCAGCTCGTAATCAAGAGGGAGGATTAAAGGGTTTAAGAAATTCACTTGAATTTAAACAAGAATCAAACCCCTACCTCAAGAACGATGGTGGGTGTGTGTTTGTGGAAGCGGGTTGGTTTTCGCCATCCTCCAAAAATAGCTTCCAACGGTGTTTCTCGTACATTGATATTCGGTTCGTGGTTCGTTGTTGCTCATCACCACCCTCTAGAACCGGCTCCATCCTCTAAGGGTTTGGCATCTCAGCACTTGGTCAGCACTTCTTTGCTTGGAGAAGCAGTGCCGATACCCCTCCACAAGCTCCATATATATAGGTGAGGGGAGGGTAAGTAAAGAAGTTGGGAATTAATGGTGGCTCATTAATTAAGAAGATTTCTAATTCTCCAATGTTTATGTTACCTAGATTGAAGGGCCAAGCCATTTAATGACTTTACACGTCGTTGTTCCCACACTCCGCTTGTCTGTTGGAGGATAAGAATGAAAATAAATAATAAAATTATTTTATTTTATTTCTTTTAAAAAGTCACAAAACTTAACTTATTTCCAGACCTACTATAGTCAATGTAAAGTCTCCCTTAAGTGAATATTAGCGCTTCGGACTCAACGGTTCCCTCATATTTTTAATCTGAGCATCAGTTCAAAATTTAGGAAATGCCGCTCACGCGTTTACTAAACATACCTAAAAAAAGTTCAAAAATTTATTAACAGTCACCCTCGATTCGTTCTGGTCAAGGTTAGACTCCCCCTAAATAGAACACACCCTCAGGAGCTTAACAGTACTATCAGATTTTTAATCTGAGTTACCATTTAGATGTTATGGCTTTTACAATAAAATAATTGTCACTTAATTATTTTATTTACATCGAAAACCTAACATTCACTGGTGGCCCGCATCGTCCAATGTTAGTATCTTCCTAAATAGAGCATACTCTCACGAGCTCAGTGGCGGTCTCAGATTTTTAATCTGAGTCACCATTCATGAGTTATAAGCATTAAAAAAATAAAATAACTTTATTTAATTATTTTATTTACAGTTGTTCCATTTTTGGGTTTTCTCACAGGAGTCCTGCGCCGACTAATATTAAGTCACGCCTAAGGTAAACCCGCTATCCTGAATGCAATTGTGCCCTCATAATTCTTACCTGGGCAACCATTTAAGAGTTATTACAATTTTTCAATAAAACTGCTTACGAGCGCTAATTAAAGCTTAACAAAACTTAAACGGATCATTCTGGGCACTCCAGGTCTCGGAATCAAGCACCATCTGATTTCACAGTCTCAAAATAATTACATATAATTAAAAAAAATTGTATGGAAATTCTGGGACATTTCATTCTCCCCATCATAGGGCTTTACGTCCCCAAAATCCAAAACAACGGTAAATCAAATAAATGAGGGTACTGGGCACAAATCTGAGCCTCATTCTCCCAAGTGCTCTCCTCGAGGTCCTCATGCTACCACCAAACTCACACCAGAGGGATCGACTATCCACTAAGGAATCTCTCCTATCAATCCTCTATATCCACCCGGAACTTTGTAAAATTTACCCCTTCATCAAAGTTCAACTTTCCCTAGTCGATAACGTGCGATGGATCATGCACGCATCTCTTCAGTTGCGACACATGGAAAACATTATGCACCCGGTGCATATGTGGGGAAATAGATAGATGGTACACCACCTCGCCCACTGTATTGAGAATCTAGAAAGGTCTAATGAACCTTGAAGATAACTTGTCACCCTGACCAAATCTTTTCAAACCTCGTCGAGGTGAGACCCGTAGGAAGACATGGTCTCCCTCCTGTCGGCATAAGACTTCTTCCGGCTCTGTGTAGTCTTTAATTGCTGACAAGTGAGGCATCATGATACAAACTCTTCCACTACTTCCTTCATTCCTGGACACCAGTACTGACGCCAAAAGTCCTGGTACACCTTCACCACTCTAGGATGTACCGCTAAGGGGATTTATGGATCTCCCTCAACACCTCCTCCCAAAGCGTTATTGGTACCATGGTTCATCCTTTTAAGAGGATGACGTGATCCCCACCTTCAGAAAATCCATTAGGAGACCGTCTTAAGGATATCTGAGCACGTCGAGCCTCGCAATCAACGACTCAAGCTATGCCCTCGAATTTTCTAAAAAATTGGGGGAGTGACAGTCATTAACTGGAGGTAAGCTTCTCCATCTTTATCCATGAAGGATATCTGCAGTGAGACTAGCAGCTCTTACGCCTCACTCAGTAGTTGTAGACCATAGCTCCTACTGAGTGTGTATGTTACCATGTTTCCCCTTCCCAAAAGTATATAATATCTCAAAGTCATAATCCTTGAGTAACTCTAGCCATCATAATTGTCTCAACTTCTTAGAGCTCTACTAGCACTTCTCCATCCACAGGAAAGGCTCCCCATTATTCTTCAAAGATGACAAGGGTGTCGCCACCCTAGAGAAGTCTGGATCAAAACTTCGGTAGTACCCAGCCAAATCATAAGTTTCTCTCCCTTTGAGGAGTTAATATTGGAAACATCTTCTAAAAGGATGTCCCCACACTCTACCACTCTTGTTGGAAACTGAAAACCCAAAAGTCCCACTACCACAAGGGTAAGGTTGTCCAACTGAAGAGTGATCGGCTTCAGTCTCCTATGCATGAGTTTATCTTGTGATGCTTGGGTTTCCTTTTTTTCTGACCAAGGAAAAACCCATTCCAAAGTTGTAGATAAACCACAACCTTTTTTACTAATAAATTCAATCTGAGTATGAACTACGGATGTCCAGTCCATACCCAAACTAACTTCGTAAGGCCTTGAAATTTCCACCAAGAGGTTCCAATCAAAACTCTCACCTCAAGGGTTTCATCACACCATCAGCATAAGTGTGATTTTTGAGTCTCCTCGCAAATGTATCTCCAGAAGTAAGGGTCGTGTAAATGGTTTAACTAGAAACTCTAGGTCTTCCATAAGATTTGTGGAAACAAGTAATGATTAGTTCCTATGTCTATTAATACGGCAGCGAGTAGTGGACATAGACCGTACCTCTAATCATTCCTGGAGACCTTGGGTCACACTCCTTGACCGCATGAAGCTACTCCCTTCCCATGTCTTTTAGCTCCCTGAGCCTGGTGGGGACCACATTGGGGTGGTGGTTGTAACATGTCAAAATGTATACCACCTCATGCTACTCTCCCAACTCCACTTCCACGTCTACTACCCTATAGATTCATCTATCCTTAACACTTCCTCTTCCCGAAACATTTTACACACCTACATCTCTAAGATTGGCATCATTTTCTTGATTTCCCACTGCTAAAATTCATTGGTTGTATCTACTCAGCCAAAGAAAATTCAACCATAGAGGTTCTCTCTAGCACCCTGGAATTAGTAGGAATTCATAGAGGAAAAGTGATGGCGCGGATGTACCTAAAAACACCTCGCTCGGAGGTATGAGCCATGAAGCACTGATCATACTGTATTCATCGAGTACCTGGAATGGTCGGTGCGCCTCAATGAATACTCAGATACTGACATGTCATCCTTCCAAAGTTGTAGAAGCTCTTGAGAACACTCACCCCTTTGCTTTTTATGGAAAGAGACCCCCTTATCTGAGGAAGATTCTCAAGCTTGTCCACAGAAGAGTCACCTCTTCATAATATCAGGGTAATCTAAACCCTGTCAGCGTCTAGATAAGCCACAAAAAAGGTTCTCTACTAGGACCGCCATATGATCGAATGGTGCCCTGGCTAGATGGAAACTCAGTCATCTCCTCAAGATAGTCCTTAGCAGGCTGTGATTCGGGCTCGCCTCGAAACCTGAGGGGTATCTGATGCTAAAACACGTGTAAGGAACTAAGCCTACATGTGTCCACTACCAATACTTCCAGTTGTAACTACTAACAAATGGGCAGTGATATAGCTGTCACACTATCTGAAGGTACCATCTTGGGCAATGGTCCACATACTAAAGTCTCATCACTATGCAGACCGTCCTCATGGTCACTAACTGATAAAAACTAGTATCAAGGATCACCATCTGATCTGTTGGTTTCACAACTAGGTGAAAAACTCAAGCCATAGCCTCCAGCCAGTTATCAGCTGTCTGGGGATCTGTCTCGCCTCAGAACCTCAGAGCTCTCTCCCGCTGAAACTCGTGCAATGCGCTCAGTCGATTTGCACCCTCTACTAGTGGGGCTAGTGGCATCTTCTGCCCAACAGGTGGTGGTGCTACTGGTGCACCACCCAAAGGTGTTAACACCATAAGAGGGCCCTACACCGAAGCATCATCGCTCAGTGGGCATCCATCATGTGATCTCTCAGGAATCATGGATGGTTGTCTACGTGGTGGAATCCTGAAAGAAAAAGGTGTGCCACGGTCAATAAGTTATACCTAGTGAGCAGACTCAATGAAATCAGAAGGAAAAAACTTTCCAAAAACACACACAATAATTGTTTTCATGCACTGAGTCGAAAATCATAATTCAAGGTCCTGGTGTATGGATACGTCAGCCACCGCACCAACACTGGATTCCCCAAAATGAAAACAGCACTCATAACACTCAAAAAAATTTCCACATATAAAATATCAGAGTCTTAGTTCTTCAGTAGGACCGACTCCTCTAATAGCACTTTGTCACGACCCATCCCTCAGGGATCGTGTCGTGACTATCCAAGTATGCCTTCCAAAGGCCAGGGGATAGCGACTAGCACCAGAAAGGTGTATCCCTAAAATGGGAAGGCATTGACTTTTTAACCTGTATAGACACAGAGTCCAAGAACACAACAAGAAGAAACCACGAGGTAAACTGCTATAGTAAAAGTGTGCTGAAAGTAAAAGGGGTTAGAATACAAGCCAAACTGTAAAGTACATGTACAACTGAAAAGTAAAAATACAACTAAAAAGTACATGAAATCTCCTGGATTGTCCTCTGAGGATCCTACCTGAAGGGTAGGTACAGCTCATGATCAGTAGTCCCTGTGTCACGTTACACAAAATAGTCCACCTCTGATCATGTCCAGTCCTAGCTCCCTCAGCCTCGATCAACGATTTATGTCATCTGCACAAGACACAACAAGGTACGGGTGTAGCTCGTGCAAAGGTGAGTATAACGATACTCAGTAGGGACCCTGAGACCCTCGTTGGTCTCCCAGAGTTCCACATAGTAAAAGCCACAAAGAAAGACCTCAAACTCCAATCACGAACCGATAGACATCAACACTACTTAGGTATATTCCCATACATATACCTAAGTAATCAAGATATACTCATCTCATACATGAGGGAATAATTCCACAATGGTAACACCACAAAAGAAGAAGGACCACATAGGTAACACCATGAAGCTAAAAGTACCACATAGGTAACACCATGAAGATATAAGTACGACACAGGTAACACCACCAAGATAGAAGTACCACACAGGTAACACCACGAAGATAGAAGTACCACACTGGTAAAACCGTAAAAATAGAAGTACCACACATGTAACACCACCAAGATAGAATTACCACATAGGTAACACTATGAAGATAAAATTACCATATATTTATCATCACGAAGATAGAAGTATCACATAGGTAACACCACGAAGATTGAAGTACCAAACAGGTAACACCATGAAGATAGAAGTACCATAGAGGTAACACCACGAAGATAGAAGTACCACACAGGTAACACCCTGAAGATAGAAGTACCACACAGGTAACACCATGAAGATAGAAGTATCACACTTGTATCATCACGAAGATAGAAGTACCACACAGGTAACACCGTGAAGGTAGAAGTACCACACATGTATCATCATGAAAATAGAAGTACCACATAGGTAACACCATGAAGGTAGAAGTACCACACGGGTAACATCACGTAGATAACACCACGAAGGTAAAAGACTCAGCTCACACTAGGTATAACTTAATTACAGAGGTATAGATGATTAGTTGTAAGCTAGATCATCTTATTCTGTTAAGTAGCACTACTTCTGTCCCACACAGGATTGATAGGTAACTAACCCCCACTGACCCACACAGGATCTGACCCAGACATGATCGATAGGTAACTAACCCCTACTGACCCACATAGGATCTGGCCCACACAAGATTTATAGGTAACTAACCCCTATTAACCCACAGAAGATCTGACCCACACAGGTTCGGTATGCGCTGACCCACACAGTATTACTGAGCACTAACCCACACAGGATCTGACCTACAAAGGATCAGTATTCGCTAACCCACATAGGATCACTGAGCGCTAACCCACACAGAATCTAATTTAAGCTGACCCACACAGGATCGATGTTCTTTCTGCACGTTATAGCCAGCCACAGGATTCCTCACACCTGTCGTGCTCGAGTTCCGTAGAATCTTCCCCTTAAGATATTGGTCATACTGAGTCTACCACTAAGCTCCAAAAAGGAGTATCCTAGATGTCCTCCATGTTCTAAGGGTTCTAATGCGATAGATGATGCATCAATTAGACACCTAGTCTTTGAATTATAAGCGTTTTAGTTTCAGGGGCCCGGTTGGATTCAGGTTAAATCCAACATGGAAATACTCTAATTGTCTCCAAACACATATAGAGTATACCAAAAGTATTGTATCACTCCAAGGGTCCCATCGCCGTAGACGGTTCGTCAAACGGATGCCTGAATTTAAAGTTATGGACCCTTAAGTATTTCTGGGTCTTGTTGGGCCTGAGTCCGGTCCAACCCGGTCTGGGCCGACCTGACCCAGTTTGTGTCAACCCGACCCAATGTAGGTCCAACCCAAATGGGATGTTCCATGGTAGGCTCGGCCCGTTGGGCCGCAGTCTGGCCAGGACGACAAGTGGGGCGGCCTGCAAAGGGCGGACCAGCCTGCTAGGGGGCACGCCCCGCCATGCGTGTAGTGTAACACCCCGAGATTTTATGAAAAATATTCTTTTTAATTTCATTAATGTCTTGTGTTGTACGCTACACCAAAAGGATCTTTCACAACACGCATCCTTGACTTGATTTACATTACACGCAATCGCGACCTTCCTCGATAGCGTGTGTAGTACGCAATACCGAGTTTCACTAAACAACGATATGTTATTAAAATATTATTAAAACTAGCCGATATGAATAGTAATAACCACCTTTTAAAATTTTAGAAATTTTATCTCTCAAAATGGACTTCATTTTAGGATTCGAAATATCAAAATTAGCTTAGGGTGAAATTTTGGTACTTTTCGGATAACTTTCATATTCTGATGAATAGTGAAAATTACTAAATTTTAATTAAAAACAATTTTTTTTAATCGAAATAATTAATAGTGATAAATTATATTTTTGAGTGGTTTTAAAGTATATTTAGAATATATTTTTACAATTTAATACAATGTTGGTCATTGGATGTAATTCTACATTTAAACCAGACATAAACAAGTGTCAATCTTTTGATGGTTATTATCTCTTAAAAACACGCTATTTGTTTTGACGACGGGAATTAATTCTTAAATTAATTAATGAAACTAATATGTTTTGAATTTGTTAAAATAGACATAATTTTTGAGTTCATAATATCAAATATAGCTTAGGCCTAATTTTTGGTATTTTTCTGGAAACTTTCATTTTTTGATGAATAGTGAAACCACTAAGTGGTAGTTAAAAAAATGAATTTTTCATAAAACTTAATTTTACCGCTTCTGTGAGTGGAATTTAAAAAATCCGAGAGACACGGTTAATATCAAGGACTAAAATTTGGTTCAATGAGATGAAAATAATTTTTGGTGAATAGTAACTTTTTACTTTTTTTTACCACGGTTAAAAGTAAATAGGGTAATTAAGGGTAAAAATGATATTATTATTACCCTAACACATGTCCTAATTCTATCGGATAAGTTTAATTTGACCAAAAACAACCTTAGGAATAAAATGAGACCATATAGGCCCACTTGGATTAGATTAGGACATTTATTATTAATTTATTTAAAGAAGGGTTAAAATAGTTAAAATCAATGTTTAATAAGTAAATCATTTTTAATATGGGGTTATACATAAGCTAAATTCGACTATAAATATTCATTAGAAAGATAAAAAGATTTCATACATAATGGTATTTTATTTGTAATTTTTAGACATTAAATAATTTAATTTATTTATGACACAACGATGATGCAGTAATTATCTTATTAATGAAATATTGACATAATTGATGTTATAAATACCCAAATAAATGTAATTTGAGACTTTTTATGAATTAAACTAGTTTCCTAGGTTACTATGACATGTTAGTATTAATTTAATTAACTTTGGTCGAAGTAATCATTCTGTTATGAGTTTCAAAAAAATCAACTATTGAATAGTGTCAAAATTGACATAAAATAGTTTTTAAAACAAATATTTTATTATTAATTGTTATTTTATTCCTAAAAATCTAAGGTTTGGCCAAATGACTTAGATAAAGTTATATATATTAATAAAACACAACTTGGGGGTCTCTTGGATGTATATGGTAAGTTAATTAACTATATAATATAAAAATACAAAGTGACATGGTAAATGTAAATCTAATTAACTAAGAGTTAAAACTAAAAGATAAGGTTAATATAATGACCTAAACTTGTCTAAATTCTATTGGATGAGAGTATTTAGACCCATCCCCACCTTACCTTCTAAATAACTCAATTTGGAGCTATTTAAAACCAAACTTGACTTTATAATAAAATAATATTGTTAGTTATTCCAAAGGTGCCCCTCTCCTCCCTTATAAAAGGGCACCTCCTCCCTCTCTTCCTCACACCACTTTGAGCCTTCAAGCTCAGCCAACCCCTGCCAATTTCTTCTCTACACTTCCCTAGAAACATCCTAGAGGTTATGGTCTTCTTCAAAGACCTATTTTAGTGCCCTAAAAGGAGGTCTCAAAGAAGCACTTCAATGAAGAGGTAATGTCTGTTACCGATTCTTTCATCTTTATTTCTTCTTCCACTTCTTATTCTTTAGTTGTCTCATTATGAAGTAATAACATCAGTATCACTCATATACGGATATGTTATTATAAGTATGAAACAAACTTATTTCACCATTTATCCATCCTACGGAAAAAGAAATCACTGTGCGTGCGTATGTACAGAATACCGTCTCCACGCAGTGGTGTAATCTATTTTCCACCACCACCTTACTTGGATGGGTATAATGGTGTAAATAATGACTATATATGACTATTATAAAGTGATTCTAATTCTTAATTAGTATACATACACTCCAATACAATTCCACGATCATAGGAACGATATCATCACTCGTGCGTACGTACGGAATACCGTCTCCACGATGTGATGTGACTCGTTCTACATGATCTTCATTTCATAATGATTATATAAATGAATTGAATGAATGAATATGATATATATTACACTAATAACATTCTGGAAATGAGGTATCTATAACCTAAAGAGAAGAATAAGAATTTATTTGACAAAACACGCATAAGAACAAAAAGTTATAAACACCCGAATAACAAGTAGTAATGAAATATTACAACTAAGAAGCTAATAATATGACCATATATGATATCATAAAAATAAGTATGATTCTGTAATAAGTCAATAACATTATTTAAATCATTATACAGGAGGTTCGAACATGTACAAAGCATATTGGACAAAAGGTAAGGGAAATATCACAATCTCATTTTTCTCTGAGATTGTTTATACTTTGGTATTTACTGGGGTGTATTTTATCATCCACATCCATGTTTCCTCAATAAGTAATATAATTTCCATCCACCTACAATTGTTTAAATCCTATTTTACCCTTCGGTGAGTTTTTAGTAAAAGATATGAAAGGAATCTTTTGACGTTTTTCGTATGAGGTACTTTTTGACTTTTCTGACAAAAGTACGAGAAGAATGTTTTTTTAACTTATACGGCATGAATGGATTTTTAAAACATTATTTCCAAGAAGATTACTTTACAAGTTTTCAAGTTTATTTTTAATCAACTTATTTTAGTTTAGAATGTTATGACATGTTAAGAAATGAAAAATGTTTTTGAAGTAGAAAGGATATTTTCCTCAAGAATGGAGTTCAAGTGTTTTATCAAAATTAATTTCCATCTAAGATAATAAAGCGTTCTGTTTCTATCCCTATTATTACATTGATTTGATTATGTTGTTATGGAATTATATTTATGAATTTCTTTATCTTATATGAATTGTTTTATGATGTCACGATGTTTAAGAATCCCATTTTTATTACATGGGTTATGCTATGATGTATGGTTTATGATTTTGTGGTACACATAAGAATGGTATCATTATGAGATGGGTGGGACCTATATCTCCCTCCAATGCATTGGGTAAAGATTTTATATCTCATGAGATAGACATGGCTGGAATGGTAGGTTATACTGGTTCAGTGAAACAGGACTGAAACGAGGGTGAATCGGTTCAGAAATGGACTTTGTCCACTAAGATAGTCTTGGCAATGAGTCTTGACTAATAAGAAATGATTCTCTATGATTATGTTTGTATGCCACAAAGTTTCATGTTTTAAGTTATGATTATTGGGATTATATTTCACTTCTATGATTTATCACATGTTATGATATTATGATCTCTTTTGCAGGTTAAGATTTCCAAAAGTTATGTTCTTATGTATATGATGTGATTGATATTTCTTTTGTGTACCCTTACTGAGCATTTGAGCTCACCCTTTTATGTTTTATTTTGCCCAGGATATAAAGAAAGGTTTTAGGTAAAAAAATGAAGATCTTTATGGGAGATGTTGAAGATCTTTCACCATGATTAGAAGATTATATTCCGAGTTTCCAAAGACACTAAACTATTACGATCCTTGTGTGTGTTTTTTTGTTATGTACTAAGTATTCCACAAAAGTAATGTAATGTCCATGTACTTCAAGCTTCGGGTCTCTACATGTAGCCCGCCGGGCAGGCGGTCCAGCCGCGGTCTACCCGGGATGGAAAGGGAGGACATTTCCCCCCAGAATCCTGAACCTTCTGGAGGCTGTTCTATTTTGTGAAATGGCGCCACCACATAGGTGCCGCTCAGTCGCCACAGAACCCGCCGGAGGCATGGGTTCTGCCTCTACCGCGCCTTCGGTCGCGACCCTCTACTCGCCGGTGGTGCACTGGTTATGCCACCTCCCCTCCACAGCAGACCGATGTGCCAACTGCCTTCTACGACTTCCGTGGCTAATGAGTGCAACCCCTTGCTCACTGATGGCACACGACGGCGTGCCGCACCTTTTTCGTATTCGGCCGGTGTCGGCTACTCTGATGATCTCTGCAGCTTTGTGTCATGGCCTCCTCTTGCGGCAAGCGTCGGTGTGTCGTCTCCTTCGTAGCCGGTCGGTGTTTCCGTGCCAACGGTCCTCCACAGATGGCCAAAGGTTAGAAAAGTAGAGGAGGTTTCGGGTCAAGTTCGTTAGGCCTGCACCCTCCGCGTCAGCTCGTAATCAAGAGGGAGGATTAAAGGGTTCAATAGATTCACTTGAATTTAAACAAGAATCAAACCCCTACCTCACGAATGATGTTGAGTGCGCATTTTTAGAAGAGGGTCAGTTTTCGCCATCCTTCGCAACTCGCTTCCAATGGTACCACTCGTATGTCGATCTTTAGTTCGTGGTTTGGTGTCGTTCGTCACCACTTGCTGGAACCGACTCTGTCCTCCAAGGGTTTGGCATCTCGACACTTGGTTAGCACTTCGTTTCTTGGCGAAACAGTGCTGATACCCCTCCCCAAGCTCCATATAAATAGGTGAGGGGGAGGGTACATAACGATGTTGGAAATTAATGTTGGCTCATTAATTAAGAAGCTTTCTAATTCTCTAACATTGTTGTTAATTATATTGAAGGGTCAAGACATTTAATGGCTTGACACATCACTGACCCCACACTCCACTTGTCCATTGGAGGACAAGAATGAAAATAAAATAATAAAATTATTTTATTTTATTTCTTTCAAAAAGTCAAAAAACATAAATTTTTCTCCAGACCTACTGCGGTCAAAGTAAAGTCTCCCTTAAGAGAATCTCATCACTGTGGATTCAACGGTTCCCTCATATTTTTAATCCGACCACCGGTTCAAAAGTTAAGAAATGTTCCTCGTGTATTTACTGAACTTACCAGAAAAAATTTCATAAAATTATTAACAGTCACCCTCAAGTTGTGACGGTCGAGGTTAAGCTCTACCTAAGGAGAACAGGCCCTCACGAGCTCAACGGAACTCTTATATTTTCAATCCGAGTTACCATTTATAAGTTATAGATTTTAAAATAAAATAATTGTCACTTAATTATTTTATTTACAGAAAAAAACTAACTTTAACTGGCGGCCTGCACCGTCCAATGTTAGTATCTGCCTAAGGAGAGCATACTCTCATGAGCTCTACGGTGGTCTTGGATTTCTAATTCAAGTCATCATTCATGAGTTATAATTATTTAAAAAATAAAATAACTTTATTTAATTATTTAATTTACGGTTAAGCCATTTTTGGGTTTTCTCACAGGAGGCCTGTTCCGACTAAACTTAAGTCACGTCTAAGATAAACCCGCCATCCTGAATGCAACAATGCCCTCTTAATTCTAATCTGGAAAACCGTTTAAGAGTTATTCTAATTTTTCAGGAAAACTTCTTACTCATGCTAATTAAAGCTTAACGAAACTTCGATGTATCATTCAAGGCACTCTGGGCCTCGGAATCACGCGCTGTTAGGTTTTGCGGACTCAAAAAAATTCTATATAATTAAGAAAAATTATACGTAAATTCTGAGACATTATAGGTGAAAAATTATTTCCATAGAAGATCAGAATTCCTTTATGATTAACTATAACTACCATTTCATCATAGAGATAAATACTCACCAAGAAATTTCATCTCTGATAACACTTATTGGTCTTATGAAGGGATAATACACCGAGAGGGTGGCATGAATTAGGGTATATATTTCTTTAATTAATCTTTGATAATGAACTCATTTCATGATTATCAGAAACACACTTTCTCCAAAATAAATGATGTGAAGTGTTAGATATGTAAAAGAAATGGAAAATAGTAATTTACTAGGCTCTCTCAAACCCAGATATTATAAGGAAAACTAAACAGTGATGTGTTATTGCACTTGAAATGCTAGGCACACTGCTTCTCTCTTATAATTTAGAGAAGTCATACTAACCCTCAAAGACTATAAAATTCACCAAATAAATGAATGTTTCACTACTAATATTATAATATAGAACTCACTACACTGATTCTAATCATTATTATTCTACCATAATCAATATATATAAATTATGAGGAAGATGGTGTATTTATTAACACTTCTTACAAGAATTTTATGTGTGTTGGAATCCTCGACACCTTCCTATTATTCTTTAATGTTATAGTTCAAGCCTAATATTATTATCCTTAATTACTAAAAACTATGATACTTGATCTGTGTGGCGTATCAATCATTAGTTCTTTAAAATTTATTGATATCTCTCAAATCTATTTTGAGAGAGTCTCTTTGATCTCCCTTTCTTAAATTTTTTCCTTTTCCTCATATTTTATTTACCTAATATTCCTGAGAGAAATATTTTCTATATTTGAATATGTAAAGTCCAAATTATATAGTGAAACTTCCTCTAATCATTAATTTCATCTAAATGGAAAAATATTTTTGGAATAAATTAGTTCAATATCATTTTTCAAAACCCATATAAAATTCTAACCAAAACCACTACTACTATCTACATGACATATAATCCCACTTCACCCCATGCAGATTTTTAAACTATCAAATCCAAAAAAAATAGCACCAAACATGACTTTAAATCACATGATAATCATTAAATTATCAATCTATAATTTAGATATGATTTCCTCCACTCACGGAAGGACAAACCAGTAATCAAATCTAATAATTAATAAAATAATTCATAAATGTATTTTATCCTACCTTTTCTAAAAATGGATAAAAAATGACATGTAAAAGTAAACTAAAAAATATATAATGAAATTCTTGATTCAAAAAAAATAATTCAAAAGTTTTTTCTGGGATATCCCATATGTTTTTATTGATGACCATTAAAATTAAAAGAAATTAACCTTATGGTTTCATTCCATTTCCATTTTTTGTCTAATTGCTTCCCGTTGAACCTTATGAGATTTAGGGAAACACAAATAAAATCAAGCAGACCGTTATGGAATTAAGTTGGATATTATGACATCAGTTTGAAACTTATAGAATCAACTCTATAAAGAAATTACCCTTTCATAATTTGTAAGTAATCATATGGTTTTAAGATTTATTAATTTTTAAACATCATGATAATAATGAACCTTATGAAATGGTTTAGTGATCCTTATGATAAAAGTGGGGATTATATTTCTTTTTCTGTATTCCTAGTCCAATAATCAGGTAACTCAAATAATTTTCACATATCTTAATTTTCCAAAACCTGTAAAAAAGCAAAAATTACCAACATTACCTAAGAATAACTTCAATGCTCTGCCATCTTTCAGGCTATGTGATTTCAATGGCTTTTTAAGCTTCCATGAATGTTACACTTATAGTATTTCCAATATGAATAACTAAAAAAGTATACTAAAGGGTTTTTTCCTAAAGCTATGAAAATACATGGATTCCTTGATCATAGAAATTTCAAACTTCTATCTCATCGTTTTAAAAAAAATTATTTTACCATGAATTTTAAAAATATGATATTATTTTTTGGAGAAAATTATTAATTTATTATATTTTTTCAACAATTAAAATACTAATAAAAAAATATAATTAAATGTTTGGAAGCTACCCGTAACTCACTGGAATAAAAAATAAATTATGGTGTAGTTCCATAAATGTATTTTATTTTATAAGATCAATTTGTAACCTCTTCTTTTCTAAATCAAAGGACCTATTTTTTGGTAGTGTAAATCCATTACACCACACATAGGCTCATAGGGAATTGAATCTCATTACATGGCTCCAAGTCCCTTTTTTGACCCAAATCCCCATTGGTTGAATAGTACTACTACAATACTTGGGTTGTTATAGTACCTATTATAGTGCCACTATTTTTATAGTCCCTGCTATAGTGCTCACCATTGATATAGCGTTTCTAGTGAAATAGATCCATTGTTGCTACAGTTCCTCAGCAATATTGTACTATCAAAATTAAAATAATGTAATATAAAATAAATAATAAAAATTTAATAAAAATTTACTTTCCATAGTGAGGCTGTATAAAAATATAAAAACCCAAATTTAAAAGCAAGAAATCATCTATAACATAGTGAAACGTGTCAAACCAGAACAAAAATATTATCTCTCCACAATATGAAAACACAAACTTATCATTAACTATTACTAACTTATCATAGTATATATATGAATTCCTTAAATAAACCAAAGGTAAATAATAAGAAACATAAATACAAGTGATACCTAACCTAGAGTTGGTAAATAAACATAAGAAACTGGTAATTTCATTTTAGCTAGATAAAAATACTTTAATCCTCTATCGAAAAAACATCTCACCTATAAAAAATAAAGCATATCTCTAATTAAATCAAATGTAATAAGAAACAAATTAAATAAAGGGGAGAAATTAAGTGCATTGGTCTGTGATAGATAAATGGTTCTGTCTTTTAGTTTTTTAATCTTTATTAGATTCATTTTAAAAAATAAACAGTGATCATAGAATAAAAAAATGATATATCATTTTAGGTACTCAAATAAGTATATTGTTCAACAAAACCTCTCTTAAACTATAACTTATTATAGAATCATTCCAATATAGCATATTAAGATCATTGTGTTTATTTCTAACCATATAATTCATTTGATAGATGACACACCACATTTTTATCCTTGGGAAGTTAAAATCCTACTAGTTTATTTTTAATACCATTCCCTTTAATACTCCATTCAAAAATTCCCCCTTCATATCCATTTGGTTGATAATTTATCTATTTTATAACACCACCACAAATAATAAATGCATTAATTCTTATATATTTATATATATGAAATTATATTCAATTTGAATGCCCTAAAATTAGTAACAAACTTTCCAAATAAAGCATATATTTATCTAAATCACAATAACATGCATGAAAAAAATCATTCTTGAATATATATTATGTTTCAATGACATTCTGGTCATTTTTCCTCTTTTAAATATCTTTTATCTTTCTCATTTCTATTTTGTAAAAATCTTCAATCATGGATTTAACCCATGATTTATAATTTAATACATCATTAAAAATTTTAGGCTCAAAACGTGGTTTTTTTCTAAATTTCTCTCCCTATAATGGTTTTTTTGTGCTAATTAATCACTAAGAATATTGAAGTCTTCCACTTTATTCCATCTTCATTTACTTCCTTCTCAATTCGGTGAATAGATCATATCAAATTGGTTATAATATTCTAACCCAATCTTGGATTTCTTTCTCATTTGTTGAAAAATGAGGCCCTTAAATGTTTTACTATCATGTGTTCCTCTTAGATTTCTTCATGATTTTATCCATTAAATATATTTCCATATTTTGTTTTGATCACATTCACATAAAATCACACAATGATTTTTATGGATTTTTTATAGAATTTTTATGATTAATTCCTAAATAAAATTATAAGGTATAATATTTAATCCACTTAACCCTTAACTTTTCCTAATGTTCCATATTTATTAATGATAAAATAGTTTATTTAAAAAATTTAAAAAGTTTTAGCTGTAAAGGCCTATAGTTTTTTAGGTACCTTATTCCTTCTAGGTGGCCCTTATTTATGTGTTTTTTAAGTCATGATTTTATTGGGTGAATTATTGGGTAGATTTTGGTTAGATTTTGAGGGTTTTATATGCATTTAATGTAGTTCATGGTTGGAATATGTTTAGGGGAAACTAGGAATTTATCCCCAAGAAACTTATTGGATTTTCTGGAGAAGGAAATTGGGTGGCACATAGTTGGAACATGGTTACATATAATGATTAAACTTCACCCAAAACTATGTGTCTCAAGATAGAGATGGAAATAATTATTAGTTAATTGTTTACCAAAATATGAATCCAAACCATATAGATTCATATAAGGGGAAAATACCCACATAGTTAGTTCATTATTTAGTAAATTATGATAAAAAATTATGTTCAGGGTTTTAATTAATATGAAAATTAGATTTTATATCATAAAACCCTCCTAAACTTTCCATTATTCCTTTTTCATTTGGAGATCTCAAACATATGGACTCCAAGGGAGGTTTTTAGTGAATATTATCCATTTAAACTCTAAACATGGTGAATCTAGAGACCTTAGGTTAGTTAAATCTAGGTAATGGGATTGTTTTCCTTCATTATTATTGATCTCTCTAGATCCTTTCTCTTTATTTTTTGAAAGAATGATTGATCAAGGCTGTAGTGGAAAAATCTATATATTCTGATGTGATATAATATATAATTATTAGATTTTTGATGTATCAAAGGTAAATCTATTGATAATCACTTGTTATCTCTTGAATGGATCTAGATAAACCATTAGTAGTACATATAATTCGATAATTATAACTAAATTAAAATCCCTTTTCATTTTTCACTTCCTTTAATCCCAATACTATAGATTGTATTATGATGGATTGGGTCTTGTTCTAGTGAACATTGGTGCATGGGTTTCATCTTGGTTCTATCTCTCAATGGATCTTGGAAATTAGCATCAATGTGCTAATAATAGGAAGTCCTTACCATCTTAGGCCTTTGTATGGAATTATTTGAAATAATTAGATTGTCTGCATGTGTTGTTTTGTATAGACCCTTTCATTACATGCTATATTTGGCATGCATGGGTAGCATGTGAGTCTTTTTTGGTATATAATTTTTGTTTCTTACTATGTCTCACACCTTAATTGTGGTTGTTTCATAACCATGCAGTATTTGATATGTCATTCTTGTTCCTTGATTTGTTTTAACTTTATTATGTATTGTTTCATAGCCCGTGGAATATTTATTTTGATATATTATTCCTTTATATGTAATGCCTAAAATGTGGATTTATGTATATCCAATGGAACCATTGTTTCATTGTTTATTTTGACATGTTTCCTAGATGTATTTTGGTTGAACCTTTAGAGGGGGGTCTTGGACAGAAGGAAAAATATATTATAGATCTAGACATGGGATAGATAGCACTATAGAATTTCATATGATTAATCCATGGGGGATAATTACATAAACTATTAAAATAAGGTCCATATTCTAGCATAATGTTAATATAGGGAATATCCTTATGTATTTATAGATTTATATTGATTTAGGAGTGAAAATAATCTGTTACATTAGAGGGATATAGGTATCCATGAGTCATGTGTGTGAATTTCCATTAAAAGTGGGTGTTGGTTTTTTCCTTTATGGATGAATTTTTAATGTTTTTATAGGATTAATGGACTCATATATCATGATCTATGTCATTTTGTGACTACTTATGACCTTTATCGGTAGAAAATGAAAGCATGTACGGTCTGGGTTCATGGTAGCTTGGTTAGCACGCGATCTCTAGGAACATTGTTAGTTGTATTATTATATATATATTTACCTTTCCATAATGACATACAACTCTATATACATGTTCACTTATGATAAGGATGCATTAGTGGTGTCATGATGTATTTATACTCACCCTACATGGACATCTCAATTCATATACAAACATCATGATCAGGGACTAGAAGAAAGGAAAGGGCCCAATGGTAGGTTGTTGAGGATCTTGGAGCTACAAGATGGACATTGAATTAGGATAGACTACATATAGTTGTTTAAAAATCTTTTACTTATTTATTTCTAGTTATTATATTATACCTATTAACCTACCATATTGGGGGTCTGGTTAATTATTATTCCATGTAATGACATGAAATCTATTATGGCATCATGTTTTTTTTTACTATTATGTTTAGTTAACTTATGTTCTATTTCTAAATTCTAGTTTAAGGATATGAATACCTATGATATAGTCTCCCCATGTCACCTTTAGACCCTCTTTGTAGGTTGTAATCCTCTTATATACAATGAGTAATGCATGAGTTCATATGGAACTTTGGCTCGAACCAGGTGATTCAATTAGGGGTGTCATAAAATTGTATTAGATCCTGAGTTTTTTTACATTATTTATAGATATTATGGAACATTATAGAAAGTATATAGGCTATGTGGAACTTGGGTAGGGGAGTTTCCATGTTCATATCCATAACTTGTATAATAGACCTATGAGTTACCTTAATGGGATTGAAATTATAGTTGTGGCTCTATAATTTGATGATGATACCAAATATTTTTTTTTTGTTATCGTTTATGGGATTTGGGTGTACTCATAAATCATGAATAGGCATGTGGGATCACTTATCATGTGTATACCAATTTTTCTAGCATATCGGTTCTTTAATTAAATTCCATGATTTGTGTTATTCATTCAATTATATATTTTTATTCTTTGTTATTGTGATATATCTTTATTGGAATCACATAGTTATACTTTTTCATGTTTTTATGATTTACATAATGGACTGTGACTAATGTGCATGTATAGTGGTCTAATATTTAGCCTCAAGTAGACTTATATGGGTAATACATTATGTGTGGGTAACTCAGGGGATTGGGCTCCATATATAAATCCCATACATGTGCCTTATAACATCTTAAGTTTTTATCATATGAAAGTTTTTATAGGTTTTTTAAATGTTGATGAATAATTTCCTAAAAATTTATACCTCAGATATATTTGATGAGGTCACATAGAGAAGCAATCTAGAATTATCCTGAAAAGGAGGATTCACTAGTTCCACTGTAGGCTATGAAGGAGGATGTACCTAAGAATTCTACCAAACCCACTTTGGTGGTTTAGGTGGTAAACACACCCAAGCCTAGAGTCTTTTAGACTATGTCATCATAGGGAGGTAGGGAAAAAAGGATGATATTTGACTATGATTGTCAGTTCTAGATCCAACATTTTCCAACAATCTAAATCACTCGTGATCCTCAAGATTTTGAGGGATGGATTTACATTATCAAGGGAATATTTATATGGTAGAGACTCATGATGAAATGAGGGTTAAGCTGATTGTATTTATGTTTAAAGGACCCTCCAAGTGATAGTGGGTGTCATGGTATAGGAAATTAGGTGTTAGGGTCTTAATTAGGATTCCTTCAAGGATAATTTCTTTAAGGATTTCTTTCTCAACACACAAAATTATACTAAGAATAAAAATTAAAAGAGATTCATGAGGGGACGATGTATGATTCTACTTAATTTTCTCATTTTATAGAGTTTCTATAATTTATCCAATCTTGTCTAGGAATGAGACACATAATTTTATAATTTTTGGGAAAGTCCTTCCTCTTGAGAATAGACATTAGGTTAGTGTCCTTGACCTGAAGACATATTCAAAGGTACATCATGAGGACCAAAATTTTCATTTGGTTTTTTTGGGAAGACACACAAGATTTATTTATTCTATAATTTAGTTCTATGACAACCATACTCTCTAGTTATTCAATTATTTCATATTCTGGTAGTAGGAAGTGGGTGGATGAGGATGTACAATATGGTGGTAGACATTCATAGTATAATAGTGTTTCTTATACTCATTATATAGGAGGATGTTCTACCATGTTCCACAAATATGGATTAAAGGGTCATTTTAGTACATCATGCATGAATCCACCAAGGTAATGCCACCAATGTGTAATTATGGGTTATATATAGTGCTTTTTTAAGTTTCACTTTCGGATTCAAGTAGTTCATGTCAGGTTGAATGTAGGGGTCCTTGATAGTATACCCTTCCATTATAGACCATGCCACTACAGACCCTGGAGACTCATGATAGTTATGTACTGAATAGGTATGGTCATTATTTAGAGATAGGTAAGATGTATGTGATGGAATAGGTTCTAAAAATTGGTGGATAGGTACCTTCTATAGTTATTGGTATAGTTTTTATTACCTCTACACTATTGAATATATTTTTTTTTTGATACATGAGATTCATATTCCTTTATATCTTCTAAATTCTTTACTATAAAAAATTTACCAGTTAATTTATTTTCTAAGTTACTCTCTCTTGACATGCCATTCAGAAAGAATTTATACAATCTCTAGTGATTTTCTGACCGACCAGTGGTTGTTACTCAAAATATATATGTTTGTGACTTCATGATCATAGATATGATTTGTTTCGATGTGATATTCTAAAAATATTGGTTTTCCAATTGTAGAGCCCAAGTCAACTAGTACAAGAGACATGTATCTTTCACCCCACATAGAGTAAAGAGTTTCCTATTAACTAGTGATTGGGATTACAAATAATGAAAGATTGGAATAGACTTGATCTAGATTTAATATATCATAGAGTGGGTAGAATGTCTATATCTAGTAGGATAATCAGTACTATCCCACTCTATCTTCCATGTAGTGGTGGATTATTATTAGGAGGTCATCTTGATTGACTTCTTAGTCCTTCCTATAGATAGAGGAATTGAATTTAACATTGATTATATAACTTGGGTACAACCGATATCTATTCCTCCTTATTATATGGAATAGGATGAGTTAAGAGAATTGAAGGATCAGTTAGTGGATTTGGAGGTGAAGAGATTTATTAAACGGAGTACATATAATTTGGATGCTCCAGTGTTGTTTTCTAAGAAGGTGGATGGTAGTATATTGCTATATGTGGACAAAGAGAAGTTAAATCATCTAATGTTGAAGAGCATAAACCTTATAACCCGGATTGACATTTTTTTTAGTTCTAGGGAGCCTGATGGTTTTATAAGATTGATCTTTGTTCAGGATACCACCATATATAGGTCATATATGAGGATATTACAAAGATGATATTTTGGATTTGAAATGGACTATATGGATATCTTTTCATTCCTTTTAGGTATTAAAATTCCCCAAAAGTGTTCATGGATCTCATGAGCAAGATTTTTCATCCATACCATAACTCTTTCACCAATGTATTCATGGTAGATATCATGATATATTTGAGTACATAAAATATAAATCCTAAACACCTTGATATTGTATTTTATGCACATAAATCACATCAAATTTGTGACAAACTATTGATGTGTAACTTTTAGATTCATGAGGTTCATTTTCTTAAGCATGTAATTTTTGAGGTAGGGATTTTAGTGGACCAAAATAAGGTAGACAATATTGTGTATTGATCGCGTCCCATGGATATGTTTGAGATTAGATGTATACTTGGGTTTGTGGGGTTCTATCAATGTTCATCCATGACATCTAAAACTTAATGATGAAGCTGACCAAAAATGGTGTGAAGTTTGAGTTGTCTGATCTCTGTAAAGTATCATTCCTATAACTGGTGAGGATATTAGTGATAGATAATGTTTTTACTGTAAGATAAAGGTTTTTCACTCAGGAATGGATCATTTAATTTTCAGTATAATCTTTATTGTGTACCTAATATGGATGCCTAAGGAGATAAAAAAAGGTCCCAAGGGTGTCTGGGGAAAGTTCGGAGCCTGGAACCCATCTTTTTGGGAAACATAGGCTTAGCACACGGTTTAGAGTAAACTATGAGGATTGTGTTTTTTTTTGGACAGAGCCACCTCACACGGTTGGCTCACGGCCGTGTGGCCTAACCATACAAGTTCCCCTTTTTCCCAGGTACATGTGCATGGTTTCTCAAAATGTGTGGACAAACCATAACAGGCTATTTTGAGGGTCAATTGTCATTTTTTTCCATTAATGATCAAATTAATCCACCTCCATCTTCCCTAATCTGAGCTTATGCGGTATTAACCTATTTTTTCTCCATTTTTGATCTTTTTGAAGACCTAATCAATGGATAAAGAGATCTTCTTCATTATATAACTGATTGAGCTTCTATTTGTCACGTTGGATGCCCAACTATAAGTACTCGAGTTCGTTTGAGTCATTCTCATTTTTTTTCTGTCGAACTAGTTATCATGGTTTTAGAATTTTTCACCTTTTCTTAGATCTACTCTAATATGAAGAAAGTAAAGGGCTGATACCGGAGGAGGAGATTCATACAACCCTAAGGTGGGTGGTCTATAATTTATACCTAAAGTTTGTTGACTTTGGAATTGTCATGTGGGGCCCACTGATTTCATCGGGTGCCATTTGTTAAATTCATATTCCATGATTATATTTGTTAGAACCATATGGTTCTGCTAATTCCAAATATATTATTAGTTATTATCAGTTACACCCACAAGTCAATCCTCCCCATGTCGTAGGTTATGCTGAAATTGGATTTTTAGTGTTTTGACATGTTTGAGCCACTCTTCAGGTGTGCATTTGCTTTACCTCTCTAATGTTAAGCTTTCAATATTAAATGACATGTTTATATTGTGAATCTCATAATGTAAAGTACCATTTATATATACCACTTGTCCCACCTAAGGTAAGTGATTCAAATTGATAATTAAATGTTAATGATTAATTGGTTGCATACACGTAGCACCCCTTACCACATTAATAAAAGGTATCAAAATGAACCTTGAATATGGAATATGCCTTAAATGGATTAAATGGTTTCATGCTACTTGGAATTATCACACTAATGGAAGGAAAGGATTGAAAAAAGTTGAATTATTATATGAATTCACTATCAAATAGGAATGACCTGACTCGATCTTGCCTTGGATTCTGATCAGAGAATTCCATGAGCACTCGGGAACCCTATTTCGATTCAAGGATATGGCTTGATTAAGTTGAGACCCACCTATAACCTTATACATATCTTAGCTTTAGATTCCCGATATAACACTGTAGGATCCCTCATGTAGTACTACAAGAATCTTTGGATACACTCCTTGGATTGAGGACCCCTTGGATACATTCATTAGATCCAGTATTGACAAGTAGGTGTCATTGTTAAAGTCCATCAATACCAGTTTTTCTTAGCCCCATTTTACCTTGGATGAACTACCTAGACTTGGTAGGTGTATCATTGTGTAATTCCTTGGACTATGATCCTTGGATTACACTCTTAACACTTTTCTAGACTCAGATGCTACTGAGTTAGTGGCCCTTTAGGCTTATGTTTCCTTAGTTACTACCTTGGAACATCATTGTTAAATATCATTGCAGGTTTCCTTGTTACATCTTGGAACCTTTTCTATTAATAAAAAGTGACATATTGATAAATTGGAAATAATCAAGTAAATAATTGGTTACATGTTCAGACACCAGCTGAGGGTTGAAGTAGGTACTTAAGTATTTAGTTGCATTGTACTACTTTACTTTATATATACATGTCTGCACACTGTTATATTCCATTACATGTGTTAGTTGTTATAGACGCTATTAGTGGGGGCCTACTGAGATTTATCCCACACCCTCTCCAGGCATTTTTTGGTACCCGTATTAGATTACATGGTTGCATGTGTTGATAAAGGGAAGTATACGGCTTCAAACACTTGATTTCTTGTTATGTTTTTTACTTTTAAATGCAAATGTCAATGAAATAAATAATAATAATTTTCAAGGAATTATTATTAAAATAAATCAATAACATCCATGAAATAATTATTTGATCATAATAGATACTGACATAATTTTCCATTGTGATTCAAAAATATTTTATTTAAAAATAATGTATTTATTTTATATGTTTTCATTTAAAAGAAATTTTTTTCAAATTTGGATTATAAAATTTAATGAATTTTGTTATATATATATATATATATAAATGTTCTCAAATTAATTATTAATTTTTAGAATTAGGAATAGAATCATTAAATGGTTAAGTCTATATTTTTCTAAAATTTGTTTTTGTTATGAATTACACATTTTTACTTTAACAAACAAAAAATATTATGGTTAACTAAGTATTTTAATAAAATGTAATTTTTATATGTATAAAAAATGTGATTAGAACTTGTGTAATGATTATTAATTAATATTAAATAAGAATATCAAATAATAATGTTTAAAATGAAATTTCTCTACAAAAATAGTTTTCCATTATATTAAGTTTTTAAAATTGAAAGTTAAATTTAAAATATTTAGAAATATAGTTTTATTAAATGAATTATGAAATTGGAATCATCAAATTCAAATTATATAATAAGGGTAATATTATATTTTTAGTAAAAAATAATTACTATGGTAAATAATTAAATGAGGTAGGGGTCAAAAGTGGTCAATTAAAATGGCATGAAGTTTTTATAATTAGCATGATATATAAAAATTAGAGAATTTATTTATTAGTAAATGGATTAAATTATAAATTTATCACAAAAATTCCTAACCTTAATCAACTAATATACAAGTGATTCCATCTTTACCCATCACCTAACTCATGGTTTCAATGAAATTACCTTTAGTTTTTCCTATAAAATGAGATCTCTTTCACCCAGTCCAGACCACTTCCATCCTTTGATTTTCCATAGAATCCCTACCTAAATTACCTCTCCTAAATTAATATCCCATTTTTATGACCTTGTTCATAGTAAGGAGTCATAAGATCTTTTTTATTAAAGAAGACATGGTGGGAAGGATTTATTCCATCAAAGGAGTTAGACTGCATCTGACAAAGTATAAATCTTAGGTAAGGGGTTCTCAACCCAATTTCCCTTCCTTGATATTTTATTAATATTCACCTATTTTTTATTTTTATTGGTGTATATACTACCAAAATATTTCTTTTATAATATTATTCATGTAATTCTGGGGATTACATATCCATATACAGTTTTTTCATGTAAGGGATTTTGAGTCAAAATTTACCAAAGTTATAAGGGTTATATTCTAATCTCATACTAAATTCAAGATTTTATATGAATAAATTTCCATTGAGGGAAAATTATATCTTCTCTATCTCTATTACACTATTTTTTTTCTTCTAATCTAGTTATTTCTAGGTTTTACATGTATTTTTACCATTATCTAATCCTTTTGTTCATAATTTACTTAGCATGTTTCTTATAAGTCGTTCTAGCTTTATCTCATCTATTCTATCAAGAATATTTCCCTTCCATTTTGAAATTTTATATTTTTTATAAATTTTCTACTATATAAGAAAATTATTTCCTAAGGATATATTTTATTAATTTTTAATTCCCTCACATAGTTTAAAAAATAACTTTTTAACATTTTCCATAGTTTTCATCATCTAATGACTTGTGTGTAAGTAATATTTTTTAAACCATTTCCTTATGAATGAATTTTATGTCCACATTTTTAATTTATATTTATGAATAAAAATTCCCTTATTTTCATGTATTTATAAGGTAATTTCTATTCTTATTTATTTAAAAATTATTTTCTTTGAAATAAAATTTATTAAAAACATATAGTATATTTCTTCATATTTTTCAAAGTGATATTTAAATTCTCTTATAAATATTTTTTACATCTATTTTAACATCCTACAAAATATTTTATACTTCCATTAGGATATTATATAATGATAACCTATAATTTTATGACTGAATTTCAAATGATAATTTTTTGTTTCAATATTTAAGAAACCCATTTATTTTTCACTAGTTAATTAATCTATGATAAGATTATGAATATTTTTATATATATCATTTATAATTATGTGACAGGTGGGTATTTTATATACATATAATGAATTGGGGATGATTTATCACTCATAATATCAAGATAAAACTAATGTAGTTATTATAGGTACAAAAGGTTATGGGACACTAGTGGTTAGCCCATGTCTAAAAGCTTATTTGGAAATGGTTGGTCAGCACATATACAAAATATTTTAGGGAGTTAGTGGTTTGCCCTTGTTCAATGGTTATGTGGCTTGGGTGGTTATCCCAGGTCCAAATGTTTATAGGTAATTGGGGGTTATCACAAGTCTAAAAGGTTTTGATTTGTGGGTATTTATACCAATTCTATAAGTTTTTGGTGTTCTAGCGGTTAGCCTAAGTCAAAAATAGTAATGGGGTAAGGAGTTTAGCATATGTCTACTATGTTTTGGGTATATGGTTAGCCTAGTCAGTTATGACATAAATATTTTGGTGTTTAACCTTGACATATATTATCATTTCTATAATTATGTTTATACCTCAATCTTATGTTATGAAGCTTTCCAATTCCATGTTTTTATGACTCGATATGATAGACTAATGTTTCCACGCACTTATGACACATTTATTATGTTATACTAAAATCCTAATATAATGAATCATGTTTTATGATATATTTATTATATGGTATGATTTTTGTATGTTATATTCATGAATTGTAATTATGTTCCAATATCTACATGTCCGTCTTATGATAACTTATGATCTTTGATTGTTAACTCTAAAGTATACACAGACTGAGCATAGAATTTCTCCTCATTTAATGTAACTAATCCCCAAAGACAGTAAACCTATAGTTTCTAGGTTATGATTTATTATGATATATAATTAATATTCATATAAAATGTTATAATACATATTTATTTTAGGGTTGGGGTATGCTAGTTAGTATATGAAGCACCTCAAGATTTTGGAATATATTTTCTATAAATTAATACTATGTTTCATAGATTGTTTCACATGCAATGCTAAACTAAAAAAGGTATTTATCTATTATATGAATATTATTATGAAAATTTAATAATAATGAAACATATATAAAATAAATTTTTTTTATTTAACTATAAATTCATAAAAATAAGATTATGAAAACATAATATATTAAAAGGGAATTTTTTCCAATAAAATTAGTATTTATTTATGTATGGTATTTTAATTTAAAAAATAATTTTTAAAATTTCACAATTTTAATTTGATAAAATTAATTTCATTTTTTATTAATATTTTCAATATTATATTATGATTTTTTTGGAGTTTCTAATAAAATATATTATTTTTTAGTGAATAGTGAAACCCCAATTTTTCTAATACCATCACTTACATGAATGAATTATAAGTTTTTGAATCATTTTTTCTATAAAAATATACATTTTTTGGTAAAACAATTCCTTTAAAATTACTATGTTGAATTTATGAAATATATTTGTAATGTTTTAGAACCATAAGAAATATTTTACATTAATAATTATTTTTAATGGCTTATATTAAAAATTTGTTTTCCTCACTTGTATAAGTTAAACCTAAATATTGATTTAATATTTTTTATCACCGTGTCCATATTATTTAATAAGTTCAATTTATTTTTTAGTCATAAAAGTGTGATTACTAGTATTAGTTTTAATTTCCATGACAATTCTGAAGGGGTTATTTTCAAAGAATTGTTTTATTGATTTTGTGAAATTGTTTTCAAATAAAATATATTAAACTATTTTATATGATGGATTTGATATTATCTTTAAACTTATATACAAATATATTGTCACTAATTTAATTTTTAAAAATGGTTATATGAAATTAAGTACATCAAATAGTCAAAACAATGTTTTTCTACAGATCAATTTTTTTTTATATATTAAATATTTTATTTTAGAAGATAATTTCACCCATTTTAGAAATTGAATTATACTATATGTAGAATTAATTTACTAATATAAAATGATAATTTTGTTATAATTATTACATTACATATTTCATAAAATGTAAATTACTTGGGTAAAAACTAGTTACCAAAGTAAAAAAGAAAAATAGTTAAATATAAAAAACTAAAAGTAAAAAAGGCATGAAACGTGTTTAAAACATGTTGTAAAATGAATGGGGGAGGATTGGTCAACCTTAGAGCACCCAAAAATCTATTTTCTAGTTATTTTTGAGACATTATACCTTGAATAGTTTTATTCCATTATTGAAAAATAATGGGTATTCACAAAAGTACACTTTTCTTCACATATAAAAGAGGAGCTTTTCCAACACTTCATGCCACAATTATTGATTTTAGTTTCATAAATAAAAACAAATTTTTTCTCTTACTATGAATCAATCTCATTTTCATAAGCCTCTATTCTAAATTATATATCATAACCCCTTCATTTATTAGGGGACGTTCAAGAGAATGTTCAAGGTCCCCACATGAGTATTACTTAATCCTCAACATTTCCTTGTTAATATTTATTTTCCATATATATACAAACCATAATAAAATAATTATCCAATTATCATTAGTATACTTACATATTATTATATTAATGTAACAACCATTATTTATTCATTCTCATCCTCTTAGAAAAACAAATGAATATCGATCATGTGTTTGTGTGAACTACTTCTTTCATGAAGCGACGTCTTCCATTTTTCACCATAACCTATCATCATTGGTTATAAAAATTGAATTGAATAATATTTTTTACAAATATAATATAATTATTATTATTAATAGAAAAATTATAATTCAAATTCATTCCCTCATATTCGTTGGGAAATTAAAATGTTAATTATGCATTCTACGAACTATCACCTCCAGAAAATAACATTTTTCATTTTTCATCTATATTCTTCATTAATTATAATACCATCATAAAATATTATTAAACAGGTTATTAACATCCAAATAATTTCATTATATTTATATTATAATTATAATATGAATTTCCAGAATAATACTCAACCAATGAGTTATAATGTGTTCTTTTTAGGTTAATTTAACCACCTATATGAACAATGCTATAAGAATTTATCATGGATGAATATGGGAACATAAATACTAATATTATTAAAATTTAATATAAATATATTGTTTTTTATTATTATTTAAGGGTTATATTATTTATTTTACTTATTAATAAAATATCATCGACAATCACTAAAATTGCCGAAATAAGCCGACACAGATTTAATTTTCCCTAAACATAACTAAGACAAACAAAAAATTATAATATATTCCTATATCAATATAAGTTATATATTAAAGTAAAATAAATTATATTAGAATCATGAACATTATATTAATAAATGGGTATAAATATAGACATTATAAATCATATACATAATAATTAGAATTACTAACATCCGATGATAAAAAAACAATAACTAAGTAGTAAATGTATAATAAATGATTAAAATTAAAGATTATATAAGGTTATATATATATTAATATTTCTATGAAATAGTTTATTAAGATATTAATCTTTTATACTATAGGATAAAGTGTGTTTGACTTTGTGTAAATACTGGGTAAGGGTTTCTTTTTCTAATTTTCAAATTTATGAGACATGTTGGATATTGTGAACCATATTTTAATTTATATAGTGTATATAATACCATATTTCATAAAAATATAATGAATATATTTCATTTCATGATATATGAATATCAATTTAATAGTAACCCTCTTATTCATACATTACCATTAATATAAGTGTTTTTAGAAACTCAATTCTTGTTCATTGAGTTATCATGGATCTTCTTGAAATTATTACATATAAGTTTGGCACATTATGATTCTTGATTTATAATATGGTATTTTATCTTAATTTTCTTGTGATTTAAATTTCTATCACAAAATCCCTTTCAATATTTCTATTTCTCTAAGAATTATTTTTTTTAAAGGCTAGGGTCGAAGCCTCATTTTATTATTAAAGGAAATCAAAGACCTCTTTTGACTTGGTAGAGGGAGACCCATTACATAGCCTAAAGGCCCAGTGGGCATGTAGACCATTACATGTCCTATAGGCCCAAATTTTTTGGCCTAAGGCCCATTCTGTGTATATTAATACTATAGTACCCACCTGCTACAGTGGTCGTACAGTACCTTCCGCTGTTAGCTAACAATTATGATATCTGTATGGGATTTAGCTAAATAAAATTTTATTTCATTGAGTTAAAATTTTATTCCTTGAGCATGATTCCCCTAGGTTTTATAAATTACTATATTTCCTATTTCATAAGATATTTCATATTTTATATATGAGAAAATTTTTGTTTTCTACACAAATATTCTTTCTCGATGATTTTATTTTTCAAAGAAGTATAACATTTTTATGGAAAAAAATAACAAATTATTTTAAGACTGGTTTTCCTCCATTATCATGTCTATTATTACCAAAAATGTATTCCTTTATTATTTTTATATAAATTTATGAGTTTACTCATGTGACCTTACTATTTTCTATTAACACTTTTCAAAGATAAATTTTACTACCTCTTTTTACGAAGTGGGTTTTCGAAAATGGTATTTCAAAATACTAGAAAAGTATTTTATCATTTAAAAATAAAATGTTTTTATTTCACTCCACATTTCTTTTGATAACCATTATTTTAGTTCAATGTTCTATTATTAATGTTTCTTTTTCAAAGCTAAGTGTTTCTAAATCATTCATTTCACCTTTTTGAATACTTTATGCCTCTTTCAAAGTTCCATTATTAATGATTCTTTTTATAAGTAAAAGTTTTAAAAAATATACTCACTTCACCTTTTTAAAACCATTTTGTATTTTTAAAGTGTTCATTTTTTAGATTTAATTGAAAATATGAATTTTGAAAAGATCATATTTTATATTTATCAATATTGATCTATTAAAAATGACTTTTCATAGTGATTGTAACTTCTTCTATTAATATAAATATTAATTCATTTTCAAAAAACTATTATGATTTCATGAAAAAATTTCACTTTATCTATAAGGCCTATATTTCCTAGAAATTATTTTTCATGGGTCACACTAAAAAATTTCTTTTCAAATAAAATTTTTTGGTGAATAAATTTTGGGTATAAATTTTTCACATTCTTGAGGTCAATTTTTGTGATATAATCTAGAGGTTTTATAGAAAAAAAAAATTCATCCATTAGTTCTTAATGATGTAACGAATGATTTTTTTCAACTGGCACACATATGAATAGATGAATAATGTGGGTGGTCCTATATTTCTCTTTAATGAATTGGTTATGGTTTTATATCTCTTGAGATAATATTATTGAGTGTGAACCTGATGCAGGTTATCTAGGTTCACAATATTAAGCATAAACCCAATGTGAGTTAGCTAGGTTCAAATTATTTTCAAAAAATCTTACTATAGGTTATCTAGGTTCCCAAGATTTTGGATGAGCCGAATATGAGTTAGATAGGTTCAAAAGACTAATGATGAACCAAATGTGAATTATCTAGGTTCAAAATATTGAGCATGGACCCAATATGGTTAGCTAGATTCAAAATATTATGGTTACCTATGCTTATGATTATGCCATATTTCTATGTTATATTCATATGATTATTCTCCCTGGATAAAATTTAATGTCTCGTGATTTTAAACACTTTTTCAATTGTATATATTTATTTATTTGAGGTTACATTTACTTCTATCCAGACTTGTAGAAAACTCTTATTATTTCATATTCTTTTAATAAGATATTCCTCACCTTCTCATGTTTACTCATTTTATTTTGATCTAACCCTTGATGAAGCATTGATGAGATTTTCCCTTACTGAGAATCTGAGCTCAACCATTTCTTATGTTTTCATTCACCATGTTATGATGATGAATATAACTTCTAAGAATTCTTAAAGGGAGACTAGTGTGGTTCGATTATGGATAAAAGATATTATGTTTCTTTAAAAAAAATATTATGAAACTTGTCCTCAAAAAACTAAATCTTTCATTTAGGGTATTTTTTTATTTTTTTTGAGATATAAATTTTAGCTTATAGAAATGATGTAAAATATGGATATGTTTCATTAAGATTACATCAATTAGTATCAGAGTAGGGATTAGTTGTTTTTGAGGATTTTTTTAGCTCTTTTTTTGGATTATGATAAGAGAAAATTAGTGAATTCCCTAAGGATAACTCTCAATAACAATTTTACAAATTGGATAACATACTGAAATTGTGGTGATATTTTGACTATGTGGTTTTCCTTAAAGTTAAATTCCTATATAGAAACCTGAAAGTGGATATGACTATGGAAAAAATTTGCCTTTGGAAAATCACCTTGAAAAGGGTTGGTTTAGTATCAACTCAATCTTCACTCTAGTGCATAAAAAGTGGGCCTAATATAGTACACCTAGTGAGAATATCCTAGGGGATATTCTTTGGTTAATCACATTATATTTGAAAAAAGTGAAAGATTTATATATATATATATATATATATATATTATAGTTCAATTATGATTTAGGTAAGTGAAACTAACATAAAAATTAATATATACAACCTTGGTAAAATTGATGGAGTGATTGGTGGGTCCAATTATATCATAGTTGAACAGATAATGTCATAGGTTGAAATGATGGTTTCGTTATAGAATATGTATTAGGATTGAGTTTTAATATTTATATGATCATTTAATATGATGTAATTAGTACTTATCATTAAATTTTTTATTATAGTATTTTTTTGGAAATAGGATCATAAAAATGAATTTGTTAAAGGTATGACCTTAAAAACTCTAAAGAAGTATATTTTCAGATAAATAGTTTACTGAAATTACCAAGGATAATGTAGTGGATATCTCATTAAAAGATATATCATGAGTTTCTTATAGTTCCCATAGATTATTCCTTTAATGAATGATAAATAAAATTAAAAGGACCTTTTTTATTTAAAGGATGGTGGAATTTATAACCCTGATATTTTTTAATATATTTTCTCTAAATTAATATAATATATATTACCATTTTTCACACACAACACCAAAATAAAACAGGTTGTGACATATAAGATAAATATTATTAAGTAAATTTAGTTATAAAAAAACCACTACTAAATAATATATGGTTCAATAAATTAGAAATGAATAAAAAAAATAATGATTAAGAACAAATAATGTATCAAAATTTCATTGTTTAATAAAAGAAGTTTTTCATTAAATACTATATTTTCATTTAAAAGATAAATTTTTTAATTTTTTAATTTTAATTTGAGAAAAAAACAACTCCAATTTTTTATTAATATTTTCAATACTGTATTAGGATGAGTGTTATGTATTTTTCTCATAATAACTAATTTTTAGTTGAATAGTGAAAAAACACTGATTTTGCAAATACCGTCACTTTTATGAAATTATTATAATATAAGAATGACTTAAAAGTTTTTGAAAAAAATTTGATAAAGAAATATATATTTATATTATAAAATAAATCTTTTAAAAATATTTTTTGAATTTATAAAACCTATTTTTACTGTTTTGAAAACGTAAGTAATATTTTACTTTCACAACTCTTTTTATTCGCTTATATTAAATATTAGTTTCCATCACTTATATAAATTTAATCTAAAAAGGATTCCATATTTTCTATAAAAATATCCATATTTTGTAATAATTTTAATTTTTTTTATTCATAAACTTTTGATTTATAAGGTTAATGTTAATGAACATCATAATGGAGAAAGGGTTATTTTAAAAGAATTATTTTATAAATGATGTAAAAAATTTATATAATAAATTAAATTGAAATATTTTATATAATTGAATTAATAGTATGTTTTCACATATATAAAAATATATTATCAATCATTTAGTTTGTAACAAGGTTTATATAAGATCGAGAAAACATAATGGTAAAGACAACATTTTTCTACAATACAGTTTTTCAATATACTAATTTATTAATTCAAAAGATAATATTTTATTATTTATAAATTGGATTAGAATATATGTAGGATAAATTTAGGTTTATAAATAAAAATTTGGTCAAAATAGTTACCTTATATTTTAAATATAATGTAAATTTTAAGGGTAAAAACTAGTTACTAAGGTGAAAACCAAAATAGTAAAAGGTAAAAATCAAGTGGTAAAAGGATTAGTTTTTTTAAAATACATATTAAAATGAGTGGTTGGGTATTTTTCATCATTATATCAATAAAAATTATATTATTTCAATATTTTGGATAAATTCACCCTTAAAAAGTTTCATACCATTATTGGAAAATAATGGTCATTCACAAAAGTGACCTTTTTATTACTTATAAAAGGGGAACATTTTCACCCCTCTATGAAAATATTTTTCCTTATAATTTATTTATGAAATAATGAAATTATTCTCCAAAAAAATGTCTTATTTTCGTATTCCTATGGTCTCAATTATTTATCCTAATCCCTTCATTTCCATGAATTGTTTCAAGAGAAAGTTCAAGGTACCAATGAGAGTATTACTTTACCACTACCATTTTCTTCATAATATTCCTCTTCCAAACCTATCCTAAACATAAAAATATAATCACACCATGATAATTATTATACTATTTTTTTATTATATTTATGTAAATAACATTATTTATTTGTTCCCATCTAATTATAAAAACAAATTAATGCCAATAGTGTGTTTGTGCAGACTACAACCTCAAGGAAGCGACACCTTCTACTTTTAAACATCACCTCTATACACTGGTTATAAGGATGGAACTAGTGAATAAATGTTACTTATATAATATTATTATGATTATAAAGATAGAAATTTTAATCCACCATTATTCCTTATAATTCATTCGAAAACAAAAACATTAATTGTGAGTTGTGCGGACTATATCTTCTATAAAATAACATTTTTTGTTTTTCATCTTGATTTTTATTATTCATCCAAACCAAATAAAATAATTTTAAAAAAATTAAAAACATACAAATAATATTATTGTGATTATATTATAATTATATTATACACTTCCTTAACCATACTCACTCTTCGAGTTATAGCATGTTCTTTTTTGGGTTAGTTTGACCACTTACATGAATGATGTTATAAAAAATTATCATGGATAGATATTGGAAATAAAATAATAATATTATTATAATTTAATATGACAATAATTATTTTAATATATTTTATGAAATGTTTTATAAATTATTTAATACATTATTAAAATATTATATTTGATTGCTAAAATTACGGAAATAAGCCAACACTGGTTCCATTATCATAGAACATAACTAAGAAACTTATGAAATGAGATAAAATAATTATAAATAATTATAATTTATCTATTTCAATAAAATATATGATCTATGAATGATTAATTTTGTATAAAATAATGGGTAGTAATATTGAAATTATAAATCATATGTGAAACAACTAGAATTACTAACATTCAATGATGAAAAAGAAACCATAACTAAGTAGTAAATGTATAATAAATTATTATAAATAAGGAATATAAAGGGTTATATATATGAATATTTTTATGAAATATTTTATTAATAAAATTATGTTTTTATATAGAGATATATATTGTGTTTGACTAAACAATAATACAAGGTATTTGTTTCATTGTCGCATTTTCTAATCCATAAGAAATATTTGATATTATGACCATATTTTATTTTGTATGGTGTATTAGCTACCATATTTCCTTAAATTATAATTATTATATTTTATTTAATGTTATTTTAATGTCCATTTCATGATATCTCTCTAATTATTATATTACCATTAATATTAGTGTTTTTGAAAACTCAATTCTCATTTGTTCAGTTATGATGGTTCTTCTTGAAACTACTACATATAACTTGGGAAAATTATACTCTTTGATTTTATAATTTGGTATTTTCTCTTTTTTTAGGTAATTTACATATATATGAAAAAAACTTTAAAATTTTCTCTTGAATTAATATTTATGAAATCTATAAGATATTTGGTTGACCAAAATTTATATTCTCTGAGTTAAAATGTTATTCCTTGAGTTTCATTCCTCGATGTTTGATAAATTTTTCAATTTCATATTTTATAATTTATTTAATAATTTATTTATGAGTAAAATAACATATTAATCTTAAATAAATTCACTATGAATATCATTTTCATAAAAGTCAAACATTTTTAAGAAAAAACTCTCATCTTCTCTAAAGATAATTTTTCAACCATATTTATGTTCATTATTCCCAAAAATGTTTTCTATCATTATTTTAGAAATATAAATATGTGTTTACTCATGTGACCTTCCTATTTTTATTACTAATTCATAAAGGAAAATTTTACTACCTCTTTTTATGATTTTGTTTTTTAACAAATGTATTTCATAATATTAAAAAGGTTTTTCATCCTTTCAAAAAAAAATTTATCTTCTACTCCAAATTCTTTTTGATAACATTTATGTCAAATCAATGATATATTATTTAAGTTTCTTTCTAAAAATTAACCAATATCCAAATATTCTACTTCACCTTTTTAAATATTTATGCCTTTTTCAAGGCTTTATTATAGAATATTATTTTTAAAAGTAAAAGTTTTCAAAAAAATTTCACGTCTCTTTTTTGAACTATTTTCAATGGATTCATTATTGAGTTTTATTCTGAATATTGAATTTGAAAATCATTTCTTTTCAATTTCTCAAAATTAACCTTTTCAAAAATATTATTTTAACGTGATGGAAACTTTTTCTAATATTTCAAATATAAAATTATTTTATGAAAACCCTTTTATGATTTCAATACCATTTTCCTATTTATATGTAAAGGATATATTTTCATGGAAATTATTTTTCATGAATCACTCTATAAGATTTATTTTAAAATAATATTTTTATGTAATTAAATTTTGGGAATCATCCATTCAAATTCTCAAAGTAGTTTTTTTATGATACTATCTGAAAGTGTTACAAAACACATTTTGGTTCTTAATGATGTGATGATTGATTATTTTCAAGTGGAACACATATATATGGATGAATGATGGGTGGTGTCCTATATCTCTATTTAATAAAATGGTAAGGTTTTTATATCTCATGAGATAATAATTTTTAGTGTAAATAATATGTGGAAATTCTAGTTTTAGAAGATTTAGTTTCAACCAAATGTGGGTTAGATAGATTCATATGATTGGGAATAAACCTTATGTGAGTAATCTAGGTTCACAAGATTGAGCATGAACCTGATACAGGTTAGCTAGGTTTACATGATTGAGTGTTATACCTATGTAAAATATCTAGGTTCAAAAGTGTAGCACCCCAGGTAAATAAAGAATATGAAATTTCATATTTATCCATATTTGTGAATAAAATATTTAAATAACTTTAAAGGGGACGCTATGCTCGATGGCGTACCCAACACGCAACAACGAGTTTCTTGGGAATCTTACGTTGCACTCTAATAATAAAATAATATTATTTTAAATGGTAGTTAACATGTAGCCGTTGTAATGGCGGGAATGGATATAAATAACTAAAATATGATTATATATGTCTTTAAATGTTTTTACATTTATCCAATAAAAGATAATGGCTTAAAATACGGAAAGAATTCAATTTTAGGCGTATATGCCCTAGTTTTCACTAAAGGTTCACTTATCACCTTTTGATGGCGAACCGTCATTAAATATAGTTTTGATCACTCTTATAAATTCTTTTGGACCAAATAAAACTCTTATTAAGAATCGGGACATCAAAATTTACTTTGTGTAAATTTTTGGTATCTTTCCGATAAAGTTCATTTTTTTAATGAATAGTGTAAAATGTTGTATTTTAATTCAAAACCACTTTTTAATCTAATTTATTTATATGATTAGATTATATTTTTAATTGGTTTTAAAGTGAAATTAGAAAATATTTTTACCATTAAATCCAATAGTGTTCGTTGGAATCAATTTCACTTTGAAATCAGACTTAAACTAGTGTCAATCTTTTGATACTTATTGTTTCATAAAACACGCTATTTGACATGACAGCGGGAATTAATTATTAAATTAATTAATGTGACTTATATTTTTTGAATTTTGTAAAATGGACTTCATTTTTGAATTCAGAATATCAAATATAGCTTAGGGTTAATTTTTGGGATTTTTCTGAAAAACTTCAATTTTTGATGAATAGTGAAACCACTAAGTGGTACTTATAAAAACTGATTTTCCATTTAAATGAAATTTTGCCATCATTGTGTTTTGATTTTAAAAAAATCAGACATACATGGTTGTCGTTAATAAGTAAAATGTGGTTCAATGAGATTAACATAATTTTTTGGTGAATAGTAACTTATTAAGTTTTTAATCGCGATTAGTGGTAATTAGTGTAGTTTAAGGTAAAAATAATGATTTAATAAACTGAGATGAGCTTGAAACATGTCTTACCCTCATTGGTTGTATCATGGCCGACCAAGACAAGCCATGGGTCAACTTGGGGACCCCATGGATCCACTTTGGTTGGGAAATGACATAAATAACATTTTATTTAATGTAAAAGTAAAATTGACACAAACATGATATGTTTTACTAAAACAATTTTTAAGTGGGGTTATACAAGTCATCTTTTTGATTATAAATATTAATTGGAAAGATAAAACGATTTCTTACATCATAGTATTTTTTTTATAATTTTTAGACATTAAATAAATTTAATTATTTATGACATAATAATGATGCAGCGATGACATCATTATTTGACGATTTAAATAAAATGGAAAGATAATGTAAAATCTATGAACTACACATGTCCAAAACTTATTGGATGAGTGGATTTCTAAGACTTATCACCTTATCCACGAATTATATCAATGTGGGACCTTTTGAAACCGAAACACATTTTCAAATAAAGTAATATTTCTTTACTTTCCAAAAGTGCCCCTCCTCTCCTCTTATAAAAGGCCCCCACCTTTACCTCATTTAACACACTCCTCAAGCCTTTGGCTCGGCCAACCCCTGCCCATTTACTCTCTCCACATCCCTATCCTCATCCTAGAGTATTCCCTTTGGGCAGAATCCTTTCAAAGGAAGCCTTTATGCTCAAATCAATAAGAGTTACACTTTTAAAGGTAATTCATTCTCTCATGTTCATTTGTTTTATTTTGCTTCTCCAACCCCCTAAACTCTTTTTATTTACTTCTTTTGTAACAAAAACAGTATCTTAAATATATTAGGATGTTGTTATAATATTTATTCGAGCTACACTCTCACACAACTACATCAAATGGTTAAAGAACATACGGTTTCCGTGGATGGTGAAATTCTGCCTCCCGAAACGATGATTGTTCAATACTCATTTAACACCTTCAACGGTGGCCATTATGATGTCACTATTTTTATATATGATATATAATATGTTTATGTTTTATTTACTCTTCTGTATTTTACATTTTTGTCTTACCTTTATGGCTTCCATTATGGGTATACGCGATATCTTCATTTAAGGAAGTGCGGACTACCGCCCCCTCAAAGTGATTTGATTCGTTAAATACCATATGTGGGATGTATAAAGGATGGAAATATGATATTATATATGATATTATACTGTAATTATAATATACCTTTATATCATTATTATTCCATTCTATAAAATACGAAATAGAAATGAAAGTAGCGTTCATGCGTACGTACGGCTTACCGTCTCCATGAACGGTGCATTTCATTTCTTACCTCTAAATGATTATGTAATGTTATAAATGCATGAATGTACTGGATATATATGACATATATGATATCTACATAATGAATACAATTCTGGATATAATAAACATTTGGCCACACGAACAACATGTAATTGTAAGAAGTCCACTTTCGACTTAAGAACCAAATATCGGCAAAACAAATATTATTAACTTAAATGATTACATAATGTTTATGACATGGTAATAAGTGGTATAAAAGTAATAATTAACTTGAAAAAGGTTCTTAAGGAATTAGAAATTAACTCAAGTTTATTATTCAGGAGATTAAAGAACGATCGAGTCAAGTCGGACCCGAGGTAAGGGATCTTACTCCTCTCTTTCTTTTTAAGTACACTCTTTTATGTCATTCCTTTTAAAGATCATCTTTCTTGTTATTGGGATGATCTTTTATATTAATCCTACTGCAATTTTTATGTTCATGTGATGAGAGACCCTATTCTCTCTCATCAATCCATTTTGGAAGTTTTGAGTGGCGCTGTTAGTCTGCCAAACTTTCGTAAGAGATCTAACCTCTCTCTTCTTTTTAAGTACTCTCCTTTATGTCACTTATTTTAAGCTCCTCTTTGTAATGTTGGGGGATGTTATTTTATATTCCTCTTGCTGTAAATTTTATTTTAATGTGATTATATACCCTATTTGATCTCATCAATCCATATTCGGAAGTTTTATGTGGCGCTGTTAGGCTGCCGAGTTTTCGTAAGGGATTTTTTCATCTCACTTTTATTCCCGTGAGATTTATGCTACATTTCCCACAAATTCCCTTGACTGGAGTATGTACTGCCCATTATTCTACTCTTTGTGTAATATACTTTCTTTTATGAGTATTTACATCAATTATCTTTTGTCCTTTTTTCATGGGGTGTATGTTTTGAAAGATACCCAAGTCGGTAAGGGAACCTTTCACCCTCCTCTTTTTTTAAAAGACTTCTTTTGTTGGGTCTTTTAATTTACATATCGTTATGTTGGGATATGTTCTCATATATCCTTATTGGTGTAAATTTTATGTCCAAGTGATGAGATACTCTTTTTATCTCTCATCAGCTCTTTTTGATGTGATGTCGTTAGGCTGTCAAGGGAACTTTTTAACCCAATTTCGATTTCTTTGGGTTCAACATGTAGTCATTGAATATGTCATCCATTGAATATGTGTGAATGACCTTTTTACACTTAATATCCACTTATATTGGGTGTATTTATATTTGTCACACATATTTTTGAGATTGATTTGTCCTTAATTTAAGGATACCTTCTTTATAAGGGATTTCATCACATTTGGCATTTCTATTGAGGGTTCATTATTGTTATGCACCAATTCACTCTTATATGGTGTATATACTGTCCTTTGGAGTATTATATCATGAATCCATTTATTCTCATGATATTATAAAGTTTTGACTAAATGTTATGCCTCAACTATTGTATTCAAGTGTCTCTAATTTTGGTAAAACCCCTTTAACCAAAATATCGTTTTAAATGTTTTAATTATTTGTTCTTATTAATATCCATGTTTTCAAAATGGTTTTAAGGATTTATTTATATGGATATTAATGGTTTAAAATTTTAAGCTTCAAGGTGGTATGGGAGACTTTGATTCAAAAATCTCTTTATTAAATGTTTTAAATGGTTTTGGAAATGGTTTCTTTTTGAATGGATTCAATATTTCAATATACTAAAATGTTATATTGTGATTGAAATGTGAAAATGTTATGTTTCCTTTAAGCATGTTTTATGTGACACATTTATGTTATGGTTCTTGGGAATTGTTATGAAAACGGGTGGTTCCGTGATAAACTAAGGGTGGGTGAGCCCGTTATAGCTCTCCAATGCATTGGGTAATGCGAAGGATTGAAACGTTAAGGTTTCTCCGAAGAGATTTAGGGAATATACTGTGATGGGTATTCCAAACGTAACCAAGAGGGTTACTCCCCACGTAAGAATGTTATGAATGCCTCAAGTTACCTTTATGTCTTATGTTTTCAATGATTTATTCATGGTTTGATGAGGTATGTTAAAGTGCCTATGTTTTATGGGTAAAGTATGATTTCATTCTTATGTATATATGAACTCATGTTTCCTTTCCATATTTTTATAACCCTTACTGAGATTTTTATGCTCATCCCAAGTTTTTGAAATGTTTTTCACAAGTCAAGGGAAAGGTACATGATGTGATGATAGTGTCAAGGATGTTTCAAGAAAGAATCCGTGTTATATTTTAAATATGTTTCCGTTGATGGGAAGAATGAATACTGTCTTTTATGTAACCACTTTGTTTAAATGTGGAATGTAATGAAAGTTTCATGATCTAATTCTCTAAAACTCTAAACCTGAAAAGATCCTCAATGTGTAATCTTGTGATAACTCAAGATTAAGTAAGGTTTAAGGCTGGGGCCTTATAGTTGGTATCAAAGGCCGGTTTAGATAACTTTAGAGGTTAGGGTATTCTTTAAGCATAATTGACAATTACCATAATGGTTAGGATTTCAGAAAGAGTCCTAGTTTTAGATAAAGTGAATGAGTAAGTATATCTTAGTGTTTACCTTCCTCGTTAGTACATGATGGTTTTGTTGATATACTCACACTGACCTTTTTGGTTTTAGTAAATGGCTGGATCTAGCAGGCACCAAAGTGACAATGGGTTTGATGGAAACTGTGGTGGTTCTCTGATTAAGATACTCGATGAGATGGGGGATTCAATGAGGAATCTCATGGTTTTTCTAAACCAACTATCAAGGAGTCATGATCAACCACTTGAACCTTGGTGAGTTCTCTAATGCATCATGTACGAGATGGCCAACTCGATGTGGAAATTCAGGTAATAATTATTAAGGTAACCATTAGGGTTTATATGATCCTTACTTTTGAGGTAATTATGGTTTATTATATGATATGATGGAAAATGAAGGGCATGAGATAAAATTGAGGTTAAAATATGTTATGATTATTCTTGAAGATTTTATCTCATTTTGGGGAATGTTTTAAGAATTATATAGTTTTGGAAAAAGGACAACACGCAGACTGTGTGACATCCCGTCACGTCGGACAAAGCTGCGGGAATCGAACCCACAACCAAAGTGAGACTGGTATTTATCGCCTACCACTGGACTACGTGAAGTCCCTGGTTAGTTTGACTGATTCTTTTTAGTTATATGATTTTATGAATTAAGAGTAAGTTGATTTTGGAGGATATGTGATTAGGATAATTACTTTTCAATGTGAGACTTTAGGAGCAACTGATGTTGTTTGGAGATAAATGTTATGATTTAACTTGGAAGACTATGTGACTAAATCCTTCAAATATTTGGGTTTCAATCTTATTTTGGTTTACTTTGAAGAATTTTATGGACAAATGGTCCTCGTTGAACTTTGGGTTTTGTTGGACAAATTTTGGAGATTAAGAATAGATTTTCTTTTTATAAAGGGTTATCCTTTTCTGGATTATCTGATCTTGTACTAGCCTTTTTGGTTTTGGTTTTGGTTAAAGACATGGGAAGTATATAGTTCTATTTTGTGGATTAGGTGATTCTCTAGAAGTTGATTATAGTACTCTTAATGTGAACAAGTCTTCCTAAATACTCGTCTTTTGGAGAAAATATGAGTTTGTGTAAGGAATCTAATAAAAGTTGAAAGTCAATATGATAAGTGATTATGTTTCCTTATGAATAAATTCCTCAATAAAAAGTAACTTAAAACAAAAATGTTGTCTATTAACTTTTCCTACTGGGGAATCGAATACCGTTTAACCCATCACAAGTTTGTGATTTTCTCGTGGTTAACTTTCTCCTAAACATGTTTTCTATCACTCTCCATCAGAACATGACCCTTTGTTTTTTCCTCCATGTCCATATTTTCATACTTGGAATCCTAGTATGGGTTAACTCGGGTGACCTTTGTACTTATCTCTCTTTATTTTAAAGTGTTTGTTTTACTGACTTTTGTTCCGATGTGGGACTTTCAAGGATGTTTCCAAGTGCAGTTTTAAAATTGCGAGGACGCAATTCCCAAAAGGGGGGAAGGATGTAACACCCCAGGTAAATAAAGAATATGACATTTCATATTTATCCATATTTGTGAATAAAATATTTAAATAACTTTAAAGGGGACGCTATGCTCGATGGCGTACCCAACACGCAACAACGAGTTTCTTGGGAATCTTACGTTGCACTCTAATAATAAAATAATATTATTTTAAATGGTAGTTGACATGTAGCCGTTGTAATGGCGGGAATGGATAGAAATAACTAAAATATGATTATATATGTTTTTAAATGTTTTTACATTTATCCAATAAAAGATAATGGCTTAAAATACGGAAAGAATTCAATTTTAGGCGTATATGCCCTAGTTTTCACTAAAGGTTCACTTATCACCTTTTGATGGCGAACCATCATTAAATATAGTTTTGATCACTCTTATACATTCTTTTGGACCAAATAAAACTCTTATTAAGAATCGGGACATCAAAATTTACTTTGTGTAAATTTTTGGTATCTTTCCGATAAAGTTCATTTTTTTAATGAATAGTGTAAAATGTTGTATTTTAATTCAAAACCACTTTTTAATCTAATTTATTTATATGATTAGATTATATTTTGAATTGGTTATAAAGTGAAATTAGAAAATATTTTTACCATTAAATCCAATAGTGTTCGTTGGAATCAATTTCACTTTGAAATCAGACTTAAACTAGTGTCAATCTTTTGATACTTATTGTTTCATAAAACACGCTATTTGACATGACAACGGGAATTAATTATTAAATTAATTAATGTGACTTATATGTTTTGAATTTTGTAAAATGGACTTCATTTTTGAATTCAGAATATCAAATATAGCTTAGGGTGAATTTTTGGGATTTTTCTGAAAAACTTCAATTTTTGATGAATAGTGAAACCACTAAGTGGTACTTATAAAAACTGATTTTCCATTTAAATGAAATTTTTCCATCATTGTGTTTTGATTTTCAAAAAATACGACATACATGGTTTTCATTAAGAAGTAAAATGTGGTTCAATGAGATTAAAATAATTTTTTGGTGAATAGTAACTTATTAAGTTTTTAATCGCGATTAGTGGTAATTAGTGTAGTTTAAGGTAAAAATAATGCTTTAATAAAATGAGGTGAGCTTGAAACATGTCTTACCCTCATTGGTTGTATCATGGCCGACCAATACAAGCCATGGGTCAACTTGGGGACCCCATGGATCCACTTTGGTTGGGAAATGACATAAATAACATTTTATTTAATGTAAAAGTAAAATTGACACAAACATGATATGTTTTACTAAAACAATTTTTAAGTGGGGTTATACAAGTCATCTTTTTGATTATAAATATTAATTGGAAATATAAAAAGATTTCCTACATCATAGTATTTTTTTTATAATTTTTAGACATTAAATAAATTAAATTATTTATGACATAATAATGATGCATCGATGACATCATTATTTGACGATTTAAATAAAATGGAAAGATAATGTAAAATCTATGAACTACACATGTACAAAACTTATTGGATGAGTGTATTTAGAAGCCTTATCACCTTATCCACGAATTATATCAATTTGGGACCTTTTGAAACCGAAACACATTTTCAAATAAAGTAATATTTCTTTACTTTCCAAAAGTGCCCCTCCTCACCTCTTATAAAAGGCCCCCACCTCTACCTCATTTAACACACTCCTCAAGCCTTTGGCTCGGCCAAACCCTGCCCATTTACTCTCTCCACATCCCTATCCTCATCCTAGAGGATTCCCTTTGGGCAGAATCCTTTCAAAGGAAGCCTTTAGGCTCAAATCAAAAGGAGTTACACTTTTAAAGGTAATTCATTCTCTCATGTTCATTTGTTTTATTTTGCTTCTCCAACCCCCTAAACTCTTTTTATTTACTTCTTTTGTAACAACAACAGTATCTTCAATATACTAGGATGTTTTTATAAGATTTATTCTAGCTACACTCTCACACAACTACATCAAATGGTTAAAGAACATACGGTTTCCGTGGATGGTGAAATTCTGCCTCCTGAAACGATGATTGTTCAATACTCATTTAACACCTTAAACGGTGGCCATTATGATGTCACTATTTTTATATATGATATATAATATGTTTATGTTTTATTTAATCTTCTGTATTTTACATTTTTGTCTTACCTTTATGGCTTCCATTATGGGTATACGCGATATCTTCATTTAAGGAAGTGCGGACTACCGCCCCCTCAAAGTGATTTGATTCGTTAAATACCATATGTGGGATGTATAAAGGATGGAAATATGATATTATATATGATATTATACTGGAATTATAATATACCTTTATATCATTATTATTCCATTCTATAAAATACGAAATAGAAATGAAAGTAGCGTTCATGCGTACGTACGGCTTACCGTCTCCATGAACGGTGCATTTCATTTCTTACCTCTAAATGATTATGTAATGTTATAAATGCATGCATGTACTGGATATTTATGACATATATGATATCTACATAATGAATACAATTCTGGATATAATAAACATTTGGCCACACGAACAACATGTAATTGTAAGAAGTCCACTTTCGACTTAAGAACCAAATATCGGCAAAACAAATATTATTAACTTAAATGATTACATAATGTTTATGACATGGTAATAAGTGGTATAAAAGTAATAATGAACTTGAAAAAGGTTCTTAAGGAATTAGAAATTAACTCAAGTTTATTATTCAGGATATTAAAGAACGATCGAGTCAAGTCGGACCCAAGGTAAGGGATCTTACTCCTCTCTTTCTTTTTAAGTACACTCTTTTATGTCATTCCTTTTAAAGCTCATATTTCTTGTTATTGGGATGATCTTTTATATTAATCCTACTGTAATTTTTATGTTCATGTGATGAGAGACCCTATTCTCTCTCATCAATCAATTTTGGAAGGTTTGAGTGGCGCCGTTAGGCTGCCAAACTTTCGTAAGAGATCTAACCTCTCTCTTCTTTTTAAGTACTCTCCTTTATGTCACTTCTTTTAAGCTCCTCTTTGTAATGTTGGGGGATGTTATTTTATATTCCTCTTGCTGTAAATTTTATTTTAATGTGATGATATACCCTATTTTATCTCATCAATCCATATTCGGAAGTTTTATGTGGCGCTGTTAGGCTGCCGAGTTTTCGTAAGGGATTTTTTCATCTCACTTTTATTCCCGTGAGATTTATGCTACATTTCCCACAAATTCCCTTGACTGGTGTATGTACTGCCCATTATTCTACTCTTTGTGTAATATAATTTCTTTTATGAGTATTTACATCAATTATCTTTTGTCCTTCTTTCATGGGGTGTATGTTTTGAAAGATACCCAAGTCGGTAAGGGAACCTTTCACCCTCCTCTTTTTTTAAAAGACTTCTTTTGTTGGGTCTTTTAATTTACATATCGTTATGTTGGGATATGTTATCATATATCCTTATTGGTGTAAATTTTATGTCCAAGTGATGAGATACTCTTTTTATCTCTCATCAGCTCTTTTTGATGTGATGCCGTTAGGCTGTCAAGGGAACTTTTTAACCCAATTTCGATTTCTTTGGGTTCAACATGTAGTCATTGAATATGTCGTCCATTGAATATGTGTGAATGACCTTTTTACACTTAATATCCACTTATATTGGGTGTATTTATATTTGTCACACATATTTTTGAGATTGATTTGTCCTTAATTTAAGGATACCTTCTTTATAAGTGATTTCATCACATTTGACATTTCTATTGAGGGTTCATTGTTGTTATGCACCAATTCACTCTTATATGGTGTATATACTATCCTTTGGAGTATTATATCATGAATCCATTTATTCTCATGATATTATAAAGTTTTGACTAAATGTTATTCCTCAACTATTGTATTCAAGTGTCTCTAATTTTGGTAGAACCCCTTTAACCAAAATATCGTTTTAAATGTTTTAATTATTTGTTCTTATTAATATCCATGTTTTCAAAATGGTTTTAAGGATTTATTTATATGGATATTAAGGGTTTAAAATTTTAAGCTTCAAGGTGGTATGGGACACTTTGATTCAAAAATATCTTTATTAAATGTTTTAAATGGTTTTGGAAATGGTTTCTTTTTGAATGGATTCAATATTTCAATATACTAAAATGTTATATTGTGATTGAAATGTGAAAATGTTATGTTTCCTTTAAGCATGTTTTATGTGACACATTTATGTTATGGTTCTTGGGCATTGTTATGAAAACGGGTTGTTCCCGTGATAAACTAAGGGCGGGTGAGCCCGTTATAGCTCTCCAATGCATTGGGTAACGCGAAGGATTGAAACGTTAAGGTTTCTCCGAAGAGATTTAGGGAATATACTGTGATGGGTATTCCAAACGTAACCAAGAGGGTTACTCCCCACGTAAGAATGTTATGAATGCCTCAAGTTACCTTTATGTCTTATGTTTTCTATGATTTATTCATGGTTTGATGAGGTATGTTAAAGTGCCTATGTTTTATGGGTAAAGTATAATTTCATTCTTATGTATATATGAACTCATATTTCCTTTCCATATTTTTATAACCCTTACTGAGCTTTTTATGCTCATCCCAAGTTTTTGAAATGTTTTTCACAGGTCAAGGGAAAGGTACATGATGTGATGATAGTGTCAAGGATGTTTCAAGAAAGAATCCGTGTTATATTTTAAATATGTTTCCGTTGATGGGAAAAATGAATACTGTCTTTTATGTAACCACTTTGTTTAAATGTGGAATGTAATGAAAGTTTCATGATCTAATTCTCTAAAACTCTAAACCTGAAAAGATCCTCAATGTGTAATCTTGTAATAACTCAAGATTAAGTAAGGTTTAAGGCTGGGGCCTTATAAAAAGGTTGAGCATGGACCTGATACGAATAACTATTTTCACAATGTTATGGGTCCCTATACTTATGCATATTCCATATTTCTATGTTATATGCCTATGATTTTTATCCTTGGATTATATTTAATGTCTCATGATTATGCACACTTTTTCAATAGTATACATTTGTTCATTTGAGATTATATTTACTTCCATCCTGACTTATGGATAACTATTTTTTTCTATATTTTATTAATAATATATTTCAGTATTTCTCATTTTTTCTCATATATATATTTTTTTAACCCTCGATGACACTTTATAATAATTTTCCCTTAATGGGAATTTTAGCCAAACCATTTATTATATTTCCTTTACCTTGGTTATAAATATTAATTTACCTTATGTTATGTTTATAATGGATCCAACTATGGTTGGATTTTGAAGAAATGTTCACAAATTTATAAGTTTCATATGTAACTGGACCTCAGATAAACTAATCCTTTCATTCATGGGACTGTTAGATTATTGAGGTGATTTTAAGTTTATATTATGGAAATTATGTGAAATAAAGATATTATTATCTTGGTTTGTTTCATTATAAGTGTATGGTTTAGTTAATTTTAGGATTAGGATATAAATAATTCATTATAGAACTTAAAAATACTTATGTGGGGACGAAATTGATGAAGGAAGAGCCTAAAATTTCATAGGTTTAAATGATGGTTTCAAAATATAGGACATATTAGGATTGATTTTCCTTGTATTTTTATCTCTTAATTAGTTTTTTAATAATTCATAATTATAAAAACATATTAAATTATAGTTAATGGTTGTAATAACGAGGAATTGGGTTTAAATTGAGTGTGACAGAGAGTGTAATAATCTCCCCAATGACCAACCAAATATGATGGTATATAGGGTAAAAACCAACATGGAAATACTATATTTGGTTAGGAATAATAACCTAAAAAATTTTGAGCTCTTAAATACATGTTTAATGAATGAATGGCCACTGACCATTACTATATCTTTTGATTCACTGATTATTGATAAATTGATTAGTATTATAAGAATTATGTTATATATTCTTCAATAAAAAAACATAAAAATTTTTCTTTTATGTTTATCGATGATTGAGAAGATGAATAATGGTGGACTTTGATAAAGAGCATGAAGCATGAGTTTGAAATCGACATCATATAATAAGAGTATAAGGATATGTTTTTTAATAAATATTTAACATTAAATAATTGTACTAACAAATATAGATAATTCCTTGAGATAAATAAAATGGGGGGTTAATAAATTGTTACTTATGAAAAAAACTCCACAAGAATTTCAAGGTATGATTTTTGTTTTTATCATTTACCGAGAAAGAAAAATAATTCATTTCTTTTGTGACTAAAAATAAAATCTCTAAAAATCATAGGATGTAAGGGACTTTAGTATATATTAATAAATTGTTCAATGCTTTCTCAATGTTGAAAGGGAAATTAGGGTCTCCCCTTATTCCCATAGTTTTGGAGATGAGAATAGAATAATAGAGTTTCATAGAAATTAAAATGATAAATCTAAAAAATGGATGAATATTAATCTTATAAAATTCAAAAAAAACTCGTCAAAAAGTATGGAGGGGTTTTACTAAAAAAAATAAAGGTTAAATGATTCAATTATTAAATATAAGACCATCATTTGCATGAAATCGGATTCCTTATGAAGATGCAATATAATTAAATTGATAGAAATAAATTCTAGCCTAATGCACCACCAACACTATAGTGGTTTAATTTTGAGTATTAAAAAACATACACTAATTAATATACCTATCAAATGGATAATTAGGATAATAGAAATCTTTATCCTTAATTACCAAGGGAAGAAGGAATAACCCATTCAATCACTATTATTAAAGTGGAACCTCGAAAAATTGTGTAAGGTACACTCATCAAACACTCAATAACTAATAATATATTATTTGATTATGGTTTTACCTGAACTATTATATCTAGAATGTTTTCTAAGGGAATATAATAAGCACCCATGTTATAATATATTGAACTTTAAATAAAAATACTTATTGGTAAGATGATTTCATCGTAGGTTTATAACTCTCCTCTAAAAGATATTTTATAGAATGTGCTTCCTAAAAATATTATAACTCTATATTTATTCAATTTTTATTTGATCATTTGCATGGATTGGTTATGTCTACCTCTAGCCTATAATAACATTACAATACATGCCGCTAGGCCTTTGGTGAGGAGAAACTAAATATTTTTTAAATTCCTATTATAATTTAATAGATTGATGTTTTCTTGAATATTTTTATAGACTTTCCCTATATAGGGAGGTTGAGTTATTCAAAAAACTCATATATGGTGTTATGCCTCTATAAAAGTCTCCTTATAGAGTGGTCCATACCAACCACTATTATGGAGGAATATTTGGAACAAATAGATGTGACAAATAAAAATATAATCATGTACCTATTATGAAGGAAATTAGTTGATATTATTCTTACCCAAGGTAGTATGGTGGATATATAATTAGAAAGCCTTTATTGAGTAATGGTTCTATTAAAAATAACCTCATCTATTTTCATTGATGAGAGAAATAAAAATCCTTAGGATGCAATTTATTTAAGGGGGAAATTTTAACATCCTAGATTTAAGTGTTCATTTTATTTCTAAATCTAACATGTTTTATTCATTGTAATGACTAAAAATAAATCAAATATGATATGATTCAAAATAATAACACATTATTGAATTATAAATCAAACATTGTAATAAAGGTACAAGATAGAAGGTATTTCATAAAATAAAATATTAAATAACATGAATGATTAAATCCCTTAAAAATGTTTAAATTAAAATGGGTCAAGAAATATGAAATAATAATTGTAACACCCTAATATTTTTTAAAATAACATTATGTTTAATAGTGTATATGAAATACAACGCTGAGCTTAAAAAGCCTGAAAAATATAAGAATGTTGATTGTATGAATAGGATTAAATAATTTTTGAAATATATATATTAATTTCCTACTCAATATAAATTTATTAATAAATTCTTAGTAAACAGTCATAAGACTTTTAGTAATTTCATTTTATTCATCAAAAATATATTTTCTTCAAAAATGATTTTTATATATTTTTACGGGAATATTTTATAATTAATTTATAGAAAATTTAGAAAATTAATTTTATGAAATTAAATTATATTTTTAAATTATCATATCAAAATTAACATAGGGTAAAATTTTGGGTTTTTTTGGAAAATATTTATTTTTCAGTGAATAGTGAAAAATACCGATTTTTGAAGAACTATCATTTCTTTTCAAAATAATTTAGTATTTTAAAATTAACATTATGAATTTAATTAAATTTAAGTAAAATAATTATTATTTAGTTATATTTATTCTAATTAATTATATTTTAAGTGTCTTTATACATCATTTTAGTACAATTTTATTTTGGGTTTAAAACTCATTTTTTCAGAAAACTATTTTAAAGTTTATAATGTTTCTCCATTTTAATTAATTAAAATAACTCCTAATTAAAAATTATTTAAATTAAATTTATATATTATATATCTATAAATATTAATTAAAATTTAAATGTTGATTATTACTAGTTATATAGGTAATTTAAAATCATCTTATGCTTAAAAAATACATTTCTTTAAAACCCGCATTTTCCTCGCATCTGCGAGTTTAATTTTAAATTAGATTCTACAAATTATATGAATTTAATATGTTAAAAATGATTCCATATTTTTTATCCAAATAATTTTTATTTTATAATATGTTTAACTTTATTTGTTTTCATAATGAATTTTGAAAACATTACAAATATTTTATTGTAGTGAAGGTAAAAACGGATTTACTAGGGGTTAAACCAAAAATATAAGGGTTAAAATTACCTAAAGATTTATCTAAATTATATTATCTATAAATATTAAATTTTTATCTCATGTAATTCAATATAATATTTCATTTTTGGATCCTTTTGGTATATGAAGAATGTGGGTGTCACTTTTTCTTTTCCAAATTTCCAAGTGTGTGCCCTCCCCCACTACAAAAGGACGACCCCTACTCTCCACTTCACACATCCAAAGCCATTTAATTTGAACAATGAATTATATAATACCTTAATTAATTCACTCCTAAAATCTTATATTCCTTGTTTTTATCATAAAATCTATCTATGAAATCTTTTGTTTTAAATATTAACATGTTTTTCGAAAAGATGTATCATTTTTAACCAAACATTTTTGTATTATTTTTTATTCCACCTCCCTAAAATATTCTTAAAACATGATGAAATAATAACACTAGTATATAAAATATACTTATATGTTATTATTTTAATTTAATAACCTATATGCATCTCCTCTTTTATCATGTGGGAAATAAAATTGTTGTTCGTGTGCACAGAGGACTACCCGCCTAGCGAACTGAGGTAATTTGTTTTCCATCACATCCTCTTATGATTAGTTATAATGATATATTTAAAGAATATATAAGATATTTTTAACATAATTATACTTCAGGAATTATTATATCATATATACCTTCCTACTTTTCATTTTTTTGAGGACACAATAACATGGCTTGTGTATACTGAGGAATACCTCCTCATGAAGTGATCTGGTTCATTTTTCACTAACGCTTTAAAAGAAAGGTAATAAGGATAATTTTAATGAATATATGTGATATATAAAATATAATAATAATATCAATGAAATATTTATCATGTTTAAAAGATTATATATCATTTTATTACCTACCTTTCCACTCACTTTAAAATGATAATGTCGTTTGTGTATACGTGTAGACTGTCGTCTCTGCAAAGCGATGTGATTATTTTTTCATCACAAAATCACATGGATAATATATATTTATATTAAATAAATAATGTTTTATTTATAAAAATATTATCATTATATAAATATAAAATAATACTTACCTTCTTTCCATTATAATCATTGAAAAACAGAAACGTTACTAATGCATATATACGATCTTCCATCTCCATGATTGTAACAAAGTTAATTTTTCATAACCATATTTAATTATTTTTTTTAAAAGTATAAATGATTTATAAAAATGGTAATTATTTCATGTTATTAATCTATATATAATTTAATAATTACCTCATTGACCATAACCAACCTACCGAAGCTGTTTTGAAAATATTGACCGAACATCCTCAAAACACCTCATGTGGACTTAACTGATTAAATATTTAAATATGTCATTAAAATAAATAAAATAAATGGTTTATGTATAGGTTAATAAACCTTTAAAATGTTCCAAAAATATCAAATAATTGATATAAGTTTATTATACATGTGTAAAAGGACATAAATGGAACGTCTAGACTTAAGGTAAGGGTTTCTCATCTCACTTTTATTTCTATGTGGCATATGCAATATTCACCACTTATTTTCATTGTGTGGTGTATATACTGAACTTTAATGTAATTTATTTTTACTTTCATTAAAATTATTGTGATTTGTGAATATAAATTACGTTCTCTCTTTCATGAGTTCTTGATCTAGATATTACCATAATAGTAAGGGATTTTTAGTCTGCCTCTTATTTCTGGGTGACATATGTCATATTCACTAATAATTTGTTTTTTGAGGAATATTTATTGAAAATTTGACATGTTATATAATTAATATAATTATTTTAATGATATTTAAATTATCATTTGAATTTATTCTTTCATGGGACTCACAATTGAAAAGTTACCAAAGTGGAAAAGTCTTTATGTTATGATCTCCTTTATTTTCAGGATTTTCTATTTTCAAGCTTAATTTAGAGGATATGGTATGCTCTTATTTTATTAAAACACATATATTTTCTTATATTTTTTTATGACTGTGTTTTACTTGTTTAATTTCTATTTCCTACCTTTTTTATTATATAAACATCAAGGAAGTCTCTAGTAAGTGATATCGATCTTTTACCTTCTTTTAGATCATGAATATTTCTCTTCCATATCCATGTTTTAAAAAATGATTTAAAACATTTTATTTTATAAACATAAATGATTTTAAAAATATAATTTACAATGTATATGACCATATTTTATATGGTTTTAAAACTATGTTTTTTAAAATTTTCCGAATAGGTCACTTTTGTCTCCCTTTACAAAATGTTTGAAAATATTTTTTATTATTAACATTTATATCAGGAATATATTTTCCCACTAGCATGAAAATTATTTTAGTAGAATATTAATTTATAATATTCTAACGAATTTTTTCAAATAAAATTATTTTAACAATATTTTATGAATTTTTAGTTTTTAAAAGTTATTTTCTAAGTGGTATGGTTATTTTCCTCAAGAATGTTTTCGATGATATTTTAATAGTATTTATATTCATCAACACCAAAAACCATTGATGTTACTTATTCTTCACTAGGGATATTTTGTAATGATACTTCCTAATTATTTATATAGATGGATTAAGATTCTTTCAAATATATTCTCATGGAACCCATTTCTTTTCCAAGTGTTAATCGAGTTATGAAAGGAATGTTTTGTTTTAACTTATATAGCGACAATGAGTTTTTTCAACCACTTTAATTGTTATTCGATTTTTATATTCCTTTATAATCATTCATATTTTCTTCAAAGGAAACCCAGATTTCCCTTTTCTAGGTATTTTGGTATTGAAAATTGGATTTTAAATATAGTTGATATTTCAATATATGGAAATGTTTTCTAATGGTTGAAAATAATATTTTATGAGTGTAATGTTGAAAACTACAATATTTTATGTGTTTTGGTTATGTTATGGTCCTTGTACATTATTTATGATGATGGTTCATTCCATTTCAAACTACTTATGGGTGGTTTATAACAGAACCAAGGATGGGTGATTACATTATGAACCATGGATGGTTTGTTATGTTATAAACCAAAGACGAGTGGGTCCATAATAGCCCTATAATGCATTGGGAATGAAATTAAATAGTATGGTTATTCTATTAGTAAGAGTGATTATAAGATTGATATGGAAATGATGATCCATGATACATATATGTTATATTTACATGTTATGGGTTTTATGGAAATATTATGATTTCATAAGGTAATATAATGAGTTTCTATTTAAAAAAATCATTTACTACTTCTTATGGGTGAAAATATATGAATTTTTTAATGATTACTTTGATCAATATTAACATAACATGGTTCATGAATATTTAATGTTGTGACTCTTGTCATTATTAATGAATCATTTCATGTTTCATGACTAATGATCCAGGTATGGATGGGTTTGATTTATATTATGTTATACTCATTCACTTGATTTGGTCATCATAGCCTTATTCTATTTATATTCATAATGGTGAAATTCAATTGTTAATTCTTATGTTTACCCTTACTGGGAATTTGAACTCACCCTTCTTATATTTTCTTTTTCCTAGGTTATAAAAAAATGATTTTAAATGATTTTTTGTCTAGAAAGGTATCTAATGTGAATAATTTTATAAGATATTTTGGAGACTTGATATGGAATATAAAAATATTGGTATAGTAGGAAGCATACTCTCTTGATGTCATGGGTATTTTTTATTTAAGAGTTTTCTCGAATACTATAAAATTTTAAACCTTAAAGGTTCTTGGGAATGTAAGTGATCTAATATTTCCTTTTATTGTTATGAGTTTTAGATGAATTTTTTTTACATTTATCTGTATCAATCTAGAAATATAAACATCTAGCTTTTAGCACCAGATCGAGGAGTGTGGATTTGGGGCTATTATAATTGGTATCATAGAAAATTTTAGACAACATTGGAGATTATGATGTTTTTATGATAGGTTATTTTAAGAATTATACATACCATCACGAGTTTATTAGTTTAAATTTTATCATAATTTCAATTTATTAGACACCACTTTTGAGGTTTTAAGTAATTAAATTTTCATTAATGACATTTTCTGAAATATTTTATTAGGTTAAGGCATATGTAAGCCTTTGGTTTAATGTGAATTATAATATGAGGTAGAATTCCATTACAATTCAAGACATAATTTTTATGTTATTTATTAAAATTATATTTTATCATATCTTCTATATTGATTTAATTATGGGTAATTAAAATTTGGTAACATATAATATACTTAACCATGGAATTGAAAATTGATTTTGTGAATAAGTGACTAATGTTATTTCAGAAGAAAATGGATATATTTTGGGTCTTGTAAGATAAAAACTATGATATAAACATTTTGGTTAAAACAATATTTAATGTTGAGGTTATTAAGGTTATTTGAGATATACGTTCATTTATATATGGAATGATTTAGTTTGAACTTTGGGTGTTAATGTTGAATTTTGGAGATTAAAGTAGTTTTTCTGTGTATAAAGGTTTATTCATTTTGGGAAACATCATAACTTATGCTTACCATTTTGGTTGTGGTTAATTTCTAAAGGAATGAGGGATATCTAGTTATCCTTTTGGATATTATGTAATTATTTATAAGTTTATTTTAGTGCTTTAGGAATGAAAATTTCATCTTTAATTCTCATTGTTTTTAGTAAATGGTGATATTGTGGTAGAAATTGATTAAAAGATAACATTAAACTCATAAATTAATTATATTTACTTATTTTTTCCATCTATTTGGTAAAATAGTTACCCAAATATAGGAAAATTATCTTCAAACAAATTCATATTACCTTCATTTCCAATGAAATTGATGGTCGTTTACATGCCTCATTATTTTATGGTTTTTTGTTTGTTGAATTTCTCATGATCATTTGGTTTCTTATGATAAATTATATATATCACTCTCAATCATTATTTAGACATTAAACATTTATATCATTTCCATATATTCACTTTACACTATTTTTTCCTCTTGGACTCCTCGTGTTTTAATCATGTTTTTATGATCAAAAATCATGTTCACATTATTTAATCTATCACAAATCATGTTCACATTATTTAATCTATCACAAATCATGTTAAAATTGATTAATATATCACAAATCATGTTAAAATTGTTTAATCTATCACAAATCATGTATAGAAATTGTTGTTTTCTCTATGCCTTAATGCTTACAACTCATGCTATAAAAATTCACAAGATCCTGATTCAAGAATCTTATAAATAATGTTTGAATCTTGTAAACTATATTTGATCTTGTTCTATAATGTTTTATATATTAATTATTAAGTCTAATTCATTCTGTGAATATTATTTCCTAATAAAATTTTATAGATATTTGGCTAAGTCTGAAAACCCAAAGTCTGTCACCGATTCTAGATTTTGGTAAAGTCCTAGACACTGTGACCCCAATACCGTAATCCAAACACCCATACCCTAACACCATAAAACTGTCACTGTAATCCAGACATTGTGACCCTGACACCATAATCTAGACACTGTGACCCTGAAACTGTAATCTAGACACCATAATCTAGACATCATGACTCAGAAACTATAACCATATTCAGATTTCATAACATCTGTGACAGCGATTCCTTACTATCATCACCAAGACATCGTTCAAAGTTTTGACAAAGGAATAGACATTGTTACCTGAGACATCCCGATCCTGAAACCGTATTTGTGCTACTAGTTCCAGATCTCAATGAAAATGTGGCATCGTGAATGTCTCACCACTCAAAGGAAAAGGATAGTGCATGGTTTCCCAGTGACACTGTTTCGAAGTGATACTATTTCAAAAAAAAACCGTGACACCATTCTTTAATTTGTTTTTTCCTTTTCAATTTAATTTCTAATAGTCAAATTCAAGTAATTTAATAGCACTTACATAATTAATTTTTCTTTTTATACATGTCACCTAACATTATGAGGTACGAGGTGTATAAATCATGCTTCCTATCGGCTCCAACACATACACCCTGAAATAAAGAAAAGAATATGAGACTCAGAGTAAGAGAAGAGAGAGCATTTGAAAAGAGAACTCATGCATGAAACAATTCAATACTGAAGAACACACGAAGCACTCCCAATCCCAAAAAAAATGGAACTACCATAGATCAGAGCCTCAAATATCTTCGTATTACCAACTCAAAGAAGAACATGATCTATATAGAATACTTCATCGAACTGGAAACCAGAGCACCAGACTCACGATACTCTATTTTTTTACAAGAGGACTTGATATTTACATCTGCTTCATCCTACAAGTCTAGAGCTTCATAGAGAAACACTCAAAGCACTTCTAATCCTTTCTCATCCTCTTTGCTCTATTGTGTACTATTTTTAGCTTTCAATCAGTCTGTGTGTCTGTATTAAAACACACAATGTATCCTATATTAAACTAAAGGATACAAGATATTATTCCTCTCATATCTTCTTACATCTATTTACTCCCATAGATAAGTGTAGAAGAGGTCATTGTGTGACCTGGTATTTTATTCCCATGAAGAACATTGGAAGAGGTCATGTGACCTAGATAGTCATGTGTACAGTTGTTTACCCTGATCCAGGGTGTGGATCAAGTTTATTAATATAAACTTATTAGTGGAAGGTGATCACCAAGTGGAGTAGATTAGGTCTCGTCTTGAGACTCAACCACTTGTTTTATTCACTGTGTGTTTCTATTTAGTCGTTCTCTATTTTAATTTATATTTTAGAAAACTAAAATTTACTTTTATAGTTAGTCTTAGATAGTAGTTATAATTGTTTTTACTTATTATAATAGTTTCAAAAGTTTTATTAATATCTCATATTGATACTACTGAGAATTAATCAATATTTTGAGAAGTTATTTGAATCGTTAAACTCTTATAATCTTATTAACTAGATTAACTGGCCTGTTTTATTTTAATTTGGTGAATATTTAATCAAACCTTTTTAACAAAAATTTTTATAGGAACTCAATTCACCCCCCTCTTGAGTGTCCTACTCCGATCAACATTTTGTATCAAAGTATTTATTCTTGTAAAGGATCTGTTTTAAAATATTTTCAATTGTGATTTTAGTTGTACTTTAATGATCTGTAAATTTCTATTAGTTCTAAATTTCTATCTCTTTAAAATTAGTTCTTTATTATGGATAATATACTAGAATGTGATGCTACAAATAGACCTCCATTTTAAAATGGAACTAATTATGCCCAATGGAAAATTAAAATGAAAATGCATTTAGAAAGTATGGGTTTTAAAATTTGGTCTTTAATTGTAGATGAGAATAAGATTCCTGCTACTTCTAAAACTACTTGGGATGACCCAAATAAGACTTATTATAAAAATAATTTAAAAGCCATGAATGCCTTATACTTCACTTTAGGAGATAATTAATCAAACAGAATTTCTGCATGTAAAACATCCCATGAAGTTTGTTATACTTTGTCTGTTTCACATGAAGGAACTTCTAGTGTTAAGGAAATGAGACTAAACGCATATACTATTAAATATAATAATTTTAATATGAATCCTGATGAGCCTATTTCTGACTTGTATCTCAGGTTCAATTAAATAGTAAACATTATGATCTCTCTAGGAAGAGATGTTACAACCAAAGAACAAATTATGAGGATTCCCATATACCTACCAGATAGATGGGGAAGAACATCTGGTTCAATTAGATATTCATGTGACATTAGTAAATTACCTGTCAAAGAACTCATTGGGAAACTAATGATTTACAAAAAAGAGATGAAATTCAATAAGGAAGAGGAGGATGAACCCAAAAGAAACTCTATGGAATTTAAGACCACTACATCTAAACACAAAGAAAGGGAGAAACTACAACCCTTTGTAGAATGTTCCATAAGTGAACAATCATCACCTGACAGTAATGAGGATATGGCTCAATTATCTATAAGGGTTATGAAATTTTACAAAAGGAAGAAAATTTTCAGAAATCCTAACTTCAAAAGAAGATATGATCGAAAGGGAAGCTGGGAGAAGGATTGGAAAATAAATGAAAAGTCTGATGAGATAGTATGTTATTAATATAAGTGAAAGGGACATGTAAAGTCTGATTGTCCCAAGCTCAAGTATAAAAAGAAATATGAGGACAAAGATATAAATTATAAAAATTCAATAAAAGCAACTTGGAGTTCTTCTAAGGAAATTTCAAGTGACTCAGAGTCTTTACATGATGAATAGGATAACAAATTAAATATTTGTTTCATAAAAAACACATCTGAGGTAATCCTGGAATCTCATGTACAAAATTCCTATTATTATGGAGATGAAAGTGATTAGGAAACTATGTATAAAAAAGAAATGTTTGATTATTTCAATATGCTTGAATAGGCATGTAATGAACTAAATGATAAATGCAGGTATTTAAAGATACATTATGCTCTTACCTCAATTGTTAAATCTGAACTTGTTGTAGAAATAAAGAAAAATGTTCAATTACTCAAAGAAAATAATTAATTAAATCTATCTAATAGGAAATTGAAAAAGGACCTTGAAAGGTTTACTAATGGTAAATATATCTTGGTATAAATGTTAGGAAAACAAATTTCCCCTAAATACACTACTGGTATTTTTTATCAACCTATTAAAATAAATTTTGAAAAAACCAATTTTGTATCTAAATATAGAACATACAGTTATATTCCTAGTCTAGGAAAACATTATGTTAGTTAAAACTATGATACATCCTCTACGGTTTCGAGTTTTTCGAGACCAAATAAATTTTATTTCTCAAATACAATACATAATACTTATAGTAAACCTATGAGGTAGATGTGGGTTCCTAAAGCACTAGTTACTAATATTACTGGACCCAAACAAATATGGGTACCAAAGTCTATTTTTATTTGACTATTTTGTAGGAAAATTTTTTGAAGAGCTCCTGTAAAAGCTTATGGTAATTGTATAATGGGTGTTCAAGACACATGATAGGAGACTATTAATGTTTCAAGAACCTAATAAATTTTGATGGTGGGCATGTCACTTTTGGTATAGCATCCCGCCTTTTTATAACATAAACTTTCATTACATTACACAAAACTGAGGATCTTTAAGGTCTAGTGTCTTGGAAACCAGGAACATAATACATGAAAACAACATAAAAAATTCTTCTTAAACACTTGAAAGGTGTCTCCTTAAGTTCATTCTAGGTTCATTACTGCATCTCATAACCTGGGGACATACATCAAAAGAAAGGGTGAGCAGAAGGCCCAGTAAGGGAAACAAGAGGAACATTTTACATGTAAACTTGATATACTTCAATAAGGACATGAAAAGAACTTTAAGGCATGAGAAAGAAATCATGAGGCATTTCATAATAAAAACAACATTTTTCATAACTTGAAGATGTGGCTACATCATTTAACATAGACAATCATGAACATATCACCAAGGTCCATCCCCAAGGTGTCATTTGAAAATTACCAAGGTTATTCACCAAGGTATCGTGAAAATTGTAATCTCTAGTGGTTACATCATTACCCAATGCATTGGAGCGCTATCAGGGCGCACCCTTAAATTTTCCTTTATTATCATGTGAGCCACATATATCATCATCAAACATTTCATAAATAACCCATATAGCATAAAATAAATGGGTTTCATTTCATAATCATAACGTTTTAAAAACTGCTTTAAAGACATGATCTTTACGTCACTTTAAACCCACGGAAAGGGAAAGAGGGTCTCATATATGTAAATCCCAGAATTTAAAATGAAACATTTTGATATATATGTGAATACCCTTGTAGAAATAAGAGCTTTGAGTATTCACTTTATAACATAAAATAATTTTGAGAAAAGAGGGAGAGGCATTTTGAGGGGAAAATTCTGCAGCATAACGGCTAAGTTTCGGGTTTTTAGAAAACATTGAAATGAGAGGGGACATGGGTCACCCACTCATAAATGATCCATAAAACAGTAGGGTTAAAGAGTAAGAAGGACATATGGACATGGTAATGAAATTTGAGGGACATACCATTTGAAATGAAAAACATGGAAGGAAAAAAGATTAGATTTCTCTTATGAAAATTCGGCAGCCTTACGGCGTCACTTAACTTCAAAAGAAAATGATTTGACAAGATCAAATAGGGTCCCTCATCATATGATCATAAGAGATCAGTATGATAGATATATAGATCATACCCCAACATAATAAAAAGGAACTTGAAAGACTTTACATGAAAATCGAACTTGAAAAATGAGAAGGGTGAAAGAATCCCTTAAAAATTCGGCAGCCTAACGGCGTCACTTAAACTTTCATAAAACGAAATGATGAGAGTAAGAGGGGATCTCTCATCATATAAACATGAAAGGGCAATAAGAGGAATATAAAAGAACATCCTCTCACATAAAAACATGGAGCATAATAGGAATGACATAAAAGAGATTACATGAAAAGAAAGAGAGGGGTCAGATCCCTTACCTTAAAATGTAACTCTTAAACCTCAAAGGTTGGGACCTTGAGGGCTTTGGGACACCTTGGGAGGACTCCTTGGGAGGTAATGAGACCAGAACTTCGTTGGGGAGGAGTGGGGAGTCGAATTGATGAGAGGACGGCTTGGTATTTATAGGGAAAGTGAGGGGACAAGGCATTAATGGCCAAGGGACACCTCACATGTGCTTTTCTCAAACCCATGTGCTCTCCCTTGGCATTTATCATGGAGTTAGGCCACATGGGGCCCCCAAAACAATAATTCATCACCCTTGTCCGGCCAACCCTTAAAAGATCTCATGACATCATCATGACACAGTTATTATGTCATTAAACATACCGAAACCCTAAAACTGCATTTTTACTATTCACTGAAAAATTCATCTTTCTCAGAAAAATCCCAAAATTTCACCTTAACTAAATATCGATGCTCTAATTACATTTATGAACTCCATTTTATAAAAATAGTTTTCTAAATATTTTAGATTTTATTTTTAAATAAAAACACTATTCATCGAGAATTCATTTTTTTCAGAAAAATCCCCAAAAATTACTATAACATAATATCGATGCTCTAAGTTCAAAAATAAAGCCCTTTTATAAAAATAATTTTATAATTATTTTTAATTAAATTTTTAATTAAAAAACACTATTCACCCAAAAAAACTAATACTTGAATAATAATTTATGAAACCGTTATTTAACCATTTTATTGAATCACATTACTTAATCAAGGTGCCTTGATTATTTTAAAACTTTCTTTAAGTGAGATTACTAATCCATTTGGTCATATTACTAATCCTAATCATAAAATCACTATTCATAATTTACTATTCATCAAAAATCATTTTGATCTTATTAGACTCTAAATTTTGTACTGAACATAATTGTAGAAGACCATTTTTTTAAAATCATTACAAATTTTTTAATTATTTAAGGTTTACATAAACATTTTTAAAATATCCTTTTTCTAAAATTCATAAAAAATATGCATACTATATTTATCCGGTCATTTCAAAATTCATAAACTTCGTCATAAGAAGAAATCCCAATTTTTATTTAAAACAAGGATTACACAAGGTAGTTACAGTCTCGTTACATAGCCCCTTATAATACCAGCATAGGACCTAAGAGTAAGGTGTGCTAGGGTGATAGAAGCTTGGGGCGGCTCAGTCAACATTGCCCGAGTAGTAATTTCTATCAGTTTGAACTTCTCACGAAGTCGATTCCGTTCCAGCTTCACATGATGAAGTTCAGCTTGGATTTGATCCAGAGCAAATCCCAATGGTGCTACCTCCTTCCCAAACTCTGTTAGATGGGCTTCAATCGGTCCAAGACTACTAGGTGAGGCCATCAAATCTTCTTTCTATAATAATTGACCAAGATTACTTATATTTAGAGACAATAATCAAAACATTTTGTTCACAGCGGTCATATTGACCGATGGTTATATAATAGTCAAAACCCACTGATCTCATTTTAATTATAATCATGTTTATCAAATAAAACATTTTTGTTGAGTATAAAAATAAAATAAAATAACACATGAAATTAGTAAACAAGATTTATTCAAAATTTCGGGTCGTTACAATCTTCCCCCCTTAAGAAATTGCTTCCTCGCAATTTTTTAAAATTGGGTTTTGAAATTTCATTGAAATTCCCACATCGGAAAAAGAGTCAGTAACACTATTACTTTAAAAGAAAGAAAAGAAAGTACAAAGGCCACCCGAGTTTACTCATACTAGGATTCCATGTAGGAAACATGGACATGGAGGAGAAAAAAAAGGGTAACGTTCTAAAGGAGAGTGATAGAAAACATGATTAGGAGGAAGTTAACCACCAGAAAATCCCAAAATTATGATGTGTGTAAGCGGTCTTTGATTACCCAGTAGGAAACGTAAACCAACAACGTTTTTGTTTTACGTTCCTTTTCATAACTTTGAGGAATTCATTTACAACATAGATAAAAAATATAAGGAAATATATCTACCTTCATGTAGAGTTTCATACTTTAATAAGTTTCTACCAAAACTAATATTTTCTCCAAACGATGAGCATTCAAAACTACTTGGTCTCATCAAAACACAAAAATCATCTTCTATAGAATCACATAATCCACAAAAGATCAACTATCTATTTCTTCTATCTTTAAGCATTATCCCAAAATTAGAAAGGGTAAGGTAAAACAACTCTTCAAAAAGAATCCCATAGGAATGGAAACTACTTTTAAATCTTCAAGTTCCATGGTACTACCCAAAGTTCACCATAGTCCATTCCGTAAATAACGGTCCTTAAAATTTCTCAAAATAAACCAAACTAAGATTGAAACCCAAATACAAGAAGGATTTGATAACATAGTCTTCCAAAATAAACTTCATTGTTCATCTCCGAACAACATCAACCACTCCTAACATCTTATAACAAAAGTATCTAATCTAAACATATTTAACCCAAGATAGGTTAATCATTCCCACAAGTAACCTAAATTACTATAAATCCACATTAAATTCATCGATTCTTCAAAATATAAGTCAACCTTACTCCTCAATGAAAATACCGTTGTAATCTATTTACCTCGATCATATAGGGTCCCCAAAATAGTGAACGTCTTCCAAAATAAAAATCATATTTTAATCCCCTAATCATCTCTGTCATCTTAATATGGAAATCGTAGCATTTCCTATCACATTGGTTGTTGAGACATGTTCTTCCATTTCCCGCCATTAACTAAGAAAAGAAACTATAATTAGGGGCTTAAATACTTAGCCAATAATCAAGAAAAGAAACTTAAAGCATATAAGGATAACTTGTAGTTGAAAAGTATACCCTAAATTGTGATCCCCTAGGTTCCCATCTAGGTTATCCATGATCATATATTCTTATGTGAACCTTTATTTTATTTTATCTTTGATCCTTTAACAATGGTTCATACTAAGCTTATGAATTTACCAAAGCATATCCCCCGGGAGTGTCATAACCAAGAGTGCAGCAAGGCCCGTTGTCGTGTACCAGTTCCCGTTTGAGTCTAGCTCAAAGCGGTGTTTTCGGGTTTTACCCCTATGTACATCTGTGCCAGAGCCACCTCTACCTGCTCGTATCCAGACAGGGATGTATTTGCTTGGAAACCCCTTACTCAATACTCACCAAAATACCAGGAAGATTTCTTATATTTAAACTTTTCTATAGGGTTCTTCCTAAAGTTTTTATATCCTAATTTCCACAAATAACTAAACCATCCTTTGATACCAACTATAGCATCCCGCCTTTTTATAACATAAACTTTCATTACATTACACAAAACTGAGGATCTTTAAGGTCTAGTGTCTTGGAAACCAGGAACATAATACATGAAAACAACATAAAACATTCTTCTTAAACACTTGAAAGGTGTCTCCTTAAGTTCATTCTAGGTTCATTACTGCATCTCATAACCTGGGGACATACATCAAAAGAAAGGGTGAGCAGAAGGCCCAGTAAGGGAAACAAGAGGAACATTTTACATGTAAACTTGATATACTTCAATAAGGACATGAAAAGAACTTTAAGGCATGAGAAAGAAATCATGAGGCATTTCATAATAAAAACAACATTTTTCATAACTTGAATATGTGGCTACATCATTTAACATAGACAATCATGAACATATCACCAAGGTCCATCCCCAAGGTGTCATTTGAAAATTACCAAGGTTATTCACCAAGGTATCGTGAAAATTGTAATCTCTAGTGGTTACATCATTACCCAATGCATTGGAGCGCTATCAGGGCGCACCCTTAAATTTGCCTTTATTATCATGTGAGCCACATATATCATCATCAAACATTTCATAAATAACCCATATAGCATAAAATAAATGGGTTTCATTTCATAATCATAACGTTTTAAAAACTGCTTTAAAGACATGATCTTTACGTCACTTTAAACCCACGGAAAGGGAAAGCGGGTCTCATATATGTAAATTCCAGAATTTAAAATGGAACATTTTGATATATATGTGAATACCCTTGTAGAAATAAGAGCTTTGAGTATTCACTTTATAACATAAAATAATTTTGAGAAAAGAGGGAGAGGCATTTTGAGGGGAAAATTCTGCAGCATAACGGCTAAGTTTCGGGTTTTTAGAAAACATTGAAATGAGAGGGGACATGGGTCACCCACTCATAAATGATCCATAAAACAGTAGGGTGAAAGAGTAAGAAGGACATATGGACATGGTAATGAAATTTGAGGGACATACCATTTGAAATGAAAAACATGGAAGGAAAAAAGATTAGATTTCTCTTATGAAAATTCGGCAGCCTTACGGCGTCACTTAACTTCAAAAGAAAATGATTTGACAAGATCAAATAGGGTCCCTCATCATATGATCATAAGAGATAAGTATGATAGATATAGAGATCATACCCCAACATAATAAAAAGGAACTTGAAAGACTTGACATGAAAATCGAACTTGAAAAATGAAAAGGGTGAAAGAATCCCTTAAAAATTCGGCAGCCTAACGGCGTCACTTAAACTTTCATAAAACGAAATGATGAGAGTAAGAGGGGATCTCTCATCATATAAACATGAAAGGGAAGTAAGAGGAATATAAAAGAACATCCTCTCACATAAAAACATGGAGCATAATAGGAATGACATAAAAGAGATTACATGAAAAGAAAGAGAGGGGTTAGATCCCTTACCTTAAAATGTAACTCTTAAACCTCAAGGGTTGGGACCTTGAGGGCTTTGGGACACCTTGGGAGGACTCCTTGGGAGGTAATGAGACCAGAACTTCGTTGGGGAGGAGTGGGGAGTCGAATTGATGAGATGAGGGCTTGGTATTTATAGGGAAAGTGAGGGGACAAGGCATTAATGGCCAAGGGACACCTCACATGTGCTTTTCTCAAACCCATGTGCTCTCCCTTGGCATTTATCATGGAGTTAGGCCACATGAGGCCCCCAAAACAATAATTCATAACCCTTGGCCGGACAACCCTTAAAAGATCTCATGACATCATCATGACACAGTTATTATGTCATTAAACATACCGAAACCCTAAAACTGCATTTTTACTATTCACTGAAAAATTCATCTTTCTCAGAAAAATCCCAAAATTTCACCTTAACTAAATATCGATGCTCTAATTACATTTATTAACTCCATTTTATAAAAATAGTTTTCTAAATATTTTAGATTTTATTTTTAAATAAAAACACTATTCATCGAAAATTCATTTTTTTTCAGAAAAATCCCCAAAAATTACCATAACATAATATCGATGCTCTAAGTTCAAAAATAAAGACCTTTTTATAAAAATAATTTTATAATTATTTTTAATTAAATTTTTAATTAAAAAACACTATTCACCCGAAAAAACTAATACTTGAATAATAATTTATGAAACTGTTATTTAACCATTTTATTGAATCACATTACTTAATCAAGGTGCCTAGATTATTTTAAAACTTTCTTTAAGTGAGATTACTAATCCATTTGGTCATATTACTAATCCTAATCATAAAATCACTATTCATAATTTACTATTCATCAAAAATCATTTTGATCTTATTAGACTCTAAATTTTGTACTGAACATAATTGTAGAAGACCATTTTTTTAAAATCATTACAAATTTTTTAATTATTTAAGGTTTACATAAACATTTTTAAAATATCCTTTTTCTAAAATTCATAAAAAATATGCATACTATATTTATCCGGTCATTTCAAAATTCATAAACTTCATCATAAGAAGAAATCCCAATTTTTATTTAAAACAAGGATTACACAAGGTAGTTACGGTCTCGTTACATAGCCCCTTATAATACCAGCATAGGACCTAAGAGTAAGGTGTGCTAGGGTGATAGAAGCTTGGGGTGGCTCAGTCAACATTGCCCGAGTAGTAATTTCTATCAGTTTGAACTTCTCACGAAGGCGATTCCGTTCTAGCTTCACATGATGAAGTTCAGCTTGGATTTGATCCAGAGCAAAGCCCAATGGTGCTACCTCCTTCCCAAGCTCTGTTAGATGGGCTTCAATCGGTCCAAGACTACTAGGTGAGGCCATCAAATCTTCTTTCTATAATAATTGACCAAGATTACTTATATTTAGAGACAATAATCAAAACATTTTGTTCACAGCGGTCATATTGACCGATGGTTATATAATAGTCAAAACCCACTGATCTCATTTTAATTATAATCATGTTTATCAAATAAAACATTTTTGTTGAGTATAAAAATAAAATAAAATAACACATGAAATTAGTAAACAAGATTTATTCAAAATTTCGGGTCGTTACATTTGGGGACAATGACAAATGAAAAATCATTGGCCTAGGCCAAATCGGTAACTCTAACTCAGTTTTAATTTCTAAACTACTTTTTGTTGATGGACTGAAATATAATCTTCTTAGTATTTCACAATTATGTGATAATGGATTTCATGTTAAATTTGAAATGATTCTTGCAATGTTTTTAATTATAATAATGAATTAGTATTTTCAACATTAAGAAATGAAAATGTATATATTGTTAAACATAGATTCTTTAGTTTCTCAAGGATTTCATGTTTAAGTGTATTTCACCAAGAGTCTTGTCTTTGGCATGGAATAATAGGACACTACACTAGTGGAAATATGGGTTTTAGCGTCATCGTAATAATGTCGGTTTTTTAAAAACCGACGCGAATAGTATGTGCGGGAAATTTATGGCATCGTTTTTATAAAAACCCAACGCCAAAAACAATTATCCGATGATATTTCGGGTCGGTTTTCAAGAAACCGACACCAAAATTTTTTAAAAAAATGTTTTGGCATCAGTTTTGAAGAAAACTGATACTGATAATAATAATAAACATATTTACCGCGTTAGTTTTGAGGAAAACTGACGCAGAAAATAATTAAAAAAGAATTTTCAGCGTAGGTTTTGAAGAAAACCGACGTGGAAAATAACTTTTAAAAAAATTCGGCATTGGTTTTCATGAAAACCGATGCCAAAAATAAAAAAAAAAATTAAAAATTTGCATCCATTTTTTGGAAAACGGATGCCATAAGATATATTTTCGGCGTTAGTTTTCTCTAAACCCGACGCAAAAAGTCTTTTAAAATTATTCGGGGACCAAAACCCTAATTTTGTTCGATCGTCGAAATCGAGTTCCGTTGCGGATCTTTGGACTCCCGATGACCTTCAAACTTGATTTGTGATCTTGGATGGCCATTGTTGAAGGTTTTGTGCTGTTTTCACGATTTCAGGTATGCGTTCTTCCTCTTTATCTCTGGTTTCATCTCCCATTGTTTATTTCTTCTTCAACAACCCTATTTTGCGCGATTTTCATTATTGGTTCAATTATAGTTGTAGTTTATCATTATTTTTTCTTTGTATTATCATTTTTGGAATAGATTTTATAGTGTTTGTTTTTCGAAGTCATTATACCGGTCGCAGTTTGGATTTCACATCTCTATTCGGGTTGAACATCAAATTTTTTGTTCGTATTATCATTATTTCAGTTTAAAATGATGTTTCATTACATTATGAAGTACTATATTTTTAATTCCATTTCCATTTTAATTAATTATTCTTCAAAAAAATAATTTTACTGTGTTATTTTTTGACGAACTTAGTGTGGTTTGGTTGTAGTTTGTCTTGTTTTTTTATCTATATTTATCATTTAGTTCATGTTGTGTTATCTAGGATTAACATGTGAATATTTTATTTCATTAGTGACTTTGAATTAAATGTGATTGAAGTTATAAAATTACATTACACCCATTTTTATTGATATTTTACCTTTTAAAACAACCAATTATATTTTTTACTTTCAAAAAAGAATTGAGATTTATTAATAATTAACTACCCATGTCTGTGGCTTGCATTTCACACCAACATTTATTAATTCTTTGTTGGTTTATTTTTTTATATACATTGTATGAATGTATTGTTTAGCTAATGGTGTTTTGTCTTCCAACATTTTTGACATTATAAGGACTCAAATTAAAGAAACATTGATTCCTTTGACTACATATCTAGCACATTAAAATTGATATTTAATTAATCATATAATTAAATATGAAAATGATAACAAGAGTAAATTTTTAAATATTGTAAGAGCTATTTCAATGGATTTAGTAGAATCTATTATGTATTCTATAGGATGTGCATTTTATATAATATTGTGACCAATATATTGATTCTCCGCTACATGGTTGCCTCTATGGTAGATCGATTGGCTATAGCTCGTCTCCTTGTTGATCATTCTCTCCCAAGAAAATTGCCCCATCCCGACCCTCCTCCCTAATCCCACCTCTCCACCTATCCATACTCTCCACCTCACCACCTCTCTACCTCTCCCTCCTAATCCCTTTCTGAGCCTCTCCACTATATACCCACCTCCCACTGGGACTCTACCTTCCCCCTACCAACCTTTAACTCAACATTCATGTTTCCGCCTTCATTCTCATTTCCACCTTCATTTCCATAATTGACTTAATTTCCGTGTTCCCTTCAGATCTACCTCGCAAATTCTCATTCTCATTTTTTCCGCAATGTCCATCCATTCTCTCGAATAACATCATCTGCATCACTAAACCCTATAATGGTTTCATCCTCTATCTAGAACTGCTACTATATTCACCGTCATATTAATCTCGATACATGTATTTGTTAGTACATAGGTATAGATCATACCACAAAATCGTCAATAATTTATACATATTTCCATGTACTCCCACATTTCACTTATTGCTTCCTTTAAATTAATGTACTCTTCAATATTTTTGACACATGCAACATCAAAATATTGGAACTATGTAAAATGAACTAATAAATTTTAAAAGAATGATATTATAATTAAATTATAATATCAATATAACACACATGTATATAATATAAAAATAAATTGTTTACTATAATTGTAAACGTGTTTCATATCTGATGTATTTTATCTGTTTATCAATAGTTTTTATTGAATATGTTTTTGATTACAATTTATTTGATAGATATTTAAATGTTTATATGTTTTAATATATTCAACAATTATATTGTGATATCAGGTATTAATGGATCGTAATTGGATTTATTTACGAAGAACCACTAGTGAATATGAAAAAGGAGTTGATAATTTTTTGGAATTTTCTAAAAGACATCTTCAAAATATTGATTTGATTTTTTGTCCATGTGTGAAGTGTGTAAATATGAGAAATTTAAACTCTAGAGAAATCAAGGATCATCTCATTTGTTATGGTTTTAGCCTTAATTATACACGTTGGATATTTCATGGTGAAAGAACTGAAAATTCAACATTCAATGTTGATGACGATGTTCATAATGAGGCAGAGGACCGTACTAAAAAATTAATTCATGATTTAGGTGTTGAAACCATCGAAAAAACACCAACTTTTGAACAATTGTATGAAGATTCTGAGAAACCATTATTCCCAGGTTATAGTAAATATACAGTGTTATCAGTAGTTTTGAGATTAGGTAACTTAAAAGAAAAAAATGGGTGGAGTGATAAAAGTTTCTCCAGTTTACTTGAGCTTTTAAAAGAGCTACTTCCAGAAGGAAATGGGCTTCCAGATTCCAATTATGAGGTGAAGAAAATATTATGCCCAAAGGGATTGGGGTATAAAAAGATACATGCTTGCCCCAATGATTGTGTACTGTATAGGAAAGAAAATTAACATTTATCAAGTTGTCCTACATGTGGTACATCGCGCTATAAGATGGATGAGAAAGTCAACTCAGATTCATTCTCAAGTTATGTCATGTAACGTTATGAAAAATCAATTTTTTCTTTCCAATGATATCTTCCAATATTTTTTGCATACAATTCGGATAATTTAATTTTGATTTATTTTTACGTACCAGAATCAAAAATCCAGCTAAATCAATTTGGTACCTTCCAGTAATACCTCGTTTGAAGTGTCTATTTGCAAATTCAAATGATGTAAAAAGGTTAAGATGGCATTCAGATGAGCGCATCTCTGATGGTAACTTACGTCACCCTGCCGATTCACCACAGTGGAAGAGTTTTGATAAAAGAAATTCATGATTATGGAAGTGAAGTTAGAAATCTCAGAATGGGATTATGTACTGATTTAATGAATCCATATCGGAGCCTTAGTAGCCAACATAGTTCATGGCCTGTTTTTTTGGTACTTTACAACTTTTCCCCACATATATGTATGAAGAAAAAATATGTTATGATGAGCTTGATGATTTTTTGACAAAAACAACCGGGAAATGATATTGATATGTATCTTACACCATTGATTGATGATTTGAAATTGCTATGGGGGGAAGGTGTTAAAGTTTTCGATGCATACAAGAAAGAGTATTTTCTTTTGCATGCTATGATAATGATCACTATAAATGACTTTCCTGCATATGGAAACTTATCTGGATATAGTGTTAAGGGACATAAAGCATGTCCAATTTGTGAAGAACAAACTTCATATTATCAATTGCAGAATGGAAGAAAGACAGTGTACATGGGACATTGAGGATTTTTGTGAATTGATCATCCTTATCATAGATTGAAAAAAGCATTTAATGGTTTACAGGAATACAACCTCCCCCCTCAACCATTGTCAGCTGAAGAATATTATGATAGAGTGTAAGATATTTATTCGACATTTGGAAAGAGAAAAAGTTCTGGTTTACAAAAACATATCTTGAAGAAGAAGTCTATTTTTTTCGAACTACCTTATTGGAGATTTTTAGAGATAAAACATAACATTGATGTTATACATCTTGAGAAAAACATATGTGATAGTTTGATTGGAACTTTGTTAGACATAAAAGGAAAGAAAAAATATGGATTACATGATATATTGGACTTGATATTAATGAGAATACGTTTGGAGTTATCTCCCGCTGTGAAAGGAAACATAACATATTTACCTCCGGCTTGTCACAGATTAAGCAAGATTGAAAAGAAGAATTTTTTTTAGTGTCCACATGGTATTAAAGTACCCAGCGGTTTTTCTTCAAATGTGAATAATTTTGTGTCATTGAAGGATTTTAAATTAATAAGTATGAAATCACATGATATCCATGTGTTGATGCAACAAATTCTAATAGTAGCAGTGCGTGGTATATTACCGAAAGCTGTCAAAAAGAAAATCATCAGGTTATGTAATTTCTTTAAATCCATTTGTAGCAAAGTCGTTGATCCAAATTTGTTAGATGTGTTGGAGAATGAAGAAAATCTTATTCTTTGTCAACTAGAAATGTATTTCCCACCAACATTTTTTGATATAATGGTTCATCTATTGATTCATTTGGTGCGTGAGATAAGAATATGTGGGCCTGTTTATTTAAGATGGATGTATCCTTTTCAAAGATATATGAAAATTTTGAAAGGATATGTTAAAAATCCTTATCGACCAAAGGCCTCTATTGTTCAAAAATATGTATCAGAAGAGGTGATTGAGTTCTGTAGCGATTATTTGAATGAGGTGGATCATATTGGTCTCCCTGTATCTCGACATATGACAGTTGATAGAGAAGGTAGAGGGGTTCGAGGCTTAAAGGGAAAGTTCAATCCACGTGATGAAGTGATGCAAGCACATTTATACATTTTGAACAACACATATGAGGTTAAACCATATATATCCTCACATATTGCTGAATTAAGGTTACGATATCAGAAAAGAAATGAAAAGTGGTTGATGATTGAGCATAAGAAGACATTTGTTTCATGGTTTAAAGAGAAAGTCACCCCAGATATATCTGTATCAGAAAAATTGAAGTGGTTAGCAGGGGTACCATCTATTAATGTGATCACTTGGTCTGGTTTTGATATCAATGGCTACACATTTTACACAAAAAACTTGGATGAAAAGAGTACCGTTCAGAATAGTGGTGTGATGGTATTCGCTGAAGTAGTGCATTTTTCGATTGCCAAAGATAAAAACCCAATTTCTGCATCAACATCATATTTTGGAGTTATTGAAGACATATGGGAAATTGATTATATTAAATTTCGAGTCACTATTTTTAAGTTTAATTGTGTTGATAGTAATAGTGGTGTGAAACATGATGAATATGGGTTTAAACTGGTTGATTTGAAAAGATTTAATCACAATGAGTAACCATTTATCATGGCGATACATGCAAAACAAGTATTTTATGTCATTGATCCGTCTAATGATCAGTGGTCAGTTGTTTTGCAATGGAAAAGATACCATTTGGGTGATGATGATGATTCTTATGATGCTAGTGATTTACATGAGCCTTATTCATCTATTACGCAATTTCCAGATGATTATAATGAATATAAGAGAGACATAGTGCATGCAGTACGTACCGATCATGATGAAGGCATGTGGAAAAACACTAAATTAGTCTCCTAATTTTTCTGGTAAATATTTTTATTTTGTGTCTATTTTTAAAACTTAAAAATACATGCCTCTATTTTTACATATTTATTTTTGTCTTCCTTATTTCTAATTATTCAGTTTTCTAATGATATGCAGGTACACAAAATTTCATTACACTTTCTAGTAGAAATGTTAGATACAGATAGAGAAGAGCAGTTACCGAGGTATATCTATTTTGAAATATTATTAAATATTTAGTAATATACTTATTTAATAAAATAAAACTGTTAATTTACAAAAAAAATTGCAGGACTACTGATGCGTCCTCGGCGGAGGAGACTTCTACAGTTACTACTCATAAATCAATATCTCTAGTTGGTAAATGTGGTATTACACGTTTACCAAAACTATCACTTGCTCGTGATGATAACAAAGTACACATGCGTTTTGATGATAATAATAATGCAGTTGGCCCAAATGCAGTTCAGTTAGTCAGTTATATAGCGATGCAGAGCCGTTCCAGGATTAGTATTTTATATCCTTATTGGAAGTCAGTGGACAGGACGGCGAAGCAATATATTTGGTAGGCCGTGATGGTAAAATATCTTTATTTATTTATTTTATCTCATTTTTTTAATATTATATAGTTTAAATAACATATTTAATTTTTTCAATTATAGATGAAATTCAATTTTGAGGAAGCCAAAGAAATTAGGAAAAGACATCTCTCTTTAGCGGCGGTTCGATGGAGAGATTTTATAACCAAACTGACAAAAAATTGTGTTTTTGGAAAGAGAGGGTTTGAAAGCCCATGTCTTAAGTATCCATATATAGATGAAGAAACATGGAAGCGATTTGTTGATAGTCGGCAGGAAGATAAATTTCAGGTATTGTAATTGTTTTATATTTTAAAATTTATGCTATATTTTCCTTATTACATAGTAGTTTATTTTTATGTAATAGGCCTCCAGGAGATCTCATCAGGAGATCCAGTTGAAAAACGTATACCCTCATACTTTATCATGTAGAGGTTACTCGTATTTGGAGCATAAAATGATTGAAGAAAAATTTTAAGCATTAAGAGCTTGATCAAGTAGTGGTTCAGAAGAGGTCCAGTATGGTCCTCTATCTCCTCCCACTTGCCATGAGAAATGGAAACGAGCAAGAAGAAAAAAAATGAACAATATCTTACAGAGGAAGCTCATCAAGTGGCTGATATAATTATAAGTAAATATTACTAATTTGTTAACAATTTTTCTTTTTTATAATTTATAAACACTAATATAACTTTTTTATTTTTCATTTCAGGATTAACTTCAGGAGCAAGAGACACAGGGCTCTTTTATCCCCGAGGGTAGGATGGATATCATAGCCACTGCTTTGGGAAAAGAAGAAAACCCTGGCCATGTTAGAGGATATCAGGCGGGTGTTAGTATTTGGAAGGGTTTTGGTAAAATCAATCAAGAGACCCAGAAATTGAATCCTTAAAAAAAGAGCTGCAGGATATGAAACGGTCTATGGGTGATCAAATTCATGCAGCAGTACAGAAGGCTTTATTAAAACACTTAGAAAGACAGTCACAGTCTGCGCAGCCTTCCGAGGTATATTATTTACTTGTCATCAATTTTTTTTATAAATTATAAAAACTAATATAACTTTTTCATTTTTCAACATTCTCAGCCTACTCACCCGGACTACCCTACCTCATCTGCTTACCAAGCCCTATCTAGGCAGCCTTCCGAGGTATATTATTTACTTGTAATCAGTTTTTCTATTTTATAAATTATAAACACTAATATAACTTTTTAATTTTTCAACATTCTTAGCCTACTCACTTAGACTACCCTGCCTCATCTGCTTACCCTGCCCCGTCTGCGCAAACTTTTGAGGTATATTATTTTATTTAATTTTTAATCAATTTTTCTATGTTATAAATTTTAAACACTAATATACCCTTTTCATTTTTCTGCCTTCTCAGCCTGCTCACCCGGACTACCCTGCCCCACCTGCTAACTTTGAGCCTCCACCTCCTCCCTTGGATCAAGACTTATATTGTGAGTTGTTTGCGGGAGATCCTCATGTACATATTGTTGCGTTAGGACAGATGTATTTTTTAGGGGACTCGGTACATCATCAGCCTATGCAGATGGGTCAGGTTAGAGTATCAGTACTTGTTATTATAGATCCTACTTCTCTACTACCATTTCCTACTGTAGAGATCACCAGTGTTGGGGAATGTATGGGCCAATTTTTACTTTGGCCAACTGCCCTTCTTCGTTATATTTCACATGAGGTATGCGTTTTTTTAAATATTAATTAAAAATTATTCCAAATTACTTATAATGTTTTCTAACATTTAACTTATATAGGATTATCTGAAAGTAAAAGAAACTGTAAAAATGTAACAAAATGTTCAGGAACAGTCGGATGTAGATACTTCTGATATTTCTTATGGGTTTAAAAGATTATATGAGTCCTCTTCTTCTTTGAATTTTATCTATGAGTTTCGGATGACGCCCGATATATGTGGAATAAATTATCAATTGAGAATACTGAAATAAGATATCATGAATTTAGTTAATTTTGAAGAGATAGGGTTGAATGTGGTGCAGTTGTTTTCCATGTAAGTAAATTGACGTTTGAATTGCTATTTCTTTAATAAAAGATTGTTATGTCATTGACTAACAATATTTTCTTTTTAAATTATGTATCTACACAGGATTATTTTACAAAATGAAACTACAAGGATTTACAGCTTTATAGATCCAGAGTACATTTCCTTGGAAGTCAAACATGTGAAGAATGATGAAAGAGTTCAATATATATCTGAGAGATTATCTAAAACAGAGATTCAGTGCTGGTTTTTTTCATTTCTTGATAAGTAAGAACATCAACATAATTTGTAACTAATGATCATTATAATGTCATTAATTGTGAACTTTTTGTATTGTAGGGGACATTGGAAGTTAGGCGTATTTTTTCCAAATGAATGCACCTTATATTGGTTTCACTCTTTATTAGGAAAATTGCATAAACCATTTTCCAACTTATTAAACAGGTAAGTTGTTTTTTATTTTTATAAGTTTTTTATGTTTAATTTTCATTGTTTACACAAGTTTTATTAGTTCTTATATAAAAAAATGCAGTTCATGGAAACATTTTACAAAGGAAAAGAAACCAACTAAAATCAAATATGTGGACGTACAGGTAATTAGTTTTTATATTTTTTTTATATATTGGTTTTTATTATTAGTTAAATGTTTTATAACTGTAGTGTCATCATCAAAATGGACATGTTGAATGTGGTTATTATATTTTACGATTCATGTACGAGATAATCACAACTGGGGAAACTATTGATTTTCATAAGGTTAGTTGTATTAATTTTTTTATATGTTTTCTGCCACTTTTTTCTATTTATTAATTTCATATCATTCAATATTATTGTAGGTATTCAATGATTCACAGTCTTATTCCCAATCTGATATGATCCATATTCAATCTACTTTTTCGAACTTTTTGTTAAGTCTGATTAAGATTTGAGGTATGTATATTTTAATATTTATAAATAATAATACATATGGGTTTAAAAAACTAACTCTTATGATATATTAGGTGTTTGAACCTATTAATAATCAAATGAATGCTTTAACAATAACTAAAAATGAGCATGCCATATATTTCAGGTACGTGTATTTTAATTCAATTTTACTTTGAGTTCTCTCAAGTTCCTCTACAAAAACTGTTTGATTTTTTTTGTATATTGTGTTTTTTTTCAGGGGTTTCGATTTTTTTGGAAGTGAAATTGTAATTATTTTATAAAAAAAAATTATTTATGGCATCGGTTATTTTAAAAACCGATGCCAAAAGTTTTTTAAAAAAAATTGACTTATGGCATCGGTTTTATCTAAAACTGACGCTGAAAACTGGTTGGACGGAGTTTCGGCATCGGTTTTCCTGAAAACCGACGGCAAAAATCCAGTCGACTCAGTTGTCGGCATCGGTTTTATAAAAAACCGATGCTGAAAAGAATGTATAAATGAAGTTTCAGCGTCATTTTTCTATAAAACCGACGTCGAAACTCATAATCAAATTATTTTTGGCGTCGGTTTTTGAAAAACCGACGCAAAAACTATATTTTTAATGTCGCCTTTAAAGACGTCGGTTTATAACCGACGTCAAAAATCAATAAAAACCGACGTTAATAAGTATTTTTTCACTAGTGCTACAATATTCACTCCCTTATAAAGCTAACTAGAAACGTTTTAGTCAAATATGTACCCAAACTATAGTTTCCAAATGATAAAGTGTGTAATCCTTGTCAAAAGGGAAAGCAATACAAAATTTCCTTCAAGCCAAATAAAGAAGTCTCAACTTCTCGACCTCTCAAGTTGGTTCACATGGATTTTTTTTTGGACCATCTTGAGTTTCTAGTTTAAATAGGAATTAGTATGTTTATGTTCTTGTATATTATTTTTCTAGGTATACTTGGACCTTCTTCTTGGATCAAAAAAGTGAATTCTCCTCTCATTTCACCAAGTAAGCTCAAACTATAGAAAATCTTAGTGGACTTAGAATTAAATCTCTAAGAAGTGACCATGGATGTGAATTTGAAAATAAATAGATTGAATCCTTTTACTCATAAAATGGTTATATTTATTATTTATCTTCCCCTATGCCACCTCAACAAAATGGATTTGTAAAAAGAAGAAATAGGACCTTGTAAGAAATTTCGAGAACCATGATTAGTGAATATGAATTACCTATTTATTTTTGGATAAAAGCTGTAAATATAGCATGCTATATTATTAATAGAGTGTTGATTAGACCTATTCTTAAAATAAATCCATATGAGTTGCCTAATAATAGAAAACCCAAAGTGAACTACTTCAAAGTATTTGGTTGAAAATTCTATATCCTTAATTCCAAGTACAATCTAAACAAATTTTCATCCAAGAGTGATGAAAGAATATTTCTAGGATATTCAATCTCTGGTAAATCCTATAGAGTTTTTAACAAAAGAACTAAATGTGTGGAGGAATCTTCCCATGTCAAGTTTGATGAGACAGATCCACATGAGCCTAAGACCTCTCTTGAGAATATTTAGGATGATATGTTAAATCTAGACAATAATGCTAAATCTTCTAAAAATATTATGAAGGAATCTATCAAAACTTCCAGTTTTGTAAATTCTACATATTCAAGCCATAATGAACCTGAAACTGTTGAAGTGCCTGAAATCACTAGCCCCTATTTTTCTAGAGCTATTAGAACTCTTAATAACCATCCTTTAGATGATTTTGTTAGAGATTTAGATAAAGGAATACAAACTGGATCTTCTATTAGAAATCAGGTTGAACATCAAGATTTCTTGTCATAACTTAAACCTAAAAACATAAATGATGCTATCAATGATGAATTTTGGGTGATGGATATTCAAGAGTAAATTAATTATTTTAAAAGGAAAAAAAGGTTGGAAACTTTTTGATAAACCTAAAGACATTTTTACCATAAGAACTAAGTGGGTGTTTATAAATAAAGTAGATAAAGTTGGTAACATAGTTAGAAACAAATATATATTGGTTGCACAAGGCTATAGTCAATAATAAGGAATTAACTATGAGGATACCTTTTCACCAATATCTAGTCTTGAAGCCATTATAATCTTTCTTTCATATGAAGCACATCTGAATTTCAAACTATACCAAATGGATGTTAAGAGTGAATTTCTAAATGGGTATATAGTTAAAGATGTTTATGTTGAACAACCCCCTAGTTTCACAAATCCTCATTTTCCAAATCATGTTTTTAAATTATCAAAATATTTGTATGGTTTAAAACAAGATCCAAGAGATTGGTATGATAGATTAATTACTTTTATTATTTCCAAAGGTCTTACAAAAGCTATAGCTGATCCTACTCTTTTTATAAAATGAATTTCCAATGATGTTTTAGTAGTTCAAATTTATGTAGACGTTATTATTTTTGGATCCTCAAAAAATATTTATGTATTGAGTTTTATAAAATAATGAAAAATGAATTTGAAATGATTTTAATGGGTGAACTAAAATTATTTCTTGGATTTCAAATATTTCAAAATAAAGATGGTATTATTTTAAATCAAAGAAAATATACTAAAGATATTCTAAAATGTTTTGTCTTGGACAGAACTAAAAGTAGTGATACTTCAATGAGTACTAGTTATAAATTGGATCTTGATGAATATGGAAAATCTTTTGATCAATCCACTTATAGAGGAATGGTTGGATGTTTACTCTACTTAACTGCAAGTCGACATGATATTACGTTTAGTGTTTTTATGTGTTCTCACTTTTAATCAAACCCTAATGAGTATCATTTAAATATTGTTAAAAGGATTTTCAAATACCTCAAACATACACCCAATCTTGGACTGTTCTACCCTATAGAACAATAATTTAACTTAGTTAGTTATTCAGATTCTGATTTTGGTGGTTGTAAGTCAGATAGAACAAACACCTTTGAAACATGTCACTTTTTAGGCAAGTCTCTAATTTCATGGTTTAGTTAGAAACAAAACTCTATTGCATTATCTACTACCAAAGATAAATACATAGCTGCTAGTAGTTTTGGTGCACAAATTTTGTTGATGAAACACACATTACTAGACTATGGATATCAATTCATACATTTACCAATGAATTGTGACAACACAAGTGCTATTAATATTTCAAAGAATCCTATTTCACACTCTAGGACAAAGCATATTGATGTAAGGCATCACTTTTTGAGAGACTATTATCAAAAAGGTGATATCACTTTTTTATTCATTATAACTAAACATCATCTTTCTGGCATATTCACTAAACCATTGAATTATTAAAGGATAAATTATATCATACATGAATTATGAATGATAAGTCCTAAGTAAAAAAAGTTTACAGTCTCAAACTTACTGTCTCACACTTACTGTTTCAGACTTACTATTTCACAATTTACGGTTTCATGATTAATAATTTCACTAGTTACTGTCTTGGAATTATTGTCTCATATTTACAGTCTCACAGTTACGGTCTCTCAGTTATTTTTTTACACTTACTGTCTTAATGATACAGTCGCACCATTTGTAGTCACATTGTAATGAAGACATCAGGACAATCTGTTTCGGTCTCACTATAATGACTCAGTTTTCTTTTCTTTTGAATTTTATTTCTCATATCACTATATTGATTATTTTATTGTTTTTATTCTGTGTTTTTGAATTTACGATGCTTGAAATCTATAAATGATAAAAAAAACCCAATATCCTTCACTCCTTTATTCACTCGATCACTCTTCTATCGAAACTGAAACCCCTCTCTTTCAATCCGTTAGTCCTCTTTCATCCTTTTATCTCTCTTGAAACCACATTGAATTCCTATAATGAAGCACTCATCTTCATCAAATCCTAAGAATCATAGATCTCATAAGAATGTAAAAAATGCACCAAAAGTAATGCCTGAGGGGCCGTTGAATCCGAATCTTGTTGATTGAATAGTATCCAAAAATGGAAGTCTATTTGAAGTGTTTGTTGACAAGTAAGTCACTAGTTTGAAAGTACTGGATGAGTAGGGATGGCTAAACTGGTTCACAAAAGAGAAAATTCCAATTTATCCAAAACACATTTCTCAGTTTTATTAGTATGTCCAGTTTTCATTCAATATAGAAGATGGAATTTTTTAAGAAGCTAGATTAATGGTAAAAGGTGTACTTTTTCCTTGGGGTTGTGGGATGGATACCTAAGGATACCTTATGAAGGAATATTTGAGGATTACCAAAGAGTTCCCCCTAGTCCTAGTGATTTTTTTACCTTATAAAAGGCCCTAGGAAGTTTGACTAGAAATAAGAATAAAATAATGTAAATTGATGATGAGTTAGATGGTGAAACAAGGTTTCTATTTAAGTTTATCCAGAATCTTATTTGTTAAAGGAAAGGGTATTTTTCTACTATTAATTATCAAGATGTATTCTTGATACATCTTATGTAAAATGTGAACAAGATTACTTTGTGTAAGTATATTATACTTAATATGTGTGAAATGATCAAGACAACATCTAAGTATACCTCTTTATTCTATTCAATATTAATATCTACAATTCTTTATACTAAAGGAGTAGTTGGTCTGAATGGATAAGTTAGTAAATATTATGAGTTTTTTATCTCAAATGATACAATAAAAAGGATGAAAATAAGCTGGAATCCATGGAAAAAGTCTTGGGTGGAAGAAAATTAAAGGTTGTATGAAAAGTTTAATACATTTGAGAATCATTCAAGACCTAATAAAATATTTGATCCTAGTTTGGAACCAGATGATGTTTTTGATTATTCAGATGAAGAAGTAGGATATGTAGTTGTTTCACCTAAGGAAGGATATACCTTGGGCAAAGAAGACAGTGGTCTGCCTATTCCACAAAATGTAGTTGAAAAGGATGTACCTATTAGTGAAATAAGTATTGATTCAATGGAAGAACCTACTTTTGGAAAAGAACTTATAGCTAATTTAAAAGAACAATCTGTTCCTAAGGATAATTTAGAAGAATAACCTACTATTGGGGAAGAGGCTAATATTGGGGAACAATTAAAAGAACAAGTTGTTCCTAAAATTATCCTATCTATTGAGGAAAGAATGGAACAATCCTTTCAGCTGGCTAGAAAGGAAATGGGTGAGCATATTAGAGATGAAAATTTAGAAATAGGTCTAGGGACTGAATCCCTTAGTCCCATAAGAGATACACCTATTGAGGGGGAGCATCACCCCAATATTGAAAGTTTTCAAGTTCCAAATCTTGTTGATCAAACCATAGTGGATACCTGGTAAAAGTTTCCTAGATACTTTTATGTGTACAATACTGAGGATGACTTGGTTAAAGGAATAGATATTTCCATTGTGTTTCAATTGAAACCAGTTTCTGCTCTAGAAGTAATCTCTGCTAAGGATCCTGAACCTGTCTCAGCTCCTGTTCCTGAACCTACACAAGAACCTTCTAATTCTGTGAGTCACAGTGATCTATAAACTTTTGGAGATACTTTCTTAGCTGGATTTGAAAAGATAATGAACTCAGAGCCTGCTCCTATGACAAATATTAGTGAAATTGATGTTTCCTTGCTGTTAGATAAGATCATATGGAAAATTGAACAAAAAATGCTTCATGAAATACAAGAAGTTAGGATTTAGAACAATAAATTGAGTGATAAGGTAAAGTCTCTCAGATATATGGTTGAAGATATGAAAAATGTGTTGAAAACTGGACAAGCTCATACTACTCATACTGCTAAGGATATTAGTGATCATATCCCACAGAAATTTGTATATCTGATTTAACCAAATTTGACTTATATTTATGAAAAAGTGGCTGAGATGCGTGATCTTTTTGTTGGTCTTAACAAGATAACTAATGAATACAAGGAATGTTTATAGAAATTTTTAAATCAGCTTAAGTCTCTCACTTTAGTTATTACAGCTTCAAATGCCTCTGGACAGTCATCTCAACCTATATATATTGATCTGATCAGAACTATTGTTAAAGAAGAACTTCAGTCAGTTTTAAGTGGTTTTGACAAGGAAATTTTATCTGTTATCCTCAAGAATAGTGACCGGGTACTTGACTTAGTGAGTATTCACTCAAATATTTCCAATGATACTCAGGAATAAATTAATAATAAAGTAGATTTCTACTTTAATATGATTTACTCTAAGCATGATCTAAAGGATAATTTAAAGTACCTTGCAGAGAATTTGAAAATTCCTCATATCACTCAAGCCTTCAAGACTCAAGTCCAAAAGCTGAAATATTTCAGTCATCTATTGGACAAGTTCATATAGAAAAGAAGATAATTTTGAGAAGGCAATGTATTATGGTGGTGAGATCATTACTGATTTCATTAAGTTGTCAAATTTGTATCTTTATGTTCAAAGCACTGCCATTGTGGCTCCTACAGCTGCACCTTTGCGGCCTGGCTCAACCCCTTCCTCATCCACCACCTTTTCTTCTACCTCCATGTCTATATCTCAGGCTAGGAACCAAATCATAACTATTATTCTTGACCAATCCTTTCCAAGGTCTTAAACCAAACCCACTCTGGCACCTTCTATTTTTGAAGGAGTACCTCTTACTTCTCTCACAATAGGACCAATCCCTTCTCCAACCTATACATCTGCTCTTGTGGATCCTCCTCATGATTCTAACTAGGGAAAAGAAAATACTACTAACCCTGAAAAGAATTAAAGGATTTATTTTTAATAGGGATGTTTTTTATTTTTGCCTCAAGATTGTAATGACCTCTATCTATCTCTCTTATGTAATGTGCACTGTTGTTGTTTATTCTCTTACTTTACTTAATTCTATGTTTATTTTATTTTTCTTATATTCTTTTTGATAATCCCAAAAGGGGGTGAATAATAAGAGTAAAAATATAAATCCTGTGATTTTTTATCATCAAAAATGGGGATATTATTGGACTCCTCATGTTTTAATCATGTTTTAATGATCACAAATCATGTTCACCTTGTTTAATCTATAACAAAACATGTTCACCTTGTTTAATCTATCAAAAATCTTGTTCACCTTATTTAATCTATCACAAATCATGTTAATATTGTTTAATCTATCACAAAACATGTTAAAATTGTTTAATCTATCACAAATCGTGTGTAGAAATTGTTGGTTTCCCTATGCTTTAATGATTAAAACTCATGGTATAAAATTTCACAAGATCCTAATTCAGAATCTTATAAATTATGTTTGAATATTGTAAAATATGTTTGATCTTGTTCTATAATGTTTTATTATTTTAATTCTTAAGTATAATTCATTCTATGAATATTATTTCCTAAGAGAGTTTAACAGATATTTGGCTAAGTCTGAGAAACCGTAAGTCTACCACCGGTTCTGGATTTTGGAAAAGTCCCAGACACCATAACCCTGACACCGTAACCCAGACACTGTAATCCAAACACCATGATCCTAACACTGTAATCTTGACACCGTGACCCTGACACCGCAATCTAGACACCGTAATCCTGACACCATGACTCAGACACCATAACCAAATTCAGATTTCATAACATCTGTGACACTGGTTCATTTCTACCATCACCAAGCCACTGTTCAAAGTTTTTACAAAGGACTAGACATCATTACCTAAGACATTGTGATCTGGACACCGCATTTGTACTATCGGTTCCTGATTTCAATGAAATTGTGGCATAGTGACTGTATCACCACTCAAACGCAAAGGAGAAGACATGTTTTCCCAATGACACAGTTTCCAAGTGATTCCATTTCAAGACAAATTGTGACATTATTATTTAATTTTTTTTATAATTTTCAATTTAATTTATAACGGTCATATTCGAGTCATTTAATGGCATTGACATAGTTAATGTTTCTTTGTAGACATGTCACATGATAGTACGAGGTACGAGGTATAGAAATCATGCTTCATGTCGGCTCCAACACATGCACCCCAAAATAAAGACACGAACATGATACTCAGAGCAAGAGAAGAGTGATCATTTGAAAACTGAACTCATGCATGAAATAATCCTCTACTAAAGAACACATGAAGCACTCTCGATCCCAAAAAAAGGATGAACTACTATAGATCAGAGCCTCAAAAATCTTCATAGTACCAACTCAAAGAAGAACATGAGCTACATAGCTTAATTAATTGAACTGGAAACCAGAGAACTAGACTCACGATACTCTATTTTTCACAACAGGACTAGATATTTGCATTTGCTTCATCCTACATGTCCAGATTTGTATATAGAAACACTCAGAGCATTTTTAATCCTTTCTCGTCATATTTTCTCTATTGTGTATTGTTTTTAGCTTTCGAGTAGTGTGTGTGTGTGTGTGTGTTTATTAAAACACACACTATTTATTATATTAAACTAAAGAATACAAGATATCCTTCCTATCATGTTTATTTACAACTGTTTACTCCCATTTATAAGTTTAGAAGAGGTTTTTGTGTGACCTGGTAGTTTATGCCCACAAAGTACAGTGGAAGAGGTCATGTAACCTGGACAGTCCTGTGTACTATTGTTTACCCCAATCCAATGTGTGGATCAAGTTTATTAATATAAACTGCTTGGTGGTAGGTAATCACCAAGTGGAGTGTATTAGGACTCATCTTGAGACTAAACTACTTGTTTTATCCAATGTGTGTTTCTATTTAGTCTTTTTCTGTTTTAATTTATATTTTATAAAACTCAACTTTATTTGATAATTAGTCTTGGATAGTAGTTATAAATATTTTTCATAATTAGAATATTTTCAAAATTTGTATCAATATCTCATATTGATACTACTGAGAATTAATCAATCTTCTGAGAAGCTGTTTTAACAGTTAAACTCTTATAATCTTATTACCTTGATTAACTGGCCTGTTTTAATTTTAATTGGGTGAATCTTTTAAGAAAAACTTTTTAACAGAAATTTTTATAGGAACTCAATTTACCCCCCTCTTGAGTGTCCTACTCAGACTAGCATTTCCTATACATAAACCTAGATATGAATTATCCTAGATGAAATTCATACTTCCCTCTCTCAATTTTCAAGTTGAAGTTTTATTAACCATTTTTACAATGTGAGATTTCAACCGGGGTCTATTTAAATGTCAAACCCTTGGTTACTGAATTCATATTCAAATTTAGAGGATGAAATTTATTAAATTTTTGGGGGAGAATGTAACACCCCAATAATTTTTAATGTAATATTATTTTTGATAGTGTATAAGACACACAACACTGATCTTAAACGACACGTGAAATATAAGACCGTTATAACCGAGTTGCTAGGTTTTTGAGTATGAATAGAATTAAGTAATTTATGATATATATATATATACTACTAAATAAATATTTATTGATAAATTCTTAGTAAATAATCACATAAATTTTACCCATGTCATTTTATTCATCAAAAATATATTTACATAAAAAAGATTTTTATTTATTTTTGGGAGAAAATATTATAATTAATTTATAGAAATGTTATAAATAAAATAAATTTTTAAAAAATTATCATATCAAAATTTAAAAAGGCTGTAATTTTTTTAATTTTTCAAAAAATATAGATTTTTTAGTGAATAGTGAAAAATAACAATTTTTAAAAACCTGTAATTTATTTTCAATAAATTTAGTAATTTAAAATTACCATTATAATTTTAATTTTATTTCAAGTAATATATGTATTATTTATTTATATTTAATCCAATTAATTACATTTTTGTGATATTTATATTGAATTTTAGCATAATTTAATTTTGGGTTTAAAAACACATTTTTTTTAAACTATTAAAAGTGCATATTGTATCTCCATTTTAATTAATTTAAATAACCCCTAATGAGAAATTATTTAAATTAAATTTATTGAATATATATCTATAAATATTAATTTATATTTATATAATGATTTTTACAAGTCATAGTGTAAATATAAAATCATTTTTCATAAAAAATACATTTCTTGAAAATTGCTTTTTCTTTGCATCAACGGGTTTAATATTAAATTAAATTTTCCCAATTATGTGAATTTAATTTGGTAAAATAGAATCCATATTTTTAATTATAGTAATTTATATATTTTAATAAGTTAAAATTAATTTTTTTTTCTTAATTAATAATGAAAACAGTAAAAGTCTTTTGTCGTGATTAAGGTAAAAACGGATTTACCCGGGGCTAAACTAAAAGGATAAGGGTTAAAATGACCTAAAAACTTGTAACAATTATATTTTATGGTAAGTTTTCTACTTTATATCATCTTATTGTTTATTATGGTTAATTATTTATCTTTTTTATCATGTAAAAAACATCGGTACCGATTTTTATTTTCAAATATTGCATGTGTGTCCCCTTTCTTACTCATGAATGGACACACCCTCTCTTATCCTCTTTATTGCTCGAAAGATTTTTGGAGCCAAGACTAGACTGTATACCTTACTTACATACCTCCTCACATCATATAGTTATTTTTTAATCATAAAAAAATCTATAAATTCTTTTGGTGTAAACCATAAAAGGTTGTCTGAAGAATATGTATCGTTCTTAATCGAGCGTTTTTGTTTTATTTCTTCTTCCACTTCCCTAAAATATTATTCAACCATGATGAAATAATAAAAAAAATCTCAAATATACTAAGATGTTATTGTGTTAATTTTATAACCATTTTCCATCTCCTCTCCCATCAAGTGGAAAACGAAATCATCATTCATGTGCATGGGGGACTACTACCTCAGGAACCGATAAAATTTCTTTTCCATAAAATCATTTTATGGATAGTTATAATGATGTATTAAAATAATATATATGATATTTTTATCATAATTAATATTTATTTAATTATTATATCATGTATAAATTCTTAATTTCCATTCTATGGAGGATATGACAACATCGCTCGTGTGTACGGCAGACTACCGTCTTGAGAAGCATTGTGATTCATTTTTCACGCACGCATTACATAGAAGGTAATTATGATAAAGTATGTGAATATATTTGATATATATGAAATAATTTTTATATTAATGACATATTTATAATCTTAAAATAGAATATATCATTTTATTTATTACCTTTCAACTCAAAGTAAAATGATAACGTTGTCCATTCGTACTTGTAGACTCCCTCCTCCACAAAGTGATATGATTACTTTTTTCATCACCACATAACATAGATGATATATAAAATTATATTTAAAGAAATAATATTTTATTTATTATATTTTTATTATTATTTAATGGTAAAATAATACTTTCCATATTTTCATAATGATCATTGAAAATTGGAAACGTTACTCATGTATATGTACAGCCTATCGTCTCTATGATTGCAACGTAGTTAGTTTTACATACAATATTTCATGATTTGTTTTAAAAATATAAATGATGTATAAAATGATAATTATTTTATGATAATTATTATTTAGATTATTTAATAATGACTAATTTGGCCATAGTCAACCTACCAAAGCTATTTTAAAAATATGGACCAAACATCCTCAAAACCCTCGAAGTGGAATCTACAGATTAAATATTTAAATATGTAATTAAAATAAAAATAATAAAAAATTTAAGTATAAGGTATTAAACCTATAAAATTTTATAAATAAATAAATCAATTTATATAAGTTTATTAAATATTATTTAAAGGGAATACATTGAAATTCTAAACTCGTGGTAAGGGTTTCTCATCTCACTTTTATTTCTATGTGAAACATGTCATATTCACCACTTATTTTTTATTTTGTGGTGTATATACTGCACATTAATTAATTTTATGAATATTTTCATGAAAATTAGTGTTATTTATGAATTCAATTGAGTTTCTCTCTTTCCTAAGGTTTTGATCCAGAGATTACCATAACAATAAGTGATTTCTAGTCTCTCTTGTTTTTGGGAGAAATATTCCATATTCGTTACTTCTTTGTTTTGTGTGGTGTATATAATACACATTTGAAATATTATATTATCAATATAATTATGTTCACAATATTTAAAGTATCATTTGAATTTATTCTTTCATGGGACATACAATTGAAAAGTTACCAAAATAGAAAAATCATTTTGTTACAAACTTTTTTCTTTTTGGGATTATTTATGTTCAAGGTTATTTTAGAGGAAATGATATACTCTTATTTCCTTGAAAAAAAATATATTTTATTCTATTATATTTATGAATGGGGTTATATGTTTAATTTTCATTTCAAACATCATTTATTAAAGAAAAATTAAGTAAGTCACTTGTAAGTGATATCGATCTTGTACTTTCTTTTAGATTAGGAATCTTTCTCTTCCATAACCATGTTTGCTATTTTTCTTAAAAATATTCTCTACCAAACTTAAATGATTTTATAATTCTATTTTACATGGTATTTTAAATTATTTTAAATGTTTTTAAATGGAAATTTCTTAACATTTTCCAAATGGGTTACTTTTGACTCACTTTATAAAATGTTCGAAAATAATTTTTATTTTTAACATTTACATTATAAATAGATTTTCCCACCATCATGAACATTATTTTCTTTGAAAATTAATTTATAATTTCACAAGTTTTTTTTTAAATAAAAGTACTTTCACAATATTTTTTTAATTTTTAGTTTTTAGAAATTATTTTCAAAGTAGAAAAATTATTTTCCTCAAGAATGTTTTTAATTATCATTAAATAGAATTTTAATTCATCAGTATCAACAACCCTTAATGTTACTTATGCTCAAATGGGGATATTTTCTAATGATACCATAATCATTCATTATATGGGTGGATTTCAATTGTAATAATAATATTGTATTTTAACTTATTTATTTTACATGGGTTAATCAAGTTATAAAAGGAATGTTCTGTTTTAACATATATGATGATAACTACTTTTGTTTCTACTATAACAGTTATTTTATTTTTAGATTACTTTATAAGTTTTCCTGTTTTATTCAAATAAAACACATCTTTCTATTTTTTTGGTATTTTGGTATTGAAGATTTATTTTTAAATAGAGTGGATATTTTAATATCTAGAATTTGTTTCTTATGGGTGAAAAGAATATTTTATGATCTTAATATTGAAAATTGCAAGATTTTATGTGTAATGGTTGTGTTATGGTTATTGGAAAATATTTATGATGATGGGTGGTTATATTATAAACCATTTATGTGAAGTTACATGATAAACCAAGGAGGGTTGATTATGTTATGAACCAAGGATATGTGGTTACATTATAAATCAAAGACAGGTGGTTCCATGATATTCCTCTAATACATTTGGAATAGAAGGTGAAAGTATAGTTATTCCATTTTTATGAGTGGTTGTAAGAGTTACATAGAAAATATTTCCCAAGTTACCTCTATTTTATCTATACTTACTATGGGTTTTTATGGAAATATTATGATTTTTTAAGGTAAGATAATGAGTTTATGTTCAAAAAAAGTATTTACTACTTATTTTGGGTGAAAAGTTATAGATTTTTAATGATTCCTTTTATCGATATTAATATCATATAGATTATGATTATTGAATCCAATTACTATTTCATTTATTAACTACTTATAACATTTTTCATGATTGATGATCTAGGTATTGATGGGTATGATTTATCTTATGTTATACTCATGCACTTGATTATGTCATCTTAGCATTATTCTCTTCTTATTCTCGATGATGGAATTCAATTGTTAATTATTATTTTTACCCTTACTAAGAATTTGAGATCACCCTTATTATTTTTCCTTTTTTATAGGTTATTAAGAATTATTTTAAATGATTTTTTTCAATAAATTTGTCCAATTTGAATAATTTTTTGGGAAATGATGAATACTTAATATGGAATATGAAAAATTGGTTATAATAGGAAAAATAATCTATTGAAATCATGTGTATTGTTTATTTAAGATTTTATACTAATACTATAAAACAATAAACCTAAAAGGAAATTGGGTATGTAAGTGATAAAATGTTTACTTTTTCTATAAATATTTTTTGATGGAAAAAATTGGTTCATGTTTATAGAATCAAACTAGAAATATAAATATCTTTTATTTACCATCAAATCCAAGAGTGAGGATTTAGTGTTTTTATAATAATATTTATAAAATTATAAAATCACCATGATTATCTTCATTTATAAGAATATCCATTAATAAAATAAAACCAATAATGATAAAAAAACATCATTAATGGAGAAAGTATATTATAAGATAAAAATAAAAACTATAAGAATGAAAATTTTTCTTTAGGATGTTAGAATGAAATTAGTTTATAGGATGTAAAATTAATAATAGAGTAATTATATAACAAGAAATTTATGGTTATATTGTAACATCCTGAGTTATTAAAAAGTAAATACTATGTTTAATAGCATACATGATATGCCATATTGAGCTTAAGCGAACAACTAAATATTTTAATTTAATATAGTAGTTACCACATAACGGTTAGAATAGAGACAATGAACATTATTAAATTAATTATAAAAATATTTTTTACACGTGTATATATAATTAATTCATTTGTTAAAGATTAATTATAAATATATGTAAAAACCTTTTTAAAATAAATAGAAATGTTTTCCTGAAAAAACTATTTTAATGTCCACAAGTTTGTTTTATACCAATAAATTATAAAATCACTCTTTTTTCATTTTATTAATAAAATATATATAAATATTAAATATAATTTTTAAAATTCATCTTATGTGTTTTATATACATGATATATAAACAAATCCAATTTTATGAATAAAAGAAGTATTTTAAAAAAAAGGCAGTTTTACCACCATTTGATGGTGTACTTGTTTTAAATCTATTTTTTGACACTTTTATAAGTTCTATTTGAAAAAAAAACTTATTATTTGAAATTATAGTATAAAAATTTACCTTTTTTAAATTTTTTCATTTTTCTGATAAGTTTCATGTTTTGAGGAATCGTGAAAAAATAATACATTTTAATTGAAAACTCTTTTTTATAAAATTTATTTATAGTATTAAATTATATTTTGAATGGTTTTAAAGTATAATAAGACCATTTTTTATCATTTAATCCAATTTATTTCATTGTAATCAATTTCACTTTGAAATTGGATATAAAAACTTTGTAAACTTTTGATCGAAATACTTTAAAAACTTGTTTTCTCATTCCTTCAACATGATTGTTTTTTATTTAATTTCTACAATTATTTTGTTTATAATTTTTAAAAATATATTCCACATTTATAATAATAAGGTCAAAATTTTTTAAATATTTCCATTTAATTTTTGGACAATATGACTAGTAACTTTAGTAATTTTTCTATTACCATGGTTAAGGGTAAATCAAGTAATTAAGGGCAAAAATAATATAATAAATATTATAAAATTACTCTAACACTTGTACTAATTTTATTGGACGATTATTTTTCATCCCAATGAATTAAATTATCATTTATCATACTATTTATGTCCTTTTGTAGTAGAATATAACCTATATAATTTTATATTCAAAGGAAAGTCAATTTTATCATACTTTTGTTTTTACCAAGAGAAATATTTTTAATATGGGTTTTTATAAGGGTTATTTTTTACTATAAATAGTATTTCGAATTATAAAATGTTTATATACATCATGTTAATTTATTTATATTTTTTATTGATAATATAATTACCTTAAAAGGTGACACAATGATGATGTAGTTATTATTTAATTAATGGAAGAGTCAAATAAATGATATTAAAAATATTAAAATAAATATAATTTTATACAATTGATGTTATACATTAATTTTATGGATGAATATGAAATTTTAGAGATGATTTAATATATCTTTTTTAAGATATCAATTTGTTGTGATATTTTTAATAAGTGAAATATTGAATAGTGGTAAAATTGACAGTAAAGATATTTTAAAATAAATAATATTTTATCAAATGATATAAAATTCATAAAAATATAAACTTCATCCAACTTATTGGGTTAGGTCTAAAAATTTCATCAATTACACATTTTTTTGTATTTTTCTATTTTATAGTCATTATGTTAACCCTCAAAATGTAAATTACAAGATATCATGGTAAGAATTAAAAAGGTTAAATAAGGGTTAAAACAAAAATATAAGGATTAAAAAATAATCAAAACTTATCTATTTTCATTGGATGAATTTTATTCGACCCAAAATCATCATATCTTAGAAATAAATCAGTTTGAAACCATTTTTAAGATAAAATTAATTTATATTAATTTAATATTTTTAGAAATACCAAGAGTGATCATTCCCTCTGTTGTAAAAGGGGACCCATTCTTCTCTATTCCTTACACTTAAAACCCTATTTTTTTTAAACAATATATTCCAATATCCCTTCTTAAAATCCCTACCTACATTATAAATTACTTATTTTAGGAATAACACCCTCCTTATAGGTGTTATGGTGTCAATCAAGGAGATCATCCAAAGAAGGGGTTTCATTTTTAATTAAGTGTTTCTATTTTAGTTCTTCTTACACTTACTTCAAATATTATTCAACCATGATTAAATAATAACTAAATTATCCTAAATATGATTATATTTTATTATGTTAATATCTTTACCTAAATACATCTCCACTTTCATCAAATGGGAAAATAATTAATAGTTCGTACGTACAGTAGACTACCACCTCATGAACCAATATAATTCGTTTTACATCACCACCTCTCAATATTGGTTATAATGATGAAATTAATGTTTATATGTGATATTCATTACAAATTTATCATTATTAAAAAACAATATATCATTTACATTTTTACTTTTCCATGCACATAAAAATGATAACTTCGTTCGTGCGTACGTGTGATCTATCACCTTCATGAAGTGATTTGATTTGTTTCTCATCACCACATCACATAGATGATATATAAATATATAAGTATATTTTAAGTGACTAATATGAAATTAATGGTATCATGATAATTTTATAAAAATAAAATTATACTTAACTTCTTTTCATAATGATCATTGAAAAATTAAAGCGTTACTCATGTGTGCGTATGACATACCATCTCCGTGATTATAACGTGGTTCATTTTTCATAACAGCAGTTAATTGTTTGATTTAAAGTATAATTTATGTATAGAAATGATGATCATGTCATGAATATTATTCTGGAGATGGACTAATAAACATTTTTACTATTTCAATCATATCAAAATCATTTTAAACTCAAGTACCAAATATCATAGAAATGTATGATGAAACACCAAGAGATTTTGTGAATTATTTTTTTTGAATTCATTTAACCTTTTTGAAATTTTTCATTTCAAGCAACACTGAAGATAGTTTATTTTATATTAAATCACTATGTTTGGCTTGCTTTATACACAACACCAAGTTAATTGTGCACTACATGCAACATAAACTTTAGCTTACTCTACACAGAACACTGAGGTTAGTTTCTGTTACACAAAACAATGACTTTCCTCGATGGCTTGTGTAACAAGTAAGACCATGTTTTACCGAATAATAGTATATAATTATAATGTTATTACTTAAAATAATAAGATATAACCTAGATGTTAAATTAGAATTTATGAATATTATTAACTAATTTATGAAAATATATGGTTTACAAAAATATAATATGAATTCATAGGTGAACAATTAAATAGAAATTAATATGAAAACATATTTAATATAAATGGGAACAATATTATTTTTATGGTCACAAAGATGTTTTACAAAAATAAATTAAATTAATTATAATTATTGAGTTATATTAATGTAATATATATGTTATATATTCAATAAAATATTTTTTATATTCATTCAAAATATTTTATAAACATAATATAATAACAAACAAAATTTATGCTTAAAAATCTATATTTTTATAAAGGTAGTTTTACCAAATTTTAATGGAGAACCCATTTTAAATCCAAATTTTGGAAATTTTATAGATTTAATATGTCAAAATAAACTTTATATTTAAAATTTAAATATAAAAATTAGGTTAGGATAAATTTTTAATAATTTTCTATAAGGTTTCATTTTTTTAATGAATAGTTAAAATAGTGAATTTTAATTCAAAGCTAATTTTTCATATAATTAATTTATACGGTTAAATAATATTTTAAATTGGTTTAAAAGTTAATTTAGATAAAAAAAAATTATCAATTAATCCAATTTATTTAATTTGAACCAATTTTGAATTTAAATTGGATATGAAAACTTATTAAACTTTTGATTATTTTTAATTTAAAGACATGCAGTGTTCTCCCGATAGCAGGATTAATTTTTAATTAATTTCTTATGATTCTATGATTGGAATTTGAAAAATGGACTTCATATTTGGAATCAAAAAACTTTATAATTTATAATAATTTTACAATAGTTTTTGACCAAAATGATTAGTGAATGTAATTAAAATTAATTACACCAATTAAGGTAAAATTAAACTTAAATAAGGACTAAACCTTAAATTTAAGACCCAAAACATCTTATAAACTTTTCCAAGAGCCATTGTATGGCCATTTTTAGAGCCTATCATCCCTTGGATCTAATTTTTTCCATTATTGGATCCACTTGACATGTTAAAACATGTATGTAATTCCATTTTCAAAATATTATAAGAGTGTCACTCCTCCACCACAATAAAAAGAAATCATGTCCTCTCACTTCCTCACACTTATAAATCCCCTTTGATCAACCAAAATCTACTCAAATAATCTATAAACACTCTTACTTTACTCCTATAATCCCCTCCTTGGTCATAAACATATCCAAGGAAGCCTTTTGGCACAAACCAAAAGTAGTTACCTGATTTAGAGGTAACATCTTCTCCCAAACTCCTTTATTTTATTTTCTTTCTCCTCCCCCTAAAATCTATTTATTCAATGATTGTATAAAAACTACATTATATTAAATATACAAGGATTTTTTTATGATAATGTTTCAATATACACTTACACACACCACCATCTAATGGGTAACGAACATACTGTTTATGTGTACAGCGAACTACCACCTCACAGAATGATGATTGTTCATTTTTCCTTATTGCCTCTCATGGTGGAAATTATGATAGAAAAACTGTTTATATATATTATATGTTAAATTTATTATGTATGTAAGCTTTTTAAATCTTTTTAAAACACATATCCTTATACTTTTCATTTGGTGTAAATACAATAATTTCATTTGAGGAAGTGTGGACTACCAACCTCTCAAAGTGATGTGATTCATTCACAAACTACATGAAATGTATTAAGGATGGGTTTAGTGAAATTATATTATATATATTATATAATAATTCCACTTTAATAATTATATATATATATATATATAATTTATATTCTTTCACTTAATATGAGAATAAAAATGAACATTGTGTTCATGTGTACGTATGGCTTACCGTCTCCATGAATGGTGTATTTCATTTCATAAAACTATATTATATATATTATTATAATAAAAATATAATGAATATACATTATATCTATATCATTATTCACATTATATAAATCATTATATAATTATAAAGACCAAAGACTTTACAAAACAAGACACATGCGAAGAACAAAGTGAATATTATCCAAAGTGAAACATTAACATGGGATGGTTAACAAGAGGGTACTATAAGGTCATAATAAAACCATACATGGTATTAGATATAATAATATGTTTATTTAAAAGATTTATAATAAATTTATATTTATTTTATTGCTTTTTTTAATGATTTATCTGAGAATCAAGACATAAGGTAAGGGAATTTCATCTCACTTTTTTATTTTCATGAGATACATGCTTTATTCACCACCCGTTCCTTTTTTGTCATGTGTATACTTCTCATGGATGTATTCTATGATTCCTATACTTAAAATTAGGGGTATTTACATATCAATTTTATGATATCTTTATCTTTGGATTTATGTTTCAAAATTTTCCAAATTGATAAAGAAATTTTGCCTCAATTTTTCTTTTTTGAGACACGTGTCATGTTATGCACCTATATTTTTTCATGAGGTGTATATAATGACTTTAAAATTTTATATAATTAATCTCCTTGTTTTCATGAAATTTTTTCTTCATATAATTCCATTTTATTACAGGTGTATTATGGTTCAAATTTACTAAGTCGTAAGAGTTTATTGAAACAATCTGATTACTTTTTGAGATTATTTATGTTTATGCTTCCTTTGATGAAATATTATAATCCATATCTTAAGAAATCTCCTGAATTTTCTTCTCCTATATATATTCAAGATATATTCATGTATTGTTTCCATTTTTACACTCTTTGGTACATAAGATAGTTATGAAAGTGTTTGTAATAAAGTTCAGCTTTACCCTCTCTTCAGTAGGAAATCTGTGTTCCTTTAAAACCATGTTTTCTAAAAAGTGTTTCCAAGAATATTATACTAATCTCCTGTGATCATTAAAATAAATTTTTACCCTTTTTTATTTTATCAATATTTTCAAAGGAATCTACATTTCAATTCCAAAACAAGGCATTTTTATAACCTTTGTACCTTTTAAAAGGAATGTTCTTTTTACCTTGTACGACATGTATAGATTTACCCACCGTCAATTATTTGAAGCATTATTTTCGTGTTTAAAAGGTTAATTTTTAAGAAAATTTTCTTTAAAATATATTTTCAAATAAATGGTTTTCAAAATGATTTCAAGATTATTTTATAAGTTTTCAAGGAAAATGTTTTCAAAACATTTTCATGCTCTCTCTATATATTTTCAGAGAAAAAGGTTTCCAAAAGGTTTTCAAAGCTTTATTTATAAGATTTCAAGTTTTTTTTCAAGAAAATGGTTTTAAAAAGGTTTTTATGTTTTAAATATCCTTTTCAAAGAATAAAGGATATTTTTTTAAAGAAATGTTTTCAAAATATCTTTACAGGTTATTTTCCATCTAAGATGACATCTATTGATGTTACCCGTGCCCTTCTAATAAATGATCCAAATTTTACATTCATATTACTTCTTGAATGGTTTATATATTGATGGAATGATTCTTATAAAACCCATTTATTTTCCATGGATTATATTGTTTTGAAACCCATTTTTTCACAAGTTGTTCTTTTGATGAAATTATTATGAAACCTGTATTTTTCCATAGGTTAAGATAGGATTACATGTTTCTGAAACCCATTTCCTTTCATGGGTTATAATATGATTGTTTATGATTTTTTGGCACATGTATGTCTGATTTTGTTATGAGATTTGTGAGAAACATATCTCTCTCTAATTAATTGGGTCATGATAAATGTTTTATGAGAATAAAGGGTACACATGAGGACATTCCAAGCCCGAAACAAGAGGGTACACATGAGGAAATTCCAAGCCCGAAACAAGAGGGGACACAGGAGGGAATCTCAATCCCAAAGTAGGTACACTGGTGATTAACCCAATCCTAACATGTTACAAAGGCCTAGGGAGGCCGCCTTGACATAGTGTTTTTATATGATTATGTGTCTGCCAAAATTCCATGTTTTGTTCCTATGGTATTGTTTCATGGCATATGTTATTTATTTCCTTATGATTTATGACTTATGAACTACTAATATTTATAGAACGGTAAATGTTTATGATCTTTGATATGCGGGGTATTATCTTATATTTTCATTATCATATTCGTATACCCTTATTCTCATGATTATGATTATGTATCTCCCTTGTTTACCCATATAGAGAATCTGAGCTAACCCCTTTTTATGTTTCCTTTCCCCAGGTTATGAAGATATGTATTATGTTTGATGTGTCTGTGAAGGGTTCTAGTCAAGAAGAACCTAGTGGGAGATGATGTAGATCATTTATGTACCAGTGTTTATATTTCCATGTTTTCAAAGGCACTGGACTAGTATGGTATTTAGTCGTCTATTTGTATAATGTTTTAAGTATTCCACAAATATTATATAATGTTAGTGTATGAACATCTATAGTCTCTATATACAACATAAACTTAAATAATTAAGTAATTTTTGTAACATGATAATAATTGATATAAAAGGAATAATAAACTTTAAAAAGGTTCTCAAGTAACAAAATAATTAATCTAAGTTTATTATTCCAGAATATAAAGATTGTATGTTATGAGTCAGACTCAAGGTAAGGGACTTTTTAACTAAATAAACCTTATTATAAACGTTTTAAAGATTTATTTTCTAAACCTTTATCTTTAATGTCTATGTTTTTAAAATTATTCTTATTAAAGTATTATTATGGAAATGAATGTTTTTTAAAGTAATTTTCTAATTTCTTTTAATTTTTTTCAAAATGTAAATCTTGATAATGTTTTATATAGGGGCTTTTATTTATAAACATCTTTTAAAGTTACTCTTTCAAAAAAAATTACAAATTTCAAAAGGAATTTTTTTTAACATATATAGTATTAAAAAAATTTAACTCGTTAATTTCACTTTAATTATTTAATAATTCCTTTACTAGTTTATAATTTTTTTTCAAATAATGTGGTTTCAATTACGAGTGTGCGACTTTGTAAAAATGAAATGTGATTTCAAAGTAAAAATGTTATTTTTCCTTTATGCTTTTTAATGTGTTATGATTATGTTATGGTTATTGGGAATAGTTAATGAATATGGTTTATTTAATGATAAACCAAAGGTGGATAATCCCATTATAGCTCTCTAATCTATTGGGTAATGAGACGGAGTTAACCAGTAGGGTTTCTCTTAAGATATTAAGAGAATGTACTATGGTGGGTATTCCAAATGTAACCATTAAGGTTACTACCTATATATCTATGAAAGCTACAGTAAATATAAGAGTGATATGGAATTAATTTCAAAAGTTAACTTTATGATTTATGTTTTCTATGGAGTTTTATAGGAAACATAATATTTTATGGGGAATTCTAAAAAAACTTATTTTTTATTGGTGAAAAGTATAATTTTGTGAAAATGTTTTCATGGGTTATAAATTTTCATGGAATAATGGTTTCCTTATTTTTTCATATCCCTTACTAAGATTCTATATTCTCATCCCAAGTTTTAAAAAATCATAGGGAATAAGTATGGGTAAGAGAAATAATTAAGTCAATTTAAAAATTACAAATATATATCAGCATAAGAAATCAAGTTTTATTTTAATGATTTTTTTTAATGAAAAAAAGGATATTGTTTGGAAGTGTCTACTTTTTATTCTATGGGTTTAATTTCTAAGAATTTTTCTTAATTATTTAAAACTCCAAACATAAAAGATCCTATGATTTTAATTATAATTCAAAAACACTAAAATATGTAATGTTTAAGGTTGGGTCCTTATAGTTGGTATCAAAGGATTTTTTAGAAAACTTTAGAGGTTATGATATTTTCTTAAGAGTTGTGGATATCTTCATGGGTTTATAATTTAAAGGATGATCATAATTTCAATGTTTTATAAACCCTTTTTAAGTATTTATGTTATGAAATTTTAAGATGAGTGACTCTATTTTTAGAGACATTTATTTTTTAGGTAATTATGGGGTATTACTTTTTGGGATGCAAAATGAAAGGTATGATATAAAAGTTAATTTTAAAACACATTAGGGTTATTTATAAGTACTTTATCATATTTTTGGAATTTTATAATAATTATATAGTTTTAGAAAAAGTGCATCCCACATGATGGGTGACAACCCATCATGTCTAGAAAGGTCGTGGGAATCGAACCCACAACCGAAGGGCAACAAGGGCGCATCACCTACCACTAGCCTACATGAAGTCTCGGGTTAGTATGAGTTTTTATTTTTAGTTAAACAAGTTTATATAATAAAAATAAGTTTATTTTGGTAACATATGTTTTATCAAATATATAACCTTGGGATTGAAAAATGGTTTTGTGATTAAGTAATTAATGTTCTTTTTGAAGACCTTTGCTATTTTGGGAATCCTATAAGATTAAGGTAAATGTAATACTATGGGATTTTATTTTAGGAGTAAAGGTTTAATTATATTTTTGAATAATCTATGATTTTATTTTGCACTTATTTTTATTCAGTTAATTTATGAAATTGTTATAATATCTTAAAGATTATTATGGAAATTACTTTTTGGTATGAGACATTAAGAGTGATTGATGATATTTAGAGATAAATGTTAAAATTTACCTTGAAAGTATATATGATCAAATCCTTATAAATTTTGGGTTTCAATTTTATTCTATAATATTTTTGAGGAATTTTAAGGATAGTTGTTTGTGGAATGATCTAATTTGAACTTTGATTTTCACTGTTAAAATTTGGATACTAAAGTAGTTTTTCATCATATAGAAGTTTATTATTTTGGTAGAACTATCTTATATTATCCTAAAAAAATATTAATTTTTCAAGATGTAATAAATATTTTATAGATTATGTGACTCTCTAAAGGTTTATTCTAATGCTTCAGGCATGAAAAGTTCATCTTGAATACTCATCATTTGGAGAAAAAGATGAGTTTGTGGTGAAAATTGATTAAAGGATTAAACTATACTTATCAAGTAAGTATATTTCCATATGTTCTTAATCCAGGTAGTAAAATAATTCCTCAACTCTATGAAAATTATATTGAAACAAAAACATTATCCATTTCTTTTTATCAATGGTATTTTAACCCATCACATATTTATGATTTTGTAATGGTTAACCTTCACATAATCATGATCTTTATCATTCTATATTAGTCTTTGAGACTTATATTTCTCTTCCATGACCATTTTTACTACATGGAAACCTATTATGTGTTATCATAGGTGATCTTCTTACTTCCCTTTCTTTCTTTTAAAGTGAAAGTTTTTTAATCTTTTTTATAATATGGGATTTCAATAAAGGTATTTTGAAAAATCATACCTTAGTTACAGAGCCTGAATTCTAAATTGTGAGGATGTAATTTCCAAAATGGATGGATAATGTAACATCCCTAGTTTTTTAAAATAAAATACTATGTTTGATAGCATAAATGATACACCACATTGAGCTTAAGCAAACAACTGAATATTATTATTTAATATGGAAGTTATTGTATAGTCGTTAGAATGGTGGGAATTAAAAATATTAATTGAATTATAAAAATATGGTTTAAAAATGTATATATAATTAATTATTTCATGAAAAATTAATTATGAATAAATTTAATACTCTTTTTAAAATAAATAGAATTTTTTCTAAAAAACTATTTTAATGTGCACAAGTGAGTTTTATTCCAATAAATTATAAAATCACTCTTTTTATATTTTATTAATGGATTATACATATATATATATAATATTCAATATAATTTTAAAATTCATCTTATGTGTTTTATAGACATGATATAAGAACAAATCTAATTTAAAAAATAAAAGAACTATTTTTCAAGAAATGGCATTTTTACAACCTTTTGAGGACACACATTTCATCAGTATAGTTTTAAAAACCTTTATTAGTTATATTTGATAAAATAAAAATATTATTTTAAATAATATCATCAAAAATTACATTGGTTTAATTTTTGGTATTTTCTAATAAGTTTCATGTTTTGATGAATAGTGAAAAAATAAGGCATTTTAAGTGAAAACTACTTTTTCATCAAATTTATTTATAGTGTTAAATTATATTTTAGAATGGTTTCAAAGTATAATTAGATTATTTTTTATCATTTAATCAAATTTAGGTCATTATAATCAATTTTATATGGAAATTGGATATAAAAACTTTGTGAACTTTTGAACATTTTTACTTTAAAAACTCATTTTCTCATTCTGTAAATGGGATTAATTTTAAATTAATTTATAAAATTAAAGTGTTTTGAATATTGAAAAATGGAATTCGTATTTGGGATCATAAGTTCTAAATTTATTAAATGGTTCCCTTTCATTTTTGGACAATATGAATAGTAACTTTATTAAAAAAATATTACCACGGTTAAGGGTAAATCAAGTAATTAAGGGTAAAAATAATATTATAAATATTATAAAATTACCTTAACACTTGTCCTAATTTTATTGTATAATTATTTTTTCCCTAAGAATTAAATTATTGGTTATGAGACCATTTATGGCCTTTTGGATGAGAATATAACCTTTATAATATGATATTCAAAGGAAAGTCAATTTTATCATATTTTTATTTTTAGTAAGGAAAATATTTTTAACATTGGGATATATAAGGGATATATTATAATTTAAATAGTTTTTTTAGAGATAAAATATATATATATACATCATATTAATTTATTTATAATATTTAGTGATAATATAATTACCTTAAATGGTGGCATAATGATGATGCGATAATTATTTAATTAATGAAAGAATCAAATAAATGATACTAAAATATTAAAATAAATGAAATTTGACATAATTTATGTCATTAAAAAAACATTTTGATGAATTTTATATTTCAATAATGATTTAATAGATTTTTTATGAAGATATAAAGTTTTTATGATATTTTTAAAAATTCAAATAATGAGTAGTGTCAAAATTGACATTAATGATATTTTCAAATAAATAATATTTTATTAAATAATATAAAATTCATAAAAATCAAAACATTGTTCTCATAATTGTGGTAAGTATAAAAATTTCATCAATGACTTATTTTTGGGCCTTTTGGTATTTTATAGTAACAATATTAACCCTCAAAGAAAAAATTACATGATATCACGGTAATAATTAAAAAGGTTAAATAAGGGTTAAAACAAAAAGATAAGGATTAAAAATAGTCAAAACTTATCTATTTTTCATTTTATTTAGTTTATTCTACCCAAAATAATCATATATTATAAATAAATCATTTTGTAACCATTTTGAATATAAAATTAATTTATATTAATTTAATATTTTTGAGAAATTCCAAGAGTGTCTGTTCCCTCTCTTATAAAAGAGCACACATTATTCTATATTCCTCATGCTTAAACCCCTATTTTTTTAAGACACTATCTACCCAAATACTTTCCTAGAATCTCTCCCCACATTATAGAGGCCTTATTTTATGCATAACAACCTCCTTATAGGTGTTACAATGTTAATCAAAGAAAATCGTCTGAAGAAGAGGTATCATTTTTAATTAAGTGTTTCTATTTTATTAATTCTTACACTTATTTAAAATATTATTAAACCATTATTAAATGATAGATTTAATATCCTAAATATACTTATATGTTATTATTTTAATATCATCACCTAAATCCATCTCCACTTTCATCGAATGGGAAAATAATTAATCATTCGTGTTTACGTCAGACTACCACATTGCGAACTGATATAATTCATTTTCTATAACCGTCTCTCAATACTATTTATAATAATGAAATTATTGTTTATATGTGTTATTAATGATATATTTATCATTAATAAATAATAATATATCATTTATGTTCTTATTATTCCATTCACATAAAAATGATACTGTCGTTCGTGTGTATGTGTGAACTATCACCTCCACAAAGCGATGTAATTCATTTTTTATCACCACTTCACATGGATGAAATGTATAATTATATTTAAGTGATTATTATGATATTAATTATTTCATGATAATTATTTAAATATAAAATTATACTTACCTTCTTTTCATAATGATCATTGAAAAATGAAAATGTTACTCATTCATACATATGACATACCGTCTCCATGATTATAATGTAGTTCATTTTTCAAAACAATACTTAATGGTTTGATTAAAAATTATAATTGATGTATAAAAATGATAATAATTACATGAATATTATTCTATATGTGTAATAATTAACCCTTTGACTATTGACATCCTACCAAATTCATTTTGGACTCAAGTACTGAATATCGTCAAAATGACCAACATGAACTTAAATAATTAATTAATTATTGTAACATGATAATAAGTAATATAAAAGGAATAATAAAATTTAAAAATATTCTCAAGTAATTAAATAATTAACCTATGTTTATTATTAATGAAGATAAAGATTGTATATGATGATCTGGACTCAAGGTAAGGGACTTTTTAACTAAATAAACTTTATTTTAAATGTTTTAAAGATTTATTTTCTAAACCTTTATCTTTCAAGTACATATTTTTAAAATGATTCTTATAAATTTATTATTATGTAAATGGATTTTTTTAAGGAATTTTTTAATTTATTTTAAATTGTTTTCAAAATGGAAATATTATTAAGGTTTTATGTAAGGGGAATTCTTTTAAAAACCTCTTTTAAAGTTACTCTTTCAATAATTTTTAAAAAAGAAAAAAGGAATGTTTTTTAACATATAAGGCATAAAAAAATTTCCCTATTTAATGTCTATTTAATTTTTTTATTCTTCCTTTAAAATTTTACAATTTTATTTTCAAATAATATTTTTTCAATTATGAGTGCACGGATTTCTAAAAATGAAATGTCATTTCAAAGTGGAAATTTTATTTTTCCTTTATGCTTGTTTTATATGCTTTGATTGTGTTATGGTTCTTGGGCATAATTTTTGAATATATGTGGTTTCATGATAAACCAAGGGTGGGTGAGCCCATCATATCTCTCTTATTCATTGGGTAATGAGATGGATTTAACCTGTAGGGTTTATCATAAGAGATTAAGGGAATATACTGTAGTGGGTATTCCAAATGTAACTGTGAAGGTCACTCCCTATGTAGTCATGAAAGCTATAGTAAATGTAATATTTATATGGAATTGACACCACAAGTCACCTTTATGATTTACTTTTCTATGGATTTTTACATGAAACATATTATTTCATGAGGAAAACTAAAAATCTTATGTCTTATTGGTGAAAAGTATAATTTTTTGAAAATATTTTCATGGGTTATAAGTATTCATGGACTAATAGTTTCTCTCTATCTTTTTATATCCCTTACTGACTTTTTTTTTATCATCCCAAGTTTTAAAAAAATCATAGGGTATAAGGATGGGTAAGATAAAGAAGGAAGTCAGATCAAAAATTTTGAAGATATATCTGCATCAAAAATCATATTTTATTTTAAATATTTATATTTTATGAAAAAATTGGATATTATTAGGAAGTGTCCACTTTGTATTTTATGGGTTTACTTTGTAAGATTTTTTCATAATTATATAAAACTATAAACTAAAAAAGATAATTTAATTTTAGTTCTAGTTCAAAAACACTATATTATGTAATGTTTAAGGCTGGGTCCTTTCATATATAATACTTTCTTGTAACAATAGCAAACATTTTACCAAATTGGAATTACTGATATATAGTTAATATACATAAAATTTATTTGGATATTAAAAGTATATATATTAATTATAAATAAGGTATTTAACATAAAATAGATGATTTTATAAAATTATTAGATACAAATTCACTAAAGAAAATACCCTAGATTATATAGAAATTTTTTCTATAAATTATGTATTTTTATTAAATTTATTAACATTAATAAATGATATTAATAAAATGTACTAATAAAGATCAAGGAATTATTAGTTAAATAAATTAATCCAATCCATGAAATTATTAAGGTAATATAATTAATACTAATATATATATATACATGGTTAAAAAAGGTTTTATTAGAAAAAAAAATGTTTTTATTATAGAATTTTTAATTTAAAAGTTAAAATTATGATATTTACTTTCTAAAATTTAATAAATTATATTTTTAATATATAAAAATAATAATTAAAATCATAAATAAATTATTATTTTGTTAGAAATACTGGAAAATCATTCAATATTTTAAACAATCGCGTTCTTAAAAATTGTTTACTTTAATGAGTTTAGCATTTTTATTTTTCAAAATTAAATATATAAATGTTAAATTATGATTTTAATAAAATATAAATTTAATATGTATAAAAAATATTTTTATACACTTTTAAGGACTATTAATTTATAATTAATAAGAATAGGAAAACATAATGATTAAAATGTTATTTTACTATAGAATAGTTTTTCAATTATATTGTATGTTTTCATTTAAATGTTAAATTTCAAATTATTAGAATTAAAATTTGATTAAATGGATTAAAAAAATTAATCAACACATATAAATTAGGTCTCTAGTGTAATCTTATATTTTTACTAAAATAATAACTAACATAGTAAATAATTAAACAAGGTAAAAGGGGGTAAAAATAGGTAAATTAAAATGGCTCAAATTTTGTGTAATTAAATTGATATTTACACATTCTTGTATCCTTTTTTAGGTGAGTAATTAAATCATATATGTATCATAAACATTTCTTACCTAACTCACTTAACTCACATGTGATTCTATCATTACCCTTCACCAATCTCAAGTTTCCAAATAAATATACTTAGTTTTCCCATATAAAATTATTTCACTTCCACCAACTCAATTCCAAATCAATCCTTCATTTTTATCAGTAATTCCAAACCAAATTATCTCTCCTAAAGTCCAATCCAATATTTTTTGGCCTTTATTCAAATCAAAAGGGATTAAATCCTTCATTTTGATAGAAGATGTTTTGAGATTGTGTGATTTTTTCATAACATTTAGAGCATTTCCAACCAAGAAGAATCATGAGGTATGGAATTTTCATCACAATTTCCTTTTACTTAGATATACATCATATTTGAAAATTTTTTATTTTTTGTTTTGTATATAATTACATTTAATGTATTTTCTAATACTTTTCATGAAATTAAAGGTATTTAAAATTCATCAATGCTTTTCTATTTTAAAGGTTTTTTATAATATAGTAACTAAATTTGTAAGGGTTATTTTATAATGTCACATTGAATAATGGATTTTCTATTTGTAAATTTGTGTTTAAGACAAATTATATATTCTTTACCTCTAAAAAATATATTATTTTTTATCCTATTTTTATTTGTTGGGTGTACATGTCTTCCTTTTATTTTACCTTTATTTGTTTCCCAATTTAACTGAAAGGTTTCATGTTAGTAGAGCTATCATTATCTAATATTTTTATTCATGACTCTTTCTCATTCATGTTCACATTTTTTGTTTTTTTATAAACTTCCATCACTATACTTCTAGGAGTAATAAATGTCATTTTATACTAATTTAAACTTCCTTTACAAATTGTACAAGGGACGTCTTATTAATGATTTCAACATGAGTCAATTTCTATTGAATTTCATTTATTGGTATAAAAAGGAATAATTTTAAATCCCCTTATATATGAATTAAATTTCCTTCCACCTAATTTAATTTTTGTTATGAATATTCCCTTTTTAGTTTCATGTTTTTCCAAATTAATTTATATTCCCATTGTTATCTCAACTTTTACAATGAAAAAATATTTATTAAAAATATAAATGGTATATATTATTATTTTTATAAGTAATTTTATAAATATCATATAATGGATTATTAATATATGTCAAAATATTTTAAAATTTGACATGATTTAGTAAGGATATTATCTAATTATACCATCCAACTTATTTCTCTTTAAGGATTATGATCATGTTTTTTGATATTTTCTTGAAACGGTTTTATTTATCACAAGTTAATGAATCTATGAATAGATTATGAGAAAATACCTATATATAGTTTATCAATATATTACTGGTGGATCCATTATAGCACTATAATACATTGGGTATAATTTTATATCTTATTAGATTAAGATAGGACACATGTTTTTAGATGAAGTCCAAAAGGATATAGGACACGAGTAGTTATACCTTATCTACAAAGTTATGGGAAATAATTGTTTAGATGATGTATAAAAGTTTATGGGGTGTGTGTGGTTAACACAAGTACAAAATTTTATAGGGAATGGGTTATTATCTCAAGTCTAAAATATTATGTTACGTATATGGTCAGTCCATGTCTAAAAGGTTTTGGAGTGTGATGGTTAGCCCAAGTCTAATTGGTTATGGGGCATAGGTGGATATCCTATTTCTAAAAGGTTATGGGGTGTAGGTGATTAGCCTACTTCAAATATGTTATGGTATGGTGGTTAGAATAATAAATTTTGATTTGAATTCATTTTTTGTTGTCATTGATATATAATATGATTTTAGTACTTATTGTTATACCACACTCTGTTATTATGAAACATACCATTGTCATTTCATAGGACTTGCGATGACATAGTCATGATTCCACAATCTTATGACCCATTTATTATGTTATGAAAATATCCATGTAGAATGAATAATGTTTTATGACCTTTTTTTATTTGGTATGATTTACTTATGTCATGTTCATGAACACTGATTATGTTCTCATACCCACATATTCATCTTAAGAGAATTTTTTATCTTTGATTATTATCTCTTATATTTTCCCTTATTGAGATTCTGATATCACCCCTTCCATATGTTTTTATTCCTAAAGATAAAAATAAATTTATAATATATGATATGTCCTGATAGTAGTTCTGTTTGTGAAATAATGAATAAATTTTAAAAGTATTTTAAAATAAGATATTTATGTATCTAATCTCAATGACACTAAACCTTGTGTTTATGAGGTGTGATTTATTATGATATATAATAAAAATTTATGAAAAATAATTTAATATATGTGTGTGTGTGTATTTTAATATTGAGATATATAAATTTATCTATGTGTATGACCAAGTACTTATGATACATGTTTCACACAAAAAGAAAATAGAATCATTAAAAATTATAATTATGTGTCTTAAAATATGTTAACAATACTTTAGAGATTATTAATTAATAATGAAATAATTATTTTTTAGATGATGATCATATGTGATGAGAATGGATGATAAGGGTGAAATTAATTAAAATAGAATCACATATATTAATGGAAATTAAAGGGTATTATCATATGGTTAAGTTATTATAAATGAAATAAGAAAGTTGTATAATGAATAGTAGTTCTTAAAATAAATAGTGACTACTCAAGAATTATGTTCATGAATGATCTCATTATATTTAATAGAATGATGTGAATGTATTTATTGATATCATTTCATGATATTTAATTTTATCAATAAATGAAGTTAAATGAGTTAAATGGTCACAATTGGATAAAATGGACAATTTTGTAAATCACTAAGATATTTATATATATGGAATATAATTAGTGATTAAATGTTTCCCCTAATGATTAAACACATCCATGTAAGGGACTATGAGTCCCTAATTAATGTTATAATTAGTGGGGAGAGATTTAATAATAGTGGTAAAGTATTTGAATAATAATAAAATTCAATATTTATGATAAAGATTTAGATAACTCGACATTGACTAGGGATCATTGTGAGAGTAACTTATGTTACATTCAATAACACAAACATGAATTACATTTAGTAAAGTTTCATATTATATATTTTGATGTGGATAGATTGATAATTAAATAACAACACGTTTATGTTTTTAAATTATAATTCACATTCAATAGATTTAGATTGTGGGAATCCATTGAGGATGTCATAATTATATATTGTAATAAGGGAATTAATCTAATTAGAGAATACTTTATTTTTATTGCAGTGATTGAGAGAATGAACTCATCTACATGAGACATGATATAGCTTATGATGGATGGATATTTATGTTGAAGGTATTCTATGGTGATCTCCTTTATGAACTCCATTTAAATAAGGATAAATTGAGATGAGTGTTGGCTTAACTTTCTCATCAACTGACCTTGCCACAAATTAATGATGACTTATATATATACACCTTGGTCACATGAAACTCTTAGTTGGTAAAAATTAGATATATATGAGATAAGTGTAGATGGGTAATTCCTCCAGCATCTCTCATATTGGATATGTAGAAATGTGTAATTCCACTAGTATCTCATATATGGGAATGAGATGAATAGTAATTCAAATGATTCGTGACACATATTCTCTCCCCCAGTATTGAGATTAAGGTGGATGATGATGTACTGAATACTATCACTAATCATACCCCCAACTATGGTATATAGGAGTACATTATATACAGTTATATCCCTACATATGTGTATTTCCACCCATACCCTGATATATATGTCTATCCCAATATTTTTTTTTCTCCTATTAAATATGAACATGTAGAGACCCATAATTTTAATATATATATATATATATATATTACATATTATTATATTATTATTCATTGAATAGTATAATGATTCATTCTAAAAATATATAGGTATGGTATCTTTGTAATCATGTACATGTAAACAACAGGTTTATAAGTGAACTACATTGTCTCCCACTAATTTCTTCATAGTAAGCACAATTTTTAGACATATCACACATAATAACTTTCTTCATAACCTGGGGAGAGGAAACATAAAAAAGGTTGATATTATATTCAAAGGGTAAACAAGGGAGATAATAGTATAACATGAGCATAAGGGTATAATAACATGAGAATAAAATTTGAAAACCATATCCTTTGTATCAAGGAACATAATCTTAATACATTTCATAAATCTTAGTAGTTCATAATACATGAATCATAAATAAATCAAATAACATAACACATGAGAACATGAAATTGGAATAAGACGTAGATTTTAGGCATACACATAAGCATGAAAAATCATTTACTTAGTCTCCAAGGAACATTTCTAATACTATAATAGTGAAATGGGTTCACTAATGAAACCATCATAGTAGTGAAGGTTCACTCCCAAGACTATCATAGTTGAAAAATCCCCACACTAAACTGGGTTCACTTCCCATTCCATTCATGTTTATCTCATGAGATATCCATCATTACCAAATTAATTATAGGGAGATATAGGTCTCACCCACCACATTATCTATACATTGTTGTGCCAAAAGATCAAAAAATATTAATTATATCATAACCCATGAAAAATAAATGAGTTTCAAAAACATTTCATCATATCATAACCCATGAAAAGGAAATGGGTTTCATAAATATTCCACCATATCATAACCCATGAAAAGGAAATGGGTTTTACAAACATTTCATAATATCATAACTCATGGAAAAAAATTGGTTTCAGAATCCTTACATTAATTTATCAAAACTTAACACATAGAAAAAGGAATGGGTTTCATCAAAATCTCAACATCATAATCACAAACCATCTAGAGAAAATATAAGGAAGGTATCATTGGATAAAATCCCTATTAAATATTAAGTGACATTAAATGGTGTCATATTTGATATAAATATGATTTTGAAAGATCACTTGGAACATTTCTTGGGTAAAATATTATTTTCACTTTGAAATCACTTATTTAAAATCTCAAAAGTTCCAAAATATAAAAAAATTATTTTAAAATAAAATTGGAAAATTGTATGGGTATCATCAAATAATTTAGTGGTCGTGATGGTGAAAAATTTTGCTCATGTCATGTGCCTTAAAAAATATCCATTTCACATTTTTCATAAAAAGTCAAAATTACCTTGTTTCGAAAGATGAAAATAATATTTATTTTAAAAAAATGTGAAAATTAAAACAAGGGTAAAATTAATTTAAAAAATATTTTTATAATAGATTAAATATTCTTCAAAACATTTTTATAAAACATGGACATGGAAGAGAATGGATTTTTGACCTAATAGAGAGATAAAGTCGGTCTTATTTAAAAAAAATCTTTTGGTCTCTTTAGTTCCTAAAGAGAGGGAAATGAAATTAAAACACTAAATTTCAAGATATAACTATAATAGAATATATTTAATATTTTTATTGAGATATATAAATCATATTATTTCATCATTGGAATCATAATCATAAACAATACCGATTAACAATGAAATTGTAACATAAAAACCATACCACATTGATAACTTTTGAATCATAAGCCTATTGAAACAAATAACCATATATGGATATGTAAATCCCCATAAATTTCATAATAATAATCATAAAATACATTCCTTGTTATTATATACTCCACACAAAATAAATTAATGGTGAACATGGCATGTGTATCACATAAATAAAAGTGAGCTGAAAATCCCTTACATGCTTCAGTAACTTTTGAATCATAAGACCCATGATAGAATAACATTAAATGAAACTATAAATATAATTATAATAAAAAATCAGGATATAATATGTCAAATGGGTAGTATATATACCCTAAAAAAAGTTTTGAAAATGACATATGTCCTACATAAGTAAAAGTGATATGAAAATCCCTTACCTTAAGTCTTCACATTATTTATACACAATTAAAATTCATTATTAATAAATATAGGTATATTTTAAATATATTATATAAATAAACATATATATCATACCATATATTATTAACTTAAAACCATTTATCATTCATTTATTAATAACTCTGTTAAAATCTTTGTTTCGGGTAATAACTGCTTTATTTTTCACCGAGGTTTTGGTTTGATAGTTTGAACCCTATGCATTGATCATGGTTCCATAATATATATTATTTTAATCGTTATATAAATATAATATGTATTAATTATACATGTATTTATATTAATCCATTAAATTTATAGATTGAAAATGGATTAAATCATTCATTGAGATGGTAGGTCGTACGTACACATAATTATTATTTCCATTTTCTCGACAGATGGAATGAAATAAAGGTGAATAAAAATAAGGATTTAAATAATTAATTTTATATCATATATATATTATATATTCATTAAATATATCCTTATTAACATCCATGTAAAAATTAAATTAAAAACATTTCACATCACTTCGTGGCGATAGTCCACATGTACGCACGAGCGACGTTATAGTTTTCCAATGAATTATATTGTAAAAAAGTTATATGTGATATTAAAATTATATAAGTATAAATATATCAAAAATATCATATATATATATATATACTTTAAATCTGTAATTATATTCAATGATGATATGTGGTGATGGAAAAAGAATGACATTGATTCGTAAGGCGATAGTCCTCCACACACATGATCGACAGTTTCATTTCCCATTTAATGGAAGAGGAGATAGATATAGTTTATGATATTAACATAATAAAATATAATTATATGTATTAAACTTAGGTTATTATATCACATATTTGAATAATATTTTAAGTGGGAGGGAGAAGAAATTAAATTAAAACAAGTGGTCAAGGGTTGTACCACTTCTTTGGAGAACCCCATTGGGTTTACACCAAAAGTCTTTTTTTGTGGATTTAATAATCAAAATAAGGCCACTATGATATGGGGATGGAATTATGTAATGTATTTGGTAAGGTATTTGATAAACCAAAATCATATTTAGGTTTGGAGAGGAGAGGATTGGGGGTGTCCTCTTATAAGTGGGGGAACGGACCTTCTTGGAAATTACTTAAAATTCCCAAAAAGAATACAAAATGATAAAGACATTCTCTAGAAAAATTCTTCAAAATAACATTATATTAAAATTTGGTTAAGTTTAATGTATAAATATTTATCTAAAATATTGTTTTTTAAGTTTAATTGGAAAATGTACCCTTATATTTTGGTTTAACCTACTCGGTAAAATCGTTTTAACCTTGACCACGGAATTTCATTTTTACTTTTTTCACTATTCATTATGAAAAAAATTAACTTGAAATTATTATATAATATTTATTAAAATGATTAAAAATATGGAATTCATTTTACCAAATTCAATTCAATGAATTTTCATAATTTAATTTGAAACTAAACCTGCAGATGTGACGAAAAAGTGGTTTTCCAACGAAATTGTTTTCAAAATTATAAAAAGTTTTTATATAAAAATTGAACATGAATTTTATTAAAATTAACTAAATTGGATTAATAATAATATAATTTTATTTCTACTACTTTTAAATATATATTAAAAATGAAACTTGAAAATTATTTAAATGAAAATTTAGTTTTTAATAAAAAAAATTATTTTTCACTATTTATCATAAAATTAATATTTTTATAAAATTATAAAAAAATAACCCTAATTTATTTCTAAAACATTGGTTCTAAAAATTAAGTTAATTTTTTAAAATAAATTTTCTAAATTTATAAAAAAATTATTTATTTTTTCTCTAAAAGAAATGAAAATAAGTTTTTGAGAGGAAATATATTTTTAAAGTATATAAAGACTTTACCAAAAAAATAAGTACTTATTTAGAAATATATATTATTTATCTAAAACCATTATATATAATTTTAAAATTTTGGTTACTCCTATTCATACCACCAATTTAAATAGAAAGGTTATAAAAGTCACGAATAAATAATAATATCAATAGTATATTGTTATTCGTTAAAACTAGATGTTGCATGTAACACAAGCTATCAAAGAAATTAAATTTATTTGAAATATATATTTCATAAAATCTAGGTGTGTTACATTGTACCCCCTTAAAATGAATTTTTCCTTTAAAATTACATCACTTTGAAATAAAAAATTATGATACTTATGCCTCATCAAATCCTCAAGTTCCCACATAGCTTCTTCAAATAGGTGGTTTCACCACAAAACATTGACCAAACGAGTTGTATTATTTCATAGAACTTTATCTCTATGATCCATAATCTCTATAAGTTATTCCTCATCAAAAAGATCATGATCTATTTGTACAACCACTAATTTCAATATATGTGAACGATCGGGTATATACTTCCCTAGTAGTGATACATGGAACACATGTCCTCAAACACACCTCCCAATACATTAGTGGAAACTAACTAGTAGAGACGTACTAATCCATTCATGGGGAGACTATTCCCTCAAATTATATTCAAATACATAGTAAAAATAAGCAAAAAGGCATAACCCATAATCAGAGTATGTAGAATAAAATAAACACAATTCTATAATAAATGTAATGTTTTCATGCAGACGCAGGGTCATATAAAACATATACTAATAACCCACTAGGATAATCCCATATACAAGAAAAAAATTCAAAAATTAATCATGCTGACCATATTTCCATCCTTGTACCTCGTACCAATCTTTAATTTCCATCGATAAACTCCATCTCAATTTGTTGCACATCATTTTCTTAGCCTGAAAGAAGACGTAAGGTCTACACGTTCACCATAGTTCCTATGTAGGGTGTAAGAAATAAATATAATTAGGGTATTACTAAGTTATCTTGGTATAAACCATCATATATTTGTATTTATGAGTAAAGTAAACATGTCACATAAAGCATGTTAGATATTATGTGCTAACCAGGTCACCATGACTCCCTGTATATCGGGTCATTGTGTGCTAACTAGGACACCATGATACTCAATCATACAAAATTTAATGCCAAACTAGAATTTCAATTATTTCTAGACTCATTCCATCAAACTCATATCTCGTCCCATACATGATGACTTGGGGTAGTCATCATCAAAACCCTTAACCCACTACCTGAAGGAACATGGTACGGTTAAGAATCCATATCTCGACCCATTGCCTTATCATTCAAGGTAGGTTCCATCACCCATGTATCGAATAACATCATGACCCAGAACTTCATGGGTGGTCCTCTTTCATGACCCAAGACTCTTAGGACTTACTCAAGGAAAGGTCCATAACACAAGACTACTCCATAAAAAAGTTAACTACCATGACCCAAGCCTTCTCACTTAAGGAAATTTTAAGCCTAAGGATCCTCACCCACACCAAAATCCATCACCAAGTATAAGAACATGCAACACAACTCGGCATAGATACCACCACATAGCTCACTGGATGGTCCCCAGGTTCTAGTCACTTGAGATCTCTCCCTTAATCTTGAACATGTCCCATCTCACCCATCAGGGAATCCACTTGGTTTTTCTAAACCTTACTAGTCTTTAATCACTATTCCTATATTTTTTTATCACCCATCAGTGAAAACAATACCCAAAGTATCATCCAACTCAAACCTCAAGGTATGTTTCAACCCCATTACAAACCCTCATCACGCCTAGATTTTCTACCTAGGGGCCATCCTAATCTATCCCTCTTTAAGGCCCTTGGTATCCCGATGCAACGTCCCAAAAAAATTCACATGACCCACACCAAGGTCCATTCTCACATATCCTATAAGAGATCTCTCAGCTCATCACCTAGAGGAAACCCCTATATTTTATATCACATATCATCTTAAAGGAACCATCCTTATCACAGCACTCACTAAGTCTCAAACAACCCTCGGGAGGGTGTCACTCATCAAACGTGAGATGCATGACCATATCATATGTCTTCATTAGGATGAAGCCTCTCACACTTATCTGAATTAACCTAGGTAAACTGTCATATGATACCCATGACATTTATCAATCCTTGAGTCATACCTAAGGCCTCATGTCAACTCATTTGATAGGCTTTCCCCTTGGATACATCGTCTTTGGGTGACCCAAACCATAAAAAGTGCTAAGTGCACTTTTCCCAAGAATTTGAGGTCAAACACCATCTTATCTATGACTCTCAGCAACTCTCGGTCCATATCCCATCTACTTGAAACAATGTGACATGTATGTAGACATAAAAACATGTGTAACTATGCATATGAACTTGTATTAAATGGTCTTCCTACGAATGAAATATAGTTACCACCCAGGTTGAGCTCTACACACCCTTATCCAAGATCCTTTATGCCTCATCCAAGGTCGTACCACCACCGTAGATCCTTCCTCATGTCATATGAAATAAATAATAAATAATAAATAGTTATAATTAATTATTTCACATAAACCAAATATTCATATTTTCCTTAAAATTCATCATGAATTTCAATCGCACCAAAATCACTTCCAATGGAGTGAGATCAACCTTTCAATTCCACCCTTAACAACTTCACATGAAAGTCCCATCACACTCAAATAACTTCACCATGATTCAGTTAAATCATCACTAAACCCTATCCTAAAATCAGCACAAATTAAAATATCATAAAATGGGAATAATAATTAATAATGTAACAAATAATCTTACCTTAAATCGCTATAGGAACACACTAAAATCCATCCCACGACATGGGGGATCAAAGGGGGGAGGAAGGAGGAGGATTCATATGATTGGACCTACCCAAGTTTCTTATTTACCCAAAAATGTAAAGGTGGATGATCCTAAAAATATGGGGTTTCCCCTGACTAAAAAAACCCAACCCTCATTTTTTGTGCGAATAGGAGGTTTTTGGAATGAAGGGAACCTTCACCTAATAAATTCATAGTGAGAATTGGGGTCCATGGTGTGAATCGCTTCTATTCAATGGAGTTGAATATTCCATTCTCATTTGTTGTGTTAATACTCACACCCAATTCCCTTCATGGTGTGAAGGACACTAGGAAGAGTGTTCTCCTTCATCCAGACTTCATTTGCATTGTGAACCACCTGGTTTGTTGCATGATCTGATGTAGGCTAATGAAATTCAACAATTGACTACCATGGCCCTACATCAGCACTTCCCTTAGCACATGAACCACTAAACATGTCTTTTTTTATGTCCAAAAACATCCCATTAAGATGTCCCAACACTCAAATTTCAAATTTGAATCCATTTCTCAAAGAAAAACCCTCACCAAAAAAAAATCAAATTTCCTTTAAAATGTAATGACCCAAAAATCTATGAGGTGTTACAAACTCCCCACCATAATTATTATCATCCTTAGGAAGCTGTAATAGTCCTTGAACCATAAATATTGACCTTCTTCAGACCCTAATTTATTGAGAACTCATAAAACTCTATCTCTAAACACCAAATTTTATCCCATTGTACAACTCCAAACACCAAAGCATACTATTCTATATAACCCAAGATACACTCTCATCAATGGTGTTAACTCCAAGATGGTTCTCACTAAACTAGTATCTTCTAACACACCAAGGTTTCTTTAACCAATTAATCCCAAGGCTTATAGTGATCCTTGTCATATTAATCTACTCATTATGGTTGATTCTACATCATGGTGTTCCACACCATAAGAATTTCCTACTGAAAATTAACTTTAATTAGTCAACTGACCTTCCAACCATGTTCTGAATAATTCTCTCAATGTGATTTTCACCTCACCACATCCAAAATCATGAAAAAATTACATTCAATTCTCTTATTGCTCACGTTTCCCAAATATTCTTAGTTTCACCCACCAGTGTGCCACCCCATAGCCCCCTCATGACTCATTAACACTCGAAGGAACCATATAATATCCTAAATACACACATCAAAGTTTGAACCTAAATCATGATGTAATTTCACTATTAGATCACAAATCATTTCACCAGACATTATGCTCTCACCTTGATCACTAGTACACCTCTAATCTATCTCACTTTCAAATCGCATCACAACCACTTCGTGCATGATTCCAATGCGCCATCTTATCCTACCTCATATTCATTTACTGAATTTGGTATTCACCATGGAAAAAAATCACATTGGATCTTCCCTAAACATTATCATCCCAATTTCATCACAACCATGTAATAAGAAATCTCATTATTCTCACGAACCTTTAAGCATGAGGGTTATTCACCCATGACTGATATAATGTACCCCCATCACATGAGTATTGTTATCATCACTCCACTAAAACAAAATGCTTCATCTTCACATCCCATGCTCTATCCATTACTGAACACAATTATTGTATGTGGTTTCCCCACTATCACCCAAGCACCAACATAAAACACCAATTTTTCACATCCCTGGATGACTTGTAGAGACATCCTTGATATCCAATAGTGCATTCCCCACCATATGGATTCCCTTAAACATCTCCTTGAGAAGTAACCCTAACGGTTTAAATCACCATGACTCCCCAACAACACCCCAATCAATTACCAAAACCTTGGGCCATTATGCCTACATGTGTCTCACCACTACACTACCACTGTATCATTGCTCATGTTTATCCATAGCCCAAGAAACTCTCAATGGACCTAAAAACATCTCACTCACTATTCCATAACATGATTAGGTATCACACATAGCCATCAAACACCCACCCTAACACACCAATACTTTTATCGAAAAGCTACACCAACACTCACTCTCTTACACCAAAGGTAGAGTGATCAACTATGAACTCTCTATAAAGTTCTCACTAATAATCCTAACTAGTCTCTACCAAAACCAATGGTTTCATGCTCATGTACAACCTAATCACATAACCAGACTCATGCTATCATGATTCATATTCCATATAACCCAAACTCACTTGTCTAACCCACTGACAGTGATCCTCTTATAGTTCAATATCATCCAATAGCCCAAGGAATTTCACCCATTCTAAGGTTGACTATACGATCATCCTCCACTCTTGATTCATTCCAAACCATGATTGTCTACCCACACTCCCACCATGATACCCAAAAGTGCATCCAATAACCATAGGTCTAGGAACAAAACTGATCTTACCCTCTCACCCGGACTCAATACTAGAAACTCTCTAAGCGCTTCACATTCTGAAAGACCAAGTCATTCCACATGACTTTCCTTAACCATCTGGTTCAGTTAAGTATAATTCCACCAAGAATATATATGGTAAAATTCCATATGTATTTTTGTACACATTAAGTAACCAAAACTATATCCTTGAGTAAGTCCATGATAGTCCTCATATCATTCTACCAGAATCCATTGCTTTTTCCAACCCACAAAGGGCCCTTATACATCCCTTGAAAAAAGGGACCCTATAGCCACTACTGGAGAATGTACTATGGTAGGATTCACATGGATTTCCACTAAAGAAAACAATTTCGTTCATATGAATATAATTTTACCAACAATTTATATATGTAAACACCATATAAGTTAGTGTTGACACTTTAAACAACTAAACCCCAGTTAGAAAATTCAATCACACACAAGCACATGAATGTCATGTGAATCCTATGTGCTAAATATGATGAATGAACAAGGGTTTATTATCAATGATCAAAGAGACGAAATCATAAATATCAACCCCCAATAACACATCATATTCAATAAAAATATAAATAATAATAGAAAAAAATAGTTGCTATAACCTCGTACACCTGGTAACAAAGATATCCAAATAGAAAGGTGTTCATAACACACTAGTATGTTTTCCATCAAAATCTATGACACTTCCCTAATTCTCGTGTCTACTATATCCCAAAATATTAAGAAAAATATATTTTCACTACTTTTTTATGCCTTGGATCAGAATTTTCATCTCATATGAGGTACAAGTGACCTAAAGTGTGCCTCCTTGTACGCAAGAGGCTGACTATTAGTGGTAATGTCCGAATCCATATATGGGAAGATTATTCCCTTGAAACATAGTCAAACAAATAATAGAAATAACCAAAAATCCACAGCCTATAATCAAATTTCATAGAATCAAATAAACCTAATTCTATAATAAAAGTAATATCATCATACATACCCAAGTTCATACAAAAGATGCACTGATCACCCACTAGGTTGATCCCATATACAAGAAACAAAGTAAACAAAATACACATACACACACACTGACCCTACTTCCATCCTCAGGCCTCATCCAAATATTTGATGTCTGTCGATCTAGTCTATCCCGATCCAATACATAGCCTATGGCTGACCTAAAAGTAAACATAAGTTCTGCACACACACCAGAGTTCCCATGTAAGGTGTGATAAATAAATATCAGTAAGGGATCACCAAATTCTTACAGTATATTCTATAATATACATGTATGTATGAAGAAATTAAACATGGCACACAATTACATCATAGATCGTGTGATAACTAGGCCACCATGACTCCCTATGAATCAGGTCATCATGTGATAACTGGGACACCACAATACTCAATCATACCTACTTATGCACTATGTTTGAATCCCATTGTCATATTACCCCCATGCCATCGAACCGTATCCCAGACCATGCCTAAAGACTCAAGATAGGCTTCATCTAAAACCTTAACCCACTACCAAAAGAAACTAAGTACAGTCATGTATCCACACCTCAACTCACTTCCTTATTAGTCAAGGAAAATTTCATCATCTACATCTCACATTACATCACAACCCATCTCCTCATAGTAGATCCACTACCATGAACCAAGACTCTTAGATAAAGTTCTAATACCATGAACCAAACTAATATAAGGCAAGTTAAACAACACAAAACAATTATAGGAAATGTCAACTTCCATGAACCAGGCCATATCACTAAAGGAAAGTCCAGGACTCAAGATCCTCTCACACGTCATAGTTTATTTCCTAGTACAAGCACATGCAACACGATAGGGAATGAATCCCATCACACAGTTAATTGGATGGTCCCATGGTTCTTGTCTCTGAAAACATACCTCAAATCTTGAACATGTCTTATCACACCCATCAGGAAGTACACCGGGTCCTCTCATATCATCTCTATCTCTACTTGTTGATAATGACTTTTGTACTTCACCCCTTAGTGACAACACTACTTGAAGATTCCTCTAAACTAGACCTCAAGTTCTAGTCCAAAACCATCAAAATCCATTATCACTCCTGGTCAAGATACCCAGGGATCATCCCAAGCCATATTTCTTTAAGCTTCTTAGTATTCTAATTCCATGTCCCAAACAATTCTCATAACCCACATTTGGGTCCCATTTAACATATCCTAAGGGAGATCACATAGATCATCACCAAAATAAAATCCCTCTCTATCAAACCTCATATCATCCCAAAGGACTCATCCTACTCAAAGCACTCACCAATTATCAAATCAACATCATGAGGGTGTCACTTATCAAGCATGATATGTACAATAATCTCACCCATCATCAATTGGTCATAGCCTCTAGTACTACCTGACTAGCCCTAGGTAAACTATCCTTGGATACCCACACAAAGTATTATACCTCAATACCATCCTATGGACTCACATAAACTTATTTTAAACCCTCCAACCTTGGATGCATCATCGTCGGGAAATCCAAACACCATCATATCTCTACCTATATTCCACTCTTGGTCCCTATCCACTCTACCTGAACCCATGAAACATGCATAAATAAACACAAAAATGTATAATAATTCCTATTATCTTATCTTAAAGGGACCACCTACCTCTAAAATGGAGTTACCACCCAAGATAAGCTTTGTACCCCCCTCAAACTAGTCCGTCCATGCCTTGTCCAAGATCATATCGCCACTTGAGATTCTACCTCCTATCATATGACATAAATAATTAATTGTAAACAATTATAAATAATTAATTAATTTAAAATAAATATATCATATTTTCTAGAAAAATTATAATGCATCACCTCTGCACTGAAACTGATTCCAACAGTATGTGATCAACCATTCGAATCCTCCTCTAGCTACCACATGTGAAGACCCCATCACACTAAAATGATTTCACCAAGATCTTGTGAAATCAACACCAAACACTTTACCAACATCATAAATAAAGGGTATTAATAAGTAATAAAGGAATGGAGGATATTACCTAGAATCATTATAGGAATTCTTTAAAATCCATCCCCCAGTATGGGGGATCAAAGGGGGGGAAGGGGATGAGTCGGACTAATGTACCTCCCTAAATGCTCATTTTCCCTTAAAACTCAAAGGAATTAAACCCCAAAATGATGAGTCTTTCCCTAATTAATAAAACACCTAGGCCTTATTCTTGGTATTAATGGGAGGTTTATAGTTCAAAGGGAACCTCCGCTTAAGAAATTCATAGCTCGAATAGGGGTTTGCTTTTGAAATCACTTTTCTATAAGGAAGGTGGGTCTGCCTCCCTCATCCATGGCCTGAATTCATATACCCATCACCCTTAATAGTATAAAGGCCACCAAAAAGAGCGTCCTTCATTATTAAAACCTCATTTATGGTGTGAACCACCCATCTCATGACACAATCTGCTACAAGCTACTAAAATCTAGGATTCAACCACCCTTTTCCTACTCTAGCACTTCCCTGAGTGCCCAATCCACCAAAAGGGACTTGTTAAACATCCAAAATCACCTCATTGAGATTTACTAACACTATGATTCCCAATCCAAATCTTGGTTCTCAAAATGAACCCCTCTCCAATCAAAATTTTAATTTTTACCCAAAACATAACAACCTAAAAATATATGGGGAGTTATAAAGGAGTTATAGTGTGGTTCAATTATGGAGAAATGTTCAAAGGTAATGTAAAATAAGTTTCTTATATAGATGATCTTCTAAGACACTAAAAATTCAGCCTAAATTCTAGTTTCAAAAAATTATTAACCATCCCCACTATGATCCTTTGTATTATACCTATAATTTGGCTAGAAAAAATATCCCAACTTGAGGTATAATACTTAATTCCCCCAAATACCTTCTCAAAATCCAAATAACCTTTAATATTCTCATATTTGGAACCAATTTCACCAACAAAATGACTCCACACCCTTGTATCAAAGGAGAAATTCTCCTACTCTTCCTCCTAGTTTCCACCATACTAATGAGTCTTCCTAATACCCAAACCAATATAATCAATTTCTCAAGAACCCTAATATAGGAAATATGAATGTAATACATGCCTCATCTTATAAGAAACCATGGGAAAGTTTCATGGAATACCTTTCCTCATTTACTCAATCTAACATAAATAAAATTAAAAATAAAATTGACCAACTTCATTTTTATTTGAACTAACAATAATAAAATAATAATTCCCGTATTTAAGGTCAACCATAACCCCAAGGTAAATATAATAGAAATTATACTTAGATCAAGAAAAAAAATTGGCATGCATCATATTAAACCCTAAAAATCCACTCCAACCATTAATATTTAAAAATATAAATATAAAAGAACAAAAAATAACTTTATTTTATTTACTTGTATCCTTTTATTTTTCCACCCAACTCAATTCCTTTTCCTAAAGACACCACCAATATTAAAAAACCCTTAAAACCTATTCTTAAAATAAAATACCTATTCAAACATGTCAAATTAAACATTATTATCTTGAATTTCATCAAAAAAATTCATATGTATTCAAAGTCTCTTAAGGAATTATTCACCTATAAATGATAAATTAAGACCATTAAAAATGTTTCTTCCCAAAAATCCATTCCTATGAAGTAAAGACCTGGGACCATTATGGTCCCATGAAAAATATGGATCTTAAAATTCTATTATGTACTCATTAACATAGTATCATCCATAAATTTCATGACCAAGTCCATTTTATCAATAGTAGGTTTAGGTCCTTTGGAATTTACAAGTGTATCTATTCAATTATCCAATGAAATAATTTATAGTTCTTAGAGAATAATCAAGGATATATTTATTTGCTTCAAGGATTTTATCTTCCTATATTAAATTTATGTCATTTACATCGAAGTTGAGACATCATCTAGTCAATCTATATTGATTCTTGGAAGAACATTCCCCATGACTGCTAAAATAAAAATCAATCTCTATGTTGGAATCCTATATATATAATTTTTTGACCAACTAACAAAGATTATTATCTTCTAATACATATGATTACCTCTTAAAAATCAATCATATTTATCTATCCTTGTTTTAAAAATTCACTTCAATATTAGATGATAATTGAAGCATCATGTTTATCTTTTTCCATTAAGAGTGATGTTTGTGAGACCTATACCCAGATTAACGAAGTCATGAAAAGAGAATTTGAAGTTAACATTTCATTTATAAACTACATTGAATTAATAAATATTGAAAAATATATTGATTAGAATATCCCCTTTGTGTCACAACTCATCCCCTGGGGCTCATGCTGTGACTACCCTAAACCCACCTCCCATAGGTCAGGGGCTGGCGACTAGCACTGAGTAGGCATTTCCCACAAAGGGGAGGCATTTTCCTATAAAATTTTACACACTCACCCATCCCCAAGAAAATTATTGAAACTAAAAACACTGAGTAAATATATTTGAAACCTATTAAGACAACCACTGAGAGTAACAGTACAAACAAAAAAATAAAATTCTAGAATACAAGCCCAACTGAAATAGAAAAGTACAAGCTCCTGGGTCTTATTCGTAAAAACACTACCAGAAGTTTAAGTATAGTATGTTGTCTGAATTTCACTAAAGAATACCATGTCTGTCGGGTCACCCTAAAGCGCCCCTATCTCTATCCCACCAAGGACTCCATCAAATCTGATGATCATCTACAAAAGACATGACATGTGTGGGTGAATCATGTATAGGGATGAGTGAAACAATACTGTAAAGACCCATAAATTTCAAGGAAATTTTTTTTCTTAATTTATTTGGGATTTTTATGGGTACACAGTTTCTAACGGCACCTGATTCCGAGGCCTGGTGTGCTCGGAATCAATTTCTGAAGTTTAACTTGGGTACGTTCAATGAACGAAAGAGCGGGTTTTTATAACTTTTGAACCGGTTCTCGGAATCGAAATCCGAGGACACCGATGAAACTGCAACGTCGGTAATTACTTAGGAAGACCTTTTCAAAAGTTTCGTTTGTTCGGGTGATGTTTTTAAATAAATGGGTTAACTGAAGAGTGAAATAAAAATGTGTGCTACAATTTTTATTTCTATTCTAAGTAGTTATAACCTATGCATGGAAGTTGGAGGGGACCCACTACATCCTAACCCCACTTGGTTGGATATTAGTTAATTGGGGCCCACACGAGCCCCACCCCTTCAATTCCTTTAAACCTCTCTCTTGAAATTTAATTTGTAACTCACCCACTCCCCCACCTTAATTACATGTCAAATCTTACATTAAATAGATTGATTAAAGCTATTCAATTTATTTAATAAAGAGTTTGAAATTTGAATTCTTGACATGAGTTAATAAAATAAGGACCTACCTTATTTTATTTTGGGTTGTTTTATTGTGTGGAGATTTTGGGAGAGTTTAAGTTAAGTCTTGAAGAACGCGAAGATCGTCAAGACCTCGACGAAGAACATCATCACCACAAGGAGTGATCGTCGTGCCTTTATTCTCCTCTCCGCAGTCGGTGTGATACGCCGCTCCACCTTGGATGTTCTCCGTCAAACACATACGGAGCTTTACCTCGCGATGTCGTTTCCCGCGAAAATCTTCATTCGATAACTACTTCGTGGTAGGGGTTTGTTTTTTTGTTCGTGACTTATTTTGGCATTCATTGTTGATTTTCTTAGCCTCCTGTTATCAAATTAACGGGAGGAAGTCGGACCACACAAACACGGTCAATCCTCCTCCCCTTTGTTGATTTACACCATCGGGGTTTGGAACGAAGGTGGCACGGTGCAACGGCACCGCGCGGGATCGAGGGAAAACACGGGGAAGGAGCGCGGCACCATCACGCCGTGCCGTTGAGGCCGAAAGAAGCCGCGGCCAGAGTCAGGCCGCGGCGGAGGGGCGTGGCGCTATCGTGCCGCGCCGGAGAACCATGGAGGGTCGCGACTAGGGCGGGCCGCGGCGGAAGGGTGCGGTGATGTTGCACCGTTCCGGTCAGATAAGGGTCGTGGTGGTGTAGAGGGCGGCGGCCAGAATAGCCAGTCGTTGGTACTACAGGGGGCGGGACCAACGGGTCCCATGCGGCACAACCGGTCGGATCCAGGAAAACCGGGGGTTTGTACCCTCGGCCAGCGCAGCAGGGCGGACCCCCCGTGAATCCTTCGTTCGGTTCGAAGGGGGCAGAGGATCCCCCCCTTCTGCGTCTGCTCAGCACGCAGGAGCCCAGACCGGGCCGAACTGGCCAGGCCGGGCCGGACCACCCGCGCCGGGTCGGGCCACCCGCGCTGGGCCGGACCCCCACGCCGGGCTGGGCCGCACCAACTGGGCCGGGCCATGCCAGCCGGGCCGGGCCGCACCCAACTAGGCCAGACCCGGACCTGGGTCGGGTCGACCCTGTTCGGGCCGACCCAGGGGGTATTGGGCCGGGTCGGACCGGGCCCAAACCCCCTGTTTTCGGACAGATCCCTTCAAACGCCCATAACTTGGGCTACGGACCTCTGATCGACGCATCGTCATTTGCGAAGCGATTCTTGGATCGAGATAGTCATTTCGGTATATTACACTCAAGATTTTGGAGAACTTTGAGTATGGCCGGGTTGGTTCGAACACGAAACCAACTGGGCCCTTGGAGCAAAAACTCTTATAACTTGAGCTCCGGACATCCGATTGATGTGTCGTCGATTTTGTTGTATTACTCTTAGTGAGAATATTCTTTTTTATTACTCCAATTGAGGTTTGGAAGCAGTTGGAGTATGGTCGGGTTGGTTTTGACTTAAAAACCAACCGGGTCCCTAGGACGAAAAAGCCAATAACTCTCAGACCGGGCGTTCGATTGACGCGTCGTCTGTCACGTTGAGTTACTTTGGACGAGACGGAACATTGGGATACATCAACTCTGGACTTTGTGTCAGTTGATATATCGACCCCCCTTGGCTCGTGGAGCGGACCCTCTCGGAATCGAGCTTGCTGTGTGCGGGAACCCTAGAGCTGGCTGCGACTACGACGACGAGGACGACTGTACTTGGATCCTCCGTGGGTCCGGCAGCAACGACGACCGTACTGAAATCCTCCGTGGGTTCGACGGTGATGACTACTGTTCTTGTATCCTGTGTGGGTGTAGCAGTACATGACTATTTTTCTTTTATTCTATGTGGGTCCGGCAGTATTTGACTTTGTACTTGTATCCTATGTAGGTCCGGTAGAGTAGCTGGTCTTGTATCCTTTGTGGGTCTGACTGCTTAGCTGGTCTTGTATCCTGTGTGGGTCCGACAACTTAGATGAATCAGTGGCTACATCTGATCATCTTTATCATCTTATGAAGAAGTATACCTGTATGAGCTGAGTCTTGACTTTCAATCAATATCTTCAATATGATTGACTTGCTTCCTATGTAGATTGGGTTGTGCTTTCCTGTGTGGATTGGGTTGTACTATCCTGTGTGGACTAGATCGATCTTGGGCTCGGATGTTGGAGCCGAACTGGAATTGATGACTTAGGTATATGTATGGGAATATACCTAAGTAGAGTTGGTTGATACTTCGTGATTGTATCTTTCCTTTTTGGATTATCCTTCGTGGATTCTGGGAGACCTCCGGGGGTCTCGGGGTCCCTAATGAGTAGCGTATACTCACCCCTACACGGGCTATGCCCGCACTACATTGTGTTGGATGCAGACAACGGACAGAGCTGATCGAGGTAGGAGCTCGTGGAGCTGGACGGTACCAGGAGGTGGATCACTGGATGAGAAATACACGGAGCAGACAGCTAGATCTGAGGAGCAGAGGAGACTATCTTTACCCACCCTTCAGGTGGGATTTCAGAGGACGACTCGGTGTTGTTGCTTTACTTTTCTACCATTGTACTCTCTTTTAGTTGTACTTTAATTTTAGTTGGGTTTGTATTCTGGCCCATTTACTTTCCATCACTCACCTTTGTACTCAGTTTACTTAGTGTTTACTTCTGCTTGCATACTCTGTGATGTTTTTTATCTTACTTAAAGGCAATGCCTTCCCTTATATCAGGATTTACGCCTTTGGTACTAGCCGCCAGCCCCTGGCCTATGGAAGGCGGGCTTGGGGTAGTCACGGCACGGGTCCCGAGGATGGGTCGTGACAAATACTCAATAGGGACCCCAAACCATAAAGGTAAACCATACAATAAGACACAAGGGAGACTACCAAATAGGTACAAGAAGTGTATCCTCTGAGAAGTATAGTCAAGAGAGTCACTAGATTCATTTCAACCCAAATATGTGTCAACAACACATAAAACAAGAACATCCAGGTATACTCATAAAGGATTCAAAGACAAAAAATCCCTTCCACTGCCAGCCATATGGTTCCGCTCATAGCATGATCAATTTTAGGAGATATAACTCCTCAAGTTATCTAATAGTAAGTACGTAGAAAAATCCTACCAAAAGTATCTGAGAGAACATCAGGTCTCGATATGTCACGAAGTTCCTTGAGACATCCAGTCTCACTAAGATAAGGAGTCTCGATACCATAGCCATTCCTTGGTCACAGAATTCTGCTCAAGGTATGCTCATTCTAGGAGAACTCACTCCTTGAGCTATGAACTAATCAAAGACCCTTACAAAGAGGTCCCACTATTTTGGGACCTTCCCAAATATAACACACTGATAACTACCCTAAAAACCATGGCCAAGTCAAGTCACGAAGGGAAGAATCTGATATCAATACACAGATAGGGGGTCTTATGCCCAGGGCTCAATGGGGGACATCCTGGCCCTACTGGAAACATAATCCAAGATAGGGGATAGTTGCGTGTGTAAATATTGGTCACACCTATTCCAAAAACCTTATCTAATGTACCACGAAGAGAAGTGAGGATCGATTGGGCCTCTCAGTGCGATACATGCTCCAACCCACTGAGTCATATCGAAGCTGGGCTGAGATAACTCACTTAGGAACATGGGTCATCCTTTATGATAGGAATGGGATCTTGCAAAGAACCTTCATAGGAAACTCAATCTCTACTGCCACCCTCTATGAAGGGATCGGGATCCTGCATCGATCCCTCGTAGGAAATACAAAGAGAACAATATCAGCCCCTTTTGGTCTAACTAAAAACCCACCAAGACATCTAAAAAGGACCAATTTATCATGAGGGTCCCAACACTACAAACAAATCATAAAATGGACTTACGGTTAGAAAGTTATGGGACTTTTACAGAAAAGGGGTCGGCTGGGTCTAGGTTTGGTCCAACCCGGTCAGACCACCCCGACCTGACCCTGGGGTCCACTGACCCAAACCATCCCACTGACCCGACCCAACTCGGTTGGTCTGGGTTGACCCGAATCGTCCCATCCCAAAGGCCCAGCTTCTAGGGCCTGCTAGACTCGACCTACTGGGCCGCAGTGGGTCTTGCCCGCAGGGCCATTAGAGTGGACCAGTTGTTCCAGTCCGGCCCGCCGTGTGAGGGATAGTTTGCTCCACTGGCCTCGGCCCACCCTGATCGTGGCTCCTGTGTCTCCCGCATTTAGCTTTTCTACGTGCCTCTCGGTCAACATGACTAGACCATGTGGTGTGGATGGTCTACGTGATCAGTGGATCTCGTGGCTCTACCGCGGGTCTCTCCTCCGATCAACACAGCTCTTGTAAGTCGCGTCCCTCCACCACGGCCTCTTACCATGGCCCTCAAACATTAAATGTGGCTTCTACCACTTTGTACCCCCTCCATCACCTAGGGTCATCGAGGCGGCCTGACGACGCGTCTCAACTGCCGTCGTGGCCTCCTACCATGGCTTCCATCCACCGTTGTGGTCCCGCCCAGACCACAGATTATCATCACCACCGACCGCCCTTTTGACGGCTCTTCTGCTGGGTCTGCTTGGGCCAGATGCACCATCAGGCCGATGCCACCTCTGCCACTAGCCTCATATCACCTATGGACCCGCCCCATCATGCCTCCAAAACTTATGGTCCGTGGCGATTTTAGATCCCTTTCCAAATCATTTCTGCGACAAATAATGAGAAAGTATTTGGGGGAGGAAGTAGATCACAAGAACGCCCAATGTTGATGGATTTGGGCCTTTTATGTGTTGACCTTGATCATTCCATGTTATAATTCAAGAAAGAGGCTTTAAAAAAATCTATTCCAACACAATTATAACATGTATTAAATTCCCAAACAACATCCCAAATCAAAATACATCCCGCAAAAATGATCAAACCGTGGATCAACCTATTCATGGGTTGATCTGTGTTTGTTGTTGGAAACAATAATGGTTAAATGAATCATGAAGAAAAATAAAACCCCTGCCTAGAGTTTGGATCAGTTGAAGAAGAGGATTCTTCGTTGATTTTGATTGGTCCACAAGTGATCTCAATCCGTCTTTTTTTCATCGTTCGCCAACGGGATGGTTCCTTCTCCTTGCCTCACGAAAACTCCAAGGTTATGACAATAACCCTGTATTTCCTGACAAGGCTGAATTAAAAATAAAACCAACACTTAATTTCCACGTTATTTCAATTATAATATTTTTATTAAATATTTTAATGACGTTTACATCCAAAAAATAACTTTCACCCTTGACCCGTGATGGTCACATTAGACCCTACCTAAGTAAAAATCCACATTCGGAACTCAACAATGATCTCATATTTCCAATACAAGTCACTATTCATGAGTTATTAGGATTTTAAAATAAAATAAAATTATTTTATTATTTTATTTATGGTTACATCTTTTTCATGTTTTCTCACTAGAGACCCACACCGACTAAAGTTAAGTCACGCTTAGGGTAAACCCACCATTTTCAACACAATGATACCCTCAGATTTCTGATACAGGAACCCATTTATAATTTATTCACCTTCTTAATAAAACCACTTACACATGCAATTAAAAACATAATAGCTATCTTCAAACCATTTCAGGCACAACGGGCCTTGGAATCGCATGCTGTCTCAGCACCTAATCTCAGAATTTTCCAAAAAAATTCTGAAAATAAAACCGGGAAAATGTGAGTCATTACATTCTCCCCAACTTAAGGATTTATTTCCCCAAAATACAAACCAAAGGATACCCAAATAGATGAGGGTATGAGCATGAACCTGACCCCCCCCCCCCCCCCACTCCCATGTGCTCTTTTAGAGATTCTCTTGATTCCATCAGGAACGCACTAAAGGAATCGGCTGCCTGTGGAGGGTCCTCTCCTACCAATCCTCAATCTCCATGAAAAGGATATGAAGTGAGCATATTGATTAAAAACTATCATCTATATGATTCTATGGAGTCTAGCTATCTTCTACATGTAGATGCATCCCTAGATCTTTACTGAACTCTGCACCCAAAAAGCTAAGAAGTGGTTGACTTGGTGAGTCTTTCAATAATCAGTCGGATGGTATCATGTCCCCTAGACGTATGTGATAAACCCTTCATGAAGTCCGTAGATATCCTTTCTCACTCCCTTCCTGGAACCCTAAGGAATAAAAGTGAAACCCCTTCCAAGCATAGGGGCTCGACACGGTGTGTTGAAAAACCATGAAACTAATTCAAACAAGCACTCAACTTTTATATCAACAGGTAATCCTAGCTTTAACCTTTTGTTTCATCCCCAATGTCCACCTTGACACCCATATGCAAATCTCGATGCATCTTGCCACTCTAGGCATCCATTGATACTACTGTGCATCCTCTAAAAGGAACGACGTTCTCCCCACCTTTTGAATATCCATTATGGTAATTCTCTATGGACAACTGACCGTGTAAAGTCTCACTATAGATAACAATGAGTTGTGCATCCCTTACTCACTATAAGATTTGAGGGGTAAGAACCACCAACCGAAGGTAAGCTTCATCATCTCTATCAATAAAGGATAACTACAATGAGGCCAACTGCTCATTCTCCTTGTTCAGCAACTACAAACTAGATTCCTGCTCAGAGAATCTTCTTACATATTCCTCTTCCCAGAAGTATATACCAACTCTAATTCATAGTCCTAGGGGAACTATAGGAATCTCCTCTATCTCAAGCCCTAGTCCTTATAATATAATACATACTTGAGACTCTTGTGGTCTGAGTATATGATAAACTACCTTCCAACTAGGTAGTGCCTCCATATCATCAATGCAAAGACTACCATTTCCAACACAAGATCGTGGGTCATGTAGTTCTTCTCATGTGGTCTCAACTTACACTAACCATAGGCAATAACTACTTGCATCTGTATCAGGACACAACCAAGTCTGCTCTCTGATGCATTTTAGAACAGTATGTAATTGACTCCTTCCTCTATAAAACTCAAGATTAGGGTGCTCATCAAACTCTGTCTTAACTACTGAAAAGCATGTGGTCACCTTTTTATCCATGCAAAAGGTTTCCCCTTTAAACTGATCAAAGTGTTCAGCAGCCCTTTTGTAGTGGATACTAATTCTCCATGGTCACTTGTTTAAAATTCCAGTAATCCACACATAACATCAAACACTAGGTATTACTAAGACCTTCCTCTAGAAGTCCTCCACCTGAACCATCATCTCATGAAGCTCTGCAAAATCCATCCAATATACTAATGTTGATATCAGTTCCATCTCTGGGTGTAGAAAAAAGAAGAATTTTATCTCCCTACGAGGAGGTAAACATGGAAACATCTCATGAAAAGATTTCTTCGTACTCTACCACTACTGCTAGGAACTAAAAACTCATAACATACACTAATATGAGGTTAAGGTTAGATAACTCAAGAGTGATCAGTTGTACCCTCCTATTCATGAGTCTATATCTTTCTTCTTGGGCTCCCTTTTTCGCTGACCAAGGAAAACCTCATTTCATCACTATGAACATACCGCACCCTTTTTCCTAAAATAGTTAATCTGAACATGGATTGTTGATAACCAATCAATACCAAGAATGAATTTTTAAGGCCTCGACGCTGCCACTAAGAGATTACAACCAAAACTTTCACCTCAAGGGTCAGATCACATTGCCAGCATAGGTGTGATTATCGAGTCACCTCCCAAAGGTATCTTCATACATAAGGGTCAAGTAAGTGGTTTAACCAAAAACCCTAGGTATTGAACTAGATTTGTGACAAGAAATAATGATTAGAAACTATGTATATTAATACAGTAGCTAAGAGTAGACACATACCATATCTATAATTCTTCCTGGAGCCATTGGTTCACATGCCCTGACCGCATGCAGCTACCCCTTCTTCTATCCTCCAGCTCCATGAGCCTTGTGTGGACCACATGTGGGTGGTGGTGGAAACATGTCAAAATGTATACTACCTCCTGATGCTCTCCCATCTTCTCTTTCATGTCTATCATCATTCAGATACATCAATCTCTACCTCAGGGGCCCATCCACCATTCCCCTGTCAGCAACACGATGGGCTAGACACCCTCTGGTGATATGTCCCCTAATGTCTCATGAAAATAATTTCCTATATCTAGGATGACTTGAATCACCCTAGGAGACCTGAGATATATATCCCCTATCCTGGGACCTCCTCTTGAAATTTCTAATATTTCCAAGTCTCTAAGATTGATGTCAGCTTCCTGATCTCGAAGTCTCTTCCCCTGCTTTCTCATTGCTGAAATTCACTAGATGTATCCGCTCAGCCAAGGGAATTTCAACCACAAAGGTTTTCTTCATCACCATATCATAAGTAGGAATGCATAAGGGAATATTTTTGGCTATGATTTCCCTAAACATACCTCACTCAGAGGTCTGATCTCTAAAGCACTGGTCATATCGTACTCATCAAGTACCAAAAAAGGTAGGTATACCTCGATGAATATTCAACTACCAACATGTCATCCTGTCAAAGTTGTAGAAGATCTTGGAAATGCATATCCCTTAGATTTTATGGCGAGATACCTATTCTATAAGAAAGGTTCTCAAATTATGTCCATGAAAGAGTCACCTCATCATATCATCAGGTAATCTAAAATCCGTTATCGCCATGTTGAGCCACATAGAAGGCTCACTGCTAGGACCACCATCTGATCTAATGGTGTCCTCACTGGATGGAAAACTCAATCACTACCTCAAGAAAGTCCTCATCCACCTGAAATTCAGGCTCACCTCAGAGCCTGAGGGGTCTCTATTTCTGAAACTCGTGAAGTGATCTCAGCATATGCATCTCATCCTCTTGTACTATGAGTACCATGTACTACGTCACAGGTGTTTTTATAGTTGGTACACCTCCCATAGATGTTGTATTTGGTACAAATCCCCATACCCATATCTCACCACCCTATGGATCATCCTCATTATCATGTAATGGAGTTCTTGGTGACTATCTACATGAAAGCATCTTGAAGAAAAATAAGATGTACCACGATCAATAGAGTATACCTGGTGAGATGACTCAAGAAGTACATGGAAAACACAACACATTCTTATATGATGCATGTACCATCATTTTTTCACTACAACTATTGTTTTCATATACCAAGGTGAAAAGCATAATTCAGGGTCTTGGTGTATGGATACATAAGCCGCCACACCAACACTATATTCTATGGTCTGAAAGAAAAACTTGAAACACTTAACATTGTTTACCCAAACCAAAATCATAGACTCTAGGTTCTTAAGGTAGAACCGACCTCATTTGATAAAAAAAATTCCCATCCCATCCTCTATGGACTATTTCGTGACTACCCCAAGCCCGTCTCCCATAGTCCATGGGCTGGCGACAAGTGTCGAGTAGGCATTTCCCACAAGGGGGGGGGGTTTCTTATAAACTTGAACACACGCACCCGTCCCAAAGAAATGCAATGAAACTAAAAACACTGAGTAAACATATCTCAACGCACAAAGACAACCACTGAGAGAAAAAATACAAACTAAAAATTAAACGGGCTAGAATACAAGCCCAACTGAAATAGAAAAGTACAAGCTCCTGGGTCTCATCTACAAAAAAACCCTACCTAAAGGGTGGGTACAATAAGTTTTTTGAATGTTGCTGAAGAGTACCATGTCCATCAAGTCTCCCTAAAACACCCCTATCTCTGGGCCACCAAGGACTCCATCAAATTTTTCGATCATCTGCACAAGACACGACACATGTAGGTGAATCCCATGTAGGGGTGAGTAAAAAATACTCAGTAGGGACCCCAAACAACAAAGAAATGCACAAGATAGACTACCAAAGAGGTATAAGAAGTGTATCCTCTAATAATTACAATCAAGAGAGTCACTAGATTCACCTCAACATAAGTATGTGTCAACAACATATATAACAAGAAAATACCGGTATACTCGTAAAGGATTCCAAGACTTAACATCTCATATGTTGCCAACCATATGATTCTGCTCATAGCATGATCAATTCTGGGAGATCTCACTCATCAAGCTATATAATAGTAATAACGTAAAACAAGTCTACCAAAAGTGTCGTAGAACATCAGGTCTCGATATGTTACAAAGTTTTCTAAGATATCTGGTCTCGCTAATACAAGGATTATCGCTACCATAGCCAATCCTTGGTCATAGGATTCTACACAAGGTATTCCCATTTAGGGAGAAATTACCCCTCGAGCTATAAAGTCATCGGATACCCTCTAAAAGAGGTCCCGCTAATTTAGGCCCTTCCCAAAGAGAACACGCTAAGAACTACCTGAAGCACACTGGTTGGGTCAAGTCACGAAGGAAAGAATCTGATCTTGATACACATATAGGGGGTCTTGTGCCTAGGTCTCATTGGGGGACATCATAGCCCTACTAAAAACATCATCCTAGATAGAGGATAAGTTCCCATGTAAATATTGTTCACACTTATTCTAAAAACTCTATCTAAGGTACATGAAGAGAAGTGAGGATCGACTGAGCCTCTCAGTGTGATACATGCTCTATCCCATAGAGTCATTATTGAAGATGGGCTAAGACAACTCACCTCAAAAAATGGGTCATCCTATACGATAGGAACGGGATCCTACATCAAACATTCAGAGTAAATACCAAGGGTACGATCTCAATCTCTAATGTTACCCTCTATGATGGTATCAGGATCCCACATCAATCCATCGTAGGAAATACAAAGAGAATGATATTATCCCCTTCTGATCCAACCAAAAACCCATCAAGCCATCTCAAAAGGACTGCCTCATTATGTGGGTCCCAATACTACAAACAGATCTTCAAACGGACTTACGGTTTGAAAGTTATAGGACTTGTAGTTAAAAGGGGATGGTTGGGTTAGGATATGGTCCAACCCGAACCGGACCAGCCCAAAGGCCCGACCCGTTGGGCCCACTAGGCCACTAGAGAGGATAGGCTATTCTGGTCTAGATCGTAGTGTGTGGGTCAGTATGCTCCTCTAGCCACAGCCTGCCATGACTGTGACTCTAGTGTCTCGTGCATGTGGCTTAGTCACGTGTCTCCCAGTCAACACGTCCAGACCACATGGTGCAGCTGGTTCGTGTGACCATCAGATCCCATGGGTCCCTCCTCTGACTAACACAACTCTGGAAAGTCACGCCCCCCTCCATAGTCCCCAAATGTTGCATGTTGCAACTACCTCTATGGGCCTCCTTGGCCACCTGGGTCACCGATGTGGCTCGACGCCATGTCCTAACCGTCGTCGTGGCTTCTATCAATCATCATGGTCCCACCTGCACCATGGATCACTGCCGCTATTAGACTCCATGCCGGAAGCTCTTCTACTAGGTATGCCTAGCCCAACCATGCCACCAGGCTGATTCCACCTCTGCCACTGGCCTCGTATCTCGAACGGCCTCATCTCATCGTGCCTCAAAAACTTCCACGCTGTGGAAATTTCGGATACCTTTCTGGATTGTTGCAGTGATGAAGAATGAGAAAGGATTTGGAGGATGAAGTAGATCACAAGAATGCCTGATGTGGATGTATATGGGCCTTTTACATGTCAGTATTGATCCTTCCATGTTATAGTTTAACAACGATTCTTTAAAAATCAATTCCAACACAATTATATCATAGATTAAATTCCCAAACAACATCCCAAATCAAAATTCATCCCAAAAATATGATCAAACCACAGATAAACTTGTTCATTGGTTGATTCGCATTCGTTGTTGGAAACAAGATTAGGGAAAGTAATCATGAAAAAATATATAAACCCCTACCTATAGTTTGTATTAGTCTAAGAATAAGATTCATCATTGATGTCAATACATCCATGAGTGATCCCGATCCACCATTTGTCATTGTTCTCCAACGGGAGGGTTCCTCCTCCTTGCCTTAGGAAAACTATAGGGTTATGACAATAACCATGGATTTATTAACAAGGCTCAATTTAAAAATAAAACCAACACTTTTTTTCCATGTTAAGTCAATTAAAATATTTTTATTAAATATTTTAATGATGTTCACATCCAAAAAATAATGTTCACCCTCAACCCGCACTGGTCAATATTAGGCCCCACCTAATTAAAACTCCACATTACAAACTCAACGGTGGTCTCAGACTTCCAATCTAAGTCATTTTTCATGATTTATTAGGATATTAAAATAAAATTATTTTATTTTATTATTTTATTTATGGTTATGTCCTTTTCAGGTTTTATCACTGGAGACCCATGCTATAACAACCCATATTTTACATACATTGTTATTAATTCAGAATTGAATCATACTTATTACAACATATAACAAAACCATTATAGAACTGTATAGTTAAAGTGTCTTTAGAAACTAGGAAACATAAACAACTGGTTCATAAAGAATATACATTGTCTCCCATTTATTTCATCATATCTAGAGTCCCTTTTGGCATATCCTAATTAATACCCTTCTTCCTGACCTGGGGAAAAGAAAACATACAAAAGGGTAAGCTCAAATGCTCAGTAAGGGTAAACAAAGGAAATATCAATCATATCATATTCATAAGAACATAACATTTTGAAAATCTTAACCTGCAAAAGAGATCATAATATTATGGCATGGGATAAATCATGGTAGTGAAATGTAATCCCAATAATCTTAACAAAAAACATGAAACATTGTGTCATACACACATAATCATAGAAAATCATTTCATATTAGTCAAGACTCATTGCCAAGACTATCATAGAAGACAAAGTCCATTTCTGAAACGAGTTCACTCCTCGTTCCAATCCTGTATCACTGAACTGGATTAACCTGTCATTCCAGTCATGTCTATCTCATGAGATATAAATCTTTACCCAATGCATTGGAGGGAGATATAGGTCCCACCCATCTCATAATGAAACCATTCTTATTTGTGCCACAAAACTATAAATCATACATCATAGCATAACCCATGTAATAAAAATGGGATTCCTAAACATCATGCCATCATAACATAATCCATAAAAGATAAAAAAACTTCATAAAGATAATTTCATCATAACATAATCAAGTAAATGTAATAATAGGGATAGAAACTGAACCCTATATTATCTTAGATGGAAAATAATTTTGATAAAATGCTTGGACTCCATTCCTGAGAAAAATATCCTTTCTACTTCAAAAACATTTTTCCTTTCTCAACACGTTAGAAAATTTTAAACTAAAAGAAGTTAATTGAAAATAAACTTGAAAACTTGTAAAGGAAGATTCATGGAAATAATTTTATATGAAAGCATAAAAATCAGTTCATGCTGTATAAGTTAAAAAGACATTCTTCTCGTACTTTGGCCGGAAAAGTTAAAAAGTATCTCGTACTGAAAACGACAAAAGATTATTTTCATATCTTTTAATAAAAACTAACCAATAGGTAAAATTGGATTTAAAAAATTGTAGGGGATTAGAAATAATATTACATATTAAGGAAACATGGATGTGGATGATAAATATGCCCCAGTAAATTCCTAAGTATAAACAATCTCGGATAAAAATTGAGATTGTGATATTTTCCCTTACCTTAGGTCGGATATGCTTCGTACGTATCCCAACTTGCTGTATAATGATTTAAATAATTTAATTGACTTATTATAGAATCATATTAATTTTTATGATATCATATATGGTTATATTCATATCTTCTTATTAGTAATATTTCATTACTACTTATTATTCGGGTGTTCATTGCTTTATGTTCTTATGCGTGTTTTGTCAAATAAATTATTATTATTATTTATAGGTTATAGCTAAATAATTTACAGAATGGTATTAGTATAATATGTATCATATCTATTCATTCAATTCATTTATATAATCTTTATTCAATAAATATCATGTAGAACAAGTCGCATCACATCGTGGAGACGATGGGCCGTACGTACGCACGAGCGATGATATCATTCCCATGATTGTGGAATTGTATTGAATTAGATGATAGATTATCTCATAATTAGTATCATGTCATAATAACCATATATAGTTATTATTTACACCATTATACCCATCCAAGTAAGGTGGTGGTGGAAAAACAGATTACACCACGGTGTGGAGACGGTATTTCGTACGTACGCACGCGCGGTGATTTTGTTTTCCATAGGATTGATAAAAGGTGAAATAGGGTTATTTAATTTTTATAATAAAATATAAGTATATGAGTGATACTTATGTTATTAATTTATAATGAAACAAATAAATAAGAGGAAGTAGAAGAATAAATAAATGTGAAATAATCGGTAAAGGATATTACCACTTCTTCGACGCGCCTCTTCTAAACCTCCTCTTAGAGCACTAAAGTTGGTCTTTGAAGAAGACAAGGACCTATATTATGTTTCTTGGTAAGTTTATAAGGGAAATGGGTATGGGTTGTCTGAGTTTGAAGGATCAAAATTGTGTGAAGAGAAGAGGGAGGAGGTTCCCTTTTATAAGGGAGGAGAGGAGCACCTTAGAAAAAACTTAAAATATTATTTTATAATAAAGTCATATTCAGTTTATAATGGCTCCAAATTGGATTATTTCAAAGATAAGGTGGGGATGGGTCGGAATACTCTCAACAAATAGGTTTTAGATAAGTTTAGGTTACCATTTCAACATTATCATTTAGATTTAACTCTAAGTTAAATAATTTAACTTTTACCGTGTCTTCTTGTTTTCTTACACTATATGGTTAATATACTTACTATAATCTACCAATATAACCCCAATTGGTTCATTAATGTCATATATATTATTATATAAGTATTTTTTATGAACCTTATATTTTTAGGACCATTATATAAATTAATAATATAATATTTGTTTTTAAAAACTATTTTATGTCAATTTTGATACTATTTGGTATTTTGTTTTTTGTTAAATTTATAACAGAATTATTACTTTGAAAAAAATTCATCTAACCAACACTAATATGTTATATTAATCTATAAAATTAGTGGAATTCATAAAAAGTCTCAAATTACATTTATTTGGGTATTTATAACATCAATTTTGTTAATATTTAATTAGTATGGTAATTACTACATCATCATTGTGTCATAAATAAATTAAATTATTTAATGTCTAAAAATTATAAATAAAATACCATTATGTAGGAAATCGTCTTATATTTCTAATTAATATTTATAGTCTAGTTTATCTTATGTATAACCCTATATTAAAAATGTTTTATTTATTAAACTTTGATTTTAACTATTTTAACTCTTCTTTGAATTAAATAATAATAAATGTAATAATCTAATCCAAGTGGATATAAAGGGTAATATTTTATTCCTAAGGTTTTTTTGGTAGAATTACACTTATCCAATAGAATTAGGACATGTTTTAGGGTAATAATAATATCATTCTTACCCTTAATTACCCTATTTACTTTTAACCGTGGTAAATAAAAGTAAAAAGTTACTATTCACAAAAAATTATTTTCATCTCATTGAACCAAATTTTATTTAATAATATCAACCGTGTCTCTCATATTTTTGAAATTAAACTAACAGAAGTGGTAAAATTAAGTTTTATGTAAATTTTCAAATTCTCCAAGGAGGTGGGTAAAAGACAATAAAAAGTTCAATAGAATTTTTATACATCTAAAATTATTATAAAATGACTCCAATGAATTACATTGAACTTATATAGGTATTATATATCTATTTTGGCCTAAAATAAATTTAAATAAAATAAAAATTTGGTTTTAAACTATAACTCAGTGTTTTTCACTATTCATCAAAAATTGAAAGTTTTCATAAAAATACCAAAAATTCACCCTAAGATAATTTTGATATTCCAAATCCAAAAATGAAGTCCATTTTGAAAGATAAAATTTATAAAATTTCAAAAATTTGGTATTACTATTTATAATGGCTAGTTTATATAATATTTTAATAGCATATCGTTGTTTAGTGACACTCGGTATTCCGTACAACGCAAGCTATCGAGGAAGGTTGCTCTTGTGGGTAACGCAATCCAAGACATTGTTGTGTGTAGTGAAAGATTCCTTTAGTGTTGCATATAACATAATACATAAAAACAAAATATTTCTCATAAAATCTCAGGGTGTTACATTCTACCCCCCTTAAAAAGAATTTCGACCTCAAAATTTGTCACATCGTAACAAATAGATGAGGATACCTCTCCCTCGTCATATCCTCAAGTTCCCATGTAGCTTCTTCTAATAGGTGATTCCTCTATAAAACTTTAACCAAGTGAGTGGTCTTGTTTTGTAGAACTCTTTCACTACGATCCAGAATCTCTATCGGATGTTCTTCATAAGAAAGATCTTGCTCAAACGGTACAACTTCTAAGCTTAGTACATATGAAGGATCGGGTGTGTACTTTCTCAGGAGAGACACATGGAACACATCATGAACTTGAGAGAGATTTGGTAGAAGCTCCAATTGGTAAGCTACCTTCCCAACATGATACAATATTTTGAAAGGATCAATATACCTAGGTCTCAGCTTGACCTTCTTTCCAAATATCATTACTCTCTTCCAAGGAGATATTCGTAAGAACACTTTATCACCCACTTCAAACTCTAGGTCTTTTCTTCGGTTGTCAGCATAACTTTTTTTTCGACTCTGAGCTGCTCTTATGTGTTATTGAATAGATCTGACCTTTTCTACCATCTCATCAACAAGATCAAGTCCTAATAGCTTTCTTTCCCCAACTTCATCCCAGCAAGTTGGAGTTATGCATTTCTTTCCATAAAGAGCTTCATAAGGAGCCATATGAATATTAGAGTGAAAGCTATTATTATAAGAAAATTCCACCAAAGGTAGGTGTTGATCCCAACCATCTTTGAAATCCATAGAGAAAACTCTCAACATGTCTTATAGAGTTTGAATTGTCCTCTCAGACTGACCGTCTGTCTAAGGATGATAAGAAGTGCTGAAACTCAACTTTGTATCTAGAGCATGCTGAAGACTTCACCAAAACTTCGAGGTAAACCTCAGATCCTGATCAGATATAATGGAAAGTGGTACTCCATGAAATCTTACCACTTCCTTCACATATATCCTGGAAAGCTGATCAAGAGATAAATCTTATCTAATATCAATGAAGTGTGAAAACTTCATAAGACAATCAACTATAACCCAGATAGCATTATTTCCTTTGGATGTTTTAGGAAGTCCAGTGAAAAGTCCATAGTGATGTTTTCCCATTTCCATTCCGGTATGGGTAATGGTTGTAACATCCCCTTAGACTTCTGTATCTCAGCTTTAACTTGCTGAAAAACCAAGAATCGAGAGACATATTTAACAACATCTCTTTTCATGCCATCCCACTAGAAGTTCTCATTTATGTCCCTATACATCTTCGTGCTTCCAGGGTGAATAGATAATGAAGAACTATGAGCTTCATCCAATATTTCCTTCTTTAATTTTGAGATGGGAAGGACAACAACCTGATTCCAGAACCTTATTATTTCATCACAATCAATGAGGAATTTAGGAACATTTCTCACCTTATTTTGTAACTCTACATCTTCTTTCTGTGCCTCTTTAATCTTCACATGTATAGATGGTTGAACATTCATTTGAGAAAGATAATATTTTTCCCCTTCCATTATAATTCCAAGATCCATCCTTTGTAAATCCATAAATATTTGATCTTTTATGATCGTCATCATAGATAAGCTAGCATGGTCTTGTCGACTTAATGTGTATACCACCTTGTTTGCTTTCCCAGGGTGGTAATGAATTGAGAAGTCGTAATCCTTAATCAGCTCCAACCATCTTCTTTGGCACATATTCAGCTCTTTTTGTGTGAAAATATACTTTAAACTTTTATGATCAGTATAAATATCACACCATTCACCATAAAGATAATGCCTCCAAATCTTTAATGCAGATATTGCCGCAACTAACTCCAAATCATGAGTTGGGTAATTTTGGTCATGTATTTTTCAACTGTCGTGAGGTATAAACTATCACCATATTGTTTTTTAGGAGAACACACCCCAATCCCTTCTTGGATGCATCAATGTAGATCACAAACCTTTCTCCACTATAAGGCAGTGTGAGCACAGGTGCACTAGATAATCTTCTTTTTAACTCCTTGAAATTCTCTTCACACTCCTCCATCCAAACGAACTTAACTCCTTTTCGAGTCAACCTGGTGAGTGGATTAGATAATTGTGAAAAATCTTTCACAAAATGTCGATAATATCTATCCAAACCAAGATAACTTTGGATCTCAGTTACTTTTGTTGGTCTCGACCATCTTTCAATAACCTTTGTTTTTTCTGGATCCACATATATCCCCTCTTTTGAGATTATGTGACCCAAAAATGAAACTTTTTGAAGCCAAAATTCAGACTTGGTAAATTTTGTATAAAGATTATCCTTTCTTAGGGTCTTTAATATAATTCTCAAGTGATCTTAATGTTCTTCCTTTCTCTTTTAATAGACAAGAATATCGCCTATAAAGACTACCACAAACTGATCAAGATAGTCTCTAAAGACTCTATTCACTAGATCCATGAATATAGCAGGAGAATTAGTAAGACCAAATGGAATCACTATAAATTCATAGTGTTCATACCTTGTATGGAAAGCCGTCTTTGGTATATCCTCCCTTTTGACCCTTAATTTATGATACCCTGAAAAAAGATCAATCTTGGAAAAGTATTGATCTCCATGTAGTTGGTCAAATAAGTCATCAATGCATGGGAGAGGATATTTGTTCTTGATAGTGATCTTGTTAAGTTCTCAATAATCAATACAGAGTCTCATAGATTCATCTTTCTTCTTAAAAAACAGAACAAGTGCTCCCCAAGGCGATGCACTAGGGCGTATGAATCCCTTATCAAGATTCTCTTGGAGTTGCTTCATCAATTCCTGCAACTCAATTAGGGCCATTCTATAAGGTGTCTTTGAAATGGGCATAGCACCCAGTATGAGTTCTATTGAAAACTACACTTCACGATTTGGTGGAAGTCCTGGAAATTTCTCTGGAAAGACATCATCAAACTCCCGTACAATGGGCATATTCTTAATTGTGAGTTTCTCTCCAACCATTTGAGATAAACAACCTTCATTTATTGGTATCAAGACCAATAATATGGAAGAAATTTCCACTGGAAGGTTACATTCATCCTTGCCTGAATATATGATCATATATTCATTAGGAATATGAAATGTGACTTCCCTTCTTTGGCAATCAATATAAGATTTATATAAGGAAATCCAATCCATGCCAAGAATCACATCAAATTCCACTATAGGAAGGATCACAAGATTTGCAAGAAGCACTTTCCCACAAACATCAATTGGAGAATAATTATAAACTTTTGATGTAACCGTTGTGCCATTAGGAGTTGTCACAGCTAACTCAACAGCTAATTGTTGAGGTAGTACGGCGATACCCTTAGAAAAATCTTCAAAAATAAAAGAGTGGGTGGATCCAGAATCAAATAAAACATTTTATACTTTAGAGTGGATGGTAAGTGTACCTTTCACCACTTCATTATCGTACTCTACATCGCTGATAGAAATTCCATGTGACTTTCCTTTGTCTTTGGCCTTAAGAGTTTTTTGACGTTGATCATCATCAACAACCTTTGGATTAGGGCATTGATTAGCATAATTCCCCATTTCCTTGCACTTGCAACATTGAACTGTAAGAGGTACATTCTGTGTAGCCTTTTCTTTGTTCGCATCACTAGACATATTTTTCCCATCACTATGACATTCAAATGCCTGATGACCTTATTTTCCATATTTGAAACATTTAATTGTCCCTTTAAGACAATTATTTCCATGTTTCTTTCCACACTTTGAGCATAAGGGAAAACTCATCTTCTTTTCAGTGTGGTCTTTATATTTTCCTTTTAATTCCATTTTCCTCTTCTTATCAAACCCATATGACTGATGGGTTACTTCAATATCCATCTCAACCTTGAGAGCACATCAAAAAATTTCCTCATAGCTATTGAAGTCCCTTATGGATAAATCCCTTCAAAGACTTGGTTTTAAGCCACTAAAGAATCGATCGATCTTACCCTCAGGTTGGATAATAATTTCGGAAGCATACCTTGCATGTTTTGTAAAATTTTCTTCGTAGGTACCAACAGATTCATCATCCTTTTGCTTTAGTTCAAGAAACTCCTTCTCCATCTTTGTTCGAAGAATATGAGGGAAGTACTTATTGAAAAATATGTTCTTGAACTCTTCCCATTCAATGGACTCAATTTCGTCTCTTTGCCTCATATTATTGATAAGATTCCACCATTGATCAGCTTCACCTTCCAAACGATATACTGCTAAGATGACTTTATCATGTTCAAAACATTGTAGGACTGAAAATATCTTTTCAGTGGTACTGATCCATTGTTCATCCACTAATGGATCAGTATACCTGTTGAATGAAGTCGGGCGCTGCCTCATGAAAGATTCAACAGAATGTTGCTCCTTCCTTTTCTCGTTTGGAAGTCCTGCATGATTCATATCTTGAGAAATTTGTGTGATCATGGATACAATATTTTTCATTTAATCTCCCATAACATTTGGTTTCTCAGGGGGACAATCATTGCATTCCCCTTCATATTCAGCATTAACATGGTTCTTTCGGGTTCCATCCATTGACTAAAACAAATAAGAATAGTGTGAGAAACACTAATTATAATAGGAAAACAACATAATTAGTATTAGAATTTCACACTTTAGGTCTTATCATAGGTTACTCATGGACATTTATAAAACACTAAGATTATGTTCTATGCTTAGACATATCCTTAGGGTTCTTTCTAAGGCTTTCACATCCTAGTTTCCAAAGGTTGACTATACCTTTCCTCTAATACCAACTATAACGACCCATACTTTACAAACATTGTTATTACTTCAGAATTGAAGAATACTTATTACAACATATAACAAAACCATGATAGGACCGTATAGTTATAGTGTCTTTAGAAACTGGGAAACATAAACAACTGGTTCATAAAGCATCTACAATGTCTCCCGTTTATTTCATCATATCTAGAGTCCCTTTTGGAATATCCTACTTAATACCCTTCTTCCTGATCTGGGGAAAGGAAAACATAAAAAAAGGTGAACTCAAATGCGCAGTAAGGGTAAACAAATGAAATATCAATCATATCATATTCATAAGAACCTAACATTTTGAAAATCTTAACCTACAAAAGAGATCAAAATATCATTACATGGGATAAATCATGGTAGTGAAATATAATCCCAATAATCATAACATAAAACATGAAAAAATTTGGCATACACACTTAATCATAGAAAATAATTTCATATTAGTTGAGACTCATTTCCAAGACTATCATATTGGACAAAGTTCATTTCTAAAACGAGTTCACCCCTCGTTCCAGTCCTGTATCACTGAACTGGATTAACCTGTCGTTCCAGCCATGTCTATCTCATGAGATATAAATCTTTACCCAATGCATTGGAGGGAGATATAGGTTCTACCCATCTCATAATGAAACCATTCTTATCTATGCCACAAAACCATAAATCATACATCATATCATAACCCATGTAATAAAAATGGGATTCTTAAACATCGTGCCATCATAACATAATCCATAAAAGATAAAAAAACTTTATAAATATAATTTCATCATAAAATAATCAAATAAATTTAATAATAGCGATAGAAACAGAACCCTATATTATCTTAGATGGAAAATAATTTTCATAAAGCGCTTGGACTCCATTCCTGAGGAAAATATCATTTCTACTTCAAAAACATTTTTCCTTTCTCAACACGTTATAAAATTTTAAACTAAAAGAATTTAATTGAAAATAAACTTGAAAAATTGTAAATGAAGCTTCATGTAAATAATTTTTATTAAATCATAAAAATATGTTCATGTCTTATAAGTTAAAAAAACATTCTTCTCTTACTTTGGCCGGAAAAGTCAAAAAGTATCTCGTACTGAAAACGACAAAAGTTTCCTTTCATATCTTTTACTAAAAACTCAACAATAGGTAAAATTGGATTTAAAAAATTTTAGGGGAATATAAATAATATTACATATTGAGGAAACATGGATGTGGCAGATAAATATGCCCCAGTAAATACCGAAGTATAAACAATCTCAGATAAAAATTGAGATTGCGATATTTTCTCTTACCTTAGGTCTGATATGCTTCGTACACATATAAACCACCTATATAATGATTTAAATAATTTCATTTAATTATTAAATAATAATATTCATTGTTATGATATCATATATGGTCATATTCTTATCTTCTTATTAGTAATATTTCATTGAAACTTGTTATTTGGGTGTTCATTACTTTATGTTCTTATGTGTGTTTTGTCGAATAAATTCTTATTATTATTTCTAGGTTATAGATACATAATTTAAATAATGGTATTAGTATAATATATATCATATTTATTCATTCAATTAATTTATATAATTATTATTCAACGAAGATCATGTAGAACGAGTCGCATCACATCGTGGAGACGGTAGGCCGTACGTACGCACGAGCGATGATATCATTCCTATGATTGTGGAATTGTATTGAAGTGGATGATATAATATCTCAGAATTATTATCATTTCATAATAACCATATATAGTGTTTATTTACACCATTATACCCATCCAAGTAAGGTGGTGGTGGAAAAGCATATTACACCACGGCGTGGAGACGGTATTCCGTGCGTACGCATGTGTGGTGATTTCATTTTTCATAGGATGGATAGAAGGTGAAATAGGGTTGTTTAATTTTTATAATAACATATCATTATATGAGTGATACTGATTTTATTACTTTATAATTAAACAAATAAATAAGAGGAAGTAGAAGAAGAAATAAATGTGAAATAATCGGTAAAGGATATTACCTCTTCTTTGACGCGCCTCTTCTAAACCTCCTCTTAGAGCACTAAAGTTGGTATTTGATGAAAACCAGGGCCTCAATTATGTTTCTATGGAAGTTGAGAAGGAAAATGGGTAGGTTTTGGCCGATCTTGAAGGCTCAAAATTGTGTGAAGATAAGAGGGAGGAGGTTCCCTTTTATAAGGGAGGAGAGGGGCACCTTAGGAAAAACTTAAAATATTATTTTATAATAAAGTCATATTCCATTTATAATGGCTCAAAATTGGATTATTTAGAATATAAGGTGGGGATGGGTCTAAATACTCTCAACCAATAGGTTTTAGACAAGTTTAGGTTAGCATTTTAACCTTATCATTTAGATTTAACTCTAGGTTAAATAATTTAACTTTTACCGTGTCTTCTTGTTTTCTTACACTATATGGTTAATAAACTTACTATAAACTGCCAATAGAACCCCAATTGGTTCATTAATATCATATATATTATTATATAATCCTTTTTTTCGAACATTAGATTTTTAGGACCATTATATAAATTAATAATATAAAAGTTGTTTTTAAAAACTATTTTATGTCAATTTCGACACTATTTGGTATTTTGTTTTTTTTTAATTCATAAAATCATTATTACTTAGAAAAAAATTCATATAACCAACCCTAATATGTTATATTAACTTATAAAATTAGTGGAATTCATAAAAAGTCTCAAATTACATTTATTTGGGTATTTATAACATCAATTATGTTAATATTTCATTAGTAAGGTAATTACTACATCATCATTGTGTCATAAATAAATTAAATTATTTAATGTCTAAAAATTTTAAATAAAATACCATTATGTAAGAAATATTTTTATACTTATAATTAATATTTATAGTCAAATTTATCTTATGTATAACCCTATATTAAAAATGTTTTAGTTATTAAACTTTGATTTTAACTCTTTTAAATCTTCTTTGAATTAAATAATAATAAATGTCCTAATCTAATCCAAGTGGACCTAAAGGGTCATATTTTATTCCTAAGGTTGTTTTTGGTTGAATTACACTTATCCAATAGAATTCTGTTAGGGTAATAATAATATCATTTTTACCCTTAATTACCCTATTTACTTTTAACCATGGTAAATAAAAGTAAAAATTTACTATTCACCAAAAATTATTTTCATCTCATTGAACCACATTTGACTTACTCATATCAACAGTGTCTCTTCGATTTTTTAAATTCAACTCACAGAAGCGGTAAAATTAATTTTTATGTAAATTTGCAAATTCTCCTAGGAGGTGGGTAAAAGACGGTAAAAAGTTCAATAAAATTTTTATATATCTAAAATTGTTATAAAATGACTCCAATGAATTACATTGAACATATATAGGTATTATGTATCTATTTTAACCTAAAATAAATTAAAATAAAATAAAAATTTGGTTTTAAACTATAACTCAGTGTTTTTCACTATTCATCAAAAATTGAAAGTTTTCAGAAAAATACCAAAAAATCACCCTAAGATAATTTTGATATTCCTAATCCAAAAATGAAGTCCATTTTGAAAGATAAAATTTATAAAATTTCAAAAAGTGGGTATTATTATTTATAATGGCTAGTTTATATAATATTTTAATAACATATCATTGTTTAGTGAAACTCGGTATTGCGTACAACGCAAGCAATCGAGGAAGGTTGCTCTTGTGTGTAACACAATACAAGACAGTGTTGTGTGTATTGAAATATTACTTTGGTGTTGCATATAACATAATACATAAAAACAAAATATTTCTCATAAAATCTCAGGGTGTTACACACGCTGACTAAAGTTAAGTTGCGCCTAGGGAAAACCTGCCATTTTGAATACAATAGTGCCCTCATATTTCTGATCCAAGAACCCATTTAGAATTTATTCCACTTTTTCAGGAAAACCACTTACACATGCTATTAAAAACATAACATTTTTCATCAAACTATTCCAGGAACATCGGGCCTCAGAATCGCACACCGTCTCAGCGCCTGGTCTCGGAATTTTCCCAGAAATTTTCTAAAAATAAAACCAAGAAAATATAAGTCACTATAGTTGGATATTTACTAATACAAATTTCATGGTAATGGGAATAAATAATTGAAATTAAATAGTATATCATCTAAAGATCATGTGTCTACTATCCCATATGTTAATGATTCTCCTGAACTTAATTCTCTTCATGCACACTTGAAGTGTGCATTTATCTTCCATAATCAATCATACCCTATTATCATCGAATCATTAATTAATGAAAATTATGAATCAAAACTCATTTATGTATTAGAGGAAAATAAAAAGGCTCTAGGTTAGATTCTATATGCTTTTTTAACATTAACCTTGTGGTGTGAATACATCATATTCATCTAGAGAAATCATCCAAACCTATTAGAAAACCCAAAAAAAAAGATTAAATAAAATCATCCTTTATATTTTATGGTAAGAGGTTACCAAGCTCCCAAATATGGTATTATCTACCCAATTTTTTATAATTAGTGGATTAGACTAATTTTGGTTGTTCTTAAAAAGGTTTTTGTAACTGTTATCACCAATGAATAATGAGAAATTATCCCAAACTAATTGAAAAACAAGTTCTGTGTGTAAATAAATTATTAAAAATTGAATGATAAAACAAGAAAATACCACTACCCACTTCCCAAAATGGATTAAATTATTGAATGATTAGTAAATAAGTTGTATTATTTTAGTCTTTATAGCTATACTGACTACTTATAAATCGTGATCACATCTCAAGACTAAGAAAAAAAAATATTCACAAACCCCTTTGAGGAATTTTCTTATGGGATAATGTATTTTGGTATTTGTATTGATCCTATGAAATTTTAAGGGCATATTTTGTGAATTTTTTCATAATTTATTTAAAATCTTATAAAGGTTTTCACCGATGATATTACCATATATAGTGATTCATTTGAATCCAAATTATAGTCACTCTTTTTGTTCCTAGAGATATGTATATAATATAACCCTATATTATAATTTGTAAAGTACCATTTAATAGTAACTGGTTGAATTTTTATAGGAAATATAATTTCTCATGGGTGAATTTAATTTGATAATTCTAAGATCAATGTAGTTTAACTTCATCCTATATTAAAATAATTTTAGTAAATCTAATTTTTTACTAGTAATGTTGTCTTATATGAATGATTCATTCACAATTTTAGTAAGAATATACTCCCTCACACCTAATTACTTCAAAATTGTAAGAACCCAGATCTTATTTTCAAGTATGTCTTTCTTTTATAGTTTTTTTGAGAAAAATAGGAGTTTCTAGAAATTTCAGGAGTACACGTTGTGTACTTATAAGTACACTTCTTGTACACGGTTGTTACGGGTAGCTGTGTGCTAGCTGTTTAACTGCCGAGTACATGGAAGTGTCGGGTGACCTAGAGACCGCCTAAATCGGAGCTCAGTAAAGGCAACTACACATCGTGTACTTTTAAAATACACATCGTGTTATTTTTTTCATCAAATGAACCAGGGTCATGTCTAATCAACAGAACACCCTTCTTCTAGGTCGGACTCATCCAGGAGCATCTATGGCCGACGATTCTTCTCTAAGCCCCCGAATTTCCATCTATTCTCTAAATCGACTGTCATCTATTGCATTTAAATTTCCACAATAAGCTCTTCCTTATTCTAGATCCTCATATCTTGATTCCTCTTCTTTCTTGAGTTATCTTTAGTTGAATGTTTTTGATGTTTTTGTAGATCTACGATGTTCTAGGTCGAATCAAGGGCTGAGATTCATCTATATCGATCGTAAAACACTGAGGTATGTGGTTTGTGCCTCTCCATAGTTATTCTTTGAATTATATGTGCAAATTTTCCCAATACCCTAGTTCGGGGTATTGCACGTTTAGGTATTTTAACCCTGTTAATGCCTACTATGCTTTGTTTTCTTGAGTAGGGATATTGGATTGTGAATAGGGTTTAGTTTCCATGTTGTGGATGTGTTTTCCCATTCTTGTTTTATTTTTTATTGTTTGGTCTAGATTTTCCAGTTAGGCTATTTTTTTCCATTCCTAGTATTGTTAGGATAGAGTGGTTATTTATCTGATATGTTGTACTATGCCTAGTAGTTAATTATCCAAGTAGTACTTTGAGGTTTATTTTGGATGTTCATTATCGTTTTGTGTACAATTTCTTTACATAGGGCTGCAGGGAATAGGTGTAGAGAGACCATAGGGGAAATTGACGTTGAGAGATTTCCTAGAGTGTCTGTTATAATTATCATGTTGTGAGACCATAGGGGGGATTGATGTTGAGTGCTCCCTCAGAGTGTCTGTAGATACGTTATGATACCACATGAGGAATTGACGTTGAGTGCTTCCTCAAAGTGTTTGTAGTTACCGTTAAAAGACTATAGTGGGAATTGACGGTGAGTGCTTCCTCAGAGAGTCTTTGATTACACAAGACTATGGGGGGAATTGACGGTGAGTGCTTCCTCTGAGAGTCTTTGTTACTTTCCTTTTTGTTGGCTGAACCAGAGAGGTTAGGTTGTAAGAAATTCTCAGAGGGTTGCTTGTAATTGTGTTTGGTTGAATAAATTGTTAAATGTAAATGATGTAATTGAAACTGTAGGATTGTTTACTATTGATTACTTCCTTGTTTACTACTTCCTTTTGCTTATTTCTTTATATATATATTCACTGACTATTAGGAATAGATCTTTGGGTGTTTGCCTACTGAGATTTGTCTCACTCACTGTTTGGGTCATGATTTTGGGCCCAAACAGATTATATTGTTATAGGTATAGATAAGGGCAAGTTCCCTTCTACTTTAGGTACATGATTGTCGTGGAGATGGAGAGCATGGGACCAAGATGAGGCTTGCGATGCTGCTGGAGTTTATTTTATTTCATATACTTTGGTTTAATACTGTATTCCTGCATTGTGACTTGTTTGGATGCTTTCCTAGACATATGTATCATGCATCATTTATATATTTTCTCTAGTTTCTTATTTCTTCATTCTTCCGCTGTTTATTATTGTATGGTATTATTATTGCTTCTGTTATTGTTATATTTTTATTTCCACTGTGTTACTCTACCAATGAGGGAATAGTTTCTCCACTATCACACCCAAGGCCCTCACTGCTAGTTGACAGCCTCTGGAATTTGGGAAAATATGCTTGAGGCCATGTGATCAACTGGGTACGGGGAACCTTTGGGTGGCTCTCAGAACCGGTATGTCACAAAGTGGTATCAGAGGAGGTTATTTTCTTCTTTACTTACTATTTGGAACCTATATCCAGGGATAGGAAGGAATAGGTACTTGGTAATAAGTTGTGCTCAAGAGTATCTAACCTATGTATGGGGAAAATCCAATTTACCTCTTATGTTATGATTTTTATGGTTATTAAATTTTTACAGTTGATTTGATTTCACCGTTGGGTGATTCAAATTATTATTGTTGTTACCATTGATATTATTGAGGTTCTATTTCTTTTACAACCTGATGAGATGAGGTTATGTCATCTCATGCATCATATAGGCACTTTCTAGATATCACCTGTCATGCATTCTTGTCATGCCATTTAGGGTGCATTACTGATTTCATGTTGTTGTGATAAATGTTATGCTAGATATGCATGTTGTTGTGATAGATTCCTTGATACAATTCCTGCTTTTAATAGTATATTGATTTTTGAAAGGTTTACTGTGAATGAACTCCAAACATTGGTTCTTGATTTATTATGGGCCCTCATGGATCAGAATTTGGTGGATCATTTCATTGTTATGTTTGTATATGACATATTTGAGATGCCAAGCTTTGGTTCTCAGGGAGTTTGGTCCCTCACAGATCGGAATTTGGCACTTTAATGTTCATTTCAGTGTTTTTTTGGGTTGTGAAGTAGTTTCGAAGTCTTACTGTCTAGAAAAACCTCGAATACACAGCCTGCAATGATAAATACACACCATGTATCCTTCTATTCGGGAAATAACTGTTTTTCTTAAGTACACATCGTGTACTTTATGTACACACCATGTAGTCTCTAACTGTGTCACTGACTGTGTGGGAAGAGAAACGGGGTTGGAAAATATTTGGTGGAACATGCCATGTACTAGACGTACACACCATGTGTTTTAACCATATGTCCAGCCATATGACTAACGAAACGTGTGGATAAAACATAGGTTATACACAAAGTGTAAAGCTTGAACACGTCATGTAGTATAACACTTGTATCTGACCGTGTAACGAATAACACGGGGTGGTGGAAATCCTTCTAGTACACATCATGCCTGGCATAAACATGACGCGTAGAGTCAGTCGTGTGCCCAACCGTGTGACTAACAAGATAAGAATTTGAAACCTAAGCGGTACACACCATGTATGGAAAAAACACGTCTTGTAGTCTTGTTCTAGGGGAACCGTGTGGGCTAGACGTGTAGAAGAACTCGGGCAGGGTAACATGATTCAAGTACAAGCTGTGTCGTGGAGAAACACACCATGTGTATGGGGTGTTACATGACCAGTTTTGGTAGGAGTACACGCCCATGTGAAGGCTCAAAGGAACATTTCGTGTAAGGGTTTTACACACTGTGTACCCATGTTTTGAAAAACTTGAATGCTTTCTTTCTAATGTTCCTCTCTTGCAATTCTAAGTTTCAGTCCTTGATAAATCATGGTCTTAGAGTGTGTGCTTGACCTTGTAGAGTCATGCCACCAAGACGTCCTCCGGTTGTACGCCAGATACAAGGTAGTGATTAGAAACTAGATATGGCAGATTAGGGACCACCATCAGGTCCTCCAGTCATTCCTTTCTTGGCACTAGCCATTATCCGGTATACAGGTGCCAATGCACAGTTCCGATAGAGCTTTATGAGGATGATGTAGACCTTTCAAGGAGCACCGCCTCCTATCTTGTTGATGGCAGAATTAATGTGGGTCTTTTAGCAGCAGCATCCTCCCACTTTCTTAGGGGATAGAGGACCCCAGGCTGCAGAGTCATGGTTAGAAGCCATGCTTGCAATCTTCAAGCATCTGGAGACACCTCCTAAGAGGAGGGTCAATCTCTATACGTATATGATTTGGGACTCCTCCAAGAGATGGTGGTATGTGATGTGATATCATGAGTAGGATGCTAGTAGGTTGTGGTGTGGGATGAGTTCCAGCATTTCTTCTATGATTACTTCTACCCGGAGACTTTGAGGGCCGATCGATCCTAAGATTTCATGAGTCTGGAGCAGGGCACTCTTTCGGTTATGGAGTATTCTTCTCTCTTCATAGTGCTGTAGTGATTTACATGCTTTCTAAGGGGAGATGATTTATTCCTAGAGAGGAAGTTTGAGGATGGTATTAGGAAATACATTTGGGCTCAGGTGAACATCTTCAGGTTAACTACTATATCTTCTATAGTCAATCAGGCACTAATCATATAGTGAAACCTGAGGGATTCTGGAACTATGGTCTAGGGCGGTTCGATAACCAAAGTTAGTGATTCTTTGGCTGATAGTAGGAAGCACCACTGAGATACTACACATGGAGATCCAAGTAAGAAAGATACACCTTCAGGTAGCCAGGTGGTATGATACCAATGTGGGAAGGTCGGGCATATGAGGCCACATTGCCTGAGATACCCAGTCGAGTGCCGATCTTGCTGAAAAATGGGCCATCTTCAATGATTTTGTCAGTTCTTCTCACCAGCTACTGGTGTTTAGAGTTCCTATATGACTCTACATTTAGAAGCAACACCACCTATTTCTCATCAATCTGGGAACTGGAGTTCTTCCGACCGTTCAGGTTGAGGTGGAGGTCACGGCCGTCGTATCCAGTCGGAAGGCTTTCAGCGACAACAGGGTGAATCAGTTTAGGGTATTCAGGCAGAGTCACAGGGCCACGGTACAGGACAAACTTTTGCAATGGAGTAGACCCAACAAGAGTAGGATCCCAGCCCTTCTACAGTTCAAGGTACTATTTTAGTTGCCTCGGTTTTCGCTTCGGCACTCTTCGATATAGGGGATTCCCATAGTTTCATCTTTTTCTGTCGTGGAGAGACTTGGGCTCTGTATCTTTTCGTTTTATGATGTCTTGATGTTGGACAGTCTATTGGGGACAAGAATAACTAGTGTATGTTAGTGTAAGGAGTTCCCTCTTGAGGTTGGTGGGTGTCAATTCTTATGGTACTTTTATGTATTAGAGATGACAGGCTATGATTTCATTCTTGGAATGGACTAGTTAGTTCCCTTTCAGAAATTTGTCAATTTCTATCATCATAGCGTGAGTTTCAGGTCACCAGAGGGAGAATATTTTATTTATAAGGGCGAGTGAGATGCATAGGAAAGTAGAGTAGGACCCGAGCATCATGGTTTGGGAAGAATTACAGACCATATTTCTAGTATATATCTAGATGACCAGGGTACTTCAAAGATGGAGTTTCCTCTGGTGGTGAATTATTTCAAAGATATATTTCTAGAGGACTTTTTAGGGTTGCCTATGAAGCGAGAGGTAAACTTTTCTATTGATCTCGTGCTAGGAGTGTCACCAGTGTCCATTCCTCTTTATAGGATGACTACACCAGAGTTATAGGAGCTCGAGAAACAGTTGGAGGAGTTGTAGGAAAAGGGTTTCATCTGACCTAGTACTTCTCCTCAGGGTTCTCCTATCCTGTTTTCGAAAAATACGGACGGTAACCTTTGAATTTGTGTAGATTATCGGAAGATAAACCAATTGATAGTCAAGAACTGATATTATTTTTTCGAGGATTGATGATCTCTTTGATCAGCTTCGAGGAGCCCGTGTGTTATAGAATATTGACTTGAGATCCGGTTATCATTATTTGAACGTTAGACCATCAGATATACCTCTTACATCCTTTCGGAGTAGGTATCATCTATACGAGTATGTGGTTATGTCGTTCAGTCTCACGAATGTGCCTACAATTTTCATGGAACTGATGAACCGAGTGTTCTATCCATACTTCAATTCTTTCATGGTAGTTTTCATGGATGATGTCTTGGTGTACTCTCACACTCAACACAACCATTACACACATCTTGAGATCATTTTGAGTACACTAAGAGAGCATCATTTATATACTAAACTCTCAAAATTCCACTTTTTGATGGACCAAATTCACTTCTTGGGTCATGTTATCTTAGAGACATGAGTATCAGTAGACACATAGAAAGTGAAAGAAGTAATTTCTTGGGAGAAGCTGAAGAACTTCTTTGAGGTACGAAGTTTTCTAGGGCTTGATAGATACTACAGGAATTTTATAAAGGACTTTTCACGCCTAGTAGCGCCACTGATGGGCCTAACCAAGAAGGGTGAAAAGTAATTGTGGTATGATTCTTGTGATTCGGTCTTTCAGAAGCTGAAAGGAAGGTTGAATTCAGCTCTGATACTATTTTTCTCAGAGCCGAGCAAGAGTTATACTATTTACTATGATGCATCATGTATCAGGATAAGAGAAGTGCTTATGCAGGGGGAAGGAGTTGTTACATACGGGTTTCAGTAGTTGAGTCCACATGAGAGGAATTACCCGACACATGGTTTCGAGTTGGCTGCAGTTGTTCATACCTTACGCTGTTAGAGACATTATCTTATGGGTGAGAATTTTGTGGTTTTCAGTGAACACAAAAGCCTCAAGTATATATTTACTCGGCATGATCTGAATCTGAGACAACGAAGGTGGGTTTAGTACCTTCAGTCCTTTGACTTTGAACTTGACTATATGCCTAGGAAAGGCAACATTGTGGCTGATGAGCAGGAGGAATCCGATACAGTCAGTTCAAGAGGTCAGAAGTGAGTGGCAGCTTATGACTCTGTTCTCTGAGATGTATTTGGAGGTTCACGATAGTCCGGGGAAGACGTTCCTTTCTTCTATAGCTATTAAATCTACTCTACTTGATCATGTGAGAATGAGACATCTATCAGACTCTGAAGACCTAGTTCTACGGGGGAGTGTGTCAGGAGAGGAACCTTCTCCGGGATGGATAGTAGGAAAGGATGAGATCTTGCGTTTTCATGGACATGTATGGGTGTTAGTAGACATGCGTGGGGAGCTGTTGTGGGACTTTCATTCCTCAGTTTGGTCAGTTCATCTTGGTGTCCCCAAGATGTATTGAGATCTGCACCGTCAGTATTGGTGGCCAGGCATGAAGAGAGATGTTGCTAGTTTTTTCATGAGGTGTTCCACCTGTCATCAGGTGAAGGCAGAGCATCAGCGACCAGCAGGGCTTTTGCAGCAGTAACCCATTCCTGAGTGGAAGTGGAATGATATTGTGATGGACTTCATGATAGGGTTACCGAGGTCTCCTCGAGGGAATGATGCAGTTTGGGTTGTCATTGATAGACTCATGAAGGTTTCTCACTTCTTGCTGATCAAGGAGACCTTCAGTGTCGATGAGATGGGAAGGTTGTACATATGGGAGATTTTACATCTACATGGAGTTCCTCACTCCATTTTTTCAGACAAAGATGCAAATTTTACTTCTCGGGTCTGGTAGGATTTACATAGGGATTTGGGTACATAGGTGCTTCTGAGTATAGCTTACCATCCCCAGATAGATGGCCAGTCCGATCGTACGATTCAGGTGCTGGAGGACATGCTTCGGGCATGAATCCTAGATTTTGGATGTTCTTGGGAGAATCATATACCTATTTTGGAGTTTTCCTACAATAATATTTTTTAATAAACTATTCAGATGGAACATTATGAGGCTTTATATAGTAGGCCATGCTGATCACCCCTATGTTGGCTGGAATCAGGAGTGGCAGCGATGTTGGGACCTCGTCTTGTCTAGGAGACCACAGAGCAGATAGATTTGATTCGGAAGAGAATGGATACTGCACAGTCATAGAAAAAGTATTATGCCGATTGACAGAGTCAACCTCTAGAGTTCGAGATCGGAGATCAGGTTTTTCTATGTGTTACACCGAGGTTGGGACACAGGAGGATTAGGAGACAGGTAAAGCTTTCACCGAGATATGTTGGACTGTTTGAGGTTTTGGATAGATTCAATCTGGTTTCCTATCAGTTGTAGTTACCTCAGAGGTATTGTGCTATGCATGACGTCTTTCACGTTTCTCAGCTACAACATTACGTCTCAGACCCGTCTCATTTCTTTCAACCCGAGGAGGTTGAGTTGGAGGTGGATGACTCATTTGAGGATCATCCTCTATAGATTGTTGATCATAGTGAGAAGGTTCTACATGGATGATATGTTCCTCTTGTATGAGTGTTATGGAATCACAGGCGAGTACAGGATGAGACTTGGGAGAGGGAGGCTGATGTACGATCACAGTGGCCAGAGCTGTTCGAGGATTCTTCTTCTACACCACCTTATTAGGGAAATTCGGGGATAAATTTCTTTAAGGGGGGAAGTTTATAAGAAACCGGATATTCTTTTCAGGTATTTCTTTCTTTTCTGGTTGTTTTTTAGAAAAAGAGGAGTTTATAGAAATTTTAGGAGTACACGTCATGTACTTATAATTACACAACCTGTACTCGGTTTTCGCAGGTAACCATATATTGGCCATGTAACGGCTGAGCACATAGCCATGTGGGGTGACCTAGAGACCACCTAAAGTGGATCTAGGTAAAAGAAATTACACACCATGTAATTTTAAAATACATGACGTGTACTTACTTTTTTCATTAAATGGACCTGGGTCGCGCCTAATTGACAGAACACCCTTCTTCTGGGTTGGACTCATCCAGGAGCATTTGTGGCTGACAATTCTTCTCTAAGACCCCACCTCCCCATCCGTTCTCCGAATTGACCATCGTCAGTTGCGTTAGAATCACCACGGTAAGCTCTTCCTTCTTCTAGAGTTGCGTTTCTTAATTCCTCTTCTTTCGTGAGTTATCTTCAGTTGAATGTTTTTGAAATTTTTGTAGATCTATTGAACTCTCGATCGAATCAAAGGCTTGGGTTCATCTATATCAATCATACAACATTGAGGTAGGTTTTTTGTTCCTTTCCGTAGTTAGTCTTTGAATTATATGTGCCAAATTTCCCCATACCCTAGTTCAGGGTATTGCACGTTTAGGGATTTTAACCCTGTTAATGCCTACTATGTTTTGTTTTATTGAGTAGGGATATTTTATTGTCAATAGGGTTTAGTTTCTATGCTATGGATTTGTTTTCCCATGATTGTTTTATTTTTTAATGTTTGGTCTAGCTTTTCCAGTTAGGCTATTTGTTTCCATTCCTAGTGTTGTTAGGATGTAGTGGTTATTTATCTGATATGTTTTACTATGAGTAGTAGCTAATTATACAAGTAGTAATTTGAGGTTTACTTTGACTGATGATTATCATTTTTGTATGATTTCTTTACACGGGGCTGAGGGGACCCAGTGTAGTGAGACCATAGGGGAAATTGACGTTGAGGGCTTTCCTAGAGTTTCTGTTATAATTATCACACTGTGAGACCATAGGGGGTATTGATGTTGAGTGCTCCCTCAGAGTTTCTATAGATACATTACAAGACCATAGGAGGAGTTGACATCGAGTGCTTCCTAGGAGTGTCTGTAGTTACCATTAAAAGACTATAGGGGGAATTGACAGTGAGTGCTTCCTCAGAGAGTCTTTGATTACACAAGACTATAGGGAGAATTGATGGTCAGTTCTTCCTCTAAGATTCTTTGTTACTTTCCTTTTTTTTGGCTGAACCAGAGGGGATAGACTATGAGAACTTCCCAGAGGGATGCTTGTAATATTATTTGGTTGACTAAATTGTTAAATGTAAATGATGTAATTGAAACTGTAGGATTGTTTATTATTGATTACTTCCTTGTTTACTTCTTCCTTTTTCTTATTGCCTTTCATATATATTCACTGACTGTTAAGCACAGATATTTGGGCAGTTTCCTATTGGAATTTGTCTCACACCCTATTTGGGTCATGCTTTTGGTCCCAAATAGATTATATTACTGCATGTATAGATAAGGGAAAGAGTCCTTCTACTTCCGGCACTTGATTACAATAGAGATGGAGAGCATAGGAACAAGTTGAGTCTTACGATGCTACTGGAGTTTATTTTCTTTCATTTACTTTGGTTTAGTACTTTATTCCAACATTGTGACTTGTTTGGCTGCTTTACTAGAAATATGTATCATGCATCATTTATATATGTGCTCTAGTTGCTTATTTCTTCAGTCTTCTGTTGTTTATTATTGTATGGTATTATTACTTCTTCTGCTATTGTTGTCTATTTATTTTCATTGTGTAACTCTTCCAATGAGGGAATAGTTTCCTTACTATCACACCTAAGGCCATCGCTTCTAGTCGGCAGCCTCTGGCATTTTGGGAAATGCGCTTGAGACCATGTGACCAACCAGGTATGGGGCACCGCTGGGCGGATCCGGGAACTAGGACATTATAAAAATTATTTTCTGTTAACTTTTGAAATGGATTACAAGAGAGATTATATTGAACACAAAACTACACTCACAAATTCTCTAATAATCTAATCCACTGATTATTACTCACCCTTTCAGCTAATGTGTGATGCGTATAATAGGGTAATAGAGGATATTATTAGACAAAGAAAATATAAAATTCTATTTTTCATATATTATTAAATGAAAATTATAGATGAAAATCATTCTCACTACGCTATCATGAAAAATAATACTTAGCTTTGGTATTTTCTATGGAAAAATTTAAGCAATATCTCTTATGTTCCAAAATCATTGTATTCGTGGACAACTCATCTTAAAAATTCTTACATAAAAGGATTGATTCCAAATAGAGTATATAAATATGGATATTAATGATTTAATAGTTTGATCTAGATATTAGGAATAGACCTGAAAGAGAAAATCTTGTGGTTAGTCACTTGGATGAAATTATAGATCGAAAATTCAAAAGAGTGAATGAAATAATTGTTAATCCAACATGTAAATATTACTAAAAAATATTATATAAGTTCTTTGGGATTATTGAATGGCCTATAAGACACCCATTTGTATGTCTCTATATAGGATATTTTTTTGGTTAATAGTTTCATTTACTTGTTATACTTTAACATAAATTAGTTGGGTCCATTAAAAGTAGTAATTTTGATTATAAAAAATCAAGTGTTGAGAGTTTATTACAAATGAAAACCAAGTATTATAAGTAAAATGCTAAGTTATTTCATTATAAACACCACCTTAAAAGGTATTTCATGGTAATGAATGAGTAATGCTCCTGAAATCCTAATTTTATATTCACATCGAAAATCCTAAATCTTTATTAGAAGGTGTATTTATTTTTAGTAATGTTTACCCTTTTGGTGCAATGAAAGTATAGTATTATTCTACCAAAAGTATATTCATAGTTAATGGGAAATGGTTAAAGATCAATCCAGATAAGAAACATGAATTTTGAACCACCATGAATACCACCAACAAAACTTCTACTTAGAAGGACCCGCCCGTAGATTGACAAAGAAACACATACAATCCAAACTAGGAAGCACCCCTTTCACACTAAATATCATTCAATATAACTCTATATCACTCTATCCCTCTCTATTTTTCTATCACTATGTATTTTTTTCTTCTAATCACTCATCCTCCCTCTTAATCTCTTTTAGTTTTATATTAGTTTTTGTTCTTTCCTCTTTCATTATCCCTCATTTCAATGTTTATTTCTTTTTTCCTCCACTTTTACAAGTGAGTGATTTTGAAAATAAAAAGGTCATAATTACTCACTAAATGTTTTTGAAATTTTGTTCGACTATTTTGAAGGATCCGATATAAAGTATTTTCTTCTCAAAAAAATTATTTTCAATAAAAATTATGAAAAAAAATCAACTTAAATAAGTTTTGAATGCTCACTTTTAGATTAGAAAATTATATTTCCATTTATTGTGAGGAATAATTTGTGATTTTAGGAAAATATCATCTATGAAAACATCTTCTTATTTTTTTCACCACTACTTGTGAATATTGATTATAATGACCTAAATTTTTATTTATGTAATAAACATGTGTATAATATTTAGTAATATTGTATTGTATAAAACACATGCACCAAAAAATTACAAATAATATTTTGTTTCGTTAATTTATAACATTAAATTCAAGAATAAATATACTTCATACAATTGAAAAAAGTAAAAATGGAAAACAAACACACACAAAATAACTTGAAGAGAAATTTTTTGATCATTTTGGTCTCCTAGAATTATCACACTCATGAATGGAACTTAAAAAAATAAAAAAAACATTAGTAATATATCAACATTTTGAAAATAAAGAATATAGATCCTTAAATGAAATTCAATTGAATGGTTAATGAATGAAATAATATTTACTTATAGGAAGCATAAAATTAATGACCATTGGAATAGTAAAACTAACCGTTAAGAATTGTAACTTGACTGTTAGGAATAGTAATTTGATGATTATAATAGTAAAATGACTTAAAAAAATTTAATATGAATAAAATAATTAAATATAAATATTTTACTGCTATCAAATAAATATTCAAATTTAGAAACTCCAAGGAAAGTGTAAATTCATTTTTAATAAATTGTATTTTTACATATTTTACAAAACTGTAATTTTAATATTAAATATTAAATTACCTTAGTTGGAAAATTATTTTAATAAAACAAATTTATTTTTAAGAATCATTATATCAAATTTATCTAAGAATTATGTTTTGTTATTTTTTTGGAAAACTTCAATTTTTAGGTGCATAGTAAAAATATAGTTTTTACAAAAGAATATGTTTTAATTACATAGTTTCATAATGTATTTTTTACATAATAAAATAAAGATTATTTGAATTAAAAAAAACATATTTATCATGATAAATAATCAATTTAAAAATAATAAATTCAAATTACAAACCTAAAAATTAATTTATAAAGTCTTAAAAGATAAAGTATATCATAAAAAAACAATGTTTCATTTTTTTCTTCTTTATTTTAATAATATATATATATATATATATATATTAAGGGATTATCAAGTCATTAAAATGTATAATTTTAATCAAATATAATTTTTACTATCGAATAATACCACTATTACATGTTTTAATTTGGAAATAATAATTTATTCAATATTTTAACCCAAAAATACCCCTCCCCTCAAGTATAAATACCTCTTCTTCCTTCCATTAGAAAACCACTTATCATGAATTTCTTAAATCCCAAGATCTACCCAATTCCCTAAAACTAAGTCTTTTTATAACCTTAGGAACATTCTGGTGTCATCTAACCCCAATCCCTCAAATATTTTGTTCCATAGCAAAGGAGTAATACTTCAAAAAAGAGGTAACCCCAGAATATTCTTCTTTTCATTGTTTTTCTTTCTACTCTCCTAATATATTTTATTTTTATACCATAAAAAAACTGTTTAATTCCAAAGTATACAATATAATAATTTTGTTAAGATATTTTATAACTATTTTAATTCATTTACATCATATATACTATCTCACTCCCCCCTTGTTTTAACACATCCCATTAATAGTCAGTTTTATCCACCTATAAGGACATTTCTGATTCGTTACTTGTAAATTCCTTTATGGATGGTTAGTATAAATTATTTAAAATGTCTAAAATTTAATTTTATATATTTTTAATACTATGAAGTGAATTTGACTAATTTATAAATAAAAATGAATAAAAACAATGAAAACAAAACTAAATGGGATAATTTAAAGAAACTTATCAATCAAACCATTTCATTTAAAAAAATATTAAAAAAATTATAATGATTATAGTTGATAATTAAAAAAATAAGTAAATTTATAAAACTTATTTATTAGTCTTTTAATAAACATATGTTGCTTATACGGGAGGTTTAAACATGATGAAACAAAACAGGAACTAAGGTAAAGGGGCTCTCGAACCCAACTCTTCTTTCAGGTTTATATTCTATAACATTATTTTTCTCCATGATTATTCTAAAAATTTCTTCTAAATTTATTTCATATTTTTTTCCATTTTTTGTTATATGTATATGCATTTTTACACTTCATTGAAAACCATTCACTGCTTCCTTCTTGATTTTAAATAAATAAGTTTTTTGAAATATCCCATTTATTCTTCTTATATTTATTCTTCTTCTCTCTAAGAAATATGATCGTTCGTTTATTAGTTATACCCTTTCATGGCCAAAATTATGTTTTCTATTCCTATTTTTGGAATTTCCAAGTAAATTATTTTACATATTCTTTTTTAAATCACTATAAAATCTATTCTTTTCTTATGGTTTCATATCATGTTTATGATTGATGTATATTTTTCATTCCATTTGTTATACATGCTTCTAAGAATATTATAATGTGATTAGTGGAATTAGAATTATATTTCCCTCTAATTCATTGGGTAATGTGACATATCTCATTAGATTATGATTATGTGTGAACATGATGCTATATTTTTTCACATTTTATGAAGTGATAATTTGAATATATATGTTATGAAAAAACATGATTTTATCTTTGTTAAAAATGTTATTAGGTTTCATTATTATGAATATTCCAAATTTCATGACTCTTACAATTTATTACCATATTATTATGGTGATGATCATATTCTTGGTATATGATGATGATGATTATGCTCATCCATTTTCTCATATTTAGTTATGTCTCATATGATTTATTATTATCCATACTCTTACTTAGATTTTATCTCACCCTTTCCTTGATGTATTTTCTAGGGTGATTACTTGTACTAAGAATAATATAAAATATTTAGGAATACTATGAATAATTATTTAAATATTTTTTAAAATTTTATATATACTCATGTTGTATGAACCTAATTTTCCTAAGATACTAAATCTTTATATTCTAGAATATATTATTGTAATGTTTTTATATTAAAAATGATTTAATAATAATGAATGAAATATATGAGTTGTTATAGTTGGTATTAGATTAATGATTAGTTAATTTTATAATTACATTAGTAAAATATAACCAAAGATAAACTTAGGGATCCCATAGATGAAGGCTCTACAATTTATTTAAACATGGGAATAAGTTATTTATCCATTATTTATTAATAAATTTTTTCTAACCTTTTATATTTAAAAAAAATCATAGAACCAAGATAAATAATTCCAAAAACCCATGTTATTGATAATAAAATGATTGTATGAATAATGTATTGACCCCAACCCCAGAATCCCAGAACTGAAGCCTTACTTTATTGCATTGGCATAGACATAAGATTAAAATCCCAAAGTACCAAACATTTTAACAGTTTTGGAAAGCTAGGTTACATAATTGAAAAAAAATTTACATTAGGAATATAAAATAAAATATAATACATAAAAATATATAATAAACTGTATCCTTGAAAACTCATTCAAATATCCCTTCTTCATAATATGGGGAAAGGAAACCAAATAAAGGTGAGCTCAAATGCTCAGTAAAGGTTAAGTATAGTGAAATATATCATTAATAAATAATGAATAATCAATATGGAAAGGTAAATAACTAAACTCACATTCCATTTAAATAATTGGATAAGGAATAAACAATATGGTAAGGTAAATAACTAAAAACACATTCCATTTAATCAATAAACTAAAAATAAAATGCATCAATAGATTTTTTCGTAGTAAAAATATCAGGGATAATAATAAGTGAATCTAAAAGAATGAAATACTTAATTATTGGATGTCATGTTTCCCAGTAACATGGTACCATTACTATCAAGACCTTTCACAATACGGTTTAAGACATATCAGGTAAAAATCCATCTGATTTGGCCAACTAATTCATATCATGAAAACATCAATGCATCGAGGGGATTAATTTAAATGGTCCCAAAACCAAGTCATACCAATACAAATCATTCGTTATATATTGAATAATAAATTTAATTCATAAAAAATGTTCCTTATCGTTAAGTATCCATATTGAGTAAAGGGTATGAATTTATAAATATTTCCTCAAGTAATCAAATAACTTTCAAAGTAAACATTGTATGTAAAAATTGTATATGGTTTAGTAAATAATAATATACATTGAAAATGAATTTTTATATTTAATATTAATGTAATTTAAATTTATAAATGATTACAATAATGTTATTTTTTAAGATAAAGTTAATAATCACAAAAGAAAGTGAGATTGCACAATAACTTTTACCATTTGGTAATTTTCAAGTCAAATCTCCATGGATAAAATAATTAAAATTGAAACTTAAAGTACCATGAATAATTAATAATTAATGATATTATATTTCAAAGGGACGTTATATACACCACATAAAAGTTAATTAGTTCATAATAACAAATAGGTCTCAATGAAATGTAGATTAAGATGAAATCCTTTGCCTTATGCTTGATTTTGGTTAGATGCTCTTTAACCTCTAGTATAATGGTTTTAAGCATGTTATTAACTTATTATATAACCATATTAATTATTATTACATCATATATGATTATTTTATAACATATTATTACACTTTAATTAATAATCATTCCATATTTTCATCGTTTCGGTCGTTAATTTCCTTGTTTTTCAAGTATATTTTGACTTTTTATTTTTATTCCTCATACATAGATCATACTTTTATCCTATACAGAATTTAAACCATGATTTAAATATCATATGTGTTCATTATATATTTATTTATAGAAATAAATAAAATTTAATGATATAAAATTAAATACATCGTTCATGGAGACGGTAGGTCATACGTACACATGAACGCTATTTTCATTTTATTGTCACATTGAAAGAAAGAAAAGAAAAGGATTTATAAATATATTATAATTATATTATAATTATTATGTAATATATATCCCATATTTTTATTAAAAACAACCTTAATACTTTCCATATAAAGCGTGAATGCATCACATCGCTTCGTGATGCGGTAGTCTGCTATTCACATGAATGACATTATCGTATTCCCAAAAATTTGAAAGAATGAAGGTATGTGAAATATACTAATTAAATAATAATAATAACATAATATATATAATATATAAATTATAAATCCATCATTATTATCAACCATGAAATGTGGTAATGGTAGAATGAATGACATCGGTTCGTGAGGCGGTAGTTCACCATACACACGAACGATGATTGTGTATCCCATTTGATGGAAGTATGTGAAGTTTTAGGTCATACCATTAACATAAATAAATATAAGTATATTTAATATACTTATTTTATTATATAATCATGATATAATAAGAATTTAATGAGGTGGATAAGGAAATAAAATAAAAATGCTTTTAGAAAAACATTACCTCTTCTTCAGTTATTTTCCTTTAGTTTGCACTAAATCCTACCTAAGTTGGATTTCTTCAAAAGATAAGGATTCTTGGATGATTGTATTGAATATTTGGAGATATTCAATTATGTCTTGGCCAAAATAAAGTGGTTTTATAGGTGTAAAGAAAGCAGAGAGGGGTGGCCTTTTATAAGCGGGGGAGAGGATAGACTTCGCATTTTTTAAAAGAAGTTAGGTGTGTCCACGTTTTTACCTAAAAAGGAGATTGCATAATAAAAAATCTATATAATATAGTTTTAATGGTATTAATATAGTTATAAAATGGGTTTTTATAAGTTTTGGAACTTTTTTAAACCTTATATTCTAAGTTTAACCATTAAGTAAGCTCGTTTTTACCTTAATCAATGTAATTAATTTTAATTGTTTCAAATAATAACTTCTATTAAAAATTAAGTTAAAAATATTATAAATTATGAATTATTATAATTAAAAATATTTAATCCATTTTTACAAATTCAATTCACATAAATGGTATAAATTAAATTAAAATCAATCCCACAGACGTGACGGGAAAGCGGGGTTTTAAAGTAAAATATTCAAAAGTTTGAAATTTTTTATATAAAAATTCAATATAAAATTGATCCAAATGGGATAAATTTTATTAATTTATATAAAATTGATCTTATTTTTCTTTAAAACAAATTAAAAACAAAATTTAGCCTTACATATTATTTAAATTAAAAAGCAGCTTTTAATTAAAATTCAGTATTTTTAACTATTCATCAAAAAATGAAACTTCTCTAAAAAATACCAAAAAAAACACCCTAAAATAATTTTGAAATTAATATTTCAAAAATAAAGTTTATTTTTTCATATTAAATTTATAAAATAATCAAAAAAATTAAAAAATAAGTGCACCATTAAAAGGTGGAAAAACTTTCTTTAGAAAAATACAGTTTTTTATGTGAAAATTTGAATTTGTTCTTATCTTATGACTATCAAATATATTATATGAATTTAAAAAATTGATTTAATATATAATATATTAATTTTATTAATATAATTAAATAATATTAATTAATTTACTTTATTAAGATAGAATGCCTTTGGGCGCATAAAATAGCTTTGATAGAAACATTTCCTTCATATTCAATTAGTCTTTATATTCATTTATAATTAATTGGTCACCAAATAATTATATATAAATTTGTAAACAATATTTTATAAATTTAGTTAATTATTTTCCTATATTCTGTTATAATGGCTATTTGATAACTATTATATTAAATAATAATATTAATAGTATATTGTAGATTGATAAAACCCGGTCTTGCATGTAAAACAAGCTCCCAAAGGAACTCATTATTGTGTGTTACACAAGACAACTTAGTATTGGATGTATTTTAAGCTAATATCAAATTTTTGTACAAATAAATCTAGTAATAAAATTAAATTTATTCTAAAATGAAATTACTTTAAAGTCTTGGGGTGTTACATTCTCTCCACCTTAAATAAATTTCATCCTTGTAATTTAAACTTGATCTTGGTAAAAAAGGTTTTGAGATTTGGAAATAACATTGTTAAAAACCCCACATCGTAAAAGTTTTAATAAAATATCCTATTAATAAGAGATAAAATTAACTACAAAATTCATCTAGAATAATCACATAACTAGGTTTCTATATAATAGGACATAGGTTGGAAATGAAAACATGGACATAGAATAGAAAACTAACACTCAAATATTGAGAGAGAGAGAGAGATAGAGAACATGTTCAAGAGAATGTTAATGACCACAAATCCATAAACAGAGGTTTGAAAAAGTTTATTGATGTCATCAAAAATGAAAATAATATGAAAACATTTTTGTTTCAAAAATATTTTCCTAGAGTTTAGGAGTTCTTTCACTCTATATGAATATAAGAAAATATAAATCTTGAAGTTAGGGTGGTGCCTGAGTGGTAAAACCTATAATCCTACATCCAAAAGACTAGTGTTTGAATCCTATTAAATCCCTTTGGGGATTTATGATGCAAGTTTTGACATAGGTACTAACATTCGGGGTGGTGATGTAGGCATGACCTGGGAAGGTGATGATGCAAGCATGATGAAAGCAAATTTTCCTTGGGCCTACGGGCCATGTAATGGGTATCCTTCTACCTAGATAAAAAAGAGGTATTTTATTTCATAATAAAAACAGTCTTCAGCCTCAACTTTAAATATATATATATATAATTACTTGTTAAATTTTTATTTCATAAGTACAATCTTATCCTTCGGTTGTTCCTTGTACTATTTCTACTCCATCTCTTAGCATATGTTGAATAAAATGGTTAAGTAATAATTTAATCTCTAACAAAATATCCAAATATCAACTTAAACCATTTCATAAATGTCTAAACTTATATCCCTATAAAGATCCAAAACTTTAGAAGGTTGCCTAATCTAAAATATAAACTTATCATTAATCCAAACAACATGAAGTAGCTCTAAATAGTCACATACCGAAAATGTTAATACCTTCATCATTTATTCTCTTGAAACATGTTAATAACACCAATAACCATATAACTTTATTGAAAACATGCATTCTTCTTTATTCCTTAAGTAAAACATAGATTATTGGATATAATCCTTAAATCCAAAAACTTTTTTAACTCCATCAATGATAGCATAAACAATTTTTTTCAATAACTCATTAATCAGTTCTAATTTATTAATTATTGTCCAATTTAATTTATCCATATAAATAATCTCTTTATCTAACCATTATTAACTCAAAATTTGTAACATGTTATGGTTTCTCAATCATGTGTTTTCTAAGAAGTTGAACTTATCACTGAATCATTTTTCTTAGCACCATTCAATACATGATTTCAAATCATTTTATAAATAATACTGCAATGCAATCCTTATATATTTCATAATTATTATAACCATAATATTATCATAAAAATACTTTTACAACATATTCCATGGATCCAAGAACATTAATCATTCCACTTTAGATGTATCAATAGCATAAACTTGACCTTGAACCCTTAGCTTCTTATGAGGTATATTCCCTTGATGCTTGGGGAATTAATTTGTGTAGTTCCTCATATATTTATTGTTAAAACACTAAATATTAGTATTTTATTTATTCCATTTTCATTATTATTTTTAGTTACCCTTTTTCTCCACACTTATAAAAAACTCCCAATCCCTTCAAGCATTTCCTAGGGTGATTATTTCCACAGTTATCACATGTGGTAAAATCCTTCTTTCCCTTATTTCCTTTATCCATTATTTTATCTCTTTTCATCTTCTAATTTTTCTTACCTTTGAATCCATAAGTCTTAGTAAATTATTTCTCTATCTTGATAGCATATAAAACAATTTAATCATATGAAGAAAAATTTTGAGATACCAGAACCCTTCAACTACTTGGCTTATTTCCTTCAAAGAAGTTGTCTCTCTAATATTAGTTGTTATATGTGTAATATATAGAATACCTAGATAAACTTTTAAAGGAGTCCTCATAATATGAAACACTATCTTCTTCCCTTTTCTGTATGTTAAGGAACTTTATCTTCATCTCAGTTTATTTCTCATGAGGGGAATATTTTTCAAAGAATGTCTCCTTAAAATATCTTTATTCTATGAGTCATATTTCCTCTTCTTCCCTAGTATTCTAGATCAACTAACACCATTAATTATCATCTACATTGAGACAATACACTATACAAGTAACCTTTTCCATTTCACCACATCCCAATTCCATAAATATTTTCTCTGAAGTCTTAATCCATTGTTCAGCCACCATTGGATCAGTCATTCCACTAAATGATTGGGGCCTCTATTTCATAAAGTGATCCAGCATTGAAGAATCTTTTTGTGGAAAAGGTTGCCCCATCTGAGCAAGGTTATTTTTCATTACTTGATTAAGCTTCCCTAATATATCCACAACTTTATTTGTTCCAATACCATCTATTTCAGCTTTCTCTATAGGGAAACATCTACATTGGAAATGAGTATTGTCACCCTTATTTCTTATAGGTTCCATTTATAAACAATGGAATACACTATATTAGATCATAACACCATTTAATATAATGTTTAATCCCAAAACTAGTGAAATACCTATCATAAATTGAAAATTTTAGGCATAACTAATCTCATAATCATAAATATGGTTTTTTTATATGTTCTTCTATACTTATCCACAAATTATATCTTAGTGTTATGTTCCATAATATATGTTTTCCTAAATCTAGTTTCCATAGTTTTTACTAAACTTCCTCTGATACCAACTATAATGACCCTGACCCCAATATCCCAGAGTCAGCGCCTTACTTTATTACATTGGCATAGATACAAGATTCAAATCCCAAAAGACTGAATAGTTTAGAAGTTTTGGAAAACTAGATTACATACATGATACCAACTTTACATTGGGAATATAAAATAAAATATAATACATAATAAAAGATAATAAACTGCATCCTTGAAAACTCATTCAAAGATCTCTTCTTCATAACCTGGGGAAAGAAAAAAATAAGGGTGAGCACAAAAGATCAGTAAAGGTTAAGTACACAAGAATATATCATGAATTAATAATTAATAATTAATAATTAATATAAAAAGTTAAATAATGGAACACACATTTCATTTACAAAACTTGATAAGAAATAAACAATATGGTAAGTTAAATAACTAAAAACACATTCCATTTAATCTATAAACTCAAAATAAAATTCATCCATATATTTTGTCATAATGAAAATATCATGGATAATAATAACTAAATATAAAATAAAGAAATTTTTAATCATTGGACACCATGTTTCCTAGGTACATGGTACCTTCACTATAAATACATTTTACAAGATGGTTTAAAACATATTGGGTAAAAACCCATCTGATTTGCCCAAATGATTTATCTCATGAGACTACTGATGAATCGAGGATATTATTTTAAATAGTCCCAAAACCATGTTGTACAAGTCCAAATAATTCCTTATATATTTAATAATTTATTAAATTCATAAACAATGTGTCTTATCATCAAGTATTTTTTTTGAGTAAAGGGTACGACTTTATCAATATTTCCTCAGTTAATAAAATAACTTTACAAGTAAACACCATATGTAAAAAATGGTACATGATTTAGGAAATAATCATATAAATTAAAAAATAATATGTATATTTAAAAGGAATGTAATTTCTATTGAAAAATTATTACAATACAGTGATTGTTTTAATAGAAAGTTAACAATCACAAAGGAAAGTGAGATTGCACAATAACTGTTACAATTTGGTAATTTTCCAAGTAAAATATTTGTGGATAAAATAATGAAAATTGAAACATAAAATACCATGAATAATAAATATTGATTATATTACATGTCAAAGGGGTAGTATATACACCACATAAAATTTAATTGATACATAATAACAAATAAGTCTTAATAGAATGTAAATTGAGATGAAATCTCTTACATTACACTTCCTTTTGGTTGGACACTATTTAACCTCATAGATAATGGTTTTAAGAATGTTATTAAATTATTCAAAAACCATATTAATATTTATGAAATAATATATTATACTTTTATAACATTTTATTATCCATTCATTAATAATATTTCCTTATTTTCATCATTTTGGGTGTTAATTTCCTTGCTTTTCAAGTATATTTTGACTGGTTATTTTTGTTCCTCTTACTTAGAGCATGATATAATCATCTCCATAATTAAAATAATGATTTAAATATCATATTTATTCCATATATATGTATTTATAATAATCCATAAAATTTAATGATAGGAAATGAAGTACACTGTTCATGGAGATGGTAGGTCGTACGTACACATGAAGGCTATTTTCATTTTTATACCGTATTGAAGGAAAGAAAATTAAATTATATATATATATATTAAAATTAAAATATAATTATTATTTCATATATATCACATATGTTTATTAAAACCATTCTTAATACATTCCATGTAAAGCATGAACACGTCGCATCGCTTCACGAGACGGTAGTCCGCAGTACACACGAACGACGTTATTATATTCCCACGGAATGGAAAGCAAGAAGGTATGTTTAATATACTAATTATAGAAGCATAAAAACATCATAAATATCATATATATCATATATTAATTCTAAATTAATTATTATTATCAACCATTAAAGTTGTTAATGGGAGAACTAACGACATAAGTTCGTGAGGTGGTAGCCCATCGTACACACGAACGATGATTGTGTGTCATATTTGATGGAAGTGGGTAAATTTTTAGGTCATACCCTTAACCTAAAAAAATATAAGTATATTAAATATACTTAAGTTATTATACAATCATTATATAATAATAATTTAATGATTTTTAGAGGGAAATAATTTAAAAACACTTTTAGAAAATTATTACCTCTTCTTCTGGTATTTTTCTTTGGTTGCACTAAATACTTCCTAATTTGGATTTATGAAAAATATATGTCTTATAAGATGATTATAGGGAATTTGGGAAGCTATTTGGTCAGGTGTTGGTAAAAAAAGTTGTTTTAGAGGTGTGAATAAGGGGGAGAGGGGTGGCCTTTAATAAGTGGGGGGAGGACACAGTTGGAATTTTTAAAAAGAAGTTAGGTGTACCCACGTTTTTACCTAAAAAGAGTATTCTCTAATAAAAAAATATATAATATAGTTTTATGGTTAAAATATGTCTATCGAAAGTGTTTTGTACAAGTTTTGGGATTTTTTACACCTTATATTCTATGTTTAATTATTAAGTAAGCTTATTTTTACCATAATCAATGTAATTCATTTCAACTGTTTTCACTAATAACTTTGGTAAAAATTTAAGTTGAAGTTATTAAACATTATAAAAATTTTTGATTCCAAATATGTAATCCATTTTTTCAAATTCAATTAACATAAGTGGCAGAAATTTATTTAAATGTAATCCTGCAGACGTGACAGGAAAGTTGGGTTTTAAAGTAAAATGTTCAAATGTTTGAAATGTTTTTATGTCCAAATTCAACATGAATTTGATTCCAATGACCTAAATTTGATTAATTTATAAAAAATTTAACTAATTTTACTTTAAAACCAATTAAAAATATAATTTAACCTTATAAATTATTTAAATAAGAAATAGATTTTCAATTAAAATTGATTATTTTTCACTATTCAACAAAAAATGAAACTTCTCATAAAAATACAAAAAAATTAACCCTAATATAATTTTAACATTAAATTTTCAAAAATAAATTTTTATTTTTTCAAATAAAATTTATAAGTGTCAAAAATTATTTTTATAACAAGTCTTCCATTAAAAGTTAGCAAAACTACCTTTAGAAAAATAAAACTTTTTATACATAAAATTAGATTTGTTCTTATCAAATGACTATAAAATAAATTAGATGAATGTAAAAAAAATTGAATCTATAATATATAAATTTAATTAATATCATTCTATAATAGTAATTAATTTTATTTTTTAATATATAACACCTTTGGGTGCATAAAAATAATTTTTATAAAAATATTTCCTTAATATTCAATTGGTTTTTATATTAATTTCTAATTAATTGGTCACCAAGAAATTATATATACATGTGAAAACAATATTTTCCAAATTTAATTAATTATTTTCAAACATTCCATTACAATGGATAGTTTATAAATATTATATTAAATAATAATATTAATAGTATATTGTACTTTGGTGAAAATAAGCCTTGCGTATAACACAGGCTGTCAAAGGAACTCAGTATTGTTTGTAACACAAGCCAAATTATTGTTATGTGTACTATAATATAATATCATTATTTCTTATAAATAAATCTAGTGAAAAAAATTAAATTTATTTGAAAAGGAAAATATTGTTTTCATGGGTGTTACAAATAACATTCCCAATGTAATGGACAGTAGAGTTTAAAACCTCCTGATAGTACATGACTATCTATTTCAAGTTGTGAACAATAACCTGAACCACGTGGAATATAAAACTTATTCCAAAAAATATAATCTAGTAATTTAATCCTTCATGTGCCAATAAACACCTTTATTTAATTGATTTTCCAATTTACTTATTTTATAAAATGGGTTAACTCCATGGAAATGATATTTTCCATGCCTTATTATTCTGAGGTGAAAGTTACTTTAGTTTTCTAAATTTAGACGGAGAATTTAATTAATGGTATACATTGATCAAGAATAAAAATTCAAAGGATTAAGTAGAAGTAATATAGTGGTAAGAATTTAAGAATATATTTCCTAATAATTATATCAAGAAGAAGAGATAACCCATTTAGTGAATTAAAACCAAATATAACATATGAGATAACCCATTTTATAATTATAACCCAAATATAATTATATCAAGAAGAAGAGATAACCCATTTTATATTTCCTAATAATTATAAATATTTATATCAAGAAGAAGAGATAATTCCAGGAACTTAATAAAAACGAGATTAAATCTATTGTAACATATGAGTAAAATTTCAATTTTCTTTCAAGGTATTTCAATGGTTTTGTTATAAAAAATTATAGAAAAATAAATAAATTCTTTAGTGAATTAAAACCAAATATATGAAAATATATAGTTTTTCAAGACTTTGAGAGTTATAAAGAAGTGGTTTTGTTTGATATTAAAGTATAGATAGATTTTGGAGAATGAACCCATAGATATGGAGACATGATAAAAAGGATATAGTTTCAATCTGGTGGATCAAATGATAAAGGAGGAAAGAATATTCAATCATCCATATTTCAAATATGTGGAAAAAACACCATGGGAATTTCCTCAAAGGAATGATGAAATACTTTAAGTGTGGAAAATAAGGGAATCAAACACATGAATATTGAAGAGACATAAATAGGTAATTAAATATGATAGAGTAAAGGAAAGAACCACCCATTATCTAATTCTTCAACTGTAGGGAATGTGAACACTATGAAATCCTGTGCACCAAACCAAGGGTCTTCAATGATAATCAAATTTAGTAACAACCAAATCTGAGGAAGTAATGAAAAGTTTACTCCATCACCACTTTTTAGGTGGAACAAAAAAATTAAGTAGTACATAATACATTTACTATTCACTCAAGAATGGAAAATTTTTATTTCTATAAATTCCTTTATATCCTAAAAAAATCTAGAACTATCGAATGTCCTCTGTAATTTCTTGAAGTAGATATACCTATGAATACACCTAGTGTTGAAATTGGTATAATCCAAGTGTTGAAATTTTCCCCAATTATCATCTGTTTTAATATTCGTCCAATGAATCTCATAATCATTCCTTTTTTATAATTTTATATTATACAATTCATGTATTATATCTTTTTATATATATATCACGTCAATATTTAGGAAAAGGGAATATATTTCTATATCCTGAACCATCCCATGCTCCTCTATAAACTTAAGAAATATTATGAATCCCCTTTATAAAATACCTCAAAGTTATGGATGTTTATACCCAATGAAGAATAATATTTTCCTCAAATTATTAAGACAAAATAAATCATAAACCTTTAGGAAATTACCATTATAATGGAATATTTAGATGTGTACCCTAATGAATTTATTATCCTTCTCCTATTTCTTGAGGTAGATTTATCAATAGAACCCATACCTGAAGCAACACCAATATCCAAGAGACCATATAGAATAGCCTCAACAGAATTAGAATAGTTTATAAGGGAACTAAAGGACTATTTATACAATGGATTCAAATTCCCTAGTGTATCACCTTAGGGTGCACTAGTTCTCTTTTTCAATAAGAATTATGGGTCAATACAGATTTTAATTGAATACAAATAGATTAACAAGATCATTTTAAAGAATAATTATCCACTACTAAGGATTTATGATATTTTTAGCCAACTTCTAGGAACTTAATACTTCTCAAAATTATATCATCATTTTTGATATAATCAGGTGAAGTTAAAGAGAGAAGATATTAAAAATACAACCTTTAGTTTGAGATATGGACACTATGATTTCATAGTGATTCCATTTGGACATATAAATTCCCATGAAATACTTATAGATATGATGAATAGAGTCATTAAATAAAACTCAATAAATTGTCTATGGTATTTATTGATGATATTCATATATACTCTAAGATAAAAGAGGAACTTGATGAGAATCTATGGACATTAAAGAAGGTGAAGTTGTATAATAATTTCAATAATTATGAATTTTGGATATAGTAAGTCATTTTTTTGGGAATTTTATCACAAGTAAAGGAATTTATATGAACCCTTCAAAGAAAAATGCAATTAAAGAATGTACTAGGAAAACAAGTGTCATGGAGATCCATCCTGATATTATCTTGGTACTACAAATTCTATTTGAGAAACTTCTCCCAGTTATCTAGACTAATAACTAAGTTACATAAAAAGTGGTAAAGTATGTTTATATTAAATAATGCGAGGAAAGATTTAATAATCTCAAGAATAGGCTAATTAATGCACTTGTACTCATACTCCCCTCAAGTAGAGAAGGTTTTGTGATATACAGTGATTTTCTAAATAAATGATTGGGTTGAATACTCATGTAAAATGATAAAGTGATAGAATATTCCTCATTAAAATTAAATATCCATGAATAAAACTAACAAACACATGTTTTTAGTAATAATTTGTGATCTTTTCATTGAATATTTTGAGACACTACCTCTACAGAGATAAGTTCGACATATATACTAATCATATGAGTTTAAAGTATATGATAAAATAGAAGTGTTTGATCATGTTTCCATGAAGATTGTTGGATTTAATCAAGTACTATTATTTGTCAATTCACTATCATCCTGGAAAATTAAATAATGTAGTTGATGATCATAGAAAAAATGAACTTACTACTCTAAAAATGATGAGTATTTAGAATGAACTTATCTTTATTTATATATAAATAATGGATTTGAAAATTATAATGGTGCATAAGACCACCTACATTTCACAAATTATTTTACAAACATCTATCTTAGAGATAATAAAGGGGGTTCAAAGGGATGATTTACAGATTCAAAAGAAGGTGGGAGAAATAAAGGAAGGGAAGATACATGAATTCAATATCGAAAAAATGATTCATTCGGTTTGGAAATATACTTGGTGTTCAATTGTCACTAAAGATATAGAAATACCTATTGGATGATTCACATAACGCATCATTCTCCATCCATCTCGGAAGTACCAAGATGTAATGATATCTTTAAGATCACTTCTAGTAGGAAAATATGAAGGAGATTGATTACTACACCTCAAAGTTATTATTATGTTATAAAGTTAAGGTATCACATCAAAATACTAAAAGGATAGAGAAAACATTACCCATACCAAGATGGAAATGGTTGAACATAACCATGTATTTTTTCATGGTTCTTCTAAAGAAATATAAAGGAAGAAATGCCATATAGTTTAGGGTGGATCGAATCACTAAGACTTATCACTTCATCTTTATTCAAGAATATTTTTAACTCAAACAACTCTCTAAGATATATGTATAGGAAGTAGTGAGGAAACATAGGCCACCACTTGCAATCATATCTTATCAAGATCCAAAGTTCACTTATAAGTTCTAGAGGAGTCTTCAACATGACCTGAATACTATGTTGAACTTTGGTATGGACTATCACCCTAAGACCGATGCCCAATATAAAAGGACCATTCAAGAACTTGAATACATGCAAAGAGTTTTCTTAATGGACTTAAAACGAGGGTGGGATGAATATCATTCATTGGTTGAGTACTCATAAAACGATATTTTCCACTCAAGTATTTAGATGGACTAAGATGAAGCTCTATATGTGAAGAGATGTAAAACTCCAATATGTTGGGAGGAAGTTGTAAAATAAAATATTATTGGACCCAAAATTGTTTAATTGATGACATAGAAGGTTCAATACATTCAGAAACACATTAAAGTTGATCAAAGTCAACAAAATATCTATATTAATAATCATCAAAGAGACTTGGATTTTGAATTTAGAGACAAAGTGTACTTAAAATATCTCCCTGGAATAGATTCATGAGGTATAGAAATAATTTAATACTCAGACCTAGGTACATTGGACTCGTTTTATATCCTTGATAAATTTGGAGTTGTGGTCCATCTTTTAGCACTTACACCAAACCTAGACCAAGTTTATGATGTGTTCCATATATATCTCCTAAGAAAGTACATACCTAATCCATCACATATAATATATCTTATGGAAGTATAATTAGAGCATGAACTCTCTTATGAGGAGGAACTTATGAAGATCTTAGATCATAAAGACAAAGTTCTATATAACAATATAGACCACCTTTTCAAAATAATTTGGTGGAGCCAAAAATATAAAGAGGAAACATAGGTACCTAAAGATGAAAGGAATTATAAATACCCTCATCTATTCTCAACTAAGGATATGAGTAAAAATTTTGAGGATGAAATTTCTAAAGGGGGGAGAATGTAAGGACCTAGAATATTATATATGGATTTTATTTCTGAATAAACATATGTGTCATATTTAGGAATATAATATAGTATAAAACACATTCACTACATAATAAAAAATAACAATGCTTTATTTAATTAATTTATAAAATTAAATTTAAAGAATAAATATACTCTATAAAATTTAAAATAGCACAATGTGACAATAGACACAAAAAAAATAACTAGAATAAAAAAAATTAGATCATTTTTGTCTCTAGGAGTGATCACACCTACGAACAATGCTATAAAAAATAAATAAAAAATTATTAGTGGAATGGACATTCTAAAAATGAATAATATAAAATCTTAAGAGGAATTGAAGTGAATGATGAATGAAGGAAATAAGTGGTATTTATAGGATGTATAAATCCAATATGACTATTAGAATAGTAAAATTGATTGTAAGGAATAGTAACCTAAATGTTATGAATAATAATTGACTGTAAGAATAATAATGTGACCATTGGAATAATAGAATGACTTGTAAATAATATTTAATATTAATAATATAATCAAAAATAAATATTAAAGTTCTATAAAATGTTGGAATTGGGCATGCAGCGGAAGCCCCAAACAGGTGGGTTTCAACATTTTCCATCGACGATTGACGTAAACTTTTCAACGTCGGCAAAAAGCAGCCCGATTAAATCTGAGGATCTTGTATAAAAGGTTTTAAGCACAAAAATAAACCATAAAAATACCCAGTTTAATTCTGAAGTTGTGCACGACGTCTACTCATCATTGGTGATCGGTTCTCGAAGAATCCGAATTCGAATTCCTCTAGATCGTCCACACACACTTCAAGGAATCCGAGAGAGCACCGTTCATCATAATCTGGGTGCTAGCGCGAAATTACGACGACACCATCAACACTCCAACGATCACTGCACCGCTTCACTAGTGATGCTTGAGAGAGTGCTTAATCCATGATCCTTGGATCCAGAGCATCTATCTCAAGATTATGGGAGATAGGATAGGAGAGAGAAGCTCCATGAATAATAATTATCAATATCCTCTCTTCTCATATTTATAGTGTCATTTAATTACCCAAAAATGCCAACTCAACCCCCGAATAATCAATGCACTATTAACGACATATTATGACTACTAAACTGGGCCATAAATATTATTATCATTTACTTGTAATATATTGAAATATATTACATGACAATAATTATGTCATTAACTTGACTCATCGTTCCCATAAATATTAATTATACCTTGAATATATTTAATATTCGTTAATTAGTATTTTTCATATATTTACTTAAACTTTTAAATACATTTAATAAATAAATTCAATAATCATTATTCTAAACTCAAATAATATGAATTTATTTATTGTATTGGTGATCGTTTTTTATTGGAAAAATCCTGGACCCCTGTGGTGGGGCCCACCATGTCCAAAACTCCTATTCAACTGAATATGGAAGATTCTTGAATACGCTATTGTGTGTGACCCTCTAGGCCCTTATATCGACAGTAATGAATAATATTCACAGACCAAGAGTGGGATTTAGAAACCCATCATGTCCCCTGAAGAGATAATGATTGTCACAGCAGTGACAACCAACCTACGAACATGAACTGTGTAATATGATCTATTTGTCTATAATACCTCATAAAGTAGGAAGCACTCATGTGTCATTGACCTTTTCTTACTTTATAGTTTGTTGATCTAACTGGATGGATTTACCCTTAACTACCATGTCCATGGTCTTATAAAGGTACTTTCATCCATATCAACATGGCATTAGATATATTACTTCCATAACCCGAAAGCAACAAATCCTTTCTTGACCATTCAACCAATTCCATGCCACCAATGACGCACCGAACACAAACTACCTCACCATGACTTCATCGCCATGGTTTTCGTCTTGTATCAAAGTACGCAATCAAATGACATAAATTGGTAATGATCTCAAGTCAAGAGACCATTACACATGATCGTAGATAGGAACGTCCAATGACACCCAAAACATGTGGAGTTCCTATTGGCGGGTCAGTCCTCATGATCTCACTACTAGAGATCACCAAGTGCGAACTTCATGAGAAGAAGTCTCAATACTTATGAGCCCCCAGCACCTGATGGTCAAACATATACTATATCCAGTCAGTAAGATGTATCTAGAACATAGAACATATATTTAAGATTAATTTCATAGTATCTAGAGGTTCTCATTATAGATTGGAAACTGCTATAACCTTTCGATACGACAATTAACCTTTGGCAATTACCATTTCAATAGTGGACGTAGAAAGTTCTACACTATAATGGTAAGATGACATCATGTATAGCTAAATGTATACACGATATAGTAATCAAAATCATTGAATCCTTAGCTCTAGGGCACCCACTATTTCAATATAAAATATATTTTCAAATTCTAAGACACAAAATAAAGTAAAATTGAATTTTTAATAACGTTTATTTTTATATATTTTGTAAAAAAATAATTTTTACATTACATATTAAAATTTCCTATGTCATAAAATTATTTTGATAAAATAAATTTAATTTTTAGAATAGTAATGTAAAAATTATGCAACATTTATTTTTGATACTTTTATGAAAACTTCAATTTTTAGGTGCATAGTAAAAAATCTATTTTTTAAGTAAATGGTATGTTTTAATTAAATCAATTGTTAATGTAATAAATACATAATAAATTCTAGAATGTTTAGATAAACTCAAAAAATATTTAAAAAGATATATAATATATTTAAAAATAATAAACTCAAATTCCAAACCTAAAAATTAATTCCCAATCTCTAAAATGATAAATTATATCATAAAAACATTTTTTTATTTCTTATCTTATTATATTTTTATAAAATAATTAATTAAATTTTAAAGAGATTAAAAGTTATAAAACTTATTATTTTAATTTAATATAATTCATAATTTCAAAGATGGATACTATTACAATTTTCACTTTGGAAATAATAAAATATTCAATATTTTAATACAAAAATATCCCTCCCCTCAAGTATAAATACCTTATATCCCTTCCCTTGTAAAATTATGTCTCATACACTTATCATAGCCCAATTTCTATAAAATTCCCAATTCATAAATCTCTATAAAACCTTAGTGATTTTCTAGTGTCATCCAACTCCAATCCCTCAATGATTTAGTTTTATTGAAAATGAGTAAAGTATCAACAAAGAGGTAAGCTCATAATCCTCTTATTTCCATTATTTTTTCTTTATACTATTTTAATATCTTTTATTTTTCCACCTTCCTAAAGTATTGAATTCAAAATTATATAAAATAATAATTTTATTATGATATGGTTTTACTATTTTAATCTATTTTCAATACATATACCATCTCCCCCTTACTTTTGACACATCCCATTAATGGCTTTATATGCCTATCAATACATTGAAAATTATTAACTTATCACCACATTATTGGATGTTATTATAAATTATTTAAAAAAAAATTAAACATATATTTTCATGTTTTTTAATCTTTTGAAGGTAATTTGACTAACATACAAATAATAGTGAATCAAAATCATGAAATCAAAAAAAATGGGTTGATTTAAAGAAACTTCTCAATCAATACATTCCATCTTTAACCAAAATAATAAATATTAATTTATAATGATTATAATTGATCAAAAATAACATAAATAAATTAATTAAACTTTTTTAGTAGTTTTTAAATAAATATAATTTTCTTATACAAGATTTTTAACGTGATGAAACAACATGGTACCTAAGGTAAGGGGACTCATGAACATAATTCTTATTTTGGGTTTATTTTCTCAACTTATATCTTTTAATCATGATTCTTGTCAATTTATTTCACTTATTTTTTCTTTTTTTTATCTTTTATAGATATGTATGTTTCTACTTCTTATAAACGCATCCATAAATACCCTGATTATTTTTTATAAAGACCTTTTTTCAAAATCTACCGTTGATTATTATTTTTCTTATTCTACTTATCTCCAAGAAATATGATAATTTCTATGTTATATCTACCCATTCATGAAAAAAATGATTTATTCTATTCATATTTTTGTAACCTCCAAGTATATTCTTTGATATATTAATTATGACATATCTATGGTACCCATTATTTTATCACAGGTTCATATCATGTTTATGATTGATGTAAATTTTCCTTTCTTTGAAAAATGAATGATTATAAGTATATTATGATGTGATAGGAGGGAAAAAAAATTATATGGACCTCAAATTCATTGGGTAATGTGACATATATCCTGATATTTTGATTATGTGTTAATATGATGCATGTTTTGTTCACATTTTATGAATTTATGATTTGTACATATATATTATGCATGAATATAATGAAATATTTTCTCATGATGTTATAATTTTTTGTTCTTATTCATGTGTCACATTCTATACCTCATTTAAATCATTTCCATATTCTTATTATGATGATCTTATTCTTATGTTATGATAATGATTATTATTCTCACCCATGTTCCCACATTTATTCATGTCTCATGTTCTTTCCAATTATCCATCCCCTAATAGACATTTACCACACCCTTTATTTAATGTATTTACTCAATTGATTAAATTTAAAAAGGAGAATATGAAAGTTTTATGAGGAATATGAATAAGGATTTAAATAATGTTTAAAATTTGATATGTACTCATGTTGTATTAACCTACTTTTCCTAGGAGACTAAATCATTAGATTATGGAATGTTTTATTGGTATATTGTTTTCCTTAAAAATGATGAAATAATAATGTATAAAAGATATGGGCTTATATATTGGGTATATTAATATTTTGGATAAATTTCTTACTATAGTTTGAATTAATATGATAGAGGCATATTTTTAACTACAAGAGAATCATAATAGCTAAATAACCTCCCATTACCCATATATTTAACCTCATTCTGAAATCCCCTTTAATCATGTGAATAAAAAAATTTGATAGCAATGATATAAACTCAAAAAATTATTTCTCCAAGAATTTACATGGATTTAAATTTCATGATTTTATGAAATTTAAGTGTGTGAGTAATTAATATCAATTAATAATAATTTTCATTAATTTTCAATTAGTCTTTATGTTATTTATGATAAATATCCTTTTAAGTGAGTTTAAGAGTTTTTAATTCAATTATTTTTCAGGAAGGAAATTATATTAATGTAATTTTGTGAAAAAATATTGAAAACTGTTCAAAAAAGTTAAAAAATTGAAAAAAAAAAATAAAAAATGAGAAAAAAAACATTTGCAACTTTATTTCTTATTTGATTCCTTATGAGAAGTTTTTTGTTTTGTTAATATTTTCAATTTTCATTCCATTAGCTTCAAATTCTCTCTCTTATGTATCTATTCACAAGTATATATCCTTTTAAATATATAATTATGTTACATCAATGTATTATTTCATTAGTTATACATTTTTTATCAATATTGATGATTCAACCCCCATCCCCATCTCCCCTCTTTTAGAAATTTTCTTACAATCCTAGAGGCTATTAGAGTATTGATTTTTTTTATAATGTTTTATAATTATAATTTGGAGCATGAAAAAAAATATTTTTGATATATAATTTTGGTAAAAATATATGTTTTGAAATACAATATGGTTGGGTGAACTAGTCTAGATCCTTTGGATGGAGAAAACAAATTTTAATATTTTTTAGTAAGTAAAAAATATTTTTTCATGTGTATGTTTTTATCATGATGGAGGACATTTACTATCCGAATTATAACACCCATAATGTAATTTTTAGGTATTTATTGCATTATTTTTTTGATTTATCAATTATTTAGAGACCTAGAGTTAAAAGATAAATTTTTTGGAGGAAAATTCAAGTTTCAAGGTTATCATAATTGTGTAATATAACCATGTATGATACCCTCACTAACTTATAGTGACACATTTTTAGGTTCATGGTTAGGCTAATAATGTATCCTAATTGTGCATACATAAATAATTTTAAAAAAAATAGACTTTTATATTCAGATTTTAAAGGAGGGCCACCCCCACACCCTTCTTATTTGTTTTTGAGAGGTTCGGTCATCCCACCACTTAGCTTTATTCTCTATCTCAAGTTTATCCATTAGATATCTTCTCACATTTTCATTTAATTACTAAGTTAAATCTATTCTAATCATATATTCTTATCTTTTTCTCTCTTCCTTTTTTATTTTTATTAATTACCATAGTTATGGTGCCCTATGACTTGTGTTTAATCAAATTATAAACTGAGATTTTTTATATTTAGGGTTTATAATTATAATACCCTTCTATTTTTTTGATGTACAAGACCCTTTTAATTTTGATGAAATTACTTTAATTTTACCTTAGTAGAGTGTTTAAGTGAGTACGGGAGGTCTCAAGAGTGTATTGGGGTTTTGGGGGGTTAGAATTTTGAGGTTTGAGAAAATAAAATAGGGCACACAGCTAGAGCATAGTTTGTGCAAACTGTGCACCAAAATCCTGAAGTATGAAAAATTGGGGAGCATAGCTTGTAAAACCATGAAAAACTTCAGATTTATTCAAGTGTCATTTTTCATAGTTTGTACATGGTATGTATAACCATACACCTAACTATTAAGGGTAAGGGGTTTCTAGATAGTATAGTCTACACAATTAGTGCACGGTTTGGCCAACCATATAGCCAAACCATGTTACCAAGTAAAAAGAAAAAAAATACCAAACTTCCCTTATGATCCTAATGCTTTTTTATGTGATTTTTTGACTCTTTTCCAACCATTTTTAGTGTAATTGATCTTTCCTCTCCCTCTTTGAGTTATTGGGTGGATCTCCTTCGACTCTTATTAGTTATTGTCATTGTATATCATGTTTTAAGGATTTTGGTAAGGTTATCACTCTATTAGATTTCAATCTCCTTTATTATTTCCATCTAAATTTATTCCACTTTGTTTAATGTAAATTTCCTATTTTTATGGATTTCTTCTAGTTTCTCAATATCTTCCATTTCATCTAAAATAAGTGGTCAATATCTGATGAGAGGAACCCTTCTAACCTAAGGTGGGTGGTCTCATGCTTTTCCCTCAAGGTCTCACCATAGTATTGGATCTTTTGAATTTTCATTCATGTCAACCCTTCAGAAACTTGATGTAAAATTAATTCAAATTGTTTAAATTCATCCTTTATAATTATAATAATGGTGTGGGATTCATATAACCTTGTTTAATTTATTATGGAGGTGGTTTATGCCTTATACTATATTATTAGGTGAACTAAAAAGGGTATTTATAGATGCCCTTATTATCATAGTGATTTAATATATAATTTGGAATACCTAGTATGACCTATATGATCCCCCTAAATGTTCATAGCCATGGATTTCTTAATTTTAAATATGAATTGAACCTAATATATGAACTTGGCTCATATCAGGCATTGTTTAATATGTGACTTGTGGAATTATGACTTGTTTGTAAGTCTTGGATGTGGATATTAGTACAGAATTCCTTAGTAGGCCACCATTGATTCCTTATGATTAATATTTTCATGGAATTACATGGAAAATCCAAGGGTTATATTTGGTTATGGAATTACTTGAGCAATAGAGTGAATTTTACCAAGATTCGCTACTATAAATTCTATGGGGTGTCTCGCCCTTGGATTCAAGTAACGTCTATTCTTATTAATGTTATGGATTAATTTCATGGATTCTTAGGGATCCTTATTGAATGTTTCTAGTTGATCTCTCTAGATTCAACTGATTTATATTGGTATGGAATTCCTTGTGTTTAAGACTTAGATTCCAAATTAGTTGTGCCTCTGAACATCAAGGGTGGTCCCTTGAGTTTAAACCTGACTATTGGACTCTCTAAGGAATTAATGGATGGGAGTTCCCATTTGATAACCATATATTCCTTTGATTTATATCATCATGGTTTCCATGGTGATTTACCTTATAACTAAATTAGTCCATGACACTTATTCTATGTTCATAGACTGACATAAGCCAAAGTAAGTGGGGTTGGTCCATGTTTTATCTTTAAGGCCTGAGGATTGATGTGATTCCTTTTACTTTTTTATTTAATTATTATTTATCCTACTTCACTTATATACATATTTCATGAATTTATATTTTACATGTTATACTAAAATTTCATTAGACACCATTGGTGGTGGCCTAATGAGTTTTACCTGCACTCTGTTTAGATCGCTATTTAGTAACCAAGAAGACTTCACGGATGTACCTCGGGATAAGGGAAATCATTCTACAGTAGATGTGTAATGATTTTCCTAGGTTTAGAGTTTGGAGATGGAAGTCAACTAGAGATTGAGGATTCTAGTATTTTGGTTAGCTTTTGGTTTTTTCCCTTTTGTTTACTTTTGGATCTTTCTGTACTATACTTGACATGTATGTATACCTGCCTGATTTGTATGTGACATCTATATGTTATTTCATGGGTTATGACTTTTCTTGATAGTACTTGTTTATTTTATCTGGATGTGTTGTGTATGATGTTTCCTTTATATTCATTTATGTCTCTACTTTTATGAGAGGGTGTAGTCTCCCCATTGTACCACCTTATACCTTCACTTATATTCGGTGACCTCCAGTGTATAGGGAGGTTTTCTTGATCCCATGTGGAATGTCATCTTGAGGAACTAGTTTAGTTACTATCTGGTTGGGACATTATAGAATGTAATTAGAACTATTTTATTATTTGGTCCTATTATATGGTATAATATAATTTTTTGGGACTTGTTCATGATCTTGTACCTAGGATTATCTAGCCCATGTATGATGGAAAATAAAATTTTTCAGGGAAGGGATTATTGTTTGTAATTTGTGCTTTTATAGTTGATCTATTTTCACCTATAGTGATCCTTTTTTTATGAAGTAATGGTTTATAGTATTTATTACTCTTGAGTTAGTATAGAAACAGTATGTGTAACACCACTAGTTTCAGGTACTTGATCGTTTTATTATGTATTTTGACCTTATATAATTATTGTGGGAAGTTTCTAGAGTTTATAAAGAGTTTTAGAGTGTTTTGAAAGTGTTTTGGAGGTTCACAGTTTGAACACAGTTAGAAAAAACTATGAACTATCTCTAATAAACCATGAAATTTAGGATGGGATTCATTGGTTAGCCATATGGTTGGTGCATATTTTGGCCAAATTATGTGAACTCCTAAGAGAAACTGTGAAAGTGGGAATAGAGGGAAAATCATGGTCAGTGAATAGTTTTTTAAATCATAAAAGACAACCATGTAAGGTTGTGTCCTTAAGATAGTAGCCCCACATAGTTAGTTCATGGTTAGATAAACCATGTGGTATAATATTGTGGATCTCTATTTGGGAGGCAGTATCTTGCACACGGTTAGTGTATAGTTTGAAAAACTATGCTTCCTAACCAGGTGACATATCATTAATGATATGAAAATTATATTTTTAACCCATATTAAGACATTGAAACCCTCGTTTTCCCCTTATTGATCTAGGTTACCAAACTTCTCTTACCCCCAAGGATCCCTTGGAAATTCCCTTCAACCTAAAGGAATGTTTTGGCAAATCAAAGTGTTTTGGAGATCTAGATTTATTAGTAAGTCATTGTTTCCTCTTTCTCTCTCTAAATACTCTCATATTATCTCACCCAAATAATTATATATATTTCTCCATGGATATATATATATATATTCCTTTTTTATCTTGATGTAATATTATTGGATCTATTGAATTTAAGGTGTTATGAGCCCAAATCTTGAAGTTTTTAGTGCCATTATTTATTTTCATCATCTTTTGAGAGGTAGGTGGATTCTATCTCAAATACAATTGATCTAGAAATTGAAGGATTAGTTTTGTTTAAATGTTTTTATTTTATTTTATGTGAAAACTATTATTTATTTATTTAAGGAAAACACATTGGAATTATTCTTTGTAATATAGGAAAATTGGATGGATTTTGGGAAACCCCTTTGCTTATAATTTTAAAAATGATGGTTTTAAAATTATGAGGTGATTTTAAAACAAGAAATATGTTTGATAAAATATTTTAAATGTAATTTTTATTTCATTTAAAATTACTTGGCATGAATTTTTTCATAATTTTGTTGGAATGTGTATCTTGGGATAGATTTTGGTCATAAAGAACCATCATCAAAAAGGGGGACAGTGTATAGTCATGAAGTACTACCATTAATGTGAAACACCAAGCTTGTGTTTGTTTGTGTTTGGGTGTGTATGGAAATGAAAAGAATTAGTCAAAATATTAGAGTAAAATACTTATTCTTGGTTATGTTTTAACTCACATGTATATCCTTTATGTATTTGTATAATATTTTTACCTATTTTTCAACTTCTTTATATAAAATTTTCTAAATGGTTCTTGTTCTAGTGGTGTGTGTTGGGAAGTAATTGGGGAATTCCTACTGAGTTTATACTCACCACTTTATAGGAAAATTTTGTTCATTTTCATATGTTATATACTAGGAAAAATGGAAGGGAAATGTATCTTGTTTTTCTATGGATGCATCTTGATACCATGGAATATCATGTGAAGTTAGAGCTTGGAGCTAGTATGAGTGTTTCTTAGGATTACGTCACTTGGGTATCATTGGGTCTAGTTGTGTTTTAGTACTTTTTAGATGTTTTATTTTGTTTCCATTATCACTATGACTTTTTTAGATATATGAAATTACTTTTGAGTTATATTATTTTATACTCAAGCCTCATGTAGTCAGTTTGGGTGTCTATTTTTTATAGTTAGGTTGTTTTACTTATTTAGTGAAAATCATCCTCCAATATTCTTGTATTCCCTTGACATTTATTTTTAGAATTTTGTGTCATGGGTATTTCACCTAGGGTTAGTATAACCTCTATTTCTTCCCAAGATAATGGGTGAGGGTGGTATATTATAAATGGTATCATTATTGGTATGTACTTCTATCTCTTGGGGTGGTAACAAGGAGATATGAATGTTCAAACTTGAAATGTATAGCTTAAAAAACATATCTATCCTCTTTATACTAAGCTTCATGTTATCAGGGTGGTCTGGTTACAAAAGTTTTCTAATTCAATTATAGGTGTATTTTCATCTCATCGTTATAGGTTTATCCAATGATTGTTTTATATCATACATTTTTAGTGAGACTTCCCACTAGGATCACAATATTCATTATGAGGTTAATTATTTACTAAAAAGGATAAAATAATTATTTTTTGAAAATTATATTAATAATTATAGTTTATTTATAATATTTGAAAATTTATAAGCCTTCATTTTCTAGTGAGTGATGACTAAATGGAGTTTTATATGATTATAGAGAATGAAATAGGGTAGATGATGTAAGAATCATCCAGAAGAGTCTATAGAAAATATGGTTTCACCTAAGCCAAAAATGAACCAATAAATTGTTAATATCATCATTCAGGATTTTTAATTCATGGATAGTGGAAATTGGAATGATGAAACTTGAAAATTGGATCACTCTGTATAGTTTTAGAAACAAAATCCACTCAACTTTCTAGGGGATTCCAATACTAAAAAATCAGAGGCATGGATGAATAGAATAAATTGAATCTTTAATTTCCTTGGTGTACTAGATGATCCAAATGTCATGTTGGTGGTGTATATGTTTGAGGTTTTTCATTATAGATGTGGGATCTTAAGATCTATGCTAAATTCGGCCAAGGTATTATGTGGGAGTACTTTAAGGAATTGTTTAACAAAAAAATCTATCCTCTTACATTAGGTATTGTGAGAGCAATTTATTTCTTCATCTTGAAGAAATAAAATCTATCTATGATAAGGTATGTAGATAATTTTATCAACTTATTTTAATTTTCCCCATAAGTTACAACAATTTTTTCCATAAACGCACAAAAATTTGATTCTAGGAAATGACCATAAATTCTCTATATGATAGTTTCTATTTACATTACAGATTATAAATAGTTGTTAAATTTAGAAAAAGTGGTGAAGAGATATATTTCTAGAAATATAGTTAGAGGAATTATGTTTATATCCATGGGAATAGGTGGGAGAAAAAATGTTGGGATTAAGAAGAAGAGAGATACATACATCTAGAATGGTGGAGTGTCTCGTAATCTAACCATGGGATTAGTTAACTTTCCTCCAAGACCCAAGAGTAAACCTAATTATTTTGAATGTGGTTCAATTGAGAATATTAAGAGATATTGTATGGTACTAACTAGATCATGTCCTAACTATAACCAAATGGTACATATTCATTATTATTGTCATAGTTATCTTAATTCAAGTACTAGAAATGAATCTCATGTTTCTTTGACGTCCTATGCTTCGATAGGGAAGTATTATTAGAAAAATTTGTGTATACAAAACCAAGTGATTCTAGGTGATTCTAGGAACAACACGAATCCTTGTATAAGGAAATCTTAATAGTGAAGAAAATAATGAGGGGAATAAGTAATAAATTGTATGATGTTGAGAAAATGATCATGGAGGATCAACCAGGTCCTTCGATGGTGTAAGGTACTATTATTTTGAATTCTACCCTTATAAAATCCTTATTTTATACGGGTGTATCCCAATAATTTAATGCTTCTTTTTTTGATCATATGGGTTTACATGTTGATATTATTTCTTCTATTGTAAAACTTTAAACACCTATGGGAAAAATAGAGTGTATATTCTTCAATTGTAAAATGTGTTCTATAAATATCAATGGGGATGAATTATTTTAGGCTTTATCTATTCTTGAGATAGACATCTATGACCTAGTTTATGGAATGGATTGTTTTATATCCTTAAAATCCCACATTGACTATTATGCCTGACATTTTAGTTTTATATCTTCTGACAACATTGAGCACCTCTTTAGAGGATATTGGGATGTGAATGCAAGAATAATAGTACATTTGGTACCAGTAGTTAGGAATATCTCTTGTCATTTGGAAGCAATGAATATGGAATCTATTGATTAAATTGAACACAATAATTTTATAACCATCAAAGACTTGTTTCTTGATGTCTTTTCTAAAAATTCATCTATATTTCTACCCAAAATAGAAGTGTAATTTACGTTTGATCACCTACTAGGGACCAATACTATTTCAATTTTGACTTATAGGATAGCCCCAATGAATTTAATGGATTTAAAATTCAATATAAATAATTGAATATAAAATGTTTCATCTGACCTAGTTTGTCTCTTTAGGAATCACCGATTATTTTTTCCAAGAAAACAGATGGAACTCTTAGTCTATGTGTGGAATATTACCATCTCGGCCTAGTTATGATAAATAATATCTATCATAGTCCCTGAATTGATGATATATTTTATTAATTTAGGGGTACCTCATGGTTCTTGAATATTTATTTACAATTTATGTATCATAAAATTTGATTTTGAAAGGTGTATATTCTGAAAATATCTTATAGGATTTAGTATACACATTATGAGTATTTGGTGATGCCATTTGGTCTTATAAATGCAACAGTAGTGTTTATGCAATTAATGAATTGGATATTTTAAAGGTATTTTGAGTCTTTTTTTGTTGGTTTTCATCAATGATATTCTATTGTATTCTAGTACTAAGTTCAATCATGACCAAAACTTGGATATAGTGTTGGGTATCTCGATGGAACATCACCTTTATGAAAATCTTTCAAAGCTTGATTTCTTGATATAATAGGTATGTTTCCTTGGTCATTTCATATATGAAAAATCAGTTTCTATAGATCCTGAAAAGATAGAGGTTTTTTTCTATTGGAAACCACTAAATAATGTCTTTGATATACATAGTTTTCATAGCTTAGTAGGATATTATCAATGCTTTGTTCATGATTTTTAATGAATTTCCTCATCGATGATAACTTTGATAAGGAAATATTTTATTTTATAATAGAGTGATAAATGCCAGAAATATTTCCAAGAGCATAAGTTTTTGCTTACATTATCACCTATCATTATATTTTCAGAGTTAGGACATGGTTACATATTCTATTCTGATGTGTTGGGATCTTGGTTGGGATTTCTTCTCATGAAAAATGATCATTTTGTAGCTTATAGTGTACAATAGTTATGGGTGCATAAAAGAAACTACCCAGGATGTGATTTAGAATTAGTTGATTTAGTACATGATTTAATGACTTAGTGTCATTATCTTTTTGGTGAAAATTTTACCAAGTTCATGGATCAAAAGAGTTTGAAACACATTTTATTACAAAGAGATTTAAACATAAGGAAATAAATATAGATGAAATATCTTTAGATTTTTTAATTTGACTTGATGTATACACCAGGTAAAGGGAGTTTTGTAGCTGATGCATTGAGTAGGAAGTAATACAATCATTTAGCTAAAGAGGATTCAGTTCTATGGAATATAATTTCAAACATAGCAGATATGCAGTTGGATTATGTTGATCAAGGTCATACTACAGTTTTCAATCTAGAATTTTTGTTCTGAATTTTGTTATGTAGGTAGGGGATTCCCAGAAATATGATCTAGAATGTATAGACATGAGGTCAAAACATAATGGTTGGGAGACCAGTGAGGGATGGATGCTTGATGAGAGATATAATATGTGTTTTATAGATGAGATTTTGGTTCCTATATCTTATCAAGAACAAATTTTTAATGTATACCACCATTTGAAATGGGTTGTTCGCCTTGGAATTCAGAAAATGTACATGACATTGAGAGAAAAAAAATTGGTGGGTTGGAGTGAAGAGAAAATAGTGGAGTTTTTCTCAAGATGCCACACTTTTCAGGAGGTCAAGATAGAGCACTAATATATATTTTTTATGTTACATTCTATACTAATTCCCATATGAAAATGGAATCAGATATCTAGGGATTTTTTCATAGGTCTACCAAAAATGGTTTAGAAACATGATTCCATATTGGTGATCATGGATTGGCTCATGAAGTCGACTCACTTCATCTCAATTCAGGAAACCAATATATTGGAAGACTTGTCCAAAATCTATATCTGAGAAGTTGTAAATCTTCACGACATACCATTTTCGATTGTCTCTAATTGGAACCTCAGGTTTATATATCGTTTTTGGAAGTATTTACAGCAATCCCGTGAAACTCAGTTGACCATGAGTATAGCTTATCATCCAAAAATACATGTATAATCTAAATGAACAATTAAAATGATGTAATATATGCTTAGAACTTGTGTGATGGATTTTAGTGGCTCTTAGGAGGAACTTATATTGTTAGTGGATTTCTCATACAATAAAATTTATCATGCCTCAATACATATAGATCCTTTCAAATCTTGGTATAGTCTTCCTTGTCATTCTCCACTATGTTGGGTGAAAACAAGTGAAACTTCAATTATCAGACCTTATAAAACCCGAATATTTTAAAAAATAAAACTATGTTCAATAGCATATATGACATGAAACACCGATCCAAAAACAACCATGAAATATTATTATTTAAATAATATTTTTATAACCTAGTAATTAAATTGATAGGTATGAATATGGTTCATGAATTTATGAAATATATATAAAGGACCTATTAAATTAAAATATATTCATTAATTATTGGTAAGTAAGCACTCTATTTTTAGTAAAATAATTTTATTCTTCAAAAATATGTTTTCTTCAAAAATATTTTTTATTAGAGAATATTATAATTAATTTCTAGAAAATTTAGAAAATTTATTTGATAAAAATATATCAATTTTGAAATTATCTTATGGTGAAATTTCAATATTTTTTTGAAATGTTGCATTTTTAAATCAATATTGAAAATAATTATTTTTATTAAAAATTATATTTTATTTTAAATTATTTATAAAGTAAAATTATATTATGGTTTAGTTTTAAAATTTAAATAGATCCTTTTATTAATAAAAAACCAATTATGGTCTTTTTAATGAATTCAATACATGAATTTGGTATAAGAACATTTTTATTCTTAAAAAGGCATTTTTATGAAAAATGGGTTTTCATCACGTTTTTTCATATTAATTTTATATTAAATTAAGAAATTATATGTATTTAATCATTAAAAATGGATTCCATATTTTTAATTAGGAGGTCCAAATTTGGTAAATATTTTTTGTTTATTTTTATCATTATGAATAGTAATCGTAGTAAAAATGTGTTACCATGATAAAGGTAAAATGGGTTAATTAAGGGTAAAAAATTAATATAGACTAAAAAGTAACCAAAACACTTGAATTAATTTTATTTTATGATTATATTTCATTTATAATCATCCAATCATTAAATATAAGACATTATGTTCCCATATGGTGGTGATTTTAACCTTTATAATACTTTATGCAAAGAAAAGACAAAAATGTCATTCTCTTTGATTTGTTATATTCAAATTTCTTACATAGGTATAAAAAATTATGTTTAGTTATAAATTGTTATTTTAAGGATAAATAAAATTTTTTAACATGGAAATTTATTTCTAATTTTTATTAATGAAAAAATTACCTTAAATTCTTACCCAAAACCAACATCGTATTTATTCAATTAATAAGAAAATTAAATAAATGATTTTAAAAATATAAAAAATAGTAAAATTTTATTTATTTATAGTGTATTGAGAAATTTATAGAAAATTATAATATATTTTTTGGTGTTTAAAAGTTTTTTATTCAAATTATAACTTTGTCTTGATGTTTTTAAAGTCAAATTAAATTAATAATTTCGAAAATAACATTAATGATGTTTTATAAAAAATAATGTTTTTTTAATGATTTAAAATTCATAAATATATTATATTTATATAATTAAATTTTATATTTTCTATAATATCAAAAACTATCTATTTATGGTATTTTTTTCCTTTTATAGTAATTTTTTTGACCTAAAAAGTATAAAAAACTTCAATACCGTGGTAATTGTCAAAAAGGGTTAACATGGGTTAAAAGAAAAAGATAAGGGTGAAAACATCACTTAAACTTGTCCAAATTTTATCATATGAGATGATATTGACTCACCATTATCTTATATTTTAATATTATCAATTTTTATCCATTTTAATATGAAAAATAATTTATATTAATTTAATACTTTAAAAAATGCAAGAGTGTCTCTCCCCTATCTTATAAAAAGGAACCTATTATCCTATTTTATTAACATATATAATTCCTTTTGGTTAAACCAATACCTATCCAAATCCATTAATTAGTTCACTCCCCACATCCAAGATTCATTTTTTGATCATAAAACCAGCCTAGGAAATATTTTAATGTAATCCTTCAGAGGTTCTCTGAAGAATAGGTATAGTTCTTAACCAATTGTTTTAATTTTATTTATTCTTATACCTCATTAAAATATTCTTAAAAATGATTAAATATTAACACTATAATCTTTTTTATACTAAAATTTTATTATGTTAGTGGAATAATCTATATCCATCTCCTCTTCCATCAAATGGGAAATGTAACTATTGTTCTTGTGTAAGGCGGACTGTCACCTCGTGAACTGATATAATTTGTTTTCCATAACCTAATCTTAGGTATGGTTTTAATGATGGATTTAATTTATATATATTATATTAATTAAATATTTATCATCTTTTAATGATAATATAGCATTTAGTTTCTTACCTTTCATTCACTGAAAAATGATAACGCCATTCATGCATACTTGTGGACTACCACCTTCACAAAGCGTTGTGATTCATTTTTCATCACCATATCACATGTATGATACATATAAGTATATTTAAAGAAATAATAATTTATTTATAAAATAATTATCATTATTTAAATATAAAATAATACTTACCTTTTTTCCATCATGATCATTGAAGAATGGGAACATTGCTCATGCATACGTACGGCCTATCTTCTCTATGATTGTAATGTAGTTCATTTTTCATAACCATCATTAATTTTTTGTTTAATAAGTATAATTTATGTATAAAAATTATAATTCTATATTTATTATTATTCTTGATATGATTTAATAATTACCTCTTTGACCATAGTAAACCTACTGAAGGCATTTTGGACATATGAGCCGGATATCATCAAACATCGGACATGAACTTAATTGATTGAGTAAATTAAATATAACATTGTAATAAATAAAATAAAAAGTAATAATAAAATTTAAAATGTTACTAATAAATTAAATAAATATCATAGGTTTATTATTTAGGAATATAAAGAATGTACGTGATGATTCAGACTCTAGGTAAGGGACCCTCTTTTAAAAAAATATTCTTATAAAGTTTCCCTTACAATTATTTTTCTTCAATGTTTATATTTTTAAAAAATACCTTATTAATATTATGTGTATAAATAAATTATAAAGTAACTTTTATTCAAATTTTGACTCTCTTTAAAAAAATTCAAAATGGATCTTTTTATGGAATGTTTTGACTTTATTTATAAAAGATAAAATGAATATTCTTCTTTAACATATACGATGATAATGGATTTTCCTACTGCTATAACCACTATTTTATTTTTTGAATTCTTTACAAGATTTCATTTTTTTCTAATAAAAACCATCTTTCCCTTCCTTCTAGTTATTTTATCTTTGAAGATGGTTTTTAAAAAGAAAGGGTATTTCAATATTTGAGTGTTTTTTTCATATGGATTAAAAAGTGTTTTTCATAGGTTTTATAATGAAAAGGTAAAATCATAAAATGTTTTATTCATAGTATGGTACTTGAGAATTATATATGAGAAATGGGTGAGCCTTATATAACTTATATTATTGGTTTATCTCTATTATAGCTCATTAATATGGTTGAGCTCGATATAGATTATACAAAAGATGAGCCCTATTATAGCTCTCTAATATATTGGGTAATGTTACTTGTATTCAAAGGAAAGAAGGAGTGAGTTAACTAGTGTGGTTTATCCTATGAATTTAACTATACTCTATTTATCTATGATATTTTTTTAAAATATTTTATGAATATGATTCTCTAATTCAGCTAAAATTGAATTCTATTTTCTTGCTATGAGTTTTAATGTTTTATTTGAAAAAAAGTGTGTGTTTTTTCATGTGTAAATGATTTATTTCATACACTCAAAGAATAATGTGAAAAGGTAAGTATTTTATGGGTTTTTATGTTTTTTAATGGTTTAATGGACTTCTTTATTTTTCTCTAATGTTCTTTACTTAGTGTTTATGTGAATCCCATGTTTTTAAATGTTTTTTATAAGTTATATGGATGAGTAGAAAAAGATAATAAATCCAGAGTTTTGGATAGTGAAGTTATCTTGAATAAAGCTAAAATATATTTATAAATAATTTTATATTTTGTATAAAATGTTTACAAAGTATAAGTGTCCATTATATATTATATGGGTCTTTTATGTATGATTTATGACCTAATTATCTAAAAATATAAAACGTAAAGATCCTCAGGTATGTAAGAAGATGAATTCTTGGAAAAAATATGGATTATGTAATGTTTAAGTTTGGTCCCTTTTAGGTAGTATCAGAGTAATGTTTAGATAAATTTAGAGATTATGATGTTTTTTAAGAGTTATGGATTTCATATTCGTTTAATAAGTCTAAGGTTGATCATAAGTTCAAAGGCATGACAATTTTTTTTGTTTTAAGTGATAGTATTTTAAAGTGATTAATGATATTTTTGGAGATTTTTTTTATGGTGAGGTATATGTAACCCTTAGGTTTAATTTAAAGGATTATTTTAGATGAATTCTATTATATTTTTTGGGATGCAATCAGGAAGTTATGAGATAAACTTTGAGGTAAAAACATTATTTAATGTTGAAGTTATTATGGTTATTAATGAAGATTTGAAGGTTGAAGTGTTATATAATTTCTATGGGTATTTTCTTTACAAAGATCATTTTTATGAAATAATTCATTTCATATTTTAGTAATTTTATTTTCTATTAATTAAATATTTTTTATAAAGATAAAATGAAAAGGACCACACATAAACTTATTATACCTTCTAAATGATTTAATCATCACTATCATGGAAACAAATTGTTCAAATGATTTTGAAATATTTTGTAACATCCAAAACACCTGTAAGAAACAATTTGATTTATTCCACATCTTTATATTTATCCAAAATTTATATAGATCGTGGTATTTATTTTATTTTATTTAAATATATTAACTCATCCATCTCATTATACAAGGTAAATACCACTAAGGACTTGAATATTTTCTTTTCGGGAGATATAGACTTCATTCTGGAAGATAAATTGGATATCAACAGTATAAAAGAACACCATGATGTCTAGATTTAAAGTATGAATTATTTTCTTATATTCTAAATTTGAAACATGATTGATTTGATATTGAAAAATCATATAGAAATATTTCATATCTTTTTTTTTAGGAATAAAGTATTAAGTAATAAGACAAAAAAGCATGGTTAAAGTTTTAAGAAGGAATTTGAATGAAGGATGTTTTTATCAACAATATAATAATATATTATAAATAGTATGAGAACCATGAAATACCTAAGGATTATTTTATAGTAAATTTTGTTTTCCAAATTTACAAACATATGATAGATAGAATCAATACCTATGAAAATTGGTATAACGAAAAGGTGATAACTTTTAGAGGCACTCATTGATGTAAATATGATAAAGGGATAAATAAACCTTTAGGTTAATATTTTATTGATGTTAAAGTAATGAAATTAAATTAAGATTATTTTATTTTGTGGGAAAATGAGTTGTATAGAAAACCTTAGAGGTTAAAAAGTGATTTGATGATTAATGATTTTTTTGAGGGTGTTCATCATATTTTTTGGAATGTTATAAGAATTATATTGATATATTTTTAGTAAAAAAATAACATCATGTCGCATCCGGCCAGGTCATGGGGATTGAACCCACAATCTAAGGGAAATAGGGGTGAAACACCTACCACTGGACAAAGTGATTTCCTAGTTAGTATGGAATTATTAAAATGAATTGATAGATAAAGATTAATTTTTTTTATAAAAATATGTTTTATCATATAGATATCCATGGGTATGAAAATTGATTTGGTGATTACATGATTAATTTTAATTTGGAATAATAACACGATATTTTTGGAACATTATATAGTTAATGTAAATAGAATATTATGGGATTTTATTAAGAGTATTAAAGGATGAAATATATTTTGGAGGTATATATGATTTTAATTTATCTTTATGGTGATTTAGTTCATTTATATAAATGATTATAATATCATGGATATTATGTAACTATGGCATATACATTGTTGTTATAAGTATTTAAGAGTGATTGATGTTATTTAGGGATAAATGTTAAATTTATCATGAAATAATATGTAATAAAATCATCCTAATATTTAGGTTTTGACATTTTTTAGTAATATTTTGAAGAATTTTAAGGTTGGTTATTTATAAAATGATCTATATTTCACTTTGGGTGTTATTTTTGAGGCATTGGAGATTAATGTTATATGAAGGTTTATTCATTATGAGAATTATCTTACTTTTTTCTAAAAAAAATTGGTCAATTTCTAAATAAAATATGAATATCTTTTTATCCTTTTTTAGATTATGTGTTCTGTTAGAAGTTTATTTTTATTTCTTGAGACATAAAAAATCATCTTGAATACTCATTATTTAGAGAAAAAGATGATATTATGGTGGAAATTAATTGAAGGATAAAATTCTAATTGTCGAGTAAGTAAATTTCTTTAGGTTATTAGTCTAAATGGTAAAATAACTCATAAAATCTAGTAAAAGGATCTTGAAACAAAAAAAATATCATATTGCCTTCATTTTCAATGAATTGATGGTCTTATTTACACCTATTTGGTTTATGGTTTTATGGTCATTAAATTTCTCATGATCATTCACTTTCTTATGATCAATGATCTATATAAATCTTCATAATTATTTAAAAATTAAAATTTTCTTCCATGTCTATATTTTCACTTCCTGCCAATGTTCTCCTATTTTGGAAACCTAGTTATCTATTATTACAGATAACCTTCGTTTTCCCTTTCTCTTTTATCAAGAGAAAGTTTTATTAACCCTTTTTATGATGTGGTATTTTAAGAAAGGTATTTTCAAATGTAAAACACTTTATTACCAATATCAATTTGAAATTACAAGGGTGAAATTAATTAAGGGGATATATTGTAACACCTTGATATTTTAAAAAGAAAACCATATTCAATAGCGTATACGACATACAACATTGAGCCTAAATAGACCATAAAATATTATTATTTATATATAACCATTAAAAACAAGTTGTTAAATTAGTGGGTAAGAATGGGATTAACATATTTATTAAAAACATATAAAGTCACTATTCAATGAAAATTTATTGATTAATTCTTAGGAAAAAAGTACTCAATTTTTAGTAAAATCACTTTTTACTTAAAAACACATTTTATTTAAAAACAGATTCTATTAGAGAATATTATAATTAATTTATATAAATTTAAAAAAAAAATTCTCTATAAATGATATCATTTTTTTAATCAACATACCAAAAATATATAATGGTGAAATTTTTATATTTTTCTAACTAGTTTTATTTTTCAATGAATATCAAAAAATATTAATTTTTATTAAAAACTATATTTTATTTTAAAGTATTTAAAAATAGAATTATACTTTTATTGGTATTAAAATTAAAATATATTCTTTTTATTAATTAAAACCCAATTATGGTCTTTAGAATAAAGTTTATACCTTACTTTAGTATAAAATATTTTTATTCTAAATTTTTTTTTAATAACCGTTTTTGTTGCTTTGTTCCAGTTTAATTTTAAATTAAATTATTCCATTTATAGGTTTTTAATATTAAAAATGGAATTAATTTTTGGAATCATGAGTTGAAAATTTTGTATATAGGCCCATTTTATTTTTGTTCATTATGAATAGTAATTATAGAAAATGTTTGTTATCACAGCAAAAAAAATAGGTTAATTAAGGGTAAAAATAATTTGATAAAGAATAAAAAGTAACCCTAAAAATTTAATTAATTTAATTGGGTGATTATATTTCTTACATAATCATACAGACTTAAAATATATGACCTTTTTCTTCCATATGGCCATGATTTTAACCTTTATAATACTTTATGTAAAAAAGAAAAAAAATCATATTATTTATTTTATTATCTTTAAATTTTTTAAATAAGGTTAAAATGAAGGTATGCGATATTAAAAATGGTAATTTTAAGGATATATATTTTTGTAACATGGTAATTTATTTCTAATTTTTAGTAATTAAATAATTACATTAAATTCTTATGCAACAGTGACACTGTATTTATTCAAATAATAGAAAAATTTAATAAATGATTTAAAAATATTAAAAGTTATATAAATTGAGTGATATATAGTTTCCCATGAATATTTTATATAATTATAATATATATTTTGTTTTTTAAATGTTTATATTTGAATTATAACCTTGTCTTTATCTTTTAAAAGACAAATTAAATGAATAGTGTCAAAATTTACATTAACAATATTTTATAATAAATAATTTTTTGTTAAATGATTTAAAATTACTAAAAATCTTATATTCAAACAAGTAAATTTTATATTTTTTATAATATCAACCATGGTCTATTTAGGGTCCTTTTTTCCTATTATAGTAACTTTCTTGACTCCAAAAGATTAAAAACTTTAATACCACGGTAATTGTAAAAAAGTGTTAGCACAGGTTAAAATAAAACTATAAGGGTGACTAAATAACCTAGACTTGTCCAATTTTATTGGATGAGGTTATTTAGACTCATAATTATCTTATATTTTAATATTTTCAATTTTTATCTATTTTAATATGAAAATTATTTTTTATTAATTTAATACTTTAAGAAATTCCAAGAGTGTCAATCCCTTCTCTTATAAAAGGAAACCTCTTCTCCACTTTTCTTAACACTAAAAAATAATTTTGGTTCAGCCAAGACCAACCCAAATCCTTTATGTAAATCCATCCCCATGTTCTAAGGTCTATTTTTTATCATAAAACCAACCTAGGAAATCTTATTGGTGTAAACCTTAAGAGGTTGTCCGAAGAAGAGGTATAGTTATTAACTAAGCGTTTTTGTTTTGTTTCTTCTTCAAACTTCTTAAAATATTATTCAACCATGATGAAATAATAACACAAATATATTATATATACTATTATTTTATTATTTTAATGTCATAACCTATATTCATCTTCTCTCCCATCAAATGGGAAACAAAACCATCATTCGTGTGTATGGAAGACTATCACCTCACAAACTAATGTAATTTGTTTTCCATAACCTCTTATTAAGAATATTTATAATGAAGGATTTAATGTATATATAGTATATTCCTGACATATTTATAATTATTAAAATAAAATATATCATTTAATTTCTTACATTTTTATTCACTGAAAAATCATAACATCGATCGTGCATAAGTGTGGACTACCACCACCAAAAAGTGATGTGATTCATTTTTCATCATCACATCACATGGATGATATATATATAAGTATATTTAAATAAATAATTTTGTATTTATGATATAATGATCTTTCTTAAAAGATAAAAATAACACTTACCTTCTTTCCATCATGATCATTTGGAGAATGCAAACGTTACTCATGCATACATATGGCCTACCATATTCATGGTTGTAATGTAGTTTATTTTTCATAACCATATTTCATAATTTGTTTTATAAGTTTAATTGATGTATTAAAATGATAATTATGTAGGTTTGCTTAAGTATAAGGTGTTTGTGATTTTCAAAACAATAAGGAATGGAAAAGTCATAAGGAAAACCTTACTGACTCAACAATCTCCCCCTTTTTGGAAAGCACAAACAACCTTACGAAAAAAATGTAAGGACTTTGAAAATTTTCATTTGACTTTGAAATTAAAACTTATCTCCCTTTGTTCATAGATGATAGTGAATACAACTAACTCCCCTTTAGGCTTTGGAACTCTAAGGATTGTGTTCTGAAATTCTGGAATGGAGTTTTCATTATCATTTGAAATGAAAAACTTTGTAATGAGGAACTCCCCCTTAGATAAGCTCCCCCTTACTTAGGGATAGTTCCTGACTTAGAAATTTTTCCTTCTCCCTCTTTTGAGTATTTATTTTTCCTTCTCCCCCTTTGTGATTTTCAAAAAGAATTTAAGGGAATAGAAAATAAATAAAGTACCTGAAACATTAGTACATAATAACACAAGATACAACCAACCAAAAATTTCATTAGGGTTGAAATGATTTTTACAAGGAAAGACAAATGCAACAAAAGATCTTATTGAATCTATTTGTATTTTTTTTCCTTTGGGATTAGCTTCTTAAACAAGGTTTTCAGCTTCTTCAAATCTTTTTTATCCTCCTCAGCTTGATTCTCCAAAGTTGTGATCCTTTCTTGTTGAGATTTCAGCACCTCTGCCTGAGCCTTCATGGCCTCTTCTTATATCTTCACTAACTCATCTTATTTTAAAAGATTTTCTTCGAGCTCAATCTAGAGATATCTATCCCTTTTAAAATTTTAAGCAAGATATTTAACCTTATCATTCAAGTCTTTCACTTGTTGATTCTAAGAATTTTGCTCAAGGATTAGTTTATCCTGAAGATTCTTCATCTTGGAGTCCTCGGTGTCAAAAGAATCTTTAACATCATTCTAAAAACGATCAAACTCAGCCAAGTCTTCTTCAACTTTCTTAGACCACAAAGTGATTTTTCTGCACGATTTCATATGCACATCATAACTGATAAGTAAATTTTTATGGTCAGCCTCAATCTTCACACACTTATCCATCACCATAGATAAGGATTCTGACTTCTGATTCATACTATGTTGTAGCATCTGGCATCTGGAATCTATAGTGGGAAATATCGGAATGGTGTCCACCAACTTTTTCAAAGACTTGACAACAGAGTCATTACCCTGTACTGATGATTCCGAATCAGACACTTTGCTTGGGGATTGTTCTTCTTCAATTTGCACCAGCTTCCTTTTAGAATAACCACCAACTTCTTTCTTCCTGATGATATCTTTTGTTGGTGTATCCATTAGCACTTGCTTACCTTTATCAGTTTTCGGAATGGGTTGATCATCTGGATATTCTTCCTCACTCTCTGATAGTTGAACAATCTTGTCTTCATATGGTTTCTCCTTCTCTATTCCTTCTTCAAGATAATGCTTCTCATAGCTTACTTCCTCATCAGATAATTCATTATCTTTCTCTTACTCTTCCTTATCATCATCTTTATTATCTTCTTTCTCAACTCCCTTTCCCGGAGTGACATGTTTTGTGGATTCAGCCTTTGTTTGATAATCCTCAACTTGTTTAATTAGGTCATCTAGATCAGCACTTCTTCTTCTTCTTCTTCCTCTACTACTTCTTCTTCTTTTTCAACAACTTCTTCTTCTGCTCTCTCAAAAACTTCTTTCTCTTTAGGCTTTTCCTGAGTGAAGTAGTTATTCCCAGGGTTTTATGGTAATGGTTGAATATAAAAAGTTTCTGGAATGGGGATCTTCTCAGAGGTTACTTCTGTATCTCTCAACAGATATTGTACAAGCTCAGCTTCAGACATCTTTTTCTTCATATTCTTCTCTTTTTCTTTCCACTCTAACTCATCAGAAGCTTTCTATTTTAAGGCCTTATCCTCAGCAGGATTCAATCCGAATTGAGGGTCCCCTTCTTTTCTCTTCTCCTTGTCTTCCCTCCACTTAGCAGCCACTTCATCTGGGTAGGATTTTTGTTTCTTTGGATTGAGTGGTGCAGATTGATTTTCCTTAGCTTTCTGGGTCTTGTCTTCAGCCACCACTTCTTTTAACTTTTTATTATTCCCTACCTTTTTAAATGGTTCCAGAGTTTGTTGATCTTTTTGAGCTGCCTCAGATTCTTCCTCTGGTAAAGGGTATAATTCTCCAGATTCAAAAGAAAAACCCATCTTCATCCTCTTTAATGTATCATCACTAACCAGCATTACCTTGAAATTCCTTTGCTTGTAAGTGCAAGCAACTTTAAATGAATCAAGACATCTAATAATAAGCTTAGAAAGCAAGGCCGGATACATTATGATCTGAACTTTCAGATTCCCTTCTTTAATATTCTTAACTGTAATCAAAACATGCCTCATCAAATTCAACTTCCTTAGATTTACCAAAAATTCTAAGATGTTTATATCAATTTTCTTGAGATTATCCTTATCACCGCTTCTCAGTACGAAAAATCCTTGTATCCACAGTTGTAGAATATGATTATTTGAAGAGAGATGATCAATCTTAGCAGTCTTGGCATCTTTAAGTCTAAGGCATTTCAATGCCTTTACTTTATTGAAACTTCCTTGCTCATCTGGAATCTTATGTGAACAAAACTCAGCTTCACCTTCATAAGATAGACCCACCAAGATTGTATCCTTGGTGTAAGAAATTATATAAGTCTTACCATAAGACTTTAATGAAAATTTCTCTCTACCATCTTCCTTAAGGAAGGAAACAAACTTGTAAAACTCAACAAGAAAATCTGTATAAACCGGATCCTGATTCGCTGGCTTTGATAAGAAAACATCCTCTTAGCCATTCAATCTGATATTCTTAGATATAAGAGAATCATACTTGTAGAAACTCGGATGCACTAACCTCTCCCTGTAAACTAACCATTTTGATATTGGATTCGTAGTTGACATATCCTGAGAAGTAGCTTCAATAGACATTCTGAATGGAGAGCTCTGGAAGATTTAGAACGGGCTTTAAGAAGGGTGGTCGAACTTTGACACGCGAGAGCTTGAAAATTATATGGGACAACCAATGGAGGTTCCCTTTATATAGGTGATGGATGTGACCTTTGAGCTTCCAAAAACCATCTAATGGTTGAAAAACTCTCTGATCTAATCTGGCGGTTGAAAACATACCCGCAAGGAAATCTTGAATCCGATCTTTTGCGGTTTTAAGAAAAATAATTGGATTTAAGAAGAAAAACGAATCCGAGAAATTTTATAAGAATAAGAAACTACCAGCAACAAAAATATGACTATGAAAACTTGATTAAGGAAGTCATACCTTTTGGATTTGGCTAGGAAGTTTATTTGTAATAGGTAATATTCTTCTTGAAGAAAATTTTAAAAAACACATTACGAAAAGCTCGCTAAGGAAAAAAAATATGAGTATGAAAATTCTCATTATGAAAATTCTCATTACAAAAATTCTCATTATGAAAATTCTCAGTACAAAAACTTCATTATAAAAATTTCCAGTACGAAAATTTCATTATGAAAATTTCCAGTACGAAAATTTCATTACGAAAATTTCCAGTACGAAAATTTCATTATGAAAATTTCCAGTATGAAAATTTCATTATGAAAATTTTAGTTACAAAAGTTTGAAAAACTGACTACGAAAATTTTGATTACAAAAGCTTTAAAAAAATTGACTGAAGATTTTGATTACAAAAGATTTTTTTTAAAAAAACTGACTACAAAAATTTTGATTATGCTAACAAGAAAATGTACTCCCCCTATGAAAAGGAGTTTATTACTGTAAGGAGAATTATTCAACAAAAAGTTAATGAAGAAATATTACCTCATGGTTATCATTCCTAACTTCTGTTTAATTTATTCAAATCTATCGGAGGGTAAAGATTTTGTGAAAATGTCAGCAAGTTGATCTTGCGTTCCGATAAATTGAAGAATAATATCTCTTTTTTGTGTGTGATCCCTAAGAAAGTGATACCTAATATCTATGTGTTTTGCACAAGAGTGATGTGTGGGATTTTTACTAAGGGAAATGGCACTTGTGTTATCACAAAAAAATTTAGTCTTAGTAAAACTCAGGCCATAGTCTATGAGTGTGTGTTGCATCCACAACACTTGAGCACAACAACTTCCAGCTACTACATATTCATCTTTAGCAGTGGAGATTGCTACTGAGTGTTGATTCTTACGGGACCAAGAAACTAATGAATCTCCTAAGAAATTACAAGTTCTATATGTACTCTTTCTATCCATTCTACATCCACTAAAGTCAGCATCTGAAAAAATCTTTAAAACAAAATCATTTCCAGAAGTATAAAATATTCCTAGATCCATGGTTCCCTTTATGTAGAGAAAAATGCTTTTCACTAACTTTAAATGAGATTCCTTAGGATTGGATTGATATATTGCACATAAGTATACTAAAAACATCAAGTTTGGTCAACTAGTTGTCAAGTAAAGTAGACTTCCTATCATACCTCTAAAATATGTTTGATCTACTGGTTTCCTAGCTTCATCAAGATCAAGTGTGTTTTAGGTACCAATATGAGTACTTATACTCTTAGTGTTGTCATAACTGTACTTTTTAAGAAGATCTTTAATATACTTATGTTGGGATATGTAGATTCCTTCTAGTTTTTGAGAAATTTTAAAACCAAGAAAAAATGTTAAATCACCCATCATACTCATTTCAAACTCAGATTTCATTATATCCGTAAAGGAATCAGTTAAATATTGCTAAGTTGAACCAAATATAATGTCATTAACATAAATTTGAACAATCAAAACATTTTTCTTATCTTTATTTATAAAAAGGGTTGGATCTGCATTTCCCTTAACATAGTTATTTTGAATCAAAAATCCTTTAAGTCTATCATACCAAGCTCGTGGGGCTTGTTTAAGGTCATAAAAAGCTTTGGTAAGTCTAAAAACATGATCAGGATGTTTTGCGTCTTCAAAACCAGGAGGTTGTTCAACAAAAACTTCCTATTGAACATAAACATTAAAAAAACACATTTCACATCCATTTGAAAAATCTTGAAATTGAAGAATGCTGCAAAGGAGAGTAAAATAAGAATAGATTCAAGTCTTGCTACTGGAGCATAGTTTTCTTTATATATTATTCATTCTTGTTGATTATAGCCTTTATCAACTAATCTAGCTTTATTTCTTACGATGATTCCATTTTCATCACACTTATTTCTGAAGACCCATTTTACTCCAATAATAGAAGTTTCCTTAGGTCTTTCAACCAAGGTCCAGACTTTATTCCTTTCGAATTCATTTAGCTCATCTTGCATGGCTTTGACCCAATCATCATCACCTAAAGCTTCATCAGTGATTTTTGGTTTTAATTGGGAAAGAACTGCTAGATGTTCTACTTCATTTCTCAAGGAACTTCTAGTCCTTACAGGTTGGTTTACATCACCAATGATATTATCACTGGGATGATTCTTAAGAAACACCTGACTTGGGTTATATAAAACATGTTCATCAACATAGGGTAGAAAGTCTTCTGGGGTAAATGTCTCAGAGTTATTTTCTGGAACATTTTCCTTATCAGAAGGATCTTCTATCAAGGGTTGATAATCAGTTTTTGAAAACACATCCGAGGATGTAGGTTGGGAAGGTTTAAAAATAAAAGGGTCAGACTCATCAAATTTTACATGTACTGTCTCCTCAATAGTACAAATGTTTTTATTGAAAACTCTATAAGCCTTAGAAGTTGGGGAGTAGCCTAAGAAAATTCCTTCATCAGATTTTGGTGCAAATTTGTGTAGATTATCTTTAGTATTCAGGATGAATACCTTAAAACTAAAAACCTCTAAGTAAGAAAGTCTAGGTTTTTTACTATTCCATAACTCATAAGGGGTTTTATTAATAAAATGTCTAATAAAAATTCGATTTATAGTATAACAAGCAGTACTTATAGATTCAGCCCAGAAATGTCTAGCAATAGAATATTCACTCAACATGGTTATAGTTATCTCTTGCATTTATAGCATGTGACCTCTGAATCTTTCTTATCTTTCCTTTACTTATTCTTATACTTGGATTGGAAATTCCTTTGACTGACTATCTTGTTCATTCTTCGAGAAAGATTATCTTACTCGTTCTATGAGACTTCACTCTCACTAGATTCAGATTGGATAGTAACCTTCTTAGACTTGGATCTGGTTACTCTCTCAAGAGTCTTAGCTTTCATGTGATTTGAAGTTGTAGTAAAAGAAACAGTACCATTCCCATTCTTCTTTTTTATGTTTTCAGCATCTCTCTTCATCCTTGTTTCATGTTGAAGAAGAGTTCCAAATAGCTCATATAAGGAAATTTGAGTAACCTTCCTGTTCTCATCAATAGAAGTTCTCTTTTATTCCCACTCATTGGGCATAATATCAATAATCTTGTCAACAAGAGCTTCATCATCCAGACCTTTTTCTCCCATAGATTGTAAGCTATTTACGATAGTCATAAATCTTTGTTTCACCTTACAAATGGGTTCTCCATAAGGAAAGTTAAAACCATGATACTCAGCTCTAATCATAGCTCTTCTAGTCTCAATCACTTTAGATGTACCAAAATGTGTAACTTTGAGTTTCTTCCATATACATTTAGCTATTTCACAAGAAGAAATTTGGATATATATGTTCCTAGTCATTGAACATAGTAGAGTATTGCATACCTTATAGTTTAATTAATAATCATGCTTCTCTTGGTTTGTGAAAGCACTTACTTCCTTATCAGGAATTTGATAACCTCTAGTAAGCATAACAAAATTTTCTACTCCAGTATTTATAACGAATGTCTTCATTCGATCTCTCCAATACTCATAATCATTACTATCAAAGATTTTTGGTCTTGTAGGATTTAGGTTGTCGATGGAACCAACATTTAAACCTATCATCCTTAAGAAAATATTTCTACAAAAAAACTTGTTAATAACAAAACTTCGGATTCAAGGAGAATATTCCTAAGCAAAGAAAAATATAGAACAATGAAAAAATGAGCAAGAAAAACTTATATGTGAATATAAGTATTTCAGAAACCTCCTCTGATACCAATTGTAGGTTTGCTTAAGTATAAGGTGTTTGTGATTTTCAAAACAAGAAGGAATGGAAAATTCATAAGGAAAACCATATTGACTCAACAAATTATTTCATGGTTATTATTCTAGAAATAATGGAATAATGACTTCTTTTATCATTGTCAACCTATAGAATTTAGTGTGGACATATGAGCCGAATATCATCAAATGTATAACATGAATTTATTGATTAATTAAATTGAATATAAAATAGTAATAAATAAAATAAAAAATTAAAAATAAAATTTAAAAAGTTTCTTAAACAATTAAATAATTATCATAAGTTTATGATTGAGGAAGACAAAAAACATACATGATGAGTATGACACAAGTTAAGGGACTCTCTTTTAAAAAATCATATTTTAATGTTTCGCTTAAAACTATTTTTATTCCATGTACATATTTTTTTTAAAAATATCTTATTAACGTATTTATATAGATATAAAGAAATTTAAAATTAAATTTTATATAACTTTTTATGTTCTTTAAAATGTTTTAAAAAAGAATCTTTTTATGAAATGTTTTAACTTTCTTTACAAAATATACAAGGAAAGTTCTATTTTAACATATACTATGAAGAAAAAATTTCCTCCTGCCTTAAATATTTTTTTATTTTTGGATTCCTTTACAATTTTTTATTTTTTATTAAAATAATAACTCTTTCCCCTTACTTCTGGGTATTTTAGTTTTGAAAATGGTTTTTAAAAAAAACGGTACTTCAATATCCAAAAAGTGACTTTCATATGGGTTCAAAAGATCTTTTAAAAGGTTTTATAATAAAAATGTGAAAGCATAAAATTTTTTATTCATGATATAGTACTTGATAATTATATATGATAAATAGGTGAGTCTGATATATCTTATATGATGGGTTTATTCCCATTATATCTCATGAATTTGGGGGAGCCCAATATAGCTTATATGAAGGTTGATCCCCATTATAGCTCTCCAATGCATTGGGTAACATTACATGTCTTTAAAATAATGGAGGGAGTTAACCGGTGTGGTTTCTTCTATGGATTTAACTTAACTCTAGTTATTTCTAAAATGGTTTTAAAATGGGTTATGAATATGATGCTCTTATTCACCTAAAATATATTTATATTTACTTATTATGAGTTTTAAAGTTTTCTTTGAAAAAAGTGTGTGTTTTCATGTAGAAATGATTTATTTAATACACTCAAAGAATAATGTGATAAAGGTAATTATTTTATGGATTTTTATGTTTTTCAATGGAATAATGATTTTCATTCTTATTCTTTTATATACCTTATTGATCTTTGTGCACATCCCACATTTTTAAATGTTTTTCAAAGGTCTTAAGGATGAGTGGAAAATTTAATAAAGTCAAACTTCTATATATATATATATATATGTTACCTTGAATGAATATAGCATGACTTTATAGATAATTTCAAAGTGTGTGAAAATTTATATTGATTATAATTTTTCACTATATATTATATTAGTCTATTATGTAAGAGTTGTGTCCTAATTCTATAAAACTATAAACCTTAAAGATCCCCAGGTATGTAAGAAAATGAATCATTGACAAAAAAACTCAAGATTATGTAATGTTTAAGGCTGAGTCCTTATATAATTATCCTTGTTCATGAGACAATGGATAAGATTTAAATTATAGAGAAAATAATGTTGAGGACTCAAAGTTATCAAAAATCATATGTGGATCATCATCAATGATTGTTATCATTTGAGTTTGGTAGTCATGTTTTCTTGAGAATCTATCCAAGGATTGGTCGTCATCATTTTGTTAAGCAGGGAAAGTTATATCCTTGGAACAGTTTCTCTTTTGAGATACTTGAACAAGTTATATATGTGTCTTATCAGTTGGATTTACCACTAGGTTTCAATTTTGTGCAGAATTTTTGTCATGTATCTTAATTGAATAAGTACAAGCCTAACCCTAAAAATGTCATATGATCAGACCATGTTGATCTTGATCCAAATAATATACCAATTCATGTAATAATACAAATTTTAAATAGTAAAGAGAATCTCTTTAATGTGAAAAAAATGTTGTCCTATGGGTTTTATTGTAGCATGGTTAGACTCAAGAAGAGACATGGGAATATGAAAAGGAAATACTGGAGCAATGTCTTAATCTCTTCAAAAACAACCCCAGATTTTTTCTTTCCAAGTATGGAAATACTGATTCTATAAAGAATCTAACACCCCCAATTTTAGGAACATAACCCTTTTATTGTGTCTTTTGAGCTTATATAATGCTTGGGGTTTGTTTCAGAAGTTCCTGTAAAGTTTTAGAATGTTTTAGAAGTGTTTTTTTAGGTGCACGGTTTGAAAATGGTGAGTATAAATCATGCACTATCTCTATGAAACCATGAAAGTGAGAATATGAGTAATTAGGTAGGCACAAGATTTTGTGAAACCATGAGAATTCCAAGGAGAGCCCGTGCAAGTTGGAGTATAGGGAAAATCACGGTCAGTACACAATTTATCAAACCATGAAATCCAACCATGAAAGGGTGTGTTCTTAAGACAGTATCACTACACATTTGGCACATGGTTAGAAAAACCATGTGGAATAATTGTGAGGTTCTTAGTTTTTGAGTAATTGGGATACTCATAGTTTAACAAACCATGTGGCCTAACATTGTAGTGTGTAGTTAATGATCCTAAAATTAGATTTTAACCTGGATTAAGACCCTAAAATCCTGATTTTTTCCTTATTCTTATAGGGTCTTGAAATATACTTAATCCTAAGGCTCCCTTATAAATACCTTTAAATTCTAAGGAATCATTTGGGAAATCAAAGTGCATTGGAGATCTAGATTCATTGGTAAGTCATATTTTCCTATCTCTCTCTCTATCTATCTATCTCTAGATCCTCTCATTTTCATTCACCCATATCCTGATATCTAGTCTACCATTGATATATGTATGTTACTTATTTTTTATCTTGGTGTAATTTTGTTGGACCTATTTAAGTGATGTTTTTTTGAGCCTAAATCAATAATTTTTTATTATCATTCTTTGTTTCCATCATCCATTGATTTGTAGGTGGATTCTCTATTATATCCTTTTGATCTAGAACTTTAAGGATTGGTTTTGTTTAAATTTTTTTCTTGTATTTTCTATAAAATTTTGTGTGATTTATTAAAGTAAAAACTTTTGAATTATGCTTCAAAATATGGGAAAATTTGATGGATTTTGGGAAACCCCTTTGCTTATAATCTTAAGTATGATGGATTTAAAATTATGAGATGGTTTTAACACAAGAAATATTTTTGATAAAAAAAATCAATGTAAAGGTTTTTTTATATGAAATGATTTATCATGAGATTTTGTATAATTGTGTTTTCATGTGTATATTGTTATGAAGTATGGTTATGAAGCACCACCATAAAAAAAGGGGGATAGATCATGGTCATGAAGTATCACTATAAATCTGAAAGACCAAGCTTGTGTCTTTGTGGTTGGGTGTATGTGGACATGTAAAGGATTATGAAAAATATTAAATGAACAGATTTATTCTTGGTTATGGTTTAACTCACATGGATTTCATTTATGTCTTTATATAAACTGTTTATATATCTTTCAATATATTTATATAAAATTTTCTGATCAGTTATCATCCAAGTGGTGTGTGTTGGGAAGTCATTGGGTAATTCCTACTAAATTTATACTCACCCCTTGCTTGGGAACTTTGATGTGTTTGTAGATGTTATCTATCAGGTCATAGGGAAGGGAAATGTATCTGATTTTTCTAGTGATGTATCTTGATACCATGGAATAGCATGTGGAGTTGAATCTTGAAGTTAGTAAGAGTGTTTCTTGGGATTATGAAACTTGGGTGTCAATGGGTTAGGTTGTATTTCAGTTCTTTATAGAATTTTCTTTCATTTCCATTTTTACTCAGATATTGTTGGATATATTTTTTTACTTTTGAGTTGAATTTCTTTATATTCATGCATCATGTAGTCAGTTCAGATATTTTTTTTCAAGTTGTTTTACTTCTTTAGAAAAAATCACCCCTTAGTGTTCTCATATACCCTTTAAATTTATTATCATATTTTTCTATCTTAGGTATTTCACCTAAGTTCGGTAATACCTTTGTTTCTTCCTAAGACAGTGCATGAGGGGTGGGATGTTATAACATGTGTGTCATGCATCATATTAGGCATGTAGGTATTTAAATTCCATTATCAGTTTTTCATGACTGTTGACTTTATTGTTTTTTATAAATGTCTTGTTATGAAATGGGTTGGTAAAATAAAATATCATCATTAATCTAAATAGTTTTTTCCTATATAGATTAATGGTGTCATTTTATCTAACCAGTCCTTAAAAGATTAATGGTTTTAAATAGTTACCTCTGGTATGGAATTTAAAATAGTGAAAATTAAATGGGGTTCCAAGAACAACTTAAAGATTATTTTTCTATATAAATTATGTTTGACACTTCATATAACTACATCAGTGTAATGACTTGAAGAATGATAAAAATATAAAAGAGAATGATATATGAGAATATGGTTTAAAGTAAATGATGGTTTGAGTTAAATAAAATGTATGTAAGAAACCAGTAAGTAATTTCCTTTTATATATTTTGAGTAGAATATTATTTAACCAAGATTGGTGATATGAGGCTTCTTAGAATGTGGGACTTGACCCTATAGTGGGTAAATGGGGCTAGTGAGATGGAATGAGTTGTGAGTTTTAGATCATATGCTTGTTACTAATTTCCCTACTTGTGATTTTAATAACAATGTTTGTAATGTGTTATGAGTTCTTTTATTTTCATTCTAGATAAATGTATCCTTGTCAACCACCAGTTGAGCTCTAGGAGGGAATTAGCAAGCTTGACCCCAAGGTTTAGATGCCCAAGCCACCTACAGAAAAGGTCTAGGGTATGGGTGATTAGCTTAGGAAGAGTATCCTTTACATGATATAGTCTATACATTTAGACACACATAGATTTTCCTAGATGATGTATTAGTTTTCCCATGAGTTTCAACTACAACATCCACCTACTTTATCTTGGGAGGGTAGACCCCAATAGCTGAGACTTGGATCAAGGTGATGCACATTATCTTTGAGTATCTATAGACACTCTTTGAAAAGATGGTGAAGCTTTTTTCTTATATGCTTCAAGGTCGGTATAGGTGATGGTGGGATGTTGTGATTTGGGATGATTAGTATGTGGGTGTGGTCTAGAAGGATTTATAGACTATATTATTCAACCACTTCTTCCCCAAGACCATGTTTTTGGATCGAATCAAAGAGTTCATACCCCTGGATTAGGGGAGTATATCTATTATGGAGTATGTTGCTAGGTTTTCTGATTTGCAGAGGTTTTCTCCATCTATATATTGTGATGATTTTTTCAAGGAAATATTCTTTGAGCATAACCTTCTTAGATAGATAAAGGTGCACATGAAATTTTTCTATATGACCATAGTCTCTAAGATGGTGAATCAGGCCTAGATTTCATAGAGGAATCTGAGAGAGGCATGTGGTCCATGGAGGGTAGAAAAAGTTCATAGTGGATCTTTTAGTGGTAGTAAGATCCATTTTGATGTGTCCTAATATAATAGTGGGGGATAGTATGATCATTTATCATCAATCGGGTAGGGCAGGTCACTACCTTTGGCGTTGTGATAGATTACTAGTTGAGTTTTGATCCTACAGGAACATGGGAAATCTTGATAGGATTTTCATTTCATTACAAGAAACCAGTAATAGTTCCTCTAGGATAATTTAGGGATTCAGTGCTAGATTCACTACTCTACGGTAAGAATGTAGTTGGAGTTTATCTGGTTACACTATCCCTATTGGTGTCTAGGATGATTAGGGTCAAAGACAGACCCACCATCAGGGTAGTATTGCTCTAGGTATTCAGGATGGAATGTAGACACAAGGTTCGTAGAAGGTACATGTAGTGAAAACTACTCTATAAAATCAGTACACTAGGACTTCTACCATGATAGGTATTATTCTAGTAGCTTCGACTTTAGATTTTTCACTTTTCAACATAGGGGATTGTCACTCTTTCATGTACACTCAATTCATGAACTATATGGGATTAGATGTCAAGTATCTATATAGGGTGATGTTTATTAACATGTTGTTTGGAGTCTGATCCAAATTATTACATAGATTTAGTGATTTTTCCCTTGATATCGAAGGTTAGTAGTTTCTATGGGACGTTTTCATGCTTGATGTGACTGGGTTTGAAATAATTTTGGAGATGGGTTGTTTGGTTCCCTTTCGAGATCACATAGAGTAATATCATCGATGGGTAACCATCATTTCACTTGAAGGAATCATTTATGTTCACAAGGGATAGTGGGACTTATAGGATAGTCAAGTAGGCCTTATTTAGCATATTCTTAGTAGAGTTTTAGATAAGTTTATTAGCCTTATGTTGGATGATGGAGGGGAGCACGAATCAGTTTACCCTCCTATAGTGGACTAGTTTTAAGATATTTTTTCCTGAATACTTCTTGAGATTTCCACTTGAGAGGGAGGTGGAATTTACCATCGATCTAATTCCAAGCACTGAGCCTAGTTCTATTCTTCCATATCATATAGCCCTAGAAGAGCTCTGTGAGTTGAATAACTAACAGGAGAACTTAAATACCAAGGGGTTTATCAACCCTTGTACATCCCCATAGGGATTTCATATCCTATTTTATAATAAGGATGATGGTACCTTATAGTTGTATGTGTATTATTGGTGATTGAACCAGGAAAATATTAATAATTGATATCCACTATCACATATTTATGATCTCTTTGATCAGATGAGGGATGGTTAGATCTTCTCCAAGATCAGCCTAAGGTTAGGATATCACTAGGTGAGGGTGAGACCCTCTGATGTACCATGTACAACTTTCTAAAGTAGGTATTCCTTCTATGAGTATCTATTTGTGTCATTCAGCATGAATAATTCACCAATAGTGTTTATGGACTTACTAAATAGAGTCTTCTATTTATACATGGATGTTTTAATGGTGATTTTTTTAGATGATATCCTCTTGTATTATCAGAAAAAGGAGGTCCGTGTGAAACACCTAGTGATTATTTTGGGCACACTATGAGATCATGGGATATATTCTAATCCCTTGAATTATCATTTTTTGGATTGATCATGTACACTTCTTAGGTAATATCATATCAAAATAGGGTGTTTTGGTCTACTCTGAGAAATTGAGAACCATTATTTATTGGGATAAGACCAATAATTTTTTTTATTTTTGGTGTTTTATAGGCTTTGAAATATATTACTAATGTTTCATACAGAACATTTTCTATTTGGTAGTGCCTATGACAAGGTTTAAAAAAAAGGTGATAATTTTTTTTGGTTCAAAAACTTATGAGAATGCCTTCCAAAAGTTAAAGGGCAGATTGACCTCATCCCAATCTTGAATTTTTCAGATCCAAGTAGAGATTATGTTTGATTAATTGGATGCATTAAGTATTGGTATGGGTGTAGTTTTGATATAGATAAATCAAGTCATGTTATATGGGTCTCAGTAGTGTTGGTCTTATGAAATTAATTACCCTATGCATGATCTTAAGTTTGTAGCTTTAGTGCATGCCTTGAATTATTGGTTTCACTATTTCCTAGTAGAAAGGTTCATGGTCTATACAAACTATAAGAGTTTGAGGTACATTTTTACTCAATGTTACCTCAACCTTTAATAGAGAGTATGGGTTAATTACCTCCAATATTTTAACTTTGAGCTGGATTATATTCTAGGAGATGGAAATTCAATTTCTGATTCTCTGAGTTGAAATATATAGATTCAAGTTTTCTAGGATTCATGTAGTGAGTGGGAAATAAAGTATATTTTTACTAAGATGCATCTGGATATTATGGAGGACCAAGATTGAGTAGTTATGATATCTTTATTTGTGATTCCTTTAATTCTGTATCAGATCTAGAGAATATGGATTTCAAATCTAGAGTGCCTTTCCCTCTATGAAATCTTTGATTATAGGGATCTACCACAAACTTGACTATAGATAAGGATGAGATTATCCATGTTTATGGGTGTGTATAAGTGCCTACTAACATTTGAGAGGAGTTGATGAGGGAGTATCATAATTCTAGGTGGGTGGTACACCCGGGATTTATGAAGTTATATGTTTATCACCATCATCATTATTAGTGGTCGAGAAGGAAGGAGATAGCAGGGTTTGTTACATGATTCTCTACATGTTAAAAGGTAAAGTCCAAGCACTAGTGGACCACTGGTCTCATATAGTCCTTTCTCATTCTGTAGTATAAATGGGATGATTCTACTAAGGACTTCATTGTAGGTTTACTAAAAATTCCTAGGGGGAAATATACAGTATGGGTCATCATGGATCAGCTGAAAAAGGTCACATGTTTCCTTATAATCTAAGAGACCTTTATTATGGATGATCAGAGAAGGTTTTATGGCTGTGAGATCGTATGGAAACATAATACCCCTTAAGTATCATTTATGATATGATTTATCAATGTATGTTATGGTTATAGCATGGGTTATAGAAATAATTGAGCACTCAAGTACTTTTGATTATAGTATACCACCCACATACCGATAGGAATTTTGAGTAGACTATTTAGGTGTTGAAGGACATGATTAGGTCTTGTGTCCTTGACTTTGGTGGTTCAAGGGAGGACCATCTATAAATTTTCAAATCCACATATAAAAATAGTTATCAGGAAATGATTTAGATGGATCCTTAAAATAATTTGTATGGGAGGTCATTTTTTCACCATTGTGTGGGATAGAGGTAGGTGTGGTGGTGATGGTTAGACAGAGAGTCGTTTAGGAGATGAAAGATTAGGTATAGTTGATCATAGCGATAAGATTCTTCATGGAAAATATGTTCCTATGATCATGTGCTTTGGAAACATGAATGTGTTCAATAGGAAATGTGGGAGTGGGAATCAGATATGAAATCCAAGTGTCTGGGGATTTTTTTGATAAGGCTAAGTAAGGGTTGGATTTATAACTTTGGGATGATCTATCTTGAGGTAGGGATATTGTAAGACCCCTCTATTTTTAAGGTTCATACCCCTTTTAATTTTTATGAAATCCTCTTAATTTTACCTTAGTAAAGTTTCCAAAGGATTGGGGTAGTTCTCAAGAGTGTACCATGGGTACAAGGCTTGTAATTTCAAGATTTGGGTAAATAGAACATATCACGTAGTTAACAAATGGTTTTCTCTAACCATTCACCCCAATTGTGTGGGTTGGAAAAGGGGATAGCATGGTATGTTTAACCATACGAAGGAGGCTTGGAAACCATAAAAAACCTATAATTTATTATTGAGGCATTTCACATAGTTTTAATATGGTTTTTCTAACTATGATCATAACTATATGAGGTAGGGGGTTTTAGATAGTGGAGTCTACACGGTTGGCGCATAGTTTGGCCGGCCGTGGGCCCTAGTAAAAATAGAAAAATTACCAAATTTCCCTAATGAACCTACCATTACTTATGATATTTTTGGAATCTTTTCTATCCATTTCCTGTGGAGTTGATCTCTAATCTCCCCACTTGAGTTCTTGGGTAGATCTCCTTTGATTATCCTCTTTTTTTTTCATCACCTATCATATTGGAAGGCTTGAGGTAAGGATATCATCCTGTTAGCTTCCAATCTCACTTTTTTTATTTAAATTGCTTCCTCTTTTTATAACATAAATACCCTATTTTCTATGATTTTTATGGATTTTTAGTAACTTATATTTTATCTCAAAACATATTCCAATATCCATTGATAGGAACCCATCTAACTTAAGGTAGGTGGTCTCATGATTTTCCCTTAAGGTCTCACTATATTATTGCATCTTTGGCATGTGTGGTTGCAATAACCCTTTGTAAGCTTGACCTAAAATTATCTAAATTATGTAAATTATTTATTTATGTCTTAAAATATCATTTGGAATTAGAATAGTGGTGTGGTTTGGTTAGACCCGTGTTGAATTATTATGGAGGTGGGTTATAACTTATGTCATGTTAGCTAGTGAACTAAAAAGGGTAGTTCTGAATTCCATTATTTTTATAGTAATTTAATATTTAATTTAGGATGCCTAGGATAAGATATAGGATCCCTCCAAATATTTATGGTCTTGAGTTAATTAATTAGAAATATTAATTTAACATAATGGATGAACTTGGTTTTTATCATGGGATTGTTTAATATGTGAATTGTGAAATAATAACTTATTTGTAAATATTGGGTGTGTATTTTAGTATGGAATGACTTGGTGGACCACCATGGATTCCATATGATTGATATTATCATTTAATTCCAATGAAAATCATAGGATTACATTAGGTTGTAGAATTTTTTGATAAAGCTAGTGGATTCTACCGAAATTTACTACTGTGAATGTCAGGGGGTGGCTCCCACTTAGATTCAGTTTACATATATAATATTCTAATTCCATGGATTAATATCATAGATTATTAAAGGATGTACTTGTTTAATTTTGTGGGATTGTATCCATGGATTAATCTCATTTATATTGGTATGTAATTCCTTTGGTGTGAGTCTTGGATTCAAAAAGAGTTGTTCCTCTAAACATCATGGGTGGTCCCTTGAGCTCAGACCTGAAAAATGGACTCTCTTGGGAATTAATGAAAGGGAATAACCATTTTATTCTCATATATTCTTCTGAGTTTTATGGTTTTAGTTTTTTTTGTGACACAACTTAAAAATAGATTATTCCATGACGCCTCTTCTATGTTTAGAGACTGGGGTAGGCTGAAGTATGTGGGGTCGGACTGAGTTGTCTCCTCAAGGCTTAAGGATGGATATGGTTATTTTTATTTTTTTAGTTACTTATTATTTATCTTGGTTCACTTATATACATATTTTACACCTTTATATTTTAAAAATCATACTTAATTGCATTATACATTATTGATGGTGACCTAATAAGTTTTATTCACACCTTATTCATGATGTCATTCAGTACCTAGGTAGAATTCATGGACAGAGGTCAGGATATGGGAAAGAACCTTGTTGATGATATGTACTTATTTCACTAGGTTTGGAGTTTATATCTTGGATATGGGATAGATTTATAAGATTCTGTGGTTTTGGTTATCTTTTTTCCCATTTTTATTATTTTAGGTCTAGATGTACTAAAATTGACTTGTATATATGACTACCTAATATGTATGTGACATTAGCTTGATAACACTTGTTTATTTTATCTAAATATTATTTTTATGATGTTTCCTTTATTTTTATTAGTGTTTCAACTCTAGTGAGAAGGTATAGTCTCCCCACTGTCCCACCTAAGACCTTCCTCATTAGTCGGTAGCCTCTAGCATATGGGGAGGTGCACTTATGTCTATGTGGAATACTAACTCAGAGTACCAGATTAGTGGCTATTGGGTTGGTGAATTACAAAAATTTTATTATAATCTTTTATCTTCAATAAATAGTGTTAAATAAAATAATTTTCCAATAGAAATAAAAATCTACTAATAGGTGACTCTATGGTCCTTCCTATATTTAATAAACCATGGATATTTGGCATTTTTTATGTGTTATTAGTATAATGAGCGGTATTTTGAATCCAATGAGGAATTTTTTGATTTATGAATGTGATATTATTTTATTTATAAAATTATTGGGTAATATAGTGTCTTAAAAGGAATATAATTTAGGTTTCACTTATAATCCATGGGGAAGGTGTTTTTAAAAATTTTAAGGATGTTCTAATTTGAATTAATCCAATTTTTTATGGAATTAAACGTTATAAGGTATCATAAATTAGTGACATGTTTTTATGAAATATTTAATGGTTTAAGGATTTTTTATCCTAAATAAAGTATTTATCCCAAATTTCATTATTTCTCTAATTAATACTCCATTTCACAAAGAGGTCCAAAGTGTGAACTGGATTTGATAAAGTTTGATGATGTGTTATAAAATAATGGTTTAATTATTGATGTGTAAGCTAGATGAAACTCTTGAATTTAGTTAATTTATCAAGGGAATCATGGGGTACATAGATGGGAACTAAGACATATACCATACTAGGCTAAGGGGTTACCCTTTTTTAATGGCCCGCATTTATTCAGGTTGTTTCTTTCTGGTAAAATTTAAATTTTTGGGTTTGTAGAAGTTTAGGGGTGACCTGGTTGATATTTTTATTATTGATGGTTCATCTCACCCTAATAGTTGAGGTTCATTTGATGAAAAGTGTTGTATTTAGGAGTTGTATCTTAACTAGGGATGGCACCATAACCTAGAGGTAGAAGGTTACTTCATGACCAAAGGGTTTCATGGAATGGTGGATTTTTAGTGTGGGGATTTTTACTATGGAAAAATCCTTACATGTGAGGATTCCATCATGGTCAGGGAATCACATTGTGATGGTGATTCTTATATAGGGATCTATGAACTCTTATATATTTCATGTGTGATTCTTCATAGAGAGAGTATGGTTATACAAACATGATATGAAGTATTTCTAGAGGGAATAATCGTAGCATGGTACATGAAGGTCATAACCGTGAAGAGGGAGTCCATGCCATGAAGGCCTGGTTGTGCATTACTTGGTTCAATTTGGGATAGGTGTGTCACATCATGTCCAAATAAGTCATTTTGTGGTGAGTCATGTCATGCTGTGATTAGGGAGATCATTTCATGAGGACTTAGTCTATAGGTTTTTTATAGGGAAGTTGTGTTGCACTATGACCCAAGGGTACATGCCATGATGGGTGATCAAGAAAAAGAGTCACTCTATGACACAAAGTGTTAAACCATGATGGGGTCCTTTCCAAATTTTTTAGGAGGATAAAAAATGTATTTTCCAGATCTTACCCCTTCATGATTTAGAGTAAAATAATGTGAACATAGGTATATTTTATTAATATCTCTCTCTCTTGATTCTTCCCTCTAATCCCATTTTATGAGGGGTGGTTTTTTTGTTTCTTTGGTGATTTAAGGTGAGTTCCTACCACTATTCCTTTTTTTATTTCTCTTTGTTTTAATTTGATTTGAGATGATTTGGGGTAGGGTTTAAATGAATATTTCACCAATTCATGGTGTAAATAATCTTTATTTATGGGTATTTTGATTATATTTCCTAAGGGATATAGAAAAAGTATGAATACAATAGGTTATGTATAGTTTTGGTGATATGGAATTGCCAGATGATTTTTTAAGTGATTATTTGTTTATGAATTAAATTAAATAATTAACTATGTGTTATTATAATTATTTATTAATAATTTAGTGATTTTATATTTGGGATTAAGTGTTTTTATGATATTAGATAAGTCATGTATGGGCTTTGATAGGGATAATAATATCATTGCAAAGATGGTAACTTTGTGTTAGAGGAAGGCGGACCCAATAAAACAAAACCAAATTATTATTGATTAATGAGTCTCAATTCCTACATGAAAATAATAATTTGGTTTAAATGTATGGGGATAAGATTTACCTAGGTAAGATATGGGATGGCGTTGATCCTCTTAGAGTTGGAGTAAGTTCTCTTTTTCATTTTGTGTATTTAGAATCGCTTAGTCACTTTGTCACCAAGGGGGAGAGGACATTTATTAAGGTTATGAGAGGGTTTATATAGGTCCTTGGTCTTGAGATGGGATTCCAAAAACCCAAGTTTGTTTTTTAGGTAACATTGGGATGGAATAAAAGTCTTAGGTCTAGTGCTGATAAGTGTGATAGTCATAAATCTCATACATAATGGGGAACACCCTTTTAAGTATGGATAGGAGTCTTAGTGAGTATGATGGGTTGGATAAGTCCTCTAAGACTAGAAATAGTGTGATGTAAAAGTTTTTCTCTTGATTATGGGCTTCAAATATCTCCAAGGTGATATGTGAGATGGGGCCCAATCATGGTTTATTGGAATTGTTTTGATATCTTAAAACCGAGTATTAATTTCATTAGTTCTAGTAATCTTGGGGTAGTCCCTAGCTAGTAAGACTAGGTAGTGATTCAAGAATTATAGAATGATGGGACTAACCTCTTAATTTTGGGGTTAGATAGGGCCTATGGGTAGTGGGATCACTATGGGGTGATGAGTGTGCATTATAATTGATGAGTAGAGACTGATTTGGGTTTAGATAACCTAGTATATACACCCATGAGTGAGATGAGTATGTCAAGAAGTTTAAAATGATTTTCATATGCTCTTCAGAAAATCATAATAATATTATTCTATATGGATATGTAGATGATGATAGGATGTACTTTGAGATATAGGGTTATGTATCGAGTGAATAGCACCCTGTTAATGATCTAGTGATCTTGTGGGACAGGTAGTGATCCCTATTTGTTGTTTCACACATGTGCCTTTTTGTGTGTATACTAGATGATGAGACTGGTTTGATGGCCTCACCTTGAGTGATAAGTGGGTGAAAGGACCCTACCTTTAGGGATAAGGTAGGTCTTAGAGTTTTATATGGTAAATGGTGGATGTATGACATTTAATTGATTAAGGAGTTTTTGGAAGAACCTCCTTGTGTTTTAAGGTATACTCTAAGATGTGATAAGGAAAGAATTGAGATTAATGGCCCTAACTTGTGTGGGAATGTGCTGGAAGGACCCTTCCTTGAGTGATAAGGTAGTGGTTAGCATGACATGTTGTGTGTCCCAACTTGAGAAATAGGAGAAGTCAGTGTGATTTGGAATGGTATGTGGATGGATGGCCTAACCTTGATTGAGAATGTTTAGGAAAGACCCTACCTTGTGTGATATGGTAGAGGTCTGGTTTTATTATAGGACCCTACCATAAGAGGGAGGGTAGAGGATGGTGATTATCACAAGAAGGTAGGGGTTTGGTATAGGATATTTCCCTAAGATAGAGATGGTAGTAATCAGGATTTGGTATGACACTCTACCCTACATATTCAGGTGTAGGTTAGTATATTGTATGACACCCTACCTTATATCATTGAGTATGGGTTGAGTCATTATGTGAAAGCCTACCCATAGTGTTCAGGTATGGTTCAATACTTTTGGAATGAGGATACTTTTCTCTTATATAGGATAAAGTAGGTATGGTTATTATATTGAGGGAATAGCCTCCTAAATTTATGGCTCAATACCTTGTAACTAGTCAGAATCCTCTTGTGTATGGGTTGGTTCACTTGAGGTCAAGTGATGTGTCAATTAGGATATTGTCAAGTGATTTTAGTTGGGGAATTAAATAGTGGTATTTGAGCATATTTTATTTTTTTATTACTATTTGGGATATGGTAGATAGAGAATAGAATGTTTCATAGCTTTTGATATACCTTAGACTATAGATTCATGAAAACCTTTATAGTGGAAATCCTAGGTTATCAAGATTATGGTATTATTTCTCTTTGTTTTAACTATTACAATTGATATCTTTATTCAAGTATGATGTGTGTATTTTTTTATTGTTTGACTCTTATCTAGTAGTGGAAATAGGATAATGTACATGAATCATATTTGGAATATAGGATTCACATGAAAAATTTATCCTTTTGTGTGATTTATTTCATTTATGATAGAGGGTATAACTATTTAAATTTTCAGTAACAATGTATATGGTGTTTCCCAAGATGACTTTTTAGTGGAATTCTACTCAACTAAACCATGTTATTATTCTCTTATGAATTGTCATTTGGATCTTATAAAGGGATTATTTTTTACAATGGTTATACAATCCCTCTATGGAAGTGATATATAGTAACCCATGGTGGATTGGTTCAGGCATTGGATTCCTATTGATGGTTTGGTATAGGTGAGGTATACCTAAGAGATGTGATTCAAGATGGTAAAGGAATTACTTAAGTATATGGATACCCTTATGAGGTTAAATGAAAGACATGTGGAATTATTTGTGATTTTGATATGCAAATCACTTTAAGTGATTTTGGTATTGAGATTGGATTTAGAGGTCAGGATCAGTTTGATTCTTGTACCTGTTAGTTTTGAGTGTGTTTTATGATCATATTTTTTATTATGATCCAAGATTGTTATGCACATGAGCCATAGCCCGGTTGGTAAGGACTTCATAAGTGCATCCAAGCAACCTAGGATCAAATCCAGGTGGAGGCATAATTTTCGATGTATTTTAGTAGGTACTGTAGTGGAAACTGTATAGTACTGTAGCGGGTACTATCTGGCACTGTAGAAGCCGGGAATATGACCTCGTTTGGGCCTTCGGGCCACCGATTTGGTCCCCGAGTCCTTTAAGTCCTTTGGGCCACCCATGCCTTCGGGTCAGTAAGGCCTTCGGAACACCTCAAGGCCTTCGGGCCACCTTAAGTGCAGATGAAAACCATACAACTTACAAGGAACAAGCTCTACAAGGAGGATGAGCAAAGGATCTTTCACCACAGCAGAAGCTAAATGAATTACAAGAATGATAGGGTATGGAACCTTCCATTGGGATAAGCCTGTGCATGCACGGTAATGCCTAGCTGAACAGCAATGCAAAGGTGGAGAGCTGATTTCACGATGAAGATGCTGGGGACGAGCAGTTCCAAGTAGTTAGTTTAGGTTGTATGTAATGTTTGAATCTTACAGGAAATGAATTCCTCTAAGGCCTATGGTCCATGTAATACTTATGCCTACAGGCCTTGTAAGGGTTTCACCTCACCCCTTGAAAGGTGTATTATCAAAAATGAATAAAAAATTAATGCCTTTGAGCCATTGGATGATGATCCAAGATTGTTAGATCTAGGATGGATAGATCATGGTTTGATGCATGGTTGGAAAGTGGTCATGTTGTAGGACTTGTCATGAGTGAGATTACTTGGGCTTGTTAGAAATTAAGCATCTTAAATTCTTTTAGTTATATGAGATATACATGTGAGAGAACCATGGTCAGTGGTTTAGGCATGTTAGCCTAGTTTTTATAGTATTTGACTCATTATATCATGATTAGGGTTATGTGATTAGTTATTATAGGATCCTACACTCATTGGGTTCGTATGATATTGAGTTGGATGCTACTAAGAAACTGTGAGAGGGTTCTTAGAGTTTCACTCTACTTGGGAAGAGGAGAGTGAGGGTTTTATGGATTTTAATGAAAATACTTGGTGCATGAGGGAAATTGTGTGCTAGTTATTCACAGAATCTATTTGTCTTTTAGATCCGTGAATATCCATGTGTAGTTTTAGGACCAATGTATTTAATATAATGCTTATGGGAATAGTGGATTTAGGTATTATTGATAATGGGAGGTTTCCCTCTATGTTTATAGTGTATATTGGATATGGATTAGAGTACCATGGTATGGTAAGTATGAGTTTGTTCCTTGATAGGGATTCTTAGTAATGGGATGATCATGGCTCAAGAAGAGTGGTACACATGTGATGTTAGAACCTGCTAGGAATTATGCTCAAGGATTAATGTAATGGAATCCATATGGTGGTGAGATAAGTATTGACTATTGTAGGTTTTGTACCTTTTTGAAAATTAATTTCAATAGTCATTGAGGATGACATCCCTGGTAAGCTGGAAATGGGTAGTGATCTATGTTTTATGTTGGCACTCAGGTAGGAGTGGAATGGACACATCCATTCATTAGGTTCAATAATTGAAAGGATTTGGCCTATTGAGATCAAGATTTTTAGTTCATGAGGGTTATGATAAGGATATTCCATTATTTGGGAGCATCAAATAATTCACAGGGGTACAACCCTCATGTTGGTAGGGTGAAAGATACAGTGAGACTAGTTGGTTGAAAATTAATATGAGATCAGAATTTTAGTGTTAAGGTTATCTAGTTACTTGTAAAATACTTGATTTGGGATTTGGATGTGGTGAATAGTTCTTTTGGGCTTGGAGTTGTGAAATGGAATCATGGTGGAATTCATGAGTGATTCAGATCAGAGATGCATCAGTTCTTGTGACTAGAATGTGATGGTGGATTTGGTTAGTTGAGGATCAAATCATGGAATTAAACTAGGTTTTAGGTTTGATCTTCTTTGTTGGATTTTTTACTATCCCTTAATGCCTCTGGGAATTAAGTATTTATGATCAAGAGATGTGATGATACATCAGAACATGTGGATAAGTGTTTTTAGGAAAAGTATACCATAGGATGAAAAATAGTGTTTTGTATATAAATGGATGCAATGAAGTGGAAACATAATTGGTTACATTATATCAGGTATGATGGGTGTGTTTTTATGATCTAACTGGATCTTTTAGGGAAGATTTGATGTATCTATGCTTAGTGTATGGATGATGGAAACATGTCTGATTTGGTTTGAAATTGAGAATAGAGAGTGGTATTGGATTTAGAATAATGGATTATAAATCAATAGATGTTATTAGGTGATTATTGAGGATGAGAATAATTATATTGGGTAGTTTTTAATGGCCGAAAAATTTGTGGGTCATTGTTTTCTTGGGAAATTTGAATTTTTTTATTTTGAAAAATATTTAGGGTGATCTGATTGCTCATTTTTTCTATTGGTGGCTCATCATGTTGTGACAGGTGAGGTTTATACCATGATAATAGGTGGATTAAGGATTCATTCCATGGACAGGGAAGGTACTATTATATGGAGGTAGTAGATCATTCCATGACCAGTGGGTGTCATGGTGAAGTAGTTTTTTGGTGAGGGGTTTTTTCGAAGGAAAAACAATTACATATAAGGGTCACACCATGGTAAAGGGGTTACAATGTAATGGTGATACTTAAATAGGGGTTTAGAATCTAATATGTATTTCATTTGTGAGTTTTTTGGTGAAATTATAGTCATGTCAGGACCCTTAGGTTATGTCATGAAGGATTTTCATGAAGAGACATCCTTGATTGGGGTGATAAGTCCATGACTGTGGAGGGAAGGGTCATTATGGGGTGTTGTTTCATGAGGTATATAACCACACCATGAAGGGATAAGTTTATACTATGAAGGGGGAGGTCATTCCATGAAGGCTTGGTTGTGGGGTATTTTCTCCATCCTGGAAGGGGCATACTATTCTATGACCAAGAACGTCATGATATGGTGAGGCATGTCAATTCATAAATGGTGAGGTAACACTTTAAGTACTTAAGCCATGGTATTTTGGTTATATCTATTTTATTTGTGTCATGTCATGACCAAAGGGTTTATACCATGAGGGTTGATCGAGTAAGGGTGTCAGGTCATGACTCTTAGGGTCACACCATGACGAAGCCCTTTCTAGTTTTTTAAAAGGAGTATCATATCTATATTTTACCAATCATCCCTATTATTGATTTATAGGGGAAAGGTATTAAGATAGGTCCATTTTATTTATATCTCTCCCAATTTCCTCTTCCTTTCAACCCCCTTTGATGAGGGGTGATTTTTGGGTGTTTTCATAGTGATTTAATGTGAGTTCCTCCCTGTGTTCCCTTCTATTTTTTTCGCTTAATTCCCCTATAATTTGTGATGATTTTGGGTAGGGTTTTAGTGATTGTTTCACCAGATCATGGTAAAAAAAATCTAGACTAATGGGTATTTTACTCAGATTTTCTAGAGTATGTTCTGGGAGGTTGAACGCACTAGATTTTGTGCATTTTCGATGATGCAGAGTTTCCTAATGAATTTTTAGGAAATTATACCTCATTGAATTAAATTATGTAATTAATTATAAATTTTTATAATTGATTATTTAGAATATGGAGACTTGATATAGGGGATCAGGTGTTGGTAAGATCTTGGATGAGGTATAGATGGGATTGGTCAAGGATGAGCATAGCAAGGAGAGGATGATAAATCATTAATGGAGGTAGGTGGTCCCTATAATAATAAACCATATTATTTTTTATTAATGAGTGTGAATTTATAAATGAAAATAGTTATTTGGGAAATTGATAGATATTTAGAGTTCCATATGTAAGATATGTGTTTCATTAATCCTCCTAAAGTTGGTATAAGTTCTCCTTTTCATATTGGGTATTTGGAATCACCCAGAAAATATGTTTTCAAGGGGCTGAAGATGTCGGTTGAGGTTATGAGAGGGATGAGATAGTTCTTTGGGGTTTATATGATATTAAAATATCATATGTTGGTTTATTAGGGCTATTTGGGAAAGCATGAGAGGCTTAGGATTCATGTTAATTGGTGAGATAGATATACGCCTCATGCATAATGGGGAACACCCTTTTGAGGGTATATTAGAGTCTTGGTTAGTGTCATGGGAATGATAAATCCTATGGGACTAGATATTGTCTTATGTGGAGGATTTCATCCAAAAAATGGGCTTGATGTATCTTTAAGGGAATATGTGAGATGGTGCATGTACAGAGGTCATGGGAATTGTCTTAATGACTTGGTGTTAAGTTTCGACGTCCATAGTGCAAGTTAGCTAAATATTATCCCTAGTTAGTGGGGCCAAGTAGTGACACAATAATTTGAAGAGGATGGGACTAGCCTTTTGGGTCTAGGTTCATATAGGGACTATGGGTATTGTTATCACCATGTGGTGATGACTTCCTATTGGTATCAATGTTCAAATATTTGGTTGGGTTTGGAGAACCCAATAGATAACATCATGGGAGATATGTGGATGTTGAGAGGTTTGGAATGTTGTGGATATTTTATTGAGACATCCTTAAAGATATTATCCTTTGTGGATATGATTATGAGAGTTGATTTGATATGTGGATCTAGTTCTTGAGTGACTATCTCCCAAGTGGTGAGTTGTTGAGATTTTTGGATTAGTTGTGTACCATGTTTGTTATTTTACATATGTTCCAAAATGTACATATTCAAGATGTCAAGACTAGCTGGAGAGCCTCACAATGAGTGATAGGTTGGTGTTAGTATCTTACCTTGAGTGAGAAGGTGGTATTCAAGATTTGATATGGTATGTGGTGGATGTATGGCCTCTCCTTAAGTGATAAGGTTTTAATTAGAAACCCTTGAGTGAGAAAGTATGGTATAGGTTTTGATTTGGCATGGATTAAAACCTTGAGTGAGAATATTCTGGAAGGATCATGCCTTGAGTGAGAAGGTAGTGGTCAGTGTGATGTGGTGTGTGACCCACCCTAAGAGACGGGATCAGTAGATGTAATATGGCATGAGATGTAAATGGATGGACTTACCTTGAGTGATAAGGTGTTGGAAAGACCCTACTATGAGTGATAAGGTACTGGTCAATATTTTTTATAGGACCCTAACCAGGGAGAGTGGGTGGAGGTTAAAACATGGTATGAGATAGTGTAGGTTCTATATGGGACCATTTATTGAGAGAGGGGGGTACTAGTTGGTATTTGGTATGACACCCTACCTTGCATCTTTAAGTATGGATTGCGACAAGGTAGGGAATCCTAAACAGTGTCTTCAGGCATGGGTTGAGGAATGAAGTGGAACCCTACCTATAGTCTTCAAGTATGGGTTGAGACTTGTGTAATGAGGTAATTGTTCTCTAGTATAGGTCGAATCAGGTATGGTTGGGTGTCAGGATGGCCTGGTTAGAACATGATAACCCAATTCCTATTCTTATGTATAATGTTTTTTGTTTTTTGTTTTCCTCTTTTATGCACATGTATATGATGGTGTATATTAGGGGAACTTAATGAGACCCTACTGGGATATATTTCTCACACCCTACACAAGCAATCTAGTGTATGGGTAGACCATATTTTGGTTGTATAGTTTTGATTATAGTATTTCTAGTGGATCATTCTAGGCATATCAGTAGGTATTTAGATATAGGATGAAGGTGAGGCTCAGGGTTGGTAATAGAGCCTCCAGGTGTATTTATTTCTTTTTTTATTTCATTTATGTGATTGTCCAATAGGAAATTAGTGAGGATTTTTTACTGTATGATTACATTTTATTTTATACAACATGATGTTTTGTTTATTATTATTAATTTGTTTGTTTTTATGGATTATTCTTGGTTATGAGCTATTATTTATGGTTGTGATATCAAGGGAACAGTCTCTTAAATGTATGATTCAATCTCTCGTTGCTAGTAGATAGACTCTAGTGTATATGTAGGTGTGCTTGAAGTTATTTGACATATAATTTGGGATATTGTTGAATGATATTAGTCAAGGTATTACACTTACTAGAAAATTTCATTTATTTTAGCCTAACATGGGCCCATGAATTGTAATAAATGGTTAGTATATACTTATTCTATTATCCCCATTATGAGTCTCACTCTAAGGCATGATGAGACTCTCCCTAGTAGATTTTTTGTGAAATTAGATAAGTTTAGTATGGTGAGACTATATTCCATGATTTTGGTTCCCAATGGTCTCTCTCATGATGATTATTGGTTTTTTATTTTCTTCAAGCTTTCAATTACATGATTTTACTCTTTTATTAAACTTATGGTTTTGTTTATATTTTGAAATGTATTTTTTATTTAAAATTCAAAGCCTAATTTTATATTTTTTAGTTAAAACTAGTAATCTATTTTTTATTTTGAAATGGTTTCATATAGAGTATTTAGTGGAATCCTACTGGTATTGTTATGCTCAAACCCTACATACACACCTCCAAGTGTATGTAGACTTTATTTTTCTAACATGTGTCATGTAAAGGTACCTATTTGAGTAGAGGATTCATAGAAAATTTTGGTGGTTCATGATGGAGGTGATAATGTGGGGGATATCATCTTGTAACAGGGATATGGGTTGTAAAAATTTTCATATTTTGGTTACTTTTTTTAGATGTATCCTGTATATCACCTCATTAGCCTCCCATCCCATCATCTCCTTTATTTTAGATTGATCGTGTTCTTATATGTATAGTTTGAAGTTTATTTTTAATGTTAATGATGTTATTAGTTTTATTTTTATATTATGTTTTTTTATGATTTATCATTTATTTTATTCCATATTATGAAAATTATTTATCTCAAAACTGTTCCTTTGGATGCATAACTTACCATTATATAGAAAGCTCATGTCAGGTTTTTAGTAAAAACCTATTTTAATAACTATATTCTATATGGGGGGAATCATTACAAATAGAGTAAATTTTATTCTCAAGCACTAGTTATTGGATCATGGTGATCGAGAACATGCTTTGGTCCTTATGATGGGATAAAATAAGAATCAAGATGGATTATCTTATGTTTTTTCATTACAAATAAAAGCATGGTTCTGATTTATGTTATTTGGGTGATTAAGGTAGATAAGAGAAATATCGTTAGAGATCAAGAGGTGTGTTTTGAGTCATTGGCTAGACAAAACCTATTATAACGATACTTGAGTTGTTATGGGTTGTCTGCGATTAGTGTATTATCAATTTTGGGAAATTTATTATAAATTATATTGATAAAATTATATTTGAAAATAAATAATTATAGTAGACCTAGGGTTGCTTGGTTAGGATGCATAAGAGATTTATTGTGAATTATTTTCATAAAATTAAGTATGGAAGGAAAAATTAAGAGGAGAATCAGGGGTTTATAGATAGTACACATGAGCTATATATTGTGAAAGAAAACCATATGGCTTAATTTTGGGTGATATTAGGAATGAATGGTTAGATGCATGGTTAGAATAATCATGTATCTTAACTATACATAGTGGAAAAATGTATTTTTTTGTGAAATTTCTTTATCAATGACTTTCTAAGTATTTTTTCCTTCATATAGTATAGTTATGGTTTTAAATAGAAATATTCTATGTGAGTTGGTTATATTTCAATGTGTTTGATGATTTTTACTTTATTATTTTATTTTATATAGTACCATCCCCCCCCCCCTTAAGAAGATTTTTTGTAAATCCCCTAAAGGGAGTTTCGAATAATTTTCCATAATCCAATCCTCTAGTTGATCAAAACCTCATTGAGACACTAGTGTATATAGTTCAGGCTATTGACTAAGAATATTTTCCAGGTTTATCTCAAACTAAGGAAGTGGGTTTTAGTCTATCCCAAATTAAGGATCAATCTTAAGAATTTCATCACTAAAAAACGATGTCATTTTGATGTAACAATGGTTATTAAGTGGATGAGTATTGACTGGATAAGATCAAAAAAATATTTGAATTTTTATAAACTCATTGGTTTATCAATTTGAAATGTGTAGGGTTTATACTTGAGTACATGATAAGGAAATTGTAGGAGTCCATGGTTCAGGCGAAATTATATGATAACCTTGGGTGTGAGGACTTCAAGAACATATTATTTCAGTATTTATTTCATAAAACCATATAACTAGTGAAATAAAAGGATTTTATATCCATATTATAAATTTAATGGTTGTGGAAAATCTAAATTGGTTTGAGAAGATTTTATAGTTAGCACTTGATATTTTATCAAATGATAAGATTAAATCCCTATAGTTTGAAATGGTACTTCGATTGAGCATTTGATCCCAATTATTTTAATTGAAACTCCCCCCCCACCCATGGTGAGGTAGTAGATTGATCCCTAATGGTGGAGGTGGTTCTGCGTAAGATGTCAAGGATGGTTGATTCTCTCCCAATTCATAGTAGAAGTGATGGGGTTTTTTAATAAGAATGGTAAGTGAGATGAATTTAAGTGGAGAAGTGGTAGTGGATCAAATAATTCAAAATAATTAAACTCATTATCACCAATGTGGAGTGACCCTCTTGTATACTATCAATGTGGAAATACGGGTCATGAAAAACATTCTTATTAAGAAACTCCTAAAATCTGTAATTATTGTGGGAGAATGAGTCGCCAATGAAGGTCTTGTAGGGTGAATCTTCCCCAAAGAAGGGGTGTAGGTTTTTCATCCCCAAAGGGAACTAAAATTAAGTATTATTACTCCAAGTTAGAGTAATTTAAGTCTTAATGTAATGGATAAATATGTGGTTAATCTCATGGGTAGAGCTAATTTATTACTAAGGCTTGGTTTGGAGGGAGGATTCATACTCAATCTAGAGAAAGAAAATTGAATGTTTTAGGGAAAGACCTTGTATAATTAGATGTGGGTCCAAAAACTATGTGAGTTGTTTTAATTATTACATCATATATAGTTATTTATTTACTTGATATTGGTGCCTTTCACTCATTTATATATTCTCATATTATGGATCTATTCATTCTCCCAACTAATCATATTATATATGAAATGGATATATCTACTCCACTTAGGAAGAATAAAGATAATTTTTATGGTTGTCATTCTTGCCTTATATTTATATCATAAATAGAGCTAGACTAGGACTTTATCATACTCAAGATAGACCTATTTGAAATCATTCTTAGGATTAGTTAAATGGATGTATTTAAATTCCATATTTATTATTTATGTTATTAATATTTTAATATCTTTTTACATACTCCATTTACTAATTTTATATGAAATGTGCATAATTTTTGTGAAATATTAATGTTTAAATATTAAATAAAATTTTTTAGCACTATTTGAATTTATCCAGATTCAAGTCTGTTTAATGTTTTAACAATAACTATCACCCTAATTATCCAAATTGCATTATTCTTGTTTTTTAGGGTTCCCAATTCCAATTCAAACATTTAATTAGAAGTCACCTTTGGCAAATTCGTCCATTTAGAGGGTCATATGGACCCCACAAGAAGGCCCAAGGAAACTGAGAAGAAACTGGACCATATATTAAGGTTGAATTAATGGGCTCCATCCAGAAGTCCAAATACCTTAATTCTCCTCCCAAGTTCGGAGTACATTTAAAGGAGTCCATGATAAAAATTTCAGAACCCAATCACAAATAAAAGGAGCCCAACTGATGCATTGAAGTCCAGCACACCATTCTGGACGGGAATTAAAAACAGAACACTAATATTGAAATTTCTACTGATGTAGACATCCATTCGAGATGATATTTTTCAGTGTGAAAGAGGAGATTCGGGCGGCCAACTTTGTTTAAGAAATAATTTTTATTTGAGGTCATATTCCTATTCAAAAATCCATTCACATTATGGACTTCAAAAAAGTCTGTATTGAAATGGACAGATCAGAATTGTTTACTAAAACCGCCATAACGTTGGCTCAATAAGTCCAATGACCGCCAAATTTTCACAGTAGATATAAGAATTTTTATCTACAACTTTGAAGTAGGAGATTTCTCAAGATTCGACTATATGGATGTCCATATCGGTGAGCTAAGTGGAGGGGTATTTCTGGAATGTAAACAGCCCACCACCTTGGGCTATAAATACATCCCCTCCTCTCCTTTCAAAAGGGTTTGCACTTAAGAACATAAGGAGGAGGTTTGGAATTACTATAGCCTTGACAAGGTTCTGGGAGGATATGCTTTGATCTTGTTTCAACAAGAGAAACCTCTCCTCCACTTCTCTTTCATGTTTGTTTATGTTTGCTTTCAATTGTAATTGTGTAACTTTGTTTTCATTTCAATAAAATTTTAGTGCTTGTTTCTTCTTCAATACCTCTTATTATTCTCCATCTTATATAGTATAATATTCATGGTCTTAAAATAGTTTGAATCATTTTCAATTACAGTCCCTTATTTTGCTTCCTCATTCAATCGAAATTCCATTTTTTATTCTCAAAATATTTCATGTGTGTGTTCGGCACACTACTCTTATCTTGTCCCTTTCTTTTTATTCTCTTTATAATTCATCACCATAAACATATATTACCAGATTAATAAACATCATAATGGCTGAGTTAATCTCTCATTGGGGTGAGTTTTAATTTACGTATGTTAAGCGATTGAGAGCTTTTGCTCGATGAGTATTCTTTGAATTAACATTGTGTATGTTGGACTTATCATGTCATGGGTTAATGACTTATTTTGTTTAACGTGTAGTTTCCATGGATTATTGGAACCATAAATACACTACCATAAAGAAGATATGATCAAGATTAGAACCCTAAGTTATTTTAAGGCTTTAATTAAAGCCTTAACACTTAGGAATTCAAATCAACGTCAACTTGTGACATGGGTGTTAATTTAAATGCAATATAAAGCAAAGCTCAAGGATATCACAAGCTTAACTAACCTAATGATGAACTCACCCCAATCATTATCAATTTGTTAAATCAATCATAATCAATTATTCATTTCAATTAAGCTCTACAAACAAACCCCCAATCAGAATACAATCAACTAAAAACAAACGACTATTTCAAAGTATCATCGCCGAGGATTCGACCCGAGTGCTGCTATACACATTAGAAGAGCACCGGAACCTTGACAAGTCGATAGAAGACAATTGGCCATGCATTTCAATTATTATCATCAATGGGTCACTTTAATTACTTTTTGTGGAATTTATCTTCTATTATAAGAATAATGGATCCTAAGGTATAGTCAAGTATGAACTCCACTTTATAAAGTTGGAAGATCATTATACCATATATAATCTTTCTATATGGAGGTTGATGAAGGGAATATGGGAAGTTAGATTCCTCATGTGGTTAGGAAATTTCTTAAGAAATTCCTTAATGATTTCTTAGGAAAACCTTCTGAATGAAAACTTAAATTTTCTATTTATCTTATTCCTATGATGCAACTAATATCATTTTTTTTATATCATATGGTTCCAGAGAAGTTAAAAGATTTAAAAATCTAATAAGATGATCTGGAGGGGAAATGATTTATTCATCATAGTGGGTCTCCATGGGATAGTCCTTTACTCTTTGATAGAAGCTGGATATAACTCTATATTTATAAAATGTACATACGATGTCTAATCAGGTGACCATTAAGAATAAATATCCCTTTACATTCATTTATGAACTTTTTTATTAGTTGAAATGGGTAAGGTAGTTTTCTAAGACTGAACTCTGGTCAGGGTATAAACATCATGAGATAAAGGATTCTGGCATACCTAAGACTGACTTCCAAAGCAGATATTATCTTTTATAACACCTCATTATTTTTTACATTCTGACTAATGATCATTTGTTATTCATGGACTTTATGAATTTAATATTTCATTTATACCTTGATTCCTTTATAGTGGTGTTTGTGGATGATATCCTTATTTATTCTAAATCTATAGAGGATCATGAACATAACTTAATGACGGTTTTGGGAACTCTTTGGCACTATTTCCTTTAATAAAAGTTATTAATGTGTAACTTTTGGATCCAGGAGGTCAATTTATTTATACATGGGGTGTTGGAACAATGAATTTTTTTATCCAAAGAAGGTGAGCCTCTCTTAGAAAGAACCATAGATTGTCTTCAAGATATGCAGCTTCTTGAGTCTAGCAAGTTACTTCTGGTGGTTTATAAAAAAAGTTTCCAATATTTCATATCCTCAAATATCCATCACACATAATGGATGAAATTTATATGGATCCTCAAATTTCAATCTTTATTGAATGAATTAAAGAATTGGTTTATATCAACTCGGTGACACCTGCCGGGTCACGGGTTTGCCTTAAACGGGGTTTATTTTTCCTATGGGTCTATTCATGTAGTTATGGGATGTTGGGGGTTTAAAAGTTTCCATTTTCTAAATATAGAACCTATAATAAGGTAATTTCATGGTTTTTCCAACCATGAATCTAATAGTTCATGGGTTTCTGATTTGAGGAAAAAATTATTTTTCATGGATTTAGCATGGTTTCCCCAATCGTGTGAGTCCAAGTAAAAGTTGTGTGACTTAATCAGGTGTGTCAAAGGGGATTTCACATTTTTTCATAGTTATGAAAACTAATTGAAACAACTATGTGAGTCCTAGGGGTCTTTATGTAGTGGAATATGTACGGTCTACACGCGGTTTTGAAAACTTTGTGAGACAACCATGTGGTGTGCCCGGTTTGAGGTATTTTGGTATTTTCCCCTTATTTTTAATTGGGTAATTCCAGACCATTTGACCCTCTCATATATGGTACCTCATAAAGGGTTATCCAACCTTCTTTATTCTTCTGCAAGTGGATTTAGAGTGTGTTTTTTTATTCTTCACCCAGTTCAAGAGGTGTGAGTCCATCTTCTCTCTTCCTCTTGTTTTATCACTATTATCCAACTCCTCTAACCCCAGTATCCATGTTTATATGACTTTATTGGTTATTTTTGGTAAAAATTGAGGCTTTTTCTTTGTAATGGTTGTGATCCATGGTAGGGGTACCTTTCTTGTGTATTTTGTTGAAGGAAACAAGGTTATACCATTTGAGGTAGATGTTTCTATTTAATTTTATTTTATTTAAGAGTTTCACTGATGATTAATGTTTTAAAATATTTTTCTAAACTAGATAATTATGGTTTGGATTATTTAGGTTTGGTTTGTTGATGTTTTTCTCAAAATATTTTGGTTTTCACATAAAAAATGGGATGAATTTCGTGTTTAAAATAGTTCTTGGTTGGAAATTGGTATTTTATTCATTCTAATTATTTGATAAAATTAAAAAGATGGTTTTTTAAAAGAAAATAAATTTTCATTGGGTTTTAATACAAAAGGGGCTTTCAAATTGGGTTTCCCTTTTTTTGTAAAAGGATTTACATTCTTTAAAAAAAGATGGTATTTTTTTATAAAGTGGGATGGAGTTTCCCTTTAGTTTCTTGTTTATTCTTCTTGAGGATTTTGATTTCTTTTAAACTTTTATTTAGATTCTAGGTTATTTTTAAAAATATATTTCCCAAAAATATATGTATTATATGGTAATATTGAATTACTTGTTAGAACTTTGGAAAAAAATTGTTTGATTATTTCTATTCCCTTGTTGAGCCCTCTTGTTTGTTGATGATAGTATGTGTATTCATGAGTTGAATGTTTGATATGTGATTTCTATTATGCTTATATTTTGGTTCTCTTCTTAAGTGTAGTATTGAAGATTGGAATATTGTGATTGTTATGTTATCCTTTAGGGATTGTTATTGTTTTGTGATGACATATTTTTTATAGTGGCTCATCTCCTTTGGTTATTACATAAGGAACCTTGGGTTTCTAAGTGGGATGTAGTGGTAAATTATTAGGATAGTTAATATTTTTCACTGTTTATTCCCACCTAGTTTTATTTAACACCTAGATAGTGGGATGGTAACTGAGGATACTAGTTAGAGTGATTCTATTGAAAGATGTGTAATTGTTAACTTTCTAGCAGTAGGAACACATGTATGTGTCATGTGTATTCTGGTTAATCCTAGTAGTGTTTTCCCATGATATGTATCATATGTTATGCCTTTTTATATATTTTTTCATGTGTTTTTATTATTTATTTGGTGTAATTGTTTGATGTGATGATCTATTTTTGGATTTAGTATTGATATTGACTAGTTTTGTTCTATCCTTTTGAGGAATTATTTGTAATCAGCTATGTTTTATTTGATTATAATTTCCCTTGTTTCCTTTCTTACATTTTTATCAGGTATGTAAAATATTTTAAGGAAAAAGGTAAAATTGTTTTTTTTAAGGTTGGGGTTGAAGCCTCAATTTATTATTAAAGCAAATACCTCTTTAGACTGGGTAGAGGGTGACCCATTAAAATTATTTTTCAAAGTTTTTTCCTTAGTTGTAACTTTTGAATTATTTTAAACCATTTGGGGGTTTATTCTAAAAAGTGTAATGTTTTAGATATAGATGTTTGGTTTCCTTTGAAATTGGAATTGTTTTGGAAAATCACAATCCTTATGAAATGGTATTACAAATATAACACTTTTAAAATTTTAATTCTTCTTGTATTTCTTCTTTTCATTATTTGAAAAGGGGAATGAAACCCTACTTTTTCACACCTTATTTTCAAACTAGCATAGTTGGTAACTTTAAAAAGAAATAAAATAGACCCATGGTGGTATCCTACTAACTTCATCTCACAACCTATATAATCACATTGGTGTATATGTAGTCTTCGTTTCTTATGTAGGTTTTTTCAGGTCTTGGTTTTTGGGTTGGATCTTGGGTCACTTTCCTTAGAATGTGGATAGTTTTTTGGGATTATGGTGGTGACTTGAGTGTCACATGGAGATCGTGATCGTACTATAGGTTTCATGTAAATAGTTGGATAAAGTTTTGATTTGGAATATTTGGTCTTATGTTTTATTTTTTTAACTTTTTTTGTATCTTTGGAACTCTATATTATTTTTTTATTTATTGAGTTTTACCTTGGATTTATCCTTGTCTCTTTATAATTATTCCTTTCATGGATATTTATGTTTGGATCCTTGATGGTAAAACCATACCCATTGGTTATTTTAGATACCCTTGATGCATTTCATCATCCTAGGGGGATCAGGGACACTCCACAGGTATGTGGTGGTCTAGTTTGGGTGCCTGTTCAGATGGTATCCTAGGTTGGTTCATTACAAAACCCAATTCTAATCCTTACTAAAACTTGGGAAGGCTATGCGGTGTATTTAAATGCATAAAGAATGGGTTTGGGATGTATACTTATGTAAAGTGATAATTCGGTGGATTATAGATCTTTCCAACTTCATCCAAATGAATGGAACATCCTGATCCATGACCTTAAACTAATAGCATTCATGAATGCTCTTAAATGTTAGGATAACTTTCTCTTCAGTGTGAAGTTCACAATGTATACTAACCATGAGATCTTAAGTTATATATTTTCTCAAAATAATTTTATTCTTAGGAAAGGGTAATGGTTATAGTATCTATAAGTGTTTTATTTTGACCTCACTTATACACTTGGAAAGGGAAATGTGTTTGCTAATACTCTAAGAAGTAAATTTTCATTACAATCATTGAAAGGGTTTAGCAATGAGTAGAACCTAATGAACCTATTAGAAAAATTTACCTAGAGGTAAAGGAATAGAATGGGATGATTTTTCTAGATAATTTACATATTACACCTTGTCCCCTTGAGCTTATTTATCAAGTAAAACTAGGAGATGAATAATATCAATATATTAGTGGAATTATATATGGTGGTGAGACCACTGGTGAGTGATATATATCCCCTGATAGCATTTTTTTCAAAAAGATCTATATGGTCCCTTATTATATGAGGGAAACAATAAATAAGGATTATCATCACTTGTGTTGGGAATTTTATCTAGTATCCACTAGGATTTATTATGCCATGAGACGTTGATTTTTGTGTCTTGACATAAAGAGGCACATAGTTGACCATTTGTTGAATTACTTTTCCAATCATCAAGTGAAAGTAGAGCATCAAGATCATTCAAGTGTGTTTAAACCCTTACTTATCCCTATATAAACATGGGATGATATATCCCTGGATTTCATTATTGGATTACCTTGTACCCCCAATGGAAAAATGATATCTAGGTAATCATCAATTAGCCAACTAAGTCAACCTATTTATTACCAATTGAGGATAGTAACAAGGCTATATAGTTATTGAAGTTATACATGAATGAGATAGTAAATATATATGAAATGGTTTAAATAATTATCATTGATATAGATCCCTGGTTAACCTCATGATTCTAGAAATTCCTTCAAGAAGTTATGGGAAGTCCAGTGAAGTTAAGCACGATGTACCATCCTCATATAGATATAAAAACAAATAAAAAAATATAGACCTTAGAAGAAATTATTTGTTCCTAAATGATATATTTTAAAATATCATTAGATACCCACCTATAATTGGTTGAATTTGATTATAAAAATAGCTATCAATCATTATTCAGGATGTCTTCCTTCAAGGAATTACACAGTTGACCCTACTAGTATTCACTTTTTTGGATTGAGGTTGGTAAAACTTCACTCATGGGATGGATCATAGTATATGATATGATAGAAAATATTCATCTTACTCAAAGATTATTGGTAAGGACTCATAATTTCCAAAAAAAATATAATAATCCTTGTCCTAATACATTTTAATTTTTAGTTAGTGGTGGTTTTTTCTTTAAAGTATCACCTTGTTTAAGTCACTGAAAGTACAGAAGACATAGAAAAATAATGTTGAGGTATATAGAACATTTTGACATCACTTAAAAGATAACTAATTTTTCATATCTTCTGGATTTACCTCCTCAAATAACATCAAATCACAATATCTTACACATATCCTAATTAAACAAGTATCATCCTAATCCCTCCAATGTTTTGAATTGGGAAGATTTGGAATTGGATCAGATGCTTTGGTGGTTATACAACCAATTTGAATTATTAATTCTATAATCAAAATCATATAAGAAAATTGAATCCCATTGGTTCAATTCCTATGGCAGTAAAATATTAATTCTCACAAGGAATGGGAATATTAATATCACATGAGGTATTAATGGCCACACATATTTTCATATCAACCATCATTATGGGTACTTTATATGGGAATAAATTGATATAGTGGGGAGAATTATAACACTCACACTATCATTTCCAGGTATTTATTTCATTATTTATTTTATTTATCATTTATTCTCATACTTGGAGTAAAAATTTGAGGTTTTTTGAGGAAAATATAGTTTTCACGGTCGGGGTGAATGGTTAGCCCAACTTTAATATAACCATAAATGATTCCATAGCTAACCAGTAGTGATGCATAATTAGGCTAATTGTACATCCTAACTATGTGTGCCTTAAAATTTTATAAAATTTTATATTTTTATATTCTAATTTTATAGGGACACCCCACTCCCTTATCATTAATTTTATTAGGTTTGGTCAACCCTTCCCTTGGTATTTATCTACCTCTCAAGATTTTCCCTTAATGATATTATCACTTTAGGCTTGAATCTCTATGGTAAATCTATTTTAATCATCTACTATTTTATTTTTCTCTTTCCTCTCCTATTTTACTTCATCCCCATGGACATGGTATCATGGGTTTTGTGTCTAATCAACTTTTAGGTTAGGGTTTTTCAAATTTATAGTTTTCAATAATATTTTAAGGGATTATTTTCACCTCAAAGTTTGAAATAATATCATTTTATAATTTCAGTCAAGATCAAATGGTAGGTGACCCTATGATCCTTAATATATTTAATGAACCATGGATTCTTGGTGTTATTTAGGTATTTTTAAAATAATGATAGGTACACTAAATCCAATGAGGACTATTTTGATTTATGAATGTAATCTTATTTGATTTCTCAAATGAGTGGGTAATGGAATGTCTTAAAAGTTATATAATTGATTTTTATTTATAAGACACATGTAAGTTGTTTGTTAAAATATAAATAAAATCTTTATATGTTTTAATCATGTATGTTTTTATGAAATAAAATTTTATAATTTATCTTTAATTATTGAAATTTTTTTATGAAATACTTCATAGTTAAAATGTTTTTTGTCATAACTAAATTTTTTTCCCTAAATTTTATTCTTTTTTGAATTGATAACTCATTTATCAATAGGATTACACATGTGATCAAGATTTGATAAAGTTTTATGATGTGTAATAAAATAATGGTTTCATGATTGATGTGTAATCTAGATGAAACTCATGAATTTATTTAATGTATCATAGGAATCCTTGGGTACTGAGTTTGAATCAAGACACACACCACCCTAGACTAAGGGGTTACCCTTCCTAAAATAATTCATTTAGTTTAGCCCCATATTATCCCATGATAGTGCATGGTAGGCCATGGTTAGTGGACATTTCTTCAATTAACCTAATTATAGGCCTCATAATAGGGTATAATGAGACTCACTAAAGTAGATATTACTCTCATTAGGATAAGTTTAGTATAGTAATCTTAGATTTACTAAATTTGGTTCCTTGTGGTCTCTCCCATGAGGATTGTTGGATTTTTATTATTTTAAGCATTCATTTACACACTTTTACTATTTTAATAAAACTATATTTTTGTATCCATTTTGGAATGTATTGACTTATTCTATATGAAAAGTATAATTTTATATTTTACAGTTCAAACTACCAATCTATGGATTATTTTATAATGGTTTCACATAGAGTATTTGGTAAAATCTTAATATTATTGTTATGTTCACACCCTACAAACACCATATGAGTTTATGTAGAATTTGATTTACCTACCACAGTCAAGGTAAAGAAACCACTTTGATTAGTGTATACATAGTACATTTTGGAGGGTCTCGGTGGAGTTAAAAAAGGTGGGTGAAGTCCTCTCATCACATGAATATGAGTAGTGGAAGTTGTATTATTTTGGTTACTTTTTTTGGATGTATCTTGTATATCACCTCACCAGCTTCCCAACCCATATTCCCATTTATTTTGGATTTATTGGGTTCTTATATTTATAGTTTTAAGGTTATGTTTTAATGTTAATTATGGCCTTGATTTTATTTTGATATTATTATTTTTTTAAAAGTTTCATTTATGTTATTAAATGTTTCTAAAGTTATTTATTTTGAAACTATTCATTTTGATGCACGATTTACCAATATATGGTAAGGTCATGTTGGATTCTTGGGTTGGACCAATATTACCAACTGAATATTTTATGAGGAAAAAATATTCCCAATAGAGTAAATTTTATGCTTGGGTACTAGTTTCTAGCCGGTAGTGATCGGGAATGTATTGCAGGCCTTGTGATGGGTCAGCTCAGGAATAGAGATGAGGTAGCCCACCTTAGTCTATTACACTAAGTATGGGGGAGTTGATGTTATATATTTATTCAAAAAAATTAAATAACTTACCTTACTTATTTTTCTATAAAATTATATATTTATAATTTTACTTTCATGATTAAAAATACAATTTAAGTTCATTGATTATATTAATAAACTCTTAAATATAGTCTGGTATTTTGATTATAACATTTATTAAACTAATGTAAACCTAATAGTTTTTATTTTTTAAGATTCATGATTCACTTTTCTATAATTCATTCACCTATATCTTCGGCTAGATTGTCTATTTGAAGGGCCATACAAATTATATAAGGAGGCCTAATGAATTTTTAAAGTAAACTAGAGCAACAGAAATGTTTTAATTTTTTGGAACAAGCAAAAATCAAAAATTCATTGAGATTAAATCATTTAATAAAATACTATTGGGAATAACTTGGGTAAAAATTTGAATCCCCAACTCTATATTTACGTGTACCAAATCATTCATGAAATGAAGACTAACAATTCTACCTGAAATTAGAGTAAACACCCTATTCATGAATTTTATCCCCAAAAATGTTTAATTGAGAATAATATTTATGGGTATAAATTAAATATATAGGGGAAACATTCTATAATATTTTTTTATTTGAGATAGATTCATTTTAAATGCCTAAAATTTATTCACATTTTGGCCTTGTAAAATTCTAGAACAACCCAAGAGAGTAACACATTGTTTGGGAAAATAGTTGTAACTTTAGATAAAAAGTTCAATGGCCTTAAAATTTTATGGGTGGATAGTAAATGGTGGATAAAAAATTTATAATTATTTTATCTGATATAATTAATTCTTAAAGGTGGTATTTTTATGCCAACTTGGAAGATAGAATTAAAGAGAAAATTGCCCACCCCTTTGGCTATAAATATATATCCATTATTCCTTTAAAATTGGTTGTCACTTTGGTATATTATGAGGATAATTATAATAAAAAACCCTTGTTAAAGGTATAGTAAGACTTTACATACTCCATTTTTTACTAGAAAAAATATATCCTTATTTCTTATTTTCAATGTTCTTAAAAAAATTATTATGGTGCAATCTTATAATTTTTTTTGTAAATTTTTATTTATTTTAATAAAAGTTTTATCTTAAAATCTTACTCTCAAACTCATTAATTTTTTTCAATTTAATCTCTTAGTATGTTTTAAATTCAATCAGAATCCTTTCCCTCATTCCATGTTTAATTGCATCATATGCATGAGTTACTTACTTATTTCTTGTGTGCATGTATTCAGATATGTTCTTTTATTATCCCGCTATTTTTTATTTTATATATGATAAAAAATATACACTAAAATAATTTATTAAGCATCCCAATGTCTGAGTAAATATCTATTTGTGGTGAGATAAAAATTGTGATTTTTTAAATGAAATTTTTTTTCCTGATTAATATTCTTAAAATTAATATTGTTTATTTTAATTAGATATGTCATGGATTATTAAAATATCTTATCAATAACATGGTTTACATGGTTTAGTAGAGTCTCAATACACAATGCTTTATATATTATTAAATTTTCCATTACCAAGTCTTGATTATGACTGATACCCAATTTAATGGTTGGATTTAAGTTAAAACATATGGGGATCTTATCCAAACCATATTTTGAAATGGTTATTTATTTAAAATAATATCTTTAAAATATTTATGATTTTTAAACCTAAAATGAAAAATATTTAACTTGCACTAATACATATCAAATATCCTAATTAATGATATTTCATAAATCAATTCATGTTGGCTCTATGAACCTATAACCCCCCCCCCACACACACACACACCCACCCACCCACCCTTAAAATACAAATAAAAAAATTGATTCCAAAACCCTAGTACCATCACCAAATATTTGACCCGAGTGATTTTATATGAATTGAAGTAAATAATTGGATATTTTATGGTTTATAGGTAATAATTGGTCATGATTTAAACATAGAAAATAAACACATGGATAATTTCCAATACATGACATTATCATGGTGTATGAACAATATAGAAACCAACTCCTCTTTGATCCCTAGGACTCATCTTGGGTCATACCCATTCCATATCTAAAATTCAAAAACCAAAACCCCATTCATACTGAGAGATACTACTTTCAACATTCCTTCCATTAACAATTTTGTTGGCACACAACCTACCTTCCAAGTTATGACTTCTTATCTCTTCCTTTAATTAACTTAATTCCCAAAACCAAATTCTATGATATCATTTTGTAACATATTCTGACCTGCATACCTATATTTAGACACTATTCAAGGTCTCTACATCACCATAGGTGTGAATCCCCATATGCAAGAGGATTCCGATTAGTATTGAGGATCTAATAAATATATGAAGAGATTATACACTTATATAAACCATAAAGGTAATCCTAGAATCTATTCAAATTTTTCCATGAGTCATCCATGAATTTTAAGTACCATAGTCCCTTGGAAAAAACTAATAGATAACATTGGATTACTATAGTCTAGTATATAATAGTAAATAGTCTATATGATATCCATCCATATGAGGTATCAATACAAAAATATGCAACATATTTAATCAAAAATACCATAAATAGTCTGGACACATGGCTAATATATATACAATGAGAATAAATAAATAAGATACACTAGCCTCTATCCCAACTAATGATACAATCAGTTACTTAATCCTTAGTATTTATAATATTTCTCATATCAAGCTATAAATCTAGCTCTAAGTTGATACTTGAACCTAGAGAAAGCATAAATGTTGGTCCTTATACATTAGAACACGTATCATGCATGTAGGTTGGGGTGAGATAAATAACTTAGTAGGATTCCCCTACTCACCTTAACTCAATGAGTTTTATTGATCAATTAGATTCATGTCAAATTCTAATTTAAGTGTCGTATAACCCACCCAATACATATTCCATGCATGCACATGCAACACCATCATACCCGTATACCATTATTTCATATAATATACACATACACTCAATGAAACATCATCACTAATACCAAAATACATGTCATATCAAACTTATATATCACTAAAGAAACACTATTCATTATCCCACACTAGGATAATGTAAATCCACACCCTCTCATCTCATCAGGAACTATTATCTAGTGTTCTCATCCCATATCCATAACACTCTCAACTCATCAAATTCCCACCTGACTATTTTTTCATCTCACTCCCTAAAAATAACCATGCCTATAATATCATGAGAAAAAACTAATCTTAGTAATAAATTCAAAAACTAAAAATAAAATAGGTCCCAGGTATCAATAATTAGTTTTCAAACAATAATGAAAACAAGAATTTCAATCAAAGAGTGGAAAAAGAAAAAATATATCAACTGAATTTCATTCCCATGATAAAACAAATGAAAAAAATAATGGGGGCCAATTATGAGAAATAATATAGATATAAACTCTCACACCATACTCCATCTTGCATCATTGATCCTCACTGGGGATATCTTCAAGACAAAACATAGAGAATCTTGTACTTTATCCCATGTATTGAAATTCATCCCAAGGGATATATCCCACTATATTAATATATATCACTAAGTCTATTCAATAATCCCTAATATCAAATATCAAAATAATCATCATTATTACCACATTTTCTATGGACATGTTCTTACCATGGTGTAGCTTAGGGGAACACAAACCTCCTCTAAGGTGAGTACTATATCATCTATTAGTGGGTGAACCATATCTCCTAGAGCTAAATCCACTACCACATCACATATAGTCACTAATAGGGAAGAAAATCACTATATGAGGCATTTTCATCAAGGTTTATTTTCATTTGTACACCTAACCTCACAAATAAGAATAATTCACACCTCACAAAATCTTTAATGAGATTCATGAGGTTATACTAGATATAATCTATCCATCAAGTTCAAACCATAGAGATGAAAACTATCTTATATATCACTTATATATCAGTGATCAATCACAAAATCATCCCACCCTTATAGTCTATGAGATTAATTTATCTCTCTCAAATTCCAGTCATAAGTTGACCACACTGAGGAGGGAAACCAACCTACTATTATCCCAAAATTCTGACCCTGGTTGATGACCATTACAACATAGGGTATAACCCACAATTTGGTACAAAATTCCCATAAATATAAAGGTGAAACCATACAACCACATCTCTATAAAATCTATATTTTTAAAAAATTCCCAAGGCCATTACCTAACTTAATCATAACCCATGTTTGATCTCCTATCAAAGACTCACTGAGAACCCATAAATTTTTTCCAAGCAATCTAGGAGCCTAATAGTCCTAGGATCTATCCAAACCATAATCATATATCCCAATATCTTATAAATATATGGTTAATATATGTTTCCATGGAATAAGAGGAATAATATAAGGAAACTATAAAATCAAGAGAGAATACAAGAACACATACTTTAAAAATAATTTCACTTCCCATATGAGCTCTATTATACCAAAATATTACCAAAGCACACTCTTTTTCTCTTTCACTAAAATACTCATAAAATAACTCTTTTATAAACCACTAAAAATTCATCACAGACCATCTTTATACACCTAATTTTGTTGAACAAAGTTTAATAAAAACCAACTTTGGAAAATAAATTAATTTATTTTAAAATTTAATTTTAAAATCATTCATTTTAAACCAGTTTTATTTTCTTTGAAAACCCATTTAAAAACATTAATTTTATTTAAAATTGAATTTAAAAGTTTAATTCATTTTTTTCATAAAAAACTAGACATGTAAACTCACCCCAAATGTGTAATATATAACATGGTTCACTGACTCTCATTCAACTAGGGCACCTTTGAATGAAATTTTTAGCCGGTCTTTGCTATAATTCCTGAGATTATACTATATCAGGTAAACACTACAACCTTAAACTATTTCCCAATGAATATCCTATTATTTTATCATTGTAATAAAAATGTTAATATTTAAAAGTAAAATGTCTAAATTTTAGAATTTTAATTTAATAAAATAGATATAATTTTTTGGTATAGAATTTAAAAATTATATTACATTTAAATGTTGTTATTTTTATAAACAAGTTGATTTTGGGTTGAATAGTAAAAAATACATTTTTTACAAATACCATCACTATTAAGACATCATCATGATATAATAATGACGTAGATGTTTATAAAACCTTTTATCTTGAAAAAATATGTACTTAGAGTAAAATAAAGCATAAAATATATTAATTTGAATTTATAAACCTATGTCTGACATTTTAAAACCTAAGTGGTGTTTTATTCTAATAAAAGAACTTTTTTCATTCATTTATTTATTTAAGTAATTAAAAGGTTAAATTTTTTTTTATTGTTTTAAATTCAAATAAAAATATTTTTTTATTCATAAACTAATAAATTTCACATAAATAAACACTACATATGAATTTGGTGCAAAATCATTTTTATGTTTAAAAAGCCATTTTTTCTAAAAATTGTTTTTCATTTCATTTTTCTTATTTATGTTCAAATTAATTTTACCGCATTTAAAAATTTAATGTTTTAAAATTGATTCCATATTTTTAATCATAAAATTAAAATTATTAAATAAGTTCCATTTCATTTTTATTTAAAAAATTATGTTATCATAGTAAAAAAATAGTCACCACGGTAAGGGTTAAAAGGTTTAACAAGGGGATTAAACTAAGAGATAAGTCTTAAAATATCACTCAAACTTATATTGATGTGATTTTATGAGTGTATATTAACCATAAATTATCCTATATTTTAAAAAAAAATCCATTTTGTTCCACTTTCTCATGAAAATGACTTTATATTATTTTAAAGTTACGGGTATTTACCAAGGTGTCACTCCCCTCACTTATAAAAGAGAACCTACTCACCTCACTTATTCGCACACGTTGAGATCCTTAAATCAACCAAGATATTATAAAATCAATTCCCAACTCTCCTCCCCACATATTATAGGTTCTAGTATCCCAAGATATCAACCCAAGAAGGCTTAAGTTGGGATACAAAGGAGGATACCCAAGGAAGCGGCAATCATTTTAACAGAATTCTTTCACATTTCTTTTTTCTTACACCACATATAAATATTCTATAACAACCAAAAAATAGTTTAATTAGTATCATTATTATTCTAAAATGATATTATTTTCATTAAACCATCATTATTTACCTCTGTGCTTGCGAACTACTGTCTCCATGATGTAATGTATTTTATTTTTCATCATCTCCTCTGATAGATGGTTATAAATATAGATTAAATGAATATATATGGTATTTATTAAATAATTATGATTCATTAAAGATAAATTACTTTCTATATTCCTTTATTTCCATCCATTGAAAATGAATCCATTGCATGTGTGTGTGTGCAGACTAATGCCTCTACAAAATGATGTATTTCATTTTTCATCACCGACTTGCATGGATTGTTCTAAAAGTGTATATAATAAATAAATATTATATTTATAAAATTATTAATATTCTATAACCTTTAACAAGGTTTAATGATCAGAACTATCAAACTGAGATATGCATGGAAAATGGAATAGTTAACACCCAAATACTGACTTTAAGAAATAATTATTAATAAATAGATAATAATAAATTATAATTTAATGTTATATAGTAATATAAATATAAATATAGTTCTAATATGGAGTTAAAATAATTTTAAATTTATTATACATGAGGTTATATCATCTTCAACTAAGTGAAATACTGAGGTAAGGGTTTATGTTTCAATTACAATTTTTATTGGTATTATCAATATTTAAATTTACATTGGGAAAATTATATATTATATATATAATAAACCCATTATATTTTATTTTTATATGTTTATTTATGATTTTTAAATTATTATTTCCAATTTTTCTCTCTCTTTTACTCAAATCAACTGAAATAATGTTTATAAGAAAAATAGGCATTTTTTCTCTTTTTTGGTTGGGAATCTTTTTCCTCCATATCTATACTCTTTATTTTGATTAAATTATGTTATTTTATATATTTATATGATTAATTAGGGTTAATTTTAGTTAAATTTTAATTTTTATTCAAAAATGTGAAAGGAATATTTTTAACGTTTTCTATTCAAGTCATTTTTTAATTTTTTAAGTGGGAAAAGAATGTTTTTTTTAATATTTTCTATTTGACCATGTTTTCCCACCATCATGGAAATTAATTTTTATGAATATTTATTGAAAAGTTTCTATGTTTTTTCAAATAAAATATTATTCCCATTTCAATGATAATTTTTATTTTTTTTTAAGTTACCAAAAGAAAAGGATATTTCTTCATATTTTCAAAGAAACTATATAATGCCTTTATAAATGTGATTTTAATCTATGTAAACATCATTTAAATTATATTATGATTAAACGGGGATATTATATAATTATACCATCTACATTTTTTCTCTTTAAGGATTATGATCATGTTTCTATATTTATTTACTGGGGAAAATATTGACATTTTATATGCTAGTTTTTCAATATGAATGTTTATTAATAAATAATTTTGATTATGTATTGTATTTATTACTCGTTACATAATTTTACTTATTTAGTTTAGTTTGGGGCCTAAAATTAGATATACCCTCAATACATTGGTTGGTATCATGAGACAAACTAGCTTGGGAGTTTGATGTATGTTTTACCGATTTATGTATGATGTCTTATAATGAGGCCTTGATGGTAAGATTATGATGTATGTAATTATAAATTCTATCACTATGAAACCATTTATTATTATAAATATTATTATTTGTGTTTTTATTTCATCGATAGATATATTCCTCTTTTGTGATATTAGTTATATGTCATAACATGTAAGTGGTGACTGTGTTGATGGGCCCGTAAAGGGCTCTTGCACTAGGGATTCCTCTCGCCGCGAACAGCTCCTTCGCAGCGGACGGCGCGACGATTCCTTCTCGATCTCGGTGGTGGTGGTGGTTCTCCACCGTTGTGGCGTCTGAGTGGTATCCCCCTCGGCTTCAGAGATGCTCTACGGGCCTGGGTGGTTGCTGGTTCATAGCCCCGGGTGTAAGACCGGTCTGGTTGACGGCATACTCTTCGGAGCGCTTCTGGTTCGGATCTCGGCAGTTCACCGTTTTCCTGGGGTGTTTTTGCGTTGGAGGGTTGCACTACTGCATCGGCGGTTTGTTGGGTTCTATCTCCTCTCAGGTGAGTTTCACTAGGGTTTGTTGTGCTGGATGCGGTCGGTTTGTCTGGTGGCAGTGGGACTTTCTGTTCTTTGGTCTAGTTTTTTCTTCTGTGGCGTGGTGATTCGGTAGTTGCAGGTTGAAGGCGTCGCCGTGACTCGTACTGGCGTTGATGCTCTGATGGAAGCAGGACGACTCTCATGTTCTCAAGATGCGATTTTGTTTTGTTTCTTGTGGATTTGAGATCCTGTATTAAGATGTAGGTTCGGTCTCTTGTTGAGGAGCGGTGTTTATTTTCTTTTGTGGTGATGAAGACGATATTTTTCTGGTTGCTTTACCCGCTGGATTTGGTGTTTCTGGAAATGTTGATGGTTTCGTTTCTGTGTATTGCTTCTGTTCATTGAAATGGCGGTGCGGATGGTGGGTGGTCCGGTCGTCTGTAGGGTTCCGGCGACTGCTTCCATTCTCCGGCGACCTGCAAGATAGCGGTGTACTTGTAAGGATGGCGATGCGTGATGATGGGTTCACGGTTCGAGGTGTAGAGCATGGAGTTTGATGCATTGACCGCTTTAATTTTCTCGTGGCTCGAGTTTTCCTCGGGTCCTGTAACTGTTTTCATTTTGAATTTTCTCCTTTGTTTTTGTATCCCACGGTTGGTGTAACGTTTGGGTTTTGTGGTGCTATGGTTACCGCTTACCCGTAAAGCGGATATTTAGAAAATCAAAAAAAAAAGAATTTTCAGTCAGTCAGTTATATGTCATATTTGATTGTGGTTTATCTTTTCCATATTATGAATGCATTGGTTATTCTATGATAGATTACACTATATTATTTTACTTAATAATCATATTATCTCACTATTTTATTTTTTTATTGTCCCAAAGGTACCTATAAGTGAAATTTTAATGATTTCATCGATATACCAAAAGAAATAATAAATTTATCATTGGATTTTTAAGTTATGTTTCATATCTTTGAATGTGATGTGAGAATTATGTATGTATCTAGTCTCTCAAGACTAATAGAATATGAAATATTATGGGATTATGTATATTTTATCATATGATAATGTAATATAGAAAACATGAGCTTCTGGATACTAAGTTCAAGGTTGTTATAGTTTGTATCAGAGAAAGTTTAAAACATTGAAAACTAGACCTATAATAACATAGTTGATCATAATGGGAATATTATGATAAGCCTTGAGATATTTAAGAAACACTTATAGAATATTTTACTTATATAGTAAAGATATTATATGATTAAATATTCATAATTTTATAAGCTAATCAACTACATACCACTGTTTATAATGGTGCCTAACGGAAGGAACAAAAATTGTATCAACACCTGTAACTTATGTAGGGATTTCCCTCATGAGAAAGTTAATGAATTCAATGATACTGGTGAAGGAGAATAGAATATTATAACTATATTGGGGTAGTTGACTTAGATTATGATCAATAACATTTCCATATATATTAACATGATGGCCCCCAGCATAGTGAAATAATGTTGGACCACTTCATGTGACAGCAACCTCTATTATTCAATGAGACTACTAAACCATTAGTAGCTAAGTAATGGATAAATTCCTTGAAGAATATATTTATTTATTTAAGAATTAATTAAAGGGATAATATTATCATGGTATTTTATAATCTAAAAGAAGATTTTAATAAATGGAAGTTGCTAATTCAAAACACTAAGGGGTGGTAAGAGATATAGAGTATGAAATAGAATACTTATAAGGAGGTTTTCTTCAAAAATTAATTTCCTCAGGATAAATGAGATAATATAGAAATTAAATTAATCAATATAAGGAAAAAGGAAGAGTAAAATGTTGTTTAATATGAATTTAACTTTAAAAATTAGTAAATCATGTTGTAGATTATGTATATAATTCAATAAATAATATCAATCACTTCTTAAATAGGATAAATCCTAGACTTTGAATGTTATTGGTTTATAAAAAAAATTTAGCATAAGAGGATATAGTATCAATTTCTATCAAGATAGAGAATAATTACCCAAGTCTTATTTTTTCCATGGAAATAAATAAAAGAATAAGGTGTTTGAGCACTCTGTAAAAAGAAATTCATCAAATGAGGAGAAGGTAAAGGTATAATTTACAACATGTAATAGTTATTAAAAGAAACACCCTAGAAATTTTTTTAAGGGAATGGGAGTTTTCATTAAGTGTAGAGATAAAGGCCATCAGACACATGAATGCATAGGATAGGAAGAAGCCTCCAATATCCAATACTTTAAGTATAAGGAGATGGGCCACTATTTGAATAAAAGTGTCAATGTAACTTACCTTAAAAAAGGTCAAGGGAAAGATTATGTTATCACTATAGCTAAATTTAAAGTCCAAAATGATGTTATAGTGGGTAATTTGATCATAAACTCAAATTTTTCTAATGATTTTTTTACTTTTGGATATACATAGTCCTTTATATCTTTCATATTTTCTAAGAAAATTAAATCATCCTATAACACTTTAAGGAGAGATTCATAAATCAAGACACCTTATGGAGATCTTTTTTCAATAAGGATATATCAAGTAGTCTCTAATCATATGCATAGATATTCCCAAGTTTTAGACTTTATTTCCATACCTATAATTGACTTTAACAAAATCATCAGTACGGATTGGAATTAAAATTATAATACAAGAATTTATTTATGATTGAGGATATTCCTATTTTTTAAGGAGGCAAATAATTCCTTGCTTTTAGATGAGAGACATCATTATCTCAATATTTTATGGATCCACCTCCAGTAGCTCACCTTAATAAAATTATGGGATAATAGGAGGATAAAAGAGAATCTATGTATGGGAAATACATTCTAAGGATAGATAATGTCCCTATTATTCAATAATATATTGATTTATTTATAGAATAATAACTAGGACATCCACCTAAGTGTGAATTTTAGTTTTTTATTGAAATCAGCCATGATGAAAAACCTATATTTATGAATCTCAATAAAATGACATCATAGGAAATGCTAGAGTTGAAGAAAAAACTATACGAGTTATGTGATAAGGTATTTATATGCCTTAGTGTTTCACTTTAGTGATCCCATATCCTCTTTATGAAAAAGAAGAATGAGATTATAAGTTTTTTCATCGATTATGGGAGATCAATTCCATTAATATAAAGAATAAGTATCACTTTCCATGCATTGATGACTTATTTGATCAACTTCATGAAGATCAATATTTTTCAAAGATCAAACTTTATTTTTTTTTATCATCATTTAAGACTGAATAAAGATGATTTGATGAAGATATAATTTTGTATGAGGTATGGTAATTATTATTTCATAGTGAATCCCTTTTTGTTAACTAATTCACAATTTGTTTTTATGGATCTAATAAATATAGTATTCAAGTATTGTCTTGATAAATTCATGGTGGTATCCATTGATGATATCTTTATGTAATGTAAAATATATAAATATAATGAGAACTATATATGAATAATTCTTGAGACCCTCAAATAAAATTAATTATATAATAAATTTAGTAAGTGTGAATTTTGTCTCTAGAAAGTTTCTTTTCTTGGCCATATTGTCTCCATGGATGGAATACCTATTGACACTTCAAATAAAAAGGTAGTAAAATAATGGACCATACCAATTAATATAATTAAGATATTTAGTTTCCTTAGTTTAGAAAGTTAATACTGGTGGTTTGTTAAAAAAATTGCCTAATTGGACAACTTGTTAAACAATTTGACACATAAATGGATTAAATTAACATAATCAAGGAATGTGAAAAACATTTTGAAGATCTAAATTAGAGATTCATCAATTTATTGGTATTGAATTTACCATTGGTAAAAGGAAGTATTTTTAATATATAGTGACTAATTAAACAAAGGACTATGGTGTTTCATTATGTAGAATGATAAATTGGTTACTTATTCATCAAGGAAATTGAGGATCCATGAATATAATTATCTAACTCATGATTTTGAGTTGGAATTTATAATATTTTCCTTAAATATATGGAGGTATTATCTTTATGGTGAAATATGTGACATATATACTGACCAAAAAAGTTTAAAGTACATTTTAAAATAGAAAAAACTCTGCATGAGGAAAATAAAATTGTTGGAACTAATAAAGGACTATGATTTATCAATACACTACAACCAAAGGAAGTAAAACAAGGTGGATGATGCATTGAAAAGGAGGTACCATGGAGTTATAACCATGATGAGGATTAAAAAGGAACCTATATTTAGGGATTTAGTAGACTTTGATATGGTAATTTTTAGACAAGGGGAAACTACATTCCTTTTCTAAGAAATTTCTAAACCATATTTTCTATAAAAGATAAATAAGTCCCAATAGGATGATAAGGATTTACAAAGGAAGATTGAAACTTTAAATAATGGGAAATTGAAAGAATTTATCTATAAAGAAAGAGTGTTTAAGTTTTAGAAGATATTATGTGTTCCATCCATATCAAATATAAAGAGGGAGCTATTATATGAATCACATATCCAAAATTTCTCTATACACCCTAATAGAAAAAATATGTATAGGTATTTAAAAGAACATTTATAGTTGGATGGTATGAAGAAGTAAATTGCAGACTATGTGTCTACATTCTTGGTGTGATAGAAAATAAAGGAAGAAATAGAATATCCTAATGGAGTCACGAAACATATTTCTATACCAATATGGAAGTGGTAAAATGTTACAATGGACTTTTTCAGTATAATTATGAAGATTCATATGAGGAATGATGTTATATGGATCATTATTGATCTATTTAACAATTTTGTACATTTTCTAGAAGTAAGGGAAGAAATACACCTTGATTAACTTTCCCAGCTCTATATTAATGAAGTTGTGAGACTTCACAATGTACATCTATTAATTGTATTTGATCATGAACCTCGGTTCACATCGAGATTTTAGAGGAATCTTCAAGAGGCACTCAACATTGAGATACATTTAAGCACCACCTATCATCCTCAGGTTGATGGTAAGTCTAAAATAACTATTTAAAAATTATAATATGTTATGATATCATTATCTATTTACTTTCAAGGTATTTGGTATCATTATCTACCTATAGTGGAATTTTCATACAATAATATCTTCCATTCAAGCATGCAGATGGCACCATATGAAGCATTTTATGGGAATAGATATCACAATCTAAATTTTTGGGATTAATTTTTAGAAAGGAAGGTAATAGGAATAGATATTTATAAGGATATAATAATTAAAGTGCAAACAATTCAAAATCATATCAAAGAAGTCAAAAGTAGATAAAAGATTTGTGTTGATAATCATAGGAATGACTTGAAATTTCAAGTGGGGGTCATATCTTCTTAAAGGTGTATCCATGGAAGGGAGTTTGAATATTTTGTAAAAAGGGGAATTTAATACATAGGTCTATTGTACCTTTTAAAATTTTAGAGAGAGTTGGAGTTGTGTATTATCAATTAGCTATTCCACCCAGCCTCTTTAAAGTGCACAACATCTTTTATGTTTCATTATTGAGGAATTACATGCTAGATCTAATGCATGTACTCACCTATAAAGAAATAGATTTGGAACCTGACTTGTCTGATAATGAATATTTTTTATAGATTATATACACTAGAGAGTAATTTTTGTAGAGTCGAACAACTCGACTGGTGAAAGTTCTTTAGAGAAATCACAAATTATAGAAGGAAATGTGGGAGCCTAAAGAAGCTATGATGAACGATCACCCATGTTTGTTTAAGTATTGATATATATATCAATTTTAAGGATGAAATTATTTAAAGGGGATAATTTAATACCTGATATTATACTATATCAAGTAAACTCTACATCCCTAAATTATTTCCCAATACACATCCAATTATTTTATCATTATAATAAAAATAGTTCATGGTTATATTTAAAATTAAAATTTATGAATTTTATAACTTTAATTTTATAAAATTGATATCATTTTTTATTTCATAAGTTCAAAATTATATTAGGTTTAAATTTTAATATTTTTATAAACAAGTTGATTTTTGGGTGAATAGTGAAAAATACATTTTTAAAAAATATCATCACTATAAGACATCATCATGATATAAATTTGAGATCAAAGTGTATGAAACATTTTTTACTGAAACAATATGTGTCTAGGGAGTAAAATAAATTATATAAAATTGTTACTTTGAACTTATAAACCTTTTTTTGGAATTTTAGAACCTAAGTAATGTTTTATTCTAATAAAAGAAGTATTTCTTATTATTTTTTTAAATTAAGTAACTACATGGATAAATTCTATTTTATAATCATTTTAAATTAAAATAAATATAATTTTTTATTAATTAAATACTAAATTTTATTGAAATTAAAAACACACATTAATTTGGTTTTAAATCATCTTTATGCTTAAAAAAATATTTTTTTCTAAAAAATGTTTTTCATTGAATTTTGTGTATTTATATTAAACATAGATTTTAAAAACATTATGAATTAAATATTTTGAAATGGATTAAATATTTTTAATTAGAATATCCAAATTATTTAATAATTATCATTTCATTTTTATTCATAAAATTAAGTTACCATAGTAAAAAATAGTCACTATGGTAAGGGTTAAAAGGTTAAATGAGAGAGTTAAACTAAGATAATAGGATTCAAATATCACTAAAACATGTCTATATAATATTTTATGCATGTATCTAGACCCTAAATTTTCCTATATTCTAAAACATATATTTGGTTCCACTTTCTCAGGAAAATGACTTTATATCATTTTAAAGTTAAGGGTATTTACAAGGGTTTCACTCCCCTCACTTATAAAAAGAACCTATTATCCGCAATTAATCACACACTTTTAGTGCTTTGGATTGAAAAATGTATACATAAATTACTTACCAAATATCCTAACTAAATCCTATAGGTTCTTGTCTCCCCAAAAGACTAATCCAATAATTCTTAGGGATAGATCCAAAGGAGGATACCCACAGAAGAGGTAATCATCTTAACTAAATTCTTTCTCATTTCCTTCTTCATAAACCTCCAACATTTATTTTATAACCACCTCAACATAATGTAATATACATCATTATTATATTAATATTTTATTATGTTGATTCAAAAATCATTATCTACCTCTTTTTCATCTAATTGAAAATGAAAATGTCACTTATGAATACATGTGGACTACCACCTCCCTAAAGTGTTGTATTTAATTTTTCATAAACACCTATTATATATGGTTATAAATATGTATTTAATTAATATATATTATATTTGTGGAATAATTATTATTATTTAAAGATAAATTATTTTCTTTCTTTCTTTCTTTTAATTCATTGAAAAATGAAACCATCGTTTATGTGTACATGCGGACTACTGCCTCTACGAAGAAATGTATTTCATTTTTCATCACTTCCATATATGGATGATTATGTAAGTGTATATAATAAATAAATATGTTATTTATTTCAATATTCATATTACATAACTATGAACATGGCATAATTACATGAACTATTGAACTGAAACATGCATAGAAAATGGAACAGTTGACACCTAAATACTGACTTTAATAGAGAATTATTAATAAATGGGTAATAAGAAATTATAATTGAATAGTATAAACTAAGATAAATGTAAATATGGTTTTAATATAGGTTTATAATAAATATAAATTTATTATATATGAGTTTATATCATGTAAAACTAAGCAGAAAATGAAGGTAAGAGTTTTTTTTTAATCTCACTTTTTATTAGGATGGTCTATGTTTCAATTTCCATTGGGGAAATTATGTGTTCTTTCTCTATTAAACCCAATATATTTTATTATAATTTGGTTATTTATCTAATTTTAAATTATTCTTTCCATTTTTCCTCTATTTTTTACTCAAATGAACTAAAATAATGCTTATAATAAAAACCGAGATTATTTCTCCATTTTTTCAAGAATCTTTTTTCCATATCCATATTATTTTTTTATTAAAGTATGTGACATATTGGGCCTAGATTCCACTGAAGGCTCCATGATCTCGGTGGTCCACATGGCCTCAATAATATCTCTCTGAATTCCAGAGGCTTTCAACTAGCAGCAAGGTCCTGAGGTGTGATTGTGGGGAGACTATGACCTCATTACCAGTGTGTGGCACAGCAGATGAATATAATATAACAGGAGATAAGTAGTAGAAGTAGTGTAATAAATAGATGGCATAGAAAAAGAAAACTGAAGTAATAAACAACTGAACAACTGATTAAAATATACAATAGCTAGTGATGATATATTTCATGTCACTATAAAGATGGAAAACATGGATATAAGGAAGAATTCATATCATGATATAAAAAATTAGAAAAAAAAGAAACCAAAAACTATCCCCGCCATCCCGAGCTCCAACTCGGTCATCTGCTACGATCTCTTCCTAATAAATCAAGCAATCGATTGTCTGAAGTAGAACGTTTCCCTTTGTCAACACCTATATACATGTACTCTCTCTGGGTATCGATGGTGCTTGGATAGGTTGTGAGATAAATCTCAGTTGGCCACCACCAATGGCATTGATAATATCTAATCCATGTAATATAAACTGAACATTGTGCAAGCATGTATATATAAATTTAAGTAGTACAATAATGTAAATACTTAGGTACATGATTCATCCCTCAGATGGTGTATGAACATGTAACCAGTTCATTAATTAATTAGTTCCAATTTATATATTAAATCTTGTGAGGGTATATCATCACTGACATGATGATATAAATAAAGGATCCAAGGTATTACAAGGAATCTTGCAATGATAATAATATGAAGAGGTTCCAAGGTAATAACCAAGGCAACCTATAACTCAAGGGTCTCCAACTTAGTAGTAACTGTAGCCTAGCTATAGGGGTAAGAGTGTAATTTAAAGAGTGTCGTACAAGGCATTCCATAATGATGTTATTCTAACCGAGTCCAAAGAATACATCTAAGGTTAAATAGGATAAGTAATGTCTATATCCAAGGAAGTAACCAAGGAACCTCATGTCTATAGAATACATGATGGATCAAAGGAGTGTATACAAGGAATCCTATAATAGTAAATGAGGGATCCTGTAGTGTCATATCAATAATCCACTGATAGATGAGGATCGGGTTCCAAGGTGGATCTCAACCAATTCAACGGACATCCTTGAATCGGAATGGAATCCATGAGTGCTCAAGGTACTCCCTTGGGAATCCAAAATCTAACTCAAGTCTGACCATTCCTATGGTAATTTCAAGGTCTACATATAGGGCACCTTACAATTAATTCATTGAATAATTAAGACCGTGTAATTAATCATATCTTTTATTAATTTCACTTGGTTCAAGACTTTCCTTTTATTAGTGTGACAAGGATAAGGGGAATGCAACCATTATATTAATTCATTTAATTTATAGTCATTTCTCTTGGTTCATTCTTCTACCTTCCATCAAAAATTCCAATGGTTGCTTGCCATGCAACCAAACATTAATTTTCATTCAATTAGTCCAAGTCATATATATATAATATACTTGACAATTACATTTACAATTGATTAATCAAGTTGAAGCACTTACCTTAGGTGGTTTAAGTGAAACTCAAGGACAACCATTACAATTCAATAGTCATCCAATTAAGGGAGTCTTACCATTAACAAGGTCAAGCTAAAGCACGCGTGAATGGTGGCTCAGAAAAACATATCAAACCACCAAGAGCTCAAATATGGAAAATCACACTACATGGGGTAATCAACATTGTGAATATAACCACCAAAAATGAATATAATTTAAGGAATGGGACTTAGAAAATAGTTCTAAAAACTACAATAAATTCATATTAATTAAATAGGTTATACCTGATGAAATCAGTGCAACCACATGGAAATTTATAAAATAAAAAAACTTGAGGGATGATTTATATACCACTTACCCCATACTTATATAACTCTCCTCATCCATTATCGGCATATAGTTTAGACTGGATTAGAATATATTTAAATAATAGATCAAATCTCTAAAAATATAGCATATTATCTCGCATCTAAATAGTTTCAGTGATTGAAAGAATAATGAAGAATAGCTAAAAAAGATTCAAGATTTTAATGGTGTGCATCCAATGTGATAGACAGATCTAAAAAAAGAATATGGATGGAGGAGTAGTAAAAGAACCTAGATTAGGGATCTTTGGGGTGTTGATACATGAAAGAGAGATATAGGTGAGGGATTCTGACTAAAAAAAATAGAGTCCATGCCTCTTATTTTAAAAAAACTGCCCAGGCATTTACATGATGTGTAAATTCCTTACATATCATGTAAAGATCAAGGTATTATCCCTGGTTAAAACCCATTACATTATGTAAAAGGTTATACCCATCCCATTACATGTTGTTTAATTGATACATGTCATGTATTCCAATTACATGGAATGTAATTGTCCTACAGCCAACCTACATCACCCCCTGCTCCATTCTTCTCAAAAACAATCCAACCATAACGCGACTTGACTTTAGGGTCTAAACCAAAAAAGATAACTTTAAAAAAGATTAAAATATAAATTAAGAGGATCCACACCTAAATAAAAAATGGTTACTTACAGTCTTACCCACTTAAAGGAACTCATCCCTAAGTTTACCTTCCAAGGGAGGTGAAACACTATTTGAGAACTACTCTAGACACTGGGCACATATGTCGACCTCTTGCTCCAAAGACTCATCATGTACACGAACGTGCTACCATAGTACATGTACTAAAGGGACAGGCTAGCCTCAGAGATCCTTATTTCTCCTATCAATAATGTGTATAGGATACTCTTCAAAGGTAGCATCAGCATCTAGCTTAACTTCCTCAGGATCAAAAATATGAGATGGTCGGCGTGATAATGTTGAATCTGTGAAATGTGGAAGACATCATGCATGGAACGGTGCCTCTAAGGTAGTAGAAACTGCTAGGCTATTATCCTGACTCTATCCAAGATCTCAAAAATCCCTATATAAAGTTTAAAAATCTTCCCATGCCTTTGTATCCATCTATAACCTAGCCTATGTGATACCCATAATAAAACATGATCCCTTGCCCCGAACTATAGAGGTTATCTATGGTGATCAGTATAAGATTTTTGTCTAAAATGATTAGTATTCATACACTTCCTGATTATCTAAACATGCTCTAAAGTCTCCTGCATGAGACGGAGACCTAGTAGGGAAACCTATCCTACCTCTAGACAGCATAGGGGTGAATGAAATGGTCTACCATACAATTCCTCAAAAGGATCCATCTGAATTGTATCCTGAAAACTATTATTGTAGGTTAAATCTATGAGAGGGATATGCTTCTCCCAATAACCTCTAAAATCAAGGACGCATTATCTAAGAATGTCCTCCATAACTTGTATCATTCATTCTGATTGTTCGTTTGTATATAGGTGGAAGGTTTTGCCCAGAAGAACTTGTGTGCCCATTACTTCTTGCAAACCCTACCAGAACTATGAGGTGAAACAAGTTTCCCCATCTGAAATTATAGTATAAGGTATCTTGTGTAGTCGTATGATCTCACATACATATAACCTTCATAACTCATCAACTAAGAAAGTCTCCCATATATGAATGAAGTGGGATACTTTCATCATCCTATCAATGAAAACCCATGTTGCATCACTACCTTGAGGAAACCTCAGTAAACTGACTACAAAGTCCATGAAAACATCTTCCCATTTTCATTATGGGACTAGAAGTGAATTTAACAATCCAGTAGGTCGTGGGTGCTCCACCTTCACATTCTGACAGGTGGAACACCTAGTGATAAATTCTACTATCTGATACTTAATCTCATTCCACTAATACTAGAGTTCCATGTCTCGATACATTTTGGAGATGCCTGGATGAACTTCCCACTGAGAAGAATGGTACACACACAACAAATATTGTATCACACCTGTAGGAACCTAGAAAATCCCATGTATATGCATTACATATCTCTGTCCACAGACTAATCTAGAGGTGGGTCATCTCCTAAAATACTCTCACGGGGGACCAAGCCCACAAGATCAGAAAATTTCCTACTCTTCACCTTCTCAAGGAAGGAATGGGTAATTATAAATGCTGAGAGATTGGACTACTCATGAATATCATGAAATTATAGATGTAGCTCAGAAAATAGGTACATCAATTTCCATTCATCTCTAGCTTCTCATATGGCATGTGCCTGATTTTTATGACTTAGCGCATCTGTTACCATATTGCCCTTTCCAGGCGTATAGGAAAGATCAAAATCTAAGGACTCTAGATATTCAACCCATATTCATTTTTTGAGGTTCAAGTCATGTTATGTAAAGATATATTTTAGGGTTTTGTGGTCTATATACACCACAAAGTACTCACCAAATATATAGTGTCTCCAGAAACATAAGGCATGGACAACTGCTACTAGCATGACGTCTTGCATTGGATAATTTCTCTCATGAGGCCTTAACTAATGAAATCTGTATGCAATGAATCTATCCTTCTACATCACTACTGCACCTAGGATGATGCCTTATGTATCACATAACACGGTATAGACTCTTCCAGGATCTATAAGAATTAGAATAGGTGTCGAGACAAGCCTCTATTTTAGCTCCTAAAAGGCTTACTCACAAGCTTCTGACCATGGGAACATAACATCCTTATTTGTAAGACCCGTAAGTGGTGAAGAAAGGTGGTATAATTCCTGTATAAAATGATTGTAGTAACATCCATCCCTAATAAATTCTATATATCAAAGTCATTATTTGGATTCTCCCATGAAACCATAGCACTCACCTTCTCTGGGTCAAGATATAATTCTGATTTTGAGATAATATGACCCAAGAATTGAAATTTTTTGATCTAGAAGTGTCACTTAGCAAGATTGGAAAAAACAGGATGCTCTCTCAGTGTACTCAGAATAATATCAAGGTGCTTAGCATGTTCGCTACAAGTGTGAGAGTACAAAAATATTTTATCCAAAAACACTATGAAAAAATGAATCTAGATAGGGGTGGAACACCTTATTCATCAAATCCATGAAAATTATGGGTGTATTCTTAAGGCCAGAGGTCATAATGAGATACTCATACAGACCATGACTGCTATAAAAAAGCTATATGAGGTATGTCTAGTGGACTGACTCACACCTGATTATAGCCTGATCTCAGGTCAATCTTTGAAAACACCCTATCTCCTAGGAGTTTGTCAAATATATAATCTATTCGAGGTAGTGGATATCATTTCTTGACTGTAGTCTAGTTCAACCGTCAATAATCCATGCATAGATGTAGGTGTAGGTTATGGGTGCAGTGGAAGTGTATGATGGGCAGTGCCCAACTTTACTTTTTTCTATGATTGATGATCAATATAATATTTACATAATGATAAACATTATGATCTATAGAATTTAATCAAATAATATAGACAAGGGATAGAATTCTAAAACCAATAGATGATTATCACATATTATTTATAATCAATTTAATTAAATAAATAATTGTCTTTGATGGAATTTTTTATTCATTGATGAATCTGAAAAAAAATCTATATTATACCATTGTTGTGTTATAGGAATCAAAGTAAATTCCCTATAGTGGTGATCCACACATGTTCCAAAAATCTCCAAATGTCACTGTAGGAATCTCTAGGTACAAGAATGGAAGATCCTAGTGCTTGTGTCGTCCACATTTGATCACCTTAAGAACCGCTTCCAAAGTGTTATCTTGGATCTCTTTTGACTAGATGGTGGGAGGTGGATAAAGATCTCCCTCCATTCTTGGGAGAATTTTTGTATAATTAATCTCTCTAAGTCTTGAGAGGATTCTCCAAATCCGTTGTGCACAACCAACACAAATGAATTGGAGTTTTGATAAAATAACATAATTGGGTTTATATATTTCTAGGATTAAAATAAAATAATTTCACAAGTGACCTTTATTATTTATTTAATACTTAAGGAACCCCATGTAAAATAATATTATTATTATTTCTCAACATGTGCTTAACTTGTGAATTAAAATTAAATATTATTTAATTAAATAATATTTATTATTTATTATTTCTCACCGGACCATTTAAACTCAATCCACCATTCCTCCACAATATTTATCAAACCTTGAATAATGACTATTTATTTTTTAAATAAATATCATATCATTATTCACCAATAAATAAATAAATATTATATTCACTAAATTGAAAATAAATATTTATTAAATATTTCACTTATATTATATTCTCTCGAATAACTGATGATGGAATAAATGAGATCAAGCAAACATGAATAATTATTAAACCACATGTGGGGATAATAATTATTCAAATTGTTAAATAATAAATAATATTATATTATTTAACTAAGATTCTAGATATACTTAGTGTGTGACCCTCTAGGCCTATTTCTCTATGTAATTAGGTGAAGCATCCTAAAGTCCAAGGTTAGCATCTAGAAACATTCCAAGGAACCCATAGATAAATAAGTTAATGTCGCAACTACATGTTACCTCATATAGATGCTTGCTATATAATATAATCCCTTTATCATGATATCTCTAATAAAGTAGGTTTCATACTGATGCCATCAACCAAAGTGATCGATGTATCCTTATTTGATTTCTTGAAAAATGAAATTTCTTATCAAACACCATGGTCATGGATTTATTTAGGATATATCATTTCCATAAAAGGGCATGAGATATCAACTTCCATTAAAACAGAAAGGACAAATCCTTTCTCTTGTTATTCAATAATGCAATATTACTCGTGAAATACCAAAAATATCCTAAATCACCACGAACATATGTTGTCATGGTTTTCATCAATACATAAAATTAAGTGACTCATAATATTCATTAATAATGATATTAAATACTAAGGATAAATACACATGTCTGCAGATAAGAATATCCAATGACACATAGAAATGAGGATTTTCTATTGGTGAGTCTCATTCTCATAATATCCTACTGGATATTACCAAGGGAATACACCATGATAAGGTGCCTCAAAGTCCTATGATTATCTACCCCTAATAGCCTGTATCATTTTTGTCCCTCAAATGATATCATCCCGCTATAGAATATATATTCAAGAATAGTGTTGTAGCACTTTTGGGTTTTCATCATAGCGGGGAACTGCTATGAACTTTTATTGTGACAAATAATCTTAGTACATTATCACATACAATGTCACCCAGAAGAACAATCATGATGTGATAAGTAGTTTATTAATATTTAAAACAATGAATACATGTTATCATAAAGTACACAAAAGTTGGTTCTAAAGAACCAACCCCAATAGACTCCCACTTTCACTAGAGCCAACTACTAATAACCTTAAGTCTTCAAGATCTCACATGATATTCATGCTTCTTCTAAGATAGGCCTTTAGTCAAGGAGTCCACCACATTCTCTTCTGTGGGTACTCTGGAAACTAAAACTTCACCCCTATGATGAAAATCCCTCAAGAGGTGGTATTTATGAAGTATGTTATTTGTCCATTGCTGTGACCTTGGCTCTTTTTCAAGATCCACCTCTATAGTATTATCACAATACAATGTGATAGGGTCTTTACTTCTAGGTACCACATCAAGCTCCTGGAATAATTTTCAAATCCAAATGGCTCACTATATAATCAAATTATATTGTGATAATCAGTGACGACTGGATACGCACAAGAGCCTCAGCCCAATTAGTGAGGACTCAGTAAGTCCATCCAAGAGACTCAAGTTCAAAACTGGATGGAGACATATTTCCAGGGTAATGTAGAAGTACTATAATAGGTACTGTAGCAGTATTGTATTAGGTATTGTTCGGTATTGTAGCAGTCGGAACTATTCATCCATTTGGGCTTTCAGGCCACCAGTTTGGTCCTTGGGTCCTTCAAGGCATTTAGGCCACCTAAGGCCTTCGGGCCAGTAAGGCTTTTGGGCCACCTCAAGGCCTTCAGTCCACCTTATGGACTTCAGTCCACCTCAAGGATTTTGGGCCACCTAAAATTGTGCTTAATGAATTAGGCAGACTCTACAAGGAGCAAACTCCAAATGAGGATTCAGAGCAGGTGTACTCACCAGAGCAGAAGATAAAGGATGTGGAATAATGAGAGGGTATGGAATTTCCATCGGGACCAGCCTTTGCATGCATGGAAAGCCTGGCCAAATAGTCATGTGAAGGTGGAGAGCAGATACCATGATACAGATGTTGGGGAGGAGCAGTTCTATATAGTTATAGTCTAGATATTTCTTCTAAGACCTACGGGTCCTGTAATATCTAAACCTACGTGCCTTATAAGGGTTCCCCATCATCCCTTGAAATAGGGGTTATCAAAAATCAGTAAAAATAAGGCCTTCGGGCTATTCAGGCAGTGATGACTGGATACTTTGAACTCTTCCAACTCACAGCTCCTTCATTCAGACAGAAAACATATCTTGATTGTTAATTTAGATCATTATGATATATCTGAAAACTAGAATCAGTATAACCATTGATGACCAACTCCTCATCTTCTTCATACACCAAACACATATCCTTAGTTCTTCTCAAATACTTAAGGATAGACTTAACAGCAGTCCAATATTTTTCTCCTATATCTTCTTAATATATGCCAACCATGCCTAATGTATAGGCAATATCAATTCTATTACATAACATCGAATACATGATTAATCCTATCACTGAAGCGTATGGGATATTACTCATTATTTCTTTCTCCTCTTGTGTCAGAGGACAAATTTTCTTAGAAATATGTAAACCATTTGACACTAGAACCAATCCCCTCTTGGATTGTTCCATACTAAATATCTTTAGTATCTGGTCAATATATATACTTTGACTTAGTCCAAGAAAACTCTTGGATTTATCATGAATGATATTGATCCCTAAAATGTAGTCTACTTCACCTAAGTCCTTCATGTAGAAATAGTTGTTTAACCAGTCCTTAACGGACTTTAAGACTGGTATGTCATTTCTAATAAGTAATATGTCATCAACATATACTACTAGGATAACAACTGCATTTCCACTAAACCTCCTGTAAACACATGGCTCACATTCATTCTTAATGAAACTAAATTATTTTATGTATTCATCAAATTGAATGTTCCATGACTTGGATTCTTTATTTAATCCATAAATGGATCTCTATAACTTGGAAATCCTTTTGGCATCACCTGGAGTCATAAACCCTTTTGGTTATTTCATATAGACATCTTTTGGAAGGTTCCCATTAAGGAATGCAGTTTTGGCATCCATCTACCAAATCTCATAGTCATAGTAATTTTTTATGGAAAGAATAATTATTATGGATTTAAACATGGAAATGGATGAAAAGTTTTCATCGTAGTTAATTCCTTGAAAATGTTTAAAACCTTTAGCCACTAGCCTTGATTTATACACTACTGCAGATATGGCCTTTATCAGTGCTATAAAAGGGCATTAACAGCGCTAGAAAAGCGCTGTTAATCGAGGTGAAGATAAAGGGGGGTCCCTTTTATGAGCACTCAGAAAAGCATTGATAAAGGCCCCTTTTATCAGTGATAAAAAAAGCGTTGATAAAAGGGGTCTTTATCAACACTAAAAAAAGCGCTGATAAAAACGTCCTTTATCAGTGCTTTTTTTAGCACTGATAAAAGACCCTTTTATCAGTGCTTTTTAAAAGCATTGATAAAAGTAAAAAAAAATAATAAATAATAAAAATAATTTATAATTCAGGGAGATTTTAACAGTGCTTGACCCCCCTATCAATGCTAGGAAGAGCCCCCTCCCTCTCACTACACGATGTACTTGCCCACGCAACCCCCTCCCACTTGCCTGCACACCCCTAATTCCACCAGAACTCAAACCTGACACCTCCCCCCTTGTGCTCTTGCACCTTTACCACTAAGAAATTTAGTTTTTTTCTCTATTTAATGATATATCTATTTGTTTATATATATAAATATATATATATATAGTTATATTTATTCGTATATTAATATAGATTCATATTAATATAAATATATTTAGTTATATTAATACATATATATTTATTCATATATTAATATATATATATATATTTGTATATTAATATATATTTATATCTATTTATATATATATTTTTTGTTATAATTTTTTATCCATATATTTATTTGTATATTAATATATATTTATAAGATTAGTTTTAAATACATTTATAAAATATGTTTTTTATGTTTTTTTATAAATAAATAAATACATGAATATATACAACACACACACACACACATATATATATATATATTTATGAATAAATACATATATATGTGTATCTGAAAATCCATAGAATGTTAAAACGACCATAACTTCTAATCCAGAAGTCTGTTTCAGCTCCACAACCAGTAAAATTGAAGAAAATAAAACAATATTCAATATGATATGTGGTACGGGCCTAGAGGACATCCGTATCAAAAGTTATAGCTGTTTTAATGTTAAAAAATCGAGGTATCTCCAAAAATTGGTGGACTTGGAAGGATGGGAGCTCCCGATAAAACTGCCGCAAACTCTAGGGTTCTCTCGTCTCATCGATCTCATCGGTGATGTTTGATTCATTCTTTCTCCTTCTAATGGCGGGTTTTGATCCAGAGGTGGAACTCGCATTTGTGTGGAAAGATGGATCTGTGCAGAAGGAAGAAGTCATACTGAATGAAAAACTCAAATTGATTTCTTTTCTGGAAGTGCTAAAAGGCACGGATCTGTGCACGAACACCTCAAAGAAATCATCACTCTGCAAGAAGTTGGACGATGGACAATTTGCGGTGGAGGAAGATCTGGAGGTGTTGAAGCAGCACTCTCAATTCTGTAATTACTCGGTCTTGGGTCGTATTTCATATATGAAGGGTGACAAGCCATGGTCATCCATGGAGCTCAAACTGAGGATCTCACATGTATGGGGCTTCAATGATTGGAAGCTCGTTCCTATCAGGTGTGGATATTTTCATATCCTATTAAGTTCGCAAGAAGAGCTTGACCGAGTCTAGAATATTGGCAATGTACAGCTAAAACCAAGGCTTCTTCGCCTATCTGAATGGGATTTTTTTTTCAACCTTCACACCGACAGAAATACTATGGTGCAAATCTGGGTGAGATTCCATGGTTTGAATTTGTTTTTTTTAGCATCCCAAAATTCTAAATGACATTGCTTCCTGCATCAGAACCCCAATGAAGATATATCATCACACGATTAACGCTGAACTTGGTATGTATGCAAGGGTGATGGTGGAAGTCGACCTTGAGAACAAGCTTCCGGATACGATTGCTTTTAATGCTAATGAGTACAAATCGGAGGTTTGATTGGAGTACGAACGTCGACCACCATTCTATGAGCTTCCTAAGATAGTCGGTCACTCCCTTCTGAACTGTTGATTGATGAAGAACTAGGTGAAAAGTTGGGATGACCAGCCCAAGGAGGATGGGTGGACTCAAGTTAGAAAGAAGAAGAAGAATCAGGTCGTCTCCTCTGGGGCGCAGGAAACTACCATGAAAAAGGCGAAGAGATGGGTGGAAAAATTACCCCACTTGGGGGAGACTTCTGGTGTTAAGTGGTCTGATTTGGTAGAGGAATAGGAGTCTGAGAATGTGGATTCTTTGTTAATGGAAGATATTGAGAGTATGGTGTGGGACATTCTCGAGCAGCCTTTGGATTTGACTGATCACATTGATTCAAGCCATTGCTTATTGGGTGATGATCCGTAGGCTGAATCTCATGTGGACTTGACCAGTGGTAAGGCTCTCACTTCTTTGGGGGTCTCGAATGGACACCTCTCCATCTCTGATAGGGATGATGCAGGTATGCGGACTAATGGTGCAGTTTTAGGTAACTTTTCTGTCGCAAACATCTGTGTTGAGAATGCTTCAATTGTTGCAGTGGTTACACAACCTGCTGCATTTCATGTTGACCCTTCAAATTTTGTACACACATAACCTGATAAAACTAAATTGTGTTCAAGGGACCCCGTTATGGATAAGACTTTATATTTTAAATCTGATAAACTTTATCTTGATACTTCAGTACAGGTTTTACATGCTAATGACTCCATGGATTTAGTCTCAAATGAGCAGACAATGGCAGTTGGCTCTATTTCCACTACGGTTGTCTCCTCAGGCACACCTAAGGAAAATATTTTGGACTCTCTAACTTCAAGAGACTTCGCAAAGACTTCAAATGTATCTTCAATTTCTTTGTAAAAAAAATCAAGGTGCTGAAATTAGAAGTGCTACTAATCTATTTGCTACATATTCTTTGAGTAAATAGGAAAATAAATCCATCCCTACATCCTTGCATGAGCCAAGAAGGTCAACAAGGAATAAGGGCTCAGTGGGGTGTAAAAAAAGGGAGTTCTAACTCCAAACACAGGTTTAAATGAATTATTTATATTGGAATTGTCAGGGTGTGGCAAACTCTGACACTTTTATTGTGCTTAAGATACTGATTTTGACTCACAAACCAAAATTATTTTCTATTTCTGAGCCTAAAATCAATTTTTCCTTGAAATATTTTCATTTATGCTCTTTTGGTTATACTTTCCTAGGTGTTTTCAAGGATGGATCTTCTATTGAAACTCTTTGGTTTTTTTAACATTCATCCTTGCAGTCTGTTTCTATTCTCAATTTTTCTGATCAAATGTTTACTTGTGATTTTTCCTTTGATGGTGTTCATGTTTTTTTCACTATGATTTATGCTAAGAATAGATATCAAGAGTGAAGAGACCTTTGGAATGACCTTCTTTCCCTCTCTAGAGTTATCCAGGACCCCTGGTTTGTGATTGGGGATTTCAATGCCATTATTTCTCCGAGTGAAAAAATTGGTCCATCACACTCCTCTATTTCCTCAAGAGAATTAAATTCCACTATTGAGGATTGTGATCTTATAGAAATAAACCTCGCTGGTGAAAAGTATACTTGGTACAGAAAGTATCTTAATAGGGTAGTGGCTAGCAAACTTGACTGGGCTTTCACTAATACATGGTGCCCTTGATAAATGGGATTCCATATCTAGTATTACCTTACCCAAGATCAAATCTGATCATCACCCCATTCTAGTCAGCCTCTACACCAAGAGCTTTAAGTCTCCTACCCCTTTTAAATTTAACAATGCTTGGGCAGCAGATCTGGAATGCTCTAAAATGATAAAAGACATTTGGGATGGCATGAGGCATCAAAATGATGTGTTTTCTTGCATTACCAAATTAAAATTCCTAAAACAGAGTCTCAAGGGTTGGTGTAGCTCTAAAACAATTCATATTGACAAGGACATCTCCTCTTTAGAGAAAGACGTTATTCACATTCAAAATTCCAACACCTGCTCTGATTTTTCTCTTGATCTGCAGGATGAAATTAGTATTTCCTTGAAGCTCAACTCTCTTTTGAAGCTCAAAGATAACATGTGAAAGAAAATTTTCAAAACCAAATGGATTTCGGATGGAGATAGGAATACTAAGTTATAAAATTCCCTCAAAATAATTAAAAAAGTCAGTAGGCCCCTTGCATGTCTTAGAGCTGATGACACCCTTCTTGACACTGAAGATGCTATTTCCAATCATATTGTCGATTATTTTCATAATTTGTTCAATGGTTCAGATATTGGAAAAGATCTTCTTCCTGATATCATTCCGAACATTGTTACTATTGAAGAAAATTTTCATCTCCTAATCACACCTCTGGATCATGAAATCAAGGACACGGTCTTTAGCCTTAACCCTGATAGTGCCCCAGGGCTTGATAGTTTCAACAATGGTTTCTTCCAACAGTACTGGGATATAATTCATTTGGATGTTTGTAATCTATTCAAATCTTTCTTTTCCACTGGTTTCCTTCCTCACGAGATTAATGCTCAATTCTTTACTCTTATTCCTAAAGTGGAAAATGCCGATGAGATTCACCTTTTCTGGCCTATTGCGCTCATCAACACCATTTATAAAATTATTTCCAAACTCCTTTCTAACATACTTTCCTCCATCTGTCATAAAATAGTTTCCTGGAGCCAATTTGGATTCATTAAAGGAAGGTTTATTCAATATTGCATCTTCCTTGCCTCGGAATACACTAATATGCTGAATAAAACCACTAGGGGAGGTAGTTTGGCCATTAAGCTTGACATCAGGAAGGCTTTTGATACCATGTATTAGGGATTCATCTTAAAAGTTCTCAAAATCTTTGGCTTTAATGATTCTTTTACTGATAGGATAAGCACCTTATTCAATTCGGCCTCTATTTTTGGGCTGGTCAATGGGGCTCCTAAAGTTTATTTTAAATGCACCAAGGGAGTTAGGCAAGGTGATCCTTTGTCTTCAATCCTTTTTCCTATTGATGAAGATTATTTGAGTAGGCTTATCATGAGCCTTGTGGATCAAAATAAGATTAATCCCATCCAGGCTTCTAGAAAATTAAATGTTCCTACCCATCTTTTATATGCCGATGATATTATTTTGTTTTTAAAAGGTGATAAAAGGAACATTCAAAATCTTAAAAGTTCCCTAGCCCATTATGAAGAAATTTCAGGTCAAGCTATTAGTTGGAGTAAATCCTCTGTCTTCTTTGGGAAGAACTTTTTCCTTATCATAAAAATTTTCATTATAAATTACATAGGTATCAAGGAAGGATCTTTCCCTTTCACTTATCTTGGTGTTCATATCTTTTGGGGAAGGCCCAAATCCATTTACTTCCACAGCATTGTTGATCAAATTACCAAACAAATTTTGTCTTAGAAGGGTAAATAATTGTCTATGGTAGGTAGAATTTGTCTTGTTAAATCTACAATTGTTTCAAAAATGGTTTACTCGATGATGGTTTACAATTGGCCTGCTGGACTTCTTAAGAAAAGCAACACTTTCATTAAAAAATTTGTTTGGACTGGTAGTACGATTGAAATAAATCTTGTGACCATTCCTTGGGTCACTTGTTGTAAACCTATGGAAAAGGGTGATCTGGGAATTAAAAATCTTAATATTTTTAATGATTCTCTTCAAGCCAATATGACTTGGAAGTTAATTCATAGAAATTCTGATTCCACTGCCTTTCTCAAGACTCGTTTCATCACCAAGATTAAAAATGGTAATAGGAATTACTTTGTATCTTCTATCTGTTTTTCCATTAGACAATCCTTCATTAACATCATGCACAACTCTAGATGGATGGTTAGTGCTAATTCCTCTATGAATTTCTGGATAGATAATTGGACAGGGGTCCCCTTAATCTCCATGCTGACTTCTGACCTTCCTCCTGATAACACCAATTCCACTATAAGGGATGTGCTTCTTTCCCAAGATATCACCCTCCCTAATCACATCAGTCATATCATTGATAGATATCCCTTCTCCAACACTGATGATTTCCTCATTTGGGAGCCTACTTTTAATGGAGTCCTTGACTCCAGAAGTTTCTACAAAAATAATTTCATTAATTCTGATTCCATCCTTAGTTGGTTGAAGGCATTTAGCAAGCCCTGGATTAGGCCCTCAAGACTTACTCTTATTTGGCGTATTGCCCATAATAGGGTCCCCATTGAAGTATGCCTACAATATTTTGGGATACCTCTTTGCTATAGATGTCATATGTGCAATCAACACTGAAAGGATGATAATAATTTGTTTTTGTCTTGTGCTACATTTTTAGCTCTTTGGAATTACATTCTTTACATTTTTGGTTGCAGATGGTCACTTCTTGATACTATTAACTCCCAATTGCAACACTGTGTTAGTTGGGACTTCTCTATGCAGATCAAGAATCTTTTTTTGACTGTGGTGGCGAAACTTCTGCATGTGATCTGGTTTGATAGAAATAATTTTATTCATAATAAATGCTCATTCAGTCTCACTGCAGGTAGGACGCGTATTCTCATTTCCATCAAGGATGCGTCCTCGCTCCAGAAATCTCACTATGACAACTTTGTGGATGATTTTGAGATCCTTCATCGTATTAGGATTGAGGGTTCTTACAGGTAGCCTCAACGCACCCTTGAAGTTTTCTTGAAATCTCCTCTTCCAGGATGGATCAAGGTGATTGTTGATGGTGCCTCGAGAGGGAACCCGGGTCTGGTAGGTTGTGGATCCATTTTTAGAGACTATCTTGGTAGGTTCCATGGAAGCTTCTTTGACGGTTGTGGTACGGCCTTGTATTTAGAAGAAGAAATGTTGGGAGTGATTCATGTTGTGGATTTTGCTAAACAAAAGGGTTGGACCAAGCTGTGGGTTGAGAGTGATTCAACCACTGTTTTCCAAGCTATCTGGAAGGGGGTGGTGCACCTTTCCTGGCCGCTTACTTCTAGATGGATAAATTGCCTTGCTTCGCTCACAGATCCCAATTAAATTTCTACTCATGCTTTTCGAGAGGCTAACATGGTTGCTGATAGTCTTTCCAACAAGGGGATCAATCAGGATATTACCTGGCTTGATGATTTTCCTGATGATCTACTCTTGTTTTATGAAAAGGATTGTAATAAGATTTCATCTTTCAGACTTTTTTAGCTCCTTGTTTTATTCTTCAATAAATTGTGACTGGGTCTTTGACTGAGGCACCACCTTTTAAAAAAATCAAGGTATCACGACTAAAAACTTGGTTTTGGAGGCCTTATGGGCCTTTTTTGGCCTCGAAAAATGTGACAAAAGGTTCCCTTGGGTCACTAGCACATAGATATTGTTGAAGGCTTCTATTTGATATGATGTAGAGCTCAAACAGACACCCGAATCAAAAGTTATGGTCTTTTGAAGTTTGAGTTACATTTTCAACTTATTTTAGATCTTTTATTAATTTTTATTTTATTTTTTTTGTCTTCAAATTTTTATTAAATTATTATTAGTTGATGATAATTAGAAAATTATTAATTAATAATATTTTTTAAAATATTTTAAATCCATTTTCACTAAATTTATTATATATTAAATGTAATAGTCTATTTATACTTATCTAAAACATATTTAAAAATATATATATTATATTTATATTAATATAAATATACGTATATATTAATATATTATTTTTCATGGAAAAATATTTTTTTTTGAAATATACACTTTATTAGAGCTAGGAAAAACACTGATAAATCCCCCCTTTATCAGCACTACTAAAAAAGTGTTGATAAAGGCACCCCCTTTATCAGTGCTTTTTTAGCACTAATAAATGGTGGCGCTGCGAAAACCCAGTTTTGTGCTAGTGATAGGTATTTACTTTACCTTTCATGTCTAGTTTTCTCTTGAATACCCATTTTCACCCAATGAGATTTACAACAACTGGCGCATCAACCAAAACCCAGAAATGGTTCTGATACATGGCATCTATTTCAGAATTCATGGCTTCCTTCCATCTTACAGCTTTTGAGCTCTCTATTGCCTCTTTGTAGGAGATAGGTTCATAATTTTCAACCAATAATGAGTCACCATCTTTGGTGACTAGAAAACTATATCTCTCTGGTTCTCTTACCTCTCTTACGCTCCTATTTAGTACTTGTGTTTCTGGAACTAATTCTTCTACAGGGACCTTTGGAACCTATTATAGCTCCAACTCTGGTATATCTTGAGCATTAACTTCATTGAATTCAATCTCGCTCCCACTATCCCTTTTGAGGATGTGATCCCTCTCAAGAAAGACAGCTTGTCTGGTAATAGTCACTTTCTTGTCTGAGGGGTTTTATAGGTATTATCCCTTTGTTTCCTTAGGATTCCCTATAAAGATACACTTTGTGACCTGGGGAGTGAGTTTATTTCCTAAGAAGTCCTTAAAAACACCTCGCAACCCCATACACGTGTATGAGACAAAACAGGTTTCTTTCCACTTTATAACTCAGATGGAATTCCATTTCCACTTTATTTAGAACTCATTTTAATGTGTATACCATAGTTTTTAATGAATATCCCCAAAATTATAATGGAATATCTTCATGAATAATCATCAAAATTACCATGTATAATAAGGTATGGTTCCTCCTTTCACTAACAACATTCCACTGTGGTGTATAAGGTGGATTAGTTTGAGATAGAATCTCAAACTCCTATAGAAATTTAATGAAATATTGGTTAATATATTCACTACCTTGATCTTATCGAAGCTTCTTTATCTTATTACCAAGTTGATTATCTACTTCATTCATGAATTCCTTGAATTTCTCAAATGACTCGTACTTATACCTCATCAAGTAGACATATCCATATCTACTCAAATCTTCATTAAAAGTTATGAAGTAAGAATATCCACCTTTAGCTTCTACTAGAAATGGTCCACACACATCAGTGTATACCAATACAAGAATATTTTTGGCCCTTTAATCGTATCCATCAAATTTTGGTTTGGTCATTTTTTATTGTAAACAAGCATGACATCTTTCAAGTGGTTTTAGTTTAAAAGAGTCTAAATAAGCATATTAACAGATATTTTTTAAATACTTCTCATTTACATGACTAAGATGGTGATTCCACATATGGGTGATATATGAGTCGTGTGAAAATGATTCATTATCAATTTCCAAAACTCTCTTTCATAATTTAATACATAAAGACCATTATTTAAATGTTCCATACCATAACATATTTTTTACTTATAGAAGAAACAAATTTTATTTACAAACTTGAAAAAAACCCATTTGTATTTAGGCATGATATAGAAATTATGTTATTGGTAACTTTAGGTACATAATAAAAATATTTCAAAACCAAAATCATTCTCATTGTAAATGAAAGTTGGTAGTCACTAATGGCCAGAGCATCCATCCTTGCATTATTAGAAGATCTTAGATCCACCTCTCCTCTAGTAATCTTTCAGAATCTACTTGGTTCCTATATTTGAATACATATGTGAGCCCCACAAGCTATATCTAATACCCAATGTGTGTATATATAAATATTACACTCGATAACAAACATACCTTTAGCTTCCCCCTTGCTTCTGAGTTCATCTCCTCTTCCAGTGTCCTGGCTTTCCACATGAAAAACATAATTCATTTTTTCCTTTGACCTTACATGGGATATTTCTTTTCTTGGAAGGATGTTTCTCGGGAGATTTAGAATATTTATAGGTATTGGTCCCCTTTTCCTTGTTCTTCTTTTTCTTATTCACCATAAGGACTGTGGATTTATCATTCCCCATGTCCTTATCCACTTGGAAAATCAATGTAATAAGTTTTGAAAGAATCTTCTCATTATTTCTCATATTTTAATTAACAATAAAGCTAGAGAAGGTCTTAGGAAGTGATGAAAGTATGAAATTTATATGCAACTCAACTAGTAATTTAATCCCAAATATATCTAGGTGTTCAATGTAGCCAATAAACTTAACTAAATGAGGACCACCGGGCACAGACTCTCCAAAATTAGTTGTAAACAAATCATTGTAGATCTTGTACCTCTCTTGTCTCACCTTCTCTTGATAGAGATCCTAAAGCTGATACATCATGTTATATGTGCCCATTTCCTCATGTTACATCAAAATCTCATTGGACATAGATGATAGTATAAAAAATTTAACTTATATAGAATCATTAAGATGTTTCTCATAGAGAGACAATTCTTTATCACTTGAATCAGTACTAGGCGCTTTAGGAAAAGTTTCTTCCCACACATATAATTTCCTTTCATGGTGAAGGATAACACAAAGGTGCCTTTTCCATTCTTGTAAATTTGTATTAGTGAGAAGGTTTTCCTTCTCAAGTATGGATCGAAATGATATGTTTTATGTCATTTTATTTTTGTTTCTTAAAATAAGATAAGTAGAATTTTAGTACTTTATCTTGATAAATTTTAGGAAAATAAATAAATAAATATTATATTTAATATTCTCCCACTATTTTATCAAAACCCAATAGATCTCACTATTGGATTTATAATATCTTGTTTCTTGGAAATCCTAGTGTAAAGGATACATATTCTCCTTCTCATTACCCCAAATTTAGTTGGTTAAGCAACTTTAATGGTTTTAGGTAGGCATTCCAAATGCCAACTACATTAACTCACAGTTCCTAGATCCACTAAGTGGACTCCCCAATACTAAAATCCTTAAATTGGATTTTATCAACCTTTGCCTCTCAATTACACCAATTCCTACTTTGGTAGTCAACCATTGATGTGAACTAAGTTAAGTTAACCCAAAACTTTAAGTTAGAATTACCCAATAATTGAAAGCACCCCAAATTTGGTTGGTCAAGTACTTTGAACTATTGTTCAATTTTAACTGAAGTAGTGGAAGTCTATACCGACTTAATATATATAATTGAGGGATTTTATCCTTTATACATAAATATCCAATTAGTATCTTTATCAAAAAAATTATTATTAAGTTGGTTTACTTAAGTGATTAACCATGTCTTAGATAATATTTATGCATAAGCCAGTTTATTTTTGTTCTATCTTGCATGATTGTTAATTCATTAATTATGTGGTTGCGAAAAAAATCCATAATGAAATAACCATGAATCTTGATAGAAATAAAGTAATAAAGTGGTATTATTGTTAAATTTACTAATGGTTAGTTTATCTAGTGGTTGATAAAATAATTGTCTACCTAGGATAAAAATACCTTGAACTGATTAAGGTTTATGTTACAGCTTTCCACCTATCCACCTTTGTATCTCCTTGGATTGGTTTCACCTCATATCTGAACTTGAACTTCCTCCACTATATTGGGAGCTCCAACCATTAAATATGATTTTACTCACATACAGGTGAGGGAAAAGGGTTTACATAAAAGAAACCATGGGTATGTAGGCCCTACATAATAAGAGGAGAGAAGGCACACAGGCCAAAAATTTAATTTAATAATAAATTAAACGAAACCAATCACATAAAAAGGTCTGGTCTGGTTCATGATCATTCGCATGCATGCAACGAATTATGCATTTAATAAAACTTGAATTTGATTCTTAATTGTTCTTATTTAAGATAAATAACGATCAAATCAATTAATTATTATCTTTAATTAATCAATTATTTTATCTTAATTCTTATCTGAATTTCCTTGAGATTCACATCTATTATAGTTTTAAATAAATTAAATAAATTCATTTAAAATTAATTGTGTACATAAATTTACCTTAGAGGAAACACTATGAATAGTATTTTGAATCTACCCAACATATATTATACTCATATATAGTTTTACCTTTTGTGACATATAGAATACATAACTTATCATGTACTTTTATGATGTGTATTATCAACTTAATTATTACACGAATTATAATATTTTTTTGTCACTTGTAATGCTTTAATGCATGAAGAGTAACAACTGTAATATGATTTATACATGATATGAAAATATGAACATTACACAGATATTAATTAAACATTTATATATATAAATATTAAAACCTATCACATGGTGTGTTCTATCAACTTAATGACCACAAGCAAGAACATGTATCAAGGTTAACATATTATAATAAATAAATTTTAAATATGCATAATTTGGTATAAGTACATAGTTTGTATAGGAGAACTACACGACATGTACATCTCTCTTCATTTATCTGAGGTACATGCCTAGGGACTCGGCATGTAAATCATACCTCAGAAAATAAATATTTATTACATATTCTGCTTACATTATAAATATCACTACATTATTCTCCAATAAATTAATAAATATTATATTCACTAAATAGTAAATAAATATTTATTAAATATTATGCTTACATTATATTCTCTTGAATAACTAGTGATGGAATAAATTTGATCAAGCATAAATTAATAATTATTAAACCATGTGAGGTAATAATATTTATTCAACTTTTTAAATAACAAATAATAATGTATTATTTAACTGAGATTCTAGATACACTTAGTGTGTGACCCTCTAGGCCTCTTTCTCAGTGGAATTAGGTGAAGAAGCCTAAAGTCCAAGGTTAGCATCTAGAAACACACCAAGACACCCAGAGAGAAAGAATTTAATGTTGTAATTACATGTTACCTCATACAAATATTTATTGTCTAATATAATCCCATTATTGTGATATCTCTAATCAAGCAGGTTTCATACTAGTTCCATCAACCAAAGTGCCTGATGTATCTTTCTTTAATTTCCTGAAAAATGAACTTTCCTATTAAACACCATGGCCATGGATTTATTTAGGCTATATCATTTCCATAAAAGGGATTGATATGTCAACTTCCATCAAAACAAAAGGGATAAATCATTTCTCACGTTATTCATTAACGTAATATTACTCATGATGCACCCAATGTACCCTACCTCACCATGAACATATATTGTCATGGTTTTCATCAATACATAAAAGTACACAACTCATAATATTCATTAAAAAATATTAAAGTCAAAGGATCAATACACACGTTCATAGATAGTAATATACCATGACACATAGAAATGTGGATTTTCTACTAGCAGGTCTTGTTCTCATAATATCCTACTGGATGTTACCAAGGGCGTACACCATGAGAAGGTGATTCAATGTCCTATGAGTCTCTACCCCTGATATCCTATGTCATTATTTTCCATCAAATGATATCATCCATATATAGAATATATATTCAATAATAGTGTCATAGTACTTCTAGGTTCTCATCATAGCGGGGAACTACTATGACCTTTTAGTGCGACACCTACTCTTAGGACATTGTCACATACTATGTCATGCATAAGAACAATCATTATGTGATATGTATTTTATTAATATTCAAATAAATGAATTCATGTTATCATAAAGTACACAAAATTTGGTTCTAGGGCACCAACTCCAACAATAGGGTCCCATCCGCCTTCTTGGTGAAAATAATAGGCAAACCCCAAGAGGAAGTATTGGGTTGTATAAAACCTTTGGCTTCTAAATCCTCAAAATACCACTTGATATCTTAGAGATCAGTAGGTTCCATCATGTAATGAGGAATGGACACTAGAGATTATCCTTGAACAAGATTGATTGTAAACTCTACCTCTCTCTTAGGAGGTAATCCATAGAAATTGTCAGGAAACACATCCCTGAAATGATCCACCACCATAGGGAATTCAGCATAATGTAAACCATGATCCTCTATGAAGAGATTATTAATCTGGGTAGTCACTCCACCTAGACCATGATGCTTTGGTCCAGATCTACTTGAATGGACATCCCACTCAACCTTGTGAAAATAAATGTTGTCATATGGTGATTTAAATTATACCCTTTGGTGATAGCAGTCTACAAAGGCATAATATAGAACCAACCAATTCATCCTGATAATGAGATAAAATCCCATCATCTCAAGAAAAAAGAGGTTCCATAATAAAGGGTAATTACATGCCTCAAAGGGACTATCCCTACATTAGTGTATACCCACTGATCATACTCCCAACGGTGTATCTAGGGTCATTACACCATAGTAATATGATATTTACAACCCTATACTTTACATGATAGATACGGAGATGAAGGAGTGTGAAGAAACTATATCAAATAAAGAATATATAATAGTGGAGGCTACTAGAATAGTACCTCATACTGTAGATGGTCCTATATCCTAATCCTTGGGTATCGGCTATAGTGCATGCAATTGACCTAATCCACGGACCTATGAAACAACTAGACTACCATGATCAAAAATGATATGCTGGTGCTAATGGTGATCAAAATTTAAGATACCATGTCCATGACCTCATCCTCATGTAGTCCTATCAGTGCTAATCTAACTCTCTTCTTGACGCGGCATAAAATAACCTTCCCCTAAAGGTGGAGCTGGTACGGAACCCCTTCCACTAGAAGCTGAAGGAAAGGTCTTACAGAATCTTTGAAAGTTCCCCCATACAGCTGTAAGCATGGAACTCCCTAGGGTATATACCACACTGAGGCTTTAGTTTACCCTATTATCCACACTAATGGAACACCATGGAACCACCAGTACGGGTACTCTGGTTGCCACTTCCCTGAAAAGAAACCCTGAGGGATCTCTTTCTGCTACCAGAATAAGTATTATCCTACCTCAAAACTGATCCTATAACCCTGGTACTATCTATGCCCCTTAGGTTTTTATCATTGATAAGATCCTAGTTGACTATTTTAGAGAAGTTAGGTAGGTTAAATACATTCACCTAAGTATGAATGGAATAATGAATCCCATCCTCGAAGCATTTAGCACATGAAATCTCATCATCATATAGAAGTGGTGTAAAGCACTACAACTTAGTGAATTGTGATAAATAATCCATTACTAAAATATTACCATTATCTAGATTCATGAAGTCTCTGGCTTAGTTATCTCTTAGAATCTGAGAAAATAACTAATCATAGAAGGCAGTCTGGAAATCATCCCATACCATGCCCTGGTGGCGACCAGCCTGGGTAATCACATCCCACCAGTACTTGGACGAATCATGCAGTATATAAGTTGAAATATTGACCCTATACTCTAGAGGCATATCCAAATTCTCAAATATAGAAATAGAGACCTCTATCCAAGACTCATCAGCCTATAGACCACCATCTCCTGAGAAGGTAGAAGGATGCTGCTACTGGAACTCATGGGTCAGATCATCCATCGTAGATACAGTTCATGGAGCACCATGCATGGATTGCATCAGACGTAGGAAACTATAATGAATTTTAGAATCAGTTCCCAGATCAGGTATAGTATGTTATGCCTCAAGTAGAACTCCTAGAGGTAAGACTAGCAGCTCAAGGCCCACCATTTTTTGATCATGGTCATTGCCACCCTCCTGGTGCATGACACGAGGACATTGTGGCAGCATTGGTCTACAAATTCCAAGAACACACCATAGATCAATATTTAAGAAGATATATATCATCACTAGAATAATATGAACGTAATAAAATGGTTCACTACCCAAGGTATACCACCCTATTACCCACTTAGAAGGCCAAGTATTTCTAAGTGCTCAAATATAAGTTTTAGGGGTTCAAATAGATGATAGGTCAATAGTACTTTGCCTCATCAATTATTCGAAACCATTTATTTTTCATAAATTAAGTTTCTCTTTTAATTTTACATTTTCTCATTTTCATATATCAATATTCATATAGAATGGATTTCTATTCCCAGTTAATTAGGTTCCATACACCTAATCACTAAAAACAAAACCCATTTGATTTTAATTTAATGGCTTGACTTGGTAAATTACCAATTCCAACCCATGAGAGCACATAACACCTCATGAATTGAAACTATAAATCACTCAATCACAGCCAAAGTGCATCACAAGAATATTTATATAAATAAGTATCACTCAAAAATCACAGGCATATCAATCAATTCAAGTAGTGGAATGCACCTATATGGCATGGAATATATATGTCATGTAAATCCTAGGTTCCCACGATGATGCATGCAACAATGATCATTTCCCTCATATCATTGGACCAAGGATGAAATAAAATCTCAATCAGAATAATAATAATAACCAAAACATAGAATGTGTGTCACCCAATGGTGAAATGGTATCAAATGTAATAGGAAAAAATAGAACAACCATTGTAATTCATGAAACTCATAATTCACCCCGAACATGGGTTTGTAATGCCCAAGCACAGCTTATGGCCAAGTTCCAAGCGTTCCTAATCTCCAAACTATTGTCTCCAAATAGTAAATAAAGAAAGGAACCACCTTTTATACCACTTTTTTGTTGGAGTTGGTTACCTGGAGCCATGTTATATGTACTTTATGATAAAAATTCATCCATTGTTTTGAATATTAATAAACTACTTATCACATCAGGAATGTTCTTTTACGTGACATAGTGTGTGATAGTGTCCTAAGAGTAGCTATTTCACTAAAAGGTCATAACAGTTCCCCACTATGATGAGAACCAAAAAATGCTATGAAACTATTCTTGAATAAATTTTCTATAGTTGTATGATATCATTTGAGGGACACAACCGATATAGGCTATCGGGGGTGGAGACTCATAGGACTTTGATGCAAATTCTCATGGTGTATGCCCTTGGTAATATCTAGTAGAATATTATGAGAATGAGACCCACCATTTGGGAAAACACAGTTATACATGTCATTGTATGTTCCTATCTACGGATGTGTGTATTGGTTCTTAGACTTTAATATTATTATTAATTAATATTATGAGTCATGTACTTTGATGTATTGATGAAAACCATCATGAAATATGTTTGTATTAAGGTAGGATACGTTGGGTGTGTCATGAGTAATATTGCATCAATGAATAATGTGAGAAAAGATTTATCCCTTCTATTCTTTAATGGAATTTATTATCTCAGGCACTTTGATGGAAATGATATAGCCTAAATAAATCCATGGACATGGTGTTCTATATGCAAGTTCTATTTTTGGAAATTCAAATAAAGAGATAATTGAGCATATAGTTTGATGGCACTAGCATGAAACCCGCTCAATTTGAGATATTATGATAAAGGGATTCTATTACATAGTAAGCATTTGTATGAGGTGACATGTTTTTGTGGTATTAAGTTCTTTCTCTATGGGTTCCTTAGTATGTTGTTAGATACTAACCTTGGACTTTAGGGTACTTCTCCTAATTCCACTAAGAAAGAGGCCTAGAGGGTCACACACTGGTTGTATCCAAAATCTCAGTTAAATAATATATTGTTATTTATTATTTAAAAGGTTGAATAGATATTATTCCCACATGTTTTTTAATAATAATTCATGTATTATTGATCACATTTATTACATCACTAGTTATTCAATAGAATATATTGTGAGTAAAATATTTAATAAATATTTATTTTCTATTTATTGAATATAATATTTATTTATTTATTGGTGAATAATAATATGATATTTATTTAATAAATAAATATAAATTATTCAAGGTCCGATAAATATTATGGAGGAATGGAAGACTGAGTTTAATGGTCCGGTGAGAAATAATAAATATTGAATATTATTTAATTAAATAATATTTAATTATAATTCCCAAGTTTAGTTCATATCGAGAAATAATTATTATTGTTTGACATGGGGTTTTTCTAGGATTAAATAAATAATTAATGGAACTTGTTCAATTGCTTTATTTTAACCCTAACAATATAAATACTTAATTATGTTGTTTTCTCAAGAGAGATAATTCCTTTGTCTTGGTTGTGCACAACAGATTTGGAAAATCCTCTCAAGCCTAGAGATCTTCCTTCTCCAATAATGATCCCAATAATAGAGATCAATCCTCCTCCACCAAATCAAGGAGAATGCTTTGGTGGCTGTTCTCAAAGCGATCAAAGGTGGACGATGCAAGCACAAGGATCTATTGTGCTAGCACCCAGAGCTTCCTTCAGCGATGTCTGGAGATACATGGAACATGTGTGGATCACCGTTAAAGGAAATATGCACTTGGTTTCTACTACAGAAAGATGGTGGACCACATATCTATCACCAGATTCATCAATGAATAAATAATTCCAACAAAGGTAATTGTTTATTTAATTAAATTATAATATGCGATGATCCTCTCTCTTAGTTCCATCATAATTAACCATTGTCTATTTCTTTGATTGAATTACATTTATCATGGTGTTCATCATCGCAGAGATCTCATATAGATCATATATTATGGAAAAATGAAAAGTTGGGCACCACCCATTGCATGCTTTTGTTGTGCTCGTAACCAACATTTGTGACGTCCCGGACTCGGATGCCACTGAAGGTTTCCCAAGCTTGGTGGACCACATGGCCTTAAGCGCATCTATAGGAATGAAAGAGGATTCCTACTAGAAGTGAGTACTTGAGGTTTGATCATGGGGAGATTATTCCCTCATTACTAGAGTGTAGTAAAACTGATGAATATAATATAACATGAGATAAGTAGTGGAAGAAATGTAATAAATAGATGGCACAACAGAAGAATACTGAAGTAATAAACAATAAAAAAACTAATCAAAATATAAAATAGTTGATTATGATATATTTAATATCACTATAAAGCTATAAAACATGGATACAATGCATCATGCATAACATGTAATAAAAAAAAGTTGTAAAAATAAACCAAAAACTATCCCCGACATCCTGAGCTCCAACTCAGTCATCTGCTACCAGCTCTATCCTAATCAATCAATAAATCAAGTGTTTGAAATAGTATGATTCCCTTAATCAACAACTATATACATATAGTCTTATCAGGTACAAATGGTTTCTGGATAGGGTGTGAGATAAATCCTAGTAGCCTACCACCAACGGCGTCTATAATATTTAGTCCATGTAACATAAACTAAATAGTGTGCAAGCATGTATATATAAAATTAAAGTAGTATAGTAATGTAAATTCAAAATTTCCTTATTCATCCCTCAATTATTGTTTGAGCATGTAACCAGTTCATTAATTAATTAAGTTCTATTTTATATAGTAAGTTACATGATAGGATGCCAACACTGGAATGATGATATAAATAAAGGATCCAAGGTATCACAAGGCAAACTATGATGATAATAATATGAAGAGGTTCCAAGTTAACAACCAAGGAAACCTATACCTCAAGGGCCACTAACTCGGTAATAATTACAGCCTGGATATAGGGGTAAGAGTGTAATACAAGGAGAATCATCCAAGGCATTCCACAATGATGTAATTCTAACCGAGTCTAAGGAATACATCCAAGGTAAAACAGGATGAGAAATTGCTAGGTCCAAGGATGTAACCAAGGAACCTCATGTCCATAGAAGACATTCTGGATCCAAGGAGTGTATCCATGGAATCATATAATAGTAAAGGAGGGATCATAAGGTGTCATATTGGACATCCACTGATATATGAGGATAGGGTTCCTAGGTGGGTCTCAAACAAGGCAATCGACATCCTTGAATCTAAATGTCATCCGCGAGTGCTTAAGGAATTCCCTCAAGAATACAAAATCTAACTCAAGTTTGACCATTCCTAAGGTAATTTAAAGGTTTATATACAAGGAAATTTACAATTAATTCATTTAATAATTAAGGACATGTAATTAATCATACCTTTTATTAAGTTCACTTGGTTCAATAAATTTCTTTCATTAGTGTGATACGGCTAAGGGGCATACAACCATTATTTTAATTCATTTAAGTCATAGTTATATATCTTGATTCATTATGATACCTTCTATATTAATTTGAAATGGGTTCTATGGCATGAAACCAAACATTCATTTTCATTCAATTAGGCCAAGTCATATATATATAATATACTTTCCAATTTCATTTACAATTGATTAATGAAGTTGAATAACTTACCTTAGGTAAAATTGATTCTCAAGGCTAGCCATTACAATTAAATAGTCATATAATTAAGGGAGACTTAACATTAATAGGGTTAATCCAAATCACACCTGAACGGTGTCTCAGAAAAACATGTCAAACCACTAAAAGATCAAATATGTAAAATCACCCTACATGGGGTAATCAACACTATAGAAATAACCACCAAAAATGAATAGCATTTATGTAATGAGTCTTAAAACATGATTCTAAAAACTACAAGTAAGAATATTAATTAAACAAGAGACACCCAATGAAATCGGCACAACCACACAAAAATTTATAAAATGAAGAAATGTGAGGGATGAGTTATATACCACCTACCTCATACTCATAAAAATATCTTCATCCAGTATTAGCCTGTAGTTTTTACTAGATTAGAAGAGATATGAAGAATGGATCAATTCTCATAAAATAAGGTATATGATCCTACATATAAATATAATCATCGATATAAAGAAGAATTATAAACAACTAAAAAGGAATTGAGATCTTACCAGTGCACATCCAAAGTGACAGACAGATCTGAAATCAGATTCCAGATGGAGGAGGGGTAGAATAACCTACCTTAGGGATATTTAGAGTTTTTCTATATAATAGAGAGAGAGGTGAGGGATTATTTTTAAAAAAAAAAGAGGCCTTACCTACTATTTAAAAAAACTTGGGCATTTACGTGATGTGTAAATGCCTTACACGTCATCTAAATCTCAGGGTCTTTCCCCTGGGTAAAACCCTTTACATGATGTGAAAGGTTCTTCCCAACTCATTACACATCATATAATCAATACACGTCATGTATTCCAATTACACGGTGTGTGATTGTCTAGAAACCAACCTACAATTTCCCCCACTCCCTTCTTCTCAAAAAAAAACCAACCATCCCATGACCCGGATTTAGGGTCAAAAACAAAAAGAGAACTTTACAAAAGCTTAAAATATAAATTAAGAGGATCTGCACTTGAAGAAAAATCAGGTTCTTCTAAAGTATGTTATTATCCATAATTAAATAATTCATTATGGTTTATTTTAGAAAAATTTTAATTTATATTCAAAATTATAAAAGGAATATTTTTAACTATTTCTGTATAAGCCATTTTTTACCTTTTATAAAAGTGGGAAAATAATGTTTTTTAACGTTTACTGAATGGACACCTTTTCCCATAATCATGGACACATTATTTTTTAATGAAAATCACATTCACATTTATTATAGAATTTTTATTTTTATTTTTGAAGTTTCAAAAAGAAAATAATATTTCTTATTATTTTCAAAGAAGCTAATTAATTTCTTTATAAAGGTGGTTTTCATCTATGTCTAAATACTTTAGAGTATTTTATACTTTAATATGGGTATTATATAATAATACCATCCACCTTATTTCTTTTTATGTCATATGATCATGTTTTTCTATTTATTGACTGGGGGAAATATTGACATTTCATATGCTAGTTTTCCAATATGAATGTTTATTACTAAATCATGTTGATTATATATTTTATTTCTAACTCATTCCTTTATATTATGAATTCATTGGAATTATTTAGTGATGTTTGGGGACCAAAATTATATATCTCCTCAATTCATTGGTAGGTCGCATGAGACAAAATAGCATGGTTATTTGGCATATGCCTTGCCTATTTATGTATGATGTCTTGTCCTGAGGCCTTAAAGGTATGATTATAATGTTCGTAATTATATATTCTATCATTATGAAACTATTTATTTCTATCCATGTGATTCTTTATGTTTTCATATAATCCATGGATATATTCCTCTTTCATGATATTAGTTATATATAACATTTGATTATTGTTTATCTCTATCATATTATTTATGCCATGGTTATTCAATGATAGATTCCACTGTATGATTTCCCTTAATTATTATATGATCTCACTTGTTTGATTTTTTTATCCTCAGGGTACGGAGAAGTGAAATTTGAATTATTTCAAGAATATACTAGTTGAAATAAAAAAGTTTTCACTATAATTTTAAGTTGTATTTCAAATTTTTGAATGTAATATGAGATAATGTATGTATCTAGTCTCTAAATACTAATAAAATATTTAATACTATGAGATATGATCTCTTATATATTATTCCAACATAATATAGTAAATATAAGCTCTTGGATCCTAGATCTAGGGTTATTACATATATTATCCTTTGGTTTCTATTAATTTAGTCTAATTTCTTCCCATTTTATAAAGACATGTGATGTCATCAAATCATGTTGATCATAATAATAATTGCATATAAAATAACTAGTAGACATGATTTCACATGTGATGACATCAAAATACTCAATGATTAGAGACCACCAAACTCATATCATAATTTATTTATAAAACAAAACTTGCATCGATCATATTTAAGACCAAAGGGTACATATTATATCAAGAGAATCATGATTTAAAAAAATATAAACAATTCATATAGATATTACATAATTGGTATAATATCAGAGAAAATTATTAACTAGTATAAAGGTAAAAAAACATAAGACATGAGGTGAAAATTATCTATAATAGAATCTTGATCCTTTTATGAGTAAAATATTTCATTTTAAAACTCATTAAACCATTAATTTATCCTAATTTCACTAAAATCCAAATAATAACTCTTCGAGAAACTTACATTAAAAAAATATTGAGTAATTATGTGTACTCATCATTTCATAATCTCCTCTATCCATTTTACAAAAAATAACCATCATCATTGGTAGATTTCACCATTCACTAGTGAAATGTGACATTGAATCCCTAATTGAATAAATGAAAATTAGAGGAGAAGGGAGAAGAAGAAGAATAAGAAGAAGACTAAAAGGATAAGTGTGGGGAGAAATTATATCTAAGTAATGAAACAATTCTTTCTAAATCACCATGGATAAAGGGTAATTAAAGGGAATAAAATGGGGGAAGAGGGGGGACATCCAGCTAAATATTGCCTCCCCTAATCCCTATTCTTATTAAAGAACCAATGGAATAGACTTTGAAATAACCATCATGCCCCTTCTAAAAAATAGGCATGATCATGAACGAGTAGTCAGTGGATTCCACTAGAAACCTGATTTTTATATGGGTACTTAATGTAATTAAATCAACCACTAGTGTAAAACAAGTATTTTAACACTATTAGTTAACCATCGGTTGCTTGGTGGATGCACACCGAGAACCAATTGGTTACCTACATTAACCGCTCCTTTTACTTTTATCTACTAAATTCTAAAACATATATTTAAATATTTTATACTCAACTTATCATATAAAAAATTTACTTTAAACCCTTATAAAATACCAACATTTGTCTCCATCTCAATCCAAATTCAAAAATTTAAAGTCAACCAAATTTTGATCCATTGAATTTTTACTCTTTTCTAATTCCTCCAATATCTGATATTGTGAGGTGTTATAAACTACCGAACATAGAACTTTTCATTAGAAAAAAAAAACAAATTGGTATTTATTCAGAAAATATCGTCCTCTCTTATTCATTAATTCATTATTTTCACAATACAGTCTCTCTTAAAATTTACATCATGATTCTAATGGTAAACTACAATAATCAAGATCATTTCTCTCAATATAAAAGCATGATGTCAATATAGTGATTTAATGGACCATATAATCCTATACCACTAACATTTTATTAATCATGGTCTTATTGTTTTCCCCACTATAAACACCCACTACTAAAAACCAAATTTTCTTAATAGTTCTCCCCATCATAAGATTTGTGTATCAAAAATATATAGTAAAAATAGAGTAACAATAAATTCACATGACCTACTCCTAAATCATAAAATACATAGGTCCATTAATCCATCCACATCTCACATAAAAAACATGGATCATTGAACCCCAATCCAAACATCCATTTCAAGCACCCATGTCACACCCCCTCTATTCCTTAAAACCCCGAAAAACTATTACACATCCACAGGTTGCATGTTTTTTAAACTAGCTAAATCATTTTATACTTCCCAAAAATCACCCAAGTTTTTCATAAAACCAAACACCCCCATATCATTCAAGGTTTTTATTTAAAAACAATAAAATCAAACAAATTTGGACTTGTCACTTTTTTCTTGAAAATAATTTCTTAAAAAAATCATACATAATGAAATTGCAAAAAATATCATTTTTAAAAATAGGTTTTTCCATAAAATCCAATTAATCAAAATAATTTCTCTATGGAAGTTAAATAAAAATATTTAATAAATCAATAATTCCAATAATTAAACTCATCTAATTTTGGTTAAATAAGTTTCCACGAATAATTTTTTAGGAAACATCACATAAATTATTAGTGACCCATAATTAACCATTTTCCTAGCATGTATACTTACATCAGCACCCAATCTAAGGTCTTTGTATCGCATCACTCACACATCACTATATACCATAGGCTTTAAAATTATGTTTAATTCATAATATAAATTTGATGAGGTTATATGCTTACATAACCCATAGGGTTTATTCTTAAATATACTAAAAATTATCATGGCCCATTTATTTATTGGACATACCCAAAACATGTGGGAAAAAAACTAAGTACCAATAATTGCATCCAATAGTATAGTATATAAAAGTAAATATTCTATATGATATACATACATACAATGCATCAATATAAAAGTAAAAATCATAGTGCATCAATAATATAACAAACAGCCTAGCCTCATGGGAAATAAATATGCAGTATTTTATGAACAAAGAAGGTGATTTATATCTTGAGGGGATTATAAAGATCAAAAAAAGTGGTATATTCCTATTTAAATGAGATTAAGTGATTGTGATTAAAATGATAATGTTATATTTTATTATCAGTTCATAAATAAAATTTGTTTTCAAGATAAGTTAGGTGTTTTGGATGAGTTGAAGAGTGTTTAGAGTTCCATATAGTGATGGTTAAAGTAATGAATGAATATTAGAGTGAAGTTTCAAGTTGTAAAATTTATAGTGTAAAGATGAGAAAAATACATCATGGTTTTCAACAAACCATGTCATATTTCATACCTCAATAAAATGACTAATGAAGTTTTGATAAAAAAGACTGGATTTTGTGATCATGGTTCATGGAGATATTTATAAAAATTCCCAGATTCCGGGGGGAATAAAACCATTACATAGTTTGATATTTTTTATCATGGATAGTAAAAAAATTCTGATGGATAAATAGGATAATTTTATAGTGAAGTTCTAAATTTAAGTGAAATAGGGAGCATCCAGGGTTCTTTGATGAAGTAAGAAAAAAGGCCGGATAGCCATGTCATGGTTTTTCTATTGTGGTATAGGTTATTTTCTATAGATTTCATAGTTTTATAAACCACATAATTATTAAGGTCATGTTGTATATGGAGAATGAAATATCACAAAGAAAACATTGTGGTTATTTTTACTTAGGCGTGGTTTTCAAATTAGAAGGATCAATTTCAAAACATTTGTTGTAGTCAAAGGAAAATGATTTATAGTTTAACTTATCATGTTAGGTTTTTTCATGTAATGAAAATTAAAATTAATTTTATAATGTGGTTTAGTGCATGCCACAAATATTACTCCAACTCAATAATCAACATTCATTGAAAAAATATAAGGTGATTTGAAGGAATTAAATGATCAAATGGGTCAAATTTAAGTACAAGTTGATGTAATTTAATGATGAAATATGGATTTTAATTTCAAACAAAAAAATCAAAATTTAGAGATTTAATTGTTTTTATAAAGTTATGTATTTATTTTTTAGTGTAAAATATGTTAAGAGAGTGGAAAAGAATTATAAGACACCCAAATAAGAAGATAATAATTTTATTTATTCATCAGTGTCATTATTAAAGGAGGATTCATTATATTATGAAGATTCAAGGCATACCTTGAAGAGAAGATGGACTTATTTATTTATACAGTGCTTTATTGAGTGTTTTATTATTATTTTTATGTCAAAAACTCCTCTACACATCATGAAATATTAGTGTAGGTTAGAAGAATATGTTGGGTGGTCTAATAGAGGAGTTTGTTTACTGAATTTTAGAGTTTCAGTGATTAAAGATGAGAAGCATAAGAAGTTATCCATTGATAGCAATTTAGAAAATTATTTTCCATGTTGAAGACTAAATTTTTTATATCATTTAAAGAATTATATTTTTTATATGGGAGAACATATATACTAATGATAGATATTTTTATTCTCATGAGTTCATGGATAAACCCTACTCAATGTAACCATTGGGTGATAATAGTGGATCAAATGGAAATGGATGATATCTTGTGATGGTAAGGATGTAGATATTCAATTTGAGTTTTGGACCCTATAAATATCTAATTTTATTGTATTTTTGTGAATTTGGATGATCAAATAGGTCATTGAATGAAATTAAATTAATTCATCAACATTGGTGTTGAAAAATAATTTTTTGGAGATAACTTGATTATTATCATCATAACCATTGAAAAATGTTGAATAGTAAATAATTGTAAAATATTTCCATTCACCAATTCACCCTTATCTCAATGAATACTTATAGGTCCTTACTTCGTATATATAATTGGTATCAGAGTGGTGATTGGGTTACCCTTCAAAGTCATTAAATTTTTTTGTATATGAATTTGTTTTTTATTTCTATTTTAAAGTTTATGTTTGGTTATAAATTTTTATATCTCTCATATATCAAATTAACTAGGTGAATAACAATGGTGTTACCACTTTTTATAGAAAAAAGTATATTGTTTGAAAGGATAAAATTATTTTATACTTGATATCATTTAGTATGGACTTTTTGACATTATAAATGATATTTATGGTCATTAAATTAATACTATATTAGCATCACTATCAAAAAAGAAATTTATAAGGGTTATAGGTATCAAGGTAGTGAAAATTATTTGGGAAAATATATGGGATATTCTTGAATATAATGTCATAATGAACAAAAAAATATTAAAATCAAGTATTCTAAATGTGAATACATTCATATACTTGATTAAAAAAATGTGGATGATATATTTACAAGAGTGAATGATGTTGTAATCTACATTGTAGTTTTTATATAAACACTATAATATTTTCCAATAGTCTAGAAGTTGGATAATATCTTTCAAGATAATATTGATTTTAAAGTTTCATATATTAAAGATCATGATTTAAATTCATTTCCACTGGATGGCTTGCATGGGGTGTTCATTGGATATGATATGTGTAAAGGTGATTCCTTCAAGAAAATAAGTTAGGGTAAGAAATAAATTTCTTTAAAGAATTAAATATTGAGAATACTTCTAAATAAACAACTATAAATTTAAGCTACTTCTAGGGTTTTTTTCATGGTTTTTGAAAAATAGTTATAGTAGACACCCTATTATCACAATTCTAATAACCATGATAATAATTATAACTAATGACCCTTATTTACATGGTTTATAAAAACTTTACCAATATGGGGTACCTATTTCCATAATTTTGGTTAACCATGAAAATAGGTGTATCACATAACCTATATCACCACATTTCTTAGAATTATGGCCATAGAGGTACCCAGGTGACCCCCATCACAACAATTTTGGTGAACCATAATAATAGGTGACTTTATTGCTGTGATTTTTGAATAGTTGAAATAGGTGCCACCTATTTATTATTTTTAAAAATATAAAACAATAAAAAGAAATAATTTTTAATTTTTAATAATAATTAAATAATAAAATTAATAATATATAAAAAAATGTTCTTTGGTCAATTAGTTTAGTCACTTTATTGGTTCCTTGAGGTCTGTGGATGAAAATTCAATTTTTCTTTTAATTTAGACCAATTTCCATGCTTTTCAAAACATGTAAATAGCCTTTGAAAACCATGGGAATAGGTGGTTATTGCCACAATTTCTATAGAACCATAGAAATAAACCTATTATCATAGAAGTTATGGTCATAGTCATGAAAACCATTGTAATATCCTATTACCATGGTTTTTCATATTATTTTCATGATTTTAAACCATGGAAATATGCTATTTTTTAGTTCAATGAGGTCAAGAAAGAAGATTAAAATACATATTCTGAAAAGAATGATTTAAGTTTGACAAGCTTGTTTCACCCATCTTGATAATTGTTCAAAAGTGATAAGGTAAATTTCATGGTAAACTTATTTTAAATTATTTTATTGGATATTTTTCTATAAATTTCCCAAATATAAAGGAAGAAGGGGTGAAGATGAGGATAGTAAATTAAATAAATTATCTAATAATAAGAATTAAAAATTTAATAAAAATAAGTCTCTTTTTAGGTGAAAATAAAATTAATTTTTAAAATTCAAAAAGTAGAGTTACTTTTAAAATATAAAGGGGTAAAATATGATAATAGAGAAAGTGAACATTATTCATCACCTAGGAATCATGATGAAAAATTATTGATTGCTAAGGTAGATAAAGAGAAGCTCTCTAATTAAGGATAGAAAGAAGAAACTAACATGGAATTCATGATAAATTATTAATTGAAGTAATTTCTAGTGAATATATCTAAAATAGAGGAATAGAATAGTAATTTAGGAAAGATACTTCAAATATAAAATGATATTGAGAAAGTTAATGGTTAAAGAGATTTTTAGTTGGTGAAATAAGTTTAAATTTTGAATGTGTCCCTTACTAAAGAGAATATGATAAATGATTTACTAAAGGAAAAAACTTAAATCAAAATAAAAATAACTTTAAGATTAATATAAAAATATTTTGGGATATTAAAGATTAGTTAAAGAAGATTAAGTTTGATTTTTAAAATTATGTGTAAAAAATTGGTGAAATATCAATGAGAATTGAGGAGACTTATGATGCATCTAAGAATATTAATGATCATTATAATCATCAAGAACCTCATTTTATGGATTTATAAATTCATGAAGTTAAGGAGAGTAAGGTTGAAGATAAATTTAATCTATATAAAATGAATAAAATTACCTCAAAAGAAGAATTCAAAATTTCTGAAAAATCTCAAAATAGTAACTTGAAGAAGAAGTTAACTACAAACAGAAAGGAGATTTTTTTTTAAATATTCAATAATCAAGGGAACATGTCAAGAATACCAATAAATTGGGATTTATATTTTTTACACTATTGGTGTTGTGGTGAATAAAAGTGTGTGTTAATAAAAATTTTATTTAATAAAGGATATTTCAAAAATTCTAGAAATTTTGGAAGGTAAAAATTTCAGGGGGATATAACCCTATCAAAGGAGAAAATCTCATAGAGAAACTGAAAATTTAGTATTTTAAGTAAAGAATCATTTTCAAGTTTTAAATAAATTATATGGAGAATGTAACCAGTCATGTCACTTGGTTTAATAGTTCCATACAATTTTTCTAGTATAATTTTTTATGAATAATTCTAAAATATTTTAAAAGAATAAAAAAATAAAAAAGGAGAAAACTCTTATGGTGTAAAAAACTTTCATGAATCTAAAAAGAACCATCTATAGATACTCAAAAATGGATTTTAATCCCATATTATGGTATATATGATTGTTATAAAAGTATTTGATAATTATAATAAAGGATAAGTCACATTTAGTAATAATGGATCACTAAAAATTAAAGGGTTTGTCTCAATGGATATTGAAGACAAGAAACTGAAATCCAAAAGTACTCTCTTTATTAATGGTTTAAAACATAAATTATTAAGAGTTTCATAACTATGTGATGAAGTAAAATAAACAATATTTTGGGAAGATTAATTTTTAGTGAAGAGGTTGAAGGTTGGATGCGTTATGAGTCAAAGAAAATGAGCTAAAGGGAACCTATTTCAAGTGGTTAAAGTTAAAAATTCCTATTACTTGAGCATAAACTAGTAGAATGAGTTGTGGTGTAAAATTATTGGAAACATTGGTTAAAAAATAATGAATAATTTGAATCATATAGATAATTTTTATGATGTTTTATTTCTTATGTGAGATATAATGGGAATTTTTTATATGTTAAAAGTTAATGATTGTAAAAAAAATATATAAAAGTGTGGAAATTCAAAAAAATCATCCCTTATAACATGTCTATTCATATATTTGTGCACCAATAAATAAAAAATCAATATATGGTGATAAGTGAATTACTTAATTTATTAATAAATTTACCTATATTTCATGTATCATGTTTATGAGTTAAAATTTTAAGGAATTCAAGAGATTCAAGTGTTTCAAGAGAAGTTTTGAAAATAAATCTGGTTGTTCCTTAAAAAAATTACATTCATATAATAGATATGAATATATAAATAAAAGTATTAAAGTGTATTGGTGAAGTATTTAATTAATTATGAGTAAATTTTACCATATACCCCATAAAAACTATATAGATGATAGGAAGAATCAAAGTCTTATTGAGATGGATCGAACTATATTAGTATTATATGAAAATTTTAATTTCTTTTGGTGAGAAGGGATTGGGACATTGATTTACATTCAAAAAAAAATCTTGTATCATTCAAACTCTGATGTGTATCCTTATGAGATGTGTCATAAGAAGATCCCAATATTGATGTATTTTAGGTTTTTTAGAATCCCTTATATTATTAATGTGAAGGGTTCAAATATGGTAATTTTTAATAAAATAGGATTTAATGTAATTTTCCTTACATATCCACCAAATGGACAAGAATATCATTGCTAAAACAAGGAATCAGAAAAGGATTCTGATAGATTATTAATGAAAGTGTTAGAACACTCATTTTATGAGTGTAAATAATAAATATTTCTTATTGAAGCTAATGTATATGATAAAGAATTTGTTGGATAAATATGGAAGATTCATGTGATGGGCATAGTTTTCATGATGTAGGATTTTCTAATCTCTCTCAGTGCATGTTAACACCGCGTAGATGAAATATATCAATAGTTATCTAAGGGTTATATAAAATAGGTTCATATGTTCTCCATGGTGTTCATCTTTATGTGTCATGTGTTATCATTTTTTCCTTTCTTATTTTGGACATTCAATCATGTTGGATGGTTTTGTTAGGTAGACTTTTTATAAAGAAATTGATGTTGCCTTATTATGATGGTTATAACCTATTCAACCCTTGAATTTATTCCTCTATTATGAATTTTTAAACCTCTTTTATTGGTCTTATCTATGTTTGGGTTTTCAATAAGATCACTATATTTGAGGCTTGGTTGTTTGATAGTTATAGAATCACTCATCTTAATTTTAGAAGATGTTGTCAGTTCATGACTTCTTGGAGGGTTGGATTGTATATTGGGTACAAGAATATTATTATATGATGCTTCAGGAAAGGTGATGGATTAGGGATGACATAGTTAAATGTACATTGGTACATGGAAAGTGAATAAGTGAAAGTCTTATTCATGAAGGACTATTTCAGTGTTTTATTTAATTATTATTATTTTTTGCCTAGTTGAAGTGGTGTCAATTATTTATAGATATAGTGGTTTTCAACCCCATTAGTGTCTAAATTATAAATACACATCCTTTTCTTGGCTAAGTTAAGTGTAACTCTTTTAGGTTTTTCAGATAAAGACTTTTATGGAATGTCTTATCCTAGAGGTTTCAATTTTATTTTCATCAGTTTTTTGTCAGTGTTCATGTTATTTTACTTATTTTGTTACTAACTGGAAGAAATTTCTTGGTAATTTCCATTTTATTTAGACTTATTGTTTCCATGGAATTATTTTTAGGATTGTTTATGACTTTTTTATTGTATTATTAAATGGAGTTATCAATATATGATTAATGAAGTTGAACTTGGAGTTGTTTTAGTGAAGCTTCAGAAGATTTTTATTGATCATCCTTCAAGTGATCCAATGGTAGTTTTATTGAATATTATGTGATCATGTGGTTTTCAACCCCCCCCCCCCATATCTAGATTGGGTAACTGAAGTCACTATTGGTTTAATTAGAGGTTGATCACCACTGGTTGATGTTTGAAGTTGGGTGTTTGTTAAATATTGTTTCCAGAAGTTGGTCCTGGTAGTTTTTGTTCACTAATTTTTTTTGTGGATCTCTAATTTAGTGTTTTTAGTCATTGTTTTTCAACTTCTATATGAGATATTTCATTAGTGGTAAATTTTCCACCTGTGTTTTGGGTTTTTACTTCTCTAAGAGGTGACTCATTGATATTGTTCATTGTTAGTGACTAGTGTTCTATTGGAATAATAGTATTGGGAAGCTATGATGATGGTTCTAGAATGATTCACCGATGTTTTTTATTAAATATTGAATCCCCAGGTGTGGCCTTTTCAAACTCTCCACACCAAAAAACCCCCATCCCCACGAAGGGATCACTCCGGAGAGAGCCCCAGCCTGGAAGAAGTCATTGTCAGCCGAGATGGTAGAGCATCTTGGAGGGTGACTACCTAATAGGTGATGGTTCAACACAGAAATCCATCAGCATAGGTGGGTTGTTCCTTATTTCACCCACCCATTTAGGAACCAAGTGACCCGGTAAGACGAGTGGATCCTAGGGGAAGAGGATTCCCCAATGTGTTTTTTTATATAATTTTAAATGGAATATCAATGGATTTTTTTCCCAAGGATGATTATAGATGATTACCTTAGGTGTCATGGAATATATTTTTTATGTTTTTCCTATGGTTTATTTCAATCATTACTTTTCCAAATAAATTTTGTGTTTTTAGTTATGTTAGAATGATTAGTTTTTTCTTCTCTTGTATAGTTTTTCTTAAGAAAGACCTAACTATTGACCTATCATCATATTGTATGTTTATGGTTTTAGTTGTGGTCAATTTAATTAAGGGTTTTTGGGGGTTTGGGTGTGTGGGTGTGTGTGATGTTTCTTTATATTAACATAGGCCTTATACTTATATTTATATACATAATAAAGTACAATTTGTTCTAAAAAATCATTTAAATTAATATATTGATAGTTCTTCCTTATCAAGTGAAAAATAAAAATCAAATTTTATCTATCCATGGATAAATAAGAATATAGAGGTCCATAATGTCATTATTTATCATAGATAAATATATTAAACAAATAAAACTTTAAGTAATTCATCTCATATCCCATTTATTTATCAATTATAACTGAGGAGTGTGAATGAATAATTAAAGTGTTATGAGTGAATCTAAGACATAAATAAATAATTGGATTAGACAGGGAAATAAAACATTTGGGTTTTGGTTCTTAAACCAACAAATAAGAAATTTATTATAACAAAGTGGGTATTATGAAACAAGTTGAATGAAAAGGGGGTGTGTTAAGAAACAAAAAAAGGCTTGTATGAAAAGTATATTCTTAGGTTAAAATAATTGAATTTATTAATAAATTATCACTAGTTACTAAGATTCAAAAACCATAATGATATTTATTTCTATCATTATCCAAGTAAGATACAAAATATTCCAAATGGGTGAAAAGTCAACCTTCTTAAATTGTGAACTTAAAAAGGAAGTTTTCATTGAGATAACTTAATTTTTTGTGCTAAAAATGATGATAGTTTTGTTTATAGGTTATAGAAAGATCTATATGTGTTAAAACAAGATTCAAGAGCATGATATTATAAGAAAAACTCATGTTTTAATTCATTGGATTTCAAAAAGGGATAGTAGACAACAATCTTTATTTAAATAAAAGTAAAGATAAATATCTAACTATTATCATAAATGTTGATGTTATTATCTTTTATCAAAATGAAGGAGGTTTTTGAAAAATAAAATCCAATAAAATAAAGGATATGTTTGATCAGACAATGTTGGGAGATATTAATTACTTTTTGGAACTTCAAATTTCTCAAGAGAGAGACCACATTATTCTTACCCAAGAGAAATTTTCCTGTGAATTATTGAAGAAATTTGGAATAGAGTATAAAAATTCTAGTGTTAATCTAATTTCAATAGGAACAAAACTCTCAAATGATTAATATATAAAGGATAGTGATCAAAAATAGTTTATGAAATTGGTTGGTAATTTACTCCACTTGATAGCTTTAAGAACAGGTGTTATATATGATCCTTCATTGTGTGTAATAAATAAAAGTGTGCCTAAGGAGTCTCATTTCATTACAGTGAAGATAATTTTAAGGTACATTAATATAACTACTAAGATGACCCAACCATAAAATACATATATATTATATCATTATGCTTGATTGATCATTATAACTCAAAAATAAATCACACCCATAGAACCTAATGATTTAGTGTCTTTGTATATTATCTAAATAATGTAAAATCCTAACCCAAACTCATTTCCATGGATTAGATCAAAATTCCACTAGCCTTAGGTGTATCCCCCAGAAACCAAAGTTTAGAAATAAATTACTTGGGCTTTATAATATAATTGGGAGATGATTTACCTATACATATGACACAAACTATAATATAAAACTATAATGAAAAATATTTATATAATACATGATAAAACTAGATAAATCCAATCACAAAACATAATTATAGAAAAAAATAATCAGAGTTACATCTGCCAATAATAAAACCAGATAAGTCTACAAGACCCAAAAATTCAAATGAGAAACTAAAGTTCCAAATGTGTCACTACACCAAGATCCAAACCATGACCACCTCTAGGATCCTACCTCCATCACCCACAACCATATCATCAATATATTTCACTAGAGAAGTAATTGATCTTACCCTTACCTATATCATAATGAAAAATGTCTATATATGTACCAAGATTCATATGTGGGGGGTGAGTATATAACCCAGTAGGAAATCCCCCAAAGTCTTCCCATGCACACCACTATAATTAAAACAATTTATCTCGCATTTATATAAAATAGATAAAAAACATAAAAACTATTGAATAAGATATATATATATATATATATACATATAACTACTGTAAATAACTCACACCACACCATTAACTCATACACCTAAGAAATTCCCCCCCCCCCTCTAGGATCCATTTAATAAACCCAAATGCATCACCCATCTAATGGTACCTCTAAATGGAACAAACTTAAGAGAAAAAACCCATAAATTTTGACCCAATTCATCACTTAGCAGTATAATCCAGTGTGCCTTAGTTTTAGTAATGTGTCCAAGTCCAACCAATAAACCTCTTTCCATTTGCATCATGAACACACACCAACCCATGAAAATTTCAAGTTACACACCCTAAAGTTTATTATTTTCAAATCCAAACATCACTTATACATTTTATCAAACACATTATGGATTTCACCCATAACCCTTATTTTTTAAAACCAAACAACAACAAGAGATTACTATAAAGAAGATTTATCAATATTTTACACCAAAAAAGAAAAATAATTTCCTTTTAAAAAACAAAATACTTTAAGTTCTATGTATAAGTACAGTGAGAAATAATCCAACTACCTTAGATAAGATTTTCCAAAATAACTTCACCAAAAACTAGTATATTTAGGCTCTTTTAACTCTCCTTTAATGTATTATAACAAAAAAACCATAAAACACACCTTAAACCAAAGATCTGGTCATAGAATCCCCAAAATAGGGTTTATCCCAATATATAATGAGAAAATAAGGGAGTATAATGAGGAAAAAGAGATTTAATTTTGATCTCTAGTTCGAACACTTCAAGATTAAATAATAAGGGGCTTTAGAGTGAATAGGATATCTAAAATCACCCTAGATAGCTCTCAAGTTGGAGAGCATAATAATGGAGGGAAAATATGAGTGTTTCATAGATAATTTCAGGTTAAATTTTTAATTTTTAAATCCTTTTAATGTCACACATGGTTGGGTTGAATGATTTTGTAAACCCTATGAAAAACATGAAAATTTTATTGTCTAAAAAATTACAAGGTCACATGATTTGGTCACACTGATTACCCAAACCATTCACTTATCCCTAGACCCAAACTAATTTTGCATGTAACTTGGAAATTCTTCATGGTTTCCCATATCTATGTGTCAATCGTGTTCCCATCAAAAACTCTCCAAAACTCCCAAAACCTCTCTGAAATATCTTAAAACCAACCCCATATTCTTTATAGCTTAAAATACATAATAAAAGAAGTAAATACCACAAATCAGGGGTGTTATAATAAAAATATTATTTTATAATACTATGTACATTTCTTCCACATACTCCCATATAGACATATCATATGTAATAATCTTCTTCATTACCATGGGAATAGAAAATGTAAGAAAAGAGTGATATCAAATACTCGGTAAGGAGTAAAATAAAAGATATGTCAATGGAATCAACATAGGTGATCATAAATAAGATCCTACAGAATTAAACACAAAATTAACATATAGTTTTGAGAATATAATCATAAAATCATACCTAAAGTAATAAGAACCATGGAACATAACATAAATCAAAAAATAAAGTTGTGGCATAACAAAGAATTTTCTACATAAATAAGTATATGATATCATAATAAAATGTTAAGGTTCACCACCAATATATTTATATCATAATGTACTATTCTAACCACATATGTCCCATGAAATAATGGACTAGGATAACCACCCATGTCTCATAACATGGTAATCTCATGATATATAAATATTTACCCAATGCATTAGGGATATATGATTTTGGGTCCATCAATCCCATAATGATAAACCATATATATGTGTTTCAAATGAAAATGAAACCAATCCATTAAAATAATATAATTAACATGTAAAAATAAAATGGTTAATGTAGAAATTTTTCATAAGAATTTAATATATATAGAAATAAAGTGGATGATTTCATAAAAATTTATCTCAATAAAAACATAGAAAATATCAAAAGATTATAACATATAGGAATATTTAAATAGATGAAAAACTCTTTAATGGAAGAAAATAAATTATATAAAAATAAATCTTGAATATAATTTAAATTTTCATGTTAATTTTATAAATAAATAAATCATGAAAAAATATTTTTAAAGGAAGGAGAAATGAAACAAAAGTATTTAAAGAATCTTAACATAAGAAAAATTCAAATGGAAATGACAAGGAAATAAATAAAAAGGAAGAGATATAAAAATATTCACTTCACACCTTCATAATTGAATCACACTCAAGGGAAATATGTCTTAATAAATCATAAAATTAAAGGTAAATATATAGAATACATCAATGATAATAATAAAAAACATGGACATGTAAGAGAAAGCATCCAATCATTAAGTGAGATAAAGAAACTTTCTATTAAAAACATAATAATGGGTGATGTAAGAATTAATAAGAAGGTAATGGTAAAAAGATATGTAAATCCACATACTAACCAAAGGAGAATACAAATAGGTATTATAATTTAAAGTAAATATAAATTCCTTAAAGAAATTTTAATTATTGATAATCTCAAAAAAAAATTATTGAGAAATAATGCAATTACAAATATCATATGGAGTATAAATAAACAAAAATAGAAATGTTAAAAAGATATGTGAATCTAAAAAAATAACTATATAAGAATAAAAATGGGGATTAAAATGGTAAGTACATATGATTACCTAAAGAAATTTTAGATATTTATAATCTTAATTTGATGAGATATAAAAAGATTATCCCCTAAAAAACTTCATAATAGGTGAAGTGCGAATCAATAAAAAAAGGAAATGGTAAAAATACATGTTAATAAAAAAATAAACTAAGGAAAGGAAAATTATAGATTCTAATTATAATTACATAAAATTACCCAAAGGATGTTTAAACATTAATAATCTAAAATAAAAAAGAGATCTTTAGAAACAATCCCCTTATAAACATCATATTAGTTGAAATATAGATAAATAAATAAAAGGAAATGGTAAAAAGACATGTAAATCCAAAAAATAAACATTTGAGAAAAAATTATTATTCAAGTGGTGACTCTATATGATTCCCCAAAGGATGTTTAAAATTTTATAATCTCAAATAATAACAGATAGTAAGAAAGAACCGCTTTATAAATTTCATAATCAGTTAAGTATAAATCAATGAGAAGAGAAGGGTAAAAAAGATATAAATTTGTAACATGACCATGGGAGAAGAGAAATGGGTATTTAAATGGAATTTTTATTCTAATTCAAAAAATGGAAATTTAGACATAGATAATCTCAATTAATAAAGATTGGGAGAGAATCCCTTGAAATTTTTATAACATATGAAATAAACTCGAATGAAATTGAGAACATGGGATAAAATTTCAAATAAAATAAATTACATTTATAATATGATAAAATATATGTGTGGGGTAGTATATACAACATAGAAATGAAAATTGATAGTGAATATGGAATATTTCGCAAATAAAATAGATTGAGATAAGAATACTTCTACCTTTACTCACACATTCCTCGAACATACTCTAAATCCCATTATAAAAAACATATATTTCATAATAACCTATTTTTTAACCCTATTAATATCAATTTAATTTTATTATAATAAATTATATCCATTTATTACACATATATTAGTTAGTTAAAGTTTATTTTCATCATTATATGTTAATAATTTTGATTGTTTCTTATATTCTAGTTATTCATGATATATTCATGTATTGGTACCATTTTTCCACTCTTTTGTACTTAAAATAATTAAGAAAATGTTTATAATAAAATCATACCTTATTTCTCTCTTTGGTCAAGAATCTGTTTTATTTAAAAACCATGTTTTCTAAAAATGTTTTCAAAAAAAAATTTAAATTATATTTTTAGATCATTTTCAAGGAAAATGATTTTAAATTTTTTTATGGTTTTAAAAGATTAATTTATATGTTTTCAAGGTTATTTTAAAAGAAAAATGTTTATGTTTTAAAAATAATTTTTCAAAACAGAAAGGATATTTTCCTCAAAAAAAATGTTTCTTTAAAAGATCATTCAAATTTATTTTCCATATAATATAACAATCATTGGTGTTACCTATTCTTTATTGGAGATATAATATAATAATACTATTCATATTCTTTCTTGAATGGTTTATGTTTTGATGATATGATTTTTATGATTCTCATTTCTCTTCGACGGGTTATATTCTTTTGAAACCCACTTCTTTTCACGGGTTATGCTATGATGAAATGATTACGAAACCTATCTATTTTCAATAGGTTAAGATATGATGAAATGTTTATGATACCTATTTTATTTCATGGTTTATGATATGATTATTGTTTATTATCTTGTGGAACATGTATGTATGATTTCATTATGTGATGGTTGGGACCTATATCTCCCTTAAAATCATTGGGTAAAGATTTATATCTCATGATATAGACATGGATGAAATGTGGATTGGACCCAGTTCAGTAAAGGAATTTGTCTACTAAGATGGTCTTGGGAGTGGACTTTGACTACTAAGATGGTCTTGGAAGTGAACATTGGCTACTAAGATTGTCTTAGGAGTGAACCTTGACTACTAAGATTGCCTTTTAAGTAAAACTTGACTAATAATATAGTCTTATGAGTGAAACTTGACAACTAATATGGTCTCGAGAGTGTACCCATTCTACTAATATGGCCTTGGAAGTAATCCTTGACTACTATGGAAATATTTTTATATGTTTATGTGTCATCCACAATTCTATGTCTTATTCCTATGTTATGATTTCATGGATTATGCTCTTGAATCCCTTATGATTCATGTCTTATGAACTACCAATCTTTATTCTATGACTCATTTATATGATCTTTGATATGTAGGATATAATCTTATAATGTTATGACCATGTTCTTATACCCTTATGCTCATGTATATGCTTACATATCTCTCATGTGTATCCTTACTATGCATCTGAGCTCACCCCTTTCTTATGTTTCCTTTCCCCAGATTATGAAGAAAGGTTTTAAGTATGAGTACTAAAAGGGGAATATATTTATGGAAGTTTTTGAAGATATTTCAACAAATTAGAATAATATGTTCCCAGTTTCCAAAGACACTAAACTATTATGGTCCTCAGGAATTTACTTTTGTAATGTGTTAAATATTTATTTAAAATGATGTAATATCCATGTATGTTAATCCTAGGTCTCTATAGTTGGTATCAAAGGAAAGGTTTAGTCGACATTTTGAATCTAGGATGAGAAATATTTAGTGAGATCCCTAGGTATATTTAAATGTATATGTCTAGTAATATCTTTATGGATAAGTCTAAGGATGAGTCAAAGTTTAGGAAAATATCCTAGAATTTTGATAAAGGATTTAGAGAGTGGTTTATAAGAAATTGCATCCCTATCTAGATACTAAAATTGGGTGTCTTGGAGGAACAAGAAGATGTTTTGAATGTGGAAAAGGAAAAAACTCAAGTAACTGCAAAGAGAAAATGAAAAGTTTAGTTAATGCAATAGATGATAATAATGCCCCCTAAGGTATCATTGACTATTAAGTGATTTAAATGTTGAAAGTATGGAAATTATGCAAATCAATGTCTTAGGGGAATTATCATGAAGTAAATATGAAATTTTTTAAGAGTAATGGTCTTTATGATGTTGATGAAGATACCATGAGCAACATATTAAAGGTTTGTTATTTTCTAATAGTATTGTTTATAAGTATGATTAAATTTAGTAGACATGATTAATATTTCATATTTTAGTAAATAAGTATTGAGTTTTAAAATAATGAAGCTTAGTTAATGGAATAAGGAAGAGGTGAAATGATTGAAGTATTAATGTATTTGAATTCAAGGATTATGTTATATGAATCATGAAGTGTATAAGGATTGTTTGTAAAACATTTTCTTTAAGGATTTTTAGGAATATGTTAAATGATGCTGATAAATTAGAAAAGTTATTTAATGGAAAGGTTACATTAAGTGAATGTATCCCTTAACATGTTCATGATGATAAGAAAATGATATTTAGTATGGATAAATAGATTATGATATGGATAAAGTAAATTATATAGTACTTATAACCTCAAAACTTATAAATTATTTATTGAAAAATTGGTTTATACTATCTTTGATAAAGTTTACAGAATTTTTGGATTTAAGGAATATATCCAATAATCTTTGGAATAAGTAAGAATTCATGTTTTCAATAAGTATTTATGATAATTTAGGTTATTACCATGTTTCAAGAGAGTACATGATGAAGGTATTCACATGATTGGTATGTGAAAAACAAGATATACTTTATGATATATGGGGGATCAATGTTATGCTGTGTTTGAGAAATTTAGTGACATTCTTTCCAAAGTATTGGATTTTCATAATTCAAAAGTGTTACAATGATAACCATATATGAAATGGTTTAACTTAAACTTCATATGAGGTTTCATAGATTAAATTATTATCTCACTATATGAGGATTTATGCATATTGGATAACATATACTAACCATTTTGTTGTGATGTTAACTAAAGACAAATGGAATGAATTATCATTATATTTATGGATCTCATGATCTGTTAGTTCTTTCGAAATAATAAATTTATCTTCATTTATTTGAGTAAGATATGAAGTGGAAATAGATCAAGTCACAACCAAAGGGTGAGATTGTGCTTATGAAATTTAATGAAACCAAGTAAGTATATCTTCTCATTAAAATTATTCAACTTTAGGAAAAGGGTCTTAAAACAATATTTTTTCCCATTATTATAATTTTTTATGATATCAATGATGTTTTTCAAGCCTATTTGGTTTATGTATTTTTATCATTAACATTCACCGGACCTTGTTCTCTATCACTCTCCATAATAACTTGATAATTATATTTCTCTTCTATGTCTATGTTTTCACTTTCCACCTATGTTCTCCTATATAGAAACATATTTATGAGTTACTTTGGTAACCATTATGTTTCTAACTTCATTTTTTTATAATTAAGTGTTGCTATTAATTTTTATGATGTGTGTTTCTATGAAATAAACTTTCAATTATTAAAACTTTGATATCCTAGATGAATTTTGATGGTGAAATTCATTTTAAGGGGGTTAGAATGTAACACCCCGAGTTTTTATAAATTATTTTTTTATAATAAATTAAAATTTATTTGATGGATTACATTAAGGTATAAAAAACTTATTATTTCTTTATATGAAACACTTAGATTATATTGTGCTACATGAAACACTATGCTTGGATTTTGTTACACACAATATTGATTTCCTTCGATAGCTTGTGTTATACACAAGACCGAGTTTTACAAAAATACAATATATTATTAATATTATTATGATAGTTTTCACCTATCCATTGGAATGGATGGTATGAATAGTAATTACTAAATTATGATAATTTTATTTACATAATTAATTATTTGGTAACTAATTAATTATAAATGATAGTAAGAACTAATTGAAAATAAATAAATTCCTTCTCTGAAAAACTATGTTTCTATATACAAACATGTTTTATATCAATAAATTAAACAAACCAATTTTTATGAATGATTTTAATGAAATATATATACTATATATTCAATCAACTATTTAACACTAATATTATTTCTTTTCTAGACAATAGATAAGAATAAATCCAATTTTATGCATAAAAAGATATATGTTTTTAAAAAGTAGTTTTACCGCCTTTTAATGGAGCAACAATTTTAAATATAATTTTTTAAAATTTTATTGATTATGTTTTAAAAAATAAAATTTATTTTTGAATTCATAATTTCAATATTAGTTTAGGGTGGATTTTTGGAATTTTTTTGAGAAGTTTCAGTTTTTAATGAATATTGAAAAATACTGAATTTTAATTAAAAACTAACTTTTCATCTAAAACATTATATTGTTAAATTTTATATTAAGTTGGTTTTAAAGTTTAATTAGATAAATTATACATAAATTAATCTAATTTATTTAATTGGAACTAATTTTACATTGAAATTTGATATAAAAACATTTCCATCTTTTAAACATTTTAACTTTAAAAATCGGTTGTTTCGTCCCATATATGGGATAAATTTCAAATTAATTTCCTCCACTTATGTGTTTGGAATTTGGAAAAATGTATTCCATATTTTTATTAATAATAAGTTATAATTTATAATAATTTCAACTTATTTTTTTACCAAAATGATTAGTAAAATCAATTAAAATTAATTACAGTGATTAAGGTAAAAATGAGTTTACTTAGTGGTTAAACTTAAATCTTAAAAGGATAAATGAACTAGAAACTTGTAATAAAACCATTTTATGGAAATATTTCTAACATATACCATATTTTATAGAATATTTACCATTATTTTAGTCACATTATGTAAGGGATGCCTCTCAATAGTGTTTATCTTTTTGTATTTATAAGAATGAAACTCCTCATCCATTATAAAAGGGCACTCAGTCCCCCCCCCACCTTTTCACACCTCTAAATACCTTTGTATCATAAAAAACCTGAAACAATAAGCTCAAAATTTCCATAATATCAACCTATAATCATCAATTTTTGGTATAAATCAAACTAATGAATTCATTTGGTTCAAACCAAAGGAGTTGCCCGAAGAAGAGGTAACATTCTTCAAAAAGCACTTTTGTTTTATTTATTTATCCATCCCTTAAATTATTATTATATATTTATCATATAATAACTTAATTATAATTAATATATGGATATTTTTTTATCTTAATTTCATGACCTACACATACACACACTTCCATCAAATGTGATATGCAATCATTGTTCGTGTGTACGGTGGACTACCGCCTTGCGAACCGATGTCGTTTGTTCTTACATTACCACCTATCAAGGTTGGTAATAATGATGTAATTACTATTTTTATAGGATATATATTGTATTTATTATGTATTTATTCTTTTTTAATTATTATATAACACATACCTTCATGCTTTCCATTTTTTGGGAATATGATAACTTCATTTGTAGACGTGTGGAGTACTGCTTCCTCAAAGCGATGTGATTCATTCATGATTTACATGGAATGTATTAAGGATGGTTTTGATAAAAAATATATAATATATATAATATAATAATACTATTTTAAGGATAATATATATATATATGTTATTTAATTCTCTTTCTTTAAATATGATAAGAAAATGTAAACAATATTCATGCATACGTACGGCCTACCATCTCTATCAATGGTGTATTTCATTTACTATTTATATATTTTATAGATTATTATAAATAAATATATACTGAATATATATGATATATATATAATTTTTTACATTCTTGAAATAATTAAATCATGATCTAAGTAATAGGATCAAGAAAAACAGGTCAAAACATGTACGAAAAAACAAAGCGGTTATTACCCGAAACATAACTTTAACATGGAATTATTAATAAATGGATTATATAAAGTCATAATTAAATATTATATGGTATTATATATATTAATATTTTTATATTATACATTTATAATAAAATTATATTTATTATATAGGAGTTTTTAGCAAGTACTGTGAGAGTCTAGACTTACGGTAAGGGATTTTCATCTCACTTTTTACATCTGTGAGAAAAATATCATATTCACCACTTAATTATTTTTTATGGTGTATATACTACCCATTTTGATGTATTATATCATTTATTATTTTATATTTATTTTATTTAAATGTTTAATTTGATTATTATTAATTTTTGGGATTCTGATTCATATGTTACCACAGTTGTAATGGAATTTCTAGTCTCACTTTTATTTCTGCAAGACTTATGTCGTATTCACCAGTTATTTTTTTGTGGTTTATATAATTAACATGAATGTATTATATTATTATTATACTTAAATTTATGTTAATTTACATATTCATTTTATTATCTCTCTTTCATGGGGTTTACAATTCAAAAGTTACCAAATCGGTAAGGTAATTTTGTCTCAATTTGCCTTTTTTGAAATACATGTTACGTTATGCACCTAAATTATTTTATGAGATATGTATACTGACCTTTGAAATGATGTATCATGAATAAAATTATTTTCATGATATTTTAAGCTTCATTTAATTTTATTCTCTCATGGTTTTATGATTCAACGTTACCAAAGTGGTAAGAGTTTATTGTGACAATCTCATCATTTATCGGGATTGTTTATGATTATGATTCCATTGATAAAATATTATGATATATCTCTCAATAAATCTCATGAATTTTATTATATTATGGTTATTCATGATATATTCATGTATTGGTCCCATTTTTTCACTCTTTGGTACTTAAGATAATTAATAAAATATTTTTAATAAAATTTGACCATATTTCTCTCTTCAGTCAGGAATATATTTTATTTTAAAACCATGTTTTCTAAAAATGTTTTCGAAAAATATTTAAATGTTATTTTAATATAATTTTCAAGTAAAATTATTTTAAAAATGTTTTATGGTTTTTAAAAGACACTTTTATAAGTTTTCAAGGTTATTTTCAAATAAAAATAATTCAAAATGTTTTATGTTTTAAAAAGAATTTTTAAAATAGAAAAGATATTTTTATCAAGAAATGTTTCTTTAAAAGATATTTAAAAATTATTTTCCATCCAAGATAAAATATATTGTTGTTACCTATTTCTTACTAGGGATATTATCCAAGAATACCATTCATATTCTTTCTTTAATGGTTTATTTTCTTATGGAATTATTTTTATGACACTCGTTTCTCTTCCACAGGTTATATGATTTTAAAACCTACTTCTTTTCATGAGTTATGATATGATGAAATGATTATGAAACTATTATATTTTCCATAGGTTAATATATTATGAAATTTTTATGACACCCATTTCATTTCATGGGTTATGATATGATGATTTTTTCTGATCTTATGGCACATGTATGCATGATTTCATTATGTGATGGTTGGAACCTATATCTCCATCCAATGCATTAGGTAAAGATTTATATCTCGTGAGATATACATGGATGAAATAGGTAGTGAACCTGGTTCAGTAAATGAGATTTTCAGTTAATATGGTCTTGGGAGTGAACCATTACCTCTAAGATGGTTTGGAAGTGAACCTTAACTACTAATATGGTCTTGGGAGTGAACCTTGACTATGAATATGGTCTTTGAAGTGAACCTTGACTACTAATATAGTCTTAGGAGTAAACCTTGACTACTAATATGGTCTTGGGAGTGAACCATGACTAATAATATGGTTTTTGGAGTGAACTCGTTCCACTATGATGGACTTGTAAATAATCCTTAACTACTATGGAAATATTTTTATATGTTTATGTGTTTTCCACAATTTAATTTCTTATTCCTATGTTATGATTTCATGGATTATTATCTTGATTCCCTTGTGATTAATTTATTATTAACTTCTAATATTTATGCCACGAATCATGTATATGATGTTTGATATGTAGGTTATGATCATATAATGTTATGATCATGTTCTCATACCCATATGCTCATGATTATGCTTAAATATATCCCTTGTTTACCCTTAATGATCATCTGGGATCACCCATTTCTTATGTTTCCTTTTCCCAGATTATAAAGAAAGTTTTTAAGTAGGATTACTAAAAGGGGAAAATCTTTATGGGAGATGTTTAAGATCTTTCATTAAATTAGAAGAATGTGTTCCTAATTTCCAAAGGCACTAAAATATTACAGTTCTTAGGAATTTAATTTTGTAATGTGTTGAATATTCATCTAAATTTATGTAATATCTATGTATGTTAATCCTGGATTGGAATAATGCACTCAACCATGAGAAATGTTGTGTTCTTGAAGGATAAGTATTTTGGCCTACTAAAAATTTCTTATACTAATGTAAGAAATGATTAGGGATTTTAATATTAGTTGGGTTATAGATATTAAAAATAATATAATGTTGAATCTTGAATTTGTTTTTTGAATATTTAAAATGTTCCTAATGAAATAGAACATAAGAAATCTCGGTTCAAACTTAGTCATATGATCAGTAATATTGAAGTTTGGACATTGATCTATTATATTTCCAAATAAAGAGAAATATGAAATTGAATATTTGATTATAGAAAACGGAGATTTTTTTTTCAAGAAGTGAAACCTATTTGAGTCCAATTTTTCACTGATGTAGAATATATGGAAGCTTTTGGGGTCCAAATATACTTCATAGATCCAAATCATGTTTATTATTGGTTTATATTTACTAATCATGATTTAGTTATGTGTTTGATTATTTTTTATGGGATTAGGTTCAAGATAATGAAGTTGAAATATGTTTTTTAAATACTTAAAGGTTTTATATTCATAATTAATTTGTTTTATGATAGTTATAGAGTTCAATTTCATTGTCCTTGGGTATAAAATGAGGGTGGAATCAAGTTTTAATCATGAGATTTTTTATGATTTTGTCTTCATTTATGTTGGGGTGTTATTTAAAGAATGGATAGATACTTGAGATTTAATGTTCATTGAAGTTATTTTTAAAGATATGGATCATGTTACTTCATATTTATGAGTTTTTATTAGTTATATTTCAATATTAAATTAACTATTTATAACTTTGGTTCAAATCCCAAGTTGAACTGGTGAACCTAAAGATAATGGACCACAAGATGAGTTTACCAAGTAAATTTTAAAGGAATTTATAGTTTAATTGAAAATAAATGAAACAAATAATATTTCCATATTCTTACTAGGCTATATGCATGTGTATGAGATCATTTGAATAAAAGGGAGGAGATAGAGTAGTTGAAGTTCACTCACTGAAGACCAACCAAGTGAACTTAGGATATTAGAGAATTTTCATGTGTACCCAAGAACTATAAAGGTGAGATTAAATATAATAACTTTTGGTTTCATATAAATATAGGCCTGAGATCATTTTGTGTCACTTATTCCAACTTTGGGATATTTTCTTTTGTTTTTTTCTCTATTTCTTGGTAATAGTCTACCTCGATGTGTTCTGATGGAAGTGTATTGTGTTTTCTATCTCTCTATATCTCTCTATGTGTTTCTAGGGTGTGCTTCTTTCTCCTATGGATAACTAACTATTTTCTATTCCAAGGGAGTTATTAGATTTTTATTTTGAGTGCTTTAATATTATGATGTTCTCAAAATATTTATTCTAAATATATAGTTGGAAGTTAAATTGATATCATCTTATAGTTGTTTTAATGTATCTCTTGTCGTGTATTTATAAATATCTTCATAGTTTCTACTTAACTTCAGTGGAAAAGCCTAGTATATGATGGAACTTAACTATGAAACTATTGAATGTGGTGACATAATTGTTAACTCACATATTGGAATATGTTCTCTTTTATATCGATATCTCAAGTGTAGGTTAACTATTTTTATATAAAAATAGATTTTTTGTGAGAGGTGTTGAAAATTGTGTTGAATAATTTTGATGAGAATTATTCATATTTTTTTAGAATAATGATTGTCATAATCTAATAATCCCTAAGGATAGAAATTATTTCATTATTATTCATTTTTTATGATTTTAATTAATATCACATATCATATTAAATTTTAATACTCATAAAATAATTTTTTTATAATCTCAATTCCCATGCATATTTTATGTTTGTAATTATATATTAGTATATTTTAGATAATAAAAATAAATAAAAATGAAAACATAAAAAATAGCATGAGTTAGTCTACCACATTGAGATAAAACTTGGGTGTGCCACTATAGTGTATTTATGTTAAATAATAAATATTAATTAAAATATATTTGTGAAATAATATCTCAAAGATCCATCTTGTTTCCCTTCCTAGGGTGGTAATGTATTGAGAAATCATAATCCTTGATTAACTCTAATCATCACCTTTAGTGTATGTTTAACTCCTATGTGAATATATAATTTAAAATCTTGTGATTAGTATATATATTACACTTCTCTCTATAGAGATAATTACTCCAAGTCATTAATACAAATATCACCACTGCTAACTCCAAATTATGCATTAGAAAATTTTCTCATGGAATTTTAATTAACGTGAGGCATAATCTACCACCTTTTAATTTTGCATAATGACACACTCTAAGACCTTATTTAATACATAATTGTATATCACAAACCCATATCCACTATAGGGTAGTGTGAGTACAAGTGTAGTGACCAATATCTTCTTAAGATACTTGATGTTGTCTTCACATTCTTCTATCTAGAGAATCTTAACTCCTTTTCAGATTAACTTGTTTAGTGGATTGATAGTCATTAAAAATGTATCACAATGTTTTAATAGTATCTATATAATCTAAGAAAATTTTTTATCTCTATTATAGTATTTGATCTGGTCCATTATTAAATCATAACTATCTTCAAAGGATCTAGAGATATACCCTCACTTGTGATAACATGAACTAAGAAGGATACTTTTTGTAGCCAAAATCACACTTGATGGATTTGGTATGCAGTTTATCCTTTTATAAGGTCTTCAGTAAAATCCTTAAATTATTTTAATGTTCTTAGATCCTAGATTAATATATAAGAATATAATCTATAAATACTACCAAAAATATATCAAGATAGTCTCTAAAGACCCTATTCATTAGATCCACTATGATAATAGGGGGATTTTTAAGTTTAAAAATACATCACTATGAATTCATAGTGACTATATCTTATAAGGAAGTATTTATAAGGTATATCTTCTCTTTTCACCCTTATTTGATGATATGAAAATAGAATTTCCACCTTTGAGAAGTATTGAACCCCATGAAGTTGATAGATTAAGTCATCAATATGGTTTAGTATATACTTTTTCTTGATTTTGATAGTATTAATCTCATGATAATCAATATAAATATGTATTGAATTATATTTATTTTTAATAAATATGAATTTTGGCATTGAAAAAAAATCATTCTATTCACTTTTCCGCGTGATTGATGATATTATCCTCACACCAAATGTCAAGTTGGAGTATAAATATGTCTTTATACTGGAAGAATATGCATATTGGATTTATATGTGCCATAAGAATTATCACACATATAGGGATGGAGATTCCTCATAAAAGTTTCCAATATGATGGAATTTCTTTCTCCAAGAGTAGGCCGTGGATTTTGGAAATTTTTTATAAAATTGTGTCAACACCTTAAAACCCATTTTTGAGGGTCTTCTAAGCATTTTTGGCATCATAAAACACCCTAATTGAGTGTATACTTCATACTAAGGTGTGTACTTTGCTTCACAATATTTTATTTGACTTATCATGGATTCCAAACAGAGTTGCAGTTCAAAAAATATAGCTTTCAAAATTAAAACTTTTTTTATAAAGGAAATCGAGATCTCATGCAGTTTGCTCACCCGACCCCATTATATAAGTCATGCATCTCCTTTGTAGCTCGCTCACACAATCCCCACCTATGCTCTTAGACTCACATAGGTCCATTCTATGCAGCCCAACATGTGTGGACAATAACTTGTATTAGTCTTACCTGCATGAGTGACTTGTGAGAACCACTTGTGTGAACTACCTTCTTCACCCAAGGACCTAAAATTACCTATAAATAGGAACCTTTCTCTCCTCAGTTGACATGAATGAATGAATAAAAGACTTCTTGAATCTCTATTCACCTAAGTCCTCAAAACCCTCAGATAGTTCCTTAAGCCTACAAAATAAGGTAAAATTAGTATTGATCAATGTATTAAGGTCCCTAAAGGTTTAGAATACCTAGAACCTTGAGAGGAAACACCCATAGTCAAAAACTACTAGGGAAAAGGACCCTTCCACTACTCAAAACTTGAGCACCATCCATCTAAAGACACCTAAGGAAACCCTTGGATCCTAGAGTGAGTCCTCTCCCAAGTGTTGTTTCTCTAGGTTACCCATCACCCAAATGAATATTTAGTTATCCCATGCCTCACCTACACTAAACACTTCAAACTCTCCCAAGACTCACCTACATGAACCACCTTCTACTCACCTAGTAATTACCTATGGAATCCACCTTCTGTCCACCCAAGCCTCACCTATGCAATACACCCTTTAATACCTCTTTTATACCACCAATGGTAGGGAACCTTTTCCATTGGATCCCTCATATGAGGATAACCAAACAAAATCATCCCCCAAAGCCTCCAGATATGTATGATTAGAGCATAGGGAATACCAGTGTATCCTCCTGATTATATATTCCTATGGTAATGGAGGTCATGCAATTATCCTACCTAATAGGTGGGATCCTATGAGTGTTATCGGTTATAAATTCATTTGGTAATTAGGATATCAATATTAGGGATAATTATGGGACCCTGGAGTTAAAAACAAGAGGATATGGTAACATAAAATCACTATCTATCTCCTAGACTCCCCCGGAAAGAATCCACCATTGTCTACTAGCAGATGAGGAGTAAATTTTACCCTAGGGAATCCCTCATTGAGTAATCCCCTAGTATTTCTTAGAGGGTATTCTCCTACCTTAAATATACCCATTCTCTTCCACCAGAGGATGAAGGAGATTATGTGGTTTTCTATATCTTATACTCCCTATTATTTATTACACCAAGAATAACTCATATAGGATTAGTGGTTAGTGACGATCATGAAATCTGCATGATCAAATACCTTTCTCTGGAGGGTAATCCTTTTCTGGATCTTCCTCTCACCTCCCATAGGGACTCCTATTCAGTTTAATCCTCAAAACCATGTCACCACCTCAAAGGGACATATTCCCAATTAGGAAACCCCTTGGACCTCCTGATTACCACTCCTCCATGACAGTTTTTACACCATACTCCACCCAAAGGCACACGAGCAGTGAACATGTAAGCCCTAAAGGTGAAATCACCAAGGGGAAAGACTTAACTATCTCAGTAGAGATTATTTTTTCTATATATTCCTCTCACCTTGACCTTGGGACTCCTCTATATGTATAATCCCTAACCCTACAAACTATGTAGGATTTGGTTACTATCCAAACAAGATACATAGGAAGCCTACTTAAGTTTTAAACCCAAAACCCATAAATCTAGACTAACCTTCTCTAGGAGATATTACAAATATGTTCAAATCCCACCTAGGATTCCACATCCCTTACAGGTCCCTCAGGCTACTTCATGGTAAGTCCCACACCATCCTTGACTAGGTACCTTTCACCTAGATGTTCTTACTGCATGATGTTAAACTGTATATTTTGGCCCTAATCACATGACCTCAAAAGGTATGATGTGTCATGTTAAGTGGTGCAAAACTGTGTGGGTTTAAATTCCTTTCACAGTGATATATAGGAATTCCATGTCATGGTCCCAATACTAACATCAAAACAACTCACATCTTCCAGGATGACGATAAATTACATATCACCCCACTTTGTGGCTTAAAACCAGTATCATGATAATAAATGATATAAGAATATATAATACATTCACAAAAGGGTATAATTGATGGAGAAATTTAGATACATATAGATTTATTCATCTATGAATAACCTCGAATACATACAGATGATTCTAAAGATGATACATTCTAATGATCAATTGTTAATATAAGGGTGACCCATTTTATATTTTTTATTTAATAAAGGATTCATGAATATATATTAAATTTATAAGAGAGACTCGTAGTAGGAATAATTCCACTCAAAAATGTGATATGATCCCAACCTCTCATCATCTCGACCAATGTGAATCCCTAGTATTGTTAGAGGCATTTCCTAATGACCACTTTCCTTTAGAATTAGGCTCGTGAAGCATCTTGAAAATGGGAACTGTTGGGTGTTTTTGTTTCCATGAATAAAACCCATTGAAAACCACTTGGAAAGGACATGAAAATATGTGTATTTTATGAAGAGTAATTCCACCACCACCAAAAAATTCCATTCTAACCCCACATGGTTTTCGAGGATGAAACAAGGATGAATACACCTCATGGTAAAATAGTTGGGTGAATAAAACACTTATCCAAATTCACATGTAAATTCTTATTTAATTCCTCTAATTCAATAAGGTCTATTATATATTAACTATTCAATATAGGAATAGAATTAGGTATGATTTAAATTGAGGATTCAACCTCACGATCTAGGGAAATACTAGGAAACTCTTAAAGAAATACATCTATATATTATTCTACAATTGAAATATCATAAATTTTGAGTTTACCTCCGACTATTTGAGAAAAATATTACTCTTTATTGAGTATTAAGACCCATATAATGGAATTATTTTTCATAGGGAATTCATAATCATCCTTTCATCAATATATGATCATGGGATGATTTGGGATATGAAATGTAATTTTATTATCCTGAAAATTCATATTGGATTTATATAGAGAGATCCATTCCATGTCTGATATCATATTAAATTAAACCCAAGGGAAAACTAGATTTATAATAATTATGTTCCCAAAAACTTAAATTTAAGAAGATATATAGACTTGGGATAAAATCATTACACCCCTAGGTGTTTTCAATAATAATTAAATATCTAATCATTGAGGTTGTATATCAATAGCCATAGATAATTTTCAAGATATGAGGTAATTAATATAAATTATTAATTATAGAATGGATATTAAGTGTACCTATCACAAGCTCATTTTCAAGATTCTAGTTCTAATTATTTACTAAAACTGGGGGTGCTTAATAGGCCTCAATCTCATAGGTCAGGCATGCCCGCCCATATTTATAAGGTGGGATAGACTATAAAAGAATGACCCACATTTTAAATGAGAATAAATGGACTATAGGAATATCATGCACTTATGAGGGTTCACCTAAAAAAATGTGGGTCGGATCATGGGCCATGAATAATTGTATTCCTTTTATTTTAATTATATTTCAATATAATATAGCAATTTTTTCTTAAAAAATATATATATATTATTTATGTGTTGAGTATGTATATAAATTAACATTTAGGTTCTAAAATTTATGTGTTTAATATTTAATATTTCTTAATAATAAGTGTTTTTATTTTTTAAAATATATTTAATCATAATTAATAATATGGTCCTGATCGAACTCAAATTTTTTTATCCATCATTAAATGTGGTCCTAAATGGATTGGGCATTTTAGGCCCAATCCATCCGAGCTTGGCTCGCCCCACCATGGTCTAAACTGCAAAACACCCCTAACTAAAACCAAAATGGTTAATTTTAGTATTTAACAATAATAACTAGAGTAAACAATCATATAATAATGAAAATAAATCCTAATATATCTTAACCTATACCACCTTCATTTTAACTTTTGGTACTTTAGGCTTAACCAAGGTTACTTTTTTATCCTTTTTTATTCAAAACCAAATCCCTAAAATTAAATAAAATATACTAAAATACCAAAATACATGACTCAACCATAACATACATATAAATTATATCATTATTTATACAATCTATCCCTCCAAGGTCCCACTTAAACTGATGAAAAGAGGATTGTGTCACCCCAAACATACCTTTAATGGGACAGGGGTTGGTGACCAATACTAAGAAAGAATAATACTCATGGGGGGACTTAGACTATATCAAACTATGATAAAAATAAATCTCCAATACATAATACGTATCAAATAACCACCATCAACATATATATATAAACAAAAAACTATATAATAATTCATGTATGAGACAAAAATTATCTAGTAAAACTCCATAAAGGTAAAACACAAAGGTAATAATACAATAGATAAAATCATTGATCATAACAAACATATAATAGGGGAAAACTTCCATGCTATATAAATTCTTAAGAATAGAGCACCAGTAGTGACTATATCTAACACTTATGATTATATAGCTCTACCAACTCCACTAGCTCCATGTCCACCAAATTCACTACCAAACTATAAAACATTTTCATAAACACAAAATGTGTGGGAACAAGGCCCATTCAAGGGTGAGTATAATTATACTCAGTAGGAGGCTCTGAAATGCAAAGTAAAGATGAAACAATAAGTTAGATTAAACTTAATAATAAGGGAAACAAATGAAAGAAGCCCAGATATGTTCAAAGTTCTAGAAAACAAAGGATGGTAGAAGAATTCAGTATTCACAACTCTACTCTATGATGGATAATAACCCACACGTAATTAGAGATACCTAAAATATCAAAAGTCTCATAAAGTCCAAAGTTGGAAGCCTAGCTATAGGTCATATCTGAAAGGTAGATGAGTTTTCTTGATGTGTCACAAGAATCATAGAAACCAAATAACAGATCATCCCAACATCCCAGACCATATAACCTCCAAGATATCTATCTATAAGTGTAGTGGGGGACCCATGAAAATATTAGGTGTGCAAGTCAATCAAGGTGGTACTGACCCCTATGGTGTACTCAGGACTCATCATGTGGTGTATGTATCAATTGAGGAGGTTAACAACTCCATATGTGGAAGATATGAGCCTCATTATGAAATAGTTTAGCAACTCCACTAAGTGTATGGATAACCCATTCCCTATAACTAGTAAACTGCCAGGGGGTACCAACCTCATGTGTGATCCCACTATCTCATCCACTACCCCCCATCATTGTCTATATGAACTATGAAACCTCATATTCTCAAAATTCCTCAGAAAAAAACTTTAGAGATGAATAGATATCTACCATCATGTTCCTAAAAAAACTACTCAAAATAGACTACTCATGTGTTTTATTCTAACATCTGGGCAAGAAGATATGGAAAACACTAATAAAGGCATAGTGCGCGACATGTACTATACCATACACAACATGTATTCCTTATTAGTATCTAGGTCATGTTTGTTACCATCCAATTCATATAGATTCAACCCGCGTGGTGTGTCCAATATGATACATGGTGTGTAGAACAAACTGTTATATCTAGTTGTGTATAACCAGTACACACTAAACCATAATGCCATAGTACAGATCATGTTCTCCATAGTACATAGCATGTATACTTCTAATGCATATTTTATGTGAGGTCAACCTATATGGAATTTCCAATGGGGTATATGATGTGTGGGTCATGTGGATAACTCTATTATATATTGTTGGAACTGCTCATGTCATTCCTCTGTTATACACGGTGTAAATTATATCCCACATGGTGTGTGGGGTTAGCTGGTCATTCAGGCATGTATTATGGTACACACATAAATTATACAGCCTAAAATAAATGGATTGTGACCTAGATTCATGCCTTGTGTGATATTTATAACCTATATAAACCCTAGTGTTGTGGAATGAGAAATACACTATATGTGACCTAGAGAATTACACATCATGTATCAGAAAATTCATAGAAATATATAATTCACACCTAACACTTTTCCATATACCTCTATAGAAAATCTCACTAAATATTGCATCATTAAATGTGCTTCCCACCATCAACATTACATAGTAATTCTCATATGATCATTATTTCCTCCACTAACACGATATCTAACTATCCGTTATTGAAATCACTCCAACTATCTCCACCATTTGTTAAAGACTTCATGTGTCACCATTGTATAGGCCAAACCTTGTTGATTGACCTCACACCACCTCAGTTCAATTCCTTGTTAGTGTAATCCTCTCTAATCTTCGGTCTCCTCACCAACATAATTATTCAATATCAAATACCATAAAAAAGATGGGGAGGGTAGTCAAAGAACAATGGTCATGAAGAACCCGGACACCCAAATTCAAATTTTAAATTGTGATCATTGAAGGAACAATAGTTGGAATTTTATGTTATGAATGTTCAAATGATTGAGAATAATTTTTAACAAAGAATAATATTCCATATAATTTAAGAAATTGGTTAGTTTAATAAAACAAGAAATCTTTCACAATAAAAATTATCATAAATGTATTTTAAATATTAACAACCTTGTAATAACAGTTTCAAATATATGAATACAGTTATGGTGCAAAATCATGATAATACCATGACATGAATATCCACCAAAAATCAGGAAACATAAATTCCAATGATCAAAATATAAAATTCAACAATTCTTACATCATGAAAATGATCTTTGTTTAAGAAATAATAAAATATTTAAATAATTAATATTCTATAATTTAGTTCATATTTCACCATATAGGATTAATAAATAATTATCTTGGGTGAAATATTTTAGACATGAAAATATCTAGGAGAATTAGATTAACAAAAGTTCTACATCAAGGTGATCACTTTGATGCTTCAACATTTAACCAACAATGCCTTATGATCTGAAAATCATTTTCATCATGAATCAACTAATAATGGAACATATAAATCCTCATTTAGGTTGTTCCAACTTTAATTCCTAACCCTAATAGAATATATGTAACATCCCGGTTCTGGGTGCCACGCAACAGGTGCCCCGAGCCCGGTTCGCCATTTGACCTCAAGCGCATTTCCCCAAATGCCAGAGGCTGCCGACTAGCAGTGAGGGGCCAGGTCTGATAGTGGGGAAACTATGCCCTCATTTGTCAAAGTGTAGCGCAGTGGAATATAAAATAAAAAATACAACGATGGTGGAAGCATTAAACCATACACAACTGAAATAAACTACAGCAGTGTATATAACCAATAGTATATAAATAATGATGCTACATGTTTCAAGCTCTAAGAAAATAGCCAGAACGTGTTATACATCAATACAGTACATCAAAAATACAGAGTACAACAAAACAAAGAAAAACATCTGGCAGCGGCATCGCGAGCCTAGGCTCAGTCCCATTCCCTCTTACTCCTCAGCAACAGTCAAGTACATGTATAGGGACTCTTACCCCTATCTACACCTGCAGAAACGTAATCTTTTTGGGCCGAAAAGCATGACCCAAACAGGGTGTGAGAAATATATCTCAGTAGGCACTCACCAAAGGCCCGTGCCCAACTACATGTAAGCATGAAACAATAGTGTGCAGTAAAAATTCAATAAAGTAAGTAGTACTCAAAAGTAAATAAACACCAATTATATTTCCATTTTAATATTCTTTTTAATCATTTAATTTAAAATATCACCACAGTGAATATTCTAAGCAACCAATTAATGTCCTCATACACGTAAACCCCTACCCTCAGGTAAAGAGTATCCAACACAAGAATCTGCCCTCATGCATAACAGAGTTTGCCCTTAGGCGTAGGTAGTGTCACCCACAGGCACAGAATTAGTTGCCCACAGGCACGAAAGAAGTTGCCCTCAGGCCGAAATAACTACTGCCCATAGGATAAATAGTGCAGTGCCCACAGGCTAATCACAACAATTCCCTCAGTCTAAACAGGTATCCAGGCCGTGCCCAACATGTAACAATGCAGTAAACAATAAATTCCTCTCAAGGAAATTCTACAATTACTACTTTAAAGGCATACCCTCAGGTATCCTGGCCAAATGGCTAAACAGTGGAACACACCCCAAGGTGGTTCCGGATCCAAGAAACGTTCCCAACCAGCATTTTAATATCATAATTACATCACCTATTCAATTATAGGTGTTTAATATAGCAACGGCCTCATCCACATGACACCCCAACATGGGTTAGTGGCACAAAAATGCACAAAATACATGACAGTTGGAAAAATTAACACAAATCCACCTACCTTATATGACAACGAGCATTATACATGAACGCCGATCCAAGAAACTCCCAAGAACGATGTAGATCTGATGAAGAATAAAACTTTCTTAAACCCAAATAACTCCCATTAGGAGAAGAATTGGTCAGCAACACGCTAGGATAAGAGAGGGCTTACCTGTGCGGTTCCAACGAGATCGACAGAAGCGAGATCGGATTCCCGGTTCTCGATCGGCGAATCTCCCAAGGTTCGTCCGTCCTCCCGTGCTCCTTCCTCCAGTTCTAAGCCAATCCTGTGAATAGGGTTGTCTACTGCCTGTTTTAAGTAAAAAAACAAAGTACACGACGTGTACTTCTGAGTACACGGTGTGTACTTCTGAGTACACGGCGTGTACTTCCTTCATTTAACTGTTCCTCTGGCGGCACCGCCATACTGTTCATTTGTCGACATGAGTACACGGCATGTACTCCTGACTACACAGCCCACCCATATGGCAGCTACTCCACCGCCTTACTGTTTCAGTCTTCCGACTGACTACACGGCGTGTAAAGGACCACTACACGGTGTGTAGTCGGTTCCTACACCCTTCGTCGCTGGCATGGCTACACGCCCTGTGTACTCATCCCACACGGCCAAAAGTACACGGCATGTGGAAAAGTACGCAGCGTGTAGTTCCAAATTTTAGGATTTTTCCCCATTTTCCATATTTTCTCAAAAACACTTAAGGAAAAGAGAAAAGAAGAAGCTCGTACCTCAAAAGAAGAACCAGGTTCTTATAAACTTTACCCCTTATAGAAATTCGTCCCCGAATTGGCCTTACAAGGGTGGTGAAGATATATCTTAGAACATCTCTGGCCACTGAGCACGTACGTCAGCCTCCCACTCCCAGGTTTCGTCCTGCACTCAGCCATGCTTCCATAGCACCCGTACGAGAGGAACTGACCGGCCTCAGAGAACCTTCGTGCTCATGTCAACGATACGAATCGGATGCTCCTCAAAGGACACATCTGCCTCTAGCTCAACCTCCTCAGGATGAAAGACGTGGGATTGGTTTGAATGATATCGACGCAACTGAGACACATGGAAGACGTCGTGCATGGCTCGGTACCACTGCGGTAAATGCAACCGATAGGAAACCATCCCGACTCTCTCCAGAATCTCAAATGGCCCACATACCTCGGTGAAAGATTACCCTGTCTCCTGATCTGTTTGTGTCCCAGCCTCGGCGAAACATGCAAGAAAACCTGATCCCCAACAACGAACTCCAAAGGTCATCTGTGGCGATCAGCATAAGATTTCTGATGAGACTGCACGGTAGCCATCCGCTTCTGAATCAACTGGACCTGCTCAGATGTCTCCTGCATGAGCTGTGGCCCCAGTAAAGCTGCCTCACCTGCCTCTAACCAGCACAAAGGTGAACGGCATGGCCTACCATATAAATCCTTATATGGTGCCATCTTGATAGTTGCCTAAAAACTATTCTTATAGGCAAACTCTACTAAGGGTATATGCTTCTCCCAAGAGCCCCCAAAGTCCAGGACGCATGCACGCAGCATGTCCTCTAGCACCTATATCGTACGCTCTGACTGGCCATCGATCTGAGGGTGGTATGTTATGCTCAGAAGCACCTGTGTACCCAGTGCCCTCTGAAAACTCTGCCAGAAATGAGACGTAAAGAGGGCATCCCTATCAGAAACGATATAACGAGGGACCCCATGAAGACATATGATCTCTCAAATATACAGCCTTCTGAGCTCGTCAACTCCAAAGGTCTCCTTGATCGGAAAAAAGTGATCTACCTTCGTGAGTCTATCCACAACAAACCACACGACGTCATTGCCACGAGGTGACCTCAGAAATCCCATCAAAAAATCCATCGCGACATCATCCCATTTCCACTCTGGAATGGGTAACTGCTGTAACATCCCAGCTGGCCTCTGGTGCTCTGCCTTCACCTAATAATAGGTGGAACACCTCGTAACAAAACCAACTACATCTCTCTTTATACCCGGCCACCAGTACTAACACCTCAAGTCACGGTACATCTTGGTAACCCCGGGATGAACTGCCCAAGCTGAAGCATGAAACTCTCGCATCAGCTCCTCGTGTATATTCCCTGGAACCCATACTCATCCATGGAAACGCAGAACCTCATCATCGCATATCTCCCAATCAAGAGGAGGGTCCTCACTTGCCACCGACTCCCATAGAACTAGGCCTTCTGAATCCGATAGTTGTATCATCCTCACTCTGTCCAAGAGGGTAGAAGTCACAGCTAAAGAGGAAAGATAAGTCTACCCCTGACTATCATGCACCTCCAGATGCATCTCAGAGAAAAAGGCCATGAGATCTCACTCACCACTGGCCATGAGATCTCACTCACCGCTTGCATCTCAGATTAAAGTCATGCTGAGTAAAGATATACTTGAGGCTTTTTTGGTCGGTGAAAACCATAAAATGCTCTCCCAACAGATAGTGTCTCCAACAGCGCAATGCATGAACAACTGCAGCAAACTCGAGATCATGCGTCGGGTAATTCTGCTCATGTGGCCTCAACTGCTGAGACTCATACGCAACAACTCGGTCGCCCTGCATCAACACAACTCCCAGCCCAATATCTGATTCATCACAGTAAACTATATAGATCTTCCCCTTCTCTGGGAGTTTCAGGATCTGTGTTGATGTCAACCTTCCCTTCAGGTTCTAAAAAGCTTCCTCACAAGCTTCTGACCAAACGAACTTCACACCCTTCTTAGTCAGACCCATCAACAGTGCTACTAAGCGAGAGAAGTCATGTATGAAGCATCTGTAGTAACCAGCCAGCCCTAAGAAACTCTGTATCTCAACCACGTTCTTAGGCTGCTCCCAGGAAACTAATTCTCTCACCTTCTCTGGGTCTACTGCAACTCCTGCCTCTGAGATAATATGACCCAGGAAGTGAATCTGGTCCATCCAAAAGTGGCACTTCGAGAGATTAGCATATAGTCGATGCTCTCTCAGTGTACTCAATATGATCTCAAGATAGGTGGAATAGTCGTGTCGAGTGTGAGAGTACACCAAGATGTCGTCCATGAATACTACCACAAAAGAATCAAGATACCGATGGAACACATGATTCATCAGAGCCATGAAAACTGTTGGCACGTTCGTGAGTCCGAACGGCATAACCAAGTACTCGTACAGACCATATCTGCTCCAAAAACCCGTAAGCGGTATATCTGATGGTCTCATGTGCAGCTGATGATATCCTGACCTCAATTAAATCTTTGAGAACACTCATGCTCCTCGAAGTTTATCAAAAAGATCATCAATCCTTAGCAAGGGATATCGGTTCTTAATCGTCAACTGGTTCAACTTCTTATAATCCACATAGAGTCTGAGGTTGTCGTCCGCCTTCTTCGCAAAAAGGACCGGCGAACCCCGCGGTGAAGTACAGGGTCAGATAAAACCCTTCGACTGTAACTCCTCCAACTGCCTCTTGAGCTCCTGCAACTCAGGCGTGGCCATCCTATAAGAAGGAATGGACACCGGTGCTACTCCTGGCACTAGATCAATAGAGAAATCCACCTCTCGCTCCGGAGGTAGACCTGAAAAGTCGTCCGGGAAGACATCCCTGAAACGATCAACAACTGGAGGGAAATATGTCTGAAAAGTCCCTTGATCATCCAGATATAAACTCGCCATCTGGGCTGTGACTTCACCTCGCCCAAGATACTCTGTTCCAGCTCGACTCGCCTGAACATCCCATTCGCCCTTGTATGAAAACTCTCCGCCCTCTGGTGACGTGAAACGCACCCTACGACGATAGAAGTCTACAAAGGCTCGATAGGAAACCAACCAGTCAATCCCGAGAATGACGTCATAGATCGCCATCTCTAAGACATAGAGGTCCTAAATAAAGTGACACCCACCAACCTCAAGGGGGCACTCCTTGCACTAATGCACACCAGCCGTTCTAGTCCCCAACGGAGTGTCTAGCATCATAACATCAGAAGAAGAAGAAACATTGAGCCCAAGGCTCTTCACAATGGGTACAGATATGAAACTGTGTGTAGCACCCGTATCAAAAAGTACCGAAGATAAGACAGAAGCTACTAGAATAGTACCTCTGATTGTAGAAGGTCCGGGATCCTACTCCTGCTGGGTCTGTTGCACTGTATATGCCTGCCCAGTGCCACGGCCCTATGACACAGCCTGGCTACCCTTAGTTGTCCCGCCCTGCTACCTCTGAGATCCTGGTGTCTGGCTACCACAGCCATGACCACCATCTCTGCCTGCACGCCCTGACGTATTCCAGTTCCCCGACTGGTAATAATCCACTGGTCATGCTCCCGCATGTGGAGACTGTACAGAACCCCTCTCACTAGCCACTGGTGGAAACGCCCTACAGAAGCGTTGTAGATGACCCAACTTGCCGCAATCTCAGCACTCCAATGGGTCACGTGGACACTATGGCCTCTTGTGCCCCTCTCTACCACACTAGTAGCACATGACCTAGCCACCTGAAGCATTCTTATGACTGGTACTGACAACCTGAGAGAAGTCCATCTGTCTCTTCCTCTTTCCATCAGAAATAGTACCAAAAACTGGTGCTGAACTACCCTGGCCCACACCACTAGATTCCCGTAGGTTCCTCTCTATAATCAGTGCCTGATTCACAATAGCATGTACAGTAGGCAACCTAAAAACATTTACAAGCACTCTGATGTCATAACTAAGACCATCCTCAAAACTTCTGGCTCTCAATGTCTCATCACCCACCAGCACGGGTGCAAAACGCTGAAGCTCGGTAAAGCGAGCAGAATAGTCCATCACCGACATAGCGCCCTACTGCAGATTCATAAACTCTTGAGCTCTATCTGCTCTCAGCGTCTCCAGGAAGAAAAAGTCATAGAAGACTGCCTGAAAGTCTTCCCATGCCATGTCCCTGTGATGCTCTGACTGGGTGGTAACATCCCACCACCTCTTGGTGGAATCACGCAGCATATACGTCGCGAGATTCACCTTATGCTCTGGAGGCATCTCAAGATGCTCAAAAATAGTCTGCATCAAAACCAACCAATACTTCGCATCCTGTGGTCTTCCATCCCCTGAAAACGTAGGTGGATGTTGCTGCTAGAAGATACGCGTCAGCTCATCCATAGATGTGGCAGCCAACGGTGCTCCCTGAAAGTTCTTCATGAACCGCATGAAGCCTTCACGGAACTGTGCCTCTGCACCTGTGTCTGGTATAATAGATGGTGCTGCATCTGGCTCTACTAGAGGATCCACTGGTAGCCCATGGCCCACCATCTCTGGATTATAGTCGTCATCACTATCCTAGTGAACAACGTGCGGTCGTCTAGGCGGCATGACACTACAAGGTCAAAAGAACGTCTTAGATTCAAGATTATTAAGACCGAAAAGTGAAGGAACCACCAAGGAAACAAGAGGAAGAAGGCATTTCAAGATTTTCAAAACAAGACTTCACGGCGTGTATACTGACTACACGTCGTGTACTTGACTTCTCTTCCCCTGCCCGGGTCCTTCTACACGGCGAAGCCACACGGCTCCCATTGAACAAAAACTACACGGTGTGTATAAAATCTACACGGCGTGTATGGTGTTATTTTCTAATTGCCTATGTCACTTGTGACACAGCCAACTACTTGGCTTGCAACTACATGGCGTGTGACACCCGCACACAGCGTGTACACCACCCCGTTTCCCAGCCACATGGTTAAGTCCACACGGTCTGTCCTCGGACAAGACTACACGGCATGTCCCACAGGTACACGGAATGTTCAAGGAGAGGTGACACCAGCCCATGTTGTTATTTACACGGCCGAGTCCCCAGGTCACACTACATTGAGTGTTCATCATTGACACGGCGTGTTCTGTACAGGAGTTCACCGACCTGTGTTGTTAGTTACACGGTCGGACTCCGGGTCAACACTACACGACGTGTACAAAAGATATACGGTGTGTTTTACCCAAGACTTTCCCTACCCCGTGTCGCCGCCCACACGGTTTGTGACACGGGAAGAGACTACACGGCGTGTACTCAAAAAGTTCATTTTTTTCCCGAACAGAAGGTCATACACGGCGTGTATAAAGATACTACATAGCGTGTATACTGGGTTTCCGGATAGTATGCCTCATAAACTTCTCCGAAACCCAGAAAATACTAAAAACCAACACCTAAGTGTCAAATTCCAATCCGTGAGGGCCCATACTCCCCACAAATCAAATTTTGACATCTTATCTGTGTTATAACAAATAAACAGTCAATGATCCACCAAATCCCAATCGATGGGGGCCCATACACCCCAAAAACCTAAGTTTGGCGTCCATTCTATAAATAGGCTCAAAAAAAAATACCACATCACTAGCAGGTATTTATCAAGCAGCTATCACAGCAGTATGCTTTATTAGCACAACAACTATCACAACAATATGCATTTTCTAATGCACCTACATGGCATGGAAGCTATGCATGGCATGTGATAAATAGCATGTGCCCATATGATGAATGAGATGGCATACCCTCATCTCATCAGGTTGTAACTAAATAGAACCCAAAGATAAATTATAAATAGTAAAATCTCAAGTGCGTCACCTAACGGTGAAAACATATCAACTGTAAAATTTTCAAAATCAGAAAAATTGCAAAATACGAGGTAGACTGGTTTTCCCTGTACACGGGTTATCTATGTCCGGGCACAGCTTATTACCAACCACCGTCCGTCCTATCCCTGACTACAGCTCCAAATAGTAAGTCAAAGAAAATAACTCCTCTAATACCACTTTGTAACGTCCTGGGTCTGGGTGCCACGCAATGGGTGTCATGAGCCCAGTTCACCACATGACCTCAAGCACATTTCCCCAAATGCCAGAGGCTGCCGACTAGCAGCGAGGGCCCAGGTCTGATAGTGGGGAAACTATGCCCTCATTTGTCAAAGTGTAGCGCAGCGGAATATAAAATAAAACATACAATGATAGAGGAAGCAGTAAAACATACACAACTGAAATAAACTACAACAGTGGATATAACCAACAGTATATAAATAATGATGTTACATGTTTCAAGTTCTAAGAAAACAGCCAGAACATGTTATACATCAATACAGTACATCAAAAATACAGAGTACAGAAAAACAAAGCAAAACAGCTGGCAGCGGCATCGTGATCCTAGGCTCGGTCCCATTCCCTCTTACTCCTCAGCAACAGTCAAGTACCTGTATAGGGACTCTTGCCCCTATCTACACCTACAGAAACGTAATCAGTTTGGGCCAAAAAGCATGACCCAAATAGGGTGTGAGAATTATATCTCAGTAGGCACCCACCAAAGGCCCATGCCCAACTGCGTGTAAGCATGCAACAATAGTGTGCAGTAAAAATGCAATAAAGTAAGTAGTACTCAAAAGTAACTAACCACCAGTTATATTTCTATTTTAATATTATTTTTAATCATTTAATTTAAAATATCACCACAGTGAATATTCTAAGCAACCAACTAATGTCTTTAGACACGTAAACCCCTACCCTCAGGTAAAGAGTATCCAACATAAGAATCTTCCCTTAGGCATAATAGATTTTTCCCTCAGGTGTAGGTAGTTTCATCCACAGGCACAGAATCAGCTACCCATAGGCATGGAAGAAGTTTCCCTCAGGCTGAAATAACTATTGCCCACAGGTTAAATAGTGTAGTGCCCATAGGCTAATCACAACAACACCCTCAGGATAAACAGGTATTCGGGCTATGTCCAACATGTAACAATGCAGTAAACAATCAATTTCTCTCGAGGAAATTATACAATTACTACTTTAAAGGCATACCCTCGGGTATCCTGTCCAAACGGCTAAACAGTGGAACACACCCCCAGGGTGGTTCCGGATCCAAGCAACGATCCCAACCAGCATTTTAATATCATAATTACATCACCTATTCAATTCTAGGTGTTTAATATAGCAACATCCTCAGCCACACGACACCCCAACATGGGTTCGTGGCACAAAAATGCACAAAATACACAACAGTTGGAAAAATTAACACAAAGTCACCTACCCTATATGCCAATGAGCATTATACACGAACGCTGATCCAAGAAACACCCAATAAAGATGTAGATCTGGCGAAGATATAAACTTTCTTAAACCCAAATAACTCCCGTTAGGAGAAGAATTGGTCAACAAAATGCTAGGAGAAGAGAGGGCTTATCCGCGGAGTTCCAACGAGATCGACAGAAGCGAGATCGGATTCCCGGTGCTCGATTGGTGGATCTCCCAAGGTTCGGTCGTCCTCCTGAGCTTCTTCCTCCGGTTCTAAGACAATCCTGTGAACAGGGTTGGCTACTGCCTGTTTTAAGTGAAAAAAACAAAGTACATGGCGTGTACTTCTGAGTACATGGCGTGTACTTCCTTCATTTAATTGTTCCTCTGGCGGCACTGTCATACTGTTCATTCGTCGACATGAGTACACGGCATGTACTCCCAACTACATGGCGTGTACTGCCACCCAGGTGGCAGCTACTCCACCGCCTTACTATTTCGGTCTGCCGACTGACTACACGGAATGTAAAGGACCACTACACGGCGTGTAGTCGGTTCCTACACCCTTCGTCGCCGGCATGGCTACACGCCCCGTGTACTCATCCCACACGGCCAAAAGTACACGGCCTGTGGAAAAGTACACGGCATGTAGTTCCAAAATTTAGGATTTTTCCCCATTTTCCATATTTTCTCAAAAACACTTAAGGAAAAGAGAAAGGAAGAAGCCCGTACCTCAAAAGAAGAACCGGGTTCTTATAATATCTATAATAATATAATTATAGAATAATAATAATCCAACAGATCTATTATTTAAAGACCCGAAATAGCCCAACCTGGGACCTGATAATAGAGCACAAAACATACACATCACCTTGGTAAAACATCTTATTCTAAAGACATATATCATGGTAGAATTTATATATAAACTTATATTTATGAGATACTAATATTTATGCTCATGGGATAAATATTTATTTTTTTAATAAATATTAAATATCCCTAAAAACTAATCATCTCATAACTTCATCAAAATCCATCCCAAAGTTAAACACCATGTTTCGAGATCAATGGGATGGTCATGAAATTTTTATGAGGTCATTATAAAAGGTAAGTTTACCAACTTACCCCTTCAGAGGACTTGGGACTCCAAAAATCAAAAATGATTTATGTCCCTATTGAGGACAAATATGAGTCTCTATATCATCCCCACCTTTAAACATTTTCAATCTCGAAAAGAAAACAACCTAAGATACTAAATTAAGAAGCTCACAAAACAACCTCATACAGAATTAAACCCATCAACACACGCATTAGATCCATCTATAAAGTTTTGGGATCTATATAAACCCAATTCACAACCATAAATGAAAAAAAATAACCTTCACTACCACTTTTATCTTGATTATTTTTCCTAGGTTTTCACTCCCTAATAGGGTTTGGTTGGTTAAATCCCATTCTAAAAAACCCTAAAAAAATCATAAGCACAAAAATTAATGACTCCCCCCCCCATGATTATATATTAAAGAACATTCCATCCTCTAGACATCCATACCCATAGAAAAAATAGAAAACCATAAACCATCGACAACAACCTTATAAAGGATAGTTATCAAGGTCACCACCTATGAGGGTGTTAAACTGCCTGTATTTAAAGAGAAACCCAGAAGCTACAACATAATAATAACCAATTAATATCAAACCCTTCCACTAGATTAATCAACTAAGGATTCTACATTGACCCTATAAGATCCGATAAGGTGAGGCTCTTTATGTATGATTTAAATTCTCATTTTCATTTGATAAGACACACATACCAATGTCACCATTACATGGATTAAGGACGTCATTTGGACTAAAGATTAATATTTCTCTATTATCCATAAAATTACACATACATGCCTCCAAATCCTAATAAGATCACATTAACCAACAAAAATAACGTGTTTGAGTTGTGGTCACTCATTATATAAGAGATTAATGAATACATAAGGAAATTGTGATAACCTCCTCATAATCCTATGAAATAGACACTTATCTCATTAATGAACCATTGTGCCACAATCTAAAGTGGATTGTCTTGACTAATCAGATAACCCCGATCTATCTACTCTAGACCCCAGATAACACTTTCCAAAAATCAAGTGACCAAAAACCTTTACCCACTGAGCAACATCACCAATCCCATAACTAGATTCTCCACACAATGATCACCAATGATTGGTTATGCTTACACCACAAAGGTATCATACCCAACTAAGTGACCTTATTTCAAATCACCCACCACAACACTAAATATGAGCCTCATGGGAACAACACTATCCATCCTTGAAGCAATATTACGTACTCCCCACCTTTAAGATAATTTATCAGGCACACAACCTATAAACACCTGATCACACATGATCCAATAATTGATACATTCGTACGAGGCCTCCCACACTCATTGAGATGTAGGGGCCATAAAAACTAGTGAAATACATACCATGTTTCCATGTCATGTCAAAACTAAATACACCAAGGCCAGCTAATTAGATATCTCATACACCCATTGTGCATGAAATGTTTTTTAAGGTAATCGTTTTTCACACCACTATAGATCCATTATGTTCACACAATACATCATATCCTAAAGCCTTATATAGACCAATAACTAAACCACCATCTTAGATATAATGCCTGAACTCACACCTTGAGATCTCACTACACTTTTTTTGCTCTCAAAGTAAGTCAAGAACAACCCCAAAACACACAATATTATCACTATCTATTTTAACTCAAATGAGTGTGGAATCAATGAATACAACCAAAAACTATCCATGGTTCACATAAAAAAATCAATGGAATTCAGTACTCCCAGTGGAATCACTAAGATTTCAAAATATTCTTAGCGATGTCTGAACACTACTCATGGAACATCCTACTAATGATATCAATAATGATTACATACATAATTGGATTCTATCATTAAGGAACTACTCTTATCCTTTCTACTAGTCAAAGTTGTCACACTGATCCCAACAAAAACATTTCTCTATTAGGACTCACAACTTCAACATAAAATCCCTGATATTTGTTAGTCTATGTGATAAATAGTAGAATATATCGGTATAACCCTGAAATAAATATGTTATGAAAGCTAATAGTCATCTTGGGGAAACCCTGTAATATCCTCTAAGAAAAAATTTCACATGTTCCTCAACCACTTTTAGTATCTAATACAACGCATTTTCAATATAATTCCAAAATAAACTCACTAACTGAGGGATATTTAGTTATAGTCCCCATAAGCTTGGATCTATACATCATGTCTGAGGGTCCCAATCACCATTTAAGGTGAACTGTGACCCCAACTACTCATCTACACAAACTTGGAAATAATCACAAACCATCTAACCCACATCAAGGATAAAGATATAGGGTCTCATCCCAACATGATGGAATCCCATAGGATATCTATCCAACTTGAGGAAAAACTTACACTTACATCCAATGTGAGAAAATGAATGATCACAATCAGTAGTATTATTCATCTAAATAGGTTGGGCTAGGAGCTCCACTCGAATCTCAAACTCCTGAAAATTAATATAGTAATAAAGGAATATATCATTATAACAATGATGATTACAAGTATTAGTGATGAATACATAAATCATGCCCAAAACCCTCTTAGGTACTACCTGGTCAGAGCCATCACTCACAAAAAAATTGCATATGTATTAACTATCAGTACTTTATACCCAATGGAGAGTACATGGAGGTGATGATGGAAAGAGTCTAAAGAATTTCCTATTTATAGTTATTCCTACACCACTAATCTATTATAACTACCTCTAGGAAAGCTGTAAATCTTATAGGAAAGTGTGTAATCACAAATTTTCCTTTAACATAGAGATTCATCCATGTAACTTGTAACATCTCAGGTAAATAAAGAATATGACATTTTCATATTTATTAATATTTGTGAATAAAATATTAATATTACTTTAAAGGGGATTCTATATTCGATGGCGTACCCAATACGCAACAACGAGTTTCTTTGAAATCTTACGTTTCATACTAATAATATAATAATATTATTTTAAATGATAGATAATGTCTAACCGTTGGAATAGCGGGAATGAACAGAACTAACTAAAATATGATTATATATGTTTGTTAAATGTTTTTACATTATTCAATAAATTTTAGAGGCTTAAAATGCAAATGAATCTAATTTTAAGAATAAATATTCTAATATTCTTTAAAAGGCTGATTAACCGCCTTTTGATGGCGAACCCCTTTTAAATATACTTTTTGTCACTTTTATATGTTATATTTGACAAAATAAAATCCTTCTTTAGAATCAAGACATCAAAATTTACTTTGTGTAAATTTTTGTTATTTTTCCTATAAAGTTCATTTTTTAATGAATAGTGAAAATGTTGTATTTTAATTCAAAACCTCCTTTTAGTCTAATTTATTTATATGGTCATATTATCTTTTTAATTGGTTTTAAAGTGTAATTAAAATATATTTTTACCATTTAATTCAATTGTGGTCATTTTAATGAATTTCACTTTGAAATTGGACATAAACAAGTGTCAATATTTTAATAGATATTGTTTCTTAAAAACACGCTATTTGTTTTGACAACGGGAATTGATTATAAAATTAATTAATGAAACTTCTATGTTTTTAATTTGGTAAAATAGATATCATTTTTGAATTTGTAATATCAAATATAGCTTAGGGTGAATTTTTGGTATTTTTCTGACAAATGTTTATTTTCAATGAATAGTGAAAAATACTGCATTTTAATTCAAAACTGCCTTTTCATCAAATTTATTTATATAGTTAGATAGTAATTTTATTTGGTTTTAAGGTTTAATTTAATTATTTTTTTATAATTTAATACAATTTTTTTCATTGGATGTAATTTCACTTTTAAATTGGATGTAAAAACATATCAATCTTTTGAAAGATTTTACTTCTTAAAAACCTGTCTTTGGTTTTGACTACGGGAATTATTTTAAATTAATTACTACAATGTCTTTGTTTTGAATTTGATAAAATGGATTTCATGTTTGGAATCCGAATGTCCAAATTATGTAATTAATATTCTTTTGTTTTTGGACATTATGAATAGTAATGACTGTAATTATCATTAATTATTGTGTTTAATTAGTAATCAGGTAGTTAAGGGTAATAAAATAATATCATAAAAATATAAAATGACCCCAAAAGGTGTCCTAATTCTATTTTTGGTGTCATTTCCGACCATGGTATGCCTTGTTCCAACCTTGGGACCCCATGGAATCACTTTAGTGTGATAGTGATCTTTTATCATTTTTTTTTTAAGAAAGGAAAATGTAACCAAAGTATGTATCACCTAAGTAAAACAATTTTAATTTTGTTTAAATAAATTATCTCTTTGACTATAAATATTAATTGGAAAGATAAAAATATTTCCTACATGATGGTAATTTTTTATAATTTTTAGAAATCAAATAAATAAATTTATTTATGACACCGTGATGATGCAGTGATTACCTCATTAATGAACGATTTACATAAAATGAGAAGATAAGGTAAAATATAAGACTTACACTTGTCAAAAACTTATTGGATGGGTGTATTTAGAACCCTTATCACCTTATCCTAGAAATATATAATTTTGGGACCTTTAATATCCAAAAATCATTTTATAATAAAGTAACTTTTTAAGACTTTCCAAGAGTGCCCCCCCTCCCTCTTATAAAAGGCCCCCACCTCTACCCCCTTACTCACACCTCTCAAGCCTTTTTCTCGACCAAAATCTGCTCATTTTATCTCTCCACATCCCTCTATTCATTATAGAATCCTTACCTTATGAAGAAAGCTCTTCAAGAAACCCTTTTAGTGCAAACCAAAGGGAGTTACCCGATTTAAAGGTAATGTCTTCTCTTATATTCTTTTGTTTTATTTTGCTTCTCCAACTCCTTAAACTCTTTTTATTCCATTATTTTGTGACAACACTAGTATCTCCAATATACTAGTATTTTTTTATGATAATTATTCGAGCTAAACTTACACACACCTCCGTCTAATGGTTAAAGAACATACTGTTTCTGTGGATGGCGAATTACTCCCTCACGAAACGATGATTGTTCTATCTTCTCCTACCACCTATCATGGTGGACATTATGATGGAACAATATTTATTTATGATATATATTATATTTATTTTCTCTCTATGCTTATTTATTTTATATTTAAAATATACCTTTATGCTTTTCATGTTGTGCAAATGCGATAATTTCATTTGAGGAAGTGTGGACTACCGCCCCCTCAAGTGATGTGACTCGTTCATGAAATACATGGAATGTATAAAGAATGAAATTAATGAACTTATGTGACCTATATAACATATTTATTATACTGGAATTATAATATATATATATATATATCATTTAGTTTTAATTCTATTAATGTGACAAAGAAATGAAAGTAGCATTCATGCGTATGTACGGCCTACCATCTCCATGAACGGTGAATTTCATTTCTTTTCATATAACAATGTTATGGAATAGTATAAAATGAATATATACTGGATATATATGATATTTAAATCATTAATACTATTCTGGAGATGATTTACTTATAACTACATGGACAATTCTTTTCAAACAAGTTCATTTTTGACTCATGTACCAAACATTGAAAAAAACATCTGATGTGAACTCACATAATTAACTAATTATTATAACATTATAATATGTGATATTAATTTAATAATAAACTTTAAAGGAGTTCCTTAAGAAATTATAAATTGAAAAAAGTTTATTATTCAGGAATCTAAAGAAACAAACAAGACAAGTCGGACTTGAGGTAAGGGATCCGACCACACTCTTTCTTTTCAAGTACTCTCTTTTATGTCATTTCTTTTATACTACATGTTCTTATGTTTAAGGATGTTATTTTATTTTAACCATACTATAATTTTTATTTTCAAATTATGATAGACCCCATCTTACTCTCATCAATTAATTTTAAGAATTTTTAAGTGGCGTCGTTAGGTTGTTGAATTTTCGTAAGGGGATCTCTTATCTCACTTTTAATTCCTTGAGATTTCCATTGGTCGCCACTTATTTATGTAATGTGGTGTATTTTTTACTTCCAATTGATATATATTATCATTATTTTATCTATATTCATGTTGTTCTGAAATTTATTTGGTGGTTATTATCTTTTGGTCATACGACTCGATTGATTACAACAAGGTAAGGGGTTTTTATCTCACTTTCTATTCTCGTGAGATTCATGCTACATTTGACACTATTTCCTTTTGTGTGGTGTATGTACTTCCCATTATTATAATATTTTTGTAATATACTCTCGTTTATGGGTATTTACATCTTCATTGTATGACCCTTCTTTCATGGGGTTTACGTTTCGAAAGTTACCCAAATCGGTAAGGGAACCTTTCACCCTCCTCTTTTTAAAAGACTTCTTTTTGTTAGGTATTTTAATTTACATATTATTATGTTGTTATATGTTCTTATATATCCTTATTTTTGTAAATGATATGTACAAGTGATTAGATACCATTTTTATCTCTCATCGTCTCATTTTATGAATTTTAAAATGACATCGTTAGGCTGTCGAATTTCTGTAAGGGAACTTCTTAACCCAATTTCAATTCTTTGGGTTAAACCTCTACTTCTTGATTATGTCGTACTATGAATATGTGTAGATGACCTCTGATTGTTTTACACTTAATATCCTCTTATATTGGGTGTATTTATATTTGTCACACATAATTATGTAATTGATTTATCCTTAATCTAAGGATACCAACTTTGTAATGGACTTCGTCTCAATCTCCTTTCATTGAGGCATATTTTGTTTTATACACAACTTTCTTTTTTACGGTGTATAAACCTCTTTGACTTATAATTTTATTCAAAAGGAATATTTTTGTATGAAGCGTTTTACTAAATGAAAAAAGGAATGTTTTGTCTTACGTATGTGGCGACAACGACTTCTCCGCCGCCATGACCATTATTTGAGTTTCGACTTCCTCTACAAGCCATAACTTTTTTAAATAAAAAATAAATACCATGTTTTACTTTTCTTTTATTTTGGTATTTAAAATGGTTTTGATAATGTTTTTATTATATCAATGTGTTGTATTGATATCTTGTTATTGAAATGTGGAAATGTTATGTTTCCTTTATGCATTTTTTATGCGATATGATTATGTTATGGTTCTTGGGTATTGTTTATGAAGATGGGTGGTTCCATGATAAACTAAGGGTGGGTGAGCCTGATATAGCTCTCAAATGCATTGGGTAATGTGAAGGAGTTAAACGTTAAGGTTTCTCCGAAGAGATTTAGGTAATATACTGTGATGGGTATTCCAAACGTAACCATGAGGGTTGCTCCCTATGTAAAAATGTTATGAATGCCTCAAGTTACCTTTTCATCTTATTATTTCTTTGAGTTATTCATAAATCTTATGATTTCATGAGGTATGTTAAAGTGCTTATGTTTTATTAGTAAAGTATGATTTCATTGAATCTTATGTATATATGTACTGATGTTTTCTTTCCGTATTTTTATATCCCTTACTGAGCTTTTTATGCTCATCCCAAGTTTTTGAAATGTTTTCCATAGGACTTAAAGGTGAATAGGGTTAAGGATGGGATCAAGGAAAAACATTCTATCTAAAACATGTAACTAGACATGTTTCTTTTTAAGAGTTTTTATTTTATGAAAAAAAATTGAAACTGAGTAGAAGTGCCTACTTTTTAATTTTGTGGGATGTAATAGTTGTGTCATAATTCTATAAAACTCTAAACCTGAAAAGATCCTCAATGTGAATTATTCATTTAATTCAAGATTATGTAATTTTTTAAGGCTGTTTCCTTATAGTTGGTATCAGAGGTCAATTTAGATAACTTTAGAGGTTAGGGTGTTCTTTAGGCATAAGTGACATTACAATAATGGTTAGGATTTCAGAAAGGGTCATAGTTTTAGATAAAGTGAATGAGTTTAAGATAACATGAATAATTATATCATATTATTATATGATTATTCTAATGATATACTCACACTAACCTTTTTAGTTTTAGTAAATGGCCGGATCTAGCAGGCACCAAAGTAATAGTGGATGTGAAGAAAACTGTGATGGTTTTCTGAAAGAACAACTGAATGATATGGGAGCTGCAATGAGAACTCTTTTGGTTTTTCTTAACCAAATATCAAGAGTCATGATTAACCACTTGAACCTTGGTGAGTTCTCTGATGCATCATGTATGATAGAACCAACTTGATATATAAGTTCAGGTAATAATTATAATGGTAACCATTAGGGTTTATATGATCCTTAATTTTGAGGTAATTATGGGTTACTATATGATGGAAAATGAAAGGCATGAGGTAAAATTGAGGTTAAATTATGTTATGGTTATTTTTGAATATTTTATCTCCTTTTGGGGAATGTTTTAAGAATAATATAGTTTTAGAAAAAGGACAACACGCAGACCGTGTGACAACCCATCGCGTCGGACGAAGCTGCGGGAATCAAACCCACAACCAAAGTGCGACTAGTATTTATCGCCTACCACTAGACTACGTGAAGTCCCTGGTTAGTATGACTTGTTATTTTTAGTTAAATGATTTTATGAATCAAGAATAAGTTTATTTTGGGTTTTCTATGGAAATTATTAACCTATCATGGAGGATATGTGATTAGGTTAATTACTTTTCAATATGAGACTTTAAGAGTAACTGATGTTATTTGGAGATAAATGTTAAGATTTACCTTGGAAGACTATGTGATTAAATCCTTCAGAGATTTGGATTTCAATCTTAGTTTGGATTACTTTGAAGAATTTTATAGATAGATGTTTATTGAATGGTCTTTGATGAAATTTTGGTTTTGTTGGACAAATTTTGGAGATTAAGTGTAGTTTTTCTTTTTGTAAAAGATTATCCTTTTTGGGGATTATCTGATCTTGTACTAACCTTTTAAGTTTTGTTTAAGGTCTAAAGACATGGGAAGTAAATAGTTCTCTTTTGTGAGTTAGGTGATTCTCTCGAAGTTTTTTATAGCGCTATTAATGTGAACAAGTCATCCTGAATACTCATCGTTTGGAGAAAATATGAGTTTGTGTAAGAAATATAGTAAGAGATGAAAGTCTACATGATAAGTAAGTATGTTTCCTTAGAATTTAGTTAAGCTCATAAATAAATTTTTCAATGAAAATTAACTTAAAACAAAAATGTTGTCTGTTAACTTTTCCTACTAGGGAATCAAATACTGTTTAACCCATCACAAGTTTGTGATTTCCTGGTGGTTAACTTTCTCCTAAACATGTTTTCTATCACTCTCCATCAGAACATAACCCTTTGTTTTCTCTTCCATGTCCATGTTTTACTACATGGAATCCTAGTATGGGTTAACTCAGGTGACCTTTGTACTTCCCTTTCTTTCTTTTAAAGTGACAGTTTAATTGACTCTTTTTCCGATGTGGGGCTTTCAATGAAGTTTCCAAGCCCAATTTTAAAATTGCGAGGACACAATTCTCAAAAGGGGGGAAGGATGTAACATACTAGGTAAATAAAGAATATGACATTTTCATATTTATTAATATTTGTGAATAAAATATTAATATTACTTTAAAGTGGATTCTATGTTCGATGGCGTACCCAATACGCAACAACAAGTTTCTTTTAAATCTTACGTTGCATACTAATAATATAATAATATTATTTTAAATGGTAGATAACGTCTAGCCATTGGAATAGAGGGAATGAACAGAACTAACTAAAATATGATTATATATGTTTGTTAAATGTTTTTACATTATTCAATAAATTTTAGAGGCTTAAAATGAAAATGAATCCAATTTTAAGAATAAATATTCTAATATTATTTAAAAGGCTGATTAATCGTATTTTGATGGCGAACCCTTTTTAAATATACTTTTTGTCACTTTTATATGTTATATTTGACAAAATAAAATCCTTCTTTAGAATCAAGACATCAAGATTTACTTTGTGTAAATTTTTGTTATTTTTCCTATAAAGTTCATTTTTTAATGAATAGTGAAAATGATGTATTTTAATTCAAAACCTCCTTTTAGTCTAATTTATTTATATGGTCAGATTATCTTTTTAATTGGTTTTAAAGTGTAATTAAAATATATTTTTACCATTTAATTCAATTGTGGTCATTTGAATAAATTTCATTTTGAAATTGGACATAAACAAGTGTCAATCTTTTAATAGATATTGTTTCTTAAAAACACACTATTTGTTTTGACAGCAGGAATTGATTATAAAATTAATTAATGAAAATTATATGTTTTAAATTTGGAAAAATGGATATCATTTTTTAATTTGGAATATCAAATATAGATTAGGGTGAATTTTTGGTATTTTTCTGACAAATGTTCATTTTCAATGAATAGTGAAAAATACTGCATTTTAATCCAAAACTGCCTTTTCATCCAATTTATTTATATAGTTAGATAGTCATTTTATTTGGTTTTAAGGTGTAATTTAATTATGTTTTTATCATTTAATACAATTTTGGTCATTGGATGTAATTTCACTTTTAAATTGGATGTAAAAACAAATCAATCTTTTGATAGATTTTACTTCTTAAAACCCCGTCTTTGGTTTTGACAATGGGAATTATTTTAAATTAATTACTTCAATTTATGTGTTTGGAATTTGATAAAATGGATTCCATTTCTGGAATCATAAGGTCTAAATTATGTAATTAAGACTCTTTTTTTTTTGACATTATGAATAGTAACGACGGTAATTATCATTAATTATCGTGTTTAATTAGTAATCGAGTAGTTAAGGGTAATAAAATAATATCATAAAAATATAAAATGACCCCAAAATCTGTCCTAATTCTATTTTTGGTGTTATGACCGACCATGGTATGCCTTGTGCCAACCTTGGGACCCCATGGAATCACTTTAGTGTGATAGTGACCTTTTATCATTTTTTTTAAAGAAAGGAAAATGTAACCAAAGTATGTATCACCTAAGTAAAACAATTTTAATTTTGTTTAAATAAATTATCTCTTTGACTATAAATATTCATTTTAAATATAAATATATTTCCTACATGATGGTAATTTTTTTATAATTTTTAGACATCAAATAAATAAATTTATTTATGACACCGTGATGATGCAGTGATTACCTCAATAATGAATGATTTAAATAAAATGAGAAGATAAGGTAAAATATAAGACTTAAACTTGTCAAAAACCTATTTTATGGGTGTATTTATAACCCTTATCACCTTATACTTGAAATATATAATTTTGGGACCTTTAATATCCGAAAATCATTTTATAATAAAGTAACTTTTCAAGACTTTCCAAGAGTGCCCCTCCTCCCTCTTTTAAAAGACCCCACCTCTACCCCCTTACCCACACCTCTAAAACCTTTTTCTCAACCAAAATTGGCTCATTTTATCTCTCCACATCCCTATATTAATCCTAGAAGCCTTACCTTAGGCAGAAAGCTCTTCAAGAAACCCTTTTGGTTCAAACCAAAGGGAGTTACCCGATTTAAAGGTAATGTCTTCTCTTATGTTCTTTTGATTTATTTTTCTTCTCCAACTCCTTAAACTCTTTTTATTCCATTATTTTGTAACAAAAAAAGTATCTTCAATATAATAGTATTTTTTTATGAGAATTATTTGAGCTACACTTACACACACCTCCGTCTAATGGTTAAAGAACATACTGTTTTTGTGGATGGCGAATTACTGCCTCACGAAACGATGATTGTTCTATCTTCTCCTACCACCTATCATGGTGGCCATTATGATGGAACAATATTTATTTATGATATATATTATATTTATTTCCTCTATATTCTTATATATTTTATATTTAAAATATAGATTTATTCTTTCCATGTTGTGAAAATGCGATAATTTCATTTGAGAAAGTGTGGACTACCGCCCCCTCAAGTGATGTGACTCGTTCATGCAATACATGGAATGTATAAAGAATGAAATTAATGAACTTATGTGACCTATATAACATATTTATTATACTGGAATTATAATATATATATATATCTCATTTAGTTTTAATTCTATTAATGTGACAAAGAAATGAAAGTTGCGTTCATGCGTACGTATGGCCTACCGTCTCCATGAACGGTGAATTTCATTTATTTTCATCTAAAAATGTTATGGAATAGTATAAAATGAATATATACTAGATATATATGATATTTAAATCATTAATACTATTCTTGAGATTATTTACTTATAACTACATGGACAATTCTTTTCAAACAAGTTCATTTTTGACTCATGTACCAAACATCGAAAAAAACATCTGATATGAACTCACATAATTAACTAATTATTATAACATTATAATATGTGATATTAATTGAATAATAAAATTTAAATTAGGTCCTTAAGCAAATATAAATTGAAAAAAGTTTATTATTCAGGAATATAAAGAAACAAACAAGACAAGTTGGACTTGAGGTAAGGGATCTGACCTCTCTCTTTCTTTTCAAGTACTCTCTTTTATGTCATTTCTTTTATGCTCCATGTTCTTTTGTTGGAGGATGTTATTTTATATTAACCATACTTTAATTTTTATTTTAAAATTATGAGAGACCCCCTCTTACTCTCATCAATTCATTTTAAGAATTTTTAAGTGCTGTCGTTAGGCTGCCGAATTTTCGTAAGGGGATTTCTTATCTCACTTTTAATTCCTTGAGATTTCTATTGGTCGCCACTTATTTATGGAATTTGGTGTATTGTGTACTTCCAATTTATATATATTATCATAATTATATCTATATTCATGTTGTTCTGAAATTCATTTTTTGGTTATTATCTTTTGGTCATACGACTCGATTGATTACAACGAGGTAAGGGGTTTTATCTCACTTTTTATTCATGTGAGATTCATGCTACATTTGCCACTATTTCCTTTTATGTGGTGTATGTACTGCCCATTATTATAATATTTGTTTAATATACTCTCGTTTATGGGTATTTACATCTTCATTGTATGACCCTTCTTTCATTGGTTGTACGTTTCGAAAGTTACCGAAATCGGTAAGGGAACCTTTCACCCTCCTCTTTTTAAAAGACTTCTTTTTGTTAGGTATTTTAATTTACATCTTATTATGTTGTGATATGTTCTTACATATCCTTATTTCTGTAAATGATATGTCCAAGTGATTAGATACCCTTTTTATCTCTCATCATCTCATTTTCTGAATTTTAAAATGACGTTGTTAGGCTGTCGAATTTCTGTAAGGGAACTTCTTAACCCAATTTCAATTCTTTGGGTTAAACCTCTACTTCTTGATTATGTCATACTATGAATATGTGTGGATGACCTATGATTGTTTTACACTTAATATCCTCTTATATTGGGTGTATTTATATTTGTCACACATAATTATGTAATTGATTTATCCTTAATGTAAGGATACCAACTTTGTAAGGGACTTCATCTCAATCTCCTTTCATTGAGGCATATTTTGTTTTATACACAACTTTCTTTTTTATGGTGTATAAAACCCTTTGACTTCTACTTTTATTCAAAATGAATCTTTTTGTAAGAAGTTTTTTACTAAATTACAAAAGGAATGTTTTGTCTTACATATGCAGCGACAACGACTTTTCCGCCACCGTGACCATTATTTGAGTTTCGGCTTCCTCTACAAGCCATAACTTTTTTAAATGAAAAATAAATACCATGTTTTAATTTTCTTTTATTTTGGTATTGAAAATGGTTTTGATAATGTTTTTATTATATCAATGTGTTGTATTGATATCTTGTTATTGAAATGTGGAAATGTTATGTTTCCTTTATGCATGTTTTATGTGATATGATTATGTTATGGTTCTTGGGCATTGTTTATGAAGACGGGTGGTTCCATGATAAACTAAGGGTAAGTGAGTCCAATATATCTCTCCAATGCATTGGGTAACGCGAAGGAGTTAAATGCTAAGGTTTCTATGAAGATATTTAGGGAATATACTCTTATGGGTATTCCAAACGTAACCATGAGGGTTTCTCCCTACGTAAGAATGTTATGAATGCCTCAAGTTACCTTTACGTCTTATGATTTATATGAGTTATTCATAAATCTTATGATTTCATGATTTATGTTAAAGTGATTATGTTTTATGAGTAAAGTATTATTTCATTGAATCTTATGTATACATGTACTAATGTTTTCTTTCCGTATTTTTATATCCCTTACTGAGCTTTTTATGCTCATCCCAAGTTTTTGAAATGTTCTCCACAAGACTTAAAGGTGAATGGGGTCAAGGATGGGATAAAGTAAAGACATGCTATCTAAAACATGGAACTAGACATGTTTCTTTTTAAGAGTTTTTATTTTATGAAAAAAAAATTGCAACTGAGTAGAAGTGTCTACTTTGTAATCTTATGAGATGTAATAGTTGTGTCCTAATTCTATAAAACTCTAAACCTGAAAAGATCCTCAATGTAAATTATTCATTTAATTCAAGATTATGTAATGTTTTAAAGTTGGGTCCTTATATAACCACTATGTTTAACCTTGGGAAACATAGTACTATCCCAAAACAGAGTGAATATCTTCCAAGAAAACATTATCAGCTATCAATACTCACTATAAGTCTCTAATGTAGATCAAGAGTGTAAATTCGTAACCCCAAATCCAATATTACTCTAGTTTACTCAATCAAACTCCAAAGATTAAAGTAATACATTCTAAATTGTTACATCATATATAAACCTCAATGTATGCTTGTTCATATCCATACTTCCCTGAAGAGGGTCAAACTTCTTCTAAACTTAAAAAATCCTTGTCATCATCTGATATAACTTACCCAAAAAATGCTCAAACTATAACCATGTAAGGATAACACTATAATGAGTTTGATTAAACATCAACCAATAACTCAATATACCATTACGGGAAATCTCTAATACAAGAACCATCATCTAGTCAATGGGAATTTGAACCAGATGGAAATGAAAGTCTCAAACTCCAATCAATCCTCTATAATCCAATGGTTAATATTAAATTGAATACTATAAATCCTATTTCTCTAAAACACATACAGTATAATCATCCTATGGGTAGTCTCATATGAATTAGTGGGAACTACCATATACTTTATGAGAATCTCGGTACTATGTACAATGGTGAAGGATATCCCCTTTACTTGTACATTAAGGATACCTCCCAAATGAGTCTCTGAATTAATACATCATCACACAATAAATAGAGTAGATATATTGAATCACTATCATAGGTTCACCATGACCCTATATCTAAATCTAAGATAGATTCCTATGGGTGGAAACCTATATTTTATAGGATTAATCCATATAACTATAGCATATATGGGAGAACTAACACAATAAGAGCATGAAAGATTGTGACTAACCATTGTATGATGCATGTACCAACTTACTTGTACCCTGAAAGCGATGTCTTGGAGTTTTGGGTCAACTAAAAATTTATCAAACTCTTGGATAAAGGATAAATCAGTCTCTTCACATATACTAATATATCTAGTATGATAATCAAACTCAAGACCCCCTTCTCATTACTGCCCTAAATTCCCAAACCATTAATCACATGACTATTAAATCTAGACTCTATACCTAGAACTAAACCACTATAATACCATTATAACACAAACCAAACCACAAGGGCCCCATTTTTATAGATAATAAGTTGATTGTAACACTCCAAACCCACCACTAATGGGCCAAGGGCTAGAGACCATCACCAAGAAGGCATGATACTCATGGAAGTCCTTAGCCTATATCATCCTATAGTAAAAAATTAATCTTCAATGAACAATATATATCCATCAACCATCATCTAAATATACATATAAACAACTAAAATGTATAATAATGTATATATGAGACAATATCTATTTGTTATAATGCTAAAAAGAAAAAACCCAAAATTTGATAATATAAAAGATAATATCACTAAGAAAAAGTAACACTGAACTTATCATGGGTGTGGAAAAAATAATTATTTACTAGGTTAAATATATTTATATTAGTAACCCTAGGGTTTTCTCTGGAGATGAGTTCACAAAATCAGTTGTCACTGAGAAGAGGGGTGTTTTGAAATTGTTTGGTTTTAAAAGAAAATAAATCAGTGAAACAAAGAGATTGAAAATATTTGATACATAAAGTGATAGGATTAGGGTTGGATTTATGGTTGTAATATTATCATATACTTTAAAATAATTTTACTTCTCTTTTTATTTATTGATAAATGAAAGATTTCTTAATTTATTCATCAATCACCCTTGGTCGAAAATTATTATAGAGACTTTCCTAACAATTATTGCAACTTGGTTATCCCCCTTCATATTTGTATGAAAATTTATTGATCCACTCTTAAACTAACAATTCAATAACCAATTAGGTATTGGTGTTTTGGGAAATTTAGGAATAACTCATTGCCTCCACTACACATGCTAGTAATTATTAGACCCTCACCACCTAGCACAACCTATTTCTTTGAGAAAAGATGCACTAGGTAAAGGAGATTAAATATTATCAAACTTATTAGTAATAATGAAAATTTTTAAAAACATTAACATGGTTGTATTAAAAGTATTAAACTGCCATTGAAAAGTGAAATCAATCAATAGAATAGAGTCTTTATTTATTCAAGTGAAACTTCTAACAACCCAAAATTTTATCAATGGAATTTTCCCTTCTTATAATTATGTTATATAGTATAAAACACATACATATCATGGATATTCCAATAAAAACATTATTTTCATGAATTAAGAATGAAATAAGTGGTATTCATAGAAATTAAGGAACCTATACCAATAGAATAGTAACTTGACATTTGCAATAGTAATGTGACCATTAGGAATAGTAATACAGCCAATAGAATAGTAACCTCAACTATTAAAGTATAAATAAAATTTAATCATCTTATAAACAAAAATAGAATATAATTATATCATATTATAAGTAAATAAATGTTTTAAAAATGATAAATTAAGTGTTGGTATTCTTATAAAACATAAATGTTTATTTATAATTTTATAATTAATATAATGATTTAAAAGAAAATTTATTTTCATAAAATATATTCAAAAATTAATATTTTTTTGTCTTATGATTATAAGAAAATGTTATAAGACATTAATTAATTTTTCAAAGTGTCATAAAATCAGTTATAATTTTAAAATCAATATTTTTCAAATAAATGATGATTTTAATTAAAAATTAAATTTATCACATTTAGAAAATTATTTTTTAAAAATGGAGTTAATTTTTTAATTCTACCCATCGAAAAAAATTTAGGGTGAATTTTTGGTATTTTTCTAAAATAGTTGAATTTTTGTTGAATAGTGAAATATGGAAATTTTCAGTACTTAACAAATACATAAATTATTGAGTCATAGATTATTTATGGATGATTTAAGCCCATAATCTCAAACTATCCTTAATTATTTTAATATATTTAGTGATAATATTCAAACTATTCATAGTCTTGAGCTAAAATAATAAACTAATAAATAAAATAATCAAAAAACACCCCTCTCCTCCCTTATAAATACCACCCCTCACCACCTCTTCTCATCACACATTCCAAGACTTTAAACTTGTAAAATTTATGCCCAATAATTTTACCAATACCCTACCCAATTTCCATGATCCTTTGGTCTTAATAAAATACAAAATTTCCTTAAGGAGTTTCTCAATGAGAAGAATCTCAAGAGGTAAAATCCTCTTCCATTTTCTTTTAATTTGTTTTCAAGTTAATTTATTTTATTCTTATCTCCTCAACTCCCCGTATCCAAGTATCATGATAACTCAAATATCTTATATATACTTTAATTTTGTTATGTTAATGTAATAATCCATCAAAAAAACCTCTTCTCCTCTCCCTTTTATTCTAAAAATTAAAACGTTGTTCGTGAGGTGTTGATTTATCACCTTTGAGGACGAAAAGTTTTAATTTTTCTTTACTTCCTTCAAGGATGGTAATAAAGAAATTATAAAGGTTTAAAATTATTTTAAAATTAATTTTATAACATTTTTTATATTATGTAACTAATATATATACATAGTATTAAATAATAAAACAAAACGAGTTTGTTGTGATCGAAAACCACCAAAATTAATCTAAATGATTATCATTAACATTTATCTAATGAATCATCCTTTTATATTGAAAAAATATATATATAAGACCAATTAAACTTATTTAAGTTAAATAATAACATATAACTTCAATTATGGATAATTATCTTCATTTTACATGATTTTCCATACATGTATATAAGTGAACTGATCATGAAAACTAGGAAAACAAACACTCCCGAATAATGAAATTGAACACTATAACTCATAAAAATGTACATAAACAAACTTAATAAAATTATAATGATTAAAATAAATTTATAATAGGTTATTTATTTATTAATTAATTAATCTAATTTTATTGTCTAGTGTATTAAAGTGAAGATATAATTCGGACATAAGGTAAGGGGATTCTCGAACCCAATTTCCTTTATTTGGGTTATTCCTCTTTCGTGCCAAAAATTAAGTGTGGATGTGCATTTAATACTCTTAAAATATAATTTTATTCTTCTTAACTTTTCTTTTATAGGATATACATGCTTCTAATATGGTTTTATTACAAACACAAAGATTTTCCAAAAGAACTCTTCTTTCTAAAAACACGTCTTTTATTTCTATTAAGATTGTTTTTTCTTCACTCTAGATTGATGATTCATATACCAGTATGTTATTACCTTTTGGGAACCCCCAAAGTTTGTTCATGAATATATTTTTTATGAAATTAAACCCATTCCTTTCTATGGTAATTTTATTTCAAAGATTGATATATGTTCTATGTGGCATGCATGATTATGTAAATGTTATGATGTAACAGGTGTGATCGGAATTATATAGTGATCCAATGCATTGGGTAATGTGATGTATCTCATGAGATAATGTGAAATATGTGTGAACATGATGCTATATTTTTTCACAATGATAATGTTAATATTATGCACATATGTTATGCATGAACATGATGTTATCTTTGTTCACAACTATGTGTGTTATTTGACTAATAAGACATGATGTTTAATTATTATGAATTTCCACATTCCATGCCTTTATCTAATGATTCCTCTCATGATTATGATGATAATCCTATGCTTATGTTATAATGATTATTATTATTCTCACCCAGTTTATATTGATTCATGTTCTTATCTATCCTCTTACTAGGATTTTAGGTCACCCTTTTTTGATGTATATCCTCATATGACTACTTATACTAAGGAGTACATGAGAGCCACTAAGAATCTAGATAATAAGGAATTAAATAAATTTTATGTTTTATTATGTTAATGTTATATTTATTCTTAATTTTCCTAAGACACTAGACCTTTAGATCCTAGTTATGTAACACTATTATATTTTTTATCTTTAAAATGATTTAATAGTCATGTAATAAAAAGTGGGGTTATTATAGTTGGTATCATATCACAGTTTAGTTAATTTGATAATTATGATTAAAGAACATTAGTGAAAACCCTTAGTATGAGACTAAGTATATGTAAGCACCCAAGAATCTTTATTTTAGAAAAACTCTAAACATTGGGATCCCATAAGATATGTCTATAGAGTTAATTTCACAAAGTAATAAATTCTTTATTCATGAATTTTTTACTTATGTTTTGTTCAAAGATTTTCTATTTATAAAATGGTGAGAACCAGGAGAAACTAGGCTAACAACCCATGTAAGGGAAAATACAGCAATTTATTGAATGACATCACCAATGCCTTGGGATGTGAAGTTTAAAATTTCATGGATATTCTTACCCATCTATCTCAGGATATGAACAATAACCTAAATTATGTGGAACATCCTCTTTCACATAAGAGTAATACACTAGCTATTTATTCTTTTATATGGAAACTACTATCAACATTTAGTGGATCTTTTGATCCACTAGTCACTGAATAGTGAGTCAACTCAATGGAGAGGATCTTTTCTATGCTTCACTGTTCTGAGATAGAGAAGGTGACTCTGTCCATTTATCCCTTATATAGAGAGGTCAATCAATAGTGGTCGTTGATTAAGAACACCAATCCAAAGGATGAAATTGAAAAGATGAAGTGGGAAGACCTTAAGAAAATATTTCTTAATAATTATTTCCCTAAAAATATTTGGACAAGGATGGAGAGATAATTCATAGAGATAAATAAAAATATGGTGAATCTTTTATGAATTAAGGAAAAAAATTCACAAGGATTTCAAGGTACACATCAGATTTTATTATCAATAATAATAGAAAAATAGATAGCTTATTTAGTGGTTTAAAACCACACCTTTTAAAGGCTCTATAAATTTGATACTTTGGGAGTTATAAAGAAGTTTTTTGATGTGCTCTCAAAGTAGAGATGGATTTTGGAGATTTTTCCCATGCCTTTAGTGATAAGAAATGAAAGATGTAATTTCAAGATAAAGGGTCTAATGAAAATTATGGAAAGAAAACTCAACCACTCACATGTCAAAAATGTGGGAATAAGTATCATGGAAATTGCCTCAAAGGGGTGGGTAAATTCTTCAAGTTTGGGAGAGAAGGCCACCAAGATCATGAATGTCAAAGAGACATGATGAAGTTATGAAATTTAGTGAAATAAAGGAGAGAACCACCTATGGTTCAATACTTAAATTTAAGGGAGAAAGGGAATTATTCAATCCAACGCACTAAACCTCGAGTCCTCGAGGAGCCACCAAATCCAAAAGATCGAGGGAAATATTATTCTATAACTAATACTGAGGTGCATCCTGAAAATGATTTTTTTATAGGTAAGCTAGTTATTCGTTAAAGAATAGAGAATGTACTATTTAGTTCTGGTTCTACACATTCTTGTATATCTCGAAAGTTTAGTAGAACTATTCAAACACCACCTCAAAATATGGAGGTTGAGTTATCTGTGAGAACAGAAAATGGGGAAATTATTGCATCCAAAGTATATAACTCCTCAATTGTTAATGTTTGTGGAATAAACCTCCCAGCAAATCTTTTCTTACTTCCTTTGGTGGATTTTGATGTTATATTGGGCATGGATTGGCTATCTTTATAAAAATCCAACATCAACTATTGGGAAAGAGATATAACTATTCACATCCCATGGAATCCTACAATTATTTATAATTGTAAGGATAAAGATGAATATACTTCAAAAGAATCATCTTAATTGTGGTATTATTTCCTTATGAGCAATCATATCTATCTCAAATGATTTATTCAAAGGATATAATCATGCTTGAAGACATTCCCATTATTAGGTACTATATTGATGTGTTCCCTAAAGAATTTCCTATTCTTCCTCTTGAATGATAGGTTGACTTCTCGATTGAAATTATTCCTCGATCTCTTCCAATACAGAATACTTCTTAGAGAATGTCCACCATTGAGTTGGAAGGATTGAAGAAGTAATTATAAGATAATATGGACAAGGGTTTTATACGCCCGAGTGCTTCACCATGGGGTGTGCTAGTCCTCTTCATCAAGAAGAAGGATGGATCAGTGTGCCTCTACAATGATTATCATGAGATCAAAAAAATAATGATAAATAACAAGTATCCCCTTCCATGGATAGATAAATTTTTCAATTAACTATGTGGTGCCAATTATTTATCTAAGGTGGAACTTTGGTTGGGATATCACCAATTAAAGGTGAAGAAAGTGTTGTACCCCTCTCTCTTGGATTTTAATGATCACAATCACTCTCTTCACGTTCTAACTTGTTTTCAAGTGTTTTGATGCTAGGAAAAAGGTTGCCCAGGAGTTGGCCCAAGAAGGCTGATAGTGGACTCTCTGAGTCCACCGGCCAACCGGTGGATTTCCACCAGCCAGCCGGTGGTCTCTGGCAGAAGCATTGCTTTATGCCACAGCCACCGGTCAGCCGGTGTTAGCGCACCGGCCAGCCGGTATGGGCACCGGCCAACCGGTTCTTGCCCACCGGCCAGCCGGAGGACCCAGGCAGTAGGCTTTCCCACTGCCTGGTGACACCGGCCAACCGGTGGATGACCACCGGCCAGCCGGTGGAACCCAGACAGAAAGCCTGCTCTGTCTGGACCACCGGCCAGCCGGGAGATCAGCATCGGCCAGCCGGTGGACCACCAGCCAGCTGGTGAGACACCACCGGCCAGCCGGTGTGCCCAGTCAAACTAGTCGTTGGGCTTTGACCAGACTTGTACTTTTGACCCCCAACGGCTCCGGAAGCCCTCAAACGGCCATATTGAAGTGTTTATGGGTATTTCTCCTATAAATAAGGAACCATGGATGCCGGGAACACAACCGAAATATATTTTGATGTCTTGACGCTCTAACGACAAATCTCCAAGGCCTCTTGTGATCCATTGCCATCCTTGAAGCTTGAGCTTCCTCTCCATCAGCTGCTCTCACACTTTTGGCGCTCAAGGCTTCCGTGTGTTTGTATTATTTTATTTGTTTAGTTCTTCATTGGGTTTGGATTAAAACAAACCTCTCATTTCCATTCTTTCTTTCAATTGGGTTTCTTGCTACAACTATAATAAAAAAGCAAGCTGTACGAAGGTGTTCTAGCCTACCTTAAAACGGCTAGTGGGTTTCTTGCTACAACCATAATAAAAAAGCAAGCTATATGAAGGTGTTCTAGCCTACCTTAAAACGGATAGTGGGTTTCTTGCTACAACCATTAAAAAGAAAGCTGACGTATTAATCTCTCAACGGTTCTTGTTGGGAACGGAGACGTAGGCTTGGGAATTAAGCCGAACTTCGTTATCAAATTGTGTCTTGCCTTTTTTATTTCCGCTGCATTGATAATTGTTTTAAATTGTTAATTATTTTTGAAAAGGCAATTCACCCCCCCTCTTGCCATCCTCTACGACCCAACATTTGGTATCAGAGGAGGAGTTTGTGTAATACCTTAACCGGTTACAAACTTAAGATCCTTAGTGATGGCTAATTCCTCGCATGCTCCCGAAGGGTATTCTATGACTCGGGCTCCATTATTTGATGGAACCGATTACACTTATTGGAAAACTCGCATGATTACTTTTCTTAGAAGCATTGGTTATCCTATCTATAGGATTGTAATGCAAGGCTATACTTTATCTAACAAGTATGAGTCCAAATGGACCCCCGAAGACATTGCCAATTTTGAGCTTGATGGCAAAGCCATGAATGCTCTTCATTGTGGGCTAGATCGTAATGAATTCAACCGTGTTTCTACTTGCTCCTCTTCTTATGAAATTTGGAAACTTTTAAAATTAACCCATGAGGGCACTAAAAAAGTCAAAGACACTAGATTAGACATGTATCGCCAAGATTTTGAAAGTTTCACCATGCACCCACACGAATCAATTACTGAAATGTTTACTCATTTTACTGACGTTTGCAATGGAAGAAAATCTCTTGGTGAGGATTTTTCTACAGAAATGATGGTCAAGAAGATTCTTTGGGTCCTACCAAGCTCATGGGCACCAAAGGTGACCGCAATTCAAGAAGCAAAAGATGTCAAGAAAATGCCGGTTGAAGAGCTCATTGGATCACTCATGACCTACGAGATCACCATGAAGAGGAAAGCCGATAAAGAAGGTAAAACCTTCAAGGATAAAAAGAACATTGCTTTCAAAGCAAAGGAAGAAAGCTCCTCCGCTGATAGCGAATCCGAGATCGCTCAAATAGCAAGAAAAATGAGAAAATTCATGAAGAAAAAGAAGAACTTTCGAAGGGCACGAAAGGAAGAGCCCAAAGCGGAGAATGAAGTTACATGCTTTGAATGTGGAAAGAAAGGCCACATCAAACCGGAGTGCTCCATTTTCAAGAAAAGGGTAAAAGAAAAGAAAAACAAGAAGGCTTTCAAAGCATCCACATGGAGTGCAAGTGATGACTCCATGTCTTCAAGCGACTCAAGCGATGAAGGTGAACAATGCCTAATGGAATTTGATAAGGTATCTTCTTCCGACTCATCTTCCACATCTTCCTCTTTCAATAATGACATGTCCTATGAAGATCTCCAAAATGCGAGAGATCAATTAGAGGAAGGTTTTCACGAACTTACCTCTAAATTTATGTCTTTGAAAAATAAAAATAAAATTCTCATTTCTGAAAAAGAACAACTTCTCAAAAAGAATGAGGAACTTACCCTTAAGATCCAAGATATTCCAAATGTTGATTCTTTGAATTCAACCATTAAATATCTAAGGGAGTCTCTTGCCAAGTTCACCCAAGGTGAACAAAATTTGACCAAATTACTAGGTTCTCAGCGTTCGGCTAGAACAACACATGGACTTGGCTTTAACAAACAAGCCACTTCTTCTAGAGCACCCACTACTTTTGTAAGGGGGAGCTCTCAATATAAATTTTGTAATTATTGTAAAAAGACCGGGCACATGATTTATGAATGTGATTGTAAAAATGCAAGGTATGGAAGCCCCAAAACCATTACCTACTCGGATGAGTATTTTAGATGGAAACCCTCTAGAAAAATATGGGTTCAAAAGTCTCTTTTAGCTAATCTTTCCGGACCCAAACTTATATGGGTACCAAAATCTATTCTCTCTTGATTTTGTAGGATAAACGCCAACGAAGTAGGACTTCGAAAGGATCGTGGTATCTCGACAGCGGATGCTCGAGGCACATGTGTGGCGATCCCTCCGAGTTCAACTCCCTTGAAGAATTCGATGGAGGATACGTCACCTTCGGTGACAATTCAAAAAGCAAGATCGTCGGAATAGGTACCATTGGATTTGGTAGCACCTCTTTAATTAAAGATGTTTTATTTGTTAAAGGTTTAAAACATAATCTAATTAGCATTATTCAACTTTGTGATAGTGGTTTTTCGGTGAATTTTCAAAATGATTTATGCAATGTGTTTGATTTTCAAAACAAATTGATATTTTCTGCTTCCCGTTTTCAAAATGTTTACATTATTGATTTAAAGTCTTTAGCTAGCCAAAATGTTAAATGTTTAAGTGCTCTTGACAATGAGTCTTGGCTTTGGCATAGAAGGTTGGGGCATTGTAGCTCTCATTCACTTCTAAAGCTTAATAAGAACAAGCTCATCCGTGACCTTCCTAAACATAAGTTTAAGAAAGATTTGATTTGTGAGCCATGCCAACTTGGCAAGCAACACAAGTCTTCTTTCAAATCTAAGAAGGAAGTGTCCACTTCAAAATCTCTTGAGCTCCTACATCTTGATCTTTTTGGTCCTACCCCTGTAGCAAGTCTAGGTGGAAAATCCTATACCTTTGTCCTAGTAGATGACTTTTCTCGTTTCACTTGGGTTTTCTTTTTAGCTCATAAAAATGATGCTTGTAGAACCTTTTTGAAATTCTCTAGGAAAGTAGAAAACGAAAAAGGATATAAAATTATATCGCTCCGTAGTGACCATGGAGGTGAATTCAAGAACAAAGAATTCGATGAATTGTGTTCCTCTCAAGGATACAATCACACCTTCTCTACCCCTGGGACTCCACAACAAAATGGAGTGGTTGAAAGGAGAAACCGAACTCTCCAAGAAATTGCTCGAACCCTCCTTAGTGAATTCAACCTCCCTCAATTTTTCTGGGCCGAGGCAGTTAACACTGCTTGTTATACTATCAATAGAGTCCTTGTAAGACCCCTTCTTAAGAAAACCCCCTATGAACTTTGGAAAGGCAAATTGCCAAAAGTTGGTTATTTTAAAGTGTTTGGTTGTAAATGCTTTATCCTTAACACAAAAGATAACCTAGGGAAATTTGATGTCAAATCCGATGAAGGTATTTTTCTTGGGTACTCCAACTCAAGCAAAGCCTATAGTGTCTTCAACAAACGTTCAAAAACCATCGAAGAATCATCTCATGTCAAGTTTGATGAAAATATTCCAAAACCCCATCCGGTCATTGAAGATGTTGAAGATAATCTTGATAAACTTGAATTAAATGATTCCTCTTCTCCTCTCAAGGAGGATGATGATCATGAACCTTCTTCACCTTCTTTTCCTTCCACCTTGCCTAAGGTTTGGAAACCTTCTAGAGACCATCCTTTAGAAAATGTTATAGGTGATCTTCAAGCCGGTACTCAAACTAGAAGATCAATCCTCAACAAGGTTGAACATCAAGCCTTCATTTCTCACCTAGAGCCTCAAACCATTAATGATGCCATTAATGATGAGAATTGGGTTCTTGCAATGCAAGATGAACTAAATCAATTCTCTAGAAATGATGTTTGGACTCTTGTTGAAAGACCCAATGATCATCCAATTATTGGCACTAAATGGGTTTTTAGGAACAAACTTGATGATCAAGGAAATATAACCCGGAAGAAGGCTCGCCTAGTAGCTAAGGGCTATAATAAAGAAGAAGGAATTGATTATGGTGAAACCTTTTCGCCCGTTGCTAGATTGAAATCCATTAGGATCTTGTTGGCTTTCGCCGCCCACTTAAATTTCAAACTTTTTCAAATGGATGTTAAAAGCGCCTTTTTAAATGGTTTTATTTCAGAAAAAATCTTTGTTGAACAACCTCCCAGTTTTGAAGATCCAAAATTTCCAAATCATGTTTTTAAATTAACCAAGGCTCTATATGGATTAAAGCAAGCCCCTCGGGCTTGGTATGAGCGGTTAACAAAATTCCTTTTAGAAAATGATTTTAAAATGGGTCAAGCTTATTGTACCCTCTTTTTAAAACACACTTCAAAAGATCTTTTAATAGTCCAAATCTACGTCGATGACGTTATCTTTGGTTCTACCAAAGAATCACTTTGTACTAATTTTTCAGATTTAATGAGAAAATAATTTGAAATGAGTTGTATGGGGGAATTGAAATTTTTTCTCGGTTTTCAAATCTTTCAAAATTCAAAAGGTATTTTTCTAAGCCAAGGCAAATACACAAACGAGCTCTTAAGTCGTTTTGGTATGGATCAAGTAAAGGAAATTAGTACCCCCATGAGTACTTCCTGTAATCTTACATTAGATGAAGTCGGGAAACCGGTTGATAACAAGCTTTATAGGAGTATGATCGGGAGTCTACTTTACCTAACTGCGACCCGTCCTGACATCATGTTCAGTGTTTGCCTTTTTGCTCGTTTTCAAGCCAATCCCAAAGAATCTCATTTTAAATCGGTCAAAAGGATTTTTAGGTATTTAAGAGGATCCAAAAACATTGGTTTATTTTATCCTTCTAATACTTCTTTCGAACTTTCTTCATATTCGGATGCTGATTTTGGCAGATGTCAATTAGATCGAAAGAGTACTAGTGGAACCTGTCATCTGCTAGGAAAGTCCCTTGTATCGTGGAGTAGCAAGAAGCAAAACTGTGTTGCTCTTTCTACTGCCGAGGCCGAGTACGTAGCCGCTGGGAAGTGTTGTGCCCAAATTATTTGGATGCAGCACACTCTCTTGGATTATGGCCTTTCCTACGATCATGTCCCTATTCGGTGTGACAACACTCGTGCCATTAGTATTTCTAAGAATCCAATACAACACTCTAGAACAAATCATATTGATTTAAGGCATCATTTCCTTCGTGACCATTTTCAAAAAGGGGATATCACTTTGGACTTCATTTCTACTGATTTCCAATTAGCTGATATTTTTACCAAATCGCTCCCGGTTGAATGTTTTGATTTTATTAAGGGGGAGTTAGGAATGATTCGTCAATGAGCACTATTAAATATTTAACTCTTTTTTATTTTAATTCATTTTTTTTTATATTTTATGAATTTTAATACCACCGATCAACCGGTGGTACATCACCGGTTAACCGGTGGTGTCGGGCCTTTCTTTTTTAGGCCGGCCGGAGGAAGGGTTAAAATTAAAATTAAACCCTTCCCCTCCCATTCTTCTCTCTCTCTCTCATGCGGCTCCTCCAAAACCGCGGCTCCTCCAAATCCCTAGCCTCCCTTCTTCATCCTTGCCCTCTCAAACTCCATTCTTCTCTCAATCTCTCTCATTTTATCTCCTTTTGCCTTCATGGGTCCTCGCTCTTCTCGCAAAGGAAAGGGTATCGCTCAAGAAGCACCTCCTCCTCCTTCAATTCCTCAACTTCCGGACATATGGCATGACAAGGTCATTCTGCCAGGTAGAGTGATTGACTATTCTTGGCTTTCTTCTGCTTGTCTCGAGCTTTTCTCCATTATTGAATATCAACACTGGCATTCCTTTTTTGAACCTCCTGAGAAGGATGTTATTTATCCTTTACTTGTCAAAGAGTTTTATGATCACTTGACGTGGTCGGTTTCTGACGACACCGATACCATTTCCACCACCGCTCTTGGGAAACCTATCACTTTCACATCTGTGGAGGTTTCCATAATGCTAGGAGTTCCTCATGTCGGGCCTCATGCATTTTCTCAGGGGGAGTTTCCTTGGGACCCTGATTTTGATTTAGCTGTCGCTCTTGAGCATCTCACAGGACAGCCCAACAATCCAATTGTCAAGCTCTCCCATCTCACCCCTAACCATCGAATCATTGATCGCCTTATTCAGACCTCCCTTGCGCCCCGTATCGGTGATCACAATATGGTGAAATTCATTGATATTTATCTTCTCTCTTATATTACTAGAGGGATTCATTTCAATTTGGTCTGGTTCCTATTCCGGGCCATGACTTATGTGGCTGAGCACCCGCGCCGATCCAAAACTCTACCTTTCGGTCGCCTTTTGACCAAAATCTTCACCCTCCTTGATGTGCCTATCCATGATACTTCCTTTGAGCAGCCAAAGAAGGATAGCATCGTCAATTTTATGATGGTGCAACGGATGAATATCCATTGGCACCCTTGGCGTCAGGAGTGGATCACTGACAAGGATGGCCTTCTCAAGGCTTACTCTCCTCAGACTCATTCACATCCTCCATCCCATGCCATGCCTCCTGCTATTGCCGCTGCTTATCCTCTTTCAGACAGTGAGGACAGTGATGGCGATGAAGAGGAAGGGAGTGGTGACAGCAAAGGTGATGTTGAGGCTGATGTTGGTGAGGAAGCTGGAGCGGATGATGATGCACCTGAGCCTACTGAGGCTGTGCCCCCTTCCGCTGATGCTGGTGGCTTGTCGGTGACGGCTGATCAATTCCTACGCTTCCAGGATCAAATTGAGACCCGGCTCGACTTGCAGTTTTCCTTCTTCAGCTCTCAGTTTGATAAGCTCCATTCTCGGATCGACTCTCTTGATCGTCGCTTCGAGGCGGTCCAGGCTCCTCCAGCTCCTCCGACCTTCAGGCGTCGCCGTCACTCTCGGCCCTCTAGGATTGAATAGAGCCTTTCTTGTTTTTGACTTGTCTTTGTATGTAACGTTTCATCTTTTATAAATTTCAAGTTGTCTTATCTATCATATTTTTTTTGTTGTCATTTCTTACCTCCTTTTTTTTGTTGTTTATCTAATTTATTCTCATTTTTTTCCCTCCTATTTTGATAATCCCAAAGGGGGAGAAATTTCTCTGTTTACTAGTTTCATATTTCAATTGATTAAAGTGCTATTTTTAAAAGTTCAAATTTTTTTTAAAACCGGTAAGTTATTGATTTTGTTCCTTTTAAAAAAAACAAAAAATGACCTATGGTTACAATTTCAAAATGACTCATTCTCTTTAGATTAAGATCATTTTCAATACATGGTACATCTCTTCAATTTTTTTTTGAAATGATCTCTAATATATTTTCATGTCCAAAATTGTTTATTTAAGTTTTCAATTGGCATATCCTTTTTAAAGCTTTCTCTTTTGTGATTGTGGTCATCAAAATAGGGGGAGATTGTTGTACCCCTCTCTCTTGGATTTTAATGATCACAATCACTCTCATCGTGTTCTAACTTGTTTTCAAGTGTTTTCATGCTAGGAAAAAGGTTGCCCAGAAGTTGTCCCAAGAAGGCTGATAGTGGACTCTCTGAGTCCACCGGCCAACCGGTGGATTTCCACCGGTCAGCCGGTATGGGAACCGGCCAACCGGTTCTTGCCCACCGGCCAGCCGGAGGACCCAGGCAGTAGGCTTGCCCACTGCCTGGTGACACCGGCCAACCAGTGGATGACCACCGGCCTGCCGGTGGAACCCAGACAGAAATCCTGCTCTGTCTGGACCACCGGCCAGCCGGTGGAACCCAGACAGAAAGCCTGCTCTGTCTGGACCACCGGCCGGCCGGGAGATCAGCACCGGCCAGCCGGTGGACCACCAGCCAGCTGGTGAGACACCACCGGCCAACCGGTGTGCCCAGTCAAACTAGCAGTTGGGCTTTGACCAGACTTGTACTTTTGACCCCCAACGGCTCCGGAAGCCCTCCAACAGCCATATTGAAGTGTTTATGGGTATTTCTCCTATAAATAAGGAACCATGGATGTCGGGAACACAACTGAAATATATTTTTATGTCTTGACGCTCTAACGACAAATCTCCAAGGCCTCTTGTGATCCATTGCCATCCTTGAAGCTTAAGCTCCCTCTCCATCAGCTGCTCTCACACTTTTGGCGCTCAAGGCTTCCGTGTGTTTGTATTATTTTATTTGTTTAGTTCTTCATTGGGTTTGGATTAAAACAAACCTCTCATTTCCATTCTTTCTTTCAATTGGGTTTCTTGCTACAACCATAATAAAAAAGCAAGTTGTACGAAGGTGTTCTAGCCTACCTTAAAACGGCTAGTGGGTTTCTTGCTACAACCATAATAAAAAAGCAAGTTGTACAAAAGTGTTCTTGCCTACCTTAAAACGGCTAGTGGGTTTCTTGCTACAACCATTAAAAAGCAAGCTGACGTATTAATCTCTCAACGGTTCTTGTTGGGAGCGGAGACATAGGCTTGGGAATTAAGCCGAACTTCGTTATCAAATTGTGTCTTGCCTTTTTTATTTCCGCTGCATTGATAATTGTTTTAAATTGTTAATTATTTTTGAAAAGGCAATTCACCCCCCCTCTTGCCATCTTCTACGACCCAACAGAAAGAAGATATTCCCAAGACTGCCTTTCGAACAAGGTATGGACCCTATGAGTTCCTAGTGATGCCCTTCGGACTCACTAATTCTCCAGAAATATCCATGGAGTTAATGAATAAAGTATTTAGAGATTACCTCGACAAATTTGTGATGGTATTTATTGATGATATTTTGATATACTTCAAGAGCGAGGGGGCATGAGGAGTATTTGAATACTATGATAAAGACTTTGTGAAGGGATAAAATTTATGAAATTTATAGTAAATGTGAGTTATGGATGGAGGAAGTATCATTCTTGGGGAATGTTATCACCAAAAAAGGAATATTTGTTAACCCTTCTAAGACAAAGGCAATCAAAGAGTGGCATAGGAAAACATCTATAATAGAGATCAATAGTTTCCTTGGTTTATATGGGTATTATCGAAAATTTGTGAATAAATTATCATGATTTACAAACCCACTAACCAAGATGACTTGGAAGGGAGAAAAGTTTTTCTAGACCATTGAATGTGAAGAATTATTCAAAGAGTTAAAAAAGAGGCTTGTCACCACTTCAATACTCGCACTTCTAAAAAGTGGAAAACTCTTTATAGTATACAAAAATTATTAAAAGAAGGTATTAGACTGTGTACTTATGAAAAATGATAAAGTGATAAAATATTCCTCAATTCAGTTGAAAATCATGAGAAAAACTATCCCACGCATGATCTATAGCTGGTTGCTATTATCTTCGCCTTGAAAACCTGGCAGCATTATCTCTATGGGGATAAGTGTGAAATATATATTGATAACAAGAGTCTAAAATATATATTTACATAATATGCACTAGATAAGATGGTTAGAGCTCATCAAGGATTATGATTTCTCAATCCACTACCATCCTAAAAAAGAAAATAAAGTGGCAGATTCTCTAAGTATAAAGGATCCTGAAACATTATAAATGATGAGAATTGAGAAGGATCCAATATTATTAGATTTTAAAGGATAGAAATGGGAATCATTAAGGAAGTAACATCATCAATCCATTCTCAAATTATTTTTCAACTATCACTTATGGAGAAAATAAAGGATTCTTAAAGAAATGATGTGGAAATTTAGAAGAAGGTGGAATCCATGAGAAATGGGAAATCCTCATAGTTCAAGATTGATGAGTAAGGAGTTGTAATATTGGGTCATGAATATATATACCATACAATATAAAGATAAAGAAAGAGCTTCTAATCGATACACATAGCTCAACCTTCTCTATTCACCCAGGAAGCACAAAGATGTATCAAGATATTTGAGAGAATTATTGGTGGGACAATATGAAAAAGTAGATAGTTGAATATACATCAAAGTTCTTGGTATGTTATAAATTTAAGGATAAAAGGAAAAAGTCTAAGGGGATTATGCAACCATTGCCCATAAAACATGGAAATGGAAAAACATCACCAATGACTTTTTCACTAGACTTCCAAAGGGATATATAGGAAAAAATGTGATATGGGTTGCTATGGATCGTCTTATAAAGATATCTCACTTTATCAAAATTTGAGAGGAATTCTCACTGGATCAGCTTTCATGGATAAACATTAGATAAGTGGTAAGGCTGTATGGAGTACCACTATCGATTTTATTCTATCGAGATCCAATATTCTCCTTGAAGTTATAGAAAAGTCTCTAACATGCTCTAAATATTGAGTTGAACATCATTACTACTTATCATCCTCAAACTAATGTCCAATCCAAGTGAACTATTTAGACACTGGAAGACATATTGAGAGCATCTTCTATAGACTTCAAAGGAGGGTGGTACCAATATCTACCTATAGACTAGTTCTCTTACTAAAAAAATTTCACTTGAGCATCCAGATAGCTTCTTATGAAGCCCTTTATGGGAAAAGATGTAGAACACTACAATTCTAGGATAAAGTCAGTTAATGTAAGCTTCTAGGACCTGAAACGGTCAAAGAAATAGTAAAAAGGGTGAAAATCATTCATTAGAACATCAAGACATCCCAAATTTGATATAAGATCTATATAGAAAATCATTGATGGGATCTAGATTTTGAGGTTGGAGACATGGTATTCCTCCACATATCTCTATGGAATAGGATCATGGTGTTTGGGAAGAAAGGAAATTTGAGTCCTAGGTACATCGACCCCTTCGAGATTCTTGATCTTGTCAAAGTTGTGTCCTATCAACTAGCACTTCCACCTACCATGTCTCAAGTTCATGATGTATTCCATCTATACCACTTGAGTAAGTACATACTATATCCCTCACATGTACTAAATATGGAGGTGGTACAGTTGGAAAATGATCTCTCTTACGAGGAGCAACCGGTGAAGATCTTGGGCCATAAAGATAAAGATCTATAAAAAAAGACTAATCACCTAGTCAAAGTGCTATGTTAGAACCATAAGTGTGAAGAGCCAACATGGGAATCGGAGGAAGTGATGAAGGATACATACCCTCACCTATTTATGTAAAATAAAATTTTGAGGGTGAAATTTAAAAAGGGGGGAAGAATGTAACGACCCAAATTTTTATCAATTTAATTTTACCTTCTTATAATTATGTTATATAATATAAAACACATACATGGCATGGAGAACCTAATTTAAAAAATTATTTTAATGAATTAAGAATGAAATAAGTGTTATTTATATAAATTAAGGAACTTATACCAATGAAATAGTAACTTGACCTTTGAAGTAGAAATGTGACCATTAGGAATAGTAATCTAGCCAATAGAATAGTAACCTCACCTATAAAATTATAAATAAAATTTAATCAACTTATAAATGAAAATATGATATAATTATATCATAGTATAAGTAAATAAATGTGTTAAAAATGATAAATTAAGTGTTTCTATTTTTATAAACTATAAATGTTTATGTACAATTTTATAATTAATATAATTATTTAAAAGAAAATTTCATAAAATAAAATAAATTCATAAATTGATATTTTTTTGTCTTACGATTATAATATAATTTTACAAGACCTTAGTTAACTTTTCAAAGTGTCATAAAATCAGTTATAATTTTAAAATCAGTATTTTTTTAATAAATGGTGATTTTAAATTAAAATTAAATTTATCATATTTAGAAGATTATTTTTATAAAATGGAGTTAATTTTTTAATTATACACACTGAAAAATGTTTATGGTGAATTTTTTGGATTTTTCTCAAATAGTTGAATTTTGTGAATAGTAAAATACGGTAATTTTCAGTATTTAACAAATACATGAATTATTGAATCATAGATGATGTATGAATAATGTAATCCCATAATATAGAACTATAATTAATTATTTTAATATATTTAGATATAATTTTCAAACTATTAATATCCTTGATCCAAAATAATAAACTAATGAATAAAATAATCAAAAAACACCCCTCTCCTCCCTTATAAATACCACCCCTCACCACTTCTTCTCCTCACACCTTCCAAGCCTTGAAGCTTGTATAATTTATTCCCAATACTATTCCAAATCACCTCCCCCACATATATGATCCTTTGATCTTAATAAGATACAAAATCCAATTTCCCTAAGGAGGTTCTCAAGGAGAATAATTTCAAGAGGCAAACCCCTCTTTTATTTTCTTTTAATTTCTTTGCAAGTTCTTTTATTTTCTTATTCTCTCATAACATACCCTTATCCAAGTGTAATTATAACTAAAATATCTTATATATACTTTAATTTTATTATGTTAATGGAATAATCCATCAATAAACCTCTTATCCTATCCCTTTTATTCTAAAAATGAAAACGTCGTCCGTGAGGTGTTGATTTATCACCTTCAAGGATGACAAGTTTTCATTTTACTTTACCACCTTCAAGTATGGTCATAAAACCATTATAATGGTAGAAATAGATTGTAAAATGTATGTTATAGCCTTTTTTTATGCTTGGTAACTAACATATATACATAGTATTAAATAATAAAACAAAACAAGTTTGTTGTTATCAAAAATCGCCAAAATTAATCTAAATTATTATCATTAAAATTTTATCTAATGAATCATCCTCAAATATAGAAAATATAAATATATATATAAGAATAATTAAATTTCTATAATTTCACTAATAAAATATAATTTCAATTTTGGATAATTATCCCCATTTTACACAATCTTCCATACATGTATACAAGATAACTGATCATGAAAACCAAGAAAACAAACACTCAAGAATGATGAAATTAAACATGATAACTCATAAAAATGGCCAAAAAAAACTTAATAAAATTAAAATTAATAAAAAAATGTATAATATGTTATAGATTTATTAACTAATGAATCTAATTTATTATACAATATATTAAAGTGAAGAGAGCATTCGAACATAAGGTAAGGGGATTCTTGAACCCAATTTCCTTTCTTTGGGTTATTCTTATTTCGTGCCAAATTTTAGTGTGGATGTGCATTTAACAATATTAAAATATAATTTCATTTTTCTTAAATTTTATTTTCTGTGATATAAAATCTTCTAATTTGGTTTTATGAAAAACATAAAAGATTTTCCAAAATAACGCTTCTTTCTAAAAACACATCTTTTATTTCTCTTGAGATTGTTTATTCTTCACTCAAGATTGATGATTCTTATACTAGTATGATATTCCATTTTTGGAACCCCAAAGTTTGTTCATTAATGTATGCTTTATGAAATGAAACCCATTCATTTATATGAGTTGTTTTATGTCTAAGATTGATATATGTTCTATGTAACATGAATGATTATGTAAATGTTATGATGTGAAGGGTGCGCCCAGAATTATATAGTGCTCCAATGCATTGGGTAATGTGATGTATATCATGATATAAGGTGAAATATGCATGAACATGGTGCTAGATTTTTTCATAATGATGATTTTAATGTGTGAACATGATGTTATCTTGGTTCACAACTATGTATAGTATTTGACCATTAAGACATGATGTTTCATTTTTATGCATTGCCACATTCCAAGACTTTATCTAATGCTTCCTCTCATGATTATTATGGTGATCCTATTATTATGTTATGGTGATAATTATTATGCTCAACCCATGTTATATTGATTCATGTTATTATTTATCCTATTACTAGGCTTTTAGCTCACCCCTTTTTTTATGTATATCTTCAAGTGACTACTTATACTAAGGAGTACATGAGGTCCACTAATAATCAATAGAATAAGGAATTAAATAAAGTTTATGTTTTATTATGTAAATGTTATATTTAGTCTTAATTTTCCCAAGACATTAAACCTTTTTATCCTAGTTATGTAATACTGCTACATTTTTTTATCTTTAAAATGATTTAATAGTCACGTATGAAAAATCAGGGTCACTATAAAAATACTCAATCATTGTAATGGTTCTCCTTACCTTCCTCAATCACTCTAGTTTTACTCCTCTATTAAAAGGGTTACAGAGATAAAGCAGGAAGGATAATTCATTTAGAAACTAAAGAAATAGAAAAATAAAGTGGTAAACAGCAGTAGTAGGTTCTCCAACAAGTTGCGCATGAGCCAAGTCCACCATATAGTTTGGCCTCATGTTCATTTTTTAAGAGTCGTGTCCTCTTTCTCTTTGGTAAATTCAAATCACATGAAGTTTTTTATTTTTTATAAAGTCGCCTTCTTCATAACTTCAAATCCCCATCATGATATGGTCTTCCTAAAAATTCATGGATTACCTCCTTAGTTATTGATAAAAATATCATTCATGTTATTTTCCACATGGAATCCTCTAAATGGATTCATAAATAATGAATTGGCACCCCAAATTCTCAGCTTTAAATCTAGATGAGTCCCTGAAGTCATATTGTGATCATCCTTTGGTTAGTTTTTTTCACAAATTAAATTATCCTATATGGGTGACCAAATCTTATATGCAGACCAAATGTTCTATGTATAGGATAATTATCTTATATATAGATTCAATTTCATACATATGGCTAAAATATCCTGAACATATGAATTTTTCAATTGATAGATTTTATCTTACTTAAATATCATATATCCTCCTAAAAATATCAAAAAACCTACTCAATTATCTTATGCACTTTCTGAAAATGTCATACGTGTGGCTGAAATGTCTTTCATGTACAAAATTTTGTCTTTACTAAATTCATAACACTCCAAGATCAGATGTTTAATCAACTATGCTCTATGTAAAGGATGTATAGTTAATTTACTTTTTCATTTCAAGATTCTAAAAACTCTATTTGGGTAGAAAATCCATGAATCCTATTGAAATGTCATCCACATAGATGAAATCTCTTAATCATCACACAAATTCTCCTTTGTGGGCATTCTAAGTGAATTTCCTTAGCCATATTTTAGACTCCAGCATAGTACTTCTAGAACTTCTCCAATTCAACTCTAAATGTATTTAAATCAATTATAGGATTTTAAAATCACCTCAAGGAATCCTATAATAATAATAAAATACCTTATTTTATTAATTAGAAATATGAAATAAACAATTAAAAAACATGTTTAAATCCAGTTAGCAATTAAACTCTAGATTAGTCAAAAAAACTAATAAATATTATATTTACACAAGAATTACTCAAAATAGTGGGATTAAAATCATTGAAATTTAAGAAAAAATGTTTGAAAATATTAGCTTATAAATTCCCCCACACTTAATCTTTGGACTCCTGGACAAGTGAACTTCAAAAATATTACCAAAGAAAAAATTTAAATAGAAAGAAAATTTTATTTAAATTTTGTTATACCATGTTTCTCAAATTTTCATGCATATTTTTATTCATTAAGTACATTCAATTAAATTCAAATTCTTTTATCCTGTCAAGAAAAATTATACCTACCTTACCAAAAATATTTCTCTCAACACTCAAGTATGAATTTCAAGAAAAGTTTTTCTTATTCTAAGTTCATGAAAGTTTCACCATAGGCTTAATGAATTTATTTATCTCTACCTAATGATTCAAGTATTTTTTAATATCATGATGTATTATAGGGATTTTTTATTACTTTAGGTTAGTTGTTTCTATTGAGAATATTCTGAGTTAGATTTGGATTATTGGCTCTATTTTGAACATGATGCATGATTTTCATTTTCCTTCAAGAATGGATCCATAATTTCACTCCTCATTTCACTGATACAGCTCCATCCCTTTGATTTTTGGTGATATAGTCCACACCATTAATCATTTAAGCAATATCAACCATTCCTATGTCTTTTTACTTTAGTAGCTTTCAAAAAAAATTACTTTTATTCTACTCTTAAAGGAAAAGAGAGAATTTTGAATACTATTCTTATGGGTGTGAGTTTTTACTAACCATAGACTAGTAATTATTTCCCCTAATTTTGATGTGTTATAGGGACTTCCTTATAATAGCTTTAGTTTTTTTAAATAGATTATCTAAAAGAGCTTAATAGACTTTAGAATTTTCAAAATGGATTCCATCTCATATATAACTCTAGTTATCCTATAAAATATTATTTAGTTTTTTGGGTAGTCCACCATCAATAATTTTTAGAATAATTGTATATTTATTCCATTTTCCCCATTTTTTAATTATTTTCACTTTTCATTAAGATATGGTTCTATCATTTCTATTCTAGAATTATTATGCGCATTTGAGTTTTCATAGGGAAATAGAGGCAAATTTTGACTACCAAATAGTTGTAGACTTTCATAACCAACCTTGGATAATATCTAGGGAATTTTTTTATCCTTCCTAGATTAATTATTATAAAAATATAGTAATAAATATAATGTAAAAATTCCTTTGTTCTAATCAATCAGATATATTGAAATAGATTCTTCTAACTCACTTTCTTCCTTCCCCAATGCATGAATTCAACCAAGATCATGCAATAACTTCTAGAGAAGGGTAGGGATTTTTTTATTCTAATTTGGATTCCTAAAAAGTTCATTCATTGATTCAAAGATCTAAAAGGGTCAAATATAAAGGAAGTCTGGAAAATAGATTTCATTGAAAAGGGGACTTAAAATAAAATAAAAAATCTTTGATCATTCATAGAACAAAAATATATATATAAGACCAATTAAACTTCTATAATTTCACTAATAACATATAATTTCAATTCTAGATAATTATCCACCTTTTACACGATCTTCCATACATGTATACAAGTAAACCAATCATGAAAACCAAGAAAAAAAACACTCCTGAATGATGAAATTAAACATGATAACTCGTCAAAATGGCCATAAACAAAATTAATAAAATTATAATGAATAAAATAAATGTATAAGAGGTTATGAATTTATTAAATAATGAATATAATTTATTATACAATATATTAAAGTGAAGAGATCATTCGAACATAAAGTAAGGGGATTCTTGAACCCAATTTCCTTTCTTTGTGTTTTTCCTCTTTCATGCCAAATTTTAGTGTGGATGTGAATTTAATAATCTTAAAATATAATTTCATTTTTATTAAATTTATTTTTTGGGATATACATGCTTCTAATATGGTTTTATGAAGAAAAAAAAGATTTTCCAAAAGAAGTCTTCTTTCTAAAACCACATCTTTTATTTATTTTTAGATTTTTTATTATTCACTCAAGATTAATGATTCTTATATTAGTATGATATTCCATTTTTGGAACCCCAATTTTTTTTCATGAATGTATTCTTTATGAAATGAAAATAATTCCTTTATATGAGTTTTTTTATGTCTAAGATTGATATATGTTCTATTTAGCATGCAAGATTATGTAAATGTTATGATGTGATGGGTGGACCCATAATTATATAGTGCTCCAATGCATTGGGTAATGTGAAGTATCTCATGATATAAGGTGATATATGCATGAACATGATGCTATATTTTTTCACAATGATGATGTTAATGCATGAACATGATGCTAGATTTATTCATAACTATGTGTGGTAATTGACCACTAAGACATGATGTTTCATTTTTATGCATTTCCATATTCCATTCATTTATCTAATTCTTCTTATCGTGATTATTATGGTTATCCTATGATTATGTTATGATGATGATGATTATGCTCACCCCATGTTATATTGATTCATGTTCTTATTTATCCTCTTACTAGGATTTTAGCTCACCTCTTTTTTTGATGTATATTCTCAAGTGACTACTTATACTAAGGAGTGCATGAGTTCCACTAATAATATATAGAATAAGTAATTAAATAAATTTTATGTTTTATTATGTAAATTTTATATTTGCTCTTAATTTTTCCAAGAAATTAAACCTTTTTATCCAAGTTATGTAACACTATTATATTGTCTATCTTTAAAATGATTTAATAGTCATGTAATAAAAATTAGGGTCACTATAAAAATACTCAAGCATTGTAATGGTTCTACTTACCGTCCTCAATCACTTGAGTTTTACCCCTCTATTAAAAGGGTTATACAGATAAAGTAAGAAGAAGAAGTCATTACGAAACTAAAGAAACAGAAAAATAAATTGGTAAACAGCAGAAGTAGGTTCTCCAACAAGTTTCACATGAGCCAATTCCACCTTATAGTTTGGCCTCATGTTCATTTTTTAAGAGTTGTGGTGTATTTCTCTTTAGTAAAGTCAAATCACGTGAAGTTTTTTATTTTTTATAAAGTCTCCTTCTTCGAAACTTCAAATCCCCATCATGATCTAGTCTTCCTAAAAATTCGTGGATATCCATTTTAGTTCTTGATAAAAAATATTATTCATGTTATTTTCCACATTGAATCCTCTAAATAGATTCATAAATGATGAATTGGCACCCCAAATTCTCATCTTTAAATCCATATGAGTCCCTGAAGTCATATTGTGATCATCCTTTGGTTTATTTTTTTCATGAATTAAATTATCCTATATGGGTGATCAAATCTTATATACAGAACAAATGTCCTATGTATAGGATAATTATCCTATATATATATATATATATATTAAATTTCATATATATGTCCAAAATATCCTACACATATGAATTTTTCATTTGATATATTTTACCTTACTTAAATATCATATAGCCTTCTAAAAATATCCAACATCCTACTCAATTGTCTTATACACTTGCTGAAAATGTCATACATGTGGCTGAAATGTCTTTCATGTACAAATTTTGTCTTTACTAAATTCATAACACTCCAAGATCATATGTTGAATCAACTATACTCTATGTAAAGGATGTATAGTTAATTTACTTTTTTATTTTAAGATTCTAACAACTCTATATGGGTAAAAAAGTCATAAATCCTATTAAAATGTCATCCACGTAGATGAAATATATTAATCAGCTCACAAATTCTCCTTTGTGGGAACTTTAAGTCAATTTCCTTAGCCATATTTTAGACTCCAGCATAGTACTTCTAGAAATTCTCTAATTCAACTATAAACTTATTTAAATCAATTATATGATTTTAAAATCACCTCAAGGAATCCTGTAATAATAATAAAATACTTGAAGTTAAGTGTAGGATTTATTTTATTAATTATAAATATGAAATAAACAATTAAAAATTCTATTTAAATCCAATTAGAAATTAAACTCCAGATTATTAAAATAACTAATAAATATTATATTTACATAATAATTACTTGAAATAGTGATATTAAAATCATGGAAACGTAAGAAAAAACATTTGAAAATATGGGATTATCAATTCCCCCACACTTAATCTTTGGAAACCTGGACAAGTGAACTTCAAAAAATATTACCAAAGAAAAAATTTAACTAGAAATACAATGTGATTTCCATTTTTTTATACCATGTTTCTCAAATTTTCATGCATCTTTAATGCCCTTAAGTCTATTTTATTCATTAAGTACATTCAATTAATTTGAAATTATTTTATCCTCTCAAGAATAATTATACCTATGTTCCTGAAAATATTTCACTCAACACTCAAGTATGAATTTCAAGAAAAGTTTTTCTTATTATAAGTTCATGCAAGTTTCAACACAGGCTTGATGAATTTATTTATCTATAACTAATGATTCAATTATTATTTTAATATCAAGAGGTCTTTATAGGGTTTTTTTTTTACTTGAGGTTAGTGGTTTCTATTTAGAATATTATTAGTTATATTAGGATTATTGGATCTATTTTGAAACATGATGCATGATTTTCATTTTCCTTCAAGAATAGATCAATCATTTCCCTCCTTTTTTCACTAATACAGCTCCATCCCTTTGAGTTTTAGTGAGATAGTACAAACCCCTAATCATTTAATCAATATCAACCATTCCACTCTCTTCTTAATTTAGTATCTTTAAAAAAATTACTTTTATTCTACTCTTAAAGTCAAATAGATACTTTTGAATACTCTTCTTATGGGTGTGAGTTTTTAATAGCCATAGAATAGGAAGTATTGCCCCTAATTTTGATGTTTTATTGGGCCTTCCTTCTAATAGCTTTATTTTTAAAAAAATCTTCTCAAAAAGAGCTTAATAGACTTCAGAATTTTCAAAATAGATTTCATCTCTTATATAACTCCAGTTATACTATAAACTCTTCTTTAGTTTTTTGGGTAGTATTCCTTCAATAATTTTTAGAATAATTATATATTTCTTCCATTTTTTCTCATTTTTGAATTATTTTAACTTTTCATTAAGATATGGTTCTAGAATTTATATTGTATAATTTTTGTGCAGATTTGAGTTTTCATAGGGAAAGAGAGGAAAATTTTGACTACCAAACAGTGGTTAAGTTTTAGGCCCAACCTTGGATAATATCTAGGAAATTTTTTATCCTTTCTAGATTAATTATTATCAAAATATATTAATAAATTTAATGCAACAATTCCTTTTTTCTACTCAAGTATATCTATTGAAACTGCTTCTTTTAACTCACTTGATTCCTTCCCCCATGCATGAATTCAACTAAGATCATGCATTAACTTCTAGAGAAAGGTAGGGATTTTTGTCTTTTAATTTGGATTCCTAAAAATTTCATTCATTGATTCAAAGATATAAAAGGGTCAAATGTAAAGGAATTCTTGAAAATAGATTTCATTGAAAAGGGGACTTAAAAATTAAAAAAATCCTTAATCATGCATAGAAAAAAATTCTTGAATGCTCTAGGGTTTTTACAAGATTAATAAATAAATTTTGGTTATTTAAACAAGTATTGGTTCTCTCAAAAGAAAAAAATTATAAATAATATTTTAAAATTGGTTCATAATCCTCTTGATTAAGTGATTAAAAATATAAAATATTATTTCATGGCATGAGATTCAAAAATCAGTGGCATTTTCATAAATTTATCTCTATTATAATTTCAAAACAAGTTTACTTAATCATTCATATATGGTGAGTAAATAGTTCAAGTTAGTTCCTGATCATTGGTATAGATTAAAAAATTTAATGGGCATTCAAATTAAGCTCAACAAGTTTCAAAAGCACACTAAAATTGAAAAAGAAACACATTAAAATTTTAAAAATACACAAAATTTTAAGAAAATTATGAAAATTATAAACTAAAAAGGTTATACCCCCCATACTTAAATGATGTATTGTCATCAATTAATTCTAAAAATATATCATTTAAAGAATATTTTAAATGGAATTACAGCTTTAAATCAAGTTTTAAGGAGAGGAGCAACCTGATGGGTCTTTATTAATAGATGTTTTGGAGGAGTGTATTATCCTCCACGAGTTCTTAAGGTAAGTTTACATTGAATTTCCCCATTAGTAGTGAAATGGTTCTTAAATACTTCATTAGTAATTTACACAGCATCAAAAGGATATACAATGGTAACTATAAATAGACCTTCCCATATGAAATGAAGCTTACCTGGAATCATCTTGAGTCTTGAGTTGTATATCATCACTTGGTCCCTTATATGGAATTACTGGTATTGGATGATATTTTAATTATCCACTATTGTTTTCTCTTTGTAAACTATATAATTTTAAAAAGATTCTATTTTAATTTATTTTAACTCCTATAGCTATAATATCTTCTCTTTTCTAGCTCCATCCAGATCCAGATTCATATCTCTCGTAGCCCAATATGCTTTGTGTTCTAACTTTGTGAATAGATGATATCATTTTCCATAAATCATTATATATGAACTAATTACATTAGGTATTTTATAAGTTTTTCTATATTACCAAAATGTGTATTCCAATCCATGGATCCAATCTTTTTAATTTGGTTTTCTAGTTTTCTACAAAATCCCTTTAATTTATCTATTTAAAACTTCATTATGCCCATTTTTTATAGATGATAAGTTGTGTGTACTCCATATTTAATAATCAAATCATCCATTATCTTATTTAATAAATGATTCCATTGATCACTAATGATGGATATTATATTTCCAAACTTATAAAGGATTTTAGTTTTGACAAAATCATACACAACATTAGCATCATCATTTTTGGTGGATTTAGCTTCCATCCATTTCTATGCTTAATCCATAGAAAGAAATATATAATAATTTTAAAAAAACATGAGAAATGTCCCATAAAATCTATTCCACAAACTTCAAAAAAATTACAAAATATTATTGGTTTTTGTGGAATTTCTTGTTTCTTTGAAATGTTTCTAATGAATTAACATTTATCAATTTTTTTATAAAGTCGTGTGCATCTTTAAACAAAGTAATACAATAAATTACTAACTCTAATAATTTCATTATTTTCCTTTAAGGTAAAAAGTGACCTCTATATTCTAGAGTGTGAAAAAATTTAAAAACAAATTGGATATCACTTACAGGTAAGAACCTCCTTATCACTTGATCATCACAGATCTTTCAAATTTGATGATTTTACAAAATATAAAATTTTTATTAAGATTTAAGTATTTGAATTTGTTAGGGATTTAAATGAAATGGTACCTCATAAGTTACCAAATAATTTAACATGTCAGTATACCAAGTCACTTCTTCTTCAACCAAGTACAACTGATCTCCTATAATGTGATCATTTAGTTGTTCTTGATCTATAATTTCATATTCTTCTATTTTGGGTAGCCTACTCGAGTGATCAGATACTTGGTTCTTAGTAACTTTCTTATATTTTATTTAAAATTTGAATTTTTAAAGTAGAAAAATTCATCTTACCAATTATGGAATTGATTCATCCTTTTTTATCAAATACCTAAGGGTTTTATGATCAAAAAATATTGTAACTTTAGTTCTAAAAAAGTAGGATCTGAATTTATCTAAAGTAAACACAACTTCAAGAAATTATTTTTATGTTGTTTTTTAGTTGAGATGGGAGGTATATAGTGTTCTTGATGAATATGAAATTTATTGATATTTACCTTCAATATTTTGGGATAGAACTGCTCCCACAGTTTAGTTGGAAGTATAACAAAGTAACCCAAAGGGTTGCTCCCAGTTTGGTGGTTGCATCATTTGTGGGGTGATTAGTCTTCTCTTTAGTTCATAAAATTATTTAATATATTCAAAATTGAAATTGAAATTATCTTCTTCAAAAATAAATATGTAAAGGGGAATAGAAATATTAATGAAATCCTTGATAAACCTTCTATAAAAAAACGTGTATGTTCTAAGAAAGAACTAATAGGTTTCACACAAGTTGGGTGAGGAAAATAATTTATCACTTAAATTTTTTATTTATCTACCTCAATAAATTTTTTAAAATAAAATTTCCAAGGAATATTCCTCTTTCTACCATGAAGTTACACATCTCAAAATTCAAAACAAGGTTTTTTTCCATGAAATGATTGAAAGAATCTATAAAAATAGTGAATTCATCCAAAAATGCCTCCAAGAAGTCCTAAATAGTATCAAAAAATACACTTAACATAAACCTATGAAATGTAAATGGGGAATTAAACAATCTAAATTTCATCCTTTTATAAGGAAAGGTGATAAAGGAACATGTAAAGGTAGTATTCTTCTGATTCTCTAAAGTAATGGACACCTGGAAGTAACTTGAAAATTCATCTAGAAAACAATAGTGAGTTTGGCCTGTTAATCCCTCAAACATATGGTTAATAAATGGTATGGGAAAATTATCTTTCTTTATGATCTGATTTAACCTTATATAGTCTATAAAAACTCTATAGCTATTATGAATTCTCACAGTGATCAACTCATTTTGATCATTCCTCACAATGGTCTGTTGTGGTTTCTTAGAGAGTACATGAATAGGTTTGACCCATTGTGAGTATAAAATGGGTTAGATAATATATTCCTCTAAAATATTTTCTATATCCTTCTCAAAAACCTCTATCATGGTGGGGTTCATCCTCTTTTTTCACTGCCTAACAGGTATAAAATTTTCATCAAGTAAAATCCTATGCATATATATTTTGGAAATAATACCTAGAATATCACCTAATATCCAACCTATTTCTTGAAAAATTTCTCTCAACAATTTAATCAATTAATGTTCTTGGGTTGTGTATAAATTTTTAGTATTGGTCATTGGTAGTTTTTATCTTTCCTTCAAGTACACATACTTAAAGTCAGCGGGTAGTGGTTTCAATTCTCGATTTTGGGGGTTGTTCTAATGATGAAATTAAATTTAGGTTCCTCACTTATAAATATTGGATTTTATACACACAAGTACACATACTTATTATTTATTGGTTAACCCCCTTCATTTTGGTTTAAAGGGTTATTAAACCACTCCCAAACTACTAAGGAAATATCAAATCGGTTATTAGTTCTCCTAGGTAATTCAATAATAAATCACTACCTCTACTGCACACTCCATAAATTGTTAGACACTCAGCACCTAACACAACCTATTCTAATAAGACAAGATGCACAAGGTTGAGGGAGATTAAAGATTATTAACCTTAACAATAACAATTAAAAGGTTTAAAACCATGAACATGATTGTATTAAAAGTATTATTTATCCATTTAAAATTTAAAACAATCAAAAGAAATTATTTTTTATTTATTCGGGTTTGAATAATCAAACATTGTAATGGGTATCCTTCCCTTCCCCAATCACTCAAGTTAACCCCTCCATTCAAAGGGTGGTAGAGATAAAGTAAGAAGGAGAAGGCATTATAAAACTAAATAAAACAAAAAATGAAAGTAGTAAATAGCAACATAAAATTATCTATAAATTCACACATAAGAAAAGCCCCCTCCTAGTTCTGCCTTGTGTTCTTTTTTAAAGATCCATGGCCTCCTTCTCTCTCAACCATTCAAATCTCACGAAATATTTTTTTTTTTGACTTTTTATAAATTATTCTTCTTCTTCATAGCTCCAAATATTCATCATGATCTGGTCTTCCAAAATCTTATGGATTCCATCCTTATTTATTGATCAAAATATTCTTCATATTTTTATACATGTGGCATCCTCTAAATGGTTTCATGAATACTAAAGCGAATCCACAAAATCTCGTCTTAAAATCCATATGAGTCCCTTAAATTCAAATTTTGATCATCCTTTGACTAATTTTTTTAATAAAGTAAATTATCTTACATGGGCCCTCAAATCTCCCACACAAGATAAATTTCCAACATGTAGGATAATTATCCTAAATGTAGATAAAATTTCATATGGGAATCCAAAATGTTATTCAAAGATAAATTTTTCCTTTGAAAAAATCTATCCATATTAAATATCATGTGGCCTCTTTAAAATATCCTATAGTATGCTCAAAGGTTGTATACACCTACTAAAAATTTCATACTCACAGATAAAATGTATTCCATGAATGAACTTTTCCTTTACCAAATTTGACACACCCTAATATCATATGTAATATAAATTATACTCTACATGGAAAATTTAGAGTTCATTTATTTGCTTCATTTTAGGCTTTCAACAACTCTACTTGGGAAGAAAAGTCATACGGCCTATTGAAATTTCACCCACATATATTAAATATCTTATGTGGTTCATAAATTCTTCTCCATGGGAACCATAATATAATTTCCTTAACCATGTTTTTTACAATAGCATAGTACTTCCATAACTTCTCCAATTCAACTCTAAACTTATTAAAATCAATTTGGGGCTTTTAAAATCACCTCCATACATCCTGTAATAATATCAAAACACCTAAAGTTAAGTGTAATATTTATTCTAATAATTCCAAATATGAAATAAACAATTAAAAATAAGTTTAAACATATTTAATAATTAAACTCCAGATTATTCACAAAACTAATAAATGTGATATTTAAACAAGAATTAATCATTATAGTGGTATTAAAATCATTGAAACATAAGAAAAAATGTATAAAAATATTGTCTAGTAAATAACCAACATGTGATAGGGAATATCATCTCCACACTGAAAGAAATATTTTGAAGAGAATTACAACAACAACCATCTCTACCATATAATACTATACACAATTATGAATTAACTCTGATGTCTATAAATCATCCAAATTCACCACTATTTCATATGGTTTCTAATAGGGTTTATTTTTGGAAACAGAAACATCCAAAGGCTTCCGCATCTATGATAAGATATGTCATTATGAACTTATTTTCTAAAGGTATACGGTCACTGGGGTTTCTTACCAATGATGATTAGAAACTAACATTGGTCAATAGGATGGGATTTTGGGCTCATCACACCCTATTAGGGTGAAATATTTCCTACTTTGGGACTCTTTAATATATTTAAGCCATGTTCTTGAATCCTTACCAAGTCCTAGTATGGGACTAGTTACCCCCATGCTAGCAATAAATTATTAGCATGTGTCGATGTGAATACCTATATGTATTAAAGGTATCCAATTAATGTGAATATTTATATGTATCATAGGTTCTTCATCAATTACACCATCTATATGTATCGTAGGTTCTCTATATTTATATTATTGTTACTTAGTGATGTTGGTCAATAGGTCAATATGGTTTAAATCCACATAGCTAGGAACTCTAGAGTTTATCACTGTCTATAAATGTGGTAGATGTTCATGGTGTCAGTATCAAACCCATGAAAAGGAATTCCAATGTATCCTTGTGAAAGTGATTAGAACCCACATAGTTTGGTTCCACTTAAAGGGTCATGTTGTACATTTTAAGTTTGTGTGAAAAGTAATGGTTCATGTAGTTTAATATCGTGTGGTAAGATTTACTAGATGAAAGATGCTTAGTAATGGTTGGTGTGGGACTTACACATGAGTGGCCCTTTCTGAGGATGAGTTGGTTTGTCTAGGGATATAGCCCTACTAGGATAAGTGTGGTCACATAAAGAATATATCCCAAATGAGGAAAATATGGTTATCACCCAAAAATAATATGTCCCTCCAGGTGGGGGTGTGATATTATCAGGTAATATGAATTGATGAAAGGATGGTCTATAAAATCCTGAACCAAACCATCAGTTGTAAACCAGAATGCCACAGGACCTCATGTATGCCTCCTCATATGAAATAGGTTGTCAACTATTAGTGAGGGTATTGAGAGGAACCATGGTGAGACTATACCCTCCATATCATGTCATAGGATAGATAATAAATAATAACAATATAAATAAATAATCAGAGTACATACAGAATCAGAAAGATGATATACATGATAAAAAAACACAACAAGGAACTAACTATATGATAAAGCTAGAAAAGAAAGCAGTAGTATATTTACTACTTGAATGTCATCTAGTAATGTTTGCATCCTCCTACTTCACCTTCTCAACCATCCACCATAGGGACCTTACCCTTAACTAGATCCCTAGGAATGTTATCTACAAGAATAGCGAAATGACCGAGTAGGGTGTGAATACAAGACTTAGTAGGACACCACCAATGACCCTTAACATCAGTGAATAAAAAATATACAAGTGTATTCCATAATGATAATCAATGCATACTAAGAATATAAACACATAATACAAAACTGAGTGGTCATGCGCTAACCAAGCCGCCGCATACTCTCGGTCATACCTTCTTTGGATCCATGTTAGAAAATATCAAAACAATCATGGAAACGTCTCAATGTCAGAGAAAAAATCAAGCTACTCGATGGTCATACAGGCCCTAGGCCTCCAGGTCAGGCCACACAAGGCCATCATGCCCTAGCTCTATCTTTGGGTCAAATCACATAGATCATCATGCCCCATTATTTCCACGCAATTCTGATCGCTCATGATCATCATGCCTCACGGTCATCACATACAAGTTGGATCACTCATGATCGCCATGCCCCCAGATCAGGCTATACTAGGTCATCATGCCCCGTCATCCATCTCGGTCTCATCATCAAGTCACATGCAACATTTGAACATGCTCCCCCTCTAGGGATACCGATCCACAACGGGTCCACCTATCACTTTGGTACCATGCATAACACAAAAACATAGCATATACCAGAATATCATAAGGAAACAGTGGCATTATACATAGCATATAATGAGTATGAGAAAATCTATACATAAAAACATGTGAGAAACACAACATCATCTAAATCATATCAACATGCATAATCATGATATGTCAATAAAGCAAGTCTCATAGCTACAATTATCACAATAGGTCTCACGGGATACGTACACACCCACATGAAATAACAAGTCAAGAATGAATATCAATCAAGCCACACATAAATCATAACATGACAATATGTGTATAATCATATACCAAGAGGTAAGGAACTTCCTACTGATGCACACATGTTCCAAAAATCATGCCTATAACCCATATAAAACATGTGCTAAAGTTAAGGACTTCCCACCTTATGTGAAAATATGAATAAAGATGAGGGTTTAAGTACAAGTTTAACTGCACCAATGAAACCTCATTTCTTTTGTAAAAAAAATATTTTTAAAATTATTCTCATTGAGATGAACCCAGCGACAGTGACGGTGCATCAATCCGGTCAATATTTTAGGATATATCGAGGATTGAAGTTTTAGAAAAATAATAAAAATAAAATAAGAAGAATAATTGGAGAGAGGGAGAGGAGAGAGGGAATAAGTGAGGAAATCCATGATAGGGAAGTCCTCCCAAATGTGAAGTGCCCCCTATTCCCTTTATATATTCTCATTTTATTAATTCTTCATTTATTATCTTAATTAATTACTTATTCAATTAATACCTAATTTATTTATTTGATTCTCTATCATATTAAAAGATGCTCTACCCCATTATAACCTCTTTCACGTTTTATTTTATAAATCCCCATTTCAAACACATTAAATCATTTATTAAATATAATCCATCATTAAATATATATATATATATATTGAAAAAAAATCCATATATATATATACACACATATACAACCATGTATATATATGTATATATATTTAACACAAATATATATATACATATTATATATATAAATATATGTACACACATATATAAACTCTCATATATATATACATTTATATTTATTCTGTATATATATACATTATATATATACACCAAAATTATTTTCCCAAATTAATAATAATAATAACACCAATATTTTATTATTATTATTAAATATCTCACATTATATTCATCATTAACATTTTAATAACATTATCATTAAATACTGATAACATTTAATAAAATAATATTAACTACACATTTTCATTTAATTGGCCCAATTAATAATATCACATTAATTACTTTAGTCACCACTAAAATATTTTCCCAATAAATAACACAAATATTAATTGCATATATATAGATTCATTTTTTTTCATCCACACAAATAATAATAATAATAATATTATTATTATTATTATTATTATTATTATTATCATTTCTAAATGCCCAGAAAATATTTATATATCAAATCTTATTCTTGTGTGCGATATGACCAAACGTTCGATGCTCACAAATATTATACCCCGCCTAGGGTAAACCATGCATCTTGGACCTAAAGGGTGTCTTGTATTTCTCATATGATTCACCGTTTGAGAGATATTAGTTATTTATTATTTAAAAAAATAGAATAATAAATTAATTAAATATAAAAGGGTATTATCACGTGTAATATTTCCAAACACCCGACGCACATAAAAGTTATACCCCACCTAGGGTAAACCTTGCGTTCCGAACCAAATGGTGCTCTCATATTTTTCATATGACACATCATTTGGGAGTTATTTCATATATATTTTTGAAAAACAATACTAGTAATTCTAGATGTTTACAATTAACCACTACACCCCACCATATGAGTTTCCATATTAAAACATTTTTAATTAGAATATTTCTAATTCCACTATAGGTGCTTACAATTAACCCATTCCAATTTTATTCGAGCTGATTAAAAGGAACACACAAAACACTTACCACCTATTCAAGTCTTAAGTCCATATTATTAGCATCTGTATGTTAGTCACAGCCATATATATACACTCAATTGTAGAATAAAAAATTCTCAAATAAAAGAATACTATAAATAATCCACTAAGGAAATATCATAATTTCAATAGGCATTTAATTATTTAGGATCTATTTAATGCAATCAACAGATATATATATGGCATGTGAGCCTACAAACCTAACATGATGCATGAAAACACACCAAAATACATAAATCATATATCAATATAATGTGAATCACACAAGGTGAATTTAATTAACGGTAACAGAAAAACATACTTGCCATGTTTTATATCAACTCATAGTTCCACTATTCAGTGTTGATCAGACACTTACATGGTTCCCTTGCCCGAGTCCTGACTATCATAACTCTTGTCTATCCTGTCCCAAATCAAGGTAAAGAGAAAAAACAAGAAAGTTATTTTTAATCCTCTAATACCATTTTGTAACATCCTAAACCAAACCACCAGGTGCGAGCCATAATTCCATAAGACCTCATGCGCGCCTCCCCATACGTAAGAGGTTTTTGAATAGCGGTGAGGGTCTCAAGTGGAACTATGGGGAGACTATACCATCCATATCATGTCATATGATCAATAATAAATAATAACAATATAAATAAATAATTAGAGTACATGCATAATCAGAAAGATGACATGCATGATAAAAAAATGAAACACAATAAGGATCTGACTACAAAATAAATCTAGAAATGAAAGAAGCAGCAGACATCCCGCCCAAAAATAATCCATAAATGACCGCATCCTCTTTATTTACCTACTCAACCATCCACTATAGGTCACTTTCCCTTCGCTAGATCCCTAGGCATTCTATCTATAAGCACATCAAAATGCCCGAGTAGGTCATGAGTACAAGACTCAGTAGGACACCACCAATGACCCATAACATCAGTGCATAAAAAATATACAAGTGTATTCCATATTGATAATCAATTTGTAATAACAATTCAAAATTAAGCAGTCGTGTGCTAACCAAGTGGCCACAAACCCTCAGTCGTACCTACTTCAGCTCCATGATAGAAAACATTGGAATAATCTTAGAAACGTCTCAATGTAAGAGACAGCCTCAAGATGCTCGATAACCATACAGGCCCTAGGCCTCTAAGTCAAGCCACACTAGGCCATCATGCCCTAGTTCTATCTTTGAGTCATATCATATAGACCATCATGTCGCACTATTGTCGCACGGGTCTGATCATTCATGATCATTATTCCCCACGGTCATCACATACAAGTCTGATCACTCATGAACATCATGCCCCCAAGTCAGGCCACACTAGGTCATCATGTCCTACCATTCATCTCAGTATCATTATCAAATCTCATGCAGTGTCTGAACATGATCCCCCTCTAGGGATACCGATCCACAACGGGTCCACCTGTTACTTTGGTACCATGAATAACACAACAACATAGCATATACCAGAATATCATAAAGAAACAGTGGAGTTATACATAACATATCATGAGTGTGAGAAAATCTATACATACACACATGTGAGTAACACAACATGGTCTAAATCATATCAGCACGCATAATCATAATATTCCAATCAATCAAGTCTCATAGCTACAATTATCACAACATGTATCACAGGCTACACACACACCCACATGCGATCACAAGTCAAGCATGAATATAAATCAAACCACACATAAATAAAAACATAAAAATACATGTATAATGAGATCCCAAGAGGTAAGGAACTTCCTACTACTATACACATGCACCAAAAATCATTCCAATAACCCGTATAAAACATGCACTAAAGTAAAGGAATTCCCACCTTATGTGAAAAGATGAATGACAATGATGGTTGAAGTTCAATTTTAACTACACCAATTAAACCTCATTGCTTTTGTAAAAAAAATATTTAGAATTATTCTCTTTAAGACAAATCTAACACCAATTATGGTGTTTCAATCTGGTCAATATTTGAGGAGATACTGAGGATTGAAGTTTTAGAAAAATAATAAAAAAAAATAAGAAGAATAATTTGAGAGAGGGAGAGGAGAGAGGGCATGAGTGAGGAAAACCATGAGAGGTAAGTCCTCCAAAATATGTAGTGCCCCCTATGCCATTTATATATTCTCATTTTATTAATTCTTCATTTACTATATTCATTAATTGCTTATTCAATTAATACCTAATTTATCTATTTGATTCTCTCTCATCTTAAACCATGCACCACCCCATTATAACCACTTTCACATTTTTTTCTAAATCCCCATTTCAAACACTTTAAATCATTTATTAAATATAATCCATAATTAAATATACATATATATATATTGAAAAATAATCCATATATATACACACATATACAACTGTATATATATATAACCCAAAAATATATATACACATATTATACATATATAAATATATGCACACACACATATATACACCAGTATATATATATATATATGCATTTATATTTATTCATTATATATATACATTATATATATATACACCAAAATTATTTTTCCAAATTAATAATAATAATAACACAAATATTTTATTATTATTATTAAATATCTCACATTATTGTCACCATTAACATTTTAATTACAATAACCATTAAATACAGATAACAATTAATGAATTAATATTAACTACACATTTGAATTTAATTGGACCAAATAATAATATCATGTTAATTACTTTAGTCACCACTAAAATATTTTCTGAATCGATAACAAGAATATTAATTGTGCATATATAGTTTCATTTTTTTCATCCACAAAAATAATAATAATAATAATAATAATAAAGTTATTATTATAATTTCTAACTGCCCAAAAAATATTTATATACCAAATCTTATCATTACGTGCGATTTGACCAAATGGCTGGTGCTCACAAATATTATACCCTACCTTGGGTAAACCCTACATCCTAGACCTAATAGTGGTCTCGAATTTTTCATATGACACACTGTTTAAGAGATATTAATTATTTATTATTTATAAAATAGAATAATAAATTAATTAAATATAAAAAGGGTATTATCATGTGTGATGTTTCCAAACACCGGACGCACATAAAATTTTTACCTCGCCTAGGGTAAACTCTGTGTTCCAGACCTAACAGTGGTCTCATATTTTTTATACGATGTACTATTTGAGAGTTATTTAATTTTTAAAAAAAACATGCACGTGTATAAATAAGATATATTTAATATTTTTATTCTATCAATGGTGAACCTCTACGGGCGTCGTAATCTTACACTAACTGCGCACCTAACTCTGAAAATATTCTATAGAATATTCCAAAATGTATGAAAATGTTAATAAGGGATTTTATCCTTTTGTAAATCCATATTAAATACAAGTATTAAAAAATCAAATTTTTACACCAAAATACTTGTAATTTATTTAAAAAAATGATTTTTTAATATCATTTAAAAATAAGGATGTTACATGGTCCATAGGGAATATGTCCCTAATGAATGGGATGTCCAGACTCGTTGGAATATATCCAGTAAAGGGAAGGATGTGAATGATAACATGAGTAATATGGCCTCATGAGAATGTCTATTGAGGGTGATATTGGGTTTGAACCTGTGGGAGGAATCCTATGTGTCATATTTGACAAGAATCAAAAAGATCATATAGTTCAAGATGCCTAGTTTAAGGTCATATGATGGGACCATACCATGAAATCTTGCATCATAAGGTAAGGATGTTGTTTTATGATTTTACATCATTTGATATGTAGGCCACATAGTTTAATGCCATGCTATAGGAGATTCTGTCTCATGAAAGATGATCCAACAGAATATTGGCTGGGTCTTATGAAAATAAAGTTACCCTAAAATAATGTTTAGGGCTTATACCTTATAGATTACCCAAATTGGGGACATTATTAATTGATTCAATGGAATGATCGACTCAGATCTCTAATCCCATGTGAGTCATACTTGGTGTGAGAAATAATTAATAATGGAATATTAATCACATTATATGAGAGTGCACAATTAGGATTGAATGGAGATTATACCTAAGGAAGGGTCCCATATAGTATGGAGAATCATCTCATACTTACCGCATAAGGCATCCTATGCTTATCACATCAAGAATCCTAGGTTCATCACAAGGGGTAAGGATATAGTTTAACGTCTTATAATGAGGAAATTTTCATGTGGTTTATTATAATGTGACTATGATGTAGTGTTATATAGTTTAAATTCATGCATCCCGGATATTATTTTGGGGCTTATGTGTTAAGTTACCCAATCCCACTTAGGAATGGAGGAGAGAAGGATACAGGGTGGTCACCCTCGATAAATCCAAATTTGAGGCTTAAACATCCACTACAAAGGTGATATGAGAAAGTATAAGGAATAGATGATGCACATTTCATGCAGCACATAGGAGGTTATCTCCCAATCGGGGGACTGGAAGTGTAGATATAGGGCTTATTCTAATTATGGATTCATGTCTCCTCGAGTAGAGTCGGGAATCCTCTAGGAACCCAGGTTGATCGAGCTTAGACCTGGGTCACCCAAGTATTACTGTATGTTCCAATGTAATTCTCATTGATTCCCTTAAGATTAAGACCCCCATTATAAAGTGAATTTAGGATGGTAATACCCATGGGGACATCATATGTTAAGGGAGACACATGGGAGACACCTTTTATCAAAGTAATTAAGGATATAAAGGGATACATGTTGGTGTTCACACCCTGATCTTGTACATTAAGTAGCTTTGAAGGAGGAATTATCCTATACATCTTGAGGTTTTTGACCCTGGTGGAAGAAATACAAATAGTCCTTTTGAGTCGGTATGGCCCAAGTAGGTGACTTGGGTGAAGATATATCACTAAAATCTTTTGAAACTTCATACTATCATGTGTGGAAGCATAAACATTGGGGGGAAAGATATCCAGGAGCACCAGTAGTTTTGGGTAGAATATATCATGGGAATGAATGAGCCCACATAAGACATCTATAGAAGGTGGTCATATGATACACAACTATGTGTGGCTGTTACCATGCGACTGTGTGGGGATTCCACCTTCCATATATAAAATATTATCATATTACACAACTACATGAGGATCATGTGAATTTTTTACATGGACATCTCTTATAGGATAATACCACATGGACATCTCTTATAGAATTTAGTGTTATTTGGAGTTATATTTTTCTATGGATTTACCCAGATTTGCCTAAATTTTTATATATGTAATATATTCAGGATATCTTTCTCCTCATATTATTTTCCATCTCATTCCATATCTTCTCTATTATTTCATAATATGTAAAATGAGGTATTTATAGGCAATGTAGGTGATTGGTAGGTAATCGATAAATTACTTCTTAGGCCACATGGCCCACGTGAGTGTTTCACATATAGGGTGGTACCATGTGGCCATGTAAGGTCATCATATATGACTCGCATGAGGTGATTGAATCACACGACCCACATCACATAGCCCACCTGATTTGTATTCATGAGAATTTTGTTTCTAATGTGATCCATTGTTATTACCTATAAATATTTAGGAATGATACAGGGGGGGTTTTCAAGCTACCTTTATCAATAATTTTCATTATTCTGGGTCATCCTTGAAAAAGCAGGCATCAAAAAATGCCCCTTGGAAATCAATTTCATTCAGCATGAAAAGGACCCACTTATAGAGAACTTAAGCCTATGTGAGGTTTTTACAGTCCAATGGTGGTCAACCCCTATAAATAACCTAATAGGGGGCTCATTAGAACTTACAAATCCAAACTCTAATGTAATAATCCTCTGGATTCTAGAATTTCCATGTGAGATAGCACTGTATGAACATTCTTCATGAGAGTACCAAGTGAAATAACTAAATAACCCCACCATATAAGAACCCAAGTAAAGTGTTGAATTCATTCATCTTGTATTTTTTATGGGTGATGTGCATAATTGGTCATTTTAGTGATGTCATACATGGACCGCATGATGTGTAATCCAAACCGCATGATGTTTATTATAGACTGTGTGACCATCATGTAGTTATATTTACTTATCCATTTTTTGGTATTTTATTTCAATTATTTCTCTGAACCAAATTATTTACTATGCATATGACTTCAAAATACGAGGTTCAAAAAAAAGGTAGTGAGGTGGATAGAAATGGTCAACATCATGATTGATGTTCAACACCATCATATTCAACCATCCCACACCTTTATTTCCAATCTCATTAGAATGGTTATTTAGGATTACCCATTGTCAAATTAGATCCCCTTTAATGGGTTTGGGATTCTGAATTATGCCTCAATTTTGAAACCTCAAAAAGGAAATCATCTTCCACTCTAGATTATCAAGAATCAAGAGTTTATTTGATCCAACATATCAGCATTCAGTTGTTTTATCAAGGAAGGTGAGCATGTTGAAGGTTGTGTATTAGGGTACACTATTTTGGACCTTGAAGAATAGATATGTTCACCAAAACATGAGAATCATGTATATAAGTCCATCATAAAGGAATCATTGACTAATCAGAAATTTAGTTGGTTAATAACCTAAGAATTCCTGGGAGATTTCAGTATAGATTAGGGACGACCTTTCTAGGTGTATTAGAGTTATAAGGAAATCAAGACAGTGTTGAAGGTGGTAGGTTTATATGAATCTTTTGGGATCTTGAAAACTTTTTCCATCACTTCAAACATATTTTTTGAGACCTTATTTGTAAATGGAGTTTAGATACCAACACCTTTTACTAAATGCATGGAGAGATTAGATTGCACTATCGGGACACTTAAATGATTAGAAGAGATCCAATATTAGGAGGCATATGTGATGAATTTTCCTCCCTGATTTATTAATGGTAAAATGTTGAGAGAACCCCACTAATTTACAAGGATCCACTTGATCTAGAAAAGGATATCATTGGAGATGAATTCCACCCAAGATTTGATGTTCCTTTTGATATGTAGATAGACTAATTTATCAAGAAGACCGATCATGAACCATGGGTGAAAAGTCCTAGAGTATTTCCAAATCATAAAACCCATAGAGATTAGGGTTATTATTATCCTACCATATCATAGGACTAATTCAACAATTGTGGATGGAATTTTTCTTCTAAAGATGAAAATTTGGTCGATTTGATAGTGTTTTTGGTGATGTTTCTCAACATTTACCTTCTCATAGTTCGGGATTCAAAAAAAAGGTATGAATTAGCACCTACATGATGGATATCTAATTGGATAGAAGAAATAAGATCATTCAACAATCTCAATAATGGTGAAATTATACTGCCATATTGTCCATGTTTACAAGGGAAAGTCCCTATTCTAAATTTTCAACCCTTTACAAGTTTTATGGGAATTGATAGCGAATCATATAGGTGGATATGAGTTTATCGATATCCAATAGATTTATGAAGAACAATCCATGTCATATCTTCAGAGTATCATCAAGTTTTAGCCAAGATTTCTAGAGGATCGACTCATAAAAAAACTCAACTACCATGACCAATTTATCTATACACCATACGAATTCTCTACTGCTACCATCATTGATAATTATAATAGGAGTCCCAAAGTATATGCATATATCATATCTATTAGAGAAGGAATTTTTTCCACCATAATAGATGAGGTGGTTATATATGAAGTATATGTGACTTGTAGTTTTGGGAGGAAATTTGGATGCATCTAGAAAAAAATCCCTACACCTCATTCGAGTGTTCAAATAAAATGGCACCCAATGAAAATGTGTCAATTTTAATTATTGATTACGAGGGAAGATATAGGTATCCATGTGATCTTTACACCATCAAACACTATCTACAAGATTAAATAATATTATACTGATACTTGGATCCATTCATACCTTAGTGAGAAGCTGTCTGAATAAGTAACTAAGGTTAATAGATATTTAGTAGCCAAATATGGATAGGGGCATGGGTTTTATAGTAGGAATATTGAGGCCCCAAAAATGAATTATTCCAAGTAAAACCCTAGTGGAATGGATACTAATAAATAAAATAAGGTTTTTATATCTTAACCATTCAATAGTGGGGAACCTTTTTCATTATCTATCCCTATCATGATAGATTTTCCTAAAACCTAGAAGTAATGGAATTCTTGGAGAAGAAGTTGTTCCACTAAAGAAATTTGGAAGGTACTCTAAGAAGATAAGATCAACCTACCAGGTTTTGGGCATGTGACTTCTCTAAAAATATCTTTTTAATGATAAACTTGAATAATTCAGGGTTTACCTTCAAGAGATAGATAACTTAGTCCAATCCTATAAAGGTGGGATTTATTCCTCTGATCAGGTAATAGAGATGATACTATCAAGAGTATAGGTAATCAATTCTGAGGAAGAGTTAAAATGATTTTTCATTTTTATTTCATTTTTCATCATTAATTTGATTCTCATCCTCTTCAAACTCTTATAGGAGGCTGAAGGTGAGATATCACATGTTCCTTCCTCATAATACAGTAAAGTTGGAACATATATTAGATTAGATTCTCTTTTTGATGAAAGGGTCATGTAAGAAGGTTCCTCTAGGATGAAAGTGCACATGCAGGAGGTAATTTCGAATCTTATAAGGGAATTTTATCCTACACCACCACTAACTGATCCTTTTATGATATTATCTTCATGGGATACTGCGAGGTGGAGAAATTAAAAAGAATATTACCATCTACCTTAATTCATGCATAATGATTGATTATTATACTTCTTCACCTGATTATATGATTGTTATCATGAATTTTTATTGATGCAATAAATTTAGTCCATATGTTGGCCCAAGTTCTTCAAGCCTGAAGGTATTGGTTACCTAGAAGCATGAAACTATTAGACTTCTGTAAAGGGAACCCACTGGTGTGGTAACATATGTGATTCTTAGGAGGTTAGGGTCAACAAGGAACCAAGGATAGTGAGTGAAACCATAAAGGTGGTGTATTCTAGGGAATTAACTCCATCATGACCCATAACATCTCACATTACAAAGGAAAATTATATGGGAATGATGGAAGGTTAACTTTAAGAAATGTCATACTTGGGTATACCAACCATTATTCAAACTGATCTTACACTGGTGAATAACACCACAGGAGATTCAACTATGAGAGTGTTGTATTATCTAGATAAAATGGTCTCAAAACTTATAGAAAAAAGATTTATATGGGTGTTGATGGTTCAATCATAGGATAGGTTGGATCCAATTATGTCAACCCTTACTTTTATGGAACTGATGCTGGTAGATGAACCTATAAGGGTTCTGGATTCAACAGTACCCACTCCCTAAGAGAAAATGATTCATATCCTTTTAGATGGGGAACCCATGGAGATGGTTGTGATCAAAGAAGTGGAATTGGTCAAATCATAGATAGGATCATAATTTTCCTTTGATCTATATTTTTTAGACATTTATATTGCCTATTAAGAGCTAGTATATAGTCTTATGAGGAACAAAGACCTGTTTAACTACTCATCCACTGATCTTGATATTGTCACAACATTCATGTAAGAAAGTTATAAACCCTTAATACTTATAGATTCCTCATACCCCTTATATTTTTATTAACATTTTTACCTCTATTAAACTTCATGTATATCTATTGATGGTGGTGAATCATAATATCCATTGTTAAAGGTGACTCTTGGGTATTTTGTTCTAATAGAGTACATGGTTCCATCAATGATGGAAGTAAATACAATAACTATAGTTATTGAGGTATAATCCTAGGGATTAGTTTGGGAGTTACCAAGAGGGGATATACCTAATTCACCCACTAATGGGGTAACATTAATTGAGAGGATCGAGGTTCTGGTTAGTGAAGGTGAATGTCTATAACAACCCTACTATTTATTTCACATTAATACATGATTTATTACATAAAATTACACTTAATAAAACCCATAATATCAATAAGTATAGTATATTTTGTTATTATGTACATTAAATAAAAAATTAAAATATTAAAAACAACATCTTTATTGAAAACTTCCTTAACATGCTCTCGTTGAAAACTGCAAGGGATAACCTAGGGACATACATAACAAAGGGGTGAGATATAAAGCCCAGTAAGGGAATAAACATGGAATAACATAAAGATAATTATACATGTTATACAATGGGAATATAAATGTAGAATAAAATGAGTGAGAATCATAAATATTAACAATAAGATATGATATGTCATGATAATCATAAAGGTGACATGGGAAATGTGGCAACAACATAAAACACTACATCATAAACATAGGTCAATGCTAACTAAAAATACATCATGATGGAAAAATTACCATAAATAAATCAGGTTCACTCCATATCCCAACATGATGTATCATGAGACTAAACATTACCCAATTCATTGGAGCTCGATATAATTCTGTACACACCCGTCACTTTCATTTCATTCTCATGCTTAAGTGTACCATATAGATCATACAACATGGATTCATTCATCATAATATTTTATTCCATGATTAAGGATGGTGGAATAAATACTAAAAATTCCCAATTAAAATAATTATAATTGTATAAAGTTGAATACCCTTGATATTAAAAAGGTAAATGTATTCACTACACAATTGTTTTGGTATGGAAAATCGTGTGAAATTTCAGCAGTAAAATAGCGTCGCTTAAAAATTCATAAAATTGGTTGATGAGAGTGAAAGGGGTATATAATAATTTATATATAAAATGGAAAGTAATAGGGACATGAAAATATATATCCCAACATTATTAATTGGAAAATATAAGGCATAAGATAATAAAGAAACTTGAATAAAGAAGAGAAGGTGAGGAACCCTTACTTGAGTGTGTGACTCCAAAATCTTGAAAGAAGCTTCTTGAGAGATTGGGCAGAATTGGGAGGAATATATAGAGGGAATAGAAAATTAAGAACATTATTCAATGATTTTTAGTGAAGATAAATGGGATATGGGGTGGGTTTGTATAGGAAATTATTGGGGAATTCTTTATCATTTCTCAAACTTAGGTTTTTGACTCTATATAATAAAATAACCAAAACCAAAAACCATATCATGGTTTTTACCCATGGTTTCTACCAAATGGTATTGGATTACATTATTTTATAAGTATAAAATTATAAAATAATAAAATAATACCTTTGATTATGTGGAAGTGAGTCATACTCTTAAAGAAATGATTTTAAAGCCTTAAAATATATTAATGATTTTGGAGGATTCATAGAGGATTTATAAAATTAATAAAATAAACATAAAATCACATTATTTTAAAGAGAAAATATATATTTGGTTTTGGATAAATTTTATAGTATTTATTATATCACTTTTGGTTCATTATTATGTCATAATACACATCGTATATTTATACGATATTTAATTTTTACTCAAAAATTTGACTGTTTCAGAAAATGAGAAAAAATTAACTGTTGAATAATTTTCAAATTATTATTCCAAAAATAATATTAATTTTATCTAAATAATTTTATAAATATATTAATTTTTACTTTCAAAAATAAAATCGACATTTATTAATAAATGTTGGGTTTTTTAACAATAATGGTTTTCAAACCCTTATAAAAATTACATTTGAATTCATTAAAATAATATGATAATTTATATTTAATAAAAATTATTTAATAATAATATTTATTTCAAAAATCCGTCAATTCATAAAAATAAATTTCTTAATTTGAATATTACCAAAAAAATACAATTTGTGTTTTATTGTATCAAAATAAAAATTATTTATAAAGTAAAAAAATAAGATGAAAATATATTCATTATTATATAAAAAATAATGTAAATACTCATATTTATAGGGTATTGATACATATACCTTTAATACAGCAAAAAACTCCCTAAGGGTGAGGTGTGCAACTGTGATACTTTCATGGGGTGGTTCGGCAAACATGGTTTGGGTCGTGTTCTCGATGAACTCAAAATTCTCCCATAAATGGTTTCACTCATGCTTAAATTGTTGGATCTCATCTTGGGATGGGTCAAGGTAAAATCCCATAGATGTGATCTCCCTCAGAATCTCTAATAAATAGGATTTATAGGGTATGATCCTACTGGTTGATGTCATCACTTCTTTTATCTATGTCAATTGGATTTGTTAAAACCCTGTATTTATACTAATAACGTAATCAATGTTCAATGTCTATATTATCAATGGTAATGATTCTTAACAGTATTTTAAATTTGATAAAATATAATTAAACGAATGAAGTTCATGTGTTTTCTATAACCATATTGCATAATAATACATTTAATTAAATCAAAAGGGGGATTTTATTTATAACAGTTCAGGTCGTTACAATCTTCCTCCATTAAGAAATTTCACCCTAAAAATTTTATTTTCTGCATTAAAATAGATGAAAGTAACTTTTTTTCATCACCTCCTTTGGTTCCCATGTCTCTTCTTCAAACTTGGGTTTCTCCATAGCACTTTGACAAGGAGCATTGTCTTATTTCGTATAAATTTTTCTCTACAATCTAAAATTTTCACCGGCTACTCTTCATAGGAAAGATCATTCTCTAATGGTACCACCTATGGATTGAGTACATGTGATGAGTCTGTTATGTACTTTCTCAATAGGGATACATGGAATACATCATGTACTTTAGATAGGTTAGGAGGGAGTGTTAGTTGATGGGTCACTACTCCAATGCGATCAAGGATCTAAAAGGGGGCAATGTATATTGGACTAATCCTTCACTTATTTCCAAATCTCATCACTTCCTTCCATAGAGATATGAGAAGGAATACCATGTCTCTAAAATCACACTCTAGGTCTCATCGATGATTTTCATCATAGCTCTTCTGTCAACTCTGAGCAACCTTGATGTGCTACTGAATGGTCTTAACCTTTTCCATCATTCCTTAAAACATTTCAGGACCTATCCATTTTCATTCCCCAACTTCATCCTATCATGCATCTATTCTAAACCTCTTACCATAAAGGGATTCATAGGGATCCATTTAGATGATTGATTATAAACTATTGTTGTATGAGAATTTTATCAAAGGTATATATTGGTGCCATCCTCCTTTGAAGTCAATTGAACATTCTCTCAACATTTCCTCAAGTGTCTGGATAATCTACTCAAATTGGACTTCAGTTTGGGGTGATAAGCCATACTGAAGTTTAGATCAGTTTTTAGAGCATATTGGAGAATTTTCTAGAACTTGGAGGTGAATCTTGGGTGTTTATCAGATACAATCGATAGTGTTACTCCATGTATCCTCCCCACTTATCTGGTGTATATCCAAGAAAGTTGATCTAGTGAGAAGTCCTCTCAAATAATAATGACGTGTGTAGTCTTTGTAAGATGATCCACCACAACCCAGATAGCATTGTTTCCTCTTGATGTATTTTGAAGTCCAGTGACAAAGTCCATGGTGATGTTTTCTCATTTCCTTGTAGATATGTGTAATGGTTGTATCATCCCCTTATATTTTTCCTTTTAACCTTCACTTGATGACATACTGAGCACTTTTATATATATTTAGTGATATTCTTCTTCATATTGTCCCACAAATAGTGTTCTTGGAGATCTTGATAAATCATTGTGCTTCCAAGATGGATAGATAAGGTTGATCTATCTACATAATCCAACAACTCCTTTAACTCAGGATTTGATGGTATACATAGTCTTAGCCCAAATCTTACAACACCTTCTTCATTAACATTAAGATCTGAGGATTTATATTTTCTTATAGTTTTCATTTTCTTCAGAATTCCTACATCATCTATTTGTGCATCCTTCATTTTCTCCAGAAGGGGTGATTAAGAAATCATTTGTGAAAGGATTTATGATATTCCTTCCTTTATGATTACCATGTTTATACTTTCCAAATCTAAGAAGATTGTATCCCTCTCAATTCTCATCAATGATAGAATTTCTAGATTCTTTCTACTTAGAGCATCTTCTACTTTATTCACTTTCCCATGATGGTAGTGTATTGAGCATTCATAGTCCTTGATCATCTCTAACCATCTTCTTTGGCACATATTCAGCTCTTTCTATGTGAATATATACTTGAATATTTTTTTATCTTTATATATTTCGTACTTCTACCCAAAGAGATAATGGCGCCATATTTTCAAAGTGAATATCACTACAGCCAACTCCAGATCATGCATTGGGTAGTTCTATTTGTGAAATTTCAACTGCCTTGAAGCATAGTCAATGACTTTTTCATTTTGAATCAACACACAACTCAATCACTTTTTCTAATCATTGTTGAATACCATGAAAAGTTCTCAACTTGTGGGTAGTATGAGCACAGAGACATTTATGATCCTTCTTTTTAGCTCCTTGAATCTCTCTTCACATTCATCATTCCAAGAAAACTTGACTCCCTTCTGAGTTATCTTTGTTAGAGGGTTTGACAATCGCAATAAATTTCTCATAAATCAACCATAATACCCAGCTAATCTAAGGAAACTATGGATATTTGTCACATATGTTGGCCTCATCCATCCTTTAATTGCTTCTATTTTTGAAGGGTATATAGATATCCCATTTCTTGTGATGATATTCCCCAATAATTAAACTTCCTTCAACCATAACTCACATTTTTTTACTTTTCATAAAGCTTCTCCTTTCAAAAGGTCTTTATCACAGTGCTCAGATACTCCCCATGCTCCTCATTAGTTTGGGAGAATATTAGAATATCATATATAAATACTACCATAAATGTGTCAAGGTAATCTCTAAAGACTATATTCATCAATTCCATGTATATTTTTGAATCATTAGTGAGTCTTAATGGAATCATGATGAAATCATAGTACTCATACCTTGTACGAAAAGTGGTCTTGGGAATATCTTCTTTCTTCACCCTTACTTGATAATATCCTGACTGAAGATCCACCTTGGATAAGTATTGTGCTCCATATAGCTGATCAAACAAGTCATCAATCCATGGAAGAGGATACTTGTTCTTTATCATGATCATATTGATCTTACAATAATCGATGAAAAGGTGCATTGATTCATCCTTTTTCTTGACGAAGTGTACTAGTGCACCTGATGGTAAATCACTTGGGCTATGAAACCTTTATCTATATTCTCCTATATTTGTTTCTTCAGCTCCTCAAGTTCCACAACATCCATTCTATATGGATTCTTGGATAATGGTAATTCCCTAGGTATAATCTTGATTGAAAATTATACCTCTCGGATAGGAGGAAGGCCAGGAAATTCCTTAGGAAACACATCAGTGTATTCCCTCACAATGGTCATGTATTCAAGGATTATTATTTCCTTAAACTTAATCATTTGATCTATATATGCTTGATTATAGGTAAATAATATCCATTCTTGAGATATTGGGGCTAAATAAGATTCATCCTCCTCCTTGCACTTGTACAAATTCAGAGGACAGTTCTCAATACAGAGAGTGATTTCCTTCTTATAGTAATTTATGTTGGATCTATATAGGGTAAGACAATCCATGCCTATAATTGCATAAAATTCCACAAAAGGGAGTATGAAAAGTTTATTTGTGAATTTTATCCCACAAATTTTGATAGTGGAAGAGTTATATACTTGGGATGTAATAATTTCACCATTTTTTGTTTTCACCTACAACTCTACTTACATGATTTATGGTGGTGTTTAAATAGTTATATCAAACTTTTTTGATATTAAGGAATGAATAAAACAATAATCAAAAAGTATGTTTGCTATTATTTAATGAATAATTAGTGAACATGTCACCAATTCGTTGTCTGGATCGACCTCAGCAGTTGTGATGGAAAAAACTCACCCTTACTATCTTAGAGGTTGTTGATTTTCACCAAAAACCCTTGTCTTAGAGCATAGTTTTCAAAGTACCTAGTTCCTTGTAGTTAAAGTAATTAACAATTCACTGAGGGTTGATCATAGCATTCCTCTCCTCCAACGCATTAGTGGGTTTCTACTTTCGGAAATTTCTAGCTTGGTGTCCTTCCTTTCAGCACCTAAATCATTTCCTCGTCCCCCTTAAGAAATTTTTGGGGTGCTTCTTTCCATACCTTTGATAAGTGGGATGTTGAAATTTCTTGGCACCATTATATTTCTCCATCAGACCACCAAAATTATACTCCTCTTTCCGCTTCTTATCCCCATGATACCCTTGAGATTTTTTGATCTCTGTCTTAAATTTGAGGGCACATAAGAAAATTTTCTCATAGCTATCAAAGTATCATATCACCAAGGATTTTCATATACAAGGTCTTAACTCACCAAAGAAGTAGTGAACCTTGTATTCTAGGATAACGATAAAGTCGGAGGTGTATCATGCAAGTATTGTGAAGTTTTCTTCATACACCCCGATATATTTGTCTTCTTTTTCCTTTAGGGAGAGAAAGTCTCTTTCCATTTTAAGTTAGAGAGTGTAAGAAAAATATTTATAAAAAAACATTTTCTAGAATTACTTTCACCCACATCACTTCGATGTCTTCCTCAGTATTTATATTCTTGATCAATGTTCACCGCTGATCAGCTTCTCACTTCATACGATAAATAGATATTAGAACCTTATCTTCTTCAGAACATTGAAGGATGGATAATATCTTCTCAGTGGAGTTGATTCATTATTCCATGATTAAGGGATCAGATGATCCATTGAGATTTGATGGCCTTTGTCACATAAATCTCTCAATTGCAGCTTGTTCTCTCTTAGGGGGATTTGGGCACTCCTCCTGATCTAATTTTATATTCATAACTTGAGTCAGCTGAGAGAGTATCATCACAATGTTTGTGATTCCTACTCCCATCGGGTTGGGCATCTCGTTGGGTCAGTCATCACATTTCTCTTCATATGGATTGTTTACCTGATTCCTCCTATTTCTGAACATTGTCTAGAATAAAGGTAAAATTAGGGATGAGTATTTTTAAACTATTAAACACATAAATAGTAATTTAATTACATTAAAGGGATAACTTATAACTTATGTTTATTTCCTTAACTTATGAATTTCTAGGCTTCAATCTATGTTATCCATGATTGATTTCCTAACATATATTCTTATGGGAATTTTTTGTTCCATTAATAATGTTTCATAATGAGATTGTGATTTTACCAAAGAATATCCCATGTGAGTGTCAAAATAGGTGTGCAGTAAGGCTTGTTTTCATGTACTAGATTACACAGAGTCAAGCCTGATGCACCTTGTTAGAGTTGTTACCCAAAGGTACATTTGTGCCAGAACCATGTCCACTTGTAGTATCCATATAGGAATGTATTTTCTTAATAAACCACTTAATTTATACTTATCAAAATTTAGGTTTGTTTTCTTATACTTAGTCTTATACCTAAGTATTTCTCTAGAGTTTTCTAATCCTAATCCCAAAAATAACTAAATGTTTCCTCTGATACCAACTATAATAACACTTCTCTTTATTTCACATTAATACATGATTTATTGCACAAAATTACTCTTAATACAACTTGTAAGATTGATAAGTATAATATATTTTGGAATTAGTTACATTACATAACAACTTAAAATAGGAAAAATATCATCTTTATTGAAAACTTCCTTAACATGCTCGCACTAAAAAACTGCATGGGATAACCTATGGACGTACATAAGAAAGGGGTAAGCTATAAATCCTAATAATGAAATTAACATGTAATAACATGGAGAGAATTATACATGTTAGAAAATAGGCATATCAATGAGGAATAAAAGTATTAAGAATCATAAACATGAACAATGAGACATGACATGGCATGATAATCATAAAGTCAATATGGGAAATGTGGTGACAACTTAAAACACTGCATCATAAACATAGGTTAAGGATAACTGAAAAGACAACATGATGGAAAAATTCCCATAAAGGGATCAGGTTCACTCCCTATCCCAACATGACGTCTCATGAGACTAAATGTTACCTAATGCATTGGAACTCTATATAATTTTTGGTGCATCCGTCACTTTCATTTCATTCTCATGATTAAGTGTTCTGCATAGATCATACAACATGGATTCATTCATTATCATATTTTATTCCATGATTAAGTAGTTTGGAATAAATAAAAGTAAGTACCAAGTCAAATAAGTATAAGTGTATAAAGTTGAATACCCTTGATAGGAAATGGGTATGGTATTCACTACACAATTGTTTTGGCATGGAAAATCGTGGTGAAATTTCTGCCGCATAACGATGTCGATGAAAAATTCATAAAATTGGTTGATGAGATATAAATGGGTATCTAATAATTTTTACATAAAATGGGAAGTGATGGGGACATTAAAATACATATCCCAACATTATTAATTGGAAAATATAAGGCATAAGATAATAAATAAACTTAAATAAATAAGAGAATGTGAGAATTCCTTACTTGAGTGTGTGACTCCAAAAGCCTGAGAGGAGCTTCTTGAGAGCTTAGGAGAACCTTGGGAGGAATATAGAGAAATAATTTCAGAGTAAGGGTGTGATACAAGAATTTTTATTGAAGATAAATGGGATCTTGGGTTAGTTTTTATAGGAAATGAGTGGGGAATTCTTTATCATTTCTCAAACCTAGGTTTTGGACTCTATATAATAAAATAACCAAAAACACAAAATTTCCCATGTTTTTTGCCCATGGTTTATTCAAAATGGGATTTTTTTTATTTTTTTATAATTCCAAGGGTAGAAATTAATAAAATAATACCCTTGTTTATGTGTAAGTGAGTCGTACTCTTAAATAAATGATTTTAAAACCTTAAAATATATTAATAGTTTTTTAGGATTCATAAAGGATTTATAAAATTAATAAAATAAACATAAACTCATATTATTTTAAAGGTAAAATATATATTTGGTCATGGATACCCTTTATAGTATTTATTACATCACTCTTTGGGTCATTATGATGTCATAATACACACCGTATATTTATACGGTATTTAATTTTTACCCAAAAATTCAATTATCTCATAAAATTATGAAAAATACACCATTGGATAATTTCAAAATTATGATTATAAAAATAATATTCATTTTATATAAATAATTTTATAAATATATTAATTTTCACTTTTAAAAAAATCGACATTTATTAAGAAATGTTGTGTTTTTTGATAATAACAGTTTTTGAACCCTTATAAAAATTACATTTGACTTATTAAAAATAATATGATCATTTATATTTAATAAAAAATAATAATATTTTATTAAAATATTTTTTATTTCAAAAATCCATAAATTCATCAAAATAAATCCTTAATTTTAATATTACCCAAAAATATAATTTGTGTTTTATGGTATCAAAATAAAAATCATTAATAATGTAAAAATAATAGGATTAAAATATATCCATTATTATATAAAAAATAATTTAAATACTCATATTTATAGGGTCTTGATACATATCCCTTTAATACACCAGTAAACACACTAAGGGTAAGGTGTGCGACTATGAGACTTTCATGGGGTGGTTTGGCCAACATGGTTTGGGCCATGATCTCAATGAGCTTAAACTTCTCCCATAAACGGTTTCACTCATGCTTAAGTTGTTGGATCTCAAATTGGTCTTGGTCAAGGGTAAATCCTATAGATTCTATCTCCCTCGTAAGCTTCAATAAATGGGCTTCATATGGTATGATTCTACTGGTTAAGGTTATCACTTCATTTGTTTATATCAATTGGATTTGTTAAAACCCTATATTTATACTAATAATGTGATCACTGTTCAATGGCTATAAAAAATGTTCAATGGCTATATTATCAATGGTAATGATTCTTAATGGTCTTTTAAATATGATAGAATGTAATAAAACCAATGAAGTGCATGTGTTTTCTATAACCATATTACATAATAAGACATTTAATTAAATAAAAAGTGGAATTTTATTTATAATAGTTTGGGTCATTATAATGTCCTCACCTATTATCACATATACATATACCTTTTCTACATTAGTAATTTAATGCATTCTGAGTATGAATTCTAGTGAAACTTTCATCAACCATTCAAACTCAAAGTGTTGTTATTTCCACACCTCAATCATTGAGAACCATTGGGTTGTAGATCATTCTAATGCTAGCACATTCATGAGGTGTTGAGATTAGAGACTCTTTGAGGGGTATGGTTTTAGATTATGTGTCAATACTTGCAAATATATTTAATATAGACCCTGATGAGGTTGAATCTAGTATCATGTGTGGTGGGGAGTATAGAAGAGGGTCTCAAAACTAATCCTAAAGACCCCCCTTAGTGAACATGGTAGCAAGATACATCAATCTCAATATATATTTATTACCCTGGTATTTGGTGGGTATGATTATTACAATGTTCATTAAAAGGTAAAGTATTTTATTTCCACTCAAGAACAAAAAATCATATTCCAGTCAAATATCAGTTCTACAGAATCTATGTCCCATTATTCTATAGCTAGGAATATCATGTTGGATAAATCCTATGAACATGTTGGGGTGGTAGCAGAGCGGTAGGGTTGGTTAATAGAGAAGAGGGCCCTAGTGGAGAGACTTCACAAATAATCGGATCAAATTAATTAGAATTTGTATTAGATCCATCAAGAACTAGTGAATTCTCTAGGAGTGGTGACTGGTTTAGGAAGTAGAGAAAATAGGTCTTTATGTCGTTATAAGAGAAGATGCATTGCATCCTAATACATAGGTAGAGGTTGCAACATTTTCTGAACTACGATGAGTTGTGAATGACTCTAAGTGAATATTGATTCAACTTCAGGATTTCATTGAGAACGATTTATAATGAAAGCACCTTTATCTTCCTAGGAGAGACTATTGATTATGTATGCTCCTCTCATTTTTTTGATTAATGAATGAAGACTCTTTTTATTCCTAATTTTAATTCATTCCTTTGATTTCATTTAAATTATATTATTACTTCATAAGACCCTATAAAACTTTTGAAATTAACATCATAAAGATAATATGAAACCATTTGAACATTGAATTGAGAATGGGTAAGGTTAAACATGGTTCTCAAAATTAGTGATCCAGAAATATCTCCTCCTAAGCATGGATCATGGATGGGTATGGGAATAATTACCATCACCATAACACTAGATTTGGTCCATTTGGATGAATTAATTCCTAGTCATAGATCGTTGATGGGTATAGGCATAATTACCATCATTATAATACTAAATTTGGTCCATTCAGATGAATTATTTTCTCATGGGTATGGATCATGAATGGGTATATGCATAAGTACCATCATAGTAACACTAGAGTTGGTCTATTTGGATGAACGATTTTTTCTTGGGTGTGGATTGCAGATGGGTATAAGAATAAGTACCATCATCGTAAAAATATATTTAGTCAGTTTAGATGAATTATTTAACTCATTTTTATGAGGATAAAAAAATATTAGTGTGAAATGAGGATTCCAATGTTTAATAGGGATTGAGTACCTTGAAATTATGTATTTACAGAACTCACATGAATCCTCTAGATTAATATATCAAGAATGAGGGAACAAAAAAATGCTCTAATTTTTTTATAGTCCAAGGGTCCTAATGAGAAGAACTTGACTTCTAATAGGATCATATCATAGACACCACAAGATTTGAGTCTTTTGTTTTGGAACCATAAATGTTTCCTAACTCTCATTTCGGGAAGAATTAGTGGGTAAGGAATTGTATTTTTCTTAGGTTTCCCTTTACAATTTTTTAACCTAATGAGTTTTTTACCTCTAGTTTTTATTTGAATGCTCAATTTTTCTTAGAACCACGTGAGGGGTGAATCCATCAATAAAAGACTTATATTTTACCCTAGTTTCCCTTTATGGGTTTTCAACCGAGCAATTTTTATGTCTCTTTAAATTAAAATGTTAAGGTTATACAATTTGGATTGATATATTTTATTTTTAAGGTCGAACCAATTTTACCATATTTTACTGTAGTTTAAGGTTGTGTAGTTTTTTACCATGTTTTTTTAATTTAAGTTTGTATATATTTGACCAAAGAAGAGGTAAAGATGTTTTTATAGTAGTATGGGTAAGGGAAAACCAACATGGTTGAGTGAAAAAGTCTATCACAAATTTGGTTAGGTGCTTATATTTTAAGATCTTTATTCTTGAACCAAGCACTATTAGTGTTTTAGGACAAATGGATTTGAATGAGTGTTACAATAGTTTAAGGTTGTATAGATTTGACTATAGAAATAAGGTGACCTATTAAATGACATGGGTAGGGTATACCTAATGTGAAGTGATGAATTTTTTTATTACTATTGTGGGAAACCTCATTAATAGGTGTATATAGTTCATGGTCATCTAACCAGATCAGAGTGATTATCGCTATCAGTGAAGATGAGCTTTCATTTGCTAAGAGTGTTCCAAATATTGATTGTGTGATCTAGAGAGGTAGTTATGTTCTCTAAATGATCATAAATGGAATAAAAGATATAATTGATGCACCACTTTTACTACCTATTCCAGAGGTGTTAGAGACCACCCTGAAATAGGGAGCATTCAGTTTATGGTCATGAAGCTTAGACTATCATGTTGTGTGATTTAGATCCACATGGTAAGGACCAATAAAAGGTAAGAGGGTGAGATATCATGGTATTTATTTTCAATTATTCTTGATATAAAAGTGTGTGAAATTGGGGGTATTTTATCTACTTGAATAGTTGGATTATGGATTGTTAAAATCATAATTAAAGTATTTTAAACTAGGGGTGATGAGATGAGATACATGTGCGGGGAATGGCCATGGACCATGTTCAAAATATGGGTTATACTGAAATGGTGTTAGGTAATACATAAATTAAATGATTATATTCTTTAAAAAAAATAAAATCACTCATTCAATTAATAATTAATAGGAAAAAATAATAAAAACACTTAATATATAAAAAGAAATTTTCTATAAAAACAGTTTTTCCTATATCTTATATTTTAATTTAAAAGTTAATTTTCTCATATTTAAAAATTTAATTAGGATAAATGGATCTCAAATTCAGATTCAACATGTAAAAATTTGGTAATTATGGTAATCTTATATTTTTATTAATAAAATAATTACCATGGTTAATTTTTAATCACTATTAATAAGGGTAAAATGGGTAAATTATGTATCTCAAATTTTTAATAATTAAAAGAACACATATAATTTTTATAAAGACTTTTTAGGTATAAAATTCATACACACATTTCTAACCTACCATTTCTCTATCTAACTCTCATGAAATTCCATTTTTATCCCTTACATAGCATTCTTTTACAAATATTTGTCTATCTTTTTCACCTATAAAAGGATATCACTTCCTCCCACTTTAATATACTCTTATATTTTGAAATTACCATGAAAATATATCTAATTTACATATTTATGATTCCATATACACATTTGGTAGAACCAATCCTCAATACCTCAATTACTTCATTTCCAAGGGATACTTCAAGAGAAGATCCCAATTCTCAACGTAAGTATTACTTACCCTTTTACTTTAATTTTTTATCCTTACTATCCACCCTTCTAAAAATGAATTATAACCATATGTATATAATGACATAATTATAAATAATATCCTAAAATTTTGTTATATTTATTCTATATCCATTATTTATTCCCCTCTCATTCAATCAAAAAAATGAAAACATTGCTCATATGCGTGTGCGAACTACCGCATCCATGAACGTCACATTTCATTTTTCATCACCAAATTTCAAGGATGGTTCTAGAAATTGGTTTAGTGAATATATATGTTATTTATTTCATGATTTATATTATTTAAATATTAATTATTAATTCTGTAATTAATATTATAAATAAGTGATCATTGTAACATTAACTGTCTTAAACAAGAATAATAAGTGGAAAATATTTTTATTCATACTATGTAATATTTTCATATCCATTAATTCTAACTATAATTCCTTAAAATTTTAATATATCACACTAATAAACACTAAATAGTATTATTATTATTTTGGTATAATTATATTACAATTAAACCACCTCATGATCGCATATTAATCATGGTAGTTTCATGTTTAGGTCAATTTAACCACCTATTTGAATAATACTATGCATTTATATCATGGATGACTATGAGAAATTATTTAATTGTATAATATGATATAAATATTTAAATAATTTTTTTTTGTTTTATTAAGGTTATATTAATATTTAAATCATCGATTAAGAAATCACCCTTTGTTCACTAAGAATCACCAAAAAATGATCATCGTTGATTTCAACCTCATGAATCGAAACCAAATATACCATGAAATGATATTATAGATTTATAAAATATCATGTAACATCTATTTTAGTGCCTCATATTATATAATAATGATTTAATTTGGGAAAATTATATATACCAACACCACTTTTATGAAACTAGTTCGAAGTGATAAAGATTACTTACACCTGGTGTTGAAAATACATAAAAACTAACTAATATTAATATATATATATAATGATTGTAAATAAAGAGTATAAATGGTTATATTTATGAATAAGTTTCTTAAGTATTTATTTAATTAACTTAATTTAATTATTCAGGGTGTTTGGTGCAAGTTCAGAATGAATTAGGACCAAGGTAAGGTTTTTCGTCTCAAATTCCTCTCTTTGAGACATTTTTGGTATTATGCACCTAATTTCATTTATATGGTGTGTATAATACCTATTTTGGATATTATATCATGAATTATATTTTAATCATGTTAATTTTAGTTAAATTTTAAGTCCATTCTTTCAAGGGGTTTTTATTAAAGTGTTACTCAAGCCATAAAGGTTTTCTTGGTCTCAATTCTGATTCTTTGAGACATGTTACATGTTATGTACCATGTTTCCTTTGTGAAGTTTTCTATTGATTTACCATCCCATGAATTCTATATGATATATTTCTAGGCAATTAATTGTATAAACTAATCTAAATCAAAATCTTTTCTTTGAATGTCTTTTGACTCAAGTGTTACCCCAATCATAAGAGTTTTTGGAAACTCAATTTTCATTCATTGAGTTATTATCATTCACTTGTACTTATAAGTTGGTTAAAATACAAAATTTTATTGTATTATGTGGTATTATCTCATTTTTTAAATTTTTACCACATAAACACATTTTAAAAATATTCATGCTTCATGGAGTATGTTTCACATAAGGGATATTGATAGCTCAAGTCTCCTTCCTTGAGTTATAATGTTTCATCATGAACTTATTCCTTCCATGTTTGGGTTATCCCACCCTAATATTTTATTATATGGTATTTTATAATCCTATTTGTTAAAATTAATTTTTAACACAAATTAATGTTGTGTTATTCTTCTTACGATGTGAGTTTTAAACAAAGGTATATTGAAAATAATAAAAAGGTTTTTCCTTTCACTTTCACATATTTTTTCTTCCTATACTCAATTATCCAAGATAAAAAAATTATATTTTCAAGGATAAATTATTGGATATTATTTTTAAAATTAAATCTTTTCAAAGGCCTTCATATCGCCTTTTTAAAAATTACCTTTGAAACCAACATGTAAATATGTATTTTATATCAATGTTAAAAATGTATTCTATATGATATTTTAAGATTTAATTTCCTTTTACCTTGAAATTTTAAAATTAATTCACCCTAATAGAGTTTATGTTTCATGATTTATCCTTTAATATATATATTTTATCATTTATGGGATTAAACTTGTGGTATCAAACAATTCTATTCTTGTGATATCATTCGAAGCATTCTTTTACGAGGGTGTTTTTCGTTTATGTCAACACCCTTATATGTTTTCTTTATTCAATTGGGATTATGTTCTTTTTTAACCATCCACCTTATTCCTATGGATGGGTTATGATCATGTTATCCCTTTTATTGATATAGGTAAAAGTATTGGAATTCAATATATTGTTATTCCAATATGGATGATTATGGGAAAGTTTATTGTGTATTGTTTAACCATCTAGATTCTTCCTCTGAATAGGTTATGATCATGTTATCCTTTTTATTGAAATGGGGAAAATTATTTACATTATTTATGATTATTTAATTATAAAATAGTTTTATTATGTATTGAAATTAGGTATCTTTCATTATATGGATAACTATGTTTTTATTCAGTAATAGGTTACTTAGGGAATGGTATGAAATGTATTGTTGACTCTTATGGTGAATGCATTTGAATTTATTAGGTGAAAAGTGGGTACCATAAATATATATCCCCTTAATGTATCTACAAGTCTTATGAGGCAAAATAGGTTGGTTTTTTGTGTATTCCTCTTCCCATAATAGGATAGTATCTTGGAACATGGCCTTGACAACAAGTTTTTGATGTCTATCATTATGCATTATAACAGTATGAGATTGGTATTATTGATATCCATGATTTCATTTACATTCATGGATATATAATTCTCCTAGTTTCAATTTGATTATGGATTCATGTTGTTTACCTATTCCTATCATAATATTTATTCCATGTTTATTCCATGATTTCTTTTGTTATTTGTTTCCCTTACTAATCATTTTAGATCACCCCTTTATTATGTTTCCATTCCCTAGGTTATGAAGAAAAGTAGTACACGTGACATGTTTAGAAGGATAGAATTTGTGGAAGAATTTATGGGAGATGATGAAGACTTGTCATGAATTAAATAGTTACTTATATATAATGGTAAAAAATTCATTGGTTGAGAAAGACATGAGATTTATTAGTTTATGATGTTTCTTAATACTATAAATATCTGAACCTAAAAAGATCCTTTGGATGTAATAGATTCAATAATATTTATTGATTTTTTAATTATGGATAGTTATATCCAGAATTTTATAGCTAGTATCAAAGAAATTATGTAAAGTATGTGTCTATGAGCACCAGATCTGGGAATGTAGGTCATGGGCGTCGCTATTGGTATCAAAGGAAAGGTTTAGATAACTTTAGAGATTAGCATATTTTTTATGATAATTTAAGGGATGATTAGTTAGGGTTGATCGTGATTTCAAAGGTATAAATAACCCTTTGGTATAGTATATGATTTAATGTTAAGGTGATGATATGCATTTTAATTAGGGATTATGATAAGATAACTTTAGTGAAAACCCTATGGATAATTCTAAGTGAGAATTCTAAGTATAGGATAACATCATGATGTTTTGGTAAAGTAGAGATTATGTGGTTATCCTAGAAACTAAATCCTTGTCTAGATACTACAATTGGATGCAGGCTCTAGCATAGATGTACCTAGGGGTAATAACACTGAAAAGGGAATATTGGTTATTAACTTAATCATCAACTGGTACATGATAAAGAGACCTAACTACACACCTGTTTTTACACTCCTAAAGAAAAATATTTATTTAATTCAAATTATATTTATGAACCATTATGATGGATTTAAATATATTTAGGTAATATAACCTAATATAAAAGTGACCATGGATAGCATAGATTGAAACTTAAAGATTCATAAGTTAAGGTATATATTAATTGATGTGTTCTTTCCTAGATAAGGTATTAGTTAGATTTTGAGAGTATATATTTCAATGATTTTTGGGTTTATAATATTTTAAGAAAGTAAATGGTAATATGAGATCTCTATTTTTGGGGATTTGGTTAATATTTATGAGAGAACCCAACTCAAAGTAATCTAGGTTGAACCAAGAATGGTGTAAGTTAAATTGAGAGTGATATAGATTGAACTCAGTCTGATATAAGATGAGTTTCAAGAACTATAAGATAACATGGTAGTTTTATAAAGTGATAGATTTTGAGGTTAAATTTTCCTATGGTTATTTATTAAAATTATCTTATAATTATCATGACTTGTGTTAATGGTTTTTTTTTGTGATGGCTAAAACCTGAAGCAACCAAGTTGAAAATAGATGCAATGAACAATGCAGAAACTATCCCAACAAACAACCTAATGGAATAAGGGTTGAAGTGAGAAATATTATGATTATTTTAAACCATATATCAATAATTATGATTAACAATGTGAACATAGTTGAAATACCAAACACACCAAAGAAGAGAAGGATGGAATCTCATAGAAATTCAGGTGACCAAGATGATAAAGGAAAGAATATTCAATTTCCTACACGAAAAAAATGTAGGAAGAAACATGGGGTTAATTGCCTTAAAGGTATTAGTAAATTTTATAAGTATGGATATAAAGGTCATTGGACTCACAAGTTCAAGGGAAATAGAGAAGCTACAAAAATATATTACTTTAATTGCAAGAGATTTGGGCATTATATGGCTCAATATCCCAATCCAAGGGCCAATGAGGGAAATAGTCACCAACAACCATGTGAATAAGTAAAATTCTATAAAAATATTACTAATGTAGTGGATAATGAGTTTTCATTCTAGATTTAATAGTGTCTTGTGTTATGTAAGTTTTCACCAACTACTAGATATTGAGTTATAAATAAAAAACCCATAGTGGTATTATTATCACGTAAATAATTTTCAAGGTTTTGGGAAGTTATTACTTATGTAAATATATCTTTATCACTTAGTATAATTCTATGTGAAATTAGGAATGGGTTATCTCACTTTATAAAGTGCTTATAATAATTTTTCATATAGATAAATCTCATTCTGTATCCTAAATAAACCCATGATCATCTAGTAGTGTATGGTTAATTATGAGTTCCCTATAGAAATTACTCTGATCATATGAGTCAAATTATGAGGAAATAATTTATTTAAGGTGGATAATGTAACACCCTAAAATTTTAACTCATTATTACCTTTAAATAAGTCAATGTGTTTATATCTTTCTTCACACGCAACACCAAACTTAAACAAAACCATGATAATTTTAGATAAAATATAAATATTTAAGTATGAGCATTAAAACCTTGAAGTTAAATTATTAGAAATAAATATTATTAACTAATTTATAAAATATATGTATAAATCAAATAATGGATACTTTTAATATGAATGAAATTTAATTTGTTTGCCTAAAATGGCTAATAAGAACATTTATTGTTGAGAAAAAGTGTCTTTCTAAAAAATACCTTTTTATGTAATATGAATTTATATTTCAAGAAAATTGTGTTTAATGATGAAAAATATATATTTGATATTAATAATTTTTCAATGGTAATTTAATTAGTAAATAATAGGAAATAAGAATAAGAATGGTTAATATTCTAAAAAAACTATATTCCTATCAAAATAATTTCTCATTATATCTCACCTTTTTATTTGAAAGTTAAATTTATAAAATTTAGAATTTTAATTTGATAATAAACATTATTTTTAGAATCATCAAAGTAATATTATCTTAAGATTAATTTTTGATATTTTTCTAAAAATTGGGTTTTTTGTGTACAAATGTTAAGATTAATTTTCCCTACACATATTAATTTTATTTGATAAAATAGTCTTTATATTTAGAATAAATAGGTTTAAAATTATGTAACTATGTAAATATTAATTTTATTTGTTGAAAATAAATTACTTAGGATAAAAATTAATTACCATGGTAAAAGTAAATTATTGTTTTCAAATAATTAATTTTTTATCTAAATAAATTAGATTAATATAATTTAAAATATGAATATAATATTATGTTTAAACAAGTAAAAAATATATATAACACTTATTCAATTAATAATTAATAGGAAATAATAATTAAAAACACTTAATATATAAAAAGGCATTTTTCTATAAAAATAGTTCTTCTTGTATCTTATGTTTTAATTTAAAAGTTAACTTTCTCATATTTAGAAATTGAATTGGTTTGAATGGATCAAAAATTTGGATTCATCACATTGAAATTTGGTAATAGGGGTTATATTATATTTTTATTAATATAATATTACCATGGTTAATTTTTAATCGAGATTAATAAGGGTAAATGGGTTAATGATGTATCTCAAATTGTTAATAATTAAAAAGACACATACACCTTATAGAAATATTTTTAGGTATGAAAGTTATAACCACATGTATCACCTACCATTTATTCACCTAACTCACTTAACTCTCATGCAATTCCATTCTTATCCCTTACCTAACATTCCTTTCCATATATTTTTCCCTCATTTTCACCTATAAAAGGAACTCACTTCCTCCCACTTCAATCTACTCCTATAGTTTGAAATTACCATTATAATTTTACTAATTTAATTATTATAGATCCTATATACACGTTTGGAAGCCACTATCCCCAAAAAGTACCTCAATTCCTTCATTTCCAAAGGTTACTTCAAGAGAAGATCCAAATTCTCAATGTAAGTATTACTTATCCTTTTAATTTTATTATTTATCCTTCCCATACACCATCCTCCAAACCCATTCTAACCATATGTATATAATTAAATTAGTATAAATAATATAATAAAATGTTATTATATTGATGGTATAACCATTATATATACCCCTCCCATTCAATCAAAAAAATGAAAATGTTGCTCATACATGTGTGTGGGCTACTATCTCCATGAACACCACATTTTGTTTTTCATCACCAACTTTCATGGATGGTTATAGAAATATTTTTAGTGAATATATATTTTATTTAAATCATTATTTATATTATATAAATATAAATTAGTAATTATATAATTAATATTATAAATAAGTGTTCATTATAACATTAACCATCTTAAACAAGCATACTAAAGGGAAAATATTTTTATTCATATTACACAATATTTTCATATACATTAATTATTCTTATAATTCCTTTAAATTTTAATATATAATGATAATAAACACTAAATAATATCATTGTTCTTCTGTTATAATGATATTACAAATAAACCACCTCATAATCATCTATTAATCATGGTAGGTTCATGTTTGGGTCGGTTTAACCATCTACTTGAACAATATTGTGCATTTATATCATGGATGACTATGAGAACTTATTTAAAAGTATAATATGATATAAATATGAAAATATTATTATTATTATTGGTTTTGGTAATGTTATATCAATATTTATCTCATCGATTAAGAAATATCCCTTCATTCATTAAGAATCACTGAAACATGCTCGTCATCGATTTCAACATCATGGATCATAACCAAAGCTACCCTGAAATGATATTATTGATTTATAAAATATAATTTAAAATATATTAAATTGCCTTATATGATTTAAGGATAATTTAATTTGGTAAAATAATATATACCAACACCACTTTTATGAAACTAGTTCAAAGCGATAAAGATTACTTACACCTGGTGTTGAAAATAGGTAAAAAATAACTAATATTATTATATATATAATGATTGTAAATAAAGATTATAAATGGTAATATTTATGAAAAAGGTTATTTAGAATGTATTTAATGAACTTAATTTAATTATTCAATATATTTAGTGCAAATGCATAACGAATCAGGACCGAGGTAAGGTTTTTCGTCTCAAATTCATCTCTTTGAGACATATTAGGTATTATGCACCTAATTTAATTTATGTGGTGTATATACTACCTATTTGAGATATAATATCATGAATTATATTTTAATCATGATATTTTAATTTAAATTACAATTCCACTCTTTCAAGGGATTTTTATTAAAGTGTTACTCAATCAGTAAGGGTTTTCTTGGTATCAATTTGGATTATTTGAGGCATATTACATATTATAAACCATGTTTCCTTTGTATGGTATTCTATTGATTTAATCTACCATGAATAATCTATAATATATTTACACTACTACAAAATATTCCTTTAACAGTTCTAAAAATGGCCTTTATCAGTGCTAGTGAAGAGTTGACTACCGAAGTGAGATTAAAAGCCCTAGTCTTTTATTAACACTAAAAAAAATTTGATAAAGGTGCATGTTGTAATGTGTTGTAACAACACACCACAACACAAAAAACACCATGAAATCATAAAAATCAAGTACTGATAAAAAATTTAAACGAAATAAAATTTATAAAACAAATACAAGAAAAAACTATATATTATAGACATTTCAAACATTAGTTTATACAATTACATAAGTAAAAATTATTACATACATTCAAAAACATAAGTGTTACTTTGTCTTTTGATCGTAAAACCTGATCAAACAAAAAATGCACCTATATAATAAAAAATCTTATGTTAGTAATAATATAAAGAAATAAATTAACAGAAAGTGTTAATTTTAAACTAAACTTTGAGTCATACCAGGAACATTGTGTATCGGATTGAGTTGTGGTTGATTCTTGCACATCACAACTTTTTTTCAATATCAATAATTATATCTATGAAAATTAAATAAATAATTATAAGATAAAAATTATAAGTAAATTAATTAAGTAATAACAGATAGAATGATGAGAAAATAATCTAGGCTTGTTTTCTCAGTTTTGCCGATGTGATGCACGGTTTAAACTAAAATAACACTTTTATATTGAAAAAATGTACTTGGAGTCATACTAGTCACACCATTCATCATATTGAGGTAATTATAATTACTAAAAATCTCAAATGAATTATGGATCATTTTTCTAAAGTATCAAAATAATCCAAATGTGTTTGCTTGGTTTTGAGGACGTCACTTGTCATTTTTACTAAAATGTCATTTTAAACTAGAAATACACACTTTGACTCATACTGGTCACATCATGTGTCAATTTTACATGATAATTATTTATACATATCACAAATGATTTATAAATCATTGTTTTAAATTATCAAGATAATCTGAGTGCATTTTCTCTCTTTTCAGTGAGTGACATTTTTTGAACTAAAATGACAATTTCAAACTGATAACAGACATATTAAGTCATATCAAGAACATCATGTATCGAATTGAGGTTTTGTTGATTTATAAATGTCAAAAATGACTTATGTATCATTTTTATAAAGTATCAAAACAATATGAATGTGTTTTCTCAGTTTTGAGTAGGTCGGTTTTCCTTTTTACTAAAATTGATGTCAATTTTAAATAAAAAGACACACATAGATTCATATTGGTCACACCATGTGTTAGATTGAGGTGCAGATAATTATAAGCATATAAAATTACATATGGATCATTTTAATAAAGTATCAAAATAATCCAAATGTGTTTTCTTGGTTTTGAGTGCATCACTTGTCTCTTTTAATAAAATGTCATTTTAAACTGGAAACACGCAATTTGACTCATACTGGTCACATAGTGTATCAGTTTGATATGATATTAATTTCTACAAGTAAAAAATAACTTATGAATAGTTTTACTAAATTATAAAGACAATATGAGTGTGTTTTCTTAGTTTTCAGTGAGTGACATTTTTTAAATGAAAATGTAGATTTTAAACCGATAACGGACACATTGAGTCATACTGGGCACATCATGTATCAGATTGAGGTGAGGCTGATTCCTAAATGAAAAAAATGACTTATGTATAGTTTTACTAAATTATAAAAACAATATGAATGTTTTTCTCAGTTTTGAGTAGGTCAGTTGTCCTTTTTACTAAAATTGATGTCAATTCTAAATAAGAAGAGGCACTTAGAGTAATACTGATCACACCGTGCGTCAGATTGAGGTGTGTATAATTAATAAATGTATAAAATGACTTATAGATAATTTTAATAAAGTATAAAAACAATCTTAATTCATTTTCTCAATTTTGAGTATGTTCTTGTCTTTTTTACTAAAATTTCATTTTAAATTGGAAACACATACTTTGACTCGTATTGGTCACATAATGTGTCGGTTTGACATGATACCAATTTATACACATCAAAAATTAATTATGAATTTTTTCCTAAATTATCAAGACAATATGAGCATGTTTTCTCAGTTTTCAATGAGTAACATTTTTTGAACTAAAATGTCGATTTTAAACTGATAATGGACACATTTAGTCATACTGGGAACATCGTGTATCGGATTAAGTTTTTATTGATTCCTACACATCAAAAATGACATATGGATCATTTTTTTTTAAATTATAAAAATAATAAAAATGTTTTTTCTCAGTTTTATATAGGTCAGTTGTTCTTTTTACTAAAATTGATGTCAATTTTAAATAAAAAGACAAACTTTGAGTCATACCGGTCACACTGTGCATAATATTGAGGTGTGGATGATTCCTACATACCTCAAATAACTTATAGATTGTTTTACTAAATTATCAAAATAATATGAATGTGTTTTCTCAGTTTTGAGTATGTTAGTTGTCCTTTTTACTAAAATTAATGTTAATTTTAAATAAAAATAAGCACTTGGATTCATACCGGTCACACCATGTGTCGAATTGAGATGTGGCTGATTCATACATCTACAAAATGACTTATGGATTGTTTTAATAAATTATTAAAAAAAAATTAATTTGTTTTCTCAGTTTTTAGTATGTCACTTGTCTTTTTTACTAAAATGTCATTTTAAATTGGAAACATGCACTTTGAATCATATAGATAACATCATGTATCGGTTTGATGTGATACCAATTCCTACACATCACAAATGATTTACGAATTAATGTCCTAAATTATAAATAAAATATGAATACATTTTCTTAGCTTTCTATGAGTGAAACTTTTTGAACTAAAATGATGATTTTAAATTGATAACGGGCACTTTGAGTCATATAGGGAACATCATGTATCAGACTAAGGTGAAGCTGATTCCTACATGTCTCAAATGACTTATGGTTCATTTTATTAAAGTATCAAAATAATAATAATATGTTTTCTCCATTTAGAGTATATCAATTGTCTTTTCTACTAAAATTAATGTCAATTTTAAATAAAAAGAAGCACTTTGAGTCATATCGGTCACACCATGTATTAGATTATAGTGCAGTTAATTCCTACACATCACAAGGTATCAAAGAAATCATAAATACCAATGTTACCATGATTTGCATTGCCTTTATTTGTCGAAATTCCAACACTGCATATTGACTCGATGTTCTTAATTGAAAAACCTTTCTTGTTGTTGAAATCCAGAAGAGTAGAGGAAGCTCATGTGCCCATTATATCATGAGAAGTCACCATAATTGGCACATGATTTTCCTCTAATCTTATGGATTTTAACAGAAATAAAGTTTTTTTGGTAATAACATCGACTCAATATGCAGTGTTGGCAGTTTAATAAAGAAAGACAACAGAAATAGAAACCATGGTAATATTGGAAGAAAGAAACATTTTATCTCTTTTTTGTCTTGATTCATATAGTTGAAAGAAAAATTTGACTTCCCAAAAGATCTATGAAAAAAACTAAATAATTATTAGATAAAAATTATAAGGAAATTAACTTATAAATAGTAGATGAAATGATGATAGAATTAATTAATTAAATAGTAGGAATTCACCTTTTCATGATGGTTGTATACATTCTTGACATATTTCCTTATTTTCATCATCTTAGTTATAGGCTTAAAGTATAATCTCTCACAATCATGAGCATATTAGAACAAACCACCCCAACTCGAAAAAAAATAATCCACCTATATAAGAAAACAATTATTATATGAGTAATACTAAAAATAAATAAATTAAACATAAATATGAAATAATACATTAATTCTATGGAAAATTGTTTTACTATAAAAACAATCAATATTAACTCTATGATTGATAAGTAGAGGGAACTTGAAGGAAAGTGATAAATTCCAACACAAAGGGTGAAAAGGTTTTGAGGGAGAAGAAGTTTGTGGAAGTTTTGGTGTAGAAAGGCATGATAGATGGACATACCATCCCAACTCAAACAAAATAATCCACCTATATAATAAAACAATTCTTATGTGAGTAATACTAAAAAGAAATAAATTAAACATAAATATAAAATAATAAAATAAATCTATGGAAAATGATTTTACTGTGAAAAAATCAATATTACCTTTATTATTGAGTAGAGGCAACATTGTTGTTCTTGAAAAGGCAGTGTAGGTAACTTGAAGGAAAGTGATCAATGAAATACTTCAAGGGTGAAATTATTTTGAGAGAGAAGAATTATATGGAAGTTTTGGTGAAAAAGGAATGAAATATGGAAAAAATATTTTAAAATAAATAAACACTGTAAGAAATAATGAAAATTAAATTAGTGTTTCATTATATAATTTTTTGATAAAATAGAGAAAGTATATTGTAACATTACCTTTACATATTCCCAAAGGGTTTCCTTTATTTTAGTTTATTCTTATGAGGTATTGGTAACATCATCATGTGTAGAAGACATTTTCTACATGAGTATTCAAACATTTAATTTAGATTATGTTAATACAGTAGATAACATATAATATTATGAAGAAAAACATAGTATATTAAAAACACTTTTACCTTCTCATTGGACTCTATTTATTTTTTTAAAAATTTTTAGGGATTTTTTTCCTCTATAGAGAATCCAAATCCCCTATTTTTGGTCCCTTATAACATACAATACATTTTCTACATTGGGACTGACATGAACTTATTGTGATCTCCCAATGAAAGGGTAATCCTCGATTGAATTTTTATCTGACCTGACATTTTCTTTAGTCACCAGAAGAAAAATCGACCAATTCTTATTTGCTGGATCTAAGACATAAAATAATTTCAATACTTGTGATGCCATTATGAATGGCTTGTCTTTTTCCCCTTCTACACTGAAATTCACCTTCATAAATCCCATTTCATCAACTTTCATTGCACTCAAATTGTCAACACATTTGCAACAAAAAATTGGAACTTGAAATGTTGTATAATCCAACTCGTATATTTATTTTATAATTCCAAAACATGACATATTTTCATAAATTGGATTTCTATCCTTGGAACCAGATATGTGTATCGCTTCCGCTATAAGCGTAACATCATTGTTTTTCATCGTACTACATTCATCGTGTTCTTTTGTATAGAATGCATAACAATTGATTACAAAACCAGTGTAAGATATAACATTTTCATTTGGCCCCTTGGATAGCTATTAAATTTGTTTTCCAATTGAATTCGGGTTTTCAGATAACTCCTTATAAATTTTCTCTCATAATCATCCTATAAACTGTTGATTGTGTGTATTTGATATTCATCCTCATCAACTCATATCCCAAACATTTATCATTGCATTTTTTTATTTGACACACATCCTTCATCTCTTATGGACGTGCACCTATGTTGCTTTAAATACTCTAAGAAATAGTCATCCATGGGATGATTAATGCTCATAGTGGTAAAAGCAACATAAAAGAGATGGGGTATGAATCTCAAGGAAAAAAATTCAATAATATCTATTTGGGAGATGAAGATAATGAGGATGAAAATTGTATTGCATTATGTTCTATAAAATGGGTAATGCCTCCCATTTTTGAGAATTACACCATTGGAACTAATTATTAACTTGTGGCCTATTGAAGGTGAGATTTTGGGGGCAAAAATATTCTTGTATATGATTTAAGGGGTCTCAGTAGGGACATATTATGATATATAAATCTTTGTGGGCTCTATGAATTCTATATTTATAAGAGTAATATCACTTTCAATACTTTAAATCCTCTAAGACTAGTCCTACCACTATTAAAATGAGTCATCAAATATTTCTTAAATCCCCTAAAAAATGAAAATATAATATAGGAAATTAAGGAGTAATAAGAAACCCAAATATGATAAACAAGAATAATAAACTATCATTCAATCAACTAGAAGATATAAAAATGTATTGATAAAAAAATTTAATAAATAAAGAGTTATTTTAGATACATGGATGGTAATCAAAGATTCCTAGGGGTGGAACCAATACATGTAGACCTAAAATGATGAATACCTAAAAATAATTTCTAATAATTATTCCAACATATATAGAATTTTGTAACCTACATTCTATTTTTTGTAACAATTTATGTAACAACCTAAGGAATTATTACATTTATTATTAATGGTATTTCAAATATTTGAAAACATCTCAAAATTATAATTTCAATTAAAAATCCATGAGAAATGGAAAAAAATAATTTTAGTAAAAGAATATACCTAATAACGATAAAGGTTTTAAACATCTCAAAATTATTAGTTGATAAATTGATTCAATAATTATGTCTTGAAAGGTTGAAAAAAAGAATTATTTTCAAGCATATGAAGAGTAAGCTTTATAAAAGAACTTTATTTTTATGTCCATTATGGGTTCTATGGTGATTTTGGACACATAGTATAAAATTTTATTCATAAAGAAATGAATAGTAGTAATTATGGAACATATAGTGGTTTTAAGTTAAATTGGAGATAACTCACTCTTACAAAAATAGTTTTGAAGTGAGACGAATATTCATAACAAATTTTTATTTTTTAATTGTATACATATAAATTTGTGTAATATATTTGTATAACATATTTGTATAATATATATTTTTATAATATATATTTGTATAATATAATGTTATAATATATTTCTATAGTATATTTACATAATACATTTGTATAATATATTTGTATAATATATATTTGTATAGTATAATATATATTTGTATTTGTATAATATATATATTTGCATAATGTATTTATATAATATATATCTATATTATATATGTGTGTGTTTTTGTTTTTAAAATATACATGTGTGTGTAATATATAAATATATAATATATAATATAAATATATATCTGCATTTTTTATATATTTGTATTTTTTCAAATTTATACATATAAATATATAAATATTTAAAAAAATTATATGTGTAATGTGTTGAATCCATTTAATAAAAAATTATAAAAATATGTTTATATATATATAAAAACATATATATTATATATATATATACACACACACACACACATATATATATATATATATAAACATACATAAATATAAATGTATTTATAAACATGTATGTGGGTCTGCGTGTGTATATAAATATAATTATATTATAAATTTACCATTATATATATATATCATTATATTGATATGTTCTAGGTGAGGTGGTCATGCACCTGGATTTCATTCCATAGACCCTATGGTTGAGTCTAACAAGAAGAGAATTTCTTATTTGGTGTTTTCTGTGTGTAGAAGGGTGGTGCTGGTAAGAGTGAGCACTTGAGGGGGTGATCATGTGCAGAAGGAGGGAATGATGCAAATGATATTTCTTCTATTTTAAAATTATGAAAAACTTTAAGGGGTTGGTGATCTCATAAAGCAGAAGTCAATGGAATTAGGGTGGGCAGGTTGCATAGAATCAGAAAGCAGTGAGGGTGGGGGAGTGTAAGGAATGATAATCATATCTTGTAGTACCCTCGTTTTGAGGTATGTGGCCTTTGTTTATGAATTTTTATGTGTTTAAAGTTCATGGGATGAGTTGGGAAGAGGTTGGGAGATTTTGGAATGGTTTTGAATGAGTTTGGAGGCTTTTCATAGGGAGCACGGTTAGGGGAAACTGTGCGGATGCTCCAGGAAACCGTGCAGGGGGAGACAGTAGGCTTCGCACGGCCTACGCATAGTTTTCCAAATAATGCGAGGCAACTTTGCGGACCTTTCTCTCGAGGTAGTAGCATGCGCACTATTAGCGCATGGTTTGCCAAACCGTGCGGGCTAACCATACAGCCACTTAAAATAGGGTTTTAAAACCCGAGTTCACTCGGGATTGCCTCATTCTTCTCTAAATCCTCTCCCATTCGAGCCTCACTTAGGATTTTGGGTCCTCAGGTGTTGAAGGTGATCTTCCACTGATTCTTTAAGCGATTCAAAGGGGTTTTGTGGTGGTTTGAAGATGGTTTCTCCTGGGTAAGTCTCTCCTCTTGGTTGTCTTGTGGGTTCCTCTAGATCCACATCTCCCTCTTTCTTGGTTTTCTAGATCTACACTTTTTGTGTGTAGATCTAGGGTTGTGGTTGCCTTGGATGATGATTTTAAGTCTTGTGATGGTTAGGGAAGGGGATCTATAGAGGTTTCGGTGGTGTGTTCGCCAGATTTGAGGTGCGGGTGCTTGTGGGTCGATTTATCGGGAACCCTAAAGGTAGGTGGATTCTCTCTCGACTCCACTTGGTTAGAACTAGTGGTGTTTGATTACAATTAATTTGTTGTACTTAAAATTAATTGTGATGGTTGTGCCAAATTGGATGTAAATCCCTTTGGTGATGTTTTGGGGATTTTTTGGGAAAAGGGGGGTTTTATGGTGAAATGCTATTGTTGTGGATTTTAAAATAGAGATTTTAAAATTGGTTGTTGAGATTTATTTGGGAAAATGGTTTATGGAAAATGGTTTTCAATAAAGATTTTGTTTTGATCGAAATGTGGTTTGGCATGGAAAATGGTTTTTAGTAAATGGACGATTTATTGAAGTGGATTGGTATGTGATGGAATTGGTTGATTGCATGTTGTTGTGACCTTGGTGGGTCATATGCTTGTTTATGGATTGATGGGAATGTTGTGTGGAAGTGGAGAGAAGTACCACTATAAAAAGGGGATGGATAGTGGATGGAAGGGCCACCATCAAAGGATAAGTGGACGGGAAGAGCCACTAGTTGTGAATGGGTGAACAGGTTGGACAGAAGCTCCACCATTTGGTTGTGGTTGGTAAGTACCACTAGGTGTGAATGGGTGAATGGGTTAGACAAAAGCTCCACCATTTGGTTGTGGTCGGGAAGTACCACTAGGTGTGAATGGGAGAACGGGTTGGACAGAAGCTCCACCGTTTGGTTGTTTTGGTTGTTTGTTGTGCATTGCTTTGCAAGTTGGAAATTGTTGTGCTAGTGTGTGAATGATGAAATGGCTTGTGGCGTGTTTGGTTGTCTTTCCATTGGTTTCTTGGTTTGGGTGTGATGGCTTGGTAAGGGCATGTTTGGCTTATGGAAATGGTTGTACTTGTGATTATTTTATATAAATTGTTTTATATAAATGTGCTAATAGTTTTATCCTAGTGGCGTGTGTAGGGAAGTCATTTGGGGAAAACCTACTGAGTTTTAGTACTCACCCCCTGTTTTGGCACGTTGGTGTCTTTGAAAATGTTGTGTGCCATGACATGGGAAAAGTTAAGGCATCACCCTCCTTTAGTGGTGCATTGTGATATCTTGGTGGATCTTGGAGCTTGGAGCTTGGTGTAGAGCTGTGGTGGTATCATGGAATGTGGTGCTTTGTTGTTTGGTCTTCCACGTAGTACTCTGATATTGTGTTGTTTGTTTTGGATTTGGGTTGTATGGTGGAACAATTTGGTTGTCTTTTTGGAATTCATATTGGAATGTTTTATTAACATGAATCATATAGTGGTGGTTAATGGATAGTTTGGTTGGTTTTGTCTTAAGGGAAAATAATTCCCCGATTTGATCTTGAAGACCTCCGCATTTATTTCCATCCTTTGGAATCTTGGGAATGTCTCTTAAGGCCAAGTAGCCCTCACTGCCTCCTCAAGCCAATGAGGTAGGGGCGGGGTGTCACAAGTGGTATCAGCTTATTCGGTCCTTTAGTGTTGATCATTGGTTTTGGTGTTGACATTTTTTGTGGTATATTCCTTGATTCGGGATGGTAGCAAGGCGTAGGAATTTCGGAACTTGGAAGTTATAGCATAAAAGGACGTAGCTAACCCTCTTATGCTAAACTTCAAGTTACCAGGGAGTTGGGTACATAAGTGTTTTGGAGACACTTATAGGCATTGGAAATCTCATTGTCGTGGGTATAGCCAATGAGATTTACATGGAATATAAGGTAGAAATGACTTCCCTCTAGGATGCATATTTCATTGGGGTATAATGAATTATGGGATGAATTGAGAAATGGTTTTTCAAATGTGTGAAATTGTAATGTGAATAAATTTGGTATTTTGAAAATGGTTTGGTTTTCAAAATGGTGAAACATGTAAAATGTGAACTTGTGGAAAGCCTTGTGCGATAGTATTGTGTAATGTGATCAGAAATGAGAATTCTTGATGTCTACAGAAGTGAGACTCATGGTTTTTTGTTTTTTGTTGATAGAAATTTCACCGGGTAGGCGTCATAGAGACTAACCGAAAGTGGCCAATGATAACTTGGTTGCACCTGAGCCCCAGGTGAACCAGTAGCTAGTGCAAAGCATAGTGCAAGATTTCCAAGCTGTGGAAAGTGGAAATAAAATGGATGAATCAAGGCATGTGGATCATGCAGTTCAGTTTCAAAAGAAGAATCCACCCATCTTCAAGGGTGATTCAGAGCCGGAGAGGGCAGAAGCATGGTTGAATAGAATAAACAATATTTTCGAGTTCTTGGGAACACCAGTAGAGTTAAAAGTGAAGTTGGCCATGTATATATTGGTAGATCTTTCCCTTCAGTGGTGGTAGTTAGTAGTCCAAGTGAGGATGGACCAGGGTGTGATGTGGGAAGGCTTTGAGAAATTGTTTAATAAACAATTCTACCCACATACGTTCAGAATTCAGTGTATGACTGATTTCTTCAGTCTGAAGCAAGAGCATATGTATGTGACGGAGTATGCAACTAAGTTTATGAACTTAGTGAGATTTTCACCTGAGGTGGCGGGTAGAACGTTGTTGAAATCTCGTATCTTCGAATCTAGTTTGAGGTAGGACATTCATTCTAAGATAGCGGTGTTGCGTATAGTTGATTACACAGAGATGGTGAATAGAGCCTCGGTGGCTGAGCGGGATTTTTTGGGAGCTATGGGCTGAGGAATCATAGTGGTACCCATGGGGAATAGTGGGAACTCTAATGCTAGGTTTAAGATAAGGAGGGACACTTATTCTCAGGGCGGGAATATGGCATATAATCCGACGACAGGATCGATGAATCTTCCTTCGAATCCCCAAAGCAAGTCGGGATGTTTTCAGTGTGGTTCTGTGAGCCACATCAAGCAGGATTGTACGTAACAACCTCAAGCATGTCATAATTGTAAGTAGATGGGTCATCTGCAGTGTTATTGTCAGAATGATCCATGGTCGGGTGCACATGACACTCCTTAGGGATTGAAGACTTCGTATGCTTCGACGGTACAGGGACTGTATCACACCCCTCGTCAGAAAAGTAAAGTGGGTCATGGTGATTCTCAGAATACCACGACGCCTCAGCAAATCAATAAAGAGCATAGTGTAGCAACAAAGGCATTGTTTGGAGCCGAGCAGGTTATGGTGGATGATCATTCAGGACCATCCACGGTGTGAGGTATTATTCTTTTAAATTCTACCTTGATGCAAGTGTTGTTTGATACGGGTTATTCACACTCTTTTATTGTTGCACATGTGGTTGATTTGTGGGTTTAAGAGTAGAAATGATGCCCTCAGTTTTAAAACTTCAAACTCCTCTGGGTCGAAGAGAGTGTCGAGCCTTCTGGTGTAGAGCATGTTGTATCGTTGTGGGCGAGGTGGAGCTAATGTGGAATTTCTCAGTGCTTGAGATGGATGTGTATGATGTAATCCTGGGAATGGATTGGTTGGTAGCATTTAAGGCTCACATTGACTGTGATGAGTGAACAGTGGCTTTTACGACACACGATGGTGTTATACATCTCTTTAGAGAAGAGAGGCATGAAAGGCAAGGTGCAACGGGTTTGTTGGCACCAGAAGTATGTTGGATCGAATAAGTATGTATGTATGTATATTAGATGGAACAATACAAGAGGGCGGTGAATTTTAGGTTTAAAAACCTTTGAGTTTTAGCAACTAAGATATTGGTTTAAATGATCTTAAACTAATACAAATACAAAAACCCACAATTGTATTGAATATAAAGAGGTATGATGTATTGTAATACTAATGAAATGTAAAACAATTGTATTCAAGATGAACACAATAATCAGAGTAATATAAAGATTAATGATTCTACCTTAAAGCGTATAGAATCAATCAATACAATATGTAATAGAATGGATGTAATTGAAACAATTAAAAATGTATAATAGATAGAAAAGGAAACAAAAAACAATTTCCTTTCTAATACAATTAGCAGCAGAAATGTAAAAGAATTACAATTCTTTTAACCCAAAGATAAGGGTTATCCTTTCACCTAGGATAAAAGGTTTGTCTCACCAACACCTTGGTGAGACCTCGATACGATGATCGGTTCGTCCGTTTTCCTATCCCCGGCAGCCCTCGATACGATGATCGGTTCGTCCGTCTGCCTATCCCCGGCAGCCCTCGATACGATGATCGGACCGTCTGTCTGCCTATCCCTGGCAGCCCTCGATTTTGTAGGTAATCGGCACCTCTGTCTTTCAATCACTTGAAATCCCTCGATATGATGATCGGACGCAAAAAGCACAAAGCATGAGAGAAGTCACAAAATCTCTCTCTAGAACTTGATAGAAGCAAAGTATCACAGTTGTATCATGCTTGTTCTATTGTCTGTTGTCTATTATTACCCTCATCTTCAAATGACCTCCTATTTATAGGCCTCAGATTCCAACGGTCACATTTCCTCCAACGGTCATATTTCTCTGAAAAACTCGGAGGGACTTGGACACCTGGCATCATAATGGTCATATTGAAACAGAAAGCACGACATCGTTTTGATTAGTTTGTAACTAACTCAACAACATCGTATTGGTTAGAACAAGATATATGAATAAGATAATCAATAGTATGATTTAAATGAAGCATGTGTTTCTGACAAAGTACCAAAACAAGTATGTAATGAAAGATATGAGAAGCATAGTTAATACAATTTCCATATTCAGTACGATCAGCATGTTCAGTACGATCAGCATGGTCAGTACGATCAGCATGGTCAGTACGATTAGCATGTTCAGTACGATCAGCATGGTCAGTACGATCAGCATGGTCAGTACGATCAGCATGATCAGTACGATCATTATGGTCAGTACGATCAACATGGTTAGTACGATCAGCATGATCAGTATGATCATTATGGTCAGTACGATCAGTATGATTAGTACGATTATTATGGTCAGTACGATTAACAAGACATTTTTGATTTCTAAAACAAAACATAGAAGTCAAAAGAGGACTTTTGACTCAACACAGTAGGCACGTTATCATATCAATTGGCAGTGTTATCATTGGAATCGTTAATGGGTGTTGAGCAGAGTGTTCTTCCGGAGCATGAACAGCACTTGGAGACAGTGCTAGAGATCTTGAGGGATCATCGGTTGTATGCCAAATTGTCAAAGTGTGACTTTTGGATACAAGAAGTTTGTTTTCTTGGCCATGTGATTTCTGAAAGGGGTGTTTCAGTGGATCCAGAAAAGATAGAGGTTGTCATCTCATGGAAACCGCCAAAGAATGTGTTTGAGATATAGAGTTTCCTTGGTCTAGTTGGGTATTATCAGAATTTTGTTTGTGATTTTTCACATTTGGCTTCGCCGATGACAGTTTTGACAAGAAAGAATGTTCCATTCCAGTAGAATGAACAGTGTCAGTAGTGTTTCGAAGAGTTAAAGGGTCATTTTACATCAGCACCAATCTTGGTTTTTCCAGAACCAGGAAAAGGGTACGTGGTGTATTGTGATGCATCGGGATCAGGGTTGGGGTGCGTTCTCATGCAAGGGAATCATGTGGTTACATATGGCTCACGGCAGTTGAGAGTGCATGAGAAGAACTACCCAACTCAGGATTTTGAATTGGCAGCAGGGGTGCATGCTTTGAAAGTGTAGCGTCATTATCTCTTCGGTGAGAAATTCATGGTATATACATATCATAAGAGCTTAAAGCACATTTTATCACAAAGGGGTTTGAACTTAACACAAAGGAGATGGATAGAATATCTCCAGATGTTTGATTTTGACTTAATTTACACACCAGGTAAGGGAAATTTGGTGACGAATGCATTAAGTAGAAAATCATATGCTCGTATGGTGAAACAGGCATCATACTAGTGGTAGTTGATGTCGGTTATAGCCGATATGTAGTTGGAATGTGAGTACCAGGGTGATAGAGTGGTCTTCTTTCTGATTTTGTTGATTCCTGACTTGGTTGGATTGGTTAAAGAGGCACAGATATCTTATTCTGAGTTTGTGACCATGGGGTCAAGACTCAATGGTGGGGATACCATTGAGGGTTGGAAACTGAATGGAGATTCAGTTTTATGTTTTTGGAATCGGATGGTTGTACCAGTTACTTTTCAAGAGGATCTTCTCAGGGACTATCATCATTCCAGGTGGGTTGTTCATCCTAGAATTCAGAAAATGTATAAAGCATTGAAAGTGCAGTTCTGGTGGGCTGGTATGAAAAGAAGAGTGGTTGAGTTTGTTTCAAGATGCTTGACTTGTCAGCAGGTCAAGGCAGAACATTATAGGCCAGTAGGAATGTTGCAGTCTTTACCAATCCTTTTCTGGAAATGGGAGAAAATAGCGATGTATTTTGCCACAGGTCTCCCAAGAACAGTCAGGAAACACGATGTCATTTGGTTGATAGTGGATCGGCTAATGAAGTCGGTCCATTTCATCTCGATTCGTGAATATCATACGGTGGAGGATCTGTCCAAAATCTATATCTGGGAGGTGGTAAAGATTCATGGTGTTCTAGTTTCAATTGTATCTGATAGAGATCCGAGGTTTACATCTCGTTTCTAGAAATCCTTACAGCAAGCCCTTGGAACTAAGTTGACCATGAGTATGGCATATCACTCTAAGATAGATGGCCAATCCGAGAGGATGATACAAACTCTAGAGGATATGTTGCGGGCTTGTGTTATGGATTTTGGTGGCTCGTGGAAGGATCACTTGTCGTTGGTTGAGTTCTTGCACGATAACAGTTATCAGGCATCCATACATATGGCTCCATTTGAAGCGTTGTATGGGCGGTCATGTCATTCTCCACTATGTTGGGTGGAAACAAGTGAGTCCTCGATGGTTGGACTGAGCCTTGTCCAGGAGACTACGGAGAAGATCAAGTTGATCAAGAAGAGAATGGAGACGGCTCAGAGTCGTCAGAAATTGTATGTGGATCATCATCAATGGTCATTGTCGTTCGAGGTGAGTGATCATTTTTTCTTGAGGATCTCTCCTAGGTTGGGACATCGTCGGTTTGGGAAGTAGGGAAAGTTATCTTCGAGGTATATTAGACCTTTTGAGATTCTTGAGTGGGTTGGTGAGGTGGATTATCATTTGGATTTTCCACCTAGGTTCAGTGCAGTTCATAATGTGTTTCATGTGTCGCAGTTTAAAAAGTATCAGCCGGATCGTGACCATGTGATTCGATGGGATCATGTTGAACTAGAACCGGATGCTTCGTTGGTGCACGTTCCAATGTGGTTTGTGGATAGGCAAGAGAAATTCTTGCATGGTAAAAGCATAGGTTTAGTTTGTGTTTGTGGCAACATGGTCAGATTCAATAGGAGACTTGGGAGTGGGAGAAAGAGATGGTCGAGCAGTGGCCCGAGCTCTTTTAGCAAAGGGCGAGTTCACTACTTTCCGAGGATGGAAAGTCCAATGGTGGGGAGAATTAAGTACCCCTAGTTTGAGGTATGTGGCCTTTGGTTATGCATTTTTATGTGTTTAAAGTGCATAGGATGAGTTGGGAAGAGGTTGGGAGAGTTTGGAATGGTTTTGAATGAGTTTGGAGGCTTTGCATAGGGAGCACAGTTTGAGCACAGTTAGGGGAAACCATGCGGATGCTCCAGGAAACCGTGCAGTGGGAGACAGTAGACTTCGCATGGTCTGTGCATGGTTTTCCAAACCATGCGAGGAAACCGTGCGGACCCTTGCTCTCGAGGTAGTAGCGTGCACACGGTTAGCGCATGGTTTTCCAAACCGTGCGGGCTAACCGTGCGGCCACTTAAAATAGGGTTTTAAAACCCAAGTTCACTCAGGATTTCCTCATTCCTCTCCAAATCCTCTCCCACTTAAGCCTCACTCGGGGTTTTGGGTCCTCATAGTTTGAAGGTGATATTCCACTAATTCTTGAAGTGATTCAAACGGGTTTCATGGTGGTTTGAAGGTGGTTTCTCCCGGGTAAGTCTCTCCTCTTGGTTTTCTTGTGGGTTCCTCTAGATCCACATCTCCTTATTTCTTGGTTTTCTAGATCTACACTTGGTGTGTTTATATCTATGGTTGTGGTTTCCTTGGATGATGATTTTAAGGCTTGTGATGGTTAGGGAAGGGGATTTAGAGAGGTTTTGGTGGTGCGTTCGCCAGATTTGAGGTGCGGGTGCTTGTGGGTTGATTTCTCGAGAACCCTAAAGGTAGGTGGATTCCCTCTCAACTCCACTTGGTTAGAAATAGTGGTGTTTGATTACAATTAATTTGTTGTTCTTGAAATTAATTGTGATGGTTGTGCCAAATTGGATGGAAAATCCCTTTGGTTATGTTTTGGGGATTTTTGGGGAAAAGGGGGGTTTTATGGTGAAATGCTATTGTTGTGGATTTTAAAATAGAGATTTTAAAATGGTTTGTTGAGATTAATTTTTTGAAAATGGTTGATGGAAAATGGTTTTCAATAAAGATGTTGTTTTGATTGAAATGTGGTTTGGCATGGAAAATGGTTTTCAATAAATGGACGATTTATTGAAGTGGATTGGTATGCGATGAAATTGGTTTATTGCATGTTGTTGTGACCTTGGTGGGTCATATGCTTGTTTATGGCTTGATAGGAATGTTTTGTGGAAGTGGAGAGAAGTACCACTATAAAAATGGGATGGATAGTGTATGGATGGGCCACCATCAAAGGATAAGTGGATAGGAAGAGCCACTAGTTGTGAACGGGTGAACGGGTTGGACGGAAGCTCCACCATTTGGTTGTGGTCGGGAAGTACCACTAGGTGTGAATGGGTGAACGCGTTGGATAGAAGCTCCACCATTTGGTTGTGGTCGGGAAGTACCACTATGTGTGAATGGGTGAACGGGTTGGACGGAAGCTCCACCGTTTGGTTGTTTTGGTTGTTTGTCGTGCATTGCTTTGTAAGTTGGAAATTTTTGTGCTAGTGTGTGAATGATGAAATGGCTTATGGCATGTTTGGTTGGCTTTCCCTTGGTTGCTTGGTTTGGGTGTGATGGTTTGGTAAGGTAATGTTTGTATTATGGAAATGGTTGTACTTGTGATTATTTTATATAATTTTTTTTATATAAATGTGCTAACGGTTTTATCCTAGTGGCGTGTGTAGAGAAGTCGTTTGGGGAAAACCTACTGAGTTTTAGTACTCACCACCTACTTTGGCACATTGGTGTCTTTGCAGATGTTTTGTACCGTGACTTGGGAAAAGGTAAGGCATCACCCTCCTTTAGTGGTGCATTGTGATGTCTTGGTGGAGCTTGGAGCTTGGAGCTTGGTGTAGAGCTGTGGTGGTATCATGGCATGTGGTGCTTTGTTGTTTGGTCTTCCGCATAGTACTCTGATATTGTGTTGTTTGTTTTGGATTTGGGTTGTATGGTGGAAAAATTTGGTTGTCTTTTGGGAATTCATGTTGGAATGTTTTATTGACATGCATCATATAGTGGTGGTTAATGGATGGTTTGGTTGGTTTTGTATTAAGGGAAAATTGTTCTCCAATTTGATCTTGAAGCCCTCAGAATTTATTGCCAGCCTTTGGCGTCTTGGGAATGTCGCTTAAGTCCAAGTAGCACTCACTGCCTCTTCAAGCTAATGAGGTAGGGGTGGGGTGTTACTTATCTTCTTTCAACCAAACATCCACAATAAAAAAATTTGACCACAGGGATATGTCGATGGTAAAGAAAGAATGATGATAAAAAATGAAAATACATCTCACCAAACAAGCAATCAACAAGTACGGAGGATGAGAAAATAATATATCTTGGATTGAAGCTTTGAATTGTCCGAGAGAAAGTAGAGATATCGAAAACCCAAAAAACATTTGAGCCTTGTATTAGTTCAACCCTTGAATCATTTGAGCCTTGGATTTGAGCCTTGAAATTGTTCAAGCCTTGGATTTGAGCCTTAATTCAAGCTTTGATTCACTGAGGAGGAGCGCCGATAGATGGTGGATTCCACATAAAGCTTTGGTATCACGATGAGTTCACACCTGATTAGGGTTCTTTAAATAGATCACGATACTTTTATCAGCGCTTCCAAAAAATATCTGATAAAGATAGAGATTTATCAGCACTAAAAAAATCGCTAATAAAGGTTTTATAATTATAATTATAAAAAAAATTATATATATTTATATAATTATATATATATATCATAGATATATATAAATATAAATATAATAAATATATTCTTTATTTAAATATATTTATTATAATTTTATAATTATATAATTATAATTATATAAATAATTTTTAAAAAAATAATATTTATATCATTATATATATGTATATAATTATATATAAATATAATAAATATATATAAATATAAATATAGTAAATATATTCATTATTTAAATAAATTTATTATAATTTTATAATTATTTAAATATATATAATTATTTATTTATAATTATATAAATACTTTTTTTAAAAATAATATTTATTTATTTATAATTATAAATATATAAATGTATAAAAAATTAAATATATATTTATAAATATTTTTAGTTATAAATATTTTTTTGAAAATATATTTTTAACATTATTGATGAATATTTAATATTTAGTGTCTACATGTTAAAAATGAATAAAATTGGATAATTAAAAACGAGTACACTTTAACAATATTGAGAAAGTGGATATGTTTTATTAATTAAATATAAATTATTAAAAAAATGGATATATGTTGAAATAATGATGAATACATATTGAAAATATTAAAACATAGTAAATATATATATAAAATAAATAATATAAATTGATTAAATTCCCAAAAAAAATATTTGTTTGTGTTCATTGTATATAAAAAACATTAATTACATATGTGAAATCAATATAACATACATTAGATCTATGCTAAATTGAAAAAAAAAACGAAATTAAATTATGTCCATTACTCGATGCAATTAGTGAGTATTTTTAATTCATGTTAATTTTTAATTATAAACCATTATTCACTAAATATATTACTATTTAATGTAAAGAATAAATATTTTGTATTATATAAATCATATTTATATACATTCATATATATATCTATATATTTAATATATAATATTTATTAAGATTATCAATAATTATTTAATTAATAAAATGTTTAATATTTTTCTCAATTTACTTATTTTTAGTTTTTATTTGTTTAATTTTCATTTTACATATATCGATATATTTATTATATACTATTTATTAGTATTAATAATTTATTTATAGAATAATCAATTTATTCATTTTTATCAATAATTTTTTAATTAATAAAAATATAATATTTTTTTAAATAAACTCATTTTTATTTTTTATTTATTTCATTATTTCATTTTATTCTAACCTTTATCAATGCTAAAAAAGTACTGATAAAGCATCCCTTTATGGGTGCTAAAAATAAAGCGCTGATAAAGGCTACCTTTTATCAGCGCTAAAAAACACTAATAAAATGTATCCTTTATCAGCGATTATTTTAGCACTGATAAAGGACTATTTTTTAGTGGTGTTACTTATAATTAATTTATTAATTAATCCAAATCAAGATATTTTCTTCAAACACCTTTTGACTTAAGTGTTACCCCAATCGTAAGAGTTTTTGGTAACTAAATTTTTATTTATTGAGTTATTATGATTCACTTGAACTTGCAAGTTGGGTAAAATATTCCCTTTGATTATATTATGTGGTATTTTCTTATTTTTTACATTTTTACCATATAAACCCCTTTTAAAATGATTCATTCTTTATGGATTATGTTACCCATAAGGGATATTGAAAGCTCAAGTCTCCTTCCTTGAGTTATAATGTTTCTTCATGAACTTCTTCCTTACATGCTTGGGTTATCCCACCCTAATATTTTATTATATTGTATTTTATAATCCAATTTGATAAAATTAAGTTTTAATATAAATGAATTTTTTGTTACTCTTATTACAATGTTAGTTTTAAACAAATGTATTTTGAAAATAATATGGGTTTTTCCTTTCACTTCAACATGTTTTGTATTCCTCTCCTCATTTATAAAAGATAAAATGTATGTATTTTGAATTCTCTATTAGGAGAGATTCCTTTTAAAAGTAAATTTTTTCAAATGCTTTCATGCCACCTTTTAAAAATTTACCTTTGAAAGTGACATGTAAATTTGTATTTTACGTTAATGTTAAAAAATGTTTTCTAAAAGATCTTTTAAGTTTTCATTTTCATTTCCCATATCATTTTCAAAAGTATTCACTTTAATTTGGTTTATGTTTCATGATTTATCCTTTAATATATATATGTTATCGTTCATGGGATTGAACTCATGGTATCAAACAATTTGATTCTTATGATATTGTTTGAAGAATTATTTTGTGAGGGTGTTTTTCATTTATGTCAACACCCTTCTTTGTTTCCTTTATTGCACTAGGGTTATATTCTTTTACAACTATTCACCTTCTTCCTATGGATAGGTTATGATCATGTTATCCCTTTTATTTACATGGGTAAAATTATTGGCATTTTGTATGTTGTTATCCCAATACAGATTATTATGGGAAATCTGACTATGTATTGTTTAACCATCCACATTCTTCGTCCATATGGGATAAGATCATGTTATCACTTTTATTAACATGGAGAAAAGTATTGAAATTTTGGATGATTTTTTACTACTAATGTGGGTTGATTATGTATTTACATTTTTTATCTTTTATTATATGGATAGACATGTTTTTATTTAGTAAGAGGTTCCTTATGGGATGGTATGAAAATGATTGTTTAATATTATGGTTAATGCATTGGGATTAATCAGGTGACGGGTGGGGCCTAGAATTATATAGACCCTTGATACATCAATAGGTCTCATGAGACAAAATAGGTTGAGTTTTAGTGTATGCATCTTCCCGTAACAAGATATTATCTTAGCATACAAGGCCTTGGCAGTAAGTTTTTTATGGCCAAAATTATGCATTCCATCATTATAAAGATAAAATGTTTTGAAGAATTTATATTTAATACTTATCATAAATTAATAAGTTTATTATATATAATTAAAAATAATTTCTATTAGTTGAGAAAGACATGATCTTTATTAGTTTATGATGTGTCCTAGTCATCTAAGGCTTTAAACCAGAAAAGATCCTTTGGATGTAAGATATTCAATCATATTTATTGATTTTTTAATTATGGATGGTTATATTTGGGCTTTTATAGATGGTATTAAAGAAATTATATAAAGTATGTGTCTATGAGCACTGGATCTAGGAGTTCGGGTCTGGGGTGTCACACTTCTTCCATAACTCTTTATAGAACTAGCTCGATTTCAATCTCAAGAAAACTCCCTATTAATTGTTCTTAAACATTTTCAAGTTCAAATTTTCTCCCATTGATTTCTCGATTCATGTGAACCTTTTAAATGAACACAACATCTCAAGACACAAACATTTTTTACTTAGTATAAGTATAGAAGTAATAACCCATATTTTTTTACATAACCAATATATAATCAATTTTATGATTTAAGGATAAGTTTATAAGAATCCAAATGTCATATATATACTTTACAACCCCAAGTATTCATAAAATAAATATTGAGACATTTTCCAGTACATATTTCATATGGTATCTTTATGAATACTTTAAATGGAACATAAAAAAGTAGGAATACATAAGTTTCTAGATCATATCCCCAAAATGGTATAGGAAGGTTACCATGAATCATCATCAATCAAACCATATCAATCAAGGTATAATTTTTCCCTCTCATATACATCATTCCACTATAGTATTCCAAGAGAAGTGAGTTGTAAAAATATTCCACAATATATCATATGATTAGTGAATTCTTGGATGAAGTATTCACCACTCTTATCTGAGTGTAAAATCTCAGTACTTATTCCTATTTGATTATGTACTTCACTTTTTGACACCTTAAACTTTTAAAAGGTTTCAAACATGAGTCTCGTCAGAAAAAAAAAATCATACTAACTAAATTCATCAATAAAGGTTACAAAGTACCTATAACCACCACTTACTTGAGTATTTATTAGTCTATATACATCACTATGTATAAGATCCAATATTCCAGTAGCCCTTTCACCTTTTCCACTATAAGTTTTTTTGGTTATTTTTCCTAATAAACATAATTCACATGTGTCAAAAAATTCATAATCAAATGAATCCAACAATCCATATCTACAAAATATTTAGATGTGTTTCTCATTTATATGTCCAAGATAGGAAAGATAAGTGGTGTTAGAATCAACCTTGACCTTCTTATTTTAAATTTTATAGATCGAATTATCCATGCCTAGAATGTATAAACTATTCATTATATTCCTTATTTTATAAAATATTTTATTCATATATTTATATATATATATAGAATAACTCTTATTCTTAATAATTAATGAAAATACTTTCTTATCCAAATAAGAAATAAAAATAAAATTTTTATTTATTTCAAGAACATAATAACAGTTTTCTAATTCTATAATTAATCAAATAGGTATACTTATATCATAAGTTTAAACCTCTAATGTATAAATTCTTTCCCCATTACTGACATGAAGATTTAATTCACCTTTCTTCAATTCTATCATATTAGTGAGCCTGTGTTTATTAAAAAAAATGTGTTATGAACACCTGGTATCCAATACCCATGAGTCAAAATTAGAGAAATTGATTTTTGTAACATTCGCATCCAAATTGTCAACGTGATTCTATTAGAGAACACTTAACCACCTTCATACCACTCTAGAATTTTATTATAGGTCATGCCTATAAGATATCTTAAAATGATAATCATAGTGCATGCCATAATCTACAACAATGACATATCTATGGGTGAGTATCATTTTTTATATTTTTTATTAAGGAATTTTAATGAAAGGAATCCCACTAAAAATGATAACCCTAAACGTCATATTCATTTAGTGATCCAAGATTCATATTTCCCTAAGTAATGACCCCACTCTGGTGTGAAATTTTACAATTTAGATATTTAGGTAGTTCATTTTTTCAATCATATCACATATGACTCCTAAATAGTTGAGAGGAAAACTCTTTTCCCATATCCATCGTATAGATAAAACTCAACTTTATTACTCTAGTATCCTAACACTTAATGTTTCCTGACTAAATGTAACCTAAAGATAATAAAGGGATATAGTTACCTAACTCTTGGTGTCAGTCACATCCACCATATCTAATACAAGATAATTCATGAGCACCCTTATTTGGCATGAAACTGCCTGGTTTTATGATAAATATATTGATAAGTGTTTGCTTTGTAAGGAAGCCCACTCTTAGTATTTAAGGGGTTTTCTTAGTTTCTCCATTTTAATATACATCACATGCATATTAAATCCATAACTATTACATCACATGTAATCTTTATTATATCATGTTTTATTCCTATGTGTATGCATGCTTCTAAATATTTAGTTTTAAAATATTTATTCCATACACTGAATTAATATTTTAAAACTATATTAATATGTAACTCAATACACAACTCACAATTTGTGTTACTAATCCAAATATATATTTACATATATCCAAATTCATCAAATGTAAAAGGTACATGAAACTCTTTCATTTAAATGTTTAGAATTATATTAAATCAATAATCCTAACAAGAATAATCATATAGTGATAGGTCACCAACCCCCACTTTTCTAGATAAGGAAAAAGTTGTAACACTATAACCTAAACCACCGGGTCTGATACAAAGAGCTGAAAGACCTCATGCACACCTCCCCACATGCTATAAGTTGTTGACTAGAAATGAGGGTTTGAACTCCATAATGGGGAGACTATACCCTCAGTAGTATAACCTTACACCCATAATATAAAAAAATATAAAAAATTAGCATAAACAATGTGAAAGAAAGATAATTTCAAATGGAAAACATGTCATACAAATAATAAATAAATGGCCTCCCTATGTGGCACTCCAAACTAGGGTAATAGTGAAAGAAGATAAATGAATAAATAAAACTCTATGGAATCCTCTAGAGTTTATCATGTTCCTTCCACCAGCTCCATGCTCCAAGACTTGGCCATCTATCGCAGGCCCCTTTCCTTTTCCAAGATCTCTGTAGATGAATTTTTCATGTGCATTGGGATTCCCATGCAGGGTGTGAGTAATAAAACCCAATAGGATGCCACCAATGTGTACTTAACAAATGTGAATGTGTATAACAGGTGTATTCCATGGTAATAATAAATGTATAAAAAGAATAAACAATCACATACCGGGAACTAGTGTGCTAACAAAGTCACCATAAGCTCTAGATGTACCTACTTCAACTCCATGATGGAAGAAATATCAAGATATTGGTAGTGATTAAGAACTAGCCACAAGGCTAGTAAACATACTCCTCAACATTGTTTGAACAATCTACTCGTTATCTACTAAGAATTAAGTGGTTAAATTTATTTATATCACTGGGCATTGAGTGATAGTGTTACTCGGTATCCAATGGGCCTTAAGTAAACATGCTACTTAGAATCCACTAGTCATTTAGTGAACCACACAGCATCCATGAGGCATTGTTGCATCCCTACCCTATTATTAGGTCCATAATCTTCATTGTCACAAGTAATGTACACTCCCCCTATAAGGAATAACCATGTCACAATGGTCCACCTATTCCAAGAACCAAGAATAATACCTCCAAAGGAATGGTAACACACATAACAGGGTAGATCATACAAGGAAAATCATAGCATATCATCATGATAAAATAGTATCATCAATGATACATATGATCAACATCAAATATGATTAAACAAGAAACAAGCATACTCATGGAAACAAGTATCATAAATGGATCTCATGGGCAATGAACACACCCACATGTGATCACAATCAAGCATATTCAACGAATTATGATAGCATAGGAATCATAACATGGAAACATGATAATACAAGATCCCCAAATGGTAATGAACTTCCCACCTTAATATTTTCAATGTCAATATTAATTTTTTCAAGGGTGTCATCTCCCAAACCAAGTTTTCCCACCATCCAGAACAAGCTCTCATTCCAAGAACACCTAGAAACAGTTCCAATCCAACATGTCATGGGTTATTGAGTGGTGTAGAGAAGAAAAATATGTCAAGGGTAGAATCAATACTTAACTAATGTTCAATTACTGCCAATGGTAATCTTTGAGTCCATTTGAAGGAATAATAACCTTGTTGATCATGGACAGTAACAAGAGAATAGATTTGAGGATTATATGAGTTTACAAAAAATATAACAACCATTTTACATGATTTTTTAAGAGGAAGAGAAGAAATTCAACCAAAGTAACATTGAATCACTGGAAGGATTCCACTAGAACACCCAAAATCAGAATCACCAACAAAGGTAGATGAACTAAGGCCTTAGATCAACCAAATGTAAGGTATCAAGCCAAACAGGGAAGAAATCCAAGCTTAGAATAAGGTTATATCACCACTCATCTTCCTTTAAAAACACTCCTAGAAATCTTCAATCTTTAAAAGGGAAGAAAAAATGAGTGATTTAATAGAAGGGAAATAAGTGATGAAGGCATTAAGCATCCCCTTATTATTCTCAAACTCAGTTTGAAGACCAAACTTGATACATTGATGGAGATATGAGGAGGGATTGTGTTTCATCTGTTATGAAGAAACTCTGCCATCACCACACCCAAAACCATGGCATATCCATGGTCATGGTTCGATTGAATGTGTCCCCAAAATGGATTATTCCTATAGGGTATTTCCAGACCATAGGTCATTTTACCCTCACCACATCCTCTAAAACAGTCATAGTGGGGACACCCAGCTTGTGGAAGACAACAACTCCACTCACATACCACGGCTTTTCCAATCCATTTCCCTTGTACTTTTTAATACACAGGGAGCACTATGGCCAATGCCACGGTAATAGTGTTTCCTTTTTTGGACAAAAAAAACTCAAAACTCCTCAAATCCACTCAAAACTTCAAGGGGCTTTACCCAAACATAGTTCAACACAAAACTAAAAGAAATAAAATATAAAACAAGTATTTTTCATATAAAGGAACAAAAATTTAAGTGATTACAATATCCCCCTCTAAAGACTTCTCATCCCTAAGAAGCATCTCTAGGCATCATTCCCAAATAACTCAAGACACCAAGCCTGAACATCTGGCTCCCACTCCCAAGTATCCTCTTGGATTCATCCATGACACTATAGTATCCAAAAAATTGGTTTCATATTCCCTCATTGTACTTTCTTTCTCCAATCTATAATCCACAATGGGCACTCCATATACAATGCATCATCCTCTAGCTCAACATCCTCATAGTCAATGACATGTGTGGGGTTAAGAATGTACCTACAAAGTTGAGACACATGAAATATGTTTTTCATACCTTAGTAGTGAGGAGGAAGATATATGTGGTACACCACTATCCTAGACCAATCACTGATCAAGAAGGGTCCAACATAACATGGGGTTATATTCCCTTTCTTCTTTAAACATTGGTGGCCTAACTAGGGTGTCACTCTAAAAAAAACCTAATCACCTATAATAAACTTCAAAGGTCTTATACTATGGAAAACATAATATCTCTATGTTTTTTGATTTGTGATCAAACTATTTTGAATCAGTTATACTCTCTTGGAGGTCTTTTGTACTATATTAGGCCCCATAACTACTATCTCACCATCCACATTCCAAAAAAGCAGTGAACAACATGGCCTACCATGAATAGCCACATAACATGTCATCTAAATCGAATCCTGGTAACTATTTTTGCATGTGAAATCAACCTAAGTTGGGCGATCATCCCACAGTCCACCAAATTATAGGGAATAAGAATGAATAATATCTTCCAATATACATATCATTTTCTCTAGTTTTCCATCTATCTGGGTGTAAGAACCCGACCTTTTCTGGAGATGTATTGGGCTTGTTTACAGGTACTCTTTTACCTTGATTTGAGTACTTTTTTCAGTTACTTTGTGGGGATTTTTTGGGTGAAACTTCAAAATTTTGTAAGGAATAAGGGAAGTTCATGGTTGGAATATGGTTTGACTAAACCATATACTCCAGCCCAAAAAACTATGCAAACCTAGGAAGAGGGGATTCGCATGACTGGCGCGTGGTTTTTCAAACTGTGTACCATATTAGGAGAAACTATGCCCCCCCATAAGAGGCTCACAATTAAGGTGCAGGGTTAGGAAAAACTATGCGGCTTGAGCAGGAAACTATGCATACGGGAATTTAATCCCCCAAAAATTAGATTTAAAATTACTTGAACCCCCAAAACTCATCCAAATCAACCCTAAATCAGACCAAGTCATTTTATCTCATTTTCAAATCCTCTCATATAAATTCAAATCCCTCCCAAACTCTGTTATTGGTGAATCAAAGGTAAAATTGAAGATCTATATCTCCCCAATTATGTTTTTTCGTCCCGTTTAGATCTTTCTATCTCTCTCTTTCACTCCTCTTCCCAGATGAAAGATGGATGTTTATCCAATGTGGTTTCTAGATTTGGATCTAGGTTCGTTAGATCTTGATTCATTTGATATTGGGTCTAGGTTTTATATCTAGATCATGTTCTTCATCATTATTTGGTTGTTCCACTTCAAATTGGGTATTTCCATTGGTGAGTGTTCTTCATCAATCTTGAGGTAGATGGTCTATTATTCAAATACCAAAGTATATATTTCAATTATGTGTATGTAATTATATAATTGATATTGGTTTATTAGAAATTGAGTTTCCTAAATTGGATTAACTAAATTGGTAGATTAATTAATTAAGGAATTGTTAAATTTAGAGATATTTAATTGATTAAATTGGAATAATTAATTGTTAAATTAATTATGGTATTATTGGGATTTTGGATTTTGAATAATTAATTTCTGAATTAATTATGGGAGATTGGGATTGTGGAAATTGAAGAATTAATTATTGAATTAATTATGGGATTGATGTGCTTAAATTAATTGATGAATTAATTAAGGGGATTGATGTGATAAACTAATTATTTAATTAGTAATGAAATTAATGTGGTTAATTAATTTTTGAATTAATTAATGGAATGATGTGAATATGAAAGTGTTGAATTTTATTGATTAATTGGTGAATTAATTAATGTTATATTGTGATATATGTGACTTGAAATGATGAATGGTAATAATGGAATTCATATGTGACTTGAAATGATGAATGGTAAAAATATCATTCATATGTGACTTGAAATGATGAATGGTAACAATGAAATTCATATGTGACTTGAAATGATAAATGGTAACAATGGAATTCATATGTGACTTGAAATGATGAATGTTAACAATGGAATTCATATGTGACTTGAAATGATGAATGGTAACAATGAAATTCATATGTGACTTGAAATGATGAATGGTAATAATGGAATTCATATGTGATTTTAAATTATGAATGGTAACAATGTAATTCATATGTGAATTGAAATGATGAATGGTAAAAATTTCATTCATATGTGCATTGAAATGATTAATGGTAACAATGGAATTTATATGTGAATTGAAATGATGAATATTAACAATGTAATTCATGTGTGAATTGATATGTTGAATGGTAATAATGGAATTCAGACATATGATATCCCTTGGGGATAGTTTAGACTCCAAAATGGGTTGAAGAATATATTGTGAGTTTGGGTATCCTTGGGAACCTAGGGGTGTTTTGTAGTTAAATAAAGAGTAATTGAATAAATGTGAATTGTTTACATTATTGCTTGTATTTTATTCTTTATACAAATTCATACACTATTATTGAACAGATATGGTTTTAGATGCCATTGGTGTTGGTCTATTGAGTTGTACTCACACCCTACTCGGGTTGTCTGATAGGTACCCAAATAGATTTCATGGTTGCAGGATAGGTTAAGGGAAAGGGTCTTATATTAGAGGGGTGATTGGGATGGATCATGGATGAGGGAACCAGACTTGGTGTTAGGACCCACTTGGAGGAGTAGTCGGTGTCTTTATTTATTTTGGGTTTTTCATATTGACACATTATACATACTTGGAATGGAATATTTATTATTTTGGTTTGAATATTGTATATCCTATTTTGGTTATCATGTGGTAGTGGTTATTGGTTATATCCTTTTGTTATTCTTGTTTATTTTTGATATTGTGATACTTTTATAAAGATGGTATAGTCTTCCCATGATCGATATTAGACCATCGTTGCTAGTTGGTAGCCACTGACGTACGGGGCATGCCTGAGGTCATGTAACTGACCGACTTAGGGAACCGGTGTGTAGCACTCGGGTCGGGATGTTACAAAGTGGTATCATAGGATTTTCTTTTCTTTTTATTTTGTCTTAATATTTGGAAAAGGTAGATAGGAGAATAGGATGAGTTGGGTATTGGTTAAGATCTTGTGCATGGGAGTATCTAACCCATATACGAAGGTAAAATCTAAGTACCCAGGGTGGGATTGATGTTATTGATATGTGTTGTTATAATTGGATGTTATTTCACCTCGAGTGATACACTTGTTGTGTGATATGATTGTTATTTCTAATATTTTCTGAGATTTTACTCATGGATTATAATGGAATGATATTTGAGAATGCATGCATAATTTTAGGAACTTAGTGTTATTTTGTGACATGCATCATTTTAGGAATGTATGGGATAATGGGTTTTGGGTAAGTTATTGAAATTGAGCTATTTTTCCTTGCTTATGTGTTTTAAATGAAAAATATTCCTAAAATGAACTTAAAAAATTATAAATGATGAAAAATATGAATAAATGGTTGTCTAATGAGAAACTTGAATAATGAGAATGGGTTTACCCTTTGTTAACCATGACCTCAATATAGGATTGTTAAGGGTAGTGATAGCGCCTCGGTTTTGACCGTGTGGTGAGGTTTGGGGAAAAGACTTGTTGTGGAATTTTTGAATCCATCTTATTAAATGTTTTAAAGTTGTGTTATGTTCCCTAAGATTTGTGTTTGGAATTTTAGATATATTCCTATATGACAACGCTTGTTGAGAAGATGACAAGAGGACATGGTTGGAGATGCTCCTCTAATAATGGAACCTAAGGCACCGATAGTGCTGAGTGAGTAAGTTATAAAACATTTCTGAGAGAACTTTTCTCAGTTTATATAATTAATGGAAAGAGAAACGGGTTGGGTTTTGAAAAGCATGTCTGGTATAATGAGGGAGTTTTAGTTACATCACTCTCTGATGTTTATCAGAGATGGTGGACCTGAGGCAATAGAGTTCTGTATTGATTCCATCCAAACTATACTTGACCATTTAGAGAATCTTATTGAGAATAGGTTCAAGTTGTCCACTTACATGTTGGGAGGATCATCAAATTTTTGGTGGTATGTTTAGCCTTGGATAGGGTAGGCAGACAGAATGTCTTGGAATGACTTTTTGGAGAAGTTTTTGGAACACTTTTATCCAAAGACATTGAGGTAGGAGAGATCAGTTGAGTTCATATGGTTGACTCAGTGGAGTATGTCCATGATGAACTATATTGGTCTCTTTATATACTTGTATCATTTTTCTCTAGTATTATAAGGGGATGAGATAGTTACAACAAGACATTTTATAGATGGGTTAAAATGTGATATGATATTAAGTCCCAAGTTAACATCTTTTAGTTAAAGAAGTTTGTTGAGGTAGTGGATCAGTCTCTCATAAATGAGGGGAACCTAAGGGAGCCTTCCAGTGTAGGATAGGTGGTTTTTTCTGGACGATGAGGAGGTATGTATTCCGAGAGTAGGAAGCATCACTGTGAGATTATTACCCAGGGGGATAGTAGGAAGAGTGGCCAAGGTAAGGGTCAATCATGTAAAACCATATCAGGATTATCTATCACCAGTGTGGTAGGTTGGTCCACTATCATAGAAACTATCCCAGAACACCAGTAGAGTGTTGAGATTATAGCAATATGGGGCATCTGTAGAGGTTCTGCATAAACCCATGATAGATGGGTAGTGACGGAGGAGATAGACAAAACCAGAGTGCGGGAAGGGGGTCTTCCGCACCATATCAGTCTGGAAGTTGTAGTTCTACTATCCATGGAGGGATATGAAGTTGATTAGTTTCATTAGGTAAAGAGTGCATGTATCAACAAAGTGGTGAATCTTAGGGAATCAAGCAGTATCATAGGGAAGAGGGGAAGGATATTTGCATGCATTTCAACCTACACTTGTCGGTAGTGAGGCTGGACCATTGATGGTGAGAGGTACTATTATTGTAGATTTTATGCTAGCTGGTGCCTTATTTGATACCATGCCTCTAATTGTTTTACTTCTGCACAACTTTTGAATGGTTTGGGCCTGGTGATGGAGTTTTTGAGGAGTACGGTCGAGGGACATCTGTCTGTGCAAGGGGTGTTCTCTCAAGGTTAGGGAGTATCATTTTCTATGGTATCTTTACATTCTTGACATTTCAATATTTGACCTAATTTTGGGTATGGACTAGTTAGTATCATACTAATCCCACATAGATTATTACCATAGGAGAGTGAATTTTATGTCTCTTAAGTGTAGAAATTACGTTCATCATGGGTAGTGGGATATCCAAGCGGGTCGTGCAGGGCCAGTGCATCATCAACTAGGGGAGCTCACTACTCAGGTTTCTAGTCTGTTACTGGATGAAAAAGGTGTTAAATAGTATATCTTTCTACCCATAGTGGATATATTTTAGGATGTGTTTCCTGAAGACTTATCAGGACTGCCAGCTAAGAGATATGTAAAATTTATAATTGAGCTCATGTCAAGGGATGAGCTAGTTTCTTTTCCACCATATAGAATGAAACTGATAGAACTTCAAGATCTCAAGACTTTGATGGAAGAGTTTGAGGATAAGGGGTTTATTCATCTGAGTACATCCCCTTAGGGTTCATTAGTCTTATTTGAAAATAAGGCTGACTGGACTTTGTGCGTATGTGTTGATTAGTAGAAGTTGAACTGGATGGATGTGAATAATCGGTATCCTCTTTAGCATATAGATAATCTTTTCAACTATTTTAGGGGAGATTATGTCTTTTACAAGATTAACTTTAGATCAGGGTATCATCAGTTGAGAGTTTGACCTTCTGATATACTAAGGACTACTTTCAGAAGCGGGTATGGCCTATATGAGTTTGTTGTGATATCGTTCGGGCTGATGAACCCACTAGTAGTGTTTATGAACTTGATGAACAGAATATTTCATCCATACCTGGATTAGTTTGTGGTATTTTTTGTGTATGATATCTTAGTGTACTCCAAGACTCGTGATGATCATGTCTAACATCTTGACATCATCTTGAGTATACTGAGAGAGCATTAGCTATACGCTAAGCTATCTAAGTGTCAGTTTTGGATTGATCAGGTACACTTTTGTGTTACATCATCTTGGAAGAATGTGTTTTAGTGGAACTAGATAAGGTTTAGGAATTTTTATCTTGGGATCATCCCAAGAACATTTTTGATATTTGTAGCTTTATGAGGTTAGATGGATATTACTAGAGGTTCATCTGGGACTTTTTCCATTTGGAAGAACAAATTTTGGGTTTGAATAAGAGGGGGATAAAGTTTTAATGGATGAAATAATGTGAGAATAATTTCTAGGAGTTTAAGAATCATTTAATATGGGCACCAATCTTGATCCTACCTGAGCCAGGTGCAGAGTATACTATGTATTGTGATGCTTCTGGAGTTAGTCTTGGAGAAGTATTGATGTAGGGAGATCAAGTTGTGGCATACGTGTCTCAATAGTTGAGTCCATATGAACAGAACTAACCTACACATGACCTCGAGTTGGTAGCAATGGTTTATGCTTTGAAGTATTGGTGGTTTTATCTTTTGGGTTAAAAGTTTACTATCTATACGGATCACAATAGCTTGAAGTATATCTTTTCAAAATGAGATTTAAATCTCCAACAGTGGAAGTGGGTTGAGTATATGTAGTCATTTGATTTTGATCTAGCATATTCACCAAGAAAGGGAAACAATGTTGTTAATGCTTTAAGTAGGAAAACTCATACTTAGGAAGTTTAGGAGTCTAGTGATGAGTGGAAGATGATGACTTTACTAGTTGAGATGTATGTTGTGGTCCTGGAGAGTTAGAAGCAGATGACTCTCGTATCAATTTCAATGGATTATACACTCTTTAGGTGGATCAGAGATATAAATTATGAGGATCCATAGTGTTTATCCATAAGGTAAATCCTTAAAGGTGGGGAGACACCTTCATATTGGACCATGGATGAGGATGAGATCATCTAGGTCAGGAATTGTTTTGTTGGGCCTAAAATTATGTGAGAGGAGATGATGAAATAATTTCATGCCTCAAAGTCGGTGGTGCATCCAGGTGTGACCAAAATGTATCGTGACCTATTATGATAGTTTTGGTGGCTGTTCATGAAAAAGGAGATAGCAGGATTCGTGAAACGATGCTACACCTATCAACAGGTGAAGGTCAGGAATCAAAAACCTGATGATTTACTATATCCATTGCCCATTACGGAATGGAATTGGGATGATGTGACCATGGATTTTGTTTTGGGCCTCCTAAGTACACCTCGTAAGAATGACATTATTTGTGTTGTTATAGACCAACTAATGAAAGTATCACATTTCTTTCCTATACGGGAGACTTTCTCAGTGGAGTGGTTGGGGGAATTGTATGTCTGGGAGATAGTATATTTGAATGAGGTGCCACATACTATAGTTTTAGACTATTAATCACACTTCACTTTACACTTCTAGCAGGTCTTGTAGAAGGCGCTTAGTATATGGTTTTTATTGAGTATGGATTTCCACCCACAGACTGATGGGAAATCAAAGAGTACTATATAGGTACTTGAGGATATGATTCGGTCATGTGTCATAGACTTTCTTGGGACTTGGGAGAATCATCTATCATTGGTGGATTTCATCTATAACAATAGTTATCAGGAAACTATTCATATGGAACTATATAAGGCACTTTATGGTAGGCCATATAGATCAACTCTATGATATATGGAGGCAAGTGAGTTGGAACTGTTGGGACCGAGTCTCGTGCTAGTGACATCAGAGTAGGTTCAACTAATTCGAAATCATATGGCTATGGATCATAGTAGACATAATTAATATGCAGATAGATGATGACCCCTATAGTTTACAGAGGGTGATTGTGTGTTCCTTTGATTGTCACCTAGATTGGGTCACCATAGGATATGAAGATAGGGAAAGTTGGTTCTCAGGTTTGTTGGACCATTTGAGTTTGTGGAGAGAATCGGGTTGGTGGCCTACCGATTGGATATTCCATATAGGTAAAGTACTATGTGTGATGTTTTCCATGTGTCACAACTTTGGCAGTATCACCCTGAACCTTCTCATGTGATTGATGTGGATGATGTTGAGCTTGAGATAGATGCATCCCTTGAGGAGCATCTGATATGTGTGTTGGATCGCAATAAGAAAGTGTTACGGGGAAAGACTGTGTCGATATTTAGTGTATTTTGGAAAAATGGGCATGTTCAAGAGGAAACATGGTAGAGAGAAGTAGATATGAGGACTCAGTGGCCCGATCTTTTTGACTTGGGATATTAAAGATGCTTGGGAGTACAGCTCGAGGATGATCTGTTATAAGGTGGGGAGATTGTAAGAACCCAACCTTTTCTAGAGATGTCTTGGGCTTGTTTATAGGTACTCTTTTACCTTGATTTGATTAATTTTTTAGGTTACTTTATGGGGATTTTTGGGTGAAATTGGAGAAATTTGGAAGGAAGAAGGGCAGTGCAAGATTAGCGCATGGTTTTCCTAAACCGTGCACCCTAGCCAGCAAACCATGGGAACCCAGGCAGAGGGTATTTGCATAGCTGGCACATGATTTTTCAAACCATGTACCCTATCAAAAGAAACCATGCACCCCCCCCCCCCCCAGAAGAGGTGAATGATTAAGGCATGTGGTTAGGGGAAATTGTACGCCCCGAGCAGGAAACCGTGCATACGAGAATTTAATCCCAAAAAAATAGATTTAAAATTACCTGAACCCCCGAAACTCATCCAAATTTACCCTAACTAGAACCAATGCATTTTATATAATTTTTAGAGCCTCCTAGATAGATTCTAATCCCTACCGGCCTCCGTTATTGGTGAATAAAATGACGTATTAAATATCTTCACCTCCCCAAGTATGTGTTTTCTTTCCATTTTGATCTCTCTCTCTGTTCTGATCATCTTCTTGGATAAAAGATGGATGTTTATCCACTGTGGGTTCTAGATCTTAATCTAGGTTTTTTAGATCTTGATTCGTTTGATGTTGGGTCTAGGTTTCATATCTAGATCATGTTCTTCATCGTGATTTGGTTGTTTCGCTTCAAATTGGGTATTTCTGTTGGCAAGCGTTCTTTGTCAATCTTGAGGTAGGTGGTATATTATTCAAATCCAAAAGTCTATATTTTAATTACATGTATGTAATTGTAGAATTTTTAGTGGTTTATTAGAAATTGAGTTTTCTAAATAGAATTAATTGATTTGGTAAATTAATCACACTACTGGAAAATGGGCCTATACCCACGGTTTTCGAAAACCGTGGGTATAGGGATAATATGGGGACCTATACCCGCGGTTTCAGAAAACCGTGGGTATAGGTCACACCCACGGTTTTCGAAAATCATGGGTATAGGGATAATATGGGGACCTATACCCACGGTTTCAGAAAACCATGGGTATAGGTCACCTATACCCACGGTTTTGGATTAAACCATGGGTATAGATTATTAATAAAGACCAATACCCATGGTTTTGCAAAACAGTGGGTATAGGTCACCTATACCCACGGTTTTGGATTAAACCATGGGTATAGATTATTAATAAAGACCAATACCCATGGTTTTGCAAAACAGTGGGTATAGGTGTTTTTTTTGAAGACGTATACCCACGGTTTTGGCCAAACCATGGGTATAGAGTTTTTTCAGAAGACCCATACCCACGGTTTTTCAAAACCGTGGGTATTGGGGTTTTTTTGAAGACTTATACCCACGGTTTTAGAGAACCGTGGGTATAGCTTTCCCACTTTATGGCGGGGAAAAAAATTACGCAGGGCAACAAAAAAAATTAGCAGGAACATGGTTTGGATTAATATAAATACAAAGATACAAATATAGATACAAGTAGTATACGTAGGTTGGTTGGTTAGGCCATCGGTCTTGTTTAAAACGGTCTGCTGTTCGAATCTCGGTGAATTTATTTTTTCTTTTAAATGACTTTAAATAATATAAGTAAACATATGTATAATTATGTTAACAAAATATGATAGCTCAGTTGTTCAAGCGATGGATCGTCCTCGCACTGGTCGCGTGATCGATTCCCGCCGTCATCTTTTTTCGATAAGTGCCTATATTAATATGTATATATATATATATATTGAACATCGCAGTGGCTCGGTTGGTCAGAGACGGTGGCCAGCGTCTGGCGCGTCCTGTGTTCGAATCTCGCCGCCCGTTATTTTTGAATATAAATCCCCACGGTTTTCAAACTGTGGCGATAGTGATGTTCCAACTGTACACCAGTGTGCCATGCTGTGACACCTCTATACCCACGGTTTGGCCAAACCGTGGGTATAGGCTATAACCCCTATTGTGATGCCTCTCAACCCCATGGTTCCCAAAACCATGTGTATAGGCTATACCCACGGTTTTGGGGGCTATACCCACGATTTTGAACCATGGGTATATGTAGTTTTTCTAGTAGTGTTAATTAAGGAATTGTGAAATTTGGAGATATTGAATTGATTAAATTAGAATAATTAATTGTTGAATTAATTATGGGGTTATTGGGATTTTGGATTTTGAATAATTAATTGTTAAATTAATTATGGGAGATTGGGATTGTGTAAATTGAATAATTAATTGTTAAATTAATTGTGGGATTGATGTGATTAATTAATTGGTGAATTAATTAAGGGTATTGATGTGATAAATTAATTGTTGAATTAGTAATGAAGTCAATGTGGTTAATTAATTGATGAATTAATTATTGGAATGATGTGAATATGCAATTATTTAATTTGATTAATTAATTGGTGAATTAATTAATATTATATTGTGATATATGTGACTTGAAATGATGAATGGTAACAATGAAATTAATATGTGACTCGAAATGATGAACAGTAATAATGGAATTCATATGTTACTTAAAATGATTAATGGTAACAGTGGAATTCATATGTGACTTGAAATGATGAATGGTAACAATGGAATTCATATGTGACTTGAAATGATGGATGATAAAAATGGAATTCATATGTGACTTAAAATGATGAATGGTAACAATGGCATTCATATGTGACTTGAAATGATGAATGGTAACAATGGAATTCATATGTGATTTGAAATGATGAATGGTAAAAATGGAATTCATATGTGAATTGAAATAATGAATGCTAATAATAGAATTCGTATGTTACTTGAAATGATGAATGGTAACAATGAAATTCATATGTGAATTGAAATGATGAATGGTAACAATGGAATTAATGTGTGAATCTAAATGATGAATGGTAATAATGGAATTTAGACATATGATATCCCTTGGGGATAGTTTAGACTCTGACATGGACCGAAGTAGGTATTGTGAGTTCGAGTGTCCTCAGGAACCCAGGGGTGCTGTGTTGATAAATAAAAAGTAATTCAATAAATGTGAATTGTTTACTTTATTGCTTGTATTTTATTTTTTTATACAACAGCATACACTGTTATTGAATGGATATATTTTTAGATATCATTGGTAGTGGTCTACTGAGTTGTACTCACACCCTAATCGAGCTGTCTAATCGGTACCTGAATAGATTTCATGGTTGCGGGACAGACTAAGGGTAAGGGTCCTATATTAGAGGTCTAATTGGGGTGGAGCATGGATAAGGGAATTGGACTTGGTATCAGAACCCGCTTAGAGGAGTAGTTAGTACCTTTATTTATTTTGGGGTTTTCATATTGACACTTGACACGTACTTGGCATGGAATATTTATTATTTTAGTTTGAATATTGTATATCTTGTTTTGGTTATTATGTGATACTGGTTATTGGTTATATCCTTTTGTTATTCTTGTTTATTTCCACTATTTTTCTACTTTGATAAAGAGGGTATAGTCTCCACATGATCGATATTAGACCCTCGCTGCTAGTCAGCAGCCGCTGGCATATAGGGAGTCACACTTGAGGTCATGTAACTGACCAGTTCAGGGCATCAGTGTGTGGCACATGGGTCTAAACATTACACTGGGGATGGTATATTATTCTCAAACTCATATGAATCCCTAAGGCCTTATGCAAGCCCTACCAAAGCTGTAATGTAAAATGTGCATCACTTTCAGACACAATGCTCAAGGTAACTCCATAAAAGCATGCAATATCATGGAAATATACCTTCCTCAACTTTCCTAATGAGTGATCCCATGGATCAGTAAGAAATTAGAAACTTTAATTGGTCAATAAACAATTACCTAAATAATATCACAGCTCCTCGGGGACCTGGGTAACACCATCACAAAGTTCAATGTGAAATCCTCCCACTTACACATGGGCATAAGAAGTGGCTGGAGTAGTTCACATAGATGTTAGTGCTCAGCCTTTATCCTCTAGTGGGTAAGGCATTAGAAAATGAATCTATAAATTCCCCTCTTCATCCTTGACCACCAGACCTACCGCCTAAAATCATGGTACATCTTTTTCACTTCATGATGCACCTCTCGCTTAGAGGTATGGAAGTCTCTCATCATCACTTCTCTAATAGAATCAGAGACAACAACTCTCTCATGTAAGAGGATCACATCATCGTTGTCCAACAACCACCTAGGCATCGGGTCACAACCATCTAGTCGTTCCCATGTCACAACACACTTAGGGTTTGATTCCTAACTAGACTTCACCCAGTCTACTTGGGAAGATGTGATCACCAATGGGGCATGTGTAATCAATCTTTGGTCCTCAAAAGCACCATTCCTCCAATCAACCAACAAACTCATCGGGCACCATTTTTCCTTCGAAGTTCATTCACCAAGCTCACGAGCTACCTACATCTTACAACTAAGAGCATCTACAATGAAGTTGCCTTAACTGGTGGAAAAAATACATTTCAAATTGATATTTTTACCTTTTAACATCAATTATAAAGCTATGTTAATATAGGAAATGTTGAAAGTGGAAATTTCCATGTCAGATTTTATAAAATGACATTGAAAACCCTTCTAACTACTAGAAAAATGGCCTATAGCCATGGTTTTATATAAAATTGTGTCTATAGGATATATTTTCAAAGGCTATAGCCATGATTTTTTGAAACCGTGGCTATAGAGTTTTTTGTTCAACAGTTATAGCCAAGATTTTGTAAAATTGTGGCTACAGAGTGTTTCTGCGAGGGCTATAGCCACAGTTTTTGTTAAACTATGGATATAGGGTCTTTTTCCAATACCTATAGCCACAGTTTTTGTAAAATCGTGGCTATAGAGTTTTTACCAAGGGCTATAGCCTCGGTTTGAGTAAAATTGTGGCTATAGAGTTTTTTTCCATTGGATATAGTCGTGATTTGTGTAAAACCATGGCTATAGAGTTTTTTTTCTAAGGCTATAGCCATAGTTTTCCTAAACTGTGGCTATAGATTTTTTTTTTATTTTCTATAGCCACGGTTCTTCAAAACCATGGCTATAGGTCTCCCTCCCTTACGCAGGAAAAAAATTAACCCGTGAAAAAATAGAGAGAAGGGCTATATCCACGGTTTACATGCTATAGCCACAGTTTTTAATAATATATATAACAAAATATATAAATTTATACCCAAATGTGTTTTTGGTGTAGTAGTAAGGTGTCAAGTGCACATAGTGGAGGTACATTGATCGAATTTGGTTGGGTGCACATTATTTTTGGGTTATAGCCATGGTTTAAATGGTCTATAGCCATGGTTGAAAACCGTGGCTATAGACCTATTTCCATGGTGGAAAAATTTGGTTATAGCCCAAGTGCCATGATGGACAGCTATGGGGTTTATAGCCACGGTTTGTAAAACCGTGGCAATATCTCTGTTTCCACGGTGAACAATCGTGGCTATAGCCCAAGAAAATTGTGGCTATAGGTTTTAGTTATATCCACACTAATACGTGCCACGACCAGTTGGAACCGTGTCTATAACTTATAGCCACGGTTTTGAACCCTATAGCCATGATTTTTTACCATGGCTATAGCCACACTACTGAAAAATCGGGCTATAGCCACGGTCCAAAATTGTGGCTATAGGGGTCAAAACCATGGCTATAAGTTATAGACACAGTTTCGACTATCCATGGCACCTATTGGTGTGGCTATAGAAAAAAAGATATAGACATGGTTTTAAGAGGTTATTGACATAGTTTCAACCGTGGCAATAGACCCTATAGCCACAGTTTTGGAAACTGTGGTGATAGCTTACACGGTTGTCCATCACATTTATAGGGTCTATTGCCACGGTGGGAAACTGTGGCTATAGCCCTTGTAAACTGTGGATATAGATTAAAACTAAATAGATCCCAGTTGGATTCTAACTCCTTACATGCGCTACCATGGACCAGATGACTTACCAATAGATTGAAGATAACTTTTGGTGTATATATATATATTGTTATATATATCATTATGAACTGTGGTAATATAAGACAAAATCGTGGCTATATCTCTTCCTGCCATTTCCCAGCAAATTTTTTCCATGCTAAGGCAAGAAACCTATAGCCATGGTTCTATGAAATCATGGCTATAAGTGGAGGCTATATCCATGGTTTTATAAAATAGTGGCTATAGCCTTTTATGAAATAACCTATAGCCACATTTTTTTCTAAATCGTGGCTATAACCTTCGTATAAATACCTATAGCCATGATTTTAGAAAACCGTGGATATAGCCTGATTTTCTAGTAGTGAAAGGAAAAATATAGAAGGATTTCAAAGTTATTTTTACTAAAAATTGTGATTGAAAGCCTTTATATTCATCTTTAAACATTGTTTTTTGATAAAAACTATATAGAAATCCCTAATGAAAGGCTTTCAAAGTCAATTTTTAGTATAATCGATGTTGAAAGCTATCCAAGAGGGATTTACATGTTGATTTTATCAAAAAATGAAGTTGAAAGTTGAAAAAAATAAAAAGAATTATCACTACTGGAAATAGAATATTTCCCAACGGTTCAGAACCATTGGGATAGGCTGCAGAACCGTTGGTATATCTTATACCAACGGTTCTGCCAACTATAGGGAAGTAAGTCGTTGGGAAAAAGATTTCCCAACGATTTATATAGAACCGTTGGGATAGGTTGGTAACAGTAACTTATCCCAACGGTTTGGTTGAACCATTGGTATAAGTTTTTCCAACGGTTCAACCAAACTGTTGGTGAAAACCTCTTTGAGAAACCTTTTCCAATGGTTTACAAAACCGTTGGGAAAGGGTTTTTACCAATGGTTCTCACTGAACCGTTGGTAAAAACATCATACAAAATGTATTCCAACAGTTTGAAACCGTTGGCATAGGCTATGCTATGCAAATTGCACAGCAGCCTGCAATTTGCCTGCAATTTGCACAGGTGTGCAATCCCATTCCTATCAATTGTGATGTAATTATCCATTCCCTCTCCTTTCCAATTATTTAACATATAATTCATACACATTTAACATTTCACCCTAGAAATATACATATCCAGAATTAAATCATAATTTATAACGTAATTATAAACATACATAATTGATTTAGAATTCAATTTAAAACTTAGATAACAATTATATGTCGAATCTGGAATTCAATTCATAATTGAATACATACATAATTTAATTATAAATTATCAATAAAATGCATAAAAATTTGAATAAGTAATTATATGTGTTATACACAATTAAGAATACATACAAGTGGTTTTTACTAAAAATGATGTCCATTTTAAACATTATACATACACTTGGAGTGATACCGGCCACAAGGTTTCTCAGATTGAGGTGGGGTTGACTCATACGCATCACATATGACCCATGGATCGTTTTCCTAAAGTTTCAACAGAATCCGAATGCATTTGGTTAGTTTTTCGTATGTCATTTATTGTTTTCACTTTAAATGAAGTCTATTTTAAATGAAAGAGAGACAATTTGAGTGGTTACGGCCACACCGTGCCTCAGATTGAGGATAGGTTGATTCGTACACATTACAAATGACCCATTGATCATTTTACTAAAGGTTCAATAGAATACGAATGTGTTTGGTCGGTTTTCCTTATGTCAGTTGTTGTTTTCACTTAAAATGAAGTCCATTTTAAACTAAAGAGAGACACTTTGAGTGGTGCCATCCACACCGTGCCTCGTATTGAAGTAGGGTTGACTCATGTACATCATATATGACTCATGGATCGTTGTTCTAAAGCATCAACACATTCAAAATGCGTTTGGTCAGTTTTCTGTATGTCATTAAAATGTTGTCCATTTTAAACAAAAGAGAGACATTTAGAGTGATCCCGGCCACACTGCGACTCGGATTGAGGCACTGTTGACTCGAACACATCACATATGACCCATGGATCGTTTTACTAAAGTTTCAATAGAATCTGAATGCGTTTGGTCGGATTACCGTATGTCAGTTGTTGTTTTTAATTAAAATGAATCCCATTTTAAACTATAGAGAGACAGTTCGAGTGGTGTTGGCCACTTCGCACCTCGGATTGAGTTTGGGTTGACACGTACACGTCACATATAACCCATGGATCGTTTTTCTAAAGTTTCAACTGAATCTGAATGCGTTTAGTCGGTTTTCCGTATGTCAGTTGTTGTTTTCATTTAAAATGTTGTCTATTTCAAATAAACCTGAGACACTTTGAGTGGTTTCTGCCACATCTAGCCTCGGATTAAGGCAGGGTTGACTCGTACATATCACAAATTACTCATGTAACTTTGTCCTAAATTTTCAACAAAATATGAATGCGTTTGGTTGGTTTTCTGTATGTCAGTTGTTGTTTTCAATTAAAATGAAGTCCATTTTAAAATATAGAGAGAAAATTTGATTTGTTTCAACCACACCAGGCCTCATATTGAGGCGGGTTTGACTCATACACATCACATATGACCCATGGATCGTTTTCCTAAAGTTTCAACGGAATCCGAATGCATTTGGTCGGTTTTCCGTATGTCATTTATTGTTTTCACTTAAAATGAGGTCTATTTTAAATGAAAGAGAGACAATTAGAGTGGTTACGGACACACCATGCCTCTTATTGAGGCAAGGTTTACTCATACACATCAAAAATTACCCATGGATCTTTGTACTAAAGGTTTAATAGAATCCGAATGTGTTTGGTCGGTTTTTCGTATGTCAGTTGTTGTTTTCACTTAAAATGAAGTCCATTTTAAACTAAAGAGAGACACTTTGAGTGGTGCCGGACACACCGTGCCTCAGATTGAGGCGGGGTTGACTCGTGCACATCATATATGACCCATGTATCATTTTCCTAAAGCATCAACACATTCAGAATGCGTTTGGTCGGTTTTCCGTATGTCATTAAAATGTTGTCCATTTTAAACAAAAGAGGGATATTTAGAGTGATCTCGGCCACACTACGACTCGGGTTGAGGCGCGGTTGACTCGAACACGTCACATATGACCCATGGATTGTTTTTCTAAAGTTTCAACAGAATACGAATGCGTTTGGTCAGATTACCGTATGTCAGTTGTTGTTTTCAATTAAAATGAAGTCCATTTTAAACTATAGAGAGACACTTCGAGTGGTGTCGGCCACTCCGTGCCTCAGATCGAGGCTAGGTTGACACATAAACATCACATATGACCCATGGATCGTTTTCCTAAAGTTTAAACTGAATCCGAATGCATTTAGTTGGTTTTCCGTATGCCAGTTGTTGTTTTCATTTAAAATGTTGTCTATTTCAAATAAACCTGAGACACTTTGAGTGGTGTCTGCCACACCTGGACTCAGATTAAGGCAGGGTTGACTCTTACATGTCACAAATTACTCATGGAACTTTGTCCTAAATTTTCAATAGAATATGAATGTGTTTGGTTGGTTTTCTGTATGTCAGTTGTTGTTTTCAATTAAAATGAAGTCCATTTTAAACTATAGAGAGAAACTTCGATTTGTGACAGCCACACCAGGCCTCGGATTGAGGTGGGGTTGACTCTTACACGTCACATATGACCCATGTATTTTTTTCCTAAAGTTTCAACAGAATCCGAATGCATTTGGTCAGTTTTCCGTATGTCATTTATTGTTTTCACTTAAAATGAAGTCTATTTTAAACAAAAGAGAGACAATTTGAGTGGTTACGGCCACACCATGCCTCGAATTGAGGAGATGTTGACTCATAAACATCACAAATGACCCATGGATCATTTAAATAAAGGTTAAACAGAATACGAATGCGTTTGGTCGGTTTTCCGTATGTTAGCTGTTGTTTTCACTTAAAATGAAGTCCATTTTAAAATAAAGAGAGACACTTTGAGTGGTGTCGGCCACACCGCACCTCATATAGAGGTAGTGTTGACTCATGCACATCATATATGACCCATATATCATTTTCCTAAAGCATTAACACATTCAGAATGCGTTTGGTTGGTTTTCTGTATGTCATTAAAATGTTGTCCATTTTAAACAAAAGAGAGACATTTAGAGTGATATCGGCCACAATGTGACTCTTATTGAGGTGTGGTTGACTCGAACACGTCACATATGACTCATGGATCGTTTTCCAAAAGTTTCAATTGAATCTGAATGTGTTTGGTCAGATTACCGTATGTCAATTGTTGTTTTCAATTAAAATGAAGTCCATTTTAAACTATAGAGAGACACTTTGAGTGGTGTCAGCCACTCCACACCTCGGATTGAGGCTGGGTTTACACGTACATGTCACATATGACCCATGGATCATTTTCCTAAAGTTTCAACTGAATCCAAATGCGTTTAGTCGGTTTTCCGTATGTCAGTTGTTGTTTTCATTTAAAATGTTGTCTATTTAAAATAAACCTGAGACACTTTGAGTGGTTTCTGCCACACCTAGCCTCATATTGAGGCGGGGTTGACTCATACATGTCACAAATTACTCATGGAACGTTGTCCTAAATTTTCAACAGAATCTGGATGTGTTTGGTTGGTTTTCCGTATGTCAGTTGTTGTTTTCAATTAAAATGAAGTCCATTTTAAACTATAGAGAGACACTTTGATTGGTGACGGACACACCAGGGCTCAGATTGAGTCGGGGTTGACTCTTACACGTCACATATGACCCATGTATTGTTTTCCTAAAGTTTCAATAGAATCCGAATGCATTTGGTCAGTTTTCTGTATGTCATTTTTTGTTTTCACTTAAAATGAAGTCTATTTTAAACGAAAGAGAGACAATTTGAGTGGTTACAGACACACCATGCCTCGTATTGAGTCTTGGTTGACTCATACACGTCACAAATGACCCATGGATCTTTTCAATAAAGGTTCAACAGAATATGAATGCGTTTGGTCGGTTTTCCGTATGTCAGTTGTTGTTTTCACTTAAAATGAAGTCCATTTTAAACTAAAGAGAGACACTTTGAGTGGTTCCGGCCACACCATGTCTCATATTGAGGCGGGGTTGACTCTTGAACGTCATATATGACCCATGTATCATTTTCCTAAAGCATCAACACATTCATAATGCATTTCTTCGGTTTTCCGTATGTCATTAAAATGTTGTCCATTTTAAAAAAAGGAGAGACATTTAGAGTGATCCTGGCCACAATGTGACTTGGATTGAGGCATGGTTGACTCGAACATGTCACATATGACCCATGTATTGTTTTCCTAAATTTTTAACAGAATCCTAATGTGTTTGGTCAGATTACCGTATGTGAGTTGTTGTTTTCAATTAAAATGAAGTCCATTTTAAACTATAGAGAGACACTCCGAGTGGTGTCGGACACTCCTCGCCTCGGATTGAGGTTGGGCTGACATGTACACGTCACATATGACCCATGGATCATTTTCCTAAAGTTTCAACTGAATCCGAATGCGTTTAGTCGGTTTTCCGTATGCCAGTGGTTGTTTTCAATTTAAATGTTATCCATTTCAAATAAATGTGAGACACTTTGAGTGTTTCCTATCACACCAGGCCTCGGATTGAGGCGGATTTGACTCGTACACGTCACATATGACCCATGGATTGTTTTCCTAAAGTTTCAATGGAATATGAATGCATTTGGTCGGTTTTCCGTATGTCATTTTTTGTTTTCACTTAAAATGAAGTCTATTTTAAACGAAAGAGAGACAATTTTGGTGGTTCCGGACACACTATGCCTCGGATTGAGGCGAGGTTTACTCATACACGTCACAAATGATTCATGTATCGTTGTACTAAAGGTTAAACAGAATCCGAATGTGTTTGGTCAGTTTTCCGTATGTCAGTTGTTGTTTTCACTTAAAATGCAGTCCATTTTAAACTGAAGAGAGACACTTTGAGTGGTACCGGCCACACCGTACCTCGGATTGAGGTAAGGTTTACTCTTGCATGTCATATATTACCCATGTATCATTTTTCTAAAGTATCAACACAATCATAATCCATTTGGTCGGTTTTCTGTATGTACTTAAAATGTTGTCCATTTTAAACAAAAGAGAGACACTTAGAGTGATCCCGGCCACACTGTGACTCATATTGAGGCGCGTTTGACTCAAACAAGTCACATATGACCCATAGATAGTTTTACTAAATTTTAAATATAATCCAAATGCATTTGGTCAGATTACCGTATGTCAGTTGTTGTTTTCAATTAAAATGAAGTCCATTTTAAACTATAGAGAGACACTTTGAGTGGTGTCGGCCACTCTGTGCCTCGGATTGAGGCTGGGTTGACACGTACATGTCACATATTACCCATGGATCATTTTCCTAAAGTTTCATTTGAATCTGAATGTGTTTATTTGGTTTTCTATATGTCATTTGTTGTTTTCATTTATAATGTTGTCTATTTCAAATAAACCTGAGAAACTTTGAGTGGTTTCGGCCACACTTGGCCTCAGATTGAGACGGGGTTGACTTGTATACGTCACAAATGACTCATAGAATGTTGTCCTAAAGTTTCAACAGAATCTGAATGCGTTTGGTCAGTTTTCCATATGCCATTATTTGTTTTCAATTAAAATGTTGTCCATTTCAAATAAATGTGAGACACTTCAATTGGTGGTGGTCACACCAGGCCTCGGATTGAGGCGGGGTTGACTCGTACACATCACATATGACCCATGGATCATTGTACTAATGTTTCAATGGAATCTAAATGCATTTGGTCAGTTTTGCGTATGTCATTTCTTGTTTTCACTTAAAATGAAGTCTATTTTAAACTAAAGAGAGACAATTTGAGTGGTTCCGGCCACACTATGGCTCGGATTGAGGAAAGGTTGACTCGTACACGTCACAAATGACCCATGCATCATTGTACTAAAGGTTCAACAGAATACAAATGTGTTTGGTCGGTTTTCCGTATGTCAGTTGTTGTTTTCACTTAAAATGAAGTCCATTTTAAACTAAAGAGAGACACTTTGAGTGGTGCCAGACACACCGCGCCTCAGATTGAGGTGAGGTTGACTCGTGCACGTCATATATGGCCCATGGATCGTTGTTTTAAAGTATCAACACAATTAGAATTTGTTTGGTCAGTTTTCTGTATGTACTTAAAATATTGTCCATTTTAAACAAAAGAGAGACACTTAGAGTGATCCCGGCCACACAGCGACTCAGATTGAGGCGCGGTTTACTCGTACATGTCACATATGACCCATGGATCATTTTATTAAAGTTTCAATAGAATCTGAATCTGTTTGGTCAGTTTACCATATGTCAGTTGTTGATTTCATTTAAAATGAAGCCCGTTTTAAACTATAGAGAGACACTTCGTGTGGTGTTGGCCACTCCACGCCTTGGATTGAGGCTAGGTTGACACGTACACATAACATATAACCCATGGATCTTTTTCCTAAAGTTTCAACTAAATCCAAATGTGTTTAGTCAGTTTTCTATATGTCAGTTTTTGTTTTCATTTAAAATGTTTTCTATTTCAAATAAACCTGAGACACTTTGAGTGGTGTTGGTCACACCTAGCCTCGGATTGAGGCAAGGTTGACTCGTACATGTCACAAATGACTCATATAACGTTGTCCTAAAGTTTCAACAGAATCTGAATACGTTTGGTTGGTTTTCCGTATGTCAGTTGTTGTTTTCAATTAAAATGAAGTCCATTTTAAACTATAGAGAGACACTTCGAGTGGACAGCCCTACCCCAACCCCACATAGCCCTACCCCCACCTACACACCCTCCCCCACCCCAAAAAGACCTACCCCCACCCCATTTGGACAACCCAGCCCCCTCCCCCACCCTACCTAGACATCCCCTCCCCCACTCCACTTGGACAGCCCTACCCCCACCCCACTTGGACAGCTCTACCCCCACCCCACACCCACCCCACTTGGACAACCCTACCTCCACCCCACTTGGACAACCCAACCCCCCCCCACCCCACTTGGACAGCTCTACCCCCACCCCACTTGGACAACCCAGCCCCCCCCCCCCCACCCCACTTGGACAGCCCTACCCCCACCCCACTTGGAAAACCCACCCCCCACCCCCACCCCACCTGGACACCCCTACCCCACACACCCCACTAGGAAAACCCACCCACCCCCCCCCCCCCCACCCCACCTGGACAACCCTAATTGTATTTATGGCTAACCAATGAAATCAAGTCAATAGACCTTAAATTTAAAATAAATCAAGGATAAAATAACTCAGGATCATATTGACCTCTTCAATATCAACCAAAATTGTTCAATACAGATAAATCACAACAAAACCACAACCTAAAATGATATATTGATTGTGTTCATAAGGGAATCATAATACACAATACATTGTAGAAAAATGGAACGAAAAAATCTGAAATAAATGAAGGCACACCTACTGATTTAGAATGGAAGAGCAAAAATTTCTTGAATCAAAGATAGATGTCCCGTTGGAAATTAGAGTTAGCACCCTCTAGAGCAGGTTGTGAAGTAGGGTTCGAACCATAACCAAAAATTATATATGCCTTATTTTTGTAAGGGGATCATAATACACACTAGATTTCACCAAAATAGAATGACAAAATCTAAAATAAATTAACACACACGAACCGATTTAAACTGGAATAACAAATCTAAAATAAATGAACTCACACATACCGATTTAACGGGAAGAAAAAATCATTGGAAACCAGACCTGTTGTGTTGGGAAGTAGCATTTGCGTCGATATTTAGAGGCAAACCTTCCAAACGGTTGAGGTTTAGGGAAAAAATTTCGAGAGGGTGCGTCCAGGTCTCGGTTAGGGAAAAATTTTCGAGATGTCTGGAGTTGCAGATCGATGATATTTGGGGATTTTCTTTCCCAACGGTTTTAAAAAACTATTGGGAAAGTTATGTTATCCCAACAGTTTCAAAAAAACGTTGGGAAAAACATCTTAATACCATATATACCAACGGTTCTACAGAACCGTTGGTATAGGAGTCTTCATCTTTCCCAACGGTTTCACTAAACCGTTGGGAAAACTCTTTTTTACCTATTTTTTCCAACGGTTTGATGAAACCGTTGGGAAAACACAATTTTTACAGATTTTTACCAACGGTTTCTGAAAACAGTTGGTAAAGATTACCTATACCAACGGTTCAAAGAACCGTTGGTATACAAGCGTTGGGAAAAGCATGACTTCCAGTAGTGTATAAAATTACATAATCCCGCACCTAAAAACTCAAAATGCAGAACCAATAGTAGTGAAAAATAGAAAAAATGAAACAAGTGAATCGAAACACATTGATAAATTTTATAATATTTTTTTACAAATATACGGCTAAATGAAACTAAAACTCCAAATTTTTCAAACTTAAAAAATATTCTACAAATAAATTTTTAAATTTGTTTCAAGCAATTTGATGTTTACGAAGAAACATCATAAAAACCTACAAAATAAAGTGTTACAAATTTAAAAAAACATATTTGTTTAAATTATAAGTGTTATAATGAAACTAAACTTTTCAAAATCTATTATTATTCTGGCCATGGTTATCACATAAATGAATTGTAAAACATAATATCCACATTCAAAATTCCCTTATTGATGATGAAACTATGTTTATGAAACAATATTTTAAAAAAAATGCTAGATTTGTAAGAAAAAACAATCATTTACTGATATAAAATTTATCTACCTAAAATTACACTTATTCATTTTTTATGGTTCCATTATTGAATAGTGATCCATGTTGGGCTCAATGCATGAACTATTGAAATTTCAAATATTATTTATCAAAACCAATGGAAAATAAAAAAATTAAGATTAAAAAACTGAAAGAATAGAATAAACCTTACTTCTTTAATAGCTTGCTAGATCTTCTTTGAACAATACCCAATAAAGAGAATAACCAATATTCTTTACATTGTTTTGGAAAAAAATATGCATAAAATCCAATGTCCACTAAAATATAAAAAAATCATCATTAATAATTGTATAATGAATAGTGGTTCATAATTATATATTTGTTTTTACCAGTCAAGGAATGGAAGTGAAATCATATTGGATGAAAAGAGTGTAGAGATACACAATTAGAAAAGTAACTAATTAAGTTAATATAACATATGTATACTTAATGAAAATAAATTAATAATTGAAATTTACTTACATGGAAAATAACTACAGCACAGGTACACTTAGATGATCACCCGTTACAACATCCATGATGTCATTTTTAAAAATATTTAATATATAATCTCTTCCACGTATATCATCACACATCAGAAAAGTATAATGATTATCTAATATAGAAAAAATGTGTGATAACTTTGTTACCGAATTAGCTTCCTAAGGAGTATCTAAAGGTCATGGAACCTGAAATTTTCCTTTCCTTTATAGTGATTCCTTTGATTTTAGATACTCCTATATAATTTAAGTGTGAGAGCATATTATAAGTAATTTTGAATTTAATAATAAATAAAAAATGAAAAACAATGCATATCTCAATGTCATATAGTGGAAGAGATTAGTTTTCCAGAGTAAAAAATGACCAATACTCTGTCTAATTATGGACACCTCCTCAGTAGGCAGCAACATTAGAGTAGTTGGATTAATAATATCATGCATCGCTAATCTTACCTAACCTGAATGCATAAGTTGATGATGTACATAATCACCCAGATGATGTACAATTTTCTATACTACAATACATATATGGGGATCCCTAGTATTCAACTTAGAGTATACGGTCAGATCTAAATGAGGAGGTGGTGGATCAGAGTAGGAAGGTTGGATCTATCTCATCGCTTCTACAAGCATAGTTGATACAGATGATTTAATTTTATCCTTTATCAACACACTCAAGTGTCGTAGCTCAACCTTCAAAGAATCTATTTCTCCCTTATATTCTTCCATCATTGATGTCGCACTAGGGGCACAACCAAAAACTTGTTTTAAACTGATACCCTTCTTATACCCTCTGATGCAACCTGGGTGTTCTGGATTTCTTAAAGTAGTGGAAAGAATATCCATCCTGCACTCAGGGATAAAGTTACCATGTGTCATTTACTCCTGAAGGGCATCCTGAAGTAATATTTTCAAATGTAATATTAATGAGATAAATTTACTAAATAGTAATATTGATGAAAAATAACAATTAATTACTTATAATCTTATCAGTTACTTCTTTGGTTGCATCAGTAATATACTTCCCATTTTTTTCCATTTTCTCCCTTTTCCATTTTTCATGATGAGCGGGAGAATATGGAGGGTCAAGTGAAACATCTTCAGAGCCACTACTTGACTTGGCTCTTAATTCGCTAAATTTTTCAAGAATCATTTGATGCTTTAATAAATGATACCCTCCATGTGACAATGTATGTGGGTATAAATTGTGATACTGTTTCTCTTAGTGAGTTTTCCTAGCTGCATGTTACATGGTAAAAAATAAATAATATGTAAAGAAATTAAAATTAATTAAAAAAATTAGTTTACCCTTAACTTTATTTTACCCTTACATAACTTTGTTTTACCCTTAACTTTATTTTACCCTTACATAACTTTAGTTTACCCTTAACTTTTTTACCCTTACTTAACTTTAGTTTAGCCTTACTTAACTTGTAAAAGTTTTTATTTACCCTTACTTAACTTTAGCTTACTCTTAATTAACTTAGTTTACCCTTACTTAACCTATACAAGTTTATGTTTACCCATAAATTGTTTTGTTTTACCCTTACTTAACTATAGTTTACCCTTACTTAACTTTAGTTTACCCTTACTTAACTTTGTTTTACTCTTACTTAATTTTAGTGGCGCTATATATTCAGTTGGATTTTAGAGGAGCTATATATATATATATATATAATTGATTTTTTAAAAAGGAAATAGTGGGGGTTCATGAACCGCCGCTATTCCCTTAGATTAGAAGGGGTTTTGAACACCTTCTAATTTATGAAATTAGAAGGGGTTTTGAACCCTATCTAATTTATGAAATTAGAGGGGGGGTTTGAACCCCCTCTAATTGATGACATTAGAGGGTGTTGTTAACCCTCTATAATTCAAGAAATTTGATGGGGGTCATGAACCGCCGCTAATCCCTTTGATTAGTAGGGGTTTTAAATCCCCGCTGAATTTTTATTTATTTTTTAAAATAAATCTCATATAAATTCAAATTTTATAATATATATGTGAGTGTGTGCATGTGTTTGTGTATATATATTACATAAACACGTTATATAAATGTATTTAAATACATTATAAACATATATATATATATAAGGACATTATATAAATACTTTAAATAAATACTTATACATATAAGCAAAAATGTACGCCTATATAAATATTGGTACACATAATATAAATGTAATTATAACTATATTTATTCAAATTTATAAAATTTATATATGGTTTTATAAATACTATAAATTTATATTATGATTTATATTATACGTATATTATATTAAATACATTTTTATTGTATATTTTTGTATAAATACATTTATATTATATTATGTATACAAATATATATAATATAGACAGAATTAAATATAAATATACATATATATATCATCTAATTATATTATATATTATGTATACTATATTATAAATGTTTAATTATATAAAAATTTATACATATTATATAATTATTTTATATATATTTTAGTATACCATATTAATTATAAATTAATTTAGTATATATATATATATATATATCATTTAATTATATTATACATTTCCAATTATATGAATGTATTTAGTTTTGTGTGTGTATATATATATGATATAATATAAATGCATATAACCACACACATAAATATATAATTTAAATGTATTTAATGTGATATATTTATAATATAAATCATAAAATATATAAATGTATCGTATTAATAAAACCAACATATAATTTTTATAGTTTAAAAATATGTGTAATGATAATAATAATTAATAATATTATTGTTAGACACACGTACATATATGCAAATATATAAAAATGATTGTATAAATATATATATTATAATTATATTATATTTATAAATATTATATCAATACATAAATACACACACACACAAATATAAATATATTTACAAATATATGTTTAAATATATATTTATATATGTAAATATAATTATTTATATATATATTATATATGCATAGGTAATATATATATATATAATACACAAATATATTATATATTATCTAATATTTATGTATATGATATTATATATATATATATATATATATTATAGACAAATATATACATCATATATATATATATATATATTAGGTGATTGGGGGTACAATTACAGTCAAATATACGCACATCGTACACACACAGGTCGGAAAGTCAAGTCATAGCCCCCCAAGGATAACCTGCCCAACCAACCGCTTTTATATACATCATATATTATACAAAAATCCATCATATATATATTATTCAAAAATATATATATTATATATTATACACAAATATATAATATATATAAATATTATACACAAATATATCATATGTAAAAAAAATATTATATTATTTATATTTCCATAAACAATAAATATATATATATATATATATATAATATTTCTGTGTATAAATAAATATAACTTATTGTGTATAATAGGTATAAGTCAATTCGGCGCAGTGGCAAGGGCGTTGAGGCAATGGTCGACCGATACATGGTTCAAATCTCAACTGCGGTGTTTTTACTGCATTAGTGTAGGCGAGGCGGTGGACGGGTTGGTCTTCATGCGGGTCGTGGCCCGCCGTCATGCGTGTCGGGTCCTGCCGGGAAGTCTGAGCCCGCAGACAAGGGATTGGGCCTAGGGTGTCCACAGGGTGTGTTGTACGGGGGTTTGTTGGGGTGTTTGTACGGGGGGTCACGGGTCGTCAGGGGGTCCATCCCGGTGTCTAGTGGGGTGTCGGGTGTTGTCCCATGGGTTGTCAGGGGTGTTGTCTGAGGGTAGTTGGGGGTTTGTCCGGTGGGGGGTGTCTCGATGGGGTGTGGGGTGTGGGGTGTTGTCTGGTGGGTTGTCAGGGGTCTGTCCCGGTGTCGAGGGGGTGTCTATGTGGTATGTTCTGTCTAGGTCGGCTTGAAGTATAAATTAAAAAAAAAGTGTTGTTTAGGGGCGGTTATAATCACCGCTAAACGCAAATCTATTTTACCAGAGCTTAGTCAAAACCGCCCATAATCAGAGCAGGCATCCACTTCAGCGGCGTCTGTGGGGTATGTTGTTCGGGGGTCTGCTAGGGTATCGAAAGGGTGTTGCATGGGGGGTCGTGGGTTGTTAGGGGATCTATCCCGGTGTTCAATGGGGGTGTGGGATGTTGTCCCGTGGGTTGTTAGGGGTGTTGTCCAAGGGTGTTAGGGGGTATGTCCGGGTGTCCAGTGGGGTGTGGGGTGTTTGTCTGGTGGGTTGACAGGGGGTTTGTCTTGGTGTCAGGGGGGGGGTCTCAGTGGTCTGTTCCGTCTAGGCCGACTTGGAGTATAATTTTTTTTTTAAATAATGTTGTTTAGGGGCAATTATAACCGTCGCTAAATGCAAATATATTTTACCAGAATTTACTCAATACCGCTCCTAATCAGAGTGGGCGACCCCTTTAGCAATGTCTACAGGGTGTGTTGTCCGGGGGTCTGCTAGGGTGTTGGGAGGGCATTGTTCGGGGGGGGGGGGGGGTCTCAGTGGTCTGTTCTGTCTAGGCCGGCTTGGAGTATAATTTTTTTTTTAAATAATGTTGTTTAGGGGCGATTATAATCGTCGCTAAACGCAAATATATTTTACCAGAATTTACTCAATACCGCTCCTAATCAGAGTGGGCGACCCCTTTAGCAATGTCTACAGGGTGTGTTGTTCGGGGGTCTGCTAGGGTGTTGGGAGGGCATTGTTCGGGGGGGGGGGGGGGTCTATCCTGATGTCCAGGGGTGTTGTCTCATGGGTTGTTAGGGGTGTTGTCCGAGGGTGTTAGGGGGGTCTGTCTGGGGGGGTCTCGGTGGGGTGTGGAGTGTTGTCTGGTGGGTTGTCAGGGGGTATGTCCTGGTGTCGAGGGGGGTGTCTATGTGGTATGTTCTATCTAGGCCGACTTGGAGTATAAAATTAAAAAAAATAGTGTTGTTTAGAGGCGGTTATAACTTCCGCTAAACACAAATATATTTTACCATAGCTTACTCAAAATCACCCCTAATCAGAGTAGGTGGACACTTTAGCGGCATCTGCAGGGTGTGCTGTCTGGGGGGACTGCTAGGGTGTTGGGTGGGTGTTGTCCGAGGGGTTGTGGGTTGTTAGGGAGTCTATCCTCATGTCCAGTGGGGTGTTGTCCCGTGGGTTGTTAGGGGATGTGTCCTGGTGTCGAGGGGGGTGTCTCTTTGGTCTGTTCTGTCTAGGCCGACTTGGAGTATAAAATTAAAAAAAAAAATAGTGTTGTTTTGGGGCAGTTATAACTGATCTCATTCCAGATAGTCTCAAATACCATTTGTTATAGCCTTGACAGTGTGAGCATTGCACTTGAATAATAGAATTATGTCGGCACTTATTCAAAATAGAGTCCTCTGATTTCATCTTTGTGGGTTCTATCTCATCAATTGATTCTTCTAAAATAATAAGGGCATTGTCAAAAGATCAAAGTCTTCCTTTAAATATTCTTTTGCTGACTGATACCAAATAGAGTTGGATAGCAAGACAATGGGGTGTTAATTCGTGAATTGAGATCCAGTTTTTTTACTTCCAAATATCTGCAGGGTATTCCTGGGAGCATCAAAATTATACGAACATTTGGTTATGATCCTTTCAATCAATATAAGAGACAATTAGTTTTGTGTAGTCTCATCCTCTTCCGTAGTCTCCACCACTTCAACTCCACACTCAATACTCGTCAACCTTAAGTTTTGACATTGATCAACTAGATTGTACATTTGAGTGATCGGACAAAAACAAAAGGTGGTTTTAGGTTTGAGGATAAATTTTTTCTCCATGATAAAGAAAACAAGAAAGAGGATAAGTCCGAAAGAAGACATAATCCTAACCAGACTATACAAAAACCAATGAAGATAGAATTCTGTCTCTTGGTTGTGATCCTTTCAAATGAGTTATTATGTTTTTTTTTTAAAAAAAATTGCATTATGGTTCATGTTAAATAAATCTAAAAAATGAATTTATTCATAAATCTCACGTCAAATAATTACACCAACGACCCGCGACAATCGGCGGCTGACCAGACCCACCCCCGCCTTCGTCGCCGTCGTCTCATCACCCTTGTCCCTGGTACCATTTTGCAGCTCAAAGTCCGTTTCCAATTCGCACAGAATCTACGCAGCCCCTATCCATGGTTAGGGTTTATAATCCTCCCCCATCATTACTCCATGCTGTCTCAATTTCGTTGATCCTCGTCCACAGTTCCATCTGTTACGCACATGGGTCTGGTGCGGTCGTCTCCCACGCTAAAGTCAAGCAGGTTTCGTGGAAACCGAGGTACGAGCTTGGTGTCAAGAAAAAAATGCGTCAGGTTTTTACCCCTCTCGGTAATCGTCGCTCGTTTAATGATTTTAACTAAATTGCAGAGCTTTTGTCTACGAAGGTTTTCTGACGGACGAGGAGTGCGATCATTTGATCTCTATTGTGAGTCGAAACAGAAGCCGTCGTGTTTTGTTTGATTGACTTATTTGGATTTACGACGGGGTTCCATATTTTGGTGGATGCAATGACAGGCGAAATCGGAGCTGAAGAGATCTGCGGTTGCCGATGATGTCTCAGGAAAGAGCAAACTGAGCGAGGTCCGAACTAGCTCTGGGATGTTCATCAGCAGAGGGAAGGTCGGTTTATTTTAGCGTTCCTGGTTCCATATCTTGGATATTTTTTGCACCCAGCACCATTTAAATTGATATCCTGCTATGCTGGAAGGCTTTTTATGCATGTTGAATTGAAGCATGAAGCTTCACGAACTCCATTATTTTATGGAGTCGAGTTTGATTTGGCATATGCTGGCAGTTTTGCAAGATAGGAGAAACCGTGCACTCATGCACATTTCCTTCTTTCCCTGAGTTCCTTTTTGGTTCTGGATAATTCCTTTGGAAACTTGCATTATTTTCATCCTTCCCTTTTTCCATCCCATCATACTCACGTTGATGTTGAGGATGTAATGTAGAAAATTCCCCATAGTTAATCTTCAAAGGATCGCCCTTGGTTGCTCTTTGCAAATTTGTGATATAATCTTCAAATGATCGCCATATTCTTCTTCCCCTTTTTATTTTTCTCTCTTTTTATTTAGTAGCGGACAATTGGGATTGATGTTTCCCTTATTTTGACAGTCATAGAAGGTAGTTTTTCCTTGGTAGTTGTTCCTTTCCTTGAACTTATTCTTTTTCAAAAATCTAAACATACGTCAGAGACCTCAACATTTTAGGGTCAACTTGGAGGCCCCAACAGTGTTTTCTCTGACCGGGTTCGCTTGAGGACGGCTCTAAGACCTTACATTTGAGGGTGGCTCAGAGACCATAACATCTTAGGGTCAACCTGGAGGCCCCCCCGGCAGTGTTTGCTTGGATCGGGTTCGCTGAGGCTAGCTTTAAGACCTTACATTTGAGGGTGGCTTGAAACCCTTAACATTTGAGGATTGACTCAGTGGTCCTGACAGTGTCTGCTTAAGATTGTGTCCACTTGAGGATGGCCCTGACGCTCTTCATAGCCCGGAGGCTCTTCATAGCCTGGAGGCTAGGTTGAGAATGGCCCAAAGATCAGCTCAGGGGCCTGCTTGAAGGAGATCTGGAGAGGAAGACCACAGGTACTGTTCCTGCTACAGGACTTGCTATAGTTCCCGCTGCATTAACTGAGAAATTTGCTGTTGCCGGGAATCGAACCTCAAACCTCAAGGATGTCAATCTTCGTTGCTCACCTGGAGCACTTGTATTCAAAGTAGAGCATGTTTAACCTGGTGTATTTGAGCTTGTTGGTGCCAACATGCATCACTACTAGTGCCTTCCATTTTTCTAAAGCAATTTTACATGGAGATATTTTATGTAACCTTTTTGCATCCATTAAGCAATCTAAAGTGTTCATTACCTTCGCAACAAGCTCCATGACATTTATTTCCTTTACAGTCCAATTTGTTTCCTCTTGTTTTGAGGGCATGGATCCATGCTTGGTCATGTTGAATTACTTAAGTCTCATATTTTTCTGATGTAGCATCATGGGGGTCTTCCAGTAATTACAACACACTATGAAACAATGTCGAGCAATTACCTTCCCATCCTTTGATCCTAAAGAGTCTATGGTTGTTATGATGATCAAATTGTAGGTAAATGTCTAGATATCAAATGTTGGCCTGAAATGACAACTAAGAGGGTGTGAATCGGTTGATACCTTGTTTTTTAAAACGAAAAGCACAACAAAAACTAACAATCAATCACAACGATACTCTATATTTATAGTGGTTCGATTAATGTATCTTACATTCATTCTCTTTGATCTTTCATTGGATCAAAAGTTCCACTATTAAATTTGTTTGTGTGTGATTATACTTGCTCTCCCTAGCAAGCTAGACATCCAGCCCCCTGATGCCTGAACTACAAACTCTCACTTTTTTGTTGAGTGATCAACCTGACAAAAGATAGCCCTCAGTTGCTCATTCAAAGTTTGTAGTGTATTCTTTCTCTCAAGTAGTATCTTTTATTCTCTAGGAGGTCTCACCTTGTCTCCGTACCCTTAATTCAAATCATTAAAAGCTTAATTCAAATCATTAAAAGTTGAAGACGATTATTGGCAGTTGAGGAAAAATTGCTAGGTGATTAAGTAATTGCTTGGATAATTTATTTGAATTTTTATATACTGCCTACTGCCTTGATGATTCATCAATTCTTCGAGAATTTCTGTTGATTTTCCATTGCTTAGGCAATTTGCCCCATCACCTGGGCGATTTTTCTTCTATAGAAATTATGCAACTTCTGTTCCAATTTGGAGGCCCAAAACCAACTACGCAATCACTTGACCGTGCTGGTGATTTTTTATTATCAATCGGAGTTTTGGGTTGCTTCTACCATCTTCGATTTGCATGAATCGTGTAGGCAGGCAGGCTATCAGTCAATCAATTCACTAAACTGCTCAGGTGGTTCGTGTCAAACTTGAATGGACTTATTTCCCTACATGTCTGCAACACTAAACACAGAATATAGTTAAGAGTATCAAAACAAGAATGTGTTTTTTAACTGTAGTTTAAACATGTAGATTTATTTACAATGTATTGGTGGTTTTTCAAAAATGAAACAACTGTCTTATTTTTTAATAACACTTATTTTAATTAGTAAAATTGCATTTGATAGCACTCATTGAATACTGATTATAGCACTTCCACTTATGATAAGCACTTGAAAAAAACAATTGATGGTTGTGTTGTTTCTGAAAAAGCACTTGCACTGAAATTCCTGAAGAAAATCATTTAAATATGGTGATCAAAAAACACCTTTTTGATAAGAAATCTGGAAACACTTTTTGCAGAAATACTTGATATAATTGATTTTATTAGAAACACGTAGTGTCATCAAATGTGACTTAGTATAGCCAAAGGTAACCTTAATTTTCACTTGCCATGCCCATTATGAATGACCTCCTTTGTCTATTGTTTGCAGGATTCTGTCATCGCCGGCATAGAAGACAGGATTGCAAGTTGGACATTCCTGCCAAAAGGTGCACTATCAAATTTCCATTTTTTTTGGGTTGACTGCAGTTGGGAAAAATGCTGAAAAAATAAGTAAAATTGCAAAATACATGTTTGTGAACTGTTTTTCATAAAGTTTTTTGTTTTTCTTGAGGGAAAAAAATGAAGTTGGTAAAATCACGATTATCAAAAACTCACAAATTGTGCTTTCTGTGTGTCAACATTGCTTGAGCTTTCAGAAAATGGTGAACACATACAAGTGCTAAGGTATGAGCATGGGCAAAAATATGACCCGCACTTCGATTACTTTACGGACAAAGTTAATGTTGTTTGGGGTGGACACCGTATAGCAACTGTCCTCATGTATTTATCTGACGTCGAAAAAGGTGGCGAGACTGTGTTCCCCTCAGCCAAGGTTAGTTTTGTGTGTTAAGCTTAAATACTTCCATTGCATGGTGGCTGCATTATTGTTCCATACAGAAGAGGGATTGTTCACGAGGAATTAGAATCTATTAAATTATACTTCCTTTTTTCTGCAGGATTAGCATAAAATTCTATTCAAATCAGAAACATATGAAGGAAAGTTAACACATTGAATTTATTAAACCTAACTGTGTCTCCTTTGTGATTTTTGTTAATGAAATCACCCTCTACAAGGATTCTTCAACTCATAAACCTTCTGCAGCAGATGAGGAACTGTCAGAGTGTGCAAGAAAAGGAGTCGCAGGTGAGAAAATGAAATTAGCCATATGCACCGCAAATACTTGATCATGCACACTCAACTGCTGTCTCTTCATTTTGCCTGTCTTTCCCAGTAAAACCACAAAAAGGGAATGCCCTTCTTTTCTTCAGTCTGCTGCCTGATGCCATACCCGACCCGACAAGCCTCCATGCCGGCTGTCCGGTAATTGAAGGGGAGAAGTGGTCGGCAACAAAGTGGATCCATGTTGACTCGTTTGAGAAGAAGGTGGGTGCTGCTGGTGGGAACTGTACAGACGAAAATGATAACTGCGTGAGCTGGGCTGCTCTTGGGGAGTGCTCGAAGAATGCAGCGTATATGGTGGGAACTGCAGAGCTTCCAGGATACTGTAGGAGGAGCTGTAAGGTGTGTTAGCTTAGCATACTTCTCAAGTTCAATTCATCTGTGTTTTGGTTCTTGTAATACAGTTGGAATAAAATAAGCAGTGTTTGTTCTGTTTCTGAATAGACAGATGAAATTTTTCGCTTGTACCGAAGGCAGCACATGTTATTTACACCTAAACAAATTCTAAAAACAATAACACAGAGGGAAGGTTTGGCAACCATTACTGCATCCTTCAATCCAACCCCTGTAGGGGTACACAGGTAAAATTATACAGCATCATCAAACAAGCACCTGTGAAAGGCACCCTCAAGTTCATCGACTTTGGTGGGGTGATAAAGGGCTGCAGACATTGTCAAACAAGCAGCAGCAGCAGCAATGGCGGCAACAATCCATCTTGTTTCTCCAGTAGTGGAGTAGTGGAGTAGCTTCTGCCTTTGGTACCCTCCCTTACCTCCAAAACCCATGAATGGATTATCAACACCATGTGATAACTTGATTTTAAATGCTATTTCATGTATTTAGTGATATTGTCATTAAAATATGATTTTTATTGTTAATGGTTTCTGAGTTTTAAAAATGTGAAATGTTCTATGATATTAAATATTACATATTTTGTAAACAAATATCAAATTTATTATGAGATAACAAATTGAATTATTCTGTCATTTAAATTTTAATTATTTTGTTTGCTGAATTTGATTGTATTGTGGATTCAATATATTACTAAATAATTTTTTTAAGTATCGGTTGTTTTTGTGGAAATTGTTAATATGGATTTTCTCTTGTTATTCTGGTAGAAAACTGAAGGATTTATAAGGGGTATTTGATGGTTCGGGAAGCAATGAACCACAAATCAGTTATGAAGTTTGGGTTTTGAAAGCTGAGGTAGTTTTGGATGAATAACATGCTTTGGGTGTTCGGGATTCATTCAAAGTACAAAATGGGTTTCTATTTTGTTTTTCTAGGATAAGTAGCTGGTTTTTGGAATTGGTTAAATGGTCAATAGATTGTTTGAGTGAGTGCTCGGTCAATTTCGATAAATGTTTACCTTGGAAGTTGATACTGGCAGTACAATTACAATGGTTCACTTTGGATTGATCTGAAGGTCGGATTGTATTTTGATGACTTGAGTTTTAAGTGTTAGAAACTTCTCGAGGGAGTTTTGGGCAAGAATTATTGGGACAAACCATTGAGTGGAGCAATTATGGTAGGTAATTTTAAAATGCAGGGTCATGGGTGGAGTTTCAGTAATGTTGTAGCTCTATGATGGTATTTTGAAAACTCTTAATGATGTTAAGTAGGTGCCCAACATAAAAAGTAACCTGATATCGTTTGGTGCATTGGATCAAATAGGGTTCTCCTTCAGGTTTGAAGCTAGTTGTCTAAAAATCATTAAAGGGTCTCTCACTGTTACGAGAGGTTCCATCACAAATGGGTTGTAAGTCTTAAATGGGGGAATTCTCAATTGTGGATTGTCCTATAGTGTTGAAAGAGGTCACACCTTATTATAGAACATAGTTTGCTGACACCTTTCATCCGGTTCTTCTCCATATATATGTGGTGGTTGGAGAGGTGCTCTGCCATACTGTGTTGCCAACACGATGCAACTTCTTGGCAGAAGGGAGGACACATCATTTTGACTGAACTCGCTGTTGAATTGTCTGGTGAGGGGGGCGATGAGGCTTTTTTTAGTGTTTGATTTAATGTTTGCTTCCCTTTGGACTTGCAGGATCATTTTGACCTTTGCCTTTTGTTTCTTTATATGGCATTTTGCCCTTATTTGTAACGAATTTATTATTCTCCCAGTTTTAAAAGAGGTCCTCTTTTTTATGTTCAATAAAAGGGGCTTACCCTCAACCTTTTCAAAAAAAAACACACACACACACGAGGTTTGGTAATGTTTGAGACGACCCAACCATAACACATATATAATACATCATTTTACACTAATATTCATCACATACATACATAATACATTTTACATGAATATTTACTACATTTCACAATAAATCACACTCTAGAATCTATATGTTTTGTGTCTTTGAAGACTACATACATAACCAACTTATTATACAAACATTCTTCAACATTTCCCACAAATAATCTCTGCACATGATATCCTTTTAGTCATTTCATATATAATACTCTTCTTCATATCTTGGAGAATGAAAACATAAGAGTGAGCTCAAACGCTTAGTAAAGGGTGAACATACACGATAATAATCGAAGATCATAAGTGAGCATAAGATGAACATGTGGGTATGAAAACATAATCAAGATGCATGAACATAACATAAGAAAATCATACCCAATAAAACATAGATCACAAAACATGAATCATGACATATGATTTTTGACATAACATTAGATATCAGTCATAGGAGTGTCGAAGCATGAGTCATGAAAACATAACATAAGTATGTTACATAACATAGAGGTGTGGCATATGAATGTGGCACAAACATAAGCATATAAAATCATTTCTTATGTCAAGGTTCACTGTCAAAACCATTATCACATTGTGGACATAGTCCCATAATGGATTGAGTTCACTCTCCATTCCCATAAACTTAGTGGACAGAGTCACATAGTGGATTGAGTTCACTCCCCGGTCCCTTACATGCCATTGATGAGCGTGGTCATTGATACACTCTCAAAATTACAATTTATATTTTCTACTCACTACTTGATAACGACAATCAGGGTCGATCCACAGGGAAGGTGGGTGAGATGATCCCATAGCTTATTTAATATCCTAAACTATTGAAAACAACGGGAAGAATGATAGTAAAATGGATATGAATAGTGTTGAATGAAGTGAGAATGATGAATTAGTGGAGTTAGTCCTAGACTCTGTTAGGAGGAGGAGACATGCTGAAAATGTGATGAGGAGAATTCAATTGATGAAACTTGATGAAATAATGACGCTCATGAAAAAGATGAATCCAACAGAACTTGAAAACTTTATAGTCATTCACAAAATGAACTCTTGTTCATTAGAAAATTCTCATTCAATTAGTTCCACGATTCAATCTCTTGATTTATAACCATAGGAAAACTATTCAAAACGGTCTTGAAATTTCTTTTCACCTTTTGATACATAAAAAAAACAAGAACCAAATTGAAAAAATACAAGCAAGAAGAAAGAGTTGCAGAGAACTGAAGAAGAAAACATGAACATGAATTGATTTATCAAGAAAAGCCAATCATAATTCCTCTAGAAATTATACACAATGCATGTTCACATAATTTTAAAGCACAACACAAACACAATCAAATAAAGATTAAAAAAAGCTAAAGAGGAGAAATAAAAATTCTTTTCGCTCTAGTCGAAGTCCACCCCCTTTGTTCAATCTAATGTCCTCTTGCATTTAAGCTCCAACTTGTGCTTCGAGAAAAATCCTCATGCTCTCAGCTCTGAAACTTTCGTGTTAGTCCCTTCAGTCCTTAAGAGGTATGTTGAGTCCTCACCATGTACGTGAATGGTCATCCTCCCAAATGAATTAATTTCCCTTTTTATCCATTTTGCAAAGCTAGTGTCAACGCCAACATCACCGATTTAGCTAAGTCCTTGCCTTAGCACCAACCACATAACATTTGTCAAAAAATTTAATCACCAACGCATGATCTGAATAAAACCATTCCAACTGATGCGACAAGCCCACATGCACCAGCTTAGTTAGAAAAAATTAAGAACCTGGGTGCATCTCCAATTTCATTCATTCTTCTTATATCTCCAAAAATAGATTCAAGAAGCTTCTCTAGTAATCCTTTTCACCACATTAACACCGATTTATCCACTTCACCTTGGAAATTCTATTATTGGAATTCGATTCTTGGCTTGGACCTCACGTGGTCGGACTCAGCTTGCATTCATCTTTCCAAATGCTTTAGCTTGGATTTTCTTTATGCTCACGATGAAAGTCATCATGGTTAGCATCTTTATCCTCAACCGATGTCAAACCCGAGGTCTCTAGTAGCAGACAAGCTTATCTTGACATTGGAACAACACACGACACTCAATCTAGGAGGCAACTTCGAATCTCAAGCCAGAACAACCCAATATTGCTTCAGACTTTGTTGGGGCATTCGATTGAACAGGTGGCATGCACTATCTTCCAAACACACAACTTGTATGGAGGAGATAGATGAAGCCCCCTTCATTTTCGATCAAAACTACAACGAGTTCAAAAACTGGTGAACACAGGCTTGAGCGGTGATCTTGGTTCTTCCTCACTCGAGCCCGAGTGATCATCATCAACCAGACTCATGTACATCATCCATCTGCACTGGAGATTGATGTTCAATGGATACTAAATCTCCCATAATCTCAACCTTCAATTGCTTAATCAAGCTCAGAATTCTTCATCTTCCATTCTCAATAGTGACATCGACCTCATCGCCGAGCTTACCCATCCTCTGAATCCATTAGTTAATCGACACCCACAAGATTCACAAGCAAGCTTTGGTTTCCACTAGCAAGACTCGACTTAGTCCAATGTCCTTCAGGTTCATCCTCTTTTGATGAATCATCTCAATTTTAATCTACCACAGCTCGAGAAAATCTTCTCTCAACCATGGTCAGAATTCTTGGTTTCGATCAAGCTTCAATCCATTGTCAATTTTTTTGGTTGGGATGAATACCACGATCGGTTGCAAGGTTGAACATATGCAGCAAATTGAAACTCCTTCACTGTAGCTTGAAAAACTCTTGTAGTAGCTTGGATTTCCAATGTGTGGTAGGTTAAAGAAACAAACATGGTAGGTGCTCCACAGTAGCTTCTAATAAAGGCACGATGGGTTTAATTCCTCAACACAATCACTTGAGTGACTGTGGCAGCTTCATTATGTCAGTTCCAGTGGATTTGTGCGGTAGGTTGCTCACGGTCACTTGACTGACCGTTGATCCCCCACACGGTCATTTCATGCCTTTACTGCATTTCATGGGCACAATCACTTAATATCTTCCACTGCGGTCGGTATATTGACCACAAGAGTGACTTGTAGTCACTTGGATGACCTCACATAAAAAATAAATAATAATAATAAAAACTGTAAATTTAATTCAAAATACAAAAACATTAAAATGAGAAATTAAATTATAATTAAAGCATTGATAAATTAATTATTAACAAAAACAAAGAAAAGAAAGAATAAATTTAATAAACACAAAAATTAAATTAAAATACTTAAAATAAACATTTAAAATAAATAAGTAAATAAAATATTCAAAGAATGGTAGATGATAATTGAAACATAAAAACAAGCATAAAAATCATGGTTTACAATAATTTACTCATTCAACTATAAGTTAACCAGAAAACTAAAATTAACAAGTTAAAGACATAATTTAACATAATATTAATATATTTATTAATTTGACAACAAATTAATGAAAATTCTAAATTATTCTCTTAAAAAATAATTTTTCCAATAAAAACACATTTAATTACAAGAAATGTTGTGAAAAAAATATACCAAAGTAAAAGCCACATCAATCGTCTCATGAGATATAATGTTTTACCCAATGCATTGGAGGACTATATAATTATGGGTCCACCCTTCACATAATAAAAAACCATACATATGTGTGACACATGAGCATTGTTACGAACCAGACTGGATACCCTGGTACTTTGATACCCGAGCTGGCACTGATATGGCCTGAAAGGCATTTCTGATCTCCACAGGTTAACGACTGACACCAAATATCTTAAAATAATAAATAAGGAATTATTTTCCCACAAAATAATGGAAGATAAACAAGATAAAAGTCAGTATATCAAGACTCATCAAGGAGAAAGTACGAGAAGTCAAACAGGTAAAACAATACCTGAACAGATAGATAAACATCTCAATGAAAACATCAACCCAAACTACCATCAACAAACCGAAAAAAAGACTCAAAACACTGTGTAACAAGTGGACCTCAACTCCACTAGTCACCATCAACACTCCATAGTCCCAAGGATCAAGAACATCCACCACCTCTATGTAGTTCTTTTCCTTTGCTCGGACCTGGCATAAGAAAATCTACAAATGCCCAAGGGAAAAGGTAGGGTGTGAAGCTATAAAGTCTAGAAGGGTCTCACCAAGTGTTCCATAATAGACGCCATAACAATAAACCAATCATGCTTTCAATTTAAATAAAATAGGTCATGACATAATGTATCGTTTTCATATTTAAAACAAAACATGCTTTCTTTTCAATAGATAGAAAAATTTCAAACATTGATTAAATAAACATTTTTTATAAAATAATTTATATAAATCATTTGGCATGAGTAAAATAATTCTATAAACAATGGCATATATAATCAAATCAAACACAACAAGCACCATGGTCATCTTCCCTGAAGTACATTAGTTTCTAGCAATAGGATCCTCACACTTCTCAAATCAGTGATTATAGCTAAACATGTGAGCACACATCCCTCAGGCTTAGGATGAACAAGACTCATTAGCATCCCATTGGGAATAATAATGCCGAACTAGGTTTTCATTAGATTTTTCATCATCAATCCATTGTTAGGGGATTAAGATCCTGACATGATTGTCCCAAATAACCTACTAACTACCCAAGATTGCATATGCTCAATCAATAAATAAATAATGGTAAAATCACATAATTTCAAATCAATCATCATTTACAACTCAAATGCCCAATTTTCATTTTCAATATGTCAATTTAATTTAAAAACCAAAACATAGGTTTTTCATCATTTCATGCCTTTTCAATCCAAAAAAATCACGAGTTTTCATCATTTCAATTTAAGCCATTTTCTCAAAAAAATCTCAAATCATTTCATCAATTCCATCATCAAATCATTTTCTCAAAAAATCAACCCATTATTCTAAAAATTCATCCCATAATTCCAATTCCATTAGAATTGGGGGGTTTTCTCAAAATCCATGCCATTTCAAGTTTCATAATCAAATTATTCCAAATCATGGTTTTATAAATCAATTGAAATCTATTTCAAAAAAATCAAGAAAATCAAGGTTTTAACTTCATGGAAAATCTCAAATGTAACCACCTACCTTTAATCATGAAATCAAACGATCAACACCCACAACGGGAACTCCAATGACGATCGAAGGTGGATAAGATCTACAAATAAAATATAGAATCGAGATCTATAAAGAAAAGGATTAGATCCAATGAAATGGAGTTTAGATCCATCAAGAACATGATGATCTAACACTCTCTAAGGAGGATAGAAAAGAAGATCGAAAGAGAACACACAAGAAGTGATCCACTTACCGGAGAGGGATTAGATCTTCCACTGGCACTTTGATTCACCAAAGGAGGAGGTTGGAGGATCCAAAATCACCTCTATGGATCCCCTAGGGACCAACAAAACATGTTAGGACTTAATGGGTAGGTTAGTCATCTTAAATGGGGGGTTTGAGAATTTTAAAATAATTTTTGGAACTTTAAAATCCCACGCGCACGGTTAGTTGGAGGGGGGTGCACAGTTAGGGGAAACTATGAGCCAACCATGTACCCCTACTAATTGGGGCACACAATTTTTCCTAAGTGGACACATGGTTTGAGAAACCGTGCGCCAACCATGCATTTCCCACTATCCATGGGGTGCATGGTTTGCACTGGGGGGCATGGTTTGGTCAAACTGTTTGCTAACCATGCACAACCCAAAAAGCCTTAAAAAATTCTCAAGTTCTCTCAAAATGACCCTAAAACAAGACCCTAATCAAAGGAGGTAAAAAAGGGTTAAGGAGTACATGAACACAAGTAACAGGATGTTACAACCTCCCTACCATAGAAATTTTCTATCCCTAGAAAGCCTGTCAAGAAAGCTCTATATCAAAGAGATGATGTCATTGATCTCTCATCAGTGCCTCACACTCCTATGTCTCATGAGAATCAAAATCATGCTACCACAACACACAAACCAAACATATCATCCTCCCACAAAGTACCTTTGTCTTAGAATCAATAATCTTGATTGGATGCCCAGTCATGGATAAATCAGGCTCAACATCAAGATCCTCCCAGCTCAAGACATGATATGAGTCAAAAAGATACTTCTAAAGCTTTGATACATGGAACACACTACATATCGACATCAAATGTGGTGTAAGTGAAAAATGGTAAGCCACTTTCCCCACCTGATCAAAAACCACAAAAGGACTCATAAACCTCAGTGCAAGCTTTCCCTGTTTCCCAAGACGTTGGTGACCCAACTAAGGTGAAACTCTCAAGAACACCCAATCACCAAATAAAAACTCCAATGGTCACCAATGATAATCAACATAATATTTATATCAGATCCATGCCATCACCATTATATAATGAATCAACTGAATCTTAGTCATCACATCTTAGAACAAAATTGGTCCAACCAAGGAAGCTTCACCAATCTCCAACCAACACAATGGAGATTTACACGAGCGACCATACAAGGCCTCAAACAGAACCATATGAATGGACGAATGGTAGCTGTTGTTATAGGAAAACTCAAATAGTCCCATGTGGCTATCCCAAGCTCCACCAAAATCGAGGATGCAAGCATGGATCATGTCTTCCAAAATCTATATATCCTATTCTGCCTGTCCATTCGTCTATGGATAATATGCCATGCTCAAGCTTACTTGAGATCCCATTTCCTACTAGAGGCCTCTACAAAAATGAGAAGTGAACTAGGGATACCTATTATATACCATCATAGATGAAACACCATGCAACCTGAAAACCTCTTATATGTATAGACTTCCCAAGTTCTCAACCTTGGTTGTATCACAGATGGGTATAAAGTGAGATGATTTGGTCAGTCTATTAATCATAACCCATATCAATTTCTTCTTCAGAGGGTTATGAGGTTAACCCACCATGAAGTCCATAGAAATCTCATCCCACTTCCACATTATCACTATAAGGGGATGGAGAAAACCCAAATAAATCTGGTGCTTAGACTTGAATTGTTGGAAAGTATAAAAACGAGAAACAAAGTCAGTGATGTCCCATCTCATACCTGGACACCAGAATCATCGCCGTATATCATAGAACATCTTTATGGTACCTGGGTTCACTTCCCACTGAGAACTATGAAAGTATCCCATAACAACCTTCCTCATGGAAAAGTCACAATATACCGGTTCTGGAAACCGAGAATACCCTCCATAGAGAAAGACCACATAACGATGGTCTTCCCACCACGAAGAGAGTCTCTAACACCACAGAACTAATCATCACGTTGCTGATTGCAATGAATCATTTTGCCTGGGGTATAAGTAATGTTGAAATCGAACGAATGCTGGTACTCCACTCAAACCCTCTATTGAAGATTCAAATATTTTTGAGAGAAGACATAACTCAAGATTTTGTGATTAGAATAAATGGTAAACATTTCTCTAAAAAGGTAATGCTGCCAACCTTTAAGATCATGCATCACGACTATGAGTTTGTGATCATGGGTTGGGTAGTTCTTCTCATGTAGCCTAAGCTATCTAGATGCAGAGGAAATGATGTGATCACATTGCATAAGAACATATCCCAAACCCAAACTCGATTCATTATAAAAGACCAAATAGCCCCACCCGATCATTGGAAGAGTCAACACCAACATAGAAGTCAAAAGTCATTTCAGATCAATGAAATAACTCTGACACTTATCATTCCATAAGAAATTCACTCCCTTTTGAGTGAGACTGTTTATTGGAGAAGCTAGATTTGAGAAATCTTTAACAAACCGATGATAATACCCCTCTAAACCCAAGAAGCTCTGAATCTCAAAAACATTCCACAATTTCTCCCATGTCATAATGAATTTAAAATTCTTATGATAAACTGAAATACCATGTTTTGAGACCATGTGTCCCAATAACATCACTTCCCAAATCCAAAAAACACATTTCGATAGCTTGGAATAAAGTCGACGATTTCTAAAAATTTCCAGAACTACTCTCATATGATGCACATGACCCTCCTCAGTTTTTGACTAAACCAAGATGTTATCAAAAAAGACTACAACGAACGTGTCTAGATACTCATGGAAAATCTTGTTCATCAAATCCATGAAAACTGTAGGATAATTGGTTAGACAACAAGGAATAATAAGATACTCATTGTTTCCATACCTACTCCTAAAGGAAGTCTTTGTAATTTCACATTCTTTAATCTGAAACTGGTGGTATCCAGATCAAAGATCAATATTTGAGAACCAATTCTCCCCTTTAAACTGGTTAAATAGATCATCTATATGAGGCAATTGATACTTGTTATTTACCATAAATCTATTGGTCTTTTGGTAACCAACACATAGCTGAAGCACACCATCGACTTTCTTTGAAAAGAGAATAGGTGCCACCCAAGGTGACACACTCAGGCATATAAAGTCTTTCTCAAGAAAATCATCCAAATAAGTCTTCAACTCTTTCAACTCTACTAAATCCATACAATAAGAAGGAATAGACATTGGTTGAGTACCAAACACTAAATCAATAGAAATTTTACCTCTCTTACAAGTGGAAAAACAAAGAAATCATAAGGAAACACATCGAGAAACTCAAAAACAACTAGAGGGAGACCTTCACTCAAAGATTCTCGCTCTAATTCAAAATAAAACACTGATATTACCCTTCCCAACTCCAGAAAATAAAATATGGATCTACCCGATATCGGGTCCCGTTCTCCTTGAAAGACATGGACCACCCCATTGGGCATGGTAAAAGAGACCTACCGAAGATAACAGTCAATATGGGCCAGATGAGCGATGAACCAATCCATATTGAGAATGAAGTTAGGATATTTTATATCAAGGACTAGAAAATTACAGGTAAGCTCAATCACTAATAAATAGAAAACACAAGGACACTGAAGACCCTGATCTCTCTTCATTCTGAGGGGCATAGTAATACCCACCATGTAAGTTGAAAGATTCGTAGGAAGGGTTAACAATTTAACAAAATGGGTCGATATGAATGAGTGAGATGCACTAGTATCAAATAAAACATTCACTAAGGATAAAGTTATAGTGATGGTACCTCTCACAGTCATCAGACCCATATCAAATTCCTCTGGAGACTCTTCCACTACATGAAAAAGCTTCATTCTGGATGCTTGTGGCCAAAACCCCTTTGTTATTGAAACATATGATTTCACCACAATACTTTTAGGTTCTAATGATCCCGTACCACTATGTGGGGCAGAAAATATATAACTAAATTTATTTAAGTGACCTAAGCATCTGTAGGAAATACAGATCTTGGGTGCCTTAGTGTAAACCCATTTTGAATGCCCAACCTTTCCACACTAGAAACAACTAAAAGGGCCTCTACCAGACACTAAAGGTGGTCCAGAAGAATCTTACTATTGAGATACACCATGAGTCTCATCACGCTTCTTCTTTCCTTTAAAGGAACTTATAGAACTGCCATTGAGAGAAAAAGGGACTCCCGTCAACCCTGACTTACCAGCGAGGTCAATATTAGCCATCAATGCTCTATCCAGTACATTAACATAAGAATTCATCTTTAGAATGAAAATCTAGGATCAAATATCATCTTGAAGTCCCTTCTCAAATATTCGTGCCTTCATCTTCTCATTAGCTACAATCTCACGAGAAAATTGTACTAGCTCAATAAAGAAGTTTTAATATTGAGTCACAGTATTGCCACTTTGCTGAAGATTAAGAAACTCTATTTAGTTCTCTAAAACCATGAATCTGGATATAATTTATCATTAAAAAGGACATTGAAGTCTTTCCACTCCAAGCCTTCATGCTTCTCCTCCATCACCATCGAATCCCACCACCTTCTGCTGGCCCCCTCAAGCTTGAAGGTAAAACACTTCACATTAATTGAATCAGGTGTTTCTAAGAACTCAAAAAGACACTCAATTAATTTCAACCAATCCTCAGCCTCTTCAGTATTATTAGATCCTTGGAAAGCTAGTGGCTTCTGGTAAAGAAACTCTTGTACACAATATCTAGAGTCATCCCTTCAAGGTTCCACGACTGGAGCCTACATGGGAATGGGTGTGGCTACCTGTCCCAAAGCTTGGAAAACACTCACCACTATCTTAATGAGGTTTTGGTCAACCGAAGGGTTTTCTTATCATGGTTCATCGACAAATTTCTCCTTAGTTCAATTTAAATGTATTCTTAGAGGCATGATGCTACACACTATCAATAGACAATAAGAAAAATGTTAACAAGGACACTCAAATCAACAACTCACGTGGGAGTAAAAAGTTTCAATCCCATAAAATAGAATGAAAATATCTAATATTTTTCAAAAACTCTAGTAAAATAGAGAAAAGACTTGAAACAGATCAAAATACCTATTAAAGACACTTTCCCCACCATCCATGGTGACTTAAGGCTCGTTATGATGAGAGATGGCTAGGAAATCACGCATAACAACCTCCCAAGTCCCATTAATCCTACCTTCTATCTACCAAGACAACCCAAAACACATGATGAATTAAAGAAAATATTATCAACCTGCACCTATGATACCATTTTGTCACAAACCAGCTCAAATACTCTGGTACTCTAATACTTGAGCTGATACCGACATGGCTCGAAGAGCGTTCCCGATTCCCATGGGTTGGCGACTAGCACCTGACATCATACAAGAATACAAAGGGAATGATTTTTCCACAAAAATAATAATATAAAAAAGATAAAATTCAGTATATCAAGAATCATCAGGGAGAAAGTACCAGAATCAAATGGGTAAAATGGTGCCTGAGAATATAGATAAAAAACTCAACGAAAACATCAACCCAAACTGCCATCAACAAACCAAAAAAAGTCTCAAAACCCTATGTAAAAAGTTTAACACTAATATTAAATATTCATTCAATATATTAAATTACCCCCATCACATAATTTTCAGTTAAAAATTATTAATTTCTTTTCAATGTTCATGTTTTGGTCATAAACATATATAAAGAGCATTGTTCAAATTCATTTAATTAAACTAGAGATTAATGTTTTGATCATATATTTCAACATACTAATCCAAATGATGTTATTATTCTTTTTTAGTATTCTTGATTCAAATTAAAACAAATAATTAAACTCTATATTTTTCCAATTCGTCCATTTTAAGGGCCATATGGACCACACAAGAAGGTCCAAATTTTTTTTCAAAGAAACTGGGCCATCCATGATGATTGAATTTATGGGCTCAATCCATAAGCCCAAATTTTATGAAACTGTATAATAAGTTTAGATACATCTTATATAAAAATTTCAAGGACCAAATAAACCAATAATGGTCCCAATTGATGCATGAATATTCATCCCACAATTCTGTTTTGGATTTAAAAGCAACACACAATCCTTAAATTTTCTCCCAATCTAGACATCAAATTGAGCTGATATTTTATGGTGTGAAAGAAAAGATGAAGGATCCCAATTTTTTTTAAAAATGGTTTGTCTTTGATGGAATATTACTATCAAAAAACCCATTCACATTGTGACCTTTTAAAAAGTTTGGATAAAAATGGACAATAACATATTGTTTAAGAAAACAACCATAACTTTGGATAAAAAGTCCAATGGACCCCAAATTTGAAGGATGTACTTTAAAAATCCATATCTAAAACTTTTAATAATAATATTTCTCTATATTATACTATATAAATTATCAAATTGGTGAGCCGATTGGAGAGAAAGTTTTGGAATGTAAACACTCAACCACCTTAGGCTATAAATTCACTCCCCCTTTTCTCCTTACAAGGGGTTAGAATTTCAGCACTTAAGGATGGTATTTTTCATGATTAGAGCCTTGAAAAGAGTCTGGTATGACTTTACTTAATCTTTTTTTAACAAGAAATACCTCTCCTCCACTTTTCTTTTCATGTTTGTTTTCTCTTGTTTTCAATTGTAATCATGTAAGTTTGTTTTAATTTAAATTAAATATTAATTAATGTTTATTCATCATAATATATAATTCTAATACAAAATATATTGTGTAATATTAATTTTATTTAATTTTTTTAAATCAAGTTGAAAATCATTCCCTTATTTCAATTTCTCATTCAATCAAAAGTTTGTGTTTAATTTTCTTTATCGTTCATGTGTGTGTTTGACACACTACTCTTATCATGTCCCATTATTTTTCTTATATTTTTAACTCAAAACCCTAAACATCATAAACAAGATTAATAAAAATCACAATGTATGATTAAATCATCCATTGTGGTGAGTCATAATTTGGGGATGTTAAGTGATTTAGAGCCTTTTCCCGTTAAATATTCTTTAGGTTAACATTATGTATGTTAAACATAAAATTTCATGAATTAATGACATGTGTTTTTTAACATGTGGATTACATGGATTATTGGAACCATAAATACACTATCATAACCAAGTTTTTATTGATATTAGAACCCTATTTAAGTTAATTCTTGGATTAAATCCTCAATATAAGAGAATTCCGATCAAAATCATCTTGTGAAGTGGGCGTTAATTTAATGCAATATTACAGAAATCTCAAGGATATCATAAGATTAAATCCCCAATAATGAACTCAGCCCAATATTTATAAAATTATTAAATAAAACTTCATCTATAAATCAATTTAATTAAGGTCTTCAAACAACCCCCATTCAAAAGACAAATCAATAAAAAAATCAACTCCAAAAAATAGTACCATCATTGAGGATTCAACCTGAGTGACATTATACACATTATTAGAGCACCAAAACTTTGAATGGTTGATATGAGACAATCAACTGAAATTAAAATGGCACCATTTCTAGGGATGGTGTAATTAGTAGTTGATAGTTTTCATTTTTTTGTAAAAAAAAACAAAAAAATTTAAAAAAAAACTAAAAAACACAAAGAAAAACCCACCTTCACATAAAAATAAAAAATAGGAAAAAAACCACAAAGAAAAATCCACCTTCATTATCCTTACAAATTTTCTATGAATTCCATATAGCCTCCCAAACAATCCATCAAATTTGTTTGACCTGGAAATTGAGTGAACTATTTTTGGACTTTGGAGGACCATTAGGGATAATCAAATCACTTCAGACCCATTCATTGCCCATCCAATTGAACTAGATATGGTCAATCCTAGGGAAAAAATCCTTAAAGAACTCATTTTCCCTGATATGAATTACCAACACCTTGGTATTCAATATCCAAACACTGAGGCTGATTTCTAACTCAAATCAGATTTGATTCATCTTCTTCATCATTTCCAAGGGCTAGTCAGTAAGGATCTACATCTTCACCTTAAAGAGTTCCAAGTTGTGTGCTCTACCATAAAGCCTCAAGGGGTTTCTAAAGAACAAATAAAACTTCAATAATCACCTTTCTCCCCAGTTAAATCCTCCATGTCATGGTGCTATTACCTCCCTCCTAGTTCCATAACCACAAGGACTAACATGTGGCAACTCTTCTTAGAGAAATTCTTCCCTACTTCTCAAACTACTTCTATCCAAAAGGAAATAAGTGGTATCCATCAATTACCTAATGAATCACTCCATGAATACTGAGTAAGCTTCAAAAAGCTTTTGGAAAATTTACTACACCATCAAATCCCTTACCAAATCTTGATCCAATACTTCTATGAGGTGTTATTGGCTATAGAGAGAACTCTCATTGATGCCACAAGTGGTGTTTATCTTGTTGAAAAAACTCCCACAATTTCATGAGATCTCATAAGAAACATGGCTATAAAAACACAATAATTCCATACTTGATCACATGATCAAGTAAAAAAAGTCCAAAAGAATCAACCATAGAGATTAACAAGATTAATAAGTGGATGAGTGAACTTACAGGTCTTGTTCAACAACTAGATATGGCTACCAAATCCCCAAACTCATCTTCTCTGAAATATCTATTCCTTAGAACTATAAAAAATTGTGGAATATGAAACTCACCAGCTCATCCAACCAACACATTCCCACAGCTTCAAGATGATACATCTGATTATTCTAATCCGATGGAGCTCAATGCAACATTTTATAAGAGGAACACCAACCCTCAACAATTAGGTTAGTTCATTAGAAACTTCAACCAACCCCACTCTAATCCCTTGTATTCTACCTATAATCCTAGATTGAGGTATGATGATCCTATATCTCACCCCCTTAGTTCCCTCCTCAAAACCCAATACAATTCCAATATGGTAAAGGTGGTGGTGACTTCCAACAACCTTATCCTTTTATACCTCAACATCAAATGAGCAATCATCCTCCTATTCCTCTTGGATTACACTATCCCATTGATCCTTCTCAATTCTCAAAACAATAAAACCGATTTCCCAAGAACCAAAATCAAGGTAATCCCAATGCGGGACATGCATATTCTTCTAAGAAACTATGGGAAAGTGATGTGAAATATATTGCCTCCTTCACTCATTCTAGCCTTAAAAACATTAAAAACCAAATTGGTAAACTTACATCCAAACCAAGTATGTAACAATAATACAAATACTCCCAACTCCTATATCAACCATTTCCTAACCCTAAGGGAAATTTAAGTGTAATTTCACTTCGATCTAGAAAGAAAATTACTATGCCTCATGGAGAATACTCTAAATACCCTTTAAATAATGATCTGGAAAAAGAAAAAAACAAAAGGCCTAAAAAGGAACCTGAAACCACTCCCTCACCTCCTTCCATTACTCTAAAGAACCCAATTCTTTTTCCCCAATCCATATCTAATCCTAAAAATCCCTTTGAACCTGATTATAAAATGATTGACATGTTTAGACGTGTTGAGGTCAAAATTCCCCTCCTAGATTCCATCAAACAAATACCTAAGTATGCAAAGTTTATTAAGGAATTGTGCATCCACAAGAGAAAAATTAGGACCATTGAAAATGTTTCAACCCAATAATCCATTCCCATGAAGTTTAAAGATCCATGAAACTTTACGATTCCATGCTAAATAGGGACTTCCAACTTCAATGATGCACTCATAGACCTAGGAGCCTTAATAAATTTCATACCCAAATACATCTTCTCAAAACTTGGTATAGGTCTCTTTCACCCAATGAGTATTGTCATCCAGTTATCCAATCAAAGCACTGCCAGTCCTGAGGGAATAATCAAGGATGTCCTTTTTTGGGTCAATGATCTTATCTTCCCAACTGATTTTTATGTCCTTGACATGGAAGGTGAGACAAATTATTTCCAATTTCCTATGATTATAGGAAGACCTTTCATCATGACATATAGAACCAAAATTTATGTTCATTCTGAAATCTTATCCATAGAATCTAGTGACCAACTGGTAAAGTTCAATATTTTTCAATCCATGCAATACCCATCAGAGAATCACTATTTGTTCTTTATCCATGCTTCTGAAAGTCTCTTTGGGAGTGTGTTGAACCCCGATCCACCATGTCATTTATGTTTTAATGATAGAGGAGTTTTTAAAATTTTCATCCTCATTAACCAAGTCATAAATTGAGAAGTTGATGTTGACCTTTCACATGTAAACTTCATCGATACAAACGATCTTGAAAACTCTTTGGAATCACATCTCACCTTTGATATCCACCACTCCAAATTGGATGGTAATGAGAAAAATTAACTAGAATGATCATTTGTTGATTAAATTAGATTATCCAACATTCATCATTTCCTATACATGATTCTAAAAAATCTCTTATTTGTCAAGTGAACCCTGAACCAATGTGATTATCTTATCTTGATGGAAGTTAAGTTTATGAGATTTGTTCCCACATTAATAAAGTGATCACTGGTTAGGTGAAAATTGACCATTATTTGAAAAAAAACATTGATATTAAAAAATATTCAATCACATGTCCTATTTGATCCTCATTACTCCACATTGAAATGTGTTGAAATAAATGAGTTAAAACAAATGGGATCTCATACTCTGATTTATTTTATCTGAACCTTACATAATTATAGCATTAAAATTGAAACATCTTCCTAAAATTTCAAGCATAGAAAACCATCACTTTGTGGATAACATCATTCCTTAAGTTGAAGACCGAATGGAGTATACCCACATTCTCTTTCCACCCCCATTGAATTTCAAGCACAAAAACAAGGGAAGAAATTATCCAATGAACAATCACACCTCCCAAAGGATACATTTTTTGGAAGAACACCAAATTTGAGAAAATATGGTGGCCACCATTGGACTATGAGTAGTCCACTGAAACTATCCAACTGTATACAAAATAAATGCAGTGATTCTTGGGGGGCAACCTAAGTTTTCTTTTACTTTCATGAAATTTTAATTTCTTTTTAGTTTTTAATTAAATGAATAATGTTTTTTCTTTTATAGATAATGTATATTTTCCAAATCATCACCAGAGAGGAAAAATTGCATAGGAACAAAATTGAATTCCACTGAACCACCACTGGATGGAGATGATAACCCACCATATCCAAACCAAGGGAACCTATTTCCCTTTAACCCCATCTCCCTCTCTTTTTCTTCCCACTCTCTTTCTCTATCTATTCTTATTCCTCTCTCATTATCATTTTTACCACTTTATTCATCAAACCCTTATTTTTCCTATTTTTATTTTGCGTGGGTGTGTATTTTAAAAAAACTAAAAAAACTAAAAAAATAGAAAAAACAAAGAGGGCCCTAATTACTCACCATTAAATTTTGAAAATTTTTCCAAACATTTTTGGGAGTCAAAATACTTGTTTTTATCTCATTTTTTTTTCATTTTCATCATAAATTTGGATAAATAATTTTGTATCAAGATCAATAAATTCAGAATGCTCAATTTTTGATTTGGAAAATTATTCTTCCCCAACTATGAAGAACAATGTTAGATTTCATGACAAGGTCACATAATGAAATATTTTCATATTGTGTGTTTTTACCCCCGATTATGAGTATTGAGTTTATAGACCTTCAAGATGAATTTCCTAATTTAGAATACATTAATATGATATAGGTATTTTCCAAACCACATGAGAATCACAATAACCAAATAGCCTCCCATTACCCTTACATTGATCTTCCTTTTTAAATCCCCTTCGAGCCTATGAAAACCCTTTTTTGATAACCACATTTCAATCCCAAAACCTTGTCACACCCAACATCTACATGGAATTTCATTACATAGTTTATTGGAATTTAAGTGTGGTGGAATGTATTTAAATTTGTCACTATTTCCTTGATTTTCAATCAGTCATCATATGATTGAGGGAAAGCATCTATTAAAGCGGGGGGGGGGGGGAGTTTTTCATTTGGTGAGTTTTGGGAATGTATTTATGTTTTTACATCCTATACAAATGACATTGAAAAGTGTTCAAAAAAATTGAAAAAAACAACAAAAAATGAAAAAAAGAATGGGTTGTATCTTGGGCGGGTAAAAAATAACTCTTCCTCAACCTTTGATATTTTTATAAATATTAAAATTAGTTTCATGAGGAGATCAAAAAAGGGTTAGGAGATGAGTGTGAGATTTTTTTCTAGTTCAACTTTCAAAAAAAGAAGAAAAAAAGAACACTTGAAACATCTTTTTCTTGTGTCATTGGGAGAAGTTTTGTGTTTTGTACATATTTCATCATTTCACCCCCCTTAAAATTTTATCCATATCTTGTATTACTTCAAAAATTTATTCCCTTTTAAATATGTTTTTCTATTTCCATCCATGTATCATTTAAAAAAAGTGTATTTCCTTTTCCATGTTGGTGTTTTACCCCTCTTTTCCTCTATTTTGGACATTATATTCATACCATCCCATATATACTGAAAAATCCATAAAAATACCTCTTTATTCTTGTGAAATTTAGGATATATAATGTAATTTGGGATCTCTTATAAACTTTATGATTTCACTTTTAGCTATTGAATGAGTAAACATCCATAAATAAATTTTTACTATCTTGAGAGGAGTGAGTTTTGAGTGCCCACATTTTCAAATTAAATTTTTAAACATGAAAGATGAATTTTTTTCAACACATTATTGCTATAATAATTATTGGTGGAATTAATTATGTATGATTGAACTATTCTAGAACTCCCTTGATTAGTAAAAACAAAATTTTAATATTTGTGGGTGAGTGAAAATGATTTTGTTGTATTTTTGTGTTTGTGTTCCTAAGGACATGCACTATATTAAGTGCAGGGGATTTGATATTAAATATTCATTAAATATATTAAATTAATCCCATCACATAATTTTCACTTAAAAATGATTAATTTTTATTCAATTTTCATGTTTTGATCATAAAAATATATAAATAGCATTGTTCAAATTCATTTAATTAAACTACAGTTTAATGTTTTGATCATATATTTAAATATACTAATCCAAATAATGTTATTATTCTTTTATAGTTTTCCTAATTAAAATTATAAAAAATCATTAAACTATATCTTTGTCCAATTTGGCCATTTTAAGGGCCATATGGACCACACAAGAAGACCCAAGGAATCCGTTAAAGAAACTAGACCATCAATGATGATTGAATTTATGGGATCAATCCATAAGCCCAAATTTTATGCAAATGCATAATATTTTCTAGGACATAAATATACATCTTTGATAAAAATTTAAAGTCCCAAATCAACCAATAAGGGGCCTGATTGATGCATTTATATCCAGCCTTCAATTATATCTGGGATTTAAAAGTAGCACACAATTATTGACTTTTCTCCTAATATCGACATAAAATTGAGATGATATTTTTTTTGTGACATAAAATATTTTGGAATATTTTTTTTAATAAATGGTTCGATTTTTAGGGCATCTTCCTATCCAAAAACCAGATCACATTGTGACCTTTGAAAAACTATGGATAAAAATGGACGACAACACATTGTTTAATAAAATAGCCATAAATTTGGATAAAAATTTTCAATGGATTCCAAATTTGGAGGGTGTAATTTTAAAATCCATATCTACAACTTTTAAGAATAATATATCTCCAGATTATGCTTTCAAAATTATCAAATTGGCAAGCCAAGTGAAGAGGTGGTTTTGGAATGAAAACAGTCCACCACCTTGGGCTATAAATTCACCCTCTTATCATTTCTAGGGGTTATCATATCAAAAATTAAGTAGGATATTTTTCATGAATATATAATTTAAAAGAGTTTGGGAGGACTTTAATTAATATTTTTTAATAATAGATACCTCTCCTCCACTTTTCTTTTCATGTTTGTTTTTGCTTGTTTTCAATTGTAATCGTGTAAGTTTGTTTTCATTTAAATTAAATATTAATTTATGTTTCATCATCATAATATATAATTATTATCCAAACTCTAATGTTTAATATTAATGTTCTTAAATTTTTTTAAATCAATTCAAAAATAATTCCCTTCTTTCACTTTCTCATCTAATCAAAAGTTTGTGTTTAATTTTCTTCATCGTTCATGTGTGTGTTCGACACACTACTCTTATCTTGTCCCATTATATTTCTTATTTTTTTAACTCAAAAACCTAAAAATAATAAACTATATTAATAAATATATCAATTTATGATTAAATAACTCATTGGGGTGACTCATAATTTGGGGATGTTAAGTGATTGATATATTTTTCCCGTTAAATATTCCTTAGGTCAACATTGTGTATGTTAAACTTAAATTTTCATGGATTAATTACATGCTTTGTTTAATGTGTGGATTATATGGATTATTGGAACCATAAATACATTACCATAAACAAGTTTTTATTGATATTAAAATCCTAGTTAAGTTAAGTCTTGGATTAAAACCTTAACACATGAGAATTCTGATCAAAATCATCTTGTGAGGTGGTTGTTAATTTAATGAAATATCACGAAAAGCTCAAAGAAATAATAATATTAAATCCACAATAATGAAATCAACCTAATATTTATCAAATTATTAAATCAAAATTAATCCATAAATCAATTTAATTAAGCTCAGTAAACAACCCCCCCATTTAAAAGACGAATCAATCAATAACAATCGACTCCAAAAAATAGTACCATCACCGAGGATTTGACCCGAGTGATACTATACACATTAGAAGAGCACAAGAACTTTGAACATTCAATAGGATATGATTATCCTCACTTCAACCACAACTCTACTATTCACAATCAACACTCTATAGTCCCAAGGATCAAGAACATCCACCACCTCTAAGTGGAGCTTTTTGCTTTACTTAGAACTAGCATAATAAAATCTAAAAATGCCCAAGGGAAAAGGTAGGGCATAAGATATAAATCCCAGTAGGGTCCCACCAAGTGTTCCATAATAGATTTTATAATAATAAACCAATCATGCTTTCAATTTAAATAAAATAGGGCATGGAATAATGTATCATTTTCATATTTAAAACAAGACACAATTTCTTTTCAATATATGAAAAACATTTCAAACATGGATTAAATAATTTTTTTATATAAAATCATTTATATAAATCATTCAGCATGAGTAAAAAAATTCTATAAAAATGGAATATATAATCAAATCAAACACAACAAGCACCATGTCATCTTCCCTGAAGTATGTTAGTTTCTAGCTATAGGATCCTCACACTTCTCAAATCTGTGATCATGGATAAACATGTGTCCAAACATCCCTCAAGCTCAGGTTGAATAGGACTCATCAATTCCTATTGGGAATAATAATTATGAACTAGGTTTTTGTTAGAGTTTTCATCATCAATCCATTGCTAGGAGATCAAGATCCTAGCGGGATAGTCCCAAATAACCTAATAACTACCTAGGATCTCATATTCTCAATAAATAAATAAATAATGGGGAAATCATCACATTTAAAATCAATCTTAATTTATAACTCAATTGATTATATTTCAGTTTTAATATGCCAATTCAATTTAAAAACCAAAACATAGGTTTTTCATCATTTCATGTATTTCAATACAAAACCAATCATGGGTTTTAATAATTTCAATTTAATCTATTTTCTCAAAAAAATATATAATATTTTCATCAATTCCATCATTAAATCATTTTCTCAAAAATCAATCCATCATACTCAAAATTCATTCCATAATTCCAATTCCATTGGAATTGAAGTTTTTTCTCAAAATCCATGCCATTTAAAGTTTCATAATCAAATCATTCCAAATAAATATTTTATAAATCAATTGAAATCTATTTTAAAAAAATAAAGCAAATCAAGGTTTCAATTTTATGTAAAATATCAAATGGAACCACCTAACTTTAATCACATAATCAAATGATCAACACTCGTAACAAGAATTCCAATAACGATTGAAGGTGAAGAAGATCTATGAATCGAATCTAAAATAAAAATATATAAAGAAAAGGATTATATAAAATGAAATAGAGTTTATATCCATCAATAAAATGATGATATAACACTCTCTAATGAGGAGAGAAAGGAAGATTGGAAGAGGAAACAAAATAGGAGATCCACTTAATAGAGAGAGATCAGATCTTACACTAGCTCTTTGATTCAAAAATAGAGGAGGTTGGAGGAGACAAAATTACTTCCATGGAGACTCCAAGGACCAAAAAAATATTCTAGGTTCGAATGGTTAGGTTAGGAATCTTAAATAAGGGGTTTGAAAATTTTAAAATATTTTTTCGAAGCTTTAAAATCCCGCGCACATGGTTATATGAAGGGGGTACACAGTTAGAGGAAACCATGTGCCATCCATGCACCCCTAATCATTGGGGAACATAGTTTCCCTTGGATTTTCACATAGTTTGGGAAACCATGTTCCAACTGTGCAATCCCCACTATCCAAGGGTGAACGGTTTTCACTGGGGGTGCTCGGTTTGGTCAAAACATGTGCCAAATGTGTATAGTCCAAAAAGCCTAAAAAAATTACCAGGTCCCCCCAAAACGACCCAAAAATAATATACTACTCAAAGGAGACCAAAATAAGGGTCTAGGAATACCTAAACTCAAGTAATGGGATGTTAAAATCATGGAAACATTTATAATTCCATCTTAGCTTAATTAACCTGTGTGAAAGAAATAGGTTTCCTGAAAACTTCCACAAGAAATGATCATAAACCATCTAGAGAGAGAAAATGGATGATATAATTAGAGAATATCCCCAGTTTATCATAATAAAATTTAAATGGTATTTATATATATTAAGAAAACTTTATAAGAGTATCAGAAAATTACTTTGAGAAATAAGAAGAAACACCCTTTATATTTTATAACACAATGAGAATAGAAATAACTTTATAAAACTATGAAATCTTAGAAATTTATTTTTTTAAAGAAAACTAAAGAAAATAGTGGTATAAAGTGATCATGTAGAAAATGTTAAAAAAGGTATTTTGTTCACACTTTTGTAAAGAAAGTCAAAGTCAATAGAAAATGACCCATATGAAAAATTTAAAAAAGACATTCCTTTCACACTTATAAATAAATTCAAAGTAAATAGAAAATGATATTAAAAAATAATAGAAGTATATATAAGGTAATCCATAAAACAATATAAATAATATGGGTATGGAGGATAAATATTTCTGACTAAAAAGACGAGACAAGGTCAACTCCACTTTCAAAAAACATTTTGATCGAGTTTTGAACCAAAGGGAGGTGAAATGGTAAGAATGCATGTATAAACCATTAATAACTAGAGGATAAGAAAATATATGGGGTTTTGGAGAGAAATAATATATAATTTCTTCTGATGGAAATGTAGTTATAAACAATCTCAATTTCAAAGTGAGATTGTAAAAGAAACCCTTACGACTTTGATAACTTTTGAATCAAAAACCATTGAAAGATAGAACCTTAAATAGATTTGTAAGTCCATTGATTTATATAAAAATTGTGATAAATTATTTACATGGGATATTATATACACCACACAAGATAAAAAATGGGTGAATATAGAGCATACCTCCCGAATGGCCCGAAGGCCTTTATTATTATTATTATTATTATGGATAATCACCCTTTTAAGGGTTTAAGGGGAACCCTTACATGACCTGTAGGCCCAAGGCACAAGGCCCGATAAACCCGCAATACATGACCCGAAGGCCCAGAGGCATACCATGCCCAATACATGACTCGTAGGCCCAGCCCACTTGAAATGACCCTCCCCAGCTTTCTGCATCATTGATCACCTTGCTCCACACCTTGCATTGCTAATCGGCTAGCATTTCCCCACACAAAGCTGCACAGTGCCTGGTCCTGATGGCGGCTGCCATACCCTCTCATTCTTCCAATCTGGTTAGCTCTGCATCTAGTGGCTGCTACTCCTGTTGCTCTGATCCTCTTCTAGGTCTTGTTCTGTGTGAATTGGGCTACTCCATGGTCCACTTGGTCAGATGTGTTCTAACTACCAGTATAATAAATTTAGATTTATTTATCATATGTATAAGTACCTTATTAATATTTAATTTACTCAATACTAGTAATTTATAATTCCTTATTACCCACATATTAATTTTTTTTTGATAAAATTAATATTTGGGTGTTAATACCGGTATTTTCTTTTGATCATGGGTTCACTATCTCCATAATTTTCATGAATATTTAGTATATGTGTTTGATATAGTTATAGAGTCCCATGACCATTTCATGGAAATTATGGTGATAGTTTTCATGGAAAGCATAAAAATATCATTTTTAATGATTATTAAATTAATAAAAGAATTGATTTTATTAGTGAATATACTTTTACATATTATCATTATAGAATTATGAAAATATCTTAAATTAATCATTATCATATTAAAAGTATTTAAGTTTTCTTAGTCATTCATGATGTAAATGTTATAATATTATTCATGTAGATGGTAAAACCAACCAAAATAAGAACATTCTATAATGATTGAATGAGAAAGAACATGTTATTACATAGTAACGATATCATTTTTATAGAATATTAATGATTTCAAAAACATGTTATTAAGGTGATAAATCATATTTAATAAGAAGTGGATGCACTAGTATAAAAAAATGTTTTTACATATGGTTTTTTAGGTTTTTAACATCAAATTTATAGGTGATGTTATTATAAGCGATATAGTAAATATATTGTTAATGTTATTTATTAAAAACCAAAATTAAAATCTTTATTAAAAAACAATAATTTGGATGTTGGTTTTTTTAAACCGGAGTTGAAATCTATTTTTGATATCGTTTATAAAAAACTAATGTCAAAAGTGTCTTTTGACGTCAGCTATAAGATAGCTGATGTTGAAAGTATTGATTTTTTTTAAATATTTCGATATTGATTATGAACATGGATGGAAATGAAATCATGAAACTTATAAAATTGAAAAATAAAAAATAAATTAGAAAAATAAAACTTAAAAGTTAGACTTAATTTCCATCCTTTTTGTGGTGTTGTCTAACTTAATTTTCTTTGGAGGAAATATTTCATGAGGCATCCAAAGCTACGATTTGTAAGGAATTTTAAAATCTGTCTTGTGAACCTCAAGTGGAAGCTTTTCATTTTTACACAATCCAAAGAAGTTTTCTTCATCATGAAAAAAATAACCATTAACAAATATATCAGTTAAGAAAAATAATAATAAATAAATGAAATAATTGGATAATACTTATAAATTCCATGGTGAAATCATTGTTGAAGAATACGTGGAAGGAAAATCTGAATCAAAGGGTGATTAGATTAGAACTGAGTAAAGATGGAGTGTGAAGACTCATATACGACCCTTGGAAAATTTTTCCCTGCTAATATAAATTTTAGGCAGGATGTGAAAATTGAAAGGCATATTATGAAAACAATTGAAACTTTATTTTTACACATTCATAAATTTTACTTTTAACATCGATTATTTTAATAACCAATATTAAAAATCCTAGTAAAAATAGTTTTAATTTCAATTATGTAATGGATATAACTAAAAATTATTTTTAACATCAGTTATTAAATAAATGAAATTAAAACCAACCTCAAAAAAGTTTTTCATATCGAGTATTTCCATAACTGATGTGAAAAACATTTTTAGTGTCAGTTATTAAATAACCAGTGTTAAAAATGTGATGTGAATTTTTTTTATACTAGTGATGAAGAAGATAAATAAGTATGATTACCATAGGTTTAAAAATGTGGGATAGGCTTGTTAGGAAGAGAATTTGGGTATGTATTCAAGAGAAAAAAAAGTAAATGTGTAGGTTTAAGTGTGGAGAGAATATTTCCTTTTATAGATGAGCTTGAGTGATATTTTTGAAAATGTGTATTTCTTAATGTGTAAGGAAAGTCTTTTTACATAGAAAGTGTACCAAAAGTGAACAAATAATGAATATAGGATAAGGGGAGGATGGTTAATCACTCATAAAAGCATTTGATATATTTTTTTGTGATATTTTATGACTTTAAGCCTTAATTTAACCATTTTACCTAATTTTAGAATTTACTTTGGTGACTACCTTTTACCATGGTAACTTATTTTTATGCATAAAAATGAAATTTTCCTCTTTATATAATTAAAAAATTATGATTTCAAATTTGGAATATATTTAATCTAATTAAATTTATAAATATAAGGAATTTAAATTTTAAATGAAAATATAAATCACATAGAAAAAAACCATTTTTATAGAAAAATATTTTTAAGTATTAAGTGTTCTTAATATTATTTCATATCTGTTACTAATTAAATAAGTGTTTATTCAATAGTTTATACATTGAAACATTAAGTTTTATTAAAATCACCCTTTAAAATAGATCAATTTAATTCATTAAATTAAAAATACACAACACTTTGAAAACAATTCTTTGAAAAATATCCATTTTTAACATTAAATGATTTTAATCTCATCCTATTAAAATTAATTATTTATCTTCTAACCAATAAATTATATCAATTAATTTGTATTATAATATTTATTTTAATTTTATAAACACATTAAATCATTCTTTAATAATAATAATAATAGTGAAAAATACATATTTTTATAATAAAGTAATATCTTTTTATTTTATTCCAAAATTACTTCTTTTATGTCAATTATATAATTTTAATTTTTTTACTACCAATTATACAAATTTGATCTACCATAAAGTATATCCAATGACCATATGACCAACGATAGTATGTCCAACAACTATATGTCCAACAACCATATGTTCAACAGATGTACAATGAACATATGTCCAATGGTCATATGTTCAATGACCATATGTATAAAAACCACATTACATTTCTATATAAAACCTTATATATATCTCTAAAATAATTCATTATATTCCTTAAATTCATTTTCATGATATTTATTATTTTTCCTAAGGTGTTATATTCTTTTTATAGTTATCATCAGTGGTATGATCTTCATAGAAGATCTTGATGATGATAATTTCAACCTTTTAGTATTTTTATTTACTTGTGGTTTTATTTATTTAATAATTTTACTAATTGTGTTTCATTTATTTATCTTGTAATGTATTTCATTATGTATTGTAATATTGTACCATAATGAAATAAAATATTGTTCATTTTAGTTCAGCGTTGCATGTATAAAAATCTATTGAACAAATGATTTATTTAAAGGGAAATACATATTAAAATCATGGGGTGTTACATTTTACCTGAAGAAGATATTCCCTAAATACACTTTGCATATGTTACAATATATATATGTTAGATTTTATGACCTAAAGGATATTATAAATCATATAAATATTCTTTCACCTTTTTTAATCATAAGGTATGATTGGCCCATATCATATGGCCACTTCCCATGAAAATCATAGGGTACAACTATCTATATTGTAAGACATCGTATTTGATACAATGTTACTATCTTCGATACTTATGGAAGATGAATGATAATATATATCTTTCAAGAAGTTTTCCATATAATCTATCATTTAATAACCATTTCATAAGATGAAACATATGATATGAGATTCATTCATGTGATAATTAAATGAATTGGTCAAGTGACATTTACTCATGCATTATAATGCATGAGTAAATGAAAGATCACCCAAGGATCATTCTAGAGGGATCCATAAATCCTACTTCCATGTGATGGTGGATTTATTGTTTCTTGTTTATCCTCGTTCAAAACTCCCTCTCTCATAACCCTCTTATCCTACCTTCTTTATGTTATAAGGTGCTATCATGCCACAGAGGGTGAAAAATATCACTTGATTGTTATGTGATTATGTAGCATGTGGATACCTATAGTGGTAAAATTTAATTTGGATTCCTCTCTTGTGGTCTTCATCAAGCACATAGGATAAGGATGTATACATAAATAGGAGACAACAACATTAGTGTAAGGTATACACTATGTTTCTTCACTTCTAGTTTACTCATGGTTTTAGTATTTTAGCACGATTAGGCTTCTTCAATCTATTTAACTATATTTAATATGTGTTTTTAGATCCCATGAAACCCATAAGTGGTGAAAAATCCTTTACACACCTTAGATTCATGAAATCTCATAGGAAATGAAGATTTTTCAATCGCATCCCATGTCTTATTGCCAATTATGAAAAACAATCCAGAAGTTTGTTATATCCGAATGAGTTATGGATTACGATATGAGATATTATAAGAAGTGAATCAGTACAAATCCCATGGATTTTTATTATTCATAATGAAAAAATCATGGATATCATATCCTATGATATCTTTCACCATGGTTTCTAAAACAGAGCATCATATAGCCTTTATGATATGAATCGTAAAATACGATTGTCTATCATATTTAGTGATTAAACTATTAGTCATAAAATATGAATAATTATAATTTTCTTTGGTCTATCAATCATAGATTAAAATTTATTTTGATTTTTAAATATGAGTATTAATAGCAAACTATAATATATACTGAATCATTAAATATGGTTAATTGATAAAAAAATATTTTTCTTTAAATTCAATTATGAATTGAATTATATTATTTATAAACTTTTTATCAATAATGATAAAAGGTATTTTGGAAATATTTATTAGTTTATAAATTGTTTATAGATTTATTAATTATACATATTTTATAATTAATTAATTAAATGTTCATGAAACATTTATTAATAAATATTCTATAATATTAAGTGTCAATATTAAAAAATTAATTTTAAATTATATGGTATTCCATATGACTTAGAAATAAAGTGATTATTTAGAAATCATAAGGGTAGTTTATAAAGTGTTTATAAATTAAAAAATAATACCAAAACATAAAAAACATATATTTAATTATGAATTGTTCATAATTGATTGATATGAATTTTTCAAATTAAAAGGCCTTATTTGGGATATTATTTAGACTGCATCAAAATATGTTTTGATGAATGATTTGATCAAGGTTTAAATAATGTTATGTATGTGATATTTAGATTATTTAAATTTTTTATAATTCATAAAATATTATACATTAAATAAAATGACATATAATTAATAATATGAAGGAGTTTATTTTATGAAATGAATTTAAAGAGTTTATATTCAAGATTATAGAATGTCCATAATGTATAGATTAATTATAAAGTTTTTATAATTAGATTTTATTTATGAATTATTCATAAATTTTTATCTCATGTTTAAATGTATGAATTGTAAATTTATTTAAAAGATATCCCCTTATTTATTATTCATGGATATAAATTATTTATATTATGAATATTTTTTATGTTTTAGTTTAAATGTTAAAATGATTTGTATAAAATTTTCATACCATGATAGGTATGAAAACATAAGATTTAGTTTTCATCTTCCTTGAACTCAAATTGTAATTAAATTTATTATCTTGAATTTAATTTTTGAATATATTTTTATACATAATAGGTGTTAGAATTTTGATGATTTAGAATCTCACTTGAATAAAGTATCCCTGGGTAGAGGTACTTTGGGTCAGATTATAATGACATGTAATTTTTTGGGTCATTAAATTTTAGAGGAACTTCAAGTTTTGGATCTAGAGTAGGGGTCATTTACTGAATTAGGGTTTAGATTGGGAATCCAAGTATTTTTACATCTCAAGGATATGTTTTTTTTGATGTGGAATGAGGCTCGGATGGGTGTTCGGGTGCTTGAGTAGGTGTTGAAGAAGGATTGGGGTGACCCTTAGATGAAATTTTAATTTTAGATATAGACCATATAGAAACCCAAGGGGGATACAATGTAGTGGGTGTGTGTAAGGGAGAGGATTATACTGTAACTAGGGGCTATGCTATAACATCCCAATTTGGAGGCCACTTGACCGGTTCCCCGACCTGGTCCTCCATAAGACCCTAGGTGCGCCTCCCCTTATACTAGAGGCCACCGACTAATAGTGGGGGTCTATAGAGGTACTATGGGGATACTATACTCCCATATCAGAGTGAAAAATCAAAAGTAAATAACTAAAAATCACACACACACACACACACACACACATATATATATATATCAGAGTGCGAAAAAATAATAAATAAATGATCATTCCATAATAAATAAAATGCTAACATAGAGACCTGAAAGACCGATTAAAGACTAGGCCAATCACATATACAGAGTAAGTAGGAGAAAAATAAAATAAAGGGATATACTACAACTCTAAGCTATACATCATCCCAATATCTATGTACTCGATTGAGCTATCCCACTCGATCAACCTCAAGCCTCTGTCCAACTTGTGTCTATAACCATGTGAGAGTTTTCTCGGGTACCCTAGTGCAACGACGGCCCGAGCAGGGTGTGAGTACATAACTCAACAGGGAACCACCAATGTTATCTCATACTACACCAAAAATTTAGTGATATGAGCATGTGAAATGATCATAATAAACAAAAAAACAAACTATAGAGAAAATAAATAAATAAATAAATAAACCAATGTCGATCCTTAGGTATGGGACCTTCATCGATCGTACCTATTTTAGCCAATGATGAGGCCTCTCTGAGCACATTGTAATGACTATGCCTCTGTGTAAATATCAAATCCTAGGGTGTAACCTAGGAATCACTAATATTTAGGCTTAAATGACCAATAACTCATCATGAATGGCTCCATGGATATATCTCAAGTATTTTGGGAATCTCCCTAAATGGGTCAAGGTTGATTCCTGGGTACTTAAGGAAATCACTGAATTAGAATCATCTCCATGTCACCATGCCAAACTGATAGATCCCATGCATCCCAGGCATCTCTATCAGGTATGAGTAATGTTATTAGGCTAGACTGGTTGTATCCCAGGGGTGACCTAGGCATATGGTAATAATAATAATAATAATAATAATAATAATAATAATAATAATAATAATGACTATAATCCCCAATTTTTCATGACTGGATCCTAGATAGGCCAGGAATCCTAGGGACCTATAGCATCTAGGGTGTCCTATAAAGACATAAGGTCAAATCCCAACATCTTGGGAATTCTTCACATGGCTCAACATCAAAATCCCAGGATGCACATCAGGCATCCATAGCTATGTCATCATGTCTAAGATATATTATATCAATATTATAAAATGATTAAAATCCACATCCCAGGAACCACCTATGTGAATCCCCCACATCACCATCATATTAGATAAGTCTAATGAGATGGATCATAATAAGTACCTTTGGGAATCCCCATGTGTATCCAAACAATTTAAAAAAACATAAAAAAAGTCTAGGGCTATCTGAATGCCTAAACCCAGATTCACTGACCATAGCCCCATGTGATTACATGTTTAGTGCGGATTCTAGTCTGACACCTACTACCATCTCTACCTAATCCTACAACACACCCACTCAGATTTGGTTTATCATTGGGGTACCTACTGGGTCCCCTTAAGTCACATCAAAGGAGAGGTTCCCTTCTGAGGATCCTCAGTCTTAATTAAGTAACTCAGGCCTAACCCGTCTCGATGATCCAATCAGATCCAAGGTCTCTCGAGGGTTCTTTACATGGCCTACTTGGTTTATTCCAATAAATACATGACAAAAATCTATAAAGAGGCAACCAAGGGTCCTACATATGGGCCACTAAGTCATTCTCACCTTGGTCACACCCCTTAAGGGTCCAAATTTCATAAAGAATACCCAAACAAATCATAGACTTGACCATCAGTGGCCAAGCGATCTAACTGATGCACTAGACTTGAAGTGGCATAGACACTTTACTCCAGTTATTTAAGATGTCCACTTTAAATTAGTCATTTTAATTCAAATTAATAACACATTTAATTAATTAAAAATTCAATTTCATTAGTGGAGAGACTGCATGCCCACATGCACATAAGAAAAATCATAAATGCTAAAGGGAAAGTAGCAAGACCACCTACCATATACAAATCTTCCCCCTTTAAGTCATAATTTGATATATATTTCCAAGAATTATCTAAACCATCCATGCCTAACAATCACCACCCAAACCACCAATATCCCTAACTCACATCCAATAACCAATTAAATTATTTATAATCAAACTATAATTAATTAAAAAAATTTACAATTCAATTACCAATTTTATTCAAATTGGAATACATGCTGAAAATATCACCAGGTAACCTCGTCTCACTAGAACTGCAACCAAACACTCATCAACAACCTGTGGAATTGTCCAAACTTCATTCTAGGAAAAATCCCAAACACACGACATCGATTCCATAAGAATTTATATTTAAAATTAAAGAAAAACCTTATAAAATTCACCATGGTGACATACCTCATTAAAAAATTGAGCGAACATGTGGATATAGTGTCTTGGGACACCCTTATCACAGGTTGCATGAAATCCCCTTGAGAATCATCTAATTCCACCATACTCTAGTGAAATTGAAACCAAATACCTAAATCCATAAACCGAAAATTATAATGATTGAATAATAAAGAATATGGAGGCTAACTAATGCAGAGACTCACCTTAGATCACAAAAAATTACCAAGAAACATCCTAATACAAGGGGAAACCAAAGAGGGAATGGGTAAGAGGTGGTTGGGTTGCATATGGGATGGTGGATAAGAGAAATGGGGTTTTTCCCTTAAAAAATCATAGGGGGGAAATGGTAATTTACCCCCTTTTTAATCGGTTGTACAATTTGGACACATGGTTGGACAAAACATACACCATCCATGAAAATGGAACCAGATCAATCTATCCAACTTGAATGGTTAGGTCACATAGTTTTCCAATCCATTTTCTAACCATGTGGGTTACTCTAGAACTCCTCTAAGATTTTTTCATAGTTTCCTCTAAAATTTTGACATGGTTTTCCATTAACCATTCTCTATCCATGCGATCAAATAATGCTCCTTATAAAATTAATTGAAAACAACCTCATATTTAGGGTTCCACATAGTTTTTCATAAACTATGGACCCCAAATTTTGTTCCCTGAGTCCTTCTAGATTTTCCAACTTATATGGACACAAGATATTAAAATATCCCCACCATAAAAATTATCATCCTAAAAAATTCTCATCGAGAATCCCATCATCGATCCTTACCTAACCAAGCCATAAATTCCAATTTAAAACCCACGTTATATCCTAGAACACCCAATGCATCTCTAAATCATATCTTAAGACATAAGGTGCTCAACTACCAGAACATGATCCATCGATCAAATTCATCCCCCCAAAACACCTAGACCATTCTCCATAGAATTTATCTATTCTGATACACCCAAATTTCATTTTCCGACTGATCATCTGGCCTATGTTTCTTCCCACCATAGAATTTATCTCGAAACAAAAAATTCTAATACCTTGATTCCTTATGCCACTGTAATTTCCTATTGAAACATGCACTCAGTAGCCAACCTACCTGCTCAACATAGTCCCCAAATTTCCACACCCGAACATACATGAGATAACTGTTTAAAAATCAATAACTATTCTCATTTCCAATTTTTAAGTCAAAATATATGTGTACTACTATCCATTAAAATCTTGAGAACATAGGATTCTCCTTGAAAATCCTAACCAAATACCAAAACATACATGTAATATCCAATATGACTCATCCAACATGATTTCTAGCTCACTACAAACAATTTAATGCAAACCACCAGCCATTACTCTTCTAGACGACTATTCTCAAGAATGCTCGATTTCCCCCATAGAAAATTTTTAAAAAAACTCAATCATGAAGCCTTAAATACCTAGAGGCACCCTGTGATCATTCGAACATGCTCACAAAAATCCATACCTGACTTCTAGTGTAATTCCATGGTCAAATTCTCAATGGGAAAATTAGTCCATCATGCTCTAAATGTGAGTACTAACGCATTTCCTAATTTGAATCGCCCTTGGACCATTCAAAATCATCCTGAGACCAATGCCCTTACTCAAACTCCATCCAAAATCGCACATGAATCCCAAATCTAGTATTTACATGGGACTAGATAAATTAGATTCATGCTCCTAACATCTAAAGGCCACCATGATCATCTAATGATCAGTTCCACAAATACACAACCCTACCCACATGGGGTCATACTACCATGACTGACATCACACTCCCCACCATAAGAGCATTCTTTTTTTTACTTCCTAAAAATGAATTCTTAATCATCACAACCCACACTCTATCAGTTTTTAAACCCGATGACCAGATGTGGTGAAAATGCTCACTACTGAGAACCATATCAAAAACATTACTCCAACAATGAGGGTTATACCCTTAAACCCCTTAAGACTCAACCTCATCAGGTTCATCTGTAAACACATGCATATACCTCCTACCGAGCCATGCTCAAAGAATTACCATTTGAATACATCGACCCTCAACTCACACATGATCATATTCAATTTCAATTTAAACAACACCATACATAACCAGAACATGCACTACCTTGGTCTCAACTAAAAAAAATAGGCATACATTCCAGTACCACCTAATATTAGGTATCCCAACTCATAATACCTAGAGTCACACACCATTAGAATTAGTCTTGCACACCTAAACAATGATCATTCTACTTAGGAATTCTAGTCTCACCAAGTTAGGAGTGCCCTGGAGCTCCTATTCAAAATTGGCCACCTCACTTGTGCTATTTTTCATCACATGACCTCTTGCCTACCAAAATAATTCCCAAAATCATAAGCACCAACCACACTCCTATCACAATTCCAAGAACACCCTGAGTTAGGAATATCTCAAGTAAGAGTCAGGCAATTGGCCAGTCCTACCCTCAAGGGAAGTCTCAAACCATAGATATAGCACTCAGGGTGATTTTACATAAAACACCAAGGCATATATAGGGTCTCTAGGTATCCCAACTAGCCCTAAAAAGTTAAAACATGCCTCAAAAAGAGTCATAAAACATGGTACAATACTCAATGTACCCATATCAAATATCACACAACATCTCATGCCAACTCAACAACCTATAAGGGAACTGACCCTCATTGAGCATCCACCTATGGGAATTCTCTATCAATAATTACAACTCATCCAGTGTCATAAATATATAATGGAATCATCCTAGAATATCCATACCTGATAAAACCATACTCATTGGATTGGTAAAGTAGAATGTCATTCTGATATATATATAAAAATTCTATATAGGTTGTTACTAATAATCTAAGTAACTAAACCAGAGTACTAAAAAACCACTAGGTATTTCTAACTAAGGCACCATGTGCATCACTTACCTACTAGGGTCATTACACTTCCATGCACATGGAACAAAATCTTCATCCTAATAACCAATAAGCATATCACCATAGATTCACATGATCGACCCTTAGAAGAAAATACATATACATATCTTCCTAGTGGAGTAGAATATCACCAAGTAATTATATAGGAAAATACCATATGAGTAGTTGTTGACACTTTAAACAACTGAGCCTCTCATTAGTGATAAAATCAAATAGGCATGAATACATGTCATGAAGATCCTACGTGCCTAATCATGATGCATGAGATACATATTGAATCAATGGGACAAGAGACAAATCCAATAAGTAGCTTATTTCCAATGGGCCAAGAACTAAAAATCCAGTATAAATCATAAATCTTGAACATAATTTGCATCACACAAGGTGAAAATAATATAAATCTATAACATCACATATCAATAATAAAAATCTCATCTCTTGTAACCTAGACTTCCTACTAGAATAAGTTTTCATGGCGCATCATCTTGATATCCATAATAAGATCCGAAACATTCCTATCTCCTAGATACCATATCCAAAATAGTAAAACAAAATAAAATATTTGGTACCACTTTGTAATGTCTCGGTTTGGAGGCCACTTAATTGGCACCACATATCAGTTTTCCATAAGACCTCAGGCATGCCTCCTTGTATGTCAGAGGTTTCTGATTAGTAGGGGTCTATGGAGGTACTGTGGGGAGACTATACTCCCATATTAGAGTGCACAATCACAATTAAATAACCAAAAATCATATTTATATATATTAGAGTGTGAATAAATAATAAATAAATGATCATTCCATAAAAAATAAAATTCTAGAAAAGGTATTCAAGACCGATCACCCACCAGGCCAATCAAATATACAAATTAAGTAGAAAATAAAAATAAAATAAATGGATATACTATAACTTTGATCCATTACTCATATCAGAGTATGCAAAAAGAATAATTAAATGATCATTCTATAAAAAATAAAATGCTGACATAAAGGTATGCAAGAATGATCACCCACTAGGCCAATAACATATACAAAGTATGAAATAAAAATAAAAGAAATAGCTCTACTAAAACTATGATTCATTACTCATTCCAAGATCTAAGTACTTGATTGATCTGTCCCACTTGATCAATATCATAACTTTTCCCAAATTATGCATGCAACCAAGTGAGAGTTTTCTTAGGTGCCTCACTGAAATGGTGGCCTGAGTAGGGTGTGAGAATATAACTCGATAGGGAACCACCAATGTAGTCCCTTACTATACCATAAATTAAATTATATGTACATATGAAATGATTATAATAAATAAATAAACTATAGATAAAATAAATAAATAAATAAACCAATATCAATCCTTAGGTTTAGGACCTTGATTGACCATACTTGCTTTGGCTAGTACTGAGGTGTCTTTGAGCACATCGTGATGACTGTGACTTCATATAAATATTTGATCCTAGGGTGTAACCTAGGAATCCCCAATTATGAGTCTCAAATGGACAATAACTCATCATGAATGGATCTATGTCCAGATCTAAAGCATCCTAAGCATCTATTCAAAATCCAAGTGTAATGAATGGATCATGGATAATTCTCGAGCAGCCCTAATCTATGAATCAGAAGAATATCCTTCTCACCATTATAAATGACTAGATACTAGGAATATTAAGAATCTTGATTAGGTAAAAGTAATATCATCATGCTTGACTAAACAAATCCTAGGGATAACCTAGGCATCTCATAATAATAATCATCATAAATAAAAATAATCATAATAGTGATTACAATCCCCAGGCCTGCATGGCTGGATTATAGACAGGATAGACATCCTAGGGACTCGTGGTGTCTAATTCATCCCATATAGACCATAATTCAGATCCTAGAATCTCATTCATTCTTCACATGGATCAATATCTGTATTCTAGTATACACACTAGGAATCCACGATGATGTCATTGTTTCTAAGTTGTATCACATCAATATCCTGAAAGTATCAAAAGAAACATCCCAATAAGAACCTATGATCATCCCCCATGACACCATCATATTAGATAAATCTTATAATATGGATCCTAGGAAGTAACTCTTGGAATATCCATGTGAATTAAAACAATTAAAGAAAGCATAAAAAAGTTTATAGGGCTGTTCGAATGCTTATACCCAGAGTCACTGACTACAGACCCATAGGCTCAAACATTTAGTGTGGGTTCTAGGGTGACACTCACTACCCTATCTACCTAATCCCACAACTCACCCTCTCAAGTTCATTTTATCATTGGGGTAATTAATAGGGCCCCCTAAGTAACATCAAAGGAGAATCACCCTACCAGGAGTCCTTGGTCTCAATCAAGTCACTCAAGGCTAACCCGTCTCGATGAGATAAACTCCAAGGTCCCTTGAGGTTTATTTACATGGAATACTTGGCATGTTCCACTAAATACATGCTACACATCTAAAATAAGGCATCCAAGGGTCCTATACATAGGCTACTAAGTTAGGATCACATTGGTCATAGACCTTAAGGGTCCAAATGTCATAGGGAATACCCAAAAAACTCACGTCCTCAGCCATCGGTGATCAGGGAATCTAACCATTGCACTAAAACCATAGTGGCATAGTCACTTTATTCTCATTGTTCAAGAATTGTATTTTAAATTACTCATTTTAATTAAAATTAGGAACATAATTAATTAATTAAAAAATTCAGCACCATTAGTGGAAATTATGTACACCCATATGAAAATAATAAAATGCATAAATTCCAAAGGTAAAGTAATAGAACCACTTACATCATATGAATCTTTCCCCCCTTTAATTCATGGTCTAGTAGCTCCTGTCAAGACTCATCCAAACCATCCACATCCAATGACTATTTCCCAAACCACCAATGGCCTAACTCACATCCAATAAACAATTAAACTAATCACAATCAAATTAAAATTTATTAAAAAAATTTATAATTAAATTCCCAATTTTCTTCAAATTGGAATGCATGCCAAAAATATCACTGGTTAATATAAACTCACTAAAAATACAACCAAACGCACACCAAATACCCATGGCATGCCCCCAACCTCATTCCAGAAAAAATACCTAACACACAACATCAATTCCATGATAATTTATATTTAAAATTAAATAAAGTCCATATAAATTTCACCATGATGACATACCTCATCAAAAAATTAGGTATCCATATGCAAATGGAATCATAGGGTGCCCTTATCCTAGGCTGTATGAAATCCCCTTATGAATCAGATGAATCCACCATGATCCAGTGGAATAGAAACCAAATCTATAAATCCAAAAATTGAAAATTAGAATGATTTAAAGGAAAAGAATACAGATTCCAATCGATGTAAATAATCACCTTATATCATCAAAAAATTCCCAATAAATATCTCAATATAAGAGGAAACCAAAGAGGGAAACAGGAAGAGGTAGTTGAGTTGCATGTGAGGATGGGGATAAGAGAAATGTGGGATGCCCCTTAAAAATTCACAGGTGAAAAAGAGTAATTTACCCATTTTTTAATAGAACACATGGTTTAGTCACAAAGTTTGCCAAACCATGCACTAGTCATGTGGATGGAACCGACTCAATCCATAAACCTCTCATAGTTAGGTTTCACTATTTTCTAAACTGTGTACTAACTATATGGTTCACTTTGTAACTCCTCTAAGATTTTTCACACGGTTTACTATGAATTTTCTATAAAATTTTCCCTTAAACATGCTCTAGTCTTATGATCAAACTATGCTCCTTAGAAAAATAAACTTAAATTCCTTCATCTTCATGGAGTTTAACTATTTCCCCTAAACTATGTGCCTTAAACATAAACCTCCAAAACCCCTAAAACTCACTTGAATCTCCTAAAGATCACCTGAGCACCAAATCTACCTTTAGAGCCTCATTCCAAGTTTAAAAACATCACTTTAAGATGTTCCAACTCTTGAAATTCCATTACAAATCTCTAATAAAAATTTAACTCATCTACAAATTCAAAAATTCAAATCCCTTTTGGAATTTTCAACTTATATGGGCATAGGATCTTGAGCATGCGGTGGAGGGGGGATACATACGTGTCTTTTTATGATTTAGTAATGGAGGTCATGATTCATTATTAAGGGCTATGTCATGTTGGTGTTTCATGGGAGAGAACCACACCACATCCTATAGGTTTCTGTATGGGTGGGGTCTCCAATATGTAGGTTCCTTATGATTTCACCATAGAGGCCACATTACAAAGGGGAGACCTTCGAGGTTGGGTGCTCTGCCAAAGTGGATTCACCACAACCCATGGGTCATGCTATACCATGGCCTTGACCCAGTCAAGAAGGAACATGACATAGCCTTATAGTATATGCTATAGAGAGGGAAGGGGGTTGCGGGGTTGTCCCTACCTTCTTGGGGCTAACCTTGCCACAACATGGAGGACACACCACAAAACGGACTAGTGGGGAGGACGACACCATAGCCTCAGAGGGATGCACTATAGAATGGATATCCCTTAGAAGGACACACGAGGATAGATATGATGTGGATCCATACTCCACACTATTTCTAGGGGGTCATATGCTGTGTCCATAGGGGCCATGCCATAGAAAATGGCCCACACAATTTTTTAAAATTAGGTAGAATGGTAATTTACCAGTCAACACCCTTTAATTTTAAGTGAAGGGGATTCAGGGAAAGGCTAATTAGATAGATATCCCCATACCTTTGTATCCCTTTGATCCCCTATGTTGTAGGTATTTTTTTGGTGTGTTTTGATGAAGATATCAGGTGAGTTATTCTATTAATTCCTTTATTCTTGATTCTCCTTGGCTATCACTAATTTCGATGGTTTTTGGAATAGGATTTCAGTGATGGTTTCACCAGATGATGGTGAAATCATCCAAACCAATGGGGATTTCATATGCGGTGCCTATAAGAGGACTCGAGAGGATTAATGCACAAGGATTCGATGCGACAGTGATACCTAGTGATTTTTCTGATGAATATGCTTCATTAGTTTAAATTAAATAATTAATTTTAATTTTTATAATTAATTATTTATGGTATATGGAATGAATCAAGATATTGGGTGGTGGTATGAGATTGTACAAGTCATTAAGAGACCTAATTGAGGAAATATGAATATTGGAGATGGTTAACTTCATATTCAAGGTAAGAAGTCATTTTAATACAATATTATATGCATGTTTATGTATGATTATGTTCCTAAATTCATGTTTAATGGGTTTGGGTGTGAGAGTTATGGGATGAGAGTGCTCAGGTAGAAAGATATAGGATGGTGTTGGACCTCCTATTATTAGGGTAATTTGTTTTTTACAACTTGAGTGGTTTGGATTTCTTAAAGACTATGTCACCAATGGGTGAGGGTTCTGACTAAGTTGATGAGTGATCTTTTATGGTCTAGGGATGTGAGACATGACATGGGTAGCCTAGGCGAGTTTTCCTAAGGATAGTTGAGAAGGTATGAGAGGATTTTACCTAGTGAGAAGGGTGATATGATCATATGACTCATGCATGGTGGTTGACACCCTCTTGAGGGTGGGTTAAAATTAGTGAGAAATATGAGCAGGATGAGTCCTTTGGGATGAGATAGGGTTTGATAAGAGGGGTTTCCTCTGAGTGATGGGTTGAGAGACCCCCCTTAGGAGATATGATATAAAACCTATATGAGGTTCATGAGAGTTTTTTGGTACTTGGAATTGGGATTCCAATAGGGTTTTGTATGGAATTGGATCCTATTGAGGATAGGGTTTGGTAGAATGTGTTGTCTTGGGATGGTCCCTAAGTAATAGGACAAAAGTTGATGATGTTGGAATGGAACTTGAGGTCTAGGTTGGGATGTTATTACAAGTGGTTTTTTCACCAATGAGTGATGGGTATGATATAGTATCAATGAGTAGACACTGTGATGGGTCTAGAGGACCTAGTGAATACCCTGATGGATGAGGCAAGATGTTTTGGAATATAGGGATAGGTCTGAGTGACTAGAACCAGGGTGATGATATGGTGAGCTTGTGTGATGGATTGCAGGACTTGTTTACTAATATATGCATGTAATTTATTGTGTTATTGTGATAGGGGAAAAACCTAGTGGGGGAAAGGATACTGAGGCTTGGACCCTCCATGAGAGAGATGGTTCTGACTGGACTATTGTGAGAGAGATGGATTCCGTATGTTATTGATAAGACCTTTCCTTGAGGATTAGGTCATGGTATTGGACATTTCCTTTCATATTCTTGGGTCAAGGACCGCCTGTGAGAGGATAATTCATAATGATATGTAAAACATAGATGATGACCTTACCTCGAGTGATGAGGCAGTGGGTTGAGATTTGGACGTATGATTGTAGTTTATTACTTTGATAAGTAGGTCAAATAATTGGATGATGTATAAATTGAGTCTTTGGTTATAGGATGATATATGGGTTCAATGAAATGAGATGATGAGGTGGATTATGACATTACACCGAAGTAGGTATGACCAGGTGTCATGGCCTAGTTATCACATGGAGACCTGATGCGCAGGGAGTCATAGTGTTCTGGTTAGTACACTATGTCCACACATATGTGTGACATTAAAATTTTCCTATCATACATACATGTATATGATAGAACATACTAGGGTCACTTTGTTAAAACCTACTAAGACTTATTTCTCACACTTTGTATGGGAACCCCAATGTCCATGTATAAATTATGTATACTTTTAGATTAGAGTATAGGACTCATGGTGGATTAGGCTGGGATAGCTTGATGAATATAGAATTTTGGGATGAGGCCCAGGGATACATGGCTAATGTTCATATTTTTTATTTTGTTTATTTTTTATATGGGATCTGTGTATGTTTTGTATGATCATAGGTCTATATATTTCATTCCATTTATCATAGAACTTTGTTTGTTTATTTATAAATACCCTTATGTTATTATATATGATTGATTAGTTATTTATAATATTTCATTTAACTCTAATTTGAGGGAATATTCTCCCAAATATATGGATTAGGACATATCCACTAGTCAACAACATTTAGTGTATGGGAAGGAACACCTGAGGTCAGATAACACTTCAACTTAGAAGGGAAATTTGCTACATGGTGTCATAAAGTGGGATCATATATTTTTATTTGTATTACTATTTAGGGAGATGGTATATAGGTGGTTTAGGAATGCGTTAGAGCTTTTGATAGTTCCTCAAACTGGTGCATCATGAACATATTTCTAGTGGAAAGACATAGTTACCAGGGTGATGAGATTTTTGTTCTTGTTTTTTTGTTATAGATGATATTTTTTTTTGAATATGATGCATTTTTTGAAGTTTTTTATTTATGATTTTGGATCTTAGACCATTGGTTAGAGGTCTGTGTATATGTATCATATTTTTCATATAGGACTCACATGATATATGTTTATTTGTGTGTGATTGTATTTTTGATGATGAGAGGTTTAATTGTTAAAGTGTTAATAAAAACTTATAGGGTTTCTTCTTGAATCACTTTTTGGTGTAATTATACTCAAGAAAACCATGATATCTTTTATAATGTTAGGTTATGCAGATCTTGGTGCATTCTCTAGTGATTAATATTTCATCCCTTCATGAAAGGGATGTATAAGGACCCCTTGGTGGGTTTGTATAGGAATTGGATGTCTGATAGGTGATCTAAATATGGGAATGATTTGCCTTAAGGATACAGGTTCAGTTACTTAACGTATCAATAACAAACTATATAGTATTTTACCATATAGATTCTTGGTGACATTCTACTTAGATAAACTGGGTAGTTGTATGAATACCCTTAGTGTTTTGAGGAAAGGAATAAGAATCGCCTTTGGAATTTGGGATGAGAATCAATTGGATCATTTTTGGTATTGAGTTCTGGTGATATGGTAGGATCAGTTGAATTCCTAACCTTATTGGTCATAGATACACTTTCAGGTAGCATGGTGGGAACATGGTTAAATGATAGAGGTTTTGGAATGATTCCTGTATGGTTGTGATCATACGAATGGCCTTGGAAAGTGTGATATTCATTGGGATGATGTATGGTATTGACCTACAAGAGGATCATGGTTGTATTTTTAGGTGTGTGAGTCTAGGTTATATGGGACATGACTCAAGAAAGTACGAGTCAAGGTGTGCGACTGAGTTGTATGGAAGAATGTAGCCATTGGGTTTATGTGATATCAAGTAGATCATGGGAAAGAACCTATGAGAGGGTTCTAAATGGATCAATTTACATTTAGGAGGAAAATGAGAATTGGTGAGGCTTTTTGGGAAAAGCCTAGATGTGAAAGGGTAAGTACATGCTGGTTACGTATGGTGCTCATTTGTGTTGCAGATAATTGAATGAGCCATGTGTGGGTATATTGATAATTATCCAAGTTATGGATGAACCCTAGGGGTATTTTAGTGTTAGTGAATTGGTGATACATGTGTGGGCATGATGGACTAGGGTTTCAATCCCGGACGAGAATTTTTAGGAAGGCATGATAATGGAAACTATTTGGGGTAGTGCTTGAGGAGTAGTGTTTGGAATTCATATAGTGAAGAATACATTGTTGTTTTGGAGGATGTCATTTTTGGTAGGCTGGGGACATGTATCATTGGTGTTTTGTGTTGTCATGTGAGTGAGAGTGGGTCGACCATGTCTAGTAATTATGTTTGGTAATGGACAGAGCGTGGGTTGTGGAGATTAATTTTTGGTTTAGTGGAGTGATGATAATGATACTTATATAGTGGTGAGTATCTCATCAACCATGGGATAAATAAACATTGTGTTGGATGGGTCATGGATATGGTAAGAATGATTGGTGAATGGTCGATATGGAATTGGGATGCTGGTGTGTGGAAAGATCTAGTGTGATGTGGTTCTTTGGAAGATACCGGATTTGGGATTCATATGTGGTGTTGGTAAGAACGTTTGGTGAATGGTCAAGATGGCATTGGGATGCTGGTGTGTGGAAAGATATAGTGTGATATGGTTTTTTGAAAGATACCTGATTTGGGATTCAGATGTGGTTTTGGTTGGAGTATGTGTGTTGGCATTGAGATTAGAGAGTTTTGGTGTGATTTGGGTGCAATTCTGATTAGTTGTGTGTTAGTTCTCAAGGTGAAATCCTGGAGGTTATAGTTAATGGTTAGTGATATAACCATGGAATCACACTAGGATCTAGGTTCATAATTTGGTGACAGTTTTATATGATCTCATGATGTCTTTGAGAGTTAAGGGATCATGATCGAGGTGGTGTGGTGACACGTTAGCATGTGAAACCATTTTTTTAGAGAAATAGGATAGTGGAGGTTCAAATGGTGTTTTAATGTGAAATTTGATGTGGTGAGGTGGAAACTTCATTGATATAATTATTCGAAATATGGTTAATGGGTCAATGGATTTCTAGAAGTGCGTTTTTAATAGGCTAGTCCTTTGATGTGGATCACCATGGCTCAAAATTGGCTATTGTGAGTGAAGAATTATGGTAGGGATTTCCATAATATTCAAGATGAATCAGATAATGATTTCTTGTTTTGTTAGGATAAATGAGTGTGGGTGAACATCATCTCAATGTTAGTGTTTTTGGAGAGTGGGTGGCTCAACTTTTTGTGAATAGTGTGCTTGGTGTTTGGAGTCATGCAATGGAAGTTCATTTGGAGTTTAAAGATGGAAAAATATGAGTCCTTGGTGAATAAATGACTATGGAATATTGGGTGACATGGTTCAAGATTTCCAAAAATTCTTGGGGATGAGAAATGTTATGGTGTGTAGTTTTTAGTCCCACATTTTTATAGGTCATTACATTTTGAAGGAAGTTTGAATTTTGGATCTAGAATAGGGTAAGTTTCATGAATTGGGGATTGAATTGGGAATCTGATAATTTATACATATCAAGGAGATGTTTTGGATGTGAAACGAGGCTTGGATGGGTGTTTAGGTGCTCAAGTATGAATTAGATAAGGTTTAGGGGTGAACCTTAACTGAATTTTTAGCTGAAACAATAGACCACACCACTGCCCAGAGGGATATGGAATAGAGGGTGTTAGCAACTCATAGGGCCATACCATAGTTAGGGGAAAGTCTATGGATGGGGTTTTCATAAATGTAAGTATATGATTCAGCGAGGGAGGCCATAGTGCATCCTGAAGGAATACATCCTGGTGGTGTTATGGGGGAGATCACTACACCACAACATAGAGGTTGAGATGTGGGTGGGGGGGGATCTTGTAGATGGGTGTCATGCAACATAGCCTTGGAGGTCATTCTGTAGAAGGGAAGCCTTTTGGGTTGGGTACTCTGCTTGGGTGGCTGCACTGAAACCCATGGGCTACATTGTAGCATGGACCTATCCTAGTTAAGGAGGTCCACAAAATAGCCTAAGAAACTATACAATAAATGGGGAAGGGGGTTACAGGATCATCCCTACCTTATGGGCTCCAATTATGCTATATCCTGGAGTCTATGAAACACTAAGGCCTAGTGGGGAGGCCTATTCCACAACCCTGGAGGGCTACATTAGTCGAACCTACCTTCTGGGGGATAGTTGTGCCACAACCTAGAGGCCATATCATAATGAAACCTAGTGAGGAGGCCTACACTGCAACCCTATAGGGTTACATCATAAGGGGGATACTCAAGGAGGGATATAGTGTGGATCCATGCTTCTCTCCATAGTTGGTGGTCCCATTTTGTGGATCTAGGGGCCACACCACAAAAAATGGACCACCCAATTTTTTTAATTTGGGTATGACTGGTAATATACCTTATATTCCCTTCATTTTTAGATAAAATGAGATTTAGGAAGAGTCCATTTAGCTGAATCTCCCATTCCATTTGGATCTAATCAATACCCTATTCCAGAGGGATCTTTTTGGTGCATTTTGATGGTGATATTAGGTGAGTTCTTATGTTCCTCCCTCCATTCTTTATTCTTCTTGGTTGTAATTGATTTTAGTGGGTTCTATAATAGGGTTTTGGTGACAATTTTCACCAGAGCATGGTGAAATATTGAATTAATGGGGTTTCATGTTCAGTGTCTAGAGGAGGATCTGAAAGGGTGAATGTACAAGTTTTTAGGTAGTTTCGATGTGATGCTGATGCCCGATGAGTTTTATAATGAATATGAATCCTTGGTTTAAATTAAATAAATAAATATAATTGTTATAATTAATTATTTATGGTGTATGGAATGAGGTAGAAGATCAGGTTCTAGTATGATCTTGGATGAGGCATGGATGAACTTGGCTGAGGCTCAAAAGATCATGGAAATGGATTAACTATGTGATCAAGGTATGTGGCCCATTTAATACAAGATTATATGAATGTTTATACATTATTGTGTGCCTGCATGAATGTTTCATGGTTTTGAGTGTGGTATTTAGGGATTGAGAGTGATCGGGTAGAAAGATATAGGATGGTGTTGGGCCTCTTATGTGCAGGGAAAGTAATTTTTATCACCTTTAGTGGTTTGGATCACCCAATGACTATGTATCTAAGGGGATAGGGTGTTAGTTTAGTTGATGAGAGACCATGGATAGTCTTGGGATATGAGATGTGACATGGTAATCCTTAGTGAGTTTCCCTAGATCTAGTTGGGTTAGCATGATAGGCTTAGGTATGGTAAAAAGGTTGAGATGGTCGTACGTCTCATGCCTAGTGCGTGACACCCTCTTGAGGGTGGGTTGAGATTATTGATCATTGTGAGTGGGATAAGTTCTTTGGGATGAGATGAAGTGTGAAAGAGAGGGGTTTCCTTAGAGTTATGGGATGAGAAATATCCCTTAGGATATTTTATATGAGACCTAAGTGATGGTCATTAGAGTTGTTTGGGACTTGGAATTAATATTCCAAGAGGGGTTTGGATGGAATTGGACCTTGCCTATTAAGGCCAAGGTCGGGTAGAATGTGCTAGATTGGGATGGTCTATAGGTAGAGGGACCAAGGTTGATGAGGTCATGCCAAACCTTAAGGTATGGGTTGGGATGACCTACAGGTAGTGTTTTCAACAATGGGTTTAAGTTGATAGATGATATTAACGAGCAGAGACCATTATGGGTTTGGAGGAACCAATGGATTCCCTGATGGGTTAGGTAATATGTGTTCATATATGGGGCTAGTTCTGAGTGTCTAGTGTCTGGGTGATAAGTTAGTGAGCTTGTGTGATGGGTTTTGGTACCTCTGTTATTTCATCTGTGTTCTTAACTGTGTGCCTATGATAGGTGACATACCTGGAGAGGGAGAGGATACTAAGGCCTATTACTATCACGAGTGTGATGGAACTAGCTATACTATCATGGGAAATACATAGTACTCATGTTCTTATGTTACCTTTCTTGGAAGTTTGGGTCATGGTATTGGAAATTTCCTTATATAGGCTTGGGTAAAGGACCACCTATGAGGGGATGGGTCATGATGAGATGTGGGACATAGTAAATAACCCTACCTCGAATGATGAACCAATGGGTTGAGATTTGGATGTATGGATGTACCCTGTTTCTTTAGGTAGTGGTTAAAGGACTTGGACAATGCTGACCTTGAGTCATTGGGTATGGTATGGGATATGGGTTCAATGGAATGATTTGAAGAGGTGGATTATAGAATAAAATTTAAGTAGGTATGATTGGGTTTTGTGGTTCCCTAGTAAGCACATAGTGACCTGATGCACAGGGAGTCATGGTGGCCTGGTTAGCACACAATATCCACATGCATGTGTGACATGTTTATTTTTCCCTTATACATATACATATATGATGGCATATACTATGGGAACTATTGAAACCCAACTAATATGTATTTCTCACAACATGCATGGGAACCCTGATTCATGTGGAAACCTTATGTCTTATTTCATGTCAGAGTATAAGAAGTGCAGTGTATCAGGCCTAGATAACTCAACGAGTATCATAGATTGGGATAACTCGATGGGTATCATAGATTGGGTTGAGTCCTGGGGACAATAGTTGGTCAAATGAATGTATTTTGTTCTTTTGTTTATTTTTTATATGGGAATATTCCAGTGGGTAATTAGTGTATGTTTTTTATGACCGTGGATCCGTATGATACATTCCATTTATTATAGCATTATGTTTATTTATTTTTATGTACACTAATATTTCTATGGATGATTGTTTGGTTATTTACACTGTGTTGTTTGACTCTGATTTAAAGGAATATTCTCCCTATGATATATATTATTCTATTGGAACTAGTTGGTAACCATAGTCATACAAGGAGGTGTGCTTAAGGTGATGTCGAACTCTGGCTCAGTCAAGCATTCTAGGTCATGGCATGACACCGAATTACCATTGGCCTAGAGGTTTATGCCTTATTCTTAAAAGGTGAGGGTTGTCTATCCATGGATCTCATATTACTCATTTGGAGATTATCAAGTTCATATAATTATAAAATTATATAAGAAAATTTCATTCAAATTATTCATAGGATGCATTTAGATATGTATAAATATGTTTATATTCTCTTTTTGGGTGAGTAACATGAACTTTGGGTTGGTAAATAGTTACACAATAATATTGTTTCATCATATTAATTTGATGGACGTTACATAATTACAAAATAAATTATTATAAGTATTCATAAAAATAAAATAACATGAGAAAAGATGGTGATATTAAACCCCTTTTAAAATACTAAGTGTTAAATTCATTTCAAAGTAAACACTTGTCAAGAATTAAATCATTAAATCAGGTAGGTTCTTCCATAGTAGGGTGCCGATGGATTATATTTTTCAAAGAATCAGGAAAATGGAAAAACCTAAGATTTAGGTAACCAAATACCATTGTGAGATTTCTATTGGGTCCATGTGAGTTCTACTTCCAATAAAATTACCGAATGTAACTCCACCAAAACTTATTAAAGCATAATCAAAGTTCTAAAATGAAATCATGAAAGAAAATTTAAAACTTTAAAGATGAACTATACTCCCAAATAACCATACCGATACACCCTTCTTCTGGAAAACACAAGCAAGACCAACATAAAAAATGATAGAAGGAAAACATAATTCAATTAATAACACGAGAGATTACATGGTTCAGGATTTCACACCCTAATACATGGGGAAATACTTCTTTACTTCCATTAAGATTAAAATTGGATGATTAAAATGTTATAATGTATATTCAAAATCAAAATTGATCAACTATCCTTAAAAAAGAGTGACCATTCAATGCATCTAGTTGTTACCACCATCTGATTTGAGTGGGATGAAGTCCACCTCAACCAATCATCATGGGTGATCCTATATTCAGTAAAGTATCTCCACCACCTCAAATTTCCCTCTCAATAAAAGTAATATCTTCCAGATATCTCATGATTCCTTATATTTTTCTGCACTTCCTCCATCAAGAATATTTTAATGGTTTGAATTCCAGTAACACCTTCTATTCTTGCATCAGGTCTACCCAACTTCTAGTCATACATATTTTTTCTATCATTACACTACTCCATCAAGTTTCTGGAAGTTCATCCTCTAGATTATATTATTCTATTTATCTCTTTAAATTATCCTAAAAATGGTTTCCACACATTGTAAGTAACCAAAAAATATCCCTCTTGGAAATAACCTTTATGAGATTTACATCTAAGTCCCCCTTTTGCTTGGAAAACCTCCATCCATTCTCTAAATTTCCGCTAAATAACAACATAGTTTCCCATCACATCTTCTATTTAAACCAATCTGATTGAGGAGTAGCATCACCTTAAGAAATACTGAGTATCCACCTTCATAAACATGTCTAGTAGATTCCTCACTCCTTTAATATTTGATAAGTCCATCTCCCCATCCTCCAACATCTTTTGGATAAAGTAAAACTTCAACTTAATATGATTTTTTTGAGAATGAAAAATTAGATTCTTGGACAAGTGAATTACAATTTGTGAATAACAAAAGATAATCCCATTACTTTTCCTCCTTCCAAGTTCCTCCAGGAAACCCTCCATCAAAATCAACTCTTTTCTCATTTCCATCAAGGTGATGTACTCAACTTCCATTATTAAGACAGAAACCACCCGTTGAAGCTTAGATATACAATTGACTATCATTCCTCCAAATGTAAACATGTATCTTAAAGTTATCTTCTAGGAATATAAATCTCCCCCAATGTTTGAATATATAAATCTTTGTAAGAATAATCCTTTACAAAGTAAAGTTTCATGCTTCCAAAACCCTTCAAGTAATAGAGAATCAATTTCACCACCTCCCAGTGCTCCCTTATAGGGTTTTACATATATCTATTGATGAATCCCACTATCTATGTAATTTTTGAGTGAGTAGACACCATATTATAAATCAAACTTCAGAAAAATGATGCATAGGGAACTTTTACTATGTACTCAACATCCGATTCTATTTGAGGTGAATTCTATTTAGCATGAAATGTGTATCCAAGGGTGAGTTCACTGGTTTCACTCCACTCATTCCAAATCATTCCACCACCTTCTAGATGAAATCTTCCTTAGTTAGGTATAAGGTATCATGACTTAGGTTTCTCATGATCTGCATCCATAAAATCTACTTTTCCTAACCAAGGTCCTTCATCTCAAATCTTACAGTAACACTTCCTTTATCCCATCAATCATTTATTTCAATGGAACCACTATCATCATGTCATTCACATAAATTAGAATAATAATTAAAATCCCATAATCAATAAACTTATCATAATAGAAATGATCACTATTGATTTGAATTAACTACTGTTCCATCATGAAATCATTGAAATTACAATTACAATTCCTTGGCACTTGCTTCCGGACATAAAGGCTACAACTTAACTTGTACAAAAGATTTTGGTTTTGATGCTTTTCGAAACCCTCTGAATGTTTAATAAAGATTTTTTCTTCTAATTCTCTATAAAGAAAAGTTTTTTCCATGTTCATCTTCTCTAGATTACATATTTTGGAAGAAAATATGATTAAAACCATTCATATGGTTATGTGCTTAACTTTTAGAGGAAAAATCTCTAAGAAGCAAAATCCTTCTATTTATTTAAAGGCCTATATAAATAAATTTAAATTTTACTTCTACCTACCTTCTATATTTCTCTCCAGTCAAAAAATCACACTTTTTTTGTAAGACTTTCTTCCTAGTAGATCTTTCCACCAACTCCCATGTTTCAGAAACATGGAGGGAATCAAGTTCACCCATCATAGCTAACAATCATTATTTATAGTCTTCCAAAGTCCTTTCCTGATTAAAGATTTATACTTCTTGATCACCCATCAAAATAAAATAATATAAATTACTTCTATACCTTTACACTTGATGCCTTTCCCCGATAGACCTTTGTAATTTTACCTGTAGTTGAGATCCTCCAAGTAATTCAACATATAGAGTGTGAACTTCTGGTTCTCATGCCTCTTCAGTCCTTAAAATATCTGGTACCTCAAGACTTGGAAATATTATCAAAATTTTACCTCCTTCTGAAACCTCCCATGGATGGTATTGTGTATTTGATTTTTTTTACTCCCTAGATTTTCTAAAACATTTATATCTTTAAAATTTCTATCCAGGTGAACCTACACTTTTGATGATACTTCATTCTCACCAGAATCTCCTTCTTGGTTTCAATCCTTCTATAGAATCTATTCATTAAATATAATATTATAACTTATGAAAACCTTTCAATGTTCATTATCCTAGAGTCAAAAACTAAATTTTTCATCGTCATAGCCCATAAATTAACATGCTTGATACTTAACCTTTAACTTCTATCACTACTTAGAATCATCATAGACATAAGATAGTTCACTAAATACTTTTAAATGGTTTAATTTGAACTTCCTTTTGGACCAAACAAATTATAGTATTTTCTGCCCAATTTGTGAAGATGGGCTCCGATTGATTAAGTAAGAGGTAGATTTTTTCAAAAGCTTTTGGGAAAACCTATGTGAAACTGAATACTTCTATATTTATCCAATGAATTATTGTTCATAATTTCCTTAAATCCATTTTATTATAGAGTTCTTGTCATGTTCTTCTCAAGTCAAACCCCCCTTTTTTAGTAAAACCTCAAGAACTCCTAGTTTCTATTCTCACCACCATTATTCAAACATAGGTTATTTAACTTACTTCAAGTATCCTTTTCCACCATGTCACTCCAAAAAAAGCCTCAAACATATCAAAATTGTTCCTTATAAAGTAAACCAGAACTTTTCATGTGGAATAATTGATAAAGGTCATATAGTAGAGTGAACCTCTGTGAGATCACACTAGAGCTAGTCCCCAAACATATCTGTGAGCCAACTCCAACTTCCGATGATCTGGTGTTTTCCCTTCCATTTATAAAGACACCCTTTGATAATTTTCAAAGATGAAATCCTCACACATACCAAAATCCATGCCTCTTGAATTTATCAATCCTTTGGAAAATAGGATATTTATCCCCTTATCACTGAGAAACCCCGGTCAGTCATGTCATAACTTAGAGGAAGTTATTTCTCTATCATGATTTTTACTTTATGATACTTTTGTACGGAACAATTTTTTTTCCTTCACTCCTTTTCCAAAAACCATGGAGTTGTGTGGAATTTTCCATGATCCATCCATAAAAAAAGTAAAGAGCCCTACGTTGTAAAATTTAAAATGGAAATAAGGTTCTTATGAAGTCCTAAAATAAGCCACACATCCTTAAAAATCTATAATTATTTCATTACTTTTATGAATTGAAATATAATATTTTTCCACAATCTTGAGAGTCATACCATCCATAATATGAACCTTTACAAGACTTCCAAAAGTATAGTTTCTCATATTCCCACTCTCAGATGTTGAGTGGAATAAAGATTCAAAGTCTATAACCCAATAACCCAATGAAGTAACAACACTTAGGAGTAATACACTCCAATATTCTGATATAGGGTTTGAAAACCCACTTTAAGAAGTATAATTTATAGAATTCTCCCTCCACTCACTAAAATATTTATTTAGGTTTCCTTTCTTCTTGAAATTAAAATACACAAGAGCACCATTCACCAAGATAATCCTATTGAGACTCCACCTACCTTTTCCATTATGATGAATTTTCCATGCTTTGGATATTTCTCTATATTCCATGTTACTCACATTTCTAAAAGATTTATGGGTCTCCTTATAATGAATTTATTTATTCAATATTAGTTCATGAACGACCATGAAAGTGAAGTCATCCTTTACACTATAATTAATCACAATGATCACTATTTTATCCCATGATTATGAGAGTAAATAGAGTAACAAAAATGTCAAAAATATATCTACAATGGTCACTTTCACTGACTCCAATTGATTATGAATCACATTGAAGTTATTAACATGATCATATGAAAACCTCCTCCAATGGCCCGAAGGCCTTCATTTTTTATTTATTTTGATAATACACCTTTCAAGGGATGAGGTTGAACCCTTACAATGCCTGTAGGTGAAAGATTACATGCCCATAGGCCATAGAGGAACCATTTCCCGTAGGCACAAACATTACATGAAACCCATACTAACAACTTGGAACTGCTCCTCCCCAGCATCTTCATCATGAAATAAGCTCTTCACCTCCGCATGGCTGTTCGTCTAGGCATTCCCATGCATGCACAGTCTTGTCCCGATGGCAGGTGCCATACCCTCTCATTCTTGCAATCCGTGTAGCTTCTACTGTGGTGAAAGCTCCTTTGCTCATCATCCTTGTAGAGCTTGTTCCTTGTAGTTTGGTCTGGTTTGTATATGCAGGTGGCCCGAAGGCCATTAGGATGGCCCGAAGGCCCAACTAACCTGAAGGCATGGGTTCTCGAAGGCCAATGAAGGACTTGGGGACCAAATCTGAGGCCCGAAGGCCCAAATGGGGGCATATCTCTGGCTGCTACAGTGCCAAAAAGTGCCCGCTACAGTACTGCTACAGTACCTGCTATAGTTCCCGCTACAGTACTGCTACAGTACTACTACAGTACTGCTACAGTCTGCTACAGTACCCCGAAATTCTGCCTCCGCCTGGATTTGATCCCTAGTCGCTTGGATGCACCATCAGAGACCTTGCCAACCGGGCTAAGGCTCATGTGCTCATCTGCAAACCTTACTTCCAAATTTATCATGTTAAAAGGTCTCTTTATCAAGAAAACCTTGTTCTTTATCATGGGATTCCCATATATATTATCTAAGTTATTAATAGGATCTGATGTATTTCTCACTTCTTAGATATTGTATTCCACATTCCAAGAAAATAAAATTTTCATCAATCTGAGTAATTTATTATCGAGCCTTGCCCATTCCTCATTTTTAATCACTTCTAATTTAGTTCCAGTTAATGGAAGATCAAGAACCTTCTTTGGTAGGTTATCCTTGATCTATATTTTCCAAAATCTAAAATATGCTCCATCAAAATTCTCTAAATGAAACTTACTCTCATTCGATGGAATTCCTCAAGAATATTTAAACTCCCACTAACTTCCAAACAACTAAACCGAAAAATATAAGGAACTTTTTTTTTCTGAGGTTCACTTACAATAATGAGAGTAAAATATTACTATTAAACTGAAATCTAAACACCACAAATTAGGGATTAGTCATCTAGATCACTCCAACCTAGAGATTTGATACCACTTTTTGGGTCCACATGAGGCCTTATTCTGATAAAAACAATAGATACAGCTCCACTGAAACTTATGAAAGTGAAAGAAAATATCCAAAATGAACTTGTGCTCTAATATCTAGGACATGAAAGACAAACTTCCCCTAAATCACCATGATGATATACCCTTTTTCAAAAAATGAAAATAAGAACAACAAAAACAATGATATAAGGAAAAAACAAGTAAAAGAAAAACATAAGATGTTATGTGGTTCAATATTTCACCCTAATCCATGGGTAAATGTTTCTTTACTTTTATTCAGAGAAACAAAAGATTATTACAATCCTAGAATATACGGTGTTCATCACAAGTGATCAAACCTCCTTAAATAGGGGTGCCCAATTAGTTCTTCTGGTTAACATTACCATTTGATTCATAGGGGATGAGGTCCACCACAAATGATCTTCATGGTAAATCCTTTGTTTGGTCATGTACCTCTACCACCTCAACATTCCCTCCTGATAAAAAGTTCTAGATTCCAAAGATCCCATTAATCCTCAAATTTTCTCATAATTTTCCCAAAAAGAATATTATAATGGTTTAACTTTTGATAAGATCTTTTAATCCTATATATAGCCCAAAAAATTCCTATTATCTTGACTAAATACTTCCATTCCACCACACCATCATGTTTGAAAAATTTTATCCATTAGATTCACTTCTTTCGTTGGTCTCCTTTTGTTAGCCTAAAAAATTGTTTCCACACATTGGTAGTATCCCAACACTTCAAGTTACACATAACTATAAAACCTTTAGAAAATATACTATAGTAATGGCGTTGATTTTATCTATATGATGGATTGGATAAAGAGTTTTTTTCTCAACCATCCTAGAGTCATTTATGATATGATTGGGATGATACCCTATCTTAATAACTAAGTGTTGAGAGGAACTACATAACAGGTCCATTGCTTAATGGAATATGGATCTTAGACCACTAATGGATATGATATATTTTAAATAGGGTCATAATTTTAGTGGGAGAATATTTAATAAAATTTCTTACTAAATGGTAATAAAACAAGATACTCATCTGAGAAAATCTTATATTATAGATAAATATCATCATCATCATTATCATCAATATTATATTTTATATTAATCCTATATGAAGATGAAAATTAATGTAATTTACTCCTATGACTGGTAAATTTATAATAGTTATCAGGAATAGATAAATTATATGTGTTAGAAAAACACATTACCAAGTAAACAAGTATTGAAATTGTTCAACAGGTGAGTCTAAATGATGGAAAGAAGCATAAAATGATTCATTTAAGATTTAAAAGTAATTTTATGAAAAATTACTCAGTGGATTTTATTCTCCACTTATATATTAAATATGATTGGGTATTTAGATGGCTTGGTGAGACTAGATATTTCCTTAAGTATTGTCCTGGTTAAGGAACTTGTCATGTTATTATCTATGTAAATGTTTTGAAAATATGAATGAGTTTAAGGAAAATTTACTCAATTTTGTAAATTTTTTGATGATAGATGAACTAGGCATATGATGTCTAGGTTCCAGTGCTATGTTGATAGTACAAGTGGGTGAAATTTTAAACCATATGAAGAAAAGTTAGTTGGAAAGTCCAAAAATGTTTATTCTAGTATCCATTCTAGGTCATTGAAACCTAAATGTGTTATTAGGAAGGAGTAATGATTCAATATGATGGAATTATCTAGATACCTAAGTGGTTTGTAAAACTCCATAGAATTCCAATGTTAGGTATCTATGTTATATAATTCAATTATTTAGTTTTTAAGGGTGAACGATGTCGATTGTATGTTTTAAAAGTATTAAAAATATATAGAAGTTAAAAATAAAGGGAAGAATTGATAGATCTCTTAGTTTTTATTCAAGTGATAAAGCAAAGAGTTTCTATATAAAATATTTAAATGAATAAGAATAAATCAATCTAATATGGATCTAAGTAAAGGATGTGTATATTAATCTCATTTATATTATATGATAAGAGATTTTTTTTGTTAAAAAAGTGTTGTTATGAACAATATGAGATAATTAATTCAATACACATTGTTCATGATTCATAGTATTCTATAACATGTTTTGAGAAGAATAAAAGGGAAAAATTTTATCCAGGATAATTTTTTTATCCAATTGTTTTTTAAAATATGAGGGAAGATGTTCTCACCACCCATTGGTGGTATATTTTAAGGAATACTCTTATTTATAGAGTAAAATTATCCAAACACATATAATACCATATATGATATGTAAATAATATTTTATTTATTAAATATTCCTTCTAAAAGTAAATAAGTGTTACTTCCTAACATAAATGAGATTTTATAACTAAGCATGATATTCTAAAGAGAATATAGCATGTAAGTGGCCAGTGGAAGTATGTTTGAATCTAGAGAAAGTTCAAAGTTAATAAATAAAATATTATATTGTTCTAAAATTAAAGTGATTTCCACTTAATATCCTAAAGAGTTTAGGATATGTGACACTAAATTGAAATGTAAAGAGTAACATTTATTTACCATAAGAAATTAAATATCATTATTTCCTAGAGGATTATAATAGTAAAAATTCAAAGTGAATTTCACTTAAATATCCTAAAATAATTTTAGGGTATGGCTGTAAAGATGAATTTAAAGAGTTACATTTAGTTACTATAACATAGTTAATGTCACTTTATTAAGGTAAATTGTTACATTAATCACTATAATATCTCAAGTTAAAAGTTTAATGTAAATGGTTCTAAGGATAATGATGTTAAACTTAGAAATATTTATAAGTAGACAACATGATTTATTGATAGTGTAACATTTGATGTTGTGGTGTTAATAATTTTGAATATGTTCATAGAGTTAAACATTAAGAATATGATTCCTAAATCTCACCATTATCCAAACTTGATTTATTTATAGATTATTCCCACTAAATAGTTTAGTGGGATGATTTTATCAAGTGGTCACATAGGGATGTGGTAGGAATTACATATAACTATAATAAGTTAACAAACCCATAGAAAGTGTAGTGAACATAAGGCTGATCTTGTAGTCTAAAATACATGATATGTTAGATAGGTAATTATATAGTGATTTTTTAAGTATTATTAAAATATTTTTAAGAATATAAAAAGTATCATATAAAAGGAAATCAATAATTTATCATTCATTCATATTGGCTACATATATGTATATATTGATATTAATTTCATGAAATTTAATGACAATTGACCTCTAAAATTATGATTTTGAGCTATACTTAACTGATTTACATCATTAATTATTATAGGTTATGATGAAATGTAAAGGTTATCATGAGTATAATTCTTGTATGGAGATACAAAATATGCTCATGAGACATAAAACGTGTTTTTGTGAATAGTGTAACCCACTAAGTATAATATATAGAGTGTCATTAACTATATATTTGGTATAATAGGGATGCACATACCATATTTGGAGTCCCCACTGCCCGAGTTTAGCAATATACCTTGTATGAGAACCTTTATACTTTGATACCTTTCTTGTGTAAGCCTTGAGGCTTAGCTAATAAAGGGGTGGTTGGGTATGTTGTTAATCATGTCATTGGTTGGAGATCAACCAAGATTGGATTTGACCTTTCATATGATGAGTATGAAATCTAGTCCCTCTATTAAGATAGACATAGGAGTGTGTTCCAGCACCTAGATGGTACATATAAAATACTTATCTATTTATGTGGGTGACATGTGATGTTCTCATCCATAAAAGTGAATGGCATGTGATGTATTCATCAACTTGGTCAATCTATACTCGGATAATCAAGAGTGCATGAGTTGGATATATGGGATTAACATAATTCATGTCCCATGTTTACTCTATGTCTTTGAAAAATGGAACATATGAGAATTTATGCTAGCATGTGATACAACTGGTGGACATATGTATAAAGATGCATGTTTTTTATGGAGATCATGCCAGATCCATTTTTAACTTGAGTATTATTGATGCTTTTCTAGAGGCTGCTATTTTCTTAAATTTATATATCCAAATATTTATATTTTTTTAACCCTATAAAGGCCCATAGGGTTACACTTTGTGGTTGACTGAATGGGGATTGAGTTTGACTAAGAGAGCTACTCTAAAAGTGTTTTAGCATTAATACAAAAGAGTTTTGGATGGGTATTAAAAAGTTATTTAATATGATGTGATACATGATGAACTTGATGATAGATTTCAAAAAGTGTTTTAGAATATATCAAAAATAGTTTTGGATATGGTTTCATAAGTTATTTTATATGATATAATGTAAGGTGTATTGGAATAATGTTTTTAGGCTTTAGTGTAAGAGGCAGATTGAAGGAGATATTTCATAAAACTACTTTGCATATGATTAAATATGTATATGTCATATTTTAGGACTAATATCATATTAAAAATTATATAAATATGCTTATGTATTTGGAAATCATAAGGTGTGATTGGTTTATATCATATCTCCACTACCCATACAAGTCGTAATATATGACTAACAATGTCATAAGATATTATCTTTGATACAGTTTTGTTGTATTTGATACTTCAAGAATCTGAATGATAATAGTTTTTGTTTTGGAAATATTCTACATAATCTTCCATTTAAGAAATATTTCATAAAATGGAATGTATGGGAGGAGATGAAATCATGCGATTAATGCACGAATTGGATGAGAGGTATTTACTCACGTATTATAATGAATGATTAAATGAAAGATCACCAAAAAATCATCATTAGGGAATTATAAAGTTTGCTTCCATGCAATGGTATATGTATTATTTCTTTTCCATCCTCAATTAAAATTCCTCACCCATATCTCTCTTCACATACCTTTGTTTCATGAGGTGCTAATACACTGTGGATGGTGGAGAATATTGCTTTACTTCAAGTGATTCAATAGCTTATGAATACATTAAAAGGAGGGATACAATTAAGTTTCTTATAATGTGGTATTCATCAAGAATAAGGGATGAAGATGGATATAAAATAATAGACAACAACTTCATTCTAAGGTACACACTTAGTTTCTTCAATTCCAGTCTATGCCTGATTTTAGTATTCTAGCATGGTTGATCTTGGTTTTGGTTTTCTTTAATCACTTTTTTTGAATCTAATAAGTGTTTTTAGATCCCATGAAACCCATAACTAACCCTTAAAATAATTTCACCCTTGAAATTTCATTACTCTAAATAAAATAATTGAGGGTACTTCTACCTCATTACATCTTCAGGTTCCCAAGTTGCTTCCTCAAACTTACGAATCCTCTAGAGAACTTTAACCAAGTGAGTGGCCTTGTTTTGTAATAATTTACCTCTATGATCCAATATTTCTATCGATTTTTCCTCATAATAGATATCACATTTCATCTATACAACCTATTGGAATAGTGGATCCTGATCCTCTTGGATGACGTTGGGTTGAATTTCCAGTGGCATGTACTATACACCTATCCATAACTCTCATAGTACAACCTCCACAATGAGGTTGATGGGGTTTCTAGGGGTATCACCTTCCCAGTTGAGGCTCTGAGGGATAAAGACCTCCAATCAAAATTTTATAGGAAATATAGAAATGTTGACCAACTATATCATATTTGACCTGTAACCCCAACAATGGTATTGTAGTAATGTGGACTTCGACATGGTACTATAATAGAGCTTACTAGTAACACTGATAGGGTACTGTAGATCTACATATGTTACTATCACTATTACTATATCACAATAGACTAACTATGCTGATTTGGGATTACAGCAACATATGTTACTATAACATCATGTTGCTTTATAAGACCATTCTAAGCTAAGGTTTCTACAAATCTGATTTTTTTCCTTATAAATTTATTTGGACATAGTGAATTTGTTCTGAATCACCATGAATGTAGGAATTATTCCCAAACCACATAAATATCTATGTTAATATTCTTCTTCTTCTTCTTTATCGTATATATTTTTCCACTTTTTACTTTGATTTCTATAATTACCAGTCATTAGAGATCATGATGTTTATGTAACAAAACCACTAAGTTTAGTACATGTGATGGATCCGGTATGTACTTATTTTAAAGTGATATATAAAATATGTCATAAACTTTGGAGAGGTTTGATGAAAGTGTAAGATGATAAGCTACCATCTCCATATGATCAAGTATTTCAAAAGGGACAATATATCTAGGGATCAACTTTACCTTCTTTCTAAATCTCATAACCCTCTTTAATGGTGATATTTAAAGGAATACCTTGTCTCTGACTTCAAACTCAAAATATTTTCAATGATTATCAATGTATCTCTTTTTTTAAATTTGTATAGTTTTAATATATCACTGAATGGTTTAAATATTCTCTAACATTTCATAATCAAGATCTGGTCTTGTAATCTTACACTATCCAACTTTATCCCAACATGTTGGAGTTTTTCACTTCTTCCTATATAAATCCTCATATGGTTATATTTGAATGCTATAATAGAAATTGTTATTATATGAGAACTTTATCTGGGGAATGTGTTGATCCTAACATCCTTTTAACCTCATAAAACATGAAATCAACATATATTCTATATTTTAAATTTTTATTTCAGATTGACCATCAATACAAGGATAATAAGTGGTGTTAAAGCTCAACTTTGTATTCAATGTTTGTTGAATAGTTCTCCATAAATTCAAGGTAAACCTCAAATCCTAATCTGATATTTTAGAATATGGTACTACATGAATCCTTACCACTTACTTTATGTATGTCTTGATAATTTGATCAAGAATGAAATCTTATCAAATAGCAATGAAGTGTGCCAACTTTGTAAGGTGGTCAACTATAACCCAAATGGTAGCATTTCCTTTAGAAGTCATAGGATAACTTATAATAAAATTTAGAGTGATGTTATACCATTTCAATACAATTATGGGTAATGGTTTCATCACCCCCTTATACTTTTTTTGTTATGCCTTAACTTACTAGAATACCAAGCATCAAGATAGATAATTTGCAATCTCCTTCTTCATGTTATACCATAAGAAATATTTTTTGAGATCTTTATACATCTTTGTGCTTCCAGGATGGATAGATAATGATGATCTATGTGCATTATACAATAGTTACTTATTCAATTTTGGTATTTAAGGGACACATATTCATTTACCAAATATTATAATTTCATAATTTTCAAGGCTAAAATCTATAATATTCCTTAACTTCTCTTGTATATACATATCCTTATTCAACACTTCCTTGATCTTCACATGGAAGAATGATTGAGAAATAACTTGGGAAGGATAGTATTTATCCTCTTCCCTTATGATTTGAATGTATATCCTTTGATAATTAATAACTATTAGGTCTCTTTCAATCCTCACTAAGGATAAAGTGTCACGATCCTTCCTACTTAGATCATTATCCACCTTATTCACCTTATTAGGGTGGTAATGTATTGAGTAGTTACAGTACTTGATCAACTCCAACCATATCCTTTGGAACATGTTAAACTCCTTATGGATGAATATATAATTTAAGATCTTTTGTTCAGTATATATATCAAAAAATTTCTATATAGATAATTTCATCATATCTTTAATGCAAGTAATATCACTACTAGCACCAAATAATGTTTTGAGTATTTTTTCTCATGAAACTTTAATTGATGTGAGGAATATGATACCACCATGTAATTTTTCATGTTGGAACACCCTAATCCCTTATATAATGTATCATTGTATATCATAAACCCTTCCCCACTACAGGGTAGTGAGAGTATAGGTGCATCCTTCTCTTAATATCCTTAAAAATTTTCTCACATTCATCTATCCAAAGGAACTTGAATCCCTTCCAAGTTAACTTGGTTATTGGATTTGATAGTCACGATAAATTTCTCACAAATAATAAATAGTATCCATCCAATCTAAGAAAAATATGAATATCCATTATAGTGGTTATTCTAAACCATTTTATAAAGAGTCTTTGATATAGATATAACACCAAGTATGAGTTCTATTGAAAACTCAACCTCATGATATGGGGGAATACTAGAAAACTCTTCTGGAAATATATCAACATATTCCTGAAAAATATAAATATATTCAATATTGAGTTTTCCCAAACCATTTGATCTATATATCACTCATTATTAGGTAACATGGCCTATACCAGAGAAGTAACTTCCATAGAGATTTCATAGTCATCCTTAGACTAATAGATAATCACAAGTTGATCTGGGATATGAAATATGGTTGAGTTACATATGTAATTTATACATATAGCCTCAAACCAGTTTAAAATTTTATAAATCATGGAAAAAACACTAAAACTAAAACTAATTAGTATAGGTTGTGCAATTACAAGGTTAAAACCAAATAGACGAGGGTAAATTATTACTCAAATTCGATAATTAGGAACTATCTATGGTGAAATAAATATACAACCACTTTGAATTAGAAATATAAAGAGTGATGATGATATTTGATAGAGGAGAAAAAAAATAAGAAGGTTTTGGGTAATTTAAAATCTTAGTGCATGATATAATAAAGCATAAAATAATGAATAAACAGTCACATGGTTATCAGAATAGAGTCTAAGTGAATTTCTTAGTTTGGGTAAATACTCTCTATCTCAAGACTCTCTATTTTTAATGGTCAATTCCTTATAATGATAATATAGATAGGTAACCCAAAAAAAATTTAAACTTAGAATGTAATTAGACCAATGGGCATGGTGAAAACAACATTATAGTTAATTCATTAAAAATTACTTACTCACTCACCCATAAAAAATGGTCATGCCTTATAGAATGAGTGAGAGATATGAGAATAAATATGAATTCAAAAACCCTAAGATGAATTTCAATTTAAAATAAAAAAAAATTCACTACAAAAAATTCCCCTTTATTTTAATCACCACAGAATAAGGAAAATAAATCTCTCATTATAGTCATGAGATAGTGATTAAAACAAACAAAATAAAAAACTATAGAATGAAAAGTAGTAAAACTGGCCAAAGACTATGAAGTAGCATGGATTGTGATGTGAAAGCTTCAATTTTCAACATGAAATCTTGCATGTATCTTCAAAATTTTCATGTCTACCTTATTTAACCACATACAATATTTATCATGGAATGAATCAAAAACCAAAAATATGCATTTCTTCTACTCACCTGTATGTTCTATGAACTAGATCTCTCATATTTTGAATTGAACTCAAAAAACATGCATCCTATTTCTTATATATAGTGACCATCACAACATGAAATCTCTAGGTTCATCATGAAACATTATCTAAATTTTGGGAAATCCTTCTACCTTATTAACTCTCTACATAGCACAAACACAATAGGCACGACCTGAACCCTATATTTTCATCAACATTTCATCATCACAATTTCCATGAAGGGTTATTCTCATATTAAAAAAGGTGTATTCATTACCTTACTACCTTTATAAAGGATCAAAAGTTTGAGGTTTAGCTCAAGTGGTGCTCCCATTATGGAATTATATGTTTAAGAAGCATCACAATTTAATGGTAGGATGCGCTTGATATTTTCAAATGCATCCATGGTGATATGGTATACAATGTGGATAAGAGGGACACAACATGAATGCAGAAGGTTCTATATTAAGAATAAGACATGGGTTACACTAAAAAAAATGATGTTTTTTTAATTGAAATAATTCCCCACATTATACATGTTCCCACATCAAGGTTGTGAGTAGGAGGTGGATTTTTAATAAGCTTTGATGTGGCAGGGGCCCTAGAATAAGTCTCTTAGGGACCTACCTATCATAGTGAGAACTACTTTACCCTCTCACTAGCACCCAACCATTCCAAATTATACCTCCTATATACTCCTTTCCCACCACCCAACCCTTCTTACAATCAAGGTTTTATGATTGCTTCATTGCGCTTGAATGAAGCATGCTAACCATGGATGTAATATTTTTTATCACTTCCCCTCTAATTCCCTTTCTAATTTCATCCCTGATGATATAATCATATCAATAGTTCTTTCTATTCCATTTTTCCTTCCATTTTCCCTTAAGCTCTCTAAATCAAATTTCTTACATTAAATATATAAAACCAATGAAAACCATGGGAAAATAATTATTTATCAATTAAAAATAATGAAATTAATAAAAAACTATATGCATGATATATATCTATCAATCAACCCCACACCTAAACATTTATTTTACTCAAGCTTAAATATCCACTAAAATCACAAATGATATTCATTATACCAATATTTAAATATCAAATTAAACACAATCAAGTAATTATCAATGAAAAAATAAAATTCAAAGCATCAGATATGAAAATTTCTCCAACTCCCCACTTTTAAAGTAAAAAATAATAATTATTCATTTTATTTTCCATAACCTCCATTCATGTTTTTCAATTAATTATTAACGTGCATTCCAATTGTGATCTACCTCATAATGAATTTTTTATCTCATCACTCAAGGTAACAATTTCAGATAGAAATTTGTTCATACCATAAGTACATGATCTACATCCATAAGATTGAAATGCATCTAAAATATCCACCACATAAAGAAAAATATCACAAGTAATCACGAGGACTTCACATTAAGGTTCAAATGCCTTTGAGGCTTTGGATTGGTAGGTAATTGATGTGAAAATTAAAATATTGATCAAAGAGGAGGTTACACTCTAAGAATAATTTATGATAGTAAATAATATCAATGAAAAAGTACTCTAAGTATGAAATCAACAAAAATCACCCAAAAACCAAAAATAAGGATAAAAAATGACAATGAAAACAATGAAAGATATACCCTCTTCTTCATTTCACCTTTTCTCTTTCTTTTTTTAATTTTTTGAAATTTTCACTTGGGAAAAATGTTACACTCCTCACTCAAAAATTATTTGATAAATTCATTAAACTAATTAAAATAGTTATAAAAATATCATAGGTTGAGTTAAATTCATTGACCTATCAAATAAGCAACTAATTTTAAATTGTTTCACAGTTTTTTAACAATTATTTTTCATTTTTTTCAAGAGGATAAACAATAAAGAATAAAAAACGATGCATCATGAAACTTCTCAAAAACCCATGAAATGAACCTAAAATATTATCCTAAATTAATTAAATCCTCTTACACCATTAAAAATATCTCCCAAATAATCAAAATAATTAATATCATGAAAAATACAAAGATTAAGGGTAGGAAGGATAATATTGGCTTATAATGTGGCTCTTCCCTGAAAAGGTCATTCATGGATTTTATGGGGTTAAAAGAAACATAAAAATTTCATGGTGGTATCATGGATTAGGTATCAAATAATAATAATTCCTTGATCATTTTAAAATTGATTTTGTTCAATCATAGCCTCGATAGGATGCAAAATAAGTTCTAGAAGGAAAACATTCTTGAGTTTCTATAAAAAATGGGTAATAAAGAATGATAAAAATTATGTTTAGAATCTTATCAGGAATGGGAAAATATGATATGGTCAACCACTCATAGAATTAATACTAAAAATAAACCTATTCACACAAATTTTATAAATTTGAACCATGTCAGCTCTAATTGAATTTTCAACTACAAGAATAAACCAATTCCCCTAAATCACGATTCAATAAATCTATTCCCTTGTTTTTATATCTATTAATTGATTCCTAATTTAAATTATATAATCTTATCAAAATGATTTTCAAAACAAGTAATGATGAGTTACCTAAGTGAATTTTGTCTTCTAGATAAAAAAATTAAGCAAATAGCCCAAGGTGGGGCATGCATTTTCAATTTAAAATCCAAAAAATAGAATTGAAGGAATATAAAAAATTTACAATCTTAATAAAATTTTCATTTAATCTATTACTGTTATTGTAATGTTACTTTTCCAATATGGTCCTGAAAAATAAAAATAATCAATTAAAATTTCAGGTCCATTTACTTTAAAGATAAAAAATATATGAGGAATTTAAATTAAAACCTAAAATAGAATATAAATACTAAAATAATTCTTAAAGTCCTAGAAAATAAAAAAAACTTGGATTTAATCCCAAAATATATCTCTTTAATATATTTTATCTATAATTTACCTCTTCATTAGTGAATGGGAGAATGATACAAAGTTACCCAATTTGGATTGATCCATGTTTTAAGTTATTGTTCATCCAGTGTATCTCTTATCCTCTTGTTTAGTGTAACCATATTGGTGCTTTGTGGAGGAGAGAACCAAGAAGTGGAAATTTCCAAAAAAATTAAGAAGTAACTCATGGGACATCCATACCTGAAAAAAATATCCTTTTATACATCCTCTTTAACTCTTTTTACTTATTTTTGTTCTTAAGATTCTAAAATATTCTTATCAAGGACAATAGATTCCTTTTCTTCTTGTTCTTGTTTTTTTTAAATAGAATTAGAGGTTCCTTTTAATCAAAACATTTTATAGGCTCAAGGTACTCCTCCTCCACCATTTCCATCATTTTTTTCCAAAATTTAATAGTTATAATTTTTTATTACTTCTTGATTTCCTCCTATCCTTATCCTTATTCTTCTTCTTGAACCAAGGATTCTTCATTATTCTCTTTATCCTCAACAAGCGTGTGGATTGTTTGTTCCCTAAAATTTTCAAATTCAATTTTGGCTTCAAAATTAGAAATAAGGGTCACCTTTGAGCCAACTTCAATCTTGGAATATCTTTCATATGTTTCTTCTTCTTTGAAGAGAGCTTCATCCTTAGTATTTTCCTTAAATTATTCAATCTTTTTTACTATGTTCTACATAAGTTTTATCTTTTTTTTGAATGTATCTCCCATGTCGTGGAGGATCTACTCATTCAAACTTGAGTGTGGTTTTGGAACCCATGATTGAGTTTGGATCTTCTTCTTGACTCCATCAATTTACCATGAAAAATTTTCTATTATAATTTTCATGCGAATATGGCCCCTCAAGTCTGTCTTTGACCCACAAACCAAAAAAAACACCCAAGAAAATAAAAGTAATAAAAAAATAAAGAAAATTTACTTTAAAATTATAAAATAAAAAAGGGAGGGAAAATTATATGTCAATTATTAAATAAAAGTATTTATAAACACAATTATTTGGAAATGACGCTAAAAACTTGGTCACTTCATAGGCATCTTCATACCTATGACTTTAAACCAGTTAAAAATTTATAGATCAATAAAAACAAAACAATAAAACCATATCTAAGTATTAAAGGTTCTGCAAGTATGAGTTTTAACCCATGAAGATGAGGGTAAAAGATTATTGTAATTCAATAATCAAGATAAACTATCTACGATGAAAGAAAGCCATAAATACTTTGAATTTTAAAGAGAAATAATGATGATGATTTTGAAATGGGAGAAAAAAATTAGAAGGTGAGGAGTAATTACAAATCCAAGTTCATGACATAATGAAGCATAAAATAATGAATGAGAAACCATATAGTGTTCAAAATCGAGTCTAATTAAATCCATTGGTCTGGGTAGACACTTTTTATATCATAAATCTTCTTTTACTATGGTCAAGTAATTTGAATAATTAATGATATAGGTAAACAAAACCTTTTTTAAATATAGAATGTAATTATCCCAATGGTCATGGTGAAAACAATATTCAAGTTGATTTATTAAAAATCACTCACTCACTCACCCACTCACCCAAAAAATAATGGTCATACCTCATAGAATGAGGGGGGGGATAGGTGAGAATAAATATGAATGAAAAAACCCCAAGATGAATTTCTATTTAAAATAAAACACTTTAATACACAAATTCCCCTTCATTGTAATCACCATAGTACAAGAGAAATCATCCTCTCATGCTAGTCATGAGAGGGTGATTAAAATAAAATAAAATAAAGACCTACGAAATGTAAAGAAATATAACTAGACAAAGATTATGCAATAACATCATTTCACAGCCAGTCTAGATCCCCCAACAACAAAATAATTCAACCTGTATTTATACGAACTTAAACTCCCATGGTTCAACCTATAATCCACTAGATAACTACTTAGTGTGCACCAGAAGTGTTATGGTAAACATTCCATAAATCTTTCTAAAAAATATTTAAATATTGTTTTTTTATTTTTCTATTGACTATGGAAGACATGGAACGAAATATAACTCGTAGGATGAACTTCACTCTTCACTTTTTTGTTTTTTATGGGCATGCATGGCTCATGATGTGATAACATAAGCTCATGGAATGAATCCATGCATTTACATTCAAACATTTTGTATCTCCATTATCACACTGTGTCTAATATTTATTGTGGCATGGCTTAAAAACCAAAAATATGCATTTCTACTACTCATAATTATGTACCATGAACCAAATCTCTTACATCAGAAACTGTACTATAAAAAAATTTATCCTCTATCTCATTTTCTATAGTGACCTTTGTGACATGATATATCCATACTCATCATGAACCATTCTCAAAATTTTGGTAAATTATTCAACCTTATTAACTCTCTTCATGGTATGAACATAGTTAGCATGGAGAAAACCCTAGATTTCATCAATACTCCATCATCACCATTTTGATGCAGGGCTATTCTCAATTTTCATTTAACCTTCACAAAGGCTCAAGAACTCAAGGATGATCTCAAGTGGTGCTCCCATGGTGGCCTCAAATGTCAAAGAATCCTCATAATAAAATAATAGGCCAAGATCAAGCTTTTAAGACACATACATGGTGGTTTGATGAACATTGCAAACAATAAATATGTGACACAAATAGAGAAGGTTCTATTAAAGGAATAAAACATTATCAACACTCCAAAAAATGACATTTTTGTAAGTGAAATAGGTCCCGACATCATACACGATCACACATCAATGTTCCAAGTGGGAGGATGCTTCTTAATAATACTTTTATGGTAGGATCACTCGATTGAGTCTCTTAAATACATCCATATCCCAAATATCACTACTCTTCACTCTCACTGGCACCAACATGCACCAACCTATGCCTCATATGTGCTCCTCACCCATCGCTCGACCCTGCCTATAGTCAAAGTTTCATAGCTACTTTATTACATCCATGAAAACTCATATCATCTAGTTGTGGATGTCATATTTTTTATTACTTCCCCACTAATTCCTTTTTCAAACTCTCCAAATAAAATCCCTTCCATTTAATATATAAAACCAATTAAAAGTTTAGAAAGAATAATTATTTATCAGTTAAAAATAATGAGATTAATAACAAAAATGTATGCATGATATATATCCATCATAATGTGACTTCTATATAATAAAAATTAATATGGGATCTCTATAGATAAAGCCAATCCATGCCTAAAATCACATAAAATTCAACTAGAGAGAGAATAATAATATTTTTAGGAATCACATTCCCACAAAATTTAATTCGAGAGGAGTTATAGACTTGGGATGAATTTATCACACCATTGGGAGTTTTCATCGATAATTCGCTATCTAAATATTGGGGATATGAATATATAATCCTAGATACTTATAAATATTTGAAGGAATTCCTAGAACTAGGCTCAAATAAGATGTTTTAAATATTGATCATACCTATCACCACCTAGATTTCCTGATTTTATCTTTAATTCCTTACTAAAACCAAAATGGTTAGTGTGAGTATCAAGCAATAATAACCAGAGTAAGAAATCATATGATAAGGAAAATCAACCTTAATATGTCCTAAATTTGGAAACCTTAATTTCAACCTATGACATTTTAGGACCATTCTATATCACTTTTCATTCAATATAGGTTGTTTTAAGTTCCATCCACTTATTCTTCATAACCTAATCCCAAAAATTAACTAAACCTTAATCTGATACCAATTGAGATGACCCAACCATAGAATACATACATAATACATCATTTTATATCAATATTCATTACATATCATCATAAATAACACCTCATAACCTATAGGTTTAGTGTATTTGGATACTATATACACAACCAACTTATTTTAAAAACATTCATCAATATCACCCATAAATAATCTTCACACCTTATCCTTACCAAAAAATATTCACACATGATACCCTTCAATACATTTCATACATAATGATCTTATTTATATCTCAGGGAATAGAAATATAATAAAGAGTGATATCATATGCTCAGTAAAGGATGGACATAAGTGATAACAATCAAATATCATAAGTAATATTAAGATGAATATGTGAGTATGAGAACATAATCAAGGTTCATGAACATAACATAGGATTTTGGAAACACAAATTAATAATCATGAGCCATAAAAACATAACATATGTATGCTACATAACATATAGATATGACATAATAATGCGACATAAACTTAAGCATATAAAATCATTTTTATGTCAATTCTTGTTTCCAAGATCATATTTATATAGTATATAGAGTCCCATATTGTATTAGGTCCACTTATCATTCTCATAAACTTAATAGGAAAATATCCAAACTAGATTACATTAACTCTTCAGTACCTTATAGATCATCTCATGATAAATAAAGCTTTACCCAATGTATTGGAGGGCTATATAATTCTGGACCAACCACTACATAATCAATAATCATATATATTTATGTCACATAAACATGAAAACATTCATAATCTCTATTGAACCCAAGTAAGTATTTAATTTGTTTTCAATGATTAAATATGTGTTTAGTGAGTTTAGATGAGGTGTTGATACCTATAGAATTATTACAGATTTAGAAAGCGACATTGGATGTCATGCTTAAGAAATTATCCCTATCTAATTGTGATGATTATTGAATTATTCTTAAGTTCAAAGACATGTATCAATTTCACTAGGAGAATTCACATTGTATAAAACATTTAACATGGTGAAGACCATGAAAATATTTCTTTTCATGATGATAGTTTGAATAAGGACACACATTATCCCTACTATTTCATGAGGATAATTGGAGATATATTTTTGAAGTCCATGAAAAACAATTTACTATATTTCATGATGTATTTTTGAGAAGGCTTCCCATATGCCTAATTATTTTGATAAGGTGTATAATTAATTTTTGAATATTTTTATAAATGTTTTTTAAAGAGTTTAGTAAAAATATGGCTAACCACACAAGCCAAAAGGGTCATCTAGATCTACCTTATTGTGGGAGAAAGCTCAACCATAAGAGAGAGCTATCCCGAGTGACTCACATGTTGGAATGGGCGTGAGAACCTACATGGACAGTTGGATGTGCTCATGGAGGAAAATGAGAGCAGAGTGGTGGCACCACTGTGCGGGGCAACATAGCGGCATGCCAACAATATGTGAGGTGTATTTATGGGAGTGGACCATGGGCTACATGCATTGATCCACTAAAAGAATGGAATGCATTATAAAGGATCAATCTACCAAGTGAAGGAAATATGTGGGATGGCAAAGCACATTTCTACTCACCCACTTAAAAAACATATAGTCATAATGATACCATCCAATCTAAAGCAATATGATAACCATCAAGCCTCCACATCATCGTTTCTTCCTTAAGTTATCGATGGTTTCTACACATGATATCCTTAGTAAGCGATGACCACCTATTGATCCATGGACCACCATGATCCTCTCAAGCTAGTATGGATGAATTCTTGAGATGAATAAAATGTGATGAAATAATTACAATATATAGTGTGCATGTATAGAATATTTCAATGGTTAATCTTCATTCAAATGAAAAAAAGTTATATAAGGATATTTTCATGCATAAATGGGTTCAATCATTTAAAAATTGGAGGATCATGTGATAAAATCATGCACATGAGTCTAATATCATGAAAGGAGGATTCATTGCATAAGAAGGGACACCATGTTTTTCATCATCATGTAAGTATAAGATATTTTATTTATTGAATTATTTAGTGATATTAATATGGTTATTGACTCATCATGATTTGAAGGAGTCTTGATGTAGCTTATTTATCAGTGGATAAGGCAGTGTAAGGTAGTGGTGCACTACCAATAAATACTAAAGCACCAAGCTAAGAGAGGGTGTTTCTATTCCAATACCCTTGAGTCTCTCATTCTCTAGAGTGAAAAAAAGAATTGTGACACTTTTTTTCATAAACAGGAAACTTGCGCTCGACACAGTAATATAAATAATATGATCCTATATACATACTATATTTCATGAAGGTGCTTGAGATATTCAGTGAAGCTCTCTGCTTGTATGAAAAATAACCTGTGCACATCGCTTCATTAAGAACACAAGATCACATGATATAATTACATGAATATTCATTGTGGATTTTCATATATAGTTTATGCGAAGAATAGAATAACTTATTTAGCATATACATACCCTTACATGAAGTGGATTGATAAATTTCATACCCTTATATGAAGTATTTTTAGACACTAATTACCCTTAAGAAAAGTTAGTGAGATTGAAAGAATATAGATCTTGTAAAAATATACTATTACATGAAGGTCTTGACACATGGTTTCTCCTAAAGATGCTGCAATGACGTACACCCTATGTGTCTATATTGATACATTGAGTTATTTGAGCCATTTTCTAAAGAATACATGAAATAATAAGATAATATTTCATGTGCAAGGATTTAGTTTATTTGAGGTGATAATTATATAAATATATTAAATTGTGTTGTGTAAGTTTAATCTTGCATAAAATAATCTTAAAGATATTGTGTCCATCAATTACACACATTAAGTGAGGTTAGGATTTCATCATATAGAAGGAATAATTGCCCAAGAATTATTTCACTAAGGAAACTAATCATATAAAAGTGATTAAAATTATTAATCAAGGCTGATAGACTTGATCAGTGGTTGTTGAAGGTATTAAAGTTTTACATGATTAGAGTATATTTAGTACAATCATTAAAGAAGATCACTTTAAGGAATCTCTACTACCGTATCAATAATTAAGAAGGATTAGACTTTTTAAAGCAGTATAAAGATCCTATTGTGTGATTCAAGAGAGTAAAGTCTAATTTAGACTCTGGAAACACTATGTGAATTAGTATAAATATCCACTTGTGTGACTCAAGAGTGATAAGGCTAGTGTGGAATCTATTAACACTGTGTGAAGCAGTCTAAAGATCATCCTGTGTGGATTCTGAAGTTAAGATACAATGTGACTATGTATCAACCATTATGATTGATAAAAATATTACAGTGGAGAATCAATGTTTGGGGGGTTCTAACCAACATTTCAAGGAGTGTGTCTTTTTACTGAACCTCATAAATTCCTTGTGTTGTTCTATATCTCATTATTTCTACATATGAGGTGATACTATTAGATATCACTGAGTGGATCAAGAACCTTAACAAGTTCAATAGGTTGGATTCAAAGAAAAACAATTCATAAAAGTAAACCACTGATTCACTTACCTCCACTCAGTGGTCAATCTGTCCTGGGGAACTATAATTGGTATTAGAGCATGGTTTCCTCTAATAATTCAAATGATATTTAATTAAGTGAATATTTTAGGAAATGAGTGATAAAACTCAGATGGAGAAAAATAAAATTAATTATGAGGATACTAATATATATATTTATACCAAGACTTGGAATAATATAAATAAAATATAGAAAAGTAATCTAAAGAATAATCTTATAGTAAAGGAAGAGACACCACTAAATGAAGGTAATAAAATTGGTATATGTTGCAATAATTATTTTGATTATGATTCTTATAATGAATCCTATTCAATGTTTGATGATGATGTATCACATAATCATATACATTCTAAATTTGAATAAAATCTAAATAAATTTCCCAAATAAGTGGTACGTTGTATTGTTATAACTATCAAGGGTCTTCAAGATGAAAAACTATATCTTTAAGAAGAGGCTAATGCTGTGGAAGAATAATTGGATAAAAGGTTGGTGTATGAAACACTCTCACAAAACTAGTAACATAAAATGATGAAACAATTTATCTTTTTAATGAAATATATTATGAATCTATTGAATAATTGTAAAGTAATTTTTGCGATGAATATATCTTTGATATTTTTTTATAGAAGTTTTCTATGCTCTTGAAAAATTGTACAAAGTTTCTATTAATGTGAAAGACGATCAACTAGAGGTTAAAGCAAACAAGGTAAAGTAGATTGAAAATTATTTACAAGAATCAAGAAAAATTCATGAATAATAAATAAATATGATTAAGTAATATTGGGATGATATGATTATATTAGTTGAGGATGAGAATAACTTTATCAACATGAAGTGTTTAGAGATGGTGGTGAAACTGAAGAATTAAGAATCAACACTAGCTAGAACTTCTCAAATTTCTAGAAAAAGAGATGATTCCACTAAAATTTTCATTTAGGGTCATTAATCCAAGAATATCATGAGATCATCCTCTAACCAAATGGAAGCATCCTCTAAGAAGAAGGTATCCCATAACCCAAAAAATTGTGTTATGTACTAATGTTATTTCAATTTACGGTAATGTTTTAAAACAAAATTATGGGAAATTATGGATGGTGAAAATAATAATAAACCCAAAATATAAAGGGTGGATGAGATAATATTTATGAATATATATTACTCTATAAGTGTCCAAAATATTAGTGGTTTCACTCAAAAATAGAAAGACACACACCTCGTGAAATCTAGAAAGACTACACCAGAAAAGAAGAGAAGAAGATTTATGGGATATTGTTGATGTTGCTATAAGTTTGAATATAAGGAATTTTAATGTTGGCATAATATTAAAATTCATTAAAATAATATAATTCCACAATAAAGGAGGAGAAAATTTGAATAAAGGTGAAATCCTCCTAACCAAAATTAGTAGAAAAAGAAAAATAAAACAATGAAGGTGACAAAAATAAATCTCAACCTACTTGGACCAAGAAGAAAAGTGATCTATTATTTCCTACGTCAAAGGGATAGATAAATGCTTCAATAAAATCACTAACCCTAGGTGAAATAAGGATCAAATTTAAAAAGTAAAACAACAACAAGTATCTTGATTGAATACATACCAAGGTGAAAGATCTAAGTTTAGTGGTTTTTGCTGGTGCTATGAAAGGTATGGGTACAAAGACTACTATTGTTGGTATAAAATTTAATTGAAATGAAAAAATCATGAATCAAGGGGGATTAATGGTGAAAATATGATAATAAGATATAAAAGAATAGTTTTGTGACTAGAAACCCATCTAAGCTTCCAATTTAGAATAGATATGAATGCTTAGAAGAAGTTTGTGATATATGTAAGCAGGAGGGTCACACAGTTGAGAAATGAATGAAAATATTTCAAAAATATATTCCATATATTATGAAAGGGAATATGATTCAACAAAAAACCAATGGTAATTCATGTGGATATTCTAAGAATATTGAGAATGTTAAGAAAGAGTGCATAGTTTCTTGACCAAATCAATTAAAATTAGATAAATAATTGGAAGAAGTTGAAAAAATTACTAAATACAAAGGAAATAAAGTGGGTTAATAATTTGATGTGTAAAAAGGTATTCCATATAAAGAAGTAGTTCAAGGTAATAAAGAATATAGTTAAATATATGAGACTCAAAAACAGAAATAGGAGTTTAAATAAATCTTCTCATACTGTGATTGGGAGAAAAGAATAGCCTAGGTTAAGAGGTAGCTCTCAACCTAAATGTTTCTCCTAAATAATAATAAGTCAACTCCTTATTAATTAATATATATATATATATATATATGATTTTTTAATAACATTAATGTAATTGAAGGAGATAGATGTACCCCTTTAGGGGGAGAATTAATGAGATGAAACTGTTAAATCTTCACTACACAGTGAATGTGGGATTTTTTAACAAATTTATAAAATTGGATAATGAGGTATGATAGTCACTCACATTTATATACTTTGAATTAATTGAAAATAATTATAAATGGGGATTTTATATTGAACCAAGAATGGGGAGATATATCTTTTTCACCTGAACTTTCTGATGTGTTTATTGAAATATGTGCAAGATTTATCATTTTGTTGATAAATTTGATTACTTGCAACCCATAAAATGATAATTAAGAATTTTTTAGAATGATTTCTTATGTATGGTAGTTTATAGATAGTATATAAAACCCTCATTATATCTATATTTTTTTCTATGTAGATTTAACCCACATAGACTTGGAGTTGATTAACTAAAGGCTCTTTATTAAGAAAACCATGTGATATCATCTCTCTCTCAGAATTGTTCAAGAAACAATCATATAAGGGAGGAGAACATGTTTTGGGTAAAATGATGAGATGAGAATACCATAACTTACCCTTTGAATTTGATTGTAAATAATGGGATAATTTAAACAACATATTGAATTATATAATGTGAGGAGATATTGACAGCAAATAAAAAGGGGAGGGGAGATTGTTGAACCCATGTAAGTATTTAATTTTTTTTATCAATGAGTCAATATGTGTTTGGTGAGTTGAGATGAGGTGACAATGTGTGGATATTTGTTATGGATTCAGAAAATGTCATTGGATTTCATGCTTGAGAAATTATCCCTATTTAATTGTGATGATTATTGAATTGTTCTTAATTTCAAAGACATATACCAATTTCACTAGGAGAGTGTGCATTGTCCACAAAATTTAACAAGGTGAAGACCATGAAATTATTTATTTTAATAAATATAGTTTGAATAATCCCCTGCATTATCCCTATTATTTCATAAGGAGAATTAGAGATATATTTTTGACGTCCATGAAAAACAATTTATTATTTTTCATGATGTATTTTTGAGAAGGATTCCCATATGCCTAATTATTTTGAGAAGGTATAAAATTAATTATTAAATATTTTACTAACTCTTTTTATAAATAGTTTAGTAAAAAATATGGCCAACCACACATGCCACAAGAGACATTTAATGACCCGAACTATTATAAATGAAGTTTCCATTTTTGATTTAATTAAATGTATTATTATGTAACATAGTTATAGAAAACACATGCACTTCCTTGGTTATATATTTGGATTTAAAAGAATATTAATAATATTATTATTGTTAATATAGCCATTAAATATTGATCACATGATTAATATAAATATAGGTCTTTAAAAAATCTAATTGACACAGACAAAGGAAGTGATGGTATCATCTAGTAGGATTGTACCATATGAAGCTCATTTATCGGAGCTTACAAGGAAGATAGAATCACTGGTATTTTCCCTTGACCAAGGCCAAGTTGTGATCTAACAACTTAAGCATGAGTGAAACCATTTACAAGAGAAGTTCAAGCTCATCAAAATCACAACCCAAACCATGTTTGCTGAACATCCCCATGAAAGTCTCACCGTCGTGCACCTTACTCTTAGGGAGTATGCTGGTGTAATAAAGGGATATGCATCAAGACATTAATAATATGAATATGTATATTTTATATAATAATGAATTTATTTCCATTTTTATTGTTTCTTTATAAATGATTTTGATTTTGATTCAATTAAACACAAATTGTATTTTTGGGTAATGTTCAAATTCAATTAATGGATTTATTTTGATGAATTAATGGATTTTTGAAATAAATATTTTTTTAATATTTTTTTTATTAATTAAGGTTTATTAATTATAAATGGTCATATAATGAAGTGAAATGCACTTTTTATAAGGGTTCAAAAACTATTATTATAAAAAACCCAACATTTTTTAATAAATATCAAATATTATTTTAAAAGTGAAAATAAAAATATTTTAAAAAATTATTTAGATAAAATGAATATTATTTTTGGAATAAAAACATCTAAATTATCCAACAGTGATTTTTTCATAATTTTCTGAGATAGTCAAATTTTTGGGTAAAAATTAAATACCATATAAATATAGTGTGTTTTATGACATCATAATGACCAAAAAATGATGTAATAAATACTATAATGGGTATAAAATTACAAATATATGTTTTAACCTTAAAATAATTTTATTTTAATTTTACTTGATTAATTTTATTAAGCCTTTATGAATCATCCAAAACATTTAATATATTTTAGAGTTTTAAATTCATTTATTTAAAAGTGCGAATCACCTCCACATAAGAAATGAAATTATTTTAATAGTTTAGGACCTTTTACTAATAAAATAATTAAAACCTCCCCACTTTTTCAAAAACCATGGGAAAAAACCATGGGAAGGTTTGTGGTTTTGAATATTTTATTATATAGAGTCTAAAACCTATGTTCGTAAAATATTAAAGAATTCCCCTCTCATTTCCTATATAAAACCACCCAATATCCCAATAATATTCACTAAAAACCATTGGATCATGCCCTTAATATTTCCTCCCATATCTATAATCCTATCAAGGTGCCCTAAGCTCTCAATAATCCCCTTTTCAAGCTTTTGGAGCCACACATTCAAGTAAGGTTTCCTTCCTTTCTCATCTTTATCCAAGTTTATTTATCTTGTTATGACGTTTTATTTTAAATTAATAATGATGGGGTATGTTTTTTAACCTCCCCATACTTTCCTTATTTTTTATAAATTATGAGATACCCCTTTCTTTCTCATTAATCCCTCCCATGTACACTCATTACCATGCTGAAATTTCGTAAGCATCCTTTCCTTTCACTTTTTATTCAAGCTTATTTATTATCCTATGACTCCATTTTCTAATTCTAAATGTTTTTAAATTTAATTCCCTATCTATATTATTGTAAAATTAATTTAAAAATTATTAGAGACCCATTTATCTCTCATCAACCCATTTTATGAATTTTTAAGTGATGTCGTTATGCTGCCGAATTTTCACTGCGATTTTCCATGCCAAACAAATTGTGTAGTGAATGTATTACCCATTTCCTATCAAGGTTGTTCAATTTTATGCACATATAACTTTTTATTTTGGACTTAAATGCATGCATTTCACACTCCTTGATCATGGAATAAATTATGATGATGAATGAATCCATGTTTTAAGATCTATGTGGCACACTTAAGCATGAGAATGAAATGAAAGTGATGGGTGCACCCAGAATTATATAGAACTTCAATGTATTAGGTAATGTTTAGTATTATGATATGTCATGTTAGTATAGGGGTATAATTGATTCCTTTATGGGACTTTTTCCACCATGAAGCCTTGGCGGTTTATCCTTGACCTATGTTTATGATGCAATGTTTTAAGTTGTTTCCACATTTCCTATGTTATGATTATCATGCTATATCATACCTTATTATTCATGTTCCTTTATACCTCATTGATATTATTTTTCTACCATGTATCATTATCTTCATGTTATTCCATGTTTATTCCCTTATTGGTCTTTATGTCTCAGACCTTTCTTATGTATTTCCCTAGGTTATCCAATGCAGTTTTAAGCTCAAGCATGGTAAAGAAGTTTTCAATAAAAATGTTATAATTCATGTTTAAAGTTATAATGCAATGTACCTAATTCCCAAATACACTAGACTCATTTATATTATAGTTTTTATTACGTGTAATTTTATGTAATTAAATCATGTATTAATGTGTAATAAAGAGAATGTTTGTTATAGTTGATATCAGAGGAAAAGTTTAGTTATTTTTGGGATTTAGATTAGAAAATTATAGAAAAATCCTTATATATAAGACTAAGTATAAGAATGTATCCCTAAAATTTTGGTGATTATAGAGTAAGTGTTTTATCAAGAAAATAAATCCTTGTTTGTATACTATAAGTGGATGTGGTTATGGAACAGATGTACCTAAAAGTAACAACTTTGATAAGGTGTTTCGAGCCTAACTAGGAGTAACTTGGTACATGACAATAGGCATTACTACGCACTTGGTTTGACATTCCCAGGGGATATGCTTTGGCAATTCATAAGATTATTATAAACCATTATTAATGGAGTAAAAAAATCCCATAAGAGTATATTTTAGGAAATAGATCATGGATAACAAAGACTGAAGCCTAGAAATCCATAAGTTAAGGAAATACATGAAAGTTATAATTTATCCCTTTAGTTTTATTAAATTCCCATTTATGTGTTTAAAAGTTAAATATACTCATACTTAATTTTTCTTTTATTCTATTCAATGTTCATAAATAAGAGGAATCAGGTAAAAAATAAATGGGAAGAGTAATGTGATGACTTCCCCAATGAGATTCCCAACCTGATGGGAGCAAGAATTACACACTTCATGATGATACTCTCTCAGTTGACTCAGGTTTTAAATAGAAACATAGATCAAGAGGATCATCCAAATCCCCCTAAAAGAGAACAAGCCTCAACCGAGAGCTTCATGTAAAAAAGGCCTCATACTTTCAATGGATCATATGATCCCTTAATTTCTGAACAATGAACCAAATCCATTAAGAAGATATTATACATCCTTAAATTCTCTGAACAATAGAAGGTTCTTTTGGTTGTTTATCATATGGAGGGTGAAACTGATCAATGGTGGAAATTGATAAAAAATATGAATTCTAAGGAAGAGATCAAAGCAATGGTGTGAAAGGATTTCCAGAAAATGTTTGTTGATAAATATTTTCCTCGCACTCTCCATCTTAAAATGGAAAGGGATTTACTTTCCCTCAAATAAAAAGTTGATGAATCTATCGAATCGTATGAGGAAGACTTTATAAGACTTGCATGGTATTCCTCCAACTTTTTCATTACCTCTAAATTCAAGGTTGACCACTTATTTGGTGGGATAAAACCTAGCCTACAGAAATTCTTGGCAATTCGTGACTTTCATAGCTATGAAGAAATTTCCCGATGTGCCATCAAAGTCAAAATGGGGATCGGTGAATCTCATGGGTATCATCAGGATAAGAAGTAGAAAGTGAAGATAAATTCTAGTGGTCTGATAGAGATATCTAATGGTGTAAAGAAATTTCAACATCCCACTTTCCAAAGGTATGGAAAAAAGAACCCTAGGAATTTCCTGAAGGAGATAATAAAATGCTTTAGGTGTGGGAAGGAAGGGAACTTATCCAATGATTGCTGATATGAGAAACCCTCTACTGCGACAGAGTAAAAGAATACTCTGGTCAACCCTCAGTGTATTTTTCATTTCTACAACTACAAGGAACTATGGCACTTTGAAAACCAATGCACTAAGACAAGTATTTTAGGATACAACCAACAACCTCCAAGGTAGTAAGGGAAAGATTTTTCCATCACCACCACTGAAGTGAATCCCAAAACAAAAGTGGTGATAGGTATGCTATTTATTCATTCAAGAATAGAGAACATAATTTTTGATTCTTTAATTTCTTTATATCATGAAATTTTAGTATAACGATTCAAATACCATAAAAAATCATGTAAGTAAATATGTCAGTGGAAAAAATGGGGAAATTATTTCATCCCAAGTATATAACTCCTCCCCTATCAAAGTTTGTGGGATGAATTTCCCAGAAAACCTTATCATAGTCCCTTAGGTAGAATTTGATACAATTCTGGGCATGGATTTCCTTTCCCTATATAGAGCCAACATAAATTGTCATGAGAAGGAAATCACTCTCCGTATTGCGAATAAACCCCCAATTCTGTACAAGTGAAAGGAGGAGGATGAATATTATTTAGCACCATCATATCAAGAATGGATATTATTTCCCTATGAGAAATCGTATCTAGATAAAATGATTGAGTCTAAGGAAAGAATAATCCTTGAAGACATTCCCATTGTGAGGGAATATGCTAATGTGTTTCCTGAGGAATTGTCTGGTCTTACTCCTAGACGAGACATTGAATTTTTGATCGAGCTTATACTTGGGGTGTTACCATTATCCAAGAATCTGTATAGAATGGCTATTGTGGAACTTAAGGAGCTGAAAAAACAACTACAGAAGAATTTGGATAAAATTTTCATACACCCAAGTGTTTTACCATGGGGTGCACCAGTCCTCTTCATCAAGAAGAAGGATGAGTCAATGCTCCATTGCATCGATTATCGTGATCTCAAAAAGACTATGATAAAGAAAAAATATCCTTTACCTAGGATTGATGACTTTTTCAATAATATATGTGAAGCATAATACTTTTCTAAGGTGGATCTGTGGTCAGGATATTACCAAGTTAGGGTAAAGAAGGAGGATATACCTAATACTTCTTTTCATACAAGTTACGAGCACTATGAATTCATAGTAATGTCTTTCATACTCACTAATGCTCTAACAATATTCATGGACTTGATTAATAGAGTCTTAATAGATTACCAAAAAAAATTTGGTAGTATTTATAAATGATATTCTAATATACTCCAAAATTAAAGAGGAGCATGATGAGAATTTGAATACTATGCTAAAGACCTTGTGAAAGGAAAATATTTATGCCAAGTACAAAAAATGTGAGTTCCAGTTGAAGGAAGTCTATTTCTTGGGGAATATAATCACAAGAAATGGGATATCTGTAGACCCTTAAAAAATAGAAGCAATTAAAGGATGGTCGATGCCAACATTTGTGAAATATATCAAAAGTTTACTTGGGTTAGCTAAGTATTATTTCTGCTTCATGAGAAATTTATTACAATTGTCAAACCCTCTTACCAAACAAACTCATAAAGTTTTCTTAGAATGATGAATGTGAAGAAAGATTCAAGGAGTTGAAAAAGAGGCTTATCACTACACCTGTGCTCAAACTACCCACAAGTGGAGATATTTTCATGGTATTCAATGATGCTTCGAAGAAGGCCTAGGATGTGTGTTGATGAAAAATGAAAAATACATTGCCTATGCTTTAAGGTAGTTTAAAGTTCATGAAAAGAAGTACCTAACACATGATCTATAGTTTTCTATAACAATTTTTTCTTTAAAAATTTGGAGGCATTATCTCTTTGGGGAGAAGTGTGAAATATATACAGATCAAAAAAAGTCTCAAATATATATTCACATAGAAAGAAATGAATATACACCAATGAATATGGTTAGATCTGATAAAAGACTATGACTGTTCAATACACTACTATCCTAGGAAAGTGAAAAAAGTGGAAGACACTCTAAGTAGAAAGGATCTAGAAATTCTTTCATTGATGAGAATGGAGAGGGATCCGATCTTCTTATATCTAGAAAGGATGGACATAGGAATCATAATGGAAGGAACATCATCAATCATTTCACAAATTATTTCTCAACTATATCTTCTAGAGAGGTTAAAGGATACTCAAAGAGTTGATGTGGGAATTCAGAAGAAACTGGAAGCTATAAGGAAAGGGAAATTCTTAGAGTTCAATGTTAATGATGAATGTGTTGTGAGTTTTGGGTCAAGACTATGTGTACCATAAAATCTTGAGTTAAAGAAGGATATTTTGGGTAATTCACATAGCCCAACCTTCTCCATCCACCCAGGAAGCACAAATATGTATCGATATCTTTGAGAACGCTATTAGTCGGAAAATATGAAGAAAAAGATCATAGAATATACATCAAGATGTCTTATATGTCAACAAGTAAAAGTGGAAAGGAAAAATCCAAGGGGATGATGCAACCATTACCCATACCTATATGGAAATGGGAAAACATCACCATGGACTTTGTCACTGATCTTACAAAGAAATTAAGAGGGAATAATTCTATATGGTTTGTGGTGGATCATCTTACAAAGACTACACAATTCATTGCGATGCGAGAAGAATTCTCATTGGATCTACTTGCACGGATATACATCAGTGAAGTGTTTAGGCTGCATGGAGTACCACTATCATTTGTATCCGATCAAGATCTAAGATTCACCTCTATGTTTTGGAAGAGTCTCGATCATGCTATGAATAATGACTTGAACTTCATCATGACCTATCACCCTCAAACTGATGGCCAATCTGAGCAGACTATCCAAACACTTGAGGAAATATTGAGAGCATTCTCAATGGACTTCAAAGGAGGATGGGATCAACATCTTCATCTGGTTGATTTATCTTACAAAAACGGTTTCCACATGATCATCCAAATGGATCCCTATGACACCATTTATTGGAATAGGTGCAGGACACCTGCATGTTGGGATGAAGTTGGGGAACAAAAACTTCTAGGTCCTAAAATGGTCAAGGAAATGGTGTAAAAGGTTAAGATCATTCAGTAGAACATCAAGGATGATCAGAGTCCAAAAAACAGATGTGCTGAAAATCGTTGACGATACCAAGAGTTTTATGTTAGAGACATGGTATTCCTTTGAATATCTCCATGGAATAAAGTGATGAGATTTGAGAATAAGGGAAAGCTTAGTCAAAGATACATCGGCCCCTTTTAGATCCTTGATCGCATTGGGTCAGTGGCCCATCGACTTGCACTCCCACCTAACCTATCTTGAGTTCATGATATATTCCATGTATCACTCTTGAGGAAGTAAATACCTAACCCCTAAAATATACTCTATCTAGAGGTGGTACCATTGGATAATGATCTTTCCTATGAGGAGCATCCAGTGAAGATCTTAGATCATAGAGACAAAGTTATACTAAATAAGACAATACACATTGTCAAAGTGCTATGGAGAAACCACAAGTTTGAATAAGAAACTTGGGAACCGAAGGAAGTGATGAGACATAATTACTCTCATTTGTTTTAATGTGGGTGAAATGAAAATTTCAAGGGTGAAATTTCTCAAGGGGGTAAGATTGTAATGACCCGAACTGTTATAAATGAAGTTTCCCTTTGTGATTTAATTAAGTGTAATATTATGTAATATGGTTATAGAAAACACATGAATGTAATTGGTTATATATTTATATTTAAAATAATATTAAGAATATTATCATTGTTAATATATCCATTAAACAATGATCATATGATTAATATAAATATAGGGCTTTAACAAATCCAATTGAAACAGACAAATGAAGTGATGGCCTCATCCAGTAGGATTATACCCTATGAATCCCATTTATTAGAGCTTTCGAGGGAGATAACATTACTGGGTTTTCTTCTTGACCAAGCCCAAGCTGTGATCCAACAACTTAAGCATGAGTGAAACTGTTTATGGGAGAAGTTTCAGATCATCAAAACCACATCCCAAACCATGTTTTTCAAACGTCCCCATGAAAGTCTCATTATCACACAACTTACTCTTAGGTCATATTCCATTTTAATAAATGGATATGTATCAAGGACTTAATAATATTAGTATTTATATTTTATAGAATAATGAATTTATTTTCATTTTTATTGTTACTTTATAAATGATTTTGATTTTAATTCAATTAAACACAAATTGTATTTTCGGGTAATATTCAAATTCAATTAAGGTATTTATTTTGATGAATTAATGGATTTTTTAAATAAATAATATATTAATAATATTTTATTATTAAATAAGGTTTATTAATTATAAATGGTCATATAATAAAGTGAAATTTATTTTTTATAAGGGTTCAAAAACTGTTATTGTCAAAAACCCAGCATTTTTCATTAAATGTCGAATCTTATTTTAAAATTGAAAATGCACATATTTAAAAAAATTATTTAGATAAAGTGAATATTATTTTTGTAATCAAAATTTTTAAATTATCCAATGGTTAATTTTTCATAATATACTGAGATAGTCGAATATTTGGGTAAAAATTAAACACCATATAAATATACAGTGTGTTTTATGACATCATAATGACCCAAAAATGTTGAAATAAGTACTATAATGGGTATAATAGGACAAATATATGTTTTCCCATTAAAATAATTTTATTTTAAGTTTAATTTATTAATTTTATTAATCCTTTATGAATCCTCCAAAACATTTAATATATTTTAGAGTTTTAAATTCAGTTATTTAAAAGTGTGACTCACCTCCACATAAGAAAGGGAATTATTTTAATATTTTCGACCCTTTTATTAATAAAATAATAAAATACTCCCCAATTTGGAAAAAACCAAGGTTAAAAACCATGTAAAGTTTTGTGATTTTGAATATTTTATTATATAGAGTTCAAAACCTAAGTTTGTGAAATATTAAAGAATTCCCTTCTCATTTCCTTTATAAACCCACCAAAGATACCACTTATATTCACTAAAAATACTTGGAGAATGTTCTTACTCTTACCTCCCATCTCTAGAATCCTCCTAAGGTTCTCCAAGCTCTCAAGAATCCCCTTTTAAAGCTTTTGGAGCCACACATTCAAGTAATGGTTCTTTCATTTCTCATATTTATCCAAGTTTCTTTATCTTGTTATGCCATTTTATTTTCAATTAATAATGATGGGGTATGTTTTAAAACCTCACCCATTATTCTCTTATTATTTCTAAATGATGATATACCTCTTTCTCTCTCATTAATCCCTCCTTTGTACACTAGTTACCATGACGAAATTTCATAAGCATCCTTTCCTTTCTCTTTTTATTCAAGCTTATTTATAATCATATGCCTTATTTTTTTAATTATAAATGTGTATACATGTCCTTACATGTCTCTATTACTATCCACTTCATGTAAAAATGTTTATATAACCATTTCTCTCTCATAAACCCATTTTATGAATTTTTAAGTGACACTGTTACGTTGCTGAATTTTCACTGCGATTTTCCATGCCAAACCAATTGTGTAGTGAATGTTGTACCCATTTACTATCAAGGGTGTTCACTTTTATACACATATAACTTTTTATTGGGGTCTTAAATGTATTTATTCCACACTTCTTAATCATGGAATAAATTATGATGATGAATGAATCCATGTTTTATGATCTATGTGGAACACTTAAGCATGATAATGAAATGAAAGTGATGGGTGCGCCTGGAATCATATAGCGCTCCAATGAATTGGGTAATGTTTAGTATCATGATATGTCATGTTGGGACAGGGGTATACCTGATTCCTTTATGGTACTTTTTCCACCATGAAGCCTTGTCAGTTTAGCCTTGACCTATGTTTATGATGCAATGTTTTAAGTTGTTTCTATATTTCCCATGTTATGATTATCATGCTATATCATGCCTTATTATTCATGTTCCTTTATGCCTCATTAATATGACTTGTCTACCATGTATCATTATCTTCGTGTTATTACATGTTTATTCCCCTACTGGGATTTATGGATCACCCATTTCTTATATATTTCCCTAGGTTACCCAATACAGTTTTAATATCAAGCATGTTAAAGAAGTTTTCAATAAAGATGTTGTAATTCATGTTTAAAGTTGTAATGCAATGTACCTAATTCCCAAAAACACTAGAATTATTGATCTTTTGGGTTTTATTAATTGTAATTTTATGTAATTAAATCATGTATTAATGTATAATAAAGATAAGGGTTTTTATATACTAGATCTATCTACCTTATTGTGGGATAAATCTCAACCACATGGGAGAGTCAACCTGAGTGGATTTTGTGGTGGAATGGGTGTGATCTCCTGGATGGGTAGGTAGGTGTGCACAAAGAGGCACCCTAAATCAAAGTGGTAGAATCACTATGTGGGGTGGCATTAAATCATGTCAGTAATGTGTGAGGTATAACTCTGGGAGTAGACTTGGAGCTACTCATATCAAGCCACTGAAGGGACATAATACATTATAAAAGACTGATCAAATGTGGGATGGAGAAACACATTAATATTCACCCACTTAAAAAATATAGATATAATGATACCATCTGATATAAAGAGACTTTATGACCATAAATCCTTCACGTCATTGTCTCCCTCCTCGAGTTATCAAGGGTCACCACACGTGACATCCTTAGCCAATGACATTCACCAATCAATCCATGCACTACCATGATCATCTCAATCCATCATGGAAAAATTATTTATATGAAGAAGATACGATGAAATGATTGAAATATCTAATGTATATGCATAGAATATTATAAAGGTTGATATTTGGTTGAATTAAAAATGAAGTTACAGAAGGATATTTGCATGAATACACAAGTTCGGTCATTTAAAAATAGGAGGAACATATGATAAAATCATGCACATGAGTCCATCATCATGGAAGGAGGATTATTCATGTAAGAAGGGACACCTTGTTTTTCGACATCATGTAAGTATGAGATATTTTATTTACCAAACACTTTAGTGATATTAATATCATTCTTGACTCAGCATGATTTACGGGAGTCTTGACATGGCTTATTTATTAGAAGATAAGGTGGTGCAAAGCAGTGGTATATTGCCTATAAATATTGAATCCTCAAGCCGAGTGAGGTTGTTTCCATTCAAATATCCTTGAGGCTCTTATATTCTAGAGTTAAATAGTACAAAATGAAAACTTTGTTCTGTTAATAGAAAATTCATGCTTGACACAATAAAATAAAGAATAAGATCCCATGTATATACTTTGTTGTGAAAAGCTTCTTGAGATATTCTATGTAGCTCCTGCTTGTGTGAAGAATAACCTATGCACATCGCATCATAAAGAACACAAGGTCATGTGATATTATTATGTGAATATTATATTTGGATCCATGTATATAGTTTGTGAAAAGAATAGAAGCACTAATTCTATGTATACACACCCTTATGCGAAGTGGATTGAGACACTACTTACCCTCATGTGAAGTGGATTGAGATACCACTTACACTTACGCGAAGGCAGTGAGCTTGAAAAAAGATAGATCACATGAATATATACTATTATGGAAAGGGATTGACACAAGGTTTCTACTAAATATGTTGAAATTCAATGTGACCTATGTGTCTTAATTGATACATTGAGTTATCTGAGCCACTTGATAAAGATCACATAAAATAATAAGACAATATTTCATGTGCTAGGGTTTGGTGTAATTGAAGTGAGAATTATATAAAGAGATTTAATTTTTTGTGTAAGTTTAATCTTTCATAAAATAATCTAAAAGATATTATGTGCATCACTTTCACACATTAAGTGGGGCCAATACTTCATCAGATATAATGAATAATTTCCTGAGCATATTGCACTGAGGTAACAGATCATATTCAGGTGATCATAATTATTGATAAAGACTAATAGACCTGATCAATGATTATTGATGTTACTTGAATTAGTAAATGGGTATAGAAGATCTAGTATGCTTGTGAAGTATAATCACTATGAGGAATTTCTATTACAAGATCAATCATTGAGAAGGAGAAGATTGTTTGAAGTAGTATAAAGGTCCTCTTGTGTGATTCAAGTGAGTAATGTACAGTGTGACCTTTGTTAACACTATGTGAAGTAGTATAAAGATCCTATTGTGTGACTCAAGAGTTTAAAGGCTAGTGTGTACTTTGTTAACACTATGTGAAGCAATATAATGATCCTTCTATGTGGAATCGAGAGTTAAAATACAGTGTGACTCTATATCATCCATTGTAATTGATAAAAATATTATAGTTTATAATCCATACTGGGGGGGTCTAACCAACATGGATAGGAGTAGGTATTTGTACCAAACCTTGTAAATATCACATGTTGTGTTATATCTAATTATTTATGCATACGCAGTGATACTTTGAGAAATCACTTAGTGGATAAAGAACCTCAACAAGTTCAAGAGGTTGAATTCAAAGGAAAAAAATTCATAAAAGTGAACTTGTGATTCCCCTCCCCCTCTTAGTAAACAATTCATCCCAAGGATCTATAATCTCATTTTATCTTAATTAACTCATGTGAAAGAAAAAATTTTCATGAAAAATTCCACAAGACATGATCATAAACCATATAAAGAGAGATGGTGAATGATATAATTAGAACATAACCCCAGTGAATCATAAGAAACATTAAAGGATATTGAAATAAATGAAAAAAACTTTATAAGATCATTATAAAATTAATTTGATAAATAATAATAAATACCCATTAAATTTTTAATAACTTTTATTTTAAAATGAAATAATTTATAAAATAATGATAATAAAAATAAATTTAGAAAACCATGAAAACTTGTAAAGAAATATTTATAAAGAAAAATGAAGAAAATGATGATAGAAATTTATAGTGTGAAAAAAATTAAAAAGGATATATATTTCACACCTTTTTAAAGAAAGTCAAAATCAATAGAAAATGACCAGTGTGAAAAATGGTAAAAAATAGATTTCATTCAAACTTGAGTAAAGAAATTAAAAGTCAGTAGAAAATGAACTTAATAAATCATATAAGTATAAATAAGTAAATTCATATAACAATATAAAAAATATAAACATGGAGGAAAAGTATTCTCAATTAAAAAATGAGATAAGATCGACTCTACTTATTGGAAAATATTTAGTTGAGTTGTGAACCAAAGGGAGGTGAAATGGAAAGAAAACATATAAAACCTAGAAATAACCAGTGAAGAATAAAATATATGGTGTTTTAGAGATAAAGAACATATAATTTTCCTTTATGTAAATTTATTCATAAATGATCTTGATTTCAAATTGATATTGGAAAAGAAACCCTTACGGCTTTGGTAACTTTTAAATCAAATCCCTTTAAAAGAGAGAAACATGGATGGATTTGTAAATACCTTTCATTGCATGAAAATTATGATAAAATCCATCCATGTGGAATTAAATACACCACACATAAAAAATAAGTGGTGAATACGGAGCATATATCAATGAAGGGAAATTGAGATGAGAAATTCCTACCTTAGATTTCTACTTGGTCGGACGTGCTCTAACTCTCTATATAATAAATTTAGGTTTATTACTCAAATTTTTAAGAACCTTTTTCATATCTATTTTACTAAATACCATCCATTTATAATTCTTTATTATCCACATATTAATTGTTTATTATTAAAATTAATATTTTGATGTGTGTTATGTTTTTTCACACATGCTTTGGTTTGGAGGTTCTGATCCTTGCTCGTTGATCACGAGTTCACAATATCAAGAATTTTCATGAAGACGTATTATATGTGTTTGATATAGATATATGGTCCCATGGTCATTTCATGGAACTCATGGCGATGGTTCACATGGAACACTTAAAAATATCCTTTTCAGTGATTATTGAATTAATAAAATAATTGAATTTATTAGTGAATGTACTTTGGAATATCACCATTTCAGAATTATGAAAACATCCTAAATTAATCATCAACATATTACTAGTATTTAAGTTTTCTTAGTAATCCATGATGTAAATTTTATAATATCATTCATGTTGGTGGTAAAACCAACCAAAATAAGAACACATTATAATGATTTAATGATAAATAATATTTAAATGTATAGTAATAATACCACTTTTATAGAAGATTAATGATTTTAAAAACATGCTATTAAAGTGATAAATCATATTTAATATGAGGTAGAATAAGAAGATAAATAATAATGATTAAGGATAGGATAACACTTATGTTGAAGACTTGAATCACCTCTTAGAGTGACTCTTGGAAAATATGGATTTAGGACTTATTCTTATACCTATAGGTTCTCAAACATGTGAGAGGATTATTAGGGAGATAATTTGGTTAGGGTTTTAAGAGTAAACCATAGGAATGGTGTGGGTTTAAGTGAGAAGATAAGGGGTCCTTTTATAGATGAGTTTGAGTAATATTTTCTTAAATAATAATGCATTAATTTGTAAGGAATGTATTTTTTCATGGAAAGTGGTTCCAAAGTGAAAAAATAAGAGAGATAGTATAAGTATATATTGAGAAATCCAGAAAAAATAAATTATAGAAAAAATAAATTTTTAATCATTGAGTGTTATTAATCTTATTTAATATCAATTACTTATTAAATGAGTGTTAATTAGTTAGTTTATAAATTTAAACATTAAAATTAATTAAAATCGTCCTTTAAAAGTGATCAATTTAATTCATTTAAGTAAAAATATAGAACAGTTTAAATAATAATTATTTTAAAAATATCATGTTCTAACACTGAATGATTGTTAGGTCCAATAGGAAGATGAAAAAAGGTATAGAGGTATAGGGGTGAATAAACCATATTAAAATTTCTTCAATAAAATGATTAATTATATAAATTAATTATAAAAGTTAATTAATAAAGTTAATTAAAAGTAAAATAAAATAAAGAACATGATGATGTTTTTTATAGTAGTTCGATCCAAAGTGGACCTAGTCTATTCTTATACTTATCTACTTGGTGAGAGATATGTTTTGAACTATACTGATTTTTTAAGGGGAATCATAACCCAATTACAACCTAATTTTTCTAGTGAAAGTATAACCATAAATATGTCTGACTTTTGTATGGGGATTCACAACCCAATTACAACCCTGACTTTAGATATTGGGAGTCACAACTCAAATGATAGTGAATTTAGAATCCATGAGTCACAAACCAAAAAAGAAAATTATTTTATATATAAAAGTATAAATATAAAGTGATATTAAGTGAGAGAGATGGGAAATAGTTTTACAAACACTAGAGACTAGAATGAAAGAGAATATAATTTCTATAAATCTTACAATAGATAAATATATCTTGTGTAAATGGTTAGAATAAATTAAAAGAAGAATAACAAAGTCAACACATTTTATCATAGATAAAATATATTATAGGAAAAATGAAATAATTCAAACTAAATTAAATATATAATTTTAATAATTATAATGAGTCGAACAAATTTAAATAAATTTTTGAAAATAATTCCTTAATAACCAGTCAGAGAATTCCACAAATATCACAAGAATAAATACAATCTAAATATCATGTTTCAAATAGAAAAATCATGTAAATACAAGATTTGACCATATTATAAACAATTAACATTAATTATTAATAAAAATTTATATTAAAAACTAGTTTAAATAAAATACCCCAATTTAAAATAAATTCACCTAGTTAATTAAAAGAGTAGTTTAATATAATTTTGATATTTTTTAAGATTTATCAAAGCATGATTAGTGAATAGTTAAAACAAAATGAAATTTACTTTAACTTTTTAAATCAATTTAATCAATCAAAAACTTATATAAACACTTAAGATTAACTATAAAAGTATGTTTTGTTTATAGTTAAAATAAAATATAGTTTAAATATTTTTAAATAATGAAAAAAAGAAAAAACACACAACAGAATGAAAAAAGGGGTTTAGTCTCAAGATGATACCTAATCATCTCCACTTGGAAATCACTCTTTTCTAAGAATATTATATAAATACAATATTATCCACTACCTGGATCAGGTATACATACAACAACTAACAAGCTGTCTAGGACATGTAGGGACCTCTTCCACAAAACTGTGGAAAAAAACAACAACAGGTCACACAAAGACATATTCCACAAATATAGTGGGTAAAGATATGAAAATAGAGTTGAGAGAATATCATTTATTCTCTATTTATGGTGAAGGAGACAGTTTGTGTTGATAAACAATACAAATAACACACCGCTCGAAAATTAAATGCAATAAACAGAAAGAGAAAGCAGTAAGATATTGAAAAATGATAGTGTTTATCAATCTGAAGTGATCAGATGCTTAAGTCTCCTTGGATGTGGATTAGAGAAAATATTGAGATTTTTATATAAAATTAGTAGGAAAATATAGTGTCTTATAGATCTCTTTTTTCTGACTATAGGAAAGGATTTGAAAGTTCTAGAAGATCCACTCTTTTATAGTCAAAATCAAGTAAGAATGTAGAGTGTAAGATCTCTTGGAATAATCCTCCGAGTATTCAAAAAGTACATGTATTCTCTCTATTAGAACACTTTCAAACCACATAAGAATGAGGGACAATTATTTGAATTTAAATCACAATAGAAATGATAGTCCATTTGAAGAACAATCATCACAATCCTCTACTTCCTCGTACTGAGCTTGACACCATTTAATATTCCCTAAAATAGTTAAGAATATAATCATAAAATAAATCTTCACATTAATTGAATTAATATATCCATTTAGAGAATTAAATTAAAATGTCCTAGAAAATTGACAGTGGCTCATGTCTAGTAATGATTTAGGCCAATGGTGAGTTAGGCTGGAGGTAGGTCTTCTGCTGGTAGGTCATCTAGTGGTGGCTCATGCTCAGTGGTGACTCATTTTCAAAGGTGAATCATCTCAGTAGTGACTCATCTCAACGGTGACTCATCTCAATGGTGAATCATCTTAATGGATAATCATATTAATGGTAGGTCATCCTCAGTGGTAGCTCATTCTTAGTGGTGAGTCATTTTCAGCGGTAGGTGAAGTATGGAGGTGACTCTTTTCTGGTGGTGAATCCACTCTAACAGTGAGTCTTTTTTAGTAGTGACTCAACTCCAATAGTGAGTATTTTTTTACAGTGAATCAACTCCAATAGTGAGTATTTTATATTAGTGAATCAACTTCAATGGTGAGTCTTTTCTGGTGGTGAGTAAAGTCTAGTGGTAGGTTTTTTCAACACTTAGCCAATATTTTATCAAACTGCCTTATATTATAAAATTATATTATAAAACATAAAACCTATTAAAAACATAATTAATATGATTTTTGAGAATTAAAATAAGGTTTTTCCAACAATATCCCCCCTTTTTATGATCACAAATCATTGCATTCTAGAATCTATGTATAAAATAAAATTTGGCATAAAATAGATGTATTTGAAAATGTAAAGATATCTTAATGACACTTTAAAAAGCTAATGTGTGAGTTTTGAAATTAAATTTAAAAAATAATAATAGAGATAGTATCATGGATATTAAATAAAAATGGTTTCAAAGGTATGGTATCAAATAATTCCATAAATATTCTCCCCCTTTTGGGATTATCAAAAAGTAAGAAATAAGAACTAGTAAAGTGAACTAAGCAAGAAAAAGAAGAATAATTAGAGACACCCCATTAAGGTAAAAAGATATTGTATTACATCAAAAACAAAGTGAAAAAAGTCCCCATAAAATACAAAAGTCTAATAAAACACTCTTAGCCTAGGTACTCGGGTCAGCAGAAGATTTTCCCTTGTCAGGGTTAGAGGAAATAGAAGTAGAGGTTGAGGCCGAGGCTGAGGTAGTGGGTGGAGGGACTGTAGGTAGAGAAGGAGTAGGTATCTATCTGATTATAATTGGATGTAAACTATGGAAATATTCTATAGGAGTCGTGATTAAGGGCTAGAACCAAGCAGGTAAAGGAGCATCTGGATCATGGGAAACAACCAGTCTGAACATCTCTGGAGAAGTGGCAGGAGAAGATAAATGAGTAGTCACTGGAATGGACTCTTGAGCTACCACTACTGTAATAGACATGTGCAAGAAAGGATTCATTATATTGATGAAGTATATGATGATATTTCCTCCTTGCTCTATGGCATTAAAAAATTACGGTTTCTCCTCTATAAATAACTTAATTATAGGGATCATCACTTTTAGTTTATTAACCTAAGCTTGTAAAACCGGTGGCATCTAAAAAATTGAAATGAGAGTTAAACTCATGATTGTTATAGATCTGGGATAGATAATACTTAATTAAATTTATTATGGTTTCTATGTCATTTATAATATCATTCATACATTCCCTTACCAAATTATAAACATGATCACTATTGTGTTTGATTTTCCTCATACCCTCCTAAGGAGTAGCAAAAACTTCTCCCAAAATAACTTGAAGCTCCTCCCTAACAACTGATCTGATCAATTAAAAATCCAAGGGAGGTGGATCATTGGAAGTATAAGTAATTTAAGGCATAGAATCCAACCTATCCAGTACAATAGCCAAACTCTCAACAAAAGAGGTATGTAACTCATCCATCACAGTCCTCAATGACTCCAACTCATTGGCTAACTGCCTATTTTTTATCTCAAACACTTCAATATAATGAAACATCTTGAGATGAATGTGGCATACCACAAGCTCAAACAAGAATATAGCATCTCTCTCACTGATATTTGTGATAGGAGGTGTCTGACTCTTCAAAATCCTCCCAAAGTCAAAGAGTATCCTCTCTTTAAAGGACTCCAGATAAGATCTAGACTTAACATCTATAGGAATAGAAGGAAGAACAATAAGAAATAGTGAAACAACTCTCTTATAAGTAGCCTATGATAGCTTTAGTCAGATAGGTACATCTAATGTAAATCTTTTAAGCTCCCATGTAACATCTATCTACTCAACCATTGAACCCTTAGGATCCATCTCTACTCAAACTGATGTAGTAGTTCCACCACTCTTCAGTGGACTGCTATCATTATCGGAGTTAGGGTAGTCTAAGACAAGTCTCATATATCATAGATATCTCTCCCATTATTCAAAGTATGAAACATCTAATCTGGAAGAAGATACAACAACTCACTCAACATCAGCAGAACCAACTCTGAGGCTAACATAACTAGGAGTTTCCTCCACATTAATTGATGGATCTTATCTCATATATATATAAAATAGTATCATCCACATCTAAAACAAAACTTTTTATATCCTAAAACTTAGTATAAATAGATACCATTGGATAAGGAATACGTGTCTGTGTCATCTCTTGTTAATCAGGACCATCATGGTCAGAACCATCTTCATGGCCATCAACATCATCATCTCTTTTTTATCTATCATCTCCAACTCCTTTACCCTCTCCATCAATACCATCACCTTCTTCATTTCCATTTACTTTATCATATCCATTATCTTCATCACCATTTCCATTATCAGATAATGATACAACATCCTCATAAGTTTTAGATGAAGAACTCCTAAAATGTTCTTATCTTGAAACCTCAGTTTCCTCATCTTCATAACATTTCTCACTCAAAAGAGTCTATTTAACTGGTATATATCTAGGAGGACTATCCAGACCAAAAAATGACAGCTTGTATCTTAGGAATGTATGGGTCACTACCCTTCTCAAGTGATAACTCTTCCTCATTACTAAGAGCATCAAACTCCTCCTCCTCTTCCTCCCCATATAAATACTAAACCACCTCATGTGGATCCAATCTAGGATCAACAAGGTTCTTTGGTATGGAAGGGTGATCAATAGGATTGAAATCCTCATAATAAACATTGTAAAACCATTTTCTCAGCTAGGGGTTCAAATTTATCTTCATTATCTTAAAAATCATTTTAGTAAGGAAAAATCCTCCACACATTACTTAATATTATTCATCTTCACCGATTGACCCCTTAGCCTCAAGAATGGCTGAAATAAACTTTGGATAGATAAGATAATTTAATCTAGAATAATTTTTACACATTTCCATCATATAAACCATAAAATACCTTCACATGTTGAATTTATATCCTCTTTTCATAATGTATAGAATATATAAATCCTAGTATCTCATTATGCTGAAATATCCTTTTCTCGGTCATAACAAATGTTGTATAAACTTTAACAGCAAACGATACTCACCATATGGCTTGGTTGTAGTAGGTATCCTTAAAGTTCTATCTCTAGTAAGCTCTGCCAAAGAATTATCATATATAAAATAATCGTTATCACTAGGAGTCTTCCCTTTATAATCATTATAAATAACCATATTGGGTATTTTAAGACATCTATCCCATCATTTTGAAGATAATACTACCTTTTTTCATATATCCTTCTTCTAATCCAAAATTTATCTTCTCCAAAACTAAACTCAACAAATTGATAAAACCGGTGTACCAACCTATGATAGAATAGTCACTCATTATTTGAGAACCAATCTAAACATCCCTAGTTCTGGAGTACCCTAATCCCCATCAACTTGTTGGATATCAACCACTCAACATTTACTTCTTTCTCTGGAACTATTGTATGATTCATGGGTTGAGGGTTTCGTGGCTTGACTACAAATCCGTTTGAATATCCTTTTTTCTTCTTCAGAGGTCATGAATTCTTAGAATTTGACTTAGTATGATTCTTCACTTGAACCATTAAAAATGGATTGGAAGGTTCATGTGAGTTCGAGGGACGTCTAAAGGTTGATAGAGAATGGTAGTAGAGAAGCTTGAGGTTCACAAGGTGTGAGAGAGTGAATCGAAAGTAGAATAAGGCCCAAATTTATATCATCTAGGGATTTAAAAATTGAAAAATGAAATAATATATTTAAATTAAAATTCAATAAAAATTAACCTAAAAGAAAAATAAAATTAGAAACAACCGCTTAATACCAATGATGGGTCATTTCCAACGGTGGGTTGGTCCAACGGTGGGTAATTTCTAATTGTGGTTAATTTCCAACGGTGGGTAATTTACAATGGTGGATCCCTAAAAATTACATTCTATCCAAAATTTATCATCCCTAATTTATATTTTATGTAGTTAAATCTATTAGAGTTCAATGGATTAGTGAAAATATTAGCAATTAGATGTTCAGTTCCTATGAATTCAATAGTTATATCACCATTTTGAAAATGATCTCTAAAAAATCAATGTCTTGAATCAATTTGATTTGTTATAGAGTGAGACACAGGATTCTTAGAGATTTTTATCGCAATTTTGTTTTCACAATTTATAGGGACATGTCTGAATTGGTATTCATAGTCTAGTAGAGTGTATTTTATCCAAAAACATTCAGCACAAAAACTACTCGTAGCTATGTATTCAACTTCAGAAATAGATAATGCAACATAATTTATTTTCTTACTACACCAAGATACTAAAGACTTTCCCAAAAGATTACATGTTCTAGAGGTTATTTTTCTATCTAACTTGAAACCACCAAAATCATCTTTTGAATAACTCAACAAGTTAAATGCTTTTCCTCTAGGATGGATCAATCCAAAATTAGTTGTATATTTGAGGTATTTTAAAATCCTTTTTACAGTAATTAAGTGTGAATCTATTGGGTTTTCTTGAAAACAAGAACACATACACACACTAAACATAATGTCAGGCTGGCTAGCAGTCAAATATAACATACTTCCAATCATACCTATGTAGCTATTTTGATCCACTCACTTCTTAAATTCATCAAGATACAACTTACAAGTGGTACTCATGGTATTGTCACTATTTTTATTGTTATCCAATCTAAAAAGTTTTAGAATATATTTGATGTACTTGATTTGATTTAAAATAATTCCTTCTTTATTTTAAAAAATCTGAAAACCAAGAAAGAATTTCAGTTCACCCGTTAAACTCATTTCAAATTCATTTTGCATATTTTTTGAAAAATAAATAAAAAAAGTGTTTTTAGAAGATCTAAATATAATATCATCTATATAGATTTAAATAACTAAAACATATTTTAAAATTATTTTTATAAATAGTAGGATTAGCTATAACTTTTGAAAAAACCTTTAAAAATTAAAAAAGAGTTGAGACTATCATACCAAGCTCTAGGATCCTGTTTTAAACCATATAGATCTTTTTTTAGTTTAAAAATATGATTTGGAAAATTAAGATTTTGAGAATCAGAGGGTTGTTCAAAAAAAAATATCATCAACTATATAATCATTTAAGAATTCACTTTTGACATCCATTCTATATAGTTTGAAATCCAAATGTACTACATAGGAAATCATAATTCTAATGGATTCAAGTATGGATATAGGTTAAAAGGTTCCCTCGTATTCTTTTCCCTATTCCTGACTATACTCTTGTACAGCTAGTCTAGCCTTATTTCTTACTATAATGTGAGATTCGTCAACCTTGTTTCTAAATACCCATTTAGTGAAAATATTAAGGTGTATTTATGTCTAATCAAAAGTTACCAAAATTTATTTCTTTCAATTTTTTTATGTTCTTCTTGCATAAAAATTACCCATAATTCATCATTAATTGCATCAATAATGTTCTTTGGTTTAAGTTGTGACAAGAATGCTTAATGTTTAACTTGATTTCTAAGAGAATCTCTAGTTTGTGCACCTCTATCTAAGTATCCTACTAAATCATATAGTGGGTGGTATTTATGAGTCTAAAAAGATCTAGGAAATGAAGGTCTGTTCATCTCATGGTCATCTATAGGTTGAGGTTTCGGTTATGAAAGTTCTTTAGAATTGGATGATTTTTCTGCATGTTTTACAACAGTGTTAGTAGTTTTGGCATTGATGTCCATAGTTGAAAAATAATACTCATGGTTTTCTAAATGGGTCTTAGTCTCATGTGGATATGTCACATCAAACTTGACATGAACAGACTCTTCCACGGTCTTTTTTCATTTGTTAAATACCCTATACGATTTACTAGAGGTTGAATAACTAAGGAAAATTCATTCATCACTCTTGGAAGAAAATTTTTCAAGATTATCCTTAGTGTTAATAATAAAGACATTACAACCCAAAACTCTAAAGTAATTGACCTTATAATTTCTATTATTCTAAATTTCAAAATGGTTTTTCTTTAAGAGAGATCTAATCAAAAATTTATTAATTATATAGTAAGTTGTATTCATAGCCTCTTCCCAAAAGTAAACCGGAAGTTCATATTCATTAACCATAGTTCAAGTAATTTCTTGAAGTTTCATATTCCTTCTTTCTATAACACCATTCTACTATGGGGTCCTAAGAGTATAAAAGTTGTGATTATATCCATTTTTTGAGAAAAATGATTCAAAGTCTTAATTTTCAAACTCATAGCCATGATCACTTCTTAAGGTCTTAATCCTAAGTCCACTAAGATTTTCTACATATATATAATACTTGGTAAAGTAAGATTAGGCTTCAATTTTGTGAGATAAAAATAATACCCAAGTATACCTAGAAAATTCATCTACAATGACATAGACATAGTACTTCCAATTTAGACTAGAAACTCTAGATATTCTAAACAAATCCATGTAAACCAACTCTAGGCTTTGAGAAGTTGAAATATCTTTCTTTGATTTAAAAGATATTTTTTGTTATTTCCCTTTTTGACATGGGTTACAAAATTTATCATTTGGGAATTCAAGTTTAGGTAGATCTTTGACTAACCATTTTCTATTTAGATTTCTAAGTGAGTAAAAGTTACAATTTTCTAGTCTCCTATACCAAATCCAAGATTCCTTATGAAACTCACTTAGACAAGAAACATTTTGAGAAATTAACGAATCTAAATTAATAACATAAACGTTTTCATTTATCAAAGTAGTAAAAACTACATCATTTTTAGAATAAAAAACATTACAATAATTGTTTTCAAATTTCACATAAAAACCATCATCACATAGTTGTGAGATGCTAAGCAGTTTTTATTTTAAACCACAAAAAACAATACTTTAGAAATTAAAACTAAGTTATAATTACCAACTTGGATAATAAAAATTGTTTTCCTTTAGCATTGTCACCAAAGGGAACATTTACACCATAAACCTTTATCAAATTGTTAAAACTTGAGTAATATCTAGTAAAATGTCTAGAAAATTTGCTATCTAGGTACCATAGACTTTTACTGAAGATTTTCAAGTGGTTTCCTACAAAATAATTTTATACCAAAAAATATTTGGGTACCCAAATCTTCTTAGGTCCAGAAATGTCAGTAATTAAGGCTTTAGGAACCCATATTTTATTAATGGGTTTCCTATAAGAAGATTTTAAATTATTGGAAATAAAAACTTTATTAGGTCCAGTTGAATAAAAACTATAAATAGAATTTAAAAAATTGAATTTAGGGATAAAATTGATCTTGATAATACTTCTATGTCTAGGTTGATAACCTAAACCAGTGATATACTTAGATGCTATCTATTTTCCCAACATTTGAGAGAGAGTATTTCTACCATTATTAAATATCTCTAATTAATTTTTTAATTTCTCATTAGAAAACTTTAATTATGTATTTTCTTTCAATAGTTGAGAATTTTTCTCCTTTTCCACAGTAAAATCAGATTTAATATTAGCAGATAAAGCATGTTTTCTCTTTAATATTTTATATTTAACTTTAAGCACATTGAAATTAACTTCTAGTATGTTGAAATATTCAAACATATCCTCATTTTAAATATTCTCATCATTATTTTCTTCTCCAAAATGATTAGAAATATTTATAGGAGAAGCAATAAGTGCATGAGATACCTCAAATGTGTTTGTCATGAAACACATGTTTGCTCTATCATGTTTTTCTTCATGAGTAGAGTCAGAATCACTAAATCTATATTCATAAGCACTCTAGGTTTCTTTCATTTCTATATTGTACTTCCTATCCATATACTCATATTTATTTTTATATTTCATCTTGGGACAATCAGTTTTGACATGCCCTTTACTCTTACACTCATAGCATATGATCTAAATTGCAGTGTCATATTTCTTCCAATTTCCTCTATTATCATATTTTAATTTGTACCTTAGTTTCCTAAATAATTTATTTTTCTTATAAAACCTCTTAAACCTTCCATCTAGAAGGATCATCTCTTCATCACTATCTGCTAGTGATTCCTCATCACTGGAACTTTCATCTTGAACTTTCTCTTTATCTTTCTATTTTGAAGCAGTAGACTTGAATGCTACAGTCTTCCTTTTAATTTCATCTTCCTCTTCTTTATTTACTTTAATTTATTCCTCATACATCATTAACTTCCCAATAAATTACTTGATAGTTATTTTACTAATATCACAAGATTCTATTATTGAGACTGAGGTTCCTCTCCATCTTTCTAGTAAAAACCTCAACAGTTGCATTATTTGGTCTTTATCTAAAACTGGACTTCCTAAGGAATTCATTGTATTAACTATCTCATTGAACCTGAGATATATATAAAAAATAAGATCATTAGGTTTCATCTTAAATTTATCATATTTAATTGTATAAGTATTTAATCACATTTCTTTAACATTAGTTGTTCCTTTATGAGAAACTGCTAAAATATCCCAAATTTCATGTGCAGTTTTACAATCATATATTTTTTTGAACTCATCATCACCTAAATCACAAAAAATAGCATTCATAGATTTATAGTTATTGTTATAAGCAGTTTTATTGGCATCATCCCATGTATTCCTATCAGTATTAGGTAACTCATATTTATCTTCAATAGTATACCATATTTCAAAACTCATGCTTTCGATGTGCATTTTCATATTGATTTTTCATTGAGCATAGTTATTTCCATTAAATAAAGGTAGTTTTTTGGTAGAAAAACCTTCTTGTCTATTATCCATTTAAAGAACTAAATTTATAACCAATAGAAATTTAGGATCTTTAAGCACAACTAAAATCACATTTGAAAATATTTTGAAAACCTTTAATACCAAATGTTGGTCATAGTGAGAATCTACAGAGGGGGTGAATTGAGTTCTAGATAATTTTTTTATTAAAACTAGTCTAAATAAAATCACTCAATTTCAAATAATTCACCCATTTAATTAAAAGAGTAGTTTAATATAATTTTGATCTTTTTAAATATTTCTAGAAGATTTATTAGTGCTCAATTAAAAAAATGAAATTTACCTTAACTTTTGAAATCATTTTACTCAATAAAATACTTATATAAATTACTGATTAAGATTAACTATCAAAGTGTGTTTTATTTACAGTTTAAAGAAAATAAAATTTAAATCTTTGTAAAGAATAAAACAAAACAAAAACACATGAAATAATGAAACAATGGGTTCAGTCTCAAGTTGAGACCTAATCCTCTACAATTGGAAATCACCTACTAAAAATCATATTATATAAATATAATTTGATCCAAAACCTGGATTAGGTATATAGAAAATGGATAATAAGATGTCCAAGACACGTAGGGACCTCCTCCACAAAACCGTGGGAAGAAAGCAACAATAGGTCACACATGGACCTATTCCAAAAATAAAATGGGTAAAAAAATTAAAAGAGAGTTGAGAGAATATTTTGTATTCTCCAGTTATGGTGTTGGAGACAGTGCACATTGATAAATGGGACAAATAACACACTGCTCGAAAATTAAATGCGACAAACAGAAAGATAAAACATTAAGATATAGAAAAGTGATAGTGTTTCTCAATATGAAGTGCTTAGATGCTTGAGTATCCTTGGATGTGTCTTGGATAGGATCTCAATCTGTTTCTCTAAAAGTAAAAGTAAAATATAGCATCGTATAGCTCTCTTTGTTCTGACTGTAGGAAAGGATTTGAATGTTCTGTAAGCTCCACTCTTTTATAGTCAAAATCAAATAAGGATGCAGTGTGTAAGATCTCTTGGAATAATCCTTTGAGTATTCATAAGGTGTATATATTTTCTCTATCAACACTCTTTCACACCCCACATACACGAGGGACACTTCTTTGAATATAAATCATAGCAAGAAGGAGAGTCCATTTGAAGAATAATCACCATGATCCTCTTCTTCCTTATATTGAGCTCTAAAATCATTTAATGTTCCCTAAAATAATTAAGAATATAATCATAAAATAAATCTTCACATTAATTTCATTAATATAGCTATTGGGAGTATTGAATTAAAATGTACCAAAACAGTGATGGTGTCTCATGTCTAGCGATGAGTTAGGACAATGGTGAGTCAGGCTGGTGATAGGTCTTCTGGTGGTAGGTCATTTGGTGGTGACTCATGCTCAGCAGTGACATGTCTCAATGATGAATAGTGTTCAACGGTGACTCATCTTAGTAATGAATCATCTCAATGGTGGCTCGTCTCAATGGTAGGTCATCCTCATCGGTAGATCATTCTTAGTAGTGAGTCATTTTCAGTGGTAGGTGAAGTCTGGTGATGACTATTTTCTGGCAGTGACTCCACTCTAACCGTGAGTCTTTTCTGGTGGTTACTCAACTCCAACAGCGAGTATTTTTTTATGGTGATTCAAATCTAATGGTTATTCTTTTCTAGTGGTTACTCAACTCCAATGGTAAGTCTTTTCTGGTAGTGAGTAAAGTCTGACGGTTGGTTTTTTCAATACTTAGCCAATATTTCTTCAAACTACCTTATATTATAAAATGCTATCATAAAACATAAAACCCATTAAAAACATAATTAACATGATTTTTGATAATTAAAATAAAAATATTCTAACATGGAACAATTAAAATAAATAAAGTGTGTAACATAAATTGTATTTAAAATACTGAAAACGCATTATAACATCCCAGGTAAGTATAGAATAAGAAATTTTCATATCTATTAATATTTATGAATAATATATTAATTTTACGTTAAAGGGTATAATTTTTCCGATAGTTTACCCAACACACAACAATGGGTTTCTCCGAAATCTTTTGTTTCACACAAAATTGAGTTATACTAAAAAATAATATATTATTAATATTATTATTTTAAATGGTAGTTAACTCCTAGTCGTTGTATTGGCAGGAATGAACAGAACTAACTATATTATGTTTACACATGTTTGTTAAATGTTTTTAATTCATAAAATAAATTTTAGATTCTTAAAATGAGAATAAATTCAATCTTAAGCATAAAATACTCTAATATTTTTAAAAAGTAGTTTTATCACCTTTTAAAGGCGAACCCTTTTTAAATATAATTTTTGGAACTTTCATATGTTCTATTTGAAAAAAATAAACTTCTTCTTTGGAAGTGAGATATTAAAATTTACTTTGGTTGAAATTTTGGTATTTTTCTGATAAAATTCATATTTCAATGAATAGTGAAAATACTGCATTTTAATTCAAAACTGTTTTTTCATCTAATTTATTTTTATTGTTAGATTATCATTTGAATTAGTTTTAAAGTATATTTAGATTATATTTTTATAATTTAATCCAATTTTGGTCATTTTAATTATTTTCACATTGAAATTTGATATAAACACATGTCAATCTTTTGATGGTTTTTACTTTTTAAAAACTCATTTTCTCATTTCGACAACGAGATTAATTTTTAAAATTAATTTTTCCACTTATGTAAATTAAATTTTCAAAAAATAACAAACATGGTTGTAATAATTATGAAAAATTTGGTTTCATATAATCAAAATAATTTTTAGTGAATAGTAACTTTAGTGTTTTATTTACCACGGTTAAAAGGTAAATCAGATAAATGAGGGTAAAAATAATATTATAATAATATAAAACTACTCTAACACTTATCCTAATATTATTAGATGAGTTATGGCCGACCAATATAACACTTGGGACAAAAATGTGTCCCTTAGGAGCCACTTGAGTGTGATAATGACATTTATAACATTTAATTTAAAGTAAAGGCAAATATATCATAAATATGACTCTTATTAATAAAACAATTTTAATATGGGGTTATATAAGTGATATATTCAATTATAAATATTCATTATAAATCTAAAAATATTATATACATCATGGAATTTTATTTATAATTTTTAGACATTAAATAATTAAATTTAATTATGACACAATGATGATGCAGTGATTGCCTTATTAATGAAAGAACCAAATAAATGATATTATAAATATTAAAATAAATATTATTTGAAATAATTTATGTAATAAACAAATTTTATAGGTGAATATAAAATTTTATAAGACTATTAAATGGTTTGGTTCAAAGTTATCTCTATGTTGGATTTTATTTAAATTCAATAAATTGAATAGTTTCAAAATTGACATAATTGATATTTTATAAAAATAATATTTTACTAAATTATTTAAAAAGAATAAAAATATTTAAAATTTACTAAGTGATTATGATAGGGTATAAGAGTTCATAAATCGTCCATTTATGAGCAATTTACCCCATAAAAGTAAAATTTATAGCCTCTAAATTTTTAAAATGGTGTTACCACAATTAAAATTAAAATAGAATAATTAAGGGTAAACTAAAAATATAAGGTTTAAAATAAAATCAATATATGTTTAAAAATTATTTAATGAGAGGATTTCAAAATATCCTCATATTATATTCTAAATAAATTATTTTTGGACTATTTGAAATCGAAATTGAATTTATATTAATTTAATACTTTTAATAATTCCAAGGGTGCCCCTCCCCTCTCCTATAAAAAGGCACTCATTTCTCTCTATTAATCACACTTACAAAACCTTTTGGTTAATCAAATATCTACCCAAAACCCTTCCTATAATCCCTCAACACATTCTTAAGTCCTTATTTTAGTCATAACACCCTCCTTAGAGGTATTAAGGTGTTCTTTAAAGGTGATGAATCGAAGAAGAGGTATCATTTTCTTTAAGTATTTCTATTTTATTTCTTCTTCCACTTCTTTAAAATATCATCCAACCATGATTAAATAATAACTCTAGTATATTAAATATACTTAACTATTATTATGTTAATATCATCACCTAAATCCATCTCCACTTCTATTACATGGGAAAGGAATTAACCGTTCGTGCGTACGTGTGAACTATCACCTCCACGAACCGATCTAATTCATTTTTCATAACCATCTCTCGTGATTAGTTATAATAATGGAATTAATGTTCATATTTGATATTCATGAAATATTAATTATTATAATATATAATACATGAATTTAGTTCTTACTTCCATGCACACAAAAATGATAATGTCGTTCGTGCGTACGTGTGAACTATCACCTCCACGAAGCATTGTGACTCGTTTTTATTCATTATATCACTTGTATGATATATATAAGTATATTTAAATGATTAATATGATATTAATTATGATATTATCACTATGTAAATATGAAAAAATAATTACCTTACTTCCATAATGATCAATGAAAAATGAAGACGTTACTCATGCGTGTGTACGACTTACCATCTCTGTGAATATAACGTTGTTCATTTTTCATAACCAAACTTCATGGTTAGATTTAAAGTTATAATTTATGTATAAAAATAATAATAATTTCATGAATATTATTTTTGAGATGATGGAATTATGACCATATGGACTAGTGACATTCAACCATGTTCATTTTCAACTCAAGTACCAAATATCAACAAAACATCCGATATGAACTTAAAGAATTATGTAATTTTTATAACATGGTGATAAGTGATATAAAATAAATAATAAGCTTAAAAAGTTTATCAAGCATGTATAAATTAACCTAAGTTTATTATTTAGTAAGAACAAGGAATATATGTGGCAAATCGAACTTAAGGTAAGGGACTTCGTCTCAATATTCTTTCATTGAGGCATATTTTGATTTTATACACCACCTTCTTTTATATGGTATAAAATCAATACCTTTGACTTTTAATTTAATTAAAAGGTTTTCAAAAGGAATGTTTTTATATGAATCGTTTTACTTTCTTTACAAAATGACAAAAGGAATATTTTTAACATATGCAGTGACAACGACTTCTCCACCGCTGTAACCGTTATTTGATCATTGTCTTCCTCTATAAGCCTTAATGTTTTTAAATGGAAAATAAATCCATTATTCCCTTTTTGGGTGTTTTGGTATTGAAAATGGTCTTAAAATTGGATTTACTATTTCAATATCTTGAAATGATTTCTTGTGATTTCAAATGAAATGTTAAGAGTAAAATATTGATAATTGAAATCATTATATCTTATGATTATATAATGGTACTTGTACATTTGATAGGTGGATACGTGATAAACCAAAGACGGGTGGTTAGGTGATAAACCAAAGATTTGTGCTTCTGTGATAAACCAAGGATGTGTGGTTACATTATAACCTCCAATTCATTGGGTATGGAAGTCGTCCATATAGATATTCCATTTAGTGACATGTGTGGAAGTAGAATGTATGTTATTCCATTTAAGTATGATTATGTACCAAGTTATCTTTATAAATTATATGTGTTTTATATGTTTTTTATGGTAATATTTTGGTTTCAAAAAGGGTAATAAATGATCTTATATTTAGTAAAGAGTATTTGCTACTTTATAAAGGTGAAAAGTATTACTTTATGATAAAGTATTCATGGTTTACATGTTTTCTAAATAGTAACAGTTTTCCTTCTTTGTGTATCCCTTACTGAGATTTTTATGCTCATCCCAAGTTTTGAAATCTTTTTCACATGATTTAAAGAAGAATAAATCCAAGAATGGGATAAAGGAAAATTTATGATGTTCAAACATTAAACAAGGCCATATTTCTTTTTAAAAGTTTTTGTTTTATGAAAAAAAAAATTATATTGAGTAGAACTATCTATTTTGTAATATTTAAGTTGTTATGGATGAGTTATGCACTAATTATCTAAATATCTAAACTTTAAAAGATCCTCAATGTAAAATAAGGTCAAATTATTGACTTAATTCAATATTATGTAATGTTTAAGGTTAGGGCCTTATACACATGGAGATAAAAATAATAAAATAATTTAGCCTTAACAAATTCAAAAACTGATGGTATCAAAATTTTTATCATGAAATAATGGTACCATAAAAATTGAACTAGAAATAGACACCATTTGAACTGGAGGTAGCAAACATTTAAACTAACGGTGGAATATAATTTGAATGGGTGGTATAAAACATTTAAACTAACGATAACATATAATTTGAATTGGCGATAGAAAACATTTGAACTCATGGTCACAAATAATTTAAAATAATGGTAGAAAACATTTGAACTAATGGTAGCATATAATTTTAATTAGTGGTGGAAAGATTTTTTAACTAACGATAGCAAGTTTTTTTTTAACTGGTGGTATCATGTTTTTTTAACTGGAGGTAGCAAGTTTTTTTTGAACTGGTGGTAACAAGTTTTTTGAACTAACGATAGAAAGTTTTTTTAAATGGTGGAAGAAAGTTTTTTTAAACTGGTGGTAGAAATATTAATGAACTAATAGTAGCAATATTTTCTGAACTAACAGTAGAAATATTTTTGAATTGTCCGTAGAAAAAAATTATAAATAGCAGTAGAAAAAAATTTGAACATGTTATTTTTGAAAAAAATAAAACATGGTAAATATATGTGATATAACACACTATCATGCATGTGGTGAATTATAATAAAAAACAATACACTAAATTTTTAAATCACCCATGCACAACAATATCCTCATGTAATTAAACAAGAAAAAACATAAACAACATCCCCCTTTTTATTTGATTGCAAAATCAAACATTATAAAATTGAACATGTAAAATCAAGAACATTTTATTTTCTCCCCCCTTTTGTAAGTAAACAAAAATATAAAACAAAAACTCCCCCTATACATATGAAGAGATAAAACAATTAATCTTCTAATATCCCAAGCTCAAATTTAATTTTTTCAAATTGACCAAAGATTAAAGGTTTAGTAAATTTTTCTACAAGATGATTCTATATAGGGATAAATTTCAAAAAAATGTCACCCTTATTCATATTATCTCTAATAAAATGAAATCTAAGATTGATGTTATTTTTTCTATAATGATAAGAAGTATTTTTATAAATATAAATTGTAGATGTATTATCATAATAAATTGTAAATTTATCAAGATAAATACCAAAATAACATAAATTTTTCTTAATCCATAGACTTTGAGAATAATAAATAACAGTAGAGATATACTTAGCTTTTGCAATAGATAGAGAAATAGATAATTTCTTCTTAGAATACTAAGAAATTAAAATTTTCCAAGAAAATGAAACATACCTAATGTTATTTTTCTATCAATTCTACAGCCTCCAAAATTAGATTCAAAATAGGATATTAAATCAAAATAGTTATATTTAAGATAAAACAAACTAGATTTAATTGTTCCTTTAACATATCTAATTATTCATTTCGCAGCTTTAATATGACTCTCTTTAGGATTATCTTGAAATATTACACATAAACAAACACTACACATGATATTGGGTCTAGATGTAGTTAAATAAATCAAGCAACCTATCATGACTCTATAAAATTTTATATCAACGGATTTACCAGATGTATCAATATCTAATTTACAACTAGTACTTATATGATTTTTCATAGACTTATGAGAATTGAGACAAAACCATTTAACCAATTATTTATTATACTTATATTTATTAATAAATATAATATCTTTCCTTTGATAAATTTTAATTCCAAGAAAGAACTTTAATTTTCCCATTAAGCTTGTGTCAAACTTAGATGACACCAAAGTAGAAAAATCATTACAAAGTAATTAACTTGAGGAACCAAAAAATATATCATCAACATAAATTTACATAATTATAATATCATTATAAAATCTTTTAATAAAAATGGTAGGATCAATATTACCCTTTTTAAAACCATTATTCAATAGAATCAAACAAAGCCTTTCATACAAAGCATGAGGTGCTTGTTTGAGACTATACAAAGCTTTAGATAATTTAAAAACATGATTAGGAAAAAAAATAAAAACCAAATGGTTGATTAACAAAAAATTTATCAAATATAAAACCATTTAAGAAATAAATTTTAACATCCATTTGATATAACAAAAAAAACCTTGAAAACAAGTAAACTCTAACAATATTATAATATCCTCTAACCTGGAAACAGGTGAAAATGAATCCAAAAAGTCTACACCTTCTTCTTGAGAGTATCATTGGGAAACAAGTCTGAATTTATTTTTGACAGTCTATCCAAATTCATCTAGCTTGTTTCTAAAGATCCATTTAGTTTTGATTACCATGTTATCCTGAGGAAATTCAACTAAAGTATAAACATTATTTCTAAAAAATTGATTAATCTCCTCATGTTTAGAAACAATCCAGTTAACATCATTTAATGAATCAACAAAATTATTACTAACATGATTATAAACAAAAGTAGGGTTATCAAAGAAGTTTAAAATAGAACTTCTAGTTTTCATACCATAACCAACATTATCAATCACATTTCAATGGGATGATCTTTATGAGTCCTCCAAGATCTAGGATCATATTGAGAATAATTTTTATCCCCCTCAATAGATACATTATCTAGAGGTTTTTCTTCACCAAAATTGAAATACTTAAATCATTTAAAATATTTTCCAAAATAAATTTTTTAGCATCAGAAGAATCTTCAAACTTTATATGCACAAATTCTTCAACATTCATGGTTTTATTATTATAAACTCTATAAGATTTACTATTAGAATAATAACCAAGAAATATACCTTCAACACTTTTAACATAAACTTATCTAAATTATATTTTGTATTCATGATAAAAACTTTAAAACCAAAAACCTTAAAATAACTAACTGTTGGTTTTCTACCTTTAAAAAATTCATAAGGAGTTTTATTCAACAAAGTTATAATATAAACTCTATTCAAAACATAGTAAGTAGCATTAATAGATTCATACAAAAAATATTTTGGTAAACTATATCCATTAAGAATGGTTTGATCCATTTCTTGGATAGTTATATTTTTTTCTTTCTATAACACCATTTTGTTGTGGTGTTCTAAGAGCAGAAAAAATATGAGCACAACTATTTTATTCACAAAATTTTTCAAAAATTAAAATTGAAAAATTACCCTCTATTTTAACTTCTAATATAAAGAATTAAACAAACTTTTTTATTTTAAACTATCTTACAAAAATCAATAGATCTATCTAAGGTTTCATTCTTATGAGACATAAAATAAACCCATGTAAATCTATTGAAATCATTAAAAATTGAAAAAATATATTTCTTTATGCCTAAACTAACAGTTTTAATTAGACAAAATAAATCAAGATGAAATAATTCAAGAGTTCTATAAGTAGAAATATGATTGATAGATTTGAAATGTTCCTTGTGTTGATTACATTTTAAGTATAAATCACAAACAAAATCATTTCTTAACTTTAACTTAGGTAAATCTAGAATGTGTCCATGCTTGCATAAAATGTGTATCATTCAAAAATGAGCATGAATTTTATACCAAAGAATATCATATATTTCTATATCATTGGGAAACTTAACATTTTGATTAGATAAATCATATAAATTAATAGAATAAATATTATATATTCTATTAGCATAAAATAAAACATTTTTATTTTTAATAACTAAACATTTATTATCTTCAAATTTTGAATACATACTATCATCACATAATTAGGAAATAATAATCAGGTTATGTTCCAAACCTTCAATGTATAAAAATTTATAAATTAAAACAACATTTGAAATTATAACTTTACCAAATCCCTTAACCTTGCCTTTAGAGTTATCTCTAAAATTGATAAAGCCTCCATCACATTTGGTGTAAGAGATAAAATTCAATAGTTTATCAATTATGTGTCAGGAACAACCATTTTCCATGTACCATGTATTATTCTTGAGACATCCAAATCATTTTTCCTACAAAAATAAATTACTTAACATTTTTAGTACTCGTGTATTTTTGGGTTCAATAGGGTTAGTAATAAAATTATTAGGTATCCATATAGATTTAAAACATTTATTGGAAGGTAATAAATTGGATAAATATTTTGAAATAAAATCCATAGTATAACTAAGTGATTTATGATATATAAGAGAAAGTTATTTATAATAACATCCTTGCATAAAACATTTAAAGCATGTAATAGAGGAAACCCTTCAAACATAACTTTTAACAAAGGTAGTCTTGTATAATTTAAGAATATGTGGATTATAACCAAAATCAATTTTATCTTTTTTTTTATTTCATCATAGTTACAATTCTATCATATTTTTCATTTCCTTGAACAAAATTAGATAACATCTATTTTAATCTTACAACTTCCTTTCTAAGATTATCATTTTCCTTCTGAACAAACTCAAAATAATCATATATCTTACCTTTAGAACATGAAGCAGAATTGATTATTTTTTCCATTAAAAGAATCATCATCCTTATTGAATTTATTTTTATCCTTGATAAGACTCCTATTTTATTCTTCTAATCATTTATACAACTTAGTAACTATTAAAACATCTTTTCTTAGTTTTTCATTTTCTTCATACAACTCGTAAAAGTTGTAACCATCACTATCGGAATAATATCTTGATTCAGAATCATTACATGCCTTATTTGTATTTACTACCATCAAGTATAGGCTAAATGATTCTTTATCACTTCTAGATTCATCAATTGAATCAGATTCTTTAGTGAATCTCCATACAACATGATAAGCATGTTTCAATTCCTTTTTTTACTTCTTATCTCTACCTTATTATTTCAGCTTTGGATAGTTGGGTTTGATGTGACCTTTCTTTCTACATTCATAACAGGTTACATATGGTCTATAAGAAGTAACCATATTTTATTTTCAATCATTATTTTGATTTTTTTTATTAGTCCCTTTTTGAACCTTTTCATTCTCTTCATCAAATTATAAATACCTATACTTATATTTGTGACTTATAATTTTTCACTTTCTTGTTCATCAGATTTAGAAGAGTTATAAATAAAATTTATATGAAATTTTAAAGAAACACATTTCTTCTTTGAAGTATCTTCTTTTTCAATATTATTTAATTCAAGTTCATATTGAAGAAGTGATATGATGAGTTCATCCAATGTGTATTCTTTGAAATTACTTTCATCAATCATAACATTCTTTGCATGCCTGTTCTTTAGTATAACTCTTAGGACTCTTTCAACAAGTGTTGGGTTTTACAAATATTCTCCAAGGGAATTTATTCCATTCACAACTCTTTTTAATTGGTGGAACATTTATTTCAAACTTTATTCTTCACTCATCTTGAAGTTTTGGTACTCAGCTCAACCCATTCCGAGTTTGGTTCTAATCATATTATCTGAGCCAAGGTGAGTAACTTGTAAAATCTTCTAGATATCATGATTTTTCTTACATGTAGACACATGAATAAACACACTTCTATTAAAATAATAGTATAATATATTTACTAATTTATAATTTAAAACATATCTAAAAACATAATTTCTTGTAAGAGTATTTGGGTCAGCTTCCAATATCTTTTAATATTTTTCCATGATCAACCAGTGTTTCATTATTAACTATTTGAGGTGTGCCTCCATTCTAGATTATCAATAACCATAGTCATTTTCATCAATATGAGGTGGTTTCTGAGGAATTCATGCATCATTTTCATTCATTCCTTTCATCTTATAGATCTTATCCTTAGACTATAAGGTCTAGAAAAAGGTTAGCACGGTAAAATATAAATGACATAGCTAAACATAAAATTTATAAAAGGTTCAACCTCTGATATCAATTTTTTGGTATCAGGAAAAATATTGATAAAGCTAAACTGTACTTAATCATGGTCTAAGCTCTGATACCAATTGTTAGGTTTGATAGAAATATGATTGAAGGTCTAGAGGGGGTGAATATACCAGATTAAAATTTATTCAATGAATTGATTAATTTTCTAAATTGATTATAAAATTTAATTAATAAAGTTAATTAGCAGCAGAATAAAAGAAATAATGCGGAAATTTTTTTATAGAAGTTTGGTCCAAAGTGGATATAGTCACTCTTATAACTCTCTGCTCGGTGAGAGATACGTTGTGCACTATACTGATTTTTTAAGGGGAATCATAACCCAATTAAAGCTTACATTTTCTAGTGGAAGTATAACTAGAAAGAAACCTGACTTTTGTATGGGGAGTCACAACCCAATTACAACCCTGAATTTAAATATCGAGAGTCATATCCCAAACAAACCTAACTTTAGAATCTATGAGTCACAACCCAAATAAATAATATGATTTTTCATGTAAAATCATAAATAGAAAGTGAGATCAAGTGACAGGGATGGTAAATAGTGTTACAGATACAAAATACTAGAACAAAACAGAAGATAAAACAAAGGAAACACAGTTATTGGTTCTTGAGTAAAGGATTGGTTTATCTCTTTAAGGCGGTATAAGTAAAATAAGATGCAATTCATAACTTGAGAGATCATCAAGATGATGAAACATAGTATTGCATGGGACTTTATAGATTTTAAATCAATTTGAAAGGTCACAGCTTTATTCTTGTAAAAAAACTGAGTGTCGAAGATATTATCACTCCTTGTTCCATACTTTTATAAGTCCTTTATATAAATTCTGTAAATATTACAACAACTAAAGATAGATTATGCAAACAGTTAGAATCATTTAAAATAATAATAAAAAAGTCAACTTGTTTTATTATAGATAAAACATATTCCAAGAAAAATGAAAGAATTCAAACTAAATTAAATATATAATTTGAATAATTAGAATGAGTCAAATTAATTTAAATAAAACATTAAAAATAATTCCTTAATAATAATTCAGATAATTCCACAAATATTGAAAGAATAAATACTTTCTAAATATCATGTGTCAAACAGATAAATTGTGTAAATATAGGCTTTGACCATGTTATAAAAATTTAACATTAATTCTGGAATAATTAAAATAAAGTGTACAACATAAATTGTATTTAAAATAGTAGAAACATATAGTGATAAAAATAATAAAATAATTTAGTCTTAAAAAATAAAAAAATGAAGGTATCAAACTTTTTATTTTGAACTAACAATAGCATAAAAATTGAAGTGGCAATAGAAAAATTTTATAACTAGCAGTATAAAAAATTTATAACTAGCAGTAGAAAAAAAATTGAACGCATTTTTTTTTTGAAAAAAATAACACATGATAAATATATATGATATAACACACTATCGTGAATGTAAGGAAATATAATATAAAAACACTAAATATTTAAATCACTAATTTATAAGAATCTTCCCATGTAATCAAGAAAAACAAAACATAAATAAATAATCTCCCCCTTTTTATTTGATTACAAAACCAAACATTACAAAATATAACATGTAAAACGAAGAAAAATTTTGGAAATAGAGGGGTTACACTTTGATTATATTCATATTAATTTTGGATCAATGACCTATATTGTCATTTAAAGTTATTAAAGTAATATTCTTTCAATTTTTTGATTGGATAAAAAGAAACAAATTTACTAACAATTTTACATGTTTTTTAGAAGATTCCTTTTAATATGATTGAATAATTAGTGATTGATTTCAATTTTCTTGAATATTCAAAGAGAAGAGAGGATAGGTTCATTCAAAAAAATATTGTGGAGAATGAAATAAATAAAATATTAAAGTGCATGAGATCTAAATGAATTCAAAGATTTGTGTTTAATTTAGGAAGGGGTTATGGAAGTTTTGAAATTGAAAAATCATCTACTTTCATTAAGTGATTTATTAGATAATAGAAAGTAGAGGATTTTGAATCCTATTAAAAATTTGAAAGATCTATGGGTGAAATCCATTGAATAGTTAGAAAAATTATAGGCTAACATAATGAAAGTAAAAAAGGAAAAAATATAAGTTTCAAGTTAATGTATACTCTGAAATAGAATAAGAAAAATCAAATTTGATTCATTATACTTATATCACTTTAGAACAATTAGAAAATTACAAAAAAAAACTATTGATTTTGAACTGCAAAGAGAAATCCATCAAGTACAATAACAACATTTCCAACAAGCCTTGAATATATTTTTAGTAAGCTTGATATAACACCCCAAGTTTTTAAGAATTTTTTTTGAATAAACTAAAATTCTTTGATGGCTTGCATTGTATGCTACACCAAGTTAAGATTTCTTTATATGAAACACTAAGTTTAGATTTCACTGCATGAAATGGTGATTTTTTCTTGTATTACACGTAATACCAAGTCTATATTTAATTATAAGTAACACTAATCCTAGCTTGTATTACATGAAATACTGAGTTTAAACGAAACATGACATATTATTAAAATATTATTATAGTTATCACCTAGTCATTGGAATGGTGGGTATGAAAATAATTGACTAAATTATGGAAATATGGTTTATGCATGTTTATAAAATGAATTATTTGTTAACCAATTAATTAGAAATTAACGTAAGAACTATTTGAAAATAAATAAATTCCTTTTTTGAAAAACTATTTTTCTATGTACAAACATGTTTTATCTCAATAAATTAAAAAAACAAATTTTTATGAATTATTTTAATTAAATTTATATATTATATATTCAATCAACTATTTAACATTCATCTTATGTGTTTTCTAGACAAGAAATAAGAATAGATCCAATTTTATGCATAAAAAGATGTATTTTTTTCTAAAAGGCAGTTTTACTGCCATTTAATTGTGCACTTATTTTAAAACTAATTTTTTAAAATTTTATAAATTATAATTAAAAAAATAAAAATCATTTTTTAAAATAATAATATCAAAATTATCTTAGGGTTATTTTTTGGTATTTATCTGAAAAGATTCATTTTTTTATGAATAGTGAAAAACACTGAATTTTAATTGAAAACTGTCTTTTTGTTTGAATTATTTATATAGTTAAATTATATTTTAAATTATTTTATAAGTATAATTAGATAAATTATATATCTATTAATCCAATTTAGGTCATTGGAGTCAATTTTACATTGATATTGGATATAAAAACATTTCAATCTTTTGAACTTTTTCTCTTTAAAAACCCGCTTTCTTATCACGTCTGCAGGATTAATTTTAAATTAAATTTTTACACTGAATTTAATTTAAAAAATTGTATTACATATTTATAATAATAATAATTTTTAATTTTTAATAATTCCAACTTAATTTTTGAAAAAAGTGATTAGTGAAAGTAATTAAAATTAATCACAGTGATTAAGAGAAAAACAAGTTTATCCAGGGACTAAACTTTAAACTTAAGGGACCAAATGACCTAGAAACTTTTATAAAACCCATTTTATGGAAATATTTTGACCTTTTAATTTCTATTATCTATTTTTGTGTGTTATTTGAGCCTTTTGGTAGGGAAAAATGTGGGTTTATCTAACTTTGTTTTGAAAAATACCAAGTGTGTCCTCTCCCGCACTTATAAAAGGCCACCCCCTCTCCTCCTTTATACACACCTTCAAAAAAAATTGTTTAATCCAATAAATTCCCAATTAACTTCTTCAATTCCATAATATCAACCTATAATCCTTATTTTTGACATAAATCCAACCAAGGATGTCCTTTGGTGCAAACCAAAAGGAGATACCTGAAGAAGAGGTAATATTCATCAATGAACATTTTTATTTTATTTCTTCCTCACACCCCTTAAATTATTTATATATAATACTTATATAATAAAATAATTTTATTTAATATACTTATATGTTTTTATTTAAAGGTTACGACCTAAAACCACACACACTTCCATCAAATGGGATAACAAATCGTCATTTGTGTGTACGGCAGACTACCGTCTCGCGAGCTGATGTCATTCATTTTTCCATTAACACCTATCAAGGTTAAGAATAATTATGGAAATTATATTTATATATGATATATATTATATTTATGATGTATTTATGTTTCTTGAATTATTATATAACACATACCTTCATACTTTCCATTTTGTGGGAATACGATAACATCGTTTGTGTGCGGTGGACTATCACATCGTGAAGCGATGCGATTCATTCACGATTTACATGGATTGTATTAAAAAAGGGTTTATTAGAAATATTTTATATATATAACATAAAAATTATACTATAATTATAATATATATATCATTTACTTTTCTTTCTTTCAATATGATAAGAAAATAGAAATAGTGTTCATGCGTACGTATGACCTATCGTCTCCATGAACGATGTATTTCATTTCCTAATTAAATTATAGATTATTATAAATACATATATACTAAATATATATTATATTTATATTATCTTTATCATTTTTTAGATGATTTAATCATGATTAATATAACAATCCTTCTCTTTATTACACAGTTAAACATGATTTATTACATAAACTTGCACTTAAGACAACTCTGAGGATTGAGAGTTCTAGTGTCTTGGGAAATTAGGAAAATTAAATCACAACTTAAAACATTAAATACAATACATGTTAGTAATAGGAATATCAATTGATCACAATAGAAACATGAACATAAAGGCATGATATAGCATGGTTATCATAACATGGAAATGTGGCAACAACATACAACATGATATTAGTATGAGTCAAGGATCATTGTACATGGATTAGAATGAGTAAAACCTCATTTCACATGAATTATAATGAGTAAACCATACTTTCACATGGTGTATCATGATACTAAACATTACCCAATGCCTTGGAGTGCTATCCAGGCACACCCTTCATAAAAATTTCAATTTCATGCTTAAGTGTGCCACATAGATCATATAACATGGATTCATTCAAAAACATAATTTATTCCATGATCAAGGAATGTGGAATACTTAAATTTAATTCCCCAATAAATAATTATATGTGCATTAATTTGAATACCCTTGATATATAATGGGTAGGGTATTCACTACATAATGATTTTGGCATGGAAAATCACGGTGTAATTTCAGCAGCATAACAGTATCATATAGAAATTCATAAAATAGACCGATGAGAGTGAAATGGGTATCTCATCATTTAGAAATGAAATGGATAGTAATAGGGATATGAAATTACATTCCCCAACATAATTAATTGAAAATAGAATGTGTGACATAATAGAGTCTTGAAGTAAGAGGAGAAAGCAAAAGAACCCTTACGAAATTTCAGCATGGTAATGGGTGTACATAAAGGATCATAGGGAGGATTAATGAGAGTGAAAGGAATATATCATAATTTATAAATAAAATGGAAAGTAATTTAATGATTAAAAATTAATTTTGATACAAGAAACTGAAATTAAAAGAACTAATCTCAAAGAATGTGCTTAAATTCAAAGGTGGGGAGAGAAATCCCTTAAGGAATTTCAGCATAGTAACGGGTGTACACATAAGTAATTAATGAGAGATAAAGGGGTATATCATCATCAAAAAATAAGGAGGGAAGTATGGGGGGTTTTAAATCATACCTCAACATTTTTAATTGAAAATAAAAGGTTATAACAATATAAAGAAACTTGGATAAAAATGAGAAAGAAAAGTAAGGATCCCTTACTTGAGTGTGTGAATTCAAAAGCTTGAAGAGGGGATTCTTGAAGGATTGGGGTGTCTTGGGAGGATTATATATAGGTGAGGCAATAGTAGGGACGTGATCTAATGATTTTGAGTAAAGATCAGTGGGAGATTGGGTGGGTTTATGTAGGAAATGAGAGGGGAATTCTTTAATATTTCACAAACTTAGGTTTTGGAATCTATATAATTAAATATTCAAAACCACAAAACTTACCATGGTTTTTCCAAAGAGTGGAAAAAATTATTTTATAAGGCAAAGTTCCAAAGATATTAAAATATTTCCCTTACTTATGTGGAGGTGAGTCACACTTTCAAGGAAATGATTTTAAAATCTTAAAATATTGTATATGTCTTGGAGGATTCACTGAGGCTTTATAAAATAAATAAAAAAATATAAAATCACATTATTTTAATAGAAAAAAATTGGTCCTATAATACCCATTATATTATTTATTACATCATTTTGGGGTCATTATGATGTCATAAAACACATATTTATTTATACAGTATTTAATTTTTACCCAAAAATTCGACTGTCTCAGAAAATTATGAAAAATTCAAAGTTGGATAATTTAAACATCATAATTCCAAAAATAATATTCATTTTATCTTAAATAATTTTATAAATATGTGAATTTTCAATTTTAAAATGAAAACTGACATTTATTGAAAATCCATGGGTTTTGACAAAAATAATTTCCAAACCTTAATAAAAATTACATTTGACTTCATAAAAATTATATACTCATTTATTATTCATAAAATTAATTTGATAATAATATTTTATTAAAATATTAATTATTTCAAAAATTCATTAATTCCTTAAAATAAATTATTTAAAAATACACTTTTTGTTTTATCGTATAAAAAATATAACTCTTATCAAACTAATTACCCAATCATTTAAAGATAAGGAATTGATATAATCATAATTTATAAGAATTTTTTTTATAGTATTATTAATAAAAACCTTAGTTTAATATAATGATGTATATATTTATCAAAAGTACCATTTTTACCCGAAGAATCAATTTATCAAATTCATTATTTTTTTAAGAAAGACTATTCTCATAGAGGAATTGATGGAATAAGACTTGTATTTATAAAAAGGGATTACATAATACGTAACTAATACCTTATTACATAACCCCTTATAACACCCACATAAGACCGAAGGGTAAGGTGTGCGATGGTGATAGACTCTTGGGGCGACTCAGATAACATCGCCTAGGTGGTAATCTCTATTAACTTGACCTTCTCCTGTAGGCAATTTTGTTCAAGCTTAATGTGTTGAAGCTCAATTTGGGCCTGGTCAAGAGAGAACTCAATGATGCTACCTCCTTTTTGAGCTCTAAAAAATGAGCTTTGTACGGACTGAGTCTACTGGATGAGGTCATCCTCTCCTTTGTCTGTGTCAAAATGATTTTTTTAAAAACCTTCTATTTATATCAGTCATTTGATCACTATTTAACGATTATATTATCAATGGTAATGATACTTAACGGTTATTTAAACCCAATAAAAAAAGAGTGCATGTGTTTTCTATATCCATAAGTCATTAAAAGAAAGGTAATTTTATTCATAAAATATTGGGTCATTAAAATTAATGTAATAGAACCAAAATTATAACAAATCAATACTTAAATGAAAGGCAAAGCGGTTTTTACCCAAAATGCAACTTTAACATGGAATTGCTAATAAATGGGTAATAAAAGGGCATAAGAAAATCATATATGGTAATATATATATATATATGAGTATGGTTCTATATAAGAAGTATAATAAACTTATATTTATTATACTGAAGGTTCAAACATGTATGAAGGAATTCAATATTTAAGGTAAGGTATTTTCATCTCACTTCTTACTTCCATGAGACACATGTCATATTCAACACCTATTTCTTTTATGTGATGTATATACTGACCATGAATGTACTTTATGATTTTTATACTTAAAATTTTTTGTATTTACATATCAATTTTATGATCTCTCTTTCATGGGGTTACAGTTTCAAAGTTACCAAAGCAGTAAGGGAATTTTGTCTCAATTTTCCTTCTTTGAGACACATGTTATGTTATGTGACTATATTCTTTAAATAGGTGTATATACTGCCCCTTTGACATGTAATATAATGAATTTATTCATACTAGTTATATTTTAAGTTTCATTTTATGTTATTATTTCATGGGTATTAGGATTAAAGTTTACCAAAGTGGTAAGAGTTTAATGTTACAATATCATCATTTATCAGATTGTGTATGATCAAGTATCCAATGTTGAAATATCATGCTCTACTTCTCAAGAATTATCATCAATTTTCTTCTCCTATATTTATTCATGATATATTCAAGTAATGGTACATTTTTCCTCTCTTTGGTACTTAATACAATTAAGAATTTTTTTTAAGAAAATCTGAATTTATTTCTCTCTTCAGTCAGAAATCTGTTTTCTTTCAAAACCATGTTTTCTAAAAAAAATTCAAAATTTTTTTTAAATGATATTTTAAGATCACTTTCAAGGAAAAGTATTTTTAAAAAATTTTAATACTTTTAAATAATTTTCAAAGCTTACTTTATAAGTTTTCAAGGTTTCTTTCAAGGAAAAAGGTTTTCAAAATGTTTTATGTTTTAAAGTGTTTTTCAAAGTGGAAAAGATATTTTACTCAAGAAATTATTTAAATAATCCTTTAAAAACTATTTTACATATAAGATGAAATCTTTTGGTGTTACATATTCCCTACGGGGGATATGATCCAAGGCTACCAATCATATTATTTCTATGAATAGTTTATGTTTTGGTGGCATGATGTTTATGGAAACCCATTTCTTTTCTATGGGTTAATCATGTTTCAAAGAGATTTTTATGGAATCCATTTCTTTTCCACATTTCAATCATATTTAAAAGAGATTTATATAAAATCCATTTATTTTCCATGGTTTAATAGAGTTATAAAGGTAATAATTGATGTTTTTATGAGTTTTATAATGAAATGAATGATCTTTGTAATTTAGTCATGTTGTGGTTTTGGGGCATTACTTATACAATGGGGCAGCCCATATAGCATCAGTTAAGCCCGTTACAGCTTATACGATGGGGCGTCCCAGATATCATCAGGTAATCCCGTTACAGTTTCTACGATGGGGCAGCCTAGATAGCACTAGGTGATCCTGCTATAGCTTACATGATGGGTGAACCCAGATATCACTTCAATGCATTGGGTAATGAAAAATTTTATATGAACTCAGAGGGTACGCAGGTGTTTAGCCCAAGCCTAAAGATGATGGTACATGGTTTTTTAACCCAATCCCAAATATGAGGGTACATGGGTGTTTAGACCAAGCCCAAAGATGAGGGTACACAGATGGTCAGTCCAATCTTGAAAAAGAGGGTACATGGGTGGTTATCCCAAGCCTAACATGTTATGAACATCTTGGTGGGTAACCTTGATATAATATTTTCTATGCTTATATGTATGCCACAAATTCCATTTCTTATGCTATCGTAGATCATGTTCATTGATTTCCTTATGACTCATGTCTTATGAACTTTCAATATTTATGTAATGACTCGTTATTATAATCTTTGATATGTAGGGTATGGTTTTAAAATGTTATGTTCATGTTCTCATACTCTTATGTTCATGTTATGCTTATGTATCTCCCTTATTTTCCCTTACTGAGCATCTGAGCTCACCCTTTCTTATGTTTCATTTTTCTAGGTTATGAGGATATGTATTATGTATGATATATATAAGAAGGGTGATAGTTATGAAGAATGTAATAGGGGATGATGTAGTTCAATTATGTTCTAGTGTTTATGTTTCCAAGTTTCCAAAGGAACTAAACTATTATGGTTCTCGGGTGTGTAGTTATGTAATGAAATAAATATTCTGCAAAAATGATGTAATGTATATGTATAAAAAATCTAGGTAATTATAGTTTGTATCAGAGAAAAGATTTATTCAACCTTTAGAAACTAGGATGATAAAACTTTAGTGAGATACCTAGGTATATTTCTAAGGATATGTCTAGGCATGTATCTTATGATAATTCTAAGGGTGATTCAAAGTAAAGAAAAATATCCTAGAATTTTGGTAAAGGGTGGAGCGAGTGGTTTCCAAATAATTACATCCTCGTCAGGATACTACAAGTGGATGTGGCTCTGGCAATAATATACATAGGGGTAACAACCCCAAAAACACTGTATTGAGATGGAATCAATCGGGAACTGGTGCAAAACAATGGGCCTTGCTACACACCTGGTTTGACACTCATTGAATATATGCTTTGGAAATTTACAAAATCTTTAAGAACTATCATGAAGGATTTAAATAGAATATGACTATGAATAACCTAGGATAAACCTAAGGTGTCATAGATTATAGATGGTTTCATTATTTAGATATCCTATAAGTGATTATCGTGTTTATTTGGTTTCCCATAATGATTAGTGTTACTCACACTACGCTTTATGATTTTAGTCAATGATGAGAACAAGAAGGAACTAGGATAATATTAGACGTGATGGGACATTTTTTGATAAGAAAGAAAATGGGGTAATGAGTGGAGTAAAGGATATTATTATTTATTCCTAATCATTCATCACAAAACATGATTAACAAATTGTACCTTATCCAACTGTCAGACTCACCAAAAAAAAGAAGGATAGATTTCACTGAGAACTCATATGATGGAGACCATAGAGGAATGAATATTTGGTTGCCTATATGTCAAGAATGTGGGAAGAAGCACTCAAGGGAATGTATCAAAGGAATGAGAATATGTATTATGTGTGGTGAAGAAGGCCACATAGTAAGTAATTGCTAAGGAAAAATGAAGAGTTTAATTAATGCAATGGATTGAAATATTGTTCTACCTAAGGTATTTTCAATAGTTGAATGTTTTAAGTGTGGAAAATATGGGCATTATGCAAATCAATGTCCTAATGGGAATGATCATGAAGAAAATAAGCAAGTTTTTATGAGTAATGGTTATATAACTGATAATGAAGAGACTACAAATGACATATGAAAGGTAAGAGGAATTAATGAATAAGATGGTGAATCCTAGTTGATGGCTTAAGGATGAGGTGGAATAATTGAAGTGATTATGTTTTAGAATTCAAGAAGTATGAAATATATAAGGACTATTTGTGGAAGTTTGGCATTATGGATTTTCAATAATGTGTAAAATTGTACTGATGGACTAGAAAATTGATATTTTGATTAAGGTAATATAACCCTTAATATGTTTTAGATGTTGAGATGATGATGTTAGGATTAAGAGATGTTGGATATGAATAAAGTAAATTGAATATTATTGATTACCATGGAACTGATTATTGATTTTTTGAAAAAATGGTTTATTCTATCATGGATGGAGTTTACATCATTTTGGATTTAAGTAATATATCTAATAATCTATGTTTTATGTAAGGAATGAGGAATCATGTACTTTTTCAATAAGGTTTTATTGTAATTCAGGTTATTTCCATGTTTCAAGTGAATACATGGTGAAGGTATTCACATGTTTGATATGTGAAGATCAAGAGATACTTTATGATATATGGCGGATCAATGTTAAATTAAATTTGATAAATTTAGTGACCTTCTTTCTAAAGTTTTGGATTTTCATCTTTCAGAAGGATCAAAAGGTTAACCATTTATGAAATGTTTTGTGTTGAACTTTAGTTGAGGTTTTATAGATTAATGTATTATTTTACCATGTGAAGATTTATGCATAATCATAACCTATTCTAACCATTTTTTATGATGATAACTAAAGGCATATGGAATGAATTATCATTATATTTATGGATCATATGATCTATTAGTTCTTCACGCATAACAAATTCACCATCATTTCTTGGAGTAAGAGATGAAGTGGGATTTGATCAAGGAACAACCAAAGGGTGAGATTGTGCTTATGGAATGAAATCAAGAAAGCACATATTCTTGTGAAAAAATTTCAATTTTAGGAAATGGATCTTGAAATAAGATATTTTCCTATTATCTTTATTTTTTATGATATCAATAACCTCTTTTGCGCCTCTTTGGTTTTTGGTTTTGTGGTTGTTAACTTTCTTCGGATCACCCAATTTCTTATGATCAGTGATCTTTATCACTATCTATGATTATTTATATTTTTATTCCATGTCTAAATCTTCACTTTCCACCTATGTTATCCTATTTGGAAGCCTAGTTATGTGTTAGTTTGGGTAACCGTTATGTTTCCAACTTTACCTTTTTAAAGGAAGTTTTAGTATTAATTTTTATGATGTGGGTTTCTATGAAAGGGATTTTCAAGTATTAAATCTATGATGACCTAGACAAATTTTTAGGGAGAAATTTATTTTAAGGGGGGTGGAATGTAACACCCCCAAGTTTTTATGAATTGTTTTTTTCAAATAAATTAAAAGTATTTGATGGCTTGCATTGTATGCTACACCAAGTTAAGTTTTCTTTATGTGTAACACTAAGTTTATATTGAGATACACGCAACACTAATTTTGTCTTGTGTCACGTGAAATACCAAATTTATATGGAATTACACACAACAATGATCTTAGATTGTGTTACATGCAATACTGAGTTTAAACGAAATGTGACATATTATTAAAAAATTATTATAGTTATCACCTAGTCATTGGAATGGTGGGTATGAAAATGGTTAACTAAATTATAAAAATATAGTTTATGCATGTTTATAAAATTAATTATTTGGAAACCAGTTAATTAGAAATGAAAGTAATAACTATTTGAAAATAAAGAAATTCCTTTTCTGAAAAACTATTTTTCTATGAACAAACATGTTTATCTCAATGAATTAAACAAACTAATTTTGATGAATGATTTTAATTAAATTTATATATTATATATTCAATCAACTATTTAACATTCATCTTATGTATTTTCTAGACATGAGATAAGAATAAATCTAATTTTATGCATAAAAAGATGTATTTTTTTTAAAAGATGGTTTTACCGTATTTTAATGACACACTTATTTTAAAACTATTTTTTGAAAAATTTATAAATTATATTTGACAAAAATAGGCTTAATTTTTTAAATAATAACATAAAAATTATCTTAGGGTGAATTTTTGGATTTTTTTTAAAAGATTCATTTTTTGATGAATAGTGAAAAATACTAAATTCTAATTGAAAATTTATTTTTTTTTAGAATTATTTATATAGTTAAATTATATTTTAAATTGGTTTAAAAGTATAATTAGATAAATTATACATCTATTAATCCAATTTATGTCATTGGAATCAATTTCACATTGAAATTGGATATAAAATCATTTCAATATTTCGAATTTTTTCTCTTTAAAAACTCGTTTTCTCATCACATTTGTGGGATTAATATTAAATTAAATTTTTCCACTTTTGTGAATTGAATTTGAAAAAATTGATTCCATATTTGGAATCATCATAATTTATAATTTCTAATAGGTCCAACTTAATTTTTTACCAAAATGATTAGTGAAAGCGATTAAAATTAATCATGGTGATTAAGAGAAAAACAAGTTTACCAAGGGACTAAAATTTAAACTTAAAGGGTAAAATGACCTAGAAACTTGTCCAAAACCCATTTTATGGCCATATTTTAACCCTATACCTTCTAATATAGAGTTTGGTTCATTATTGGAGCCTTTTGGTAGGAAAAAACATGGTTTCACCTAAATTTGTTTTGAAAAATACCAAGTGTGTCCTCTCCCCTACTTATAAAAGGAAACCCCCTATCCTTCTCTATACACACCTTCAAAACCAATTGTTTCAGCCAAGACATTCCCAAATCACTTCTCCACTTCCCTCCTCTCAACCTATAATCCTTGTTTTGGGTAGAAAGACAACCAAGGAAGTCCTTTAGTGAAAAGTAAAATGAGGTACCTGGAGAAACGGTAACATCCATCAATGAATGTTTTTGTTTTATTCCTTCCTCAAACCCCTTAAATTATTTTTATATCATGATTATATAATAAAATCAATATATTCAATATAATTATATGTTGTTATGTTAATTTTATGGCCTATAACCACACACACTTTCATCAAATGGGCTACCAAATCATCGTTTGTGTGTACGGAGGACTACCACCTCGCGAGCTGATATCGTTCGTTTTTCCATTACCACCTCTCGAGGTTGGGAATAATGATGGAAATGATGCTTAATATTTATGATAATTATTATCTATTTATTCTTATTTAATTATTATATAACACATACCTTTATGCTTTCCATTTTTTTGGAATATGATAACGTCGTTCGTGTGTACGACGAACTACCGCCTCGTGAAGCGATGTGATTCATTCACACTTTACATGGAATGTATTAAGGATGGGTTTAATAAACATATGTGATATATATACCATAAAAATTATATTGTAATGATAATATATATATATATATATATCATTTACTTTTCTTTCTTTCAATACAATAATAAAATGGAAACAACGTTCATGCATTCGTACGACCTACCATCAGTTTTTACCTGAAAGGCAACTTTAACATGGAATTGTTAATAAACGGGTAATGAAAGGTCATAAGAAAATAATATATGGTAATATATATATGACCATGGTACTATATTATAATTATAATAAACTTATATTTATTATACAGGAGGTTCGAACATATACGAAGGAAGTCAAGATTTAAGATAAGGGATTTTCATCTCACTTCTTACTTCCATGAGACACATTTCATATTCAACACCTATTTGTTTTATGTGGTGTATATACTGACCAAGAATGTACTTTATAATTCATATAATTAAAATTTTTTGTATTTAAATATCCATTTGAGAATCTCTCTTTCATGGGGTTACAGCTTCAAAGTTATCAAAGCGGTAAGGGAATTTTGTCTCAATTTACCTTCTTTGAGACAGATGTTATGTTATGCACCTATATTCTTTCACGAGGTGTATATACTGACTCTTTGACATGTAATATCATAAATTTATTAATACTCATGATATTTTAAGTTTAATTTTATGTTATTCCTTCATGGGGCTTGGGATTCAAGGTTATCAAAGTGGTATGAGTTTTATGTTACAATCTCACCATTTATCGAATTGTTTATGATAAAGTCTCCAATGTTGAAATCTCGTGATTTGCCTCTCAAGAATTCTCATGAATTTTCTTCTCCTATGGTTATACATGATATTTTAAATTAATGGTACCATTTTTCTACTCTTTGGTACTAAAGATAATTAAGAAAATATTTTTAAGAAAAATCGGCTTTATTTTTCTCTTCAGTCGGAAATCTGTTTTCTTCCAAAACCATGTTTTCTAAAAAAAATTAAAAATGTTTTTAAATGATATTTTAAGATCATTTTCAAGGGAAATCATTTTGAAAATGTTTTAAGTATTTTAAATGATTTTCAAATCTTCCTTTATAAGTTTTCGAGGTTTCTTTCAAAGAAAAAAATTTTCAAAATGTTTTGTTTTAAAAAGTGTTTTTCAAAGAGGAACTGGTATTTTTCTCAAAAAATGTTTTAAATTATCCTTTCAAAATTATTTTACATCTAATATGACATTTGTTGGTCTTGCATATTCCTTATGGGGGTTTCAAGCTCTTTGCACTTTAGTCATGTTGTGGTTATTGGAAATTACTTATATGATGGGGCGGCCCAGATGGAATTGGGTAATCTCATTACAGCTTATACGATAGGGTGGCCCAGATAAAACTGGGTAAGCCCACTACAGCTTCTATGATGGGCCACCCAGATAGCATTGGATGAGCCCGTTATAGCTTACATGATGGATGCACCCAAATAGCACTCCATTACATTGGGTGATGATAAATGTTATATAAGCTCAAAGGGTACACTGGTGTTTAGCCCAAGCCCAAAGATGAGGGTACACAAGTGTTTAGCCTAAGCCCAAAGATGAGGGTACACGGGTGGTCAGTCCAACCTGAAAAGGAGGGTACATGGGTGGTCAACCCAATCCCAAAGTAGGTACATGGGTGGTTTGACCAAGCATAACATGTTATGAAAATCTTGGTGGGTATCCTTGACATAATATTTTCTATGCTTATATGTATAGCACAAATTACATGTCTTATGCTCTCATGGCTCTTGTTCTTTGATTCCCTTATTACTCATGTCTTATGAACTGTCAATCTTTATGTCATGACTCATGATTATGATCTTTGATATGCAGGGTATGGTTTTCAAATGTTATACTTGTGTTCTCATACCATTATGTTCATGTTATGGTTATGTATCTCCCTTGTTTTCCCTTACTAGGTATCTGAGTTCACATTTTCTTATGTTTCCTTTCTACGGGTTATGAGGATATGTATTGCGTATGATATATATAAGAAGAGTGATAATTATGAAGAACGTAGTGGGAGATGACATAGCTCACTTATGGTCCAATGTTTATGTTTCCAAGTTTCCAAAGACACTAAACTATTATGGTTCTCAGATGTGTAGTTATGTAATGAAATAAATATTCCGCAAAAATGATGTAATATCTATGTATGAAAAGCCTAGGTCGTTATATTTGAATAGTTGTTTGAACAACGAGTTACATTTACATACAATCAGTACCAATATCAACATGTTTGGGCAATGAAATAAATAATGAATTAGTTTTCAAACTATTGTTGTGTAGGCATTTTTTTACTGATTTTGTTATTTAAAATAATTTTTTTAACTAATCTACTATGGTATAAAGTATTTGATCCAACGAATTTAGTAATATTCTCTAAGAATGTATTGAGTGATATAATAGAGATATTAATATTATTTATATTGGTACCATACTAAAAGTATGTGATGGAATTGTTCGCATTCATGGTCTTGATGAAGTAATGATGGGTGAATTCGTAGAATTCGAAGAGGGTTCCGTTGGTTTTTCTCTGAATTTAGAATCAAATAGTGTTGGTGTTGTGTTAATGGGTTATGGTTTGATGATACAAGAAGGAAGTTCTACAAAAGCAACAAGGAGATTTGCTCAAATACCTGTGAGCAAGGTGTTTTTAGGTTGTGTTATCAATGCACTAGCTAAACCTATTGATAGAAGTGGTGGAATTTCCGCTTCTGAATCTCGATTAATTGAATCTCCCACACTAGGTATTATTTTTAGACATTCCATATATGAACCTCTTCAAACTGGTTATATTACTATTGATACGATGGTCTCTATAGGTTATGGTCAATGAGAATTAATTATTAGAGAGAGACAAACCAATAAAACGGCAATAGTCATGAATACTATTCTCAAACAAAAAGGCCAAAATGTAATATGTGTTTATGTAGCTATTGGTCGAAAAGCATCTTCTATGGCTTGGGTAGTAACTACTTTCCAGGAAATTAGGACAATAGAATACACTATTGTGGTCAACTCTGCGACATTACAATATGTCGCTTCGTATACATGAGCCTCTTTAGCTGAATATTTTATGTACGGCGAACAACACACTTTAATTGTTTATGATGATCTCTTCCAAACAAGCTCAAGCTTATCGTCAAATGTCTCTTCTATTACAAAGACCGCCAGGCCGCAAAGCTTATCCAGGAGATGTCTTTTATTTGCATTCACGTATTCTGGAAAGAACTGCTAAATTAAGTCTGCTAAATTAAGTTCTCGTTTAGGCGAAGGAAGTATGACTGCTTTACCCATTGTGGAGACTCAATCGGGAGATGTTTCGGCTTATATTCCTACTAATGTCATTTCCATCATGGATGGTCAAATATTTTTATCAGTTGATCTATATAATGTTGGAATGAGACTTGTTATTGATGTGGGTATTTCCGTTTCTAGAGGGGGATCTGCAACTCAAATTAAAACCATGAAATAAGTAGCCGAAAAAACAAAATTGGAACTTGTTATGTCCAACAGCCATATATATAACGATCGTATCAAATTCCTATATATAGTTTTACATCCATCTCTAAAATCATTCATCATATTCTCTAATTTCATTGTCAATGAAAGTGAGAATTTCAACATTATAGTATTTTTATTTACTTGTGGTTTCATTCCTTTAGTAATTTTACTAATTATGTTTCATTTAGTTATCTCACAATGTATTTCTTTTTGTATTATAATATTCTACCACGAATCTTCCATTCTGCGAAAATTGTCTCTTGGAAATCAAATATGGTAAGGTTCATGGGTTCTAAGTTTTAAGACCAATTGTCCTCTTGAGTATTCTTGTTTAGATTTCAGTGGACCCTCTTAAGGATGCATCTCATGGTGGTTTTTTGGCGGAGGGGTGGTGCTAGAGGAGGTCTCGATGAGGCACATTCATAACATTGCATCAATAATATGTGTCATCATAGTATTCCGTGAGTGAGCATTTGAAGGGAATGAAATAAGGATTTTCTGGGTGTGAGAGTTCCCTCAAAAATATGAATTTATTAAACCAATGATTATGTATTGTCATTGTTTGACCATGTATCATCAATGTTTAATTGTTATTATATGAAATGGTGCCATGTTGCTACTTAGGAAATAGATTGTATATTATTGGATGTAAATGAGTGTATATTTGAATCTGTTGATGTATATTTTGAATTGCTACATGCATAAAAATTTGTTGATCAATCTTTTGTTCAGACTTGTGTTGGGAAGGTGCCATCTGAATTTTTATTTGCACTGCAAGAAATCATGGTGGCTTAAACTCCCACTACATAATGTCTGCATTTTGTAGCGATTTAAGCTACCACTAGTTGCTGCAACAAAATGAAGGAAGAATTGATATACCAAAATGAAGGAATTGATGCAAAATATAAAGGAATCACCGCCAATATTCATTTCATGACATTTAAACCACTGCTAAACCAAAAAATAATGGCCAATGGTGACTAGTTTTTCTAGTGTTACTATGCAAATGGTGTAAGTGTACGTAGAAATAAGAACACGTCATTGTGCTAGAGGCAAAGGTTATCCTTTACAATCATTCTTTGAAATCGATTAAGGTTTAGAAATGAAGAGAGGATATGATGCTAATTGAGCAAGAGGGTGAATTGACTTCAAAAACAAAGTATACAACAACAAAAAATAAGACAAGAAGATTTGTTATAGAAGTTCGGCCAAAACTTGATTTGCACGAATCTTTACATCCCCACTCCTCATAAGCTTGAAAGGTTCCTTTAATCCTTCTCCTTAAGTGGTAGCCAAACAACTTAAAATAAAGAAATACTCTTGCTTTTTGATGGTTGTACCAAGAAACTCAATCTCAGGATTAAGAATATGAATAAGAGAGTTCAAATGAGACTCAAAGGACATCAAATGTAAATAACCATCACTTGAAAAGGCTTCATAGTGATAGCTTCCCAATCCTTTTTTAGTCCGTTGGAGCCGTTGGAGCTCGAATAGAGCCTCTGAACACAAAATATAACCGTTGGGAGTCAACAAAATCAGGTGGTTTTCTGGAAACTCCTACTGAAGTAGTTAGTTGCCACCAAAGTGTCTGGATTCCACCCGAGTTTCGTTGCAGCTCACTGAAGTTATAGTGGTGGAGGCAACAATCACAGTCACGGCCTCAGCCATCAGTCTTCGGCTTCTCTCTAACAACCTCTCGATGAGAAGGCAGAAAAACACCTATCTTGAATTAGCTTCCATGTGGATTCTTTGATGAATGCAAGGCCTATCAACACCTGGTTTAGGCTTAATATATATTTTTCATACTAGAATACTTAGAAAAAATATTAGTAATAAAAGGAATCACTTGTGTTTCATACGCAACACATTCATGTTTTGAGTAGCATTTTATTTACAACTACAATTGTTCATTAAAAAACAAATTCTAAAAACAATAACATGGAGAGGGGAGGGTTGGCCAACTTTATCTGTGGGAGTGTACAGGTAAAATTATGCAGTACCATCAAAGAAGTACCTGCGAAAGGCTCTCACTAGTTCACCAACTTTGATGGGGTGATAAAGGACTGCACACATTGTCAAACAAACAGCAGCAGCAGCAATCACTGAAACAATCCATCTGGTTTGAAGCATCCGACCACACGTTCTCCTCCTCGACCACACCTCAACAGGCTTCACCTGCATCACAACTTGTTTCTCCAGAAGGGGGATGGTTCCTGCCTCCGCACCCTCCCTTACCACCATAACCTGAAACTCGAAATGACATAAGCTTCTTCATTCTTGGAATTAAGTTTCCGTTCAACAGTACTTGTAACACTTATCACTTAGTAAAAGCAGTTTGAAAACATTTGTACAAATGCACTTCTCATAAGTGATAAGTATTATAAGCAATTAACAAGTGTGGTCAAACAAGACCCAAGAGTAACACAAAAAGGGGAATCCAAAGACATTTGAACATTATGTTTCAGAGTTTTCAGGGGATTTGATTGAAAGATCACTAAGAGAAAGGGAAGAACATAAGACTAGACAAAAATACAGATCAATGGGGCATTCCATGTGTAAAACAAAAGTACTCGCCTGATTTTTAATTGAAGCGGCAAGCAGGGAATCATTTCCTGGGTCAAAGCCTAGAGAACCATCCTCTCTTGCAGTGTTCCCCAAGTCTAATGCAAAACCCCTGCTCCTTTGTGATTCTTCATGAAGTGCATCTTGGGCACAAATAATATTTTTCTTTAACAGCTTCATATCGGCGTCACTAATATCGTTAAGAGGACCCTTCCATTCAACAAGATCCATCACAATCTCCATATATTTCAACATCCTCGCCAGGATGGCAACGCAATCATTTTCCAGTAGATAGCTCAACAGACAACTAAATCTTCGGACCTGCGAAGAGAGCCAATGGTGACAGACATAATCTAATGAAGGTTCCCTGAGCAACCAGGCTATATCTAAAATCAATTCAGATATTGCAGTTTGGCTCGACACTGATCCCCCTGTTCTTTTTGGACCACGGCATGCATCAAATTCCTGCTGCAGTCTCTTCACTTCAGAACAAATTCCTTCATCCCCAATGAGAATGGGTAAAAAGTTTGACAACCCAAACTCATTCTCAACCTGCCACAGTATTTAAAAAAAGAAATATTTACCATAAGTCAAAAATCACATGTTCATGTTCTAATCGGTCCAAATAAACTTACATCAACTTAATATTTTGTCCAATAAATATGCAGTGGATTTCTTGGTAATTGCCCATTAAAAAAAATAACACAAATAAGAAAGAAGTAGCTGAGCATTTTAAGTTCTACAATAAAGAAAGTTAAAAAACAGAAAATTATTGCTGAATCAGACAAATATTTGATAATATGACCGAGGCCACCAATAACATAACAGACAACACAAAAAAGAAGAAAGATCAAAAACATTGAACATATCACTCACAACATACTCACCCTGTTTCCACGTTCAATGTATTTCTGAGAAAATCGCTCAATGTTAGCTTTTTCATGGAGTTCCTTGATGATTTCTGCACGCTTCGCACCATCCAGATTTGCCCTTTCTTGCAGAGGCAAAGGGACTAGATCAATAGGTGTGTGTGAAGAGTATTAGATATTTTTTAGAAATTTTTGATATCTAAGTCCCAAATCGAAATGGGCTGTCTTTTGTACTCTTTTTCTCATCTATAAATAAAGTATTCTACCTCATGAGTATTTGTGTCTCACCCCAAGTGTGTTGTTGTGTAGATTGGTCACCGTATCCCACCTTTGAGTGTGTTGTTTAAGTAGGAGGTCACACACCTTATAGCATTGTCTTTTGTACACACTTAGTGTGTTGGTACTTCATCAAGTGCCACTAATGCTCATAGCGATGCACATGCTGCTTATTTATCTCAGCGTGCTGGTACTTCATCAAGTGCCACTAATGCTCATGGTGATGCACCAGTTGCTTATTTATCTCAGCGATCCACTTCATGGGTTCTAAACTTTGGCGCCTCAGAGCATATCACTGGGAATGCAAGTATTCGATCCTATAGCTCGACTTCAACTAGATATTACCGTAGCTGACGGTAAGACATTACGGATTGCTGGTTATGTAAGTTGCTCGATTACACCTAGCTTGACACTCTCCGCAGTTGCTCTTGTTCCACGCGGTCCTTTTAATTTGTTATTTATTAGTAAACTTACAACTAACTTACAATATCGAGTCACCTTCTCACCAACTTCGGTTGTATTTCAGGAGCCTTCGACAACTCGGGTGCTTGGTAGTGGACGAATTCAGGGTGGTGTGTACATGTTTGACTCGGCCCCAACTCTCACCAGTCCTACCACTTCTAATTGTATCCTGCAGCTTCATTATCGTTTTGGTCATCCACCAACACTCATTCTTAAGTCACTTTGTCCGGATTTAGGCCATGTTTCTCTTTTTTATTATGAATCTTGTCATTATGTCAAGCATCACGGGTCACCTATGTCCCCTGAGCGATTACTCGTGAGTCTAGTCCTCTTCATTTCGTTCATTCTGACGTATGGGGACTCAGTCCTAGTCCTTATAAACTAGATTATCGTTATTTTGTCACCTTCATCGATGATTTTTTGAGAATTGAAGTCCAAACTCAATTTTCCGCTAAAATTCATTGTTTGCGCTCTAACAATTGTCGTGAGTTTTTATAGACCGTTCCAGCCCTTTCTGGATGACCGTGACATTCTCCACCAGACTTCTTGTCCTGATACACCTCAACAAAATGGTGTTGCAGGACGTAAGAATCATCATCTGTTAGAAGTTGCTCGTGCTCTATTATTTCAAATGAAAGTTCCGATCATTTTTTGGGGAGATGTCATTCTCACCACTACATATCTCATTAATAGACGTCTCTCATCAGTTCTTCAGGGGGACACTCTCATTCTTTATTTCCAACCTCATCACCACATTCACTGCCACTTCGCATCTTTGGTTGTGTCTGTTGTGTACAGGATACTCGCCCTTTCCTTTCCATGTTTGATGCATGCGCACTCAAATACATCTTTTTTGGTTATTCAAGAACCTAGTGTGCGCTACTTTCCCTGGACTTGAGTCATTATGTCACGTCCGATGATGTTTCCTTTGTCAAATCCTCTATCTTTTTTATTCCTGGGTCAAATCCTCCATCTTTTTTGTTCCTGATCTCCTACCATCACCAGTTATTCCTAATTCATTCATAACTTTACCCTATTCTCTTCATCCTCCACCACCATCATATCTTCCTAGTGACATCGTTGAATCCCGTTTTGGCCAAGTTTACTCTCACCGCCCTTGCATATCTGTCACCCCAGAGCCTGATGTTGTTATCGCACTTGATGACTCACCGGCTCCTAGTCATCCATCACCATAGTTACCCATTGCCCCTCATGTCAATAAAATCTCAATTCATTAGCTTCTTATCAGATATTATCTATGGCTATTGTTGGATTGGTGTAGCCCAATCCGGTTGGGTCGAATGCTTACGGCTCGCAAGTGTCGCGGGTCGAGCTCCGCGGTGAGCTCGTTGGGGGTTGCAAGGGGCAACGCTCCCCTGCTCCGGGGGTCCGGGGTCCGAAGGTCCCGGCCCAATTTTTCGGCAATGTAGCATCTCTGACTACTGTAGCGGAGCTGAGCGACCGACACCGATAGGCACTGTAGCAGTGCGGACTTCAGAGTCAACTTTACTGTGGCGCTTTTGACTTCCAGCCGGCAGCACTGTAGCACTTTTGACAAAGGTGGTCGTCATTCACAGTAGCAACGCGGACTTACTTTTCAAATAGTGATCGTCTTCTCCATTTTTTAAAGCCCATTTGGGGGCTAGGGTTACCACTAAAAAAACCTCTGTAATTTGTGCTCCCGATATAGTGAAATTTTGCCTCCCGTGGACGTAGGGATTATTCTCGAACCACGTAAATCGATGTGTTTTTGTTGCTTTCTTTCTTTCGTTTTCTCGTTTCTGTCGTTGCGTCTCCCGACGATTTCGCAACAACCTATACGCGGGAGGCTACGTAAAAGTAGCCGAGGTTTTCTTAAGGCTACATAAGAAAACCAAGGACTTACCTTTACGTGAAATAATTCACGTAAAGGTAATGTCATGTTTTAAAGGCTCGCATAAAAGTAAAAGGAGTAAAGGTCTTTAATGTTATATAATGAAGAATATGAATATTGGAATGAGTATAAAATGTTTATATTCAAAATATATGGAATGTCCATGTTGTTAAAAGCTGAAATTATAAAAGGGTTTAAAGTTAGTTTTTATTTATGAATTGTTCATGAATGGTTATCACGTGTTTAAATATTTGAATTGTTCTTTTATTTAAAAGGTTATTCCTTGCTATATTTATGTTTAGTAAATTGTTTAAAAAATGTGAATATTGTGTATGCTTTAGTATAATTGTGCATATTAGATGTTATAATTATTATGAATTGGATTCTCTCTTGATTAAAGTATCCCCGGGTTGAGGGACCTGGGGTGGGACTACGCCTTATCCGAGTTGGTGAATGAGGTTGGCTATCTGTCGCTCCGGGCTTACTCATATGGAGATTATCAATTTCATATAACTCTTGTCTTTAGATGAAGTGTTCATGCGCATTATGCATATGATGCATTCAGATATATATGAATATACTTGACTTCTAATTTTGGATGAGTAACACAAAGTTGTGGGTTGTGTAATGAGTTACACGTCGATCTGATTTGAATATATTGATTTGGTGGAGGGAATAGGATTTCAAACTAAATTACTAGAAGCATGCATACATAAAGAGAATAAAATGAGATAAGATGGTAAGATTAAATCCCCTAAATACTATGTGTGATATTCATTCCAAAGCAACACTTGTCAAGACCTCGATCATCCAACCGGGTAGTTTCGTGACATAACCGAGTGCCCCTAGATTATCTTGTGTAAAGCAAGTAATAAGTGACATAGAATTGTCTTGTTGGGTAGTTTCTTGCCTTAGTCGGGTGCTCCTGGATTGTTCAATGTTAGGTTGTTTTTTACACTCGTTATGGGTGACACTTAGCTGGGAAGCCCTGACGGTTAGGATAGAGGAATGGAGTTGAGTGAATCCATATAATGGATTTAGATAAAGTTATCCACTCAATTATCCAAGGGTCAAAACTGTTGTGATTGGAATGATTCTCTACCTAAATAATTAAGTGGTGAAATGAAGGCCCTAGTGGGCTCATTGCTTAATAAAAAATGGATCCTGGCCCTGCTAATAGATATAATGTGTTTTTAAAAGGGGGTCGTCATTTTAGTGGGAGCTTGTTTAATAAGTCTTTATTGAATGGTTATAAAAGATGATACTCATCTGATAAAAGCTTCTGTTGTAGATAATATCATCATCATCATCAAGTTAAACTTTGTAATTAATCCTTTAAAGGAGAAGCATAATATAAAAAACTCCTAAGACCGGTAACTTAAGAAAATTTCTTAGGCAGGATTGGTTATTTAAAAAAAGTTTTTAAGGAAAATTCTATGTGTCAGATCAGTTCCTTAGTAACTAGATGTTGAAATTATTCAACAAGTGAATCTAGATGCTTACGGAAGCATAGAGTGATTCATTTAAGGTTTCAAATGCATTAGATGAAAAAAAATGACAAAAAGAATCTTAGCATCCACTCATGTACTCTATGATTGAGTACATCAATGATTTACGGAATTTTAGTCTCATATACTCAAAATGATTGGGTACGACATATAATATTCAATATGATTGGATGTGTTGATGACTCGATGAGACTAAAGGTTTCTTTAAAGCTTTCTTTGTTATAGAATTCAATTCTATTATTCTGACTGATATATGATATCAACGGTATGTTTTACAAAAAATTTACATATACAAAAAGGCCAGAATATGAGAAAAATTTGAAGATTAGAGCTTGAATGTTGCTTTCAAGTAATGGAGCAAAGGAGTTGATGCATTAATAACTTGGACGCTCAAGCTTGGATAAACTTGTCATAAGAGTATTATTTATCTCATTTTGCTCAAGAAAAGAGCAAGTAAACAATTGTTGTTTAATGAAATGAAATGGGTGTTTTTAATACACATGGTTTATGATTTGTTTGATTCTATAATATGCTTCTTGTTCTGGTAAGAGAATTTATCATATTGTCATCTATGGATATGTCCCAACGATATGATTGAATCCAAAGAACATTTACCCGATATTCTAGAAGTGTTGGGAATATATATGAATCAGGCATATGATGTTTAGGTTCTAAAGTATTGTACAGATAGTAGAAGTAGGTAAAAGTTCAAACCGAAAGAAGAAAAGGGGGTTGAAATGTTCGACAATGTTTCTTCAAGAAGCCAATCAAGGTCATTGAAACCTAGGATTGTCAAGAAGGAAGAGTAATAAATCAATATGATTGGATTATCCAAAATATACCTGAAGGGTTTTGTGAAACTCCATAGAATGTCCATGTTAGGTATGGATGTTATAGAAATTAATTCTTCGATCTTGAAGGGTATGTGATACCGAATGTATGTTTCACAAAGTGCTGTAAATACACGGAAGTTCAAAATCAAAGAATTGATTGAGCTTGCAATTTATATTCATGAGATGAAGTAAATAGTTACTACATCGAGGATTTGGATGTAAATGATTTTATGAAGCTCAAATGAATCCAAGTAAAAGATGTGTATTTTCATCTCGTTTCCCTTATGTGATAAGAGGAGGTGTTCCATAACAAAGAGTTGTTATGAACAACATGAGATGATTATGGTTTATGATTCAACGGGTTCTATAACATGTTCAGAGAATAAGATATGGATAAAACTGTTTATTCAGGATAAAAGTGTTATCCAGGATAAAGTGTTTATCTGATAGAGACCTAGCCCCAGTTGGTTGTTAGAGATGTGGGGGGGTCTCACGTGGAAAAGTAGGGTCAGATTGTATAAATAAGAGGTGGGGGTTGCAGGAGAGGGGGGAATCTTTCTCTTAGTTCGGCCATGAGGTTTGGGAAACGGCCATGAGAAGATTTGGCAGTGGGGCCAAGTTATCTCGGAGATTCATTGGTCCTTTTCAGATACTGCATAGAGTTGGCAAGATGGCGTACCGCTTAGCTCCATCGCTGTAGTTGGATCGGGTACACAACGTTTTTCACGTGTCTCGACTGAGGAGGTACGTGCATGACTCATCGCACGTTATCGACTGGGGCAAGCTGGACATCGAGAATGGAGCAACCTTTGCTGGGTACCTAGTAGAGATCGAGGATCGGCGGGAGAGGATCCTTCATGGGCGATCGATTCTCCTTGTGTGTCACGACCCCCTCCCCACAAAGTGTACCCCTCTTGGGCCGACAATGGGAGGAGAGAGATAGTGACCCCCGAGTCCCACCTCCAGTAGGCCCCAGGTTGATGACTAGCACCGAGGGTATAATAAACACACAGATGGGAGGCATTACCCACTAAGAGAACACATGCGAAAGAGAGAGATAAGATAGACACCAACCAACTCTTACTCAGACCACAAAGTAAAAGAAACTCAAGTACGCATATGTAATGTCATACAAAAACTACTACAACTGAAAGGGAAAACTACAAGTACCAAAAAGAAAGTAAATCAGCAGCGACCACGAAGTCCGAACAACTCCTACAAAACCCCCAAGCTAGTAGTAACCAGCCTGATCTCCAACCTGCTCCAAGTGGCCTGAAAAACAGTTTATATAACGTAGGGTGAGTATAACAGTATACTCAGTAGGATCCTCCCCGGAGTCCCTCGTGCAAAAGTAAAGAAAGCATACTAATGCACAGTGAACGACAAGTGAAACCAACTCATCGCCTAAACAGGTATACTAAGTTCTCAGTCTCACCATGGCTAGTCTCACCAAGGATCGCATACAAAAGTATATAATATAATAAAGAATATCAAGGGTACCCCGCTACCACTTCCCCAATTTGCCGTTTTTCCCCAACGTCGCACGTCCTAAGCATCTCTCTCCAAAAAGACTAACCCAAAGACACCAGGGCGAAGCACCAGAACATGCACCTCGTGCAACACAACCACCATGTCCACATAACCAAAGGTAACCAGGTAGTTTCCAAGAGCCACCACAACTCGTATAACGGGTATCATACACCGAGTAAGGAACCTCAAGCCATCACAGCCTATACACGTTATACCTATAGTAGTCCATAGGAAACTATATCCAGAATATATGTGTGCGAAATAACCACAAACCATTACAGCCTTCTACACACATATATGGGGAAAACTAACCGTCATGCATACCAGCATAAGTAACTACCAAAAGAAGAGAGCGGAGCCAAAGGGGGTAGTCAGTCATCCATCCTCCCATCGGAATGTTGGGGAAAACACCCCACAAAGCTCAGAATCCACGAGGTATCAGTTGCCCTAACTGACAGAGTGGAGTAGCGTATAGAAAAACAAAAAGTACAGGATATAATATAGCTCACAACCACACAATGGGTATAACCTAGCCTTAGACTCAATTGCAGCTAACATCTCTCGAACTCTCAGGTGCCACTGCTAAGACCAGATATCCTATAAGCAAAGAACCATTTAAAGAGCTACATTAAATTACTTTATCCCTTTTTAGTTGCACTTTACGTTAATTAATTCTTTAATCATTAATTAACCATTGTCAAATTCCACGTTACATTTCGTTAGCATCACAACCAAGTTCCATGCCCTCCAGGCATAACCAAACCGAGTTCACGACTCCTCAGAAATACCACCTCAGCATTGCATCTCACCAAGCTTCAACCCCATGGGTTAAACATTTATTCATTTAATAAAAACATCATCACTTTTCATATTTCCATATTTCCTTATTTCTAGGTATTCTAGGAAAACATTATAAGCTACCAAACGCAAGGGGCTCAACACGATGAGTAGGTGAACTACCCGTCAAGTCTTTGCCACCTATAGCAGGAGCATAGACTCATCCATCCTCGAGAAGTTAAACACGGAAAGCACATAGTATACCCCCGCGCGTCTTCACCTCTTTTGGAAGAAGGGTAAGCAAGACCATCTGCCTCAAGCAGTGGGGAAAGTAAAGCAGATAAACAAACAACATATTCAACAAGCATCCACTTTCATATCAATGGGTAAGCCCAACTTCAACCTGTTCCATCATCTCCGGTGCCCTCCCCGACACTCACATGCATAAACCGATGCATCTCGCCACTCTAGGCGTCAACTGTTGTCGCAAACACCGGGCCTCCCTGCCCCACATACCACAACAGCCCTCCAAACTCAGCCATCCTAGGCTCACATAACATTCGGGCTTCCCTGCCCCCACAACCACAAGTCTCGTATCCAGAGAACATCACAAGTAGCAGGAACAAACATAGCAACGGGCTCTCAACCCTAAAACAAGGCATCCAGCCTTCACACGCAACGAGCTCTCATGGCTCCAAAGCACAAGGCACTCGGCCTTTACAAGCAAGCGGACAACTCGGGCCCGATAAAGGCATTATTTTTATCACACAATGGGTTCTTATTCCATCTTGAATTAACCGATTCATTATTTACAGGTTCCAACTATGGGCAACCTAAGCAACAAGCTTCACAAGCTATCCCAAATTAATTAAACAATTAATTTATCATGTCTTTAACTCTTTTATCAACAAGCATCAACATGCTTCAAGTTCATCAACCAATTTAGTTAAACATGCATATCTACATCAATTTGATTATCATCAAATTACAACAGCAACCGGATTCATTAAACGTGCCTCTTTAAACCTTTAACCAATTAATTAAACCATTAATCTCGACTTTACGTTATTTTCCAATTTCCATCAAAAACATGCTAAACCAAGCAAAACATATCACACTATCTAGCAAATCAAGAAACAAACCGTTATCACGGTACAAAGCAACAACATTGCTACGCGATCGATACCAATTCTTTAATCCGATTCAAGTATTTAATTAGGTCAATTTCATTGCGATCCAATGGGTTAAATCATGCTAACTCTACAATTGCACATAAATAATTAGAGAGCATCGAATCCCTTACCCTTACCTCAAAAGATCGTTGACGTTCTTCGCACAAGAACAGATCAAAGCAACAGGTCACGATCACCTCTCCCGCAACAACTGCATCCACCCGAGGACGTCGCGGCACAACCGCACCAACCAACAACCAAGAAAACTCCATTAGAAACATGGAGACCACGCGTCATCAAATGACAAGGAGAAACAGAAGGAAACGGATCGAAGAAACCTCAAGAACGGAGGTAGATCATACCTTATATCGAGGACGGATTGCTACGGATCGAAGGAGGGAGCTAGGGATCGTTCCTTGACAAAGGAATCCCCAAAACGCTGAAGAGAGGGTCGTCGGGTCGCCTGGGGTCGAGAGAGAGCCGTTGCAGCCGTAGGTTTTGACAAAACTTGAGCGGCTGAAAAACACTTCAAACATATAGCGTCGGGGCATTACACGACGTGTAATCCCTTTTCACGTCGTGTAATGCTTGGAGGTCAAGTTCCGCCAAAAGACGTGTCGCCTCAACGCTTTATTTTATTTTTTAGACCCTGAAGTTTTTCACGTCGTGAAACAACCCGTGAAACAGGATGTCACGACGTGTAATCCCCTCTTTCCAGCTTTTATTTAACCGAACTTCTCCAAACTTCTTCCGAGCCACCTCTGAGCACTTCCATCTTCGAAAACATGCAAAGGGTTGATCCACGCGAATTCGGACCCTTACATTGTGCGCGTCCGGTGGCAACACGGGAATCTTCAGGAGAGCACCTGGGAGCGGGAGACCCATATGCGAGTCCAATGCCCCCATCTCTTTGAGTAGTTTTTCTCTTTTCAAGACGAAAAGTCCTAAGGTGGGGAGAATGTAACATCTCGGATTTTTCGTGTATTATTTTTAAATATTATATGGATTGTTTCAAGACCAAGCGCAGAGACGGCGTGCGATTCTGAGCCCCGGTGTGCCCGGAATAAATGTTTGAAATATATTAAATAGCACATGCGCGTGGTTTTCTTGAAAAAATGGAATAACTTCTAAACAGGTACTCGAATCAGAAATTTGAGGGCACCATTGAGTTCAGAATGGCAGTTTTACCTTAGGCGCGACTTTACATTAGTCGACGCGGGCCGTTTGTGAAAAAGTTGTCGCGGGCGTTAAAACGAATAAAATTATTTAATAAAATTATTTTTATACGTTTCGTTGACGCATCGATTAGTGGATCTTTAAATATATCCTTATATCAGAATTCCAGGGTTAGTCGCATAACTCTGGAACCTCTGGGGGATCGTTAGAGAGAGCCTTAAAGAATCCTCTCAAGAGAACGACGACGGATCATGGATCAATCGATCGACGCAATCTCAGATTCGACGGATCTTGTCAACGAACGCAACGACGCATCGTTCTTCGTCAACGATCGAAGGCAAGCTGTGGGGTAGAATGAATACATCAAAAAAATGCTAAATTGTTGACCAAAATAGTATCAGTAGTAACCCCTCGGGGAGTTGCCTCACTACTCGCAGTCGTCTTTACTTCCTCCATAACAACAATATTCGCAACAAGATGAAACTCTTTTCAGTGTGGTAATTCTTGTTCTCCTATACCTCCTCTACGGACCCCAGCAACTGCAAACAAAACCGCAAAGTTGCACATCGAACTACTGCCATAGAACAGTCCCAGCCAAGAATCCCCACAAGCTTGTTGCTTGTTTTGCCTTTGCAACAAAATCTACCACCTCTTCAAAACAACACCAGACCCCGAATCAGCTTCAAACCTGTCCTCATTGCAAAAAATAAACGAACCAAACCCCTCTAGCATAGGCTGCATACGCATGTCCAATGGCAAAAGCCTTCGGGCCGCTCGAGCAGGACTATGCCACGCTGCCTCCTCAACTAGCTTCAAAACACATTCAGCGGCACTGCGAGACTTGTCTTTCAAACTAGCACCGTGGATGTCACTCCCAGCACTCACCTTGCTACGTTCTCTGGGGAACCGAGCATCCAAAGGTTTCAAATGCGGAACGACAACAAGTCGTTCCTCCTTGGGATACCTTTCCTGCTCAAAGAAGGCGACGCGCAGGAGGAAGCCGTCGGGATGGAGCCGTCGGGAGGAAGCCGTCGGGATGGAGCCGCCGGGAGGAAGCCGTCGGGATGGAGCCGTCGGGAGGGAGCCGTCGGGATGGAGCCGTCGGGAGGAAGCCGTCGGGATGGAGCCGCCGGGAGGGAGCCGTCGGGGCTGTCGCACAAAGAAGGCAACGCGCAGGAGGGTTCCGTTGGGAGGAATCCGCGCAAGGAGTCGCAAAGAGAGGTTGGGAGGGGCGATGGCGGATTAGGGCTCCCTGACCATGGAGGTCGTCACCTGGCTTGGAAACGAGCCTGGAGGGGCAGCGGCAGGAAAAAAAATCAGCCCTACTAGCGATTGGGGGCCGCCGCCCCCCAAAGAGGAATTCTAGAAAACCTAGGGTGGTAGAGACAGAGACCAGGAACAGAGCAACTAGTAATTTTAGGCAGCAGAAGTAGGAGAGTACAGGAAAATAAACTGACACTTACAGCAGATTGTTTCTGTAGAATGGGAAAAATGAGAGACCCGAACCCCCCAAGGTATCCTCTCTAAAGGAGCCCTTGGGGTGCTTTTATAACAAATAGTAAAGACCACATCGGACCTTAAGTCCGATGTGGGATGCAGACTCCAACACTCCCCCTCAAGCTAGGTGTACCTAGCTTGGACACATAATGAAAAGAAAGCAACAAAACAGACGCTAACACTCCCCCTCAAGCTGGACATGCCCAACTTGATGACAAATACAAGACAAAAACAAATAAAATCGTTGTTGATGCTGCTCCCCCTCAAGATGGTAATGTGATGCCACTGAAATAAAAGAGGGGTCATCGCCGGAAAAGTGCGAGGTCGGACAACAGAGCGCCGGGAAATCCACACCGGCGGGTCGGTCGTCAGAGCGTCGGGAAAATCCGCACTACGAGCCGGTCGTCAGAGCGCCGGGAAATCCGTAATGTCGGGTCGATCGTCAAAGCGCCGAGGAATCCGCTCGGGAGGGCCGGTCGTCAAAGTGCCGAGAAATCCGCAATGGCGGTGCCGATCGTCGAAGCGCCGGGAAATCCGCAGTGGGAGGCCGGCGATTGAGGCGGGAATGCTGCGGGAAGCAGGAAGGGGCCGGCATGGAGGGAGCAGTTGAGCAGAGGCGGCACGGGAGGCCGGCAGGGCTGGAGGCCGGCATGCTGGAGGAGCCAGCAGGAATGGAGGCCGGCTGTCGGAGGCGCCGGCAGGGGGAGAGGCCGGCAGAATAGGGAGGCGGGGCTGGATGACCGCACAAGAGGCGGCGCGCAGGAAGGACTCGGCGCTGGGAAGGAAGCAGTCGGGCACAGGAGGGAGGGCCACCGGGAAGGGCAAAGCCGACTGTTCTTCTCGTCGGGAGAAGTGGGAGCAGGAGCCGGCAGATGCGGGGAGCCGGAAACCGCCGGCAGTTGCGGGATCCAAAAAGACCGCCGGGGATGCAGGAGAAGTTGAGGAGGCGGGCCGCGACAAAGGGTCGCGCTTGGGTCGACGGGGCCAGTGCGCGCAACCGGGAGTCGCGCCGGCGGGAGCGGACGAAGGAGACTGCCTTGGAGGAGCGCCGCTGGAGGGCCGCAGCTTGGGAGAAAGCCGCAGTGGTCGCCGACTACCGGGAGGGAGGGCGGCAGCAGAAAACTTATGGCAAGCTGACCATGGAGGCCACCGCCTCCCAGGGGAAATAGAAAACGGTGAAACTGTAGCCGGGTGGTGGCGGTCGTCGCATGCAGGAGTCATCGCGGGAGGGAGGAAAGCCGTCAGTATACGCCGCGTCGGGAGGGAAGACGGGAGGAGGCGCTGCGGGATCTGGCGGCGACGAGCGGGCCGGCGCCGGGACTGCGCAGGCGAGGCAGAAGCGGCGTTGGCGTCGCGCACAGGCGAAAGGAGGACGAGGCGGGCGCCGGCGTCGGGATGCCGCAGCAGGAGGCGGGGTCGTCGCGCAGGGAGGAAGATCCGCCGGGAGGGAGGGCCGCCCGGGAGGGAGGGCCATCGGGGCAGCCTGGGAATCGAGCCCGGAGGGGCGACGGCTGAAGGAAAAAAAAAACGTAGCCCTACATGAGGGGCCGCAGCCCCCCACGGGGGGAAAATTCTAAGAGCTCTCCTTTCACTCTCCCCTCTCCTTATCCCGACACTACCATCGATGACTGTCTTCCGCTCATGGTTCACCCGCCTCTGGTGTCTCCTCCGACCGGTCATCTCTTTGGACAGACCTACTCTCGTCGTCCTTCCGTTGTACCTCCCATCCAGGTCGAGGACAACATTGTTCCCGCTTCGTCCGATGCTCCTGTCACAGCTCCCGAGGACTTGCCGATTGCGCTCCGGAAAGGTGTCGGACTACTCCTCTCTTTGTATCTTCATACAGGGGTCTATCAGCTCTGGAGACCATGTCGATTCCTCGAACAGTTGGTGAAGCCAAATCTCACCCCGGGTGGCTAGCCGCCATGAGGGATGAATTGCAAGCTCTGGATGACAACCATACATGGGATCTTGTTCCACTTCCGGCGGGCAAATAGGTGGTCGGCTGTAAATGAATTTTCACGATCCGTCTCAATCCCGATGGCTCTCTTTGCCGCCTCAACCGCCTCAAAGCCCGGCTTGTCGCAAAGGGATTTGCTCAAACATATGGCATCGACTACTTTGAGACCTTCTCTCCAGTCGCAAAGATGGCCTTTGTCCGCCTATTCATCTCTCTGGCTGCTCATCATCACTGGCCGCTTCATCAACTGGATGTTAAGAATGCTTTTCTCCATGGCTTTCTTGACGAAGAAGTCTACCTGCAGCAGCCCCCTGGTTTTTCTGCCTCTGGTGCCGACAGACATGTATGTCGTCTCCGTCGCTCCCTCTACGGCCTCAAGCAGTCTCCTCGAGCATGGTTTGGCCGCTTCAGCATTGTCATCACAGCCTTTGGCCTCTCTCGGAGTATGAAAGATCACACAGTCTTCTTCCGTACGACGACGCACGGCTGTATCTTGCTTGTGGTTTATGTTGATGACATCATCATCACAGGGAGCGACTCCAGAGGCATCGCCAGCCTCAAGACGCATCTTCACCAACACTTTCACACCAAAGATCTTGGTCCCCTCACCTACTTCCTTGGCATCGAGGTCTCCCGGACTTCGGACACTATCTCTCTCTACCAGCGCAAGTATGCTCTTGATATCTTGAAGGATGTCGGGTTGAGCATAGCCACCGCAGTGGACACTCCACTTGAGCCTGGGGAACGCTCCCTTCATTCCGACTCGGAACCATTTCCTCATCCCGAGAGCTATCGACGCCTGGTCGGTAAACTCAACTACCTCACCATGACGCGTCCCGACATTGCCTGTGTCGTTGGCAAAGTCAGCCAGTTCATGGAGCATCCCACCAGATCTCAGTGGGATGTTGTCCTCCGCATTGCCAAATACATCAAGAAAGACCCTGCACGTGGCCTTCAGTACTCACATCATGCTCACATGAATGTTGAGGCCTTCTGTGATGCGGACTATGCCAGTTGTCTCGCTACCCGCAAGTCTACTTCGGGTTTCGCCGTGTTTTTCGCCGGTAATCTCATCTCTTGGCGCAGCAAGAAGCAGACTGTCGTCTCCCGATCGAGTGTCGAGGCCGAGTATCGAGTCATGGCCACAGTCACTACTGAGATCCTCTGGCTTCGTCATCTCCTCCATGAGCTCGGTTTCCCAGCATCGACTCCTGCTCATATCTGGTGTGACAATCAGGCCGCCACGAAGATTGTCTTGAATCCCGTCTTCCATGAACAGACAAAGCATATCGAGATGGACTGTCACTTTCTCCGCCACCATCTGGAGCAGCACCATATCGGTTTCAGCCATATCCCGACGGCAGATCAGTTTGCCGATCTCTTCACCAAAGTCTCTCAGGAGCTCGCCTTGAGTCTCTCACTACCAGGCTGGGTATTCACAACCTCCATGGCCCAGCTTGAGGGGGAGTATGAGATGGTCTTGTGTCTTGTCATCCTTTTTTCTTTGTGGGACTCTATCCAATCTGGGCATGTCCAGCTTGAGGGGGAGTGTTGGACCCCATTTAAGTTTAAATGGGTATTTCTGAGTCCCACATCGGACTTACCCGCCTTGTAATTAGATTTACTCATCTATAAAAGAGTATCCCCACCTCACATTGAGGTAAGGGGAATTCACCATCTACATGTTATCAAAGGGATCTTAATCCCGACCCTCCCTCCCTAATTATTTTTTCTTCTCCCTTGCTTTAGGGTTTTCCCCGTCCGGGGGGGCCAGCGGCTCCAATCCAAATAGCCCCCCCCCCTCCGCTGCTCCTTCCGGTCGCACAGGACCTCAGTCGCGGCGGCGTCGGGAGAGGAGGAACGCGAGTCGCGTAGGTTGGCCGGGAAGAGAAGAACCTCGCCGATGACGGGTCGTCGCGTCGGGAGTCACCTGGAGAAGAGTCCCGCCGAGGAGAGTCGCGCCGAGGAGAGCCGCGCTGCGGGAGGACGAGACCGAGCTAACGGGAGCCGCGCGGGATATCGGGGTCGGCGCGCGCAGCAGGGAGGAGATGCCGGGGAAGGAAGCCCGCCGGAGGGGGAAGCCGCCGCGACTGAGGTCCTACGCGATCAGACGGGAAAAACCCTAAAGCAAGGGAGAAAAAAAATAATTAGGGAGGGAGGGTCGGGATTAAGATCCCTTTGATACCATGTAGAATGGAAAAAATGAGAGACTCGAACCCCCCAAGGTATCCTCTCTAAAGGAGCCTTTGGGGTGCTTTTATAACAAATAGTAAAGACCACATCGGACCTTAAGTCCGATGTGGGATGCAGACTCCAACAGTTTCCAAGAGAACCGAGACCCCTCCTGACCCAAGCCACAAGGCCGTAACACCCAGATTCCCCCCCCCGAACACTACCACCACAGTACTATTTAAAGAATATTCTGGGGGAAGAAGTACAGCTGGCAAACAGACTCTCCCACTACTAACAAACCGATGGGCTGGTGAGTGTTGGCGGTGAGGGCGGAGCTTGAGATAAACAGAATCCCCTGGCTGAAAAGAAAGGTCTCGACGATGTTTGTCCGCTTGATGCTTCATGTAGTTTTGTGCCCGAGAAAGATGATGTCGAAGCTGTTGAAGGGTTGTCTGGCGATCCGATAAAGTAGTGGCGACGGCCTCCACCTGAATCTCTGATGGCAGCCCGGGCAGAAGGGTCGGGGGGGAACGACCATAAACCGCCTGAAAAGGTGTTGTTTTAATGGAGGAGTGTCAGGTGGTATTATATCATAGTTCAGCCCAGGGGAGCCAGAAGGACCAATTTTTAGGCTGCTCTCCCGCAAAACAGCGAAGGTACGTCTCCAAGCAGCGATTAACTACCTCGGTTTGTCCGTCAGTTTGGGGATGGTAAGCAGAACTCATTCGTAATTTGGTGCCCTGTAATCTGAAGAGTTCTGTCCAAAAATGACTGACAAATAGTGGGTCACGGTCGCTCACAATAGATTTGGGGATGCTGTGTAGGCGAACCACCTCTTTGGCAAATATGTCGGCAAATATGTCGGCAATGGTCTTAGCGGTAAAGGGATGTTTTAAAGGGAGAAAGTGTGCATACTTGGAGAGCTGATCATCCACCACCATGATAACATCGTAGCCTTTAGATTTAGGTAGCCCGGTAATGAAATCGGTGGAGATGGCCTCCCAAATTGCTTGCGGAATGGGGAGTGGTTGGAGGAGGCCTGCTGGAGAGAGTGTCGAATACTTGTAACGTTGGCAAGTGTCACACTGGCGGACATACTGCAGAATCTGATGGCGCATGCCAACCCAGTATAAATTTGCAGCCAGTTTATGATAAGTACGGTAGAAGCCCGAATGTCCACCTTGAGGAGAGGCATGGAACTCGTCAAGGAGACGAGGAATCCAAGGAGAGGTGGTTGGAAGGACTAGGTGGCCATGGTAATAGAGGACATCACGGGAGAGAACGAAGCCTCTTGGAGTGGGGCTGCCTGTACGGAGGAGCTAGACAATATTTCTGGTAAATGGGTCATCCTGCAGGCCAGCGGATAAGGTAGGGTGTTGCTGCCAAAATGGGGAGGAAACAGAGAGTGGGCAGGCGGTGCATTCATCGCGATGAGACAGGGCATCCGTGGCAGTGTTGGCCCGACCTGGCTTGTAGCGAATGTCAAAGGTGTACCCGAGGAGCTTGGCAATCCAACATTGTTGATCGGAGGAGGTGAGCCGCTGATCCATAAGTATTTAAGGCTGCATTGATCAGTGAAAACCACAAAGGGGCAACCCAAGAGGTAGTGGCGTCAATGTTGGATGGCAAGGACCAAGGCCATCATTTCCTTCTCATATGTGGACTTAGAGAGGTTGTTAGCGGCGAGTGCCTTGCTAAAATATGCAATAGGGCGGTGATTCTGCATAAGAACATCCTCGATGCCGCGACCGGAAGCATCACATTCGACTTCAAATGGGCGAGAAAAGTCTGGCATTGCCAGAACAGGTGCTGTTCATAGAGCAGTTTTGAGAGTTTCAAAAGCTAGTTGAGTCGCTACTGTCCAGGAGAAGTCATCCTTCTTTGTGAGGGAGGTAAGTGGTTGGGCAATTTTGCTGTAGTCGCAGATAAATTTGCGGTAATAGCCAGTTAGGCCGAGGAACCCGCGAACGCCACGAACCGAATGGGGAAGTGGCCAAGAAAGAACTGCCTGAATTTTATCCGGATCCATCCCAACACCCTCCTGAGAGATTATATGGCCTAAGTAGTCCACCTGAGTTTGTGCAAAGGAGCATTTCCCTGCATTGACAACCAAAATTGTTGTCGTGCAGATGCTGCAAAACCTCCTACAGGTGCTGCATGTGGGAGTCTCACGCTGGACTATATACTAAAATATCATCAAAAAAGATTAGAACAAAGTGTCGAAGATGGGGCTGGAATAAATCATTCATTGTAGCCTGAAAAGTGGAGGGAGTGTTGGAGAGGCCGAAGGGCATTACCAGGAATTCGTAGTGGCCATTATGTGTACGAAAAGCAGTTTTATCGACGTCAATCGCGGACATATGGATTTGGTGATAACCGGACTGAAGATCCAGCTTGGAAAAATAGGCAGCCCCATGCAACTCATCCGGCAGTTCGTCAACCACGGGAATCGGGTATTTGTCCAGAATTGTGACCTTGTTAAGAGCCCGATAATCCACACATAGGCGCCAGGAATCGTCACGTTTTTTGACTAAGAGGACTGGGCTGGAATATGCACTTGTACTAGGGCAGATGAGCCCCTGCCGCAGTAAGAGTTGCACCTGTTGTTCAATGACCGATTTATGGGCATGCGGGTAACGATATGGGAAAACCGAAACAGGTCCCTGACAAGGAAATAAACGGATTTGATGATCATGAAGGCGTTGAGGCGGTAAACCTAAGAGGTCCTGGAAAATGGAAGGGAAGGTGTCCAGAAGGTGTTGTGGGGGGGGGCTGCTATTGTGGAGGTAACGGAGAAGGTTTAGGTGGGCTGGGGGTCAATGTATGTAGGCTGGACAGTAGGTTGGAAATGTCATGTGTCCCCTAAAGGGTGTGGAGCTGCTGGTCGAAACGAAACTTCATCGTCATAGTCTGCCAATTTGTGTGGACCTCCCCTAGTGTCCTCAGCCAGGCAATGCCAAGGATGAAATCAAGTCCACCGATGTCCAGGACATGAGCGTCTAGTGTGCATTGATAAGAACTCATGTCTAGCTGCAGCTGTGGACAAAGACCCAAAGTATAAAATAGGTGACCATCGCCTAGCTTAACGGGTCTTGTTATGGTGGTTAGAACAGGGAGGCTGAGTAAGGTCACTAAGGTGGGGGAAATAAAGTTGTGAGTTGCCCCACTGTCAATAAGGACCAAAAGAGGGATACCACCCAGTTTGCCTTCAATTTTCATGGCCGAAAACAGGGGAGATTGGTGGTGGGAGGAGCGGGTAGAAGCTGTGTAAAAATTCAGGACCAAACACTCAGCAGACTCAGGGGGAGAATCGTCAGTGAGTTCCAAAGGGACTGGAGGGTCAGCTAAGGCAGGAGGTGGTTGGAGCTCATCTTCGCCCAAAAGTATCACCCGGACGTTGGAATCGGGACATTTATGCATAGGAGTGAAAGGCTTCGCGCATTTGAAACAGCGACCCTTCCTGCGCCGCTCTTCCCACTCCTGAGGAGATAAATGGCGAACGCCTCGACCTGCTGGAGGGGGTTGGTGGGTGGGTGTAACGACCCGAAATTTTGAATAAATCTTGTTTCCTAATTTCATGTGTTATTTTATTTTTATACTCAACAAAAATGTTTTATTTGATAAACATGATTATAATTAAAATGAGACCATTGGGTTTTGACTGTTATATAACCATTGGTCAATATGACCACTAGAAACTAAATGTTTCGATTATTGTCTCTAAATACAAGTGATCTTGGTTAATTAATATAGAAAGAAGATTCGATGGCCTCACCCAGTAGACTTGGACCGATCGAAGCCCATCTAACAGAACTTGGGAAGGAGGTAGCACCTTTGGGCTTTGCTCTGGACCAAATCCAAGCCGAACTTCATCATGTGAAGCTAGAACGGAATCTCCTTCTTGAGAAGTTCAAACTGATAGAAATTACTACTCGGGCAATGTTGACCGAGCCGCCCCAAGGTTCTATCACCCTAGCACACCTTACTCTTAGGTCCTATGTTGGTATTATAAGGGGCTATGTAACGAGACCGTAAATGCCTTGTGTAATCCTTGTTTTAAATAAAAATTGGGATTTCTTCTTATGATTAAGTTTATGAATTTTCAAATGACCGGATATAAATAGTATGCATATTTTTGATGAATTTTAAAAAAGGATATTTTAAAAAAAAATGTTTATGTAAACCTTAAATAATTAAAAATGTGTAATGATTTTCAAAAAATTGTCTTCTACAATTATGTTCAGTACGAAATTTAGAGTCAAATAAGATCAACTTGATTTTTGATGAATAGTAAATTATGAATAGTGATTTTATGATTAGGATTAGTAATGTGACCAAATGGATTAGTAATCTCACTTAAAGAAAGTTTTAAAATAATCTAGGCACCTTGATTAAGTAATGTGATTCAATAAAATGGTTAAATAACGGTTTTATAAATTATTATTCAAGTATTAATTTTTTCGGGTGAAAAGTTTTTTTTAATTAAAAATTAAATTAAAAATATTTAGAAAATTATTTTTATAAAATGGATTTCATTTTTGAACTCAGAGCACCGATATTATGTTATGGTAATTTTTGGGGTTTTTTCTGAAAAAATGAATTTTCAGTGAATAGTGTATTTATTTAAAAATAAATTTAAAAATATTTAGAAAATTATTTTTATAAAATAGAGTTCATTTTTGAAATCAGAGCATTGATATTTGGTTAGTGTGAAATTTTGGGATTTTTCTGAGAAAGTTGAATTTTCAGTGAATAGTAAAAATACAGTTTAGGGTTTCGGTATGTTTAATGACATCATAACTGTGTCATGGTGATGTCATGAGATATTTTAAGGGTTGGCCGACCTAAGGTGATGGATATTTGTATTGGGGGCCCCATGTGGCCTAACTTAATGGAAAATATCAAGGGAGAGCACATGGTTTTGGGAAAAGCACATGTGAGGTGTCCCTTGGCCATTAATGTCTTGTCCCCTCACTTTCCCTATAAATACCAAGCCCTCCTCTCATCCTTTCGACTCCAAAACCATCATCAACGAAGTTCTGGTCTCCTTACCTCCCAAGGAGTCCTCCCAAGGTGCCCTCAAGCCCTCAAGGTCCCAACCTTTGAGTTTTAAGAGTTACGTTTTAAGGTAAGGGATCCGACCTCTCTCTTTCTTTTCAAGAAATCTCTTTTATGTCATTTCTTTTATGCTCCATGTTCTTATGATAAAGGATGTTCTTTTATACTCCTCTTACTGCCCTTTTCATGTTCATATAATGAGAGATCCCCTCTTACTCTCATTATTTCGTTTTATGAAGTTTAAGTGGCGTCGTTAGGCTGCCGAAATTTTTGTAACGGATTCTCTCCCTTCTCATTTTTCAAGATCTATTTTTCATGTAAAGTATTTCAAGTTCCTTTTTATTATGTTGGGGTATGATCTCTAAATCTATCATACTGATCTTTTATGACCATATTATGAGAGACCTCATTTGATCTCTTCAATTCATCATTTTGAAGTTTTAAGTAGCGCCGTTAGGCTGCCGAATTTTTAATGGATTTTTTCACTCTTCTCTTTTTCAAAGTTCTACTTTCATGTCAAGTCTTTCAAGTTCCTTTCTATTATGTTGGGGTATGATCTCTATATCTATCATACTGGACTCTTTTGTTCATATGATGAGAGACCCTAGTTGATCTCGTCAATTCATTTTTTTCAAGTTTAAGTGACGTCGTTAGGCTGCCGAATTCTCATAAGAGAAATCTTATTTTTGTCTTCCTTTCATGTTCTTCATTTCATATGGTATATTTTCAAATTTCATTACCATGTTCTTAAATCCCTTATATTTTGTCCCTCTATTGTTTTATGGGTCATTTATGAATGTTTGACCCATGTCCCCTCTCTTTTCAATGTTTTCTAAAAACATTGTAACATAGCCGTTATGCTGCAGAATTTTCGTCTCAAAATGTCTCTCTTTTTCTAAAGATCTTTTATTTTATTAAGTGAATACTCAAAGCTCTCTCTTCCATATGGGTATTCACATATATACCAAAATGTTCTATTTTAAATTCTGGGATTTACATACATGAAACCCGCATTCCCTTTTCGTGGGTTTAAGGTGACATAAAGATCATGTCTTTAAAGCAGTTTTTAAAACGTTATGATTATGAAATGAAACCCATTTCTTTTATGCTATATGGGTTGTTTATGAAATGATTGATGATGATATATGTGGCTCACATGATAATAAAGACATGTCAAGGGTGCGCCCAGATAGCGCTCCAATGCATTGGGTAAAGACTTAATCTCTAGAGATGACCATTTTTAACGACGCCTTGGTGAATAACTTTGGTAATTTTTAACAACACCTTGGGGATGGACCTTGGTGAAACGAAATGATTGTCAATATTAAGTGTTGCAGCCACATCTTCAAGTTATGAAAAATGTTATTTTTTATTATGATATATTTCATGATTTCTTTCTCATGCCTTAAAGTTCTTTTCATGACCTTATTTAAGTATCTCAAGTTCACATGTAAAATGTTTCTCTTGTTTCCCTTACTGGGCCTCCTGCTCACCCTTTCTTTTGATGTATGTCCCCAGGTTATGAGATGCAATAATGAACCTAGGATGAACTTAAGGAGAAGCCTTTCAAGTGTTTAAGAAGAATGTTTTATGTTTTCATGTTTTGAGTTCCTGGTTTCCAAGACACTAAACCTTAAAGATCCTCAGTTTTGTGTAATGTAATGAAAGTTTGTTATAAAAAGACGGGATGCTATAGTGGGCTCCGTGGTGAGTAATCCTTTGTCTGGTGCTGAACGTCTATCTTGGCGAGGCTGGAGCCAAGAAGTAGGGAAACTAGTCCGGGGAGGTGGTTGGCCAGTAGAGCCCTCCCGGGAGGACCAAGGGCGCCAAGGGGTACTACGGACCTGTTGCCCAATTCCGCGCTTAAGAGCGAGTTCGACGTGGCGAGCTAGTTGCATGGCCTAGAGACGCGTTTCAGGGCTATGAATGCGTACCCAACCCCGGATATTCGGCTGGAGTCCATGAAGGAAATAGCCAATGTATTGAAGCTCAGGTAGGTGAGGAATTAAGGAAGCTAGGTATTCAAATTCCTCGATATAATCTTGCACAGAAGAGAGTTGTTGGAGGGCGGCCAGCTCCTCGTAAGGATTCTGTATTTCAAGGCCGCTAAATCGATCCAGTTTCGACTTTCGGGAGTGGCCAAGTCATTGAAGGATGGAGTTCTTGAACAATGGAAAACCAGTGAATTGTCTTGCCAGCCATGTTGATATGTGCAAGAGATACTTTGGCGTCATTCGGGGTATTGTGAAGCTGGAAGTAAAGCTCAGCGCGGGTTATCCAGCCCCGAGGTCGAGGCCATCAAATTGAGGAAGGTCAAGGCGGGTGGAGGCGGAAGGGGAGGTTGGAAGCATGGGGACTGGGTGAACGGCAACAGTCGGGTCCCAAGGAGATGTGTCGGTTGTATCCGGGGGAATGACTGGGGTGGCAGAAGAAGGGTGAGTGGTGTCCACTAGAAGAGGGGGCTTGGCTGGGAGGCGAACTGCGATAATGATTAGTTGACGGAGGTCTGCTATTTCCGATGCCAGAGATTTGCGGAAGTCGGCCTGATCTGTGCGGACTGCAGCCATGGAAGCTTCCAGCGTACCAAAGGCGGATTCCAGGGTGCTCATTCTTTGGTCGAGATTTTCATGCCTAGCTTGGCGGATTTCCATTATAGAAGAAGAGAAAAGAAAAGGCGGCAGGTCAGACCAATTTGGTAGAGACCGAGGCCAGGAGCAGAGCAACTAATAATTTTAGGCAGCAGAAGTAGGAGAGTACAGGAAAATAAACTGACACTTACAGTTCCAGGAGAACCGAGACCCCTCCTGACCCAAGCCACAAGGTCGTAACACCCAGATTTCCCCCCCTGGACACTACCACCACAGTACTATTTAAAGAATATTCTGGGGAAAGAAGTACAGCTGGCAAACAGACTCTCCCACTACTAACAAACTGTGGGGACCACCACTACCTCAAAACAGAAAAAAGTAGGACTTCAAGCTGAACCACCCAACCGCCTAAAAGGATTCCTTAAACCACCTGTGGGGTCCGCTTCCCCCTCCTTGAATAGACCATTAAGGGTGTTGGATCCCTATGGTCATATCAGGAAAAAAATGGGAGGGAGAGCTCGGGTTTAGAAAACCTCATTTGATACCACGTTGAACAATATGGAGAACCCAATACCCAAAGTAAGGAGGCTTTGAGGTTATTTTATAATGAATAATAAAGACCACATCGGACCACAAGTCCGATATGGGATGCAGACTCCAACAATAGGAAACCTTCACCTGTGGGTGCATGAAATTGTAGTGCAGATACTCAAATAACATGTTGGGGTCACGACTATCTTCCGGTAGACCCACTGGAAGATGTCCACCGAAACTTACGAAGCAGAAACAAAGTTCCAGCAGTTGAGCCCAAGCTACGGCGACCAGAACTTGGAAGACAAACACACCCAAATCACTACACCGCAACGCTACTTCAAACGAAACACAAACAAGAATGATTGGAAGACACTGATTGAAAGAATGAAAGACAAGAGAACAACACAATTTACGTGGTTCGAACGTGAGTCCTGCTCTACAGAGGAAAGTTGCTTCGCTTTGATTAAGGGAACAAAGGTTGATTATAATAGCTTGATCGTTTTCCATCACAAGTGATCCACCCAACTAATTATAATAGAGTCTGGTCAGTGTTGTTGATTGTCGTATCTTCCAATCATCACGAGAGTGCCTCTACATACCTCCTATCTTCGCAGCTATCTCTCTACTCGGTCAAAGGCAACCACCGCCTCAACTCCTCCAGCCAACACACTGTGTGTCTTCCCGAAACTCCAGCAAGTTTCACTTAGCCGCTCATTGCTTTTCATTGATTGAGTCAAGACATTGATTTCTGATGCATCTGCCAACTTTCATCATCTGATCATCCGGTAATCTGGCCTGCGTAACTTCCGGTGGTCCATAGTCCAGTCACCTAGACCCTGGTCGTTGCCGCTCCACCATCGCCATCCAAAAAGCATCAGAAAATAGACCATCAGAATTTCTCCTTCTATCATATCTAATGCCTTGGCCGGAAAATGGATTTCACGGCCGAGCCTAACAAGACGATCCATATGATTTTTTAGTCCATTATCATCTGAGCATGTTTAACAACAAAGAACATGAACTGGGGTAGTGAGGCTGAGTTTAGTATTGGAAAATGTTTCCTGCTTTTATTTTTCCAAATATGTATTAAAAATGTGTATAGAAATATTTCGGATAGTGGAGGAAAACAAGAAAATATATGATTTAGAATTTTTTTTCATTTCCATTTCGTTATCTAGGAAACATGTAAACAAGCTTTTTTATTTTCCAAAAATTATCATTTGCATTTTCATTTTCTAAAAAAAGATTTTCATTTACATGATTTAATACATTTTCTAATAAGATTTTGGAAAATGGAAGCAGAAAACGTTTTCTAAAACCAAACGCAGGAAAAACACTATAGTAGAGAATTGTTTTGAAAAGTCATATAACAAAATGTGTTCATGATGGTCAGTGCGCCAAAACTGAACGCAATCTAAAATTGGACAAGTTTATGAGACGACACAAAGCAAAGTCACTAACACCAATTTGTACCGGCCAGTGCTGACCAGTGAGACAGGATCCTCTCCATTTGTAGCAGGAAATGCAGAATCCATTTCTCTGGTTGATGCAAGCCACATGTCACAAATGCAATCCCAGAGTTCAATGATTGGGATTGCATTTGGAATCCATACATATCATACATCAAAAGAGAAACAGACTTTGTTCCCACAAATGAAGAGGATTTAGGCTGCATTTCACAGCACTTATGAATTATGATAAGCAGTTTGAAAAAATAAGTGGTGTCTGTTCTGTTTCTGAAAAACAATTTACACTTAAATTCCTGAAGAAAAACCACTTAATAAGTGGCAGAAAAACCCTTGTTCAATCTGGAATCACTAAACAGAAGCACCTATCATGAGTGATAAGTGCCATAAACACTTTTCAAAAGTGCTGTCAAATGAACCCTAAATCCCAGGTCAGAGTGCACTGAACCTGCACTAACAGTGCATGTCAGATTTGTACCAATCGAATGGCCTATCCCAGCTGTTACAGGACATGCAAAACTGCAACACTCAATGAACTGCAAAATATTGCTATGATTAAAACATTGAAAAACTAAATTTTTCAATAAATGGACTCTGTATGCAATCTGTGTGTTAATATATGATCATTGTTCCCACTGACACCAAACACGTTATTTCCCAACTTTGTAAAGGATGTCCATAAAATTGATAGATCAAGCTTTTGTGGGTGCATGTGTGGAATGGTGCACCAGCATGCACACCAGCAAGAAAAAACGGCAACACAGCCCAGTACGGAATTTATAGCCATGCTAGCAAGAAAATATTCAATAACAAAAAACGCTAAAGCACCAACCTCAATAAATGCAGGACCAAAACAATCTGTTTCAGTACGTGCAATGTGTATCTTGTACAACTGATTTTGAAGGGTACAATCAGTGTCCTGTTTTATTCCCTGGTATGACACTGCAATGCAATTGTCACAGTCCAGATAGTTGCCAGAAAAGGAGACTAAAAACCTGCCAGCGAAGCCATCAGTACTGAGTCATCCAATTTGTGGGAGTTCGAATTCCATATATAATTTATGTGACAACAAAGTGAATGGTTCGGATAAATATAGCCAAGGAAAATTTTGATGGTCTAAATTTCGATGAACTTTTCATTAAACAAACAATATTTTTTAGTTATAGTATTTAAATAATTAGAATTTGTATCTATCTAGGTTTAGTCTATTTGAATAGCTCTATCCTATCTCTTCCTCCAGTTTGAATTTTGTATTTCACATCTATCTTGAATTTTGTTTCTTGTCATCTGTCTCTATAAATAAAGTGTTCCGGCCTCATTCAAGAGTTACAGTTTCTGGGCTACTTTTTCTACAGTTCTAAATAAAAAGTGGATCAAAAGATGCAACATGTCAAGATAGTAGATAACAAATAATAAGTCTCAATCAATGAATACCTAAATTTCGTTTGACATAAATTGCTTCCACAAGCAAAAAGTTCCATTGGACGGCCAGCCTCAAAACAGAGAGGTTCAACATAGTGAAGCTTTGGAGCCTGCACCTCGGTCACCATTTTTGTTATGGAAGGGACACCTGCATTCAATAAAATGATAAAGAAAAGTAGCTATAACCTGCAACTTAAAATAATGTCACATTGCAAAACACAACTTCAAGGTTTCTAGTAAACTAGAAAATGAAATGAGCTTGCAAAACACATGGGAAAACAAGAAGAACTTAGCGTCCACCAAAGATTCTTCAGCAGCAAATTTGTAGGGATAGAAGATATGACAGTACTCCTAGCCAATTTTCACAAGAAGAACTACAACAACTGATTAAAACGTGGAATACAAAATAACTACATTAGCCTTCATTACATATCACTTAATGAAAACTGCTTATAGCACTTATCACTTATAATAAATGCTTTTGTAAAGTGTTTTCAGATTGATTATTGAAAGTATTTTTCTGTCACTCTTTTAAGTGGTTTTCTCCTGAAATTTTAGTGTAAATGTTTTTTCAGAAATATGAAAAACACCACTTATTTTTTCAAACTGCTTGTCATAAATGATAAGTGCTACAAACAGTTTTCAATAAGTGCTGTCAAGCGGGGACTTGGATCACTTACATGTATCAGCCATGAAAAAAACATAAAATTTACCTCCATCCACATAAAAACCCATGTCCTTAATATGAATAAATATCCTGCCTTTTCCGGAAAGCAATCCTTGTGGTGCAACAACAATGTCATGTAGATATAAAGCAGGAACACAGTGCAACTGCTTTGAAAAAATGAGCAGATGTTAGATCACAAATGAGCTGGTAAGAAACAGAAAACAAAAAAAAAAAAGGCAATTTCAGATATATAAATGCAAGTGAGCATGGACAAAATTGATTGGTATTTTATTGGTTCTATATGGATCTATCTTTCATACGTAAAGGACACAGAAATACTATTGGGAGTATTGGCATTTCTTAGACCATAAACTGATAGCACGTATATTGGGTAATTGCAATAATTTCACTCCCATAAAGAAATTTCAAAAACACCAAACATAATAGAAAGCAGATATGAAGGGAAAGAAAACTCAACAATTTACAAAGAATTATTTAGTACAGCAGAGAGCGCAAATGCACAATGTAATGGTGAATTACAACATGATCTCACACCCAAACCCAGTCACTTACCTAAAGCTCTCAATAACATATCAATGCTCCATCCATGAAATGGGTATCCATGGGAACTAATATAGGAGCTGGTCAACTGCCCAGTCAACTACTGACGCTCATCCTGCACTTACAAAGTGAAAGGATACTGGTCATTGGCTCTTCTTAAAAAGCCACTTGACAGCCAAGTGCTCTTGGAAAATCAATCAACAGCCAATTTTTTCATGCTGCAGTTGACTGCCTAAGGCACTAAACTGCCCAGGAACACAATACGGGTGATTCAAGGCACCAAACCTCAAGAGACTTGATGGGGAAAAACTAAAAGGCAGAACTTTATTAAGAATAATATTCAGAACACGGAGATGAGAATTCTCTTCCACTTTCCCAGGGACCAGCCCCAAAGAGAAAGCCTTGTTTGGTACGCAGAATCCATTACAATGGAAAGGGAAAGGGAGAGTGATAGGGAAAGGGAATTGGAAATTAGCTCCTCTTTTGATGTTTGGTATGACAGGAAGATCGGAAGGAAACGATTTGAGATTAAAAAAAAGGCTAAAGCATAAAAACAAAATGAAAAAGACAGGGTGTACTTGTCTGTAAACCAGTACCTGGACGGTGGCAGGAGCGATGGCGCGGTGGGAGCGGGAGCGGGAGCTGGAGCAATGGTGTGGGAGGGTGGCGGGAGCAGGAGAAGTGACGACAATGGCGGAAGTGAGAGTATAGGCATCACGACTACTGGAGCAGGATCAGAGGCGCAACCGGAATGAGAGTAGAGACGCGGGGATAGGAGTGAAAGCAAGGGCGCTCCAATGGGTGCCAGAGCAGTGGTGCGACGGTGGCACGAGTGGGAGCAATGGTGTGGTGGGAGTGAGAACAAAGGCAGGACGACGGTGGTGGGAGTGGGAGCACGACAACGGCAACAAGAGCAGAGGTGCAGTGGCCCCCAGAATGGGGGCAGAAGCACTACCGGAGCAGGAGCAGAGGCACAGCGGGAAGTAAAGAAGAGGTGGCATCGGGGTGTGGCGAGGTGATGACGTAAACAGGAGCGAAGGCGCATGAGGGACTTTTAGGTCCAAAAAATTGGCTTCCCTCAGAAGCCACAGCTTTCCACTCCCTACTGGGCAGAACGCCAATTCCCTCGTACCGTGGAAATTTCTCTTTCTTCGGAATCCATTTCCTTCGTACCAAACACACAGAATCCTGCTTTCCTTTTGCATTTCCCATTCCATCGTGTGAGTTCCAGCGTACCAAACAAGCCCTAAGGGTTCCTTTCCTACTGCCCAGGAGCCCAAAGAGAAGGCTCCACCCTTGCAGTCCAGAGACAAGCTCTGAAGATTCCTAATTGTTACTATTCCCTAATTGTTGTGCTACTCCTTTAGGTCCCATTTGTTGTGTGGCCACTTATTCTTATTCTCACTACTCCATGGCCTCAATATGGAGTCATCTACCATCGTTGGTGTATAATCGTATGGTTCGTGTTGGTCATCTTCCGCCATCGATCACCACTGACCACTTCGATCATGCTTCTATACTCTCACGGTCCTATCCATGTCCTTGGCCGTTCGGGGGGACGTAGTCGTCCCACTGCGCAAAAACATTGCACACATTGTGGAAATTATCACACCAATAATAATTGTCGGCACCCACATGGTCGTCTTGATGACCCTCCAACTCAAGGACACATTCATTCACCATAGGCCGTTTTACCTAACTCTGGCTCTATCTGGCATTCGACATACTGTTGATTTCTCTGAAGATGGGTATCGGTCTATCTAATCCCAACAAGTTTCTACTTCATCTAGCACCATTGTTGCTTATGACGATGTTCTTGTTACATGTCTATCCCAGTGATCCACCTCCCGAGTTCTTGGCAATGTGACTCGAAGCACATCATTGGGAATGCAAGTATTCTTCGGTCATATAGCTCGACTTCAATTAGCGGACATATTATTGTGGCAAACGGTTCGACGGTTTGGATCGCTGATTATGGGAGTTGCTCAATTATGCCTACTTTGCCGTTCTCCTCAATGGCGCTTGTTCCACTCTATCCATTTAATTCACTATCCATTGGTATAACTACTACTTAGTGCAAGGTCATATTCTCACTTGCGTCGGATATTTTTTAAGTCTTCGACGACTCGAATGCTTGGTGGTAGATGACTTCAGAGTGGTGCGTACGTTCATGACTTTGTTCCGCCTCTCGCATGTCCTTTCATTCCTGATTGTATCATGCAGCTCCATTATCGCCTTGGTCAACCACCTATGTCCATTCTTTAGAAATGTAGAATGGTGAAGTCCCTTCCTCAAGAAGTGGTGGAGACATTCTTTTATAGATAGAGGAAAAGAATTACAAGTTGGAATAATCCGGTATGGGACTCGAAAATACCCTTAACCCAGAAATATAATTAACCGGGTTTAACATTCCCCCTCAAGCTAGTACATGATAGCTTGGAAATAGTCCCACAAAAAAAAACACCAAACAAGACCATACATACTCCCCCTCAAGCTAGGTCGTTGATGCTATAGATGTCCAGCTTGGTATAAAGAGTTCAGTCGAGCTCCCGGGAGGCCTTTGGTGAAGATGTCGACAAGCTGATCAGCCATCAGAATGTAGCTGAAACTGACATGATGATGCTCAAGGTGATGACGAAGAAAGTGGCAGTCCACCACGATATATTTCGTGCGTTCATGGAAGACTGGATTAGAAACAATCTTCGTGGTTGTCACACCAAATATGAGCAGATGTTTGTGGCTGGAAACCAATCTCATGAAGAAGATGACGAAGCCAAAGAATTTCAGAAGTGATCGTGGTCATCGCACGGTATTTCGATTCAACACTGGACCTGGAGACGACAGTCTGTGCGACGGCGCACCACCAGGCACGCGTTCTAGTCCCGCGCAACCGCCTCAGCTGCGCATCCCAACCACGCGCTCCACCTGCAAGAAGCCCAGGCGCCTGCTCCGGTCACGCGCACTCTAAGTGCCCGCTCCAGACATGGCAGCATCCAGCATCTGTCACAAACTGGCACTCTCAATGGAGAAGATTGCACTTGTACAATCTCATCAGGCAACTTTGTCACATGTTTCTTCTTCAGCCTCCATTGCTCAGACCGGTGGAACTATTGTTTGTGTTTCTCATCGACAGACAGCTTGAATGCATGATTCCGGTGCTTCTGATCATCTCACAGGTGATTCGGGTTTGTTTATTACCTATCATCCGTATACCGGTGCCGCTGCAATTACTGTTGTTGATGGATCTACAATCCCTATTGCGGGATTTGGCACATGCTCCTTGACTCCGACTATTCGCCTGGCTTTAGTAGTTCATGTTCCTCGCTGTCATTTTAATCTTCTCTCCATCAATAAACTAAAAAGGACCTAAATTGTGTTGCTCTTTTTACATCTTATGGTGTTGTTTTTCAGGAGCGGTCAACGAATCGAGAACTTGGTAAAAATCATCTTAGTGATGGGGTGTACATATTCGATACTCCACCATCTCTTGCTTGTCCATCCACCTCTGCTCATACCCTCAGCCTACATTTAATGCCCCACCTGCCAACCAACAACCCCCTAAACCAAAATACCATACTGACCCTAGGTAGTTACAACAACTCACTCTCCTGGGGACAGTCCCTCCAGCCATACGATAGACGCCCCAACACATCTGCACTCCTAACAATTCTCTCCCACCTAAAAACCACCTTGTTCCCAAGGTGGACCTCTAAGACACGACTCGGCCCTTTGCCACGATAAAGCGCCTTCCGGTGCCATGGTTCTTTCTCTCCAACTCTCTGAATCCCAGCAGCCCATGTACCTCCAACCTGGTTCAGCCTTCGAACCTCACAAACAACTTCATTTGCAGTTGGCCAACACTTGTGTTTCGCAATCTGGAACAAAACAATAACAGTGCAACCTTCTCTTACCATAGATAGGAACTCACCCTTCAACAGCAGCTTCAAACTAAGGTTTTCCTGCCATCGAAGGCTCCACTGATATGTCAAGGACTGAGTATGGCGTGTAATCAAATCCAACATGTGAGAAGCACAATGTTCAAACATCCAAGATGTTCTCCTGTTAGTGTTGCCAGCATACAAAATTCTCCTATTAAGGCCAAAATGAGCCCCAAAAGCCATTGCTAAGTGTTAGTGGTGAATTCTCCTTACCTCAATGTGAGGCGGAGACATTCTTTTATAGATGAGTAAAAATAATTACGAGGGAAAGACCGATGTGGGACTCGGAAATACCCATTAAACTTAAATGGGGTCCAACACTCCCCCTCAAGCGGGACATGCCCAGCTTGGATCGAGTCCCACAAAGAAAAAAGACGACATTGAACAAAGACCATCTCATGCTCCCCCTCAAGTTGGGTCATGGATGTCGTGAATACCCAGCTTGGTAGTGAGAGTCAAAGGCGAGCTCCGGGGAGGCCTTTGGTGAAGATGTCGGCAAGCTGATCTGCCGTCGGAATATGGCCAAAGCTGATACGGTTCTGCTCCAGATGGTGGCAAAGAAAGTGGCAGTCCACCTCGATATGTTTCGCCCGTTCATGGAAGACGGGATTCGAGGCAATCTTCGTGGTTGCCTGATTGTCACACCAGATATGAGCAGAGGTCTTTGCCGGGAAGCCGAGCTCATGGAGGAGATGACGAAGTAAGAGGATCTCAGTGGTGACCGTGGCCATGGCGCGATATTCGGCCTCTGCACTCGATCTGGAGACGACAGTCTGCTTCTTGCTGCGCCAGGAGATGAGGTTACCGGCGAAGAACACGGCGAATCCCGAAGTAGACTTGCGGGTAGCGAGGCAACCTGCATAGTCCGCATCACAGAAGGTCTCAACATCCAAATGAGCATGATGGGAGTACTGAAGGCCACGTGCAGGGTCTTTCTTGATGTATTTGGCAATGCGGAGGACAGCATCCCACTGAGATCTGGTTGGATGCTCCATGAACTGGCTGACTTTGTCAACGGCGCAGGCAATGTCTGGTCGTGTCATGGTGAGGTAGTTAAGTTTACCCACCAGACGTCGATAGCTCTCTGGGTGAGGAAATGGTTCTGAGTCGGTATGAAGAGAGTGTTCCCCAGGCTCAAGAGGAGTGTCCACTGCAGTTGTCTGGCTCAATCCTGCATCCTGCAAGATATCAAGGGCATACTTGCGTTGGTAGAGAGAGATAGTGTCCTCAGAACGGGAGACCTCGATGCCAAGGAAGTAGGTGAGGGGACCAAGATCTTTGGTGTGGAAGTGGTGGTGAAGGTGCGCCTTTAGGTGGGCGATTCCTGTGGAGTCGCTCCCTGTGATGATGATAACATCAACATAGACCACCAGCAAGATACAGTCGTTCGACGTCGTACGGAAGAAGACTGTGTGATCCTTCATACTGCGAGAGAGGCCAAAGGCCGTGACAACAGTGCTGAAGCGGCCAAACCAAGCCCGAAGAGACTGCTTGAGGCCATAGAGGGATCGACGGAGGCGGCAGACATGGGAGTCGGCGCCAGAGGCACGAAAGCCAGGGGGGCTACTGCAGGTAGACTTCTTCGTCAAGAAAATCATGGAGAAATGCATTCTTGACATCCAGTTGATGAAGCGGCCAGTGATGATGAGCAGCCAGAGATATGGAGAGGCGGACAGAGGCCATCTTGGCGACCGGAGAGAAGGTCTTAAAGTAATCGATGTCATATGTCTGAGCAAACCCCTTCGCCACAAGTCGGGCAACAATCGATGCCATATGTCTGAGCAACACTAAGGAAGTCAAAGTTATATAAACTCCAGCGAGAATTTGTTTGACCATCTTCACAGTACTTCTAGCAACAATTGAGATTATGTCATATAGTATCCATGGATGAATCCTAGTTTGAACTCCCAAGCAAAAACCCTCTTCAATGACTTCCAAAAGTAAGTCGTTAAGGGGTTCATTGGCCATTTTAATTTTACTTCCAATAGAACACCCTTTCACACTGCACACTCCAACCTGCTCCAAACAGGAGGCTGAAGCCAAACCGATAGTACTCAGTTTTTCTATGCACCCAGCAGCCAGGACTGGACAGTGCCAACTTTGGGGGGTTGGAACAATATTAAATTCAACTCCAAAACCAAGAACATTTAAGCCCTCTTCCTAAAGTTTGATTCATTCTTGAACGAATATATGCCATACAGAGTGCGTAGCTCTCCAAGCAGAAATGTTTTCTTCGTTCCCAAACTGGAACGGGGAGAAAGCGTTCTCATGTTCGGAGTGACATAATATTTGAAAACACCAATCAACTTCAAGCTGGTACGGGGAGATGTGGCTGCCATGTATGTAAAAACATTACATTTTTTTAGCACATTACACACCGACCCTGCAGGTAGGCTGCACAACCAGGGCAATCTGGCAGTTCCAAAGTCCATGTTGTGCCATTTTTCCTCAATCATTTTTCCTCAATCTCAACTGGATACGGAACATGATGAAGCTCTTTACGATGCGGTGGTTCATGGCTCTCTATGTCCCCTTTACGAACAACACCATCCGCAGCGGCTGCCAGTCGCTTGTAACTCCCCATTACACCTGAGTGAGTTGTTTGTTTACCCTTGCGGTCATCTTCTCCAACTACAAAGCATATTTTGAGCTACTCACTCAGCCCGTATGAAGCCTCAATCTCTAGCTCCCCCCTCAACTCAGCCGCTGGAAGTAACTCAATGCACTTTGACAAATTCAAATCTAGACCAGAATTTTTCCCTTCAGTCCGGACAACCAGGGCAATCTGGCAGTTCCAAAGTCCATGTTGTGCCATTTTTCCTCAATCATTTTTCCTCAATCTCAACTGGATACGGAACATGATGAAGCTCTTTACGATGCGGTGGTTCATGGCTCTCTATGTCCCCTTTACGAACAACACCATCCGCAGCGGCTGCCAGTCGCTTGTAACTCCCCATTACACCTGAGTGAGTTGTTTGTTTACCCTTGCGGTCATCTTCTCCAACTACAAAGCATATTTTGAGCTACTCACTCAGCCCGTATGAAGCCTCGATCTCTAGCTACCCCCTCAACTCAGCCGCTGGAAGTAACTCAATGCACTTTGACAAATTCAAATCCAGACCAGAATTTTTCCCTTCAGTCCGGACTGGTGTGGAACCAATCTGCCCTTCCACATTGTTCATTTCCTGATTAATCAGGAACCCCTCAAGGACCCCATTAGTTCTTTCTCCCTTGACATGTTAGGGCTCCCTTGTCCAAATTCAATAGGTTATCCCGCCACCAATACCTCCCCTACGTGTGATCTGGTCACCAGTTGCGACTCTTTTCCAAGTATAGACTCCAATGGTTGCTCTCGCACTGCATGCGGTAGAAACTTAAGTGTAGCTTGAGCGGACTGTCATTGCACTGTCATTTCATACTCACGTCTTTCTTGCTCTATTGAAATATCACTCTGAAATGCTACTTCTCCAGAAAGAAAAGTAGGCCGCAAACTGAGAGCAAGCTGCTGCTCCTTGCCAATCAACCTAAATGGCGTCTCTTCTTCAAATTGGTGCAACCATGCACGCATCCAGCACAAGTGCTATGTTTGTCCACATTCCAGCTAAACCAAACTTTCTTGCACAGTGGAAAGCATCTGCAGTATGCTCTTTGTTACTGATTCAACTGCAACAACTCTTTTCTCCACCCATTCCGAACTTGCCTTTGTTGATGCTTCACCAAAATCCATTTTAGATGGTCTCTCCAACGTTCCTCTATCCATCGTCAAAAACTGTGATTCCCTCTCAGCACTGAACACGTCCCCAGCAGCTTCTCACTTCACTTCTTCCTAACTGTCTCGAGCAACCAAAAGTGAGTCCTCCTCACAGCGTCCGCTCCCAAGCAGCCGCCTCCCTACTGTTTTGTCCAGACCATAAGTAAAAAGAAACAAAGTTACGTCGAAGATAACGAGCTCCTCCAACATCGTATTTTTTTTATATTGAAAACTCCAGTACATACAAGAATCCAGTTCGGGTGAGAAATCTATTGTAATTCAATGGCTAACCTCTTACGCACGGATTCCTGAATCAACGTCACAAAAAACAGTCAGCGCATGCGTCTCTTATGCCGGAACGCGATCCCCCAGCGATTGTGAGTTCCCGTGCGTGCGAGTCTCACAGCAGAAAATAAACTGAAGTGAAAAAAAAAACCAACACTGCAACAGTTATGTGTTTTCCTTCTCAGCAACGACTTCTCTCTTTTCGAACGTCCAGCAGGGATCGTTCCCTCGGCGTACAAGTCTCCAGCAGCGGACACACTCTCTCAATGTTTCCCCAGCATGCACATTCTCTCTCCAGCTATTTTTTCCAGCAATATGCTGGTACAGCGTTTGCGCCATGAACAGCGGCGACCGCGTTTTTTCCAGCTGCGATCGATTCTGCTCCAGCAATGTACAGGTTGTTGCCGAAAAATTAGTCACCGTCCAGACTGAATGTTGACAATTCCTCTCTCCTTCAATTGTCTCTTTGGCACGATCTCTTCCCCAACAGAGTCGCCAAATGTTAGGACTATTGTCGGAGAGAGGTTAGGGAAGAGAAACACTGTTTTTCATTATTCAGATGCAGCATAAAACGTGAAATACAGTGGGGAAGAACAAAAAAACAAAGGAAAAGTTGGAGGAAGAAGGAGATTGTGGTAGAAGGAAAATCTCCCGAAAGACCACTTTTGTAGAGCCCAGGTCGAGTCCTCCCAAGGGCTCGATCCCTCCTGCAGCAACCAGCTGTTGATGTAAAGAAAATAATATCCCCCCCCACAGCCCTACAGCACATCCCAATTTAATGCCCCACCTACCAGCCAACAACCCCTAACCAAAATACCATACTACCCCTAGGTAGTTACAACAACTCACTCTCATGGGGACAGTCCATTCATCCATACGATAGACAGCCCAACACATCCACACTCCTAATAGATAGGCCACGAGCAAATGAAGCCAATCTTGGTTGGACAAAAGGACGCCCCGAAACCTAAATTCAAGTGCCCCAAATATTCTACAACTTGCTAGCCAACATGATACTTTTTTCAGGTTGAGCGCAAAGTAATGTTGTAGTGTTCATAAGACCGACGGAGAACTAGAATATCGTCAAAGAGCACAAACGCTTAATAACTAAGGTGCAGTCTAATATATCATTCATGTTTCTTGAAATATTGAAGGAGCATTAATCAACCCGAATGTGACTAAAAACTTGCATAGCACCCCACATGATTTTGGAACATTGTCTATCCAATACCCACATCGCGCATTCGAATTTGATAAAATCCTGACTTGACATAACTAATTAAAACACGGCGATGCATACAACTCATTCAGGAGTTCATTGACCACTGGAATTGGAAATTTTCCGAGCACTTCAACTTTATTCAAAGCTCCATAATCCATGCATAGTCGCCAACTAAAGTTTTTTTCTTCCCAAGCAAAACGGGGCTCAAACATGAATGAGTGCTAGGTCTGATAATTCCCGCAACCAACATCTACAATATTTGTTTTTTGATATTTTCCTTGTGCAAACTGATAATGTCTCAAAATAACAACAGGGAAACAATAAAATTTTGTGATCAAACAATCTCTTTGGAAGAACCCCAATGAAACCCTTTAATAACACCTTCAACCGAGTGAATAACTCAGCAAATTTTACTCCTTTCCAGGGGACCAGAACGTTTGGGGGAACTCTAGTTGCCACCCTCTAGATGTAGCCTAGCTCGCGGATCCCCTTCTCCGGACGCCTGCCCAATGAGCAACACAAGAATGTGTTCCCCCCATGACTTCCCCTTGGAGCAATAGCATAGTTCCTAAACTAGTGAAAGTCGTCGACTTCTTTGCTTGATTGTAGAGGATGTCCCTAGTGTCAACAACCAAGCCATTCCCAATATCGCATCCAAATTTCCTATATTAGTGACTAGATCCTCCATGATAAACCCGAAGCCACAAATATGTAATGGCATGGCAGGTTGGGAATGTGCACCCTTAACCAAATCTGGCATCCATCTCCTAGAGAGATGCCTAGACTGGACATAATCTTAGAAACACCGCTACTAGCATTGCAAATACGAAGTTGTGTGTGGCCCAGCTATTGAGGAAAATCGTCATCAGTAAGCCAAATATCTACTGAAATCTCATGGTGCTTGGGGTTGATGTCCTGTCATCTCATCAATCAAACAGATCTAGCATATTGCACTCCCCTTCCATCTGCCACCAGATCAGCCTCACGGTTTCCCATAATGTCAACCTTTCCCTCTTCATCAGCCTCTTCTCTGTTGACCAATACTAGTACATGAAGTTTCCCCTTAAAGACATTGTTGGGGGGTATTGTTGACTGCAACAAAAACATAAAACCTTCCTGCGTCAGTCATCTTATTCCCACTGAGAGAGAAGATAAATTCACTTTTAGCAATCAAAATCAGGTTTGGGTTGGGCGTCGACAAAAGTAGCATCACATGGAGGGAGTTGGGTGGGCGTTGCGGGTCAGGTTAGTTCTGTGAAGTCTCCCATCAATGTTGTCCCACGGGTCTAGGTCGCCATGTCAAATCGGATCAACAAATTCCTCCACCAAAAATCTGGATCGAAATATGGTCATACATGGTAACTCGCCGGGTCTAGGTCGCCATGTCAAATCGGATCAACAAATTCCTCCACCTAAAATCTGGATCGAAATATGGTCATACATGGTAACTCACTGCACGCATGGGCAAGCCCAATTGGCGCAGCATTAAACACTTCTTTTTAGAAATTTGCAAAGGAATTAAGCATGGGCCGGGGCTTTGTAACCAAACCCGCCCTCTAACTTTGTCCTTCAAACCACTAAGGAAATAACCCACATATTATTGGGGTTTAGGTTGTTGGGGATTAAAGAAACGAGTAACAGGAAAATATAGATGTATTTTCCAATGCAGCATCCATGATGCCAACTCTTCATAAAGTTTCTGAATTCCAAGGCCGTTAAATCTTTCCAAATCTTTTCAAAATTGATCCCATGATCAGGATATACTTCGATGAAAGTAGTGAATCAACGGATTGCAATTCCTTCCATTGAGACTTGAGCAAGCGCTATACAAAGCTCTTATAGCATATCATGGATTTGGAAGTTAAGTCTTAGCTCGGGTGAGCAACCCCCATGGATCCTGTCCCAAAAAATAGGCTCCATGATTTTCTTGATAGAGATTGAAGATTCATAATACATCAAGGGTGCTAATACCGGAGCAAAATCCGTCATCCCACCCCCCCCCCCCCCGAATCTCTCTAGTTTTTTTCTTCTTCCTTTAACCGAGAGAAGGTGCATACCATGGAAGCTAAGAACGGCCTTCCAAAATTGTTCGGAAAATCCATTGTGAGAGACAAAAATCCATAGGTTGTTGCTAAATGATCATCATCAACCACACGGTTGAAGATCTACTGGACGAAAAAGTATGTACTTTATGCGTTCTTCATTCATTTTTTCTATTTTTTCTTCCATATGATCTTGGATTTTCGATATTTCAAGTGCTTTTAGGCATGTATGATGTCATTAAAACTCATCATTGATATCAGAGCGGATTCAATTAAGGATTAAAAAATCTCACATTTTAGAATTTTTTTTTGATTTTTTATGCAAAGCATGATATCACACACATTGATATGATATTAGCTGAATTGGCGATATTCTTGTCATTGACTCGCATATCACAGACAAAGATATAGGATATCGTTGTTCGTGATGGGGTGTCTAGTAAGTTTCCAAAACAGGGCATCGTATCACAAAGACTATATATTGACATCGCCAGATGCGATACAGTACAAATCAATGGTTTTGGCATATCACATGAAGCGATATCATGATATCGCTGCATGCGATATGTGACGTGGCCAGCGAAATGCATCGGTTACAACAGGATCGCGTTAAAAGTTTTATATTGTGGCCAATGATATAAGGCCAGTGATATAATATATCATTGTGCCTTTTATATTGTGCCTTTGAGATAAAGTTGTTTGTGATTTAGTATAAAAAAATTAAAAATAAGCTATAATTTGTAAATTATTTATAAATTAAAAAATTAAGGCAAAATAAAATGTTTGTTTAAATTTATGAAAATATCATAAATGTCTTGTTATTTTAACGAGTGTTGTTTCCTTATTGTTGTGTTGCTCCCCTGTATTTTCTTGGGCCCTCCTGAATTATGGTCAAGTGTGTCTGGCCATGTTCCAGAGGATGGTAAGAGTCGGTAGACAAAAAAAAATTAGGGCGTAGATATCAGGTTAACAAACTTTAAAAGCATTTCCACAACCATTAAATAAAAAATAATTGAATCACGCCATTACCTTAACCCACATGAATGATGGCATAGCAATAAAAGCTGTCAAGATTGTACACCCAGGGCGTATATAACCTTCCAACTCAACAGGCATGCTAGCCAGCCATTGAAATATCTGCAAATATTGTTTCAAATATATGACACTTAACTCATGGCATTTTCAATCAAGGGAAGTTATGTTATCTTTAAATACTAAACTGAAACACAATGCTTTAAATACTTGGTGCCGTAATCGTCTAGGGAACTCTGCGGGATTCCAATCATATAACTTGAATGAGATCCGACCTGTCGGGCACTGCAGTTTAATTCCAAATAAGAAAAGAACCAATGCAGATCCAGCAAAAGAGAAGGGCTTCCAAATAGCCAAGAAGATCAAAGAACAGTCTGCATGAGCTTACAATGGATGAGTAGGCACTCTTACTGTCAGAATAGACTGATGAAAGAGTGCATTTGGCGGTGCTGTTCCTTCCATGTACTTGGGCATCACCAGATGCACCAAAAGATTCAAAACTATCTTTCCCAGTATTTTCAGATGCAGGTACCGCACAAGCAGTAGGAAGTTGCACATCTTCAGGTTCCAATGATGTTTTCCCATCATGTGCCTGTCTGTTCAGGCATGAACCTTCTGTACAACAACAAAACATATTATGATTTTCACTGAATATTTTATGAAAGAAGCGCAAGTCAACAAAAGGAAACAAGATGATGGTTACAATAAAGATTACAAACTAATACAGCCTGTGATATCCTTAGTTTAAAAAAAATGAAATAAAAACTCTGCAAAGTAATCTTTGTTGTCGTCATTCAATATACTTTTATCCCTGTTCATATAGTTAGCGGACAAAATTCCAACATGATTTACCTTTCCCTGTTTCATCATCAGAACCGCCACTCATTACAACTGCGTCCGCCTGAGATTCCTTTTCAAGAGAATTTAACAGACTCGCGGGGCCCTGAGGTTTTCTACGCCGTCTGTTATTGTGGCGCTCTAATTTTCTTCGGCAACTGTGTTTATCTTCATCAAAATCCGACAGAAAATGAAACCTGCCAAGAAATCAGCACATAAAGAACTGCATGAACAGAAAATAAAAGAACAAGCACATATACTGTGTCGACTATTGTAAAAGCGATGCCTAAATTTAAACAGCGTAATCAAAAGTGGCAGTAGCTTCTGACAGTCAAATAATAAGATGAAGCAGGTTCGTTTTCCCTGGAGTCAGCAAGCTCAAAAAAAATGTGCAAGGTAATCCTATAACAGAGATCCAGAAACAAACGATTGCAATCGAATGATAAACCGTGATCACACTCCAAAAACAAAAAGAGCAAAACGAAGAGTCGTCTGCTCAATTCATGGTAACAATTTATTGAAGAAATTATCATACTTGCCACACTGCTGGCAGTACCGCTTCTTCTGTCCATCAAAAAGCACGATGCTTGCGTTGGCGCATCTAAGACAGACCCTGTGCCGCCGATGGTACCCTTTCAACTCTCTGATGTCAGCTTCGCACCCGTGCACCTGGCACCGCACCATCCCTGCGGCCGCACGAACGGCCCGGGCCCGCTTCTTTGCGGGCGTGCCCTCTTCCTCCGCCTTCATCGCCTCATCGATCTCCGGGCAGGCGCAAGGGATCCGACCTGCCAGGAAGTTGGAGCAGGTCAAGCGCGGATCCCGCTTCCGAATCCGGTCGGTATCGCCCTGTGGGAGCGGCGAGGCCGCTTGCTCCGTCTCCCGCGATTCAGAAGAACCCTCCGGCAACAGAGATGCGGTCCCTGGCAAGGGCTGATCGGAGGAATCGAGGGAGACGGGAAGGTGAACGCCGTCGCCGGTGAGGTCGAGGAGGTCATCCCAGTCCCACAGAAAAGAGGAATCATCAGCGACGTGGGGAGGGATCACCATTTCGGAACTCCGGTCTGGCTGCTCCGGCGACCAGAGTGACGGCGGGGGAAAGGGCGGGGGAGAACCCTCCATAGTGGCGAGGAATGCGAATGCCTAGTTCTCCCTCGCTCCGGATGCTGTTGGTGGGTTGGTGACGAAGCGGTGAAGCGAAGAAAAAGGAGCCGCCGTATTCGGCGTTGAAATGTGGCGGCGGTTGTCGTGGTGGTCCGACGATCGGTGGGGTCGCGCGGGGTCAATTTGTTTTTTATAATAATTTAATTACAAACCCTCCATGCGAATTACATATTACAAATAAATTATACCACGACAACAGTAAAACTTGGAAAGAGTGGTTACTTCTTTTTTTTTTTTTTTTTGAACGGAAAATATAAATTACTGATCAAGAAAAAAGTGATTGCTTGGTATTAAGATTACAATTAATTTCCAATCTAGATATCCTCTAAAATATCCAATTCAAAATTACACGGTAAATATGAACTTTAATCTTCTTTGGATTTTTTTGGTGTAGATTTGAACGAGAAAAACACATTATTCATGGATATAAAGATTTCTCTTGAAAATTTTCTTTCTAGGTGTAATAGGGTTGAAATTTCCTATGGAAATTTTGCTAGATGGGTTTAAATGGTAAAATTGCTTTCACATTATAGTTGAAAAACATAGTGATTCCACTATGCCATGATGATTCATGGATGGTGATGTCATTGTGAAATTCTTATTTAAATTTTCAGTGAAAATTTTTAGTGCAAAGTTGAACTGTAATGTTTTTTACGGTGCAAATGTCTACACTGAGTATTTTATGGGTTGTAAATTTTTACACAATGTGCTTTGTTGTTATTGTGTGGCGGTGTTGGTAACGTCAGGGATGAAGTTCAAAGCTGTAGTGGATGCACGTTTGCCTCATATTGCGTGAGGTGGAGTAAATGGTTTTAGTGTGCACCAACAATGCGTGAATAAGAATAAAAAAGATAAAATAATGGAAATGATTAAAAAACCAATATAAAGGGACAACAAGGTGATATAAATCATATGGTTGGGAAATTCATCGCTTTTAAAAAGAAACGAGCTCAAAAGGAAGGTAAACATGTCAAAAATTATTTAGAGAAAATAAATCGTAAGAGTTGCAAAGTAATCAAAGAATTGATAGTTGTATCTCCTACAATGACAATATAAAATTTTAAATTCAATCTCAATTATGGGAAACACAACTATAAAACGGACACTTAACAGCGCTAAAATTGGCCTTTGTCAACGCAAAAAAAAAGCGCTAACTACTAGAGTCCGATGAAAAATCCTGGACTTTTATCATCGCTTCTAAAAGCGTTGATAAAGATGATTGTTTATAACCGTTAAAACAAGTATTAATAAAGGGACATGCTGTAGTGTGATGTTAAATTTACAACACACTGTAGCACCAGAAACAACACTATAAATAACAGCAAAAACAGATACAAATACAAGAAAAAAACACTATATTATAGACATTTCAAAAAACCTGTCTATACAATTACATAAGTACAAATTACCTCAGACATTCAAAAACATCAATGTTCATTTTTCTTCGGCCCCTGACCCCCACTCATGCTATTATCGAACGGACCACTCCAGCCCGAGCAAAAGAATGCACCTGTACAAGAAAACAATTCTTTTGTTAGTAATACTCTAAAGAAATAAATTAAACAAAAAGTGTTAATTTTAAACTAAACTTTGAGTCACACCAGGAATACTATGTATCAAATTGAGTTGTGGTTGATTCTTGCAGGTCATGTCATTTCTTGTTCGTCTTCAAACATCCTCTCTATAAAAATTAACTAAATAAATACAAAATAAAAATGATTAGGAAATTAATTAAGTAATAGTAGATAGAATGATGAGAAAACAATCTATACTTATTTGCTTAGTTTTGACGATGTGATGTGTGTTTTAAACTAAAATGACACTTATATATTGAAAACACGCACTTTGAGTCGTATCGGTCACACCATGCGTCAGATTGAGGTGCGACTTATTCCTATACATCCCTAATTATTTATAGATCATCGTCAAAAGGTATCAAAACAATATGAATGTGTTTTATTGGTTTTGAGTATGTCAGTTGCATTTTTTATCAAAATGTTTTAAAATGGAAACATGCACTTTGAGTCGTATCAGGCACATCGTGTGTCGGTTTGACGTGAAACTGATTCTTACACATCACAATTGACTTACAAAACATTGCCCTGAATTATCAAGATAATCAGAGTGCGTTTTCTCGATTTTAGTGACATTTTTTAAACTAAAATGTCAATTTTAAACTCATAACGAACACTTTGACTCATATCGGGCACATCGTGTATCGAATTGAGGTACAATTGATTTCGAAATATCACAAATGACTTATGAATCGTTTTCTTAAAATATCAGAACAATCCTGATGTGTTTGCTCGGTTTTGATTATGTCGATTGTTTTTTTACTAAAATTAATGACAATTTTAAATAAAAACACACTTGGAGTCATACCGGTTACACCATGCGTCAGATTGAGGTGCAGTTGATTCTCACATGTCACGAATAACTTATGGATTGTTTTCTTAAAGTATCAAAACAATCTAAATGCTTTTGCTCGGTTTTGAGTATGTCACTTATGTTTTTTACTAAAATGTCATTTTAAACTGAAAACATGCACTTTGAGTCATATCGGTCACATCGTGTATCAGTTTTATGTTAGAATTATTATTACATGTCACAAATGACTTATAAATCATTTTTCTAAGTTATCAAGACAATCTGAACATGTTTTCTTGGTTTTCAGTAGGTGAAACTTTTTGAAATAAATTATCAATTTTAAACCAACAACAGACACTTTGAGTCATACCAGACACATTGTGTATCAGATTGAGGTGAGACTGATTCATAAACGTCAAAAATGACTTATGAATTGTTTTCTTAATGTATCAAAACAATTTGAATGTGTTTGCTTGGTTTTGAATACGTCAGTTGTCATTTTTACTAAAATTAATGTCAAATTTAAATAAAAAAGACACATTTGGAGTCATATCGGTCACACCGTGTATTGGATTGGGGTGCGGCTAATTCCTACACGTTAAGAATTATTTATGGATTGTTTTTACAAAGTATCAAAATAATCTAAATGTATTTTATCGGTTTTGAGTATGTCACTCGTCTTTTTTTTACTAAAATGTCATTTTAAACTGGAAACACACACTTTGAGTCATACTGATCGCATCGTGTATCAGTTTAATACGAGACTAATTCATACATGTCAAAGATGACTTGTGAATTCTTTTCCTAAATTGTCAAAATAACCCAAGTACGTATTCTTGGTTTTTAGTGAGTGGTACTTTTTGAGCTAAAATGTCAATTTTAAACTGATAACAAACACTTTGAGTCATATCAGACACATCATGTATTGGATTCATGTGTGATTGATTCCTAAACGCCAAAAAATGACTTATGGATCATTTTCCTAAATTATCAAAACAATCCAAATGTGTTTTCTCGGGTTTTTAGTATGTTGCTTATATTTTTTACTAAATTTAATGTTAATTTTAAATAAAATGACACACTTGAAGTCATGCCGGTCACATTGTACATCATATTGAGGTGAGAATGATTCGTACACATAAAAATGACTTATAGATCATTTTACTAAAGTGTCAAAACAATATGAATATGCTTTATTAGTTTTGAGTATGTTACTTGTCTTTTTTACTAAAATGTCATCTTAAACCGGAAACACGTACTTTGAGTCATACTGGTCACATCACGTGTCATTTTGATTTTAGACAGATTTCTACATGTCACAAATGACTTATGAATCGTTTTCCTAAATTATCAAGACAATCTAAGCACATTTCCTCAATTTTCAATGAGTGACACTTTTTGAACTAAAATTTCAATTGATAATAGACATTATGAGTCATACAGGGCACATTGTGTATTGGATTGAGGTGAGGCTGATTCTTGTACATCAAAAACGACTTATGAATCATTTTCCTAAATTATCAAAACAACCTGAATGTGTTTTCTTGGTTTTGCATACGTCACTTGTCTTTTTTACTAAAATTAATATTAATTTTAAATAAAAATACACACTTAGAGTAATACCGGTCATATCGTGTGTCATATTCAGGTGAGTATGAAACCTACACATCAAAAATAAATTATGGATTATTTTCTTAAAGTATCAAAACAATTCAAATGTGTTTTCTCAATTTCGAGTATGTCACTTGCGTTTTTAAAAAATGTCATTTTAAACCCAAAACACGCACTTTGAGTCATAACGATCGCATAATATGTCGATTTGATGTGAGAATGATTCTTACATGTCAGAAATTACTTATGAATCATTTTCATAAGTTATCAATACAATCTAAGCATATTTTCTAAGTTTTCAGTGAGTAACACTTTTTGAAATAAAATGTCAATTTTAAACTGATAACAAATACTTTGAATTATACCGAGCACATTGTGTATTAGATTGATGTGAGTGTAGAGACCCTGGTTTTTCCCTATAAGACTTTGGAATATTTTTAGAAATATTTTCAAAGTCATGCGCTGAGACGATGCACGATTCTGAGACCCGGTGTGCCTGAAATTAATTTTATAAAAATATTAAATATATTTTTATTGTGTGCACATGATTTTTCAGAAATAATGGAATATCTTCTAAATGAAAGTCCAGATCAGAAATTCGAGGGCGTAACCGTAAATAAAATAATAAAATTATTTTATTTTATTTTTAATGCTAATCCAGATAACTCGTGAATGGGGACTCTGGTTGAGAATTTGAGACCACCGTTGAGTTCGTAATGTTGTGCTTTCCCTAGGCGCGACCTAAAGATGATTGACGCGAGACGTATGGTAAAAGCAGCTGTTGGCGGATGTGTTTGGTTAAAATAAATAAATTATTTATTTATTTTAAATTAAATAACTTAAACCACTTTCTTCTATAAATAAGTTGTTACGTCAAATCGTCAGGGTTAGCCACATAACTCTATGATCGTTGAGAGGATCTTCCACCCCCTTCTCTGTTGGCGGATTGAGACCGGACGACGATCGGTGATGGGATCGAGGTGAATCGACAGGTGACAGACACAACAGATCATCCTCATCATTGGCGGGCACATTCATCATCAACGGTCGATCCATAATCGAGGTAGGACTCATCGATTGGTGTTTTATGCCATTTTGATTAAATGATTGAGCAGACCGATCTTCGTTCTTCGATCTGCATCCTTTTGCAGCCTTTGCATATGCCCGAGTATTGACAATTTAATTTAATTCGGTTGTTTTCTAACATCGGGTCCATATTCTTGATCGTTGACCAAGAACATTTGGCCAACGATGTTTAAACCTTGGTTTTTTGTGCTTTCCCCCCCATCGTTCTTCGTGTTCTTCGTCGTTAGACCACGGGGTCACAATTCAACGTTGTTGGGGTAGGTTCGAGTGCGATCGAACCCCCAGATTCGTTGCGGTGGCATGAACAACATGCAGATCAACAGTTTGGGCACAAATTGATAGTGATGCAAAACGGGCCTGCGGGCTTTGCGGGTATGGGGCATATGTAGGGTGGGGAAGGCCTAAAAATTTTGACCTATAAGAACGCGGGCCAATGCGGGTTGAGCCCGCGTGGGTGCGGGCCAAAGCGGGTTGAGCCCGCGCGGGTGCGGGCTGACCCGTGGGCCTAGTTTAATTTTTTTTTACAAGATATGCTTATTTGACATTTTAGTTAAAAAAACATGATTAAACCATGACATATGATTTATCACCGTAATGGTCATACTAATTCATCATTCATTTACATGTGAATTTTAAATAGGTCTATATTTATTGTTTTAATATGATATTATAATATTTATATAGTAATTATTAACCATATTCACATGATGTGTCATCTCAACTCTAGAAAAATGGAACTCATCTCTCCTGCACTTGGTTTCAATTATAAAAGAGTTATTATAATTATAATATTTTTTTGGACCAATTTTTTTTTTTATTACTTGATTTTAATTTGTTATTAAGAAAACATGAAAGCACCTCATGAGACCCTAATAACCTCCTTCGAAACCAGTCATTGCTTGAAGTGTCGTCGTTCATTCATAGGTCTAGTCATTCGCATCGCCACACAATCAATATCATCATTTTTCGCCCCTCATTGATCACTCACCTACTTTGCATTGCAACAGTTCACCACCACACCGGCGTCGACACATGACACCATTAACCCATAGAAAATGTTCCATCGCATCTCTTAAAACTATAGCTATTGTAAATCTATACTTCTCCCAACAACTAGAATTAAGAAAGAAAAAAAATACAATATTTAAATGATTATAAATAGTTTTTTTTAAATGCGGGCAGCCCGCGGGCAACCCGCAGGCTTATGCGGGGCGGGGCGGGCTTGAATATCTTTGTTTGCATTATATGCGGACTTTTGCGGACAAACCCGTGCGAGCTCAAACCCGTGCGGGCTCAAACCCGTGCGACCTCAAACCCATGTGGGCTTGGCCCGCCTCGCCCCGCCCTGCTTGTTTCGCATTACTACAAATTGATAAACGAGCGGAGTAAGTGTTTGGTGAACAGATCAGATCGGTACCGCGGGTGCGTGTTTGTGATCGGAGGTGGTTCGAGATCAATTCGATAACCCCTGTTTTCCCGGTTGGCGCGCGATGATGACGTACGATGTGATTTCAAGCATAGATCGCGTGTGAAATCTCATGACGGAGGCTGTTTCGCGTGGACATGACGATGGTCGGACTCAGATCCCCAATGAGGTGGTCGGATGTGATCAACGCGACATGCTTTAATAACAATAATAATTATTAATAATAATAATGATGATGAATTGATAAAAATTAAAGGATTTATTATTATTATTATATTAAATAATAATAACAACGGTGACATAAAATGTGTGAGGAGTTAATAAAATTAAATAGGTTTAATTTAATGGGAGCTGGGCTATTATTATGATTTTTAATAATAATAATGTTGTCTTATTATTATTATAATTTTAAAAAATAATAATTGATGGAATAAGAAAAATGGCTGAAAACATCCTCCCTTTATGGATAATATATATTATTTGAATACATCTATGGGGCGTGGTGTGTGTGTCGTGTGAAGAGGGATGGATGTGCGCCCTCCTTTGCACGTATCGAGTAAGCACTTTTAAATTATCATTATTTTGATAATAATAATGTTGAAATAAATGAAAGGATTAAATGGATTCATGTGATGCACGTACGTGAGGGAAGTCTACCTTGAGCGTGGCTCTCTCCAACACCTGGATATGGATTAAATAATAATAATAATAATAATAATAATAAATTATTATTATTATTATTTTGTGTGTCAAACCAAAAATACGTCTGTAACTTTCTTGTACGATGTCAGATTGACGAATCGTCACCACCAACATGACTTTGGAATTGAAATGGTATTTTAAGACCGATGTTGGGTACTTTTTTCAGACTCGTGTTTCGGGTCAATGAAACACCCAATAATAATAAAATTATTATTGTCGTGGGATCTTGTATCCGACATATCTCCTTCATACGATGTCGGAATGATGAATTGTCTGGGACGCTGCGATCCTGAAATTAAGGCAGATGTTTCAAGAGCAATTTTGGGTATTTAATTCAGACTTGTGGCTCAAGCCCACGAAACACCGTTCATGAGTGATGTAGTGAAATGCGACCTTTTCACTGGGTGTCCGATTGAGACAAGTGAATAGTCCATCTCAAACATTTTTCCATGAGGACCGCAACGATGTGATCTGTTTGGCCATCTACAGCCGTTTGAATAAGCATATTAGCGAAATTGCATTTTTTCACTCGGACCGACGACGAGCCTCGTGCGTTCGCCAGGCTTTTGGCTGAGATACATCATGTAGTACCCTTACACTCCATGTTGTACTACATGGTCAGCAATCCATGTGCTGGTAAGGACATGACCCATGTAAGATCCTGACCTTTTTTGGAGTTATCTCAGGCGTGATTTCAGGTAATTTTTGTTTTTACTTAAGCAACTTTGATTAGAGTTGTGACTTGGGGTGTGTTTGGGTGGAGTCTAAGAAAATTTTAGAAAAAAGGGGGTTGTGCACGGTTGGCCCACAATTTGTACAAACCGTGCGACTGTTTAGGAGAAACTATGTGCTCTCTGGTCTTTTGAGGCAGTAACTTCGACACGGTTAAAACACAGTTTGGGAGGCTATGTGAAGAAACCATGTGAGACCCCCTTGAAGCAGTGGCTTACACACGGTTTGTCTAACCGTGTGACTAAACCATGCGCGGGTCAATAGTGAGATCCTAAAATTGTGGATCTCACTCATTTTTACCTTTCAATGATCAGTTTCTTCTCTTATGCGGCCCTAACTTGAGATTTTACTTTCCTAAGGGTAAAGAAAGGTTCTCCTATCGACCCAGAGGGATTCCAAGGCCATCGAACCTCTGTTCTTCAAGAATGAAAGCCTGAATCAAAGATCCGCTCTTCGCCCGGTAAGTGGCTCTCATTCCAATGCATTTCCCTTTCATTATCCTATGTTTCCTTGACCTTTTGTTGAAAAATATCCTATGTTTCTTTAGATCTAAACCTATTTGATGAGATCTAGATTTAACATTGTAGATCTAGATCTAAATTAAAGAAGTGTTTATATCTTGGTTTTGGTTTGGGGATTTAGATCCAGAACTCATATCCACGTCGTTGCGCTACTCAAATTTTGGGGATTTTTGTTCAGCGAACTACCGTCAATGAATTGAGGTAGGTGGTCTAAAATCTAATTCCTATAGTTCTGAATTTGATACGTATATGAAAAATTGTAGATTTTCTAGCATCCTTTTACAATTGATTTTCTTAAATTGGGTTAATTAGGTTGACTAATTGATTTATCAAAGCATTGTTTAATTAAATGATTAGTTTAGGAATTAATCACGAGACTAAGGGGCTGCTCTATTAGATAATTAATTTGGGTAATTGATTACGAGGTTTAGGGATTGTAATCTAGATAATTAATCAGCAGATTAATTATGAGACATTGAATTGGTTAAGTCAAGATAATTAATTGTGAATTAATTTTGTGTTTTGATATTATGATAAAGATAATTAATTGTGGGATTAATCATGATGAGTTGAGATTTAGAATGGGATAAATAATCCAGGAAAAATTAATTATTGGGATATGAATTGTGACATTGATTAATTAATTGATTGAATTAATTAATGATGATTGAAATGTTTAGTTAATTGTTGAGTTAACTAATGGATATGTTATATTTAACTAATTACTGAATTGGTAATGGGATTGATGTGGATAATTAATTATGTGTGAACGAATGAGAACATGGTCATTCAAAATTGAGAAGTACAAATGGTAACATGGTCATTATACTTATGAGTAAGAGAATGGGAACATGGACATTTTAATGAGAAGTATACATGGAAACATGTTCATTATACTTATGAGTAAGAGAATGGGAACACAATCATTCTATTGAAGATTAAGTATGGTAACATGATCATCTTACTTACATTTGTGATATTGGTAACTTTGGTAATGTGGCTTATAAATGTGAAATTAAAGGATGAAAATAACGGCACTCTGAGTTATGGCCTCACACGAGAATATTTCGAACTTCAGCATGAGTCGAATTAGGTACTGAGATATCATAGCACCTTTGTAATGACCCAGATTTCTCCGTACCATTCCTTTGAGAAAATCCAACATTTGTAGTGTTCTTGGGGGGCACAGTGGCTTGTTTCAAGAGTTTTCCAAAAACCCAATTTTTCCAATGGTGGCACAAAACAGTAGCTCACTGAATGGTGTCTCACTGAATGGTGGAACTATGACTCACCCAATGGTGAGTCACCTCCGACAGTTTTCCAAATTTTTAGTTTTTCCCAGTTTTTTCAGTTTCATCCCACTTACGTCTTATTTGATGTAAATCGAGTTTAAAGCCTTGTTTGGGCATTTCTAAAGGCGTTTCAAATGATATTAATTATATCTTTAATATCCTAACACTCTGGGGACTTTGAAATGATCCAACCATGTGGTATTGGCTATGATATGACTTTAATGACTTTTGAAACCGTTCTTCCTTAAATATAGGATCTGGGTCTTCAAAGTCAGGATCTTCCCTTCTGAGAGTTTTTCTGTTCCCTCTTGGTGCGCATAGAGCCTTCCCTTCCCGTGGAGTCTCCTGTTGTGTCGTAGCCATCAACCGATATTTCCTTAGAGTTTTCCTTGGAGTTTTCCCACTGCTCGTGTGACCCTCTTTTTTTGACGCAAGGAAGAGTTGTTGATCATATGCTATTCCATGTAGGGATTTCCTCAACCTCTCTTTTATTTGTGTATCATGCGGGGTGGGCGTAGTAATATTTTTTTTTGTGAAAACTGCAGAATCCAACTTTTAACAAAGATAAATTCTAATACGAACTCGATAATGGACTGAGAGTAGATTGATGTTGATCACCTGTTTTATTTATTATCTATATCGATGATGTGATCTATTGTGTCCATGTGGCTTATGAAAACCATGACTGTTGGCGGTCTTTGCCTGCGCATGGTTGATGCTTTATAATCGTTTTTGTTTCCTTGTGAATAATTGTCGTAAATATCTATCTGATTAATCACTTATACCCGGTTAAATAAAATGGATGCCCCAGGATGAAAACTTGTGTATGGTCATCCCTACTTATCAAAGTGAAAATTAAAAAATAATGTTGGACAAATCTGAATACACCCCATTTGATAGGTGTGGATGTGTGTTGTTTGTGGTTCTTTTCGACCTTGTGTCTATGTTGTTTGTGTGGTGCTGTGGCTGGGAGTGTGGATGTGCGTGTGGGGTGGTGCATGTGGTGTGATGAAATCTCAGGTTGATAGATTGGTTGATTGTGGAATGGATGAACTTATTATACAGTGGGACTGTATCTGGGCAATGTTTGGGTAGCAAGACTGCAGGACCGGGTTGTCATGATTTCATGTTTATAGGTGTGCTGAGTGTGGTGTTGATGTGCAGTATAGCTGTCAGGTTTGGTTGTGAGGGCATGAGTTGAGGGGAATAACTTTGAATAATGATAGTTGGTAGTGGTTGAACGGGTGTCCGAGAAAGGGGGGTGTGTAGTGGGACTACAAGTGGGTTGTTTTCTGTTTGTTTTTATGAATGAGTATTAAAATGGAAATCCTTTATCTTGGCACCTCTTACCTTATTTAATGTTGGAAGTTTCTAAAGTTTCACCCATGCTCTTGGGATCGGTGTTTTGATGTGCCTTGAATGGGTGTAATACTGGAATAAGCATTTACCTGCTTTAGTTAATCTGGGTCTTCACCTTCTGATAACAATTGCTGGTGTTGTGGTTGTTAGTTTTCCAGGTAGGGATGGAGTAAGTAAATGAGTGTGATTATAATGTAGAATGACAATTGGTTAAATGAAAGGGGTGGGTTGATGTTTTGGTTTTGGTTGTTGTGTGACTTTTCATGTAGGGGTAGCGACAAAGGTGGTTTTATGTGGGCTGGTTGTATGTTTGGAATCCCATAGGATGGGCTGAGTGTTTGTTACCTATATGTATAAACTTGAAATTTTTTATGTTTTCTATATGCACCCCACCCGTGTTGAGCACTATGTGCTGGACCCCCCCCCCCCATTGTTATGGGGGGATGATGTCTTTCCTAACATCCCAGTGGGAGGATGGATGGCTGGTTATTGGCTCTTCTGTACTCCCTCTTTTAGTCATTTATCACCCAAGACCCTTTGGGCAGGCTGTAATGGCTTGAGGTTTATTACCAGATTTATGGTGTTGGTTGTGTGAGAGGTGGTTTGTTTTCCATGTGTCTTTGGGATGAGGCCCAGGTGTTTTCAGGCACGACGTGCGGTGGTTGTGGCCCAGGTGTTTGTGGGTAGGATGTGTGTGGTTTATGGCCTAGGTGTGTGCAGGAAGGTTGTGATAGTGGTTCTTGTGGAAGAGTTTGATATCATCAGAACGTTCTCTATTAGGGATGAGTAGTTAACTAGTGGGAAGTGGTGCGGGGTACCCAAATATCGATGTGCTTATACTTTAGTTTACTTGACTTGCGTTATTTGGTGAGTGTGCCTTGGTGAAGTTGGGGTGGATAATATACCTTGTTAGGTGCTTTTGAGTTTCTGTTGTTTTCTCATGGGGGAGTTAATATGCTTCTCTCACTTGTGTATGGGTGACTTTGGTTTTTTCCTACTGAGTATACTTGTATGCTCACCCTAAGTATATAAAACTATTTTTAGGTTTCTAGGGAGATTACAGAGATTGTGCTAGACCTTACTAGCTCAGACGTTGGGGACGGTTGTTGTGTCACTACTTAGTTTTATTTTGGCACTTTGGATTTTTTCTTATATTTCTAGCAGTTGTACTTTAAACATGCATGTGGATGGATTTTGGTTTCTTTTTATACATGTGTATTGGAGTTATTTTGAGGTTGATACATCTTATCTCCTGATCTTGGAAACTATAAAAATGGTAATGCCTTCCATTTTTTGTGAGATTTATATACCCTTGATGTTGGTAATTGCCACCTCGGGGCCTATTGGTGGTGGGACTCGGGGGTCATTATCTCTCCTTCATCTTGATGAAGGAAGGTCTTTACATCTTGTTATCCCTTCCCTCATATTGAAGAAGGCAGGTCATGATAGAATGGTATCATAGGGAAGGTTGAGAGATAGGATGAAGCTTGGAGTTAGGCATAGTGAGGATTTCATGGGTTGGTAGGGAAACGATGTTAGATGATATTGGTGCATGACATAGGCCAGAGAAGACTGACTAGGACATGAGATTTTAGGGCCTCCCGTGATCCGATGCAAGGACTCTGAGCTTACCGAATAACCAAGTGAGTCTACACTGTTTTCGGGGGTAGATACCCTAGGAAAGGTACATGCATCATGATGAATTGTGTTTCTATTTGTTTTGGGTGTTTTTGGGGAAATTAAAATAAAAAATGATCTAAAAAGATTCCTAAATAGAATCCATAATACCCAGGCTTAAGAGTTCTTTGTTTTCCTTTCATCTATGGCTCCTGGACATTTCCCATGTGTGGTACGATTAGTGGAGGGTCAGCAGGCTGACCCAGCTGGCCGGTGAAGGGTTGACCTAGAGGAGGAGGATAATTAGTGGTAGAAGATGCTTTGTGATTTCCAGTGGAAGACTCTGAGAAAGTACGAGGGAAACATCTCGGACATGGAGACCGAGAGTTGGCTCAAGGAGCTGGTGATCACTTTTAGCTTGATCTGGTCTCCTACAGAGTACCGGGGCTCTATAGCAGTGATCTAGATAAGGGGAGCAATGCATCATTGGTGGACGCTTTACCTCGAGGAGAGGAATGAGACTGATGTTTCATGGGATGAATTTGAGAAAGAGTTCCGGGCGGAATTCCTTTCTTCCACGATGAAGGTCGAGAAGAGGCAGGAGCTACTCTACCTCCAGTAGGGGAGTATGTTAGTGAGAGAATTGGGGATCAAGTTCAAGGATCTCCTACACTTTTCTCCAGATCTCTTTTCGGATGAGGAGTCTCGGGCAAGGCGCTTAGAGGAGGTACTCCGTCCTTCTCTTCAGTATACAGTTACTCCCTTCACTCTACCGATATACTTGGAGGTTCAGAAGAAGGTTGAGGTGGTGGAGAGGATGCAATCACGAGGAGGTATACTACAAGAGGGAAGTCAGCCAAATTTTTCAAAGGGGAAGGCCATCTGTAGCAAGTCTCTGACATCAAGGCCTTCCAGGTTTTGGCCAACGGGGAGCCGACCCCAGTAGTTTTTGTTCCAACCCTCTGGTCCTCGCTCTTTTCCCATGGGTCTGGGGATGAGGTGTTTTGCTTACGGTGGTCGTGAGCACCTTCCAAGACAGTACCTGACTCTAGCTCAATATGGTGAAGGTGGGTAGGTTCAGCTCCCGCCTCAATAGTAGTTGCCATATGGCCTTTCCAATAACAGGCACAACAGACCCCTGCTCCACTGAGGGAGAATAGTGCAGGAGGAGGCCGACCTCAGGAAGCTCCTCAGGGACCTCAACTAGGGCATGGTTGAGGAGGAGGTCGATAACAGAGGGGAAGAGTATCTGGGTGTGGTCAATAGCATGCCGTAGAGGCAGCAGTTCCAGTGGGGCCAAAGATCGTTCGAGGTATGATCAGTTTGTTTAACACTCTTGCTTGTGCTTTGTTTGATTTAGGAGCTTCACAATCCTTCTTTGTACCTAGTCTGGCCCATGCCTTGGGACTAGACATAGAGAGAATTTCTATTCCCCTGGTGTTGAGCACACTAGTCGAAGTTTAGATCAACTTGTTTGATATTTTTTGAGGATGTAGACTGATGTTGGGGCCACATCAGTCTAGTGGGGATCTCTTCCTATTACAGATGAAGTTATACGATTTGATCCTTGGCATCGACTGGTTGTTTTTGGTGCATGATATTATCGTCTGCTTTTAGATAAGACTCTTGTTTTCAGACGTGAAAGGTCAGTGTGTAGCTTTCGTTAGCGAGCGGAGCTGTCGGGTGGGCAGCCAATGCGTGGAGCCTCTTCTTTCCTTGTTGGCTGAGATGTCAGTGGAATCATTGGATGCTAAGATGATGGGGACTCCTAAGGTTTTTGGGGAGTTCTTAGATGTTTCTTCCAAGGAGGTTGTGACTCTACCCCCTCAACATGACGTTGAGTTTGGGATAGACTTGCAACCCAATGCTTCTTCGATTTCTATGGCTCCTTATCAGATGATGCCATCTAAGCTGTGGGAGTTGTAGATCTAGATTGATGATCTGATGATGAAGGGATTTATCTTTCCTAGTGTGTCATCATGGGGTGCTCCGGGCTTGTTTACGAAGAAGGAATATGGTGGTATGAAGCTGTGTATAAACTACCAGAGGTTGAACTAGGTAACGGTCAATAACTGTTACCCTCTCTCGAAGATAGATGATCTTTTTGACCAGATGAGGGGAGCAAGTTGTTTTTACAAGATCAATTTTCAATCTGGGTATCACCAGTTGAGGATGAAGGAGGGTGACATTCTGAAGATTGCTTTCAAGTGCAGGTATGAGCACTTTGAGTTCGTAGTTACATCGTTCAGTGTTGTGAATGCGCCAGCCGTGTTCATGGGGATCATGAAATCTGTATTTCATGAGTTCCTAGACCAGTTCATGACTGTATTCATTGATGACATTCTGATCTACTCAAGGTTAGAGCAGGAGCATACCAAGCATCTCAGGACTATCCTAGAGATCCTTCGACACCATCAACTCTACAGAAAGTTGTCCAAGTGCAAGTTTTGGACACGAGAGGTCCACTTAATTGGGTATATGGTGTCTCATAAGGGCATAGTAGTGGACCCATCAAAGTTCATGGCATTTTTTTCTTGGGAAGCATCCAAGAATGTGGCATAGGTTCATAGTTTTCTCATTCTGTCAGGCTACTACCAGAGATTCGTACCTAATTTATCTCGGGTAGCAGCCCCGTTGATGGCTCTGACCAGAAAGAGACAATCCTTTGTGTGGATTGAGAAATGTGAAGAATATTTCACCTATCTAAAGGGAAATTTTGTCAGTGCCCCAGTGCTTAGGTTTCTATAGGAAGGGGTGATGTTCGAGGTGTTCTATGATGCTTCTCGTTTGGGCTTGGGTTGCGTACTGATGTAGTAATAGAGAGTGATCTCCTATGGGTCTAGGAAGTTACATCCCCATGAACGTAACTATGTCACCCATGATCTGGAACTTGCAGTGGTCATGTTTGTGCTAAAGTTGTGGAGACATTACCTCATCGGGGAGCGCTTTGTAGTCTTCACAGATCACAAGAGCTTGAGGTATATTTTTTCCCAGTGAGATCTAAACTTGTGACAGTGGAGGTGGATGGATTTTCTCTAGGATTATGATTTTGATATCTCTTGCACCTTAGGGAAGGGAAACATTGTGGTCAATGCTTTGAGAAGGAAGTAGTAAGAGGAGGTAGTTCATGAATCCATAGATGCTTGGAGAGCAATGGAGGAGTTGGATTCCTTACACTTTGATGCGGGAATGGATGGCGGTAGAGGCTGCCTGTTTCAGATGACAATACAGTTATCTCTGAGGTAAAAGTTATAAGAGTCTAAGTGGGGAGACTCAGAGGCATAGGTGATGCGTGATCACTTTGACTAGGGGGTTTCTCCGAAGGGATGATCAGAGGATGGTTAGAATCATATGTTGTTCCTTGGGAAGCTATTTGTTTCAATGGAAGTATGCAAGGAAGTTCTCCATGAGATTCATAGATCACCCATAGAGTTACACCCAGGAGTTTACAAAATGTACCAGGGCTTGAGGGAGTAGTTCTGGTGTCCTGGGATGAAGCAGGAAGTGGGGGAGTTTGTGAAAAAATGCTTGGTGTGCCAGTAAGTGAAGGCTGAGCACCATATTCCCGATGGTCTATTTTATCCCTTAGATTCCCCCGAGTATAAGTGGAATGAAATCTTGATAGATTTTTTCATAGGATTACACAGGGCCCAGGGAGGATGCAATGCAATCTGGGTAGTAGTGGATCAGTTGACAAAGTCAGCTCACTTCATAGTGACCAAGGAGTTGAGCACAATGGATTCCTTAGTGCAGAGGTATGTGGATGAGGTGGTGTGGATGCATGGAGTTAAAAGATCCATTGTATTGGATCAGGATACATGATTTAATTCACGAGTCTGGAGGGGATTGCAACATGCCTTTGACACTCAGTTACGCCTCAACACTGCTTTCCACCCTTAGATGGATGGATAAACAGAGAGGACCATTTGGACATTGGAGGACATATTGTGGTCATGTGTTTTAGACCTTAGTGTGTCCTAGGTGCTATATTTTCCCTTGGAAGAGTTTTCTTACAATAATAGCTATCACTCTTCCATTAGTATGGCTCCGTTCAAAGATTTATACGAAATATCATGTCGTTCACCCTTGTGCTGGATGGAAGTTGGGGAGGCATCTATTCTTGGTCCAGACATGGTGCAGAGTAAGATAGAGAAGGTGCAACTTGTGTGTGAGAGGATGAAGGCAGCACAGGACCGGCATAATTCATATGCCAATTACCAGATAAGGCCCTTGGAGTTCAAGGTTGGGAACCATGTATTCTTGAAGGTTTCCTCTCGACGTGGGCAACACAGGTTTAACAGATAGAGTAAGATTTCTCCCAGGTTCATCATACCTTTTTAGGTGTTGGAATTATTTAGAGAGGTGTAATATCATCTGGTGTTTCCACCACAGTTGGGGATAATCCACGATGTCTTTTATCTCTCCCAGCTTCATCGGTATCTTCATGATGACTATCATGTCATTGATTGGGGAGAGCTGGATATCGAGGATGACACAACGTTTGTGGAGCAACCAGTGGAGATCCAGGATCGTTGGGAGAAGGTGTTGCGTGGGTGGTCCATTCCCTTAGCTCTTGTGTTGTGGAGGCATGGTGGCCTAGAAGAGAGTACTTAGGAGCGAGAGGCGCAAATGCGTGCCCAGTACCCAAAGTTGTTTTGAGTTTTTCTTGTGTGTTTTGATATGTGATATAGTGCTTGACCTTATTTTACATGAGATGTATTGTTTCCTTATTCTCTAATATGTGATAAAATCCTAACATGTGGAAGGGGGAAACCTAATTCCTAATTGAGATGCATTAATGTGGATGTGATTAAATCCGTGCAGACGAGTCAGTGCTGCCTAAAGAAGATAATATCTTGACATGGAGGAAGGAACTCCCTAATTCTTATGTATGGATAGTTTGAGTGTGGGTATCTTATGTATGTTTGGGTTAACATATGTGGGAGGATGTGTTATTGGATTTTTATGTTTCACTTCATCTTTAGAGAAACACAAGAATGTTTATCCTTGAGAGGTATCTTACGGGGTGGTTGTTCGGACCCCTCCTTCTTGTGGTTTAGTTTTGAATTCTCGGGGATGAGAATAGTTTGAGCGGTATCTGATGAGATGAACTAGATTTATATGGTATATTTCTTTGAGAAAATCCAGTGTTTGTGGTGTTCTTGAGGGACACAGTGGCTTGTTTCAGGAGTTTTCCAAAAACCTAGCTTTTCCAACGGTGGCACACCGAATGGTGTCACTGTATGGTGGCACACCAAATGGTGGCACTGAACAATGTCACACCAAACAATGGAATAGAATGGTGGCACCAAATGGTGGCTCACCGAATGGTGTCTCACTGAATGGTGGCACCGTGACTCACCCAACGATGAGTTACTTCATACAGTTTTCCAAATTTCTAGTTTTTCCCAATTTCTACCAGTTTTTCCAGTTTTTCCTATCTTGCATATTATTTGATGTAAATCAAGTTTAAAGCCTTATTTAGTCATTTATAAAGGAATTTCAAAGGATATTAATTATATCTTTAATATCCTAACACTCTAGGGACTTTGAAATGATCCAACTACATGGTCTTGGCTACGATTAGACTTTAATGACTTTTGAAACCGTTCTTCCTTAAATATAGGATCTAGATCTTTAAAGCTGATATCTTTCCTTCTGAGTGTTTTTCTATTCCCTATTGGTGTTCCTAGATCCTTCTCTTCCTGTGGAGTCGCCTATTGTGTCATAACCATCGATTGAGCTTTCCTTAGAGTTTTCCTTGGAGTTTTCTTACTGCTCGCACGACCCTCTATTTTTGATGTAAGGAAGAGTTGTTGATCATGTGCTATTATAATTAGGGATTTCCTTCATCTCTCTTTTATTTTTGTATCATTCGGGGTGGTCATAATAACTCTCTTTCTAAAAATCATGATTGTTGGTGGTCTTTGCCTGCACATGGGTGATGCTTTATAACCGTTGTTGTTTCCTTGTACATAATTGATATAGATATCAATATGATTAATCAATTATAATTGGTTAAATGAAATGGATTCCTCAGGATGAAAACCCTTGTGCGATCACCCCTACTTATCAAAGTGAAAATTAAAGAACAGTGCTGGCCAAATATGAATACACCATGTTTGATAGGTGTGGTTGTGTGTTGTGAGTGGTTCTGTTCAGCCTTATGTCTGTGCTATTTGTGTGGTGATGTGGCTGGGAGTGTCATTGTGTGTGTGGGGTGGTGCATGTGGTGTAATGGAATATCAGGTTGAGATATTGGTTGATTGTGGAATAGATGAACTTGTTATGCAGTGGGACTATATTTGGGTAGTGTTTGGGCAACAAGGTTATAGGAACAAGCTATCATGATTTCATGTTTATAGGTGTGCCAGGTGTGGTGTTGATGTGCAACGAGGCTATGGGGTTTGGTTTTAAGGTCATGACTTGAGCAGGATAACTTTGAAGAACGACAATTGGTAGTAGTTGAATGGGTGTCCGGGAAAGGGGGGTGTGCAGTGGGACTGTAAGTGGGTTGTTTTCTGTTTGTTTTTATGAATGGGTGTTAAAATGGAAATCCTTTACCTTGGTCCCTCTTACCTTATTTAATGTTGTAAGTGTATAAAGTTTCACTCGTGCTCTCAGGATCTGTGTTTTTATGTGCCTTGAATGGGTGTAATCATGGAATAAGCATGAACCTGCTTTAGTTAATCAGGATCTTCGCCTTCTGAGAACGGTTGATGGTGGTGCGGTTGTTAGTTGCCCAAGTATGGATGGAGTAAGTAAATGAATGGGATTATAATGCAAAATGACAATTAGTTAAATGAAAGGGGTGGGTTGATGTTTTGGTCATGGCTATTGTGTGGTTGTGCATGTAGGGCTAGTGGTAAAGGTGGTTTTATGTGGGATGGTTGTATATTTGGAATCTCATAGGACGACTTGAGTTTTTGTTACCTATATGTATAAACTTGTAGTTCCTTGTGTTTTCTATATGCACCCCACCAGTTTTGAGCACTGTGTGCCAAACACCCCCATTGTTATGGGGGAGGGTGTCTTTCCCAACATCCCGATGGGAGGATGGATGACTGGATATTGGCTCTTCTCTACTCCCTCTTCTAGGAATTTATCACTCAAGACCCTTCAGGAAGACTGTAATGGCTTGAGGTTTATTACCAGATTTATGGTATTGGTTGTGTGAGAGGTGGTTTGTTTCCCAGGTGTCTTAGGGATGAGGCCCAAGTGTTTTCAGGTGAGATGTGTGGTGGTTGTGGCTCAGGTGTTTACAGGCAGGATGTGTGCGGTTTGTGGCCTAAGTGTGTGCATGCAGGTTGTGACAGTGGGGCTTGTGGAAGAGTGTGGTAGCGTCATGATGTTCACTATTAAGGATGAGCAGTTAACTAGTGGGAAGTGGTGCAGGGTACCCAAATATTGACGTGTTTATAATTTAGTTTACTTGACTTGCATTATTTGGTGAGTGTTCCTTGGTGAGGTTGGGGTGGATAGTATACCTTGTTAGGTGATTTTGAGTTTATGTTGTTTTTTCATGGGGGCATTAGTATTCTTCTCTCACTTGTGTATGAGTGAATTTGGTTTTTTCCTACTGAGTATACTTGTATGCTCACCCTATGTATATAAAAATATTTTTATGTTTCTAGGGAGATTACACTGACCGTACTGAACCTTACTAGCTCGGACGTTGGGGACAATTTCTATGTCACTGCTTAGTTTTAATTTGGTACTTACTTTGGAGTTTTTTCTTATATTTCTAGCAGTTGTACTTTAAACATGCATGTGGATGGATTTTGGTTTCTTTTTATACATGTGTCTTGGAGTTCTTTTGAGGTTGATACATCTTATCTCTCAATCTTGGTTACTATAAAAAGAGTAATGCCTCCCATTTTTTTGTGAGATTTCTATACCCTTGGTGCTGGTCACCACCCTGGGGCCTACTGAAGGTGGGACTTAGGGGTAATTATCTCTCCTTAATTTTGAGGAAGGAAGGTCTTGAAATCTTGCTACCCCTTCCATTATATTGAAGAAGGGGGGTCGTGATATAATGGTATCAGAGGGCAGGTTGAGAGATAGGATAGAGCTTGGAGTTTGGCATAGTGAGGATTGCATGGGTTGGTAGGGCAACAATGTTAGATGATCTTAGTGTGTGACATAGGCTAGAGAAGACCAGTTAGGACACAAGATTTTAGGGACCTCTGTGATCCGATGCAAGGACTCTGAGCTTACCGAACGATCAAGTGTGGTTACACCATTTATAGGGTAGAGACCCTAGGAAAAGTACATGCATCTTGATAACTTGTGTTCCTGTTTGTTTTGGGAATTTTTAGGGAAATTAAAATAAACAATGAGTTAAAAATAATCCTAAACATATTCCATACTTCCCAGGATTAAGAGTTCCTTGTTTTCTTTTCAGTTCTGGATCCTGGATGTCTCCCACATGTGGTACGAGCAGTGGAGGGTCAACAGGCTTACCTGATTGGCCGACGGCGGGTTGACCTAGAAGAGGAGGACAATCAGTGGTAGAAGACACTTAGTGCTTTCCAGTGGTAGAGTCTGGGAAACTATGGGGGTAGCATCTTAAACATGGAGATGGAGAGTTGGCTCGAGGAGTTAGAGATCACTTTCAACTTAATCAGGGATCCGACAGAATACTGGGTCTCTCTAGCAGTGATCCAGATGAGGGGATTAACACATTAGTGGTGGACACTTTACCTCGGGGAGAGGAAAGAGACTGATGTTTCGTGGGATGACTTTGAGAAGGAGTTCTGAGTAGAATTCATTTTTTCCATGATGAAGGCTGAGAAGAGGCAGGAACTACTCTCCCTCCAGTAGGGGAGTATGTCAGTGAGAGAATTAAGGATCAAGTTCAATGATATCCTATGCTTTTCTCCAGATCTCTTTCTAAATGAGGAGTCTCAGGTGAGGTGCTTAGAGGAGGCACTCCGTCCTTCTCTTCAGTATGCAGTTACTCCCTTAACTCTACCGACATACTTAGAGGTTCAGAATAAGGAAGAGGTGGTGGAGAGGATGCACTCACGAGGAGGTCTACTGTGAGAGGTAATTTAGCCAAGTTTTTCAAAGAGGAAGGCTGTCAGTAGCAAGTATCCGACATCAGGTCCTTCTAGGTTTTAGCCAGCGGGGAGCTGACCCCGACGGTTTTAGTTCCAACCCTCTGGTCCTCGCCCTTTTACCATGGGCATAGGGCTGAGGTATTTTTCTTGTGGAGGTTGTGAACACCTCTAGGGACAGTTCCCGACTTGAGATCAATATGGTGGAGGAGGGTTGGTTTAGCGATCACCTCAGCAACAGTTTCTAGACAGGCCCTTCCAGTAGTAGGGACAACAGGCCCCTACTCCACCGAGGGTGGATAGTTCAGGAGGAGGCCGACCTTAGGGTTCTCCTCAGGGACCTCGACCAAGATTTGGTCAGGGAGGTGGTCAATAAAAAATGGTCAAAGGAGATAGGTGTGGTCAATTGCACTTCGCGGAGGCAGTTGTTCCAGTAGGGCCAAATATCGTTCGAGCTACGATCAGTTTGTTCAGCACTCTTTCTTGTGATTTGTTTGATTTGGGAACTTCGAACTCCTTTGTTGCACCCATTTTGGACCATGCCTTGGGACTAAACATAGAGATAATTTCTATTCCCCTGGTTTTGATCGCAATATTCGGAGGTCAGACCAACTTGTTTGATGTTTTCTGGGGATGTAGACTGATGTTGGGGCCACATCAATCTAATGGGGATCTCTTCCTGTTATAGATGAATCCATACAATGTCATCCTTGGAATCGACTGGTTGTTTTCGGTACATGATATTATTTAATTCTTCCAGAGAAGAGTCATGTTTTCAAATGTGAAAGGCCAGTGTGTAGCTTTCATTGGCGAGCAGAGCTTTCAGGTGGTCAACCGACGCGTGGAGCCTCTTCTTTCCTTATTGGTCGAGCTTTAAGTGGAATCAGTGGATGCTAAGATGGCAGGGACTCCCAGGGTTGTTGGGGAGTTCTTGGATGTTTTTAATGAGGAGGTTGTGACTCTAACCCCTCGATGTGACATTGAGTTTGGGATAGACTTTTAGCTCGATGCTTCTTCGATTTCAATGGATCATTATTGTATAACGCCTTCTGAGCTATAAGAGTTGTAGATCCAAATTGAAGATCTGATGAGGAAGGGATTTATCCAGCCTAGTGCGTCATCGTGGGGTGATCCCATCCTATTTTCGAAGAAGGCAGATGGTGGTTTGAGGCTATTTATAGACTACCAGAGGTTGAACTAGGTAACATTCAAAAACTATTACCCTCTTCTGAGGATAGAAGATCTTTTCGACCAAATGAGGGGAGCGAGTTATTTTTCAACGATCGATCTGTGGTCTGGGTATCACCCGTTGAGGGTGAAAGAGGGTGACATTCCAAAAACTACTTTCAGGTGCAGGTATGGGAACTTAGAGTTCGTAGTTATACCATTCAGTGTTACGAACATTCCATTCATGTTCATGGGGCTCATGAACTCCATCTTTCATGAATTCCTGGACCGGTTCATCTTCATATCCATCGATGACATTCTGATCTACTCATAGTCGTAGGAGGATCATACTGAGAATATCAGGACTATCCTAGAGATCCTTAGGCACCACCAACTCTATAGAAAGTTGTACAAGTGAAAGTTTTGGACACGGGAGGTCCACTTCCTTGGACATGTGGTGTCTCAGCAAGTCGTAGTAGTGGACCCATCAAAGGTCGAGGCAATTTTTTTTTGAGAAGCACCCAAGAATGTGGTAGAGGTTCATAGTTTTCTCGGTCCAGAAGGCTACTACCAGAGATTCGTACCTGATTTCTCTCAAGTAGAAGCCTCGTCGACATCTTTAACTAAAAAGGTCCAAGACTTTGTGTGGAGTGAGAAGTTTGGAGAAAATTTCACCTATCTAAAGGGAAAGTTGGTTAGTTCCGCAGTGCTTAGGTTTCCAGAGGAAGGGGTGATGTTTGAGGTGTTCTATGATGCTTCCTATTTGGGCTTGGGTTGTGTGTTGATGCATCAATGAAGATTGATCTCCTATGGGTCTAGGTAGTTACATCCCCATGAACATAACTATGCCACCCATGATCTGAAACTTGCAGTGGTCATGTTTGCGCTGAAGTTGTGGTGGTATTACCTCACCGGGGAGTGCTTTGTGGTCTTCACAGATCACAAGATCTTGAGGTATATATTTTCACAGTGATATCTGAACTTGCGATAGTGGAGGTGGATGGAGTTTCTCCAGGATTATGATTTTGATAACACTTACACCTCAGGTAAGGGAAACATTGTGACCTATTCTTTGAGCAGGAAGTCATAGGAGGAGGTAGTTTGAGAATCTGCAGATGCTTGGAGAGCAATGGAGGAGTTGGATACCTTGCACTTAGATGCAGTAATGGATGATGGTAGATTCCACCTATTTTAGATGATAGTACAATTATCTCTGAGGCAGAAGGTGGAGGAGTCTCAGTGGGGAGACTCAGAGGCAGAGGTGATACATGATTGCTTTGACCAGGGTGATACTCTGAAGGGATGGTTGAAGGATGGTCAGAATCGTATGTTGTTCCATGGGAAGACGTTTGTTCCAATGAAAGTACGTGAGGAAGTTATCCTTGAGTTTCATAGATCACCCCTAGTGGTACACCCAAGAGTTTCCAAAAATGTATTAGGGCTTGAGGGAGTAATTATGGTAGCCCAGGATGAAGCACGTAATGGCAGAGTTTGTGGAAAAGTGCTTGGTGTGCCATCAAGTGAAGGCTGAACACTGTATTCCCGGTGGTCTGTTGCAGCCCTTAAAATGTCCCCAAGTAGAAGTGGGATAAAATCTCGATGGATTTAGTCACAGGATTACCCAGGAATCAGGGAGAATGTGATGAAATATGTGTAGTAGTGGATCAGTTGATGAAATCAGCTCACTTTATAGTGATCAAGGAGTTGATCATAGTGGATTCCTTAGTACAGAGGTATGTGGATGAGGTGGTGAGACTACTTGGAGTTCCAAGATCCATTATCTCAGATCAAGAAACATGATTTACATCAGGAGTCTAGAGGGGATTTCAATATGAATTTGGCACTTAGTTACGACTCAACACTTCTTTCCACCCTCAAACATATGGAAAAACAGAGAGGACCATCCGAACATTGGAGGGCATGTTGCGGGAATGTGTTTTGGACCTTAGCGGGTCCTGGGGGAGACATTTTCCCTTGGTAGAGTTCACTTACAATAATATTTATCACTCTTTCATTGACATGGCTCTATTCAAAGCTTTATATGGAAGACCATTTTATTCACCCTTATGCTGGATGGAAGTTGAGGAGGCGATTATTCTTGGTCCAAATGTGGTGCAGAGTATGAAAGAGAAGGTGCATATTGTCCATGAGAGGATGAAAGCAGCACATGACCACCAGAATTCGTATGTCAATCGCAGGAGAAGGCCCTTGGAGTTCGAGGTTGGGGACCATGTATTCTTGAAGGGTTACCCTCAATGTGGGTATTAGAGGTTTGGAAGAGGGAGTAAGCTTTCTCCCAGGTTCATCGGACCTTTCGAGGTGTTGGGAAGAGTTGGAGAGGTGGCATATCACCTGGCATTGCCACTACACTTGGGGAGGATCCACGCCATCTTTCATGTCTCCCAGATTCGTCGGTATCTTCACGATGACTCCCATGTCATTGATTGGGGAGAGTTGGATATCGAGGATGAAAAAATATTCATAGAGCTTCCAGTGGAGATCCAAGATCGCTGGGAGAAGGTGTTTTGTGGGAGGACTATTCCCTTGGTTCATGTGTTGTGGAGGCATGATGGCCTGAAGGAGAGTGCTTGGGAGTAATAGGTGCAAATGCGTGCCCAGTACCCAGATCTATTTTGAGTTTTTCTTGTTTGTTTTAATATGTTATACAGTTCTTGACCTTGCTTTCTATGAGATTTATTATTTCCTTGTTCTCTAATCTATGATAAAGTCCTAACATGTGGAAGGGGGAAACCTAGTTCCTAATCAAGATGCATTAATGTGGACGCAATTAAACCCGTGCATGTGAGTTAGTGCCACCTAAAGCCGATAGTATCTTGACATAGAGGAATAAATTACCTAATTTGTGTGTATAAATAGTTGGTGTGTGGGGTATCTTGTGGATGTTTGGGTTGGGAGATGTGGGAGGAGGTGTTCTTGGATGTTTAGGTTTCACTTCATCTTTCGAGCAACACAAGAAGGTTTATCCTTGATAGGTATCTTATGGGGTGGTTGTTCGGACCCCTCCTTATTTTGGTTTAGTTTTGAATTCTCGGGGACGATAATAGTTTGAGAGGTATCTCATGTGATGACTGGGATTTCTCTGGGCCATTCCTTTGAGAAAATCCAGCGTTTGTGGTGTTCTTGGGGGACACAATGGCTTGTTTCAAGAGTTTGCCAAAAACCCAGTTTTTCCAATGGTGGCACACCGAACGGTGGCACCAAATGGTGGCTCACCTAATAGTGGAACCATGAATCGCCCAATGGTGAGTCACTTCTGACAGTTTTCTAAATTTCCAGTTTTTCCTAGTTTCTTCTAGTTTTCCAGTTTCACCCCTCTTACGTCTTATTTAACGTAAATCGAGTTTAAAACCTTGTTTGGGTGTTTCTAAAGGCATTTCAAAGGATATTAATTATATCTTTAATATCCTAACACTCTGGGGACTTTGAAATGATCCAACCGCATGGTCTTGGCCACGATCCGACTTTAATAACTTTTGAAACCGTTCTTCCTTAAATATAGGATCTCGCTCTTCAAAGTCGGGATCTTCCCTTCTGAGTGTGTTTTTATTCCCTCTTGGTGATCCTAGAGCCTCCTCTTCCGGTGGAGTCACCTATTGTGCCATAGCCATCAATCGATCTTTCTTTAGAGGTTTCCTTGGAGTTTTCCTGCTACTCATGCGACCCTCTGTTTTTGACGCAAGGAAGAGTTGTTGATCGTCTGCTATTCCAAGTAGAGATTTCCTTCATCTCTATTTTATTTGTGTATCATGTGGGGTGGGAGTAGTAATGTTCTTTTGTGAAAACTATAAAATCCAAATTTTAACAAAGATAAATGCTAATACAAACTCGATAACGGGTTGGGAGTGGATTGATGTTGATCGCCTATTTTATTTTGTATATCTATTGATGATGTGATCTATTGTAGCCGTATGGCTTCTAAAAATCATGAACGTTGGTGGTCTTTGCCTATGCATGGGTGATTCTTTATAACTGTTGTTGTTTCCTTGTGAATAATTGATATAAATATCAATCTAATTAATCACTTATACTCTGTTAAATGAAATGGATGCCCCAAGATGAAAACCCTTGTGTGATCAACCCTGCTTATCAAAGTGAAAATTAAAGAACAGTGTTGGCCAAATTTGAATACACCCAATTTGATAGGTGTGGGTGTGTGTTGTGTGTGGTTCTATTCGACCTTGTGTCTGTGGTGTTTGTGTGGTGTTGTGGCTCGGAGTGTTGTTGTGTGTGTGGGGTGGTGCATGCGGTGCAATGGAATCTCAGGTTGAGAGATTGGTTGATTATTGAATGGAGGAACTTGTTATGCAATGGGACTGCATCTAAGCAATGTTTGGGTAGTAGAGTTACAAGACTGGTCTGTCATGATTTCATGTTTATATGTATGTTGGGTGTGGTATTGATGTGCAGCAGGGCTGCCGGGTTTGGTTGCGAGGGCATGACTTGAGCGGGATAACTTTGAAGAATGATAGTTGCACTACGGGAAAAAGGGTTTTTTGCGACGAGCCTTTTACGACGGGAATAAATCCCGTCGCAAAAGGTCCGTCCAAGAGGTTATTTACGACGGGGGTAACGACCCGTCACAAATAACCAACTATTTGCGACGAGATTTCGTCTCCCGTCGCAAATAGTTTGGCACAGATAGCGCGCCAAACCGCGCGAAAGTTATTTGCGACGGTGGGATCCCACCGTCGCAAATAGTTAAGTACTTGCGACGGGCCCCGTAGCAAATAACCGGCGGCGGTTTATAGCTTTTTGCGACGAGATGTCGTCCCGTCGCAAAAGGTGTGTCGGCAGGGACTATTTGCGACGAGACTCGTCTCAAATAACTTTTTAACCGCCGATAATAATTAATGCGAGTGTAGGTATTTGCGACGGGTCCCGTCGCAAAAGATACTATTTGCGACGGGATACCCGTCGCAAATAATCTAACCTATATATACCCCCATCCTTTTTTCTCTCATTCCTCTCAAATTTTAGATTTTGTTTCTCTCTAAAACTCGGATTTTAGAGAGAGAATTTTTTTAAATTAATTTTTTTGTTCACGAAGAAGTTGTGAAGCCGTCTGCATCAATAGAAAATCAGTCTTAAAGGTATTTATATATTTTTTAATTTATTATTTATTTCATTTTTTATGTTAATTTTTTATTGTTGATTAGTTGTAATTAAATTAAATTTAAATTGTTTTGTCATTAGTATTTATTTGTACTAATAAATCGAAATTTTTAGTATTAATTTTTAATAATTAGTAGTAATTATTAATTATTAAGAATAATCAGTAATGTATATAATTAATTTGTTGTGATTAATAATAATTGGTAATAAATATCAATAAATAGTAATAAAAAGGAATAAATATTAATAATTAGGAATAATTAGTAATAATTAGGAATAATTAGGAATAAATATTAATAATTAGTAATAATTAGGAATAATTAGCAATAATTAGGAATAATTAGCAATAATTAATAATAAATAGCAATAAATAGCAATAATTAATAATAATTAGTAATAAATTGTAATAATTAGTAATAAATTGTAATAATTAGTAATAAATACTAATAATTACTAATAATTACTAATAAATACTAATAATTCGCAATAAATACTAATAATTAGTAATAATTAGCAATAATTAGGAATAATTAGCAATAATTAGGAATAATTAGCAATAATTAGGAATAATTAGCAATAATTAGTAATAATTAGCAATAATTAGTAATAATTAGCAATAATTAGTAATAATTAGCAATAATTACTAATAATTAGTAATAAATTGTAATAATTAGTAATAAATTGTAATAATTAGTAATAAATTGTAATAATTAGTAATAAATACTAATAATTAGTAATAACTACTAATAAATACTAATAATTAGCAATAAATAGCAATAATTAGGAATAATTAGTAATAATTAGAAATAATTAGCAATAATTAGCAATAATTAGTAATAATTAGAATTAATTAGCAATAATTAGCAATAATTAGCAATAATTAGCAATAATCAGCAACAATTAGCAATAATTAGCAATAATTATAAATAATTAGTAATAATTGGATATAATTAGTAATAATTGGATATAATTAGTAATAATTGGTAATAATTAGTAATAATTGGATATAATTAGTAATAATTGGTAATAATTAGTAATAATTGGTAATAATTAGTAATAATTGGTAATAATTAGTAATAATTAGATATAATTAGATATAATTAGATATAATTAGATATAATTAGTAATAATTAGATATAATTAGTAATAATTAGTAATAATTAGTAATAATTAGTAATAATTAGTAATAATTAGATATAATTAGTAATAATTAGATATAATTAGATATAATTAGATATAATTAGATATAATTAGATATAATTAGATATAATTAGTAATAATTAGTAATAATTAGACATAATTAGTAATAATTAGTAGTAATTAGATATAATTAGATATAATTAGTAATAATTAGATATAATTAGATATAATTAGTAATAATTAGATATAATTAGATATAATTAGATATAATTAGATATAATTAGATATAATTAGATATAATTAGATATAATTAGATATAATTAGATATAATTAGATATAATTTGTAATAATTGATAATAATTAGTAATAATTAGATATAATTAGTAATAATTAGTAATAATTAGTAGTAATTAGTAATAATTAGTAATAATTAGATATAATTAGATATAATTAGTAATAATTAGTAATAATTAATAATAATTAGCAATAATTAGTAATAATTAGATATAATTAGTAATAATTAGTAATAATTAGTAATAATTAGTAATAATTAGATATAATTAGATATAATTAGATATAATTAGTAATTATTAGTAATAATTAGATATAATTAGATATAATTAGTAATAATTAGATATACTTAGATATAATTAGATATAATTAGATATAATTAGATATAATTAGATATAATTAGATATAATTAGATATAATTAGATATAATTGTCCTTGCTTGGCTGATCACCTTGCAAGTAGCGTTGCAATATGACAACCCAAGTCATGCCCTTCTTATCTATAAGAATTATCTCACATGACCCTTTACATAGACCATTCTTCCTTGAAAATTTAAGGGAAATATTCTGATGTCCCCTCAAATTTTTAAGGAAGAATGATCTATGTAAAGGGAGCGAGATGATTCTTAGAGATGAGAATGACATTACTTTGGTCGTCCTATTGCAACACTACTTACGAGGTGATAAAACATGCAAGAACAATTATAGAGTTTACATTGGACATGGCTGACACAAACTTTTTATTGCACATGACCTGACAATTGACGACCCTTTGAGATTTGAACATATTAAGAATAGAGAAAAGCCTGTTGTGAATGTTGAAAATTTTAATATTTTAATATTTTTTTATTTTAATAATATTAATATTGTTTTTTCATAAATATTGATAATATAATTTTTTTATTAGTAATAATTAGATATAATTATAACTAGTAAACAAAAACTGCTTGGATAATGAAGGGAAAATTTGTAATCATCTCCACAACGATGATTACCAAATTTCCTTTCATTATTCAAGAAGTTTTCATTTTGCTAAGTATTGCTAAGTATTGCCAAATTAGTAATAATTAGTAATAATCATGAGCAATTTTGTTAAGTATTTCTAAGTATTGCTAAATTAGTAATAATTAGTAATAATCAGGAGCAGGAGCAGATGCGTCAGCGGGAGAAACAGTGGAAGGAGCAACACGATGATGAGATGCGTCGATATCATCAGCAGCACGATGAGAAGATGCGTCGATATGAGGAGTGGCGGTAGAAACAGATGGAGTACATGCACCGTCTGACTCGTAGTTTAGGGATGAAGTTTCCTCCACCATCTCCTCCAGGTCCTCCAGATTATCCACCCCCAGTGATTTTTTTACATGTAACAAACATTTGAGTTCGTAGCTTATTATAATATTAACTATTTACAATTTCTCTTTTTCATATTGGTACGAATATTGCTTAATTTATTTATTTTTATTTTTTTAGTATTTTATTACTTATTAGTATTATTTTTAATGTATGTTTATTTTAATAATAATAATAATAATATTTTATTAATATTTTATATTTGCTGTGAATATTGAGAATTTTAATATTTTATAATTTTAATAATATTAATATTATTTTTTCATAAATATGTATGTTTATTTTAATAATAATAATAATAATATAATAATTTTTTATATTATTAATATTAATATTATTATTATATAATATAATATTATTTATATTAATAGTATTCATATTATTATTATTTTCCCATATTAATATTTCAATATTTTATTTTATATATTTTTTTTATTAATATTATAATAATATAATTTTTTTATATTATAAATATAAATATTATTATTATATAATATTATATGATTTATATTAATTATTTTATATTTTTTTCCAGTATTTGCGACAGGGATATTTGCGACGGGACCCCATCGCAAATATGTTATTTATTGTCCTATTTGCGACGGTATGAACGGCCCGTCGCAACAACTTATTTGCGATGGGCCCGTTGCAAATAAGTTTTTATTTACCTATTTGCGACAGAATTAAAGTCTCGTCGCAATATCTTATTTGACAGCCCGTCGCAAATATCTTTTTTATATATAAATGAAAACCATTTGCGACGGTGACGTTTCTCGTCGCAAAAAATATTTTTTGTAACGGCGTTTTATGCAACGGGCTATTTGCGATGGGGCCCTGTCACTAAAGATTATTTGCAACGGGATCCCGTCGCAAATAAACCATCACAAATACCTTGAATTCTAGTAGTGTTGGCAGTGGTTGAATGGGTGTACAGGAAAGGGGTGTGTGCAATGGGATTGTAAGCGGGTTGTTTTTTGTTTGTTTTTATGAATGGGTGTTAAAATTGAAATCCTTTACCTTGGTCCCTCTTCCCTTATTTAATGTTGTCACTGTTTAAAGTTTCACCCATGATCTCGGGATCAATGTTTTGATGTGCCTTGAATGGGTGTAATCATGGAATAAGCATGAACCCACTTTAGTTAATCAGGCCCTTCACCTTATAAGAATGGTTTCTAGTGTTGTGGTTGTTAGTTGCCTAGGTAGGTATGGAGTAAGTAAATGAATGGGATTATAATGCAGAATAACAATTGGTTAAATGAAAGGGGTGGGTTGATGTTTTATTTGTGGCTATTGTGTGGATGTGCATGTAGGGGTAGTGGCAAAGGTGGTTTTATGTGGGCTGGTTGTATGTTTGGAATCCCATAGGATGGTCTGAGTGTTTATTACCTATATGTATAAACTTTTAGTTCCTTATGTTTTCTAAACGCACCCCACCCATGTTGAGAACTATGTGACGAACACCCCCATTGTTACGGGGGAGGGTTTCTTTCCCAACATCTCGGTGGGAGGATGGATGGATGGTTATTGGATCTTCTATACTCTCTCTTTTAGGCATTTATCTCCAAAGACCCTTCAGGTAGGCTGTAATGGCTTGAGGTTTATTACTAGATTTATGGTATTGGTTGTGAGAGAGGTGGTTTATTTCCCAGGTGTCTCCGGGATGAGGCCCGGGTGTTTTCGGGCGAGACATTGGCCCAGGTGTTTACGGGCAGGATGTGTGTGGTTTGTGGCCTAGGTATGTGATGGAAGGTTATGACAATGGGGCTTGTGGAAGAGTATGACAACGTTAGGAAATTCACCATTAGGGATGAGCGATTAACCAGTGGGAAGTGGTGCGAGGTACCCAAATATCGATTTTCTTATACTTTATTTTACTTTACTTGAATTATTTGGTGATCATGCCTTGGTGAGGTTATGGTGGATAGTATACCTTGTTAGGTACTTTTAAGTTTCTTTTGTTTTCTCACGGGGGCATTATTATGCTTCTACCACTTGTGTATGAGTGAATTTGGTTTTTCCCTACTGAGTATACTTGTATTCTCACCCTACGTATATAAAACTATTTTTAGGTTTCTAGGGATATTATGCAGACCGTGCTGGACCTTACTAGCTCAGACATTGGGGACAGTTGTTGTGTCACTGCTTAATTTTATTTTGGTACTTTGGAGTTTTTCTTATATTTCTAGTAGTTTTACTTTAAACATGCATGTGGATGGATTTTTGTTTCTTTTTATATATGTGTCTTGGAGTTGTTTTGAGGTTGATACATCTTATCTCCTAATATTGGTTACTATAAAAATGGTAATGCCTTCCATTTTTTATGAGATTTCTATACCCTTGGTGCTGGTTGCCACCCCGGGGCCTATTGGAGGTGGGACTTGAGGGTCATTATCTCTCCTTCATCTTGAGGAAGGAAGTTCTTAGCATCTTGTTATCCCTTCGCTCATCTTGAAGAAGGTGGTTCATGATAACCTTTGAATACTTTGAGCTATGGTAATAAGTATATATTAAGATATGATATTACTTAGGGAAAACTTTGGGATTCAACACGAGACGAAGCAAGTATTAGGGTACATGTCTCCTTGGGAACCTTAGAGTTAATGAATTTAGATAAGAGTAAATGATAATGTAATAGCTGGTTATCTATACATTGTACTTATTTCTTATGAAACTGCATACACTATCTTTTGAGTGGACTAGTTTTAGACATCGTTGGTGGTGGCCTACTGATTTCTACTCACACCCTATTTGGGCTGCCTGATTGGTACTCGAATAGATTATATTATTGCATGACAAGATAAGGGAAAAGGCATTGGGATGGATTGATGATTTGAGATGGAGCTTGGATGAGGGGACTGAACATGGTTCAAAACCCACTTGGGGAGTCGTTGTGTCTTTATTTTAAATTTCATTATAGACACTTGACACTTATATTGGCATAACATGTTTTCCCTTTCAGTTGATTATTGTATTTCATGTTTGGTTATCTTGTGACATGAGTGTTGTTCTTATTATATATGCTTCTGCATTTGTTTATTTATTTATGCTCATGTTTATTCTAATAAATGAGGGTATAGTCTCCCCATGAATGACTTACCAGACCCTCGCTACTAGTTGGAAACCTCTAGCGCATGGGGAGGCGCGCTTGTGGTCATGTGGTGAACTGGTTCAGGGCATCGTCACATAGCACCTAGGTCGGGATGTTACAAAGTGGTATCAAAACTCTAGTTTTATTTCTTCTTATTTCATCTTATTTTATCTTACTATTTTTGGAAAGGTAGAAAAAAGACTAGGTTGAGTCAGGGCATGGTAATGAGATCATGCATGGGAGTTTCAAACCCATGTATGGGGGAAAACCCAAGTACTCAGGGTGGGATTGTTGTTATTTCTATTTTCTCTTACAGTTGAATATTATTTCACCTTGGGTGAATCACTTGTGGTGTGATGTGATTATTGTTTCTAATAATTTTTGAGTATTGATTCATGGCCTATAATGACATGAGAGTTGAGTCTCAGGGTTATTGTAGCATCCATCATTTTAGGCATGCATGAGAAAATGGGTTATGGGTAAGTTGTTAAACTTGAACTGTTTTCCTTATTTGTGAGTTTAAAATGAAAAATGGTGCCTAACATGAATTGAGTAGGATTTTAAAATGAGTCAAAATAATAATAATTGGGCATATAAATTAGAAACTTGATTATGATGGTGTTTTTACCCTTTCTAACCAAAACCTAGGTGTATGATGGTTAAGGGTAGTGATAGCGCCTCAGTTTTGACCATGTGGCAAGGTGGGGGAAAACACTTGTTGTGATTATTACTCTTATGTAAATGTTATAAGGTTGTGTTATGAGACCTAAGATGTGTGTTTGACATTGTAGAGAGTATTCCTCTATGATTCTTGTTGAGGGGACAACCAAGGGGTGTGCCTAGGAATGATTTTCCAGTTAGGGAACTTGAGGAATTGATCATGCTAGCTCAAGATGAAGGGGATAAGTTTTGAGAGAACTTCGCTCGCTTCATACAATTCATGGAAAGAGATCCAGGTTGATTTGTGAAAAGTATGTTTGAGTTGACAAGGGAGTTTCAGTTTCAGCACCCTCCGACTTTTACTGGAGAGGGTGGACCTGAGAGACCTGAATTCTGGGTTGAGTCCATAGAGACAATACTTGACCATTTGGAGACTCTGATTGAGAGGAGGGTCAAGTTGGCTACTTATATTCTACAGGGATCAGTAAAGCATTGGTGGGACATTCAGGCGCGAACTGGATAGACTGATGGTATGTTATGGAAGGACTTCTTGGAGAGGTTATTGAAGCACTGTTATCTAGAGATGTTGAGATAAGAGAAAGCTATCGAGTTCATGCATCTAACATAAGAGATCATGTCAGTGATGAACTATGTTGGATGCTACACAAGTCTGCAATGATTTTCTCCAACTTTAGCAGGAGATGAGGCAACTACGATGAAACGTTTTCAGGATGGACTTAAGTGTGAGATTAAGTCTCAGGTGAATATCTTCAGGCTAAAGAAGTTTACAAAAGTAGTGGATCTGGATCTAATAGTTTAAGGGAACCTGAGGGAGGCTTCTAGTGCTGTACATGTAGTTATTACCTGATGATCAGGAGGTGTGACTTCTGAGAGTAGGAAGCACTGTTATGACAACTTTATCCAAGGAAGTGGGAAGCAGAGTACGTATATAGGATGGTCAGTTAGAAATGACCTTACTAGGGTGATCTGTCATCAGTGTGGTAGGTCAGGACACTATCCTTGACACTATTCCCAACCACCATTAGAGTGTCGATCTTGCGAAAAAATGGGACATCTACAGAAATTATGTAGGTCGCATCGACAAACTAGTACTGAAGGAGCAGCTGGGCAGAGTCAGAGTATGGGAAGAGGATCTTCTACACCATATCGGGCTGGAAATTGGAGTTATACTAGCTGAGGTGGTAGAGGTAGTGGACGTGGTGCTTCTGGGCAGGAGCGCCCACATCACCAGATTGGTGCTACTCAGGGGAGTCAGACATCATCATAGGGAATAGGGGCAATATAGTTACATGCAGTACAACCTACATTTATGGATAGTAAGGATAGACCATCGATAGTGAGAGGTACTATTCTAGTAGCTTCTACTTTATCTGGTTCTTTTTTGATACCAGTTCCTTTCATTCCTTTATATCTATAAAATTTTCTGATGGTTTGAGCCTGATGGTGGATTTTGTGAGTGGGGTAATGACTATAAATACACTTTTGGGAGTGCGATCTAGAGATATATATCTATGCAATGGATGTTCACTAGAGATTGGGGAATATTCTTTTTTATGGGATCTCTATGTTCTTGATATGACGATCTTTGACTTGATTATAGGGATGAACTAGATAGTCTCCTATTGATCCCAAATTATTTATTACCATAAGAGAGTGACCTTTGTGTCTCCTAAGGGTGACCAGTATATTCATCATGGAAAGTGGGATATCTAGGCAGGCCAAGAAGGGCCAATTACTCAGCAATTGGGAGAATTCACAACCCAAGTTGCTAGTATATTATTGGATGATAGGGGTGTTAGGAAATATGTCCTTACACTAGTAGTAAAACTATTTCAGGATGTCTTTCTTGAAGACTTCTCATGGTCACCACCTGAGAGAGATATATAATTTACTATTGATCTCATGTCGAGGGCTGAGCCGGTATCTATTCCACCATACATAATGACACTGAATAAGCTTCAAGAGTTTAAGAATTAGTTTTAGGAGTTGAAGGATAAGGTATTTATCCAACCAAGTACATCGTCTTGGGGATCACCTGTTTTGTTCGTAAATAAGGCTGATGGGAGTTTACGTTTTTGTGTCGATTATCATAAGTTGAACAAAATGACTATAAAGAACCGATATCCTCTTCCGCATATTGATGATAAGTTTGAACAATTTAAGGGAGCTTGTGTATTCTCAAAGATTTATTTGAGATCAGGGTATCATTATTTGAGAGTATGATATTCTAATATACCAATGACTTCTTTTAGAAGTAGGTATAACCTTTATGAGTTTTTCATAATTTCATTTGGGTTGACAAATGCACCATCAATGTTTATAGATTTGATGAACATGATCTTTCATCTATATTTGGATCAGTTGATGGTGGTGTTTGTGGATGACATCTTGGTGTACTCCAAGACTCATGAGATTATGCCCAATATCTTGACATCATCCTGGGTACATTGAGATAACATCGGTTATACGCCAAGATATCTAAGTTTCAGTTTTGGACCGACCTGGTACACTTCTTGGGGCACATCATCTCGGAGGAAGGTGTGTCAGTGGACCCAGAGAAGGTTCAGGTAGTGGTTTCTTGGGAGCATCCCAAGATTTTTTTGATATCCAAATATTCCTGGGATTATATGGATATTATAGGAGATTTATCCAAGATTTTTCCCATTTGGTAGCACCAATTTCAGGCTTGACCTAAAAGGGAGTAAAGTTTGAATGGTCAGAGTCTTGTGAGATATCTTTTCAAGAGTTAAAGAATCACTTAACATCGATACCAATTTTTATCCTACTTGAGTTAGGTGAGAAGTATACAATTTATTGTGATGCTTCTCGGATCAGAGTTGGGGTTGTGTTGATGCAGGGTGATCGAGTTGTGGCGTATGGGTCTCGACAGTTGATACCTCATGAACAGAATTACCTTATGCATGACCTTGGGTTGGAAGTAGTGGTTTATGCTCTTAAGTGTTGGAAACACTATCTTTTAGGAGAAAAGTTTACAGTATATATAGATCATAAGATCTTGAATTTTATATTTTCACAGTGTGATTTGAATCTTTGGCAGCAGAGATGGGTTGAGTATACATAGTCTTTCGATTTTGAACTGGCATATACACCTAAGAAGGTAAATAGTGTGGCTGATTCATTGAGAAGGAAAACTCAGAATCAGATGGTTTAGGAGTCGAGTGCAGAGTGGAAGATGATGACCTTACTATCTAAAATGCATATGGTGGTTCAGGAGAGTTAGGAGAAGATGACTCTGGTTTCAGTTGTAGTGGAGTCTACACTTTTGAGATGAATCAGGGATAGAAAATATGAGGATCCATAACACTTATCCTTGAGGGAAAACATTGAAGGTGGGGATACATCATTAGACTAGTTGATAGATGAAGATGAGATCATTTATGTGAAGAATTGAGTTGTGGTACCTACGAGCATGCTAGAGGAGCTCATGCGGAAATTTCATGCCTCAAAATTGGTGGTGCATCCAGGTGTAACCAAAATGTACTATGACCTATGATGATATTTTTGGTGGTCATGACTGAAAAATGAGATAGTAGGGTTTGCGAAAAGATGCTTCACCTGTCAGCAGGTGAAAGCAGAGCATCAACGACCGGGAGGTTTACTACAACCGTTGCCTATCTCGAAATGGAAGTGGGATGATGTGACCATGGATTTTATGGTGGGTATCTTGAAGACGATTAGGAAGAATGATGTTATTTGGGTCATTGTGGATCAATTGACAAAGGTAGTACATTTCCTTCCTATAAGGGAAACTTTTATAATAGAATAGTTGGGAGAAATGTAGGTTCGGGAGATAGTCCATCTGCATAGAGTGCCATAGACTATAGTTTCAGATCGTGATTCACGCTTTACTTCATGATTCTGGCAAGTCTTGTAGAAAGCGATTAGTACATAGGTATTATCACTACTAGAAAAGGGGGCAGTGGAGGCCCCCTGACTCGGGCGACCGCCATTGGCGGTCGCTATAGCCCACCATTAGCGACCGCCAATGGCGGTCGGTAACCTCCCTAAAAATATTCGGGGGGTTTCTGCGCCCCCCCCCCCCCCCCCGCGCCCTCTCGATCTCGCCCTAACCCCTCGCCGCCCTCCCTCGCGCCGCCCTCCCCTCCCCCGCCGCCCGGCCTCCCCCGCCGCCCGGCCTCCCCCGCCGCCCGGCCTCCCCCTCCGCCCGGCCTCCCCCGCCGCCCGGCCTCCCCCGCCGCCCGCCCTCCCCCGCCGCCCGCCCTCCCCCGCCGCCCGCCCTCCCCCGCCGCCCGTCCTCCCCCGCCGCCTGCCTTCCGGCCTCCGGCCGCCGCCCTCCGCCTTCGGGCCTCCGGCCGCCGCCCTCCGGCCTCCGGCCGCCGCCCTCCGGCCTCCGGCCGCCGCCCTCCGGCCTCCGGCCGCCGCCTTCCGGCCTCTCGGCCCTCCCCCCCCCACCCCGGATGGCACCCGCACCCCGGACAGCCCCCGACGCGCACTCCGGACTGCCCCCCGCACCCCGGACGCCTCCCCGCACCCCGGACAGCACCCCCCCGCGCACTCCGGACCGCCCCCCGCACCCCGGACGCCTCCCCGCACCCCGGACAGCACCCCCCCGCGCACTCCGGACCGCCCCCCGCACCCCGGACGCCTCCCTGCACCCCGGACAGCCCCCCCTGCACTCGGACACCCCCCTCCGAACCCGGACAGCCCCCCCGCACCCCGGACAGCCCCCCCCCCCCCCGCACTCGGACACCCCCCCTCCGAACCCGGACAGCCCCCCCGCACCCCGGACAGGCCCCCCGCACCCCGGACACCCCACCCCGCACCCCCGACAGCCCCCCTGCACCCCAGACAGCCCCCCCTCCCCCACACCCCGGACACCCCCGCACCCCGAACACCCCTGCCCGCACCCCTGACAGGCCCCCGACACCCCAGACACCCCTCCCCGCACCTCGGAAGGCCCCCCCGACCCCGGACACCCCCCCCCCTCGCTGCCCGTCCCCCGTCCCCTCACCGCCTCCTCTCCTCCAGCTCCCCGCCGCCGCCGCCGCCCGTCCCCTCCCTTGCCGCACCGCCTTTGGCTCCGGCTCCCCTTCGCTGCCTCCTCTCCCTCGCAGCACAGCCTTCGGCTCCCCTCCCTTTCAGGTTTGTAGCTCAATCAGGTAACATGAGCTTTCAGTTACATTATTATTTTATCAATGGTTCATAAACAAATGGTTAATATTTATTTTGAATATAGTTGATTTGAAAAATGTAAATGTAATAAGTATTGTGTAAATGTTTGTTATACAGATATTATTATGGATAAGAGTTGGATTGATCTTCCAAATCGAACGTCTAGAGAATATTTCAATGGCATTATGCAGTTTATTGAGTTCACGAGAGGATTTGAAAGTGACTATATTAGTTGTCCATGTAGAAAATGTGCTAACAGATATCAATTCACACGAGATACTGTGAGGGAGCACCTTTTCTTTAATGGATTTCTGAAAAATTATAAGAGTTGGACTCGTCATGGAGAAGAATATGTTCGTTGTCAAAATACAGATGCAGCTCAGATGGATGTTGATGCAAGGATGACTGATCCAATGCATGAAATGCTTACTGAAATGGTACGTGGGTTTGATCCTGAAGGCATTGACATCCAGAATCTTGAGACCGGTGAGATAAATCTTCTCTCTGGTGCAGATCGTGATTCGAGGAGGTTTTATGAAGTACTTGATGATGCGAAAACAGAATTATATCCTGGATGTACTTCTTACAATAAACTGTCGTTTATCGTGGAGTTGTTGCATTTGAAGACTTTGAATAATTGGTCAGACACATCATTCGACATGCTTTTGGTTTTATTGAAAAAAGTTCTTCCTGTCGACGCTAAGATTCCTGAGTCGTATTACTATGCTCGTAAGTTGACAGAGAACTTAGGTTTTACATATGAGACTATAGATGCATGTGCAAACAACTGTATGTTGTTTAGAAATGAAACTGCTCATTTGGATATTTGTACGGTTTGTGGCGCTTCCAGGTGGAAAGAGAACAGGGGAAATAAGACTCATCAAAGTCAGATTGCGATACAGGGGAAACCGATTGCCGTAAAGCAAATGCGTTACTTTCCCCTTAAACCGAGGTTGAAAAGATTTTTTATGTCATCTAAAGTTTCTAATTTAATGAGATGGCATGCAGAAAGAGTTCATGAAAGTGACATGTTAACCCACCCGGCAGACTCTCATGCATGGAAGGATTTTGATAAGAGACATCCCGACTTTGCTAAAGATGTTCGTAATGTCCGATTGGGATTGGCAGCAGATGGTTTCAATCCATTCAAGTCTATGGTTGGTGCAACTCATAGCACATGGCCCGTGGTGTTGGTTCCATATAATCTTCCTCCGTGGCTTTGTATGAAGCAACAATTTATATTACTTTCCACTCTTATTGATGGACCTAAAAGTCCGGGGGATAAGATTGATGTTTACCTTCAGCCATTGATTGATGAGTTGAATGAATTTTGGGGCGATGGTGTGATGACTTATGACTGCGAAACGAATGAAATGTTCAAACTGCATGCAGCTTTATTGTGGACAATCAATGACTTCCCAGCTTATGCAAATTTATCAGGCTGGAGTACGAAAGGGGAATTTGCTTGCCCTTGTTGCAATAAAAGTAAAAAATCTGTATGGCTTAAACATTCCAAAAAATGGGCATACATGGGTCACAGGCGTTTTCTCCCTCCCCAGCACAGGTTCAGAAAGGACAGAGTGGCATTTGATGGTTCTAGAGAGTTCAGCCCAGCACCAAAGATCATGACAGGAGTCGAAATGTTATCGCAGATTGAGGAAGAAAACATTCGCACGGTATATGAAATTCAGGATTTGGTGGCTCCTCCAGTACGTAATATTCGTGCTGCGGGTAGGCAGCGCAGTCACAATTGGAAAAAGAAAAGTATTTTTTATAGTCTTCCGTATTGGAAAACTAACATGTTGAGGCATAATTTGGATGTCATGCACATTGAAAAAAATGTTTGTGATAACATATTGTGGACCATTTTAGGTGTCAGTGGAAAGTCAAAGGACCATGTTAATGCACGCCGTGATTTGGAAGAAATGGGTTTAAGGAAACAGTTGCATTTACAGTTAGCTAAGGGAAACAAGGCATATATGCCTGCTGCACAGTATTCGATGACTACAGAGGAGAAAAAGACATTTCTTTCCATTTTGAAGATGGTCAAGGTGCCTGATGGTTACTCTTCTAATATTTCAAAGTGTGTGAATCTGACGAACAAGACATTGCAAGGGTTGAAAAGTCATGACAATCACATATTACTTCAGCAGTTGATTCCAATCGCAATTTGTGATTGTTTATTCCCCAATGTTGTTCAGCCCTTGATTGAGATGAGTAATTTTTTTAGACAGCTTTGTTTAAGAAATCAACGAATGAGTGATTTAAAAAGTTTGCAGGACCGAATTGTACTTACGCTTTGTCACTTTGAGAAACTTTCCCCCCCCTCATTTTTCGATGTTATGGTCCACTTGACAGTGCACCTAACTGATGAAGTAATGGCTGCTGGTCCAGTGCAATTCAGGTGGATGTATCCTATTGAACGGTATTTGAGTACATTGAAAAGATTTGTACGCAACAGAGCTCGTCCAGAGGCATCAATAGCCAATGGTTATTTGATGGATGAGTGTACTACCTTTTGTGAAGAATATCTTACGGATGTTGAAACAAAATTAGATAAGCCCTCTCGGATTCATGATGGTCCAGTTGGAGAAGGAACCACATTTGATATGGACAACATCGAGTGGATACAAGCACATCGATATATCTTGTTCAATACTCCATCAGTTGCACCATTAATGCAGTAAGTATCTTATCAATGTGCTTGTATAACTTTTACATGTTTTCTTTGCATAAGTTGATCTTTTAAACATCGCGTAATCATTTGCAGGAAACACATTAATGAGATAAAAGAAGAGATGCATCGTGCGACTGAGTTGCAAATTCAACAATCTCATTATGCGACATTTCATGATTGGTTCAAGGATTATGTATGTATAAATTGATTTTCATTATGAGTGAAGTATTAAACTAATTCTTTCTGCATATATCAGTATTGATTTTTATAAATTATGTAGGTTCGTAAGCTGAGGGAGTTAGGGGACCCCACGCTACCTGAAGTATTTATCCAACTGGCTGAGGGTCCATCTATAACGGCTCGTCGTTATAAAGCTATTGATGCTAATGGTTTTCGATTTCGCATTAAAGATGTTGACGAAAAACGAGCAACACAAAACAGTGGCATCGGTTGTCCCTTTGTCGATTCTGGTTATTACTATGGTCAATTGATAGACATCATTGAAGTTGTATATACACACGGTTTGAAGTACATATTGTTAAAGTGTAATTGGGTTGATCCAGTGCGTGGATGTAAAGTCGATCAATATCAGTTTTCATTGGTGAATTTTAACTATATGTTATACAGAAATAATGAACGAGTTGAGAATGAACCTTTCATTTTGACATCACAAGCGGAACAAGTATTCTTCGTTACTTTGCCTTCGGATCCAAGTTGGCAAGTTGTTGTCAAAATGTCTCGGCGAGGAGTGTTTTTATTTGAAGAAGATGAACCCGAGACTGTTCCGTTTGTTTACCAACAACTTGATCAACATACCGTAGTTCAACGTGAAGAAGATATTTATTGGGTCAGAGTGGCTGTTGAAGGAGAAACGGTCGATTTGCATGCTTAATGAAAGGTATAATTGTTTTCCCGCTATTCAGTAGAATGTCCTAGGATATCATAAATTATCTAATCATTTTATAAATCCTTATAAGTTTTAATCCTCACTTTTGTAAGTTAATTCAGTCATAAATATTTAGGTTGATTAACTTTCTGATTTTTTAAAATTCATTCACAACTAATTATTCAATCCATTTTTTGTTTGATTAACAGTTGTACAAGTTTGATTTATTAAGAACAATCCAATTTATCTTTTAAACACTTTGGACTCATTACTGATATTTTGTATGACTGCAGACATGTCAGGGGAAGAGGCAGAAAATCCACATCATCCATCTGAGGCATCTACGTCTCAGGGTCGAGGTATGCTTGAATGTCATTGTCTATATTTTTTATGTAATTGACATATATATATATATATATATAACATTTGTCAATTTATATATAAAATTGTTTTCAACAGGATCAGACTCGGCTGCTTCTTCCTCTCGCAGGAGAGGCCCTGGTCGTGGCATATTATCATGGAATTCCGACACGACGATAGATGTTTCATTTGATGAGGTATTTCATCCCGTGGGACCGAATGCCCCGGCATTTATTCGTCAGCTGGGTCATATCATACGTGACCCACATCGATTTCCATTGACCACGCGTGATTGGGCTTCTATCCCTCAGGACACATTAGATCATCTATGGAGGGAGGTTCAGGTAAGAAAATAATTTTACTTTATTTTCTATTTATAAATAATACTAATATGTTTGATTATTTTCATTATAGCAAAATTTGAAAGTATGCCCTGAAGAGTTTCGGCCGGTGTGTATGAGCAAATGCCGTAAGCTGTGGAAAGATTATAAAGGCAAAGTGAAGAGGGACCACTGGATACCAAATGTGGGTGCCCTTGACATTTTGGAAAAGGTCCCGAGAGGTGTCCTCCCAGCTCAGTGGCGTGACTTGGTTGCATATTGGTCTACTGAGGGTGTTGCGGTTAGTATATTAATTATTTTTCTGTATATATATTTTCAAGAATATGTGATTTGTTTGAAATTTGAATGAATTGAATGTAGGAGGTGTCAACACGCCATTCGGAGAATCGAGCGTTGCAGGGACCAGCTCACAGGCTCGGGACTCGTCACGTGTCTCAGATCCGACATGAGGTATATATTATTCATTTTTTAATTTATTAATTAATATGGTTTTGTGTTTATATTCTTTTAATATACAGTTGCGAGGGCAAGGTGCAGCAACTGATAAAATGTCGGTGTGGATAAGGACTCGTGATCGCAATGATTCAGAGGTTGCAACATTGATAGTAAGTGTCTGTACTTACCAATAATTACATAAATCTATATATTAACATATATATATTTAAATATTTCACAGGATCAATTTGAAGCTGAGTTAGAACATCTGCCAGAGGACCAGCGACAGCTTCCCATGCGACGGGATGAGATCTTTCATCGCATTATTGGTCGGGACGGGCATGGCTATAGTTTGACCTATGGAGCAGGGATTCCTCGTTCTGTAGTGTCACGCGCTGCGGTTGTCGGTCCTGCTGTTGCTCATATGACACAGCAGATGTCAGATTTTGAGGCACGGCTGCGCGCTTCCGAGGAGACAAATGCGCAATTGACAGCTGAGGTTAGAGCACTGCGGGAATATGTGCGTCGAGCTGATGGTACAGGGGATCATACGACGCAGGTATATACTGTATTTATTTATTTAATTTAAATTATTTTTGTTATTAAAATATTTATAATGTTTATTTGTTGTAGGCACCTGGCCCACCAGAAGGAGGTAGCAGTGATGGCAACACGTGACGCACCATATATTCACGAGATATGTTTTTTGTTTTTACTGGTAGGGTTGACATTGATGTACTGTATTTATTCATTTAAGTAATGCATTATTACCATCCATGGTGGTCTTTTAAATATTTTATACACATTGAGTTTTTGATCAGATAATCTTGAATGATTCTACATTTGAAAAAGTCGAACTAATTCCAACAGATCAATAAATCTGATATTATAGATTATGTATTATTAATATATTTTTTATAAATTTCTGTATGGTATCGATAAAAGAAATATGTATTAATTAGATGTTATCACTTTTATTTTTCACTTTTGTAATCAATGGGATGGCCTTTGCACCCCCGGAGAACCCCCCGCACCCCCGTACAACCCCCCGCCACCCCCGTACAGCCCCCCGCCACCCCCGTACAGCCCCCCGCACCCCCGTACAGCCCCCCGCACCCCCGTACAGCCCCCCGCACCCCCGTACAGCCCCCCGCCACCCCCGTACAGCCCCCCGCCACCCCCGTACAGCCCCCCGCACCCCCGTACAGCCCCCCGCCACCCCCGTACAGCCCCCCGCCACCCCCGTACAGCCCCCCGACACCCCCGTACAGCCCCCCGACACCCCCGTACAGCCCCCCGCACCCCCGTACAGCCCCCCGCCACCACCGTACAGCCCCCCGCACCCCCGTACAGCCCCCCGCCACCCCCGTACAGCCCCCCGACACCCCCGTACAGCCCCCCGCACCCCCGTACAGCCCCCCGCACCCCCGTACAGCCCCCCGCACCCCCGTACAGCCCCCCGCCACCCCCGTACAGCCCCCCGCCACCCCCGTACAGCCCCCCTCACCCCCGTACAGCCCCCCGCCACCCCCGTACAGCCCCCCGCCACCCCCGTACAGCCCCCCGACACCCCCGTACAGCCCCCCGACACCACCGTACACCCCCCGCACCCCCGTACAGCCCCCCGCCACCCCCGTACAGCCCCCCGCACCCCCGTACAGCCCCCCGCCACCCCCGTACAGCCCCCCGCCACCCCCGTACAGCCCCCCGCACCCCCGTACAGCCCCCCGCACCCCCGTACAGCCCCCCGCCACCCCCGTACAGCCCCCCGCCACCCCCGTACAGCCCCCCGCACCCTCGTACAACCCCCCGCCACCCCCGTACAGCCCCCCGCCACCCCCGTACAGCCCCCCGATTGTGCCGTTTTCAGCAGCGCGGCGCGCGCTGAAATGGCGCGTTGGTGGGTCAAAACCACCCGAACAACCTCCGAATGCCACGAAACCGTACGACAACATCCGGGGCGTGAATTGTGAAATGGTCGGCCAGACGGCACCTCATTCGGATGTGCCGTGTGACCGCGGCGGCCGGTAACGCGTTTCCGGCGCCATTAAACACCAAAACGGCGTGCGACGGTCCAATTCGGAGCAAACGTGCTCCGAACGACCTGAAACCGCACGGGAACGATATAAATATTATTCCTGAGATGCAGGAGGAGTCCGCACGTCCATCGGACGTGCGGTGCGCGCGACACGTCCGATTGTGCCGTTTTCAGCAGCGCGGCGCGCGCTGAAATGGCGCGTTGGGGGGTCAAAACCACCCGAACGACCTCCGAATGCCACGAAACCGTACGACAACATCCGGGGCGTGAATTGTGAAATGGTCGGCCAGACGGCACCTCATTCGGAGGTGCCGTGTGACCGCGGCGGCCGGAAACGCGTTTCCGGCGCCATTAAACACCAAAACGTCGTGCGGCGGTCCAATTCGGAGCAAACGTGCTCCGAACGACCTGAAACCGCACGGGAACGATAGAAATATTATTCCTGAGATGCAGGAGGAGTCCGCACGTCCATCGGACGTGCGGTGCACGCGGCACGTCCGATTGTGCCGTTTTCAGCAGCGCGGCGCGCGCTGAAATGGCGCGTTGGGGGGTCAAAACCACCCGAACGACCTCCGAATGCCACGAAACCGTACGACAACATCCGGGGCGTGAATTGTGAAATGGTCGGCCAGAATACACCTCATTCGGATGTGCCGTGTGACCGCGGCGGCCGGAAACGCGTTTCCGGCGCCATTAAACACCAAAACGGCGTGCGGCGGTCCAATTCGGAGCAAACGTGCTCCGAACGACCTGAAACCGCACGGGAACGATAGAAATATTATTCCTGAGATGCAGGAGGAGGCCGCACGTCCATCAGACGTGCGGTGCGCGCGGCACGTCCGATTGTGCCGTTTTCAGCAGCGCGGCGCGCGCTGAAATGGCGCGTTGGGAGGTCAAAACCACACGAACGACCTCCGAATGCCACGAAACCGTACGACAACATCCGGGGCGTGAATTGTGAAATGGTCGGCCAGAATGCACCTCATTCGGAGGTGCCGTGTGACCGCGGTGGCCGGAAACGTGTTTCCGGCGCCATAAAACACCAAAACGGCGTGCGGCGGTCCCATTCGGAGCAAACGTGCTCCGAACGACCTGAAATGAGATTATTTCTTGAATCGAAGTTTTTAAATTATTATAACACAATGATTTGATATTATATATGTATTAAATATATATTAAAACATTTAAAATATATTATATATATATATATATTTAAAATATTGTATTTAATAGTATATATATGAATATTTTTACATAAATATATATATATATTTATATTGAATTCAATAAAAAATTTTTAAAATTTTTTTTTTTTTTGAATAGCGACCGCCAGAGGCGGTCGCTATAGGGTGCAATGCCGGCCCACTATAGCGACCGCCAGGCGGTCGCTGAAGGCCGATCTGACGGCCTTCTATAGCGACCGCCATTGGTGGTCGCTAAAGGCCTCTAGCGACGAGGCAACAGCGACCGCCAATGGCGGTCGCTGCGCGGCCGCTAAAGACCTTTAGCGACCGCCAATGGCGGTCGCTAATAGTCTTATTTTTAGTAGTGTATTGAGTATGAATTTCATTGACAGATAGATGGGCAGTCAGAACGTACTATATAGGTGCTTGAGGTTATGCTACATGTATGTGTTCTTGACTTTGGTGGATCTTGGGAAAATCACTTGGCTTTAGTGGAGTTCACCTATAATAATAGTTATTAGGAAAATATACATATGGAACCATATGAGTCTCTTTATGGTAGTCCATGTAGATCACCGCTATGCTGGATGGAAGCTGGCGAGTCAGAGTTATTGGGACTGAGTCTCGTGCAGGAGACATCAGAGCAGGTACAATTGATTTAAAAATATATGGACATGGATCAAAGTAGATAGAATTCGTATGCTAAAAGACATAGATTGCCCCTATAATTTACATAGGGTGATCATGTATTCCTTTGGGTGTCACCTAGGTAGGGTCACCGCAGGATATAGAGGCAGGGAAATTTGGCACCCAGGTTTGTTGGACCATTTGAGATAGTGGAGTGAATCGGGCCGGTGGCGTACCAATTGGTTCTTCCACAGAGATAAAGTGCTATGAATAATTTATTCCATGTGTCATGACTACGGTGGTATCATCCAACCCTTCTCATGTGATTGATTTGGATGAGGTTGACCTTTAGATAGATACACCCTTTGAGGATCATCTGATATGTGTGTTGGATAGTAGTGAGAAAGTTTTTCAAGGAAAGACCATGCTGATAGTTTGTATGTTATGGAAACATGAATGTGTACAAGAGGAAACACGGGAAAGAGAAGCAGATATGAGGGCTCAATGGCATGATCCTTTTGGCTCGGAATCTTATAAAGGCTTGGAAGTGAAGCTCGAGGATGATTTGTTATAAGGTGGGGAGATTGTAAGATCCTGACCTTTTATGGAGTTATCTTGAGGGTGATTTCAGGTAATTTTTTTTACCTAAGTACATTTTATTGGAGTTGTGACTTGGGGTGAGTTTGGGTAGAGTCTAATAAAACTTTGGAGAAAAAGGGGATGTGCACGGTTAGTGTATGGTTTGTATAAACCGTACAATTGTCTAGGAGAAACTGTGTGATCTCTGGTCTTTTGAGCTAGTAGATTCAATGCGATTAAAGCATGGTTTGGGAGGTTGTTCAAGGAAAACATGCGAGGCCCCCTTGAAGTAGTGGCTGACGCACGGTTTGTCTAACCGTGTGACTAAACTGTGCGCGAGTTAGCAATGAGATCCTAAAATTGTGGATCTCACTCGTTTTTACATTTTAATGACCTGTTTCTTCTCCTATGTGGCCCTAACTCAGGAGTTTACTTTATTAAGGGTAAAAGAAGGTTCTCCCATCGACCCAAATGAATTATAAGTCCATCTAACCTCTGTTATTTGAGATTGAAAGCCCGAATCGGAGATCCGCTCTTCGCCCGGTAAGTGGATCTCATTCCAATGCATTTCCCTTTCATTCTCCTCTGTTTCCTTGATCTTTTGATGAAAGAAATCCTCTGTTTCTTTAGATCTAAACCTATTTGTTGAGATCTATATCTAAGATTTTAGATCTAGATATAGATCTAAATTGAAGAGATATTGATATCTTGGTTTTGGTTTAGGGATTTAGATCCGTAACTCATATCTACGTTGTTACGCTACTCAGATTTTGGGGATTTTTGTTCAGTGAACGTCCATTAATTAATTGAGATAGGTGGTCTAAAATCTAATTCCCATAGTCATGGATCTGATATATATATGAAAAATTGTAGAATTTCTAGTATCCTTTAGAAATTTATTTTCTTAAATTGAGTTAATTAGGTTGACTAATTGATTTATCGAAGCATTGTTGAATTAAATGATTAGTCAAGGAATTAATCATGAGACTAAGGAGCTACCCTATTAGATAATTAATTTGGGTAATTGATTAAGATATTTAGGGATTATAATCTAGATAATTAATCAACGAATTAATTATGAGATATTGAATTGGTTAAGTTGAGATAATTAATTGTGAATTAATTATGTGATTTGATATTATGATCTAGATAATTAATTACGGGATTAATTATGATGAGTTGAGATTTATAATGAGATAATTAATTCTGAAAAAAAAAATAATTATTGGGATAAGAATTGTGTCATTGATTAATTGATTGATTGAATTAATTAATGATGATTGAAATGGTTAGTTAATTGTTGAGTCAACTAATAGATTTTTTGTATTTATCTACTTATTTAATTAGAAATGAGATTGATGTGGATAATTAATTATGAAATAATTATGTGTGAATGAATTAGAACATGGCCATTCAAAATTGAAAAGTAAAAATGGTAACATGCTCATCATACTTATGAGTAAGAGAATGATAACATGGTCATTCTAATGAGAAGTATACATGGTAACATGGTCATTATACTTATGAGTAATAGAATGAGAACACAATCATTCTATTGAGGAGTAATTATGGTAACATGGTCATCTTACTTAAGTTTGAGATATTGGAAACTTTGGTAATGTGGCTTATAAATGTGAAATTAAAGAATGGAAATAACGGAACTCCGAGTTATAGCCTCATAAGAGAATATTTCGAATTCCAGCATGAGTCGAATCAGGTATTGAGATATCATAGCACCTTTGAATACTTCGATCTCTAGCAGGAAGTAAGTATTAAGATATGATATTACCTAGGGAACACTTAGAGCTCTAACATGAGATGAAGCTAGTATTGGGGTACGAGTCTCATTAGGAACCCTGTATTTAATGTAGTTAGATAAGAATAAATGATAATATAATAACCGGTTATTTTTTCATTATACTTAGTTCTTATAGAAACACATACACTATCTTTTGACTGGACTAGTTTTAGACACCATTGGTGATGACCTACTGAGTTTTACTCACACCCTATTCAGGCTGCCTGATTGGTACCCGAATAGATTTTATTGTTGTAGGATAAGATAAGGGAAAAGGCCCTGGGATGGATAGCTGATTTGGGATGGATATTGGATGAGGTGACCAGACATGGTTTAGAATTAATTTGGGGAGTCTTAGTGACTTTATTTTTAGTTGCATTATAGACACTTGACACTTATATTGGCATAACATGTTTTCCTTTTCAGTTGAGTATTGTATTTCATGTTTGGTTATCTTGTGACATGTGTATTGTTATAGTTATATATGCTTCCATGTTTGTTTATTTATTTCTGCTGGTGTTTTACTTAGATAAATGAGGGTATAGTCTCCCCATGAATGACTTACTAGACTCTCACTGCTAGTTGGTATCCTCTAGCGTATGGGGAGGCACGCTTGAGTTCATGTGACGAATAGACTCTGGGAACCATCGCGTGGCACCCAGGTCAGGATGTTACATCCCGACAGCAGAGCGGGACAACACACCATGTGGGTCCCTTACGCATTATGTACCTCATTATGAATATTCTACCTCTTGTATCTACTTCTTTTAGATTCATATTTTAGCCCATGAATATCCTATCCTGGGTGTTTTTACATGTAGAACACAATAGTTCCCTCCATATTATATTTAGAGATATGATGCAAGATGTTACATGCATGACACTTATTTGGGTGATGTTCAACGAAGACAGTGATCAGACATTGAAATATCAGAGTATCTTGGGCTTACCATCTAGCATAGATGAGCGATGTAGTTCCTCGATGCTTTTTGAGTGGCACCCTTCAGCCGAGTTGGGTATGGGTCCTCGACGATCTTCAGAGTGGTTCCCTCCTTCTAGACAGGGCATGGGTCCTTAACCTATTCCAAGTGGCAACCTCCAGCTAGGCTGGGCATGGGTCCTCAATAATCTTTAGAGTGACACCCTCCTACTGAGCAGGGCGTGGGTCCTCAACCTATTCTGAGTGGCACCCTCTAACTAGGATGGACATGGATCCTCGATGACACTAGAGTAAAACCCCCTATCCGGGATGGTCATGGGTACACAACCTTGAGATATGGCTCCTCAACTATGCATAATAATAATGAGGTGTGATTTGATATGGATACTTTTTTGGACAGATGCGTGAGATGTTGGACATTGTTGATGGACTTTTGAAACTAATGGTGACTCTTTTCCTAGGCTAATCTATGATATGGAGATCCCCTTACTCTCTCATTTGAGATTATTTTATTTATATTATATATATATATTCTTTCTTCTGGATCCACTCCTTTGACTTGCTTACTCTCCTTCCAAGAAAGGCGAAGACGTACGAGGTATGCCACATGCTTTCCATGTCTAACTTATCGTGGTTAGATGAGTCTACTCTCCTACTATAGGTAGCGAAGACTCAATGAGGAGTTCATCTCCTCACCATTTTGGGATCCTTGTCTTTAGGTGAGCTTACTTTTACTCTTTTGGTTTGGTTTGAGATGTAATCTTTCACTATAATTTGTTATATCTACCATCTTCTTCTTCTATTGTATCTCTTACTACTCCCCCTTAACCCCTTTTGGAGAGTTATAATGGGTATGTATATACTCACCCCTTCATGGGCTTTGCCCGCACATGTCGTGTCTTATGAAGATGATGAACATGTTGACCATGATTATAGAAGATCATAGGGATACTTGGTGCATTGGGTTGCGTACGGTGGTTGGGGCTTAGAGATTAGAAGATGGGTTCTCTCAGCATTTTACTTTTCCAAATTTTGTCTTGTTGGGACATCTTTCTTATTGGGTGTGTATTTTCCCCCTTTTTCTTTCAGTATACACTATTGTACTCTCGTATTCCTTAGTGGTTATATACATGCATTGTTATCACTCTGGTTGTTGAACCTTTTTCTTTTATTCCTCTGCAATTTTGTATTGAGATGGTTAGGTGCGTGTGTACAAGTAAATTAGAAAAAATACTCCCATTTTAGTTATCATTTTCAGTGATTATCACCAACCCCAGGCCTATAGAGGCGGGTTTGGGGTAGTTATGACTTGAATTTTCACTGGTCAGGTGGGATATGGTGGGTTGGGTCATGATAGATTGGTATCAGAGGAAGTTAGACCCTTGGGACATTATTTGGACGTTTCCCTAAAAGGGTTTTTGTTGGGTTTAGGAAAACAGTGTCAAGGTGTTACGAGTGCGGCTCTCGGGTTAGGGAGTCCAATGATGGTACAATGATCGATGTATCCATTCATGAGGACCTTGACCACCTGCTTATCAACTCAATATGCTGAGACATTTGTTATAGGTATCAATGGTACATGTATCATATATGATTGAGTCTTTGATTGTCATTATTGAGTCAAATCCCCATTGTTATATATATATATATTCTCAAATGACTATGGTATGTCTCAAACACTTTAGAGATACCTCCATGATGAAAACCATCCAGGATACTATCTCCAGTTCATGATGACGATCTGATGAGTGATGAGACCTCAGTTCAGGGTCCATCCCACGACCCCCTTCCTCTAGGTGGGAAGGTAACATCACCTCCACCTATTGAGTAGTAAATCATCCCAACAGAGCAGGATGTGGATGCATACAGGCTTAGCGTGCTCTATGATTTCTAGTGTTATAAACTATTAAGGTTCCATGGAAAGCCAGATCCTCAAGTAGCAGAGGATTGACTAGAGTCAAAGGTCTGTGTTTTTAGACTCATCCAGACATTAACAGATCAAATGGTTGTATTGGCATCCAGTCCTCCTAGTGGAAAATTCGATGGATCTGAAGGTACCAACAGGTGGTAAACCTAGATTGAGTATGTGTTGTGAGTTTTAGAGATATAGATCACCCATGTTTCATAGGGAGACAGACTCCCCCTTATCATGTGGTAGAGGACTGGAGTGAGCCTGTGGTGTGGATGTCCCGCTTGGATAGGACCCTTCCTGATGGTGGTCCTGGTGGAGAGACTTCTTCAGGGTGGTGTAGGGTGTTTTTTGAGCCCTATGTTGGTGATGTTTGATGCGACTTCAAATATACAAGGAAGAGGGACACTTCCCCCACCAATACACATTCTTGAGACATGATCAAAAACCATGTGGGTGAGTCAGTTCCATCCCAAAGTGGATAGTATCGAGGTGTAATGGGTGAGTTCCTTTTGAATTGTGTGTTTGAATACCTTATGATATAGTAAGGTATCAGAGTGATCCCTGATTGAGGTGAACATGCGGGTAAGGAAATAGATACCTTCAAATGATAGGATCTTGGGACACAAAGTCATCTAGTGTGGTTTGAGGTATGACATGTGGCTCTACTACTTCAACTATGGTGATAATACAAAGTCGTAAACCAAATTTCCCTAGATGCAGCCCCTATTTGAGACCCAATGATACCAGTGGAGGCCTTTTTGTTCAACCCTTGTGTTGAAGGCTCCTGTAGAGAGGATCACAGATCACCCCTTTTCTGCTGACGGTGTGATCTGACTTTGTGAGTGGATAAAGAGCCTCACACGAAATCTTCCCATAGTGAAAGTTAGACCCTATGACGTTTTCCTAAGTATGGATTGGGGAAAAGTAGTTCTTGGAGTTTGACCTTAGGATGGGTTATCACCATCTCCTGGTTCAAGAGGTGGAGTAATGACCATGGATTCATAGATCTATTGCAGTTTCCTTGATTTTTTGGTGATACCCTTTTGTGTGTTGAACGCCCCAACAGAGTTCACAAGACTTACCAGCCAGATCCTTAACCCTTCTTAGATTGGTTCATGGTAGCCTTCTCCATTGGTTACCTCTTGTCCTCGGCGTCAGGGTTGGAGCACGTGAGACATAGGAGGATGGTTCTAGACATGCTCTTGGAGTGCTGGTTACATGGAAGCCCTTGTGGAGTCAGTTCTAGATTCAAATGTCCACTATTTTGGATATGTCTTCTAAGACATGGGAGTGATAGTGGAATCTATAAAGGATGAAGAGATGTGATATTGAGGGCCACCCAGGGAATAGTCATGCCAATAGATAATCACAACGAGGTTTTCCATTCGTTGTTGTCAAGTAAGGTGAAAAAGTAGCAGACCTATCTATAGTTAAACCGTATGGGTGAGGATGATACAACATACCTCCAGTCAATGGTTGTTACCCATCCACTTCCTCAATGGATTATAGATGGAAAACTTGGGGATATCCACTTTGAGATCTTGTGTGACCAGATGTTCTTAGGAGATTCATTATATGGATTTTCTGAAGAATGGAATCACATCATTTTTTCCAGGGGAGAATGGTGGTCCTAGTCACATTATGAGATGAGTTGATGTGAGAGTTTTACACCCCTCTTTTGGTTGTACATCCATGAGATAAAATGGGAGTGATAGAGCCAGTGGTGGGATTAGAATATCCACCCCTTCTCTTGATTTGTGCTTTTCAAAGATGAAATGTTTTGAAGAAGGGAATAATGTAGAGACTCTGGTTTTCCCTATACGACTTTGGAATATTTTTAGAAATATTTTCGAAGCCAGATGCTGAGACGATGTGTGATTCTGAGGCTTAGTTTTCCTGAAATTAATTTTATTAAAATATTAAATATATTTTCATTGCGCGTGCATGGTTTTTCAGAAATAATAGAATATATTCTAAATGGAAGCTTAGATCAGAAATTTGAGGGCATAATTGAGTCCATAATATGGAATTTACTCTAGGTGCGATATAAATTTTGTCGGCACATGTCATTTATAGAAAAATTCACTGAAGACATAACTATAAATAAAATTATTTTATTTTTAACACTAATCCAAATAACTCATGAACGAGGACTCGGATTGGAAATCTAAGACCACTGTTGAGTTTGTAATGTGATATTTTTCCTAGGCATGACCTAAAGATGGTCGACACAAGACATTTGGTAAAGATAGTTATTGGCGGGTTCATTTAGTTAAAATAAATAATTTATTTATTTATTTTAAATTAAATGACCTAAACCGATTTATTCTATAAATTATCTTATACAAAAAATCTCCAGGGTTAATCGCATAACCCTAGGATTATTGATAGGATCTTCCACCCCCTTATCTATTGGAAGATTGATACCGAACGATGACTAGTGATCAGATCGAGGTGAATTGTTAGGTGGAAGATGCAGCAAATCATCCTCATAATTTGTGGACACATTATCCACCAAATATTGATCCATAATCAAGTTAGGATTTGTCAATTAGTGTTTTACACCCATTTGATTAAATGATTGATCAGATCGATCTTCGTTCTTCGATTTTCGTCCTTTTGCAGCCTTTGTATGTGCCCGAGTATTGATAATTTAATTTAATTTAGTTGTTTTCTAACCTTAGGTTGATATTCTTGATCGTTGGTCAAGAAAATTTGACCAATGATGTTTTAAACTTGATTTTTTATGCTTTTCCCCCACCGTTATTCATGTTATTCATCATTAGAGAATGGGGTAACAATTCAACATTGACGGGGTGGGTTCGAGTGCGATCGAACCTCCGGATTTGTTGTGGTGGCACGAACGACATGCAGATCAATGGTTTGGGGAAGAATTAATAAAAGAGTGGGGTAGGTGTTTGGTGAATGGATCAGATTGGCACTATGGGTGCGTGTTTATAATTAGAGGTGGTTTGAGATTGGTTTGATAAACCCAATTTTCTCGGTTGGTGCACGACGACTGCATGCACTATGATGAGGTTAGTTTCAAGCAGAGGTCATGCATGAGATATCACTACTAGAAATTTGATCTATAACCACATATTTATAACCACAGTTTATAAAAAATGTGGCTATAATAAACCCAAACTCCATGGGAAAAAGGATGCTCGTGGCTCCCCTCACACTTACTCCTCCCAACCCCCATACTCCCCCGCGATTCCTCTTACCTCCCTTGGGAGTCCAACCTCTCCCTCCCTTGAAATTCCTCATGATTCCTCCCCCTCCCTCCCTCATGATTCCTCCTACCCCTCCTCCCACTCCTCCCTTCGCGAGGAAGCCAACCCACCTCCCCACCTACATGGCTCCGACGCGACCTTCTCACCTCCCTACCGCCGTGGCCTCCCCACCTCTTTGCAGACACAGCTCTAGCGCAGCCAACCCACCTTTCTACCGACACGGCTGCCACAACTCCATGCCAATGAGACTTTGATTCCCCCACCCCCACCTCACCGCGCCCCTCCTCCTTTGACATGGATCACCGCTACTGGACGCCTCTCAATGTGGCTCTGACGCAACCACACCACCTTTCACAGTCCTCCTTTGATCCAACCACCCCACCTCCCCTAGACCCTTCTCCTCTTACATGGCCACACACCTCCCTCTGATTCTTCCATAGATTAGGTTTTCTTTTATTTCAGATCATTAGCCTCTTTAATTTTCACTGGGTGAGATTTATCTATTTCCATTTCTTGTATTCTTAATTTTCAGATTTTTCATGGATAGGGTTTAATTGTTTTGACTTATTGAATTGGGTATGATTTTTGATTTTTTGTCTGAATTTCATTGGGTTTGATTAACTCATCAGTGTCTAAGATTTCAAATGTTAGGAATAGTTGGTTTACCGATATAAATTTCAGGCCACCCGTAGTTAGGTTAAGTTAATCTCCCCCCACCCCTCCTATAATATGATCATATGATTTTAATGCCTTTGTTGTAAATTTTTTTCTTCCCTGAAGTTATTTTATACCGTATCTCAGATATCATAGGGATGAACTTCTTCAGACAATCACCTCATCTCTTATCACATAATAACATCTTTTAATTTTTTTACCCTATATATTCACCAAATGCATGAATTAATTATCCTAGAGAATGGTACCTTTTTTTGTGAATTTTTACTGAAACTAACTCTATAGAAATTAAATAGTTGTATGTGTTTTTTCTTACTATTCGCATGATTTTTAGTCTACCTAGAATAGTGACTTAATTTCAAATAATACAAAGGCACGACTAAGGGTTCCTTTGACCTGTGATTTGAAAATATAAGGCCTTTTCCCCCATTTTCATAACCAAGTCATTAATACACCCAATTTTTATGAATTGGTTTTATTATGAAAGAATTTTCATGCACCTATGTATCACACATAAGCATTAATTCTGAAAATTATGGATTTTTCTAGATGTAATGACATAAAATTTCAGTTTCTTTATTTTGTTTCATTTCATGTACTAAAGCATTGTAGTAATTCTCAATTAGGTTGGGCCTTTTCATGATTTAATCATAGAAGATCCAATCAAATTAATTCCCATAATATTTTTTATGATTCATTTCCTAGTATTAAAGGAATTTTCAACTAAATTTATTTCTTCAAAAAAGAGGAATTTTACAGAGGTATGTTTGATTGTTTAGTAGCTGAAATAACATTAACGCATTAACACACATGAATTCTATGGAATATATATTCATGTCTAATTGACTTGAAAACAACCTTTGTAACATATTTCAATAAAAGTGTTCACAATAGAGGATTAAGTATTGTGTTATGCCGGTGGATGGGGTATAATTTCCTTTTAATATCTCATTGACCATGTCATGCTATCACTTGATTGAAAGGCTGTGAAATGGTAATTTTTGCTACTATTTAAAATAAAGCATGCATGATAAATATTCAAATTGTAAAAAAATAGCTATACTTGGGGAATTAGTTACTCAGAACATTGAATGATTTGTTCCTTGATTGTATTATTTTATATTAATCTATCATTTCACCCATGAGTTCGCATGGGACTATGTTGACTTCAACAAGATATTGTTTTCCCAATGTCTTAATCTTGCTGACAATGTTGCATGTTGATGCTGCTATCATCATAATTTATTCTATTATTTCCTTTCTCACTAATCATGTTCCTCCCATTTCAATTTTTAGGTTGAATTAATGATGATTCATCATTTTGTTGAAGTTACACCACCCTAATGAATCCTTATTGCAGTGTTGTTCCTTTATCAATATTTCCTGATTCAATAGAGGGTTTTTGAGAAGATGTAGTGATGATGAATCCAAATTTTATTTTCATGTGAAAAAAGGTTAGTTGCCTATGAGTTTTTATAGTTAATGTTTTCTAAATTTTCTTCAACATTGAATTTGGATTTTCTATGGATGTTCATTACTGTTTGGTTTTATAACACAATTTAAATATTAATAAAATAGGTTTTTTTTTTCTATTTGAAATCATGTGATCATATTGTTTCATTTTTACCTATATTTCTATGTCCTCTAAGGAAAATTTTATCACCTGTTACTTTATCTTTGATTTGTCACATTGTGAGTATCACTTCTGGTTAGTCATTTAACATCAATTTGGTGTTTTTTGTGGTTCTTAATAAAAATTCACTTGTGTTATAAATTAAATTTCTTAAAAAGATAATGGTAAAAGTATTTTAGAAAACATTATGGGAGCTTCCATTGAAGTTATCTTTATTCCATCATTTTTTAAGGATTCCTTTTACGATCAAATATAAAATGTTTATTATTCTTTTTTATGATCAAATATAGAATGTTTTTGGATTTCAGTTTCCTTTATTATTTTAAATGTTTTACTAATACTTCTTAAAATTATATTTGATATAAAATATATTTGTCCCACTTCCATAATTTAATTTTTTAGTATTATTTTATATGTGTTATTTATTAAGAACATGATTTCAAATAAAACCGGGTAAAGTTCAATGAAAATACAAAAACATATTTCTTAATCTTTCAAGTTCACTTGTATAGTTTTAATTCTAATTGGTATTATATAGACTTTAACCTCTACCACTTTTATTTTATCAGTACTATTTTACCACTATTATTTTCTCTGTAATGAAATAACATATTTTTCCCCTTAGTTTCATTTATGTAGTAGTTTTTCACTACTATTCTGGATTTATTGGATTTTTAAAACTCAATATTTGAGTACTAAAAACAGTTTTCTATTATTCACTTTTCACATATATATATGTGTGTAATTATGATAATGAATATTGGTGTTACACATTATATACAATGATGAAATAATAGATCTGAAATACTTCCACAACTTTATTCTTTCAGTGTAATTTAAATAGTTTCGATATGTTAAGTTTATAGAGTAATTTAATAAAATTTATGTTATATTCCCATGGATTTATTAATTATCTTTCAAAATATTCAATAAATGATAAAATATCTTATGATTATATAAAATATAACATGTATTTTATGTAACATATATTTATATTCTTATAATGTTTACTTTTGTATAAAGAATGGCAGTATGCCCATACTTCTATCAAGAAATTTTAATCACAATTCTTTAAAAACATTTATCTTCCATATAAATGTTTCACAACATAAGCATCATAAAAATTCTCTACATTTCAAATAAATTAATAACATTCCTTATCAGCACATATTGAAATCAAATGTTTTGTGTTCATATATATTGTCTTATCTTTATCCTTAGCTCATATCACCCTACTCTATTTGATATGGTGTAGGGAGAGACAGAGAGAAAATATAGTGAAACTTTTATATTCTAGCAACATATTATAGTATAATGGTAGAATAATAGAATTATGAAGAAGAAGATAGAAAATTGTAGAAGAATACATCCCCTGGAAGGCATTGATTCCCGAGGCCTGTGGCCTAACCCACTGAACTTCCAAGTAGCCTTCAACAGAGACATCCGTAGTCCCCTTCCTTTTATCCTTCCTCTATTTAATACCCCAACTAACAACTAAGAATATCCTAACAACTAATGGTGCAATTACATATCTGACCCTGATAGCTAACAACCCAACCAACTCCCTGACAAAACAATGAAGAAAACCCCCCAACCTATCTACCTTTACATAGCAGCCCCCAACTTTCCCTACCTTTATAAAGCTCCCCAACAATAGGATCCTTATGCAGCTCCCCCGACCCATGCACCTCCTTCACAGGAGTAGCAGCTCACTATTTAGTGTTGCAAATTGAATGGTTTATTTTTTTATTGCTGATAAATTTGCTCCAAGATTTTAATGAAAAAATATTTCCAAACATTGATAAAGGTGTAATAGATTTCATTATTGGAAGATTGAGATTCATAGATAATCCAAATCATTATAGTGGGGATTTAAACATGAAAAAATGAAGTATGAAAATACTAACTAAACTAAAATTTATAATTTCATTTTCATTATTAGAATATGTTTTAATGATTTTGGAAACACTTAACAAGGATGAAAAAGAAGACAGATACAAATACAATCATATTCAACTACTCTATTTAATTGATAAAACTGTAGAAATGGGATACCTACACTATTTGTTTTGTATTATGAGTGTTTATGTAATATTGTCCATTTTCGCCATTATCTTGAGAAAATTGAATATTCTCTACCTATTACTATTATCTATGTTTGTTCCATATACTGTGTGAATATTCTGTAGGCATATGCTATATAATCATATTATATATCCACTTTTCAATATATTAATTTTTTGCACATGCATAATGTATATTCTGTTACATGATACTGTATTTTCATATTAAAATTTGTTTAATGTCATTTGTATATTTCTTATTCATTTTGTCCAAACTACTTATTGAATATAGTATTGTACTCATATCATAATGTGAGTGCAATCTAATTTGAAAATGTTGATTTTAGTATTTACGATATAATTTAAAAATGTCGATTTTAGTATTTTTAATAAAATTTAAAAATGATTTTCAATTTCATTATTTCATAATATGTTATATATTTACATTGTTGAATATCATAGTTGTATTGTACTCATTATAAAATCATTAAAAATATGTCATAAATTAATTTCAATTCCCAAGATACTTCCATAGAATAGAGATTTTATAGATGATTAACAAGGGTGTAAAATAAGTCTACTACTCATACATTCTTTTTTACTATAGTTAAATGATACACTTTAAATATATACAAGCTTAAAGATGTAATAAATACAATTAAAATTATTTCAGGTATATCTGCTACTTTAAATTATATTTGGTACATTCTACAACACTATATTATCCCAACCTGATATATTATAGATTGTCAATGTCTTAAGGTATCTCATCCTCTTTGTATATCCAATTAACTTCTTATTATTTATAACTTATTATACTTAAATTTCATGTATTATCTCTATATGATGACTCTTTATCTATTATTCCTCTCACCATATGTATCATTTACATAAATAATCCATTATTAACTACTTTAGTGCAATTTTTACACTCTTATATTCTCTTTGTTATATTTCACAAGCTATATGAATATTATTTCCTTATTTCTTATCATTTGTCGTGTATAGTTGACTTGGGTGCAACATTAGTTTTTTAGAATGCGGTGGAATTGAAATTGAATACAACTAGGACAAATTACTATCTGGTAAGACCTATCTCTCTCATTGTGATATGCTTTGCATTTGATCATATATTGCACAATTGGAAAGATCTTCATGAATGACTGTTTGAATGACTGTTTCATCTTCTCAGGTTAAGACTATATTTGTTCCAACATGAGTGACTTTGAAAGTGTGTGCACCACTTTTGGCTACCCTTCCTCTTGAGGTATATCTTCTTGGATTTTTCCTGGCTAGAGTGGTTATTTAGCTTTACTTCCTTTTTGGTTCATAGAATTATCCATAATAGAGAATAGAATAAAAGTAAATAAAATTGAATGGGATGAGTAAAGAAGAATAGTGATTAAGGATTGATTAAAAGATTACCGAGACAAGATTTAGATAGTTTGATTAATGTATGTGCCTCCATTTAAATGAATTTAAGCCTAGTTTTTTGTTGTTGTTTTCAAGTAAAGAATAACGATCTATTTGTTTTATAATGTTAGAGTGGTGTTTTTTAATCATATTTCTACTTCTATGAAATCAAGTTGACATCACTTGAGTTTTCATTTCCCATTAAAATGTTTTTTTGGAATAATCTCCCTAAAAATTCCTTTTTCATCCAATCTGATGATATAATAACATGTTGTATCCTTTTTCAAGATCCTTTGCACTGTGATAAATATAGAAAATTTTATGGTGTCATTTATAGCTCCTTCATTTGTGGAGTGAGGTTCTCCTTCTTCATCATACTAAGCAGCGTATAATTATTATATGTATTTAAATTCATTGAATTATCATTCCTAATTATATTATTATTTATATTTATAATATCTAACACTGCATGAATTACAACTATTTTATAGATTTTTGTCATATATTTTTTGATCATATAGTTAAACGACGTCCTATTTTAGATATTTAAATACTTTTAGGAAAGGATTATGCACGACATTTTCATATGACATTATAAGCCATATGATCATCGATGTTTTAAAAAATAACCACAATTTCCAACACTGATTTAATATATATAAGAAGTCATTATATATCACTTATTTCCCCATTATTTTCTTATAGGTGACTTATTATGATGAAAGTTCTTGGAAAATCAACTTCTGTAATAGACCAACGATGTTTATTTACTTAGTGGTACATATTTCACTACCCACTATTTTATAAACCTTTACCCTTTCTATATTATTACTAGATAACTCCTCTTCATACTAGTGAAATAGGTGATACCACTCCGTAGTGTATGTACTAAATGTCATTGAATTTTATTTAAACAAAAATCCTTTATTAACGATCATGTTATTCAGTATTGGGATGTACATATTAATCTAAATATTCTTTGTTCATTATTGGTTATGGAGTCACGTATCATTTATCATGTACAATTAAAACACTGATCACATATATATAAGAAGTAATTATATCTCACTTATTTTCCCATTATTTACTTACAAGTGGTTTCTTATGATGAGGTCTGTTCTATCCACTGTCATAAAAGACAGTGAGTTCGACATTGGATTCAGGTAAGGTTTGTTCCGTTTTTATTCTTTGGACCAATTTTAATTAGGGATTTTGTGATTTTTGGGTTCCCTGTATTTTTATTCAATGATGTGAATTCAAGGAATAAGGTTCAAAGGGTTTAGAATTGAGTGATAAATAGAATGAACTATGGTGTTTCCTCACTGCCTACCCTCTAATTTCATGAAATTGAATCTCCTTTTAGAATAAATAATATCATCTTGAAATAATGAGATTCCTGATAGATGATCTCTCAATTGAGAATGATATAATGACCATTAAGGAATGACTAGTGAGGGGAATCCTTTAGTTTCATATTGGGGATGGATTAGTAATTATACTAAGGGTGGGTTGAGGGAACTACTACAAAGATGGGCTTTATCAGCACTCAAAACGGGCTTTATCAGCACTAAAAAAGCACTGTAAAGCTCAGCGCTGATAGGGGGGGGGGTCCCCTTTATCAGTGCTTATTGAGAGATGATAAAGGGGTACTTTATTAGCGCTAACAAAGCACTGATAAATGTGTTTTTATCAGTGCTCTTTTAGCACTAATAAATTGATCCTTTATCAGTGCTAAAAAAGTGCTGATAAATGCCTTGTCTGCTGCAACAAAAAATTCTGCAGCAGCACACCCAAACAACACCTGCAAAAAATTTAGCATCTCAACAAGTATACCCATACAAAATTAACACACAAATTATAAGGTAATTACACCAATTATACCCATACAACAATTATAACCATACACCATTAACACATAATTCATAAGTCAATTAAATACATAAAGAATTCAATTCAGAATTCAGGGGGTTGGAGGGGTTGTTCAGGGGTTTGAGGTGGCTGTCCAAGGGGGGGTAGGGGGTGTCCGGGGGGATAGGGGTGTCCAGGGGGGGTGGGGGGTGGTCCAGGAGGTTAGGGGGATATCCAAGGAGGGTGGGGTGTCCAGGGGGGTGGGGAGTGTCTCGGTGGTGGGGTGGTGTCTAGGAGGGGGGGGGTCTAGGTGGGGGGGGGGGGGGGGCTGTCCATGGAGGTTGGGCTGGTGTCCAGGGTGTTAGGGGGGATTTCTAGGGGGTGGGGGGTGTTCGGGGGGGTGGGGGGCGGTCCAGGGGGTTGGTGGGGCTGTCCAAGGGGGGCGGGGTGGTGTCCAGGAGGGTGGGATGGGGGTGTCCGGGGGGATAGGGGTGTCCAGGGGGGGTGGGGGGTGTCCAAGGGGGTGGGGGGGGGGGGGTCCAGGAGGTTGGGGGGCTGTCCAAGGGGGGTGGGGTGGTGTCCAAGGAGGGGGGGGGGCTGTCTATGGGGTGTCCAGGGGGGTGGGCTGGTGTCTAGGGTGTCAGGGGGCTTTCCAGGGGGTGGGGGGGGGGGGGGGTTTCTGGGGGGGGGGGTGGGGGTGGTCTAGGGGGTTGGTGGGGCTGTCCAAGGGGGGGTGGGGTGGTGTCCAGTAGGGTGGGATGTGGGTTTCCGGGGGGATAGGGGTGTCCAGGGGGGGTGGGGGGGGGGGGCATTCCAGGAGGTTGGGGGGCTCTGCAAGGGGGGTGGGGTGGTGTCCAAGGAGGGGGGGGGGGTGTCCAGGTGGGGGGGGGGGGTGTCCAGGTGGGGGGGGGGGTGTCTATGGGCTGTCCAGGGGGTGGGCTGGTGTCTAGGGTGTCGGGGGGATTTCTAGGGGTTGGGGGGGTGTCCCAGGGGTGGGGGGCGGTCCAAGGGGTTGGTGGGGCTATCCAAGGGGGATGGGGTGGTGTCCGAGAGGGTGGGGGTGGCTGTCCATGGGTGGGGGGGGGGGGTGTCCAGGTGGTGGGGTAGTGTCTAGGAGGGGTGGAGGTGTCGTCCAGGGTGGTGGTGGTTGTCCAGGGGGTGGGGGGGTGTTCGGGGGGGGGGGGGGGAGTTGGGGGGCTGTTCGAGGTGGGGGGGGGGCTGTCCATGGGCGTGTCCAGGGGGGTGGGGGTGTCCAGGGGGTTGAGGGGTATTTCCAGAGGGTGGGGGTATCCAGATGGGTGGGGGGTGTCCAGGGGGTGGGGGTTGTCCAGAGGGGTGGGGGGTGTCCAGGGGGTGGGGGTCTAGGGGGTTGGTGGGGCTGTCTAAGGGGGGTGGGGTGGTGTCCAAGGGGGTGGGGGTGGGGGTGGATGTACATGGGGGTGGGGGTGTCCAGGGGGTGGGGGAGGTGTCCAGGTGGTGGGGTGGTGTCTAGGGGGGGTGGGGGCATCCAGGGGTTGGGGGGGCCACACCGTGCCTCGGATTGAGACAAGGTTGACTCATTACAGGCTAGACATGATGCCATGCATCTATATCAATCAACACATTCATCCTCATTGTGACCCCAACATAACTAGTGAACATTAACTTTTTGGGGTCAATAGTTTGGTCACATTGATTCCAGTCAACCTAAAATTTTATACCCTTACTTCTTGCCTTGATAATTTTATTCAACACTATGATGTTGCGTCGTTCTTATTTTTTTTCATCAACATACTATTGATCCCCTAATAATTTTGCAGTTTTAGCACCAACAGTCTGTTTTTCCCTGAGATTGGTAACATCATCATGTGCAGAAGACACTGTCTGCATGAGTAGTCAAACATTTAATTTATATTATGTTAATTTAGTAGAGAATATATAATATTATGAGGAAAATCATATTATATTAAAAAAACAATTTAACCTTCCCATTGAAATATATATTTTTTAAAATGTTGAAGGGATTTGGATCCTCTATCAAGAATCCAAATTTCCTATTTGTGGTCCCCTCTAACATACAAGACATTGTCTGCATTGGGACTTCCATGAACTAATTATGATCTCCCGATAAAAGGGTGATCCTTGATTGAATTTTCATCTGACCCTATAATTGTTTTAGTCTCTAGAAGGACAATCAACTCATTTATGTTTGCTGGATCTGAGACATAAAATACTAGCACTACTTGTGATTCCATTATAAATGGATCGTCCTTTTACCCTTCCATGCTGAAATCCACCTTCACAAAGCCTATTTCATTAACTTTCACTGCACTCATGTTTTCAACCCATTTTAAATGGAAAATAAGCACTTGAAATATTGTATAATCCAACTCATATATCTATTCAATAATAATGAAATATGATATATTCACATAAATTGGATTTTTATACTTGGAACTAGATATGTGAATCGCTTCTGCCACAAGTGTAACTCCAATATTTTGTATCATACTACAATCATCGTGTTCTTTTATATAGAACATATAAACATTGATTGCAAAACCAATGTAAGATATAGAATTTTCATTTGGTCCCCTGGCTATCCATCAAAGTTGTTCGACAATTGAATTCAGATTTTTAGATTGATCCATATAAATTTGATCTCAAAACCATCCTATAAACTATTGATTATGTGTATTTTATATCCATACTTCAGCCCTTGATGAATTAAAATATCTAATAATTACATTGTGGGATTCAACACATGGATCAACATCTTTACTATTATGTAAAATGTAAAGGTGTTCTTTCTCCCACTTTGTGATGGTAATTATAACAAGATATTTTTTGGAAATCCCTTTGCCCATAAGGTTTCCATTGTTATGAGACTTTAGGAGACTGATGTTGTCAACATATGATAGGTAATCAATACAAAATTCAACAACTTCTTCAAAAATATATCATTTTTCAATACAACCTTCTATCCAACTTCGATTCTTGATATACCCTTTCAAAATATTCATATATAATTCAATGAGGTACATCCATCTATAATAGACAAGACCACATAGTTGAACCTCTATAATCAAGTGAACCATTAGATAGACCATTATATTAATGAATGATGGTTGGAAGAACATATCTAATTCACATAATATGACTGCAATATCCTTATTCATGATTGGAAACTTCATCGGGTCTATAACTTTATTGCACATGGATTTGAAAAAGAAGCAGAGTCTAGTTAATGTATGAAGTACATTTTTATGAAGAATGCAATGTAAATCAATGAGTATCAAATCTTGCATCAAAACATGACAGTTGTATGATTTTAGTCCCTGTAACTTTAAATTGTTCATTGAAATGAAATTATTGATATTTGATGAATACACCTTTGTAACTTTTACACCATTAAATAAAAAAGAAAAATTGTAATTTTTCTTATATGGATAGAGTATAAGATACTAAAGGAAGAAAAGTCCGCATTTTTCCCTTCACTGATTCCAACTCTTCCCTTATCCCCATTTCAATCATGTCCAACCTAACCTTGATACCATATTTAGTTTTTTCAGGGACATTTAGTTTCATTCCAATAACACTATCAAATATATTTTTTTCTACATGCATGACAACAAAAAAATGTCTGACGTACAAAAAATTCCAATATGATAATTCAAATAAAATTGATCTCTTTTCCAACCTGATTTTGTATGGTTTTTTGAAAATTGTTTACTGAAAAAAATGTTAATATATTTTACTTTATTGAATATTTGTTCACCCATTAGTGGAGACAATGTTTTACCTTGTTTGGTATTCCCATTTAATTTTGTCGTCCATGATCAATATTTATGCCGTTGAGGTAAAAAAATTCATTATCCTAAAAACACAGTCTTCAAGGAATATTTCAACTGAACTGAGTGTTTAAATTCTTCATAAATGGTACAACCCAACATTCCTTTAATGTTATATCCTGAAAAATTTCCATAAGAAGGAAAGTCATTTATCTTCCCATACAACATAAATTTCAATGTGAATTATTCACTTCTATGAACATCATACATCGTAACACATGTATCCAACATCAATTTCAGATCTTCGATCAATGGATCCAAAAAGAAATCAATATCATTACTAGTTTTATTTGGTCCAGATATAAGTAGATACAACATAATGTATTTATGCTTTATGCATAACCATAGAGACAAGTTATAATTTACCAACATGAAGGGCTATGTACCGTGAGTACTACTATATACACCAAAATGATTTATTCCATATTCATATAATTTAAGATGAAAATTTCTCAACTCATTTCCAATTTTAGGATAATCATAATAAATTTTCTTCCACTGAGGATAATTTTCTGGATGACATAGGTCCCCATATTTAATTCTTGTATCTGTATGTCATGTCAATTGTCTCACAGTTTCCTGAAATCTATATAGTATTATAAATAATGGAATTATAGGAAAGTAACATACAACTTTCAATAAAATTGATTCATTTTTCTTATATTGATCCACTCCACACTTAGGGCATTTTATGAGTGATTCATGGTCAGTGCGAAATAATATGAAATAATTTGGACAAACATGTATTTCTTTAGAGATCATGCCTATTAAATGTAGTATTCATCTATCATTATATGTTCGACATGGAAGTTCATTTTCTTTTGGTAGAATATTATTTAAGAGACCAATTAGTTTTGTAATGATGGTGTTGCTCTATCCACTGCCAACTTTCAAATTATATAACTTTAATACAACTAATAATGTTGTGTATTTAGTGAAACTGATATACAATGGTATCTTAGCACAAATATTTAACTTCTCAAACAACTTTGGAAAATCATGAAGGTCATCTTCAATTACCATTGTCATTTTTTCCACGTGATCTCCATCATCATTTACAATAGTATTCATATCAAATGATCCATAAACCACAGTATCATCCCAATTGGTGTGAACGTTTAGTTTTTTCCCGTGTTTAGTATAATATTTATAGCTCTGATCTATTCTATGAAAAATAAAATGTTCTTCCAACTCTTTAAGACTAATTTGTCTTGAATAAAAACAACATAAACACAGACAAAGGATTTGAGAAGGGTCGTATTCATGATCTATTACAAACTTGATGAAATATTTAACTCCATCTTCATATTATTTTGTCATATGATTAGAATGCGTCTATTTTTGATTCATATACATCCTATTAGGTTCATAAAATATTATTTTTTTATAATAAATAAATAAATATACATTAGATATTCATTATAAAAGGTGAAAGTTATAGGTAATTCTAATAAGGGGAACCCAACATTTGATTATTTCAAATAATTTTAGTTTTCTTTGAATTAAATGAGTAATTGAATTTAAGAAAAGAATTACTCCACTATTGTAGGCGTTATCCTTTTAATTCATTCAAAATGATCATCGATACCTGATATGGGATGACTAATGCTCAGACCAGTTCAATAAACACTGGTGCATGTCCAAAAGAGATAAGGGATGAGTCTCAATCAAAATAATTCAATAATAACTATTCAGGAGATGAAGTTGATGAGGATGATAGTTGTCTCCTTAAATCTAAATGTTCTCAGGCTGGGAGTTGGTGAAGCACTGGACAAAATTTCTTAGATTTTTTACCTAAAGATGAAAAGTTTCTCAGGTAAACAATGGTTTGGCAGATGAGTTGATCATACAATACATGTTCACAATTCCCTTTGTAACACCCCAATAAATACAAATAGTACTTTTATTTTAATTAAGTATTTATTTTGTTTATAATTTAAAATAAAGTTTTTAAATAAACAATTTTATAAAACTAAAGTATTTTGTGTAATCAAAATAAGTTTTTATCTCAATTAGAAAACATTACTTTGTATTTTAATAAATATTATTTTTATATCTTAAATCCAAATAAACTAATATATTTCTTAAATAAATGTATTTTTAAAATAATCCAAAATTATTTATTTAAAAGAATTTTTTAATATTTAATATATTATCACTTTTTAAGAAAAATATTTTGATTTAAAATTATTACCAAATACTATTTTTTTAAATGTGGTATTAATTTATTTACAAGATTTTTTAAATATAAATATATTTACTTGCTTATTTTTGAATAGATAAATTTGTTTGAAAATTAAAATGGTTACATTTTATACATATGTAATGAAATATATATATATATATATATATATATATATATATCTAATTTAATATTTAAGATACTAATTATAATTAAAATTTTATCATTATTTTGAAATAAATAAAATCTGACATGTTTTCTTATAAATATGACAATGTTAATTTGTTTTAATATTTTAATAATAATAATAATAATAATCATCATCATTAAGGGTAAAAAATATTTTTTAAAGAAAATTATTATTATAATATATATTATAAATATATGAAATTATATTTTGTTTTATAAAATTTTGAAAATAAAAATATATATAATTATTTTATAATAAAAAAATGAATTTCATAAATATATATACTTTAAAAAAACTAAAATATTTAATATATATATATATATATATATATAACACTAAAACAATTTCTTTTTAAAAAACGTGGTTTGACTTGTTTGAAAAGAAAATGATAAAAAAATAATAAAAAAAGAGAAAAATTATAAAAGTGACGTGAGAAGAAAAAGTTGAGATGATGGTGTGATAAAATAGTAATAATAATGATAAAAAGAAAAGGGGAAAACATGGGATGAAAAAAAGAGGAATGCTAAAGAAAAAAAAAGAGAAACAAAACCAAATTAGAAAATGTGACATGCATAAGTCAAAAAAAGAAAGAAATGATAAAAAAAGTGACATGACAAACTACAAAGCAATAAAATGATGATAAGATAATAATAATACTAATATGAAAAAAATAAAATTGAAAAAGTAAGATTCCTGTTGAATTAATCGAACTCTTTTTATTCATCATTCAGCTTCGAACACAAGCTTCAAAATAATATATAAGTATATGTGATTCTCATTCTTCACACATTTATCATGTTCTACATGCTTGTTTGATCACTACACTATATTATTCACCCTTTCTTCTTGATTCCAGTGTGTTCGAGGTTCAAGCAGAAGGCTTGTTAGTTCACTTCTTTTAAGTAAGGGATTGTTTTTATTTTTGGTTTTAAATTAATCAATTTACATTTTAATTTTTGGTTGTGTAAGTGTTTAATTTTGTTCTATAAATTTATGTTTGATTTAAAAAGATATATATATATATATATGTATTTATACCTATCTATTTACCTTATTTATAATGTAAAGGATTATTTTAAATTTATTAATTTATCTTTATGCTTTGTAAGGGATTAATAATTTTGTAAGGAATTGGCATTAAACATTACATATTCTACTATTTTTAAACTAGAATTCACATTTGAGGATCTTTTCAGTTTAGAGTTTTAGAGAATTAGGACAAACTATTACAAAGTAACCCATACATTAAAAATTTACACTTATACTCGGTATCTATTTTTCCACCAAAGTAAACCCTTTTAAAATAAAACATGATCTCTTTTCAAGACAAATCTTCAATACTTTCATAATGACATCTTCTTTATCCTTGAAAATCTTAAGACCAGTGAAAAACATTTTAAAACATGGGATGAGCATAAAAATCTCATCATGGGATATAAATATAAAGAAAACTATTAGTTCAGTAAAAACATGAAAACTCATATAATGTTTACCTTTATCATCAAAGTTCATTGAGAATATGAAATAAAACATTTTCAGATGAAAAACACACACATTTTTCTCATCGAAAATCATTAAAACTCATAGTAAAAAAATTTAAAATCCTTTAGGTAAATTATATAATCATATACATAAAACCCTTTCAAATCCCTTTCAATTGGAATAATTATAAGGTTGACTTATAATTAAGCTATTACGGGCTTACTCGGTGCCATCTGGGCCACCCCATGTTAAGCTATAACGAGCTTTACCAACGTTATCTGGACCACCCCATGTATAATTTGTATTAGAATTAACCATTTATAATAATTTTCAAGTACCATGTCATTAATAAAACACTTTAATCATAAAACCTTTTGAATCAATCTTTTAATCCCATATGAAAAACACTTTCGGATAAAAATTCCCTCTTCTTTCAAGAACCTATTTTAAATACCAAAACACCATTTTAATTGAAAACCCATTTTCAATACCAAAATACTTAACAAAGAGAAAGAGAGTTTTGTTTTTATTTAAAAAATTAAGTCTTTTAAAGGAATCAAAATATCAAATAATGGTCACTATGGTGGATAAGTTGTTGTCGCCGTATACGTTAAAAAGAACATTCCTTTTGTCATTTTGTAAAGAAAGACTAATGTTTCGTACAAAAAGGATAAAAAGATTCATTTTTGAAAACTTTTGAATGAAATTAAAAATAGTCATAAAATTTTCTTTATAATACTTTTATATCCATATAAATAAATATGTAAAATAATATCAAGAATATTGACATGGAGAACAAGATTTGATAATTAAATTTTTAAACATTCAAAGTGTTCCATACCACTTTGAAAATTTTAATCATAATATCCATGAAATAATATATTTAAAAAAAAATTAATTAACATTAGTGTAAATAAAATATGAATATGAAATGTCATAGTAGCTATATATACACCTTATAAAAGAATAAAGGTTCATATCATCAAAAAATGCCTCAATGAAAGGAGATTGAGATGAAATACCTTACCTTGAGCCTGACATGTCATGTATAATATTTATATTCATGAATAATAAACTTAGGTTAATTATTTAATTTATTTATAACCTTTTTAAAGTTTATTATTCCTTTTATATCACTTATTATCATGTTATAAAAATTACTTAATTATTTAAGTTAATATCATAAGTTTTGACGATATTCAGTATTTGAGTCCAAAATGACTTTGATTTGACATCTATAGTCAAAGTAGTCATTATTCCATAATATATAGAATAATATTAATGAAATAATAATAAATTTTATACATTAATTATACTTTTAAATCCATCCATTAAATATGGATATGAAAAATGAACAACGTTACAATCATAGAGATGATAAACCGTACATACGCATGAGTAACGTTTTCATTCTTCAATGATCATTATGGAAAGAAGGTAAATATTATTTTATATTTTTAGAATTATAATAATATTATTAATATAATATTAATAATTTTAATAGACTTATAAATATTATCCATGTGATGTGGTGATTAAAAATGAATCACATTGCTTCGTGGAGGTGATAGTTCATACGTACGCACGAATGACGTTATCATTTTCATGTACATGGAAAATTAAGAACATAAATGATATATAATTCTTTAATAATTATAAATATATCATGAATATTATATATAAAAATTAATTCCATTATATTTATTACTTTAGGTGATAGTTCACACGTACGCACGAACGATTAATTATTTTACCATTTTATGGAATTAGAGATGGTTATGGGTCATGATAAAAACATAAAAACATATCATTATATTTAGGATAATAGATTTATTATTTTATCATAGTTTAATGATATTTGAAGGGAGTGAAAGAATAAATAAAATAGAAACACTTAATTAAAAATGACACCTCTTCTTCAGACAGTCTCCTTTGATTATCACCTTAACACCTCCAAGGAGGGTGTTATGCCTAAAATAAGGACTCTAAAATGTTGATAGGGATTATAGGAAGGGATTTGTGAATATATTTGATGAAAAAAAGGTTTTTAAGTGTGAATAATAAAGAATAATGGGTGCCCTTTTATAGGATATGGGAGAGACACTCTTGGAATTATTCAAAATATTAAATTAATATAAATTAATTTTATATTCTAAATGGATACAAATTGTGTTATTTATAAGATTAGATGATGATGGGTCTAAATAAATTCATATAATAAAAATTAGGCATGTTTTTTTATTTTTTATCCTTATCTTTTTGTTTTAACCCTTATTTTACCGTTTTAATTCTTATTGCGATATCATATAATTTACACTTTATGTGTGTTAATATAATTACTATAAAATTACAAAAAGATCAATAAATGATTAATTGATAAAATTTTGAGACTTATCCAAATAATATATATGAAATTAGTATTTTTAGAAATTTTATATCATTTAATAAAATATTTTATATTTTAAAATATCATTAGTGTCAATTTTGAGGCTATTCATTTTTTGACTTTTTAAAAATATCTTAACATCATGATATCTTCAAAAAAACTTCTTTAAATAATCAATAACATGTAATAGTCATAAAAAAAAGCATGTATGACATTAAGTATATCAAATTATATTTATTTTAATATTTTTAATATCATTTATTTGATTCTTTCATTAATTAAACAATAACTGTATCATCATTATGTCACCATTTAAGGTAATTATCTTATCACTAAAAATTATAAATAAATTACCATGATGTATATAAATATTTTATATTTCAAATGAATATTTATAGTCAAATATATAACTTATATAAACTTATATTAAAAATATTTTACTTATTAAAAAAAGTGTGACAAAATTAACTTTTCATTGAATATAATATTATAAAAGGGTTAAATTCCTCCAAATGGATCTAAGTAGACATAAAATTGTCCCAAGGATTGTTTTGGTAGAAAATAAGTCATTCAATAAAACTAGGAAAAATGTTATGGTAGTTTTATAATATTATTTTTACCCTTAATTACCTAATTTACCCTTAACCGTGGTAATAAAAATAACTACTAAAGCTACTATTCATATACCAAAAAATAAAAGAAGAACATTTACATAATTTAGAACTACTTATTAAAAATATTAAATCCATTTTTCAAAATTCAAAACATATAATTTTCAATAATTAATTTAAAATTAATACCGTTGATGGATTGAGAGAATGAGTTTTTAAAATAAAAACATTCAAAAGTTCATAAAGTTTTTATATCCAATTTCTACATGAAATTGATTAAATTGAAATAAATTGGATTAAATGATAAAAAATTGATTTAATTATAATTTAAAACCATTTAAAAATTTAATTTAACACTATAAATAAATTTTATGAAAAAGTAGTTTTTAATTAAAATGCATTATTTTTTTACTATTCATAAAAAATGAATCTTATCAGAAAAATGCCAAAAATTTAACCAAAGTAAATTTTGATACTATGATTTCAAAGAATAATTTTATTTTGTTAAATATAATTTATAAAAGTGTCAAAAATTATATTTAAAATAAGTATGCCATCAAAAGGTAGCAAAAGTGCATTTTTTTGAAAAATACTTCTTTTATTCATAAAATTAGATTTATTATTATATCAAGTCTATAAAACATATAATATGAATGTTAAAAATTAAATTAAAAATATATATTATATATATATATATATATATTTCATTAATATATTCCAATAAGAGTGATTTATTAATTTATTAGTATAAAACACACTTGTGCACATTTAAATAGTTTTTCAGAAAAAAATTTCCTTTTATTTTAAAAATGATTTTACATTAATTTATAATTAATTTTTCACAAAATAATTAACTATATATACAGGTGTATATCATATTTTCATAATTAATTTAATACTATTCATTCCCTATATTCTAATGACTAGGTTTTAAAGGTAACATTTAAATATGATTTAGTTGTTCCCTTAAGCTCAATGTGGTGTATCATGTATGCTATCAAACATAGTGTTTCATTTTAAAACTCAAGACGTTACATTATCCTCACTTTAATAAATTTCATCCTCTCAATTTGAACTCGAGATCGAAAAATAGGGGTTTGAATTTTCAAAATTCTTTCTCTTAAATCGCACATCAGAAGAAGGATTAATGAAACATACACTTTAAAATAAAAGAAAGTACAAAGGTCATATAAGATAACACATACTAGGGATCCATGTATGAAAACATGGACATGGAAGAGAAAACTAAATATCAATTTCTGATGGAAAGTGATAGAGAACATGGTCATGAGATGGTTAATAATCACAAAACCATAAATCTATGATGGGTTATAAGGTCATTGATTTCTTAGCAAGAAAAGTAAACAAATAATTTTTTTGTTTCAAAATCCTTTTCATAGAGTTGAGGAATTATTTTACTACCTAGAATAAGAACATAAGGAAGTACACTTACTTGAAAAGTAGAGTTTCATCCTTCAACCAATTTTCACCACAAACTCATCCTTTTCTCCAAATGATGAGTATTCAATATGAATTTTTCATGCTTGAAGCACTAGAATAAACTTCTAGAGAATCACATAATACATAAAATATTAACTATATATTTCTCCTCTAATGGCCCGAAGGCCTTAATTTTTTATTGATTTTGATAATACACCTTTTAAGGGGTGATGTGGAACCCTTACAAGGCCCGTAGGCATAAGTATTACATGGACCATAGGCCTTAGAGGAATTCATTGCCCGTAGGCTTCAAACATTACATACAACCTAGACTAACTACTTGGAACTTCTCCTCCCCAACATCTTCATCATGAAATCATCTCTCCACCTATGTATGGCTGTTCGGCTAGGCTTTCCCGTGCATGCACAGGCTTATCCTGATGGTAGGTGTCATACCCTCTCATTCTTGAAATCTGTTTAGCTTCTACTATGGTGAAAGCTCCTTGCTCCTCCCCCTTCTGAAGATTGTTCCTTATAGGTTTTCTGGTTTGCATCTGCACTTAAGGTGGCCCGAAGGCCTTGAGGTGGCCCGAAGGCCTTACTGACCTGAATGCCTCGGTGGCCCGAAGGCCTTAAAGGACTCGAGGACCAAATCGGTGGCCTGAAGGCCCAAACAGGGGAATATTCCCGGCTGCTACAGTGCCAAACAGTGCCTGTTATAGTTCCCGCTACAGTACCTACACAGTCCTGCTACAATACTGCCACAATACTACTACAGTACCTACTACAGTACCTACTATAGTACTGCTTCATCATGAAATCATCTCTTAACTATATATTTCTTCTATTTTTAAACATTAACCAAAACCAAAATGGTTAGTATAAGTAAGATAATTTCCCCAAAAATAATAAACCTTATATGATAAAAAACCACTTCAATATATAAAATTAAAAAGTAAAACCCAAAGTTCAATATAGAACATTCAATAAATAAATGTTTTTAAAATTCCTCAAAATAATTCAAACTAAGATTAAAATCCAAAATTCATAAGGATTTGATAATATAGTCTTACATTATAAATTTTAACATTTATCACCAAATAATAACAATCACCCTTAATATCTCATACCAAAAAGTAATTTCCCTAATCACATATTCTCCAAGATAGGTTAATCATTTCCTTAAATAATCTAAATCACCATAAGTCCATAATAAAATCATATATTCTTCCAATATACAATTCAAACTTTACTTCTTAGATAAAATCCCACAGTATTCTACTTACCTAAGTCATATAGAGTTCCCAAAAGTAACTTATTCTTAATCAATCAAATCATTTAACTAAAAATAATGAAGTCATACTAACCAAGAATTTATGTAGGATAGTGGTAGGTGATGCACCCTTGTCACCCTTCAGTAGTGGGTTCGATTCCCGCGACCTTGTCGGACACGACAAGTTTTCATCCATCCTACGGGTTGTCCTTTTTCTAAAACTATATAATTCATCTAACATTCCTGAAATATGTTAAATTCCTTAAAAATAACCATAACATTCTTTAAACTCAAATATTATCTCATACCTTTTATTTTTCATCCCAAAATTCAATAACCTATAATTACCCCAAAAATAAGTCTCCAAAAATATCATTACTCGCCATAAAATTTCATAACTTAAATCCTCAAAAGGGATTATAAGACATTAAACTTATAATCAACCTAAAAATTATAAACTCATAATTATGTCCCTAATTATTAAGAAAACATCATAGTATACAAAATTATCGAAACCATATTTTAATACCAACTATAAGGAACCAACCTTAAACATTACATATTTTAGTGTTTTTGAACTAGAATTTACATTAGAGGATCTTTTCAGTTTAGAGTTTTAGAGAATTAGGACAAAATCTTACAAATTAACCCATAAATTAAAAATGGACACTTATACTCAGTATCCATTTTTTACACCAAAGGAAACCCTTTTAAAATAAAAAATGATTTCTTTTCAAGACAAATCTTCAATACTTTCATCATGACATCTTCTTTTTCCTTACCAATATTAAGACCTATGAAAAACATTTTAAAACTTAGGCCGAGTATAAAAAGCTCAACATGGGATATAAAAATAAAGAAAACCATTAGTTTAGTAAAAACATGAAAAATCATATAAATTTTACCTTTATTTTTAAATTTCATTGAGAATATTAAATAAAACATTTTCACATGAAAAGAACACACATTCTGCTCAAAGAAAATCATTAAAACCAGTATTAAGCAATTTAAACTCCTTTAGGTGACTTAGATCGTCTTATACATAAAAACCTTTCAAAAACCTTTCAATTGTAATAACCATAAGGATGAATTCAAATTAATCTATTATGGGATTACCCAGTTCTATTTGGTCCACCCAATGTTAAGCTATAATGGGTTTTCTCGGTGCTATTTGGGCCACCCCATGTTAAGCTATAACGGGCTTTCTCGGCACTATTTGGGCCACCCCATATATAAGATATATCAGACTCACCCATTTCCTATAACTCTAAATTACCATATCATTAATAAAATATTTTCACCATAAAACCCTTTAAATAACTCTTTTAATCCCATATGGAAAACACTTTCAGATAAAAATACCCTTTTCTTTCAAGAACCCATTTTCTATACCAAAACACTCTTTCCATTAAAAAACATTTTCAATACCAAATTAATCAGAAAATAGAAATAGGGTTTTATTTTTCTTAAAAACATTAAGGCTTGTAGAGTAATCCAAATATCAAATAATTATCACTATAGTGGAGAATTGTTTTTCACCGTATACATTAAAAAGAACATTCCTTTCGTCATTTTGAAAAGAAAGATTAATGATAAAAATATTAATTTTTGAAAACATTTAAATGAAATTAAAAATATAAATAAAATGTAATTTATAATTCTATTATATCTATATAAATAAATATGTAAAATAATATCAAGAATACTGATATGGAGAAAAAGATTTGATAATTGGATCTTTAAACATTCAAAGTGTTCCATACCACTTTGAACATTCCATGAAATAATACATTTACCAAAAACATTAATTAACATGAGTATAGATAAAATATGAATATTAAATTTCATAGTAGCTGTATATACACCTTATAAAATAATAAAGGTGCATATCATTAAGAAATGACACAATGAAAGGAGTTTGAGATGAAATCCCTTACCTTGAGTCTGACTCGTAACTTAAAATATTTATCTTCATGAATAATAAGATTAGATTAATTATTTAATTTATTTATAACCTATTTAAATTTTATTATTTCTTTTTATATCTCTTATTATCATGTTATAACAATTAATTAATTATTTAAGTTCATGTCTGATTTTTTGATGATATTCGATACTTGAGTCCAAAATAACTTCGATATGATGTCTATAGTCAAATTGGTCATTAGTCCATCATCTCCAGAATAATATTGATGAAATAATAATCATTTTTATATATTAATTATAATTTTAAATCCATCCATTAAATAGTTATATTAAAATGAACAATGTTACAATCATGGAGACAGTAAGTTGTACGTACGCATGAGTAACGTTTTAATTTTTCAATGATCATTATGGAAAGAAGGTAAATATTATTTGATCTTTACAGAATGATTCTAATATAATTAATATAATATTAATAATTTAAATATACTTATATATATTATCCATGTTACGTGGTGGTTAAAAACGAATCACTTCACTTCGTGGAGGTGATAGTTCACACGTACGCATGAACGCCGTTATCATTTTCATGTGCATGGAAAGGTAAGAACAAAAATGATATATAATTATTTAATAATTATAAAAATTTCATGAATATTATATAAAAAAATTAATTCCATCATTATAACAAGTATTAAGAGACATTTTGAAAAATGAATTATATCGGTTAGTGGAGGTGATAGTTCACACGCACGCACGAACGATTCATTATTTTTCTATTTGATGGAATTTTAGATGGATATGGGTCATGATACAAAACTAATAACATATCAGTATATTGGGGATAAATTATTTAATATTTTATCATGGTTTAAGTAGATTTTAAGTAATTGGAAGAAGAAATCAAATAGAAACACTTAATTAAAAACAATACCCCTTCTTCGGATGGTCTCCTTTGATTATCACCTTAACACCTCTAATGAGGGTGTTATGCCTAAAATAAGTCCTATAGAATATTGGGAGGTATTCTAGGAATATATTTGGGTAGATATTGGTTGGAAAAAATATGTTTTTATGTGTCAAGAATAGAGAAGAATGAGTTCCCTTTTATAGTAGAGGGGAAGGACACTCTTGTAATTCTATGAAATATTAAATTAATATAAATTAATTTTCTATTCCAAATGAATCAAAATTGTGTTATTTTAAATATAGGATGAGTATGGATATAAATCCATTCATCCAATAAAAATTAAACATGTTTTGACTATTTTTTAATAATTATCTTTTTGTTTTAACCCTTATTTTACCCTTTTAATTCTTACTGTGATATCTTGAAATTTACACTTTGTGGGTTAATATAATTACTATAAAATTCTAAATGACAAATAAATGAGTCATTGATGACATTTTGAGACTTATACCAATAATTTGGATGAAATTAGGTTTTTATAAATTTTATATCATTTGATAAAATATTTTATATTTTAAAATACCATTAGTGTCAATTCTGGCACTATTCATTATTTGATTTTTTTTAAAACATCTTAATATCATGATATCTTCGAACCAACTTCTTTAACTCATCAATGAAATTTCATAGTCATACATAAAATTTTAGACGACATTAATTATATCAAATTATATTTATTTTAATATTTTTTAATATCATTTATTTGATTCTTCCATTAATTATATCAAATTAACCCTTGAAAGAAGATTGGTCTTATAAAATTAATTTGTAACATACATAGATGTGCAGGGTCATTACCGCATCATCATTGTGTCACCATTTAAGGCAATTATCTTATCACTAAAAATTATAAATAAATTACCATGATGTAGATAAATATTTTAGATTTCAAATTACAATTTATAGTTGAACATATAACCCATATAACCTCATATTAAAAATATTTTACTTGTTAAAAATAAAAGTGTGACCAAATTGACTTTTCATTGAATATAATATTATAAAGGGTTAAAGTCCTCCAAATGGACCCAAGTAGACATAAAATCATCCCAAGGATCATTTGGGTCAACAATAACTCATATAATAAAATTAAGATAAGTGTTAGGGTGGTTTTATAATATTTATAATATTATTTTTACCTTTAATTACCCGATTTACCCTTAACCATGGTAATAAAAATAATTACTAAAGTTACTATTCATATGCCCAAAAATAAAAGTAACATATTTACATAATTTGGAATAACTTATTCCAAAAATTGAATCTATTTTTAAAAATTCAAAACACATAACTTGCACTAATTAATTTAAAATTAATCCCATTGGTGGATTGAGAAAACGAGTTTTTAAAGTAAAAACGTTCAAAAATTCACAAAATCTTTATATCCAATTTCAATGTGAAATTGATTCCAATGACCTAAATTATATTAAATGATAACAAATCTATTTAAATATACTTTAAAAGCATTAAAAAATATAATTTAACACTATAAATAAATTTTATGAAAAAATAGTTTTCAATTAAAATGCATTATTTTTTTACTATTCATCAAAAAATGAATCTTATCAGAAAAATATAAAAAATTAAAGCAAAGTAAATTTTTAGAATAATATTTCAAATAAGAAGTCTATTTTTTCAAATATAAATTATAAAATTTTCAAAACTAGATTTGAAACAAGTGCGTCATCAAAAAGCAGCAAAACTGTTTTTTTTAATGCTTCTTTTTTTTGTAAAATTGGATTTGTTCTTATATCAAGTATAGAAAACACATAAAATGAATGTTAAAAATTAAATTCAATGTTATATATATATATATATATTTTATTAATATAATCCAACAAGAATGATTTATTAATTTATTGGTATAAAACACACTTGTGCATATTTAAATAATTTTTAAGAAAAACAATTAATTTTATTTAAAAAGGGTTTTACATTCATTTATAATTAATTGTTCACAAAATAATTAATTATATATACATATGTAAACCATATTTTTATAATTCAGTTAATATTATTCATTCCCACCATTCTAACAACTAGGTTTTAATGGTAACATTTAAATATTATTTAGTTGTTTGCTTAAACTCGATGTGACATATCATGTACATTGTCGAATATAGTGTTTCCTTTTAAAACCTAGGATGTTACACATTTATTTTTATTTTCAAATTTATTTTAAATGGTTGGATTTTATTTGATTTTATTCTATTAATTTATGTTTATAATTTACAGCTTGTAAGGGCTTTCTTATAAATCCCTCAATTTATGGATTTCGTAAGGGTTGTATGTTGGTTTAAAATTTATATGCACCTATAAGTATATATTTTCAAATTCCATAATAAAGTTATAATTTCATAATTTTTATTGATTTTTTTAAGAATCTAAGCTTCTATTTTATTTTCAAATATTGATTTAAAATCAAAGCCCTTCCAAGAAATCCAATCAACTGATTATTTTCAAAGAATTATCTATGTGTGTATATATATACATGTGTGTGTGTGTATATATATATAATAACATGAATTATTTTATAACCCTTGAAATAATATTGTTCTTATAAAATCAATTTATATTAGTAATTTTATTTTCTAATATACAATGTAAAACAATAACAAAACCCTATTTTGTTATTGTTTGAATTAAAAATTTAAAGGGGTATTTAGTTTTATTTCAATGTTTTAGTTATTATTTTATACATATAATATTTATCATTTTATGTGTAATTTCTATTTATAATAATTTATTTATAATTTTTAGTGATAGGATAATTACCTTAAATGGTGACACAATGATGATGCAGTAACATACATAGATGTATGAAATACACATAAAATGATGAAATTTATTTAAAATGGATCTAAGTAGACATAAAATCATCTAAATGATTTTTTGGGTCAACAATAACTCATATAATAAAATTAATACACATGTTAGGTTAGTTTTATAATATTTATAATATCATTTTTACCTTTAATTACCTGATTTACCCTTAACCGTGTAATAAAAATAATTACTAAAGTTACTATTCATATGTCCAAAAATAAAAGTAACATATTTAAATAATTTAGAACCACTGATTCCAAATATAGAATCCATTTTAAAAATTCAAAACACATAAGTTGCAGAAATTAATTTAAAATTAATCCCATTGAAGGATTGAGAAAATGAGTTTTTAAAGTAAAAACGTTCAAAAGTTCAAAAAAAAATTTATATCTAATTTCAATGTGAAATTGATTACAATGACCTAAATTGAATTAAATGATAAAAAAATTATTTAATTACACTTTAAAACCATTAAAAAAATATAATTTACCACTATAAATAAATTTTATGAAAAAATAGTTTTCAATTAAAATGCATTATTTTTTACTATTCATCAAAAAATGAATCTTATCAGAAAAATATCAAAAATTTAACTAAGTAAATTTTGATACTCCAATTTCAAATAAGAAGTTTATTTTTTCAAATATAATTTATAAAAGTGTCAAAACTAGATTTGAAACAAGTGCGCCATCAAAAGGCGACAAAACGACCTTTTTTTTTTGAAAAATGCTTCTTTTATTTGTAAAATTGGATTTGTTATGATATAAAGTCTAGAAAACACATAAGATGAATATTAAAATTAAATTAAATATTATATATATATATATTTCATTAATATAATCCAACAAGAGTTATTTATTAATTTATTGGTATAAAACGCACTTGTGCACATTTAAATAGTTTTTCAGAAAAATATTTCCCTTTTTTAAAAAGGGTTTTATATTCATTTATAATTACTTGTTCATTAAATAATTAATTATATATATATATGTAAACCATATTTTCATAATTCAGTTAATTCTATTCATTTTTTCTATTCTAACAACTAGGTTTTAATGGTAACATTTAACTATTATTTAGTTGTTCTCTTAAGCTCAATGTGGTGTATCATGTACACTATCAAATATAGTGTTTCCTTTTAAAACTCAAGATGCTACACATTTATTTTTATTTTTAAATTTATTTGAAAGGATTTTATTTTATTTTCTTTTTTTTCTATTGATTTATGTTTATAATTTATGATTTTTAAGAGATTTCTTATAAATCCCTCAATTTATGGATTTCGTAAGGGTTGTATATTGGTTTACAATTTATATGAACCTATAAGTATATATTTTCAAATTCCATGAGAAATTTATAATTTCATAATTTTTATCAAGTTTTGTTTTAAGAATCTAAGCTTCTATTTTATTTTCAAATATTGATTTGAAATCAAAGCTCTTCCAATAAATCCAATCAACTTATTATTTTCAAATAATTATCTATGTATATATATGTGTGTATATATATAATACCATGAATTATTTTATAACCCTTTAAAGAATATTGGTATTATAAAATCAATTTGTATTAGTAATTTTATTTTCTGATCTACAATGTAAAACAATAACAAAACACTATTTTTTTATTGTTTGACTTAAAATTTTAAAGGGTTATTTAATTTTATTTTGATGTTATTTTTGTTATTTCATTAATTTAATAGTTATCATTTTACATGTAATTTATATTTATAATAATTTTAAATAAATTTCATCATTTTATGTTCTAAACCTAAATAAAAGTTATCATTTCATGTGAAAAAATGACCCTTCACATCTATGTATGTTACTCCTAATTTATTTATGTCTATCATCTAAATTATCATAGACATTCCATGCATTTTTAATAAATTATTCATTTATTTTATTATGCATTTATATTTATGACTTTTAAATAAGAAGAGTTGTTTATAAGCATGGATTTCTCCTAAATATTATTTTAGAAATTCTTAAAAAATGTTTATGAAATGTTAAGAAGCAGATAGAATTACTTTATTTAAAAGAAAATAATTTATGTATGTATTATTTTGAAACATTTTTGGGTTATGATTGTTAAATGTAGTACCATTAAAATGTTTTCTTAAATTTGGCACTAAAGTATTGAATGTTAAGTTATTGTATGGGGAGTGAACCCATGACCTTAAGGGGGTATTGTCCCTTATGAGATATGACTAAGTGACCTTATAATTTTCTTATGGTCTATTGAGTATCATAATTAATCCCTCAAAAATGATTATTTTCAAATGGATAAATCCAAATAATTATTTCAAAATATTATTATTTTGGGAAATTGACGGTTTTTAAAATTATATTAACTTATTATAATTAATTTTCAATGTTTTGAAAACCTATTTATAAGTATTCTTTTTAGCAAATGAATTATTTTAAAAGTATTTACCAACGATTTTAAAACCCACTACTGGACAACATAATTTCTCACCTAATGTTTGAAATTTATTTTCACTGGTTTAGTTGAATTACTTTGTGATATGTATTTATTTGAGGAGGCAGGACACACGAAGAATTTTTTTAATTTATTTCAATTTATCTTTTACAGTTTTGTTAAGTTGTAAGACATGTATCTAATTCTTTAAAACCTATACCGGAAAAGTTCCTGGTATGTACTAAATATTGTCTATTTGTTTAGTTTCTTTTATAAAAAAATACACAAAATTTATATGTGTTGAACCCGGAAGTGTGAGTTCAGGTCTTCACAGTCGGTAGAGTATATATGTTTATAAGTTCAAGATTTTCTAATTCTGAAGATAAAAATTCAAAATTTTCTAAAGTCTGATAAAGAAATTGTGAGGACGTAATTCTTTTTTAAGGGGGGAAGTAACACCCCAAGAAATTCAAATTGTACTTTTTTTTAATTAATTATTTATTTTTTTGTAATTTAAAAGAAATATTTTTAATAAATACTTTTATAAAACTAAAATATTTCATGGAATCAAAATAAGTTTTTATCTCAATTATAAAATATTATTTTTTATTTTAAGAAATAATATTTTTATATCTTAAATCCAAATAAACCAATATATTCCTTAAATAAATGTATTTTTAAAATAATCCAAAATTCTTTATTTAAAAGAATGTTTTAATATTTAATATATTATCACTTTTTAATAAAAATATTTTGATTTAAAATTATAAACAAATATTATTTTTTTAAACTGTGGTATTAATTTATTTAAAATATTTTTTTAAATATAAATATATTTACTTGATTATTTTTGAATAACTAAATTTGTTTGAAAATTAAAATGATTACATTTTATACATATATAATGATATATATATATATATAATTTAATATTTATGATACTAATTATAATTAAAATTTTACCATTATTTTGAAATAAATAAAATCTAACATGTTTTCTTATAAATATGAAAATTATAATTTGTTTTAATATTTTAATAATAATAATAATAATAATCATCATCATCATTATTAAGGGTAAAAATTATTTTTTAAAAGAAAATTACAATTATAATATATATTATAAATACATGAAATTATATTTTGTTTTTGTTTTATAAAATTTTGAAAATATAAATATATATAATTATTTTATAATAAAAAACGAATTTCATTAATATATATAGTTTAAAAAAACTAAAAGCTTTAATATATATATATATGTTAAACGCTAAAATGATTTCTTTTAAAAAAATGTGGTTTGATTTGTTTTAAAAGAAAATGATTAAACAAAATGATAAAAAAAGAGAAAAATTATAAAAGTGATGTGAGAAGAAAAAGGTGATATGATGGTGTGATAAAATAGAAACAATTATGCTAACAAGTAAAGGGGAAAACGTGGGATGAAAAAAAAGAGGAATGCAAAAGAAAACTAAAAAAAAGAGAAACAAAGAAAAATTAGAAAACGTGACATGCCTAAGTTAAAAAAACAAGCAAAATAAAATAAATAAATGACAAAAAAGTGACATGAAAAACCACAAAACAATAAAATAATGATAAGATAATAATAATGCTAATATGAAAAAAATAAAAGTGAAATGCAAAGACTCGTAATTTCCATGTAATTTTTTTAATATATGGGAATTTTACAAGTCTGTGAAAATTGACGGCACGTGATTCCGAGGCCCGGTGTGCCCGAAATCAATTTTTGAACTTTTGTTTGGGTACGTTCAGTATACATGCGAGCGAGTTTTTCTAAATTTTGAATCGGTGCTCAGAATTGAAATCTGAGGGCAACGTTGAACTCGCAGCGCCAATATTTGCTTAAGGAGACTTTCACCTCGACGACAGATGGTCGAGGGTGAGAGTTAGTTTTTGGGTTTTTCACGAAAGAGTAAAATAAAAATAAAAGTGTGTGACATTTTATTTTTATTTGCAATACCCATGTGGGTGTTGGGAGGTGGGGTCCACCGGAACTGAACCTCCACGTGGAAGTTGATAAGTGGGGACCACTAGACCTTAACCTCCCATGAGAGGTTATGGGGGTGTGGACCACCCGAACCTAACCTCCCATGAGAGGTTATGGTGGTGGGGACCACCCGAGGCCTAAACCTCTTGAACTCCCCTCATTATGGAGAAAAAACCTCTCAACCCCCTCATTAATGTGGAGGAGCCTCTTGAATTCCTCCACATTAATTGTGCCAACGCACATACCTTTAATTATACCAACCCTACCCCTTTAATTAATTAAGCCATCTCAATTAATTAAATGCTTAAATTTGAATTTATGCCAATGAACATAATAGATCACTTAATCTATTATTTTGGGGATATCATTTCATTTTGGTGGAATTGGGGAGGAGGAGCTTTGAGAGAAAATCTCTCCAACGAAGAAATTCTTCTCCGAACGAAGAATGCCAACCTCCTTCGACCTTCTTCCTCGGGACTTCTTCTAATGTGGGACGTCCTCATCTATGGAAAATAGACGACCGTACTACCTTCTTGCTCCAACGTCATCAAGAAAACAAGGCAGGGGTTTAATCCTAAATGTTTATCACTTTCCATGTACTCCCTTCTTTTCTTGTGCGGGATGAGAACAAACATTGCAGAAGATTCTGGTTTGACGTTCATCATTCATGCTTTGTTCCTTGTGGAGGCACTTTCTAACACCCTAATGCAGAGAGTGTAGGTCAAACCAACATGTCCTGTCCTCTCCGTAATCCTTGTGTTGAATTGAGGTGATCTTCGAAGGCGATGAAGGTGATGACGCCGCCGCCCGTGGCCTCCGCGAACCGCACCACCCCGCGACGCTCCACCCTCCTGGCCGAATCGGCCTCGCGCCCCGACCGCGCTGTCCGTCATCCGCCGAGTCGATCTGCGCCGCTGTCCGCTGATCCGAGCTGAGCCGTGCCGCCGTCCGCCGAGCCGAGCCAAGCCGATCCGTCCGCTGTCCATCAAGCCGAGCCAAGCCGCGCCATTCGCCAAGCCGAGGTGAGCCGCACCATCCGCCGAGCCGAGCTGAGCTACGCCACCGTCCTCCGAACCGCCCTCACTGCGGCCCTGCGAGCCGCCCCGGCCGCGCCACCTGCGACCTCTCACGAGCCGCTTGCCCATGGCCAGACCGTCGACCCTCGGCTGGTCCGCCGCCCACGCGGCCGGTCCTCACCCTCGTGGCTGGTAAGCGCCCTCAGGGCCGGTCTGCACCCTCACGGCCGGTCTGCACCCTCACGGCCAGTCCCGCGGTCGGTCCGCTGCCCTCGCGGCCAGTCCATGCCCTCATGGTCGGTCCATGCCCTCGTGGTACACGTGATCGGTCCACGCCCTCGCGGTACCCTACGGGCCAGGCTGGGACGGGCCGAGTCGGTCTGACCGGGTTGGACCGGACCCGAGCCCACTACGACTCATTTACTTATCTTTGGCCATAACATTGGCACTAGACGTCCGTTTGACGAACCATCAGTGATGCTAGAAGTCTTGGAGTGATACGATCCCTTTGAGTATACCCTACTAAAGTTTTTGGTATAGTTGAGGTACGGTCGGGTTGGATCGAGCACGAATCCAATCAGGCCCCCGGGACTAAAAGGCTAATAACTCACAGACCGGGCGTCTGATTGATGCGCTGTTTGTTGCGTTGAGACCCCTATGACATGACAGACCATTGAGATGCTTCTTAGTGGGACTTCATGGTAGTTGGAGTATCGACCAGTAGATTGTGGAGCAGATCCTCCCAGAGACGAGCGAGCTTTGTGCGGGAACCTAGTAGCTGGCTGAGACTTGATGACTAATAACCATTTTGACTCGGAGTGACTCAACTAGCCTAGTGGGGAGTGCCTTGGTGACATGATAGACCCTCAGTGGTGAGTTTCTTGGTGACACGGCAGACCCACGGTACTCGGCAGGAGGAGTAACTCATCAGACCATGAGGGGGAGTACCTTTGTGTGACGTGGCAGACCCACGATGGGGAGTGCCTCTGTGTGACGTGGCAGACCCATGATATTCAACTGGAGGAGTACCTCAGTATCCCAAGGTTAGTGGGAAGCACCTCTGTGTGATACGGAAGACCCACTGTACTCGATAGAGGAGGAGTTCTCCAGTAGCCGAGGGTTCGGAATGTTAGTTGTTACTACCCCTAGAATAAATCCTGGTGTGAGCTGTGTCAGAACCTCTATTTTTTCTCATGATTGAGATGGATTATTTGATAGATTAGGTATATGTATGAGCATATAACTAAGTTGGTTTATCTGTTGATTTCTTACTTTGTGGTTATCCTTGGTGGATTTTGTGAGACCTTGAAGGTCTCGGGGTCCCTACTGAGTATTGTTATACTCACCCCTGCACGGGCTATGCCTGCACCTTGTTGTGTTGGATTCAGACGATAGATAGTGCTGACTAAGACTGAGAGTACTAGGACTGGATGGTGCATGGAGGTGGACCATACAACATGTCAGTACGCAGAGGAGATGGATGGACGTGGAGTGCTGAGGAGGTGATCTGTACCTTCCCTTCAGGTAAGAACCTGGAGGACGACCTAATAACTGTCTTTCTCTTTCTTCAGTTGTATTGAATTTCATTTGTACTTGTACTTTCCAGTTGGTCTTGTATTCTGGCCCCTTTTTACTTACTGTACTCACTTGTTTACTATACAGTTGTCTTGCATTCGTATCTTGCTATGTGTTTGGTTGCGTGTGTTTATAGGTTATAAAGACAATGTCTTCCTAGTTTTAGGGAATAAGCCTTTGGTGCTAGTTTCCAGCCCCTAGCCTATAGAATGCGGGCTTAGGGTAGTCACGGCATGGGCCCCGGGGGACGGGTCGTGACAAATTGGTATCAGAGGAGTCGGTTCTACCGCAGAACTAGGACTCCGATCTTTTCTGTGAAGTAATAGTGTTAAGGGTAATGAGTGCAGTTTTCAGTTCAGGGAGTCCAGTGTTGGTGCGGTAGCCGACGTATCCATACACGAGAACCCTGAATTCTGATTTCTGACATAGTGCACGAAAACACTAATTACGTGTGTGTTTTCAAGAGTCTTCTTTGTGAACTATTTGAGTCGGATCACTAGGTCAGCTCACCAGGTATAACTTATTGACTGTGGCACACCTGTTTGTTTTCAGGATGTCTCTATGCAGACAACCACCCAGGTTTCTGAGAGTTGTACACATTGATAGCCCACCGAGTGAAGAGGCCTCGGTGCATGGCCCTCTTTTAGTAGAGGCACCAGCGGAGGCACCAGCGGTACCATTACCCGTTGGGCCACCGATGAAACTAGCCCCAGTAGTAGATGGTGCATGCTGCTTGAGCGTGTTGCACGAGTTCCACCGCTAGAGGCCACCCAGGTTCAAGGGAGAGACGGACCCACAGGTGGCTAAGGATTGGCTAGAGGCTGTGGTGAGAGTCTTACAACTGGTAGGGACACCAGCCGATCTCATGGTTATTCTTGCCACCAGCCTTCTACAGGCGGCAATGGGCAGATGGTGGAGCTTGATTCTCCAGGTTTACGATGAGGTGACGCTTCTCTGGGTAGACTTCGAGAGTCTGTTTCGGGTAAAGTTTGTTCCAGTGACTCTTTGCACAGTGCGCATATAGGAGCCACTTCATCTACAGTAGGGCAACATGACTATGGTTCAGTACTCAGCGAGGTTCACTGACCTCTCACATTACTCCATCTATATGGTTCGAGACCCATTCTTCAGGGTTCGGTCTATAGAGCAGGGACTCAGGTGGGAGATTAGAGCTCCGATGATCTCACTCAGCCTCCTGACACAGGAGGGGGTGTTAGAGAGAGCCCTCCCAGTGGAGTTTTTCTTTGCTGAGTAGTCTTCAGTAGTGAGATCCACCACCTGAAGACACGTAGCAGAGTCTTATACAGCTAGAAGCAGATAGATGTCACAGTGGTCCAAGAGGACCAGACATACAGGTGGACGACTGCAGGATTCAGATTCAGTTGTGCGGGGCACCCGAGGCAGAGACAGGTATTCCAGGAGTGGGAAATGTTACACATGCGGCGGGTAGGGTCACATGGATCGTGACTATCTGACCTTCCGTACGGATGATCAGTATATGGTCGAAGGACCGCCCAGGTAGAGAAAGAGATTCGACCGAGGAGGTCCACAGGGAGCATCCAGACGTGGCAGAGGAGATGGTCGTGCAGCTGGCTATGGTCAACAATTCAAGATATTACCACCACCACCACTAGGAGGTCCAACCCGACAGTAAGGAACAGGTGTACAAGGGAGAGCTCAGCTCCAGGCAGTTGAGGCTTACGATCATGGCACTTCGGAGATGATACGAGGTATGATCTGTGTCTACTCCACCTTAGCTGCAGTACTTATAGACACAGGTTCTAGTCATTATTTTATTGCCACTGCCCTTTTTAGAAGCTTTAAGATTCTGATGGAGCTATTGGCTCGATCCTTACGGCTAGAGACTCCTACGGGAGCAGATTCGATGATTACGTATTGGTGCCAGCAGTGCGAGCTTACTCTAGGAGGCGAGATTTTCGGCTGGGATCTCATAGTAGCAGCGTCGAGGCCTTACGACGTCATCTTGGGTATGGACTGGTTATCTACATTTCATCCTCAGATAGACTTTATTAGGCGCAAAGTGCGGTGTTTCCACATGGATGGGACCAGGTTTACCTTCACTAGTGAGAAGGGAGCCTTTGCAGCGTAGGATGGACTTTCCTGGAAGAGAGTGCAACCGATCACTCATCAGTTGGCTAGCCTTATCCTTGGAGCTGTTGATGTGGAGAATCTGAGCTATCCTATAGTAGTGGACCAGTACGTAGATGTCTTCCCTGATGATGTTCCGGGTCTATCTCCTCGTAGATAGGTAGACTTTTACATTGACTTGTACCCCGGGATGGCACCGATATTTACACCAGCGTATCAGATGGCTCTCACAGAGCTTCGTGAACTACGGGTATAGCTAGAGGACTTACAGGGGAAGAGATTCATCCGGCCCAGTGTTTCACCTTGGGCAGCCCCAATTATGTTTGCCAAGAAGGTGAATGGGATCTTGAGACTTTGTGTAGACTACCGGCGCCTGAAACAAGTGACCATGAAGAACAAGTACCCACTACTGAGGATTGACGACCTCTTTGATCAGCTGAAGGGAGCACGATGGTTCTCAAAGATAGACCTCAGATCAGGCTATCACCAGCTCACAGTGCGAGATGAGGATGTACAGAAGACGACCTTCAGATGTTGGTAGGGCCATTACGAGTTCTTGGTTATGCGATTTGGTGTAACTAACACTCCAGTAGTGTTCATGGGACTCATGGGCAGGATATTTCAGCCATACCTTGATTGCTTTGTAGTGGTCTTCATCGATGACATTCTGATCTACTTGACTACTGAGGAGGAGCATGCCTATCATTTGCAGGTAGTACTGGACACACTCTGAGAGCACTGACTTTATGGTAAGCTCTCGAAGTGCTAGTTTTGGATCCGAGAGGTTTACTTTCCGGGACATGTCATATCGGAGGCTATAGTTGCAGTGGATCCAGTGAAGATTGAGGTGACACTTTCTTGGGAGCCACCCAGGAGTGTGACAAAGGTACATAGTTTCTTGGGTTTGGCTAGATATTACTGAAGGTTTGTGCCAGACTTCTCCAGATTTGTAGCACCACTATCAGTATTGACGAAGAAGGGGAAAGCCTTCGTTTGGTCAGAGAAATGCCATCGGATTTTTCAGGATCTGAGGCAGAGGGTGACTAGTGCCCCTATTTTGAGGCTTCCATAGGAGGGCGTAGGGTATGTAGTTTATTGCGACACATTAGGGACTGGGCTCGGATGTTTCCTGATGCAGGAGAGAGTAGTGATCACATATGGTTCTCAGTAGCTAAGACAACATGAGCAGAACTACGCTACCCATGACCTGGAGTTAGCAGTAGTGGTCTTTGCCTTAAATATGTGGTGACACTATCTTATGGGTGAACATTTTACAGTCTACTCTGATCACGAGAGTCTCAGGTATATCTTCTCTCAGAAGGACCTGAACCTGAGACATCGAAATTGGCTTGAGTTCCTCCAGGACTATGACTTCGAGATAGTCTATACTCCTGGGAATGGGAATGTTGTTGCAGATGCACTCAGCAAGAGATCTGGTATACAACTGCCTGGTGAGGCGATGGAGCAGCTGGCTGCTCTGCAGATATCCTTTGTGGATAGAGATGGAGCAATTTTTCTTCAGTCTCTTACAATCACTCCCCCACTTCTTCAGCGAGTTAGGAAGGCGCAATGTGGGGACGCTGACTACGAGACACGATGTGCTCAAATATCCACAGGACATGCACCTGATGGATTTTATGAAGGTGGGGAGCACGTCATCCTCTTAAGAGGACGTACCATGGTACCAGTGTCACTTCAGGAGGATGTGTTGAGAGAGTTCCACACATGCCCTTTAGCAGTACATCCAGGAGTGGCAAAGATGTATCATGATCTCCGACGACAACACTGGTGGCTGGGAATGAAGAAAGCAGTTGTAGAGTTTGTTTCTCGGCGCCACACTTGTCATCATGTGAAGGTGGAGCATCAATTACCAGCAGACTTGGTTCATCCTTTAGAGGTCCCAGAGTGGAAGTGGGATGGGATATCCATAGACTTCATGATAGGAATTCCACGTACATCCAGAGGTCATGACTTGATTTGGGTGATTGTTGACCGACTCACCAAGTCGGCCCACTTCCTACCAATCAGAGAGTAGGTTTCAGTAGAGATCTTGGGATGCCTTTATGTGCAGAAGATTGTACGACTACATGGAGTACCTTAGATGACTGTCTCCGATCATAACACACATTTTATATCCCGGATATGGAAGGGGTTTCAGGAGGCTTTCAAGACACAAATTCATTTGAGCACCGCCTTCTATCATAAAATGGATGTCCAGACTGAGCGGACCATTCAGACCCTCGAGGACATGTTGCGTACTTGTGTCCTCAACTTCAATCACAGTTGGGAGGATCACATTCCTTTGTTGGAGTTTTCATACAACAACAGCTATCACTCCACCATTGGAATGAAACCTTTCGAGGCATTGTATGGGAGAACTTGCAGATTGCCTTTGTTTTGGACTAACCCAGGGGAGTCAGCACTCATGAGACCAGAGATGGTTCGGGCTACCACAGAGAAGGTACAAATCATCCAGGAGTGGATGGAGACTACACAGAGGAGGAATAAGTCGTATAATTAAAAGATATGGAGACCTTTGGAGTTTGAGGATGACGACCATGTCTTTATATGGGTCTCTCCTCGACGAGGTTTGCTGAGATTTGGCTGAGGTGGAAATTTATATCTGAGGTTCATTGGACCTTTTCAGGTCCTCACCAGAGTTGGTGAGGTGGATTACTACTTAGCTCTTCTACCTCAGTTGCACCGGGTGTATGACATCTTCCACGTATCCCAACTAAAGAGATATGTGCATGAACCTTATCACATCATCGACCATGGCAAGATGGATGTCGATGATGGGGTGAATTTTAGAGAGGTTCTAGTAGAGATTGAGGATCAAAAGGAGTGGGTCCTTCATGGATATTCAATACCTCTGGTACGCGTTCATTGGTAGTACAAGAACCTCCAGGAGAGCACATGGGAGCGGGAGGCTCAAATGTGTGCTCAGAACCCCCACTTGTTTACCTAGTTTGAGTTGTGGCTTATGGAGAGGCAGAGCCCTGATGTGGGGAGAATGTAAAGAGCCGGAATTTCCATGTAATTTTTTTAATATATGGGAATTTTAAGAGTTTGTGAAAATTAATGGCACATGATTCCGAGGCCCGGTGTGTCCAAAATCAATTTCTAAACTTTTTTTTGGGTATATTAAGTAAACATGCGAGCGAGTTTTTATAACTTTTGAACCGGTGCTCAGAATTGAAATCTGAGGGCACCGTTGAACTCGCAGTGCCAGTATTCACTTAAGGAGACTTTCACCTCGACAGTAGATGGTTGAGGGTAAAAGTTAGTTTTTGGGTTTTTCGTGAAAGAATAAAATAAAAATAAAAGTGTGTGACATTTTATTTTTATTTGTAACACCTATGTGGGTGTTGGGAGGTGGGGTCCACTGGAACTAAACCTTCATGTGGAAGTTGAGAAGTGGGGACCACCATACCTTAACCTCCCATGAGAGGTTATGGTGGTAGGGACCACCCGAACCTAACCTCCCATTAGAGGTTATGGTGGTAGGGACCACCTGAGGCCTAAACCTCTTGAACTCCCCTCATTATGGAGAAAAAACCTCTCAACCCCCCTCATTAATGTGGAGGAGCCTCTTAACTTCCTCCACATTAATTGTGCCAACACACATACCTTTAATTATTCCAACCCTCCCCCTTTAATTAATTAATACATCTCAATTAATTAAATGCTTCAATTTGAATTTATGCCAAAAAACATAATAGATCACTTAATCTATTATTTTGGGGCTATCCTTTAATTTTTGTGGAATTGGGGAGAGGAGGAGCTTTGAGAGAAAATTTCTCCGATGAAGAACTTCTTCTTCAAATGAAGAACGCCGACCTCCTTCGACCTTCATCCTCAGGACTTCTTTCGATGTGGGACGTCCTCATCTATGAAGAATCAATGACTATACTACCTTCTTGCACCAACTTCATCAAGCGAACAAGGTAGGGGTTTAATCCTAAATGTTTATTACTTTACATGTACTCCCTTCTTTTCTTGTGTGGGATGAGAACAAACATTGCAGAAGATTCTGGTTTGACGTTCATCATTCATGCTTCGTTCCTTGTGGAGCCACTTCCTACCGCCCTAATGCAGAGAGTGTGGGCCAAACCAACATGGCCCATCCTCTCCATAATTCTTGTGTCGAATTGAGGTGATCTACAAAGGAGACAAAGGCGATGAAGGCAATGGCGCCGCCACCCGTGGCCTCCGCGACCCACCCCGCCCCGCGGCGCTCCACCCTCCCGGCCGAACGTGGAGTGATGAGGAGGCGATCTGTAACTACCCTTCAGTTAGGAATCCCGGAGGATGACCCAGTAGCTGTATTTCTCTTTCTTTAGTTGTATTACATTTCAGTTGTACTTGTACTTTCTAGTTGGGCTTGTATTCTGGACCCTTTTTACTTTTTGTACTCACTTGTTTACTATACATTTGGCTTGCATTCGTATCTTACTGTGTGTTTGGTTGCATATGTTTATAGGTTATAAAGGCAATGCCTTTCCAGTTTTAGGGAATACAACTTTGGTGCTAGTCGCCAGCCCCTAGCCTATGGAAGGCGGGCTTGAGGTAGTCACGACACGAGCCCCGGGGGATGGGCCGTGACATGAAAGATGAAAATTCCCATTGAATTAATCAAACTCTTTCTATTCATCATTCAACTTCAAGCATAAGTTTCAAAATAATATATAAGTATATGTGATTCTCATTCTGCACACCTTGATCATGTTCTGCACACCTATTTGAGCATTGCACTATATTCTGAACCCTTTCTTCTTTCTTTTGGTGTGTTTTAGTATCAACCAGAAGGGATGTTGGTTCATTTATTTCAGGTAAGGGACTGTTTTTATTTTTGGTTTTAAATCAATCAATTTACATTTTAATTTATGGTTGTGTAAGGGTTTAATTTTATTCTATCAATTTATTTTTGGTTATATATATATGTGTTTGTGTTTATATTTACCTATTTACCTAATTTATAATGTAAAGGATTGTTTTAAATTTATCAATTTATATTTATGCTTTGTAAGGGATTGATCATTTTTTATTTTTGAATTTATTTGTAAGGGTTTGATTTTATTTGATCTTATTCTATCAATTTATGTTTATAATTTATATTTTGTAAGATATTTCTTATAAATCCCTCAATTTATGGATTTACTAAGGGTTTTATGTTGGTTAAAAATTTATATGTACCTATAAGTATAAATTTTCAAATTTTATAAGGAAGTTAGAAATTCATAATTTTTATCAAGTTTTGTTTTAAGAATCCAAGCTTCTATTTTATTTTCAAACATTGATTTGAAATCAAAGATCTTCCAAGAAATCAAATCAATTGATTTTTTTCAAAGAATTATCTATGTATATATATATGTATATATATAATACTATGAATTATTTTATAACCCTTGAAATAATATTGGTCTTATAAAGTCTATTTGTATTAGTAATTTTATTTTCTGATCTACAACATAAAATAACAATAAAACCCTATTTTTTTTTTATTATTTGACTTACAATTTTAAAGGGTTATTTAATTTTATTTAGATTTTATAGTTATTACTACTACTATTAAGACTCAATTTTTATTTCCAAAATCAATTTTGAGGAAAAGTGGTAAACCATAAAAGTCAAGGTTGAAAGATTTTGGCGTAATAAGAAATCACAAAGTCATTAATAGTGAGACTAAAAAGATTGGAATTGCTTACCTGATATAGCCCCCAATTAAGGGAATGAGCCTTTGTATCTGGGTCATATTTGACAAGGTCTTCAAAGAAATTGACAAGATTGTCCCATGTTTGGTTGTAATCCTCCACATTTATTTTTATTTCGTTGAAGACATGTGCTAAAAGAAGGTCTTTTTTATAGATCCAATCCCTTTGATCCTTACTGAAATCACCTCAAAAGTCTCTCTCTAATATTTTGTTCTTCTCCTTATTTGAGGCCATGATCTTAATGAACTCTTCCTGTATTTCTTTATTTGAAGATATAAGGAGCTCTATATGTTCCTTCCCATTTTCCTCTTCCATATTTCCAGATTCATAGATGTTATAGTTATTATTTTATACATATAATAGTTATCATTTTATGTGTAATTTCTATTTATAATAATTTTAAATAAATTTCATCATTTTATGTGCTAAAACTAAATAAAATCAATCATTTAATGTGAAAAATGACCCTACAAATCTATACACGTCACTCATAATTTAGTTATGGTCATCATCTAAATTGTCATCAACATTCCATGCATTTTTACTCAAGTATTAATTTATTTTATTATGCATTTATATTTATGACTTTTAAATAAGAACTGTTGTTTATAAGCATGGATTTATCCTAAATATGATTCTATAAATTCTCAAAAAATGTTTATGACATGTTAATAAGTATATAGGATTATTGTCTTTTAAAGAAAATAATTTACATATGTATTATTTTGAAACATTTTTGGGTTATGATTAAGAAAGGCAAGACCATTAAAATGTTTTCATAAATTTGGAACTAAAGTATCAAATGTTAAGTTATGTTATCAGGAGTGAACCCATGACCTTAAGGGGATATTGTCCCATATGAGATATGACTAAGTGGCCTTATGATTTTCTTATGGCCTAATGAGTATCATAATTAATCCCCCAAAAATTATTATTTTCAAATGGATAAATCTAAGTAATTATTTCAAAATATTATTATTTTGGGAAATTTATGGATTTAAAAATTATTTTAACTTATTATTATTAATATTTAATGTTTTATAAACCTATTTCTAAGTTTTATTTTTAGAAAATGAATTATTTTAAAATAATTTACCAATTATTTTGAAACCTCTTACTAGGAAAATAATTTATCACCCTATGTTTGAAATTTATTTTCACAAGTTTAGTTGAATTATTTTGTGATATGTATTTCTTTGAGGAGACAACACACATGACGACTTTTTTATTTATTTCAATTTATCTTTTAAATTTTTTTAAGTTGTAATTCATGTATCTAATTATCCAAAACCTAAAATGGAAAAGTTCCCAGTATGTATTAAATGTTATGTATTTGTTTGGTTTCTTTTATAAAAAAATACACAACATTTTATATGTGATTAACCTGGATGTGTGGGTTCAGGTCTTCACACCCTTAATCTTTTATACCCCTTTCCTCATTCCCAATGGTTTGAGATACATGATCACCTTAGCTCGAGTACACATGAACCACTATCGCTTAAATAGAAAAATTATTGCACTAATACTACAATATGCTCTCCTAGTGGAAACAAATGCATGATTTCTTAGTCCCTCTTATTTCAGATACTATGGAAAGGATCCTAGTTGATATAAAAGGAACAAACCATATAAATTATATTCCATATAATGAATGATAGAATGAGTGGATTACTTCCAAACAAAATTGGTTTATGGAAATATATTAATGAATTAGAAATTAATGATCTTATGACTATAAACATTTTAAAAATTCCATATTGAAACTAACCGCTTTACCAAACACTTTTTAAGAGACCAAATTTTTTTTAATTACCACATATTAATTTAAAATTTTAAATCTCATCTCAAAACCACTTTTAAAATTCAAAAGGATGCTTTTTTAATTTTTAAAACCCCACTTGAAATCCATTTTTTTAAAATTCCACAGGAATATCAACCACTTTTTCTCAAAACACTTAATAGGATATGAAATCTCTTTTCTATGAAAACTGTTAGAATCAAGTGAAAAAATTAAAATCATATTGAAAGTCCATTAAAAGAAATTAAAAGTTTAAAACTGTTTCCATAAGATGTATACTTTGAAATGTTAAAAACTTTATAGGTTCACTTTGAGATTAATTCATGTGTTTCAAAAAACTAAATCCATTTTAGTTTATTTTAAGGGAAAACACTATTTTTTCACTTAAAAACCCACTTTAACATTTAAAACCAAGTTTTCTTTTTAAAGATGGAAATTTAAAATAGGCATGACCATAAAAATGCTAAGTAGACCACCAAAAATTCTAAAGTAAATCTTGATTATTAAACATTTCATAAAAATTTTATTAAGATGACATGAATAAATCATTTTTCAGAATATAGTAGTAAATTATAAATTTAAATCTTAACATGATTATCCTGGACTACCCACCTAAATATTGAGGTTCCCATGTGATTATTTCAAAATTCAATCAAGGGACTATTCATTTATCAAAAACTCGTTTCATCAAATATCACACAAGAAGCCACAAATACAAGATTTCACATGCCATAAAATTTATTCAAGAGTCAGCATCAAGAAGGTTTTTACAAATATTCATGACATTGAGAACTATTTTCCAAAATATCATGAGGTGTTAGACAGAGTTCGTGTGTGATATCGGGATTAGGTTTGATTTTAATTTATATAAGTGTGAGTCGAATTGGATGTGCTCTAGTACCCAGGGTGAGAGAACGATAGTGGATTTGGTTTTTGTTTGGAAAGGAACCAACCATGAATCTACACCAAGTTTTGAGTTTGTACATTTTTTGGGTGTTTAGAAGATCATGGGATGATTTCAGTTGTTTATGAATTGCGACAAAGTGACGAGACAACGCATCGATGGGTGTAACTGAGCATTTTCTGTGAAAATTTAGTGAAAGGAGGACCGAAAATGTTTTTTCATGAGATTGGGTGTGGTGATATGGAAACTACATCATGCGTGTTTTTCACATTATATATTTATGCTTGGTTTACTTTGTAAAGCCTGTTAAACATATTTACTTGTTTTAAAATTATTTATTATATGAAATTAAAGTTTGGACTTGTGTTATTTAATTATTTACATTCTTTCATTTATATAAGTTCATGCTTATAAATTCTATAAGCTCTAAATCATTTTAATATCCATAATGTAATTTAGCTATCATATGTTTGGGTTATGTTTCCTAAACTTAATTTGATAAAGTAACCCTAATATTTACATGTATTAGACTTTTTTTCAAGAAAGGAAATTAATATTTGGTATATATTTATGTTTTGATATATTGATTACTTTTAGAAAACCTAAATTTAGTTTTAAATCACGAGTTTAAATGGTATGAATATACTTAGTTAAGTATTCATTTTTATACCTTGTCTTGTATTAAAAAGAAATTCATTTCCTTTCACTATAACCTAAATGAATTATAAGTCAATGAACAATAATTAAACTTGATTCAGTGATTACATCAGTGATGAAATAATGGTTGGGTTGATTAAGTGGGAAGGAGAAATTTTTATGATAACTTATAAATTATCATTAACTTGTTTGATTTTTGAAACTAAACTAAAAAATTTTAAGTACTAAATCTGTATGTTTTCTTAAAAAATTATTTATAGATTTGGTTTTATATAATTACCTTAAATAAATATTTTGGTTTCATGAAATTGAAACCTTAGGTATTTTCATTCTTTAAAATGTTTTAATAAATCATAATTTTACATTACTAACTGGACATGTTATTTTTATATTTTAAAGATCAAAAGTGTAAAAATTAATTTTCATAAAATATGAGTTATACATGTGCATCTTAACTTTAAATGAAATATTTTACTTAAAAAAGGTTTTTATTCAATTGGGTTTTAAATGTAGAAAATTGATTGAAATGATAATGTTTTATTTTTTCTATTAGAACATCTTAATAGGTTCTTAAGTCACACCTTATGCCTTTTTTGTGTTATTATGACTAAGCATTGGTTATAACTAATGCTATGTTTAATAATTTACCTAGTTTAATACTATGATGAATTAGTCATTTACTATTCAATGTTTAGTACCTTGTTTGTCTTAACATTAGTGAACTTTAAACTATACATACACCATAACTTATGCCTTGTGTGGATTAACATAAGGGTATTTGAAAAGTAATGATTATGACTCATTTAGATTGATATTTATATGCTCAATTATTTTCTATTTTGTAACCCACTCATTTAATCAAAATTAAATATTTTTATTATTAGGAGAACAACTTTATAGGTTTAGTGGGAATCCTCACATAAATCACCACACACAAAAGTACCAAGACAAACAAAACAACTTCCCATGTGAGAATGTAATAACAACCAACAAACCAGATCAACCAAAAGATAGACAACCTACCAGACTCAAGCATATACATGAAGAGTTGTACAATGAAAAAAATGAAATTCATAGTGAATAACCAAGTAGGTCTAACCATATCCCACCTATCATGGTATAAGTTTCATGGGATAATAACTAAGTAAATCAAGTAATATGATATTGAACTAGCGAAAAGAAATTTAGATCAGCCTCAAAGAACCAAACTATCTTACTAGTCCCATCAAACTAGATAGGACCTAAACCATCCCAGGAGTGTGAAGCTACCATGGTGGACCATTTGAGAAAACTCAATAACTTAGTCCCACTCTAAATAGACACTAGATGGACTAGAGTTTTCAGTCATCCAAGATACCATTTAGTTACCTAGCATTCCCATGACCAAGAAATTAAGTGAGTAGGTAAGAAAGAAATGGAAATACAAACACATGGTAACAAAAGCAATATCTTACACCTCACCTCCAACAATCTTGCATAGAAAAAACCCTTTCAAATCATACATACATTATAAATTGATAAACATCCCATAACAAACATACTAAATACAAGGGGTGATCAATGAGGGTATCATGAGTTATAAACCCATTTTAAAGTGCCAAACAAACTATTAAACAAAATCTAACTTGGGGCGCCAAGTTATTTTACTTTAATTTTAAATTCAAAAACTTCAATACTTTGGAAATATTTATAAATAAAACCTTTTTATATTTCAAAAATTTCTTTAAATATTTGTTTCTTCCTTAAAAACCAAACATATGGCCTAAGCCTTTCATTTGTCACAAAAATTGACTTGAAATGCATCATAAGTATATGATTAAACACTTATCATGATAAAAAATTTAATTCAAAATAATTCAATCAAAATACATGGAAAACCATTTATGCCAAACACAGAATTCAACTAAAATATTTTCCAAATCCATTATAAACATTACACATAAGCATAGTTTAAATAAAAATGAATTTTAAAAAAAGAGAAAAACATATCGCAAGAAATCAGAATAGAGGGAGGAGACACCTAAATCAAAAGGAAGAAAGAGAGGATTTATATTAGAAAACACATGAAATTTGAGGGAGGAGACACAAAAATTGAAGTATAAGGATGTGGGAACCCTCTTAGGGATCCAAGGAGGTTTGAATGATCATAAGGGAGAAGAGAGGAGATGAGCTAAGAAAACACCACAATAACATAAACCGAGGATCCCAAAAAAGCAATCAACGAGTGAGGAGGAGAAAAAAATATAACATACCTTGGATTCATGTCTTGATTAGTCTGAGAGAAAGTAGACGAGGAGTGCCAGAAGCAGGGGACTTCCACAAAAGCTTGAGAATCATGACTAAATAAGTGCGGTTAGGGTTCTTTTAAATAGACTAGGGAGAGTTTTATCTACACTTCCAAAAAAGTGTTGATAAAGATACCTTTTATCAGTTTTAGATTAATAAGTACTAATAAAAGACATCTTTATCAATACTTTTTTGGTGCAGATAAAGGGTAAATAATTTTTTTTGTAAATATATCTATAAATATTTGTATATGATTATAATTGTATTTATATCATTATATATATTTATATATTTATATATATTAGATGTATTCATTATTTAAATATATTTATTATAATTTAATAATTATTTAAATATATAATTATTTATTTATAATTATATAAATACCTTTTAAAAAAAATTATATATTTTTTATTTATAATTATAAATATATAATTTTATAAACATGGTAAATATGTTTATATCATTATATATAATTATATAATTATAGATATATTTAATAAATAAATATAAATATAAATATAAATATAAATATAAATATAAATATAAATATGAATATAAATATGAATATAAATATGAATATAAATATGAATATAAATATGAATATAAATATAAATATAAATATAAATATAAATATAAATATAAATATAAATATAAATATAAATATAAATATAAATATAAATATAAATATAAATATAAATATAAATATAAATATAAATATAGTAAATATATTCATTATTTAAATAAATTCAGTGTAAGTTTATAATTATTTAAATATATATAATTATTTATTTATAATTATATATATATATATATAAGTTAACAAAATAATATATATTTATAAATATTTATTTACAAATATATTTTTAACATTATTAATGAATATGTAATCTTAAATCCATGTATATTAAAAATGAGTGAAATTGAATAATTAAAAATGAGTACACTTTAAAAATATTGAAAAAATGGATAAGTTTTATTAATTAAAGATAAATTATTAAAAAAATATGGATGTATATTAAAATAAAGATGAATAAATATTGAAAATATTAAAACATAGTAAATAAATAAATATAAATTAATATTATAAAATGATTAAATTCCAAAATAAATAAATAAATAAAAATATTAAAAATGAATAAATAATACCTAACTGTAATAATATTAAAAATAAATAAATAAAATTTAATGATTAAAAACATAATATATTAAATGAATCATGTTACTAAATGAAATTCTAAAATGAATACTAAAATTTGAATAAATTACATAAATAGTAGGTGTATGTATTTCTATATAAGATTCCATTAATTACATAAATATCCGTGTGTGTGAGTTGTATATAAAAATGCATTAATTATGTATATGTATGTGAAAAATCAATGCAATACACGTTTGATATATGTTAAATTGAAAAATAAAATGACATTCAATTATGTCCATTACTCGATGCAATCAGTCAATTTTTTTAATTAATATTAATTTTTAATTATAAATCATTTTCAGTAAATATATGACTTATTTAATATAAGCATAAATATTTTTTATTATATAAATAATATTTTAGGAAATATTATATATATTGATATATATATACATATATATATGAATATATTTCTATATTAAATGTATCAATGAATAATTATGTTTAAAAATCATTAACAATAAATAAGGCATTAATATATTTTTAATTATTACATTTTATTCATTTTATATATTTATATTTAATATATATTATTTATTTATATTTATAATTAATATATATATATATATATATATTAAACTTATTCATTTATATTAATAATTGTTTCATTAATTTTTTTTAATAATTTTTCAATTTATTCATTTTTATTTTTTTGTTTAATTATTACAATTTATTCGTTTTTAATTTTTTGTTAAATTATTAAAATTTATTCATTTTATATATCTAAATTTAATATATACTATTTATTAATATTTATAATATATATATATATATATATATATATTAAATTTATTCATTTTTATCAATAATTATTTAATTAATAAAATGTTTAATATTTTTCTTAATTTAATCATTTTTAATTTTTATTTGTTTAATATTTCATTTTATTCATTTTACACACATATACATATTTAAAATATACTATTTATTAATATCTATAATTTATATATATATATACATTAAATTTATTCATTTTTTACCAATAATTATTTAATTAATAAAATTTTTAATATTTTTTTAATTTACTCATTTTATCAGTGCAAACAATGAAGTGCTGATAAAGGGTATCCTTTATCAGTGATAAAAATAAAGTGCTGATAAAGACCAGCGCTGTTAAAGGTCTATTTTGTAGTAGTGAAACATATATTTACATAGTATGTTGTTTGTTGAAAATTTTATGTTAATGTAGGGGATTTCTACACAAGTTAGAAGAGATGTTGATTCCATCATAACAAAGTTTAATGCCAATATAAATATCATTTTGTTTCTTATGAGTTCACAAGTTTATGGGTAAGTTATCATATGTGTTTTTTATATTGCAAAAATATTATTCAACTACACTGCAACTATAACTTTGGATCTTAATTGGACTTGCGGTTGAGGCCATCACTGCGATTTTTGGATTATACCATAGGAATATTTGTAGCTGGATAAAACCACCATGTTCAAACATGCAAATTTTTAATATTGTTTAATTGATTTTCTTCATCCATAAAACCCATGTGTTTTAACTCCTCATTGTTGCATGATAGTGTAAGTGGATTGTAGTTTTCATATTCATGCAACTTTAAATTATTTGACCAATAAGAGAAGCTTCCAGAAAAGGTCTCCCCATATCGAAAAACAACACAATTATAGTAAAAAATTATAGTTTTTTTATCAATAACCCACAAAGTAAGACAAGTACAATTAAGATAATGCTAAAAATAAATAATTTAATCACTAGTTTATCAAATTCAAATGTCAACTCTATGAATTTATATTTTATATTTTCTAGCGCATTTTTCTAGCACTCCATTAGAAACTAAAACTTAACTATTTTTTCATGAACTCATTGTTTAATTCCATAATCTCTATGAGGGTGGTAATACCAACTTTAGCGATGAGTTCCAACCACTTTAAAAAACTAGCATGACTTTATCTATGATGGGTTTTAATGAAATATAATATGTCTAAATGTAATCGAAACATAAAACCCAAATCAATGTGATATAGAAGAGTGATAGAATAAATGAATCGAGAACACATAAATAAAATACCTCTCATCAAATGGCTATTCAACCCATGAGTTTGATAACCGACACTCAATAATAACCAATGAGTTCCCTACTCTGTAGGACATCTACCAGTAATGTAATCTTCAAACAGTTTTGAAATGTTCTTTATTCTCTCTCATGGTATTTTAGTACCTTCACATTGTCAATGAAGAAATAAAGAACAAAGAAAGATTCAATAAGTTAAACTTTGAACTATTGTGTCTCATAATGAATTTATTAAGTAACTTCTATATTTTTCATTCATCAACTAAAGATACTTATGGGATTTGTACATTTCACAAACACATGGATTCCCACCCAATGGTATACATCACAACATTCAACTCTATTACTCACATGATCGTTAAACTCTTAAATGATTCAAATAAAATGTTACACTTGAGTAAATATGTCATATAATGATGTGTAAATCAAAGAAATGATAGATTTCAAAGTAGTAAGTTATACCCATTCAATAGCCTCAATATAAAATATATCATTAACTTATCATTTCATGTGATATATATCGTTCAAAGTGATATTTCTCATATCGTTGTCCGCAACATGGGTTTTAGTGCATAAAAATTTCAATCCCCCACCCATACTAAATTCTCATAGTCTTTATAAACATTTTTTAAATAATTGTGAAATCATATCCAAACTATTTTGGATGAAACTATCTATTGTGTCACAATGAATCATTCAGGCACACAAGAAGGGGGGTGAATCAGGTGTTGTCAAATTCTTTTACCAAAGACAATTTTTTTAACTTAACCCCTTTTGGTATTTGAATACCCATTACTGGTTAAATAATATATGGATCTTGTTATCATTTACTTAGAATACCACAACCACATATAATGTAAAAATATAAAAAAGATCAGCACATAATATTTTTACAAGGTTCAACCCTGATGTGAGAAACCTACTCTTTATTATGTCAACTCCCATTGAGTTATAGATTCTCCACCATGATTTAATAAATAATTACAATGGGTGGTTAGATATCATCTTGAAACCTCTTATACCATATTAGACAAGTGGGGTTACTATATTACATAGATAACACACCTCCACTATATGACACAAGTGAAAGAATCTCTATACCATTCTTCATATTTTTTAGCTCTCACTAGTATCCACTTACTTAATCCTTATTAACTAGATCAATAACTTTGTTGAGGGATGTCACTACACCCACACAATAACCAATCCACTTCCTCAAATAGAGAATATTTGACTACCTAAATGTATTTGAATTTAGATCATGCAACTTAGTATCTGAAACTGTCCAAACTTATAATTCTTCATAGAATCTATCACTGGAAACTAAACTCAAATATTTATTATTCTTCAAGACCCAATAGGTTACACATGCTCGACACACACTCTTATTCTTATTAAATATAGGTTGCAATGAATTCTTCTTTTTATTATTCTTCAATTTTAGTTACCTCAACTTTTTTCCTTACTTTCATTCTTCTCCATCTTCCAAAACAACATCTTTCTTTTATGTATGGATGCATGGGTGCTTCGTCTCTACTCTCCTCAATATTCATGCTTCTCACATGAAAAGGTGGATCATTAATGCATTTCTTCTTTTTCACATACCATAAATGATGCGTTGATAAGACACAATAGCTACCAGTTGAAAAACAACTATTATAGAATACTCATTTCAGGTTCCCACATGTTCTTGTGCATTTCTTTTTCACTCAAGTAGTAATTTAAGAATACCCCTAATAAATTCATCTCACTTTTGAAACATGGTTGAATAGATATTCAAAAAATATATGTATTAGATTCATATTTATCTTCTTCTTTAACTCAAAATATACCCATTTTTGAAATCCTTACTTTCATTCTTTATAGCTTTATAAAAATATAAAATAAACATATTTATGGCATGTGAATTGATATTAAGAAAATTCCCAGACTTCCATCTTAGTTCCTTTTAAACACTCGAGCAGCCTCATAATGCAGTCTTTGATGTTTTAATTGAGATTTGATGGTTTTTATAGATTGATTTATAAATAACCAATCAATCAGTAGTTAAACAGACAATCTTTGATGTGTATGCATCTGTATTATTCCTGAAAACCTGATAAATCCATTTTTAGAATCAAGAAATACATTCAATGGAAATCCTCCTTCAATATTCCTTAAAAAAAGATCATATCATGGATTGAATA